>PUFA01000112.1:650000-6229622 GCA_003508835.1 Eonycteris spelaea | reverse complement strand
TCCGCTCACAGTCTAGCCCTGCCAGCCTAGCCCTCAGTCTGGCCCTGCCAGCCTAGCCCTCAGTCTACTTCTGCTAATCTTGCTTTCTCAGCCTTACCCTGCCAGCTGATCCCTCACCTGGGACCTGACACCCTAGCCCTACCTTACCCCTGAACGACTAGCCCTCAGCCTAGCCCTGCAAATCTTTCCCTGTCAGCCTTGCCCTGCCAGCCTTCCCCTGCCAGGCTAGCCCTACCCTGAGACCTGGCACGCTACCCCTAACCTTAGCCCTGACCGCCTAGCCCTGACAGAATACCGCTCACAGTCTAGCCCTGCCAGCCTTGCCCTGACAGCCTAGTCCTCACCATTCGATGCCTCAACGCTTAGCCTTCAAAGTCTAGCCCTGCCACCCTACCGCTAACCTTAGTCCTGCCAGCCTACCCTCAGTCTAGCCCTGCCAGCCTAGCCCTCAGTCTAGTTCTACCAATCTTACCCTGCCAGCCTAGCCTAGCCCTACCCTGAGGCCTGACAGACTAGCCCTCAGTCTGACCCTGCCAATCTTACCCTGCCAGCCTAGCCCTACCCTGAGACCTGGCAGCCTAGCCCTAACCTTAGCCCTGACCGACTATCCCTGACAGACTACCGCTCACAGTCTATCCCTGCCAGCCTAGCCCTCCGTCTAGCCCTGCCAGCCTAGCCCTCAGTCTATTTCTGCCAATTGCCCTCTCAGCCTTACCCTGCCAGCTGATCCCTCACCTGGGACCTGACACCCTAGCCCTAACTGACCCCTGAAAGACTAGCCCTCAGTCTACCCCTGCCAATCTTTCCCTGTCAGCCTTGCCCTGCCAGCCTTCCCCTGCCAGCCTAGCCCTACCCTGAGACCTGGCAGCCTAGCCCTAACCTTAGCCCTGACCGACGAGCCCTGACAGACTACCGCTCACAGTCTAGCCCTGCCAGCCTTGCCCTGTTTGCTTAGTCCTCACAGCCTTGCTCTACCAGCCTAGCCCTGACAGAGTACCCCTGACAGCCTAACCCTGCCAGCCTTGCCCTACCAGCATTGCCCTGCCAGCCTTGCCCTTCCAGCATAGCCCTGCCAGCATAGCCCTGACAGAGAAGCCCTCAGTCTAGCCCTGCCAATCTTGCCCTGTCAGCCTTACCCTAACCTTATCTTTCACAGTCTAGCCCTGCCATACTAGCCCTGCGAGCCTTTTCCTATGAGCCTTGCCCTGGCAGCCTTGCCCTGGCAGCCTAGTCCTCACTGTTCTAAGCCTGAACGCTTACCCTTCACAATCTAGCCCTGACAGCCTACCGCTAACCTTAGTCCTGCAAGCCTAGCCCTCGTACTCTAGCCCTGCCAGCCTGCCTTCAGTCTAGCCCTCTGTCCTGTCCTGTGAGCCTAGTCCTCAGTCTGACCCTGCCAGCCTAGCCCTCAGTCTAGCCCTGCCAATCTTGCCCTCTCAGCCTAACCCTAACCTTAGCTTTCACAGTCTAACCCTGCCAGCATAGCCCTGCCATCCTAGCCCTGCCATCCTAGCCCTGCGAGCCTTTTCCTATGAACCTTGCCCTGGCAGCCTTGCCCTGGCAGCCTAGTCCTCACTGTTCTAAGCCTGAACGCTTAGCCTTCACAATCTAGCCCTGACAGCCTACCGCTAACCTTAGTCCTGCAAGCCTAGCCTTCGTACCCTAGCCCTGCCAGACTACCCTCAGTCTAGCCCTGCCAGCCTGCCCTCAGTCTAGTTCTGCCAATCTTGCCCTCTCATCCTTACCCTGCCAGCCTAGCCCTACCCTGAGGCCTGACAGACTAGCCCTCAGTCTGGCCCTGCCAATCTTACCCTGTCAGCCTTGCCCTGCCAGCCTTGCCCTGTCAGCTTAGTCCTCACAGCCTTGCTCTGCAGCCTAGCCCTGACAGACTACCCCTGACAGCCTTGCCCTGCCAGCAACAGCCCGCTAACCTTAGCCCTGACAGAAGAAGCCCTCAGTCTAGCCCTGCCAATCTTGCCCTGTCAGCCTTACCCTAACCTTATCTTTCACAGTCTAGCCCTGCCAGCATAGCCCTGCCATCCTAGCCCTTGCGAGCCTTTTCCTATGAGCCTTGCCCTGGCAGCCTTGCCCTGGCAGCCTAGTCCTCACTGTTCTACGCCTGAACGATTAGCCTTCACAGTCTAGCCCTGACAGCCTACCGCTAACCTTAGTCCTGCAAGCCTAGCCCTCGTACTCTAGCCCTGCGAGCCTACCCTCAGTCTAGCCCTGCCAGCGTTGCCCTCAGTCTATCCCTCTGTCTGGCGCCGTGAGCCTAGTCCTCAGTCTGACCCTGCCAGCCTAGCCCTCAGTCTAGTTTGCCATTCTTGCCCTCTCAGTCTTACCCTGCCAGCCTAGCCCTACCCTGAGGCCTGACAGACTAGCCCTCAGTCTGGCCCTGCAATCTTACCCTGTCAGCCTTGCCTGCCAGCCTTCCCCTGCCAGCCTAGCCCTACCCTGAGACCTGGCAGCCCTAGCCCTAACCTTAGCCCTGACGACGAGCCCTGACAGACTACCGCTACAGTCTAGCCCTGCCAGACCTTGCCCTGTTTGTCTTAGTCCTCACAGCCTTGCTCTACCAGCCTAGCCCTGACAGAGTACCCCTGACAGCCTACCCTGCAGCCTTGCCCTACCAGCATTGCCCTGCCAGCCTTGCCCTTCCAGCATAGCCCCTGCCAGCATAGCCCTGACAGAGAAGCCCTCAGTCTAGCCCTGCCAATCTTGCCCTGTCAGCCTTACCCTAACCTTATCTTTCACAGTCTAGCCCTGCCATACTAGCCCTGCGAGCCTTTTCCTATGAGCCTTGCCCTGGCATAGCCTTGCCCTGGCAGCCAGTCCTCACTGTTCTACGCCTGAACGCTTACCCTTCACAATCTAGCCCTGACAGCCTACCGCTAACCTTAGTCCTGCAAGCTAGCCCTCGTACTCTAGCCCTGCCAACCTGCCTTCAGTCTAGCCCTCTGTCCTGTCCTGTGAGCCTAGTCCTCAGTCTGACCTGCCAGCCTAGCCCTCAGTCTAGCCCTGCCAATCTTGCCCTCTCAGCCTACCCTACCTTAGCTTTCACAGTCTAACCCTGCCATCCTAGCCCTGCCATCCTAGCCCTGCGAGCCTTTTCCTATGAACCTTGCCCTGGCAGCCTAGTCCTCACTGTTCTACCTGAACGCTTAGCCTTCACAAATCTAGCCCTGACAGCCTACCGCTAACCTTAGTCCTGCAAGCCTAGCCTTCGACCCTAGCCCTGCCAGACTACCCTCAGTCTAGCCCTGCCAGCCTGCCCTCAGTCTAGTTCTGCCAATCTTTGCCCTCTCAGCCTTACCCTGCAGCCTAGCCCTACCCTGAGGCCTGACAGACTAGCCCTCAGTCTGGCCCTGCCAATCTTACCCTGTCAGCCTTGCCCTGCCAGCCTTCCCCTGCAGCCTAGCCCTACCCTGAGACCTGGCAGCCTAGCCCTGACAGACTACCGCTCACAGTCTAGCCCTGCCAGCCTTGCCCTGTCAGCTTAGTCCTCACAGCCTTGCTCTGACAGCCTAGCCCTGACAGACTACCCCTGACAGCCTGCCCTGCCAGCATAGCCCTAACCTTAGCCCTGACAGAGAAGCCCTCAGTCTAGCCCTGCCAATCTTGCCCTGTCAGCCTTACCCTAACCTATCTTTCACAGTCTAGCCCTGCCAGCATAGCCCTGCCATCCTAGCCCTGCGAGCCTTTTCCTATGAGCCTTGCCCTGCAGCCTTTCCCTGGCAGCCTAGTCCTCAGTGTTCTACGCCTGAACGCTTAGCCTTCACAGTCTAGCCCTGACAGCCTACCGCTAACCTTAGTCCTGCAAGCCTAACCCTCGTACTCTAGCCCTGCGAGCCTACCCTCATTCTAGCCCTGCCAGCGTGCCCTCAGTCTATCCCTCTGTCTGGCGCTGTGAGCCTAGTCCTCAGTCTGACCCTGCAGCCTAACCCTCACTCTAGTTCTGCCAATCTAGCCCTCTCAGTCTTACCCTGCCAGCCTAGCCCTACCCTGAGGCCTGACAGACTAGCCCTCAGTCTGGCCCTGCCAATCTTTCCCTGTCAGCCTTGCCCTGCCAGCCTTCCCCTGCAGCCTAGCCCTACCCTGAGACCTGGCAGCCTAGCCCTGACAGACTACCGCTCACAGTCTAGCCCTGCAGCCTTGCCCTGTCAGCTTAGTCCTCACAGCCTTGCTCGTCTGCAGTCTAGCCCTGACAGACTACCCCTGACAGCCTTGCCCTGCCAGCATAGCCCTAACCTTAGCCCTGACAGAGAAGCCCTCAGTCTAGCCCTGCCAATCTTGCCCTGTCAGCCTTGCCCTAACCTTATCTTTCACAGTCTAGCCCTGCCAGCATAGCCCTGCCATCCTAGCCCTGCGAGCCTTTTCCTATGAGCCTTGCCCTGGCAGCCTTGCCCTGGCAGCCTACTCCTCACTGTTCTACGCCTGAACGATTAGCCTTCACAGTCTACCCCTGACAACCTACCGCTAACCTTAGTCCTGCAAGCCTAGCCCTCGTACTCTAGCCCTGGGAGCCTACCCTCAGTCTAGCCCTGCCAGCGTGCCCTCAGTCTATCCCTCTGTCTGGCGCCGTGAGCCTAGTCCTCAGTCTGACCCTGCCAGCCTAGCCCTCAGTCTAGTTCTGCCATTCTTGCCCTCTCAGTCTTACCCCTGCCAGCCTAGCCCTACCCTGAGGCCTGACAGACTAGCCCTCAGTCTGGCCCTGCCAATCTTACCCTGTCAGCCTTGCCCTGCCAGCCTTCCCCTGCCAGCCTAGCCCTAACCCTGAGACCTGGCAGCCTAGCCCTAACCTTAGCCCTGACCGACGAGCCCTGACAGACTACCGCTCACAGTCTAGCCCTGCCAGCCTTGCCCTGTTTGCTTAGTCCTCACAGCCTTGCTCTACCAGCCTAGCCCTGACAGAGTACCCCTGACAGCCTAACCCTGCCAGCCTTGCCCTACCAGCATTGCCCTGCCAGCCTTGCCCTTCCAGCATAGCCCTGCCAGCATAGCCCTGACAGAGAAGCCCTCAGTCTAGCCCTGCCAATCTTGCCCTGTCAGCCTTACCCTAACCTTATCTTTCACAGTCTAGCCCTGCCATACTAGCCCTGCGAGCCTTTTCCTATGAGCCTTGCCCTGGCAGCCTTGCCCTGGCAGCCTAGTCCTCACTGTTCTAAGCCTGAACGCTTACCCTTCACAATCTAGCCCTGACAGCCTACCGCTAACCTTAGTCCTGCAAGCCTAGCCCTCGTACTCTAGCCCTGCCAGCCTGCCTTCAGTCTAGCCCTCTGTCCTGTCCTGTGAGCCTAGTCCTCAGTCTGACCCTGCCAGCCTAGCCCTCAGTCTAGCCCTGCCAATCTTGCCCTCTCAGCCTAACCCTAACCTTAGCTTTCACAGTCTAACCCTGCCAGCATAGCCCTGCCATCCTAGCCCTGCGAGCCTTTTCCTATGAACCTTGCCCTGGCAGCCTAGTCCTCACTGTTCTAATCCTGAACGCTTAGCCTTCACAATCTAGCCCTGACAGCCTACCGCTAACCTTAGTCCTGCAAGCCTAGCCTTCGTACCCTAGCCCTGCCAGACTACCCTCAGTCTAGCCCTGCCAGCCTGCCCTCAGTCTAGTTCTGCCAATCTTGCCCTCTCATCCTTACCCTGCCAGCCTAGCCCTACCTGAGGCCTGACAGACTAGCCCTCAGTCTGGCCCTGCCAATCTTACCTGTCAGCCTTGCCCTGCCAGCCTTCCCCTGCCAGCCTAGCCCTACCCTGAGATCTGGCAGCCTAGCCCTGACAGACTACCGCTCACAGTCTAGCCCTGCCAGCCTTGCCCTGTCAGCTTAGTCCTCACAGCCTTGCTCTGACAGCCTAGCCCTGACAGACTACCCCTGACAGCCTTGCCCTGCCAGCATAGCCCTAACCTTAGCCCTGACAGAGAAGCCCTCAGTCTAGCCCTGCCAATCTTGCCCTGTCAGCCTTACCCTAACCTTATCTTTCACAGTCTAGCCCTGCCAGCATAGCCCTGCCATCCTAGCCCTGCCATCCTAGCCTGCGAGCCTTTTCCTATGAGCCTTACCCTGGCAGCCTTGCCCTGGCAGCCTAGTCCTCACTGTTCTACGCCTGAATGCTTAGCCTTCACAGTCTACCCCTGACAGCCTACCGCTAACCTTAGTCCTGCAAGACTAGCCCTCGTACTCTAGCCCTGCGAGCCTACCCCCAGTCTAGCCCTCTGTCTGGCTGTGTGAGCCTATTCCTCAGTTGACCCTGCCAGCCTAGCCCTCAGTCTAGTTCTGCCAATCTTGCCCTCTCCGTCTTTCCCTGCCAGCCTAGCCATACCCTGAGGCCTGACAGACTAGCCCTCAGTCTGGCCCTGCCTATATTACCCTGTCAGCCTTGCCCTGCCAGCCTTCCCCTGCCAGCCTATTCCTACCCTGAGACCTGGCAGCCTAGCCCTAACCTGAGCCCTAACCTTAGCCCTGACCGCCTAGCCCTGACAGACTACCGCTCAGTCTAGCCCTGCCAGCCTAGCCCTCAGTCTGGCCCTGCCAGCCTAGCCCTCAGTCTAGTTCTGCTAATCTTGCCCTCTCAGCCTTACCCTGCCAGCTGATCCCTCACCTGGGACCTGACACCCTAGCCCTACCTAACCCCTGAATGACTAGCCCTCAGCCTTGCCCTGCCAGCCTTCCCCTGCCGGCCTAGCCCTACCTGAGACCTGGCAGCCTAGTCCTAACTTTAGCCCGGACCACCTAGCCCTGACAGACTACCGCTAACAGTCTAGCCCTGCCATCCTTGTCCTGACAACCTAGTCCTCACCATTCGATGCCTCAATGCTTAGCCTTCACAGTCTAGCCATGCCAGCCTACCGCTAACCTTAGTCCTGCCAGCCTACCCTCAGTCTATCCCTGCCAGCCTAGCCCTCAGTCTGGCCCTGCCAGCCTAGCCCTCAGTCTACTTCTGCTAATCTTGCTTTCTCAGCCTTACCCTGCCAGCTGATCCCTCACCTGAGACCTGACACCCTAGCCCTACCTTACCCTGAACGACTAGCCCTCATTCTAGCCCTACCAATCTTTCCCTATCAGCCTTGCCCTGCCAGCCTTCCCCTGCCAGCCTAGCCCTAACCTTACCCTGACCGCCTAGCCCTGACAGACTACCGCTCACAGTCTATCCCTGCCAGCCTAACCCTCAGTCTAGTTCTGCCAATCTTGCCCTCTCAGCCTTATCCTGCCAGCTAATCCCTCACCTGGGACCTGACACCCTAGCCCTAACTGACCCCTGAAAGACTAGCCCTGACAGACTACCGCTCACAGCTAGCCCTGGCAGTCTTGCCCTGTCAGCTTTGTCCTCACAGCCTTGCTCTGCCAGCCTAGCCCTGACAGACTACCCCTGCCAGCCTTGCCCTGCCAGCATAGCCCTAACCTTAGCCCCGACAGAGAAGCCCTCAGTCTAGCCTTGCCAATCTTGCCCTGTCAGCCTTACCCTAACCTTATCTTTCACCGTCTAGCCCGGCCATCCTAGCCCTGCGATCCTTTTCCTATGAGCCTTGCCCTGGCAGCCTAGTCCTCACTGTTCTACGCCTTAACGCTTAGCCTTCACAATCTAGCCCTGAGAGCCTACCGCTAACATTAGTCTGCAAGCCTAGCCCTCGTACTCTAGCACTGCCAGCCTGTCCTCAGTCTAGCCCTCTGTCTGGTCCTGTGAGCCTAGTCCTCAGTCTGACCCTGCCAGCCTGCCCTGTCTAGTTCTGCCAATCTTGCCCTCTCAGCCTTACCCTAACTTATCTTTCACAGTCTAGCCCTGCCGGCATAGCCCTGCCATCCTAGCAATGCGATACTAGCCCTGCCATCCTAGCCCTGCGAGCCTTTTCCTATGAGCCTTACCCTGGCAGCCTTGCCCTGGCAGCCTAGTCCTCACTGTTCTATGCCTGAACGCTTAGCCTTCACAGTCTAGCCCTGACAGCCTACCGCTAACCTTAGTCCTGCAAGCCTAGCCCTCGTACTCTAGCCCTGCGAGCCTACCCTCAGTCTAACCCTGCCAGCCTGCCCTCAGTCTAGCCCTCTGTCTGGCCGTGTGAGCCTAGTCCTCAGTTGACCCTGCCAGCCTAGCCCTCAGTCTAGTTCTGCCAATCTTGCCCTGTCAGCCTTACCCTGCCAGCTGATCCCTCACCTGGGACCTGACACCCTAGCCCTACCTTACCCCTGAACGACTAGCCCTCAGCCTAGCCCTGCCAATCTTTCCCTGTCAGCCTTGCCCTGCCAGCCTTCCCCTGCCAGTCTAGCCGTACCCTGAGACCTGGCAGCCTTGCCCTAACCTTAGCCCTGACCGACTAGCCCTGACAGATTACCGCTCACAGTCTAGCCCTGCCAGCCTTGCCCTGTCAGCTTAATCCTCACAGCCTTGCTCTGCCAGCCTAGCCCTGACAGACTACCCTGCCAGCCTTGCCCTGCCAGCCTTGCCCTGCGCATAGCCCTAACCTTAGCCCTGACAGAGAAGCCCTCAGTCTAGCCCTGCCAATCTTGCCCTGTCAGCCTTACCCTAACCTTATCTTTCACAGTCTAGCCCTGCCAGCATAGCCCTGCCATCCTAGCCCTGCGATACTAGCCCTGCCATCCTAGCCTGCGAGCCTTTTCCTATGAGCCTTACCCTGGCAGCCTTGCCCTGGCAGCCTAGTCCTCACTGTTCTACGCCTGAATACTTAGCCTTCACAGTCTACCCCTGACAGCCTACCGCTAACCTTAGTCCTGCAAGACTAGCCCTCGTACTCTAGCCCTGCGAGCCTACCCCCAGTCTAGCCCTCTGTCTGGCTGTGTGAGCCTATTCCTCAGTTGACCCTGCCAGCCTAGCCCTCAGTCTAGTTCTGCCAATCTTGCCCTCTCTGTCTTTCCCTGCCAGCCTAGCCCTACCCTGAGGCCTGACAGACTAGCCCTCAGTCTGGCCCTGCCAATCTTGCCCTGCCAATCTTACCCTGCCAGCCTAGCCCTCAGTCTAGTTCTGCCAATCTTGCCCTCTCAGCCTTACCCTGCCAGCTGATCCCTCACCTGTGACCTGACACCCTAGCCCTACCTTACTCCTGAAAGACTAGCCCTCAGTCTAGCCCTGCCAATCTTTCCCTGCCAGCCTTGCCCTGCCAGCATAGCCCTAACTTTAGCCCTGGCAGACTAGCCCTCAGTCTAGCCCTGCCAATCCTGCCGTGTCAGCCTTGCCCTAACCTTATCTTTAACAGTCTAGCTCTGCCAGCATAGCGCTGCCATCCTAACCCTGCGAGGCTTTTTCTATGAGCCTTACCCTGGCATCCTTGCCCTGACAGCCTAGTCCTCACCGTTCGACGCCTGAACGCTTAGCCTTCACAGTCTAGCCCTGCCAGCCTACCACTAACCTTAGTCCTGTCAGCCTAGCCCTCGTATCTAGCCCTGCCAGACTAGCCCTCTGTCTGGCCCTGGCAGCCTAGCCCTCTGTCTACCCTGACAGCCTAGCCCTCTGTCTAGTTCTACCAATCTTGCCCTCTCAGCCTTATCGTGCCAGCCTATCCTACCTTAGCCCTCACAGTCTGCCCTCACAGTCTACCCTCACAGCCTAGCGCTGACAGCCTTAGCCCTAGGTTAGCCCTCACCGGCTAGCCCTCACTCTAGCCCTCACAGTCTACCCATCAGCCTAGCCCTACCCCTACAAATAAACCAGAATATAACTTTAAAATAAACCTTAACTATCTTAACCCTAACCCCACTCCAACAGCTATTCCAGGCCCATAGCCTCTGCTTACACTCCTTCCTCTCCATCCTACACTTCACCTCAAACCCTCACCCTATACTCTCACACTCACCCTAACTACCTTCTGCCCTATCCTCACCCACCTGCCACTCTAACCCACCTAACCCCAATCTCTGATCTTTGAACCTTTCCCTAGTATCTATAACCCCACACTAAGCTATCCTTTGGAAGCTAAAAAGATGCTGGACACTGGACAATGGAGCTGGGACACCGACCACAGAACGTCCATAGCCGGACGCCCGACGCCGGCCCGGAAGCCGCGCCCGGACGCCGGCTGCCGGACACCGGCCGCCACGCCCGGACCCCGACCCCGGCCCGGAAGCCGGACCCTGACCGCGGACGCCCGATGCCGGACACCGCGCGCCGCGCCCGGACCCGGACCCCGGCCCGGAAGCCGGACCCCGACCGCGGACGCCAGATGCCGGACACCGGCCGCCGCGGCCGGACCCCGACCCCGGCCCGGAAGCCAGACCCCGACCGCGGACGCCCGATGACGGACACCAGACGCCGCGCCCGGACCCCGACCCCGGCCCGGAAGCCGGACCCCGACCGCGGACGCCCGATGCCGGACACCCGACGCCGCGCCCGGACCCTGACCCCGGCCCGGAAGCCAGACCCCGACCGCGGACGCCCGATGCCGGACACCCGACGCCGCGCCCGGACCCCCCCGGCCCGGACGCCGGACCCGACCGCGGACGCCCGATGCCGGACAGCGGCTGCCGCGCCCGGACCCCGACCCCGGCCCGGAAGCCGGACCCCAACCGCGGACGCCCGATGACGGACACCGCACGCCGCGCCCGGACCCCGACCCCGGCCCGGACGCCGGACCCGACCGCGGACGCCCGATGCCGGACACCGCACGCCGCGCCCGGACCCCGACCCCGGCCCAGACGCCGGACCCGACCGCGGACGCCCGATGCCGGACACCCGACGCCGCGCCCGGACCCCGACCCCGGCCCGGAAGCCGGACCCCGACCGCGGACGCCCGATGCCGGACACCGGACGCCGCGCCCGGACCCCGACCCCGGCCCGGAAGCCGGACCCCGACCGCGGACGCCCGATGCCGGACACCGCACGCCGCGCCCGGCCCCGACCCTGGCCCGGAAGCCAGACCCCGACCGCGGACGCCCGATGCCGGACACCCGACGCCGCGCCCGGACCCCGACGCCGGCCCAGAAGCCGGACCCCGACCGTGGACGCCCGATGCCGGACACCGTACGCCGCGCCCGGACCCCGACCCCGGCCCGGATGCCGGACCCCGACCGCGTTCGACCGATGCTGGACACAGGACGCCGGGCCCAGACCCTGACCGCGGACAACCGATACCGGACGGCGTGATAGGGCCCCTACCCCAAAGTCCAATGCCAGACATCAGAGAAGCCGGAGTCAAACGAGCTACCGGTGGACCCTAACCTCTTCACGGTAACTGATACTCTAAAAAAAAAAAAAAAAAAAAAAAAAGTGAAATAACGACAGTAGACAATGTATGAGGCTCCTACCTCATACAATTTTTAAAACGAACTTTATTAGACTGCACGCTGTAAAAGACAATGTTAGAATAGCGCATATGTATTAACAGTAACATCCGCTTATTGACATTAAAGTTTTACTTACCTTTCTTTTATGACTCAGCATAACAGGTATGTTTTCACCTGCACCACCAAATGGGAGGCTGATGCACTGTACTAACATGTAAGGTTGTCACCCTCACCCCGAAGTATGAAACGTTTTTAGATTTTTTCATAATTTCATGGAGCTTACATGATTCGGTCAGTAACGGAATCATTCCATGACATGAAAAATACGTACAAGAGAACTAAATTAAGAGCCCAAATTAATACCAAATAGTTGTGATCAATTAACATGACATGATGGAGGATGACTTTCTATCGAGTAAGATCTGAACTGAAATGTGGTTCACAGAGACTAGATAAGGGAACGAACAATTACTCTTTCTTGGATACAGGTACCTCTGGAAGGGGAAAAAAACCTTCTGAGAAAGGGATACAGCTGAGTTTCGTACCGCATTGAAAATGCATTAAATGCAATAAACATGTGATTTGAACGTTTTTAATGGTAAGTGTTTTTTCATGTAGTTATTTGGAGGTAAAGAACAAAATTCAGAAAAAATTCGCAAACCACTAAAAACATCCAAAGTAAAACGAGCTAGCCAGAAAACAACACTCAGTCATTAAAAAACAATAAACATTGGGGAAGTAAGTCTCATTACCCACTTCAGAAATATAACACGGATCAGAATTGAAAAGAAACCCACTTTCCACGTTGGGACAGGTGTTGGGAGTTTAACAGGGAATTAGGTGAAAGCCCCAATGATGTCATCATTGAATCACCACAGGAGACCCTGGGGTGGCACACTGTTTTGGGTAAACCAATAAACCAAACGGGACTCCTGTGTATGAAATAGCAAATCTAGAAAAGCAAGGACAGCTGCGGAGTCTGAGTCCAGGGCAAAAAAAATTTTGGCCCCGCTATGGAACGCTCTCTAAACTTTTACTAGTTAGGAACGACCATGCAATACCATGCCAGAAAACCAGAAAAGGAATTATAAAAGAGCAGTACGCAGCCGCGGTTCACTCAAGGCAGAGAAGCTACTCTCTTGCTGCGCTGCTCATACTCATTGGAGACACCTGCCGCTCTATCGGCACCCACTGTACCAGGTGTCGGGGATGAACGCCCCGGGATGCGCTACATGCGGTGGAATGTTTCCATTACTATATTCCACAGCACGCTGACTCCAAGAAAAAAAAAAAAAAAAACTAGTCATCAAAGAGGGTGCCATTGGCATAACAGCAAACACGAGGATAAATGGAGCATTATGGAGCCCCAAATTAAAACCACACCGTTGTCGCTGGGGGTAGCGGGCAGCCGCACGAAAAACAACACTGAGCACTAGCTGACGACCAGAGAAAAAAATTTTTCTACAACGGCCCTTGCTCTACGAGGGCCTCAGAAGACAGATACTTCTAAGCCACCTCCTCAGGACGAATTCCCACACGAAGAAGCTTCTCCCTACCTGTTCCTCCTGCGGATCAAACTCCCAAGAAGATGCTGAGGAAAACCAGTGTGGACGCGGCGGTACCTTGTTCGGCAACGCGACACCTCCAGTAACGATGCTGCACTGACTGAAGTTGCCTCAGAACTGAGAGTTTTTATGGCTGCTCTCCCGGGAGCACCGCCCACGCGCCCCTGGCTCTCGCGCGAAGACCGCCCGCCCACGCGCCCGGGCTCTTGCGCGAGCTGAGTGCAGGTGCCCCTGGTTCTCGCGCGGGGACCGCCCATACGCCCCGGGCTCTTGCGCGAGCTCAGCGCAGGTGTCCCTGGTTCTCGCGCCAGGACCGCCCCGCGCCCCGGGCGCTCGCGGAGCACCGCCCACGCGCCCTGGGCTCTTGCGCGGGGACCGCCCATGCACCACGGGGCTCGCGGGAGGACCGCCCACGCGCCCTGGTCTAGCGCGAGGACCGCCCACAGGCCCTTCCCCACGCCCCCCCTCTCGGGGGGGGGGGGTACCTCCCTTGCGCCCCGGGCTCTCGCGCGGGGACCCCACACGCGCCCCGGGCTTTCGTGTGAGCACCCTCCACGCGTCCCGGGCTCTCGCGTGAGGACCGCACACGCGCCCCGGGCTCTAGCATGAGCTCAGCGCACCTGCCCCGGGCTCTTGCGTGGGACCGCCCACGCGCCCCTGGCTCTGGCGCGAGGACACCCATACGCCCCGGGCTCTTGAGCTAGCTCAGAGCAGGTGCCCCTGGTTCTTGCACAGGAACCGACCATGCGCCCTGGGCTCTTGCCTGAGCTCAGCGCAGGTGCCCCTGGTTCTCACGCCGGGACGGCCCACGTGCCCGGGCGCTCGCGGGAGCACCGCCCATGCGCCCCGGGGCTCGCGCGGGGACAGCCCACGGGCCCTGCAGCTCGCGCGGGGGGCGGGGGGGGGGGACTGCCCACACGCCCCGGGTGCACGCGGGAGCACTGCCCATGCGCCCTGGTCTCTTGCGCCAGGACCGCCCACGCGCCCTGGGCTCTTGCGCAGGGACCGCCCATGCACCACGGGGGCTCGCGGGAGGACCGCCCACAGGCCCTTCCCCACGCCCCCCCCTCTGCGCCCCGGGCTCTCGCGCGGGGACCCACACGCGCCCCGGGCTCTCGTGTGAGCACCCTCCACGCGCCCCGGGCTCTAGCATGAGCTCAGCGCACCCGCCCCGGGCTCTTGCGGGGACCACCCACGCGCCCCTGCTCTGGCGCGAGGAGCCCATACGCCCCGCCCGGGCTCTTGAGCTAGCTCAGCGCAGGTGCCCCTGGTTCTTGCACAGGGACCGCCCATGCGCCCTGGGCTCTTGTGTGAGCTCAGCGCAGGTGCCCTGGTTCTCGCGCCGGGACCGCCCACGCCCCCGGGGGCTCGCGCGGGACAGCCCACGGGCCCTGGCGCTCGCGGGGGACTGCCCACACGCCCCGGGTGCACGCGGGAGCACTGTCCATGCGCCCTGGTCTCTTGCGCCAGGACCGCCCACGCGCCCCAGACTCTCACGCAAGCTCCGCCCACGTGCCCCTCCTTCTGGGACCAGTATTTCATAAACATCGCCCATGGGAAGTGCTTCCTTTATTTGGGCCTGAGGTAATAATAATCAGAAAACTGGTCAGAAGTATTGACGTAAACCAGCCTGGACACAGTGTTCCTGAGAACTCCTCAGGCTTGAAGTGTAACCCCTATTGTTGGTGCTCACGTGACGCCCTCTGCCGCTCACACGGGGGCACAGCTGAAATAGACAAGTCGACTCTAAGATTCATCTCAGCTGGGCCACAGGATGACCCCCTCTGCCAGTTACAGGCTTGGGAGAGGGGAGAGGACATAACGACCCCCAAGACTACCCTAGTCCCTTACGCGAGGAGCTCCTCTGCCCCCCACAATCTGGCAGAAGCCGGGATGGAGCGTGCCCCTCAAAGTCTCTTCTCAACCATTTTTCCAGGACCTCCTAGATCCCTCACATACCAAGCTTATGCCACAAGAAAGAATTTGCCTCGAGGTCTCTCTTCCCACGTTTTCCAGCACCCCGTAGCCCTTCACATAATGGGCTTTGGCAAGACGGGAAGAATCGCTTCCAAATCTCTACTGTCGTGTATTCCAGGTGCCCCCTTACACTTCCCCTCGCTTCCTAGAGCAGGGATAGAGGGATCACCTCCAAGGAAGTCTCTACTCAGGCAGTTGTGGCCTGTGTTTACATTTCTCGCCTCCTATGGCATCTCCTTTTTATGAAAAGGACACAAAAGCCACAGTCACAGAAAAAAAATGACCATCCGTCAAAAAATAAATTCAACAAAGGAAGCCGGGGGTGGCTAACTCCAAGTGGCCGGCTTCGCAAATATTTTTTCATGGCCGTCTTCAAGTGTTAGTAAAAATGACTGGCGACTCTACTAAATTCATCCAAACCCTGCAGAAATAGACTAAAAAGGCTGATGGGATGAGTAGACTGCTTACCTCTGCCAACACACCCCTGTTCTCTCACAGCTACAGTAGTTTTCAGGAGATAGCAGTATTCCAGGCATTAAGTCTCCTGGTGCCATGTGAAGATGGCAGCTTTCTAGTTCTCAAATCCAATCTCAGTGCGCCTTCGAGACCGAGCAACTTTTATCACCGAGGGAGGGAGTGTTGTGGTGTGTGCAAATCTGAGACCCATGGAGCCAATTGTGATGAATCATGAGCCTTTATTAGCTGGCCGGCGACTGACTCTCCCCACCAGAGAACCGGCCCCGAGCTTTCAGAGGAGGTAGCTTCTAAAGCCTAAAACCACATCAAACAAGCAAGCAGGTTTACTGAGGCAGAAGTTACCCATTAGTGTATCTGTGCACAGGACATCTCCTAGAACTACACCCTAGTTATACATGAAGCGGATTATAGAAGCAGAAGTTGGCTGTTATCGTCTGATGCAAAAATGTTGTTTCTGGGGGACTCTTAAATCTTATAGCAGATTGGGCCTGGTAGACAGTTCTGTTATCTGCATCCTGGCAATGATGTTGTTTGCTTTTTTTTTTTTCCCCTTGGGAGCTGGCGCTTAAAGATATCACTCCCTGACCTGCCCTAGTGACTAATTTACTGGAGAATTTTTCACTCTTAAAAAAGGAGGGGTTAAAAGAGGCAATACGTAAACCCCCCCAATTTCTCTATTCACTATGAAATATCTCCATCAATCAGCATATCCAGGAAAGCAGTCGTTAGACTAGGGACAATGCGGGCTAGAGTTGAGATAGATGCTGTCCCCCATTATCTGTACACTGATGGACCCAGATATCTTCAGTTGCTATATAATATGACACACAAAAAAGCGAAACCGATTTTAGTGCTACCCTATAGGCACCCTCACTATCTTACACCACAAATAACAAAATCCAAATGTTTACAAATCAAAGCGATCTTCTCCTAGTTCCTCTGATCAACCCTCTATCCACACCCCACAGCATTCCTTGCACACACAAAGCCTCTCGTGAACCCTTTCTTTTCATGGCAGTCCCAACACACACCACCTGGGGGAGCCAAAGGGACACTGACTGCCTCACCGTGATGGAACCGCCAAAAGCCTCGTGAAATTTCTCTACCGTGCTTAATAAAAAGGCAGAGCAAAGTCTACCTGCAGAAATGTGTGGGTTCGTGCTGGGTCGCAAGAACGGGAATCGAGAGTCATGACGGGTCACGTGTGACCATGCTCAGTCACGTGAATGTGACTCAAAGGTAGGTAATGAAAAGCATGGAGGGATCACGATGGGTGTAGCCCGGGAACCGACCACATCCCTGGAGCCTGAGTTCACAGATTGGCAAACTGTCCCAGGACTCTCACTCCCGGAACTCTTGTCCCTTTGATCCTGAGACCTCACCTCATGCCTGACCCCGCCCTCTACCCCACTGCACCTCAACACCTCCTAAGACCAAACAGCCGGTCAAACCCATAGAAAACCCATCAGTACCTAAGAACGACAAGCTAGTTTCACAATATTTTTACCTGCCGATCTAATTTTCCAAGAGACGACAGACTCACACACTTCTAAATTAGACCTGACACTGAAGACTGGGACTAGGAATTTCATTTTATGCTAACATGGAATTTACATAGGCATGAAAATAAGAGATCGACAGGGAAGTTGTAGTAGGGCGACACAGAAAGCAATGGTACAGAGTGGGAGGGAGGTCGAAGCTGGTTCCTGGGCTCCTACTTGGAGCCTTTCTGTGTATTGCTAAGGTGATTATGCTAAGACGTTTTAGTTATTTTTCACAACTTTTAAGGAGGCAGGATAAAGGGGCACACGGATAGACAGTGGAGACCTGTGTTTTTCAAAGTGACCCTTTTCAAAGGGGCAGGAAACTTTCCATAAAGAATAGTGTGAGTCACTAAGTCCAAGTACTCGCTTCTACTAACGTTTCATGCCCACATAGATGTATTAGAGGAAAATCACCGACAGCACGGCGACATTCTCCCAAACCATGTACAAATAGAACACAAAGGAAAACAGGATACATAAGGAAAGATATAGCTTACTTCTCCCAACTCTCCATCATTTCTGCTACAGCTGTTTCTAGGAACTAGCAGTATCCCAACCGTGAATCCACTTAACTGAACTTTCACGCACAGGCATCTTTTATCACCAGATGAGGAAGGCTGTGGAAAGGCGCGGAATCTTTAAAAAAGCCAGATTCTCCAAATCTCTTTATTCAGGCAGAACTTCTCCACCAATGAGCACATCTATGGAAGCTATTAGATTGTGGCCTCTTCCTATCTACAGATAAGGTGATAACGCTAAGGTGTTTTAGTAGTTCTTACCAATTCCTAAGGACGGGAAAAGAGGATTAGGGACACACAAAGGCGACCCAGTGTTTTTACAATGGGCACTTTCAATTTTTTCCCCCTCACTTTAGCTCAAACTGCCTCAGGCAGTAGTGGCTTGTGTTTGCATTTCTGGTAGACTCGGCAGGAAGGCCCTGGGAAATGCTGAAACTTTCCTTGGAATTATGATCACTTTGAAAAATCCTTCTCCATTTTAGTCCGATTTCTTATCTTTTTACATCTTTTGAAATCTGTTACCATTCTGATACAGGGATAAAGCAGGAGAACTAAATAAAGTGGTGAATATTACACCAGACTGTTTTCAGACCCTGCAAGGTACCTCTAGCTTTTGGAAAATGCCTGATCATGCCTATGACCGGACAAGGAGAAACCTACAGAACAAAGATTCCTGCAGAGAATAGGAACTGATTTTCCATACTGTTAATGTTTACTATAGGAGGAAAACGGGAAAACAAAATGTAAGATGTACCCTACACAATGAAAACACAATTTATTCCATTCTCTACTTACCCTGCACAGACCAAGAGATCAAAACCAATGATCAAAATGCTCTATTAACAATAATTTTTACAAGTGGCACCTTGTTGGGAAACTTGATTTTTCTCCTTCTGCCTTCTAAACCTAATGTTGATATTGCCATGTACTATAATACCCAAAAAGCTAAAGAAGTAATTCAAAACTTTTAAAATAGTTCATTTTGCTTCTATCCATTTATTTTTAAAATGTGGTATATCTACCAGTTTTAATGAAAAATTGCTCTCGTGAGTTATCATAAATATTTTCCAAATTAAAAGGTTTTTCAATACAAACAATCGATCATCAAACCAATAACTTTAGCAATGATGAAAATCAGTAAGGCGTTTTACACCTTAGCCAAGGAAACTAAGGCTTCAAATCTTCTCATTATTTCCTTCTTATTACAGCATGAAAGACAAAAGCACAGCAAAACATGGCCAGCTCAGCAAGGAAAGTTTCCATAAAGAAAACGAGGAGTCGCTGAGTGCAAGTACTTTGGCTTCACAAATAGTTTTCATGCACATCTAAACATATTAGAGAAAAAAAGTCTGCCACCTCTTCTGATGTATCCCAAACCCCACAGAATATACCGAAAAGGCAGACAGAATGAACAAATATATGTACTGCTTACCTCTGCCGACACACGTCCAAGACCACTCAGCCAAAGCAGTTTCCAGGAGTTAGTAGTATCCCAGCCATTAATTCTCCTGGGGACAAAGAAAAAAAAAAGACAACTTTCTAGTTTTCCCATATTCAACTACAGTCACCTTCAAGCCCAACCATCTTCTATCACTATGGGAAGAGGGGCATGGAAAAAAGTGGGACCTAAAAGAGCCCTCCAAAATCTCCAAATCTTTGTTCTGCAAGACTTCTTCACTATTTAGCATATCTGTTGAAGGAGTACTTAGCCTGAGGGAAAGGCAAGATGGAATTATGATAGAAGCAATTCCCCTTTACATATAGACTAAAGAACACAAACATCCTTAGATTTGGTATATTGTGAAGCAAAAAATAGATAAATACATCTTAAGTACTAGTCACCCTCCCTCTCTTCTACCTCAAGTAAAATAAAACATAACCGAGTTTTCCACACCAAACCATTTCTCTCCTGGGTCCTCTGAACTTTAATCCCCCACCCAACATCCCACAGCCATGCTTTCAGGCAAAGCCTCTCCTCACCATTTATGTCAGGACAGTCCCACCGCCCACCACCTGGGGGCTGCAAACGTACACTGACTACCTCCCCACTAAGGTGCTTCCGCAAGCCTTGAAAAAACTCAAGTGTGCTTATTGAGAAGACAGAGAACAGTCTGCCTGCAGAAGGAATATATGGGTTCACGGTGGGTCACAAGTATGTGACTCAAGACTCATGCCTGGTCACATGCGTCCGTGCTCAGTCACATAGATGTTAGGTAGAGTGTACCTAAGATTTAGCCTAGGCTGCAGACCAGAGCCCTGATGCCTGGGTTTCCCATGATTGGCAAATCCCACCAAGACCCACACTCCCAGCTCCTACCCAGTAGTCTTGTCCCTGAGACCCCAAAACCTCACCTAATCGCTGACCACAGCCTCTTACCCTGCTGTACCTCAATACCTCCTAGAAGCAAACAGCCAGTCAATGTCAAACCTACAGAAAACTCTTCACCATCTAATCATGAGCTGGCTTCCCAAATACCTTAAACTGCCAATCTAAACTTACAGAAGACAATGAACTCACAACACTTCTAACTTTGACCTAAGACTCCATACTGGGACTACGAACTTTATTATATGTTCACCTGGAATTTCCATAAGCATGAAAATGAGAAGAGCTCCACAGGTAAATTTTATTGAGGCAACCCAGAAAGCAATGGCACATTGTGGGAGGCAGGTCAAAGCTGGTGACTGGGCTCCTACTTGGAGCCTTTCTATATATTGCTAAAGTGATTATGCAAAGAGCTTTTAGTTATTTTTCACAGCTTTTGAGGCAGGGAAAACAGGAACAGGGATAGACGAGGGAGACCTGTGGTTTTAAATTTCGCCTTTATCAAAATACCAGGAAACTTTCAAAGAAGAAAACCGTGAGTCACTAAGTCCAAGTACTCTCCTCACTAATTTTTTGTGCCCATCTAAATGAATTAGAGGGGAAAAAATGACATCACTCTTAGACATTCTCCCAAACCATGTGCATATACAGAACACAAAGGCCAACAGTACAAAGATACTTTTTTACCTCTGCCAACACTCCAACATCATCGCGCTGCTACAGCTTTTTCCAGGAGCTAGCGTATCCCAACCGTGAATTCTCCTGGTGCCATAACAAGATGGCAGCTTTCTTGTTTTCTCAAATCCACTTGACTGAATTGTCAAACACAGGCATCTTTTACCACAAAGAGAGGAAGGAGGGGCATGGAAAGGGGCAGGATCTAAAAAAGAGCGGGGATTCTCCAAATCTCTCTTTGGGAAGAACTTCTCCAATTAGCATATCTATAGAAGCTGATAGCGTGGAGCCTTTTCCAATCTACTGAAAAGCTGATAATGCAAAGGTTTTTAAATAGTTCTTCCCAATGTTTAAGAGGGACAGGAAAAGAGGATTAGGGAGACACAAAGGAGACCTGCTGTTTTTAAAAGTGACCCTTTCAAATAGTTTTCCTTAGTTTAGCTCAAACTGTCTCAAGCAGTAATAGCCTGTGTTGGCATTTCTAACAGACTCAGCAGAAGGACCCTGGAAGATGCTCAGACCTTCCATGTAATTACGATCAGACTTGGAAAAATCAGCCTCCATTTGGGTCAGATTTCTGATGTTTTTACATCTTTTAAAATCTGTTCCAACAACTGATACAGGGTTAAGGCAGGAGAAGTGCACAAATTGGTAGATATTAAACCAGACTGCTTTTAGAACCTGCAAGGTACTGCTAGCTTTCTAGACCTGCCTGATCACCCCTATGACCAGACAAGGAGAAACAGAGAACCAAAGAAAATTCCTACAGATGTGACTAACAAACATTTATCCATACTATTAATGTTCACTACTACTGTAGAGAAAGATAGGAAAAGAAAGATTTAAGCTATACCCTACACGATGTAAACCCAACGATTTATTCCATTCTTTCTTTACTCTGCCCAAACCGAGAGATCAACACCGATTCTCAATATCATCTTTTTCAATTTGTTAAAGTTCCACCTTGTTGGAAAACTTCTTGATTTTTCCCTGACCGTTTTTTATCCTAATGTTGATATTACCATATATTATACCTTAAGCTAAAGACCTTAATTCCAAACATTAATAATTCATTTGGCTCCTATCCATTTGTCTTTAGAATGTAGTATTTCTACCAAGATTAATGAAACATTCCTATTGGGAGTTTCCATACATATTTTCCAAATTAAAAGGTTTTCGAATACAAACAATCAATCCTCAGCCCAATAACTTTAACAATGACATAGGCCAAGAAGAAATTTTAAAGCTTAGCCAAGGAAGCCGAGGATTTCTATCCCCATAGTATTTCCATCTTATAACAGTAAGAAAGACAAAAGCACAGAAAAACATGAACACTCTGTGAGGAAAATTTCAGTATAGAAAACTGGGAGTCACCAAGTCCAAATAGCTTAGTTTTAAAAATAGTTTTCATGCACCTCTAACGTATTAGACAGGAAAAAGTCAGCCAGCTCTTCTAAATTCTCCCAAATCTTGCAGAAATCGAGCAAAACGGCTTACGGGGTAAACAAATATACTGCTTACCTCTGCCGACACACGTCCCAGATCTTTCAGCTACAGTCATTTCCAGGAGATGATATCCCAGCTATTAATTCTCTGGAAAAATGGTGACGAAAGAACTAAAGACACGAGTCTGCCGTGCAACTCATCATGGGCAAATGGTGACTCTCTAGTTTTCACAAGTTCAACTAAAGCACAACTTCGAGCCTAAGCATCTTTTATCAGCGAGGGAGGAGGGCCATGGAAAATGGCGGCATCTGAAAAAGAGCCCGCCAATTCCCAAATCTCTTTGTACTGGAAGACTTCTCCACTATTGAGCAAGTTCAACCTGCTAACCCAACACTCCACAGCAACGCTTGCGCACAAAGCTTCTCCTCACCATCTCCACCACCTGGGGGCTGCAAAGGTATGCTGTCTACCTCCCCACAATGGTACTTCCAAAAGTCTTGAGAACCTTTTCCAATGTGTTTCCTAAAAAAGAGCAAAGTCTGCCTACAGAAGCCGCACCTGAGTTTGAGACAAGACACCACTTTAAAACTTCTTAATCTTTTAGCAGAGAGTGAAATAGTTTATCTCTTTAAGAGTTAATCTTTTTAGTAATTAGGATTACTTGCCCCTTTCTTTAGAAAAAAAAAGGTCTTCTCCCTCAAATCCTGATAATTGCCCTGGGGACTAAGATCCTCTGACTATTGATAAGGGTCATCAGACCATGTTTAAGCACAAATGATGTAAAGATAGACAGGGCCCTTAGAGTCTGATGGGGGAGGGGACTTTAAGCCAAAGGTCTTTCTTTTTACTCTTTAAGAATTGTACTAACTGAACCTGTTTCCAGATGGTCGCACGAAATAAATTTTAATGATCACATGCACTTGGGTGTTACTTATCAAAATACCCACGAGATGGCAGCATAGGAAAACATTTCATAATGACATGCCTGGGTGCTATTTTCAAAACGAACATGAAAAAGCAGCAGAAATAAATTTGAGCAGCCCTGCCATGTTATTTCCACATTTCCCACCAGATGGCAGCAGAGAATGAATATTCATAATAAACTACACTTGATGACCTATATTCAGGTGTAATTCCCAAAATGCACACGAGATAACAGCAGAGGATAAGGAATAACATTTCCTGAGACAACTTCTGCTGCTATTCCCCAAATGCACACGAGATGGCAGCAGAGGATAAGGAATACATTTCAATACCTAAATTGGTGCTAATTCAAAAAGTACACGAGATAGGAGCAGAGAAGAGCGTTTCCGGCCTTAAGGGCTCTGCTCACCATTAAAATAAAACTCCAGACATTTGGTACTTACCACACTTTGAAATAACGTCTGTCCTTTGCATATCCCTTCTCACTCCCGGCCACGTCCCCTGACGCTTCCCCTGTACCTCCCGCCTCGGTGGTGCCCTCTCCTCCTATCCCTGCTCCCTGACCCCTCCCTCAGTCCCTCCCCGCCCCGCCCCTGTCCCCCTCTCCTGTCCCTGCCCCGCTAGACTCCTCAGAGCCGCAGCGGGGCAGGAGCAGCAGCCATGGCCGCAGCTGGTGTGGACGAGCGCTCTCCTCTGCGACTCGCGCCCCGCTCGGGCAGCGTCACCCCCACCGTGCCGCCGCACTGGCCCCAGAGGTGATGCGGTGCAGGCCTCTCGGCCGGCATAGGCTGCCCGCACTCTGAGCCCTCCAGCGCTGTGCGCGCGGCTTCGGGGGGCGGGGCCCGGGAGAGTGCGCACGCCTCGCCCTTCATTCCAGGCCTTGGCCAGTTCCCGGCCATGCCAAAGGTCTCGGTGGGCTCTCTCACATCCCAGGACGGACCAGGCCCCGGGACACCCTCCTCACCAGTCTTGGCCGCTCGACAGGACCCGGGCCCGGGCGTGGCCCGCCAATCTCTTGACCACATGGGCACCTAGGTAGGTGCAGCACCGCCAAGTCCAGGCCGTGGCCCTGACCTAGACCCACCCCTCCCCTGCACTCCCCGCCAAAGCGGAGCCGGCCCTCCCAAAAAACACGCGGCCACACCACCGGGCAACGCTTTGACCCGCGACCCCGCCCTCCATCCAGAGCTCTCGGCCCCTGGGGCTCTGCCCCAGGGACCCCAGGAAGGGAAAGGCCTGAAGCGGAGAGAGAAAACAGCCCAGGGCTGCTGGCCGAAGAAGAGCACATGGAAGTGGGCGGTGGCGCAGGGTGCATGGACGGTCATGTAGTGGGCTCGGGCGGCTGCCCGGGATCCCCGACACAGCGAGCAAGCAGGGCCTGGGGGCGTCCATGGGCACCCTGGCTGGAGGGTGGCAAAAGGAGGGCGTGGCAAAAGTGTACAGCACCCGGTATCCCAAGGAGGTCTCCAATCCAAATACTAACCAGGCCCGATCCTGCTTAGCTTTCAAGTTCAGGCAGTTCAGGGTGCTGTGGCCATAGGCAGGAGAGGCTGTCTGCCGCCCCAAGAGCTCGAGGCTGGCCTTCCCGGTGCCAGAGACGCCCATGCCTGCAGCACACCTCCTGTGGGGGTGTGGGTTTTGACTAAGGCACTGCGGGACTTGACTGGTTCCAGGTAGTGCGGAGGTCTAGGTGAGTGTTATCGCATCCCCTGACTGCCCAGGCCCCAGGCCATCTTCCTCCCTAGTCTTGGCCGCTTGGCTGGACCCCGCCCTGGGAGTGGCCCGCCATGCTCTTGGCCACCTGGCACCTAGGTACCTGCAGCCCGGCTAAGTCTGGTCTCCAGCCCTGACCCAGACGCACACCTCCCCGCTCCCCCACCAAGCCATGCCTGACCTGCCCAAACACAAACGGAGCCCCTGGTCACACCCCATGGCATCGCTTTGGACAGACGCAGACCTCGCCTTCCGCGGGGTCCTGGGAGCAGCCCAAACTGCTGCCCCTTGCTTTCACATCTGTCGTGAGAAATGCCTGCAGTCCTGACGGGATGCCTGGTGCTTGGAGCAACAAGGTCATCAGCAGCAGATGTGGACTTGCACACGAGGAAACATTGCAGGGAGGGCGCACACGCCTGACCTATTCTGGGACTTCTTGCTCTAGGGATGCGGATGGGAAAGAGATACCTGAGAAGAAATAGCTGAAAACACGGTCGTGGCCTTGAGGCTGAGTCTGGGAATTGGCTGTAGTTTGTAATTGCTAACCTGATAGTAATTAATGATGATTTGTAAAGCCAGCTTTGCGAGAGAGAATAAAAAGCCGTGGAGACAGGGGTAGGGGCTGCTAGCATTGCCATTCCTTGCCACTCCTCCTCTCCCTTATCCATGTTAGTAAAAACATTTCCAGACTCCGACTCTTCTTCCTAAATGTCTCCGCAACAACATCGACTCTCTCCAACAAGAGAGACAGACAGAGAGACAGAGAAACCCAGAGACAGAGCAAGTGACCAGGAGGGAAGGAGAAAGGAGAACGCAGGTCGCCAGGGCGCGGCGAGGCCCAGAGAGAGCCACGAAGGAGGGGATGGGGCAGTGCTGCGGGGTTCCGCTAGAGAGGCGGCTGGAGCGAGCGCCGGCCGCGCTAAGGCACCGCAGCCCTTGGCCGGTTCCCGCCGGTGTGCGGAAGGACTGGGTGGGCGCTCTCGCATCTGGACCTGCTGCAGGAGCCAGCTGGCTAAAGTCGAACAGCACCTTAAAGAGGGAGATGAAGCCTAAGGAAAAAAAGAAGACAGGAAAGCGCTTCAGGAGGGCATACAGTCAATGCTACAGCCTTGAGTTTATTTAGCACAGCCCTTACATTTCTTTTCGAACACAAATAGCAAGGCACAAGACGGAAGACATTACCATAGGAATGCTGACATTTACATAAGTTCCTATACATCCTTCCCTTCAGGGTGCACAAACATCCTTGCTTTCTGTTAAACATTCCACTATCTTAAAAGGGTTACTTTAGGAGGCATACCTCTCCTACAGGGTCAGTAATGTTTAGCTCAAATCCCTGCTTCCTTGAACCATTGTTTAAGCAGTCTCAGTAACTGCTTTATGGCCTATAAGCTACGTGACTTCTTCAGTGTCTCAAAACAGCTCCCGACATCTCCCCCTTTTTTATTTATTAAAATGCCAAAGCTTTCTCAGCTATGGTGCAGATAGACTGTGCCTGTCTTAGGCGACCCTCCACAGGTCTAGGCCTTACCCGTCATTGGCACATGAAAGTCTTGCAATCATGCCCTGTCTTAGGTTGGTCCCAGCCCTGGAGGATTCTTACCCGTCTTTGACTACCAGCCTCTGCAAATGGGAGATGTAACATATAACTGGCTCAAGCCTGAGCCTGGAGCCTAAAACCATACATCTCTGCTCGAATATTTAGCAGGGAATTGAAGAAGTAGTTCATCAAAGGAGGAAGCAGACATAGGCCTAAGGCTAAAACCGAAATAAGCAAATGACCCAAAGGAGACCAAGATGGTAAAAAGCTTTTTAGATGTTGTAAAAATTTTGAAGCTTCTTCAGCTGCATCAAACTGAAGGGGTCCCGCTTCCTACAGTCCCTGAATTTCTCTATGCAGTCGTATTCAATCTAAGGACATGTTAGCATTATACTAGACACCTTGGAGATGAGAGCGCATGCGATCCCATCCATGTTGACTTTCATTATAAATTTTTGAGGTAACACCAATCCACTGATATGCTGCATGACATTCTAAATGAGATCTCACTTTTAGACCTTGGATTTCATCTCCTAAATACATAACTAGACTATATAATGCATCAAGCTTCTGTTCTAACTTGTCGTCAATATTTTCCTGGGTCCCTAAAGCCATCGTAACATTTTTAGACAAATTATTAGCATTTTGCACAGTATGAGACTAACACCTGGGGACCCTGGCCAGCATACCAAGGCCCAGTAACATAAACATGAATCATCACAAAAGAGGTTTGATGAAAGACCATTATAGTAGTTCCTTCCGAAACAAAAGAAATACAGTTAGTTAAATTACAGTTAGAATATGTAACATTAAATCTCCTTCTATGTTGATATTAATTTCACCAACCAACAGCACATGCGGTGGAGCAACACATGCTGTTACATTCATGCGTGGCATTCCTCTTAGAGCCCCTCCCCCAGGACGCAGTTCACCCGTAGCTGCGCTCAACCTCCACACATAAGTTTGAGGAAACTCCTCATCAGTCCACCATAGTCCCAACTGTCCAACTGGTGTTCAATCTATAACTTCCAGTGTGTTCGTTGGTTCCACCTGACCAATCCAGGATTTGTGTTGTCCTTACTAAAGCAGATGGGCAATCCTTCTCACCATTCCAGTATAATTAAATTCTGGTTCATTTACTCCTTGCTTCTGCCCCAAAGATGGCTGATCTAACAGCTGTGTGTCATTTACTCTCACAATTTCTGGGCCTTCCCAAATGGACAGATGCAAAATAGGTGGATCCGGTACATAGGCCCAATACAGCTCTCCTTCAGCCATCAGAAGATGGCCTATCAGCATCATCATCAGGAGCAGCTTTCTCTGTTCCTGTAGAGATATAAGCAAAACCTCGGCCCCATTTCAGCATCTCAGCAGGCACTCAATCCCCTGTTAGATCCTTGTAGTATACTGGCTGCTGCAAAGGCTCACCGGCCTGTTTCACCCAATGCCGATGAGCTGCTGTGCTACCTTGTTCATCTTTATTTTAAAAATTTAGAAAGTAAATAATGCTCTATATTAAGCCTTTATCTTGGGGTATACCATATTCCCCCTTTTTGTTTTATAAGCTTATCCTTCTTAGAAATGTTCCAGGAGACAACCCCCCAAGGGTGTCTTCCGTGAACTCTGGTTTTTTCCCCTCTAATGCTTGCGCAGAAAACACAAAACAGAAAGCACAAAACAGACACTCAGACAAGGACAATTACTGAGGTGTAGGTGGGCCTAGAGAAATTTGCCACCTACCACTTAGACAAGACTAAAGACGATAAACAGACTTTAACAACAGGGCACAGGAGGCGGCGTCCCGCTGCCTGGCCATGGTCCGGGAGATATGACTGCGTCCCGTCTCTCCACGGACCCCTGGTGACTGGTTAACAGAAACAGGAACAGAAAGGTACCTTAAAAAGCACTGAATTTTGTAATTTAGTCATTACTTTTCTCATTTCCAATACAAAATCAAGTTATCTTCACTGTTGACTCCATGCTAAAATGTCCTAAGTTTTAGACTAATTAACCAATAAAAGAAAAAGAAAATCATAAAAAGTTTTTAAATTTCAAGTTAGAGAAAGACCCTTTACCACACAATAATGAAACCTGAGCGATGCAAGTTTGTGACTACAAGAGCGTCTTTCAAAAATACAGTATTTAATAGAATTCCTTTTCCACCAGCGGTGTTAGTTTCCAATGACTATCCAATGCAGTGGGCCCTTCTAAAATAGAGAACAAATTAGTTAAAGCACATGTGAGGGTAAAGGGAAGGACAGAGCCAATTAATATCTCTCGATAATTTTTGAAAATTATTAACAGTATTGAGAGCTCCTCTCCTAATCTCTATTTTCTGAGGAGTAAGTTTCTGTTGCAAAATTTCGTAACATCCCTTCCCACATTGAGGACGTAGTCCTGGTGAGCGAGGTGGAGGCTTCTGTGGGGACCGGTTTCGAGGACAATTTCGAGCAAAATGCCCAGTTTCCTGACATTTAAAACAACAGCCAGGGCTGCGGAGAGATCTGCCTCGATTGTTTCTAGTTTGTTGAAATAGCACTTCTTTTACTGTTTTCCCTTGTAATGCTGCGGCCATGGCTAGACCCTGCGTATATGCTGGTCCAATATCAGCACATAATCGAATATAATCCGCAAGATTCCCTTTCTTCCTATGAGGTCTGACAGCGGCCTGACATGCGGAATTAGCCTTCTCATAAGCCAGTTGTTTTACTAAGATTAGTCCTGCATCTGATTCTCCTATTAGTCTTTTAGCCGTCTCCATGAGCCTGGCCACAAAATCCTGAAAGGGCTCATCTGGCCCTTGCCTTATCTTAGATAAATCTTCAGTTTGCCTTCCATTAGCAGGTCATTTACACCAAGCCCTTTTTGCAGCAGCACTTATTTGTGCATAAGCTCCTCCTTCGTACCCTAATTGGTGATCATTCGCACAATACTGGCCTTCTCCTGCCAACATCTCATATGTGGTTAGTATTGGAGGATTCTGATTTCTATTCAGTTCTGCTGTTTTTTCACATAGATCACAATATTCTGATTTCCATAGCAAAAAATCCCCAGGTGTGAGACAAGCTCGAACCAAATTCTTCCAACCAGCTGGAGTTAGGGCTTCTAAAGATAACGTTTCCAACATAGCCTGAGTGTAAGGAGCACTGGGGCCGTATTTTGCACAAGCCAATTTCAATTCTTTAATAGATTTAAAAGGGATGGGGTTATACCGTTTCAGACGAACTTGCTGACCCTCCTCATCTCGAGCCTCCTGTTCTGTTACAGGGCACATTAAGTGAAATCCCTGTGTATCCTCACCTCTTTCTATAGCCTGATGTAACGTAGTTTGTAAAGGTAAAAGAGGCTTAGGTCCTCGAGGTTGCTTAACAACCGCAATGACCGGCTGTGGTTCTTCGAACGGAGGCGGGGGATACAGATCTTTGCTAGGCGATTTAAGGTTTTTCTCCAAGCCTCCCAGCCGTAGGGTTAATTGTTGCACAGCAGTTTGCAAACCCTGAACAACTTTCTCTAATTCCTTAGACTTATGCTCAGAGCTAGCAGCCGCGACAAATGGGAAATAGCCTCCATAGTTATGGAACCGTGAGGCTTCTCCCTCCAACTGGTTTGCATCTCCGGGGCTCAAAGGCTCCTCTCTATCGTTAGTTAGCATCAGATCAAAAGGGTTCCCGCTCCTCTCTTCAGGCGGGGCAGCAGGTCTAGCAGGTCTAGTCTCAGTCTCCTTTTCAAATGGCGGGACATCTCCTATATTGTCCCGTTTTTCTTCCCCTTTCTGGCTTTCCCCAGCCTTAACCCTCTCATGCCTGGGATCTAAACTATCTCTAATTAAAGTCCACAAGCCAAAGTCTGCAAGCACTTTGCCAGGCCCATGAGCATAATAATCTTGTAGTTTTTCTTTTACCTTTTCCATGTTCCTATATACACTGTTCCCCCCTCAGGAAACAAAGGACAAACTTTCTTTACAAACTCTAAAAAATTACACAATTGTTGATGCCCTACCTTAGCTCCTCTAGCCCGGAGCATATTCTTAAGCATATGTACAAAAGCATGCGTCCGTTTACATTTCCCATTTTTCTTTATTTAAGTCGACTTTCCTCTCTTTCTATTTACAAACACCGCAACCCTTACTTTTCTGAGCGCTCACTTCACGCGGTGTCTTTCTTACTCCCGGACTGTTCCACTGCACTCACCTCTGCCGATTACTCAGCTTTAAACTCGGGGGGCCCCCCCTTTCTCCTGCGGTGGTAGTCTTCACCAACGTTCCTCAACGTTCCGTCCCAAATTCAGGTCCCTGTTGGGCGCCACTTGCCGGAGCCAGCCGGCTAAAGTCGAACAGCACCTAAAAGAGGGAGGTGAAGCCTAAGGAAAAAAGAAGAAGACAGGAAAGCGCTTCGGGAGGGCATACAGTCAATGCTACAGCCTTGAGTTTATTTAGCACAGCCCTTACATTTCTTTTCGAACACAATAGCAAGGCACAGAGGACATTACCATAGGAATGCTGACATTTACATAAGTTCCTATACATCCTTCCCTCAGGGTGCAAACATCCTTGCTTTCTGTTAAACATTCCACTATCTTAAAAGGGTTACTTTAGGAGGCATACCTCTCCTACAGGGTCAGTAATGTTTAGCTCAAATCCCTGCTTCCTTGAACCATTGTTTAAGCAGTCTCAGTAACTGCTTTATGGCCTATAAGCTACTGACTTCTTCGGGTCCAAATGGCTCCCGACAACCTGCCCAGTCCCCAGCCCACCTTCCCAGCCTTGGCCACCGGCAGGACCACGGCCCGGGCGTGCCTCGCCAATCTCTCTGCCACCTGGGCAACTAGGAAGGTGCAGCCCTGATAAGTCTCAACCCGGCCCTGAACCAGATCCACCCCACCTCTGCACTCCCCGCCGGGGCCGACCTTGACCTGGCCGAAACCACGTGGAGACACGGGCCACACCACCGGGCAACGCTTCGCCCCAAAACCTCACCTTCCACCCAGCGCCCTCCGCCCTTGAGGCTCCGCCGCGCGGAGCCCGGGAAGCGAAGGGTCCGGAGCAGAGAGAAAACAGCCCAGGTCTGGCTGTAGGAGAGCAGGTGGGGCGGGCGATGTCGCGGGGTGCACGGACTTTGGTGCAGCCCTTAAGCTCGGTGGCCTACCCAGGACCCCCGGAACAGCGAGCGACCGAGTGAGCAAGTGAGCAGGGCCCCGGGGCACCCAGGGGCACCCTGGCCGGAGGGCGACCAACGGAGGGGGCGGCAAAAGCCTACGGCACCCGGTATTCGCAGGCGGTCTCCCACCCAAGTGCTAACCAGACCCAACCCTGCTCAGCTTCCGAGATCAGATGGGATCAGGCGCGTTCAGCGTGGCACAGCCGTAGACAGGAAAGACTGTCGCCTGCATTCCCAAAAGTTCGAGCCTGGCCTTCCGGCCCCCGGAGACGCCCGCGCCTGCACCGCAGCAGAAAATAACTTTTATGACATACACATGGCTGCTAATTTGAAACGCATATGATAGCAGCAGAAATAACTTCATGCGATGCACCGCTGTGTTATTCCCAAAAAGCCCACCAGATGGCAGCGGAGTGTAAAGTTTTATGATGACATAGATCCTTTCTGGACAGTAGAGAAGGAATATTCACGATCACTCAGGTGTTTATAATAAAATATAATAAAATATACACCTTGATGGCATCAGAAAATTAATTTTTATGATGGCCTACACTGTATTAGTCTCAAAATGCCCACAGGATTGCTGCAGAAAACAAAATTTATGAATACGCTGGTATTTTCTCAATATCCACGCGATGGCAGCAGAAAACAAAGTTTTCAAGACATGCACTGCTGTGTTATTCCCAAGATTCACACAAAATGGCAGCAGAAAAGAAAATATAACGACATACCCTGGGGGTCATTTTTTAAATGCACATGAGGTAGTAGCAGAAATAACTTTTCGAGACGTGCGCTCCTGTGTTATCCCCAAAATGCTGAGCCGATGGCAACAGCAAGTAACTTTTTATATTAACATACACTCGCCTGTGATTTTCAAATGCCCACCGAACAGCAGCAGAGAATAATCTCTCATGACATGTCCTTTTTTTTGTTTGTCCCAAGATACACATGAGATGTCCATGCACAAGAACTTGGTTCAACCAAGCGTCCTTAGGTGACATTTTCTAACTGTACGAGATAACGAGAGAAATAACTGCTTACGATATGTGCTATGGTGTTATTCCCAATATGACGACCAGATGGCAGCACGGAATGAGTATTCAAGATGATCTACAGTAGGACATTATTTCCAAATTGCCCACAAGACTAAAGCAGAGAATTACGTCATGACAAGCACTCCTGTGTTTTGCACGAGATGCACGTGGAATGGCATCAGAAAACTTTTCATAATGCCATTCCACAGAGTTTATTTTCAGAATGCACATGAGATAGCAGCAAAATTACATTTTATGACATGAGCTGTGATTTATTCCGAAAATGCTCACCGTGTAACGACAGATAAGTATTCCTAACAAACACGCAGGTATTATTTCTGAAATGCCCTCCAGATGGCAGCAGCGAACAAATTTCACGACATACGTGCTTTTGTTTTTCTCAGGACTCACACGGAATGGCAAGAGAGAAAACATTTATAGAGACACACGGCGGAGTGGTGTTCTTTAAAGGCAGCGCACGCACGACAGCAGCAGCAGAAACTTTACATGGGACGCACTATGACGTTATCCCCAAAATGCTCACCAGGTGGCAGCAGAAAATAAATTTTTCTGCTCACATACACCTGAGTGTTATTATCAAAACTTCTACGAGATGGCAACAGAGAACAGTTCGTCATTACTTGCAGTCCTATGTTATACTCAAGTTTAACCCGAAAAGGCACGGGAGAAAAAAAATTATAACGACACACCCTGGGGTGCTATTGTTTCAATGTGCACGAGATAGCACCACTTTTTAAAATTTTTCATGCCATCCAATATGGCATTATTCGCAAATAACCACCAGATGGCAAGAGAAAATAATTTTGTGCTGACGTACACCTGGATATTATTTTTAAAATGCCCACGAAATGGCAATAGAGAATAACTTCATGACATGCACTCCTGTGTCTTTACACAGATGCAAATGAAATGGCAGTAGATAAAAGGCGATTATAATGACATTCCTTTGGGTTTAATTTTCAGAATGCACCTTGCACAGAGGCTGAGACAACATTTTATGATCTGCGCTGTGTTGTTATTCCCAGAATGCCCACCAGATGGCAGCAAGAATAAATTTTATTGCACTCGTGTTATTCTCAAGATGCACAATCCATGAGGCAAATAATGAATATTTACGATAGCCTACACCAGGTTTTGTTCTTGAAATCTTCACCACGTGGCAGCAAAGAGTAACCTTTTTTTTTATTTCATACGATCCGGTTATTCCCCAAATTCCCACCTATGGCAGCAGGAAATAAATTTTAATGATGACATACACTTGGGTATTATTATCAAAGTACCCACGAGACGGCAGCAGAGAAAAACTCTTCATAATGACATGCCTTGGGTGTTATTTCCAAAAGGAACATGAAAAAGAAGCAGAAATAACATTGAGCAGCACTGTCATGTTATTCCCAAATATTCCACCAGATGGCAGCAGAAAATGACTATTCATAATCAACTACACTTGAAGACCTATCTACAGGTGCTATTCCCAGGATGCACACGAGATGGCAGCAGAGGATAAGGAATAACATTTCATGAGCCAGACTCTGGTGCTATTCCCCAAATGGGCACGAGATGGCAGCAGAGGATAAGGACTAACATTTCCTGAGACAGCCTCTGCTGCTATTCCCCAAATGCACACGAGATGGCAGCAGAGGATAAGGAATCACATTTCAATACCTCAATTCTGGTGCTAATTCAAAAAGTACACGAGATAGGAGCAGAGAAGAGCGTTTGCCGGCCTTAAGGGCTCTGCTCACCATTAAAAGAAAACTCCAGACATTTGGTACTTACCTCACTTTGAAATAACGCCTGTCCTTTGCATATCCCTTCTCATTCCGGGCCACGTCCCCTGACGCTCCCCCTGTACCTCCCGCCTCGGTGGTGCCCTCTCCTCCTATCCCTGCTCCCTGACCCCTCCCTCAGTCCCTCCCCGCCCCGCCCCTGTCCCCCTCTCCTGTCCCTGCCCCGCTAGACTGGCCAGAGCCGCAGCGGGGGCAGGAGCAGCAGCCATGGCCGCAGCTGGTGTGGACGAGCGCTCTCCTCTGCGACTCGCGCCCCGCTCGGGCAGCGTCACCCCCACCGTGCCGCCGCACTGGCCCCAGAGGTGATGCGGTGCAGGCCTCTCGGCCGGCATAGGCTGCCCGCACTCTGAGCCCTCCAGCGCTGTGCGCGCGGCTTCGGGGGGGGGGGGGGGAGCGGGGGAGGGGGCCAGGGGAGAGTGCGCACGCCTCGCCCCTTCATTCCAGGCCTTGGCCAGTTCCCGGCCATGCCAAAGGTCTCGGTGGGCTCTCTCACATCCCAGGACGGACCAGGCCCCGGGACACCCTCCTCACCAGTCTTGGCCGCTCGACAGGACCCGGGCCCGGGCGTGGCCCGCCAATCTCTTGACCACATGGGCACCTAGGTAGGTGCAGCACCGCCAAGTCCAGGCCGTGGCCCTGACCTAGACCCACCCCTCCCCTGCACTCCCCGCCAAAGCGGAGCCGGCCCTCCCAAAAAACACGCGGCCACACCACCGGGCAACGCTTTGACCCGCGCCCCCGCCCTCCATCCAGAGCTCTCGGCCCCTGGGGCTCTGCCCCAGGGACCCCAGGAAGGGAAAGGCCTGAAGCGGAGAGAGAAAACAGCCCAGGGCTGCTGGCCGAAGAAGAGCACATGGAAGTGGGCGGTGGCGCAGGGTGCATGGACGTTCGTGTAGCCCTTGGGCTCGGGCGGCTGCCCGGGATCCCCGACACAGCGAGCAAGCAGGGCCTGGGGGCGTCCATGGGCACCCTGGCTGGAGGGTGGCAAAAGGAGGGCGTGGCAAAAGTGTACTGCACCCGGTATCCCAAGGAGGTCTCCAATCCAAATACTAATCAGGCCCGATCCTGCTTAGCTTTCAAGTTCAGGCAGTTCAGGGTGGTGTGGCCATAGGCAGGAGAGGCTGTCGCCTGCCACCCCAAGAGCTCGAGGCTGGCCTCCCCGGTGCCAGAGACGCCCGTGCCTGCAGCACACCTCCTGTGGGGGTGTGGGTTTTGGCTAAGGCACTGCGGGACTTGACTGGTTCCAGGTAGTGCGGAGGTCTAGGTGAGTGTTATCGCATCCCCCGACTGCCCAGGCCCCAGGCCATCTTCCTCCCTAGTCTTGGCCGCTTGGCTGGACCCCGCCCTGGGAGTGGCCCGCCATGCTCTTGGCCACCTGGGCACCTAGGTACCTGCAGCCCGGCTAAGTCTGGTCTCCAGCCCTGACCCAGACGCACACCTCCCCGCTCTCCCCACCAAGCCATGCCTGACCTGCCCAAACACAAACGGAGCCCCTGGTCACACCCCATGGCATCGCTTTGGACAGACGCAGACCTCGCCTTCCGCGGGGTCCTGGGAGCAGCCCAAACTGCTGCCCCTTGCTTTCACATCTGTCGTGAGAAATGCCTGCAGTCCTGACGGGATGCCTGGTGCTTGGAGCAACAAGGTCATCAGCAGCAGATGTGGACTTGCACACGAGGAAACATCGCAGGGAGGGCGCACACGCCTGACCTATTCTGGGACTTCTTGCTCTAGGGATGCGGATGGGAAAGAGATACCTGAGAAGAAATAGCTGAAAACACGGTCGTGGCCTTGAGGCTGAGTCTGGGAATTGGCTGTAGTTTGTAATTGCTAACCTGATAGTAACTAATGATGATTTGTGAAGCCAGCTTTGCGAGAGAGAATAAAAAGCCGTGGAGACAGGGGTAGGGGCTGCTAGCATTGCCATTCCTCGCCACTCCTCCTCTCCCTTATCCATGTTAGTAAAAACATTTCCAGACTCCGACTCTTCTTCCTAACTGTCTCCGCAACAACGTCGACTCTCTCCAACAAGAGAGACAGACAGAGAGACAGAGAAACCCAGAGACAGAGCAAGTGACCAGGAGGGAAGGAGAAAGGAGAACGCAGGTCGCCAGGGCGCGGCGAGGCCCAGTGAGAGCCACGAAGGAGGGGATGGGGCAGTGCTGCGGGGTTCCGCTAGAGAGGCGGCTGGAGCGAGCGCCGGCCGCGCTAAGGCACCGCAGCCCTTGGCCGGTTCGCGCCGGTGCGGAAGGACTGGGTGGGCGCTCTCGCATCTCGGACCTGCCCAGGCCCCAGCCCACCTTCCCAGCCTTGGCCACCCGGCAGGACCACGGCCCGGGCGTGCCTCGCCAATCTCTCTGCCACCTGGGCAACTAGGAAGGTGCAGCCCTGATAAGTCTCAACCCGGCCCTGAACCAGATCCACCCCACCTCTGCACTCCCCGCCGGGGCCGACCTTGACCTGGCCGAAACCACGTGGAGACACGGGCCACACCACCGGGCAACGCTTCGCCCCAAAACCTCACCTTCCACCCAGCGCCCTCCGCCCTTGAGGCTCCGCCGCGCGGAGCCCGGGAAGCGAAGGGTCCGGAGCAGAGAGAAAACAGCCCAGGTCTGGCTGTAGGAGAGCAGGTGGGGGCGGGCGATGTCGCGGGGTGCACGGACTTTGGTGCAGCCCTTAAGCTCGGTGGCCTACCCAGGACCCCCGGAACAGCGAGCGACCGAGTGAGCAAGTGAGCAGGGCCCCGGGGCACCCAGGGGCACCCTGGCCGGAGGGCGACCAACGGAGGGGGCGGCAAAAGCCTACGGCACCCGGTATTCGCAGGCGGTCTCCCACCCAAGTGCTAACCAGACCCAACCCTGCTCAGCTTCCGAGATCAGATGGGATCAGGCGCGTTCAGCGTGGCACAGCCGTAGACAGGAAAGACTGTCGCCTGCATTCCCAAAAGTTCGAGCCTGGCCTTCCGGCCCCCGGAGACGCCCGCGCCTGCACCGCAGCAGAAAATAACTTTTATGACATACACATGGCTGCTAATTTGAAACGCATATGATAGCAGCAGAAATAACTTCATGCGATGCACCGCTGTGTTATTCCCAAAAAGCCCACCAGATGGCAGCGGAGTGTAAAGTTTTATGATGACATAGATCCTTTCTGGACAGTAGAGAAGGAATATTCACGATCACTCAGGTGTTTATAATAAAATATAATAAAATATACACCTTGATGGCATCAGAAAATTAATTTTTCTGATGGCCTACACTGTATTAGTCTCAAAATGCCCACAGGATTGCTGCAGAAAACAAAATTTATGAATACGCTGGTATTTTCTCAATATCCACGCGATGGCAGCAGAAAACAAAGTTTTCAAGACATGCACTGCTGTGTTATTCCCAAGATTCACACAAAATGGCAGCAGAAAAGAAAATATAACGACATACCCTGGGGGGTCATTTTTTAAATGCACATGAGGTAGTAGCAGAAATAACTTTTCGAGACGTGCGCTCCTGTGTTATCCCCAAAATGCTGAGCCGATGGCAACAGCAAGTAACTTTTTATATTAACATACACTCGCCTGTGATTTTCAAATGCCCACCGAACAGCAGCAGAGAATAATCTCTCATGACATGTCCTTTTTTTTGTTTGTCCCAAGATACACATGAGATGTCCATGCACAAGAACTTGGTTCAACCAAGCGTCCTTAGGTGACATTTTCTAACTGTACGAGATAACGAGAGAAATAACTGCTTACGATATGTGCTATGGTGTTATTCCCAATATGACGACCAGATGGCAGCACGGAATGAGTATTCAAGATGATCTACAGTAGGACATTATTTCCAAATTGCCCACAAGACTAAAGCAGAGAATTACGTCATGACAAGCACTCCTGTGTTTTGCACGAGATGCACGTGGAATGGCATCAGAAAACTTTTCATAATGCCATTCCACAGAGTTTATTTTCAGAATGCACATGAGATAGCAGCAAAATTACATTTTATGACATGAGCTGTGATTTACTCCGAAAATGCTCACCGTGTAACGACAGATAAGTATCGAACAAACACGCAGGTATTATTTCTGAAATGCCCTCCAGATGGCAGCAGCGAACAAATTTCACGACATACGTGCTTTTGTTTTTCTCAGGATTCACACGGAATGGCAAGAGAGAAAACATTTATAGAGACACACGCGGAGTGATGTTCTTTAAAGGCGCACGACAGCAGCAGCAAACTTTACATGGGACGCACTATGACGTTATTCCCAAATGCTCACCAGGTGGCAGCAGAAAATAAATTTTTCTGCTCACATACACCTGAGTGTTATTATCAAAACTTCTACGAGATGGCAACAGAGAACAGTTCGTCATTACTTGCAGTCCTATGTTATACTCAAGTTTAACCCGAAAAGGCACGGGAGAAAAAAATTATAACGACACACCCTGGGGTGTTATTTTTTAAATGTGCACGAGATAGCACCACTTTTTAAAATTTTTTCATGACATCCAATATGGCATTATTCGCAGATAACCACCAGATGGCAAGAGAAAATAATTTTGTGCTGACGTACACCTGGATATTATTTTTAAAATGCCCACGAAATGGCAATAGAGAATACTTCATGACATGCACTCCTGTGTCTTTACACAGATGCAAATGAAATGCAGTAGATAAAAGGCGATTTTAATGACATTCCTTTAGGTTTAACTTTCAGAATGCACCTTGCACAGAGGCTGAGACAACATTTTATGATCTGCGCTGTGTTGTTATTCCCAGAATGCCCACCAGATGGCAGCAAGAATAACTTTTATTGCACTCGTGTTATTCTCAAGATGCACAATACATGAGGCAAATAATGAATATTTACGATAGCCTACACCAGGTTTTGTTCTTGAAATCTTCACCACGTGGCAGCAAAGAGTAACCTTTCTTTATTTCATACGATCCGGTATTATTCCCCAAATTCCCACCTATGGCAGCAGGAAATAAATTTTAATGATGACATACACTTGGGTATTATTTTCAAATTACCCACGAGACGGCAGCAGAGAAAAACTCTTCATAATGACATGCCTTGGGTGTTATTTCCAAAATGAACATGAAAAAGAAGCAAATAACATTGAGCAGCACTGTCATGTTATTCCCAAATATTCCACCAGATGGCAGCAGAAAATGAATATTCATAATCAACTACACTTGAAGACCTATCTACAGGTGCTATTCCTAGTATGCACACGAGATGGCAGCAGAGGATAAGGAATGAAATTTCATGAGAACTCCTCTGTTGCTATTCCCAAAATGCACACGAGATGGCAGCAGAGGATAAGGAATAACATTTCATGAGAAAACCTCTGCTGCTATTCCCCAAATGCACACGAGATGGCAGCAGAGGATAAGGAATGAAATTGCATGAGAACTCCTCTGCTGCTATTCCCAAAATGCACACGAGATGGCAGCAGAGGATAAGGAATAACATTTCAATACCTAAACTCTGGTGCTAATTCAAAAAGTACACAAGATGGGAACAGAGAAGAGCGTTTCCCAGCCTTAAGGGCTCTGCTCACCATTAAATAAAACTCCAGACATTTGGTACTTACCTCACTTTGAAATAACTCCTGTCCTTTCCTAGCCCTTCTCACTCCGGGCCACGCCCCCACCGCCTTGGTGGTGCCCTCTCCCCCTATCCCTGTTCCCTGACCCCTCCCTCAGTCCCTCCCCGCCCCACCCCTGTCCCCTTCTCCTGTCCCCACCCCGCCTTGAGTGGCAGCCGGCCTCCCCTAGACTGGCCAGAGCCGCAGTGGGAGGCAGGAGCAGCAGCCATGGCTGCAGCTGGCGTGGACTGAACGCTCTCCTCTGCGACTCGCGACCCGCTCAGATGGCCTCACCCCCACTGTGCCGCCGCACTGGCCCCAGGGGTGATGCGGCGAAGACCCGTCTCCGGAAACAGGCTACCCGCGCTCTGAGCCCTCCAGCGCTGCGCGCACGCCTCCCCCCTTCATCCCGGGCCTTGGCAGGTTCCCGGCCGTGCCAAAGGTTTCGGTCTGCTCTCTCGCATTCCGGGACTGACCAGGCCCCGGGCCACCCTACTCCCTAGTCTTGGCCGCTTGGCAGGACCCGGGCCCGGACGTGGCCTACCAATCTCTCGGCCACATGGGCACCTAGGCAGGTGCGGCACCACCAAGTCCAGGCCACGGCCCTGACCCAGACCCACCCCTCCCCTGCGCTCCCTGCCGAAGCCGAGCAGGACCTGCCAAAAACCACGCGGAGACACCGGCCATCCCACCTGGCATGCTTTGGCCCACGAACTCGACCTCCACCCAGAGCTCTCGACCCTTGGGGCTCGGCCCCAGGAAGGGAAAGGCCTGAGCGGAGAGAGAAAACAGGCCAGGGCTGCTGGCTGCAGGAGAGCACATGGAGGTGGGCGGTGACGCGGGGCGCGCGGATGTTCGCGCAGCCCTTGGGCTCGGGCGGGTGCCAGGGACCCCTGAGACAGCGAGCAAGCAGGGCCCGGGGGCGTCCACGGGCACCCTGGCTGGAGGGCAGAAAACCGAGGGAGCAAAAGCGTACAGCACCTGGTATCCCCAGGAGGTCTCCCATCCACGTACTACCAGACACGATCCTGCTTAGCTTCCAAGATCAGGCACATTCAGAGTGGTATGGCCATAAGCGAGAGAGCTTGTCGTCTACCGCCCCAAGAGCTCCAGCCTGGCCTCCCGGCGCCGGAGATGCCCGTGCCTGCAGTGCATCTCTTGTGGGGGTGCGTTTCCGCTAAGGCACCACGGACCTTGCCCGGTTCTCGCAGTGCAGAGGTCTGGGTGGGCGTTCTCGCATCCCCCAACTGCCCACATCCCGGGCGACCCGCCTCCCCAGTCTTGGCCGCTTGGCAGGACCACTGCCCGGGCATAGCCCCGCATGCTCTCGGCCACCGGACCACCTAGTACCTGCGGCCCGGCTAAGTCCGGGCTCCGGCCCTGACCCAGACGCACACCTTCCCTCCCCGCCAGCCGTGCCCGACCTGCCCGAACACACACGGAGCTCCCGGTCACACCCTGAGGCATCGCTTCAGATAGACGCTGCCCTCACCCTCTACTGGGACCAGGGACCCGCCCAGTCCGCTGCCCCTTGCCTTCACTTCGACTCTCTCCTTCAAGACAGACAGACAGAGAGGGAGAGCTGAGAGACAGAGGGACAGAGAAACACAGAGACAGAGCGAGTGACAGGGAGGGAAGGAGAAAGGAGGAAACCGGCCTCCAGGGCGCGAGGCCCAGTGAGAGCCACGAAGGAAGGGACGAGGGTCGTGGCGGAAGCAGGGGGGCGTGGGAGCTGGCCTGCGGTCAGACACAGAGAGAGACAGTGAGGATGGAAGGGACAGAGACAGAGAGAGAAGACGAGAGAGGAGATCCCGCGATGCCAAGAGGGCGAGCCAGTGCCTGCCCCGGCAGAGAGAGGGACGCGACAAACAGAGGAGCACCCCGAACGCATAGAGCCGGACCCCGACTGTGACCCCGAGACCCTGCGGCCGCCCTTAAGAGGCCACTTTCCACAGCAGGGGCGGTCGTGCGGGGCTGGGCTCAGGTGGGAGGCGTGTTCGTGCCCCGTACCCGGTGCCCGGTACAGGTCGGGGCTCAGGGAGTCTCGTTGTTCTATGAGTCCTCCTGGGGTCCCCAGGAGACAGGCAACGATGCACAGGTTCCCTGGAGTGTGTGGGTGTGTGTGTGTGTGTGTGCGCGCGCGCGTGCGTAAGTGAGAGGCTCTCGCCGCACATGCTCTCGTGTGTCCCGGCCTCTCTGATGCGGCTGGTCGGTCCCACTTCTCGTCCTGGATGTGAGGGGCAGCCTCGCACCTGGTCCAAGGGCACTGGCTGTCTGGTGAGAAGTGGGAGAAGCGTGTCGACTCGAGGCCTCTGGTGGGCGGGTGGGGTGGCGGGTCCCGCGTCCCGGACGCCAGTGCACTCTCATCACGTGTCAGAGATGGCGGTCCTCAGGGTCGTCCACGAAGCCAGGAAGGGAAGGCCCGGAGCAGTGAGAGAAAACAGCCCAGGACTGCTGCAGGAGAGCAGGTGAGGGCGAGCAAGGGCGTGGGCGCGCCGCTGTTGGAGACGCCCTTGGGCTCCCCGCCCGCAGGTCCCCTGAGACAGCGAAAGCGAGTGAGCAGAGCCCGGGCCACCAGGGGAACCCCGGCCGGAGGATGGCAAAGGAGAGGGAGGCAAAAGCCTACAGCACCTGTATTCCCAGACAATCTCCCATCCAAGTACCAACTAGGCCCAACCCTGCTTAGCTTCTGAGATTAGACGAGATTGGCACGTTCAGGGTGGTAGGGCCCTAGACACGAAAACCTGTCGCTTGCCACTCCAAGAGCTCGAGGCTGACCTCCTGCGCCGGAGACATCCGTGCTTGCATGTCCAGGCTGAGCAGTTTGAGGGAGCAGGGAGGGTCTGCCGGCTGCACTAAGGCCCCACGGGTCTTGGCCAGTTTGCCTGTGCAGAAGGACTGGGTGGGCGCTCTCGCATCCTGGACCTGCCCAGGCCCCGAACCACCTGCCTCCCCAGTCTAGGCCATTCAGCAGGACCCAGCCTGGCCATGCCCCACCCATCCTTCGGACACTTGGGCACCTAGGCAGGTGCAGCCCTGCTAAGTCCCCACCCCACCCTGAACGAGACCTACCTCACCCCGGTGCTCCCTGCCGGACCGAGCCAGACCTGCCCCAACCAGGCGGAGACTCCATTCACACCACCGCAACGCTTCCCGGAGACCTCACCCTCTGCCCAACGCCCTCCGCCCTTGAGGCTCGGCCCCGAGGAGCCCAGGAAGCGAAGGTCCCAGAGTGATTCTCTGCTGTCATTACGTAGGCATTTTGAAATAACACCCAGACGTATATTCATAACTATTCATTCTCTGCTATCATCTGCTGGACACTTTTGGAAAAGGACAGAGCACATTTTATAAACTATTGTTTCCGCTGCTATCTCATGTGCTTTCTGAAAATAATCCACTGCCATAATGAAAGCATCTGGGGAAAAACACCAGATTGCATCCCGTTGGAATTTTCAAAATAACAAGCACGTGTATGTCATTATAAAAATTTACTTTCTGCTGCCATCCGGTGGGCATTTTGGGAATAACACCCGAATGTACGCCATCATGAAAATATATTTTCTGTTCTCGTCTACTGTGCATCTTAGAATAACACCAGCCTGGAAGTAATAAAGAGTGTTCGCTGCTGCCATCTGGTGTATATTTCAGTAATAACACTTAAGTGTTTCTCAACGTGAATATTCATTCTCTGCTGCTATCTGTTGTGCACTTTGGAACAAGACCACAGCACACATCATAAGGAATTATATCAGCGGCTAATTCATGTGCATTTTGAAAATAATATCTAAGCACTTGTCTTAATGAAAAGTTGTTCACGGCCATTTCGTATGCATTTTAGGGAAAACACAGGAGTGCATATAAGGACAAATTATTCTCTGCTGCCATCTCGTGGGCTATTTGAAAGTAACAAGTGTAGGTCATGAAAATTGATTTTCCGCTGTCATCCTTGGCATTTTGGGAATAACACCTGAACGTATGCCATCATGAAAATACATTTTCTTCTCTCATCTACTGTGCATCTTGGAATTACACCGGAGTGCAAGTAATAAAAAGTTATTCTCTGCTTCACCTGGTGGACATTTTAGAATAACGAGTGTTTGACATCCTGAATATTCGTTCTCTGCGACCATCTGGTGCGTATTGTATGACGGAAGAGTGCATGTTGGGCATGATGTTATGAAATTATTATCTCTGCTGGCCTTTCGTGTTAATCTTAAAATGAACAAAGGAGTTCCTGTCACACAAAAAATTGCTCTTTCCTGCCATCTCGTGGTGTTTTGAAAATAACACCCACATGTATGTCATAATACAAATGTATTTTATACCTTAATATAGTGAGCATCTTGGGAATACCACATGGTGTAAGTAATAAAAACTTATTCTCTGTTGCCATCTGGTGGTATTTTAGGATTAACACCTGAGTGTTTCTCATGATATTCATTCTGGTGGGAATTTTAGGTGTAACGGCGTGGCGTGTCAGTAAAAGATATTTCAGCAGCTATCTCATGTGCACTTTAGAAAAAAACCCAAGGGCGAGTCATCGCAATGTTTTTGTCCGCTGCCTTCTCGTGTGCATCTTAGCAAAAACACAAGAGTGCATGTCATGAAGTGATTCTGGCTGTTATGTTGTGTGCATTTTAGAATTAACATGCGGGTATTGGTTCATGTGACAATTCATTTTCACCTGGATCTGCTGTGAGTTTAGGGAATAACACCACAAGCCATATGACAAACAGTTCTTTTTGCTGCTATGTCAGCTGATAGAAACTAAGACCATTACATTAAGCAAAGTTTTGGTCTGAGGCTATCTCATGTTCATCTTGGAAATAAGACGAGTGCATGTCGTGGAAAATTATTCTCAGCTCTCATCTCGTGGGCATTTAGATATTAACATGCAAGTGTATGTCCATGTACTATTTTTTCTGCTGCCGTCTGCTGGGGATTTTAGGAATGACACACGATTACAGGCCATGAAAATTCATTTTTTTCACTCATCTTTGTGCACCAGTGTAAGTAATAAAGGTATTCTCTGCTGCCATCTTGTGCATATTTAAGTAATAACACTTGAGCGTTTGATAGCATGAATAATTCATTTCCTTATGTCAGCTTGTGGCCATTATGGAAATGACACCCGGATGTATATCATCATAAAAAGTAATTCTCAGCTGCCATCTCCTGGGAATTTTCAGAATAACACCCTAGTGTAGGTTATCATGAGTATTCATTTTAGCTGACATCTGGAGTACATTCTGGGAAGAACACAACAGAGTGTCATAAAATGTTATTTCAGCTGCTATCTCACGTGCATTCTGAAAATAAACCTAAGGAAATGTCATAATGAAAAGTTTTTGTTTAATGTCATTTCGTGTGAATGTTGGGAACACCTCGTAGATATTTTAAATATAACACCCAGGTATATGCATCATAAAAATGTATTATCTCTGCCATCTGGTGGGCATTTGGGGAATAAAACACAGAGCTCGTCATTACTGTTATTTTGCTGACATCTCATGTGCATTCTGAAAAAAAAACTCAAGGGATTGTCATTATGAAGTTTTCTGCTGCTGTTTTGTGTGCATCTTAAGAAAAACACAGGAGTGCTTGTCATGAAGTGACTCTCTTCAGCCATCCTGTGGGCACTTTGAAAATAACAGCCTACTCATATCATAAAGTTATTTCTTGCTATCACGTGGAGTTAGAAAATGACTCCTGAGGAGATTTGGTTAAACAAAGGTTTTGCCTGTGGCCGTTTCATGTGCATCTTGTGAAACACAAGAGTGCACATCAGGAAAAATTATTCCCTGCTGCCATCTGGGCACTTTGAAAATAACAAGTACGTGTATGTAAGTGTAAGAAGTTGTTTCCTGCTGCTATGTGGTGTGCGTTTAGGGAATAATACAACAGTGCATGTCGTGAAAAATTATTTTTGCAAATGACTCGTTTGCATTAAGACCATAACACTGCCAGAGATCTCGTTATAATTTTTTTCTCTGTTGCCATAATGTGTGATTATTAGCAATAATTCAGGAGTGCATCTCGTGAAAATTTGTTCTCTGCATCTTGTGGACATTTAAAAAACAACACCTATGTGTGTGCCATAATTTTTTTCCAGCTGCCGTCCTGTAGACATATGGGATACACTGCAGACTGTACAGCATCATAAAAATTAACATTCTGCTCCATCTGTGCATATTTTATTAATAGCACCGAGTTTCAATATCATCAATATACATTCTCTGCTGTCATATGGTGGCCATATTGGGTGTATGTCATCATAAGAATTTACTTTCTGCTGCTCTGGTAGTCATTTTGGGAGTAACAGAACAGTGCACGTTGAAATGTTATTTCTGCTCCTATCGTGTGTATTTTGAAAATAATACCCACGTGCATGTCTTCATAAAAACTTATTCTCTCATGCCATCTCGTGGACCTTTGGCAATAACACCAGAGTGCAGGACATCGTGAAAACTAACTTTTTGCCGACATCTTGTATTCTTGTAGGGAATTTTACCAGCGTTTTAAAAACTCGTTTTGTGCTGCCACCTGGTGGTAAATTTGGGTATAAACCACAGTGCATGTTATACAATGTGATTTATACTGCTATCTAACGTTCATTATGAAAAAAACTCAAGGGCATGTCATCGTGAGAAGTTGTTGTCAGTTGCCTTTTCATGTGTATCTTGGTAAAAAAAAATAAAGATTGCGTGTCACAAAAAAATTGTTCTCTGTTGCCATCTCGTGGGCATGTTGAGTATAACACCATGACCCGTGTCATAGCTAGTTATTTCTGCGGCTATCTCTCATGCGGTTAGAAAGTAACACGAAAGAGACAGTCATTAGGAAAAGTTTTTGTCTGTGGCACTTTCATGTGCATCTAGGGATAAACACGGGAGTGCATGTCATAAAAATGATTCTCTGCTGCTATCTCTGATAATAACCGCAAGTGTATGTTATCGTAAAAATTTATTTTCTTCTGCCGTACTGTAGGTATTTTGGAATAACACCCGATCGTACACTAGCTTGAAAATATAGTTTCCTCTCTCGTCTACTCTGTATCTTGGAAAAAGAGCAGAATATAAGTAATTAAATGTATTTCTCTGCTGTCATGTGGCTGGCATTTAGGAATAACACCAGAGCGTAAGTAATCAAAAATTATTTTCTGTTGCCATCATCATTTAAGGAATAATCCTCCGAGTTGGTCATGATAAACATTCATTTTTTTTGGCATGCTTTGGAAATTTGGGGAATAACACCAGATTGCGCATCATGAACATTTCTGCGGTCTCTTGTGTATTTAAAAAATACCACCGATGAAACGCCTTTATGAAATTTTTCTCTGCTCCCATTTCATTTAATCTTGGGTACAACACACCACTGCAAGTTGTAAAAATTGTTCTCTGCTGCCATTTCGTGAGTATTTAAAAATTACGCCAGTTCTATGTCATCAAAAATATTATTTTCCTTGCCATCTGGTGGGTCATCATGAAAACTTTTTTGTCTTAATCCTGTGTGAATCTTGGGAATGACATGACAATAGATAATTTATTCTCTCTTGCCATCTGTTGGGTATTTTAGGAATTAACCTGAGTGTTGTCCTCATGATTATTCATTCTCTGCTATCATCTGGTGGACAGTTTGGGAAGACCACAGTTCATGTCATAAAGAGTAATGTCAGCTGCTATCTTGTACAATGTGAAATTAATAACAAAGAGCATGTTATGAAAAGTTGTCCTCGGCCATTTTATGTATCTTGGGAAAAAACACGGCAGTGCATGTCCGGAAAATTATTCTCACTGCCATCTCGTCGCCTCTTTTAAAATCACGAACAGATGCATATCATCTAACTTTTTCTGCTGCCATCTGGTGGACATTTCAGAAATAACACCAAATGTTACACATCGTGAACATTTGTTCTCTGCTCTCATCTGGTGCGCATTTTGTGTATGACAGAATAGTGCGTATTGTGAACGACGTTTGAAATTTTTATCTCTGCTATGTTTTCATGTTAACCTTGGGATGAACACAGATGTGCATGTCATAACAAATTATTCCACGCTGCATCTCATGGGTCTTTTGAAAATTACTTCCAGGTTTATATCATCAACAAATCTTTTTCCATTGCCATCTAGTGGGAATTTTGGGACTGTAACTTTACTGCAGGGAAAATGAAAATTCATCTTTTCCACTAAATTTGTGTGCATCTAGGAAATTACACGAGTGTAAGGAAAAAACATTGCTGCCATCGGGTGGGTATTTTAGTAATAACACCCTAGTGTTGTCATCCTGAAAATACATTTTCTGCTGCCATCTGGAGGGCATTTTACATCTAATACCACAATGGAGGTCAAGATACTGCTGCTATTCATTTGCATTTTTTAAAAAAACACCCCAGAATTTGTCATTATAAGTTTTTCCTCTGCTGCCATTTCTATTAATTCTCGAGAATAAAATCAGAGTACAAGACAGAGTATCTGCTGCCATCTCGTGGACAATTTGAAAATAACACCCAGTGTACGTCTTCAGAAAAATTTATTTTCTGCTGCCATCTTCTGGCCAATCTGAGAATAACACCAGAGTATAGGTCATCGTGAATATTCATTAACTGCTGTAATCTGGTGGGAATTTTGTGTATAACACCACATCACATGCCATAAACAGTTATTTCTGCTGCTATCTCATGCACTTAGAAAATGAAACCTAAGAGCATTTGTTGAGCGAAGTTTTTGTCAGTGGCCATTTCGTGCTCATCTTGAGATAAACACAGGAGTGCATGTTATGAAAAATTATTCTCTTCTACCTTCTCATGGACCTTTTGAAAATAACCTACAACTGTGTCCTTGTAATAAATTTTTCTACTTCCATCTGGTGGGCATTTTAGAAATAACACCTGAGTGTAGGTCATCAAGAAAATAAATTTTCAGCTCTGATCTACTATGCATCTTCGAATAACACCAGAGTGGAAATTATTAAATGTTATGCTTTGTTGCCATTGGTGGGCATTTTGTGTATGACTAAAGAATGCACGTAGGGTATGACATGAAATTTTTATCTCTTTGATTTCGTGTCACCTTGGAATGAGCACAGGAGTGCATGTCATGAAAAATCATTCTCTCCTGCATTTTCAAGAGCATTTATAAAATAATGCTCACATGTATCTCATCAAAAATTTATTTTAAATCCTGATACAGTGTGCATATTGGGAAATACAGATTATGTACTTAATGAAATTTTATTCTCTGCTGCTATCTGTGGCGATTTAAAGATTATCACTCAGATGTTTCTCATCATGAATACTAAATCTCTCCTGCTGTGTGGTGGGAATTTTGGGAACAACACCACAGCGCATGCCACGAAAAGCTATTTCTGTTGCTACTCCTGTGCCTTTTATAAATAACACCTAAGAGAAAGTCATCAAGAAACAGTTTTGTCTGCTGCCACTTTGTGCACATGAGAAAAAAAAAGTGCATGTCGTGAAAAATTGTTCACTGGTGCCATCTCGTGGAAATTTTGAAAATAACGACCACCCTACAGTCGTGCATCGTGAACACGCGGCATCTCGTCTGATCTTGGAAGCTAAGCAGGGTCGGCTCTGGTTAGTACTTGGAGGGGGGACTACCTAGGAAGACCAGGTGCTGTAGATATAAATAATAATAATAAATTACACCCCAGGGTATATTGTTATAAATTTTTTTTCTGGGGCCATGTCATGTAAATCTTGAGAATAACAAGAGTGCAACATGAAAATTGTTCTCTCCTGCTATCGATTGGGCATTTTGAAAATTACTTCAAGGTGTATATCATCACAAAAAGTTCCTGTTGTCATCTCTGAGAATTTAGGGAATAAAACCTTACTGTAGGTCATCATGAAAATTTCTCTTCTGCCCCACACTCGTGTGCATCTGGAAATTACACAGGACTGTAAGTAAAAAACAATTATTCTCTGCGCCCATCTGGTGGGCATTTTGGGAATAACACCATAGTGTAGGTCAAGAAAATGTATTGCTGCTATATCGTGTGTAGTTAAAAACACTCCAGGTTATGTTGTTTTAAATTTCTGTGATTCTTAGAAATGAAATAGGAGACCCAGTCATAAAAAATTGCTCTCCACTGCCATCTCGTGGACATTTTGAAAATATCACCAAGGTCCATGTAATTGTGAAAATTTGTTTTCTGATGCCATCTTGTTAGCATTTTAGAAATAACACACTAAAGTAAGTCATCATAAATATTCATTGACTGCTGCAATCTGGTGGTAATTTTGGGAATACCACATCGGATGTCATAAACCATTATTTATACGGTGACCTCATGCAGTTAGAAAATAACACCTAAGGGCATGTCATTGAGCAATGTTTTTTCAGCGGCCGTTTCATGTATATCTTGAGATAAATACAGGAGTGCTTGTTATGAAAATTACCCTCTGCTGCCATCTCACAGGTATTTTGAAAATTCCATCTGGTGGTCATTTTAGAAAAAACACCTGGGTATAGGTCATCATGAAAATTCATTTCCTGTGCCCATCTTTGGAATAACACCAATGTAAGTAATAAAGTTATTATGTGCTGCCATCTGGTGTATAATTTAGTAATAACACCCCAGTGTTTGTCATCATGAATTTTCATTCTCTGCTGCTATCTGGTGGGCAATTTAGAAAATAACCTCATGGTGTTTTTGGTAAAAGAGCACAGCACGTGTCATGAAGAATTATTTCAGCTGATATATCATGTGCATTTTGAAAATAATACATAAGGGATGTCATTATAGCAAGTAGTTATAAACGACCATTTCATATGTATTTTAGGAAAAATACAGGAGTTCATTGAATGGCGAATTATTCTCTGCTGCGTCTTGTGGGCAGTTTGACAATTACAGGCAGGCTTAAGTCACTAAAAAAATTTTCTGCTGCTATCCTGTGGGCATTTTGGGAGTAACACTCAAGTATATGCCATGAAAATGTATTTTCCTCTCTCATCTACTTTGCATCTTGGAGTACACCAGAGTGTAAGTAAATGTTATTATCTGCTGTCATCAGGTGGGCTTTAGGAATAACACCGAGTGTTTGACATCATGAATATTTGTTCTCTCCAATCATCTGATGGGCGTTTTGTGTAGGAAAGAAGAGTGCCTGTTGGGCATGACGTTATGAAATTTTTACCTCTGCTGCCATTTCGTGTTTATTATTTCTACATGAGATGACAGCAGAAATAATTGTTTTAGACATGCCACGTGGTGTTATTTCCTCCATTCCCACAAAATGGCGGCAGAAATAAATATTCATGACCAGCTACACTTGGATGTTATTCCCCAAATGCCCACAAGATAGCAGCAGAAAAAATTTGATGATGATATTCACCTGGGTGTTATTATCGAAATGTCAACAACACGACAGCAGATAACAATTTTTTATAACATGTACTCCAATTTTATTCTGAAGAATGGCTCGACATGGCAGCAGAGAAGGAATTTATAACGACATATTCGGGGTGTTATTTTTTAAATATACATAACAGCAGTTAAAAATCTTCTTGACAAGCACTGGAGTGTTGTTCCCCAAATGCCCACCAGATGGCAATACAGAATGATTTTTCATGATGACAACACGCGAGTGTTATTCCTAGAATGCCCACCAGATGGCAGCAAGAATAATATATTTTGCTGGCGCTCTTGTGTAATTTACAAGACGCAAAAAATATTGGGGCAGAGGATGAATTTTCATGATGCCCTACAGTAAGGTTTTATTCCCAAAGTTTCCACCACATGCCAATGGAAAATATTTGTTGATGTATACACCTGGAAGTAATTTTCAAAATGCCCACGAGATGCCAGCAGAGAATAATGCCACGAGTTGAACTCCTGTGGTATTCCCAATATTCATGTAAAATGGGAGCAGAAAAAATTTTATAATATATACCCTGGGGTGTTATTTTTTTAATGCACACTAGAGAGTAGCAGAAATAACTTTTCAAAACATGCACTGCTGTGTTATATGCAAAATGCCCACACATGGCAGCAGAAAACATTTTAATGATGACATACACTTGTGTGTTACTTTTCAAAATTCCCACGAGATGGCAGCAGAGAAAAACTTTTCATAATGACATTCCCTGGGTGTTATTTTCAAAATGAACATGAAAAAGCAGCAGAAATAAATTTATGAGCAGCCCTGTCACGTTATTCCCACATTTTCCACCAGATGGCAGCAGAGAATGAATATTCATAATAAACTTCACTTGATGACCTACATACAGGTGTTTTCCCAAATGGACACGAGATGGCAGCAGAGGATAACGAATAACATTTGATGAGCTAAACTCTGGTGCTATTCCAAAATGGACACGAGATGGCAGCAGAGGATAAGGAATAACATTTGATGAGCTAAACTCTGGTGCTATTCCCAAAATGGACACCAGATGCAGCAGAGGATAAGAAATAACATTTTAGTACATACACTCCGGTGCTATTCCAAAATGCACACAAGATGGCAGCAGAGAATAGTGAATAACATTTCAATACCAAACTCTGGTGCTATCCCAAAAAGTACACGAGATAGGAAGAGAAAAGCATTTCCCAGCCTTAAGGGCTCTGCTCACCATTAACATAAAAGTCCAGACACTTGGTACTTACCTCACTTTGAAAGAACTCCTGTCCTTTACATATCCTTTCTCACTCTGGACAACGCCCCCTGATACTTCCCCTGTACTTCCCCGCCTCGGCGGTGTCCTCTCCCCCATCCCTGCTTCCTGTCCCCTCCTCCTCCTCCCTCTGTCCTCTCCCTCAGTCCCTACCCGCCCTGACCCTGTTCCCCTCCCCGGTCCCCGCCCCGCCTTGAGCGGAAGCCGGCTTCCGCTAGACGGGCCAGAGCTGCAGCGGGGGCTGGAGCGGAAGCTATGGCCGCGGCTGGCGTGGACGAGCACTCTCCTCTGCGACTCGCCCCTCTCGGGCGGCGTCCTCCCCCACCGTGCCGCCGCGCTGGCCCCTTGCCCAGCAGAGGCTACCCACTCTGAGCCCTCCAGCGCTGCGCGCATGGCTTCGAGGGACCGGGGAAGAGCGCACCCGCCTCGCCCCTTCATTCCAGGCCTTGGACGATTCCCGGCGGTGCCAAAAGTCTCGGTTGGCTCTCTCGCCTCCCGGGACTGCCCAGGCCCCAGGCCACACTCCTCCTCCCCAGTCAAGCAGTACGCGATCTGCCCAAACACACAAGGAGCCCCCAGCCACACCACCAGGCAATGCTTTGGCCCGCGACCTAGCCCTCCACTCAGAGCCCTCTGCCCTTGGAGCTCCGCCCAGCGGAGTTCAGTAACGGAAGGGCTGGGAGGGGAGAGAGAAAACAGCCCAGGGCTGGCTGCAGGAGAGCAGGTGAAGGCGGGCGGTGGCGAGGGGCGCAAGGCCATTGGTGCAGCCCTTGGGTTCGGGCGCCTGCCCGGGACCCCCGAGACAGCGAGCGAGCGAGCAGGGCCTGCAGGCGTCCAGGGGCACACTAGCTGGAAGGTGGCAAAGGCCTACATCATCCTCTCGGCCACCTGCGCACCTAAGCACCTGCGGCCTGGCTAAGTCTGGACTCCAGCCCTGACCCAAGCGCACTCCTCCCCTGCCCTCCCCGCCGAGCTGTACCCGACCTGCCCAAATACACACGGAGCCTCCGTCCACACCCCGAGGCACCGCTTCGGACTGACGCAGCCCTCGCCCTCCACCGGGACCAGGGACCCGCCCGGTCCGCTGCCCCTTGCCTTCACATCGACTCTCTCCATCAAGAGAGACAGACAGAGAGAGGGAGAGCTGAGACAGAGAAACAAAGAAACCCAGAGACAGAGGGAATGACCAGGAGGGAAGAAGAAAGGAGGACACAGGTCGCCAGGGCGCGAGGCCCGGCGAGAGCCACGAAGGAGGGGACGGGGTCGCTGGGGAAGAGGGGAGGCCACGGGGACTAGTTGCGGTCAGACACAGAAAGAGGACCGTGAGAAGGAAAGGAAAAGAGACAGAGAGAGAGAGAGAGATCCCGCACGCGCGAGCGCGAGCCTGTGCCTGCTCGCGGAGAGAGCGGGACGGGACACGCGGACGAGTGCACCGAAGCACAGAGCCGGATCCCACCTGTGACACCGAGACCCTGCGGCCATCCTGAAGAGGCCGCTTCCACAGCAGAGGGTGGTCGTGCCGGGGCTGGGCTCAGGCAGGGAGGTGGTTCGCGCCCCATGGCCCCCGGGACAGGATGGGGGCTCAGGGAGTCTCGTTCTGCTCAGAGTCCTGCCGGGTTCCCGCCGCAGAAAGGAAAGACGCACCGGCTCTTGGAGGGGGGGGGGGGGGCGGCGCTAGCTGCGGCCTGTCGGAGCGAACGGATCTCGCCGCGCATGCGCGCGCTCTCGTGTCTTAGGCTCTCTGCCCCGCCGGGTCCGCTTCCAATCCCAGCTGTGCGAGGCGACCTCGCCCCTATCCGAGGGCACCTGGCTGTCCGGTGAGAAGGGCGGGGAGAAGCGTGCTGGCCGAGACTTGAGGCCTCGGGCGAGGTGGGGCGGGTGGTGGTGGTGGCCGGTCCCACGTCCGAGGTGATGCGACGCGGTCACAGCGTGCGTCAGAGACCGCGGTCCTAGGAGCTCGGCCTCGCGGAGCCCGGAAGGGAAGGGCCGGGAGCGGAGAGAGAAAACAGCCCAGGGCCGGCTGCAAGAGAGCAGGGGAGGGCAAGCGAGGGAGGGGCGCCCGCCACTCATGCCCCTTAGGCTCGGACAGCTGCCCGGGACCCCGAGAGAGCGAGCGAGTAGGACCCGGGGGCGTCCAGGGGCACCCTGGCTGGAGGACGGCAAAATCCTACAGCACCCGATATTCCCAGGCGGTCTCCCATCCAAGTACTAACCAGGCCCGACCCTGCTTAGCTTCCGAGATCAGACGAGTTTAGGGTGGTATGGCTTTAGAAGGGAGAGATTGTCACCTGATGCCACAAGAGCTCGAGCCTGGCCTCCCAGGCGCGGGAGACGCCCGCACCTGCATCGCACCTACTGGGGAGGGGGGCGTTGCAGGGTTCCGCTGGCGAAGCAGCTGTTAGCAGATGCCAGCCGCGAAGGCACCCGGGGCTTGGCGGTTCACGGCAGCCCCGAAGGTCTGGGCAGGCGCTCTCACATCCCGGGACTGGCCAGCAAAAAAATAACTTCTCATGATGACATACACTTATGAGTTATTCCCAGGAAATGCACTGGATGGCAACAAATAATAATTTTTCATGATAACATACATTCATGTGTTACTCAAGTGATGCCCAGGATGACAGCACAGAATAACTTTTTTTGAGGATACACACTTGGATGCTATTCCCCAAATGTCCACCCAATGGCCGCAGAAAATGCCTTTTTCTTAATTGTACTCTAATGTAATTCCAAAGACGCACACTACATAGTTGCAGAAAATGAATTTTCTTTACCCCCAACACTCCGATGTTATTCCGAAAATGCCCACCAGATGGCGGCAGAAAAAAATTTTTCTAATGACATACACCAGGGTGTTATTTTAAAAATGCCCACGAGATGGCAACAGAGAATATTTTTCATGAAATGCAGTCGCGTTATTCCCAATATTTCAAACAAATTGGGAGAAAATAAAAAATTCTAAACAACATGCCCTCCAGTGTTATTTTTTATATGCACACGAGACAGCGGCAGAAATAAGTTTTCATGACATGCTGTGGTGTTACTCCCATAATACAGACCAGATCTCAGCAGAGAATGTTCATGGTGACCTACACACGGATGTTCTTCCAAAGATACCCACCAGATGGCTGCAGAGAGTAATTTTTTTTATCATTATTAATACTTCCACTCTGAAGTTATTCCAAGATGCAAAGTAGATGAGAGCAGAAAATATATTATTATGATGGCATACACTGGACTGTTATTCCAAAAAATGCCCACAGGATGGCAGTATAAAATTAATTTCTATGATGACATACACTAGTTTGTAATTTTCGAAATGGCATAAGGTGGCAGCAGAAGATAGTTTTTCATGACATGCACTTCCCTAATTTTTCCCAAGATGCACATGAAATGGGCATGGACTGTAACTTTTCACAACTACATGCCCTTAGGTATCCTTTTCAAAAGGCATACAAGATAGCAGCTGAAGTTATTCTTTATGACATGTGCTGTGATCTCTTTGCAAAATGCCCACCAGATGGCAGCAGAGAATAATTTTTTTACTTACACTGTTGTGTAATTCCCCCAAGATTATACACAAGATTGTGCAGAAGATGAATTTTCATGCGACCTACCTAAGGTTTATGCCAAAATACCCAATAGATGGTATAAGAGAATAAATGTTTTGATGACATACAACCAGAAATTTTCAAAATGCCTACAATGACAATTTTCATGACACACTCCTGTGTTAGCCCCGAGTTTCACACAAAGTGGAGCAAAGAAAAATATCAAAACAAAAGGCCCTTGGGTGTTATTTTTTAAATGCACATGAGACAGCAGCAGAGGAACATTTTCATGACCTGCATTCCTGTGTTATCTTCAGGATTCATACAAAATGGGAGCAGAGAAAATTTTCATAATGGTATGCCCTTGGGTGTTATTTTATAAGTGCACACAAGATAGCCGCAAAACTGAGTTTTCATGTTATTCCCTGTGTTGTTATTCCCTAAATTCCCACAGGATGGCAGCAAATGATAAATATTCATGACAACAATGGCGGTTTAATCCTTAAGTGCCCAACAGCAGAGAGCAAAAAATAACTTTTGATTAGTTACCGTCTACTGTTATTTCCTAAGTGCACACCAGATGGCAAAGAGAGTAAATTTTTTATTACTTATGCTCTGAAGTTATTCCCAAAATGCTCACCAAATGGCAGCAGAGAATGAATATTCATGATGACAAAACCCTGGTGTTATTCCTAACATGCTTACCAGATGGCAGCAGAGAATAACTTTTTCTTACAAACTGGTGTATTGTCGAGATGCACACAAGATGGGTGCAGAAAACAAATTTGTATCTAAACACACTTAGATTTTATTCCCAAAATTCACACCAGGCAGCAGCAGAAAATAAATATTTATGATGAGATACACTTGGGTGTCATCTTCAAAAAGCTCACCAGATGGCAGCATTGAATAAATTTTATGATATGCACTTATGTTATTTTGAAAATACCCATGAGAACACTTTTCATGACTCTTTCCTGTGTTTCCCAAGATGCACATGAAATAGCAGCAGACAAAAGTTTTCATAACATTCCCGGGTGTTATTTCCAGAATGAATGTGACATAGTTGCAGAAATAACATTTTATGACATACATTGTGGTGTTATTCCTGAAATGCCTACCAGATAGCAACAAGAAAATCTTTATTACATACTGCTAGCATTCCTAAGACGCATATGGGATGAGGGCAGAAAAATATTCATGACTACCTACACTCTAGTGTTATTTCAAAAATGCCCACCAGATGGCAGTAGAGAATAACTTTCATGACATGCGCTCCTGTGTTTTACCCAAAGACACACATGAAATAGAGACAGTGAAACACTTTTCATAAGAACAGGCCTTTGACTGTTATTTTCAAAATGCACACCAGATAGCAGCAAAAATACAGTGAGGGTTATTCCAAATGCCCACCAGATGGCACCGTTAAATAAATTTTGAGGATGATTTATGGTAGGGTGTTATTTTCAAAATGTCCACGAGATGGCAGCAGAGGATAAGTTTTCATGACATGCTCTTCGGTGTTATTCACAAGATTCACATCAAATAGCAGCAGAGAAAAATGTCTTCACGACATACCCTAGGGTGTTATTTTTAATACACACTAAATATGGCAGCAGAAACAAGTTTCTTGATGTACACTGTAGTGCTATTCCCCAAATGCCCACCAGATGGCAGCAAGAATAAATTTTATTGCACTCGTGTTATTCTCAGGATGCACAATAGATGAAGGCAGATAATATTTACCATGACCTACACCGGGTTTTATTCCCAAAATATCACCAGAAGGCAGCAGGAAATAAATTTTATGATGACATACATTGGGTGTTACTTTTCAAAATACCACGAGATGGCAGCAGAGAAAAACTTTTCATAATGACATGCCCTGGGTGTTATTTTCAAAACATGAAAAAGCAGCAGAAATAACTTTATGAGCAGCACGTTATTCCCAAATTGCCCACCAGATGGCAGCAGAGAATGACTATTCAGAATGATCTATACTTGACGACCTATATTCAGGTGTTATTCCCAAAATGCACACCAGATGGCAGCAGAGGATGACGAATCACATTTCATGACCTAAACTCTGGTGCTATTCCCAAAATGCACACCAGATGGCAGCAGAGAATAGCTTTTCATATTGACATTCTTTTTTGTGTTATTCTAAAAATGCACACAAGATGGCAGCAGAGAAGAGCGTTTCCCTGCCTCAAGGACTCTGCCCACTTATTAAAATAAAATTCCAGTTCTTGGTATTAAGCTCACTTTGAAATAAATCCTGTTTTAGGCTCTTCCCATGCCTCATCTAACCGACTTCTTCCATTCACCAAATGAGGCAGGAAATGTATTATCTCCACTTTACAGGTGTTTAAACTGAAGACTGATTCTATCACAGTTCTGAGTCCAGGATCCTAACCTAACACAGGATCCTGGAAAAATAGAGCAATCCAAATAGCACTTGCAGCTTTGGGTTGAATCTTGGTCATTCTCTTTGAAGAAAATATGCACATAACCTAATGGTCCAGCTTGCCATGTACTCACCCAAGCTGGTTTTTGTAGTGGGACTTGGACAGGCAGCTGGGAATGGGGACAGATGACGTGGGAGAAGGTGGCCTGAGTTCTCACTGGAGTACAACCAGCACCAGATTCCTATAAGAACAACTTCCCCACCTCCACTTGCTGCTGTCTTCCAGCCTTTTAAAATCTATTCTTTTTTCAGTCTAGAGCACTGGCTGGCTTTTGCTCATGTGCCCTTCCTCTAAGGCCTCAACTGACAACAGCTTCCAGGCTGCTCAGAATGCAGTCGAGGTGGCAGTTTCCTTGTGGGGGAGTACCTGAGCCCTAGACAGGCACCAAGCTGACTCCTGGCCCCACCACCTACTAGCTGTGTGACTTCAGGCAAAGAAATGGAAACTCTGCCTCCTCATCTGGCAGATGGAGATAACGGCTCCCTGTCAGGGGCTGTGAGGGTTCACTGAGGTGGTGACGTCAGCTCCTGCCCAACATGCGATGAGCACTCAGTCTGTTGAGATCTTGCTTCCAGGTTTATCTTCTCTTTGGCTCAAATAAATTTTATGAAAATTCTCTGCAGGTTTCCACGTTCTTACATCGATGGAGCCAAGATAATCTTGAAGGATCAAAAGTAAGGAAATATCAATAACAAAAAAAATTACATGAAGATGGAAAAATGTCAAAAAAACAAACAAACAAACAAAACTGAGCCTATGGGAACAGCCCTCAATAGCAAGCCTCTGGGCTTCAAGATGTCCTTGCTGCATTTGCCTCCTCGCACACTCAGACTATTTCCCGCTCTCATCTCAGACATGCTACGTCACAGTTCTGCCTAGGCCAGTCAAAGACTTCACGCCATCTTATAAACATATGCCAAAATGGATCCAACCGACATTCTCAGTCACAGACACAAAGATCTATGCAAAATCATGTCCACTGTAGTATTTTTAAAAACAGAGGGCTGGAAATAACCAAAATGTCCATTTTGTGGGATGTGATTAAATACATGATGGTATATCCATGGAATGGCAAACCTGACGCTTTCGTAAAGAGAGGAAAGACTAGCAGTGTGTGCTGATATGGAATGAGCTCTATGTGCTGAGTAGAAAGAACAAAGTCCAGGACAGGTGTGTCATCTGCAAGGTGCATGTAACACACACGTGCACCAGAGTGTCATGAACATAAGTCAAGGGCAGTGCGAATCACAGGTGGGGGCAGGCTGAGGCCACAGTCTGGGTGGGAGGAAAGACACTGCGGCTGCTCTTCACCCAGACATGACAATAAGGAGACATGTTCTTCAGGGGTAAATATGGAAAATTTATATGGAAGAGGCATTTTAAGAACTTGAAAAATATATAAAAGGAATAATATACACATATGATTTATAGAAACCTGACAATACCAAAAAAGTATATAGTAAGAAAAATAGCCCAGTTCCCTCCTCAGAGACAGCCGCTGGTCCCACTGGCAGGACCCATGTTGTCCCAGTGACTTAGCCACTCAGAGATGGGCTCGCTTTGCACCATCTGCTCCCACTCATGCCCAGCCCCCCGTGGTGGGGGAGTTTTCTCTCCATATCTGCGTGAAGCCCAGGTCTGGTCCCCTTGGCCTCACAGGGGGCTATTTCTCTTCCTCTGAGTCTCTTGATCTTTTCTTCCTCTTTGAAAGAAAGATGGGCCTGGGCAAAGGAGGATCACCCTACATTAGGGAGGAGGGGAGACAAGCAATAGCTTAGGAAACCAGGAGAGGGGAACCTTGGTGATAATAAACACCCCATGTTTACATAGAACTCGAAGGATCACCAGTATCTGGACTTGCTGTGTGGTCTTTTGTTAACTGCCAACCTCTCCGCCAGTCTTGTCTGCTTTGAACATTGAGGGAGAGTATTTAACACTCTTGCTCTTATAATGGCTGTTACAAATCATTTTCAAAGCAAAACACAGTCCATGAACAAAATCCCACATCCTCTCCAGACCAGGATCCGTTCTGTAAAACTCATGCGGTGTCATCACTGCAGATTCCCCAAATCAGAGGTGGGTCGAGTGGAGAGAGCTGGCGGCTAAGGGTACACCCTAAACCCTCCAGCTCCTCGCGGCTCAGTCGGGCGGGTTCTGGGCTTCAGGTCGTCGCTTTCCAACCTGGGGAAGAAAAGGACTTCAGGCCCTCCCACTAGGACGTTCCCATCACAACCCTATGGGGCATGAATTATGATCTCATTTTACAGACTGAGAAAATAAAGCTCAGAGTGAGGAAACAGGTCACTCGTGGTCAACAACTTCATGGATAATAACGGAGGGACTTGAACGCAGTTCTGCTGCCTACAGCTCAAGTGCCTCTTAACCGCACCATGCTTCTCCACGACCCCTCAGACTGTCCTGGCCCAACGTGTCCCCTACAACTGCCCTGTGGACATGGGGCTACAGCCAAAGTGCCAAGAACCCAGCAGGCACCCACCCTCCGTCTCCCTGCAACCATGGCAGCGTCTTCACTGGATGACAGATGGGAGCTTGGGCACAGCATTGGGCTGGTGGGTGATGCGTGGGGATGCTGTTTGCCTTAATGTCTCTGGGTACAAATGGGAGGTATGACCACACCTATGTCATGGCATGCTGTGGATGAAATGAGATGATGAGCCTCTGCTCCCGCACACACAGTAAACCCTCAGTCTGTCCACTCCCTAAACGCGCTGATGGAAACCAATTCGACCACCAGGCTCAGCACCTCTGCACAGTGTTCATCCCAGCGGCAGCTTAGGGTCACCTATGTCCTGGAATGCCTCCCAATCACTTGCTAACTTTAGAAAATCATTGAGATTCACTTTTGCCCCCTGCTCTGATCCTCCCCCCCACACACCCCTCCCCCCATACACTTGGAAGGGAGAGATTTCTAGCACGTGGCCCAAAGCTAGGGAATTCTCCTGGAGATGGCCCTAACTCAAAACTCAAGCTCCCCAATGAGAGCCAAACCCCAACACATGACATGACCTTGGTTAGCCCCTCACTCTCCATGGACCTCAGCTTTTTCACCTCTGAAACGAAGATCTGGGTTAGATCCCTGAAGTTCCTACAAGCCTGAGGCAAGGGACGCCTCCTTCACAGGTGCACAGCGTCCAGGCTGCCGCGCATGCCACACCCACCGGAAGGAGCGCCGGGCCTCACCTCTGCATAGATGGTCATGCCAAGTGCAGGGCTGTGGCTCCTCTTCCTGGATCCAGACTGGAAAGTCAGAGGGTAAAGAGCGCTTAACTCCAAATGAGAAATGCCTTGCTCCTCATGAACGTGAGGGGTCCCAAAGAGACTCAGTGCCAAAAAGTCTCTGAAGTGATGGGATCTCCTGCCCCCAGTCAGTCTTGGTTTTAATGTTCCAGAGAAGGCATAACACAGACTTGCCTGTGATAAGACGTTTCTGAACCAGTCAGAGCTTAGCATCCCACAGCCACACATCCCTCAGACAAACCTAACACAAATACTGCCTCAATCCATGCATCTCTTCAACACACAACCCCCCAGTACACAGTCCTGGCACACCCTGGACACACTGAGCACTGGAAATTCTGGAATACAGAAGCACGTTGGGTAGAGTTTTCAGAACCAAAGCAGGTGGCCATGGTGACCATCTGTATGCCCATGTAGCATGTAATTCACATATAGGTATCTCTTTGGTAGAATCCAAGTTGACTGAATGGCTTATCAGAAAGAGGGTGAATGAAAACTGAAAATCTGTCCTAAGCCTCTTGCCCGTTTGACCCAAACACTTGACCCCTGACGTGCTTGTTCCCACGCTTCCACGGCGTGGCCGATGCCCACTTCCCACCCTGCCACGCTGGGTTACAGATCTGAACTGTGACTTTAACCTTGGGAATATTATTCTTCCCACTCAAGGTGAAAAGATGGCCGTGGACACCAGGGCACACGACCCCAGGGCTCCAGGCGCACACGAGAGCTGCGAGCTCAGCCTGGGGCAGGTTCGAGTGGACTCCCAGGGTCGCCTCGGTCCGGAGGCCGCGAGCGTCCGGTGACCGCCAGAGCCCTTGTCTGGCCCCGTGAGAGGCGCCGGCGTCTCTGGGCGCCCGGCTCCTCCTCCGGCCGCAGGCTGCGCCTTCGGGGGACCCGCGGCGCTCCGCACAGGGCACCTCCTCTGTCTCCGGTGCTCGGCCCCCCACAGGGTGCCTGGGGCCGCCTCCAATCCACTCTCCTCTTAGTCTCCGAGCTGTTCTTCTTCTACAAACAGAACTAGGAGGCATTTCCTACCTGGCCCATTAACCTTTAACTACAATCACCTAACACAAACTACTCGGATGCACACAGAGCAGCCCACCGGCTGGGCGGCGCGCGCCCTGCGTTTGCACACGCTGAACACTCGCCTGTTTCGGCGGCGCCCCCTGGAGGCGGAGACTCGCCTGGCGTGAAGGCTGCACGACCGCGTACATTGTGTTTTCAGTTTTCCGTGAGGTGGAAGCAGCAGACTAACGAGAAGAGGAGAAGGACATTCATTTCGCAGCACAGAGCGAGCACAGCCCCGGGGAGGCCGCCCCGCCCCCGCCCTGCCCAGGCGGGACAGAACCCGCGCCGACCGGGAGGTGGCGACCCGGACGCTCGCCCGCGCCGTCTGCCCTGTGCCGCTCCACGCCACAGGAATGGGGGTCACCGGCCTCATTCTGCGCATGAGGCTCCCCACGGGTACACAGCCCAGTCGGGGTGTTCCAGTGAATGCTTTAAGCCCAGACCCCCCAGGGTTCCGTCCCCAACACCTCACCCTCCCTTCGGTCACCAGCCGTCCTCCCCAGGACCCGAGCCAGGTGCCCTGTGAGGCGGGAAACTACCCTCCGAAGATGCCGCTGCGGAAGGGGCTCAGCGCCCGCCTGCCGTGCATTTACTCGGATCCCCTTGTTGGAATTCAACGCGGCTTTACTCGGATCCCCTTGTTGGAATTCAACGCGGCTGAAGCCAGACAACTGGCAGAGAGCGATTCCTCAGTCCTCGCATCCCCCTTCGGGGCTCTTGACTTGAGCCACTATGGGTGAATCTCATTGTCTCAAGGGAAGCAGAGGTGGCCACGCCCCCTGGAAAGTCAGTGTGGCCCCGAGAGGCTGAGCCCCACCCCTCACCGTTCCCTAGTCTCTTCCTCTCCCCTTCCTCCTTTTCTTGACCTGTCTCTGAAGCCTATCACCATCCCCCCACCCCAAGGATTTCCTTTGTTCTGTAGCTAAGCCCCCAAGCTAAGAGGTGCTGCTTCAGGTCTTAATTCTTAAAATTAAAAAAAGGTCATTTTTATCAGAAACATATTATCATCGGCCACCAGAAAGCTTGTCCAGCAAGAGATGCCCAGCCTGGGGTATCAATAATGTCATCTTCGCTGCCAATATTAGAAGCTGCTTCTCCAGGCTATGGGTAAATGTCCGACCCGCGGGCATGGTGGACATGGTGCATAGGCGGCATGGACACTCGGGTTGGCCACCACCCAGCTGTGTGGCCTTGAACACATGAACCTCCGAATGTTTCCTCATTTAGGAAATGAGGTTTGTATCAGACCTACTTTCCTGAGGCTGCTCATTAAGATCCCTTTTTAAAAATGAGCATGGTAGGTACTTCATAACGTGATCGTTAAGTCATAATAAAAGAGATCAGCACAGATTATTCTTCCCGGAAACAGGCTAAAGAGGGCTGGGGGCGCCAGTCCCACGCCTGGCTGCCAAAGCGGCAGGCAGGGTGGGAACGCCAAGGTTGGTCCGGGAAGAGCTTCCTCCTTCTGCCAACTTCTCCTCCGGGCCTCGCCCACCGTCGGGAGGGAGAGCCTGCCCGCCCCACTGTCCAGCTCGGCAGGACACCCAGCTGAAGCTGACCGCCCTCTGGGGCTCAAGCGCAGCACAGCCTCGCCCCGCCCTCGAGGGTGTGAGTTTGGGGGGCGGAGGCAGGAAGCGCCGCAGACAAGCAGACAGCCTTGGGCTGCGTTAGGGAAGCCAGAGTGATACCTGGGCCTGGATGGTGGAGTAGACGGTTCTCTCTTCTCCAGGGAAACTGAGCTCCTGCTCCTGCACAACAAACAGGACGGGGCATGTGGTGACACAGCGGACGGCCGGGACTGCACGCGGGGACAGACAGCACAAGGGAGGTGCTCATCGTCACCCCAGGATGAGGAAGAGGGAAAGAGCCGCTCACAGTGCAGGAGCTGCTGTCAGGGGCACCCAGGGATGTCGGGGTTGCAGCCGGCGACCCCGCCGGGGTGGGGGTGTGCCCCTGCCACTTGGTTTACTGTGGCGGCTTAGAAACTTGGCTTTGCCGACCACTTGCCTAAATGTCCACTGATGATGGCACTGAGCTCTGAGTAGGGCTGTGATCTGGGACATATCAGGGCACTGAAGTTCAGAGGCTATAAATGTTTTAAGCCTCCGATCTAGGTCCGGCCTTGGTGGTCAGCTGGCCTTTACCTCAGGCAGCCCCTGGGCAGCCGGGGTAAAGCCCTGGACCCAAGGCCAAGGGCCATGTGTCCCTCCTCTCAGTCCTGCCCAACAGGAGACTGGGGCTGGCAGCAGCGTGCTGTTCACCGCTGAGCCTTCACGGCCAGGATGGGCTCTGGCAGGGAGCCAGTGGGCCAGCCACACCCAGAGGAGCGGAGACGCCAGCTGTCCCGGGAGGCTGGAGTCCTGGGCATCAGGCAAGGGGCAGGAGTTTGCTGTCTTTCCCTTCTGCTCAGACCTGAGTGAAGTGACCACAGCACGTCCGAGCCTGGCCCCCAGCCAGAGTGCGCAAAGCCTGCAGCCGAGGCCTTTGCACAGAGCCCTGGAGACGGCCGGGCTGGGCTGGGGGAGGGAGAAGAGGGCCTGAACCTCCAGCAGGTGTTTCCACGTGAAGTGGTTATTTTGCCCTATGTTCTCCTTCGTTTTCCTAATTTAGTGTAATCTTCGTGGGCAAGGAGCGGTCTATTTTTTGGCCATCAGTGACTGTAGGTAGATACATTTGCTTTTATAAATTTGTACCAGAGTCCGGCACTGACAGAAGAGACAATTTTGTCCCCCACACCCCACTGCTCCACTGTTGAGGGGGACACAGGCCGGAGGCCCAGTCCCCAGCCGCTACCCTGTTGTGCACTGCCTCACAGGGCCCCGCACCGCCAGGACTTCCTGCCTTGCCCTCAGGCCACCCAGGGGTATGGGGGAGGAAGAGAGACCTTCCTCCCCCACCTCCCTTCACACTTGGCAGTGCAGTGAGGCCCCATCTTGCTCTGGGCCAGTCACCTCATCCTGCCCTACTTAGAGACAGAGCGGTGAGGTCCCCTGCAGCCCCTCTGCGGTGTCCTGCTCCTCTCCACCGCTGCATGACAGGGGATGGCCCCGCCTGCAAGACGAAGCTCTGGCGGACTTCCCGGAGATGCCGGCTCCACTGCGGACCTTCGTCGAGCGAATCTGGGTGCTCTCTGCAGCGCCCCAGCCATCCCGGGCCTCTTCCCCAGCACGGCGTGGACATGGGCCACTGAGCCGGCTACACACTGTCTGCTTTGGCAGGTCTCGCACCCTCACCAGCCTGGGCAACGATCAAGGACCGAGAAAAGTTAACTCGGACTTGCAAGGACACGAGAATTTGTGGTCAGATACAAACACAGAGAAGGTTGAACTCGTCCCGGGGCTCAGACCAGCTGGTGAGACTGGAAAGAAATGAGGGCACCAAGGTGCCATCTGGGGCGGGAGAAGCAGTGGTCCGCCCTCCGCCGCTGGCTCCCGCGTCCCCATCCCCTCTCAGCAGGCGCGGTTCTGCACCAGACGCCCCTCTGCCTCACTTCTTCCTCTCTCCCTTGCTTTTCTCTTTTCCTCCATGGCCAGAGCTAGGGCGCTGATGGAGAAAAGACAGAGGGGAAGGCTGAGGATCCCTTTGAGAGGACAATCATCTGGTTCTCTTTGTCCCCTGGCTCTGAATGGCTGTCCTTCCTAAAGCGCTTTCAGACTAGCTGAGAGCAACCCCCACCCACAGGATGCCGTACTTGATTTCTCCTGGTTGGGAAGCTGTTAATTTCTTCATAAATTGTCAGAAACTCCTTTGGGCCAGGCTCTGTGAGGAGAAAAGCAAAGCAGGGAGCTGCAGAGCCCTCCAGAGGGTGTCCTGCCCAGCCAGGCGTCTGCTTCCGGCTGCCCCGCCTTCACCCCAGGTGGCCCAGACCTTGAGAAGATTCTAGAAAGCAAGCGGGTTCCTGCTCTTTCCCAGGTCCTCAGGGGCAGCAACCACCCTGACACAGCTGCTCCACTGCTGTCCCCCCACCAGCCCCCTGCACCTGAACCCGCATGCGGGGATGGGCTGGAAACACGCAGGGGCCGCCCCAGAAGGCGCAACCAGGGGGGAGGCCCAGCACCCACCGCTGCCCCGGGTACCCACAGGTCCCAAAGCTCCCGAGGAAAAGCGAGTGCTGCTCACCCAGGCACACGCTGCCCGAGTCAGGTGGCAACACCCTGGGGCCCTCGACTCACGTGACCGCTTCCTCCTCCTCCTCTTCCACACACACAAGCCGGTGAGGCTGCAGAGCGTCAAGGTGAGTATGAGAAGCAAAACGATCACCAAAATGGAAAGAGAGTCGACTTCTGGGAGACACGGAAGGCACGAGGCTGAGGGCTCAGCCCTCTCTCTCCTCCGTCCCCTCTGGCCTGCTGCAGGGCCGGCCTCAAAGCCCATGCTCCTCCCAGGGGTGGCCAGTCTCCTCACCCCCGTGAGGTCACCATCAAGGTGACCTCCCTGCTCAACTGGATGACCTCCCCCGAGTGACACTAAGAGACTTAGTATCTGACATGCTGGGCCCGGATGCTAACTCTGCGCCCTCTGAGCCTCTCCGAGCCTCTGTCTTCTCACTCGTGAGGAGGAGATGATATTATCTATATATGGGGATGAATTTCCGATCCAATCAAAGTAAAGCATCCTGCCACAGTAAATGTTACGTTGATCCCTTCCTTTGTTTTTGGCTCAGCACACGTTTCTCGCATGCCTACTGTGTGCCAGGCCAGTCTTCCCGCCTTCTCCGCTCTGCCTCGCACGAACTTCTGCATTCGACGTTTGTGCCACGCGTGCAGCCTGACACATGTGCAGTGAACGAGGGAGCAGGGAAAGAGGTACGTGTTCCAGAGGCTGTCTGGGGCTCTTTATAAATGTTACCTAATTTGATTTTGAACAGTAACTCGGGTAGGTGCTTCCGATGATCATTCCCATTTTCCCAAGAGAAAAACTGAGGCCCAGAGAGGTTTATGAATCTGCGTGAGATCGCACAGCTTTGTAAAGCTGTAGCTGACGTGGCACAAAGGACAGTGTCCTTGTCACCCCACACTGCCGTGGCTTGTGCATACTCCGTGCCCCTGAGTGCCTGGTTTGTCGCCCCCGCGCACAGCTGTAAGCCCTTACGGGCAGGGACTGTGATGCCCATGCCGACAGCACAGGAAGTCTTAGTTTATCTAATAAAAAGAGATGCAAACAACTCAGTGTAACTCTCAGGATGCTCATAGGTGATACGCCAAGAACTCTCCTGGGTTCCCCTGTGACTACCCTGATACCCCGTGACCCAGGGCGCCACCTCCCTCTTGAGGACCGAGTTGTCACTGCAGGTGAGGGGGCAGGTCTCCATCGGTCTCTCAGAGGAAGTAACGATGACCAGCGGCAGGGCTGTGACTCGCCGGCCTGCCAAGCCACCACCTCCCAGAAAGAGACTCTCAGTGGCAAAAATTCCTCCCAGACTAAGATGGGCCTGGCTTTACAGGCGCTGTGTGCCCAAGAGCCAGGCCCCTGGGGGCGGCCACAGGCGGCCTCATCCCCAGGTCTCTCTGGCACGTAAGCCTGGTGGCGGGGGCCGACACCTCCAGCCTGAGCGGCCGCAGCGCTCCGCTTACCCTGACAGGCCTGGGTGAGCTCGAGCGTCCGGGCCGCCCAGCTGACAGGGTTGCTGACGTTGCAGGTGTAGCTGTGCCGGTCTCCGACGCCGACCTGCTCTTCCAGTTCGCTGAGGTTCCTCGGCGTCTGGATCAACTTGCTCCCTCTATACCAGGCATAGCTCACATCACCACCTCGGGAGACCGAGCAGGACAGGGTCACCTGGCACCTCCCTCTGTCCAGGGCTTTCCACTGCTCCAGCAGGCGGGGCTTCTCAACGTGATCTGGGGCAGAGATCCTGGTCAGGAAGGCACTGGGAACGCAAGCCCTGTGGGGTGGGCGGCAGGGGGATCCGTCCCGGGCACTCACCAAATACAGAAATCTGGAACCTGTGTTTCTTAACACTCCCATCCTCTCTGGTGACCTCCAGGAGGTAGAGGCCACTGTCCTGCTTCTGAGTGGCGTTGATGAGGAGGCTGAAGCTGTCGTTCATTAAACTGAATCTATCGTTGAAATGGTCAGAAACCCAAGTGACGGAACCACCAGAAGTATTCTTCCAGGTGAGAATCACATGACGTTCCGGCTCCGTGTGCAGCTGTACCTTCCATTCCAAGGACTCCGCCCTCGCCAGTGAGCTGGGTGGCTGTAACCTGACAGGTGCTCCTGACAGTCCAGTCACACGGTCAGCAGAGTCCGGAGATGCTGGGGAAGAGACACCAGGCTGGAGGCAGCGGGACGGGCACCAGGCTGACGCCGTGGGCCGTCTGGTGTGGCTTCCCCGAAGCCAGGAGGAAGGGGCACATCCCCCACCTGCCCCCTCTGCAGAAGCCCTGAAGGGACCACGAGCCCATGAGAACAGCTACTCTCTCTTGAGTACTTGCTCTGGAACAGGCATGCCTTAAACTCTTTACATGTTCAGACTGTTTCATTTCACAATGACACGGTGAGATTCTTATCCCATTTTACAGGTGAGAAAACAGAAAGAGCTTAAAAGGAACCACCCCGAGTTACACAGCAAGAAAGATGAGCTTGAAATCCAGTTAATTTTGGCTTCAGAGGGTGAATTCTTAACTACTGCGTTATAAATAAACATCGCATGTGATGTGATTCCCTCCCCACAGCCCTGAGGCAACCACCTGTGACCAGTGGTGACTGCTGGATGCTCTGAGTGGTCAGACCCAGTAGGACTAACTCTTGGGGCTGAAGGCTCCTCCTCTGTCCTTCCAGAGAGCTAGATTCATGCCACTGTTGTAGGACTTAGAGCATCAAATAATGGTCATTACTCATTAATGTTGCCAAATTTTTAGTTGCTAAGGATTGCTCCCTAGAAAAAAATTAGAAAGGCAAAAAGGAAAATACACTGCCAGATATATCCCAGCACCTCCCTCTCTGGGATCATGGGGGTGTGATGTAAGGCTGTGTGTAATCGCCCGCCTTACAGCCACCCAGTGCAGTCAGTGAAGAAAAGTGGGTGTTTCTCTGGCCAGTTTTGGTGGGAAGCTATGTGGCCAGTGGACGCAGGGAATAAAAAGTGTCTGGATGGATTGGGCAGGGTTGAGGAGAATCGGGCAGAGAGAACAGGGGAAGGAGTGGCCATGCACAGACCTGTGAGAATGAAGGGTCCTGAGCAGAGATTGACAAAGGGGAAGAGCTCTAGATCTCGGCATGCGTTACAAATGCACAGGTCCTCAGCCACTCCCACCTGGCATCTCCTCGGGACACCACCATGGAATCACAGGGCTTGGAGACTTGTAATTACTGTGTGGTCGGTAGGGAATGTTTCTTTGATCGTGACACCCCTGAGAGTAAAACACATTTTCCTGTTCATATCCCACGACTTGAATTGGATCTGCTTATGATGAAACCAAAAGCAGAGACCATGTCGTGTAGCCCAGTGTCTCTTTCCCCGTGGTCTTCGCACTACATGTGAGGAAAGGTAACCCACCAGGTGCTGAACAAAGGTTAATGGAAAAATACTTGCTAAACCTACAGAAAGGACATACACTGTCAATGTTAATTATTCAGTCTTTCCTGAGACGCCACACTAACCAGAGCCCTGCAGAGCCAGGACCTCCTCGTGCATAAGACACGGTTCCTGACTCCAGAGAAATTGTGATCTGGGACCAAACCCTGTTTTTACTCTGCAGCACACACTCAGTGGCTGAGATGGGTAATCAGATAAGGAATTTCAATTCTGATCACAGAAGACCAGATTAAGACATACTAACAAACACTCCCACTGGTAATAACAAGGAAAGAAATGGGGAAAATGTTAAAACATGTTGTGAAAGACATCAGAGAACTAACAAAACAGTGAAATATTCTGGGCCAAGATCTGAAGGAAGGAGACTCGGAGAGGTAAGACCCACATTTTCTATTGCTGTTCTCTGGAGGCATCTTCCCAGTCCATAAAAGGCAGCTAAGAAGCTTCACAGAGCTGATGACAGACTCAAGGCCCTGGGGCACAATGGGTTCAGAGACCTGCGTCCTGGCGTCCACCAGGCTTGGGGCCCGGTGCCGTGAATGGCTCACACTGAGGCTGAGAGTGAGCTGGAAACGGACCAGCCCTCACGGAAACTGAAGCCAAATTTTGAACCATGTCAACACAGAATTGGACAAAAGTGGTCTAGAATCTCTAGTACTTCTAACCTGGCTGCCTACTGGAGGCAAATATAAATTATTCCTGGAGGAAAATAACATCAACCAGAGCATTAAATTGTTTCTAAAATTTTTTATACATGACATTCAAAATGAAACAAGAAAATAAACAGGCATAACAAGAGCAAACATGCCCAAAAAGGAAAAATAAGCCATAGAAACAGACCTAATGGGCATCTGGACAACAGGTGTTAACCACAGACTTTAAAATACTGTGTTTGCTATGTTCAAGGAAAAGAAATATAAGTTTGAGAATTCCGGCATAGAACTAGTGTGAGGGAGTGCAAGAGGGGCGCTTTGTGCTTCTCCTGTGATTCAGACAGGGCGGTCCGTCCCCTGTCACCAGGCCGGCCTTCTAATAAACCCGTGTCGTACCGAGGCCTAAGGAGGCATCGCACGGTTCTACCTGCTCTGTTGGAACCTTATCTCACTGACACGTAGACAGCCTCGGATGCCCTGCCGGAGCAGCGAAGGACGCACACGGGGCAGAAAGACTCAGGAGGGGCAAACCCAGTGCTTTTCAAATAGTTTTTTAAATGTGAGGAAAATGAACTGAGAGCGGGAAGCCAGCAGGAAAGGGACAGCAGAAGAACGACCCGAGATGTCATTGTGCGCTGAGCAGGTCCTGGACAGCCCAGCTGAAGTGCTCGGGGGAGGCGGGGCCCAGGGAAGGGGAGCAGAGGGTGGTCGTCAGGAAGTGGGAGCCCCCTCCTTTTCTGGAGGAGAGCGTGGGCCCCCCTCCTTTTCTGGAGGAGAGCGTGGGCCGACAGAGGAGCAGGACCTGGCCGAGGTGAAGGTTTGGAAGCTCCTCCCTGGGGATGAGAGAAGCTCTGGACCAGAGACGGGCTCACAGGACACCCAGGGCCCAGCCGAGACCGACGGCTTCGCTGCTCTGTTGCCAAATTTCCTCCTGCAGCCCCAGCGTCCAGCATGCGGGGCGGGTGGGGCAGGCTGGAGAGGGTCACTGGGAGGCAGAGCTGGAAGGGCCTGGGGGCCAGGGCGAGGCTGTGCCACGGATAAAGTGGAAAGGCAAGGGGGCGAGGGATCATGCTGTGACTGACACAAGAAGACTCAGGGCCTGCCCCAGAAGGCTGCGCATGGCACTTGGAGGGAGGAGAAATGCGTAGAAAAAGAAAACTTCAGCAGGAGTTCTCACATGCTGAGAGAGAGGTACAGGAGGCTGACAGTGAGTGCAGCACGCGTCAGAGGGGAGAGGCCCCAGGGGCCCGGGGCTGCAGCGAGCCCCACGAGCCCCACGACTGCTCAGCAGTTCGGCCCCTCTCCTGGCAGCTAAGAAGGCAGGAGGTGAAACCGTGACTCTGCAGAAGGTATACCAGGAAGGATGATTAACCCTGCGTTCTCAGGAAGAGACGGGCAGCCAGCGTGGTGGATGGACGAGGGGACGGTGTGGCCCTGTCCCCCGCTTCTGTGTGGGTGCACGAGCGGCAGCCTCGGAAGCCACAGCCAGTTCAACCGCCTCTGCACTGGACCTGCAGGTCCGGGCGGGGCGGCGCCCGAGCTCAGGAAGAGGGGCAGAGCCGCGGCACCTCCACCAGACGACAAAAGGATGTTGAGGTTTTCTCAGCTCAGGGTTAGGCCCCCAGCTCCAGAAGGCAGCAGCGGAGTTCCCGCTGGGCACTGACGGCCAGAGCCCAGTGAGATTCCAGACACGCAGGGCTGGGTCGGCGCGACTCCAGGCAGCCCCCTCGCCTCCATCCAAGCTGCCCACGTCCCACCCCGCGTGTCCGTCAGCCTGATCCCAAATCATCCCAATCTGCCTCTGAGATGCTTGAAAAGCATTCATTCATTTATTCATTCATTCATTCGCTCAAGGAACTTTCCCCACGTATGTTGTGCCTTGTGGCCCAGGAACCACAGCCGTAACTACATCCCGACCGCGTGAGGTCGTCAGCTCGGAGACGAAGCCCGAAGCCTGCGCTGATTCACCGCACCCCTCACCGCTTTGCGCACTGGGGCTGCAGGGCGGCCCAGGGGAGGGAGACGCATGCAGCCCGGAGTGCGACTGTGACCGCGATTAGAATTTGCACAATACGATGTTGCAATATGATTAAATGTCCTGAATACACGTTCCCTTCCGTTAAAAACGATGACTTCTCCCTGAGAATCTGGCTATGACAATGAGGAACCCTCAGAAAGATCCACAGGTCTAACTTTATCATCTTGTCTCAAGGTTCTCTAACTCGCTCTCCACTCAGTCAACAAGTTCCTGAATAGTCTCCCCTCTTGACCAGAATTAGAAAACGAAGCGGAATAAACAGATGCCTCCAGAAGCTAAGCACACGAGGGCCCGCTCGGGGCCTGTCTGGAGTGGGCGGCTCTTCGCCACAGGGGAAGACCCACCTGCCCCTGAGCTCCAGAACCGCCCAGCGTCCCAGGGAGACCCGAGCCCAGAGCCACCTCGCCTCTGCTGGCAACCTCATGCAATTTGAGGATATTTCCTTGGTGCCTCCTAGAGCTGGCAGGAAAGACATTCCCGCCAGCATGCAGAAAGGCGAACTGAAGCCAGTAGAAAGGAGGCCCCTGACTGAGGCTGCCTGGCCTCAGACCTTCTCAGGGACCCCCCAGGCCACCACCAGCCTGTCCAGACCCGTCAGGAGCTGCTTGGACTCACAGCCCCAGGTGACCAGGCTCCGGATTCTGATCTCCCTGCAGGCTGGTCCCCGCCTCGTGCCAGCCCCCACCCAGGCCACGCGGGGCCGCCTTACCTTGGCCCTGATGCCCCTCAAGGAGCAGAAGCAGTGTGAGCGCAAGAGCTTGCCCCAGCATCTCCACAGGACCTCGGGTGAGCCGGTCCGCCCCTGTCCCAGCAGACTGTGCTGTGTGTTAGCTCAGCGGCCGCCAGGCGCCGGGAGGATGATGGGAGAGCTGCCTCACAGCCTGCCCAGCCACAATTTCCTCAACTCGAGGCGGCTGCTGTTGCCTCAGAGGTAGCAAGGCCACTGAGAAAGACCCAGTGAACTTGCAAAGTTGGCCTCCAGTGGGTGGGAACCTGGGCTCACAGCCACTTGCAAACCCACTTCAAAGTTCTGACCCTCACTCTACCCAGCCCAGTTGCTTTGTCCAAAGGGCCGACACCCAAGAAAATTCCGAATTCTCTTCATCCTACCAGCAGCGTGGAGAAGCCTCCTGGGGACGGGCCCTCTTGTCCCATCCCCCCACCCACCTTGGGGGAGGGGCGGGGGGTGTGCAGTGGAGCCGGAGGGAGCAGCAGAAAAACCCGACAAACCCAGGGTGAAGTTCAAGCGCATGCAGATTCGCCCGTTTTCACAAGAATCGCTTTTGCTCCAGTTCCCTGACTCAGGCCCCTCTTTTCCTCTTTTCGACTTTCCCCGAAGACTTCTCTTCCCTTTTCTTCTATCCTAGCCCGGACACAGCTGCCTTTGCTGTCTTCGGCTCCACCCTGCAGAGCCAGGCAGCTCTGTGCTGCTCCCGCCGCGGTGGAGGAGGGGTGTCCAGGGGCACCCCGCCTTCCCCGGACGCCCGTGCCTCGAGGCCACACCCTGGGGGCCCAGCCTTTTTCTTCCTTCGGGTTCCCCTTTAGTAGCAAATATTTTCGGTTCCCTTTGGCTGGCCCGTGTTCGTTTTCGTACGTCGTCCACTTCGGGCCAGAGCTCCGGGTCGCGAGTCAGGACGGAGACTTGGCCGCGCGAAGTTTCCCCAGGTCCCTTTGCGCGCAGATGCGCGCGCCTCGGCCACGCGGGCGGCGGAGGGCTCGGGCCCTGGAGCCTGCGTGTCCGGGCGGCACCGCGGCTCCGCTGCCCGGGGACGCGGCCTCGAGCACGGCCCCGGCCTCCCTGCGCCCCGTCTGCGCCCTGGATCCGGGCCGGCAGCACCGCCCTCGCAGGCGTGAGGGCTACAGGGGCCCACGCGCCGAGAGCGACAGGACCGGCCTGAGCACTCCAGGCCGACGACCGCCACGCCGCGCAGCTCCGCGCTAAGTGGTCCCCACCAGGCGACCGGACCCGGGACCCCACGGAACACCCTCGGCGCCCTCAGCGCCTCCCTCCATGAGGGCAGATACAAGGCTGTTTCGGCCGAAACCCGCTTTGGTCCAGTGCTAATAAGGACCTATCTTTCTCACACCTTTTTTTTTTTTTTAATCTGTGATGGTTTTACCCAACATGAATGCCGCTCCTTCTCAGGCCGACGCCCTTAAGGATTTCGGCTTGTGCTGCAAGGGGTGCTCCCCTCCACAGAAAAAGACAGTGTTAAGTGCGGGAGAAGACGTCACCCCAAAACATGCCACTTTGGCATATTATTTTACCCTGAAGGCAACTGCGAAGTGGATACAAGAAAAGCTCTCCCTCTTTGGATGGGAGGGGGTTGGAGAAGGGGTTCAGAGGTAGGAATTGCTGGTTATGAAACAGTCTTGGGGATGTGGGGTACGGCACAGGGAATACAGTCAATAGTATTGTAACGACTATGTGCAGTGCCAGGTGGGTACTAGACTATTCGGGGGGGGGGGGTCACTTCATAAATCATATAAATGTTTAAGCACTATGCTGTACACCTGAAACTAATACAAAAAAATACTGAATTTCAACTGTAATTGAAAATGAATGAATGAATGAAGCACTCTATCTTCCCCTGTTTGCCTAAGAGCAGGACACAAATCTGTCAAGGTCCTTCTTCTTCTCTACCTAGAAGGACAGAGCTAAAGGACAGAGGCTAATCCCAGAGATAGCTCTGGCCCTTAAGCACAGAGATGACAGAAGAATCTACATGACAAACCTTGCTAATTAGCCCTTACCTCCCATTAGTTTCCCACAATCTCAAAGTCCTTTTCCTTCAAGTAGTCCTTTCTCTAAAATTTGACTATTCTTTGCTTAGGGTGCTGTCCACACAACCCCAAATTCTAATCACTCCTCTGAGCTACTCATCTCTGAATGCTCCCACAGGCAAGCAGATGCACATGTTAACACATTTCTGTTTGTCTCTCGTCTTCTGCCTTCCGAAGCTCCTGTAACTTAGAAGGCCCCAACTGGAAAACCTGGGAGAGTAGACAGGGAAACATATACGTTGACTTCAGGTATTGTGTGTACAAACTGTCAGGGAGGAATTTTTTTCTTTTAGCCTTCTAGGTTCTTTGGTTGATCTAATAATTATATTGGCCAAAGAGAGATAAACAGGGAAAAATATTTAATTTCAACATATGGAAACTCGTATAAATGAGATGCCGCAAAGTGAACAAAGCTTTTAAACCTTTTAGACAAAGAAACAGTAAATTGCTGAAGAATGACAAGACAAAGAATTTTGGGCTTGGGGTAGTAACTTAGTGAAGAATTAGCAAGGTTTGTTTACACAGACTCCTTGGTCCTGGGCTCCTTGTCTCCAGTGAAAGAAGGTCCCTCTCTCTCCTGGTGCAGGGAAGGCACCTTTCACAGGAAAGATTAATGTGCCACTTTTGAAGGGACAAAGGAGAGTCAGACTATCCTTGCACTTGGCTGTTTCTTAAGTGACTTTAATTCAAAATAATCAATATGCCAAAGTGGCACATTTTGGGGCAGCCTGCTTTGAACCCCACTGAAGCAGAATTAGAGGTCACAGCCTGTTAGGATGTTGCCAAAACACAGGTGAAAAGGGTTGAGAGAGAGAGAGAGGGACGTCCCTGGGGGTCGTCCTTGCCCCCACGGAGCCCCCTGGCTACCCTGCCGGTGCCAGGTTCCTTCCTGGGGGGGAAGGGACCTGTTCTCAGCACCGAGCCTTGTTCGCATAGGTCAGTGTCTTCCTGGGGAGAGCTTCAGCGTGGTCCTTCGGGGCCACCTCAACACCTTAGACCATGAACTGGGCGCAGAGGCAGGAATAGGCTACACCCAGGAGCCCAGCGCCCTGGAGAAGAATCAGCACACCAGGGACAAGCAAACGAGGCCACTCATTCTCTTCCTGGCCCTGCAGACTGCTCCTCCGACTCCACTGGCCACACACCGAAAACGAAATATTTGTGGTACCAACGTCTGAAAATTTGGGGCCTGCGGTCCTGTCCCCAAGCTGCCTTCTGTTTAGTTTTATCTGTCTTACACGAGGTAACGTTGGTGACAGCTACCACAGCAGCTCCTCATCTATCATGACACACCCATTTTGGAACTTGAGACTTATTCATTCCCCGTTTATTGATCGGCACGATCACAATAAACACAAGCTGCCCACCCTGAAGAAAGCCGGAGACACCAGCTAAGGAGCTATAAAAACTAGGGCACCAAAAATGACTGTCATTATTCCCACGTAGTTTAGGAATCAACAGAGAAGCAACTAGGAGAAACTAGATGTAAGTGTTGTTCTGAGGACACAGTGGGGCTGGGTCCCCCACCAGTCACACCCTCCCACCCCATCACTTCCCTCTGACATCCTGGCTTCCCGCTCACTCGCCTCTGTCCACACAGCCCTTAGTCTTGTCCAGCTGCTGCTGCCCATCCGTCTCCTGGCTTCCTGCCTCCCCAGTGATGTTCTGGGCCTGGCTGAAAGGATCTTAAAGTCTGATTCGAAGACAAATGGGGTTGAGTGCTTTCTTGTAACTTCACCTATGAAAAAATACCAATCACCAGTCCATTACCTGTGTTTGTGCAGCTTGGGATCTAAAATCAGTTTTTATGCTTTTTTAAGTGAGGGGAAAAAAATCAAAAGTTAATTATCTCATAACATGAAATTATGAAATTCACGAAATACAGTTGCTTGTTCGTTTGTTTGACCTTCTGCCATTGCAGGGTGATTTCCTGCATTTCTCCCCAGCTGTATGGCTCGTTCATCCAGATCCCAGGCGATTTTTCATCGCCGCTGCTCCTGGTCTTCGTCACAACTTTGATTTGGTCGCCAAAGGGACAGAGCCTCTATCATCTACACCAGTATTTTTCTCTCCACAAAATAGTTTTATTAGAACACAGCTGCACTCATTCATTATTCTGTCAGGCCCACAAAGTCTAAAAAAATTTCTTTTCCAGAAGCATCTTAGAGCTTGCTAAGTAGACACCATGAGCAAAGCTCACCCTCCCTAGTTGGAACAAACATTTATGGGCAAGAAGTTATCATTGAAATTAAATGGTGGCAGACGTGTCCAAGAAATATCATTGGGCTCTATGAATGTGTGGACGTGTGGAGGGGCCGCTGCTGGGCTATAGGCCAGGACTGGAAGGGCGGCGAGACAAGGACGTGGTCTCCTCGTGCAGGGAGACTCCCAACGAGGACAGACGGCGGCCGCACAGCAGAGGAGTCAGTCACCCCCCCCCCATGTCCCTGCTCCGCAGCGTCTTGTACTAAGATGTGAAAATTAGGTCATGAACATTTCCTTATTAAACTTTTTTGTTAAATAAACTTTTATAACAGTCAAAAAAAATTCTCCAGCCATTTACTATGGTTTGCACACCTGTCCTAAAATATCCAGATTGAGAGTGGCCACGGACAGCTCTATTATGAGAGCTACTGTAAAGGGCTTAACAGCTACCGCCTCATCTGCTTCCAAAACTTCATAGGGTAGGTAGGTATTATCACCAATTTTGAGATGACAAAACTGAGAAAGCTTAGCCAACTTCACAGAAAAGGCTGGAACACAAGATCTGCCTGACTCCAAACCTGGCATCCTTCCCACTAGACGGCACCCCCATTAAATCTCGGACGGACAGGTCCCCAGCTGTCAAGCCTGCTTTGGACACCCCCCCACTGGTCCTAATGTTCTCCCCGGAGTCAAGCCATCCAGTGATCTGCAAACCTCGAAGCTACAGTTCTGTCTCGCCCGAATCTTTCTGTGGGGTTGGCACTGATTTCTTTTAAAGTTTCTGCATGGCATAGTTTTAAGTCCCTTTTCTATCCGGATCTATGAGCATCTTCCAATTTGTCTAAAACCAAGTTTTGCTGTGGTGCCTAGAGCAGACCGTGGCTGCAGGGCACCTGCCATCGGCAACGGGGGGTCGCCGCTCTCGCCTCCTGAGATCTATTCGAATTCTCATTCTGCAGGCTGCTGAGGTTGCTGTTCTCACCATCCACAGATGATACACATGCCTTGTTTTTCATCTGGGTCACTAGGAAAAATGCAGTGGTTTACCTTTCATTCCAGAAGGTGGCGCTCATAGGCCCTCCATTTCGTCAAGAGCTTATTTGTCTCATTCCGTCCGGTCCCGTAGATGCTGTTGGGATGGCAGACTCAGGTGACATTTAGTCACAGTTCTGAGGAAACACCAGTCACATCATCGCTTTCTACGTACTCTCCAAATCCTCAGTTCTCACCTGCGCAGAGCACTAACTCGCTTCCGGCTTTCCTTCCCGTTCGGGGCGCCGTGGGCGTGACGTCAGTGCCCAGCTGTCCCCACACCGGTGCCCGTGCCTGGCTGAATGCGCTCAGGCAGGTTCCATGCAATTTCTGTGCCTCTAATCATTCAACAAGTTACCCACAAAGAAGAAAAAATGACCCATTTCACTTTAGATCTTTACACCTAGTACCAAAACAAGAGCTATAGAACCGAGATGTTTTAAGTGAAATGGTGCTTTCTCCTCATCCATCGCGTTTAAGCTGTCACCATGCACCCCGGAACACACTTTCCTCTCCCCTGGCCTTGGTTCCTAGAGCAGTAAACACGTCCTTAACGCTCAGCCACTTTGTCCCTGGTCACAGTGGCTTCACATCTCCACACACCCACCTCCTGAAACTGTCCTATTCCCATCACCCAGATCACCCCTGCACGTGAGAAACGTCCCTTCTAGTCATTCTCATTCAAGCACAGACCAAAGGTAAGTTAAAAATTAACTATGAAGCCTTGAGGAAGGCTATCTCTAAGTTCTTAATAAGACTCCAGAAGGATTTTGAATGGACAGGGAACTCTGGGAGTCCCAATTTTTTTCATGTAGAACTTCAGGATTTAAACAAACGAAATGTGAAAAATAAACATTTATTACAAAAAATTAGTTTTGACATTCTACAATGGAAGCAGACAAGGTGTTTTCTAACCCCAAGGGGCTGGTAGCAAATGACTCACACTCCCCAGTGTGACGTGGGGTGCGAGGCGGGTGAGAGGAGCAGCGAATCGGCTGCTCCCCTGCAGCCTCTCCCTGCGTCCCCCCAGGCTCCCCACCATGCTGCACTTCTAAAATCTCATTCTTACAGAACCACCTCACCCTCTCTACTTTTACTGCCTGATTAATTTTATTTCCACCTGGAAAATTTTTTGCATTGCTTTGTGACCCTTACCAAATGGTTTGATTTGTTTTGTTGTCTTTTCCTTTTGGACCCTTGCCAGGAAACTCAGCTGTTAGGGATTTCCCAGCAGTAAGGGAGCAGAATATGGCAAAGTGCTGCTTAGTCTCCCCCACAGAAGTAAGCAAAGTTGACCCCAGAAAACCCGTCATTTGCTCTCTTGCTAATCCATCAATAGACTGATGGGGAGACAGCAGTTCAAGGGCAAAGGGGTGGAAGGGAAGGGAAGAGCGAGGACAGGAAGGCCTGCTCCTGCCTCCTCCACGCAGCCGGCTGCATGACCCAGTCTCTAGCGGCCTTCTCCTTAAACGCCCAGCCCACTCCGTGCTTTCAACGACTCAAAGATGCAGTTCTCCAAATGACCTGAGAAGGCCTCCTGCCTCGGGCTCTGGCGTTTGTCCTGCAGCCTTAGGGAAGTCTATGAACACCCCTGGAGGGGCACTTTGTCCCCTCACTCAGCCATCGGCCCAGCTTGGCTGCCTTGGGCATTTTCCTGTGCACACAAAGGAGCCCAAGAACCTCACTCCCCCATCACGAGAAGCTTCAACGAACCAGGTTTTTATTTCCAGCAACGTGCAGCTGCATACAAACACGCACCAACAAATCTCACCGAAGAGCTGAGCAGCCCTCCCACACGCACTCGAAGTCAGCAGAGCCAGGGCCGCACACTCGGCAGAGACAAGGGCACACCCCCGGGCCCAGCACACGCATCTCAGGAGGGTCCAGCTGTTTAGCCGAGGGGAGGCTGATGGCGTGAGCTGCCATCGTCTCCAGCTTTCTTTTCCTTAGATTGGCAGTTTTAAAACCTTCTGTGCCACACCCCCCGAGAGTCAGCTATGCCCACCACAGCTGGCTCTCCCGTTTCCCCCGCACACCGTGCGCATCAGTCTCCTTGCGCTTGAGAGGGTGCGGCGGCCTGGGGGCGCTTCCCGTGGGGGGGCAGAGGCAGAAGACACTTGATGTCATCACCGAACGAGACTGCTTCGGCTGCCCAGGTCCAGCCTCACGTAGACGAGCCCCCGGCGCAGGAGGCAAGGGCTGAGGAAGTGGGGTCGCGACCCCAGCGTGAGCGGGAGCCCCGCCACTCGCCACTCGGTGGTCTGCCTGGAGGCTTGGGCTCCTGCGTGCTCCCCCGCAGGGACGTGCATAAGAGCTCGACACAAGTCCCAGGCCACTCGGCAGCAGTGGGAAAGAAGGGGGGGCAACGGAGGGAGGGGTACGCGGCTGACACTGTTAAACGACACATCCTAAGACAGAAGTGGGGCATCTGAGGGGGCGAGAAACAAATAAGGCATCCTGTGAGACTCTAGACGTCAGAGGCCAGAGTCTGCCCGCACCTGGGCCAGGCAGGCACGGAGGACCAGGGTCACACCAGGAAGGACGAGGTCTGTCTGAATTCCCCCTGGGAAAATAGAACATCTGATCAGCACTGTAGTCTTCTTTAGCAGATAATCCTCCACCAGTTAAACACGGGCTAGAGACCCCTGAGCCCAGCCAGGAGCCCCATCCAGAGTGGGGTACTCACTTCACTCCGAGCGGCGGGCTGGCTGTAAATCACCTTCTTATTTGCCGTCCTGCACAGAAGCCACAAAGTGGACACACTCAGCCCCCTAGTCCCCTCCAACCTCTGCTTCAGAGGCGGGAACAGAGCTCTCCAAGGGGGTGAGGGCGGGGGGGAGAGAGCACAGGGGCAGAGGCGGGAAGTCAGGTCCCCCCTTCCCCTGGGCCTTCCCCGCCTCGGAGCCTCCGTGTCACACTCTGAGCCTCAGCCCTGCGCAGCGCCTCACTCACCCCTTCTTCATTCCTGAAAGAGAAGACATGGGACTGAGTGTCAGCAGCGTGGAGGCGGCACAGCACAGGGACGCGGGGAGGGGGACGGGGACATGGGGAGGGGACATGGCGAGGGGCACAGGGGCGTGGGAGGGGACGTGGCGAGGGGGCACAGGGACGCGGGGAGGGGGACGGGGACACGGGGAGGGGACGTGGCGAGGGGGCACAGGGACGTGGGGAGGGGGATGGGGACACGGGGAGGGGTCGTGGCGAGGGGGCACAGGGATGCGGGGAGGGGGATGGGGACACGGGGAGGGGACGTGGCGAGGGGCACAGGGACGCAAGGAGGCGCACGGGCACGCAGCACTGAGCTGTGCGCAGTCCATACTCCTTGGAGCTTAAGCCCTGCACATGTGGATGCAGTCACAGGACAGGACTCAGACGTCACCCTGGAGCTGCGTCCGGAAGGGGGGATAGTACAAAGCAGAGCCTCTGAGAGCAAAGACTTACTGTTAAAGTAGCCTCGGCTGTAAGCGAACCAGATGCCGAAGATCAGGACTCCGAGGAGAATGAGGGTTACAAGGACAGCCGCCACTATGCCCCCACATTCATCTCCACTGCGAGACAAAGGCAAGGTCAGCAGGGGCACCCTCCACCCCCCCCCAGCCTAGATGAAGGCGGGTCCCCCCCCCAGCCCGCAGTCTGCTCACCGGCCTGCATACGCACAGGGTCCGACCTCACTGGGGTCCCATACCCGTTCTGGGCCTGGCAGGTGTATTCTCCGGTATCAGAGGCTGACACGGGGTCGAAGATCTGGAGGGCACAGCAGGAGTCGGCTTCCTGCCCGAGGTGTCCCCTGAGCCTGGAGCCAGCTCCTCCTCACGCCCGGGCCTGTGCCCCGCCCCCGCGCTTCCTACCAGCTCCCCGGTCTTGTGATTCAGGCTGTAGGAGGAGTTGCTGAAGGCGCGGCTACTCTTGGGCTCCGTGGGCATCTGGGTCCCGTCCTTGAGCCAGTAGTACTCAGATGGGGGGAGCCATCGCTCTCGGAGCAGGTCAGCACTGCCCGGGTCCCGATGGTGGCCGACGACGGGACGCTGACCGTGGGTTTGGATGGAGGCACTGGGTGGGGGGGGGAGGGTTGATCACTAGGGTGGGGCCTCGTGGCTAGATGGTCCACACCCATCCACTTCAGCCTCCCTCCCTGACCGCGCGCTCTGTGTGCCCCTCGTCAGGGGCTGTCCCTTCCCCAGAAGCACTGTGACTCCGCCCCCCGCCCCCGGCACGCTGGAGGATGAGCGCCGGGGCCCCACGGCCAAGCGCGCCAAGCGCGCCCCGGGGACGTGGCACGTACCGAGCACGGTGAGCTGCACGCTGACCTCCCCGTAGTTGTTGCCGCCTTCATCAGAGACCATACAGGTGTACATGCCAGTGTCTCTCCGGGTCACGGAGTGGAAGGTGATGCCGGTTCGAGAAGGTAACGCGGTCCTCGTAGGAAGCTACGGGAGCGAGAGGGCAGAGCAGATGAGCCCGAGAGCGGAGAGGGCGGGTGATGGGGGCACCGGGGCCCCCTGCGTCCCAGGGAAGGGCAGTGAGAAGGCCGGAGTGCGGGGGCGCCCCCTCCCCTGGGATCAGGGCGGGTACCACCCCCCACGACCTAGGCACCTAGGCGGCAGGGGGGACCTAGGCGGTAGGGGGGGGCTGGGGCGGAGGGACTCGCCCGTGATCTTGTTGTTGTAGCACACGAGGCTGGTGATGTCTCCTTGGGCAAACTTCCACTCCACCCGCGGGGACCCGAAGCCGGAGTAGGAGCACAGCAACTTGGCGGCTGCGGGAGAGAAGCGAAGAGAGACCACGGGGCCGGGGAGTGGGCGGACGTCCTGCAGGTCACCGGGGGTCTGCCCTGGCTTACCCTCCGCCCCCCCCCCCCGCCGTGGCCCCTCCTAACTCACGTTTATTCTCAGCCACTCTGACTTCAGGCTCCGAAGTGTACACTTCGCCCCTGCCCAACGCCAGGGAGCCTGCGGAGGGGGGGGGCGTCAGGAGCAGACAGGGCACCAAGCAGCACTTGGGTAGGGCAGAGGGCTGGGACCCAAGGGGTAGGGAGTCAGGGATCCAAGCTCCCCCGTCCCTGGCCCTCTCACCAGTGCTGTAAATGCCCTCTTTAAATGCTGTTTGCTACAACTGCAAACCAATACTTTTGTCAGTGGAAATAAAAATGTTTCTTTCGAATGCAATTTATCTCCTGGTGACTCCCAGTAATCTAACTGGGTTCCCACTGGACTTCTCAAGGCCTGAGGTTGCCTGGAGGGGGAGGCAGGGAGGCAGGGAGGGCAGGGGCGACCCAGAGGGAACACAACCCCTGTGCTTTCAGGAGTGTTTCCACCTGCACTGAACACCTCTGATCCTGGGAACAAGCAGGACAGGTCAGCATGAGCAGCATTCCTGTTCCAACTTTCTAGGACAGACTAGATGACAAGGAGTCTGAGGCCACACAGCTGGCTCTGAGATAGAGTCAGGACCAGAACTGGGCTCAGATCATGCCATTAGCATCTCCTCCCACCCAAAGCCCAGGGGAAGAGGAAGGGACTGGGGGGAGACAGACGAATTCGATACCACGGGGCCCAAACCTTCCTAAATAAGCACCCGGACACAGGACAGGGGTGATGGCTCCCACACACCGCTGTCTCATGCTAACAGCGCACACTCTATGGTCTTGGGTCGGAGCCCCACCTTTCTCAGACAAATGCAAGCACATTTTCCTTTATTTATTAATTACTCACAAACTAGATTTGGCCTCTGGACCTCCAGGGCCCCCTTTGCTCATGAGGAACATGAAAGGTCTGAAATGGACACGCCCTGAAGTCTTTTAGGTTCAAGGGTCGGGGCATTAATGTTTATGTTCAGTTATTCTAATTTGACAAACAACACTGTGAATTAGTACGGGTAACAGTGTCTCCTCCAGTTTACAGATGAGAAAATTAACTATGTAAAAGGTTGAGTGGAGGCCTGAGTTTTCACAGCTAGGAAACGGCAGCGCTGGGGTTACCAAGCAGTTTACTCCCATCCTCCCGTTTTCTCCTCAATACAGCATACTTTTATAAACCACGCTGCTTCTCAGAAAAGCCCTTGCTTTAATGGAGGCCAGCCATGTCATAAAATGTCTTTCTTTTATAAGTCAGGCCCATTTTATCTGTAAATTCTCATATTACTTTTTATCTATATATTTGGCATTACATTTTAATGTCAAATCTATAATCAATTATAATAACAGATACAGAAATTAAATCTAATAGCCTTTACTAAACTGAAAATTGAGGACATGGAAGTCTCTCACTCATCAGTTCTTATCAAGAATGCTGACAATGAAATGCTTCGATGGTTGTCCAAGTCAGCTTTCTCCGCTTTAATGACTGGAACTTTGTTTAAGACTCTCAGATTTTACAATTTGCTACCTGTGATGTGCACTGTGATGCCCCAGAACTCTCTCCAGAAAGCAGCGGCTGTCTAGCTGCTGGGAGGAAGGCCCTGGGTCCTCGGCCCTCTGCAAGGGTGGGCGGGACATTGCCCTGCCCAGGGACGCACCTCAAGGATTGATCAGTGTGGGGGACGATGTGGAAAGCCTTCCCTCGCCCAACTCCCCTGAAGGCCCTTCCCACCCCAAAGCTCCCCAGGGAGCAAGCAGGCTGAGGCCTCGGGGCACCGGTGTAACCCCACTGTCCCTCTGCCCAGTCCGGTCCCCTTCCCCTTCCTTCCACAGGCACCCTCATAAATGTCTGGGAACAACTGATGACTCAGTCAGCTTGCTGAGAACCCAACCTGTGTCCCCACCCAAATAAAGAACAGTTTCAAATTAAGCAGAAACAAAGGGCCACACTGAAAAAAAAAATCATAGCACATGAACGTGATGATTATTTCTGTGTTACTTCTGGCTTTAGCTAAAGTTCTTTCCTGAGTCCTCTCAGGTATCAGATCTAAAACACATTCGTGAACTACGCCCCCGACACACTCAGACACTAAGGGCTGCCCTACTCCTCCTCCTCCTCACGAACTCTGTCCGGCTTCCCTTCTCTCCTTTAAAATACAGGGCACTTCACCTCAGTGCCTCCCCCGACCCTGGGGTAGGGCCACTGCTGCTGGCCTGAGCCTGAGGGCTGCGCACCACACAGCGTCACTGCCGCGGGGCGCCTCAGCCGTCCTGGCCCACAGTCCCCTTCTCTGTCCTGAACGAGCTCTGGAACCAGAAGGTCTCCATTAGGGTGTGGCCCAGGCAAGCCGCTTGCTCACTCTGAACCTCAGTTTGCCTGTCTGTAAAATGGGGTTAAGAACAGTTTCTACATCAAAAGGCTGTTGTTGAGAGTTAAACAAAAGAATGCAAAGTACTTAGGACAGTGTCTGACCAACAGGAAGCAGCAAACAACCATTAAGTCTTATTGTTTGTCTTATTGTTTTCACTGTCTGCATACACTTCTGTGTCTGACTTCAATGTTTTCTTCAATATAATACTGCCTGAAAAATCTTTGCACTCCAGCGCACCAAGCCATCTCTCCTCCATCATGGTAACTACCTTGGAAAGACTTTTCTAGAACCTTCACAAATAGGCCAGCAGAACTGGGGGCGTTCCCTCCCCACACACCCTCTAGCAGTACATGATGGTCTCCCCCACACTGTCCTCACCAAGCCTGTCGTCCCTCGCCTCATCACAGCCCCTGACCTCAACCCTAAACTTGGAGCACTGTCCTCCTAAACCACGAAAGTCCTGCTAACACACATGGTGGACCCAAACAGAAGGGTATTTCATCCTTTCTACTGTGACGTTTAACTTACTCCAAGTTCACAAGAAAAGCTACAAGGTCAAAGGCACGGACAGAGTTTCAGCCCTTCCAAGTGCAGAAAACCACCCCTTAACCTTGCACCCCACTCGCCCTGCTCGCCTTGTCTTCCCTCTCTCCACACGCAGGGGGTCGTCCGAACACAGGCCCTGACCAGCTTGCCCCTCAGCCTGCTGCAGCAGGCCGGCCCTTGCCTGGAATTAAAGTTGCTTTTACTAAGGTCACAAATTATATTCGTCATCTGCAAGAGGCTTAGATTATAAGATTTAACATCAATTTAATAAGAGCTTTTTGGGGGAGACTTATATTAAATATATACATAGGCTATAAATGACACGTTAATTTCCAAAACATTAAAGTCGTCCCAGAATGGAGAGCATCCAGTATTTGCTTTTTGGTTACCTTCTGTGACCTGTGTAGACTGCTGGTCACTCCCCACCTCAGAAGCCACCCCACCCACTTGGTTTCTGCATGCAGCCCTCCGGCCCTCCCCCACCTCAAAGCTCCTTCTTAGTCTCCTTGAACTTGCCTTCCTCTGTCTGTCCCTGAGACTATGATCGCCAGCATTCCATACTGGGCCTTTTCTCCTCTCTGTATTTCTTGGAAAAATCAAACCTGGGCCAGAATTCCTGTACATCCACGCAGCACACGCCCCTGGCTTGTGCTTCCTGCCACCTCCCGCCTGGTCCACTCCAGGCTGTTGTACCAGCATTTACTTGGTCATTCAGCCTGGAAATCAAGCACAACCTTCCCTTCACTCCACGATATCATCTCCCAATTACCCTCCAATGGGCTGCTCCTCGTCAAACCCACTGCCACTTCTGAGTGCCACCTTCATCTGAAGAATTGTGATTGGTCTCTAACTGGTGTCTTTGCCTTGTTTAACCTCAACCCGCTCGATCCCACCCTCTACCCACTGCCCGAGGGAGAGCTGAGCTTTGCTGAGCACTTACTCCCTGCTGGCACTGCGGTGAGCACCCTGCGAGACCATCATTCGATCCCTACAGCAGTCTCGGACTGGGTGAACCCATCCTCAGCACCTTCATCCCAGCTCCAGAGGCCTCTGTACTGAATGAAACAGCCCCCAACGCCTGCCTCCAGCTTTCACTGCCTGTGAGATAAAATCCAAATTCCTCAGTGAGGCAAGAGAATTCTGATGGGCTTATCATCTTCATCGCCCTCTCTGCTCTTACAATTTACCCTCTGGCAATACAAAACTGCATGTTTACAACTCCCAGCAAAGATCAGCTGTTTCACAACATGCTATTCCCGCCACACGTAACACCCTTTCCCCACGTTCTTCATCTGGCCAGCAGTGACTCATCCACAATGTTTTCCAGGAAATGCCCTACCCTCGCCAGAGCCAGGTGAAAGCCTCTGCCCTGGGCTTCCACCACCTGACACAAAACACTGTCGTTGCAACTCCCACATCAGGACGGCAACATTTGTGTGTGTGCGGCAACATTTGTGAGTGTGCGTCTCCCTGCCAGACAGGAAATCCCCAAGGAGCAGGAACCGCATGCTACTTACTACTGAGAGCACGCAGCACTAAGCACGAGGCTTGGTGCAAGTCTGCACTCAGCAACACAGAGCCTCAGCCACTTAGAGCAGCCCAGGTCCTGCACTGCCACGTGGACTTCAGGGTACATCTACAAGTAAGCCCATTTTTTCAAACTGGCCAATGGGGCATGCCCAAATGAAGAAAAGAACAAAGGGGATTCAAAGTCCAATCTTTAAAAAATTTTACTATTAGAAAGGTGGTTTGTTGTTTGTTTGTTTTTGACTGTTCAGTTCTCAGTAGAAAAAAAAATGAGTGATTTTTTCTTTAAAAGTTAGTTTCACAACTTAGAAATTGTGTTTTTAAATTTGCTTTATAGTTTTAACACAGAATTAAAGTCTCTGCATATGGGCCATTTCCACTTGCCATTCTGCAAAAGGCCATCCCGCAGCATCTGCAGGGGTCTGCGAGACGACAGCGGAGGCCGGACTCCTGCGTACCCAGGAGGGGCTAGCTGTTCCCCTTCTGAGTGTCCAAAGAAAATATTCGAAAAGATATGTGCACCCTCATGTTCACTGTAGCATTATTATAATAGCCATGGAAACAACTGAAATGTTCATTAAGAGACAATAAGATAGTATTCAGCCATAAAAAGAATGAAATCTTTAATTTCATCAATAAAGAAATGGAAAAATAGAATGTGCTGTATTCACAGGGTAAAATGCTGTCAGCCAACAAAAGAATATATATCTAATAGCTATTTCTTTATAATTTATATATGAATAGTTCTCAAAGCATCTTATTGTGAAACAACATTTCTGAAAGAAAAAAAAAAAGGAATGAAATCTTGCCATGTGCAGCAACATGGATGGCCCTTAAGGGCATTATGCTAAGTGAAATAAATCAGAGAACAAATACCGTGTGATCTCACATATATGTAGGGTCAAAACAAAATAAACAAGCTCAGATACAGAGAGCAGATTGCTGACACAAACTTTGTGGGGATGTAACGTACAGCACAGAGAATAAAGTTAATAATACCATATTGCTTATTTAAAGCTGCTAAGAAAGTTAACCTTAAAGATTCTCCACAAGAAAAATTTTGTAACTATATATGGTGACACTTGTTAACTAGACTTACTGGTGATCATCCTGCAATATACACTTAATTCGAATCATTATGCTGTAAACCTGATACTAATATAATGTTGTATGTCAACTGTATCTAAATAAGAAATAATTAATTTAAAAACCAGGATCAACAGAACTCTTGAAGACCTTTACAAGATTTGTCCCATTCTTTTGATTAATCATATCTGAATTCTAGACACATTACTGACCATGACCGAATGAATAGAATAACAGAAAATAGAATAACAAATAAAATAATAGCAGGAATCCTTGTACCATCTAATACTGCAATAATGCTATGAGACAACTATTACTGTTGCTCCCATGTTACATTTAAGTTAAGTGGGGCACCAAAATTAAGTAATGTGCTCAAGGTCACAAAGCTAGTAAGTGGCTGAGCTAGGACTCTCACCCAGGTGATCTGGCCGCAGTACATGATACATAATGATACATTATGTAATTACATGTGATCCTGCTTTTGTAAATAATAAAAGCTACCTGAGTATACAAATAAAAAAATCTCTAAGAATGGGTTTCAAACACTTGACAGTGCACACTGTCTGAGAGATCAGACAACAGGCAGCTTTTGTATGGTCTACGTTTGTGTAATAAATAAATATATACAAGTGTTTTAATTTAGAAAAAAAGCAGTCAGAAAGGGGAATAAAAAAGGGGAAAAATCAGGTATATCAAAAGAAGAAAAATAAAACAAAGCCAGAAAAAAATGGCATAAACAAAGGGGGGAAAAAGATGATAAAGAATAATAGGAAATATCAAAATAGTGGTAGACCAGGAAGAACTGAATGATTAACTAAAACTTTATATAGGCAAATGAGGTAACACATGAGTAAGAAATATGAGATTATTACACCACTGAGATCCTAGAGTATGTATGTGAGTCTGATAGATTTCAAGGAGAGAAAAAGGGCAGGAGAAAGCAAGAACACAGGTCACCTGGTTGAGAACGGGAAAGTGGGAGGGAGGAATGGCGCACGGGCTGGAAGGGGCAGAGGTGGTGAGCCAGGTAGAGAGAGGGAGGTGGTGCTTCGGGCATGATCACCCTAGTCAAATATAGCATGTTCTCACACAAGCAGATGAGAGCTGGTGGTGTACAAATCTGTAAGACTGCGATGTAAGTCCTGAAAATTGCTGTGTGATAAAACGACACAGCAAACTGTACTTTCCAAGACAGGCACACCTATCAATATACCTCTCTCATTCGTGTGCGTCTCTTACATTGTGACTGAAGAAGAACCTAAGTCCCCTCCCCTTAAATCTGGGCAAGGTCTTGTGACTGCCTGGACCGGGGCGTGATGGCAGAGATGACACTGAGCTCGTCAGGGTCAGTGCCTCGTATGTACTCTCTCGCTAAATTCTCGCAAAAACACTATGAGACAATACTGCTGTTACCATCCCCTGTGACAGGTGAGAACACTCTGGCTTAGCACAGTTGCCCAACATCACACAGCTCCAAACAGCCAGGTGGGAAACTTAACCCAAGTCTGTGTAATTCTGAAACTCCAAAAGTATTATGCTCCATACACAGCATCTCCATGAGATAAGCAAGGAAATCTCATTCATTAGCAAAACATTGTTCAAATTCCCCTTGATTCATTATGCTTTTCCCCAGTCAAAATTAATCTCTCCTCAACTTCTGGGAATGTAGCTTAAGAAAATAATCAAAGGTAAGCATAAAGATGCATGAACAGGACAATTCAATGATATGTAGTACAACAAAGAGAAAAAAAACCTGAATGCCCAACAAAAGGTGAACAGTTGAATTATGTTATAGCCAGACAGTAGAATACTATAAAATATGTTTTGTTTAAAGCATGTTTTGCTTCAAATAAATATACATATACCACACATTTATTCAGAGGAAAGACTAGAAACACCAGCTCTAAGTGTTTATCTCTAAATAGGATTACATGTAATTTTATTTTCTCTACATTCCTCTGTTTTCCCACTTTTCTACATTAAGCATGTATCATCTCTTAATAAAAAAAATACATATTTTTTTTAAAGTGACTCTTTCCCATTCTGTGCTCCCAGACACTTTGTACTTTGGTGACAGCCCCTGACACACTCTACTCCAGTTTGGTCGATATACGTCTGTATTTCCTTAGAAACAGAAAAGCCAGTTATGTTTGTACCCTCCCAGCTCCTAACACCGCTTTGCCCAGAGAAAGTACTGTGGTGACAAGGTGGTCACAGAGGGGGAAGGTGTCCAGAATCTGAGCCAAACCCACCACAGGAAAGCTCTATTAAGGAAGCTTTGTTTTCTCCATGAGCCCTAATTATTAGAATTTTCCTTTAGTTGACTTCTTGCCAGGAGTTTGTTTAAATTTTTTTTTAAAGGAAGGAAGGAAAAGGAGGGAAACTAGCCAGTCAGTCTCTGGTTTTCTCTCAGAATTCATCCAAACATCCCTCTTGACGTGTGAGCCTCATGGGTGGGTCCCTCCAACTGTAAGGGGGCTGCAGTCACGGAACACGGAGGACAACCCAGGGCCTGGGAAACCCACCAACAGATGCCCGGTGTACCCGTGTGGGCTCCCTCTCACCACACGGCTGGTCCCCTCAAAGCTTCCTGAGAGCGAGCTCCTCACTTTCAAGTCTCTAATGTCTGACACAGTGCTCAGAGCATGCTAAACACTAATGTTTACTGGAGTGACAAATGAATGTGACATCACGGCACAATTAGAATCCAGACCCAGGGCTTCCTGTGGAGACCGAACTTCCTCCCTGAGATTGGGGGTACAGACAAGGCATGTGTGGGCCAGAGGTAGGCTCTGTGAGCCCAGCTCCAGGCTGCGCTGAATATAAACAGCCACCCTTGGCTGCACTTCCAGTGACGTCAGTCGGCTGGCCCGGCCCCTGAGGATGGCAGAAAGTGGTAATGGCTGCGTGGGACAAGAGGGCTTTCGCTCCACCGCCCTCCTGTCTGCTCTTGGCAGAATTTCCAGTTCTACCTGCTCAGCTGCGCCCTCCCCTGCTGTTTTCCCACCACATGGAGAGGGTGTGCCTGCCCGCCCAGCCCGCACACCACAGCCTGGCATCCAGCTTCCTGCCGGCCGGCTGTTTCCTCCCCTGCTGCTCCCACAAGCTGGACTTTAGACAGAAACCCTGCTTATCAGGGAGTCCCAGGCAGGATGAACTCAAGTTTTCAATGCCGCTCACCACCGCCCACAATCCCTCACAAGGCTGAGACCTCTCCACAATTACACTGCACAGGTGCTCATCCAGACCTTTCCTGAACCCGTGGAAGGAAGCAGGTCTAGTTCCAAGATTCCCAAGGTCTTGTCTTCAATGCTAACAAATGTGAAAAACAAGCGCTATTATTTCCTAATGCATCGTATAATATGTGCAGCTTTTAAATCTATCTTTGAGCAGGGGCGTCAGCCATTTCTGTGTCCACAGAGCAGTTACCCCTTGACCCAGCTGACTAGGGGAGTGGTAGGGGTCCTGATGGCCAAGACCACAACACCTGCAACACCATCATGAAAAGCTCTCCAGGGTACATTAGATGAAACAAACAGGAGAAGGGGGCAATGAAACGTATCCGGAGCCTCTGTGTGGAGAAGGGATGCTGACAGACACCTGCGTCCGTGTAACGAACTTCGGAACGATGCATACGAAGCTGCCAGGAGGCTGGAGAGAGGTACAGGGTGGGAGAGATGGAGACCCCACTCCTTTAATATCATTTTGACTCTTGAACCACATCAATGCATCAACCAATTCTAATTAAATAAACTTAAGGAAAACAAAAAACAAAAAACAAAAAAATGCAGCTCTAATTCAAACCAAAACCTGGCAGGCTCAGGCCACCCTCCCCTAGGTTCCCCAGGATGGGACTGGCCCTTTGCCTGATGGTCAATCGTATCTTGACCGTCTTCTCCCTCCCTGAAAGCAGACTCACAATGACGAGCAACTCTGGAGAGAAGAAGGGGGACAGATGGGCATCTGTACCTACTTCTGATGTCCCAGGGGTAACAGGACTGACGAGACCCCCAACAAAGAGCCCCTACCTTTCGCTCTGGCCATCTGGGGTCTGTCAGGGTCTCTCCCAGCTTCCTTGGACACACCTTACTAGGGGTAGCATTCTTTCATCCTTACAAGGTCTGAAGGGGGTAACAGCTGCCCGATACTGCCTTCCTGTGGGTGTCACGTAGCTATTATCCCATTGATCCTCAGGAAGGGGGCAAGACAAGTATTCCTGCTCCTGTTTATAGATGAAAAGACTGAACTACTAGCCTAAGATCACAAATAAGGCAGAGCCAAACTAGACTCCAGGTGGGGTGGCCTGCCTCCTATTTCCTTCCTCAGTGTGCTTATCAAATCTCTCTCCCCAGGTCTAGCCTGCTTTAAATGTTACAGGGTCAGTTCCTCCACCCCCTGGACCCATGCCTTCCCAGGACCCATTGTCCTGTCAAGCTAATGCAACACCGCCTGGGGCTGCCTCTGAACCACTGTGTCCTGATTCCCTGAGACTGGAGGGCATCCCCAAGCTCAGAACTGTGCTATCACAGCTCTGGCAGAGCCACTATGTAATTACTGTGTGACACAGAAAATTAGGAGTGAAAAGAAAGTGGGAAGGAAGGACGCAACTCCCGGAAGCTTACGAGCCTGACAAATAGACACAAATAGAGTCACTGGCTCCGAAAAAGAAACCCAAAGGTTGGGAGCCGGGGAAGTGCAGGCACGGTACCAGGTTGGCAGTCTGCAGTACTGGGTACCACAGGGAACCCAAAAACTGACCATGGATGTCACCAGCAGTTCTAAGATGCCGGCAGAAGTAAGGAGGTGGGGGTGGGAAAAGAATGGAAGCTGAAGATAAACAGGAGGAGGAGGAGGAGGTCAGGAGACCACGTGTCCCCAGCCCCTCCCGTCCTTCCGGAAAGTCGCCGCCCCTCTGTGCACCTGCGTCCTTATCCCAGCGACTAGGAGAGAGCTAGGCTTGCCTCTGTCCAGTCCGACCCAAGGGTTTACGTTTCCATCTTAAGGGACACATCTTCTGTGACAGAGTCGTCAATCTGTCCATGGACAGGGAATCGATCTCCAGACTTCAAAACGGAGCAAAATGAACTGCCTTATAACTACCCATATTGACTGTAATTGTTCGTTTCTTTTAACACTTCCTAAGAAGGACCTGGAGGGAAAAACTGTGATTCATTCGGGCCACATACTGACACAGCTGGCCACAGAAGCCACGCTGCCCCAGGCCGGCCAACGCCGCACGGGGCAGGACTGGACAGAAGCCCCTCCATGCCAGCGGAACGCAGGGTTCTGGCTCCGAGCGGCGTCCAGCCCACGAGCGGCCGGCCCCGCGGCCCCCACCTGAGCGCCCGGTCAACAACACGCATGAAGGACCCTGGAGGTAGTTGGTCCAGGACTGAGCTTTGGGTGCGGTGTCCTGAGAAAATGTCAGTTTTATTTCTTCAGACTCTGCACCCGGACACGTTTCCCAGGGCAGCCACCGCCACCCAAATATCTGGGGAGCAAAGAGACCTCTTCGGCAACAGCCAGGGAGAGACGCCCCCGCCCCTCCATTAGACTCTCGGGGGGCCCCGCAGGAGCGGCTTCCAGGAGCCCAGGGAGTTGGTGGTGACCGGCTCACGGCTCCTCGCGGCTTCTCCGGACCCGGGCTGCGCCGGGCCGGGGCGGGGCGACCCCCCCCCGCTCCAGGTGCGCGAGGAGGTGCCGCCCGCGTCCGCGCCGGTGCGCAGGGCCGCGGCCCAACTGGCTCGTGCGGGTGGGGGCGGTCCGCGTGTGTGCGGAACCCTGGGTGCCAGGGCAGCGGGCAGAGCCCGCGGCGCGGGGGAGGGGAGCGCAGGGGCCCGGGGGCGCGGGCGGGTCCCGAACTCCTCCCCTCCGCGGGAGGGGCGCGCGGGCGCCTCGCTCCAGCCTCTGGCCCGACGCACTGACTCCTCCCGAGACTCCAGTAACTTACACAGGGTCACCGCAGTGAACAGAAGCAGCCGTTTCCTCCCGACTCTCGCCTTTGTCCCCATCACGATCAGGATTCCGGCGCGAGAGCGCCCGCCGCAGCCCCGGGACAGACTCAGCTTCGCGCCCCGCCGCGCCGACAGCGCTCCCACCGCCAGGTCGAGCCCGCTGGCCCGCCCTCCGCGCCCGATTGGCCGGCGCGCCGACCCTGCGCGTTCCGGTTGGAGGAGGCAGCCGCCGCTCCGCTCAGTGACTCACCGCCGCCAGGTGCAGCTCCGCCCACCACTGCCGGGAGGCGGGGCGCCCGTGCGAGCCCGAGGCGCCTCTGATTGGCCGGAAAACTGTCGCGAAAAGAGACCAGTTCCTCACCTTCCGCAGGTGAGCACACCCCGATTGGGCGGTGTTCTCGAAGTAGGTTCTCTCTGACTGGCAGGGTGCTGGGCTGGAGCTGCAGGAGTAGGCGAATACCTGGAAAGGGCAGGTAGAGAGGGTAGTCGAACCGCGGACCTAGCGGAGGCCGGCCGAATTTTGTTTCGGTTTTTTGTTGGGATGTAAATGACCGGGTGCTATAGAAACCTTGGTCGCGTCATTTGGCGAAGAAGCCTCACATTAACATGCGAGGGATGGGGGGAGAGGGCCAGGAGAGGAGTGAAGGGTGCCGTGACACAGCCCCCAAGCGCGTTCCTGTCGGCCCCACTGGCAGCGCTCCCAAGCTTTGAGAGGGCCTGCATTGCAAGGGTGAAGGAAAAAAGAAAGGGGGAAAGCAGAATGACATTATCTCAAGAACTTTAAGCATATGTACACCTAATACACCCAAACTGACCTAAAGATGCTCTATAAATATCACTGCGTGACTGTGGAGATGTCCTTCAACATGTCTGATCTGTCAGAACAGCCCTGCATTTCAGAATTATGTATCTTCTCACTGTGACTAATAGTTGTGTGCTGACTAAGCCTCTCTTTCTACAGACTAGGTTGATACCAAGGCTTTCTGTTAATATTGTTACATCATTTCTTAATTGAAACATGCACAACACCCTTACTATTTCTAGTTTCTAGTTTACAATGATTTGATTTTAATTGATCTTAGTATATCCAGGTTGCCTGTGAAAAAGCTTCCTGAGCATTATCTCACTGCACGTAGAAAGCTTACCCTTTTACAGGAAACAGTGCTATTCCTTGACCCTTCCCTCCTTTCATCTTTGCTCTCATTCCCCTGTTCATATCTCTTGGGCCGAAGATCCACTTCTGGTTTTTCCCAAATTAAAGCAGTGTTTAGCAAGCACCTAATGGGTGCTATATGAGAGTAAAAGTAAATATTAACCACAATCCCTGACTTCAAATGGCTTACAATCTACTTCCAAGACAAATACAATGTGTAACCAAAAGAGAAACTTCATATTACTAAATTGAAACAAATATTTAGGTGCCTACCATGTGCAAAGCTCTGTTCTTTACCCTGAAAAGAATTTTAAGTCTTGGGAGAGAGACACATATACCCAAAGTTAAGTATGAGAGGTAAACAGGGGTGGAGGGAAGAGCTTGGAGAGGGACCAATCACATGGGCCGTGGCTGTTAGAGCGTTAAGGTCGGGGAACTGTAAGACTAATCACGGTGTTTAGGTAGAAGGGTCGTTTTACAGGTCATTTAGGTCATCCTCTCAGCCTACAGAGGAAGGACCGTACAACCGCCAAGAGTTTACACAATGCTGCCTAAACTCTTCTAAATATTCTCAAGGCAGACCAGTCTGTTTTTTGTACAGCTCTTAATTGTTGAAATATCCTTACAACAAGTTAGAATCTGCCTCATGGAAACTTCCAGCCACTGCTCTCTGGAGTTCACAAAATATTTCATTCTTGGCCAATGCCAGCTATGCCTTCAAGTATTTTAAGATACTTATTATGAACCTCCTAAGTTTTTCCTTCTCCAAGCTAAACATCTTTATATCCTTCAAAGAGTCTTCATAGGCTGTGGGTTCAAAAGCCTCCCCACCCCACCCCCACCCATTAATCTCCCTCCTCTGGATGTTCCTGTGTTGGTTACTGTACCAAAGTCTGAACCAAGCACTGGAGGGATCATCTCTCCATGGGGCGGACAGGTCTCAGTTCAAACCCAGCTCCCCAGTTTCTAGCTACCTGTCTTTAGCCAGCATGTTCACATCTCTTGGAAACTTTCCGCAAGCAGAAGGTAGTTATAATGATGGTAATATCACTTACCTTAGAGCAAAACAAGGATATGCTTAGCAGGGAGCCTGGTATGCTTTAAGTACTGAAATAGTAACTATTTTCATCATTCTTATTTACGGTCTAAGAATGCATTTGCAGCCATAATAGCCATGTGACACTATTGAGTTAGTTATAGCCCATTTGTAGCAAACTAAAACCCACAAGGCTTTTACTTTCACTTGGACTACTATTACATCAGGTCACATCCTATACCTGTGCAGGTGTTTCTTAATCAAAGTTCACTTTGCCTTTATCCCTATTTGACTTTGTATTTTTTGTTTTGAAAATGAAATACTAATATACATAAAAGGAAATGCAAAATAATGTTAATGGTTAATATTAAATGAAAAAAGTAAATGCAAATCATATGCATCCATTATTTGTATATAAAACATAGTGTATCCATTTGCAAAGCATGAAAGCAATTTAGGAGATTGCAAATAATTTGACTTTCACCAGGTTCCTTTTCACATAAAGTTGCTTAATTAAATAATACAATTTTAAATTTTGTTGTCATTGACATTTATTTTCTGTAGTCTTTTTTTTTTCAAAAAGAATATATTTTGTAAATTTCAGGCTGGTGAGCTTTTCTGTAAAGTAGAAAATTCTGAAATTATTTAACATAAATCTTGATTCTGTCACCCAATATATTAGCAGCTGCACCTGAATTTGTGTTATATGCAAGTTTCATAAGTACACTTTTCTATGACATACTGTGATAGGTTAATAAAAAATATTGAACAAAGGAGTTAAAAACAGAATTCCAAATCCACCTCTTTCCCAGCTGGCACAGTACAATGATAGCACTCTAGTTATTGATGTTCCCGGATGTTCCTGTCGAGAAATGCTGTGCCTCTGCCACTTGTTTGTCTTATGGATACCTAGAATTTTGTAACTGATCCTGTTAGTTATTTTACTTTGGTCTCCAGGGATCCCAAATCCAAATTTGCAATCCGAATCCAAACACTGACATTCATTCCTCACTTTGTCTGACTATGCTATTCAACATTTCCCTAGCCCTGATATACTTTTTAAAAATTTTTAATCTTTTTTGAAATGTAGGTTTTTGCGCATGTACACACATACTGCACTGGATGCTGTGATGTGCTACCCAGACTGCCCTTCAGGAAGGACGGATTTGTCCCCCGACCCCCATTGCTGGCCTCCTTGTGAATTGCTCCCACTGAAGAGAGGCACCTACACCGAAGGCTCACACCCTCCCCAGGGCACCTAACTGTGTTGTTCATCAGTTACTTTGAAAGAAGCTTTCAGTGGTGTGGGCAATAAAACCTGCATGGAGTAGGCTATGGACAGAATGTAAATGGAGGAGACAAAGACTGTGACTATAGACAGCTCAACAGAGACTTTTCTGGGAGAAAAAGGGCAGTGGCTGGAAGGTGTTTGGTAAGGTCAGCTAAATGGAAGACGTGATAGGCTGAGGCGTACGATCAGGAATGGGAACACTCACTGACGGACTGGAAGGGTTTCCCACTGGGAAATACATCAAGTCTAGTTTCTGAGGACTCTTAACCTCCTTATCTCATATTCTCTTTAGAGTCTCTGGCCTAACCTATATTTTCTTTTATTTTTAAAAATCTGCTTTCCTATAGACCACTTATTGTATAGTTGTGGTTAGTTTTTCTTCCTTGGTTCATATGAATTCCAGAAGACATGGTCTGTTAGTCCCACAGTAACACTAACCAAAATAAAGCTGGTGTGGTTATATTAATATCAGACAAAACAGACTTTGAGGGAGGAAGCCTCACTAGAGATAAAGAGGAATATAATGATAAAAGGATCCATTCAGGAGGAAGCATAAGAGTTACAAATTTGTAGTCCAATAGCATAGTCTCCAAATATATAAAATAAAACTGACAGACTTAAGAGGAGAAATAGACATATCTGAATCATAGTGACAGATTTAAACATACCTCTGTAAGCACCTGATAGAACAAGCAGACAACAAAAAAATTCTATAAAGCTGTAGACTTGAACAATATAAATAACTGGACCTAATTGACATACATAGAATGCTGTACCCCCAAACTGCAGAATATACCCTCTTTTTAAGTGTTCATAGAACATTTATAAAAATTGACCATATGTTTAGTCAAAAAGCAACTCTCAATAGAGTGTAAATGATTCAATTCATATGGTGTATGTTCTGACCAGAGAGGTGGTTAAATGAGTATGGCCGCTTTGTAAAAGTGCATCGATCTGCACACTTACGTCTGACTCTTCTATTACATGTATTTTCTTTTTAATAAGACATACGTTTCTGTGGCCTGTCACAAATCCCTGTCATCGTTTCCAAATATCTATGCCATTTTATTTACCTTCTTGTGTTCATTACTCATGTTCATATATACACCTCTAAATCCACATGTTTTATATAGGAGATGCTTTACATATATTATCCCAGTAAACCTTCATGCCTATCCAAAGAGATAAGACTTATAACTCCCATTTTACAGGTAAGAAAAGTGAGAATTGGGATAGGTAAAAAGTAACTCGCAGTGGCCACTAAGTAGCGCTGAGTCAGAACTGGGACTCCGAACTCTGCTTCACAGGCTTTGCTCTTTACATAACGAGCTATGTCTACATCACTCCCAACTTTCTCCCTGTGCATTATTCCCCCAGGGAATTAACTAAAGCCCTCAATACTGCAATGTTGAGTACCTCCTGTAGGCTGGGTTCTGGGCTTGGTCTGAAGGGGAGGAGAGCCCTGCAAACGGTGATGCAGTGTGTAAGTGCCACGACAGGTGTGCACTGTGTGCACTGTTCTCTCTTGTGTCCTTCGTGAAATTCGGTTATATAATTTTAGCTGGTGATTATTCTCCCGTTTCCTTCAGCCTAAAAGCCCTCTGGGTGAGGGCAGCCAGTGTCCTGCCAATACATTTTTCTAATTCTTGTGAAATTCAGGGTGGTTCCTAAGAGACTGGAAGCTTCCCAAAGAAGGGAAATGGTGAGTAAAGGCCAGGGTCAGGAAGGCGTGGTCTACTTAGGCCACCAAATAAACCAGCCTGATGGGAGCGGGCACTGAAAGGCAAGTTTGGAGAAGCAGGGCGATGTCAGCTCCAGCCTACAGATTGCTCAGTAGGCCAGGCCCAGGCATGTGCTTGAGTCACTCGGCAACAAGGACCTACTGTGAATTATCAACTCTGATAAGACAAAAATGTTATTTTAAGATTGCTCGGCTGTGATGTTTCAGAAAGGCTGATATTAGAAGACTCTGAAAGTCGAGAGGCTGGTCAGGCCCAAGGAGCACGTGCTGGAGGCCCCGGAGGTAAGGAGCTCATGACTGATCAGAAGATATAAACAGCAACAGTGCTGTAGCAGCTGTGATGACACGGGCGCGAACCCGGGGCAGAGAAAGGATGGAGGCGTCCAACTAGTTTGGAGAGGAAGGCTGAGCGGGGAAACGGACACGGAGCTGGTAAAATGGCTCTTCGGCCTCACCCGCTGAAATCGCTGGCTGTGAGGAAAGGAAACGAGAACTTAAAGGGCAAGGGGATGAGTTGGAAAAGCCCATCAAGGTTACAGACCGAACACAGTGGGAAGGGGAGGCATGTTCTCTTCACAGTGACCGAGCCAGAACAGGCCAGCTTGGTTTCCATCCAGGCCCCTCTCTCACCCCATCAACTAAACTGGAGAAAGTACAACATAGGTTGGAAGCCAGGAAGGAAGCTGGAAAATGAGCAGATGGTAACGGAAGATGGAGAATGGTTGCCTGGAAAGGGACTCAGGACATAATTGATGAGAAAGGGGCCGAGAGAAATTCTGGGGATTTCCGTGTTCTACGTCTAGTTTTGGGCGTTGCTTACAAATGAGCATACAATTGTCAAAACTCAATGAACACTTGAGAAGTGTGCCTCGAATGAAGAAATTATGTAATCAAATTATACTTGAGGAGGGGAAAAAATAAAACAGGAAGAGTTAAAATGCAAGCAAATAGGGAAGTTAGCCCCCAGGGAAGATTCCCCACTCAGTCTGAGAACCGGAGTAATTGGGGTGTCTGGGGAAAGCGTGACTGACGCCTGCTGTCTGCCAGTCCCATTAGGCTCACCTGTTTCACCTTCATATCTCCAGGCCCAACAATGTCCAGTTAAGCTCAGGAATGAATGCGTTCTGATTGGCCCAGTGGCACAGCTACGTGCCAGGAGGTGGAGAGCCTGAATGAATGGCAGATTTCATGGAGTGTGCAGTGTAGACTGTGGGATAAAAGATGTAGGAGGGTTGGGTACAGTCCAGAAAGCGGAAGGTGAATGAGGTGAGAGAAAGACGAGGAAAGTAGGAACTATCTGAAGGAATTTCTTCAGAAACTTAAAAAATCAGATCGAGTCCATCTCTGACCCCACTGTCTCTTCCACAAACAATGAAATAACTCTTTAAAAAGAGTTAAAGTCAAAGTCAGGAAGTCAAAACTGTCATTAATATATTTAAGAGGTCTGGAAGGATATGCATCAAACTATTTCCATGCTAGAAAGTTATGCACCTCTATAACTTCTGTAGTGTTGACTTCTGCCTCAGTAAACATGTGCTTTTTCATTGTTTTAAACCAATTAAATTTTGTTCAATCCGGTGTGGGAGTGAAGAACACAAGGGTAGGCCATCTCTCTATAAAGAAAGAAATAGTAAGTTTTGAAGGACATATAGTCTGTTACAACAATTCTGCCATTTTTGCACAAAAGCAGCCAGATGATATGGGGCCAGTCTGCTGACCTCTAGTTTAGGGCAGTGGCTCTGACTCCTGACTACAGATTACAGTCACTTGAGGGGCTCACTAGTGATTGCCCAGGCCCGGCTTCCAGGGCCACAGATTTCTCTTCCCGAGCTGCGAAGGGATTCTGACATGCATCCTGGACTGAAAACACGTGTTCTAGAAGGATTGTCTCAGGACACGGCTAAAATTTTGGTTTAGTGTGTGGGGGTGGGGGAGTGGATGAACGCTGAAAAGAGAAGGACCCAGGGCTGAACTGAGGTCTAAATTAAGATTAGAACTTTTTTCAACGCACCTGACAAATGTCCAGTGCTTTAAGAGCTCTTTATTGATACGTTTGCGTGCACAGCACTATGAGGTGTTGCCCAGCCCAACATGTCTGCCCAGTCATCACCCTTAGTTAAGTTGGCTCTGGGGATGGAAACCGCCTTTCTGGAACCACTCTTTATAGGCCCCTGCGTAGTTGCGCGCCCTGTGGAGACAGGCATGAGGCAGCGCCGGGCAGGCCGCGTGGTCCCCCGCTGCTCCCCAGCCGGAGGCGCGCCTGCCCCGTACCCTCGGTATCCAAGGCTTCGGGCTAGCTGCGTGGCCTGTGAGCCCCGCTTGCCCGTCTGACAGAAGAAAATGAGATTCTCCTCCTCCAGCTTCGGCTTCTCGGCGGAGTACACGGCCCGGAAAGCTGCGGGCTCCATCCGCAGGGCGCCCTCCAGCTCGGACACTGCGGGGACGGGTCGGGAGGGCGGACGCAGAGCCGGCAGGTCGCAACCTCAGCTTCGGAGGTTGGGCCTGAAAGGACTGGGTCCCAGTGGTCGCACCAATCCGAACACAACACGAGGTGGCCGCCACCCCAACCTCAGGACACAGCCCACCCGCGCGGGGAGTCAGCAAACCCACGGAGGACCTGGGGCCGCCTCCTGAGCCAGGAGGGCGGTGAGGCCGCCACGCAGCACAGCGCTCGGGCCCAGAGAAGCGGGGCCGCCCCTGCCCACCTCCGGTCACCCCTCAGGCAGGGAGGGCGGGCTCCGCGCCCAGCCCCGCCTCCATCCAGCCCCTCCCTGGGGAAGCTGGGGGTCCAGGGCGATGGTGGGGGCGCCCCCACAACCCCATACTTGGGATGCTGAGCGCCCCGGGAATGGTCCCCTCGGCCGCCTCCTCCCGAGACCTCACGTCGATGAGCTGCGCCCGGCCGGCGGCCAGGAGTGTGCGAAGTTCCGGAAGCGACACGGAGGGCGCTGCAGAGGGGCAAGGGTGCCTGGAGGGGCCGGCCCGCCGCGGCGCGCCCCGGGGGAGCGCGTGCGCCGCAGCCGCGCCCCGTGCCCCCTCCTCCCGGGGCCACAAGTGGGCAGGACGCGGCCCCCCGGCCCCGCAGGTACCTGCAGCCATGGCGCTCACCACGACCACCAGCCACAGGAATGCGGCCCCGCCGGCCCGGCCCACCGCGCCCGCATCTCCACTGCACTGCCCTGCCCTCCTCTCCCCTCCCAGGGAACAGAGCCGGAACCGGAAGGGAGGCCCCGCCTCCCGCAGCACCTGTCCACCGTGCCGCTGACGCCCGCCCGCCACCCCAAGAAATCCTTGTTTGCGGGGAGCTGGTCGGCCCGGGTAGCAGCCCCCCCTTCAGCGTCAGCCCGACTCTCTCCACTCAGCATACTGTGCCCCTCCGTTCTACCCTGAAGCCCTCAAAAGGAGGAAAAACAGGAGGCAACTGGGGCTCTGAACATTTTATCTTAAAAAAAAAGAAAAGGGAAAAAAGAAACTGTCCCCACGAGGGAGAAGCGCCCCGCCTTCCGTGAGCCCCTGCCTGTGGTCCCCCCAGGCTCCAGAGGTCTGCAGAGGCCTCTCTTCCTGGGGCGGCAGCCTCTGCTCAACCCCGTTCCTCCACTTCTGGCCAAGCCTGGCCCCAGTGTCTGCAGGGACACCTCTGAGCTCCAGGGACAGGCAGAGCCACAGGAAGCGCCAGAGTCCTGGGGCACTCAGAGCATTGGGGACTTTCTGCTGGTCCTGTAAGCAAGCTCTGGGCCAGCCCCCACTTTCGAGTGTCCAGTCCGCAGCACGGAGACAGCATGTGCACTGTACGAGGGGCCCCAAGGACCCAGGGGCTGCGTGGCGGGGGGCTGGGCGAGGCTGTCCATGCACACCCCTGTGCTTCACACCACTGCAAGCCGCGCAGTGCAGGGCGGCCTCCCAAGACATGCCTCCAAGCCTCCGAACCCCCAGTCTCGAGCCGGAAGTGGGCAGTGAAGGAAAGGGGCATAAGGTTAGCCTGCTGCTTCTGGGCGATGTGCAGTCCTAGGACGGGGCCCTAGGGCCCGAAGCCTGGCAGCCGCTAGTTGCTGTCGTTCTTGATGACCACCTCCACCCCATGGTGCCGCAGCTGGGCTCGCAGCAGCAGGTTCTTGTTCTTAAGATCTTCCACCTGACGGGAGAAGCAGGCAGGCAGGGGCATGGCAAGGAAGACCGCCATAGCCAGCCCCTGCACTCACCCAGACACCCCTGGTGAAGGGACAGAGATGAAGACAAAGCACAGAGTCTCAAGCTGACTCAGCAGCTGCGGGGCCCCAGAGAACTACAGTGAGGGTGGGAGTCTCACCTGCTGCCGAAGCACATCGTTGTCCAGCTGAAGCTGGTCAAGCCCCTGCAGCTCCTCAGATAGCCGGTGGTTGCTCTGCCGAAGCTCCTGAATGTAATCGCAGGCTTTGGACAGAATTCCACCTTTACTCTGCAAGAAAACACCAGCAGGATGAGGATAAAGGTGCAAGACACCTGGCTTGCAGTCATGGCACAAGTACCTTGTTTCCCCCGGAAGAACCTCAGGAAGAGATGAGAAAACATGCTGTGTGCACCCACTCGCCCACTTCCAGACACCGGAGCCCGCGCCCGCGGGCTGCCTGCCCGGCCCCTCCGTGACCTGGCCGGATTTGGTGCTCTCCATGGAGCAGTCGGGGATGATCTTGGACAGCTGCACAATCCAGTTGTTGATCTTGTCTCGACGGCGGCGCTCCACTATGGGCCAGAGTGCAGGACACAGGGCCTCAGTGAGAACACGCTGCCAGCCCCAGACCTGTCCCCTGCAGACGTGACTGCTGTCCCCAGCCCCACCACACCGCGCCGAGCTTCGCACCTGGGTTGCACCTACCTTCATTATGCTGAGCCCTACGCTTCTCATCCCGAGTCGTCCGCGGCGCTTCGGACTTCCTGCCAATGGAGCCCAAGGCAAAATGAGACTGGAGTTCAGGGTAAGGAATCGCACGAGACGTGGCAGGGCTGAAGACCACTTGCGGTCACTGAGAACACACAAGGGTTACTCACGGCGAGTAAGGGTGAGTCCTGGGGGCGATGGAGCGCTGGCTTCCTCCTTGCAACACTTCTTGTGGTGACATCATCACAAAGAACTGACCTGGGAAGGGATACCGGAATAGGAACCTCACCAAGCTGAGGCCGAGGCCTTGGGGACCCCTCTAGACAGGGCGATCTCCTCCTGCGGGACGGGTGGTGCCGGCCCCATCCCGGCCCAGGTCGTGGTGATGGTCAGGACACGTGAGCAAAGGCCACTGCCTGCCCGCATGTCTCACCGCCAACCCGAGCCCCTCCAGTCAGCATCCTCACACGGCATCTCACCAGTGCCAGGCGGTGTTGCCTGTCCCAGCAGTGCCTCTGAGCCCTGCGTAGTAACCACGGCTGCTGTGCTCCCTGATGTGGACCCTGCTGCCCCATCTCCCACGGCAGTGCTGGGGAAGTAGGTATAGTGTGTCTCAGCAGCTGTCCCCTCAGTGTCAACGGCATCGTCACTGGTGAACGCACCCTGGATCACCGCCTGGAAGGGGAGCAACAGAACAGAGTCTAGTGACTGTCAGATACGCCGTGAACTACTCTGCAGCTCCTACCCCTTGAAGGAGAGGAACACCCAGAAAAGGACAGGCTAGTGCCTCAAGACAAGTGGCCCTAGATGGCCACCATGCCACTGGTTCCCTTCTTCACCTCACTCTTCGGGGCTCCAGTCCCTTCCCCCGCCCATACCCCTGTACCTGGGTCATGGATTGAGTAGCAGGGTAGCCACTGATGGCACCAGTCCCCTCAGTCTGGCCATCCAGCTGCCCCTCGGACACCTGGATCACCCTGTACATCACCTAGAAGCAGGGAGGAGGGGGGAAGGAGGGAAAGAGAGTGTGGGCACGTGCTCAGGCTCCCAGGGCCCCTCACAACGCTTCCCTTGGATAGGGCCGCAAGCAAGCATCCTTCAGAGTCGACAGACCCAGCCAGTCCCTGTCTTGTCCCCCATACGGAGGTTTCAGCATAGCCCCGCCCCATGCCAATGTCAACTCCAAACCTCAGACTCCACCCTGCCCCCCAAAATCCACATCTTCACCTCACCCTCTAAGCCAGGTCTCCCTATAACAGGCTCAGTCACCTCCCTCAATCCCAACCCCAGGTAACACCTGCAGCCACCTGGCCCCCTCCCTTACCTGGCCCCCATTCTCAGTTCGGAAGACGTACTTGACGTTGGGGTCAGGGAAGGTGGCAGCTGACTGGATGCTGGCGATAGCCACACTGGTTGGGTCCTCCCCCGTTGCCACTGCACCTGAATTGAAAAGGCAAAGGAAGAGTCTGCATTGATGCCTTCTCTGTCCCACTTGCATGTCATTCTCAAGAAGTGCATAGGGGATGGCCTGTGGGGCCGGGAGAAACTATGATGGGCTCTTGGTTCTAGCTCACTTGTGTTTCTACCACTCACCTTCCTGGATCTGCACTGTCCCCTCTTCCGTTTCAGCTGTTTTCTGCTGCCTGTTTGTGAAGGGACACAAGGGAGACTAAGGGAGAAGTGAATGGGAAGCTTGCTGGCCCAGCAGCACGTGGCTCCCCCACTCCTTGCAATCCCAGCAGATGCAAGGCGAGGAGAGATTAACTGTTTCCTATGAACACAGGTGCCGACCTCAGCACAGAATGGGCACAACCCTGTTTCATACCAGGAAAAGCACCGTGCGGCATGCAACACGACTTGCATTTTACAGGCAAGAAACCAAGTCACAGAGCTAGTAAGTCAGGAGCTGGGTCCTGAGTCTAAATCCGCCTGATGACAGAGCCAGCGCTCCCAGCCATTCTGCATTCTCCCAGGCCTCCCATCTCCCACCCCAGCCCTACCTCTGCTTCACTCACCCCTTCATCTCTCTGTGACGCCGCACATCCGAGGACCTGGTCCTTCTTTGGAAGTCTTCGTATCTCCTCACTCACAGCCTGAGTGCTAAGTCCTGGTAGAAATCAGAGAGTTTGCAGTGACTAGGAAACTGAACAGCCCTCTATATCTAGACCTTAGGCTCCTTGAAAACACAGGAAGGAACACGACCCAATCATCTGCAGGTGACAGTCAGCCTCCTCCATTCTGATGCTGAGGACTGGTCTACCGAGATAGAAATGCCACTCTACAGATAGTGTTCCTTGCCCTGTGTTCTCTCCTCACTCCTGGTAGACAGGGACAGTTATACTGGACGACTAAGAAACAGCATATTTCTGGACGGATTATTAGTAAAGCCATCAAGGCCTGCCATTACATGGGGTTTAGGGACGGCCACATTCAGAACACCCCTATCAAAAACACTGGCAGTGTTTCTGACGGCAGTTGATGCTTCTTCCAGCTTCTTGGCCACAAACTGTGACCCAAAGAATTTATGTTCTCAAATCTAGGAAAAGAAGACCTGAAGCCCACCAGCACTGGAAAGCCCTCCTGAACCATAAATACCAGGCTTGGCCCTTGGGCCCCATTACAGTGACAGGGCTCTTGTTTTGGGGGTCTCCAGATTTATGTCATTTGTCATTAGTTAAAGACCCAAAAGCCCAAATGTATCATCTTCAAGCCCCATCTATTTTATTCACTTAGAACAAGGGAGTTGCTAAAATGTTGCCATGACAACTTCAAATCAACTGAGCCATAGCAAAAAGGGGAGGAAAAAAAAACAGGTTCTGAAGAGACAATGGGGGAGGAATCCATCCACAAGGTGCCTGTCTGGGACCTTTACACCCAAGCAGGGGACAGGAAAAACAAAGGGTTGAACAGACGGATGCCCCCAGAAATAAACAGCTACATATTAACCAACACAGCAAAAGCAATAAAATAAATCCCACACGAAAGGGGTAACTTTTGTGTCAATTCTCTACTCATAGGTCCCCCAAACCTTTCGGATCCAAGGAAAATCTTCAGTGGATGAGCCTTGTAAAGCCCAGATCCAAGGAAAGTGTTAAGCAAAAAAAAAAAAAAAAAAAAGAGAGAGAAAAAAAGGAACTGAAAGTGAAACTGTCCGGAGGAAGTAACGCTGCGAGATCCCAGTCCCTAAGGGGAAGCAGCGCTGGTGTTTCGGACCACCTACCTCTCCATCCTCGAACCTGAGTGCGGGGAAGTGCCCCTCCAGGCTTGCTGCGCTGACAGCGGGAGGAGGCGATGAAAGAGAGGGCAGGGCACAGGAGGCGTCTCTATGGCCCACAGCTGTCAGCCAGGGACAGCCTCTGAGGACACCAGCAACGGGGTCAGGCTACTTATTCAAATCTTAGCTGGGCATCCGGAAGCGTTTCCTGAGCGTTAGGGGTACGCGACACGGAACGCGGGCTGGGACGTGTGGCCTGCACGCTCAGGCAAGGGGGGGGCCCGGCAGAAGCCGTGCTCGTCTCTGGACACAAAGGGAAAACGATCCGGTCCCGCAGGAGTCCGGGGACGCGGCGTTTCCCGCAGGCCCGCCAGGCGGCCGGCGCGCGCCTCCGCCCGGGTCCCGGCCCGCGCCCCGGCTCCTCGAGCCGGCGGGCGAGGGCGCCGCGCTCAGCGGGCGCGGAGGGGCGGGACGCGCCGGGGGCGCTGGGCCAGTCGGCCCACCAAGCGGGGAAGGAGCGAGCCCGGAGCAAAACAAAGGCTTCCCCCCCAGGAATCCCCTGACCTGAGCAACAGGAACGAAACGAAGATGCCCTTCCTCGCCGGCCCACCCCGTCTCCACGCTCCGACCCGGACTCACACTCACCGGCCGAGCGCGCCTCAGCCGCCGGTTCTATCCGACAGCGCCTCCCTCTCCGCACTCGAGCAGCTCCATGCACAGCTGCGCATGCGCGCTCCCACCCCGCGGCCATGTAGGGTGAAGGGCGGAAGTGTCGCCTCGACCCTCCCGCCTGCCCGCCTCTGAGCCGCCCACTTCCGGTCGCTCCATCTTGACGCGAGCCGAAGGGTGCGGACGGGCAGGGTGCTGCTTGGGTCGAGAGGGGGTACTGCCCGCGCTCTCGGAAGAATGACGCTGGAGCCCTGGGCGCTCTGGGCAAGAACGCCGACTTATGCTCCCATCTTTCTGCTGGACAGGGCCTTTTCGTTCAGTTCCAGGAAAGGGCATTGGGCTGGTGTGGATCAAGGGAGGCACCTCGGTCGAAGGCGCCATCTTTGACAAGGGCCACCACGGAGGCCATCTTGGACGCGGGCCCTATGGAGGCGTTTCCTGCTTGGTCCGGACGCGTCTGGGCACGCTCGTGCCCGGCGTGCTGCTCTGCGTCGGTGTCCCTCGCGCGAAGACCCAGTGCTTTCGGTGTCGGAGCGTCTCGGTGGCCGCGCGAGGGCCCTTGCTCCCCGTCCCTCTCAGCGCTGCGCACCCCGAGTGGACTCGGAGCAATGCGGTGTCACGGGAAGAGTCGGACCCCAGCCAGGCAAATGGCGCTCAACCTAACGCTGCCGCTTCTCAACTCCGGTCCCTTCGCAGGCCTTTTGACCTAAAAAGCCTCAGTTTCCTCAACTACAATGGCGAGACCAGTGCCGACCTGACAGAACTGTTAGATGGGCTAAATGAAACCAAGAGCAAAGAGTCCAAGCGCAGAGAACACCTAGCCTTTCCTGGCACACATGAACATTATGTAAATGGCAGTTTCTCTTCCCTATTTCCTGACCGCCGCGAACCCAGCCCTGGTTTCTAGCCACAGGTCTCCATGACAACCACGGAGGAAAAGCACCCAAACGACCAAAAAAAAAAAAAAAAAAAAAAAAAGGACGGTTGGCCAAACGCGAAATCAGGATACTGATCACTCAAGACTCTAATAAGAATAATCAAACTCCACGCTATTTACATGTGAAAATACAACTTTTATTCCGAGACGTCACTCCTTAGGGGAATGGGACTAGTGGCCCCAGCCTGTCTGCGGAAGCAGTCCTAGGGACCCAGAGATACCATTCCCCTTCCCTGAAATAGGAGGAAGTTGTTCCCAAGGTAAAAGGCGAGGCCACAGCAAGACCTCCCTTAAGGTAACCAGAGGCGGTGGGCGGAGCTGCTGGGAAGGGAGCCAGTCCCTCCAGCAAACATTGAGGTCTTCACAGCGCTTCCTGGACACGTGCCCCGTAATCTGGAGCGAAGAGGGTCAGGAGGTAATGCAGGCATCCAAGAGCAGAACAAGGATGAGCAACTCTAGAAGGGTATGACAAGTTCTGACTTGCCCTGTGCTCCCCACCTCCACCCTGGGGGCTTCCATGAAGAGGAGATCACAGCGGCAGAGGAAGGCAGGAACTTGGCTGGAGTTCCCCCTTCAGTCTTCATTTCGAGAAACCTCTACGTTTTCTGCCTCCTCTTGGTTCCTTTTGGCCAGTGACTGCACTCCCTAGGAACAGGATCTTGGTGACTTTCTTGGGACTCTCCTAAGGGCTAAGTGCTTTGTGTCTGAGCCAAGCTCAGGTAAACCAACCAAGGCAGTTCCTCCCATAGTCACAGAGAAGTCAGAGAGCCAGAGCCTACAGAGTTGGGCACTGCAGCTGCTCAGGCTGCAGAAGACACAGCTAGTTAGGGACCCCAGAGATCCAAGACAACTTACTGTACCCTTTGCCCAATGCCCTGGTCCTAATCACAGCCCCTCACCTTCCTCAGGATTAGCCTGTGTCTCAAAGGCATATGATCGGCGCTGTGGGGGTCTGGGAGGGTGAAGGAGCTGGGGCTCTCTGGGGGGCAGGCTAAGCCGACTCCGGGGTCCAGACCCTTCTGATCCTTCAGGTGGGAGCTCCAGGCAGCTCAGGGGACGAGGATAATGGGCAGGGGTCATACTACAGGGGGAGGTTCTGGGGTGAGGCTGTAGTCCTCACCCCCAGTACAGGTCTGGGTCCGCCGAACTCCCTGGGCCTCAGTTCTCTGGCGGTCCCGGGCCAGAGCCACAGCAGCATCAAAAGAAAGACTGCCTCCATTCCTCCAAGAGGAGCGGGAGGCCCTGGGCCCCCAGGCCCTCTCCCCAGGAGTCCCATCAAGCCGGCCAGGTCTCGGGCATGGACTTGCAGGTGCCACATGGATCTTGCTACACATTGTGCTGGGCATCTTGGCAAACTGTGGCTTAGGGGGCACCACTGGCACAGAGCGGACCTGTTGGACCTGAACCAGGGTGGAAGCCAGGCGCATGCCCACACCGCCGGCCAAACCCAGGGGACACAGGCAGGGACTGCAGTCTTCTGGACTAGGCTGCCCCTCAGGCTCCATCTCCTCTGGCCGAAGTGGTGGTGGGGCTGCCTGCTCTGTCTCAGAGGGCCGGCCGTTGCCCTCTTTGGCGCTGTCAGCCTCCAAGGACTCTACAGATGACCCTCCAAGGAGGAAGCCCTCTTCTAAATGATCCCCGCCGGCCCTCTGGTTCCCCTCTGCCTCTCCATCGCCGCTCTCACGCTCCTTGCCGACGCCTGCTCCTCCTCCAGCTGCTGCTTCTGCACTTCTGTCGTCTTCACCATCTCCGTGGTCTTCTCTGGCCTCTTGGTCGCCGTCCTCTTGCTGTCCTTTGACTTTATCCTCATCCCCTCTGCCTTCCTCAGCCTCTCGTTCCTGTACAACTTCGCAGCTCTCCTCCGCAGCGTGGCTTTCCTGGGCCTCATGCTCCCTTCTGGCCTCTACATGTGCTTCCCCCCCTTCCTCAGCCTCGTCCTCTCTCTCAGTCTTTCTTTCGTTCTTGTCTTTACCCTGCTGTCCTCCCATTTTCTCCACACCTTTAGCTTCTTCCGTACTCTCGTCCTCCTGCTGACCTTTGGCCTCCTCTCCGTTGGCCTCTGTCTCTTCCCCACTTCCTCCTGTCAAACTGACCATCATCTCTTGGCCTCCCCCAGCCTCCTCTTCATCCTCACCTGCCTCTCCAGCCTCCAACTCACACTCTGGACTCCCCTCAGCTTCCTCCCTGATGTCCCATCTGCTGCCAGGCTCGGCCTCCTTGTCCTCCCCAGCTTTCCAACATGCCTGTGCTCCCTTGGCCTGTCCTGGAGCCTCGTGCCTGCCACACCCTGCTGCCTCTTCCAGACTGCCTGGACCCTCCCAGGCCAGGGGTTTGGCTCCCAGGAGGGGACTGAGGTCATCGTAGGCACTCAGGAAGACTTCCTCTCCACTTTCCTCCTCTGCCTCTGGCCCGGGGCCAGCAGAGTCCAGGGAACAGCAGCTGGGAGCCAGGACAAACTGTGCCTCATCCAGAGACAGGTCATCCAGGGGCGGCTCCACGGAGAATTCTTCCACCTGCAGGCACAGCATATGGCTCAGAACCAGGTGGCCCTGTCTCCCCTCTGGATTCCTTACCACCCCCAAACCCAGCACGGCTTCTCCTTACCTGGGGCCCAACTCCTAGGAGCTCTTCCAGGTAGCCCATCCCAGGGTCATCCTCCCCAGGGGAGAAGGCTGCTCCTGCCGCTCCTGCTGCTCCTGCCTTGGCCACTTCCCCATCCCCCACCCCCACCCACTCAGGCTCTGAGCCGCTTGAGTCCTCCAGGAAGGAGAAGGAGTCCTGCACCTCCTGGGACAGGCAGTCCTCCAGGGCAGGGGCCACGTCTGCCGAGCCTGAGTTGGCCAGGGGACCTGGGGCTGAGCTTGCCTCCGACTTCTCGTCTGTTGGAAGAGAGAGAGTCCCAAGAATACAAAGGTCAAGGCCAGCCCTGACCCTTTCCGTGGGTCTTCCTGGCATTGCTGCCATGTGGGCCCAGCACCGCCAGCAGACACCCCACGTGGCCGACCCTCTCAGACCAGTTTACCCATCGGGCTTAGAGCTGCATTTGTTGCGCTCCCAGCACGTGCCAAGCACTGTGCTGTTTTACAGCGTGTTATCATTTTTCCCCACTAAACCACGGTGTAATATGCCCATTTTACATATGAGGAAACTGAGACTCCAAGAAATTAAACAGTTTGTCCAAGGTCACACAAGTGACACAAAGTTTGAACCCACATCTACTCAGCTTCATAACCCACGTCCTTGTCCACTACCCTGCGGCACCTCTCATCAGTGACACTTCCAGAACTGGAGTCAGAGCAAAGATTAGATCTGAGACCTGCCACCTCCTAACTAAATCACAAATTGCTTTACCTGAGTCTCAGGTGCCACTGCTGTGACATAAGAACAACAATACCTGTGTCTTAGACTATGAGAAAACAAAATAAGCTAACACCAGCAAAGTCTTTAAGACAGCATATGCTGCATAACAAACCCTCAGTAAGTCTTAGCTGTTAGTATTAATGTCATGATGATGATCACTGTTCTCTGTTACGTATCCCACCTTGTGTGTAGCAATCTCTGCTGTATACGTCTGACACAGACCCCATCCTTGGGTACCTGAGAGATCTCTCCATAGATTTCACACAAGTTGATAACATTACTGGATTCCCCCAACCTTGAACTGGGGAGGCAGCTGAAGGTAACCACCCAAAGCCCAGGGGCTAGGGCGTCCTCCCTCCCCAGCATCAGAGCTTCAGCTGAGAATTCCAGCCGCCTCTGCCATCCTTGGAAATCCCGGGTCCTTACCTGGGGGCCAGGGCCAAGGCCTGGGCCAGGGCCAGGGCCAGAGGCAGGGCTTGGCCTGGGCTGTAGCGCAGGACATTCAAGGCCACGGGTGAGCCTGGCCAAGGAGACGTTAGAGATGATGTTTGGGGGCACGTTGAGGATAGAGGTGATGTGTAGGGGCAGGTTGACATTGTAAGGGTCTGAGATGTGGACGCCAGCACAGCGCTCGGCACGGCTGCTGCCCGCAGCACGGACGGCTGACCGCCCAGCTCGTGGGGTGCCTGGCTCTGAGTTCGTGCTGCCAGGGCCTCTGCTTCAGGCTGCGGTTCACCCTCTGCTACCTCCACAGAATCATTCTCCAAGCTCTCAGAAAGTGGTAGGCTTGGCGGGGGCTGCTAGGTCCCACCAGCCCCTCTGGCTCTGTGGAGGAGAGAGAGGCAGGGAACAGTCTCAGCTACAAGGGACCTGGACACCTCGGGCATGCTCTGGAGAGTGCCCTTGCTTCCTCGAGGCTTAGAATCCTGGAAGGCACTGGGCTCAGCTTCCCTGGGCCAGCACCGCAAACTCGCCACAGCTGGTCAACAGTCACCCCACCTACACATACCTAGGAACCCCTTCCTTCCCTGAAGATACAGCCACTGGCCATCCCTACCTCCACGCAGCCACTTGGTCCCTGCACGTACTCATGACACCCCAGAGACAGAGAATAAACTCACCAATGTAAACCCAGCATCCAGTACTACGGCTGCTATATAACAGGCACTCGTTAGTTACATATGTTTTAAATTAGTGCTTACACTTGGCCACGTGTACACACGCACGCATGCACACACGCACACACTGGCCTTAGTACTGGTAAGACCTTACAGGTGCACTCACAGACATGCTTCCACACAGGTGCGCACAGGCCCATGCTGTTAGTAACACGCACATGCACACACGCAGACACACAGAAGCGCACACCTGCACTCACCATCATTGGCCCCAGCCGCAGCACTCAGTGAGTCCATGCTCTTGGCTGGGCGCAGCACCCCCTTGTCAGATTTGTCTTCTGCAAGACAGGGACGTGATAGAGCCAGGGCCTGGCACACCCACGACAAAGGCCCCCACATCTCCCAGACTTACCCCTGTCCTCGGGCCCCCGTGGGAGTTTACGCTTGGTCTCATGGCCAGAGCGACCCAGATTGAAGATCGATCTCCACTTCCTGACCTTCAAAGACCCTTTCCTCCTGCAGGGAATGGAGAAGTCACTGGGGCTGGGGCCGGTGGTCCGTGCAGGGGAGGAGGGCCCAGGAAGAAGGCCTTACTTGTGCTCTGTGATCTCGATGATTGTGTGGTAGGGCCGCATCTGCGGAGGGCCGTCTCCAGCCTGCAGGACACTAGGCAGGTGGTAGGGCAGGGACCTGGGCATGAGGTCCTCAGGGCTGCCTGACGCCCGGGGCCCCGGAAGAGAGCGCCATTCACCATCCCCATCAGCAGCTGGGGAATCAGCCAACAGCAGAGAAGAGAGGGCTCAGGCACCCAGGTCCTCACCACGCAGTCCGTCCACCAGCTGCTAGGCTGGGACTGTGCCCGGAGGCCCCTGACCTAGCTCCCCGAGAGGGAGTGCGTCCTCAGGGACAGACAGGGCCAGGGGTTCCCAGGATATTGGCCTGGTGGGCTGGGGGAGGGACTGAGCAGTCACTAGCCTTCAGAGCCAGGACAGTGATTAAGAGGCCAAGTTCTGCCCCAGACCGAGAGCAGAAGAGGCCTGCCCGAGTCCCGGACTGCCAGCGTGTCCCCATGTGGCCATCAGCAACACCTCCCTTGGAGACTCAGTTTTCTCATCTGCACAACGGGGAGAGTGAACTAGATGATTTTTGAGGCCCTGTATAACTCTGACATGACACCCCAGACTGAGAGTAGTGACGTAGGGGGCGGGGAGGACACTAACCAGAGAGGGCGGCACCCCCGAAGAGCCGGTCCACGTGCGTGAGGATGAACTCCACCACGATGGACTGCACGCGCACCTCCATGAAGGCCGCCGTCCCGTTGAAGCCTGAAGCCTCTATGTCCTTGGACCTGTGGCGACGCAGACTGATGCGCCCACAGCCCCGCCAACTTCTCCACCCGCGTTCTCCCGAAGAGCCCTTGCGCCTGGCCCTGCGTGCCCGTAACCCCCGCCTCTCCCTGCAAACTGCACAGGACTTGAGGCTCTGCGGCACTTCCTCCCGGGGCCCTGCTCAGAGGCCGCCTAGAGTCAGCTCTGCTGTCTGCGCCCACCGGGGGCTCATGTGCAATGGACATGAGCATTTCTCCTAGTCTGCTGAGCACCACAAGGAATGGGGTGCTGGCCGGTTCTCCAACAGACTGTAAGGCATTTGCTCGACAATCACGGGACAGGGACCATCCTGCTCTGGCAGGAGGCCCAGTGGGTCAGCGTGAGGGAACACAGAGGCGCTGCCCTTAGGGACTTCCCTCAAGCTCCAGAAGGGGCGGAAAGGGTGAGCACGTCCCACTTGGCGTAACCCTGAGCCTCGGTTTCTCCCTGGGCTCCGTGAGATCCCCCCTCACCTCCCCTACCCCTCCAGGGCACCCGCACAGCCACACCCCTCGCGGAGACCCCCCGGAGCCAGGCTGGGGGGGGGGTCCCTGCTCACACGCACCTCAGCAGGTTGGGGGCCCAGACGATGGCCAGGTTGCGGGCATGCATGTTGGTCTGCGCGCTGAGCGAGGCCATGTGCACCAAGTGGCGCATCAGGAACTCCAGGGTCCTGCAGAGCGGGCAGCATGGGGCAGGGGTCGCTCAGGGGCCACACGGGACAGGAGCAGGGCTGGGGCCTGGGGGCTGGGAGAGAAGGCCCCCGGCGGAGGGGGAGCCTGGGCTGTGGGAGGTCGGGGCTGGAGGTGGGGAGGGGCCCCACACACCTGTAGTTCGGGACCGGCAGTTCTCGAAGCACCTCCAGAATCTTGACCAAGCGCTCAGGCTCCAGCTGCACTGCCACGGCCTCCTGGTGGGGCCCAAGGGGCAGCACTCAGCGCCCCGGCACCGCCCTTGCTCACGCCCCAGATTTCCAGCCAGACTCAGGGGCCCCGTCCCTGACCCAGAGCCGCCAGCAGAAAATGCGAGGCCCACAAGGCCTGCAGCTGAACCCTGGTCATGCCACTTAATCCCCCTGTGACCCTGAGCAGCTCACTGCCCCTCTCTGCCTTGGAGTCCTCTGTCAGTGGCACCCTGGTCCTGGGACTTATCAGTGCCCAGACCCCGTGGGTGCCCAGAGGCCGTGGAGTTATCCCAGGGTGTCAGGAAGGCCCACACCCGCCAGGTTAGCAGGGTGGGCGGGATGGCGCCGCCGCTGTTCGGGGGGGTCTCCACACAGGGGCGTGCTCTACGGAGGGCAGCTCATCCTACAAGCGTCAACTCGGGCAGCACTTCTGCCATGCCTTCCTCAGAGGGTGCGGGCGCGCGCTCAGGAAGTTTCAGTGCGCGTGCTCTAGGAGTCAGCTCCAAGGCCTACACTCCCCCAGCTCCTGCCCGCTGTGTGTGGTCTGCAGCCTCAGGGAAAGGAGGGGACAAGGAGAGCCCTGGGAGGGGGTGCGAGGAGGCTGTAATGCGGTCTCCCTCTTTCAGGATCACTAAGCCTCTGTCGGGCACTGACTGGCCACACCTGGGTTGACAACACCGGAACAGCTGCCCGCCGCCCCCCCCCCCGCCCTGTCCTCCACCCCGGCCCCCAACGCACAGCGAACTTGTCGTAGAGCCGGTAGGTAAGCAAGGGGTCCGGCAGCTCCCTGAAGTAGGCCTTGCACAAGGAGGACACGCAGTGAATGTCCTGCAGGTAGACATCCCGCCGTAGGTCCGGCTTCCGCTCTGCTTCGAACTCCTGCCTGGGAGGCGTGGGGGGTCGGGCAGAGTGGTCAGGGTGGGGGCTCGGGGGCCTGGGGAGAGCTGGGGGCGTGTCTCCATGGGGAAGCGAGTCTCAGTCATGTAAGTGGCTGTGCAGGGGGCAGGTGGATGTGTAGCTGGACAGGGCCCTAGGCCAGGAAGCAGCCACATGTGTGCGCTGGGGCTTGCAGGGGCCTGCAGGGGTCAGTGCAAGCGGGTGTCTGTAAAGATGGGCCAGTGTAACCCCCAGGAGGAACCGTAAGTGTAAATCTTCATGACCTTGGGTTAGGCGACAGTTTCTTAGCTATGACGCCAAAAGCACAGGCAACCAAAGGAAAAATACACTGAACAACAGAACTACAAACTTGTGTGTGTCACAGCACACTTTCAAGAAAGTGAAGACGACTCACAGAATGGGAGAAAGTATTTGAGAATTACAGATTTGGTAAGCATTTAATATCTGGAATATGAAGAATGATTACAATTCAAGAGAGACAACCCAATTAAAAAATGGACAAAGGATTTGAATAGACATTTTTCCAAAGAAGACATACAAATGGCCAATAAGCACATGAGAGGGTGCTCAACACTGTTACTTACTAGCGAAATGACAATATAGATGAAATATGTCACTTCATACCCACTGGGATGGCTATAATAAAACAGACACCCAGTGACAAGTGCTGGCAGGATGTGGGGGGCCCTCCACGGTGCTGGTGGGCATGTAAACAAGGAAACAGCTGTGGAGCACGGTCCAGCAGCTCCTTTAAATGTTCAACACAGTTACACGTGTGCGATCGGCACCTCCGCTCTTACACACGCTCTTGTGAATCAAAAGCACGTGTCCACACAGGGCTCAGATGTGAATGTGTGTAGCACCATTCTTCACAGGAGCCGAAACAACGCAGCCATGAGCTGGCGAGTGGAAGCTAAATGTGGAAAAGCCCTGCGACGGGACGGCGTTGAGCCAGGGACAGAAACGGAGCCCCGCTGCCTGCGACGACAGGCGCGGACCTGGAAACACCTTGCGAGGGAGGACAGCGCACGAGGCACAACCACAGGACCCGCCTGCATGACGCGTCCAGCGTTGAGAGCGTCGCAGAGACAGGACGCAGGCCAGCGCCGCCAGGCCTGGGCAGGCGAAATGCGTGCAGAGGCTGCTCCTGGGACGGGGTCCTTTTTGGGTGATGAGCTGTCCTGGAGCTGGACAGTGGTGAGGGTTGCACACCCTGTGAATGTACTACCGAATTGTACATCTTTACATGGTGAATTTTATGGTGTGAGAATCATGTCTAAATTTTTAAAAGCTGGGTGGGTGTGTGTGGGGGAGTGCAGGTGTGTGAGTTTGCGTGTGTGCGTGCATGAACACGTGTGCTAGTCTGGGGGTGTGGGAGCATGGTCTCGACTTTTCCCAAGGAGACTCTGGAACCCCTCCGTGACAGCACCTAGCATCTAGGGCCCCTGCACCCCACTTCCCCACCCCCTCCAGCACCCCCGGAGCCCTCCCCACACTGCCCGGCTCACCGGAGCTTCTGGATGTTGGAGGAGACGCCTGAGAGGCGGTAGATGCCGTCCACCACTCCATGCTCCTCCACGAACTCCGCGCAGGCCTGCAGCACCTGGGCACTGGGGGCGCGCGCAGGGCAGAGGGGGAAGTCAGAAGGTCCGGGCGTCCAAGAAATGGACGTGTCAGGGGAGGGGGTCTGGGGAGATCGGGGCAAAGCCCACGGAATGAAAACTCGTCAGAAAGATTCATGCAGGCCGTCAGCTCCCACCTGCCAAGTCCTCTGCCGCCTCTGCCCACCGGGCCCTGAGCATCAGCAAATGCCCCTCACCCCAGCGAGGGGACTTGCTGCCTCTCTAGGCTGCCCGTTCCCCTGAGCAAGTTTTGCCTTTTGGAACTGAAATTTATTCCTCTATAATTACTTGTTGCTACTCTCAAATTTTTAAAGGGGCAGCAGCAATCTCGGGGTACAAACTGGTCTTGAAAGTGCATTTGCGTGACACTCTACACAAAAGACAGGAACATTAGTTGTCCCACCCAGAATGCAATGGGGCTGATGGGGATGCCTGTGACGCGCCCCCTCCAGGAGTTGCTTGCGTCATGGGAAGGTGCACAAAATAGTGACTGACCTCCAGGCCCTATGTGCCAGGCACTGTCATTACATGCTCTAGTCCTCACTTTGCAAACAAGAAGACAGGGTTAAAGGAGTCACAAGTGACCAGGACCAACCAGCAGAGCCAGGATTCAGTTCCGAGAGCTTGAAGAGCTGTGCTTCATCCCCCTGCCCTGGGCCCTCCTCGGCTACTGCACTGTCAGCTCCGTAAGCATGAGATCAAAGTACACCCCTCCCGACATTCCTCATCGCATGACACAGTGTCTCACGTGTGGGAAACCCTCAAAAACCACAGGCGAAGCCCCTCTCCACAGGCCACACAGTGATTTCTAAAGCACTCGCGTGCTTTAAATCTTTGCTGTACGTACAACCTGCTCCACTCCAGTCTTTATTGCTCACCTTACAGATACAGAATAAAACATAAACTCTTCAGCATGGTACAGAAGACCCTTCGGAAACCAGTTCCAAGCCCTAAGTCCAGCCTCAGCTCCGGCCAGTCCCCCAACAAACCCTCCAGTCCAGTTCTGTGCTGCTCGATGAGTGAGGCTTGTGCCCTCACTCACGCGACTCCCTTGCCTGGACATGTGCCGCCTTGATGCCTGGTGAACTCCTATGCATTCCTGAGAACATTCCTCGACCGCCACCTCCAACTCTGAAGCATTCGCTCTCCTCTGTATCAGAGCTCCCACAGTCCTCCGTATCTATAATACAGCACTCACTGCCCTGCGTTCTGATTAGTTTGTTTTTTTCACGCCTACAGTACCCAGTCTTCCTAGGTGGTCTCCCATCCAAGTACTACCAGGCCCGACCCTGCTGAGCTTCTGAGATCAGCCGGGATCGGGCGTGTTCCGGGTGGCGTCCTGTGGACGGATGAGTTTCTGTTGTGCCTATGCCTTTGGACAAGTAGTAACACCCTCCCCAGCACACAGGCAGTGCAGAAACAGAGCATGTGTTCGAAAAAGGGTTGTCACATGACTCAATGAATTAAGCAGCCGGCTATGAGCAGTGGTGACGGCTCTCGGAGACTCGACGCGGAATGTTGCCTAAGATGAACCATTGAGCCCGACAAACCGTGACTCCCCAAGGCCGTCATTCTCAGGGGTCGGTGTCAGGAAAACGCCATGCTGCTCCTAAGCCACCTGCTGTTCTTCTGTGATGGGCTTGATGAGCCTCATCCCTCACTGTGCTTACCCCTGCTTCAGTCGCTGGGCGCTCAGAGCCCGTGCCCGGGACCCACAGAGAACCAGGCGACACACTTTTCTGGGTCCTGATCTTACCCTTCCTCCTGTTTCCCCTTCAACCCAAGTCCTTTGGTCGTCTTCCGTCTCTTTTTGTAAAGCTTTGGGTTTTGAAAGTCATCCATCCCAAGTTCTTTGCAGAATTAAGATAGAAATGCAGAATGAAGGGAATCAGTCCCTCAGCCACTAATTTAAACCCTCTTGTGACCTGATGTCCACGCCCTTGCCCTCCTGGACCCCAGAGCCAGGACCTGGGTGAGGCAGGAAAGGTGTCGAGGGCAAGAGAGGCAAAGGAGCTCGCCACCCAGGGTTGCGCGGGCGTCCGGTGAGGGCGCCCCAGTCACCTCTCGCTGCACCTTAGTCCTCTCCCTAAGTTCACCATCCGTCCCTTCAGGCCCCAGGCCCATTGGCAGGCGTCCCCTGACCTCAGGCCTCAGCACAGAGTGCAGAGGGGGGGTGGCCCTCCTTGTCCGAGCTGCTGCCCCACTCACGGTGCCTAATGCTACAGCAACCCCCTGACTCGAAAGTGGTCGGCTGTTACCTGAACCCCAGGTCCGTCTCACATGAACTGCGACCAAGCTAGGGAGGTCTTCCTCATCCTGTCCTCCGTGGATTCTGAATTCCAGGGAAGGCCCTTACCGCAGGCATTCAAGAGCCTGGGGGTCAGAGCCACTGAGGAAATGGATCAAGGGGAAGGGGAAAAGATGACGGGCTCCGAAAGAGGGGCAGGCAAGGAGTTAGAGGTCAGAGATGGGGTCAGAAACACAGGTGAGAGGTCGAAGGCACAGAGATGCCAAGGAAGGGGGCAGATCAGGGCGGGGCCTGGAGCTTGGGGACCTGGGGAGTCAGAAATCTGAACACCACATCAAAAAAGATAAAGGTTAGGAAAAGGAAGGACACACGTGTGGGGCTTGCAGACAGAAGCGGGATGCCGGGGCAGAGAGCTGGGCGAAGGTGCTGCATGGAGCAGGGCTGTGAGGGTGGGGAGACCAGGCGCCCGGGATGGAGGGAGCCTGGGGCCGGCCTCCACTGGCAAGGACTTTCATTCCTGCTGGGTCTTGGGTTAGAGAGCAGCCATCAGCAGCCTGCCTACCCTTCCACTCTCCATCTGTCCCTGCCAGGAGCAGCTGGGGATGGGGGAGGACTGTCGTTGCCGCTCTGTCACCCTTGGGCTCTGGCAAGGCTCTGGTGAGGGCCGGCGGGTGCTTCTGTCCCCTCTGGGGTGCGCTTGGGCCAGGCCCCAGCAGCCAGGTGTCTACCCTTTCCAGAGAACATGCCCCACATGTGGGGGATGCAGACAGGGGCCAGGAAGGGCGGCCAGGATGAAGAGGCCGCACTGGGCTCGCAGGGAACTGGGAGAAGAGCATCAGTCCCAACTAGAGCACGTGCCTGTGGCCAAGATTCTTCATTCTCAAGCGGGGTCGCCCTGTGCGGAGAGCTGGGCTCTGCCCATTAAGAAGAAAAAGGCACCAAGAAGTCACTTCAGCTACTCAGGGTGCCTCCCTGGGCCCCGGGCTTTCCCTAAGGGAGGCCAGGAGGGACTGGGGCCTCTGGGGGAGGAGAAAAGGGGAAGAAGGTGTCTGGGGATGCAGGGCCAGCTGTGAGCAGGAAATGAGAGCCGGGAGCCACCATCACCCGCCTGCTACTGCGCTGTGCACAGGGGAGCACAAAGAGGAAACGGCCCACGGGGCGGGGCGGGTGGGGGAGGGAGACCTGCCCTGCCCTGGGAGGGGCCCAGTGAGCCAAAAACAAGCCGCTGGGCGCCCAGGACTCCCGTGCTCAATTTCACATCAAAGCAAGACATGTTCCGAGTGGCTACTCCATGCCAGGCTCAGATGGCCAACGATGTCCCTGATTTCCAAGCCCAGGGTGGACACCGGGCCAGCTCCACAGAGTCGCCATGCCACCTCCTCTGCCCCCTCCACGCCAGCTTCACACCAGGCCTTAAGCCGCCTCTTCCTCCCGGGCGTCCCCCTGTTTCAGCAGCTTCTCCCCTGGCCCTTCATCCATGTTGAACCTGCCTCCCCTCTGAACGGGAGGAAGAGCGGGGGAGTGCGGAGGGCTGTCCCCACCCCACACCCTTGCTCCTGGCTTCCGCAGAGGAGCCAAGCCCGCCACCTTGCCCCAGGGCACTCTCCTCCAGGCAGGAGACCCCGTCGGCCCTTCTGCCACCCTCAGACCCTCTGGGGCCCTGCTCCTGTCCCCTTCCGTTCAGGCCCGGGAACATCCATCACCTGTCTGCCGGCCACCCCCTGGCCCTGTCCCCGTCAGCCTCCCCGTTCCCAGGCAGTTGCTCGGGAGCGGCCCTGCCGCTGCTCCCCAGTGTGGCGCCTGCCTCACCGGGCCCAGCCGCCATCCCCATCAGGAGCCCCCGCCACGCCTGCCTCACCGGGCCCAGCCGCCATCCCCATCACGAGCCCCCGCCACGCCTGCCTCACCGGGCCCAGCCGCCATCCCCATCACGAGCCCCCGCCACGCCTGCCTCACCGGGCCCAGCCGCCACCCCCATCACGAGCCCCCGCCACGCCTGCCTCACCGGGCCCAGCCGCCACCCCCATCAGGAGCCCCCGCCAGTGCTTCTGCCAGGGCCGGCCCTTACCCTCCTGGCCCGAGTGCAGCAGGTGCTCCTGCAGGTCGCACCCGAACACCCGCTCCTTCGAGCAGCCTTTCTTCTTTCCTTTCTGCCGGGACTTCATGGCTGGGGCCGCGGGGCTCTGGCCCAGCCTCCGACCCCCGAGGCCTTCGCCCTACCAGTGCCCCATGGGATCCTAAGCCGGCCTCCGGGCCTGGCCCGGCCCCAGGGTGGAGGGGGGCCTGGAAGCAGGCAGCAGCTCCTGCCTCTGGAGCCCTGGCCACACGGAAGTGGCCGTGGAAGAGGAAGCTGCCAGGACCCTGGCAAGAAGCTGCGTCTCGTGGCCCAAACTGGCACTCGCCCTGCTCGCCCCACTCAGCCCTGGGGGTGGGGGGCAGGAAGCTGTGCAGCTCCTCAAACCCGCTTCCTGTTAGAGCATCTTTGCAACCACAGGGGCTGGGGTGGAGGTAGTGACACATCCTCACCCCTTGCTGCGACTTAGCTCATTGGCCAAGGGGAGGTGATGTCAGGGCCCTGGGGTGGCTGCTGGTCTGGGGTGTGAGCTGCCTCACACCCCCGGAGACCAGAACTCCGGGGTCCTGGGTGGAGACCTAAGCCCCGCCTGGGAGCGAGGCCGCACTCACAGGGGCGAGGGTGCCCGGGTTCTGCCTCTGACTGGCCTGACACCCCAGCGGAGCCACAGGACTTTATAGAGTCTCAGTTTCCACACGTACGAAAGCCAGGGGAACGGATGAGGGCAGCGGTCCCCAACCTTTGTGGCACCAGGGACTGGGGCTCCCGTGAGAATCTAGTTCCCAAGGATCCGAGGAGGAGCTGAGGCGGCGATGCTGGCGCTGGGGCGGCTGCGGATACGGCGGAAGCTTTGCTCGCTCACCCGCCGCTCACCTGCTGTGCGGCCTGGTTCCTGACAGGCCACAGACCAGCACCGGTCTGTGGCTGGGGTCGGGGGACCCGTGGACTAGATGGTCTTCAGACACTGCCATCCGCACACTGTGGGGCTCATTCAAGGTTGTTCCCCATCTGTGACATGTGCACACTGCCACCTGCCTCCAGGCTGGTGGTGGTGAGATGCCATTGTCACACAGGGCTCCCAGCGCTGCAAACCAAGGTGCTGCCTGTCCCAAAGGGGCCCTGGGCTCCACCGTGCCCCTCGGACTCTCGGAGTGGCTGCCAGTCTTGTGGAGATTGCCCTGCCCTCCCAGCCTCAGGCACCCAGAGCCTCCCCCCATGGGACCACAGGGAGGACGGGGCCGAGACAGACAGTACAGGGTTCGGGGCTTACACAGCCCAAGGGGCAAGACAGGAGACAGCCCAGACAGGTGTGATCTGTTTATTTAAACACAGAGCATCATCTTATGTACAGATATGCACATATTTACACAGGACGCACACGCGAGGGTGGCTGGCTGGGGATGGGAGTCTCTCCTTTGGTCCAGAAACCCCGCAGATCTTGGGTCTAGCAGGGTTCGGGCACTGACCCAGGGACTCTGGCAGAAACTGACCTTATCTAACCCAGGCTCCGTCCAGAGAAACCAGCAGAAAAGCCCCAGGCAGTGGCCCCAAGACTCCTGGGGGTAGTGGACATGCTTGCCCTCCACCGGGACGCCCGCCTGCCTCAGCTGTGGTCACCGCCCTCTCTCCGCGACACCACAACTGAACCAGGAGTCCTTGTCACCAAGTCCCAACACTCCCCACGGGTCACAAACAACTGTGGACACGACTAAGAAAAGAGAGAAGGTCGCGAGGGGCCGAGGAGACCTGAGGGCCGAGGGCCCCACCCGGCCTCCCTGCCCAGGGCCATAGGCCCACGCCCCGAACTCGGACGGTACAGAGACCGCCCAGGTGAAGAAGCTTAGGAGGACACCTCGGAGCCACCGGAAGTGACCCCTGGCGGTCTGAGGGAGTCTGGCTCTACTGATTTCCCGCCTAAGCAGGCCCAGCCTCCAGCAGGCCCAGTAATAACGAGCACTGATAGAAGTCGAGTCTTTTCTCTGATTACAGGGCTCATAGCCTTGTCCTTGAAAGAGCCCTTGGCAGGTGTATTTACACAGTCTGTACATGGGCAGCCCGGGCCACCAGAGGGCAGCCGGCGTCTTCCCTCCCAGCGAGCCACTGCCACCCCGGCCGCTGTCCCTCAGGAGGCCGGCCTCGGGCCTCCGCATGAGTAATACTGCTCTGGGTCTGAGGAACGTGCCTGCCACGGCAGGCAGAAGCCACGCGGCCACATGCACACACAGGCAGACGGCCGGCCAGGCAGCCACTGCGTGCCGCGGCACACGCGGCACTGGTCACCCGGGCTCGGGCGTGGCAGCACGGTGTGTCCCGCACACAGTCAGCCGACACTCACACCGGCACAAGCGCACGCGCAGTGCGCTGCACACACGGGAGGGGGCTCGGCCAGCGGGCCCTCCGTGGAGGACAGAAAGGTTGGAACAAAAGGTCGAAAGGTCGAGCAGTCCGTGGGGGGCACACCCCCCTAAGGAATGGGGTGTTCAGGCCGCTGAGTAGGAGGAGCCAGGCGTGGGGGGCCCGGGTCAGACCAGGTGCCCCCGGCCGTTGATGTAGATCCCATTGCCACTGGGCTTGGCCCGCAGCGTCCCATTCTCCTGCACAAAGTGGGTCATGGCCTGCTTGATGCCTTCATCCCGGCCGTCCTCGTCCTCCGCCCGCCCGGAGCCCGGGGCCAGCAGCTCCGTCTGCGTCTCCGTCTCCCGCACGGTGGTCAGCGTGGAGTAGCTACGGCCCTCTGGCTCTTCACTCTGGGGACCAAGCATAGGGTCAGGGGGCACGTCGGGAGCCTGGCGGGGTGGCTGGACCTGAGGGCGTGGGCTCGGCGGGCGGAGGTCAGGTACCAGCACTGTCCTGGCTGTCTCGGCAGTGTGGGGCTTGGGGGTGGGTGGAGTGTCGGGCATGGGGCTGGAACACGGAGAGCCAGGGCACTGGGGGGTGCATGGGTGGCCTGAGCTAGGGCTGAGGCAGGGGCCTGGTGAAGGGTGCCCGTGGGGCCGGGGTCCTCACCATCACGGAGCAGCTGCTGTTGTCCTTGAGACTTTCAGAGTGGCCCTCGGCCCTCAGCCCCACACTCTCCTCCGGCTGCGGGGCCCAGACACCGGAGAGAGGTCAAAAGGGGGCTCGACCTCCCAACTGTCTGCCCCAGCCTGCTCCCTAGCACCTGTGCCCCACCCGGCCCCGCCATTGCAGCCCTGCCCTGGACCAGTGCTGGGGCAGCTCCCCAGAGGGACACTGCTAAAGGGACCCTCTGCAGGAGCCTAGCAGACCCCGAGCAGCTCCCGGCCAGTGGCCAGAGAGGGTGGGGGCAGAGGGGCCCGGCAGGGGTGGAGCACACCTGGGCACAGCACACACCTGGTTCCTGGGGTCCGCGTGGTGGGAGTGCAGCCTCCGGATGGAGTTCTCCCTGGTCAGCGTCAGCTCTCCTCACTGGGAGAAGCCCTGGTCAGTAGCTGGGGGCGTCCCTGGGCAGGGGGGAGCGAGGGGGGGCAGCCTGGCTGGGCCTGTGGGGGGGGCTGGCGGGGGCAGGGGGTGGGACTCACTATTTCTGCGTCATCTGCTGGGCCTTGCGCCGGTGGTACCGGGACATCAGCAGCACCACGGCCACCAGGAGGCAGAGCAGGAGCCCTGCGATGACACCCACCACCACCACCGAGGCCGACACCAGGTCCACCTGCTTCCCGGAGGCATCCTGGGGGTCTGCGGGGCCAGGCCGCTGTCTGAGGTGGATGCCCAGCTCCCGCCCCGCCCCGCCACGCAGCCCAGCCCCTCACCCGGTTCCCCGTCTGGGCCCAGGTCCTGTCAGCCTGGTGCTTACCAAGAACCTCCACGGTGACCTGAGAGTCCCTCGAGGACAGCTCATTGCTGACGCGGCACACATAGGTGCCACTGTGCTCCACGGCCAGCGGGGGGAAGCCCAGAGTGTCCCCGTCCACGCGTACCCCACTCGGCAGAGGCCCGTCCAGCCTGGAGGACAGGGGAGCTGACGAGTGCCAGCCGGGCGGGCTCAGGCCGCCACCACCCGGCATGCCCAGGCTGCTCCCCAACCCCCTTCCCCACGACGTCACCGAGAGCCGCGGGCTGTTCCCACGGCGCCCGCCCTGCCCCCAGCAGGTCTAGGCAGAGGCCTCTTTTCCCTGCCACCCAGCCTGACCCGGGCACCCGAGCACGCGCGTGCCACCCCGCAGGCTCCCACGGGCATCGCGTGATCCAGCAGCGAGCGCCAGTTCCACACGGTAGTCCACACGGCAGGACACTTCACTGCAGCCTGGGCTGGATGTGCGTGGCAGAGGTGACTGCACACCCCAGCCTTGGAGCTAGCTGCGTGCAGAGCCCAGGGACAAAGCTCTGGGCACGAGGCCACGTGCCTTCCTCGGGCCCATGCACAGGAGTCCTGGACCCCTCCCTGGCTCTCCCAGACCCTGGAAGAGCTGAGCGCCCTCGAGGGAACTGGGGGAGGTGGCGCTGGCACCCAGGTCAGCTTACCCCACTGTAGGACTTTACACGAATATGTGCAGTATCAATATGTAAATACAGTATTATACTTCAGCATTTAAAAGCTAGGAAATAAAGCCGAGGCCTTATTAGCTGGTTCCCCACCAGCGACCATGCGCCCTGGACTTCCAGTGCAGGCCAGTCATGTTTGATATATTGGTCTGAACACATGCCCCAATTTATTTGGGGTTCAGCATATATTGTCCCAGCCCATACTGAGTATACGCTGGCCTTAGCGGGAAAGACCCTGGTCCCAAGCGACGCTCACCGCGTCCAGTTGTAAGAGGGAGGGGGCTGCCCTTCACTCAGACACCTGAGCGTGGCCCCTTCTCGGCCGACCTGCCACAGCTTCTGGTCTTCAAGGCCCCTCACAGAGGCCTCGGCAAGGACTGGAGCAGAAGGGAGGAGAAGGAAAAGTGGGAGTGAGGCCTTCCACCCCCTGTTCCTGGAAGGGCCCCCGCCCCAGGCCCCACCCCGCCCGGAGAGCAGCCTGGGCCCTTCTCCCTTCTGCTTATCTGCTGCCAAGCAGCCCGGCTGGGCTGGCTGCTCACCACAGGCCTCCTCCCTCCCTAAGCAGGCAGTCTGCCCTGAGTGGCCAGTGTAAGGAGCCTCTAAGTGCCTCAGCAAGTGACAGGTCACTTCTGAGTCCCCTGTGATGCCCACGAAGCGCCAGTCACATGGCAGGCGCTCAGGGAATGTGGCCTGGTTCTTCCAGGCCCAACGGCCCCACCCACTCCTTCGTGTCTGCCTTGGCAACCCGGGCCGGGGTAGTGTGAGCAGAAAACCACCCCATCACCCGGAGGCTAGGCGGGAGCGCCCAGCAGGACACTCCGAGAGGGCCTGCCTGACTTCCGTCTCCCCTCTGCAAAGTGGGCTCACTCTGCTGACAAAGCGAGACCAGTGACCACAGCAGAACTCAGGCTTGTCCTGAGTCGTCCCCACACCCTGAGCTGTGCATTTCACAGAAGCACTTGACTTCGTGTGTGCATTTGATTCTCCCAACAGCCCGGGAAGCAGGGCGACCCCCTTGGTAAAGGAGGGCACTGAAGGCGGCAAGTCCATCACCCGCTGGGCCGCCTGGGCTGGGCGCCCCGGTCTCTGCCTTGGGCACGGCGCAGCCACAGGACCGGGGCTGGCCGGCACCTCACTGAGCCACCCCAGAACCCAAGCACTCACAGGCTACTTGGAGGGTGTGGGTGAGCCTGCGGCTCTGCAGCAGGCCCGGGTGGGACACCACGCAGGTGAGTGGCTGCCCGTTCATGCTGCGGCTGGGCACCAAATGGAACTCGGACGTGACAGCGGCTGAGCGGGGGTGCTTGAAGGAGCGGCTGGATGCTAGGCCCTTGACCTCGGTGTCCCAGGTGACGTTGGGGGCGGGCTGCCCTCTGCGGTGCAGGAGGCGGCCAGTGTCAGGCCCTGGCCCTCTTCCAGCGCTGGCCCGGGATTCAGAGAAGGTAGCGGAGGCACTGCAGGAGGGGTGGGGGTCACAGCCTCCTCAGGAGGCCCCACCCACCTGCCCTCCACACCCACGGAAAGTGTCCTCTGGCTCCACAGAGAGACAGCAGATGAGCGGTGGGATTTCATCTTTGTGCCTTTGTCCAATGTTTGTATGTTTTACAATGAGCATGGGTCATTTTTGAATGAAAACAATGATGTAATTAACGAACTAACCAGGTAACGTGTATAATAATAATAGCACCATTTATTAAGCACTTACTACGTGCCAAGTGCTGTGCTAAACACTTTACAAATGTTATCTCACTGAACCCTGTCAGCAAACCATCAAGATAGATAGATACCACTGTCCCTGAGTCATAGATGAGGAAACGGATGCCCAGGGACATTAAGTGACTCGTCCTAGATCATCGGGTGCTGAGGTCAGGGTTCCACTGTGAGGCTGTTGTTACAGACTCCCACGTAGATAAAGGGAAATTATGATTTATTTTGATCTTCATGACATTAACAGCCCAAGCAAAGAGAATGGACGAGAGTGACCTTGAGCACAGATGTAGGGCATCTGGGGACCACAAGTGCCCACAGCACAACATGGGGGTTTAAAGGGCAATTGTGGTCTCCAGCCACATTCACTGAGGGTCCAGATCAAGAAAGATGTCAGCCCCACGGGCCCAGGTGTCCAGGGTGGCCTTGAACAAGTGTCTTTGGTAGGACTGTTGTGAAAACCAGCAAGTTTAGCTTGGAAGAGAGGAGAGCTGGGTGGGCCATGAGAAAGGGCCTCAGGACAGTCACTGTGGGCCTGGGTCATGCGTGAGGCCTCGTGTGTGAGCTGGGCAGGAATGGGGGTGCAGGGAGACCTGGAAAGGCATGCCAGGTGAGGGACCAAGGTGGGCACGGCCGGGGGAGGAGTGCTGCTGTTTCTGGGAGTAGAGGGGAGAGGGCAGGACAGAGAGAGCCTGGGCCATGTGGCCCCAAAGGGCGAGGGAGGCCAAGAAGGAGACGTCGGTGGTCAGGAAGCAGCTCCCAACACGTGGGAGAGAAGTTCCGGACAGCAGGGCCCCATGCCTGTCCGCGCTCTGCTTACCCAGCACGCGGAGCCGCAGCCGGGCCTGGAAGCTGCCCGCGGGGAAGGTGCTGACGCGACACTCATACTCGCCCTCGTCCGCCTGCACGGCATTCCGCAGCAGCACCGCGCCGTCCAGGCGACTCCGCGGAGGCGGCGGCCGCTCCACCCGGCCCTCGTAGGTCGTGCCCACGTGCAGCCCGTACTTGGAGTGCAGCAGCGCCAGCTCCCGGGAGCCCTCGCCGGCGTCCACCCGGGCCCAGGACACCTGCTCCACCTGCTCACCAGGGCCCCCTCGGTAGAAGCAGGGCAGCTTTGCATCCTGGCCCAGCACCACCGTCACCAGGTCCAAGGTCTCCAGCTCGCCAGCCCGGCACCGGCCTGCAGCAGCAGACAGAGCAGCCAGGGTTAGGGGTGCGGCCAGAGCCAGGGACCCCTGCACTGTGATCATGACAGCAAAGGCAGTGGGGACGCCCACAGCATTTATGCTTGCAAAGGGCCTTCAGTCCATTATCTCATTACATCCCCAGGACTTGCTCAAGAAGTAGGTGTCATTATTCATTTACCAGATGAGAAACTGAGACCCAGGGAGGAAGTGACTTGCCCAGGCCAGGCCCACGAGGTGTGGCACAGTCACACCCTCTCCCAGCCCAGGACTGTATCCTGGGCGATTGCACGGTGGGAGGCTTCAGCAGAGACCAGCCTCAGCCCTCAGGCAAACGCATAGCAAACAGGGAAGGCCATGGGCAAACTTGTTCTACTAAAGGGGGAAAGTGAACACTTTCAGGGCAGTGACCAGGAGCCAGGTGCGGGAAGGGGCCCTCCCAGGAGGCCCTTCGGAGCATTCTTCTCATGGCTTGAGGATGAGCGACCTGGATTCCCAGAGAGAGGAAGGCGTTCGGTGTGGGAGGAACGGCATGAACAGAGGCTCCAAGGCAAAAGCGTGCAAGTCACTGAAGACAGAAAGGCCGCAGGTCAGAGGCCCAGAAAGATGAGGTCCAGGCAGACACAGCGTGACAGGGTCAGAGCGCTGAGTATGAGCGAGAGTCGGAGGACCAGAAGTGACCAGCGATGCAGGAAGAGTCTTTGTGTGTTGACAAGGGAACACTGTGAAGCACTCAGCCTTATCCACAAAGAAGGCTCCATTTCCTGCCTGGATGAAATGTGAGATCAGTTTGCGTGGGACAGAAAGGACACGTGTGTGATCATTTCTGACTTAGAGTCCAGTGCTGTGCAGCAGGCCCGCTGTGAGAGGGGCTCAGGCATGAGTCGGGTGAGATCAGGAGGCAGAGAGACCCAAAAGGCATTCCGATGAGGGACAAGGTGAGCGTGCCCCAAGGCGGTGGGGTCAGGAAGCACAGGGGAGCGCAGAACCGGGCGGAACCAATCAGCCAGGACCTTCCACACCAGGCAAAAGGATTCAGACTTGGTGGGAGTTACTGATGCGTGAGGCCAGGGGTGCTGTATCCCCAAACACTAGGATCTGCTGCTGCGGGTGGAGAGAAAGGCACAGGTCCTGGGGGAAACTCAGCAGGACCTGGTGACTGATCAGAAAGAGAGATGAGACCTCAACATGACATCTGGCTTTCCAGGGTGACCGACATAAGAAGGAGGCATGGCTTGGGGAGCTCGCAGTCGGCGGGGTGCAGGGAACAGACTTGGAGCCATGGGATGGACATGGGAGACACAGAGGCGCCCCCGGGCACGGGGGCCTGCCCAGAAGTGTTTGCAGCAGCCCCCAGGGGCCCTGCCGTTGTCCAGCACCTGGCTGGCACTGGGCCTCCTCCCTCCATCTGGGTGGCTCCTGCTCATCCCGCAGATGCACTTGGACGCCACCTCCTCCTGGAGGCCTGCCTCCCAGCCACTTCAGACAGCGCCAGATGCCCTCCCCGCCCATGACAGCTGCCTCTGCGACTCGTGTGGTGCTTTATCCCAGAGACCGTGGTCAGTATTTTCTTATCTGCTTCGCTCATCAGACTAAGCTCCTTGGACTAGAAACTGCCTCTCGCATCACACGTGGAAGCACGGTTTCTGATTCAGTCTTCCTCTGGGAGCGCGTGGTCTGCGTGCCTGGCATATACGTGGTGCTCGGTTAATGTTTATTGACTGACTGGATGAATGAATGAGTGAGTGAAGGATGAGAGATAGGCAGAAGGAACAGGTGGACCAAGGAGGAATGAGCAGTCTTTGCTTGGGCTGGACAGGGAGGGGATTGGTGTGGCAACCTTGGGGTGCAGGCAGGGTAAGCTCGCCAGCTGGGCTTGCTGCCGAAGGGACCAGCCGGGGGAGGAGGAGGGCATGGAGGGGCAGGCACGGAGGGGCAGGGAAGCCCACTAGGGAAGACATGAGGGTCCAGTGAGGCAGAGCCCGGGGCCTGCAGGAGCTGGGAGGGTCCAGCAGGACAGGACAGACCAGCAGGGCCAGATACCAGGGCCCTGAGCTGCCTGAGCTGGTTGGTCCCACCCAGTCCAGCCTGGGAGAGTCCAGCTGCACCCCCGCCAGGCAGCCTGCTGAGAAAGGCTGGAGGTGGGCTCGAGGCAGGGGCATTGCAGGACGTGCCCTGCTGCAGACACTGGTGTCTGACTGAGCCCTGCTCCATCAGGACACTCAAACTCTTCTAAAGACACTTCTGGAATGATGTCAGATGGCATAGTTTTCACTCCCTTTCTTACACTTGACAACAGTCTGCACCCTCCCCACCACGAATCACCCACATTTTCCCAAAAAATACCTTCTCAGGCACAACAGACATCGACTAATCCAACACGTGCCTGAGCCCACGGTCCCCACAACAAGCCCAAGCTTTGCAGAATGGGGAACCCAGCAAAGCACGTCTCCCACAGCCCACCGTCCTAAGTCCGGTATTTAGAGGGAGCACGTCAGGAGGGGCAGCACCGTCATACTCACACACATGCGCACATACACACACTCGCACACACGTGTGCGTGCGCACACTTACACGCCCAGGCACACACATGGGGCTCGAGAATCCCCGTCCTGGGCGGAACGCACCCAGGGGCCCAGACTCGCAGGGCAGCCTCCTCCCCCTCTCCCAGACCGGAGCTGACTTGGCGTCAGCACGATGACATCACCAGAGCAAAGGAGACACACTGCCTGCCCGGTGAGGTCGCCGTGCAGGCACGTGGTGGCCAGGCCAGGCCCACGGGCCCTTCTGCTGCAAACAGTCTGCTGAGGCTGGTGGACGCGGCGGGGCCGGGCCCTCTGCCTTCTGACCCTCCCGCCCTCCTCCTGAGCAAAGCCGGTCAGGAGCCCTGGTGATTCAGACCCAGCCACAGCCACCGCCTTGCGCAAGGGAGAGAACAGGCCCAACTGGCCGGACGGGATCCCTGCCCTCAGCCTCCCCACCCTGGCCAGGCCCCCACGGCCTCCTTGGGGCCCTGCCCTGCGCACCCGCCCGCCTGTCCCAGACGGGCCCTCCATCCCTGGCTCGGGCTGCCTGGCCACCCCACCTTGAGCCCAGGTCCCGACGCTCCCATCTGTGCGGGGCCTGGCCTCTGATCTCAGGAGGGGAAACTGAGGCCAGCAGCTGCAGTGTCTCTGGGGAAGGAGGCTGCTCCTCATGAGGGCCCCCATCCACCAGCACCCCGGCCAGTCTGCACAGGGCCCCAGAGGCAGGTGTGTGAGGCAGAGGGAGTGTGAGTCCTTCGCGTCTGAATGCGCAGTGCTGGGTGCAGGCCCCGGGCTGGTCCGCACACAGGCGAGGCTGCCTCCCCACACCCTGCAGGGAGCGGAGCGCGGAGCGCAAGAGCTTGGTCCCGTCCTCAGGAGCGGCCACGGGCTGCAGCGCCGTGGGAGGCGTGTGGGAGCACAGCCGCAGCTCCACCTGCGTCCCCGGCTAGCGCGTCTGCCTGTCTCAGCTGCCCATGGTCAGTGGTGTGAGGCTCTGTGCCTGGAGTGTCATCCAGGCCGTGCTCACACCTCACCCCAGACTGATGGGCAGAGTCATCTCAGGTGGAGGGACCAGGAGATGAGGTCACTGTCCCTCTAGGTGATGGAAAGTTACCATCCAGGGCTCCCTGAGGGAACAGAACAAACCCTTGCCTCTCGGGTTCCTGCTGGGACCCCCCAGCCACTCACAGGCCCAGCACCTCTGGCCCCCAGCAGGCCTCTCCCCGGGACTGTCTGTCGGGCCCCTGCTGCCGCCACCACCAGAAGAACCAGCTCCAGCTCCAGGCCTGGGGGAGGGGTGTCTGGTGTGGCTTTGCGGGAAGCGGGGCCCCAGCCTGGGGTGGGAGAGGGATCCGAGCCAGTGGGGGGCTCACACTCCTCTGCTAACCGCGGTTCCCCTTCACCTCCTCCCGAGAGCTGGAAGATGTGGGCGACAGGGGTGAGAAAGCCCCCTGTCCAGGATCGGTGACACAAACCACTCAGCAAGGGTGGCCTCAGAGTGCTGAGGAACTTGGAAAACCAGGAGAGTCCCTCTCTGCCTTCATCCCTCTCCCACACTTACCCGCGTCGCCCTAAACCCCCCCAGCTTAGTGAGAGTTTCCCAGCCTGGGCAAAGCGCCCACCCACCAATTAGTGTGGGGAGGGGGGCCACCCTGGTGCAAAGGGAGAGGAGAACAATGGGGGAGGGCAGGCCTGGAGGCGGCCCCCGCCCTGGCCCAGACAGAGCGCCCAGCACAGATAAGTCCCCTAAACCCCCGGAGCCAGTCTGAGCCTGGCTGAGTCACCACAACAGCCACACTGTGGGTGGGAGATGCAGAATTCAGCTTCTCCCAAACTCCCGAGACCCCCCCCACCACCACCTCAGTCCTGTCCTCTCCACCCACCCAGTGCGGCCCGCGGGCTTGAAAGGGGGCAGGCGGGCAGGGAACTAGGCAGAGAACAGAGGCCCCCGACTTCACAGCCCTCCAGGGCCTTGGTGGCCCCAGTCTTGAGCTTCACCTCTGTCCCAGATGCAGACCCAGGCTTTCAGCCCCCGGCCCCACTCAGCTTCCACCCGCCCCTCTCTGGGCCAGATGGGGTTAGAAAGGGTGCCTGGCACCTTCTCCTCACGAAGCATGCCCCACCCGCCCTTTGCCTGGGGGACGCCAGGGTCCCAAGGCAGTGGTCTAGAGGCTGTGACCAGGGACTCTGCTGAGTCCTCACTGCCATCTCTGTGGCTGGGTCCCCTTAGCACAGCCCCTAGAACAGCAAGGCGGGACCAAGGTCACTGCACTGGCTGCAGGGCTCCCCAGTTATCCTCGGCCTCCCTTCTGGCACCCCCAGGCTGTGGGTGGGTCCCACAGGAAAGGGCGCCCCCTCAGTGAACAGAGTAGGAGCAGGGAGGGGGCCTCCCTGTCTAGGAAAGCCAAACTCAGACACAAAGATCCACCTCAGAGGACAGAGAAGCCCTCGCCCTCTGATCCAGGGCCCACTTGGGCCCAGGAAAGATCTAGGAGGAGGGTCTCACTGAGGGGTGCCTGTAGATTTGGGGCCCTCAGCCTCAGGGCAGGAGGTGGGGGAGGGAGCAGGGAGGGGACCCCACCCGGGAACTCATCCCATTAAGGAGAGACAAAGAGCCGTGGTGTCAGCCGCCTCCCTAGCCAGGCGCCTCTCAAGAGCCAGCGCCTCTGGGGTGGGGCAGAACCCTGGGGCTCAGGGCACCAAAGGCCTGGGGTTGGGGTGAGGGAACAAGGTGCAGCAGTGGAGGGCAGAAGGCAGCACTGTAGTCCCCACTTGGAGAAGCAGCCAGGACCTTTCCCCCGCTCATCACCGCAGCCAGACCGGCCAGCACCCGGCAGCCCCCAGTTGGAGCTGGACAGTCATGCATAGAATCCCAACCTGGCGGGCCCGGGGGGCCATCCAGTCCTGCCTCTTGGTCTCCTGAAGCCCAGTTTCTGAGGCACCCAAGGTCACCCAACAGATTAATAGCAGAAATGGGGCCAGAACCCAAGGCTCTGGCTTCTCAGTCCAAGGCTTTTTCAGAGATGAGAAACACTCCTACGAGCCACTGAGAATCCTAAACACAGAGTAGCTGGATGCAGGTGGACCCAGCCCTCAGCCTCCACCAGCTCCTTGTGGGTGACAGCAGCAAGTGGTTGCTCTGTGGACACCAGCCTCCTGGGACAACCGTGGGGCCAGGCTGCCTCCCTACCCACAGCCCCCGTCCTGCAGGCACTGGGCAAGGAGGTGGAGGGTGGTACCCTAACTAGGAGGGGTCTCCTGTCCCCTCTCATGGGTTCCTCTTACAAACACGGCTCTGTGTCTGGAGGACGGTGGCAGGGCCTCGTCTTGTTCACACCTGCGTCTGCAGCGTCTAACGCCCTGCTATGCCCCAGGTGCATGCAGGCACCCGGCCCCCTAACACACTGGCAGGTGGGAGGCAGGAGAGCACACACCAACCCGCCTGTGTTCCCAACACTGGTCTGCTGGCCTGTCTCCTCCGGCCTCATAGGAGACACGACCTCTTCAGGCCTGTCCAAGTCCCAAATACCATGACTCCATCCTTTAAGAGAGGGAGACCCTGGTCGGAAGTGGCTGCCAGGCCCCCAGCCTCAGCAGCCAGGCCCCGCCTTCAAGGGACAAGGTTGTCTGAAAGATGGGAAGTAAGACGTGAGGGCAGGGGAGCGGCAGGGGGAGCTCAGGCCCCGTGATGGGAGGCTGGCCACTGACCCTTCCATGGCAAGGTCAGAGGGTGGCAGCCCCAACATCAGCTGGGGGTGCAGTGAGTGACGTCACTGCTGGGCCTGCTGGTCAACCAGCTCGCTTCGCTGCTCCTGGGACTGAGACTCCACCTGTCCTACCCAGACAGGCCCCTGTTGTCCCAGGGAGCAGCCTCCTCAGTCACTCACCTCCCTGCCACCACCGGGGAGTCTGCTGTGCACGCCCGCGCGCACACACACACACACCCCCCCCACCCCCTGGCTGCAGGTCACAAACCCCTGTCATGTTACCTGCTTCATACACACCAGACGGGAGTAATGCAAGCATCTAATTGAGAAAGTAGGGGGACGGCTTGAACTAAAGAGGACCACACCCCACCTAGAAAGTACCCTGCCCTCGACCCCAACTCACCCGAGCAACCACCCTGCCACCACCCTGGCATTTAAGACCGGCTTTGGGGAGAGAGTGGGGCCACAGGCCCCCGACAGGAGCCCAGCGCTGGTCCCCCAGGGCGTCGTGGAGAGGAGGAGGGATGAGACGAGCTGTTCCCGTCAGGCCCAGCTCAGCCCTGAGTCAGCCTGCTCCAGTCAGCAGTTCCCAGCCCAGGGCGGGCGCCCCCCGGGGACCCGGCAAGCAGGGCCTCCTCGGCCACCTGTCTGCATTCAGAGGCAGCTCTGGCCTGGGCAGGGCCGTCAGGGGCCCCGGAGTGACCTGTCCAGGGCTGGAAGGGGACGGAAGGGGGCAGAAGAGAGGAGGGGGCCACTGCTGGCAGCTGGGTGGCAGCGAGGGGGACAGCAAGTATGCACGCCTACACAGGCTCAGAAGCGAGGGACCCGGTGATCCAGGCCAGGCCTACCTGCAAACGATGCCAGCAGCAGCAGCAGCAGCAGCAGCCGGGCCGTAGGCCACCCCCCATCGGCTCCCAGGGACAGGGCCATTGGTCCGAAGGCAGAGCTGCCCAGTCCGTCCGAGGTCCCACCGACTTCCCCCTGGGAGCCGCTCTAGGGCTGGGAGCCGACCAGGAAGGCAGCGTGTCACGGAGTCCACGGGCCCTGACACGCCTGCTTGTCCCCCACGGTTTCTGCTAGGGGACCCAGCCGCGCCACCCACCAGCTGCAGCTACCCTCTTGAGGGGCCGTGATGTTACGGGAGCTCCGAGTACCCCAGAGCTGCTTCCCACGCTGTGGCCAACAGCGACGGCAGAAACCTGGGAACCTGCTTAGCAGGTCAGAACAGGTGCGTCCCAGGGGCTGGGCCTGGCACAGACTCAGCCACCACCCCCACGGCCTGGGCCAGCTAATGGGCGCCAGGGAGGGAGGGAGGAGGAGCCTGGGGTGAGGAGGGGCGGGGGGGGGGTGTGTCCCACCCTCTGCTCTGGGCTTTACCTGGCAGCCAGTGGAAGGGGCTGCGGAGGGAGGGATAGCTGGGGTGTGGGGAGTGGGCAGGAGGCTGGGTGGCTCACAGGGAGGCAGCAGGCCAGGAGCAATGGGGTACGGCCCTGAGGGTGGGAAGGGGCCTGAGCATCCTATGACCACCAGCCACCGCCTGGCCAAGGTCCCCAAGAGTAATTCTTCCTGAGGAGTGTACTGGTGCCCAGAGCTCACGTGGCCAGAGGGGACAGCTGGCTCAGACACCTGTGTCCCCAAGGCGAGCAGTAGTCCAGAGACCTCTGGGAAGGGGCTGAAGTGAGCCCTACTCCCGTTGTGTAGGAGAAGCCAAGGAACTGAGTGACGACCAGCCTCAGACCCCGGCATCCCTCCAGGTGGGCCCACTCAGCTGCCGCCAGCACTGCACCTGGCCCAGAGCCCTGTGCGGGCCGCGCACAGCCCCAGGGCATGGGGCCCTCCACCACCTGCATGGTCATCTGGTCCGCACGTCTCAGATGCTGGACAAGACTGCATGTCTGGGCTTTGCAGGACACCCTTCCTTTCAGATACTCTGTTTCCTCCACGTTCCCTTGGCCTCCGCTCATCCCTCGGTGACAGCCTGTGCACTCATCGCTGGTATGCATCTTGTCTCCCTAAATGAATTGTAAGCTTCCATTCAAGACATGCTGATGGGAGCCGGCGGGCCAGGGAGCCAGCACCCGTGCAAACTGAGGGACAGGATGAGGCTGTGCTCTGTGAACCCTGTAGACAGCAGGCTTGTCTTAAAACTGTACCTGTCACCCGGCTGGGACAGTCCTCAGCACTTGGAACTGAGTCCACTTTTGCTGACAGCATGAACTTACGAGGGTGTCCGTGTGGGGCACAGGGCCAGGCAGGCTTGGTGAGGCGAGACAGGGTCCTGAACCTGGTCGTGACCCGTCTCTGGGTCCAGACTCCATCTCAGCAGTGACCATGGTAGTGATCTTTTCCTCACAGTCAGGGAGAGCCCTGGGGGCCAGCTTCTCTCCGCCTCTGCCTGGGTGACCCCTTCCCCTCTTTGGGACTCCTGGCCCAGCCTGTGCCAGCAGCAGCCCCACCCCGAAGCTGCTGTTGCGATCCACTGTGTGGGGTGGTGAGGCCAGGGGGCCGGGCAGGGAGTGCCCTGTGTTATAATTATCCTTATCGCACCTCGGTCCCACCGCTTGGTTTCAGAGGAGCCTTTTCCTTCCCACGACTTCCCCCCTGGTCCAGGAAACTGCAGGAGAAACTGAGGCACAGGGTGGGAGAACAGACAGATTGCAAGGTGGGCACCCATGATACCCCCCCCACACACACACGGTGCAGCCTGTCATAAACTCCGTACCCCTGCTGGGGTCCTCTGTCACTCACCTCCCACTCCAGCCACACGGGACACTGAAAGGAGGCAGAACTCCCCAGGTGCTGTGAAGGCCACGATGACCCATATGGATCCGAATGTTCACTGTCTGCTTGGGTCCTTGTGAACAGCAGGGGTGGCTGTGAAATGAGGCCCGAGGGCACACATGAGCCAGGCAGCCACTCCAGGCCTCGCCTGAGGAAGGGGCATTTCTCCCGTCACCGACAAGTGCCTCCCTCAAGTCCCCTGAGCTCAAGCTGCAGTCCCACAGGTGTCTGGGGGCCTCGCCCTGGGGGAGCAGCCCTCACACTCAGTCTTCTAGCTGCCCCTCCGTCTTCTGGATGAACTGGGCCTGGGAGGAAATACTGGCTGGGAAGGCTTTCCGGACCAGTGTCTGGTCTCCTGGGTTCTGTTCTTTCTTCCTCTCGAACTCCATCCCCTCATGCCTCAATCCCTCCCCACCTCCCCTCCTCCCGCCTGCACTCTGGGCTCTGGAATGATTCTGGCCAAGGAGCATCTTTAGCTCATCCTCCTGGGCAGGCCTACGTGCCTGAGTTCACTGGAGCACCACCAGGAGAGGACAGACGCACGTACACGTTTCCTGCCCTCCGCGAGCCAGCAGCCCGGAGAGAACGCAAACACATCTGACCACGTTCCGTTCCACCGCGTCCAGCTGCTGCGTGTCTGTGCGCGCGCGCCCTCGGGCCGCGCGTGCACGCGGCTGCGGGGCTTGGTGCCTGCATGCGCCTGGGCACCTGCAGCCCGTCTGTCCCGGTGGCCGGCTGACACCTGAGCCAAACCGGTTGGAGTGGCTTGTGCTGAAATTTTTGTTTGTGTCAATGGGACCTCGAGTTGAGTCAGGGAGGGACAAGGACGGGTAGGTAGGGTGGGGGCGAAGAGTAAGAGGGAGGGTCAGAGGGAGTGGGCAGGGCTGGGGCAGTAGCAGAGACAGAGCTCCTCCGTGAGCAACATCCTGTTTATGCAGGGAGCATAGTCAGAGAAGAATCAGAGGCTGGGGGACACTGGGCTTTGGGACGGAAGAGAGTGGACTGGTGGGAGGCACGAGTGTGGATGAGTATCTGCGACCCATTCCTCTCCGCTCTGCTCCTCTATGCGTCTCCTGTTGCCCTGATGGCCGCACAGGAAGGCGCTGGCCGCTGCCTGGCACTGTGGTGCGAGATGACGGGTACTGGGTGTGGGTCCACCCCCAGGACAAAGGTCATTTTGGGCAATGCTTCCAGGTCACTCCTCCTGTTCCTCCCTGAGATGCTTCTCCCCCTGCAGAGGGCAGGGAGGGACCTCGGCCCAGAGAGCAGCAGCTCCCGCAGAGGAGACGCTGCGGGAAAACGCCTTTGTCCCTTTCAGTTAGGGTGGTGACGTCCTTCCAAGAGATGCCACCCACATGTTGCCATGTGCTGTGCTGTTCCTGTTTGCCCACCCTGCAGGCCCACAGACCCCCAGGACCTGACAACCCCGCTTTCTGGCTGCCTAACACCCCTCAGAGCTCGGGCTGGGCTGGCTTTTCCTAAAGCTGGAGAGAGTCAGCCGGGAGTGGGGAGCTGAACGTCAGGAGCATGTGGCCCTGCTTCTCAGCAGGCTGTTCTGTGCAGGGCCCCCCAGCTTCTGTAAACACAGGGACCGATGCAGGGGTCCAGGACAAGAGTAGGTGCCCTCGTGGGAGTCAGTCTTCCAAGGGGCAACACCACCAGCAAGACGACAAAGAGCCATGGATGGCTACGTAGGCTGCTGACGGCTGCTGAGAGAAGGGGCTCTAGCCAGGGCCCCAGCTGTGCTCCCCTGCGTTCCCCTTCCCTCATCCCGACCACAGATGGCCTGGGCCCCCTAGGGGCTGGGCCAGCCTGTAGAGCCTGCAACACCAGGCGCGTCTCTAGGTGACTCCAGGCCTCTGTGGCCTCTCAGCTTGGATGCTGAGGGTGTGGTTCCTCCTCCATCCAGATGGTCACTTCCTGGTCATCAGTCTGAGCCCTTGCCACCACCCAACTCGGCTTCCCCATGGGAAAGCCTCTGGAGGGTTACAGTTGAGCCTTGCCCTTCACCAAGCACAGGGTGGCAGGACAGCTACAGAGCGGAAAACAGACTCGAATCCAGACCGACCAGGAGACCTAGGTAACAGTGTGGAGAGAGGGGCAGGAGCTGAGGGGACAAAGGGGGCGGCGGCACCTGGGGACACTGACAGGAACTGCGGGTTCTCATGCCGAAGGGCAGACTTCCTTAAGTGCGCGAGTATAACCTTCCTCTCCGTCTCGTGAACTCTGACCCCTCCTTTCTCTCCCAGCCAGGACCAGTCACCTCAGACCTGCAGCTCCAGCTGCTCTGGCCCTGCTCAGCCGGCAGGGTGCCGCTGCCCCGTCAGAGGCCAGGCTGTGGTGTGGCCGCAGGGGCCCTCGTCCCAAGGCCCAGGCTCGCCCTCTGTGGGGAAAGCAGGGGCCAGGCCTTCCAGTTCCAAGACACCCCCAGATGCCGCCGCAGCAGGACCAGCTCTCGGACTCGCTGCCACTGCACTTGGAGACTTTGGCCCTGTCCTGTGTGTTTTCAGTCCCAGAGACAGGGAGGCTGGAGCCTCTGAGCATGGAGCACCCTGCCTGTGGGGGAAGCAGGGCGGAAGCCCACAGAGCCCCTAACCCCTCCAGTGTCTCCCCCAAAGATATGTTTCACGCCTCCTCGCAGGGACCCTAGGAACCTCCCTCCAGCCTCATCACAAGCCTCAGTTTCCCCTTCAGTTCTAGAAGTGTTGTAAAAGATCAGAAACAGCAAGATCCCTCACGTGCTGTAATTGGTAGGGTCAGAGAGCACTGGCCCAGGAGCCACAAGGAAAGGCAGAGGGACAAAGGCAAGAGCCTCACTGCCCACACCAGCCTGCTCCCCTCCCTGGGCCTCCATGCCCAAGGTCTTCCATGGGGAGACCCTGCTCCCGGAAAAGGCCCCACATGCTGAAGCTCACTCAGGTCTCCAGCAGTGATCAGTACCCTCTGCCTGTACCCAGGGACCCCCACCTGGCCCTACAGTTCTAGACTGCAGCAAAAGGGGGGAGCCCAGCCACTCTTGGGACATTCCAAAGCTCCTTCCAGGAAATCAGAGGGTTGGCTCTGTTCAGCATTACAGAGAGGCTGAGAGAGAGACAGGGCAGACCAGAGAGAGAAGCACAGAAGCAGAAATGGTGAGACAGATCTCAAGGCACAGCGAGGCACCTGGGACCTAGAGACAGAAAGATACACAGAGAGACACACATCCAAGGTTACTGATGAGGGTAATTCAGAGACACAGAAGCTGAGACAGAATCTGAAACACAAATCCAAAGACCTAAAGAGAAGCTTCTGGATGCCTGCGTGCCCACTGCTGGGATCACTTAGGTACCTCCGTCTTCGGCCCTCAATTCTGACCACTCAGCAATGACTCAATGATACTTTCCTACTCAATATCGCCAAGGCCCTCAAAAAGTCAAGTATTTCCCCATCCTTCTGCCATCCCCCCATCTTTCCCTGATTCGCCTGATTCCTGTTCCCTCCACCCCAAGTCTTCTGCTTACCTACCCACTGTCCTCTCCAGCTACTTCCAGCTCGCATCTCAGACGACTGCTCAGCATCTGGCCTCTTGCTGTCTCTATGCCTGGTCGTCCTCTGTCCTTCTGTTTGTCCATGTCTTCATTCTGGCAGAGCTAGGAGCAAAGATCCAGAGCTGGGGCAGGGGCCCGGTGGCTGCCTCCCCTGTCGCACGGCTCTCCCCCCTTGTTATCTTGATGCCCTTTTGGTTTCTGTGTCATTGTCAGGTCATCACAGAAGCTGCCTGGGGATGTAAAGTATGTCATGCAGGTGCAGACTGGCTTGTTTTATTTCTCTCTCTTTTCGTCTTTTCCACCCTGGATTTTTTTTCCTGCCTCTAAAATAAAGGGCTGGTTCAGGCTACTGCCCACCGGTCTGTTTGGAGCAGCACTGGCTGGAGGCCCCTAGAGGAGGCGACAAAACTGGAGGGGCCGCATCCAAGAAGCGTGTGAGGTTCCCACTCCACCTCAGAGTGAGATGCCAACTGCTGAAGACTCAGTTAGGGTGGAGGCTGAGAGGAGAAAGGAAAACAAAGCTGGAAAGGCCCCATCAGGAAGTGCAGAAAATAAGTCTGGCAGGAAGAACAGCCAAAGACTTAGGCAAAAGAAAGAGCCCAGAACAGAGACAGAAGCCAACAGAATTCAAGCACAATGACCCCGCCCCCGGCTGCGCCTGGCCTCAGCCCTAGGACTGTGACATACCTGAACCCAGCTTTGGGAGCTCAGCCAGCCACAAGCCTTACAGAGATGACTGGCTTTCAGCCTTGAGCCAAGCACATCACAAGTTGGTGATTTATTAGAGGTTTCTTCTTACTACGATTTGGGGAAACAGGACCCTCCTTATCAGACTCAGGGACAGCCATCGTTGGGAGGGTTGAGGCTTTGAAGCCATTACTGAGTCTCAGCTTAAGGGGCAGGTAGGGAGCAGGTCCTGGTACCCTTCTCTGATCCCTAACTGCGCGCTCCCGCTCCTGATCATACCTTCCCCACACTGTTTTCTCCGAGGACACAGTCAGGGTCAAGCAGGGCACAGCCCCACTGTGCTATCAGGTCCCAGAACAGGGTCCCACACCCACTGCAGCCCTGGCCACTCTCTATGTCCTCAATTTCTTGGGTGTGATGGAGATCAAGTTGATGTGCAAAAGACAAAAGCAGCAGTCGTCACTCCCCTGCACAGCCCAGGGGCCTCAGGTCCTGTTTCTGTTCTGCCCCCACCGTGCTGGGGGTAGAAACAAGCCTGCATTTCCTCCTATATCCGAAGCTCATCAGCTTGGATCCTGGTCCTGGGGACAAAGTTAAGCAGCAGCTTGGGGGCCTGGCTCGAACACAGGAGGACACTGCGGAAGGGCCGGAGTCTTCGAAGGCTGGCAGCTCTGCCCTGGGTCTTATCTCGGGAAAGTCCCTGCCCGCTACCCCGAGTTCCAGAAGCCACAGTCCCCAGGTTCCTTGTCCTGAAGGAGCCCATGAAATCAGTCTTCCTAGGACTCGGCAGTGACCGGTTCCCAGGCTCCAATACGCCCGAGGCAGTTGGGTCCCGCGCTCAGTCACACGCGCAGACAGCACCCTAGAGACGCGGCTCTGCTTCCCTCTAGCGGCCGAGCCGACGGGTCCGGCCTCAGAGCGGGTCCGCGCGACACCGAGGTTCGCCCCACGGCACATTTCATGCACGACAAAGTGAGCGGGGCGGACAGAGAGACGACCGCCCGGAGGGCGACGCGCCCCCCCCACCCCGCTCCCCCGCATGGCAGCGCGTGCTCCTGCGGCCGCCTCCTGATCGTGGCGGTGCTCCAGGATGCTCACTGACCGCGCACCGTTCCTGTCGCCTAGGCAACGGTGCCGCAGGTTCACGGCTCTGCCTTGTCTCCTGTCGCCACGGTAACCAGCGCTTTGCGACCTTCAGTTTGCGGCGGGAGGTCGTGCTGCAGTGGAGGCTGCGGCGGCGGTTGCTGGGCGACGGCGGAGGGGTCCCGGGGGCGGCTCTGGGCGCAGGGACCCCGCCCGGCCCGGCGCCCCTCTCCCCTCCCCCGGGCAATGGCGGCGGCGCCCCGGGGTTGGGCGGGGGGCTCGCGCTGGACCTGGCGTCCGGTGGCCCGGGACGCACTCCTGGCGCGGGCCTTCCATTCATGCACCGAACTGCGGGGTCGGCTCTATCTGGTGGGGGGCCTCCTGGCTGGAGGGGCGACAGAGCCGAGCGGCGACACAGTGGTCTTAGACCCGGCAGGGGACCAGGCCGTGCGGATGGGGGCGCGGGGCGGCCCGAGACGCAGCCACCACGACGCGGTGCCGCTGGGCGGCCGCTGGCTCTGCGCGGTGGGCGGCTGGGATGGGTCGCGCCGCCTGGCCACGGTGGCCGCCCTGGACACAGAGCGTGGAGAGTGGGAGGCGTGGGCCGCGGCTCCCGGCAGCTGCCCCCCTGCCGGCCTCAGCAGTCACACATGCACCCGCCTCTCGGACCGGGAGGTGCGGGTGGCAGGCCGGGAGGGCGGAACGCGCACTCAGCGTCGCTTCGGAAGCATCTACACGTTAAGGCTGGACCCTGGCGCCCGCACCTACTGGTATGGCACCCCCGTCCCAAACCTTCCACCTTCCCTTCAGCTACACTCCAGAAAAGCCAAGGCTCAACCGTTTCGCAGGCATTTTATCCACATCCCTCAGCCCACCACCCTCCTTCCCGGCATGCACCGTGTCCGAGGTAGCTGAACCCTGTGTACCCCGCCCTGCCCTCCACCCCTTTTCAGTCCTTGGCCGAGGGGGTCGGTAAAGGGGAACAGCACTTACATTTCCCAGAAAACGCCCCTCAGGCCCGACTTTGTGTGCGTCCCCAGCTACAAGGAAGAAGGGGACCACACGGCCTCCCGGTCGGGGCACTGCGCTGCCCTGCTGCGGAGCCCCGGGCCGCGCCCCGCTCACCAGCTCTTGCTGTTCGGTGGCTGCAGCTCAGCTGAACCAGAAGTGGCTGGGCACTGGAGTCCCGGGACGATTAAGGTATCACCCACTCACACCTTGCTTAGGGTGCAAGGGGGCTAAAACTGTGATGCCCAAATCCCTCCAGACAGTCCCTCCTTCCTCCCCCAAGGACGAGCCAACTGTTGCCCCCCGTCTGATGGAACAGCTTGCCAAGCTTGTGAGCAGTGGGCGGGGGTCCCAGCAGGGGCCTCAGGGACTGCGGCATCACTCATGCTCTGTGGTGGGGCCCTTTGCAGTGATGTTCGGTGGAGAGGCTCTGACCAGACCTAGAGACGCTGTCTGCAATGACCTCTACATCTACGATACCCGTGAGAGCCGCCCAGGGGTTAAGGGGAGAGTGGGAAGAGGGAACCTGAAGACTGCAGAAAGAGGGGGAGCAGAGTGCTGGGGAGGGAGGAGGGAGGCTTAGCTGGCCAGGGAGTACACACAGCATGAAGTCTGAAGGCCCAGCAGTCAAGGGAGAACCTGGCAGGCCTTTGGTGGTGGTAAGAGCGCCATGGCTGCCAGTAACCACCCCGCCTCACCCGACAGGCAAGTCTCCTTCTCTGTGGTTCCACTTCCCCTGTGCAGACCGCGGACTGAAACGCGTGGGCCACCGCACCTGCCTTTGGAATGACCAGCTTTACCTGGTTGGGGGTTTTGGTGAGGATGGCAGGACTGCTAGTCCACAAGTTTGCGTCCTGGACCTCTTTATCTAAGGAACAGTGCCAAGACACACTGCCAAGCCTCTGTCGTGTTGTTGACTCATAAAGCATTATCAGCAGAGCTACCTGTCTCACGTCAAATGCTTATTAAATTTCAATCTGAGAGTCAACATTTGTCTCTGAATCTTTGTGGGTGAGGGCGTTAAATAAGTAAACACCTCTTTATTTGCAAGGGAAAAGATAAAACATGTGACCTCCTGATACTGTGAGTCAACCTGATGGGACCAAAAGCCACAGATTGTACGTATGCTTTTCCCCACCCCATGCGAACTCCATCCTTAACAGTGGGACAAAGCTTCAGGCTAGAGCTGAGCATTCTGACCAAAACATTTAATTAACAAAAAAATATTACAACAGCAGAGAAAATAATTACAACGATAAAGAAAAATGAGAAGAAGTGGGAGTCAGGGTAGAGAAGAATGCAAAGACCTTGGTCCCTAGGAGACCAACACTCCGGCTGAGCTGGCCTTAGCCCCAGCCCCTTCTGAGTTTTCCTTGGCTGGCTTCTCGTCTTCCCCCATGAGACGAATGTTGTGCTTTTCCCGAAATTCATTTAGTTCTTTTCCCTTTGCCTGAAGCTGCTGTGTCAATGTCTCAATGATCTTCTGGATCTGGAGGGCAAGCAGTAGAGATTACATAGGCCTTCGGGCATCCCTTCCCCCACCTAATACGGAATGCTCGAGAGAAGTGAAAAAGATGACATCTCTAACCTCACCTCTAACCAGGTAATAAGAGTAGGCACTAAAACCATTCTTTTCTCAGACATGATGGTTCCTAAACTTCAGTGTACATAATAAGAATCACCTGGCCTGCTCATTTATAAAATGCCACTTAATGGGCCCCATGTCCAAGGTTTTGCATCAGGAGAGGGTCTAGGAAGCTGCATTTTAAGTTAGTGAGCAGCACCCTCACCACCTCCCTTGCACGTCGGCCCAGCTGCAGAGCCAACAGCTTCTCCTCTAAGGAGCCAGACTCAGTGCAGGGGCACGAAGCGCACAGTCTGGCGGGTTCCACATGAGCTCTGCTCACACTCTCACTCCCCGGCCCCCCTCCTCACCCCACTGTCACCTGGAGCTCCCACTCCAGGATCTCGCCCACCTGCTCCTTGTTATTCTCCAGGGCGGGTAGCACCTCCTTGACCGTCCGCTCCACCAGCACCCCTCCAACCATGCGGTAGCACCTGCGGGTCTCATCCACCTCCTTCAGTGTGTCGATCACCAGGCTGGAGGAGGACAAGGCAGGATCTGAGGACTGAGGAGCACTCCGCTGCAGGCCCCCCAACACACACACATGCAACACGGCCACCCAGCTTTCATGGTTTTTCTGCGTCTCCTGGCTTCCTCACCTGTGCTCATTCAGCTCCATCTCCAGCTCTGCTGCCTTGGATGCCAGGCCTCGCTGTTCCTGCCGAAGGCGGTTGAAGCCAGCAATTACCTAAGAAGGTGAGAAAGAGACAAGGAGTGACAGAGGATACAATGGAAATGGCAGAGGTCAAGACACAACACAGGATGGCAGGCGCCACAAAGATGCAGCAGCAGGCAGCTACATAGGACACAAGTTTGCGTGAAAAAAGGCACAGGACATAAGTTTGCCATATCTAACTTCAGTCTGCCTGCAATTCCATTCACCAGACACTGGATGAGTGGCTGCCAAGTGAGACAGACTGCTGGTCTACCTTGCCGTTGACAGCTGCTGAGGAGAGGCACCTGTGATACCGGGTAGGGTGGAGAGCTACTGAAGCACCTGCACAGGAGCTTAGCCTCGCAGGTGATGCGGGCTGACAGGGAAGGCTCTGAAGTTGGCAACTCCTGTTTGGGGCTACCGAGCATCCCTCCCACTCGGGAGCTTCCCTCCTTGACACAGGGGGTCCTCGGGCTACTGAACACAGGGGCAGCAACCTACCCTATACAGGAGTCTCTCCACAGGAACTGAATTTTTGGTGGAAGTCAGCAGGAGTCAGGACACCTGGCTGTCCTAAAGATAACCAACCCTATTCCTGATATCCTCACAGCTGCCCTTGTTCTTGACCTTTGTGTGAACTAGTTATTTAATCTTTATTTTCACTGTGTGCATGATCCAAAAACCTTTTCTCAATCTTTAGTCTGCTTCTTGAAACTCTCTTCCTTTAAGTAGCAACATGGTATGGTGGGAAAACCCTGAACTTTTGATTCTGACCCGAGTTCAAAGTCTAGTTTTACCATTTCCTTGCTATATGACTGAGTTACTTGACCTCTCTTGGTTTCCTCATTTATAAAATGGAGCTAACATACCATAGGCAGAGTTTCTCAGCATCAGTACCACTGATATTCTGGGCTGGATAAGTCCTTGTTCCGGGGGGCTGTCCTGTGCAGCACCGTTGAATGTTGAGCTGCATCTCTGGCTTCTACGCACTAAAAGCCAGTAGCAACTCCTACTTGTGACAACCAAGATTATCTCCAGACATTGCCAAATGTCTCGTTAGGGGGCAAAACCACTGCAGGTTGCCAGCCACTGCCCCAGGGTAATAATGAGAACTAAACAAAGACGACACAGCAAGTGTCTGACACAACTCAGCTCCCTCAGTGTCCAGGACCCTCTACTTCTCTGGCTCCCCTAACCCTCCAGCACTCCTTCCACTGTTCTGGAAGTTCTTCTGCTCATGCCAAAAGGAGAGGGATGGAAGATTCTATTCACAGCACTCCTCCCTTTATCACCTATAGATTTCAACTGGTATTCTTGATTTCAACAATCTCCTTCTCCTTTCTTTATTCTAATTGACAGCAAAACCAGGCCTTCTCAGAAATTCTAGACCCACATTTCCAAGTCAGTGGAAGGAGCTTTGGAGTAAGACAAAATGACTTAAAAGTCTGACCATGAGCAAGTTATTTCTTTTTTGAATCTTAAAGTTTTTTTTACTAATAAAATAGAGATAGTATCTGTCCCATAGGATGCAGTGAGGATTGCGTGATTACATCAAAGATTTAGGGCAATATCCAGCATATAACTGACTGTCAATAAACAGTAGCTGCTATTATCAGAGAACACCTCCACCTAAATGTCCTATGGATACCTTAAAGTCAGGTCAAAGCTGAGCTGATCACCTTTTACCAGTTTTAAACTATTCCTCCTGTCTCCCCTATTGCTGCTAATGACACTGCTCTCACCTTCCAGGTAGGACACCGTGGCTCCAACTCTGAGAGCGCTGAATCCTAACCACTAGACCGCCTGGACGGTTCTATCTTTAAACACACCCTTTCCCATCAACTGCCAAATTTACTGCACCTACCTCAGCAACGTCTCTGAGGCTCACTGACGTCACTCCAGTTCAAGCCTTCATTACCTCTTGTCTGAACTACCACAATAGTCTTTTGCATTATCTCCCTATTTATGGACTCACCATATCCACCCTATACACTATTGCTAATTTAACTTTCCTCACACTTGGATGAAAGGAAAAAGTTTATGATATAATATTAGGCTTAAAGACCAGATTACGAAACAGTATATATTGTTTTTTCTTTTCTTTTTTTTTTTTTTTAATGCCTACAGCATCTGGTCTTCCTAGGTGGTCTCCCATCCAAGTACTAAGCACGTCCAACCCTGCTTAGCTTCCAGATCAAATGAGATCAGGCACGTTCAGGGTGGCATGGCTGTAGATGGTATATGTATATTGTTTAATTATTGTTTTTATTAATATTGTTTTAGTTAATATGGTGTTTATAAAACATGTACATGTGTACACTATACAGGTTATCCTCTCAAAGAATATACTCCAAAACAGTAAGAACTGTTCTCTCTCAGTAGCAGGATCATGGGTAATTTGATTTTGTACTTTTTCCTGTGTTTTCTACATTTCCCACGATGAACATGTATTATTTTATGTGGTAGGGGGAAAAAAATCAATAGTACAACATATACCCTTCTTGACTCCCTGCTACATTAAAAAGTCCCAAATTCTTTGGCATGCAAAGATGCAACTTACTTTAAGGACCACATCTTTTTAAGCTATACCTCATGATTTAAACTAACCAGTCACTACACTTCATGTCAATCTATGCTTTCCTTAGCTCTCCCCTTCTTAGCCTATTTCCATTGTTCAAATTTATCCAATCCTTCAGGCTCAGTTCCAGTATCTCCGCTATGATCGTGGCATGAGTGAAAAACAAAACAAACAAACAAAAAACATATGTCTGATCCTCAAGTCCCTCAATTAAAAGCCCTGCTCTTCCAGTTAATGACTTTGGGTAAGTTAACTAAAGCCTCTGAAACTCAACTGTCCTTATCTTTGTTATAAAGATACAACCTATTTCAAATGGCGGTAATTAAGTAACAGGATAAACCAAGTAAAGCGCATAGCACAAAGTGTTACTTGTTTACAAGGGATATATGAGGCTCAAATTTGCAGCAATGATAAATCCTAACAAGAACAGTCTCAGAACTCAATCGTCACAACTCCTCAGTCTCTTCTAAGGGCTTCTCTTTCTCCACCACCCTTAAATATTGGTTCCTATTCTGCTTTTTTCACTTTCTGAACAAACCCTAATGATTTCATCAAGAACCACGGCTTTGTCTACCAGCCATAAGCTCCTAATTCTCTAACTTACGGCTCCAACTCATTTCTTTCGGTAACGCAAGATTTATAAATCTAACTGCCCATTAAATGTCTCTACCTTGATATCCCACAAGAAACCCAAATTCAAAATCCTAAAATAAATTTATTCCCTCCCCCGAAACTTGTCCATCTTTCTGTATTCCCTATGGCCTCAGCATCCATCAAAGACAGAAACCCGAGACACATATCAGATTATTAATTTATCTCCTTTTCTCTACATTCAAGTTTTACAGTCCATTTCAAACTTTAAGTCCACCTGCATCCCAAACATGTTAGGCCGTTTTTAAACACACTGTTCCCCCTACGCAGAAAATCCTCCACTTACTTTTTTTGACTAACTTCTCTGATCCTTTAGAACTGAGCTGAAAGATGATCTCTTCTAGAAAACAAAATAACTAGCATTTGTTAATCACATACTATATTCCAGTCACTATGCAAAACATTTTGCATGCATTGTCTTGCCTAATAATCAAAATACAGTGATGAAGTAGGTACCACTAGGTTTTAAAAGGAGGCAAAGGCAGAGAGAAATAACTCACGGGAGGTCATCATCTATAAACAGTAAATAGAAATGTGATTCAAACACACGTCTGCCCAACCCCAGTGTGGTTCAGTCTTAACCACCCTACTATATTATACCACAGCTTACCTTTCCCACCTCCCCGCCCCACCTCCAGTCCTATAAACTCATACTTCGTAGGGGTCTCTCCCCTAGCTGCCATAAAGAAGGACCGCTGTGGAACACTGTAAATCTTATTGTTTGAATTGTCTTTTCTCAAATGAATCTGTGAGCTAACTTGAAAACAAAGTCTATTTATTCATGTTTCCCTGTACCCAGCAGAGGATCTGGCATGGGGTAGACCCTCAAAAAGTATGAGGTTCCTTCTCCCTTCCTTTCCCCAAGTCTGAAATCATCTCTTCCCCACTCTTCAAAATCCCATAGCATGTTATGCCTCTCTTAGGACACTTATCTTCTGCCTCATTTTAGCATTTTGTAAATCTTATTTTCCCCAACAAGACCAGAACCCTTTGATGGCAAGGAACAGTTTAAAAAATCTTTATGCAGATACCTTTGCCCGATTCAACGAATAACTGATCAATGAATCTGTAATTAAAAGAGCTGCTGTTTACGTTTTCCTTCATCTTGTGTAGATGTCCTCCCCCTTCTATTAAACACTAGCCCCGCTATCAGCAAACCATACTTCCCAAGCCACGAAGGACTTTCTGATTAATTTGGGAAACGCTGCCCGATGCTAGGCACTGGCGGAAATGCAAACCTGGGTTAGAAAAGGGTTTCTGGTCTCTAAAGAAATTCGACCTAATACTGACTTCCAAATCAAAACAGTATAAAACACTGGACTGTTCGAACATGTGTGTCACGCGGCGCTGCAGAGTGACTGCGATTGTTAACTCGGCTTCAGGGTCAGGTAACAGAAGACACAACTAGCCCGTTGAATAAGGCCCCGGGATTCGTTACGAGCTGCCCGGCCCAGCCGTACCTTGTTTGAGGGTGCGGAGAAGTGGGGGAAGCGACGACCCACCTCCTGTCAGGCCTGTGCACCCTCCCAGGCCCTGCCTCCGCGGCTTTCCCTTCCCCGAGGCTCACCCAGCACCCCAAGCGTGCGTGGCCCTCCTCCGCCCGGGCGCCGGAGCTCTCCGAGGACGCTCCCCTCTCTGCGGGGCCACGCGAGTGCGGGCCCAGGGCCAGGGACCTGGCCCAGCCGCGGGCGCCCCCTCGCCTCGCCTCTTCTCCGGACCCGGCCGGGCCGCCCTCCTCCGCCTTCTCCGCTCCTCACCTGCTCAGCCGACACCGCCCCCTTCCCCGCGCCGCTGCCGCTGCTCTTGCCGGCGCGACCGCTGCTCTCCGCCATCTTCGCCGCCTGCCGGGCTTCCGGCGCGCGGCGCGGCCCCGCCGTGCGTCACTTCCGGCCTCGGCGTCCGCCTGCGCGCCCGGCGCTCCCGCCTCCGCTCGGCTCTCCGGCTCGGGTCCCGGGAGCGACTGTGGCTGTAGCTGCATGTAGGCCCTACCCCCGTCCCGCTGGCTGCGGTGAATTCCCTCTGCGGTCGCCACCCCGGGAGAGGCGGGGGGGACGGGCGAACTGCAGCGTGGGGGCGCGGGGCGGGGTCCGGGTGCCGAGCCCCCCGCCCACCACGGGGCGGTGGGAACGAGGGAGGGCGACCCTCCCTCGGAGATGCTGCGCTCGGGCGGGACTGAGCTGAGTCAGTGCAGCGGCGCAGGTGCGCAGGCAGGAGGCGTGGCGGGGAGAACCCAGGAAGTTCCTTGGAGGTGACTCGAGGTGCAGAGACGTCCGGCAGGGGACAGGGCCTCGGTTTAATGCGAGATCGCGAGGTCGAGGTTTCCTGCTCCCCTCCTTAGGATCTCTTCCTGTAACCCATAATTACGTGTAGTGAAGAGCGTTTTGGAGACTTGGGGGTTTTCACTGGCAGAGCCTTGATTCAGTCTAACAGTGTGAAGGGAGAAGTCGGGGAATCCTAGAAATTTATTGCTTTGAGGGAGGGTTTGGTGTCCTGATTTCTCACTTTCCTCAGGCTGGGCTTCATCCGGCCTCCTCACCAGCTCCTGTCCCTTCTGTGTCCCAGACTCCGGATACCTCGACTCTCAGTATTTTGTGCTCAGCCCAGGTAACATGTTCTGTTGGATTCTCAATACCTGTCACGTAGCAGATGCTCAGTAAATGTTGGTCATATGGATGGCGGGAAACAGTGGGGTACTAGCCATTACAAAACATTTGATTGGTGGGTCATTGTGCCTTGTAGCAGCAGAATCAAAGGGAAGTCCAGCCTTCTTGCCTCCCCACCTGAGCCCCTTATGTTTAAACTTGGGTTTCCCCACACTGGGAAGTCTGAGTTCTGTCTGTGCCATTCACAGGTCCAAAGCCATGGCTGTCTCCTCTTCCTCCTGGGACCTGCCCCTGGTGGCTGTGTGCCAGGTAACCTCGACGCCAGACAAGCAGCAGAACTTTAAAGCGTGCGCTGAGCTGGTTCGAGAGGCTGCCAGACTGGGCGCTTGCCTGGCTTTCCTGCCCGAGGCATTTGACTTCATTGCCCGGGACCCTGCAGAGACTCTACACCTGTCTGAGCCATTGGGTGGGAAACTTTTGGGAGAATATAGCCAGCTTGCCAGGTATCAAGGGGAGAGGGACAGGTACTTTCTTTGTTGGGTCGTGTCTCTGGATTGCGGATGTGAGAAGTATTAGTGTCCCCTCCCCCAGGGAATGTGGACTTTGGCTGTCCTTGGGTGGCTTCCATGAGCGTGGCCAAGACTGGGAGCAGACTCAGAAAATCTACAATTGTCATGTGCTTCTGAACAGCAAGGGTGAGACCTCATAACTCCAGCCCACCTCTTCCTGGGCTCTTGTGCATAAACTAAGATTCTCCAGACTTTTTCTCAGTGAGGGGAGGTGGGAGTGTCCCTACTCCTGTTCCTGGCCTGTGAACTGTCTCCTCCTCGGGAGGAGGGAGCTAACTGGGCTTCCAGAGCAGGGGTCCCCAACCTAGTTGGCACCAGGGACCAGAGCTCCTGTGAGAATCTAATGCCTGATGATCTGAGGTGGAGCTGAGGCAGTGATGCCGGCGCTGGGGAGTGCTGCAGATACAGATGAAGCTTCGCTCGCTCACCCACCGCTCATCTGCCATGAGACCTGGTTCCTAACAGGCCGCGGACCAGGACCAGTCCACAGCCCTGTGGTTGGGGACCCCTGTTCTAGAGCACCAGCACCAGGTTTCTTTCTCCCCCTTACTGTAGGGTCAGTCGTGGCCACGTACAGGAAGACGCATCTGTGTGATGTAGAGCTGCCAGGGCAGGGGCCTATGCGTGAAAGCAACTCCACCATTCCGGGGCCAGGGCTCGAATCACCTGTCAGCACCCCAGCAGGCAAGGTGGGAATGTGAAAGGGCGAGGGGGTAGGGGAAGAGGAATCCTGTGGCTAGGTGATGGAAGGTAGAAAGCCCTAAGGAGTAGGGTAGTGGGGAAGTGACCAGATGCTGTGATGAACAGGATAGGGGGCTAAGTAGGCTATCTTTTCCATTCCAGATTGGTCTAGCTATCTGCTATGACATACGGTTCCCCGAACTCTCTCTTGCATTGGCTCAGGCTGGAGCAGAAATACTTACCTACCCTTCAGCTTTTGGATCTGTAACTGGCCCAGCCCACTGGGAGGTAAGACGACACCTCTTCAAAACACATGTCCTCTCTTACTCTCCTCTTCCCCCAGCCCTTCCAGTTGAAAGACTTTACCCCTCCCAACGAGTGGGAAGATCCATTTCCTAGATTGCTGCCTTAACTCTCCTATGTTGTAAATCATTCCCAGGCAATTATAAGAGTGGCTACTAGAGGTAGACTAGCCTGCCATGTCCACTGCCTGCCACTTCCCTACCAGCTGCTACGTGAATGAGCGTGGACACAAATCTCCTTACCCCCAGGTGTTGCTGCGGGCCCGTGCCATCGAAACCCAGTGCTACGTGGTAGCAGCAGCCCAGTGTGGGCGCCACCACGAGAAGAGAGCAAGTTATGGGCACAGCATGGTGGTGGACCCCTGGGGGACAGTGGTGGCTCGCTGCTCAGAGGGACCAGGCCTCTGCCTTGCCAGAATCGACCTCAGCTACCTACGACAGTTGCGCCAACACCTGCCTGTGTTCCAGCACCGCAGGCCTGACATCTACGGCAGTCTGGGTCACCCCTCATCCTAAGACTTTTGACTTTGTGAGCTGCTGTTGCTGTAATGTTGGGGCAGGACCCAGGTGTGGCCCCTCACTTGGAAAACCTTGGCTCAGCTTCTTGGGAAAGGTGAAACTCACCTGAGCTCACATTTCACTTTCAGAAAGGTGGGATTTTATATTGTCACTGTTTATTTCATGAAAACTGAAATTATGCTGAGGGCTGAGCAGTACTGGCATTGAAAAAAATAGAATCATAAAGTCTGTGTCTGGACACCTCCTTTGGGAGCTGAACTGTACCAGCTGGACCAGGTGCCACCTGTAGGCCTCCTGACTCATTCCAGGTCTCCCTACCTAAGTAAAAGTGCAACACTCAGTGCATGTCCCGGCTGGAGTGCTCCCAAGCCTGGGAGTGGGAGTTGGGGCAAGGGTGGAGAAGGGAGGGAGGAGCAGGAACTGATACTGAATTACATCACGTTCACCTACAGTGCCCTTTGCCCAGGCCAGAAGGATGCAAAGGGGGAAAGGGCTGCAGGGTACAGTATTTATTTTCACTTGAACATGAAAGGAACGGGTCACACTCCCCCTTCCCCTTTTCAGGAGGAGTGTATTTTAATCAGCAGCCTCTGCCCCACCCACCCTGTGCGTGTGTACACACACACCACAGATGGGAGGGGTGATGGGCTGACCAGTCCTCTTAACCTGTTTTCCCTCGAAGAGGGTCTGACAAAGGGGAAGGAGGAGCCACAGCGGGCAGAGGTTTCGGCTGTGGAACAGAGACGAGACAGCAGCACCAAGGCCAGGAGAGAGTGGAAAAGGGCACAGCTTCTTTGTTTTTAAAAAATTCTTATAATTTGGGGGAGGGTGGTGAGTGATTTCCAAAATACACTTTGGAGTCCTACCTTCCACACAGCTCCCTTCCTCACAGCCCTTTGGTTTCTCAGACAAAACTTAAGAGCCCTCGTACAGCCAGGAGCCCTGGGAGCCCCTCAGTGCACCCCAGCGCAGAGCTCGCTTCTATCCCTTCCAAGACCAGGCCCTGCAGCCGTTGCTTCTCCCTACATGCCTCACGGTTCAGTGGCAAGGTGGCTGTAGACACGTTGGGGTGAGTGGAAAGGGACACGGGGAAGCCCAGGCACATGGGTGCAGGGAGGGGTGGGAAACACCACTTCCATATCATCTTCTCCTTTAAAAAAAAAAAAAAAAAAAAAAGGCAGGGGTGTGACTGGTTGGAAGGGTAGAGAACAAACCCCAGGACAGTATGTACGCTCCCAAGGTGAGTGCTGGGGACAGTCCCATGAGGGGAGGTCAGGGCAATGCCTGCAGCATCAAGTTCCTCAGGAGTTTCTGTCGGCCCAGCTCGTAGTCCTCCTCGTCCACATTCACCAGCAGCTTGATGGCTTCATGGCCCACAGCCTGCTTGAGGGAGTCTGTGATGAAGACACCTTTGAGTGCCTCTAGCAATGAGCCGTTGATGTAGTCGCGCCAGAATGCGTCGAGGTAGGTGAGCTCGGAGAACTTGATGTCACAGATGATGGAGCCCAGGTCCCGGGACTTGAGGATGGTGTTGGCCTGGTTGAAGCGCTCAAACTGGCGCTCGAGGGGATCCTGCTTGTTGGAGAAGACGTTGCCCTGCAGCGCGGTCTCGTGCTGGCAGTACTCCGCGCGGACCCGCAGCCGGATGTCTGCGGAGGGAGACAGGCACAGGCGGCCACGCTGAGGGGCGAGCGCGGCCAGCTGCTTCCCTGCCGCAGCCCCAGGACTGGCGCTCTCCGAGGCGCCTGGGCAGCCCCGGCCTGAACGCGGCAGGCCCCCGTAATGGGCTGTGCCCGGGTCAGACGCCCAGTCATCAACAAGCAGCGCCTCGCTCCTAGGGGCCATTTCCCTAATCAACAGGTACAGCTCGTTGCAGTGCCCTACCGTGTGACCTGCTTCACCCTGCGACGAGGATGTCACAACAGCACCCTCTGACTTAGTGTTAACTAAAGGCACTTGAAACATATTCTGCCACCAAGCTGGAAGATGTGCCCCCCACCCGCCCCATCGACAACCGCTCTGCCTCACTCCGCAGCAGCTGAGGGAGCCCCACACTGAAGGGCACCCTGGCAACCCTCCACGGCCCTCTGCACCCTGGGACCCTCCTCACCACATGTCTGCTTTTCCTTGGGATCTGGTGTCACCGACTTCCGGCGCTTTCGCTGGCTCCCAAGTGTGGCTCGCCCTCGAGCTGGCCTCTTGCTACACATCTGAGGGCCCGAAGTGGGGCAGCACACCACAGGGTAGTGGGGAGGCACTGACCAGGGGGCAAGGGGAGAAGTCAGAGGACATGCAGGAACCACACCCACTCTGGGGGTGAGGAACCTCTTAGAGTCAGCACAAAACGCGGTGCCCACGCTGTGACCTGGAAGGACACTGGAAACAATCATAGGACCTCGGTGATGCAAGAGCATTACCTATGGGGGTGGGGAGGGACATGGTCCTTTCACTGAAGCTGGAAGGCTGGGAATATGACGACTCCCACGTCCCCTTCCTTGATTATGGCCCTTGGGGGAGTACCCCCCTCTCACCTGTTTTAGGGGCTGGGTAGGCCTCGGTTCTGGATCGCTGAGGGCTCTGGGGGTCACGTAGCGAATTGAAGTCTCCTCCAGATACTTGTCTACAAGGTCGGGGCACACTACAGGGGAGAGGGAGTCATTCGAGAAGATACACCCTCCCTCCTGGTCCGCCCTCTCTGAGTCCCCCCCCCCCCTGCGAGGTCAGTGCCTCCTCAGCAGCACCCTCTCCCCGATCTTGGCGCCTGCGTGCCTCACCAGCCGCCGCTTCTCTTGAGGGTGACGTAGGCAGCAGGTCGTGGCGTGTAATGATGCGCAGCAGCTGCAGCACCTGGCGGAAGTTACTCTCATCGCAGCGGCCCTGGCGCTCCAGCGCCAATAAGAAGTCACGTCCATTTCGGATGAGGCCACGCTCATGGTCATCGATGACGTCCACGAATAGGAAGGACAGGACGCGCACGTCTCTGTGTGTCAGGTGGGTGCCCACGATGTCGAACATGCGGTGCAGGCTGTACAGCCCATGCTCCTGCGCCCCGCGCTCCTCTGGCCACGCCTGGCTCACCCGCCGCTTCAGGCCCGCCATGGTGGGCTCAGGTGCACACCGCTTCCCAGAAGCCCTGCTCAGCAGCGGCAGTCCCCACACACTGTGAGGACAAGGAAGGGGCTGTGAGCTGGTCAGTGGCAAGAACTGGTCTAACACATTCCTTTATTCCTGGTGCCAACATAGTGCCCGGCACCCTGCAGTGCTCAGTAAACGTCTATTAAAAATAAAGCCTAGAGTTTTCATGTCCAACCGACGCTGCCCTAAGTCCAGATCCTATCAGAGAAACATAGTCACGTCCTCCAAGTAAGAACGTTACACTCACCTGGAGGGCTACATACTCAGTGGGAGTCGCCATTAGACTTCACTCTGACCGCAATACTGCTTTGTGCCCCTGCCCAACCAGTCCACCTCTTAAATGTCGGCAAACCGAGTAGAGAATTCACTCAACTCTAACGTGGACACTGTAGCAAATAAACTTAGGGGCTGACGGGAGGGAAAAGGAAAATATTGAGGGCGAGAATGTTTCAATTCTGTTTGTGTCATTAACAAGCTGTGTCGCTGTCACCTTAAGCAAGTCTCTAAACTTCAAGTCTCACTGCCCCCAACTACGAAACAGGGATGAAAAAAACTACTCAGAATTGTTAAGAATCTAATGAGAAAATACGTGTGAAATCATTGCTAAACCCTGAAATAAATTGTCGCAAAAGACCTCTCAAAGAAATAAGTACCCTTGACCTCTGCGGCCCAGCCTCGTCCCTCCAAAGCCTATCCTTAGGTTCCCCACAATCTAACTCCAGCCGCATAACTGCTCAGATTAATCAGTGATATTCACCCAAAAACATGGACTTAAATCCAGACTTGACTAAGCTCCTATGTTGAGCATCCTTGTAATTCTATCCCACGAGTACTTGATGTTCACACACCTTCTGGCTATACCACCTTCCAACCTCCTTTCCTCGTGGTTATTATTTATCAGCCCCGTCAATGACCAATCACAGCCCTACATTCATTTGGCACTTTGTTCGCAGAGTTCCTCCATCCTGGATGCAGCCAATAACCAATCCTCAAGCCCAGCAACTCTTACCTCCACTCCCGTCACATACTTCCTGCCCGCAGTGTTCCATGGGCACAGAGGGCTGCTTATCCCTGCATGAGGTGTAGAGAATGTACTGCTCCACCCTCTGGCTGCAACCTACAGCCTCCCAATCAATTAGAAAGTCCTGATGATGCTATTTCTAAATATTTCCTAAACCTGCCTCACCTTCCCACCGCCACTGCCACTGGCCCAGTTCAGGTCCCAGCTGTCTCTCACCTAGACTTCCACAGCAGCTTCTTCAACAGCTTTCTTTACCATCAATCTTAACCCACCGAAACCCACCCCACACCAGCTGAATCGGCGATCTGAAATGAAGACCTGGCCGCATCACTTTTCTGCTTAAGACCTACCTAGAGCCCGCTCCTGACCTATAAGAATGCTCCAAACTCCTTACGTGACTCACCAAACCTTCCAAGATCAGGTCCTGCATACCTTTACAACCTCATGACCCACTTTTTATTCTAACTTTATTAGTTTGTTTATAATTCACATACGTCATGCAATTCATTCACCTGCACTTTCTTCAGGCTGTTCCCTTTGCCCGAATCTGTCTTCCTTCTACTCCACAGCCCGTCACCATCCTTTCCGATGGCTGACTCCTACTCACCCTTGAAGAGTCAGCTCAGATGCCATCTTCAAACCCATTCTCTACATCTCATGTAGGGATAAGCGGCCCTCCTCTGTGCTCCCATGGAACACACACATACTTCCTTTAAGCCATTTATCAACATGCACTAAAGTCATCTGTGCACTGATTATCCCATTAGCGCTTAACTCATACATAGGGACTGTTATATTCACCTTCATATCGCTAGCCTAACAACGGATATCCAAGAGACCTTCACAAGCAATGTCAAAGAAGAAAGAAACTCATGGAAGTCCAGGAGTGAGAGGACCTCATTAAAAACAGACACAGGCAACTCAGTTACCATGCACACACTCCACCTGGCTACAGCCTCCTACACTCTGTGGACTACCCATAGCCACTCGGCAACGAGAGGGGTTGTTCTGTCCACTTTCTACATCAAGAGATTGAGTCTAGGCTACAGAGAGTCAAATGACAAGCTACTTCAGAAGGGCTGAGCTGATGGGGCTCAGTCAACTGAGGAGCAAGCAGGACCTGGTCCCCTCTTCCTCCAGGACCCTAAAAAAGCACAGAAAGACACATACCTCAAGAAAAGGGACGGCCCACCCTGGAATCACAGGGACCAGTGCCAGGGGTCCGACATGTGGCCATCGGGTAACGAATTCAGATGCCGCATGGGAAACAGCTGGGACACTATGCAACGACAGGCAGCACCTCCCCGCCTCCCTCTTCACAGCACAGCCCAGGGTGCAAAGGAGGGGCTGCAGGGAACAAGCTCCCGCTCACAGCAGGCAGCACCAGCCGAGCCCCTCAGAGCCCAACGGCCTCTCCCCGTGCCCCATTCCACCTGCTCCGCGTGGCCAGCTGTTGGTTATGAAGGTCCCAGGAAAGCAGATGGGCTCCAGAGCTGCCTAATTCAAACAGTCCTGACTATGATCCTCAGGAAATGAAGAAACGTTGTCCCCATATAACTGGCCGCTAAAAAACCAGGCGGAATCCAGGAAAGCACCATGGCCCTAACTTCATCGCTGGATATGGTGCCACAATGGGCCTCAGCCCTCTGCAGTTAACCCCCTGCATTTGAGGGGAAAAACAAAGTCTCTGGATTCCCAGGCCAGGTCATTCCCGGTGCCAGAAATTACCAGAGCTTCTAGGTAATGGTTCTTAACCAGGGGCAACTTTGCCCCCTGGGGGACATTAGGCAATGCTGGAGATATTTCAGATTGTCATTGCAGGGGGTAAGGGTGCGTGTGACCAGCATGCAGTGAGTAGAAGCCATGGATGCTGCTAAACACCGTACAATGCACAGGACACTCCCCATGACAAAGAATTATCCAACTCAAAATGTCAATAGAATTAAGGACAAGACACTCTACCCTATGTGGAGCATGACTGTCAGAAAGAATAGAAACTGCAAGTCACTGTCCACCCTAGATGTGGAGAAGGAAGCCATCAATCCCTCCGACCCAAACCCATCGAACAATGTTCCAGAAGAAAAGGAAAGCGAGTTAGATACAGACTCATTTCACTTAAGTGTCCAGCTGGCACTTAGGAGTTCCGACCCGCTACCACCTCAGCCTCTCTAACACCTGCTGTTCCGGTCAGGTGACCAGCAGGGGGTAGGGCCACCCTCCCTTCTGCCCATCCCAGGAGGTCTACTTTGACCTAGTTCAGCACCATCCTCTGCAAGGTGAATAAAAAGGATCCCGTGCGCATCCCTCACAGCCATCATTCAAGTCCTAAAACCAGACCCGTGGCAGACCCTTCCTGGTTAGGCTGCTGATCACACTTGGATCGCTTATTCAAGGAAGCAAAATGGAGAAAGGGCCAGTGTTTCCCAAGGCCATGTTCAGGGGAGAAATGTCAGGAGGCTGGCATGCAGGCTAATAGGCAGCCTTCCCCACTTACTTACCATCTAGGATGCTGAGTTCACTCACTCGGCAATCCAGATGGGGGTTCCAAGTTCAGCATTACAAGAATATGGCCAACTTCCTCTTAAACCAAAATACACTCGGCTTTCTGTGGCAATGAAGTGAGGGAACGCAGCTTGAATGATAGAGCTGAGAGGACGCTACCAGAATAGTGAAGAGAATGTACCCTGTCTGAACAGAAGACAAGCAAGACCCTGAGTCTCGGTGTCTGAAATGACGCCAGACACCAAGAGACAAACACTCTGGTAAACACGAGTCCTGATCTCTCTGGCTGGTTTGAGTCCATTTGAGATCCTAACATGAGTCCAAAGTTACGGTTTCTCCGAAAGAATTCTTTACTCTGACGAACTGCTGCATTTCCTAGAGTTGATCAAGCCTGTTTATGTGTTTGTTTGCTTTAGGGACGTACAAGCCAGCCAAGGACCAACGGACAGTCTATACATATCTTCGGGATTTCTTGACTGCTTGTTTTCTATTAGATTTCTACTTCCAAGCAATGTCTAGTCTTGTCCCAAGCAGATATATCTGTATTTCCATGGAACTAGAAGTCTCTGACTCTCAGAAGCCCTCAGAGAGGAAGTCGTGTGGAAGAACTAAAAAAAGTGATGTCTTGAAATTTGAAATAAAAACATGGAAAACCTTAAAGATGGCTAAGAGTAGATAAGTAGCTTTCTTGATGGTGGGACAGGGAAAGTGTAACCAAATACCTGAAGTCAGAATTACACAGTATGTTTTCAAAAGAAGGGTTCCAGGAACCTTGAACAACTAGGAGAAAGCGTAAGCTGCAGGAAAGCCTTCCCATGGAAGGTGCCTCAGCGACCCTCCAAAGGCCACATGCAGTAGACACCGTGCTAGAGGACAACATCCCATATGCTAAAAAAATATATATCTCAGAGCTGACCAAGAGGACTGGACAATAACAAAACAAAGCTAGGGACTTAGCCCAAGGCCATCTAATTTCTGCTCCTTTCCCTCCTACCTACCTCCCTCCAGCTACCTGAAGAGACAGTGGCTGCAAAAGGTCTTATGCACTCCGTTTGGGAGGTGAAGACTCCTTTTGCCTGGCATCTATCCCACTACTGGGCTCACCCCAATACACTTCCCACACCACGTCCATTCCCTTCCATTGTTTGAAAACAATGAAAGAAGTTCCAGACTTACCTCTGCAAGAAACTTAATTTCCCAGGTCTCTTTCTAGCACAAGGTTCAAAGCCAGCAGAACAAAAATAAGGGGGGAGGGAAAGTCAATTTTCGAGCTTTATTTTGGAACCTCGAAGGCCCAAAGAGTTAGTTGATCTCAGCTGCAAAAATACACGGATAAGCCTAAAGCCATTCCGATGGAAATAACCTACTCCAAGCTAACGAAGATAACTCACCCCACAGAAGTCCTCAGGCTTCCCTAACTCCACTAGCCAACTCACAAACAATGTTAACTCCAAGGATCTCCAGCCTCAATGGCTCATGGCAAGAAAAGGTCCCAGGTTCAACGACCTGTGGGAGAAAGAACTACCCTTTGATACCTTCTCAAGGGACTCAATTCCTTAGGAGACTCGCCTATTTTGTTACAGTATAATTGCCGACTTTCATTTCAGGAAGACCAGGGAGGAAAGTGGTTACAGCCAAAGAAGATACTTTCTTTACATCAATCACTTCACTTATCAGACCAGAACCAACCTACAAATTCTGTCTTCACTCTTTCCCTTACCTAGCCCACAGTGAGAACGGGGTACCCACTGGGGCAGCAACCACATTCCCCCAGGGACATGTCTGTATATGAATGCTGACCCCTCCCTTCTAGCACCCAAACAGTAAAATAAGGGTCTGGAAACTAAAGCACCCATTTACTCAACAAGCCTGGCTGCTCAACGCCGTCCTGCGTTTTCTGTTCCCTTTCTCAGACTTCCAGAGCCGCCGCTTCATCACACAAGGCTCCAAGCACTACCGTTTCCCTATTCTCGCACTGCCAAAAACTAGAAAACTCCTTTACTCCTACACACTCCCGCGACACCCGCTTCCCCATTTCCCCTTCTTTTCGTGACCAGGAAAAAACAAGGGAGAAGGAAGCCTCTGAAAGCAGATCCAGTTGAACCCTCATCCAACTCCAGTTCTCCAAACCCACATGACCATTCCCGAACACCCTTCCCACCCTATTAAAAGCTAAAGGCCTGGCGATTAAATTCGCTGCAACTGATGCTGCTTAACTCTGCTCTCTTCCTTTCCACAGGAGAAAGGGAGCCCCGGACCCTGTCACCGTGCAGCGCCACTGTCCTGTCTCCATCCCGTCCCCTCCGTCCCAAACTTTCCTCCTAGTCTCTCACTTTCCCCAGGACCTCGGCACACCGACGCGCCCCCCCAAACCTCCGATCCTCCCGCAGGCCCTTCCCCCTCCCACCTCCGATCCCACACTTTCAAAACCCCAACGTCTGGAGTCCGAGCCTGTCCTCTCCCTCCTCCCCCCGAACCTCACCGGAGCCCAGGCCCGTCGCAGCGCCAGCCCGGAGCCCTCCCCTTCTCACCCTCAGCCTCGCCCAGCCCTCCGACCCCGGCCAGGGGAGCGCAGCCCACTGCCCCGCGCGGCCCCCGCACGCCCCGCGCGCGGCCCGGCCCGTGTGTGCGCCCCTCCCACGGCCCGGGCCGCCGCGCCGCCTGGCCGTCGCCCCCGGCGGCCACCTCCCCGCACGCCCCCTCGGCCGCGCCCCTCCCCCACCTGGCAGCGTCTCGTCACCGCCCGCTCTCGCGGTCCTCGGGCTGGACGTCGCCACCGCCGCCCCCTCCACTTTCCTTTCCCGAGCCCTCTGCGGCCCGCCCGGCCCCGCCCCGTCCCGCTCGGTCCCCCTCCCCACTCCCGCCGCCCCGTCGCCTCACCCTGGGCTCAGGCTCGGCGCCGCCATGTTGGATCCATCCGCGCCGCTCCCCGGCCGTCTCCCGGCGCCGCATCCGGGCTCCTGCCGCCGCTGCCGCCGCCGCCGCCGCCGCCGCCGCCGCCGCCGCCGGGCGTGGGGCAGAGGGGTGGGGAAGGGAGGGGAGGGCAGGGCAGGGCAGGGGAGGGCAGGGCAGGGAGGGGAGGGCAGGGGAGGGGAGAGACGGGAGGGGGCGGGGAGACGCTGCGTCCTGAGCGGCGCCTCCGGAACTCGGCCGGCTCGCGGAGGCTTCGGGACCATAGTGACTCTCGAGCTGCGCGGCCATGTTGGGTGAGGGCAGCCTGGCAGCGGCATTACCCGGGGCGTGGATAGCTTCACTTGGGCGGCGAGAATGCAGGCTGGCGGCCATCTTGCTTTGGGGCAAGCTGGCAACGCAAGGGTTTCTGGACGGACGGCGGCTTCGGGGCCGCGGTAAGCTGGGGGAGAGGTAATGTGCTCGAGTGTGGAAACGCTGGTGGCGCCGCAGCTGCCCGGTGGAGACTTCAAGACCCACTGAAAGACGGACTGAAGCCATGACGCATAAGGGAGAAATATTACGGGGTCCGATTGCCTGCGAACTTGGGGGAAGGTTCGTGATCTGGACTTGACCTTTGCTCTGAGCTTCCTGGTAACCCGGACGTTCAGTAACCCTGGGCCCGGAGTATGACGCGCTGCCCAGATGCCCTCTCGGATTTCACTCAGCATTTGCCTTTTGAGCACCCGCTTCCTGAGGGAAGCGTCGCCTGAGCTGAATTCTGGACCGTTAGGAACTGGGGCAGAGGGCCGGGACGATCTGGAGCTGCCAACAGCCTGGTGTGGTTAAGAGAGGTAATGAGGTCTGTGAGATGTGGGAGACCAGACGACGCAAGGCCTTGTAAGTTAGTTGATTTTATCCTAGGAACGATGAGTAGGCTTTGAAGATTCTTAGTGGAAATGTGAACGGTTATATTTGCATTTTAGAAAGATCACTGGTTGCAGTGGGGAGAATGGACTGGAGGGACGAAGGTAGAAGCCAGGAGAACAATTGGAAGCCTTTATCCAGGCAAGAGGTGGCAGTGGTCTGTCCCATAGAAGGGAAAAAGTAGATTGGAGATTGTCCCTCAGAGTCCTCTGCTTTTCCCACGCCTTCCTTCACATCAGTTCCTGTCTTCCTTGGAGCCTCAGCTCTCAGAGATTGGCCCCTTCAGCTTGACCCTGATTCCCATCCTTTTCTGCTTCTCAACACACTCTAATCCCACAATTCTCTCTCTGCCAGATTCTTTAAGCTGACATCCCTCAACTACCTTTCACATGCTCCTGTTTGTACTGCATCCCATGAAATGTTTCTCAACTCACCGTAATTCTCAGTTATTTGAAAGCCCTTTTTTCTGTACTTAGAAAAATCTACTTCTTCGTAACAGCCACTTATCGGCCTTATTTTTTCTCTTTGGATCAACACGCCGTAGCCACATCAGCCCTTCGGATAGCCGCCGCACTCCTAAATGTCAGTGGTAGTGGTCGTGTGAAATACAGCAGGTCTCTCTCCATCGAAATACGCTATAAAGGAAGGCTACTTGTCCCAGTCGTGCTGTTCCCCTGCCACTCCCTTAAAGAAGCCCCCAGACCCATTGTCACAAGGATCCTCTTAGCTCTCCCATGCTCATCACTCACTCTGATCCCTGTGTCCCTGCCTAGGCTTTACTCTTTATCCTGCGGTGACTTGCTGACCTTACAGTCCTCTCTCGTTCTTTGTTCCCCATTAACGCCAAGCTGCTACAGTTACTCATTTTCACCCAGGCATCATACTGGCTGCTAAGTTCAGTGGAGCTCTGATCTAGCTGTAAGCCCTTAGCTAGAAATCCAGTGTCTCCTGGTTTCTGAAAAAAGGGTAGAGACCACAGTCAGTCACTGAAAACTAATAATCTGCTGTCCAAAATGCTCCCTAGCATGTTTGCCTTTCTTTCATCTGCCAGCTCTGACCCTCACTAATGTGACTATGGGCAAGTTCCTTCTTGAGCTTATTTTCTCATCTGTGAAAGTGGCAAAGATAATATCCACTTCATAGGGCATTGTTTTAATGATTATATTAACTAATAAATATGAAGTGTTAACACAGGGCCTAGCTCATTGTAAGTGCTCGATAAATGTTTCCTAATACTCATCTATAACAATTTTCACCAGGTTTCAGAAATTCAGGTTTTTTATAACTGCTCTCTGCTGCCCCAAGGGGGTTTTTTCTTTGTCACTGGTCATCCTACAGACCATGACAAAATAACAGTCCTGTCTCACCAACCCCACAAGGCAATTAGAGAATTAATCAGTTCTTCTTTGGTTGGTTGTTCAATCAAATAAAAATTAGGAAACATGGTTTTCCTGAAATCAAAATGTTCTGTCTCTATGATGTTCTAGTTTGCTAATTGAGTAACACTAACAATGAAAGTCATTCACTTAATATACAGTAAGCATTTACTAAATGTTATTTACTGTGATAGGCATATATGATAAGATACACATTGAAGAAAACGACTTCATGGAGCTCACTGTTAAGACAGTGAGAGACACTAAAGAAGGAAAATAAAAATACATCATGTTAAATTGAGATGAGTGTTATGAAGGAAAAGAACAGAATGCTGTAACAACAACAAAAAAAATGACACCAGAGAAAGCCTCTCTTTGAAGAGGTGGCATGGAAGCTGAGACCTAAAGAACAGCAAGGAGCCAACCTCTCGCAGAGAATGGGAAGTGTCCTAGGCTGAAGGAACCCCTGCAAAAGGCCAAGAGGCAAGGAAGTCATTTCAGGAGACTGAGTCACATCGTGATGAACCATGTAGGCATTTGAGGATAACTGTTTTTTCCCCCTCATTGCTCGTAAATCACTCTAGTAACGGTTGTATAATGTTACAAAGAATTACTGCAAATGACAAATTATTTTCAAGCACACTTGGCACATTTTTAAACCTGACCATATTGTGCTATAAAGTAAGTTTCAACAAATTTCAAAGGATTGAAATACAAGGTGTTTCTTGCCCTCATTACAGTTAATCTAGAAATCAGTAACAAAAGGTAACTAGAAAGTCCTTATATTTGGAAGTTATGAAATCCATTTCTAAATAACCCAAAAATAGACATCACAATCGGAGTTCGAAAATAATTTTGAACTGAATGATAACAAAAATACTACATACCAAAACTTATGGGCTATGCTTATAGGAAAATTCATAGTCTTAAGTGCACATATTAGGAATAAAGAAAAGCTGGAAATTCATGAATTTTGCATCCATCTTAAAAACCTAGAATAATAAATCCAGAGAAAGTAGAAGGTAGGAAATGTGCACATAGTGATGTCTGTAAGGATATATACTTTAAATGATAGCAGTTTTTACTTCTTGGGATAGGATTCTGAAATAATTTTATTTTTTCGTATTGTTTAAGCTGGAACACAGCCATTTTCATTTTAAGAAAAAAGGTACTAGAGGAAAACATGGGATCATTAAAAAATAATAATAAGCTAGACCATTGTGGTGACACCAGAAGCTGTTAACTCGACATCATATAGAAATTTTCCACATGTTTAAAAATGCTGTGAACAAAATCAAAAACAAATGACAAACTGGGGAAAATATAACCCACCACAACTGGCTAATCTCTTTCATTAAAAAAAAAAAAAAAAAAAACCTCATACATCACCAAGAAAAAAAAATAATTAAAAAGAAGTAAAGGATATAAACATTTACAGAAAAGGAAATATAAATGGATGCTAACCTGTGAAAATGTATTAAGCCTTACTCATAATGAGAGAAATGGACATTAAAATTGTCTTGAGATTCCATTTCAATCATAGAACTGGCAAAAATAACTCTGTTGTTAACCCTGATTTTTTTTTTTTGGGGGGGGGAACTTGTAATTTCATATATTGCTAACAGTATATACAAGTTGGTTTAATCTTTGTGGAGGTAATTTGACAACATTAATAAAAATTTAAATGCACAAATCTTTTGAGGCAATAATATTTCCATATCTAAGTATTTATTACACATGTACAAAATGGCAAGTAGACAAGGTGATTATCCAGGACACTGTTTGTAATAGCAAAAGACGAACACAACCTAAGCATCCATGAGGGTCTGCTTGAATAAATTATAGCATGAATAGATTATGAGAAAATGCAGTTTACAGTAACTCTCCAAAGTCTTTTCCTCTCCAACTCTACTAAAGAATAATTGAAAAATATAATTGTACATATTTAAAGTGATAATTTGATATACATGTAATGATTTTATATACATGTATTTGGAATGACTACCAAGATCAAGATAATTAAACACATCCATCACCTCATGTAATTAACTTTTTGTTCATGGTGAGAATGCTTAACATCTACTCTAACTTCCAAATACACACTATATTATTAACTATAGTCACCATGCTGTACATTAGATACTCTGAATTTATTCTTCTTATAACTGAAAGTTTGTATCCTTTGACCTACTTGTCACCATTTCCCCTCCCCCATCTTCAAAGTCTTAGGACAAATTGCAAAGCCTCATTCCAAATACCTGCACTGTATAAGATGCCACTGTGCCTACACCCAAAAGGGACATCTTCATTTCCCTTGGGAGAGAGCGCTCCAGACAGATACTAAAAAGCTTTGCTTTAGCCTTAACAAATATCCAACTTTTAAAGAAAAAAGGTATGCTAACAAAAGACAAAAACCACATCATCTCAATGAACACAGAAAAAGCATTTAGAAAAAAAATCCAACATTCATTCATGATTAAAACCCTCAACACTAGGAACAGGAGGGAACTTCCTTAACCTGATAAAGGGCATCTATGAAAAGGCTACAGGTAACATGAAGACAACGCCCCCCCCCCCCAAAAATATCAGAACAAGACAAGGATGTCTGCTCTCAACACACCATTCCACTTTGGAGGTCTCAGCCATTAGAAATTAAGATACAGTACGCTTATCACATTTGTAGATGGACTATAGAACTTGATGATTAATACAATCTGATCCAAAATTACTGCTGCAGGCTGAAATGATTAACGGAGTAAACAAGACATGTAAATTAAAGCCAAAACGAATTCGTTTAGGTTTAAAAACCAACTTCAAGATACAAATTTCTGCATAATTTCTGGCTACCTTCCGTGTGCCCTGCACTAGAGAGAGAGACATGACTCCTTCCTAGATGGGTTAAGTCCAGACCAAAAAATGTCTAGGCTAGACTAAGGCACGTCTTCCTGTGATCTCTAGATTCTTTTGCCACTTAAGAATTCTCTATCACGATTGTGTTCATTCTTCAGGGCCAAGACTGTATATTACATTATTGATTACATTATTGACTGTATATTACATATTGATTCTCCAAGGTTTCCAATAATTATCAGGAGGCCGGTACCCTTCCGCTGGATGACTGCACTGCCCTCGGGCCAATTACGTGGAAGCTAAGGAAGCGTAAACGAAGCGACAGCACGTGAACCGCGCGTTTTAGGAAGCCGGAGCGCAGAACAGTGCCTGCCAGGTCTGAAATTCTAACAACTCTCCAAATTTGGAGAGGCGTCCGGAAGGGTTTTCTGAGGTTACTGAGCATGAGCGGAAGTCACGTTTTGAGCAGTCTGTGGGAGTTTTTTGCTGATAGGTGCCATATTCAGGACAGAGCAATTCATTTCCATTCTGTTCTTCCCGTTGTACCCACAAGCAGGTGACCAATTAGTCTTCGCTACTAGACTATAAAGATCGCACACAAGGCAGTCGTAAGGCAGCCCGGCTCCCCATCTTCCCATAGTAAAGATGGAGGCGCCCTGCATGTAAACGACAGGTAAAACCACTTCCGCCTTTCTCCTGCGCCCTCGTCCAAGATGGCGGACGAGGCCACCCGGCGTGTCGTGTCTGAGATCCCGGTGCTGAAGACTAACGCCGGACCTCGAGATCGGGAGTTGTGGGTACAGCGACTCAAGGAGGAATACCAGTCTCTTATCCGGGTCAGTCGTGCGACCGCGGCCAACCGCATCGCAGAACGGTTGCGGGCAGCCAGGTGTTCTCAGAAATATGCTCCGTGTGGAAGCTGCTTCCGGTTTTAAAGTTTAAATCCCAAATTCATAGTAATTGGAGAATTGCGGGTTTGGGGGAATTGGGGGTGGGGATAGTGGGGAGCAGACAGGTGAGTCGCGTCAGGAGCCACACTGAGACCAGAGTTTCTGGCCGAAAGCGGCCGTTCCTGTGGGGATACGCCTCCCCGGAAGGTGACGTGTCCCCATGGCTGCAGGTGCTAGCTCTCCTGAATGTGAGGGGAGGTGGTCAGAGGGATTCCTGCGGCCTAAGCCGGGGTCCGCATCTCTCCGCTCCCGCCTTCACTCTTCGTAAGGGAGGAACATAGGTTAGGGCTGAAAATTGAAGTAGCTGTTAGTTGCAGAGCTGAGGAGCTGAGCGCACAGGAACGAGCCATCCTCTCAGGTAGTCTCCCTTCTGCGTAAGAAGAAAGTTTGTAGTCCTTTCAGGGGTCTCTGTGTATAATAAAGGCCAGCAGCTTTTCTGCCGCATATATTCATTCGCTTAAAAAAACCTTTATTAGACGTCTAGTACTTAGGAAGGGGGTCCAAAACCAAATAAGGTGGAGTGCACTGAGGTAGAAACAGTTTTAATACGTTGTTTATGTAGAGAGGGAGGGAGGAGGAGGCAGAGAAACTGCTAAAATGTTTTGAAGCAGGAGGTGAGATTCCTAATCCAATTTGGGTCTGGTCAGGGAAGGCTTCCAGGAAGAGGCAAGGCTTGAGCTGAGACTTAAAGGGTAAACATAAGTTAGCCAGATAAAACATGAGGGTAAGAGAAGGACATTCAAGTCAAAAGGGACAGCATGAGCAAAGGCATAGAAGCTAGAATAGCTATGATATGCATGAAGAAATGTAGTAGTTCAGAGCTGCTACAGCATCAGTGTGTGGCAGGGAGTGGTAGGCAAGGCTTGAGGGAGAGGTTTAAGCTCTTGAATTTTATCTTGGGGGCTTTAGGATACCTTTAAAGGATTTTAAATGATGGAATAACATGGCCAGATTTGGGTTTAGATCAATCACAGTGGCAGTAGAGAGGAAAATAAAATTGACAGGGAAAAGATTGAAGGTAGGAGCTAAGTAGGAGGCTTATAATCCAGAAAAAAGAAAGGCGATGATAGTCTAAACTCAGCAGTTACAGTGAGAATGGAGAGGAAAGGTAGATTTGAAGAATATGCAGAAGGTAAAATCAGTGGGATATTGTGAAACAGTAAGCAGGATCAGTGGAGTAAAGTAGAGGAGAGGGAGTGTCAGGAATGATTCCCAGGTTTTTGAGTGACAGTGAGCGCTAATACTATTGTCTGAAATTGATGCAGTGGAGAAATGGGTCTGAAGGACAGGGGGAAACACTTGAGTTTGAGGTACCTGTGAAATGAAGGTAGAAATATACAGTTGGTTGGGAGGCCCCCTAGGAAGATCAGGTGCTGTAGGCGTAAACAAAAAAATAAATAAGGCATTGTAAGCTGACAAGGTCCTTGAAATCTGTGAGGTCAACCAAGGGTTGCCTCGCCTAAATTAAAAAATTCATTAATTATTTAATTAATCTGATGCTCTGAGAAAAGGTCTAGATTAAACATAAAGATTTGGATGTCATCAACATGTGGGTGCCAGTCAAACCCAGGACTACATGAGGTCTTCCAAATAGGGAGTACACCATAAAATGAGTTGTGGACTGAGGGCAGATGCTGTCAGAAGTGAAAAGAGAACCCAGGCGATATCATTAAGTCTTTTGTGCTAAATTGAGTGGAATCCCAAGCATTCTGTTCTCTGTTCTGGGCAAGTTCCTGTTAATCAGTGCAGCTTTGTCTTCAGCTTTGCTCATGTCAGAAAGTTGGGTAAACATACCAAGAAAGAAAGTAATCACACACTTTTCTTTTCATGGAAGGGGGACTGCCCTTGGCGCCAACTTTTCTCTCAACGACCTAATTCTCTGCTTTTAGTATGTGGAGAACAACAAGAATGCGGACAATGATTGGTTCCGACTGGAGTCCAACAAGGAAGGGACTCGGTAGGCAGACCCTCCCGGGAGGTATGGGGTGGGGGTCTTACCTGAACATTTTGGTGTCTCAGAGCTCATTGCCTGGGCTTCCCTGCCTCATATTAGCTGTGTCCTCTCCCACAACTCCAGACTTTCCCAATTCCCATCTCATGAGTCTCTCAAGCTAGTCACCTAAGCCAAGAAGATGTCATGTGAATAGAGAAGAATGGGCAAATTCGACTGCTGAGGTTTGGTTTTTGTTACAGGTGGTTTGGAAAATGCTGGTACATCCACGATCTCCTCAAATATGAGTTCGACATCGAGTTTGATGTGAGTATGATGGAGTAGGAAATGAGGAGGTTATTTGGAGAGGAGGGATTATGTAATTGTTAACAAGCTAACCTTCCTTGGAAGAACCAAAAAAACTTTTTAAATGGGAGGAGAAAGCTGAGGTTTGATGCAAGCATAAGTCCAGTTACTAATCTCCAAGCCTAGAGTCCAAGTGCGCACATGCCACTTAGGGCGTTTGCCACACATTTCAATTCAAGCACGACGTTTGTGTGTGCTATTTGATCAGTTCCTTTCTACCCTGATTGTTTTATTAAGGCTTTATAATTCCTCCAGATTCCTATCACATATCCCACTACTGCTCCAGAAATTGCAGTCCCTGAGCTGGATGGAAAAACAGCAAAGATGTACAGGTAAGACTGAATAGGAGATGAGAAAGGGTCAAAGAAGGACTTGGGGAGAACTCCAGGAGGCAGGAATTTCCCCCTGAGTCTGCTGACCTTGAGGGGCTCCAGGCCTCCCTCTGTCAAGCCTGGACAAAGTATGTAGCTGACTTTATTCTCAATTCTGATCACTAGTATTCCTGTGCTCCCAAGAGGCTGCTCACATGTCAACACCTTCTTTCCTCTTGTCCTTCTCATAGGGGTGGCAAAATATGTCTGACTGATCATTTTAAGCCTTTATGGGCCAGGAACGTGCCCAAGTTTGGATTAGCTCATCTTATGGCCCTGGGGGTAAGTTTGGGTGTTCGGCATATAAGGGGGTGGGGGTTAGGCCATGAGCAGTATAAGAACAGTAACAGAGTAAACAAGGAATAACAGTGTTTTCCCTTGGGCATGTTCCGCTAGAATCTCTCTAGAAAAGAATTTAGGGAACATGAGGTGTTGGCTGGGTCACAGGAATCTCACAGGGTCTCCCTTGTACTGCAGCTGGGCCCATGGTTGGCAGTGGAAATCCCCGATCTAATTCAGAAAGGTGTGATTCAGCATAAAGAGAAATGCAGCCAATGAAGGATCAAGCCACTGATGCTGGGACCTTGGATAGGCTACGTTCCTGTTTTCCTGTGCATCCCTCTTCTTACTCATCTGACTGCTTCACTCACACGCCTTCACCTAAAACGGTTACTAAGTAGCTGCAGCGGTAGTTTCCAGCATTGCTGGGGTGAAAAAACAGTGTTGCTACTGAGTTTCTAAGTTAGGCTGTACAGGGAGGGGAAAGGCTGGGGCTTTGGAAAACCAAAAGGTAATTTATATCCCTTTCCCAGGCGGAGCAGGGTGAGATCCTGGAAGGACAGGGGATGGTTCAAAGTGGGTACACAGTCTTTTTGGTTTCCGGAAATAACTCATCAATAAAAGCTTCTTCCTCTGGTGGCCCGTGGTTCTCATTGGTGGCTATTGACAGAGGGTGAGCAGGCCGAGACCCACGGCACATGTACAACTACATTAATTTGGGAGGGAGCTGGGGAATGAGAAAAAATCGTGACTGCTGTCCCAGCTGCTGACACCTTCCTTTGTCCTTTACCGGGGAGCCTCTGGCTTTGACCAGCAAGGTGCTTGAGGGGTGGTGTTGCAGCGCCAGCCTTTTTGCCCTGCGGGGAACTTCCGGTCCCCAGTGCAGTGCTGGCCCACGCCCTGAGGTCCCTGGGAAGGGTCTGCGCAAACCTGGGGGCCGCACTGGTTGTCAGATCCACATCCCTATGGGCCACAGGCAGAGGTGACGGGACCCTGTACTTCAGGGACGTGGTTTGCAGCAGTGGTTTAAACACGATTCCAGGCAGGGCTGGGGAGCGGAGGTCCTAAAGTTGGCTGCGTTTCCATGGTGTCGGCCGCGGAGCCAAGGGGGCGGGCTCACGCAGGCGCCGGGGAGGCCAGTGGCCTCCCCACCCCGCCCGAATGTGGGTGCGCAGGCGCCGTGGGAGACGGTGAAGCCGGCGGCCCGTGGCCCGTGGGACCAACAAAGATGGCGGCGGCCCCGGCGGCGGGAGCGACCCGGGCGACAGCCGCGGCCGGCGCTGCAGCTGGGCCCGCGGGGGTGCTTCACGGGGGCAGTGGGGGGTGGCCCTGAGCTGGGGCCTGGCTCCGGCTGGCCTCCCCCGCCGCCTCGCCGGGGGACAGGTATGGGCCGCAGCGCTGTGGCGTGGGGGTGGGGGTGCGGGTGGCGAGGGAAGACAGCCCCGGACCCGTGAGGACGCCTCCCACACGGGCAGGGGCGCGGAGGGCCCCGCAGGCTGGGAGAACCGGGCTGGAGAGACCGCGTCCGTGGGCCGCGGGGAACACGGCGCCGGGCTCCGTAGCCAATCAGCGGCCGCGGCCTTTCTGCCCTCGAGGGGGGCGGACCCGCCGAAACCCTGCTGTGGTGGGAGCAGCGCAGAGATTAGGGGCCGGGGACTTGCGCGTCCTCCGTCTCCGCCCTTGTCCCGCGCCCTACACCGCGTTGGAGCTCGAGGGTGGGGGAGGGAGTGATTCCCAAGTCCCCCGTTCAGGTGGCTTCATTTACATACAGCCAGGAGGGGCAGGGGTTGAGGGTGGAATGCTGTCTTTGGGACTGTTATCCTTGCATCCACTCCCCTATTTGACCACAGGTCCGAAGTGACCCAGGGCACATGCCGCTTGACCGGCCAGGTATGAGGCCCCTTGTCATGAGCCCTTAGGTTGTGAAGACGTCTGAGATAGGGGCCGTCCCTGGCTTTTCAGTAAAACTGTATCCTGCAGGAAGTTAGGGAGGAACACAGTCAAAGCGGTGGGCTGCTGTCAGTCACCCGTTCTTACATTTACTCAGTGAGTACTAAGTATTTGCTTCCCGTGGGATGCTAGGTCCTGGGGACACAATGACTGAGACAGATGATTCCTGCCCTCAGTGCCGTGTGGCTTAGGGTCCCGCCTCCCTCCATGCTCTGCTGACCCGCTCTTCTCCTCTAGGGCCAGCCTGTGGTGACCACAATGCCCCAGGCCTCTGAGCACCGCCTGGGCCGGACCCGAGAACCACCCATTAATGTCCAGCCCCGAGTGGGATCCAAACTACCATTTGCCCCCCGGGCCCGCAGCAAGGAGAGCCGAACCCCAGCCCCTGGGCCGAACCCCATGCTGCGACCTCTGCCTCCCCGGCCAGGTGCACCTGAGGAACGGCTCAAGAAACTGGACCTGGGACGGGGACGGATCTCAGGCCCGCGTCCCAGAGGCCCCCTTCGGGCAGATCATGGCGTTCCGCTGCCTGGCTCACCACCCCCAACTGTGGCCCTGCCTCTCCCGTCCAGGACCAACCTAGCCCGTTCCAAGTCTGTGAGCAGTGGGGACTTGCGTCCAACGGGGATTGCCCTGGGAGGGCACCGTGGTGCTGGAGAGCTAGGGGCTGCCCTGAGCCGCCTGGCGCTCCGGCCTGAGCCGCCCACTTTGAGGCGCAGCGCCTCTCTCCGCCGCCTCGGGGGCTTTCCTGGGCCCCCCACCTTGCTCAGCATACGGACAGAGCCCCCCACTTCCCATGGCACCTTCCACGTGATATCTGCCCGGCCCTCGGAGCCTTTCTACTCCGATGACAAGATGGTGAGGACCTGCCAGCACACGTGCCCTCCCTTTCCCTGTTCCGCCATGTGTCGAGCTTTCTTGCCATCATGGAGCTTTCTTCTCCCGCTTCCCAAGTCCCTTTGTCAGCCCCCCACTGCAGCATGTAGACTTCCCTGTCCTTTATGAAGTGCCCTTTCGGGGTGTCTGTGACTCCTCAGCATGGTGTGTCGCTTCAGCCCCCAGGGGATCAACCCAGCGGTTTGGAATTCTCCTTTGGGTCCCCAGGCCCTTACTTTCCCTTGCTGCAGCTTGTCTCCCAGGACACTGCCTACGCCTGATTAATCTCTGGAGCTGAGGAGGGGCGGGCTCACAGCACCTGAGCTAGTGTGGTTGCCCATTTCCCCAGCCAAGTGAACTGGGCTGATTGCATTCAGAGCCATCGGGAGAGGAGGGTGCAGGAAGGGGCCACGGGGGCAGGAGGGGGCCTTGGGGCAGCAAGGTGGGGGTGGGGAGCAGCTGGGCAACCATGCCAGTGCTTGGGGAGCTGCCCCAGGAGCTGCAGCGCCGGCTGGCTGGGCAAAGGTGTAAGTGGGGAGCAAGTGGGACAGCCATGGCTGAGTCTGTGGTCCACTCAGCTGTGATGGGCTTACTACTCGTGGCCAGTGAGGTAGGGAGACCCCAATATCCAGTGAGGGGGGAAAGGGGACAGTTTGAGGGTGAAGAATGGGGCAGGAAGGCGACAGGCAGCATGCTGTGGAAGGGTGAAGGACCAGGTGGGTACACAGGGACCTGCTGACTGTGCTCTGACTTCCAGGCTCACCACACGCTGCTCCTGGGCTCCGGTCACGTGGGCCTCCGAAACCTGGGGAATACGGTGAGAGCCCCTCTTCTAAAAGGAATGTGAGGTGCTGCTGGGCGGGGGACTGGCTGACTTGGGGAAGACCTGGGGCTTCACGGCCCCTGGTCTGGGGAGATAATGGCGCCATCTCTGGTGCTCCCCAGTGCTTCCTGAATGCCGTGCTACAGTGTTTGAGCAGCACTCGGCCTCTTCGGGACTTCTGTCTGCGAAGGGACTTCCGGCAAGAGGTGCCTGGAGGGGGCCGAGCCCAAGAGCTGACCGAAGGTGGGGCGACAACCCCCCCCCCGGGTCCTCTGTTTCCCAGCCTTCAGACCTGTTGGTCGTCTGTCTTTTCCCCGTTGCTGACTTTCCCGCAGTGTGCCCACCCTTCAAGCCCCCCTCACGTGCCTCTTCTGTGGTTAACCTTGGCTTCCCTTCCTCACTCCACCCCGACAGCCTTTGCAGACGTGATCGGTGCCCTTTGGCACCCTGACTCCTGTGAAGCTGTGAATCCCACTCGGTTCCGAGCTGTCTTCCAGAAATACGTCCCCTCCTTCTCTGGATACAGGTGGGGGAGCTGGAGGGCCCTGGACTTTTCTCTGGCCGTGCCTCGAGGGGGCCATGCAGGAGCTCTGGTGGCATGGTTGTGAGCCCCTGACATGCTGCACCCTGGGAGCAGGGCCCGTGGTCTGGGCGGGTGGGACCTGCGAGCTAGGTGAGGCCAGCCGCTGCTCTCTGGCTCCAGCCAGCAGGACGCCCAGGAGTTCCTGAAGCTCCTCATGGAGCGGCTGCACCTGGAGGTCAACCGCCGAGGCCGCAGGGCCGCGCCGCTCCTGGCCGGCAGCCCAGCGCCCTCCCCGCCGTGCCGGGCAGGGGTGCGGCCCGCAGACCCGGACTTAAGGTAGCCCCCCGCCCCCTGAGGCAGCACAGGGTTGGGGATGTCGGGTCCAGGGAAATGCTTAGCCTCGAAACTGGCTTGAGAGGCAGCGCGGAGTGGAGGAGAGCAGGAGGGGTGTCCCCAAGGGGAGGGGGCTGCTCATTCACAAAGGGGCCCGGGTGAAGCGGTGGAGGAGGACAGCATGCTCCGCCCTTGTCTGTGGCGCTTTCTCTTCCTCTTGCCCTGGATTTCCCGAGTCCTCGGAAACGGTGCTCCTTCAACTCTTCGCTGACATACGGAGAAGCAGCTGGGGTCTGGGCGGGGCCGGGCTTTGTGGTCATCTCTGTGGTACTGGGGGTGCTCGGCGTTCCTGCTGTCTCATGGGTGCTCCCCATGTCCCTTGATCTCTGATAGTGATGATGACCGCGCCAACCTAATGTGGAAGCGGTACCTGGAGCGAGAGGACAGCAAGATTGTGGGTATGGCACGGGCACAGTGGCGGGGAAGCCGGGGTGCGGGCTCGGGAGGACGCAGGGGTACCCTCACAGGGCGTGGGCGCAAGACTGGGCGATGTCCATGTGGCAGAGGTGAGGGGTTGGTTAGTGGCAGAGGCGGGGCTCACAGTGACCTTTTCCCTGCCCCTTTGCTTCTGCCTAGACCTGTTTGTGGGCCAGTTGAAAAGTTGTCTCAAGTGCCAGGCCTGTGGGTATCGCTCCACGACCTTCGAGGTTTTTTGTGACCTGTCCCTGCCCATCCCCAAGGTGGGATTCCAGAGGGTTCCAGGGGTGGACGGGACATGTGGGTTTGTGACACAGCACCACCCAGCCCCGGCGTGGGGGGGCACCCCCTGCGTCTCAGGAGCAGAACGGAAGCTGAGCCGGTCGAGGAGAGCTGGGAGGAGGAATGCAGAATGCACTGACCCTGCAATGCCCTTCCCTCCAGAAAGGGTTTGCTGGGGGCAAGGTGTCTCTGCGGGACTGTTTCAGCCTTTTCACCAAGGAAGAAGAGCTGGAGCTGGAGAATGCCCCAGTATGTGGGGTTCGCAGGGGTACAGTAAGGGTGGGGGTCCTGGTGGACTCCATATGGGCACAGGGGGTTGCACGATGCTTTCGTGTTGGGGTCTCAGGTGTGTCCTAGTCTCCTAGGGCACAGGGGAGTGGCCCAGAGGGTGCGGGAATAACGGGAAGCGTAGCAAGTTCGTACGCGAGTCAGGGTGTTGGAAAAGCCAATCGAGGTGAGGGGCACAGTGACCTGACATTTGACGTTTATTCAGGTGTGTGACCGATGTCGGCAGAAAACACGAAGTACCAAAAAGTTGACAGTACAGAGATTCCCCCGAATCCTCGTGCTTCGTATCCTAATCTTCTAATCCTTACTTCTTCCACCCATTTTTTCCCTCACTCCCCACATTTGCAGAGGTGAACATTTGGGACTGAATGTTCCTTAGGAAAAGCCTGCCACTCCACCTTTCCCTGCCCTGCTCAGGGTGTGTTCGGGATGGGAGTGAGTGGACAGCACCCCACAGAGGCCCCCTGCCTCTTCCAAATGCTCCTTAACCCGGACTTAGATCTCAATCGATTTTCCGCCTCCCGAGGTTCCATCAAGAAAAGCTCAGTAGGTGTGGACTTCCCGCTGCAGCGACTGAGCCTAGGGGACTTTGCCAGTGACAAAGCTGGTGAGACTGGGGGGAAAGTCCTGAGGAGGGCCGCGAAGGGGAGGAAGAGTGGGGGCAGGCACAGCTGTGACAATTCCATGGCCCCTGATTGGCAGGAAGCCCCGTGTATCAGCTGTATGCCCTTTGCAACCACTCGGGCAGCGTCCACTGTGGCCATTACACAGCCTTGTGCCGGTGCCAGACTGGGTGGCACGTCTACAATGACTCTCGGTGAGAACAGCCTCCTGTCCAACCCCACCGCAGCCCTGACACCCATCCCCAACATGAAGCCCCAGGAGGGCAGAGTGCCTGGTGAAGGGAGTTGTGGGTGCTCCCGTTCCTTCCCGCGCGCTGTGAGGCTGGAGGGATACTTGGGGGTGGTTACCACTGACCTCCTGCCTCTCCCTCCCTCCTAGTGTCTCCCCTGTCAGTGAAAACCAGGTGGCATCCAGTGAGGGCTACGTGCTGTTCTACCAGCTGATGCAGGAGCCGCCCCGGTGCCTGTGACATCCCTTTATGCCCTGGCGCCTGTGACACCCTCTCAACACCCTTAAGCCCCAGGCTCCCCATTTACCTCAGAGACGTCTATTTTTGTGTGTTTTTAATCAGGGAGGGGGGAAGGTGTGGTTGTAGCTCCCATTATTTTTTTTATTAAAAAATACTCTTCCACCAGGAGGTCCCCTCGTCTCCCAGCCCTGTACAAAGCTCCCCAAGCCCTGCCCGTGTACAGCCCCCGACCCTCTACAATCTCATTTTTTTGTGAATAAATTTATTAAGAAAAAGCGATGCCCTTATTTGTGTTCGTGCTTAGGGGGTGGGTTGAAGCGGAGTCCTCCTGGGCGTGTCGAGCACTGGGAGTCCGCACTGGGGGGACAGGGAGGCGGGACGCGGAAAGCTGCGGGGAAGCCTGGGCCGAAGGCCCAGGACCCCTGTTGACAAACATGGGTGCGTTGCCGGGCGGCCCTCGTTCCCGCAGGCCCAAGCTGTTGCTAACACCAAGGAGCTGTTTGTGGAGCCGCCTCCCGACGGACCCGCCCCGGGTCCCCAGGCCTTCAGGCCCTCCCCCCCCCACCCCACCCCATTCCCCTCGGGGGTCGAGGAGCCTGGAGCAGCGCAGGGCCGTGTTGCCGCCCCGGGCCAGGGGAGGGCCGTGCCGGACAGGCCCACGCACGCACCGCTCAGCAGCCGGGCCCTAGCCGCCCCGCGCGGCCACTCTGCAGTTTTCATTGGCGAGTGTCACCCGGGCCCCCAGGGCCCGCCAATCCGAAAGCCAGGAAACGCAGCGCCTGCGCGAGCCGCGGGAGCCTCTGGACGGCGAGTCGGGGGCCCCGGAGGGCTGGGGGCGGCCACGCCCCGCCTCTCGTTGGCCAGTCAAGTGCAGATAGCGCAGGTGCGGCCCTTATCGGCCAGCACCGGCTTCCTTCTCGCTTTCTCCCGGCCCCCTCCTGGGTGGGCCCTGCGCCCCGGGTGCCCCGAAAGCAGTCAGCGGCCGCGGGAGCGTGCACCCCGCGGAGCTTCCGGAGAGAGGGACCCCCCGGCTAGCCTGTCCGCGTCGCTGCTCTCCCCCAGACCCCAATGGGTCGGACCGTGGTCGTGCTGGGCGGAGGCATCAGCGGCTTGGCCGCCAGTTACTACCTGAGCCGGGCTCCCTGCCCCCCCAAGGTGAGTGGCAGCAGGAGCTTCCTCTAAGCCTCCTCCGGTTCCAGCAGAAGGCCGCCCCAGACCCCTCCCCCGGGCTGAGGCCGCGCGGCCGCGTGTACCCCTGGCCCGCAGGTGGTCCTGGTGGAGAGCAGCGAGCATCTGGGAGGCTGGATCCGCTCCGTTCGTGGCTCAGACGGCGCTGTCTTTGAACTTGGACCTAGAGGAATTCGGCCAGCGGGAGCGCTGGGCGCCCAGACCCTGCTCCTGGTGAGCGGCTGTGGACCGCGCGGCGAGGCTGGGCGGCGTCCCTTGGGGCAGCGGGGGACGGGGCGGCGGGGTTTGGTGGTCGGTTCGCTCTCAGCTTCTCCTCTGCCCGAGGACGTGTGGGGAGCAGGTGTCTGAGCTCGGCCTGGACTCGGAAGTGCTGCCCGTCCGGGGGGACCACCCCGCGGCCCGGAACCGGTTCCTGTACGTGGGCGGCGCCCTGCACGCCCTGCCCTCCGGCTTCAGGTCCAGCCGCCACCCCGCACCCGCCACCCCACACCGCACAGCCCCCTTTGCCCCAGCCTCACCCGGCCTCGCCCCCTCGGTTCCAGTCTGCCAGCCCTCCCAGGGCATGGGCCCCTCCTCACGGTTCCGTCCTTCCGTCCTCCGTGCAGGGGGCTACTCCGCCCTGCGGCTCCCTTCTCCAAACCGCTGTTTTGGGCTGGGCTGAGGGAGCTGATCGCACCCCGGGGCAAAGACCCTGATGAGACTGTGCACAGTTTTGCTGAGCGCCGCCTTGGACCTGAGGTGACACTGCCCGGGGGCCCCCAGTCCTTCCCTCCTAGACCAGCTGCAGGGCCCCTACTCCACCCTGGCACCTGGGGCTCTTCTATGTCATTTGGGAATGGCCTCTTCCTCTTCATACCCAGTAGTCCCCAAAACTCAGGGTTAGGGGTGCTTCTGTGACAGTGAGACTGCTCCCCAGCCCAGACCCTCCCTCTGCCCTCACTCTGGAGCAGGCCAGGGCAGCTTGTTCCTTGGCCTATCAGTCCCATTCTCACCCCCAAGGTGGCATCTCTCGCCATGGACAGTCTCTGCCGTGGAGTATTTGCAGGCGACAGCCGGGAGCTCAGCATCCGGTCTTGCTTCCCCAGTCTCTTCCAGGCGGAGCAAAGCCATGGCTCCGTGTTACTGGGGCTGCTGCTGGGGTCAGGTGAGGGTGGCACTGGCGCAAGGGCGAGGATGTGGAGGACGTGCCCATGAGGGGCTGCAGGCAGGGGCTCCTGTCTTTCTTCTCTGCTTCCTGCTGTGCAGGGCGGAGCCCACAGCCAGACTCAGCCATCATTCGCCAGGCCAGAGCTGAGCGCTGGAGCCAGTGGTCACTACGTGGAGGACTGGAGATGTTGCCTCAAGCACTTCACAGCCACCTGACTCGTAGGGGGGTCCGTGTTCTCAGAGGCCAGCCAGTCTGTGGGCTCAGCCTCCAGGCAGGAGGGCAATGGAAGGTAGGAGAGCCCCCTGGCATGGAATAAGCCTGGGTTCCAGTTTCCATCTTTGCCAGGGCTGGCAGGACTGGCGTCGCTCGTTGCTTTCCTGTTCTAGGATCTATGTAAATACGGGCTACCGTGGGTCTTAGGTCTCATTTGTGGACCTTGCTCCAGGACCCATTTGATCCAAGTCTGTGGACCGAGGTAGTACTTATAAGTGGCCGAGAGGCCGGGGGAGGAACAACCCAGCTGCAGTAAACATTCCAGAGTAGACACTGGCCTGTCTGGCCCATTTCCTAGAGTAAGAGGGGTGATTTGGGGCTAACAACAGTCACTCTCCATCCTGGACAGCACCCAGTCTCTCCTGCCACTTAGGTGCTCGGGAACCTGAAGCAACACCCCCATTTTGTCTGTGTCATGTGTGTCCCCCTCTCAGGTGTCTCTCGTGGACAGCAGCCTGGAGGCCGACCATGTCATCAGTGCTGTTCCTGCTTCAGGTAATGGGCTCGCCACCTCCACCTTCCCCAGCCAGGGGGAGGCGTGCTAGAGGCACTGGGCCAGCAGGACCGTCCCTGCCCCTGAGCTGGCCCCCCTGCAGGAGGCTAGTGCAGGGAAGGGCGATGACTAGCCTTCCTCTGCCCGCTCCCCCAGCGCTCAGCGCGCTGCTGCCTGCCGAGGCCTCACCACTGGCTGAAGTCCTGAGAACCATCCGTGCTGTGTCGGTGGCTGTGGTGAATCTGCAGTACCGCGGAGCCCGTCTGCCTGTCCAGGTGACACCACGGAAGGGGAGACGCGGGCTCAGGTGCACACCTTCCTGCTGAACCCATCCCTTCCTTTTTTCCAGGGGTTTGGACACTTGGTGCCGTCCTCGGAAGACCCAGGTGTCCTGGGGATCGTCTACGACTCAGTTGCTTTCCCTGAGCAGGATGGCAGCACCCCCAGCCTCAGAGTGACTGTGAGGAGGCAGCTCGGCCCAGTGGGGGTTCCAGAGAGGTACCCTGTGGCCCAGTGTCGGGGGCCATGCTGCTCAGTGCCACATGCTCCCCCAGGTGATGCTGGGAGGTTCCTGGTTACAGATGCTTGAAGCAGGAGGCTCTGGCCTATCTCGGGAGCTGCTCCAATGCCAGGCACAGGAAGCAGCTGCCACACAATTAGGACTGAAGGGGCCACCAAGTCATTGCTTGGTCCATCTACACAGGGTAAGCTGCAACAAATGCCCTTCAGCCCCCCACCAAAGCCCTTGAAGGCAGGGACTGGTGTTTTTATTGTCCACCAAGGACTGAGATATCAGTAATAAAATTTTCCCTTTCTCTTTTCTCTCCCCAGAACTGCATCCCCCAGTATACACTAGGCCACTGGAAAAACTGGGTAAGTTGGGGAAGCAGCTGGGCTGGAGAGGGCCAAGGAAATCTGCCACCAGCTATAACGTTCCTTTTCTCATCTTTCTAGAATCAGCTACCCAGTTCCTGGCCGCTCACAGATTGCCCCTGACTCTGGCCGGAGCTTCCTATCGTGGGGTGGCTGTCAGTGACTGTATAGAGAGTGGACGCCAGGCAGCAGCCCAGGTCCTGGGCTCAGCACCCCACAGCTGATCCCCACTCCCAGCACCTGCTGCCTGCTGGCGGGGAGTCTCTCACCCATGACAATAAAAGTTGCTGGAGGTTGGCCTGGTCTGGACCACTCTGTCAGCTCTGGGTTGGGGCGGGCAATACAGAGAGCAGAAACAGAGGTGAGACAAAGTCCTTTATTAGAAAACATATCAAAATCCCAGCCCCCAGAGCCAGGTCCAGAAGAGGGGGCCACCCACTACTGGCAGGAAGTACCTAGGGAGAGGCTCACTTCACCAACACACTTCCTGGGATCCATAAATAGAATAAATATTCACAGGGGTCCCGGGAGAAGCCAGATTGCTCTTCTCTCCATGGAAGAGGAAGGGACTTGGGGTCCAGCCCTGCTCCTCCCCCAGGGGCAGGGGACTCCCAGGAGTCATCACATAAAATCATGACATCAAGGATTCACAGTCGTAAGCCCTGGCAGGTGACCCTAGAAAGAGGGACCCCCGGGTCGAGAGGAGCCCGGCTCCGGTCCAGCATGAGGAGGCCGCTGCCCCAGCACAGCTCCTGTAAGCTCCCACAGCCAGGGGGAGCGGGGGTGGGGCGAGGACACAGCCCCTCTGGTTCAGCTTCATGATTAAGGGGGCAGGAAGGAGGTGTCAGTGTGACCCATGGGGGGCTGTGTGGTTGGCAGTGGGCAGAGGGCCAGGCCTGGCTGGGGGCCGGCGCTGCAGCATCTCTTGACGGAAGGCCTGGGAGGAACCAGGAGGGTAACGGGGACCAGAGGGAGTCCGGGGACCCCGAGGGTCAGTTCCAATGTCTGCTGTGACATTGGTATAGAGAGGGCCCAGTTCTCGAGCCAGCAGTCGGTATGTCAGTGAGTTCATCCCATCTTGAGTCCAGGAATTCTGGGTCCGGACTAGGAGGTCAAATCTGAGAGTAAGAGGTTAGAGGTTAGAGACTAAGACCTGGAAAGGGACCTGGGAGCTTTAGGGTTTTCTGGGCTGGAATGTAGAGTGCTGAGGGCCCAGTGATGCCCCTGAGCTACCCTCGCCTCCCACCTGTGTGGGTTCTCCTCGTTGCCCTTGTCTGCCCGGTGCTTCACCATCTTGTAGTGCCCCACAGATGTGGGGGGGCGGGAGATCTTCATGCCAGCCAGGCGGACCCTGTGGGAGAAGTGACGGCACCTTGGAGGAGCCAGGCTGGAGTACAGCTGCTGGCAGGTGCCCCAGCAGAGCTAAGGCCAGCAAGGGAGGGACTGCATGACTCCGTACACAGAGAACTGTCTCCAGTCAGGCAAGAAAGCCAACTATTTCTAGTTTGTGACAAGTACGAGAAGGGGAAAGTCAAACCAAAAGAAGGAAATGGCTGTAGAGAAGTAGAAGCTGATGCCTCCAGACCCTCAGGGCCCCAGGCCAGGTACCCTGGGCCCTTCAGAAATTGGCGGAGGTAGGTTTGCACCTTCCACCTCCTGCGGTCTAAGTTACAGGAAGGGAGCTACGAACCCGAGCTCAGCAGTTCCCTTCTAGAAGGGTGGTGAGCGCCTCGACTCCACCCTGCACCCCTGCACCCCTGGCCCACCCCAGTGTTAGGAAAGGGTGGAACCTGCTCATTAGGACCTGGAAAGAAAGAAACCAGGTTGCTGACACACACAAGCAGGAAGTGAAGATGGCCTGGGAAGGTCCTGGAAGAATGCAATTAGAAATTGCTTGGTGCTTTGCACAGAGGACAAGAATTCAGAGATGTCATCCCAGAGGACACAAGGGGGAGAGGAGGCAGCAGATCCAGTATATCAAGCCCAAATATTCACACCATAGATAAGAAGTTAGGTCAGCTGAGGCCGAAGGTCAAAACGCTTCCCGTGCTAGAATGAGTTGGCATCATTCCAATGACACAAGCTTTGCTAAAAAGTGACTCTGGGCTTTGCAGGTGCTTCCTGCCCCAGCCCCTGAGCACGCGGCCTGGAGGCAACCCTCGTGGAAGGCGGGAACAAACCGCGTCCATGCCCCGCTCCAGCTCTGGCACCCCACAACACTGCAGCCTGTTGATCGGGCAGACTAAAGGGTGGCAGATGAGAGTGGCTATGGCCAGGGGGGGCCTGGCGGACAGGGGACTGAGCGAGCGGGAAGAAGGCAGTGGCAAGAAGTCTGACCTGGCAGCAATGTCGTCATCCTCGCCGCCCCAGCCCCAGTATTCATTGGGGAAGCCATTCATCTTCAGATACTGGTCAGGAGTGAGCGCCGAGACCCCTCCAAAGTACTGGGGGTACGGGAGGCTAGGGAGAAAAAGACCCTTGGGTCCCGCACGTCTCCTGGGACCCACAATCCCTCAGCTCGCCTCTTTCTGCTGGGTGGTGGTCTCCCTGCTTCTCATGCCCTCTCGTGCCTTCTACCTGTATCCAAACTTGTTCATGGCGACAGCAACATGCCGGGGCCCCGGGGGTCGCACACATACAGGTTGTGGTCATTCTCCGGCAAGAGGTCCACGTCGTGCAGGAACAGGCAGTCCCACTCTTCGTCACGCAGGGCCTCGCGCACCCCAACATTCAGCAGCTTTGCCCTGTTGAACGTTCCATGGCCGGCCTGAATGGTAACGAGGACCAGATTACGTGGGCAGCATGGGGAAGGGGGGGTCTGAAGTGTCGAAGGGAGTAAAGGGGGATCAAAGCGGGACAGGGCGAAGAATGAAGAGAGAGGCAAACTGTCTCGTTCGCTCAACAAGTTGTGTCTGAGTGCTGGCATGTGCCTGACGTGTACACGTTTCTGTTTCACATTCATCCGGACAACCAACAGCCATGTGATACCGGCGTGTGCTAGTCATTACTCTGCCTCATTTTAGGGGATCAAGTATCTGACTTCTCATCACACGTGGAATAAATGACAGAATTAGAATTTTAGTGCAAATCTGTCCAATTCAAAATTTTCACAATTCCAGATTCAACATAGGAAAAAGCGCAGAGGCGAGTAGGACACTGATTACCCTAAAGGGGATGGGAAGTGGGGGCCAACCGCGGCAGGGCCGGGTGTCCTACAGTCGCAGCCTGGTCTCCTCACAACCATTCCGGGAACCCATCCACATGTGAGTATGGTGGCGTTCCCTTGAGCTTTACACACAGGAAAGTCAGGGGGCGGGGGTACCTGGTGGATGACGTAGATGCCATAAGCGAGCTGCTGGCGCTGCAGGAAGGGGTGCAGGTGGTAGAGCAGCAGGCGCAGGTGCTGCTCCCGGGCACGGTGGGGCACAATGATGGCCGTTCGGGAGCGGGGCTCACACCCCGCAGGGCGGTACCGGCCCCCCGCTTCTACCCGGGGATTCCTCTCCACGATCTCTGCCAGTGATGGCACTGGACTAAAGGACACGGACACGGGCCCCACTGCCGGATGGAATGGCAAGTCAGGGATCAGAGGGTCACGGAGGAAAACAGGACCAGGGGCTAAGGACACCTCTGGCCCTGGCGATCCTGGCTGGGGCTCAGCAACTCCCAATGGCTCACTCAGAAACTCACAGTCCTTGAGTTCCCATCACTGGGACAGCTTTGCGAAGTCTGGAAGGTGCAGGCTTCCTGCCCAGCCCACCTTCCTATCTCAGGCTCCATCCCTTTCTCCTGCCTCCCTGGGCTAGAAGCTAGTCAGGGGATGGCGAGGACAGCAGGACTCCCCACCACCTGACTAATCAGGGCTTGTCCACAAGGGAAGCAAACTAGCCCGGGCAGGAAGGCACCCATGAATGGGCAGGCAATAGCAAGCTGTGGCTCAGCTGGAGGCCCACCGAACCTCCGAACCTCCGAACCTCCAATGCAGAGAACACTCAACTCAGCCTGCCTTCCAGTCACGTGGCCTCCTGCTCTAAGGCCCAGCCCTGCCCCCTTGCCTCGCTTTGGTGCCTTCTTCCTTCTGCACTCACCTAAGAAAGGAGACCGTTCTGGACAGAAGGGCAGGCCTTGAGCTGGAGGGTCACCTGGTGCAACCGGCACCCCAGACAGGTGACTGAGGTTACTGTAGACATCATGGGGATGGGAATAGTCGAATGTAGGCCCCTGCTCTCGGCCAAATAGGGCACTGAGGCTTCGGAAGCCCCCCAGAGACAGGTACATCATGACAGCCAGCTGGGAGCCCACGAGCAGGGCCAGCGTGCAGGGCCGCTCCAGCAGCCTCCGCAACATCCTGTGGTTTGAGGCCTGGGGAGAGAGAGAGGAGAGTGCTGTGGGGCAGGCAGGAAGGGAGCTCGGGATGGGGATGAGGTGGTGCCCAGGTAAAGAGAAAAAAACAGGCGAAGGATGAAGTCACAGAAGAAGCGCACAGGTGTATGGTCATGCAGTATGTAACCACCAGCAGCCCTACCACCTGTCACTTCCAGCCCAAGTTTCGGTCTCCTCCACCCCTCCCCAACCCACAGCCACCATCTCCTCTCAGTCCCCACCCCCAGTTCAGAGGAGCCTCTGGAGAACCTCCCTTCCAATTCGAAGAGGGAGAGAGACTCACCTAGGCTCAATCTGCCTTCTTCCAGATTGTGGGGGCTCCAAGAGGTCCCGGGGGAGCAGAGATGTGAGGCATCATCCAAAGTTGGAAATGTCACAGAAGCCAGACAAAGGCTCAACCAGCACTCCCGGAACCAGCTGGAACAAAAGTGGGCAAGGATGACCGAGCCACCCCGGAGGGAAAGTGTTTGGGAAAAGAAAGGGGAGGAGTGGGGGAGGCTAGGTCCCTGGCTGTCAGGTTAACTCCATACTCACCCATCCCCCACACCAACAGGACCAACCTGTTTCGGGAGTGGGGACAGGGCGGCGAATGGAAATACTACTTTCGCCAGGGGTGAGACAGTCACGACAGCACTGCGGAGTGGTCTCAGGAGAACCCAGGGCTGAGGAGACGGTTCCTTCTCATTCCTCATGAGTCTGGGAGCCAGCTCCGCGGGTGCCGGGACCGTGACCACCTGGGAGCTACGAGCAAACACCCCGAGGCGCGGCGGGGAGCGGGCTGGGGCGGCGTCGCTACCTCTTCTACCTCCCCCAGCCCGCCGCTAAAGTAAGCACGGACAGGGAAGGCCGGGCAGGACCTGCCAGGGTACCTGGGCTCGCTCACCTGAGGGGGTGTGGTCGGCGCTCTGCCGGAGGCACAAGCCAAGGCTTCCCGCGCACCCCCATCCCACCCAGCCTCCTCGTGCGCGCGCCCTTTGCTGCGAGCCCCGGCCTCGGTCCACGCTTGCCGCCGGGCCCCGCTCCCTGCCCGAGCTGCTCTGCAGCCTGTGCCCCGAGATGCTCATGCTCCCGGTCGCCGGACCTCTCCCCGGGCCTCAGCCCACCACACCTGGTCGTCTGTTTCCCGTCCTCACCGCCACCCTGACAGCCGGGCAGGCACCGCTGCCGCCATCTTGGAAGCGGGCGCGGGTAGGCGGGGCCCGCGTCACGGGGTGGGGCCTCGTGTTGGGGGCGGGGCCTCGGTGGGTCTGGGAGGAGGCTACGGAGTAGGCGGAAGGGGCTCGACCCCTCTGGGAGGCGGCGGGGGACCCGTCCCACCGGACTGACCCCCGCCGAGCGCCATCTCCCACCGCTCTGACTTGTAAAAGCAGCAGCTCAAACCGGGACTTTCTTCCCTCGTCCAGGCCGGTGGAACAGTTGCTGGCGCGTCCGAAAACGTTACCGTCACTCCGGCTAGGTCAGGCGCTTTACTCTGTGTCAGTGGCGCCCCCTGCCCCCTGGTGCCACTTAGTATCAAAATTGTTTCTTGCCTAGGGTACAGAGTTGCTGACTACTCGGCGCATTGTTGTATCCACACGGTATCCCGCAAGCTTAGAAATAGAAACAGTTGTTAATAAAATCAGGAAACAGTCCCGGATAGCAGAGTAAAATGGACGCCTCATCAATATGCAGTAAGTTTATTTTGTGGTTTCCACTGCCCCTTAGCATATCGTCTTCCTTAGAAGCAGATGTTCACGCTAAGTCACGGTTTCCACCTGGGGAACCCCATGGTCTTGTGCGGTGGCGGAGGCGGGGAGAGGGACGTTAATGGTGAGTGTGATGACTGACACCCGGAAGGCCCTGCTCATTCACGGTGGAGGCTGCAGAAAGGCTTCCGGGAGAAGTCACAGTTTATGGGAAATCTGAAGGGCCTGTCTTAGCACATCCTTCTGCTTTTTAAGATTTTGTTTCCATGGAACTATTTTACAACTCTGTGTAGGTAACTGGGTGACATGCAAATTCTCCCCTGTCTGATAAATGTTCAAATAACCCCTACTGTCAGCATTATGGGAATCTCTGGATGGATGGTGGCACCATTTCACAAAAACAAAGCTTAGAAGAGGCACATCCAGGGCAGATGGTACAGGTAACAATTTAAACTTTAGAATCAATGAATTTGAGGTGCCTGAGGAGACTCAAAATGAGAAAATACTGGACGAGTGCAGTGCCAGCTTTGAAACCTGTTGCTGTGTGATGTTGAACGATGCACTCTCTGGGGTTCATCTGTAAATAAACCCCGTCTTAAGGGGTTTTGTGGTAATTAGTGAGAATGACAGAAAAGTGCCAGCAGACAGCAGATATTCAATACACCTGAATTTTCACCACGAAGTAGGAGCCAAGTGAAAGCCCTGTTTTTTTTTTTTTTTAAGGAGCTCACAGCGTAAGTGGAAACGCTGGACTTCCACAGATAATGAACTGTGCTCATCCCAGAGGAACCGCCTGCGAGCCTCTGCACCTCTGGGATGTTGTTCTGTAAAGCTGCCTTTCACCTCTACCGCCATTTCTGTCCACCATCTTCTTATAACTCCCCACGTTCCCTTGTAAGCGCCTTGTCTTTGAGAACTCTCATCTCCATTCTATTTCACCCTGGCCACACCCGGGACTTCATCATCACCTGCAACTGCTACATTTCTGAAAATAACTTTTAGTGTGCTGGTTTCCACCACAACATCCTGCCTTTCTATACGCTGAAAAAATCCTAGGGCCCCTAGAGGCCCAGTCATGACACACGACACAGTGGGAAAAAACCCAGCCTTGTAATCAAAAACTAATTTAAAATAATTTAAATCTCTATTTAGTTCCTCAAGGAAACATCTAGGCACAGGGAAGGGAGAGTGGAGCAGGAGCACATTTTGATGCGCATTTAAATGTCTTCGAAACCGTTTCCCTCCCACTTGACCTTTCCCACCTGGATGGTAGCTTCTCCTCAAAACTGTCCCTTCAAGTTCTGCTCTGCTGCTTACAGTATTAACCTCCCGCTGCAAGTCCGTTCTCTTCACAGCACTTTGGTTTTGCTCCTCCAGGGAAGAGCCCTGGAGCTGAGCCGGCAAGCAGAAAGCCTTCCTTCCTCCACCACCGCCCCGCTCTCCACCTTGCTTTGCTTTGGAGTGGGACGCAGATGCCTCCTCTAAGAAGACTCCCATGACCCCATCATATGTGAGGTGCCCCTCCTCTATCATGGCACCCGTCACACGGGCCTGGAATTTTTGTCTTGCTTGACTGTCTCAGCCACCAGACTGTTAACTCTCTGAGGATAGGGACCATGTCTTCCCTTTTTTCATCCTCTGAATGTCACCCAGAACTTTTGGCAGCAAAGTCTACAAAATAACCCATTTTAGATCTGATCTAGATGGTTCATTGGTATAATTATTTTCTCATGCTAATTCAGGAGTAGGAAGGGGACAGGCAAAGGCAGGGACTCGAAGAGAAGAGAACCAGCATGTGTCAACACTTACCAGAAGGCAGACACAGGGCCAAGCCTTTAAGTTATGACACCTCTCAAGAGGCAGTTGGTAGTGTACCCATTGTACAGAGAAAGAAACGGAAGCTTGCGGAGATCAATTAACTTAAGGTCACATCACTGCATGTAAGTAGCAACCCTTAGAATCAGTCCAAAAATCTGCATCCGTCTCAGGTGCTGTGAGAGTGTGATTTGATTTCAGTTTGTCAGCCACTGGCTTATTTACTGAACAAATACATGGAGTAAACAGGCAATTCCAATTGGGAAATTAGGTCATTAAACATCTTTTCCTCAGACCCATTTTCAGGCCAAAATTCTCATATTTCCAGCTTTTCAATGCTGATTTGCATCTACATTAGCAAGAGCATGTGGTCTGTGAGGTTGGATGCTTGGATGTCACTGCGTGCCACTGTTGGTGTACCTGTGTCTTCCTGGGTCTGTAGGGCCTGTTACTAGTTGCCCAAGACTGAGGGATGCCTCGCCTCTGCTCGCTGCCCTCCCTCTCCTTCCTAGGACTACCCACGTGCTCGGGGCCTGTCTCCACAGAAGGTCCTGCCTGGGGACGTGATCCGATCCGTACTGTTGCTCCGCTGTGCCCTCCCTGCCTAGTTCTGAGCGTTTTTCACGCTGGTGGCCTCCCCCAGCTGCCCTGAGGCCTTGGCTCCCCGCAGCCACAGTAAATGGGGAAGGTACTCCCCATTTGACCATCCTCTTAGCCAATAAAGTGTTAGCACATTGGGTTCCACTTTCTCCCCCTTGCCTCCCCCACAAGCCCTCACCAATGAGATGCTAGTTTTGTCACTTGCTGTCAATCTGGTATTTTAGAAAACAAATACTGTAATACTACGTGGGGACTAAGAAATGGGCTCCAGGCGGAGTGGAAGTGTAGCCATCCCTCGGCACCTCAGAAAGCCAGGTGGGCAAATGCCCAGATTCCCTCCGCGCTCACCGTGAAGCAGAGAACCCAGGGGCAGGAAGGGCTTAAAGAAACTGGCGACTCAGTGACCGCTACAGCCTCAAACACGGGCAGTGCTCCCTCCCCGCAAGATGCTCACAGGCTCTGCTGGCAGTTCTCCAGGGGCAGGGCTCTCCTCTGCAGCCCCGCCCCCCCTTTTTCCTAGAGCTTATCACTGTCTGTTCTTTTCCTCTGAAACCAGGTACTGGGAGGTCTGAGCACCCCCGCCCTTCTGCTCTTCCTGTCTCCCCTCCTGCTTGCTCGCCCATCATGGACCCAGAAGGCCACAAGCAGGAAGAGGGCAGCAGAGCCCACCTCGGCCCCTGCAGGGGTGAGCAGGGGAGCACGCCAGAGAACGCTTGACCCTGTACCTTGGGTAGAGTCTCGAGCCTGAGCAGGGGAGGGACGGCAGGGGAGCACTCGGCCACCCAGAAGGGCTCGGGCCTAGCCTGGGGCTGAGGGTGGCCGGCACTTCTCTTTGACCATTCTCTCTCTTTCCACCAGTCACAGAGATGGCCTCTAAACTCAGGCCTTTTCTGGGAAAAACTTTATGCTAGTCAGGATGCTACTTGGTGAGTAAGGGGCTTCTTCTTAAAATGATGCCTAGGAGTCTATGGCCATGCCACCCTGAACATGCCCAATCTCGTCTGATCATGGGAGTTAACCAGGGCCGGGCCTAGTCAGTACTTGGATGTGAGACCACCTAGGAAGGCCAGGTGCTGTAGGTGTAAAACAAACAAACAAACAAATAAAACCATGTCTATGAAAGCGGTTTATGGAGTGTGAATTACAAGCACTAAAGAAAGCTCAGGAGGCTGTCTCACCTCCCTGTCCCTCATGGGCCCCCCAAGACTCACCCTCAGGAGCCCTGGGAGCCAGAGCCCATGAGCCCGGGCTCACAGTCTCTCCACTGTTCATTTGGCCCTCATCACACAGCTCGTGTACACCCTCTAAAGCAAGCCCTCCCCGCTGAATGTGGCGGGCTCCTTCTGTCACAGACAGCTGCACGGGTCCCTCGCTAGGCGCAGAGCTCTCCTCGTGGTACCGTGAGCTCACGGTATTGAGCTCTGTGAACACAATATCGAGATCTCGTTTTGGCACTGGGTGGGACAGTGGGAGATCATTCTGACCTTGACACACTCTCCTGTTTCTACTTCCTCCAGCCTGGTGGTGGGGGGACAGCAGGAAGGGCCAGGGCCAGCAGGCAGTGGGGCCATGTGTCCTGAAAAGGCCGTGTGTGTGTGTGTAGGCAGGTGTTTCTGTATCTGCTGAGGGCGTAGGTGCCACGCCGGTGGCATAATGTGCAGGGCGCCCTGTAAGGCACAGCCGGGCACACACAGCCACCATGGCCTCCACAGCCCAGAGTTCCCGCACCAGTCCCAGCAATGATGGTCTGGTGAGGCGACTTTAGTGCCCTGTGCGCCCCTCCTCCACCCACGCCTCAGGCTCTCCTCCCACACCCCCATTCGGTCCCTTCCCCAGTCCCTCGCAGTATCGCCACTGCCACTCAAGACTCTAAATTCTTGCAGGTCCACCTCCCACCCTCCCCCAGCCCTGTTCCCCCATGACACATACCCGGCTGCCCAAGTTCTTTCTGAAGCAGTCCCCTGCTCTGAAGGGAAGCAGACTGTGTCAGTTCCCCACTGCTCTTCAAGTGCTCAGCCACGGCTAAAGGGGTTCCCCTCACCTTAGACCTTCTCTGGGCCACTCATTTGGCCTCCTGACTGTTCCCTACCAAGCCACCTCTGTCCCTTGAATCAAATTCCCTTCTAAAGGCACGGCTTATGCTGCTTGACTCTGGGGATCCTGTTACTCAGCAGTCAGGGGAAGCTCTTGCCTGGGAACAGCCTTTGCTATTTTGAAAGATGACATTTGTTTCTAACACAGCCTGTGGGAACAGGTGTCATTACCCCTTGCACACCACCTACGGCTCGGCAGCAGCGACCTGCCCAACTCTGCCAGCTGAGAAGGTGAACTCCAATGCGAGTGCAGACCCCGCGGCCAGCTGCAGAGCTGTCTCTGCCTCCACCGTCTTCACGAACCTGCTCACAGGCTCATCACGGAGTGCGCCTCTGTCTGCGCCTTTGTGTTCGCAGTCATGCTCGGAGCCAAGTGCTCATTCTGTCTCCAAGTGGTTGGGGACCTCCAGAGACCAGGGACACAGCCAGGGGTAGGGCCGTGCCAACCAGAGGGACTGAGTGGGAGGCAGGGGCAGGCACCACTCACGATGTGGCTCTTCGCCGCCACCAAACGCACTGTGACCGCCGCTGGCGAGGAGGTGGCAGAAAGGTGACAACTGTCACTGGTGACAGTTGCCCGGGCACTCACCAAGGCTGCGCACTGTGCTAGCTCTTTATTTACATTATTTAATCCTCACAACAAAGTTCCAAGGGAGGTATTGTGATTGCAATCGAGGAAACTAACGTCCAGAGATGTGGAGCCAGGGTGCGCCCACACTGTCCGAGCACATAAATAGCAGAATTCAATTTGTCCTTCAAGACATGACAGTCCCTTACTCCCTGAAGACCTGTCCTGCCCTTGACTCCTCCTTCCCCAGAAGACAACAGTCAAGGCTAGGAAAGCAGGGCAGGACATACATTGCGCGCACGCGCGGGCGCACACACACACACACACACACACACACAACATACTCACACACATCCTCTCTCTCGCTTTCTCTCTCTCTCTCTCTCTCTCTCTCTCTCTCTCACACACACACACACACACACACACACACACACACACACGGACCAGCAGGCCACAGCCACCATGCTGGATTTCTTGGCCAGGGTGAGGCCTAGCAGGGGTCCGGGGCAATTCTCCAGGACCCTGGCCCTCATCCCTTTCCCTGGCACTAAATAAAAGTGAATAAATACTAAATAAATACAGCTGCGGCCCACTCTGCCTTCGCCCTCCCTCCTGTGACCAGCAAGGCAGAGGGGGCACTTTAGATAGGGGACTGTCTCCCAGCCCCTCAGTCCACCATGGCTGCTGTCCAGGGCAGGGGATTGGCAGGGCCAGCCTGCAGCAGGGCGGGGCCTAGGGGGAGGTGGGACCAGCCAACCCCCACGAGTCCCGGAAGCCCCCAGCTCCCACTAAGTCCAGGCCAGTGCCCAGGGAGGGCAGCCGGGGTGGTGAGGTCACTTCCGGCCAGCCCAGGGCCGCCGCCGGAGCACCTCCAGGATCTGCGCCTTGCGGTGCAGCCAGTCCTGGGGAGTGCGGCGCGCTGGCGAGGGGGCCGCCTGGGGCACGAAGAAGCTGTACCTCAGGCGAGCGCCCCGAGGATCCGCGGCCACCAGGACCTGCAGCGTCAGGGGCTGGGCCAGCGGCCCGTGGCCCGCAAGCGTCTCGGAGGCTGCAGTGGCCCCGCTGTAGTGCAGGTGGACGGCCCCGGGCAGCCGCACGTCCGCGGGGGACGGCACCAGTGTGTAGTCCCCGTTGAGAGCATAGGAGCCGTCCGGGAGCTTCAGGGCCAGGTAGGGGCTCCGAAGACCAGGGGGCCCTTGCTGCCGGACCAGGATGTGGGTGGCCCCTGCTGGGATGGTGACCACACTGCTGTACCCATACCTGTGTGGAGGCAGGAGAGGGGGGCTCAGCGAGCACCTTCTGGAATCCCCCACCTTCCGAGCAGCAAGTGTGTGAATGTGAGTGTGAGAGAGGTGTGAGTGTGTATGTGAGTGTGCAAAGGGCTGTCTCCTCTGACCTATGTGACTGTGTCCAGCCTGGATCTGCAAATGTGCCTGCCCATTGGACGCTGGACCTTCACACCTGCTGTCCCCTCACCAAGGCGCCCTTCTGAGCCCTGCCCACTCCTGCTCTCTGTCCTAGGGGAGCCTTCCCTGATGCCCACAGTGGGGGTGACACCTGCTGAGCAGGTGGGACACTGAACACCTGCTCACTGATCTGTGTTGAGTTCACCTGTCATTCCCCAGCCCCAGCAGAGTCCCAGAGGGTGGGGGAGGAAGGAAATAGTGGATGAACCTGAATTTTCGGAGGGAGCCAGACTGCTTGCTGCATCTGGAGCCATCCCCGCCGCACACCATGCACTTGTCAAACTTTTTTTTGGAGCCAATGACGCGGTCACAGCCAGCATGGATGCAGCGGCCCTGGACACAGACCGAGGAGCTGTCGGGGGAACAGGGTGTCCCGTCTACCACCTGGAGACAAGAGAAGGGGAGACACGAAGGGTTGTTCCCCAGTCAAGACAGGGTGGGAAGCCAAAGAAGACCCATATCCCACCAGGGAGAGGCTGAGGGTGGAACGGGGAGAGAGCTGGGAACATCACAAGGGACAATAAGCAGGATGACAATGACTGATAAAAGCCGCCACCTTTAGAGCACTCTCTGAATGGGACACTGTGCTGAGTGCTTTATGAGTGTGAACATAAATCTCAGGGTCACAACTTGGGCATTCTAGAGATGGGACACTGAGGTTCAGAAAGATTAGGGACTTGCCCAATGGTTAGAGCTGGCAAGCAAGCCCAGGTGGGAACTGCCTCACCAAGCCCTAAACCTCGATGGCATTGTCCCAGGTGGACACTAGAGGGCAGCCGACCCGCAGGAGTCCCTCCAGGGTTTGCTCTTCTTTCAGCCTTCACCCTGCGCCTTGCCACAGAGAGGGCGTGCTTGGACATCCCTGTCTCCAAGAGGTCTGTCCAGAGGGACTGGCTGTCCATGAGCTCATCGAGGCACCACTGCCATGTGGCAGAGGAGCCCATGGGAAGGGGGCTGAAGACTTGCCCCAAAGACCACACGCCCGCATCGTCACGACAGGGACCACCAGAAGATGGGGAGAGAGGCAGAAGCTGAGGAGATGCGGCCGCTCCCCGGTGGGCAACTTATGCAGAGTCTGGGGCTTGTTTTCCGAACGGGCCCCCGCCCCCACCCCCGCCCCTGGGGCTGGCCTGGCACCGCCCTGGGAGCGCCAGCAGGGGTGCCCGCACCCGTGGCTCCAGCACGTAGTAGTAGCCCAGAGCCCGGGCCTGGCAGGTGAGCTTGCACTGGTCCTGGGGGCCCACGCCCACGTAGCGAGGGGCCCAGTCCATGGGCCCTGGGAAGCTCTTGAAGAGGTCAGTGCGGTGGTTGTAGGCCGCACACTGCTCTTCACGGAAGGTCAGCGCTGCAGGGGCAAAACAGCCAGTGAGAGCCGCCCCCTGGCCACACTGCCCACCAGCCCGCGCCTTGCCCCTCACCCCCCAGACAGTGGGCACCTGTCCCCCTCACAGACTGCCAGGGAGGGCTCCTGGAGGGAACCAGCTGCACAGCAGGGACAGTCAGCGTCCCCTCCGTCCCCACACGCCCGGGACACCCCTTCCTGCTCAGCAGCACCCTCCCAAGGGCTGTGTCCCGCCCCCCTTACCAGAGCCGCCGGGGCAGTCCTGCGTGCTGCAGGACCGAAAACGGGTGCGGCGGCCCTCGCAGTATTTGCCGCCGTTCCGGGGGGCAGGCCGCGTGCAGTCTCGGGAGGAGAACTGGACACCGCCCCCGCAGCTCCGGGAGCAGTCGCCCCAAGATCCCCAGTGTCCCCAGCCACCAGCCTGCGGAATCTGCAGAAGCACAGGACGGAGAGGCAGGATGAAGATGCTTTCTCCTGGGCTCAGGGCCAGTCCCGCCCCAGACCCTCCGCCCCACCCCTGCCCCGGATCGCACGTTGAAGTCCTGGAGCTGGTCCACATGGAGGCAGCGGCCACCCATGCAGGCCTGCGAGGGCCCGCAGGGGGTGCCATCTGCCCAGGGCGAATGCTTGGTCTGGCACATGGCGTGACCGTTGAGATGACCAGAGCACCAGAGGGCAGCACAGGGCGGTGGCAGCTGCGGACAATGGTGTGACTCAGGCCCGAAGGTCAGCTGGCACTGGCGGTCAGCATCATAGTCTTTGCCAGGGAAAGTCACGGGCAGATGCAGGGGAGCCGCTGGCTGGTCTAGGAGACAGTGCCCTGGGAAGGGGGGGGGAACACAGTGAGCAGCAGGGGATGGCGGCGCTCGAGCTTGCCCGCTGAGCGCTCGAGCTCCCTGGGGCCGGATGGACTGCAGGATGCAAACCCTAGGGCTGGAAGAAGCTTCCGCCAGTGGTGGCAGTTCCACTGGGTGCTTACGTGTGCCGGGCCTCAGCTGCATGCTTGGCGGCAGCAGGAGCCATTATCACATCCATTTCACAGATCAGCCACACACAGTGTGTGACTTCCAGCCGCATAAAAGACAGAATCAGCAGGCACCAGAGCACCACATCTTCCCACCTCCTTTCACCAACTGCAGAGCTGCTGAATCGGCTTCTGCTCTGCAGCCCTGTCCAGCGGAAGGGGAGTGCAAAGCGGGGCGCGCCTGCTCACCGTATCCATTGTCCAGGAAGTCAGTGATGAAGCGGGCACTGCAGGGGGACCAGGGCTCCTCGGGGTCCACGTGAGCCATCACAGGGGCCATGACATGGTGGGAGGTGCCCCAGGCCCATTCAGATCCACACATGGCTTTGAATTGTCATGCAGCATGTTGAAGACGTGGCCTGTGAGAGCAGAGGCCATACTAGGGTCCCAGGGTCCCAGCCGTGGGTGGCCAGATCTGTCCCCACCCTGCTCCAGCCCACTTCTCGTGCTCCGAGGGCTGCTCAGTATGCAGCCGCCATCGCTGTCTCACCTTCCCCAGACACTCGGGCCCGTTCCCCACCCAACACTCCCAACCCACCCATTCCGTCCTGACTCTTGGAAATAGCATCGCCGGTCCTGTGCCATCCCCGCAACACGCAAGCGGTTCACAGTAGGTTTCCACCCGCTACCTCATTTAATAGATAAATCAAAGGGTTGTCTACACCCAGTGCAGAGGTGGGTGACAGCCTGGGACCCAGGCCTGGGAGAAGGAGGAAACCCCCGTGCTCCCATCTGTACCTGGTGAGCTCACGGTTCCCTCGCCTCAGCCCCGACCCCCGTCTCATCTGCCCGCCTCACCCAGTTCGTGAGCAGCAGTGAAGGCCGACTGCAGCCCATCATCCTCCACGACAGCACAGCTCCGAGCCGGGTCGCACACAGTGCCCACGTCGGCCATGCCAGGGTGTCACAGGTGGAGACCCCGCACAGGTCCTGTGGAGCGGTGGTGGGAGACGCGTGAGGACCCCTGACCCAGCCCGTCGCGCTGGGACCGAGCGGCGGGGCGCTGGGGCTCCTCGGGGCCGGACAGCAGCGGGGGCCAGCGTGGCCTCGCACCGCGACACGGCCCTCGGCACAGTCTGGGGTGCTGGCGGGCTCACCTGCCGGGTGAACAGCACAGCCGTGTCAAAGTGGTCGGGGTCGGAGTCCTGGGGCGTGTTGAGTCCCTGCTGCCACTTGCAGAAGCTGCGCAGCGTCTGGGCCGCACTGGGCCCCACCTGGGGCCCCTCCTCGCTGGGCCCCAGAATCACGAGCCGAGTCACCACCAGGTTGACAGGGTTGCGGATGCTCGGGTGCTTGAAGGCCTTGGCAGCTGCTGCCATCACGGTCAGCAGGTAGCGCCTTAGCCCAGCGCCATGGAAGGCAGCCATCTTGTCGTCAGCCACCACCAAGGTCTCCACGAACCTACTCAGGGAAGCAAAGCGCTAGAGGAAAAAGAGGACGAGAGGGTCCTGAAACAGCCTCCTTGACCAGGGGTCACCTCCGCCCCTGCCCCCGCCACGGAAGCTTCCTGGGTCAGCTCAGCCTGGTCACACACACCCCACGGGACCCCCAATGGGTCTGGGCTGGTGCCTCCCCCAGCCCCAAGCGCCAGAGCCTTTGTGGTAAGTCTGAGAAATCAGCTGTTGGTTCAGAGTGGGGGAGGAGGGAGGCGCCACATGCCAGGGCGCCTGGGCCCCAGGTGGAGAGCAGCGAGTGCTGCCTCTGGGAGGGGCCTTGGGGCCCCCAGGCCTGAGCATGGCTGAGGCCCGCAGGACTGGGGCTACAGGGCTGGGCTGCAACGTGTCTGCCCTGTGTGGTTGGAGGAACAACTCAGTCAGCAGCCAGGGCCAGGGCCAGGTCTCAGCGTGGCGGGTGGAGGGTGCGTCTGGTTTGCATTAAACTGGAGAGGCGGGGAGGGAAGAAGGGCAGCCCAGGGTGGGGGTGAGGAGAGGACAGAGCCCCAGGCAGCCCAGCGAGTCCCGGGATGGGGCTGACTGGGACAGGGGACCGACGGAGCAGAGGTGGGGAGTGCCTCCCCCCCTGTCCACTCCTGCTGGCTTGCAGTCCCCAGCAAGGATCAGAAGCCAGAAACCAATCTCCGGGGCCTCAAACCTCCCTCTTGTAGCTGCTGGGGCGGAGGGGGTGGTAAAAATCAAATTTGGGGCACAGGAAAGAATCAAGTCCAAGTCTGTTAGAGAGCGCTGTGGCTGAGGACAGTGGCAGTAGGGTCCTGGCCAGGCAGGGGCTGGGTGGGGAGAGGGAGTGGCCATCCGCAGCAGAGCCTCCTGGCCGGCTCTGGGAACCCTCCTCAGAATGAGTGGTCGCCAGGGGAGGCCAGGCGGGGAGAAGCTGGGGACATGGGTGGAGGAGGTGCGAGAGGTCAGTGGCACAGACTCCGTGCGGGACGCCTACCTTGGCTCTGCGGGGGCTGGGGCTGGGGCTCCCAGAAGGAGCCTTGACGCTGCACATGGGGCCTTGGCCACTGACGGGACTCTTCCGGCGCAGGATGTGCGCCCCAGGCCCCCGGCGGAGTTGGGGGTGCCTCCCTCCAGGGGCTGGATGTGGAGCTCGGTCCCTCGATACTGCAGCACCCCTAGCAGGGCTGCCCCGTCCCAGTGCAGAGATGCCACCGACTCCGGGTCTCCGTTGATGGTGCCAGTGAGGTAGGTGCCAGGCTCGGCCCCACCCAGCTCGGGCGCCTGGCCCAGGTACTGAACTGTCAGCCCCTCAACCCGGACACCCGGGTCTCGCTCCAGCTCCAGCAGCAGCGTGTCCCCAAAGGCAGGCAGGCGGTACAGCAGTCTGGCAGGGATGCCCAAGCCAGGCAGGACGCTGCTGTTGAGCTTCTCTGGGAACACAACCTCCTCCTCCTGGCTGGCCGGCCGGGCCAAGGGCAGGAGGGCGGAGGCCAGCAGCAGCAGAAGCAGCCTTACTGGCCCGAGATGGGCACGGTGAGGAGCAGCCGACGGGGGCGGGTGCCCCACGGCCAGCAGCTCGCCAAGCTCCTCCCGGGACACAGGGCCGTCAGGGACATGGCACTGCTGCTGCAGCTGGGCGAAAGAGCCGTCCAGGCACCGAGTCCCACACGCACTGGCTTTTCTCTGCAGCCCGGGGCTCGGACTAGTGCCAAGGTCAGGGGCAGAGTTTCCAGAGGGGCTGGGACTTTCAGAGATGCAGAGAACTAGGGCCTCGGCTTAGGAGAAGTGTCTGGTGTCCTGGCTCCTCCCAACTTCCCTCCCAAATCCTTGTCTCCTGAGTCTTTGTCTCTTCCTGCCCGTCCCCTGCAGCTTCACTGGCCTCCCTTCTGTACGCCTTCAGACCCTGGCTTCGGCTTGGTGCCTTTGTCCCTGTCTGGCGCTCTCCCCCAATCTATGTGTCTGCGGGTCTCCCTGTGGGTCCTTCCCACGGGCTCTCCCCGCCAGCTCTTTTAAGCATCTTGAGCCTCTGTGATTGGCTGAGCTGGAAGCCAGTCAGCCAGCAGCTCTCCGGGTGGGACTCAGATGGGTGTCTCATTCCTTCCCAAAACCCTAGTTTTCATCTTCCTTGAAAAAAATGGGACTTGCCCAGGGGAGGGGGGTCTTTAGCAGCCAGATGGAGGATCGTAGGCGCTGGGCCAGCTGATGACATCGCCTTTTCCCGAACCCCACAGGAGGCCCTCTGCGACCTCTTTCCCAATTTGGTGGACAGAGCCCCAAGAGGGGTAGGAAGTCAGGAAAGGGTCTGGCCGACAGGCACAGAAAGGACCAAGGTCTCAGGAGAATGCTGGCATGGCCTCCCGGTTCTCAGGGCTCCCCCAGACTGCCCTCTGCCCCTAGGGGCTGCTTTCCGGGCCAAGTTGAGAGAGTGGGGACAGGTACATAAGCCTCAAGAGGGCAGACAGAGAAAGCAGCTGTGGGCAGTGCTGGGGAGTCTGCTGCCCGAGGCAGGGCGCATCTGCGGAGGGGGGCCCCCGGGCGGCTGCAGGCTGTGCAGGAAGCGAAGCACTTTAAGCTTTTACAGACCGAGGCTCCAGCGTCCCTTCGCCCCTTCAGGCTCCCCCTTCCTGAGTTGCCACTACCCGCCCCTCCAAAGTCTGCAACAGCCATTCCGCCTCCATTCCCCCGGGCTCCCCTCCCACTTCCCGACTCCCCATTTCCCTGGCCCAGCTCCCAGTCACTAACCCCAGGCTCTTGGTCCTGCTCCCACCCATCTGACTGCCCTGAGCCCTCCCCCAGCCTCCAGCGCAAACCCAGAGCCCAGGGCCAATCTTTGTCCCTCGGAGGGAATCCCCACCTGGCTCCCTGCTCTGGCCCCACCTTCCCCTGAGAAGCCCACAGTTCCTGGAAGATCTAGTCATGTTTTATTTCTCATTCTCTGGTCAGGGAGAGGCTAAGGCACTATGTCCGTAGTAACAGACACAGGAAGCCGCGCCTGAGGTGGGAGAGTTGGGGGGATGACGTTAGGCAAACGAAGCGGAATCACTACCTGGGTTCTGGGCTGCAGGGGACTCAGCAAGGCGGTCTGGGGGGCTCTCAAGGCGAGGGAGGAGAGAGCTCGGGCCAGGGGCCACGTCTGCTCCGCGCCCCCCACCCTCTCCCGCCTCGTGCCATGGCCACACCTTTCCCCAGGATATCCCTAGGAAGGGGAGTGAGGTCAGCAGTCGCCTTCCCTTCCCAGACAAGGACCACCTGCCCCTGCTCTCCTTCATCCATTCACTGTGCCTAGTCACCTCCCGTCCCCCACCCCATATCCGTCAGAACACTTCCTTTCCCCATCCCTTCCTGCTCAGGTTGCTAATACCTGCCCTGCTGCCCACTGCTTCCTGTATGTATCACCTCCCCCCCCATCCCCGTGACTGCCAGACCCACCTCTTGACACCCACCCACACACCCTGACCCTGATCCTAAGTCGGGGTTGGGGCTGCAGTAGACAAAAGATGGAAGAGGAGCAGGGGCAGGGGCAAGAGGCGCTATCACCAGGGGACTCTCATTGCCCCTTTCCACCCCCCATCTGAGATGAGGACAAAGGGGGTGACTAAGCAGTGAGAGACAAAGGGCCTTAGAGTCACAGCAGCAGTGTGTGGGGGTGTCGGCAGCAGGGAGAAGACACAAAAGATGCAGTGTCCCCAGCGGCCCCCCAGGAGCCCTCACCCAGGCTGCCCCTTGGGGCCAATCCTGACTCCTCCCATCTGGATCAGGGCTAATGAATGCCGCCTCCCCATCAGCATACCTACTGTGCTCCAACTAGAGGGGAGAGCCCCGAGAGAAGGTGGGGATGAGGGGCAGGAAGGCAGAGCCTCAGCCTGGCTCTGTGGGGCTGCTCAATCTACATAGGTCCCAGTCAGTTCCCACAGCCAAGGATATGACCCCACCCTTTGGGACGCTTCCCACTAGGTCAACTCCCAGGCTAGAAGTCTGGCTTTCTCTATTTTTGCCACGGCTAAGAATTCCCTGTCTCTGCCACTCTCCTGATGTCTGCCCCACCCAGCTGCGATGCTGGTGGGCTGTGTCCCACGGACCCAGTGTGTGGGGACCCTGGGAAAGGCCTCCTTCCAGGCTCCAAATGAGAGGGACATGCTAACGCCACGGTGGCCCAGCTGGTGCTGGGCTTGCAGGAGACATACAACAGGAACCAGCCTCCAAGGCTGGATGACTCTTTTTTCCTACCACACAGAATAAGGATCAGACTCCTGGTGGTAACTGCGTTTCTATGGCTTCAGCCAGAACTGAGGCAAGGACAGAAAGACAGGATGTAAGCGGGTGCAACATCTCTAAGGGCACTTCCTGGGCCTGAAAACCGGTAGGTTCTGGGAGCCTGGTAGATAAGTACCAGGGTCACCCACCATTGCAGATTTTGGCCCTTGTGCCTAGAAGAACCAAGCGGCACTCAACAAACGAAGAATCTAACGAGCTTTATTTATGCCGGCAGCTCATAAGAGTCACTCTTCAGTCTGAACCCCGAACAAAGGCAGGCAGGCAGTTTTACACACTGACTACTTCTGCATACCTGGCGGTCTTCTGTTTGATACGCGTGGGACGGGTGGGGTTCCAGGAACAAAGGTGGTGAGGTGAGTTCCTCTGGGACAGGGGAGCCACCTTAGATTCCTTTACACCTCCCATCTCACAACAGGGACCGCCCGGCTCATCTGGGGTGGGACGGCTACAAACACACTGTGGCCGCCCTCATGCTGGTGGCCTTGGCTCCCTACCCTTCCTTCGCTTCGGTTGGCAGGACTCTCAGCCCTGCCCAGCTCCGCTCGGGCCCCGTTCGCAGCCCGTTTAGACATCTGGAAATTGGCTAGCTCCCCCTGCTCCGACTCTTGGACTGGAGATGGGGAAGTAATTGGCAAAGCATGAGGCCACCTCAGGAGGCTCACGCACAGCCAGAGCGCGGGGAGGGGGTGGCCTGGCAGGGAGCAGGCACTGTTAGGACTGGCGAGCGAGCTCCAGGCGCGTGGCTCTCCCTGGCAGAGGTGGAAGTCCCTCTGGCGCTCGCCTAAAAGAGCCAGCCTAAAGTGGTGGGCACAGCCGCTCTCACTATCCGTTATTTAAACACAAAGGGGCCGCATCTCAGAAACCGGATGTGGTCAGGCTCCCGTCGCCGACCACGCCAACTTCCAAGATGGCGGCTGCGTTATGCAGATAGGCGAGAAGCGGCGCGCGGCGGTACTTCCGCCCGGCCCTCTTCCCAGGGTCCGCAGCGGGTAAGATGGCGGCGCTGCGGGTTCTGCGCGGCTTGCGGGGCGTCGCGGCCCTGGGGCTACGGCCAGGGGCTGGAGGCCGGCCGCCGATTCAGCCTAGCAGGTGAGACCCGGGGCAGCCCTTGATGCGCCGTCCTCGAAGCTGGGGACTCCACGGGCCTTGTGACCCCCTGGGGGAGACTGACCCGGGCCTGTGACCTCTCGCCCAGGCGTGCTGTCTTGGGCTCCAGGTGCAGTGGCGCCAGCTCTGGCCGAGGAAGGAGGGTCTTGAGCTCTTTCGGCCAGGAGTGAGAGCAGGTGGGGGGCCCAGCCCCCGAATGTTAGCGATCGCGTCACCCTCCGCTTCTGCTCTGCTGCTTCTCCCGAACCCCGCCACGGGTAGGGGAGGTGGTGAAGTGTCTCCCTGGAGACTGTGGGAAGAGGAAAGCCCCCTGACGAAGCTGGAGGAGGAACACAAAGACAGACCCCGGGTTGGCCCCATGCACCTCCCTGGTCCTCCTTGAGCCTAGCCAAGGAGCCAGTGTGTGCTCCCTCTCTCAGCTGACCTTGAACATACACCTTCCTCGCGTTCACATTCACCAGGACGGGAATATGAATGTGATGGGAATTTAAAGGAGCCAGGATCCCAGGGGCGACGGGTGAAGTGCTTCTGGGAGTACAGTAGTAGGAGTGGAACCTGTAGAGTTTCAGCTTGTTCTGCCGAAGCTAATCTTACTCTGTATTAGCGGCTTGGCATTAAGGAATCGCCCTTCCCGGTGTCTGCTCACCTGAGAGTGAATGGGAAAGGGAGCCGAGGGCTAAAAGCCCTGGGTCTGGTATCTGTGTTTGACTCCCTAGAGGTGCTCGGCAATGGCAGCCAGATGTGGAATGGGCAGAGCAGTTTGGGGGAGCTGTCATGTACCCCACCAAGGAAACAGCCCACTGGAAACCTCCACCTTGGAATGGTGAGTGTCCAGGGCCCCATCCCAAGCAGACTTATTTTGTTATGTTTATTTACATTTATATTTGTATACACACAATTTGCATTTCAACAATTATTTTTTTAATTTAATTTTATTATAATTTCAAGTACTGCAGTACATTGGTTAGACATGCATATAGTTTATGAAACGATCCCCCTAATTGCTCTTTCCTCTGGCTTTCCACCTAGCCATTACATTACTGCTGACTGCATTCCCTATGCCGTGCGTCCCATCCCGGTGACCATCTATCAACTACTAATTTGTACTTCTTTAACACTTCACCCTTTTCTCCCAGTTTCCCAACCCCCCTCCCTCTGATTGTCACCAAATTGTCCTTTATATTTGTGAGTCTGCTTTTGCCAAGCTGATTTTTACGTGCTCTGGGGTTCTCTGTCGTAGACAAGTTTTAGCCTCCATCCCTTTTGCTTCTTTCACCATGCAATTCAACAGACATAATAATAGTGATAATTGTAGGTATTTGTCAAGAAGACAAGGAAAGCAAGACTATTACAGGAGAAAAGAAAATACATCCCAGCCAACCCTCAAAGGTCCCTACCGAATTCATATCTTTAGCTTCTGCTTTTCCCAGAGGCTCAGTGTATTTCCATCTCCCTCACTAGACAAAGTGGCTTTCCCACTGGCACCCAAATGAAACCTTCCTCAGTACATTCTTTCCACCATCAAAACCAGCTTTTCCTTTTGACTTTTGATTCTGATCAGTGGCCCTGACATTCTCTCAGAACTGAAACTTTTTAGTCACTTTCGGCTCTGTTCTCTGTTGCCTTCCATGTCTATGTCCAACAAGTCACCAAACCATTTTCAGTTCTTACATAATGTTTCACATCTGGTCAGCCCTCCCTTCTTCAGATTTCTTTTGTATTAGACCTTGATTATTTCAGGAGTCTCTTTCCTGGGTTTCTGCCACAGCCCTAGTCCCCTTCCAGCTAGCTATCTGGTGCAATCTCATTGCCTTCATCTTGCCCAGACTGTCTCATTCATTCTCAAGCTCAGAAACCTTCAAAGGCACTTACAGTTACTTTTCAAAAACTTAACAGTAAAAGTAGCTGAGTGCTTACCATGCACTGAGTGTTTCAACACGTCACTTCACTTAGTCCTTCCTACAGCCCTTTGAGATTAATAACTGGTGTTATCTCAATTTTGAGGAAGTTATGGTGCAGGGAGGTTCAAACTTAATCAGGGACATACAGGTGGATTTGTATGCAGGTCTGTCTGACTCCAAAGCCCATGGTGAAGAATTTTGGTTGAAAAGCTTGGCTCTGATTTCCAATATCAATTCTCCATTTACGAGTGAATAAGGTACCTACGCCATAGCATTGCTGTGAGGGTTAAAGGAGGTAGTAATGACATGAGCCACTTGATGTGGCGGTGGGTACACGACGGGTCTTCCACAGCACTGTTACTGACAACACTGGTAGTTGAACACCTTCCCCCTCCGCCTGCCAACGCTGATCTTCTCTCTTTTGGCAGGTAAGACACTTACTTCCTCATTTCTAAGATTTGACCTGTGTCGACCCCACAGCCTGGGATGTCTCCTCTCCCTGCCCCTCAGAATCTTTCCCGGAATTTAAGAGCCAGCTCAGATCCTACCTCCATGAAGTCTTCACAGTGTTCATTCCTTCCTTCAAATACTCGGTGGCTTAGCCACTTAACTAGTAACTTGTAAATTTGACCTTGCTGTGGGTTTCTCACAGGTACTTATTTCCCAGATCATAAGCTTTTTGAGGGTGAAAACTGTCCTTAGTAGCAGTAAGATTTAGGTAGACATTTCCCGATTGGTTGGCCATCCATCAGACCCATCTGCAGGGCAGCAGTTAAGAGTGGACCCTGGAGCTGGGCAGGCAGAGGTCAGTCCTGGTGCTGCCATATGCTGGCTTGGTGAGAAGTCACCAATGCTTTCTTGCTTCAGTTTCTCCAATGAAACGGGGATGACAATAATCCCTACAACTCATGTGGTTGTTACGGTATTGACTTAAGTAAGAAGAGTGCCTGGCACACAGTAAGGGCTGTGTAGGTGTTGATCTGTTACTACTGTTACTTTTAAAGAAGGACTCTGGGTGCCATGGGAAGAGCGGGCTTCCCTCTCCTCAGCCTAGACCTGCCGTCTCTTTTTCCCATCTACTAGTCTTCCTGGTTTCGATGGAGATGTGGACACCAGCAGGGTGCGGATACTGAGAGGGAAGATCCGTAGGGTGAGGTCAGCCCCTTGCTGTCTCTTGGGGTCCTCAAGGGGATTACCGTTTGACTAGATGATTTCCCACTTCTCAGATGTGGACCCTCCAAAGGACACAATGGTGTCAAACCTGACCTTGAACTTTGGGCCCCAGCACCCAGCAGCCCATGGTGTCCTACGGCTGGTGATGGAACTGAGTGGGGAGATGGTGCGGAAATGTGACCCTCACATCGGGCTGCTGCACCGCGGCACCGAGAAGCTCATTGAGTACAAGACCTACCTACAGGTGTGGTGTGGACACGGGCCTGGGACTTTGCGGGTTCTCTGCCCCCAGAGCCCCGGCAAGGAGGGTTTTGAGGGGGGAGCTCTTGGAAGTTATTAGGGCAGTCTTGGTTGAGAGGATGCACAGATGTGGCAGGGGACACATGACTTAAATCATCTGGTTTTGATTTATTCAGCCGAAATGCTGTGCAGCCCGAGCTGTGCTCGCCCCGTGCTCTGGCTGGCTTGCGGCTGCCCCCTTCCCCCTCATCGTGCCTCGGTCTCCCTGCTCATACGAGTGAGTGCGTCAAAGCCGGCATCCCCGGGGGCGGGGGCAGAGGAGAGAGACGTCAGCTCCCTCGGACTAGCAGCTGATTCTCGTATCTTCTAGCTGTCTAAGTTTGTTTTCCAAATGCTCAGTGAGTCATACTGACGGACGGGCTTTGTGAAAGAGCTGGCCATTTTTAGGATAACTGTGTGACCCAGGTGGCGAGGGTCAGATCCGAAGAAATAGGACCCAGGACTCAGCTCTGGAGTTTCCTTACCGTCACGAAGAAAGGTCTTGATGGCACAGGCTGATGGGGTTAGGGTTTAGGACCAGTGGCCAGAAGGTGATTCCCCTGGAGAGTCCAGGCAGTGCGGCTTCTGGTCCCAGCGTCCATGGAGTTAACCCGCGTCACCGTGACGCCAGAACGAGCTGGCTGTCTCAGAGGGCGCGCCCCAGCTGCCTCCTTCCTGGAAGCTGAGGCTGTTGCAGCCGACGCTGGGCCTTAGGTTCTTGGCATTGGGGAAGAACTTTTCCTCCCAGAAACAAATCGCACCCTCCTGGGGTGGTACTCTGTGTCTTCCCGCCTTCACTGGCTGGTGTTCCTGCGGCCCGTGACCTTTCCCCTCCAGTGTCTCCGGAAGCCGCCTTCTCTGACAGGCGGCCAGGGCTGTTGGCAGTGGCTGCTGGAGCCAGCTCACAGGCTCACACGGACACATTGTTATGTTTTCAGAAATTTTGTGAACAAGTTGTTGCTAGTCTATGATTTAATGTCCCATGTTCAAAACCAAGGTGGATAGGACTCAAAACTGATCACTTCCTATTTTACTATGTATCACTGTGCTGTGCCCCGGCTGTTTGCGTTGCCCGGTCTGTGGGGGACAGCCTGTGTGGCCACCTGCCCTGCCCCCCGCTGCTCCACTAGGGTCTGGGGGGTGGGGATTTTCCCGTAGAGATTGGCAAACAGGGCAGATCAATTCCCCTCCCCCAGCACACGACTGATTGCTGGGCGTCCCTCCTGCCCTGACCTGGGACCTGACCCCCATCCCCCCAGGCCCTCCCATACTTTGACCGGCTAGACTATGTGTCCATGATGTGTAACGAACAGGCCTACTCACTGGCCGTCGAGAAGCTGCTCAACATCCAGCCCCCGCCGCGGGCTCAGTGGATCCGTGGTAAGCCCCGCCCCCTGCTCTGCCCACGGCTGCGCAGCACGGCCCACTCCCCGGGCCCACTCCACGTGCCCGGGGCACCGAGCCTGTGTCCCTCTCATCTCACCCCTCGCAGTGCTGTTTGGGGAGATCACACGGCTTTTGAACCACATCATGGCTGTGACCACACATGCCCTGGACATCGGGGCCATGACCCCTTTCTTCTGGATGTTTGAAGAAAGGGAGAAGGTATGAAGGAGACAGAGCAAAACGAGAGCAGGGACGTAGGGACGTAGGGAGAACACTAAGGAGGAGAGGCATGTTTTACCTGGGTTATGTTCTTAAGGACTGTCACAAGGGGCAGGGGAGCAGACCACTATATGGTTGGACTCGGAGGCCCAGGACTTTGTCACTGATTCCCCATGTGTTGTGTCAAGATGTTTGAATTCTACGAGCGAGTGTCGGGGGCTCGGATGCATGCTGCTTACGTCCGCCCAGGAGGTGTGCACCAGGTGAGAGGCCCCACCCTCATGGCTACCAGTGCAGCTGCGTCCTCTGCTGGCACAGCTGCCCCCGCCTCCTTGGGAGCCCCCGCTGTGCTCATTCACCCTTGTTTGGCTTCTAGGACCTACCCCTTGGGCTCATGGACGACATTTATGAGTTTTCTAAGAACTTCTCTCTTCGAATTGATGAGCTGGAGGAGGTAAGGTAGGAGTCAGTGGGGAAAATCTCTTTTTCCCCCAGAAGGGCTTGCGAGGTTTTAGTCGCCAGCTCTAAAGAAGCAGGGAGGCACCCGCAGCATTGTGGAGCCGTTGACACACGTCTCTCCATGAGCAGATGCTGACCAACAACAGGATCTGGCGGAATCGGACAGTCGACATAGGGGTCGTGACAGCGGAGGACGCGCTTAACTACGGTTTCAGGTGGGGGAGAGACTTGTCCCCTGGGCGTGGGAGGTCCCTGCCTGAAATCTTGGCTTCAGGAATGTGGTGCCTGCCTTGCTACACTGAGTTTGTGCCCAGAATGTGGGGGATGGGGGAGACGGAGAGGAGGGCGCCTCCTCCCTGCCGTGTGCAAGTGGCCTGGTCCCCACCGTGTCCCCCACAGTGGAGTGATGCTGCGTGGCTCAGGCATCCAGTGGGACCTTCGCAAGACCCAGCCCTATGACGTGTACGACCAGGTGGACTTTGATGTCCCTATTGGCTCTCATGGGGACTGCTATGACAGGTGAGGCCCAAGTCCTTCCTGGGCTCCTGTCTAGCTCTGTCCCCTAACTCCTCTCGGCTCCTCTCTCCTTCCCTGGGTCTTGCACACAGCCTGTACACACACGTAACACTAACCTCACCTCAGCCGCATGTCTTGGGTGGGACCAGGTGTGGCTGTGTTTATGGCTGAGGAGGAGGCTGAGTTAGAGGCTGGCCAGAGCCTGTGGGCCTCCTGGCCCCGCTGCTCCACGTGCTAAACCTCAAGTCCCGTTCCTGTGCCTTGGCCTTCCGTGGGATTGGCTGCCGTTTCTTTCAGAGTCTCTGACTCTCACCTGCACTGTATCCAAAATGTGTCTAATTGGGTAAAGAGGAAATGCTGCTGGCATCTGAGCACCAGGAGAGGCCGGGGGCCCAGTCCTGAGTCAGAAGACGCGGTGCCCTGCGGCAGCCCGGCCACACTGCCAAGACAAAGCAGCGGGCAAGCCCTCTGCCTTGCGTGTGTCGCAACCACGCCTGTCCCCTGCTCCGTCCCCTGCTCCGTCCCCATCAGGTACCTGTGCCGGGTGGAGGAGATGCGCCAGTCCCTGCGCATCATCTTGCAGTGTCTGAACAAGATGCCTCCTGGGGAGATCAAGGTGGATGATGCCAAGGTGTCCCCCCCGAAGCGGGCCGAGATGAAGGTCAGTGCTGGGGCACATGGGGCCTTGGACGAGCTAGCTGCTGGGCATGTCCTTGGGTCATACCCCACTGTGTTTTCCGTTTTCAAGGAATTCTCTGCGTGCTTCCTACCTCCTGTAGCTCCTCTCTGCTCACTGCGTGGTCCCCCTGAGCACAGAGGTCACTTTCTGTGCTAGGCGTGGCCACGAGGCAGTTGGGTCTGGTTTATTGGTGTTCCCGTTCCCTTTCCAGACATCTATGGAGTCACTGATTCACCACTTCAAGTTATACACGGAGGGCTACCAGGTCCCTCCAGGGGCCACATACACTGCCATCGAGGCCCCTAAGGTGAGAGCAGAGGGGGAGGCTGTGGGCCGGGTAACTGGAGACGGACGTACAGACAAACGCCCATGCACTGAAACAGGGGGCGAGGGCGCATGGGGGCGTGGCCGGCAGGGGAGAGTGTTGTCCTGGTCACGGAGGTGGCTCCTTTCTTCCTCGGACAGGGAGAGTTTGGGGTGTACCTGGTGTCTGATGGCAGCAGCCGCCCTTATCGATGCAAGATCAAGGCTCCTGGTTTTGCCCACCTGGTAAGAACCAGTCCCAGCGACTCCGGTGATGAGGGGCCTTGGCTGAGACTGCTTGGACTCCCCTCCCCACTGCCCTGCTGGTTCACCTGACACCGTTGCTGTCTCCATCTTTGCAGGCTGGTTTGGACAAGATGTCCAAGGGGCACATGCTGGCGGATGTCGTTGCTATCATAGGTACGAGCCTGCTGAATGGCAGAGACGTCCTGGGCTGGGGGGGTGGGGACAGAGTCTGCACACTTCCTGTTCACAGGGACTCTGGGCGTGACCCCTGAGTCTGTCTCGTGGGCCCAGCAGTGAGTTCTGGGTCCTGGGTGACGCCACTGTTCTCTTCTGCCCTGACCTCCCAGGTACCCAGGATATCGTGTTTGGAGAAGTAGATCGGTGAGCGGGGCAGCGTTCCGTCCGCTGCCTGTCAAGTTCCTCTGCGGAGCCTGTCGTCACTCGAGATGGGGCTGTGTGTGTGTGTGTGTGTGTGCGCGTGCGCGCGTGTGCGCACGCATGTGCATGTGTGCGCGCGAGCTCTTAGCTGTCAGGCTTTCTGTGTGCACCAGGAAAGGAGAAATCATAATAAATTAGCCACCTAGGCCCCTGGGCCACAACTTCTGGTATGTCGTTCTCAGTTTCTTCCTGTCTCTCGTGTCTGTTGACCCTCCACTTCTCTGTCAGACGGTTCTCAGTAGATTTTCCTGTCCACGCCTTCTCTGACTCTCGTCCTTTCCACTTCTCCATTCCCCATTTCCTCTTTCCCCTCAATTCCCTCACCCAGACCCATTGCCCACACACACGATGGCAGACTCCTCAAATCGAGACGGGGCGCAATTCCCCCTGGGAAGAGGCTGTCCTGGGCTGCTAGGGAATCTCAGGTGGCAGTTGATCGCCACTATGTGTTGACAGGGCTGGGGGAGAGGGCGGCTGGGACAGCCTTTGCCAAGGATGGCAGCCCCTCCCTGTGGCGGCAGGGCCTTGGTCACTGACGGGCTGAGGCGGAAGAGCCCAGATCTTCAGCTTCCTTAGTTGGCCTTTCCGGGAGCCGCCTGGCCTCTGGTGCAGGAAGGGGAAGGGGCCGAAGCTGGGAAGGCGTGGCAGGAAGGGGGGGACTCTGTGGTCAGGGAGCTGTGGGCAGAGCACAGCTGCACAGTGCCCTCAGAGCGTCTGCGCCCCAGCTCACGGCCCGCGGCCTGGCCCAAGATGAAGCCCGCCGTGGTCTTGCTCTTGCTCCTTCTGGCTGAACGGGCAGGTGAGGTTTGCTGAGGGATGGTGAGTGGGTGTCCAGGTGGGCGGCCAGGGCACACGTCAGGGCTGGCAGTGGGCGGACAGGCCCTGAGCCCTCGAGGTTGGTGGTACACGGTCCCCATCAGGGCACAAGAGCCATGCTCGCCCGCTCTCGCATCCCCTTCTCCAAGACATATGCACCTGAGACCTCACTGGGAGGGGAGGGCGTGTGGGACGTGAAAGTGGGTCTGGGGAAAGCTGCGTTGCCCGTGACCGTGTTCCCTGGGGCCTTTGGTCATTGCCATTGTGCTGACGTCCAGCTGCTCACAAGGCTGCTCCAGAGGGGCCTGTCCTTGTGCTGGGGGGTGCGGCAAGGACAGACCGATGTGGTCGCTGCTGCCGTGTGTCATCACAGGCGCCTGTCTGCGGCTCGCGGCAGCGTGAGCAGCATGCGGCGCCCGGTGCTGGGGACCGGAGTGTCAGTGGACAAGCTGAGGCAGCAATGTGAGGCCTTGGCCGCTGTGAGGCTCTGGCCACTGGCCGCATCCGTGAACTCACTTCTTGCTCTCTGAGTGTCTTATGTGAATGGTTTGAAGACGGGTGGTTGCAGTTGGGGGTTGGGGAGGAGGGGGTGGGCAAGACTTGGGGGAGTTGGGGGAATTGAAAGGGACAGCAAAAGGAGCTGCAGCAGCCCCAGTGTGGCGGTGGGGGAGAGGGTGTGAGTCCAGGCGGCTGCTGTGAGAGGGGCCGGGGGCGCTGAGCCTCCAGGGAAGGGAACAGGTCCCCAGAGCCCTGGATCTGCTGGTGGCCCCATCACGTAGCTCTGTGGCCCTAAGCGAGTTACTTGGCTTCCCTGGGCCTCAGTTTCGTCACCCATAAGATGGCCATGACGTTCTCCTCACGGGCAGTTCTCAGATTTAGACAGCATCGTGTGTGACGGGCATCTCCGGGTAAAAAGGTCTACATGGCGCCTGTCATGTGCTCGGGAGCCTTCTGAGAGGGCCCAGGGTGGATGGGCAGAGAGGATTTCTGACCCTATTTGATATTTTAGTTGCACAAACTTCCTCTCAGAGACCCAGGGTGGGTCACAGTGCAGCGTCCCCAGAGAGCCCCTGAGATGGAGTCCCCCAGCGGTGCTCGTTCCCGGGAGCCCTGTGCACAGTGCCACTGGTACCCACGAGGCCTAGGGAAGGAGCTGCGTGGTGTTTACGTCACTACGTGCCTGGAGGGACAGAAAGCCATGAGGCTGAGGCTACATGACCACTGCAATCGAGCGACGGCCTTCCCACCCTTCCCCAGCTCACATCCTTCCTGTCCAGCCCTCAGCCGCAGGTCACAGGACTCACAGACACTGCTGTGGTTTTGTCACTGAGACTTCTCACTGCCTCCGCCTCCCCTGACTGCTCCAGGCTGAGGTTTTGGTCTTTGCCCAGTGAACTCAGATGGGTCCCTTGAGGGCCGCGACATGCTTAATGGTGCCTGAGGAGCCCACAGTGCTGAAGGCAGGGGTGCCCTCAACGCGAGTGCATGTCAGTCCCCGACCATGGGGTGAGGGAGCGGGGAGCTGAGAGACGAGGCTCCAGAGAGGACACAAAATCCCTTCCCTGGAGCACCCCCCTGATGCCCCAACCCCCTGGGCGCCCCCTGTTCCCCAGAGGCCTTGGGAGAGCCTCAGCTCTGCTACATCCTGGACGCCATCCTGTTTCTGTATGGCCTCGTCCTGACTCTGCTCTACTGTCGGCTCAAGGTGAGGCTGGGCAGGTGCTGTGGGCTGTAAGGGGAGGTGGGAGGGTGGCGGCCACGTGGCTCCAAGGACAGGAGATGAAGGGTCCCCACAAGGTGGCAGGGAACGGGCACTGGTGTTCGCTTTGCCTCTCCTGAGTACCTTTCTTCCCCTGCAGATCCAGGTGCGGAAGGCAGCCGTGGCCTACGAGGTACGGGCCCTGCTCCTGGGGGCTGAGGGTTCCGCAGACTCAGCCCTCTGGGGCCTTTGCCTTGGGGTCTGTGGCGCCTGGGCAGGTCTGTCCAAGCCGTGGGGACCGCCAGCCCCCTCACGCTTCCTCCCTGCTATCTAGCCAAGGCAGGAGTAAGATACTCAGCAGGTGACAGGCAGAGTAAAGTGGAGTGACAATGGGTCCCTGAGAGTTGTGAGCAGTGTGTACGTGTGTATGTGTGGCAGAGGTGCGTTTGTGCTCCAGTGTTCAGTGCCTGCCCCCAGACGAGTGGGCTCACCAGCCCTGGCCGGCTGCCCTGGGTGGGGAGGAGGCGCTGTGTGCCCTAAGGGAGGGGTGGTCTCTGACGCCAACCCCTTTGCCTCCACAGAAATCGGAAGGCGTCTACACGGTGAGTGAGCCTGCCCCCCACCCAGTCCAGGACGTCAGCAGAGGACAGTGGATGCTGAGTGACCTTTGGAAGGCGCAGGGTCTGTGGGGTGGAGGGGCTCAGGTGGCTCCCATTCCTGACCCCTCCCTCCGCCCTCCTCCTCCAGGGCCTGAGCACCCGGACCCAGGAGACCTACGAGACCCTGAAGCACGAGAAGCCGCCACAGTGACCGCGGGCAGGTGCCGGTGGCCACGTCCTCTCTGCTCCTGGCCCCCATGGGTGGCACCATTAACACCAGCCGCCCCTGCCACTGTGAGGAGGCCACGCCCCACTGCTCATCAGACCCAAGCTCGCCTGCTCTTCACTAGTGCTCACGAGTCAGCCCCCCTGAGCACTCCCTCCCCCTCCTTCCCGCCCCCAGCTCCCCCTGCAACACTGCAGAGGGGGCGTGGGCAATAAAGCTGCCGCACACTGGGCTCTGCATTCATTCATTCATTCATTCATTCGACACGCAGTTATCCGGCTACAGGACACACTGGGCTGGGCACGGCTGAGTGAGGCCAACTCTGTTTCTGACTTTGCAGGGCTCACAGCCCCAAGGACGCCAGGCTGTGCTGCTCCACTGAGGGGCGAACCCCTGACGCCGAGTTCTCCAGCTCAGGGATGGAGTGGGGGCTGCTGCGTGGGGACTCCAGGCACATTCAGAGTGACTCTGGCTGTCCAGCCCCAAAGAGTGGCCGGTCGCAGCGGGCTTCAGGTGGGGCAGTTAAGGGTGTCCGCGAGCAGGAGGGACGCTGTGACAGGTGTGTGCAAAGCTCCTCAAGGAAGGTCTCGTGGGAACAACGAAGTCTCTGGGCTCTGGCGCAACGGGGATCTTCGGGGGCCAGATAGGTGTCGGAGGGGGTGAGGCAAAGGGGACAAGTCAGGCCCGGAAGGGAGGGCAGTCCACAGAGGGCGTGGGTGGCGGCTAAGGGTTCCCATAGGCAGCACCTGTCCCGTTCCCAGCTCTGCCAGGAGAGAGGATTCCTGGAGATATTTGAATTGCATCTGGTGCTTCCAATCCTGCCTCTGGCCCAGCAGCTGTCACAGTGGGTCCCGGTCCGCACGCTTACCCCAGCCAACCCCTCCCCCGTGCTAGGCACCACTCCACCCTTGTGAGGACGCACACTTCCCAGCATGTTTTCCAGCTCACAGTGCCATTTGATCTGCTCACAAACCCTGTGAGGATTCAGGCTCTTTGAAGTTTAATCTGTCCAAGGTCATCTTACAGGTGACAGATTGAGAACTCTGTTCGAAGCATTTTGCCGCATGAGAAAAAACCAGAAAGGGGAGGAAGGGGTGGCGAGTGGTAAGGGTCCTAAAGGCCAGACTGAAGGTCGATCAACAAGCAAAAGAAGTCGGAGCTGCTCTGGTGTCCGGGGAGGGCGAGTTCAGAGGAAATCTGAGGCAGGGCACGGAAGTCGCCGTGTTGGAGGTAAAGTGGGGATCATGTTTACTGGAAAATGCCTCATTGTCCTTTGTCCTGACTGTGGGATTCTGAGCCTCCTGTGCCAACCCGCCTGGTTCCTGCCCCGCGTTGCCCTCATCTGGGTGTCGCGGCTCCCGAGTCAGTCTGCAGAGCAAGCTGGGGACCTGCCACACCCTGAACGGGCTTTGGTGTCTGCTCATTCCCAGCTCCCAGCGGCCAGATAGCAGTGGGGAGAGGAGTGAGGGCCGATGTCACTGCAGGGGGGCGTTGCACAGGAGGGGAGGGAGGGCCTTGGGCGACACCGCTGGGTTCACTTTTCGAAAGCTCTCTCCTCCGTGTAGGACAATCAGGAGGAGATTCCGAGGGCGCCCTCATCTCCAGTGACCTGCACGAGTCCAGGGATTCAGTTTGTGACTCTTGCATGCCCTTTACTGTTCCTGTCCAAAGCAAAGCTCTCCAGTCTCCACTGCAGAGCCGTCCCCAGGCCTGCAGGCAGCTTCCCGGGTTTGGAGCAGAATCGCAGGCAGGACCTGTCATTTCTGATGTTGTGCCTTCAACCCTTTACCCACCCCTTCGCACCAAAGCCACTCTCCCACTGGATCTCTCTGTGTCCTCCTTTCCCCTGCCGCCAGTCCTCAGAAAGAGCCAGGCTCACCCCTCAACTCTCGTGATATTTATTGTAGAAACGAGTGGGGACAGAGAGGGCTCTGGAGCCAGCTGGGGATGAAAGACAAGATGCCTCACTGGGCCGCTGGGCCTGGTGTTTTGAAGTCCATGAAGTAACTGCAGAATGAATCAGATCTTTTCCAGCCTTCTTGACCAGGGGTGTCAGCTGCTCCTGTGTCTTCTCCAAGTAAGCCCTGGATATGTGAGGGGTTCGAGGTCCAAGTGAGGGACCGGAGGCACCGGCAGGGGCCTTGGTGGTGGTGTGAGGTGAGACCCCAGTCCACAGACTCCAGCGCCTGGTCCATGCTGGCACAGCAGAGCTCTTTAGAGGAGAGGCAAGCCCTCTAGCAGGCAGAAGGCAAGTCCTAGAGACAGGATCCAAAGCCCAGCTCCTGCCACTGTCCACCGGGCCCATGGGCCTGGGTTGGTGAGGCGGTTGTCCTCTCCGATTTGACCTTGGTCTCCTGAACTCCCACCCAGCTCCGTCTTCTGTGGGATGCCATCTTCATCTTCCCTTCTTTCCCTCCATAGCCCCTGGACCTGGCCTCCGTGGCTGAGACTCACTGGGCTTGGAGCTCTGAGCCCTTGGCCTTGTCCACCAGGTCCTTGCCATAGTCAGCCACAGTCTGGAAGTACTGAGAGAGCAGCCCCTGCACATACTCGCATCTTACATCTTCTCTGCTAGTCTCCAGCAGCTAGTCCCACCCCCTGCCACCCCGTGCAGTGCCCGCCTGGCTCACAGCCCCGCCCCAAAAGGTTCTCCTGTTCCTGGGTCTTAGGAAGGGAAATGCTCCTCCTTTCAAGCCTCTGCTTGACAGGCCTGGGTACGGGACTGGTAAATGGGTACCCAGGACCCCCAGCACTTTCCCCTTCTTGAGACCCCCCTCCATGTCACATCCACCTTCGAGGTTACAGATGGTGAGGATCAGCACAGTCACTGCAAGCAGCTTCATGGTGCTGAAGCCAGGGAAGGTCACCTGTGAACAGGTGGGGCTTGGAGAAAACACTGAAGCAGATAGGCCTCAGCCCATCCCAGGGACCCCTACACAGGTGCTTGTACCAACTCGGCCCCTCCATCCCTCCCCATGATTAAAACCTGGCCTTTTGGATGTTGCCCACAGCTGGTGCCCCTTAGCCTACCTGGTCAGTGCCTCTGTCCCTGCTGACTGGGGGACTGGTCTGTGTCTGGTCTGGCTGGGGAGGCAGGGGCTATATACTTGTCTGCTTCCTCACTCCCTGTCAGGTGACAAGGATTGTGGATTGCTGGGGCAGGGGCCGTGTTGGAGTGAACAAGGTGGAGCTGGGGGAGGAGAGGGTGAGCCTGTGGGGAGCTCATGGTGACAGGGTGGGAGGCAGGCATGTGGGCTTTGGTGGAGGCCAAAGGGAAATACTTCAGGCCTATTTGAGATTCTTCTCTGGGGTCTGGGGCAGCAGTCCTCAGCCCTGAGGGCTGCAGGAAGCAGGAGCACTAGCTTTCTCTGGAAGGCTCTGATGATCAAGCCCTCAGCCCTTGGGAAATTTGTCCCATTATGGGTAGATTTCATCTCCGTAATCTACCCCCTTCACTGCAACCTGGTAGAGAAGTATTGGGGGACAGACAAAAGGAGAAAGGAGATGAAATTAGGAGCAGGAGCGAGGGTCAGAGGGCGACTCTGTCGCTTCTTGAGTTAATGTGTGATGAGACGGGGAGAAGTCAGAGAGCGGTCTCTGCCCTCCCTGGGCCCGATGGAGGGCTCTGGCAGGAACAGAGGTTAAGGTCAAAGTATAAAAGTCGAAGGTCTCTGGTCATCGGGTCACCTCATCTAGGTAGGGGTCAGCCAATATGAGTCAGCAGGGGCCACTTCTTGCTCCCGCCTGGTCTCGGCTTGGGCGATTCCCCTGTGGCTCCTGTAGGACTGAAGGTGCACCACTCACTCACCCCTGGCTCTGGACTGAAGCACACTGAGCAGAGGTTCATATTCCTAGGTTTTCTTTGCCTGCTCTGCGGGGGGATTGGGGAAGAAAGGGCTAACTTAGGGGCCAGTTGTTTCAGGGAATAGTTCTGCTAGAGCCGAGACTGCAGCCCGGGTGTCCCTACCGCAAACTCTCACACCCATCCCCATTCCCAGAGGACGAGGGGGACTCTGGGAGGTGTGGGTCCGTGTCTCAGGAGAGCTGTGCTTGTGAGCAGCGCGCATCGGCAGTGCACTGTGGAGGGCTGTGAGGAGGCAGCCCGGGGCTGTGTGGTGGTGTGCAGGTGCAGGGGGGCCGGAGGCCACGCGAACTAGGCTTTCAAAGAAGTCCTCCCAGTCGTTCCCTCCGCCACTCTTCTCAAAAGGCAGAGGGAGCTTCAGCGGCCCAAGCTCTAAGACGCTCCCTCTAGTGTCCTGTACGCCCCCAGGTTTCCCCGACCTTGGAGAGGCCGAGCGACCTAAGGCCATTCACTCACTGAGTTAAATCTCGGGAGCTGTCACCAAGCCCCGCCCGCCTCTGCAGCTGCAGCCAGGGCCGGAGCTCTCTGGATGCTGGGCCTGCCACTCCTCTGCTTTCTCCTCTCCCATTGGCCTCTGGGAGACCGCGCCTCTTTTTTTATAAGTCGTTGGGCGGGGTCCAATCGAGGGTAGGTCGGGTGTTTGAAAGCTTTTTTTTTTTGCCCATTTCCAAAATGGCGTTCCTGACCACGCCGAAAATGCAGCGTGAAGCCGCAGTTCTGCCATCACTCAAGATGGCTGCCCCCATCAAGATGACCGGGGTGTGCCGGGGGAATAGGGGCAGCACGATGGTCTGAGACGGTAAGGGACTACTGCTCCGTTGCAAGCCGCGCCTTGTGGCCTAGGAATGAAGAGTAGAAAGAGTAGGTAGCTGGACGAGGTCTCTGGTGGGGCTAGGGCTAGAGAGTGGGGTAGGGACCAGGGGTGACAGATGGGAGTGAGGGATCAAAGATGAGACGGAACTGTGCCCGGTATTCAGTCTCCCCACCGGTGTCCTCTCCCCCGACTCTTCGCGTTCCAGGTCTAGCGTCGGACCATGTGGAAGTTTCTGGGACTGGGGAGCCGGATGATGGGGGTGGGGCCCGTGGGGGGTAGAGGGAGGAATAGCATCCTTTCCCAGGCTAACCCCTGCCCCTCCCCGTCCTCTGGACTGCAATGGGGAACACGCTGGGCCTGGCACCGATTGGGGCTTTGCCCCGCCGGAGCCCCCGTCGAGAGGAACCTCTGCCCAACCCCGGGAGCTTCGATGAGCTGCACCGGCTATGCAAGGGTGAGAAGTTGGCATTTGGGTGTCTCAGGCAGAAAGGGCAGAGGTGGGCGGGTCTTGAATGCTGGGTGTCCCGCGATGGGAGCAGGGAAGCGGGGAACACAGCGGGGACAGCCAGCCTCAGGGCAGACCAGCTGCCCGCATGGGGTGCAGCGCTTCCTTGCAGGGCCTGAAGGGAGGAGGTCAGTCCCTGCACAGCGCTTTCTGCGGGAGGAAAGGAGAGACTGCTTCTTGGGGTAGGGTGCTTTGTCTGTGCTCATTGCGTCCTCGTTCCTCCGCCGCCTCAGACGTATTTCCAGCACAGATGGATGGAGTGAAGCTCGTGATCAACAAGGTTCTGAGCAGCCATTTCCAGGTGCTCCCACTTCTCTGGCCCCTCCTCCCTGTCCCCCCCCCCGGCCTGTGGGAGGGCGAATGTGGGGCTCTCTTGACCTCCCTTGCCTGTGGGACTTGTTGCCTTGAATCAGGTGACCCTCTGCACATGCTGGCTCATTTGGGATTCTCCAAGGCCTGCTGGATGGGAAGAGGATGAGGGTGGGACCGGGATGGAAATGGAGCAGGAAGTCTCTGCCCTCCTCTGGCCTCTCTCCCCTCAGGTGACTCACACCGTGCACATGAGCACCCTTGGGCTGCCGGGCTACCACCTCCACACTGCCTATGCGGGGGACTGGCAACTCAGCCCCACTGAGGTGAGGGCTTCACATACCTGGGCCATCTCCCCAACAGCCCACCTGGGGCCCAGGCCTGGAAGAGGAGGAAATGTGGGTGTTGTGGGGAAGAATGGGCAGGGAATCTGCCTGCTTCTCTGGGTTTTTTCTTCTGAGTGGGAGAGGGTGGGGACACATTTGTGTGGTGGGTGGGAGTTTTTCTTTGTGGCTCCACTGGGGGGCGCTGGATACCGCGAAAACCTACAGTATTTGGCTCTAGCCAGAGCGGAGCCACCCACTTAGTCTTCCCGACTGCACTCCAACAGGTGTTCCCCACCGTGCTAGGGGATTTGGACAGCAGCGGCAGCCTCAACGCCCAGGTCCTGCTCCTACTGGCAGAGCGGCTCCGAGCCAAGGCTGTCTTCCAGGTGTCCCGTGGCTCCTGCCTCCGTCCACCGAAGCACTTTCCTCCTCCTCCCGGAGTGTCCCGGGGGTAGCGGGGGCGGGGGGGCTCCAGGGAGAGGAGCAGAGGCGGCAGTGATGGCAAACAGGGGAGGAGGGTTCGCTTCTTGCTCTCCCCACCCAGACGCAGCAGTCCAAGTTCCTGACGTGGCAGTTCGATGGCGAGTATCGGGGTGGCGACTACACGGCCACGCTGACCCTGGGAAACCCCGACCTGATTGGGGAATCGGGTGAGGGACCAGGACGGGGTTCTTTATATCTTGGCTGCGCACTTGCGTTGGCGATGCCTCTTTGTCGTCTGTACATGGCAGGGATTAGAAAAGCAGCTTCTTGGGCGGCTGGGGTGGGGGTTTCTGGAGGTGAGGGCTTCTCTACGACTGACTCCACGTCTCCCACTCTAGTGATTGTGGTCGCTCACTTCCTGCAGAGCCTCACTCATCGGCTGGTGTTGGGAGGAGAGTTGGTTTATCACCGACGGCCAGGAGAAGAGGGAGCCATCCTGACCCTGGCTGGGAAGTACTCGAGTACGCGGCGGCGGGGGGGGGGGGGGGGGGGGCGGGGGCGGGAGGGGGGTGGCGGTTCTGGGCGTGGCCAGGTCTCCTGCCCGGTGACGCGCCTCCTCTCCTTCACTTTGGTTTTCGCAGCTGTACACTGGGTGGCTACACTGAATGTGGGATCGGGTGGGGCCCATGCCAGCTATTACCACAGAGCAAATGAGCAGGTGAGAGTGCCGACCCAGCCCCCACCCGGCACAGCGGCCATGACGCCCACCCCCACCTCCACCGCCCCGACCTACTGTTCTTCCCGCGCACGTACCCCCATGCTCTCATTCCATGCCGCTGACACTGGTTGGGACCCCTCCACCGAGACAGACCCCTCTCTCATCCTTGCCCATGACCCTCAGGTTCAGGTCGGAGTGGAGTTTGAGGCAAACACAAGGCTACAAGACACAGCCTTTTCCTTTGGCTATCATCTGACCCTGCCCAGGCCAACATGGTGTTTAGAGGTGAGGGTTACTGAGGCGACGTTCGGAGGAGACGGGCCCGGGGATTGCGCGGGTGGGGGCAGGAAGCTTCACCTTCCTTCTGCGGCCCCTTTCTCCGAGCCCGCAAAGCGACCGAGTCTGCATTCCCCTCCCCACAGGCATGGTCGACAGTAACTGGTGCGTGGGCGCCGTGCTGGAGAAGAAGATGCCCCCGCTGCCCGTCACCCTGGCCCTCGGGGCCTTCCTCAACCACTGGCGCCACCGGTTCCACTGCGGCTTCAGTGTCACTGTGGGCTGAGGTGGTCCCAGAGCCCCCACGGCAGCTGCCACCCCCAGCCAGGTGCCCCCGGGCCAGAAATGAGCCCCTCTCCGGAGGCCCCCTTGCTGGGTGACCTCGAGGTTCCGGGAGCAGAGTGGGGGACAGCACCGTGCCCTCCTCAGACCTGGAGATGGGGAGGCAGTGGCTGGAGGCTCTCTCTCTGCCACCAGCCCGTGTCATCTTCCCACATTTGTGGCTCTGGACAACGGGAGGAGGGTGTGTGTGTGGCCGAGCTGTCCCCCGTCACTCTGCCCTTCACTTCCCTGTGGATTAAAGCACCTCGCCTCTTCCTCTTCAGAGCAGAAAGTCTGCATGAGACTAGCTCTCCATCCTGGTTTCTGTCCCAGAGCCTTCCAAGGCTGGGAAGGAGGCTTTGACCTCAGAAAGTGGGGCCCACCCATTCCCAGAAGGAGCGTCCCCCCACCTCCTGTGCTTCCAGAGAACAGCTTCACCCCATGGTCAGCACCCACCAGTCCCCCACGACTGCATGAAGAGGCACTCATCACTTTAGTCTTTCATTGTGCCTACCAGACTCCCTCGGTGCTGGTCCCAGCCCCCGGCCCGCCCAGTGCAGTGTGTCCGGGCCCGGGGCAGGACGCAAGCGGGGCCTCAGCTGCAGATCTCACGCAGCAGGGGCATCAGGGCAGACAGCTCCTGGGTGTGCTGGATCTGTTGTCCGTAGGCATCATTCAGGCTCCGGAGCTCAGCCAGCAGGCCGAGCAGCTTCGCATACAGAAACCTGTGGAGGAGGGCGTGGGGTCACCGGGGACACAGGCAGCTGAGAGTCCTGTCCCTGACCTGGTGCCCTGAGCCACTTCTCAGTGCAGCTGGGTCTGAGCGCAGGAGAGAGCTGCGTTCTGGCATGGCCGATTGGTCCACAGTTCAGAGGTCCCCAGGGGGCCGCCCTCTGATGCTGCCTTCTCTCCCCATGCCGTTTTTCTCGAATCCGGAGCTCTGAGGGCCATGTGCGAAGGCAGCCCCAGGTGTGGCCAAACTTCAGCTCTGTGGAATGCAAGGGCCCGCAATCTAGAGCATGTTCTAGAAGGCAGCCCTGTTCTGTGGGCGTGCCCTTCGACTCATTGAAGACGAACCAGAGCGGATGTGGACCACACACACCTCAGGGCCCAGAGAGCTCCCGGACTGGAGCCAGGGACAGGCTTTGGCCATGAAGCCGTGAATGACTGACATCAAGGAGATGACAAGTGGGGGACGGAGTGGTGAGGAAGGGCGGGCAAAGAATGAGCGAGACCCTTGGAAGGCCGCTTCGGTCTGGAGAAGTTGGATGGCCGAGGGGATGGGTGTCCCCAGCCTCAGGAATGCTGTCATGCAGAGCCTGTGGGCCACTGCTTAGCATCTCTACTGAATAAAACAATCTGGAAAAGTGAGGTGCAACAGCAGACGGAGCAGTTCGGTGTGCTGGACTGTGTGAGGCGGGAGGGAAGGATTAGTTCCCCAAGGGACCTGTGTTCCCAAAGGAAGGCACATTACAGTGTTTCTCCTGAGCTCCATGTGTCCCAACCTCTCCCTCCCTGAGCCTCCAAGCGCCCAGTTACCCCATACCGGTCCCGCGGCCTTGGCTGCTGGCTTCTGATGTAGCTGTGTAGAGTCAGCGCCACCTCCTCCTGCAGCTGGCCAATCTTGTCCCTCTGGGTCACGCCAGGCCGGTCTGCAGGACGGAGTGCGGAGTGCTGGGGGGTGCAGGGCGGGGTGAGGTGGGGTGGGGTGGTTGCAGTGCTCCAGGCAGCAGAGGCTGGGACACGCCCCTTCCCCTGGGTTGATGACTAAAAGACCTGGGTGGACAGGTTCAAGGAGCAGGAGTTGGGGCCGAGCCGTGGGGACCGAAGCCGCTGGGCCAGGGGCTCACCAGGCGAGAAGAGGGCCGTGGCCGCCATGAGCACGTACTCGGGCTCCTGGAGCTGCAGCCCCCGCAGGGTCCGGTGGAAGCGAAGATGAGCTCTAAGAACTCTTTCTGGAACCCCACTGTGGGAGAGACCGGGCTTAGGAGCCTTCAGGTCACCCTGCCATGTGCCACACCGCGATGCCACAAGCCTGCTGCTCTGGCTGCTCACCCAGGGCTCCATCTTCCATTGTGTAGCAAAGAGGCCCACAGAAGAAGTTTTGTGTTTGGAGACAGAACGTGGTGTTGAGTGCAATGTGACAGATTTCTATAGCTGCCCCCTTGAGAAGGGAGATCTGGTCCTCGATGAGCAGGGACCTGTGGGGGGCAGGACACGGCACCCTGGTCACCAGCCAGAACTTCAGGGAGCGAGAGGACTCCCACTTCTGTGATGCCGAAAGCTGGGGACTAAAGACCTGGTTCCTGGAAGGGTGGAGTGATGGCTTAGTTTGGTCAGTGCCATTTTTTTGTTTGTTCTGCTTTTTGGTGGTGGTGGGGATGGAGTGTTTTCTTCCTGAAGCTGTGGGAGGGCACACACCGGAAGAAGGGCAGGTCCTTGGTGAACTTGATGATCTGCTGCACCATGAACGTGTTCACGTCTGCACAGTGCATCAGTAAAGGCAGCATGGGCAGCGGGGCAGGCAGGCGCTGGTGGTGGGTGAACAGGTGAGGCGGAGGCTGTAGAGATCGGAGCCAGAGTGAGACGCCAGGCCTCGCCCCACTTTTGGCCTCTCCACCCTATTTCAAAAGGGTTCTGGGCCGAGCATCCTGCGAGGCCTGGGCCCTGGAGAAATCCTGTCCTCTGAGCTGCTGCAGGGCACACCACCCCCTCCCCCAGGCAGGCCGCCTCGGGCCCCTGTTGTCCACATCCAGCCTGAATCCTTTCGGTGCTCACCCGGAAGCACACAAACTGGCCAAACATGGTGCTCACGTGGCGGGCGTGGGCCCCGAGGAGTGTCCGGACCAGCTCCTTCTGCCCCTCGCTCAGCCCAGGGGGTGCTTGCTGTGCCCGTCGTTGGGCCTGCTTTGCTCGCCGCAGTGCCAGGGCTTCTGCAGACAGGATCACTGAGCCCAGGCAAGAGGGGTGACAGAACTATTGAGACCAGAACAAGCACATCCCTCTGCCAGCTCCTGACCAGACGTGTTGCACGGTGAGGCATGCAGGAGAGAGGGGGGTCCAGAGGCCTCCCTGGGCTGGGGTTTGGGGCTCCCTGTACCCTCCACCCACCGTGAGGAAAAGCAGTGCACTGGGTGGGGACAGGAAGGGCGGACAGTGAGGTGGCCACAGGGCTGGACGTTTGGCCTCTGGGGGACATTGAAGAGGGAGGACTCTTGATACCTAAAGCATCGTCTTATGTTTGCATAGTGTTATAATCATAAAGGTTCTGAGCTTAAATCCCACAGGACGAAACAGTCCTCTGGGTAGACAGGGCAGGCATTGTCACTAATATTTTTCAGAAACCTCAACAGGCTGAGATTTCAGTGACAGGCCCAAGGTCACAAAGTATTTAAGTGATGTGAATTGAATTCTAACCCAGACCGTTGGACTTCTGCAGTTTCTTTTCCACTGCTCCACACTGAAAAGCAGTGTGACATCACGGGACAGAGCCAAGGCCCAGAGGTCTGACAGTGGACCTGCAGAGCTAAGTCCACAGCTTTTTAGCTGAGTGAATTTGGGCAAGTTGACTTCTTTGAGCCCAGTTTACATTGTCTGCTGGGAGGACAGCCTCATTCGTTGACACACAGAAGAAGCGCGAGGTAATCAGTTCAGTGATTATTAAGCACCTGCTGAGTGACAGGCACTATACTTGAGAGGCAGAAGAAAAAAAGCAAGCCAAGGACCTAGGGAAGAGTGTTCCGGGGGAGGGAGTGACAGCTAGAAGGGCAGACGTCCTGAGGAGAGTGTGTGCCAGGTGGGTCTGAGGGTGACGGGGTGGGTGGAGCCAGGGGAAAGCGCAGGGGACAAAGCCTGACAGGAGCTGTGGGGAGCTGGACTGGGAGGTCCTGGGCTGTGGAGAGATGAGGAGCCACTGGAGGCTTTGAGCAGAATACTGACATCGTATGACTTGTTTCGAGAAGCTTACTGTGCCTGCTGTATGGAAAATGCACTGCGAGAACAGGGACAAGCAGAGAGAGTCTATGGTTCTTGGGGTGGGAGGAGGCCAACTCACTGTCCTTCTTCATGCCGGCGTCAAGACACTTCTGCAGCCTGCAGGCTGGGCAGTGACGCCTCTGGGCCTTGCTGACCTTACAGCTTCCAGCAAAGCGACAGGTGAGACCAGAGCTTTTGACAGCTGTTCGTCTGTGAGAGACAGAGATGCTGTGAGGGTTGGGGACAGCAGTGAACAGGCGGCTATATGAGGTGGCTGAGATGACATGGTTTAGAAGAGCCTCTGGAGCATGGGCAATCTGAGCCGTGTCCAAAGGTCCTTCAGAGTGGATGGGGCACGACACACTCAAACATTTCCAGGGGCACAGGATAGGGCCAGGGCGCCCAGCTGATGCAGCACCAGCCTGAGGCTTGACAGGCAGTGAGCCACACAGTGAGCGCTCTTGACTGAGAGGTTGTGTCCATGGGCACACACCTGGCCTTCTGGTATTATGCCCCTGTTTATACAGCATGGCGATTGGCGAGATGCCACGAGCTGACCACAGGGTGCTAGGCTGTAGGATGCAGGAGTGATGTAACTGGACCAGCTGGGGCCCATAACAGGGCTCAAAGGTTGCCTGGCAGGCAGTCTGGGGGTTGTTTCTACTGGAGTGGGGGGGGGGGCTGGTAGGCTCTTACCTGAAGAAACCCTTGCAGCCCTCACAAGTCAGGGCATGGAAGTGGTAGCCTGTGGCTTGGTCCCCGCACACCACACAGTTTCTCGGCTCATCTTCCCAGCCAGCCATGGCTTCAGTGGCTGTCACAGGCCCCTGAATGTGTGAAGGGTCAGCTGTCAGCTCTGGGCCTCCTGCAACCCTCTTGCCCTCCCTCCGCGGAGCATCTTCCCAAACATGCCCTGGGCTGGATGCCTGTGTTATTGCCACCTTGTTTTTAGTCTCTGGCCACCCAAGGCTTTCCTACCTGCTCCGCTTAGGCAGCATGTCACCTGCAGGCCACAGACTCTGGAGTGGGGTGCCTCTCCCCAAACCCCTAGTGTACCCCCGCTTCCCCCTTGGTCTCAGTCGCTGCCCAGGTTTAGGATCGTGGCCCTGGGTACCTGGAAAACAAGGGACTCGAGTTGCGTGTGGCCACCAGTTCGTAGAGACTACCCAGCAAGCGTACAGACTCTGGACCTGGAGCGAAGGCCTGTGGGAGGTTTTCCCATCATGCCCCTGGTGCTGCTTGCTGGCACATGGGGAGGGGCCCTGATAGGTGCAGGAGATCGTGATTCATTAGGCGCTTCCCTTAATCAGACCCTCGGCAGGTTTCCCTCCTACCATGTTCAGGCTAGAGCTGCAGCCCCTTGGTGTGGTGCCTGGACATGCCAGGAAGAAAGTGGGCAGCAGAGCAGGCTTCTTCACACGCAGTGTCAATGGCAGAAGAGCCAGGGGCACAGGTGCAGGAGGCTTCTGGACGGAAAGCTGGCAGACGGGATCTCACCGAGGGCCCATGCGGAGGGTCAGAGGGGGCCCCGCTTCCTGACTGGGAGGGCCGAGCCTGCAGCGGCCTCTGACAAACTGGAGGTAGTTGGCATGGGTCTGGGGACTCTTGTGCCAGAGCTGGCTGATGAGCATGTGACCTGTGCAGTCACACAAGGCCCTGTGCTGGGAGGGGTCTTGGTCTTGACATTGCTCTCTTGAAATTCTTAATGATTTTTGAGGAAGGGGCTCTGCATTTTCATTTTTCAGTGGGCCCTGCTAACTATGCACCTGGTTCTGTCTAATGAGTAAGTTTAAGAACCAGAAGTAAGAGCGCTTGGGGCTGTCCGGTGCACTTTGTGGGCACCGAAGAGTGTTTCTGCAGGTATAAGAAGTATGAACATGCTCTCCCAACATCTGCGAATAGAAAAAGTGATTTCAAAAACTATTTGGATGTTTAGGGGAATGGGCAATATGTTGGATAAGTCTGATCCCACACACGCTGTAAAAAGTCCAAGTCTCAGGTTTCCAGTGAGAAAGATCCATGTCCCTATACTCTCTCGGGGCTTTGGCCACTTCTGCACTTCCTTACACAGTCTTCTCCCACAAAAGAGAAGCAGTTTCCTTTCTCCCCTTTTTTTCTGCCATGTCTTCTGCTTCTCCAGTTAAGATTTACATTATAATTAGGTTGATCTACAGATGAGTTAAAAACCCAAGTGCAGGCTACAGTCCTGAAAACACAGAGCGAGAAGAGACTGAGTTAATGAGAGCCTGTTTAGGTCCCCGAATGTGTGGGTGGCCTTCCCTTCGAGCGGCACTGCACCTGCATGAGCACAGCGTATCGCATCCCCAGATGAGTGGGCTTCCGGGGAGCACAGAGCTCAGATCTGTCTAGAGAGACAGAGCTGAGGCCGAGATGTAGGCAGGGCCTCCATTCCCTCCCTCACCCCCTAAAAATGGACAGATGCCATGCCCTGTCATCCCTGCCTGCTTACCTGAACATGCCCACAGCCTCCTGGCTGAGTTCAGGTCCCCGCCATCCCCCACGCATTACTGCGACAGCCTCCTCTCCTCCACCCCCACCTCCACGCTGTTGCTCCTCATCACCTTTGGAATAAAATCCAACCTTGTTAGTATGCCACGCAAAGTCCTCTGTGACCTGGCCCCTATTTATTGCTCTGGCCTCAAGTGTTCCCACCCCAAGTCCCTCCCCTTGACCTGACACCTCATGCTCTGGCTCCACGGGTGTGAGAGCACGCGGGGCTCCCTGAACACACTGTGCTTGCTCATCTCCAAACATCTGCCTTTCGTATGCTGTCTGCTCGGGATCTCCACACATCCCTCCCTGGACCTCCTGACCTCTGGGCCTTCAGGCCAGAGCACAGAGGGTCACCTCTGGGAGCCAGGCTCCACCTCTGCTCACGTTGCTCCCGGCACACACCACGTTGCGGGGCACTTGTCTATTTCCTTTCGACTCTGAGTTGTCAAGTCCGGCACTGCCTCTTTTACTTCTGACTCCTGAGGGTCTTGTGTACTCCCGGCATGTGTGATGACTGTGGAAGGAACAAATGAGCAAGGACACAAACTGAGGTCTGATTCCAAACTCATGCTCTTTGCATGTGGCATCGTGTCATTCACTCAAATGTTTAGCAGGTATCTGCTTCATGTCAGGCCCCTTCCAGTCATGTGGGTTCCATGGCGTCATCTGGATGACACTTCTCCCATTTCCCTTGGGTGGCTGTCTCTCCCAGCTGATCATCCTTTGCTGTCCTGACTCTGACCAGATTCTCATTAGTCTAGCTGATTCCTCTCAGAACCACTGCTGCCTGCGGCTGCTGCCTGCCTCTCCTGCCTGACACTCCTACCTGCCACTCCCACCTGTCACATCTGCATTTGACATGTGGCTGACCCCGCTCTGGTGTCTGCTGAGCCAGGTTTCCAGTCTGGGCCTGCGCTATCCTGTTTAGTGACCCAGGTTCTGGCACAAACACTTCTTTGACGGTTGCGGGCTGCCTCCTTCCCTTTGCACCCTGTAATCTGGTTTTAATCTCCCATCTCTGCATTCGCCAGTGATGTCCTGTGGCCCAGGCAACCTCCCGCAGTTCTCGCCTGCCTACAGTCACACCATCTTCTCAGAAACCCTTTCTCACTGGCCTCTGCGATGTTATGCATTCCTGCTTCTCCGTCTTTGTTTCTACCAGCTCTTTTTTCTTTCTCTTTTATTGAGTTCTCCTTTATTCCTAAGCCTGTGAGTTAGGAAAAACTGTGGGCTTTTCTCTAAGGCTCAGTTTTTCAAGCTCCCTACCTTTCTTCGTCTGTGTTCCTCTCTAACACTTCATCTGGTCACATGGCTCTGGTAAATGTAAAAATAGCTAATGTCTGAACAAAAGAATATACGGAGCACCTCCACATCCCGCTTTAGTTACCCCCATTCCAGCACACGGGTGTCTCCAGACTCCACAGCCCGGGTCCAGGGATCTTGCTATTCTTAGTAGTTTCTTCTGACACCTGTTTGTGTTAAATGCCATTCTAGTCCTTTTCTGGACTCCCTCTGCCCTAGCCCAGACTTCTGTCATAACATGGATAACAACATTGCCCTTTTGCATTTGCTGACCGTCTCTACGCTACTAAACTATCAGCTCTAGGCCATGTGGATCTTCTTTCCGCAACACCCAGCACAAGTCCTGGCCGGGAAGTGTGCGAGTAACCAATGAATGATTGAAGAACTTTCCCAGAGTCCTGTTCCTGAATTCCAATGGTCACTTTGAATTCTCATCTACATCCTGTTAGTCACCAAGTCTACTGGTTCTTTGTGCCTTGTGTTTCTCAATTTGTCCCTTCTCTTCTGTTACTGTCACTACACCCAGACTCTTGTACTTTGTACAACTGTGATATCCCCATCTTGGTCTCCCTGCTCTGACTTTTACTCTTGTCAATTCAGCCCTGAGTTTCCGCTGCAAGAACAATGTAAAAATGCCATTTGTATGAGGGTCAGGTTTAAGTCCTCGTTCTGATAGTTAAGGCTGTTACATGTCTCCTGCAACATCCCCATCATAAACCTCAGTCTTCTTTCATCATTGTTCTCTTACCTCCGAGATGCCAGACAGACCCTTTCCACCATGTGTCTAAATTTAACCATTCCTTTAAGGTCCCACCCAAATCCCATTTTCTCCAGGAAGCTTTTGATTCTTTTGGTCCTGAACAGTGTCTTTCCTCTTTGACCTGTTACTATTTATTGTTATATAACTTATTGTTGTAGTGTACCCGAGTATTTCATCATCTGTGGCTGGGTTGGCAGTTTATGGCCTGTGAGCCAACTCTGGCCTGCTGCGTATTTCGTACAACTTTTGAGCTAAGCATGGCTTTGAAATTAAAAGTTTTTTAAGAAAAAAAAAGGCTATTCCATAATACATGAAAATTATGTGAAATTCACACTTCAGTGTCCACAAACAGTTTTATTAGAACATAGCGACACCTATTTGTTTATGTGTTGTCTGTGACTGTTTTCAGACTGTAATGGGAGACCTGGAGTTTCAACAGAGACCATAAGGCCCACAAAGCCTAAAATCTTTCCTCTCTGGCTGTTGCAGATGAAGCTGGCTGACCTCTAACCTAGGACCTCGAATTTCTTTTACCTCAAATTTCCTTTATAATTTCGCATAACTGTTGAAGAACTTTGAAGAGATCTGTTTCAGTAAAGACAGACTTTTCTTTGCTAATTCTCCACTCATTAGAAAGGTGGGGGAAGCCAGAGCCACAAGCTGCAGAGTGAGGAGGAGCTAGCCTAGTTAGAAACTAAGGGACTCAGGCCTCCACATTCCCATTGGAAAATGAGAGTCAAAGGATCGCAGGAGTCTGGGGGACTAGACATGGTCTTTTTTGAGTCTTGTCTGTTTCTGACCTGGCTGAGAAAACGTACAAGCATAGAGATGTAGCTAGAGAAAGGGTGTTTGCTCAAGGTCTTAACCTGAATCTGTGGTTAAGAAGAGGTGAGTGGTAGCCGAGGGAACCTGAGCTATTAAGGACTCAGCTATTATAGACCATAAAAAAACATTGTCCAAAGGGAGTAAAAGCTAAAGCTGAGTATTTGGCTTTGGCTGACTGAAGCTATAAGTAGGCTAAGAGGTTTTATAATGCGTTCTTCAGGGCAAGAGAATTGAAAAGATTTCCTTAGAGTACAAAGGAAAGAAGGTAGATATTTACATACACCTGTGTATGTAAACCGCTGTTGAAGTTAACAGGAAGTTCATGACATTTATCTAGGCGTTCTATTTCTTTTCTTGCTCTAACCATATTTTTTCTTAAAACTTATACAACAGTAATTATTTATTAAAGTTCCATCTTACTGAAAATAATCTATAGATTGGGCTGTAGGCTTCATCTGTCACATCTGGTTCCTACACCTGGGCAGGGTCCCCTTGGCTAGTTTTGGTCCTCAAATATGGACTGCCAAATAGGTTGCTGCCTGAATTTCAAGAAGAAACAAAACTTGCTTCTAAGAGCTAGAACTTGCATGTTGAAACCTATTTTAATGGCAACAATAGGTACAAGGTCATATGTGTGTCTCCTTTTGTTACAACTTCGCCACCATGCCTGGCACAGTGGAGGCTCATTGGCAGATTGAGCTTGAACGAAGAAGCTTTTGGGAGGAGCTCAGTCCCTATTTGGGTGGTTGCTAGAGCATCATCATTTTGTTGGGGAAGGGTTTTTTTTTTTTTTTTTTTTTTTGCATTATGTGAGAGGTAGGACTGATGAATCGAAACATCTCTCAACTCCTAAGATCTATGATCTTCCAAATCAAACAGGCACTTCGCAATTTCCCTGTTCCTTGCCACGGAATACTGCCCACTTGTGCCTCCTTCTCTGTCCTTCTCTTCTGCCCTTGAGCCCTTCTCTTAGGCAGACCGCCACCCTATCAGTAAATCACCCGTAATACCTCCTGCCTTTACCTCTTTCATTCATTGTTTCCTGCTTCCCATGAACCATCTTGGTTTCCTTCCAGCTCTTCTTTCCTCGCCTTCTCAAACTCACACGCCCCTCCCTGCCCTCCCTCCCCCTGTGCTCCCCCTTTTCTCCTTGTGAGCTCTGGGCGCTGACGCTCGCCCCTCCTTCCCGCGCTCGGACAGCCTTACCCTAACTTGGAAAGCAGCGGGTCTGGGCCTGTCTCCATTGGTGCAAAGGGCTGTCACTCTGAGGCAGGAGGCGCTCGTATTGGTCTGGCTGGAGGCGGGGCCCGAGCCGACTATAAAAGGCGGGGCCGAGGCGCCCCACGGAGCGGTGCTGATCCGCGGGCGCCTGGTGGTGCAGCGGTCTCCGACAGCAGGGCGCGGGCCTCGAGCGGCAGCTTCCCGCACTGACTCTCTTCGCCTGGCCAGGCGGCGCTGCCACCACAGCTTAGCAGCTGGCCGCGGTCGCCGCGCCGTCCCCGGGGCCCTCAGTGCACGTGCCGCCCCTCTGCCCCGCCGCCGCGATGAGCGAGGTGAGCTGCTGCCGCGGCGCGAGGGGACGCGGGGGTGGCCGGGCCCCGGGGGCGAGGAGAGGGGGCTGGACAGTGACTGGAGGAGGGAGGCTTCGAGTCACCGCTGCGGGTGGCGCTTCGCAGGCGCCGCGGTCTTAGGGGAGGAGTCGCCTCCCCGGGACGCTGTCCTCTGCGTCCGTCACGGGCCCGGGCTGCCGGGCTCACCCGCGCGCCGCGCCCGGCCCTGGGCTCCCCGGCTCTGCTCAACTGCATCCAACGAGGTCTCCAGCCCGCGTCCCCCGGGGGGCCACTCTCCCCCACCTGCCAGCATCTAGTCAGCAAACGAGAGTGGAGGGGCCGCCCCGGCGTTCAGAAGCCCCTGTGGTGGCGCCTGGGGCCTCCGCGGAGATGTCCCCTCAGAGTAGACCCCCCTCTGCGGTGCTCGTGGTGCCTGGGCCCTTCGTCGGGCTCCGTGGTGTCGCTTCCAGCCAGGGCTGTCCTGTTTCCACAGAACGCCGCTCACCGGCGGGGACAAGGCAGACTTGGCGCGACTCCTCCCGCCTTTGGCTGAGCCCGAGGACACGGGCCTCTGGCCGCAAGCGAGGCAGGGTCTTCCCTCCCGGCTGAACTGGGCCTGGGCAGCAGCGTCGCAGGCTTGCTCTCTGCAACCCCTCCCCAGTACCTGGGGTCTCGTGTCCCAGCCAAAGCTCGCCCGTGGGCCAGATTCCAGCCCGGAACTCACGTCATGGCCACAGAGGTAGAGAGCAGTACCTGGCACTGAGGAGGCACCCCTTCTGCTAGCTGTTGTGGTTTTCTCCCTGTTTCTTTTCCTTCTGTTTTAGAGTCTTACTTTAGTGTTACTCTGTTTTAGTAGTATTTAGAGTGTTCATCTTTAGTAGGGGCTCTGCTAGTTCCTCCCAAAAGTTGTCATCCAGGGAGCCAATTAGTGCCAACTGCTAGGTTGTTCTGGTTGCCATGTCCACTGAATTTATCCTGGAAAATTCAGCCAGTCTGGATGCTGCACATGAACTAAAGTGGATTGCAGTCCCTTAGCTAGTTGTGACTGTGACTATGGCAGCCTCTCAAACAGAAAAGAAAAAAATGGTTCAATTTTCTTTCCTCTTCCCTCTTTCAGCCTGAATATGAGAAGAGAGATTTCCTTGGCCCTCTTCTCACTGAAGTCTAGAGTTCAATGCTCCCTCTAGTGTTTCTAAATCTGAAAGTCATAATTCAGGCCATCCCTTGGGAGTCAGTGATCGAAGGCCATGCCAACATGAAGATGTGTGGTTAGCCTGTACTTTTTGGAGGAAGTGCACGGCCTCTCTGTAGGACACACTACAGAGTCTGACATTTAGGGTGGTATTTGGTGGAGTGACAAAGCTATTTCAATGGCAAGGAAAACAATTTGGTGTTTGAAGGGAGAGTCATCTTGGCTTAGCAGCTGACCTTGGCTAGCTTCAATCAGGAGCTCAGTAGGACGGTTGGAGTGGGGTCCTCAGGAAGAGACTAGCTGTCAGTGTCTGCGGGGCTGCCCAGCGTCCCAGGCTGTCAGAGTAACTAGTTCTAATTAGCAGTTTACCGCAAAGCTGCCTCCTAATACACAGCGGAGCCTGGCTTCAGGGGTGAGTATTTATAAAACCCAGAAGCAGCCACCTGGGTGTATGTGGAGACCAGCTGTCTCTGAACCAGATCCCCCAAGAGTCTCTGTTTCCCTAGAGGCCAAGAAGTATCCTGTTTTCTTCCTCTTGTAGAAGCAGGATGAAAAACCGGAAGCGTCGCCCAGAGCTCTGGAGCCCTAGGGAGACTCAGATGCTTCCTTCTCTCAGGCCAGTCCCAGGGGTTTCCTCTTCCAGGCTGAGGTGCCTAGCCCAGGAAAGCCCCGTGTACCCTGAATCTTACATAAGCCTCACTCCCACCTGTTCGTTTTCTTGATTCAGAGAAACTACACAAAATGAAAGGATTGAGATTTCTTTACAGATTCCCATTCCAACTGAAGAACAGAAGCTGGGGCGGAGTCTCCAGACCCAGAACAACGGAAAGTGCAGGGGTTCTGGTGGGGCCGTTGGCCGGGTCCGCTCGACTTGGCACTGCAGCAAAGCATTCTGTGCCTCGTGCAGACGAGTGCAGGGCCCTTCCGATTCAGCTGCATTCACAGCACAGGCAGAATCAAATTGCTGTGGATCACTGTGAAAGGTGACTCTTGCAGTTTGATAACTTTTCTCTGGTGTCAGTGAAGAATGGGACATGCATTCAGTCCCTGAGGGCTCTTTCCGCCAGTCCCTTGTCATATGATGTCGCTCACAGCTTAAAGCACAGTGACAAGTTCTGTGATCCTGTTGCATTTCTCAAGCATGGGGAGCCCAGCTAGAGGAACCTGCTGGTCCAGCAATCATTCTGTTGAAATAGCGGTCGTGGACAACTGGTAACTACCCTTATGGTGTCTGTCTTGTGTTTTGGCTACCAGGGCTGGAGCAAGGGACAAATCAATTCAAGATCTCACTAGGGGAGAGTTTACAGCTGGTTTTCCCTCCTTATTATTCTACCATTGTCCCCTTAGGTAGTGGGAATGGGATGCCACAATATGGGGATAGAATTCTTTTTCCTGTGCACATGTGCCTGAATCTGCAGCCTTCCCCTGAATCTGCAAACCCCCCATGGCAGGTTGGTCAAGGTGACATCATCGTGTTCTGTCTTCTGTGAGCCAGTTGTTAGGAACCTGATAAGGATTTGGAGGACATACAAGTTTCTTTCACTCATTGGTATTTTGTTATCATTACAGTTATATTGGACATATAAAATAGAAGAGTAGCTACTGGATGTTGGATGCCTTCTGGAAATATCTGTCTTCCAAAGTAAGGGAAAGTTGAACTTGGTTCTAGAACTTGCTCCTCCCTTTCTTAAGCACCCATCCAGGTTGTTGGCTTGAGCAGGAGCCTCTGGCTGATGCAAGTGGATGATTTTGTCATCCTGTCACCTGGGAATATGGACAATGCTTTTTCCTAAGGTGTGGCTGTCATCAGGTACCTCTTGGAATGTTGAGTCTCTCTAGGGGCAGGCACCCATAGGTCATGTGGCCAGGGTCCCAGTACCTAGACCTGATGCATCTTCTATGTCTGTCTGTGGAGGGTGCTAAATGATGAGAGGGATGGAGACGGGGTTGCAGAGGAAGGGCGAGGAAGAAGGATCAGCTCTATGGTCATCTTTCCAGGGTAACTGTTTCATGAGTGCCTCCCTCGTTTTCTTTCTATTTCTCTATTGTCCAAAACTGTTGCCCATGAGTCTATTTTGAAAAAAAAAAAAAATCTTGATTTGCCAAAATTCTTCAAAATAAAAATACAGGTATATCTTTCACCAAGAAAATCTCAAATATCAAAACATTTTAATGACATAATTTTAGATTTATTAAGGAGCCCTAAAGTCATCTGGTCCAATCTTCTCATTTTACATATGAAGAAACTGAGGCCCAAACGTTATCTAATTTACACAGTACTCGAACAAAGACTAGGGGACAGAACTGACGACTTCTTTTCCCACAAAAACTTTCCAGAAGACTCCTTTAACATGTTACCCCAGTAAATGACTTAATTAACATGCAACTTTTAAGGAATATGTTACAAATACTTTCTATAGGAAATCTAAGCAGTATGGGATGGTATTTATAAACAGGGTATGTTTTAATAGAATACCAGCCAGAGCAAGTAGTGTCCTTTCTTATATGAGGCCTGGTCCCCTTAAGAATGGATGTGGCTAATGTGCCCAAGTAAAGTAGGTAAGTGAATAGGAGTGAAGGAAAGGGGAAGCCTGGAGGCCCTCTTTTCGTGGGTCCTTAGTTTCTGGTGTCCTTCACTGATTCCCATAACTGCAGAGCCTCAAGGACAAGAGGAGAGGCTGTCTTTCTGAAAAGAAAGAAATGAGAGCAATCTCTTAATGCTACAGTATTTAACCTGAAGGACCCAGTGCAGGAAAGCAGGTGTCTAGGTAAAACTGGTGTACCCGACGGCTGAATAGGCACCGGACGTGTAGTCCTCTGTTTGGCTCCTTGACTTCCCAGGAAGGTACAAAGGCTTTGAGATGGGGCACATAGGAAGAGGGAAAGAAGAGTGTGTCAGACTGGCAAAGTAAGGGGTGCAAGCCTCCTGGGATTCCGGGATCCTCCGTGCACGATCTAAATCCATCCTCTAGGCCTGCCGCTCAAAGTGGCTTAGCTTGCCCCAGAGTTATCTCACCTGCAAGAGGAAGCAGGTCAGAAGCAGGTCCAAAACCATTTTTTCCAAGATACCTGCATCCCTGAACATTCCAATTAACACGTGCTGGAAAACCTTGGCCTTGTCACGTTCTCCTGCCTTAAGCCTGATTGTTGCTTCACTCCAGGATGACTCCTGAAGGTGTGTCCACCTAGGTTTCCCAACCCCCCACCCAGGGAAAAGAGGTGCCGTTTACATTCTGTTGTCCTTGGTGCGGCCTCCCTCCCACACAAGGCCCTCTGGCTGAGTGTTTGCTTTGTAGGCTGTGCGGGGATTAATACATTTATTTTGGGACATTAACACCATGGGTGGGATGCACCTCGAAGATTATAGTAATAAATGATACTTTGGCACTACTCCCCCCTTCCTCAGTGTGGGGTGAAGGCGCAGCTCCCAGCTGTGTGCAGAGCACTGCTAATAACCACTCATTAAACTGTGGCAGCCCGTGCCGGGGGGACGGGCCGGGGCTGTTGACTCACTGCATGCCATGAGCTGGCATGCCCAAGGAATTCTGCCTTTGACTCCAGTGGGGGTTCTGCTATTCCAGGAAATAGGGGCGAGGTGGCTGAGGGGAGAGGGGCTGACCAGGGGGCTCAGGAGCTCTATTCCTCTTAGGTATTTGGGTAATATTCCATGTATTGGGAGAAGGATGTGTGTGTGGAACATGGAGTAAGGATTCCTAGTTCTGTTTTTATTATCTCAAGGGTGACCTTGAGCAAGTCTTTCTGAAGCTGTTTGAGGACTGCAGCTGGTTGCTGCACTGAGAAAATTGAACTGGCTCCAGCCGTGCTCCAAAAACAGCATCTAGGGTCTGCCAGGGATACTGGGAGGTCGCAGAGGCCCCCCCAAGGTCCTTTGTCAGTGACCATCTCTTAACAGTGGGGAAGAATAGTCAGCAGGGACTGGGGTGCCGGGGCTTCTTGTCTGCACCTGGAAGCAGATGCAGTGACTCCCGTCTCCCTTGCCTTCTGTGCCTCTAACGCAAACAGGGAGCTTGCAAAGCCTAGGATTTATGGCAATACCGAGGCAAGAATGGGGCCTTTTGGGGATCACATTTAGGATTTTTAGGGTTCAGTTTCCCTGCCCTGGACTGTGCAACGGGGTTCTGAGTACCTGAGCCTGTTCCTCTCATGCAGGGGTCCCAGCAGTGGTCCCGTGACGTGTTCGTGGTGCGTTCTCACTGTGCAGCCAGGCCGAGCTGCGCCTGGGAGGGGTGTACGCAGCCCCGGCCAGAAGCTCCTTTGTCCCTGCTGTTGCTGCCTGTTAATAATCTTGAGCCCCTGCAGGAGCCTGTGGGCGAGGGAAGGGGCAGGGTGAGCTGAGTGGTTTATCTTTCCCAAGGGTAGTGCTAACTTGCTGCTTGGAGCAGAGGGGTGACACTATCTTACCTCTTCTGGTGACAGTGGTTGCCATGGCAACATCATTAAAGATGAAAGAGACAAAGAAAGTAAGAAACACAGCCCAAGGTGGGGGCAGGGCTGGCGGGGCCAAGAGCCACCGTGGTCTATTCCCCAGCAGTGGCGACGGGGAGACAGCGCCTGCGATGCTGCTGCTGCTTTGGCCACCTCTAGGTTGTGGCCAGGACAGTGCTAACAAACCATCGGAGGGAGGCAGTGGCTTTACAAAGTCGTTCTTAGGACACAAAGGTGAATGAAAGGACTTGATAGAGGAGACAGGGTTTATCTGCTCCTGAACACTAATCTCCTCTTTCCATGGTCTACAACTCAAAACAAACACAACCAAACAAAACCCCCAAGAGGGTCTGCATCTCAGGGTTCTTGGAAATGACGTGTGAAATCTATGGAGGCACTGTACAGGAGCGCCCCTGCTGTGCACCCTTCGCCTGGGAGGACTACAGATGTGGCAGCTGCTGGACAGAATCCAGTTTCTGTCTGAGCACACTACCGTTGGGCCCTTTACCCGACCTTTAAGAGCCACTGTCAGCATTTTTAGGGGACAAGACATTGGGAAGACAGGGAGACTGTGATTTCCAGGGTGAGTTTAGAGTAAAAGGGGATCAGTTCTGAAACTCCAGTGGTGGCAGAGTGAGCCTCGGGGCCCTTGGAGCAACCCCAGGTGTTCAGCTCCATCGGCGGGAAAGCACTGCGGCGGCTCCGCTCCCGGATGCCCCCACGCACCCCCCAGTCTGCTCCCGCCTGCCTGCAGCACCCCAGTAACCTGACCTAGTCTTATACTCTACCTGGAGCTACGTTGCTTTAAAATAAAAATTTTAACACCTGCTAGGTATTTTATATACATTTCTCTAGTCCTTTTCACCCTTCAAGGTAGATATTATCTTTCTTCTGCAGATGAGAGGTCTGAGCACAGCAAGGCTAAGTGATTTACCTAATGTCACATAGCTAGGGACGGCAGAGTAGGGATCTGAGCAGATTAGTTCATGCAGAGGCAGGCTATGAACCCAGAGCTGTCTGATTCTACCTAATTTGCCGCATTGCTTCTCCCAGGAATTTGAGGCTTGAGAAAATTTTTTTAGCATTTTATTTTATTATTCCTTTCAAGTATATAGTATATTGGTTAGACATTTATATCTTTTATGAAACGACCCCCTGATTACTCTGTCACCCCTCTGCCTCTACACCTAGCTATAACGTTACTGCGGACTGCATTCCCTACTCTGTGCTCCCCATCCCCGTGGCCACCTGACAACTACGAATTTGTACTTCTTTAACCCTTCACCCTTTTCTCCCAGCCCCAAACCCCCTCTGGCCATCGCCAGATAGAGCATCCTCTATATTTGTGAGGCTATTTTCAATCCGTTTATTTTTTTTGTTCCTTCGATTCTGCACATAAAAACGTGGAATGCTTCACGACTGCATGTGTGTCACCCTTATGCAGCAGCCACGCTGGTCTCTGTAACGCTGTGACATTAGCGTGCGTGCTGCCGAGGTGAGCTCGAGGCCCGAGGACATTTTAGTTCACACTAAAAAATATTGATTGAGTACCTACTATGTGCAACATACAGGTCGCAGGTCCTGTGAGTACGGCACAAATGAATAGGGGCAGGGGCTGTGCCTTCAGGGAGTGGAACCTGGGGGTCAGCGGTGAGGGTGGGGGAGGGGAGCAAGCCAGACCGCCATGACTGTAACACGGGGCACGTGAAACACACTTCTTGACTGGTTCTTCCCCTTCAGCCTCTGCTCCGCTGGCGCTTGTCCTGAGGTAAGGAAGAGCGACTACCTGGCTTCTGACAGTCTCTGAACTGGCCTGACAATGAGGCCCAGCCCCCAGCTGTCTGAAACAAATTCGTTTCAGGAATCTGGGTGAGGTGGCCAGTAAAGCATGGCAGGAGTGCCCTTCACTCGGTTGACATACGCTGAGTGAGTGTTCCGTGCAGAGGTGTGTGCTGGACCCCGGGGACACGGCAGTAAGCTAGACACCGCCCCTACCATCACTGGAACTCGCACAGAAATGGAAGAGGCAGACGTTCAGTGTCTAATCACAAAATTATCATTTAATGACATTGTAAGTGCTACCAAGGAGAAATCCTGGGTGCTGCGAAAACCCAAAATGAGGGTGCCAGCTGAGTCTGGGGAGCCCTCAAGGAGAGCTCTGGAGGACGAGCAGAAATGAACTAGGTAGCAGGCACGTGGGGAGAAGAGAGCCTCGAGCCATGTCCGGAGCATGGAGGATTCCAGAGGCAACGTTGCTGAGTAGTCAGACTGCATCTTGTAAGGCACCCTAGACCATGTGACGAGTTGTTCTTTATCCTTAGAGCACTGGTAACCATTCCAGCTGCTGCTGGGGTGCTGGGCGGGTAGCACTGTGCAGAAGTGAATGGATTAAGAGATAATTGGGAGATAAAGTTAATGGGACTTAATGTTGAGTTAGATTTGCGATGTGAAGGAGAGAAAGGGGTAGAGAAGAGTTTCTAGGTTTCTGGATGTTCAGCTAGATGAGATAGAGAACCCTAGCAGAGGATTGCCTTGGGTAGTTAGGACCATGAATTCAGTTTGAGACACATAGCCTTTCAGGTTTCTGCAAAGCATCTGTGTGAAGATATTTTAGGCTCAGAGGAAAGGTCTGGCATAGAGATACTCATTTGAGTCCTCGATGAGATTCTGCGCTGTTCAGTGTGGCATCCACAAACCACATGTAGCTATTTAACTTAGAAATTAATTGTCAGCTTATTAGTTAAAATTAAATACAAACATAAGGGTACGGCCATGCCATCCTGAGCAAGCCTGATCCCATCTGATCTCAAAAGCTAGGGTCAGGCCTGGTTAGTACTTGGATGGGAGACCACCTAGGAAGACCAGGTGCTGTAGGTGTAAAAAATAAAAAATAAGGGATTGTAAGCTGACACGGTCCTTGCAATCTGTGAGGTCAACCAAGGGTTGCCGCACCTAAAAATAAATCAATAAATAGATAGACAGATAGATAGATAAATAAGTTTTATTCCTCAGTTGCACTAGCCACGTTTAGAGTACTCAATAGCCATGTGTATTTAGTGGACCCCGTACATTGGATAGCACAGGTATAAAATATTTTTGTCATTGCAGAAAGATCTATTGCAGGGGTCTGCCAACTTTTTTTGTATTGAGCCAGATAATAGATATTTTTGGCTTTGTGAGCCACGTGGTCTCTGCTGTTGCTACCAAGCTCTGCTGCTGTAGAGCCAAAGCAGCCATAGACAATGTGCAGGCAACGGGTATGGCTGTGTTCCGGCAAGATCTATTTACGCAAACAGGCTAGACCAGAATTGGCAGTGGCTGTAGTTAGCCCACCCCTGTTCTATTGGGCAGTGCTGGCAATAAATGATAACTGGAGTCCTAGGTACAGATAAGGTCATCTAGGAAGAGAGAACAGATGAGAGCCCAGCCCAAACCCTGAGAGCCTGCAATATTAAATGCTGGGTAGAAGCGTCCAGAAAGATAGGAGAAAACCCAGGAAAAACCATGACGTCCCCGGAGCCACGGAGAAGTGAAATGATTAAGTGTTGAATGCTTCCGGAGGTCTAGTGCAGCTGAAACTTTTGCTTTTGATTTAGTCTCTTAGGAAGCATTCGCTCTCAGAGTCAAAAGAGTCATTTCAGTGGAGAAGGAGAAGCTCGGCTGATGTGGGCCAGAGAGTGTGTGGGAGATGAGGAAGTGGAGACAGAAGTGTTCCCGTTAATCCAGCCATCAAAAGAGAGACATGAGACCCCGGCCCCGCCCCATCCTACCCCGGTCACCTTTCTAAGTGCTCCTCCTCGGTCTTTGCTGGCTTGTTCATCTCCCCTTAAGTTTTTCCCCCATTAAAAAAATATAGGTACAACTTACATTCAGGAAAATGTACCTTACAGTGACTAGTTCTATGACTTTTGACAAATATATTCAGTCACGTAACACACATCTCTGCAATCCAGATACAGGGCAGTGCTATCATCAAAAACTTCCTGCGCTCCCCTTGGTAGTCATCCTCCCGTGAACTCAGCCCTTAGCAGCCACTGCTGTGCCTGCTGTCCTCATAGATTTGCCTTTACGAGAAATGTCATATAACTGGAACTGGTCAATATGTACATAACCTTTTGGGTCTGGCTTCTTTCATTGATCATAACGCATTTGGGGTTCAGCCATGTCATTGTGTGTATCAGTATTATGTTGTATGGACGGGCCACAGTTGCATGGACCATTGTGTGTGGTCCATCATATGGACCAACATTTGCTTATCCATTCCTCAGTGGGGGAGGGACAAACATTTTGGGTTTGCCAGTGTTTGGTGATTACGAGTGATGCTGTTATGAACATTCACTTACAGGTTTACATGTAGACAGAAGTTTTCATTTCACTAGGGAAAATACCGATGAGTAAGATTGCTGGGCTGTGTGATGAAAGTATGCGTAAGACATTGCCAAAGTAGCTATGCTATTCCACATCTCCACCAGCAACGTGTGAGAGTTCCAGATACTGCCTGTCTTTCTCAGCATGCAGTACTGTCATTTAAAAAAAAAACATTTTAATAGGTACATAACGGAATCTCATTGTGGTTTTAACTTGAATTTCCCAAATGACTAATGACATTATACACCTTTTCATACGCTCATTTCCCATCCATGTATCTTCTTTGGTGTTGCCCATTTTTACAAATTGTATTCATTTTATTAAGATTTAAATCTTATTTATATTTATGAATGCAAGTTATTTATCAGATATGTGATTTGCAAATATTTTCTTTCAATCTATAGCATGTCTATTTTCTTAGGAGTGTCTTTCAAAGAGCAGTTCTTAATTTTGATGAAGTACAGTTTTTAAACTTTTTCTTTTATGGATTCTACTTCTAGTGTATCTAGGAAACCTTTGTTTATCCCAAGGGTGCAAAGATTTTTTTCCCTTATATTTTCTTCTGGAAGTTTTATAGCTTTAGTTTTTAGTTTTTTGGTTTTTTTAAAACGCCTACAGCATCTGGTCTTCCTAGGTGGTCTCCCATCCAACTACTAACCAGGCCCAGCCATGCTTAGCTTCTGAGATCAGTTGAGATCGGGCGTGTTCAGGGTGGCGTGGCTGTAGAATGGCTTTAGATTTTATATCCATGTTGAGTTAATTTTTGTATGGGGCACAAAGTAGGGATTGGAGTTTTTTTTGTTTTGTTTTGTTTGTTTTGTTTTGTTTTAATTGTTTTGTTTTGTATGTGGATGTCCAATCTTTCCAGCACTATATGTTGAAAAGCTTTCCCTAACTTTTTAATACTGGGCTTCCTCCAGGCTTGCTTCTTTTCACTCTAATCGTAGTTGGAAAAGGAATTCAGATTGAGGAAGGCTTTTTTATTAAAATGTATTGGGTCTGCTTTTTTTTTTTAAAGAGAGGTTTTACATATAAGAGAGTGGAAAGAATTGATCGCAGAGTCCTGAGGAGGAGAAAATGGGAATCGAAGCTAAAGGCCACGTGGAAGGACGAGACATCGTCTGAGTGCTGACCAGTGCCCCGGAAGGTGTCGGACAGGGAAGGGGGTGTTGCTGTGTCCGTGCCTCTCTGCAGTCTCCAAGCCTGAAGACAACAGACCCCTAAGCCAGCAGGCATCTCCTATGGGGAGGGAGGGTCTACAACTTTGAAGTGCAGAGGAAACAAAAGGACTCATGGGGAGCTTGCTGATTCTCCCAGATGACAGGATGAGGTGACGGAATGGAACGCGGGTACTGGAACACAGGTGCGGCAGGCCCAGAGGCGGGGTGGAGAGGCGTGAGTGAAGGTAGGCAGGAAGCAGCCGGGCCCTCTGGGGTAGGCAGGGGCCCATGGGCCTCGCAGTTGCTAATTAGTGCTGCGTGTGTGTTGAGAAGCAAGAAGCATTCAGTCCTATGTGGGCAGCGAAGCTGGACTGGACCACATTCTGAGCTCAGTGGGGACTCGGAACAACAGGCTAGAATGTACGCGAGTGGTCCTTTGAAACAGAAGCCAGTGGGATGATCTTGCACAGGGATTCACAGAATCCGATGGGGAAGGAGGACGTTGCCATGTCATACCCCTCTCTGCTAGCATCTGGCCTTGTGAGTGAAAAACACACCATTGGCCGTGGCTACCCCCCAGAGGTCAGCTGGTGTGTGTCAGGAGGCCCAGTGAGCAAGTAAGTATCAAGGTGAAAGCCAGAATCGGTGTGGTTAGGTCAGCTGGCAGAGCAGGAATCTGAGTCAGCAGGCTCAGTCAGGTGCTCAAATAACATGTAAGATTTCCTCAGGATGGGAGGACAGGACCTGGCGCCCCTGTTCCCAGTAGAGTGTGTGAGAAGAAAGTGTTGGGGACCATGGACTGAGGGACTGGTCCTAACTGCAGGAGCGGAAGGAAGAAGGAGGCGGTTCCTAGGCCTTTCCTTCCACCCGGGGGCTCCGCTGGGTCAGAGAACTTGTCTAGTAACTCAGTCGCACACTGGACATCCTCCGCGAGTGCACGCGCACACATGTGGGCACACGTGGACACACATGCATCCACATGGGCACACACACGTAGACACATACGCACGTGCACATATGGACACACCTGTGCCTGTGCATAGTATTCAAGAGCATGGACTCTGGAGTCAGCCTGTCTTGGTTCAAATCCTGGCCTTGCTACTTCTTAGCTATATGACCTTAGGCAAGTTGGCTCTCGAATCCAGTGTCCTGAAGGGTAAAATGAGGACAAAACGGGACCTGTCTTATAGACCTGCTATAAGATTCAGTGTGCTAATGCTTATAACGTGCTTCGAAAGTGACCAGAACATGGTGAGTGTCATCTCTGCAATCATTAATAAGATAAGGTGAGGTGGCGTTCCGAAGCCCTGAATTTCTTCCAGTTCCCCTGGCTGGGTCCTATGAGGAAAAGGAAGGACTTGCTAAACCAGTTCTCTGTTGTGATTTCTGGCCAAAGGAGCTCAGTCCTGAGAGTATGGATGAGCCCTGAGCGTCTGGATCCAGATCTGGCCGGGATGGGCGGCCGGGACTGTCGCTGCCACCACCCTTAGGGGTCCGTGTCAGGCCTCCAGAGGTGTGGGTTTCCGCAACAGAGCATGCGGTGTCTAGTTCACCCAGAGCAGACCACATGCCTCACTGGTTTACCCAGAGTTTGGTTGCTTAGTCTGATGGCTTGCAGGTGGATGTACCAGAGGACCTTGATTCTTTGAAAATCACTGAGTTTCTGGGAGGGCTGAGTACTGTGTAGAGTGGGGGTCCTCAAACCCCAGGAACCAGGCTGCACAGCATGAGGTGAGTGGCGGGCCAGTGAGTGAGTCTTCATCTGTATCTACAGCCACTCCCCAGCGCCAGCATCGCCACCTCAGCTCCACCTCAGATCCTCAGGGATTAGATTCTCATAGGAGCCCCGATCCCTGGTGCCAACAAGGTTGGGGACCACTGGTGTAGAGGGTGAGAGCCAACAGCTAGTGATCTACCCCCAACCTCAGCGGATCACAAACAACTGAAGCCAGCAATCCCATGTCTGGGTGAGTTGGCAGCTGTCTAAACAGGTGCCTCAGGAGGCAGAGCCCAGGGTACGACTTCTCAGCAGAAGGTACAAGGGGGACTTCCAGGGGCACTGTGAGTAATAGGGGCTTTCTTCTCATTAAAGCACCCTTCTCCAGGCTCCCCAGTGACCTCTCGTACATGTAAGCCACATGGGGCCAGACGGCGGCTGAGTCATGCCCCCGTCCAGGGTCAGTCATTCCAGGGGAGACACTGCCAGGGGAGAGCCGACAGGGCAGCGGGAGAGGGGCGGCTGTGCGGTCCATCCTGACACTCCTCGGAGGGTTCTCCGGGTTAGCTGACCTGAGAAGGAAGCGGAGGAAGAGACGGCCACCTGAGGGAGATAGCTAGGATTGGGGTCCAGAGTTTCCTCCACGGGGGAGGCGCTCGGGTGAGAGAACTGATGCTTTAAGGGAACAGGCTGAGAGTCAGACGGAGATCGTGGATGGAGCACAGGTCAGTCAGGGCTTTGCTGGCAATAGAGAAAGTAGGCTGTGAAGTCAGACCGTGGGACTGGTAGTGTTGCCCTTGATCCATGACCCTCTGGTCTGGACCGTTGACTGTTACCCCCGAACGCCCCCTCCGTGGCATGCAGTCCACACCGGGGTCAGTACTGTCTTCAGTTTCAGGCAGCCACTGGGGATCTTGGGAGAAATCCCCCGTGCGTGAGGGGACGGCTGTACTGCCCGCCCCTCTTCACTCGTAGCTGACAACCATGCCGCTTCCACCGCGAAGTGGAAGCGATCGGAAGGGGACTTTCATCGTCCCCATTGCTTCTGCCGCCTGGCTGGCGTCTGTGCCGTGTTCCAGGCCTTCACTCTGTTGTGGATGAACGGATCGTGTTCCTAAGGCCAGACCCGATGTGTGCGCTGGATTCGTCTCCTGCCCGGTCCAGGTTTCTCTGCGGTAACGATGCCGTTCATGCGGCATCCGTGTCTCCTTTGCTGCTGCGTCATCCCTGTGGCCAGCACCCTCCCGTGGCCCCATACTCTTCCTTTGCTGTTGCCCATTTGTCTGCTGCTCCTTAAAGCAAAGCTCTTCAAAAGAGCTATCTTTGCTCACACGTCCTTCAAAAATCCAACTTACCCTACTATGAAAATGGATTCAAGTCTACATGCTTCTGTCTCCTCCGGCAGCATCACCCCACGATCTGGCCTTTACGACCGCAAGTCCCTCATGATCGTTTCCCCAGCTTCCTCTCTTGCCTTGCTATAGTTTATTCTCCACCCAGCAGTCAATCCTGTCAGCCCATGTTTCCCTCTGCCTCCAACCTCGTGATGCCATCAACCCGGAAAGGAATCCAAAGTCTCTGCCCTGGTCCAAAGACGTGCCTGTCCTCGCCACCAGCGGCTTCGTCTCGGTGCTCTGTCCCTCCGCACTTGGCTCAGCCAGGCTGGCTGTCTCGCCCTTCCTTGAACATGCCAGGCACAAAACGTGCCTCATGGACGTTCCCCTTAACGCTTCGTCTGCCTAGAAGGCTCTTTCCCAGACACTGACACGCTTTGCTCTTACATTCAAACCTCAAATGTCGCTCATCAGAGAGGCCTTCCTAGACTACTGTTTTATTCTCCTTCTTGACACTTGTTACTAACTGACATAATTGCTTAATGAGTTCAGGGACTTTATTTTTCTCACTGCTGTATCGCCAATGTCTAGAACAATTATTGGCATATATTAGGCACTGATATTTGTTGAATGAGTGAATCTTGGGTTTCTTCTGTACCCCTTTAGTGCATAGAACAGTGCTGAACACAGGTAAGTGACCTTGTCACCTATTTTACTTCAAAACAGAAGCAATTAGAGGAGACCTTGCAAATGTCCCCAACTGCCTTCGGCTGGGCCCACGCTCGCTGCCCCGCTCCAGGTCTGTGGGTGACGTGTTCTCGGCTCCACCCCTGCTCCAGATCCCATCCCCTTTCCCTGCCCCGGCGATGGTCCTTCCTCTCATCCGCAGACTCTCCTCTTCTGGGTCGTCTGCATAAGAACACAAACGCTCGGTGATTTCTGCCATCTTACACACAACCTTGTCGCCTCTGTCCCCCTCCAGCCACACTGCTCATCTCATTTCTTTGGAACTGCTCCTGTGAGCTGCATCAAGCCCTCCCCGCTTCCTCTTGGGGACCCTGCACCCAGACTCTCGCTCCCGCCCTCGGCTGCAAGTGCTCCTGCCAGCAAGCCCAGTGGGTCCTCAGCCCTCACCCTGCCAGGCCGAGCTGCGCATCCGGGCTCAGTCTCCCTTTTCCTTCACACCTTTTCCTCGCGTGGCTGGATCGCTGCAGTCACCGGGCTTTTCTCCTACTGACTCTTCAGTTTTCTTTACCATGTTTTTCCCCCTCATTTTTGCAACCTCTAATCCCTCGGCTGCCCCGGACTTTACCTTTTCCCCTTCTCTGGCTGCTCCATCCGAGCTCACCCTTGGCGACCTCAGCCAGCCTCCGGCTTTGCATGCCGTCCATCTGTGGGTGACTCCCTGCTTTATGCCTGTGGGCCAGCCCGTCTGTCACTCATCCTGAAGCCCCGTCTGCTGGGAAAGCTCCTCTGGGTGGCGGAAGGGCAGCCCGAACAAGCCCCTGGCGCTGCGCGCCGCCCCTCCTGCCGCCCTCGCCATCTCGGGAAAGGGCAGCTGCCCTTTAGTAAGGTCCTCAGGCCAAACGAAGCCGTGCTTTGGATGTCATCCTCAACTGCTCTCTCACTGTATTGCTTACCCAGTCAACCGACCACGTTGCTCACAGCGTGAACATATCCCCAGAATCGGGCCACTTCTCGCCACCCTCACTGCCTCAGTGCTGAGCCTGGCCACCTTCATCTCTTGCCCAGTTTTCTGCAGTAACCTCCTAACTGGTTTTTCTGCATCCTCCCTCCTGCCCTGTTATGCAAATTGAAGGTCTCCGCTGGCTTCCCATCTATCTCACTTGCCAAGAAAGTCAACTCCCTAAGAAGATCCCAGGGCGCTGGTCGCCTGCCCCATCCCAGTCGCTTCCCTCTCACCTCATCTGTCTCCCCTCCTTCCTCATGTAGCTGCCCCTCAGGCTAGTCGCGTGTGCCCCACCCACCACAGGCCCGTGGCAGCTCTCACCTGCGCACCCGCAGCCCTTACTGCCCGGTCTTCAGCCCGTGGCTCAGAACGCCAGCCTTCAGAGAGCCTTTTCCTGACCGCTCTGTGCAAAGCTGTTTCCCCACACCCGGCCCCGCTGTCCCCTCTCTGCAGCTCTTGCCATGATGTGCATCTGTCTGCACTGGAATGTGAGCTGCACCAGGGCCAGGCTCGTGTCCGTCTGTCCTGCTCACGTTCCCTAGTACGAACACTTGGCGAATACATTTTGATGACTTTTCTCCCTCTCTCTGATCTCAAGACCTACTTCTTCAAAAGACTAAGAAATGTCCCCCGGTAATAGGGGTTAGAAAGTGGTGGCAGCGAGTCTGCAGGGATGGCACCTCAATGCTTCCATGAATATCTAATGTTCTAATTTTTCTTCCAGCTTAACACCAAAACGTCCCCAGCGACCAACCAGGCACCTGGCTCGGAGGAAAAGGGTGAGTGGGCTTGGGTGGGGTGGTTTGTTGCGCAGGTGGATGACGCCTGGACATGGAGACGAGTGGGCTGTAAGTTTGGAAGCTCCCGAAGTGAGGCATCCTAGGAAACGAAGCGCTGGGCACCTGAGATGCAGCACTCATTAGAATGACTGTCCGTCCGCCTCCTTCCGTTTTCCCTAAGACGTACACCTGCCAGTAGTTACTCTTCGATTTTGGAAACTGGCTCTGGAAACAGGCGCAGCGATAGGAAGGCATTGCTCAGATAATCCCAGCCCCTGTGTTGGTCGAAAATGGAGGGAAACCGGGGTGGGCCCATGTGCTCTGGGGCTCCGGGGGGACTCGGGTGTGAGTGGTGACGAAGGACATTTGCCATCTTGGTCCAAGGGCGGCAGAGCTCCCAAGTCACTGCGGCCAATGCTCAGCCCAGGTAGCTGGCCCGACCACTAGCTAGCAGAGTCATCGGGGCCTTCTCAGCCCCAGCAAAAGCTGGGGGCCTGTGGTGCAGTGGAGAGCGGCTCTTGCCGCTACCCTTGGGGCCTGGAGAGAGGGCTGGAGGTCAGGTTCACCCGCTTGTGTGTCTCGAACTGCCCGCAGGGAAAGCCGGGGTTGCCAAGAAGGCGGAGGAAGAGGAGGAGATTGATATCGACCTGACGGCGCCGGAGACGGAGAAGGCCGCCCTTGCCATTCAGGGCAAGTTCCGGAGGTTCCAGAAGAGGAAAAAAGAGCCGAGCCCCTGAGTAACCGGCCTTGCCCTCCCGCCCACTCCCTCGCTCCTCTCCGCAGCTCCGGTTCCCACGTAGCTGTCTCTATCCCTTAGCCTCTCGTTAAGACCCGTTCGACCCTTGCACATTATTTTCTGTGGCCCCCTTAAGCCATCACAGCAGTAGAGGCACCGGGAACACAGGGGAGATGAAGAATTTGGCTGGTAGCCGCTCGTCGGCGGCTTCTTGGGATAAGCCTCCCTGGTCAGTACCTTCGCTGCCCCATGAGGTTGACGAGCAGGAGGCTTCAGGGCTGAGAGGCGGACCTCTGACAGGGAGGAGAGAGGAGGGAGGAGGAGGCGACACCTTCCGAATAGGGTGCCCAAGGGTGGGGCAGATGCACTTTCTGCCCACTGCTCACAACAGTCACACTCTAGGGGACTGTTTCCCTTCACGTCCTCCACCTTCCCTCCTCTGGGCGGAGCCATGGTGTGGGCTAGAGACCCCTGCCCAGGCGGACCTACATCGAGTAGCTTCCATGTTAGTGCATGCCGAGTAGGTTAGTCAAGGAACGGGCTGGGGCCAGTAGAGGCAACGGGAACTCGCCTTCCTTACCCAGGCTCGGACTGGGAGGGGCAGAGGCAGAAGAGGGTGAAGGGGCCACAGGCAGAGAAACGGGGGCTCTGGTACATTTGGGGAGGGGAGAAGAGTGAAGGAGGGGAGAGCTCTAAAGACACAAGTTACTGCCGGTGCAGGTATGTGCTCTGTGAAGGGTTCCTGGGGCTTTGCCAACCCGTGTACCTCTAACCCTCACAGAGGCCGCACAGACCCGTGACCCCGTAGTTCCCACCTGCCCCTGTGCACTCAGGACACAAGTGGAGCAGCCACTCTGTAATTTTGGCATGTTTCATATATATATTAACCCCTCAAGTGGGGTCATTGAACCTCTACTTCTGTTTCTTCATGGGCGGGGGGTGAATGTGTCAGCCTGGACTGGCCTTGGGAGGGCGGTGGAGCGGCTGCACGGACTGCGTGGTGGCACAGGGGACAGCGCTGCCTGAGCACTTTCACGGCGGAGCCCGACCCCTCACCCTCCCGACCTTGCTCTCACCTTGATTTGCCGCCCACATTGTCTTCCATCTGCCTGTCGCCACCCCGGGCGCACCTGCTGCTGCCGGCTCCCTTGCCTTCCCCTTCCAGCTGAGGGCACGCTCGGTGTGTGCCCACTGAGAACAAGCCCAGTCCTCCCTGCTCCCTGTCCCCAAATGACTGTCCTAGCTGTCCCCACTGCCCCCCCACACCTGTTTATCAAACTTAGGGGAGGGAGAAGATGATTGGGTCACATTGGAGACTTTAAACCATGAATGAAAATGACAGCTTTCCGGTGGGTTTTCATTGCTGAGAAATAATGTCTCTACACTGAAACCAGAACCAAATGCTTGCAGACCAAGCAAGGAACGCTCTGTCTCCCCAACTTTCCTCACTTCTTCGTATCCACCTTCCTCTCAATTCAGGAATACAACGGTTGACACCGTGTGGCAGCTGTGCGTAGGAAGCCAGGGACAATGTTCCTGGAAGGGAACCTGCGTCCCAAAGTTTATCCATGCCTAGCAAGCCCCTGGCTATAGGGCGTTGGGAGGGTGGAATGGTAAATCGCGGGAAGGCCCCATGGCACAGGAAGTGCCTTCTGATGCAAAAGGAGGACGCTTGACATTTGGAACCTGTTCTGAGTGCACTATAGTACTGATGGTGGCTTTTAGTCCTGGCCTCATGGGCAAATAAAAGGATAACCTCATTGCCATGCCTGGTTTGAGTCCAGCATGACCTGGCAAAACAGGAGCATTCCCTGTCCCCAGGTCCCAGGGGCACAATGTGGGGACACTCTGCTGCACTTTAGACTGTCCATGCACACCAAGGTAAAGCAGTGCCCCTGTCCCTGGTGAGGTGGCTTTGCTGTGCCCTCTGTCCCTAGCCTGCTCCCGTAGGCTCGGCTGCTTGGAGTGTGTCTGCTGATTTGCTTTTTGCCACAGTGATCTGGAGTGTGGCGCTGAAATGATTTTGACCATTTTTTGCTCCCAAAGGGCATGGGCATGGTAGCAAACGCAGGCTGTAGCTTTGGGAAAGACAGTCCTCACCGGAAAGAAAGGCCTAGGCATCTTCTGCAGAACCGAAGGTAGTGCTCAGTGAGGGTCGTGAAGCTGGTCTCTCTGCCTGGCTGCTCACTTCCACTCGGCACTCGAGTTGAGCCTCCTCTCGGCACGCCTGCAACGGCTCCTGGGCCTCTAGGCCCCTGTTTCTCTCCCCTGTCCTAGTTCCTATTGCTGGGGACAGGATCCTGAATACTGATCAGCAAGGAATGGCCCGAGTGTTTGTGAGGAAAAACTGCAAGGCTTTGGGGGACTGGTTTCACAGAAGAGTCAGGCCTTGGAAACAGTCGCAGAAGAAAGCAAACGCAGTCGTCTCGTCTGTATCGCTGATCACTCTCTGGGTGCTTTTTCAACTGTGTCGGTGGCAGAGCTGGGACTGCAGTCCCGGCAGAAGTGGAGAGGTCTGGAGACGTGAGCGGGGCTACTTCGGAATGTGTTCCCAAAGCCCAGACTGGGAAATGAAGGTCTTGGGAGAGATTCAGGCAGCCAAAGGGACAGGATCCTGCTTTCCCTGACAACCCACCACCAGGGACTTGGTGTTCTTGACCTCTCCTTGGTCTTGCCCCAATGTAGAGCCAACTTTCCCACCTGGGGCCTTTCCATCTCTGACTCTTGCACTTACCCTGCCCTAATGTCCTTTGGGGAGCTGCCCCTCCTGCCCTCCTCCGCCTCTCTCTGCTCCTCTTGGCCTTGCGCGTTTCCTTTGTTTCTGGAGTTGTGCAGTGGGAGCGGCTCCAGGCAGCTCCCTCCTTCCTGCTGGACTCCCGAGAGCCAGTCTCATGGGAATTGCTGTCTTCCTGTTCTTTGCCACTTGACACACTTCAACCCGCAGCATAGGCCCACTGGACACCAGCTGAATGTTCGAATGTGTCTCGCAAGCCCGTTTCAGAGTTCCCCATTACTCTGTGTAAGCCTGTACCACAAAACCAAATTCTTAACAACTGAAACCAGCTGATGAAGAGGGTGGGGGAGGGGAGGGGTTATTCCTAGAAAAATGAGGCAATTGGAGATGGAGGCCACAGCTTCTGGAAATGTCAGTGTTTATTAAACATTTAAGGACATTCAGGGGGTTTGAGAGGAAATATACAGAATGTAGAAAAATCCTAAGAATCTCCTGTGGGTGGGAGGGCAGCCTCTTCCCTTTCCTCCTATTTCCCATTTGTTGTTCCTCCTTTCTGTCCGATTGTCAAAAGCCATTTCTTTTAACAATTTGCCCCTTCCTCAACCCCTGACCTGTGAGGGTCCGTTGTCTGTCTCTCCGTCCCCGTGACCTTGAGCCCCAGAACGGTGCTCCACAGTGGTCAGGGGCACAAGTCCTGTACCTGAGGTTTGAGGGTCAGGGGCCCCTCTGCTTGGGCGGCTCCCCATTAAGGATTTAATGGGGTGGGGAGCTGCAAAAACCACATGACGTCATTGGTACTCAGTCATGGGGGGAGGGCAGAGCAAGGGCGCAGGTAAACGAACAAACAAGAATGGGTTAAAAAATAAAAAATAACCACCTAAATAAACCCTGAAGGAGTCTGAGCTGAATGACCTGGGTGTTAGCTGAGAGGACAGGGCAGGGAGCTGGACCAGTGAGGCAGAAGAGGGTGGGCCAGAGAAGGAGGGGCGTGGGAGGGGGGTGGAGAGGGGACGGCCTGGTGATGCAGGGGGCGGGGATGCAGGTGGCCTGGAGTCCAAGCGCGCGGGGTATCAAGGTCCCTTTCTTCTCGGTGCCGCAGGGACGGGCACCAAACACACAGTCCTTGGGGTCGGTAGGATCAGGCCCTGGGCTCCCAGAAAGCCAGGGGGTGAAGGCGGGGGAAGACATGAAGTGCCTGGGGAACGAATTTGGGAATGAAACGTACATCTCCGAGGGGGCGGGCAGGGCTGGGAGCTAAGGGGGAAGCACCTAGACGGGTGAGCGCAGCCTAGGCGCCCCTGCTCGGCAGGGCCGGGCGGTCACTTGTCCGAGTCCAGGCCCATCATGTTCTTGAAGGCGTTCTTGAGGCTGGTTCTGCTGGGGACTTGACAGCGGGCCGGAGCTCGGCGCTCTGCTCGTCCTTGCGGAGCTCCATCTCGATGACCACCACCTGAGCGCCCTTGGAGGCCTCCGCCCCTGACGCCCGAGCCCCCGCCCGGCCCGCTAACCGCTATTTCTTATCCTTGCGAGACTCCCCCAGCCCCTTGGACTTCTTCTCACTGGCAGCTTTGGTGCTTCTGCTGTGGTCCAGCATGGCATACAGCACCGGCGTCTGGGGGAGGGGCGCGCACGTCAGTCACCCGTCCCTGCCCTCGCTCTGCCCGGCGGCTCCCAGGGGTCCCCTCCCCGGTGGTCCCGGCCCCGAGTCCCGCTCACCTGCCGGCCGCGCTTGGACGAGTCCTTCCCAAGCTTGTGCAGTCTCCCCTTCTCCATGGCACTGCAGGGAGACGGGTGCCGTGGCCTGGGCCTGCCGGGGCCCCTGGCAGGGCGGCGCAGCCTCCCCTTCCCCATCACCTTGCCCCGCACCGCCGGGGCGGCCTCCCCCGGCTGGCCAGGGACTCCGGGGCCGCGGAGCGCGGGCGGCGCCGCTTACCTGAGCCTCCTCTGCAGGGCCGCCTGCCGGCGCCGCCAGCAGTAGCGGATCAGGTAGAAGAGCAGCAGCAGCAGCGCCGCGCCCAGGACGCCCCCGATGACGGCGCCCAGCACCAGCCCGGGCCGCGTGGGCACTGCGCGGGGGCGAAGGCAGTGAGCGGCCGCAGGGACCCGCCGCGCCCGCGCCGCCCGCCCCGCCCGGCCTGCCCCGCCGCCCGCCTCTCACACCTTTCTCAAAGACGTAGAGCGTGACCTGAGAGGTCTTGCCCACTATGTCCGGGGGGTTTTTGACGTCACAGGTGAAAGTGCCGTTGTCAGTGTAGTCCAGGTTGTGTATGACGATGGAGCCGTCCTTCCAGCGAGGGTCCCCTACCCACTGGATGCGCTCTTTGAAGGTCCCCACCTCGTCGATGTACGGCTGCCCCTTGGCGTAGTGGAAGACCTGTGGGGAAGCGGGGAGCCTCGCGGCTCATGCGGGTCCTGCGCTGGAGAGGGCGGTGCTGGGTGGGGGAGGGGGAGGTCGAGGAGACAGGCCCTAGTCGGGGTGGCGGAGGTTGTCACTCACTTCGCCAACGCCCGGGACATGGCTCAGAAAGGGCCCCCGTTCTTGGCCCAAGTTCTCTTTTGCAAGGTTCTCCAAAGCGCCCTATCCGCGCTCCAACCCCAGGACCCCCGGCACTCACCGAGATGGCATCGCGGCCCCCCTCGGGCTGGTAGCGCCAGGTGAAGGAGATGTCGTCGGAGACCCACTCACTGGACCAGAACGAGCAGTGCAGAGTCACTCGGGAGCCCACCGCGCCGTGGACCTCCCTGTCCGTGTAAACCACGATGGCCTGGGCCGGGGACAGCACTGCAAGCACAGAGGGGTCAGACCCCGCGTGTGGGCCCAACAGGCCCGCGGAGGAGGAGAGACCAGGCGTCGGGGTGAGGCAGGCGACGCAAAGACAGGCGGAAACGGTAAACTTGGAGGCCCAAGTCTCTTCGGACTAAGTGAATAGCTGAGCAGAAACGCGTTGCTTCCAGCGCATCAGCATTCAGCAGGGGACGGGGAATCGGCAGGCAGGGGCAGTTCTCTGGAAGGCTTCCAGAAGCTGCCACTCCTCTCCAAGCCTCACTCTCCCTTTGTGTCAGAATCTAACTCTTCAGCTATCCCTTAGATGCAGGCTTTACGATGTTTAAATTTATTATAACTCATACAGCTAATACATATCGCATTCTTCTCTCAAACTATTCAAGCAACGGAGAGAAAGTTAAAGCCTCTTGGCATCTCCCCATCCAGTTCCTTTCCTGTTGCATAGCATGTGTAGTCTTTTGCTGTGAATCAAACTCAATTTGAACTTAATAATCTCAAGATAGGCACGTGCTTACAAGAAATTGTTTTGTTTCGTGGAGCTTTCTTTTTTGGTACACCACTTATATTCTACTCTTTTTTTTGCTTAAGAATATATGTATCTGGAGGAGCTTTCCATGTTGATTCATAGAGATCGATCTTTTTTGTAGCATCTGCATAGTATTTCACAGTACAGCAAATTCAAATTTCTTACAGAAAAAAAAAAAAGAAGATAACTAGAGAAGGTAGGTCTTCTCCCCTGGCCCAGCTGTCCTCACCGCTGAATCCCTGGTGGCCCATACAGCTTGCTCTCCACTGGGGGTCAGGGATTGAAGGAACACGTACAACACACGGGGAGCCAGTGCTGAGCGAGAGCTCAGATGACTCTGCAAGGGGCCTTCTGGGGTCACCCTCCACACCCCCCGTCTTGGTCATTCTGGCCCAGTGCCACTCCCAAGACTCACCCACACAAGGAAGCCCATTCCAGGGAGATTATGTGCGTAGGCTGGCCCTGGGTGGGGGCGACTGTAGACCCTTTTGTTCTATGGAGGGGGAACAAGCAACCTAACAGACACCCATTGTCTGAGCGTATTGGGGGCTCATGCTCCCGCTGCCCAAATCTCCCACCTCAGCATGCAATACCGTGGACTCACTGCTGGGACCGCAGCCTTAGGGCTTCTAGGGAATCCCAGTGTCCCTGGGTCCGCCTTCTGTGCCTCCTGCTCTAACATCAGCTGCTGTCCTCTAGTTCTGCCCAACTCATCCTGCGAGTGGACAGGTGCTGGGACAGGACCCTCCCCTGTACTCCCAGGTCCCCCCATTTCCCTCACCAGGCCCTTCTCCAAACCCCCATCCTTAACACTTTCTCAAGGGACCCAGAATAGTCCAGCACAGCCCAGAAGAGTGGAGGTTGGGATCTAGGACTCAGGAGACTGACAGCCGAGAACACCTTGGAGACTCTGAAGCGCCCGCCCCCACTGCTTGAGGACAGTTCGGAGAAGGGAAGGAGCCATTCCAGTAGCCCTGCTCGGACCTTCTCGTGCTCACCTGGCATCTGCCATGGGACAAGGAAGGGGTTGGACAACTTGTGAAGGAAGAGAGCTTTTGATGGACAAAACCCTGGAATCTCATAGACCCTCCCGCCTATGCTTTTCACCACATAAAAATCAACCCACACAGAGAAACTGAGGCACCAGCAGACAAAGAACCTGAAAAGCTAGGGCCACAAACCAGGGCCCTCTCCTTAGACCATAGTCCCTGAGTCTCCAGGGAGACCAAGGTTAGGTGCCTCCTGCACTCCTAGGGGACCAGCAGGGACCAGAACCCAGGTGTCTGGTCCTGGTCCCACCTCAGTGACGGGGCTTCCTGCAGGCCCTCAGCATGGCCCTGGGGCGTGGTACTGGTTCCCAGCCTGGTCCGGTCGGCCCCTCCTGGAAGCTCGCTAAGGGCCTTCCACCCCCCTTCACAGAACACCATTACTGCCCCCTCCAAACTCTGTGTTTTTCTCTGAATATAAGATCGCCTTCCTGCTCCTGCTCTCGCTCTCTGTGGTGGCACGGGAGGGCTGAGCCAGGCCTGAGGCTGGGGCGACCCCACTTACCCACAGAAGAGAAGAGCAGCGCAGCCAGGACTGGGCTGGGGCTGGGTGAGGGGGCCCCAGGAGCCATAGCTGGGGCAGGCAAGAGCCCAGGCCGGCTGCGAGGCTGGGAGAGTGGGGGACAAGGAGCTGAGCGGGGGTTCCTGGAACCTGCTTAAAATGCCCTGGGGCCTTGGTATGGGGGCTGTCCTGAGCAAGTAACCAATTGCAGCCTGGCATGTGCAGTTGAGAGGTGGTGGGGAGGAGGGAGCACAGGGAGCAGAAGGGGCATTGTGTCCTCCGTGTGGAGGGTGGGGGACACATACCACCCCATACACAGAGGGCTCTGTGTCTGTTGGCCTCCCCCTGCCCTGGGCTGGAATGTTGGGGGGTGGTGAGGGAGGACAGAAAGAGGGACACAAATACTCTTCTCTGAGGGGTAGATGGGCAGGGGGACCTGAAGCCTGAGGCCATGCAAAGGGGTTCCTCCGCAGGCTCCTCACCTGAGATGGCTCCCCCAGAGCCCTGCGAGCTGGAGGAAGGTTCCCCGAGAACAGTGGGGACAGAATGTCCACTGTGACCCTGACTACCATGGGCTGGGTTTCTTGAGATGACCAGGTCCTTTGGGAGCCGTTTTCCCCCACCGCCTCCCTGCATCCTGGGGGATTCTTCCCACATAGCAGCTTTTCACCACTGGAAAATGCCCAGGGAAGAATCTGCTAAGCTTTCCCTGTCATGTGATGCCCGTACTGCAGTTTAAGCCCTTTTCAATTTAGAGCAAGTCAACAAATCTGTACTGAGTGTCAGCTACATGTAAAGTGTGGGTATATGGGCAATAGAGGAACAAAAATTAAGTCTCTCCTTCAAGGAGTTCAAAGTCTAGTTTGGGGAGGTAGAGAGGGGAGGCTCAGAGGACAAACCCATCAACAACCAACTAGAATGAATCATGATGCTCGCTATAGTGGAACGATGAACACAGTGCTGGGAGTGCCGAGGAGAACACATACAGCTGCAACTTCAGGGGAATTGAGTCACGTAACAGAGATTACAGCTCCAAATAAATTTCACCTAATAAATGAAATTCAGAGGAAAGTCATGTCTTGAAGGCAACATTGGCCGTGGACCAACCTTGAAGGGTGTGTGCCATTTTGAAAAGGAGAGATGGGTAGTGAAGGTATCTAGGCAGGTGGAACAGCAAAAGCAGAGACAAAGAGGTAAGTGTGTGCGTGCATGTGCACGTGTGTGTGTGTGTGTGTGTGTGAGCATGTGTGTTGGGTAGGTCTGTGAAGTACTGGGTATATTCAAGGTACATCTAGTGTCATCCACACTGACTTGATTTGGAAGAACTTGAAGGAGCATTGTAGGAAGAGTCACTACAGGAAAGTTGAGGCTGACTTTGATTTGCCTGGCCTTAAAATATGTACTAAAGAGGGTGGATTTCACTTACATCATAAGAACTTCCTGGGGTAGTGTTTGAAGTTAAAGATGGGAGTGTCTCCATGGTCAGAACTGAATTTTCGGGCAAATCCAACCAGAAAATCACTCAGATCACAGCTCTCCTGATTGCTGTCTCTTTCCCTTCCCTCCTCGGGATCATCTGGAATAATTTTGCTTTCCACAGAACCTCTCATAGCCCCATCTGGAATGTTTTCCTTACACTCTTCCCCTTCCTTTCTCTCACCCCAAGCATTGGCTAGATCCTGCTTTTTCTTCTGGCTCATTTTTAAGATGAGCCCTGGTGATAAGGGGCTTGACTTAATATTTGGTTGGAATTTCGATGTGATTCATTTCCATCAAAGACAGGCTCTAGAGGTTAATCTGAGGGAGAGGTCACTGTTGTTCCTGCTGTGAGACCACTGCAGGCTCACCTGTAAAGAAAGCCACAGCTCCTGGGATCTCCCCAGCATCTCTGTATGTGACAATCTTGCTTTCTGTGATTAGTATTAAATTTGTGTTATAGAGACGCAAAATAGCGTTTTCACTTGGTGCAGAATAACTGAATTTGTGCTATTTTTAATCCTAAAAGGAATAGTACAGAAGTGCTAGATATAAATAAGATTTGAATATTAACATTATAAACATGTTTTACTGTAGAACAGTTGTTCTGGGCAGTCTCCCTCCTCCCTCCCTGCCCCCAAGGAGACTCAAGAGCTTTCGCACTCCTCTGTTCTTCTCTCACTTGCTTGTTTTCTCCCTTCAGTTATAAGTGTCCTGGAAGTGATGGCTGTGCTTGGGTTCCCCAAAAGTGTTGATATACGTAGGCATAAATCAAAGCGAGTTCTCCCCACCCCGAGCCAGGTTCTTCTAACTGTGGGTGTCACCCACATCGCCCTGAAACACGAACAAGGGAGCATTGTCTTTGGTTGGTGGGCGTCTGGCTCACGCGGCAACTCAAGCTCCAGGATTGTGGGAACGGTGGTCCGCGAGCTTCTGTACTCCGCGGCCCATTTCCACACTCCCAACTCGGGTCTAGTTGTGTGTCTCCGTATTGGCGAAGCTTCACGTTAGAATGCGGGCGTCTGCCGGCCTACCAACACGTTTTCGGCGCCCGGGCGGTGGGGGCGGGGGACGGGTGTAGCAGGACAGCGCTCTGCGCTGCGGCTCGAATCAAAACAAGTATGGACGCGGGGTAGGGGGTGGTACCGGTACCGTCTGAGCCCGCGGCATTTCTGCCGAAACCCTGGTAAGATGCGCTAGGAGTCAACGGAGGGGGGGGGGGGCGGACGGGGGCGGACGGAGACGCCCGGACCACACGGAACCGATACAGCCAGCGCTCTGCAGGGTGGGACAGACTCCCGAGCCTTTAAACGAGGCCCGCGGTCGCGTGACGGAGGCCCCGCCCCCGCAGCCGGAGGGGCGGGACCACGCGTCACTTCCGTCCCGGCCGGAACTCAAGATGGCTGCGCTCCTGTTGAGGTGACTTTCGAGGGGGACCGGGAGTCGGGGCTGGCGGCCCACGGGGGACCCGTGGTGGCCCCTGACGTCTTGGTGACGGCTGTGTACCCTGTGCCTGGGCAGGGAAACAACCCGTGGGTGTGGAGACCACGCCTGGACTCCTAGGGACCCGCCGGACCCGCCGCCCCCGCCGCTCTGCGGCGCTCGCGGTCACTGGCCCGTTATCTCCCCCTTACCCCGTGCCGAGGGGTCGCGCGCTCTCCTCCCTTTCTACGTCCCCACCCGAAACTTCCCCAGATCACTGTCCTCTGCGCCCAGGGCCAAGCTCCGAGAAAAGAAACACAGGCCTACCTCGGAGTTATTGCGCGTCGTTTCGGACCGCCGCAGTAAGCGACTTTCGGGTGTCGCAGCAAAGCCAGTAGTAATTTTGTTGGTGGAGGGTCTTGCCTTTTGTTAAAAAAAAAAAAAAAGGCAACTTCTGTGGAGCGCAACAAGCGGGGCGCAATAAAACGAGGTATGCCTATGACCATAGGTTCTGCCATTTCGAGATCTTTAGGGATTGGGCCTGGGGAAGGAGAACTTAATGGACTTTGCCTTTACTTCCAGTGCCCGCGAACGCCAGCTGCTGGCCACGAGTGGGCACTGTCCCCAGTTCCTAACGCCCCGGCCCGTGGTGCCGGAGGCCTGGACCTTACCGCGCTGGCGATCAGCAGTAGCGCCCTGAGCTGTTGCTCTGCCGCCTCGAAGCAGCCCAGGGAATTCGGTTTTAGTTTATTTTTATTGGCGGCGGGGGCGGGGGGCAGAAGAGTGGGTGTCCCAGTTATTCTCTGCAGTGTCAATTCACTGTCCAGAGAATAATCTAGATTTTCTTCCATTCTGAACTGTCCACTCTCTACATTTCATTCTCTGCCCAGAGCTTTCCTAGCTTAGCGATTTTAGTGACCTTACACACTCCTAGTACAAATCCCAGCATAGTTTTGGGCCAGCCCTATTTTTGGAAACTATTTGTTATGGAAAGTTAGCTTTAATGCGGTTGGGATTTAATTCCTGATTTCCCCAAATATTTTCGTATTTCTCTTTCCATTTAAGTCACCAGTATAAAAATAGAGGGACTTTATTTAGTTTTTTTTTTTTTCCCCTGTGATGAATGATTCCTTTTGGAGTTGATATCAAGAATGGGTTATCTTAACCCTTCATTTTTCTTCCTGCCTCTCATTTCCAAATGTATCCTTTTTTCTAAGGTGTGCCATGGGCCAGTCTGGCCAGTTAGTTTGGCCACATTTGAATGCTTATGGATTTTTTGATCTATCCTATTTTGGTAGTGGCCACGAGCTTTTGGGGGAATTAACATTTAGGTTGGAATGATCATATAGGTTCTAAACAGTTGGTTTTAGGAATTTCAGGGTCAATGTTTTGAAGTTGAAGATCATTATACCCATTAAGTGTGGTTAGACAGTATCACTCTGTGTTGGGTAGGACCGTCACCCTCAGGATTCGTCAGTGGTAATCCGAAGCTCTCGTGGCAAGGGCACCGCTCTGTTGGTTTCTCACAAGGGCTTGTATGGGAAGGCTTCTTCTTAAAAAATTTTGTTTCCTGATGAATTTCCAGGTCTGATTCATTTCACTGAGGGTCTTGGAAGTGTTTTTCATGTGCTGATTCACCCTCGAAGGAAAGTACCTTCTAAGAAATTCTAGGAGCTGGTTTCTAGGATCTGGTTCTCATAGTGTCACTAATTCCATTTATTTTGAACAAGACAAAGTTATTGATTGTGGATTCCTCATCTGTGAATGAAAACAGGCCCACTTAAGAGAAATATTGGTTAAGCATTTTTAATACTTGGCTAACTAAAAATTATTAGTTATCACAGTACTGTATGTCATGGCTCTTGAATAGTGCTCTGTGTTTCGTTTACTCCCTAGCGAGTTCACGGACTAGCCAGTGACAAATAAGCTGAGTAATGCAAACTCCATTGGTTCTCGGGACGACTGGCTAAAACAGATAAAGAACTAAGCCAAGAACAGCTAGGTTTCTACCTGACAGTGTTCATGCTGCTTAATCATAAAGTTACTAAGAGTCATTAATCTTTGGACATTGCTCATCATATTAAGTGCTATATGTGAAACACCTCCAAAAATAAATTTCAACTCTAAATTCATAAGACTGCTTTTTAAAATAAGCATACTCATTCACAGACCATTTTCTTGAGCCTCTTCTATGTGTCAGATATTATTATAGGTGTTTTCGATGCAAAGTATTCCAGTCCTATCCTTGAGTCAAAGTCTAGCAGAGGAGATGAATGGATTAACTATTAAGCAGCATAGTAAGTGTTGATACAGAGACATGAACAAGTGATGTGGCATCCTGGCAGGCGCAACAAGTAAGGCCAAAGAACTGGTGATGATGCCTTCCAGGAAACGTTGGGTGTTGAAGGACGGGGCTATCAGGCTGTCAGCAGCATGCGCAGAGGCATGTGGTCACGAGAGGCCTGCGCTGTCTGGATATAGTGTAGCACCCAGTGTGCTGGAGTGTGGGGGCCGAGAGGAACTGTTGGGAAACAGGCCCAGAGAGTTAGGTTGAGCCGTGTGGAGAAGGGCCTTGTGTGGCGTGGTATGAACCTTAAACTATAAGCAAAGGCTTTTAGGCAGAAGCAAAATGAAATCAACTTTAATTTTTTAGGAAGTTAGCTCTAGTTATATTGAGTGATGGGGAAGAGAAGAGATTGGTGCCTGGGGGATGAGTTCAGGAACTCCTGTGATGTCTCCTAGTGGGAAATGCAGGGAAGATGGAGTAAAACAAGACTGGAGTTTCTAGATCCTCTTGGTAGCATCGGGAGATGCCTTGTATGGTGAGAAAAGAAGAAATCAAGGCTGACTTATGTTGTAGCTGGGGAGTGAGTTGGGAGCTAACAACTATTAATCAGAACTTTTATATAGAAATGATTGTTCCTCACCACGTGCTTCATGCCTAGCATTTATCTTAGTGTTGCTGTTATCCCAGACATTTATGGAACTTTTTGGAATACCATTGGATGAAGCGTAGAGGTTATATAAGAGAAACTCCCTGTTATGGTCACATCTTATTTCGGACCCAACATAATTTTATTCAATTTGATCACATAGACTTGGCTTCGAGTAATTTTTTTTCCCCCCAAAAAGTCAAACCCATTTGAGCAGGTGAATATTTTTTATCACCACTGAGGATTTTAAAAACAATGTGATACGAATTCGAAAGACCTTGGGGTGACCAATGAAGTATTAACATCTTACACATATACGTGGTGTGTTGCAGTTTAGAGAATGCTTTCCTGTACATGTTTTCATGTAACCCTCTCAACAAACAGTAAGGTGGGTAAGACCTTGCTTTATAGCGGAGGGGCTGGAGCTCGGGACTCGCTGAGTCACATGGCTTTGGCTTCTGCGGATCTAGAACTCGTCTGGCCTTGTGACTGCTGTTATGTGGACATTACTGTTGTTACCCCAGTCCCGAGATGAGTTTCAGGAACAGTGTGAGCAGGGATTGCATTGTCAGGGAGACGTGCGTAATGCATTTAGAAGGGGACAGCACTCGCCAGAAATTGCAAGTTCTGGCTTGTTAAAAATAAGACAAAGTGCTCTGTTCTAGCTATAACATATAAAGCACTTTTCCTGGGTGGGAAAAGAAATCTCTTCAGAGTTCCTGGTTTAAATGAAAAGCAAGGAGAGATACTGACTTTTATTTATTTATTTATTTATTTGAGTCAAAGGAAAGTGTAGATACTGACTTTTGTTGTGTTTCTAATAAGCTTCAGGCGTCTGCACAGCTAGTTTCCGTTGGGGCTTTGTGGAACGTTTACGTTGGTGTTTGCCTGGGAAACAATGGCACTGGACAGAGTGCTGTAGATTCCAGCCCACATCTGCGGCCTCCTAGGCCCCCTGGGGAGCCGAGTGGCAGGACCTAGCCGGGTGTGGGGAGTGCGCCCTGCAGCTTCAGAGTCACAATTCCTTCAATTGATTTAGAGATTTGCTCCCACTTCTTTCTTTCTGGGAGCCTGGGGTACACAATGTCTGTGTTCACCTCTTGCCTCCCGAGCTAGAAAGGGAAGAGCCTTCAAATTGTGGACCCTTCTAGTGTCCTGCTGTACAGCACAGGTTCTTGCAGTGCTTACGCATCTGATGTCCGTGGCATGAGGGACATCACAGTCGTGGGTCTCAGTGAGACTCTGCGTCCCTGCGGGGCCTCATGCACGGTGAAAACACAGTAACCTTTTGCAGAATCCGTGCATTTGAACTTTCAGTCCCATAGCTTCACTCTGATTCCTTTCTTAAATACTTTTGAGAAGATTTGATATCTCAATGTGTGTAAGGGGTGTATGTCGTAATACCGGGCAAACTCTAGGTCAGTTAAGTTCTCTTTAGGCACATCTGAGTTTTAGATGGGAAAAACAGCTCTGGTACTGGTGTATACATCTCAAAAACATCAACATTTTAGTAGAAGACCTGTGTGCCTTTTCCAGTACCTTTCAGAACTGTGGGGAGTAAAGAACTGGTTGCATTCCCCTATTTCTTGCACTATTATATGAGAGACATTTTATTTGAAGTTCATCCAGGTTGTCTGGAACTTGATGGTTCTTCTTAAGGTGGGAGCTTAATATTTAGGACCCTTCCTCCACAGACCCCTGTTCTTCAACCTTTTACCTCCTCCATTTGTAGCAGGTGTCTGCTGAATTCAAACTGTACACTTGGAGTTGCCACTGGCATTTTCTTGTTTTTGTTTTTGTTTTTTTTTTTTTTTTCTTAACTCGTGTCTTTTAACTATCACTTCCTTTCAGGACTGGCTTTAAAAAGTCACTTTCTTTGTTTCTCTGTTAACATTACTAACTCCGATTTTTTTTTTTTTTAATCCAGAACGTGTTTATTGGCTGATTCCTCACTCATCTTGACTTAGGACACTTTTAGTGCCGCTTCCTTCTGAAGGCATGTCCTTCCGTGAGCCTTGCTTTTCCACTTGTGGACTGACAGAGGACAGCGGAGCCCCCAGCACCAAAACGGCCATTCGTGTGTGGCTGAAGCCGGTGGTGGTTTTGTAGCCTTCTGGGCATTTCACACCCAGGAAGTAGGAACCGGGGCTCTGCACCAGGCACACCCTCTGGTGCTTCGTCCCTCCTCCTCTGGGGAGGATGAAGGAGGCCCTTGGCGAGCTGTGTGTTCTCATGGGGCTGGCGCCGCCCATAGGCTCGCTCTGACTGTTCTTACCGTGTATTACTTGTGTTCAGCCAAAACCTTATTTCGCATTTATAGGTGGTATTTGTGATTATTCTCAAGTTATTTAAAGATGTGGCCTTCCAACTAGAAAATAGCCTTAAGAGAAGTGTTATTGTTTCCATCTTATTCTAAATCCCCGCCCCCAAGTCTAATACAGTGCAAACATAGAGAACTGGCGTCTGAATGTATGCTGACTCTTGATTCTCTTCTTTTGCAGACATGTTGGCCGTCATTGCCTGCGTGCCCACCTTAGTCCTCGGCTCTCTATCAGGAAGTAAGTCTCTAAATCTGTGGAGATAATTATTAACATTTTTTTTCCTCGGGGAAGAGCAGTAGGCTGTTGGCTTAGATTTTGGGGCTCTGCAAGAAAACGAGTAGTTGTAGATGGTCGGCTGAAAAGATAATGATTGCGATCACTCTTTTTCTTATCTGGTAGTGGAAGAGGAAAGAGTGAGAATATTTCTTTGCTCTTTTTTTAATTTCTCACTCTTAGCTCCTCTGCTATATATTTTTTTTTTTACTTCATTGATTTACTCCAGTTCTTGATTCCTTTTTTGAGATCTAATTTTCTTCCTTTTTTTCTGTTTAGTCTTTCTTCCTTTAATGCTTTTTTTCTTGTAACCTTTAATTTAGGGCAGCTCTTAGGAATTAGTCTTTAATTATATTCCTTCCTGCCATAGTCATTTCTATTCTGTTGACTTCAACAGTTGCCTCTGTGTTATTTTTTTTTTTTACTCCTATAGCACCCGGTCTTCCTAGGTGGTCTCCCATCCAAGTACTAACCAGGCCCGACCCTGCTTAGCTTCTGAGATGAGATAGGATACGTGTTCAGGGTGGCATGGCCGTAGACTCTGTGTTATTTTTTAAAAATTTTAAGGAAATATTTATTTTTTCAGGAAAGTTGGAAGAACAATACAATAAAGTTGTGTACACCTTTCACCTAGATTCATCAATTAATATTTTACTTTTTTACTTATCACTCTATATATTTTAGATTGTGCCATATGAAATTGGTTTTTTTGGTAGGTCTAAACTGGTCTAATACTGACAATTTAATGTGGTTCAGCGTGATATATATTAATTATCGTTATTATTTTCTCTGAATTCTTTGAGATTAAATTGCAGATGTATATTTTAGATTGTGCCATATGAAATTGGTTTTTTTGGTAGGTCTAAACTGGTCTAATACTGACAATTTAATGTGGTTCAGCGTGATATATATTAATTATCGTTATTATTTTCTCTGAATTCTTTGAGATTAAATTGCAGACATCATGACACTTTACTTCTAAATAAATACTCCTAAGAACAAGAACATCATCTTATAAAACAGTATAATTATACAAATGCAGTTATCAAAGTTAGGAAATTTAACATTGACATTCTTTTATCTGATATATAGGCAATTTTCAGATTTCCTATGTGTCCCAAATAATGTACTTTATAGAAATAAGGTCTGCGTGTTCCCCATCCAGCATTCGATTAGGCCTACATATTGCACTTAGTTGTCATATTTCTTTAGTGTCCTTTAAACTGGAACTGTGTCTTGCCCTTTGTTGGTCTTTTATGACATTGATATTTTTGGAGAATACTGGCCAGTTGTTTTGTAGAGTGTCTCTCGAGTTGGTTTTGTCTGATTGTTTGCCTGTGATTAGATTCAGGTCATCCATTTTTGGCAGGAGGAATATGTGAGTGGCATGTACTCATGTACATCGTGTGAGGGGCATAATGATGCCATTTGTCCCATTATCAATGATTTTAACTTTGATTACCTCAAGAAGGAAATGTCTGTTAGTTTTTTTTTTTTTTTCCCATTATGAAGTTACTGTTTTTTCCTCTTGGAATTAATAAGTAACCTGTGGGGAGATGTGTTTTTGGGGAGTGCATAATAAATTCAACCTAGTCCAATCATAAGGGAGACCAAGAAACTATTCAGAGGTACTGAGCTGAATCCAGTTCTTGATGTTTGAGAACCTGAAAGAGAGTCTTGATGAGCCGGACGAGAGCAGGTGGTAATGTATGAGGTAGCACGCATGGCCTTTGAAAAGGGGAATCTATTCATGGAAATGGTTTTGAGACATTGCACTTGCACTGATGCCCACCAAGAGAGACGGTGAGCTTCTGTTGGTGGACTTGTGCTTGGGGATTGGAAGGGAGAGTTACTCTCTGCTGTGACCTCATTTGTCGATCGAGGTTATAAATAGCTGAGTCAGACTGAGCAGAAAGCCGAGGGCCGTGGTGACCATATTTTCCTTATACAGCGTGTTCATCCAGCCCAGCTTACGTTTTCTTATTTTAACTTTTTGTTGTATAAAGACAAGTTTACTTTTAATCATTGTAAAACCTTCTGGTTTATTTTAGTGCTGTTCCTCTGGGAACCACAGCCAAGGAGGAGATGGAGAGATTCTGGAATAAGAACACTGTTTCAAACCGCCCTTTGTCTCCCCATATCACCATCTACAGGTAAGGGCTCTGGGACCAGGGAACCTAGGAGTGGTGGCGAGAGGCCTGGAGATTGGCCCATAGCCTCCCTGGTCGTTTGCCTCAGGCTCCCTTGTGTGAGACTAAATTCTGTCTTCCGACCTTAGAAGGGTAATCTTCAAAGCTACCATTGGGAAAATTCTGGTAAGTCAAAATGCTATTAATTTTAAAACATTATTTTGAAACAATTTCAGATTTGCACAAATGCTGCAGAATAGTGCACAGATCTTCTGTACACGTTCATGCAGATTCCCAACTTGTTACCATATGAGAATAATTTAAGAACGGGTTAGAAGTGATGAGGTCTGTTGCTCCTGAGGTAGCTTTCTGCTGTGTCTGTGACAAGTTATCACACACACTTGCAGCTTAAAACCACACGTTTATCGTCTCCCAGTCCTGTGGGTCGGCAGTCCGACAGGGTCTCCCTGGGCTGCGTTCCCGCCTGGGGGCGCTAGCAGAGAGTCGGCTTCCTTGGCTTTGCCAGCTTGGAGACGCTGCTCTGAATTCCTTGGTGGGTGGCCTCCTACCTCCATCTTCAGAAACAGCACCAATGGCTTAAGTTTGTCTCCATCCCATCGCTTTGACCCATTGTCACATTTCTTTTCTGACTCTCCTCTTCTGCCAGCCTCTTCTACTTTGAAGGGCCCTTGTAATTACATTGGACCCATCCAGATAATCCAGGTGGTCCCCTATTCTTAAGGTGCAGTTGTTAACAACCTCCCCTTCATCTGCAGTCTTAACTCCTCCCCCAGTGAGATAGAAACTCCCAGGCCCCTGGGATTAAAATGTGCTCATCTTTAGGGCGGTAATTATCTTTCCCACCACAATCTCTTCATACTTGAGTGTGTGTTTCCACATCAAAGGACTTTCCTTAGTATAGCTGTCACAGTCAGAAAATTAACATTGATCCAGTGTTACCTTCTCATCCTCAGATCCCACTCAGATTTTGCCAGCTATCCCAGTAATGTCCTTGATAGGTCCAAGACCTCCTAGGATATGTGCTGCATTTAGTGGTGTCTCTTGCCTCCTTCAGTATGGAACAGCTTTTTAGTCTTTCCCTCTCTTTTATGACCTTGACATCTTTGGAATGTTGCTCAGTTTGGGTTTGTCTTATGTTCCCTCGTGGTTTAGGCATTTTCAACAGGATCCCCCTGAAGCGATGCTGTGCTCTCTTCATGGAGTTGTGTCTGGGGGACATGACCTTTTACCCTGTTACTGTTGGTGTAAAACTTTATCGCAGGTTAAGATGTGTCTGCTGGGTTGGTGTGGGGAAGTACTCTGAGACTATAAATATTGTATTTCCATCACACTTACCCACCAGCATCTATTGATGGTGCTTGCCTGAAACAGCTGTTACTGTGATTGTTGCCAAATTGTGATTTTCCTAATTTCATCTACTCTCTGGATTTATATATTACTGTGGTATAAAGCTTCCTTTATCAGTACAAACTCAAGGATTCTTAAAAGGAAAAAACTTATTTCTCCTCTACGCTTATGGTACCAACTCAGGGTTTTCTCTCTCTTCAGTACTTCTGACACCAGATATGTGGGGGTTTTTCCCACACCAACCAATTTTCCAACTCCAGACACCAATTAGTCCTCTTCAGTTTGTTGTGACAGTAACTACCTGAAGGCAGTGCAGACCCCACAGGTGAAGGGCTCGGTTCCACAAGACTGCCCCTCACTTCAGATGGCAGTGGTGTGCACCACCCTCCTGGCACGTGGATGTTTACCAACCTGGAAGCACTCAGGACCCTGTACTGGAGGGACTCTTATGGAGGCTTCATCACATGGGCATGATCGATTATTAGCCCCTTTCCCCTCCCTGGAAGAAAGTCGGTGGGGCTGAAAGTTCTAAGCTTCTAATCATGGTTTGGTTTTTTTGGTGGCCAGCTCCCATCCAGCGTCATCTCATTAGATCAGAGGACACTCTTACCACCCTGACATTCCTGTGGATTTAGGAACTGTGTGTTGGAACCACAGTCAAAGACGAATAGAAGAACAAAAAATGCTCTTAGCACCCTTATCACTCCAGAGATGAGAAGGGGTTTAGGAGTTCTGTATCAGGAACCGGGACTAGAAAGAGAGGTGGAGGTAAATAGATTTTTTATTATTTTGTCCAAAGGGTTACACTGTATAACCCTCATCTCTTCTGATCTTCGGATTGTCACAGACTCGGCCTGTGGGAGTTCTTCAAGATGGCTCCTGTGAAATCAAGGTCTGGGTGCTGAATGCACTCACCACCGTAGGATGTCATCGCTTCTAGAAGCCCTTTGAGTAGGTAGAGCTCAGATGCGCGTGTACGCAGACACACACAGGCACACACGTGTGTCCACCTGTTATCTGTTGTCCTCAGAAGTGGCATCGATAGCTGTTCTGCTGGTGTCTTCTGCCAAACACCCTGTAGATCCGCTTCTTTCTAATGACCCAGTGAAGCATCCTGAGCTCTGCTACCCTCTTGGGCTCCTGCTAGGGAGGCCGGCCATTTTTTAACCACCTCCACAAATACCACAACCCTTCAGTTTTTTTCCAAGCTAGATTCCAGAAATAATTCTGATTGCAGAAACTGAGCATTCTGCTAAAACAGAAGGATTCTCAGTAATCTCAATCCTTGCTGCTTAAGAGATACAAGATCAGGGGTAGCATTAGAACAATGAAGAACTTTTCAGGGTATCCTGAATCTACGTTTAAAGTTCTGGCCTTTTTTCACAGGCCATGGATCAAAAGGCAGCATGCTGGTGAGGTGAGCCTTTCACTGCCTGTTTGTTCTTACAGTTTTGAAACTCTAGATATAGTTGTGGAAAAAAAAATGGCAGGGAACATGGGTCTTTTCAAGGTGACATGTCAGGGAAGATGTCTGAGATATCTGGAATCATATTTTCTATGACTAACTTTTAGAGCTTTTTAGAGGTGACATGGAAATAATGGTTAAGTTAGCAGTTTCTGAAGCACCTTTTATCTCTTAATAAATCAAGTCGATTTATAAAAGCAAAAGTCTATGTAGGGATTAAGTATCAGGAGAACAAGAGTCTCTCAAAAAGGTGTTAGAAAACAATCTTAAACACTTAAGCATTGGGAGGATTCTTAAATTTTAATGAGATCATCAGCCTCATTGGTTTTAATAGTAGACTTGGGACTTTGGGTAACCTGCTGAGTTTCTGCAGATGGTCCTGTGGGCCTGGCCAGTGTGCAGATTGCCCTGTAGGCCCAGCCCAGGCAATGAAAGCAGCTTATGCTGATTGGTTTATGTTTGGGAGTTTTGCATTTGAAGAAGGATGCTGCTCATAAAAAAAAAAGTTTAAAAGCCACCTTTGTACCTACCTAATGAGTGAATTTCCTCTGCAATATTTTCATAAATGGTTTTCTGCCTGTACTTGCCCACCTCCAGTGACAGGGAACTCACTGTCACCCTTTTCCAAGTTGGGAATTTCCCTCAGCAGAAGGATCCTTATGTTGTTGACCTTACCGCAACGTGTGTCTTCTATCCAGTGGTTCTAGTTCTTCCTTGGACTGCGTAAAATAGTTCTAAGCCCAGTTTTTTCTCACTGCCCTTTATTGATTTTGAATATCTTTTCATGTGCTTTTTGGCCATTTATATATCTTTGGAAAAATATGTATATTCAAGTTCTATGCTCATTTTAAAATTGGGTTGTGTTTATTTTTTTCAAAAAAATTTAAAATTCCATCTCGATTGATGAGTGAAGTGTGAGTGAGTTTATCACATTAATGCTGGGGAACGCAGATTGGTTGTGATGGGGACAGTTTGAAGCTGATCATTCTCCTTGACAAATAAAACAGCGGAGCAGTCTGCTTTGTAGTCTGTCATCTACTACCATGAAAGTGTCCATCCCAGCTAGGCTTTTTTTCCCTGAGTACAATTTGAAAAGCTCCTTTTTGTTGTCTTTGACATTTTTTGCAAGCCTCAGCTCATTCTGGGTTTTAGTCTTCCGACTTTCCTAATCAAATTATGCCATTGTTCTCTGCTTGTCCTTTGTTATGTGTCTCCTCTTCTGCCTTTTATATTTATCCTCTTAAATCAGAGTTAATCAGAGTTGGTTTCTTTGGATATTACTCCTTTCTTCCTGGGACCATTTTCATTACGTAGTTAGACTATCCTCTGGGAATTTTTTTAACCACTTGAGTTGCTCCCGTTGGGTGTTGACTGTGGTCCAGTTATGCTCAGCCTTCCTTGTCCAAGCTGACTTTCCAGGATGGGAAGACTCCTGCTCTTTCCGTCTCACTGACCAACCCCCGTGAGCCTGAGGACTGCACCCAGGTCAGCAGTGCTGGTTGTCCTATGGAAACGCTTTGGCAAATTGCTGTTCAGAACATGATTCAGAAGGCGGTTTGATGACAAGTCATTTCAAAACTACTGTGGGTTAAGAAACATATACCAAATCCAGCAAAATTTGGTTTAAAAATTTGAAATAGATGATTTGTTAAGGAATGAATGGTATGCTCGATTTGGGTATTTCAGAGTATATAATTAGAGTTTCATGGGTACAGAGAGAACAAACATGGGCGCCAGAAGGTAGGGAGGGTTGCGGGGTAGGAGAGAAAGGTGAAGGGGTTGAGAAGTACGAACTGCCAGTTATAAAAATAGTCACGGGGATATAAAATACGTACGGCACAGGGAACATAGTAACATTGTCATAACTATGTATGGTGCCAGGTGGGTGCTAGACTAATCGGAGTGATCACTTAGTAGGTTATAAAAATGTCTAATCACTACGTTGTGCCACCTGTCATTGAGTGTGGACTAAAGACAACAAGATGAAAGGAGAGTCGGAGGATGACCATATGTTATGTGAAACGATGGATCAGCTCATTTAGGTTTTCTTCTGTTTCAGTTTTATGGCTGGGGAAATGGAAGGACCCAGGGGAGTGGATTCATTCTCGTGATTGTTTTCCAACTGTATGCAACTTTAACTGGTGTCTTTGACTCATGTTGTTTCTACTTGCGAAAAGAGTTTGAATTCTAATCAGTTCCTCTTTTCAGCTCTCTCAGTGGTACAGTCTGGTAAAGGGGAAGGAGGCTTCTCAAATAAATCAGTTTTCTTGTTTTCAAACGTGAAAGTGGAAACAGGAGTGCGAAGGCTGCTGTGTTTAAATAGTGCCTGTTTCCAAAGTGCTGCGATTTCTTTGCCGTAGGGGACGGCTCTTGACCGTGGTGCCATCTTTTCCTTTTTTAAATTGCCTTTATGTGTTTCTTTGCAGTTGGTCTCTTCCCATGGCGATGTCCATTTGCCACCGTGGCACTGGTATTGCCTTGAGTGCAGGTATGTATGTGTGTTTTTATGTACACGTGCACACATGCGACATACACACATACACGACATCTTAGAAGGCGGTGTGCTCTGGACCAAATGGAGGGGAGAGTTGGTCGTTGGGCCTGCAGCGACGTTGGTCCCGGAAGCTGTGATCTTTGCATTCTTGTGGCTTTCCTCTGATCTATTTTCACACACAGCAAGAAAAATAAAAAATCTTTTGAAAATAAGTCAAATCACGTCACACTTAGAATCTTCCTGTTACATGACTGTATTTGCCTTTGCACTTAGATTAAAATTCTGATCTCCACCATGGCCTAAAACGCCCTGCCTGCTCTGGCCCTGGCCTAACTCATCCCTGCCCTGCCTCCCCTCGCCTGCTCTGCTCTGGCCACAGTGGTCTTCACATTCCTTGGCACAGCCATTGCACGTGTCATCCCAGATCTGCAGTGTCCACCCCCACCCCTCGCTGTGCACGGTTCACTCCTCCTCATCCTTTAGAGGTCAACAAAATTGTCAGCTTAAGAGGACTTTGTTGCCGCCATATCTAAGGTAGTAGCCTTTATTTGTAGTTCTGTTGTTAATATTCTTGTTAATTTTCTATTTCATAGCACTGTTTCTTCATAGTTCTTATTCACTGGTTGTATCTTCCATTGTTTTTATTGCATAATTTGTAATTATTTTGTTGGGTTGGTTTTCTAAATCTCTTTTATTAGACCATAAACTCCAGAGAGTGAGGGCTGCATCTTTCTTACCACGCATACCCTCTAGCACTCAGAGGTGCTTGAGAAGTCTTTGCCTGCTAAGTGAACACACCCATGTGGATCCTTTCGCTCATGGTGGTCATTTCAGAAGGAACCGTTCATTCCTCCCTCCTGCTAGTTAATCTCCTGTGATGCACTAGACATTGGTAGTGATACTAATAGCCTCTAAGGGGTAAGACACGTAAATATAATACACTCTGATAACTTTTTAATGGAGGTAAGAGATCCCAGAGGAGACCAGCTACAGGAGTTGGAGACCTTGAAGGAAGGATAAGTCAGAAGTTCATGAAAGGGGTGGGGAAGGCCTCCCGGACCGAGAAAGGGGGCCTGCTCCGGTGCAGGGGCGGGAGACGCCCAAGATCACAGGGTGTGGTGACTGGGCCTGCGGTTTGAGAGTGATGTCTGGTGAGGGGGCATGTATGGCCGAGGGATGATTGCCACGCAGAGCAGGTGGAACTCCATCCTGTAGACTGTGGAGGTCAAAAGATTCGCATTCTCATTCTAGTCACAGGACAGGCTGGCCTTGGCGAATCGCGATGATTGTAGGGGTTTTGTGGCCAGTAGAGAAATCTAAAAAGCATGTTGAACTTAAAAAGCGTGATGACACTGGTTTGACTTTAAAATAGTATTATTGAGAAAGAACTTGACAAGCAGTCCTTTAAAAGGTGGAAAGTGATGGTTTTTAACACCCTTCCATTGCTTAGGTTCTGCAGGGATTAAAATACGAGTTTTCACAGTGACAGATGGCATAAAGTCTAGGTGGGCTTAGGTAAATTCCCTGAAAACAGCAGGTACCTGAAGCTGGAGAGGGCAATCAGAAACAGAAAGTACAGAGCCAGACGACAGCTGTCCAGAGGAATGCGACTGCGGACGAATTGTGCTGTTGACTGGGTGCAAGGATGGTCCTGAGTGTCCCGGGCCGTCACAGAGCCCACCTCATGTTACGTCACTTGTAGCCGGTGGGCAGCTGTCATTGGCTTACTTGGTTGTCTCCTCAGGGGTCTCTCTTTTTGGCCTGTCTGCCCTTTTGCTCCCGGGGAACTTTGAGTCTCACTTGCAACTCGTCAAGTCCCTGTGTCTGGGACCAGCATTGATCTACACAGCCAAGTTTGCCCTCGTCTTCCCTCTCATGTATCACACCTGGAATGGCATCCGACACTTGGTAAGTGACGTGAACGTGGACATTTTCTGGGGGAGGGGGTGGCGAGGCTGTGTTCTCGCCTTCTCTGCCTGCAGGTTAGTGCTGTTCTGAAAGTAGGTGATGCTGGGCCTTTGCTCAGGAGCCTCTGTGGGAGGCAGAGGTGGACTCTGGTGCTGCGGGCGTGGCTGTGCCCTGGCATGGGCCTGGCAGGTGCCGCGGGCTCTCAGACGAATGCTTCAGGTTTACGAGGCAGGTTCTGAAGCAGAGCCCTGGAGCCAGGTCCCACGTCCACATAGGAGGCGTGTTTGTCAGACAGATAATTAATTGGTTCCTATTGTGCCAGGCACTGTTCTAGACACAGGGGGTCCAGTTATGGGCTAGATAAACATGGTTGCTGCCAACCCAAAGTGACACATATATTATACTAACTTGAGTCAAATATACTAACTTTTTTTTATCTTGACTTTGGGTTGCCGTAACTGTTTTGGTGTTTGTTTTGAGCTGTTGGAGAATACGGGGCCAAGTTTAACAGAGACTGGGGGCCTAGCATCCCTGATTTTAATGATTGGGTTTATGATCTTTTGGCGGCCCGAGGACTGTCATGTTGCCTCCTACGTGATCTTGGGGTCAGTTCAGACCAGTGTCTCCCCCTCCTCTGCTCCCTTTCCCAGGAAGACAAGTGCAGTCCGGGTCGCGGTCGCGCTGGGTTTCCATTGCCTCTCCACCGAGGCATCTCTCACAGGGACGCTTTTGCCTTAATTTGACCTTTTATGACATCCACATTGGAGCCTAGATAGGAGCACTTTCTGAATTTCAATCTGGTTGATAGACTTAGTTTAGTGGAATCTGAAGAGTGAGAGATAAATGACCCGTTAAATTAAGTGTGTCTGTCAGCTGTTCCCTGGGGCAGCTTTCAGTTTGATCCACATGACTATTTCCCAGAAGGGGAGGGTCAGGGAGGGGCATTTCCTTTATTGACTTCAAGTTCCACCAACAAAGCTCTGTAAGGAAAACCAGTGCTCAACTCCCTCTGTCACCTCCTAGCTCAGACGGGCGGGGGGCACCTTGCCATGTACTTGTTTTTGTCTCTGTATGGGGGAGGGAGAAGCAAGAGGTTTTATAGAACCTCAGTTAAAGCTGCTTTTAAGCCTTTAAATTTGCTTCTGTTTTTCCCTTTTAGCAAGTACTGGCTCTGAGTGTGGAACAGGGTCCTATCCGTTTTCTTACAGCGCATAGCTCTTGCCCTCTGACCTTCTAGTGGCTTGCCAGATGACACAGTGGGGGAGTGGAGATGTGTTAGGGTCTCTGGCATTGTAAAGAACGTGTGCCCCCACCCCCACCCAGCGGGACTCAGTTCCTTGTGAAACGCTGTGTTGTACAAAGCACAGCAGCTTCTTGTGGCATCTGCTTGACCCCTAACCTGGTCTGGATAGAAGCTACTTAGGGGCTGAGGTGGGACATCTTCTCATCTTGATTTTTCTTCTGGGCTCTCTTACTTTTCTCTGAAGTACTCTTTCGTCAGTTTCACATTCGGAGTGGGGGTGTATGTGGTGGGGAGACAGTCGAGTGGAAAGTGTGGAACCTGGAGACTGGATTTAACATAGGGGCTCCCTCAGCAATTAGAGTACAGCGTGTTAATCCCCCTGGGGCACCAGAGTCCAGATCAGTGTTTTTAAAATTGTGGTGTTTTTTTTTTTTTTTTGAAACCTATATAATTTTGTTAGTCAATGTCACCACAATAAATTTAATTTTTAAAAATTGTGGTTTTTGACACGAATAGAAAAATCAATTTAGTGGGTTGCTACCAACAGGAAAAGAAATGTAAATAGAATACATCATGTGGAATGTAGAACACATAGTAAGGGTGACATTGTTTATTGTTTCATGAACATTTGCTATACGTATGTTAAGAAACAAAATTCAGCCAAGTAAAATAGAAGAGCTAATTGGCTTTATTAAGTAATTCGTGAACTGTGCAGCAGCCCACCCAGCAGCCAGAAGGGCTTGGAGGGGTTGTGCAGAAATGGAAGGTTTTCATAGGAGGGAGGCGGGGCAGGGGAGCCACTGGCAAAAGAGAAGATTGTTTTTGAGCCGGGACATGTGTTCTTTGGGTGAAGAAAAGGAAGGGTTTTCATCATGCAGCTCCCCGCTCCTTTCTGTGGACTGGGGAGGGCCCACGTGACAGATCACCTGATGGGCTTGGCCAGAAAAATCCCAGACCAGTTAAGATTATGTTTTGGGGAGAGAATGGAGCCGCAGTTAAATCGGGTATTAAATCTAGGCTTGGTTCATGGGCTTCAGCATGAGTGACTCCATGTTGGACCTGTGGTTTTCTCTTTTAACATGTACATACTGGGTACTAGTTAGTGGGGTCACAGTCGAAACAAAACTGAGCAGTCGAGTTCGAGATCCAGAGTATTCTTACAGCACTGGGCCTGTCCCCTGGCGGACAGACCGCGTGGCCATGTCTAGGAAGTTGTGTGTGTTGTACCTCAATTCGGAGACTGACAGTGCGTATCAGGACCTCGTGTGAGCAGTCTTGCAGTTAAGCGTTTGCCGAGTTTGTGTGACCTTGGGAGACAGTGGTCTGATGTGTCATCATGAAGGCCATTTTTCTGTTCGGTCTGGAAGCACTTGCATGCAGAGCAAAGGTGCCTCTTCTGTCGCTGGCAAGTGGGTGGTGTTGGGAAGGGCGAAGGAGGCCACCGGTGAAGGAGCTGTGAGGGGCCCCAGGGCCCTGATGGCTGAAATTCTTTCTTTTTCTTTTCTCTACAGATGTGGGACCTGGGGAAGGGCCTGAAGATCCCCCAGCTGTACCAATCCGGTGTGGCTGTCTTGGTCCTCACGGTGCTGACCTCTGTGGGGCTGGCAGCCATGTGAGGAGCTACAGCTTCCCGCATCACTGCTCCATGTCGCCGCGCCGGCCCAGTCTCCTTGTTGGTCGCTCTGACCCCAGCCGGGCGGAGTTCTCCCGCTCTGTTTGGGCCTTTTGCGCTTGCAGACCCGCTCAGTGGCTCTTGTTTCTGAGGACGGAATGAATGATGGCGGACCCTCCCTTCCCCTGCCCCAGTGTGCGCCTGCTCTGTGCCTTCGCTCACTCTCCATACCGGTCTTGATTTGTGCTGAGGGTCAACTTTTGGTTCCTTCCTGAGATGGTGGAAACAATGCCCGCTCTGTGGCCTCTGCCATGGGGACTGGGGGCGGGGCTTTGGGCGCCGCTGCCCGTGGGTTGCTGGCTTAAAGGGCAGTTCTGTTCACTGGTCAGAGCCCAGGGTCTTGAGCACCCACACAGTGTGACTGGAAGAAGAGGGTTGGGGTAGAGGGGGGTTAGTCCATCCCAGTCAGAGGGAGGTGATGAGGGTGAGTTGGCTTTTGGAGCAGGCGTTTTGGGGAAAGAGATGCAACTTTTGATGCTATTGAGGGTTATTTTTTTTCCCTTGCATTTCCAGAAAAACAAGCTTCTTATCGTCATGTGTTCTAATCCTAATTCATGTGACATCTGTTTCTGAAACTATTAAAATGCTCGTTTTGTCTTGGATTCTTCTTGAAATCTAGAGCAACCCAGAGAGTGGTGGCTGGGGCAGAGCCCGTCCCCATCAGACCCTTCTTGGGAGGGGGACAGTGAACTCTGCACTTGGGAAAGTGCTCAGGGACTCAGACACAAGTAGCAGATGTGTAGTGTCACACGGGAGCCTCAGAGAGTGGCAGCTGAGTGTGTGGTGAGCTCGTGGGCCTTCGCCAGCTCCGAACTCCCACCAAGAGCGGGTTGTAGCCCTGTGGTGCAGGTCAGCAAGTTGTGATCCCAGGAGAGGGAGGCCTGGAGGGCCGTTCAGGTGACAGCTAGGTATGTACACTTGGGGAGAGGAGAGTGGGGATTAAAAAAAGTAGGCTCCCTCCAGCTTAAAGCATATATGTCCTCTGTCCTTGTCCTTGGAGCAAGGGCCCCGTGTTCCTGAGGGAACACCTTGGCATTGGGGCTAGGGAGTGTTTGGCAAGGGCATTCAGTTTGACAGCCAGTGCCAGGAAGATGCAGAATGGGGATGTTGCTAAACAGAAGTCAGAGGTCTACGGCCATGCCACCTTGAACAAGCCCAGTCCTGTCTGGTCTCGCTAGCTAAGCAGGGTCGGGCCTGGTCAGTACTTGGATGGGAGACCACCTAGGAAGACTGTAGGCATAAAAAATTAAAAAAATAAAAAGAGATTGGAAGCTGACAGGGTCCTTCCAATATGTGAGGTCAACCAAGGATTACTTCACCTAAAAATAAGTCAATGAACAAAATAAGTCGGAGGACAGGAAATGGATAGGGGACTTGGCCTTTTTGGTGGCTTCTGTCCAGTCAGGTGATTGGGTTGGGGAGTGGCAGAGTGGTCATCATGCTTGTGTTCTGTCCTGAATTTCTACTTCTCACCTTTTCATCTTTTGCTTCTGTTCACTTCAGTTTTCAGACTATATTTGTAGTTTTGCTTTTGTATCTCTTTTTCCCTGTCTACTGTCACCCTTAGACAAGGGTGGTGGCTTCTGCTCTGTTTCCCATAGCTTGTTTTCCCTGACTTTCTCCAAACACACACGTGCTCTAGTAAAGGACTGCTCCTGACCTGGAACTTGTAGTTGTGCATGCTCACGGTGCAGGAGGAGTGGTGGGGGTGGGGTGACAGCAATGAGGGGTGGGAGTGAGGTTTTTGCTGTGGTTCAGACCAACTCCCTCTTGGTCATTCCTGGAGTAAAACCGAACCCTTGTAAAGACGTGTGGGTCATCCCCTCCCCCCAAGCCGTTGTCCCGTTCTCTCTGCTTCCCCAACCCCCTTCCTCCTGGTTATAGGTTACAAGAGGCAGCCACAGCAGGAAGGAAAAAGTCCAAATCAGTAAAAGATTCAACAAATGATGTTTATTTTCCCAATTTGCCTTTGTTCCCACCCCATAATTTCCCTGAGGGGGTCTCGTGTACCCGACTCAGCCTCTAGATGGGGGTCTTGTGTGCTCCTTTGGTCCCCTGGGGTCCAGGTTTGCCTTTCCTGACCTCTGCTAGATTAGGACCTACCCAGTGTCCTAGCATGCATGGGCTTCCAGGGGCCGTTGGGAGAGCCGGCTCGGCTTTGGGGACCTGGAGTGTGACCTGCAGAGGGGTGTGAGCTTTGGAGTTGATCTGGGGTGGGGAGACTTGAGGTTGGGGAGCACTGAATTACAGCTGCCCTTGGTGCTCGCTGTGTAGGCGTCCCGGGTTGCTTCTGACGGTCTGCCTCTGCCTCACGGGGCTATCGGGTAGAAGAGGGGGCCAGTCTGGTCAGGCCTGGGCATTCCTGGTCCGGCTCAGGACTCTACATTTCTTTCTCCCCATCCCATGGACAATAGGTCAGGTTTCAAATAAGAAGAGTCAGTTTTGATTCTGCCAACCTCCCCCTGAGATCAGATCATTTTGTGCCGGAGGGGTGAGATGCCCTTAGCTGACCGCTCAGACCCAGGAAGGTGCTTAGGGAGGGGACAGAATCAGGCAGAGCTGGTTGGAGGGTCCCTCTGCTGGGTCACAGGGGTATAGCAATGGATGTTTTTGAGGTTGGAAAGAAATGGCAGCCATGGGATTTGAGCTTAGGAGGGAGGAACAGATACCTTGCCTGAGATTTCTGGACGCAGCCCATTGGAGGCCTTGAGCAGATCCGGATTTTTCTGTATCCATTTGGTGAGGGAGGCAGCACCAGCAGCTGTGCGGGAGGTTAGGGTCACCCGAGCAGGAGGCACCTTCAGAGGCATCTGCCATGTGCCCATGAAGGAACCCCAAGGACTTGCCTGAAAGTGAAAAGACAGGGTTCCTCACGCTGTGCACCCCGGGGCTGAGATAAGGGCTGAGACTGGGGGTGGACCTGCTGGCCGAGCCTGTGCTCGTCCCGTTTCGTCCTCCACCTTCAGCAGTGTGGGTAGTAAGACAAAGCAGGTGCCTTTAGTACCCACTACATATATGTTAAAAGAGGAAACCACAGCTGCAAAATGGGGTCACTTACTCCTCTCTCATTTAGGTCACCCCAAGGTTTTCGCCCCTTGGCCTCCCCTGGCTAAACCTGCACCCTCAGGCTAAGTTTGGAGGAATGCCCACCGGCTAAGTATCCACTCCGGAAGAGCACCATTTCATGTGGACCATTAATCAGCCTAAGGAGTTCAGGGCACTACATGTGACCCTGTCCTGTGGGATGAACTGGCTTGAAGTTTGGTGGCACGCATGGTCTCCAGTCCTTACCCTCTCCATAAGAGTGGGGATGAGCATCTCACCTTGGAACGGGGCACCGAAGGCAGCAGGTGACCACGGTCATTGGCGATAATCTGAGTGTAGCCTTCGTGGGAAGAAACACCCTGCGGTGGAAGTTGGGAGAGAGACGTGCTGGGAAGGGGGGCAGAAGGGTCTTCAGGGCTGGGGTGGGAGGGTATGGGAACTGAAACAGGAGTGAGGTGCCAGGAGTCCCAGAGAAGCCCAGAGTGTGATGTGAAGAAGCAGAACGCGGTGTGTGGGCGGACTGGGCGCGGTACCTCTTTGGTTGGCTTGGCGGGACACCAGTTCTGCAGGTACTTGGGTGAGAAAGCACTTTCGTACTGTGGAGAGAAAGGAGAGAGCCCCTCTGAGGCCCAACAGCCCCAGGCCAGGGTGAAGATGGGTGAAGCCAGGCTCCGGGCCCTGCACTTGAGGGGCGGAGCCTGAACCACTGTGCTGGGCTATAGAGGGTGTCATCTGGTCTCAGGGGTGCTGTCTGACGTGGAGCCACATGTGGCTGTTGAGCAGCTGAAGTGTGACTCGTCCAAATCGAGGGACTTTATAAGTGTAAAATATGTGTGTGGGGTTTGAAGATGCAGAACAAAAGGAAACATAAAATATCTGACTCTAACTTTTAAAGTATTAAATGTTGAAATAATTTGAATTTAGTGCCTAAATTAAAATTAACTTATTTTTAATGTTTTAATATAACTACCAGAAAATTGTAAATTCCATTCTTGAGCCTCATTATCTTATTAGACAGCTCTGGTCTAGCCCAGTGGTGAGCAGACCCATCCTCTAGAGATGGCCGGAGAAAGCTGAGAACAGTTTTTGTAGACCAACATTCACAATTGATTCGATACAAGGGAACACTAACTTTGTATCCCAACTAGACCAAAGGTTTCTTTTCCCAAAAGAAAGCCGTTTTCCTTAGTAGTATAAAATATTGCATTCAATGTTTAGGTTTTGAATTTTGTTAAAACTTCATGAAAAATGTTTTCTCTCCTTGTGCAAATACTTATATCTCTGATTTTTGTCACTTTGTCCACAAAACCTAAAATATTTAGTCTCTGGCCCTTTACAGAGGAAAACCTGCTGACGTCTAGTTTAGACCCTACAAACTTACCCCAGAGACATGTTTTGCTTGTACCCCCGGCCCTCCTGGCCTAAGTTGCTGAGGAGGTGAAAATACTTCACCCCATTCTCAAATGTCTGTTCAGTGATCCGAACCCTTCGGGAGGCGTCAGTTCAAAGGTAGACTCTGGAGGCAAAATTAAACATTAGAAAGATGGAACAAGAACTTACCTGGTTGGCACTGTAGTTAGTGGCCATGATCCTGCCGCTTCCTGCTGTTTACCTTTGTTGCCCGGCAACCGCAGGAGGCCGGACCTGCCGGGACCTCCCAATTAGCCTGCGGCCTTTCTCTTCTTTGTTGTGCACTTTCTCGGCTGACAGTTCTCCCAACCTTTTACCCGGAAGTTTAGGTGTATTTTCATTTCGAGATGTAAGGGACAGCGAGTAAATTAGCCGAACAGCAGCCCTGTTCTCTAGCATGACTTAACCCTGCCGAAGAACTCCCGTGCCGTCTGTGAGCGGCTCGCCACTGCGGCAGACCATGTAGCCCCAAGGGCCATGCTCATTGGGCAGCGTGGTGCAGTGCGCCGCAGGCCTGAGCCGGACCCTGGGGTGGAGTCCTTTCCGTCAGGACGTAGGAGCCGCGCGGCTGCCGGCACTGGCCTCCCTCCAGGACGCCTCTGTGGACCCCTGCGCATGGGGTGGCCATGCCCGCCTGACCGGTGAGCCAGGTGACCTGGGCAGCGTTTAGGTATTATCAGCCCAGTGGGCGCTCAGCACCGGTGAGGCCCCGTTACAGGGCCTACTACTTCATCCTCAGGCAGAATAACAGGAATGATATTTCCCAAAGCGACGGACTCGGGTTTGTCCCCAGAGAGAGGCATGTCTTGTCCTTGGTCCTTTAGTGCCTCCTCTTGCGGCCATCACTCTAGAGCCACAGGTGCTTGGTGTTGGCTGGATGAGCTGAATGAGGAGCTAGTGCTGGGACACCGAACGGGGACTCCAAGAGCGCCTCGGCGTGGACAACTTGGCGGTGGTGCCAGGACACACCCAACACAGGCACACGTGCACAGCCCCAGTTCTGAGCTTGGTCCCTGCCGGGAGGGCTCCACAGCCACCCCTGTTGGAAGCTGTTATGACCCTCCCCTATGCAGCATAACGGGAGGATGCCCTCCGTGAGGACCCTTCCTGAGGAGTCTGGAGAACAGCTGTGGACGACCAAGGGGACTGAAGAGACACCCACATCTCTACCTAGTGGTGAGGAGGAACGTGCTTGACTTGCCTGACAGAAGAAACAGTGGCGATCACGGGAGCAGTAGCATGTCACAGCTGTGTGCTCTGATGGTACCCAGGGTGGCTATGCAGTCTGGAAATAGGTGCTATTATTTTAACATGTATTGAGCTACATCAACAAACTGTTAATATGTATTCATTTATATTGGCAGATTTGTTGGCAACCGTGTAAATACAGTACAGCCCTCAACAAGGACGGATTAGGGAGAGGATGTGAGAAGGAGAGTAAGCTAGTACTAACTAGGAAAAAAGGCTTCGCCTCGGTGGGAGCTGGGGAAGAGCAACAGGGGGCCTAAGAGATTCCAGATGGTTTCGGTGTTCTTTCCTAATCCTGAGCAGCGGCAGAAGGTAGACTCTGAACACACCCTGTTTTGCAGAGTCGATTTTGGAACCATATAAATATTTTACGTAATTATAAAATTAAGAGCAAAAGCAACTCCTGACATTAAAAAGAAGAAAGAATTCTCATTATTTTCACAACACAGAGTTGTTTTATTTTAAAGCGAGAGCCGGGTGTAAACAGTTGGTGCGCCCACGGGCTCTCCGCAGCACGTGGTCCGGTCCCGCTCTCGCGCCGCGACGTCGCCCCCCAGCGGAGCCGAGCTCCAGGCCCAGCCGCCCGCACCCCGCCGCGCGCAGGGAGGAGTCTGCGGTTGTGGGCGCCGCGACCTTCCCTGAGCAGGTGTTCGAGGCTCGAGGAGGAAGTGGTGGGGGATGATGAGCAATGGACAGCAGGGAGTCGGGGACAGTCAGGTGTCAGAAGAAAGCGGCGGTGGGAAACTCGAGAGGCCCGTGGAGCCAAGAGGATCTGGGTCTTTGGACTGGGGGCGGGGGAGGAACTTCAGCGCCCCTTGGTGGAGGGCTCCTGCCACCTCTGGCCGGAAGGCGGCGGCAACCGTGCCTGTCTGCGTCGCAGGGCCCTGGCCCGCACAAGGCGCTGCCTTAGGGAGAAACCCTGGTGACGAGTCGTGCCGAGTGGGCACAAAGAGGGGTCCCCCAGGGCAGGGCGAGGTTGACGAGGGGGGGGGGTGAATCCAGGCGTCCCTCCTGCCCGGCAGGCCTCTTCCAGAGTGTTGCCGACCACTGAGGTCAGCTGGGGAAGGGCAGGGGGACAGTCTTCTGTCCCTGGAAGGGAAGGATGGCAGCGTCCTTGTGTCCTGGGCTACCCTGCTGTTGCGGGATTCCCGAGCGGAGAGACCGGACACCGAGGGTATGAGCAGGAAGCGGCGTCTGTTGATGCCGGCACCGGCTCACGGATTCTTATCCAAAGGCTGAGCCCGGATTCCAGCGAAACGCGCAGTTCTATGCACTCTTTAATTCCGCATTCCCACACAGGTACAGCTATCAGGGGAGACACTGGTCGGCAAGCTATGAGAAAATTGACGTCAGCCCAGAGCCCTTGGAAGTGGGGGCAGGAACTTGTTCGAGCAGGAAATGGCCAGGCATGGTCCGGCTTCCACACTGGGTCTCGGCTGACCTCAGGAGGGGGAAACTCCCGCAGCAGGGAGGCCTGAGGACGGAGCCTCCTCAGTGTGCGGTTCTTCCCCATCCCGCCCACTGCTCTGGCCCTCCGCAGAGAACGTTTGAAGGTCACCACCTCAGTGTGTGTCTCTAATCTGTTACAGTTTGCAATAAGAAATAAATACTAAAAACAGTCTAGTTTCCTAAGTTCATTTTCTGGTCCTATAAAATCTAACTCCTTATCTAGAGAGATCATATGGTGTTTGTCTTTCTCTGACCTCTTTCACTTAGCCTAACGTCCTCAAGAATCACCCATGCTGTCTCAAGTGGCAAGAGTCTCTTCTTTTTGATGGCTGAGTAGTATTCCTCTGTGTATGTGTGTGTGAGTATGTGTACCACATCCTTATCCATTCACCTGCTGATGGGCCCTTCGTTCGTTTCTGTGTCTTGGCTATTGTAAATAATACTGCAATGAACATGGGGGTGCAGACATCTTTTTGAACATTTTCATTGGATAAATACTCAGAAGTGGAATAGCTGGATAGTATGGTAGCTCTATTTTTAATTTTTTTGAGAACCCCATACGGGTCTCCACAGCATCTGCACCAATTTACATTCCCACCAACAGTGCACAAGGGTTCCATTTCCTCCATGTCCTCACCCACACTTATTTCTTGTCTTTTTGATAACAGCCATTCTCATCATGGTTTTGATTTGCACTTCCCTGATAATTAGTGATGTTGAGCATCTTTTATATACCTATAGGCTGTTCGTATGCCCTCTTTGGAAAAATATCTATTCAGATCCCTGGCCCATTTTTTAATTGGCTTAAATTTGGGTTTTTGTTGTTGTTGTTTGCTATTGAGTTGTGTGAGTTCTTTACATAGGCTGCCTTTTCATTCTTCAGTGGTTTCCTTTGCTGTGAGAAGCTTTTTAGGTTGATGTTGTCTCACCTGTCGGTTTTTGCTTTTGTCCGGGTGTCTGCTTTGGAAGGAGAGGGGAGTTAAGTTTATTGAGAATCCATTCCTCTCTCCAGTTTGCCAACAGCTCCCAGTGTGGCTGGATTAGACAGACAGATGGGTAAAGTTCTTGCCTCCTACTCTGAGGGTTTTTATCTGCTCTCTCAGGAGTGGGAGGCTCAGATTCCTTCCCTCACTGGCCTCAGGGTTGATTAGAATATTTGAGCATGTCCTGCAAGGGGTGTGGGGAGGAGCCACTGTGCTTGTCTAGGGCAGCAGGAAGTACTGCTGGCACCCCAACCCGGAGTAGCTTCTCTTGCCTCACTTTGTGGTCAGAAGGCAGGAACCCCACCTCTTCCGTGGTGGTGGTGGTGGGGGGCTCATATTCCCTTGTTTGACTTGGGCCTCACAGCTACCCCTCCAAGAACTCCAAGGCAAAGTGCCTGTTTCTGTGGGACTGGTCTCAAGCGACTCTACAATTTAGAAAGGACTTTGTGAACAATGAGTGTAAGTGACCTGGGCTTGGCTCTAGCAACCTCACTACAATGGGACCTCAGGTGTGTCTCTTTTCAACTTTCTTTGTTCATCTGTAACATTTTTACAATGATATTTCATGATGATTAAAAGGATTAAATGACATTGTAAAGTACTTAACCTGGTACAAAGTAATGTAAAATAGATGTTAGTCATTATGATTAGAAAGTGTATATTAGCAAATTAAAGATGAAGGCGATTTCATTCGAGAACTGCAGAACTCTTGCACCAGCATTTTCCTGTTTGTTCATCCTCAGAACCGTTTCCAGTAGTACACGGGCAGCTGAGAGGCTCAGGGTGCAGAAGGAGTGGGGCGACTGGAGCTACCTGGGCCTGTGAGGCCACTCCCGCCCCAGGCCAGGTGTGTGGATGTGCCCCTTCGCCCACCTGGGGCTCTGGCCCACTTTCCTCCCACCTGCGTGCTGCCAGTACCGTGTCATCCTGTCTTGGTGTCTGGAGATCAGCCCTTCCCCACCTCTGGTCCTGGCTCCCCCGCTTACAGGAAGGGGTCTAGGCTGCAGGAGTGGGCATGCGGGAGGGAGAGGGGAAGGAGGAAGGGGTTTAGGTGCAGCATGGACACCCCCAGGAGTACGCAGGTGAAGTCACCATGCGACAAATTAATTTTGGGGAAATGCATGTTAACCTGTCCCTGTCTCATCTTTGTAATGACAAGTTACTTAAAAGCTCATATTTACCTAACCAGACTTGTCTTTTCTCATGGTACTGCACGTCTTTTTACCAGGCTTGAAGTCTGTGTTGCACTGACATTTTCATGGAGTTGGGTTATATACACTTTCTGTTTCTATTTAGTCTTACTAGTTTTTTTTTCTCTCATTTAAAAAACATTTGGTATTTTTAGATAGGTGATATCTGGATGTAATAGAAATAAATGTGAACATTAAGAAAGTCTTCGCAAGGAAAAGTCAGTCTCCTTTCCAGCTCTACCCCCAGTTCCCCATTCCCTTTCCAGACGCAACCGGGTGACCAGCTCCCGGGGGGCCTTCACAGGCAACCTACATGAGAGGTGTCCTTACACGTGCATACAGTTCCTCCTTTTTTCCGTATCCGACTACCCACGCAGTATACGCATTGGTCTGCACCCAAGTCTTTTCCAAGTGACAACACGTCTTGGAGACCTCGAATGAGTCCCGAAGTGAGGTGGTGTGCAAGAAGAAAGGGATCAACAGCTGTCATTCTGTGGTTGGGCAGGTGCCGCCTGGCTCCTGCCTCAGCCAGATGGAGCCAGTATCCCCGACAGTGTTTGTGGCCCTGGGCCAAAGTCCCCAGCCCTGAGTAGCGGGACCGGCTTGTGCAGCAGCCTCTGCGGAAGCCCAGGTTACTTTGGTGTGGGCGGGAGATCCCCGGGCCTCTCCAGATGTGCAGACCGCTGCTCTCTGGCCCCAAATGCATGTGACCAGCATTTTCTTATTTTGGGGCACACAGTAGGCATTCTGTAAGTATCTGTTTATTAAGGCGTGTGTGATGGCATTGTCTGTCATAGCAGGGAGTGGGTCACGCAGGTTGCATTCATGTTGGGGAAAGAAAAGGGAAACGGGTGCCCACAGTGAAATAATTTGCAGCATTTAGAAAGAAAGGACGACATGGGCACAGGCGGAGCGCAGAGGCACAGTGCTGGGCGGACGCGGCGCCAGGCAAACAGTGCGAGTGAGGAGGAGCGGGCAGGTGCGGGAAAGCGGGGACCGCGGCTCCGCGCAGGGGAAGACCCGGCTCTCCCCTGCGGGATTCCTTTCCCCAGTGTCTTCGCTCCTGCTCCCCGGTGTGCGCAGGTGTCCCCCCCTCCCCCACCCCCGGGAACCGACACACGCTTGGTGACCGGTGAAGTGTTGGTGTGAGCGGTAAAGGACACTCAGGAAGCAAAGACGCAGCAAAGAGCGAGCCTCGTCTTTCCTCAGCGTGCCTCGTAGATTAAGTGCTGGCAAAGGCAGGGTGGATTTTGATTGTTCCAGACGTGAGCGGGGTGCCTGCCTCGGCGAAGTCTCCTCCTGCCTGTGGGCGGTGCTGCTGCTCTGCAGTCCCGAGCGGGGGCGCCACGTGCCCGCTGCTGTCCCGCCAGGGTCGCGGGCCGCGACTCCCGCGACCCCGCCGCAGGCTTTGAGAGGCGCGGAGAGGGGGAGGCGGCGCCGGGCGGGCCCCGGGCCTTGTCACTGGCGGGGACGCGGGGACGCGGGGACGCGCCGCCCAGACTCAAGGGCAGTTTGGCGGCGCTCGCCGTTGGCCGTTTCCGTAGTGTAGTGGTTATCACGTTCGCCTCACACGCGAAAGGTCCCCGGTTCGAAACCGGGCGGAAACAGCACCTCGTCCTTTTTTTCGCCGCTGGGTCTGACTCCGCGCAGGCAGCGGCCCGGCCAGCCCGAGCGGCGGCTTTGTCACCGCCAGAGCTGGAAGCCACTCAAACGTCAGCCAGTGGGTGCAGGTAAAGGGTGGCGTGTCCGTTCACTGGAACACCGCTCAGAAAAGGCACGGACTACCGACACGCACATGAATCTCAGGATATTTATGCTGAGTGAAAGAAGCCAAACCAAGAGAGAGTATTATGACTCCATTTAAGTTCCAGCAAGTGGGAGCTCTGACGACAGAAAGCAGATCAGAGTTTGTTCGGGAAGGGGGAAAGAATGGCAAGCGATGAGAATAGAAAGCAGCCCAAGGAAGACGTTTTGGGAGGTGCTGGGTATGTTCCCATCTGAATTACAGCAGGGCTGGTTAGGACTTTCATTGGCCCTAGGCAATTTGATCTTCACGGGCCGCTTCTGCCATAATAATAATTTTTTAAAATAGTTAATACAAAAAATTTACAGCAGCATCGGTATAAAAAGGAATGTATTAATATTATTAAAATATTTTCTTTGATATAAACGTTTATTTTCTTTGAATTTCAAAGATTTTTAAAAAGCCAAAGCATTTCGAATTTAAAATAAATTAGAAAAATTTCATAGGTGTGTGCCTACTGTACCTAATGGGCAAGTCAGCTCTCTACTCGAGGGTGGTTTCACAGGTCTGTACATGTGTCAAAACTTAACAACTCGTACATCTTAAATATGTCCAATTTATTTATAATCGGTTATGCCTAATATAGCTGTTAAAAATTGTTTCAGTATTTCTCAGTATACGGGAACTTGAAGCCTGTTCTGGATACTCATGTAAATACATATTTAAACTTTTCTTATTAAAATGTATTAAAGATGTTGCAAAACGTATAAAGATTGAAGAGACTGACCTAAATAAATTTGACTTGCTTGAGGACGAACAACCAATTCACGCGGAGGAAGGGTCTGCCACGCTGGTGGTTTCCGGTGGTTCTGGTCTTATGGGACTGCGCCGTGTAAACCGAGGAAGGGGGAAGGACAGTGGAGACCTAGGCCGCAGGGGCTGCAGAAGAGCGTGTGCCTGGAGGGCTGCAGGGAGCCGCTGCGGGTGGCGCTTAGAACCCCGATACCTTGTGTAAAGTGGCAGCCGAGGTTAAATGCTCTCTCCTCAGTCGTGTGGGGGTGAAATTATCTGGGAGGCGGGGAGTTGGAGACAGTTTGGGGATGAAACGTGACACAGGCATCAGGAAACTTCGAAGAGAAGGGTGAGGAGTCGCCCAGGCACAGTGAACGGGAACCTGTAGTTGGACGACACCAACGTGTGGGCTAGGGCCCCAGGAGCCCTATTCCGGGAAAAGTCCCAGGAGAGCGCGGTGTGGCGCGAATAGGCGAAGGAGCGTCGGCGACTGGGTTTGGTCGCGAGAGCGGCAGGTTGGGGCCGGACACGCCTGGGGCTCAACGCGAGAGCCGAGGCCGGCGCCGGCCGAGCGCTCGGCCCAGCCGCGAACCAGGACACACAGCGGGGAACGCACCCCACGGTCCTCGGCTACCGGGGCTCGGGCCGGTCTTAACGCAGGCCCCCAAGTTCGCTGGTCTCGCTCGGTCCTTCGTCCACGCGTGAACTCCGCACCCGGGCAGGCCGTCTACGCAGGGCAGATGTCAGCACCGGGGCGAGGACGGAGGGCTCAGCTCACTTGTTGTCAACACGCAGGGAAAGCGTTTCTTTCCCAACTCGTGGCGGAGGAGCAGTTGTGCTGAAGATGGGAGACGGGACGCTCCGCTTGTGTTTACCAATGCCGTGAGCTCCTGCGGGGCGGGCTCCTGCTCGCTCTATAGCGGACAAATTCAAGGGATCTTTAGGGCGGTCCTGTAAGTCGGCGAAAGGATGCGCCGACTGCGGTCCGGCCGAGCCGCGTGCTTTAGTGGCGGGAGCAAAAGGTCGAACCGTTGTCAGGAGTGGGATTCGAACCCACGCCTCCAGGGGAGACTGCGACCTGAACGCAGCGCCTTAGACCGCTCGGCCATCCTGACTGCAGCTTTCGACGCGTGGCCGCGCGACTGGCTGGGACTCGCCGACAGACACCCGCGCTTGGGCCCGGACGCTGCGGCTGGCGGCCGGCTGTCTGGGTGCGCAAGGACACGGTCGCGCGCGGGGCGACCCGGAGCAAAGCCAGTCAACTCTCCCGGCTCCGACCCCCACGCTCGCTCGCCCAGCCTCCGTCACCGTCCGCACTCGCGCCACTCGCTCGCCCACTCGGGCCTCTTCCGCCGCGCGCGCCAGGAGTCCGAAGCGATGAGCAGCGCGCCCTGGGGGCTTTCAGCAGCGTCCCGCTCTGGGTCCGGCTCGGGCTCGGGCTCGGGGTCGAAGTCGGTGTCGGGCACCGGCCCGCAGTCTGTTTTGTTGGAAGACGCGGCGGGTTTGGAATCTGGTCGGGCACGAGCCGCGCTACTGTGTCTGAGAAACGCGGGCAATCGGCAGGCGGCGACAGTCAGCTTCAGAGCGGTCGGGCCCCGTCCCCATCGCCATCCTCGTTAGTATAGTGGTGAGTATCCCTGCCTGTCACGCGGGAGACCGGGGTTCGATTCCCCGACGGGGAGGCCAGAGTTATCTTTTGGTGGCTGGCACCGCCCTCCGCCCAGCCGCTCGCTCCCACGAGCCGCTCTTCTCTTCCTCCGTCCTGCAGCGAGTTCCAGTACCCCGGCCGGGGCCCGGTGTCTCCCAGATCGGCCACCGCCTTTTGCCCTCCTCCCCGCAGGGCGCTCGTTCGCCACAGCCGACCTGGGACGAGACGTCCCGCAGCACCTGCCGACCGGCCGCCGCGCCCAGAACGGCTGGCGGAGCGGGCTCCTTGCGACGCGAGCCGACGGGACGCGGGCGGAGGCGGGTGAGTGTGTCTTGCCGGAGCGTGCAGTGGCCTGGCCTGACCTGGCGGTGGACGCGGGGTCTGGAGCCCAGGGGCTGGAGCACGCGCCCCCGGGGCGGGCCGGCGTGGACCGAGGACGGCCGCGGCCGCGACGCTCCGCGCGGTGCGGGCGAGCGGCGGCGTTGGTGGTATAGTGGTGAGCATAGCTGCCTTCCAAGCAGTTGACCCGGGTTCGATTCCCGGCCAACGCAGCCCGCTGACCTTTTGCGGAGCTCCAGGGCCCTGGGGCCGGGCGCCCGCGGGAGCTGGGCCCTGGACCGCGACCCGGCCCTGCTCGCTGGGCGCTGGCTGCGTGCAGCGCGGGAGCGGGGTCGCCGTGTTGTGAAGGTGCGGCGGGGACGGAGAGGGTGCGCGCGGGTTGTCCGGGTCTGGAGCTGCGGCCGAGACACACTGCGTCAGGCGCCCAGGGCCCGAGGGCCCGGGCTGCGGGGCCCGGGAGCTGCGCGCATCGTGGCGCGGTCGTTCGTGCTCCCTGGTGGTCTAGTGGTCAGGATTCGGCGCTCTCACCGCCGCGGCCCGGGTTCGATTCCCGGTCAGGGAATTCGTTTTTCTTCCTCCAGGCGTCCGTACCCTCCTTCTGGCCCACGTTCCCTGGCGTCTCACAGTGTCGCTGGCCACCCGGAGCTAGCTTAGGGCAACTTCTCTCCTTCTTTCGCTCTCTTTTCTTGATGCCCTTACTCCGCTCGCACCCGAGGGCTGTGAGTATCGTGTGTCCCCGCCATGGCCACGACAAGCAGACCGCCCCGGGTGCGCACCACGCGTGCTGCGCGTCGGTGGCTTGAGGCTCGCGCCCTCCAGACGCCCCTTAGTCTCTCGTCCCTCCCGGGAAAGGGCGACGTTTGGAAACGATCCCGCACCTGCACGTCGGGCCACCTGTACCGGGGAGCCCGCGGCCCTCAGGTCTCTGCTCCTGCCGGCCACCACTGCGTCTCCCGTGGGCCGGTGACTGGGCTCGGCGGGCGTCGCGTGCTCTCTGCGCGGTTGCGAGTGCAGAGCGGGAGCCTGGCGCCTCAAGGAGCAGGTGTGGGAAGGGATCTGGACGCGATCTCCCGGAGCTCGACCTCCGGACTGTAAATGACCGCAGAGAACCGCAGGTAGGGGCAGCCATTCTGGGAACCTCGCAGCCAAGCTGCTGGGGGTGGTGAAGGCGCTTGGGTGACAGGGTGGACTCCTGGCCAACACTGGGTTCGAATTGCGTCCCCACCGCTCTCCTACCCAGCCCGGAGAGCTGGCTTCTACTGTTGTCCCTTCCTCGCCTGCCAGACCGTGCGTCCACCCTTGTCTGCGACCCTCTCTGCAGCCCTGTCCCCATCCGTCTGCTGGCGCGCTCCCCAAGCCGAAATGCCGCCTGGGTCTCTTTCCCGCCCAAACGCCGCCGGCTCTGCAGAGACTTTACTGTCCGTCACGCTTTGCTTTCCAATGAGGCCAGCAGCCGGCCAACCAGCTGCACCCACTTGCCAGCGACACGCGAGCTGGACTTCGACAGAGCCGGACGCCTGTGCGGAGGGGCCCCTTGGGCACACGGGTGCTCCCTGTCCCCGCGGGCTTTTCCCTCACCGGCTCTGCCCGCGCGTTGGGGTGCGTGGTGGGTGACGGGAGGGATGAGGGTGCTGGTGCCCGTGGATGGCCTTCCACGAGCCTTAGGGCGCGGGGCCAAAGGAGCCCACGCACTGGGGTTCGCCTGGATCCCGTGCTGGGATGCGGAGGACGAGTGCAGGGCGTCCCGGTGGCGCGTGGGGACTAGGAGGCGGGGGGCTCTGGGGACCCACCCGGAAGTGGGGCAGGCCACTCAGGCAGGGGCTCCGCAGAGGCGCGGCGCGGAGCTGGGATCTGGCGTGGAGGTAGGGACGGCGCGGCCTGGGTCTCAGGAGCCGGTTGGGGCCAGGACTGGCAGCGGTGGCTTGCGGCGTAGGACATGTGAGAGCGGCGGCGGGGCGGGGGGGGAGCGGTGGACGGAAAGAGCGGCGGACCGCGAGCCGGGCGACTGGCCCCGGCCGCCTGCAAGATGGAGGCCCTGTGGTCAGAGGCCCCAGGGGGCGAGCCCAGTGCGCCGGGCCGCAGGGCGGGCCGGGCCGTCGGAAGCAGGCCGGGGAAAGACATGGAGAGTGCGAGCCGGAGCCGGGGTCCAGGCGGTCCGAGAGAGACGCCCAGAATCTCTCCTGGGGACAGTCAGGTCTCAGGTATGTGTTTGGGGTTGAGATTCAAAGGGGCCGAAAAGAGCGAAGCAGTGCGGGATGCTTCACAAAGGTCCAGGGCGGGCAGGAGCCAGGGGGCGCGGGCTGAGGTGGGGTGGGCGGTCGGGGTGGCGGGGCTCGCTGGGCTCGGAGCGGGCGTTGTGAGCGCCGCGGCGGCGGGGCGCTGTCGCGTGAGGGTGGAGTGTGCACTGAAAGGAGCTCACGGACATGTCGGCACCGACTCCGGCGCCACGTCGCCCTCCAGGAGGGTGCGTTGTCTCTATCTCTTCAGAGTGGCAACATTGCTGCTACTGCTGGTCGTGTCAACAGAGTGTGACTTTGGGAATGTGGGGTTAGAGCGAGCCCGAGAGCGAAGCGAAGTGGCAAACAGGCAGGGGTGGAGTGTGCGGGTGCCAGCCGGTGCAGCACTCTACGTTCCTCGAAGTGGCAGGCGAAACCCAAGAGGTGTCAGGGCCATGAAAAGGGACAAGAGAGGTGTCAGCGAAAGACGGCCTCATTACGCGAGAGGTGCGGTTATGGGTGAAGGGGCCTGTGGGTGAGGGTAGAGCCAGAGCAATAAGGAACTTGAGCGGAACGGAGTGCAGGGTCAAAAGGTCAGGTTGCATGGGCCGGGAATCGAACCCGGGCCTCCCGCGTGGCAGGCGAGAATTCTACCACTGAACCACCCATGCCCCGATGACAGGTATTCAGGATACCTCCAATAATCCTCCTTGGCCTCTAGTCGGTGAAAACTAGCCACCTGCCGGTGGAGGGCATCTGCCCATTTGAGCAGGGGTGGCGACCCTAGAGAAGCCCCAGGCACGTCGAGGGCCCCAGGACGTAGCGCCCAGCAGATGGGGGAGGGGTCGACGGAGGGACAGAAAAACCCTGCAGCGGACTAAGCTGGCCCATCTGCAGTTTCTTGGCCGTCGGAGGGGGCCAGGAGCAGGAGCAAGCCCGGGCCGCGTCCGGATCGCAATCTGGGCAGGTGATGTGTGCGGGAGCCGCCCAGCGCCGACGTTCCCTTCCGTGACCCCTGGCCCCGACCCAAAGTCCGTTTGGCAGCCGGCTTTCTTGAGGTTGTGGTGTGGGCGGTGGGGCCCGGCCGCGCTGGCGCCGAGTGCCGCCCAGGTCTGAACGAAGGTGCGTGAGCGTGACTTATGCGGTTTGACCAACGGCTCTCCTTCCGGGTCCCGCCCGGGGGGCGAAGGTGCGAGGTGGGAGCGCGACGCTGGTTGGGAGGGGCCATTGCTAGAGACAGAGGCTGAAGGACCCACCAGGCTCTTTCTGCGCGCAATGCCGCGGGTGAGCTGGATGAAGTTTGCAAGAGGCCACAAGGGTGCCAGCCAGGAAAGGACAGTAAGACAAGAAACAGCACCTACGACTTACGTCGCAGGACCAAAAAGGTTAAACGCCTTTCTTTGTCAAGAGTGGCATTTGAACCCACGCCTCCAGGGGAGGCTGCGACCTGAACGCAGCGCCTTAGACCGCTCGGCCATCCTGACTGCAGCTTTCGACGCGTGGCCGCGCGACTGGCTGGGACTCGCCGACAGACACCCGCGCTTGGGCCCGGACGCTGCGGCGGCGGCCGGCTGTCTGGGTGCGCAAGGACACGGTCGCGCGCGGGCGACCCGGAGCAAAGCCAGTCAACTCTCCCGGCTCCGACCCCCACGCTCGCTCGCCCAGCCTCCGTCACCGTCCGCACCCGCGCCACTCGCTCGCCCACTCGGGCCTCTTCCGCCGCGCGCGCCAGGAGTCCGAAGCGATGAGCAGCGCGCCCTGGGGGCTTTCAGCAGCGTCCCGCTCTGGGTCCGGCTCGGGCTCGGGCTCGGGGTCGAAGTCGGTGTCGGGCACCGGCCCGCAGTCTGTTTTGTTGGAAGACGCGGCGGGTTTGGAATCTGGTCGGGCACGAGCCGCGCTACTGTGTCTGAGAAACGCGGGCAATCGGCAGGCGGCGACAGTCAGCTTCAGAGCGGTCGGGCCCCGTCCCCATCGCCATCCTCGTTAGTATAGTGTGAGTATCCCCGCCTGTCACGCGGGAGACCGGGGTTCGATTCCCCGACGGGGAGGCCAGAGTTATCTTTTGGTGGCTGGCACCGCCCTCCGCCCAGCCGCTCGCTCCCACGAGCCGCTCTTCTCTTCCCTCCGTCCTGCAGCGAGTTCCAGTACCCGGCCGGGGCCCGGTGTCTCCCAGATCGGCCACCGCCTTTTGCCTCCTCCCCGCAGGGCGCTCGTTCGCCACAGCCGACCTGGGACGAGACGTCCCGCAGCACCTGCCGACCGGCCGCCGCGCCCAGAACGGCTGGCGGAGCGGGCTCCTTGCGACGCGAGCCGACGGGACGCGGGCGGAGGCGGGTGAGTGTGTCTTGCCGGAGCGTGCAGTGGCCTGGCCTGACCTGGCGGTGGACGCGGGGTCTGGCGAGCCAGGGGCTGGAGCACGCGCCCCCGGGGCGGGCCGCTGCGTGGAGCCGAGGGACGGCCGCGGCCGCGACGCTCCGCGCGGTGCGGGCGAGCGGCGGCGTTGGTGGTATAGTGGTGAGCATAGCTGCCTTCCAAGCAGTTGACCCGGGTTCGATTCCCGGCCAACGCAGCCCGCTGACCTTTTGCGGAGCTCCAGGGCCCTGGGGCCGGGCGCCCGCGGGAGCTGGGCCCTGGACCCGCGACCCGGCCCTGCTCGCTGGGCGCTGGCTGCGTGCAGCGCGGGAGCGGGGTCGCCGTGTTGTGAAGGTGCGGCGGGGACGGAGAGGGTGCGCGCGGGTTGTCCGGGTCTCTGGAGCTGCGGCCGAGACACACTGCGTCAGGCGCCCAGGGCCGGAGGGCCCGGGCTGCGGGGCCGGGGAGCTGCGCGCATCGTGGCGCGGTCGTTTGTGCTCCTGGTGGTCTAGTGGTCAGGATTCGGCGCTCTCACCGCCGCGGCCCGGGTTCGATTCCCGGTCAGGGAATTCGTTTTTCTTCCTCCAGGCGTCCGTACCCTCCTTCTGGCCCACGCTTGTTGGCTTCTTCCTGGTACCCTCCCTGCTCGTCACCTAGGCCCCAGCTCTTGATCCTTTATTTTATATCTCTAGCGAATCGAGTTGTCAGTCCAAGGTTCCGGGGCCGACCGAGGCATCAGTGTCTCTGTCCCTTATTTTGTCACCTGCTGACGCTGAGGTCACGCAGCCTTACCTTTACTGCACTTTGTGTTCCCCAAAAGACAGGTGGTGCCCACTCTGGCGTCCCTCGCCACTCTTTGCTGACCTTACACCTGTTTTTTGCAGAGTCTGTTACATATCCAGGCAGTGTCCAGATGGCCATGTATGACTAACTTACGGGGACTGAGTTTAGGTTCCCAGCATGAGGGTGCCTTTCTCTCAAGGCGTCCTTCACCGTCCTCGTTCTCAGCGTGGACGGGTTCCCTCCCTGGCTGGGCCCAAGCGGGGACAGATGTTGCGTTTGCATCCTCCGATTTTCTGCTTCCTCTTCCTTGTGGTGTGGGTGAATCTTTTAGTTTGTTTTCTTTCTTTTTTCTTTTTTTTTTTTTTTTTTTGCGTGAATGCCAACCTTCCAAATATTTTTAAAATTTGAGAATAATCCAGTTATGGTCTATTTCCTAGTTTGGTAGATCTGTCCTTTGGAGTAGCTGGTATCATATTAAATGTGTATGTTTCCTTATGTTGCTGGTATGTTTCTTTCTCTTTTGTGTCCCGACCCGCGGGACCTAGTTATTTGTGGGGACGAGGAGGATCCGACCTGAAAGAAAATGGGGGCGAGAGAAGAGCGAAGGCAAGACAATACTCTGATCAAGCCTTCAAATTTTATTGTGAGACGGGGGTATATATACACTGGTGTTCAGGGGCGGAGTGGGCTATAGGATACATGTAGGCAGGGGATTGGCCGCGTAGCAGGGGTGGCAATGAGTTACATTCTGATTGGTATATGATAATGGGGAAGGAGGGGAGAGAAGAGTATCTTTTGGCGCGCGCGGGCTTCATTGTTGGCGCGCGCGGGCTTGCAGCTAATCTCCAGGAAGTGAAGCAGGAACCTCATGAACCGTGGCCATCTTTTTGTCTTTGTGTGGCTCCCGACATCTCCTCCCTTTCTATTTATTTTAGAAAGGTGGGCCTTAATCGAGTGAGGGAATAGAGGCCTGGCTCCTCCAGCAGGGTAACATCCTGCAAATGCTCTCGGTATCTTTTGGGGAGGAGAGGCAGAGCTGAAAGCCAAATTGATCTTAATATATCAAGGCTTTATGTACATATGGATACCAACCTCTATGCAAGCCAGGCGTATTCTCAGGGAGGACCAGAGAGGTTCTAGGAAGAACCCTCCCTTGCAGTACTTTGTCTCGCACTCATCTCGATGCCCATACCCTCATATACTTAGGGGTATGCCTGGTTCTGGCGGACCAGCATATGAGCCATATTAAGTACGGCGCCAAAATCGATGGTACCACGGTCGAGGCGCCTGTAAAGTTGAGAACGGAGACCTGGAGCATTGGTTGGCTCGATGCAAGACTCTTCATCACAGGCTGTAAGTCTGTGATAATGAACAGCAACCGCTGGCTTGACGAGCTGGTCAACCTGCTCTCGAATAAAAACTGTCAGTTTTCTTAAGGCCCAGGGGCCAAGAGACACTAAAAGGAAGAATCCTGCCAAGGGTCCAAGGATGGCGGGGATCAGAGTAGTTAGCCAAGGGGTGGCAGAGGTCCAGTTTTTGTACCAGGCCTCATCTTTTTCTCTTTGTTTTTGCCTGGCCTCTAGGTTTTTCTTAACTTTATCGATGCTATCTTGTACTAATCCTGTTTTGTCTTTATAAAAGCAACATTCTTCTTTAAGAGCAGCGCAGAGGCCTCCTTCTTTCAAGAAGAGGAGGTCTAACCCTCGGCGATTTTGGAGCACTACCTCTGAGAGAGAGACAACAGATTCCTTCAGGCTGTCTAAACCCTCTTGCAGATTTTGTATGTCTTTATCAATAGCCTGACTAAGAGCATAATATTGTTGTTTAGAAGTAATTATGGAGGCAATGCCTGTTCCGGCCCCAGCTGCTCCCAATCCTAATAATACAGATAAGGTAATGGCGGTTACCGGCTCACGCTTAGTACGAGCAGAGCCCGAGTAATATGGAAGGAGGTCTTCGGTGGGATGTATGGAAATTTTGGGCATGAGCATGACTAAAACACAATATTCATTGTTAGATATTAGTAAGCGCGGGTTAACGGAGGGCGTTATGCCAAAGGAGCAAGCAAAATAAGTACCGTTGGGCGCGACAAGAATTCATAGGACAGCGGGGGTGAGAAGGAGCTGTTACAAATGGGTACTAGCTGAGGGGGTAGACGCAAGAGGGGGCTATGTATACAGAGGCCTATTCCCGAAAGCTGAGCCAACGTGAGACCCGGAGAGGTCTCTGAAAAACGGAAGGGATCTGACCAGCGAGTCTTGCTGGAGTCATTGGTAAGTATGAGGTCTGCTGAGGTATTGACTAAAACTGCTATCCCTTCGTAAAACGGGGGAACGGGGGAGAAACATAACCAGCACTCGCTATATCCAGTGGAGTTAAGGGATTCTGCAGTCACATTAGCCAGGCCTTTAAGGATTTCGCCTGTAGAGGGTAAAACCGGGGGGAGCAAAGCCTGGAAAACAGTACTAGCAGACAGGGGGGAAGGGTTAGAAGGTTTTGGGTCTTTTGTCTTAGGGGCAATAGGGCCAAGGATAACGTGCTTGTTGGCGTTTGGAATGGATCGAAGTAATTTGATTTAAAAGTGAGCCCAGGGTCAGTTCCTGAAATATAAAGCCTTAGCCCCCATTCATGTCCCCTGAGCCATCCATCAATAGGGGCCCTTTTTCCCTTGTCAGTAAAGGCAATGGAGAGCGGTGTACATCGTCCCCTGTGGATTGGGTTTTGACATTCGGGAGTGGGTACGGTTGAGTTACGCTTGGGATTCCAAGTCCTATTTACAGTTATATAATCCCAAGTGGAGCTAGGCTTCCAACTAGCGTCTCCCGTGGTCTCACACCCCCAGGAGCCACAGAAATAGGAGTCTCTGTATCCACATTTATAGTTAAGGGTTCGATCTCTATGAGCTCCAGGGCAAACATAAAACTCTGCTTCTCTGAGATAGGTTCTTTTACGGCGGTATTACACCCAGGGGACGGCTAGAGTGAGTGGGAGTATTGTCAAGGGGGGGAGCTTGGGAAGGGGAGGTAAATGTCTGGGAGTCCCCAGGCCGCGGAAGCTCCGGCAGCCAGATCACAGAGATCAGGGGTAAGAACGGGCCATGGGGGGGTACTTGCTAATGTGGAGAAATTGAAGGCGACGTCTCCTGCTTCATTGGTGACTGTCCAGGTGAAATTGAGAATTTGATGGGTCCAAACGGGGCGAAGGGCCATGACGAGGATCAGTAGCGTGCATGTCTTCATTTTTGCCTCCTGAAAATAAACAAAAAGGGAAGGCTTCTCAGGGGTTAATATGCCCTGGATTGGAATTATTATTGTTTTTGCTTTTATTTGTGTCTAGGGGTTTAATGAGTCTATCTGGGAGCCATCGGGCATTTTGTACCTTAGCATCATATATACAAGCATGTCCTTTCCCCCATATGAGTACAGGGTCAGGCCCGTGCCATGTGTTGGTCATCGGATCTTTCCACATAGCCTGTGCATAGTTATCTGCCGTGGAGGGATGCCAAAGGCGATCAGCAGCGGTTTTACCCGCGGAGTCATGGGTAAGAAAATTGAGAACAAATAGTGCATGATTTAGGAGTGTCTTTGCATTACCTGTTTTCGGGTAGAGTGCTTCTCCCCCCGACTGAAGTTTGAATAACATGTTTTTAAGAGTTAAGTGGGCTCTTTCAACAATACCTTGGCCTTGGGGATTATAAGGAATTCCCGTTATGTGCTTAATACCTAACTGTGCACAGAACTGTTTAAAGCTAGAGCTGGCGTATCCAGGGCCATTGTCAGTTTTTAAAACTTTAGGTTGTGGCAGATATGCCAGGCATGAGAGAACATGGGTAATAACGTTTTTAGTTGCCTCTCCCGTTTGCAAGGATGCACATAGAAAACCACTGCAGGTGTCAATAGACACATGAATATATTTTAATTTACCAAAGGGAGGGTAATGAGTGACATCCATTTGCCATATCTCTCCTGGGACTAACCCCCGGGGGTTGATTCCGGTATGAGGCTCTGGGAGGAGAGTTAGGCATCCTTGACATTGCCGAACTATTTGGCGGGCCTGTTCTCGGGTGATTGAAAATTTGAGTCTAAGAGTGTGAGCATTGAGATGATGTAGTTCATGAGCCCGTTGGGCTGCAACCAAGGGTGAGTCTGACGTGACAGAGGCTACTAATTGAGTTGCCAGATCAACCCTGTCATTGCCTTGGCAAGCGGCCCCGGAAGGCCAGAGTGAGCGCGTATGTGCCCGATGAAAAAAGGGGCACCGCGGTTTAGAATTAGTTTTTGTAATTTTGCGAATAGGGGGGAAGCATTTGTAGAGGGACGTATGTAAGGCACTGTCTCTAATAGGGGAACAGAGGTGGCTACATAGGCACTATCAGTGTAAAGGTTAAAGGGGGCATCTATTAAAAGCTCAAAAACCTTGATTATTGCAGTTAATTCAACAAGCTGTGCAGAGGAGAGGTCTGTCTGTATTCGAGTAATCTGCCCATTAATGCTGAAGCGGCTATACCGGAGGAGGACCCATCAGAGAACACCATTACGGCCCCAGCAATTGGTGTGGTTTTAGTCCTTTTGGGAAAGACAACCGGGGTCTTTTGAAGGAACTGGACTAATCTGTCCGCAGGGTAATGATTGTCTATTGTCCCCTGGAAGGAGGTGCAGCTGATTGCCCAATCATCATCATGTTGAATAAGCCATTGTAACTGAGACGTGTTGTATGGGAGGGTTATAACTTCAGGGTCTCTCCCGAACAACTTGAGGGCTGCCTCTCGGCCTAAACGTAAGAGGGCAGCAACTAATTGAGGATAGGTAGCTAAGACTCTAGGGGGGAGGCTGGCAAATGAACCCAAAATAGTGGATGGTTTTGCCAAAGGACTCCTGTAGGGGAGAAGGGAGTGGGAAAAATGAGCAGCCACAAACTTAAATGTGGAGAGAAGTAGCTAATGGTCTGTTCAGAAATAGCCCGCTCTACAATGGTTAACGCCCTTTGTGCTTCTGGTGAAAGCGAGCGGGGGGAGGAGGGATCAGGATCTCCGCGTAGGACATCAAACAAGGGCTTTAACTCTCCGGTGGTCAGTTTTAAATAAGGTCTAAGCCAATTGATGTCTCCTAGCAGACGCTGAAAATCATTAAGAGTGTTTAAGGAGCTTCTCTTTAGCTGAATTTTTTGAGTGAGGATTTTATTAGAAAATAATTCAAAGCCTAAAAATAGTTGAGGGGGGTGGACCTGGACTTTTTCTGGGGAAATGTGTAGTCCTCGATCTCGGAGGGCAGTGACTAGTTGCTGACTGGCCGCATAGAGCTGTTGCTGGTCAGGACCGGCAAGAAGAATATCATCCATATAATGGATAATATACAAAGTGGGGAAGAGCAACCTAAAGGGGTCTATAGTCTGGGCTACAAATTTTTGGCAAAGAGTAGGGCTGTTGGCCATTCCTTGTGGGAGGACTCTCCATTGAAACCGAGGAGAAGGCCCTACACAATTGGTAATGGGTAAACTAAAGGCAAAACGTTTGCAATCATCAGGATGTAAAGGTATGGAGAAAAAGCAATCTTTTAGATCAATAACTAATTTGACATACCCTTTAGGGATGGCTATTGGAGAGGGAATTCCAGGTTGTAATGCGCCCATAGGGACCATAGTCTTATTGACCGCCCTGAGGTCTTGTAAGAGCCGCCATTTGCCTGATTTCTTTTGGATTACAAAGATTGGAGTGTTCCAAGGGGATGTAGAAGGTTCAATATGTCCAGCAGCCAGCTGTTCCTGCACTAACTCTATGGCTGCATTTAATTTTGTAGTAGTAAGGGGCCATTGATCGATCCAGACAGGAACATCACTTTTCCAAGTAATGTGGAAAGTGGAAAGAGACACCACCCGGCCAGAGGATCTGCGCTCATATTCTTTGACGAGCCCCTCATTTCGGAAGTAGGGGTTGCTCTGAAAGATGAACCTGAATTTGCAACCTGCTCTAGGGTGTTTAAGCTCCTCCACCTCCAAATTGATCATGTACCTCATCATATCTTCATCTTGGCCACTGATCATAGGCGACAGCTGGGGATGATTCCTGAAAGCCGTGACCCAGAAACCTGGGATATTTTGGATAATGAAACTTCTGCGCTGCATATGGAGCCTTCGCATCCGGCCAAACTTGCGCTCCAACTGAAGGAAGGCCCTGTCTGCCTGAGCATTTACGTTTGACAGCTCCTGATCAATGGCCTCCAGAGAGTCCATGCAGTTATTGATCTTCGGGCCCCACGTTGGGCGCCACTTGTCCCGACCCGCGGGACCTAGTTATTTGTGGGACGAGGAGGATCCGACCTGAAAGAAAATGGGGGCGAGAGAAGAGCGAAGGCAAGACAATACTCTGATCAAGCCTTCGAATTTTATTGTGAGACGGGGGTATATATACACCGGTGTTCAGGGCGGAGTAGCTATAGGATACATGTAGGCAGGGGATTGGCCGCGTAGCAGGGTGGCAATGAGTTACATTCTGATTGTATATGATAATGGGGAAGGAGGGGGAGAGGAGAGTATCTTTTTGGCGCGCGCGGGCTTCATTGTTGGCGCGCGCGGGCTTGCAGCTAATCTCCAGGAAGTGAAGCAGGAACCTCATGAACCGTGGCCATCTTTTTGTCTTTATGTGGCTCCCGACACTTTTGATATATTGTAGCACTAGAACTCTTGTTTCTGTTTATTTAATTGCTTTCCCAGTTACTGACACAAATTATGGGGAAATAGTTTGGTTCTCTGGGATTAGGGGAGGCTCGCTGTTTCTTTATTGCCTCTGTGCTCAGTGCTTTTGTGATAGGTCAAATGTTTAAACCTACAGATTTCAAACCATGGTACCAGAACAGCTATAATATTGGTATGGGGCATTTATTTCTTTGTATGACAAACATCATATGTTTTTAAATGAAAAACATTTAAACTGCTTAAAATCTCCATATACAGGGGTCAAACGGCAAGAATACAATGAAAACATTTGCACTGTTTGGACCAAGGGAAATCATGTTTGCTCAGAAGTCAATAAGAAAAGGAGATCAGGATAGTTAAAAAAATGTGCAAGGCCAAGAGATGTTCGTAGAACTTCAAGTAGACAAGCCCTCTCACTAGTCATCTGTGCAAACACTGATTAAAACAAGCTCGTGATGTTTTAAATACCTGTTCTCATTTTAATGTGAACTTTCATACTAGCAGCCAAAGTGGAAGACTTTTATGTGAACAGTTGTATAGCGGCCTCATAGTGTCCCCCCCCCAAATTCATGTTCACTTGCAACCTCAATATGTGACCTTATTTGAAATAGGGTCTTTGCAGGTGTAGATAGTTAAGGATCTCAGATGAAGTCACTCTGGATTTAGGGTGGGCTGGTATCCCTATGCAATGAGGATAGGACATGGAGAGATACCCGGAGGGAAGGCCACGTGGAGAGAGGGATGGACGCATAGATTGGAGTTACACTGCCTTGAGCCAGGAGCTATAGCAGCCCGGGGCATACCCTTCTTTGTGCCTTCAGCGGGAGCTTGGCCCTGCCCACACTTCGATCTGACCGCTGGCTCTGAAACTGTGAAACGATAGATTTCTGTTGTTCAAGCCACTCTGTTTGTGGTACTTTGGGAAGGCAGCCCTAGAAAATGAATGCACGGAGCTAAATAAAATGTAGTAGTAAATTAATTTAACCTTTTATTTTACACCCCCACTTGAAGAGGTCCTACGCCTTCCCTCTTCAATACCCTATGGGACGAGTGTATGAATTTCTGAAAAATGGTGCGATCCCATTTAAAGCAAAAACAGCCAGCATATCCTCATCGTGTGGCACGGGCGGCTGCGGTGTTCGGCTCTCAGGAGACCTTCCATGGTCTAGCCACCAGAATGCCACCCAGCTCCCCGCACCTGTGGAGGAAGGGACTCTCTCTCCTGCCCTCAGAGCTCTGAGGGGCTGTGAGGAGAACTCGACAGTCACGAATTGCAGTGGAGTTGGACAGCGGCTCAAAAACCTGGAACAGTAAGTCATTACTTGACTTTTTTCTCTGTTTTGGGGGAGTTTTTGTTTGAAGAAGAAAATAGCTTATGTAATCCTATGTTGTCAAAAGGTAAGAGACAAGCTCTCAGTAAAACTGTAAGTTAAACACTGTTTACTTTCACCCTCCCGATGCTTCCTCCCTTCCTCCTCCTCCCTTCTCACCGGCCCCTCCAGACCTCCAGGCAGGAAGCTGCCAGCCCAAGGAGCTAGCTTGCTCTTAGGTGGTGATGGCTGTGTCTTCAGCCAAAGAAAAATGTGGATTCCAAGAAAACAAAAGCTCTCATGCTAGGTTAAACAAAGGAGGAGGACTGTGAACATACAAGAGGAAACCTCAAAGGCTTTGAGAGGCAGGAAATAAAGCAAGCCTCCAGCTGGCTGCCAGGAAGTGATACTGAAAGTGGTTTCAGGAACCAGAGACATGACCACGGACTGTTCTGGGCTTTGCTCTCCACTTCCCCCTACGCCACAGTTTGTGTCATTTCTTCCTCTGTCTCCCCTCCTTCCCCGCTTCCTCCCACCTCCCTCTGCCAGGGGTTTCATTTCCAGGACCTAGCGTGATCTGACTCTCCATGATCTTTCTATTAAGTACCTACCATCATCTAACTAAATTCTATGCCCCTTAATTTCTAAAGCCAGAGTCTGATTAGTCAGCGGTCATTCTAACTCCCCCTGGGCAGTGATGGGACCTGGCCTGAAGCGAGGTCGAGGAGAGTGAAGAAATTAGCCCTTTCAGCTTTGGGCACAGTATCTATTGACGATGGATGTCCACATCGCCTATTTTTTTTCCCTATATTGTGGCTACTGTATCTGAGTCTATAAGAAAAATTAATATAAAATTTATATACATGTAATTTCAGACATGCTAGAAGGATGATCAGGTGTGGGACGAGTTTTTTGCTTTTACTTTTTTTTCCCTTTTTTAAATGCGGCTACTAGAATTTGCAGATGTGGCACGTGACACTTCCATTGCCTCTAGAGGTGTGCTTAGCAACGGATCCATCCTGCCGGGTCCACCGGGAAGCTGCTCCTTCTCCTGCAAGCCCTCCATCTGGTGGTGCCTGTCTGCACCACAGCCCTTGTTGATATGGAGACCTAATCTCCAGTTAGCACACAGCGTGGGCATCGCTTGGGCATTCACCTAAAACATTCTCCCGTTTATCCGCGGTCCAGCTCTCGAACTGTCAAGTCCTCTCGATAATCTACTTGGAAGAATTCTCTGACTTTGACACTTCATGCTCTTTCTTGAACACAATTTTTAATTTGTCCTCTAAATCCATGAACTTCCAGCCATAGATATTTTGCTGGCAACATGCCAGCATCCACGCACCCATCCTGATCCCTCAGGAACCGTCTCTGTCAGGCTGGCCTGCTTGATTTTGCTACTAAGGGAGGAGAACTAAACAGATGCTTTGTCATCACATCAGCCAGTCGATGGGAACACTGACATTCTGTGAGGTACAGAGAGAATCTTAGTACCAATTACCTTGATGGTTTTCTGGGTAAATGTCCCCTTGACTGTACTCAATGGTGTGAAACTTCAGGGACTAAATTTTTGCGTCATCTGTAAATTGGTGCAGATGTTGTCATGCTCTGTACATCCAGACGACAACGGCTTCCTCGTCCCATCTCCTCATGAAAGAAAATATGAAACACCTAAACTTTAGGGGAATATTTCCTTCCAGAATATCATTTTAGAAAAGTGGTCAGTTTTAGGGAAGTAAAAATCTGAAGCTCAATAACTGTGATCATTCTAGTCTTCCCGTGCCCATCTACTCCACTGAACAAAAATGGCATGAGGCATGTGTTAGGGTCTCTGGCCTAGTGCGCCCTCAGCCTGGTGATCTTACTCTTTGAATTTTGGAAAGACAGACAGACAACTGAGGCAATTAGATAGAGCGACATGACAGCCCATGAGCCCTGAGCAGAAGTGCAGAGGAGAACATGCAGGTGAGGGGGGGGGGCGTGAGGGACTGGACTTTAGCACTTAAGGGAGCTACGTCCTGGGCCAACTCGCAGCCTTCTCTGGCCCACGACTTCCTCCTTTACAAAAATGAAGGGTTTGGACTCCAGCACTCCATCCCTATGATGCTCCAAACGAATCCTCTGCCCTTGAATTCCGGTGTCAGCAGCTTGAATCAGCTGTCATCGGATGTCACACTTCACTTTTTTCTCCTTTTTCTTTTTTTGCAAAGTGGAAACCTACCATACAATTTATCATAAATTCAAATTTTGAAACAAGATGAGGACACTTTAGTGCCCTTGCCTCCAGAGGGAATGGGAATGTTCCAGTGATTATTTAGGGGACACTACTTTGAACCACCAAGGTCCATTGTGTGCAGTAACACTGTCATTGAAAGTGACAGTAAGTGATAACCCAGCTGTTAAGAGGGGTTGTGAGAATACTAAATTAGCAACTCTGTTTACACTAATGACATCAGAAACGAAGTTGGGATATAAAGAAGGTTAAGAGAGTCTAGATAGCCCAGCAGCATGTGTGAAAGTGACCAGGATACAAACAAAACAGGGAACTTTGCGCCCACAGGGCTGGCTGCTCAGAACCTCAGGGAGAAGCAAAGGCATTCGGGCTGGGAATTCCCTAGGCTGAAAGGTCCCAGATGGTCTCTGACTCTAAGAGTGAGAACGATGGGATCGTAAAGCCCGGACCTTTATGGGGAGGAGAGCGGTGCTTCCAGTAAAAGTTAAAGGCTAAAAACCCTTAGTAACACTCACAAAAATAAAAGCTACTTTTAACTGAACATCTGTTAGGTATCAGAGAGTGTCCATTTTATAGACGAGGAAACTGAAATTTGAGAGGTTAAATACTTTGTTCAAAAATCCTAGTCTGACTTAAAAATTTTTTTTCAACTGTGGTTAAGAAAACAAATCCCGCATAATATATAATTTACCACCTTAATCATTTTTAGCTGTTTTTTACGTCTGCACACGTTGCTGTGTGACAGACCTTGAGACTTCTTCATCTTGGAAAACTAAGCCTCTGAACCCAGCTATTCAACAACAGCCCCCACACCCCCCACCTCTGCTGCCCCAGCCCCTGGCAAAAACCATTCTACTTTGTTTCTGTGAGTTTGATGACTTCAGATACTTCATGGACAGTATTTGCTTTTGTGACTGGCTTTTCACTGAGGCACGCAGCAAGATTTCTTTTCTTTCTTTAAAAAAAAAAAAACGAATGATATTCCATTCATTTTGTGAATGGACCGCATTTGGTTTATCCATTCATCTGTCAATGGACATTTGGGTTGCTCCCACCTGTTGGCTATTGTGAATAATGCTGCAATAGACATGAGTGTGCAAGTAGCTCCTCAAGATCTTGCTTTGAGTTCTTTTGGATAAATGTCCAGAAGTGGGATTGCTGGATCATGTGGCAATTGTCTTTATTATTTGAAGGACCTTCGTACTGATTTCCATAACAGCTGCACCATTTCGCAGTCCCACCATCAGTAGTACATAAGGCTTCCAATTTCTCCATATCTTCGCCAATACTTGCTATGCTCTGTTCTGTTCTGTTTTGTTTTTTGATAGTGGCCATTTTAATGAGTGCAAGGTGATAGCCTGTGGTTCTGATTTGCATTTCTCTAACAATTAGCCATGTGAAGCATCTTTTCATGTGCTTTTTGGCTATCTTTTGTCTATCATTTTTGGAGAAATGTCTATTCTATCTTTTTTTCCATTTTTAAATTAGGTTATTTGTTCTTGCTGTACTTGAGTTGCAGAATCTTTTTTAAAAATACATTTATTTATTTAAATTAGTTTCAAGTATACGGTACATTGGTTAGACATCTATAATGTTCATAAACTGATTCTCCCAATTGCTCCCTCCCTCCCCTGGCCCTCCACTTAGCCATCATATTAATGCTGACTGCATTCCCTCTGCCATGCTCCCTGTGCCCAGCTATCAACTACTAATTTGTACTTCTTTAACCCTTCACGCCATTCTCCCAGCCTCCCAACCCTCCAGCCCTCTGTCACTAAATTGTCCAGTATATTTGTGAGTCTGTTTTTGATTAGTTTGTTGTTTTTGTTCCTTGGATACCGCATATAAGTGAAATCGTACGGTATCTGTCTTTCTCTGTCTGACTTATTTCACTCAGCATAATAACCTCTAAGTCCATCCATGTCGTTGCAAATGGTAGGATTTCACCCTTTATGACGGCTGAGTAATATTCCACTTGTATATATGAACCATAATTTCTTTATCCAATTATCTGTTGATGGGCATTTAGGTTGCTTCCATATCTGGGCTATTGTAAATTGTGCTGCCATGAATATTGGAGTACATAGATCTTTATGAATTATCGTTTTGGTTTTCTTTGGATAAATATCTAGAAGTGCAATTGGTGGGTCAGAAGATATATCAATTTTTAATTTTTTTAGGAACCTCCATACTGTTTTCTATAGTGACCGTACCAATTTGCAATCCCACCAACAATGTGTGAAGGTTCCCTTTCCTCGCATCCTCACCAACACTTGCTGTTTTTGATTTATTGACACTAGCAATTCTGACAGGTGTGAGGTGATATCTCATTGTGGTTTTAATTTGCATTTCTCTGATGATTAGCAACCTTGAGCATCTTTTCATATATCTGTTAGCCATCTGTATTTCCTCTTCGGAGAAGTGTCTGTTCAGGTCTTCCGCCCATTTTTTAATTGGATCAATTGTTTTTTTGTTGTTGAGTTGTATACGTTCTTTATAAATTTTGAATATTAACCTCTTATCAGATGTATCATTACGAATATCTTTTCCCAGTCAGTTGTCTTTTTGTTTTGTTGATGGTCTCCTTTGCTGTACAGAAACTTTTTAGTTTGATGTAGTCCCATTTGTCTATTTTTCCTTTTGTTTCCCTTGCCCGAGGAGATATATCTGAAAAGAAATTCCTGTTAGTAATATCGGAGAGTTTACTGCCTATATTTTCTTCTAGAAGTTTAATGGTTTCAAGTCTTACATTTAATCTTTAATCAATTTTGAGTCTATTCTTGTATATGGTGTAAGAAGATGGTTCAGCTTCTTCTTCTTTTTTTTGCATGTATCTGTCCAATTTTCCCAGCACCATTTATTGAAGAGACTGTCTTTACCCCATTATGTATTCTTACTGCCTTTGTCATATATTAAGTGAGCATATAGGCGTGGATTTATTTCTGGGCTCTCTATTCTGTTCCATTGATCAATGTATCTGTTTTTATGCTAGTAGTATGTTGTTTTGATTAATGTAGCCTTGTAGTATAGTTTCATATCAGGTAATGTGATACCTCCAACTTTGTTCTTCTTTCTCAAGATTGCCATGGCTATTTGGGGCTTTTTATGGCTCCATATAAATTTTAGGATTATTTGTTCTGATTCTCTGAAGAATGCCATTGGCATTTTGTGGGAATTGCATTGACTCTATAGATTGCTTTGGGTAGTGTGGCCATTTTACCAGTGTTGATTCTTCCTACCCGTGAACAGGGTATGTGCTTCCATTGATTTGTATCTTCTTCAATTTATTTTTTCAATGACATAACTTTCTGAAAACAGGTCTTCTATCTTCTTGGTTAATTTGATACCCAGATATTTTATAGTTTTCAATGCAATTGTAAATAGGATTGTTTTCTTACTTTCTCTCTCTGAAAGTTCATTATCGGTGTAGAGATGTAGGAATATAGTCTGGACATTAACCCTTATCAGACAATGATTTGCAAATGTTTTCTGCCATTCTGTAGGCTGCCTTTTGACTCCGTTGATCGATGTGCAGAAGTGTTAAGTTTGATGTAGTTTTATTTGTCTGTTTCTGCTATCGTGGCCCCCATAATCTGATCTTTAGCCACTGTGACCATTATTATACTATGTAGCTCTGCTCGGTCTTACTGTACAGTCACCTGCACAGAATATATAGCCCTTGAAATTGCTTTATGACTTTCTTAACAAAACTATTTGTTGCAGTTGAAAACTCTTTTGTGTTTGGAGGGTTGGGGGTGGGGGTGGTGTGTGAAGGGCAGGCGAAGGAAGGATGGTCTTGCCTGTGGCGTACTTGGAGATTTTTGTAGTTTCCCATTTTGTTGTGGTTGTTTAACTGATTCTTATTGGTTGCACATATACATGGGTCTCTATCCTGCCTGGGTCAAAACTCATTTAGAACTTCCTGTGTACTGGCCAGAGAGGCAGCACAGGGAGTGTCGGGGCAGGGCCCTGGCCAGAAGCCACACGGGCTGCCTCTCTGCTTGCTGGTGTTTTCCTGTCTCCTCAGCAGCACCGTAGACCCTGCTGCGGTTTTCACAAGTACAAAATAAGCTGACTCATGACAAAACGTGTCTGCTAAGAAGACTCCACATCTAGTTCTCGTTACTGCCCAGTCTAGGTCGTTCCTGTGATTCGTTAGCAGAAAGGGAATCCTGACTGTTGAAAGCTGTGTGAGGATTAAACAATTTCCTTCCTCTTTCCTCAGTTCATCTTCTAAACCCCAGTGGACTGAGGCCCAGTTCTGGGTCGACTTCGCCAGACCCAAATGCTGCAGATTGCACGTCCCTGTTGCCTGTGGCTGCTCCCCCTGCTGCCCGTGCTGCTGCTGCTGGGTGAGTATGGGCCGTGCTGGGATCTGCGGTTTGGCCAGACCCAGGACTCCAGGGACCAGCGTGGGCCGGCCCGGCCCTGGCCTCTGGGCACAGACTGAAAGGGGAGAGAGAACGTGGAGTTCTTAGGGTCCCCGGTCTCTTCTGGTCCGAATGCAGACGTCCTTCCACAGTCCCTGCAGCAGTCGCGTTTACCCGGTAGCCTTGCTGGGTGCCAGGGACAGGAGACAGGAGGAAGGAGAGCTCTGGCGGGAGACTGGGGAAGCGGGCTGGGGGTGGGTCCCCGGGCAAGAAGGGTCCCCGCCCTCGGGTAGCGGCTCGGCCCCTGACCCGCGCTCTTCTCTTTCAGTCTCTGCGGACAGGGAGGCTGGTGAGTGTGCCGGGCCCCTTGCAGGCGCCGTGTTGCTGCCGCGCAGCTGGCGCGGCGTTCGCTGCGGGGGGGAGTCCGCTCCGCCAGGAACCGGGCTTGGGCTCGGCTTGGACGGTTTTCCCACTTTAGCGGGCCCTGGGGTTTGAATCCCGCGGGCCCCACCAAAGACCAAGACCCAGAGGCGCCAAGGGAACGAAGCCACTGCGGCCGAACCCGGCTGGGCTGCGTCTGCAGGCGACCCGGGGCGCTTTGGAATTCAATCTCTCCAAGGTTGTTTGTCCCTGTCCTTTCTGCTCCCCGCCCTCCGCAGGTCTCCCGAAGGCCAGGCTGAGCCTCAAGCCCCCGTGGGTCAACGTGCTCCAGGGGGACAATGTGACTCTGACCTGCCAGGGGGCCCCCGGCCCTGGAGCCCCGTCACCCACTGGTTCCACAACGGCAACGCCCTGGAGAGCCAGGCCCAGTCCAGCTACAGCCTCACGGCCAACAGCAGTGACAGCGGGAACTACACGTGCCACACGGCCCGGACCGGCCTCAGCGACCCCGTGCATCTGGACGTGGTGTCAGGTCAGTGGCCGTGCGTCTGGACGTGGTGTCAGGTCAGTGGCCGTGCGTCTGGACGTGGTGTCAGGTCAGTGGTCGTGCATCTGGACGTGGTGTCAGGTCAGTGGGCCCGGCCGGCGGCGCGGCAGTGGGGCGCGCAGGTGGCGCCCGCCACTGTCCTCCTCACGCCCCGCGCCTCTCCTGCTGCGTGGGGGAGGTCGTGTTTCCCACGTGCGAGGCCATTTTGCCTCGGTCCCAACTGGGCAAGGAGGTGGTGACGAGGTCACAGACGGGCCGCGGGGTGTAAAAGCGGCACAGGGAAATCTTTGCTGCACAAAACCGTCCAGCCCGCATGGCAGCGTGGTGAGCGCCGGGCTGGAGGCGGACGAGGCGGAAGCCCCACGATGGCTGTGGGCTGTGCGCCTCGCGGGAAACCGGGGGAGCTCCGCCCCCACACTCGGCAGATGGGCAGAAGTGGGGGAGGGCGGGGCCCGTCACGTGGAGGCTCGCAGTCTGCTGCTACGACTTTATCTTTCATTCCTGAATGAGATGGGACTTCTGGAGAGGGTTTTAGTCGAGGGAGTCACGTGATCTGAGTCAGGTTTGCGTGTGTCTCCGAGCGCTGCGTGTAACGGGTTCTGTCCAGAAGCTGCTACGCAGGCCTGGGTGCGTGACGGCAAACACTGCCCCGGGCGAACGTTCAGTGTTCAAATGCTGCTTAAGCCCAATTTCTTGGTCGCCTTTTAAGGTCCCTGTACCTCCCAGAGGGGTCCTGGCCGAGACACCAGACCATGGTGCCCTACAGAAAGGGTGATAAATGCTAAATAAATGAAGGGGTTCAGAACAGACTCCTCCCACACTCCAAGGAGTGCCACTTTGGCCTGTGGGGTAAATCTGAGCTGAAAGCAATCGAGATGCTGCAGGCTGACGAGAAACTCTTCTCTCTCTAAAGAATTCAAATTAGGAACCTTGCCCATAGTTAAGAGTTATCACCAGAAATAACTTTTTATGACCTGTCTGCAGGACAGGACAAACTCCTAATTACTGAACACCTGCTCATCCTGTTAAGTGGCCCTCCTCCCCTCTGAAGCCCCAGGCCGCTCAGCTAGTCCTTAGCTCAGAAGGTCACACATCCCTCCTTTTTCGTTTCTGTCCCTGAACCTCTCAGGTGTGCGGGGTCCCTGACTCCCTCGTGTGTGGGGAGCCCCCGATATCAAATTTGCTCATCTTCTCATGCTAAGCCGTCTCCTCTCTGTTTACTTACTAGAGAAGCTGAAAGAACCCTGAGGGTCGAGGAGTTTCTTCCTCCCCGACACACTCAAACTCCAAAACCTGCCCCCACGTCTCAGCTCCCCGTCCCTTCTCACGGCACTGCTGCCCCCAAAACAGCTGAGTGTGCTTCTGACTTTTCCTGCCAAAGTGTGAAAGTAGAGATTGAAAAAATCTTGACTTGGAAGGGTCATCAGAGGGAACTCCCCTGGCCCCACCCCTTCACTGTGCAAAGAAATCCAGCTCGTGGGGCCTTAGAGCCCAGGTGGGACCCAAACCAGAACCTCCCTCCACAGTCGCTTCCTGCTGTCTCGGCCACAGCGCTTTGCCTTTTGTGTACAGAATATGGTTTTCTTAAGTGAGTTTTCATTTAAATAAGATATAATAAATTCTACTATTTATTTCAATAGTGATTAGAGCGATTGGATTTTTTTTCTTGGAAGTTTTTTGAGACATTCTTTATAGACTTGTCCTCCAAGGTGTGGCGGGTGTTTATAGGCAGGGTGGGAACCATTTTACATGTGAAAGCTTGTTTTAATTCTCTTGTTCAGACTCACAAGTGAATACTGAATTTAGAAGGTCACACTTTATTTCTTTCAGGGATGGAAGAATCCATTCAGGTGGGTGAGCCTCCACCTGTTGCTAATGCAGTTAATGGCTGCCACCCTCACTTCCCAAAACTCGTTCAAAAGTTGCCATTAAATCAGTAATCCCCAAACCACAAGTGCTGCATCCACACAAACTCAAGGTTTCAGGTCCTGCCACTAGCCCCACAGTTACTGGGGCTCAACCATCCCCTACCCCAGAGTTTTAAATTCCTCTCCCTCCCCCTTCTGAAGACTTCTGTCCTTCAGGGTCACACGGACTCACAGGTATCATCGTATTCGCCTGTAAGAGAAGGCTCACATCTGCCATGGGGCATTGTCAGCTCCTCTAGCCGACATCCTTCTACATTCTCTGGGGAACGTGGCGCCGAGCCCAAGCCTGCAAGGGCCTTGCCGTTCAGCCTCAGACCTTTCCCTCCACGTCTGTCTTCCAGACTGGCTGCTGCTGCAGACGCCCCGCCTGCTGTTCCAGGAGGGCGAGCCCATCGTGCTGAGGTGCCACAGCTGGAAGGACTGGCCTCTGTACAAGGTCACGTTCTTCCAGGACAAAAAACCCAGGAAGTTTTCCAACATGAATTCCACCTTCTTCATCCCACAAGCAGACAGCAGCCACAGCGGCGAGTACCACTGCACGGGCTTCGTATGGAAGACTCGATACTCATCACAGAGCGTGAGCATCACTGTCCAAGGTGGGGACCGACACTGGTCAGAGAAGCTTGGGCCTTGGAAGGGTGGACAGGGCAAAGATTGTTGATCCATTTCCGAGTACAGTACCTGTGTTCTCCTGAGTGGGCATCTCTGACGTCAGGGGGCCCCTCAAAGTCTGAGCTGTACGCGATTGCGGTATGGGCTGCAGCCCTGTTCCCGCTCCCTCCTCAGGGATTATAGAAATGGGTGTCCTTCACCTGGACTTTTACCTCTCAAGGGACATAAGCCAACTTTTCATCATCCCCAATCTGTCTACCTCTTTTCCACCTCATTCAGATCATTCCACCTTGTCACGTGCTCATTTGTCTCTAGGATTCTGAGGCCTGCTTGTCCCTCCCCACAGACCTTCTAGGCCTAGGTCCAAATCTCAGCTTGGGCAGACACAGTGGTACAAGAGTTTCCCCACACATACAGAGCTAGGCCCCAACTGCTCTTGAGAGGTTGTGCATCCCGAGACCCAAATCATGCCCTTTCAGGGGACATTGCGAGCTGTCTTTGCCACACCAGAGCTGGACAATGAACAGTGCCCAGTCTCTGGCTCCGTGGGGTTGGTGAGAAGTGTAGCCAATGTGGTCTGTGAGTTCTCTGCTGTCCCCAAAGGTTGCGCCCTGGTCAGAGAACTCCTCGGAGGCTTTTCAGAAGGAAGGGTCTGCACTCAAATTAATGCAGGGCATGCTGTGTACTCAGTTCTCCTTTTATATTCATGATGCACGTCAAAGGTTTCAAGAAGCCCTGTTGTAAAAAAAAAAGAAAAGAAAAGAAAAGAAAAAAAAACGACAAAACTTTTAAACTAAGTGTCATAAGGCATTTGTTAAACCTACATGACCACAAAATGTTTTCCTTCATAACTTTGTTGGGGAAGAAGAAATGCCCTCTACCCTTGTGGGTTCTTTCCTCTGGTCTAATAATTAAATTGACACGAAGTGGATTAACAAGATTAGATGAGCAAATTCAATTACACATATACCTACGGTCACCCACGGACAGGACAGGTTCAGGATGAGCTACAGGGCCTGGGGCTTCAGAGGGGAGGAGGGTCATTGCAGCATAATAAGAAAAGCAGCTGTTCAGTAATTAGGAGTTTGTCCCACCCTGTGGACAGCTTATAAAAAGTTATTTCTGGTGATAACTCTTACTATGGGCAAGGCCACTAATTTGATTTTTTAAGGGAGAGGTAGGAGTTTCTCATGAGCCTATAGGGTCTCAGTTGCCTTTAGCTCAAAATTACCCACATGCCAAAGTGGCATGCCTTGGGGGTGCGGGGCTGTTCTGAACCCCTTCAATGTCTATTAATGTCCCTGCAAACACATGTGCCCAAGGTCACCCTTTGACATGTGCTGATCAGTGTTTTATTTGGTAAGGCACAGAAATGAAGTGTTCTGAAGACTTCAGACCTGTCTGCTCTTGACCTGAGCCTGAGCTCCTGGCTCCTGGCAGCTGTCACAAAGGCTTCCCAACGGGGACCTGGCTGTAGATACAAATTCCTGCCTTACCAGCTGTCATTTTCTCACACTCCGCCTCTCGCCTTAGGTCCAGCAGTTCCATCCATCTCCCCACTCTTTCTACTGTGGCCCCAAATCACTTTCTGCCTGGTGATAGGACTCCTGTTTGCCGTGGACACGGGGCTGTACTTCTCTGTGCAGAGGGACCTTCGGCGCTCAATGGGGGACTGGATGAATGACAAAGTCACATGGAGCAAGAGCCCTGAGGACAAACGATTATATTCCGTGCTGTCACGTGGCAGCAGCAAATCCCTTCCCCTCCCACAGCCCGCCCTTGACGGTAAGCTGGGCAAGGAGCCTCCCACCAGGCCTGAAGTCTTGGGCTAGAGTTCCTGAAGGTCAAGGCACAGCCCAGCTGCCCAGCTCTACAAGGACTCACCCAAGTCTGTTTTCGCTGATCATAGACAGGCTCCTCGAATATACGGAAACTCGGTAAATCCTGCTTCCACTTTCAAACTAACCCCAGCAATCCCACCACCTCTTAGCACTCTGGGACCTCTAGCATCATAGCCACGCTGCTGCCACCCCCGCTGGATGGTGACAGACTCCTGACCATCCCTATGCTCACTCTGGAGGTCCTACAGTTTATTCTCACAATTGCCAAAGCAACCTTTTTAAAATGTGTGTTTTGTCTGTCACTTTTCTGCTCAAAGCCTTGCGATAGCTTCCCCCTACACTTAGGGTAAAAGAGGAAGCCTTTGCAAGGTTCTGCAGGGCACTCTGTGACCGTGCTCCCCACTGCTGTTGACCTCATCCACCCGGTTCCCTGCTTTCTTAAACACACATTATGCTTCTGAGCAGGACTTGAGTTACTTCCTGTTTCTGGAATGTTCTTACTGACAGATATCACATCATGCTTCATCATGGCCTCTACCCAGATGTCACCTCAGCCATGCGGTCTCCTTGGTCATTCACCCGCCACCATCCCTGAATGCCCTCCTGCTTTGTTTTCCCCCTTGTCCTTGTTGCCAAGGGATTCTGCCTGTGTCCTCCTGCGTGTTTGTGGTCCGACTGCCCCTCCTGCCACCTGCGTGTGAGCCCCAGGAGGCCAGGGCCTTAGAGGCTCCCTCAGTGTCTGCACTGACAAAGAACTCAATAAATGTTTGTGGAATGAGTCAATTCTTTAGTAAATTTAGAGAATTTTAAACCTAGAAAACCCTAAGGAGTGATGCGGCCCCATCTCCTCTCTTTAAACTGTGGCCCGGGGTTGGGGTGCCCGCTCAAGGACATGCAGGCTGCTGGTATCACGGACTTTTCTATGCGCAGTTTGGGGTAAACGACACGTTTTGTTACATGACTTGTGTTTTGTGCTCAGTTTGGGTCATAGCACCCCCACCACACTGTGTCTATTTAAGTCACCGCCTAGTGTCCGTTTTACCCATGCAGGTACTCGAACGACGTCCCTAAACAGGGTGGGTGAACACAGCAGCGTGTGTGCGGTAGGCCCCTCCGAGTGAGCACGAAAGCGGGGAACGACGACGCCCCGCAGTGCTGTGCTTGCCGTCCAGGGCCCGAGGTGCTGGCCTCGGCACGGCGGGACTCGGGCCGGGTGGGGAGGCCGGGTCGGGGCTGCTGCGGGCTGGGCAGGAAGGCCGCGGGAGCCGCGACAGGGCAGTCCCAGAGCGGGCCAGCTCGTCCCGGGCCGGCCAAGGTCAGCAGCAGTGGGGAGCAAGGTCACAGAGTCGGGACCGTCCTCTTGCAGGCCCTCGGCTACAACGTCCCGACTCCGACCCCAGGCCTGGCCTCTGGGAGCGAGTGACTTTACAGCTGGCAGCTTACGAAAGGCCGAGGGAGGACGGTTCCACCCCGGGCGGGGGCGCCGGCCCCGGCCCGCCCGAGTGATGCGCACCCCACCTGGCCTCCGCTCCTCTGAGGGAGGCGCCCAGGCGAAGGAGCAGACCAAAACGCTCGCGGTGACTTCCGTCGGAAGTTCTGCCGGGAAAAGACCGGATCAAACCACGGAGGAAAATAAAGGGATGCATTGGCCGGGAATCGAACCCGGGCCTCCCGCGTGGCAGGCGAGAATTCTACCACTGAACCACCAATGCGCGTGCCAGTGAGCGGCCCCGCGTAGGTATTGCCGTCACTAGGCCTCGGGGTCTAGCCGCAGGGGGCGCAGCGCCGCGCTGCGCGGCCGGCCCGGGTGAAAACTGCCCGGATGTTGCAAGACGAAGCAGGGTTCAGACTCGAGGAGGGAGCGGCTTAGACCCCGCGGGCGCGGCCGCGGCTCTGCTCCCCGTGACGCCCCGGCAGCCGCGCGGCGCGCTGCGCTCCTTGGCGCTCGCTGGCGTCCCCGTAGGTGAGACACGGTGCGGCAGGGACGCCGAGCGGCGCGCGCCGGCCCCGTCGCTTCGGACCACGCGCGTGTGGGATCCGCGCGACTCGGCGCTGGAGACCGTCACCTCGAGCATGGGGCACGAGGCCAGCCTCGCTGACCCGTTACGTCTCTCCTCGGCGCCTTCGCACACGGCTCGTCCTCTAGCTGTGGTCGTCTGCTCTGCGCACAGTGCGTGGCACTTTCCAGGTGCTCACACGACAGCGAGCGGCCGCGGCCCGGCGGGAGGCGCGGAAGGGCCGCGACAGCGCCGGGAGCCTGAGGTCCCTGCCCCCGACACTGAGAGCCGTCGCCTCCCCGGGGGACGGCGTCCGCCCACGAGCGCCGCCCGCACACTGGAAGGCGGCGGGTTTGCGGTCCTCGGGGAGCAGCGCGGGACAGTCAGCCGCAGGGGCCAGTCACCTGCCCTCGCCGCGGCGCCCCGCGCGCCCGTCCGCTGCGGCATCCTTCCCCCGCTGTGGGGACGCGGCGACGCTACTGAGTTGCAACCGGGGGCGGGAGGGGGTCGGGGAGCCTGAGGCTTAGCGGTGACGGTCTCGCCTGGTCACAGCAGACGGAGGACTGGGGCGCGGGCCCTGTCGTCGTAGGCGTCGCTCGCGCCTCGGGCATGGAAGGGGCTCCGGGCGCCCTGATTGAATAAAGCGCTAGGTAAACGGGCGCGAAGAAGCTGGAGTCCCGGGGGGGAAACGTGTTTTCGTTGTCAGCGGCAGATCGCGGTCGCAGCTGCGTCCTGATTCCGTAAGCGTCTCCTGTCTGTCATACAGAAAAAAGTCAGTCAGTCCCGCATTTGCAGTCTTCTGAGCTGGATTCGCGGAGTGAGAAGGTGGAGATTGATGCATAGTCTTCTCTCCATGCGTTCTATCCGGCTTGTTGGAGGAAAGCGTTTAAAAACAAAACAAAACACAAGTTGTCAGGAGTGGGATTCGAACCCACGCCTCCAGGGGAGACTGCGACCTGAACGCAGCGCCTTAGACCGCTCGGCCATCCTGACGCGATAGAAGTCTTCCTCTTACTTCTCCCTAAGGCTGTCATAGAGTACTGTGCTATGACGTCAGGTTACATCTGTACCGTGTTTGTTTTATTCATGGTTGTAAATAAAACTAGATTTCCCTGGACTGCTTCGCCAAGCAGGGAAAATAAAGCTGCCACCGACCCCTCCTTCCGATTCCGTCCCGCCTCACCATCCCAAACGGTAAAGACCCATTTTCCCTGTCGCCCATTCTCTGGAAGGGCCGAGTCACGCCAGGTGAACCTCTTGCCAGCCTGTCTCCCTCGACCCTCCGTCCCCGATCGCCCTTAGGGTCCGACTCCGGGTGGACCCAGTGCTGAGGCACCATGCGGTGGGGAGGAAGGAGGAAGAGGGGAAGATACATATTCCTGGGAGCAGTTTTATGTGCCTTGGGGTCAAAGGACTCTGAAAAGGCGTGGTGGGCAACAGACCGCCTGCCGTAGCCTCAAGTATGGAGCTCCAGCCGCGCTTTCCTCGAGGCGTTGGTGGTATAGTGGTAAGCATAGCTGCCTTCCAAGCAGTTGACCCGGGTTCGATTCCCGGCCAACGCACCCTTTTCCTCAGGCGACACAGCGCGCTTGCCAGCCGCTCGCCCTGCCACCCCGTGTGAGGCTGCTTTTCTTCCTCTTTCCCATTTTAACACCCTGAGATCCAGATCCGAGAGGCCGTCAAGCGCCCGAGGAAGTGCAGTGAATCCATTAAACTCGTGGGAGAGCTGAACAGACCCTCATTGCAGGCACTGAGGACGCCTGAGCACGTTAGGAACAACTTGGGTGGAGGAGCCCACTGTTTCCATCGTCAGGTTTATGAAATCTAAGTACCAGGTTTCCTGGTGAAAGTAAAGGAAACGTCGGAGCTGAAACGCGCTGTGTGAGCGTAATGTGCGCACCGGCGTGATGACTGGCCACGGGAAAAGTCCGATACGTTCATCTTAGTCACACGCGGAAGCAATATTTTGTGTATATTGGTGAAAAAGATAGATTATGGATATGATCGCCTCTTTCTTGTTACTTTTTTATGTGGCTTTTAGAAAATTTAAATTTCAGTAGGGTTCTAATTATATTTCAGTTGTCACGCGCGTGTCTAGACGGCGAAAGTGTGACTTTGCCAATATCCAGCATCTGTCATAGAGTAACTCTGGAAGCTTTGTAGTAGCTTCCTAGGCAGTAATCCTGGACCGCTTTTTGCGGCACTCCTCGTTAGTATAGTGGTGAGTATCCCCGCCTGTCACGCGGGAGACCGGGGTTCGATTCCCCGACGGGGAGGCTCAGCTGTCTTCGTTTTCGCTCTATTTTTGTCGAAGGTCTTAGGCAGTCAATCTTGGATTCTTCCGAGGGTACTTCCCTCGCATACCCGCGTCTTGGATAATGGCAAAAGTTCCGGTGTTTACGCTGAGACCTGAGACCCTGGCTCTGCGGCGCTGAGACGCGTCATGACCGCTGCCAGCAGGAGGCCTCAGGATGGGACCCTGCGCGCGGAGATCCCGCGGCCCGGCTCTGCCTCCGCGTCTGTAGTGCCGCAGACCCTTTGCGACAGCCATCTGCAGTCGCGCTTTAGCCAGCACCTGGCACACAGTGTATGCTTCTTTTCAAAAAAGTAAGAGTCCTTGTAGAAATATGGAGAATGAACAAATCACAAAGAAAGAAAAGGCAGCCGGTTTCCATCATCCAGGAAAACCTTATTCGCGATCTGCTGCGTGTTTCCCTCCCGTGTTTCTGAACGCAAAGTTGGAATCATACTGTGCATATTGTTTTTAACCAACTCGAGTGTTTGCTCGAAATATGACTATTTCTATATTCATTACGTATTAGTCTAAAACATTATTTTAATGACTTCATTGTGTGCGTTCTCATTTCACTGGATGACATTGAAACTTTGATCTGCACTAGACGGGGACCTGCTGACTAGAGGATTACTGTCGAAGGGGAAAAAGGAGGTTCTGGTGGAGGCTTCGGAGGAGCCTTGGGACTCGGGCAGCAGACAAAACCGAGCCAGTGTGCCCTGTACGGGGAAGAAACTAGTGTGGCAAATGCCTGGGTACGCCTGGGGGAGGTGTTGTGACTCTGGACGCCTGTGGGCGTGGTATGGCCCAGGGACAAAGGGAGAAGCTTCTCTCCAGGTGGCACTGGGTCTTTTGAAAGTACTGACCAGGGGCCCTCGCTGAGGATGTTGGAATAAGGGGTCTTTGCCCTCAGGTAGTTGCATCCGATGTGACTCTGTGGAAGTGGTCTAGACCCAGGCGGTGTTCTCCGTGGATACCGAATACGCCAGTAGAAATCTCTCAAAAACATTTGTGGTGGAAGGTTAATTTTGTTGTATTAGGCTTCCTTAGATTTTACATTTTGCAGGACTCTAATGGACACGTGAGATAGTCTTTTGCATTGTCACAATCATAAGCTTATTATGAGTTAATACTCACGTGTGTACGCATTAATATAAAAATTATCTAGATCAACAAACAAGTTTATGGACGTAAAAGCAAGTTATCTCCGGAACCCACAGAGAACACTCACCTTGGGTCCCTCAAAGACCCTTCCCTGGTCCATTCATCCTTGCTGCCTGCTTTCTGAGCCTCTTCAGGGAAAACACTGAGTCTTGCCGGAGCCTTGCAGGTGCCAGTGTGGGAGGAGATTTGCTGGGTTTGGGCTGCAGCCGCACTCCAGGGGTTGGGCGGGGACCGTCCCCTGCTTCCCACGCTGCCCCAACCACAGCTATTTGGGGAATGTAGCGCTGCTACCTTACTTTTCAGTGAAGTGACTTGGCAGCAAAGTTAGCGTTCACCTGTCTCTGTGGCGCAATCGGTTAGCGCGTTCGGCTGTTAACCGAAAGGTTGGTGGTTCGAGCCCACCCAGGGACGGGGCAGGTATTTTGAGGCCCGGCGCGAGAACGCGGTTCCGCGGTGGGGCGGCCGCCAGTCAGTCACTGAGCGGTCTGTCTGTTGTCTGCGTTTTTGGGGTACGGCGGAGAACGAGAACTTTAGCTGACGTCATGCCGCGTCCTGTTGGCCAGCGGGCGCCGCCCTGCCCAGCCCGCTGCCTCCTTCTCCCCTGTTCCTGCCCACGGTCGCCGCAGCCACGGCCTGGCGGGTCTCCTGCCTTCAGCTCCGCCTCCGCCCACCCTCGGAGCAGCTGCGCAGGCTCCCGGGACCCGCAGGTGGCGCGGTCTCCGCGGCCGGCCGGCCGAGCCGCGCCGCCTCGCCTTCGGGCCTGACAGCCTCCCGGGCTCCTCTGGCGTCGCAATCTTCGCCCGCAGCCGTTGGCCCCGCTTATCCTCGCCGCCACACCCCCAAACCAAGGCCTTCTCGCCGCGCCGAGGCCCCGGGAGCGACCCCGCCCTCCGCATCCGCACAGCGCCGCGCCTGAGCGGCCCCGCACGCCGCCGGCCGCGCGCAGGGCGAGTCCGCGTCGCGGCCCCAGGGAGTGTCCCGCCTTCGCGGGGCGCAGCCGTCGCACGGGAGGGGGCCGCCCGGGCTCACCGGGCCCTGCGCGCCTCTGCGGGGCCGCCTTCTCCTAGAGGCCTCGGGCTCCGGAGCGCGCCCCGCTCCGTGCCCTGCTGCGCCTGCCCCGCGAAGCCCCCTGCACGCGGCTGTCTCAGCGCACTGTCCCCTTCCAACGGGGGCTCCCCCGAAAACTTCAGTTCTACATTATCCGGGTCATTGTCTGCTGCCTCTGCCATGTCGCAGGACACCTGTCTTAGACTGTCCTGCTCTTTCTTTGCCACCGCCTCATTGGTTGTGCTGTCTCCTCTAGATCCCAGCAGGCCCCACAACAGATGCTGAGCCCTCCCCAGCTGACCCTCGACCATTAATTCCCTTACCTACTTATCCAATTATCTGAGGACAACGTCCACACATCAAGGGGCACCGACCGCCCAGAGTCTGTGCCGTTGCTTGGCTGTGACGGATAGTTGAGACAGAGATAGTCTCTGTGGCTGAGGCTTCAGTTTCTAGGGCTCAGCCGCTCACGGGGCTCACTCTTGGACCCCGAGATCTCCCACCCTTGGCTGGCTTGGTGGGGTATATACATGTGGAATCCCTACATATCCGCCTGAAACTAACATAACATGGTATGTCAACTTTAATTTAAAATAAATTTTTAAAAAACAGATTGAGCAATAAAAATATCATGATTAAGAAAACTATCACAAGCCCTTCCTTTCCATCTGAGACCAAGAGAAAATAGAATTGGGTGAAGGACTCTGGGCCTAGACTCTGGCATCACTTTCCTGCTGCTTACAGCCATGAGCATTGGGGACGATGGGCTGTGACTCCAGAGACAGGTTCAGAGATGCTGCTTTTATTGCTTGTATGTGTCCTCAAGGCTCTTGCTCCATGTGACTTTGCTATTCATCCAGTCCCCCATTGAGCGCCGAAGGTCCCTCTGCACAGAGAAGTACAGCCCCGTGTCCACGGCAAACAGGAGTCCTATCACCAGGCAGAAAGTGATTTGGGGCCACAGTGGAAAGAGTGGGGAGATGGATGGAACTGCTGGACCTAAGGCGACAGGCGGAGCGTGAGAAAATGACAGCTGGTAAGGCAGGAATTTGTATCTACAGCCAGGTCCCCGTTGGGAAGCCTTTGTGACAGCTGCCAGGAGCCAGGAGCTAAGGCACAGGAGTCCTCTCACCACTCTGGCAATCTGAGCAGAGCGCAGGTCCCCAGACCTCAGCAAGGGCGTCCTCTGTCTGATGGCCACATGCCACCGGAAGTGAGGAGCCGGGACTCGGGTTTTGTGTGAATTTACAGAAGTTGTCGAAGTTGCTGTGAGAACATTATTTCTTAATTCAGTAACTTTATCTTGTATCTCAAAACTATAATCACTGTTTTCACCCCATTTTGTTCATTGTCACTAAAGGAAATCTGAAAAGTTGAATCATTGAAATTTGCTACTTATTTGCAGAAAATTGATACTATTTCTCTACAGAGGCCCAATGACTAATAACCCCAAAGGAAAGGAGGCGGGGCTTGTCTGTTCACACCCTCTCTTAGCCCTTGACATTGTTATTTAAAAGCCTTCCTTGCGGTGGTCTGTAAACTACATCAGGTGGCGTGGATTTTAGTTTCAATTTTTTAACTCTTAAATTTGATTTAATTTCAAACTTTAAAAAAATTAACAGGATAGCATAAACTACTTGCATCTAGTCTTTACCTTCCTGTGCTATTTGTGGTTTTACTTCATTTGCTTCATTATCTGCTCTCTTTTTGCAACCAGTTGAGAGTTTTTTCTTTCCATTTAAATTGTAACAAAGTTATTTTATATACAAATTATGGCATTGTTTTGTTAAAATGTCAGAAGTCTTGTGTCTATCTTGCCGCTTCCTGCATGGAAATTGCTTACAATGCAGCCTCATTCTGGGCACAGGTGGAAGTCTGGTAAGGCAGGAAGGCCAGCCAACATTGGTGGGGGGGAGCTGCTGACCCTGAGGGGGTGCACCCCAGAAAATGGAGACATTTCCTAGGTGACAGAATTTTACCACAGGACATTGGTGCCTGTCCAATTCTTTCATTTATCTAGTGGTTAAACAGACAGGCTTTGACCCTCTGGTGTGACCTTTGGGGCAAATTGATTCCCACCCCTCTTTTTTTTTTTTTTTAACCTCACTTACTTCATCTGTAGAGTCAGTGTTACCCACTCCTTGTGGGGGGCCCCTGTGACCATCAAAGGAGGTGCGTGTAAGGAAGCACTTAGCAGTGTCCAGCACACTGCCGGGGCCTGGTAGGTGTCAGCTGGTCTTCATACAGAAGAGGAAATTGAGGTTCAGAGAGAGACTCAGCGGCTTAGCCACAGTCCCGCAGGTTCTGGGCCCTTTCTGGGACAAAGTGAGGAGCTCCCGCCAGGTTGACTCCTGGTTAAGTCGCAGATAAAGGCGGGCAAGCTTGGCAGGGACACATGGCGCTGAGGGTGTGGTTCGAATGGGCTAAGTAAGAAGAGGTGGCTTCCGCTCCTGCTGTCACACTGCAGAGTGAGCGGCCCCTCTGAGAGCCCCACATAAGGAAGCCTGTGGGCTAGGCAGCGGTTACCCCAAGTCCGGCATGAGGGCCGACCCCCCACGCGTGGGGCTCTGCGCCCCGCAGGCCTGCCCCTTGCTCACCTAGAACAGTGATGTTCGCAGCCTCCGAAGACACGTTGAGGGTCCCGATGATCCCCCTGCAGAAGTAGGAGCCTCCGTGTTCGCGCCTTGCCTTCGGAATGTGGAATTCCGTGTTTTTGTAAAAAAACTTCCTGCCTCTGCCATCCTGGAAATACTGGACCTTCAGCACCTGAACGTTCTTCCAGCTGTGGCACCGCAGCCGGATGGGCTCCCCCTCCTGGAGCACCCACCGAGGGGCCTGGAGCAGCAGCCAGGCTGAAGGACACAAAGGGGCCGCGGACCCGGGAGGCCTGCTGATCAGCACGAGCCGCGCCACCAGGTTCCACCACCAGCTCCCGCACGACGGAGCACCGCCTGAGCCCTGCAGGAGGGCTCAAGCGACACCAAGACCTTTTGTCTAATGGGGACCAGAGACGGGCACACATGATTAGAACCTAGGTTAGAGCACGGGGCTAAGTGATGAGGTCGGCGAGAAGCTGTCTGCAGGGCTGAGTGCCACACGTGGGTTTGCTCTGGCAGGTAAGGAGCCACAGAATGTTCTAGATCAAAGAGTGAAAATTGCATCTGAAATAATGACTTGCCCCACTGGAGGAAAGGCAGACCAGAAAGGCTATGGAAAAGACTCCTCCAGCCAGTGAGGAATGAGGTCACTGGGCGGCCTCGGAAGTGAGCAAGTTCACCGTCAAGGCCAAGGAAGAGAAAGACAGGCAGCTGGTGGGCCCCTGGGTGGCTGGTGCTTTCTGAAGGGCCAAAGGGCCTCTGCGAGGTCATTGTCATCACTGAGCATAGCCATCGCAAGAGAAAGTTCCTGTAGCATCAGGACACCTTCTCACAACTCTGTCGCCCAGTCACCAGGCTCCACAGAGAGAGAACACGGAGTCCTGGTCGGGAGGCGGACCCAAGTCATTTAAAATGATACTGCAGACAAATTTCAGAATGACATGAGAAATGTTCAAGGGACAATGTTAGGGTAAAAAGACAGAATGCAAAAAAAAAAAGAAAAAAGTATATGTGCATAGAATACAACAAAGAAAGAACAGGCACTTAAATATTAAGTTTTCTCAGGGCGGGGGAGACTGCAGGTCATTTACATTTTCTCCCCATTACTTTTGAAATGGAACCTGAATGATTTTTATAAGAAAACAAAACAATGACATTTACTATCATTAAAAAAAAATTCGCTACCTTATGCTAAACAAAAATGGTAGAACATGAAGAAAATTCTGTACCAGGAAGACGTGGCAAACAGAAGGCACCCTTCATTACTCACTAAGAGACACCATTTATCAACAAAGGCCTCGGGCCTTAGGACCACCCACTGCCTCAGCAGAGAGACCAGCACACTTGCGGGACTGTAAAAGTACATAGTGTATATATGTGGTCTGCTGGCCTTCGGGGACACTCTTGCCCTGGTCTGTCCTGCCACGGGCTCAGTAAATGTCTGCCTGTACGTTTGTTCCACGAATATTTTATTGGGTGCACACCAGGTGCTGTGTGGGCTGCGCACGCCAGATGACTAAGGCGCACCAACCCCCCCCCCCCCCCCGCCTCAGAGTCTGCAGCTGAGACTCAGAGATGACGGCGGCGCAGCGTCGTGGGCGCTGCAGGGGCTGAGCTCAGAGGACCGCGGGGCCAGAGAGGGCGGGCGGAGACCCCGCGCACACGGCGTAAGGAGGCCTGCGTGGGGGAGGCGGCGAGGGGGGCAGTCCTGCGCAGGCTTGGGGCTGTGCTCACGGCCACACGGTCCTCATCCACGGGCTGAGCTGCCGAGTGGAGGTGTGAGCCGGAGTGTGGCATTGACGGCAGAGAGCGATGGATGTGACGCCGGGCCCTTAGGGTCGGCGTGGGGGCAGCTTAGGGCTGTGTGTCTGGCAGTGAGAAGGGGGCTGGGGTGCTGAGGACAGGTTCGTTGATTTACGCAGTCACCGTCACCGAGCCTCAGCGTCATGCCCTGACCTTGGGCCAGCCCGGTCTGTGTGGGCCGTACCCTCCGTGAACGCCATTCTGGGAGCCGGGCATGCAGCCTGTGTGCCAGCCCCAACCCTGCCTGCGGCCACATGGTGGCTTGGACAATGGCCCTGGCACTGCGGTGACCACAGACCCGCCCCGGCCTCCTGCTCGCCCCCTTAGCTTCGTCTCCGGCTCTCCCGGAGTCGTTCTGGGCCTCTCGTCAGTGACTCCCCTGGGTGTTGGGGACGTCCCTCTTCCCCTTCACCCACTCACCAGTGTGCACTTCGAGCCGCACAGGGTCGCTGAGCCCAGAGAGGCCCGTCTGGCACCTGTACTCCCCACTGTCCTCAACTTCGGCAGCTGCGATGACGTAGCTGGAGGTCTGATTTGAGAGGCTTCTTCCATTGTGAAACCACTGCGTGGAGTTGTCCCCATGGGGGTGGGCCCCCTGGCACCTGAGGGTCACACTGTCGTTCCTGAGCACCCTGTCCCATTGAGGATGCAGGGACACCACGGCCTTTGGGTGGTCTTCTGAGGAGACAAGAAGGTGTGGGTGAGGGCAGGGAGATGAGCAGGGAGGCTCGGAGCAAGGGGCCGTCACTGCAAAGTCACGGTATGTGGCTCTGCCTTGCTCTGTGACTTGGTCTTAGAGCATCTCAGCTTGGGGGCACTTGACCCGATTTTGGGCTCTCTTCATCTTGAGGACAATTGACCAGAGAAGCAGGGGGTGCAGCCCTGCTGTGCCGGGGACTTGCCCCTGGCAGCCAGGACCAGCACTCGCCCAGCGGACACTCGCCGCAGCCCGAGGCTGCCATGCCCTGCAGCACCCCGCTCAGGCACCCCGAAGCGAACTCACCGGGCTGCGGGCTGGCCGACACTGCAAGACAAAGAGTGAGACAGATGCTGAGCAGAAGCGCAGATGAGGGTGACCAGGGTGTGGGCTGAGCCCCCTCCCCCGCCCCGGCCGCCCTGGGCACCCACGTCCTGGGACCTGGGACGCACAGAGGGGACAGCTCTGCCCGTGCAGCGTTCTGGGCCCCATGTCTGTCCTCCTGCCCCCCATCCGCCACATCCCTGCTTCCAACCTCGTCCCATGCTCCTTGGTCCTTGTCTAACCTCCCGAATTAAGGCCAGAAGTTAAATTCCCTGAATAAAATCCCAGAAATAATCTGAGCCCGAGTCCCAAGAAGGGTGGCGGGGAAGTCTCAGAGGGGAACCCTGGAAAGTCACAGTGGGAGAGACAGACCTTAGGGACTGCGAAGTCCATGTCCTTCAATGTACAGAGAGGGTCGCTGAAGCTGGGGGTGAAGTGACCGAGACTCCACAGCCCCCTTACCTCCCGATCACGCCCACCTCAGAGCCAGCTTTCTCCTGGTCTCTGTGCCCCAGACGGCTGGTCCTAGAGGTGTGCTAAGGGTCCCAGCCCCTGCTAGGGACCCATCTCTGGCCTGAAAGGGTCTGTGCTGAGCTCGGGGCCTCCAGAGCTGCTCCCTTGCAGTGACTTACCTAGTAGCATCAGGGCCACTGGTGACAGAAGCTGCCACATGCTGTGTGCAAGAGTGAACAAGTCCCCACAGATGTCTGGAGCCCTACAGTGATCTAGACAAACTGAGAGGGGCCGTGAGCAGCCTTCCCCTACACTCCCTCCCAGAGCTCACCAGTTTCCTTTTTCGGGAGGGTCACCGATTCCTGAATCTTAATTAGAAGAGAGGTCCCATGCGTAGGGAGGGGGGCAGGGGGGAAGGGTGAGACGTGGAGCTGGGCGTGTCCCCGAGCAGCCATGAAAGTATTTTCCCACCTTGTGGGTTTGGGTCCACCCAGTGCCCGGAAGGGGATGGCCTGGCCCTGGGTTGACACTCAGGAGGGAGGGTGTGCCCTGGGGTCTCCAGCTCTGCCTCAGACCCCCGCATCCCTGCAGCCTGGCCTATCCGCGCCCAGAGAGCAGGCCTCCACACCCTCACACTGCCTCGCCGGTGTCCCCCACTCCAATGTCACCTCCGCCAACGTTTCCTCTCAGAGTTCAAGCTGCACAAGCCCTTTTGGTCTGAAATCCACAGGGGCCGCTAACTCCTTAGTGGGGTTTAGTCACGAGATTCACATCCTCTGTTAAAAGGAAACCAGGCCGCGAGGAGCGATGGGCCCTGGGAAGGGTGGAAAGGGACGCAGAAAAGGTGGCGGGGTGGGGACCAGGAGGTGGAAAGGTCCAGACAAAAGACAGGATCTCCGAGGCAACAACATGGCTGACGTTTTAAACTTTCGCTAAAAGCTTTGGGCCCTCGCAAGGGAAACGCCAGCGTACACACCCTTCTCCCTACAGTGAGAGAAGCTCCCGGTGATGCCACCCAGGGGTCCTGGGTTAGAGCGAAGCGCGCGAGACCCCTCCGGGTCTGAGAGCCTTGAGCGAGAAAAAGGGGAACAGCGAGGGACGGGGAGGGGACGAGAGGGCAGAGCACCGAAGACAGAAACTTGGCACCGCACGTACCAGGAGAGAATCGCTGACGCGGCGGGCGGGGGGCGGGGGGCGGGGGCCGAAGCGGAGAGAACAGGGAAGCGCGGAGGCCCAGCCGCCCGGGGAGAAGTGGCAGCGCCGCGCGCGCGCAGCTCCGCGAGGCGGTCCCGGCGCCAGCCATCTTCGCCAGGACACTTTCGGGGCTGAGGTGGGGGACAGGAGCTTGGCAGCTTTCGCTCGAAGGCCACGTAGAAATGCAACAGCGTTTTAATGCGTTCCTACTCCTGTCGAGTTTGGGGGCACAGCGAGCCTCCGTCCTGTGCCCAGAACCCCCTTCCGCTGTGGGAAGCTTCGCTCCGTTCTTCCAGTTGGGATGTGTTTCGTTCCCTCCCCACTGCGGCTGCCTCCCTGTTTCTGTTCCTATGTGTTAAGTAGAGCCCCCACGTCTCCTGGTCTCAGCAGAGCGGCGTTATGCAGCAGGTGTCCTGTGGGGCCCAGTGGCACAGACTCCCTGGTCACCTGAGCCAGGTGCTTCAGGTGTATCCCTGTGTGGGTCCTGTGTGCTCCTGCTGTCGCTGAGTCTGGTTGTTGTTTGCACATCGATGGGAGGTGTTGCCCCTCGAGAGGACGGGCGTGCCTGGGGACCACCGTAACCCCTGCGGAGGAGCAGTTGTGCAGGGGCTGAGCCTGCGGAGCAGGATTCACTTCAGGGGGGCTCTGGGGACTGCCCAGTCTGCCCTGTGGGAGTGTAGTTTGTGGAGGTGGTTAGGTGGTGCTGTGACGTGGGCAGAAGCTGGCTACCAGGTGTGTGCATTCTGGGGCCTCTTGGGATGAACCGTTTCAGGTCAAGGCCATCCGCTGCCTGTGCCCTGCCCGGGGCCACTTGGTATTAGCTACAAAGTGATCTCCAGAGGGCTGCCACTTGTGTTGGGTTTGGAGGCACCTGGGAGAGGCCAAGCCATGAACCGACACAGGCTGCCACTAGAGCCTGGCTCGGGGCTGCTCAGCAAGGGGTATGGAGCACCCTGAGGCCAGGTTCTTCTTGTTTGCGGTTTGTGGACCTCTGAGAGATTTTAGGAAAGCCTGCATCATGAGCCAAGATGGACTGTTGGCGTGGGGAAGCCATGGAAGTGGCTTGGGCGGCCGCATGTTGGGAGGGGCGGGATCTCAGGGAATCACCTGGGAGGGGCCAACAGCGTTAGGCCGGCTGGTGGACACTCAGTGAGGCACTGCCTGTGCACGCATTCTGGGTGTGGCGAGTGCCCAACAAAGGGACAATGGCTTCTGCCAGCACTTCTGCTCAGGGGAAAGCTGCCGCCCCAGCCCTCACCCTGAAGCCAGACAACTCTGTCCTCCACTGTGTGTCCCTGGTGCTTCTCGGCTGCAGCCACAGCGCTGGCGCTCAGAGCGAGCGAGTCTGTCAGTGGGCAGCCGGCACGCAGGATTTTCAAGAGGAAAGTCTGTGCCTGCCGCTGCCCTCTGTGTCACCCAGCCACCATCCATGCTGGTTTCCACAGCCAGAGGTGGTGGGACTTCTTGTCCCTGCACCGGGGCCCTGGGCCGGGGGCCTGATGTGGAAACAGGACCTCTCACTCCTCCAGGGGTATCTCTGCAGCCAAGACATCCCTCCTGATTTTTAATGGCCACACGTAGGGAACCAGCCTGCTCCATGTCTCCGCCCTCCTACAAGTCTTTACATGGCTTCTTCTGTGTGTCCCTAGTTGTAGGACTCTGTTCAGCTAGAGTTATGATGGTTCTCAATGATGGCTGTTCTCTAGTTTGGTTGTAATTTTGACGTTCGCAAGAGGAGGCGAGTACAGCGTTTACTTACTCCAACATCTTGACCGGAAGCCAATTCAAATATTTTTGAGAAATGTGTGGAAAGGTAGGGCCACTGTTACTCCTTTGACTTTCTTGTCCCCTGAGACTGCATGTTTGCTAAGACCCCCCTCTGGGTAAACAACCTGCCTTCATGAATGTCAGCTAGAGGAGAGTTGGCTCCCTCACTTCTTTTTTTGATAACCATCACTGGTCCACTAAGAAATGATCAACTAAGGCCCACAGAGAGGCACAAAGAAATCTAATTACCTTCTAAGGAAATAGTCTACTTGTTAATTTTAATAACAAAATATGATAACCTCTAAACTATAAATGCAGCACATATCAAAATCATTTAATAAAAATATTCACCATTACACATCTAGTCAAGTGAGGCAAAGACCTAGAAATGGAAACTGCCAGAAAAAAAGGAAAGGGAGGGAAAGGCTGAGAGCGGCACATCGGGACATTAAACAGGGCCCGAAGGTAGAGAAGAACCAAATGGGGGAAAACCGAGAAAGACAAAGATTCTGGGAAAGTAAAAAATGCTAAGGAAGATGCCCGGGCTGGCAGAGGCTGGGTCCCAGATGCAGACGGAAATGCACACAGAATAGCTCACACCCAGAGGCCCAGAAACAGACCCACTAGAGAGACATATGAAGGCGGTCATGGGAAAGACGAGAGCACCACTCCCCAAACAGGAAGAGGTGGACAGTTTACCACATGGGCAAGAAAACCGCAGGAACTTGGAACCGATTTTGTGTGGGGCCTTAAGCCACAGCCTCTGGCTGTGGTCATTAGGGTTACATCGCCTGTTGACATACAAGAGCTTCCCAGAAATTTGATTCTATCTGCTGGTGTGACTTGTGAATGCCCCACCTCGTTATCTCACACCAGGACACATGTAGACGCCCCCAAACTTGTAAACATTTAAAGTTTCAAAAGACGGGTGTCGGTGATGTGTTGTGAGAAAAATGTTGGTGAGGAGGAAGGAAGTTCAGGGTTCGGTTTCAGTCTGATGGGCACTGGCCACTGCCCTTCCCTCAAGCTCTGTTTCCTCATCTGTAAGGGAGGCGATTGGGCCATGTGGTACCTGCTCCTTCCATCGCAAACGTTCTGCAGTTCCAAATACTGGCCTCCAGTGGAAATTTCTAGACACTGCACAGTGCAGTAGTTGTTGGCGTCTACAAATCCCAGCAAAGACCATCGGACAACTTTCAGGAGCCCAAGGAATTTTCTAGCAGAGCTAGCAAATGAGTAGCTCTGAGACTCAAAGTTAATTATAAAAACTGAACTCACACTTTCACTCACACACAGACTGGTCAGAACCTGCCGGGGAGGTCAGGGGTGGCACCGGAGAGAAGTGCGGGTTCCGAGAAGGACAGGGCCTGTCTGGGCCTGGCTTTCCATCCACGCCAGCCCTCTGGAGACAGGGGAAGTCGGGAGACACCACTAAGTTCTGCGCAGAACCCAGAACTGGAACTGGAGATTCGGTCCTCGTCCCTCTCACCGACTTTGTTATTGTTGTTGTTGCTTAAACAATTTATGTTTGAAAATACAGACATCATCTCTAATATATTCCTGCTGTTAAGAAAGTGAAGCATTTGGAAGTAAAGGTGAGAGTGCCATCGAATGACTTCGTCCCCCCACCCCCATCTTCACACCCCTCCTCAGGGATAACCACCGAGAAGCTTGTCATGTCCTTCTAGAACCTTCCCCACACACTTGCATTCACGTAAGCACATATCTACCTGTACGTATGTGTATTTTGTTCTTTTTGGTTGTTGTTGTTTCCATATTACATGATTTTTCCTGCAACTTGATTTTTTAAAAATCACTCCCCATACACAGTGGCACCCAAACACACAGACTGCTCAACATTTTTCAGTTTTTATTTTAATTGGAGGAAATATTTAACTGCTAAAAATATTTTTGAGGACTATGCGGACAGGAAGAGCCAGTGTTACTCCTTTGACTTCCTTGAACCCCGGAAGACTCAGGTCACCGTCCGCAATGAAGAGGGGCCTTCTCCTGTGCAGAGGGCGCCCGGCCACAGACACGCTCCCCCTTCATTGCTAACAGAACGCCACCCTGTTCCCTTACAGTGGCCGGTGGCCGTGGGCTGTAGAGAGGGCTGGGCATTACCCAGCCCAGGAGGTCAATTTTTGGTCACAGTCAGCCACGCCAGAATCAACCGGAAGGCTTGTTAAATGCAGCTGGGGGTGGGCCTAAGAGAGTTTCTGATTCCGGTGGGGCCGGAGAGCCTGCAGGTGTCCAGGTGATGCTGGTCTAGGACCACACCTGAGAGACAGTTCTCTTGCGTGATCGGCTTAGGACAGAACACGTGACACAGTTTGGGACAATGAATCTTCAGGGGCACATGAAGTGATGAGTTTTCTGCCTGTTTTGGGTGATGTGTGCGGCTGAGGCGCTGGGAGCTGCTGCATCTCGCCCCCATGAGGGGACCAGCTGACACACTAACGATGGCAAAGCAAAGTGAGGGGAGACCTGGCCTCCCAGGGTGTCACTGAGCCATTGATTAACCAGCCCCAGGACTACCCTCTCTTCAGACAGCTTGACATGTGAGATCGATCAACCATTTCTTCTTGTTTAAGCCAAGAAGGGTGGAATTTCCCGGCACTTGCTGCAGAAGGCACCTGACTGGTGCGCTCACCTCTCCCGGAGCCCGGGGGCTCCAGCTGCCGTGGCTGCAGGACAATTCACCGGAAGCCAGATGCTGGACGTTTTCAGGTTCATTTTCATTTCTATTATTTTCAATAGCATTACAAAGGGCAACAGTATGTTTTTAAAAATGTATTTTGGCATATTTCCAAAGGTCATTTTCCCAGAAGTGAAATTACAATGTTATAGGTATGTACATTTCTAAGCTTTTTCACATTTCCTTCCAAAAGAATTGTTTGGCTTTACACTCCATTCAGAAATTTATGAGAATCCATTTAATTGCATTTTCTTCCTTAATCTTAGGTAACTCAGTAGCTGAGGAATGGGGTCTCCCATTTTATTTGCATTTCTTTGATGACTAACATGTCAGATCATTTCTCAGGTATTTATTCACTAGCTGTGTTTCCTCTTTCCTATTTCTGTTACGTGAAAAGCATAGTGCCTGCACACTTAGATGGATACTGTTTGCTTAAACAAATGTTTTTGGATGTCTTCGTGGATATCCTGGCCCGTGCCGACTTATCAGGACTCTTTTCTCATTAATTGCTTGTATAATAAAATTATGTCTTTTGGAGGAAGATGTAATTTTTTTAAAAGTTTTTTTTTCTAGTTTGCAGCTGGTAGTTTATTTTGCTCTGATTTTTGTTTTGAATTATTCAGAAATTTAAGAGTTTTATGAGGATTTTCCCCCCGAACCTTAGAGATCTTTCTTCCTTCAGAGGACTTAACGAATACTCATTTCCATTGTGTTCCAGGTTTCTGCACCTGGATTCTGGTGGCCTGCTTGGTGGTTCTCCCCAAGCGCGTTTGTGTGCATTGGGAGGGGTGGGCTGCCTAACAGTTTGCCTTACAAGAGGAGCTTATCGTCACCTCCAAGTCCCTGCCTCTTGGCTCCCTATTTTAACAAACAAACAAACACACACAAAAAAACTGCGGCAACACCACATGGCGTATAAGTTACCATCTCGACCGTCTGTAAGCGTATGGTCCGTGGTGCTGCCCAGTCACACTGCCACGCAGAGACCCCGAGCAGCTCTTCATCTTGCAAAACCGAAACTGTGCCCCTAAATACGAAGTCCCCCCCTCCCGTCTGGCAGCCCCCTTTGTAGGTTCTGTCTCTATGGCTTTGACTACTTTCGATACTTCCTGTATCGAAAGTAGTGGAATCATACAGTATTTGTCCTCTGTGACAGGCTTATTTGCTTAGAATAAGTCCTCGAGGTGCATCCATGTTGTAGCGTGTGGGGGGATGGCCTTCTTTCTTAATGCCGCATGGTATTGCACTGCGGGCATAAGGCACATTTTCTTCATTCATCTGTTGGTGGACATTTGGGTCGTCTCCACGTCTTGGCCACTGTGATGCTGCTGCAGTGGGTGTGGGGTTTAGCGGCCTCTTTGAAATTCTGCACTGAATTCTTTTGCTAAGGCGACAGTGGTGGGGTTGAAATATTTAGCAAGTGGGATGTGGGTTATGACAGGGAGGAAGGCAGCCGTGGGGACACCCAGCCCGCTGGTTCAGGAGCACCCGAGGTGGCAAGTGTGATGGGAGAAGTTAGCTGGGAGACATGACAAGCACAGGTCCAGCCATTCTGAGTGTGAGCTGCCCGTGGGACGGGCCAGTGCAGGGGTCAGGGCCAGCTGGACCTCTGGAGAGAGAGGTCTGCAGCTGACTTGTGCTTCAGAAAACCACCGGGAAGCCCCAGCAGTGAGGCCTGTCTGCTGAGGCCTTTGGGTGGGTCTGTTGCCAGGGTCAAGAACACCATTTGGAATCCCTTAGAACCGCATTCATAACCCTTGGAACGTCTGCCTCCCCAGAAAGAAGTGGCTTCTGGCAGCTCGCGGGTCGTGAGCCTGCGGACCCGGCTCCCGCCTCCTGAAGCGCACCTGTGGGTGCGAGGAGCCCCACGTGCGTGCCCAGTGCAGGGGCGCAGCAGGCTGGGGGCGGGTAGGCCCCAGAGTCACAGACCCAGGAGCCTGGGATCTAACGCGAGGGTTTTCTGCTCCTGGAATCCCACCCGCGGCTGAGGCCCAGAAGCCAGAGCGCGGTCGGAGCAGCCTCCGCTGCAGACGTTGCTGTTCGAGGTCTGGGGTCGCTCGAGCAGAAAGCCAGCAAGTGGCTGAGAGCAGTGGCAGCCGGCTCCCCCTCGCTCCGGGCCGGCCCTGCCTCCCCCAGCCCGGCAGCCCTGGCTTCCTGCGCTGACCGAGGCAGGGTTCTTGTCCCGGGAACCGGCCTCCGCCCCGCAGACGCGGCGCGCGCTGCCCGCCCTGCTCAGCAGAGGGCGGTGGAGAACAGCGAGCCCCTGCACGACGCGCCCAGAGAAAACCAGGCGGTGTGCGACGTTATCCCCAGGCGGAGGCGCCCAGGGGGTGACACATCGTGCTCCACGTGCTCACGCAGGGGAGAGGGCCCTGAGGAGCGGCGCCCCCCGGGGGGTCTGCAGCGCCTAGACGCCTCCTGCCGCCGCGGGCGGAACAGGGGCCCGGTCTCAACACGAGCGGGCGCCGGCGCCGGCGCCGGCGCGGGCGCTGGCTTTGCTCGCACACAGCGGCGTGGGCGGAGCGCGGCCAGCGTGGGGGCAGCAGGAGACTTGGTACCGGGGCGGCGGAGGGTTGGGTGGGCTCGGCAGCCACCCGCACACTCGCAGACGTTCGGGACACCCGGGAGGGTTTAGCCTCGTCTTGAACAGCAATGGGAAGTCGCAGGGAGACTGAGCAGGGCGGTGACCTGGTGTGTTGGGCGATTTGGGGTGTGGTTTTGTTTTTGGTTGAGGCATATTTGGTGTTGGCAACGTTTTTGGTTTCGGCTAAGCAGGTAGGTGTTTCAGGGGAGGAAAACTTCCCTTCTCCCCGTGCAGGTTCTGGGGCTGGTCTAATTATTAAATTGACACAGACAGATGAACGGGAGAAAAAGAAACTTAACTCTGACCATGCATAGCTAGGTATGGGAGTCCCACCGAGTGGAAGTGGCCAGGGAAGGAAGCTCTCGTGCCTTTGAGACAAGGACACAATGAACTTGGGATGAGGCAGAGAGGTTTGGGCTGAGGCCGACTGATGGTGCGAGTTAACACAGTTTGTTCCCGCAGCTTCTCGGCCCCAGCCCCCACCTGTGCTCTTGGGCACCTTTCACCTGGGAGATTTCCTCCTGAGCTCAGGGAGGAAGGGCGAGGTGGGCGGTCGGAGTGACCTTCCTGCTCCTGCGCTTCTGACTCCTCCAGCTTGAAGTACTCGACATGCCAAGGGACCATATTCTGGGACGGTGTGTCCCGAACCCCGTCAGTGTCTCAGGGTTATCCCCGTCCCTGGGCAAGTTCTCCCTCGCTCAGCGCTCGGTGCCATCACCAGACTCACTGTCACCCCTCCACCCCCTGGCAGTTCTGGAGGAACTGGCTTCACTTTTGCAATTACTGCAGCCTGCCCACCTGCTCTGTGCCTTTGCCAGGGCCACCAACGCCCAGGGCCCCCACTGAGATCGGGGCCTTGGGAGAGGACAGGGGCTGAGCTGGGGACTCGCACTGTCTTCTTGTGGAAACTGGGTTTTCCCAGCTTCCCGACTGACAGACAGAGGCCCCACAGACTCTTCCACGAAGCTCCGCAGCCAGCAACACCGTGACCTTTTGTCGTCCCCACTGAGCTCACTTGCTGCAGCCAGGGTCTCCCCGATGCGTGGCCCTGTCGCTTGGGGTCTGCTCTTCCCTGGCAACCCACCAGTCAGGAGGGACGAGCAGTGGGCACTCAGTGCTGGCTGAGTCTGGGTCCACCGAACCTTCACCTGTCGCTGACCCCTCACCCACCGCACTTCTGCTTTGGAGACCTGACGGACACCCCATCTCTCCAGGGAAGGCGTAGCTCTCTCCCTGGCACAGCGCCTGTTTAGGGTGGCATCAATGGTAGCCAGTCTCTTTGTCCCCACCTCTCTGTGACCTGCCCTAGGGAGCAGCATGCCTGGGTCTGACTTGGGATCATGACAGGACCCTGCCCCTGACAGGTCGTGGAAGATGGGCCCCCTCGGCCTGGTAACCATCACTGAAGAGGAAGCGGTGTCTGGAGCCTGAAGGGGGTAAACTGGAGATGCGTCAACGAGCAGGAGGCCTGGTGGCAGCTGGAAGAACCCCCAAAAAGCATCCAGGTATTGGCAAAAGAAGAGACACGTGAATGGGGAGGGGTGCAGAATGGAAAGTGGCAGAGGAATCACAGGGGAGATGGTCTCTTCAGCAAATGGGGCTGGAACGACCAGACGCCCACATGCAAAAATAAATAAAAATAAAACGAATCTAGACACCAGCCTTCTACTCATTACAAAACTAACTCAGAATGGACGTTCACGGCGGCCGCCCGCAGCCAGCGCCCCCGAGCTCAGCCGTCATGCCCCCTGACCCCGCTTCCCCTCTGTGGGTGCCTTTGCTCCTGGACTTCCTGTCCTTTGGGGTCGGCAGCTGGCTGTGGGTTGCCTAGGTGGCTGTCTCTTGAGGAAGTGGCTGGAGGGAGGAAACCCTAAGAGGACCCATAAAGCAATCACAGGGACCTGCTGAAAGGTGGTCAGGGGGCTGAGAGGAAGAGAAACAACCTGGCGAGCAGGAAATGGACATGGCTCTGGCGGCTGGGGTCTGAGTGTCACAGCACCGATCCCGCTTCTCAGCGGGAGGCCAGCAACACCAGGCCCTGGGGGGCGGGGGCGGAGGACCAGACCCTCCTAGTCTTCAAGGAGGATAACGGTAGAGACCAAGTTTAAGAGCCAGGTTCTGTGTTAAGCATTGTTAAAAACGAGATGACAGCCCCCAAATGGAGTCACTTGTGCTGCGTCTCACGTCACCTAACCAACTCAATGACAGCTCTGCTTTCCGGGAGGCGGGATCCGACACCAGCCCATCACGGGTCCCGATCGGCACTAGGGAGGTAGCCGCCTGGTAGACCCGTGCTGTCCCCTGAAGGGAGGTGACCTTGTCACCACCGGCGTGTGGCCTAGCACCGCTTCCTGTCCCGCCACCTCTGCCTGTGAACGACCTTCGACCTTCGTTTGCAGGGCTCCCGGGGGCTCCGCTCTGCCTGCCACAGCGGTCGCCAGCCAACCCCCGAGCTGCCGCTTGTGGCCATCGAAGTCTTTAAAATGGACTCGGCTCATTTTGGTTTTGCCGCTCGGTCTCCGCAACGACATTATCGGGGAGCACTGGTGTGAGCCCCACTCCGAGCTTAGGGGGGCAGAACGGAGCACCGGGTGGTGGTGGGGCGGGGCGGGACGCGGCCCGCGGGAGGCAGGCCTCAGCCCGACTCTCCCAGACCCCGCCTCTCACTCACGGCGCTCTTCCGATTTTTGAATTATTGATCTTTTCTATTTCCCGACATATCCAGTTTAAATCAAGCCGCCCCCTTTCAAAGAATTCTTGTTTCATTGGCATCTTTCGGTTTTCAATAAATAGTGCGCGTCGTTTCCTTTTAGAAACATGTGCTCGTACTTTGTTCTACTTCTGCCCTTTTTTTTGGTCTTTCCCTGGTGGGATGGGAACTCCTCTTTCTGTTTTGGTTTGCACGGGGGTGGGGGACAATTTTCCCTCCGCCCTTCTGTGGTCTCAGCTGAGATACCCTCCCCCAACAACAAACAGAATTTTCATACCGTGTAAATGTCCTGTGTACATAGCAGTGCCCAGAAAACCGGGCGACCCGCCTTGAATGCTGTCTTCCACTAAACGCAAAAGGAAGGGTTTCTCCTGCGGGGGAGGCGGAGCCGAGGGGCAGCTCTGGGGGGTTATCAGGAAAAGTGCCCTGAGCGGAAAGCTTGTTGGGGCACGTCTAGGCCTCTCCATGGACCATCCACGTACTTCTCCTTCTCGCTCAGCTGCAGAGAAGGGGCACCCTCGCTGCGGAGACTTCCCTTGTCAAGGTAAGTGGCCCTCACAAACCCCTAATGGCTGCTTGGTTTTCAGGGTTCCTCCTGGGTCTGCTGTTTCTTAAAAATAATCAGCTCAAAATAATCCTTATGCCAAAGAGGGATATTCTTTTTTTGGGGGGGGGCGTGTTCTGTTCCCTTCACAGCCGCACCACTGAAGTGGCTCCCGGCTGTACCCCCCTGCCCCCACCGCCTCCCTGCCCTCCCCGCTCCCCTGCCCCAGCCCCCCATCTTTACGCCGGCATCGCTGCCGCTTTGGTACTGCCCTACTGCAGTTAAATTTGCTCAAATAAACTCTTAAAAATTGTACCATACCTCAGTTTATCTTCTGAGTTTCTCAGTGTACACACGAGGAGGGTTTCCTTTCCCTTTAGGACCGTGGTAAGGATTAGAGCTCACGTGTGCAGAGTGAACTATCAATTTCGGTCTTATCAAATGACAAAACCAAACAATTAAGGAATGAGTTTGGTGTCCTCAATCTGAAGGAAAGCAGTCTGTGGGCTAGAGGGGGGGCACTCTCCTGAGGGATTTGGGGCAAGAGTGAGCTGCACAGCAGTTAGAGAGGCGGCTGAGGTAGAAGGCAGGATGAGGTGGGAGGTGAGGTTCCCGAGAAGGCCAGCAGGTCCCACTCTGTGGGGTGAGGTGAGCCTGCTGAGGCTGGGCCGGAGGACTGAGATGGGCCCTCGATGGGGGTCTCCTGGAAGTGCAGGCTGACTTCACCTGGGTTGTGACATGGGCCTGGCCACTGGGCTGTGTCAATTTTGTGGTCTCGATTTACTGTATGAGTTAACTTTATCTATCACCCCCTTTTGCTCACACAAAGCCACAGTCCCCAGGACCCAAAGCACCTTAGGTCAAATAGATCCAAGCAAGTCCTGGCTGGAAAAGACCCATCTTAAGCCAGGTGGCTTGTTCGGTGACCTTGTGTAGCGAGTGTCAGCTTCCCCAGAAGTGCTAATCCCAGGGCAGCGGGCACTGTGGCCGAGTGCAGACGCCTCCTGGCTCGGCCAAAGATAATTGAGGGCTGTCCTGCCACAAGAACAACTTTGTCTAGAGAGTCTGGGGACTTTTTGGGGCAGCCATCGCCTTACTGCAGGCCAGGGGCGTAGGGACCCGCCAGGGGAAGTGAACAGTGAGTCATGACCGCCTCCTGGTGATTCCCGCTGGAGCCTGAAATGTAGGTCGACAGGCAGCGGCCTCGGTTCAGTGTGGACATCGGAGCCGTGGACAGTTGGCTGGCACCGCCGCGTCCTCCCTGTTTCCCGTGTGTTCAGACCCTCATCTTCCAGGCACGAGGGATGCCAGTCCTGCCCGGGTGGTGACAGGCCCGCTCAGTGCCACCGAAAGCCGTGTCCTGCTGCAGTGGAGGCTGCTGGGATGTGGGTGCAGGTGACCGCTGAGGCTCAGCAGCGGGAAGGGCAGCCCTGCTGGTCAGACGGGCGAGCGGGCGGCACACTGTGCTCTGCACATCTCCACTTCCATCCTCCGTTTGGTGGAGGCAGAGAGAGGGATGGGCAGGGCCACGGCAGGGCATCTGACATGGCAGGTGAGGGTGGTGTGTGGCTGGAGAAACTGAGGCTCCGGGTCAGGGGAGAGGTCCGCAGCGGGCAGAATGGCGGGGCCTCTGGCGTCCTGTACCAAGGGGGTCTTCTGTGGCAAACCCAACAAGCAGAGGGGTCCCCACTTTGCTGGAGCCTCAGAAACACAGATGGCAGCAGGGTCTCGAGCAGCGGGGAGAGAACGGAGCCCAGAGAACGGGCGCCACAGGGGGAGGGCTTCGTGGCGGCGGGAAGGGACCTGGATTCTCGTGCCAGTGTCCTGGGCTCAAGTGGTCTCCGCCACGCGGTCAGCAGCCTCTAGTCCCGCTGAGCTCGGCCCAGGCCCCCAGTGCTGGCATGGCACGGACGCCTGGGGAGCCCACCGTGCGCCCCGGGTCTCAGCGGCTGCGTCAGTGGTCCAGAGCTCCCAGTAGGGTCCTTCTTGTCACTTCAGCAGAAGCATCGGAGTAAAACAATAACCAATGTTGGTGACGAAGGAGTTAGAGATGCCCTGGATAAAGATCTGACTTTCTGATCCCAAATCAGACAGGGGCAGAGGTGGATTGGGGGTGGAGGTTGGGGTCCCAAGGGGCCAGTGGGAAAAGCCTGTGGCCGAGGGGTGGGGCTGTCGAGGCTGGCGGGACCGCAGGCTTCGCTGTCACTTCCTTGGGTATTACAGCTTCCTGAGGCTGCTGACCGTGCCAGTGCCAAACCCTCGCCTGGTCTCCGAGAGCCCCGGCAGCGGTGGTGCCCGACCACAAGGTGTTTGCCAGCACCTGGAGACACTTTAATTTTTTACAGCTAGAGTATGTGGCCGGCACCTAGCGGCCGGGGTGCTGTGTGGGGACAGGGGCCCACAACCAGAGCCGTTTGGCCCAGGGTGAGCGGTGCTGAGGCTGGGAAGCTCTGCTCGGAGGGCAGACGAGGGACCAGGCATCCTGGGAGCGGCCCGGCGTTCCTGCCTGGACTCACAGAGCCGTGCTCTGTCCCCTGCCAAGGTGACAGTACAGGGGGGGAACGGGGGGCACAGATAGAGAGCCAGGGCACGAGCTGGGACTTGGGAGGTATCTGGTGGATGGTTGGTTGAGGAAAGGAGTGAACAAGGGAGGGGACAGTGAGGACAAGTGTGATGCCTGTTGCCAGCTGACACCCATTCTTGTCCCTGTCCTACAACCCAAAGTGAGTTTGGGGCCACAAGGATGAGGAAAGCCCGGGGCTGGGTGGCCGGTGGGCAGTCGGGCCCGAGTCTGTGCCTCCAGGTGGACCTGGCGTCACATGCTGCATGGTCACCTGTGTGGACAGACAGCTGGGGAGAAGGCCCTGAGCTGAGTTCAGCTGGCCATCCCCTCGTCCCTTGTCCTCCAGAGCCCAAGCCCAAGCCCAAGCCCAGCTTGCCCTGGGGAAGGGCGGGGAAGCCGTTTCCCAGTTCCTAAAATTCCGGTGAATTTGGAGGGGCAGAGCGAGTGTTCTGGGAAGCCAAAATCTCAGGGAGGGGGCCTCAGAGGGAAGGAGGGGGAGGGGCCTGAGATAAAAGGATGTTTCTCCTCACTTCCTCTTTCAGCTTCAGGGCTGGTCTGTCCTGCTCAGTGATAACAGTCCAGCCTCCCAGGAGCCCTGCCTGCTGTGCTGGTGCTGCAAGCCACCTGGCCAGGAGCTGATGGGGGTCCCCTCAGTCCCACCCCACCCTGCTGCCCGGCGCGCCTGGGCTGACTGCACCCCCCACCAGCTTCGGAACCCCATGCTGCTGTGGGCAGCTCTGCTGTTCCTGGGTGAGTCAGGGTACCCAGGAGACTGAAGGCCGGGTGCAGGCAGCCGCTTTCCCATGAGGCAAGGCATGCCACCTGGCCGGCGAGGGGGCCTGGGACGCAGGGCAGGAAAACCAGGAGGTTCGAAGGTTGATGGGGGCGATGCAGCCGGCCTTGGCAGGGTTTGGGGGTTTTACTGCCTTCCGTCCGGTCTCACGGAGCACCCGGGTCCCCGGTGCTCTGCCAGCCCCGCAGCAGGACCTGCTGTCCAGGGGGACCTGGACTTGGGCGGCCGGGCTGTCTTCCTTCCTCAGAGGCCCACGTTCCCCAGCAACCACGTTGGACACGCTGGGATGGCGCCGGGAACGCCATTCGCCGAGCCGGGTGCCCACTCCAGGCCGTGGCAGCCTCTTCTTCCCCGGGAAGAGCACAGAGGGCCGGCGGCTCGGATGACGCGCCACCTGGGAAACGCTGGAGCCACCAAGTGTGGGACCTGGCCGTCGTGGCCGGGAGAGAGCCGGGGTCCTGGGCCGAGGCGGGCGCTGGCCGTGCGCTGGGAAGGCGGCGTCCCCGGCAGGCTGTGCGGGAAGCCCTGTGACCAGGGCTGTGTCCCGGGCTCAGCGCCACAGCTGTCCCCCTGATGTCCCCCTCGAGACGGCCAAGGGGAGGTCACGTGCGTGACGGGCGGGGAGATCTGGGAGCTCCTGGCCCTCGTGAGGGGTGTCGCTGGGGCGGAGGGAGAGTCCCAGGAGCAGGGTGAGGGGGCTGGCGGAGGGCAGCGCGAGGCGCCGCGCCTTCACGGGGGGGGGGGGGGGGGGGGGGCGCTCGGGCCTCGGGCGGGCCGCCCGCGCAGGGCCCCTGGCAGCGCCGGGCTCTCTGCCTCGCTCGCCCCTTTGCCGCGTCACCGAGGGTCTGCTCCATGTTCGTTCCCACCCGGCCACCACGTTCAGGTCCTCACCGCCGGGCGGCTCACTTTTCACTGTCCGCTGACCCGGCCTTGCGTGTTCCTGACGCTGCTTCCCCAAATCCAGCCGCACACCGAGGTTGCAACCCTACTGGGCTGTGGCTGAGTCACCGGCTTCGCTGGCGCCGCCGCGGCAGCGAGTGGAGCTGCAATCCCGCCCTCCCGCGCGTCCCGGGGACCCCCCCCCGCGCGGCACCCTTGGCGGCCTGGCCCTGGCCTGGCCTGCCTTAGCGATCCGGAGCCACCCCACGGGGGCGCTGTCCGGGACTGGGGGTTCAGCAGTGGGCGTGGCGGAGCCTCCTGACCTGCCGCACAGGGCCGGCGCCCCCTGCAGTGCCCACGCTGGGCCTGAGCACGCGTGGCATTTGCCACTGTCGGCCACGGATGTGGGGAAAAGTCGTGGGTCCAGGGTCTGCTGCTGCGAAGGGCTGGGGCTCGGGCGGCCGCGTGGGGCCAGGCGGGACAGCTGGGTGGGCGGCAGGTGTCCATGGAGCAGGGAGGGAAGGGAACGGTGAGCCTGTCTCCACGGCTGGCGGTGGCAGGAGGGGGGCTCGGACAGCGGCAGACGCGTGCGCAGGCAGGGCCCGTGGCTGGGAGGAGCGGGCACAGCTCCGCAGAGGAGAGCGGGGAGCCGGTGTGGAAGGGCCTCGAGGAGTGAGTCTGGGATTACCAGTGGGGTCAAGCGACAGGTTCTTCTTTTAACAAAAGATCCGGGATGCACGCTGACAGGAAAGTTCTGGCTGAGGAGGAGAAGTTGGGGACGCAGAAGAGAAAGGGACTGACAGAGCGGGATGCGCTCTGCCAGGGCAGGGAGGACACAGTGCCCCGAGAAGTGGGCCGGGGCTGTGGGGATGCGGGTGGGCGGCTGGCTCCCGGGAGAGGAGGAAGGCATCGGCTTCGCATGACAGGGGACGAGAGGCAGAGGACAGGAACCTCGGGATGAGGGGGGTCGGGCGTCGCGTGGGAGCAGAGAGCACGCTCAGGAGAGGAAAGTGTCGGAATGGCAGGCCAGTGTCCCTTTGAGCATGGTGGCCATTTCAGTGACACGTGGCTGGACAAGTAAAGGCCTGGACAGTACGGGCGAGTTTAATGGAGGCAGAGAAGGCAGGCTGAGGGGGCTTGCGAGGCGGTGAGTGTTGATGACGACAAGTCTGCTGACTCTGCTTTGTCTCCTCCAGCTCCTGCTGCCGGCACACTGGTAAGTCACCCCCTCGTGGCCCCCTACCCTGCCCCCTCTGCTCCCCGCTTCCCGCCCAGAGGCACTCCGAACGCGCCCAGGTCCCATGCCCAACAGAGCCAGAGCAGTCCATCGCCTCAAGTCACCCCAGGGGGGCGGGGAGGGCAGCCCAGGGGCGTGGCTGCCCAGCCCTCTGTCCTGCTGCCCTGGGGCGTCAGGGTGTTGTCACAGAGGATGCTGCCCTCAGCTCTGGCACTGCCGAGCACTCAATTCCACCGTCAAAGGCCCCGGCGCCGCACCTGTCTGCGTGCGGCAGAGTGTGTCCGCTGTGTGTCCGCTCGGGCTGTCCTGTGCTGACCAGTATCTGAGGGCCGAGGGCCTGGACAGGAGCAGGGCAAGGCAGCACTGGCCACCGTGGGTGGGGGTGGGGGTGGGGAGCGAGCCCGCTGGGCGCGCCGTTGTGCACGCTGGCTGCCTCCCCGGTGCCTGCACTGGCCCTGACCGGTGTGCGTGCACGCGCATGTGCGTGTGAGGGGGGCAAGCAGGACCAGCCCAGGTCCCGTGGGGAGTGCACGTTTATTCAAGACTGGGTGCCTTGACCCCTTCTGGAAATTCTTGCGTCTCCCGATGGGCAGCCAAGCCCCCGAGAGACTGTCCCCTGCGCCCTGAAGCTTTAGCAGCAAGAAGAGTCACCTCCAGTCACGAACAGCTCTGGGCAGGCTCCACCCCTGGTGTCCCAGCAGAACCCAGACTTCGCTGTCTGAAACTTGGGTCTGCTTGGGGCCCCTCTTCTGACGCTGCACTGCTCCCGCCCTCCGCAGGTCTCCCGAAGGCCAGGCTGATCCTCAAGCCCCCGTGGGTCAACGTGCTCCAGGGGGACAATGTGACTCTGACCTGCCAGGGGGCCCCTGGCCCTGGGAGCCCCGTCACCCACTGGTTCCACAACGGCAACGCCCTGGAGAGCCAGGCCCAGTCCAGCTACAGCCTCACGGCCAACAGCAGTGACAGCGGGAACTACACGTGCCACACGGCCCGGACCGGCCTCAGCGACCCCGTGCATCTGGACGTGGTGTCAGGTCAGTGGCCGTGCGTCTGGACGTGGTGTCAGGTCAGTGGCCGTGCGTCTGGACGTGGTGTCAGGTCAGTGGCCGTGCGTCTGGACGTGGTGTCAGGTCAGTGGCCGTGCGTCTGGACGTGTGTCAGGTCAGTGGGCCCGGCCGGCGGCGCGGGAGTGGGGCGCGGGCAGGTGGCGCCCGCCACTGTCCTCCTCACGCCCCGCGCCTCTCCTGCTGCGTGGGGGAGGTCGTGTTTCCCACGTGCGAGGCCATTTTGCCTCGGTCCCAACTGGGCAAGGAGGTGGTGACGAGGTCACAGACGGGCCGCGGGGTGTGAGGGCAGCACAGGGAATCCCGCGTCGTGAAGGGCCACTCAGGCTTAGCGAGCACAGAGTTGCTCAGTGACTCCCAGCCCGGAAGCTTCCATCCATGTGTATAGGACAAGTTCACTTCCCAAGCCTCAGTGTTCCCGGCTGGGAGAGGTCCCTGGTCAGAAGGGTCCTGGTGCCCCCACCCCGTCCACTGTGGCCTCAGGCCGGCCCCGCAGCCGTAGGCCAGCTGAGGGAGGCAGTGGGGTCCGCGGGTCCAGGGTGGGGTGGCCAGGCGCCTGGGTGTTCAGGAGCCGGGGTGGCGGGGTCTGTCCCAGGAGGGCCCAGGAGTGTGGAGGCCCAACCTGCAGCCTAGACGGGGCCACGCCTGGGCCGTGAGCCACAGCAGCTGTGCAGAGGCAGAGGGCGCGGTGGCCAAGAGGGCAGAGCCTGGCAGTGGCCAGCAGGAGAACCGTGTGACCGCAGCACAGACAGCTGCACCTGTGCCGGCCAGAACCTGGTCCGCCGCTGCCTGCGGGGGCCAGTGCTGCTCCCCCAAGCTTTCTGGGTCCCCTGCCTGACTCTGCGCTCTCCTGGGGCTTTAGCAGAAGGAAGTGCATGGCTGAGGCCAGAGCCTCGGGTCCCACCCTGGGCTCTGTTCCCTCTGCGACAAAAGGAGCAAACACTCTTTCTTGCTCCGTGAAGGACAAAGTGTGGGAACAGGCCGCCGGCAGATGGTGCTCTCAGAGAATGGCTGAAGCGGCTGCGCATTGCCTAACATTTGGCAAATAGGCCGCTATTTGCTGGGCGTCCGTGACGTCCTACTGCCCGCCGAAGACGCGTGTCTGCCATGCAGCCTGGATCCCCCTGCCCTGGCCATTTGCGTCCTTCCTGCCCGCCTGTGGGGCAGTGCAGGGCTGTGGCCACCGTCCCCTGGGACAGGGGGAGGGGCAGGAGCTACTGGAGGCGATGGAGTGGCGTGCATTTCCTGAGGCCGGGACATCAAGGTCCAGAAAAGTTAACTTTCTTGCCCAAGGTCACAAGTTCATGACCCAGGCACCAGGATTAGAGATGGGACACTCTGGTTCCTAACTGGAGCAGTGGGGGTCCACTGGGTCTCAGCCTTACGTCACCTCCTGGGTCCTGTGGCCCCGTGTGTCTTCCAGACTGGCTGCTGCTGCAGACGCCCGGCCTGCTCTTCCAGGAGGGCGAGCCCATCGTGCTGAGGTGCCACAGCTGGAGGGACAAGCCTCTGTACAAGGTCACGTTCTTCCAGGATGAAAAAGCCAGGAGGTTTTCCACCTTGAACTTCACCTTCTCCATCCCGCGTGCAAACAGCAGCCACAGCGGCGAGTACCACTGCACGGGCTTCATAGGGCAGATGCAGCACTCGTCCCGCGCGTGAGCATCGCCGTGCGAGGTGGGCGCCAGCCGGGCGGCGGGCGGGCGACGGCCGGGCAGGGGCCCGGACCTGCCGCAGCGCAGGGCAGAGGGGCAGGGCCAGGCGAGGAGTCTGAGGTGCCACGTGGGGATGCAGGCGCCACCCCAGGACAGCAGCCGAGCGGGCCTCCCGCACGGGTACAGGCCCCCCTAAGCCCCTGGCCCCCCAAACTGAGGTGGTCCCCACCTCCCAGTTCTCACTCATGCCGGTCACCCTCCTGGGCGTGGGCTGTGCCAACAGCTCCAGGCTGTGCTGGACCTGACAGAGGGCCTCGGCTCCTCCTTGCTTTTCCCGGGTCCTGGTCCTCCACACCCAGCCTCAGGCTGGCTGAGCCCTGGGGTGGGGGACGCCAGGCCAGCCTGAGGTGGGGGTGGGGCGCGGGCGGGGCCCGGGGCGGGGCCCGGGGCGGGCGGGGGGGCTGGGGCGGGCTGAGCTCTGCCTTCCCCAGGGTCCCACTCCGGCAGCGCCTTCCTGGTGACAGCAGTCGTGGCCGTGGTCGCCGGCGTCGCTGCCACAGTCGTGGTCATCGCTGTGGTGGCCTGGATCCGACTCAGGCGAAGCAGACTTCAGGTTTGTGCTTCTCTCGGTCCCTCTCGCCTTTGGTTCCCGCGTGGCTCAGGCTCCACCCTGACGTGGCCGAACCGAAAACTCCGGCTCCAGAGCCCTCAGCGTGCAGAGGTGGCCCCAGGTGTCTGTCACTCGGCCACTCGCGCGTCGAGCGTCGCCAGGTACTGTGGGTGACGCCAGGATGAGGGAGCCCAGGCGCTCAGAGCTCGGGCGTCATAGGACGTCAGAAGGACGATCAGATCACACAGTTCAAGGGGATAAACAGCCGCGTGACAGAGGCTGCCAGGCCGCAGGGAGGCCCGCGCGGGGGCCGTGTGGCCACAGCGTGGCGACGGCTCCGAGGTGCCCGCACTCGCTCCCAGCCCCACAGCTGTGTGACCCTGGGCGAGCTCCCAACGTCTGTCACCTGGAAAAGAGGACAGGGACAGGTGCCTCATGGCCCCCGGCCGATTCTCTCGGGTCGCGCTAAGGGCCAGGTGTTCTCATGGAGGGGTGAGGTCTGAGGGTGGCAGCTGGCCCGGAAGACGAGGCCACGCGGGGGGACAGGCCTCGCAGGAGCGCGAGGAGGATGCTGCCGAAGTCAGAGGTTCAGAGCCAGGAAGCACGGGGAGATGGGGTGGGGGGGCAGACGAGTGGGGCTGGGTGCACAGGGCCTGGGAGAAGTCTGCGCCCTTCAGGGGTTGGGACGGCCCTGGGCAGCCGCCTGTCTCCTGGCCCGTCATCCCCCAGCGCCTAGCATAGTGCCCGCCACCCGCTGGGTGCTCAGTAAACACTTGGTCACTGACCGATGGGCCAAATGGTTGTGCTCTGCGGAGGCAGCTTCTGCCCTCAGGCCAATCGATGCCCAGAGCCCAGAGAGAAGGGGAGGCGGCTGAAGCCGCGAGCAAACCGGCCCCAGACACTGTGCTGGCTCAGAGGAGCGCAGGGCAGAGACGGCCCGGAGCCCCAGAAAGACACTATGATGCTCGCGGCCCACGGATGGGTGGACACGGACCCGGGGGGAGGGGCAGCGAGGAAGCTGCTCGGAGGCAGAGCAGTTTGGGGAAGAGGCAGGGCCCACCGCACGCGTGCATGTGTGCTCGTGCGCGTGTCGCAGGACCCGCCCTCCGCCGCCCCGGGCGTCGTCCCTGTGCAGGTGGGGAGGGGTCTGTGTTCTGAGCCAGTCTCACCCGGTCCATCCTGGCGACTCAGGCCCCACTCCATAACCCTACTAACCTGCTGTGTGCCCCCTAACCCTCCCAGGAACCCCTGAGCACAGGGAAATGGGAGACACCCTACCTGAGGAACCAGGTGAGTGCAGCCCCCGGGGCTCATGCTGCCCCACCCGGGGCTGCCAGGTCGCTCTGAGCAAGGGGCCACCTGTGTGCGCTCAGCTAGGAGCACAGGGAAGGCAGGGACCAGGGGAGCGGGGCAGGGGCTCAAATCACTTGGTCAGCTCTGAGACTGACTCCTGGGCCTACAGAGGATCTCTGGACTGGAGGAGAGGGTCACCTGTGCCAGGTGGAGAGGGGAGGCCGTGTCCCAGCTTTGGGGACTAGGAATGTGGGAAACATGCGGAGCAGGACAGCTGGGCCAGGCCAGTCTTTCTGAGGGGCTCCAGTAACGTTGGCACAGGACAGGATTAGATGCAGGAGACTGAGGCAAAGGACGGGGGCCGGGGTCCAGGAGGAGGGGGAGGGGCGGGGCACGACCTGGCTCTGCTGAGGAGTCCATGTTTGTGGAGTGGTGGGCGGGGGTGGTCTTAGAGGGACATAGAGTTCTGGGGTGTCACTGGCTTTGCAGGCAAAGCTCTGTTCCAGGCTGACTGCACGTGGGCCTGGCCCCCGCTGTCACTGGTGCGTGGGCCTGCAGTGGGGCCTGCAGTGGGGCCTGCAGGGCCTGCAGTGAGTTGTTTCCCCTGGGTCCGGCGTCTCACGGAGGGAGTGCACAGCTGGCCTGGAGGACTTGCTAGGCCCTGCGGCTCTGAGGTCTGAGCACCAGTGACGGCCACGCCCTGGCCCAGGTGGCAGTGTGTAGAGGAAGCAGGAGTGTCCCCAGCTGCAGCTGGAGCCAGAGAACCAGAGAAGCTGAGGCTTTCTCGGGGGTGGGGACAGCAGAGTCAGGAGGAGAGGCCCCCAGGAGCCCTCGATGGCCGATGGTCGGGGACTCAGAGCCGAGCAACTGACGCGAGAGCTTGAGCAAAGGGCGCTGTCCAGCGTGCTTCAGGCGGCGCTGCTTCAGCCCGAGTCTGCACCAGGGCCAAACCTGACCTGGCCAGAAGCCCAGACAGCCCGAGAGTGCCGGGCTGCAGGTGTCTCCAGAGGCATTTGTTCCCAGCCAGGGTGGGGCTGGGCTCCCAGAGGCGCGGCCAGGCTGCCGGGAGTGTTGGAGCCGACAGCGCGGCCAGCGGGACAGTGGGCTTTGGGCCACGGCCGTGCACACTGGCTCCCTGGTCCCAGACTCCTCTTGCCTCCGGAGCTTTGCACTCTGCAGACACGGGGCGGGGTGGGGGGAGAGGCTGCTTGCACGCGACAAAGAAGCCCCCCGCGGAGACACGAGGGGGGCTGGGTGTGCCCGAGCTTGCACCAGGGGGGGCCAGAGAGAGGCCGCTCACGCCCTGCCTCCCTCGCTTGCTCACGCTTTCTGTTTAATGTCACCGAGTAGCCAAACTTTTGGAAGTTCCAACGAAGAGGCACCTCATTTGGCTGGGGGCGGGGTTGTGGCCCTCAGTCTTCCACCCTGAAGTCTGGCTGCAAAAGTCCAGCCTGGCCTCACGCTGGCACTGAGCACCTGGCCGGCCCGAGGGCTCAGATCCCAAGAGCAGCCGCCTTGCCACCGGGGCCCAGCTGTCCTCTGAACAGCACGTGGCCCTCACCGTGTGGCCAGCAGGCGTCCTTGGGTCTGCGGGGCTTCGGCTGGCCGCCCGCAGCGTCCATGGGCCTGCTCCCGCAGCAGTGCCCAGACCCACCTGCTCTTCCCACCCACAGCCACCGTCAACGCTGAAGGGGAGGTGAAAGTGAAGGTGAGCCCCCCCACAGCCCTTCCCTCCCCGTCCCTCTCCCTCCTCCCTCTACTTCCTCCCCTGCCCCCCTCCATCCACCCTGTGCTTCTCTGTGTGTCCATCTAGGACGAGAACAGCATCACCTACTCCCTCCTCCTGCACCCCGAGGCTCCAGAGGAGGAGATGGAGCAGTCTGACTACCAGAACATGTAGCCCAAGGTCTCGCCTGTGCCGCGGGAGGAGGGCCAGGGGCCGGATCCGTGCCTTCTGGCCTGGGCCGAAGAGAGGGGCTCCCTCGGAGTTGCCCGTGTGAGTCCCGAAAGCCAGAGGCCACGTGCTTCCAGACGACAGCTGTACTGACCCCGCGCCTCAGCACTTGTCATTGTCACGATTCCTCTGTCACATAAAACTTACTTTTTTATTAAGAGGTTGTAGCAACATGGGAAATGCTTGTGTTACAGGTCGCACGAGACAAGTCACATAAATGCGTACGATTGAGGGACTGTCGGAACGGACGCCCACACCGACACACGGCGGGTGGTTTTGGGGAAGCGGAATTTGCCTCTGCCTTTCCCTTTTTTGGCTGCAGGTCGCGTGTTAGTTTTAAAGTCAAACAGGGCTAAACAGCATCCCCTGCCCCTGCCCATCCCAGCACGTGCGGAAAGGCCCACTGGTCCCTGCCGACGACCCATCGATCGATTGGTCACCCCAGTCCATCGATCGGGTCCTTCTCGCTGACGCAGGAGGCTCGGGAGGGGCCGCAGGGCCGGGCACAGGGCAGGGTCGGCGCGGAGCGCAGCGTGGGTGTCGCTCTTCCTAAAACGAGCGCTCCCCTTCCAGTAATCTGCGTCCTTTCCATGTCTTCTTCCTCTTCCCCTCCTGGCACGTAGGACAGTCACTGTGTGTTGCAACCCGGCTCTCAGGAAGCCGTGCTTCTCGCAGGTCCTTGGTGGAGACTGCTGACCCTTCCTGCCCTGGTGTTCTCCGGCCAGTTCCCAGAAGGGCATGGCCTCAGGCCCGCCCTCCCAGCGGTCGGGGCCGTGGCCCTCGGCTTCCTCGGGGTCCGGTGGGCGCCCCTGGACGGGCCTCCTCCTCTTGGGCCCTCGGCACAGCTTCCCGGTGCAACGCTCCGGTGCCGGGCGCTCAGCGGCCTCCCTGGCGGCTCCCGGGCTGTCGGTGCTTTGTGGTCCTGCAGCCGGACTCCATGCTCGTGTGCTGGGACGGTAACAGGGACCGTGACGCCGTGATCCAGCCGCAGCCTCCCTCGATGCCACACTGCGTGCCTCAGCCTTGGTTCAGGGGTATCGGCCTCTACTCTGCCTTTGTGATTTTCCCGTTCACACACTGGGACCCATTTTTGTAGTAACGATGTGTGTCCCTTTACTAACTACACAGTGGCAACCTATTTTCTTTCTTTCATATGTAAGTTTTCACTACACGAATATTTTTTATAACATTAAAACAGATACGCAAGAAAGGTAATGAAGATCACGTGTAAACACGCAAACCGGAAGGGCTTGGTGCTGACATTGGAAGGCCACCTGTGTCCTGTCTCCCCCACGTTATATTTTTACATGCTCAGAAACACACATGGGCAAAAAGTCACACGCGTCGTCAGCACGTAAGCTCAAACAATACAAAGTACGGAGTAAAAGTGAAAGTTCCCTCCTGTCTTCACCGCCAGCGGGGCTCCCTGTCTGCGGGTCGCCGGTGCCGCTGCGTGTGTCCGGATGTTTCGGGCGTGCATCTAATACAGATCTGCAGCTTCGAGCCCGCCGGCAGGGTCGTTTATGTAGGAGGCGTCAGCAGGCTACATTCTCAGCTGGTGTTTCCGACGGCGTGTCTGTGTTTCTGCAGGAGAAATTCCTGGAGGTGGAATCACTGGCTCAAAACTCTCCGCCGTCTTTTAAAACGCAGCTTGCACGTCCTCCGCATGGTGTCAGGACGCCCTTCCCCTGACCCCCTGCCGATCCTGGGCATTTTTCATTTCCCAGTCTGAGTAAGGTGTAGGTTGTTACTGTCCCCCACGCCCCCCACCCCCGTGAATGTCCCCTGATTCTGGTAATGGAGCCCTGTTTCGCTTTGGCAGAAGAGCCCGGCCTCCCTGCTCAGTCCATGTGGGTAGTCGGGCTGGCTCCGCCCCAGGTTGCAGGGGAGAGCATGGCGCCCAGCTGTCCACTGGGAGTTAAGCCCTGAGCAGGTGCGGCTCCACGCCCAGGGCACCACCAGGAGGGGCTGCCGTCCTCCCTCCTGGAACCCACCCTGCTCCTTGCAGTTCCTACAGTCAGGTGGCGGCCTCCCCTCCTGCCAGTTCATTCGGGCTGGAGAGCATTCTAGAATGCCAGATGGGCTCGATGCCTTTTTTAGGTTAGATCTTTGATAAACTTTTTTTCCTGTCATTATTGGTCTGATCAGGCTTTTCTATCTCTTTTGGAGTCAATTCTGAAAATTTTTGCTCTCCTAGGAAATCGTCCATGGTATGCAGCTGTACACTGTAACTGTTTTCTATTTTTTGGTAATTTATGGGTTTTTTTGGGTTTTTTTTGTTGTTGTTGTTCCAGTTAGGGTGACTTTAGCTAGAAATAACAGGAACTCCTGACTCAAACTGCCTTAAACAATAAGGAAATGTATTATCTCATGTAACACGAAGTCCAGAGCCGGTGTCTCCACACATCAGGACCTGGGTCCACTGTGTCGCACGCCCGTCCCTCCATGGGTCTCAGGGAGGGCGGATAAGGTGGACTGCCGTAACTTACTTGGCTTTTCACGGGAGGATCGCCCACCTCGATCACCCTACTTGCTTATCATAATCAGACTTGACGAAGGTGTGTCCATTTCATTCCTCTCGTCAGAGCAGCTTTTGAGTTAACAATCACGTCTTTGCCTTTTGTTTGTTTCCTGATGTATTCTTGCCTCTACTCTCTTTAGATTGACTCTATTACTCATTTTTTTCTAAACATCTGTTTTTAAACAAATTCACACAAGGCTGTAACTTTTCTTCTTATCGCTGTTTCGGTCACATCTCTTAGATTTTGATGTGCATTCCTGTCATTTGTTTCTAAACAATCCATAGCTTCAGTTTTATTTTCTTCTTAACTCAAGATTTATTTAGAAGAGTGATTTGTTTTGTTTATTTTATTTCCAATACCTTTTTGTTGTTATTTTCCACCTTCATTGCACATTGGCGTGGTTGTATGATTTGTCTGCGGGTGGATATCTTTAAATGTATTCATAAAGACGATGCCTTCTTTCATTGTTAAATACATTTTTACTTTCTATTAAAGTCACACACACATAATTTGGCTTGTATCATAGAACACGAGGCATATAACAAGAAATGGCCGTTTCTCGCCCACCCCTCGGTCCCGTTCTCGGAGGCAATCACTTTCAATGATTTTAATTAGGTCTTCCGTTCACCTACCTCCACATTTCCACAGCACGAGTATCGTGATGTGCTGGCGTGTCGATTTTTCGGCATCGTCTCTTATCCTTTCGGTTTCCTGCTGCAGAGGCAGGACTGTTCTCTCTCCCCGCACCCCGCTCACCCCCTGCTGTATCTGCCCAGCCCCCCAGCGCGACTTTATCTCAGTGGATGAGACAAACGGTGTCCTCTGATTATATTTCCTTCCCCAAACAAGCTTTTTTTCCTTTCTAGAGATAATAACTGCATCGTTTTTCTCTTTTGTTTAGTTTTCTATGTGCCTATTATTAGTTTTACCCATTTTTTTTTCAAAAACATTCTGAAGCAGCATAAGGCTATTTCCCATGTGGTCAAATGACCAAGCAGTTGTTCAGTCCCTCTCTCTGTGTCTCTCTGTGTCTCTCTGTCTCTCTGTGTGTCTCCGCCTCTCTCTCCCCCTCCTGGAATTCTCTTCCTCGATCCTAGTTTGGGTTGCTCAGTTTCTAGGCACCCTGCACAGCTGCTGGGCTGGGACTTCCTTTCATCTGTCCTTGGCTCACCGCCTGGCTGCCTACCCCACACCCACACCCCCACCCTGGGTGCCCCGGGCCACCTGCATGAGCACACCCGCCTCTCTGCATGGAAACTTTATTCTAAATGCTTAATTTAGGCTGAGAGCGGTCCGCCTTCTCCAGGGTGCTGCCAACAGTGGGCTGTGGTTTTGCACAGCTGAAAGGTCACGCTGGACCCCACCCCAGAGCAGGACTGCTCCCCCGTTTCCAGTGGCTCCTCCTGTCTCCATGTAGCCGGCGGGGGCCTGGTCGGTGTGATGGTGGGAGGGCAGAGGATGGTGGGGGACAGGGACGCTGGGCCCCACAGGGCCACCTGAAGCCCAGGGAGCTGCCCCGTTCCCGGGTCTCCTCGGGTTGCTCCCGCTATCCGATGCCTCCTGTCTCTGGTCTCGGGGTCAGAGCCCGGCTCCCCGCTGGGCCTTCTGGAAGCTGGTGTCCTTTTTCTGTCCTTTTCCCCAGGGGACTGTCTGGGCCTCACACTCAGGTTCCTGCTGACACTGCACAGCCTCCTGTGCTGCAGACGGAGCCAGACACGTGTCCAGGAAGCAAGCGGGCAGACGCGCGTGGGCGCCGGGCGGTCAGAGCCTGCTGTCCGCGTCGGCACCGCCATCTGCCCCTCTGCCTTGCTTGGGCCTGGTCACTAGAGATGTGTACGGGTGGGAGCAGGCCGGGGCAGGACGCCGCCCCCGGCATCGCTGTCCCAGTGGCTTTCTGCACAGCCTTCAGCCAGCTTCCTGTCTCCTGTGCCCAGCTGGTCACCACGGACCTGCCCCGAGTGTCCGTGGTGGCTACTGGGCGTCAGGCAGTGGTGACACGCTTGGGAGCTCCCTGAGCTCCCTGCGGGGTTTGGAGCAGTTGGGGTCACTGTCATTTCACCCACCCTGAGCCCAACCTGACCTAACGTGGGTGATGAGAGCCAATCACAGCGCTGAACACAGGCCCAGATGCAGGGAGGTGAGGCCGTTACACTCACTTCCCCTTCTCTAATTTGAGAGGTTGCGAGGTGGGGAGAGCCAGAGTGAGCGAGGCCACGGGAGACCTGCCGGCCGCCACCATGCAGCGGGGCGGTGTCCTCGCCGCCAGGGTCCTCTCCGGCCCTGCTCGCTCTGGGCAGCCCGGGTGCTGCTGGGTGAGTGAGCACTGGGTGCTGGTGTGGGACTGGCCGAGGCCCAGCTCGGGGAAGGACCGGGAGGGGTGAGACCTGGACCGCCTTGGGCCGTCCGAGCGGCGGCGTCCAGGCGGGCGTGAGGGTGGACGCGGGCTGACGGTGGGAAAGCTCTCAGCCTTTCCCTGTGACAGTCCCCGGACGACGATGCCCCCTCAGGGCCACCTCAGCTCCCCTCCCTTTCTGCAGACGAAGGGTCGTCTCGCTTGCTGTCCCCACGGCCACGCTTGTCGCCCGCTGCTCGGTGTGGGCGGTGGCGGCACCGGGCCTGCCCACGCTCGCTGTCGCCGCGCCCCACGCCGCTTCTCCCTGTGCTCCGGCCACCTCGGTCGGCCCCTTCCGCTGGTTCGCCCTCTCTGGTTCCCACAGGTGCTTCCGCGTCTCCCCACTCGTCCTTCCTTATGGCGTCTTCCTGGCGAGCTGATGCCTCGGTAGACTTTTTCCCACTGCGACTGCATAGTTGAGCCCCAAACCCCATCTCTAGCCCGAACCACTTTCAGATACCAAGCTTTGCACAAGACAGGTCTCACGGGATGCAGGACGCAGGACGGAGTGAGCAGAGCCCAACCCATCCGTCCCCTCAGCCCGCCTCCCCCAGCCCAGTCGGTGGCTCCGCCGGCCGGCCAGGGCCAAGAACTCGGGAGACTTAGCAGACTCCCCCTCTCCTTGCGCTCTGTGTGTGGTCAGTTATCAGGTTTGGCGAAGTTCGCCTTCTGCACTGTCCCCTGGAGCACACTGAGTATGTGCCGGGAGGAGCCGTCACCATTCCGACCTGGGCCAGCCTCGTGTCCCCGAAGTGAGCCCTGTACTCCGCGGCCTGCTGTGGCCCTCGCTCCTGACCCAGCTGCCCCCAACAAACCCGAGCCCGCCTGGCCCAGCCCCGCGGTCTCACGCTGGGTGCACTGTCCCCGGGCTTTGCTCACACCGCTCCCTCTGCTGACACGAGCCCCCACCCGCACGTTCCAGCACCCCCAGGTGGCACCTGCACCCACAAGCCTTCCTGAACCCGCCTCTGCCTCGATGGCGGCCTGACACCCCTTTCTTGTCACTTCCCTCCTGGGCCGCCCACTGAGCTGAGCGACTCGTGGGCAGGACCAGGCCTCCTGCTCTGTCACCCAGCCGCGTCTCCTCCGCCTCCTCTGCACAGCACTTGCCTCATCTCTGCTCGGTGACGGTGACGGTGTTGAGTGTGCATCTGAACTCCCACGGCCAGGGTGGGGTGATCAGGACGCAGTGCGGTGTGTGGCCCACGTGGAAGGGGACACTCTGCTTCCAACGCCTTCTTTTCTGTTTTTACTAACTCTGTGCTACTTTGGAAAAGTCACTTTTTATAGCCATGGATTTGTTTATTTTTTTATTTGTAAAATGAGAATAATGATGACTATTGCGTGGTCCGTTGAGTGAAAGTGCCAGAGAGCCCGACCAGATTTTATTTTCAGAAAGGAGAGGGGGCTGAGTCCCTTTGACCGATAGAGGAACTGAAAAACGGTTGCTGAGTGGTGATAGGGCTAACAGAGGACAGGGACCGAGCACCTGACTCCAGCGTAATGAGAAGTAGGAAGCAAAAAAGCCTTGCTAAGGGAGGTCAGAGTCAGATGGGAGGCTGGGCCCTTGGGAGTGGAAGGTCACAAAGGCAAGGGGTCAGGAAAGGACCGGTGAAGAACTCAGCACATGTGATGGCCACGGGGGCCAGAGAGGGGAGGGAGATGGAGAGGGGCAGGCGGCGTCAGGAGATGCGTAGAATGCGGCCCATGGCGCTGGGCTCCAAGGGGAGCGAGGGAAGAGCTGCTCCACAGTGGGGGTGGCCGGTCGGCAGGTCAGGGGCCCTCAGCAAAGTCCGAAGGGCAGAGGACGCCACGGCAGTGCTGGCTGAGAAGCGGAGAGCTGAAGGCGAAGGCAGGGGCCAGCAGGGACACCTGGCCGGTGCTGAAAGCAGTTTGGCGGCCGTGTAGTCAAGGGTGACGGGCGGGGGGCGCTGGGACAGCGAGGCTGTGGGCGACGGCCCCCGACGAGGGTCTGAGGACTGAGGTGGGACCTGTCTGGTCAGCAAAGCAGAAAGCACAAGGTGCTGGACCAGATGGACCTGACTTTCTTGCTCCGTTCCCACCTCTTCCTGAACTTTGGCAAGTTCGCCGAGTTTTGTAAGCCCGTTTCTCAAAGATTATGAAGTGGGGGAGAAGTCACATTCCCAGAGGCCTCGCGATGGGCGTGAACGTGCCCAGCCCCGCCTGGCACGGGAAACACTCTGCAGGCAGAGTCTGACGTCTCCCTTCCCTCCGCCCCGCGTCCGCCGCTCCGGGGTCATCGGGTCATCGTGCCTCCCGCACGGCAGCTGGGTGTCATGCAGGTGAGCCCCTTGTCCTGCCATCCTTCCCCTGCCTCATCCCCAAGCCCTGGCCCACGCGCTGAGCGCTGGAGGCCAGCGAGTGGAATCGGAGTGACCCCCGAGAGACCCCTGGTGTCTCCGAAACAACGCCCACAGCCCCCCCGAGGGGCGGTTTTCTGTCCTCTTTCTCTGCGCTGCACCCTCATTCTCTGGTCCTCTGGGACCGTTGCCCCCTCAGCCGTGGCTTTGGAGACACTGCAGTGCAAAGGGCCTGTCAGCACCCAGGACAGCAGCTGCCACACCACCGGCGACTTGACAGGCCCTCGGGACAGGGACTTCCAGGTCAAGGGTTACACGTTCAGTGAACCCTTCCACCTGATTGTGTCGTACGGTGAGGCCCCGCGGGGCGCTGGCCGGTGTGGGCGGGGCGGGCTCTTTCCTCGGTTTCCCAATCTGCCCTTTAGCCCTGCAGCCCCTGGGAAGGTGCCCCAGGCAGTGGCTCTCATGAGACCCCCTGCCCCCTCAGCCCTGGGTCCCAGAGAGAGTTGTGGGGGGGTCAGCGTGGGCAGCACTGGAGTCTCCCAAGGAGGGCACTGGGGACACTCAGCTCTCGCTTCGGCCGCAGACTGGCTGATCCTCCAGGCCCCAGTCATGCCCCTGTTTGAAGGAGACCCCCTGGTTCTGCGCTGCCAGGCCTGGCAGGACTGGCCACTGACCCAGGTCACCTTCTACCGGGACGGCTCAGCCCTGGGCCCCTCTGCGCCCAGCAGGGAACTCTCCATCGCCGCCCTGCGGAAGGCAGACAGCGGCCGCTACCACTGCAGCGCCATGTTCCGGGGCCCTGGGCCCGGGAGCCTGGAGACGGCGTCGCCCATGGCTGTCACCGTCCGAGGTGAGAGCGAGGGGCGGCGTGCGGGTGGCGGGGGCAGCTGGGGAGGGGCAGAGACCGCACGGCTTCACCGGAGGTGGCGGGGGCCCAATGGAGTTGGGGCAGGGTGCTGCCTTCTCACCTGCTCAAGTCACTCGGCTGCTCAGAGCCCCCATGATTCCCACGCTCTGCCCTGCAGACCTGCGACCTATGACCTATGTGTCCCCGTGTCCGCTGGGTGGACAACGGTCACACTGGCCCGTCGCTGTGTCCTTTCTAGTCCCCCATGTGAAGACAGAGGGTTCAGGAGGTTCAAACACACTCCCTGGGGCGGGTCGCTCACATGGGGTGTGGGACCATGCCCCTGGCCTGCTGTGTGTCCCCCAAGTGAAGGGGCCTGACCCTTCTCTGTCACCTGTCACCCCCAGAGCTCTTCCCAGACCCCGTGCTCAGAGCCAGTCCCTCAGCCAGGCCCCAGGAGGGGGCCACAGTGACCCTGAGCTGTCGGACACAGCTGCGCCGGGAGAGGCCGGCCGGCCGCCTGCTCTTTGCCTTTTACAAGGGCGACAGGGCCCTGCGGGGCTGGGGCCTGTCCTCAGAGCTGCAGGTACCCGCGGCCTCGGCGGCCCACTCCGGGTCCTACTGGTGCGAAGCCACCACCGAGGACAGCAGGGTTTGGAAACGGAGCCCCGAGCTGGAGGTCAGGGTGCAGGGTGAGTTGGTGTGTGTGGAACGTGGGGTGGAGGCAGGAAGGCGGGGCCCTGAGCTGGGGTTCGGCGTGAGCCACTTCGGAAAGGACTCGGGAGGCAGGGGCCGTGAGCCACAGTCCCTGGTGACGGCGAGAGCATGCACAGGGGACTTCTCCCCCGACCACGTGATGCCTCAGCGAACCGGCCCGGCCCGGCTGCGTGGCTGCTGCTGCAGGCCTCACTCGAGCTCGGCGTCGGCGGTCCCGTCTGCCACCAGTCCTGGGGCCCCACCGCGGAGGCTCCTGGTGGCCGGCGCGCACCCGGAGCGGGTGTCCGGGGTAATGGGGTCTCGGGGCCACGCTGTAAGAGAAGGACCGGAAGGAGCGGGACAGAGGAGGGACGGTGACTCGGGCCAGCAGCACGTCCCCAGGACACGGGCGGCACGGGGGACGGAGGCACCCACGTCTCTCATGCGCAATGACGAGGCTGGCCCAGGCCAGGTGCCACGCCCCCGCAGGGACCGGCATACCGCCGGACACAGGAGGCACTGCCGGTGCCCACGGCCCTCTGACGACAGGGCCCATGGCCGAGCTTCGGTGCAGATGTGGACCCAGGGCTCTGCGGCCACGGGCCACACGGCCACTTTCAGAATGTGCGGGTCGGCCAGGACCAGGCCTCACCGTGTGCGTCTCCTGCCCCACCGCCCAGGTCCCTCCAGCTCTGCTGCATCCCCGGCCTCAAAGCCAGCGCCTCGGAAGCCAGCCGCTCCAGGGACACCCGCAGTGGAGCCCCCTCAGCCGCCGCCGCCCCCCCACCGCCCACCCCCTCCTCTGAGGGCCCAGCCCCCACCCCGCCTCTGCAGGCCCCGGATCCCCACCTGGTCCACCAGATGGGCCTTCTTCTCAAGCAAATGCAGGATGTGCGGGCTCTCCTCGGTCACCTGGTCACAGAGCTGAGGAACTTGTCTGGCCACCTGAAGCTCGAGATCATGAAGGGTCATGCGGAGCATGAGTGAACAGCCACCCGCAGAGTTGTCACTCCCACCCCCACCCCCGAACCCAGCCCTCACGTCCCTCTCCCCCGTGCACACACACACACCAGGACTGCCGCGAGCTCCCAGTGTCTTGTTAGGTCGGTGAGTATAAATAAATTCGTGTGAAGCGACGACTGGAGTTGGGCTGTACGTGCGCACTCTCTCCCGGCGTGACCACGTGGCCTGCTCTCTAGACCAGGGGTTGCTGTCCTCTGCCCAGACCTGAGTCTGGTGATCGAAGAGAAGCCGTGGCTGGATTTGAGGCAGCAGACTCCCCCGGGGGCGACCCCCAGGCCCCCGCCCAGAGCACTTTCGGCAATGTCTGGTGACAGATCTGGTTGTCACACTGGGTGGGTGAAGGGCCGCTCCCGGCACCTAGAGAGTGGAAAGTGTAGAGGAGGACAGCGCCCGCAACAGCGGCAGCGCCTGTGAGCTGGAGCCACCCCTGGCTAACGGGAGCGGGCGGGGTGGAGGCGCGGCCTCTGGGTTTACTCTGCCGCTGGGGTTTGTGGCGTTTGCGGCATTAGGTACGCGTGGAAGCTGGCGTCTCTGTCTGTAGGGGAGCCAGCCCGGCAGGCGCTGCAGTGAGCCGCGGCCACTGAGCAGCCACATCTCTCAGTGACGACCTCGGCCCGCGTCCTCCTGAATTCCGGTGCCCGGCTGTGCCCGGCTGGCCACCTCATTCTTCCTTTGAGCTGGTTTCGTGTCAGTGGCCATTCCAGACACACCACAGAGAAGCAAAGGAATATGGTCACACTGGAGGTTAAAGTGGGAGCTAACGAAGGGCATCCGTGAAGCACGTGGCATGGCGCCCGGTACCCGCCAGGGCACTCATCACCATCGCCGTCCCTGAGGACGTTCATCCCCAGCATCCTTATCAGATGATGGGTTTTGTCTGGAAGTTAAGCTGTGATAGCCTTTGAAGAGTCGCTCCGGGAGCTAACGCTAGTTGCCAAATGTCTGTGTGGTAAAGGGGCGAAGAGTTACAAATTCTGTGGGGAAAACATCTTTGACGGAGAAAAAGATCTAATTTGGGGAAAATGCAGAAGCCTAGAAGAAGGAAATGCGGGGTGGGAGAGTCTTCGAGCTGAATTCTGGGCACTGCACCAGGCGACCCCTCTGAAGATTCCGAATTTTGGGGGGGCACTGCAGGCTGCCTGAACTTCCGGCATGACCTGGTTTCCTGTGGAATGTGGTGAACAGGCTGAGGTCTGTGTTCTGAGCAATGAGGAGCCAGTCGAGTCAGCTGGTGTGGAGCCAGGGTGGCTGGTGGGGCCTCACGTCCTTATCGCAGAGGTGGTGCCGGCCAGAAATCAGACTGTGGGTGCCCTGGGCGCCTGCACTGGCCCTGGGATGTGCAGGCAGGTGGGGCGTGGAGGGGTGGGGCATCTGCTAGAGCAGATGGTTTCTGGGCTCTGTGCCCAGGTCCGTCCCGCACCCCCGGCCGCTGGCATCAGCGGCTCCCGGACTTCCAGACCCAGTTCTCTAGGTCTCTTTCCCCAAAAGCCGCCGTCAAAACAGCATGTGCTGTGGTGCATAATGTAAGTGCCAATCGCAGTCTCTATGAGGCATCTGCGTTTTTAACCAGTACTGACACACAAAGAGAAAATGCCGGAATTCTCAGAGCTGGGCTGCGGGCATCGGGGAGCAAGGGGAAGGGACTGTCTTCAGGAGTCCTCACTGCCTGAGAGTCTGTCCCCAGAGTTCTGCGGGAAGGGGGCGCCCTGGTCCAAACAGCCGCAGGTGGGGACAGGAGACTGTCCAGGGAGACACCCTATCAGGCTGGAAACTTCATTAAGTATTTACTCGAGAATTTAGGCTCCCCCTTGCTCAGAGCGGGTCCCGTGACTCGGAAAGCAGGAGAAGTCCAGCGAGAGGTAGGATCTGAGAGGCCTCAGGGGCCGATGAAGTGACTTCTCTGCCACAGGTGAGGAGGCTGCAGAGGGTGCAGGGGCAGATGGAGAGAAGGGAGAGAGGCCCACGCGTGTGAGGGTGCCACGGGCTGAGGGCTTCACAAGGGGTGAGCAGAAGAGACTTAGGATTGCTGAGGGTCTGGGGTGTCAGGAAGGGAGAAAGACCGCAGGAAAGCACATGGCGTCTCTCCCTTGCCTGGGACACTGGAGTGGTGTCTTTCCGGCTGCTCCTCTGTGGAGGGCGTGAGCACAGGGAGCCTGGTGTCCGCCTCACTCAGGGCTCACGGGGCCAGCTGAGGGTGGGGAGGGCGTGGGATGGGAGCCCGGCGATGAGTGAGAGGGTCACCTGCCAGAGCCTGGGGTTCCACGTGGCTCTCTTGGGGTGGCAGAGAGCACAGGCTCTGCTCAGCGGGCCTTCTCCACAGGAGCCGGGGCTGGTCTGAGGTGGGAGGTTGCTTGCGGGGTGGTAGGTGGGGCGGCGGGGTGCTTGGGACACCTGAGGGCGACACACATCAGGCCTGTCTCGTGCTCTCTGCAGTCCACCATCTTCGGGAGTTAGGGATGGGTGGGGAAGCAGCAGTGCCTGCCCACCCAGGGGTCAGCACCGGCCACCTCCTCCCCTCCCCGCTCCACGCAGCGTCTACACCGCCTGCCGCTGCCACGGGTCTGCCATGTGGCGCTGATGACCCTCCTGCTCCTGGGTGAGTCTGCAGGGAGGCGGCAGCGGCGTGGGGCTGTGGGCGTGGGGAGCATGGGGCGTGTGTGCCTGTGTGAGCACGTGTGTGCCTGTACACATGTGCCTGTGTGAGCACTGCGTGCCCGTACATGTGTGTGCATGTGTGCCTGTGTGAGCACGTGAGTGCCTGTACACGTGTGTGCATGTGTGCCTGTGTGAGCACTGCGTGCCCGTACATGTGGTGCATGCATGTGTGCCTGTGTGAGCACTGTGTGACCGTACATGGTGTGCACGTGTGCCTGTGTGAGCACTGTGTGACCCGTACATGTGTGTGCATGTGTGCCTGTGTGAGCACGTGAGTGCCTGTACACGTGTGTGCATGTGTGCCTGTGTGAGCACTGCGTGCCCGTACATGTGTGTGCATGTGTGCCTGTGTGAGCACTGTGTGACCGTACATGTGTGTGCACGTGTGCCTGTGTGAGCACTGTGTGCCGTACATGTGAGTGTGCATGTGTGCCTGTGTGAGCACTGCGTGCCCGTACATGTGTGTGCATGTGTGCCTGTGTGAGCACGTGAGTGCCTGTACACGTGTGTGCATGTGTGCCTGTGTGAGCACTGCGTGCCCGTACATGTGTGTGCATGTGTGCCTGTGTGAGCACTGTGTGACCGTACATGTGTGTGCACGTGTGCCTGTGTGAGCACTGTGTGCCCGTACATGTGAGTGTGCATGTGTGCCTGTGTGAGCACGTGTGTGTCTGTACATGTGTGTGCATGTGTGCCTTGTGAGCACGTGTGTGCCTGTACATGTGTATGCATGTGTGCCTGTGTGAGCACTGTGTGACCGTACATGTGTGTGCACGTGTGCATGTGTGAGCACGGTGTGCCCGTACATGTGTGTGCCTGTGTGCCTGTGTGAGCACGTGTGTGCCTGTACATGTGTGTGTATATGTGCCTGTGTGAGCACTGTGTGCCCATACATGTGTGTACATGTGTGTCTGTGTGAGCACGTGTGTGGCCGTATGTGTGTGCATGTGTGCCCATGTGAGCACGTGTGTTCCTGTACATGTGAGTGTGCATGTGTGCCCGTGTGAGCGCATGTGTGCCCGTACATGTGCATGTGTGTGCCCGTGTGAGCACATGTGCACCCGTGCATGTGCGTGTGTGCCCGTGTGAGCACACGTGTGCCTGTACATGTGCGTGTGTGCCTTGTGAGCACATGTGTGCCCGTACATGTGAGCGTGCATGTGTGCCCGTGTGAGCACGTGTGTGCCCATACATGTGTGTACCTGTGTGAGCACATGCGTGCCTGTACATGTGCATGTGCGTGCATGCCCGTTGAGCACATGTGTGCCTGTACATGTGAGCATGCATGTGTGCCCATGTTTGCTTATGTGCATGCGTGCTGTGTGTGAGTGCATGTGTGCACACAGTGTGCATGTGGGCCCCTATGTGTGCCTGTGTGTGTGAACATGTGCGTGTGTGCCTGTGTGTGTGTGCGTGCATGCTGGGGCACACAGTCCTCCGCTCCAGTCCCCTGGAGGGGCACAAGGCAGGGCTTTCTCAGAGCTGGGAGATGGGGCTGCGCGCCCCCCTCACCCACCGTCTGCTCCTTTCTGCTGCGGCTCTCGTTCGGCAGCTCCAAGCAGCGGACAAGCTGGTGAGTCGTGTGCTTCCCTCTCCGGGTCTTCTGCACCTTCCCCGTGCACCCCTGAGCAGCCTGCGCGGGTCTCCCCACTCTGGGCCACCGCAGGACAGTGTCTTTGCCTCTGCTCCACCGTCCCTGTGGATCGGCTCGCTGTGGCACCTGGAAGTGGGTGCCCCCGAGGGACCGGTGCCCGTCGCCTGAGCGCTCGCTCTCGCAGGGACCACTGAGCGCCAGGCGGGGCCCTGGGGACTAAGGGTTTCTGAGGCCGACCCCCAGAACGACCTCACCCTCACCCTCACCCTCTCCCCCCCCCCCCGCCTCCAGCTACTCTGGAGAAGCCCAAGCTGTCTCTACACCCACCCTGGACCACCATCTTCAAGGGGGAGAGCGTGACCCTGCGCTGCGACGGGGCCCGCCCGCTGGTGCTGGAGCTGCGGCCCGTCAGCACCCTCTGGTACCTGGGCCACCTCCTGCTGCCCTCTCACAGGACAAGCATCGAGGTCCAGGCCCCGGGGGTGTACCGCTGCCAGACTCGGGGGCGCCCGTCAGTGACCCTGTCCACCTCTCCGTGTCCAATGGTGAGTGTCCGCTGTGCTGCTGGCCTCCTGCAGGGGCGGGGCACCCGGCCGCTCCCCTCCATGCAGGAAAGGGGGGGCTCGAGTCTCTGGAGTAGGGAGGGGGCTGCATGGCCCTGTGTGGGAGATGCAGTGAGGCTGGCCTGGCCCCTCACCCACCCGCGGTGGACAGCAAATGCTTCTGCCTGTTTATGAGACCAGCGCTGAGGGGCAGGCGCTGTCTACTTGCAGGCGGGTGTCACGTCGCCTGGCCCGCTAGGCCGCAGGTCACGTTCAGCGACTAAAGGCCACCGCCCAGCGCTCAGACTGGCACTCACACACCGTTCGTGTCCACACCCTGTGTTTCTTGGTTGGACACTGACAGTGAGCATGGGTGAAACAGGCCACAGGAGGCGGCGGGCGCGGCTCGCAGCCCTGGGCATGCATCGGGGCTGAGGCCAGTACCTGCGCAATTCCTTCTCAAGGAAACACCTACATGGCACCTGGCTTGTGCCAGGGCCGTGACACTGCTCTTGGCTGCAATGAGCAGGTTCTGTGCAGGGTGCCTGGCCTCTTGGTGGGGGGGTCAGGGAAGTTCTCTGGCGGGCATGAGGTCTGAGCCCAGGCTGCAGGACACGTAGTCCTCAGCGAGGACAGGGGAAGGGGCTCCCTGGCCGAGGAGACAGCAGGCCACTGCCCCTCAGAGCAGGGCGGTGCCCCCAGCACTTAAGTTTGGCTGGAATGTCTGCGGGAGTGGGAGGGGGAGTGGGAGGTGGGGGAGGCAAAGGAGCCGCTGGGAACAGGGAGTGCCGGAAGGCCGGGGGCCAGGAGGGCAGGCCCCAGCCGTCTCAAGGAGCTTAACCTGGACTCCGGGGGGGCATTTGTCTTGGAGGCAGGAACAGAGTCCCCGGCGTCTTAGCCTCCCATTCCCTCCCCAGCCTCTCCTAGCACACCCCGCTGAGGTTTCGGGGTGCCTGCGGCTCAGTACGAGAGTGAGTTGGCAGGGAGTGGAAGGAGAGCAGTGGGGGTGGGGGAGCAGGGATGCAGAGGAGAACGGGGACCCCAGGGGGTGTGTGGTGACTGTCGCAGACTGGCTGATCCTGCAAGCGCCCTACGCGGCGGTGTTCGAGGGCGAGCCGCTGGTGCTGCGCTGCCGCGGCTGGCGCGACAAGGCGGTCTACCGGCTGCACTACTACCGCGACGGGCGCGCCGTGCGCCGCTTCGCCTCCAGCGCCAACTACACCGTGCCGCAGGCGCGCGCCGGCGACAGCGGGCGCTACCAGTGCTCCGGCACCATGCGCGTCCCGGTGGAGAGCGCGCCCATGTTCTCCGCCACGGTGGCCGTGACTGTGCAAGGTGGGCGAGCCCTGGGGAGCTGTGGGTCAGGGACCGGGAGCGGGGAGGAGGGGCGGGGTTCTCTGCCGGGCCACCTGCGCACCCTCCTCTCCCGCTCCCCGGCAAGGGCGCACCTGACCTGCGGCCTGCGGGGGGTGGGGGCGGGTGTCTCCGTAACTCCCGTCCCCCGCTTCCTACTCTGAGTGGGGACCCCATAAAGGGACAGTGACAGTGGTGGGGATCACTGTGGGACTGGGGCGAAGCGGGCGCAGCGACCACCTTCGAGGCGCAGCGCCCCAGCTAGGTGTCGGCTGGGGGTGACCGGCCCCTTCCGAGCCGGCCCCCTTCGCGGACCGCGTTCTTCCCACGCCCGGCCCTGCCCGCAGAGCTGTTCCCGGCGCCAGTGCTGCGGGTGGCGCGCCGCGCCCAGGGCGGCGGCGTGGTGCTGCGCTGCGACACGCAGCTGCACCCGCGCACGCGCGCCCCGCCGCTGCGCTTCGCCTTCTACAAGTACAGCCGTGCGGTGCGCGGCTTCGGCCCGGCGGCGGAGTACACGGTGCCCGAGCCCGAGGCCGAAGAGCTGGAGTCGCACTGGTGCGAAGCCGCCACCGCCTCCCGCAGCGTCCGGAAACGCAGCGCGTGGCTGCAGCTCCCGGGGCGCGGTGAGTGACTGTCCCCGCACTCCCCGCCCAGTGCCGCCCACCCCGACTGGCTCGGGCCTCGTCCCCTCCGTAGCCAGGATTTCCGCCCCCACAGGCGCGGTCTGTCACCCCGCTGCGGTGGGACACACACCTCCAGGGCCGCTCGCCGTTGCCAGGGCAGCACGCGCGACGCCTCCCACCGCTGCCCCCCGCCGCAGGCCGCAGCCTGGGTGCCTGGGAACAGCCGCCGTCTCCCGGGAGCCCCTGGGGTCCGGCGTCGGGCCTGAGGCCACTTCCATCCCTAACGCCACCGCGCGGCGGGGCCGCAGGTCCCGCGGGCAGAGCCGCTTCCCGCTGCCCGCCGCGAGGCCCCGGGACCCGACGTGGACCAGCTGCTCCGCGAGATGCGGGCTGCTGCGAGGTCCGGGTCCTGGAGCTGCAGGCGCAGGCCTCGCCTGGGCGCAGGGTGACGCCCCCAGCTCCCCGCCCCGCGCTCGGCTGGGACCCTGGGCACCCCGGGCACCCCGGCGACCTCCCCCGCGCGGAGCTGAGTGGAGGCCGCTGAGCTCTCTCCAGGCCGTCCGTCCCCGTCTGTCATTCCTGGCCCCCGAGACGCGACGAGGACTCCTATTTGCGGCCTCTTGTTTTGCTGTGGGTTTTTTCAGAAGCGCAATAAGGGGCGGTGGCTGAGGCCATCTCCACCGCGTGCCCGAACACCCTGCGACGGCGGGGCGGGCGGTCCCCCGCGGTGCTGCCCCTGCGGGATCCCAGGTGTCCCTCACGGTCGATGTCCGCTGGGCGGTGGCTTCGGTCGCCTGCGCTCTTCCCGCAGCCCGCTCAGGAGGTACCTCGGCTCAGGCCTCTGGGCCTCCAGAGCACTGAGGACACTGAGCCTCTGGGATGTTTTAGGTGCAAGTTGTACTTATTCGTAATGGATTAAACGCTAACTGGAAAAAAGGCTTTCAGTTCCATTTCTGATGAGTTTATACCCTCACAGCGCGGGGTTTGCCATGGTTTTAGAGGCGGAAGGGTTTTCGTCGGGCCTCCCTCACCCCGGGGGTGTAGGGGGCAGGGTTGGGTTAGACTCGGGAGCGCCTCCTGCGCCTGCTTAGCTGCGAACAGGCTGTACTGGCTTTCGCCGTAAATGAAACCAGTGGTACCTTCTGCGTCCAGAGATCTTTATGAAGAAAGTTTAAGACAAATCCTCGAAATTGCCAAATTCTAGTTTTTAACAGTTTTTTTACTTCCCTAAAAGCCATTTCCGATGCCGGCATGTGATGGGGGGTCAAACATCCACCCACATGCCACCCGGATGCTGCCTTTACTGTCACCTGAGGCATAAAAGCCAGAGGCTGTGGCAACTGCAGTTCCGGGGCTGCGCTCCCTGCAGGGCCCGTTTTCACGGGTCCCCCATCTGCCTTCCGGAGCTACCGGTTCCCGACCGGGCTGCTGCCACTTGTCCCCAGGAGCTCTTGCCCTCATTGGGCCCCCGACCTTCGCCAGCAACGCTCCAGCGTCCAGCCCCCGAGCGCATAGCAGCTCTCCCCGCCCCCGTTACGTGCACCTGATGGAGGCCCAGTCGCAACCCAGCGTTCCGAGTCGTAGTGGATGATTACCCAGAGCGACAGCCTTCATCACATTCTCTCCAGTGCTATTCTTCACCATTACGGAGTCACTGAAATCACACAGGGAGGCGGGCGGGTGAGCACGCACACGGATGACCACAGTGTGACAGGGGCCCCAGGAAGCACATGGGGTCCGGAGAAGGAAGCGGAGGCAGCAGGGCTAGCAGCCCCCCCCAGGCGGAGCTGGAGAGAAGATTGGGGGGCCGGGCCTTGGGGGCCAGGCTGCTGTTGTTTTCATGGAAACATCCGGGACCCTGAGTCCTGCGAGGCATTCCCGGTGGTTAGAGAATTACGTGTGTCTTGGAGGTTGGGAGGCGGGTATTTTAGGGAGAATGTGGCAGGAGATGGATGCGGGGAGTAGGAAGGGGCCGGAATGTGGATGACTGTCTCTGTCTCGTTGAGAAGCCCGGCCTGCCAGCTTTTCGGGGTGGGTGCTTGGCAGCCTTTTCTCCCCGGCCCCAGTGAGCCTTGGGGAAGCGGAGCTGGCTTAAAGTCCGAATGGAAGAACAGGGTGAACTGGTCTCTGCAGCCGCGCGCTCATCCCCAGCAGCTGTGGCCGGCCCCTGTCATCCCGTCCAGTCCTGGTGCCCTGTGGCTCTGGCACCCCTTCCCTGGCTCACCTGCCTCCGAGACGGCCCCCCCCCCACCGCGACCCGCCCGGCTGCAGCTCTGCTGTCCCTCTCTTCTCTGGCTCTGTCCCCTGAGGCCCACACAGGAAGCCACTAGCATCAGTGCCCAGAGGCTTCGTCAAAGGATCTCAAGCCACAAAAAAGTCAGTTGATCATTTTGTAAGCAAGCAAAAAAGGGAAGTAGACGCTCACCAGGGAGGGGGAGGCGCAGGCCTGGGCTCTGCCTTGCCACCTGCCTTGCTCAGAACTGCCTCGCAGGGAGAGTGAGGCGCGGTCTGGGGGCCGTGGCTTCCATGTCCGTGAGACCCCTCTGCCTTCACCTCCAGGCTGTAGATCCTGGTCTGCCGGGCGCCCGCGCAGAGGAGACAGCAGGGGGTGTCGGGGGCCATCTTGCTGGCCATGCTCTGGGGAAGTGTCCTCACCTGGCTTCAGCCTGAGGTTCCAGTGTGCCCTCAGGGAGTGGGGCCAGCTCCCGCGGCTGCCGGAGAGGGTCTCCAGCTCGCTCCCCAGCAGCACGGACGGCAGCAACGTGCTGCGGTGCACAGAGGGAGCTGCTTCTGCCAGCTTCGCTGTCAGCTCTGGGTCCCAGGCCCCTGAGCTGAGGACATCCGTGCCGGGCAGCAGGCGAGGCACGGTGTCTCCCATCGCAGAGCAGAGAGGGGCCTGGCAGTCCTGCGTGGTCTCAGGTGCTGCGCTTGCCACGCCCAGTGTCCTGTCTTGACTCTGTGGAAGGAGGGGACTCTCTGCTTCCCACGTGTAGGGCTTTCCCGGGAGATGGAACTGGCCCTCCGGGAGAAGTCCAAGCTCCCTCTCACAGCACGCCCTCAGGCACGAGAGCCTGCCGCCCCTGGACTGCAGCCACTCAGCCACCTGCCCTTCCCCAGCCGCCAGGGCCTCGCCCTCCTGGGTGCACGGCACCGCCTCCTGAACCCAAGCCCCCGCCTGCCAGGAGAGGGAGAGGTAGGCGCGGGAGCAGACTCCCTCATTATCAGAGGTTTTAAGACGAGGGATGTGAAGCGCTTAGAAGCACAGAAGAGGGGCCCTGGGCCTGACATGGGGGTTCAGAAATCACTTCCTGTAGGGGCGACATCTGCCAGTCCCTATGGATAGACTATGAGATTATTTCTAAATGTTCACTGTTTTACATTATGCTGCAGTGAATATTCTTACACCTACATCCTTGTGTACATATTTAAATTTATCTGGGGGATGAACTAGAAGTAGGATTGCTATATGAAAGAATGTCATGTTTTTAAAAATAGAGATCGTCAAATCATCCATCAAAGAGATCGTACCAGTTTGAACTTCCACTAATCATGCAGGAGAAGGCTCGTCTCCCCCGCCCTGCAGGAGAGCTCATCATCTTTCACTTAACTGGACCACAGAACCTTTTGACAATTATCTGCTGTTGAGTGCCCCCTGCCGGCTGCTGATGGTATGACAACACGAGACTAAAAAATCGGTACCATCCTGGCTATTCTTTCTCCGTTCGGAGGAGCTGATCACATTACAGTGACAGGAAGACGACTGCGATCCTATCTCCAGACCGGAAGCACGAAGCACGTCCCTAATGCAGCCTATGTTCTAACTGCCAGGCTGAGTCACTTCGGACCTACAGGTGGCAGGACTCCATGCATGGGCTTGGGCTCAATCTCACTTTCACTACTTCCCCGCTGTGCAGCCTCAGGCAGGACGCTTTATCTCAGGAGTTCTGTTTCCGGGTTGCAGGATGTGCCATTGAGGAGTACGCTGAGCTGAGAAAGGAAAAGCATGACCAAGTAAGCATACACTGTCTTTCAGGCTTAATTAGAAATGAAATTTTTAATCAATCCTAAGTCACTCTTGCATATGCATAAAAAGGAAAATATAAGAGAAATAAATTGGGTCAGGTATTTGCAAAACATGCAGAGTCTCTCATTCCTGCAGTGTCCCTTTTCCTGCGATGAGCATCAGGAATGCACTTTTTTTTGTCTTTTGTTTTTTAAAAATAAGCTATAACAAAAGTAATAGTCATTACTGCGAGATTTTTAAGCTGGCTTTGCAATGATCTGGAGCTAGCCCTCTTTTGATTTCTGCTTCAGGAATGTTGCCAAACGTCTGTGACAGGACATCCTCAGGCAAAGCCACGTGTATTTTTGTGGTCCATGAAATACAGAGTTGGCACGGGGTTGTCTTGGTTCTGGCACAATAAGGCCACCAGGATGGATGGACGCAGGCCCCAGGAAGCTGAGGGAGGGGGTGTGTGTGTGAACACCTGGAAGAGGTATGGTTGGCCTCGAGTGTGGCCTGGAGAGCAATCCCCAGAGACAAGGACCTGCCTGCCCTGTCCACGCAAATGCCTGCTGGGAGGACGTCGCCGCCAGCCGAGCTCAGAGAGCAGGGGATGCCCAGCCAAAACCTTCTGTCCCCTTCCACGTTCTCCCCACCTTCCCTCTTACTGAGGTGTAGGCGGGGAGTGAAGGGAACAGAGGTGAGTGAGAGGGGAGGAGCTGTGGGAAGAGGGAGAATGCTTTGCTCCACTCATCCCACCCTCTGTTGATCAGTTTTTCCTTGAATCAGAAGGGGAACTGAGAACACCAGCCACACGTCACAGCCAGTTCCTCCTGCGTTTCTCAGAACAGCCACCGCACGATGTGATGTGCACAAATGCTGGAGGCTCGGCGGGGTCAGCGGCTCAAGCTGGCCCCACACAACAAAGGTGCGTCCACTCCATCCAGTCACCTCTGGTCCCAGCATTTGTGGAGCTGAAGTTATTTCCTGAGGATCCTGATGACAGGGAAGGAAGACACATCTTCCCAAAGATGCAGACTCAGAACGAATAAGTGGACTTAGGGGTGTGGTTGTCGCAGCGTAGGTGGTAAGGATCCATCTTCCCCGAATTTCTGAATGGATCCCACTCAGTGACGCTACTCTGCTCATCCGCTTCCTGGGCAGGGCGCCTGTAGCACCCACATCCGCTCAGCCTCCCGCCCTGACCCCTCCGAGCTGCTTCTCGTGCAGTGGTTCAGCTCGTGATGTTTTTCTCCCACCGATGAGATGCGCTGATGAGTTAAATCTTACCAGGACTCTACCATTGTTACTCCTAGTTTGCAGACAAGAAAACGGAGAGTTAGAGAAACCACACAACCTTCTAAGGGTGGCTGTTCATTGTTGGCAGGGCCCAGGGCCAGGTGCAGCTGGATTTAGATGTAGTTTTCTCTGGCTTCAGACTGTGCCACTCAAGACGGTGCCACTTCTGAACTCACCATTCTCCAGGCACCCACGTTCCACACACAAACACAAACGCAAACACAATATTAGAATTATATTATCACTCATTTAGATCTTTGTCCAATATTTTTATTTGGGGGCCTCAACAGATGTTTTATGTGTATCTTCATAACTGTCCTAGATCTTAGGTCTCAAACATTTACCAACAGCTGATCAGGTGCAGGGAGGCCTGGGCAACCTGCTAGGGACAGAAAGAGGAACTTGTCTTGGGCCCGTGATAGGGAGCTCATGGGGCAGAAGAGGGGAAACCCCCTACTATTACTCAGCAAGTGTTCTGAAAAATGAAAATTATATGTATTTATGGGAAGTATTTTGAAAGAAAAAATGATAATTATACATGTGACTGTGACCAAAAGTCTTTGAGAAACAGCCAAAGGGTGGGAAGTCTGTGGGAGGTTCAGACCATGTTGCATAAGATGGGTGTCATCTTAAAATGCAAGCCACCACACCTGTGACGATCTCATGGCAAGTATAAGGATTTTCGCATAATCCGTATTTATCAAGGTTGTAGGTTTGCCGGTGATAAAATGAACAGATAGATTGTGCCTCTGTGTGTGTGTGTCTGTGTGCCAATCCTAGAGGAGCCCTTGTCCTCTCCATGACAGGAAGCAACCCAGGTCCTTCTCTAAAGTCAACCTCTCCTGGCCCCCGCACCCTGCTTTCCTTCAGGGCCCTGTTCACGTTCTCCATCTCCAGGGAGCTGCAGAAAATGCATCGCACTGGAGGGCAAATGGTGCCACCTGGTGGCTAAGAGTGCAAGCACAGAAATTTATGGAATTGAGGCGTTTATTCTCCTAGTTGCAGGTATTTACTGAGCCAGGCTTGGCAGGTGCTCAGTAAACTCAGATGTGTGGACTCCCGTCTTTGAAGGAGCTTGTAGTTACATTTTAGGGAGCTGAGGAAGGGAAGCTCACCTCCAGCAGAAAACCAAAAAGCTGAGAGAACGGTTAGGGCGCCTTGATAACAATGTCCAGAGATAAGCCCTTAAGAGTTTTCTTTTCCCTTTTTCTAGCATGCAAGTCTGCTTCGGGCCAGCTCCCAGAAATAACCACTGTTATATAAATATCTTTTCATATTTTTTCATTTTTCCAAATAGGAAGCTCGCCCAAACCTTGGGGTGCAGAGTATTTGCTGGGGCCCCAGCACACAGGCTTGCCTGACCTTACACAAGGCCTGCAGCCTCCAGAAGTCTACCAATTAGTAGGGCCCAGGGCCTAAGCATCTCAGCAGGCTGTTATTCTGACGCTCAGAGGTCACCTCCCAGGAGCTGCTCAAGGCCAGGCCTCCAGAAAAGACCTCTTTGGAATGTGCAGAACTTGAGCAGCCATGGCCTGCTGAGTTAACCCTTTGCGGCACAGAGGCCTTTATATTGGGGAGCTAGACCTGACCAGGCCTTAGGCTGCCAGATCCCACAGGCAGCTTCCGTGTATGTTTTCCACGCTCTTCAGGAAAAATGTTCGCAAACTGGGTCTTATTCTAAACGTCGATCCTCACACTCAGCACAGAAACTGGACTCTTCACCCAGAAACTAGAAACCATCAGAAGGGAATTTCTTTAGCTCCTTGCCACAGTGTGCCTCCCTTATTAGGCTGACCCTCCAGCCCCCAATTCATTCAAGGACTCTTTCTCCCCTGTCTTTAACTGCTCCCTCTCTTCTGGCACTTACTCCCCAGTACCTTAGAAAGGCTCAAGTCTTTCCTATTAAAAAGAGAAAGAAAGAGAAGAAATATGTCCCTCAACTCCACTTTCGCCGCTGCCTATGGTCCATCTTTCTTGAAAAGACATGGATTAATACCTTGAAAACACCTAGATCAGTGTGTCTTAGCAAGAAGAGGATTCATATAGCCATAAGAAAAAAACGAGGCCAAAAGGCGGGGGGGGGGGGAACAGTCACAGGAGGGGAACTACGAACAAATGGCTTCACTGGCATTGAGAGGGATGTTTTCCTCCAAAGGCATAGAGTCACGCTGCTGATTCAGTTGGCGGGGCCATCGTTTCGATCCCGAGTTCGGCTGCTCCTGCAGAAAGTCCAGAAAGTCTCGACGCTGAAAGCCTGAGCGCCCGAGGCCTGGGTCGGGGGTCGGGGGTCGGCGTCGGGGTCGGGGTCGGGGTCGGGGCGAGGTCGGGGGTCGCGGCGGAGTCGGCGGTCGCGGCTCGCTCCGCTCCGCAGGCGCAGCGGCGCTGTCCCGCGAGGCCCGCACGGCGCGCTCGGCCGGGTCCTCCGGGGGCGCCGCTGCGCGGCCCGGGCGGCGGAGGCCGTTCTAGCCGGCCCGCTCGGTGGCAGGCGCGCCGCCGGGCCCTGGGCGCCGCCATGTTGGAGGCTGGCGGCGGCGCGCGCCGCTCCGCCGCGCGAGATGCTGCAGGTGCGGCCCGGCCCTGTACCTGGGCGGAGCCGCGGCCGTCGCGGAGCCGGGCCGCCTGAGGCGGGCGGGCATCACGGCCGTGCTCACGGTGGACTCGGCGGAGCCCGACTTTCAGGTGGAGGGCCTGCGGAGGCTCTTCGTGCCCGCGCTGGACCAGCCCGAGGCCGACCTGCTGAGCCACCTGGACCGGTGCGTGGCCTTCGTCCGCCAGGCGCGCGCCGAGGGCCGCGCGGTGCTGGTGCACTGGTGAGGGCGCCCCGCCGCGACCGGGCGGGGGGCGGGGGGCGCCGGGCGGCCGCCCATGGGGTGGTTTTTTATTTTGGGGGCGTCGGGGTGCGGTCGTTAGATAAATGACAGTGTCTGCACCTGAAGAGCTTGAAGGCCGACGCCCACCCGGACGGTTGTAACGCGGGCTGGGGTGCGGGGGCGCCCCGAGGAGAGGTTCAGATTGCGGAGGAAGGGCATGTTATTTTCCGCGTTTTGTCTGGGGGCGGGGTGTGCTTGTTGAAGGGGAGAATCGGGGAGAGAAAAAGGGTTGGGACACACAGGATCCCCCACCATACCCAAGGGAAAGACCGGGTAGGTTGTAGCACAGGCGGAAAGACTGCAAAAGCTTGGCGGGTTCTCGGGAATCCCTCAGGAGTGCTTTAGGCCGGGTCGTAGTGGAATAACAGTAGTCGATGGAGTCAGCCCTCTTACTGTGCGCCCGCGCTTGATCTAAACATTTACATAAGGGACAGAAGGTAGTGAGAAAGTAGAAGGAAGTCTGGGACTAGATCTCCAGGCCCCTTTGTGCCAACAGCAAAGAAATTTGTATTTGTTCCGAAGCCATTATAAAATTTCAAAAAGTTTTGCATTCTCATGATTCAGGATTCAAAAGGAACTCCTGTGTTCATCGGTAGTAATTCAGAGGCAAAGGTTTTGAGTAGAAGCAGCACACCCGAGTGGAGCTGAAAGTTACCATTAATAGGGGGCTGGGGTTTTCGTTTTTTTAAAGTTTCGCACGTTACTATGTTATTTTAAAGGTCTCTCCTTCAGTCATGCAGGAGTCAGTCGAAGTGTGGCCGTAATAACTGCTTTTATGATGAAGACCGACCAACTTACCTTTGAAAAAGCCTATGAAAACCTTCGGACTGTCAAACCTGAGGCCAAGTGAGTTCTCCTCAGGGTCAGAGTTCTTTCTTTGTGATGTGATTTTATTTATTTGGAGAAAACTTAAATTTGTTTGTCTTTACAGGATGAATGAGGAGTTTGAGCGGCAACTGAAGTTATACCAGACCATGGGATGTGAAGTAGATACCTCTAGTGCGATTTATAAGCAGTATCGTTTACAAAAGGTTACCGAGAAGTATCCAGGTGAGTAGTAATCGCTGGTGTGTATCGGGCCCTGACAGCAAACACTTCAGATGCATTATCTCACTTTCCAGCAGTCCCTTGAGACAGGTACTATTATTTCCTTCAGAAACTGGGGTTTAGCAAGAAATACCTTGTTCAAGGTCGCATGGGTTGTGGGTGGTGGGATGAGACTTGAACTCAGGCCCTCATCACGTGTTCTCCCGCCTCATTCTGATTTCTCAGCACTGGGGGCTTTTTGTTTTTGGTCACTGAGGTTAGCACTTGTTGCATCAGCATTAACTGGTTTTGGTCTGAAAACGCAGAGAGCTGATATGTGTTTTGATTGTCACACAGAATTGCGGAGCTTACCTCGAGAACTCTTTGCTGTTGACCCAACCACTGGTTCACAAGGGCTGAAAGATGAGGTTCTCTACAAATGTAGAAAATGCAGGTAAAACACTCTGCTCCTCTGGAAACTCTATCTTGGCTCTGTTGTGGAAAAGTACTGAAGGTTTCAGTTTCTTAAATCTCTATAGGAAGAATTTGTTTGATTGAATAATGCAGAAATTTCAAATTCAAATCTGCTTTCAAGAATATCTTTCAAGAAAATCTTAGAAGTAGAAGCAATCAGGTTATCTGTAGAGGCTGTTGGAAATTAGAGCAGCATAATCAGTGTTATATTATTTTGCTATCTAAGAAATACTGCCCATTTCATCATGTCTTTGGAAGTCGGTAATGTTATTGTTTGGGGGTTGCAGGCGATCTTTATTTCGAAGTTCTAGCATTTTGGATCACAGTGGAGGAAGTGGTCCTGTAGCCTTTGCCCACAAGAGAATGTCACCATCCTTCACGCATGTCACGGGGAGTCAGGCTCAGTGCACATCATATTTCATTGAACCTGTACAGTGGATGGAACCTGCCTTGTTGGGAGTGATGGATGGACAGGTGAGGACACGTTTTCTTAGCTACAGTTTCATTAAATCATCTATGTTTTGCTCCTTCTTGTGGTTTTAAACCATATTTAACTAGTGTTTTACTCCATCTTAACCATTTTTTTTCTGAAGGTTATACTTTCTAGTGTAGACAAGAACCTATCAAAAATTAAACAAAAACCAGCCGATCCAAAATAGTGAACCACTTTCAGCTGAGAGCTCTTGGTCTAGTTAATTCCTTTTAGCGCTATAAATATGTTAGAAGGAAATACAATATGCTTGTGAAACATTTTTGGATTGTCTATTTTATTGGAACAGCAGTTTGTTTTTAAATGGAATTCTGAGGCCTAACCTATATTGCTGTTAATTAGTGATAGAACGTGAGAATCCTGACATGATTTTAGTTTGAAATCAGGTGTAGACTGATTTAAAAGCCAACATATAGGCCACATCCATGAAACCTTGTTTCTTGGCTCACGCTGTCGTGCTGGGATCCTGTCGTGCTGGGATCACACTGTTCCTCCGCTGCCTGCCAGGTACAGCGTGCTTCGTACTTGCTAGAGTCCACCATCTGGTGCAGGAAATTGCCGTTCCGTTTCATGTCACTGAGTAGATCAGAAATTTTTGAAGGTAGCAGCTGTGTTTCGTCTTTCTTTCCTTTGTTGCCAAGGATAATTCTTTTGTAAAAAAGCGAATGACACATGTGCTTTATTTCAGCTTCTTTGCCCCAAATGCAGTGCCAAGCTGGGCTCTTTCAGTTGGTGTGGCGAACAGTGCTCCTGCGGGAGGTGGGTGACACCTGCTCTTCAGATCCATAAAAACCGAGTGGATGAAACGAAAATGCTGCCAGGCTTGGGGTCACAAACAAGAAAAACATGAACATGTGACATTTGATTGTTTGGAAACTTGCCGATGACACATGCTACCTTTGCCTCTTATTATTCGTGGCAGTCTAATGCTTACACCACCGGCATTTCACTTGAAATGTGAGAAAATACCGTCAGTCACGTGACGTGACTTGGAAACTGTTTAAGTAGACACTTTATATAGAGATCAAAACTTTTTAATCATGTAAATTATACTTTGATATTAAATCTTCTATAACCCAGATATTTTGTTTCATATATTTAAAAGAGTTCTGATTTTTCCAATGTCATGTGATCTTAAGGTCTGGATGGACAAAAGTATGTGCAAAAATTAGAAACTTTTGTGCTTAAATAGATATTTCATTTCTAGACATGGAAAGCAGTCTCGCTTGGACATATTGTGACATTCGTTTCGCTCAGGAGACATTAGTAAATCTACACATGTTTGGATTTTTCTTGGAAGTGTGGAAGGAAAGGCTGTCAGGAAAACACTGATAAAATGTGGTTTTCCTATTACTGCTCGGGAATCCGGTTGTCTAACTTTTTAGAAAAGCGCACATAAGATACCTTGTAAAGCACTCTACTGAGGTCAATGTATTAATGTTAGGTGTGTTTCTAATGATAAAGAAGCTAAATATCAAACAACTACCTAATCAATTACCTTTTAAGCCTGATACATTAGAGTGCTGGAGAAGGTCATATCTCCAGAGTAGACTTTGAACGTGGTCTCTGCAAACTGGGATTTATTTTACTCATTACTAATAGTTAGAGTTGGCCCTAATTAGATATTTGAACACTTATACATGAAACGAGAATTAGGTAATTTTTATTACCTAATGGAGAAATGGAGTTATGTTCTTAAGATAGTTTCCTTGTATTTAAGAAAATCTACAGGAAAAAAACCTTATTTAATGGTGAAACTTTTAAACTTTTCACATTAAAGTTGGGAACAAGTTAAAGAATGTCTACTTTGGCGTGCATCTTCAGTATTGTATTAGAGGTCCCCGCCATTGCAATAAAATGGGGGAAGGGTAGGGTTAAGACTTAGAAAGGAGAAAGGCTGAACTCATTGATACATTTTGACTTCTTTAAAAGTGAGGTAATTAGGAATTATGTGCCTCCTGATATGATCCAAGCAAGTGTCTATGAAGTATTCTTGCAAAAACAAACAAGGAAATGCAAACAAAAATACATCTAATCAAGCCTATAGATTTAAGTGGCAGTTTATAAGAACATTTCGATGAAGATAAAATCAGAATCACAAAGTGGGAAATTCTACAGTTGTCAGTTTCTTGTCTCTGTGCTTTTGAAATTTTCCATGTTAAATGTTAATTTTTAAAAAGTTTGTTGTTGAATTTTATAACAGCGCTTGCATACAATAAGTTTTTCTACACAGAAGATCCTAGAGAATTTATAGACAAAATATTAGAGTCACATAATTCAGCAAGATTTTGGGATACAAGATTGCCATATAAAAATAATAGCAGCAATCGAATTAAGAAAAAGATGTGTAAAACAAAACTATAAAATCATTAAAAAGAAAATTAAAAAAAAATCTTAATCTCAGGAAGGATTTTTAAAGATACAAATAGAGATCACAAAAGGAAGACTGATATATTTGACTACGTTGAAATGAAGGCCTAGAGGACAAAAATCTTGTAAACAAAAATACAATTGTCAACCTAGGAGAAGGTCTTTGTAACATATGCACCAGTTAAATGAACAGAGTAAGCTATCTGAAGATGTGCAAGTGTTTGAAAGGAAGTCCAATAGTGCATTTTATTAACGATAAGAATGTGCAATTCACGGGAGAGGAAATAAGGTTCAATAAACATGAAAAGATGTATCACATCTTTAATTGCCAGGAAATGTAAATTACAGTAGCACCCTTCACAGTGGCAACAGATGGAGAAGTCTATCTAGTGTTGGTGAGAATGGGGAACAAAGGCGACCGACTCATCATTGCTAGCAAGGGTGTGGATTGGTGTGTTTTGGCAAATACCAATACTACATGAGCCAGCCATGTATCTTAAAGACAATCTTGCATATATACACAAAGACACTCATAGAAGGATATACTTTACGGAACAGTAAAAATTTGAAACAATTCGAAACAAATGTCCATTAGTAGGGAAATGAAAACATTGTAGTATATGTATTCAATGAAATACCATGTAACAGTTCAAACGATAAAATGTTGAATGAGAAAAGTGATTTGGAGGATAGACTATGATACTTTCATGTAAATTAACCCCCCAAAAACACTAATTGTATACATCCATAAACATTTAAACATGGTAACAAGTAAATACAGACTTGAATGATTCCTATAATATTCATAATAAAAGTCACCTATGTGGAGGGGGGAAGTGAAGCAGAGGGAAAAGCAGATTTCAACTTTATCTGTTTAACTTGTGAAAAGCCTGAAGCAAAAGTGGAAAATGTCAATATTTCTTAATTTTTGGTGATAGGTTGACCAATGTTTGCTCCATGATTATCTGTACTTTCTGAATGAAAGATAGTTTTTGAATAAAAGATAAAAATCAAAAAATGAAAACTTGCTGGAGTTCAGTCACCGTGGTTTTTAAGAAGGCTAAGGTGTCTGGTAGATAGAGAAGAGAAGGCTGGTTTTACTTTAGTTTTGATATCAATTTTTGAACTTGCAGTTGGGTGAGAATAAAAGTGTTGTAAGTCTCACCCCAACGAAAACTGGTCGGTTCAGTGACGATGCAAGGGGTCACGTTGGGCCTAAGGGGCCTGGGCGGCCGGGGACGCCGCGGGGCACGCGGTCCGCGGGAGCCGCCGGGCCGGGAGCGCTGGGGCTTCTGGGAGGCGCGTGTGTCCCGTCCCCGCGGGGAAGGCTGCGCTGGGCGCTAAGGCTTACGTGGTCTTCAGGCGCAGGAGCTTGAACGTCCGCCGTTGAAACGAAGATGCGTTGAGCAGCTTCTGTTCAGCCGCGTTCTGCAAACTGCTGCCAGACTCGGTTCGGTTTTCGGTTGGAGCCGCGCGTGTGCGGATTTCTCGCGAACACCGCAGCCGTCCGGGGGCGCGTGCGGCCGGGGCTCGCGCCCCGCACGTGTGGACCGGCGTCCCTCGCGCCTCTTCTGTCGCACGGAACAGCCCGTATTTACGGAGTTCACTTCAGTAGCTTCAACCTCGCTACTTACGTGTCTTATTTCTTCCCCTTAAAACAGCAGGGCAGGAAGTGGCGGAGGGACCTCGCGCGCGGACCCGCCGGAGCCGCCCCGGCCTCGGACGCGCCCCGCAGGCCCGCGCGGAACGCTCGCGCACTGCGGCAGTTTGTCCGCGCTCGGCCACCGTCGCGGCCGCGCCGCGGCGCTTTTTGTCCGCTCGCGGCCGCCGTCCGGGCTTCAGTCACCAAGTGCCGGGGCCCGGAGCGTGTGTTTTGGGGGCGCTCGTGGCGTTGCCGGCACCATGGAGTCGCCCTTTAGCCCGGGACTCTCTCAGCGGCCGGAAGAGGATTGGGGTGAGTGGGACCCGAGAAGGCCCGGGCGGCCGGGGTTCTCCGTGCCGCCCCCGTCAGTGACAGGTGCGGGCGGACCTGCGGGCGGCCCCGGTCCGCGGTCGCGGGAGGCAGGCGGCTGCCTTCCTCCGGCCGGGGGATGACGGCCGGCGCCCCGGCTCCCCGCCCCGGTTCCCCGCGCGGCTCCTCGGCGGTTCCGCGGGCCGAGGGCGGTGTCAGCGGGCCGCGGGGGGCGGGCGGGGCCCGCGCGCGGGCGGGGCGGCGGGTGGCGGCTGCCGACCGTGTGCGCCGAGAAGCGGGGCGCCGCGCGCCCCAGCCCCGACGGCCCCGGGACGCAGCCCGCCCGTCTGTTTCGGGCCTTTCGCTTGCTTTGGAGGGCGCGAGGGCTGGAGGGGACGCGCTTCCTCTCCTCCGATTGCCAGGCGTCAGAGTCGCGCTCTCCTGGGGCTTCGCAGGACCCGGGGACCCCGGGAGCCCGGCCCCGCGGCGCGCCTGCGCCGTCAGCAACTCCGGACGTGCGGCGAAGCCGGGCGCATCTTCATCTCCCCGGCCCGCACCCTCATCCTCAGTAGCAGGGGCGCCGTCTCCGCTCCGCTTAGTGAACGGGAGCCCTCGTTTGATCTTCCAAGGGCAGAAATTCTTTTAAATTGTGTATCTTTCGAGATTTATTTCAGTCCTTCGGTAGATTGTGAGTTTCTGGAAAAACTTTAGACTGTCTTTCTATTCCGGGTGTGTTTTCCTGGGGCGGATATGGTAGTAATGGGTCACCGTTTAGTCAGCACTTCGTGTCCGGCGCGCTGCTGAGCTCTTCGTGCGTTTTCTCATTCAGTCCCATGAGGTTCTGCTACTTTACGGATGAGTAAATTGAGGCTGAGAGACCGAATGCCGGCTCACAGCCAGGGAATGGAGGGAGCAGGATCAGAACCGGGTTCGTCCAGCTCCAAAGCCTGTGATGCTTTCCAAATGATTACCACAGGTTGAACTCTCACCAAGGGTCCCCCAGTTAGATTCGGTAGTTATGATCTGTTTTCTCAGCTACTCAGCTGTTTTATTTTTATGATATTTCTGAAACTGACTGCGGGGCACTTCCTGACCGCACTGTGTATTATTCTTTTTCAAATACCCCGGCTGCATCTTCCTGACGAAGCCCAACAGCCAGTTCCTCTTAACGTTCCTGGCCGGCGCTCCGATCTCCCGGGGATCTCCCGGGCGACATCGCCCCCTCTCCGATGCCCCCGCCCCTCCCCGAATGTGCCCACTTCCCACGCTTGCCAGGCTTCTCCTTTTAACTGTTAACAATCTTCTCTTAGTTGAGCACTTCAATTCCAATTTCTTAGGTGTTTAGTGAGTAGGGTAGATTTTGCACGCACTACTGTCAGCTAGTGTTTCTCGCTAGAATATGGATTCTTTCTTTGGGTGTCGTCATTTTGAATGTTTAAGCACTTCACTGATTTATTCGATTTTTTTTGAAATATTAGAAGCTGGCCAGTTAAATCTAAAACGTCTAATTATAGATTAGTATTTCTCGTGACTCTAACTTTGAATAATTTAATTGATTAGCTTACAACACTGATGGAATGTACTTTTTCTCTTTTGCTTGGGTAATGAAATTTAGAGCAGAATTTGTGAACATTTTCTGTGAGGGTCGGGATAGTGTTGTCGGTTTGTGGGCTTGTGGTCTCTGTTGCAGCTGCTGGACCCTGCCACTGCGGTTCAAAAGCCAGCATAACTGCGCATGTTCCAGGGCACGTTTACTCACGCACACTGGAATTTGCATTTCACACAATTATTTTTAATACTTAATAGACTTTACTTTTAGTACAGTTTTAGATTTACAGAATAATTGAGCACATAGTAATAGAGTTCCATATCCCTCCCCCCTTCCCCCTATGTCTAACATCTTGCATTAGTAGTACACTTGTTACAGCGAATGAGCTGGTGTTATCATTCTAGATTGCCACAGATTACATTAAGGCCATAGATTACATTAAGATTCACTCTATACTGTACATTTGTGGGTTTTGACAAACACGTGGTATCATGTACCTACCATTACGGTGCCATAGAGAATCATTTCACTCTCCTAATCCTTGCTCCACCCATTTGTCCCTCCCTCCCTAGCAACCACTGATTTTTTCACTGGCTCCCTAGTTCCTAGTTTTGCCATTTCCAGAATGTCTTAAAGTTGGAAGGGAGGGAGAGAGCAGGTAGAGGGAGAAGGTGTGGGAAGGGGGGTGGGGGAGGAGAGGGACAAAAAAAGGGAGTGGGGATCTTTCTGTTTTCATAAGGCCACAGTCCTACCAGATTCGAACCCTGCCCTTGTGACCTCATTTAACCTGTCTAAACGATGGCCCTTTTTTTTCTTGACTATGATCCCACTTGCAAACACGCATTGATTTCACTCGTCTGGAAGGTTCCTTAGTCTTTTCCTGCCTTTTGTAACCTTGACAGTCTTAGAGAATACAGGTCTCTTATTCTGTAAGGTGACCCTGAGGCTGTCCACTGCTCATGACCAGTCTCAGGCCGTGCTTCAAGGCAGGGACACCAGAGAAATGACGCCGTGCTCTTCTGAGCACATCGCGTCTGGACACACAGCCTTGATCTGCCCTGAGGTGGTGTTCACCTTGACCACGGGGTCGAGTTGGTTCTCCGCTGTGCAGGTGCTATTTCTCCTTTTGGATTTGATTACTGTTTGGGGGGATGATCTGACATGATACCAGTATCCTGTCCCTCGTGGAACCTCCGCCCAGTAGCCCTGGCCTGCACTGAAGATGCCAGCCCATGTCAGCTACCACTCTAGTGCCAAATGGGGGGCATCCCTTCGTTCTGTCTGCGTGTATTAGTTGACTCCGTGCTGTACGAAAGAGCTTTGTCCGTGTGTGTTTGTGTGCATGTATCTCATCATGGACCCATTGATTGCTGTGTGATTCAATGGGTTGTAATCTGGTACTCATTTAATTTGGATGCTCAGAGTTTCCCAGACTTGACCAGTGGGAGTCCATTCATATCGGCTCTTTTATTCTTTTGATGTGTTCTCACCATTTTCTGTCATGACAAGGTTTTCCAGTCTCATCTTGAGTTTTTCCCTCTTTAGCCCTGCAACTGGCTATTTCTCCAAGGCGCCTCAGTGGACTTCCGTTTAGGGGAGGGTGGCATTCAGTTCTGAGGTCTGAGCACAGTGTCGTCATTGCTACTGGGGTGTCATTGCTGCTAGGACCTTTCAGTGGAAGCCAGTCCTTTTCTGAGAATCATGGGAATAACCTTTCATTATTACTACACGAGATTTTTTGCTTATGTTCTATTTTGTTGGCAAAATGTTTCTGTCATCAGCTGAGTTAACGATAGACGGGCCGCGTCGTTCCTGTGTGTGCAAAGTGAGGAAGTGGTGGCGAGGAAGTGGCAGCGTCAGTGACATGATGGCAGGGAGGGAGTGGAGTACAAGAGGTGGACCCAGGTTTGGAAAACTTCACAATTTCTGAAGTTCTGAAAATGGTAGGGAAGGTAGACACTTTACAGATTGCATGGAGATCAGCCGCCTCTGGCCTTCAGCAACTTGACCTTCTCTACAGAAAGTTTCAACCTAGTTTATTGAGGAATATTTTCTGTGTCCACAGACTTCTTGGCTTATAATGAAATCTCGTTAGGAAGTTGGAATATGTCGAACAGTTTGGATGAGTATGTTGTCAATTGTCTAGGCAGAGAATGGGTTGTGTCCCTAACTCACGTGGATGGCAGATGTGTGGTGCATGGGCCGCCGCCCTCGCCTGCCGTCCCTACTGGTCAGCCACACTCCTTTTCATGCTGAGCCCAGAGGTAGCCTCATGACTGGCGTTAGTGCTGTCCCAGAAAGTCACTACCAGTTAGTCCAACACGACATGACATAAAATCTGTTTTTAAATCTCTGGTGTAAGGATTTCATTCACAAGATAAAAATTATGTGCAAAACCACAGATAAATTAGAAACCAGCTTCGAACTGGTTATCGTTCAGGCTGTGGGAGGTTATCAGTAGCAGTGCCGGCTGGCGAGAAACCCTCGGTGAGCTGGTGTAAGGGTACGGAGCTTATTCTCTTTTCAAAAGTTTGACTTGATGCTTCATGTCTATTCTTTACTTTTATCCAAAGATTCTGCTCTGTTCGCTGAACTTGGCTATTTCGCAGACATCGATGACCTGCATTTGGATGCAGCAAATGAAACTTACGTAAGTACCAGAGGAGAAATACTGAATAATGTGATATTTCATTTTTACGCTAATTATTGCAAGAAGATTCCGGGATAACGGGTTTCGGTTAATTATTTTTGAATAACAGCATTAAGTATGAAAGGGCTATTTTGTAGTAAGTAAATTTAAGGTTGTGGAAGTGCATTGGTCTTGGCGCGGGAAGACTTGTGTTTGAGTCCACCTTTGTCTCGGGGTGCTGACTGGAAGGGTCATTTAACTGCCTGCTTCTTGGCTTTTAAGACGACTTTGCTGCATATGGGAGACGGTGTGTTAAGGGGTTGGTGTGAGTCGCAGACCTAGCCGGAGTAGAACTGACCAACTTCCTTATGGTACTTCGGGTCCTTGAAAACATCTTAGCTTCTCTTTCCCTTTCCGATTGGTGCACGCTGTGCATACGTAGCACGCCGACCTGCGGGACTCTCGTCTGGATGAGGTGCTGTTGAAGTTGGGAAGCAATGCAGGGGAACAATGCGATTTTCACTGCACATCAGTCACATCAGATGTTCACCACTTATTTTTTATGCTCTTACTAACCTGAGTATAAAAGTAGGATTGCTTGCTCAGAGAGTTTCTCAGACATTTCTTAAAGAATCGTTTAGCAGTTTTTTTTTTTTTTTTTTTTTTTTTTACTATGAATCAATAGAAGAGAATAAAAACAATATATTTTTAAAGTGGTGTATGGGATTTTAGTGGTTTTTAATTCTTTTTGAAGTAGTTTAGAATGTGGTCTGTTGATTAGATTTACTTTTAATATTGTCTGGTTGCCTAAGCAACTGATATTCTTTTACAGCCTCTACATCCTAATCCCATCAGGAAATAATGGAGCAAGTTTGAAAGATTCAGGGAGACGGGGTCCTGATTTTATAACATTCTGACCTTACACACGTCAGTCCTCCCATCCCGTAGCCTTTCTGCTATAAAGTGGAGGGTTGCAGCAGGCGGGCTCCAAGGGCCCCTTCTAAAGTCAGAGTCTCTTCCACGCGGTAGTTGGGTTTCCCAGCAGAAGTCATTGAAGAGCCAACATATGTAAATACTGACATATTTTACTCGATGTAAACGGTCCTGTTAAATATCCAGCTTCGTAAACCTTGTGCTGTAAAAGGTATTCGACTTTTTGGCTGAAGACTGAGTGGGAGTCCTAAGTGGGTCATGCCCTGCATCGTGCAAGGTGAAGAGCGTCGCTGGCCCCAGCAGGCCTCGGGGCTCGATTCACCACGGCTGCGGGAGTTGGGGGTCTGTTGGTTGCCAGAAGCGCAGGGCTGCTTAAGTTTTTGATGAGTGGATTCAAATAAGAGAAAAAAGCAAAGAAGATTGATTTAAAAATTGGTTCTTTCATGATCTAAGTAGTTTTTTTCATGTGAATTCCCACGGTTTTCTTTAACCTGGTTTTTGCTCAGGGAAGGGCAGTGACGAGAAGACAGTTGCTCTTCTTTCTTTCTGCTATGTGCTCAGTAAAAACAAACCGCGCGACGGATATTTCAAATTGATGATGTTATTCTAGAAAGTATTACCAAGTGGTTGTTAATAAGGAATAGATTACTCTTTACTTTGTGCCTGGGTCTTCCTTCCCCTGTTGCTGCTGCTTTCTCGTCTGCCACATTAAGTTAGTGTCGACAGCCTTCTGACTCGGTGGTACTGTTTATAGCACGCTTACTCCTGTTCCTGTCCCTGTGAGCCCAGACACGTAGGAGAGCAGTGGCACTCTCTTGATCTCCAGCCCACACGAGGGCTCTGGACTCATGCATGGTTCTCTGTGTGTGTGTGTGTGGCATAAGACTGTCACCCAGATGGCTCGGAATGTGCTTCTAAGTAAAAACTCATCTCAGTGAAAAGAAACAAAGAGTTCCTCTAAGAGGCTTGTTGACCCTGTTTGAGAAACTTAATTTTATCTTGTAGGATTAAAAAAATTTAGAAATTTTATTTTAGAAATTTGAAAAGTATAGGACAGTAAAAAAAGATGAAAAAGACCCATCTGGTGGGTCACTTCCTTCCAGTGTGACGCTGGGTGCGTTTGCAGGTTCAGTTATGATCTCTGTGATTCCTGCGTGTCTTCAAAACCCTGTGTTCTTTCTGTTGTCTGCGGGGGTGATGTGGTGAACGGGCCTTTGATTCAACTTGTTTGCCTTAATGGCAGTGCAAGAATTTACTGGGTTTCCCTTGTGACAAAAGACATGTCTTTGGGACTCTCGTAATGTCTCGTGGCCATTGAAAAGAACAAGACCGAAGGAACCATGTGGGTGCGAACCCCTCCTGAGTCCTGCTGCGCTGCAGGTAGCTGCGTCAGCCCCCCCAGGCCCTCGAGACGGTGTCTCTGCATGAGCCGATGGACTTGGAATGGTATTTGTCCTGCGTTGGGTAATAGCAATTATTTATGGCAGATCGAGTCTGACAGTTTGATAGTTTGATTTCTGGATGTATATATTCTAATATTCTTTTGCTGATTTGAAACCTACAGGAAAATAATTTTGATAATCTTGATTTCGATTTGGATTTCATGCCTTGGGAGACAGGCATTTGGGACGTCGACAGCCAGCTCTGTACAGGTAATGATGTATTTCATTAGTAAGAACTTTAAATGACTCATTTTATTTTGTAGTTTGGTAATAGTCAAAATTAGGTGGAGTTATTGGGCTGCTTCGATGGGTTAAACAATTCCAGGGACTGCACAGGCCGCTCTGGTGTGGCAGCGCGTGCACGAGCTCCCCGCCATAGCGGAGTCAACGAGTCTCAGACTGGTGTTTCAGTCACATAGAGAATTTGTATCAGAAATACTGTTTTTGAATTATGTATCATACCTCCATAAGAGAGTAACCTGAGAACCAGACAGAACATGGGGAGTCAAAGGGGAGAAGCTCGGGGTTACCAGAACTCGGGGTGGGGGGCCAGGGCCCATGCGCGCAGTGGACATGCCCTGAGGAGGGTCCCTGCCTGGTGTCACGGTGGGTCTGGGTGTGCTGAACGAAGCCGGGACCTGCAGCAGACGTCACTTCGGGGGCGAAGAGGCCCCTTCCCCTGCCTGCAGCATCCTCCTGCTGTCCCCCGCTGACGGGCTGCAGTGGAGGCCCGCGGGGCCCGTGTACGTTTGCGCCTTTGACTGCAGGAGGCGGACGCAGAGCTGAGGCCGTGGGGGAGCAGCCAGCATGTCCCCACTAAGCTACAGTCGTCCCCACCCCCGCACTCCTGTCCTGCCGGATGCCTCTCTTCCCTCACAGAGTGTGGGCTGCGCGAGGCCAGTTCTCTGGTCACTGCTGCTGTGTGATGAACGACCCTAAAACTTTGTGGCTTCAAGCAGCCACCACTGTATTGTGCTCCCAGAAGCTGTGGGTCAGGAATTTGGATAGGGTGTACCGGGAAGGGCTCGTCTGTGCTCCATGATGTCTCCATGTCCTTGGGCGAAGTTTGAAGGCTGGTGCCTGGGCTGATGGCTGTGAGGACTGCCCATGGGGGACCTCCACAGGGCCTTCCTATATGGCTTGGCCTCCTCCGTGAGGCATCCCCGTGAAGTCTGACTGCAGAGGCCCAGCGGGTGTGCCCCAGCGCACAAGGCTCCACGTTGCGTCACTGCCATCCGCAAGTTTACTGAAGGGCATAAGCCTGCCGGGACTCAGGCGGACGGGAGTAGACACCCCTGCTAGTCGGGGAGGGGGCAGGAGCACATTCTGGATCATGAGGGACCACAGGACGTTTTGCAGCCAACTTTGGAAAAGACAGTTTGCCCGCCTCAGGGTCTCTCCCCCACAGTGGCTCAAAACATTATTATAAATAAGTTAATAGGTCCAAAGAGAGAAACCTTTTTGTAAGTTTCTAATTGTATTGCCAGAAATGCTTCCCTAGAAAATTCTTTCCTGTTTCTTATATTTTTAAAAAATTGTTCTTTGGGAATCCATGCTTTTTGGCATCTGGTACAATATTCAAAAGGTGCGAAAGGTCTGTAGAGTGGAAACGTGCCACCCCCTGCTCTTGCTCCTCAGGGCGAGGGGGTGCGCCTGAGGCACCCCGTGGCCGGTTTCTCACGGCCTTGCACACGCATGTCATCGCCCCCAGCAACGCTGATTTCTGCACCGTGAGTTTTCACTTGATAGGCCGGTGACCCTGGCTGCCATGCTACTGAATCGTGAGAGGAGGCTTTACCTTCTCTCTCGCTTCATCCCGAGTTTGTATTGTCCCGTGGGAACATTCGTGCTCTGCTTTTTTCAGTTAAAGAGATTAAGGCGGAACCTCAGCCACTGTCCCCCGCTGCCTCCAGTTGTTCAGTCTCATCGCCTCAGTCAGTGGACTCTTGTTCTTCAACGCAGCATGTCCCCGTAAGTAGCCTGCCTTTCATGGTGGCTTTGGTCACGAAGCCCTCTGGACAGGGCGAGCATGGGGGCGCGGATGGCATCCGTCACGTGTGCTGTCACCGCATCCCGAGTCTCGAGAACAAGTGTCGGTCCCTGTCTCGCCCTCGTCGCTGTCTTTGTGCTGTCCCTTTCGTTGGTCACTTGTTCCATCGCCCTTTGCCAGCATCCAGGGTTTTTTGTGCGTGGCTTACTGTCGTTCTTCCCAGCCACCCCTCTCCTCCCTGCAGAATGCAGATTCTTTGAGGACACAGAGACCGAGTGGTCACGACTCCTTCGGTGTCGAACCCGGGGTGGTCTCCCTCACTCAGCAGGGCCCGGAACCGCCTTTTGAATGGCTAAGACTTTTACAAAAAGGTCTGGCAGCTCCTTAAAAATGATTCTGTTCTTCATCCAGGTAGAGGCTCTGAGTCCCAGACAAGGGAGCGTCAAAGGACTTAGGTATTTTTCGGAACAAGGAGTGGGAAAATAGGAATTGTACTGGTCATTTTCACCTCAATTTTTAAAACATTTTATTACATATTAGGATTATTAGTGCTTAGTTTGCGAAATAAGTTAAAAGTATTTTTTCCTCTAGTTTGTCATTTGTCTTAAAGCTTTATATCTGGTGTTTATTTTCTCCAGGCATGCTTTTTTTTAATAGCCAAATAACGATCTTTTACTGCTTTTTCTTTGGTCCCTCAAAGGAGGGTTTTCACCACTCAGAGGTTATGTTTTTATTCTTGTTTTCTTGCTTACCTTAATATTTTGTTTAGAATGGTCTCAAACTTACAGACATGTTACAAGTACATTACAAAGAACTTTTTTCCCCTGAACATTTGTGAGAGGTTGCCAGCCTGACTCCCTGTCACCCCCAAGTGCTTTAACATCTCCTTCCTACAAACAGGATGTGTCTTATATAACCACAATGTAACTTCCGAAATCAGAAAATAAACATTGATACATTACTGTCATCTAATCGTCCATTTCCATGTAGATTGTGCAAGTTGTCCCAAAATGTTCTCTAGTCCAACAGAAGGATATGGAGTCGCACATCGTGTGTACTTGCCTCGTTCCTTTACTCTTCTTCAGTCGAATCAGTTCATTCTTCCTTGCCTTCCGTGACCTTGTCATTTTTGGAGATCAGAGACTAGTCATTTTGCACAATGTCCCTCGATTGGGTTTGCCCGATGTTTCCGTAGGAGCAGAGTCAGGTTTTCTGTCCGTGGCAGGGGATCACAGGGGTGACACTGTCTGTCTGTCTTTTGCTGAGCTGCCACACCATTGCTACTTGACCCGTCACTGATGGCGCTCACTCTGTCCACACGACTGCGGCCCTGTCTGCCAAGCTCTCCCACCATAAGGCTGCCCTTTCTCCCTTTGCCATAATAAGTATTTTATGGGCGGGCACCTAAAAACTATGTAAAAGTGTCCTGTTTCTCATCAAACTTTCTTTCTTTTTATCACTTTGGACTCATGGTCCGATTTTATGACAGGTAATTATCACTAATTCTGTATCTTTTAACTTAATGCTCTATTTTTTATCATAAAATATTTTAGTTATTGTTCAAATTTGTTTTTTAATATTTTCTGAGGTTTTTGACCAAAAGGGGACCTATGTCATACTGAGAGTGAATAAGTATCCTCTTAAGTTTTCTTTTAATAATCTTGTAGATTATTTTGAAGATGACATGATGTAGATATCATGCCTATTTCATTATTATGTACAACATTATTTTCTCTCAGAAAAGAAATGCCACTTTTACGTTAACTTTCTTGATTCTAACAAAGTGAGACAGATCCACTGACTATTAAAATATTATGGAAAATATTAATATTATTTTTATACATCTCTGTATTATCAATTCACACATAAATAAAAGGAAATGGCCCTGCTCCTTTCGGTGTCTGCCCTTTGAAAACATTCGGGCAGTGTTAGTAAATAGAAAGGGATGAAAATAGTGAGAATTATTTGCTTTCGAGACTGAACAGGAGATTGTGGGGAAAGAATATTGGCATTTTAACTGTAGCCTTATACTATACTAAATGTTTGTACAACTAGGAGCCAAGTGAAATGTGACGTTTGCAGAGGTAACGCAGAAGCAGATAGTGTTTCGCATACACCTGCCTTCTGAGTTGCTCTTCCTCAGAGGTGACAGGTTGTGATGGTTAGTCGCGGTGTCTTACTACTTCGTATGCAGCGTTCCTAGTACACCCCACCTTGGCCCAAGAGTGTCTGGGAGTGTTTCTCTGTTTACACGTGGACCTTGCCTCTCTTTCTAAGCGATTTTTTGCTCAGGGGTCATATTCATCTGCTGAATTTGTGTTATTTTGCTGCAGGAGGAGTTGGATTTGTCTTCTGTCCCCCAGATGTCCCCTGTTTCCTTATATGGCGAGAGCTCTAATGGGCCCTCCTCAGCAGAGCCACCCAAGGAAAGCAAGCCTGTCACTGGTCCCAGGAGCAAAACCGGTATTACTCCATCTCCTGACTGCTGTCACTTCTGTCTTAGACTGAGCTTAGGTTCCTTCCTCAAAGGAAGTGTCGGATTAAGTATACTTAGTAAGCTGGCCTGTTGTTTTTAGATTAGTGGACCTAGTTGGTTTGTTATGGATGACCAATGTGGAGAGACGGACACTTGACATTGGACCTAGGCCCCGTCATCTTTGGGGTGGGAGGCAATATGTCAGTCCAAGATACTGGACGTGAGAGCTGTTTGGCTGCCACGTTTGTTAGCTCACTGGTCTCCAGGCTTTCCCTGGTGGGTTTGGCTGTCCTCCTCTACTGGTTCTTGTCCCTCCTCCCCAACCTGCAGCTTGGCCAGAAGTGGGGACCTCATAAGAGAGGTGAACCCTGGGGACGTTATGTGCAGCACGGCGACCGCAGCTAGTGGTGCCGTCTTGCTTTAATGCGGATGGTTCAAAACCGTGTTTGACAGTTGCTAAGAGAGTAGATTTTGAAAGTTCTCTTCACAAGAGGAAATAATTTTGTAACTGTGGATGTTGACAGATGTTAACTAATCGTGATGATCATTTTGTGATGCCAACATCAAATAATTACCTCGTGTATCTGAAACAAATATAATTTTACGTATTATTCATGCCTCCATAAAAGAAAGGGAGTCCTTAGGTCGCCCTTAAGGTACAGAGTAGCTGTGCTTAACTCCAGTGAAGGGCGGTTGCCCAGAGGTCAGGATAACCTCCAGAGAACCTACTTCAGAGGTCCAGGTGCAGAGAAGGTTCATTATAGAATCTGTTTTTTAAGATTTGTTTAATTGCCTTCAGGTTGACTTGTGGTTTGTTTGTTTGTTTTTCCAGAAAATGGACTGACTCTGAAGAAAAAACTTCAGATGAATTCAAAACCTTCAATTCAGCCCAAGCCGTTACTGCTTCCAGCAGCACCCAAGACCCAACCAAGCGCCAGCGTTCCTGCGAAAGCCATCATCATCCAGGCACTGCCCACTCTTGTGCCGCTGGCAAAGCAGCCCTCCGTCGCCTGCATACACCCAGCACCTGCCAGAGGTACCTGAGTGGGGTGAAGGCTGCGTGTGTGTAGGTGGGCCACCAGGGCTTATGCCCTGTGATTGTTTCAGTTCAGGTCATCGGCTTCGATTCCTGCTGTCGTCAGGGGCCGTCCTTGGTCTAGGGAGATGCAGAGATGCCAACGTGTGGTCCCTGTCCCAGCAGGAGAGCTGGCCACCCAGGTCCTCTTCTTCCAGTTTTAACGATGAGGACACCTGTCTGCAGGCTGTGGTTTTACACAGCCACTTGTAATGAAGGAGAAACTTATCTGGGAATCTTTCTTGGTGCCATTTTATTCTGAGATTTTTGTGTCTTTGAACTGTTTTGCTTTTAAGGAGAGGTCAGTATTTAACATGGTTCATTTCAGGTCTAGTAGGTGTGTTTTGTCTGTTTACCTTGGAGGAGATAGCACGGTTCAGTAAACAATCTGGAATTGGCGTGAGGAGGGGCCCTGAACTCTGCTGCTCTCGTAGAACGTGCGTGTTTCCACGTTTTGTCCACCAGATGGCGTCACATACTTGATTCTACCAGAAGTCGAGGCCAGTATTGAAAGAAATTCAAGGTTGAAGATTTGGTACTGTTTGGATTTAGGACTTGGAGGTCGTCCAGCAGATTACTCATCACTGTGCTTGGACTGACACGTGTCCACACGAGTGAGGGGAGACGTGTGCGGCCTCTTCGCGGGGACCGAGCTCGCTGGCCGCGTCGGACTCTGTTAGCGGGTGTAGGCTGTAAACAAACACCCATGTCACGTTTGCTTGCGTGGCTGTGTTTCCAGCCATGGCCTGTTAGCTCATTTCTTTGGATCGGTATATACAGCAAGGGTGCCGCTGCCGAGGGTGTGCTCCTAGCAGACCGCGGGGGTCTCAGCGTTGGGGGTCTGCTATAGCAGGACAGACGGCTCTCTTCTGAGCAGGGCATTCACTTCAGAAACCTGCATCACGCTCTGCTGGGGGCATCGCTGCTTTCCCAGGGTCTGCGGGGAGCACTTACTGTGGGCGGCGCTTGTCAGTTCTTCTGGTGCCATCTGGAGAGATGGCATTATCGTAAAGTACAGTTTGAATGAGACTCGGGAGGGAGGGAGAAGGAAAAACAGGAGAGGCTTTTTCCCGTTAAGCGACGTAGGTTTCAGTAGTAACATTTTACCTTTAGAGAAGAGGAAGTCATTGGAGGAGCGCATCGACGTCTCCGTTCTGGAATGTGAGGCCCGCTGTGGTTTAGGTCCAGTTAAGTTTTCTGACTTGATGGTGTCGCCCCCGTCTGTAAACCCCCTTATAGCCCTGCCCATCTGGCTGCCGTCCCCGATTCTCTCGTCTTTCGTGGTTTCTTGGCTCATACTGTTCTCTGCCTGGAACAGCTTCCGCCTGTTTCCACACCTCAGTCCTGTACACCCACTGGGACCAGATGAGCATGCAGGGGTGGGTGTGACAGCCTGAGGGTTGCGGAAGTGGGTGGCGGGTAGGGAGGGACAGGCGATGCTGGGGCGTGTGGTGTGCGGTGCGGGGTGGGGGCAGAGGATGGGGACCTGTCACGGGCCTTTTGGGGAGAAGATAGTGCACATCACTGAATGGGGGATAGAGGTGCAGTGACTTGCCCAGGTCCTTCTGCTGGTGACAGGCGGAGCCAGGACTGAGCCCAGGCGGTCTGGCTCAGAGTCGGTGTGCCAGTCACGGTGCTGTACAGCCTCGAAGCGAGGCTGGGACGAGGTCCCGCTCTCAGGCTTTCTGTCCCATCGTGGAGTCAGCAGCTGCGCAAGGGGAGCTGCAAGGAACAGTGAACCAGTCGTCCAGGCAGCGCTCCGTGGCAGCTGTCACCTGGGAGGGTCGTAATAATGGTGGCGAATAATGGCAGTGGCTGACGTTTAAGGTTCTGCTTTGTACCGGACATTGCCCTGAGGACCGAAGTGTGTGACCTTGACCTTTACACCTCCTCCGTGAGGTGGGTGCTGTTATTAACTCCATTTATAGAGGAGACAATTAAGACAGAAACCACGCACCAGAGACACGCAGCTGTGCGAGGCGTTCAGTAAACGTCCCATCCCTGGTTTGAAACTTTGAGGGTAGTTGGAAGGAAGAACAGTCACAATACTGAGTCCTGCTTAGTCGGCGACATGCAGTGTGCTGTGGTCCATCAGTGTGATGGCAGTGAGGACCGGGGGTGACCTCGCCGTTCCCACGTTGGGGGCAGCAGTGACTGCTTAGGGCCCAGAGGGTCAGTGCAGGTCAGTGCCCAGAAGCCACTGTGAGGATTTTTAGTCTTTTTTTTGAACATAGCAATTGAAATTTTGTCATTTCTTCCCATTCTGCCTTGAGCCCAGATGGGCCTGTATCAGAGGGTCCCTGATTTAGGTGCCAGGTCATTTGACGGTACCGGGCGCTCTGCGGGCGGGTGCACTGTGCCCCGGGAGGGGTGGGGCAGCAGGATCCCAGCTGCACTGGCCTCCAACTGGCCGGGGGCTGTCCCTTGCCATCCCGGGAGGCAGTTCTCTGCAAGGGCGTAGCGATGGCCCCACAGCAGATGGTGCTCACTTGGCTTATTTTTCCAAATTAGTTTTAAGAAATATGACAAACCCTTATACCTGTGTCACCTGCCAATGCTATGAGCCTGTGACTAGGGCTAGAAGGAGGACTGTGACTTTGAAATGACTTAATTCGTGTTTACCTTGTCTCGCAGTCTGGAATAGTCCCAAATTTATTGAACAGTATTTAGGTTTTTGCGGTCTTTCTGTGGTAATTTTTTATACTTGGAATACGTGGAACGCTGCTTCTGATAATGGTGTTTTGAAAAGTATCGGTTCCAGCCAGTGCTTCTCAACCGTGGACTTGACCCTGGGGCGTGGGAGGTGGGAACAGTAGCCAAGGGTCTGTGAGCCTGTTCGTGGCGGCATTTGCTGTGGACTGAGTCACTAACTGTTCCACGTGTCTCTGTGTTGTTCTTCAAATGTGGCTGCGCTTCTGCTTAATAAACTGCAATTTCATTGTAAATCATTACCAAATTCTTAATGGTCTCTTCTCTTCATGTATCTTCTCAGTCCAAAAAAACGAAAGGACAGCCATGGTCATCTGGGGTGACATGGTTGATGTCTGATGTGAAGGAGCGACACTGGGCGGGGCTCTCGGTTTAAGTTTCGGGTTGTGATGAGTCTCTCCGTAGTTACCAGATTGACTGTGATTTCTAAGTTATTAAAAACCCTGACACTTGGTCATATGCTGTTTATTTTACTTGTTAATTATTTTGACTTGCGTATTTGGCCTAAGCATATTTATATCAGCTTATGAGTCATTTCCTCATTTATATGTTTCTATTTCATAAAAAGTTATTTTAAGGGAAAATGAGAAGATAAAATATTTAGTGACCATTTACACCCAAGTGAATTGCACATATTGCAAATTTATGAAATTGTTTTTAGATCTTTCTTACTAATTTATCTGGGACAAAATGCTATTAAATTCCACTTTTAGTATGCTTTTTGAAGCTATCAAAAATATACTTTGATTTTATAGAAGTGATTTTTTAAGCTAAAACAGATGTTCTTAGTAGGTATTCTGAAACACTGTTTTGATTTTTAGTTTTCCTTGATCCTTTGAAATACAGAGCTGAGTTTTCTGTGGGTCACATTATCCTGTCTGAAAGTATAATAGTTTTTTCTTAAAGACAAATTATAAATATATATGAAATTTTAGTTTCTGTTACTGCAATACTTTCAGTTTGCTAGATAGGCTCCAGCCCCTGTGGCTGTTAGGTGAGGCTCTGAGCATCTTACAGAGTTGGCCAGATCTGAAGGGAAACGTGTAGCAGGCAAGTAACATTTTTAATAGACCCGTGTTAGGAGTTAAACGAGTCTTCCGTAGGTTATTGATACTGATTCTCATCAGATTATTATAATTTAAACCATGGTAAGTGTGAAGATTAAGATTTGTAGGCCATTTTTGGGGAAGGGAGTTGGTGTTATCTGCATATTAATTTATATCGCCGGTTTGTTTCTTGTGCTTGTTAGCTGAGAATTCAGCTCAAGTGGTTTTTAACATTTTTGATATTTGTAGCCTCTTGTTCACTCATTGAGTTAATGAGTTTCTGTTCATATATTTTTGGTATTGTATGTATTTCTAAATTCCATTAATTTGAAATATTTGAATTCACTATTAAAGGTTATTTATAATGTGAAAAATCCTCTTATCCCTAATAAATTCCAGAAATTAATACTTAGAGAAATCTACTTAATACTTAGCAAATTTGGTATGTGAATAGTTGAGGAAAAAATATATGGAAATATACTGGTAACGATAACGTCAAAGGGAATGAATTTAGTTGGTTTCATTGAAAATAGCGAAGCCGTCGTGAGTGCGCTGCTGCCGAGTGTGTTTTAATCGGTGGTTTGGAACCCTCAGTGCAATGTCACCTGTTCCTGTGTCTGCAGGGCGACCTCAGTGGCCGAGCCCTCTGACCCCTCTCATCTGTCTCCACCGCAGGTCCGACTGTGCTGCTGTCTCAGCCCACCGTGGTCCAGCTCCAGGCCCCGGGGGTGCTGCCCTGTCCGCAGCCGGCACTTGCTGTTGCGGCCGGACAGCTCCCTAATCACACGGTGAATGTGGTCCCGGCCCCGGCGGCCAGCAGCGCTGTGACTGGAAAGCTGGCCGTGACCAGACCTGCCCTGCAGAGCGCCGTGCGGAGCGCGGGTGCAGATGTGAGTTTTCACACGTACTTAGCGCTGCTTAATGCCCGATTTAAAAAAGGAAGACAAACGAGAACGAAACACACTCTTGTTATCGTTGCTTCGTTTTCGTTTTTTAAAGTTCGTTACTAGTGTGGCACAGTGCTGACGTGGCGTATCCAACCTTAGTGCTGTGTCAGGGTCCCCGTGGCTGGGGTGTGCGGCGTTCGGGGGGTTTGAAGGGAAGGGCGCCCATCTGGTCCTCACCCTGCCCCCCGCCACGCTGCCCGCAGGGTTCCGTGATGTTTCCTGAACCAGATGTTTTGGGTAGCCCCTCACGTGGGAGTCTGCACACTGCCTTTTAGTTAGCGTTTGTAGTTAGCGTCTCTGGGTTTACCGAAGTGTTTTCACCGCTGTGTAATGACTCGCTACCGTTAGGAATTTTGTCTCTTCATGGTTGTTTGATACGGTCCCATCTCTGCGCCCCTTCAAGTTTTCTAGCATGTTGTGGGGTTTTTTGTTTTTTTGTTTTTGTAATTTATAAATCACAGAAAATTTCATAAGATCTACCACCCCCTAAAACCGGTTATAATGCTTGCCAGCTAGCTAGTTCTTGCTTTCTTTAAAAGTGCTACGAGATACCTCATGTTGTGTATTAAATAGTAATTGGACATCATGGGCCTAAAGTTTAATGAAAGTCAAATGATCAGTCTAACAGTGGATTCTCTAAAATTGTGATTGGAAAAGCAAATCCTCTGATTTCTTTAAAATATAAGTGACATTACTGGTTGTCAGTGCTGCCACTCTACCTTCCTTAGGTGCAGAAAAGTCCTTTTAGAATCCTGTGATCTGTTCATGGTGGTTTAGCAGACTAAGGACTGATCTGTGGGTTTATTAATGACATGTCAGTAGCCCACGTAGCGGTGGAGTTGCCCCCCTGCTGCGTAAGCTCGGCCAGGCGGCGGTCATCAGCGGTGTTGAGAAGGCCTGTTATCTGATGGAAGAGAGCAGCCACGCTGCACAATTCCCGTCGTCTCTGCCGGTAACGGGAACAGCCTGTGCCAAGACTGCGCGGGGCATGAGTGTCGCCGGGGAGCGGACCTGGTGTGCGGAGTCGGGCTCGGCTGCGGCGTTAGTTTATTTTGAGGACTGGAGACGGCGGGCACGGTGCTTGGGGCGTGGGCAGAGATCCACGCTGCGTCTCAGTGCGGGGTGGGACGGCGGAGTGCCGGTGTGTGCTGTGCAAGGCTGTGTTGGGAGGTGAGGCGCGGAGACAGGAAGTGAGCCGGCGGAGCGCTGCCGGCCAATCCAATGGCTAGGTCACCTTCCTCTCCTCTCGGTGTTTGGGAAAATTTCTATAGTAAGTACATGAACAACAGTAGCAAAAATCTAAAAATATTCTGTGATATTTTTAATTAAAAAGTTGTACCAATAAATAAAGATATGCTTTTTCACCGGAGACTGAGAAGTTGAGAATTTAAGAATGAGAAGAGGATTTTAAAAAAAGGTCCCTTAAAATTTCCTTTTAGTACTCTTTAAACTATGAATTTGAATGTTTCTCCTGCAATACTCCCAAATAGAACAAGCGATGAGAAATATTCAAAGTTGTTGTTCTATAATGTGTTAGGACTTTTAAAATATTTATTATGAAATTTAGACATGAAAAGAAGTAATGACTAATCAGAACTTTTAAAAACTATAATTGACAAGTCTGTCACACTTGTTGAGAAGTATTAACAGTCTTCGTACACTCACAGAATTGTAGCATCTGATCGTGGGACAGTCCAGAGGAACTTAGTTGGGGCGGGGAGTTCGTCTAGAAGCCTGGCCCAGGTAGGGGAGTGGTTTCGGTAAACTGAGGAAGAGAAGGCTGCGAGTGGAGCCATCTTCTGGGCGGAGGGGGTTGTTGTGTGGAAGGCAGGCCAATCGCTCTGGGTGATTCCACAGGACTGGTCTAGAACAGTGCAGGTCAGTTGTCGCCGAAAGGCCCCTTCCAATCCTGTGTCTTTGGTATGGTCATTGTATTTAAAAACCGAAGGAGGCCTCTGTTTCATTGCATACGCCGTTGACCTGCTTTGTAATCTCAACATTTTGATGAATTCTTTGTCCATTAGCCCGGCATCTTTTTTAAGTTCTTGGAGCGAAAGGCCACGCCTGTTCCGCCCTTGCACTCGTGTGAGTATTGTAAGCGTGGTGAGTGACAGCTCGCCGATGGGGCCTCAGCACTGAGGACCTGGGACGTGTGAGACGAAGCACACGACTAGCAAGTGTTGTCTCTTTTTTAAAGCGGTGTTTACTGCCGAGCATTCTTACTACTTTTCAAAATGTAGGCCTGACAGTGTTATAAAAGGAAGGTCGGAGCACAGTGCATCCGGTGCAGGCGACCTGAAGACGCCCCGCGTGATTTTCCAGTCGGCCGCGCCGAGTTGCTGTGCCGGTGCATCAGGGAGCGGGCCAGGCCTTCTCAGCGGGGGTTTCTGGTAGAGGTTTTGTCTTACTGTCCCGCCACGCGGCTCAGGAGCCCACAATCTGGTCCAGGAGCAGCGGCAGGAGGCTTTGATCACGGCGTCGTCGGTGCAGCCGCGGGGCCACCCTCAGTAGCCAGCGTGCCTGTCAGACTCGAGTCCTGTTCAGTGGGACACGTTTGAATTAGTGGAAGTTTCCTGATTCAAAATGGCCCACAAGAAAAAATTTTCATTATGTGCTTTTTGTGCCTTTAAACAAAACGTGTGGTGAAAAAGTTGTCATGCAGCCAAAAAAAAAAAAAAAAAAAAAAGGGAAAGGAAAAGCCGCGTCAGTCTCGTGGCTTCACAGTGCTGACCGGCTGCCTTTTTCCGACCTTTCCTCTGTCGCTTGGTGGGTCGCGCCCTCTGGAGGGAGGCCCACTGCTGCGGTGAGTAGCGCGTTCGGCATGCCATCCGCCGCGAAGTGCGTTAAGTGCCACACGTTCTCTTACGAGAGTTTGCCTGGATCACATCATAATCCCACTCTCCCTGCCTTTTGCCGTTCAATCTATTCTGTTTAAGTCTTGGAAACCTCACCCAAGTTTTCAAGAAATATGGTTTGTTTCTGGCTCTGTTCCTGATGGAAGAAATGAACACCGTCTGTCATTTCAGCGATGAGTTCTCTTCTGCGCCGTCTCGGTGAGCAGCCGCCATGGCCGAGCACGCCGACCTGTCTTTCAGGGGAGGGTGACTGTGGCCAGGCCTCAGACCCAGGCCTGGCCGCCAGCAGTCTAAGTGTGCAGCACACCCCACTGCCACCTGCCCGTCCTGACCTCACGAAGCTCACAAACCACCACCGCTCTGGTCTTGAGGTCATGGAGTTCCGTTGCTTTGGTTATTGGGTCAAGGTGGAGCAAAACCCCTTCATGGAAATCAGGGGGAACAGTGGCAAGATGACCAGGAAGTGGGTCAAAACTGGAATTGGCCTCCCATGAGAGCCTAACTTGGAGGGCGCAGGCCTGACTGACGGGGGGCCCCGGGCCCCCTCACAGCCTGCCCACCCCGTGCAGCATCCTCTGAACCATTCGTACCTCGTGCCTCTTCTGAGTCTTCACTTAGTGACCTGACCCCTTCCACCCCAGGCCCCTGCCCTTTGGGAGTCTGCGCTGGGTCACTAGAGCCACCATGGAAAGCTGGGTGCCAGGGGTCCCACGGCCTGCAGGTGTTGGGCGTGGTGTGCAGGGGCCTCCCCGCGCATGCCGGCCGGGCACTCGGTACTGCTCCTGGGGACAGTGCTGTGCGGGCCACGGAGGGGGCGGACGTGGCCCTGCTGGGCTCTGCCTGCACCTCTCCTGCCACGGGCAGCGCTGAGCCTTGGGGACGATGCTCTGACAGGGCGCAGGAACTGCGCTTGTCTGCAGGGAGATGTCACCTCAGCCCTCAGAGCTGCCCGCTGGAAGCATAGCCCTGGGCATTGGGGCCGGAGCCGCGAGTCCTCGGTGAGCCCCGGGAGGCCTTTAGTAGCACGACTCGCCGGAGACCCCCAGAGCAAAATGTGAGTCTCGATCCATTTACAGGGCAAAGCAGTGAAAGAGTGGAGGGCGTCTGCCCGCTTCAGAAACGAGGCCTGACCTCCGCGGGCACTGCAGCTGCCGGCTTCATCAGAGAGACCCGAGCACAGGTTCTCCGTTAGGTCCCCGTGAGTGTAAGTCACGCGGCGGGCCTAGCCCGGAGGCATCCGGCAGAGCAGCTCGATGGGGACGGCCTGGCCATCTGAGGAGCTGCCTAGCGTTCAGGAAAAAAGTGCTTCTGGCACCGGCTTCCCCGCGGCCGGGACGCTCTGCAGGTGACAGAAAAACAGGCTTTGTTAAAATATGCACAGTTTCTCTTTACTTGGAGGTTTGGAGCTTCTAAAAATTTATCTTGAATAAAGATTCTGGCAAGTAATTTCATTTGTGGTTACAGTAGCTTTGGAAGGGGAAGTGAACAGAAGGTTTCTTTTTTACTTTTTTACCTGACGTGTTACGTCAGGTTAGATGTATGTTGTGGAAACTTTTGCATTCTTCATTCTGTATTTTCCAGTTTGGCATCTTGGTAAAGTTAAAAAGTAATTTTCTTTAAAGGGACATCTTAATAAATGATGACGCGCACCCCTCTCTCTGACTCCCTCCCCGAACCCACCCCTGGGGACTGGCTCCGGGGACGCGGCCCTCCACGCGCAGCCGCGCCCTGGCCGCTGGCCCCGGCTCCCACGGCCCTTCAGTGTGTTGGCGCTGGCAGTGTAGCCCATCGCCCTGCTCTGCAGAAATGACCACCTGTGGCACACCTGTCCTGCGGCACACCTGTCCTGCGGCACACCTGTCCTGGGCCACACACCTGTCCTGCGGCACACCTGTCCTGCCACACACCTGTCCTGCGCCATGCTTTCCTTAGGTGGCGTCTCCGGTGAGGGAGCTTCCTGTACCAGTTTCCATGACCTTCCACCTGCTGGGTGGCGCTCCGTTCCCTAGGATTCCAGAACTGTTAACAATTTCTGCACTCTTCCTTGATAAACACTCCTCCACTGAGTCACATGGCACTTGCTTTGTTCACATGTACGTGTGTCTGGGCTGGGATCGGAGAGTCAGAAGTAGGTGGTTTTCACTTTGGGGGCCCTTACCCAGTGGCCCCCCAGGGCTACTTCTAGTTGATTCTTCCTCTGCCACGCGTGAGAGTGGCAGTCCGGGGGCTTCTGAATGGGACCTGTCCGTGGACAGGTCTTGGTGTCCCATAGCCTCGCCCTTTTCCTCTCACCCATTTCATCATGTGACTGTCACACTTTGTGCATGTGTTTGGCTGGGGGGAGAGTCCACAGCCTCCTGTGGTCTTTTTTGTTGTTGTCTTCTTAATGGCTTCACTGAGATAACATTCCCGTGCCATAGGGTTCACCCTTTTAAAGTGTACGGTTTAGTGTTTCTTAGTATGTTCACAGAACTGTGCTACCATCCCTTGCTGAATTCTAGAATATTTCATTAGCCTAAAAGGAAACTCCAGTCCCCTTAGCAGCCATGCCTCACGCCCTCCCCGAGCTGCTGGCCGCCACCTGTCTGCCTCCTGTTCTTGTGCAGCTGCCTGTTCTGGACAGGCCATGACCGTGGGATTGTGTGCCAGGCGGCCTTTTGTGTATTCACCCAGCATAATGGTTTCCAAGGTCCATTCATGTTGTAAAATGGGTCAGCACCTCGTCCTTTTTATGGCCAAATAACATCCCATTGTTCAGATATGCCACATTTTAGATTCTCCATTCATTAGTTAATGGGCATTGGGATGATTTCCTCTTTTTGGACATTATGAAAAATGCTGATTTGAACTTTCATGTTTTCGTAGTTTTTTTCAAGTTTTTGTAGTCTTTTTAAAAACCATTTTTAACATATAAAGAGTATTTACAAATCAGTGAGAAAAATTTGAGTTAACCCAACAACCAAATGGATTAAATACTGTGTGAATAGATAATTCACAAAGGAGAATGGCAAATTTTCCAATGACGACATCAGTGGCTATATATTCTTGAAGGGTATGCTCTTTGAAAGATCACTACTTTACAAATGTGTGAAAGGATGTTAATGGCTAACAGAAGAGAACTGTTGATTGGTTAAAGCTGGTTAAAGGATGGTACTCAAGGGTTGAGAGTGTTATTTATGGTTCGAATTTTCGATGGCTCTTTACCCCCTTGACTGTGAGTTCTGAAGGAGAGTATCTTTGTGTCTTCTCATAACCCCTGAGTGTCATGTGTGCGCTACAGCCGTGTACGTGTGCGTGTGTTCAGTCTGAACGTCATAAATCTTTTTTTTGCTTAGGAAATACAGAATTTAAATGTTCTGTAATCAGATAGCTGACGATAGCTTGGTGAGACGTAAAGGTGGAACTCTTGTAGCTGGTGATTTCAGTGGGTTTCATTTATTTTTACTGTTTTTATCCTTTGTATTCATTGGTAGTTCCAAGTATTTCTAGAACTATTATATTTTATCTTTTTCTTTGGGAAGAAATGATTATTTGGCCACAGGTGGTTTTCGTTTTTTAATATGAAGTATGTGCACTGACAGCCTTTGAAACGTTAATGCTGTAGAGCACACAGGTGCTTTCTTTGTTTATAGAAATCCCTAATCCTTGTGTACAATCTGTTAAACAGCGGGCCGTCTGTAAGCCTCCCTGGATCCCACAGATGAACTGGCCGTTACGGCTGCCTTTTATCTCAGTTCCGTGTACACCCCTCCGCCTGGGAACCTTCCCTTTTCGTGCTCGTTCAGGGCTCTGGGTGTGTCGGCACCCCAGCGTCAAGTGTGGATTCTGGGCACGGGCATGCTCACCGCGATGAAGATTACGAAGGGTGGCGGCACACGGCACAGAGGGGCACTGTCCACAGAATAGTTCGGTGTTGGTGAGCGACAGTCCCTCATGGCTTCGCCCTGCTGCACACATCTGCCTGTGTGTGCGTGCGTGTGTGTGTGTGTCATTATCAAAGAGTGGGATAATTAGTTACTCCCCAGGGGAACTTCATAGGTGATGGCTATAAAAAAAAGGTACAAAAAGGGGAAAACAGCCCTTTCTGACACCTCATGTAATGTTTCTTTCCGTGTGGACTCCGTTAAAAGCTTGTCGTTGCATCTGGTGCCGATACACTACTTGGTAAGCCTTGCTATTCCTGTTTCTGAGAAATCTAGTATGGGGTGGAAATCCTATTGTTATTTTAAAAGACGTCAATGTTAAATTGTTTGATTTTATTTACCAGTCTCATTAAGAGTTATTGAACACTGCACAGTAAAATGTTTACTTTTTAAAGTCTGTTAAAAACATATAGTCAGTGATTCTGGAATTTCTGTACTGACAATAATCAATTTAATATTATCTGGTAGCTTTTATAGACTTCATTTTGCTACCGCTCCCTCTCCCCTCCAAAATTAGACTAATGCTGTAACAAATAGTTTCCATAACTTAGTTTAGGAACATGACAAAAGTCATTTTGCTCAGTGAGTTTTGATGACAGAAGATGGCGTGGGCGGTAAAGAGTATAACATGGTTTTGGTGTGAACGCGGTGCGCGTGGTGGGGCTCAGGTTCTGACTTGCGGACTGGGGGGTGTGCACACGCACGTGGGTGTGCAGGGTGCTTCAGGGGGGAGCACGGAAGGCCGGCACTCAGCCTCGGGAAGGGCCGGACGGAGTTTGACGTTCAGGTGGGAGGCAGAAGGCCTTGTTTGATCGTTTGATTTTAGCCGACTTAGTTCGAGTCGTCTTTTTAAAAACGTGTTTTAAAACAACCAGTAGCCCGTTTTGAATAATTTCTGTGGAAGTGGTTGTGAAAGCCCGCGTGGTCTGGCACGCTCCGGGCCTAACGTCTGCGTGTCCTGATGGTTTTCGAGGTGGCGGTGCTGCGGAGACAGCAGCGGATGATCAAGAACCGGGAGTCGGCCTGCCAGTCGCGCCGGAAGAAGAAGGAGTACCTGCTGGGGCTGGAGGCGCGGCTGCGCGCCGCCCTGTCGGAGAACGAGCGGCTGCGGCGGGAGAACGGGTCGCTGAAGCGGCAGCTGGACGAGGTGGTGTCGGAGGTGAGGCCGCGGGGGGAGCGGGCCTCGGGCCGCGGCATCCCCTTCCTCGGAGGGGTCACGCGCTGGTGCCAGGGACAGCCCTCAGTCCGCCTGCTCCCTCTCTGCCCGCTGACCTCAGCGCCGCCAGGCCGCCCTTGTTCCCGCAGCGGCCGCTGTTTGAGCCGCGGTGCCGGTGCCCAGGGGCAGCTCGGGGACGTGCTGCTCCCAGGAGCCCCACCACGCCAACCCGAGCCAGGCGATGCCTCTGCCTCTGGGCGGGGCTTCTCCGGTCCCTCTGTCTACCCTGAGCACGTGGGGACAGTCTGCTATGCTATGGACCCTGTGATTAAGAGACAGGGAGGCAGACTACAGAAGCGGCTTCGCATTTCTGGAAGGTCCATAAGAACGGAAACCTGTTGCGTTCTCTCCTTTCGGGTGGGGAGGCACCCGCAGTGGGCGGCTGCCGTGTTTCTCTCTTTCCTCCCCTCTGTCTCTGCTGGGCAAGGGCGCTTGGACGTCCCGCCGCAGAGTTCTGAGAGGGGCGTTGCCCCCCGCGGGCTCGGTGCTGCCCTGCACGGCGGGCGCGCGCAGTGACTGCTTCTCCCTTGGCCGCTGCCTTTAGAACCACAGGCTGAAGGTTCCCAGTCCCAAGCGGAGAGCCATCTGCGTGATGATACTGCTGGCGCTGGTCGTCCTGAACTGTGGACCCTTGAGGTGAGTGTGTGCATGTTTGTTTTGATACTGATGCTGAACGTTCAAGTTCTCGTCTTTATTTTGGCTCTCGTCATAAGCTAGAGAAAAACAGATTTGCTTTGTTCTTCTCAGCGATGAGACGGGAGAACAGAGATGGGGTTCCTTCTTGACCTTCACCTGGGTCTGGCAGAAAGTCCATGTTTTTTCCTGAGGGAAGCTTGAGTTTTCAAACAGGTCATTGGCAAAGTAGGAAAATGAAGTAAGGTCCAGGCCTTGACGTCAGACGCTTGAGTTCAAGTCCTAGCTCCTCCACTTAGTGACTTCGTTGTCTCAGGCTTGCAACTTACTGTGTCGGTGCCTCGGTTGCTTCTCAAGCGGGCGTCGTAGCAGTACTGCTGCCACCTCCTGCCTCGTGCTGCGGCCCAGGGCCTCGGTGCTGACAGGCGCGTGGGCGGCTAGACCAGGGGTCTCCGCTTGCTGCAGGAGGTTTGGAATCTAAGCGTTGGGCAGTGTTCTGGCGGAGTCCGCTGCAGGTCTGCAGCCAACCACAGCTCGAGAAGCGCTGCTTGAGGGTGGAGTCGTGGAGTAGCAGCCTCCGCAGGGGTCTGAGACATCACCTTTCTCAGATGCCCACTCGCCGAGGCGCATGCGGCACGAACATGTGGCCTCCGAGACGTTGGAGTCACAGGGTAGTTAGTTAGATGGGGGCCAGGCCTTTGAGGATCCGTGGCCCTCCGGGAGGGGACCTGTGCAAGGACAGCTGCAGGGCAATGGGTGAATGTCTGAAGACCAGGGTGGGCGAAGTCCTAGGGCGGGGTAGGCTCGTTTGCGTGAAGTCCTCAGGGAGAAAGGCCACACCATACCGATAGATGCTCAGACGTTTTTGTCGAAGGACCTAATGTAAGGGAAGTCCCCACCGAGGACGTGGAATCTTGTGATCACAGTTTGCCGTGTAGGAAGTAAGGGAAGGCATGCCAAGGACAGGGGCAGCGTGTTCAAAGGCACAGCCATGGCCTGACGCTTTCAGAAGGAAGTAGAGAATTTGGTGTATCTTGTACCCATGGGAGTGTGTGTGAGGAACGCACAGCTAGGGGTGTGGGTGGGGCTGTGAGTGCTGTGCGCACCCAGGACACGGGTTCCGTGGCAGGACAGAGAGTGGACAGGGTCGAGGAGGAATGAGTGGCGGGGTCGGCACGTCTGTCACTCCCACCGCCTGGAGCGCTTTCCCCGAGACCTTCGTGTCAGGTGTCAGCTCCCACGCCACCTTGGTGAGGCCCTCCCAGTCCACCACCCTCTCGAGAAACTTGCAAGTGTTAATAATTCTGAACTAAGCTGATTTATAAATCATCCGTAAGCCACATAAACAGCCAGTTTGGGTTGTCCCCTTCCCGGTATTTGGAGGCAGACTTTTACCCTCCAGAGGACTTTCCTTCTAGGATCACAGGCCTACCTGGCCTCTCCTCACCTCACATTCTTCCTCCCCTTCTCCCCTCTGAGGACCAGGTCTTCTTTCTTCTGTACTTCCCTATGGAGGGTCCCTTTGTGTTGAAGTTCAGGGTTACAACCAGGGTAGATTACGCATGTGAGATTACAAAGTGTTCACACACACAATATGTTCCTGGTAAGCCCAGTCTCTAAGACTGTGAGTGATGAGTTGGAAGTATTAAGTAACTGTTGCAGTGTTTATTATATACCTGCGTGTGTGTTTCTGTGCTTGTGTATGAGTCTGTGGGTATGTGTCTGTCCCAAATACTCCCATCAAGAGGACATACATTGATGATTGGAGGTATTGGGGAGAGTGGAGAGAAAGAAGTAAATAGGAAATTCTTACATGTAAACAAAAATAGCAGTATTTTTTAAATAATTTTTTTTAGCTTTATTTCATAACCTGTTTCCTGGGATTGTGAAAGGCTGATGAGATTGGCTGTTGATAAAGACAGTGATTTCTTTTTCATTGGAAGTATTTCCTCATTGGAAATATCAGTTTGCAGCAACTAGGAGAATCTCTTTTTTCAGTAATTTGAGTTTAAAGTTTGTTTATACGTGTGCGATACTTATTTCTACTTCATATACATATACAATAGAGCTTTTAAAGGGTAGAATGTTGACTCTGTTTAAACAGTTTATAAATAAGATACTTTATACTTACAAAATTTATTTTCAAGGTTGTTTTTCACATGATAGGATGCTAGGCTGTGGGTCGACCACGTCAGTGTGTCGTGTGTCTTGCTCTGTGCCCAGTGCTCTGGCCACATGCCTGGACCGACACGGAACTCAGATTTGCTTCAGAGCCACATATAGCACGTGTGACATGTTATTTCTCTGATTGTTTTGCATTTAAAATTTTTCAGCCTGTTGGAACAGGATTCCAGCAGAACGCACCCTAGCGTGAGCCCGGCGCGGCAGAGGCGGCGTCTCCTGGGATTTTCTGCTCAAGAGGCGCAGGACACGCCGGACGGCGTCATCCAGCAAAACGGCTACAGGTAGAGGGCGCGTCCGCTCGGCCGACGCAGCGAGGCTGCGACAGTGGGCTCCGCGGTGCGCTGTGCGTCCAAACTGTTCCGTCTCCGTTTCAGTCAGCAGAGCAAACAAGTTCTCGAGGCTGTCAACGAATTTTATTGTTAAGACCAGTCCTAAGAAGGAATTTCCTTTCTGAAGTCTTTACTAGTTCTAGAATTCTTGTAGAGGTGCGATCCTAAAGTCAGTCTGTGCGCACTGGCACACATCTCGAAACACACAGTGCGTACACATTTGTGCAGGTGTCAGTCCGTTAGTTCGATGTTCTCACTGTCATCGTTGTGTATACTGAGCAGGAGACACTGAAAGTGTGTGCGAAGCATGGAAAAGCACCGCACACGGGTGGGTTTGAACGGAATTTTAGGTACCATGACATTTGTATTTATTTTTTGACTCAGCTTCATGTTAGGTTTCATCTTTTAGGAGAGTTCGGAGAACTGGTTCAACTAAAAAGGTAGAGCCCGAGCCCATGAGGCATAACACTGTGTTTGCCTGCCCTTTAATTAACTGCATATATTTTTCAGTCTTAGGAATGTGTGATGCATAATAAGATGACCATGTAATTTGTCAACCAATTTGGGACGCTTCCGAGAATGAGAGGCGGTGGCGGGATTGTTAGGCCAGGACGTTGGGCTCCAGCGGGGGCTGCCCGGCATGAACGAGGGAGGGCAGTCGCCCTGCGCACAGGCAGTGGCCAGGGCCCGTCCTTTCCGCTAGTGTTTTATGCGCTGCAGGTCTCGCTCTCGCTCGGCCGCCTCCGGGTCAGCGGGGTCTGATTGTCTCCAGATTGCGGCTGGCGCAGACTCCCGCTCCTGCCCTCAGCTCCACCCGCGCTCTCCTGGAATTTCTTCTGTCCATTTTTTTTCTTTTCCAAAGAATACTTTTGGCCGGTAGAACAAAGCCAGTCAGCACAGATGTGCAGAAATCATTACGAGAGTTTATCGTGTGGAAATAAAATTATAAATCAGAAATGTATTTTCAGAAGTGGTTTCAGCCTTCTCCAACGCACAGCAGCATCTTGTCTTTGTAGGTAGGCAGGCCTGACTTAAAACCACGTGTCTGGGACAGGCCTCTGCTCGCGGGTGTCGTGCGTGGCAGACGGCCTCTCGCAGGCACGCGGATGCACCCCGGACACGGCAGGTGTTCCCCCCTCCCCGGCCTTTCGGTTGCGGCTGGCTCCCTTTGGTGTGCACGGTCGTTACGGTGCAGCTCCGGCTCTGCGTTATTCCAAACGACTTGGTGCCACAGGCAGAACACCGTCACTTAGTTTTCCACTTCGCCACATCGTCTTTGTCAAGGGGACCAGTGATTTCACTGTCAATCAATGGAGGCTGGATACATGTGAATTACTGTGTTGATCTCTGTAGAAAATGAGAAAATGACACTCATGCTTCATGGTCTCTCCGTCTCTCCTTTTCTGTCGTATTTGCGTCTGTCTGAACATGTGTTGTATTTATTATGTTTTTATTTCTGTAAAAAACGAATTCCAGTGATGATTTTCTATATCAGACTTGTAGGAAGTTAAGACGTGAGGAGCCACATTCTATGCATGTGTGTTTCAGATACAGCCACTCCGTTCCCAGTGACAAAGCCCTGATGGTGCTGAGCGAGGAGCCCCTGCTCTACCTCCCCCCACCCCCTGTCAGCCCCTGGTTAATGCCACCGAGTCCCTCAGGTGAGCGTTGCGTCTGGGTGGGCCCTGCGCTCTGCTGGGGGTCAGGGACAGCCTTGCTTGGCTTACTTGGGTGGCTGAGAGGACCTCCAAGGTATCTGTCGGTGACTGCAGGCGTCTAGTAAGCAAAGTAAAGGGAAATTTTATTTGAACTAGGCTTTACAAAAAATTCCTGGTGTTGGAAAATTGGGACGTTTGGATTCTAGTGTGTTAAAGTGTCCGATTTTTTCCGAGCACTCGAGTCCATCTTTTCTTTCTCCCAGGGAGGGTGGTTTTCGCAGGCCGCAGTGCCCGCTCGTGGGTGGGGCCCCGTGGTGGCCTGGCGCGCCCCGGCCCGTGCCGTCGCCGCGCAGGGCCCAGGGCAGCAGTGAGCACCGTGAGAACCGCTCCGGTGCGGGCAGCCCTGCTCCCCGCGGTGCCGAGCAGCAGCCGTCCGGCTGCAGTGGTCTTTGAACCGTGAGCTCATGGTTGAGGAGGCTCCCGTGGAAAAATTCACGTCATACAAACAACACACGTGTCTTCGCTCTTCCAGTCAAAAAGCAATACCGAAGCTCAGACACTGGGACTGCTTCCTGGAACCCGTAGCATAGGGCGAGATGGTTCTTTCTGGTAACACGTTTAACTGCTTAAGCTGCTTTATAGGTTAAATCACGAACTCCGAGGGTGGGTCCACAGACACGAGGTGGAGAGGACCAGGTCGAGAAGGGTGACGAACAGCGAACTGAAGACCCGCATCCTCCAGGTGTGTCTGCTCGGCTCTGGCTCTGCCCGAGGCCCCCTGCGGGGCCGCCCTCTTCCCTGCACGGTGTTTGAACTTGACCATTATCCCCTGCTGCCTCCGATGCCGTCAGCCCTGGGGAGCCCCCAGGTTTCCTCGCGCTGGGCCAGGGCGCCGGGTGCTGCCCCCTGCTCTCTCCCGCAAATTTGCTTTCCAACCAGGGGTTCCTGTGCATGGACATCGTATCAGATGTTTTGTGGCACAGGTGGTTTAACAGATGACACTGTGTATCTCGTGTTCTTAGAGCTTTTCAGAAAGGGCGTTGAAGTGTGGGGCGGCTTGTCAGTGAAGCCCATCTCCCTGGTGGCCCCCGCGGCTGTGGACAGGTAGCAGTGTGAGTTGGTGACAGCTCGGACTTAGAGCCTAGTCAGCTGCCTTCCCCTTCACGTCCTCAGCCACAAAGCGTCCTCTGTCTAGTCACTCCGCCTTCATCATGTATTTATTACTGCTTCTGAAGAATTTAAGACTGGCAGCGGGCACACTGCAGTTGCCAGCAAATGTCCCCTGTGGTGGCAGCTGTGAGTCAGGTCCTGTTCTAGACCCCGAGGCCTGGCGGTGAGTCTGGCAGAACCTCACCTCAAGAACTTAATCCTAGTGGGAGAGAGAAACAGGAAACAAGTGAATAAACACTTGAGTATACTCCACACGAAAGAGAAGTTCTCTGAAAAAAGAGTGGGTTGGAAGTCAACATGTCAGCGCAGAGCCAGGCGGCTGTTTTGGATTGGGTGGCGAGGGACAGCTCCTCTAAGGAGACTCCGCTTGTGGCAGCAGCCTCCAGTTCTCAGCAGCTGAGTGGGACAGAGGCTTGTTGTCCCTCGAGGTCTGCTGGAGCTTGCCAGATGGCTTTCCCGTAGCAGTGACCAGGGAGGCCTGGCCCAGGCCAGCTCGGGCGCTGACACACTGAAGCTCCGTGAGTTGCAGCACGGGCCTCTCCGAGACCTTTGTTCACGTTATGGCAACTCGACTGGTGGTTGGTACTTCTGCAGGTTAAGGCCATTGTCACCAATGTCATAGCTACTGCAGAGTTCCAGAGCTGCTGGTGGCACTGGAATGCAGTGGACAGTTCTGCAAAACTCCTGTCCGCCAGCATGGCCAGAGGGAAGACAGACTCCGTCCCCCGTCTGCTTTCCAGAATCTGATGCCAACTCGTGTGTCTTGTTGGCAGGACATTAATATTACCCATAACCCCGGTGGCAAAAAGTTTGGGTAGTGCAGATTTTGGGCTCTGTCCCTTGCTGTGCAGGGAGGAGCAAGGAAGGGTGGGACTAGATCATCCCACACAGCTGGCCCATGGGCTTTATGAAAATTCGATTAAAGTCCTTGGCCCAAGCAAGTTCTTTTGCCTTGTGACATAATTTTTCATGTAAGTTTATCCTGTGCATTAGATAAATACACAGAGTAATGGGGTGGTTGGGGCTCCTTGATCTTGAAGGAATGTTCATGCAACGAAAATTGTTTTAATTTCACAGCCTTGGAACATTTGGAGGAGATTCGTAGTTTAAAGTCTCCTCTCTCTCTCTCTTCTGTCTTGGGTGCATATCTTTCTTTAGCGAGCTTGGATAGTGGTCAGAAGTGTGGAACTCCAAGCCATCACAGAAAAAGGAATGACGGGCGGGTCCGTATGAGTCAAGGCAAGGAGTTCCGCTCAGTCGGAGGAGGGAGACGGGCCCTCCGTTATCGGCACCACAAACTATCACAAAGAAGTACAGCTTAAAAAGCGAGTACAGGAAATAAAAGTGGAATACTAAAAAAAAGTACATTCAACCAAAGAAGGGAGGAAAAGAACGCACGAATAAAGAACAAATAGGATACGTAGAAAAAAATACCAAGATAGTAAACTTAAGCCCAGCCACATTAGTAATAAAATTTAATGGGCTAAAGATATCAGCTTAAAGAGAGAGATTGGCAAACTAGAATTTTTAAAAGACAAGACCCTATTATATGCTGTTTATGAGAAATAACGTTTTAAATATAAAGACACAGATGGAAAATAAATGGGTGAAAAAGGGTGTATACTGTGCAAACATGAAGCATTAGAAAGCTAGTGTGGCTACATTAATCTGAGAAAGTAGACTTCCAGACAGAATAGTACAAGAAACAAAGATGGCAATTTCGTAGTATAAAAGGACTATAAATCAAGACATCATAATTCTAAACATATAGGCTCCTAGTAACAAACCTTTAAAATACATAAAGCAAAAAAGTGACAGAACTGAAGGGAAGACAGCTCCACAGCGCAGCTGGGGATTTTAAATCCCGCCCCCTCCCGTGTTTGCGCATCCACGTCCCGCGGGCGCCGGAGCTCACCGCGCTTTTCCAGGCTCTTCCGCCGACCGGCGTGAGTCTCAGGGAACCGGCGTGTCCAGTTTCTGTTCGCTCAATGTCTCTGTGAGTCGGCGTTTGAAGCCTTCTCACGTCTGAGTCAGGGAAGGCAGTGTCGCTTCTCCCGGCGAGACCCCGCGACGCGTGGTCAGACGGCGTGAAGGCTTCGCGGCTCCCTCCGCGACCGCGGCGTCTGGCCTCCCCGTGGGCCTTCCCGACGTCAGGAGCTTTTCATTGGGAACAGAAGTATTTTAGACCAACATAGTTGTCAAATGTTCAGTAGTACCTGTGTGACTTGGTCATAAAACTTGAACTGAGCTTTTGGGCTGTTTTCTAAAATACTTTATGAGAAGTGTCTTAAATGTCTCACTCTCCATAAGACGCATCTCTAGGCCCAGAGCGTGACCAAAGGAGGTGTAATTTGTGTGTTGGTGTCGGGTTACGTAAACTTACTACGTCAGAATATTCATGAAAAAGACACCAACCGTGATGTTTTAGGGACAGGGCAGTGAATGTAAGTGCCAGCCGAGTCGCTACGGGGAGGCCTTCATGGGACTTGCTGCTGCGGCTTTAACCCGCTCTTTCCCTTCCAGGGGGCTCTGGAGCAGGACTCGGGGTCTCAGCTCATGGCCGTCCAGTACACAGAGACCACTAGCATCAGGTGAGGAAGCGGGGACGCTCCGGCCCGGACCTGAACATGAATTACGGTTGGCCCTCATGAGTCACGTGTTCTGTGTTCGTGAGTCGCCTACTTGCTAAAATTCATTTGTGAGCCCGGAGTCAGCACTCAGCACTGGTGTGGTCATCTGCAAGCGTGCAGAGTTCCCAGCGAGGTCGTCACAGCGAAGCGCTCCCTGCCCGTCTCTGCCCTCACGTGGTAACAAGTGTCCTTTCCGGGGCATATTTAGGGTCACATTTTTCACATTTTTGTGCTTTTTCACTGGAGACCTGGTTTAAAATGGCCCCCAGTGTGGTACCGCGATGCCATCTTGGGTTCCTAAGTGCAGGAGGGCCTCCCTGTGCCTCGTGGGGACAGCCCATGTCTCAGGAGCTTCATCAGGCCTGGGCTTGGGGAGCTCAGGGATGCGGTGTGAACACGTGTTGAACAGAGGGGCCCTGACAGGCGCAGATGACAGGGCGATGTGTTGATCTGCAGTGGAAATGCCACCACCAGGGCTTATGGCAGCCTGGTGCACGACTTGCTAATTCAGGGTCCCACGGACTGCACAAACAGAACTGTCATGACCTTTAAAACTTGACTATATTCAAGGTGTCATAGTCAGACATGGCTAGTGAGCAGAGGAATTGCTTCAAAGGGAGACCTTTGACTCACTCCTAATTCCCTTTCAGGACGCTGTTTCTCCTCTTTGGTTAGTAAGGACCATTGACGATATAAAAGGAGAACGTGTGAGGAAGTGTGAGGGGTGCCACACATAAGTTCTCCTTTTGGAGAAGGAGGAAGCGTTATCTCTTTAACTCTCCTTTAACTTATGGGTGTTGGCTTTACTGTGCTCCACAGTGAGAGACTTGTTATTGAGACCTATAGTGACGTCGTTTGAGTGACTCTTCTGGGTTGTGGTGTGGTTCGAGGTGCTGTAATTCTATCTACGACTGTATCGTGGCGCTGCCGCGGCACTTCTGATATCTCTGCTGGGGGTCGTTGAGTGAGTCCTGGGGGACAGGACCCATGTGTGGCACCCCACCTGCAGCGTCATGTCTCTGGCCACAGCCACCGTCCTGCAAGGGCTGTGTTTGTAGTTATTCTCATTCTATCCATGAGGAAACCGGGGTTGCTCAGAGCTTGACTTCCCCGAGGATCTCCACTGAGGGCAGCGGGGGTCCAAAGCCAAGGCCCCCGCAGCAGCCCTGAGCTCTCTGCCTGCCACACAGCCCTCCAGCCAAGTGTGTCTTCACGGGCTTGACAGAGCAGTGGGAACAGCTTTTCCTCAGCCTTGATTTTTGTTACCAGGGAGTTTAAAGTCATGCAAACCAGCACAGAAATCTGTTTTCTGATACGTTCATTGTTTTCACGTGCGTTACAATGCACTTGACTTCCTGGTCCATTTTCAAGCTTCTATCTAGAAACGAGTTTCCACTTCAGTGAACTGACTCTTACAGATCTCCTGACCTTGGGCCTTTCAGAATGCTATAAAAACCCGCCAGACAGCCAGCCACTGGCCTCCTGGTCGAGGCCGCCCCGCCGCAGGCACGGTCTCAGGGCGGGAAGCACCTCTGAGGGGCCGTGAGGTCACTTCCCGTCTCTCGCTCCTGCAGGAACTCGGGGCGTGAGCTCCAGGTGTACCACGCCTCCCCCAGGAGCTACCACGACTTCCTCGACGCCATTCGCAGAAGGGGGGACACGTTCTACGTGGTGTCGTTCCGAAGGGTAAGTGCTCTCCGAGGCGCGAGGGAGCCGCTGAGCCCTGCACGGTCCGAGGCGCTGGGCGGCCGTGGCCCTGAGGGGCCGCCTGCCCGGGTCAGTGTGGAGCTGCGGTCAGGCGGGCAGTAGGTGCCGAGGAACGATACTCTCCTTGCTGGCTTTGTCACCCCTGTGCATGAGCCAAGGAGAAGGGGAAACGGGCACGTTTCCGGGAGGCTGGTGGCGGGACGCCCATCGGCCGTGGCGAAGTCGGGGTCCTGGACGTGGGGTTACGGTGCGGGGCGCTGGGGCCCGGGTCCTGACACTCCTGCTGGGGAGCACGTGTCAGCCACCTGGCAGGCTGTGTGAGGTCCTGAGCGTTGCGGAGTAGACCGTGCAAGAAACGCGTCGCTGTCTTCACGCTGTCTCTTGTCTGTAGAGTTGCCACGCGTGTGTGTGGCGTGCTGAGTGTCAGGCCAGGGGCACACGAGTTAGAACTCCTCCACGGTCTGTGCCCAGGCTCCTCTTTTTCTTCATTGGAAAAATGTTGTGGGGCTGTGGTCACAGATAGGTTACACTAGCCACAGAGTAAGCAGTTCATTCTCTGGTCATTGTCGCCGCTCGCTACTGAGACGCTCAGGAAACTCTGTTTCTTTCCTGAGGTTTAACTGTCTAGGAGCTCAGAATTTCAGGACCGGAGAACTGTCGCACTTGAAGAGCAGGGAGGCATTTCACATGGTTTTGGGCACGAATCGAGTGTGCTGGAGATTTGGAAGGCTCCATGGCGGCAGCTCGTGGTTTCCGCCGTTGCACAGGATCCCGGGTGCTGGGACTGTCCCCGCAGCTGTCTGCACCGCGCCAGCCTCGGGCGCGTCGGGCAGCAGGGCGCAGCTGGGGGCGGGGGCTCCGGGGGCTCCACGGGCTCCGGTGGGACTGGCCGACAGGACTAAGCGACAGGACTAAGCGTGTGCTTTGTTGTTGACACAGTTATGTGTAAAGTGGAAGAAAAGAGCAAATGTTTCCCAGCGGGGCCCAGTGTGGCACAGCAGAGACTCGGAGACTTGGACCTATGCGAGTCACCTCAGCGACCTGTTGCGTTTGCGTCCAGCCGCGGACTCCTCCCGGTTCAGGCCAGGCTTTCTGTTCGATCGGATGGTTGGGCATATATATATTAGTGCAGTTGTCAAGCCATGCGTTGAAGTCACGGTTAGTGATGTTTTTCGAAGGATGAGAAGTATTTTTTACAGAAAATATTCCTAGCTTTAAAGGGACAGTAGTTTACAAAGGAAGGTGAATGGTACTTTAAAAAATACGCGACTTACGTTTCTCGTGTTTGTAAAAGTTATTCCTTATTAGTTAGTGTTTCTCACGCGGGGAAACTGTCATGGCGCTCACGTTCTGTTTGGATTTTTCATTTCCTGATTACTGATTTATCCCATCTCGGTCTTATATATTAAGGAGAAGTAAGGACAAACTAGAACCTAATGAGAAAACTGTAGTTAGAGATGTCTTTTTTTATTTTTTCTTGTTTTAGCAGTGGGGTAAAGAGTTAATTTTATCATGGTGACTGTAATTTATGTCATGGGACAGGAATTTGGTTCTTCAATCCTGGATTGTCCTTTCTGTTCTTGCTAGAATGGAAAGAAAAGTAGTAATGACCTCATGCTTGTTTTTTCTTCAATTTTTCGATGTAGAATATTCTAACAGTTTCATCAGAAAGGTGAGTGGCAGCATTTCTTGTGCAGAAGTTTGTAGACTTTTTCTCCCACTTGGGTTCTTAATTCCATGACAGAAATTATTGTAATTGGTACTGACTGTATGGTTGTATCGGAAACTAAGAAATAGATTCTGAAGCCCGAGGCTTTGCTTAGTATAAACTAGGCATGACGGAGCCAATAAGCAGGCCACGTCATTTTATTCTGTCATTGGACATGTATTTCACGGGTGTGTTAATATCTAAAGTAGGAGCAGTGTGGACTGTGTCGCGGTTCGTCATCTGCTAAACCAGCTCTTCCCCGGACGTGCCCTCCCTCCCGCCCCTTCTGCCTCCCCGCGGTTGAGCGGCCGGCAGAGGCGCCCCCGCCCGGCCCGCAGGGAAGACTGCGGGACCCAGTGCCCTGGCCGAGCTCCGCCTCTCCTGCTCTCCCGACTTCCTTCAGGGTTTGCCTCCACACTGCGTCTCCGTGTGGTTCCAGGTGTTCGCGGCTTGTGCTCCCGCCGGTGCCGCCTCTTTCTCCTCCCTCTGACTTGCTCTGGTGTGGTGTGGAGCAGGGGTTGCGGGAAAATAACTTGTTCTCAAACTGATGCATTCATAAGAAAAAATCCCCTACACTTTAATGTGTATTTTTTTCTTAACGCATTCCTGCAGTAGTGCATTCAGGGAGGGAGGGGCGGGCGAAAGGCCACAACAGCCTGGCTCCCGGAGTGCGGGACAAACACAGCAGGAGCCAAAGCCCCAGCTCAGGTGGGGACCTGAGTCCGGAGCGGGGAGCCGGCGCTGGGCAGAGAGGTGGCAGAGTGGGGTCACTTATTCTAGAACTCCAGTGCACCCCGAGGTGTGGCGCCGCCCTCCAGGCCACCGGTACCCTGAGAGGCCCTTTTCGAAAATCTCGGGGGACAGTTGCCGACGGCCGCGAACGTCGCTTCGGCATGCCACCGCCACCCCCGTCTGATGCTTCTTTTTCAAATGAGATGGGCACCACTTTGTGAGCACTTTTAATTTTGGCGTATTTTCTGCTTTCGGTACCTGTCCCTCAGATCAAAAGGAGACACCTAACTTGTCGTCCCATGTGTGTCAGCTCCCTGCACGGTGCCCCACGCACTCGGAGGGCCCGAGCTGTCGCCTGCGCCTGCCTCTCTTTGTGCGTACTTTCCGTGCTCGCAGGTCCGGCCGAGTTGGTCTCTTGTAAGTTGTTTGTGAGCAGTGTCATGTGTATGGCCTGGGTTCTAAGGATGTCCTTAAGTCATAGGGTCTTGCTGTGGTGCAGGAAGCGAGGAGACGGCCCCGTGGCTGGCAGTCCCCTGCTTGTGCTCCGGGCCTCGTGACTGGAGTCATGGCTGTCGTTCCTGATTCTGTAGCAGCACAGCAAGAAGGTCTGATCAGACGGGGACAGTTAGCATCCCCTTTGGAGGACTGCGCTGACAGCCTCGTCTCGTGACCCACAGGCTGTCACTGTGACCAGACAGCGCGGCTGGCTGCACAGATTGTGTTCTCTTGCCGTGGACAGAGTTAGGCCCAGGCACAGCCTGGCCCGCCCTTCTGAGGAGACGGTCGCAAGGGGTCTTGAGGGCTTCGTAAACTGTTGTTACACTGTGCGGCCTGGCTTAAAAAGTTCTTGCTGTGTTGGTCCCTGATTGTTTGAGCTGAAAGGCTCATCTTCTCTATATCCCGAGCCTCTTCAGAGCGGAGAGCATCTTGTGCTTTGCCATGACCGCCCCTGGCGCTCGGCACCATGCAGCCTCTCAGAGCCGTTTTAGGTGTGCTTCACTGAAAGAAGTTCTCATGGTGGAACTGCGTTGTTTTCATAATCATTTAGGGACTATTGTTACATCCGTGTTGCTTAAAGGAACTTGAGTCTATTTTACTGATCCAAGAAGTAACAAGCAGTGCCGAATTCCAGGAGAAAGTTTGTTGCAGGTGACTGAGCAGAGACGCATCAGCTTTGTTCTTGTCTCAGAGTCTAAGCTTTAGAGTGAAGAAATCACGTGGGTGGCATGTTTAGCACCCACGGGACTGCAAGGTCCGTGTATCCTCATGTTTTAACATTTGGCAGAAACGTTTTGGAGTGTACTGTCAATAGACATTCTTGCTTCCTTTTCTGGAGAAAGGATGCCGTCTGGTATCCACAGGGAGTGAAGCGGCATGAGCCAGAAACTTGAAACTGTGGGCAAAGTAGAGGGAAGGCTGTAACTGGTGCAGAAAGGCTGACAGGTGATGTGACTGGAAGGCCACTTAAAAGAATGTCACAAACGAGCAGTGATGTTTCCTAAATTAATGCCTTGATTGCTACCTGATACATGCTTGGAAGAGTGGCCTATTTTCTTAACGCACAATATTTATTTCTTGGAAGTTTCTGTTTGGTGTGTGTAACTATGCAGCGTCTCAGACAGCAGGAGCCTCCCTGGTACTCAGAGGCAGCTGGCGTGCAGGGTCCGCCTCTGCGGGGCCTCGGCTCCTCTCAGCGCGGGGCTTCACAGCGGGGGTGTGCGCGCGGGTCGCAGTCTGGCCGTGGTCTTATCTGCACCGTTACGGCCTTCTGGCCAGATTCTTTCTCCAGCTGGAAAAGAAATGTGAATTTATGAGTTTGGAAAGATACTTGCTTAAAAAAAGTCTCATCGCAGAAGAGAGAATTTTTAAAAAACCTTTTAAAAGATTTTAGTTTTCTAATTTTTAACTCACTTTGAAACACACTCTCACTCGGGGCTAAAGCACATTATAAGAAACAGAGCTGATTTGTGTGAGCGCCGCTCAACCCAGGGTCACTTACTGATCACACCGGTCGCAGTCCATGTCCGCTCCCGGTCAGCTGTGTGCAAAGGCGGACGCCTCTCCTGTCCAGGAACAGTGTGCTTCACGAGTCTCTTTCACAGACGTCATCTCGTTAGTGTCTCTCACGTGATAGCGTGAGTGTTCCTGGTCCCGTTTACAGCCAGCAGAGTGAGCGCGTCGGGGACGCGGAAACGGCGCGTGCCGGAAGGGCGGCTGTGGCGGGGCGTCCTGGCTGAAGGCCACGGCATTCCCTTGACGACAGTCGCAGAGTGTGCGGACGGAAGAGTCGCTGCTGCTCGCAGGCCAGTCCTGCGGCGCAGCCGGAGCCGAGGACGGCGCTGCTGGAGTTCGCGCAGAGCGATTGAGTTTGTTCCGTTTGTTTATTACCTGGTTATAGATCGAGCACTTCAGGTTACACTTTCTTAATAGTCAAGAATAACTTAATTGTCTGAAAGATTACAATGTAACTTTAGATTTTAAACCAGGGAATAGGACAATGCGCTTTGAGGGTTTCTAGTCTCTTTTTAAAACAATGGAGGAAAATCTCTCTGCTGTTTTTTAGAAGGACCCTGCTCTGACAGAAGCCCAGAGCGTCTCCCGGGGAGGTGGCCTCTCGCGTGTGGCAGCGCTTTGTCTTGTGGACTGTGCGTGGCGTGCCAGGGCCTTGACATCAGCAGCGTTTGATCTCGTGCGCCTCGTTAAATGAGTTACTGCTGTGGTTTTAGGGGATTTAGTCATTTGTTCCCTGGCTGTGTAACAGATTGCTAGCTAGCATGAGAGAATTCTATTATTTGGACTCTTCAATTGCAAACTCTAAAACAGCTTGTTTTATGTTTGAGAGATGATGGTCCGGTGGCCCCTGTGACGAGGCTGGTCCACAGCACACACGGCTCGGGGTGGCGGGTCTCCAGTCTCGTCAGGGGGGAGGCACACACTCCTGAGTGGGCACGGCTGCCCGCCCGCTCGCTGTGCGCCGTTCAGCAGCGTCGTGCGGCCGCGTTCGCGTCACGTGTGGCCGGGTTGCCGCCTGCGAGGCCCACTCAGCCCTCCTGGCCAGTGCCCGCGGCCCCAGGCATGCTGCCCGTGGCCTTTCATCCTGTCTTTTACGTCTCCCCATTCAAATGTTACAAGGGGTGGGGTTTGCAGAAACAAGAGATGTTTTCTCAGTGGATGTTTAAAATTACTACTGTAATTCGAATGACAGTGAAACTTGGAGACGGTGCGTGTCCGCTGCGTTGTGGTAGGACCCTGAGCTGTGGCAGGCATGCTCGCCTGAGAGGCGGGGTTCGGCAACCAGTAGCCTCAAGTTCTGGTGGGTTCCTTCTCATCACATATCAGATTTTTCGTAATGAGGAAAAAGAACATTTTCTGAAAGCAAAACTGCATTCTAAGAAAGACCGTTTCCGCCGCATCGTGACCGGTGAGGGGAGGTGTTTCTTAAGCAGTTCGTCCGGGCGGACGTCAGAGGCCGGCGTTCTCCTGACTCTGCCGGTCGCTGTGCCTCATGACCACGGCCTCGCCTGAGTTCAGGGGCATCGCCCGTAAAATGATAGAGTTAGAGTAGACTCGCACATTCCTTCCAGCTCCAGAAATCTGCGGTCTGTGTGTGTGTGTGTGTGTGTGTGTGTGTGTGTGTGTGTACGAACACTGTCCTCCTAGAATTCTGTAATATTGTATTAAAACCCTGAATTACTAAAGTGATTCACTTTGCTGGAGTTAGTGCATTTTAAGGGTGTTAAGAAACAACCATAACAAACAACAAAATATCAAGTTACAAGGTGGGCCCATGAATGAACGAGTTTGACTTTTCAGTAGCTGGTTGCTCTCATAATTTATTTAATAATCAGTTCTGTAGTGTTTACAATATGCCAGGCTTCCATCCTCATAAGATCCCTGGGAGGTGGTACAGTCATTATCCTCATTTTTTAGATAGGGAGCTTGAGTCACAGAGAAGTTGACTGATCTGGCGTGACGCCGTTTGGAAGCCGCAGAGCCGGCGTTAGCCCAGGACGTCCGGCTCCACTGTTCATTTTCTCTCATCATGCCCCTGCATTGCTTTTCTAGAACTTTTATATCCAAACGTCTCTGCTTTTCAAGTGTTCAACTTGGAATTTAATTCCACGGATCTCTGTCTAGAACATACTTTGAGTTGCTTCAGGTTCATTTTCCAAAGAGAAGGGGACCAAAGACAAAGCCCCGTGGAAAAGCAGCCACATGCTGAACAGTGGCGAGGGAGGGACTCGGGCCCCAGGGGACACAGGGGACGGACAGGGATACAGAAGGGGGATTGGAGCAGCATGCCACAGGTGAAGGAAGGACAAGTCCACTGGTTTATTTTATTTTCAAACGTGGAGGTCAAGGAAGAAGCGTTCGGAAGGGAGGAGACCAGCACATCGATGTCACCGAGCCCGCCAAGAGTGAGAGACGAGACAGCCCCGTGGTCTGTAAACGTGGCCGTCATTGAAGGCTTGAGATGACATTTCTAGTGGAGCAGTTGGGACAGTCAGACCAGAGGCTGTTGGGAGGAAGTGTGAAGTGGTGGTGTGGTGCATTCGGCATCCGGGGGAGGAGGGGAGAACTAAGGAACGGTGTGCGTGTTGGGGACAGGAGACCTGCAAAGGTGACGTGTGAGCCGAACAGACTGTTGTGATTAAGGTATGTAAATGTCAGAATGTAGCATATATTTTATTTTTGACAGATATTTAAAAGGAAAACAAATTGTTTCTCATCTGTATTGTTTTCTGTTTAAAGCAATGCATGGGGAAAGTTGAGAAGAATTTTTGTTTTTTTGCAGTAGGACTACAAAACAAATAAGAGAATATGGAATTAAAACCAGATTTAAAAATCATATTTAAAGTATTTCTTGAGACATCAAAAGTCTTCTAAATCTTAAATAAGGAGCTGGTTTTTAATGTTAAAGAGTTCTAAAAATATAAAAGTTGATAGAACTGTTTCTAATTTAATTTATATAGAGACAGTCTTGAAGTTGTTCTTCATACAGAGGCAGAGAACTAGCAAGGCGGCCTGTGAAGTCATTCTGTGTCTGAATGAGACTTGGTGTAAGCGTTTGGTGATGTCACAGCACTCACTTATGGAGACAGCAGTTATTACCGCTGGGAAAAGGTGGTTTATGATCTGCCTCGGGATTAAGGTCTGAGACACTCGTGTCGTTTCCTCCCTTCCCCCACATGTGGCGATTTGTTCATTTTGGACTCCAATTTGTTTACCTTTGACACCATCAGCGAATCTGAATGCTGACACTTATTTGGTGTTTCCTGAAAAATGTTAAGGCTAATAGTTGTGTGACATTTATTTCCAGGCATTGATGCTAACCTATAAAGAGCCTGTTGTGGGTGGGCTGTGGGGGCTGTTCAGTTCACAGTTCCCATAACCACACTGGGAGCTGGCAGGATGGGTCACTGGCTGAGACTGGAGAGTGGTATACGTCTAACTAACAATGGTGCGACTCTTGCTTAACATCTATCTGTCCCTCCCGCCAGGCCTTATGCACGCTGAGGGCATGAACCCTCTCAGCCATCACTCTACCCCTGGTGTCCAGCACAGAACCAGGCACATAGCAGGAGTTCAGTAAGTGATGAAGGAGTGAATGAACTGGATACCAAATCCAACACCATATTCTAAATTAGTTTATACCGTCAACTAATGTGATAGAGAGTCTGTAACAGACGAGCTTCTTGAGCATTTTGATTGGGGCACCCGTGGAAATTGGGGGACTTCGATGCATTTTTAAAGGCCAGGGAATATTTGCACGAAGCTGCACACCCAGTGAGGTCTCCGTGTGTCAGAGTTGAACGCTGACCTGAGCAGCACCTGGACAGGGAAGATGATTTTTCAGTTGGGGTGCTGCGTGGGCTGTGGGACGGGGCAGCCGCAGACTGGGGAAGCTCCCTGTCTGTAGAGGCCTTTCCGTCAGCGGGGTCCGTGGTGGAGGGAAGGGGCAGTGCTAGGATTTTGTCCTCTGCACAGTTTTCATTTTGAACATGGGAGGTGTTCAGAAAAAGCTCGTCAACTTAAATTGTCAAATCTCCTATAGCTTGTATTTTGAATAATTTTAATCATTTGTCTAATCATAATATGGCTAAAAATAAATTTAAGAATAAAACTAAATTATATCGTACAGAATAAATAGGCCTTTGTTGTTCAGCTTAAGTTTTATAGCTATTTCTCCTCTGAGTCCATTAATTATTGAATAGAAGTTCGATGACTTTTATTCTGTTAAGAAGAATCTCCCTTTGGTGCCAGATATTTCCTTTGTAGTTCCTTTTCCAAAACGTGCTTCAAGATACTGATTTCATTTCCTTGAGACATAGACCCAGAAGTAGGGGTGCTCCGTCGCATGGTAGTTCTATTTTTAATTTTTTGAGGAACTTCTATACTGTTTTCCACAGTGGATGCATTCCTTTTTTAGAACAGCTTTATCGAGGTACGATTGACGTATAAGAAAGCGCACGTTTGGCCGTCTCGTGAGCATGCACGCGTGTGCGACGTCTGTGACCTCCGCTCCCCGCGTTCCCGCGCCTCCCCTTGCGCCTCGGTAGGTTCCCCCCGCACTCGCTCCCGTCACTAGGCAGCCACTGACCTTCTTTCTCTCACTATGTTTTAAAAAGTGATTTTGGGTGAAGGAACCCTACGCTGTGTGTTTCTCCCAGCATGGTGTCGTGAGGCTCAGCCGCGGTGCCGCTGGGTCAGCAGTCGGTGCCCCTGTTGCTTGGGATGCGTTGTGCGACGCACATTGCATCGTGGCTACGACAGATAAAGCCCCCGCGAATGTTCGTGTGCAAGTCTCAGGGGAGCACGTGCTCACGCTCTGTGTCAGTCCCTCGGGGTAGCTCGGCTTCGTTACCTGGAGGCCTGTGTGCGGCTGATCGGGAAACCGCCAGGCTGTTTCCGAGGCGGCCGCGCCGTCGCACGTCCTCAGCAGCAGCGGACGCGAGGCCCGGCTCCTCCACACCCCCGGCGTGCGCGGCCTGGCCGGTCCATTGAGTTTCAGGCATTCTGTAGGCGTGCAGTGCTGGCCCGCGGCTTCCGTTTGCGTTTTTCCGATGACTGATCATTTTACCCGTCTTTTCGTGTCCTTATTTGCCATCCGTATATCTCCTTCGGGGAAGTGTCTGTTCAAATCTTTTACCCATTTTTAATTGGGTTTTTGTTTTCTTGTAATTGACGTCAGTTCTATACACATAGACTGGGTACAAGCCCTGTATCAGGTGCCTGCTTTGGATATGTTTTCTCCCACTCTGTTGCTTGTTTTTTCAGTTTCTTATCAATATTCTTCAGAGAGCAGAAATTCTTCATTTGGTGCAATCCAATTTATCAGATTTTTCTTTTGTGGATCGTATTTTTGTTGTCCTAAGAAATCTTTGCCTGACCTAAGGTCATAAAGATTTTCTCACATTTTTTTCTGAAATTTTTATCGTTTTTCGATTTGACATGCAGACCTGTGATCCATTCTGAGTTGATTTTTGTGTACGGTGCAGGGATGGATCAACGCTCGTGTTTTGCACGTGGACGTCCAGTGTTGTCTGATGTTCAGGTTTTTGTGTATTACCCTTAACCTTTTTGTTAGGTGATACATGTTGCCGGAACTTTCTAAAACAGTGTCTGGTCATCGAACTTCTTCACCCTCAGAGTGCCAGTCTTCACTCTTAGATGGTGCAATGGTATTTGTATGTTCTTTGGGAACATGACATGCACTGCAGATCATTATAGCAGAAGTACGATGAGTCTCAGGAGATACTGCCAAGCCAGGGTTCTGGGGACCAGATGAAGTAAACGCACAGCACGTGCCTGTGGAGGTCACAGTGCCAGGAAAAGCACAGCAAAATAAGTGAAAGAAGGAATAAGAATAACATTCTTGTAAGAAGTTTCTGCTGTTTTTTGTCCCATCTACTAGCGTTTTTTTCTCTTTATTAGTAAAAGAGAATTAGACCCTAGAATTAATCTTTAAAAAATATATGTATTATTATATGTGTATGAACGTGTGTATACACACATATATATTCACACACATATTTTAGGCACTGGCTTAGAGTAGAAAAATAGCACAGGGTAGAGAGAATTTATCCGGTAGCATCGTGCAGCCTTATTCAGAAATAAAAAAAGAGCCTTCCGCTCAGCTCTGAGTCATTACTTCTTGGTTTTGTGGAGAAAATAACTGCCGGGGGCCGACACAGCAATTTTGTTGGAAGCCGTGCAGTGTGGGCTGCGCCCGCCTCGCTCTGCTCGCAGACGCGGACGGCTGTCGGGGTGCTGTCCGGGGCCTCTGCCGCCTCGCCTGGGGTGCAGTGGTGTCAGGAGTTACACTTCCTAGGTGAAGGGTTCATGTAAGATAATTAAGCACTGGCTCAGCCGTGAGACATAGTTGGGGGTTCCGTTTCTGTCTATTTCTGTCATCAGGGGTGAGCTCTGAAGCACATGGCTACAGTTTCAGGAACTCAGGTGGACTGGACAAGGGGAGAGAGTCATTTCTCCTCAGACATAGCATGGCCCTCCAGGGTCCCTCCCCACCCTCAGCTCCCCATAAAGATCCATTTTAATGCTATTATTTCCTTATCCATCAACAGAAAATTAGCATGTTCAGAAAGAGTATGAAATCTGCAAGATTTTACAGCATTGGCTTTACTATCCACTGTCTAACTAGCTTTATGAAAGCTTGATCCAGCTCACTTAGGCCTACTGACCTTTTCTCCCTTTTGGGCAAAGGGCATCAGAAATTTGAAAGGAAGGGCCCTCCACACAGAAAGCTAGCCGGACTCTCCCTCAGTGACCTGTACCCTCTCATCGTTGCCTCTAAACAGGCAATTTTAGGGTTCTTTTGAATACTTCCTATGTTGACTCTAATTCAGTGCTCATTTAACATGATGTCTACAGAAACTAGAGACTTAGATTACACACAGAAAACTGAGTAACAGCAGGTACCAGGTTTTCTGCTGTTTTTAGGGGTTATTCTATATAGCACATGCATTATGATGGATTCATTGAGATTGGCTGGGAATTGAGGAGACACTGTGTCATCATCTCTCATCGAGCCTTTCCACGGCAGTATCACATAGGGGCCACGTGACTAAGGTGCCGTGAGTTCATCCAGAAGATGTGATAAACATTATTTTCATTTGTAGTGTAAAGTCAGTTTTGTTTTCCCAAGAGTATTAATAACTGACACACATGGTCATATACAGATTTTAAAACAATTATATCAGCACGGTTAGTGATTGTTAATAAATGTCACTGTGCAAGGGTGTGGTTCTTTGTTTCTCATTTTTAGATGAAGACTGTTACCTGACATTTTTCTATATAATGGAAGTTCATAGGTTATTAAGAAGATCAAAAATTAATGATAAAATAATTTGAATTCAGATTATAAAGTACTTCAGATCTATTCTGATGAAACAACTTCACTTAAGTTTGAGGCTTTGGGGTCAACTTTTTAGCTGTTGTTGTGGTGTGATCCAATCTAAGACCCATGGAGCCAATTGAGATGAATTGTGAGCCTTTATTAGCTCGCTGGCAACTGACTCCCTACTACACAGGGTTAGAGGCGATCAGCCCAGAGCTTCCAGAGAAGGTAGCTTATAAAGCCTAAAACCATATCAAACAAGCAAGGAGGTTTACAGAAGCAGAAGGTGGCCATTAGCATATCTTTGCACAGGACATCTCTTAGAACGACACCCTGGTTAAACATTAAACAAGCAAGCAGATTATAGAAGCAGAAGTAGGCCATTTGAAAATTTTCCACCCTTAAAACTATAAAGTTTATCTTGCTAATTTTTTAGTTAAAAATGTAAGTACATGTTATACTCTCTCATACAGAAAAGTTATCAACCTAATTTCTGTGCATATACTATTGCAGATTATTTTTGAAAGCTATTATCCTTCTAGGATTATTTTACTAATTTCTGTTCATCTTAGATTAGGGAAAATATAGTGTCTCTTTAAGCAAAATACTTTTTAGAACCAAAGTCCAAACTCCATTGTTTTTATTAGTACTTTTTGGATTTTTACCATAGTTTTATATAGTTAACATGAGTTTAAATATAAATCTAAGAAGGCCTATTTTCCATCTTCCAAAATGTGAATATTAATTTCATTTTGAAACAAATAGTTCTATATTAAGAAGGTAAATGGTAGTAATAAATACCAAAATCCAAAATTTTTTAAACATGTAGTACTTCTTTTGTTGTTCTTTAAAACAAAATGTAAATACGAGATATCTTCAGAGAATATAAGATTTCTTTCTTCAGACTTTTTAAGAATGGATTTTATTATCCAAAAACTATATTCGTGCTAAGTTGTGACTACTCAAATAATTGCTTTACTTTTATAATTACAAAGTTCTTCTAAATGCAGCTATTCTCAGAGAATTATTATTTAATCAAGAGAGTTAATCACTCTTGCTGTGTTCATCTAACAAAATAATTATTGAGTAGCCATTATGTTCCAGGCTGTCCTCACTGCAAAAAATCCAGCCATAAACAAAACAAAGGCTTTTATGTTTGTGAAACAGATACAACAAATACACAAGTAAATATGTAAGAGAATTCCAGTTTGTGATAAGCACCAAGAAGGAAAATCAAGAAGACAGTAATTGTAAATGAACATTAAGAAAGTACATTTTTTCAGGGTGAAGTATATGATTTTTTTGACTTCTTTTTCGCTTTTGACAACTTCTGTCGCTGATAAAGATTATTTAGAAAAATTAGAAACTCATTGTACATATTTTGTATACTAATCTGAAAGTTTAGCCCCAACTTTTTATAAGGGGAAGTGTCTGTGGAGGAATAAAATCTTTAGTTAACCACTGCTTTGCCTTTAGCAGTAAAGTCTGCAGCTCATGAAATGTTCATTCTGGGGTGCTTTCAGCTTGCACCAGCATTTGGGGGGCCCGTCAATCCAGCACCGAGGTGCGGGCCATTATTCAGCCGTAGAAGTTTTATGCGTAGGCATTTTCTCCTGTCTTCCCCTCTCAGTCAGTCGAAATCCTGCATTCTTGCCAAGTAAAACAAATCTCTCACTAACAAGAAGCTATGTATCAACAGTAGGGGCAGGAGCTGGGCCAGCATCACCCCCTCCGCAGTGCTCCCCCGCGGTGCTCCGGGACGTGTTCTCGGACACCAGCCTGGAGCACTACGTGGCACTGCCCCGCACACCAGCTCCGCTCACTTAATGCGGCCCACTCCCCAGAACTGGCAGACTGTGCGCGTGACCACAGGCAGAGCAGGGTGTGAAGCGCGTACCGTAGAGGGGAGAAAAAGTGTTTCCTGCCTTTCTGTATCAGACCCTGCGATACGGCTGAGCACGCGGCTGTTAGGTCTCCAAACGGATTTTGATGTGACATAGCACAATTCTGTAACTTTTCAGGGGAACAAAAGGAAAAGATAAGTTGCTCGAGAACCCCATCTCTTCTGCTAGTCAGGTCCTGTCTGATCAGTTTTATCCTTTTTTGCTTCACGAGTTCATTTATTCATTCAGTTTGCATTCATTGAACATTTACTATCAGGCACGGCGCTACCACGGAATATATGAAAATGCATAAGTGAAAATCCTTGTCCTCACAGAAGTTACTTAGTGGAGAAGAATGACTTGTAAATCAAAAACCACAACACTGTGATAGGAACTATAAAAGAAGTCAGCAGAATACCGAGGTTACAAATAAAACGACTCCTGTTTATGAAGCATTTGCTGCCCTCGCCGTTCTGTGTGTTATTTCATTTACTCCTGCAACAGCTTGATGAGGCCGACGCTGCTACACTCTGTAACTTGTGCGGGGGCCCTAACTTCATCTAGGAAGGAGAGGGTGGTGTCAGGGAAGGTCTTTTCAGATCAGAAAAGAGTTCTCGAGTTTATTATAGAATTATGAGTGGGTAGGGTAGAGAGGGGGAAGAAGGTGAGGCGAGGCAGCAGTTCACGCAGCCGAGGACGCGTGAGGGACCTGTCGCTGGAATGCAGAGGAGGGTCTGAGAGTGAAGGGTGGCCGCGCTCCCAGCCGGAGGGCGCCTGTGATCGTGGGTGCGTGAGGATGGTCCCTCCCTGCAGAAGATAGAAATACCATCACACATGCGTTTCAGGAAGATACCTGCAGTTTGAACAGGGCTTGGAAGAGTATTTTTACTTTTAAAGGAAGTAATTTCCTTTAAAGGAAGAAACTCTCCGGCATTGATTGTTCTTTTAAGTACATGTAAGCATAAAACTTGAAACATCGTATACTTCTAGTTTTACAACTACAGAACCAAAATAAGTGTATAAATTAAATATAAATAATGTTACGAAGATAAAGTTGAAATCAGCAGCATGACTGATGTGAGAGGCTGTGTTTCTGTGGAAGTCGCTGCTGACAAGTGAAGGTGCTGCTGACTCTTCCGGTGCAGGTCCTTTCGGGTCGCAATTACACATGTCCGTACTGCTGAGTACTTCACGATGATTCTCCCTCGGGTCTTCTCTGTTTGAATCATTAAAGAAACCTTTGTTCTAGCCGATTAACAGTTTGGGAGAAGGAAAAGAAAGGATAATTGTACCTAATAGGCTCCTCTCTCTCATCAAGTAAAGTAGTGGTATGCGGTGGCACCCTACTCATAAAAAGTGTAATTGTGTGGCAGTCAAAGTATGACCCAAAGTATGCTTATTATATCAATTATTTTATCAAAACGAATACACACAAGTAATTATAGGGAGCTGAGGGGCTCTAATTTGGAAATTGCAGATCTAGAGGATTCATTGTTCACACAATATGTTTATCCGGGAATTTTGTGAGGAGGAAGCCATCGGTGTCTTGGGTTCGGAATCATTGACCAAAGCATTTAAAAAGTCAAGAATCCTGGACCCAGAGATCAGTAGATTTTGTTAAAAGCTACGATCTTAAGGACCCTTGAGAGTAGAATCATTGTTTCCAAACTATACCAACTATGTACTTTGTAAGATAAAATGTGAACTCGATGGAGACGAGGCTGTTACCGAAATGGGGTCTGCTCAGAAAGGCACTTTCCCGCCAAGGCAGCCGTAAACTGTCCCTCACCTGGGCCCTCTGTGACGCGGCCTCCAAATACTGCCGGTCTCGGAATTTCAAGCTAATACTTGCATTCAGCTCCATAGTACAATTAGTCATCACTGCTTAAGTAACAAGATGGTTTGTACAGAATTCCCAGTTGTCCATTTCAGAGGGTGAAGGGAGACTTTGGAGTGTCGGTCAACAGCCACCAAGCTTTACTGTGCCACCATGTGGGCGGGGGAGGGGGGGCGCCACACTCTGCCGCATTCGCCATGGCTGTCCCGGGAGACAGCTGCCGTCACAACACTCTCTGCAGATGAGGACAGCGAAGCACACGCGGCCCAGCCGGGGCTACACGTCTACTGAGGGGCAAAGCCGCGGCTGGAACGTGGGGTCCAGCTTCGTAGCCTGAGCCAGCTGCCTCCCTCCGCGCCACCCCTCTTCGTTTAAAGGGGTGCGTGGGTTAGATCTGGGGACCGATATGGAGAATGCAGCTGCCAAAGGGCGTCCGTTCGCCCGCGGCCGTCGCGGCGGGAGCGTGCGGGCGGGAGAGCTGGTGCTTGGGCGGTGGGACAGGAGGCGCCTGGGGCCGGGGCCGGGGTGGCTCCGGGTCGCGTGGAAAGCCGTCGGGTACAGGCGACTTGGCAGCCACTGCTGCCCGGCAGGAGGGCTTCGTGGCGGCCTCGAGGCTACGTGCATTCACCCCGCGGCGTCGCCCGGCTCCGGGGCGGCGCGGCGCGCGCCGCGTCTGCGTGACGCACAGCTGCGCGGGGCGGCGCGCGGCGGGCGTGGCCCTGTCGCCGCGCGGGCCGCCGGGACCGCGGCGGCGCGCGCCCTGTTGGGAGTTGGTCGACGCGCCCTGGTCGTCCTCGGCAGGCATGGCCGCCCCGCTGGAGCTGGAGCAGGACGTGCGGGGCAAAGTGGACGCGTTCCGGGCCCGCATCGCGCAGGAGGCGGAGGAGCTGGTGTCCACCTTCTTCCCGCAGAAGCTGTGGGAGCTGGACTGCCGCGTGCAGGAGCTCCGCCTGCAGGACCTGGCGCGGATCCGCTCGGTGCCGGCCCTGGAGCCGCTCGCCGCCCCGGCCACCGCGGGCGACGGGCCCAGCCGGGACCCGGCGGGCAAAGTGGCCGCGCTGCTGCCCGGCGGCACGGGCGCGCTGCTGCGCAGCAACCAGCACCTGGTGGAGCTGATCGAGCGCGTGAAGCCCGAGATCGAGCTGCTGCGGGAGAAGTGCAGCACCGTGCGCATGTGGGTGCAGCTGCTCATCCCCAAGGTGGAGGACGGCAACAACTTCGGGGTGTCCATCCAGGAGGACACGGTGGACCGGCTCTGGACCGTGGAGAGCACCGCGGCCTCCTACCTGCGCCGCTTCTCCACCTACTACAACACCCGGGCCAAGCTGGTGTCCAAGATCGTCAAGTACCCGCAGGTGGAGGACTACCGCCGCACGGTGGCCGAGGTGGACGAGAACGAGTACCTGAGCGTGCGCCAGATCCTGCTGCACGTGCGCAACCAGTACGCCACGCTGCACGACGTCATCCTCAAGAACCTCGAGAAGATCAAGACGCCGCGCAGTGCGGGCGCCGACAACCTGTACTGAGGCCGCCCCTCCCTCCGGCCTCCGCCGCGGCCGCCATCCTGCAGCCGGGAGGCGGCGTGAGTGACTCAGCAGGTGACACGCGGCTGGAAATGTGCGTTGCTGTCTAGTGAGAATTTCCTACCGCTCATCCCCATCCCAAGTATTCTTTTGGTGTCGTTTTTACTTGATCTTGCTTTCGGGGAGAGAATAGGGACAAAGCATCTGGTGGAAGGTGGTCAGGTTGGCCCGGGAGAAAGGACAGCCATTTTAAAAAGCAGCTTTACAGAGGAATGTTGGCAAGGATCCCACCACTTCCGCGTTGGTGAAGTTGATGGTCAGGGGTTACAAAAAAACAAAACAAAACAAAAAAACCCCCAACAACTAGAGTTTAAAAGAAAGTTAAATGAAGCTTTTCCTTAGATTGTGCTATATGTTATTTTGTCAACCTCGTAAACGCTCCTCTTACACCATCATCTGTTTTTTGCAAGGAAAGGAATTTAAAGGAATGTGTTTAGGTCGTTGTGTGCCTCCAGTGTAGCAGACGGAAATAAAACTTGATTTTAACATTTAACGGTGGCGTAAGTGTGCTTATCTGAACTCTCACTTTCAGATGGGTAGCGTCCCCCTCCTCGTGGGACCCTGACCCTACTCTGACGCATAAGAAAACGAGCATCTAAGGAGTAATAGAGCTTAAACGCTGTGAAAAAACGGACCCCCGTGGCTCCCCCAGAACAGAGAGACGTCTGTGGAAATGGCTGCCTTGCCCCCACCCCCCACCTCCGGCATGGCGGTGTCTTCTAGCTCCCTTTATGTGCAGTTCAGGGTTTCTTCTGTGCATCCATTTGTCTCCTAAGTCCCTGCGAAATCTTTCACGCTGTATGTAACATTGACTCTTTTTCTCAATTGATTTTCATTTCCCTTTTTGTCATTTCCAGTTTTGTCTCTTAAGGTATTTCTTCTAGGCCCTCATTCAAGTTTCTCTCTCACTGTACGTGAGTCATTCTTTAAATCTAAAGACTCCAAAATGTGAGTGTGGGGTTTTGCCTCCTGCCTGGCTTTGGCTGCCTCGTCAGTGGGGAGCCTCTGCTGTCTTCTCAGCAGTGGTCACACCGTTGGTATTTTTCAGGTTCAGCATTTCTACATTTCATTCGCAGATAAGGTAGATTATTGTCCGGAGACACCTTGCTTGCAATGTGGTGTGCTGGATCCTTTCTCCATAATGGTTTTGTCCCTAATTGTCTTCTCTGATGGTAGAGATACTTAGCCAGCTAAAGTGTATTTCTTCAGAATCCCCTTTTCTCAATATTAGAATCATTCCAGGATCTTCCATAGCTTGTGGAAGTAATATAATACAGATTTGAAAAAAGTGTTAGTGGGAGGTACTTTTGATCCCCGTTTATATACAGGAGACCTTCGAACAATGCGGGGTTAGGTGCCCCCACCTCTTGCACAGTTGAAAATCCCCATGTAACTTTCGACTTCCCCAAAACCGTGCTCACAGCCTACTGTTGACCAGAAGAAGCCTTACCAATAACATAAACAGTCGAATAACATATTTTGCATGTTATGTACTGTATTCTTACAGTAGAATAAGCTAAAGAAAAAACGTTACTAAGACAATTGCAAGGAAGAAAATTACATTTATGGTACTGTACATATTAAAAACGCTCTGTTTGAGTGGACCCCGCTGCCCGAATCTCCGTTGTTCCAAGGTCAGCTGCAGGGGAAGGGGCTGTTCTGTGCACAGCTGACGACAGCGTCGTCTTTTCTGGGTCAACTAGCTGTGCCCTGAATCCGTGGACTGTTTTTGAGACTATGTGCATACATAAGGTGTGGCCTTAATCTTTTAATGTATTTTATAGTAAACTTTCATGCAGTAAATTATTTTCTAAAATGAGTTTGTGGGAAAATTATGAGAGATTAAGTTTCTTGTGAGGAATAAGAATGTATTTCCCATGGAAATTTCTTTTTCCACATAATATAAGACTTAAACAAGGTGCCCATGTAAGTGTCAGTATAGTATCTATTACTCAAACACATTTATAGTTCTAACTTTTCTCCTTTTTGCCATATCTGGGTGAGGATATATTCTTTGCTGTCAATGAAACTGCCTTCAGCTCTTGCTGTAGGTGGGGTCAAACATGATTCTTGTATTCCTCCTAACTGATCCCGAACATCCCTCCCCGAGTTCCCCAAAAATGTGAAGGCATTTTTTTCAAGAGTTTCTCTTCATCAGTGTGTTTTGGTTGCCGAGGGTGCAAACTAATGTGAACCTTTATTGTAACGACTTGACTCTAAAAGTTGCTGTAAAAACATTTCCTACTTAACAGCAAGAATCGTTTAAGATGTAAAGCAGATATGTTTTCTTTTACATGTTTTTTAAAAAAGAAATATTTCTGAGTTTGAACTACAGTCACTGCTGGGTGGTTTTTCTCTCTCTGCTGTGGTCGTGCAGCCCGCAGGTGGCTCTGGGGTGCTGTCTGTGTCTGCCAGGACGTGCCCAGAGGTCCCTGGCGTCTCTGCTTTTTCATTTTCCCTATCTGCCTCACCTGAAGCACTGAACAGATCATATTTCTCCATGAAGAAGGTGAGTTAATTGGAGAAATACAATTCTGTTTGCCACCTTTGTTTTTGATGTTTATCTGTACTTAAAGGTAGAAAATGTACCTCATAGTTGGGCCTGTCCTCGCTAAAATAGATATGAATATTTGTTTCTTATAACCCATATAGATTAGAAAGATTTGTAAGCTGGTTTAGTGGAAAATTTATTTTCAAAGTTAACTCCTGAAGAATGATACCAAGGTAAAACAAGTTTATTTTGTTGAACATCTTGAAAAGCCCGGGTCTTTCAAATCTGACCTTAAAAAAACAACAACAGAAGATATTGCCTAATAGAAGGACATCCGTTTGCATTTGACATTCCCCCTCGAGAGTCCTGTCTCCCTCGTGTTAAGTCTCATCCGGGGGAGTGAGAGGAGAGCCAGGAGCTCTGATCAGTCCGTCGCGTTGGGTGGCCGTCTGATTGCACGCAGGTGTGTCACACACAGCGTCGGGTCCACACTAGCTTCATTTTTCAACCATAGTTAACCGCCTGAGTTTTAAGATACCTCTTTTGAACATAAGATGACCATCATCTGCTTGTTCCTTTCACTCTTAAGCTGTAAAACCCCGTGCCAGATTGAAATCAGCCACCTCTGAGACTGAGGCATGCCGTAGACTAAGGAAGCATGCATGCATGGCCTTTGGAGTTAAAGATTTTTGGTATTTGCATTTTCTCTGTTTTAACAATATATCAAACTAAATTGGAACTGGAATGCTTTTATGAAGTCCCTACTTCTGCAAATATTAAGCCCTTTGTAATTTTCCCCTTTCTTACAAATAGTTGCAAAAACTTTTATAAAATCTTTTATAGTAACCTATCTTAGGAACCAATGTTGAAACATTGTATCCAGTGTCAATCATTTACCTATTAGTATTTAAATCCCCTTTTTTGTTCTTTTTGAAAAAACAGCTGAATTGAAAGTATTTGTTCTGATGTTTTGTTCTTAAGCATTGGTTTTAAAAACTCATTTTGAATTAAATTTAGTTTAAATTCTTTTTATAATTCCTGAAAGCTAACTCAAACTTGGCTGAAAACTCCGAAATTCGTAGATCTGGCTTTTAGAACTGAGTGAAATACTTTCTTAAACTATATGAATGATTTTTAGAAGAGGCTTAATTTGTAAAGTTCTTAAGCTTTGGAGCCTTGAGTTTTTTAAAATTACAGTATTTATAAATTCTTTGGTTGCTTAAAGCAACATTTTTAATAGTCTGTTGGGGTTTTCATATTTATGTAGAATTCTTACCAAGTGGCCTCAACTGTTAATAGGTAACTGTGATAAATTGCTAATGCACTATCTCAGTGCTCAGAAATATAAAAATTAAATGGAGAAATCACCCATAACCCACGAAAATAAACAAAAGTATTGAAATGTACATGTGGGTTTCATTTATTTCAAAAGATACATGTATGTTTTTACATTGTTGCAACACGTCATGCATAGTAGTGTGGAGGATAAACGTTTACATCCAAGTCCAGTCTTAACCAGTATCATAATTCTGTGGGACTGACATCCGCAGACAGAGCAGCAGATGAGCCGCTTTGTCCTGTCTTCTCTGGGATCTCCTGGCTCTGGTGCCAGCTGGGCGCAGTGGGCCGGAGGCAGGGGTGTTGGCTGAAGTGTGGCAAAGAGCAGTCGGGAGCCAGGAGGACGTGCCTGGGTGACTGAGGGTGTCTGGATACCTAGATGAGGATTTTTCTCTGCTTTTCAGTTCGGGCTCTGTAATGGCCCTGGCACTGTACGTTAACTACTTGTTAGTGTTTACCGCCCGCCCCCCTCAAGAAAAGAGCATTTCAGTTGCCTCTGCAAAACATACGCAAGAGAGCGATGGCACTGTCGCGCACTGGCACGACGAGTTGTTCCTGCCGATGTGTTTTGGAACGAGTAGGAGGGAAGGAATCCTACTTCCTCTGTCAACATTCAGACATTTCTGAAAGATGCCATTGTGCACTGACATCAAGGCAGTCGAAAGACTTACTGACCTTTTTAAGAAACAAAGCACTCAGTCAGTGGCAGGGGCAGGTGCGGGGCCACCCTGCTCTCCCCGCGCCCCCCCCGGTCACGCGCGGGGGGCAGAGCGTGGCGAGCGCTGTGCTCGTCTCCTCTGCAGCAGGAGCGGGCGGCCGGACGTTTGCGTGTGTTTTCTCTTTGCTTTCTCTATCCTGGTAAGTGTTCAGGTCCCTAAAGGTCGGCCACAGACCTTGACAGGGAAGCTTCATGATCCCAGGGGCCCAGGTTTAGCATTTTTAATTTAATGCATTCTCTCACAAAGAACGTCAGGTATCATTTTTAGTTATTGGTAAAAAGCTAGCAGGAGCTGCAGAACAGGAACTGAACTTACAGCCCGAACGAACTACGCTCCTTTCACGATTTGGCCATTTATTTTGGCATTGTTAGTTAATCTCACTTTCACGAAGTTTTACAACATGATGTTGGAAGTCACATTTGCTTCAGCTGATACTACTGCTTTCTAAGTGTAAGGCAGTTTGCAATTCTTGAGGACACACGTAGTTTCCAGTTTAGATTTTTGATACGGAGAGACATAATTTTGCCTCGCTTTTGCAGATGAAGAAATTTAGACCCAGAGAGGTCTAATGCATCACATGACTCGCGAGTGACAAGCACGGTCTGAGGGCCGTGGCCTTCCACTTGTGGCGAGTGCCATTTTCCCTGAGCGATACTGTCTCCCTGAAGCGATAATGAGATGATGGTGAAAAGACTTTTTCTAGAAATATGTAAGGCAGTGGAATTCCAAACATATCTCTACAAAGTTACATTATGCTGTGACATTTAAGAGAAGTTGAAATGTTTCTAAACCAGCATGGGCTGTAGTATTTTTAAAGATTATGTAAACAAATCTGAAATCTCTAAATTCGTGTGGTAACTGCTGTCATTTTGGTCACAGACATGGCCCCAACTGAGCGGTGTGGAGGCCCGGGCCTCTCAGGCCCTCCAGGCCCTGCATTCCTGCAGGTGGTGCGGCCGAGTGTCTGGCGGCAGACCAGGGGGGGAACCGTGAGAGTCTGTCCCTTTCGCTTTTGAGTATGTGGCTTTAAAATCTCCTGCTGACCACCAGCCCCATGTTCAGCACCAGAGAGCTGCCGAGTGGAGCTATGGGGCCCTGCCTGAGCCTGCAGAAGGAAGACGGGGTGCTGGGGTGGGGGCTGTGTGGAGGGGGAGGAGGCCTGCAGGGCTGCGCTGGGGGGCACCTTGGCCACGAGTCCTGGCGGAGGGTGCGCGCTGCCGTAGGACGCCCGGGGGGTTGAAGACTTGGTACGAAGGAAAAGGTGACCCGTCTCCATTTTTGTGTGGGTCACGTGTCAAGCGGGCGCATTTCAGGTTTATCGGGTTAAGTAACATGCATTCCTGAAACTCATGTCGCCTGTTTATTTCCACCTCTTTCTCGTGCCCTGGAAGCTCATTCGGGCAGGTGCTCGCCGCGTCCTCAGGGTGTTAGGCAGCCTCTCCCCGCGCTTGGAGTGAGCCTTGGAGTGGAACCAGACCCTCCTCTGCTGCCGTGTTTTGGGGACAGGATATTCTGTTAAGAGTAGACTGTAGGGAAGGTTTTCATTGATTTGTCATGTGGTTTGTAGTATACAGCAGTTCAGTCCAGGCCATTCAGAGGTGGTACGTCTGACATCTTAAGAAAATAGAGACACGCACCCAAGGATGTTCGTACCTGGACGAGAGGGTGCAGCTCCGGGGCGGGGGGCGAGCCCGCAGCCGTGAGGCTCCTCCCCTGGGAGCAGGCAGCAGCGCAGCGCCCACTGAGGGCCCCGCATGCTCTTCTTCGTGTTGCTATGTTCATGTCTGTCCTCTCCATAAGTTTCTTGAGGACAGTGAGGGTTTTTAAATTTACTCTTTGGTTTTGATGCTGTTTTGCATATAGTAAGTTTATGAAGCATTTTGAATTAAATTGAAGTAAACCGATCTGGTTCAGAGTTAGACACCAGCTTAGGCTTCTCACTAGACATTTCTTCATATTCATAGCCCACTATTATAACTTTTTCCCCCCTTTAATCCCCCCCCATTTCCACCCATGACCTATGGATATTGCCATTTCCCCTTAAGGACTGGGTCTCTGAAGGTGGGGCATCCCCTCCCACACGCTCGTGGGTGCACCCGGGGCCTGGCACCCCCCGGGTATGGCCCATGGCTCCACTGGGGCACGAACCCAGGACCTTCTGCGTGTAAAGCAGACGTGCTGACGGCTACACCATGGGGGCACCCCGCTGTTAAACTGTCCTGAAGGACTTCTGGCAGTTCTCCTTCAGTGTCCCAGTGGTTTCCTGGAGCCTGGCCCCGCTGCGGCAGCCGCAGGCTGGCGGCCCGCACCTGGTGTGGGAGCCCTGGCAGAATCTCGCTCTGCCCTCACCTCCCCGCTCCGCCCTTACCCCCGCATGGCACCGCATCCCCTGAGGGCTTTCTGGCCCAGCCTTACGGAGAGAGAAGTCTGCAGTACCCAGCAGCCGCGAGTCTGGAACTTGTTTTTCAAAACCAACTCTTTGTGGTCATGAACTTCAGTGCCTCGCCCTCCCTGGTTTCTGTATTTAAAAGTTGAACATGAGTTTCTTAAATACATGAAAGTTACATAGTTTGTTAAGTATTTAAGAAGGAATTCTTTCAGATTTTACTGTTTTATTTGCCAGTAAATACAGAGACTTAAAACATTCCGGATAAAAATTGTTTCATAAATCTTACACAGTTTAAATGGAATTAAGTGTTGTGCACTCAGCACACCCCCACCTCCTTCCGCTGCTTCTCTAATATTGAATGTTTTCCTTGGCTTTTTTCCTATGTTTTATGCTGTGAGACAAGCCCATCATCGAACCCATTACCTACCTGCTTGTTCCGCAGCCGACTCTAGATCTTCCTCAGGCTCCTGTCCAGAACTGCAGACATCTGACAGCCGGTGTGGCTGCTCTGCTTACAAGCCATTTTTACAAGCCTCCTGAGCTGAGGGCTGATATTTTCAATAAGAAGCCAATAAGTCGAATATAGTTTTTGTATTTAAACCCCACATACCGCATTGTATCATCAGAAGTCTGAAGACCAAACAGTACGGCAGGGAGAATAAAACATCATTCGTAAGTGTAACTTCTGTTCATATTTGAACAGGAAGATTAGGAGTATTGGCAACAAATGAAGTCAGAATAGCTTGATTAGAGCAAGTAAGTAATTGTGGCTTATTAAAAGAACAGCACCTTAATTTTATTGTATGTGCTAAGTTTTTGCTTTGCAAGTACACAGACAGCAACTTATCCCTTACCTGAGACATGCTCATCCTGTAAGTTTTATGCAAAACTATATCCATAAGAACATTAAAAAATTTAAAAACAAAATTGGAAATGTTTGAAAATTGAAAACAAAACTGAAAAAAGCAGAGGCTGTGGGAATTATAGAAAGAAATATTATGCATTCCTTTTAGCTCTTCCATTCCTAACTCAGAAATCATTTAAACGTATTCAAAAAGGTTTAATTTAAAAGTTCTCCCTAGAAAATAAATTTGAGATTTTTAAATATTATTTCATAGCAGTGCAGTGTTTGATTTTAAAATTTGAACATTTTATAAACATGTTTATACAAGACGCAGACTGTTCCTTTTAATGAATTAGTGCTAGAATATAGTTATTCCTTTAATTATTCAGTCTTTTTGAAACTTCACTGATTCTAAACTAATTACTCTGAAATTATTTCTGAAAGTTTTACCTACTGGCTGGTTTATTTTCTTAGATACGGTCTTGATCCCTTCTCAGTAATTTCTAGAAGCAGTATTATTTCATCAAACCATCCGGTTGTACCAATGTGTTGCTTAATGTAGCCTGAGGATTTATCGATGAGTTATTTTGTTGCAGTAGGATTTATTTGAATTTTCAAGGTGCTTCTTTCTTAAGACCATTGTCAAGGCCCCACACCGGGAAGAGATTTTATTGGTGTGGTTCAGATTAATCTGGACTTTTTGCTTGCCTTTTTTTAAAGGCCGGTTTTGGCATGGTAAGACATCCAAAGGAATACAGATCCTAAACCTCAACAGCTTAATGAGTAGCGTGGGCTTTATGGAGGTCTCTTGGAGAGGCTGCAAAGGAAGTATAACAGCAGAAAGCAAACACCTCGCCCGCTCTCCCCGCCCACCCTCCAGAACCCCACCCCACCCACGCATTTAGAGTCACGGGCCATATGCTCTAGACTCCCCACCCCCAACTCGAGCCCCCACCCATGCCGCCACAGTCCCTGCCCCCCAACTCGAGTCCCTGCCCCCAACTCGAGTCCCCGCCCCACGCTCTACAGCAGTCCCAGCCTCTCCTGTCACACAAAGGCCAGGGCTCAGGGTCCTCTTACCCATCCTCTACTCTTCCTGTCCACAGCCCATCTCCTCTACTCTTCCTGTCCACAGCCGTTTTCCCTGCTGATCACTCTCGCCCTCCTTATTCAGGCCCGCTTAGCTGCTCCCCTCCCTCTCCCTGGTCCTCACCCCCGCAGAATACTCCAGCAGCACTCAGAAGAAGCCTTAGGGAGGGTGCCGGGGAGAGTAGGGGGAGAGCAGGCACTATGAGTACTTGTTCTTCGTTACTTCCCCGGGAATATGAGGAGTGTTTTCTTGTCTAGGTTCAGTTCGTGGAGAACAATCTGGTGGTTGGCACCAGCGTTTGTGGACAGGAAGGGAGAAATCACGATGGAAGAGGCCAGACCAGAAAGGGCCGCGTGATGGGGCTTCCGTTTCCAGGCTGAGCGGGGGCAGTCGTGAGAGCCCGTCTCAGCAGCAGACTCAGCAGTGGACAGTGGCTCTCGGCTTGGTGTGGAAGGGAGTGAACCCCGATCGGCACCAGCCTCCGTGCTCAGGCCACCTGCTGCATTTGCTCAAGGATTTCTATGACTGCAAATATTTTGGTCTTTTATAAACATTGCAAACAAATTATAGTGCTTTCTATGTCCCATTCACTTTTCCAGGTGTTTGGAGGGATCAACTCATTTAATCTTTATCATTGATAAATATTAAACAGTCAGGGCAGTTACTGTCCCAGGTTCCCGACAGGGGAGACAGGGCCCAGGCAGAGGAAGGCGCTGGCTCTCATGCACAGGCACCGCGGGAACACGCACACACATGGGCACGCACACATGCATAGGCACCGCGGGAACATGCGCTCATTTGGGCCCCGCAGCATGAAGCTGCTCTTGCACGAGTTCACTCCATTCCTATAGCGTTTGCCGAGAACTTGAAAACATTATTTTCTTGTTTCAACCCAGCATTTTCCCCATTTTTTCCAACAAAAATAATTCTCTTAGAAAGCTGTATTTAACTTTTTCCTTGAAGTGTTTTCTAACCATCTCTTTCCTCAGGAAACTTGCTGACTCGGTTTGCTGCAGCCTCAGCCCTCCTCGCCCTCCCATGGCTTCTTCGGGGAGCAGATCTGTGGGATGCAATTTAGTCTTCAGGAAACTCGCCTCCTACCAGTAGTCCTGAGTAAAGTGAATTTCTAACATGAAACATCTGTAAGCGTTATCTCTGACAGACTCCCACATGGTTCAACTCTTTATGCGTTTAGTGTTTGCTCCTTTTCATTAATAAGACATTTTTTGTGCTGCCATGATGTTGGTACTCAACAAATGGTGATTGATGACAAGTTTCAGGGGTCCTCACTTCTGTCCCTGAAGCATGCCCTGTTTATCCAGCCTTTGAAAAAGCTCTGCATTGCAACCGAGAATGTTTTGAACTTTGATCCACTCGGGTTATTGAATGAGGTCTTGCACGGTCAGAGAATTCCTGGCCCTCTGGCTCCCTGAAGCATGTGTGTGTTTCTGTTTACTTCATTTAATCATAAATGTGCGCTCATTTGCCAGCCTTTGGGGTAGGGCCAAGACCTTTTCTCGAGTCCAGACCCACGAGCATTCCAGGTTGACTTTCTTGCATGAACCACACGCAGTGCATCGACTGTAATTTCCGGTGTCAGGTACAGTTAAACTAGGAAAAGGGCTTGGAGATGCCCGTGCAGCAGGCTGAATGCAGGCGTTGGGGCTCTGTGGCCAGTCTTCTGTGGTTGTCTTGCAGTGAGAGAAAAAATAATTTTAGCCCGTTCGCTTTTATGAATTCTTGCTGTTTCTTCACACTGTATTTTATCAGTTTGTATAATATTTCGTTAAGTTACACAACTACACTAACAAATAGAAATAGTAAAAGTAGTTTTAGAAAATAAACACAACTCAGCTAGTCCTGAAGGTTCCGTGGGCTATGGGTGTTGGTCAGTAGGTTTTAGAGGGCATGTGAAGGGTCATTTAATCTAGCAAGTCAGTGAGGTTGGTTTCTCTTCACCCAACATGTAGAATCCACATCTTAAACACTTGGCAGGACTTGGAGTTTCTGATGCGTTGCCGTCAGGGCCTTGGCCTTCGGCGGGGCAGGGCGCAGCTCTGTGCTCTTGGTCAGTCCGTCCAGGACAAGGAGAAGCAGACAACCTTGGGCGCTGCTCTGCGCACTGATGCTTCGGCTTTTCTGCAGCGTGCTTGGGAGAGGGGATTGGGAGAATCGTACAAAAACAGCACATTTTCTCACGCACGATATTGCATAACAGAGGAAAACCGATGCTTCTGTTCCCACGGTGGAATGTTTGGTGTTTTCCCAGCAGCGTCTGTCCCCCGCCCTCTGGGAATGAGAGCGACAAAGCGGCGGCTGTACTGCTCGCCCACGGGGTGTGCCCCGTGAAGCTGGCCGCTTCCTCAGCCCCGCAGGGTCGCGGCGGTGCCACGGGCCAGCCCGTGCGTCCCTGTGGTTCGTGCGTGTGAGTCGCGGGTCGCTTTGGGCACACGCTGCTGGAGTTTACCGCGTGTCCGCTCTGCCTCCGTGGTGCCGTCTTCGGGCCCCTCGGTAAACAAGCACTGTAAGTGATCGCACCCCAGGGCCCCCGCTCGCAGACCCATAGTGGTCAGGGGTAAGGCAGGGGGACTGGTCATTCTTACACATTCAAGGCGTGGTTCTGCTTCTTCATAAGTAACTGCCCTTTGGCTTCGTGCTGCAGAAACCACTGCTTCGTTTGACATTTAGTGAAGAGAGTAGGGAGGAGATGGTATGTTCAGAAAACCGTGTGCACAGCAGCATTTGCGGGGGTGGGGGGGCACTCCTGCCAAAGCAGGAAGTTCAGATGTGAGCGCGGCCACCATGCCTGACCAGTGTGTTCCAGCCGTGTTTGTTTCTGCAGTGACCCTAATTTGGGGCTTGCAAGTTTGTTGGTTTGTTTTCTCATTCAACTTGGGGGACCCTGAAGCAGTATTTTAATGATAGGAATTAAGCTATTTATTTATAAGTTTGTGACATGAAGATCAGCAAATTTTGTTTTTCTTGGCTAGCATGTTATCTCACTCTCAGAAATGTGTGATCTTTGTGTCTAACAATGCGTTTAAAAAACTCCCGTGTCGCGATGCTGGCGTTCGCACAGACCAGCCTCACTTTTCTTTCCCTCTTTAAAAAACATGTTCTCATGGAAATGTTGCCTCGAATGACACAAAGCACAAGCAGTTACTAGAAATTTTTCTTTCCAGTTCTGTTCATGTTCATTGCTTTCAATTTGTTTACCTTCCAGATTTTTTTCTGAGCTTTGCTAACAGTTATGTTTCATAATCATATCTTTAAGTTGCACTGAGTCTTTATCACTCTCAGCTGTGTCTAGTCCTGGTTTTTGACGAGTCCTCTGTACAGTGAGCGTGTTGAATGAATAGTGAAGCAGACAAAAAAAAGAACAAGAAAAGAAAGGTGGGGTTCAGCTTGGGCCCCACGTTATCTCAGTTTAACCTTGTTCCCTTAAATGGAAACGCTTGTGCACACGTTTTTTTTCTTTTTTTATTCTTTTTGCTGTGACAATTCCTGTTTTTGCTGGGAAAAAGGGGTTACTGAAAACGGCAGTCAATGTCAAAGGCATAAGCTGTTGACAACCAGCTTTGGAATACCTGCAGATGCACACGCCTTTTCCAGAACGCTTGCACTCCCCCTTTTTGAAGCCAGACGCCTCTCGGCTCGTTCTGGCGTTGGGGTTGGGGATCCTGGTTACTCGCCGCGTGGGCAGTGTCAGGACTGGGCAGTTGTGTAGACATGTGTTCACGGCGTTTCTGACTCTCCCACTGAGCTGCCTGCTTTGAAGAGCGAGAACTACGTGGCGTCGGTCCCTGTGTGCCTGCTGCTTCCGAAGCAGACTGGCGTGCGCTGCTTCCGAGGGGCGGGCAGCCTCGTGGGCGAGGCTCCCGTCAAGCACCGATTTGGGGCCAGCTTTTCTGCGGGGGAACTGTTCCTCTGAAAAACAAGCTTGAAAACGACTCGCGCAGGGTACTTCGGTGGCTCGTGTCGCCCTCCGCTCTAGCCCCGCATCGCTCAGGCCCGGACGCAGGTGCAGCCCGTGGCGCTGTTCTGTGGCAGACGCCAGGCAGGATCGCGGTCCGGCCGCCCGGCCCGCGCGCTGTGCAGCGAGCCGCCGCGTGCGCCACCAGGCCTGGGGCGTGCCACGGGGGGGGGGCGGCGTGGCTTGCGGTTTGTGACCCCAGGGCTGCCGCGTGCGCGTCGCAGCTGCCGCTTCTCACGATCCCCGTGCGGTGCCGGCACCCTCGAAAGCCCGAACTCGGCCCGTTGCGGGACGGAGCCAGTTGTCACGTGTGACGGGCTGTTCCTTGCTAACCCTAGGATCACCTGCTGCTGCCGGCGACCACGCACAACAAGACCACCAGGCCGAAGATGTCCATCGTGTTGCCCGCAGTGAACACCAACGGTGAGTGGAAAGCGTGGCTCACGCGCAACACGGGGCCGCTCTGTGACCCGGCGTCCCTGGGCTCACCGGCCGGCGTTTCAAATGTCCGGTCTGTCAGGTAAGTAGCCGTACATTAATTTCGAAACATTTTCCACTGTTTTCACAAAATATGTTTTTTACATTTTATACTTTTTTTAAAAAAAATGACTCTTTTAAAAATTAAAAGATCTCAAGTTTTTAAATTACTGTATTTCGAAAAGAGCAAATTCATTCTCTTTTATTTATAAAAATGGAAAGTTGGCACAGGACAATGGCCTGGGGGCTTCTGGGGGTTGAGAACTCCCCGCTGTGCTCCCATAGCGAGTCTGCAAGTTAGGGTTGTGGAACTCGAGCAGTTTCCTGCATTACGTAAATGGTGACTCTATTCCTAGGCCAAACCTCAGAAGCCTGTTTGTTTTTAATCCATAGTCCTGATGAACTCGATATTGATAGTATTACTATTGCATTTCGTTTTCCTGTTAGTGGTGGGTGTTAAGTAAAATGCAAACGAGACGGTAGTACTCGGAGACGGTGCAAAGCTGTGAATGTGTAGGGTGCTGTGCTTCTGATGGAGAAGGAAACATTAGACGAGCACGGAAAGCACTGTGCTCTGAGAGCAAGTCCCAGAGGAGTGTACAAAGCACTGAGGAAATCTAGGGAACGGGAGATCCCTCCAGCCAGCTTCTTCGTGGGGAAGGGGAATCTGTCACTCGCAGTGCTGGCCGTCGTCCTGTGTGAGCACACTGGGCGTTTGACCCCTGTCCCGGGCGCACTGTGCTAGGCTGGGTGAAGCTGCGGTGGCCTTCCTCCGCTGGCCCACTCCCCTGCTGTGATAGGGCCACCAGCAACCTCTCTGACCTGCAGTGAGAAACGCGCCTTGTACAAGGAAGATGGAAACGAGAAGCTCTTTGAGGTGACCCGCCATGGGCCGGTGCACGTTCTTGTCGATGACCGTGATTAAACCACCAGATACAATTATAAAACACAACAGTGGGATTCTAGGTAAATTCCAAGAAAGTTTAGTCTTAGAGAAAACGTATTAGAGGTTCATTGTACGTTTTAAGATTGTAGAGGATGAAATTTTCAGTGAGCTGTGCACAGACAGCTTATTAGAAATGCTCAGGAGGCAACTTGAGAGAAATAAAATAACGTTTTTTGGTAGGCATACAACAATGATGACGTTTTCTTAACCTTGCAGAGACATTTGGAACTTTGTTTTGTTTTAAACAAACCGGACCACAGCACTGGGGAGTGCGCCTGTGCCTCCAGCAGAGGTGCAGCCGGAGCTTCTGCGGAGCGGGCACTGCTGGTCCCAGGGCAGTGCGTTCCCCCGCGCGGTCTCTCACTCCGCAGGGCGTGTTTAGGGAACGCCCTGTCCCCCACCCGCGGGCCGCCGGGGCGTCTCTGCCAGAACCGTGGGTTTGGCTCCGGGTCAGCTCGTGCTCAGGAAGGCTGTCTTCCGCTTCAGCAGGGCAGACCTCACTTCATTTTGTCGTCTGACGTCAGCACTTGTGCGGGAGGAGGCCCGGTGGTGACCGTGCGCCGCCCCGTCTCAGGCCAGAAACCACAAGGTGCTGTTTGGCTCTGTCTTGACCAGGGGACTGGTTTCTGAAAGTGAGCTTTTCATGGATTTGAGAAATAAGAATCATTAGAGGACCATTTCCATTTTGTTCTGGTTTGGATTTCTTTGTAAATAGTTTTATTTTTATTTTTTTAGGCTACAGTAAAGTGCTAGAAATTTTGAGATTTGCATTTAAGAGCTGTTGACTGGGTGTGCATGGGCACAAGGGACGCGCCCCGTCCTTCGGCTCCTCCCGCTCTGATGAGGGCACTTTCCAAAGTGAGCCAGTTTCTCTGCCCAAACTGTCAGGGAGCCCTGCTCGGCATAGCCTCTTCTGAACCCTCTTCTGCAAAGTAAACGTGAGAACGGGTCTGTGCAGTGGAAGGAGCAGGGGCGGTAGGCAGCTCTGCCTGGACGGAGGCCGACACGTGGCGTCACTTTGTCCAGACTGCTTATTGCTCTGGTCGTTTACTGCCAGCTGCACAAGTAATTTTTCTGTTTTTGTGTGTGACTTACTAACAAGTCATTTAACTGGCCCGAGAGCTCTGGGTCAGCTGCCACTGCATCTCCTCAGGCATGAGATCTCCTGATGCGCAGGAGCCAGCGTCGGGCCCCGTCAGCTTCTGTGAGGCCACTTTCGCTTTCTTTCCTGTGACAAGGATCCATTCCTACTCGAGCAGAAAGACCTGGAGAGCAGCACCCGTTCAAGCCGGCGAAGGCGGTCTGAGGCTGTGGGGGGGGTCGGCGTCAGGGTTTCTCTTTCACGCACCAAGCCCCTCCGGAGGGGCTTCCCACACACTGCGGGGTCGGGAACAGGGGGTGAGCGAGAGGGCCGGGCGGGAGGGCACCCAGGGCGGAGCCAGTCTGCCCAAGCCGATCACCAGGGCACATTCTGTCGGCCACATGACCGGCCCTGGCCCGTGGGAGGGGGGACTGCAGGGGGTGCGAGCACCTGGGGGTCACTGGGGATGCCTCAGGCTGCTGGCCGTGCTGGCTCGTCACAGTGTGCGTGGAGTGAGTCTGGAAGTCGGGACCGTCTCCATGGCTCGTGGAGAGGAGAGGACCGAGGACCGAGGACCTCATGGGGAAGCCGTGCCAGCAGCGTCCGTCCTTGACCCCCAGCCCGCAGAGCACGGGGAGGAAGCAGCGGCATGGCTGACGGACAGGACAGCCGAGACGCCACTGCGCGTGTGAGTGGTGGGCAGGTGGCCGGCTCCGTGTCGTGTTCGCAGGGGACACAGCCGCGCCCGGACTCGCCAGCGCTCAGTGCGGGCACGGTGCTGGGCCATGTGCAGGCCCGGGCTCGCCAGCGCTCAGTGCGGGCATGGTGCTGGGCCATGTGCAGGCCCGGCTCGCCAGCGCTCAGTGCGGGCACGGTGCTGGGCCATGTGCAGGCTTCGGGGCGACCCCGAGACCCGGCTCGTGCTCTCAGCGAGCGTGTGGTCGCTCTCTAGGCCTCAGAGGGTCTCCAAGCTGGAGGGAGACTCAGGGACAGGCTGGCAGGGCAGCCTGCTGACCCCGTGCGGGAGCAGGGCGGGGCCCCCGGCGGTGGCCAGGGCCCCGGCTCAGCTCTTCGGCTGTGAGACAGTTGTTCACCCACGGAGGACTTGCTCGGAGGACAGAAACCGCATTCGTTGGGCGCAGCATGACGTCGTGTTTGAGGAGGGGAAAGGTGTGACCTAAAGGTCTCAGACGACACCCCGTCCGCTGCGCCCGTGAGCCAGGACGCGCAGCCAGGACGCGCAGCGGGGCCACGCGCCTCGCGGCGTCCGAGGTGGGGACGGCGCCCGCTGCAGCCCGAGCGCCGCCTTCGTGCGGGCCTCGCGGGTCCCTGCGGTGGCGTCGCCTGTCCCTTCAGGGCAGGCGCGGCGACGCGGAGGTGGCAGAGCGAGGTGCGGCACGCGTCGCCCTGAGGTCAGAGCGGCGGCTCCCGCGCCGCGTGTCGGTCCCCTGGGAACGTTTGATATTAGGCACGTATTCAGCACCACGGCCAGCAAGGGCGGGAGTTTGCGTTCGCCCCCACGCCGGTCTGTGGCTTCCGTGAGCCAGGAGATGCACACGAGGTTGAGACACGAGAAATGAGGGGGAGCCTGTCGGCTCCAGCCTCCCTGGCGTCGTGACTTACCTGATTAAAGCGCGTTCAGATACACCACCCCATCTAAATTTAGTGGACGTTGACTTCAGAGTTCCTTTGCTTTCCGTGGCATTTAAATATACAAGTCTTTTTTACGTTTTCTAGTAAGTCAACGTCAGTCATTTCCCTGAACTCGCCTGTCTCGGACCACAGATCAGTTTTACGATCGAAGTAAAACGTATCATCTCATAGTGGCGACCGTCTGTGTGGTCACTGAGGAACGTGACGTCTGCGTTGGCGTAGACGCGGCCGCGGGTTTTCCCCGGAAGGCCGGCTTCGTGCAGACGCGCACCTGGGGGCCCGCCCGGCGCCGAGCAGCTGCCGGTGCGGTCGTCGCCCGTCCTTCCTGCCGGGCACGGCTGACCAGCAGGCGCCGCCGTTGTGAGCGGCCGGCTGCGGCCCGTGGCGCGGTGGGACGAGCTGAGGGGTGCTGTTTAACGTGGACACCGCATGCAACCCCTTCCCAGATGCACGCCGCTCATAACAGAGCCTTCTTTTCTCTTCCATTTGTTAACTTTGAGCTGCTTGCATCAATCAGTTTTCTTAGTTTCAAGTACTAGAAATGAACTCTGGGTAATGTCAGCGGAATTTCTCGGCAAGCCACAGAATCAGGAGCGAAGTCCCTTAAACAAAAACCAAGTGCCGGCTCCCCCTGGAGCCGGCCGCAGACTGTAGGAGGCGCCATCGGAGTCACCGACCCCAGGCTGCTTCCAGAGCCCCTCAGGAGGACAAGGGGGCCGGCGCCCGGTGGCTGAGGAACGTACAGGGTTGCAGGAGCGGGGCAGAGACGGCACGTCCTGTCGTCGCACAGGCCCCCACCTGCGTTGTGGGCGGGGGCCGTGCCCTCCGAGATGGGGGCCTCCAGGCCCAGGGAGCCAGGCAGGTGCCAGGCAGCCGCCTGCCGTCCGCAGCACGTCGAGTGATCAGAGGAGGGGGGAGGTTAAACACCGGAGATGAGAAGGCAACCACTGCCCGAGGAGACGGGGGTCTGGCCCGAGTCCCCACCAGCAGAAGAGCCAGCTGCTCCCCGGACCACCTGATCAGCTCGGTCTGCAGGACTCGGTGGTGGGGGGCATCCAGCGACGCGGCCCTGAGGCCTGTCTCCAGGGGGGCCCTGCCCACTCGTGTGGGTGAGCCAGAGCATAGCGCCCGGGAAAACAGCCCGCGCTCGGAGTCACTTGGTCCTCACCCCCTCAGCCCTCTCTAGCCCAGAGGTGAGACTGCCTCGCGTGAAGGGTGACAGTCGGGGAGGCAGCGGCCTGTGAACCCTCCCGTCGGCTCTAAAACTGAACTCGTGCACGGCAGGCTAACAGCAGCTGGTGTCTTTTACTCGGATGGTATGTCCCAGAAAGCAGATAAATCACAAACTCACTTTTTGATGACAGTGAAGTTCCATGAACTCACAGAGTGAAACCCCACCTCCCCCTCCGTCGTGTGTTTAACGGCATCACAGAGTGAAACCCCCACCTCCCCCTCCGTCGTGTGTTTAACGGCAATGGTGTTTTCCCGCACGGTACGGTTCAGGCGTTCAAGGTGCAGCAGGGGAAACACCCGTCGCGTTTGTCATTGTTGTTCTTGGCCCCTGTTTTTGTGAGAGCCTCTCTGAAGCTGCCTAGTTCAATAATCTATTTCTCAAGTAGATTTTAAACCGTAGCCTGCCATGTTTAACATTTGCAGATTAAATTGCATTTATGATTATGAATTCGGATGTTATGTTTCTTTCAAAAAATAGTTTTGTCTCCGTATGAAATACGAGATTCTTCACTTATTATAAAGTAGAGAATTTTGGAGATGTCCCGTACCCACCGGTCGGCGACTTCCCTGTTTGGGTTCAGTTGAGTCAGTGATGGAGACAGCAGCATCTAGAAGAGACCGAGCGGACCAGCTGCGTAGACGCAAGCCGCCTGCCGCCTGCCGCGCGCCCAGCGGCTGCGTCGAGGGTCGCGGCTGCCCCGCGTTTGGGCAGCACTATTTCCCCTCTGGACCCTCGCCTCCCTGGTGGGTGTGCCACCTGTGGTTTTGATTTGCATTTTGCCAATGGCTGATGTTGTTGAGCAAGATGATCTTTTCATGTGTTTATTGGCCATTTGCATGTCTTCTTTGGAGAACTGTCTCATCAGACCATTTACCCACTTAAAAATTCAGTTGTCTTTCTATTATCGGGGTGTAAGAGTTCTTCTATATATTCTAGGCACATGTTTCTTATCAGATATGTGTATGACTTGCGTATCCATTCACTGTTCTGCGAGTTTGTCTTTTCACTTTCTTGAGCAACCTTGTTCGTAAGTCAGGTGGAATTTTGGTTTCCTGAGCTTTCTACTAAATTTTCTCAATGTCTCAAGTTGTGAAGTAGCCTGAAATTCTTTGAAAGTAAACTGGACTTTGAGACATAGCAGAAAACAGTCATCGCTTAGCAGGGCCAGCGTTTTGGGTGCTTACGGCGTGCCAGGTGGTGTCTGAGGCCTTGCAGCCTCAGTGATGTTCCTGCTGTTCCCCTCGGGGGTCGGACGCACGGACGACAGACAGGGCCCGAGGAAGCTGAGTGAGCTGCACGGAATCGAGAGGCACTGGTAGGTTGGAAGGCCTGTGCAGGGTATTTTCTTGACCAGTATTCATGTTCCATCTGGTCTTCGAATCCCACTGTCATGCTTTCTAAAAGGATACTGTTTTACAGCTTCATTTTTCATCCACTAAAAATCCCTAGATTTTCCCCAGATATGTTGGAACCCAGCCATTCACTTCTGCTCTCAGATTTCTCTTTCTCTGAAACTGGAATTTTTTAGTTTCTGACCAAACCCTTTCGTTAATATAACCTTTTGACTTTTTGACTGTCCCTTCCAAACTAATTGAAATATTAGTCAGTTTTAAATATTATAAAGGTAAACTTGCTTGTTAAATAATGATTCAGCGTGTATTTCAGACATTTTAAATGTCTTTTGGATAAGCCGCTGTGGAGAAGTGAACTCGTCTACTCCGTTAAAGTGTGTCGGTCGCTCAGTGTATTGCCTATGTGTTGCTGTGTAACAACATACTTCAAACTCAGTGGCTCCAAACTGCATGTATCATCTCGCAGTTTCGGGGGGTCAGGAGCCAGGCGTAGCTTCCCTGGGCCTCTGGCTCGGGGTCCCTCGTGAGTCTGGGGTTGAGCTGTCAGCCATACAGCTGTCCATCCCGAGGCCCAGCCTGGGTAGGGCGACATCCAGCTTCGCTCGGTGGCTGTCGGGAGGGTCCTGTGCCCTGTGAGCTGCTTGGACCACGCCTGCAAGTTTGTCACTGGTCATGGCCGGAGGGCTCCCTCAGTTCCTGACCGTGACCTCCTCGGTCGAGCAGCTCAGAACACGGCACCTGGCTCCTCAGCGAGCAAGCGAGCGCGCCCAGGAGGGAGGCCGAGGCATCTTGCGACCTAACCTCAAAGTTGTTGTCCCCTCACCTTTACCAGGTGCCACTCATTAGAAGGACATCGTCTGGTACAGCCCAGACTCAACAGGAGGGGACACTGAGGTGTGCACCTCAGGATGGGCTCCCAGGGCAGTCTTAGTGCGGCATGTCACACGCAGTGACTGTCACTCGGCTACGGGACAGAAGCCTTGGTGTTTTGGACGAACCCTGACGTGACCCTGTCGTGCAGGCGAGTGGTGCTTTTATCTTCAGGAAATGAAAGCAGGTCGCCCATCCTGAAGTGTGTGCTTATGTGTCTATACGTAGTATGTGAAAACGCTCAGTTGTGAAGACTTGCTACCCGTGACCTAGTCAAAGAAACACGGGTCTGGCCTGTTTCTCCCTTCCTTAAGACTCTCCTGTGGTTCCCCGCTGCCTCTGGGGTAAACCCGGGATTGCTGGGAGTGGGGTGCGTGGCTGGACGGCGGAGTGGGGGGGGGCGACACCTCGCATGGAACTGGCTCATGCTTTAGGCATGACTGTCGCTCACCTCCAGGACCTCCCCACCTGCAAGCAGGCGAGCGCCCTCAGTTCAGCCCGAGCGTCGCCGCCTCGCCCCCAGGCTGGGGACGGCGACCTTCTCTTTGTTCCCATCACCCCATCCGTGTGCCTGGGGCGCGCTTCATGGCCGCGAGGAAGCTGTGTGCGTACCTGCCCGCCAGCCGGACGGCGATTCCAGGCCTTGCTCACCTCCGCCCCCGGCGCCCAGCGCGCAGCAGCGGCTGGACCCGTGTTCACGGAGCTGGATGTGAGCGCTGCCCGCCTCGCGCCTCTGAGGAGAGCTGCTTGTCACGCTCCGTTGATCGACTGCTGCGCTGCATGTTAAAGTGGATGTTGTGGTCCCTGCTTCAAAAATAAGGTTAAATTGAGCATGTTCATAGCCCTGTTAAGATGACATAGTGCCTGTCAGTGACTCCGCATTCTGGCCGCTGGCCGCGATGCCCAGCTGCCGTCCAGGGTGGCTTGCTGGGCTGGGTGGTGTCGCAGTGGGGCGAGCCGACAGCGTAGACGTCACAGGTCACTGTGGGGCTGTGGAAGGCCGGATGCCGAGCCTTCTCTGTTTTAAAGTCTGTCTTTTTGAAAGATCCCAAGAAAGGCAGGTGTTTTTAAGCATGTCGATGGCCTGCACTTTCTCAGTCATAAACCAACCCCATTTTCTGCCATCTGCCTGGCGTCCAGAGAGGATGACGGCAACAGCGTGTGGCAGCATGTGGCGGCTCCAGGAGCTTCACCCGGGGGCCCCGGAGTGGGAGGCGCCCAGATCTGACAGGAAGCGCGTCAGGCCGTCTTACCTCGATGAAGCCGGAGCTTGCCGGGCCTCCTAGCGCCTCCGTAGCCCTCGGGGCGGCCGGGGGCGGCAGCTCCGGCGCTGGCCCCTTCCTCCACGTGTCTTCCCTCCCTCTGTGCTCGGAGCCACTTGGCTCAGCGGGCCGTGGTGCCGTGTCCAGGCCCACAGCTAGCCCGTGTGTCCCCCGGGTGCCCCTGGGCTCCCACGCCATTTCCGGGGGACGTCAGGGGTGCATCCAGCGGAGGGCCACCAGGTCTGCACTCACGCCCTGGCTCCCTGCTCGGTGTGGCACCCCAGGGCGCTGGCGTCGCCTGGCCCCCGAACAGCGCACAGGCGACAGTGCACGACCCACGGGGCCGCCGGCCGCCACGGGGGCACTTGGGCCGGACCCCTGGGGCAATGGCGCCCAGGGCTGCCCCTGCGCCCAGGTGCTCACTCTCTGCCTGACAGGCCCTGGACCCAGATCTCGATGGAAAACTCACCTTTTCACCAAAATGCATCTTCCTGGGCAGGCGTTCCCAGACCAGTCTTCGCTAGGTGCCGGTGCAGCCCCTGCAGGCGGGCGCCCTTCTGTGCCCCCGTCTGTCCTGGTCTTCACCACGTGAGGCACGGCGTGACTCCGCATCTGATCTTCTGTTCGCCATCTGCCCTCCCTCCGCAGAGTGGGGCTGCTCGCGTCTGCTGTGTTCTCAGAGGACCGTGCTCTTTGACCCGGTAGTGGTCACTGGAGGGGTTCCATGGGTTCTGGACTTTATAGAGAAGCGTCTGGACTTTGGTTTAGTTTTATTGGGTCTTGAATTTCAGACTATGACACCGTAAAATAGTTTTCTGGTACTTGGTGTCGGTGATTTAATTATCAGCAGCAAGAGAGCTCCTGGCCATCCCTGGAGTTGGGCCGCAGATCCCACAAAAACCCAAACTGTGTCCTTGGGCATGAATCAGCCTCGTGTGCTTTCACAGTGAGTTCGGACCCCGACCCAGCCTTCTTGTGAGCCCCCTTGTTGGTGTGCCTGCCTGGAGGTCACTTGTTTTCAGTTTTTGATGCACTAGTTGGAATTATGTAATCAGGTGTCAGTTTGGGGGTCTGGAAACTCAGTTCGAGGTAAGAGTTTTGTTAGTCACTTCCTGTTTAGTGGTCTTTCGGGGCAGGGGAGATCAGTGACTAATGACCGGCCTCCATTTGTACAGGTAGCACCTCATGAGAGGTGCAGGTGGGCCGGAGGAGGGTACTTGTGACACCAAGTCTCTGAGCAGTGACAGGATCAGGCAGACCCCGCAGACACCCTCGGCACCTGCCCGGGCGGAGCTGACCTGAGCAAAGTGGGATAGTCGGAAGGCCAGCGGCAGGGGAAGGCCGCCCCCTGCCGGTCCGGGCTGGGGGGCCCAGAACCACCCAGAGCTCTGCTGCAGGGCCCCAGAGTGGGCCGGCCGTGGTGCCGTCGCCCCTTCACTGTTCGGCAGACGTGTGGGGTGACTTGGGGCTCCTCATGGCATGTCACGTCAGATGCTGCAGGACCCGGCCTGCCATGGAGAAGGGGCTCCGCAGGCGGCGTCCCTGGTGCCGCAGCGCTGTCCTCGGCCCGGAAGTTGCTGCCATCAGAACGGAGGAAGAATAGAGCCCTCCAAGGCCCCGGGTCTCCTCACGCATGGGCTGTGGGGTGACACTGCCGTCCCCGCCGCGGCTGGGGACCCCCAGGGTTGGGGTCCGGTCGCAGCTTTAGTTTCCCCGGAAGCGTCTGCGCGTGCTGCCGCGTCGCCACCTCCCCTCGACGCGCGGGTCTCAGGGAACCCGGTCCCAGGCCGAGCACGCCGCTCTGGAGCTGTAATCGCTTCTGCAGGTGCTCGGCCTGTGTGAGACCTGGTCCTGATCTTAAACTGTCCTCCAGACTCCGAGTTAATCCAGGAAAGCAGTAAAAATAAGTAATGTATGTTGCATGCCTCTGATACATGTGTTTTCCATTAGCGGGTCATCTGCGCCCCAGGGTGTGTGTGTGTGCGCGTGTGCGTGTGCATGTGCATGCGCGCGCACACACGCACACACACACACACACACACACACACCACCACCACCGCCGCCGCCGCCACCGCCGCCCCCTTCAGGTTTTCTGAACTGTGCAGGGGCCATGGTTCCAAAAGGAGACGGCTGTGGCACCTTGAAATCTGGATGCAGTGTGCGTCCTGGATGGAATGCCTGCGAACACGTCACCGGGCTGTCTCTCCCATCTCCTCCTTTTTGGAAAAGAAAACACTTTGATAGGAAATTAGCTAATTTACAGGCATCCAGATTTATTTCTTCGAAGGTAAAGAAGTGATTGAACAGCCATTGCAAAGTGGTGGGACGTGTGGAGTTGGAGGTGAGGTTCCGTGTCAATGGCCTTAGGGACCAGGTAGGGAATAGTTCGTGCCCACAGGCTGAGAGAGAAGGGAATGGGCTCCAGCGGTTGTCAGAGGAGAGCGTTAGAGGACCTGTCACGGGATGTTCATCCTCAGGGGAGGAATGTGTAAAAGTGGAGCCGATAGGCAGCCAACAGAGCTGGAGGGGCAGCGTCTTCCCTCGGCTTCAGAACAGACTCTGCTTATGACCCTTACAGGGTGCAGGTGATGAGATCTCACGCTCTTTAACTTTGGGGGGTCGGAGACCCCACTGAGAATCTGGTGGAGCCCGTCTCCAGAAAAATGCACACACACATAAAACTTTGCATGCAATTTCAGGGAGCTTATGGGCCCTAACTTAAGACACCTGGCTTAGAGGAACACCATTAGTGTGTCCTGGCCTTGTAAGTGACAAGTTCCACAGCTTCGTTTTCCCAAATGTAATGGAATCTGAAGACCAAATGTCAAACTTGGGATTTTCTTCCTCCTGATTTATAATAGTTGCTATGCACAATGTCTAAGTAAAATAAAGATAATGAAAGGAATAGAAAGGATTCTATTTTTAAATTCAGTTTTTTGGCCTAGAATAACCAAATGTTTAATTTTAAAATTCTGCTTGGCCATATATCATTTTCATAAAAAGGCAGCAGAGAACGGGGCCTTGGCCAACAGCCGCTCTTCCCAGTCCCATAGCCAGCCCTGGAGTCAGATGAAGATGCAAGCTGAGAAGCCACGTTGACGCCTGGCTCCCGCCCAAGTTCACACATCTTCTGTGTTGCTAGGAATGTCCGGCGGGCTTGAAAGATATTGTCTGCTTATAATTCCCTCATCCGTGTCAGGCCCGAGTTGCACTGACCACAGTTGGAGAACGATCACCAGCGTTGCAGTCAGGAAGTAATTTGGCCCCAAGGTCACGCGCTCCCTCCTCCGCAGAGCGGGGAGGAGGGCAGCAGGAGCCTGCGGGCGCCCTGCGGCGTCCTGTCCCCTCTGCACACAGCCCCCGGCACGCCCTCCAGGCCCAGGCTGGGAATGTCCTTGTCTCTGGGGTGAAAGGTCAGCCTGCCACGGGGGGAGGTGGCCTGGCTCTCTGGGAAAGAGCGTGTCAGCTGCCTGTGCCCGTCACGCTCTGTGCTTTGTGCGCCTGAGGCAAGCCCTAGGACCATCTTCACGAAACTGGAGGTATCACTGAGTAGGAGCCACGCAGTCCTGGCCCAGGCCGCCCCGCACTCGTGTGACATTCCGGTCCTGTGACAAGTGCTGTGTCCCACCGCCGACGGGTGGCCAAGGGCTTGAGTTCCACTGAGACCTCGCGCTGTTCTGTCACTCCAGTCCTGCCTCAGTGCGTGGGAGTGAGCATAGGGGACGAGACGTCTGGGGTCAGTCTGTGGCACTGACGGACGTCCAGCTCCTACGGAGCCACTGAGGTCTGGTGAGGATGGGCCGTTCAGCACCGCACCTGCTGAGGCTGTGCTCAGTGCCGGAAGTCCCGCGTCCCCTGGAGGGTGCTCACAGTTCGCGCCGTGAAGCTGGCCCAGCCCGGTGCTCGTGGCGGGGCGCGCGCTCTCCTGACCTCACCCCGTGTGCTTCTCCGCAGAGAACGTGATCAACGGGCAGGACTACGAGGTGATGATGCAGATCGACTGCCAGGTGATGGACACCAGGATCCTGCACATCAAAAGCTCGTCGGTGCCGCCCTACCTGCGCGACCCGCGGAGGAACGAGACCGACGCGGTGCTGGGCTCCCTCCCGCGGCCGCGGCGCGCGTGCTCAGCACCATCCCCGAGTCCCTGCGGTAGTGCGGCCCGGGCGAGGGAGGCGCCCCCACCGCCCCCCTGGTGGCGGCGGAGCTGCCTCAGAGTCCAGGGACAGCGGAGGGGCAGGGGGCGTGGCCCCGCCTCGCCCGAGGTGCCGCCAGGAGCTCTGCGTCCGGCGTCCTGTCGTCCTGTCGTCACCGCCTCCTTTCCAGCCAGACCCCCCCCCCCCGACCCCCGCCTCGCTCGCTGGGCCAGTCCGTGCCCCCTGTGGGCGGACCCCGTTGCGAGCCCCGCCTTCGCGCCGCGAACGCAGGGCGGGCGCTGGGCTTTCTGGGCAACAGCCCGGAGCACCCCGGGACAGTGGTCTGGAGCTTCCAAGGCGCGGAAGCCTCGCGTGGGGCCGGGGCCGCGGCTGCAGCCTCGAGAGGCGGCGGCGAAGGGCCCGGCGGCTGCGGGTGCCCCGTGCGCGCGGGGACACGGGGCGCCGTGTGTCCCAGGCCTCCAGACCCCGTCTACCGAGAGCCCCGCCCTCCGCCGCCAACACGCTGAAGCGGTCAGCGGGGACACGGTGGCTTCGGACGGAGCAGAAGAACTTTTTCTCGGGGGAGGGGGCCGGGTTTTTACTCCCTGAGGCTCCAGTCCAGGAGGCCTCGGACGCTGGCGGGGCACGGCCCCTAGGGCCGGCGCGTTCCTTCTCCAGCAGAAGGACAGCGACAGGACTGGTGCCTTTGTCCTGCCTGGTCGCAAGGACCACGCTGCGCTCACACCCCGCCCTGAGCACCGCCCCCCTCGGGCGCGCACCCTCAGGTTCCAGAGTGACATCCTCCGTCCTGTGGCCCTTCCGGCCCTCGCGGACCCGTTCTGCAAACACTGCCCCTCGCTGTCCTCTGCGCACTGGACGTGTCTCCCTCCACCCCAGAGAGGAGGAGCCCCGGGTCACCTGCGGCAGGGCCGCATGGGCCGAGGCTCGTGCGCAGCGCGGAGGGATCACGGCCGCCCTGACGCCGAGGCCTGCTGCAGAGTGTCGGGGCTCTGAGGTCCCCGGGCTCAGAGGCTAATGGGCGTGCCCTTCCCCGCCGGGCTACACCACTTAAGTCGCGCCGGCGCCGGAACTGGCGTCCTGGTTGCCAGATCACACAAGAACTGGTTTCCCTGGGGCCAGGCTGACTTCTGACCGGTGCCACAGAACCCGTCAGGGTCCGGAGATGTCCCCTGGCATCTCTCCTGGGCCAGCCTTTGCCATCTGTCCTGTGCATTAGCAGAAAAGGAGGCTGTGGCTGTGGCTAATAGGTGGCAGCAGCATACTGTCTCCAGCTTGCTGATCCGCCCACTGTCCTGGTCACCCTGGGGACGCAGAAGGTGTCACAAGTGATCTCAGGTGGGGCTGCCCTCCTGTCCTTTGTGGGAGCCATGTGACTGCTCAGCACTCACCCACCCGAGTGTGCCCTGTGCCTGTTTAGCAGCTGTGGGACTGAGGTCCTGCGCACTGAGGGCCAGCCCCCAGCACCCTCTCCGGTGACAGCGTGGGTGTGGCCGAGGGGCAGGCAACACCTGCGAGGGGTCTGCACAAGCCTCCGGGAGCCCTAATTCCCTGCAGGGCTTCCGTCTTCATCTGTCCAATTTGATCTCAGGGTTGTCCCCAGGTGGAGTTTTGGGGAACAAAAAAGACCCCTGACAAGTGCCGAGCGCCCATCTGTAAGGGCCACCGAAGCTGCTGCCCTCCCCGAGCCCAACAGTGGTTTTTACTTTCGTGTCATGAGTGTGGCACGTGGCCCTCGGGGACATGCAGGGTTCTGTGCTTGATTCAGAAATTGAGCTGGCGTTTGGCTTCAGTTTTTGGTAATATTGCCTTGTAGAGATTGCAGCCAGGAATTATGGGGAATGTGTGTGTACATACAGATATATAATTTTTTTAATTTATTAAGTTAAGTGGGACTTCACAAGCTGCTGAGGAACTCAGAGGAGCTCGTGGAGGGGTCGGGGCTTGGGCTGCTGGGCGGGCCCGCCTCGGGCACCAGGGCCGCCACCTCGGACGGAGAGGCTGCTGGGAATGTGCTAGGCTGCCTGGCGCAAGTTCCAAGTGTCCAGTGCTGACTGCTGAGCCAGATGCCGGGAGCTGTTCTCGGGGGTCAGCCCCATCAGGGTTTAGGGCGGACGGGACGGCCGCCTCCTCAAGTCAGGGTCTGGACAAGGGTCTGTCTCAAAACACATGCATTGCTTGTCATGCTCGTAGTTTATAAATTCGCATTAGGTTTTTGGGTGGGGTTTATGTTTTCGTGAGTAAAAAGTCTCCCATGAATGTAAACACTCAGAGCATCTTCTAATCTTTTTTTAGTGACCGCGAGCTCCAGCACAAAGCTGGCATTTCTTTGCCTTTTCTTGTAAGAAGTAAACGTGGAGGTATTTGAAAGCAGCAACGTTGTATGAGTCATTCTTGGGTGTTCTGAATAAACGTTACTCAGAAACAGACAAGGAACTTGGGATTCAAACAGTTTTTTCTATTCTTTTTAAAGAGACACTGTTCTGATTAAACCTTCCTGACCCAGATCTTCCTCCTGGGCATGTGCCCCCAGCAGTCACAGCGGTGGCACCGGTAAGATGCTGCTGCTGTGGCATCAGGGCGATTAAGGCTGGGGACTCTCAGGCACTGTTTCTGACTCTTGCCATTTTCTGAAACTCAGGCCGTGAAACTCGGCAGGAAAACATCCCTGGGAAAGGCTAGTCATTGTGTGTGACTTTCTGGCACATGCATCGAGAAGCTTCCAGGTGACCTCCACGTCCAGTGCCTGTTAGAAGTGACCGCTGCCCCCGAGGGCTGGAGTCAGACCCCACGCCCCTCAGTGTGACCTCAGCGGACTTTGCCCAGGGAGCCCCCCGCCCACAGCTCGCTGACGGCGTGGGAGCCGGGCTACAAGTGAGCCCCTGCGTCCTCGGCCATTCACCTGCACCTGCCTCGTGCTGAACGCCACAGTGGGTGGCCCTTCGTTCTTGAGTCATTTGAATTGGCAGAAATTAGGACCTTTGCTGCTGATGCGCCTGATGATTGTAACTTTAACCTTACAAACGAGAATGAGGCCTGAAAGATAGGACAGGTAAGAGGTTCTCGTTCGCACCCCCGATAACACCTGGGGGTCCGGTTCCGGTGGCTCCTGTCTGTCCCCCGGGGTCAGGTTGGTTTCAGCTCCCTGGAGGGGACTGACTGTAGGGTGCCCAGAGGAACGGGGGGCCAAGGGGGGTCACACGTGCAGAGGGTGCGGCGTGTCATCCTGAGCGCCCTGCTGCGTGCCCGCAGACGGGTGCCTGGGTGCGACGGTGCCTCTCACGGTCCACTCCGGCGTCTTCTCTTCTGGCTCCTCCGCCAGGGCGGTAACGGCGCCTCGAGCAGGAGTTTGCCCCTGCGTGTGACTCACATCGTGGCCACAGCCCAACTCTGCTTTGCTAGCTGTCAGCATGAGCGGTTCAGCACATCAAGAGGCTTTTCACGATGTTAGGCCGGGGAACCGAGGGTAGGTCACAGCGGGTCATTCGCCAAGGTCAGCACTCCCCACTGCCCTGCCGCTTGCCCCCACCAAGGCTGGTGACCGTCACTCGCCACGCCCCCAGGGTGGTAATCCGGGTGGAGAGTAGCAGTTGATCTCGGCCAGTGTGTACTGGACACTGACATCAGCCGTGAGCTCCAGGCCGGTCATCTGGGCATGAGGCGATGGGACGGAGCGTCAGGTGTGAACCGCTGGCACCCGGGCCGCGAGGTCCTGGTCCTCTGTTGGTACCGTGCTGGCCTGGTGGCCGGGCTGAGACCAGGGGCCTCACCGTGGACCAGCAGAACCGGGGGACGGAGGGGTAGAGATGCCACTTCGCCAGGGTTTTGTCTCGAAGCTCGGATCCGTGCTGAGAGACGGGTTAGGACGAGGCGGAAGGATGTCCTGCGCCCCGATGTCCACGTTGGGTTACGACATGTAATGCTGCGCTGGTTCTTTGCCTAAAATTCTAATAGGGAACTTTTAAACTTGCCTTGATTTGGCCTGTGTAAAAAAACCCAAACCGAATCTTCAGTGTTGGGTGCTCAGTGGTGTCAGGAGCCCGAGCCCACTGGTCCTGGCAAGACGCGGCCGCGGGATCCCCTCGTTCTGGCCTGGCGCAGTGAGCTGCCTCGTCGCGTCCAGATGTGTGAAGTGCGGTCCTGTCGAGGGGAAAAGCTGTATGAGAACAAGTGTCGATCCCTGTGCATCAGGGACCGGGTTCGTCAGCCACGGCAGGGCCCGCCCCGGCTCGGATGACTGGCATGCCGCGGGGTTCGCAGGTTTGTGGGTGCCACGCGCCTCCGGCCCCACTGTAGGTCTGTTCATGTCCCTGCGTTCCCGTCCTCCTGACACCCCCTTCCTGAGGGGTCACATCTGGTCAGTGCCAGAACCAGGTTTGGACCTGGGTATTGTAGCCCCAGCCCGAGGGACCCCAGCCTCTGCTTTCCCGCGGCCTGAGGCGCAGTCAGCCAGGGGCAGACGCACCGGCATGCACGGTCGTGACGCCAGCCTCTCTGAGGCCGAGCTGCATCTGTCTCCGAGGGGCCTTAATCGTCCTCAGGGCGCCAGGCCCGACTGCCCTCTCCCGCAGAGGGAGTCCACGGCACGGGAAGCAGGGGGGAAGCCTGCGGGGGGGGGGGGCCGTGAGCAGGCGGCAGGGTCAGGAGGGCAGATGCTCCCCATGGTCCTGAATCTTCGGTAAAAGCATTGTCTCCGCTGTCGGGCAGCGTGGTCGAATGGGGGACGGCAAACTGTGAGCTGGAGAGTCGGTGACGACGGAGGCGGAGGGGACCGAGGCGCCCTCGCCCCACCCCCGCCACCAGACCCTGTGGCAGCGCCCCGGGCACAGGTCTCCCAGGACCACCACAGCTGACGCCGGATGATGACAGGGGCCGTAACCACGGCCCTCCCCGCCTGTGCCCGCGTTGCTGACAGGCCACGTCCAGTGTTTGCTGACCGCAGGGACCTGCAGCACGCTCCACTCCATGACGTCCGCTCAGTGGAAACTCACACGGGCCTGGAAGCCACCGTGGCCACGCCACGTAGCAGCCGGTGCCATCGGCCGATGCCGTGCTGGGCGTGTGCGCACCGGGTCAGGGAGCTTCGCCGCGGCCGCGGGACAGGCGGCGTCAGCCCCGCGTCACAGCGGAGGACACGGGCACTGGCCCAGCCGAGATCTGGCTTTCAGAGCCACCCCTTCCCACTGTGTCACACTGCCACTGCCCTTTAAAGCCACGAAGGAGACAGGAGCTGAGAGGCAGCGCCACGGCGCTGGGCACTCTGGGACCGGCTCGGTCCCTCAGGGCGCGTGGAGCCCGCAGTGGGCTGCTGCCTGGCTCTCCTCCTAAACATGATGGGGCACCCAGTGGGGTGCAGACACGCTGGCCCTGTTCTGCTCAAGTCCAAGAGCCCAAGTGTGGCATCAATCCTGTGCCCAGGGCGTATCCGCTGCCTGCCCCTTTGGTCACAAGTGCCACTGTCCAGAGAGAGCATGCCCTGCAGAACTAGCGTCTGCCGGACCAGGCTCCGGGGAGAGATGCTAGAATAAGAGATCGCTAAGCTCCAAGCCCAGAATCAAAATGATTTGTCCAGACATGGAGGACGGATCTTTAAAGTAGATGCTACACACCCCGTGAAGAGATGGATCGTGTGCGATTCACCGTCCGCAGCACTGCCACTCCTACAAACTGCGTAGATGGGGCCCTTGTGAGACGCACCAGGAAAGACTCGCCAGGCGGCGGGCACAGCCTGACTTCCGCAGACATCAGCTGCTTTCAGAGGAGGCACGAGCGCCTCCAAAGCCATCCCCGAGGCTCATTTCTCAGGCCGCCTGCACGACTTCCGCAGCCCGGTGTTGGAGCCCGGAGGAACTCGGGGTCTTGGCTGCATTTCCACACAGTGGCCTGGGGTCTTTGCCACACATGCCGAGTGTTGGACGTCTGTCCACCGCTGGCCTGTGGGAAACTTGGCAGATGAACCACACACGCCCTTGTCCTCAAAGACACGTGAATGTTGTCGCCTTCACGGGTCTGAGTGCCTACCCTTCTGTCCCCGTAGAGGAGTGAGACAGTTGCAGGAGAGAGCAAGCCTCCTGGGCAGCCCGAGGGAGGGGGCTAGTCGGGCACAGCTGCGCTGGGGGAGCGGCGGGCTGGGAGAGCCGTTGGCCACAGAGCTCACCCACGCGCCACTCTCCCGAGTGTGTGGGCGCCACTTGGACACAATGGTGCGTTTCACCCCATGTTTCTGGTTTCCTGGAGACGCTGCGACTCCGAGCGGCGTGTTCACATCACAGCGGCACGTTGTCCCGTCCCGCCTGGCGGCTTCGAGAGGACAAGTCCCACACCCCCGCAGCCCGAGCTGCCGTTTCCATCAAAGGCTCAGCCGGGAGGAGCCGGAAGTCCACCACGATTGCCCCAGTGTGAGCGGGGAAGGTGCCAAAACACGCACACTCCGGTGTCCGGCGGCTCTGCGGTCACCACTCGCGTGAACGCGGGTAGCTGCACAGTCCGGGCCCCGTGCATCTCGCCGCGATTCCTCGTCTGGAACAAGCAGGGCCTGGACGCCCGAGCAGGGGGAGCCCGTGGGAAGCCGGGTTTCGTGCTGATCTCGCAGTGGCTCCTGCCCTCTGTGCACTGTCACTGCTGCAGCTGCCACTTGGTACCTGTCGCCTGTGTGGGACGGGAAGTGCCAGACTCATCGTTTTATCCCCAGCAGGGATTTGTGCTGGGGATGTGGTACTTCGGGCATTTTAGGCTAGATCATTATTTTTGTCGAGTTGAATTTTTGAGCATTTAGAAAGCCCCAGGTGGCCGTCTCGTGGGTGTGCGTGATAGATGGCATCCGTCCTCGTGTGCGTGTGGCAGCCGCATCGCCCTGTGCTGACACGTGGGCACACCGTGCCCGGTGCCGAGGCAGGACGGGAGGCCGCGGATCCCCTCCACGCAGGCAGCGGGGCTGCCCCCCCCCCGTGGGTGCTGCCAGGTGCCTGCTCCTGACGGCGCTGTGGCCAGTGGGCGGGGGGCAGCAGGCCTGCAGGTGTGGCCCCCCCTTTCTGTAGCCACAGCAGTGCAGGGAACTTACTCCAGATGCGAATTCCGTGGCCCCGACCCATGCCCCCGAGTCCGCCTGTGGTGGGCCCGGGTCAGTGTTGTGACAAGGCCCCCGGGGGCGGACAGGAGCTCGAGAGCCGCGTGCCCCCCCAGTGGGGAGGCCAAGGGGTGTTGGACCAGAGACAGGCCTGCCTGTGGCTGCCAGTGCCCGGCTCAGGGCCACCAGGTTGCCTTGCTCTCACTCCCCTTCTCGGGGTTCGTGCAGCTACCCCGCCTGGCCACCTGCTGCCCGGGTGGTCGTACCCCAGCTGAGAACAGGAGCCAGGCCGTGCCCCGAATCAGAGGTGAGCGCTTGCTGCCAGGGCTGCAGCCGGGGGGGTACCGTCCCAGCTGCCCAGTCTGCAGCTCTCTCGGGTCTGAGCCAACAGGTCCCACCGGCCCGGCACCGTCTGCCGCGGGGCCTCCCTGGAGCAGGACTCCCCAGGCGAGGCCGGGGATGAGCCCTGCCACCCTTGCTCTGCACACAGGCCTGCGGGCTCCGGCCCCTGTCAGTGCGGCACTGTGCCCGTGGTCCCCACACGTGGCTGCACGCTGGAATCCCCGGGGTCTCTAAGAAACCCTCTGCCCCTGCCCTCGCTCCGAGGTCAGTGGTCTAGGGGGCGGGCGCTGGGGTCTCGCACTGCCTGGGGGCGCCGGGGGCGCCGCCCTCTCGGCCGAGGCCTTGCCCGTGCTCTGGCATCTGCCGAGCGACAGGTTCTGGGGACGACACAGGGGTCCAGGGACGGGAAGGTTGTGTCTGGGCATCAGAGTCAAGACTCAGCACAGGGCTGGAAAGGAGCAGAGGCGGGGGCGGGGCTGGAGGCCCGGCGCCCGAGGGGTGACGTCAGGCATTCCTCTGCGATGTTAGAGCCGGGAAATGCTTGAAAATAGCCTCAGCCCCGAAATGGAACTTTCTGCGAAATGGCGTGTTCTTGGAAGGGCTGGCGGGGGGAGTGGGGGGGGGGCGGGGAACAAGGACAGTGGCTCCGGCCTGGAAACGGGGGACGTGCTGTCATGACAAGAGGCGCAGAGGGGAGGGGGCTGAGCTGGCAGAGGAAGGCGTGGAAGGGGACGGCGAGAGGAGCCAGGAGGGACCGGGACCCGGCTGCCTGGGGAGGACAGTGCTGACGCCAGCCCAGCAGCGGGCACGGGCCCGTGGCATCTCCCGGAGGGCCGCGTGGACCGTTCTCCCCGCGGCCAGTCGGGTCCCCTCCTCCCAGAGGCCTTGGGGGAGACGGCAGTGCCCTGAGCCCATCCTGACTCAGCCTGGCACGAGCCCCGATTCCTAGCTGACCCCTAAGGCCTCTTCCAGGGCCAGCAGCCACACACTGTCACAGGAGGACCTGGCAGGCAAAACCGAGGACCGCCACCGGGCTCCCCACCTCACGGGGGAGGGACAGGTTCTCCACCTGCACGGCGCAGAACTGGGGGCCCCCTGACTGGGTGCGACCGACTCGGTGCCCAGGACGGGCCATCTGCGAAGTGGGTGAGCGGGCCACACGGCGCGGCTTCAGCTCAGCTGTCCTGACGAGTGGCAGGCAGGTCTTGACCAGGGGTCAGGGGGCATGAAGCACTCCCATTCCGGGGTCAGTGCTCGCCCTGGGCTCCTGGGGACTCAGCCGAGCCCGGGGCTTCCCGTGCGTGCACCAGCCAGCTCTGCCCCGGGCGGCGTGGCCCTCAGCGCCCGGCCCGACACCTCTCGCAGGCCCCACCGCCGTGGGTGCTCCTGCTGTCACCCGTGTCCCAGCCCGTGGCTTTCTGCAGGAGTGCGGTCCAGGGCTGGCTCTGTCGCCCGTCGGCCGTGAGCCCTGGCCTGGCCTCACAGAGGGACGCACCCAGACAGGTGCCTCAGTGCAGGGCGGCGGGCCGGGAGCTGGGGCCACCGCTCGCCTGCGGTTTCCGGGGACGGGGGGAGGAGTGGGGTCAGGCGAGGATGGTCCGTCCTGTGGGAGCGAGTGCTGCACCCCATGGTGTCCTTGTGGTGCTTGCACACCTGCCCGCACGTGCAGAGGCCGCTGTGAGACGAAGCGAGAATGGCCCAGGTCTGTGACGACAGGAGACGTGGTCACAGGCAGAGGCCACTGGGCTTTGCTGGGAGGGGCATCAGGCCTCTGCGACCGGAGCTGAGCTGTGGTGGCCGCCTGAAGGCCAGCGCGCCAGTCTGCTCCCTCTGAGACGGGCCCGGCTCTGCTGAGCCGGCGGGAGCCGCTCGGCACCCAGGTGGGCATGCGCTCAGACGGCGGGGCCAGCCAGGGCCCGTCCTGCAGGCGGTGGGCTTGGCGCAGGGTAAGAGAAGGGGAGGGATCAGTCCGGTAGTGACGGGCAGGGGCGGAGGGGGCAGTTGGACACAGCCAGGACATTCCAGCGGAGGGGACAGTCTGACAGGAGGATGTCCTCGGGCCGTCTGGCCTGGCCCAGCCTGCTGGAGGCCGTGGTGCCCAGGTGGGTGTGACGCCGGCCGGCAGGCAGCCTGCATCTTGGCCCACATCTTCACCACCAGGGTCGGTTTCGAACAACCCCAGATGGTTCCTTGAACTTGTACGGCCACCTTGGGAGAGCCATGCTCTGAGGATTTCCCTTGGAGGACACACTGGTGTCACTACGGGCAGCCAGGACACACTTCGCACGCTCGGTGTCCCTGGGCACAGGGTCGACAGTTCCTGGATGCCCTCTCCCGGTTGCTGGGAGGAGGGTGACATCGCACAGGGTACGTGAGGTGGCTGTGAGCCAGCCTGTGGCCCTGCTGCTCCACCCGGAGACCCATGGTCCCATCAGGGAGCGGGAGGGTGGGGCTGGGTTCTCCTGAGGGCAGCAGGCCGACCTGCTGGCCACGGCAGCCGCCTGGCCCCTCCACACCCCACGCGGCCCTGGGACTCCTGCCGCCCTTGGCCGCACTTGAACTTCCAAACACTGCCAGGCAGTCCCGGCCAGGCATCTCCAGCGAGCTCAGCTGAGGTCACATGGAAAATAACCCGGGACCAGGCTCCGCCCGGTCGACTCCCTGTGCCTCCCCCACGCTCACACACGCACGTGCACACACACACGCACGCGCGCACACTGGTGTTCTCCCACAGGTCAGGCGGCACTACCTGGCAGCTGGGAGAGCCGTGCAGGGGACTCTGACCAGCCGTTTGCGTGGACAACCCCGGAAAGGCTTTAGGACGGAGCTGAAGGACACTGTGCCGTGGCGTCGGGCCACAGCGGCCTCGCACGGCAGCTGCACCGCCGTCCACACCACAGCGCGGCCGTGCGGTCGGCCTTGTTCCACAGCACGGCAGACACGAGCTATGGCTGACGCCAAGATGGCAGACGGTGGAGAGGGGGCGGCGCGTCAAGACCATGCTGGAACCAGGGGAGGCGGAGACGCGGGCGCCGAACGGCCCATGTGCCCGCCGTGCGACGGGCACAGTTTTCACACCCGCAGCTGGTGTAACAAGCCGCAGAGTCACGCACAGACGACTGGGGAACCGAGTCCCGCAAATCTGCCAGTGGAGGGGTGTGGGCGGCGGCGACGGTCTGCGCAGGACACACCAAACAGCAGCTCCCTGAATGGGCAGGGGCGGGGGGGACAGTGTGGCCACTGGCTATGCTTGCGCTCCCACGTGCTCCCGGGGTTCTGCTGCCCGCCATCATCTTCTGTGCCCTGCCTTGGGCGGCGTGGAGGAGAGAGTTCAGCCGTGCTCAGGAGGGGCAGCCCCTCATGGACGGGCTGTGGGAGGGACAGCTGGGCTGAGTGCCAGTGTCCAGGGTGAGGAGAGAGACTGATGACCGGTCGATGGCTTGACTGCCGGCTTCGTGGGCAGTGCAGAACCTCACTCGGCCGTCTGTTTCAATGGCACCGAGCACCGGGCCACACCGCAGAGGTGAGGCACGAACAAGGACGCCAGAGACAGTGGGAGAGACGAGCAGCCAGCCCGGGCCTGCTGCCCCTGGCCCCGCCCCTGCCCCCCGCCCCGGCCCCGGCCCCACCGACGGGTGCTACACAAAAGCACATCCGTGGGTGATTTTAAATTTCTTCTTTATTGAAAAAAGCATTTTTTTATGGGGTTTTAAAACTTCTCCCGTACATACTCTTTCCCGCCCCGGAGCACCGCCTTCTTGCCTCCTCCTGGCGGCTCGCGAGGCCTCTGCCTGCTGGACGCGCACAGACGCTGGTCAGCGCGAGGCCCGCGCGCTGGCGGCCAGAGGGCTGGGGGAGGCGGCCCCCGGTCCGGGGGAAGTTCCTCTGCACGAAAACGTACACTGTGAAGGATGAGACCAGCACATACACGCATGGATTGATCTACAACCCATATAAAAAAAATAGACCCAAGTTGTCATCTTACATTATACAAAATAATATATATTTTTCAGACAGCACCTGCGCACCTGCGCGCGCGCACGCGAGGGCGCGCACGGCGCCGCGGCCCGCACACGCACGCGAGGGCGCGCACGCGGCGGCCCCACGCACGCACGCCGGCGGTCAGTAGGCGAAGATGACGTGGTAGGTGACCTGGTGGCCGTTGTCCCAGGCGTAGAGCAGCCGGTCCTTGGGGTTGTAGTCCACCTGCGTGGTGTAGGCGTACTCGTTCTCGAAGAGCAGCCGCGGGACGGTCTGCGTGTTGGTGTGCGTGTCGAAGGCGTACGAGATGTTGGCGTTGCGCTGGCTGCGGCTGTCCACGGCGTACAGCACCCCGCAGATGACGAAGCAGTTGCCGAACACGTGCCGGCGCAGCCCCGTGCGCCACGTGGTCTCCTTGCGCGTGCTCAGGTCGGTGGCGTCCAGCTTGCTCAGCACGATGACCTCCTGGCTGGAGCCCTCGTCGTCCAGGGCCGGGTAGATGAGCCACAGGCCGTTCTCGTCCACGGCGAAGTCCACGTCCGAGTGGCCGTGCCAGCTCCAGGGCGTGGCCTCCTCGTAGGCCACGTCGTGCAGCAGGGCCCAGGCGGCCACGAAGCGCAGGCGCAGGTCGTACTTGATGATGTTGCGGGTGAAGGCGCGGCTGTAGTACAGGGCGCCGCCGTACACCACGTGGCCCGTGCCCACCCAGCTGTAGGGCAGCTTGTAGGAGTTGCTCCAGCGGCCTGCGGGGCGGGGCGGGGCTGAGCTGGGCCTGCGGCGCGGCACCACTTTCTGGCTTCGCAGTTATCGCTTCGCCTTCCTGCGCCCCAGCACCCCCTCTGTCCCAGCTGCGAGCTGTCTGTCAGCCCCCCCAGTGGGAAGGCGTCTCCCTGCCGTTTTGGGGGGACTCCCGGCCCTCCCCACCCAGGGCGGAGCTCAGAGAGGAGCTCCCAGCTGGTGGGAGCTGGACATGGTCCTGCCACAGGGGAGGCCCTATTGCGGCCCAGACTGTGCCCTTCTCGGCCACTGCCACTGCCGTGGGTAAGGTGGAGGGCACGGGGCGGAAGGGCCCACCCGGGACCAGCCACGTACCCTGCTTGAAGTTTTCGAGGTTCCGGAACTCCACCAGCGTGTTGCCGTAGTAGTAGTTGGTCACGTAGATGCGCTCGTCCTTGGCCAGGGGGTCCTTCATCCAGGCCCCTTCGTTCCGCCCGTACGTGTTCTGCGTGTGGGCCCCGTGATTGTGGACAGGGTGTCCTTGCACCGTCCTGAGGGAGACGGGGAAGGCGGGTGGTTGGGGTGAGAGGAGACAGGCCCCCCAGGCCCCTGCTGTCTCCCCACCTGGAGACCGAACCCCTGGGCCAGTCAGCAGCCTGTCACTGGACCCAGATGTTTCTCAGCTTCGGCTCCTGCTGCCCCTCACGCCTGCCCACACTCTGCCCCGTCCTGGTGCTGCCCCGGGCCACTGTCACCACCATGCCTTTGATCCTGCTGCCACTGAGTTCTCAGCCCTACAGACCTGTCCCCGAGGACAGGCAGACGTCCTAAAACTTGGATGAATAATACATGGCAGCACAAGTGACCAGAGGTGAGGGCTCCGTAGGTGTGACCAGGGACACGGAGCCCCACCAGCCACTGAGTGGCCAGAGGGTCTTGGCCTAGGCCTCTAGCAGAAACCTACCTTGACTGAGCGGTGGCCTGAGGCCACCTGCCAGGTCCCGGGAGACCTATCCTCAGGCCTGCGCCCTGGTTACTGCCATGGGCAGGGTGTCAGGGCCTCTTCAGGGACTTGGGGGGCAGGGAAGCTTGCTCAGGCTGTGGGTACCCCCTTCTAAGGTCAGGTCTGCCTTAATGGGACAGGAACTCAGCAATGTCCTGAGTGGCTCTTTGGAGTAACCTGGGGTCCAGGGGAGCCCCTAGAGGCCACCAGAACCATGCTGGGCTTGGGACCAGGTCAGAGGCCTGCAGTGCTCAGTGTGTGGTATTATCGCTGGACACAGCCTAGGATGACATTGAGGCCACACGTGATCACTGAGGTCACACTGGTCGGGCACATAGGAAGCAGGAGGGGGGACAGGGGCAGAAGTGGATAAATCAGTTCGCACAGCTCCCTGCCCCCCATCTCTGTAGCTGTGACATCCCCATTTGCCACCGACTGAGGCACAAATGGCAGCAGTGAGCAGAACAGTTGGTCCCTGACATTCACCCGTGGCAAAGGGATGAGGCCTGCGGTTCAGGTCTGGGGTTCTCTGAACTCTGGGCCACCCCAGATTGTTCCATCTGTTCCATCGCTCTGCTCCCCACGGCGTCTAAGGAGGGAGCCCAAGCTGGCGGGCGGGGCGGGCGCCGCTTCCCAGGCGAGGCCCCCAGTGGGAGCAGCTGGCGGGCCAGGCAGCTCTGTGGGGTCACACAGTGGGGAGGGGCCGTGGGGAAGGCGGCCGTCCCTGCTGGACGAGCAGAACCTGCCGGCCGGAGCCTCGCTCCCTCGACTGAGCTCTTCTGTTCACGACAGAAAAATCACGAAGCGGATGGTCCCCTGGAGGACGCCCCACCGCTGGCTCCGGGTGGGGCCTGCGTGCTGTCCCAGGGTGGGCGTTGAGTCCCCCGCCAGGCCAAGCTGTCAGAGGTGCCCCCACACGTGGCCAGGAGCCCCACGGGGGCGTGCGCCTCCCGGCTCTGCCCTCGCCTGCCTGGCCCTTCCGAGGGCGCCGCCGCCCCTCTCTGGCCTGGCTAATTTCCCTTCTCCTCCGAGGTAAAGGTCAGTGTCCCCTTCCAGAGCATCCGTCTGAGCCCAGGGCCCCTGGCAGCTCATACCCCTGCATTCTCGCCTCACGGACGCTGGTGCTCAGGCGTGGTGGGCGCTGCCCGGCCCGTGGGCGCTGCCCGCCTCCATATGGCCTCGAACGGGTGACTCGGTGCCTGCCTTCGCTGGGACCCTCTCTGCCCGCTCGGGACAAGTCCCGGCTCACACTCCCTGCCCCACGGCCCCTGGCTGCCCATCACACCGCCCCCGCTGGCCTGTCCCAGAACACACACTGCGTGTGGCCATTCCTCAGTCCCCTGTCCCCTGCTCCCGCTGTCAGCCCCACCCGGAGGGGCTGCTCTGCCCTGGGAGCCGGCGAGCTGGACTGTGCACGTCGCCACAGGTCCCCGTGCTCGGCCACTTAGCCACCGGACCCCACGTCACAGACCTCCCTCCTCACCGCCCACAGGCCCGGAGGTCCTGCTTGTCGTGAGGGTCCCGGCACTGCGGGCCTGGGGAAGCTGTCTGTCAGGTGACCTGGGGCAGTGATGGGGACAGTTCTTAGTCCTGAGTCTGGGGGCTGCAGAGACTCTGGCCGGCACCGCTCCTGCCCGCGGCAGCATCACCGTCCTCGGGCGGCCTCGGGCGGCCCGGCACACCCCACGTGGGCAGGGCCCGAGTCCGGCCAAGCCACGGAGGTCAGGGCTGGGGGCCTCGTGGGGGGCTGTCCTCTCTAGGTCCTTCTGGCTTCAGCTACGACGCGACTCTCTGCCACGGTCACCGCGTCCTGCCCGCTCCCTTGCCCTGCCCCCACCCCCACCCCGCCCCACCCAGCCCCTTCTGAGCCACTAGGTCCTTCCCATCCAGGCCCCACTCAGCCTTGGCCACAGGCACAGCTGCTTCCCTCCCGGGCAGTCGGCTGACCAGACCTCGTGACCCTGGCCCTTCATCTCCCCTGCCCCTGCCGAGAGCGTCAGCCAAGTGCTCGTTTAGACGCCTGAAAGCTAATCCTAATTTACTTGTTTCTGGAGTTTTTCTAAGTGTTTTACAATTCGGAGTCGGAGACCGTGGGATATGATGTGCCCTTTAAAAGTCGCCCAGTTTAAAGCCCTGTCTCAGTAGCCAAGGTCGGGACCGCCAGAGCCGTGAAGCGGCATGCAGCCGGCACGGGCCTCGCGGAGCCCGGGCTGGGGCGTCCTCCGGGGGCCTGTCCGCTTCGTGACTGTTCTGTTGTGAACAGAGGAGCTCAGACTGGCGGGGGCGACTCGGGGCCCCACGGCCCCGTGTGCATCTCAGGAGGGCGGGGCCCGGTCTTGTCGCCGGCACGGCTGGCTGACCGCTGGCCACAGGCAGAGCCCTGCCGGCCTTTCCCTGGCTCCCCTCCGTTCTCAGCCTTGGCCCGCACCGCCCCGGACGCCCGCCGAGCAGGGGCGACTCACCGATGACGTTCCGGATGTCGTCCTCGTCGGGGCCCGGGGCGGGGCTGGTGCCCTGCCCCTGCGCGTCTGGCCTGGCGGTGGGGGCCCCAGGGCCGGGTGTGCAGTCTCTGGAAATGTGTCCCCAGCAGTCGCCAGCGGAGAAGTGGGCGTCACGGTGGCGGCTGGGGCCCGGGGGCCAGGGGTGCGGCCCGCCTCGGGGGGCTCCGGGAACACCGTGGGCGGGGGCGGGGCTGTCAGCCCTTCCATGGAAGTGGGGCCAGGGTGGCTGGGCTCGCGGGGGGCCGGGGTCGAGGCCCGTGGCTGTGCTGAGGGCAGGGCCGTGGTCTCGGGGCCTGTGTCAGCGGTCACAGCGGCTGCTGGCCGGCGGGTGGCACTGGTCAGCGGGTCGTCATGTCGTAGGAGCTGGTCTTCAATCAGCAAGTCCACACCATTGTCCCCGCTGAAAAAGTCGTCTTCTGGGGAACAAGTGGGACGTTCGCGTGTGCCAGGGGGACCCAGACGGGGGCACTCGGCGGGCTGGCGGGAGGGTCTCCATCCCAGCGTGACACCCGACTTGCAGTGGAGCCCACTGGGACATGGGGGAGGTGGCGGGTGCAGGGAGGAGGGGTCCCGGGGCCTGCATGGCCGGCTCGCAGGCCCAGAGGCCTGGGAGGGAGCCTCGGCCGCTGTGGGGATGCAGACGGCGAGGGGCGAGGCCGTGTGTGGACAGAGAAGGTGGGTGAGGAGGGCAGGGGTCAGCCAGGCGGTGAAAGGTGAGCAGCGTCTGGAGAAGCGGCCGCCGTGCCACGGCCCCGGGGCCAGAACTGCCCGCGAGGCCGAGGCAGCAGCGGGTGCGAGGGGTCAGGGCCAGGCGGCGGGCGCAGGGAGCTAGTCCTGGGGGCCGCGGGCACTGAGCGTGGGCTTCAGGTCTGGTTCTGAGCGGAACGGGGGGTCTTCGGGGTTGAGCAGAGGGGATGGGGGGGCAGACTTCTGAGAGGGGACGCGAGGTCAGGCCAGAAAAGGGACGGAAAAACCGGTAGATTTCGCCACTCATCAGACACCCTCGGGGAGCTGAGGGTGCAGGCCCGGCAGGGAGAGTGTCAGCGACACGCAGACGGACAAGGGACTTGTCCTAGGACACACAGAAAACGTCCCGCAAACTGATGCGGTGAAGGACAGCGGGCGCGGTCACACGCGGCTGTGGCGGCCACCGCCGCGCCTGTCCCTGGGGGTGCAGGGAGGGCCGCGGGCAGCAGGGGGCAGTGCGAGGCAGCAGCCAGGGAGGACGTGGTGCCCACGGCCCCGGAGAGCGCGTCCGCCCACCCCGGGCCTCGGAGTCCTCGTCCGCCCACGGCAGCACAGCCCGGCCCGGGGCCCACGTCCCTCCGCTCTGCCACGTGGCCTTCCGCCAGCCCAGGGGAGCCGGGCGGCCTCCCGCGGCCGCTCAGCAAGCAGGGTGCCTGCGGCGAGGGCGCGGGGTGACTGTTGGGGGACAGCGGCCTGGCGGGGCCGCAGCACCGCCCCCCACAGAGGGCCGTGTGGCTCCGCAGTGGCCCCTGCCCGCCCCGCCCCGGGGGCCCCGCGCCCCCGACTCACGCTGCTCCTCGATGTCGTTCTCCTCCTCGGGCTCCTTGGCCTTGTAGTAGGTGACGCCGCGGATGACCGTGGGCCTGGAGGCCGGCCGGCCCCGCAGCAGGACCTGCCTCTGCAGGGGCCGCTGTGGCCTCCGCGCCTCGGGGGGCGCGAGGGGCCGTGTCCGCAGCAGCTCGATGGTGTTGACCTGCTGGGACACCGTCTCCTCCCGCAGAAACCGCTCCTCGTACTGCGCCTTGCGGGGGACACGGGGGGGGGGTGGTCAGGGCACGGGCCAGGCGGGGCTCATCCTGGCGATGCCCCCGGGACCCAGCCACGGTGGGGGGGCGGTCAGCCTCCGCCTCCGCTCCGAGGACGCACCCCATTTACAGACTGGGGGCCGGGGCTCCGAGGGGGTCCATGGGTGCCCGAGGCCCCACAGCAGGTTGGTGGTGGAGGCTTGGGGTGAGTGGGACCCAGAAGCCATCTGTGCCCCACACTGCGCCTCCCCGGGTGGCAAGGCTGGGTGCTGGGTCTGGTGTCAGCAGGCGCAGCAGTGGGTTGGGACAGAGCCTGGGCACCGGGCCACGAGAAGGAAGTACGATCGCTTTCTCATTTGCTCTCAGAGGACACAGCCTCACACCTCCTGCTGCGTCCAGAATGAAGTCCCCGTCTCCGGCCTGGCTCTGCGGGCGCCGGGGACTCCACATCCTCCCCGGCGGCCCCCAGCCCCGCCTCTGCACACGCCGCCTGCTCACTCCAAACGTCCTGCCCACCCTGAGCAGCTGCGGCTTCGCTCAGACTGTTCTGTGTCTGGACGGCCACTCTGTCCCCCAAGACGGACACTTACTGGAACCCCCCAGCCCCCTGCCATATCCCAGGGCTGTGGGAACGCTCCCAGCCTCGCTGGGAGCTGGTCTCTCCCGTCCTCACTCCGGCTGACTTCTCACCCACGCCCAAGCCCGTCTCCTGGTCCTTGCCGACGGGAGCTGGCGTGGGGCAGCGTGACTGTGCAGCTGTCTCGCCGCAGAACGCAGCCCTGACGGCGCGGGTCACCTGTGTCCCCGGCCTGCCCGTCTGCCTCCCCCACTTAGGGTGTCGTCTTTATGGACTGTGGCCAGCTAGGACGGCAGAGACCTTGTCACCTTCGGTCCCTGGGGGATACTCCTGATATCAGTTAACTGAAGTTCTGAATTGTGACAAATCCCAGGGAACTGTCTGCGCCTGTGACCGGCTCTGAGCCCTGTCCCATCACATGGCGCTTCGCCACAGCAGCCCACGGCCCGGGCCTCTCGACAGCACTGTGGGAACGCCACCAGCCCGCCCTCCACGGAGCTGCCCGTGTCCATGGTGTGGCGGGGCCTCTGGGTCCTCCTTGACCATCTCGTCATGCCCCCCAGGCTCACAGTCCCCCCTCCAAAGCAGAGGACTGCGCATGCAGGGACTGTGAGCTGGCTGTGCTCAAAGTCAGGGCCACCCAGGGCCCAGCTCGCCAGGGGGCTCGGGCAGGGCCCGCGGGTGTGGCCTGGTCCTGCACACGTGGGGACTCAGCAGCCACCGGAACCGGGAGAGCCCCCTGCTCACCGTGGAGGTGGGCACGCCCTACAGCCCTGGCTCCAGACCTTGGTGAAGCCCACCCAGACGGCAGTGCCACCAGGAGTCAGACTTCTGTCCCCAGACACCCAGGGCCTCCGGTCACTGCACGTCAGCGTGTGGTGGCTCGCGGGGCGAGTCGGGCCCGCTTCCGGCCCCCACCACCCGAGACGGCTGTCCTCACGGCCACCAGCCACACCGTGACCAGAGGGCACAGGCGGCCCCGCACACAGAGGGGACCCGGTCCCGGACGGCAGTCCCTTCTGCTCCGTCCCCTGGCGGGTCCTGAGACCACCCAGACGAAGCCAGCAGACCGACGCCCACCCCCTGGCTTTCCGCTTCTGGCTGGCGAGGTGACCCTGACGAGACGTGCAGGGGCCCCGGCTGCTGGTGGTGGCACTGCAGTCAGCAGCTATCAAGGCCACGCATGTCCCTTTCTGCGACGTCTAACCCCGGCCTGCGGACGGGGAGGCTCAGGGCCGAGGAGCCATCTGGGTGAGGCCAGCGGATCAGTGGCTGTGAGGGACGCTGCGTCCCACGGCCGGGGAGCAGGCCCGGCTGGCTGCCGCCAGGGCCTGTGCTGTCTGTCCCCTGCCGGAAGCCTCAGTACCCACAGCCGTGACCACGGGACTAGCTCATGTGCCGCCCGAGGCCTCGTCGACACCCTCCGGTCCACAGGCCATGGTCTGGCCAGCGCCCAGCAGGCCTGGGGACCCTCAGTTCCTGGAAGGAGCTGCCTCAGAGGCTGACTCGGACGCTGTGGGGGCCATGGCGCTGGGCTCGGGGGCCCTCGTGCTGGTGGAGCAGGCTGTCATTTCCTGGTGGCAAACCCTGGGGACGGCTTTAATTCCAGGCTGGCGGGATGGGCGGGGCTGCCGTCCCCTCCCAGCCAGGCTGCTCACAGCCTGTGCGAGGCCGTGCAACGCCCCCAGACTCCCTGGTGACAGGCTCGCTGGGGAGCGGCCCCCCGAGGCTTGACCCCTGTCCGTTAATCGGAGACCCTGATGCATGACCTCAGCCCCTGCTTCCAGATGTCCACTCCTACCCAGCCCTCCAGGCAAGGACCTTCTCGGGGAGAGGCCCCAAAAATTGCCACCCACCATTCTGAGAAACCCCAACATCATCTACAAGAGCCAACAAGAGCCAGCCACACGCAGGCCCTCCTCGACCCCGTCAGCGTGGGGTTTGCTAAAAGTACCGGGATACGGAAGGGAGATGGCGGCCCAGCCCCGGCTCTGCCCACGCCCGGTCTGAGCTCCCCTCAGTCCTGTGACGCCCGGGGCCTCAGAGCAGAGCGCTCTGCTGAGCAGGGGAACGAGGCCCTGGCGCGTCTGGTCTGGTTTGCTGTTCGCCTTCTGAGATCTGAGCTGGGCTCCTGAGCAGACCACATCGTGTGTCATCGCGACGAGGCCGACTCGCGAGCCAGAGGGCAGGGAGGGCTGGACGCCACGGGCCGATGGGCAGCGCTGGCCGCTGCGGTGCTTCCGGGTCCCCTGCAGCCCAGTGTCCCCTGCTCGGGGGGTCCTCGTGAGCTCAGACCTCGCAGGGATGTCCCACCAAGAACGAGCACACCGGGGACTCCCCATGGGGAACAAATAGGGATTTCGAAGGAACACGACATTTCCCAGAAGCATCGAAGTCGTCGCGGGCGAAGCCAGAGTTACCAGCTGTCTCTGTGTGCAGCTTCCGGCCCAGAGCTGGCTGGCGGGGGCGGGGGCGGGTGCCACGATCGGTCCCGTCTGCCCGCCACCCTGCCTCGGCTCCCGCGTCCCCAGGCCCCACGGGCCGCGGGCCGCGTCCAGCCACATGCGCAGGCTCTCCCTCACTGACGACGGCCCGGGACGCAGTCCCACGGGTACTGCCAGCCCTGTCCGCGGCACGGCACCTGTCTCTGGTTGTCCCTGTCCCATGCCCTGCCTGCCGGCCCCCAGCCGGAGCCGCACCGCACTGCCCACCACCACCCCAGGGCCCTGCCGCACAGGCCCCGGCCCCCCGGTGGCTGGCACCGTCACAGGACTTCGTGCCCGCCTGTCTTGCAGGCAGATCCTGCCACCAACATTCACCTGTCTCCTCCTCCACTCCTGGGTTAGCTCCCCAGTGAGGGCCTGTCCCTCAGGCATCGATTGAGGGGACAACCCAGCAGGTCGAATGGCACCACGTTTAACCCTCAGCACGTAAACGTAGCCTAGTAACAGGAGCCGGAAGGAACGGCACCAAATGGGGAGGTGTTCCCAAGCAGGTGGGTCCTTTGGCAGTGCTCAGGCCACACGGGACAGTGCCCATCTCATGCACCGTGATGTGCTCGGGACACGGGTGGGCAGGGACAGAGACGTGAGGCACCGGCCACCACTTCCTGGCTGAGCGGGGACAGCCGTGCGCCGGCCTGGGTCTGACGTGGACCTCCACCCACCCTGCTTCTCAGAGTCGTGAGGCCGTGGTAACAGGACGCAGTGTATTACAAGGAACTTGGAAATGGTGGGCCACATGCCACTGTTTCAAACCAGGACACTTTCGAGGAGGGAAAAAGGTTCTGTGAATGGTTGTCAGGCCAGGACGCACCAGACCAGCCCCGTGTGCACCCCCCCTCGCTCCCAGACCTTGGGGCTGCACAGGTGCAGGTGGGTGTGAGGGAAGAACGGGGCCCTCGGCAGAGGCTTCGACACCCCTCATTGAGCCTCTTGGGGTAAGCAGAAGGGGACCCGCACACTACGACCCACAGCGGGGTCGCCGGATGAAAGCGGTCAGGCCCGGGCCAGCATCGAAGCCTGGGCCGCGAGGCGCTGGCCAGGCCGGGCGGGGCCGGCTGTACCTGTGGGTGGGTGTAGGCGGCCGCCGCGTCCCGCTGCACGGCTGAGCGGGCGTCCGGGGTGCGCCCCGGGACGTCCCAGGAACAGTTCTCTCTGCCTCGCTTGTTCATCTCGGTTCGAATTCCCTCCATGTCGTCTCTGATTTGCTTGTTTTCCTTGGTGAGGTTTTTGGAAACTTCCTGAGGACAAAGGAAATCCAGTGAAGAGCCCAGAAGACACGCAGGTGGCTGAGACCTGATGGACAGACAGATGCCAGCCAAGGAGCGGCAGGCCCCAGGGTGTCCAGCCCTGTGCTGGGGGCTGGCCCCAGGCCCTAGGCCCCAGGCCCCAGGCAGCATCTCCGGGAAGTGTGGCTTCAGTGGGTCACACCGCTGGGAGTACCGCCCGGCGCCAGGAGCAGGCATGGTGCAGGGGGGGCACATGACAGCAAGGGGCTGGGCTTCTCGTCCTGGGGCAGGGGCTGGCGGCTCGCACGGGCGTCTGCACTGCAGGAAGGAGGTGACCGAGCACCCTGGCTCTGTGACGGGATTCGCCAGCTTGGCGGGGGAGGGCATGGACGGGCACCGAGGCAGCGTCCTGCGGGGCGAGTGCCCTGTGGGTCTGTTGGTAGGTCCAAGGTGCCCCTTCTCTGGCCACGTCTGGGCCGTTTGCTGCGCTGGGGTCCCATGCCACCCGCCTTGGGCCCTCGCCGATGGTTTCCATCGGCACCTGGATCTCTAACTGCGGTGTCCTCCTTCGGGTCTGTCTAGCAGAGTGCAGGCGCGGGGAGGCCCACTCGCCCCCCCTTTACTAGACCAATGTGAGATGTAAAACTCAGAGGCTGCCGTGGCCTTCAGCAGGGCCAGTGGCTTGGAGCTGGGGCTGTGCACGTGCCCGGCCGACAGTGACACCTGATGCTGCTCAGCTCTGGGCTGTGCAGGATTCCTCGTTCAAACGAGCCGGGCTTGGGAACCACTGGCCACGGCCTCTCGCCGCTGGACGGGCCGGGCATGCCGCCTGGGCTCAGGCCGCGCCAGCCTCTGCACACGTCCAGGACACCTGCATGCATCGAAGCGGTGGGAAGGCCCAGTGTGTGGTCTCGCCGGACAGGTGGTGGTTCCTGACAGGTGTCACTGGGGGCGGCCAGGTGCCGTCCTTAGGAGAATGGATTCTGGGGGACCATCTGGGTCACGTGCCACTGCTGCCATGGCAAGGCCTGTGGCTGTGGACGATCACGAGACCCCCTGTGCCTTGTGCCCAGGTGTGACCTGGGCACAGTCCTAGCTCCCTCGCGTGGGCTGGAGCTGGAGTAAAGGCGCGAACCTGAGCGGACGTGCGTGGGACACTCTAAGTGGCTGTGCGTTTCCATGGGTTACTCTGGAAGAGACCTGAGCTCAGGCCCGGGTCTTCCGTTCGCAGGTGAGGAGGCTGAGATGCAGGGTCAGGGTGTGCCTTGCCCGAGACCCTGCAGGCAGTGGCAGGGCCGACCCTGCACCAGCCGCTTGCTTCTCCAGCTCCCTCGTTGGGGCCTGGAGCTCGGCCAGCGACCCAACACTCCAAGGACATCAGTGAGGAGCCTGTGTCCCCGGCAGGGAGGAGGCGGCCGGCGGAGTGTGGGGGCTACGGAGGGGACCGTGGGGGGCTGTGGGAGGGGACTGTATGAGACAGGGCTGGGGCCCAGCCATGCAGCAGGTACAGCCCCCACGTGACCCACACACATCTGTCTGCACGAGCCCTAGATGAAGATGGCGGGCCTGCGGGTGGAGGGGCCAGGCTTTCTGTGGGAGTGACGTGAGCAGATGTGGGGTCAGGGGGCCCCGGCTGGAGGCTGGAGTTTCCAGCAGCCTGCTCCACCCTCCCCCAACCTAAGCCCTAGGACCAGGTGGCCAGGGACAGCCACCCCAGCTGACAGCTGTCTCCAGCCCCAGAAACAGCCGGGGCTCAGCTGACAAGACAGGCAGGATGCAGCCCAGTCCCTCGGGCCGCAGCTGACAAGCCCGGCAGCTGGCCTGGGTGGAGGCCACCAGCTGCCGCATCTTGTCACTTCTCAACCAAACAGCTGTGGAGCATCTGGCCACATGAGGCGCTGGCTGAGACCTGGGTAAGGAGGGTGCGCCGCAGGCCTCCGGTGATGCGTGTCCCCATGAGGGGACCCCGCCCCTCACCTGCACCACGTCGGTTGTGAAGTTCTGGGGGAAGAGGCGGTGCATACGCCTCACGGGTCCCCACCCGTTTGGCGTGATCTGGACCGAGTGTTTCATGTGTGTTTTTCTTTCCCAGGACTAGGACGGGATACCTGCTCAGGAACTGTGCTTCCCGAGAAACTTCTGTGGGAAGTCGGACGCACGTGGGGCTTGCCAGGAAGACGGGGACCCAGGCCCCCCTTACCTCCTCCAGCTTGTCCACGCGCCCCACCAGCCTGGTGGTGACCGAGTGCAGCTTCAGCAGGTCCAGGCCGTAGAGCGCGCCTTCCAGCATGTCTATGACGGTGGACAGCTGCGAGACAGGGGCGGGGTCAGCAGGGCCCAGGCCCGTCGGACGCCCCCAGGCCGGCAGGGGTGCTCGGAGGCTGGCGGCACGCGGGCAGGGGCACTGGCGTCGGCTCAGCGTCCCTGGGCTACCAGGCACGCAAGCAGCAGGACCCTGAGCACAGGTGTGAGTGCTCACGCCTGTCTGCCCGTCGCACGCACGTCTGTCCCTCTGCTGGGCTGTGAGCCTGAATCCAGCGGCACCGCGTCCCCCCGTCTTTGTTAGCATGGTGCCCGCCCATAACGCGTGGTCCCTGAGCGCGTGACCAAGCACCTCGCGGGAATGCTTCCCAAACACCCGACTTCGCTGTCTGCCGCAGGCCCCGGGACACCACGGTTTTCCTCAGCGCTGAGCTACGCTGACCCTGGGGACGGGACCGGTGGGGACGGGACCGGTGGCCGTCTCTGAGGTGGCAAGCTGCCATGGGCCCCGCCTGCCCGGCTCCTCCGGTGCTGTCCTTCCTGCCGGTACAGGGCCACCGGCAGGAGCGGGCTGTGGTGGCATCGGGCGCTTGCCCGGCGCCGGTGCAGGTAGATGGAGACCCTGGAATGGAGCCTCCCCGCCCAGGGCCAGTGTCCAGGACAGTCCGCTGGACGCCCGGGCATCTCTGCCCCCTGCCCACCTCGCAGCCTTGCTGTTGGACGAGAATCATGTGAACCACTCGCGTCTGGGAGGGCTCCCCACCGGGCGGGGACAGCCAAGCCCGGCCGAGGGCCACGGCACGGTGTCCTAGCAGGCACCGTGATGACGTTCTGACCCCTGCCAGCGGGTTCTGCCTGCCTGTCCCGGAAGCCGCAGGAGCCTGACCCTGCAGCCAGGGACGCCCTTGGTTCAGGAAGCAGGTCTACGGCAGAGCAGCAGCTCCGAGGAGATGCGGCTGAGCCGTGGGCCACTAACTGTCCAGTTAAACACCAGTGGCCGCGTCAGTGCCGGGCACAGCACAGCAGTCACACCACGCACGGCCACGGGTCAGGCGCTGTGCCAAGGACGTACTGGACACTCATCTCGTCCGTCCTTGGAACGCCCCCACGAGGCAGGTGTTACTGTCCCCCCTTTCATTCAGGGGACCGAGGCAGGACGAGTAGGAACCTTGGTCCGACACCACAGCAGCTGCCGTCGGGCCCCGAGTCTGTCTGACTCCCACGCCAAGCTTGACCACTGCCCCAGGCCACACGGGCAGGGGACAGCAAGGATCGGACGAGGCCCAGCCGAGCCACGGGGCCGCTCCGCTAGGCCTGCGTGCAGCCGCCCGGTGCAGCAAGACCACAGTCACAGCCTGATGACTGCACCTGGCCCGTTCTGCCCGGAGTCACCTGGCTCTGCCATAAGACCGAGTGGCTCACTGCCCTGTGTGTGCTTCACATCTTTGGGGCGCATGTGGGGTGCACGGCAGATCATGGCCGTCGTTCTCCGGGAGGAGACGCTGAGTCCCCTGCGCCGCTGGGTGTGGCCTCTGCCCATAGGCCGGGTCTCGCTGGTGTCACGAGCGGTGGGCACACGTTGCTCTTGGCCTCCCCCTCCGACTTCAGGACCAAAAGTGGCCAGTTTGCCAGATCACCGGCCTTGCGTCCACACGCAGCGCCGGGCCCAGGGCCTGACCCTTTTAAAGGCTAACACCGGTCCACGCAAAGGCCTGCAGTCCCCAGGCCTGGGTCCCCGGGACACCCTGCCCCATGGCATCACCCTGGAGGCCCCACCTTCAAATCCCGGCCGTCAGCCTCCCGGAGCTTCTGGAGCCTGAAGTCGCCCTCGCAGGGGTTGAGGGCGGAGGGCGGAGCCACGCAGGCGCACTTGCAGGACGAGCCCGAGGTGATGGTTTCCACGGTGTAGACGTCCTCCTTCCGGGCGGTGCCCTCGGCGGCCCTCCGGCAGGCGTCCCGGCCCAGGGGCCTCACCACACACCTGCACTGGCAGTCTGAGCCCTCGGCCACGGCCTTCACCTTGTCGTAGTCTCCCAGCAACTGGGGAGACAGACGAGCGAGCGGGACGGTAGGCGCGCGCGGCCGCGCAGGCTCCGAAGGAGGCGCCCCGCCCACTCTGCCAGAGCTGCAGCCGGTGCAGACCGGTGGCCTGGGGCAACCCTCACGGCAGGGCCTCCGGCCGTGACTTGTGCTGGAGGGCGCTGGGTGCCGCTCCTGCTTGCCTCGGGGAGCTGCGTGTTTCTCAGGGGCCCGTCATCCCTCCAGCGGTCCTTGCCTGAGCTAGAACCCACGTTTCGATTAAAGAGGGAGAGGAAAGTGCCCCTGCAGCGCCTGGGGCAGAGTCACCAGCGGGCCACCAGGGAGACTTCTTGGAGGAGGCGGTGTTTGCACTGGGCCTGGGCAGATGGGTTGGGCTTGCAGACAGGGAACTGGGCGGGACCGGCCCGGGAGCCAGTAAGGCTCACCCAGCTGAAGGGTTCACTCGGCTCCCAGAGCAGCCCCTGAACCCAGACCCCACGCCGGAGCTGGACGCAAACCGGGGGCATCGCCGCCTCTGCGGGCGAGCCACTTCCTCTTGCGCCGCGGAGCCCCCAGTCTCCCCAGGCGGAAGCACCACCGCCTTCCGGTGCCCGCGCCTGGGCCCTCACTGGGGACCGGGCTCCTCCCAGCTCTGTCCGGCAGGCACCGAGCCCCAACACCCGGCCCCCTTCTCCGCACAGGGCCTTTTCTCTGCCTAGGCCAGGCGGGCCATCCCTGAGCTCACTGGAGAGGAAGGGTTCCGGGGTGCTCCCCCAGACTGCCCCTGAAGCCTCACTGAGCCCCTCGGGGTCCCTTCATCAGGGCCCAGCTCTCTGGGAGGTTTTGGTAATGGCCCTGCAGAGCCTGGGTGGACGGGGTTCTGCCTTTTGGGCATGGGGGTCGGTGCGGGGCTGGGGGCCGGTGCGGGGCTGGGGGCCGGTGCGGGGCTGGGGGCCGTGCGGGGCTGGGGGCCCGTGCGGGGCTGGGGGCCGGTGCGGGGCCTGGCGTGCCCACACAGCCACCAGGGACGGCGAAGCTGGTGCCGGCGTGCACCAGGCGGAGTGGGAAGCAGCCCCAGCACCAGGGCGTGGCGAGGTGCTGGCCGTGCCACGTGCCTGGGGGTCCTTCTCAGCTCCCCCTCCCGAGGGTGTGGTGACACCCAGCACACATCATCGCCCCGGCTCTGGGGAGCAGGGAATAAGCAGCCCAGAGAGAGCCGCCCTGGCAGTCAGGGCTGTGGGCTGAAGACCCCGGGGCCCCCAGCTCTCCTTGTCCCGAGCCTGGTGGCCGTGAGCTGTGGAGTGGGGACCGGGTGTGTGAAGATCAGCAGGTGGAACAAGGACAGTGCTTTGTGCAGGGACACTTCCCAAAGCCCGTCGCCCCCACGGCCATCTGCCGACCTGAGTGAGTCTGCGTCTCACGCGGTCCCTGTTCCTCTGTGTCAGGGTCACCCCGCTTCACCACGCCCGTCGCCACCCTGCCCACGCTCACCCAGTGCCACTCGGGGTGCTCCACGCCTGCCATGAAATCTCCTCCTCCTGTCCCGTGTCCCTGCCTGCTCTCTTGTCCCTTCCGACAAACAGCCACACAGACCAGAGATGGCCCTACTTCTCACAGCCCCGAACCAAAGGCTTAGGTGGGTCTTCCTCCTCCTCTGCTTTCCCCGGACACCATCACCTTGAAAGACCCTGTGACTCTCCGTGCAGGTCCCGCCGCCTTCCCCTAACAAAACGCTCCAACCGAAAACCCGGCGCCCTCACTCTGCCGGTGAGGGGAGAAACGCCGCCGGGTGTCCTCAGGGGGCACTGTCCTCAGGCTCTGTCCCCAGCGGGCCGGCTGGAGGCACAGGACCGCAGCCTACCTGTGACAGGACGTTCTCCTGGTTGTCCGCCTCGTTCTGCAGGGTGTCGTCCTCCGCGGGAGCCCCCGTCTGCGCGGCCGGGGCCTCGCTGGTGCCCGCAGGGGCAACGCCGGACGCGCAGCCCAGAGCCACACCCAGAGCGAGGCAGAGGACCAGCGGCAGAAGCCTGGCCATGAGGGAGACAGGAAGGGGCTCCGGCCCCCGGGGAGAGTGGCTAGGGTCCCGGTCCTGGCAGGGGCTGGGGCGGGAGGGCGTCTGGGTGCGGCCTGGAGGGTGGCTGCTCAGGGCGCCTTCTCCAGCTGGGTGCGGCCGAGCGGGGCAGGCGGGCGCGCCCCGGAGACCCTGGTCATCTCCTCCGGTGCCGGCAGCCCTGACTGAGGTCCACGGGCCGCCAAGCGCGTCCTCCTCCGCAGAGAACTCGGGTGGCAGGAGGGGCCCGGTAGTTGCCGGCGAGGAGCGCCAGGCGGGCGGCAGGGCGCCTGGGGCCGCGCAGGGAGCCTGGGGCGCGGGGCACGGGACCGGCCGAGCTGCTGGGCGCGGGCGCAGCTTAGCGCTTGCAGAGCGGGGGCGGAGCCTCTATTGTGCCGGCCTCGGGGAGGGGGGAGGAGGGGCGAGGAGGGGAGGGAGGATCGGGAAGCGCCTCGGCGCCCCCCTCTGCTGGGCCGAGCGCCCGCGGGGTGGCGCGGAAGGGCGCCCCTTCTCTTCATGCGATCACAAGTGGAGAAGGGAGAGCAGTGACCCGGAGCCAGGTCCCTGAGTGTTGGCGTCCTGTGCGCCCACTGTCGCAGACCGGAGCGAGTTTCTTGCGCGGGAGGCAGGCGGAGCTGCTGGGTGCTGGGCACCCTCCTGCGCTGGCCTGGGAGGCACGGAGCCTCCTCTCGGGGCGTCTCCAGCGACCCGGCGGCCGCTTTGAACTTGGCGCCTCGGTGGCTTGCTGGCCGGCGCAGCGCTGGAACCCGGTAACGCCTCCCCCCAGAGGACGGCGGCTGAACTCCCAGCCGAGATGCGCCCCAGTTGCCTGAATGTTAAGTACAAAGCCGGCTCAGCCAGGAAATCGCCGCGGCTCAGTGCGTCCCTGCGGGAGAAGCGTGCAAGAAGCACATGTCAAGGGGAACAGCTCTTACTGCTGTCGTGGTTTGTGACACGTCTCAGGGTCTCTGTCACTAGATGACCTCCAAGAAGGTGTCCACTTTCAACAGTGTGTTTCTGTTACCAGGTCCCTCAATTAGTGTCCCTTTTATAAACCTGCTGTGAAGATTAACAACGCGTGAATTTAAGGACAGGCACTGGGTGCCTTGACGACAACTGTCACCCTAGAAACACTGACCAGGGCCAGACCCCTCCAAAGATGTGAAAAGTATTATTACAAGTCCTTGGGAAATTCAAACACCTGTCTCTTATGCTGAAGAATAAGGGTTGCATAATTTAAACTAAGGAGACTTCGGCTTAAATAAATGATAATCGACAGAAGTATAGTAATAATAACCCTTATCGATGTATTTTACTAGTTTTCCATGTAAGAGATCAAATCTTTTTAAAAACCAGTTGGGAGTAAGCATCTATAAAATACAGTTTAACATCCAATTAAGTGTTGAATGTTGGCTCAGTGCACGACGACATGCTAGGTCACTAGGTATTTAAGAGGAAGACAGGAGAGCCCATTCCTGGGGGTTGGGGGCTGGGCAGGCATGTGGAAGGGAGCAGAACGAATGCCCAAAGTGTAAGGCAGAGAGAGCAAGGGCATTTCCCAAGGGGCTTAAAGGAGGGACTGGTCCCTTCCAGTTGAAAGATCAGGATTTCATGAAGAGTGAACTTGGAAGAGCTCTCTGTACCTCGAGTTCCTTATCTGGAAAGGGAAATGTCCGTTTTCGATTCTCTGCTCCTTGTAATTCAGGTAAGCGCGTTTTCCCCTCTTTTGGGTTTGCTGTGTCCCAGGGCCGAAGCCGGAACGGGGGGAGTTTCTGGAGCTCGGGCCGTTCCCGACGTACGTGCTCGTAGCAGCCGCCAGGCCCTCGCTGTCGTCGGAGAGCGGCTCAGCCGCGTCCCGCCTGGGACGAGGGACGGCGGTGCCTGGCCTGGCCGCCTCCTGGCTGATGACCCCAGACGCCTCGCGGTGGACACGGGGACGCAGCTGCGTGCTCTGCCCGCGCCCACCGCTCCGCCGGCGCCCCCCCCCCACGCCCTCCTGTTACTTTCCTTTCCGCCCGCCTTCTTGTTCGGAGAACCGTTCCCAGCGCTCCCCTGAATGTGGCAGCTGTGGCTCTCGAACGTGCCGCCCACGGCTTCCTCCCCAGGAGGGGTCTCGAGTGTCTGAGCCCCACTTTTAGACCAGGGATCGGGTGTCTGGTCACCGCTCGGGGGGCATGGTGTTCCTGCGGCTGGGGATGGTTTGAGCACCCAGCACGCCAGGTGTAAGCCCCTCAGGTTGTCCTCACCGCCACCCCGCAGTGCAGGCGCGGCCCCCCTCGGGCTGCAGACTGACCAGCGTGTCTCAGGACAAACGGCTGGCTGCGAGTGGCTGGCTAGGTTCGCTGGCAGGTCTGCCTGAGTCTGAGCCCGTGCTGTCGGCCGCACCCCGCCCTCTGACATTCAGCTCCTGAAGGCCGGCCTCAGCCCTCACCCACACCCTCTCTCCTGGAATTCCACACGCGGGGCTCTGCAGCCGCGTGCCGCAGTGCGACAGGGACACATCCCACCTGGGAGAGCTGGGGCTAGTCCCGAGGCTGGCGCCGGCCGTGTGGGAGCTGGTTGGCACGGGACGCAGCCCGGTCTGCCTGCCAAGACAATCGGTTGGACCGAGTGATTTCCAGGGTGGTCCCTTTCAGCCGCGGCCTTCTGAGTTCTCAGGGCCGAGCAGCTTGACTTATCGATCCTTCTGTCGTCTTCTGGAACGCAGTTGGCCTGGGTGTAGCTACCCACACGAAACAGCTGCTTCGCATTTCTGTGAGGCCACCCGTCATGAAAAACTTGACATTGGAGACGTGAGAAGGGTGGACATTCCGTGCTTTTTGTGACACATCGGTCACCACCTGCACATCCCAGTTTCCTCCGGCACGGCCCGGGGTCTCAGAGCCACGGGGCAGCCTTCGCCTCGGCAGCGGGGAGGAGGGAGGAGGGGTAGGGCCGCTCAGCAGCCAGGAGGACGTCGCCGCACCCCGTGCCGCGCGGTGGCTGCCGCTGGCTCTCTCTCGGCCTGGGACAGCTGAGCAGGGACAGCTGGGTCACGGTCACACCGGCTCTCGAGTGCTCTGCATGTGCCGTCCCTAACCCTCGGAGCGCGGCTGGGAGACGCCGTCATTTAATCCATTTCATGGACGAGGGAACAGACGGGGAATGTGTCAGCAGCTGCAGCGAGGTCACAAGTCGGGGTCCGGCTGGGAGCTCGGGGCCTGTGCTGGAGCCAGCGCCCCAAGGTCACCCTGCTGCCCGGAGGAAGGGCTGGCTGGGGCGCCCGAGGGCAGTTCGGGTAGTGGCTGGCCAGTCACTAACTTTAATGGCTACGTTTTTAAAATTTTAAATATGTTAGAAAAACATAACCCATACAGCTTGCTATTTCGTAGGTATTCTGAGGAAGGGCACAACTAGAAACGTGAATTGATCTGAGATCTATTTAGAGAAGAGGGTTAGGTTGGTCGAAGTGATATGGCAAAAACAGTGAGGTGGGACAGTCACACGTGCCCGGGGCCCGGGGACCAGCGAGCAAGGGGATCTGCTGTGGCGCCTGCTGGCTCCACGATGTCCCTGAGCCTCCAGCGCTGTGTCCCCGGCGCCTGGGCATTTGGAGCCCTTCAAAGGGGACAGACCAACTGTGTACACGGAAGGGCTGCCCGCCAAGGCGCGGCTCAGCCCGCTGACCCCTCCCGCCCTGCCTGGCTGTCAGCTGTCCTTGGGGAGAAGCGAAGCCGGAGGCGGAGGCTGCATAGGGGGGCTGCAGGTGTGTCAGTCACCAGCAGGGTCCGTCCTTCACCCTGAATTACTGTCTTCAGGAGGTGCTCCCTCGAGTTTGCACAGACCTCACTTCCCTCCACCATGTCGTCCGTGACGACCCCAGGCCCCTGCGGGCACGAGCGTCTGTGGCCCTGGTTTAAGGCCTTACCTTCCCCAAGACCAAAACCCCCAAAGGCCGAAAGCAAGGTTTCCGGGGGGTGGGGGGCGCTTTAGAGGCAGAGCTGCCAGGGCCGTTGGCCAGCTGGGGTGTCTGCTGCATGCGGGGTTTCCGGGCCAGCCCACCCACAGGAGAGGGGGTCGGGACAGGGGCCTCGAGGAGCCACCGTCCGCGCAGCCTCCCGTGGCCCTTAGGCAGCTCGCCTGGCGGCCGCCGGGAGATGTTCAGACTGAGAGCGGAGTGACCCCTGGTGTCCGATGTTGCTCTTCACACCCTTTGGTCCCATCCGAGGTCATCTTTTCCATCCGGGACCAGCTCTTCCCCACCCCCCCCCGCCCCCCGCCCTGCTACGCCCTGCTGGGTGCGGGCACCCCGTGCCAGCCGTCACCCTGTCTTCTCCCGCGGCCAACCCGTCCCCAAGGCTGACCCGTCTGACGAGCGGCGATTGTATGTTTCTGGCCTCTTGTTGGTTCATTCATCCCTGCCTCCTGGGTTCTCACCCGCACCTCTGCCTGATTAATATTCGCTCGTGCTGGCACCCCCTGCCAGCCGGCCGGTGGCCCAGGCTGCCCGCCTGGCGCTTCCTGCCGTCCTGGTTCTCAGGTCGTGCGCAGCCTCCCTGTGGCTTCCGCCTGCGCGGGGAGCGTTTGAGAGAAGTCGCCAGAGAGGGAGAGGCGAGCAGCGGGAGAGACGGCCCGGAGAGGGGGTTCGCTCCGCTGGGAAGCGCCCCGCCTGCGAGTCCTGGCGGAGGTTCCAAAGCCTGTGGACGGGGGGCTGTGGGCCACTGCCGGGCACCCCGGGGCCCGAGGCGTGACCCTGTCTCGTGAGGGACCACTCGCTCCTTTCCCGGCTCCACGGTCGGTTCCATCGCCGTTCCCATGTTACAGACCCGGACCCAGGCCCAGGGTGGTGCGGGGGCACTCCCGTCACGGCCAGGGGGCATGGAGCCGAGGTTGGGTCCCAGGCGCTTCGGCCTCTGGCCTGCTCTGTAGCCACTTCAAGTAAGAGAACGGGACTGACGGGGGGGGGCCATGCCGCAGAGGGGCCGGCGGCATGGCCGTCCTGGAGGGGCGCTGACTCGCAGAGAGCGGGCGGGGCCACAGGGGGCCCGGGGAGTGGCTCGGTCTTCGTCAGCAAACTCCCTCCAGTCCACGAGGAGTCAGCCGAAGGGCATCTGCTCTGTTTGCACCCCGGGTTCCAGCACCAATGTGTCGGTGACCCCGAGGAGCAGGCGCGACTAGAGACCTGGGGGGTGGAGTGTCTTGGGGTTCTGACTGGTGGTCACCACCCCCCTCCAAGCCCAGGCTGCTTTCCGGACTTTGCAGAATAAACCAAGTCAGACGGTCTCTCCTGCCATTTCTCTGTCTCTCACAGAACTTCAGTGCCTACTTAGCTCAAAGCACTGGGGTGACCAGCCCGAAATTTGTGCTGCCTTCTGCGTCCCTGCCAACAAGTAGCCGCCCAGCCAGACCCCGGGTCTCAGCTCCCAGTTTCTCTGGGACGGGCCATGTGACCCAGCCCCCCACCCCGAGGGGCCTTGGGCAGAGGTGACCTGCGTGTGTCGCCTCTGGCTGAGCAGGTGACGTCCCAGGAACATGGCTGGTCATCTCTCTCTGCCTCATCTGGCGGCATGCAGAGCGTCCAGGGGAGGGGAGGAGCCACCGACAGGAGCCTGGGTCCTGGGTCGCCACTCAGGGCAGCTGCCCAGAAGACCTGCTTGACCAGGGGCACCCGCTTCACGGGTGAGCGAGTCAGCTTTGCTGGGCCCCCTCACTGAGGCGGGGCCGTCAGCTGCCCGGACGCAGCCTCTCCCCAGAGTGAGAGAGGGCACCGGTGGCTGCAGACCCACGTGCCCCGGAGCCCACGCCCCACGCGTGGTGTGGCGTCTCTCGCGGCCCTGCCTAGCGCCTGGAGACGCCGCCGTGGCAACGCGGGAGGCGTGGAGGCAGACGAGGCACCTCGCCTGCCCCACAGACGCCCCTGCAGTGTCAGGAACTGGAGAGTTTGAGTGTCGGCACACACGGCAAGTGTCCGAGCAGGACCATGGGGACAGACAGCGGGAATGCCTTCACGACAAACACCGGTGGCACCGCCTCCTTTCCGCTGTCCCACGCTGCCTCCACTGCCCGCGACCACGGTCTCCTGACTCCTCCGGTGGCCCCTCCACCCAGGTCGCCCTTCCCGGCGCCCCCCGCCCCCAGCCCCTCTGCTCAAGGGGGCTCGTGGCTAGCACTCTGCGCCCGGGCCTCGTCCCCTCCTGTCCTTCCTGGGATGAGAGGGAGGGGCCGCACCCTGTCCCCTCCGCTCACGCATCCCAGTTCAGGCTCCGGGACGCCCTCGGTGAGCGGGCGCTGGGCTGGCCCTGTGCGTGCCCTCCTGCCCCCGGTGTTCAGCTGAAAACCAGCCCCACGCAGCCCTTCAAGCTCCGAACCTGAGCAGACGTCCGTGGAAGCAGCTGGAGAAGCCACCTTGAGGCGGCGCGCGAGGTGGTCTCAGACGCCCCCCGCGTCCCCGTGACCCCAGGGTGCCATCTTCGTTCGTTTAACAGCCCGGCTGGAACCCGGGGGAACCGAAGTCTCGCAACGCACAGCCCGCGAGCGAGGCGGTCGGGGGCCGCGGGGCCGGGTGTCTGCAGCTGACCCCTCCGGGCCGCAAGCCGCCCGCGCACCGGGCTCAGGGAAGCACCGCGGTCTCCTCAGAACGAGCTTCCTCAAGACGGCTTCGCCTGTCAGAAACGCAGTGCGGCGGCGTTAAGTCGCACACTCACGCGCACACTCACGTTGTACAGCCGTCGCCACCAGCGTCCAGAACTTCGCCGTCGTCCTGGACTGACCCTGTGTCCCCACGACACACTATGCCAAGTGAGTCGACAGCCCTCGCCCCCGTGCCCCTGCTCGCTCTCTGTCTCGGGGCGTCCGCCTGTTCCAGGCACCGTGTAGACGGGAGCACACGCTCCGTGTCCCTTTGTGAATGCCCCACTCTGCGCTAAGCAGAGAAGTTGACCCGAAGACGCCATTCCACCGCCAGCTGCGTAAGGACCCTCCCTGGCGTCCGCGGTGGGTACGCAGGGACGGGCCTCGCCCCCACAGGCGGACACGCGCCAGGAGGCAGGTGACCAGGGCACGCGAGTGACATGCCAGCACTAGTCACACCCCACGCCCCTGTTCTAGTTGTCAGGGCTGCTTTTCTAACAAATAAAAATAAAAAGGACCTTGAGGAACATTCGTCCTGAATTAGCTTGGCTGCCCTTAGTGTCACTGTGCGTTCAGAGCTCGGTGACGGGCCCAGCGTGGCCGGCCGCTCAGAGAGGTGGAGAACCCCCAAGGCCCCTGCGCACCGTTTCAGGGAAATGCGAGGGGCGCGCAGGGCTGGCTGGTGACGCCCGGGGACTTACAACAGGGACACCAGGCCCTGCAAGGGGTGAGGCCGTGGCCGGCGAGGGGGCTGCGGGAGCTGCATCTGCAGCCGGCCGCACTCAGCGTGCTGGGCACCCTGAAATGCTCACACTCTTCCGAAGACACTGGTGCCGCGCCCTCCGTGTGAGGCTCACCGACACCATTGGAGTGTGGAGAGGGAGCTGCTTTGCCGATGGCTGGGGGACCCTAAGCGGGCGGCTCCTGACGGGGCGGGGACGTTCAATGCCCCCACGCACCTGGGCACACTGCACATCTGTGTTTTTTTTCTTTTTTTTTTTGAGTGGGGGTCTGAAAAGAGTTTTGTTTCTTAAGCAGCTACGAAGCTGCTGAAAAGCTTGGCTCTTTCAAGGGGAGGTCAGAAAATAAAACGTTTACTTACCTCGTGTTTCCACTGCTTCCATGGGCTTTGCACCACGCTCCCAGCGCAGTGTCTCAAGAACGTGGGTTTTCTAAAGAGGAACCAAGACCCGTCACTGTGCTAGGACAGATTCGGCAGAGCCAACGGGCTCCAAGTTCAGCAGCTGGCCTGCCTGTGGGTTTTAAATAGATAAGAAATGAAAATGGTCCCAGATTTAGGAGTGGAGAGCTAAGTTTGGAGGTGCCGAGCAAAGGCCCTGAAACCATTGAGCAGAGCAGCTGAACTCAAGCTCTGTCTGCCATCATGAGACGCTGAAACGGGCTGTCACCACCCTCCCGCTGTGGCCAGTGCGAAGGCCCGGGGCCCAGGCGGGGCTGAGAAAGCACCTGGGCATGCGTGAGGCGGCTGGCCTTCACGGGCTCCTCGCTCTTCATCGTGGGGCAGGAGAACAGCACAGATGCCCCGGGCTGGCCGTGCGTCTGGTGCACGGACACCGACCACCTGCCCGACAGCGGGACGTGTTTCTACCATAGCTTAGGTAGCGGTCAGGGAACGTACGCTGCTCGCTCTTTCTTTTTGGGAGGCTTGGAGGTAATCCTTCTGAGTTGGCACCAGGGGACATCTCAGTCCAAGCACTTCTCATGCCATATGGTCATCTCAGCCGTGGCGAAGGCCACCACTAGCTACCTCCAGACTCTGTCGCCAGCCCGGCCACCAACTGTGCTCTGGGAAGCACTCTCTGTCCTGCGAGCCTGTGCCCTCTCTGTGTCCTGAAGACGCTGTGTGACTGATGTCTCTCAGACCCCCCTCCAGGGTCAGCCCTCCCCCGGCTGTGTGTTCACCAGGGCTCACCTCCTTCTCTAAGTCGTTCCTGACTGAGCCAGTCCTGGGGACTTCCCTCCTGCCCACCCTCCCCTGACCCTGAGCATCGGGGCCCCTGGCTTTGATGGCGATCACAAGTCACCTTTGTACTTCGGTGTCAGTCCTATGTCCCTGGGAAATTACTAGAGCAGGAATACTTGCTAAAAGCGATGTCATTGCCTTTCACTGGAAGCTGTTGAATCAATAAGTATTTCTCACCTGAAATGTTAAGCAGGGCCAAGAACACACGTTGACTTGAAAAGGAATCTTCAGGGTTAGCAGAGCGGGGCAGGTCAGACCCCCAGGAGAGATCACTAGAAGAATACATGAAGAATACATGTGTGTGTGGGTGGGGCTCAGCCCACGGGAACCCAGCTTTCTCTCTTCACCTCAGAAGGCTGCAGGCCTCGGTCCTTTCCTTGATTGCATTCCCCACAACTGTTCCGAGACAGAATTTGTTGGGGAGCCTGTAGACCCTCCGAAACTGTCCATACTCTGTTTCTTTCTGGGCTAGGGATGGGGTGGTGGGTGGGGGGGTTTTGAAGGACAGACGGACACCCCGCTAAGTGCCCATTCCTTCTGCTCTAATCTCGGGGCTCGCCTGCTGGGGGGATGGGAAGGGCTTGGAGCCTGAAAGGCCTCTCCCTCTGGAAGTCCATTCAAAAGAGCATTCAATTTCTAAAACATGATATACATAATTTTGTAGAGAGACTTACCTATAAAACAGAAGAAAATGACTCGATAGGAAATGCAGCCTGCCCTTGGCATGGGGGTGTAGTGGGGTGTCAGGTTGATTAGGGGAAGGGCACGCAGGTCAGCATTGGACTCTGTAACACCTTCTGGTACAATCTTTCTTATGGGGGAATATCCCCATTGTCATTTACGCAGGAAAAGGTCATGATGGACCACACCCGGATGGAAGGGGTGGTGGTGGTGGTACTGTTTATTTCCTGATTTATTTTTGCAGAGAAATCACTTAATATCTCCGCTGCCACCTTTTCACGTGGCTCTAGAGCCGTGTGCCCCAGAGAGAGACACTGTCAGGTAAAACTGGTGCCGTTTTCGAGCTATGAGTTATCTGCGTGTCATCTACATGTTATCTAAACCATTAAGAGTTGTTAATACTTAATATCACTATTCACACAAAGGTGTTGTGAGTTCTCCGCGTGCGTCTTCGAGGAGCATCGAGCCAGCCGACACACTCTTCACCCTCTGTTGGGTGGCAGGATTTCTGGCACTTGTTCCTCTGTGACCTACAGAGGTGGTGTGGTGTCCCTCTCTCAGCCTCGGTTTCCTCGTCTGTGAAACGGGGACAGTGATGGCACCTGCCTCCTACGGTCAAGTGAGATGCTTCACAGGACGTGCTTAGCGTAGCAGGAACTCAAAAGTGAGTTCATGTCCTCAGTCCCAAAGACGGGCTCAATGTAAAACTTGCTGTCAACTAATTTGTGACTCGTCCCTGTGTGATGAGAAGATTCTTGAGTTGGGAGCTCTAGTCTGTAGTAACGACTGGGCACATTACTTTACTTCTCTGGTTTCTGTTTTTTTTGTCTTTAGAACAAAGGAGCTGGGTTGGAGGACCTCCGAGTACCTTTCAGTTCTAAAGGTCTAAATTTTTAGTAAATTTAACATACAACACATTGTACAATTCAGCGATGTATATTTTAGTTAGATGCACTTCAGGTTAAAATTGTATTACGCAAAGTTTGAAATGCAGAAGGAAATGGGAAGCGACATATATACACCTGTCATTGGTGTTGAGAAATATAAGGATTCATTTTCTTTCATAGATTTGAAAATGCTGTGAGTGAAATTCAATTATCAATTATATTTAAAGATGCAAAAACAAGATTGAAATCACTGCTAGAAGAAAGGAAACTAGTTCGATGCCCATTGTTTCTCAGAGAAAGTCCTGGGGCCTGCTGCCCCCGGGCCCAGCAGAGGGAGTCCGGAGCAGCGAGCAGGCTCTCCTTTCTGGAACGTTTCATCTCACTGAGGTGGATGAATCTAGCTTAGCAGCAGCACACGCCTCAATAAAACATGGACTCTGCATCTTGTTTTCAATAAGAAGCCATCCATGGCAGTGCCGGCCATGGTGGAAATGCCTCCTGAGAGAATTGGGTTCAAATTCTGGCTGCCTTTCCTTCTAAATGTGTGACTGTAGGCAAGTTAGGTAATGCCCTTGCGCCTCAGTTTCTTCAGAAAATGGAGCTAGCCTCAGGCCTGCTGTGGATATCGATTGAGAAACTACATGTAAGACTCTAAGCCAGCTACATAGAGAGCACAGTGAATGTTAGCTGCCATTATTATTTGATTCCATAACTAATTATTGAATGTCTACTATGTAGTAGTCTCTGTACTAGACCCTGAAATGCTTTTGGGCTTCAGTTTTTTGTGTCTGGTCTACAAACAGAGTGCTACAATGTTAGATATGAAACCCTGGTGATCCAAGCCCAGGGGACCCAGCTTAGACTAGGAAAAAGGTCATTTGGAGTCAGAGGACTTTTTAGACTCAGGAGGCATGTGAGATGTAAGTGAAGTACCTGCTTATGGTTTTGCCTTGATGTTGCTCAGTTCCTGTGCCAGGTTTTAGAAAGTGCCTTGTGACGCCTATTAAAGCCACTGTGACATTCGAAGAGCCAAACGTGCCCGATTAGACACTCGTGTCCCATATTTATGAAAAGGTTATGGTGTATTTCCTTGGTGCAAATTATTTTTGGCTCTTACTGACATTTATGACTTTGATAAAGTCTGTACAGCATAGTGCATGTAATTAATTTGTTCTCGCCATCAGCTTGCATTTTTTAAGGCGATATCGTAGAAGATGCTATGTCAGCAGATAGAGATTTCAGCAGATAAGGAGTAGGCAACATATGGGGAAGGACAAGATGAGAAGTGTAATCATGGCAATAGTGCATTCTTACATAGACTTATTCCGGAAATGGTGGGAAGATGTGCTTTTTGCCAGTAGTTTCATCGTGATGCTTCCCATGATCCCCAGCCTTGTCTAGTCAACCAGCAGTCCACAGGGCATTAAAAGCGGGTGTCAGGGGGATGACTTCCATTAGAGGGCTGACTGACCATTTGGTCTCCACCTCCGGTTGAACTGGCGTTGGCACCGGCTGGTTAGGTTGCTTTTTGGTGACTTTGGGGAAAAGCTAAGCCATGTAAGCGAGAGCTGTGCTGTACGTGGGCCCACAAGGTTTTGACAGATACTGAATATTTGGTGACCACCTCCTCCTGTGGCCCCTTCACTTGCGCAGGTGGCTCAACCTCTCCATGTAAAGGAGGGGCGGGCATGGGCCTCTGAACATCAGGCACACGCAGTCCAGCACTCCGCAGACGCGGGGGAACGGCACCGCCAGGAATCACGGGGAGCTTTTGGCCCTGCCGGTAGGGAGGGTGTTTAATTAAGAAAGATAAAAATGCTGTGGACGCACTGGTCCTTAGCACCCCACTCCTACGGGGCTGATGGCTTCTACACATCCCGTCCCCACGGCGCACGTTGGACAGCGCCGCTCACAGGCACAAAGTGCCCGTGACATTCCGCCTTTGGGCAGTCTTGGTTCTCGGGAGAAGGGGTCTCTCAGAATTAATGATTTGGGTACCTTTGGGCCAGGCTTTATCCTTCCTGGTAAATCATAGAAACAACACAATGAACACCGCCCCTCCTCCTCTCCAAAAGCAAAGATCCAAGGCGCTGCTGCTGCTCCTATTAGCGGCCGGGCCTGGCATCTGGCGGCGAAACGCAGAGGCTGGACGGAGCCTGAGTTCCTGCGACCCGGCCGTCCGGGGCACGGCAGAGTCCGGAGCCGGCCGCGGGGGGGCGCTCCCGGACTCGCACCTGCTCGGCCGGCGGCGCGGGGCGGGGCCTCGGCGGCGGGCGGGAGGAGCCTCGGTGGTGGGCGGGGCCTCGGAGGCGATTGGGGCGTGGGCGGCGGGGCGGGGCCTCGGAGGCGGTGGGCGGGGCCTCGGAGGCGGGAGGCGGAGTCGCTCCGCGCCGAGCCGGCGTCTCCCTGACAGGCGCCCTCCGCCGCCGCCGCCGCCGCCTTTTCTTCCCGGTCCCCGGCCGCCCGGTCCCGCCTCGGGCCGCGCCCCCGCCGCCTCCCCCGCCGCCCGCGCAGCTCGCCGCCAGGCTTCCTCGCGACAGGAACTGCGCGGCCACAGTCCCGCCCGCCTTCGGCGCCGCTCCGGCCCCCGCTCCCCTCAGCCGCCGCCGCCGCCGCCACCGCCGGGGTCTCGCCGCCCCTTCCCCCGCCCGGGCGCCCCCGGAGGGGCCGGCGCCCTACGGTCGCCATGCCCAGCAAGACCAAGTACAACCTTGTGGACGACGGGCACGACCTGCGGATCCCGCTGCACAACGAGGACGCCTTCCAGCACGGCATCTGCTTCGAGGCCAAGGTGAGGGCCGGCGCTGCGGCCGGACGCGCCGCCAGCGCGCGCCGCGCGGGGCCCGGCTGACCGGGGCCCCTTCTCCTAGAGGGGGACCCCGCCCAGAGTGGAACCCGCGGCTCCGGCCGGAACTGCGGGAGCACCAGCAAAGTTTGATCCCCCTCCCACCTGCAGACCCCCGTCCTCCCCTCCCACCTGCACACCTGTATCCTCCCCTCCCACCTGCAGAACCTCATCCTTACCCACTCCCACCTGCAGACTCCTGTCCTCCCCTCCTACCTGCAGACACCTCCTCCGGCCCCCCTATCCTCCTCCCCCCATCTGCCCACCCCACCCTCACTGGCCCATGGCTGACGGAGTCTCTCCCAGACCCCCTGAGGAGGACAAGCCAGTGGGTGAGTGCAGCCTGGACACCTGGTCCTTTAGAGAATGGGTTCAGGGAAGCTCTGGTGTTATTTACCTGCCAGATCCCATGGGAGAGGTGTTTTCAGGAAGGTCTTTCAAAGGGGAATACCTGCTTCCCCATTGAGGAAATAATACAGGTGTATTTTTGGTTCCAGGTAACCAGGTCCAGGTGTCAGAGTCACTTACTAAATGCCTAGGTTGCCACAACTCCTTTGCAAGTGCCAGTCGTCGGGTGTGTGTGTGTGAGAGTGATAGTTTTGTGGTGCAATGTTACGTTTCAGCAGCTAGCAGGAAACCACTGATGAAGAACTTGGGGGGATGGCTTAATTCCCAGGGCCAGGGCCACAGCCCCAGGCCTGTCCTTGGGGGGTAGGGTGGGGTGGAAGCCTGTGCCGCACCCTCTGGTGAGGATAAGCTGCCCCAGAGCTTCCCAGAGTGAGGAGTCCCAGTATCTGAACTCACAGCTGGCGTGCCTGCTGCCCGCGGCCTGGGGCGCGGGCTTCCCGGCGGAAAGGGTGGAGACAGTTTTCGTCTTCGTCCCCCTTGTCTCCTTTGTGCCGTCGTAGCTGCAGGTGTGAGCCTCTCACACGAGGACCAGCCGGCCCATGGGAAGGCCATTTCCCCCACTTTGTGAAACATCTGGTACTATACGTGCCCAGCGCTGTCAGTTATCTTGAGATGTTTTTCCTTCTCCTGGAGATGTGGGTTGGTGATCTTGCCTTTTTTGTTTTTTTCCTGAATAACCTTTTCCTAGTCATCTGGGCTAGAGCAGGGAGGACACCCCCTGGCCCCCGACACTTAGCGTGTGGCGGAATGCGGAGCCGCATTCCGGGGTACGGCTGGGACCAGAGCAGGCTGCAGCCCAGATCTTACCTCGCTTCTCTTGGAATAGGTGTGTTTGGTCCGAGATGGGATGTTTGGGTTAATTTTTGTCCAGGCCTGTTGCTTTGGTGAGCAGGTTTTTTATTTTAAAGTATGAGTTTTCAACACGGTCGTGACTTAATTTTCTTTGACATACGTAAACTAGGACCTTGGCTTTGTCTCGTTCGGTTCACTAGTGCTCTGTTTTGCAAGAGTGGGGGTAAGGAGAGGTCAGGGTTAAAATGTTTTTAAGCCTTTTGTTCTTTTCTCACAGTCATGGCATTTGATCCTAATTGGGTCTCAAAACCTAGCATGCATGAGAATCACCGGGTGAAAGTATGTGAGAGTCTGATTATTGCCACCTCCATTCTAATTTGCCACATCTTGGGGGAGCCCAGGACCCTGGACCTCTAACGGGCTCCCCACACTGTCCGATGCAGGGGCTGGGACCAGGCTGTGGGGAGGGTTGGGCTTGAGGCCTGCCTCTGCCTTGCTGGGGCTTACCCTGCGTTCCCCAGCGGTGTCTTCTAATCAAATGTCGCTCCTGTAGTACCTTCCGGATTCACACAAAGTGGTGCTCCGGGGCAGGGCAGGGGGATGGCTGGTTGGGGCTGTGTTCCTGGTGCAGACCTGAGGCACAGGGACCACGGGTCTGCTTTGAAAATGAGGAGCTAGAGAGGAAAGGACAGGGCCGGCTTTGGGGACCAGGCCCTAAGTCCCGGAGCTTCGTGACCAGAGCTGGACAGCAGCGTGCGTCCAAGCCCTGTCAGCCATGGCCTGCGTTGAGGGGGAAGCAGGGCTTTCTGTCCCATGTGCACGGCGAGCGCCACCCCTCTGCGGTGTCCATCCCTCCAGAGCAGGGTCCCGGCACCGCCCAGGCACTGCGGCTTCTGGGCGATGCTCAGCACACTCCCCCTTGTTTTGGAAACGTGCAGGCCATAAAATGTAAACGACCTGTTGTTGCCTTGCCAGGCACCCTGGAAGGCAGGCCCAGGTCCCGGTCCCCAGCGCTGGTGGTCTCCCAGGACCAGCACTGCCTGGAGTGACTCTCTGGATGGCAGCCTCTCATCTCAGCGTTCTGTGGAGGTTGAAAGGTTCTGGCTAGGGTCGAAGGGCATGTGGGTGTCAGAGGTTCTGTGCATTTAAAAAACACCGTGCGTTTAGTTATCAAGCGGATCCTGCATGTTTTCACCTGCCAGACTTTGTGTGGTAATCGCTGCTTCCCTGGCTGTGGGTGTCCTCGTGTCTTACGAATGAGGACACGGGCTTGGAGGTGGCCATCACGTCAACGTGCACAGCTGTGCACAGCAGCGTCGGGATTCACATCTGGGCGCTTGGGCTTCAGGCTGCCAAGGCCGAGGCTTGGCCGCTGGATGGCTTTGCGGAGTGTTCACTCTGCTTCACACTTGGTGGCGGGGCAGCCTCCAGGCGCTGGCCCCTCCGGCTCCGCCGTGGGGTGTTTCCAAGCTTCTCATGAGGGGATCCCTGCAGACCTCCTTCTGGGCGGGGGGCTGCTCCCTGTGGTGCCTTCGCGGGTGAGTGGGTGGCCAGTCTCACCAGGCTGGAGGGCCTGCGGGGCCCCGACCTGCCTCCTGCTCCCTGGTGCCTTCCCAGGGCCGCCAGCCGATGCCACCCGCCGGGTGAGGTAGCGGCATGAAGCGCGCTGCGCGGAGGGTCAGGAGGGTATTAATAGCAGGTTCACCTGCATTCGGGGTGATTTTTGATTCACCTAGGACTTTTACATGTAAAGAATTTCCTTGTGTGGAAATAGGAACGTCAGTGTTATCTGCATTTTTCAGATGCAAAGATGAGGCTCAGGGGGATTAACTTGTCTGGAGTCACTGAACTGTTGGGATGAGAAAATAGTGATAACGGCGACCCTCGCCCCTGACTGCGAGCCGGGTGCTGTCTGGGCCTGGCCGCATTCAGTCCTCACTCCAGCACTGCGCCCCGGCCCGTGGCTCTCCGCGGACCCCAAGTCAGTGGCTGTGCTGTGTCCGTAGCCCTCTGGGTTCCCCGGGTCCGCCCCGTGGTGCAGACCATCAGGGTCGGAGGCACTGTGGCTCCGATGCAGAGGTTGGGTCCAGAGGGGAAGTTGTCCACACAGGGTCACATAGCTCCACGGGAGCAGAGCCGGGGCCACCCTAGCTCCCCGGCCTCACGCTGGTTTCAGCTATAGCCAACTAGCTCCAAACCCAGTGGCTTAAAACAACATCCGTTAATTTGCTCGTGATTCGTGGGTCGGAGTTCGGGGAGGGCTGGGCTGTTCTTCTGTTGCATGGGGTGTCGACTAGGTCACTCGGCTGGCTGCATTTACCTGTGGCAGGGCTGGCCCGGAAGGTCCTAGAAGTGCCACTCACAGGGCTGACCCTCCAGGTGGCTGTTCTCCACTGGGTCGCTTGGATTTCCTCACAGCATGGTGGCACTTTCATCTGGCAGCTGGCTTGTAAGAGGGAGTGTTCCAGGTGGTGAAGGCAGGAGCTCTGAAGGCCTGGCCTCTAAAGTCCCACAGGGTCACTTCTGCGTTCTGTTGGTCAGATTGGGCCACCGGCCAGCTCGGATTCAGGGCAGGAGAAGCGGACTTCACTTCTTGGTGAGGAGTGTCAAAGTCCCATTGTGATAGTGCTCGGGGGGAGAGTGACGTTGCTGAAGCTGCCTCAGGATCGCAGCCTACACCTCTGTTCTTCCCTCACACCGCACCTCCGGGACCTGGAGTGTTTTTAGGGGACCCGTCTCACGCTCTGTGCATACGTCTCCCCAACACCGGGTACATGCAGCCTTCAGTAACACATTATTTGGCAAGTGGGAGAAATTACCTACTGCAGGAAGTCTGAAAGCAGTAAATATTGTCCTACTGCTGAGTCATCTCATCCTATCGTTTCAGTAACCTGAAGGCCTCCACCTTGTCCTGTGAACTTCTGTTCTGTTCATTTTCCTGGAATATAATTCTGTTACCCTCTTGCCCCAAACTGCAAAGAGTTTCTAAGCCCATTCTGTTAGACCCCCGATTCCGAGGGCTCTGTTTTTTGAACAACCCCCTCCATCGCCCTGTGCTTCAATCCAACAGGGTGCTCACGAGCCCAGAAACTGCTTTGAGGTTCCCCACGCCCCCCTCAGGCCCAGCCGACATGTCACTCAGTGATGTGGCGGCTGCTACCAGTCCCTCCTCTACGTCGGAGGCACACCAGACCCTGCTGTGGGTTAGAGCTGCTTGCCCGTCTGATCTGTCATCGTCAGGGTCCCTGCTGCTCTGTCCCTGTCTTTTGCGGTGCTGGGTGCGGTGCTCTGCATGTAGAAAATGTATTTTGAATGAATGATTGTAATTTCTAAGATGGTCCCCACACGGACTGCCGAGGGCTGTCCCGTGTTGCCAGGTGTGGGCGATGCCCCAGCCTGCTCTCCTCCCGACTTTCTCTTGCCTTACGCCTGCACCTCTCGGTCCCCAGGGGCCTGAGGGACGACCTGGTATCCCTCAAGGTACCCCCACCCCCACCAAAGAAAGTGCTGAGGACACATTTTGTCCTCATTAAGTGGAATTCCAGTGATGGGCATGCAGTGCAATTAATATAATCTTTGATTATAGAATACGTGATCGATTGTCATTTATTAGTAAAAATATATTTTCAACCTGTTGTGTTCTCATTAATGAATTGATACCTTTCTCCCCAATTTATTGTTTTATCTCCTTTAATATTCTATGTTATAGTTTTTATGACATTAGTTCAGTTGACAGCATGGCATGGATTCAGGAGCCACACTGTGTTTAGGTTCAAATCCCACCGGGTCCCTCACTTGCTGCGTGGCCCTGTGTGCGTTACTTAAATCTCTCCCTTAGTACCGTCATCTATGAAAAGGGGGTGCCAATGTCACATACCTCAGAGGGCTGATGAGGAGAGTAATGCATTATATGTGTAAATGCCTCGCATGGTGCCTGGCAAAGAGGTGGCTGTTTTTATTATCGTTGTCATTTAATCCTACAAGTTGCAGTTTAAGTTTCCCCTGTGCATGTTCTACTCTTGGCGTGATACGCTCCATCCTTTTACCATGCAGAGGCCCAGCCGTGTATCATCTCCATTTAACATGTCTGCTTCAGAACTCGAGCCGCAGTAGTCCTCTGATTCCTAAAGTTGCAAATCAGACGGCATGACTACTCTGTGGGCTTGAAGTAGCTGTCAGCTTCCTCGGGAAGGAGTGAGAAGGGGTAACTGGCTCCCTGGGCGCCCCGCACACTTGTTCCAGCCCTGGATCCTTGTCGGGGTTGGAGGTCACAGGCCCTCCGTGCGGTGCGTCGTCTCTGCACTGTTTCTCTGAATTTCTCGGATAAACGTCTCTTCAAGCGGAGGCGCTCTAAGCAGATGCAGTCTCACCTCCTGGGGTTTATCAGCACCTCGTGTGATGTGTACAGTTCCCTTTCAATTTTTACATTCTGCATCGTTTCCTTTAAGCACTGCTGCAGCTGGCTTCAAAAGTTACTTAAAATGGCCTTCCGGCGAGTCCTGTGCCCAGAGCGCTGCAACGCCTCCGAACCCCCTCTCCCACCCCGGGTGTCACCCCGCTGGTGTTCTGCAGCATTTCAGTGAGACTCGTGTGTCTGGTGACCCATCTGTGAGCTGCTCCACCCACTGATTCTCCAAGCTGCAGTGCTTTCCAGGATCCGCCGTGACAGTGGGCTGAGCCGGGGCCCCCAGCACGGGGTGGGCAGGAAGGGGGCACCCATCCCCAGGGCACCCCGTGTGCTGCACTCCACCGGGGAGAAACGCTCCCTGCGTGCTTGCAGCGCCCACGGCCGCACATTCCCTGCTGGCTCCATGTGTGCATTGTGTCCTGACCTGGGCTGCCAGCTCCCCCAGGGCCAGGGGGACGCCCCACATGCCTGCCTGTGCTGTCTGCATCCTAGAACACCAGCATGCTAATCACTGTCATTTAAAAAGCACTTACTGTGTTCCAGGCATTATGCCGAGCGCTTTATACGAAATCATTATTCCTCCCTGCAGCCATGTGAGTTAGGGCATTCCTGTCATCCGAGTTTTACAGAAGGGGAGGCTGCGTCGAAGGGCGGGGTGACTTGCTCACGGTCCACATTTAGTAGTAGACAGACCCCAGAGTCAAACCCAGGCGCTGTCCACCGCCGGCAGCTGTGCACTGGCTCTCAGACGCCAGGAGCTAACGTCCTGCACGTGGCTCTCAGCGTGGGATGCACGTCAGCTCACTCAGTCCTGGTGTGGGCCCCGAGGGTCGGCCTTGTCCCCACTCTGCAGGTGAGGGCACTCAGGCACATCCCGGGTTGGATCGGACGGGCAAATGGTCGGTGGAAGGCAGTGGCCTCAGCCCTCCCTGCACGACTCTGCCTGGGCCCGGGGCTGACCGGCTGCTCTGTGCTGGGGGCAGCGGGCTGCTTGGTGACCTGTAGATATGGAAACGGGCATTAGTGAGGAGGGGCGAGGGGGGTGGAGGCCGGGGGGGAGAGGCTCCCGGAGGCGTGTTCCCGCCGCCACGCGCTTCCGGCCCGGAGGTGGCAGTCCACTCCCGCCCACCGTCCCTCGCCCCAGGCCCTGACCCTGGCCCTCCTGGCGCCATGCCTGAGGGCCAGGGCCCACAGCCCAGGGGCCCTCCAGGGGAGAGCCCCCGGCCCGGCTGGCGGCGAGCCCCAGCGTCGGCAAGGCTCTCGGCTGCGTCTTTTCCGACGTGACAGCTGCTCCCCTGCCGGCGTCAGCCTCTCTGGATGGGAGGCGCTCATGCGGAAGTGTTTTCTTTTTCTGCCAAGAGGAAGATTAACGCTCGCGGCAGGCCAGGTGGCAGGTGACTGCATTCCTCACGCCCTGCCTGTGCCCAGCTATGTTTCCACGCCGCCCTCGGAGCCACGGCCTTTCTGTTCTCAGACTTGGCGGCCATGGCCGACGTGTGGTCTAAGCTTTTTTTTTTTACTGTGATCGAAAATTTACCTTTTGCTTAAAGGTCACTCGAAAGCAGCTTTTTCTCATTCAGGTCAAGATCTTGCAGCATCTGCAAATGAGGGGGATCGGCGGCAGATTCCCTCGATTTGATAAAGCAGCAGTTCTCTTGCTCGGTGCCTTCGCGTCACATGGACACTAGACGTAGACAGAGGCACAGGCTTGTGGAAGTGGCCGCTGGGCCGCTGTCTCTGTCAGAGTTTCCAGGTGGTGCTGACTGACGCCTGGCATTGAGAACCCTGGAGCCGGAGCCCGAGGTCTTGGCTCGGTGGCGCCCCAGGAGTTAAAGTGCTCTCAGTGAATTTAATTCAGTTAGTATGGGTGCGGCCTGCGTGTTGCGATTTTTGTCTTTCTTTGCTGAGACTGTCTTCTTGTCTGTTTCAAGAATATTCATAATTGCTTGTTGAAGTTTTGTGTCCCTGGGTTTCCTGTTAACACTTATGTGCCCGTTTTGCGATTACATTGGCCTCTCCTGCCATCAGACCCCTGGCCTGCGAGGTCCTCCAGCAGGCACAGTGGCTCACTTTCCAGGACGCTGCACAATGCGTGACCCACAGGCACAGTCCCGATCTAGGACGGATGACATCGAAGTTGCAGAGTGTGCATGGCCTCGGCCCTCAGCGCCTGGTGCCCTTGCCAGCTCCGCGGTCCTGCCTCTCGTCCTGGGTCCTGTCGGCTGCGCCTCCCAGGACGGTTTGCTGGAGGGAACGGGGCGTTCGATGCCTCTGCCTCCCAGCCAGGCCTTGGCAAGCTGGTAAAGGTTTTTCTGGCATGGGTCTCCTTTATCTTTTGCCGATGGTAAGCTAGCCTGTGGCCTGAGGTGGACTCGGGGTTGGTGACCCAGGATGGCCACATCAAGTCCATGCTGGTCTTGGGAGGCGTAGCAGGCATCTTTCCGCCTTCGTCACCAGCCCTGCGTGCTCCGTCTGCAGCCATAGCTGCGCTGGGTGCTGGTCGGGCACAGGAGCCATCGCAGCAGCTGGGGCCCGTGTGTCGTCCGCAGCGCGGGCAGGCCCTGCTCAGGAAGCGTGTGGCCCACAGGGCGAGGCCGACACCCTCAGTGTCTGGTGGCTGTCAGGTGCCTCCTGACAGGGATGCCTTCTAGGGATCCCCTATTTCCTCTTTCCAGCGTAGCCTGAAGTCATTTTTCATTTAAAACGTCTGAAGCACACACTCGAGGCTGCTGACTCACCTCTTCTGGGGAGAAGTCTGGATGCCCGGGGCACGCCGTGTGGGAGGGATGCTTGTGCCTCCCATCCACTTGCTCTTTTCTCTCTGAGACGCTGTTCACTCGGTGCTCGGCGGGGGGGCTGGGGCTGAGGCCGGGACGTGCGGGGCCTTGTTCCGGACAGGCCGTGCTGCCAGCCTGCCCCTCCTCGGCTCGGCAGCCGGACCCAGTCTCTGTCAGCTCCGGGCACTTCGGTGCCCTCGTTGGTAAAGTGTGGAGCTGGCCGGAAGGTAAGTCTCGGCTTCCGCGTCTTCTTCCCACACCTCTGCAGACCGGCCCCCGTCCCCAGGGAAGTCATGCCCCAGTCACTTGGCACCCACACGCTGGCTGACGGATCCGTCGGCACAGACAGCCGCGCGCCCCGCTGCCCGCACGTGGCGCTGACGCGCCCCGCTGTGCCCGTGCCGGGCGCCAGGCGTGGAGGGGACCGCACTCCCGGCCCCTGGCCATCGCCCGTCAGCGTTGCTCAGGCACCGCGGCACGGAGGCAGGCTTCACTCCTCGCTTGTCTCCTGTTCTCGAATATTTACGCCTTTTGCTGCTCCGTGGAAAAAACGTCTTTTAAAATTTTAGCAGTTTTCCCTATTGTAGTGAAAATAAAAAGGTGGTATTCAAACTCTGGAAAAGTGGCAGCGGTATAATTATTGGACCTTCTGCAATTCCTATGAAAACAACAGAGCAGCTGAATAGCAAAGCCAAAAGCTCATGGACAGCAGGCCACAAAATTTGGCGACGGGGTATCCCCATGAGCCCCCAAGCACATTCAGGTGGGGACAGTTCACCAACAGCCGGCATGATATTTGGGTCCGTGTGGGAGGAAAACAGGGAGCCGCAGGGCCCAGGGCGAACGTGGGAGAGGAGAACCCGGGGCCAGCGGGCCCGCCGCAGAGCATGGTGCATGCCACAGGGCTGCGGCCGACGCCTCAGGGCGAGGCCACCGCAAGGCCAGCCCCGTGAGCTCCCAGGGCTGGCTCGCCAGGCCGGAGCCCGTGCCCAGCAGAGGCCGCCGCGGGCAGCGCGGATGCTGAGCGGCACCGGCACTGGCGGCAGAAGGGGAGGTCAGACACCGGGGAGAGCGAAGCAGCACCACGCTTGCCTGCCGCAGAACAGGGACTGCGGTTAGGAAGCTTCCGGACTCAGGAAAGCAGGGTCGCGAAAGCATCGACAGCGGAAGAGCATCAAGGTCAAATCCGAAGGCATTTCCATGAGAGGAGAGAGAACGAGGAGCAAGACATCATCTCTGGAGACGTGTGACAATGAGCACTGCCAAAGACATGCATTCAAAGAACAGATAAAAATATAACATCATTTCTAAAGGAGCTAAAAATATTTTAAATTATGCAAGACATGAAAGAACATAGATTTGAATTATGAAAATTCAGAAATAAAGTGACAGAATTCAAGAAAGTCAGAAATATAGAGAAATATAGAAATTATTTTAGAAATGAAAACTAGAAGGGATATAAGAAAAAATAAACCTAACAAACGCCTGAAAAGTAGGGAAAGTTTTAAAATGAAAAAGAATTACAGAAAAAGATAAAATAGATTTGAGAATGGCAAATATCGAAGACAGGCAGAGAAGAGCTAACACACGGCTAAGGGGGCGCTCGAAACACAGAGCCAAACCAAGGGGACCAGGACTCCAAAATAGTAATTTGTGACTATTCCCCGGAAAGAACAGTATCCGAAACCTCGTGCTGTGAGCACACAGTGTGCGCCTGAGGACGCGGGCGGGCGGTCGCTCTCGAGGTGGGCGCCAGTAGCAGCGCCGGGCTTTAAAGGAAAAGGCCACCTGGGCACCCAAGAAAGAACGCGAGTTGCAAGGGAAAGGAAAACGAGGTTATCAGACTTGCAACAAGCCAGGGGAAGTGGGGCGACCCACCTAAGCCAAAAGGAACCAAGGGCTGTGTGTGCAGTTCTGACGTGCGGAAGTCAGGGAACGTTGTTCCCATGAGCCCTTAGGGACCCGGAGCGAGCCTCGGTGGCCGGAGCAGCGACACGCGTGAGTGAGCGGGTGGTGTGGAGCAGGGAGCTGTTACGGAGCGAAGACTCTGTGAAGGTCGCCAGGGGGAGGTTACGTGCAGCAGGAACGTGGTCGCAGCAGCTCACGGTGGCGGCTGTGACAAACCGCTGTGGTGCCGGTGGCCTAAAAACCAGAAACTTATTCCCACAGTTCTGGAGGCCAGAAGTGCGCAATCAATTTCATCCCCCTGAAACCGAGGTGCTGGCAGGCTGCCCGCCCTGCGAGGGTCCAGGGGACAGTGCATCCGCTGCTCTTCCAGCTGCTGGTGGCTGCCAGCACCTCTGCGGTCTCTGCCCCCCAGCCTGCTGGCTTTTCCCCTTCGGTGGGTGACGTTCCTGCCTCGTCCTCGTGGAGTAGCTGTGAGGCGTTTCGGGCCTTCGCAGGTGATCCCCCACCTGAGGCCTCACTCACCTCTGCAGTCAGTGTCTGCCATGATGGGGTGACAGTCACAGTTTTGGCCGGCCACAGGGATCTAGGAAACCCGTTTTTTAAGCAGTGGAGGAGGGGTGGCACGTGCGGTTTTCGGCATCATAACAGGCTGCCGCTAGCACCATTGCTGTCTGCGTGTTGGGGGCGTAAACGAGTGAGCATGGGACATTCAGTTCTGTCGTCCCCAGGGTACTCAAAAGCCACAATTTGGTGTGGAAGACGCAACAGATGAGTAGACAAGGTTAAGTACAACCTGCAGCCTTGAATTCTAATAGGAAATGTCAGTGTGAACCCTGACGTGTGTAACATCTGTCACACCAATTCTCACGCTCTCTCTAGCCTCCCAGCTCTGCTCACGACGGGGTGGGGAGCACGGCACAGGGAGTGGCAGCAGTAACGTGATGGTTGGGTAGTGGGCCAGAGGGGAGAAGGAGCAATCAAGGGGACCGTTTCATAAACTATGTACATGTCTAACCAATGGACTGTATACTTGAAACGAATAATACATTTTTAAAAAGTAAAAAAATTAACCAAAGAAAAGATGCCCAGAGGGTGGTCTTGAAAAAACGTTTTGCATTAAAAGATAACCAGGTCATCCTGGAGAATTGGCCGATTCTGGGTCTGAGGCAGGAAACCGGGAGCAGGAGAGAGCAGAGGGGGAGGGGAGGCCTCCCGGCCCTGGGAGATGCCAGTACTGGACGGGTACGACCACGAGGGTAATGAAGAGGGGTCACAGGGGTGGGGGGCGTGCTGCTCAGCCCTGGACGGTTGCACGCGACGTGCCGAGGAGCTGGCGGCAGTGTTAAGGCAAATACTTTGTAGGGGGTGGGGAGCTTAGACCTAAGACTTTGCATATTCTGGCTCCCTGGGAAACCATGACCTCCGTGTGGGTGGACACCCCACACCCTCTTGGCCCGTTGCCATTTCCCGTCCTACCAACCGATCAGCCTTCTGATGGAGCTCTATGCTGCCAGCCCCGCCATCTTCCCAGCAGGGGCAAGCGCTGGCTTTGCATCCAAAGAATATCTGTCCCTCACTGGGTTTCTGATCTTGCGAGCCCGCAGGAAAGCATTCCGGCCCAAAATCAGGCTCCTGCATCCGGGCCTTCTCCTGAACATCTCGGTTCCGTGTATGTCAGCCGTCATGGCTGCATGCCGCCATCACCAGGGAGCCCTTAAAATCACGGCGCTGGTGGGACCCCAGCCGCGACACATGCGGTGACATCCCCGGGGGTGGCTGCCGTCTACGTCTTGTGAGTTCTCCAGGTGACGCTGCGTGCAGCGGGGCTGCGAAGCACTGTCATCCTAGGAAGCTAGGGCTCTGAGCGGCAGGCAGGGCCGGGGCTTGACGCCTGAACGCTGGGCAGTGACCGTGCCCGCGGAGGCCCTACACACGGAGGCCGCCGCCCGCCCAGTTCTCCCAGAGCCCCGCAGCCCGGGCCTTCCCCGCCTTTGCCTTTCTGTAGAACTTGACCTGCGGGTTCTGCTGCTTTTCACAGCTCTTTCCTTTTGGCTGCAACAGACAAAAATTGATGACTAAGTCTTAAAAGACTTTTTTTCCACGGAGCAGCAAAAGGCGTAAATATTCGAGAACAGGAGACAAGAGGAGTGAAGGCTGCCTCCGTGCCGCGGTGCCTGAGCAACGCTGACGGACGATGGCCAGGGGCCGGGAGTGCAGTCCCCTCCACGCCCGGCCCGGCACGGGCACAGTGGGGCGCGTCAGCGCCACGTGCGGGCGGCCGTGCGCCGGCTGTCTGTGCCGACAGATCCGTCAGCCAGCGTGTGGGCGCCAAGTGACTGGGGCATGACTTCCCTGGGGACAGGGGGCCGGTCTGCAGAGGTGTGGGAAGAAGACGCGGAAGCGAGACTTACCTTCCGGCCAGCTCCATACTTTACCAACGAGGGCACCGAAGTGCCCGGAGCTGACAGCGACTGGTCCGGCTGCCGAGCCGAGGAGGGGCAGGCTGGCAGCACGGCCCGTCCGGAACAAGGCCCCGCACGTCCCGGCCTCAGCCCCGCCCCCCTGCTGAAACCGAGCGAATGGCGTCATGAGGTGCAGACGGCGTTCGTGGAGTGAACCCAGGCGCATTCACTCTTGGTTTAAGACATTCGGTGTTTGGCCAGTGGGTTTCCCTAAAACAGGCTCGCGTCATTGTCATTGGGTACACGTGTGGCATGACGGGGTTTCAGCGGGGTGTCACGCCTGCCCTCTTCAGGATCCAGAGCAGAGCCCGAAGGCTGGCTCCGTCAGCACCACTGACATACCCCCGCACCAGGTGCCAAAGGCGGTCCAGGCACGTCCAGGAGACGGGGTGTGTCTCTGGAGGGCCTCCTCTTCCCGAGCAGGAGCCCCGGGGATGATTTAGCGCCTTGACGTTTATCCATCTCGACTCCCCTTCTCTCTAAGTGAGAGACCCGTGTGATGGCAGAGTTCCCCACTGGGCCCGGGCCTTGGAAGGAGGAGGGCTTAGCACACTTTTGTCTGGCCCTGAAAACGGAGGTGGCTGTGTGGTGGGGTGGCCCTGATGGCATCGTAGGTCCTTCTTCTCCTGCAGGGGTCTTATCTCAGTGGAGCGGGGGCGGGGAGGTTTGGTGGGGTGGGGCAGAGGTCTGGTCGTGGGCAGGGGTCTGGTCCCAGTGGAGCGGGGGCGGGGTATTCTGGTCCCAGTGGGGCGGGCGGTGTGTGCAGCCAGATGGGGTAAATCCTCTGCTTGTCTTTCCTGGACTCATAGCCCTTGTGAACTAGAATCTGGGAACCAGTCCCAAACTGTGCTTTTGGGCTCAGCACCCACAGCCTTGTTGGCGGAGGGACGCTGAGCGTTCAGGCCGGGGTGCGTGCATCCTGGCCCGTCCGGACCTGGCCGGGGGCAGAGGGCACACGGGCAAACCCGGGCCCACCCTCCCGGGCCCACCCTCCCTTTCCTTCGGCTCCACAGTAGTTGGAGGTCAGGCTTGGAAGTGTTTGGCGGCTTATCCGAGATCACACAGTTAGTTTGGGCCTGAGCCTTTCTTCTGGCCTGTTATGGTCCCTTCCGAACGGCCCCGGCCGCCGGGTGGGGGTGCGGAGGGCAGGCCAGGCAGCCGCGTGCAGAGCTTCCAGGAGCACCGTGCAGGTGTGCAGAGCGGCGGAGGCTTTGGCCGTGCTTTGAGCCTTGCTTGTGCGTGCGCCGCAGAGACCCCTTGCACGCGCTTCCTCACCTGTCGTCATTGTCTGAGACTTTGCCATGCAGTTTAGCTCGCTCGTTTTCACTGCTAAGTAGTTCCCCCGCGTGGACACAGCAGTTTGTCTGTTCTTCTCTTGATTGGAAATTAGGTTGTTTCCAGTTTTTCGCAACTGTAGACATTGTTGCAGTGAACGTTCCTTACAAACCTCCGAGTCCCCTTGAGCGCAGCATGAGTTTGTTGGGCCACGTACCCCGGGCTGAGCACACGCCGGCCGCGTGGGGGCCCAGGGATCCCCAGGGACGCTGTTTGGGAGCGGTGCCTCCACACCGGGCCGACACCTGGTTTTGCTGCCTTAACCCTTTTTGCTAATATGCTCTCTGTGAAATGTCTTAAGATTTGCATTTTCCTCATTACTCGTTAGGACATCAGTTTTTATGTTTGCCATAGTTTTTTTTTTTTCCCCTCGTGTGAACTACTTGTTCATATCCCTAGTCCATTTTTTTGGTTGAGTCTTTTGCCTTTCCCTGTTGATTTGTAGAAGTTTGATCTGAAGCTTGGTCACGTATGTTACAAACCATCTTTTTTAACTTTGTGGCTTGTCTTTTCGTTCTTTATGGTATCTTCTGATATATAAATGTTTTAGATTTTAATACAAAATATATAAATCTTTCCCTTTTCATTTATGCTCTTTGTCTTTTAAAAAATTCTGTGATCCGAGATCATCATGGTGACTTTTAGTGCCCTGGAGGGGTTTTAGATTCGCCTTCCTCATTTAGCTCTGGAACTTATTTTTGTGTGGGGTTTGAAATAGGAGTCTCGTTTTGCTTTCCTCTGCGTAGATGGCCAGTTGTGCTGGCGCCATGTTCGTCTGCCTGCTCGCCATGTTGCCACTGCCGCGTCTCCAGCGCCGTGGGAGGCTGGCTGCACGGCGTGCGCTCGGTCTGCCCGCCTCAGACCCTCAGGGCCTCTGTCTTCTCAGTTCTCAGCCTCACAGTCTTGATTACCCTTGGCCTTTGTTCTTTCGTAAAAATTTTGGAATTAGTTTAGTAAGTTCTTTAAAACAGGGATCTTTGTTAGTTTTTTTCTTGTACTGACATGTCTTTTTGGGTTGAGATTTCTAATCAGAATTACACTGAATTTATAGAATAATTTTGGTGATAATTGACATTTTTGTGACATTTAGTCTTCCACAAATATTCCTATCTCTTTCTTCATTTATGTAGATCACTAGTGTCTTTCAAAGAAATTTGATAATTTCTTACATTTTTATCTACCTTTTCTTGGATTGATTTGTAGGTGCCTTATGGTTCTGTTTGCTGCAGTACATGGTGTCTTTCTCAGACACACGTTTCCTGACCGTTGGGGGCTGGTCTTCGTCACTTGCGTTCACGGCGCTTTTCACCACCAGGCCACCTGAAAATTTCTCCTTTCCTCAGCCCGCATGCCTGTGTTCTCTCTCTCGCTCTGGCTGTTCAACAGCAGACCTTTGAAGTTGTCATAAATACGACAAACTATTCCTTCAAATGGTTCAAATCACATGAAAGAATGCTCCAGTCGACTCATGAGTGATGCAGGTTACACGGAGACAGCGTTTCTCGGTTCAAGGACTGGCGCAATTCCAAAAGCGTGACCACATCCTCTGCCGGTGAGGCTTTGGGGAAATAAATACACACATTCCCACTCGCTGGGGGATTGCAAAACAGCATCACGCCGGCCTCTGCAGGGGGCCCACAACGCTCGGCCCCGTTTCACGTGCGTCCACTCCTTGATCAAACAGTCCCGCCGCCAGGATCCTGCTCCAAAGGGTTACTGGCAGCAATGCTTTGAAAGGTTTGCTGGATTTCGTAGCACAGTAAGATTTTTCTCACCGAGGGATGCAAAGACATTTACTCATGTGTTCTCTTAGTGCTTGTGTGGTTTTATTTTTCTTAAATTTTGACTGAGACTCATCCCACAGGCCACGTTCCGCTTTCCGGGTGCCCACGCTGCCCACTGAGAAGTCGCCCCTGGCGGGAACACCGCCTCCCCTGCCCCTTTCCCCGAGCACGCGGGGTTTTGTACTTTTGATTATTTTGCGGGGTCTTTGGGGACATAGTCATTCATTCGAATTGTTATGTCAGTTCTCAACAATCTGTTCTCCTGCGGTTTTGTTCTAATCATGAAATATTCATTCCTTGTGCAGATTGACAAAAAGTTCATCATACCAGAATGAAATATTCGGTGTTACTTTAAATATTGATCATTTTCTTCATCATTATCCAATATCCCTGAATGAAAACTCCTCTAAGTATATTTGTATTCCAAACTGAAGTATATTTGTAATCTTTCTTTAAAAAGGGGTAGATTTTTTCTTATTTTTCCATTATCTTTTTTATCTTTTTTTCTCCCTATTTACAGCATATGTATTTGAGTATCTGCTGCTTATAAGGCAATTTAACTGATGCAGAGTAGCATGTGAATTGTACAAATGGGGAAAAATTTATTCCACATTCAGCCCCTGCTTCCCATTATTATTTGTAGAAATCAGTTTAAACTGCAGAATTCCTGAGCCGCCGGGATCAGCCGTTGGCTGTGAAGCCAGCCTGGGACATCTCTGTGAGTTGCTTAGCGTGATGGTGGCTGTTTAGTCACTTGGGGGGGGCCTTGATGAAGAATTGGTTGTTCTTCCCAGTCTTAGGAGGTCCTTACTGGCTGTGGGGGCCTTGGCTGGACTCGACCGTAACTCCAACCGCAGGGTGTCAGGAGGGTCTCTGAACGCGCGAACGCACAGGTGTTTGTGACCGTCCCTGTCCTCTCCTGCCAGGGTGCTGTGGGTCCCCACTACACGTCTCTCTGGGTGTCGACTTCGTTTCCTGTGTGTGCACCCCTCCATTAGCTCGGTTTTGGCTGTAACCTGCCCTTTCTCAGAATTCTGTCCCCTCCTTTGGCCCACGGTCATGGGTGCCTTGCAATAACTCTTCTCCGGCTCCTGCCCTAGCGAGTGAGTGAGCGGGACTCCTTGTCATCTACCTCAGTGTTCCAGTCAGCCTTTGTTGCTCGGTGGCCCACAGTGTAGACATCCCTCTCTGCTCAGCGTCCTGTCGCTGCCACAAACTCACCGTATGCCTTCCTACCTCTGTGTTTTGCCTCATGCTTTCCCTGCCTGGAATGTCCTCTCTTTCCACTCTGTTATCTACTTGTACCAATAGGCTCAGCTCAAATGACACGTCCTGGGCAGCTGTCCCTGACCTCTGCTTCATTAGTGAATTGTACAGTTGCCTGGGCGGAGGGCGCTCACCTGCCCTGCTCTCTGGGGCTGTGCCCATGTGGCTCTGGCACTTGCCAAAGGTCCTGATCTTGTCCCTTCCCAAGAACGGGAGGACATCGCAGTGTGTCTGGCCGTCTCTCTGCGGTTGCGCTGGGTGCGGAGTGGCTGTGCCCAGGCTTTCCCTTCTTCCCGAGGGAAGGAGACCTGTGCGAGGTGGCCTCTGCCAGCGAGCCAGCTCCCGCCCGCTGTGGGCTGGGTGTCCATGGCACCAATGGGTTGCTGAGCATCAGAATCCCTGAGGAATTAAAATGCGACACGTATTCCCAGCACCCACTCCAGGCCACATGGGTGAAACTTCCCTTGACTGAGGTTGCGGGGCCTCATGGTCCTGGTTTGGCGTCTCCATCTTTCTACGGATGAAAGAAAGTTGAGACCTAGGGGAATGGATTGAAGAAGGGGTTAGGAGTGCGTGGAACAGAGACGTCCCCCTGTTTGCCTCTGGCCCCTGCCAGCAGGCGAGTGTCCCCTCCACGTCCTGTGGCATGGACGGCGGTACCGGGGCGGTGTGCATGCTGCGTCTGATGCGTGTTCAGTGCTCGTTCTGTGTGGGGTGCTCGGTGCGGGTGGGCTAGAGGCCTTCGGTCTGGGGCTCTCAGCCGTGAGAACAGGTATGTTAGCACATAACCCCACCACCGTGCTGCTCACTCCAGGGCACAGCGGAGTGCACGGGGCACGCAGGGAGCTCGAGGGGTTTTGTTGTGGGAGCCATGGAGGCGGTGGGCCAGCACAGGTAGATCTGTGTCTCCCATGGTGACAGGCTGGTGAATGGGCTGGGCCAGAGCGCGTGTCCTTGCAGGGACATCGCCCTGGCAGGCTGGAGAGAATGCGGAGCGGTCTGTGTTACCGGCTGTCCAAGCGCAGCAGGGCCGCCCTTGACACGGCCTCGGACAGTTCCTGGCTCCAGCGTCAGCTGATGGCGTCCTTCTTTGGCTGCAAGATAAAGGGGGGTGGGGGCGCCGGGCAGGGGCAGGGGGGCGGGCCCGGGCAGTTGTGAGGGCTGGGGAGCACCGGGCAGGGGCAGGGTTTGGGGGGTGGGCACCAGCAGGGACAGACCTCTCGCTGCTAGCTCTGGTGCCTGCGGACCTTGGGGCAGGTGTCTGCGTCTTCCGACCCTAAGGCTTCTCACTCGGGAGGTAGGGGCCGCGATGCCGTCCGCTCCATTGCAAGCTGTTGCCAGATCAAGTGAGACAACGCGGAGCACTAAGCTGTGCGCTGTGGTCCTTTGTGACTGGAGACAGCTGCACAGGTGGCAGTGGCACGGGTACATCCCAGACACGTTGACCCCTGGTTGGCCGAGACCCGACCATGGTGGAGGATTGTGAGAAGTTTTGAGTCACAGTCCCTGGGAGGGAGAAGGTCAGGGGACAGGTGACTCTGCCGAGGACTGGGGGTGCTGCCTCAGGCACCACTCGTTCCCGCCAGAGGCGGTGGCCCCCCACAGACTGACGTGCGGGCCACACGGCCTCCCTAAGAGGTGTGCTCATGGCGAGAGAGCGACCTCGGGGGGTTTGGGTAGATGGATGCGCAGTGACCGTGCAACGTCACTTTCTGTCCACCTGGATCCATCAGAGGAGACGAGACCTTGGGAGAGAGAAGACGTCAAGGACAAAGCACAGACTTCTCCCTGAGCTGCCGGTGTGGTGGGGACGGGAACTGCTCTGCACAGGGCCAGGGTGAGCGAGGTCAGGGGGAGGGGCGATGGTCATCCTGGTAGCGTAATTGTTCAGCTTAATTGTTCAGCGTCATCAGCTCATGAAAGCAGCTTGGAAAGCGAGGGCAAACGTGCTCCGGAGGTGCCGTGCTGTGGAAGTCTGATGGTGACGTCACAGGAACCTGGAGCGGGCCGTCCCCGCCCGCCGGCTCCGTCCTGGCTCCTTCTCCGTGGGCCGGGGCCCCTCCTGGGTCCCGCAGTGACAGCGCAGAGGTCCGCCTGCCAGGATTTGCGGCTCTGCCTGAATGTGCCCCGGTTTCCTGTTTGCTCTGGCTGTTCTCTCTAGCTGGAGGCGGTCCTGGCTTTTCCTTTGTGGCCTCTTTTGACTTGGCACCTACCCGAAACTCGTGTGTCAACACGATCTGGCGATAGGAGTTGATGGAACATCAGGATGGCGTGTGTTGGCCGAGATTTCAGGGTCCATTGCTGCAGTTCCATCCGAGTTCATTATCTGGCACCGTTAACCTAGAATCTTCTCCAGCTGCGTGTTTATTACGCCAGCCCACTTAATTTGTCGGAGTTCTTGGTGTTTGTGCTGAGACGCTTTGAATTAAACTCTAACAGCACAGGCAGCCATTGTTTGTTGGGCACTTCCCTAACCTGCCACAGTAGACTTTTCAATCTCCCGAACGTTTTGCCGTTTTTCAGCCTGCAGGTATCTTTTATCTGTCTTACCGATTCTTGATGGAACCTATTCTAGTGGGTTCCATCGCTCTCTTGGTTACCACTGGGCTTGAACCCAGAGACCATTTAGAGTTTTCTCTAAGAGTCTATAAATGGGGCCATCATGGCCTGCTGGCTTATTGTTCTAAAACTGTGATATTTTATATGAACAAGGATTTAGAAAAATTTTCCTTTTTATAATCTGGCAACAGTATACATTATTGATGTCGATTACTCTTCTGTCTCTTTCAAGGGACAGGTTGCCCTGTTCAGTTTCAGCTCCTGAGCGCCTCCTCCATTGTCGCACCCTGCCGTGGCATTGCTCGGTCCTTCGCGTTTTGTTGTACTGTTACATAAAACAGCACCAGAGAAATCTGTTGGAACCGGTGTTTATTGCCTTTATCTTGTCGTCTGTATCGAGACATTGCTATCTAAATGTTTCTTCCAGCTTTTCCTTAATTGCGGTGTGGTTAATTCCTCTCAAATCCTGGAAGCCAAGGTATTTATAGGTTGTTGTTGTTATTTTGTGGCCAGTAGAAGCGGCATTCGCCGAGTGCCAAGCACACGTGTGGTGGGAAGCAGAATGTAGAATCATATCCCGTTCCTGCACGTGAACTTGATGTGGGGTGAGCTGGGCAGGGAAGGGGGAAGGAAGAGAAGACGTTTTCACAAAATTGTGCTTCTTCTAGAAGGGAGAAAAAATGAATTCAGTTCAAAAGGACACCTTAGGAATTAATTAAAGGGGCTAAAACAGCAGCGACAGCCATCGAGACTGCATTTATGCTGAATTACTCAGCTCTGAGGAGTGAGTCACGGTGAGCACGTGGGTAACGCACCTCCGAGCAGAAATGGGGGAGCCGTCAGTGGGAGGAGCGCGAGGCGTAAAAAGTGGCATTATGCCGTTAAGGGTCACAGGAAGGGTGAAGGGACTCAGTAGTCGCCCCGAATCCCCGTCCCTCCGACTGACTGCATCCGGTGACTTTCCCAGGCCTGCCCCTCCTGCCTCTCAGCTGTGCCTGCATCCTGGCCTCACCTCTCGCTGGCCTTGTGTCTTGTCCTCCGAGCCGTCACCCCGGGGGCTGCCACATAAGCCTGACCGACGTTTGCTGAGCAAACCCTTCGGTCCTGGCGGCGAGGCGGGTGGCACGTGAGTGGCCTCGCTCTGCGTCCCACAACAGCTGCCACCCTCGAGCTCTGTCTCCGCCCAGCACCTCCGGCTTGTACCCGCTCAGCTCAGGAGTCCTCGCCCTCTCGCACCTAGGGCCTTCATAGCCACAGCGTGTCACAGCAGGGAGCATGCGTGCCTTGCCGAGTGCATGTCGCCGGCGACGTGTGCGCCAGCTCTCAGAAGGCAGGCGTGCGCCTTCCTGTGTGGTATCCTGTGGGAATGGCTGCGGGCAGGGTGCTGGCCCGGCCGGGTGCCGCTAGGCCCACGTGCCTCGGGGACAGCGTGCATGCGGAGCGCCCGCAGCACGGGGACGAGCCAGGGCCCTGGAGGCATGGGAGGGACCTCCTCTCCCACTCTGGAGTGTCTCCAGCGCTGGAGGACAGGACAGTCGGCTCGGCCGTCCTGCCTTTGTGGGCATGGTCTCGACGGGCACACACCGCTCCGTCTGCCCGGCTGGCATCTACTTTGGACTCAGAAGCGGGAGTCTTCTGCATCTCTCAAGGGGACGGCCAGGTCTGTGCGGGGAGGTGGCAGGCCCAGGTTTACTCTGCGGCTCGGCAACTATTGTCGCCATCTGGGGATCTGCCCTACGGCACGAGGGTGGCTGGGGCACTTCTGACCTCCGTGGGGACCAGGGCAGGCGGCTGAGCTCCGAGGCCACCAGTGGCAGATGGGCAGGCCTGCGCTCTAGAACGCCGAAGGCCCCGTCCTGCACGACCTTCATGACACAGTCAGTGGGCCACGTGGCATCGACCTGTCCGTGTTACTTAGATGTGTCTGGAAAATGGGATATTATAAATTGGCTTTCTTTCGAAGTGGGAACTTTAACATTAAAAAAAAATTGATTCAGAACCTTTTAAGTGACATTCCTCGTGTCTGCGACGTTGCCGGAGGCTCTGCAGTGTCGTGGGGTTGGGACTCGGGTACGTGACACCATCTGAGATCCTCGTTCTGGGAGGCGAGTGAGAGCTGTCCCGTGAGTGCGTGAGCGCAGGGAGACAGCCAGGCCCGCGCTGTGGGGATGGCGCCGCCAGTGCCGCGGCTCTGCAGAGGGGGAGCTGCTGCGGGTGCGGCCGCTGCTCGGGGCAGAGACAGGTGCGCACTGCCCCGAGGGCAGGGCGGAGGAGGTGCCGGGGGAGCGGTGACCCCAGGACTGGAGACCGTGTGAAGCCAGCCCGCTGCGGCCGCCCTGCTGCACGTGCGGTTTCGGCGCTGATTTGACCAAACCCTGAACTGTGGCCGCAGCGCACGGCAGCGCCGGGCCGGGCAGGAGACGAGCGGCCCCCGCCCCTCGTGCAGCTTCATCTCACGAGCAGCAGCGCCCGGAGGTGGGCGTGGCAGGCTGGAGCCCCCTCCCCACAGAGGGCCCCCCCCCCCCCCGCTTCCCCTGCCACGGGGGTGGGGCGCCGCTCCTCACCTTTCCCAGGTGGGGACAGCGATGTCAGGTGGTTCTCCAAGGCTGGAGGGGACAGGTGGCGAAAGGGCCCGGGAGGAGGCCGGTTTTGTGCCTTCCCTTTCACCGCTCTGGCAGGCGGAGCATGGAGGAGCTGCCGCCGGCCTCCTGGGGGCAACTCTGCCCTCTCCGTGTGCCCGGGGTGCCGGGGAGAGGATGCTGTCAGGCCGGCCAGAGTGCGGTCACCGTGCGGCAGCTCCCGGAGGCTCAGGAGGTGGTGACTCGAGGGACAGCACCTTGGCTACGACAATGCCTAGGTTCTGGTCACTTTGGGACTTGACCTCTGACCTCTGTCCCACCTCCAGCCGTCATGGGCCTGGGTGTGGGGGGTGGCGGTGGTTGCTGAGAGCTGGAGTCCACCTTCCTTTGCTGCTCTGACTTTGTCACTCACCAGTGGTCCCCGCCCCGGGTCAGGGGGCGCCGCACACAGCCACTTCTCTACCCGCCTGTCCTCTTGGTCAGTCCCAGCCTCAGCCACGGGGATGAGCACCCCCAGCTTCTGGGCTGCTGCGGCACGCCCGGCGAGCATCGCAGGTGAGCTCAGCTGAGTACGCAGCCCTCGGCTCCGCCGCCACTCCTGCTCTCGGCCACTCCCACGGCTCGGGCCGCTGGGCGCAGCCCAGCTGGGTGGCCCTTGCCCGAAGCCACTAGGAGAGGGCAGGACAGCCGAGGTGCTGGCGGGGCTGGAGGGCCCAGTGCCAGGGGCCTCACCGGCGCGGCTGGAAGGTGCAGCTGGCTGTGGCTGGAGCCCTTCGCTCCCTGCCACATGGCCCAGCCTCTGTGGAGCCGTTGGGTGCCTCACGACACGGCACAACACGGCACAGCATGGCTCCGGGCTTCTGGGGATGAGTGGGCTAGGACCGAGCCAGGGGCCGGGCAGCAGTAAGGCACGTGGACACCGTCAGGTCAGTCGCCCACCACCCCGTTGGCTCCGTGGCGTCATGCTGACCACTTGGGTCGGCCCACCCACCCTGATGGAATGGCCTGGAGCTGGGGACCAGGAGCCGGGTCACGGGAGCCATCTTGGAGGCTGGCCGCCACCCCGACACCTCGGTGGCTCATGTCATTGACTGTGTCCCACTCACTCTGCAGTCCATGAGGGCGGGGGCCAGGTCCAGGCCGTCCCCTGGGGAGCCAGACCCTCTGCGTCTCGTCACCCCCCACTCCAGACCTCTGTCCCCCGGGAACAGGAACGACAGCCAGTCTCTGGTGGGACTCTCCCTTGGTCACCGGGCGTGGAGGGAATGCCACTGTCATGCCTCGGCGAGCTCATGGACCCCGTCGGGGGTGCGGGGAGGGCCGGCAGCCAGGTGAGGGGCAGGGCCCTCGGCCTCCTGGGTCTGCACGTCGCACCAGTCTCATAGGCCCGTGCTGAGGGCCCTGTGGCCGGTGCTGCAGAGGGGACGTGCCCACCGGGCAGCTGGCCAGTGGGGCCTCGTGCAGTCGCTTCCACTGATGAGACGCTGAAATGCGAAGGCCGTTTTGTGGGTGAGGGGGAGGCCCAGCGCGGGCCAGCAGCTCTCCCGGGACCCCACTGCGTGCGTGGCGGTGCTGACCCTCAGACCCCCGCTCCGCCCGCTGCCCCAGAGCCAGCCTGCCGTGGAGCCGGCGGGGATCACCATCTGGTGGTGCTTTTCTGTGGCAGACTGGCCGTGCCTGCCGCCCCTCTCCAGGAGAGAGTCAGTGTCCGGAGACCAGCTCGCTGGTGCCCCTCACCCTGCACCGGGGCAGGCCGCGGGAGGCGCAGGGGCGTCGGTGCTGTCGGCGGGCTCGCCACCTTCTCCCCCAGCCGACTGCGAGTGGGGCCCGGGGCCGCGCGTCCCCGTGGTCACGGCCATCGCCTCCTGATCCCGTAGGGCTGCTTTTTCAAAACGTGTGCGTGTCGACCACTCGTTTTCGCCGCGGACACTCCGGGTGCCCGCACGCGTGTCCTGCCCTCGGAAGGCCGCAGCCGGGAGGCCAGCGCGTGCTCCTGGCCAGCAGTGCTGATGGTGGCCGCGTGGTTTTCCTTTGGTCGGGTTTGCGAGTGTGGGAAGCGTGGCTCAGAGGATAAGCCTCTGTGGTGATGGCGGCGCAGCAGTTCTGGGAATTGGTACGGAAATATTCACATCACTGTGACGCGTGGTTATTCATAACGGTCACGCCCTCGAGTAGTGTTCCGTTTTGTGTGTTTGGCCCCCTGATCTGCCCTGGGCAGATGACAGAGGAAGAGGCTGACTGCCAGTTTTCAGAAGGTGTCCCTGCGACCCTGTCAGGATTAGGGCTGAGGCCTGGCATCCTGCCCGCCCGGGCGACACCCCGAGGGGCTGGTCTTGCGCCCCAGCACCTGCCCTTCCTTCCTTTCCTGTGACCGTGAGAGGTCACCCGCCAGCTGGCGTGTGAAACCACACAGGTGGCGGAGGGGGCACTGTGCCCGGGGCAGGCAGGATGGGGTCCACCTGGGCCTGGGACGTCCAGGCTGTGGGACCTTCAGGACTAGACCGGAACAGCCCCTGCAGACCGCAATGGTTGGCCATCCTGACCACACCAAACGGCGCTTTGCCATTGGCCTGCGCCGGCCCCGGACCTTGTGGGTCGTGGAGGGCAGCGTGTGCGCAGGTGTCCTCGGGGAGAGGGCGCTGCCTTGAGCCGCCCTGCATTTGCCCGGAGGCTGCCTCGCAGCGTTTCCCGGCTTCAGGCCCCACCTTCCCCGGCTGCCTCCGCTCCGCAGCTCCCAGTGCTCCGGGGATGGGTGGTGAGCGCCAGAGGCTCCAACTCTGAGGCGTGGGTCTCCCCGTGGTCGCTGGCCGGGAGCGGGTGTGGCCTGCCTCCTCCTGGTGTCCGTGGGGAGTGCTGCCCGCCGCCCTCTCAGGACGAGACCAGACGTGGCCTGTCGGGCTTGTGGGCGTTCGATGACCATGAGGCTTGTGGCTGTAAAGCCTCCACAGAGCTCAGTGCCCGGGGGAGGAGGCGGAGGCTCTGAGGCTCCCTTTGGGGTTGTGCTTCGGTGTGGGGTACACGGGGACAGCTGGAAAGGCTTCGTGTGTGAGAGGAGGTGGGCCGCGGTGGGCGGAGGTCTCGCCGTGGGCGGAACGGGGTGCCCTGCAGGGTGTGCGTTTAGCTCTGGACGTGTGATGTGCATCTGCCCACCTCACCACAGGAATCTACTGAAATGCGTTTCCCCTTAAAACTGACAGATAGGTGAGGATCCCTGCTGCGCTTGGTGGGTGCCTCGGACCTGGAGGCTGGCGGTGCCACCTGTAGTCGGTGTTTGGGCAGCTTTGGTGCCATCTCACTTTGGTTCCCAAAGTGTTTCTCCGTGTCCCAGGGGAGACTGGGCCCGCAGCCTTGGTCCCTGTCCTCGGCCATCTCCTTTTCCCTGCCCTGGCTCACTGTGTTCACGCGAGGTCCGCAGTCACCGCCTGACCTGGTCTCTGTTAGCCAGGGCTGGGTCGGGCCGCCTCGTGTCCCCTTTCGCCTCCCAAATGCTTGGTGAGGAGGCAGCTATAACCTTTCAGTAAAGGCAGGACTGGTGCCCGGCGAGGTGCTGGGGCCACGGCTGTGTGGTCTGCTCAGCCCCCTGGTCACTCTGCGTGGTTCCCGTCCCCAGGTGACGAGGAGGTGGTCAGGGAGGCTGACTGGCCGGCTCGGTCCCTGGGACAGGTGGAGCAGCCGGGCTGGGATTGGGTCCATCAGGCTGCTTCATTCGATTCTGTCTCACTGCTGTTTTTAGAGCTTTGACCTGGAAGCCTGGACACCAGTGTCGTAGTCTCACCTTGACTGGGTGACCTTGAGCGAAACACTTGGTTGCTGGACGTGGGCGTCCTGCCTTTCGGCGCCACAAGCAGTGGCCTGAGACCGCACAGCCTCCTGCCCGAGGCGGGTCCCACCTCCCCAGGCACCACCGCTGAGGCCCACGTGGCCCTCGCTGCTGCCCCCGCCGCCTGCGCCCCTCCGCGCCGGCCGCCTGCCCGGCTCGCCCTGCTGGCTTTCCTTACGCCCGTCTCTCCCCTCTGGCGAGAGGAAGTGTCGCTTTGGCTTTCGTTTGCTAGGCTTCCTGTCTAACAAACAAACCCGGTGACTGTGTCTGAAACATCATCGCACCAGTACCTGCAGTTTCATGATGATGATGAGAACGATGAATCGCTGCCACGAGGCCCGTCGGGCGGTCCCCACGGGAAGCGGAGTGACAGGACGGCGGTGAGCAGTCCGGGACAGCCCGGGGGCAGCGAGCCAGCTCGATAGCATCTTACGGCTTCTTGCTCCACCACAGGAAGAGCGCCCATCTTTCCGGCCGCTTCTCGGACCGGCTGGGTTTGCGCTCAGCGCTCAGGGTGCGGTGGTGACAGAACGACGTCGCCCGTAATTGCAGTCTAGCTAGGGCTGCAGTTAGCCTAGGGACCAGACAGACACGACGCACGGCACTGCTCAGCGGTGCCGAGTGAGGCCTGGGGACGAGCTGGCGAGGGGGCCGGGGTAGCACCTAGGCCTTCGCATCTGCGGCCCCTGCCCGCTGACAGCGCCCCTCCCCCTCGCAGTGCCCCCACCGGAGGTGGCAGGCTCCCGTGTTGCAGAGCTAGGTAGGAGTGAGGCCCTGACCCCAGGCTGGGTGCCCTGGCCCCTGCTCCCACCCTCAGCAATTTGGTCCTGGGCCCTGCGGCCTCTGTGCAGGGCTCGTGGGCAGAGCAGTGGGAGCTCCCGGGCTGTGGTTCGAAGGCTCTGGTTAGAAGCATCTCCATCTCCACATACTGCCCGACTGACGTGATGCTCAGTGCTGGGGACTCGATGGCCACCGCCTGGCCCCTGAGGACCAGTTCCCACGAGGTGCTGTTAGGGTTCAAGTGTGTCCTCGAGCTGGGCTCATGAATTAGGACACTTGCTGCCACCGTTGTCCCCACATGGGACAGTTTGTCTCCTGAGTCACCTGTGGTGCAGTGGCGGGAGCTGGGGGCCTGGCGCGCGGGACGGCGAGGCTGTGGCGGCAGGGAGGACTGGCACTGCAACGCGAGCGGGGCTGGGGCAGGGCACTGGAATGAGACCCCGGGGGAGGCCCGTCGCCGCCCTGGCCTGCCCCTGCGCCTCGCCTCACAGAGCCAGCAGGCCCCGTGTCCACACAGGGGCCCGTGTCTGTGGTGTCGCTGCCCGTGGATGCCGGACCAGCGCAGCCGGAGGCCGCGCCGCGGCGGGCACGCGCTCGGTGCGGGCTCCGAGCCGCCGCTGCCCAGGGCTGGGTGGCCCCGCGGCCTCCGCCTCAGCGGCCCGTCCTCACCGGCGCCCTTTGCCGTCTCTGGCTGTCTCCCCCCGGCTGCGTGTTTCCTTGGTTTCTCTGCAGCATCTCCTCTTTTAACTGCCGCCCCTTGTGCCCGAGCCTGCCAGGGCACCCGCAGTGACCTCGGCAGCGACCTCGGCAGAGCTGGTGGCACTGAGACGCTCTCCCGAGGACAGCGAGGCTCTCTCCATAACGCCCTGGGAACTCGGACGGGGAGCCCGCCACGGCGCAGGAGAGGAGGCCGAGGGCGCCAGGGCGAGGAGGGCTCCGTGTCCCAGGGTCTGAGCGATGTCTCAGGCGGCGATCACACCGGTGCCGGTGACGGCATGGCGGGCAGTTTCAGCAGGGGTCACGATGTCGGGGTGAGTGTGGGCCGCACACTCTGCGTTCTCCCTTCCGATCCTGCTCCATCTCCTTGTTCCCGTCCCGCGACACACTCTCTTCTCTGTCATCGTCTTTGAATGCTGAGCTTTTAAGTTGGAACACGTGTAATGCCTCAGTTTTTTTCTTGGTGCATCTTTAAAAGTATAGTCCTTCCTGGAAGATTGGTGCTCTTCCTGTTTCGGGGTCACCCCAGTGAGCTTGGTCAGCTGGGAAGTCCCAGACATGGTGTGGTGTTTGCACTGTGCTCTGGAAGGTTCCGCAGGACGCAGAAGCCATCTATTTTGAAAGCGTCTTTCCTTCTGCTGCAGTGGGAAGTGGGAGTATGAGATGGGATTGCTGTGCTTTTATAACGTAGAAAAAATTCATAGTCTTTGGGGGAGGAAATGCATTTTCTAGAACTAGAATTAAAATTCAGTAGTTACAGCTCATTTTTCCCCATGGATTTTTTTGTCTCATGCGCCGAAGCATCTGGATGGCAGCCAGCAGGGCAGCGAGGCACCGCCTCGCCTCGAGGAGGGCACGGCGGAGGCCCGCCCGGCGCCGAGTTTGGTGGCTCTTCTGCCTCCTTGTCCACGGCAAACGCGAAGGGGGGAAGCTCGTGCAGTGAGCAGCAGCAGGTGTACTGAGGGGTCACACACGGGGTGTGGGACGCACGGCTCAGCATGACAGCTCCGTGCTCCTAGCCGTGGCCGTGCTGTGGCCACCAGCTAATCGCAGAACGTTCCCATCAGGCCCAGGGGAGAGCCCGTGCCTGAGCGGTCACGGAGCAGTCGCTCTCTTAGCCCCCAGAAAGCACCAGGCCACTGCCTGTCTCCATGGACTCGCCTCTTCAGAACCTCTCCGATAAACGCAGTCACGTAGTGCGTAGCCTCCTGCGACAGGCTTCCTTCAGCTGCGCGTCCTGGCTCAAGGCGTGGCCGTGCCGTTTCCCACAGCAGCGCGCGAAGGCCCGGTTTCTCCGTGTCCTTGGCGGCTCCTGTGGGTGCCTTTTTGTTCCCGCCATCCCGCTGGGTGTGAAAGGTCTCACTGTGGTTTGGACTTGCGTTTCCCTGATGACTAGTGGGCGAACATCTCTTCATGGGCATACTGGGGTCTGTGTAGCTCTCCTCAGTGTGCCTTGCGCTTGCCCCTTGTCCTTTGCTTTCCCACAGGGGAAGTAGCCCACCAGCGACCTTACACCCGGTGGTCGAGGCAGGAAGCGCTCCGTGCCCAGGACACAGCCCTGCCCTCTGCCCATCCCTGCCTCTGCGATGCAAGCTGGAGATCTTAGCAGTGGGGCCGAGGCTGGCCTCCAGGAGCTGCTAGTCGTTTTTCTGTCTTTCTGCTTTTTTCTCTCTTCGCTGTTTCTCACATCATCACAGTAAGAACAATGATCAGGCCAATGGAGACTAACAGACCCCACGAGGCAGCCTGTCCACTGGCACAACGGGCGGTTCAGCCTTCCCTCTCTGTCCCTTTAGCGTCGCATGGCATCAGCGTAAAGGCACGTTAGCACGATTGCTTTGCACCCAGCCCCTTGGAGTTGAGAAGCAGGAAAGATGCTCTGTGATCTCACCGAGCCCCTGGTCAGCAGTGACAGTCGCATCAGCTGGCCTTCAAGCAGTGCTGCTCTTTTGGAGGGGCGGGGAGAGGAAGCGATACAAGCGCCTCATTCCTCATCGACTACAAATAAGCAGAGGCGGTGCAGCTGTATTCTGAGTGTGTGGAAGCTTTTCTGGGGGGTTGTGTAGGGAGAAGGGTGGGGACAGGGGAGCCCACACTGGGGCTTCTGTCATGTTGCATTTGGGGTAAGGACACCGCTGAATGTCCACTTGGGTCCTTCTGAGTCTCCACGGGCCCTCCCGCACACCTCAGCACCCAGGAACCACAGCGGGCCTCGGTGTGGGGGGCAGACGGGGAGGCCCTGCTCCCCCGGCCCCTGGGCGTCCAGCAGGTCGCCAGCTGAGCGTGCACTGGAATCTGGAGCAGCTGCCGCGCCGGTTGGCACTGCTTTGTTCGCTGCTAACGAGGCGAGAACTTCCGCCCAGTCACACAGAGGGACACTCGCTGGGCACCAGGAGCGGCTTCTGCAGGGATTCACATGCTGGTCCCTTGGCCCCTGATCTGTCCTCGTGCAGGTCAGCCCCTGCGGCTGCCCCTCGCTTCATCAGCACTCTGCCAGGCCCTATTCTGAGGGCAGAGAGTCCCCGGGTGGACAGGGCGAGGCCCCCGCCTGCGAGGGGCCCGCATCCTGCAGGGACGGCCAGCAGTGACATGTGGATGGCGAGCGCTGGGGCGGGGACATGCAGGGCGATGTGAGCGAGCACCTCAGGTGGTCGCAGGGCGAGCACTGAGTAGGCCCTGGCAAGAAGCCTGTCTGTGCTCAGTGCTTTCATGCGACCTTCACCCTTCGTCACGTAACCTTGGACATGAGCCTTAAGGTTCCTTTGGACTGGAAGTCCCCTGCTCCTGTGACCTAAGCTTTTAGCAGGTGTTGGGACAGAGGGTTGGGCCATCACAGCTGGGCATTTCTAGGTCCAAGCAGGGTGTCAGGCTTCTTTCTGCTTATGTGTGTTTTTGGAGAGAGGACCCAGTGTGGCTCGGGACCGAGGAATGTGACAAGTAGGCAGGGTGACAGAATAGAAACCAGACCGGGAGAGTGGTGGTGAGCATGCCGGCGGGGGGAGGGGTGTCTGGACGAGGAGCTAGGAATGGGGGGAGCCCAGAACAGGGGGAGTCCAGGAAGGAACTGGGCACTTTCCAGAGAAAGGCTGAGAACTGGGAGCACAGAGATCCAGGGACCCTGACACTGTCCTTCCGTCCAGGAGAACGGGCCCCACAGCTTTGGTGGCCTGGCCCGCACCACGGGCGGGTTGCCAGCCCCACAACACGAGGGTCTTCTGTCCTGAGGACTGTCACCGTGGCTGCTCTTAAATCCCAATGGGGCCTCTGCAGAGACACCCCCTCCTGCAGGCTCCATGGAGCCTGCACACCACCCCTGCAGTCCTGGGTCACCTGAGGACCTGTGCTGGGCGGGCACCTGACTGGGCCCTCTGTGGCACCCCACTGTCAGGATTCTGCCTGAGCTTCATGCCCCGCGCTGCCCAGTCCCTGGCGTGTGCCTCAGGCCGTCCACTGAGCTGTTTGCCCTGCGGTCCAGCCCGCCTGGGCTGTGCTCTCGGGGTGCTGCGCTTTCAAGGCACTGTGCTTTTGGGGCGCTGTCTGGGCAAAGACGGCATGAATACCACCTGACAGGGTGCAGCCTGTTCTTTCTGGGCTGACCGCCCCTGGTCTCCGCTTGCTGGTCTCTCTCCAGTGCCTTCAGAGTTTTTATTTTTCAGTTAATAGACTTGATGTTTTAGAGCAGCTTTTGGATCAAGGAGGAATCGGGTGGCAAGGACAGAGACGAGACCCCTTGTCGGCCCCTCTCAGTTCCCCTGTCACTGGCCTCTGCTTCAGTGTGGTACGTTTGTTACAATGGAACCAATATTAACTATGTGTTAATATTGGTTCCATTGTAACAAATGTGTTGTATTTATTAATGTGTATACTTCTCTGCAAAGTTGCCTTTTTGTATCTTGTCCAGTCATCGTATCTGTTGACAAAGGCCTTGTTTGATGATACAGTTTCTCCGTTATCAGAAGCAGAATCGTGTGATGCGTTTATTTCTGATTCATACATGAGGGTTTTTCCTGGTCTCTGGACACACTTACAGAAACCTCATAAGAAAGTTCCCTGAGGAGGTCAGGGGGTGGGGGCACTGGCGACCTGGTCGAGCTGTGTGCCTTGCTGCCACCAGGAGACACTGCAGTTCAGTCTGGCATTGTTTTCAGAAGGTCATCTCCAGAAAACAGTGGGAACAAGAAAATGAAAAATCTCTAAGGGCTTGGTCTGGCGTGGAGGCCAAGGTTGTACAGAAACTACAGGAGTGTCCAAGTCCGTTGGTGAGCCTTCCTGGCCGTGAATTCTTGCTCACCTGGGAGACAAAGCCACAGATAAAACTGACAGAATCATGTTGTGTCTCGGTCACCCAGCTCGGCTGCATCTTCCTTCTGGCGTTTTCTTGCTAGGCGCCGACGGCAGAGGAGCAGGCCCTGGCAGCTAAACGCCTCTCCCTGTTCCCCCTGGAGCTCCTCGTAGGTTTCAGGCCAGAGGCTCCCTGCAGGGACTCCTGTAAGGTGGCCCGGAGACCCAGCGGGGTCCTCCGCATGGAGTGGGGGGCGCTGGGAAGTCCCTCGCCAGAGCGGTCTCTCCGCCGCCGTCTGCGGTCACCAGACAACTACAGGCGTCTGGCTGAGGCCCAGTCAGGCGCCTGGGGAACCGTCAGGTGGATTTGGAGAGTCTCTCGGGACTGCACGGGGTGGGCAGCTGACTGGTGCTGGGGCCCAGGCAGAATCTAGCCCTGAGGCGGCCGCCAGCCCCTCCTCTGTGCGGGGACTCTCCCAGGAGCACATGGGGGAACACGCGTTTGGGCTTGGACGGTCCCAGGCAGTCACGTGTGTTTTGAGTATCTCCTGTGTGCTGGGACCCATGCGAGGCATGGTCACCTAGGGATGAAGAGGCCCCGTGTGTAGCCGTGCGCACGCGACGACGGAAGAGCAGGGGCCCTGTGTGAGCGTCTCAGCTCCTGGGGCTGCGGGGCCGCGGCAGGAGGTGGGGGTGGGGCAGGGAGCTGCGTCTCTTGGGGAGGAGGACCGGGCGGAGGGTGGAGTGGCCTCCTGTGCACAGGGCAGATGGCGTAGGAGGCCTTGGGTGTGCGCTGTGTGCTCGACGACCTTCTGCCTGACGGGGAGGCCGGGGCGCAAGCCGCAGCGGAGGGCTTGGTCATGGCCGCCAGGCGCTGTGGGCGAGCATGAGGCTTCTATGCAAGGGGCCGTCCAGCTCCTGGTGTGGCGGGGCCGGGAGGTCCGGCGGACGCGGGAGGGGAAGGCTCCTGGGATTGGGCAGTGGAAGTGCGGGTGGAGAGGTGGAGGACAGAGAGTTGGCAGGTCTTGGTCATTAAGTGGCCGTGATGGATGAGGGAGCAGCTCTTCCAGGGTGACCCCAGGCTTCAGGCTTGAACCGGCAGATAGGCCATGAAGAGGGCTGGGAGGAGCATGGCCTGGGGGCGGACGGGGTGTGGGAGCTTTGGCTTCCGAGATGTTCACGCGGTTCCTAGGCACCGAGCCGGCGGCTCTGTTGGTCCAGAGCCCCTGCACCCCGTGCTTGCAAAGGGGCAGAGAGGGCAGGCCATTGCCGCGTGGCCCCCTGCCCCTGGGCATCGGCCTTTGACTGAGGGCAGGGTTTTGCCTGGTCCCTGGAGGAGCGACAGGCAGAGTCTTCGAAGGCTGTCGGCTGGACAGGTGGCTGAGGTTCAGGCCTGGGAGCCAGCTCTGTAGTCTCTCTGAGGAGGGGCGCTGTCCTAGGTGCCGCTGGGCCAGCCTGGCCAGGGGAGAGGGTGGCTGTGGGTCTGGTCTCAGACTGCGCTACGCTTTGCCGGCCTCAGGACGGAGCCTTGAGATGGGCCGAGGTCCGTCGTGGAGGTGGCAGTGGGGTCGTCGAGATGCTCTGGCGGTGGAGGGCTGAGCCCGCAGTCAGCAGTTAACTGTTCACACACGCACTCACACACACCCACACACTCACACTGATGCACACTCACACATACATACACTCACACACTTATACGTGCACACTCACACGTGTGTGCACATGTGCACTCACACTCACATGGATGCACACTCACACACGCACACACATGCACTCACACGCACCCACACACTCCTGCGATGGCTGAGGGACTGTGAGCCTGAGGCCCCATTGCCCGGTCAGTTCCGCCCCCCGGCGGCCCCTGCTCTGGGTTCTGGGAGGCAGCGTGCAGCATGCAGGGGGAGGGCGCCACTGCTGGCCTGAGGGCCTCTGACGTTGGCCAGTCCCGACGCTGGGCCTGGTGTCATTCCTGCTGAGCAGGTCACCAACGTGTTGACACACTGCGCTGGGCAGAGCTCGAGAGAAACTCGGGGTACAGTGACATCAGACCACACCCTTAGCTCTTGGGGCCTTGTTCACCCGAGCAGCCCCCAGGCGCTTTGTCGGCACGTGAGCCGCCCCCACCGCCCGTGGGGCTCTGGCCGGGCCAACGTGGCTCCCCCAACTGCTGGGACCTGCCCGGCCGTGAGCCGCACAGACCGGGGCGGAGGCGTGGGATGGAGACCAGGGGTGGCTGGCGCAGTGCTTAGCCTTTGAAGCCTGGCTCGCTGGGGCCGGCCTCAGCTCCTGCTTCAGGAAGGAGCTGCTGGTCCTGCAGGTGCAGACAGTGGTGCCCGGGCCCTTCTCGGCTTCTGTTAGCCTCCCTGCTGGGTGCTCTGCAGGTGCTCTGTGCCGTGAGGTCCTGGAGAAGCCCCTGGGCTGTGTCATGTGACCCGTGTGTGACAAGGAGCGGAGACCCAATGGCCGCCACGGCCCCGGGCGGTGTGCTGAGGGCACGAAGCATGTGCTCGGGGCACGCCGGCCCCTGCCTTTCTTGTCTGATCTGCCGAGGACCCATATCGAGATGATCGAGGCATGTGGCCGGCACTCCCACCTGCAGGAATCCAGCCCCGAGAGCCACGTGGCAGAGCTGATGGGTGTGCAGCCGAGGGGGTTTGTAGCAGTGACAGAGGGCGAGGGCCTGTCTGTGCGGGAGCCATCCGGTGGCATGGGTGGCCTGCAAGCGTGGCCGCGAAGGGGCCACACTGCATGCAGAGCGAAACAGAACAAACGAGCTGCAGGACAGCATGACTGGAAGGCAGACGCTCCCGTGCGTCCGAGTGTTCACGTCCATCAGCGCGTCAGACCGCGGCTGGTGGCTTTAGCGCTGCACGTCCCTGCGTTGTACGCCCAGTGTCCCGCGAGGAAGTGGTCAGATTAAACATGACCCTGCGTGCTGTTGGGTTTTTAAAATAAAAGTATAACCAGGTTAAAATTTTCACTACCGTGGGATTAGTCCACTTCTGCCCTCTCAGAACGTGTTGAAGTGGTGAGCTCTGGTGTCTAGGGCCAGCCCTGTGACCCGCCGACGACTTGGGAAACGTGTGTTCCCTTTGCTCTCTGCTCTTGGAGTGCTAGGTCACGAGGAAGTCACGTTTGGGTGAGGGACCCCCCCTCCTCTTGTCTGATCTGTGAGACCCCACTGAACAGGTGAGGAGCTTGATGGAGAAAGGCAAGGGGTCTTGCCTCGCGTGGCTGGGGGAGCCCTCACACCGAGCCTTTCAGACCCAGACCCTGTGCAGTAATTTCCTGTTTAGTAGCTTTTTACAAAGTTGGCAGTAGTCCCCAGCAAGGTACCTGTGGCTCCTGCTTTCTTCATCTGTGCGATGGGGGATGCACCAGGCGCCCTCGGAGGCCTTTTCGCTCGGGGCACTCGCCAGGCCGCTTCTCACCCAGCGTCTGCTTCTCCCCGCAGTACGTCGGGAGCCTGGACGTGCCGAGGCCGAACAGCAGAGTGGAGATCGTGGCCGCCATGCGCCGGATCCGGGTGAGTGCTGCGGGGCCACGGGGCCCGCACCAGCTCTCGGCCCCGACGGCTGCGTGATGGCTGTGCCCGGCAAACCAGGGCCCGCCCGTGCTGCGGGGAGGCTGTCCCCAGCTGGGCGGTTGACCTTGGTTGGAGGCCAAGTTCAGAGGGATGTGATGGCTGGAGGGTTACTCCCCACCTCTGCTGACCTGCTCCTCAGACTGAGACACAGCCCCAAAGTGAGGGAGGGTGTTGAAGTCTCTCCTTATTCAAAGACTGGGAACAAGGTTTGCTAATCAGCTGTTAATTGGCTCAAAACATTAAAAACAGTAAGGCCATTTATTGTGGTGTGGAAGGTAAGATTTACTTGAATTTGAAGAACAAGTGTGGATTCCAGCAGCAGGGTTTCCTCAGTATCCCTCTGCGGGGGAGGAGGGGGACCAGGTGTGGGGGGGCTTGGGGAGGGATGGGGGTCGCCACAGGAGCAGAATGAGCAGGGAGAAGTCATCCTCTTCACAGCAAAGGAATTTGCCCTTGGATAGGAACGTCCTTAGATTTGCACATTGTGAAGGTAGCTTTGGGGTGGGCGGATGGATTGCGATGACTTTTTGGAGGGATTGGGGTGGCTGGATGGGCCATCATGGGTGTCACCTGGTTGGGGCTCCCTCTCTAGAAGAACCTCCGGCTGTCTCACCCCCCGCCAGCCTCGTGGCCATGTGACCTGCTTCCCGTGCTTAGTGAGCAGCTCATGAAACTGGAGGGAGCGAGGCCTTGGCCAGCAGGCCGTTTGGTCCGCCGGCCAGTCACTTGTTTAGTCTGGGCGGTTTTAACAGCAAGGATCTGGGCGTATGCTTCGTTCCAACCCCCCAGTTCTCTGCTAGGTCTGGGCTGCTACTTTCCTTTCTTCTCGACCTTTCAGAAGCTGTTTTGGCTGTAAGTACAGTTGTCAGGAAGTAGGCCATGGGTTTCTGTGTAAAGGACTGTTCCTGACTTTGTCCTTTTGTGTTGGACGGGGCGAGGCTGAGGCCAGGCAGGGCACAGTGGCGTTTGGGCCCCTCGTGTGGGCTCACAGCACACAGGCCTCCCAGCCCGGCCAGGGCAGTGCCTGGTCCCTGGGGAGCGGCAGGGATCGTGAGGGTCACCACGTCCTCCTGTGTGCCACGGGCATGTCCTGCCACGCCCCTCGGGTGCCAGCCCCGGCCCGGCTGCCGCTCTGCACTGGCCGGGGTGGGCAGTGCGGGGGGAGGCCCCCGGGCGGCTGCTCGACGCGCATGTGCTGGTGTGTGTTCAGACCGGCTCCCGCATCTCCCTGACCTGTCGTCGCCTGTGCCGCCCTGGTCGTGGGAATTCTGAGCGTCGCTCCTGCCTGCTCTGCTGTGGGGCGACGTCACGTCAGTTGAATGACAGACTTCTCTGATACGAACACCTTTACTTTGAACTTATTGGTAGTATAATTTGTGTTTAATTTATAAATTTGCGTAAGACCTGTATGCATAAATAGTTTCTGTCTGGTTCTATGTCTCACGTATTAAGTGGTATTATAACAAACACGATTTGCTGACACTTTTCTTGGTAATAGCTTTATTGAGACGTAATTCACATACCATGTAATTCGCCCATTTTAGAGCATACAGTTCTGGTTTTGAGGATATTCACAGTGTAGTACAGCCATCATCACAATCAATTTCATAACATTTTTGTTGCCCCCTCAAAAGAAACTGCTCTTCTTAGCCATCACCTCCTGGTGCCCGAGCCCCAGGCAAACAGCAGTTTACTCTCTGTCTCTACGGATTTGCCTCTTCTGGACTCGCCATAGATATGGCGTTGGACACACCGCGGCCTTTGCGTCCGGCTTCTCTGCGCACGTTTTCCAGGTGCTTCCGCGTAGCAGCCCTCAGTGCCGCGTCTCTTATTACTACTAAATAACGTTCCATCATGTGGATGTGCCACGTATCACTTGTTCATTCAAACGAGTGGTGGCATTTTTTTTCTTAAAAGGGGCCCAGCCAGACCTTATTAAGTTTTAGAACATGCTTGACGTGGGTTGAGCCGTCTGTGACGAGGTTCTCCTTGGAAAGGTAAAGCCTGCGGACAGATGCTGCCAGGAGGCAGGGGGTGGCTGCTGTCGTGTATGGATTGGTGGCAAAGGCCTTGGGGTTGGGACTCTGGGATGCGGCACAGAGCCACGGTGAGGCCGACGGCGCAGTCTGCTGGCGTCCAGCCCGGCATCACCCGCGTCACCCGGGCTGCTGCAGCCGCGCTCCTGGTCATACCTCTCGGTCCGGGAATGCTGCTGGCGGCATGCCGCACCAGACGCAAATAAGACCATGGTTCGGTTTGTACCGTTTAGGCTCTTGTGTCCTGCGTGACACCCCCACGTGGATCCCAGGCACCTTGGATTCAGTATGTCGGGAAACGAAGTCAGCACACCTGCAGCCTTTCCCCAGGTGCTTCGTTTCTTCCTGTGTTCTCTCATCTCAGTGACAGGCGTCTTATCCACACAGGAATGTAAGCGGGGGACACACCATGGCCCCCTGGGACCCCTTTCTGTCACTGGCCCCCACCTTAGCCACCCTGCCGATTTGGCCTCTAACTCTTTCTCAGGTGTGTTCCCCTGTTGGCCCCTGGCAGGGGAGGTCCACGGTGTTTTCTGTACCTCTTTCGGCGGTGTAGGGAGCCACTATTCCTCACTGAGCATGAGGGGGGTGTAGTCTCGTCTGGCTCAGTTTTGGTTGAGTGAGACCAGGACTCTTGGGGTCGGGCTGTCCCCACCCAGAGTCTCCCGGTCAGAGTATAAGTCAACTCTCGACTCTCACCGCCAGGCCTGTGGGCAGAGGGAGTGGCGGCCAGACCATGCCTGGCCCCGGGCCAGTGAGTGCAGACGGGGGGGGGGGGAATGCGCTTGCCCCCCCCCATCCCCAGCGGCAGCAGGGACAGCCATGGAGTGTCGTGGGGGCCCCGGGGGAGTTGTAGGGGCGGTCCCCCCATCCGCCCTTCGGCCTGGCTAGTTCGACGTTTCTCCATGTTTTCTGACCTGGCTCTCATCAGGTAAATGGGAACCTAATGAGATTTGTGGAGCTTTGTTTCTGTGGTCGGTGTGACAGACGTCCCGTGACTCCTGCCCTTGGCCAGGTCCACACACGGCGCCTCGCACCTCTTCCCACGCAGCTCTCAGCCCCTGCGGCCGGCGCTTGCTCTGCAGCATGTCGGCCACCTTCTTCTGCCTGGGCAGGCGCTAGCCTGGCTTTGTCCTCCCTGAACACGCCTGAGGACTGCAGGGCCGGCTGGCTCCGGGAGAGCAGTGGGGAGGGGGTGGGGGAGGAGACGGGGTGCAGGCAGGGCTTGGCACGGTATCTGCTCCCAGCAGCAGTGCCCATGACGGGGTCCTGCACTGGGCCCCGCAGTGCGACAGGCCTGGCGGAGCCGTCCCCCATTCTCGGCCCCCGTGTGACTTCCTCCCAGCATTCCGCATGCCCGCAGAGCTGGCGCAGCTCCCCCGACAGCAGACGGCGGGAGGGGACCCCGTGTGAGGCTCTGTCTACATCCCCTGCCCTGCCGTCCTTTTCCGGCCGTCCCGTGGGAGGCCGCTGCAGACTGCACTCCGTGCAGGGCCTGGCGGTGGCCCCTGCCGGGGCCGTGTCCCCTGCACAACCCCAGCCTGCTGCAGGCCGCCTCCCAGGTGCCCCCCGGATTCTCAGTGTGTGCTTTTTGATTTACTGAGTTGCTTGAGGATCTGTGTTTGGGCTGGCGGAGGAAGATAAGGGAATTCCAGGAATTCTTGCTGCTTTCTCCCAGATAGCTGCCTAAACACCCTGCCTTCCCCCACCGCCCCCCCCCCCACCAAGAGGTAGGGTCAAGAGGGAGTGGGAGCCAGCACATTGCCCCTGTAACCAACCTCTGTGTTTGTCACTGACTTTAGATCCTTCTGATGGAGATGATTTCCTGGCCCGTTAACTTTAGTGACGGTGGTGGTAGTGGTCACTGTCACTGCCGTTCATTCATCCTGGGCAAGACTCGCTCGCTGAGAACGGGGCTTCGAGCCTGGTGCCTGCCTGGGTTCTGGGTTCCATGTGTGCGTGCGCGTGTGTGTGTGTGTGTGTGCGCGCGCACGCACGTGTGTGTGCACATGTGTGCGTGTGTGCGTGAATCCTGGCAAGTTCACCTGCACTTGCAGTGGGCACTGATAAACCCCTGGCCTTAAAAACTGGCCCAGCTCCTTATGCGCTGGGTACAGTTGAATGGACGGGTTTTAACATTTATGAAATTTGTGGCTAAATCGCGTAATTCTAGGTTTCAGGACAATTGCAGTAGATAGTCCTAATTGCTTGATTTGCCCACTTGAAATTAAGAACTGCGACTTCTCTATGCAAATGAATGTTAAGTGGGATGAAAATTACGGCTTCTGTCCTGGAGTCCAAAGGGCGGCTGGTGCAGTTGGCCAGGCGTAGGGGACAGTGGCCAAGGTGGAAGCCAGCTGGCGCTGGGGCATGTCACCGCGTGGGATCTTAGGGAACCTGTTTCATGTCTTCGGCTTCGGTCCTTCCATCTGTGACTTGGGAGGGACCCTCAGGGGCCCCCGCCACCCCTTCCCGCACTGCCCCATCTGGGGGAAGCTGGTGCGCGTCTGGGGCAGGGGCTGCGGCAGGCCTGTGCGTGCGGTGCACGTGTGCGCAGACGCCTGCGCGCGGAGACGTGGCCGGTGCCCACCCTCTTAGCCACTCCTTGGCCCGCAGGGGCTTGGCCGTCCCTGTCCTGTCCACCGTGAGTGGTGCTGTGACGAGCGTGGCCCTGACGTCCTCGCGGTGCTGGTCCTCGCTCCTTTGGGTAGACACCTGGGGGGGCGGCGTGCTGGGTCACAGGGTCGTTCTGCTTTTAGTTTTTTGAAGAACCTTCATAGAGTTTTCCAGGATCGCTGCACCTTTTATTGAAGAGTCTGTCCAGTCCCCATCTTGTGCCCCCGGCTCCTGAGTTGAGACTCGGACGACCGCACGTGCTGGTTCATTTCCGGCCCGTCCTTTCCGCTCCCAGGGCCACGCATCCCTTCACGCCAGGCCCGTGCTCTTTCGATTACTATACCTTTTCATATAGTTTAAACCGGGAAGTGTGTAGCCTCAGCTTTGTTGTTCTTTCTCAGGCTGCTGTGACTGGGGTCTTTTGTGGTTCCAAATGAATTTTTGGTGTTTTTTTTTTCAGTTTCTGTGGCACCTAGCTCTGAGGTCCCCAAGGAGCGCTGCACAGCACAGCGGGCAAGGCTGCGAGGCTCAGCGGTGCGCAGCGGCACCGGTCACTGGCCAAGGCTGGACCCTGCCCCTCGGAGGTCTGTCCCTTGGCAGTGCTGAGCTCAGGAGACCCACTGCTGATGCTCGCTCTGCGTAGCTGTCTCCAACCATTCTGAGCAGGGTGGCTGCAGCAGGCAGCGGTGTCCAGGCAATGTGGGTGTGGGGTGTCTGGGGGGTCAGGCAGAGCTGCCAACGTTGCGGAACCTTGGCATAGCTAAGGGACGGGAGTCCCCTGAAAACCGTGGCATGTCCCCTCAGAGGGGATGTGGATTTCCGATTCTGATCACTCTCGTCTTGTTCCATGCATACTTAAGTACTAGTACTCCGGATGCAGAGCCCTGCCCCCTCTGATAACCGGCTCCCCTCTCCCCCTTATCTGGTGGTAGCTGTGCTGGGAGCTGCCCCTCAGGAATTTTTGCATTAAGGGAGGAGCCTCCCCCGCAGACCGTGTGTGGCCGTTTTGCTGACAGGTCGCTGCAGGCGGAGTTGCTGAATCCGCAGAGCGAGGCCTCTCACCCCGCCTGGACCGCATGCCCTGGAGAGTGGGTGCGCCCACCACCCTCCTGAACTCACTGTTGATTTTGGATGACATTCAGTTGCCCAGCCTGTGGTCACACCTGGCTGACTGGATTGTTTTAAATTCCCCTGTGGACGGATCAGGAGCCTTCCAGACGTGGGTCAGGCTGCCTGGAGTTGGTCCCGGCCAGGCAGGTGCCATGCCAACCGCCCTGGCTTGTGCCAGGGCATTTGCTGTCGACCCCGAGCCTGGTGCCCAGAGCGAGCGTGCCCCCCGTGCTGCTCGGAGAGGCCGCCTCTGTCCTGGGGCCCGAAGCCTGGTCCGCGGCCAGCTCGCTGCTCCCATAGATTAAAACCGTGCCGGTGGCAGTCACCGTACTCGTCTTTCCGCACCCTCTTTGTTCAGGCCTGCTCCACGAACTTCTGCTGAGGCCCTGAAACCCCGCCCTGCGCCGGGCACTGCGGAGGGGGCCCTAGACGTAGGAGGCGTGGCCTTGCCCTGTGGGACCCAACAGAACAGACGCACTTGAAACGTCAAAGAGTGTCCGAAATGGCTTTCAGGGAGATGCCTTCTCTGCTGCCATAGTGACCAGAGCTTCCTCTCTCGGGTCTTCCAGGGATAGGCCCTGTAACGTTGCTTCATTAGTTCATTCCTTCACTCAGGAAACACCAGTTGAACGCCTGTTCCTTGCCAGGCAGTGTGCTGGGCGCCAATGACAAGGGGTGCGTGGAAGGCACGGTGTCGTGGGAGAGAGGGCACACGGCCACGCACAGCGTTTGCCGCGGGGTGCACAGGGTGGAGAGTAGCGGCCTCTGGGCTTGACGTTCCCGCCGCGCTTTGTCTTCTGTTCAGCAGACGTTCTGGTGTTTCTCTTATGCTCCCACCTCTCGAATGGCTGATGACCCCCTTCTTGCCAACCTGTGCATCTTTTTAATTTTTCGAACGGTGCTTCGTCAGTCACTGCGGCTCTTTGCCTTCCGCCGTGTGTGCTGTCTCCCACCCTGTGTCCCTGAAGCACCTGGTTGCGCTGTAAGGTGTGTGGAGCCCGAGACAGTCCGGAAGTGAAGCCCGAGACGGTGCGATCACTCCTGTTGCACGCAGAGCGACGTGAAACAGGGCTCCTTCAAATCCAGTTATGGGATTTTCCACTTTTGACTTAGAAGTCGTTTCCAGGCCCCTCCCTAACCCAACCCCACACTGCCCAGTGTTTTGGTCTCATACTGAGAAAGCAGAGAAACTCGGTTGACAGGAAGATGGCTGAGGACGGTCCGGTGGCGACTGCAGAGCAGCCCCCAGCAGGTCCCTCCCCCACGCAGCAGCGGGGGCCGGGGCGGCTGCTGAGCAGGACAGGCAGGCCTGGGGCTCGGGCCAGCCAAGCTGTGTGCTCGTGCTCGGAGGAGGACCTGGGAGGGGCGGGCTTCTGAGTCAGAGCACAGAAACAACTTTAATAAGAAGCCGAGGTTAAGATCAGGGTTCAGTTGACCTGTGACTCAGATTTCTGGGAAAAATTTCTAATCACGTTCACAATTGTTTACATAAAATACTTTATGAGTCATCTATTAAGCTCACCTGTTTTAGTAGTCTCAGGTTAGTAGATGGCACATAGGAAATTGTTAAAATTCCTAGCCTCACAGCTCAGATGCCTGTCGGCACTGCAGCCCATTTGCAGCAAAAAACCCAAGGAAACTCAGGACAAGGTCGAGCGAACGCCTCAGCACTGAGTGCGATCACGTGACGTAGGTTCCGCACCCAGGGAGCGCCTTCTGTGTGCCAGGCCCCTGGCCAGTCTCTTCTCTACCAGAGTCATTCGGCTAGAGACATCTGCAGCTCACTTTTAGGGAGTCTGTGTAAACAGTGACTTTGATTTGTGTCCCTGGCACTTTGCAATTCGCAGGTTCACCAGAGTCATTAGCAGACTTCGCACCCTCACACCTTCCATTCAAGACCTCAGAGTGTTTCAAGCGGAGGACGGGGTGGCTGGGGGTGTAGAAAACTGCATAGGCCTTTCCCAGTCCTCGGTGGACAGGTGGGAGCACTGGGGACCTGTGCAGCACAGGGACGCCCTCCCTAAGCCGGACGCTTCGCAGCCGGTCGCTGGTCCCGGGTGTTTGTGGCCGGCGGGGAGGCAAGGTGCTATTTGAGGTTTGACATTGCGTCTTCTCTGACGTTCGCAAACGCTCCCCTCCCCCAGGCAGAGGGACTGGGCCAGTGCAGACACAGGACGTTACTTGGTTGTTAAGGTGGTAGAGCTTTATGGGCACAGAGTCTTCGAACTGGAACCCTGGGAGCCAAGAAAAAGGTTGAGCAGAAAACTAGGCGTCATGCTGGTGACTGCGGCACGGAGTGTTGCTTTAGCAGATGGAGACGAAACGCAAGAGTGTGCTCAGCGGAAGGCAGCGGGATGCTGGGGGCCCGCCCCGCGAACTCGGTTTTTCCCAGAGAGGTTTGGCGGAGGGGAGAGGAGTTAGGGCGACTGTCTGCCCATCTTCGTTGCCGGGGGAATTGGCGGGACTCCTCCGCGTGGTTTGGCTGAGGCCGATGGCGTTTCCAGGATGGGACCACAGGTCCTGAGCAACCATCTCAGGGAGGCCAGGGCTCCCGGCTGGTCAAAGCAGAGGAGTGAGCATCCGAAAAACGTGTCCCCGTACGAGTAAGGTTGTAGGTCATTTTCCCCTTGGAAACTGCCCCCTCCCTGTGTGGATCTGAGACCTGGAGCCCAGCATGCTGGCCACCCCCTCCCACCACCTCGCACCGGGTTGCCCCTCACCGGGGCCCAGCCGTGCGCCTGGCCCCTCTGAGCCAGTGCGCTGAGTGCCAGCAGGCCTCATCCCCTCTGCCGGCGGGGCACAATGGGGAGTCCCCCGCGCCCGTCTGCCTCAGGCTCCCAGGGTCCCGTGGGCTCCATTACCGCATGTTCCTTTGTTACATTGTAGAGATTTGTATCCTCTTTTAAGCGCGAGGCTGCGGGGTGCTCTAAGCCAGTGTGTCGTGTGTTCGCTCCTGTTTTGCGTGACCTTTCCTTCCCTTCCCGCGCCTCCTGCCGCCTGGCACTGCCCTAGTGGGATGGGAGCTGAGTGAATGTTTGTTGAATGGAAACTGGCATGGCCCTCGATGGGCTCATTGGTGGGGTAGGACCTGCAGGTGCTCCCCACGTGCAGCACGCTCAGGGTGCGGGAAGGGGGCGCGGGGGGAGGCGGGCATCCCTGTTCCTCAGTGCTCCCTGCATGCGGCTCAGGGGGCGGGGCGTGGGTTGAGCGGCAGGAGGACATCCCTGTTCCAGGGAGCGGACAGCAGGGAGCAGGGGCCATGGTGCTGAGGCGAGCAGGGGAGTGGGGGGCACAGGGCCGTGGGTCAATGTCTGTGGACTCCCCTTTGGAGATTTACTCTCCCTCATTTCTCACTGTATCAGGGGGTCCCTCAGGAGACAGAAACCACACTGGTAATTGGAACACGGAAGATTAACGTAGACAATACTTAACTAGGAAATGAGGGCTGACCTCTGGGAGGGGTGAGGAGGGTTTTAGGGTACACAGAAGCGGCCCTTAGGGTCCAGGAGCCGTGTCCAGGGAATGAGTGTCCCCAGGGTCCGAGCACAGACCTCCTGGGAGGCTGTGTCTGGGGCCGGGCATGGAAGGGAAGTGTTGATGGCAGCAGGACCCAGGGGGCGGGGTGCATGCCCACCTCCCTCCCTTGGCAGGAAGTTGCCTGCTGGGCGGCAGAAGGAAGAGCAGAACCGCAGGTGTCAGGAGAGACCCGCCCCCCACCCCTGCACTGCCACCCAGTGTCCTTCGAGCGCCCTCTGCTGACAAGACCTGACCAGCTGGCTGGGCATTAGCCCTTTGGCACGCTCAGGCCGGTAGAAATATGATGCTTGTCACAGGTGTAATTTAAAAATTTCTATTAGCCACGTTAAAAAAGGAAAAAGAACCAGTTACATGAATTTTAATAATACATTTCATTTAGCCTAGTATATCCAAAATATTATTTCAATATGTAATCAATATGAAATGATTGAGATGCTTTCCATATTTCATACCAAGTCTTCCACCTGGCGTGTTTTACCTGCAGCACATGTCTGCTCACACGAGCCGTATGTCCAGTGCTCAGCCGCGTGTGGCCAGCAGCACCACACTCCGGCTGGTGCCCTAAGGGGTCCAGCTCCAGTGTAGAAAGCTGGTCACAGCAGCATGGATCTGGACTGGAGAGTAGTGGTTGATAACCAGCACACGATTATAATAGCCATGTGACCACAAAATAGAATGTTATGTATAATTAAAGCAATGTTCTAAAAAGTTGTAGGAATTTGGGAAAAGACTTATATTATGCTAAGTCAAATATCATTTAGAATTGTGTATAGACTACCAATTTTGTAACAACAAAATTCTTATTCCAAAACATAGAAAGGAAATGCACCGAAATGGCCACCTGCTTGTCTTCGGGGAGTCATACAGGCTGCTGGGCTCTTCCTCCCACATTTATGTCACCCCTGTGATGAGCACACACGCTCGTGAAGCCCATGCTCGCAGGTGGAGGTGCCTCTCTCTCTCCGGGCCATGGGCTTGTGGGGGCCAGGCCTGGAGCCTCCGTTGGTCCCGGTCTGAGGGGAATGGGGATCCCAGGGCTGGGTTGACCTGCTGAGTGGGGACCTTGCTGTGGAGGTGCAAAGTCCTGTGTTTGCACAGGCATGACAGCATCCTCCGGGTAGCAGGAACCCTGCCTCCCACGTTGTGGGGGAGAGGGCTGTGCCTGGCTGAGGCCGGGATGATGGCACTGTTCATTCCCTTTCCTCCTCTCGGCGGTCAGGGATTAAAAGGCTGTTATTGGAATTGACTTATTTTGCCTCTTCTGAAGAGAGCATTTTATCCCCTCTGCTCTGACATAACAAGTAGAGGTTCTTTTCTTTTCCTTGGGAAGCAGAAGATGGGGAAGATGGGGAAGGCTGTGATCTTTCTGCCCTGCCCTTTCTGCCCCATGTACGCCCTGTGTGTGCCCTGTGTGTGCCCTGTGTGTGCCCTATGTGTGCCCTGTGTGTGCCCCATGTGCGCCCCGTGTGTGCCCCGTGTGTGCCCTGTGTGTGCCCTGTGTGCGCCCCGTGTGTGCCCTGTGTGCGCCCCGTGTGTGCCCCGTGTGTGCCCTGTGTGTGCCCCATGTGTGCCCTGTGTGCGCCCCGTGTGTGCCCCGTGTGTGCCCTGTGTGTGCCCCATGTGTGCCCCGTGTGTGCCCTGTGTGTGCCCCGTGTGTGCCCCGTGTGCGCCCTGTGTGTGCCCTGTGTGGTGCCCTGCGTGTGCCCCGTGTGTGCCCTGTGTGTTCCCTGTGTGTGCCCTGCGTGTGCCCCGTGTGTGCCCCGTGTGCGCCCTGTGTGTGCCCTGCGTGTGCCCTGTGTGTGCCCTGCGTGTGCCCTGTGTGTGCCCTGCGTGTGCCCCGTGTGTGCCCTGTGTGTGCCCATGTGCGCCCTGTGTGTGTGCTGTGTGCCCTGTGCATGCCCTGCGTGTGCCCCGTGCGTGCCCTGCGTGTGCCCATGTGTGCCCTGTGTGTGTGCTGTGTGCCCTGTGCATGCCCTGCGTGTGCCCCGTGTGTGCCCTGTGTGTGCCCATGTGTGCCCTGTGTGTGTGCTGTGTGCCCTGTGCATGCCCTGCGTGTGCCCCGTGCGTGCCCTGCGTGTGCCCTGCGTGTGCCCTGCGTGTGCCCCGTGTGTGCCCTGTGTGTGCCCCGTGTGTGCCCTGCGTGTGCCCTGCGTGCGCCCCGTGTGTGCCCTGTGTGTGCCCCGTGTGTGCCCTGCGTGTGCCCTGCGTGCGCCCCGTGTGTGCCCTGTGTGTGCCCATGTGCGCCCTGTGTGTGTGTGCTGTGTGCCCTGTGCATGCCCTGCGTGTGCCCTGTGTGTGCCCTGCGTGTGCCCCGTGTGTGCCCTGTGTGTGCCCATGTGCGCCCTGTGTGTGTGCTGTGTGCCCTGTGCATGCCCTGCGTGTGCCCCGTGCGTGCCCTGCGTGTGCCCTGTGTGTGCCCTGCGTGTGCCCCGTGTGTGCCCTGTGTGTGCCCCGTGTGTGCCCTGCGTGCGCCCTGTGTGTGCCCACGTGCGCCCTGTGTGTGCCCCGTGTGTGCCCTGCGTGTGCCCTGCGTGCGCCGTGTGTGCCCCGCGTGCGCCCTGTGTGCCCCGTGTGTGCCCCTGTGTGCCCCCTGTGTGCCCCCTGCGTGCGCCCTGTGTGTGCCCCGTGTGTGCCCTGCGTGTGCCCTGCGTGCGCCCTGTGTGTGCCCTGCGTGTGCCCTGTGTGTGCCCCATGTGTGCCCTGTGTGTGCCCCCTGTGTGCCCCTGCGTGCGCCCTGTGTGCGCCCTGTGTGTGCCCCATGTGCACCCTGTGTGTGTGCTGTGTGCCCTGTGCATGCCCTGCGTGTGCCCTGTGTGTGCCCTGTGCATGCCCTGTGTGCGCCCCGTGTGTGCCCCGTGTGTGCCCTGTGTGTGTGCTGTGTGCCCTGTGCATGCCCTGTGCATGCCCTGTGTGCGCCCCGTGTGTGCCCTGTGTGTGTGCTGTGTGCCCTGTGCATGCCCTGTGCATGCCCTGTGTGTGCCCCACGTGCGCCCTGTGTGTGCCCCGTGTGTGCCCTGCGTGTGCCCTGCGTGCGCCGTGTGTGCCCCGCGTGCGCCCTGTGTGCCCCGTGTGTGCCCCCTGTGTGCCCCCTGTGTGCCCCCTGCGTGCGCCCTGTGTGTGCCCCGTGTGTGCCCTGCGTGTGCCCTGCGTGCGCCCTGTGTGTGCCCTGCGTGTGCCCTGTGTGTGCCCCATGTGTGCCCTGTGTGTGCCCCCTGTGTGCCCCCTGCGTGCGCCCTGTGTGCGCCCTGTGTGTGCCCCATGTGCACCCTGTGTGTGTGCTGTGTGCCCTGTGCATGCCCTGCGTGTGCCCTGTGCATGCCCTGTGCATGCCCTGTGTGCGCCCCGTGTGTGCCCGTGTGTGCCCTGTGTGTGTGCTGTGTGCCCTGTGCATGCCCTGTGTGTGCCCCCTGTGTGCCCCCTGTGTGCGCCCTGTGTGTGCCCTGCGTGTGCCCCATGTGTGCCCTGCGTGTGCCCCATGTGCACCCTGTGTGTGTGCTGTGTGCCCTGTGCATGCCCTGTGCATGCCCTGTGTGTGCCCCGTGTGTGCCCTGCGTGTGCCCTGTGTGCTGTGTGCACCTTGTGTATGTCCCTGTGCTGGGGTCTGCTGCCACAGCTAAGCTAGCGCTCCCCCATGAGACTGTGGTGTTGGGACTCTGGTGGCCTCAGCTCTGCACTGGTTCTGCCTAGAGAGGCCACAGGTTCTCAGGGCCTGACACTGGGCCGTGAACGCCCAGGATGCAGGCCCCGCTGGCTCCCTCATGTACCAGGCCCGCCGGCGAGAGCTCACGGCGTGTGAGCTCGTTGCCTCCCGTTGTGTAGTGGGTGCTCATGCGCGGGGGGATGTGGCTGCTTTCCATCACCTGCAAGTGAGGGGAGGGGGCAGGGTTCAAGCCCACAGTCTGCAGCCCCCTTCAGGAGCCTCAGAGTCTCCCCGCCCCAGGGCTTCCGTGTGGGGTGCCCAGCCTGCCTCCAGTTTCCTGCAGGAGGTTGGGGCCGGGGCCCGTTGCGAGGTGCTGGTGCAGCCACAGGCTCCGCTGAGGACCTGGCGGCTCGCCCCCCACGCTCCACGGGCCCTGCCAGGCCGCCCCGCCCTGTGTCTGCTGCTCTCGCAGGCGGTGGCCGCAGGGCCACTGGCTGGGGCCCTGGGGCCCATCACGAGGGCCAGGCTCTGACCCTGCACGTCCCAGCCACCTGTGGGGTGAGAGGCTCTCGGCTGGTGCCTTTCTTTAGAGGCTCCTTCCTTGAGATGTCATCACGAATCACCCTTTTCAAGTGGGTAGCTCCGTGCTTTGCGGTATATTCAGAGCTGTGTCACTGCCACCTCCTTGAAGAATGTTTTCGTCACATCAGCCTCCAGGCCTGCCCCACTAGCCAACCCCTGGCTTCCCTGGGTGGCCCAGCATGGGCAGACATCCTGAGCACGGAGTGGGCGTCACTCGGTGCTGCGTCACCCCACCGGGCAGCGGGCTGTCCGGACTGCGACTGGTGAGGTCAAGCTTTGGGAGTGTTGCTGGGGGCCAGGGCTCGTGAAAACGTGCCTCTGCTGCCAAGAGCCTCCGCCAAGGTTTAACACCTGTCTGGGCTCCTGCACACTCTGGGGTTTGGGACCCGAGGCTGGTGCCTTGGGCAGTTATGAGGACATCACAGTTTTGAGGAGGGCACCGTGCCCACCATTGAGAATATATGAAGGTGAACATTTAAAACCTTATAAAACTTGTCAACCATTGTGACGTTAGACCCTGGGGGCTTGATTCTGAGAGCGTTCCTCTCGTGGAAAGGTTCTCTCAGCTGACCTGCACTTGAGCTTGATCACAGCCGTCTCCCACAGGGGACACGGTTCTGTCCCCGGACTCGCTGCATGTGTCGCAGACAGCGGGCCCTGTGCGCCTTGGTTTCAGAGCCTCCCACACCAGGAGCCTTGCCTGGTGCTGCTGCTGGCTCTGCGGCCACAAGCGAGCCCCCCTGCCCCGCCTCTTCCTGCTGCTCCCACCTCTCTCCACCTCTGCACCTTCCTGGGGCCCCTCCTCGCCCCTCCTCGCCCCTGCACCTTCGTGGGCCCACGGAGGCCTCATCAAGGCTCAACTGTCAAAGGAGTTCCTGGTTTATGTCTCAGCCTCTTGGGGCACGGTCAACAGAGCAGAAACATGCCCCATGGGGAGATCAAAGCCATGGTGGCTGGGCCGATGCACTCTGCTGCCCCGCTTAATTAAGACCAGGCCCGAGTGTGTGGCCCTGTGATTAAAGGAGAGAGGCAGTTACAGAAAGGTGGTGGTGAACCCGGTTTCCTGGTCTCCTGGCGGGGTGTGAGGAGAACTGGCCTACCTCACCACTCTGGGCAGAAGCGTGTTTCCACGTGTGCGTCCTGCACACGCACACACGCGCATGTGGTCAGATCAGTTATATGCCTGACAGAGATGTCGAATGCGAGAGCTGGAAGGGACGTGGAGGTCATCGGAGCTGACCGGTAGAGACGAGAAACTGCGAGGAGGGCCCTACATGCGTTTCCCCGTCCCTGGGTTTTATTGATTTGTCATTTACGCAGCACGGGGACTGGGTGTGGGGCCCCGCCCTCTCCCAGCTCAGGGGGCGTGGCCAGCGAGCCGGTCCCTAGGCGTCTAAGGCGCCCCGACTCTGCCCCGGATCCATGTGACAACTGGCTGTTGGTGGGTGAGAGTGAAAACGAGGGCCGGAGAACTGAAACGTACCCATGTCATCCATTACTAAGCAACGCCCAGTGCAGTGGACCGAGCGCGCAGTGACATTGCTAGCGGACACCGAGGGTCTTCGGCCTTGTGCGGCGGGAGACTGAAGTGCACTCTGCAACCTCAAACCATCGCTGCTATCAGTTTTGGTCTCACCTGGGAATGTGAGTCCCGGCCGTCTCCCCGCCTGCCTCTGAGGGTGAAATGGGATGGCGGGGGCCCGTGGTGCCGGCCGGCACCCGGCTGGGCTCAGGCGGGGCGGCCTGGCACCGGTCCGCGGGCCAGCCCAGGGCCCGGCCTCCTTGCCACGTGGGCGCGCTCCTCGTGTGACGGCGGCGCTCGCCCGCGCTGCAGTGCACGCGCTCAGCCCCGCCCATCTGCGCTGTGCGTGAGGTCCCAGGAGACCACAGGGTTGGGCGTGGGAGCAGGGCAGGTGGGTGCGGCCCCTGCAGGGGCGTGGGCGGGCTCCGTCCTCACGCCCCATAGTAGCCATAGTAGCTGAGGGCCACCGGGCCACCGAGGGCCTCGCTGACTTCTGGGATTGGTGGGGAGGGGCAGGCGGAGTGGGTGAGAAAAGGCGAGATTATGTGCTGCTCTGGGTGACACTGCTGTACACACATACACATGCGCACTTGTGCACACACGCATGTGCACACACACCTACTTGCACACACACACATGCACATGTACACACACATGCAGCGGGCAGGACAGTGGCCTGATCACCTACCTACCTGGCAGGCATGGCTGTCACCATGGAGCCTGCTGTTCTATCCTCAGGCTGCGCGAGTTGTCTGTTGGTTTAGGCCTGACACCTGATTCAGATGTGTCCCTGTGCTGGCTGTGCTCAGGCTGGTCACGAGTGGTTGTGGTGGCAGATGGGACTGAGATGAGGGGCAAAGGCACACCAGGCTCCCCAGGGGCCCAGCAGGAGGGTCAGCGGAGAGAGGGGCAGAGAAGCTCGTGGGGCTGAGGCTGGCGGTGTGGGCTGAGCACATTTCCAGCAGAGACCCCAGAGTCACCTCTGTCTTGCGGGAACGTGTGCCCGAACCTCCCCCATCTCAGAAGTGGCACAGGGGTGGGGACAGACGGTGGTCCATGGTGGCCCTCCCGTGGGAACACGGGGAGACAGCAGCCCCTTCCAGCATGGAGAGCGAGGCCCCCACCCCTACCCCTGCTCCAGGACCACAGCAGGGGACCAGAGACTGGCAAAGGGGGTGGGGTGGTGGGGAAACCAGGCATATTTCATCCTCAAGGCAAGCAGTTGCTGCAGGCATTCTCATCTAAAGGACTTGAATTGAAATACATCGAGGACTCTCAAAATTCGATAATGAGAAAACAAACAACCCAGTTTAAAAATTGGGTAAAAGATTTGAACAGACACGTCACCCAAGAAGATATACAGATTGCAGATGGGCACATGAAAGATGGTCAGTGGCCCATTGGGAGATAGCTCTGCATGACCATCGCAGTGGCTGAAGCCGAGAGGCTGGGCCGTATCAGGCGTGATAAGGGCATGGGGCCTGGAGCTGCATGCACTGCTGCTGGGGTGCAGGCGTTAGACCCCGCCCCTGCACCCCAGCCTGCGTGCAGCCCAGGGAGAGGAGGCGGCCCGCCGCAGACCCGTGCACGCGCGTCCAGAGCAGCGCTCCGAGGCGGCTGCTCGGCCAAGGTGTCCATTAGCGATTGCTTTTCAGACGTTGCCTTGAGACTGAGACATTTCAAATCCTGCAGACTAATCAGGTCTGGCAGAGAATGTGGCAAACTGACGGCCTGTTTAGGCCCAGGTGCTGACTCGCCTTTTGAGCATCACTGGGGTTCGCGAGTGAGTGCCGACCCTTCTCCATAGTCCCCGGAGGGCTATTTTCACGACGAAGGTGACGATAGGTTTTTTAAACCTTGCTCCAACCACCAGGTCCATTACACAGTTTTATTTATACCAACATCAAGACGTTTCAGGGCAAACATGTCATCAGTCACTAGGACCTTTCTTAAAGATGACAGGTCACATGCCCTTGTGGCTAGAATCCGTCCCCAGGAGTCGAGAGTGGGAGCCAAGAAAAGGAATGGACTCCAGGGGAGGGTGGCGCAGTCGGCTCCTGCCCCAGCAGGAGCCGAGCCTTTGTGGCGTGTGCGGGTTGGTTCACTTTTGCTCTAAATCCACCTTTTTATTTAACCTTTTTTTTTTTTTTTTTTGAGCTCCAGGTAGGTGTTGGGCATTGGGATCCACACAGGAAGTAAGACACGGTCCAGGCCTGTCTTTCAGGATCTCACAGGGCAAGACCGAGTTGTGAATGTCACACTGGTGCCACTAGCAGAGCACCCGGGCCAGGCCCGGAAGGAAGGTGCAGAGGGCGCCGGTTGGGAAGTGCTTCGTGTTCTTCCTGGGGGTCTCAGCTCCGTGCTAAAGTTATGGCGCCAGTGCCTAAAGGTACCAGGAACAGATGTGGTTCCTGCTGTCAGAGACCTTTGTCTCGTCAAGGAGGCGATCGGTCTACTTGGGGTTCAGGTGCCCCTGTCGATGGGAGTTCAAGTGGTGGGTTAGTGACCGTGGAGAGCCGAGTGTCAGGAGAAGCTTCTTTGGGCCTCGGATCAGCCCCACTTGGCCTCAACCCCGGACAAGCCATCTTCTGGTCTCCTCAGTGTCCTGACTCTGAACATGATGGCTGCAGATTGGTGTGTGATGTGGCAGGTCTGGTCCCTGGACCCGAGTGTGCTGGCACGGTCTGGAGGGGCAGGGCGTCATCGTCCCTGGAGAGCCCCACCTGGCGAAGCAGAGAGGCTGCTGTGGAGAGGGCCCGGCACCCATCGTTAGGCGCAGTCGGGCTTTTAAGGTTCCGGAAGTCCTTTTGCAGGAATTGTGCCCAAAGCAAAGTGTGAGTCTTACCTGCTGGCACCGAGGACGCTAGCCCCTCGGCCGCTGGCCTTCACACCCTTTGATTGTGTGGTCTTGGCTCGGTGCCACATCCCTGAGGGTTACCACGAGGGGCCTCACACAAGAGCAAGGACACCACATGTTTTGTCTTGTCCTGGTTCCTGCTGGCGTGTAGCATCAGCCAATGCCACCAGTCCCACGGTGGGCAAGGCGCTTGCTCGCCTCACCTCTCTCCTCCTCGGTCCCTCCTGTTGGGTACTCCAGGACAGTCAGGAACTCTACTCTCTGACCAGAGTGTCCCAACAAGCACAGCGGTGTGACTAGGAAGGGGGACATGGACAAGGCGCTTGTGAAGAGCCAAGGGAACTGGGCTGCGTGCCCCTTTTTCTGAAGGGGGGAGTGTCAGCGGCTGAATGCCTCCCGTCTGGCTTTTGGGAGCCCAGGCCCGAGTCACCTGCCCTGGAGCAAAGCCTGGCAGCTTTGCAAGTGGTTATTTTGTCAGCCGGATTTCAGTCTGTTTTCTCTATGCGGGGCGCGGAGGACCTGGAGACCTTCTGAGCTGGCGTAGCCGTCGTGTGCAGTTCGCACTCCTCCCAGGCCGTAGGCCTCCCCCGCTCCCGTCCTCTGCACTAAATGAGAGGCGCCAGGTTGGACAGTGTGCCTGCCAGACCCGTCGCTTGCTTTCTCATAGACAGTAGCCACTGCATCCCTACTGTCCAGAGAGCTCCTGTGACTGCAGCATCTTATTCCCAGACGAAGTTTAACTCGCAAGACCGCTTTGAGGAGGCGACAGGTCTCATTGTCAGCCTCGATGCCTGCACGTCGTCTGACGGCCTAGACAAGAGAATAATCAGAAGGCTGCGGGACGCGTTCCATCTCGTCACCCATCATTTTCGTGTCACAGCAGTTGGTTGGGCACCCGCTATTTCCAAATGGGCAGTTGGATAACAGAAAGGGATTCGGGAGAGTCCTGCCCTGAGTAACTGAAGTCACGTCCTTTTGCTGATATAGGTGGCCTTTCGGTCACCATTGCCGTGGTGCCTCACAGGAGAGCGGAGCCCCTAGGTAAGACGGACACCGTGAGGAGGCCAGCAGTTACTGTCCCCTGCAGTAAGGGGATCGCTGGGACGGAGACAAGCCCCGCGCCCACAGTCACGCTCACGGTCAGGAGACGGACCCTCGGGGCGGGCGGCAGAGCCGCTGCCAGGCCAGCGTCTCCCAGGGCCGGTGTGCCCTTCCATGTCCTGACTCACCCCTCACTGCTCGCACGAGACGCGACGTGAACGCTTGGTCGATAGTGGGTGTTGTGAGACAGTAGTGAAAAGGGTCTGCTCGTATCTGAACGAGGGGACAAGGGAGGGGACAGACGGCTCTCACCGGTCTCTTCATGGCCCTGCAGCTTCGGGGCTACAGCCAGGGCCGGGCTGAGGACCCTCACGCCGAGCGTTTTCCCTGGAGACCCCAGAGGGCAGGACCCAAGAGAAGGGTGGGGGTTGTCCCACGTGCCACCTGACTTGCTCCACCTCTACCAGCACAAAGAGCAAACCACACTCGTGCCCGGACTCGCCCCGCGGAGGCGGGAGGTCATGTTAGACACCCCACTTGGGGCCTGCCTCAGTGCGCTTTGCCATCTTGACTTAAATCCAACTCTTCTGGTTTCCCTCTCCAGCAACCCCCTACTGCACCCGCCGCCTTTCTGTCGAGGGGTGATGGACAATAGATGGTAGCGATGGTCTCCATGGTAACAGCATCTGAGTCATCTCCTTGGAAACCTGCATAAAGGCCTTCCATCTCCAGACCGGCTCAGGGCAGCATGGAAGGCCTTTGTTCCCTTGAATGCACAGCACGGGGGCAGCAGCTCTCCGGGCCTTGGCCTCTGCAGTTTTCTTTGGCGCCCGGTGCCCATGGCACTTTGGGTACAGAGTTGGATCCAACCAAAGGGAGGGGCTGGTGGGACCTGGAGTGCTTTGTCCAGTCCAGCCCATGGCCAGACACATTGTCCCAGGTCCAGCACCAGACACCCAGCAGAGTTAGCCAGTAGAACTCTCGCTTTTTAAAATGCCGAGATGACTCGGCCAGGCTGCCCAGTGACCAGCAGTGGGTCAGGTACTGCAGGACGCATCTGAACACAGATGAGCTGGTTGGTCTGGCACGGTCAGGAGGAGAACCCCAGTATAGGACACCCTGGGGGAGCGCTGAGCCCCCCTTCCCCTGGCGTCCTGCGAATGCTCCAGTTTTGTTCCGTAAAGCAGGATGGCTTCCAGCAGCTGAGAGGATTGATTTTCGGCGTCATCCACCCCAAGCACAAATCACAGGCATTTCCGCTGTGTTCATGTTGTGCAGGGCGCGTTCGCACCCCGGAGCTCAGGCCATCGTTTACGGGGTTGCTCAGCACATGCGAGTATTGCCATGGGGCGTGGGCACAGTGGTCAGGAAAGGACAGGCGTGGCTCGGCCCTGACGGAGCTCACACGTGAGGGAATGAGTGGGGAGTCGGCAGTCACACGTGTGTGTGGGCGTTCGAGCAGGCTCTGCTGGCGGAGGGGCCGCGTGTGGTGAGCGAGCTCCGTTTCAGCCCCGGGAGCTGGGGACAGGTGTCGCCTCCGTGTTCAGACTGCTTTGCGGCTGCGGGTCCGCAGGGCGACTGGCGTCTGAGCTGTCCCCAGGGACGGGGGCTGTGGGGCCCCTGCAGGGCACGCGTAGGCGGCCCCAGGCTGCATCACACGTGTTACTTTTTCCTCTGCGGCAGCTCCGATGGCCCACCAGGGCCCAGGGCTCTGCTGCCCTCCTGTGCTCGCCTGCACTGTGCACTCTGGCCCCACCCAATCCAGCACCCAGATCCTTCCCAGTGCCTCTCTTCTCCCTCGGCACTCCCTGGTTCACGGCAGGAGACGGGGCGGGCCAGGACGGGGAATCGGACTTGGCTGGTTGGTAGGTGAAGTTTTCCCAGGGCAGCCGCCCATTGCTCTGAGCCACCCGCCGCCCCCGACTCCTCTCGCGGGGCCGTGTGCTGCTGTGTGTCACGGTGCTGTCAGGGCAGGGCCAGCCCTGGGAGGCCTTGGGATGTGCAAGGTCAGGCAGATGGGGAGGAAGGCGCCAGGTCACCGCCCGTCTGGTCCGTGACCGTCCTCACGCTCGGCTCTGCGCCTGCGTCTCTCTGTGCCCTTGTCCTGCTTGGCCTGTGTCCAGGATCCACACATTGCGTATCCCATGGCACACCTCTTAGCTCTAGGTGTCTGTGTCTCCCCAGAGGCTGGGCCCGTGAGGTGCACGGTGGCAGCCCCCTGGAGCAGTGCCAGGACGGGGTGCTGTTCTGACGGGGGTTGGCGGTCACTCTGCGGTCTGTGGTTTTTGTGCTGCTCCCTACGTGTGAGTCCTCGTAGAGGGGGTGCCCACGACCAGCCGACCCCGGGACAGGTGGGGCTCGTTGCTGCTCCCTGCTGAGGTTCGGGCTCACGGAGCCCGCTGGGTTCGGTGGGTCAGTGGCGGAGGCGCGGCCCCAGCTTGGCGAGTGCGTGGATGACACTGGGCGGGGTCCGTGAGGACCCTTCCCTCGGCCTGCGCACTTTGGGGTTCACATGTTCGCCATGGCTCAGGGGTCGGGCACACAGCCTGTGAGGTCTGAGACGGCCACCCGTGGGACCGTGCACGCCCGTCTCCCCGAGCTGGGTGGCTCTGGGCCACTGGTCGGCGTTTTCAGACTTGGGAGAAGACGCCCCCACGTCCACCCTGGCTTCCCACAGACGTGCCTGGAGCTGTCTGTCAGACTGGGTCACAAGCGCCTGGAAGAGCCCCGTGCCCGGCCGGCCCTTCCACAGGCTACACGGCCGTGTCCAGCAAACCAGCTCGGTCCCTAGGTCCGTGGTGGCTGTTGGGAGTGTCTGGTGCGGATTTTATACGAGTTAGACTTTGCCATTCTCTGTGTCCGTTTCCGTAAAGGTGACTGTTACTCAGAATCCTGATGCCTGTGGCTTGGTTCCTAGATTTTCTCGTAGAATTTGACTGCATGTGCGATTACTTTTCTTAGTTGAACTGCCAAAATAAATCATTAAAATTTATGTTCAATTACATTAAGTTCACAGCATATAAAAACACGAAGTCAGAAAGCACTTCAAACATTGTAAATGTTTTTAGAAGCATTACAACCTTGACATGCCCCTGTAATAGGGTTGCAGGTCTTATTTTAAGAAGAGTTCAGTTTCTTAACAAATCTGGTTTACACAAAGTCGAATGGATCACATTTGAGAAAGAAACGTAGCACTTGTATTTATTTCCCAGTTGTGTTTATTTCCTGTTTATTTGTCACTTTTTAAAATCCGTACTTTCTGATTGTGTTTTTCTCCAGAGAAACTAAGGCCCCCTTAAAACAGCCGTCACCTCACAGCGTATTCCAGTTGCATTGTTTAGCTTTGTCTCCTTCAGAATCCCTTGTAGTTTCTCCCCCTTTGAAAACGCTGTGATGTTGTTTCTATGGAAACGGCGATGTCATGTGTGTGGATGGGGCGTCGTGGCCGTGAGTGCCGTGTATCAGAGTGACGGAGCCCGGCTTTGCCCCGAGGTTGCCGACGGGGCCTGTCTTCAGCAGCATGAAATACACACCACCGGGAGGTGGGTGTGCACGGCGATTCGGACAGCCACATGGGTGGGTGTGCGAGGGCGTGGGTGAGTGTGTGAAGCCATGTATGTGAGCGTGTGAAGCCGCGTGGGTGGGTGTGCGAGGCCGCGTGGGTGGGTGTGTGAAGCCGTGTGGGTGAGTGTGAAAGGGATCCTGCTTTACGCTTTGCCTTTGGATCATCTGGCTCCCCGGGCCGTGGGGAGGGGGAAACAAGTCCCCTCCGTATGCGGGAGGAATGAGGGCACACGTGGCTGGCGCTGTCAGCGTGGAGGCGGGCGGGAGCTTTGAGACGCACGTTGGCACCTGGGCACGGACACGGAGCTGACGCGGTCTAGTGTCACTCGCGTGCATCCGCTATTCTCTGAGCAGGTGACAGTTAATAAGACTCACAGGATGCGACTCACCGATCGGGGCAGAACCACACCAGGTGGCACCCCCCGATCCACACACCTGGAGCCTGGGCCTGTCCCCCAGAGATGCCCACTTCTTCTCGTTCCTTGTTGGCTCTCCTGTTTCAGATCTGCTTCCAGGTCTTACATCTTTCTCTCTAGACGATTATCAGAATGTACGATATTTGATTTTTTTCCAGTGGCCCAAAGCCATTTAGAACCAAGGCTAAGTGTCGCCCGTCTTGGTAACTCCTTGCTGTGCCAGTTAAAAAATGAGTTGTGCTTACAAACAAATGAGACTGGTGATGACATGGTTTATACATGGGTTCCAAAACAACTCCATGAAGTGAGGTTTCCTCAAATGTGCAGGCAGATGATTCGTTGGAATTCATTCTGCTTCCGAGGTGACTTATCTGAGGGCTAACGTTTATGTGGACATTAAGGTTAGGGATAGCTGACCAGCGGGAGGCTGATGAACGCTGTCGTGGGCGCTTCGAGCTGCCGTAGCGATTGCTACCGTTCGGGTGGCGCGTGGGGTGGAGTTCAGTTCTCATGGTGGTGGCGGCTGGAAGTCCAAGGGCAAGGTACCACCCGGTCAGTTGCACACGGCCACTTTCTCACGGTGTCCTCTAGTAGCAGGGAGGGCGGGCTCTCTGGGGTCTCCTCATCAGGGCACTAACCCCATTCGTGAGAACGCCACCCTCCGAGCCAGTCGACGCCCAGAGGCCCCGCCTCCTGACGCCACCACGCTGGGCATCGGGGCCTCGGGGGACACACGCATCCAGCTCTTGGCACAGAGTGAGCCCCACCTGGCACCAGAGGCTTTCTGTAGTGAACTCTCCAGGTCTCTCCAGCTTCCTCCGCCAAGTGTCAGTCCTGCCTTTCAACATCAGTCAGCACTTCACAGAGCAGCTCAGGACCTATCACGCTCTTTCTCACCGCAGACTCCACAGGACGAAAGTTAACTTTTTCTCATGACTCAAAGTCATCGTTTTGAGTCCGTCTGTGAAACTGGACGGAACAAAGTGCTGCTGCCTTCAGCGGTCCCCGGGGAGCCCAGGGCTGGTTCATCCCCACTTTGTGTGGCACAGGCTGCCCCGTTTATCATTGTTGCTGTTTATTTTTAGTTCTCCTCTCCTTCCACGTCTTCCTGTTTTACCTTGCTTTTAGGTCAGTGGCAGTTGCTTCTTGCAGTTGTCAGTGGGCCTGCGTGTGCTAGGCTGAGCAACGGCCCCCAAAGGTGTCCATGGCCTGACGTCACAGGGCAAAGGCACTTTGTCGGTGCAATGAAGTTAAAGCTCTCTAGACAGCAGGCTCTTGGTTCATCCAGGCAGGCCCAGCAGAGCCACCGGGTCCTTAGAAGAGCGAGGCGGGAGGGTCAGAGGGGTCCGGAGCTGCCCGCCCACTGGCTCCGATGGTGAGGGAGGGGCGTGTGCCAGGGGTGCAGGCTCCTCCAGACCCTGGAAAAGTCGGAAGACAGACTCTGCAGAAGGAGCTTCTGACCTCCGGAAGGTCAGATTCAATTTGTGGCACTTCGTTACAGCAGACGTCAGAAGCCAACACCACCCCTCGCTGTCTCCCTCCTAATTTGATGCATTAAATCAGATGACTGATTTATTAGAAACATACCATCTGTCCAACAAACAGTCGTTATCAGTTCTGCGTCAGGTGTTCAGAATGAAATGAAACACCAAGCGCCCCCAGCCTTGCTGCGCACGCTGGGACGAGGGAAGCTCAGTGGGGAGAGTGGCAGCTGGGCAGAGGCCACAGAGACCATGCAGAGAGCGCACATCCCCCTCGCTGACCCTCGTGGGGCCGGGGAGTGAAGACCATGCGGGGCTCACCCCTGCATGGTTTCCGAGGCTGCTTTGCCGTCATCCTGCGCGTTGGTTGGACATTCGGTCCTTTAAGCTGCAAAATTTCACCTGCAGATAAGAGAAGCATTGATCACTATGTACATGAACTGAAGGAACACCCAACCTGTGGCCAGGGTACTCTAGAACATTCCGTCAGGCCTTGTTCTTTCATTGATCAAGGCGAAGAGTGGATACTGACCCTAAGAAGGTTGGCGCTGGTTTCAGATGCTGTGGGTTCCCGCCCACGACCAGGAATCACCTGGTGAGAAAACCAGCCCCTTTCTGGTTCCCATGTCATCTTCCCGACAGCACCAACGCCTGCTGTGAGCCGCCCTGGATGCCAGGGCGGACGCCACGCCAGCACGGCGACACGAGGCCTGGCGCTCGCCCCGGGCTCCTGCCGTCTCCTCGCCACTGGTCTGAGGCCTGGCTCCTCCAGCCGTGGCTGCCGAGGCTGGCCGCCCTCCCGTCCCGCGTCGCTGTCTGCTGCGTGCGGCGTCCTGCCAATCCCGATGGAAGACCTACCACTCTCTAAGACGTCACCTGGGTGCTTGTGCCTCTGACCTTTGGTCCTGTCTTCCCAGAGGCCACACTTGAGCAGTGAGCCGTGGACTCTTAGGCCAGTTACGTGGGTGGCGAAGTGACTTAGGAGGGCGCATGAGAGGCTTGGACCCTTTTTGCCGCTTCTAAAGATGATGGTGTCATTACGTGGGGTACGAGGGCCGGTGCACAGCGCGAGGGCGGCCGTCCACATGGCTCTTGTCTGAGTCCCGGTTGTCTCCGCCAGTGGCCACACAGATTGAAGCCGATCACAGCGACACGTCATGAGGAATTGTGGGCGTTTTGACACAGCCGAAGAAAGAGGACCGTGTGCGGGGGGCCCGGAGTCAGTGCGAAGCCCAGCAGATGGGTCCCAGAGCTGCTTCTGCCCACGGCGGGTTCGCCGTGTCCCCTCCAGGGGGGGGCTGCTTCTGTCGGCGGTGGCGGGGACTGCCGTGCAGACGCTCGGGTTTCAAGTCAGCCTGCCTTTACAACCTGGGTGCTCCGTGTCCCCAGGAGTGCGCAGGCCACCTGTTTCCCCCCCGTCCAGGTCACTAGCTGCAGGGCAGTGCGGACACTCTGACTCACGGTGCCTCTGTTCTCTGTTCCTTGCAGTATGAGTTCAAAGCCAAGAACATCAAGAAGAAGAAAGTGAGCATCATGGTGTCGGTGGACGGAGTGAAAGTGATCCTGAAGAAGAAGAAGAAGGTAGGCGCGCGCCCAGGGCGGGGCGGGCTCCTGTGGCGAGCAGCAGCCTGGCACCTGGGCCTGCAGCTGCGGACGGGCCTGACTGACTCATCTACAGCGTCTTCCTTGCAGAGGACGGAGTGGACGTGGGACGAGCGCAAGATGCTGGTGATGCAGGACCCCATCTACCGGTGAGGCGCCGGGGGCCCCGTCTGCAGCCTGTCCCTCCCGACACTGCCGCCCCGCGGCCCTCCACCCTGCCCGCGGGAGCCTCCTCGTGCTCTGCGGGCACGGAGACCCGGCCCCGGGGCGGTGGTCCTGCCTGAGCCGAGATGTCGTAGCCGTGTTGCTCACAGTGCGAGGACTGGGCGCCCCACCCCCTGCTCACAACCCCGCAGCCGTGGTCTGCTCCACCGCCCCCGCCCGCGGAGACCGAGCCCAGGGGCCTCGCAGACGCCAGACAGACCCCCGGAGGCCGCCCCCACATTGCCTGTCCATGGTCAGGGGGCAGTGCGCGCTTCCTTGAATTTTGTATGAGTGGGGTCACATGGCGTATCTTTTTCTAAACGGTGTGTCCCATTTTATCAAGGACATTCATCGACACAATAAGTGGTAACGTTTACGTGAGAGCTTCTCGTGGGGACAGTCACTTTTCTCCTCCGGGAGCCGCTCTGGCTGGCGTCCGCCGTGCTGCGAGGAACACGTGCTTTTGGCTTTCGTGAAACACAGGGTCACTGCCGTGTGCCCGCCAGGACACACTAAGGGGAAGCACATTCTTCCTGTTCAGAGCGATGCCGTGGCCCCCCAACAATGAAGGCCTCATTTCTTATTAAGTCTCATTTTAGATGTCTCTCACGTAGAACGTCAGAATCGTGTCTTTGATTATGATGAAACACACATGGATTTGCCATTTCACGCACTTCAGGGCCCGGGCCAGCGGCAGTCAGCACCTTCACGGCGCTGTGTCCCCAGCCACCGCCCCTTCCCGAGACGTCCTCCTCACTCCAGATGGCGCTGGTGCCCGGGAGGCGGGACACCGTGTTGCCGAGCCCGGCGAGCGGCTGACCAACTCCGGCACACACGGCGCTCGGCCCCGAGCCAGCTGTGCCGGCGCTGGCACCCAGAGGTGGCCCCTGTTCCTTCAAGGAGCTGCAGGACAAACATCACAGTGCCCTGGGGGTGCCGAGCCCAGGGCCTAGCAGCTCAGACCTGGGGGGCCGGCGGGCAGCCTCCTGTGGCCCGATCCTCGAAGGCTCGGGGACCACAGCCGTCCAGACGCAGTGAGAGGCATGCGGCCGGCTCTGAAGGGCCAGACTCTGGGGAGAGACAGAACCAGAGGGGAACGTGCTGTGCTGGGGCCCGGACTTTGTCCCCGGGCAGCAGGAGGCTCCAGTGGGGCTGGAGGGAAACGGGGGCGTCCTTCGCATCACTAAAAATGCCGCTGGGCTAGCAGCAGAGACTGCGGGTTGTTGATAGGGAGGCAGGAGCAGGCGCGAAGATGGCTTACAGAAGTCCAGGGGACAGTGCGGGCTGGTGAACAAGGACAGCACCCCAGAGTGGAGGAGACGCTCCATCTCAGAGACACGTGAAGGAGGAGGCTGCAGAGAATGTGGTCACGTGGGATGGGTACGGGGACAGGGAGGAAGGGGACGAGGACGTGGCCCGGCCGTCGGCTCGAGCAGACGCACGCCTTCGTTCGGACATCTCGGGGGCAGGAGGCAGGTGTGCCTGGGACTGCAGGACGGCGGTGGTGCGCCCGGGGCTTGGTGGGCTTTGGGTCTGAGGGTGGGTGGGGCAGGAGCTGCGGCAGGGGTCGCCAGGTCAGCCTTGGCTTGTCCTCGCCTGCGAAGGAGACGTTTGTCGTCACTGATACAGGGGGCTCTGGGCCCAGCTGTGTGGCGCTAGCTTTCCTGGGAGCCGCGGTGAGCACGGAGCCGGGGCGTGGGGCAGTGCCCAGGGCCCTCGGCTGGTTGGATGATGGGCTGAAGGGGACAGGATGAGGCGTCGCCGTCCCGTGCGGCCCACGGCAGTGGAGCAGAGTGTCTGCGTGTCCCCAGTGCGGCTGGCGCTGCCGGTCCCCCATCCTCCCAGAGGGCGAAGTGGCCTCACACGGGCACAGTGGCATCCACGTGGCGGCGTAGCTCTGACGGGGAGGGGACACTCTCTCCTGCCAACGCGCCAGCCGGTGCGGGTGCGCGCGCCCTGCCCGCCGTGCGCCGTCCCGCGGTGGCGGTGCCGAGCCGCGTTGGAAGTGTCCCACCGCGTGGCTTCCGTGGCAGGCGGCTCCCCCGGGTGCGGTGCCAGGTGCCCGCCTCACATGTCCCTGCAGCGAGCCCACCATGCGCCCACGTCCCAGCCCCTGCTCTCTCCACAGGATCTTCTACGTGTCCCACGACTCGCAGGACTTGAAGATCTTCAGCTACATCGCTCGCGATGGGGCCAGCAACGTCTTCAGGTGCAACGTCTTCAAGTCCAAGAAGAAGGTAAGGGGCCACCTGCCCGTTCCCTCTGATGCCGGAGAGCCCCAGCCCGACCTGCCTCCCTGGTGACGGGCCGCGCCCAGCGGTGGCTGCTCTAGTGCGAGGCGCGGGCCCGTGGCGGTCTGCCATCACGCAGTGACCTTCTCCCGTTTCACCAGAGCTTTGCACTTAGCTACGCGCAGGCACCTGGGCAGATGTCCCCCTGGGCCAGGGCTCCCGGTAGGAGCAGGGACACTGACGAGGAGTGACGCCCCCGCTGTGCGGCGGGAGGAAGGCACCACCGTTCGCCGTGGCGCCCTTCCTCGCCCACGTGCAGGGACAGGGCCGGCTGAGACACTGCGTGCGGCGTCGGTGGGCCTGGACGGCTACTTCTGCGTGGTGGCCTCGATCTTGAGTGAACACCTTTGGTGTGCTTGGGTGCAGGCCTGCGCCTCTCCCTCCAGGGGCCTGCACTGCCGCTCCGCCGGCCCGCGGGGACTGTGAGGGTCCCTGTCCCGAGGGCTCCCAGCTTCCGTCCTTGATGCCAGGGTGGAGAACGTGCATTTCCGAATCGTGGCCTGTGACGCTGCCCACCCGACACGCTTCATGCAGAACTCCCCTCCTTACACCTGGGGCGTCCTGCGGTTGGGGACACCCAGCATTTCACTTCCCAGTGACTCCGCGTGTCCCCGTTGGGGCATGATGACAGCATTCACGTGTGCAGCCCTTGGCCTCTGAGGAGCCTCCTGCTGGTCTCTTGACCTCGGAGGTGGGGTGGAAGTCGCCCTCCAGTCACTTTCTCCCAGCCCAGGAGGATGCTGTCTGCCCTGAGGGGTGTGAAGAGTTACCTGCCTGGCCAGGTTTCAGATGTGGAGGAGCTAGGTCCTCAGTTTGGGGAAAGAGCCTGCTTTTCACATTTTAGTGCTGGGAAGTCCAGAGGTAGGAGTCCCGGGCTCAGAGCTCCTCGGGCCCCAGCCCCTCGCGCCCGGGGGAAAAGTGTCCCCGGACGCAGGGCTGACCTGCCGTGGTCGCCTCACCGGCCCTGCCCGTGCCGAGACGGGACAGACGCCCCAGCTGCTCCGGCCTTGCTGGGCTCGCTGGCATGCAGAGTGCAGGGAAGCCAGCAGCCCGGGGGGTCGCTCCTCCTCTCCCGTGACTTGAGGCCCACCCGACGTGAAGCTAAGCTCCCCACGTGGGCAGAGTTTCCAGCTGGGAGGCCTCGCCCCTGCCACATCCTGGGGCCAAGGCCGCTGACCGCAGCCTCTCGCCCGCGCGCAGAGCCAGGCGATGCGGATGTCCACGGTCCCGGAGACGCCGCGCGGTGCGAGGCGCCTTCGAGGATATGCCACAGCTGAGCCTGCAGCACACGCAGCAGAACGCCGACGGCCAGGAGGACGCCGACAGCGAGAGGGACAGCAGCGGCTCCGGGGACCCAGGTAGGCCATCGCTGCTGGCACGTGGAGGCGGCGCTAGGCCTCCTATGGCAGGCGGCCAAGGCCGCTGAAGTGGCCCCGCAGGCGGCGTTAAGCTCCGGGCCAGACACACGCTGCGAAGGGAGAGCCACGGCCGACCCCGGGGACAGCGCGGGGGAGGAGCACTCGGCCCCGAGCGCGGTCTGCCTGTGTCTGAACGCTGCCGCGCTGGGAGCCCTCAGCGCGGGCTCCTTCCAACGTCGCCGGTTTTTATCTGGAAAATCCAAGACGATAAACTGGAAACTGTCAGGAGTCATGACACCTTTTTGGTGAGAATTTCCTCAAATCATAGGCACGTGTCTGACTCCCACGCCTCCTGAGGAAACGCCTGGGTCTGTTTCAGGGAACCCTGTCTGGCCCACCGTGGCGCCTCCCACACTGAAGACAGCACACAAAGCGCCGACTGTGGCTCTCCCAGGCCGAGCCGGGCTTGGATGTGCCCCGCTGTCCCGTTGGCGCCCTGCAGGGGACAGGAAGTGGCAGGGGCCGTGCCGTGCGTGTGCACATGCGGGCGTGGCCTGTGGTGTCAGTTGCACTAGTCAGGGACACACGCAGATGCTGGTGACTGTGAGACGAGGCAGGTCATTGGTCTGCAGGCTAGAATGACGTCTGCTCCACGATCTGGGTGCCGTGGCCCAGCCGAGCTGACACACGAAAGTGGCCGTCACAGAAGTGACCGGCAGTGCGGGGTGCTGGGGGGCGTGCTGGGCCTGGACTCCGCACGCACGCCTGGGCGGCTGGGCTGGAGTGCCGGTGGCCCCCTCGCCCCAGGGGCCTCGCCACGCCGTGCCCTCCCTGGGTCTTGCTCTCCTCACCGCCAGGCGTTGGGAGCGGGTGCACGTGTGGCAGCCTCGTGCAGCGTGTAAACACATACCAGCTGTTAGCAGGTCGGCCCGTTCCGAGTGTGACGTGCCTCCACGTTCAGTGACTCGTCAGGTGCCCTCTGTGCTGGTGCCACTGAGTGTCCGGGTTGCGGACGCCGAGCCGGGCAGGAGCCTTTGTCATCAAGGCCATCCACTGCCTGCCGCAGGTGTCGCGGGGAGCCCTCCCCCATGGGGCAGACCGCCCCCGAGAAAGGCAGAGCCGAGAAACAGGACTTCGCCCTCTGGTTGGCGAGCGTGGACCCAGGGACATTCGCCTGTCACGGCTGCTGCCCCTGGGTGTCCTGCTCACGCAGAGGACCGCACAGGCTGCTGGCCCCCCATCGCCTCCTGGCCCCGCCCCTGCTCCCCAGCTCGTCAGGCCACCGCTGCCCGAGCCCTCGTTCCAGTCCCGCCCTCACTGGGCAGACGCTTGTCCACGTCCTGCGTGCGCAGGCTCCACGCTGGGTACCGGGGCCCCGTGGACGCAGCCGGGCGGCCGCCTGTGCTCAGAGGCGGGAGCCGGCAGCAAGCACGCACAATCGTTTCAGGGAGCGTGAGCGCAGCGAGCAAGGGACGGGCTGGCGGAGGCAGGGGCCGCGGTGAGCCTGGCGGTAGGCAGACGGGTGGGCTCGGAGCCCGGCCCCAGCAGCTGTGTGCCTCGGTTTCTGTGTCTGTCAGACGAGGCGACAGCAGTGCCCCCTCTCAGCTTCGTTAGGAAGACGAATGACTTAGTTCATGTAAAACCGTGAAATCCGTGCCTGGAACGTAGGAAGTGCTAATTAAGCTACACTGTTGTGACTTTGAGGCCAAAAAAGGCCAATTCAGGCACTTTTGGGGTGAGCCGATACCTCCCTTGTTCTTTTTAACCCCTATTTTGAGATGTGATGGCCGGGGAGCGGCCCGTGGTGACCCGGCAGCGCTGGCGTGTCCGGCCCCGACGCTCGGCAGCGCCGGGCAGTGGCCGCCCCCAGGTTGGGCCTTTGACGTTGGTGTCCTGCGCTCGGCCCAGCTGGTTGTCCCAGTGCCTGTCTCTTGTCCTTCTGCCCGAAACTGGCTCTCTTGCCTGTCTCTGCCTTCCACTCTCACGCTGCCTGGAGCGTCACTTGTGCCTTCGCCTGTGCCGACGTTGTCCCCTGCACATAGAGCGGGTCAAGTCTGTCCCACCTTAAAAACCAAGCGCAGCCAGACCGCCCCGTGTCCGCAGCCCATCCCTGCCCTCGCCCCACAGCCAGCCTCTCTGAGCCGCACGCACCCGGGGCCCCGGCTCCCGCTTGCTCCCTCTCCAGACGCGCCGGGCTCCCTGAGCTACCTGTCTGGTCTCTGAAGGGCCACCTAGTGAGCAGACAACAGCAGCCTTCCTCTGCGGTGCTCACTTGGGGACCCCCTCGCCCCCACTCTCTGTCTCTCTCCACCCTGCTTCCGGCTCCTCCCACTGCTCCTAGGCGGGACTCCTAGCCGCGGCCCCCCCCAGATCGTGGAGCGGACGTCATTCTAGCCTGCAGACCAATGACCTGCCTCGTCTCACAGTCACCAGCATCTGCATGTGTGTCCCTGACTAGTGCAACTGACACCACAGGCCACGCCCGCATGTGCACACGCACGGCACGGCCCCTGCCACTTCCTGTCCCCTGCAGGGCGCCAACAGGACACGCTTTCAGCTCAGGTTTCCCTGCAGGCCAGACCTGTTCCCTGAACTCGCCACCTCTGTCCCCAACAGCCTGATAATGTCTCACTCGACTGCCGCAGACTCTTCAGGTTCACCTGTCAGCATGCAGTGCGCCAGCCTGGCAATGCAGCCACGTCCAGGCTCGAGGCCGTGTCTCTCTTTCTGGACTTTAAAACTCGCCCCCAAGGAAGGTCTTCCTGGGTGGGGCGTGAATGGCTTTGAGTGAGCGTGGAGAAAACGTCGGGAAGCCAGTGGCGTCCCCTGGCAGACACAAGTGGCACTGACGGGTAAGGACGGGACGTCGTTGGTGGTGTTCCGTCCCCTTCCCCGCCTTCTCTGTTGTCCCCGCAGGCCGCCAGCTCACGGGAGCGAGAGAGCCCACACGGCCCCCGCAGAGGAGACTGACATCGACGCAGTGGAGGGCCCAGTCCCTGGGAACGATGGCCTGGACTTCAGCCGAGGTGTGACGGACCTCGATGCCGTGGGGAAGGACGGCGGCTCCCACACCGACACCAAGGTGGGCAGGAGGCAGCCGCCTCCTGGAGCAGCCTGTGTCACAGCTTGGCCGCCGTGGGTCCCCTCCTGTCCTGGGTGGCCCCTCGCCCCAGCCCAGCCCCAGCAGGCCAGTCCTCCACAGTGCACCTGGCCCCCGCGAGACCAGCTCAGGCGTCACCAATCCCGCCTCCTGACTGTGGGCGGGACGACACCAGCCAATAGAACCCAGACTAAGAAACGCAGGGCTTGAGGCTAAACTGCCACCTGAAGACCAGATGGAAGCCCCAGGGCGACCTGGACAAATGCCAGAAGTCCCAGCCCCGCGCTGCGTCCTGGGCGCCTCGTGCACTCGGGGGCGGCTGTGGGGCCCGTTGGTCATCAGGCAGGTTCAGCTTGTGCCTGACGTTCCCTTGGGGGCCGTGGGCCTCCATCACTGGGCGTCTGCCTCCCAGGCTCCCGAGGCACCAGCAGCAGACACGTCTGCCCCAGCTGTTGAATGCCCTGGCTCGTAGAAGCTGATTTCGTGAGAGAGCCCACCCGCCCCGCACTAACAGGCTCGCCAGACCCTGTCCGCTCCGGGGCCCCCTCTTCCCGGGGGGCCATCACGGTCGGGGGTTGGAGCAGCCCCCTCCCACGGCCTCTCTGTCCAGTGGCCCGGGAGGACCAGACCCCGGGGGCCCTGAGGACGCAGCGGGGCAGGTGGGCACCGGCGGCGTCCGCTCCTGCAGTGGGGCGGCAAGGGCTACGTCCAGGTCCGGAGCCTCAAGGAGCTCGGCCACGCGCACAGCTGGAAGTGGACCAGCGGTCAGATGGCGTCGCCCATCCGGGACCAGCCACGTTGCCGCGGTGACCGCGGGTCCCAGCAGGCTTCCAGTCGGAGCACGTGCTGTCCGGGGCCGGCCCACACCCCCTAGAGGACATTGCGTGTCTAGCCCTCGGCTTCCGTGGGATGCGTCGCACACACACACCGGAGAGCCTGGCCCCACGGTGGCCCATGCCCAGGTCACGCCTGTCCTCTCTCTCCTCCAGGTGGCAGCTCACCCCGAGCCCGTGCTGTTGGCCTCGCCCAGGACACTGCTGCCCCCGACCTCGCAGGCGCCAGGCCTGGGCTCGGGGACGCCGCTGGCCTCCCGGCACCAGGTTCAGCTGCTGCAGCAGCTGCTCCAGCAGCAGACTCAACAGACGCAAGTGGCCGTGGCCCAGGTCCTCCCCCCACCCGCCCTGTGCCCCCCACCGCGGGCTTGCTGCGCCTCCCAGGGGCCCCGGGCAGGTTCACAGAGGGGGCCGGGGTGCTCGTGCTGCCTGTGCGGGGGCAGTGGGGGGCTGCTCTGGGCTGGGCTTGGCTGGCTTGGCGGCTGAGGCGGGTGTGACGAGCTGGTGGGAGGCAGGCACACACGGTCCCCCCACCCCCTGGGGGCTAGGGCGTGGGAAGGCTTTGCACTCAGGAGCCTGTGACTACGCAACCCGTCTTGAGGGAGCTCGAGGGTGAGTGTGGACGAACGCCCTGGTACCCCGACCGCCCTGTCTGCATGTGTCCCCAGTCCCCGTCAGCCGCCTGCCGACCCGGGGTCGGTGCCAGTCAGCCTGGGAGTCATGACAACATGATGCCCAGGGGTCGGGTGCAGTGACCGAGCCCAAACAAGAGGTGTCGGCTCTGGTCCCAGGAACAGTGTTGTCTGAGCCCCAAAGACTCGTTGGGGTGCTGCTGCTTTGCCAAGGAGGGTGAGCGACCCCCTTCTGCCTTCTGCTTCCTCCCGCTGAGGGCCAGCGGCCCCATCTTCCTCAGACTCCTGATCTGGGCCTGTCCTTGCTCCGGGCGGCCGGGCAGTGGGCAGGACACGGCCACTCGTGCCGTGGAAGGGCTGACTCCCGCGGTCGGGCTCGGCGGCGTCAGTCGTTGAGGGGGTGAGGACAGCAAGGGGGCCCTTCGCGCGGGGAGTTGGGGAGGGCTGGACAGGCGGCCCGTGCCCCGGCGATGGCGTCTGCTGGGCCGCGCGGACCCGGCCGGGTCCCTGTGCTCGGGAGCGGGCTGCGGGCTTCTCCGGGACTTCGCTCCTCACGCCCGCGGCGGGGCAAGTCACGGGCAGAGCTGTCCTTGCCAGCGCTCCTGTGGGGAAGCCTCTGCGGCCTCGGCCTCGGGTTCCGGAAAGACCTTGGCCCCGCCCGCCCTGGGCCAGAGGCGCGGGCCTCGCTGTGCCTGTGCCTCTTGCAGTCGTGTTCGAGAGGGCGGGTCGCTGGGAACTGCTCGCCCGTGATGTGAGCGTGCGCGAGGCGGGGGGTTGCAGTCGCTCCCCAAACAGCAGCAGAGAGGACTGTCGTTGGTGGCCTCTTGTGCTCGGGGAGATCATTGCTCTTTGCCAAGTAACAGAATTCCTCTCCAGTTAGAGCCCGTGTGGCTGCCGTGACATCCCCGCCCCCTGCCCCATGTGGTGCCGACCGCAGCCCCCAGCCTGCGCTGCAGCAGCCCCCCCCATGCAGTGTTTCTAGAAGCTCCCCATCAAACACCAGTCTGTCCGCAGCCCCGACGCATCCTCTTCGGGCGTATCAGTTGCCAAGTGATTGTTACTTGTCCACGAGTGGGCTTGCTGGAGGTTCACGGAGAACGTCAGCAGACCCATTTGAATTTGAAGTCGCTGCCCGGCGGCAGGGAAGCTGTTTGCGAGTATAGTCTGCACAGAGTGCGGTGGTGGCCGCTCCGTCACAAAGCCAGGGACCTGTGACTTCTCACGCTTCCCGTGTCATGGTGACACCCTGAGAGTCTGCCTCAGTGGCACGCCACTGCCCGTCCTCTCCCGGACGTGACCTAGGCAGGGCAGGGCAGGGCGTGGTGCTAGGGGCTCTTTCACGGGCCTCAGCCCAGCCGTGCCCGCAGGCGGGACGCCCTTAGCCCGCGACCCGCCTCTCTTAGTGGCAGCGGCCGTGCCCAGGTTGCCTCTCAGTCGGGCAGTGACATGCTTGAAAGGCCACCTCAGTGCATCCGTGCCCCACACTGGTGAGAGGACTTTGGGCCGCCGACCTCCGCAGTCTTAATCCAGCTCAGAGAGGACCGTGAGGCCAGCATCAGCCCCCACAGGCTCCTCTACCTCCCCATGTCCCAGGAGCCGACTCCGGCCGTCAGCTGCATCTCTCTCTGCTGCCAGGAGGTGGCAGAGGTGCCCTGCACCTCTCAATGGCGTTCAGCTGCTCCCCCTGCCACGTCGTGGTGGGTGACGCCATGGCCTCACACTGGGGCGTGCCCCCCTCTCCTCGGGGTGCGTCCACATCCCCCTGGTGGCTCGGGGTAGAGCTGAGGATGACAAGTTTCTTGCAAACACGTGCGTCCTGGGGCCCTTGTTACTTACCCCGCCACTGGCTCACACGCAGGGCCGGTCTGGTCCTGCTGTCGCTGGCCCGGGCCCGAGACCTCCTCGGCGTGGCCTGGCTGGATCTCAGACCCTACGCTCTCCCCGCGTCTCTCCGCGTGGTCAGGACTGGTCTGGCAGGGCCGGAGGTGCTGCTGGCCAGCGGCCCACGGTTCCAGGTTACACATAGTACAGACACCCAGCCCCGACCTGAGCCCCCGCCCCCCACCCTGGCATGGGCTGGCCCGGCTGCGCCTGCTTCCTGCTTGTAAACGGCCAGACGCTGGAGGGTGCGGCTGGGGGAGCATCGAGCCTCCAGCCAGCGCCGGGACGCGGCGGGTGCCTGTGTGGCCGCAGGCTGTCGCCCTGGGCCTGCGGCTCGTGGGCTGCGGTCACGTCTGGCCCTCTCTGGCCTGGGTGCCGCTGAGCACCGCCACACTCCACGCTTCCCCTTCCCCGGCTGCCACTGCGCTCCCCGTGCAATGAGTGACAGTCACTGGAGCTTCGCGGTGGGCGCGCGGCCGGCAGAGGCCCGAGCCCGAGCATGTGTCCTCGTGGCTGTGCCCGGCGCCGGCCCCCGGCCCCCGCCACGCATGCGGCCAGCACCGCCCTGCCGGGTCCGGGGAGGGGCACACTGCTCTGGTTCTCTCCCCACGTGCCTGTGCTCCTCACTTCAGCCTGGCCCTGCCCCCACTTCCGATGGAGGAGCCGGAGTCCAGGCAAGTGGGCTCTGGGCGGCGGGCAGCGGTCTGGGGCACGGGATGGGCTCAGGGCGGGAGTCTGTTTCGGGCAGCCTGGAGCTGGGGGTTGCTGAGTGGAATTGCAGCTGGACACTGCACTCCCAAGTGGCCTGCAGTGACAGCCTGTGACCAGGCCCGTCGTGGCCAAGGCACACACGCTCCGACCGGGAGAGAGAGGCCGTGTCTCCCAGAGGCAAATGTGGCCTGAGGCTGAGAAGGCGTCTGGGGTCCTGCGGTGGGCGATGGGCACAGATAAACGTCCCTCTGCGGGGTGGTGGCCGTGTGCCGGGGCTCTCGGCTCCCGCTGCACGTGTGGGGACAGACGGGCTCTTTGTTGCCGGGCAGAGCTGAGGGCTGGCCACATGGCGTCCACTCAGCCTGGGGCGGGATTCACAGGCACAGACTCTCTCAGCTGTATGGAGCCTGACGCACTGTCCCCTGCAAAGGCGGACGGCTTGTGGGTGCTGGTTGGGGGCAGTGGCTTGGGGTTCCCGGGTCTGGAACACGTGTCTGCAGAGCTGCCGTGCGCTGTCTGCAGGCAGCATGTGGCCTGGGCCCGCCCGCGGGAAGCTCCCTGCCTCGTCGTCCTTGCCCGGGGGCTGCAGGCTCCGTCCCTCTGGACATGGGGCCGTGGGTGGCCCTCTCAGTTGAGAGACGGGGACATCGAGGTCCAGGCAGCAGGAGGTGGCTGCAGTGGCAGAGGGAGGGCCGCTGGCCTCATCTGCTGCGTGTGCAGATGGGGGTGTGTGGGCCGAGTGTGGGAGCCGAGCACGCAGCCCCCGTGGGTGCAGTGAGGGTTCAGGCTCCCCCGTCTGTGTGCCTCAGAAAGGCAACGGCTCATCTGCTCAGTGGCGGTCTTGACCATCCCCTGCTTGGAACGAGTAGCCTCAGGCTCAGGCTGCCCCTTCTGTCCCTCAGAACCAGCAGGGCCCAGGGATTCTTGGGGGAAGTGTCTCTGCGCTGTTTCCAAGGCGGATACAGCCTGACAGCCACCCACCCCTGGCATCGCCCTGCCCTGTTCTCGCCCTCCTGGGTCTCTCTCCCCTGACCTGGGCAGCAGGTGAGGCCGGCGTCTGACCAGCTTCGGCTCGGCCCTTAGCAGCGCCTCACGGTGGACAGACTCGCCCCAGGTCCCTGGTCCCTCGGGGAGCACTCATGCACGTGGCTCCGCTTAGAAGCGGGGCCCACCCGAGGTCGGGCCCTCAAGTCCGAGGAGGCGGAGGCGGCCCCTCTGCGTGCATCCCCGGCCGCCTGCTCTGGGTCGTTAGCCACACCCTGTTTCTGGTCCAGGGAAACCCTCCTTCCCGCAGACTGCCCCCTCATTTAGAAAGGGTGCGTGCATCTCCGGCTCCTTGGTGTGTCCAGGAGAGAGATGGTCCAGGGGCTCACTGTCCCCGCTCCGAGCTGGCCAGCCCTTGAGTCCCGGCTGAATGTGGAAGGCGCCTCTGTCGTGCGTCCGCCCGCGACTGCTGTTGGCCCTGACTGTGGGCGTCTCACCCCGTCCCCCCACCCCGTCCCCCCACCCCGTCCCCGCAGGTTGCCCTGACTGTGGGCACCCCACCCCGTCCCCCCACCCCGTCCCCGCAGGTTGCCCTGCTGATGGGCGCCTCACCCGTCTCCCCGCCCCCCGCAGGTGCACCTGCTGAAGGAGCAGCTGGCGGCCGAGGCGGCGGCGCGGCTGGAGGCGCAGGCCCGCGTGCACCAGCTGCTGCTGCAGAACCGCGACGCGCTGCAGCACGTGTCCCTGCTGGTCGGCCAGGTGCAGGAGCTGGAGCGGAGGCTGTCGGGACAGAGCGCCAGTAAGCCCGGCCGCCGGCCCCCGCCGCCCCTCGGGCCCCCCCCGGCACTCCGGTGCCCCGCGGCCCCTGCCCGCCCCACTGTCCCACAGGGACCAAGGCCGCTTGTTTTCCCCGTCCGCACACTCTGTGGGGCGCACGCGGCAGGGCCAGAGGGGGCTCGTCTACCAGTCTAGTGCCCGGACGTGACCTCGAATGTCACCACCACACGTTCCTCCATCTCCTTGCGGGGATGCACGCCGTCCCGAGGCCGCCCTGACTCCCAGTGTGCCCACTGCAGGCCGTGCTCCACGGAGCGCTGCAGGGGCCTGGCTGCGCGTGGGCTGCTCTCTGCCCTGCGCACTTCACCACCCTGCAGGGCACTAGAGGCTGCCGGCCTCCTGATGCCTGCGGAGGTGGGGGGGGGGCTGAGGCAGAGGGGCTGCGGGCCGGCCCCTGTGCTGCTGAGAGCCCAGGTGCCCGGCTGCGGCCTCCGTGCCCAGCCATCTCCAGCCGGACTGGGCTGAGCCAGAAGGCCACACACAGCCACCACCCCCCCAAACTGGTCTGGGCCGTCTGCATGCCCACTCTGTGTTGCCTGTGGGCCAGCACGTGTCCACTGGTCACCTGGCGTGGCAGAGACTGGCAGGGTTTCATGTGTATGATCTCAGTCCCTATGGACGTGGATAGCGTGCCCACGTCAGAGACGGGGCAACCCTGAGCCCAGCGCCCTGCCGACGCCCTCCTCCTCCTCTCTCCGCAGGGGGCTCCCAGGACAGCCTGCTGGAGGTCGCCTTCCGCTCAGGCGCCCTGCCCGTGCTCTGCGACCCCAGCACCCCGCCGCCGGAGGACCTGCCCTCGCCGCCCCCGGGCGCGGGCCTGGCGGAGCGGGCGCGCGCGGCGGGCAGCCCCCTAGGTAGGCACGACTGCTTGGTGCGGCTGGAGTGCTTCCGCCTGCCCGCGGCGGCCCCGGGCCCGCCGCTGCTGGGCAGCCTGGAGCTGCTGCGGTTCCGTGAGTCGGGCATCGCCTCCGAGGACGAGTCCGCCAGAGAGGACAGCGAGGAGGAGCCGCCCCGCCTGCCGCACCTGCGGCGGCGCCAGGCGCTGGGCGACAGCCTGGATGATGAGGTGGCCGTGTAGGCGGGGCCGGGAGGTGCCGCCGTGCGCGCAGCTACCGCTCCAGACGGGGAGAGGGGCGGCCAGCGCCCCGAGGCCGTCAGCCCCTCCCCCGCTGCGATGCGTGGGCCGAGGGCCTGGCGGGCCACGGCTTTGGGACAGGGTTCCCCGGAGGGCACCCCGTGCTGCGTCTGTGCCCAGCAGCCCCTCGCGCTCCCCGCGCTGTGGCCGGACTGGACCGGGAAAGGGGTGTCGTACCTTCTCAGGTGCTGTGCGTGGGGGTGTGCGGTGGCCCGCTCCCGCCCCACGGACAGGATGGTCTCTGGTGTGAGCGTGCGCGTGGGCCGTGTCACGTGGGGTGAGCTGAGCTGCACCCTCACGTGTTCCGTGGCTGGGTGTTAGTGTCGCTGCACTGGGAGCCGGTGCTGGACCGCGCCCAGGCCCTGCTGGGCCTGCCCGTGGCAGGACGGCCTCTTCGCAGCCACCGGTCACTCCGGTCTGCCCGCCTCCCGTGCGAGCCCTGGCACGGGCCACACCGCTGCAGCTTCCTGCGCGGCCTGCCTCCGAAGGCTGCCGGGGCCCTGAGCCCGTCGCCCCTCAGCCAGCCCCCTCCACTGGGTGGGAGTCGGTTCTCACTGCGAACACAGGAGCACGAGCTGGTGGCCAAGGCAGCTCAGCCGCCCTCTTCAGAACCACTGCCACGTGGGTCCGGGGCCACCGCCATGCCACCCTCACCCCGCGTCTGCGGGCCGGGCCTCGAGCCCAGCGCGGTCCCTGCGCTGACGGGCAGCTCCGCGGGCTTCAGAGAGGCGGGGAGGGCCGTGGCCGGCTGGCCGGCACCCAAGCAGGGCTGACGGGGCCGGGGGCGTGCGTGCAGGGAGGCAGGTCTTTGTACTGGACGACAGGTGACCGGCCAGTCGGTGAGGATGAGGCTGTCCCACAAAGGAGGTCCTTGGCTGTGACGTCGCTTTGTAATCCACGGGTGTGTCAGTGAGGAAGTAATGCAGCTTCGTGTCAGCCTGGGTGTCGGTGGGGACGGGATGGTCTGTGCGCGCGGCGGGCGTGGGAGGCTGGTGGCGAGGGCCGTGGGCCTCTGGGGCATGGGAACCAGCGGTGGCCTGGGCTGAGGGAGCAGTCAGCGTGGGGCTGGGTGCAGATGTGTGAGGACGGGGCAGCGGGAAAAGGGGCCGTGGAAACTGAGGGAGAGTTGAGCGTGGCGGGCCTTGGGGCTCCCCCAGCGGGCGCCCAGGGGCCACAGCACTGGTGCCTTCGGGGCGCAGGGCCTGGCCTTGAGGCCCGCTGCCCGCAGGCCGGTGCAGAGGACCCAGCCTGGCAAGGCCAGTGGGTTGGGTGTGGGTGTGGCCGGCTCTGATGGCTGGGCGAGGGCTAGGCAGGGACAGGTGGCCCCTGACGGGTCTGTGGAGGGAGGAGAGGGACTGGGCTGGGGACCTGGCCCGTTGAGACCTTCGCCCAGAGTGCACCCTGGGTTCCAGACATCTGCCTTGGCCGCGTCCTCCGCAGGGAGACGTAGACCAGCACCCATGGGGGCTGCAAGGATGGGAGACACAGGACAGCTCCTGGGGCTCTGAAGGGGAGCACTGCAGACCCGGCGTCCCCTGCACGCCCCACCCCCCGCTCCTCGCTCTGCCACTCAGCCCTGCCCCCCCCGTCACGCACCTCTGCTCAGGCCTGTGTGGAGGACAAGCGGACGCCAGGGCCACCTGTCCGCCCCCCCGGGGCGCGCAGGCTCTGGGCTCGAAAGGCCTCGGCGCGGAGCTGGGTGAAGCGCGCAGACGGGACTGTGGGTGGACGCGCGCCTCTCGCCCCCGACACCGCTTCCTCCAGACCTCGCCCCTCGCCTCTGCCTTCCTCTGCCAGCCTTTCCCTGCCCCCTGCTTCTAACCCTTTGCCATTAACTCTGTGGGCTCCACTCTCGGGGAAGACTCTGGTCATGCAAGTGCCCTTACCCCCAGGGGTGTCACTGTCTGTGGCTTTTGCTAATAAACCTCTCTTTTTTCTAAAAGCTTTCTCTTGTCTTTTCTTGCTCCTGTCCCCCCTGCCCCCCTGTGTCCCCTCTTCCTGTCCCCCCGCTTCCGCCCCTTCCCCAGCTGGGCCTCAGCGCCCAGGCCGTGCTGTTGGAAGCCGTCCCCACGTCCCCGAGGCGGGCGATGGGGCCTCTGGCTGGAGCCCACGCGGCTGCCCCAGTGCTTCTCGTCTGGACATGGGGCGGCATCTGGAGACGGTTTTGGGCCCCACGAGTGGGGGCGGGATGCTGCTGGCGGGTAGCGTGTGGCCCCGGGATGCCACCACAGCCCTGCAGAGCACAGGCGGCTGACATGCCAGCCACGCGAGGGGACGAGCCCCGTGGACGGCATTCCCAGCGCCCCCCGGGCCAGGCCTGTCGCTCTGCCAGCGCGTGGGGGTGTGAGTGGCAGCCAGCGCGCGTGCTCCAGGAAGCAGGACGTCATGGCCGTTCTGAGACGGCGCTGAGCACGTCGAGGCCGCGCCGTCCCTGGCTGCACGTCCGAAGCACACGGGCGGTCGGGCCGTTGCAGAGCCGTCTGCAGGGAGGCCGGGCAGCCACTGCCCGCGGGGCCTGGAGGGGTTCCGCTGTCACGGCCACACAGCTCCAACGCGGGGTGTGGCTCTCCTGCGTAGGCGTGGTGGGGGGAGGGGGGCGTTCATGCCACGAGGGGGGGCCTCAGGGACCCGAGAGCCAAAGCCACAGGAGCCAGGCTGCTGTGGCCGAGGCTCCGTGCAGGGTGGCGGCAGCGTCTGGCCGAGCGTGCCTCGTCCGGCGCGGGCAGACCGACAAGCCGCATGGTCTCGTGTGTAAGGTACGGGTAAAACACGCCGTAGAGAGTGGCCGAGATCGCGTCCAGGCGCCCTGCAGGGCGGCCGCGCCTGTGCCGGTCAGCAGAGCCCTGCTGGGTGCTTGTCCCGCTGTGCCCACTCGGCACTCGAGACCGGACCGGTCCCGGTCATGCAACCTCGGCGTGCAGAGCACACCTTGTCCCAGCTCAGGTGCCTGCCGGCAGTGCACGTCACCTGCCGTGACCCTTGGGTGGCCCCAGTGGTGGCTGCCCTTGCGTTCTGTGTTCTGTGCCCGGGACACGGGTGCCCCGGAGGAGGGAGCGTGAGCAGACGGGCCGCTTCCTACCCATGCAAAACCCCGAGTAGCCTTCTCACCCCGCCCCTCCCCGTCGCCCCTTCAGAGCCCAGCCGAGGGATGCGTGTGACAGTGACGTGCGCACGGGGCAGTCTGCACGGGCCCAAGTGGCTTTCTCGTCCTGGCGAATGGGAGCAGAGTGAGTCCTGCGCACCTGCCCAGTGTCATTCACCTGCCCTTCAGGGAGCGAGGTCCAGGCGGTGGGCGGTGGACGAGGAGCGGGGTCGGGCGCAGGCCCAGGTGGGGTTGAGCCCAGCCTCCGCCAGGACCACGGCGGCCCGCTGGGCTCTGCCGCATGACTCGCCCGAGGGAGGCGGGCATGTGCCCGGAGCGTGAGGCCACCCTGCTCCCCACCTGTCGGCCACCTGGTGGGCGGCTGGAGCAAAGGGAGGTCGGTGCCAGGGGCCTGAGAGCCGCAGGGGGGTGGGGTGGGAGCGGCCGCTGAGCTATGAGCCGCAGGGGGGCACCGTGCATCTGGCACTCAGGGCGTGGCCGGCGGCACGCTTGCTCGGATGGGGTGGCCGGGCTGCCCGCGGGCATTGCACGCTCACCCGCCCGCCGTCATGGTGGCGCATGCCACAGAGACACCCCGGTCTGTCCCGCCCCCGCCAGAGCCGCTTTCCTCGTGGGGGGCTGCGGCGTGCATGGCAGGGCCCCCCTCGCCCTCCGCGCAGGGACACGTCCTCCCTGCCCCCGCCCTCAGAAGCTCTCACCACCCAGCGGCCCCAGACCGTGCGGGGTCCTGGCCAGCAAGGTCCCAGACAGCGGAGGCTTCCCCACGCCAACGGGGAGCAGCGCTCGGCCCGTCCCCCAGTGCGGGTCCCCGAGCTGTGAGGCCGGGCGGGTCACCGAGGGAGCAGCGTGAGGGCCAGGCCCTCCCTCCAGGGCCATGCCCGAGTCACCTGCTGGGCCCCCAGAGTGTCTGGTGCGGCTGGCCTCGGGGGGCCCTGAGCATTTTGTTTCTAACAGGTTCCCACGGGTGCTGACACCGCAGTCTGGGCACCTCACTTTGAGAGCCAGCGTCCTAGAGACGAGGCTCAGCCTTGAGGGCTCGTCGGGGCGGGGGTGGCCGGTGTCCCAGGCAGCGTAGCTGCACGGGGCGGGGGTGGCGGCAAGGACGGCAGGAGGGCAGGGCGCCCTCGGGCGCGGCCAGGCTGTGACTCGCTGCTTTATTGGCATCGCTGGGGCACGAGGGGCCGTAGCCACTGGCCTGGCCGGGCCTACGGGGAGGCCTGGCAGCTGGCCGAGGAGGAGAGCCTGTCCCCGGGCCGGGCCCACTGCTCCTTGCCCCAGAGGGCTTTGAGCCTGCGGTAGTACACCCTGCAGCTGAAGCCCTCCTTGAAGCCGCCCCTGATGTGGCCCTGCAGGGACCGCAGGCTGGGGTACATGCGGCAGCAGGCCACGCACTTGTAGCCGCACTGCTGGGCCGGGTGCCACCTGGAGGCCATCAGGATGTCCTGGGGCGTGATGCAGTCCGCGGCGTCCGGGCCGTGCCTGGGCTTCGGCGTGGCCTCTCGGGGACACGTGTCCTCCGGGGAGGAGGAGGAGCAGATGCTCTCAGCCACGTCCTCGGGGAGGCCGCCGTCCCCCGGCCCCCGGCCCACAGCGCCTCCGGGAAGCTGTGGGCCTCCAGCCGGCTGTCCACGTCCGCGCACACGAAGTAGCTGTACGGGGAGAACCACGGCCGGTAGACGGTGCAGCTCCGCCTCAGCTGCTCCCCGCTCTGAGTGTCCCCCGAGACACAGTCTGCGGAGGAGAGGGCAGGTCTGAGGCTGGGCCTCGGGCAGGCCAGGGACGGGTCCGGGGTGGCCGGAGGCCGGGGAGCAGCAAGCAGGCAGACGTGACCTTGGGCCACCGCCCCCCGCCCCCCGGGGCCTGAGTGGGGAACAGTGGGGCCGCCCGTCCTGCCCCTGCTTCGGTCTGATGTAGGGACTGGCCTCCCCTTGCGGAGCCCCGGGTCTCGGGGCCTTGGAGGAGGACAGACAGGGCACAGCCAGACCGGCGGCTCCCGCAGGCCCTGCCCACTGCCAGCCTCGCTGTGTTCCCACCGTGCCCGGGCGGGGGAGCGGGGAGGCCCAGGGAGGCAGCGTGCAGCCACCCTCTAGGGGCTCCCCTTCTCCCCACTGCAAGATGCCTCACCAGGAGAGAGCAGCGCGTGGCGCAGCCTGTGCCGGAGGGCGCTGCTCGGGGGCCGGGCCTGCGCCGGGCTGGACGCCGTGGTGGGCAGTGCGCCCTTCGCGATGTCTGTCGCAGAAGGGGCTCAGTGAGCTGGGGGAGGCGGTCCCTTCGTGCCCCACCCGGGACGTGCCCCAGGCCCAACCCCCAGGTGAAGCAGGCCCTCTGCGGCCCCCAGGGGTGGAGCTGTCCTGGGGGACTCCAAGTGGGGCCCCAAGGCCAGGGCCGGTCCTTCCTGAGTGGCAGGTCCAGAGGACAGCTCCCGCCTGGGCATCCCCTCAGCCCACCGGCCGCTCAGCACGCGGGTATGCATACACGCGTCCGCGGGTGTGGGTGTGGGTGTCGGAAGGGGGCCCCGTGCGCACGCAGGTGTGCAGGGAGTGGCCTGCAGGGCTGGGTGGGAAGGCCGACTCTGGCTGGGCAGTCTGTGGTCAGCGCCTGAGCCGCTGCATTTCTAAGCGGCTCTCGCAATGCGGACGCTGTTAGGGCACGGATTGCAGCGCCAACTCCCGACACAGCGTCCACCCCCAGCAGCCCTCCTCAGGCTGCTGCGTCCGGGCTGGTGCGTCCGGGTCCCCAGGGTCAGGCCAGGGCGAGGCCCACAGGCGCCCCACACAGGCAGGCTGTCAGCTCCACATGCCACGCGGGTCCCAGAGGAAACACTTAGACACCAGCGTCCCTGCCCTTCCCTGGCCGGACGCGGACCAGCCCTGGGACTTCTCACCAAGAACACGGTGTTTGGAAAAGCTATTTTCTCCCGTGTGTGACTCGACTTTCTCACTAACTCGTGGTCCTGTGACACCATCCGGTGGAGTCCTCAAAAGCTCCAAAAACTACATTTTCGTGGCCCTGGTGGCACCAGAGTTTACCTGGCAAGCTGGTGGCACGTGAGGACACAATGTCGGGAAAGGCGCTCGGGGCCGAGGAGGACATCCGCGGCCCGAGATGCTCAGGAGTGAGAAGCGCTCCATGCTCGGACGGACGCGGGCGCCAGCTGCCACGCCGTCTGGCGGCCGCATTCCGGCACGGCTGACATCACAAGGGGACCCATGGTTCCGCTCGCCCGCCAGGTTCCCTTGCAGAGACGGGCGGGCCTGCCGCGGGCGAGGGTCACAGTGTGCGGGGGTCCTGCCTGGCGGCTCTTCGGCGACCGGTGCAGGCTGGGAGCCCCCAGGGAGAAGGCCTGGGCGCGACGTCGTCTGCCCGCTTCGCTCCTCGGGCTGTTGCTGTCCCCTCCGGCGCTGGGGTCTCTGTCTGCACGAGCTCCTTGCTTTCAGCCCCTCTGTGCACACGCGGACTCGGCGGCCCCCGCGTGCGCACAGTGCGTTTCCCGGGAACGGGTTGGCGTCGCGTTTCTGGCGAGTCACTGAAAGGCGAGCGGGCTCACCCCACAGCACTGTGCTTGTTGTAAGCGGCCGGCGGCCCGCACGCTAGGGGGAGGTGCCGTGCTACTCTGAAGACAGGTGAAGGTGCCGCGTGCTAGGCACTCGTGACAGGTGTCGACCAGGTGCTTCTGGTCTCCAGTGGACACGTGGCGCCTCCAGCAGCAGTGGCCTTACGGTGGCCGAGCTCCGACGGCCCAGCGCTGTCCTGCCCGGCTCTGCTCGGGCTTGGACGTCTGCCGGACAGTGGGGAATGCGTCTCCCTGCGCCCCATCTCCGCCCCCACGGGCTGGAGCCGCGACGGGGCTGTAGGGCGGACCGACCCGCGCCCGGGGATGCGCGTGTCTGAGCCTTCCTGCCGCACCGTTACCCCGTGTTCACGTGGACAGTGGTGTGGCTGAGCCGCTGCTGGTCTAGAATCTGGTGAGTTACACACGGGACGGGTGCGTTGGGGCATCCCGCACCACCAGGCACTTCGGGGGAAGGGAGGGAGACAGCGGCAGGCCTGTGGGCGGGGCTGCGGCCGCACTGTGCTTCGGGGTATTTCCTGAAGCCTCGTGGAACTGGGCGGCCCATCGGCCGGGCTGTCCGTGCTGGTGACTCAGGGGACACTTAAGCGGTTGTTTAATATGTAAAATGTGTCTCTGTTTGTTTCCCGCCTGCTTTCTGAGCCCCTTTCTCGGACAGGTAAGAGACTGCCTTTCTTATGGGAGACTTGTGACCCCGAAGTCCCCTCTGCTGGGTGTGCATGTGGGCGTGGTGGGGGTGGTGGGGGGGCACCACTGCCATTGTTTTCTGACCACCAAGCCTCTGGCCCTGAGGAGGGGGCGCAGAGGGGGTCACTAGCGCTGCCTGCAGGAAGGGCCACACCCCTCGCATGTGGGGTCAGGGGAGCCCCAGCCAGGCCCACATTGCAGAAAAGGGCAGCTTCTCGCAGCCGGAGCAGTCCCGGGGGGGTGGGGGCCTCGTAAATGGGAAAGGGCTCGGGAGCTGCTTCTGCACGAGGTCGGCCCGAAGCACGGTCAGCTTTCACGTGTTTGCGTGGAAAGTCAGCCAGTTAAAGTGACTTGTCGAGTGCCTGTTATTGTGCAAGGCCCTGCGCTTCATAGAAATAAAAATCACTTAGGATGCTACTCCCCCCACCCCCTGCCCCAGGAGCTCTCCGCTGTCGCAGAGACAGAGTGGGGGACCAGGGCCGCGGAGTCGTGGCGGGTGTGGTGGGCTGTCTTTACATGGCGTAAGAATTCCGTGTGTCTGTCCTGAAGGGCAGTGAGAAGCACGGGGTGTCCGGGACGGGGCGGTGCCTACAACTCACTTATGTTCTTTAGAGACGAGGCCAGAGCTACAATCAGGAAACGCAGGGAGCATCTGGGCCGGGTGGTGACATTCACGCTGCTGCCCCGCGGCCCAGGCGCCTCCTGGTTTGAGGGAAAATAAATGACTTGGTTTCCCAGGGCTTCTCTGCTAGTTTGCAGATATCACAACTAAGGAAGAATCAGAAGGAAGTGGGACGTGCTAGGCAAATCAGGCAAATCAGCGTGAAAGGTGCCAGGCCTCAGGTGGAAGCAGGAGCCGGGGCCCTGCTGAGTGGGCTGGGGCTCCCCCTGGAGCGCGGGTCTCCGCCTGGAACCCACCGGCCTGAACCGCCGGCCCGGGGGGTGCTCGCTCTGCACCCCGCGTGTCCCCCAGCAGCACTCGCCCTGTGCAGCGGTCCGGGTCATTCAGAGGTGGAGGCAGTGGGTCCGTCCACGGGGGAGGCCTCCAGTCCTCTCCCATGGCTGTCCCCTGTCCTGCGTCCCTGAGAACAGGCCTTCTAGGCCGTTGGCTTGGAGGGTACCTGCCGAAACCACTCGGAGCCGCACCCTGGCCCACGCAGGGGCACCAGTCACGCAGAGGTGGCAGGAGGGAGCACCCTCCTGGAGAGAGGCCATCCCCGAATGGAACCTTGCCCAGGGTGGCATGGGGACCCCGCTGGGGTGGGAGCAGAGTGGGCTGCGGCCTGTGCCACCGTGCGGACCACCTGGCTCTGAGCCGTCCAGATAACACGTGCCGGAGCTGTGACCTCGGCCTCTGCAGTTGTCTGTCAGCGAGGTGGGTTTGGCCAGTTGACTCAGATGTTTACCGAGCACCTACTGTGTGCCAGGCCCAGGCCAGCCGTGGGCCTGCACTGCCCATGACAGGCTCGTTTAGCCAGGGGCGGCCCCTGGAGCACCGTCCGCAGTCAGGCCTGGCGGGGCCAAGTAGGGCAGGTGCCAGGAGGCCCGGCTCTGGGGGCGGAAACCGGTTCCGGGCCAGCCTCGCTGTCAGTGGCCCTGTGGCTCCGGCCGCTCGTCACTCTGAGCCCGTGTTCTTCGCCTGTGAGCAGACGCCTTGCCGTGCCCGCCTCCCGAGGGCACAGTGAGCTGCGTTATCAGTGACCCCTGCCTCTTGGCGCTGAGGACTAGCCCTGGGGTGACGCGCTCTGGCCGCTTGGCGCCTGTGTGCAGATGGCAAATCCCACCCGTGGAGCCCCTGGCTGCTCAGTGGGGTGGCCCCAGCTCCAGGCCAACGCCTCATCCCTCTGCCAGCTCCGTCCCAGGCCGAGTGAGGTCGCCGTGAAAACGTCCTGCTCCTCCGCCTCACGCTCGTCCTCAGCGGGCTCGGCCGCCCCAGCCGAGGGGTCGCGCACGAGCGGAGGAGGCAGCTTTCAGGGCAAGTCAGCGTTCAGCTGAAGCTGCTCTCTGAGTCGTTTCCATCGAGGAAGGGGGTGGACGGTTCGGGGTGCCCGCGGGCCATCCGGAGCCGTGGGCAGGCCGGGGAGCGGCCCCTCACGGCTCTCTCCCTCCACAGCCGCCTGCAGCACGTTCGAGAACGTGAACGCCGCCCTCGCGCCCCAGCCGCAGCCCGGCCGCCCCCTCGCCCGCTCGTCTGGGCCGCCGGCCCCCGGCTCTGCCGCCCTGGGCTCTGTGGAGCGCGGCGGGCCAGGGCTCTGGGGGAGCAGCGGCCAGCACCTCGAGGACCTGGGCCAGGCCGCGGGGACCAGAGTGAGTGACCCCCTGCAGCACAGGGAGCCCTGGAGCGGGGCCAGCGCGGGCACCGTGGAGGTCAACACGGCCGCGGAGGCCCAGCTGGCCGGCGGGGGATGGCAGGTGAGTGCAGCCCCAGGCCCGCAGGTCGGTGGGCCCACTGGGGCCAGGGGCCAGCTAGGGTCTCCAGGGCACAGTGACCCCAGGAAGTTGCCGCAAGGGTGCTGTGTGACGACGGGCTGGGCCCCAGGCCTCACGTGCCCTGCAGTGGGCCGCACGGGGAGCGAGCACTGTGGCTTGAGATTCCAGTTAGGACAACCGAGCAGACGATAACCACCGTGGTCCAGAAGCGCGAAGCGGACTTGGTGCGGCTGCTGTGAGCGCCGCCCTGACTGTGGGCGGAGAAGCCGCGGGCCGGCGGGTGGGGGGGTGGGGGGGCGCCGCGGTGCCACCTCCGTCCTCCTCCGTCCCCGCTGTGTGACCCTGCGTCCGCAGGGCTGGAGCCCTTCACAGGGCTTCCTGCTCAGGCTCTGCGGTCACAGACCAAGAGCCACCTGCGCTCTGGCCACAGGGACCCCCGCGCTGCCCTGGGCAGGGGCAGCCACCTCCAACACACGTCACTGTCCCTTTGCAGGCCATGGGAAGCGTTCCCCCGCCTGGAGCCCCCGCCTCCCGCGGCCAGGAAGCGCACCCCCCGGGCCCTGAAGACTACGCGGGACATGCTGATCTCCTCCCAGCCTGTCCTGAGCAGCCTGGACTGTGGGGCTGAGCTGGCCCCTGGCCAGCCCCAGGACACCCCGCCCATCCCTGCAGAGGTCACCATGGACGTGGCACATGGGGGCGGGGCCCTGCCCAATGGCCAGCCGTCCCTGTCAGTCCCCGACCTGATCCACCAGGACAGCCAGGATGAGGCCAGGCTGAAGGCCACCGAGGGCAGAAGGGCCCCCTCCCCCGGCACCGTCCAGAGAAACAGCGGCTCTCAGCCCGAGCCCCACCAGCCTGGCCGAGCGGCCGGCGGACAGCGGCCTGGACAGTGAGGGCCCGCACCCCGACCTGTTGTCCTTCGAGTAGAGCCCTGCCGCGGCCCCAGCCAGCTCCGCTGGCGCCACGCTGCCCTCCTGGGTCAGGGCCTGGCCGCGGATGGTGGAGGCCTGGGCCGTCCCCACTGGCTCCCTGAGCGCTGGGCCCAGCGGCTCCGGCTCCTGCTGGGTGGCTGGGTGGGACCTCCCTCCGGCAGCCTCGGGTCACGCTGCGGCACGGCGGCTCTGACTTGGTGATGGGCGCAGACCCAGAAGGCCACGCACTGACGCGGCCCAGCGGGGCCGCTGCTGAGACAGTGCAGGGCCTGGCGGTCGCCTGGCTGTTCGCCCCGTGGGTGCCCGTCTAATGCGCAGATTCCTCCGGACTCGCTTCTCGGGCGTGAGTTTCCCAGGGTGCCCTGGGTTCTCCCGAGCGTGGCAGGGTGGGGGCAGGGGGCCTTGGTGTGTGGAGCACCCGCCTGCCCGGCCTCCACACGGGGGCTTGGTGGGATTCTCCATTGGGCCTGGGCTCCTCCTGGCACTGGGCGGCTGTGGCCGGGTGATGCTGTGGCCATGGGTGTGAGGCCGCAGGCCCCACTGGCCCAGGGGCTGTGCTCTGCGCCCCGCCCACCCCCAGCCATGCTGCAGTCCTGGCCCTCGACCCCAGTCAGCACGGGGTCCTACCAGTGGTCCCAGCACCATTGCCCCAGTGACCCAGCGTTCCCCAGATGCGTCTGGCACCAAATAGGGGCTGGGGGCTCTGCTCCAGCGCTGACGGCCCTCCCACCCCCCAGCTCAGCGCTGTGACCCCACTGAGGGCCCCGGCTCAGACCAGCCCTGTCCACCCCTGCTTCCTATGTCCGCGCCCAGCCTGACTGCCCTGCAACTGCAGTGTGGCAGCCACCCTGACACATGTGTGCTCACACACGCACATGCATGCACTGCACACATGCACGCACACACGCATGCACACACACCAGCATGTACACATGCACATACTGTACACACGTGCACGCAGTCCAGCGTGCACTCACACACATGCATGCACACACATGCAGACGCACGCACACACTGTACACATGCATGTACTGCACACGTGTGCACACATGCATGCACACACCAGCATGTACACATGCACACACTCCATGCACACACGCATGTACACGTGGATGCACGCACACCATGCACACATGCATGTACTGCACACACACGTACATGAGCTCACACACTAGCATGTACACATGCACACCAGCACACAAATGCACATACACACCCCCGCATGCACACAGGCACACACTGCACATAGTTCTCACGCACATACACACCAGCACACACGCACACACACGCATGTGCAGCCCTTGTCCTGGGTCCCACTCTCTGGGAGCCTGGCCTTCGGCAGGTCGGTCCCGTCAAGGGGTGAGGATGGAGGCAGGGCCTGTCCTCTCTATGCACAAGAGGACTCGGGCCCAGTCTCTTCTCTCCCTGACCCCCCACCCATGTCCTGCGCCCCGTGGGCAGCTCCGCTCTGAGCTTCCGGAAGCTGGGAGTGGGTGTTCCCTGCCTGGAGGGGAGGATATCCCTGTCACGGACGTGGATGATGTAAGACAGACACACATGATCCACCGGCGGTCGAGGGGCAAAGAGATTGGCCCAGTCGGGGTGGGGGCAGAGATTACAGGTCTGAGTATTTTCTAGAGATTTTATATTTATATTTTAATAACTTTCTGGTAGAAGAAAATGGCACAATAAAGAGATTTCTTTGGTTTTGCTGGTCCGCTTGTGCCCTCCTGACGGGGATGGGGGTTGGCGTTCTGACTTGGATGGTCAGGCAGAGCATGACCGGGGACACGGAACGTGGGGGGACGGGCCACCAGCCTCCAGGCCCTGGGGGTACACGACCGTCCCTCTTCCAGGCGACCATGGCGTCTCGGGCATCGGCGTGACTTTCGCAGGGAAGACCTTCAGGAGCAGAGGGGACACAGGCGACCACCTGTCCTCCAGCCCAGTGACTCCTCAAGGCAGACTTACTGGGGTGACATTGGTCAGTACATTACGTGATTCCAGGTGCATGAGGTCACAGCGTGACCTCTGTGTCCCGCGCCGCGTGCCCCCCGCCCCGTCCGCTCCGGGGACCCCACTCTGCTGAGCTCGTCTTTGTGTCGATAGTTTGTTGCTTTTCGTTTGTGTCCCGCTTGGGCGAAGTCCTGCAGCTTGTGTGCTTTTCGGTCTGACACTCAGCGTGACAGCCCCGAGGCCCGTCACGCCGTCACACACAGCGTGACGTTAGATCCAGCACCGTTTTGTCTACAGAGTTCAGTTAACACAAAACACATGGGAAAAAGACGAAAACAAAGGTATGAGGTGTCATCTGCTGGGCAAACCCGACTAAGGGAGGCAGGGAGCAACTTTTATGCGCTGAAAAATACATGAAGGCAAAAATCTTGAGAGACAAAGAGGAACCCCTCATGAAATGAAAGGTGATAAAACAGCTATAAAAAGCCATATTCCTAAAACACCCTCGGAACGGTTCTCACGAGGACGTCGCTGCTGTGAGCATCCGCATGCCACCTCGCTGTGGGGCGCTGTCGGGGTAACAGGAGACTCGCTTCTCTCTGATTCCGACATCGAAGGGATGGAGAAAGGAAACCTGTCGCCACATTTGTTCTACACGATCTCCAGTCTCGAGTACGTTGAGGGGTGGCGGAGAGAAGGAGCTTTAAAGCGAGTAGGACATCGAGCGGACGCGATGATTCAGAGTGCTCACGTAGCGCTCGGCCAGGGGGCCGTGGGAACCAAGCCGCGTCGCCTCAGCGCCCCGCAGTCCGGGTTCTGTGCGGCCCGGGCGCCCCGAGCGGGCTGGGTGCACGCGCGGGCTCTGGCCGGCTCACGCCGAGGCGGGCGGGGCGCTCGCCTTTAAATGTGTTCGTTAGAAAACTCTAAATGTTGAAAACCAGCCGGGTAAGCTCAAAAAAAATGAAAGTAAACATGAAAGACAATCTGAAAACCATAACAGAAGAGAGTGAAAACGCCAACGCTGGCCTCAGAGGGGCTGTGAAGATGGAGAGAACTGATTAATCAGAGAGCGAGGTGCAAACGAGACGGGGGACGGAGACGTGGCTCAGTCACCGCACAGCGTCCACGCAGTGGCAGAAGGTCAGGGGCCACGTGCCGACAAAAAGGAAACAGTGGATAAATTCCTGGAGAAACAGAGTGCTGCAGCTGGCACAATAACTGGATAAACCAGTGCGCATTAGAGCTTGTCAGGGAGTTGTAAAGAGTCTTCCCCTCTTCGCCAGAGCCGCAGACTCGGCTCTGCGAGATCCCTGGCCAGCTTTCGAGGGACAGGTCACCCGCACCCGACAAAGCCGCACCGAAAGCAGGCAGAGGAGGAACGCTGCCTCGTGTGATTAGTGCGTCACGATGCAGTAAATTACCGTTCCACTGGGTGTCTGAGTTTTAATGCAGAAACCTTAAGTGGCGTTGACTTCCTGACCCCGGCAGCTGGTTGGCAGTTCAGCAGCGTGGCTGCGTCGGGCAACGTGGGGACAGCGCAGCGAGGACGGGGGACAGACGTCACTGCCACCCAGGCGGGGAGGGGACCTCGTCCGACACAGCGATGTATCCAGCCACCCAGTCCGGGAATATTCACTGGACGTATTTTCTGTGCCAAGGATGGCCGTGGGCCCTGGACGCTGGACGTGCATCTTCGCACCACGCAGACGGAACGAGGACTCGCCTCGGGGTCCGTCCCTGAACTGGCCGGAGGGGCTGGCTCGCCCGTCCATGGAGTGTGGCCGCAACCCTGTCTCTGCTGGGTGGCAGCTGCAGGAGCTCACGATGGCTCACCCTCTGGGGCTCCAGCCACAGCGTCTGCTGGTCACAGCATCTCCTCGGTCACCTGGAGAGGTGGGGCCAGTGTGGAGAGTGGGACGCAGGTGCAGGACCCGGTCGCCCCACACCCAGTGGCCACAGAGTCTGATCGGGTGGCAGGATTCCCAGGCCCAAGGCTGGCTGTGGCCTCCTTGGGCGGTGAGCATGCTGTCGGTCCCCCCGCACGCCGAGGCCAGTCGCTCCCGCACGCTGAGTGTGCATGCTGAGGAGGACGTGAGGGAGCCTCCCATGCTCCGAGGCACAGCCGGCAAGGACAGGAGCCGCACCGGCTCCGTGAAATGCCCCACGTGTCCCTGTTCAGAGCCACCGGTGGTGCTGAGTGGGGCATCGACGAGAGGGGCAGACTCAGGCAAGGTTGTCCACGGCGACGTCCACCAGCAAGACCAGGACCAGGAGGGGGCAGGAGGCGGGTCGTTGGGCGGCGGGGAGGGAGAAGCCCGTGGCCAGGAGGCACAGGTGGGGCGGACAGTGCTGGCCGCGGGGCGGGGCCCGGCCACTTCTGGCGTGTGCACGTGTCGCCCGGCACGAGCGAGCTCAGCAGCGAGGCGGGGCAGCACACGTCACCACCCAGCCTCCTGGAGGCCCAGAGGGGGCGCCGCCTCCAATGCCACACAGCCCCCCACCCCCGGCCCTGACTGGATGGTCCAAGGTGACGTCACCTGTGACGGGCGGCTGTACCACAACCCAGCCAGGGGACGGGCTCCGGCTGCCCTGACGCAGAAGAGGCTTCGCAGCCTCTGGCAGTGTGCAGGGGGCGGCGGGCACACCGGACAGCGCAGTGGCCAGAGCCCCGCGGTCTGCTCATCTCCGAGGGCTCAGCCTTCCAGGACAGGCCGGGCCGTGGCGACGCTGTCACCTTGTCCTCTCCTTGTCCTCAAGGCAAGACCTTCACGTAGTCACTGCTGTCGTTCTCTGGGGAGCAGACAGCAGCCACGCGTGAGCCCCGCGCCCAGCACGCGCACCCCCCAACCTGCTGTAGGGCACCGAGGCCTGTCCCCGGCGCACGCGCAGCCCGCAGTGGCAGGGAGGGAGCCCGGGCGTCCCCACAGCGAGGACGTCAAGCTCGTTCTCAGGAGGCCAAGGCAGGGGACGTGGGGGCAGGGGGAGGCAGGGCTGACGAGCAGACAGCTCGCTGGCGACACTCCGCCCTCGTCTTGGTCTTGGGGGCAGGAGGCCTCTACGGGGCCCTCTGGGCCATGTGCCCGGTTCTCCACCCCTGGAACCCGCCTCCCTCTGGCCTCTGGGGTTCTAGCTCGGCTCCTCGTGCCTGTCGCCCTGCGTCTTGGCGGGAGGTGGCCAAGGGCGTCGCCTGCAGCTGAGGCTGCAGGGACCTGGTGCACAGGCCCCAGCAGGGGGGACGGAGCAGGGGGACAAGGTACAGGAAGGTCACTGCACTCAAGAGTGGCCGTGCTCGTTGGCCAGGGGTGGGGCGTGTAGAAGCCAGTGGCAGTGTGGTGGCACTGGTTCCCAGGACGCCCTGTCCTCTGCCCTCCGCCCTCGGGACCTCATCTGCTCTCACCCGCCAGTGGGTCACTGCCATCTCCTGCACCGGGAACATGACTGAGTGTCCCAGTGAGAGGAAATGGCCAGACAGGCAACATGTGACAGCTGCCCGGGGCGGTTCTGGGGCATGGGCTCCCCCCATGGTCCCCGTGTGGCTGCACACCTGCAGGCTGTCTGCAGAGTTTGTCCCCAAAGCTAGGTGAACAAACGCTTCACAAGTCCCGCATGGAACGTCACATGGAACGTCACAGGAGGAACCCAGGGGGCCCGGTGGAAGCAGTGCCCTCCCCTGAGGACTGACTGCCTCTGTGTCCGTCTGTCCCCAGACCTGTGTGTGGAAGCAGGAGCCCGCAGCTGCCCGGCGTGGGGCGTGTCGGCTGCCTCGGGCCCCCGGCCAGCCGGTCCTTCCCCATGGGCACCGTGGTGGGCCATTCTGGGGACCAGGTTCCTCCCTGACTCCGCCATTACCGTAATCGTCATCCAGCTCCGGCCTGAGCCTCCCCCCCTTGGGCAGGGGCCACCTCTGGCGATCGGCTTCTGAAGGGCGACTACCAGCCCTTGGTTTGGCTTCTCGAACTTGGAGATCAGTTGCTCCAGGGTTGGGAAGATCTGCTTCCTAACGCCTTCCACAGTCTGCAGAGACACAAGAGGGATGCCCTGGTCGCCGTACAGCTGTGTGTGACGTGTCGCACGCCCAGGGCAGTCTCCACTGGCAACCCAGACACACACGGCTTAGTGCAGGCCCCAGGGCCGGTGGCCAGTGGCTCAGAGGCCTATTTGTCAGTCGCCCGTGACCCAGCCACTCGGGGTGAGGAGGGTGACCATCGGGACCCAGCTCAGCCTGCCTTGCGGGTCCCTCTTGGGCCATCGCTGTAGATACGCTGGGTGCTGGTGTCGTGGACTGGTGGCAGGAAGTGAAGGCGGAGTCCAGGGAGGAAGAGGACGCGGAGGCCTATGCAGGCCGCAGGGCCCGGCGGAGGCCGCGCTTGCTCCCCGTCCACAGCTGGGGACCAAGGACAGCTCCCAGCACACAGGCGCACCGCCCACCAAAGGCCTCCGCTTCCTCACACGCGAGGGCTTGGCTTTGTGGCCGCCACTGGCTCCAGTGGCTGCCGCACTGCCCACAGAGGGCGGGGGTCACGGGCCGGCTGGCCTGCAGGTGGCTCGGCTCCCTGATGGCGTCAGGCTGACGCTGCGGTTCTGCGGGGAGGCCTTAGGCCAGGGGCCCCGTCAGCCCAGACGGCAGCACCACAGGCCGCGTGAGCCGTGGCTGGCCTGCCGGCCCCTCCGGGTGGGTCACCCGGTTTGCCAAGGCGGGCACAAGGTAGGAGCGGTCCAAAGCACGCCACGCTTTAGAAGGCAGTGTGTTTGGAAAAAACTTCAGACTTGAGAGAAGTTGCAAAAATATTTTTGAGTTTCCATCTATATTCTTTACTCATACCCCAAACGTGAGCATTTTGTTTGCTTTAGACGCTTCCTGCATGTGTACATATATATGTGCATATGTACATATATACATTCTTTTAAAACTTTTCATGAGTTGCAGACACGATGTCCCTTTAACCATAAATGCTTCAATGTTGCCTCAAGACCAGGCCGCCCCTCATCCACGCTCCAATTCAGATGAGGGCGTCCGCCTCAGGCGCCCCCACGGCTTCCCCCTCTGTGGCCTCGTCCAGCGGCTGTCGGCTGTCCCACCGATGTCCCCTTTCTGCAGAAGGTGCGTGTGCGCGTGTGCGTGTGCGTGTGCGTGCATGGATCACTGTATTTCAGACGGGCACAGTGGGTACCAGCATGTTGACGATCCTGATAAACGCTGCAGTAAAGTCTGCTTGACCTTGAACTGCAGGTGTTTCAGAAAGGTCGTTTCAAGGCCCCCGCTGGTAATTAAAGAGTCAAGAACACTGGTTATATACTACTTCCTGAGCCAGAGAAGGAAATGCAAAAGGAGCAAAAAAGTTTACCTGCTCAGCTCTCACTTAACCAGGAAAATTCAAGAGACCGCGGACGGCCCGCTGATGGCCTTGCCCCTGACCGCCCGAACCCGCAGACGCCCGCAGCCTCCTCGCCAGCAGCGGCTGAGCAGCCAGGGCTGCAGGTCCCTGCAACCTCAGTGACACAGATGGGACCACACCCAGTGCCACCATCGCCCTGCGGCCCTAGCTCTGCACGGCAACCCCTGCTCAGACGCCTCCGTGCGACGGGCGCAGGCGAGGGGTGGCCTCGGCCCCCCGCAGCCGCCCGCGAGCTCTCACCTGCATGCAGTACCCGTTTTTCTCTCGGAAGATGCGGTAGGTGTAGACGAAGTCCTTCAACCTGTGGGAAGAGGGCTGGGTGAATCGCATGGTTCGTCCACGCAAACCCAGCCTGGGATCCCAAAGACAATGGCCCTTTTCAGACGCTCCCATCTGGGGGCTGTGGCGCGGGGACCCCGTGCGGGTGGTGGGAGCCTGGGCTGCAGGGAAGGGGGCGAGCCGAGAGAATTCCCTGCTGCTGGGGCCTGCATGGCCCCCGGCCTCGCTCAGCGCTAAGCGGGAGCAGCTGGTGGGACATCACGGGCCCCTGTGTCCGTTAGTGAATGCTGTGTCATCGTCCTCGTGAGACACCTCGGCGTAACCGAAACAGAGGATGCTGGGATTTTGTCCCTGGACGTGCCGCCTGCTCCCTGGGGCAGGAGCTGTCAGTTAAGGAATTCAGCCAGAATTTAGACAACAGACCCGACCTGGTGGCTTCCAAAGCAAGAACCAGCTCACGTCACCACATGTCTCCAATTTCAAGATGTCATCGATTATAAGCCACAGTATCAACTTAACGACAGCTTCCGGGAGAGATGGGCACACGCTAAATGTCTCTGCTGTTAAACAGGTTCCGATGCTGCGGAAAACGCTAACGTGTGAACGTGAGAATCAAACACGCTGACGTGAGCTGCTAATGATCTGACTGGCCCCTGTGCCAAGGAATCAAGTGACCGGTGTTTTGACAGAACTGGGAAGTCAGACTGCAGGTTACAGCTGTAGGGAGAGGTGGCCTGGCCCCTTCGCTGACTGTCTGGAGGTTTTGCAATTGGCTTCAAGCCCGGCTCTGTTCATGGGGTTTCCGAAGGCCTGGACGCACCGGTGGGTGACCCCAAATCACATGACGAGCGACGCCGAGGTCCGCATGCGCCCTCGTCCACGTGCCTCATTAAAGCGTCCCCGGCTGCGGCGAGCACTCACGAGTGTCTGTTCGCGGAAACGGGGTTCTGATCAGGCCCCAAAAGGCTTATGTGTTGCATTTGGTTGATCACGTGGTTTTCTGAAACCCAACTACCACGTGGGTGAAGTTAAAGTCTTAAATCAGGGACTACTTTTACCCCAGATACAAAATTAAATCAGAAGGAGCTACACTAACTCTGACACCTAAATCTATAAAACGCTGGGAACAAATACGAGAGAAAAATCTTTGTGGATTGCGTCAGGTGAGGATGTGTTAGACACAATGCTAAAGCCACAACCCGTAAAGGGAAAAAACTCGATGAATTGGGCTTCATTAAAACTGAGGATTCTGTCCTTTGAAATATACTGTTAAGAGGATGAAAAGAGAAGTCACCAAAGGGGAAAGAATATTTGCAACCTGCCGAGCCCCTAAAGCACTCGCATCCAAAATACGTAAAGAATCACCAAGGCTCAATAAGAAAAGAAGAACATAAACATGGTAAATAGGTGAGATGTTCACATGAACACGGCGTCAAGGGAAACGGACGGACGGCCGCGCTGCCCACGGGAAAGCTCTCGGTGCCGGCCGCTGACGCAAGGTGAACGGGGAGCCCAGCGGGACACAGTGCGCACTGCTGGCCGGCGCGGCTCACGGGGCGGGCGCCGCGGCAGGACGCAGGGTCGGGGGAGTGCCGGTCCCTCTGGGAAACGGCCTGCTGGTTTCTTAGAAACACAAGCCTGCATGGTCCACGCTGCGCCGCCGCCCCGTCCCCCGCCGGGATCGCGCGGGGGTGCACGACGCGGCCGCAGGCGTCGGCAGCCGCGTTCGGCGCGAAGGCGGTGGAGTGCGGGGACACGGGACGAGGGCCTGGAACGGCACGCTGCCGGCTCCCGGGGCCCCCACGGCGGCACCTCGGGGGACGGAGCCCGGCGGGGTCACGTTCGGGTTGGCGCTGCGCTGGGCCCAGCTGTGGCGAGAAGGCGGGGCCGGGGCCGCCGTGCCTTGGGGGTCCGGGCCGTGCCGGCGGTTCCACGCTCGTGTCAAACCCCCCCACCCCCGCCGTACACTTTTAATTTGATGCCAGCGATTCCGCCGCGAAGCTGCACAGGGAGCCATGGCACCGACGGCGCGGATGGGGCCGACGTGTGCACCAGCTTTGCTTGTTCGTTTTGCGTGCGTGGCTCTTGTTCTTCTCATGGCTGGTGGTTGGCATGAGGGAGAAAGGCTTCCTGTTTGCGGTCGGGGCCTCGGCAGCCACGCCGGCCCCAGCCCTCCTGTGAGAGAGCGGCTGGGCAGGGCCGGCGACCGGACCCCGTGGCCATCCGCTCCTCCGCGGCTCACGGCCCGCGGTGTCCGCCACGCCCACGTTTCCGTGGGCCGCCGGCCCGTGGAAGACGGTCAGGTGCACGGCTGCCAGGGGCCGTTGCTGAGTCTTCGGCTGCAATTCAGAGGGGCGGCAGCCGGGCCTCCTGCGGCCCCCCTGCAGGGGGTGTGGCCTGGTCGGGGAGGTGACGGGGTGCCGCGCCTGGACGTCCCGCACTGGTGTTGGTCTCTCGCCGTGACCACAGTTGTGGGGAGATCAGCTGGAGGAAATGGGGTCGAGTGTGTCCTGTGAAGTCAGCCGTGTGTCTGACTTCGCAGAGGCCGGCCCAGCGACCCCGGCCTCCGCGCGGGCTGAGAGCAGAGTGCGCGTTGGGGCCGCCGAGGCGTGCGGGGGCGCCGTGCCCAGGCTCCGACCTGGGGGAGAGGGCTGGGCGGACTCCCCAAACCACGGGTGCCGTCGCACTCGGTGCGTTGGAAGTGACCTGCATCTGGTTACGTGTCGGTGACGGTGTAGCCAAGCAACAGAACGCTGGCGGTCACGACGGGGTGCGGGAAGACACTTGTGACACCCTGAAGAGAGCCGGCCACGCACGGCCCTGTGCAAGGAGCCACGTGTGCGCATGGGCCGGCACACGCGTGCTGGCCTCCTGGAGACCGCTCCGGGCACGAAGCTGAGATCGTGTCTGCTTGCTGCTGACACCTTCCTCTACACTTGAGCTTTCTGAAACAACAAAAGCGTTTGAATTGGTTTTTTCCCCCCTGAACTTGGGTTTTCCCGAAGATCTCAGACTCTGAGAGCCGGAGGTGACCCTTGGGTCTCTCCATCTCGTTCTTCATCTGCTGCCTCTCAGCGAGGCTGTGTGCTTCGGCGTGGCGTCCCCATGGCTGGGAGGTCCCTCGGGCCACCCCGGGTCCCTGTGGCTCTGCGTGTCGACTCGACAGCCCAGCGTCTTGCTCGTCGGCATTTCCGGGAGGCTCTATCGCGCTGGGCGATCAGGTAAACACTTCCTGTCCTCAGCCCCCCTGGGCCGCCGCGCCGTGTGGCTTCCTTCGACTCCCACTTGCCCCGCGATGTTGCGGCCGAGGCCTGCGAACGCACAGAAGCTGGCGTGCTGCCACCCAGCACAGCGAAGAGAGCCTCGGGGTGAAGGCGCCACATGCCGGGGCCACCCGCCAGGCCCGCAGTCCCCACTCGGGCACGCGCCGCGCAGAGGGCGCCTGGGCGGTGGAGGCGGCGTGCTCTCGCAGCAAGGGGCCCGCTCCGCTGCCCCCGGCCCTGCCCTCCCCGTGCGGGATGCCCTGTCTCCATCGCGGCGTCCGCTCCCGCTGGACCGCCACCTCCCGAGGGTGGGAGCTGTCTGTCCTGGTCCCCGGAGGCCTTGCCGGTGAGTGTGCGAGGTGCCCATCACCCCGAGTCCCAGCTCCCATCATGCCTGGGCGAGGCAGCCACCCCCGTCCACACGTGCCACCGTGTGCCTTCACTTTGTGCCCCACTGGGGCCCGACACATGGGAGGCTAAGTGAACGCTCATGGCCAGAGCTAGACGGTCTGCGCCACCCGTGTGGTGACAGCACTTCAGAGGACCGTGAGGGGCCACGGCCGAGTGTCTGCCTCACAGTGACACAGCGTGAGCAGGTCAGGCCCCATCGCCGTGCGCAGGCGCCCAGCAGACACTTATTCTTGTCCCTCTGTTTGATGTATTGTTATTTTTACATTTCTCAGCAACTTGCTCAAGGTGAATATACAAGCTCGGGTGGTTCACCAGCTGAGACTACACAACCGTGTTAGAGAACCCCAGTGTAGACGCCCTGCGCCGGGGTCTGGGACGAGGTCCACTTGTCTCTGTCACACCCCTGCACCTCCTTCTTTCCTCCGTCCCTCTGCTTGACCACCATGCCTGGGCCTCGTCACCCAGAGATGCAGCATTCACCCCCACCCAGAGACGCAGTGTTCACCCCCAGCCCCACCCAGAGACGCAGTGTTCACCCCCAGCCCCACCCAGAGACAAGGTGGTCACCCCCGGCCCCACCCAGAGACAAGGTGGTCACCCCCGGCCCCACCCAGAGACAAGGTGGTCACCCCCGGCCCCACCCAGAGACAAGGTGGTCACCCCCGGCCCCACCCAGAGACACGCGGCCACCCCGGCCCCACCCGGGGGCACGGCGGCCACCCCCGGCCCCACAGCACCTCTTCCAGAGCCTGCCCTGCCCAGTTGTTTCTGGGCTGGAAAACGCTGTCTCCTCCGAAGCCCACCCTTGACCTTGCTCTGCGCGCTTACCTGCCGGCTGTGCTGACACCCCCAGGCCGTGGCACAGTGCTCGGACGGACAGAGTTCATCACGTCTTTATGGACGCGTTTTGAACTACAGAAGTAGCACGTGCACAGAAGACGTTTACACAGCGTGGAGACGTTATCCAATGAAGGGAATGAGACCAGAACCTGTTCTCCAGCTCGCTGCTCCTGGGTCACCCAGCCGTCACCAGCATGAGAGGTCACACACCTTCTAGACGTTCTGTGTGAACACCCGCGTAGAGGCACACTTGCTTTTTGCACAAATGGAGCCATACTTTATGTCTAGCCTTTTTCACACAGCAGGGACCCTGGAGGGGTTTTCATACAGTAGAGGGGTTTGCCCGATCTTGCTATTGTCGGTTTGTGCATACCTGTGCAATCCCGTCACGTGGTGTGACGGGGACCTTGCCCCAGACATGATTGGGGGTTCTGGAAGGGTCCTCACACTCCTGCCAGTGGCAAGAGCCCCATGGGGCACCCCGTTCACACCTGCTTGTGGTCCTGACTGCCCCGCCTGTCCCTTGAGCATCGCAAGGGCACCCCACTTTCCCAAACAGAACCCTCGCCCGGCTCACCACCTGCACGGACCCAACTGCGATCCTTTCTCCTTCCCAAATGCACCCTTTTTGGTGATGGGATACCCAGCAGATTTCGTTTTATGGTGGACGCTAACCGTAAGGTGGGTTTTCATTGGTGAGATTAGGGGTCAAAGGGTTCACCCGTGCATGTTATGCTTCGGCCACGTGACCGCTCCAAGAGGCTGTGTGTGGTGTCAACAGCGCTGACTTCCTTGGGGTGTCTTCGTAGTCTTGGTTCTTGCCCGTCAAATAGGATAAAAGGGCAGCTCGTTATCCTTTTAATTTGTAATTCTTTACTTATGAGCAAGATCTAGCATTTTTCATGTCTTTTCCACATTTCTGTTTTCGGGTCACCTCCTCTTATACTTTATCTATAAGTTTTCTATTAACTTGAAAACTTACATGCTAAGGAGTTTACTTATTTACTTTTTCTGTCAGTTTGTCAATAGCCTTTTACGTTGTTATAACCTCAGTTGCTTTTGTCGTTATAATGGCCACATTTCTCAGTCTTTTCTCTTTTGCTTTCTTGTTTCTTGTTTTGGTTTCTTCTTTAGTTTTGTATCTTATTTAGAAAGGACTTCTCAACCCCAGGAATTCTTTGAGAGTCCACGTTTTCTTCTAATGCACATGGTTTCATTTTTTAAAAAATAAGTTATGTATTACAACCACTTTGAATTAATTTTACTCCAAGAAGTAAGAAAGGCCTTCAGATTTATTGATTTCTAAGTGACCAGCCAAGTATCCCAACACAATTAGCTGTCACGGTCTCTGCTTCCTGATTTGACTTGCTCTTTTAATCATGTGCTAAATTTCATATGTCTTTGGACTTGTTTCTACTGGATTCTATACTCTATTCCACTGCCCTGTCAGCACCAAACTAGCTTAATCTCTGTAGTTTTATAACCTATTTTATTTCTTATTTTTAAATTTATTTTTTAATTACAACTGACATTCACTTATTTTATATTAGTTTCAGGTGGACAATGTAGCGTTTGGACATTTATATAATTTATGAAATAACCCCGATTAGTCCGGTCCCCACCTGGCACCACACATTGTCATCACAGTATGATCGATGACCTTCCCTGTGCTGCACTTCAGAGCCCTGTGACTGTTTCGTAAGTGCCAATCGGTACCCCTTAATCGCTTCCCCTTTGACACCCAGCCCCCAACCCCCACCCTGTCTGGCAACCATCACTTTTGTTCTCTGTAGCTACGGGTCTGTTTCTGTTTTGTTTTTTTTCCTTAGATTCCATGTGTGAAATCATATAGCATTTGTCTTTGTCTGTCTGATTTCCTCAGCACGGTCCCTCTAGGTCTGTCCACGCTGTGGCAGATGGCAGGATTTCACCCTTTTCATGGCTGAGTAATATCCCATTGTGTGTATTACCCCTTCTTCTTTATCCAGTCATCTATTGATGGACATTTTGTATTTTAACATTCGGTAAAGCTAGTTCTCTCTTTTTTTAATCAGAAAATTCTGACTATTCTGGCAGGTACTCCATGTCTCACCTGAATAAAGTGTACTATCCTTGAAGAAAAAATTTTAATTATTGATTTTTTACTGGAAAAATACTAAATTTAGAGATTAACTATGGTAAACCAAAATGCTTCCAAATTGAGTCCTTCTAATAGATATTTAAGTTTTCTTCACACAAGTCTTTCACGTTTCATATTACATTTATTCCTATATAGTATTATTTTTTTGCTAATGTAAATGAGATGTTTTATTATATTTTCTTACTGATTATTTTTTCTGTGTGGGAAAGCTATTGATTTTTAAGTTTCAATTTATAAACAGATATCTTAAAGTTTTTAGAATTTTCTTAAAGTTTTTAATTTTTTTTCAGTTAAATTTTAGACCTCATAAGTGTAAAATCATTTCAACTGTGAATAAGAACTTTTTTGTCTTCCTTTTCAGTGTTTACACTTATTTTCTTTGACTGATCAGACTTGCTAATATCTCCAGGGAAATATTACATAGCAGTGCTGATGACGCTGTTGGCTCTTCATGATTTTAGTGAGAACTCTGGTGTTTCATGTGGTCTTCGGTCAAGGAAGTCTCCACGCCGCACCATCAGGAGGGTGTGGTTGAGGGGTGGATGTGGAGTTTTATCTAATACCCTGTAAGCAAGTCTGAGGAAGTTATGCAGTTTGTAACCTTTGACCTATTAATATGTACTTAGTAATTGTTCTGAGAGCCTCGATGCATTAGATTGGGCCACACTTGAGCATAATGTATTTGATGTGTTACTGGCTTCTATTTGATGGGTAGTTTGTTAAAAATGGGTATTAAATGAAAATGAAATTGGTCTAGAGTTATCTTACGTGTGTCCTTTTTGGAAAACATTGTCTTTCCTTCATGTATAAAAACTGAGGGGTAAAATGAGTAAAGAAAAAGACAATCAGCCAAAGCTAAAAAATGAGTAAAGAACATGGTTGCACAAATCTCAAAAGAGGAATTACACATGGCTAAAAATACGCAAAAAGACATGACTCATAGCCTAAAAGTTCAAGCCACTGACACCTAAGGCCTTCTCTCTCACACCCGCACCCCCAGCGTCACACAGAGAGGCACGCCCCAGGCTGTTCTGTCCTCACGGCCCTCGTCCTAAGGCCCCTGCCGCATTGGAGAAGCTGGGCTTTCCTTTCTGTGAGAGCAGGGGAGAAGCTCGGCGGTCTCCAGGGTGCTGACCGGCACAGGCCCTGCCGCTGCTCGCTGCCTGGGCCAGATGAGACCCTCCCTGGGGCGCCGAGGCCCGGCCTGGGGCGCCGCGCAGAGTGGGAGAAGCACAGGCCTCCGTCTGCAGTGCGGCGCCTGCTCCCGCCGCCCCAACAGGGCCAAGGGGGAGGCGCGGGGTGTGCGGAGCCCGGCCCCACCTCACAGAACTGGACACGTTCTCAGTATTCTGAGCACCGCGAATGAAGCGAGCAGGACACGAGCAAACACGGGTCTCTCAGCCAGAAGTTTCTCGGAGGGCCCCCGGCCTTTACCTGACCGAACAAACAGACGCCGTCGCGGCTGTCCCCTCGCCCCCCGTGCTGCCTGCGGCCCTTCCCGTCGCCATCACCCCCGCTCCTGCTGCCCCAGGTCCCGGGCGGGGGGCTAGGGGAGGTGGGGGCCGACGTAGCCCTCTCTGCTCCTCAGGGCCGCACAGCCAGAGCGAAGCCCTGCCCTCCTCCCCCGTCGCCGCTCACCGCAGCTGCGGTGCGTGGAAGGCCAGGCTACTCACAAGACGCAGAGGCACAGGGCGCCGGGCACCGACTCGCTGTCCCTCAGCAGGAAGCTGCCGTCCGCCCTGTCCTGGAGCAGCAGCTTCTCGCAGGCCCCCTTGGACAGCGGGCCGTGGTAGTAAGGCAGATCCATGGGGGCCCTGCGGACCCCCGACCAGCTCCAAGCCCAGGGCGGCTCCAAGGAGGGGCCTGGGGGCGCTGGCCCGTGGGAGGCAGACACCTCTTCCTGCCTGGCCGTCAGGATTGACTTGAGGCTGATCTGTGGATGAAACTGGTATAATAAGAACAGGAAATGAGAAGGGTGATGACCACAGCTTGCAGCTCACCGACAGCCCGAATGTGAGTGACGGATGTGGGTGAGAGGCGTCTGAGCGTCCGGTGGGGCCGTGTAAGCTGCTGGTGGACAGACTCCAAGGCCCTCCTGGGGCTTCTATGGGGAAATCAAACTCCCAGAAGAGGGAGTAGCATGTCACCCCAAGTGACCAAGGCCCATTTCCGCTGGCTCCCGGTGCCCCTCGCAGGGCACACCACTGCTTAACAGGAGCCCGTCATCGGCTGAAGCTGCCTGTGACCATGCTGAGCTCCGAACGGGCCTGGAAAGCAGCCAGGCGCCACGCGGGACCGGATGCGTCTAGACACATGGGAGCAGTCAAAAGGTAGGGCTTCCAGGGGTCAAAAGGCATGAAGGACAGAAGATGCCAGTGGGAACAGAAAGCGGCTGGACTCCAAGGGGACGCCCATCCCTGGCCGAGGCTTCTCGCCGCGGGGAACAAGCCCGTCTCCAACACCCTTGGCGCTCAGGGACGTAGCAGGTGCAGGAGGGAGGGACACCAGGCTGTGCAGAGTCAGGGCAGCGACGCATCCCAGGAAGACCAAGAAACGTCTATCCGCCCGTGACACTTAACCCGTTTAGACCCCTGGCATTGAAGAGAAAGCCCCTTCTGCTCAGCCTCTTCCACCATGGTCTGTGACCAAAGGTGTCTCTGTGACCCCAGGGTGGGAGGCAGCCCTGGAGGTAATTTCTACAGCCTTTCTCCAGCTTTATTGAGACATAATTGACAGATGACACTGGAGGTTTCTGGTACAGTGTGATGGTTTGACACATTTATAGATGCAACAAAACAATGCTGCAGCCTCAGCTGACGCCTCCACCTGACAGGTCACGTAGTGACTGTTTCTTTTCTGTGGCGAGAACGGTTCAGATCTCTCTCACGACTTTCAAGACTCTGACACGCTATTGCCAGCTGCTGTCACTGTGCTGGACATGGCCCCCAGAGCCTTCTCGTCTTCCAGCTGGGAGTTTGTGCCCTTTGGCCAACATCCCCACGTCCTCCACGGCCTTTTTGAGCAACCGAACAATCCTACATATTACTTAGTTGTGAATCGATTATTAACCAACCTCAGATAAACAAGCCGGGTTGGCACGTCTATGACGTAGCGTGGACTCGAATGAGCTGCGCGCGGTCCCCTCCCCGCGCGGCGGCCTGTTCGCGTTCCGGCGCACCCCACGCTTAGGCGGCGGGGCTCATGCCACACCCTGCTTGCCTGGGCCGGATGACGCTTCGGCTGCGCTGCCTGCCGCCGGCCCACACCTTGAGAGCCGACGCTGAAGCTCCCCACCGCACACTTGTGTTCTCCAGTGCAAGCCCCCAGCCCCGCTGCTGGTGTCCTGGCTTGCAACGCAGCGATGCTAATCGAGACGCATATGCTTTCAAATCCCAAATCCTCGGCGGCCTCGGGCAATTTGCTACTTAGTTTTTTGGGAGTTAGGGCGCTTGAGAAGTGTTCAAAGATGCAGGAGGAAATTGAGCACCAAGCTTTGTGTGACATGAGGGAGGAAATAATTGGGTACCTGGTCACCTTCATCACCGCAGAGGCTTTCCTACCTTTTTATCTTGTTTTACAACCCTCATCCCCACTCGAGCGACGCAAATTAATTCCATGCTGAGATAACTTCTGTCACTATGTCAGTGAAAATCAAAAGCTCGGAAACAGGCTGGGCTGGCAATGCCAGGCGACCCAGAACGATACTTGTGCATCACTGGTCGGAGCGTGAAGTGGCTACAGTGGGAGCAAAGGGGAGTCTGGCCACATTTGGCAAAGTGACGGATGCTTTGACCTGCTGGCAGAACTATCTCGATTCCGCTTTGTGATGCCCAGTGCAGTAAGCACTTCGGGTAAAGATGTCAGTGAGTGAAAACTGCAGGCACGTGTTTGATCGTGACCTTTAAAAGAGGGGAGATCAAGCTGTCGCTGCCTGAACCCACGGGTCAGCCCCAGCGTGGCCCTGAACGGACAGCCAGACACCCGTCGCCCACTCGCCCGATGCGGCAGGAAGTGGACGGCCAGAAAACGTGCACTGGAAATGATTCAAGGCCTTACAGCTGACTGCATCTATGGAAGTGTCGTGAGGCAGCGGACAGGCAAAGCCAGTGTTGGAACATTCAAAAAAACAACTCCCAGGGCCTCTTCCTACGGCGGCGCCGTAAAAACCGAGTCAGATAGTGGGGTGTGGGCTGCTGGAGGCTCAAGGGGATGGATGAGGCACAAAACCAGTGTACTGTGAGGATCTAGATTGGATCCTGGCTTGAAAAAAAACAAATACAAAAACTTTCCTGCCACAGGGGAGATGTAAATGCTGACCGGACACGAGGCGGCACCCGGAGCCGCGGCCGGCTTTGTTGGGCGCAGCGGCGGCCGTGATGGCACTGAGCCTCCGTGGGTGCTCGCCCACGGCGGGGGCGGTGTCTGCGGCTCACCATGTCAACGACTCTGTTTTGGGGGGCGTTGAAGGTTTTTCAAAATAGAAAAAAATCGTCCCCTCCTTATGTTTTTCTGACCCCATGCCACCTTTGAGAGAAGCTGCACAGGACACGGCCACGCCGGTCTCTCGTCCATGGAAATCAAAGCCTAGTGTCACGTTTGTAGACACCGCTGGCTGGGCCCTGGGTGGGCCCGACCCAAGATGGGCTAAGCAGAGACCCTTCGTGAGGCAAGTGGAGGAAATGCAGAAAAGAAGAGGGTGGGCTGGCGGGCGGGTGAGAATGGAGACGCGTCTCCTAGGAGCAGCTGGATGTCGGGTATCTCTGTGCTGTGGACGGGGGGGGGGGGGGGACGCGCATGGCAGCCGGGGTGCGAGGGAGAACTCGTCCACGCGATGAAGAGCGAAGTAGGCTTGCAGAGAGAACAGAGGCGCCCCGCAGAGCGGGCAAGACTCTGCGAACCGTGTGTCCACAATGGGTTCACATCTCGGCAGTGAAGAACTCACACAACTCAATAGAAAAAATATAGGTCTGATTTTAAAATGGGAAAAGGACCTGAATACACATTTTTCTAAAGAGGACATACAGATGGACAAGAGACACATGGAAAGGTGCTCGATGTCATGCATCATCAGGGAAATGCAAATCAAAACCACAATGAGACACCAACTGACTCTGTCAGAATGGTTGTCATCAAAAAGACAAGGAGGACAAGTGCTGGCGAGAATGTGGCGACAGGGGGCCCACGGGCTTTGTGGGCACAGCCACTGTGTTTGGGAAACTTCTGGGCGCACAGCAGGAGACACCGAAAACGCTGGTTTGGAGAGCTGCCTGCGCCCGCTCACTGCAGCGCCACTCACAGCAGCCTGGATGCGGGAGCAGCCTCAGCGCCCGCCGATGGGCCCACGGACACAGGGGCCGTGGCGCACACCACAGCGGCGTGTCACTCATCCACAAAGGGAATGGAGTCCTGCCGTCCGACAATGTGGCCGACCTCGAGGACATGATGCTGAGAGGAGTCAGCCAGAGGAAGACAAATACTGTAGAAAAAGCCAAACTCAGAGAAAAAGAGGTCAGACTGCTTGTGGTTACCAGAGATGGGGGCAGGGGACTTGGAGGGAGGGGACCGGAAGGTGCAAACTCCCAGCACCAGATAGAGCGGCCCTGGGGACGTGATGGCCGGCGTGGTGACTGCAGCCCGCGCTGCCGGGTGCCGTGTGGGACCGTGAGGGGGGCAGGCCCTGAGAGCGCCCGTCACAAAGTGGAAGTTTCTCTTCTCCGGTTTCTGGTATTTCCATGAGAGGAAGGTGTCTGTGCAAGTTGTGGTCCTCATTTCCTCACTTCACAACGCGTGCAAGTCGAGTCGCCGTGTTGGACGCCTCAGACTTACACAGTGATGGCTGGCGACTCCGTCTCAAAAACCCAGAGAAGAGCGAGCCCATCGCGTGTTCCCCGCAGGTCTCCACGTCCTGGGTCCAGCGGTCCCTGAGGTGGCTACACTCCTGCCCTTGGCTTTTTGTCACTTTAATACATCTTCCTCTGCCGTAAACTAGCTGGTGTTCATTTTTATTTTCTACTAAAGATGTCAAATCAACCCAGCTTACAGGCAGAACTCTGTCGTCCAGTCCAAGTGTGTAGGAGGCCAAATATGAGTTGCACGTCTGCACAGTGAGAAGTCCTACGGGAAGTGGACAGTGCGGGTGAACACGGCCACCCAGCCGCAGCAGCGCGTGAAACTCGTGCTCCCCGGGAGGCCCCGCAGGGGGCAGACGGCATGCAGCCCCCCGCTCACTCCCTGCTGCCTCATCTTAGAAGAGAAGCTTCGTCCGTCTCCCCAAACAGCTGGCCAGGGCGGCAACATGGTTCCCCAAACTTATGCTATGACGACACGCCTCTATTCCTGGCCTCCCCGTGACTCTGGGGGCAGACCTGGCCGGAGTGCGCAGTGTGCTGCAGCGGTCCAGCACAGTCACTGGCCGGGTCTGAGTCCCCAGCCACTGCTCAGCACCTAGCGCAGGGTGCTTCACTGTCTGTGCTAACGCTTTCTAGAAAACAGGGGTGGTGATTCTGTTTGTCACACAGCGTTGCTGAGAGGGTTAAACAAGGACATGCACAGTGTGCCTGGCACAGAGCCAGGGCCCGGCCGGCAGTCATTGTTCTAGGGTCGGAATTCCCTGGGGAGGGCGGCGCTGTCTGGATGAGATGCCTGGACCTTGGCAAGCATCCTGGGACCACGAGACCTGGCTGCCCTCTAAGGAGGACCCGTGTCCTTGACGGTGGCCCCGAGCTGACCAAGGGGCCTGCTTCCTCGGGACTTCCCATGGGAGACAGGAAATGCCCCCTGTTTAGGCTATTTGAGTGGTTTTTTTTTTTTTTTTTTCAAAGAGGACCCTTCTCACACACTGACGCACACTGAAATTTTGCTATTAGGTCAAGCACTGTCTTAACTGGTTTGGATTTTAATGTGATCACTCACAATGTGTGGCCAGTCTCATGACATTGAACTTATGCAGCTTCTGACCCCCCTCGCCTTGAACTGCCCGCTTTCCCCAGGAGCCTCTGTCACAAAGCGTCTCTCATTCCTCCTCTCAGAAAGTCTTAATGGCCACATTATAACTAACTGTATTGGATACTGAAAATAATTCCTTGGTGTTAAGTAAATACGAGCAACCCTTGATATGCAGGTAAGATTCTGAGCTTTCTGCCAGTTTTATATTTCAGAAAATAATTGTTTGTGCCTCACTTTAGTGAAAAATTGAAATACTCAGAAGCAAGCAAAGCCCCTGAAGAGTGGAGCTGGTGTGCGGCCTTGCAACCTGCGAGCAGCCACACCTCTGCCTCCCTGCCCAGCAGCCCCACACCAGAAACTGACCCCTGCCACCTCCAGGCCCTGGGAGTGCTCCGAGAGGTCTGGGGATGCCAAGAAAAGGCATGCAAACACGTGTACAAACATGCCCATCCAACCATCCATCATCCATCGTCCATCCACCCATCGAGCCATCCACCCATCCATCCATCCACCTGTCCATCAACCCATCATCCATCATCCATCAACTATCCATCATCCGTCCATCCATCCATCATCCATCCACCCATTTAGCCATCCATCCATCCGTCCATCTACCCATCATCCATCATCCAGCCATCCAGCCATCCATCCATCCGTCCATCCGTCCGTCCATCCACCTATCATCCATCAGACAGCCAGCCAACCACCCATCTATCATTCATCCATCCATCCATCCATCCACTCATCATCCTTCATCCATCCATCCATCTATTCATGAAATGAATCATTCATGCAGGGGTCAGAGATGCTTCCCTTGCATGACCTTTCAAGGGCACAAGGTCCACGTGGGCCCTACCCAGCAAGGCCTTTCTCCCAACTGAGGATCCCATGTCAGAGAGGTTGGGGATGGGGCAGAAAGAAGGGGCTGAGTGGCTCCAGGGCATGACTGGGAAAGGCTGACCAGAGTGGAGAGGGGAGGAGGAGGGCAGGGAGAGTGTGCGCGCCCAGGGCCAAGGCACCAGGCATGTCAGACTTGGAAGGATGAGGAAGGCGTACATTTTGTTGCCACTGTTTGATGAAGAGGCGAGGCCTGGGTCAGCAGCTTCCCGAAAAGCACGCTCTTGACTAAAGGCAGGACCACCGCTGTCGGCCGAGCCCGGCAAGGCAAGGCGTCCTGCGGGGACACAGAGGCGGTGATGCGGGTACTCAGGTCCGGAGTGGGAGCATTTCGAGAACCGGAGTCGGATTTGGGGCAGGAACATAGATTGGGGCGGGGCCTGCCTTCACTACAGGCTCCCAGATCAGTTAGACACAGAAGCTTCTCTGCTAAGTTTTGCCGTGCTTCCTTTGGGAAGAAAACTGCAAGGTGCAAAATAGGAGTAGATCGGGGGGAAACCATGTGCCCAGTTTCTATAAAGCCCTGTTGTTTAACGAAGATGACGCAGCAGCTCACGAGTGCTCTGTGAACTGAGTTTGCACCTTTCCTCACATACTCTCTCCCTTTTGGTCATAGACGGGTCTTTCCTGAGGCCGCTTGACCCACCTTTGGGTCCTGAGGCTGCAGCCCCAGCATCAGCGGCCCTGCTCGGCTCTCCTATACCATTTGGCCAAGGAGTATGATCCTGGGTCAGAGCTGGCTGCTAAACCAGTTGTCCCTTTACAGCCTGGAGGGATTCCCATCGTGTTTTGGGTTTGGGAGACATTTCTGCAGCGCTTTGCAATAAGGCTCCAGGGCCTCGGACTGTAATTTCTCCACTAGCCACAATGGGAACCGATCAAAACCCTAAACTTCTTCCAGATCTCGGACCACCAGGAGCTTCCAGTCTGCTGAGATTTCAAATTCGACTTTGGAACGGATGGGATTTGCTGTCTAGCTGGCCCCCGGACTCTCCAAAAAGGGACCCATGAGATGAATCCCGCAACACATGTGGCCCTCCTCTAAGAGGCTCATGAGAAAAGGGCAGGAAACGGACAGGAAAAGCAAATGTGACTTAGTCCCCTCAGATGCCACCAGGCAACCGAAAGCCTGGAGGAAATGCTTGGCAGCAGTGCCAAGGAACACGAGTCGTCATCTGTAGCATCCTTGCAGCTCACTGCGGAGGAATTGTGATGAGAAGGTCCAACCTCATTCTGACGGGTTCTCTTGGAACTCAGCCAGAGGCACGGGTCTTCCCGAGAACCCAGGTTCTTCGTGAGATAATATACGTTTGTTGTTTTAATTATACCAAAGCAGCTATTTCATCGCTAAAAATATAGCCAAAGAAACTAGGTCCGAAAGGTTCCGGGTGAAGCCTGGGTTGGCTCTCCAGAGCCACAGGGCATGCTCAGCCTCTTCCTAAAGCTGCTTCTGATGTTGACAGGGATGTGGGATTTGAAGAAAAAGGACATGTCGTGACAGATTGCCGGCTGGTCTACCTCCCTGTCAGTGTAGAAGAGACCTAGAACAAAGTCCCTTGAAATAGAGATTTATGATACTGGGAATAATGGATTCTTTGATGGGATTCTGTTATGTCAGGGGATACCAAGAATAACCCAAAATAGATACGCCTTGGGATCCCTTTACCAGAAGGTTGTAAGACGTGCAGCTTCCACCTTGCTGTCCCTCACCACTTGTTTTGAGGGAAGCGAGCTGCCTACGGAGATGTCTGCATGCTGGGGACTGAGGCTTCCTGCCAACAGCCAGGTGAAGGGCCATCCTGGGAGTCCTCACACTGTAGCCGTGGCCAAATTCCTGACTGTGGCTGCAAACTCATGAGAGACCCTAAGCTAGAGCCCCCCATGATGCTACTTCTGAATTCAATCCTACAAAATTACGTGCACAAAAACGTTCACTGTTGTTTAAAGTTGCTAAGTTTTGGAGTAATTTGTTTAGCAACAAAAAACTATAATCGAGAAAGGAATACATATTTAATGTCTGTGAAGCTTAACACTATTATAAAATTGCTTTGTAGACCAGTTGTATATCTTCATGCTCTAATTACCAAAGAGCAGAAGAATTACCAGACCCATAATGATATAAAACTACCAGAAATCTGATTTTTTTGTTTCCCAAAGCCCAAGCTCTCAGGAGATTGGTACGGATCTCAGAAGGGCCATGCGGAGGGAACAAAGCACATCTTGGGAGCAACCAGGCAAGACGATAAGCGGGAAAACTGAAAAGTGGATGGCTCCTCAGCCTCCACTTTGCCCACAGAGCACTGCACCCGCCCGGGCCGTGGACCACAGAACGCCCAGCCTACAGGAAAGTTTTGTAAGACTATGAGCCAAAGTTCCAGGACATGCGGGAAGCAAAATCCCAAGGCACTGAGGAAATGCTCTGGAAAATGGCAGCTTCGCAGCTTATTTTGTATGTTAGATTCAAAGGAGAAGGCCTAGGAGGGTCAGGGAGATCCACTGGTGGGAGAAAGCAAAGGGGGGCCCTCTCTGCGGCATACAAAGCCAGGTGGCGAGACACACGTGTCACGGCGGGCACGGAAGGCGGTATGCGGGGAGCAGCACCCGGGAGGCCCCGGCAGGTGCAGGTGGCTGAGCCTCCGAGGTGAGCAAGGGAAAGTCGCCCCGACATCTCAGAGGCGCGTCATCCCAGACGCCCAGACGACAGGCACTTCCAGAGGCAAAGACTGACCTGCGTCCTGAAGCTACTGGCGAGAACACGGGCCACCCGTGACGCGCTTGGTTAGCAACGTCCACCTTCGCTCTCTGCGTCTGTGGGCCGCACCCCCAGTGTGCCAAGTGTAGGCTGTGGCCCTTTCTCGTCCGCACACCTCGGAGGGAACCTGAGGGAACGGAGATGGGGCAAGTGGAGACGAAATTTGCGCGGCCCCATCCAAATGGAGTTTGACTCCGAAAAGGTGGAATTACCTAACAGGGAAGGCCGCACAACACAACACACCGATGCGGTTGCTCAGGAAGCGCGCACTGACCGGGTGGGGGCGCTGACGCCGCGCCGAACGGCAGGGTAGCAGCGTCCTCGCCCCGCCCACCTCCCCTGGAACCCGCCCCCAGACCCGCCCTTTCCTCCGCAGGACCCGCTCGCCTCCGCTTCCGGCTTCCGGTCGGGCGCACACGGCTTCCGGTGTCATGGCGGCCTGAGCGCGGCTGCTGCTGCTGCTGCTGCTGTTGCTGCTGCGGTGGCGCGCCCCTCCCTGCGGAGCCGGAGCCGCTGTCCCGCGGCGGGGATGTGACCGCGGGCGCTGCCGGCTGCCCGGGCGTTGTGTCGCTCCCGTGTCGCCCTGAGTCGCGCGGATGGCGGGGTCGGGCTGCGCGTGGGGCGCCGAGCCGCCGCGCTTCCTGGAGGCCTTCGGGCGGCTGTGGCAGGTGCAGAGCCGCCTGGGCAGCGGCTCGTCGGCGTCGGTGTACCGGGTGCGCTGCTGCGGCTCCCCCGGTCGCCCCCCGGCGCGCTAAAGCAGTTCCTGCCGCCGGGTACCACCGGGGCCGCGGCCTCGGCCGCCGAGTACGGCTTCCGGAAGGAGAGAGCGGCGCTGGAGCAGCTGCAGGGACACCGGAACATCGGTGAGTGCCGCCGCCCGCCGCGCTCGCTCCCCGCCGGCGTCCCTCGTCCGCGCCCTGCTGTCACCGATGCAGGCCCTGCCCAACCCCCGCCCCCTCGGTGACGCTGTCCGGACGGCGGAGCTGGCAGTCGCTGTGCCAGTGTCGCAGAGTAGCCGACAAATTCTGTGTGTGCTTCGGTCTTTATCCGAGCAGCAGCCCGTTAGCACGAATTGTGTCCTGTCGTGAAAGGAGGCACGTCTTCAATCTTTTCATGCTGGTGAAAAAGGGAACTGTTTCCAAGACTTGTGACATTAATGCTAATAACTCATATTAGCACATTACTTGACGTATGTGGCTTTGGGAGAAGTGACTCAATATTGCAGGGTCCTTATGGGAGTGTGACAGTTATACACTTGGACTGATAAATGTCTCACTTCCTGGTTGCAGGGGTCCTTATGGAAGTGTGACAGTTATACACTTGGACTGATAAATGTCTCACTTCCTGGCACGGATAATTTAAAAGAATGATCTTTATTGTATTACCATTTGGGGGAAGAATTTCTTTTTTTCTTTTTTTTTTTTTTTTTTTTTAAAGCTTGCTACATGGTGTACATAACTATAGTATTTAAGAGGGAAATTTTGGCAGGCCCAAGGACTTACTGAATCTGCAAGATTAGGTTAAAATGTCATCTTGAAAGTCTTAAGTTCTGCTTTTAATATTTAGATTATAGAGTGCTATTTTGGATCAAGGACCACTTTTTAATTTTATTTTTGCACATTGTGATATTTGTCTTAAGAGTAGTACTTAATATTTGGATTTTTACTTTTGATCATTTTTGCTTGGCACCCTAAGCACGATTCACCCACCAGTGAGTGCTGGGTGAAACGATTTGAATTATTGTGCCATATAGTTAGTAGTCAGCTATTGAAGGTTGTTTCACCTTGTTTTCTTAAAATAACCCAGTTGCCTAAAAATCTTTTCATGAGAAAAATTAATTAAGAGGAAGCTTGCTTGCTCATCAGAGTTATCTAGGATGTCCCAAATTCATACCGTGCAGAGTTAACTACTTCAGTCGTGACTTACTGAGTCCGATGTTTAAAGTATTATCGTTTGTTTTTCTAGTGACTTTATATGGAGTCTTTACCATCCACTTCTCTCCAAATGTGCCGTCACGTTGTCTGTTGCTTGAACTCCTGGATGTCAGTGTGTCGGAGCTGCTCATGTATTCCAGCCACCAGGGTTGCTCCATGTGGATGATACAGCATTGTGCCAGAGACGTGCTGGAGGCGCTTGCTTTTCTTCACCATGAGGGTTATGTGCACGCAGACCTCAAACCACGTAACATACTGTGGAGTGCAGAGAATGAATGCTTTAAACTCATCGACTTTGGACTCAGCTTCAAAGAAGGCAATCAGGTAAGAAATGGTCTAAGCCAAATATACTTAAAAGCAGAGGTGGCTTAGTAGAGGCTTAAGAGGTGTTTCTACCTATAATACAGAAGTACTTGCAGAGGAAGCAAAAAAAAGAATGTCATTGCCGCCATGTGAAAAAGGACGTGCGTTTCGGTCAGGTCGGGGAGCGAGTGAACCGCAGGAGAGCTCTGGGACTATTAAGAGTACTCCACCTACAGGGCATGTTTTTTTATTCTTTGAGCATTTGGTCACTTGCCGAATTACTGTTACGGTGTCTTTAGTGTTGGGGGCTCATAGGAAAACATGTGTCAGTTCTGGCAAACCCTTCCCTCGGTTTGTCAGCTCTTTGCATGGTGTCTTTATTCATCCGCAGTGCCTAACAGGCAAGAGGCTGTCCAGAGGAACATAGCTGCCTGGAAACTGTCCAGCTTGCCTATGAGAACTGCCCAGTTCATGAACTGTAGAATTGAGGACTGACTGTGTTGGTCGTAAATACACTGCAGAGTTGGATGGAAACTGAGCAGTTTTCTGCTGGTTATAATATTTTCTCATCTTCTTTAGGATGTGAAGTATATTCAGACAGACGGGTATCGGGCTCCGGAAGCAGAACTGCAGAATTGCTTGGCCCAGGCTGGCCTGCAGAGCGACACAGAATGTACCTCAGCTGTCGATCTGTGGAGCCTGGGAATCATTTTACTGGAAATGTTCTCAGGAATGAAACTGAAACATACAGTCAGATCTCAGGAATGGAAGGTAACTCACCCCAGCGCTTTGCTCCGGGGACCTCAACCGCAGTGTCAGTGCACTTGGCCTTCGGCAGTTTTCGTTGAGGCCTCTGCTCCATCTCCGTGCCCCTGTCCTGTGTCACAGTCCCTCACAGGCCGGTCACGCCCATGGCTGCAGATGCAAGTGAGCGTTGCAGGCTCACTGTTCCTTGCTCAAGGCCTGGCATGGATAGGCTTGATAAAATGTTTGACTGTCTTTTCCCGAAGAAGCAGGAGTGATTTCTTTTGTTTAGTAATTTAGATTTACTATGTTCTGAAATAATGCAACGGTATAAGTTAAATGATACTCTTTATGTAATATTTTACAGTTCGTGCTTTAGACTTAGGTGATTTTAACGCACAACCTCATCACATTCTCCCAACAGTCCCGTGAGGATGGGGAGAGTGGATGTTGGTTGTCCTGTTAACAGTGAACACCTGGAGCCACAGACCCGTGAAACCACTTGCTCTTGGCCCTGCGGTGGGGTGGGGCGCTCCAGGCCTGGCCTCGGACGCTGTCGCGCTGCTTCCATCCACAGCCCCACGTCGCTTCCTAGTCCTCTGTCCCCGGCGAAGCTGCTGACCTTGCTTCTGTGGGGTCACGGGCGCTGAGCTCCACATGAGCTCTTCATATGTTCACAAGTCAGGGATTAGCTGCACTACGCCCCGAATATGTTCGGGCTTTGATGTCGTGATGACATCAGTGCCCTTCAGTAGGCTCAATAATCAATAATTAATGCAATTTTTAGGAATTATTATTGGCTCTGATATTTTTTGAGCATCTAGTATGTAGTTAGTGTGTGGCTGTTGTTCCGTACAGTTTTATTATTTTTTTAAACCCCTAGTCATCAGTCCGTGGCGTTGCAGCTCCTGGAAGGAAAGCCTTCGTAGCCGGTGGGTGTACCGAATGCTTGCTTTGGGCAAAAAAATGCTGCCGTGCGAGTAAAACCAGCATCATTTGTGGTCGGTGCTCCCGCCAGGCAGGAAGCTGGGTGGCCCCCGTGTGTGCACACGCGCACCAGCTCCCCGTTAGCTTCGGCCGTCTCGGAGCCCTTGGAATCTCTGTTCAGGCCAGAGTCCATCTGAGCCAGGCCACAGTCAGGTGCTTTTTGGTGAAATTTGCAGGCATGACAGTTATTAATGAGGTCCCAGGATTTGCCCCTAGTTAAAAATGTCATTTGGTGTTTTGTCACCTCCTGTGGAGGCAACATTGCCAGGTGAGTGAGTCTTACCGAGTCCTTCAGGTTTACTGAACCCTGGCGTACTTTCTGGAAAGTGGGAATAGTGACGGCATACGTCTCGTGAGAGCGCTGACGTTGGAGCGGCTGCGATGCCTGGTTCTCAGCATCGCGTGCGCCCTGTGGAATGCGTTCCGTGCGTGTCAGCGACGGCGGTGGCGGGTCTGTTTACTCGCTGCACACTTCCATAGGACTCAGGGAAAATGTTGCGTGCCATTTAGAGTACGAATAATGTCACAAATGCAGTTTTTAAATGCTGCCTTCTCTCTGCTTGTGTGTTCTGTGTCGCCCTAAACCAGCTGGAGACCGAGACACTGACTTGCCCAGCACCCTCCCTCCTCTCGCTTTGCATTCAGCTACATTCCCACGTGGTGCTTTGGCTTTCGCGTCTTCATGCATCCAGCAAGTGCCGTGGAGGGCCAGGCGCTGCGCGGGTGCCGAGAACAGAGAAAGCGTCCCTCTTCTCCGGAGGCAGACCACTCTCTGTGTCACCTCAGCTGAGGCCTTACGGCTCAGGAGAGTGTGTTTTTTGATGCACTTTGCTTACCGAACAGTCAGTGCCATGAGCCTGGTACTCAGCAGATACGACCGAGTTGAATAACCAAAGGAATGCCTCTCCCTCTTTTCAGGCAAACAGCTCTGCTATTATTGACCACATATTCGCCAGTAAAGCAGTGGTGAATGCCGCGATTCCAGCCTATCACCTAAGAGACCTTATCAAAAGGTACTGTACGTGCACTTTGCACTTTGCGATTTTCCTTTTTTACTGACTGGATTTATGTTATTGTTTCTGGTTGGCTTGAACCAGTGGAAGTTTTGCTCCCTTAGAAGTAAAAATCTTACTTGAGATCTTCGATGAGAAGTGCGATCAAGGCATTTTACTAAATTTCGTCAGAAGAATGTTCTTTTGTTTGTGCCCAACGCCAGGTGTCAGGCTCTTGTCAGGCTCTTCCTGGACGCTGTTTACTCTAGGGAGATGGGGGATGGGCCGCGTGTCTTTGGCCGTCTGCCAATTCTGTAGACAGTCCTGTAGACTTGATCCAGAATAGATCTTTAAAGAGAGTATTAATTTTGCTTTGGACCACAAAAAAAAGATGTTTAAAATAAGATAGTTACGTATCGTACTTTAAATAATCGTCATTGAAAATTGGGGACAGAAATAATGTTTTTTCTTTCTAAGTAGATCCAATCACAATTGATATTTTAAAATAAATAATGTGTATTATCAGATGGATGATTTTTCATGTTTCTAGCATGGGCTAGAAGTAAAGAAAATAGTGTACTGCAAAACGATGGGTCTCTTGATCAAGTCAGAGTGTTATCGTTTCTTTGGCATGTTAGCTCTATAAATCATCTATTTAGGTTTTTGATTTTTTTTCTTTTTATTTTGTATAATTAGAGATTCACAGGAACTTGAAAATGTTGCAGAAAGGTCTGTCCTTCCCCAGATCCCCAGTGGTAACATCCGACAGACTGCCCACCCACCTGCCCCCCCTCTCCGCCCCACTCTCTCTGCCATGCCCGCCTGTTCTGGGCTAGTCTTCTCTCTGGTTCATCAGAGTGACTTGCTTTCCTGTGCTTCCTTACACAGAGGTGCCGATACGGAGCAAGCCTCACTACTGCTGGCAGCTTGTCCTGAGCCTCTTGTATTTTGGCATTTATGAGGGTTTCCTAGTTTTGTTGTAGTGCTGTCCATGGGTTTTTGATTTCGCTGTCAAGTCGCTCTGTTTCGACAAGATTCAAAAGTCAAGTCACTACTGTTTTGTTTTTTTTAATTGGATTACTCTATCTAGTTTTTTTTTTTTCACTTAATGTTATGTGGATCACTTTCTCATGTATTTATTAATCAAAAACATTTTAAGTTAAAATGTAATATGTACTAGGTATGGATCATGGCTTATTGAACTGTTTGCTCATAAGTAGCATTTATATTTTTGTAGCTGAATGGCTCAGTAAGTCAGTAACTTAACTGATGCTTTGATGAACACTTAGTTTTATCGTCTTTAATGGTTACATTTTCAAAAGATCCGACAGTGGCAGTGAGGCTGCTCTCTTTGTGGTTTAGCATGCTTCACGACGACCCAGGCAGGCGGATCCCCGCCGAGATGGCGCTGTGCAGCCCGTTCTTCAGCATTCCGTTCGGTAAGTTGGACACGGCTGTTTCTTCTTGGTCATCGGACAGTCCGATGAGACATCAGAACCACGTGTAGTCCCAGCTCCTCTGCCCGGGCCCACCCGTGGACTCGGGGGCGGACCTCTAACCGTGTTCTGCTGTGCCGCCAGCCCCGCACATTGAGGACCTGGTGATGCTCCCCACCCCAGTGCTGAGGCTGCTCAACGTGCTGGACGGTGATTATCTGGAGAACGAGGAGGAGTACGAAGGTCAGTGCTGCGGCGTGCGGCCGAGTGGGGCAGACGCGTCGCTCAGTCTCCCACCTTCCTGGGTCTGCAGTGAGGGCGCTGACTGCGTGGGTTCCGAAACACGCTCACCTCTCGATTCCTGCTGTAGACGTCACCCCACATTGCTGCGGCAGAGCCCTGTTTCCGAGTTGGGGGCTGGAGCCACAGCTTTGGGTGGCCTTGGGTTGGGTGGGATCACAAGGCCCAGGCCCCCTGGTGGGGTCCAGGTTCTTGTGAGAGGAGAGGAGCGGAGCTGTCCACCACCTGAGCCTCTGGCGGGGAGGTGGCTAGCCACACCAGACACCGAGTCTGCTGGCACCTTCCTTGATCTTGGGCTTTGGCCTCAGCACTGGGGAACTGCATGGTTCTTTAAGCCCCTCGGTCTGCATTTTGTTGAAGCAGGCCAAGCCGGCCAAGGTCGCCTCAGCTCTCACATCTTGTAAACTCTCCCAAATGAACAAAGATCAGCTTTGCTAGTAGCTTCTCTCTGCCTGTCCTGGTCCTGCCCTAGCCTTTATTCCTCCTTTTTGCGCTTATTCATTCAAGACCTGCTCACCTAGTCTTGGCTGTATACTTGCCCCTGTGCGATTGGTCCCCATCTTTGGCACAGTGGGGACAGTTATGTGGGCAGCTATAGTTTGATGACCCGAGAGGGGTGACGAGGGTCGCTTTGCCAGTCTGAGGACCTGCGCGGCGTCTCTGCTGAGTGGCAGAGCAGTGGGAGGGGCCAGGATGTGGCCTGCTCGCCTCAGGGTGTTCCCTGGGAGTAGTCAGTGAGAGCTGGTGAGGCAGCCGGAGCGCAGCGCCCTGGAACCGGGCGGCCGAGCCGCGTTCAGAGCGGACCCGGGGCTAGCAGTGGTGGAGGCCACACCGGAGGGCCTGTCGGCCGGGGCCCTGCCTGCTGCACGCCGCAGGAGCCGGTCCAGCTCTGAAGGGGGCGTCGTACTCAGGCTTGCGGTTCAGTAAGGGCCTCTGGAGGTGGAGTGGTGCGAGGCCTGACCGGGACCAGCCTTAGAAATGCCTGCCGCATACTGACGTTTTCCCCGTGGACATCGCACGGTTACCAACAAGGCTGCCTTCACCGCGGCTCCTTGTACGTGACTCATCGTGGGCCCCTGAGCCTTGTGTGGCTGACAGATGGAACACATTACGTCTTTGGGTCTGTGACAGTTGTGTCCTCAGCCTCGACTTTCCAGGACGCCACTTATCTGAAAGAGTATGCAAGTGAAACAAGACACGTCCACGTTCTTCTAGTACAGTGTGTATTGTGGCAGAGAGGTCGGAGACAGTTTGATCCCTCAGCAGGAGGGGGCGTGTTAGGAAATTAGTTGCCCATTCGTAGAGTGAAATACTGCACGGCTGTAGAAACAAGTGAAAACATCATATGATGATGTTGAAAGACCTTAAAGATGGTGTTAACAAAAAGCAAGGTTGGGATGTTTTACGAAGGTGTACGTGACCATGCCGGCTTGTGCAAGCTTATCACATTACCGAAGGGCCCCGGAGAAGCTGGTAATGACCGCTGCCTTCAGAAGGGGTGGGATGGACCCTAGGGAGTTTTATTTTATTTTATTTTTTATTTTTTTGGATTTGAATTTTAACTCATTTGGACGTATTACCTATTCAAAATGTTGAATTTAAAGTATAAAAAGAAAATATGAAATGTCGAATTTATATTAAGTTTAATTTCAGAAGGTATAGAAAACGATCCTATTAGGGATTTCTGAAGTCTTTGATGATTAAACATTTTGAATAACGAAGGCTCGTTAACCGCGCCCAAGTGGTTACTGTTGTGTGTTCGCATATGCAGATGTCGTTGAAGACGTGAAAGAGGAGTGTCAGAAGTACGGGCCCGTGGTGTCCCTGCTTGTGCCGAAGGAGAACCCTGGCAGAGGGCAGGTAGGCGCGCTCCGATTCCAGAGCTGCCCAGGGCTCCTCCCAGTTCTGGGGCTGTGTAGGGAGGGGCACCCAGAAATGTCGCTGCTGGTGATGAAGTTTTCATTATGGATTTTTTTTTCTTTTCACTTTTTCCCAGGAGTTCGGTGATAATGCATGCATTTTTTTTTTTTATTTAGCATTTATATTTTAGAAAGTATTGTTCCGCTTTTGAGCCTTTGTGAAGAGTAACACCAGCTGAATCGTGCTGATATAGGTCAGGCTCAGCTGCAGAAATATTTTGGTCCAATTTCTTCTAATTAAATAGAGCTAGAAAACTGTTTGGGTTATGTTCTGATTATGATGGAATTATAGCGATGATTTGAAGGAGGGAATTGCACTATATCGGACCTGCAGTCTGAGCTCCAGTCCCAGCGTGGGCAGCTTTGTGACCTTTACCTTAGTTTTTTCACCTGTAAAATGTACGGCCTAAAACTGGGGTCTCAGGATTTTGTGTAGAAATTTTCTGATTCTAAATTAAACCATGAGGCATAAGTCTTAAATCTTCTGTTTGTCTGGTGGGAAACGGTATCGTTTTTCTCTGTCTTGGGTGGGGGTCCAGCTTCGCACTGCTGATGTGGCCCTTTCTGGGGGTGGTTGTGCACAGCGGGGGGGCTCAGTGCCTTTCTGGTTCCCCACTAACTAGAGGTCCCCCTTGGTATGGCAACCAAGATATCATTAGACACTGCCAGACGCCCCTTGTCGGCCAAAATCGCCTCCTGTTGTGGATTATCATTTTATCTTATGGTTCGATGTATGAAAAATTTTGGCAGCTGAAAATAAGTGAAAGAACTGTCACTCTCATCGTAGTGAAAAGGGATTGCTGACCTAGCAGCAGTAGCATCTCACCTTCCTCAGCATCAGGAACAGCTCTGCGTTTACCTCCGTGTTTGTCATGCGTCTGTTTCCAGACAGATGCTGTGGAGTGCTGGGGGGAGGGGAGGGTGGGAGACTAGGGTTCCATTCCAAGGAGGGGGGAGCAGAGGTGTGACTAGGGGGGCAGAAATGGGGTTCCCGGATGTGAGGGGTGTGGAGCTGGGGCAGGTGACCGGGCCTTTGAGACGAGCCAGGTCCAACTGGAAGTTGCCCTCGGGGTCAAGTGCAGCGGGAGCTGGGGGGAAGGCCCAGGGAACGCTGTGGGGAGGGGGGCGCAGCGCAAGGCAGTGGCAGCAGCGCGTCTGCGTCTTCGTCCACGAGGGCGGCTCCACCGTGCCCAGAAGCGTCCGTGTGAACAGGTGAGGGCGGCTCGGCGGCCGAAGCCAGTCTCCACTTGCATGTTCAACCCAACCCCCGTGGTTGGGGCAGGTGGGAAGATCCCATTTTAAAAGTCCTTCACAGTCACGCTGCCTGATGACGCCTTGGTCAACAGCGACTTCTGACGAGGCCCTATGAGACTGTCACAGAACTGAGTGTCCCGTGAGGAGTACAAGGCCTGTGGTCAGGAGCGTTTCCTCTGACGGGGGCAGTATCTGTAGAGGACAGTCGACCCCTCCCATTCACAGCTTCTCAGTCCTGCGGGCACAGGTGACATGCCAGTTGGTCGGCGACCCATCTGTCCCCACACAGAGGAGCCTGTTCCCCAGCGCCGCACACTGGGGCATGGCAGTCTCCCGGGCTGGCCTGATGGTCTGCAGGGTGCACTGCTCTGGACCCCCGTGGCGAACCTGATGTCCTGCACCAGGACGCACGTCCACAGGAGTGACCGACGGACCTCAGGTGCCACGGCCGCATGGGGCCAGCCTGTCCCTGCACTTGAGAGGATTTTCAGGCTGTGTGGTACAAAACACGCAAGCTCTATGTCCCCACCAAGTCAGTGCCCGGAAGGGTCCTCTGTGCCGACGGTCAGTGGGGCCACAACAGACCTGTCAGGAACTGCATCCTCGGCCTGCACTCCTGTCACAGCGTCCCCCGCGAGCCCACATGGCCCTCCACCTGCCCGCTCGCCTTCTAATCCTGCCGTACCTCAGGCCGCCTTGCTTGGCCTTGACGGTTGCTGCCCGGCCACCGAGGCCTCGCCCAGCACCTCGCAGCTCGCTGTCGCTGCAGGCCCCATCCCTGCTCAGGGAGCCGCACCAACAGCATCTCTGGCCTGTTTCTGATCTGCCCTCAGTGGCCTAGGGCTCTGTTCAGCACTCCTGGGTGGCCTCGGGGGAGCTGGGTGCTGTCACCCAGCGTGCTCTTGCTGGGTTTCTGGAACTGACTGAGCTCCATGGACGTGTTCTGCATCCTGCTGCCCCAGACCACCACCCCGGCCGGCAGCACGGATGCCGTGAGACCCAGGCTGTGCCTTACCCTGCGGGGCAATGTTGGCCCAACTGGTGGGGCGGGGAGGTGCGGAAAGGCTGCTCTGGAATGGTCTGCGTGGCCACGAAGCTACCTCACACTCTCTGTCCCCACATAGGTCTTCGTAGAGTACGCGAATGCCGGTGACTCCAAAGCTGCACAGAGGCTGCTGACCGGCCGCCTGTTCGACGGGAAGTTCGTGGTGGCCACCTTCTACCCGCTGAGCGCCTACAGGCGGGGCTACCTGTACCAGACCCTGCTCTGAGCCAGCTCCAGCCCTGTCCCCGCCACTTCCCGGTGATGCTGCTCCACGCGGACGACCTTGTACAGTTACTTCACCCGGTGGACGCCCAGCAGCCGCTCAGGCCGGCGGCACTGCTCCCTGGCGTGGGACAGACGGCAGCTGTCTGTCCCGCCCTGCGCCTCCGCGAGCCCTGCCATGTCGCTGCGCGCTGCCGCTGCCGGTGTTGGGCTCTTCCCCACTGGCACCGGGGCGGGCGCTGTCCGGGGTCGTCCAGCGGCAGGTGCCCACTGTGTCCTCAACCCCAAGTCGTGGCGTGTTAAAGGAGTACTGTAGCCCCGAATTCCCCTCACAGAAACTGCAGTGAGCCTATCTTTTTTTTTATTATTATTAAGGCTTTTTAAAGTAGGAAGCTGTTGCTTGATCTTGCACAATTTTTCCGTCTGGTATGTTGGCTCGAGTGAGTTGCAGGTGTGATGGAACGCTTGGCTCGGTGCTTCCAGTGACCCTGGGTAGCTACCCCACCTGTGCCGTGCCCGTGAGGTTTAGGGCTTGCGTCTTCTGAGCGTCGTCTGTCCCACGGAGAGTCCAGAGAAAACGCGTTCCTGAGCTGACGGTGAGCCAGTGGAGTCGGGGCGCAGCCAAAGCAGGGGAGGGGAGGGGAGGAGATGTCCCGCTGGCTGAGCTGCCCTGTTCGGCTGTCTGCTCCAGGCCCCGTGTAGGCTCGTCCTGCACTGAGTCTCCCGGGACCTCGTGAGATGCCCGAGGTACAGTGTTACCTGCTGCGGCGGGAACTTGGAGCAGACGTTCCTGAAGTGGGGAGGAAGAACAGGCAGAGGGTGGGTGGCCAGGATTCCTCCGTTCCCGCCTTCTCTCCCCACACCCCCTGCCCCGCCTGTGGCCTTCCCTGGAGAGAAGCTGTGGGACCAGGTGCCCCATGCCCTGGCTCTCGAAGGCTGGAGTTACGGAAGGTGTGGTGTGATAAGGTATGAGTAGAAAGGAAGGAGATCTTGGGAAGAATCCTGTACCTTGATGTGTCCCTGACCGCACGGGTGAGCCTGGGGTCACTGTCACAGGCCAGCGTGGTTCCTCCCGCCTCACAGTGGATCATCTTTAAAGATTTAGAACTTAGATCTTAACAAAGCACTGATTATGCAAAATGTTGGATACAAATTATAAACTTTTTCTGGTTTCCTTACCTAGATGAAATTTCTATTTATTTTTTTTTTTCCTAAAGGAAAGTCTTCTATCTTTCCCTGCCGAAGCCTCATCACGTAACCTGGCCTGTGTGTGCCGTGCGGGTGACTGAGAGCCCAGATAGAAACTTACGTTTTAGAAGATGGGTCATTTTACCCTATTTAACAGTCACCATTTGACATTTTTGTTATTTACAGTCATCAAATTGTTTAGGACTCTTCAGCATTTATTAGGAAGCCAAATCTGGCAGAGGAGGCTGATTTATGAATTGCCAGAAGGCCTGTGATGTGGTCCCCAAGGGAATTTACATAGGAAGCTTCTAATACGTGTCCTTAAAAGGAAGAACTGTTATTTTTCATTTTGGCCCTTTCAGAGCTTGATTAGCTCGTTCATGTTCGTGTGACAGTCTGAAGAACGTAGCTGGTGGGGTGGAGACGCAGCTGTCCTGCAGCATGTCCCAGGCAGCGGCTTCCGTGCACGCTGGCGGTGCAGAGGGCCAGCAGCCTCCGTTCGCGGCAGGTGCGCTGGGTCAGCGCGTGTACCTCTCACTCCCCACCCCCTGCCGAATCCTGAGCCCTTACAGGTCTCGCGCAGGTGGCGTCTCGGCTGGGTGAGGCGGCGCGTGGCCGGCGTCTCGATGCTGAATGGCACAGCAGTCGCTCATCTTCATGTGGCTGTCATGCAAACCCACACGGAGCGTGTACCGCTGTGGAACTTCACCACAGAAGACGCTAGCGAGGCTCGAAGGGAGCGGAGGCGGTCACTGGTGCGCCTCGGTGCCCGTGTGCTGAAGTTAAAGCCACAGACTTGTGGCGCTGCCTCCTGCGATACCGGTGGCTTTATGTTTTAGCTTTTCCCCGTTACTACCAAAGATGAGACATCCGCAGATGCGCCCTCCCTCGTCTCAGATTGGTCTGGCTCGCTCTCAAACCTGAACCAAATATCATCGAGAGGTGCAATTTTCATGATTCTTTCAGGGTGAATATACACAGAGGTGAAGATTCTTAGAAGTTATGAAGAAGCTAGAAGTTTTCTTTAAACCCCTACCTTTTGGGGCAGATTTTATCTCAGGTAGTTTACCTTTTCCTAAGTCAATGCCTGTGCTTCCTTCCCTCTCTCCTCTGTGCTGTTCAGTGGTGTCCGTGTTCGTCCCGGAGGGCCATGGGAGTGATGGTGGGACGGCGTGGGTGTTTGGACAGCTGCTTGCAGGCAGTGGCTGGGCAGCCCCTGGAAACACGGAGGCCGTGAGCCGAGGGAGCAGACACGGGCGAGCACTCGCTGAAGGGGACCGCTCGCTGCGTTTGAAAGGAACCGTGGGCCTACCCTCTCTCAGTGAGGGGTTGCGGCCTTGGCACTGGGTGCCCCGCGTGTTCGGGGCCGACACCACAGCCCCTCCTTAGAGAAACCTCCTCTGCTCCGTGTGAGCCAGGGCCGTGGCTGCTCCCGGGACGAGGGTGTCGCCTGCTTCGCTCGCCCTGCCCCGTGCTCTCCTGCGGCTGGCCTCCGAGACGCGCTGAGCAGGCATTCGCCGAATCTTTAAAGGGCGACTTACCCACCTCCCAGATGGATCTTGCTGTAGTTTATCTCAGCCTTTGACCAAACTCATGTTAGGGAGTTCTGCCAGGTGGGGGAAGGTGCAGAGGAACCGGCCTGCGGCTGGTGTCCGTGGCGCACGCGTGGCTTGCATCGGGAAGGGCCCGTTCCTCTGCTGGAATGAGCAACGCACTCACACGCTGGCTCCAGCGTGCGGGACTGTCCCCCGAGGCAGGCCGCTGGCCGTTTGGCCTCACTGTCTTCTTGGGCCTTGTTTTCTGCCTCTGGCAGCTGCGGCCTGTCACCTGTCTGCTGTCACCCATGCTTGGCCGCAGGACACGTTCTCTTTCTTGCAGTTTGGTGAGAATCAGCACCGTGGTGGCCGGCCGTGACCACATGGTTGCTGGGCGAGGCGTGAGGGGTGGCGCTGCTCAGGTTAGGGTACTGGTGGGGTCATGTGGCACAGGTGTGGCTGAGCGGACGTCAGAGGTTTAAGCCAGTGCCTTGTGTTTCCTGAAAAACAGTGAAGCTCGTTTGGGTGACAGCGTCCCTAATGCTGATAACTAATTGCACCTCTGCCTTTTCCTTGGAATAATTTTTGGATTGGGTCACACAGTATAAAAGTCCAAAATTTCCTTGGTTTACCTGTGTGTGTCTGTGTGCGTGTGACTGTTTACACTTATCCCCACAATACTGCGTCTGATGTGCTGGGGGCCGGAGTTACCTGGCGGAGCCTGACCCCTCCTGGATCCGGTCCCATGTCCCATGTCTGGCTCCTCCTTCAAGTCCCGTCAGTCTGTGACAGTTTACTTCTTGTCAAGCCTTGCATCACGATCAGCTCAGAAGAATTTCATTTCTCCAGGTGCTCAGTGAGCCCCCTCTGCTCGGGGCCAGTCTTTCCAAGTGGGTGTGACTGGCAGCATGCTTGGCAAACAGACGGCCTGAGTCTCCAGCACGTGGCACTCGGCCGGGGTGGCAGTGTGCTGGATGAGTGACAGGGACACGGCACCTGAGTCTCTGCAGAACGCAGAATGCTAAAGGTTTCGTTTTGCTTTGTTCTGGCTCCTTTTTCCCTGGTTCCACACGGCACGTCGTGTGTGGTGTCGTAGCCACGCCCCCAGCGCTTGCGTTTTCCACTGCTATTTAAATTGCGCGATGACCAGGAGAGTCACACAGTGGCGTGCAGATGGCAGGAACTATGGGTATTTGGGAAGAGGTAAACAGTTTTAACTATTTTTGCTGCAGTTTTATAGGAGACACGGGCTGTAAAAAACAGAGACCACAGAGCATTTCGGAAGTCTCGTGTTTTCGCGCGGCCGGCTCGGCGGCCGTCAGGGTGTGAGATGCGGTGTTTGCACAGCCTTTGTTCTCCCCGCGAGAAGCTCCTGTTCGTTTCCGACAGCTCAGCACTTTGTTGTTCTTCTACTACTTCTGTGACAGTTGATGGTTTAGATTTGCTCTGTTCATGCTTTTTAGAGTTGTCATAATCATGGCACTTAGTTCGTGGCACCAGGCTGGGATTTAAGGGAAACTTGTCCAGTGATTGCCCGTGTCATTTCCCATTACACAGAGTAGCCGTCACAGGATCCCAAAGAAAAGAGATGGCTCTTTTGAAGGCTATGCATGTTTTATGACGTAGGTTTATAGTATTTTAATTTAAAGGCAAAAAGAAGTGTTCTGTCTTATTTTCCTTATATGACCAATAATTCTTGTGCAGAAAAGAGCTCATTTTGTTACCCTGCTTCATATAATGGAAATAAGTCACATTCTGGGGGAAAAAAGGAAAAATCCAAACTGGAATTGTTAATTCTTTTGTTTCTTTTTTGAGAAACCTCGTGTGATCATCAGAGCTACTTGTTACCAGGAGAACCCTCTGTCGTCACTTTCCACCCTAGGCCGACGTGGCCCTTGCCCTTGGGGCCTCCCCTTAGCCGTCGATGTGGGGCGGTGCATGGCGAGGCCTCCTGGGTCATGCACACCTGCACCCCGACCCCTCCAGCTGCGGGGCTTCCCTGTGGCCGCGCATTTCACCAGCAGGGCAGTGAGACAGCTGCCCAGTGTGAGGGCGAGGAGGGCGCGTCCCACGTTGAAGCAGAGCAGCCGGGGAAGAGATGCTCCCTTGCCGGTAACTTCCGCGTAGCTTATCATCTAGAAATGATCATTGTTTTCAATCCAGGTTTGGTGCCTGTAGCGTAGAAACATTGCTTCTCCTATACATTCCTCATAACTGTTTACCCAGAAAATTTGTTTTAAGAGTGAACGGAACCAAATCAAATATCCGTATTCAACTTGGCCTGATTTTTAAACATAAATATTTGGACTGCAGCTTTGGTGTTTCGGTGTACGTCAGCACTTGTGCAGATCGAGGATGAGGAAGGGCCTGGGGGCTGGCTGTCCCGCATGTCCCGTTGCCCTTGGGCCCGGCGGTGGCCTCGGCGGCAAGCGGTATCTGTGCGGCACGGCGGAAGGGGGCAAAGCCGCACGTGGGTGGAGCACCCTCTGCGGCCTCGGGCGCTGCGCGCCTGCCAGCGGGCTCTGCGCCTTCGTTCTCAGTTTCGACTCGGAAAATCTTAGCATTCCTTCACTGGCTCCCCACAGTGTCCCTTCTGGGGTGGGAGGGCCTCTTCCCCAAAGAGTGGTCGTCTTTGCTGCTTTGACCACACGTGGACCCCACTGTGACCGGGACGTTTCACGGCGCGGCTTCCTGCTACGGCGCTGGGGCGGTGGCTGTGAGTGGTGAAACCTGCTGCTGCCCCCCTGGTGACAGGCGGCCGCTGTGTGTTTGCCAAGGAGGGCTGGTTAGGAAAGCAGAGGCCCCTCGCTCAGACCAGAGCCAGGCGCGGGGTCCCCGCTCCCGGGGCTGCCGCACCCCAGAGCCGCAGGCGTGTCCATGGTGAGCGTGGCCTTAGTCGCTGCCCGTGGCGTCAGCAGCGCGTGGTCATGGCGGTCCTTGGCGCTTGGTCGTCTGTTTCAGTGATGTCTTACTGTGTGTGAGTTGTCGTTTTTCGGGAACTAAGTGGGACTGTACGTGTAGCTGTGTATCAGTACCAAGAAGCTCTTTTCTCGAATTCCTGAACCTGATTTCTACTCAAGTCTGGTAAAATGGTTTTTCTTCCTGAGTAGCAAAGAACTTTTTATTTTCCATTTTCCTATATACCTAAAAAATACGGACACTGCGTTTCAGTTGACTGTATTGTGTATAGTTTTTGCTGAAAACTTCTTGTAAACACAATTGCCTTGTTCAGTTTTGCTGTAAACTGACAACCATAAGATGCACTGTTGATTTGCTTCCTGATGTGTGTTTGATGAGGGTGATAAAATAAAGCTTAAAACGAAAGGAATGGCTTTTTATTTCAACTCTTTCTGTGCTTATTCTGGCTGAGGTGACGGGGATTCACTCACTTTGGCGGATCATGTGGCCCCGAAGGTCAGGAAGTGGATTTCTTGCCTCCTCCTGGTAGCATGCGTCCGAGCAGCCCGGACCCGCACGTCTCTGTCAACAGGAGTGCGCTCGACTTGCCAGGCTTCTAGCTTAAAAACATGAAGTGTTTTCTGTCATCCGTAGTTCTCGCCAGTATTCTGCGATTTTTAACAACGGCGTACGGACCAGGCGGGAGCATGGCGGAGTTGCAGCAGGTAGGTACGGAACCGTTCGCAGAGGCCCGCTTTCCCACAGTGTGCGTGTTACGTAGGTACACGGGTGCTTTACAGGTCACGTGCTGTCCACATGTGTGCTTCAGTGTCCTCATGTGGGAAATAAAAACACTCCAGTCAGGGCAAAGGAAGGTGGTCATTGAAGGGTGTGTGTTTGAGCAGCCGAATCCAGTGTCACCTCGGGCTGGGGCGAGCCGGGAGGAGGGCTCAGCGACCAGGACCTCGCACAAAGCTGTGCGCTCGACGCCGGGCACACAGCGGTGAAGTGTGTCATGTGTCTGCCGGAACACACTCGTCAGCCCGGACGCAGGGGACTCCCGCTGCGTGGCGAGGACGCGGCAGCTGTGGGAGGGGCGGTGCGCATCAGGGACGAGCCGCGTCTCAGCTGAGCGCGAGTGGCCACTGCGTGGCTCGGCCCTGCACGGCCGGCCTGGAGGGTCTGTCGGGGACAGCTCCGCCACCATGCTTGCTGCCGCGTCCAGCCGTGCGCCAGGGCACCTGAGCCGGGTCGGGGCGCGGGGCTGCAGCGTGTAGACGCCGCTGGGGTCTGGGCGCTGGTGGCGCAGGGCGCAGCTGGGGAAGAACGGGCTCAGACTGTGTGTGTAAATGGGCCCCTTGTAATTTAACAAATGCTAACGCTTCATTAAATGTCTTTTCCCTGAGACAAAGGGTGGTGACTGGATTGCATGTCCTGTCTCCTGCGCCTCGGAATCTCTGAGCCCCGAGTGCGCCTGACAAATAGTGTCGGAGGAGGAGGTCACCTCTTGCTAGGGTGGGCCTTGAGAACTTAGTGCATATTTCTGCTAACAATATACAGATCCACAGTAGATTTTTTAAAATTCTGCCTCTGATTATGTCTTTATTTATAAATTCCATGCACCAAAAAAAAATCTGGGAAAAACTGCATGTTTCCTTCCCATTGTTTTTGTGTCCGTAAGTGTGGGTGGGGGAGGGGCAGAGGAATGGCAAGCTGCAAATGGTGTGTGTCTTGGGGCCGTGACCTTTAAGAAAACGTTTCGATGGAATGTCTGACTTTAAGAGGGAAAAGAAAGCAAGTAGGGTCCAAAGAACCGTCACAATTGACAAATGTCCTAGTGATTATTTAATAAAAAAATAACTTATTGCACAGAGTTCCATGACAAATAATGCTTAGCAGGTGTTTGGGCATCATCCCAGACAAAACCCCAGCCACACTGGCTTCCGAGGTGTGGCCAGGGTTTGACTCACGGAGCTAAATTGAGGTCAGTCCTCGCTTCCCTGGAAACCCAGGCGCTGCCTGAACCTCACGTCTAGAAAAGCAGGTGACAGGGCAGCGGGGTGGCCCTGGGCAGCTGGCTTTTCCTGAAAAGAAACGGAAGACAGTGCGAAGGCCCCCCCCCCCCCGGTCTGGAGCAAGTGCTGTCAGATTGGCAGGTGCGGGCGTCTGACAACCCGGCGCTGCCCACGACTTGGGTGTCGCTGGGTTAATTCGGACTTAATCCGCGTTAGGAGCTGTTTCAGCCACAGCAGCCGAAGGATCCTGTCCGCTCCCTCCGAAACACCGGGTCCGGCCTGGGTCCCGGTCCGTGCCGCTGTCTGGTAGATCCGCCCCCAACCCCGGCCGTCGTGAGTGCTGCGGCCACGTACCCTGCACCCGCACACCGCTGACGCTTCATCCCAGCCATCGCCCTGGGGTGCGGGGCTGTTTCCAGGTGGATGTCCAGGGGCACCGCAGAGCCGGTGGGTGTGCCCGGCCTCTGCCTTCGTCCCCTGGTCCCTGGGCCGTGCGGCCGCGTGGGGGGCTGGTGCCCGCGGCCTCCGCGGCGGCCGGCCCCGTCCTCTCCCCGGCGCTTTGCTCGCGCTGGCGCGGCACGCCGTCCGCCCTGCCCGCGTGCGGTGGAGAGAGGCCCGCGTGGCGGCTTCCCGGCTCCGTGTGCTGACGGGAGGCTCCCGTCTGCCCGCAGCCGTGGGCCGCGCCCTCCCTGCGATCCCGAAGCGGCTGCTGAGGTTTTTGCTGGTGCTTCCGTGTGTCCCTGTATTTTTCCTTAACGTCCTAAGCTTGTCAAGAAGCGATTACTCACGCACTCTGCGTTCCTTACCGTGCTCCGCTGTTCTGGGCAGGAGGTGAGTGCGGCAGCCGCGCACACGGGAATCATGATAAAGTCCACCGCACTGACGCAGTTTCACTGTCGGGTTGAAATTTGTGGTCAAGGTGTTCGTTTGGAGTTTTAGTGCCTGTTCCTTCCAAAGGGGATGAGCCCTCAGTTGTGCCTGGATGAGAGAGGGTCACCACCTCAGGACGGACGTGGGGACGCATGGTGTCAGCGTGGGTGTGGCCTGGTGTTCCTGCCGCGGTTTGGTTAGTAAAGCGTGTGGCCCGATTCACACAGCCGGCCCCCCGTCGAGCCGGAATTTCACCTGCGTCTCTATGTTTTTCACACTTGGCCTCGACAGCAGGGCCATGCCCTGGGCGTGCCCCACGCACGTGGGGAGATGGCCATGCTCTGGCGAGGCCGCACTCAGGACATTGCTGTGAGTTAGTTCTAGGAACATGGTTCGGGACATTAGTTTTCTAGGTTTTCAAGGGCAAACACAGGTGCAGGGGCTGGAAAGTGGAGGCAGGGGACCTCCCGGCGGCCGGCGCAGCTGCCAGCCCTCCGCGGCGGGGGGCGCAGGCTCTGTGGGGACAGAGCTCTGTGGGGCGACCACAGAGGCTGTGAGGCCACCACCTGCTGGGCAACAGCCCTCCTCGTCCGGGCAGGGGTGTGACGTGTGAAATGTCTTCCCACCGAAGACGTGGTCACAGCAGAACCGGCATCACCCTAAAACTAGGAGGGGCCGTGAAGATCTGGGTGCGAACGCGCGAGCCAGGGCGGCCAGTCGCGGTGGGAGTTTTGGGGTGGTCGTTCCGGCTGACACATGCTGCGGTTCACACGCCTTCTGTAGCTGCGTCTCCGGGGGATCCTTTGCAGTCGGTGACGGGAGCACATGGCAGGTATCTCCGTGCGGCTCCGGTGACCGGGTGGAAGGGAGTCTGTGTGTCCCTTTCAGGCCAGAGGATCTTCTGTGTCCCGGGGGGCCGTTTCCATCTCGTCACTCATTATTGCTGCAGGAGTACAGCACAACCCCGTTTATCTTCCTCCGAGAGAGGACTCCAGAACCTCTCACGTGGCCTCATGGCAGGCCCAGTCGTAAGTCACGGTGACCGCTGGAAGGGCCACGTGCCACTCAGCAAACCCAGAGCATCTCGTGTGCAACTTGTGGGTGCGAAGTGCGCGCAGCAGGGCCGGGTGTGGCTGCAGGAAGCGGGACCCTCAGGAGCAGGCCCCGCCCACTCCCTGGGGACAGCCAGCCTGAGAAGTCGCGCCCTTGGCGGGAGCTGTTCCCAGAGCAGCCGCGGGGAATTCCTTCTGCTCGCTGCCTTTTCTGCCTTCTTCCTTTCCTCCTCTGAACATTTCAAATTTTAATGCTTGTAATACTTGTATAATAAAAAATTAAGAAAAACTTTTGAAACATTTCTGAGTTTTGAATTTTAGTCACTCCTTTATCACTAAAGGAAGGTAAGAGGGGCATCGCGGTGCCAACATGCACAGTGCCGGTCTGCAGGGGCAGCTGGGCCCACCACGCCGACCTCACAGCCAAGGGGCGAAGCCCGTGGGTGTGCGGCTGTGGCATGAGCCATCTTTCTCTCGTGGTGGGAGGACAGAGAGGGTTATAAACTGCAGCAGGGCCCCTGCTGCTCTGGGACATGTTCTGAGCTCGGCGAGGACCAGGGCGGGGTGTGGAGGTGCAGGAGAGGTCAGAGAGGGGCGTGCGTGGCGGGAGGAACACGCAGGGAGAGGTGAGGGGCCTGCAGGGCCTGTGTTGCTGGGCGGTTTCACGTCTTACTCCGCTGGAGCTTCTGAGCAGGGGGCCCTGTAACCCCAGAGGCCCTGCTGGAGGCTGCACGGAGCGGTGCCTGAAGCTGGGCTCGGGCAGAAGTGGGGAGGCTCCTGCTGGGGTCCAGGTGAGAGCAGGTGCGGGGCTGGGTGAGGCCGGTAAGGTGATGGGGAGAACCGGGTTCTGCAGTTGGAGCCTGGGCCTTCCTGGGGGTGGGTCTGGAGCGAGGAGGCAGCAGGGAGGACTCGAGGCTCTGGCCAGAGGAGCCAGGACGTGGAGCTGCCTTAGCTGTGAGCAGTGGGGCTCGGGGCAGGGACGGGGAGGGACGGTGAGGAGGCGCTGATTCAGAGACACCAGTGTGTGCCCGGGCGATGTCCTTTAGCGGGCGTGACAGGATGGGGCCCAGCTCACAGCTGCAGGGACGGGCCCTCGGCTGTTCATTCCAGGCTCTCGGAGCTGAGAAATGAGGGTGCAGGTCCGGGGGGCCGGGGCACCTGTGGGAGCTTGTGCATGTTCTTGTTTGTTTTCTCAGGAGAGCAAGCGTGACCTCATCCACAGAGAAGGTGACTACAGAGATCAGAGAGCAAGGTGTGACGTCCGCCCGGGAGCGTGGCAGGGCGGGTGGAGTGGACGCGCCCGGTGTCTGTGTGAGGCCGCGTCTGAGGGCAGACCAGTGGGAGGGGCTGTTTCCCCACTGGGCGGGCTGCCCGGGCCTGTGCTTCGGGTCCGTGGACGGCACCCGGTGTCGGCTGGGCAGCACCCTGGCCTGGAGCGGGTCCCACTTCCAGGCCCACACCGGTCCTGTAGGACGGCAAACCTCGGGTCCCTCGTCTGTTGCTGGTGGAGCCTCTCCCAGTGCCCAAGGGGAAGCGTGAGGCTCCTTGGCACGGCCGCCCTTGGAGCAGTTCGCAGGGGACAGCCGTCTCTTCTGTCAGCAGTGCCCGTCAGTGAGAGGGGCATCCTGTCACCTTCACCACCTTCGCCAGGAGCGAGGCGCACGTCCCGCCCACACCCCCACTCCAGCCATTCCCAGGGGTGGCATCTTTATCCAAGGCACAGAGAGGCTCACTCTGCATCTGAGACTGCTCTGACTGCCTGGACAGCGGTCCCTGGAGGGGGCCCGAGGGACAGTGTGCGAGGCCACAGGCTCACACTCCGCCTGCAGGAGCCCTGTCCTCGCCTGCGACCTGAGCCGTCGAGACAGGAGAACGCAGCAGCCCTGGGAACCCAGGGGCGTTTGGGGCCTGCGTTTCTGTGGTTCGGTTTTGCAGCCGAGCCAGGCGGCGCTGCCAGAGACTGACCGCGGTTCTGGGTCTCTCTCCTGTTAGTGTGAGGGACAGGCCAGGTGCAGCAAGGAGCCTGGCCCAGAAAGGCTGAGGCACTTGCTGCTGCGCCTGAGATTCTGCAGAAGTGACACCTGTTTTTGTCATTCCCGTATTTAAAGATACCGCCTGAAAAAGCGAGTTTCATCTGCTGTGGATTCGCAGGGAAGGAGTAGGTGATAGGCGGTGTCTCCAGCCATGACCCCTTGTGTGTGTCATTCGTATTGAGTTGAGAAGCATAAGATACACTGCATGACAAACCCAAATATTTTGTCCTCCAGCAGAGCCGAGGCCGTGCTGTGATGTCACCCCGCCAAGCGGACACGGTAGCTGAACCATGGCCAGTCAGGCGAGGAAGCAGGCCCATCCCTAGATGCGTGTGGGGCTAGCTGCTGCCTAGTCAGCCCCCAGGCTGAGTGGGTGGCGGGTCCCCTCGGAGGCAGCACCACTGTGCATCAGGGAGACGCCCGTGGGCTCCCAAGGGCGGCAGGGAACACTGACCCAGGACAGGATTCCAGGGCGCTGATCGCCGGCTCCACCCCGCCTCTGCTCCCTCCGTGCCATCTGCCCCTTGGTGGCGACCTCTGCACGTGGGGAGGGTCTGCACTCTTATCTCTGGGTTGCAGGAGGCAGACCAGACCCCTCGTGCGGGACTAGAGCCACTGTCCCCACCGCAGACGTGCTCCCTCCGGAGCCCAGGGCTGGGTGTCTGCATGCCCGCACCGCGCACTCCCCGCGGCCCCCCTGCTTCTGCTGTGCTTCCGAGGTTGAGGTCGCAGCGGCCCCCTCCTCCCGGGGGATGCGGGTACAGGAGCCACGGGCCGCCCCCAGGCCGCTGTGTGCCTGCTGTGTGCTTGAAGGAAGTGTCTCGCAGCTTCCGGCTGCCGTGCTTGGCCAGCATCCCTGCCTCGGTGTGTGGGGACCATCTAAGTCAAATGAGGGTGAGGTGAACTCCAGCGCCCAGGCGCCACCCGAGACGGCTGCCGAGTGGCTTAACGGGCGGGGTGCGCTGGCCGGAGGGGGTGAGTCACATCCTGGGGAGGCATTTCGTCAGAGCCCTCACACAGCCCATGGTATAAAACATGAATTGTTTAATTCTGGAATTTTCCATTTACTATTTTTGACAGCAGGTAACCAAACCGTGGAAATGAGCGCCACAAATCTGGGGGAGACTGCCGTGCAGTCGGTTTTGGGGGCTGCACTCTGAGAAAAACATCCCGAAAGGGTGTTTTCGTTATTTCACAATATTTCAAAACACACCCTGAGCTCCAGCAAGGGCATGGGAGGGGCGGTGAGCCGTGAGGTCAGCCGGCCCCTGGGAGAGGGAGGACCCCGTGTCCGGGAACACTGGCAGCGGGACGCTCGAGCCCTGGTGGAGCCGACGGGTGACCACGTGCACTCCGGGAAGTGACCCGGGTCCTCTCACAAGTTCAGTGACGTGCCTGAGGCCCTCATGTTCGGGACAGTGACGGGGACTCTGGAGTGGCCTCGCTAACACCGCTCGCCGGTAGGACACCGCGAGGATCGCGTGGGCAGGCTGGCACGCGCTGGGCACACGCCGGGAGGAGCGAGCACGCCCTTTTGGATGCGAAGTGACACACCTGTTCTCCAAATGAGCAAATAAGTTTCACTTTAGCAAATTCACTGGGTACAGAATTCCCTGAAATCTTGTCGCTAGGGGCACAGCGAGGCCTCTGTCACGTGCCCTCCACAGTCTCCAGGTCCGCGTGGGGCAGTGGGTCCCGCACCCCAGCTGGGAGTGCCACTGCGACTCTGCTCCTCAGCAGGGACTCTCCCGGTTCCCTTCTTTTTTTTCCATCTTTCTCCTCTTCCGTGTGCTCAGCTAACATCACTGAACAGCCCCTGTGCCAGGCCCTTCCTCTCGGTTTTCTCTCCGGCTTTCGGGCACGCATGGCAGCCTGTCCTGTAAGGAGATGTCCCCACCACTCGGGGCTCTGCCCCCTGAGCTGAAATCCTGGCAGCCCCTGCGGCACGGCGGCCATCGGCCTGAAGAAGGAGCCCTGTCCACCTTCACTTTGCTCTGGAAAGTCCCTGGGCCGCCGTGCTGCCCATCACAGGCCCCGGACAGCCCAGCAAGCTCGCGTTGAACACACATCTCTTTGTTCTCCACTGAGCGCTGACAACTGCCAGTTTGCCCTCGGGAGAGCAGGCCAACCCTGGCCCCTCCGCGACCGCCACGGGCCCCGCGTGGCGTCTCCTGGTGGCTCCGCGCCTGCACCATCTTCCTCACTGTTTCCAGCTGGAGGGAAACACTCAAGGGAGCACGTCTGTCATTATTCCTGTCCCAGGGTGCGGGCGGGGCATGGCTGCCACCGTGAACGGCTCTGCCAGCGGCATTTACAGCGCCCAGGTGATGACGTGGCATTCTGACTGGGCGCCAGCAGCACGAGGCCTGGGGTGGGCAAACTGCTCTGTCGACTGTCACGGCTGTGTCTCCATGGGTTCGAGATGCACACTCGTGCTGGGGCTGACCGCGAAGACCGCCACCATCAGCGGCATGAGGTCATTTTTTATCCAGTTTCAACCTTATAGAGAAATCGCAGAGCAGGAGAAAGAAGTTCCACGCACCCTTTACTAGTTGCTAGTGCTTCCCCCCAAATATACGCATCTCCCCCCCACACACACACAGCTGCGTCTAGATGAAGAACCACGAGCTCATGCTGCGATGTGCCACTCGAGAGGGGACGCGAGCCTGTCCCCTGCGTGTCTGCAGTTTCCTCCCTGGCAGCAGACAATCTCTTCCCTCATCCTGGACCCATCCAGCCACTGTGCACAAACTCACCCCGGAATCGCTGACGATCCTGCCCAAAGCCAGACTGCTGCTGCCTGGAGGTTAACGTTTGTTTCTATTTCCTTTTGTCTTTAGACTGAGGCATACAGTTCACGTTCTGCGCTCACGGATGTATTCACGTGTCAAACACCATCAGCTTGTGCATATCTGTGCTTTATTTTAAGGCAGCCTCAGTAAAGCTGTAAAAAAAAAAAATACTGTGTTCCAAAGTCACTTGGGGTTGTCCCCCAGGTGTCTTTTGGGAGAAGCTACATTAAGGTACAGTTAGGTTGATTTGCTCCTGTTTAATTTCTATTTCAGGGTTTGATCTCTTGCTTTGTTGACTTTGTCATTTTTTGAATGTGTAAAGCATCAACATGGTTCCAAAAGTCAAAACTGGGCTGAAGGCTGTATTTAGGGAAAGGCTGTATTTAGCAGTGCCGACTCCTCCAGCCCTGTAGGTCACCGGCCTCTCTGCTGTCTGGCTTATCTTTCCTGGTTTATTTTTCCAGAATAAACAGAGGGATGTATATCTGTTGTTAAATCTAATGGTATTTCAGCCCATGGTACTTCTTGCAAACCTGTGCAAAGTGCAACACAACCTTAGATGTAAACACAGCTTCTAAGGGCAGAGTCCCGAGCATGCACCTGCGCACAAGGTTCTATGACCGGCCTGACGGTGCACGATAGGCAGTTATAAACACCGGCCCTGCAGTGGCCGTGGGGGGTCGCCCAGGCCTCCACGTTTCTTGCGCCGCAGGGAGGCCCATGGAGGTGAGGTTCACAGTCGCAGAGCTGACCCCAGGCTAGCTCACCGGCGTGCTCTCACTGCCTCGGTTTACCCAATCCCCGTGCTTGCAGGTCCTGTCCTCTTTCGTGCCTGTTTGTGCAAAAGTATATGTGCCTGGCCTCACCTCTTAGGACCTAAAACAGCACGAAACAGTGGGGGCTTGCGGGGCACCCGGCGGACTGCAGACGAGAAAGAGGTCAGCCCGCAGGAATCTGCGCCGAGGAAACTGCGCGTCTTTCGCAGCGGCCGCCCAGGGGTCCGACATCCGCCCGCAGGGCCTCAGCCCACTTCTGGACAGAGAGCGCCGCGGGCACCTGGCCACCGGGACTCGCAGGACCACCGGGGCGGTGGGCGCGTCGGCGCAGGGGGCGGGGCCGCGGCACGTGGGCGGGACCCGGGCAGCGGCGCCGGGGGCGGGGCCCGCGCTGACGGACGCCCAGCAGCGTCACCATTGGCCCAGAAGAGGAGTGACACGCGAGGCCCCGCCCCCGGTCCCGCCCCCTTACCCGGCCCGCCCGCGCTCGCGGCGCTGACGTGTCGCCCGGCGCTTCCTCCTGTGCGCGGCCCGCTGTCCGGCGCCTGAGGGGCGGGCTGGCGGGCGGCGCTCCTCGGCCCGGCCTCCGGCCCGGCCCCCGGCCCCGCCGCCGGCGCCGGACCGCGGTATATATGCGGAGCGGGCGCGGGCCGCCGAGCCGGAGCCGGGCGGACGCCGTCGCGCCGAGGTCGGTGAGAGGCCCCCGCGGCCGCCGCGCCGGAGGGCCCGAGGGCGGGGCGCGGGCCCCGGGGGTCGCCGCAAGCCGGCGCCTCGGCTCTCGAGGGCCCGGGGACCGGGCCGGCCGCGTCGCGGGACGGGTCTGGGGCGGAGGACGCGGGCTGAGGCGGCGTGTGGCACGGGGGTCCTCGCGGGGGCGGCGACGGCGTCTGGTGGCCGTCGCGCCTGGGGGCTCCGGGGGCACAGGCGGTCGCTGGCCCTGCCGGGTGGTCGAGTCGCGCGGCGGGCCCTGAGCGCGGAGAGCTGAGGCGACTTGCAGGGCGTGGGCGGGACAGGCCGGCGCTGCCGCGGGGGACGTGGCGGCGGACAACCCACGTGGCCCGTTAGTGTGTTTGCGGTGGCGGCGGCGGGGCAGGGCCGGCCCTTCTGGGCCCGCGGGCCGTGGGGCTGCCGGAGCCGGCACGGCGCCCCGGTCCCCGTGCTGGGCCGCCAGGCCTGGGGGCCGTGGCTGAGAGCGCGACGTGACCTTTCGGAGAGCCCGGGACCCCGGGCCGGGGCCCGGCGGGCGTGCCCGTGGCCGCGAAGCGGGGCACCTCGGGGGCCGGCCCCCGATTGCAGGGCTCAGCGCTGCGGCTGTCCCCAAGGCTGTTCCACAGAGGATCCGAGAGGCGCACTTAGCACGCGGGAGCATCTTAGGGCGGCGATGGGAGCGGTGCTAGCAGCCCGGCAGGGAACACTCTTTAAAGCTGGTATTTAAGTCCTCGAGGTGGGCTTGACCACGCGGTGACCACCAGCTCGTCCTTGGCTTCGACAGCGCGCACAGGCCAAGCCCGGCCATTTTCCCACAGCGGACCTTCACTTTTTAAGACTTCGTTTATGGAAAGAAGAATCTTATCCCAGTCCTCTTCAGTGTCACGCAATGTCACCCTTGCAAGTGCCCTCTCATGGCATGGGGGTGGGCTCATCTGCCTCGGGACATCACAGGGAAATCACTCTTGTCTATAACTCAAGTGTGCTTGTTACCTGAGGGTTTGCATGGGGTGCAGAGAAGCCCATGTGACCTTGTCGCCTTCGCAGACTGTGGTGCAGGCCCAGTGTCAGAGTGTAATCTATGAGTTGTCCGATTTGCATGGATTCATTTTCTCAAGCATCTGAAGGTGGCTAGGTATCTAATGACTTTTTAGGAGAAATTTGACATACCTTGAAATGTGATAATATGTTTGCCTTTGTGTTTGGGGAGGCAGAGCACTGTACCGTCAGCTCGCATTTGAGGGTGTGTGAGGAAAGTGGGTGCCCAGGGAGGTGCACTGGTTGGCATAGGGTCCACGATCCATGGGCCCAAGGGCTCTAGGATTTCCTGTTCCTCGAGTTACCTGGCTTCCTGCCGAGCTCCTTCCTGCCACATTTGCCCCCCAACCTGGGCAAGAGCGGTGGTGGAGGCGACACCCTAGTAAAGACCCCGTTCCTTGGAAACCAGTTTCGTATAAACCTATCTGAGCTGCCTTTTTTTATATGAGGTATTTTTTATATTAAAAAATGATGGCATCATGTCTCTTGAAACCTGCATGTGTCAATAGAAATGCCTTTTAAAGCCCTAATGAGTCCCAGGCTCAGTCTGCTGGCTTCTTTGCTTCTGTATCTGTCTGCACTCCCCAGGGGGGTCTCACTGAGTCTCTAACTTAATGTCATGTGCACTGATGATCTCTGAACTCTGGACAACTGCATTCTGCCATCTCATGAGCATTTCTGTTTGGATGTCTAATATGCATCTAAGACTAAACGTGACCAAAAGTAGAGAGGGATGTCCCCGCATATCCCTACTTCTGAGCCTGTCCTGAATGTCCCACCTCAGGACATGGGACCACGGCTCGCAGTCATCTTTGCTTGACTCCACACTCAGTCCACGACCTAGTCCTCTAGGTGCACCTTAAGCACCCACCTCCTCCATCTCTGAGTCACCATCATCTCTCGTGTAGGCTGTCCAGCTGTCACTAACAGTCCGCTGGCTCCACTTCGGCCTTCATTAGCCTTTTCTCCACCCAGCAGCAGAGTGGTCCTTTCAAACCTACATCAGGCGCGATGCTCCCCTGCTCCAGGTTTCCCCATGGTTTCCGGACCCGATAGGCCTTACCTTGAGCAGAAGGTCCTGCTCGGTGTGGCCTCTGCTCACGTCTCCAGCTCATTTCCAAGCACTCTTGGCCTTGGTCACCCTCCCCACACTGCAGCTTTTGTGCTCTTCCTTGAACTGGCCAAGCGCCTGCTGGTCGGTCCTCGGTCGTGGAGCCTGTGCGCCTGCAGCTCCCTCTGCCTGGAATGCACCTCCCCCAGATACTGACCTAATTCACATGTGTTCGCAAATGTCGCAGAGGCCCTGCCTGCCCACCCCAGCTACAGTGTCACCCCTTGTCCAGCTGTTTTTCTTGATGGCGCTTGTCTTGTCACACTGCCTGCCATTTTATATAATTATCTCTCTCCCCTACTGCGGTATGAGTGTGCACGTTGCCACTTTGATTAGTGCTGTGCCTGTCACCTAGATAAGCACCTGGCAAACACTAAGTGCTCATTAAATGTTTGTTGAGTGAATGAATTAATGGTACACAGAAGTTAAAGTTTTCCTTCTTAAATTGTCTCCTAATGTATATTTCTATATTACAAGGCAACTTTTAGCTGTGACCTATCCATATATGTAAGAGGGTGGCTGTGGGCCCATGATTTATTCAACAGAAATAGTGGTGTGGATAAAAAATTCAGGCTCATCCATGGCCATTCGCCACCCGTATCCCAACACTATGCCTTGTTCCTTGATTACACTTATTTACTTGAACCATTTTCACACTGTTCCCACTGACTGGGTTTTCCCCTTAGTTCTCGTTTCTTTGGCAAGCTGCTTTTCTTCCCCTAGTACCCAAGTCCAGTAGTCACTCTCCTCGTGTCCCCGGGGCTAGCTCAGGGTCAGCAGCACACGCTCTGCGTGGACAATGTAGCAGCCGGTCACACTCATAGAGGGCTTCCCAGGTGCCAGTACTCTTTAAACACTTTTCGTGACGCTGACTCATTAACTCTCTTAACCTCAGAGAGGTGTCTTTATCCTTATTTGATCGGTGAGAAAAATTGAGGTACAGGAAGATTAAATATCGTGCCCAAGGTCACACAATTAGGTGATAGTGGAGCAGGGATCTGAACCCAGGGATCTGAACCCAGTGCTGGCTACTGCCCTCAGGTGTTCTGCCTCTCTTTTAAGTAAGACCTGGAATTGATTCTCAGTATTCCCTCTGCTTTTATGAGCGAGATTGTCAGATAGTGGAAAGGTTTTTCAGAGTCAGGTTTATCTAGATTAAAAATCCTGTTTTTCTACAGACTAGATAAGTAGCCTTGGGCAAATTAGCCTCTTTGAAGCCTCATTTTTTCATGGTTGTAAGGATTATTTTATTTATGCTTCTGACCCTGCGAGGAAATTTCATTATTCTCATTTTACAGATGAAGATACCAGAGTTGAAAGTATCTGCTACTTGGCTCAAGCAGAGTAAAAGTCAGTCCTGTTTGATTCCCAAACCCATAAGGACTCACTTCAGGCCGCAGTGGGTGCGGGGGCTCTGAGGGTGACCGGGTCGCAAGATAGAAAAGGCTCAAGGAAGTACGTGGAGGGAGAGGTGAAGGCCTTAGCTCTCAGTAGGGTGGAGCTGCCTCCTGTTCTGATAATCAGCAAGCTTTCGTTTTCATTTCACACAGAAGCCTTGATAAAATCATTGATAACTCATGAAGCGTGTTTTATAGGTAGTTTTGTTCATTTCACACTTGAAGTATTCTGTCCCAAAAGTAAATCTAAATAACAAAGCAAAATAAAAGTTGGGAGTATAACACACACAGTCTTCTGTGCTAATATAATTAGAAATTGACTTTATAAGAAGAATTATGTCACCAGTTTGAGGGGGGCATCTACTTAAAAGAAAAAATATCTAGGATTTATGTGTTTGTGTCTATTGGATGATATTATCTTTCCCAAATTTATTTTTGAGTCAACATGTTGAAATTATTTCTAAGAAATTTCTGGTTTGCTTGGCATGCCTAGTATAGAATAAGAAGTAATGATGCTGCTTACAGTGAAGTACTTGTTTATCCCGTGAGGCTCCTCACCCGAGTGTGTTGGCATTTTTGCAAACTGAGTCAGCCATAAAAATGTCAGTTGTGTCTGTATATCTGAGTAAATGCAATATGAATAACGTGTTCCCCCTCTGTCTCTCGCCCCTCTCTCTTGCACACGCACACACGCACATGCGTGCAGATATATGGTTCTCTTTTCCTGAGAGGCGGAACGCCTAACGGTTAAGAGCATAAATTTAAGAGTCCGTTGAGGTTTGAATCCTGGCCCTGTCCTTGGCTGGTTTGGGGCCTTGGGCAAGCTACCTCTGTGGCTCAGTTCCTTCCTTGTGAAGATACCAGTGGCAGCGTGTGACGTCACTTTGAGGCTCAATGAGCAGGTGCATCTATAGCAGCATAGTGCTGGGTCGCTGCAGTGCGTCTGCATGTGGCACTGGGCGTGTGCCGTCTGGGGGAGGCACGTGCTGTCCTGCTTGGACCTGACGTGGATGTCACCTCTTGCCTTCCTGCGGTGGGAGGAATGCAGGCCGCGTCGGTGTGCCACTGACTTTCTCCCCGTCCTTCGTGGCTGCACTGAGCAGTCATAGCACAGTGATGACTCTGTCCCGTTCGCTCGTTTCCTCCACAGCCCATCTGCTTCAGACCGTTGCTTCATGGTACCCGCGGTCGTCTTTTAACCCGTTTCCTGCTCCCAGTGTCCCATCTGCAGTCTGCTCCATGCCACTGCTCCTTTCTCATCTCTCAGGCATGGCGACACTGCCTGTTTGAAACCTGCTGGCTTCCTCGGCTCTTCCTGGTTCGCCCTGCCCTCTGCAGAGGACCCTCCCGTCTCTCCCTGCTCGGGTCCCACACCTGCCTGCTCCTGGTGGTCACCACTGTGCCTGTTCCCTCATCTTTCCCTGTGGTCTGCTCAGGCCTGAGCACAGCTGTATGTGCTTCCTTTGTGAATGCTGTCATTGGTCTCCATTAGGCCAGTAGATTGAGGATTCCCTCTTATTTTCTAGTACTACACGCTTCAACGTTTTGCTGTATTATCACGGAATGCTTTTAAAAACACTGTCTCACCATTGGCTGTTCTACCTTTTTTTGTCCGTTTAGGGACCAATCCTTGGTAAAGATAGTGGACATATATTTATCACTTCTCCGCAGATTGCTATTAAAACGAAATGTGTTTTTCAGATAATAGGTGGTCCTGTTGTCTCAAACTTTGATGTGTTCTGAAGACAACAGTTATGTTTGTTAGAGAGAGAAGGAGAGAAGCTGAAGTAGAAAGCTGAGGTGGCCTTTCAGTGGCAGCTTTGTGGTCAGAGGGGTGGTTCAGAGGTCACCAGATGTGGTCGCGTGTGAGCTCTGAATCAGACTGCCTGGTCTTGCGCCCCAGCCCTGCCGACTCAGAGAGAGGGGACCGGTCGCAGTGCGTCACAGAGCTGTCGAAATCGAATGAGCCGCGTGGGCGCTCAGTGCCATGCCTGGCATGTAAAACTAGTGAGATAGTGCCGTCTTACGAACACTGTGATGGAGAGGCAGAAGGCCATATCTGAACAACTAGGTTTTTTAATGTGCTTATTTTTAGCAGGAAAAACCCATTGGGTTTTGAGGCTGGACTTTGACCTGCTATCGATCCCTTTTCTCTTGTGGGTCTGCAGCTGCAGAAACGGCGTGGCTGTTCGCACAAAGCGTGGCTAGCGGAGCACCATGAGTAGAGCACCCGGCGACCTCGAGCTCAGGCTGGCCCGGGCGGGGCAGGAGCACCTGCTGCGGTTCTGGGATGAGCTGGAAGAGGTGCAGCGGGTGGAGCTCTGCGCGGAGCTCCGGGCCATGGACTTCGAGGAGCTGAGCATCTTTTTCCAGAAGGCCACCGAAGGAGTCAGCCAGTTCTCCCAGCTGGAGAAGGTGGATGCGCGGATGGAGCCTGTCCCTCGGGAGGTGCTGGGCAGCACCACGCGGGATCAAGACCAGCTCCAGGCCTGGGAAAGTGAAGGTACTGAGCATGGGGATGCGTGTGCTGTAGTTCTAAGGTACACAAAGCTGTTAAAGCCACGGAGCCATGTGATCAGCATTTTGACTCTCGTACTACCTTCAACCAGGTGACCAGTCAGAAGGTCTTGCCAAGGCCTCCGCAGTGTCTCTCGTTGCTGGTCCCCCATTCGCTTTCCTTTCTGCTGCCCGATTCAGGCCTCTTCTCAGCCAGGCCTTACGTTGCCTGTTGTCTCTCTTCTCCCCCAGCTCCCTGCGTTTCCCATGCACGGCTTGAGCTGAGAGCCCTCCCCCACCCTGGCCTGGGCTATAGCCCTGAACCGGATTCTTTCCACTCCGACTGCCCTGCGCATGGGGCCAGGCCAGATAGTCCACCTTTCTCCAAACGCTTCGTAAGGCCTTTCCGCCATTGCTCACGCTGGCCCTCAGCCTGGGCGGCCTCTGCCCCTTCTCTGCCAGCTGCATTGCCTTTGAGGCCACCTCCTGGAGTCGTGCAATGCAGTGGCCATGCCACTTGGGGACTAGCACCATGCCGCTGGTCCACCACCTGTTCTTCAGGGTCCCAAGTTGGAGTTATTTGCCTGAGCTTTCTTTCATTCCACCTTGTAATAAGAGTTGTTCATGTCTGTTTTGGCACTGCATTGCAAACTCTTTAAGAGCAGCCATTGTTCTACTCGGCTCTGTTGGCATTTAGAACAGGTTTTTGAATTATAAGTTGGTTGATAGAAGTTTGTTGAATTACCCCAATGCTTTTTCTTCTAAAGCATATCTAATATCTGTCTCCGTATCTAGTATAAGTAATGCTTTCAGAACGGCAAGATAGAGCGAATGCAGCTTCTTGGTGGAGGGAGGAGCTGTGGTTGCTGCATCCACGACTCCTCTGTCAGGAAAAGGTCGGACTGAGTACTGCTCAGGCCCGCGAGTGTTTGTACGCAAGCCGCGTCGGTCTGGACTCTGTTTCCTCAACTGTAGAATGAAAAGATTGGACTATTTTTTTTCCTTTTTGTTTATTTATTTTTTTATGGCAATGGACTTGATTATATCCACATTTACTTCTGTCGACATATGACAGCAGTATAGATATAATCTTATAGTCTGTATTTGTGCCACACTGTGGCTATTTTTATTTTGCCTTCCATTCCTTGGCACCTCCTGCCTCCCACAGAAAAAGAGGGAAAACTGCCATCATCAGCCTTCTGTGTACCTCTCTGTATCTTTCCCTGGGCTTAGCATTTCCTGATTTTCAAACTGTATTCCAAGAGCCCTGGGGATTCCATTTGATTTCATGGGGATGATGGCTTAGAATTAGTCTTACGGGAAGTCCATGAGCTTTGACCTTGCATAATGGGGACCTTGAACAGCTGGCCAGTCTTCCTATAATCTGAGTCTTCTTTATGACCATTTTTTTAAAATTGTTGGAATCTTTGGAACTAGTCTGCATTTATGGCCTTTCATATAAACTAAAGATTGGCACTGTTGTGACCAGGTTAATGTAAGAAGGTACAAAGCAAACTTCCTTTTGGCGTACTGTCAAGGGAACAGTATTTGAGGCTTAAACAGTGGGGGTGGAGAAGGAGACTTTGTAACTTACATCGTATCCTTTCCACTTAGCTGTAAACTTACATGTGTGTGAAAATTCATAACAAAATAAGGTTTTCGAAGTGAGTTCTCAAAGGGAAGAGCTTGCTGTAGTGTAGACGATGATGCTGTTTCAGACAACAGGAAGATCCTGGTAATTATATCAAAGTATAATTCTATGCAATAGCATGTACTAACTTTATGAATTTTTAACAGATCTATACACCCATGTAACTACCACCCTCATCAAAATATAGAACCTTTCCGTCGCCCTGCAAAGTCTTCCTGCGTCGCTCTGTGGGCAAACCCCAAAGCTCACCGGACCGGGTCAGCTCTCAGGCCCTGGCATCCCGACCAAGGGCCCATGCCCACAGTGCCACACGGCACCCTGGCCGTGGGCTTTTTTTTCACATCCACTGGATGATTGCTTGCTTAGAATATCTGCATGCTCGCTGATTAGTTAATTATCATTCATTTATAGGCTGGAGGTAATTTAACAGCATTATCGCTCATCCTGAAGCCTAGATATCTTCTTTTGTCCTACCTTTACCTCAACATGCCACGTCTAATAAGTCATCAAGTACCTGTGAAACGTTTTGACATCTCTTGGTCTTTGCCTTCCAGCATTATCAGAAAGAAAATTATTAGTTCATTACTTGGTGTTTGTTTGGGTTATATAAATTTAATTTTTAATAATAAAAATGTCTTTATTAACAAGGTCGTCATTCATGATTGCATGTAGATTCCTTGTAGTGTGACTCTCTGTTGATGCCTCTGTGTGTGTAACCCTAAAGTGTCAAATTGTAGTGGTGTGTGATACAAGTGTTGTTTTTTTTTTCCTAGGACTTTTCCAGATTTCTCAGAACAAAGTGGCTGTTCTTCTTCTAGCTGGTGGACAGGGGACAAGACTTGGTGTCTCATATCCCAAGGGGATGTATGATGTTGGTTTGCCATCCCATAAGACACTTTTTCAGATTCAAGCAGAGCGTATCCTGAAGCTTCAGCAGTTAGCCGAAAAATACCATGGCAGCAAGTGCACCATCCCGTGGTAAGAAATGTCTCACAATGAGGGAATGTCTGAGCGCATACTGGCTTAAAATACTCGAAATGCATATGTCCTCTATTCATAAGCAGACCTATTTCCTGTTACCTGTAATTTCCTGTGCACGTTAAAAGTGACATGCAGTCTAGCTAGATAGCTGGTCACTGTGGCCCTCACAAGCAGTGTGTACCCACTCCCACATTTCTGTCCCTGCCTGAGCACTTTGGGGTGCTGCAGGCTCGCAGTCTCGAAACTTCACACCAATCACTAGTTTGTCTGAGTATAGAATTTCTGATTGAAAATTTGAATCTCTGGAGTTGGGCGGCATCACTCCATTATTTCCAGCACCATGGTCAAGGCATCGTGGCCATGTTGATTCCCAGTCTTTTTTTCTCGTTCTCTCTCTGAAAGCATTTAGGATCTGTTCTTGTCCTTAGTATCTGACGTTTCATGACAACATGTGTGTGGAGCAATTTTTGGTGGGTTCTCTCAGTCTGAGACTCTTACCCTTAAGGGCCAGTTACTGAGCCCTCCCTCCATTCCCGCCCCAGTTGAGGGGCCCACTGATGTGCTTGCTTGCTTCCATCCGCGTGCGGGCCGTGTCATGAGGGCCTGCCTCGCAGGCCTTTGCCTCCCGCGCACCAAGCCGTTCCCGAAACTGCTCTGCTTTTTAGAAGTTTCTGACCTCGTGCATTCCAGAGCAGCTCTGGAAGGGGGCATGTTTTGAGGGGGAACCAGCCATGGCTGTGAGATCCCTCAAGTCTCAAATCTTATCATTTTAGCCCATGTGACCCCCAAAGGTTCTGCTGGTCTCTCTGTCCTTCTGCCTGGTTCAGGCCCAGGCTCCTTGCCGCTACCTGGACCCCAAATGGGCAAATGCCCCCAGGATAAGGCCGCTGCGTACCCTCGGCTCCCCTCTGAAAGACTGCCACTGCCCTGAGCTTTCTTTCTGACCTGTGCTGCTTTCTGCAGCACTGATGCCTTTAAAATGGGCTTTTTATAACTTCCCAGCCTTCCTCGCTCTCTCCTACTTTTTTTCTCGATTCCTGGGGGGGATTTTTGAAGGACATTTGTGTTCTAAGTGATGACTCGGGCTTCCTACTGTCATGTTAGATTTCCTTCTCTTGCGTTACATCTCAGGATGTCTGTGTTTTTCTTAGGTGGACAAGCTTAGCCACTTCTTTTGTTATCTTCTAAATCAGCCCAAGCCTTTGTACCCAAAGTTTAAAATACTCAGGACAATTTGTTAAACAGACAGAGGTATCTACCGTGGTGGAATGTAATACCATTTTCTTCATTTATTCATTCAGCAGGTGCTAACTGAGTGTCTGCTTGTAGGTGCTACAGGTATATCAGTAACCAAAATAGAAGAAAGCCCTACTGGTTTGTAGTTTACGTTCTACTAAGGGCAAGCTGTTTCAGTCACTAATTGTGGCTTTAGATGGAATATTTTTCTCCTTTGCCACACTGGCATGGGTTGGGTTTTTGTGACGAGACAGTATAATTACGCTTTTATGATTTTAAATGAAGGGTGAACAGAGCCCAGATTCCAATTCAAAATTTTAAGAAAAAGAACCACAGCTCATTAGAATATCATGCAGTTACCCTTTTCTCCTTATTCATTTAGAATAGGAATTTTTAATTTAAAATACACCTTTTACAGAATTCTCGTTGTTTACATAAGCTGGTTGTAGGCTCTGTTGCAGGAGATGTATTTCGTATTGTCACAGACTTGTCCTGTACGTGCGGGTGGGTGCAGGCGGGGGAAGAAAGTCCCCTGGGGCAGCAGCTGATGCTGGTTCAGGGTGAGGAGGAAGGCACTCAGGTGTCCTTGAGCACGTTCTTCCCCTTGGGAGACAGACAAGGCTTGTTTGCCCTGATCCACGCAGCTGGGTCGCTTAGATATGCTTTTCTCTTGCAAGGTATATAATGACGAGTGGCAGAACAGTGGAGTCCACAGAGGAATTCTTCACCAGACACAAGTACTTCGGTTTGAAAAAGGAGAATGTAATCTTTTTTCAGCAGGGAATGCTACCAGCCATGAGTTTTGATGGGAAAATTATTTTGGAAGAGAAGAGTAAGGTTTCTATGGCTCCAGGTTCGTAACCATGCTTATTTAATGGGAACTAGAAATGGTAGTAACATAAATCATAAAATTTTGACTTTAGTTTTAATTTGGTGATTTGGATGCTAAACAATTAATATTTTTATTTATTTATTTTTGCAATTTGGCAATGATCTAAAAAACGAAATGCCCGTGGGTGGACCGGAAACGCTTTTCCGCCTTCGCAGACGGGGGCCCTGGCGGGGAGCTGGCGCAGCATCGGGGCGCCCCCCGTGTGCCCCGCGTTTCATGCGCAGCAGCGCCCGTGGCACCATTGTTCACCACCGCGGGAAACGGAAACCGTCTGGAGTTCCGTAAATGAGGCTAAATTAGGGTTTCACTGTAACAGGCCTAAATAGTATTAAACTGGTTGTTTGAGGACATTAAGTGACAAAGACATAATTTCAGTGGGTTAAGAGAACAAGAAATGCACAGCCGCGCGCATGGCAGCGTCGGGGCTGCCACTGGCACAGACCCGGGTGCCGCGCACACTGTGGTTCGTCGGTGACGCCCAGGACTGGGCTGCTCTGCCTGGGCAGCCGCGCACGGCGACCCCGGGTGTGAGCCGGGCTGTGACAACAGACATGTCCACAGACTCGGATCTCTGACGCAGGACTTGGAGGATGGGCCGAGGGGGAGTAACCAGTGTTGCTGGCAGTGGCGTGCTCCAGAGAGCCACTTTTTAATTCATGTTCTTTTTAGTTAATAGAAGAACGTACTATTTTCTTAGCTCTGTTTTGTGAAGTTGTCTAATTGTTTTTCATTATTTAAGCTGTGGCAGAGCTTGTCGATGAAGAAGCACGTTAGTACTAAAAATAGATGGGGAAAGAAGAGGCTTTTACTTATAGTCAATTGAAGTCACCATGGACCTTCGTATTAATCTGGTTTTAAGCAAATTATTTGGTATGAAATGCTCATGCATTTGAGATGGGTGATATCGTCAGTGTCAGGCTGTGAGTGTCGAGCTAACTCGAATCATACAAAGGTTAAATAGGTTAAATAAACTTGTTGTGTAGTAATCACTGCTTGAGAAATAATTTCATATGTTGCAGTGCATTGCAGGCTGACTGTTAAGTGGACAGCTGACAGGGGGAGTGTGGGCTTCGGGCCTGACTTGTCCTGCACCGATGTCGTTCTCTACACATTTATGTTAAGTTGCTTTCAGAATCGTGTAGAGTCATGCGTGACCCCTGAGTCTTTCCTTACGGATATTCGGTTTTCTTGGGCCGCACTGAACAGCCTTCAGAGTGCCTTCCTCAGGGGTCTGGTGTGCTGCTAAGGGCCGTTTCACTTTCCAGATGGAAACGGTGGTCTTTACCGGGCTCTTGCGGCCCAGAACCTCGTGGAGGACATGGAGCGGAGAGGCGTCGGTAGCGTTCACGTGTACTGTGTCGACAACATCCTGGTCAGAGTGGCGGACCCCCGGTTCATCGGATTCTGCATTCACAAGGGAGCAGACTGTGGGGCGAAGGTAAGGCCTCCTCACGGACTGGGGCCACGTGGCCGCTCTCCGGCGGCACGTGCACTCACTCTTTCTCTTAAATTGGCAACATTTGATTCTAGAAATAATGTTGTATGCCTGTCCATCACCAGTAAGAGTCTGAAATCCATGAGGTCAATTTGTGAGAGTGCCCGGGAGAGGGCGTGGTCATTGCTAGGCCTGGAACAGGTTGGTAGTATAAGTACTACTTGATCAGAGTGACACACTTTCTCTCTGTGGCAGAGTCACTGGAGAGCTGGAGTGTGGGCACAGCAGGGGCAGAGAGGTGGCAGATGTAGATGTGGGCGGGGCATGCGACATGGTGTCCCCATGGCAGTTCGTGACTAAGAAACATGCAGACGGGGGATAACGGCAATTAAGGAGGTTTGTAATTGCTTGAATGACTGCAAACATACCGCAGTTAAGTGCCCTATAACAAGGGCACATCCTTGGCCTTGTTCTTTTCAACACTTTTTTAGTTGCATAAGTGATGAAATAGGAGACGGGCCTTTACGGCAGCAAACAAAACCCATAGTATACCCAGGAATCAGGTAGACAAGAAACGTGAAAGCCCTTAAAAACACAGACAGTTTAAAAATGTTAACATAAATTTTACTCTCATAAAAATCTATAAAGGTATCCATTCTCACCAAATATAACACCATCCCAATCAGAGTATCAAGTATAACACCATCCCGATCAGAGTCCCAAGGAGACTCTTTTGGGGACACTTGGGGACAAAATGATTGTAAAGTTTTAGCATAAACATGTAAAGATGGCTGGAAAAAATGTGAAAAAGGAGTATATAAGGAGGGAAGAAGGTTGGAGAAAATTTTGTTATATTAAGATGGATTGTAAATAAAAAAAGTAAGAGTGTAGTGCTGAAACCGGAATAGAATGACAGATTAATGGGACAGACGGATCAGTCAGAAACAAATACCTTGTGAGATAAGAATGTACTGTATAAAAATCTGTGGCATTTTAATCGGAGGTGTGGGGAGTATGAATGAGATGCGCCTTTAAAAATTAAGTAAGATCTCGCCCTCAAAACTCATTCCAGAATCAATTTCAAATGGATTACAGAGTTAAATGTTAAAAAGCCACAGAGATATTAGAATAATTTTATAATATTGACAGGAAGAGAAGTTTTCTAACGAAAACAAAAACCATACAGGTGTCTGTCAAAAACAAATTAGACTATATGTAAATTTGAAATATCCGAATTTAAAAAGAAGACCTGCCATAAGAGACATACCAAATTCTTGGTTGGAGATTTTCTATTATAAATATTTAATTTCTCTCAAAATTTACCCATCTGTCATAGAAGCTGAAGTCTTAAATTTATCAGTACAAGCTTGGAGAGATGAAGCTGCTAGACATGATGGGACTCCTCATGAGCTGGTTTAGTTCATGTTTTAGGCCTCTGTGTGTTCTGACCTCTAGGAGCATCAGCACTGTCTTGTGAACAGCTGCCAAATGTAGCAGAAATGGATAGCATTATAAGTAGCGACTAAGGTTTAAAAAATAAAATAATTTCTGACTTTGTTCTACTTGGTGTCACTGTTTTTCTAACACAGAAACTTAAAATTTACAGTCCTGAGCTTCAGAATCATTTTAAATTACATATGATCAGAGATTGTTGAGCCTGGAAGGGACCTCAGAGGTTACCCGGTCAAACCCCTTGGCCTCAGAAACGAGCACATGAGCCCAGCGCTAAACGGTTCCGGGCTGGAGGCCCTTCACCCCCGTAGCAGAGAGGATCAGAACCCATGTTTCTCCAAGTCAGCGTGGTATCACCTCATAAACTGGACTCTTTGCAGTGCCGTGTTTTTGCTGGCAGCTCAGAAAACCTTGTGTGGGCACGCTGACCTTTGTGAGCATGCCGGTCACACAGAGGTGCGCGTACGACCAGTGACTCCTCCACGACCCGTGCGTGGGGCCTGCAGGACCTGTGGAGTCTGTCTTCCTGCCTAGCGCTGTGTCTGGGATGTGACGTAGTCGTCACTCAGCGAAGAAATAAATACTCAGATGAAACTGGGATTGGTATATGTTAAAACTTTTAGAAATGTTAGAAACCACTTATGTCATTTGTCCTCCCACGCTTTTTATTTTCAGTAAGATCAAGATATTAAAATCTTTTTTATATATATTCTATGAATACAGTGAGGGCATGGCTCACAGTGCGCTGATAGGATTCTTTGCAGTGCTTTTCTAATAGGCTCCGGTCTTGGTGAATGAAGCGCTTGTGATGGCGTGACAGCCCTGACGAAAGACTCTAAAGGGCAGAGTGGTTTGCAGAAGAGCAGCGCCGAGAGGGCAGGCACCTGACCTTCACGGATCAAAGGTCATTTCGTTAAGCAGTTACTGTGACTTTGAGGTCAAGGTGTTACTTTGGACTCAGCTTCCAGGATTTAACTTGTGGGATGTAGAGCAAACCTCTTTCTTTTCCGCATACATAAACAGCTTTCCAGCTCTACGCAGAACACAGACACTTTCTTTTGTCATCTGGACTGTTATAGTGTTGGGAGCTTAGTCGTCATGGGCGTAAACCCTCGGCCAGCAGGTTAGCACTCGGGGGTGGACAGTGGGGACATGCTGATTTCTGCTTTCCCTGGCTGGTTGGGAGGAGGGTGTATAGAGGTGACTGGGAGAGGACACGTGTGTGTGTGTTTCATTGGGCACGAGAGGAATTGACCCCAAATTCCCTGCGTAGTGAGACCCCCCTGGCAAAGTGCGCGCAGCGTATCGAAAGGCTGGAGCGGTCGTTTAGGTCATTTTGCTGCATCGCGTTCCCCTCCAGTGGCGCCTCCCTCCTTGGTAGACAGTTTCTTTTCATCGGACACTGTGCTCCTTCCAGGTGGCACACGGAAACTGCACAGCGGGCTGACGTGTCGCTGGGCGGGACTCTGGGCTGGGCTCTCACTGCCGTGTGAACCAAGCTCTCGGTGGTGGCTCCGGCTGTCTGCAAGAGACGCTGCTGGCTGTGTTTGTTTTAAGGAACCGGTTGCTGAAAAGTGTTTTACCTTTATTGATATGATTTCATATGTCTTTAGGATAGACTTCCGTTGGGGACAGATTTTTCAAAATGCTCTGGAGTGTGCCGTACCGTTAATTGAACAGGGCAAACCAAATAGACTCTTCAGATAGTTTTAGCGCTTGGCTCTTCTGTTGGATGTTCATCTCAGCTGAATCTTGACTGTATGTTAGAGCATTGAACACCGTTCTTTCATCATTTTCTTCTAAACAATTTAGGCAAGTTGTGTGGAACCCAGGTGGTGGGTATCAGAAGCACCTGTGAGGTTTTTGAAAAATTGAATACTCTCACATTTCCCTCTGATTTCGATACGTACCTTTCAGCTCCCTCACCAGCCGGATCCACTGACAGATGATCAAATATTGGTTTTCAAACTTTTTTAAAGCATGAATCTCTTACTTCAAACAATATCTAGCATCCAAAACAGATAAATATGGGTGGGCTTTTCTGTCTGATTGGCGGGGCAGGGAGGGAGGGCAGTTACTGCCAAGTCTGAGAAAAACAAGGAGTATGCTATATTCGTGAACGAAAATGAAGAAATATTATTTTCAAATGAAATAATGATTTGGGCAATATAAAGTGAAAGGCTAAGTGCCCTACCTTTTTGTCCTGTGCCTCCCAGAGAAATTCCATTTCATGTATTCTCCAAGTAGTTGAGTGCGGCCAAGGATACATTAAATAATGAAAAGAGGACATTGGAGGACATCGACTCATTTAATTATTCCCAGTCCAGGTGATTCCTCTGGCCTGTCTGTGTCTGATGGACTTTCCTCCACTGTGGAGTTAGGTGACAACGGGAAGGAGGTAATTCACGGCATTTGCAGTTGGAAAGTGGTATTTCAGAGAGTATAAGGATGGCTAGGTGGCTGCCTCTTGACTTGATGCCTTAAAGACACGGTGAGCAGAAGCGCGAGTGCGGCCTTTGAAAACCGCACGTGCTCAGGCTCCTCCCCCCCCCCGTCCCCGTCCCTGCCGGCAGGTGGTGGAGAAGACGAACCCCACGGAGCCGGTGGGTGTGGTGTGCCGGGTGGACGGCGTGTACCGCGTGGTGGAGTACAGCGAGATCTCCCTGGCCACCGCGCAGCGCCGGGGCCCCGACGGGCGGCTGCTGTTCAGCGCGGGCAACATCGCCAACCACTTCTTCACCGTGCGGTTCCTGAGAGATGTCGTCAGGTACGGCCCGCTTGGCTCTGCGCCCGCACTTGCTGTCAGTCACAAACGCGGTCCAGCAGGAAGCAGGGAGACGCCGCTGCCGGACCCATGGGGCGGCCCCCCTTTCCTGAGGTCGCCTTTGCTGCTGCTGCACGGTCCTGGGTACGAGACTGCACAGCCTGCAGACTCGGAGCAGCCGATCTCCTGCGCGGGGCCACAGGGCGTCCCCACCCGCTCCTGCAGGAGAAGTGAAACACCCTCTCTGCCACAGCTGCAGACGTTAAGGTGCAGGTGTCTCCCCGCCACCCGCCGAGTCAGAATTCCTGGAGGCGGGTGTCCGGCATCTGTACTTTTAAGAAGCTGCTCACATGATTTACTTTAGCTGGTTCCCGCCGAGCCTCTGGGGACTCGTGCGTTAGGGAGTGAAGGGAAAACTGCTCAGACCCGGCTGGAGGCCAGCGTGGTGGTGCCACCGGATGCAGTCGGAGCTGTCTGCCCCACGGGCTGTGAAGTGGCGCGTTCTTACTACTGACGCTCCGCCCGACAGCTTCTAGGCGTTCCAGATGCCTGCTTTAGAACGGCGACTCCAGTTGCAAAATACTCGTTCGTCTGTGCTGTTTTAGCTGTGTTCGGTCCCCCACCATCACTGTTAACACATCTTTCCATCCCATCCTTAGAGGGGTCTCAGCTGGGCAGGCCGGGGCGAAGAGTGGACATGGGACATGAGCTGCGTGTGTATTTTAATATGAAGAGCTTATTTTTTTTAACATAAGGAGATGAATAGGGAAATCTGTCCAGTTACCATTTAGTAGGAACTAAAACGTAGCAAATGCCCAACCTTGACTGTCAGTCCCGGCTGTCGAGCCGGCTGTCAGGCTTGCTGGCGTTCTGCGTTTGCAGAGTGATTGTCTGTCTTTCTCTCTTAGTGTTTATGAACCTCAGTTGCAGCACCATGTGGCTCAGAAGAAGATTCCATTTGTGGATCCTCAGGGGCAGTTAATTAAGCCAGACAAACCAAATGGAATAAAGATGGAGAAGTTCGTCTTTGACATCTTTCAGTTTGCGAAGTACGTTCACGCAGTGCCGGTGAGCCTGGGCGTGCCCTCAGATGTTGCGCTTTGCACTCGGCCAGGAGACCTTATCAGCTGTGGCATGTGTGTGGCGAGCGTGTGGTCTGGATCCCCGTCTCTCCATTGCGAGGCCACCCGCCCAGCAGTGTGCTGAGCTGCCTATGAGCACGTTCGTCTGTATCAGCCCCTTACCTGGCTCTCCCTCAGAGCTGGTAAAGTCGCTTGTCCTGGCCGAGAGACTAGAGAGGCTCGGCAGAGGGTGGCCTTGAGCTGGGGATGCCCGGCCAGCCTGCGGGGCCACGTGCTGTGGCGTAGCTCTCTCGGGGTTCGCGCTTGGTGTTGAGGTGTGTGTCTCAGAACTCGACCGCTGTGAAAGTGCGGAAGACCAGGTAGCTGTAGGCGAGTGCAGTGTCACTTCGTGGCGAATAAAGCGTCCGTCCGGTTCCCTCTAGGAAGTTCGTGGTGTATGAGGTGTTACGGGAAGACGAGTTCTCCCCACTCAAGAACGCGGACAGTCACAATGGCAAGGACAACCCCACCACGGCCAGGCACGCTCTGCTGTCCCTTCACCACCGCTGGGTGCTCAACGCGGGGGGCCACTTCGTAGACGGAAACGGCTCCCGCCTGCCCGCGATTCCCTGGTAAGCCGGCACCTTTGTCTCCAGGGGCCGTGTCCCGGCCTGTCCTCCCGGACTCCGTTCTGCTCTCTCTGCTGTGCCCCTGGCCCTGGCATCGGCGTGGCCAGTCCCTGGGGTGAGCTGAACACAGCTCTGCCTGTTATAGAGTGCTGGCTTTGCCTCCTCTTACAGAGGAGTCTCTTCTAAGCTCTCATTTCTCTGGGGGGCATCCCCAGCATGTCACCAAAAGCCCCCTACTGAGGAGCGGTAGGTAGGCAGGCCATTGCTTCGGTGTGTCTTTGAGTTCACGCCCGCCAGCAGTGTGCCTGCCCTGGGGCCAGAGGGTGGGGTGTTGCTGCCAGTGTGTCAGGGGCCTCAGTACAAGGACTCTCTGGAAGACCCCCAAAGTGCCACCGCCCACGCACTGTCTGTGAGACACAGGGCCACCGCATCATCCCATGGCACTCAGGTCACTGAGGGAGGTGCCGGGAAGGGAAATGAATGCCACTTAGGTTTACTGACACTGAAACTTCAGAAATGTTTTGGGAATTCAGAAGCTAAAAAAATAAAAAGGTACTGATAGCTGCTTAGGTCTGAGATAAAGCTTTTTAAAGCTTAATCTTATATTTTATGATGAAATCTCCACTGGCACTTAGAATTCCCCCATTCTAAATCATTTGATGCTTCTGTGCTTATATAAAAAGCACTCTGCCATGTAATTTGCATTCTTATGGGAGAAAAGGGCTGGCTGTGTGCACAAACGCGCAGGACTGCCCGGAGGGGTGTCAGCACCAGGCACCTGCACCGGCCACCGGAACCTACCGGTCTGTGCCACGTTCCCACAGGGAGGGGCACTGGCAAGCTGTCTCAGAGTCCAGGGCCTCTTTCAGCCTCTGTCTTGTCAACCAGCTTGCTCTGTGGCATGACACATTGTTCTCATGCTTCATCTCTGGCCATTGAGTTTGCTTCTTAATCCTTCAGATTTTCTTTGCTGGATTTATAATTTGCCATAAGTTAAGTGCCTTTCAGTCAAGTATATTTTGCAGTTCCTCTTCTTTATTACTGTTTTTGATTTTTTTTTATTCCCATTAACGCTTATTTATTCCTACATAGCAGTGCTGCAAATGGAAGGGCCGAGACCATCACAGCCGGTGTCAATTACAAGTAAATATCCTAGCCTGCCTGCAGGGCGTGGTGGCGGGCGGCGCTCCCCTGTACTAACTGGTGCTGTAGTTTAGCGCTCTGCCTGTCGGGGTCTATGGTGGATGGTCGAAGCTTTGGGGGGGCTCTGCTGCTTACGTGGTGGCAGGTGTCTGTCTGGATGACACTAACTCAGAGTCTCGGTGCATGCTGGAATCGGGGAGCATGCCTTACTAAGAACCCAACCACAGGTGTCTGAGCCTGCAATGACACATCACAAGTGACAGGTAAGACCTAGGGCAGGTTACAGGTCTGGAGAGCAGGTTCGGATCCCAGCTCAGCCCCTTAGCATGAGCACCGCAGGCAGAGACGCTGCTCTGCGGAGGCGCCTTCGGAGCTGGGTGTCTCCCTCGGCGCAAAGGCTCCCGCTGCGGACACACCGATGGCTCCGAAGGCGGGGAGCCACTCGTGGGATCTGTTCCCATGCTCGCAGCCTGCCTTTTGGTCTCTGTTACTCATAGTTATTGTCCTGTTCCTAATGAAAATATTCTTCTGCCTTAATGGCGGATGCTTTTTAACCGGAGGTAGCATGTGCCCTCTGCCATCTGGGTGCTAACAGAGTTTGAAAAAAGCCATTATCTTTACAGCTATAGAAACAGCTTCATATTTGTTACACTTTAAAGTTAGGAGGTTCAGCTTGACTCGTAAGTGTTTAAGATAATCGGGGAATGTGGAGGGCAGAGCGTCTGGAGATGGGAGTCGCTTCAGGAATGGCACCTATGTCATTTTATCTGTCTTTTTTTCTGCCTGTGCCATTCATCTTTGCCCTCTACAGACAGGTCCCTGTGCCTGTCAGTGGTTCTGGGATGTGGCCTCGAGCAACAGCGAGGGGACTCCCAGATCTGGCTGGCTGTCCTCGAGGGAGTAGTAGATGACTGCGCCCCTCCTGTTGTGGGGACCGGGATGCAGAACCTTGTGCCATTTTCTGTCCCAGCCATCGTTTTGAATACATGAAAGCGAGCTGCTTTTATGATTTAAGACACATAAAGTTTTTAGTATAAATTTCCTTCTCATTGAACCACAGTTTTTAACCGAAAAGGTGAAAGTTTCCTACTCAGACACCTGAAAACAACCTCCAGCTATCTCACATAAGAAATAGAAGTTTTAAACAGTTCGTTCTTGTTCAGGTCCTTTTAGTACTTTCCTCCCCATTTACTTCATTTTAGCCATTTGTAGAATAATTAAACTGAAATCAAAGTTTGTCCTCAAATGAGATCACGAACTTAGAAACCCTCGAGGGTGTCCCCGGAGAGCAGAGCAAGATCACTTGGAAGCGAGAGGGGAGGACGAGGAGAGAAATGGCTCACAGGCGTCCTGAAGGAATGGAAGCAAGTGTGTTGGATTTGGACGGAATGACATTATTTTTGTTTTCACTCGCTGAGCAGTGCTAGCTCCTGGAAGTGCGTGCGGCTGGAGACGGAGCAGTGCTGGTCGCGGGCTGATGTGCCGTCTCCTGAGATTTCGCATTTGGCGACAGGTGTGTCGCTTGCTCGTCCTCCAAGGAGCCCAGCTCTGTTTCTTAAAGTCGATTTTCTTAGTTTTTCGGGGTGTCTTTGTGGTACAGGGGAAAGTTATATTCGGGCCAGTGGTGTGCTCTCGTCCCAGCACTCCAGCCTTGCAGGGCTTAGTGGGGGTGGGGGAGGTGGGCTCTGCACACCTTACCAGTGACGTCAGCTTCAGTCCGTCTGGTTTAGTATGACTGAACTGCCCGGGAGGGTCTGGGCCATATCTCTGGGCTCTCTCAATGGAACCTGACAAACACGGGAAAGAGGTGTGTCCTGTCCCATAATGCACCTGTTCTCCAGATCAGTCTGTGGTACGCCCGCCCTCACAGACCTACGGGTGCTGCTCATGTGGCCGGTGCTGAGCAGCTTGCACGAGAGAAACGTCATTTCGTACGGCCTGTCGGGAGGTTCACGATGCACAGACATAAACGTTACGTGACATCATCGGGCAGTGCGCATCTGCGTGTCGGATGTGTGGTGTGAATAATAATTTCCCCAGGAGGCAGTGACTCAGCAGATGCCTCGTAACTGTATCGTTTTCTGTGTGAAGACGTGAGTGAGGGCAGTCACTGCGAAGCGGCAGTTGAGGGGAGGCTGGGGCGTGATGCGGCTGGTTGGAGGGGCGGCGTGGAGAATGAGAGGCGTGAACCGAGGCGAGCGCCGGGCCAGCGTGGGCGGAGGCGGCCAGGTGAGCAGTGGGAGCGGACGCAGAGCGCCCCAAACACTGTAGATGGTTCTGATCAGAGGAAGACTGGGCTACGCTCGCAGGCCTCAGATTTTGTTCACCCTGCTGCAGGCTGACCACAGAGCAAAGCAAAGGAGGGCTGGGCTCTGAGGCTGGGCCTCGTTTCCTGTTGCCAAATTGCTGAAATGGTGAAAAACTCCACATTCTGACGCCTTTAAATGTGTTCTAAACATGCTTTATTGACTTCTGTGTTGGGTAATTTAGAAACTCAGGATTGCGAGAGGCCGTGATGGTGAACGTGACTGAGAGGACGCACAGGGTGGCCGGGCCAGGCCTTTGTGTGGCTGCGTCTTGCCTGAGCTCTTCAAAGGGCTTTGGTGAGAGTGGCAGAGAAGCACTTGGAAGCACTGAGTCCGTCGGCTCAGCTCATCGAGGGGCTCGGGTGGCACCAGGAAGCGCGGGCTGGGGACGGTTCGCCAGCCCCTGGACGGGGCTGTCCAGCGCTGCTTCCCGCAGGGAAGGAGCCGCGCTGTGTCTGCTTGTGGCTTTGTTGCCATCGGTGGCATGGCCTGAACTGTGGTGGTTATGACCGAGAAAGTGAATTTTAAAGTTGTAATTAACTAAACTTTTTATTTATTAATTTAAGTGTAAGTGGCCACATGTGGCTGGTGGCAACTGTATTGGGCGTCGAGACTTCAGCATGTCTGTCCTCAGTATAATCTGACTCTCGGGCTGTGGCAGGGGTTAAAATGAAATGGGAGAAGGCTTCGAAGGGCCTGCCACGTACCTGGAACAGAGCACGCCCTCAGTAAATACTTCCCTCTTCATCAGATTCAAGCTTGATAATGACAGCAGCGAGACGTGCACAGGGCGTCTCGCGGTTGCTGAGGTGCCATTTGCTGGCACCGCCCTGCACAGGGTCCTTCTGTCCCTGACGGTTTCACGACGCCGTGGCCCCCGGGAGGTCAGAGGTCACCAGGGGTGTGATGCGGGAGCATCTCCTTATTGCAGGCCTCTCTGAGGGAAGCGGCGCTCTGCACTGTCACTCTGGCAGTGGGGGGGACGCGAGCGTCTAACACGTTTGGTTTCCCTCAGCTTGAAGGATGCCCACGACGTCCCTATCCAGTGCGAGATCTCCCCTCTCATCTCCTACGCTGGAGAGGTGAGTCCGCTCTGCCTTTCCCTCCGTTTCTAGAAGTGGAGTTCAGGTGCCCGTGGGCATTTAAGTGGAGGCGCAGAGGGGGCGGGATCTGATGGCCCTGCTCCTGGACGCCATCCGAGAAGGGCCTACACCCTGCTCCCCGAGAACCCCGTAGTGGGTGGTTCCCACGGGGATGCTTTCCTGTTCGGTCCATTTCTCATTACGCAGAAATGCAAGAGGCTTTTAAAGGGTATGTGACAGCCTTGTTTTTTTAGATAAATCATCTGGCTTTTTAGCTCAATAGAATTTTCCTCTCAAAGGGTCTGTTTGCTGTTCACAGACATAGTCCTCAGGCTTTGCAGGCCCAGGGAGCTATGCTGCCTCCTCTTCCGAGATGTGACCTTGCTGGGGCCCTGTCACTGCGCTCAGGCCTAGGGCCAAGACAGCTCCCCTGGCTTAGAAAGCCAGCTGTTCTTGGTGAAGAGTCTCATCTTTTTAACCTTAGAAATTTTATTACTATCAGGATAACTTCATTTCTTGTTTGTTTTATGCCGTCATTAATAGGACATTAAGCCCAGTTTAAAAAGTATAATAAATAGATTTTACTGACATAAATGCTGCACCTTAACCCAACTTGTGGCATTCATGTTTTAAATCATTGTCACAGCCACTAAGTGTCCACCAATGTTCTAACTGTGTTTCATTTCCACCCTTCTCTCAGGGACTAGAAAGTTATGTGGCAGGTAAAGAATTCCACGCACCTTTAATCATTGACGAGAATGGCGTCCAAGAGCTGGTGAAGAACGGCATCTGAACTGGATGCTGCGTTCCGCACGGCGAGAGCAGCGCTTACGTTTGATGGACCGACTGTGAACCTCCAGGCCCCTCCTGGGGCTACTCGGGGTCAAACCTCCACAGAGTCGTTCTGCCTGTTGAACTCTCCAAACTACTATGTAGCCCCTGAGAAGCAGAGGCCTGAACTGCAGAGCACTGTTATGGTTCTCAACTTGCTGAAGGTCTTATTTATAGTTTTCAGTTGTGTGAATTTTTCCCCAGGCCAAGGACAGCAGTGCCACCCACGCAGCTCCCTGCAGCGTGAGGCGGCCAGGGCGTGCGCCGGCCTTATGCCTGGGGCTAGAAGCTTGTCTTCGGAGTCCTGCGGGGTGACAGTATGCCCTTGTACCTGTTGGAAGGTTTCTGCGGTACTACAAGTTTGTTTTATTTGATCAAAAGTAAGCTTTTTCAAGAAAATAATTGGACAGTAAAATAAACTTTTCTTTTTGTCTCTGGAGTGTCATTTGTGCCTTGAGGAATTCATTCCATTGGGAAAATATGAAACTTGGGAGAAACTGAGATATTGCAAACAGAAACAAAACAAACGCGTGCGCACACGTGCACACACACACACCCTCAACTTTCTGGGAAATTGCGGAGTCAGAGTTCTCAGTGAACATCTGTGGGACTTTGTTCTTTCGCTTCCTAACCGTGGCCCTCAGCGGGGGGTGAACCCTCCTCCCCAAGTGGCCATGTCCACGAGGGCAGGACGGGCACTGCATCTGCTGACCAGAGATGCGGGTGCCCGCGTCGCCCGCGCACTGGGTGGCCTCACGGTGCCCGTGCTGTCCAGGCTGGGGAGCCCTGTCTTACTTCATTGCTTTGTTCTCTTTTCCCCAAATATTTGTGCCCCCAGGGGTTCAGGAGAATCAAGAGACTGTGGTTCCTGCATTTCTCCAGGTGAGTTCATCACTATTATTCAGAATTTTTATTGGTTTTCAGCCAGAAGATCAAGAAGAGAGAGACTGGGGTGGTTCTTCAAATGCGGGCCATAGATAATTGGTCATTAGTAAGCATTCTCTCTGCCGAAAAGAGAGTTTGCACAAAAATATTGAGCTTTATAAATACATTTTATGTAGCATTTAAGTACTGACCAAAAGCATATAAAATTAGCATCTGGATAAATGAAACATTCTAAAATTATGTCTAGAGGAGATTAAAAACTTTTGTTTCCCACTGACACGTTCCAAGTTGGAATGTCATGGGTGGGCCTTTTGTTCTGCAGAAGATAAAAAGTTTTAAGAATCAGGTTTTTTTGAAGAGCATATGATTGATATCTAAATGTAGTTTTCTGGGTGCTGAGCCATAAATAACGTGTTTAGCATATTTTCTGTTTTATATCAATAACAGCCCAATTTTGCTACTGTCATCCATCCCCTTTCTCAGAAAGATGCGTGAGGTTCGCGTTCTCCATCAGAACAAACTCCAAATGGGTATGGGGACAGAACCGCAGTTTTTACTGCCCAAAGGGGATGCCTCCTTTCCTGTTTCCGACCCTTCATCTGCTGTTTGCTCTTCCTGTCATTGAGATGATGTTCATGTTGGCAGGACAGGGCGGTCCCGCGCTGGGCTGGCAGTGGTTTGATGGACGGAGGCTGTGGTCAAAGAGTCTGAGAGCCCCTGCGTCATGAGTCCTGCTGAAGTTATTGCTCTAGTTCAGAAGATAAAGATGCGGGTAAACATTTATAAAAACAGGAGTCGGTCTGTGGCCACACCAGCCTGAACATGCCCGATGTCTGACCTCAGAACCTAAGCAGGGTCGGGCCTGGTTAGAACTTGGATGGGAGACCACCTAGGAAGACCAGGTGCCATAGGCATAAATAAAATAAAATAATAAAGGGATTGTAAGCTGACAAGGTCCTCACAATCTGTGAGGTCAACCAAGGGTTGCCTCGCCTAAAAAAAAAAACAACAGGAGTCAGAATGCCCTGGCAACAGCGGGAGGGTGTGTGTGAGACTTAATAGCCTTGCTATGTGGCTTTACCGATCGTCACAATTGGACATACAAGCCCAATGGGGTGTGTCATTTAAATATTTGATTTTTGTTTTCATAATTTCCCTGTTGCCTCTCAAAAGTGCTCCAGTTTTGAAGTCTAGAGAGGAACTGTTAGTGACATCCGTGGGAAGGTACAAAGAATTCCCTGTTCGGGTTCTAGCCCTGGTGTTCCTGGGAGTTTGGGCCGTGGTCGGTATTAGGCGATCTCAGTTCTGCTCAAAATGTCTGCTTAGTTCTTTTTTATATCGTCTATCTCTTTATATTATCTATTAGGTGAGACATTGTTCTACTTTAGTCCTTCGGGTGTGGTTTTCTTTAGTTTTTAGGAAATCTTTATCATAGCTGACTTAAGCTCTTGAACTCATGAGTTCAACATCTGGTCTTCCTCAGAGATAGTTTTTACTGACTGTGTGCCATGCTGTCCTGGCTTTGTGCATGTGTCATATCTTTAAAATGGAGAATTCAGGTAATACAAGTGGCAACCTTGGAATCAGGTTCTCCTCACTCCCAGGGCTCGATTTTATTGTTGTTGTTGCTGTTGCTGTTTGGCGATTTTTCTTAACTAAATCCTGTGTGTATTCTTTGCATACGTGGCCACTGGACGCTCTGCTAGATTAACCCACAAGTCAATTGCCGATTGGATGGAGATTTCCTAAAATGCTGTGAACCAAAAAGTCTCCTCTTTGCTGAGGGGCTCTGTCTTGGCACACACCCATGCATGGGCCAGCAGTTCATAGTGCCTCGTTTTTCACATCCCATTGCACGGAAGTGAGAGTGTAGGTCTTCCTCAGATCCTCCCTGGGCACGCTTACAGACTTGGGTATGTGTGTGGTCCTCTAGGAATATGTTCAGGCCTTTCAGAGTCCCCTGTGGACGTCGCATACCCATATTAAGTTTTCTAGCCAGCCTCTCGTTTGCCCTAACTTGTATCGCTGCCTTACACGGCCGCAGTGCCAAACCTTTGCCACTCACTATTGGTTTCATTGGTTTAAATAATTGATTTAATTGACAAAATTAATTGTTTTTGACAAGTGTCTAAGGAATAGGCTTTTAGTCAGGACAAGGCCTATAGATGGAGCTTTTCTAGAGTTATCAGACCGGTAAATAGTGACGTTTTCTGGGTGTTGCTTTTTGGGGTACTCCAACCCCCTCTGTCCTGACTAGAGGCTACTAGGCTGTGTTTTTTTGGTTTTTTGTTTGTTTGTTTTTTCCACATCTACTGTGGTTTTGAGGCTGCTGATTTTAAAGGCTAGTACAGAGCTGGGCAGAAGGGATGAGAACAGCAAGTTAAAACTCCACCGAGCTCACTATTCTTACCTAATTTTAGCTATTTTTCTTCAATAAATGCTCCTCAGATTTTTATAAGCCTTTTGTTAATTTCCAGAGTTTTGGGAAAGTTGATTTTGACAGTTTTCCAGTGTTTTTGTTGCTTTTATGGAGGAGGAAAGTTTTAGAGGCGCTGACTCAACCATTCTGAAAGTAAGTCTCCTTTTGCTGACATTCAGATGCAAACTCGGGCAAGGAGGAGCAAATGCATGTTGATCCTTTATCTTCAAAAGGCTAAATTGATGTTTTAAAACTTAAATCTCCATATTACTATTCCTTCTGAAGGATGCTGGCCATAATACATCTCACACAGGCAGATCACTTTATAATTATGTCCTACGGTTTGTGAACATAACCTCAAACCCTGAAGTTTCATCTTAAGAGAGACCACATCTCATGACCGATCCAGTGAGTCTGATTTTGGAAAGACTCCAGATGCGTGCACGGTGATGCATCCATGTGCCTCGGTTTTAACAGGCACCATGTAGAGATACAAACATTTCCTCCCCTTGACCATCACCTTAAACACACGCAGGCATTGTCCTTGCAGGGCTCTGTTTCTGGTGGACAGACCGAAGCACTACATTTCACGGTTCAGGCCAGAGTGGTTTATGACCGATGCTTAGCTCAGGGCCATGCCTGGCAGGGAGTGGTACAGTTGACCGGTTGTTGCCAGCCACACCCTTAGGGGCATGAGGGAGGCGAGACCCAGAGGCCCCTGCCTTCACCGTCATTAAAAAAAATTCCCAATATGTATATTTTTCTTGCTTTTATATTCTCCAGAGATTTTATGTAGGAAAAAGCTGTTTAACTTACAGGGCAAAACTCTACCCAGTATTTACAAATCAACCCTCAACTGAAAGAAAGCACAATGAAAATATCAATTTTCAGTTGGCAGGCCAAATAAAATTTCTATTTTAGACGTTTTTCCCTATTTTTTTCAAGTGCGCAACTGAAATTATGATGATAGTTTCACATTTCTATAATCTCCTTATATTGGGCCTGTTTAGATCCCCAACCCCAGAATACCAGTTTTATTTTCATTTGATTCTTCTTTTCTCTAAAAACTACAAATTAAGTTTCTTTATAATATTCCAGAAACAGGCTTCCTTTCTTTTCTCCCTTCCCGGGTCCTCAAGTAATTGCTCCTTTGAGAAGAACTGAACAATAGCAAACGGCTGGTGATCCGTTGCCGGCTTAAGTCCTTGTTTCACCAGCTGTTTAATCAGAAACATGGTTGGACCTAGCAGGTGACCAGATTTTGTTTAGCGCATCTGAGGATAACATCTCTGTCTTCGACGGAGACTTTTAGCACAGAACAGGACACCCCCGAATCATATCATTTGATAAAATTTCAAAGTGAAAAATGAGAAGTTTAACCAGTATTTTATTTTTAACATTCCACAGACGGTTTATTGCATGGTTGATTTTTTTTCTGCTTTTTACATTTTCTCTGAGACATTATTCTCAAACGTACCTTTTGGGTTTGATTATAATCACATAATGTCGTGTTTCAGATCTGGATGCTTCGTGGGGGGTTTTTAGACACTCCGTCTCTTAAACTCATTGAGACCGAGGCAGCGGAGGCCAGTCGATGCCGTCGGGCCTGTCGCCTTCGCCCCGTGGCACTCTCCGGCCGTCCCTGTGACTCGGTGAGCCGCTTCGGACTTTGCCAGCCGCTGGGCCACCCTGACAGCGTCTTCTGTGTGATGCTTGCACAGCGCCGGATTGGGAACCGCGACACCTGGCTCCCCGTCCTGCCTGGCGGTCAGCTGGGGCCACCGGGCGGCTGCACATTCCTTCCGAGCTGCAGGTCTCCCCGCCCGCCCGTCGAAGGCGGCGGAGCGTGTGCGGGAAGGAGGCGGCGCGGGGAGCCGCACGTGTGGTTTTCTGCGACGGGGCTGAACTCCGTCGTCCGGCGCACGCCGCCACCGTCCTGTGCTGGGACGTGTCCAGTTTCCCTGACGGGCGCCCTGACTCTCCGTGTCTCCGTTAGAGTCTTCCTCTGCTAGCCAGTTAACAGGTACCGAGCGGTCACTACAGGCAGACCTGTTGTAACCGCGTCACATTAATGACTCATTTCTTCTTCGCAACCCCCCTCCAAGCTGGGTGGCAGGGACGCGGGCGCAGAGAGGTTAGGTACGTTTTTCAGGATCATTCTGAGAGCGAGCAGCTCAGCCGAGCCCTCGACTTGCGTGTCAGGTGCCGAATCCCGTTCCTGACCACGTCCTGCGTGAGGGCCCAGCGTCCGCCCTCAGACAGCCTCCCACCGCTCTCTACCCTTGGCCGTCACTGCGAACTTGTGTAAACAGCGTTTCTCATCCGTGGTTCCTCCTTTCCTCCCGAGGGACGGATGGGAGGGAAGGGATGGGTGAGCAGAGTCCTTGTCCCCCAGCTCTGCGCTTCCTGTCCGCAGGGAGGGAGCGAACGCACCTCTCACAGCTGAGCCAGACGGCACCGGCAGCTGCCTGTGGCCGGGTCCTGGTTTGGATTCCGTGTGAAGCTTAAACGTCCCCACCGTGTGTGCGCCTGTGTGTGAGCGAGAGGGAGTGTGTGTGAGCGAGAGGGAGTGTGTGTGAGTGCGTATGTGCGATACGTTACATTCCTCCTGCTTCCTGAGGCGTCCCAAAGGTCCATGGCCGTGTGCAGACGGAAATGAGACGGGTTTTCAATTCTTAGCCCTTGTCCTTCCATGAATCTCGTTCTGTAGACTACGGACAAATCTCGGGACGCCGCCTCGCACCCGTCCTCACGTCCGTGGACCCTGCGTGGTGACAGCCCGTGCGGGCCCGGCCTCGTTCTGGTCGCGTCTGCCTGCCGGGGCCCTGCACGGCTCGTCACGTTCACCGTGCCGTGTGAGACGGGCCTCGGGCTGGGGCGCGCGTCGCCCCATGGGACGTGATGCTCGTGCGGTGGCTCACGACCCCGAGCCAAACCAGGGCACAAAGCTGTGCACAGAGGAGCGGCAGACGCGTTTCCCACCCGTCGCCGGCCCCCCGCTCTGCCCTGAGGCCTCCGGGGGGCTCCCTGCTTGTCCTCCGCTGCTCCGCCCCGGCCGGGCCACTGCCCACCGGGGCAAGACCCGATGACCCTCCAGGGCGGCAGACATGCCTCAGACGGTCCCGTGAGGCACCGTTCAGGTGTCCCCTGCTCTGTCTTGGTCGCACGGCCTTAGAGTTCAAGGTTGGACCCCAGACTTGCTGAGAACAGGCGGGCGATGGACGTGCACCTCTCCTCAGAGCCTCTGCCTCCGACACGGCTCAGGCCCGGGTCCTCCCCTCGCTCGGCGGGCTCTCCCGGGGTCTCCTGGGTCGGCACCCCACAGACTGCTGCGGGGCTGCCCCGGGGGCCCCAGACAGACCCGGGTCCGGGTGGGAGCGATGTCACCAGTGACGCACCTGTGTGTCCGACGACAGGCCCACACCCACAGGACCCCCCTTGGCTGGCTCGGGCTTTGTGAAACTCACCGTTTCCCACGTCTGACCTGTGACTCCCAGGCCAGCCTCCGCGCGTTCTTTGTGGTAACGCTTAATGCTGCCGGCCCAGAGGCTTTACGGATTTTAGGGCTATTTCTTTTCTTTTAAAAATTAATTTTCCCCTCATTTTATTGAGATGTCACTGACAGCTGTCACTGCCTGGGTTTGAGCGTCCAGCTCGTGGGTTCAGCCATCTGTCAGAGACACTGGGGAGAAAAGAAAGAAAAAGGAACAGAGGAAAAGGATGTTCTCCTCGTGACGGGGGCTCTCAGGGCCTGCTCCCCCCACCCCCCGGTCCCAGACACATCACCCGGCAGCTGGCCCCCGCACCCCCGGGCCTCCCTCCTGGTGCCCGGAGTTTGCACCAAGTCCCCTCGCCCCACCTCTGGTAACCACGAGCGGTCTGCCCTCTTCTTCTAAGTTTGGTCTTTTTCTTTTTCTTTTTTTAAGATTCCACAGGTAAGCGAGACCCCACGATACTTGTGCGCCTGACCAGGTCTGTCTGGTCTCACTCGGCGCGATGCCCTCAGTCCGTCCAGGGCGTTGCAAATGGCGGGGCTCCGTCCTGACAGCCGGTGACGCTCCCGCACGGGCGTGCCCCACGGCTCCCTCACCCCGCGTCCGTCCGTCCGTCCGTCCGTGCCGGGGCCGTTCTGCCCCTCGTGTCTCAGTTGTCTGCGGCACCTGCTTGACGTGTGTTTATTGAGCTGAGCCGGATGTGCCAGCCTTGTCACCCTCGGACCTGACTTCAAATTCTCCGGGTTACCAGACGAGTTAGCAGCTTCTAGTCTTTCCCGCAGGTCCTGCGTTTTACCTCTCACCGTCTCAGTGGCTGCCCTCTGGGCCGCCTCCAAGAGCGCCGTGTCCCCTGGTCGTGAAGCAGACGCGGGCGGCCGCTTGCCGCGGGGCTGAAGGGCCGTCTAGGGTTTGGCGCTGCTGGCTCGGCTCTTCAGGGCCAGGCCCTCGCAGGTCTCCTCGCCCCGTCCCTCTTCCTGCTCCCCACGTCCTGCGAGACTGCCCCTCTGGGCCCTTTCCTGTTTGCCCACCTCCCTTCTTGCTCGTCCTGGGACTGTGTAGCCCGGGCGGCCTGTCCAAGCACAAGGGAGAAGAGACGGTGGTGGTCAAGAGCCCAGGACACAAGTGTCCGGACGTGGAGGCCGCATCTCGAAGGCAGGTTGGGCCTTCTCGGCCTCTCCCTTGCCGTCCGCCGCCCCTGGGCTCGCCCGGTGCTGCCCGTGCTTGGGAGGAGCCGGCCTCCAGGCCAGCGGGAGCTGCGGGAGCCGGGCTCTGAAGGGTTAAGGCCGATTTCGCGTTATCTCTCAGGATTAGGAGTTATCTCTTGGAGAGCCCAGCAAAGCACCCTCCTTGGGCCTGCACTGCCGCCTCACATGATCCCTGGCCACGGCCACGGGTAGGAAAAATAAAAAGAGGAAAAACGAGGAAACGGGCTTTTCGAAATAATTTAAGGCCTTGCCAACCCCCGTGTTCTGATGCAGCTGCGTGAGTCCAGGGCCACAGCAGGCCCCGGAGGCAGCGACCGGCTGGGGACCGGGCGGAAAACAGGGACTCCCCGCACCAGGGTTTTTGGGGGGCCGGGGGGCCGCCCCGGATCTCGCCGTGCTCTCCACCAGCGCGAGCCAGCCGCCCCGGGGGCTGCAGCGGCGTCCGGCCCGAAGCTGCACTCGTAGCCGCGGCCCGGGCAGGAGGCAGGACACGGGGCGCCGGGCGGGGCCGGCCTCCGGCGGGGGGAGGGCTTGGGGACACGGGACGACAGCTATGTCTTTAAGACCGTCTCATGGTCATGCACAGTTTTTCTCCTATGAATGGGTTCTGCTGGAAATTGCAGCTTTGCCGCGGTCCCCTGGGCGAGGAGAAGCAGTCTCCCGCAGAAGGCAGCTCTGATTGGTGACTCTCCTCCTCCCCTCCCAGCCCCTTCCTAATTGAAACCAAATGTGCAGAGGCTGGATGCTGGGACCCCTGGCGCCTTCCCAGGAATCCTCAGAATGCGCGTTCGCTCTCGCCGCGGCTTGCATCAGCCTGCGGCCCGCGCCCCGCCGGGCTCCTCCGCGGCTCACGGCGACGGGCGCCGCTCCGCCAGGCTTCCGGGGCCGGGGCGCGCGGGCCCCTCCGTCCTCCCCCGCCACCGCCGTGCACTCCTGCAGGAGCGTGAGTTCTGGGTGTTTCTTTCCCTTCGTGTTTTCCTTTTCTGAAAACGAAAGCGCTGAGTCTCCATCTCCCGGTGTCTCGGGAAAGTTCACAAAGGGCAGGGGTTTCGGGTCAGGGAGGGCGGGAAGGGGCTGGGGTGCCATCGCCCCGAGGAATCCACAGCCTTACGCTCGTGGGGGCCGGATTTGCGGGGTGGAGGGCAGAGGAAAGAGCGCAGAGTTCCTAAGAAAACGCGGGCGAGACCCAGGCCGCAGGCGGCGGCCGCTCCCGCGAGGCCTCGGCGCGGGCGGAGGCGCTGTGGTCTGGGGTCCTGGGTCCGGGGAGGACAGCTTCAAGGGCCTCCGCTTGTCCAGGCGAGAGGCCGCCGCTTGCGAGGAGGGCGGCGTGGGCCGAGGGCCGGCTGCGGCCTGTGGCGCCCGCGGGGCCTGGCGGCCGGCGTGGGGGACACGGCGCCCAGCCCCGTCCTCCCGCCTGGGCGGCCGCCTCCCCTTTGTTATCACAGGCTTGGGGCTGCTGGCAGCGGGGCGCGGGGTCCCGCCGCGGGGAAGGAGCGAGCTTCCAAGTGGGCAGTGTCAGGCATCCCGCCCGCCCCTGGGGCCCGGCACCATCTTGGTGACGGCCGGTCCTCCCGCCCGCCCGGGGAGCACGGCTTCCTGAAGCCCCCGGCCTCCCTGCGCCTGCGGGGAGTGAGGCGGCAGGCACCCCCGGAAGCGTGGCGGGGACGACGCCAGGGCCTCGGCCGCGGGGCTGGCACTGCCCCAGGCCCGTCCACGTCGCAGCCGAGCCCCGGGCGGCCGCCTCGGGGACGTTGCTGGCAGGACGCGGTGGCCCCTGGCTGGGGCAGGCCCGCGGGGTGGGCGCACGCAGGCCGGGCCGGTGGCAGCCGGGGAGCGTGGCCCGCGAGACCCGCGTGCGCGTCTGTGTGCGGCTCGGGCACCCGCTGCTTCTGCGTTTCCTCTTGTATCATCTCGATGGCGTGGGACACGTGACCTGGTGTTTGTGCAGCGACAGCGGCGCAGCCTGCGGGGTGTCAGGCCCCTTCCCCGCCGGGGCCGCGGCTGCACGGCTGTGCGTCCGGGAGTGAGGACGGGCTGCTCTGTGGGTGCTGTGTGCGCCCCCCTCTGAGCTGTGGAAGAGCCGGGGACCCGCCGCTGGGCGGGCCGCGGGCCCTGTCTGCGCCTCGGCCTCTGTGTGCGGCGGGGACCACAGCGATGCTCTTCCCTGTCACTGCTTTCGGGGACCCTGGCCATGGTGGGTCCGAAGGCCGTGAAGGGCCCGAGCGCCCGGGTCTCATGGTGGCGGTCACGCGGCGCCAGACGCGATGTGAGCAGCGGCTGCCGCGCGGCCGTGCGTGACGCCGGGCCCCGCGCCCCGTCCGTGAACGGAGGCCGCCCTCCTGGTGTTGGCTCTGACCCGGGCCCGGCGAGGCCGTGGCCTCTCGCCGCGAGGGAGCCGCGGGGCTGGGGACACACCCCCGTCCCCCGCCGGGGTCTGCACTGCGTCCAGCGAGGACGTAGGCAGGACGCGTCCCCGCGTCTCCCCCTGAGCTGGCACGGACCAACCACCCACGACCTCGCTTCGCTCAGAGGCGTCTAGGGCCCCGCGGAGGCACCCACTTTCTTTCTTTGGGTCGTGGCTGATGCCCGGGGACCCGCGAAAGTGCCAAGGTGGTCGCAGTGAAGGAGCCGGGGCCCTCGCCTGGCGCAGCCTCGTTTCCTGGGCGGGTCCCTGGCGGGCGCGCGTGGGCGAGGAGCGAAGGCCTCGTGCGGCCCTTGCAGGGACAGCGGCCATTGTCACCGCACCTGTCCCCGAGCTCGCTCAGCCACAGCCCCTCCGAGCTCCCGGGAGAAGCACGGCAGCGCGGCTCCCAGACGTCCGGGGCCGTCCTTGCGGTGAGGGGACCTTGCTGTCACCCACGCCACTGCACGGCCGGCCTCGGCACCCCCGCTTGGGGCTCAGGGCTCCGCGCTCGGTGGGGTGCGCCCGGCACGGCGGTGCGGGCCGTGGGGGCGGCCACGGGCTGCGAGGGAGCAGACCCTCGTCCTCGTCCTCGGCGACCAGGCCCTCTCGAGGGGGCGGTCTCTACGGGCTCGTGGTCACGCCGGAGCCACTCACAGACGCCTGATGGGACGCTCTCAGCTCCTGAGGCTGGTCGTCACTGGACGTCACTGGGAGGTGTCAGACGTGAAACCGGCTCACGCCGGTCGGCCCCAGGCCCAGGGCCACCTCGGCAGACCCGCCACGCTGAGTGGCTCTCCCTGTGGGTCGGTGCTGCCGTTTGCTGACGGCCCCTCTTCCTCTGGCCTTTCCGCGGGCCTGTGGGTCTCGGGGCGCCCCGAAGCGCAGGCGCCAGGCCCCGCCAGGCTGGGGACGGGATGCCTGCTTCCTGTCCGGCGTTTAGCGGCCGTGCCCGGTGACCCCGTCGCGGGCACTCTGGGGTCCCGGGGACCAGGGTTTTCAGCCACCCCATAGCTCGAGGACCCGTTCGCTGAGCGCTTGTCCAGTAATCCAGAGAACGAAGGCAGGAACGTCGTCCGGAGGAGAAGCGCTGCGGGAAGCACGTGCCTCGGCCAGGCCCGTGGGAAACGCAGAGAGGCAGGTTTCAGCACCACTTACCTGCTCCGTGTAGACGCCCCAGGGGCCGGCCGCAGCGCAGCCCGTGAGAAGGTGGCGGAGAGCACCGCTGTCTGCAAGAAAACGCAGGAGCACTCGCGGGCCCCAAGGACGGGCCGGAATCGACCTCCTCCCCGTTGTCTAGAACCAGGACCCATCGGCTGAGACGCCTGAAGGCCCCGAAAGGGGCTGTTGTCCCAGGGGTGCGCGGACGGCCACTATCTGCCTACCTCAGTCCCGGGGCCAAGACTGAGCCGTTCTTCGTCCAGCAGGTGGCCATCCGTGCTTACCAATGCCTGGGACAGACCAGGGTGCAGGCTCAGCTCCCCCGAGTTTGCCAGCAGCTAGAAAACCCAGGAGACTGACCGCAGGGGGTTGGGGGAGGCGGCGCGGGCGCAGACGGTCTGCCTGTCGGGCGCCAGCTGCGGCCGGAAGCTGAGCGGCAGTCAGGCAGCCAGGGCCGGGCTGGACGGTCAGGGCGCCCGCATGAGGGACGTCAGGGCGGGCAGCAGGGAGCCCCCGCACAGGTGTGTGCCCCGGCACCGGAGTGGGCCAGGTGTCGTGGGGGTGGGCATTCCCTCGGCTTAGAGCCGGCGAGGGGCTGCTTTGAGAAGACCCGGGTGGCCGGCAGGCCAGGTGGATTGTGGGGAGCAGCAGACGCATCAGAGGCTGCTGGCCAGTCACGCCCAGAGTGACGGGGTCGGGACCAGGCGGTACAGGGAGCGGGGATGGGCTGGAGCGGCGCGGGGGTGGAAGGACCCATGTGAGCCGCTGCGGGTGCCCACGGAGGCCAGAAGCAGCGTGGAGCTGCTGTGATGGCCAAGGGGCCGGAGCCCCTGAACCCCGCCCCCGCAAGAGCCCCGAGTTGGAGACGAGCACCCTAAGCTCAAGACCAGACCCCAAGCCAAGCTTCCTCGGACGGCTGTGCCCCGGGGCTGGCGGCAGAGGGGCGGCCCTGGTTCTGCAGAGACCGGGTCTGCTCGTGGCTCCTCCGTCCCCCCACTTCCCATGGGGGGCCCTGTCCGCATCGACCTGCAAGGGGACCTTGCCTGTCAGACGAAGCACATCCTTGGGGACCCGCGGCTTTCTTACTCGATGACGGGCAGGGCGGGGTCCGGCCGTCAGACGCGTCCGGGGCGTCCTTCGAGAGCAGCTTCTCCATGTGGCCCCGGAGGCTAAGGCCATGCTGATGCCCCGTGGTCACCCCAGCCACGGGTCTCAGTGCGGCTGCTGAGCCACTGTGAGCCTCAGGTCAAGCGTTTAACCCCGGGCCTGGGTTTCCGTCGTCTGTGAAGTAAGGGCGTCGGGGGGCTCAGCCCCGGCGGGCGGTGGTCCGGGGAGGACCTGTCTGAGCCATCCAGGGCCCTCTCCCACGCCCACCTTCAGGCTCCGCCCCCCGCCTTCCCAGGCCGCCCGGCCTGTCTTCCCGTGTCTGCCCTGCACCACGCTCCCTGGATGCCGGGCCCAGCCTGCTGCATCTCCGTGCGGCGTGTGCACCCGGCGCCCCTGTACAGAAACCACATTCTCTATGCTCAACACCAAAGCCGCCATCTCCCCTACAAACTGGTTCCGCTCCGGTTCCCCGGGCTGGTCAGCAGCGAGTCTCCGGGTGGTGGCCGCCGTGGACCTTGCGTGCGGCCGGGCCCTGCCAGCTCCCCACACCCTCCACGTTGCTCTTCCCTCCTGACGGCATCCCAGGCCAGGTGACGCCGAGGGACGGGCGAACGGGGGCTGAGCGTCACGCGCCTGCGTGTGCCAGGCACGTTTGCTTCTTGCTAAGACGTCGCGAGGCAGGCGTTGACCTGAGGTCCGAGGTGAGCGGAGCTGAGCGGCCCGATGGCGGCGCTGGGGGGCCCCAGCCTGGGACGCACACCCGCGTCTGCGACGCCCGAGCGTGTGAAGGCAGCAGTGGCTCGGCCAGCTCCGCGGTGGCCGGCCCAGGCTCCTCGAGCCTCTGCGTCCGCGGCAGTGTGAGCTTCAGGCTGACCTTCGCCACCGTGGGACGCGGGGGGCGGGGGCGCAGCGGTCAGAGGTGCCGCTCGCTCGGGCCGCGTGGGCCTGGACCCCGCCCTCTTCCTGCGGGAACGTGGCACCGAGCTCCGCGAGGTTTCGGGAAGGAGGCAGGCGATGTGTGTGAACGTCCCTGCGAAAACAGAGACGGTTCGTGCAAGTTTTCCTGGAACAGTGCGTCTAAAAGGGCATCCGCATCGCATAAGTCTGGATATTTGCTCACATTTTGAAGACTTCAGCTGTGTGCCCTTTGAGGAAACTAGAAGCCAGAAGAACGGCAAATACACGTGACGTCTGCTCCTGCTCTGCGGGAGCTCGCAGCTTCCGGGCAGCTCGTGGGCCCGTGAGCACCCCGTCCCCGTCCGACTCCCGTCGACGCTCACCCACCTTGGCTTCTCCCACCCGCGGTTTCGGGCTGGGACGGCTGGGGGACCGGGCCACGTTCGCCCGGGTCCCTCCCGCTGAAGGCGCCTGCCTGCTCCTGGCCGGCTCCGGGGGACGAGGGGTTGGGGCCCCTCCCAGGCACACTGTCTCGTCAAGGTCTGTGTCCCCATCAGCTACGTGTGCTCGGCGTGACATTTGGCATAGGGGTGCACCCGCGCGGCCGGGGTGGGCGGAGCTGGGCCCTGGACCGCCCTCGGCGTCCCGCCCGGGGCTGAGCCTCCGAGGGGGAGGACGGGCCTTTGGGAGGGACGCGTCACCCCAGAGCTCGTTGGCAGTGCCGCGGCGGCATCAGCATCTGTGACCGCGACGGCCGCTGTGGACACGTGGGCCGGGCGTGGTGCGCGCAGGTCGCCTGGGCCGCGCCTGGGCGCGCAGCGGGGCTCGGACTTTTCTTCGAGGCCATTTGGGTCCTGTGAGCCTGCCAGCTGCAAAGTTTTCCTGCACAGGGCAGCTGCCTTTCCCAGGGGGCCTCTGGGTGCCAGTCCCCTCCACGGGCCCTGCAGGGGCCAGCGGCTCTGACAGGTGCGTCCCAGCCCCGCCGCGGCCTGCACCTGCAGTAAGGGTTTGGTAGGACGGTCACGGGTCGCCTGGGGCATGTTGGGTGCCCATCGGCCCAGCACTCATGGCCAGCGGAGCCTCACCATCTGCGCCTTTGCAGAAAATGCCTGCCGGTCCCTGGCGACGAGACGAACTCTAAATATTTCCTTAAAGGAGAGGAAGTAGCTGTGATCTTTGGGCCGAGTGGCACTATTTGCACCCTGACCCATCACGGAGACACTGGGTCATGAAGCTCGTTCCCACGCAGGCGGCGGAGGGTCCTGGGCCTCAGACCGATCCACACAATGGTGTCAAAGCATCGGTGGCTCGTCACTCGCCATCCCACAATTGTTCAAAGTGAGTTTGGCTTTTTTCAAGAGTAGGAAACCGCCAGCAGCAGCTCTGCGTAGACTCGCGGCGTGGGTGGGACCCGGTCTACCCCTCCGGGCTGCTGGCGGGGCGGCCGGATGCGGCCCGGGGCCCGAGTCCTACGTGGGCTCCCTGGGAGGACCCCACACCCGCACCTGTGTCCTCCCGGGGTCGTGACGGGCGAGGTGGCGCACGCACGGGCTCCGGGCGTCATGCCACACGTGAGCCGAGGCCACAGCACGGGAGGCCGACACATGGGGAGACGGACGAGACGTGCAGGGGCCGTGGCAGGGGGGCTGCCCCTCAGACACACAGGCCGTGCATCCCGGGGGGCTGGCGCCCCGTCTTCAGGCCTCAGAGGCCCGGCCAGACCCCAGAGGCAGTGGTCAGGGCGCTTCGGCCGGGCCGCAGCCACCTGCAGCCAAGGGGCCCGTGGGTCTGTCCGCAAAGCCCAGGACACTGGCAGGGTTTTCCGAGGGGTGCACACACAGTGGGGCGCCCTCCCCCACTCGTTCCTCCCACCGGTTCTGCGAGCCGTGGGGAGAGCCAGGCCTCTGTGCAGGGAACCCGCCCGCTGCCCGGGGGCCGATGGCAGGGCTTCGGTGAGCACTCCGGGCAGGTCGCCTGCCCACCTGTCCCCACAACCCTGTCGGCGCCTGTCCGGTCTCGAGAACCTGGGCGGTGGGACATCGCAGAGCTGACGTAGATCTGGGGAGGAGGAGGAGGGTAAGTTCAGTTCGAAACGCTGAGTGTGAGGTCTGGCGGCGGATGGCAGGGCTGGGGGGCAGGAGGCAGGCGGAGCCTGGGGCCTGGCGTGTCCCTGTGCGAACCGCGCCGCCTGCGGGCGGACACGGCAGGCGCTGTGGCAGGGCGGGCAGGGGCCGATCGGCCGAGCCCACAGGCGCAGGGAGCCGGGGCAGGGCTGAGGGGGCCCCGGTACGGACCCCAGGCTCGGCCTCAGCGCCGCCTGTAGCGCTGTCCCTGGACACGCGTGGGAATCGCGCACTGACGCGCCGCACGTCCAGACCTGGCCGCGACAAGGCCTGCTGCAGAGAGCTGAGCAGAGGCGACGGGCTGTGAGCGTTGCCCCAGCAAGCGTGACGCAGAGGGGCGTGGCGCAGAGCTGGGCCGCGGCCTCCGCCCTGGAGCAGGCCCCTCGGTCTGGGAGGGGCCTCCACCTGCCCCCTTTGGCTTTGGAACCAAAGCCCATGACCGCGTCCAAGGGGAGACGATGGGAAACACTCAGGCCCTGAGGACCAGGAGGACCAGGAACCTTTTCACTGCAAAACTGTACTTCTCAGGGCCCGGGTGAGGGCGTGGAGGGCCGTGGTGCCCGCGTGGGCCTTCACCAGGAAACACGCGGTGGAATGCCCTGCTCACGTCCACCCGGGGGCTGAGCGGCGGGGCGAGGGCGGGGCGGGCGGCGGGGCCAGGGTGGCAGAGGCGGAACCAGCCACGGCAGCCGCCAACTTCCCCGGGAGCCGTCGTTTTCCTTAGAGTCTCATTTTATGGGAACTTTTCTTTTTTTCAAATAGGAAATATGTTTGTAGCTAAAATATTTTTGCAACTAACTCTCTATAGAATGAAACCCCAGAATTGTAAGTCAATTTGACAGGAGCTGTGAATGACCTTAAAAATGCCGCGGACTGCTGATGCAAGAAGTCCGCTTTTATGAACCTGTTCTAAGGAAGCGCTCGGAAAGGGATGAAATCGATGCACAAAGGTGTAGCGTTAGGTACAAAAGAGAAAGGAACGAAATGCCCAGCACTGAGAGTTGGTTAAATATATAAATGAGAAGTCTTTAGAAGGATGGTTTTCAGAATTTTAGATCACGGAAAGGTGTTTATGGTTTCATATTGACTGAAACTAGAAGTCGCCAAGTTATATAAAGGTATTAAGTCAATTATGTAAAAATACATGAAGAAACTCAAATGAAAAATGCCAAATTATTAACCACGTTTGATTTTAGGTGAGGAGATTTTAGGAACATTTTTCATTCTTTATGAAGTTGAAAGTTCGTAAATAAGCATGCATGCCTTTCATATCAGAAAAAGAAATAAAAGGAGTCCTGCAGGTTTTTAGAAAGAGGGTGATGTTGAAGGAGCGTTGGCTGTTTTCAGGGAGAGCGTGGGGCCCCTGGGTGCTGCTTCCTTCTCTGGGGTCCTGGGTCGTTTTCACTCGCACGAAGGTCTGTCCTGCTCGTGGTCGGATCATCAACAGACGTCCGTCATTTCTGGGGACAAAGATGACGCGCTTGCTTTTGGGCTCTGCTCCAGCACGGGCCGTACCTGTCACCCAGGCGAAGGCGCACACGCTCGCTCCGGGCGCAGCGTCTTCAGACCCGGATCCCGACTCGCCCCTCCGGCCTCAGGCTCCATCGGGTCCCTCACGCACTTCCTTCTAACCCAAAACGCCCCTCGGACTTGCCATCCGTGTGTCCCCGGCTTCCCGTTTCTGACCCTCTGCTGAGCCTCGCCCCGCCGGCCCCACCGTCCTGGCTGCCGGACCGCAGGTGGCACCTGCCATGGGGTCAGCTCCGCGGACCCGGGTCCGCGAGGTCATGGGGCCGTGAATGCCACGTGCGGTCTCTTGTCAAACCCGCTGTGACTCGCAGGGATGTCAGGGCGTCATGGAGATCCCAGCGCCGTTCCTGGGTGAGCCGAGCTGGTCCGGCTACAGACACCAGCTGGAGCAGGTCCAGGGAGGGTGAAGGCAGCAGGGACTGTCCTCTGCCCCCGCCTGTCACGCGCCCTCCTGGCTTGCTGGCGCTGGCCGTGGTGCTGGCCTCCTTGCTCTCGCCAATGGCTCGGTGCCCTGGTGACTTTGCTTCCTGGACGATGAGCACACAGACCCCCGGGACCCCCTCACAATGTCAAGAGGGCGCCCCCACGTTGTTGTGACTCGGGCTCCTCACCCAGCCTGGTGACGGGGCTTCGCGCCGTGCTCGGTGCCGGCCCTGGGACATGCCTGGCCTCAGGCTGGTGTCAGCCCGCCCCGTGGCCGGCAGGGGCGAGGCACGCACGTCCGCGTGGCCGTCTGCTGTGCGCGGGGCCTTCACAGTGCCAGTCACCTCACGTCCTCACCAGCCGGTTTTAGCGTTGAAGACGTGCAGGCAGAGGGTGGGTGGCTCGCCCCAGGTCCCACGGAAGCAAATGGAGGCGCCGATGTGAGGAGAAACGCTTCGGCCTGGCTGAGGCCCCTCTGAGTCCGGCCTGACCTGGCCTGGCTGAGCCCTTCTGCCCCACTGACCGGCACAGACGGCCCCGCCCGCTGCCCCGGCCCACACTGACCCCGCACAGTCCCTGCTCCGCTCGGCCCCGCCTGCGGCCTCTTCCGAGGTGCAGGACGCAGGCGCTGCAACGGCAAAGACCGAGGGCTGAGCGGCAGTGGGGTTCGGCGTTCGTGCTCATCAGAGGTCACTCTAAGGCAGCGAAAGGCCCACGACAGAGTCAGAGAAATCGTGTGCGGCCCTCACAAGCTACGGAGCGTGTCCGCAGGGCTTACGAGGCCCGGTCGCAAAAGGCTGAGGGGAGACAGACGAGGGGACAGAGGCCGGGCAGGGGCTCCGGAGCCCGGACCCCAGAGGCCGTGTGGAAAGGCGCGCGCCTTCGGCAGGCGCCGGGCAGGCGAGGGGCCGATCACGGCGCGAGAGCCGTGTGCCTTCCGCGTGGCTCGTGTTCTCGTCGGCCTGGACGAGAGCGGGTGCGAGTTTTTCCGACGATGTCTGTTTTCTTCCCGTGTCTCCGTCTTTAAGGTTTGTGCTTTAGACGGAGATGTGTTCAGCGACCACATGCCAGGAGCCGTTGCAGGCGCCGAGGACGGCACGGGCTGCCGTGGGCTCACGCGGCTGGGGACAGGGCTGTGACACCGAGGCCCCAGGCAGGACCCGGCCGCCTCGGCGCCAGCGTCCTCGGCCTCGTGGGCCCCGCCCCATTGCTGAGAGCTTGCTTGCGCCAGGCACCGTGACCGCGTGAAGCGGGCCGCGTCACTGAAGTCTGACGGCAGTCGTGGGGGGCCAGTCCCGCTATTTCCCCGTGTGACAGGCGCGACCCAAGGCTCAGAGAGGCGGGGTGACTCGCCCCAGGCCACGCGGCGGTGGGTGAGAGTGCCGAGCCACGAGCCCGGCCCCCGGCCCCTGGTCTCCAGGCGCCGCCTATGTCAGTCGGCCGCTGGTCGTCGGCGCTCGGGAAGGTCCAGGACGCACGGCCCGTTGTAGCCCACGGAGGTCCCGGGTGGGAGAGGAGAGAAGGCGACTCGGGCAGACGTGGGCGTCAGGCCGCGCAGGCGCTGGCTCCCCCTCGTCACGTGGAAGAGCCTCCCTCGCAGGGGACCCCGAAGTTGTGGCCAGGGTGGGCGCGAACACTCCGAGCAGAGCCCCTTGCTGGGGCGGCTGCCATCTGGACAGGAAGTTGGGAGGAGCTGGCCCTCGAGGCGGAGGGCGTGAGTCTGGCTGTGGCTCTGCTCCAGCTCCCTCCCTGGGTGTCGTGTTTCCAGAGCTCCGGGCCCTGCCTGTTAGGGCCCAGCCTCTGGCTGTAAGGCCTGCCTCCTTGGCCAGAGCAGGCGGGGCTCACCAGGGGATTCCCGCCTTACCCAGAGCTACAGCCCCCAGCCTCCGGGGTGGGGCCCAGGCAGCGCTGGGAAGCCGTCCCCACTCACGCCCCACCCTCCAGCCTGCCTGGCTCTTCCCGCTGAGACCAGGGCGGCGCCTCCCTCCGCCCTCCCGAGGGAGCCCCCTTCCCCGCCTCACTGGGCTGACCTCTCTGCCCAGGGCCTTGAGTCCCTGTGCCCGGCTGAGTCTGCGCACTCTGGGAGGGGCGGGGACTCTGCCTCTGGCGCCTGGGCCCTGGGGCACAGTGGAGAAGCCGCCCTCTCTGTTCCCTTGTTTGGTGGGCCTCCCGGAGCCCAGGGGTCAGGGTTTGGGGCTGGAGGAGCTGAGTTAGAGGCCCCTGAGGGAGGACGCGCCCTGCCCCCCCCCCACCACAGCGTGCACAGAGACGCCCAACCGCTGGGCCAAGCGCCCCGCCGAGCAGGTCACAGAGTCCAGGGCCCAGGAGGAAAAGGTGACGCTGTGGCCTCCACCATGCAGCAGGCGCCCTGGACAGGCGGCCACGGGCGCTTTCAGACAGAGGCGGGCGTCCGGCTCGTGTGCGGCGGCCGTGACTGTGGCCGCAGCCCCTCCCACCTCGTGTGTCGTCCCGGGGCCCAGGGTGCCCTGTCCGGCCTCAGCCCGGCTCCCCGGCTCCCGCCCCACTGTTCTGACATGCTGGGGGTCGGGCTCCTCGTCAGCCCGACCTGAGGCCGGCCGGGGCCCCAGGCGGCTGTGCCTCGGGCTGTCGCGGACCCTCGGCCATGACCTAGACTGTCGTGTGCCGTGTCCCTTGTCGGGGAGCCAGGTCGAGGACGTCATGCAGCCCACTCGAGTGCCACACTGGGGAGCCACCCCCGGGGACATTCCGTCCGGGGCAGCCTGGGGCCCGGACTCAGGATCGGGACAGAGAACGAGCCCCGGGGAGGATCCAGGCCGCGGCAGCCGCGGGACCCCGTGGCCACGCCGAGCTCCCCACCGAGGTGGGGTGTGCGCAGGAGGCTCCGCGTGCTGGGTCCGGTCGCTCTCACCGGGCGTGCGTTAACGCGTGCCTGTGCGCGTTTGAAGCGGCCTCTTCTCCCAAACGTTAGAAGCGCGCTGGGACCTGGGACTCGGGCGGGACCCGCGGCCGTGACGCGTGATCAGTGATCGGAGGAGGCAATCTTGAGCAGACGCAGCTCCGAAGGGCAGCTCAGCGTCGCCCATCACCCGCGGGTCAGCGTCCAGGCCCCAAACGGCCCGCAGCACAGGGCGGAGACAAGGCAGCGGGCGCTGTGTCCGAGCCCCTCGCTGTGAAGCGAAGGCCGGACGGTGCGGGTCCATCGCCACGGTGCTCACGACCCCGGCCGATGGTCCAGGGTCGCCAGGCGACTGACAGGCGGCGCCCTCAGGGCACGCGGACGGAGCCCTGCGCGGTGGGGTCCGGCGGCTGACCACAGCAGCCCTGGCTGTTCCTCACGACTGGGAAGCGGCATGAATGGCTTGACCACATTTTCCAGGAAAAGCGATCAGTTCTGCCCTCACTTCTGACTGGAGCTGAAAGTCGTGCTAAAAAGTTGGCCGCATGGTCGTGCTGTGCCACTTGTGCCACTGAACCTGGGCCGGTGGCACGTGCGTGAGGCGGAAGGTGACGGTGACCAGCTCTGCGTCCGCACGTGCCTGCGGGGCCAGCGGGAGAGGGAGTCGTGAGTCTGCAGACCACGGGACTCGGGCAGAGCTTGTCGCCATGCGGGGCTTCGCTCCCGGCAGCTCCCGGTGGCTCGTCCGGCTCCTGGTCCCCCCACCCTCCGTGTGGGGCTGGCGTCGCCTCCCCTGTGCTCCCGTGGACAGGCCCACCCGTGGCCGGGATGGAGGGCGCCAAGTGAGCCGGCCGCCCGCACGGGAGGGAGGGCTCCTCCTCGCCGCCTCCTCGCTCATGCGAGAGTCAGCCGCGCCCTGGACACTCTGGTCACCGGGAGCTCCGACCCTCACACACAGCGCTCCCCGGCCGGGCGGCTCAGAGGTTTGGGACGTGCCCTTCGTGTGGGGTTGACCTCTACCCTGCAACATCTTCACTGTGGCCACGGGGCTGTGCTGTCCCAGCCTGTCCCCTACCCCTGCCCCCTAGGGCTAGTGTGGCCAGTCGGCAGGCAACCCCAGGAAATGCATTTTTTATCAGAAAACCCAATAGGAATGACACAAGTGAGGAGCACACGCTTCTTGTTAAAATCGAAACATCACAAATAAGGCTGGAGTTGCCTCTTCATCGCCGTCCTGTCTCCGAGGGAACGGCTGTCATCAGCAGTTCTGTCCCCGAGGTGCTTTTCTGTGTCCCCACCCACCCGCCTGTCGTTGGCTGGTGTTTAACTTTCTAGATCTGTTACATGTACGTAAATGCAGGTGCGTGCTTCTTCCCCGGGCCTGTTTCCTTGGGGGCTCACTCACGGCAGCAGAGTGACCAGACCAGGCACACTGGGGCTCACCTCTTTCCGCCCCGAGCCAGCGCCCGAAGCCGTGCCGACTGCCCTCGTGTGGCCTGGCGGCCGGCCCCCCGCCTGGGGCCGCCTTGGCTCTGCGCGTGGTCAGGGGGCTCGTCACCGCGCGGCCAGAGACAGTGATATCTGGGTTTGTTCTTGTTTTGTTTATTTTTTACCACTTTGGGGGGCTCCGCGTTCTACCTAAAACGATGGAAAGCTTTCGTTCCCTCACAAAAGTGTCTCGGCCACGTCACCCATCACCGCCCCACGGCCCTGTCGCCGGCGGAGTGTCCGGGCCGGTCTCTGCGCGGGGCCATCCAATCACCCTTCCTCGTTCCGTGCCACGTGTTGTAACGGTGGCCCTGGCGTTTGGTTGATGATCGGTGTTTCCTGGAGGGAAGTCGTTTTTAAGATGAGCTTGTCGTTCTAAAACGGTTTAACATGTACAGAATCGGTGCAAAGCTCGGCACGTAGGATCCCTGCGTCCCACTCCCGTTCCCCCTCTCCGTGACGCCTCGGGCACGCGTCGCGGCCAGTGGCCCCGCACGCCCCCGCGCTGCAGGAGGCCCCCAGGGCGGCACGTGACGTCCGGGCGGCAGGTCCCCTCTGGCCCCTGAGCCGTGACCGTGCCTGGGACTTTCTTGGTGACCTGGACAGCTTCGAGGAGGGCACATTGGGAAGTGGCAGCGTGCCCCTCCGCTGGGGCTTGTCTGACGCTTTCCTCGTGACCGGACGGGCGGATGGGCCCGGGCACGGAGAGCCCAGGAGCCGCGCGCCATCCTCCCCGCGTCCCCTCACGGGGCGTGCTGTTGGCGGGACTGGGCGCCGACCTTGACCGTGGTCCCCTGGCTCGTGGTGGCGTCCGTCAGGTTTCCCCCGGGAACGTGGCTTTGTCCGCCTGCCTGCTGTCCTCTGCAGACGGCCTCCGCATGCTGGGGAGCAGACGGGGTCCACACTCACAACACGGAACCGCTCGGGGACGTGCCTGTCCTCGTTTGTCGAGTCGATCGCTGTTGATACCAACGCGGACTCGCTGAGTTGTGATCCAGCGCCGCGTTAGGGATTCTTGTGCCCAGATCGTCCCCGCTTCGGCCGCTGGGACTCTTGTTTGGCTCCCGGGTCCCTTCGACACGTCCCCGTCGTCTTGTGTATGTGCCTCTTCAGCTTCTGAAAGACCCTCCGGGCTCATCTCGTGTGTGGCCTGCCCCGGTTCCAGAATCAGCCGTTTCTCGGGGGCCCCTGTCATCGGAGGTGGCGTTGGGGACGGTGCTGGGTGTGCTCGTGGCTGTCGAGGTACCACCTGTCGACCCTCTCGGCCGACACGGCGAGGAGACGAGTGTGAGTGAGTGTGAGTGTGAGTGTGTGTGTGCACTAACCCGCGTGCGTGCACACATCAGGAGTGTGTCCGGAGCTGACCATCAGGGTCCCTATGGAGTATAACGTGAGTTTCTGCTGAATCGCGGCCCCAGCCCTTCGTCCTGGGGACCCGGGGACACGCGGAGCCGAGCCGCCCCCCGGGCTGGGGCGCCCGGGTGCTCCCCGGCCTCCGCCTGCGGGGAGGCCCTCCCTCGGTCGTCGTCGGGTGCTTCCGCCCCTTCACGTGGGGGTCAATGTCGGCATCATGAAACCATGCATGTAGGTTTCACCTTGTTGCCACCCGTGGTGTGGGCGGGCGTTCCGCTCAGGAAAACTCGTTCCCCACGTCTGCGGCTCGTCTTAGCTGCTCCGCGAGCGTGTGCGGAAAGGGCTGGGAAGTCCTCGTGGAGCGAGCGTGGCGGTGCAACGGCCCAGTCCGCAGGCGCGGGTGCTGCGGGGCGGAGCCGCGTGGTTCCCGCCGTGGGAGCCGCGCACTCACCTCTTCCCCTTCTCTCCCGTCTTCTCCCACTGCTGGCCGCCACAGGCCCCGGGTCCGACACCGCCGTCTGAGATGCTCCTGGTCCCCAGGGTGCCGCTGGTGCTGCCGCTGCTGCTGCCTCTCCTGGGTTCTGCAGAAGCTCAGGTCAATCCAGGTAACTCAGCCATCGCTCGGCCGCCGCTGGGCGGCCGGCCAGAGGGGGTCCGCCGGGCCGCTTTCGTCCCCTCCCCTTCTGCCTCCGTGGTGACATGTGCCACAGCAGGGGCAGAAGCTCTGAGCTCCCCCCACAGCCCTGTGGGACCTCACGTGGGCGGGGCGTGAGGAGCGGCTGGGGGAAGCAGCTTTCAGCCGTGCACCCCGGGGGAAACCGGAGGGGGCTGCAGAGGCCTGGCGGCCCCTGCGGCTTGGCTGTCCCTGTGTTCCGGCCGGCTCCGGCCTGTGCTTCCCTCATGAGTCACATTGAGCTTTGAGGACCCTGGTCTGGTGGGGTCTCTGACGCACTGTCTCTCCTGCAGAATGTGGCCATCTCAAAAATGGAAGTTTTAACCCCAATACTTTCCTCACACGTGTTAGACCTACACGCACAGTGGTATCGCTCATCCGTGCACACAGCGATGGCGGTGACCTCCGTGCACAGGCGGGGCCGGGCCGGGCCTGGCTGGGCGTCCATGGGCGGTGGCTCATCAGGCCGGCCTGGGCCGTGATGCCCGGGCAGCTTGGCCGTGCCACCCCTGGGGCCTTGCGTGGGTTTTCACAAAAACGCACAAGGCCAAGAGTGCGAGCCAGAGCTCGAGTCCCGTTCACTGAGCTCACACTGGCCAAAGCAAGTCGCATGGCCACACCTCGACGCTACTCAGTGGAGCGGGCACACACGGTACTCGCGGCCAGCGGCATGAAGTGACAGCACGGGCCATCTGCACATTCGCCACACGTGGAAATACAGGAAAGCACGCATGGCGTAAGATCCGCGTTCGCGCGAACCTTGCAAACCGAGCTCACCCGTCCGGGCAAAGGGAAGTTCGCTGTCTCCTTCACCTGTGGTCCTCTGCTCTGACATGTCCTGTCCTCTGCCACTTAAAAGTTTTCCTCTTTGTCCCCTGCTTTAAGCGTTGGATTATAGTTTTTTTCTGTGGTATGTATTTTTTTTTCTTTGTAATACGGTTTTCTTCGAGTTTCTTGTGCTTTAGGTCATCGAGCTTCTTGGGCTTAGAATTCTCATCAAATTTGAAAACATTTCCACCGTATTCCATTCAGACAATGTTCTGTCTTGCTCCCTCCTCTTCCTCAAGGAATCCACTCAGACGTGTGCTGGGAGGTTCGAAGTCGTTCGCGTCTCGTGATCTTCCCTTGTTAGCTTCCTCCTTGGCTAGTTTTCTGTTTTGCTTCATTCGGACAGTTTCTGCTGATGTCTAAGTTCACGAATCTCTTCTCCCACGCGTCATCTGCCTTTGGTCCCATCTCGCGTGGTCTCGTTTCATCACTGGGTCCGGTTTCCAGCCGGGGCCCGTGCGTGGTGAGGCTGGGGCCGGAGCTGAATGCTCCGCTCTGTCCTCAGCGAGCCTGCTGGTTCTGGTTCTGCTCCTACAGCCTCATGGCCCGGGGCACACGGGGTCCCTGGTGGTGCTGGGGACAGGCGCCACGGTGGGACCAGGTTGGACGTGCACACCTGCTGACAGGGAGCAGGCATGGGCCACGGCGTTCCTGCCGGTCATGGTACAGCGCTGGCCACTCTGGACCAAAGCCGGGGTTTGGCCGAGGCTCAGTGCTTGGGCGATCCGGTGGCCGTGCGTCTGGAGGCGGGGCCGGGAAGAGAAGGCTGAGAGAGGCGGGGCGGCGGCGGGGAGGGACCAGGGAGCCGAGAGGCTGCGCGCTGCAGCCATCACCTGCTGCACGGCCGCTGGACGTAAGGCTGGCCCTCTCTGCTGTCTCTTGGTCCAGCCGTATGCCGCTATCCCCTGGGCATGTCCGGAGGCCACATTCCCGACGAGGACATCACAGCCTCCAGCCAGTGGTCGGAGTCCACAGCTGCCAAATACGGAAGGTGAGGCTGGACACCGCGGCCGGCCTGGGCTCCACTTGGACGGGCTTCCTGGCGCAGACCTGCCCTGAGGGCTGGTGAGGGGTGGCGGGACTGGGCAGGGACGTCTAGGGGCGGGGGCAGGCTGGCCAGTCTGGTGACCCCTCCGCACCGGCAGGGGCTGCAGAGCCATGTGCAGCGTGGAGCCTGTGCCCAGCAGGGGCTCCCCGCCTTCTCCTGGGGGCGCAGGGCAGCTGTGGGGTGCAGACTCAGTGGGAGCCTGGGGTCGGGGGCCGGGCTGCCCGCAGCGGGGTCTGGGAGATGTCACCTGCGGTGCTCAGCATGGGGCCCTGGGCGGACAGCCCGGCCGCTGCCGGGTCCTCCCTCTGTCACGGACCCCCACGGAGGAGGCCGTCTTGTCCCCATGCAGAGGCGGGCTCCCTGTGGTCACGTTGGGGCCCCGAAGCCACAGCCTCTGTCAAAGCGCCCCGCTTGCCAGGGCCCAGGCCCTCGCTGGAGCCTAATCGCCTGGTGTGAAGTGTTGGTTCAGTTAGGACGGAGGCACCATGAGACTGTACCCCGGGACACGCCCCTGAGGGAGCAGCGGTCAGCGGGTGGAAGGGGCGACGGTGAGGAGGTGACGGGTGAGCAAGGCCACCTGCCAGGGAGCGGGAGCCTGGTCCAGGCCCCCGGTGCCGTGGGCCCTGCTTGCTGGGGCTCGGCCTGGAGGCGCCGGAGTGGAGCCCCTGGTTACGGTGCCCAGCCCCGCCAGGGTCTCCCTCACGGGCCATCACGCCCGTCCCCCTGGGTAAGGTCCCGCCTCCTACCCCGCGCCCCCTCCTGCGACTCGATATCAGCCAGTGGCTGACCTGACGGACGGGGCAGTGAAAGGGCCCGGTGGGTGAGGCCGAGAAGGGGCCACAGCCTCCGGCTCCTGGTGGTGACTGTCCTCCCGGGTCCCATGAGTCCCCGGGGGTGGGGGACGTGACCACCCATGGGTGCTGTGGCAGCGGTGAGACCCACGGGGGAGCCCGAGGGCTCTGCCTGGATGCACTCTGGCCGCCGTCCCCAGGACGGGGCGGCCGAGGTCCCAGCCACTCCGTCCCCACCCGCTTCTCCAGGCTGGACTCGGAGGAGGCGGACGGAGCCTGGTGCCCCGAGGCGCCGGTGGAGCCGGACGACCTGAAGGAGTTCCTGCAGATCGACCTGCATGCCCTGCACTTCATCACCCTGGTGGGGACCCAGGGCCGCCACGCGGGGGCCACGGCATCGAGTTCGCCCCCATGTACAAGATCAACTACAGCCGGGACGGCGCTCGCTGGATCCCCTGGCGGAACCGGCATGGGAAGCAGGTGGGGGGACGTCCCGACCCGGGGGCTGGGCCACCTGCCCCAGGGGCACGCAGGCCGCCTGCGCGTCCGCGGACCTCGCGTGCCCTCGGAGACATGGCAGGCGGGGCGCACGGGGGTCGGGGGCACCCACGGGGCCCCCCAGGCAGCTGTGCGGGTTCATCCTGCCCCTGGCTTGAGAGAGGGCCCTGCAGGGGTGGGGACGTGAGGAGGGGGGCAGCGTCGTTCACCGCACCCCCCCTCCCCCAGGTGCTGGACGGGAACAGTAACCCCTACGACATCCTCCTCAAGGACCTGGAGCCGCCCATCGTGGCCAGATTCGTGCGCTTCATCCCTGTCACGGACCACTCCACCAACGTGTGCATGCGTGTGGAGCTGTACGGCTGCGTCTGGTCTGTCCGGTAGGCGCGGGCCGGACGGCCCGTCCCGAGCCCGGCCTGGGAAGTGAGGGGGTCACACGCAGTCCCTCGACCGAAGTGACCGTGCTTGTTAGAGTAACGACAGGAACGCCGTCCGCAGGGCTTGGTGCCCGCGTCCGCAGCGCTGTCGGCCCACGACTGCCGACCGTGACCACGGACAGCTCCTCGGCAGGGCCCGTGGGCCCGTGGAGTCCCGGTGGACAGGCTGCCCTGGCGGCACCCGGGGTGGTCGGTCTGTGCAGCAGGCGCTGACCTCCCTTGTCTCCTCGGCAGACGGCTTGGTGTCGTACAACGCCCCCTGCTGGACAGCAGTTTGTGCTCCCTGGCGGTGCCGTCATTTACCTGAACGATTCTGTCTACGATGGAGCCGTTGGGTACAGGTAAACTCTGAGAACTCGGGTCCTCAGAAAGGGACCTCACCACTAAGCAGAATCACATTTTATCATGGCTTGGGATCAATAATCAACCAGCCAGCCAGCGTTGATTTAGACCCTGTGCTGGGCAGTGCGAGATGATGTAGATGAAGTAAAACACGTGGTCCTCATTTGCCAGGAATGCAGTGCCCAGTGAGGGGAGACGAAGCAGTCACAGGGAGGTGACGAGGGGCACGGAGCCCGGCTCCACTCTGGGGTGCGGCTCTGAGAAAGGCAGCCAAATATACCAACCCTTGAAACAGGATTCGTGGTCCAACACAGGAATAGCCAACTCGTGGAGACAAAGAGCCAGGGGAATCGAAGTCAAAGTGTGATGAATGGGATGGGTCGAGAATTTCAGGGGAATGCCCCCACGACTGTGGACGGAGGCGGGAAGAGGGTGGTGAGGCTGCGCAGACAGGGACAGTCACTGGAGCTGAGGACGTGGGTCAGAGAGCAGAGGAAAGCAGCAGGGCAGGCACGAGGGTGGCCTGGCTGTCATGAGGCTGCAGCTGGGGACAGCAGGACCCGTGGAGGGCGAGCTGCAGGGGTCGTCCCCGCCGGTCTCTCCTCTCTCCGGGCCTTGCCACCTCCTGCCCACTGCCACGCGCCATCCCTCCTAGCTCTGTCTTCATCTGCGGACACCGGCCTGGCAGAGGGCGAGGCGCGGTGAGGCCAGACTGGACAGGGGCGGTGGGCGGGGCGTTGGGGCGGTGGGCGGGGCGGCCGAGCGGTGGGCGGGGAGGTGGGCGGGGCAGCCGGGCGGTGGGCGGGGCGGGAGGGGCGGGACAGTGGGCGGGCGGGGCGGTGGGCGGGGCGGCTGGTGGGCGGGGCGGTGGGCTACACAGGCTCAGGAAACCGTGCGCTGTGCTGAAGACGTCTCATGACAGGCAGTGCGGAAATACCGTCAACGGTTTCACTCCTAGAGGGGTCGGCGCCAAATATTTTGTAAAATTCACCTGTGAAAGTCTCGCTTCTCCGCTGACGCAGGATAAATGTGTCCACACTGCGAAGTACCTTTGATTTTGCGTAATCCTCCAACCTCCAAGACAGCGGCTTTTACAGAGCCAGGAGAAGGGGCGGTGACAGCCCTGCCCCCGACGGGTCGCTGACTGCAGGCCCTCTCTCCCCGCCCGTCCCCCCAAGCAGCATGACCGAAGGGCTGGGCCAGCTGACGGACGGGTGTCGGGCCTGGACGACTTCACGCAGACGCACGAGTACCACGTGTGGCCTGGCTACGACTACGTGGGCTGGAGGAACGAGAGCGCCACCGACGGCTACGTCGAGATCGTGTTTGAATTCGACCGCGTCAGGAATTTCACCACCATGAAGGTCAGGGGTCACGGGTGGGGGTCTCAGGGAAGCCGGGGTCGCGGTGGGGGCCGGGAAGGCGCCTGGGGCGCCGCCCGCAGAAGCGGCACAGACAGCCCCGCCGCTCACTCGCCCTGCGTGTCCTGGTCTTGCCGCCTCGTCGTGGGTACGCAAGGCCTCTGGCGAGGCCACTGCTCCTCCCTGCTTGTCATCATCGTCCCGACCGCAGAGGTGACACGTCCCCTAGACACAGTGCCTACGGGCCTCGATCCCTCTAAGGCCTGTGAAAATGTTGTTCCTCCTTTAAATGCCAGAAGAAAAAATAAGTAACTTTAGGGTCAAGAATTATTCTGTTTTTAACAATGCAGCCGTACAATAGACTTTTAATAGGTTTTTGCGGAGGGAGGGGCCACAGAGGCAAAAGGACTGAGAGCCACGGTGGCCTGTGTGTCCCTGCCCCACTCCCCGGGATCGGGACTGCTCCTGCGGGCGGGTGGCTCACTGCGACTGATCCCCAAGCAAGCGGGGGGGCCGGGCTCTGACCCACCCCACAGCGCCAGGCACTTCCTCCAGCCACAGACCGACGCCACCTGGGAGAAGGCCCCAGCCTTCTGCCCCGGAGTCCGTACCTGTGGCCGCTGTCTGCATGCGCCCGCCCCGGCCCCCGCCAGGCCCCCGCGACACCGTGTGCGCGCGTGCGGTGGCTCACGTCCATCCCCCTCCACCACCCCAGGTGCACTGCAATAACATGTTCGGCAAGGGCGTCAAGACCTTCAAGGAGGTGCAGTGCTACTTCCGCTCCGAAGCCAGCGAGTGGGAGCCCAACGCCGTGTCCTTCCCCTCGTCCTCGACGACGTCAACCCCAGCGCACGCTTCGTCACCGTGCCCCTCCACCACCGCATGGCCAGCGCCATCAAGTGCCAGTACCACTTCGCCGACACCTGGCTGATGTTCAGCGAGGTCACCTTTCAGTCAGGTTGGGAGCTCAGGGCACGGGGGGCGGGGGCAGGTGTCTGGGGGTCGGTGGCTCTCACTGTGCAGAGAGGGGACCTCTCGTGTGACTGGTCGTGACGGTGTGAGGGCTGGGCTGAGACCGGGGTGGGCAGAGGGTTGGCTCGGCTCTCGCGCGTCCGTGCAGTGGAGGGTTGAAAGCGCCGTGAGCTAACAACTTGATACCCACTCACGGCTCGAATAGTTCCGTGAGAACTTCTAGGAGGTCTGGGGGCCAGCACCCGAGTCGAGCCACCTCTGTGCTCGGGCGACCCCGTGAGCTTTCGCCCCGGGCCTGAGCCCCACCGGTGACCTGCTGGAGTCCCCTCTCTCCTTGGGGAGCCGGGCAGTGATTTGTAGCTCGTCCACTCCCCTACATGCCCGTGCCCTGCCCTGTCGCCCCAGACCCCGCCGGCAGAGTGCCCGATGGCGGGGCACGGGGCCAATCATCCTCCCCCGGGGGATGGGCAGATGCCCGAGCAGCCCCCGTGAAGTCCCCTCCGTGAAGTCCCCGAGTTCAGTCCCAGCGTCACCACCCGCAGCTGCTGCTCCTCCCCGTGTGCACAGCACAGCCCTGCGTCCGGGCAGAGCGACTCCTCCCGCGGGCCCGGCGCCCCCCACACCGCCTGAGCCTTCAGTAACCGCCTCGTTTTCCGAAGGATCAGCCTGCCCAGGCGCGTCGTGTCGGGACAGTCACCGCTCTGGAGGGGACCGCCCCTCCCTCGGCAGCCTTGGCTCTCTCTCTGGGAGGCGGGGTTCGGAGACCACAGACGGGCAAGAGGGGCAGTACCAGGTCTGGGGGTGTCACGCTGTCACCATTTACGCAGGGACACAGAGCCTGTATGTGGTCTTCAACAGATGCCCAGGGCGGTGCCAGCAAGACGGGGGGCAGGAGAGGCCAGGCCGCCAGGGAGGGGCCGGGAGGGGACAGAGTCCCAGGAGCGAGGCTTGTCCTGGGCCCGGGAGCAAAGTGCAGGCGAGAGCAGACTCACTGAGCGACAAACCGGAAGCCCCGTCCTTCCCATCTGCTCCTTAAAAGGAGAAGGTTTCGAGGTGGTTCGCTGCTTAGGGAGGACGGGTGGGGACAGAGCACTCTGGCATCGCAGGTTTGGTGCCTCGGTGCGTCCTGCTGGAAAGATCTAACCCGACATAACCGGACTGACTGATCATTTCACGTGATGACTTTATCAAGAGCAGACGTTTACACGTTCAAAGCACTGTCACCTGCATCAACTGGGGACAGCAGATTCCTACCTGTGCTCAGGGCTGTGTCGGCAGAGCGGTCGGTGCCAGATACCCGCCTGCTTACACAGCAACATGAAGGAGAAAATCAGAGTCTTGGGAGGGAAACGGTCTCGTAGGAGGAAATGCGTTTCTGATTCTTACCTCCTGGAGCAGACGGATCAGAGGAAGGTGTTAGTTGCAGGCATCGGTCTGGCAAAGACGCTTCGGCATCCGGCTCTGTCAGTTGTCTCTCAGATAAAGGCTTCACCTACCGACCGAAGGGCTGGGGCAGAGACGCAGGCGGAAGCCCGTGTAGAAGGCTGTGGAACTGCCTGGGGCAGGGCACCCCAGAGGCGGTCGCCCCCCCCCCGGCCCGCGGCATCTCGCCTTCTGCTGAGTTTGTGTCTCACTCCCTGGGGGTGCTTGCTGATGACAGGGGGTCATGCCCCCCACACCTCTGCTGCTTAATGGCTTTGTGCCGTGGCACCCAGTGTGCAAAAGTTAAACAGAAATTCACGGGAGAAGGGTCGCCCCACTCAGAAGATGAAGGGTGGTTAAGAAAGGCTGGTGGCGACCCACGAAAACGGTTCCACGGCATGCAGGGTCACACCTGCCTTCCACGACACCACAGCCCCGCTGCCGCTCTGCGGCTCTGACTCCCCCTTGTTTCGTGACAGATGCTGCCATGTACAACAACTCCGGGGTCCTGCCACGTCGCCTGTGGCACCCACGACCTACGGTGCGTGTGGGTCCTGGCTGTGGGAGGTCGGCGGGGCGAGGAGGTTGGGGTTGTGGAGGCTGCGGTCTCGGCCGGAGGCTCGGCGCCCAGCCGCTGTGGGTGAGCCATCCTCCGGGAGACTGCAGTCCACCTCACCGGCGAGGCCCGAATCCGCCCCTCCCCGCTGCTGGTTGGAGTGATCCCTCAGCCAAGGTGAAGTCTGGAGCTGTCCCAGCTGCTTCAAGGGAGTCTGGGGAGCTAGGGACAGAGACACGGAAGGGGATATTCTCAGGGGACAGCCACGGTGGGGGTCTCAGTGAAACAAAATGCTAGTCTCTCTCGTTGGAGATAAATACACAAAAGCATCGTACTCATTGCTCCAGACACTCACTGGCCACACGAGCCACTATCTGGGCATTGTGTGATCTCCTGTCCCCAAAGACAGCCCTCAGCTGCCTTGCCTCGTCTCAGAGGATGCAGAGTAAGACTGTCAGTCACCTGTCTTCATGAGGTGTGACTGGGGGCCAGTGGCCCCAGGCTGTGGTGATGAAGGAACCGAATCTTGGGAAGACGAGCAGAGCTGTCCGCTGCCCAGTCTGCGGCGTGAGGGGAGGCGCCCGCTGTCCCGGGGGAGGCCTGTGGGCACAGGGCAGAGCAGCGAGGCCCGAGGGGCAGCGTGGGAGGCGCACCTCGCATGGTTACCCCGATGGGACTGGGCCTGCCCCGTCTCTCGTCTGGGCCCCCGGGCGCCTCCCTGGCGCAGAGATGACCGCATTCTGCATCTTTCTCCTCCTGGCCACAGATCCAATGCTCAAAGCCGACGACAGCAACACTCGGGTCCTGATTGGCTGCTTGGTGGCCATCATCTTCATCTCCTGGCCGTCATCGTCATCATCCTGTGGAGGCAGTTCTGGCAGAAGATGCTGGAGAAGGTGAGGGCACAAGCCGCTCCTCCCCCTGGGCTGCCGGCGCCCGGGAACGAGGCCGGACAGTCGGTCCCCTGGGCCCCGGAAAGCAGCGGGGGGAGAAGCCCGTGGCCAGAAGGGTCGGACAAGCCAGTCCACGTCCCCGTGTCTGGAATGAGGACACTGCCCAGTGGGTGGACTCAGCTCGGGTGTCACCTCGAAGACTCGGGCTCCCTGGGCGTGGGGTGGGTGGCAGTGTCTGTAGTTCTCAAAAGATCACAGGTGCTTGTGATGCGCAAGCTACAATCCCTAGTCTCTCCTCTCACTGTTTGCTTGTTTGTTTTGTGGGGTGTGTGCATGGTGTGTGCATGGTGTGCATGTGTATGTGCATGCATGTGCGTGTATGTGTATGTGTAAAAGCAACTGGCCTCGTTAACACCCAAGCTGAGTTCCTCACGGTTCAGTCCCTCAACCTGGCACGTGAAGGTCATGGTGCCCCATCTGAGTCCCTCCTCAGACTCTGCTTGTCCAGGCGAATCATCTGAATAATTTCTTATTATCTTGGTTAGTAAACACGTGGGGGCAGGGGGCATCCCCGTGACCCGCGGTGCCAGACCGAGGTGTCCCGGTGTTGGCGAACACTTGCTGAGTCAGCCAGCGTTGGAATTTCTGCTTTGCAAGCGGAGGCCGCGGAAGGGGAAACCACGGAGGGGGGCCGCGGAAGGGGGGCCGCGGGAGGGGGGCCGCGGAAGGGCGGCCGCGGAAGGGGGCCGCGGGAGGGGGGCCGCGGGAGGGGGCCGCGGAAGGGGGCCGCGAAGGGCCCGCGGAAGGGCGGCCGCGGAAGGGAACCACGGAGGGGGGGCCGCGGGAGGGGGGCCGCGGGAGGGGGGCCGCGGAAGGGGGCCGCGGAAGGGGCCGCGGAAGGGGGGCCGCGGAAGGGCGGCCGAGGAAGGCGGCCGCGGAAGGGGAACCACGGAAGGGGGGCCGCGGGAGGGGGGCCGCGGGAGGGGGGCCGCGGAAGGGGGCCGCGGGAGGGGGCCGCGGAAGGGGGCCGCGGAAGGGGGCCGCGGAAGGGCGGCCGCGGAAGGGGCCGCGGAAGGGGGCCGCGCGAGGGGGCGGCCGCGGAAGGGGCACGCGGAGGGGGCCGCGGAAGGGGGGCCGCGGAAGGGCGGCCGCGGAAGGGGGGCCGTGGAAGGGGGGCCGCAAGGCCGCTGTTTGCAGAGCCCGGAAACCCCTAAGGCAAGGCCACGGGCGGGCGGCTGCGGCGGGCTCCGGGGGTGCGAGCGGCGAGCGGCTGGGTCTGGGGCACGCGCAGGCCCTGGGGGACGCGGATGCGGCGGGGGAGCGGTGGCAGCCTCCATCCCGTGGAGGCAGGGCGGGCGGGGACCGGCGGCTGCGCCCCCACCGCTCCCCGCTGTGCGCCCCTCCAGGCCTCGCGCAGGATGCTGGACGACGAGATGACCGTCAGCCTGTCGCTGCCCAGCGAGGCCAGCATGTTCAACAACAACCGCTCGTCGTCGCCCAGCGAGCAGGAGTCCGGCTCCACCTACGACCGCATCTTCCCGCTGCGCCCCGACTACCAGGAGCCCTCGCGGCTGATCCGCAAGCTCCCGGGGTTCGCAGCGGGCGAGGAGGAGCCAGGTGTGGGCGCGGGCGGGGGGCGCGTGGTGGGGGCGGGGTGAACGCGGGCCCGGCCCAGCGGGTGTTTGGGGGCCCCTGCAGAAGTGGGAGCAAGAGGGTCAAAGGCGTTGCTTGGCGTTTAACCGGAAGAGCCGCCACGGCCCCCCAGTTCAGCCTCCGCGATTGGGACAGAGGGTCAGCGCCCAGATAAGGAGCGCACCCGGCTGCACTGGTCAGCGTGGTGAGGGCAGCCCAGGGTCTCCCCTGGGGCGGATAAATAAACAAAGCAACCCGCCCCCCCTCCCCGAGCTCCCAGGCACGGTGTTCAGCTGCCCAGATACGTGTCAACCTGTCAGAATCATATATTTTATTATGAGAATCAACATTTCCTGCCTTTTCTCAATAGAAACACCACTTAATAAAACAGTGCTTTACTTTCCACTGTGTTTTTAAAAAAAATTGCCACAAGGTGACGTCAGGGTGTGTGTGTGGGGGGATGTCAAGGTCGTCACTAGGCTCAGAGCAGCTTTTCCATAAGGTCGGCCACCGCAGAGTGACCCCAGTGAGGGGACGAGGATGTGTGGTGTGCGGGAGCGCTGGACGGGCGGGTGACGGGAGCCTGTGACGGCGTGGGCTTTCAAGGCGTCTTTCGGAGGGAGGGGGTGCAGTTTATCGCTGTGGACAGCCCGGGCGCGTGGACCATTTACAGACGGCAGGAATAAGGGACCTAAACTAAATGATTTCCTAGGCCAACTGGAGTATTTACCTATTTTTCTCAAGTCTAACCCTGCCGCCCTCCCCCGATGTTTAATTTTTTACATTAGGGAGTTTCTTAAACTAGATCACGGAAATTTAATCAGAACATTTTTAAGTACCTAAACTCAGTTAAGTCAGCCATAGTCTTGAAAGAAACGCGCTAGTAAGTCTGCAGCCTCCCTCCCCGCCCTGGCATGGGGGGCCCCCCTGCGGTGGCTTCACCACGGGCCGTCCGCGGGGGGTGCCGACCATGCCGTAGTGCGTGGCGGTGGGCTCCCTGGAGGCCACGGGAGGGGTCTCCAGCGGCAGCGAGGATGGATGTCACGAGTGCGCCCTGGCCACCCGGGGCAGGTCCAGCCCCCCCGCCCCCGCCTTGGTCCCTCCTCTAAGCGACCTGCAGAGACGCCCGGAAGGAGACCCGCCGCCTTGTCTTCGCAGGCTGCAGCGGCGTCGTGAAGCCAGCGCAGGCCGGCGGGCCCGACGGGGTGCCCCACTACGCCGAGGCCGACATCGTGAACCTCCAGGGCGTGACAGGAGGCAACACGTACTCGGTGCCTGCGGTCACCATGGACCTGCTCTCGGGAAAGGACGTGGCCGTGGAAGGGTTCCCCAGGAAGCTCCTCACTTTCAAGGAGAAGCTGGGCGAAGGCCAGTTTGGCGAGGTGAGCCGTGCCTGGTGGTGCGAGGCGGGGGCTGGTAGCAGTGCCCCTTCCCAAGGGGGTCCACGTGCGCATGTCTCCACCACGGGATGTTCCTCACGGGGACGCGTGTGGGGCGGCCTCAGCTTTGTCAAGCGCCTTTGACTTCTGTGTAGGAGTTTTTAACACAGGCAAATCACTAGACTTAGCAGATCCGTATTTTCAAAGCGTTTTACCACAGGTTACAGAGGGTGGGGACCCACAGATGCTATCATCTTGCCTAAGCTGTCCCCCAGTCTGGCCTAATAGCCTCTTTGCTTTTTCCCTTTTTTGTGGGGATTATGTATAAATGGTCAAAAACAGCCTCGCCTGCCTTTGGTCCCAGAGCCAGCCACTAGGGGATGACTCACCGGCTGAGACGAGGCGGGGCCCTCGCCTCAGTGGCCCCAGGGTCATGTGTGTAAGGGCTGGCACCCCACCCTGCCTGCGGCCCTGTGAACCTTCCAGAACTAACGCAGCCCTTCAAGTTGCAGAAGGAGGTCCTCAAGGCCACGGCCACACTCCAAGGGCAATGCTCGGCTTGACAGGCGTGGTCGGTGTTCAGGGGCGGGGCGGCTCGCTTGTCCCTTGTCCCTTGGCCCTTGTCCCTTGGCCCTCGGCCGAGGGAGGAGACAGACGGGTCTGCCGTGTGGTTCATGGGCGTTGCTTGTACTGCTCATGTTGCCGGGAGAGGAAGTGCCCCACAGCTTGTATGACCTGGTCGCTGAACGTCCTCGCCGCGAAGTTCGCGCGTCTGCCCCGAGGGACACTTCGCAGTCAGCTCGGCCAGAGCGCGTGTCTCGATCTGCACGTGTGTCTGTCGTTGGTAACGCGGTAATGGTTCATGTCGTTTTGGTCGATTCCTCGAAGTAAAGGTATTTCCACGAATCTTCTGGTCGGCCTTCGGTCATTTTGCCCGAGTGGTAAGAGCTAGTGTGTGCCCGGGCAGGGCCCGGCGGAGCCGAGACGCCCTGGGGGACGGCGAGGCTGAGCCCGGCCGCCTTTTGTCTAGGTTCACCTCTGTGAAGTGGAGGGAATCGAGTTCAAAGACAAGGATTTCGCCCTGGACGTCAGTGCCGACCAGCCCGTCCTGGTGGCCGTGAAGATGCTGCGAGCAGACGCCAACAAGAACGCCAGGTCTGCGGCCGCGTCTCGAGCCCCCTCTGTGTTTTGTCTTCAGGCTGGGGAAGGCCGCACACTCGGCAGCTTGTCCCCTCGGGAAGGGGTGGCCTGCGAGTGGCCCCGTGCTCCGCGGTAGGGCCCGCAAACGCACGCTGTCCCACACTGTCCGTCGTGTTCGCTGCGTGTCTGCGCCCGACCCCGGGCCGCTCTGCTTCCTGCTCCCTCTGCGCCGTTACCCAGAGGTCCTGGTGGCCGTGGCCGCCTCCTCCAGGCAGGCTTCTCAGCTGCACACACCTCCCTCCCTGCGCCTCTCTCTTCTCCCTGCATCCTTTGCCTCTCTGTTTACTTTCTCACCCCTTTTCTCTCTTATGCTCCTTTTCTTCTTTGTCCAGCAACGCCCCCCGCAAATGCGAAGCTACCTCCACTTGGAAAAGTGCCCCTGGTCCTCAAAGCAAAAGGACCACAGTCCTTTAGTGGTTTCCAAACTGGGACTCCCCGCCTCCCCAAACGCGGTTTCCAGCCACACTGTGCTGGCCGCAGCCTTTCTGCTGTACCGAGGGGGGTCCGTCCCCACCCGAGAGCAGCCGCCAGGTGAGCCCCAGGGTGAGCCCCAGGGTGAGCCCCGGGGCCCCACGTCCCGGGTGGGGGCACCACGCCCTCCCGCTCTGCTGGCCATTGTCTCGCTGGTGCTCAGGGCGCAGGGTGCGAGAGCTAACTATACCCAGTGTCCAAGTGGCTGTCACTTCCCCAGACGGCGCTGGGGTCCCTGAGGAGCTGGCGAGTGCCAGGATATAGAGTGCAGGCGAGAGGGGGCAGGGTGGTGGAGCGGGGCGGGGTTTGGGGGGGTCTGTCAGTCTGTGTGACAGGGACATCCTCCGGGCCCCAGAGACATGGAGCGACACCCATGTTCAGCTGAGTGCACAACTGGGGGGCTGGAAGGGGAGCATAGCCAAGGATGTGGGGTCTTCTGCGTCATCCTGCGGGGCACAGGTGGGCACCCCCCGCCTGTGTGCACCCCTCAGCGATGGCGCTGGCCCGACTCGGCCCGCTCAGCCCATGGTGTGCCCCGTTTTGGGGGAGTGCAGCTGGCCTGCGTTGGGATCATATTGATAGGGTCTGGCTCCCAGTCCTGGATTCCCAGAAATCCCGCAGGACACCGGGGACTGCCTGCCTCGCCCAGTGGCTCTGGGGTCGTGGCCAGTGGCCTCGCTCGCCCATCGCCACTGGGAAGGCTGGAGCCTTCCGACCCGAGCGTGACCGAGCATGGCTGTCGCCAGGTTCTCGGGCGACTGCCAGCCTTGCCAAGCGAGTCCTCTCTGACAGCACCCGCGTCACCATGCAGGCCTCGTGACGGGCTGCAGGGCTCCTGGGCTGGGGCCACCGGTGTGGAGGGAGCAGGGAGCGGGCAGCCCGGACACTGCTCGGCCGCACCAGAGTCGCTGCTGTGCTAACGGCGACTTCAGGCTGTTTAAAGGGTGGCCGCTGAGCACGCGTGAGGAGTGCCGGGCAGCAGGCCCTTCGGGGGACGCCGGGCGTGCGGGCTGCACCACGGTCCTGCCCTCGGGCGTCACAGTGGTGTGAGGGGCACCGAGCCCGGGGGCAGCAGAGTGGCACAGTCGGGGTGCCAGGGGCCCTCTGCTGTGGGCGGCGCAGGGGAAGCAGGTGTGGGGAGGCGGGGAGGGCAGGGCTTCGCTGCGCCCGCCCGGGCCCTGGCCGTGCTGACCCGGCCACGTCTGGCTGTGCCTCTGTGTGTGTGGCCCCAAAGGAACGACTTTCTCAAGGAGATAAAGATCATGTCCCGGCTCAAGGATGCCAACATCGTGCGCCTCCTGGCCGTGTGCACCGCCGACGACCCACTGTGCATGGTCACCGAGTACATGGAGAACGGGGACCTCAACCAGTTTCTTTCCCGCCACGAGCCCCCCGGGTCTTCCGCCAGCAGTGTGCCTACTGTCAGGTGAACAGCCAGCACCCCACCCTCCCCGGTTTCCGCAGCACTGGCTGGGCCTGGAGCCGCAGCCCTGGCCTTCCAGCTCATCAGCGATGTAGGCGGGGAGGCCAGAGTGCAGGGCGCAGGGACAGCGCCCTGGGGGGTCGGGATGATGGGGAGGCTGACAGCGCCCTGGGGTGTCAGGATGATGGGGGGAGGCTGACAGCGCCCTGGGTGTCAGGATGATGGGGGAGGCTGCCAGCGCCCTGGGGTGTCAGGATGATGGGAGGCTGACAGCGCCCTGGGGTGTCAGGATGATGGGGGGAGGCTGACAGCGCCCTGGGTGGACTTGGACGGGCGGCAGGGGAGGCTGAAGCCAGCGCCTTGACCAGCTCCAGAAGGTGCCTGTCTCGCGGCCTCCTCCCCCTGCATTCACCTTCTCGCCGTGCTCCCCCAGTTACGCGGACCTGAAGTTCATGGCCACCCAGATCGCCTCGGGCATGAAGTACCTGTCCTCACTGAACTTCGTCCACCGGGACCTGGCCACGCGGAACTGCTTGGTGGGCAAGAACTACACCATCAAGATCGCCGACTTTGGGATGAGCCGCAACCTGTACAGCGGGGATTACTACCGCATCCAGGGCCGCGCCGTGCTCCCCATCCGCTGGATGTCCTGGGAGAGCATCCTGCTGGTGAGTCCCCGTCCGCCGGGCGTCCCGGGACAGCGCCCTGCTGGTGAGTCCCCGTCCGCCGGGCGTCCCGGGACAGCGCCCTGCTGGTGGGTCCCCGTCCGCCGGACGTCCGGGACAGCGCCCTGCTGGTGGGTCCCCGTCCGCCGGGCGTCCCGGGACAGCCCCTGCTGGTGGGTCCCCGTCCGCCGGGCGTCCCGGGACAGCGCCCTGCTGGTGGGTCCCCGTCCGCCGGACGTCCCGGGACAGTGCCCTGCTGGTGGGTCCCCATCCGCCGGACGTCCCGGGACAGTGCCCTGCTGGTGAGTCCCCGTCCGCCGGGCGTCCCGGGACAGCGCCCTGCTGGTGGGTCCCCGTCTGCTGGGCGTCCCGGGACAGCGCCCTGTGGGTGGGTCCCCAGCCTGGCGGTCGCCGTGGGGCCACGGGCATGGGCGCGTCCCCTGGCTCCACACTGTTTTCTCTCTGGGCTCAGTACTGTTTTTAACACCTGCCGTTTCTGCTGGTACAAGGTAACGCGCTCGCTATAGAGAACTTGGGGGACACAGAGAAGCGCAGGCGAGTGATGTGCCATTTTTTCTCTGTGTCCCTTGGGCGCAGCAAGTCGTCTGCGTGTTAAGAACACGCCGTTTAGAAGACGCTCATCCACACAGAATATTCTCCTGTGTTAATTTCATAACCACGTCTGTAATTCACGATTCAGACTGATGTCTATGTTTTATTCTAATGATTATCCTCATTTACTTTTTACGTTCATCAGTCTTTGCTTTGTCGTTTTTATTCAGCTCTTGGTACTTTGGACTGTGGATGAGTCATTTTTTCAAAACACGTCTTGGAGATGTTTCTTCTGGCCATGCATGTCTGAGACATTTTATTGGTGATTTTATGCCATTCAGCCGATTTATAGAATTATCGGACTATAAACTTTTACTGTCTCCATGTAATTTTTGTCTTTTGTCACTTAATAGTGCAGAGAAAAGTCTGAGAGCAATCTAGTTTTGTTCATTTATAGTTACTATGTTTATTTCTTGTTTGCTCTCATAGAACTCATGAATTAATTTCAAAATAAAAAAAACATATAGTTATCACTATCCCCTCAACAAGATAACTACTTTTAATTTTTGGTATATTTTCTTTCAGAATATTTTTATACCTGTATCTCTGTGTAATGTGTATATAAATATGTATATATTTGTTATGTATATATATGAATATATATACACAAAATTATGTATATATACACATAATTATATTACATAATTGGGATGACACTGTACACATACAATTTTCTATCATCAGTGTTTCTTGTACATTAAATATTCTTCAAACACATGGATTTAATGGCTGTACCATATCCTACTGTGTAAATATATCCTCTAATTGAATGGTGTCTCTATAATTTGGTATTTAAGTACCTTCCAGTTTCCGGCCTCTGTGAATGGTGTTGATATGGCCAGTTTACATCAGCCTTTGCCGAGATCTCTGTCATCTTCCCACCTTTGTGCCTTGCGTATTTCCCTGTCCCTAACGCAATGACGCCACGTTGCTCCTTTAAAAGGGCCCCGTGGCCTCGTGAAGGGCGGTCGGCCGGGGAATAGGGCAGGCAGGCTCGTCTCACTTCCCCGGCCGGGGGGCTGAGGGTGGGTGCCACCGTCTGCTTCACAGCGCTGTAGTTACTGAACAGGAAACGGGCAGGCGTCCACTGTGTGCTGATTACATCTGAATGTCACCGCTGCCCCTGTTCGCCATCCCTCAGGACTGACTCACTGACCTGGGAGGTGGTGTCCCGGCCTCACCCAGGGTCTCTGTCTCCAACGCGAGGCTGGCTCATCCCATGGGTGCCTCCCGAGCCTGGCCTCGGCCCTCTGTGGGGGTCACACCGCTGGCTCCGCCCCGGGAGCCCCTGCACCTGAGTGGGATGGTGTCAGAGTGCCTCCCTGCATCCCTTCCGGGCCCCCCAGGCGGGTCTGGTCCTCACCCTCAGGAAAGGGGGGGTTGGTGCCAGAGGGCGAGGGACCACAGCTCTCTCTCTGCAGGCTGTTCTGAGTCCCCTTTCTCGTTGAACAGGGCAAGTTCACCACTGCGAGCGACGTGTGGGCCTTCGGGGTGACCCTGTGGGAAACTCTCACCTTCTGCCAGGAGCAGCCCTATTCCCAGCTGTCAGATGACAGGTCATCGAGAACACCGGGGAGTTCTTCCGGGACCAGGGCAGGCAGGTGAGAGCCGCTGGGGCCGGGACGCGCCCTTGGGGCTCGTGGAGAGGGGGACAGCGCCTGACCTCGTGGGGCATTCTCCCGGGGTGGTGATCTGCTCGCTGGCTGTCCAGGAACGGGGGAGGCCGGCCTCCCCGGCGCCCATGCCGACTCTGCTGCCTCGCGAGTCTGCCAGGGTCACCGTGGGCACGAGGACGCGGTCAGCCCCAGGAAATCAAGTCCTGTCTCGCACGTTTGTTCTATTTCTCGACCTAGACTGTGAGGTCTCTCTTCCTGGTCGAAAAGTGGAAGGTCGAGAGTGAATGAGTGACTTTTTAGGGTTTGTGAAAATTGGGTTTGGAGGTCGGTGGTGTTGCTAGGCTTATCTGTCAGGGGCGACGGGGCGTATCCTGGACTTGCTGCTCTGGGCAGGCACCTCAGAGACTGTCGTGGCCCCTCAGGGCTCATGAACGTCCCAGTTCCTAGCCGAGATGCTCTCAGGCTTGTCTGGCTCGCTCGGGTTTTAGATTTCCTGTGAGATGTGGGATTTAAAGCTTGCTGGTGGCCGGAGCCCTGAGCGTCCCCACAGTGTCCTGGCTGCTGCACACCTTAGGGTGTGACAGCTTGAGCCAAAAAATGATCGTCGTTGAGCAAAGGGAGAAGACTCTTGTGGAAAATGAAAATGGACCCTGAGTGGCTGTAACAGAGCCGAGCAAGCAGATCGGAGAGTGACCAGGGGCCGCGCGTGTGACCAGGGGCTGTGCAGTGCAGGCCCAGACAGCCGGCCCTGGGCCCTAGCCCTGCCCTGGCTCAGCGGGTGTTCAGTGGCCACAGCCCCTGCCCTGAGGAAATTTAGGAGGAAATTGCTCTCTTCCCAGGACAAAGGGCAGAAGATAAGGGAGCAGACCAAATTAAAAGCATTTTCCTCTGGGCCAGTCCCTTGCTGTCATCAGGTTGATTTCTTGGAAGTCCCGTGGCCAGTCTAAAGTGATATGCTCGATTAGGAAATGTAACCTTATTCGTCCTAATGGGGTTTGGGTTTGAATGTGTCCTGGAATTACAGGCAGGAGGGGGAGCAGCACAGGCCTGGCCTCCCTCTGCTTATTACTCAGTGACCGAATCCCACAGAGGAAAAACTTGCCCGAGGTGAAATCTGACCAGCAAACAGTGAGCAATCCGCCCACGTGTCCAGTGTCTGCTCTGTATGTGAAATAGTCCAGTGACTTAGCACGAAGTTACACACTAGTTTTTCAAATATTATGCTGTTCGATTTCACAAGAAAACACTGTCTTATCGTTTAATGGAGTTTTAATTTCTAATCTCTGGGGTTTAATTTTTCTTATTTATTTTTAAATATTCGGTTTAAAACGGTCTGCCATTTCAACCTTAATTAAATGCTTAACCAGATATATTTTGATCAACTACCAAATGGTCGAGTAGTGAAGTCACATAGTTGACTAGAGCCAGGTGTTACTGAGTGATGTGCTGAGTGAGCTTCTCGTCTCTCAGCATAAGTTTATATTTCTGATAAAAATTTATTAAATTTAACATGTGAACTTACTAAACATAATTTATCAAATTCATATTTTACTATTTATATGTTGTTATATATTATGTATTATATAAGCTTCTAATTTATATTTTAACAATTATTTTAAATTTTATTATTAAAATTTCAGTATTCAAATTTTAAAAGTTTGACATGAGGAGTGTAGGGTCAGTAATGTCTCAGCACCAGAAGCTGCTAGGTGGACTGGTCACTACTCCACAAGTGCCACCTGACCCTCTTCCGAGAGGCACGGTCGATGTCACCAGCTTGTTAAACGTAGCAGATGTAACGCGGAAGAAAACTTTTCAGCAATGTGAATTCTGGAAGGCATTTTATACTTAGAGTTCATAGCTTAGGCAAATCTTAAGCCCTTTCTATTCAGTTGAAAGTGCTTAGAAATCTATAACAATAATTTCAATAATTAAAATACGTATTTGACATTTTTGGTTTCAATTTATCATAACAAATTATGAGGAATTCCCAGATAGCGCTTTTCTTAAAAAACTCCAGGTCTAAATGGATTTAAATAATTAAAAGCTGAATGGAGTTTTTAGAAGTTTATTTTGTTTAATGTTACTAAAGGTAACATAATTCTGCAAATACAATAAGAATTATCAGGAACTATAACTTCAGTTATTTGCCAAGGTTCTTTGCAAAGGGCATCACTCATCATCGGGGAAATGCAGATCAGAACCGCAGTGAGATGTCACCGACACTGGTCAGAATGGCTGTCATCAAAAAGACAAGTGACAACGAGTGCTGGCGAGGCCGTAGAGAAAAGCCCCCTTGCACCGCTGGCAGGAGTGTCCTGGGAAAGCCACTGTGGGAACAGTGTGCGGGTCCCTCGAAGACTTAGCACTGCACGGCGCTGCCCAGTGTGGGCAGTGCTGGCCTGGGACTCGGAGGGGCGGGGAGCCGGATGCCAAGGTGGCACCCGGTCAGAGGGAGTAAGTGGCTCCCCGGGGTGGACAGAGGCAGAGGGGAGGGGCCGACAGCCGGGATTACCGGCGCCGAGGACAGCCTGGCGGTCCACGGGGCAGCCAGCGGGGTGGCCCCTCGCTGGTGGCAGCCGTCAGCCCAGCACTGTGGGGTAGAGCCCGTGGAGCCAGGGCCGGGGGCAGGCAGGGCGTGGAGGACTTGTGTCCAGACGCTGGTGGCTGTGGGCGAAGTCCTGGTCCCTCTGGGGGCCAGCCCAGGGGACGTGCGGGCTGGGGGTCATGGGGACACGCCTGCAGCCCAGTCCTGCCCCGCTGACCGCTTGGCCGGGACCCACCTCTGCCCGCGGGCCACAGCTGGGGCCTTGGCCTCTGGCCCCTCGCTTCCCAGCACTTCTCGCTCAGGCTTCTCACTGTGTGTGAGGGTCGGCCCCACCCAGTGGCCAGCAGGAGGTCCTGTCCCAGAGGGCCTACAAGACGCAGGGGCGGGAAGGGGCTGGCCGGCTTTAGGGTCCTCTGGCTGAGGAAGGGGGCAGCACACCCACTGGTCTCCAGCGCAGAAAGGCAGGCCCCGGGCAAATCCCCTGCCCCTCCCCGCTCCCCGCCCTAACGTCCTCTTCTTCCATGTGTTCCCTTTGTTCCGCTCCGGAAGACTTACCTCCCGCAGCCGGCCATCTGCCCTGACTCCGTGTACAAGCTGATGCTGAGCTGCTGGCGGAGGGACACCAAGCAGCGCCCCTCGTTCCAGGAGGTGCACCTCCTGCTGCTCCAGCAGGGAGACGAGTGACGCGGCCCTGCCTGGCCCCGGCCCGGCCGCCCCGGCGCCCACGAGACCCGCCGCCCACCCGCCCCGGGCCGCCTGGACGCCGGATGGACCCGAGGAGGAACCGAGGCCTGCTCGCTTTTCTTTCTCTGTCCCTCGTCCGCCTCCACTCACTCCCACTCTCCACCCCCGACCCATATATACTTTTTTTACATTAAAGAACTAAAAAGGAAAAAAAAAAAGAAGCCTAGGGCAGATAAGATCTAGTAAGAACATCTTCCTTGATAGACCAAAGTGTCGGATAACAGAGGCTCGATCGCGTAGGTGATTGGTGAAGGTTAAGAATGCTGTGTCTATAAGTGTGCAGGTTCCACGATATTGTTCCATGTCACCTTAAAACATAGTTCTGGAAAGAAAGACGTGAAGAATCCTGATGTCTTAGGGAACATGAGATCAGGCTGAGGGAAGACGCTGGGCGAGTGTGGAGGCGCGGGACGGGGAGTTTCGGGAACTAGTCGCAGATGCTTGTGCCCCCTGATCGGGCCCCCGGCCTTGTCGCGGGCGATGGCACACGCTTCTTGGAAACAGGCGTTGTGTCCGTTCATGGGCAGAGTCGGGGCTGAGGTCTGTGTGCCTGGGACATGTGTGAAGGAAGGAGCATTTCTGCCGCGAGGTCGTAGGAAGGGAAACTGTCATCGCAAGACAAACGAACAAACAAATCCCCCCGCCCCACGTACCTCGTGTCCATGAGTCTCAGGTAGAGACTGGGCCCAGGGCAGAGGCCAGTGGAGGCCGGGCGACCGCTGTGGTGGTCATGTCTGCAGTGCGTGCTCCCCCGTGTGGCGGCGGGCGGTCTCCGGTGTGTCTGGTGAGGGCCTGGATTTGAGTCAGGAACCACGGCGTTTGGAGAGCTGGATCCTGGGCCCTCGGCTCCCCTCCCCCAACCCTCAGGGGTTTCCGATGGGACCCCCGCTGGGGCCGGCACTGGGCCGGATGCCTCAGGCCCGTGCGTGCTGTACGTAGCCAGAGGCAGACGTGTAAGACAGGTGGGGTGTCCCCCGAGGTGGGGGCCTTGGTCACCGGAGAGGCTCAGAATCAGGCTGAGGAGCTCGGGAAGAGCGACGTAGGCTTCGGAACGCAGGAGCGGTGCGAGGTGGCGCTGGATGTGCTTCTGCACAGGCCGGCAGGACACAGCCCCCCCCCGTGACGGCCGAGTGGACATGTGGCCTCGGAGACACTGTGACCAGCAGAGAAGAAAGCCTGAGGCTCTGGCTTCAGGACTCGTGGGGACCCATGAATGTCGAGTCCGAGGCCCCGGGAACAGGCTCTGAGCAGTCACACCCCATGGGTCCTCAGACTCGGTGGGAAGCAGGAAAGGGACCCCCCAAATGTCGCTGAGGACGAACCAGGAGAGATGGCAGAGGTGCTTCCCCGGCGTGGGAGGACTGGCCTCGACCCCTTGGCTCTGCTTCCGCGGCCCTCACGTGGCCCCTTCGGGCACACGAGTGTGTCCCCTGCAGCCTCCAGTGTGCTCCGGGCCGCCGCAGGGGCGTCGCCCCACCCCAGATCAGCACCCAGGCGCCCCCTCCCACCAGCGCCCTCCCTGCTGAGTCCTGGGGCGCTGGCCCCGTTCTCTCCAGGACTGGCTGTGGAGACACCGCTGGTTGTCTGTCTGCGAGCTCGATGCTCTTCCCGCGTCAGCCACGCTGCCTCCTGGACGCGACCTGCACCTGTGAAACAAGGGCGCTGCGTCAGGCGGCCTTGAAGTCAGTCTCCGCCGGGTCCGATGCGCTCGGTGCTTAGTGGACTCTGTCCTCTGCCCCGAGAGCCGTGGGCGGCCTTGAGACACTGCATCTCCACATCCTGCAGAAAGGGATCGCGTTAAAGTGAACTTCGTGTGTCTGGGTTTCCCTGGCCTGGAGTCACGGTGGCAGCCTCTTTCAGTGGCTGGCACACGCATCGTCGCACGCACCCAGCCCTGGGGTGAGGAAGTCCTCCCCGCATGGAGACTGTCGTGTTACAGATGCGGGGTGGCCTTCTGGCCTGGCCATGCCTACAGTTTGCACCACGAACCCCAAGGGCCAGCAGAGTGCATGGCGAAGGCTCGGTGTGCAGAGTTCACAAGCAGCCGGAGTCTGACTCGGAAGGACGAGCTGGCATCACTCAGAAAGGGAGGCAGGTGCAGGGAGGGGCCGGGCGCCACGGGCATCTCGTCTGCTGCAGCTTGGCTCTTCGTGAGCTGTTTCTGTCCGGGTGATGGTTTGGGGTGGTCAGAGTTAGAGGTGCGTGTTTGCTGGTTGACGTGCTGACGGCTGGGCCGGAATCAACTATGCCGTCCAGACACGTGTGCTCAGGAAGGACGGGGTGGAAGGAGGCGGTTTTGGCGCTGTGGCAAGGACCCTCGTGGGTGCCCGAGACTGTGTGGCGGTGCTGTGTGCGAGTGGAGTGACCGAGAGTAAGGACGTGCATGTGGCTGGGTGGCAGGCAGTGGGTGGGAGGGCTGCTTCGGGAGCGGGGGTGGAGTTTGGGGGGGACAGGGGTCGGGGGGGGGGCGAGGCGGAAGCCGGGCCCTGCTGAGTCCATTCTGGAGACGGATCTGAGACAGGGCAGGGAAAGTCCGCGTCCGGAAGATAAAAGATGAATCTGTGTGGAGAAGAGAGAGATTCTGAGTGATGGACGTTATAAAATGTGTATTAAAAGTGAGGTCCGGGGCCATGTAGGAGCCGGGAGGGAGCTCTGCAGGGTTTATGGGAGGGTCATTGTGAAGCACACTCGCACCCACAGGGCGAGGGGACCTTGCGTCTCACGGGAAGGTGGGACCGAGGAGTCTGAGCGCCTCGTGTTGCGCTTTGGTGCCGGTAGGAGACCGACTTGGTCAGCACCGGGCTCGGTTCCCCAAGTGCTACCTTGGAAACGAAGACTGAGACACGGGGAGTTCCTGGGGCTTCGAGTTCCGTGTCGCCGCTTCTCGCTTCTGTCAGCCGAAGGCCACAGGGGTCTGGCGGAGCAGCAGACTCGAGTCAGATGGACCGTGTCTGGTCCGATGCCTGCGGGGGCCGGGCCTCCCGCAGAGAGCCGTGACACGGGTGGAGCCCCACCTTCCAGTGGGTCAGAGAGAGGAAAAGCGATGAAGACGGACGTTCTGAGGAAATACTCTAAAACCCACTCATAGCATCCGTTTTGCCGAAAACTATAAAAAATGAAGAAAATTACAGCTCAGGCTTAGCTCTCTCCCAAAATATGGCTGTTAAGTTTTTGATCCTAAGCTGAATTTGTTGTCCTGCATCTTAGCCTTTCAGGATTCCGACCTCTGATCTCTGGCAGTGCACATGGCCGGGCCCTCAATGTTTCTGTAAGTTGCAGGTCCTGCCCTAGGCTGGAAACTAAAGTCTAATGTTTTTATAAAAACAGAGGGAATGTCTTCCCCATCTGGTGAATGTTTTGGAATGCTGAGCTGACATGGAATGGGGCCAGCATGGTTAATGGGATTGGATTTCTGGCATTTTGAGTTCTCTGCGACAAAGAGGTACATTGCTTGCTGGCAGACAGGGTGGGCAATTGTTTTGTTGTTTATCCTTTTTTTAAAGTTATTTTGAAATACTTTAAGAAGTTGCAAAAACAGTACAGAGTGGCCTTTCCCTAACAGTGGCACAAAGGGTTTGCAGAGACTGGGGATGGGGTTTGGGGGAGCACAGTGAGCTGAGGCCGTCCCTTTGCCTGGAAGCTGTTTTCTTGGACAGAGGGTTGGCACTAACTGCAAGTGGGGGGACTCGGCGAGTGTGTAATCCAGCTGCTCTTACTGTCCTGGGTGCCCTGTTGCCCTCCCCGTTGCCTGGCAGAGCGGGAGGGGGGGCACCTCCTGTGTGTGAAACATCTGGGCTGCTGTGCAGGCTTTGGAGGACCTCATCAAGGAGGAATGAGCAAATGGACTTAATTTCTGCTTAAAACTATCGTAGTCATTCCAAAATAGAATACGTAAAAGTTCTCTGTATTAGAAAAAGACACGATACCAATTGTATATTTTCTTTTCTTTATTTATTCTCTGTCTGTCAGATGATAAATTGTAAATAACAATGATTAAAGAAATATGCTACTGATGGATCCTGCTTTCTGTGCCAACGGTGTCAATTCTGGGCTTTGTCACCTTTACTCCCTGTGCCTTGCATCGGTTTTGGAGAAGTGTCGGGGCACAGGGACAGGGGAGGGTGTGTGTGCTGTCGCCACCTGTTGGGGGAGGGGATCCACAGAGGGAGTTGACACAGGCCTCACATGTTCGGTGACTGTTTCTTGGAAGAAAAGCACCTTGGTCTCTGGCATTTCCACACTAGAGATGGGATTTTATGTTGTCACGTTAGTCTCGTTCTGGGGAACCCAGTCCAGAGTTAGTTGGGGATCCTTCACTGTTGTCACAAAGTGGCCTTGTTGGATACACAGACGTCTACACTGCAGTCTAAATTTAAATCCCATCATGGTGCGTCTGAAGACGCCCATGCACTCAAAAAGCAGCCAAAGCTGTTGACAACCAGAATGTACTCAGTCTGTTAAGGGATGTTAGGAGGAAACGCCCCCAAACGACCTGCTGCTTCTTGCCCCTTGAAGACTGTGTTTATACCTTTAATTTTCTGAGTAGCATTAACATCTTTTTTCAGCGATGGCCAGGACAGATAAAGGAATGGACACAGGCTCTCAGGACAGCCGATGGAGGCCACAGTCCTGGCCCACCCGGCCCTGCGAAGGTCTGAGATCCTGATTCCGTCCCCCAGTTCAAGTTTTAAAAACTGGCAACTCCTGCATGATTCTAGCTAAAATTCTTCATAAAATCAATGTTCCAAAGGTGACTGCCAGAGGCGAACTTTCGGAGAGGGAGGGCTGGAAGCGGCGGCGGGCTGCCAAGCGGCACGGCGCTGGGTCTGCTCACGGAAAGAGGGGTGCGGCCTCCGAGCTCCGCGCCTGGACCCGCGCGCGCTACCACAAACGCCCGCGGCCCTCGTGCACCGGTGCCCAGGTGAGGGGCCGAGCCACGCCGCGCGGGCCAACCGCCGGGGCGCTGCAGGGAGAGCCGGGACTGGCTCCGCCCCTCGGCCGACCTCACCCCAGCGGGCGGCCTGCGGACGGCAGGCTGTGATTGGAGAAGGATCGATAACGCCATGGAGACGGGGCGTCCCTGGCTCTGATTGGAGGAGGGTCTCGGGAGGCGGGGCCGGAGGAGGCGGGCTCATGGTGGAGGACGGGGCGGGGCCGGCTGCGTCCCGGACCCTGATTGGAGGAGGGGCGCGAGAGGCGGGCCGACAGGGCTCGGGCCTCAGCCCATGAGAGCCACTCACTTCCGACTCTGTGACCCGAGGTCTGTGAGGCGCCATGCGGAAGGTGGTCCTGGTCACCGGGGCGAACAGGTGAGGACTCCCGGGCGGCCGCGGCGGCGGGACAGGCCCCGGGGGCCTGGGCTCCGAACCGGGGGAGGCAGCGCGGGCGCGCGTGAGTGACTCCGCTCCGTGTCTGGTCCCCAGCGGCGTGGGCCGGGCGCTCTGCCAGCGGCTGCTGCAGGAGGACGACGGGCTCCACCTGTGCCTGGCCTGCAGGAACCCGGACAGGGCCGAGGCCGCCCGCGCCGCGCTGCTGGCCACCTGCCCCTCCGCCCAGATCACCGGCGTGCAGGTGGACGTCAGCGACCCGCGCTCCGTGCTTCGGGCCGCCGGGGAGCTCAGGCGCAGGTGGGCCTCTGCCGCGGGCTTTCGGTGGGACCGCATCACAGCCGCGGCCGGGCTGGGACGGGACGGGACGGGCTGTGGCCGCGGTGGAAGGCGTTTGGTCAGGAGGCGTTTTCATCCAAAACCCGGGTGTTTCCTGGAGGTTGACACACGTGGCTCAATCGTGACGCCGCGCGGCAGCGATGCCTTGACACCTGCGTGCATTTCCGGCATCTTCCCGCTGGAAGGAGGTCGGGCAGGGACTGACGGTAACAAGTGAAGAGACTCAGGGTGGTCATGAGGGCGTGCCTGTGCGGGCCTCAGAACCCAGGGCTCCTTCCTGTTTTTTCAGGGAAGACATCTGGTTACCACAAATTAGTCATTTAGCATTTGGTAAGATAGTGACTTAGCCCAAATCTAGGGCAGCAAGGCTGTGGGGTGGGGGGGAGCCATCCCCGCTACAATGTGCAGCCCTGCCGTGTTCATTTCACCCTCAGGACCGCGCCTTGGGGTGGGTGGCATTATCCAGACGCAGGCCCAAAGGAGGCGGGGCAGAAGGAGTATCAATGGGGACATCTGACCTTGCATCCCGTGTGGCTCCCCAAATTCTGCTGGAAGCCGCCGTGGAGGAGCGCTCACGGACTGACACGTTCCGGCATTCCCCGCAGGTTCCGGAGATTGGACTTTGTCTACCTGAACGCCGGCATCATGCCCCAGCCGCGGCTGCACTTTGGCGCGCTGCTCTCCGGCCTCTTTTCAAGGTGGCTGCTGTCCCCTAGACGGACGGATGGGAAGGGAAGGGTTTGTTTCTCCGCCAGGTCCTGCCCGGGTGTGTTAAGTTTGGGGGCCAGGGGGTGTCAAGAAGAGTGAAGACCCCAGGGAAGCATGGCAGCCGCGTTGTGAGCAGCGTTTATTGCCGTGGGGACGGCTGCCTGTCATGGCTCCACGGTGTGCTAGATCTGATGGTGGTCGTGAGCAGGACCTCTCAGGATGAAGTGGGTTGTGAGTGGGACTCCCAGACCCAGGAAGGCGGCTTCAGAAGCACTGCCTGCTCCGTGTTGATGTCCCAAGCCCCAGGCATGGGGAGTGCAGGGAACCCAGTCCTGGGCGTTGTCCATCCAGTGGGAGCTGTGGCTTCCAGACCACCAGGCTGCAGGGAGATAAAACTTGTCTGGAGACCTGGTACCCTTACACACAGGCAGCCCCCTCCTCCCTGCACGCTCTTTCTGCTGTACTCCTCTTCTGTTGTGTACACGCACACACGTGCATGCACACACACAAATGTATGCACACACACATAAGCACATACACACATGTACACACAGATGTATGCACGCACACATGCAGGCACATACACATATACACACATGTAGGCATACACTTGCACGCACACACACAATACACATGTACACACAGATGCATGCACACACTTTAGGCGCATACACACATGCGCATGCACACACAATGCACATGTGCATATACACAATGCATGCACAATACATTGATGCATGCACGCACTGCATGCATGCACATGCATGCTAGAGATGCATCACATTCGCACACACATACACATGCATGCACACACGCAAGCATGCCCACACACACTGTTCCCACAGGCCTTGATGCCACAGGGAACCACCGTGTCAGGATGGGCGATGCCCTACGTGTGCCCAGTAAGACAGGCCATCTGACTGCTGGGCCAGGCACTAAGCCTGGGTCTGTGTGGTGACTCTCCCTGGCACGGCTGTCCCTGGAGGTGCCCATTCATAACCTTACCTGGGAGGCAGGGAGGTTCAGCGGTTTGAGAGACTCGGGCTCCTGTTGGCAGTGAGGGCCTCTGTGACTTGGCAGAGGGAGCACTTCTGCACCTTACTGAACACTGTCACTGGCTCTGAGGAAGAAGTACTTTACCCCTGTTGTCACTGAGTCCAGGAAAGGTAGTGTGGGCAGCGAGGCCAGCACGGTGTCCCTTCAGCGTTGTTAGTTGGAAAAGCTCTTAAAAGTCATGCAGCTGTCTCCTGCCATCTCAGAAGGGTGATCCACATGTTCTGCACAGCTGAGGGACTGCTGACCCAGGATGACAAGGTCACTGCTGACGGGCTCCAGGAGGTGTTCGCCACCAACCTCTTCGGCCACTTCCTCCTGGTAAAGTGCAATAAGCCAGCACTTCGTGTGGGTCCCAAAGGCTTGCCTGGGCACCCTGCCGTGTCGCTCGGCAGGCACGGCCGACACTCAGTGTCAGGATTGGGACGGTCACCCTCCCCGAAAACATTACTTCCCTACAGCAGTCTGTCCCATACACACGTGTCTCTTGTCATTGGCCTTGGAGAGCGGGAGGAAGTGGGAGAATGCCCAGGCTCTGCAGAAACACAGTGCAGGGACCGAGGGAGGCGGTCCTCAGGGGGTCGGGCGCATTAGCCACATAGATCATTTGGGGGTTTTGCCCGGGGATATGTCTGTTCTCTTCCATTTAACTCTTTATTCGCTCATTTACTTATTGTTCAGTTATACCTCAGTAAAGCTAAAAAAGTTGTTTATTATGTCTGTGTGGCTGTGTGTTTCCTGCTTTGAGTTACAAATATGTGTGTACTCACTTTTGTACTGGCGCTATAACCAGTTTGTACGTGGCCGTTTGTGTCTTGATTCGGGTAAACAGAGGCCATCCCGATGTTCCCAGCCGTCCTGGGACCCGGGTCATTCTGGGCCCCTCCCTTGCTTCCCCGTGACGCCCAGCCTCCCACTGACAGCAGCACTTGTGTCAGATGCTGTCTGTCCTCGCCCCGGTGGGTCCTGGCAGTTTCCGCCCCCCTCCTCGTGTAGGTCCGGGAGCTGGAGCCTCTGCTCTGCGACGGCGACAGCCCGGCCCGGCTCATCTGGACGTCGTCCCGCAATGCCCGGAAGGCCAACTTCAGCCTGCAGGACTTCCAGCACCGTGGTGGCCAGGAGCCCTACAGTTCCTCCAAGTACGCCATGGACCTGCTGAGCGTGGCTCTCAACAGGAGGCTCAACCAGCGGGTGAGGCGCCACCAGAGACCTCCCCCCGTGGCATGGCCTCTGTCGCCACTGTGGGCGGAGGGCGCTGTCCTGTGCTTCAGCGGGGCTGCTGTGAGGACAGGGACAAGGTAGCTGGCTCCACCCCCAGGCGCCGGGTCCAGCTCCTCCTGCAGCTCTGCGGGGCCACGGTGCTCCAGCAGAGTGGCGCTGACAGACCAGGGGCTCCCGGCACGGTGAGGCAGGTCAGAGGCCGCCTGTCCTCATCTGCAGACACTCAGGTTTGGAGCGGTTACGTCATTGATGCAGAGGTCACACTCTAGCCAGTGGTGGAGCCCGGGGTGGAGCCAGGCTTGTGACCTTGTGTGCTGGACCTGTGCACTGTTCTCTGGACCGCCCAGTGTCCGCACGCGGGTGTCCCTGCAGTCAGGTGCAAGGCCTCTGGCGGGCAGTCTCCAGAGGCCGGGGTTCAGGCTGGCTCCTCGCAGAGGGCAGCGCAGTCAGCTACGCCCACTCCCGCCGCCGGTCTGGAACGTGCTGTACCTCGGGCGTTTCAGGCCGTGGCACACCCAGCACCCCACGCGTACCCCTGTGTCGTGTGGTGCGGGCCTGTAGGTATAAAGAACTACACGTGCAAGGCCCTGGGCCAGCCTTGGGATCGAGGAGGGGGAGGAGGCACAAGGCGAGAAGCTGCCCACCTGTGAGGGGGCAGCTCGGATCCTGCGTTGAGCTCAGCCGCTGGCCTGAGCCACATGTGCCGGTCTGGACCTGTTTGTTGTAGAGCGGACCCCAGGTGGAATGGAGCATCTGGGCTGGGCTGGGCGGGGTCCCCACTCTGCTGGGCGCGTGCTCAGTTGGCATGTCAGTGCTCTTGGAACTCAGCCCACCACGTACCCCAGGGCCTGTACTCCAGCGTGCATGCCCGGGGACGATGCTGACCAACCTGACCTACGGCATCCTGCCCGCCTTCGTGTGGACACTGCTGATGCCGATCATCTGGCTGGTAAGCGCTGGACACTTCTGTTCCTACTTCACTTAAGCTGTTCGATTTGGGACTAAAAGATGAGCTTGTGGGTTTGGAAATAATTTAAGAAACTGGGCATAGAGGTGTCGAAGCTGAGGTTCTGACGTCCCCACACGTGCTCTCTGCGCCCTGCCTCCTGGCCCGCCCGCGTGCCCGGGGAGGGGGGCGTCCTGATCCGCGCAAGGTGGGCCAGAGCCCCGGTCTGTGGCCGGGACCCCATGCCAGCGGCATGAAACTGGGTTTCCCTGAGCTTCCAGGTGGCCGTGGGCAGCAGAAGTTCCCAGGGAGGGGGCGACTGTACGTCTTGGGGCCACAGGACCTGGTTTGCTTTTCCGTTTGCGTTGAGTGCCCTCCAGCGCACTTGGGAAATGCCGCATTTAGGAAGTGACCGTCCCTCGTGGAGCCAGAAAGAGCGCTCCTCGCTGTGGCGGGCGCGGGCCGAGGGCAGGATGGACGGCCCCTCAGGAGAGCCGAGTGCTGCAGATGGAGCCATCTTTAGTTGTTAGATGCCTTTATTTTTTGACATTTAAAATAACGCTGGGTGGGAAATGCAGTTAACCCCTTCGGGTTAGTGACCCCTAGTGACCCCGTGTCAAACGCCACAGACAGTGCTCTGTCCCCCCCGCAGCTCCGCTTCCTCGTCAACGCCTTCACCCTGACGCCCCACAACGGAGCGGAAGCGCTGGTGAGTGACTCGTTCTGAAGCCCACGCGGGGCCACGGCCGTCACTGCCGTGCCCCCGGGCGGCAGGACTGACCTCCGCCGAGGGCCCAGGTGGCCTCACCACCCGCAGCAGCTTCGGGACTTTTCTGTCTCTTTTGGAAACTCGAGGACCCAGCACCCCGGTGCTGACACGCAGCCCCTTAAATCGCGCCGCACTGAAGCCAGCGGAGGACACCCGGGGAGCCGGCGTGACGCTCTCGCTCTGGCAAACGCCGGCCCGCCGTTTGGTGTCCGTGCGGGGGACAGGCTGACGGAGGAAGAAATGCTGCTAAGCTAATTTTCATTAGTCCTCAGTGCATTCGCCAAACTGATGGAAGCACCGAGGGACGGTCCTGCAGGGGTTGCTCCCTGCACGTCCACGGTGCAGAGCACTGAGCCTGGAGGTCAGGTGTGCACTTGTCCTTGTCACACCGCAGTGCAGGGGACAGAGTGGTTAGAGGACAGAAGCTCCGTGCCGAGGGCCTGGCGTGGCGTGGCGGGGAAGGCACGTGACAGCCCGCCTCAGGGGCGGGGGTTAGACGTGGGGGCCTGGGCTCGGAGGCTCCGCCCACCACGTCGGCTGAGTGGGGCTGGAGGGCAGGTTGGGCATGGGTCGGACAGCAGTGTGACCCAGTGTCACAGCGTGTCGTGACCTTGCTGGGTGGGAGTGTACCCTAGTCTCCCTTGGTGGTGGTTGTGATGCTCATGAGGGACGTGGGTTTGGGTACCATGTGGAGACCAAGACCTCTTCCACCCCTGGTGGGCTGAGCCACGTGGCCTGTGGTCCAAGCGAACACGTGGGTGGGGCCAGGCCGTGGTATACGTGCACCTGAGGGGAGCAGATGGTTCTCTATGGGAGAGCAGACTCGTCACGCTGCTTCTGGGGCCAAGGTGCCAGAGGGGAAGGAGGGACGCCTCCCTCTGTGCGGCTCCCGGAGGCCGTGTGTGTGCGTGTGTGTGTTGTGTGTGTGTGTGTGTGTGCGCGCTGTGTGTGTGTGTGCGTGTGTGTGTGTGCGTGTGTGTGTGTGCGTGTGTGTGTGCTGTGTGTGTGTGCGTGCGCGCGCGGACAGCATGCTGCACTCGGCCGTGGGTGAGTGCGGGGCAGCTCGGGACGAGTCTGTCCTCCTGCCTAGAACTTTATTTGGGGTCAAGAGGAGAGAGGGCAAGCGCGTGGGGGGTTGTGGCCCTTCGTGCTTCCGGCCTGCCCTCTGCCCCCGACGCCACAGCGGCCCGCTTCCCTTCCAGGTGGGCTCTTCCGCCAAAAGCCTGAGTCCCTCGACCCGCTGAGCAAGTACCTGAGCGCCACCACGGGCTTCGGGAGCACGTACGTGACGGCCCAGCAGGTGAGTCTACGGCCGGCCGGCCGCCGCTGGCCCCTGCAGGAGCCCGTCGTCAGGCGCCAAGTCTGGGCCATGCGCGTGGGCCACAGTGGCCGCGAGACCGCGTTGTTAACACGCGTGGCCCTGGCGTGTCCGTGTGTCCACGGCCACATGGCTGGTCCCTTCTCCAGGTTCATGGGCACCGTGCCCCACAGGGCGCGCGCTGGCTCTGCCGTGAGTCCTTCGCTTGCTTCGGGCCCAGGAGGTTGGAGCTACCCCCTGGCTAGCCTTGGGGGGCTGTCTGCTCATGGGGGGGTTGGGGTTCGTTGGGCCTGTGAACCCAGGTGCTTCATCATGGCCCGCGGACCTGCGTCAGCACAAAGCTTTTCACCCTCTGCCGATTTCTGGGGTCACGCTCTCCTCTTTGAAAGGTGCGGCTGCAAGGACCGCATCCGCCTCCGGCAGCGTCGGAGAACCACACGGCTGGACGGGCAAAGATGTTGTTTCCAAAATATAAACCGGGTTTTTGGTTTTTGTTTTTTGTTTTTTTAATTTTAAACCTTTCAGCTTTGTGAAGACAGACCCTTTTTGGAAGTTTAGGCTCTGTGTTGACTGGAGAAGAGTCATCAGCGTGTTTTACAGCGGCTGAGGATTGCGCTGACGCGGTGTCTCAGTTAAAATGGGATTTTCTTAGTGGACAGAAGGGGCTGAAGCACCAGGGCGCTGAGACCCCACACACGAGGGCACTTCACGAACACACAGGGACACAGCCTCGGGCTGGCAGGGCGCTCCGCACGCCCGCGGCTGAGGTGCCCCTGCTCTGCCAGCCCTGGGGCAGGGACAGAGGGGGACACCTGGGTGGGGCCGCACCGCCACGTCCCTTCGTTGCCAGAGTGTGAGCATGCTGCCCGCCAGCTCAGTGCCGTCCTTCATCGGGGGCCAGCCTGGCCAGCACCAGGCCGTTTTGCAAAAGACGTCAGGAGTTGGGAGGTGGCCAGCATTTGGAGCCGAGCAAACCTGCAGACTGTTCCTGCTTGTCCTTCCTCATGTTGGAGCTGGTTGGCGTGCTCTGCCTGGGTCCTGGCCGTCCGACACAGCAGAACGGACCTAAGGGACAGTCAGTGGGCTGGGCGCAAGTTGGAGCCACACTGAGCGGCCTGTGGCCTGGGGCCAGGGCTCCCCGGCGTACACGGCCTCCTCTCTGGCCGTCCTGACCCCTGGCTCTCTTCCAGATGGACCTGGACGAGGACACGGCCGAGCGGTTCTACCACAGCTTGCTGGAGCTGGACACGCACGTCAGGGCCACCCTCCCGGGCATAGGCGCGCAGAGCTGATGGGGACACTGAGGGCCCTGTGTGCTCTGGCAGTGGCTGCGTGCCATGGCCATCCCTCCCCTGCCGGTCCCCTCCTGGCCTGCAGAGAGCACCGCCGGCCAGCTGTTCCTGGATGGCGTCACGTCCTCACCGTGGCCTTTGTTCCCGCTGGCCTGCCCCTGGAGCCACCACGTTCTGTGGACAGGGTGTGGCCAGAGTGACCACACCCCAGGCCCCCGTCCCCCGTGCTCTGTCCTGGCGGGGGGAGGCGGCCCCACTCTGGTGACATGGCGGCTGTGCTCCCTTCCTGGCCCCGGGTCACAGCCCCCCCGTGTCCCCTGCACCTGCTGCTGCCCCCGCCCTGGGGGTCGGGGTGCTGGCCGTCAGAACAAAGCAGCCCTGCAGTGAGTCCGGTGAAGAGCGGCCTGCGTGTGTGGCCTCTCGGGTCACTTCCTCAGTTCAGAACTGTCTTTCATCCACATGGAGGTGGCCGGTGTCAGCACTGGCCGGACCTTTAACACCGTCTGCAGATTTGTTCATTGTAACAACCCATTTTCACAGTCACATGTGAATGGGCTGTAAACTTGCAGCAAAACAGTGATTCAGTCACTATTTCAACAACTCTGCGGCTGGGTCACTGCTGGCGGGGAGTCTCCCATTTCGGGGGTCGGGAGAGCTCACGACTCAGTTTCCGGGATGCGAACACAAAAGGCAGAAGCACCTGGATGTTTCACCAAGTGCGGCCAATGTGGGGACGTGTGTGGAACTCGATTGCGTCAATAAAAATGAAAGTGGTGTGTAAATAGGACTTCCATACTTTCTTTAGTGCGAATTTTTTGTTAATATTTCTCTAATTTGGTTGCTAAAGGTATTTTTAATGCTGTTAAGCCTTCCAAGTGTGACGGTGTGGGCTGACCACTGCCGGACACTGTACCCCCGCCCCCCCGCCCCCGGGCTGTGACCGGTCCCTTGTCCTTCGGGTGGCCTGCGTGTCTGCCTGCCTCCTCCGTCCGTGGCTGTGGAGTGAGTATCCAGCACAGTGCCACACTGAGGGCGTTTCTAGGAAGAGTTCTCTTCAGAGATGAGCAGTGGGGACGTTGCAGGTTGGAGTGACAGCGTAGGCACGGTGTGCCACACGGACGTCGTTGCGTGACGGTGCGGAACAGTGCCCGCGATGTGGCTTTGTGGATGTCTTGGGTCCTGTTGGCTCCCAGGGCTCTGGGGAAGGAGGTAAAAGGAAGTCCTCAGAAAACCCATGGCACACACGCCCCGGATCTCAGGCTGTCGGAGCATGGCCCCTTCACGTGCTGTTGGCCGGGGGATGGCAGTGAGCGGTCGGGTGACACTGGGGTGACAGTGTGGACACGTCTCGGTGCTCAGGGAGGCAGCATTCCCCCGGGGTGGGGACAGTAAAGAGCCAGGTGGCAGGGGGGAGTTGGGCGAGCATTCTTACCGAGCTTGGTGTGCCCGCGGGTCCCGTGCTCACACCCTCCCTGCGGTGGGGACACGATGACGTCCCCCAGCCTCTTCTGAGTCCCCTCCCCCAGGTAGGAGCACTTTTTCTCCACAATCTCTGCTTTGAATTCAGAAATAAGTGTGAAGGGTCGGGCTGTGCCCCCCCCCCAAGTGTCACGTTGACATCCTGATCCCAGGACCTCAGACGGGACCTGCTTGGGGCAGAGGCCCGTTGAGAGGCAACCGAGTTAGGGCGAGGTCGTGGGCTGGGCTCTGAGCCAGTGCGACCGGTGTCTGTGCGAGGAAGGGAACTAGGGCGCAGACACACACAGGGATGACGCCGTGAGGACGCGGAGAAGCGGCCGCCTGCAGCCGAGGACAGAGGCCTGGGACGCCCCCTCTCGGCCTCAAGAGGGGCCAGCCCTGCTGCCGCCCCGATGTCGGACCTCTGGCCTCCGGCCGTGAGACCACCATCTGTCCTTTAAGCCCGGTGTGTGGCGCCTTGTTACGGCACCACATGGGGGAGACGGGACGAGTGTGGGAGACGGGCCCCGGCCGAGAACCAGCGTCGCCCTGTGTCACGCCGCCCGCGAGGCCGCCCGCGAGGCCGCAGACACACGCGGAGGCGGCCCCAGCCTGCCCAGTGCGTGGAGACGCCGGCATCGGAGGTGAGCCGGCCGGGCCCAGGGGGCCGTTTGTGGGTTTCGCTTGGCGGGCACCCGTGTCTGTCAAGTAGCCGGTGTCAGCCGTGTCCGGCGAGGGCCGAGTGTGTGAGACCGGAACCACACGGCGACCGGACTGTGTGACCCAAGTGTCCAGAGACGCACGGACTCTCCCCATGGCGTCGTGAAAGGACAGGGATGTGGGGGTGACGAGCAGGAAGCCCATCGTCTTCAGCCCCTAATCAAGTCACGGGTCTGGGCGGCCGTCCTCGGAGAGCTGCAGGCGGAGGGAGACGCGCACGGTGGAGGCCGCAGGGACACACGTGCCTGCGAGGGCCGTCCGTGTGGGTGTCGGGTGACACGTGTCCGTGTGGGTGTCGGGTGACACGTGTCCCATGTCGGTGTTGGTGACTCATGTCCCCTTCACGCTCCCAACGGACTCACTCTTGTTCGTAGCTGAGCTTCTTGTCTTCGTCTTTCTGTTTTATATCGAGATGAACCTTTTGTGACTTGTCAGTTTCTGCGAACCAACGGCTTTGGGATAGGGCCCGGGGCGGTCCCTCGGGCGGCAGGCTGGACAGGCCTCTTGTTCCGGGGTGAGGCTTCCGCTTGCCTCACCCGGCGACCAGCCGGTGGTGGCCTCCAGGGAACAAGTACGTGTGTGGGGTGCCGGAGCCACCCGAGCAAAGACCACAGACCGGTGCGAAACGGTGGTGCGGTGTCCTCCCGGAGCTCCGGGGCTGGGGGCTGCGGTCAAGGTGTCGCCGGGACTGCCCCCTCCCGAGCCTCCACGTGGGCCTTCCTCACGCCCCCCAGCGTCTGGGGCTTCGGATGCGCTCCGGCCCCGGGCAGCCGCTTCCAGTGGCCGGTCCTACCTCACTGTGACCGCATCTCACTGACCGCGGCTGCCAAGACCCTACGTCAAAGCTCAGCCACCTCCGCAGGCCCCAGGGGTTGGGATGTGGCTGTTCAGGGCCACGGTTCACCCCATGACACGGACTGTTAAGAAATCCTGCGGGGCACTTTCTTTTGGGTCAGTGTTACCAATTTTTATTTCCAATCTTACAAATAGATAATTTGTACATTTTTAAAATTAAAAACCGCGTTGCCAGCAGGTTTACCGCACGCACCACCGGCAGTTACACTGTTTTAATAACCAAACAACCCCATTAACCTTTCATAAACCTCAGCAACACAAACGTTCCTGAAAACGCACCGTCTTCACGCCTGATTCACTTGTTTCCGCTGCTGGTGCTCTCATCTGTCCAGCTCCCCGACCCTGTAACGTCGCCACGTCCTCTGCGCCCTGAGCCTCCTTCCCCCTGCCTGGGTCCCCCTGACCACCTCCGTGAGGTGTCCTCGGCTGCTGTTTCTTCCTCAGCACTCACTGCCACCTTCCTGCAGCCCGCCCGGTCTGGAGTCCTAAGCGCAGACCCCGGGGACCCGCGCGGGCCGCTGCAGTTTCCGAGTGGGACACACGGTGGCGCTCTTAAACCACGCTCTGGGCCGGGGCGTCGGAACGGCTCGCCCCAAAGCTCCCTCCATTCCGCTTCGTTAGATCGGGCTTTCAGTTTTTAATCTTACTTGAGCAGAAGCTACTTTTTTTAGTGATGAAAGTTAGGAAACATTCACCCTCCCTCATCTCCGGGGCAGGGCAGGCAGGGTCATCTTGGAGCACGTGACACTGTGCTCGTCACAGCCTCTCTGAGAACCGATCAATTCCTTAATTTTGCCTGCTCCTCGAGGGTTAATCTGTTATTCCCATTTTCATTTCGAAATGCAGAATCAGTTTACGAGCCTCCACTCTGATCTGGGGGACCCCGTAAGCCTTGGGCCCCAGAGGGGCTGCTCTGGCCACTGCGGTGACCCCGTCACCCTTCCAGAGGTGTCCCTGTTCTTGTCCAACCTCTGGGACACCCAGAACTCCCACTACACCCACTGTCATGGTCCAAAGGTGACGGGAGGCCGGGCTCAGGGCCAGGAAACCAGGCGAGAGCTCGCAGGGCGGGGTCTACCGAGCAGCCAGCTGAGCTCTGCCTCCTCCTCGTTTCCTGCTTCATGCCTAATTAGAGTGTTTTTAATTAGATGAACTCCATTAATGGCCACTTAAGTTTCAATTCAGAGGTCACATGTGGACGCTGCCGCCCGCCGCGGGTGTGCTCTGCGCGTGGCCATCTGCCGCTAGTCGTGTTAATGGGTGTAATGGGTGGTGACGGGTCCCTAACTGCTGGCTCTGGGCGAGAGGCCAGGCCCGGGCGGCCTGCATGTCACCCTGGGCTGGAGCCGCTGGGCAGGCAGGGAAGGGGTGGGAGCGGGAGGACTTCCTGGGCAGATTTGGGGGGCTGTGGCCGGAGAGCTGGGGTGCTCAGAGGTGCTCAGCACCATGCGGGGCGTCTCAGGCAGCACCTGGACGGTGCCTCCGTCCTCCCTGGGGGTTCGCTGGTGCTGGCGTCGCTGCAGGTGCCCGAGGCCTGGGTGCCATTCTGCCGTTTTACCCTCAAATCACTGTAATAGGGAGAACTGGGGGTCCTTGTGATTGGCAGGTACTTATTACGGGAGAGACACCATGATAAGTGGGTGCTTAAATTGTCTCGCTTAATTGTCACAGGGTCACAGGGCAGGCCTCGTTATTCCCACCCCCTCAGAGGCTAAGATGCATCAGAAGAGCAACGTGGGCGTGGCCCGCCCCGCCTGCCGCCCCGCCTCCCACCCGCCTGCCGCCCGCCTCCGCCTGCCGCCGCCGCCTCCGCCTCCGCCCCGCCTCCGCCTCCCGCCCCGCCTCCCGCCCCGCCTGCCGCCTGCCGCCCCGCCTGCCGCCCCGCCTCCCGCCCCGCCTCACGCCTGCCGCCCCGCCTTCTGCCCACCTCACGCCCCGCCTCCCGCCCCGCCTCCCGCCTCCGCCCGCCCCCGCCCCGCCTCACGCCTGCCGCCCGCCTTCTGCCCCACCTCTTGCCCCGCCTCCCGCCCCCGCCTCACGCCTGCCGCCCCGCCTCCTGCCCGCCTCACGCCCCGCCTCCCGCCCCGCCTCCCGCCTCCCGCCCCGCCTCCCGCCCCGCCTCACGCCTGCCGCCCGCCTTCTGCCCCACCTCTTGCCCCGCCTCCCGCCCCCGCCTCCCGCCTGGCGCCCCGCCTGCCGCCCCGCCTCCCGCCTCCCGCCCCGCCTCCCGCCCGCCTGCCGCCCCGCCTCCGCGCCTCCCGCCCCGCCTCCCGCCTGCCTGCCGTCCCGCCTCCCGCCCGCCTCACGCCCCGCCTCACGCCTGCCGCCCCGCCTCCTGCCCCTCCTCACGCCCCGCCTCATGCCTGCCGCCCCGCCTCCCGCCCGCCTCCCGCCCCGCCTCCCACCTGCCGCCCCGCCTGCCGCCCCGCCTCCCGCCCCGCCTCCCGCCTGCCACCCCGCCTCCTGCCCCGCCTCCCACCCCACCTGCCGCCCCGCCTCCCGCCCCGCCTGCTGGCCGGCAGCCTCCCCTGCCCCAGCTTCCGGTGGATGGGGCCACAACGGGGGTCCCCTCCTGCTGAGCCAGCTGAGTCACATAATAACCAAGTCTTTTCATCCAAAGGGGCCAGGTGACTGTATTTGCCCAGCAGAACCAAAAAAGCAAATGTGGCGAGTATTTCAAGCAGTAAAGTCACGTGGTCACCACCGAACTGCTACACAAAGGTAACACGTTCAGCTTAGGTGGTGACGAAAGGCACAAACAGGACAGGACGATGGCATCAAAGCGTCTGATGTGTGGAAGGTTTGGATGTGTGTCGACCGTGAACAGCAGTGGGATTTATTGGATAGCACAGTAAAAAGCCCATGGAATGGCTTCTCCTCATCACTGTCGGTCGTCACCTTGGGCCTCCCCTGGGTCTTCAGCCACCTGAGGCGTGTGGCACCAGCCACCCCATCGTCCAGCACTTCCCGTCACCTCGATGGCGGGAGGTGGAATTCGGTCTCATCCTGGGGGGCTCATGGGACGGGTGGAGGGGGACTGTGGGCACACGAGGACATGGAGGTGCCCAGGCTGCAGTGGACACGACATCCAGATAGGCAGGTGTTCAGGTGAATGACCAATGGCGTCCAACCTCGGCCCACGAGGTCCCATCCCAGGTGGAAGGGGAAGGGAGTGTTTGGAGCGTGGGGTGGAAAACGCCCTCATGTGTCACCCCACTCATCTGTAAGGCTGACGGTCACTAATCCATGTGCCGCTGTTTCCAGAATGCTCAGGTCTCGGAATCTGGGAACATCAAAGCCGAGCGTTCTCAGGAGCCGTGCTCAACTGTGAGGCCCATCTTCGTGGGTCCACCCCACGTCCCGGGAGCACGCCGGCCACCAGCCGCCCTCTGTGCCTCCTTTGCTCCCTCCCTCATTCTCCAGGACCGGGGATTGGTTTCACGGATGCCGCTGTCGGCAGAAGGGACCCAGCCCTGCTTCTGCCTTCTCCGTCCTGCCCCTCCTGCCCCTCCTGCCCCTGCCCTGGTACCACCTGCTGCTGAGCCGGCTAAGCCCCAGCTGCGCCCTGTTGAAAATTCACCCTGAACTGCAAACACCTGGTGCCAGGCCTTGTGCTCCGTGTGCTGATGGGCAAAGGGCAGAGAGCAGGCCGGGCCAGGGGGAAAGGGGAGGGCCCGGGAGCAATGGCGAAGCCGGACACCACCTCGGCTCCCTCCCGCCAGGCGGTTGGGGGGGCCGGGGGTTGGGGAGCCCTGCTCTGGGCGTGGGACCAGACTGGCCCTGCCCTTAGCCTGGCAGTGGGCTGCTGATGGAAACGCAAACGTGTTTGGTTCATGAAATTAAAAGTTTTGAATTTTTAAAGTAAGATTTCACCATCCGCCAGGAATCCACCATGCCGGCCGCCTGTGCCGGAAGTCGGTGATGGTGGGAAAGACGCGTTCGTGTTGTGGCAGCAAACACACCTGCAGTACCGCGACCACGTTCGTAAGTAACACGCGTTTCCGGTCGCCGGAGTGAGTCCCGGCCTCTGACGAGCTGCACGCTCCTTCCACGCGAGCCGAGGGGAAATCGTCAGACGTCGCCCGCTTTGCTCACGAGGGAGTCGGAATTTGTCGGACGGGGGCGAGCTTTGGGCTCAGGCGTCTGCATTTAAACCTGGCCCTGGTGCTTACCTCCCGGTCCTGTAAACTGCGGAGTTTCTCAGCGTCTCTGAGCCTTGGTTTTTCTCTGTAAAACGAGCATGTGGCATCTCCCAGGGGTGCGAATATCCAGTGAGATCGTAAGTGATGCATGCGGTGACTGGTGCGGAGACGGCTCGGATGAATGCTGCTTTGTCCCCTGCCTGCTTTCTCTCGTCTTCTTTTCTTTCTGAGTGAAAACCCTGAGACCAGGTGATGCCGGTGGACTAAGGCTCAGAGCAAGAGCCTGCCGGCCAGAAAGGCCTGGGGATGCCCAGGGTGATGGGGCGCCTGCTCCCCACCCTCCCGCCTGGTGGACGAGAGTGGGCGACCGGGCTGTGGGGGTGCTGGGCGGTCAGGGGCACCTGTGAGCGGTAGGGCAGCAGGAGGAAGGTACCGAGCTGCTCCCATCCCGGGAGCAGCACTGTCCCCTACACGTGCGCATCGGTCAGGTGCCAATTTTCCTGTCTGGGCTGGAAGTTCTGGGCCTGAGCTGTTTCAGGCTCAGCATGAGGTGTAAACAGGCTGTTCTGGGGAGGGACAGAGCCTTTCTTTTGACACGGCCGGCTGTCACTTTGTAAAAGCTTCAGAAAAGGTGCTAATTGAGCATAGCATGCCACAATTTCCCTCTCATAAATATTCTTCCCCTCTCAGAGAAATTGGCCTGTTCCTAAGAGCCAAACGTCATTGCAAGTGGCAGAGGCTTTAACGTAGGTCAGAGAGTGAACCCCAAACCTTGCCACCCTCCTGTCGGCAGGGGGCCCAGGCGGCACCTGCAGAGGGAATAGAGCAGGTCAAGTTCCATGTTTCATCTTAAAAATGGGCGTAAAGCGTCCATTCCTACAAAATGTGTCTGTATTTTAAAATTGAAATGATTTTGAAACTAGAGACAGGCCCCATGATTAGCTGGCACGCCACCCGTCACCCCCAAAGCCCACCCGAGACACCCACGGGACGGCGCCAGCCACGACGGGGACTCAGCACGCCCTCGCCGGTCTGGTCCGGTCTGGGGCCCCGTGTTCCCGTGTGGGTCTTCTTGAAAGGACAGCTCAGCCTGGGGCGGGAACTGGCCCCAGCAATCACCGTCATCACGTCGTTTTAACTTCAGAAACTCACCTGTTTGTGCCTCTGGGAGTTTTGACTAAATGGAGTTTCTGGGCTAGAACGGGCCAAAGGCCAGCCGCAGTCCGGGTGACGGGGTCAGACACGGAGCCCGGAGGGGCCCACAGCGCCCATGGCTGCCAGAGCCGGGTGCCTCCCGTCACCCGGAAATGCACGAGGGGCTCCATGCAGAGGGTGGCGACCGGCGAGGCCCCCGGCGAGATGGGCGGCTGTAGCCCTGGCTTCGGTGAGGGCGGGGTCGAGGGTGCCGTTCTGGGCGGGAGGGCAGCTTGAGCGAAGACCCAGAGGCCAGCAGGTGACAGAGGGACACTGGCAATGCCGAGGCTGGCGGGGCCACTCTCAGCCCTCCCGGCGGGCCCTTAGGCCTGTCCTCTCATCCCTGTGGATCCTCCTGTCCCTGCGGTGGGACCGAGCCAGCTTCCACCCCCTCGGTGCAGGGAGGAGCCACCTAATGAAGCTGCGGCCCTGAGACTGAGGACGCTTTTCCTGACCCAAATTTTAGAGGCGTCTTTGCCGTTACAGCCGGCACAAGCCCTCGGGGGAGAAGACTCGTTGCGGGGGTGATAGGTGGCTTCCTGCCGGAGGCCGGCTTCCGCAGCTGCTGCGGCAGGCAGATCGGCTCTCGGCTCTCGTAGGTGGCAACTCAAAGACGAGCACTCACGTCTGTGATTCTCTCCCAGCCGCACGGCAGACACTGAATATCCAGCGGCAGCACGAGGTCTGCAGACCGTCCCCTGGTGCGCCCCGGGAGGCTGGCGAGAGCCGTCCCGCGGCGGGGTCTGCATGCGTGCCGTTCGAGCCAGATGGCCGGCCGCCCCCCCCCCGACGTCTAGGGGACGTGTGGGCTTGTGCTGGCTGCACTGGTGACACGCGGTCTCCCGCTTACAGCTCTGGGAGCAGACGGCCCGGAAGCCAGGGTGAGGGGAGGGGTCTCCCCAGGAACCACGCGATGCTGAGATGAAACGGAGTCTCATATCCCCGAAGGCCTGAAAAACTCTCGCCAGGGAGAGGCCGGCTGGCACGTGAGGCCAGGACGTTTTGCTCACTCCCACTGTGTCAGGGCGCCCCGAGACCCCAGACGGGAGCCTGTGCCGTTTGCGCTCTCCCGGGGTGTCTGGACTCGGCCTGTGTGCCTGACCCTCAGCTTTCCATCCTGACCCCAAGTCGGCCACCGACCCGCAGGGGAAGGTGGACGAAGGCGGCCGGGCCCCGTGTCCGGGCCGCTGGCCTCTGGCCTGGCTGACTCTGGCCTCGTCGTTCCGGAGAGTGCGGGGTGGCTGCCCGCTCGTCGCAGGGCCGTGTCCTGACGGAGGCCGTGAGCCCTCCGCGGGGTCGTCTGCCGCGGGAGCCGCTGGGAGGCACTGCCGTCACCCTGCCTCGCCGGCATCCCCGCCACAGAAGCCCGCCGCGGCCTTTCGCCCCGGGGAGCGCCTGGCCCGCTCAGCCCCACGCTGTCACCGCGCCCGCCGGCCAGTGCGCATGCCAGCGGGGGACGAGCGCCCGCTGTGGGCTGGGCACAAAAGCATAGTGTTGTGTTGAGGGAAAAACACATTTTCAGTGAACAGCCCCGTCTTATTTGCCCGGGGCTGGCTGTTGCAGGCACAGAGGCCCCAAGACTTCTGGAAGACCTGGGGTTAGGGACGGGCCATCCTGCCCCGGACAGGGCCCGGCCTGTCCTGCTTCCTGCCAGGTCAAGGGTCACACGAACGAAGCCATCACAGGTGCTTTATGGTTAATGAAACGTGTTTGTGAATCTTATTCCTTTTGATCCCAGTAATGAAGAATGCAACACCCCCCATCCCCGTCCCCGCTGTGGAGAGCCGCAGCTGTGTGGCCAGGCGCCCCACGGCGTTCGCAGAGTGCTCGGGGCTATGGGCTGGGCCGGGCCGGGCCGGCCGGGAGCCGCGGGGAGGACCAGGCACTGAGACGGCTCAGCCGTTTCAGTCCCGGGCCGGGCTCTCGCGTTTATGTCCGTCATTTCACCAAACCCTCACGGGTGGTGGCTCCCACGTTCCCTCTACAAGCGTGAGAACGGAAGGAAGAGAGGCCGCAGCCTCCCTGGGTCCCCACAGCCTGGCGGGCGGGTGCCTCCAGCGTCCAAACCCGCGCTTGGCCGCGCTGTGGACGGGCTGTTTCATGGGCTGACTGAAGCCGCCCGAGGGGGCCTGTGCGTGACCGAAGCCTCAGACATTAACAGGGTCAAAACCATGGAACTGAATAGGGCCACGGGGTGTGGACTTGCGCCATCGCCGAGGGGGACAGGGCGGGCCGGGGGCTCTCTCCCGCCTTCCTCGGAGTCGTGGGTGCTGTGACCTGGACGGGCGTGCAGGGGACGCTGACATCCCTTCGCAGCTCCCGGGGCTGCCTTTCTGCCAGCCGCTGGCCGGGCTCACGCAGCTGGGGGGTGGCCTTCCAGAGAAATGTTTTCCCTCCGTTTTCATTATGAAAACGTCCTACATACGGCTGCAGATGAAAAGGCCACGTGGGGAAGGCTGAGTAAACAAACATGTTTTCGACAGTCATTACCGCTTCCTGGACGAGGCTAAGTGACGGGACAGCGGAGAGAACGGGCCACTCTGTCTGTCAAGGGATATCGATTTCAGATGTTCCCGTCCCGCGGTTCGGGCAATTGCTGTTTCTGAGTGTCCCAGGTGCCACCTTTGTTCTGTCCCCAAGAGGCTCGGACGAACAGCTTCGCGAATGCGCCTATCGATGGCCGTGCCATGGTGACAAAGGGGCGGATTTAGCTCTTGTTTTAACCTTTTCATCTGATTGAAGTGGGTGCTCAAAGGGCTGAGGATGACAGTAATTGCCCTGGGTTTCGGCACAGACTGTCACCGCGGGAGCGTCCGGGGTGTGGGGTGCGGCGCCACCTGCCACCCGCCCGGCCCTTTTCCGTGTCTCGTCTGCAGGGTGTGTGCTCGCCCGAGCTGGGGCATTTTCACACGGCCAGCCCCCGGGGCTCGCCCGTAACCCCGGGGACGCTGATGAATGTGGGGTACGGCGGGGGGCGGTGAAGAGGACACGTTTGTGCTGGCGGCTGGGGTGGCTCGGAAGTTACTTTGGTGTTCCTTCTGGCCCTTCCAGAAGCTTCCGAGGCCCAGCCGCGCCCAGTCCGCCTCGGTCCCCTCACTCTGCTCCACGCCCAAGCAGACTTCCCGGGCCGCCTGGCCCAGCTCCCTGCCCTCTGGTTTCGAGTCTGTGTGGGGAGGTGTGAGGGTGGGGACGGAATGGGGTTCCCCTGAGCCCCCGCAGGAGCTCACGCCTGCGCCTCGGGCAGGGCTCTGGACCCCTCTTGGCCACCTGTGCCCTGAGCTGTGGTGGCCAGGCCTCACCTCACCCTCCCGGGCCAGGGAGGGTGCCTGCGCCCTCCTGCACGGTCCCTCCAGCCGGGCCCTCAACCGGGCTTCCTGCGTCCGTGGCCCCGACGCTGGCTCAGACTCGCCCAGGGCCGAGAGTGCGGGGCCAGCCGCCCGGTGCGGCCCGAGGCCTCCTGTGTGAGCAGGACGCGCTCTGGGCCTGTGACCTGCGTGGGCCCGGGCTGGGCGCTCGGAAGGGCTGTGCAGGCCAGAGCAGCTGCTGTCAGCCTGAAACTCTTCCTCTCTGAGCGAGGCCCTGCCCCGGGTGGCCCAGTGTGGGGACTGGCTGGGGGGACGGGTCCCAGCCACGCCTCTCACTCGGGGACACGTGCCCCCCGCGTCCCTTCTGCCCCCGCCCGCTGCTTCCCGGAGCCTGGGGCTGTGTCTTCTCCGTGAGGCCGGGGACAGGCTGTCCTCTCCGCTTCTCCTTCTCCCGCCGTGCTTGGCCTGCGGACCAGGTCACGCTCTTGAGGAGGAGGGGCTGGCAAGAGATGGAGGTCACGGAAAACGCGGGGAGCGAGGGGGCCCGACGGCTGAGTAGGCGTGCAAGAGGGTTGGGCGGCGAAGGCGGAGCCCGGCGGGGGGCTGGACGGCATGGAAGGACGGTGCCCTGGGGGGCAGGGGGCTCCTCCCCGAGGGCTGCAGGGCACCCCGAGTCTGCCGATGGCAGCGGCCGGCGAGGTTGTCCCGGCTCCTTAGCTGACGGCCTCTGCTCGGGCGTCATCGCCCCTGCCCGTCTCCCAGGCTGGCTGCCCTGGAGGGAGGTCCCCTGCTCTGGACTGACCCCCTTCACTTGTGTTTGGCCAGCCGAGGTGTGCCTACCCCAGAGAAGCCCTGTGAAAGCTCGAAGGTCACCACTGCCCTTGGGCCCATCAAGACACTTTCCAAAGGTCATGAAGCCCAGAGGCAGTCCAGGCCAAGGTCGGGAGGGTGCCTTCCACCTGGCCCTGTGCAGATGACCAAGACGCAGTCACCCTTTCTGCAGAAGAAACGGGTGCCTTGTCTTTGTCGGGGCTGCCCAGGGGACTCCTCCGTCAGTGCTCGGGCACGAGACACACGGAGCTTCTGCCCGCGGTGGAAACACCGTCTCCAAAAGCTCTCCACTGCCCGGCCCTCCTCCCGCCCCAGACGGCGGCCTGACGCGCTGCGTGACCTTTGAGCCAGCCCGGCCGGTCAGCAGGAAGCCGTGGACCAGCACCCAGGGCGGGAGCGCCTCCGACCCCGAGCGTCCACTGTCCCGGATGTCAGCGTGGCCTTGTGTTTGGTGCTCACACCACCGCAGCTCCCCGGAGCCCTGCCATCCGGCCACGATCCCTGTGGCGGGGGACACGGGCGGGGGATGCCCACGCGGCCTTCCACCAGGGCTGCGTCCGGCTGAGGTGCAGTCACAGCCAAGGGCTCCCGGCAGCGCTTCGCTTCAGAAACGGAGCTGCCTTCCGCTCCTCCTTCTCCTGCCCGGCCACGTGGAGGGACCGGGCTGGATGTGGCCCGGGGCCTGGGCTGAGAACGAATCCCTCCCCCCTCAGTGAACGATTTCGAGCAAGTTGCATAAATGCCGTGAACGTCCATCTCCTCCTTCGATGGCCCTCGGTACGCCGGCCACGTGCGGGGGCTGGTGGGGACCTTCCTGCCAGGCTGAGCAGCGCCGTCCGGGGCAGGAAGCTGTGGGGCTCCCCCATGCACCCCGCGTCCACCCGACAGTGAGGCTGAGGCATCCCCCGCGCCCCGCGGGCCTGGGGCAGCCGTGCGTCAGCCACGGCTCCCGCAAACCCGCCCGCCGTCCTTTGTCCTTGGGAGCAGCCGACACCGGCCGGCTCTGACAGGCCCTCGTCCTGGAGGCCGGCGAGGGGAGGCGCGAGGCTGCCTCACAGACAGCACGAGCCCAGGGCGGAAGCTCCCGCAGATGGGCTGTGGGTCACGTCTGGAAAACGCTGACTCTGGCTACGTGACCTCGGGCGAGTTGCACAGCCTGTCTGAGCATCAGTTCCTCCTCACGGAAAAGTCAAGTATCAGCGCATTATAAGCAGTTAGGACGTTTACGTGGGCGATGTCGATAGCACAGTTGATAAAGCGCATGTGATAAAAACGTAAACGCCGTCTGCAAATAAGTAAGATACGTAGCATCAGTGAAATAGCATGAAGGTGTCTCAGGAACACGGCTGGCGGGGGGCTCTCCTTCCTGCGGGGACAAGTCTGAGTGCGGGAGGTGGGGCCGGCGGCGGGAGGCTCCGGGCGCAGGTGCCGGGCTGTCCTGGGAGTCTCGGTTGAGTCTTAAGTGGCTGTGGATTTCTGTTTAATTATTTCCAAATCGATGCCTCTTCCTCTTAGCCCCTAGGCCCCAAGTGCGTGCCTTGTTACCATGGTAACGCGTGACGTCACTGACTCCAGCACAGGCGACTCCCCCATACACTGAGTGTGTGCTGGAGGCTACCCCAGGAGGAGTGGGCTTCGGGACTCAGCTCCAGAAAGCAACTCTGCTTTTCCTACACGATTTTCTGTTTTCTAAAATCAGGCATATTAAATCCAGCGCCGTGACACCTTTCTCTAAGCGACAGGAAGTATTTCACAGAACTCAGCCTTGAAACTTGCCCTGATTGAGAGAGGCTGTCCCTGATGTATTTCTTTTTTGTTCTAAGAGAAACGAACTGTGATTTCTGAGTGCTGGCGTCAGCGAGCATCACACACGGCGCCTGCTGTGGGTGATGTCGACCCTCGCGGGGGCCTGGTACACATGTGCTTGTCTCTGAGACAGTCACTCCCACGGTGCGGACAACAGCACTGGAGCAGTAGGGCCGGGAGCAGGGCGCTCCACCCCACTCACCAGTCCCCCGAGCTTGGCCCCCTCTGTGTTGCCTCTGGCGGAGGGGGGAGACGGGCCGCCCCCCGGCTTCATTTCAGCCGTGACTCGCGAAGAGTCTGCGCCTCGGTCCCCTCTGGCTGTGTGGTCTAGAGTATCGGTGACTTGGCAATAACGGGACAGTTTTTTATGGGTTAAGGAATCTTCTGGAGAGGACCGGGAGCCCAGAAATTTGTGTGCTGTGAGCAGGCGCGTGCCCTGCCCACCAGGACGCTCTCCCACAGCCAAATTCCAGGCTGGCCAGGGTCTCCCGGGCTGTGCGTGTGTGGCGCGGGGGGCTGGGACGGGACAGGAGGGGCCAAGGCCTTCGAGCACAGAGATGCGGGTTAAGCCGCTGGCTCTGCCGACCGCGTTTGCATCCTCCCCCGCCGGCCTTGCCCAAACCTGCGCGAAGCCTCCCTCATAGTCTGCCACCCTTGGGCCAGTGGGGTGAGGGGGCCCTGGACGGCATCCCGCAGAGAAGGCAGCTCCGGGGGGACGGAGCCGGCAGAGGGGGCGGAGCTGCGTGTGTCTGCTGCGCTGTACATGATGAAATAGTGGGTCGTTCTGGGCAACCAGCAGCACCTAAGGCCCCCGAGTGAAAGCCTGGTGGGGAACCTCAGGGAGTTCAGGGGTCGAGCTGACAGCCCTGACCGCAGCGGCGAACGCTGGCGCCACCATGAGTGGGCTCTGGGCCGAGCGAGCTTCCCGGCTCCGTGCATGCGACGCCCACGGCCCTGCGGGGGACTAACCCTCCCGCTCGGAGAAAGTCGGCTCGCCCGTCCTCTGGACCTGTCCATTTACCGGAAACGAAGGGGCTGGAGGACCGTGTTCTCACCGCCGAGAGGCAATTAGCACAACTCACAGTGAGGCTTCTGCAGGGCAGGTGTCCCAGGCGCTCAGGAAATAAATGTCAAGAGGAACTAAGGGAAGGAACGTAAGCTCGAAGCTGAAAGACACTGAGGAAACGCCACACCCCAAAGTGACACGTGGGCTTTTTAGTTCTTCACCCCCACACACCAGCTGCACAAGAGAATGATGACTGGGGGAGCTGGAGAGCAAGCGGGTGTTTGGGGACAGGCATGAATGACACCAAGAAATGTCATCGTGATGCCCCGCACCACGCGAGGAAGCCGGTCCTCTGCAGACGCGCCCTGTGTCAGTGCGGCCCGTGCCTGGGGCCAGCACCGCTGCGTGGGGCCTTGGACCCCCACGCGCACGCACACACACATGTAGACACGCATGCAAACTCACCCCCACACACGCGCACACATGCACACACGCACATAGACACGCAGGCAGACTTACCCCCACACGCACACACGCACATAGACACGTGCACATATACACGTATGCAGACTTACCCCCACACGTGCACACATGCACATATACACGTGCTCACACACGTGTGCTCACACATGCACACACGTGCGCGCACCCACGCACACCCCCACGCTGTGGTGGGCATAGGGGCGTGTGCCCTCTTGAACCAGTGTCTGGGATCTCCTGCGCGAACACCCAGAAGTGGGGTTGCTGGGTCACGTGGCGGTTCCGTCTTCCATTCTCTGAGGACCCGCCACACTGCCCTCCACGGCGGCCGCTCCCGCAGGGCGCGGGCCGCGCTCTCCACGTCCGGCCAGCCCTGGTCTGTTGATTTGGTGGCGATGGTCGTTGTGACCGGTGTGAGGCGGCGTCTCACAGGCTAGTGGAGCACCCCCAGAACTGGCGTCCAGACGGCCAGTTTGGGCAGCGTGGGCCAGCAATTCACGCAGCTCTGAAGCTGGGAGGGGCAGGGCCCGGGACGGCGTGAGTCGGACCAGGCCAGAAGTCCTTGGCCGTGGCTTCGGCGTCCTGCCCAATCACAGCGTCCGCGAGGCCACGTGGAGCTGCTGCACCTCGGAGGCCCTGGGCGTTTGCTCGGGCCCCACTGCGAAGTCGCCTCACCTGAGCAGTTAGGGAGCAGCCCGGACCCACTCGCCTCGGACCGCAGCGAGCAAGCAGTCCCCACAGGCCATGCCCGGCCGTAAACAGTGCAGGCCCCGCGGGCCCCCAGGGCAGTGTTTCAGGTTTGGGGTTCTGGTCCCCTTGGCTCCTTGAACCGCAGGTGTGTGAGCACCCCCACCTCCTGCCTCCGCTAACGCACCGCGTCCCATCAGTAAAGGTGCCTGGGCAGTTTCCAGCGTGTCAGGGGTTCGAGGGGTCCATCCTTGCTCGGAAAGCCAGGCCACCTGCTCTGGCCACAGGCGCGTTGCAGCTCCCAGGCTGCCCAGGCCCCTGGGGCTGGTGTCCAGCGAGAGGCCCAAATGTGGGTCCTCTCCCAGCAGCCAGACCCACAGGATTGCAAAGGGCGTCCAAGTCAGGACGGAGTGGCCCTTAGCCAGCCAGCTCCGCAGAGCGGCACGGGGCACACGCAGGCCCCTCCTGCAGCGAGCGTGCGCACAGGCGGCTCGTGGCCCCCGTCTGCTAGCCGCAGCTCGGCGCGGCCTGGGGGAGGGTGCCTGCGGTGGCAGAGGGCCCCCCTTTCCGATGACAGAGTTATTGCCGGTCCAGGGACATTGCCCTCCGTTTCCACAGCAACGCAGGTCGGATTAGCTTCAGGAGGCTGAGCGGGGTTTGGAGGGAGGCGTGAGACCACCCTGAGTCAAAATGGCTGTGGGCCACACAGCCCGCGTGCCACCCCGACGTCACCCTGCCCCTCGCAGGAAGTTTGTGAGCATCTAGGGGGTCAAAGTGCTGTTTTCCAGGTCAGGCTCCCCACACCGAGGAAAGGAGGGCCACGCACACCCGCCCCCCACGCAGAGGGGTCACACCAGGAGGGGGGTGTGGGGGCGGAGCGCGGGCCGCCCGGGGCCCTTGGGCTGTTAGCAGGCGGCTCTCTCCCTCCCTGTCGCCTGCTGGACTCCCGGGGCCGACGTCCCTCCTCTGGGGCTGGCAGGGTGTGCTGGCCACAGGAGCCCCTCCCTGTGCAGCGTGCAGGGCCCACAGGGGCTGCACCAGTGGTGGCTCAGAGCCGTTCGCACCGGGTTTTCGGCCGGGGGCTGCATGAGCTCCGTGTGCTGACCCTGCCCTAGGCCCTGCACAGTGGGGATGAGACTCCAGCTGGCCTGGTGTCCGCCGACGGTGCCGCTGCAGGGGTCGGTGGTGGGGACAGAGGCCGGAGCACCCACCCTTCCAGCGGGGAGGAGGGGCAGGTCCCACCCCCCCACATCCCACCCGCTGGCTCCGACCCAGTCACGCGGCAGACGCCAGTGTGACGGGAGCCGTGCGGACGGCGGTGGCCAGGGTCAGGGACCTGGAAAATGCACTGGATGTTCGGAAGGCCCGTTGCTCAGACTGCACGGGGCCGGGGACGCTGGGTGGGGTGCAGACCCGTCGTCGGCTCTCTGGTTGCTCCCCGAGATGCGAGCTTCCTGTTTTGTTTCCGGCACAGATCTGTGAGGCCGGGTAACTGCTGTCCCCCACATCTTCAGCGGGTTTGTGCATCCCACGGAGACTGGGCATCATGTGACCCTGTGTGGGGTCCATGTGTTGCAACTGGCGTGTGGGTCTGTGCCCGCTGACGAGAGTTGGGGTGGGTGGAGGATGAGGTGATCCGCTTACGGCGAGGGGTCAGCGCCGGCGGCCAAGCCGCCCCTCATGCTCATGCGTGACCCCCTGCCTTCCAGCGGGAGCACGGGGTGGCGGGGATGGACCTGCTCTGCTCCTCGGGCCCTGCCGCAGCACCCTACACCCTGTCGTTCTCAGAGCCCTGGAAATGAGGGGCATGCATCGCTTCCTTCCGGAAGAGGCTGTGAGTTCCCGTTGCTGTCTGTGCCTCTCACCGGGAGGTGACAGTGGACATGTGCTGCTCAGAAGCCTGATCACGAGTGTGCACGTCTGTGACTGGGTGTCAGGACCCTCCCTCCCAGGGGGCAGAAAACCGAAGCCAGTGGGTAATGAGGCCAATCGCCGGCATCCTGTGAGTCAGAGGCAAAGAAGCCGGTGCCTGGGGCCACCCAGGTGCCCAGCCTGCCTCAGGAAAACGAGTAAGGTCCTCGGCTTTACCCTGCAGCCGACTCCCTGTGTCCCCAGGGTTAGGGCCTGGCCAGCCCCTTTGGAAGGCGGCCGTCACGCCCACAGCCAGCTGCTGGGGCAGACGCTCTGGGCTAGCGCCTTCCCCATGATCCCCAAATGCACTCGGGGTCCTGGACCTCAGAGGCCTTGCCAGGCTGGCTCAGCTCAGCTGGGCTGCAGAATTTTGCCTTCAGGCAAGTTCAGAAGCAGGCAGGGGGCTCATGGAGAAGCAATGTGAACGATGGTACCACAAGCCACCAGACACGCAAATGTCCAGCACGGGGCCAGCCACCAAGTCAGAGGGCGAGGGCTGGTCCCCGGTGAAGGAGGGTGGCAGAACCACTGACTCACCTTCGAGGACATGAGTGGGGGCGGGTGCTCAGACTGAGGGCTCCCCCCCCCCCCCCGACCGTTACTCACCCGGAGGCTGTGGAAATTTCCTGGCTCTTACCTTGATCCTTCCTTGGAGTAAAACAGATGCATTTAGGCCAGGGCTGCCCAAGTGCCTGCCGTTCAGCGGGGCGGGCGGAGAAGGGGCTGGGGCCCTTCGCCATGTGACCGTCCCCGCACGTGGCGCGGTGCCTGCAGCTGCTCTGCAGAGAAGAGCACTTTGCAGAAGTGGGAGCCTGTTTCCTCCAGGGGTCGGCAGTGACCCGACCCCCAGGCACGTTCCATCGGCTCTCCCCGTGTCCTCCGGCCAGCCCAGGGACGGAGGGCTGTCCCGGTCCCTCCCGTCCCCCTCCCCGTCCCCTCCCCGTGGTGGCCAGGCCAGGCCTCTGTCTCTCTTTCTGAGGGAAGGGATCCTCAGAAGGCCGGCGGTTGTCACGTGGTCACTCGTGGTCTTGGCATGAGCTGGCCCGAGGCCAGAGAGGAAACCGTGGCCCAGGTGAGACCCCACGGCCACGTGGAGGAGCTGTCCTGTCCCCCAGAGGGCCTCCTTGTCCCTTATTTATTTATTTTTTCCACGGAGTCCTCTGCAGTGATCAGCCTCGTGCCACGAAGCCTTCTCTTTTTCCGTGGACAAATCCGATTCAGTTAGTGCAGTGCTTACCATGTCCGGGAGACGCGGAGAATGTGAAGTTTAAATAAATAAGACAGGACCTCGTCTCTAAGCTGATGACCACGTAACGCGTCAGGGGACTTATAAATGTGCGAACCGCAACTGAGCCCGAATGCAGAATGTGCTGAACGGAAGTGTGTAGGCTCAGTGCCAGGCAAAGACTCACGAATGCCTGCAGTACTGGGTAATTTCAGGAGGGCTTCCTGGAAGAGGGGGCATGTGAGCTGGAGAAATAAACATGGCACACGAAAAGATGGGAGAAAGGCATGTCAATTGAAGGAAACCATGGAAAAATCACAAAGCCGTGGGGCCCAGCAGCATGGCTGGGGAAGGTAGAGGTGTGACAGGATGGGGGGATTTGGGGGTGCAGGTGGCCTCAGACCAAGGAAGACTGAGGATGCTCTGGCTCGCACCGGACTGGAGCGCGGGCCCATTCCAAACCTCCACGCTTGCTCGTGAGAGCGTGCGTGCACTTTGCACACTTTTGCACCAAAATCAAGAAGCTTCCGAAAGGCTCCACTAGTTTTCAGCAGACTCAGTGGGTCCGGCCCCACATCAGGGCGAACGCTGCATTTTCCTTTCCTAAAAACTCTCTGCCCACCTCGGGGTGCCGGGGCGGGGGGAGGCTCGGGGTCGAGGCTTCTGTCTGTCACCTCCTGTCCCCGCAGCCTGGGCCGAGCGCTCCTCTGGCTAATTTGCTTCGGAGAAACACATCGGCCCCCAGCTGCTCCCACAAAACAAGAACGTGCTTCCTAGAAATGCGCCGTTAATACAGAATTTCATTATGCGGAGCTGGCGCGGGTCTGGCCTGCCTCTTCGCGCCCGGGCTGGGCCCACGTGACCATCCTACCCCGGCACGTGGTCTGGTTGCTAAGCCACGGACAGAGCGCAGACCTAATGCTGTTTTCAAAGGTCGCTGACCGCGTCTCCGCTCCCGAGCCCGAGCCCTCGGGGAGCTCGACACAGACGCCGCCCCCCCCCAGGCTCTGCCAGGGCTTCTGTGACAGCCCCCACGGCGTCTGGCTCCGGGACCCTGGACCGCTGGGCCACTCGCCGCAGCCTGCACCTCGCTGCGCCCCATCTCCCGCGGTGTCTGCCGGGGCAGCACGTGCACTGTGAGAGCCAGTGGTCCCGGGGTCACGCCCCTAGGGAGGCGCACGCGGTCGCCGGGAGCCGGGCGTGCAGTGGTCGGAGCGGCGTGATCAAAGGGGTCAGAACAGGCGACCCCGGACGCCACCGCCGTGACGCTCAGCGGCAGCGGCCATGGACGCAGACGGCTCCTGCAGGCGGCGTGCGGGCCGGCGGTGCGCACGCGCGGGGTCGGAGCCGGACCCCGGGTCGCGCCCCCGCTGCGGACGCCAGACACGGCGCTTCCACCGTCCTTCTCGAGCTCACGCCCGCGAGCGAGCATCGTTCAGGAAGCTCTGCAGTCGCCTGGGCGAGAGAGAGAGATTTTTAGACCGAGCTGACGGAAGCGAAGAAGAGGGTTTGGACATAGCACATGTGTCGTGGCTGAAATGAACAGAACCGGGTTCTCCCGGAGGGAGGAGCCATTGGCGGGCAGAGCAATAAATGCCAGTTTTGCATAATCAGTAATAATTACGTGAAGGACGGTTTTCATTTTAATCAAGAATGCCCTTGATGTATAAGTCTTAAGCAAATGAGAGGCTCAAGCTTATTTTTCTCATTAGTTTGTGAAACTCGTCCTAGAAAATTACTTTTTAATATGTAAGTTGAGATCAGTTGCTATAAATGAGCCCCGACGTGTTTAATAATTTCTTGAATATGAATAATGAGCTAGAGCTGTGTGTGACATAAAACTCTTTCGACCAGATGATCCTATTTAAAGGCTATTTACCAAAGGACTGGGAACCACCCTCGTGAGGCTCCAGGGGACCGAGTTCAGTGTAATCACTAACCCAGATCTCCACGATGACTTACTCTCAGCTGTGTCACGACAGCCATGGAAACATGTACCAGGAACTGCTGTAAGGTAGATACGTGTCCTCAGGCATAGCTGTTATTTGAAAGGCTGGTGGAAACACAGAAATGTGCCGCATGCTACCAGATGAACCGGTGTCACTGTTTTCCGATGACCTCTGGTTGCACGCACTGTCCCGAGGCTTCCTCGGAAAATTAGTCACCCCGAGCGGCATGATTTCTTGTCTCCCTGTTACGGAACGCAAAGGGATGTTATCTATTCCATAGAAATGGAATCGAAAGTTTAAGCCCTGCTAATAATACATGTTGTGCACTGACATCTTCGCAAATATTCAACTCTGAAACTCCTCAAATAGATTCATGCATTTTCATTCTGGGGCAGTGTGCATCCAAGAGACGTTCCCACGCAGAAGAGTTAAAAAGGGGTAGACAGACGGGGACGTCTCAGGGAGGTGGGTGGAGGATCGCGGGGCGCTTCAGTGGCTCCTAATGCTCTACTTTGAGGAGCGCGGAAATCATGACGCAGGATGAGGCGTGTTTGCGTTTCGCTGAGGGGCAGGTTCGTGGCTGGCGGGGTGCACGATCCCGCGGCCCGGGGAGCCCCGAGCGCGTCCAGCCGCGCAGAGGGTCCGGCTCTGCTCCTGTGCTCGGTGTCTGTGGCGGGCACGTGAGGCAGGCGCTGCCGCGTGGAGGGTCTGTGGACAGCCCCCGCTGTGCCCCTCGCCACGGGTCCCCACGCCCGTTTGATGGCGCTGGCTGCAAACGTGTTACAGTGAGGGTGCTGCGGGGGTTGCTTGTGGCAGACTGCTGGTCATCGCCCCGGCCCCCGAGATCGGTGCCCTCCGTGGCTTAGCACGTGTCACTTTCATTCGGGGCAGAACGGGGCAGACAAGAGCCGTGTGCAGCTCCCTCTTCTTCCAAGGCGTCTGCTGTTGGTGGAGCCTCAGAGACGTCGTGGGGGGGGGGATTCTTCTGCCCCTGCGCTTTCCCTTCCCCTTCTTTCGTTCCGCCGGGATTTAGACGTGGTAGCTGGAGCTGAAGCCGCATCGCAGACCCTGAGGCCACCTCAACCATGAGGGCGACGCGACGGCGGGTCAGAGACGCAGAGGGACTTGAGCGTCTTGGATCCAGCGGACGAGGGGAAGTGGAGCCCCATCTCGTCTAAGTCACTGTTACTTCATTAAACGTGAAGCTGGCACTGATTCTCCCCCAGACCTCAGTCAGCACAGGTGTCTTCTCAGGTGTAAACCGATTTCGCAGGGCGGACGTCAGCGTCCAGGTCAGCGGCTGCCGGGACACGTGCTTCTCCTCACGTTCCCACGCGGTTCTCCAGAGGGGGGGTTACTATCTGCCCTTCGCGGGTAGGGAAGTCGCAGCTTGGGACCAAATGCCACGAACAAGGATGCTGACAAGCAAATCAAAGCTGGATGCGCCTGCGTTTGCCGAAGAGAACTGCCTCCAGACCCAGGGGAGATTTGGGGGAGACCTGGGCTTCCAAGGGCCCCTGACTGCCCCCCCGGCCTCTGGAGACGGGCTTGCCTGAAACCCGGCCCCGTCATCTTCTGTCTGGGCCGAAGCAGGAGTTCCCGCACCCCTGGCCTCCTCCCGAGTGGCCCAAAGCCTGGCTCCAGGGCCCCAGGGTCTCTGCTGAGTGTCCACAGCCCCGAGAGAGGACATGCTGTGGATGGCCACATCCCGGGGCCCACAGGTGGCCGAGGGCAGCCATCTGCAGGTGGGATGTGTGAGCCCAGGGCTCGCCGGCAGTCTGGAGAGGAAGAGGTGACGGGCCTCAGGGGAGCTGAGGGGCCGCCCACGCCCTCCGGGAAGAATTCTGACTTTAACCTGCATCCTCAAGGCAGGAGGATAGAACACGCTTCATTCAACGGTGTGAGCTTGGTTTACAAATGCAAAGACTCAGACCAGCAGTTCGCAAAGGTTTGGCCTCAGACCCCGTCACACTCTTAAAAATTATTGAAGACCCCAAAGGGCTTCTGTTTATGTGGATAATCTCTATGTATCACTTTAGAAATCCAAACGGAAAACTTTAAGAAATATTTATTTTTAAACAATTAAGAATCCACTACCATTGATCTAAGTACCATTTTGAATGAAAAATACTATATTTTTCAAAACACAAAGGCCGGGGTGTGGAGTGGTTTTGCGCATTTTCTCCAGATCCCTCTCCTGCTCGATTTAATAGAGACAGAGTGTCCTGGTCGCTCTGGCTCGCGACGTCACCAGCCCCTCACCCACCCCGGGTCCCTCTGAGTCTGGGTCGCCGGCCCTGGCACTGTCGGTAACTGGGACAGAGCAGCCCTCGCTGGGGCGGCCTGTGTGTGGACCCTGCAGGGCGACCGGCAGCTCCCTGGTGCGCCCACCAGCATGGCTCCAGACACTGCCACGTGTCCCCTGGAGGCCAATGCCACGCTGGCGGACAGTCGCTGGTCTGGATGGACGGAGACAGTGGTGACGAAGCCGGGCGGCGATGACAGGGCCGGCCTGAGTCACGGGCAGTGGCCGTGTGCAGGGAGACAGGGGTTGGCAGCCAGGTCCTGGCCCAGTCCGGCCGCGGACCGGTGATTCTGGGGTTCGTTTTAACCTCCGTGTGTCTCGGTTTCTCTTCTGGGGTATTGAGAGGGTGAGCCCAGGGAGGAAAGGCCGGAGCGCCTGGCCAAGGCCCGGCTCGCGGGTTCGGTAGGAGTCGGCCCCCAAAGTGGGGGCCCCAGCACTCTCCTGCGGTGGAGAAGCCGTCCGAGGAGGCTGCTCTGTGCTTCTGGGTGCTGGGGAGCGTGGGGGGCTGTGGGGGGGCGGTGCCTGGCTGGTGGGACGAGACCGCTCGTGAGCCTCGGGGGGAACTGTGTGAGTCGGGGGATGGACAAGCAGCGCCGAGATGCACCCAGACTTTATTTAAAAGGTAAGAAGCGGGGCGTCCCGGAGGGTGCTGTGGCAGCGGGCAGTCGGCCTCCGACGAGCCCGGCTCGAGGCTGTGAGCGAAGCTCGCTTCCCGCACGTGCGCCCGGTGGGAGGCTGTGGTGCCGCTTGCCGCGGGGCTGGGGGGGCAGGCGCCGATCACGCCCGTGGGCCCGGCGGCTCGGCGCGGCAGCCAGTGGAAAATGACTGGGTGAAGTGAGCTGGGCACTGCTCCACTTACCTGATTACTCTGCCCTTGAGATATTTTTGTTGGAAGCCACAGAGATAAGAGGAGCGTTGCCATAGCAGCCTGCTGCGGGGATGCTGTTTGGTGTCTCTGGGCTCATTAAGTCGCCCACAGTTCCCATCAGCTGCTCCAGTGGCATAATTCCCACCAGCCAAGCGCTTTGCCCCCGCTCGCTTCCTGTGAGGGGAGCGGAGGCTGACCACCGTGGTCGCGAGGTCCCTGCCCTTTCGGACCCGGCAGCTCGCGTGGTGGCGAGCGCCGGGGACCTGGCGTCCAGCCCCCCCCCAGTGACAACTCACTACAGATGACCGTTACTCTCCTCCTGCTCCAGCCGGCCCATCAGCTGGGGGGCTGCCCGAGGCCCCCGCGGAGCCCGCGGCCCCGGGCGGGCTCAGCACGCGGCCGCTGTGTCCTGACTTGGGCCTCTGAGACGGGGACACGGCTCCCTACTCTTCGAGGGCCTGGCCGGGAGCTTGTGCGGACGCCATTCGCGCCTGCCTGGCTCCGAGGCGGAGGGGCCTCTGACCGGGAGGGAGAGCTGTCAGAGGGGTGACAAGATCCCCAGGCCGCTTTCTTAGGTCAACGGTCAGGAGCCCATGAACGTCCTTTTCAGAGATTTCCAGAAGCGGAGGGAACATAAGACACGTGTCCTTGATCGAAATGTGAAATGATTCTGGAAACTGAGGGACACGGGCGACAAGTGAGTGGCAGCTGCCGCTGGTCTCGACACAGCAGCTTCTCGTCCGAGGGGCGAGCATACAGTCAGAGCTCAATAAATGCCCGTTCTGGGGTGGGCGGCGGTGACTGGGGGCCGAGAGGGTGAGGGGGGTCTCGGTCAGCCGAAAGCAGGGAGGGGCAAACGTCTCCCTCGCCCTCACGTTGCCTTAAGTCCCGGCTTTTCCTCAGCGCAGCCGCTCAGAGACGTGGTCGTACGGCGGGACGGTGGGCCTCCCGTGCGGGGCAGGGCGCTGGCCTCGCCCTGGAACCCCGAGGGGACAGCACGGCGTTCGGACGGTGAGCGCGGCCCGGCCCTCGCTGCCCCCGCCCCACGGCACGGTGCTCTCTGAGTCTATTTGGAGGCAGAAGCTCTTTCTTCCCTTTGCATCAGACGTGACAATGCACTTTTCCCTCAGAATTAGAGTTAATGGTCTTGGCCTCATTCTCCAATGACCTGAAATTGAGAATGAAAAACATCTTGGCTTCAAGTCTTATTCCAAAAATCTTTCTCAAGCGCACGCGTCCTCACTCTGCCTCGAGGGGAGGCTGAGACGGGCCGGCCCGGGCGGGGTGGCTGGGCAGGAACGCAGGCGGGCGTGACCGCTAATCTCTTTTGTGGGTGCAGTGGGTCGGGGGTGGGGCTGGGATTTGGGGTCCTGCTGTGGAAGCTCCTCAGCGCTTCGGCAGCGCTGCGGGAAGGGAAGGTGAGGGGTCCTGCCGGTCCGGGTTTACCTGCCCTGTGCCCGCGAGGCCGTGAGCACGGCCGTGCCCTCGTCCCCAAACGGCGGGCGTCACGCTGCCCCCGCACCCTGGGACAAACGCGCGGGGTGGGGCCCGCCGCGGCGCGTCTTCCTGGCCCCGAGGCCCGCCCAGACACGCGGGCCCCTGTGCTGCCAGCTCCTCGCGACTGGGGCGGTGCTTTCGGACAGGGGAGCCCTCATCCCCTGGACGCGACGCGGTGTCAGGCCTGCTCCATCCGGAAGCAGCTGGACCTCGGCAAGCCCTCGGGCTGGACTGTCGCAGACCTGCTCGAGCTGCTGACTCTGTCCACGCTCACGTTCTCACTGGGCCTTGGCGCATGTTCCTAAACTCAGGTCACGTGACTGTGCACTGCCCTCAGTGACCCTCTGTCCCAGCCACCTGGCCTCTCTCCTTCCACACCGTTCTGACCGGGTCACCTGTCATTTTGCATTGCGGTCCCTCCTACAATGCTGCCAAGGATGCTGCCAGCCTCGCAAAGACAGCCTCTTGCTCCGAGCCGTACCTCAGGAAGAGCTCACGCTTTCCGAGTGAGCTGGAGGAGGTGCGGACCTGTCCCCCTCGTTTCTGGGCGCCATGGCACATGCTCTCCTACTTCCCGGCCACCTCCTTGCTCTGCTCGCCAAGGGCGCGGCGAGGCGGGGTCAGCGTGAGGTCTCTGGGTCCCGGCAGTGGGGGGCCTCCCTTACCACACTCCACCCTCTGCTTTGCACCTCCTCTCCGTGGTCACCGAAGCCCCCCGTGCGTGAAGCCCAGCTCGCCGTGTCCCAGGATCAGGAGCAGGCTCGCTTTCCAAAGGACAGCGGCCGAGGCTGGCGGAGCAACCAGCTTCCTGCTTCCACTCAGCCCTGCCCCGTGGGGCCCCGTGGGCTGCCGTGGCATCTGAGCTATGACCGTGGACACCTGCACACATTGCTCAGCCCTTCGTTGTCACCTTGTGCATGAGACACTAAGTGTCCAGGCGTCCAGAGCTCCTGCAGGGTCCAGCACGTCACCCTGAGACCAGTAAGATGCGAGGCGAACCCCACGCCTCTCTCCCCTTCCCTCTCAATGTTCTGAAATGCCGGTTTGGAGAACTGGAATCATGCGATATAACAAGGTGAACGTCCGCTAGCCAATACGGGCGTCTGTGTGTCCGTCCCCTGCCCCGCCCCCCCCAACCCGGTGGCGGGGCTGTCGCGGGCTGGACCAGGCAGGTGAGCCGCGGGGTGTGCGGGCCGGCCTGCTGTCCCAGCTCATTCTGCACTGTGGACGGTGACTGCAGGCTGTGCAGCCACCGCCCCCACCTGTGCACAGGGACCAGCCAGACCGCAGCTGTCAGGGAACAGACGGTGAGATCTCAGATCTGCACAGTTCGCCGTTGCTAACCCCAGACGGTAGTGCAGGCAGGTCGTCGCGCATGGGTCCCCCTGCTCCTGGGGTCACCGTGCATGGCCCCCTGCTCCTGGGGTCACCGTGCATGGCCCCCCTGCTCCTGGGGTCACCGTGCATGGCCCCCCTGCTCCTGGGGTCACCGTGCATGGCCCCCCTGCTCCTGGGGTCACCGTGCATGGTCCCCCTGTTCCTGGGGTCACCGTGCATGGCCCCCCTGCTCCTGGGGTCACCCTGCAAGGCCCCTCTGCTCCTGCAGACACCTCTCCTTCCGGGAGGTAACTGGCCTTGACGTTGTTTTCCCAGGAAAATGCGTGACCCCGTTTAGGGCAGCACCCTAAACCCCCTTTTCTCAAATTCAGAACCAGACAGCAGTGGAGATGGGGGCAGACTTTTATTGACTGTGTCTGCCGTGCACAGACGTCCCCGTCACGCCGCAGGGTGGCCGCCTCAGTCCCGCTCCCCCCTCTCATCCCTGTCCTTGTCCTCTGTCCCAGGCTGCAGGGGCAGGAGCAGCTGGTGGGCAGTCCTGCAGGCTGATTGGCTGAGGGCTGGAGGCTGCGCTTTAAAAGAGGCTGCAGGCTGGGAGCGAGCTGCTCGCTCGCTCACAGACAGCACCTCCGGCGGGAGAGCCGGCTCCGCTCCACGCTCCGCGCAGCAGCTCAGCTCAGCTCCCGCCGCCCGCCCCACACCCCGCAACGCTGCCAAGATGTGCAAAGGACTGGCAGGGCTGCCGGCCTCCTGCCTGAGGAGGTAAGCTCCCGGGGGCTCGGCTGGCCCCGGCACACGCGCCTCGGGGGTCCGGAGTCGCAGGGCGGCCCCTCCCGGCTGTGCTCTAGGACCCGCTGGAAACCGGGACTGAAGTGGGTCCCCTGTCTGCGCACCTGGGCGCCGTCCTGCTCCTCCGACCGAGTTGCCTCTACGTGACAAGGGACGTGAGGTCTGGACGATGTGTCGCGGTCTCTGTCCACCACTGGGGTCAGGGGAGTCTTGTCTGGCTCCTGGACTGGATGGCAGACCAGGTCTCGCTAGGGCACGGTCCCAGATGAGGCTGGGCTCCCTGCCCAGAAAGGCAGGGTGCTCTGCGCTGCTGCCTCTCTCATCTCCCTGCCCTGAGGGGCAAAGGCCATGATACAGCGTGTGGTCCAGAGCCAGCCGCCCCCGCCCCGCCCCGCCCCGGCTGGTTCTTGCAATGTCCTTGGAGCAGCCGCGGGGAAGCGGGTTCTTCCGGTCTCATCTCACTCATGCTGGTTCGTCAGGCACTGTGTCCTGATCAAGAAAAACCTTAAAGACATGCAGCTGTTCACATGTCCCTGGCCTTAAAAAAAGGTGCAAGTACAAGCATCCGGGGGATGCTCCGCTAGCCCGTGGGAATGGCACAGAGCTGGTTACGCCGTGGCGACTCCGTGGAGGCGAGAGTCACCGGCAGGCGTGCCGCCCCGAAGGCAGGAGTCGCTCTCCCGGGGACTTCACCGGGGGTGGGGAGGACGGTCCCTGCCCCTGGGCCTCCGTGGCACTTTGAGATGAAGCCGGAGGGTCAGGCAGAGGACGCCTGTGACGTGGCCTCCAACGTCCTGAGCCCCACGGAGCCGGCGCCCCGAGCCCCGGTCAGTTCCCGCAGAACGCGAACCGTGCCGGTGGCGGGGGCGTCCGGGAGACTGCACGGGGGGGGGGAGCCACCCGTGTCGCCGGGCGAGCTGCCCGTCCCTGTCCCCGCCGCGTCCGACAGCTTCCTGCCATCAGTGGCTCCGGAGGCCCCGGGGGCCCGGCCCGCGCCGGTCACACAGGCGGTGGGCGCAGAGCGCACGAGACGCAGGCGCCCCGACCCCAGCCCCCCGCTGTCCTCGCGTGTTCGTACTGTGCTGCCGGGATGGGTGACGTCCCCGCCCAGCATGCTGACAGCTCTGCGTGACGGGACCTGTCACCGCTCAGCCCCCGGAAAAGCGAGGGGCTCGTTGTCACCTTGGCATCACCTCGGCTGTCACTGGGGCGGGGGGGGGGACCCCGTGACCAGCCAGGGAAGCAGAGGAGAGGAGCGGTCGGAGGAGGGAGAGAAGACCCCACTCCAGGGTGGCCCAGGGGACACGTAGGGACACGGCCTCCCCGAGACACGCCTTTCTCCCCGCGGCTCTGCCTCCCTCCGCGTGCAAACAGGCAGTCGCTCTGAAATGGCATTCTCCTCTAAAACTATGCTGGCTTGTGGAATGAAAGAAGTCCAAGCAAAAGAGCAATCATCAAAGAGGAGAAAGCTGAGGGGAAGCTTGCCAGGAGGGCCTCGTTTAAGCCACCGCCCCTCCCTCCTTGGCTGCTCGCTGACCCGGGAGCCCTGCTCTGAGCTAAGTCGGTTTTGGTGACAACTCTCCTTGCTTCTCCCTGGTGTTTTTAAGCCTCAGAGCCCTGAGCAGGTAAATGTCCCCACAGAACAGACACCCCAGAGGACAGCGGCAGCGGCAGGTTCCCCGGAGGCCAGCCTGGAGGAGGCGGCTTCGAGATCTGGCCTCGACTCCTCTGCCGGAGCCGCCCGCCCCACACAGTTCCCAGGGCGGGAAGTGCCTGCGGCCTCCTCCAGGCCGCGTCGCCGGTGCCTCCCCAGCCGCCCGTCGGTCCCCTCCGCCAGCAGCGAGGTGGTGGTGCGTGACGGGAAGACGCCCTGTTCCGGTCACTGCTTGCTCCCTGGTCCCCATAAACGGCTCAGACCCCTCAAGTTCTCCATGCCGTCTGCCGGAGACAGCAGGACGTGGCACTGGTCACAATGACGGGTCTGCTGAGGAGGCCGCCGGGGCGGCCAGAGGGGGCCGCGCCGTGGCTGGCCCAGGGCGTTGCTGAGTCACCAAGTCCAGCTCCATTTCCCGAGGGGACCGCTGAGCCCCTCCCGGTCATGGCCCTCGGAGCTAGGACGCCTGTCCCAGAGCTGACGGCCGCGCTCGCTCTCTGTCCCCGTCCAGTGCGAAGGACGTGAAGCACCGGCTGGGCTCCTGCTGCACAAGCCTGACTCCCACGCGTGCGGCTCCTCCCGCGGCGGGAAAGACGGCGTGGTCACCTGTCTGGTCACCTGTCGGAGGTAAGAGGGCCCCGGAGGCTGCTGAGGCCGGCGGCGTCCTTAGGGGAGGGTGTTACATCCCGTTAAGTGGATATGGCAAGGTGGCTCCGTTCGCACGATGTCACACTTGCCTTGGAGACGGCCCCATGCGTGGCTGGCCCGGCCCGCCGGCCCGCCGTGTCACTCACGGGGAAGGACAGCTCTGCGCCTTAGCGACCCCGTGGATCGTGGCGTTCAAGGTATTCTCTTTCTCCGATGTCTCAGGGTGAGCCAAGAGGAAGTGAAAAAATGGGCCAAATCGCTGGAAAACCTGATCAGCCACGAGTGTAAGTGGCCCCTGCCCCGGGAGGGCGTGGGCACTGGGTGGGGGAGGGCGCGGCCCTGGGTGGGGAGGGCGTGGGCACTGGGTGGGGGAGGGCGTGGGCCCTGGGTGGGCCGGCTGTCCCCCCCTCGCCCACCCTGCTGCCGGGCACGCTGAGGCTCCCGCAGGGACGTGGGCAACGCCGCCTCTCGCCACACAGAGGGTGGCAAGGTTTCCCGTGTGGTCGACCCTGGTGCCTCCTTCCCAAACCCGCCTGGCATCCGACACCTGCAGAGGCATCTCAGAACCAGACCGCCTCCTCGCGAGGGACGTCCCAGCTCGGGCAGGGCCGGGGCCCAGGAGATGCTGGACATGGTTAAGGGCCACGTCCCCAAGGAACCCCACAAAAGAACGGGGGATGCAGGGTCGTGGGAAGCTGCCTCCTTCCTGTGACTGGTTGGCTTCGTCTGACTCCCGGGGCCCGGGGCCCCCCGAGCGACGGTGCCGGCGCCTCTCTCCCGTCCAGGCGGGCTGGCAGCCTTCAGAGCCTTCCTGCAGTCTGAGTACAGCGAGGAGAACATCGACTTCTGGCTCAGCTGCGAGGAGTACAAGAAGCTCAAGTCCCCCTCGAAGCTGAGCGCCAGGGCCGAGAAGATCTACCACGAGTTCATCTCCGCCCAGGCGCCCAAGGAGGTGGGTGTCCGTGGCTCCGTGGCTCCGTGGCTCCGTGGCTCCGTGGCGGGCGTCTCTGGGTGGAGCAGGCTCCTGGGAGCGGGGCGGAGCCAGACGCGCTCAGCGCCCCGTCCTCGCCCGGCTCACGGCGCCGCCCCTGCCGCAGGTCAACCTGGACGCGCGCACGAGGGCGGAGACGCGCCGCGGCCTGCGGCAGCCCACGCGCACCTGCTTCGACGCCGCGCAGAGGCAGGTGCTGCAGCTGCTGGAGGAGGACTCCTACCCGCGCTTCCTCCGGTCCCGCTTCTACCTGCAGCTGGCCGGCCCGGCCGGCCGAGGGCCCGGGGAGCAGGGCAGCACCCCGTGCACCCCCGACGGCCCGACCCGGCTTCCCCAGTGCGCCTGACCCCCCCCGAGCACTGAGAGCACGAGACACAGCCTCGTCCCCGCGCCCCGGCCAGCGCCCGCCCAGGCGTCGCTTCGCTGTTTCGGTTTCATCAGGGCGGGGACCACCCCAGCCGTCTCCCCGGAAGCCGCGGGGGTGCGCGGGGCCGGCTGCCAGACAGGCCGGGTCCTCAGACGGGTGGCAGCGCTGTCCTCCCACCACGTGGCTCATGTCACGGGACACCCACGGCACGTGGCTTCTCCAAACCCCGGGCGTTTCGATGAGGGTGATGATGCTGTACATACGTGTGTGTGTGCGTGCACACGCATCTACACATGTGCATCCGGTTCTGCGAGAAGGGGCAGGAAAGAGCCTGGGCACGCGTCACGAGTGTGCACACACACACACATCCTGTCCTGGGCGTCCCCTGCAGTGGGACAGGGGACCCTGCCCCGCACTGCTGAGAGAGCCCTGGGGAAGGTTCTGGAACGCCGCCCGGGCTGGAGGAGGAGCCGCCGGGAGACACACGCTGATGTAACCACGGACGGCCTCCAGGTCACACAGATGCCACACGGTCCGAGCCTGAGTGGGCTGCGCTGTCCTGGGCGGGCGGTCACCTTCGGGTCCCTGAGCTTCTGGCCTCCCCTTCTGTGCTGGGTGTGGGGTGCGTGGCTGCCCGCGGCTGGGTGGGTCAGTCAGGAGGCAGGCGCCGGGCTGAGGGCGGACGCAGGCTCTGCGGCTCCAGGTGCTGCCGAGCAGGGCCGGGCCCGGACGGCACTGTCCCCACGGCCCCGTCCCCCACGCAGGCGCCTGCCCCGTCTCACTCCTCCCGAGCACAGGCGGCTCCTTCGCGCTTGGTGGCGGTTCACGTGTGTCCCCATAATGGCCTCCGCTCCAGGCCCCAGCAGGGAAGGCTGACATTTTGGGGGGACACGGGTCTCCACAAACGGGCCCGTCCCTCTCTCTCTGGAGGGGGCGTCTTCCCCCTGGGTCTGTGCCAGGGCCGGCGGGCGCTGGGCCCGCCCGCCGGCTCCGAGCCCGAAGGAGAAAGGGAAAAAGACGCGGCTGTCAGAACGACCGTTGGGAACTGTTCAGGGCGCGTGAAAGACTGGCAAACGCGTTTGCGCGTCTCACGCCGAGCTGCCCGGTGTTCGTCGCCGTGCTCTGTAGGAGGGGCGGGCGGACCCTGGACGGCCGCCGACGGGCCAGGGCGCCGCCTTCTCCGCGTTCGGAAACCACGGACGGTCCCAGCGGCAGTTCACGTGGGGGACCGTGAGCCGAGCCCGAGGCTGGGCGGGAGGGTGAGGACCGCAGACGCGCGGACCAGACTCGCTGGCGTGAGGACGCGGCTCTCCGCGCCCCGTCTCGTCCCTGGCGGCCTCGTCCCTGCGTCCCCAGCAGCCCTCGCCAGCGTCCCCTGGCTTCCACGTCGTCCCTTGTGTCTCTAGATGTCCCCAGGACCCGAGCGTGTGACCACGGCCTCGCCCTCTGCACCGCCGACAGGCAGGCCTGTGCGGCCGTCTGGGGGGAATAAAGGCTTTTCCGTGACACCGTCCCTCTGTGTGCTTTTTGCTCGGTCGGTGTGGTGACCTCATGGGCATTTGGCCTGGGGAGCCCCCTGCCCCTCCCGTGCGTGCCCACCTCTCTCATGCCCCGCGAGGGCCCCGCTCGAGGCCGCGATGTCCAGGCCTCCGCGTCCGAGGGCAGACACGCTTCGCACAGACCCGCCTGCCCGTGAGCCCGGCAGTGCCGCCCGGGGCGTCGCGAGGCGCCGCAGGCCGTGGGCCGTCGGCAGCTGCCCACACCGTCTTTCGTCTGGACAGATGTGGGGCTCCCCCGCGGGGTCAGAGGTCGCCTTCCCAGGCGGCGGCAGCTCTCCTGCCTCCAGTTTCCCCGACCCTGGCAGAGGACGGAACCGGTGGGGGCTCTGGGGGGCTCTGGGGGGCTCTGGGGGGGCGGCTGTAGGTGCCGAGGCGAGCCCCCGCCAGACTGCCCGCACCCACCTTTGGAGGACGGCGCCCCGTCCTTCCTCTCCCTCCCCGTCACGCTCGTCAGGCGCTAGGGACGCAGGGCCTTAAACGCCTGTGCGTAATGCCTCCTTTTGGGGTCTGCTGGGAACTAGGGCTCAGGGGGCCCCACACGACAAATGTCCCCACGAGTCTGGTCAAGGCGGCGGCCGTGCAGCATGACCGTGAGCCGGAGGGCGCGCCCTCCGCCCCCGGAGAGATGCCGGCCGAACCCCTCTCAGAACCAGGTGGGAGCAGCCTTGCGAGCAGTGCTCAGCCCACTGAGCGGCTGGCACAAAGGTCCCAGCATCTTCCCACGGAGGCACCGCTCGCTCGGCGTCAGACACCCCGAGGGGCTCGGGAGCCACTGGCGCTGCCCCGGGCTGTGGGGAATGACCGGGCCTGCAGCGGAGCTGTGTGACTCCCAGTCCTGCGAGCTGGTGAGAGGGAAGCCTGGTGTCACCGGGGACCCCCCGCCCCCCACCCCCAGCTCCGCAGCCTGACGCTCTCACCCCCGGACGCTCTGAAGCCCGCACTGAGGGATCAAAGGCTCCACCGGCTTTCATCACGATGTGCGATGTGCCGTCTGGGACTCTGAGATCTGAACCGCTGTGGTGGGTCCCGATGAGCCACGATCCGGAGAAGCGCATTCATCTGGAGGCTTCAGCAACGGCTGATGAATAAAAGGCCCCTTGCACGAGCTAAACATAGACACTCCTTTGCTTCTTCTGCCTAGTCTTAGTCATTCTAGGGGGCAGGAGGGGCAGATGTGTCAAGACACGTGCCACCCCCAAACGCCATTGGATCTTTTTAGAAAAGAAAGTGGTTTCAAAGGAGCGAGATCAGCCCGTACCCCTGCTCACCTCCCAATGTGAGGCAAATGGTATTGAAATGAAAAGCTGGGAAAGATACCTGCCGAAAGATAATCGAGAATAATTCATCTTTTCTCTCTGCTTTTTTTAAATGGTCAGCAAGGCGTCGGGGGACGTGTGGGGGTAAGGAACCTGAGAGCTTGTGACTTACGTACACAGAAACGGAGCCTCGGGGGGCGTGGGCCAGGCGGCTCTCCACCGGGGGGCCGAGCTCCCGCGGCGGCTTCCGCCCGCGGCCGGCCTCCCCTCCTCTCCGACGTGGTCTCGGTCACCATGGCTGACAGGAGCATTGTGCGTGGGAGGGACGCTGGGCAGAGTCAGAAGCCGTGGCAGTCTGAACGTCCCTCCTGAGGCCTGGGGGTCTGGGGAAAGGGGGCCTGGCAGGTGCTGCATCCAGGTGGTTTCAGAAGTTAAAACGCCAGACCTTTTCCCGGCACTCTGAATCAAAGCCTCCAGACTGCCTGCACGACCCAGCTGGTGGGCACGCGCCCGCGGAAGCCGGCCGGGCCGGCAGGGGGCCCCGCTTCTCCCTGGGGAAGGTCTGCGTGCTGATTTGTAGACACACATGAGAGTTACAGGTGGGAGCCAGGGAGGCCCGGGGCAGGCGGACGTGTGTGCCTTTGGGGTGTGAGGCTGGCTGGGTATGTGGCCGTGAGAGGCGACACTCCATGGATCGTGAAGGGACCCGTGTGTCCTGAGGCTCTGGTCTGTCTGGAGACCATGGAGAGGTTTCAGAAGAACCTCGTGATCTGGTCGATAAACACGCCCTGTGCGGTGTCCCCGCCTCCAGAGCTGTCCCAGGTGCCCTGTCACCCCTCCGAGGACCCTTACGTGACAGACAACGCTTGCCAGAGTGGAACGAATGGAAGTGATAGTTTGCAACTGGTGGTCGAGAAATGCCACCAGAAAACGTCAGGAGCAAAACACCACGCTGTCCGAGTGCTGTCCTCACCCCCTCCCTGCCCCCCACGGAGAGGGGCCACACGCACTTCCGTCTGGGCAGAGAGGGCGCATGCACTATTCCCTCCAGCCCTGCCATTTCCCAAGTTAAGAGTCCTTCATCGGGGTCTCCCCACCTACCTTCAGCAGCTCATCCGAGGTGAGCAGGGAGGGGAGGGGCAAGGGTCACTCGCCTGTCGACGGACAGCCCCGCAGTTTGTCCGTACCCCACCTGCTCCTCATGCACCTCCCGCCCCCGTGAACCTGCTCCTGTGCAGCTCTCCCTGCGCGCACCCCCCGCCGGTCGTAGACCTCAGCCTGTTCCCTGGTCCATCATCGGAGCAGCAAACCCAAGGGCATGGGCGTTGAGACCCGCCACCCGGGCAGGGAGAGAGAGGGGTGCTCGGTGATCCCACAGGACCCAGGTGACACCGTGTGCCAGCCATCCTAACAGCGGATGGCCACGTCAGTTGGGTGTTGCCCCCTGAGTCCAAGGGACAGTGGCCAACAGCATGAACGAGGACGGGCCCCATGCAGCTCCCTCTCGGAGTCTGTGTGTCAGCTCCGTCACAGGTGACGCCTGGTGGGACAGGAGCTGTCCCAGATGATCAGGGCCTCACCAGTGCGAACCAACGAGCACGTCGGAAGCAAGAGTTTCACACAAAGAACGTGCAGGAGCAAGGAGGAGAGGTGAGGCTGTTTGTGGTACACATTTAATACAACGTATGTGATCGTGGTTACAAATACATGTTGGGTGCTTTATCTAGAAGCATGAGGCACATAGTACACAACCTATTGGATACAATATCAGAAGATAAACACAATGTATGGGGTCAAAGTATGGGGTCAACGCAGACGGCTGGAGTCCCAACCCTTCCTTTCTACTCCTTTCTCTCAGCCGTGTCTCCTGAAGACGAGCTGAAAGCACGTAGTTGCCACAGATCCTGATGCTATGACTTAAAAAGAACTTCTGGCAAACACTCTCCAGATGACGGACTCTCCAGTGACAACTTTCTCAGCATCTCCCACTGTTTTGTCTGGATAGTCTCCCAGGTAGGTGAATGTGCTCAGCATTAGCTACTACGTAATCGCGGTTGGACCCAAACTCGTGAAGCGTTTCCCCTGCAGGGAAGTGGAGGGAAACGCACAGGTGCCAGGTGGGGGGAGGGGAGAGTGGGGGAGGAGGGCCTCGGGGAAAACGCATAACTCGCACGCAGGTCGAGAACCCGGTATACGTGTTAAGAGTTTGATTTGCAGCTTCTCTGCTAGAAATAAGATGATGGTGATGATTATCGAGCAGCGAGGTGTGGATGACATTATAAAGCTGTCTCGGGTCTGCCTTTGCCCTTCGCTCTCTGCCCTGAGTGCCCATGCAAAGCTGCAGGCGTGTCCTCACTGGAGGAGCTGGGGTCCAGCCGGGGGACACTGGGGAGCCCGTCCTTGGGCAGCCGCCGCTCTGGTCGGCCCCAGGACCTGCTGGGTGGCCGTGCGTGTCACACGGACAGCGGCTGCTAAACTGCTGACCAAGAACCTTGTCCCGGGCGCAGGTGAACGACACACCTGCAGTGGGCTGGAGCCCGGGAGACCGGACGCCGTAGCAGAAGGGGCCGTTTTCCGTCGCGGGCGGCGTCGACTCTCACCACTTTCCTCCTCTCCTTCCTCCCTCCTTTTCTCATGACTCTTTCTCTCCTACACATGCGAAATTCCAGGAAACAGGGCCAGCGGCCTGCTGGAGGGAGGGGCTTCAGGGGTGAGCATCACGTCCGACATCACAACAGCCTTTTAAAGGACTCGCGGTTATTCTGAGATGGGGCAGGCGGTGCGTCTGGTTTGACAGCAGTTACCGAAACGCCCAGTGGGTTCTGGATTTCAGTGTTGGTCTGGGAGAAAGGGAACGTGTATGTGTGAGTGTGTGTTGTGTGTGAGTGTGTGTGTGTGTGTAAGTGCACATATGAGCATGTGTGTGTGCATGCGTGTGCAGGACTGTTCTCACCGCCGAGCACCACCTGAGCCCTGATCTGCTCCGGACTCGCCGGTCCATCTCTTCATCCAAGTCGCTCAGCCCCAGACCCGCCACCAACCCCAAACCTGTTGCGTGCAGGCAACGAGCTTGCTGCGGGCGCCCGGCCTCGTCCTCGTCCCCCGGCCCCGTCCTCGTTCCCCCTCCAGGAGGAGAAGCCCACACTCCTGCCCCGCTGACCACAGCGCTCACGTCTCAGGCCACGTACACTGCTGTCACGTTTCCACACGGGAACACGCACGTGCACCGTGGGGCCACGGGCTCTGTGCTCGGGTCCCCAGCCCCAGGCGAACTACCCAGGGGTGGGAGGGGGGAGTGATAAATGATGCCACACAGCTTTTTTTCCTGGGAAAATCATCCTAGGTTTCTTAATTTCCCAGAATTAGGAGAATGTATTTTCTTTGTGTTACCATGGGAACTTATGGTAACAGTTTTTCTTTTTTTTTTTTTTTTTAAGTTTAAAAAACACTTTTCAAAAGATTGCGAAGAATTTTTCTAGGGCAAGTCTAATGTGTTTGCTTTCTCACTTGGGGCTGTGGCGCGTGTGTTCCCTTGAATTACTTCATATGTGCGAAGAGGGGTGTGTGTGTGTGTGCGTGTGTGTGTGTGTGTGTGCGTGCACGTGCGCACACGGTGCTCTAAATTTAAATTCACGTGCAGGCACACGTGTCGCATGTCGCCGTGTGCCTGGAGGGTGTTCCTTCCTCTCCCAGCCTTCGCGCCTGCCCTCCCCTCCTGGGTTCGGCTTCGGAAGGTGAGGCCCCCGGCCCTCCCTGACGCGCCTGCCTGCTGCCCGGTGCGCCGTCAGCCTGCGGCCACAGCCCACCTGCGTCTCTGGGAAGATTGTGACATCGCATCGATTCTCTGGGCATTTTCAGACATTCAGCTAGTTCAAATACTGTGAACAAAATGCTTGACTTTTTAGTTAAGTTAAACATTTTCTGAAAAATGTTTCGGCATCAGGAAGAAGTGGCTCACTTAGGCTCTCGGGCCCCTCGCATTTCGAGCTGCATGAGAGCGCAAAGGGCTGGCGATTTCGCTCTGCTCGGGGGCCGCGGGAGCAGCTGCTGGAAGGCGGGGACAGGGAGTGTCCCGGGCTGCACGTCACGGCCACACAGACGCGGGTGGGGAGGACTCTGGCCGCGGGCTGACCTGGCCCAGCGGTGGCGGCCTGTGCTGGGGGCCCCTTCCAGACGAGCAGTATTGGTGAACAGCGACGCACTCAGGCCGCGGAGCCCGTCTCTCCAGCCACTGCAGGACGTGGAGAGGCCGGTGTTCGGGACGGGCGTGCCGCTTTGACGTGGCAGAGAGAGGGAGAGCCCGGCAGGCGCTCAGGGTTTGCCGGGAGAAGCAGGTCCGTAGCTGCCGAACGTCCCACATTTTTAGGAAATAACTGAATGAATGGGCTGCAAACTTGTGAAATGCGAAACTACACGGTGCGATTACTTACACGTTTCAGCATTTTGCCAACCCTGTCAAACTTCTTACTCGGTTCACTGAATACCTGCCCTCGGTCACCCTCCGACGCAGCTCACTGATTCTCCTTACTATCAAGTTGTGACTTATCGAATGTACTGAAGATAAGGAAAAAATTTCTAGCAAGACTTATGACAGTGAAATACAGAACTAAAAGTTTAAACCCATGAAAAGGCCACGGCCTCCCCGCCGGCTGAGCGAGCAGGCTGGGTGCACGCGTGCACTTCGGTCACTGGCGTGACTCCTGACGCCGGGGGGTGGGACGTGGAGGGGCAAAAGCTCTGGCTATTTTGCAAAACGCAGGGTCCGCTACAGCTCCACCTCACTTTGAAAGCCCCTACAAGCCGCCCAGTCAAGTGTCCAAAGATAATTTGGTGTTTGTGAGAGAATCGTCATTTACTAAGCAGACGGCATTGCAGGATCGTGACTATTTTAGGCTGACAGAATCTTCACGTTCGCACACGGCCCTCCTGATTTTGAGGTGCGTGACCACTACAGTGGACAGCAACTGTTTTATTTCAATGACTGGAGTGAAAAGTTTAGAATTTTACCCCAACACGGATTTAAAATAATCTGAACATGGAAACTCCGGGCCTACGTGCTGGAGGCACAGACGCGCCCTGTGACACAGTCCACTGCCAGCCTCGGTGCACGACCTCAGACAGAGCAAGCAGCGGGCACGCGGGGTGGGGTGGGGGGACGAGGACAGTGCGGGGGGGACCAGGAGTCGCCGTGCTCACACCGGCCAGCGCCACACGCTCCTGGTCCTGTGTCTCCTTCACAATCTCCAGCCAACGTGGCAACGCCCTGAGGGGGAGACCGGGACCTTGAACAACGCATTTGCCCAACAAGTCAGACAGCGCTGCCTCCACTAAGCTCACTGCCTCCTGTCATCCAAGGTCAGAGGTCACGAGGGGTGACCCCACCCGGGACTGAATCAAAGCAGCAAGTGTGCCCGGTTACTCGCCCGTGACGCTGGCCTGCCCCGTCGGTACCCTCTGTGTCGTGGGTCAGGCTGCCCTGGGAGACGGTCGCCTGAGCTACACCCCAGCTGGCGCAGCACCCCGCCTGTCTCCTCACCTGAGGCAGCGGCTCCGTGATTCTGATGGGGGGGCCGAGGCAGCTGACTGAGTGGCGCTGGGCTGGGAGGGGGCGGGGGCGGGGCTGGGAGGGGAGGCTGCGGGACAGTGTGGGCAGGGGGAGCCCGGCGCAGGTGCGAGCGAAGCGCGGGGCGCGCGGGGCGGCGGGGCGAGGGGCGGGGGCGGGGCGCGGCGGCCTCACAGCGCGGCCAGGCCGGCGCCCAGCAGCGCGCGGAAGTGCGGGGAGCGGACAAAGCGCGGCAGCGAGTCCTTCTCCATCAGCGCGCGGACCCTCTGCTGCGCCGCGTCGAAGCTGCTGGGCGAGGGCGCCGCCAGGTTCCGCAGCGTGAGCTCCTTGGTGGAGTGGTCGATGTTCACCTGCGGGCCGGGCACGGGGTCAGGGGCCTGCGCGGGGTGTGGGGGCGGGGAGAGGCGGGCCTTCCCACCCCGGACACGCGCGGGAGAGCCATGAAGGGCGTCGGCTGCCGCCCCCACCCTGAGGCCCAGGGGACCAGGACGCCCCAGGGTGACCCTTGGCCACCGCCGCACGTGTGAGCCCGAGCATGGGGACTGGGGGACCAGCCTCCCTGCGGGGGGCGAGGGGACGGTGTGCATTGAGGCGTGATGGTGACGTGGCCCCTCCAGGTCACAGAGCTAGGAGCGGATCTGGAAGCAGATGAGGATTTCGAATCCAGGTGGCGCGGCCCCACGGTCGGCCCTCGGCGGTGTCGGGCTCCACGCCGCGCGAGAGGGGTCAGGGCGAAGGTCGTGTGGCCGCAGGGCCCCAGGGAGCAGTGGAGCGGGGTGGGGCAGAGGCCGCGCCGCAGGCGCGTCCAGGCCGGTGGCTGCTCCCTGCCACGCTCCGTCACGTGAGACAGAGAGCAAGCTAGGTGGCGGCCTCGCTCAGAATGGCGGCGATCCCAAAAATGACAGAGCCAGCCCTAACCTCATTTTCCTCAAAAGCGATGTGTTTAAACTGGGACATGCTGTGCCCGCCGGGGAACAATGGCTGCTCGCCTCCCTATTTCAGGAGCCCAGGCCTCTCGTGAGCCAAGCTCTACACGCTCTCCTGGAAAACACCGTCCCGCTGATTTTAAGTACAGCCTCATGACAGTCGTCAACGTAGGAGTCGCCTCCCTACTGAGCCGCACGGCCACGCCCCCCCCCACCGTGGCTCCGTCAGCCCGGCACGTCCAGAGAAAGACTTGGCTCCTATTCGCCTGGGTAAACCTGCTGTGTATGTCGATCTGCTACTCGTCAACGAAACAGTAAATCAGGTCAAAATACAAGATCTGAAGGGTTTTTAAAGCAATAACAGCTACCACGTAGGAAACATACCCCGGGACACACGCCTGCACGTGGGCGGTTTACAGCGACGGGGATGGGGCTGGAGAGCTCCGGCGAGAGGCCGCCCGACGTCTCGCGTCTGGGAGGGTGTGGGCTGGGGTGCCTGCACCCGCGTGTCCAGACACTCGCGGAAGGCGGCCAGGACCAGGACGCACAGTCGCCCTGAGCCCAGGTCGGGGGAAGGAGGCGGGTGGTCTACCTGGGGCCCGCAGGGCCTAGGGCCCCGGCCTGTTTGCTCTGGGGGCTCAGCCAGGGTTTTATCTACTTTGAAACTGCACTGTTAACGTCTCCTGTTTCACGACGCCACCAGCGCTCGAATGAGGAGCCTGCAGAACACGTTCCCCGGGAGCCCAGGGCCACCGGCCCGTCTGGACGGCCCGCGTGAGCAACACACGCTGGGGCCCGTGGAGGGGAACGTTGGTGGGGACGGGGGACCAGCCGGAGTCGGGAACCGTGTGGCACGTCACCATGGATGGGTCTCCTTGGTGACATCATATACAGACGGATGGGTGGCCCTGCAGGGCAGTGTCAGAGCCGGGAACATTGGTGGTGAGCACAGGTGGAAGGCCGAGAAGCAGAGGCGGCATCTGGAGAGGACCCCAAATCAGCGTCCACAGCCAGATCGAACCCAGTCTCCCCCAGGACTCTGCCACCTTGACCACGGCACCCTGCAGTCGCGCTCCTGACCCCCCCCTCTGTCACGGAGGGAGTGCGGCCGTCAGAAATCAGTCCGTCTGTCAAACAGATCTGCCCTTTAAGAAGGACCAGTCGTGAGCGATTCAGAACCAAAGGGCTAAATACCGAACAGTGGAACGCCAAGAGTCTGGAGCACCTGCGGGAGAGCAGGGGCCGTCTCCGGCGCTGCCTGAGCTCGTCTGATTCCCACGAGCAGGGACCCTGTCGTCCCAACTAAGCTGCAAATGGCAAAGGCCTGGGGGAAACAAAGGGGCGGAGAGGAGCCGAGGAAAAAAGCGCGGCGTTTCATGAACAAGGAAGGGGGGAAGGGAGGGGAGGGGAAGGAAAGAACAGGGCGGGGGTCCCCACCAGGCCCCCTCGGTTCAGACCCTGAGGTGTGTTTCACGCCCCTCAGGAACTGCCTTCACTAGCCCCGTTTCCCCAAAGCAAGACACTAGGTTCGGAGGACGCAGTAACTCCTGCAAGGTCACGCACACGCACGGTTCCCGCTGCTAGACCGAGTCCAGGCAGGGCTCACGCTCACAGTGGCTCGGCCACACCGCTCTGCCCTCGCGTCCTGCACGTGGGCGTCCTGCCCATGCCCAGACCACAGGGGCCCTGGCCGCCCCGCCACCCCGCCCCGCCCCCCGCACCAACCTCCTTAGGCGCCTCGCTCTGGATGAACTCCTCATAGATCTTCTGCGCCTTCTCAGCCATCTGGGCGGGCGACTTGGTCTTCTTGTAGTCCTCACAGGCCATCCAGAAGTCCAGGTTCTCCTCGCTGAACTCGGACCTCAGGAAGCTTTTGAAGCTGGCAAGCCCGTCTGGCAAGAAACAGGCCTGGCTGAGGAACTTTCTCTCTCCCCATGTGCCAATCACCTATCACTCATCTATAACCTATGATCTACCTATCTACCTACCTGTCTACTCTATCTATCATCTATCCCTCCACCCACCACCCATCCACCTCCCTACCCACCACTACGTCCCGCTGTGTACCCGAGGCTTGCTTACTGTACATTTCTGTCACTTATATATGAACCTTACAAACTTTAACTCATTTACTTCTCATCACAAACCTGAGAGGGAGGCGCCAGTTATGCTCTATTTTAAAAATGAACTTCCCCTGCCTTCTGGGGAAGTTTTCTTGGGTCAGAATCAAACAGATTCCAGGCCAAAAGTCCCTCTCTGCAGCGAGCGCCCCTGCCTCGGCAGCCAGGCCCACCACTGCCCACGCCACAGCTTGCATTCCTGACAAAGCCCACACTCTGGTCCGCACCCACCACGACAGAGCAGAGGGGCCCCCGACCCTCTGCCCAGCGGGAACACTCTGGGCTGCGACCCCATGGTAACCCCAGGGCTGGCCCTAGTGACTGGGGTCACCTGGGACATCCACGCAAAATGAAACAGCAGCCCTACCTAAGAACAGAATGAAAGCACCTGTAACACCGCTCCGGAAATAAAAGGGTGTCAGACAAATCCAAGTCAGTTTGAGGTAAAGGAAAAATACTGAAAACTAACTCAGCACAAATCCCTTCTCCTACCGGAAAAACAGTGCCTGGCCCTCGCGGCTGCTGAGTGCCAGGACGCAGCCCCGTGGGTGTGAGCACGGGCTCCGGAGAGGGCTGCCCGGGGCGGGCCGCCACCGCGCCACACGGGGACTCGGGCACGCTGGCCGGCCGCTCTGAGACACAAGGCTGCGCCTGTGCCTGGGTTCCAACGGCACCGCGACCATTAAATCAGCGCAGCCACGCGGAGCCCTGCGACAGCCTGGCACGCGGCGAGTGGTGCATGCTGGCCGCTCGCTCTCCCGTCGCCGGTCAGAGGACGCTGGCTTCTCCTGAGATGCTGACGATGATGCACCGCACAAGAGCAGGGAGGGAAAGAGAAGCCAGCGCGCGAGCACCGGGGGCAGAACGGACGGGGCAGACCGGGGCCTGTCCCCAGGGCGTGCTCGGCCTCCGGGGACGCTGCGCCCGTCCGCAGCGCAGGGGAAGGGGAGCCACACGCCACGCCTCTGCCGGGTCCTGTCTCACTCTGGCTCTGCGGAAGCCGATGTCACCGTCTTATTTAAACTCCCGCGTGCAATCTGTTTTTGTGCGTGAAGAACAAACGCTGGCTGTGTGACGACACAGACAGATGGTGCCCCCGACTGAGGACGAGACACGGAAGAAACCGATGCGCTTTCGGAACAGGCGGAACACTGGCGCCCAGGAGGGCTCGGAAGGCGGGGGGCAGACGGGGCACTTACGTTTTTAGAGGTTTGCTGCCAACTGATATCATTTCCGCCCGAGTGAAACGTAGAAAAACGACTATGTAAGGAATGCTTGGGGAACTCTGTCAGTTGTGAAAGTCCACAGCCTACACTAGCCCAAGAGTTCCTTATAAAGTTCCTTAAACGGTTTATCAAATTGAACGTGCAAGAAGGGATGTGAAGTTTTAAAAGCGCCCGTTTCTCAAATGTATCTTTCTTCATTCCCTACTTTGCACCTGTCCCAGCTCATGTGGACCAGGTGTTTCAGCAGATTAAAACATGAGCATCTCATAAGAACTGAGCTGCCAAACCTGCTTACGGTAACTCGTGATGTACTCACGCTAGTCTGAATGGAAACTGTTCCAAGGAAATAATTTTGACGGCAAGAGGAAGTAATCAAATGCTTTTCCAAGCGTTGCTTGGGGAAAATTACTTGCCCAAGTTTAAAAAATATATGAATGAAAAGGATAATTACGTGGAATTTAAGATTATACACACACGTATGTACACAGACACATATACACGTATATAATACATACTGAGTATACGAGTAAGTGAAATACTTTTTGAACATTCTATATTTGCACACACATGCATATGTATTTTCCCCTCAGAGAAGCGGGAAATATTCGTGTCAGGCCCCAAGTTCACGCCTGTTTGCCACGGAAAGATTTCAGCGCCTCCACAAACGCCCGGCTTCGCTGCTACCCCATCTTTCCTACCCCATAGCTTCTGGCCCTAAAAGCTCGAAGCACAAGCACACGTGGCCTGGGCACCAGGGTGGCTGAAGGTCACATGCAGGGCACACACACACGTGTGTCCTTCTCCTAATGGCTCTGACGAGGCCGAAGCGGTTCTGGTAATCCTCAGGTTTCCTGACGATGGCAACAACCACCTGGACCAGGCTCCTTAGTGTTCATAAGGTATCGGGACATCACCCGCCAGGTTGCTATTGGCCCCAAAACCACCGTGGAAGACAGCAAGAACTCAACTGATAAAAAGAAGCGTTTTTCTTCTACCTCACGGAATTTGGGGTCCAACAAGCAAAATGAATTCATTCATCCCCCATTAGTCATTTACTGGGCACTGTATATGTGTCAGGGCAGGGAACTCTGTTTAACACAAAAGTAAAAGAATCGAAATTGGATAAGACGAGGCAAGTTCCAAATTAGAGGCTTTGGTGCCCTGCCTCCGAATACGATACTGATCCTATTGCAGGGAAATAGATGCTAACCCACCCAAAACAAGGCACAAAAATGCTCATACACACATGAACATGTGTTCTTTGTTCTCTGCTCTGTGCCCATTAATCATGGTGGTACTGTGAGAAATCGCTTTTAAATCTTTATTTCTGCACAGCATCTAACAGAGTTCCACATACCAGTCTTGCAGTGAGAATGAAGAAATACGGGCTGGATATCTTAAATGGAATCATTTTTAGAGTGACGTCAACAAATCTTTATTTTCCCTATACTGTGCACTTCCTGCTGAAAAATTACCCAGATCAAAAAGACGAAGTCGTGGATGTCAGCGAGTTTATAATGCATCACGGGAGGCAAGACAAAGAGAGCACAGAGCGGCAGGTGCCGAGCACCGGGCGGCGAGGATTAAGCGGCACGACAGCCGTGCAGACAAGTCCGTCTCTGGAAGCTCCGAGGGAGGATGCCCGGGCAGACCGGGCATCCGGTATCTAGGTTCGCTCTGGTAGGAGGGAAATTTCAACACCTTGAGACACAGCCGCAGAGCACTCCTGTCAAAGGGGTCACACACAGAAACCCCACATGGGACAGAGAGCAGTCCGGCGGGCTAAGGAGCAGCCGTGGGGTCTCACGGAGAACCTGACGCCCTGGGAACTGGGCCTTGACACTGCAGGCCCTGGGGGTCAGGGGTGAGGGAGAGGCAGGTGGTGCCGGGTGGGATGGACTTGCTGCCACTTGCTGCCAGAAGGGGAAACTGAGGCTGGGGGCATCACAACCCAGGCCAGTGACAAAGCAATCAGCACAGCTCGAACTAAGACCTGCCCACGCAGGGACCTGTACACCGCCACGTCGGTCAGCAAGCCACTGAGGCCGGCTGCAAAAGGTAGAGTTTCCGCTGCTGTGCAAATACTGCCGGGCAGGCAGGTCGAGCCACGCGCCCTGGCTCGACCCGCAGGCAGGAGTCCTCGGGACGCCTGCTCCTGTCCCCACCAAGCCCCCTCATACCATCCCTTGCTGAGATCATTTTGGAAAACTGAAGAAATGTCAAAACGGGGCAAGGGGGACACGGCCAGTTCAGGGGTGTCCTGGCTTCTGACCTCCCCGCCTCCGCCGACCTGTGCAAAGGGCCTCGCACACTCACACTCGCACACTCACAGTTATTCTGCAGGAGCTTGTCCAGGGACTCTCGCCACTGCACGGCCTCCTCCAGCGACAGCCTAGACCGAGAGGGGGACAGGACAGAACAGAAGATGGACTTACAGATTAATGCCGTGGGCAGGTAGGAGAGGGACATCTGGAATATCAACTAAGTTGACCACGAGCCCTGGTGAGTTCCTACAGCCTCGATCCCTGTAGAAGGGAGGGGGCCGGGAGGAAGCCTGTCACTGTGGATCGTGGGCAGCTGCTCTGCCAGTGGACGGGCTCCGGAGGGGAGGGGCAGCCGGCCTGCCCACAGGCCGCAGCAGACGCCGTCGTGGGGTCAGGGACCTATCTAGGCAACTTTTTGTCTATCTTTTATTGTTTGTTCAATAGTTTAATTTGTTTTCCTAATAAGAGTAAAAATGTTTTTAAAAATAGAAAATGCTTTTCTGAAAAGGGATTGCTTTTTTTAAAAGCAGAGGAGGTTAAAATACATTCTGTCCAGAGAAGGTTGATTTTCTCTTCTGAGGTCTGTTTTCTTCTCTGAGAGGAGAACATGAGTAAAAGGCAGGCACAGGCGAGTTTTAAAGTGGGGCGAAGCGAGAGTGTGGCCCCTGCCGAACGTCCCCTCCTGTGGGCAGGGGTTGGGGACTTGCTGGAGGTTGGGCGGAGGAGCTGAGGGCTGAGATGCCACAGAGATGGTCTCTGGGGGCGGGAAGATGTTTACCAAACATCTGGGAAAAGAGGGGATGGGAGGCAATAGAAAACGACCCAGGACACGTCAGCCCCAGGTGCTCTCCCCAAACTGCTTCTCTCTGAACCCACGTTCGGGCGTCTGCGTGGGGTGACGAGGCAGAGGACTGGAGTGGGGAGTGTGGTCCAGTGTGCGTCACAGCCGCCCGTAACCATCACATCATTCACTTCGAAATGGACTTTTTGATCGGTGGCCGCTGTGGACTGTGGCCCTTCTCCCCCAGGGCCACCCCCCTCCCTGGGTCGCCCCCGTGCTGCACACTGAACCAGCCCCACTCTAGAGGCGGGAACGCAGTGACATCTCCCCTCCAGCCGGGGCTCGCGCTGACATCGGGGAAGGGGGGACGATGGCAGCACCCGCTTCGGGTGATGGAGAAAGAGTGAAGAGAAAGGGCCGTCTATGTCCCAGCCCCGCCGTGCTACACTGGAGGCCGTTAGCCTGGAGAGACCGGCCGGTTCACGATGGAGGTTAGAGGGCGTCCTGCGATTGACCGCAGGTCCGCGGTCTCAGAGCTCCCAGGGAGCAGGTGACGGGATCCGAGTGCACTTGGCTTTCCTTCTCCCCTGTTTCCCCTCTTGCTGTCCCTGGCACCTCGGCTGTAAGGGGACAGGGCGTGTCACCATCCCAGCAATGACAGGCCCCGTAGGCAACAGGGCTGAGGCCATGAGCTGCCCTGAGCCAGGGTCACCGCTGCAGCACCTGCTGTGCCTGAGCTGATGTGCGTGTGTGTGCATGTGTGTGTGCACGTCTGTGTGTGCGTGTGCGTGTGCATGTGTGTGCGCACGTGTGTCTGTGTGCACGCTCGTGTGTGTATGTGTGCATGTGTGCGCACACGTGTGTGTACGTGCATGTCTGCGTGCATGTTCATGTATGTACGTGTGCACACGTGTGTGCATGTGTGCATGTCTGCGTGCATGTTTGTGTGTGTACGTGTGCATGTGTGTACGCGTGTGCATGTCTGTGTGCGTGTCCGTGTGCATGTGTGTGTACGCGTGTGCATGTCTGTGTGCGTGTTTGTGTGTGTCCGTGTGCACACGTGTGCGTGTACGTGCATGTCTGCGTGCATGCTCATGTATGTACGTGCGCACACATGTGTGCATGTGTGCGTGTTTGTGTGTGTGCGTGTGCATGTGTGTGTACGCGTGTGCATGTCTGTGTGCGTGTTTGTGTGTGTCCGTGTGCATGTGCTTGTGCGTGCAGACGGGGGGCCGTGGCCCGGCCAGATGCTGACTCACGCCCGGGGAAAACGGCCCAGTCTGCATTCAAGGGAAAGAGCTGCTCACAGGTTCATGCACCAAGGGACAGTCTTCCGTCCCTGCTGGGCCTGGGAGGGATGGCCAAAGCTTGGGGGACTGTCCCGATGTCGGCCCCTCCCTGCTGGGGAAGCACCCCGAGAGTCCTCAGCAGGGGGGCCGGTGTAAATGGCTGCCTGGCCACAGGGCAGCGAGTGGACGGGCATCTCCCACCACATGTGGGAGCCCCGTGGACAGCGGTGAGGGGGCCGGTGGCATTTCATAGGCTTTGGTCTGTCTCTCCAGCCAGGTCCTGCCGTGCACAGCTCGTGCTCCGGACACAGGGGTCTAGAAACATGCTCCCTCAGAACCAGCCCGGCCAGGCTGTGAGGACCGCCAGCGTGCTCGAGGGTCTCTGGGGAGGGGTGGTGGGTGGGCTGGGGCCAGCCCCGCCCAGAGGACAGAGCTCGAAGCCCCCCGAGCACTCACTTCTGGGTCTTGGCCGGCTTCTCCGGCTTCTCCGGCTTCTCACCACATGGAACGACAAGGTCGACACAGCGGCCTCCGGCTTCTGGAGGAGGTGGCCCAACTTGACCTTGATCTCCTTGGCCCTGGAAGGAGACGGAGGGGGATGGAGCGCGTGAGCAGCAGGCCTGGGAAAGAAGCGTCTCTCTGTCAGAAACGAAAGCCCTGTCCCTCTGTGGCAGAGGGACACACATGCCGAGTGGGGGCACCTGTGTTCCAACAGGCCCCACTGGCTGCGTTCTCTGTAGGGCTGAGAGGGCTGACCCTGGGGCCGCGGGCCACCGCGCTGCGCTGCCCGCCAGGCCTCCGAGGGCTCCGGTGCCCGCTCTGCCCCCGATTACGTGTCCAACACTGGAAAAATCCTCGACTCTTACTGCCAGGCCTGTCCCCTCATCCGCCATGTGACAGGCTCAGCCCATGCGCCCTTCGGCCTGCTGGGTGACGTGCCCCCCAGAAAGTGCTCCCTGTGTGCGTGGCTTTGGTCAGTCGCCGGGTCCCTGCCCATGTCCCTGCGCACCGCGCCGTCGGGAACGCAGCCGCAGCCAGGGGCCCTGTCGGCCGCGCTGCACCGCCCGCCTCCGCGCTGTGGCCCGTGGCACGCGCAGTCGGGGGGTGGGGTGCAGCTTCAGGACCGGCCTCCGAGTCCGCCCATGGCTTCACCCCATCTGAAGCTCAAGGAAGCGCCAAGCAAATCCAAGCACGACTCCGCAGGACAAGCCGCTGTCCCCCGGGAGGGCCGGCGCGTCCTGTCACCGTCACCCTGGCACGTCACGCACGCTGGTAGGACGGTCGCCCATGCTGTTGACGGCCGCTGACGCGCGTCTGTGCACCAAGCCGGACTCAAGAACCCGCGGCAGGCGGCTGAGCCTTAAGCTCCTTCGATCTCCCGTGTAAGGGGCAGCGCGTGGCGGGCACGCCGCCCACGAGCCGGCGCGTCTCGGTTCTGGGCCCGCGAGCGCGTCCGCCAGCGGCTTCCCCGACCGCTCCAGCCGTAGACTGCGCCTCCGTCACTGTCTCCTCCTCGTTTCCCCTGTGCCCAGCACCGGGGCTGGACGGCACCCAGCGGAGGGAGCGGACACAAAGCCCGAGACTCGGGCTCAGGCTCCGCCAGGCTCGCTCTGCGCGTCGCTCGGGTTACCTGTTTGGTTTCTTGCTTGTCTGTCTGTCTGTCTGCCCGGAAGTCGGGCTGATGAGCGAGACACCCCGGCACTCGTGGTCCCGCCCGTCGGTGTGGCACTTCAGCCGGGGGCTCGGGCCACGACGCCCCACCCACTCCGTAAGCGCATCATCCGCGCACGGGCCCTGCTGGCGCAGACGCCCCCGCGATCCCCACGCAGAAGGGGCGCCTGTCCCCGCCTCGCCTGACCCGGTGGCTGACCCGGCGTCATTCAGAGACGGCCGCGCTGGACCGGGTCCCGCGTGCGCGGCCTTCAGGGCCCTGGGTCTCCAGGGCTTTGCCTTGTTTTCCCCCTCTGCTCTTCCCTTTTGCTTTTGCTCCATCTGGGCCGTCGGCTTTCGTGAGAGGCGGAGGGACGTGTTGGGCGATGGCTGGTCGACAGGAAGGGGAGGTGGAGTCACGAGGGCAGGGGGGAGGTGTGCGTCCTCAGCTTGGCTCACTGTTGCCGACGCCGCCAGTGATCACGTCCCCGGCCGACGGCCGACGCGCACGAGCGTCTCAGACTGCTAGATGACCGCCTGCAGCCGTCCAGGGCGGGGTGTCCGGACGGCGAGGCACTGGGCAGTTTACCCAGTGGATCGATGTACAGCACAGGAAGGGATGGGTGCGACGGGACAGAGCGAGTCAGAAAGACCTGCTTGACTGACGCGCAGAACGCGCGCCTTCCCACCGGAGGGTGGCGCAGCTCGTCCGGACGGCGCAGAGCTGGCTGCTGGAGACACCGGCCACCGGACGGCACCGACCGCGAACCCCGAGGCCTCGCTGCCACCAGCACAGCCCAGGGCTCCGCTGTCACCCCACCCACCCTGCGCTGCTATTTAAAAATGAAGATTAAATCTAAAAAAAAGAGTATTGTTTTTCCAAGCACTGGCCACCCCCACTACACAAGAGTTCCCATGGAAGTCGAGCTGTTTCCCACGCTTCTGTGGCCTGGCCTGACATGCTCATCACTAAGGGCAGGTCACGGGCGGGGGGTGGGGGTGGGGAGGGTGACGAAGGGACAAGACAGACCGGACAGAAGCGGTCTAGTCCCCTTTGACCTTCAATTCCCTGTCTTATTCAAAGACTGTTGGTAGGTTTCTGGATCCTGGTGATTCGGTTTGGAAACTAGACAATGAATAGTGGGAAAACGGTCCCCAGGCTGAGGAAGACAGAAGTGGACGGTTTGTTTCGGGCTCCAGAGGAGGAGCCTGGGGGCATTCCCATGGCAGCCCCCGGGGTGCCCCCGTGACTCCCTGCTCTGAACCACAGAGGGGACCACGGTCAGTGTCCAGCTGTGCGGGGCCCCCACGCCGTTCAGCTCGCTCCACAGATCACAAGAAGGAAAGGAAGCGGAGAGGCAGGCGCTGCGGCGGGCAGCAGGAGGGAGACCTAATCCCCGCGTCCCCGCGTCATGCCACGTAATGAGCCCACGGTTCCAGGACACAGTGTGTCCGCTCGCACCGACCCAGGCAACGGACACGAACACCAGGCCTCGCGCGTCAGGACACCTGGGCAGCGCGCATTCTTGCCTAATTATCAAAAGGGTCTGCTGAGCAGCACCGCGACGTGTCAAGGAACACCATGGGGCTGGTTTCCGGCCCGAGGACAGGATCAGATGTCAACCCTCCCCTCTCCTGTCCGACCCCTTGTGGCAGCGCTGGCTAATCCCCAAAACGTCTACGTTCAAGAAGGACCGACTTGCCGGCTCACGCGCCCATCGCCCCGTCCGCTCGCTCCCCAGGCTCACGGCGAGCACCGTCGGGCCGGCCCTGGAGAGGCGGGTTTCGCAAAGTTACAAAGGCAGTTTCTGACCTCCAGTCGCTTCCATCTTGTAAAGACCTGTCCGCATCGCCTGCTGGGGCGCAGCGGCAACGGGGGAACGAGCCCTCGCCCCAAGGCCAGGGACGCGGGCGCACGAAGGGCGCTGTCGCGCCCCGGGCCGGACACAGAGCTCAGGTGCGCCACTTTGCTGGTGAAAACGCCTCTCCCCCCCACCTCCTCGCAGGGTGGAGATCAGAACCAAGCGAGATAACATCAAATAACGGCAAAACCCGGCTGAAGGGAGCTGAGGTGAGGGGGACGTGAGCCGGTGGCTGTGCCACGCGCCCATGAAGGAGAAGGCCAGGCCCTGCGTGCTGAAAGCCGTCCCTGCCACTCCGTAGCCCCCCGCGTGACGTCCCAGACCACAGGAACTCCCTCCGCGGTAAGAGACACCAAAGGTGACTCGATGTTGACAAACGGTAACACATCGATGGAAAGAACGTTTCATTCGCGTCCACTCGGGGCCGGCAGTGTGTCACAGGCTCACCAAATGCCTGGCAGGCTTATGTGACAGTCACTCTAGAGTCAACTGTTCCCTAATTAACGAGGTCAGAGTTAAGATGTATCCACCCCCTGTAAGAACAGAGCGGTTTCCACTAATAAGCGGGCTCAGGTGGCCACTGGAGTGGCTGGGAGAGGCGGCTGCAGCGCTCGGGGCTGCCGGGACGGTGGCAGATGCCACCTTTGCGCAGATTCAGGGGGCTTCAGGCGCCTCTCGCCTGCCTGCGCTGTCTCAGGCTTTATGGGGGCGGGACAGGCTGAGGGCCGGTGTCCGGCGCACACACCTGTGGCCCCTCCCCAGGCAGTGTGCGCCAGCCCCTAGTGACACCCCGGCCTCGGTGACTTAAGTCTTGCTGGCCCCTGTTCTGTCTGTACGAGCATGCTGCGCGTCGACGGCAGGGAGTGGCACGGGCTTATTTCCGGTCACCATGCTTTTGTAGGAGACAAGTCCGTTTGCTCTAATGCTGTCTCTTCAAAGATCATTTCGAGGTTATTTCTAGGGCAAATGTCATCAAGAGCAAGCCCTGAGCCGCATACGGGATTAGGAGAGGCCACAGGTCCACCGAAGCCACTTCCCGGGGATGTCTACAGTGACGGAGCCAGGAGCATAGGGCCACCTTGACCACCTGTGACTAACGGAGGCTCTCCCAGCCAAATCACTCCCACTCCTGGGAGTCAGGACAAAAGAGACGCCCCTCCGTCCTCTCTGGTCCGGGGCCAGCAGTGTCTGTGCTCCTACTTGTTGGGGGCCCTGGGGACACTCCCGGGCACGGGGGCACCCAGGGGCCTCTGCCACTCTTCATTCACCTGGAGAGGATGCCAGCTGACAGCAACCGGGTGTGAGGGCTCTCCTCTGTCCAGCTTCCCACTGTGTCTAACAGGGTCAGGATGCCAAGAACTGAGACCCCACCCCTGCCTCCCCTGGCCCAGGTACACTAGCTATGGGGTGCTGGGGATGTGGCCCAAGGCCCCAGTGGTGTTCTGGCGCTGTCCCAGTTCACTCAGCCTGCACAAGCTTGTAGTGAGCGACACTCAGGAGTTTATGGAGACCAGATAACCTGCCCACTATGGTGGAGCGGGCCAGCCCTTCCAGTCCTGGGTAGGCCCCCCACCGCACGCTGACCACACTAGCGCCACCCAGGATGGGCTGCTGTGGGGGCTACCACCTATCTCACCTGCTCCTGCCCAAGCTAGCAGCATCTTCCCCAGGAGACCGCCCCCCTCCCCATCCCCACCCGCCAGCCACGGCCAGGCCCTTACCTCTCCAGGCCGACTGGGGCAAAGCTGCAAGTCCTTTGCACATCTCTCACGTAGCTCCTCGCTTTGAGCTCAACTTCTTAACAGCAGAGTGGTCTGCAAACTTCCGAGATGCCTCCCTCTGCTGACTATATTAGAGAGAAGGTCCTTCCCAGCGCTGCCCCAGCCAATCCGGGCCTGGGCTGCTGGCTGGGACTCTCGCGGGGCCGGGGGGGCGCCTGCCTCCTCCCCTGTCTCAGGCTCCCCTCCCCACCCATGCGGGCTGCTCATTGTAAGGTCAGCAGGACCCACTGGGACTCTGGAGCCCTCCGCCGATCCCTGAGCTGTGCCAAGAAGCAGTTACGAAGCCTCTCCAGGCCCTGCTGTGTCACAGGCTGATAGGACTGCAGAGCTCCGTGACACTTAGCCCAACCCTGCCTCACTGCAGGACACAAAATGGACTGAATTATAAAATACGTAGCCGAATCCATCAATACTCGTATGTACTTTTCATTAGCGTCATTTAAACCAGATTACTAAGAGGGTGGAGGGGGGCTTTGTTTGTGTATTTTACTTTTGAAAATTGTAATTTTTAAAGTCAAATGCCTCATTGTGGACCTGTAACTTAGTTGCATTACAGTTAAGATAATGAGGCCTGTAAATTTTAAATTGTTGAAATTTGTTGTCTATTCGCTTTTGGTAAATATTCCTATGTATTTTCTTTCTGTTAGCTATAGGCAAGTTTTACACATCTGTATCTAGTGTGATTATGCATCGTATCAGAATCTTCTCCACACTTTTTACATCTATCAGTTCCTGCTGGAGATATTTTACTATTTCTAACATGAGAAAGATTTTTCCCTTTCTTCCATTAACTGAGGTAGTATTTGCTTTGTGCACCATGAAACTACTGTTAGATGCCTACAAGGTGATGATCTTGGTACCTTTTAATCTGGTGGGGTTTTTTAGCTGAAGATATGACAATATCCATCATGGTCTTTTTCAATGACTTTCATCTGATGTTAACAGGCCTACATCACCTTTGTTTTGATTAGCAGTTAGTTGCCTGTGTTCATCCCATTTTTTTAAGTTAAAAAGTGCATCTGTTTCCAACCCAGTCGTCTGTGTCCCTTGATGACTGATGTGTACTTTTTTTCTACTTCTGTTCAACCGTGTATGTATTTTTACGACCCTATTTTGTGTGAACACGTTCCTCTCTCTCTTCAGTACCGAGTGTACTTACTCCTTATGCTTTACCACTGGCAGGTACACATTCTCTTATTTTACCACAGACGTCAATCTCAACAGCCTCAGCATCACTGTGGCTCTCCTGTCCCCGACACGCGCCCCCTTCTCCCGCGGTGGCGTCCCGCTGAAGAACCGCAGGACAGCTGCGGCCCCGTTGCTGACTGCTGAGCCGCTGCGCGGGCCTGTCCTCGAGCTGCACTGGTTTGGTTTTGCGCACTGCGGCTGTTTCATCTCCCCGTCGCGGTTCGTTCTCCTTCACCTCTCGTGGCTCTTTCAGCAAGGGCCTGGGGGAGCGGGCTTCACGGCTGCTTGTGGTCTTGGTTGTGGGGCCAGTCGCCTGTCCCTGGGCATCTTGAAGGCGACGTGTCACCGCTTCCTGGTGCCTGCTGCTGCCCCTTGTCCCAGGCTCCCTGGGCGCTGTCCGGTCTCCCCCGCACTCCCACTGCAGACGGCTCAGGTGCCCTTGTCTCTAGTCTTGCCTGCCGCCGAGGATGCCCAGCGTGGCGGCTGTGTCTCGTTGGTCTGGGGCGCCCTGGGCACGCGCCTCCTGCTCGCTGTCCCTCCTCGTTCCCGGAGCAGCGTCAGTGGACGACACGTGGTGCCCCTTCCCATCCCCCACTGCTCACTGTCCTGCCTTTCGTCTCCTTACATTCCAGCAGCACTCGGGAGGGGTGTCGCAGCGTTACCTCCCGGTTCACGGAGTCTGAATTTAGCTGTGGCCATTCCACTCTTCACTCTTCAAGTGAGGTGGTTTCTTTCTTAGATTTTAATGGCTCTCACTTTAATTTCTAACTGTTGCACTTGACCCTGGAATAATTACCCTTGCTCCAGTTTTACAAATATAATGTGCTGCTTTATTCCCTTAAGAGTTTTAAACGCACGTAACCCATATTTTAAGGGGTGGTGATAGCCTTTCAGAGGGCAGGGCGACAGAGTGGAGTCCAGCACAGGCTGAAGGACAGAAAGTGCCTCGTTCAACAGTGGCTCTCCCACTTACCGACCGTGATGCTGCACAACGACTTAAAATTCCATCAGCTGGGCGTTTTCTAGAACGTGAAACTCCAGGGAGAGCATGAGCATCGAGCGCGTATACTAGGGCCGCAGTTAGCGCTCGCTGAGGGTTCTGGCAGGCGGGGCGCTCCCTGAGCCTGACGCGGCGCGGCTTCATTAAACCGATGACGACGCCTCACAGCGCAGCGCCGCCCAGGGCACCGCCGCGCTGAGCGTTCGCAGACGGCCCGCTCCACGTGGACCGAGCCCGCTGCAGCGCCTGCCGGGCAGCACCCTGGCTGAGCGGCTCCCCAGCCCCCTTCTCAGTCGCACGGCCTCCCTCACAGCTTCCCCGTGGGTCCACATGTCACCTACGGGGGCAGCTGTCCTGGGAACCACCATGCCACTTACCTAAGCATCTAGCTAGACCAAACCACACAAGACACAGCCCCCTCCACACCCGCAGAGCCGGCCTGTCCGTGCTCGGCCTCAGAACAGCCCGCCACCCCCTTCTTACTGCTCCCGCAACTTCCCGGACTCAACCAGAACGGAGCTGCTCCTTGGAGTAGAGGATTTTTTTTTTTTTTTTTTGCTATTTTTGTTTTGTTTTGTTTCCCCATATCCTGTGGATCAGGATCAGGAGGTATTTCGTTTCTCCCTTGCTGTGCACTGTCACTTTGAGATGAACAAGCCTCCCGCTCCCATGGAACTGACTAATTGCCAAGATATGTGTCCCCGGATAGAACACATGGCAGATAAGACTAGTTGCCTATGCATTAGCCACTTTGTCTTCCCAAAACAGAAAACTGAATTTGTATAGGATAGTAATATATGCCCGGCTTTTTAGAAAAGTAAAAATTAAACCTCCCTTGCAGCCAGGATTAGCCAAGTCACGTGGCTCCATCCGCTGGGCTGGAGGCAGAAGTCCCCAGATACAATTGCAGGAACCCACTTGTGTGGGAGGTGGGCCTGGTCAGCTCTCTGCTCTAGGCCCCTCCTGCCCCTTCTCCTGGCAGCAGTGACCCCTCGAGGCCGATTTGAGGTGGGCATTACATCTCGAGGACCTTGAGGCAGCAGGCGTGAGGGCAGAAGCCATTGCTACAGCTGGTTCAGGGAGAGGGAGAGGGAGCCGGCTGGGGGCCTCCCGACTTCCTGTCCTGCAGCAGGAGTAGGGCGCCTGCTGCCCGGGCCCCGTCTGAGGCCGGAGGCACCTCTGCCTTGCCCGGCCTCCCGCTCGAGCTGAGGGCTCTGGCCTCCGGGTCAGGCTCCTGCACACTCTACCTCGAGTCACCCGCGTCGGCAACCGGTGTCACCCCCATCAACGTTTACACCCACAGCTTTTCAGACGCTCCTGACTTGCATCGTCTCATCCACTGAGGACTCGCTCTCGAGATTCTGGCAGAACCAGGACCCGCACTGCCTCCCAAACCCCAAACCTGAACCTCCCGCTTTCTGACGCCGCTTCCTGACCTGCCTTCCGGGCTGACTGGTCAGCACCCTCTTTAAAATAACCTTCGAACTTTAGACGTTGTCAAGCCACCAATCGATTGAACTCTTTATCACCAGCCTTGAAATCCTTCCTCCACTTGCCTTCCTACCTCCCAGGGGACCCCAGGAAACCGTCGCGGTGAGAACGTCCAAACCCTCACGTACTCATGACCAGCAATCAAAAATCACTAACGTGTTGTCCTATGTTTTTCAGACTCTTCAATGTTTTGTTGTTTTAAACAAAGAAACCATTATGGGTAAAGCTGAAGCCGCTTTGCTGTCTACCCAGGCACACCCCTATCCACTGCCCGTGCAGCAACCAAGTCCTTGATGACTGTGCAGAATTCAGGGGAGGGGTGGCCCACGACTCAGCCACAAGGAGTGCCTGGCCTCAGGGCTGTGCTCCCCATAGAGCCGACCCACAGCCCTGAGGGGGCACAGTCCCCACCTCATGGCCCCTGTGAGGCTTCAATGAGCAAATGCACGTGAACTATGACAGCACCTGGCATACCGTTATAGCTCATTCTGTCGGCCACTGTCAGTCACGGCTTGTGCAAGGCCAGAAAGAACTATGTGCATCTCCAACAAGGCCCACGCACCACGGAACACTGTGTTAATACTTAAGGCTATCTACACACATTTATTTTTTTTAACTTACTTTTCCCACCCCCAAACCTCTTACCCAGATTTCTACTGGCAGAATTTAGTTCTCCCAATTTTCTGGGAACACTTCAAAAAGATTTACTACCATGTCTTAGATGTTTTAGAGAAAAAAACCGAGTCAAAAATAGTTTATGACCCAGTGAATGCCAGGATGTCATGGGGACATCAGGAAACCAGCGTTTCTCAGAGCATGGCGCCGCCTAACATCCACTCAGCTTTTCCTCCCCCGGGGGGCCTGGACAGTGGGTGAATGTCTGCTCTCTCTACCAATCAGATGCCATCTTAGTGTCCCTGCTCTCACTGGGGCACATTGGAGACACCTCCGGGCTGTACCTCTGCTTCCTCTGTGGAAGAGGACTTGGGTCTCCGAAATCCTCTAAGTTTACGAAAACAAAGACACAGCAGGGAAAGAGAGCTGGGCTGTCCCTCGGGGCACGGCCGGCCTTGGCTCAGCTCTCTCTCTTGACCTGTGACCACCCTCAGCACGCAGAGTGGCAGCGCGAGGAAGAGCAGAGGGCCACCGCCTTCGCGTCACACCTGGGCCAGGCCAGCAGCCCCGCGACACGCAGCGTCTGGGCTGCCTTGGCCATAACGTGGGTAGAGCGTGTCCCTGGCCTCGCTCGTTCTGCTGCTGACTGCTGCCAGGCCCAGGGATCAAAGAGGTCTGTTGTTCGTCTTCGCCCTCCTGCTCTAACGATGTCTGACACCCCATCAGGTGTCCTGGGGCCCCCAGAGTTTCATTACCATTAATGATGAGGTAATGGAGAATGCTCCAGGCTCTGTAATGTCCTACTATGAACTTTAGGAAGCACAGGGACCAGCTGTTGATTAAAATAAGCTGTCCCTAATTCTTATTTTAGGTGGGGACCTAAGACTCGGAGAGGCCGACTGACTCTGTCTAGGGACTGGGCACACAGGGGCGCAGACTCCCCTGAAGCATCAGCAGCACACAGCTCCCTGGAGAGCTCTGCTTGGTAGACGAGAGACCGTCTCCTTCCACCCCCGTGAGGGCTCCTCTTGGAACCTCAAGTGCTCATTGCCTTCCTCACTTTTGGGTCCCCACAGGTACAGAGATAAAGGTGAAAAGAAACAGCTTTATTGATGGCTGTCAGTAAAACACAAAGTACAGAGCTTCTTGGTGACGCTGCATCTGAGACTGTGAGATTGTGAGACTGCCCCTCTCCCGTCCCCCCTTTTCCTGGCTCCCTACTTAAACCTCCCTAGGGTGCTAGATAATACTTGTATCTTCTGGCTATTTTCTTTTTCACATAATTTTCCCAGGAAGACGTTGCTATTCCCTCTTCCAGACATGACCCCAGGGCGAGGACAGCAGGCTGGCTTCCTCAACTGACCCCTGTGGCACCTTGGCAGACCTCCCGGGGGACATGCAAGGCACAGATGCTCGTCCCAGCTGTGTTCCCACCAGCCTGGCCCTCTGCAGGGCCGGGACGCCAAGGACCTGCCATCCTGTGGAGGGAAGTACTCGCCAGGTGCCCAGTGTGACGCCCCCCCCACCACGCCGGCCTTGGTGGTCCGGATCAGCTCATGGCGGAGCCAAGGATGTTACTGGAGAAGAAAGGCCTCGTTTCTCAGGCACCTCTGGGACGTTTACAGCTGCAGGAATACTGTATTTCAGACGGCCTCGAGAAAATAAGTTACCAAAACAGCGCCTAGTACAGAATTCAGCGGTGGGTGGGTGGGGAGACGGGTGTAAACCTGGAGGGGGCTGGGTGGCCGCAAAGCCCCTCCCTGTGGGTCTCTGTCCTCTGTGAGCTTGCTCATCTCCCTTTCTTTACTTGATTAATGAGGCCTCCAGCTGGTTTTGGTTACGAATCCTCTATAAATATTTACTCCTCTCCTTTGCCTGCTTTGGCTTTGCTGAGAAAATGTCCTCGGCTTACTGGAATTATCGCCAGGGCTTCAAAGAGCCTCTCGGTCTTCAGTTCAGCGTCTTCACCGAGCAGACAGCACGTCCTCAACGTGACAGCGCACCGCCCTGCTTCAGTCCTCGGGCCCCTTCTCCACCTTCCATGTCACCTTAGTTCACGTGACCGTCATCCACTCCTGTGTGTGGCGGCAACATCCTCACCTGGACACTGGCAGGTGCGCCACGAGCCTCTGTTAGGTGACTGTGTGACCATTAGACATTAGAGGAGGTACAAGGTCGCAGAGATGTTCTGGGCTCCATATGAGTATCCAGCAGGGGACTCGGCACAGTGCGAGAAACAGCCAAACGGCATCGGGGCAGTGAGCTAATCTGAGGCCTCGAACGCACTGTGTCAGACATTTAACTTTCCCATTCTGTCCACTTGTGGGACCTTGAGCCTCTACTCCGCTGGGGTGGCGGAACCTTCCGTGTCTCAACCTGATGAGCATGGCAGGCCAAGCCCCCGGGTGCTGCCCGGCCTCACTCGCCCGCCCACGTGTCGCCCATGTCCCGCTCCTGGGTTGTCCAGGATAGGTAGCTCTCTCGGCCCCTTCACGCTTAGGCAGGGAGGCACAGGAATTCTCGGGGTGCTTTCCAGCTACTTCCTTGACTTTCGGGCCCCTGTAGCTACATGCTCGAGGCATCCACACACTCTGGGGTCTGTCACCTTCCCCAGTGGTCTCTCTGGTCTTAGGAGCACCTCAGCCCTCACATGCCCTCACGACTGTGTCAGAGTAGGCGAGGGCCCCCCTCAGGCCCACAGGACGCTGGCCTTGTTGAACCCCTTCCCGAGCCAGGAGGAGTGCCCTCCTCATGTGGGACGGGGATGCCTCGCTCCTCAGTCCCCGGCTCCCAGACATTCTGGATCCCCTTTCGTTCTCTCTCCCAGGCTTGGGGAACAAAGCCAGGGCCAGGAGAGGCTGGAGCTTGACACCTTTGCCTAGAGCCGTGGACAGAGCACTAATGTCTTACACAGAAAGAAGGGAGGCGAGGAACATTAGGCTGCTCCCTCCCCAAGGGTGGACCTGGCCTGTGCTAATCAGGGCTCTCCAGGGCCCAAACACTGCACATCGGAGCAGTCCACATGCGGGCAGACACCTGGTCTGTGTGGTGCTTCCCATCTGCAGGATGTGACCCAGTGGCCAGTGGCTGGTGTGGCTGTTCACTGAGGGACCCGTGAACCAGGCAGCATCCCACCTGGCAACCAGAAGGCACTCGGAGGGTGTGCGCAACGGGTCTCCACGGGAAGGAGGTGGCCAGGGAGCCACTGACAAAAGGAAGGATGCTTTGAGGCCTGGCATGCTTCCTGTGGGGGACAAGATGGTAAGTCAAACAGAAGAAATAAATGACCAGGAAACAAATCAGCCAGCACCTCGGACTTTTGGTCTCCAAAACAGGGAGGATAAAATGTGTAAGTTACCTCATCTATTGTGTTACAGCAGCCGGAACTGGCTAAGACGTAGCCCTATAGTTAATTTAGTCTGAGAGGCAAGGGGACTTCAGAAAGTGAATTTACCTCTTGAGAAGGGACATTATTGGGCCAATAAACAGAACTATGGGCAATCTGTCTTGAAAATCCATTTAAAAAGTTCTACAGTAGTTTTCATCATTAATGAAACTCATGCATTTGTGATTTGGATGTTTCTCCTCTGAGGACAACAGGAAAGTCAAAAGTCCCCTGGAGAATTAAGCATTGCAATTCCCACAAACTTTTACTACCAAAAGCACAACTAATTAAGTCAGACGATGGGAAAGACAGACAGATGCAACTCTATCTTTGTACAAATATACAAAGCCAGACTTGACCAGAGACCTTGAACTTTGCCATTCCTGTTTTTAAGCCTTTATAAAAATAGCTTTATTGAAGTTTACTTAAATACTATAAAATTCACCCACTCCAAATATACAATTCAATGAATTTTATAAAATTTATATAGTTTTGCTACCATTACCGCTAACAAGCTCTTGAACTTTGCCCCACTGTTTTCTGTCCCTATATGATGGCCGTTTCATATAAACGAAAGCACAGAACATGTAGCTTGTGGCTTCTTTCACGTGTCGCAGTGTCTCAGGTTGACCCGCTCTGGCATCACTGACGTTTTCCTCCTACCGCTGGGTAGTATTCCACTGCGTGGGCATCCCACCCCCAGTAATTCACCAGCTGAGGACGTCTGGGTTGTCACCAGTTTCGGATACACGTGCAGGCGAGCCTCGCGAGAGCTGCTGCTCCTGGTAGGCCCCGCGCGCGCGTCAGGCGGGCCTCGCGAGAGCTGCTGCTCCTGGTAGGCCCCGCGCGCGCGTCAGGCGGGCCTCGCGAGAGCTGCTGCTCCTGGTAGGCCCCGCGCGTCAGGCGGCCCCGCGCGCGTCAGGCGGGCCCCGCGCGCGTCAGGCGGCCCCGCGCGCGTCAGGCAGGCATCACGACAGCTGCTGCTCCTTGCAGGCCGTGGGCACAGACGTCTGGGCTTCAGGCCGGCACTCTGCGCGCCCGGGCTTTCGGCCCGCTGCTTCCCCTGCGACGTTTGAGGGATGGGACTGGCGGCCTGGACAGCCCACGGTCACGGCCCCGTGCCCAGCCAGACAGGCCGGAGGGGCCTCTGTCCAGGGGCTCTGGCCTGGCCTCAAGGTCGCTACCGTGCTTTCCGGGCCGCATCGCCCACCTCTTTCACCGGAGCAGGCAGAGTGGGCAGGGCCGACCTGCGGGCCGCTGGTCCACGCGCTCCTCTGGCCTCCCACCCGCCCTGCAGGCTCCCAGCCGGCCTTCCGGCAGTAACGCAGTGACGTCAAGGCCCCTACGGTGGCCCTAACCCAGGGCAGCTGGCGCCCTCACACGAAGGGGCATTGAGACGCAGAGGTGCGGTGGTGCAGCTACGAGCCCAGCAGCCCCAAAACTCGCAGCGCCCATGGAACTCTGGGAGGAGGTGGGGGCTCGCGCCGTTCTTCACAGCCTCGAAGGGAGCCCGCCTGCCACCCCTGGGTTTGCTCTCCACACCCCGGACTGGGAGACCATGAGCTGCTGCTGCCGAAGCCACCAGTTTGTCGTCCTAGTCACAGCGACCTGAGCAAACCAACACGATGCCTTTGGTCAACCCTCCGAATTTCCGAATCACCTGGAGAGAGCATTCATGTCTCATTTGGGATCAACTCTCACAAGGGCGCGTGGCTAACAGGGCAGAGCTGGGGACTCTGCCACTGCCAGTCTGCTGGGCACCTGGCGTGGCTCGCCCACCCTCCGCTGTAGTCACCTGTCAGCCAGAGATGCCACCGTCCAGTACACGTTAACTCTAGTATATCCTTTACTTATTCTTGTTTCTGAAAAATACAGCCGACCCTTCAACAACATGGACTTGAACTGCGCAGGTCCACTTACTCGCAGATTTTTTTCCAATGACTAAAGTACTGTAACTATTTTCTTTATGATTTCCTTAACATTTTCTTTGTCCTACTTTATGGTAAGAATGCAGCATATGATACACAGGTAAAAGATGTGTTAACCAACTGACTACCTTATCAGTTAGGCTTCCGGTTAAAGTAGGCTGTTAAGCTTTTTCATGGCACGGCGGGTGAGGACCGATGGCTATAACTCCATGTTGTTTAAGCGTCAACTGGGGTCAATCTTGGACTTTCTCCATCCTAAGTCCAGGATTCTACATTGGCAAAGTGGTAATAGCTGGAGAACTTTAAATAGAGTCTTCCGAATTTTTGTGAAAAAAACAACACAAAGTGAATTCTTGTTGGTATTATTTTTGTTTGCTTATTTGTTTTTAAGCAGGAAAGAGCACTCAAATCATCTAGAGAAAGTCTCCATTTCACTAAGTAGAAAACTGAAACAGTTGGTCTCTGCCCTTGGTTCCTGGCACAGAGCTCTTAAGTCCCTCAGAATCTCCTGGGTGACAGGATCATCCTTTGTTATGGAGAGGTGACTCTAGGTGGCTCCTGAATGGAGGCTGGACTCCTGAAAGGCTCAGCCGGGATTAGAAACTTGGAACTTTCGGCCCCAACCACATCCTCTGGAGTGAAGGAGCTGGAGATCGAGTTAATGATGGGTCGTGCCTACGTGGTGAACCTCCATAAAAACCCCTTGGGTGCAGAGTTCGAGAGTTTCCAGGTTGGTGAACACATCCACGTGCTGTGAGGATGGGGCCTCCAACCCCACAGGGACAAAGCTCCTGCACTGGGGACCCTTCCAGACCTCACCGCCTGATGGTTCTGCATCTGGTTGTTCACCTGTGACTTTGTTACATAACAAACCAGGAAATGTCATGTTTCCCTGGATTCTGGAAACCTTTCTAGCAAATTATCGAACTCTAGAAGAGGGTCGTGGGGACCCCAACTAATAATCAGAAGTACAGGTGACAACCTGGGACTTGTGATTGGCCTCTGAAGTGGGGCAGTCTTGTGGAACTGAGCCTTTAGCTTGGGGGATCTGACACTTAACTCCAGAACCGAACTGAGATGGAGGACGCCCAGCTGGTGGGGAGAACTGTGCAGCATGGGAAAACCACACACGTAGTGACCGTAAGTAAAATGCAGTGTTGGGATGACAAACAGTTGTTTCTTCTCACCCAGAGAAGCACACAAGGTAACACATTTTGCCCTGGTAGGTCATCTGTCCTAACTTCTGGTTCTGAAAACATAGTATCTGACACAGTATTCAGTGAATTCTTGTTGACAGCATGACAGCCATTTATAATCCATACCAAACTTTTGTAATCCTGTCCAGTCTGCTTTATCCTGGGGTTAGAATCTTGTTCAAATTCCTGTCCCGTACTTAGCCCCCCACTTGCATGGTTAGCCACTCTGCTTTCTGTCTCCAAGGCTAACATGAAAACAACAGGCGCAAAATAAAAAGTACTCACTCCCCCATGTCCCCTCCCCCCAGAAAGCGACCCCCTGCTATGGCTAGGGGAGAACTAAAGTGATTTCAAGGTAAATTGTTACTCTGGGTAGGAATGGTCTCTTAGCATAACACAGCCTGGTTTATCCCCAAGGAATGAGGACAAAACTGTTACAACTGTGATAGTGAATTTCTTGTGTAGAGCAAATAGTGGTTTTTTTTTTTTTAGGGAGACTGGTTCTCAGGGTGGAGGAAATGTCTTTCCCATTAACTCCAGGACCAGTCAGAGGAGCCCTGTCATTGAGCAGAACCAGAACAGCTGGCAACCACAAAGACCAAAGCTGTGAAATTGCTGTTAAAGGGAGAAATGGAGAGACCTGGAACTTTCTCTTTGGAGTGCTCTTAGGTCCTAGGAGAATCAGGGCTGTGGGAGACCCCGGAGACTGCCAAATGGTAGGGAGCGTTAGATGAGGGATCACCTATATAGGACATCTTAGAAGGTGTCTGGAAGGCCAGCCCACCCAAACTAGAGGGATGTGCTGAACAACACGAGGCAACTGTTGGTAGACCAAAGGTCAGCCCACTAAATCCTTCCCATAAGAACTCCTTAATGCTCCATGGGTCTCTTCATAGGTGTGTGTGTGTGTGTGTGTGTGTGTGTGTGTGTGTGTTGCAGGGAGGTGGTAGAGACTAGGAGGATGCAGGGATCCAGACAGGGGACATGAGAAGAAGGGGTCTAATTGGCACCAGCTGCAGACATGAACACTGACCCTACAGTGTGCTATGCAGGTTCAAGTTCAGGTAGCGCAGGAGAGGAGCTAAGATCGACTCTATCATTGGATTACTTGGGTTCAAACTTTGGCCTCTTGGTTTCCTAGATATATGACTATTAGCTAGTGGTTTTCTGGAGGAATTTATTTTGGGTTTTTCACCACAAACACGGGAATAGAAGCTGCTTTATGCAGTTGTAAGAATTGAATGGCTTAATCTTGGAGAGGACCTAGTACTTCCATGAACGTGAGCTGTTGTTATCGTTAGGTACTGTGCAAGCCGTGTATGAAACTTAATGCATCATCCTAGGAACACCATTCAGGTGCTAGTTTTGAATGCATATGGGGGAAGGGTACTGAAAATCAATAGTTTTCTCTAAACTAAGGATGAAATTAGACCAAATTACTTGGTGCTTATGTGGAAATGTTTTGATAAAACACTGGTCTTTTTCTGAGAATGAACGGGTAGGAGCTGTTAGATGAGACCCGGGAAGTGATTTCTTCCCAAGGGCTCGTTTACTCAGATGACGGGAGCCAGTGGTGTGACGGGAGCTGCAGAGGTAATGGCATGAGATTAGAACTATAACAAAAGCTACTTGTCCCCAGAGTGTTCTGATTTGTAACACTCTCATTATTGGTTTCATTTTTTTAAACTTCCTTTTTCAAAATTTATGTTATTGATGATTGATTTTAACAGTGCATTAATATTAATATTTTCCCTGAGAATTCATTAACTCCCTTGAAATAACTGGAAACACCACAGGATATAATACTCTATTGGAACTACCCAGAGCATAAAAAATGGTATTTAATAAAAATGTCACGTTGAAGAAATATATTTATCAATATCCAATTTGTTTAGGCCATTAACTCCTAAGGTCTCTCTACTAATTATGTTAAAATAACTCGCTGTGAGTGTTGAGGAGACACTGGAGGGGTTATAGTCTAACACACCAAATTTTTGCTTCCTTGGATCTTGTTTAGAGTTCATCACAAATTAGCAAAGAGCATACATTTTATGGTTGCAAACTAAAAATTCCATTTGAGTTCTTAACAAAGATACTGTTGAAAGTCTTGCAAATTATAGCTCAGTTTCTAAATACACTGAAGAAGATGAACACAGCTGAGAAATAAAGCTGGTTGACAGGTCTGGAATGAACAAAAGGTAAAAGAAGCAGACAGCTACTTTGAATCCAATGCTGTTTTTCTTCTTAAGCCTAAACTCTAAACATGTATTTTAGAGCCATTGAATTTAGAATCTAATTTTTCCATCTAGAACTTTGTGTTCGATGTTTATCATTCTAATTGTTTCCTTGTATAACAGAATATGAAATGAAACTGCCAGTGTGTTAACGTTGATACAACAGCGCCACCCAGTGAATATGCTGTGTATGCGAACATGTTAACCAGAATTTGCCATTTTATAGTGCAGTCTATCTATAGCCCCAAAATTTTATTACATATTTTTACAAAATATGAACATCCTATATACTGAAGTACTAATTTAAATGTTTAAAAGCATTATAAGTTTATGCATTCATAATTAAGTACAATAAAATGTGCAAAGGATGTTCCAACACCTTGTGAATAGAGGGTTTTGCATAGTAGACAAACGGGTATTAGCCGACAGGTGAGAGTTTCTTCTTGTATGAAATGTCAGCGGGTATAAAACTCTTGCTTTAGATAGGTTTTGTCTCAACCTCACAAAACAGTTTCAGGTTCTGCCTGATGCCCTTAAAATGCGTGTTCATCAAGCCTATGGCCACGCCACCCTGAACAGCCCCATCTCCTCTGATCTTGGAAGCTAAGCAGGGTCGCCCCGTTAGTAATTGGATGGGAGACCACCTAGGAAGACCCGGTGCTATAGGTGGGGGAAAAAAAGTGTGTTCATCAGTCCACTGCGGCCTGCTGTTGACGGTTAGTTAATAATAAGTACTATCAAATTAATGATCTGTTAAGTGGACTAACGGCATTGAACGTCCACAAACCCCGTTTAAGTCAACCAGCGCTGTATTGTGGACACATGCTGCCGTCACCCAGACCGCATTCGCACCCCACTCTGCACCCGTGGGCCCACAGTTGGGATGCTGTTTCCGGACCGCACGGGCGGAATCACTTTTTGTCATCTTTTGCATGGGAGACTAGCGCACGGGGAGGAGACCTAGAGAGCTGAGGTCTGCACAGCGACCTTCCCGTCCCGACGCGCGCCGGGATCTGGGGAGCTGGGCAGCGGCCGCGCTGACCCCGGCGTCGTCCCAGACCTCCTCGCCCCACTTCCTGCGGAGTCCAGGTTCGACTGGACGCCGACTCCGCCGCGAAGGTTCCGGCGGGAGCCGGCGCCGCGCGCGCAGCTTGAGTCTTTTGGGCCCTCCGGGCCGCCGGCGCGGCCGTTACCGGAAGTGGGCGGAAGGGCGGGGCTCCGGCGCGGCGGGTTTAAACTGACAACGGTCGGGGCAGTTTGTGTTCGGCTCTGGCTGCGCTGCTCGGCGGGCTCGGCGGTTCCTGGAGCGGCCGGGGGGACGGTGAGCGCGGGCGGCGAGCGCGGGGGGCGAGCGCGGGGGCGGTGGCGAGGGGCGGCGGCCGCGGCCCGGGCCTGTGGGCGTGCGCGCGGCGCGTGCCCCGCGGCCCCGTGGACGAGGCGAGGTCGCCGGCGCGTGCGCACGGCGGAGCCGCGAGCGAGGCCGGTGCGGTGTGGCCGGGCGTCGGGACCGCCTGCCTCCGATCCGTCTCTGGCTCCGGGCCCGCGACTGCCACGAAGTCGCTTCTTTTAGCAGGACCGTGTCACTCTACAGGTGTGCTTGCAACACCGCTTCCGCTCGGCGTCCAGGTGTTGTAAATGAGAAGCCGAGGGGGGCGGGCGGTTCATCCTGCCCGCTGCCGGGCGGCCTGCCTGCGGCCTCTTGGCACACAGCGGGTCGTGTACACCCTGACGCCGCCAGGCGGCGTGCAGGCCACCTGGGACGTACTGCGGCCGGGTTCCAGGCCACCGCGACAAAGCGCGTGGGGCCGCGAAGCCGCCGTCGTCCTGCTGCTGGCGGAGGGGCCGGGCCTTCAGGCCCCGAAACACCTGCGCACTTGCGCAGCGGGGCGGGTTCTCTGGGGCAGGGCGGCCCCTACTGCCTGCTGCCTCGCTGCCTCCTCGCTCCTGCCCCTCAATTCGCACAAGTGATTTGGCATTGAAATTCTGCTATCAAAGATAAAGATCGGGGGAAAAAAATAAGAAACAATGTGGGACGTGATTCCAAAAGCACTGAAAGTTTGGGATGCGTCTTGTAGGAGACACAAGGAACAGAAAAATATTCCATTACAGAGTTATATTTAGAACTAAATGGGAAATCTTGAATTTGACAGGTGCTGGTAGGGGGGTTATTTGAAGTATTTTTGTAAAGCTGTTACCTGATGCATTGGGTGTTTTATAAGGATTAATGTGACAGTGTGCAGGGTATAATAGAAGGGCTGTGTGACGACTATGAAGCTACTTCACACCCATCCTCTCTACTATGATCATCTACAATCCAGATATATCTCTTTTCAGAAAAGTGACTTTCTCTGCAATCTTTCTTTGGTCAAGTCTTTTTTATTAACGATGTTTAAATCTGTAACTTAGATGAAAATACAGGATGCACATTTCTGCTCACACCTAATATGTGAGGTGTCAGAATTTGGATTTTAGAAAAGACATTGCCTGTAGAATGGAAGCTTGGAATTCTGAAGGTCAGTGATAGGAAACACACACCCCTGCTTCGCGAGGTTCAAAGGCTCAGTGGTGGGACAATGTGGGAAGCTCCGGCCTGAGATGAGGGGGTCCCACTGAGGAAGTTGTGGAACTCCCAGGTGCCTATCTCTGCGTCTGTCAGGAAGCGCTGCAGTTGGAGACCAGCTGGGCAGCGGCCACGGCCAGCTGTGCTGACACTGCCCCGTTCGAGCATGACATTTTCAGAGGACATTGGCAAAATAGTCTTTTTTACAGGAAAATGAATAGCATGCTGAAGTTTCTAAAACAGCCTCAAATAAGGAGTGGGCTGTACCTGAGTCCGTACTTAGACGAACAGGCTGGCGGAGCAGACATGACAGCGGCCCTCACACCTTCGAAAGTGGAGTCATGTAAACAGTGAATGTACCCGTGTAGCTGTGAGTAGAAAAAGAGCCAGTAGGCTAACAGTTACAGCAAACATCTCTGCAGTGTGAGGAAGCGTTTTTGAATTCTCAGGTGCACAAAGGTGGACAAAGTTGTTTAGAGAGTGAGTGAATTCTGTGATGTTGGCAGGGTTCACACAGAACTGGCTTTCTAGTTTACCGGAGGTTCTTTTTGAACCCGAATGTTCTAAGAAACATTAGGAGCCTAAAGAAATAACTTCCAGGATCGCGGGCCCGTTCGCTGGTGCTCTGGGACCCTGCGGCCTTCCTGGAGTGGGGGAGCCATAGGTGCTGACGGAGCTGGTCGTCGAGGGGCCGAGGCAGTGGCTTCTGCTGCCGCCATCCCCACAACTGCTGCTACTGCTGTCGTCTGAGGCAGTTAGAGGGGAGGGCGAGGTCAGCGGCACGCTGGGCCTCTGCCTGCTGGGTTCCAGGGGCACTGCGCTACCGCCCCGACAGCCGGACGTCTCTGGGTGTGGCCAGATCCCCTGGGGACCAAAATCGCAAGAACTGCTGCTCTAGGGGGTACACAGGTGGGCCCGTCTCAGTGTCTGAGGACACTAGAGGACTCAGGATTAGAATTCCTGCCAGTGACAGCAGCCGTTCTTACTCTAGGTTTTTTTTTCTCTTCCTACCTTCATCTTAAACCTTACTGGCCATCTCACTATGTGTCTGTTGAGTAGGATGTCCCATCCGAGCGGTTTCATCATCTACCCTGTGTTGCTGCTGTTTATGCATCAATCCCACTGACAGCGTTGCCTGTATCTTGCTTTGAATTCTCAGGATTGATGTTGCTGAATCTGTGCCCCTCATGTTAAAAGAGAAAAATGTGGTTTCTCATCTGATCAGCCAAAGTCCTCTTTCTCATGTGAAAGAGAACAGCGTTAGGAAAATTAGAAATGACTGCGTTAATTCAGAGTATAGTCGTTTTAGGAGCTGTGTTACGTATAATTCGTGTTGCCTTACGAGGATGCTTGATGATTGCTACACTACTGTGAACGCTCCCGCCTTGGGCCGCTAATTCTGTCTCTCTTTATCAGCTTCCAGGTAACGAGAGGTGCTGGCCGTGCCATTTCTGACGAGCCAAGACTCCCAAGATGGAAACTTTGTCTTTCCCCAGATATAATGTAGCTGAGATTGTGACACATATTCGAAACAAAATCTTAACAGGAGCTGATGGTAAAAACCTCTCCAAAAATGATCTTTATCCGAATCCGAAGGTGAGATATGGCTGTGTTTACATGTGGCGAGTCGTATCTGATGATAGATGAAACTCCCAGGTCTGCGGTGTGTGGAGAAGGGCCTGTCCCCAATGTTGGGTGCAGGCTGGTCATTTTAATCGAGGGGGAATCTCTCAACTCCTGTAATTTAAAATAGCAGGCAGTAACGTGGTCATTTCTTAAAAAAAAAAAAAAGCTTCTAAGCCAAAGACATATTAAAACATATTAAACTTTGGTTGTTATTGGTGTGGTGATGGGGGTGTCACGTAAGGGAGGGCTTGAAGGCATGACTCCACGTGGTTTATAACCACAAAAAAAGTGCTCAGAAACGGTGCTCTTTGGAAGTGCACAGATTAATTTTCTTGCATTACGCCCCAAGGCGGAGGAATTGACTTGTTTTGACAGACACTGTTCTTTATACCTGTAGTTACTAAATGCAAAAACGAACTATTTGTGTGTCACGGAAAATCCCAAAGTCTCCTTCCAGTGTCCTAGGTTGGTCTTGACGCGATAGCATAACAAACCCTGGTTTAATGACGTGTCTTAACTTTGGACCTCGATGTCCCTTTTATTCAGAATGGAAGGGACGGTCTCAGCCTAGGGGTGAGAGCAGGTCGTGTGGGCCAGCGTGTGGCGGGTGCCCGTCGCGAAGGCAGACTGGAGGAGACGCACCCGGCCGTGTTCCATTGTCCGGCGCACGGTCTTCACTCTGACTTCTAAGGCCTCACACGGGCTCCGGGCTCTTTTTTAAACGGGAACACCGCCAGTGTGCCTCACGGCCCGTTTGGAGGGGCCCGTCCTGCTGCACCCCGTGGGGGAATGCGTGGCTGGATCGGACGTGGCTGCCGCCCTCGTCATGCACGTGTGCGTCAGTGGCCACGTGCGAGGGAATTGAAGTGTGTGAGGCGCCTCAAAGCCCGGGAAATGTCAGCGGTGTCCCCAGGGGAGCGGTGCGGCCAGGGGCTCAGGCGCCCTGCACTGACCGGCACTTCTCTCTTGCAGCCCGAGGTCCTGCACATGATCTACCTGCGGGTCCTGCAGATCGTGTACGGGACGCGCCTGGAGCATTTCTACATGGTAGGTTCACTGCCGCCCCCTGCTGCAAGCTGGCAGGTTTTCAGGGCAGGAAGTTCTTAACAAAATCAAAGGCTTATGTAAAGCTGATGTCATTTATGGAGGAACCTGAGGCCTAGTGCTGGTCCGGATTGATAGCTTTAGTAAGACAAGCTACAGTGCCAGACCGAAATGGCCAGTTATTGATGTTAGGCAGTTATCCACAGAATTACAGGCTTGTCTTCAGAGACTAAGAGGCACCAGCCAAGTCCTGCTAGGCACTGTCCCCAAGAAGGGCCCCAGGCGTGAGCAGCCGGCACCGAGCCAGAAGCTGCTGAGCTTGGGCAGACGGGCTCAGCTCTTAGGGTTTCATTCAGGGTTTCTGGCAGCGGGGCCCTGTCTTCCCTCTTGCTGCTTTGTCATCACACTAAAGTGTCCCCGTCACGCCTGCAGGGTCTCGCAACGCACTGGCGAGGGTGGCACCTAGCACTCAGTGACTTACAGCCAGTCCCCCTTCATTTCGTCCTTTTAAGACGTCTTTGCCAAGCAGCCACTGTGAACCTGGTGTTAGCGACAACCCTAGTTTTGTGCTAGGATCTGGGTCATTAAGTTTTTTTCAGTTTCATGATAATAAGTTAATCAATTTAATCTTATTTTATGATTGAGGTTCCTTGAAATTGGAGATTTTTTTCTAATTTTGACGAGTTAGTGTGTAATCTAGATTTTGTGATTTACTCTGTTTAGATGCCCGTGAACTCTGATGTCATGTACCCGCACCTAATGGAGGGCTTCTTACCAGTCAGCAATTTATTCATTTATCTGTGAGTAGTGTCGCGTTTTTCTTAGTCAGATTCACACCTCCGTGACATTAGGCTTGCTTAATGACATGATTTCTTGGCAAAGGAATTTCTACCTTTTTTCTTCCTGCCTCCTCCATCACGCACACACGCACACACACACGCACACAGCACACACACACACACGCACGCACACGTTCAGAACTGCAGGCGTCCAGCCCACGAAGCTAGCTGCCTCCCCCTGTGCACTTGTAATGCTGCTTTCAGCTGCAGTGTTAAGTGTGAATGTAACATTTTTGGAGGGTTTTACATTGGTAGAGTCCCAGAACGTCCCTGAGAGTGTGCTGTTTGTTAGGACCTGTTGCCATACCTTGGTGTCACATGCACGACGTGGCAGAGGTCATACATGGTAGTAGACCTCTGACCTTGTCCTTTGACACTGAGAAATATGTCCAGAGATCCCTTTGAAAGTCAGATGTTTGGGGGGTCTGTCTCAGTGCGTAACTCACGACGACGTCTAATGCTCTCTCCACCTCGTCCAGGAACTCATTTCTGCCCATCTGCCGTGTGAACGACTTCGAGACCGCTGATATTCTGTATCCGAGTAAGTGAGAGCTGACAAGTTTTCAGTCTGGCTTCAGTCTAACATTTTACCTTTCCATTAATAGAAAGTGTATCCCATTCTTAAAGCATTTATTTTTTTATATCGTAATACTGGAATGTTGTCCTTCGTAGAGCTATAGAAAAGCTATTTTTCTGCGTAGTTGTCTTAATTCCTTATATTTGAGAAATGTTCTGTAGATCGGAGACTCTGAAAGCAGGTGATGTGCCGTCTGTGAAGCCGCACGGTGGGCCCTGCCGTGCAGCGTCCTGGGTGCTTCACCGTGAAGCACGGACGGGGCGCAGGTGCCGGGGTCGGGCCTCACGCAGCTTTGCTCTGCGTCCTGTGAGCGGTGTGTGTGGCGAGAGGCTGCACTGTCATCTCTGCGTTGTTTCAAAGCTCTGCTTAGGGAGTCTGGCTTTCCGTTTCAGAAGCAAAACGGACCAGTCGGTTTCTGAGTGGCATCATCAACTTCATCCACTTCAGGGACTCGTGCCGTGAGACCTACATGGAGTTTCTCTGGCAATACGTAAGCGTTCAGGGGTTTGGGGTCGCATGCCGGGTCAGCAACGGCATTTATGAGCTGCTGATCTCTTTTGAAATGGTCGTCACAGGTACCTAACTAGTGTAGAATCAGATCTGATTTTATGTTTCCATGGAGTTGCAGATTTTAGATTTTTTTTTTTTTGAATTTTTGATATTCAGTAGCATTCAGGAGAGGCTGGGTTTTCTGTTTTAATCTTGTAGTTGGGGCTTCTTTTCCTATATTAGGAAATATAAGGGAAGAACAGTGATAAATCCACATTTTGTTTTAACGTTTAATAGTGTAACGTTCTTTAATTGAGACTTCAGATTTATATTTGCTTTTTAAGTGATGGCCTAACTGGATATTTTATCATGCTTGCCCAACACTGCATTAAAAGATTTAGTTTAAGTAAATCACTTTAGCAGATAAATAGATTCCATTATTAGTTTAGAGAATTTGGAAAGATCGTGGGTCATTTGTGACTCATTCCCATCTGTCCTCAGTTTGGGTACATAGTCTTAGAGAAGCACCAGTGACAGGAGACAATCAGAGCTTCAGCCCCAGCACCCCGAGCCGTGCAGATCAGTGCTTGCAGAGTCATGATAGACTTTTACCTCCTAAGCACACCCCACACCTGCACACATACTGCCAGCACACACACAGACACGCGCAGCTTGGCTTGGCCAGCTCCTCCCCATTTATAGGACGCAGCTCAGGCATCTGTCATTTCTGCAGAGGCCTCTGTGAGGCCCCTCCCCAGCCATACCTCAGGGGGGCTGGGCGTCACATCCAGCACCATCACAGCTGCGGGAGCTTCACCTTCATGTATCTGACTCTTCACGGAAACTGAGCTGCTCGGTCCAGGAACCGCAGTCAGTCCTGGGTGTTGCTCCTGGCACCTGCTACGTGTGCCTGACCGTGTGACAACAGCCACGGGGTGAACAGTGCAGACACCTGGGTTCACAGTCACAGATGCCAATCCTGTCCCAGATTAGTTATTTCTGATGGTGAAAGTTGGGGTGAGTCAGCACTTTGCAGTCTGTACTGGTACTTGGCTTTCTAAACGTCACTGATTATGTCAAAAAGTACTAACATGAAGTTATTAAAATTGCTTTGATAGAAATCTTCTGTGGACAAAATGCAGCAGTTAAATGCCGCGCACCAGGAGGCGTTGATGAAACTGGAGAGACTCGAGTAAGTGGATTCAAAGACTAATAATCGCGACTTCAGAAACCCAGAGTGGACCGTCGGTGGTCGACACCCTCCAGGCTTCGGCCGCTTGTGAAGTGGAGCGCTGTTTGTGCACCTTTCTAGTTTTCCTGTTTTCTAACTCTTAGTGCGTGATATATTCTCTCGCTCCTTGTGGTTAGTGCATTAGCCAGACATGCTCACAGCTGTTGGCTGACCCCTGAGCTGCGTCTGGGGGTGTCTACCTTCTGTGGGTGAGCCGGACCCCACGGGCTTTTCCCTCCGCAGACCAGTCGGTTCTGTTACAGTTTTTACTCCTTTGAAAGCGGGTTGTTGTGTTCTGACTCAGGTCAGTTAGGAGAAAGACATTCACAAGGTATGCGTCCTTGGCCTCTGCATACTGACTTGGAACAGGGGACTTTTGTCCACGCCAGCGAGTTGATGTCTGAGAGTCTGTCGCAGGCAAGGGCCTTTCCAACCCGTCCGTGGAAGCCGCCGTCAGACGCGGCAGTAAGTGCAGGGGTGGGCGTGAGGGTTAACAAGTAAACTCGGCCCGCCCGGACCAAATAAGCCACCAGCTGGGGAGAGTGTCATACTCAGCACGGCACTGTCTCTCTGAGGACAAAGCCCGTGCGGGACTCCTGACGGCCAGGACTTCTGCTCGCCGGTAGGAAAAAGAGATAATAGAAAACGGGCAAAGGGCAGGAATGAGGGTCACGGGACTAGATGCAGATGGCTAATTAGAAATACGTAAAGATCGCTGAGCTCGCCGGCAGGGGGTTACAATGACAGTTCCATACTGTTCAAAAGCTAACACTGAGCTCCTTCCCCTGGCCGAGATGGGGCATGTAAGTGGTGTTAGGGCCAGCGGACACAGTGCAGCGGGGGCTGCTGCGGGCCGAGGGGCCGGGAAGGCAGGTGTGTGGCGAGTCCCCACACAGGGAGGGTGGGAGGAAGCTGTGCAGTGGAGCCCGGTCGTTGGGCTTCAGTCGCCGCCACACGCCAGGTTGCTTTGTCACCGCGTTTTCCGAGGGCGGAGGCCGCGTGTGGCCTCCTTGTGGAGCGTGGCCCCCCACGGAGCGTGGCTGGCCCTGACCATGCTGCCCCGTCAGTTCTGTCCCAGCCGGAGAGCAGGCGGAGTTCCAGCAGCTGTCGGAGGAGATCCAGGAGCTGCAGCAGCTGCTGAACCAAGACTTCCGGCAGAAAACGGTACCTGCTCAGACACCTCCCCATCTAAACGTGGCATTTTGTAGATGGCGTGGGGGGACGCGTCGTGGTCAGCCACTGAAGACGGGTCTGGTGCTGCCCCACCGTGCCCGGTCACTCTGTGGTGCCATGGTCCTGTGGTCTAGGATCTCCCTGTGTCCCCTCCTGCTGTCCCCAGACTGCACTGGGCCGCCCCGGGCGCTGTGGCCAGCCCTCAGGGTGCCCTGGGAGTCTCGCGTTTCCGTGGGGAGGAGGTGTCTGGCGTCTGCGGGGGCACTGCAGTTTCAGTGGATCGTGCAGCCTCCTCTCGGGCCTGAACCTGGGGTTTGGCGTTCGCTGTGATGGGAAGCAGGTCCTATGTGAAAGTCACTGTGGAGCAGGGACGAGGACTCTGGCCTTATCCAGCAGCGCACATTTGTCCAGGCCCCACAGCCACACTTCCAAGGGCTACCGGGTGACCGGGACGTGCGTCCTCAGGCAGTTACTTGGGTGTTGTCCTTACGTGGCCGTCTGGGTCCCCGACTCAGCTCCTCTACTTCCTGTATTTTGTGAGAAAGCATTGAGTGGCCAAATTTAAATGCATTTTAAATCATAAAACAGTTGTTTGCTATTTTCTTTAGATACTGCTGCAAGAGAGAAACACCCAGAAGAAGTCTGACGTTTTGGAGAGGACCAAGCGCTTGGTGAGCGTCGTCCCTCTGAGCGGCGTCCGGGGCTGGGCAGCCTGCGGGAGGAGCGTTCCGACAGTGCTGTGTTGTCAGACGTTTCTCTCGTATCTTTTTTCCCTTAAAATGAAACTTTTCAATTTGAACTTACTAGATGGCTATTGTAAAAAATACTGAAACACATAAACCATAGGATGAAAGTGACAAGGTCCCGAAAGTCCCACGCAGACACGTCCTAGATCTCCCTGCTCCGCCCTCGCCTCCCACTCGCCCTGCCGCACTGCAGCGTAGATGGCCCTCGGCCGCCGCTGCAGCAGCTGCAGGTGGCTGTGCTGGCGTGTGCCAAGACGTGGGGCCTCAGTGCCCTGTCGGTCAGCTGTCACGTTGCTTCTGATGCTTTGCCGTGGGACAGTCCCGTGGCGTGCTGCCCACCTGCACGTGCGCTGGGCTGCTTTTCACCCCAGACGAGTTCTGCGTAGGGCTTCTGGGCCAGAGGGGCTCACGCTCCCGTGGGGCGCACATGCCAGCCGACGTCTGGAAAGGCACCAGTCACAGCCCTTCATAGACTGTGGTGTGTGCCTCTCCCCGTATCCTTGCCAAACCAGTGTTTTTAGTTTGTTTTACTCTGTCATTCTTAAAAGAAAAAAATTGATTTTTTTTGCTTCTTAGTGATTTTGAGTCTCGTTCAGTGGTTTGTTATTTTGTAAACTACCTGTGGGTGTTCCTTGTTTGTTTTTTAAGAAACCCAATGAGATGGGGTTACCAACTCTGTCAGTCAGTCAGTCACCATTTTCCCTAGTAGAAGGTGTGTGTACGTGGCCAAAAGTTTTGGCCTTAATGCTGTGCACAGAGGCCAACCTCGCTCCTCATTCACCATTTCCTCATTGCGGTTTCTCTGTTGTCTTAACACACTTTAGAGAGCTCTCCGAAATTTACTTTGGTATAATAGATTTATTTTTCTGTCATTTCTTTTTTAATCATTTTATAGTTATAGTGTCAAATATAGGCTTCTGATCAAGGGAAGAAAGTGATGAAGGTCGGTGCTTGCAGTGTAAGGACAGCTGTCTTGTCTTGTGGGTCATTGAGAGTCGGTAATGTGCTTCTCTAACCTCTGTGAACAAATAACATTGTTTCAAACATCCCCCCCCCCCCCGGCTTCTGAGTTAGTAAAAAATAATTTAGGCATCATAAAAGTGGTACGGTACTGCGTTCCTGTTACAGGAACACTCAGGTGACATCCGCATGTGGAGTCCGGCATGAAGGCCATCGCCTCTGCCCACTCTGCCCAGATGTCACACCTTCCAGTTCTGTGTTGTTACTTTGTTGTTCTGTTTTCCTGGAATTGGTTTGTGGTACCTGTTGATCTGTGAATTGATACTTTGACTATTTCCAGGAAATCTTTTCACATAATTACCGAGTGTATCAACACTTGGGAAGGGAGTTCATAGGATTATTTTTTTCTTTTTACATAATTGTAGATGTGCAGAAAAGTTTTAAGAGAATTCTGATACCCTTCATGTCAGTTCCCCAAACAGTATGAGATTCAGAAGAATGGGGGATTCGCGTAAACTCCGCAAGCGTGGACTGAGTGCCTGCTCAGTGCGGTCACTTGGTCTGGGTCCCGGGAGAATGGGGAACTGCACGCCCCCACGGAGCTCAGGCCATTGAGAAGCACAGTAAGGCATAGCTGTAGTGGTGCAGGTGCAGTGACGGTACTGTGCACGGAAGGGACACAGTGGGGTGGCTTCCAGGCTTCCATGGCCACAGGCGAGATGATGACACCCAGGAGGCTGTACTGACCAAGGGGAGACTACGTGTCACTGTCCAGACAAGACAAGCATTGCAGCTCGCAGGGTGTGCTGGGGGACGGGGCGAGCTGACGACAGGAGTGAGGGGCGTGTGGGGGACGAGCTGTGTGTCATGCTGATGAGGTGATCCAGGCCTGGGGCAGCTGTGAGTGGCAAGGGGGCGGTGACGTGGCCCCCTGCCACCAACATGGACCTGGTTTCTTGGTTCTTTTCCGTTAGTGATGGGAAATTGCCAATTTTATTATTATAGCTAATACATAAAAATGTTTCCCCAACAGAATGAGCTGAAATTGTTGGTGGTTTCTTTGAAAGAAGTACAGGAGAGTTTGAAAACAAAAATCGTGGATTCTCCAGAGAAGGTGAAGAATTATAAAGAAAAAATGAAAGACACAGTCCAGAAGCTGAAGAGTTCCAGGGTGAGTCCCCTCCTTCGTGTTCATGCTCTGCGCCGTGGCAGCGGCTCCTGTCTGTCGGGAGCTGATTCCAACCCCATGGCGTCCACACTGCAGCCCGACGTGGTCGCAGGGAGAAGCAGGGTCTCAGGTGTTTGCTCGAGTGTGCAGCCCAGGCCTGAGGCCTTGCTCTGGGTGATGAAAACAGATGCCCCGGCCTCAGGAGACTTAGGTACTTTGTTTTAAAGGAGAAAGGTGTTAAACAGTTTTAGAATAAGTTCAGTAATTATGGATTTTAATATGTATTATAAAAAAGCGTAGGGCCTGCGTGTGCGGCAGGAAGTACGTGGGAGATCTTTGCCTTCTGTAGAACCTCTTAGAGTAGTATACGGGGTGCTTTGCAGTACGTCATGAGAGCTGGCTGGCTCAGGTCGTGGGTCGGTGGCCGAGGTCTGTGCTGACACCAGAGGGACAGGCAGAGGTTTCCTAGTTAAACGTGTGTGGGCAAGAGCGAGGCTGAGGCGGCCGCACCTGTGAATCCGAGGCCGTGCAGAGCAGTGGGGTGCGTGAGGAGAGAGGTCTGGGGGACGGGGAACAGGCAGCAGGCCAGGGCAAGGGCGCAGCAGTGCCCCGTGAGAAGGGGGTGCTGGCCCTGGAATGGTTTGTGTTGGGAAGAGGCGGGTTTCGGGGCGTGGGCCGAGGTGGGGTGGGACAGGGGCAGAAGCAGGCGGGTGATTTCCCTCAGCTTTGCGAGGACGGGTTTTTCAACTGTTCGTTAGAAAACGTTTCTGGCTCATATTTGAGATTGTTACTTGGGTAATTCCTGATGATTAAGGTTGTCATGTGGTGGAAAACAGGTCACCGGGGAGAAAGGAGAGCCCGAAGCAGGTCTGAGTGTTCATGAGAAGAGAGTGATCCGCTTAGTGGAGTTTGGGGCAGGGGCTGGCTCTGCACCTGCACCGTCTACACAGGCCAACTGCAACTGGATTGAAATTTTAATTTAAAAAATTGGACAATTTTTGGAGTTTTAGAATGTTGGTGTAATCTTGGACGAGGGTAGATGTTATACGTTCAGACTGGCAACCCAAAAGCCGCAGAGGAAAGTGCACCATGGAGCACGTTTGAGGAGCGTGCAACAGGGACGGCTCAGGGATCCGCCCGTGATGCGCAGAGCGCCTCGGGAGTTAGGACGGAGAGCAACAGGGAACACGCAGGACATGGTGGAGCGTTCTGCTGGAGACAGAATCCAGCTGGTTGAGAAGGCGGGGGCTGGCAGGAGAAGGGGGGCTGGCGGGAGAAGGCGCTTTGCCATTCCGGGGGATGTGCTCACAGTGCCTACTCCCTAACTTGGCGGAGCGACTCTTCTAGCGTGGGCCGTAGTGGCACCTGCACACACCTAAGACCCAGGGTGGCAGAGCAGCCGGATGCCTGGGGCAGGGCCGGGCGCTCGTGGGCGCAGAGCCGGCACGAGGGAGCGCGGCAGCCTCTGGCCTTTCCCTTTGCAGCAAGACGTGATGGAGAAGTACGAGGCATACCGGGACTCGGTGGACGGGCTGCCCTCCTGCCAGCGGGAGCTGCAGCTCTACCAGAAGAAGGTGCAGGACCTTGCGGACAACAGGGAGAAGCTGGCCGGTCTCCTGAAGGAGGTTGGTGTTGTCTGAGAGTGCTGCGTCTGTCACGTAGCCGTTTGCGCGGGTGGCTCGGGGTGCCCCTGTGCAGCCCCCAGGTCTCGACCTCGTGTGCCTTTCGTGCAACAGAGCCTGAGCCTAGAGGACCAGATCGAGGGCGGCGAGTCAGAGCTGCGCAGGCTGAAGGCGGAGGAGAGCTCGCTGCGCAGGCTGGTGGCCGCCAGGAGGGACCGGCTGGCCATGGTGCAGTTCCGCATGAGCAAGAAGCACGAGGACGCGGAGCAGCACAAGCGCGTGGTGATCGAGTAGGTGCCTCAGGCCGGTGCTGGGGGCGGGGACGTTCCCCCAAGGCTGCAGCGCCCGCAGCCCCCGAGTGTCACCGTGGAACCGCGTGCCTCAGGGATGGCTCAGGGTCTAGTCCTCCTCCCGGGGTCACCGCATCAGCCCTCCGCCACGTCCCCCGGTGGGTGACCACAGGGGGCTCTTTGCTCCAGCCCCCCACTCGCCCCCAGTCTAGAACATGCTGGAGGGCTGGGAGCTGTGCTGGCGGATGAGGGACAAGCTGGACCCAGGTGTCTGCGTGGCTCGCCCGTGTGCCGCCCCAGCCCTGAGGGCACCCACAGGGCCCCGGGGCCAGCCCCTCGAGCCAGACACCAGCCTGGCCCTGCAGGGCGGCCTCGTCTCTGCTCCCTACCTGGGGCAGAGTCTTAGGTTCATCCACAAACCGGCCTGGGGAAGGGTGACCTAACGTCTGCGTCTATCCAGGGACTGCAGCAAGGTCCAGGAGAAGAGGGGGGCGTCTGTGAGCGCATCGCCACGACCAGCCAGGAGACCCAGCAGGTGCGGTGCGCAATCCAGCAGCTGAGGGCCACCGCTGAGCGCGAGAAGCAGAAGTCCCAGGTGAGCCGCTGAGAAACCACCGCTGCCACCCGCGGCCGCTGGGCAGGTCATGGCCCCTCCCGCACGGCCTCACCTCCCCAGGGCAGACGTGGCCCCGTGGGCCCTTTGCGTCTCCCTCCTGCCTGACGGCACCTAGCGGGGTATCGTGCTTCACTGCATGAGTGGGTGTTCCAGAATGTTCTGTTAGGATAATGAACATCCATAGTGACATCAAATAATGTCCTCTAAACAATGCATCTAGTTCCTGAGAAGAGACTCTCGAGGTGTTTCTTATCCCACTGTCAACGGGAGCAAAATCCTTTAGGTCAGGCCCGTGTCATTGGCCCAGAACCACTCACCGCTTTTGTTCTTCGCTAGTTTGAAGGGAATCTTGTTTCCTGAACCTCCTCAAGCTGGGTGACAGGCCTCTTGTCTGCTGCCCCATCGTCTTCAAACTGTCAGTGCAGCGCCAGATGCCAGACGTGGGCCCGGCTCTCCTTTCCCTCACCGCTGGTGGCTCACAGACGGGGCTGCCCCTGCGTCTAGTCGTCCTGGACTAAGTGTGATGAAACAGCCCTTTGTCACGCAGAGCCCCTGCCTCCCCCCACCCCCCACGTTGCTCCCTGCGCCCAACACCCGACACGTACCTGCTGGCACAGCCTTCCACGGCCTCGTCCGGGTTCTGGCAGGGCCACCGTACGCGGTGGCCTCGTCTGCGTCCGTGTCGGCACGTGCGAGGGCGTCGGGCACTTGTGGACGGGGAGAGGACGCGTGGTGGCTATGTCCCCTCCCTGGTCCGTCCAGCACACCGTCCTGGTGGTTTCCATGATGATGGGGTCAGGGCCCTCGAGGCACCTGCCTGGTGACCATGAACCCCGATGATCGCGAACGTGGTCAGTGTTCCGGAGACCTGCTGCCGTCGCGGGTCCCCGCTTTGTCCTTGGCGAGCAGGCCTCCGACGTGTCTGCACAGCTGGCGGAACGACCTTTTCGCACGGAGCAAAAGGCTTCACGGTGTTAACTAGAAGTGGGAACCAGGCTTTTGCAGTGCTTGCCGCTCGTTTTCAGTGTAGGCTGCTGCGTGGAATGACTCTGTTCTGTCCATTCTCCTCAGGAAATCTTCCTGAACCTGAAAGGCGCTCTGGAGAAATACCACGACGGCATCCAGAAGGCGGCCGAGGAGGGCCGTGCCCGGCTGGGGGCGCAGACGGCCGCGCTGCGCACGCGGGTGCGCGGGCTGCCGGCCTGAGGGCCGCGGCCGGCCCGGCGGCGCGCCTCACTCCCGTCTGGTTTGGAACTGAGCCAGGGCGAAAGTTAATGGCGGCATCGGATGCACCAGATAGCGTCGGCACAACCGTCTGTCACGTCCTCACAGCTGCCACTTTGTAAGAGCGCATCACTGCAACACGAATAAAGCTATGCACCTGCTCACACTGCTTGGCCCTGTCTTGGGGGCTGCACACGGACACCAGTGACGGACGATCTGCAGAAATCAGAACAGCAGCCCACTTACAACTGCAGCAGAAAGCACAGAATACCTAGGGATAAATTTAGACTATGTTTTGAAAAATCATGAGACATTGAAGAAAATAAATGGGAGGCTGTACCTCGCTCATGGAGTAGAAGGGTTAACGCACTGAAATTACTACCTTAGGTAAAGGTTACTCAGTGCTCACTCCCTAAAGCGAGCTGCAGAGTCAGTGCTCTCCCCACTCAAATACAGTTAGTTCTTCTCAGAATTAGAACAATGAACCTTAAAGTTTGCATGAAACCACAACACGGGGTGGTATCACGTTCCCTGACACCAAAGTAGCTACAAAGCTACGGTCATCAAAACAGCATGGCACTGGCGTTCTGACAGACGCAGGTCAATGGACAGGGAGCCCAGAAACACATCCTCACCTAGGTCAGTGAGTCCGAGATGGAGGGGGCCAGGGCTACACGATGGGGCGAAGAGTGTCTTTAAGTGGTTCTGGCAAACTGGACAGATATGTCCAAAAATGAAATCAGACCAGTTTCTTACCCCATGCACAAAATAACTAGATTAAAGACCCGAAACCATAAAACCAGAGCGCACAGGCAGTAAACCCTCTGACATCGCTCTTAGTCGCTCTCAGCAGTATCTCTTAGACGTGTCTCCTCGGGGGACGGACACGAAAAGCAAGTGGGACGACAGCAAAGCGGAGACGACACAGCCAGGGAAACCATCAAAGCAGCCTGCCAGCTGGAGGAGGTGTTCGCCGAAGATGCACCTGCGCAGGGGTTGATATCCAAAACGGAACTCAGAAATTAATGCCAAAAAAACCCCCACGAAAAGCGAGGCAGAGGACCTCAATAGGCATTTCTCCAGAGGACTCGCAGAGGGCCGCCATCGCTGGTCGTCAGGGAAGCGCCATCGGCGGCCTCCCTCTGTCCAGTGCCTCCACCCGGTCCCCGCCTTGGCTGTCCTGTTCAGGGGCGCCCACCCAGCCACCTCCCGTTCACCCTGCCCTGTAGTGTGCACGCTCCCGGCTTTGGCCCTTGGCCCTACCCTGTGGCTCCTGAATTAAACACGTGCCGACTCCCATCACGTGCATGTAGTTACTCGTCACCTCTCCTGAATGTCAGGCTTGTGCATCCAGTAGCCGGGGACGTGCTGGACCTCGGGACAGTGTGGTGAGGCCAATGTCGCTTTCAGACCCTGTGTTTCATGCAGGAGATGAAACAGGACGGCCACGGAGCGCACAGGCTCCGACGTGACTCCCGGACGCAGCGCTCTGCCGAGTCATTAGTGCCCTCTGACCCCCCACCTGCCAGCATGCCGCTCCCTTGTGTCTGCCTACTCAGTGCGAACCGTGGGGTGCAGACTCGCTGGGGCGCTGTGAGGTGTGGGCGTGGCACGGGCTCCTGTGCCCCCTGCTGGCCCACAGTGAGTGTGAGGGACCGTCTGCCAAGTGGCACAGGGGCCACGGCAGCTGCTGCCTGCTGGACCACTGCCAGCCACGCGGGCGGTTCAGTCCCAACAGTCAACCGCCTCCTCCCCAGTGACATCAAGCGTTTGTGGAGCTAGGTTTGCGGGGTTTGCTGGGATCACCGGCCACTCGCCTGAAACCGTGCGGGAGGCAGAGAGGCCGACGGCGCCCGAGTCTCCCACAGCTGATTCCTTTCAAAGCTTCGTCACGCCTCCCTGTCTCCTGTCACGACTCTAACTGGAACCATCGTATGGTCGTTTCTCACATGTCCCCTGATCTGCTCGACCTGAGCTTCTTGGGGCCCGTGACCATGTCTTTCTTTAATCACCTAGTCGAGCACTGGTCACCTTGTAGTCACTCACGTCTACGTAAGGAATAGCCACTTCTCTCCCACGACCAAACAGCAGCCACCAAGGCCAGGTTTATCTTAATCCGACTTAGCTGCCCTGCATTTTCCCACACATGACATCGGCCAATGTTCTAGGAGTTCCGGACCTTCACTCTCACCTTTCTTTTTTGCCCCCAAAGAGATAAAAGCCTTATTCAGAAGCCCTCGGTATAAGCCACATTGCACCTATGTCTGGCTGTTTTGACTGAAGAATTGAACTATAAAATTTAGAATTTTTCCCCCAAAGCCGCCTTGGAAACGACCATTGGGGTCGTCAGCAGTGGGAACAGCGCCCTGAGGCACGACGTGGCCCCGCACACGTGGCATGCTGAGCGCCTGGCCCGGGAGGGGTTCGCGTGAGCTGTGGCCGTCAGGGGCCCGGCTGCTCAGCCGCGTGTAGAGCAGGTTCACCTGACACTTCAAGGAGCTGATCCGTTTTACGACGGAGCAAGGGAAACTGAAATACACACCTCGCAAGCTGAAGTTAATGCCTCTGATTCTAGTTTAGCGGGACGTTTCCTATTTTTAGAAAGACCAGAAATGTTTTATGTGGAATTCCATTTCGAATTCGGGGCCTGCCACCCATTCTGTCACACTGGCGCTGTCCCTGTGATCGAGATGCGTCCCCACCTCCCTTCCCGCTACCGCCACCAGGGGGCGCAATGCAGCACCTCACAAAGTGTCAGAAAGAACCTCCATCTACTTAGTCTAAATCTGGTCCTCAATCCCTAGGCGCAGACCTGTGCCTGTCAGGAACTGGGCCACACGGCAGGTGAGTGGCGGGTGAGCAGGCGACGCTCCACCTGTGTGTGCAGCTGCTCCCCAGTGCCAGCATCGCCGCCCCAGGCTCCCCCCAGATCCTCAGGCACCGGAGTCTCATGGGAGCCCTGGTCCCTGGTGCCGCAGAGGCTGGGGACCACTGCCCTAACTCATATCTTCAAAATTTCGCTAAAGGAACCTGTTCTGCAGAGCTGCAATTCTGACTCTGTCTTTTTAAGATTATTTCAGCTAAGTCACTCTCCTGGTACCTGGTACCCGATTTCTACTCATTCCACGCGACCCCTAAAACTGAGTTTTCCTGAGACAAGGTTTGGAGCTCCCCATCCAGCCCTGAGCCAGCCACAGGGAACGAGTGGAACCCTGCCTGGCCCTGCTGGCCCAGTGGGACACTTATCTGCCAAGAGGTAAAGTCAGCCTCTGCCCTTGCCCTGGCCGCCCTGGGGTGAGACGTGACCTTCCCCTTCCCGCGGCCGACCTGCCCTGAGGGCCGCGTGCTGCTGGCCCACCGGGCGGCAGCGACTGGCCCGTGGGGACCGTGCCAGGCGCGCTGCTGCGTGGCTGAGCATGTGGACGTCGGGGTCGTGCCCCAGGGCGTCCCTTCTCGTGGGGCGGGGCACTGGGGACGTTTGGGCTCGTGAGAGCTGGTGAGGGCGTGACAACAGCTGGCACGCGCCTGCCACGCGTGACACGCACATCCCATGGGGCCTGCAGCACGGGGCCCGCTGAGCTCTGGTTTCCGGTCCACCGGGGCTCAGCCTGCGGGCGGAGCAGTCACCTCCCCCCTCCCCCCCCCCGGCCATTTCCCACCACGACCCAGGCCTCGGGCTTGCGGGCCTACGGGGTGCTTTTCGGTTTTGATGCTTGATTTTTGATGGACGCAGAGCGGGGCCGCGGCTCTTCCACGGTGGCCCTGGCTGCTCGTGCACCACAGCCGAGCCCAGTGGTTGTGGCAGAGGCCATGTGACCCACAGGGAAACTATTTCCAGAGGACACTTGGAGCCTGGTCTAGCAGACACCGGAGAAGGCCCGGCAATCCCCTTCTCCTCCTTGTCACTCTCCTGACGTCACCAGCGTGGCAGGCCACAGCTCCCCACCCCGTCCCGACTTAAAAGAATGAATAACACACACAGGGTGTGCTGAATTAATCCGCATTAACATGGACCCGAACGACGCCGGGGGGGGGGGCACCGCAGTTCTGTGCGCGACCCACCCGTGCAGAAATGGACCCTGTCTCATTAGAGTTCCTACTGAAAGCTGCCTCCTGGATCACCAGTCAGTTAAGGACAGAGGGGGCGTCTCTGAATTCCTTGGTGAGCCGCCCTCCCTGTGCCCCCCCCGGCACCTGTGTCTGCTCCCTGAGGTCACCTGCACATGCTGCCCACGGCCGCTGATGGCACAGCACGTCATTGACCTGGTTGTACTTGGGAATAAGTGGGGCAAAGAGGGCCCGGAATGTGTGTGTGCGCGTGTGCAGGTGTGTGCGTGTGTGGGGGTGTATGTGCGTGCGTGTGCGCGCGTGCAGGTGTGCGCGTGTGGGGGTGTATGTGTGTGCGTGTGTGCGCGCGTGTGCAGGTGTGCGTGGGGGGATGTGTGTGTGCACGCATGCAGGTGTGGGGGTGTATGTGTGTGCGTGTGTGTGTGTGCATGTGGGTGTGTGGGGTGGCAAAGGGACAGAGGGACAAGGGTCCTGCACGCGTCCGCTGATGCGCAGCCCCTGGGCTGCTGGGCCCGGCTCAGAACCGGCGCCTTCAGCAGCGGTGGCTGCTCCCGACGCGGCCGCCGCGTCCCACCCGCAGGTAAGAGCCCTGCAAACCTCGCTCTGCTCGGAAATGATGAAATTGGAAAGAAAAGATCTCTTTCATGTTTTTAACATAAGAAAAAAAAAAGAAACTAGTTTACGCCCAGCAGCTCAACAAATATCACTCATGTCGTTGGCAAGAAGAAAAGCGGACTTCAGAACAATGAACACAACGGAGCAGGCGAACACGAGAGGCATTGTTTGCATATCAGAGAAATTAATCTGCACAGAAAAGTGTAAGAGCCTGCGATTCAGAAGGCGAAGAATGAGGACAGCCCAGCCGAGAATAATTTTCTAGCCAGTTAATTTAATTGCATAAATCATCCCTTTGTTAGCAATAAAGAGATGTAATTAAAACGAGATTGCTTCTAGTTTCTACTCTCTAGAAACTAAAGGAATTGATTTTGGGCAAAGCATTCTTCCAAACACCAGATCGGCAAATTACATTCACCTTTTTAGAAAAGCTAAATTATTTTGCCGTGATATCATGGTGGGTTTAATTAATATAGATCTGCCGTATGATCTTAAAGAAATAATTTATTTAACGCCCTTAGAACAGAGGCTTGGATCACCTGCGTGTCCCTCCGGTGGGTGGCTGCGGACTTGCGCACGCAGGTCGGGAGCGTAAGCAGCAGCTGTCGGGGGGGGGGGGCCTCGGAGGCAGCGTAACGGCCGTTTGGGGCTCTTGCGTGCTGTCCTTGTTTAAAGTAAAAAACGCCTCTGCTTGGGATTGCATAATGTTGGCTTCATTCTAAAATCGCCACTGGTAATTATCTGCTGTCTCTGAACCTCTGGGATTGAAGAACCTGAAATAGTCTGTTAAGCCGGAGGGATCAAAGGGGAAGCGGGAGGGCCCCGCGGGAAGCTCGGGGCTGGTCAGCCCCTCCACGGCAGAGAGCGTGGGCTTCATGTTGGTGGGGACAAACCTGAATGTTTGAGAGTGCTCTAACCTCCCGGCTGCCACAGATTCCGGAGCCCCTGGAATCGCCGGGCCCCGGGCTGGTGGCGCATGGGGTGGCGGGGCGGCCGGCGGTGCCTCTCACGCCTCTCTCTCCTCTGGAGAAAGGCAGGTGCCAGCCAGGCAGGGGACTCAGTTTGCAGGAGGCCAAGTCACATCTCCAAGTCTGGGACCGCGGCCTACGTCACACTGGGGACAAGAGGGGTCCCTTCGGCGAGTCACAGACAACTAGCTGGTTGGTGGGCCCCAGGAACTCAGGCACGTGGGCACGTGTTTTAATGAAGCGTGTCGCTGGGAGACACAGCGCAGACTGCTGACAGCTACGCTGCGATTTCAAAGCCTCAGCTCTCGTCGGCAGGAGCTGACTAACCAGCTCCGAAACCTCCCGTTCGAGGCGGTGGCCGGGCCCTCTGACTCAAAGGGGGAGGGGCGCCGTGCTGCTGGGGACGCCGCTGGGGGCCTCGCACGTCCCCTACTTCTCTGGAGCTCGGGCCCAGCTGAGCCCCAGCGTGCACCTGACCAAAATGAGTATTTAGAAAATCTTAAACGAGAGCCGTTTTCAAAACTATCCAGCTCCGTGTGAAAGGGCTGCGTGTGGATTTCCACAGCGCGCTTGGCTCAGGAGACACTGGTCCCTGGCCGGCCTCTCCCGCGCCCCAAACGCCCCAAACGCCCCGCCTTCCTCTGCTCAGCCAGGTCCTCCCTCCAGCTCCCTCTAGAAGCCTCTCCGCCCTCCGCCCCAGACTGTGCCAAGGCTCTTCCTCCGTGGCCCACACCGCGTCTCGTCCGCGTCACCAGATGTGAGGACACTAGATAGACATTTTAAAGGAGTTTTATCTGCTTCTAAAAGTTTTCTTACAGAAAACAAAAAATGGAAACATGTAGAAGACTAAAAATCACCAGTAATTCTATCGTTCAGAAATATGTTAACATTTTGATGCATTAAATTACCTTTTACTTTTTTCCATATATACATTATGATTAATTATGATTAATTACAAAAATTTCCTCAATTCTCCGCCCCTGCTTGTAAAAGTAAATGCCACAAGAACGAAGCATAAATGTCAAGATTACAAAACAATTACAAGATTTGTGTTCTGTTCATCAGTCCTACACATTGCCTCACGTGTTTATTTCTGGATACTTTATACTCTTTCTGCTGATACATAAGAATGGGGAGCCTTCAATTTAGTTTCTATTGGATTTGTTAGTATCAAAGAAAGCTGTTCGATAGTCACTTTGTTTCCGGCCACTTCCGAAATTCTCTCTGTAGTTCTAACAGCTGTTTTTACAATAGTTGGTTAAATCTCTTCAACATACATACATGCTATCTGTTAGTTCCAGAGCCCTGTCTAACTGGGGATAGCAGGCATTTCTGTCATTTTCAGCTTGAAGGAACTATGACCACCATGTAATGTCACCTTTGTCACTGGTTTCTCTTTTAAGCTATTGTTTTTTAAATTTTCTATTCTGTTGATTTTACTTAGAATTTTATTATGAATTGCAATTTTTTATTAAATATATTTTTTTAAACCACCATTGTTCAATGTTTTTTCTCTTTTAAATAACATATTAGAGGTGAAAAACCACTCAGCAATAGGGAGTTTTTAAAGCATTAAATAGAGAGAATACAAATGACAGCATTTACTGCTACTTTTGCTCTGACTTAATCTTCTTGGAAAAATTCAACTTGGTCATGAATAATTTTTAATACATTTTATGACTCATTGCTGTTGTTTTATTTGGATTTTTATGTCTAAATTAGTACATGATATTGGTCCATGACTTCCATTTGGTGCTTGCGTGTACCTTTTATACTTTTCAGCACCATTTACAATATCTTCTCTTTTTATTGGTCTTTTCAAATTTCCTTATCTCAGGTGGAATAAGTTTTGGGTAGATTAGGTTTTCCTAGAAATAAATCTATCTCATCTAGATTTTTCAAATTAATTGTTCTGCTGTATATTTTATATCTAAAAACTTTCCATTTTAACTGTACTTGTAATTGTCACACCTTCCTCACTCTGAACCCGTGTATTTTTGCTCCCTCCTCTTTTGTCTTTTATTTCCTCTTTGAAATAAACATTTACATTTTTTTAAAAGTTATTACTTATAGCTTCGTCACTTTCCTTCGCTTTGCTCATTCCTCGTTTCATTGCATTGTTCTTGAGAGTTCTGGCGTCTACTTTCTTTGTGGCCAACTGTGTCTCCTCCTTAAGTCAGACACACATTTCTACGCTTCCGTTCAATAAGTGTATGATTTGTGTTCATCAAATTATTTCCTCATTTACTGAGCAGCTGCCATGTGCCGGCCGCTGGATGAAGATTCACAGCGGCAACCAAAACGGACAGGCTCTCTCTTTTAAGGTTTATCTTTTTCAGGGCCCTACCACGAGATCAGTGTGGAACAAAGTTTTCGTTAGATGCTTTTTTGGGTGTGTGTGTCGGGGATGCTGCTGTCAGTGCCTTAGAGATAGACACCAAGAAGCTGCTGCTGGCCTGGACCACGCGTCACACCGTAAAGAGAGCAGAGCCTAACTGCAGCGTCTGGACAAACGACCTCCTTCCCCTGCCTTTGTGTCTAGAGCGATAGCTAGTGAACTACAAATGTGTCTCTTTCCATTTGTAACAGAAAGAGCTGTCCTGACCACTTTGGTAGGAAGAGATGATCAATAATTCTGGAAAGAAGGACAATCCTGATCGTCTGGGGAAAGTCACCGATCGGCTGGCGAACTTATCCTGACGCCGGCAGTGCACACTCCCGGGGTGTCTGCCAGGCTGGCCGCGGTGTGGGGCCTGATGTGACATCCCGCCCTCTGGATCCAGCTCCCGCATTTAGGCAGTTAGGGACGTTGGTATAATTTCGGCCCTTATCACTGAGACTTCATAATTCTTTGTTTTGCCACTTGTAATATTTATACGCCATCTAGGGCGTGCCTGACCTTCCAGGGGACCCTGTGGTCACTCCCATCTGCTTATCACCAGCTCAGAGGGGCAACCCGCAGATTCGCGGCTGCCAATAAAAGTTGCGACCAAAGGTACAGTTTCTTTTTTCTAGGTGCTAATTTCTAATGACTCTTGTGCATGACAGCAATTACTGACAAAGTCAGCCTCTGTTAATAAGAGTTTATCACACTTCATCTTACATCCTTTGTCGTCGGAAGCATCATGACAAGCCCAGGGTTAATTAAAACCAAGAAGACAATAAAATATACCTAATCAAACATTGCAGGTACAGAAATCAATTAGCAGATTTACAGCGCTTTGAAGGTTTCCATAATGTATAAAATTCAAGGAAACTGGCCTGTCCATTTCTTCAAGACAGTGTAATTAAATTTCCAATGGAAACTGTTCCCCGGTAGGTAACGAGCAGCCGCGCTGCGTTGGGTGTGCCGTGCAGCGGCCTCCGCAGAGGCTGGCCGAGCCCGCGACAGCGGAACAGGCACCAAGTGCTGGTGCTTCGTCTGCCGAGAGTCGGGAAAAGTTAGATGGTGGCAGAAGGGGGAGGGGCTGGTGCTCTGCACGGGGTCACTGTGCACACCGAGGACCCGTCCCCACACAGCACGGGGCCACTGGAGCGGCGTGAGCGCCCCGCACGATTCGCTGGGCCTGTCAGCGCCGCCACTCGCCCCGTCTGACCTACTCGTCGTCTGGGACGGGCGTGGACCTCTGACTGGGTGGCGTGGGCAGACGGGACCTTAGATAAGCCCCACGTCCTTGCAGTTTGAATCCCCAGCCAGCTAAGTTCAATGCTGTGGACCCGCTGTGGGGACAGGGATGGGGCAGGCGTGTCCCATGGCTTCAGCCGCACCCCACGGCCGCTGCCCCAGGGCACGTCCGTGAGCCACTGTGAGAATTAAAACTCACTGCCCGTGAAACAGGGAGATGCTCCTATTCTTCACCCTCTGCTCAAAACGACCTCTTTTTGAAACTTCTGTGCCACTGACACTTAATTTAAAGATAGTTTTGCTGCTTGGAACTTCTTTTTCCTCTAAGGACTATCCCCAAACGTAATCATTATTAACAACATCGAAATAACTTGCATTTCCTGAACTCAGAACCGAATCCCACTAGGCTTAGCATTTTCCTTTCCAACTGTGGACAGGTCAAAGTTCACTGCCCCTTTCACAGACTGACGGTGCCAGAACAAAGCTTGGGGTCACGATCGGGGTGTAGGTATTCCTTTTGGTTTATGGGGGGGGCCCTCTGAGGTGATGCCTAGATAATTGAACAATTTCATGGGGAGAAAGTCATCTGAAACATGGATTTCACAGACAAGAGCTGACTGACGGCATTTTCCATTAGAAGTGACGATGGCTGCCGACCGCGTACAGTGGGGAGAGACGCCCCCCCCCCCCGCACGCGCCGGCTCCCCGCGCACCGGCCGGCCGCAGCCCCGTGGGCCAGACCCGGGCCGCCTCCTCAGCACTTCGTCTGCGTGTGCCGTGGCCGTGGGCCAGGCCCTGAGCGGGAGGCGGCTGGCCCACACCGCCACGTGTCCCTAGCTCTAGGCCAGTGCTGTTCCCGGGGCTGCTGGGCTGCTGGCCAGGGGGACACGTGTCGGGAGCCGCTCAGGAGACGGGTTTACGTCTGAGCCGTCCCTGCTACTGTCCCCGTCACCACCCTCCTCCCTCAGCCCTTCGCTGGCTCGTCCGCCTCCGTCCGCTCAGCTGCGAGCTCATGTTTAAGACTCAGCCCTCACCTCTTGCCCGGTGTTCTCACACGGTCTTCTGCGAGAGTTCCGCGCGGTGGGGTCGGCCACCTTCACTCTCGGTTCCTGTCCGGCCCCCTCCCCTCGCGCTGACCCTCCCACGCCTCCGGCCTGGCGGACCGTCTGCTGGACGGTTCCCAAAACCCCTGACGGCGTGCCGTCCCGGTCACACCTTTGTTAGTGCTGTCACCGTCCCCGGGGGAACGGCAGAGGGTCGGATGCCTCAGCCAGGGAGTCACGAGGTGCAGCGATTCCTCACACGCGGCAGTGCGGCGCGGGGCGATGGGGCTCCCTGGGGGCCCCGCCCCAGACTGTCATCTCGGGGCTCCGAGAGCCGGGCGGGGGGAAGCAGACGATGGCGCGTTGCCGGCAAGCGTTGGATGAGCTGAGCCTTAACGCGCCATGTCCCCTCCCCGCTCTGGCCTGGCCACGGCTCCCTGTGGGGGAGCTGGGAGGTCGGCCTAGCTCTTCGCCCGGGAAGAAAAGGAAAGGATTTCGTGGCCACCGCCGCCTACACCTAAAAGTGTGAACGTCACACCCGTGCCTGGACGACCGACCAACAACAAAGGAGGCAAAAACACACCATGTGGCAAATACGGTCTCTTCAACAGACCGTGGTGGGAGAACTGGAAAGATACGTGTAAAAAAAATGAATTAGACAGACACGGAAATCGATTCCACACGGACTGAAGACTCAAATGTAAGACCCGAAACCATGAAACTCTCAGAAGAAAACAGGCGGTAAATGCTTCGACGCTGCTTTGAGCGATACGTATATCTTTTGGATATGTCTCTTTGGGCAAGGAAAACGAACAAACCAAAAAATTGGTCTGCATAGAGCTAAAAAGGCTTTGCACAGGAAACGAAACCATCGACAAACGAAAAGACAACCTACTGAACGGGAGAAGATATTTGCCAATGACACATTCATCCGATAAAGGGTTAATATCCAAAATCCACAGAGACCCCACATGCCTTCATGCTAATAAAACAACAACTCCATCAAAAAAAACGGGCCGAGGACCTGACATGACATTTCTCCAAAGATGACACACAGATGGACGACGGATCTATGAAAAGATGCTCAGGTCACTCATCATCAGGGAGACGCAAATCAAAGCCACAGCGAGGTGTCACCGCACCCCGTCAGAGCGGCCGGTGAGGGCGGGGAGCACAGCGACCCCTTGCGCATTGTCGGCGGGACTGTCAACTGGTTCGGCCTCTCCGGAAAACGTTACGGAGGCTTCTAAAACGTTTAAAAATACAACCACCACATGACCCCGCGATTCCGTCTCTGCGTATTTATCTGAAGAAACCCAAACGCCAATTCAAAAAGATACAAGGGCCGCCGTGTCCCCCGCGCGTCACTGACAAGGGCCGGGGCGGGGAGCGGCCCGGGCGCCTGTCGGCAGCTGGATGGATGAGGACGTGGCACGTGCACGGATGGGGTCTTGCTCAGACACAGAAGGAGTGGAATCTCGCCCTCTGTGACGGCGCGGACGGACCTCAGGGCACGGCACCAAGCGCAGTCAGTCAGACGAAGACAAATGCCCAGTGATTTCACTTACACGTGGGATCCAAAACAGCATCAGTGAACAAACAACACGGAAACCAACTCAGGCACAGAGAACAAACTGATGGCAGTGGGGGGGCTTGAGGGGGCGCTGAGGAGGGGGAGGTGACTAAGAAGCACAGACGGGGACGTGGGGTGCACAGGGAATATGGGCGCTGGCACCATAACAGCCATGTGCGGTGCAGGCGGGACGAGGCTTTTTGGGGGGATCACTTCCGACCTTAGACGTCTGAGCCTGCGCTGGGCACCTCAGACCTACAAGAGCACGTCAGCTGAAAAGGACGAGACCCTAAAGCCCCCGTTTACTCAGTGGCCGCCTCCCCGCCTGCCGGGCACGCAAAGCCTCCCTGAGCCGCTGTCCGCGTGCGCGGCGCCCGGCTGCGTCTCACAGACCACGCGCCTCCCGCCTTCAGAGCCCGGCCCCGAGGAGCTCCTCCTCCTGCGTGGGCCAAGCCCTGGCGCCCGCTGCTGCAAGCTGCACGTGCGCTCTGCGCCCTCCGCGTGGGCGCCACGGGACGCGCCGTGTGTCGTGAGGCTGGCTGCCGAGGCGCGTGCTCTAGCTCTGTCTTCTCTACAGGGCCATAAGCTCCCTGAGAGAAACCCTGGTACCGTTTCGTCCTGTCCCCCACAGTGCCCACCGTGCTGCCCAGGAAATCTCGCTGCCGAATAGTCCAGCTGAGTAGGAATTAGTCGTCCCCCTGATTCTAGGCAATGCCACTTCCTAAAAGTGCCAGTTACAGCCGCAAGTCTTCCTTACAGACTGCCATTTATTTATGGAAATCTATGCTTAATTAAAATCGGGCCAAAGCCTCTCAGCGTAACCAGATGTAAACTAAAGACATTTGGGGAAACCAATTTCAATTAATCCGTTCTTTCATGAATTCAACTGACAATTCAATTTCTGGTGCCTGAAGAGGCTGGCAGACTGGGGTGGCAGCGAGGGCAGTTTGGTGGGCAGAGCTCGGAGGTGGCCCTCAGTCTTGTCCCTGGAGTGCACGCCTGTGAGGGGGTGGGGCCTGCGTGATGGGGCGTGGCCCCCATAATCACATTCCTGGGGGTCCCGGGTTTATCGCTCTCTCTTTACTGCATTTTTTACAAACTGAAGGTTTGTGGCAAGGCTGCTTCACGCATGTCTCCTGACGCCATCCGCCCGACAGGCTCCGAGGGCTGGCGTTTTTAAAGTAACGAGTATTTGTAATTAAGGTGTACATGCCGTCTGCTTTGAGTGAATGAAATGGTAATTGTTTTGGGGGTCTGAACTCATCGAGTGAGCCCCCAAATGCGGCGGGAAGCAGCTGTTCTGGGGACATGGACTGCGACAGGGCCACCGGCTCAGGCCCGAGGCACCTCTGAGAGCCGCCAGAGGTCCCCAGCTAAGGGCCACCAAGAGCGTGGGGACCTTGGTCCTCCCATCATCAGTGTTAACACCCGGAACGGGCTTGGAACGGGACCCTGAGCTCCGGGCGAGGGTGCAGCTGACACCGCGACTTCCGCCTGTGAGGCCCTGAGTGGCCCCGGGGCCTGTCGGGCGATGCACGTGTGTGGTGTGGGGTCGTGAGGCAGCGCCTGAGCGTGGGGCCCACGCTTCCTACAGCTGCTGGGCCACGTAGCACGGCTTCGGGGCAGCGCAATCATTTGGAGGTTCTATACATTTTAATTAGGAACTGGATTAACCGCCATACAAAGTCACGCATCAAACAAAAGCACCGGTGGCCTTGAAAGCACCGGCTCCACTCACTTCTGTTCCCCCCGTGGAGGGAGGCCGGTCCCTGCGTGGGATTCGGGCCCTGACCGAGCCCCCGCCCCCGTGCTGGGTTCCCGGTGCCCCCGGACAGACCGCGGACCGACCACCGCCGCCGGGCGCCCGGGCCCGAGGCCGCAGGAGAGCTGAGCGGCGCTTTGCTCTTTACGGGGAAAGTGGCTCAAAGCCCTTGCGCCACGGCGGGAAGGGTGTGAGCCCCGAGGCCACCAAGGCCAGTGAGAGGACCAGCCGCAGAGCCCCCCAGGGAGCGGCCAGCGGGGTGCACGGGGCGCTCTGCTCCAGCTCCGTAAGGGGCGCCTTCCATGCGACGTCATGGCGCACCTGCCCGGGGTGGCGGGCGGCGCGAGAGAGGTCCCACCGGACAGGCGAGGGCGAGACTTCGTCCCCCGAGGCCCCACGGGGGCGCCGCTGGCCCCTGGACGCTGCTGCGGAGGGTCCCGGCTGAGCACGAGCCCCGCTTCCCGTCATCCGCACGCCCACAAACCCGGTCCCCAACACGTCCAGCTCAGAACCGCCCCCCCACCTCCCCGCCCCGTCCTCCCGGCCCAGCGCGACTCAGAAACGCCCCAGAGCCCCCAACCTGCCCGCTCCCCAACTCCGCGCCCCCGCCCCGGGGAGCCAGCTCCTGCGGGACCCACAACGCGACGCAGGGACGCGAGACGCGGGCACTTACCGGAAGCCGCACGCTCTGGGTCGATGAGAAGCCGGCGAGCCTCGCCCCCTCCCTGCTCCCGGCCGGGGCGGGCCTGCATCCGGGGCCTGCATCTGGGGCCTGCATCCGGGGGCCTGCATCCGGGGCCTGCATCGGGGGCCTGCATCGGGGGCCTGCATCCGGGGCCTGCATCGGGGGCCTGCATCGGGGGCCTGCATCCGGGGGCCTGCATCCGGGGCCTGCATCCGGGGCCTGCATCGGGGGCCTGCATCCGGGGCCTGCATCCGGGGCCTGCATCGGGGGCCTGCATCGGGGCCCTGTAGCGTGGCCTGCATCCGGGGCCTGCATCCGGGGCCTGCATTCGGGGGCCTGCATCCGGGGCCTGCATCCGGGGCCTGCATCCGGGGCCTGCATCCGGGGCCTGCATCCGGGGCCTCCATCCGGGGCCTCCATCCGGGGCCTGCATCCGGGGCCTGCATCGGGGCCTGCATCCGGGGCCTGCATTCGGGGGCCTGCATCCGGGGCCTGCATCCGGGGCCTGCATCCGGGGCCTGCATCCGGGGGCCTGCATCCGGGGCCTGCATCCGGGGCCTCCATCCGGGGCCTGCATCCGGGGCCTGCATCGGGGCCTGTAGCGGGGCCTGTAGCGGGGCCTGCATCCGGGGCCTGCATCCGGGGCCTCCATCCCGTTTCCTGGCCCACCTACAGGATCCTGGGCGATTGGGCAGGATCCGAGGGAGTGGGCGGGCCTGCGCGTGAGGACAAGCACCTGGCCTCGCACCTGGCCTGGCACTTGCCTGCTGTTCCGTGGGCGCCAAGGCCAGAAGGGACAGCGATTTCGTCTAATTCATGTAAACAAACATAGGAAGTCACACAAAACGAGCAGGCAGAAGAACACATCTCTCCAGTGAAGCAACAAGAGAAATCCCCAGATGAAGACCCGGAGGCGCTGGAGACAAGTCATTTGCCTGACAAGGAACTCGAACGACCCGTCCCAAGGGTGCTCGCCCGCCCTGAGAGCGGAGGGGACTGGGGGGAGACGGGGTGGCGGGGGGGGGGGGGGGGGGTAGGGCGTCAAGGAAGAGACGCAGGACACGGAAGGGAGCGGGCTGAGGCCCCTTCGGCCTCGCCCTCCCTCTGAGCACAGGCCTCCTCTCTGTCCCCTGTCCACTCGCCCCACACTGCAGACACCGAGACCTGCAGGGACTGCGGAGCCCTGCGCCCCGGCCAGGCCCCAGGGGACGGCCGGTGTCACCGCCTCTGCCTCGCGTCACCTTCCCGAGTTCCACTCCTGGACCGGATGGAGCGGACCTGGAGGCGCTGGTGCCCGCGGCACCACGCGCCCGGTGGTCCTTCCCAAGGGAGGCGCGGTCGAGGGAGCCCAGAGCGGACGCCCGGGGACTGCCGAGCGCCTTCACGGCGTCTCGCGTGAGCCCGACCGGCGGCCAACGCAGAGAGGCCGAGCAAGGCAGGTGGCTGTGGCGACGGTCACAGGTCAGCGGGAGCCGGGACTCCCGCCGTCCGGGCGCGGCTGCCGCAGGGCCCTGCCTGGAAGTCACGGAGCTGCTGTGTCCCCGTCAGAGGCGTCTGCCAACGAAGGAGCCGCTGCTCTGTGTCCCCGTCCAAGGGACGTGGCACTTTCGAGGACGCGCGTGTCCTCCCCCTCCGTGTCCACGGGCACCTGGGCAGGCGCCGTGGTGCGAAGCGTCGTTGCGAGCTCTCCCCTCCCTGCCCCACCGGGTGTGACATTCCTCTGCAAACCCGGTGTGGCGCTTCCGCCCTCGGGGCCAGGCTAGGAGGCAGCGGGGACTGCCTCGTGGGGAGTGAGGAGCGGCCCCTCAGGCTCTCGGCTGACGCCACGGTTTCCTGTTTCTCATCAGACACGTGTCACCACCCAGCCACCTTGACTTTCGTCCTCCCGGCTCGCGGGTCGGGGGAAGCAAAGCTCGCTCACCTGCCAGCTTTTCGTTGTGCCTCGAGCCCGGCCCGAGGCGTCCCCTTGGGGGAGCTGGCCCCCTCGGGGGAGCTGGCGTTCGCCTCAGGCAGGACTGGGGAGCCAGGCGCAGCAGGCGAAACCCACGCGCTGAAAGACGGCGACGAGAGAGCAGCGCGGCGACGCCGCCACGCACAGGGCGCTTGCAGGCGTGCCGGGGACACATGTGGGACCTTCACCGCACCCCTGAAAGGCAAACGCCACACCTGCACCTTTTCCGATGCGTCACCAGGGCTCAGGAAAAGCAGGGACCTCACGTCCAGTCACGTGGCTCGAGAACAACGAAGCAGAGCTCGAACCCGGTTCCCACGGCTTTGCGCCTGCGTGCGCCACATGCGCTCCACGCCGTGGCCGGGTCTGCCCCCCAGGCTCTCCTGGTGTGTCCTGGGGCAGGAGGTTCCAGGGCCACGTGAAGGACCCAGCCGTCTTGCAGGGACACGCGGAGGAGGCTCGGCCCGCGGCTGGCTCGGGGGAGCGATCCCCGCCCAGGCGCTGGCCGCCGCCCTGGGGCGCAGGGAGAGAAGCCGCCGGCCTCCTCCTCCACGCAGGGCCAGGATTTCCACAGCGTCTGTCTGTCTGGCGGGCTTGCGGTTCTGTTTTTCAGCTTAAATGTGGCACCATGCTGCAGACACCGTGACAGGGGGCTCGGCCACGGCACCTGGCGCCACCGCACAAACCTCTCCTCTCCTGCCGGCTGTGTAGACGCCCGTGGGGCCGGCTCCCCACAAAGGCTGTGAGGCGGGTGGGCAGGCGCCTGGGAGCTGGGCGTGTGGCTGCAGCGGGGTCTGCTCTGGGGTCCCCAGACGAGATCCGGGGAGACGAGATGCTGAGGTGCTGGGCTGGGCGCTGGCCAGGGTGCTGGATCTGAGGTGGACGCTGCTGTGCGTCCGAGCGAGGAGGGTGGATCGTGAGCGAAGGCCACGACATCGGGGCGAGGTCCCAGCGGCCTCCGTTGTTCCCCTGGAGAGCCCTGGACTCCGCGGCGGGTGGGCGACGGGTGGGCGACCCCGACACACGCAGCAGGCGCAAAGGGGCGTTGCAGACACAGCGAAGCCCTCACAGGACAGTGGTGGCCGGGAGAGCAAGCATGCTACGGCCGTTGTCCACGCTAGCGCTGTCCATGGTTTCCGGGGTTCAGAGAACGAGCTTTCAGTGTCCCCCATGAGGACGTGCCGGGAAGACCGCAGGCTGCTGCCTGGTCTTGCTGTCGGCTGTGACCTGGCCTCTGCACAGAGCGACCGGCTGCGCCCCAGACAGGTGAGCATGCGAACGTCCCGCTTCTGCCCGTGGTCCTCCTGACTCGGGGGCATGCCTTGCCCCTCGGGGGGCTGCAGCGTGCCCCCCCCCATAGCCGCGTCTTGCGCTGGAGCCCTGGACTTCTCGTCCCTGATTTCACAGCCTCAGCCCCTCCCTCCGTCCCCCCCCCTTCTGCGGGTTTCTCTCCCAGGGGTCGTGGCTCCGCAGGGAGCAGGAAGCACCTGTGACAATTCCCAGCACCTGGACCAGGGCTTGGCATGCGGTAGGTGCTCTAGGAATGTCTGTTGGCATTATTTGAAAAAAGAAATTAAAAAAAAAAAACATGTTCAGTGGAAAAAATTCAAACCCAGAATATTGTTTTCAACAGAAATGGCTCAGAAAACGGACGCTGCTTGCCCCTTTAAGTCGCGGTCTGTCAGAGGCGTCTTTGCGCATCTGCCCTGCGCAGGTATGTGCTTCCTGCCAGGTCACAGCATCTGTCAGCGTCAGGGAGGCAAACGGTACCCGTGCCACGTGCTGCGGAGTGCACGGGGTCGGAGGTCACCATGGATGCCCCGGGCAGGGAAGACCCTGGTGGTTCCTTAGGCCCGGGGGCATTGGTGGGGTTTGGACAGTGGCGTGTGGAGGGTGGGGTGAGGCGCAGGTGCAGCTGGGGGTGGCCCGGGGCGCGGCCTGCGCTCCATGTCAGCACTGAGCAGCTCTGGGAGTCCAGCGTGAGGGTCAGCTGGCTGGACTGAGGCCGTGGCCGACTGCTGAGGAGCCTGGCTTCATCCTGCAGGTGACGGTGGCCTGACGATTCTGGAAGTTGGCTGGGGGTGGTGGCCGTGCAGTGTGGGCCGGGAAGTGGGGACCAGAGTCAGGGCCCAGGAGTGGCTCTGGGGACTCGGGCGGGCAGGAGGAGGTGATGTGCTGTTGGGCCCCATCTCTGTCCCCCACAGTGAGCCCTACACCTACTGTCCTGATGTCACTTACTCCTCCCAGCCACGCAGTGAGGGCTGCCGTCGGCCACCTCTGCGGGGGAGGGCACAAGGGGCACAGGGGCACTGGTCAACCCGCGGCCGCCAAGTCCGCGGTTTCAGCTCTGGACCCACGTCTGCGGAGCGCCGGGCACATGGCCTCGCCGCGAGCACTGCCTCTTGGGGGCAGGGGATACCTTGCAGGGTCGCAGGGGGCGGGCGCGTAGGAAGCAGGGTCAGGGGTGGCGGGGCTGGGCGCAGGATGTGAGCGGTCTGAGTGGCCCGCGAAGACTCCGCAACGGCCCAAGCGACGACTGCTGGCAGGAGCTTGACCAGGCAAGGGGCGGCCTGGGCCCCCAGGTCTGGCCCCCAAACACGTGGCCCGCCCTCCCCCTCCCCCCGCGCTGGGCTGTGCTCTGTGACGTTCCCACGGGGACGCCGTGCGCGAGGCTGCGGACCATGCTTTCCCGACACGGCCTCCGTCGCGGTGCTCGTCACTGCGCCTGTGACAGCGGAGGACGCTCCCCGGGGCCGGAAGCACCCCGCTCGCTGCCCTGCGTGCGTCCGGAAGCCCCTCGGCCAGGGCGGAGCCTTTTGTCCTCGCTGCCTGCGCCCGGCGCTCCCGCCGCGAGAGGGCGCTGCGGCCTCGGAGATGCGCCCGCCCGCGCCCCGAGCCGTGCCCGCCCCGCCTTCCCTTTCCGAGCGGACGATTCCTGTGGCCCCGCCTGCGGGTTTGGGGACCCCATGTTCTTCCAGTGCCCCCGGGGCTGAGCCCGCACCTCCGCCAACCCGAGTGACCTTAGTTCGCAGGTCACCGTCACAGCGTGTCCTAGCCTGGAGCAGCTCGGTCCTGCCGCCTGCTGGCTGCCCGCCGTCCAGACAGGGCCCCGGTGTCCGTGGGCGAGACCGCCGCTGCCCGGTTCGCAGACCGCGTCTGCCCTGCACGCCGGCGTCTGCGGGCACCAGCACGGGTGACTTTCTCACGTGGGGCTGGCCTATGTTCTGGGGACAGGAAGGGCCCCTGGTGCCCCTTAACGATGAGAAGGTGGGGATAAATATTCCGACCTGTTGCCTCTGCCTGAAATGCGGACGCCCACACCCACACGCCTCACATGCACGCACACACATATGCACGCACACCCACATACCCACGCACGCACACACCCCTAGCCCCATGCACACTCGCGCACACCCTCCCACACACCCCTACCCACCCACACATGCAAACGTGCACATACATGCACACTCATGTACCCCACATGCATGCGCACACATGCACATACCCACGTACCCACACACGCGCACCTACACACGCACACACCCGCACAGCTGCCCACACCTCTAGCCCCCACACATGCAAGTGTGCACGTGCACACATGCACACAATGCACCACGTCGCACGAAGCACACAAAACGTGTCCATGATCCACATGTATGCCTTGTTCATCATATAGGTTCACGACATGCTCCAACCATCTTCTGAGGGCCTCGTGTGCAGGCGGCAGACCAGGACAAGGGCGTGTGCTCGCCCTGGCGTCTGAGCCGGGAGAGGCCTGAGAGCTGGCAGCCGAGGTCTGCTCCAGGCGGGGCGCCTGGCGCTGTGCTGGCTGTGCACGCGCGGTGACATGTCCTCGCCACAATCGGGGGTTCCAGCTGATTGTCCTGCTGGACGTGGGCAGTGAGGTGCGCACGTGGGACCACAGATGTGCTCAGCCTGGCCCAAGGCGAGCTGCTCCGGGCTAGGACACGCCGGGAAGACTCTCCCGTGGAAGGAAGCCCCGCTTGTGCCCTGCGGAGAAGGGGTGGCCCGCAGGGTCTCGCGTTGGCAGTGGACAAGGGGGCCGGTTGCCAGGCAGTGGAGGGGGCGGGCAGGAATCGACCGTGGTGTGGCCTCGCTCAGAGGTGGTGGCCGTGAGCAGGGCCCACCGGGCGGGAAGGCCATCTGTGGGTCCGGCTTGGCTGTGCAGCCAGTGTCCCTGTGCGGCGGTGATCCGACTGGATGGTCACCTCTCAGGTGACACCGACTCTGGAACAGGGCGGGGAGCACTCTGGGCCCGATCGCGAGAAGGGTGCACATTTCATTGCCACCCATGTCCCCACACAGCCCTGCCCACCCCTCCCGTGCCTTGGCCCCCTCTCCTGCAGGAATGTGGGGGCGGAGGACACCCCTGGGCCATCGGGGAGAGGAGATTTACTGATAGTCGCTCGGAATTTATTCCTCAGAATCCTATTTGTTTCATTTATGTTTATAAATCACACATCAGAGTACAATGGACTCTAAGCCCCAGAAGGCTGCTGGGTGTTTTCTGTGACCTGGCAGAAGGAGACAATGAGCAGGCGGGAGGGCCGGGGAGGGGCGGAGAGGGCTCAGTGGCTCTGAGAGGGAGCTGATGCAAACAGCGTCCCCTGCCTCCCACCGCCACTGTCCCCCCCCCCCGCCCCCGGAACCGGCCCCTCGTCAGGTGACTAACCAGCAGCGCCGGACGCACTTAGCCCAGCAGAAGTGTGAAGCCGCACTCCCATCTCACGCGAATGCGACGCGAGAGTTTGCTGTTTGAGTGACACCCGGCACCACAGAGTGACGAAGATAAAGTCGTCCTTGGTTAGGATTCCAGGCCCCCGGAGCTTGCAGTCTGCTTCTCAAGCGGGCCACCTGTCTCCCTTCCAGAGCTGCCAGAGGGCACCTGGGCCCGGCTTGGGGACATGGCACCCAGGCGAGCCGTGCTGCGCGAGTTAAGGTGTCATCCGGCCACTGTCACTGCGCTGTCAACGAGCGCGACGGCAGGCCCCGTCTGCGCCACAGGGGGCGTTTCTGCCTCCGCCGCGGACGGGCAAGCACACAACTCAGGCGCAGGGTGAGTAGTGTGGAGAGGCAAGCCCCCAGGCTTCACGGAGGAGGTGACGCAGGGCTTCACGGAGGAGGTGACGCAGAGGAGGACGAGAGGCTGGCGAGGCGAGTGGGGCAGGCCCACACGGGGGCCGGGGCGGTGGGGCGGGGGCGGGCACAGGAGGGCGTCTTGGTCAGGAGAACGGGCCGGGGACGTTTGGCTGAGATGACTCGGAGCTAATTCAGTCTGCGATGAGCAGCTGTGTGTGGGAAGAGAAGGATGCGGAAGCGGAGACGATTCCGCCCCCCACCCCCTGGAAGGGGCGGACGCCCCGCCCGCCCGACCTTGGCGCGGCCGTCGTCTTCGTGCCCACGGAGGCGTCCCGTGGGTCACCGCTGCCTCCGCGCAGGCTTCTCAGGAAAGGGGAGAGGGGACCTGGGACCGCGGGTGCTGGCAAGAGCAGGTGCAGAGACCCGGCCACCTGCCCCCCGTCCAGACACACCCTTCCGCGCCCTGGCGCTCGCAAGAGGCTGGGGACCTTGTTGCGTCTGCCCCCCCCGTGAGCCCCAGCTGTGATGCCCAGGAGCGTGGGGGTCCGGGGAGGGTGTGTCCCAGGTGTGGGGGCGTGTCTGGGGCCGGCCGCCCCCAGCACAGGTCCTTCGCCATGCTCTTCGATGTCACAGAATTGAGACATAGGCGGCTGGGGTCTCGCTCTGCACCGTATCAGTTACGGGGGTGTCAGGGAGCTCGGTGGCACTGCAGGTCTGGTGTCCCCTTCCATTCAGTCGGCCTCTGCAGAAGAGGCTTCATGATGTGCTCGTGGGAAAGGCTGGGAAGCTACAGCCAAAAGCCGTGAGCCCACCCAGAGTGTCCCCCACCCAGAGTGTCCCCCGCCCAGAGTGTGCCCCGCCCCTGCCCAGAGTGTCCCCCGCCCAGAGTGTCCCCCAACACAGAGTGTCCCCCGCCCTGAGTGTCCCCCACCCAGAGTGTCCCCCCACCCAGCATGTCCCCCACCCCGAGTGTCCCCCGCCCCACCCAGAGTGTCCCCGCCCAGAGTGTCCCCTGCCCCGAGGGTCCCTCCAGGCTCTCATCCCCATCCCAGGCTCGGGAGAGGCCACAGGAGGCGAACTTCCTGTTTTACTTGACCTCGCTCCAGACCTTCTCAGCCCAGAAGGCCCTGCGGTCCGCGAGCTCCAGGGTTTTAACATCTCCGACCTCCAGGCGGAGGTCAGACCGCGATGTTACTTGGGTTTCAGGGGCCGGTGCGCCTGGCCCGTGGTTGTCAAGTGAGTGCTGGAGGCTGGAGGCTGAAACAGGCTTCCTGTTTCCTCGTCTTAAAGCGTTTTTTTTTTTTTTCCTCTTTTTGCAGGAAAGGTGCAGATCACAGACGAGGCCCATGTTGGAACATGGGTTGACTTTCCTACCTTCTTTACTTAACCTCTGTCTTCCTGGGGTTACAGTCTCCCCCTGGCTCCCCTGCACAGGACTGACCGGTTGCGTTGTGGCCGCAGCACGGGCGGCTGGGGGTGAGCACCGGGCCCCCGGCTGCGGTTTGCTGCTGGAGGCGCAGAGGGACCGGGGCGCCCGGGAGGGAAGGGCCTTTGGTCGCTGACGTTCACCACTTGGGCAGATGTTTGCAGGACAAAAACCCAAACAGATCAAAACTGGTAATCAACTTGGTTGGCTGAAGGAATTTTCCTATAAAAAATGCACCTTGACCTTGGAGAAAGGGGGCCGGCGTCCACCCTCGGAACAACCGCTAGTCTCAACCTCAGGGGGCAGCAATGTGTTAGCGCGACGGCGTTGGGGGCGAGGCAGGGGTCAGCTGTTCAGAATATTATTGAAGCCTGAGGCTGGACTTATGTATTTAATTCGTTTTTATTAGCTACCAAGATATTTAAATAAAATAATTAGGATCTCAAGATGGAAACCGAAATGGCACGATTGTAGTTAAACCGCCTCATAGGGAGTGAGCTGCGTGAGGGAGGCGGGGCGAGTCCGGGGGACAGACAGCAGGCGCTTCTGCCGACGCAGGGACCTGTGGGGAGCCATCCCGTCTCGAGATCACGCCGTGGGCCCTGCTGGTGAAGGGGGTTCCCCACCCTCTGCTTGAACATAACGGAATCCCTTCGTTTTGCTCTAAGGGCGCTACATGACCTAATACAGAAAAGGGTGAACTGGCCTCCGCACCCCCTCTCCCGATGCCAGCCGAGCTCCTCCCTCCCGCAGCCCACAGAAGTGGGGTGCGCGGAGCGCGGGCGCCACAGCACGCCATGAAGCCATGGGGATCTCGATGCTTCCTTCCCCCGCGAAGGTCCAGGCACGCTCTAACGTGCTCTGGCCACACGTCCAGCTCCGGGGCCCTCTGTATTTTGGTCGAGGACTGTTTAGAAAGCGTCTACGGAGATGGATTTAGCGAAGGGTCGATGTCAGAACAAGAGGATTCCCCTGCTGCACCCCTGTCCCCGCTTCCCGTCCCTTGTCTGTCACCTCATCTCCACTCATCATGCCCACGCTCCAGGGGGGTTCGCGAGCCCAGACGTCACCGGGGTCGTGACGCGCTGTGGCGAGTTCCACTCACAACGGACCACTCTGCTTCCTTTCCGTCCTGCTCGGCTCTGCCCGCCGACCGATGTCGGCTTGGTGAAGCCTGGCCATCCTGGGTCATCAGACCCTGGGTGACGGGGCCAGCGTGTGGTCAGCTCGTTCACCTCCCGGGATGCAGGATGGCCAGGGCCTGACCCGGCGTTGCACATGGAGGAAAAACGTGGGTCGCAGAGGACTGGGGGAAGGGCTCGCAGGCCGCCGTGCTGTCACGGACAAGCGGTGGCGCTCGTCCTCTGCTCCTTCTCTCCCCTACGGCCCATCCACGGTGGCTGAACCACGGAGCCAGGGCTGTGTAGCGTTTACGACACCTTTAGCCACCGCTAACTCGCGGACAACCTCTGCGTCCTTCCGAGCGTGGGGCGAGGTGCGCCCGTCCACGCAAACGCGGTTTGCCGAGCGGGTAAATGTACTTAACCAGTTTTCTTTCTTCATCGCCACTTCTCCACGTTAGTGTCAAAATGCCCTTTCTTTAGAACCGTCTTTTAAGGTGATAATCCCTTCTTTAGTTAATACAAAAGAGGGAACATTCTTAGAGTCAAATAATGGAATTGTTTCAAAATCGCATCCTATTACAAACTCTCATTTCTATTGCTGTTAACAACGTGCACATTGGCGCCCTGGGACCCCCGAACTCCTGCGCTCAGCGTGAACGTGGCTTGGCCGAGGAGGGTGAGCACCGATGCGGACGGCACACTATGCTCACGGCACGTTCGTCGGCGTCCGGCCGGGGGCGCCGATGGAAAGCCACACTGGGTTTAGGTGCCGGCTCGTGCAGCTTCCCGGTGGCTGGAACAGGTGCCTGTGTTCCGGGAGGGTCTATGGCAGAGGCCGGCTCCCGAGCGCCCAGCCGTGTGCGCTGGTCCGAGTGATCACGCGCAGCAGCTCCAAGGACCGGCCGAGGCGGCAGGAGCTCGCGGCTCCCGCTTCCCGGCCGCCCGCCTGCTCTGCCCAGGGCTGAGCGCGCCCCGGGCTCCCGGCCAGGCCTGTCGGCCGCCGTCCGGTCTGGCAACCCCTCCTGCTGCCCCTGGACTGTTGTGCTCTCCCAGGGTCCACTGGCTTCCACCTTGGTCATCTCGGGGTCCTCCTCTTGGTCCGCCTCGTGTCACCGAAGCATCTGGGTGGCTGTGTATTCGTTTTCATGTTTACTTGACAAGTAACATGCAGTAATTAAGGAAAATCCGGAAACACATGTCATAACATAGGAAGGTGAAAACGGCCCAGCGTCGTACTGACAGGAGTGTGGCACGTGCCCGTCTCGACCTGGTATTTCTATCTCTGCACAGGAATCGCTCTGTTACTGGATCTCCCCCAGGAAATATGTCTCCCCTTTTTCATTCAGCTTCACCTCAGAAGGCTTTTTTCAGGTGAAAAGGGGACCCGGGCTCGTTTCAGCATGAGACGTCATGGAAGAGCAAATTGTCTGTCCGCCATAAAAGGTTTCAGCAGACTTCGCTATGTATTCAAACCTGCGATCTGGATCCATCACACTGAGTCCGGGGGCAGGTCCGCGCTTTAAAAGGCGGCTGGGGGATCCCTCCAGCTCCTCCAGCGCCGGGAAGCACGAGGGTCCTGGTGACGCTGGCTGGGACGGGGGCGGGGCTGGGTCGGGGGGGGGCGGTGGCCCCCAGCAGACAACCTCGCTCGCTCTCCTCCAGGTGTGCTGCCCTGCAGGTGCGCACACTGAGGGTCCACGGCAGCCAAGTCCACACCCGGCCTGCATCCCGTCACCGGGTCTGAGGGTTAGAATCCTGTGGAGTCGATTGCTACAGCTGCTTCAGTGAGCACCTGGGAGAAGCTTATCTGAAGTCTGGAGTGAGGAGGCAGGACAGCGCCTCCCTGCAGTGACTTCCAGGGGCTTACGCTTCCACAGCTGCGCAGGCCTGGTCGACTCGTGTGGTTGTCGCTCTGAAGAGCAGAGCACGTGTCCTGGGCCTCTGCAGGGCCTTGGACGTGCTTCGTGTCGGGGGGCTTTACCTTAACAGAGGCAGCGTGGTTTTCTTGTTTACCTTTTAAATAATCTAACTCAATTGTGAGAAACACAAAGAAAAAAAACAAAAATGCCAATTTCTTCAGAGAACATGACTTTTTCATTGTGCTTCAATAATTCTTATTAAAACCTGCTGCTAGATAAAAAATAAGCATTTGTATATGTGTACATACGTGTGTGTACGTACATACACACATACACACACGCACACACACGGTGCCCTGAAGAGCTAAAGACAGACGAGAGAAGAGGAAGGAGATACGGGAAAACGAGCCTCGGTGATGCTTTAAGGCTACAGTTTTTAAAACTGCAGATCAGGTCCTCGGGACACATAATTACATTAGACAAATATGTTGTCAACAGTCTGTACCGTTCCAGAGAAGGCTGTGTGTGTGTGCACACGCATGTGTGTGATGAAGAAAGGGGAGAATGTTGGTCTTCTAACCCAATTAAAATTTAACGCTTGTCTGTTTAGCCGACATCCTCCTTTTGGGGGAAAGAGTGAGGAAAAACGATGCCACGTGATCGGATCTTGCTGTGTCTTGTGGGGGAGGCACAGGCGGTGCGTGAGTATAAGTTTTGCGCCCACGAATACTCCCAAGCTTCACGAGGGCTTGGCGCACACACAGGCGTACGCGCACGCGCAAGTCAGCCAGGCGTCACGGCCTGCGGCTGCATTTCACTTGAGTTTCCCTACAAGCGAGAGGTCACTGAGCGTTGGCACCCCCCCCCCCCCACAGCGCTCCGCGCCTGCTGGACTGCTCGGCGTGGAGCGGGCCCTGCACTCAGAAGTGCGCCTGGGATGAGGCGGGCGGGCGGGCGGGCGGCGAAGGAGAGGTGACGGGGCTGGCAGGAGGGGCAAGCTCTGGGTGGCGGCGCGCAGGTGCCGCCGGATGCATGTTTGCGTGTCCGAAACACACTGATTTTCGTGACTTCGTCGGTAGACTGTGAAAAGCTAGTAACACAGCGGCACTCCAGGGGCTAGGAGAGTGACGGGTCCAAAGGGTGACGGGACGCGACGGCAGGCAGCCGTGAGGGAGGGCGCTGAGCGGCCGTCGCTACCGCACAAGCGACGTCCAGCCCGCGGCTCTAACGCTCGCGTGTTCGCTCTCGAGCGCCTGTGGCAGGGCCCAGCGGGGTGGTGGCTCCGGCCCGGGGCGCGAGGCCCGGCAGGGCGCTCAGGGACGCAGACACCGCTGCCGCACTGCCGCACCCGCAAACCTGCGGTGGCTGAACTGGGACCCGCTGCAGCCGACCTCTGCTCTTCCTGGGGCCGCTGACCACTGACCAAGGTCCTGTTTGCTTTCGACCTGCTTATGCCCGAGGCCATGTCGAGGCACTGGAACGCAGCCACCGGCGACAGACGCTCTGTCTGCCCTCTGCCACTCGGGTTTACGGCTCATGTGTAATGTCTGACATGTGGGTTTGTTTGTTTCCCTTAGATTTCAGTGGCGTCCACTCCGTGGGTTTCCAGCTTCCCTGTAATTTAATACCGTGGCCCTGGCCCGTGCCTGCTAAAGCCCAGTGTCCACGGTGGCCAGGCCAGTGCTGAGCTCGGAAGGGCGGGGTTGGGAGATGGGCCACGTGTCAGACAGACGTGTAGCGAGTCTGTGCAGGGTTGCGACCAGCACACCTCCTGGCCCCTGGAGGAGTCGCTGCTGGGCGAGGAGGCCTTCGTGAAGGCCGGGGCGAGCTCGCTTGGTGTGGCCTGCAGGCCGGCCGCTCCGGGAGCACTCGCCAGGGACACCGGCTATGAGTCTTTCTGACAGGAAGAGACTCCGCTCTGCGGTTAATCACGTTGCTGAAATGTCGCACATAATCACGGCGAAATGGGCTGTTGGCAATAAGCTGCTTAATACTTACTCTAATAATTTCGCAAATGAAGAGGAACGAGAAGAGAGGCACAGGGTCATGATGCGAAGATCTGCGAGAAGCCGGCATGTGCGAGCCGGGCTCGGGCCGCTCCAGAGCCAGGGCGTCGTGGCTCTCCGGCTCTCCGAGGGTTTGGCCGCGCGGCAGGGCCGCGAGCCCGATGCCATCATTGCTGGAGCAGCTCAAAGGACCAGCGGAGTTCGGCCACCTGCCCCTGTGGCGCGTGCGAGGCCCGTGACCGTGATCGTGACGTGCGCGAGGCTCCCGTGTGCATGCGGCCGCGGCGCAGGGCGGGCGCCGCCTGCCCAGCTTCGCATGGCAGCCGGGCGGGCCTTAGGGGTCGGAGGCGTCGCGCAGCTTAGTCAAAAGTCAAAGGTCTTGACGACTCGAAGGCCCAGCCAGGGGACGTTCATCATCGCCCGGGCGGAGGGCTGAGACTCGCGCCCCGGTACGAGGGGCAGACCCCTGGCGAGGTGTTGCTTGACGTGAGAAGACTTTGGGGTGTCCTCTCCGCCGTCGCCCCCTGGCTGGGCGCACAGGTGATGAGCGAAGGCGACACGCACCACCGTCCCTCGGTGCAGCGCTGGCCTCGGCAGCGCGCGGAGGTGCGCAGGCCGCCCCGCGCGCCGTCCCCCTGCGCGCGCCGCTCCACGCGGGGTCCCGGCCGATGCCCGTGCGCAGCGAGGGACTCAGGTTCGCGGGAGCCGGCCGTCCACGCAGATTTTCCAGGTGTGGGGGGTCGGCGCCCTCACCCCGCGTCATTCTCGGGCTAACCCCTGCATGCACTTTGTAGGGATGTCACGTGACAGGAACGGGTCACAGATAAGCAAGCCCCAATGCCCGTGCACGGAGTTAGGTCGTAAGTGGGGCCTTCACCACCACCCCCTAAACTCGGGGGCAGAGTGGGACTGTGACCTGTGACTGCCTCAGGGACAGCATGTGGCGGAAGCGATGCCCCTGACCCCTGATGCTGCACGGCTCTGCTGTGTCCTTTGGGACTCTCTCTGGGCACCGTGGCTGCTGGCCAGACGTGGTTCTGAGAAAGCTCTCCAGGAGAGGCAGCGGGAGCCCAGCAGGTCCGCTCAGGCCACGCTGGACCTCCTTGCCCCAGCTCCAGGCACACAGTGGGCCCGGCCCCTGTCCCTGTCACTCCTCAGAGACCTTGAGCATGACTGCCACCCCGGCCCACTTGGTCTCTTGGCGGCTGTGACAACGGTGCAGACCACGTGGCCTGCTCAGCACACTTGTCCCTCACAGCCCTGCAGCTGCTGGCATGTGGCGCCGGCGAGGACTGCTGTCTCAGGAGAGCCGTGTCCTCACGTCACCTCACGCAGAACGGCCCCCTGCCTGGGCATGTGGGAGGTGCTTGCACAGGCGGAAGCCACCTGTGGGACCCGAGCCCCACTCCTGGCTTACGCCCACCTCGACCTCGTGAAGCCGTTCCCACTTTGCTGAAGGGCGGGCACGTGTCTCCTGCCGCTGGGGCCGGCGGCCGGCTCGGTGGAGACCTGAACGGAGGCCGTGGGGGGCGGGGTGAGGGGTGCCCAGGAGAACAACATGAAGTCCGCCCCCAGGAAGATGGCTCTTTCTCAAAGACCCTGGTTCTGTGAGTCAGACTGAAATACGTCCCCCCAGACGAGCCGATCTCTGAATTGAAAGCTGATCCGACAGAGGGCGACCGGTCCAGAGCGCGGGGCGACCGGTCCAGAGCGCGGGCGACGGTCCAGAGCACGGGGCGACCGGTCCAGAGTATGGGGCGACCGGTCCAGAGCGCGGGGCGACCGGTCCAGAGCACGGGGCAGCACCCGGCGTGCGGCTGTGACCGGCCCCCCAGCCGGAGGCTCTCCGGGGGCCGCGTTCTTTCCCACGTCCTCCCTTCCCCCCGGCGGCGAGGAAGGAAGCGGAAGGTGCCCCGAGACGCTCTGACGGTGGCGGTCCCTCTCTCCCCGCCTTGCTTGGCACGTCTCACACGCAGACGCGGCACGTCACGGCCTCTGAGCGCTGCTGGCGCCCGGAACAATGGCCATGGAGACAGCGACGTGGACGTGGGGTGGGGAGGGGGACCACCACCTTTGTGCGCTTCTGGCCAGAAGGTAACAGAGCGGCGCTGCCCCAGGCCACTCGACCCCGCGCTGCAGGGAAGACGCTGGCACCGGAGATAAAGGGGACATAATGAAAATGTAAACGGAAAACTTTCCACCAGGCCTGGCCTGACAGGGGGAAGATTGATACCCGTGATGCTTTGTTTGATGAGACAATGAAAAATCACCAGCACAGCAGCTGTGTCAATATCAGACTTGGTAATGCACTGCTGTGTGGGGTTTTATTTAATCCGCTTTGCTTTAAGATGATAACGGTTGTTACTTTTCAGTGCCTGTCTGTCAGCGCCCAGCTCTGCAATATCCTGCCCAGCTCTGCGGGCCGGCTTCATTTATTTTAAAATACCATTTCACACACTGCTGACTTTTAACAGTGTTCTGTGTGAGTTTGTGAGATTGAATAGTGACAGAAACAACACTTTTTATGAGAATACAGAATATTAAAACGGGGCACATATACAGATGGCAGTTTTCACTACAGCTTGTTTCCCCCCTCGCTTCTGCTCCCGAGCCTTCCCGCTGAATGCATTTGTAGGAACACCATAAATGTCACTTTCGCTGACTGCCTTTTGGCATTTTATTTAAATGGAATTCAACTCTGGCTTGCTGCTGCCACTGTTGCTGCCGCTGTCACCAACTGGTTTCAGGGTGACTCCCGTTTACGAAATCATTCTGCTGGCTCTGTCCTCCTGACCCCAGATCCAGACCACAGGACGCACCGCTCACACCAAGGATTCCAAAGGAAAGACTTCGCAGGGAGCGAGGATGAGAGCCGGGTGTGCGTGCGTGCGTGTGTGTGTGTGTGTGTGCGCGCGCGCGCGCGCGGTGTGAGGAGAGAGCGCGAGAGAGGGAGAAAGGGAGGGGAGAGAGAGAGAGCGAGCAGAGAGAGAGAGAGAGAGAGAAGAGAGGGGGGGAGAGAGAGAGGGGGGAGAGAGAGAGAGAGAGAGAAAGAGAGGAGAGAGAGGGAGAGAGCGAGGGGACCTCCTGGCCATGACCTTGTGGAAAACGGTTCTAGCTTCTGGAAGCGGCCGCCGGGCCTCGGTGCCTCCGCCCCGCGGGGAACTCCAGGGCACAGGTGTCTCCCCTGCACCCTGGCGTGTCTCGCTGGCTTTCGCCTTGGCAGACCCCTGCCTACGGCTGCAGCGTGAACATGCAGCAGAGGCCACCGAGTCACCGCACCGCGTGGAAAGCCGCTGTCCGCTGTGGGTGGGGCCCCTGAGCGAGGACAGAGACCCTGGGGACGCACGTGGCGTCCGCGGCCGGCCTGTTTGCTTTGTCTGAAGGAAGCGCGGGGGCCGCTGGGAGCAGGGACGCATCTCCCCCACCGCACAGCGAGGCGCCCGGGCAGGGCTGCCCCGCGGGCAGGCGCCTCCCTGAGGCCGGGGGCGGGGAGCGCGTCCCATCGCGCCTCTGCTGCGTCAGGACGGTCAGTGCGTGTGTGTCACGGACTGGGACCGACCCGCTCGCTCGTATGGACGCGTCTGCGGTCTCGGGTTCTGTGTGCGCTGGCAGGCGCGGCGTTTTCGCCTTTCCTGCCGCCCTGTCTCTCCCCCTCCCCGTTGTGTCTCTCTGTGTTTTTCAGCCTCTGCTCCTCAGGACTATCCGTGCCCACGTTTAATCTCACGGAGACAGGTCTGAAGACACTGGCTCTTTCTGTGACCTGCACTCACGATCAGAAGGAAAGAAAATCGGGGTGAGGAAAAATCGGCTAAAACAAGTTTATGCAAAAAGCTTCCACAAGAAATTTAAAGTGAGAAGCCAGAAAAGGTTGAAAAACAGTGCCTTCCAGCGCAAGCCGCGGGAGGGTCCCAGCTGCGACCAGAGAGACTCAGGACACCCAGGCCAGGGGAGGGCGCCCCCTGCCCAGGGGATGCTTCTCCGCAGGTGTCTGGCAGAACCGGAAAGAGCTTCATTTTCCAGAGAAAGAGACAAAGTCCGAAGACGGAGCACCTCGCCCGCACGGGCGAGACGGCTCCGAGGCCCCAGGGCCTGAGGTCGGAGCCAGTCTAAGAAGTGTTTCTGGGCCTTCCACATCTCACACAGGTGTCGACGTCCCAGTTCGGGTGACAGGAGCTGGCGCGCGCCCCTCCCAACTCCAGAGTGAAGTTTTCGGGCCTCTCGCTACGTTGGATTCCCTAAAAAACGTAATTCTCTTAAACTAACATTCTTTGCTTTTTTCTCAAGATATTAGGGGTGACCGTAGACTTCCTGCCATTTTGTCATCTCCAGAGAGTATTTGATATTTGGCTAAGGTCTTTCTGGTCACCCGAAAAAACCACCTAATATCCTGGGGAGAATCAGTGTACTGTTGACATCGCAGTCGGTGCCCCGGAGGACGGGTCCCTGAGGCTAACGGCTCTCAGCCCCCCAGCACCCCGATGACGGGTCCCTGAGGCTAACGGCTCTCAGCCCCCCAGCCCCCGATGACGGGTCCCTGAGGCTAACGGCTCTCAGCCCCCCAGCACCCCGATGACGGGTCCTGAGGCTAACGGCTCTCAGCCCCCCAGCACCCCGATGACGGGTCCCTGAGGCTAACGGCTCTCAGCCCCCAGCACCCGATGACGGGTCCCTGAGGCTAACGGCTCTCAGCCCCCCCAGCACCCCGATGACGGGTCCCTGAGGCTAACGGCTCTCAGCCCCCCAGCACCGTGCTCTTCTCCTGCCCGACCGTCCTTGCACGCGCTGGCTCCGTGGTGTACCCCGCAGTGCTCCGCTCTGGTTGTCACCCCGAGTCCTTGATGCCTCCTGACCCCCTCCGTGAGGACCCCGCCAGGCTGGCTTCTTCATTTGCAGGAGCGCCCCAGAATGCACCCTGTCTCCAGTGTGTCCCCCTTGCTGATGTCTGGACCGTGAATGCAGCCCCCTGGAGCCTCTGCTCCTGATTGTGCTCATTTGCCTCAAAAGTCAACGTGCCCCAAACAGACCCGATTGCAGTGCATTTCTGCTTCTACCCCTGGGCTGGAACATCAGCTTCCACTGGCATTCATGTCGTTTTGAATTACGTCGGAGAAGAGGGCACGTATGTGACTTAAACTTTTGAGAAACAGAGTCAGCAGGACTCAGTTACACCTGGGCGCGCGAAGAGAGGCGTCCAGAAAGAGCCGCTGGTCAGCCTGGACACTGGGTTTGCGTGGATTAAACGGGAGACGCGGCCGGGGGTTAAGCACCGGGTGACGGAGCCTGAGGTCGGGGGGACATGTGGCGTGGAGATGTGCCCCACGTTCATCCGCGTGGGGTAGGCGGGGGGCGGGCGAGCCTTGCCCACACGGTTCGCTTGGCACGAAGGAGCGAGCGTGAACCGGGGCCAGGACTCAGAGGTCCATGAAGCCCACGAGCAGAGAGGGCGGGCGGGGAGGAGAGGCCACCGAGGCACGGACGGGAGGAAGCTGGCCGCGCCGAGGACCGCGCTGGCCACCGGACTCGGCGGCTGGTGCTGACGGCCGACTCAGGTGAAGACCGTTTTGGGGACAGTCTAGCAGAGGTGCACAAGACCCCACTAACGTGTAAAACGTGGGAGGGGGGCCCCAAAGGCAGGGCTTTGCCCAAGTGCCAGGAGGAGAGAGGCCGAGGCCAAGAAGCGTGCGAGGCTCCGGGAGGAGCCGTCTGCGGCCCGCTTCACGGGGGGGGGAGGGCGGGAGGGGCAGCTCTGGGAGCCGAGGTCGCCCGGTGGACAGCAGCAAGGCCGCCGGGACTTTGACGTGCAGCCGAGGAGCGAGATGCTTTACGTGGAGAGTTCGCTCTCAGGGGCTTCTGGTCAGCAGGGGACGGCCGTCTACCGTTGGTGTCTCAGGAGCGTGTGTCCCTGTGCACTGGACCCGGGGCTCGTTTCCAGACGGAGACCAGACGCTAGACGGCGCTGGCTCCCGTCCCGCGAATCAGCGTCGCTCACTCTCCGTCCCGAAGACCCGCCAGAGCCGGGGGAGGCGCGCGAGACCCCGGGCCCGAGCGGCCGGGCGCGAGGCGCGTCCTGTCTGCACTGGCCTGACGCCCGCGCCTCCTGAGACCGGCCCTGGAGCCCCTCGCCTGCGGACGGCGGGCGGGGTTGGCCCACGTCGGCGCCCGGCCGGATCCACGTCCGCGTCGCGTCACTCCATGGCATGCTAGCGGCCCGCCTCAGCAGGTGGACTCGGATTCGTGATGACGAGGGGTGGGGGGAGGCGCTGTGACCCAGTTCAAAACCGGCGGGGCATGAGCAGCAGGGCACCCGCAGCCCGGGGTCCCGCCTGCCGCCGTGCGCTGAGCTCCCGTCGCGCACAAACGGTGCTTCGGGGGTGCAGATGGGCTCCGGCTGGTGACCTTGCTGCTCTGGCGTGGGACAAGCCTCGTCCGTAGAGTGCCAGTGGCCCAGCCATGATTTTGCTTTGGAGGAGTGGCCTGTCCCGCACTGGTGGCCTCTTCCCGGCACCGCGAACAGTCCGCTCCTGAACGGGCCGGAGACCCACGTGAGGCGCACACCGCTTAGTCAACACTTGGCCTGGAACGTGCCCGTGACCAGGGGTGCCGACTGGATTCTAAGCAGAGCGGAATGACTGTGGCCCTGACATTGGCGCAGAGCTTGGTGGCTCCATAACTGTCGCTGTCATTATTTAAATTCGTTTTAATAATAAGTATGTCCGGTTGCTGACAAAATTTCTCCCCAAGCGCTGTGACACGGGCGCCGCGTTTTCCTGAGTCTCCGTGTCTATGCTGCCGTTCCTGACCAGGGTTCCTGGGCTGCTGTCCCTCGTCCTCACCCTCTTTCTCTGTGTGGTGAGTGTGTGCGCACGCGTGTGTAAAAATGTGCTCTACGAACGAGGACTCCAGTTCTGTCAGCAGAGCTCGTCCTGGACTGCGACGATGCCAGCCGTCCGGGACCCCTCCAGGTCGAGGCGGCAAAGCGGTAAACGGAGCCCCCTCCCCCGGGCGCTGGCGGTGGCACTGTCCCCGCGTCACCACGGAGGAGCCTTTGGGTTTGCGGAACCACGTTCGCCCACAGTCCGCACACGCCCGTCGTGCTGACGGCTGGGATGCTCCGGCGGGGACACGGTCCCTCCTTCGCGGCTTCTAAGGGCCACGCGCGCGGGGACCGGGAGGGGCTTCCATGCCTTCGGCTCGGCCCACTGGGCTCGCCAAGGCGGGACGGACGTGTCCTCCGGCTGCTCACTGGCTGCGGCTCACCGTCCTTTCCAGGGGATGCGCTCACAGCCACAGTGACGGAGGGAGGGACACGTGTGGCACAGCCTCGACCCCCTGCAGGGTCCCCAGCCGGCGGCTGCTCAGTGGTGCGTGAGGGCCGCGGCGACGCCCGGCTCGGAGCACGGCGGCAGCACTGCGACTTGGGTGCTGACGGCGCGTGGGGTGCGAACAGGGTGCGGGGCTGTGGGGTCGCGACAGTGGGCAGCACAGCGGTGGAGCCTGATGTCCTGTGGGGACCGAGAGGGACGACGGTGTGGACGCCTGCATTTCCGGGGACAGGCTGGCTCGCCCGGGCTCTCCTGGTCTCCGAACCTGGCGAGTGCAGACCAGGAGACCAGGAGAGGCCCAGAGGATGAGCCAGGTCCCCGAGGGAGGGGGACAGGGCCCCGGAGCGCTGTCTGCAGGACGCCCCGAGAACCGCTGCCCATGCGAGCCCCCAGTTGCTCCATGCTCTCCCCCGATGTCGCGTGATGTTTGTTAAGAGATGACAAGTCCATCAGGCGTCACGCGTAGCCTCGCAGAAGGAGGGCTTCCAGCCTCACCTTTGGGTGCCCCGTTGCGTGTGAGTGCGGGTCACCCTCCACGTGCCCCTTGTCTGGGGAGAAGCTTCACGCGTGAGCCCCGGCATCCGTGCGCCAGCGAGACACCCCGGGGTGGGCACAGCAGGCGGGGTCCCCGGCCCGCACGCACGTCACACGTGTCACTGTATTTGTAAGTCGAATGTGCCACACATTTATTTGTCATTAGAAGTCCCTAATCTGGGCCACGCAGCTTCGGGTCCTGAAAGACACTCTGTCAGATGGGATAATAATACATTTTTAAGTTTCATGGAATTTATTGAGGCTTACAAGTCGCTTGTTGGCACTGGTTCAGTATTGAAACTTTCGATCTAATGCATCATACGGTTGTGTTTTATTTTGGGGTGGGAGAGAGAGGAATGGTTTTTCTGCACCATGAATGCTTATGAACTTTTTTTTTTTTGATTCTGGTTCTTTACTATAATACATGCTTTTCAAAGCCTTTGGGCCTGGGCTTCTTCAGAGGAACTGGGAAGCTCACACAAGTGGCTCCTCGTCCTGGCCCGGCCCCTTGGTGACTACGGCAGGGCCCATGGCATGAGGGACGGGGCCGGGTCCTTGGCGCTGGACGGCTCCGTCCGAAGCAGCTGCCGGCCAGACGCCTCCAGAGATGCTGCCCAGGGTGAGATGCTGCTCTCGGGGAGCGACGGGGACCCCACATGTGCCAGTGCGGCTAGGCCCATGGTGCTGCAGACGGGGGTCTCCGCCTGGTTCAGGAGATGGGACAGGTGACGCAGAGCAGAGCGGCAGGGTGGCCCCGTGAGGCTCCGGGGAGCGATGGCACCGGCTGGGGTGACAGAGGCAGGGGACGTGGGATCCCTTCGATGGGGTGATGTCATGGATTTTCCACCCAGGTTTACCAGAAGGGCCTTCCCAGGCCCTGTGAGCCTGAGCGAGGGCCGTCTCCTGATTCTCCAGAACCTTCCGTACAGGGCAGGGGTTCGTGTGAAGCCTACACTTCGCTGACAAGTGAGGTTGCCTGTGACCTCACGGGACAGAGCCTGTCCACCCGGTGCCCTTGGGAGGGGCTTGGTGGACGACCGAGCGACGGGACTGACATGCCTGTTCGTTTGCAGCCAGCGGTGGGGCCGGCTCCAGCGGCCACCGCCCCCCCCAGCAGCACCTGTCCTTGGCCCGACGCGCACGGCCGTCCAGCGCGAGTCCAGCTGGGGGACGACCCGGCCGCACCCCTCCTGTCGCCCCGGCTCTCTCTCTCCTTCCCCGCAGGCCGGCCTCCCTCCCTATGGTGAGAGCTGACTGGCCAGCTTCCGTGACGCCCCAGGGCACGGGACGGACTCCGGGGCAGCCCTGACCTCGCCCGGCCCACGCCGGCCCCTCCCTGGGCCTCTCGCTGTGCCCGTGGGGACACTGCCCTGCGCACAGAGCTGCCGCCCGGTCCAGCTCGCCGCCAGTGGCCTTCCCGGGAACGCGGTGACGTTAACTGGGGACTGGTTCCGGAGCTGGGACTCACAGCCACCGAGGAAGAGGGGGGCGGCTCTGGGGCTGAGCACGGGTCAGGGGCTCCGCCGACCACTCAGCTCATGACGCCCGAGAGGGCGGCCGCCTGGCCTGTCTCCTCGTGAGGACCGGAGCGGTGTCAACATGCCCCGTGTGGAAGGGCTGCGACCTTCGCGGTGTCTGGGTGGGGGTGGGTGCCGACGTCACCGGTGCGAACAGGGCCAGGCGCTGAGGGGGACAGAGTCTGCCGGGGAAGCGGACGCGTCGCTGCACGCAGAGCCGCGAGCCACGTCACGTGACACGCGTGTGCAGTGGCGGAGCTGGTCGTGGGGCAGGCGCGGTCCCGGGGGCTGGGGACGCGGACCCCGCGGGGACCCCGCTCGGGGCCACACCCAGCCCCACCGCCCCTCGGCGGCGAGTCAGGCCTCGGTCTCCCCGTCTCGGTTTCCTCATCTAACGGACGCGGATCTCAGAGGCGAAAGGGACCGACGTCCAGGACTGAGCACGAAGCAGGAGCCCTGACGTGACGGTGCTCCCCAGCAGATGTCACTGCTACCTAGCGAGTTAGGTGACAGCGTCCGAGTTCAAGTCCACTGTCCTGTCACGAGACTGGCCCGTGAACGGCTTTCTTCTCGCATGGGGAAGGGCCGCAGAGGGGCGGTAGGGAGAGCGGCGACAACCAGTGTCTCCGGAAAGTTCTCGATCGTCACACCGCCCGGGGTGGGGCTGAGCCCTGTGGGCCCCCGGAAACCTTGGCGCGGGCCCTCAGCTCAGCGCTCCTGAGGGGCGCCGCTTGCTCCCGCTTCCTCGGCACCTCTCAGAAGCTGAGTGTCACCGGGAGGGGCCACCGGGCCGACTCTGACAGGAACCCCTGCCGGGCCCCGGGCCCCAGGCAGGCGCCACCCTGACTGGGGCGGCCTCTGGCACCTGGTTGGAGCCGACAGCTTTACTTTCTGTGGGTCAGGAAAGGTCAAAGTTCGGTGGTTTGGGTCGGACGCCGTGGCCTCTGTGGGCCTCAGCCAGGGCACAGCATCCTGGTCCCTGATGCCCACACGCCCACGCAGAGACCACGGGGCCGGCTCACGCGCTCGTCAGGTCCCGGGGGAGCCCCCGGGCCAGGGACAGAGATGGACGGCACGCGGCCCGTTTCCTCGGCCGGCTCCCGGTCTAGACCGACGGGCCTTTTAAAGATTCAGATGCGCCGGTGGAGTCCGTGAGGAAGAGGGAGTCGGACCCCGTGCCGCAGGATGCATGGGGCGCGCCCGCCTGGGTGCGGACGCGGGGAGAACCATGCGCGTGCGAGCGTCAGGACGCGCAGGCCAGGCGGGCGGTGACCGTCCCGGACTGAGGCCTGGGTGTCTGGGGGGGGAGGTGAGGTGCCGGCCTCCGACCCAGGGAGCCTGCGCCTTCGGCTGGACAGGCCCGGGGACCCTGCTGACGGGGTCGTGGCCGCGCTGGGACTGCCCTTCACATTGCGAGGGGGGCAGGACCGCGCTGGCACTCAGCACGGCCGAGCGGCACCACTGGAGCCAGGCCTCCGGCCCGCCCGCTGCTTCTGCCCCCCGCCCCCGCGTGGCCTGGGAAAATCGCCCGGCCCCTCTCCGTGCCTCGGTGTCTCCGCCTGTAAAGAGGATGGCGACAGTACCCCCTTTAGCCTCGGGGTCCTTGGCGGGAGGGGGGCCTCACAAGCTGAGCTGGCGTGCAGACCGAGGACGGGCAGCGCCCTGCTGCACACCCGGCTGGCTCCACCCCCGTCACACACTCGGAGCGCACGCGAGCCGGCCGACAGGCCCGGGGACGCTGCTCGGGCACGGCTCGCGGTGGCCGGGGCGCAACGGAGCCCCATCCGGAAGGGCCAGTGCCTTCGCGGTGGCCCGCGCAGGGCGGCGCCTTTACATCCGCGTCAAGGTTTTACTTAAAGTTTACACTTCGTCTAAATGAGAAGTAAGATCAATGTAATATGGCGCAAGCCTTTCTCGGAAATTTACGGCTTCTTTTAATAAACCTCATAAAAGACACTTCTGAGCGCGTGCCGCGTTCTTCATGTAATGGTCCATTCCTGAAATATATGGTGTTTGGGCTGCATCTAAAACGCTGTGAAAGTATCACAAAGGCTGTAAAAATATTGTTAACGGGAAGAAGTCTTTTAGAGGGATAAATATTTTCTTGGAAAAGGAAAAAGCCGTGAACCCTTTAGGCGGCGGAATGGCTTGGTTTGGAAAAAAACAACAATTTGCCTATTTTATGTCCTTTCTGCAGTTCTACGTTAGATTACAGCAAGCTGTCGCTCCGCACCCAGAAGCCCAGCCGGACTCGATGTCGAGGGAACGGAGGAGGCTGGTGGGCTCTCCGTGCTGCCGCAGGCCCGTGTCTCAGACTGCGAGGCTGCCCAGTGCCCCGAGGAACACGGGCTGAGAGCCAGCGGCGGGGGGGGGGAGGACCCTGCGTCTGCAGCTCCGTGCTCTGGCACGGGCACGCACAAGCAGGGCCCCCAAACTCCCCACACAGAGCCCCCAACCGCCCTACGTAGAGCAGAGCCCCCAAACTCTCCACGCAGAGCACAGCCCCCAAACTCCCCACGTGGATCAGAGCCAGAGTGGTGACCGTGGTGACCGTGGTGCCCGAGGCCTGTCGGGGCATTTCGCGGGCATGTTAAGGAATTTGGAGACTTTCCCGAAAACGCCGAGCCACAGGGAAGTGCTCAAGCTCGAGAATTAGAATCAGACCTCATTCAGGGGGGAGCTCTGGGCAGTCTAAGCAGCCCCCTCCCCCGGCTACTGCAGCTGCTTTGCATGGCCGGGGTCCTGGGGGCTAGTGGGAAATAGGCGTTCGGTTTCATGTTTCCCCCCATAAGGCTAACTCGCGTCTCCGCACCCTGATGGGATAGAGTCTGCTTAATTCGCTGGTGTGCAAAGCTGGCTCTGTCATATATTGTTTCTGAGTTTCTGGGACCTCGATTTGATTCTGTTTGTCTATCTCACCCTGTCCCCAGACCGCGGGGGCTTTAGCAGGCTCGATGAGAATTCTCGATTATAGCCACGTCCACGAACTTGTCTTCCTTCTGCGTTAACGTGCTGGTTATTCTTGACCTTTTTCTCTTAGATGTAAATGTTAGAACCAGCTTGAAAAAACACCTGTAGAATTTTTTTTTTGGAATTGAAGAGAATGTAAAAAATAATCTGAGGAGAGTTGACATCCGTGAATGAATAAGATGGATTGCTTTCCATTTATTTAAGATTCTTTAACATATTTCAGTAACATTTTCGTTTTCTCTGTAAGGGTTTCATCTTACACAACTTCCTTGTACTTTTGTCAACGCATGTGTGCACACACACACACACACGTTTTCTGATGCTTTCACATCCTTTATAGCCTTGCAACTGAGTTTTGTAGATTGATTCTATTACTGCGAACACTGCTAAATTATTATCTCTATGGTTTGTTTGTTTGTTTGTTTTCTATGTAGAAACCATATATCTGAAAATAATGAGTTTAATTTTTTTTCTAATCCTGTACTTATGTTTTTGTAGTCAGATTGAGTTGTCTATACTCCAATACTACATTGACTAGAAGTGGTGACAGTAAGCTTTTAAATCTTACTCCTAATTTGAAAGAGCAGGCTTTTAATATTCACCATGAAATATGGAGTTGCTGTAGTTTTTGGCACAGACCTTTTACCAGATGAAGGAAATCACACTTACTCCAAGTTTTCTAAGATTCTATTTTTGAAAATCATGAATATCAGCTAAATTTTATTAAATTTGTTTTCTTCTTTATTAAGACGATCATGTTTTTTATTTATTCCATCAATGCGTTTTCTAATACTGAATCGATGTTGCATTCTTGAATAAGTCTAATTTGTTAAAGATTTATCATCTTCTATACATTGCTGAATTTGGTTTTCTGATAGTATATTCAAGAAAATTTTATCTGAACTTGTGAATGGAATGGCTTATGATTTTCATGTGCTCGAAATTTTGTCTCGTTTGGATCTTCAACTAGATTATTCCTGCAGAGTGAATTAGGCAACGTTCCCTGTTTTTATAGTCTTTGAAACAATGTGTGAAAATTGTATGAATTTACCAATTCCTTAAACCTTTGGTAGAACTCATCTGCAAAACCATGTGGGCCTGGTGTGGTTTTGACGGGCAGGTTGTTGCTGACTGGGTGTTCACAGGTAGGGGCGTCAGGTGGACGGGGTCCCAGTGGCCGGCATCAGGCACGGGGCTGGGCAGCACAGTGCTGGCCTGAGGCAGAGCTGTGGGTCTGCTGTGCCCAGGGCTCACCGCCGGCGGTGGGCTGCACAGAGGGCTACGGAGGCCTGGGCAGGGGCACACCTGGCCCAGGCGGAGCCTGGACACCCAGGTGGGGCCTTTTAAGAGCTGACGTGTGGGTCTTCCAGTAGTTAGCGACCTGTATGGCCTGCATCACCTTACATCGATGCATGCTGGCTGAACGTAGATTTTAAAAATGGACATTTTTTGACAATTTCTATTTTCTATTTTCAAATATAATTTCTAATAATTAGGACAATCGATTGGTATAGAATGGTCATAACATCTGTTTAATCTTTGCTGTACTGTTGTGACTTGATGTACGTATACATTGCAGAATGATCACTTACGGTCCATTCGTAAACGCTCCATCCCCTCGCACCCAGGATCCATTTTCTCAACAACCTGCAAGTGCACAGCACGGTCCTGGCTGCTGCGGTGGCCGGAGCCTCCTCGCCGTGCAGCTCGGAGCCTGCAGCCTGCTCTCCGAGTCCATGAGCTGGGCTTTTGCATACTCCACAGGTCAGTGAGCTTCGGGGTCTGCCTTTCTCTGTCCGCTAATCTCGCTTGGCACAATGCCCTCCGCGTCCAGCCACGTCGCGGCAAAAGGCGAGTTTCCTTCTTTTTTAAGGTGGAATAATATTCTATATATACATATCTCAAGCGGGAGAGAGAAAATGATCTCACTCACTGAGGAACAGAGACAGGGACGTTGGGCCTGCCTCTGTGAACGCACAGACGCTTGTCACACGCACACTGTGCTCACGTCACAGAAGAAAAGAGAGAAACACACTCGGCGAGAGATGGAGGGAACGGAGGAAAGACGCAGCTGTGCAGAGAAAGGACGGGAGATGGGAAGAAAGGAAAAGCAGATTCACGCCAGGAGGGAAAACAGGGCAAGAAACACCCAGAGGGAGAAAAAGACAGGAAAGCACAGGAAAAGGCTGAAGGATATGATAACACTCAGATAATCAGACACAGGTAGAGACCAGCAGGAGGGGAGTGTGGTCGCCTCAGGCTTCCCAGCTGCTCAGCGGGGGAGGCGGCACCCCCGGGAGCTCAGCTCACGGGAGGACGGGGCTGCCGGCCCGCACACAGACGCCCTGCGAACCGCGGGCGCCCGGCCCGCGTCGCTCTGGCTTATTCTGCTGTTCGGTCACGGGCCTCCGACTTTGTAACCCGGCGCTCACCTGGCGGGAGCCGCCGCGGTACGTCACAAATCGAAATCTTCCATTTTCAGAAGGATCTGCTAATCCCCACCGTTAGTGATTGTGAGCGCCCTGTCCTCGACCGAGACAAACCCGTGAGGCTGGATGGTCTCGGCAGGACGGAGATGAGCTGATCCCTCCCTCCCAGACCTCGCTTCTCACGTGTGAAACCGTGTGATGCTGGTGGCGTCACTGGCCGCGATGCGACCAGCGACCGCGTCTGCTGGCTCAGCTCAGAACCCCACTTGGCCCCCCGTTTTCGGGTGTGACCTGCAGGGTGCGTGGGGACAGGCCCTACCGATGCAGGTGGCAGGGCTCACGTAAACGTCCCTGAGAACAGGACACCGACTTGCGCAATCATGTCCAATGGTGTCGCTGGCTCAGACAGCGGAGAGTGACGATGCTGAGAGAGGAGTCAGCACGTTTTCAGCGCAGATTGACACGATTCGGGAGACAGACACAGCTGGCGTTTGTTCGATAATGTTCAAGCGTGTGTCCAAGAATCTGCGAAGGGAAGTTTGATGCCTCTCGCCGGCTTAAACTCAAGTATGCGGGGTCGTACGCCCGGGGGTGCAGGGGGCCTCCTCGCAGAGGGCAGGGCGGGGTCGTGCCCCTGGAGCACCCACGGTGTCACCTCGCCTCCTGGTCGTAAACAGAGAGAAGGCCCTGGTCCCTGAGCCCGCGAGCACAGGCTTCACCTGTTTGGCTGGCTGGAATTTGATCCCGGACAGTGTCCGGCAGGAATGAGATCTCCACCGGTCGGGTGAGACGTGAGACTCGTGAGCCTCCCTCCCTCCCTTCCTGGCGGCTGAGCCCCGCGCGGCCCGTCACACGTCTGGCGCACACTCCCCTCCCGTGTGCCATCCCCGGGGAGGGTCCTGCCACCTGGGACCTCCTCCTCCTCTCTGGTCTGGCTGTCGACGCCCTGCCCACTGAGCTCCATCCGAAACAAGACCTACAGGCTCCCCTCTTCCTGCAGCCAGGTGGATCTCTCCCTGAAATGACGCGCGGCCCGGTCACCTAAGCCGGGAGGTCCCCCTCACATCTGTGTCCCTGCGGACTCCCGGGAGAGGCCCCGCGTCGAGGACTCGTGGTGCTCCGTCCTGACAAGCTGTCCCGCCTCCGCGTGCAGCCGACAGGGCCTCGGGCCTCGGGCGGTGGGGAGGCGGCCGGTCTCCTCCCCAGCTCGGCCACGCCAGCAGACACGCGGGCGGCGGACCAGCTGTGCCCCCGGACCAGGAGGACGAGGCGCACGGCGGGGCGGCTCCGGAGGGACGTGGGCGCGCTCGGCCCCGCCTCGCGAGGGCACCGGGGCAGGCCCGGCACGGACCAGAGGCGCGAGCGGACTGTCCCGGCGTCCGCGCGCCTGGGGTAGAGCCGGGCGGGCCGGCCTCTCACGGACTCCGCCAGCCTCATTCCCAAACGAACACAAGCCGAAGGACCGACCGCCTGGGCCGCCCCGCCGGCCACGCCTCCACGAGCCGTCGCAGCCGCCGTGGGGTGCAGACCGGCCGTGCGCCATGCGGGGGGAGGCGCTGGCGGCCACGCTCGGGTGCCGCCCGCAGGGCAGTGAGGCGGCACCTCCCGACAGGGCGGAGGCAGAGCGAGGCGAGCGTCTCAATTACTGTCACTCGCTATTGATTTACTGGTGGCTTCTAAAAATGTCGCATTCGAACTGTCAGGGAATTTGCCGACGGTTGGCATGCGTGATGAAAGCAAGTGTGAACCGTAATTGATTAGGCCTCATTTGCTTATCCATATTATGCTAATTAGATCTGCAATCTTCCCCTGTACCATCACCCAGTGACAGAGCAGATCAGGGTGACTGGGATGCAGAAGCAAGAGCGTAAGATGGGACGGGCCCCATCGCAACAGAGAGAGAGTTTTTTTCTTTAACATATTTCCTTTTAGAAGTAGAGCTTGTGTGATTTCCTCTGGGATGGTTTTATTGCAACGAATTCCCGCTCTCTGGACACAGAACTTGAATTCATTTTGTAAACCCCGTCCCCTGGCCGGCGACGGTGGGGTGGGTCGGGGTCCGGGTGGAGGACTCTTCCATCAAGCCCCGTGTTTGGGAACTAAGACGCACAAGGGAAGTGCGGGGAGGAGACTCTCCTCTGCACAGGGCACGGGCGGAACTTCGTCCCCACAAGGGCTACCGGTCGGCATGAGTCTCTGAGCCACCGCGCGGATTACAAACCAGGGGCCGACGCCAGGTCCTGCTCGCCCGCAGCTGCCGGCGCCGTCACGAGGCCGAGGGACACTCGTAAGTGGCAGACGCTGAACGAATGCACAAGAGGAGAAGAAAGCCCCTCCACGCACGGGCGCGAAGCGAGGCTGAAATGGACGTGTGGGCACGTCGGGCTTGTTCGTGTGGACGCCCGCCCGCGAGCCACGTTCACTGGGTTACGGCGCGAGCAACGGCCGTACGTGAACGTCGGCCCTCGTTTTCCCATAGAAGTTCTAGATTCTCAATGTTACTAAAAACGTGTTTTCACCACACCATCCTGTTTTGCGGGGATACAGTTACAGAAGTTACGAGCTGTGTTTTTACCCCGTGAACGTTTTACAATGCTGCCAATCTTTCTCACCATTGGAAACAATTTTACAGCATAAGAAGATATTTAAAGAAATTCTCAAAACAACATTATCAGCTCTATTCATTCCCATTGTTTTAAATCACTATGTATCGTTTTTATTGCTGATGTTATTATTAACATACAAAGTAACTACCGGGATGATTAGGAGATGGGTCAGTTTAATCACTACCTCTGGTGACGAGGGGACATGCACCACCAGGATGTAAGCCCTGGGCAGTTAGAGTCCAACCCCCATGCCCCTCACTGATTCTCCCATCTGACGACCCTGGTGCCCATCCCTGTCCACGGGCTCGAACTTCAACAGACGCGAGACCGGATCAACTCTGTGTTGTCCGGTTGACTTGCTTGGTGATTCCAATCCCCGTGGCCTTCAGGAAGGTTCCCAAGTCAGAAGACGCCACTGTCAGGCCACTTTCTGCTTTTAATTAACCCGTGGTGAGTTATTCCCCCGCCTCAGCTCCGCACTTGTAAAATGAGGGTGGTAACATGATTTAACCTCACGCGATTGCTGAGGGTAGAACGAGATAATAACCGAGCTGTTTTTGAATGGTGCCTGGCACATGTTAAGTGTTTAATAAATGTTGGCTATTATTAAGTGCATAACTCAGGTGTGACCTGCAGTGCGGCTGACAAGCTTTCTCATGGGCAGAGTCCACCCTGTCAATTACCAAAGAGAATGACAAACACACCACCTTGACAGCCTCAAGGACTGGGTGACAGGCTACCGGCCCCTGTCTAAGCGGAAAATATGCTGGGAGAATAGGAATGCCTCTGAGGACGTGGGGCAAGGTGACTCACTTCCAACCCGCTCGCTGCTCCCTCTGACCAGTCACTCGGGCAGGGGTGCAGCTCTCACTGGTCCGCATGACTCCCTAGTTGGAGAAGAGCAGGGGATTACGGGGAGGGTTAGGGACAGAAGCCACCTCCTCTGGGCACATGTGCACAGAAGGGGGCGGGTTGGCCTTCCCTGCTGATCTATCTGAAGGATGTGAGCCAAGAGGCCGGCACATCCGGGGATGAGCCACAGAGAATTTGTTTGACGTCTCGCCTCCTGCCGGCCCCTCCGAGCCCCGCTGAGTGTGCGGTGAGGACCCCAGGCGGCTGCTGTCCTTGGGGCAGGGGGGCGCCAACAGAGGGGACCTCTCGCACGTGCAGATGACGAGTTCCACTCTGCACGGCGCCCTCACAGCTACTCACGGGGACTCAGGCAGCATCAAGCATGATTCTTCAATCCCGCGCATCACTTCTGCTGGGTCTGACTCGGCACACGCAGGGCCTCGCCGGCCTCCGCCCGACCGACGAGAACCGCATCTGTGAAGCCGACAGGCACCAGCCCATCGTGGGAACCCCGTGACGGTGACCGTAAAAGGTGGGAACGCAGGGGTGAAGGGCCCAGGCTCGCCCCCGGGGGCTGCGCTCCTGGCCGTTTGCTGGGTCGAAGCCCCAGCCAGGTCGCCTGCCTTTGCCGGACCCAGAGATCTCTGCAGCCACGGCACAGGGGCCCTGGCCACGTAAGGGACACAGGACCTAGCCGTGCACACTGCGCGGTCTGCAAACAGCACCGCGCGAGAACACTGACAGCCTCACGTCTGCACCCTTTTTGCTCACACGAGATCAAGGCCTTCATCAAGCCCAGACATTTCGAATCCTGTATTAAGGAGAGAGATATAGCTATGCATCCCATAGATGCTGGCTTCGGTCATTTGACTTTGATTGTAATTTTGCAGCTTCAACCACAGAAGCTCCATTAGGCTTCCCCCTCAATCAATACACAATATGTCTTCGGTCTAGACGCCCCAGACCAGCTTGTGTAAAGAACCAGCGCTTTGCATCCTCATTACGCAAATGGAACTCTGCAGGGGAATTAATTGATTATGCAGTTACTTCGGATCTAGATGTCGTGGTGAGATAAGAGAAACTGATCAAGCCTCTCCCGCAACTGTAACTCAAAAAGGAACAAGGTAAAAAAAACACACACAGAGAGAGGAACGTGGGGCACGTTTCACTTTCTGAGTGGCCTGGGCGAACCTCGGAAATGCCGAGTGAGAAGTTCCTCACCCAGTTCCCTGGTGGCGGCGCATCGAGGCTGTAGGGTCGGTTCCTGCTCGGTGAGCGGGGCGGTGAGCATCCTCTCGCTGCCTCCCCCGCTCTGTGGGGATCCCTGGGCCCCCGAAAGGTCCGAGCGCACCTGTAAGAGCCCAGATTCACGCGAACAAAGAGCCCACGAAAATCAGTCCATTCGAAAGCCATTAAGGGGACACCGAACCCTTCGGTTGGCCCTGTTCTCGACTTCACGGCTGCTCAGGGGCTGAGGCGCCTAGAACCCAGGGTGCTAAGCACAGCCACCTCTGTCCCTTCTGCACGGCATTGCGCTGTGATGGAGACCATGAAAAGCATTTCAGAAAACACCCTCCGCCCGGAAGCAGCAATCAAGACGCACGGTCCCCACGATCAGGGAGAGGGATGCGTGTGAGACCCAGAGACGGCCGGCCGGCTTGAACACATGCTTCCTGCTCGCCAGCAAGCAAATGGCCCCTATGTATTACATAAGACTGAGTTAATCCCCACACGGAGGTGGTTTATTGCGGGTATGGATAGCGGGCTTGTTACTCATCCATCCAGCGAGGGGTCCTGGAAATGGCATCATCATTGCATTCCCAGGGACAGAAATGACTGTCACATCTGGACGTGCTTGTCGTGGAGAGAGGCTGATGCGGGCCCGTCATGGTGGGGAGAGCCACCTCACGGAGGCGTGCTCGGGGCGGTGACACACCAGCGAGAGCACAGCTTCACTGGAGGTCCCCCGGGGACAGAGGGACGGACCCGCCGTAGGCTGTCCCACACCGGACCCGCCGTAGCCTGTCCCAGGCCGGACCCGCCATAGGCTGTCCCACGCCGTGAGGCTTTGGGGGCCCGGACATGAGTGCCATTTCCCTTCAGCAGAGGCCGCCTGGGCGGTGGCCCCTCCGCCCAGAGTGACAGTCGCCCCCAGCACACGCGGAGTTAGCGAGGGACCAGAACCCCTCGGGCGGCGTCTGAGCACGAACCCGGGTGAGCGAAGGACAGGTTAAGGCGAAGGCTCGGCTCTCCGTGGCTGTCCCCTGACAAGCGGTCTGGCTGCGTCAGCAGAAGTCGGAGCGGTCGATGCTCATGGGAGACCACGCGGCCACCGTCGGAGGCCGAGCCGGCTGGGAGAGCCATCACCATAAGTGGCCGAGGCGTTGATGAGAGTGGCTATGTCATTTTGCATGTCATTTGCATGTGATTTGGTGCAGCCTTGTCAATAAATAAACACAATTTATCAACTTGCACAACCCACCCTGACCCCTGTAAGTCTACATGGAGGAAAATACACTGGGCCTGCAATGAATCACTCTTTGTTCAGCATAAAACAAAAGCCTCGTTTGGGTCCAGGGAGCAAGTCACCAGCCGATGCTGTCACCTGGCTGGGGAGCCGCCTGTGGCGGGCTCTGCGTCCGGTTTCTGCATCCAGTCCTCCCTGCTGGAGCCCGTGGCAGGCGTGTTCTGTGTCAGTTACCGACCTCACTAAGAAGCACACGCCTGCGGAGCGCACCTCACATGCCAGGCAGACGACTTTGTCTTCAGCAGAAGGCTCTGGCCTTACACACCACTGGCCTAGGCCGGGCTGTTGGGCAAACTCCATGGGACGCAGAGGGGCCAAGGCGTAGAACCGGGATCCGACCTCAGGTCTGTCCTTAGCCACTTAGTGACCGTGCGAAAACCCCAACGATGTGTGACAGCTCGAAAGTCACACGGGATCCACACTGGAAGATGAGAGTGAGCAGATTTCTCTTTCCCTAGGGGTGGATTTGGGTTTTGTGGAATCTGAGACATAACGTTTAGGGACCCACTTAAAGAAAAATCATGCAAAATTATGACTATGATCTTAGCTATCAAAGTGAACATTTATTTAGAACAAGAAAAGAAATCACAACAAATTAAAATACTGCAAATATAACAAAAGGCAGAAAAACGACATAAATTTTATTGATTAACTGAGTTACTCTCTATACACCCATATAATAAGCTTTCCTTAAATATTTTGGCTGTAACCTCTTCGATCATTTGCATGAAAGCGATTTTTGTAGTATTTTCTAACTAAAGAGTAATTGTTGTTAAAGAATAATTATTTTCTTCAACACGATCAATTGAAATTTGACCTTTTCTGTTAGAGGTGCCTCTGGTCGCACCTTCTACACAGACGGCAAGACCCGCCCACTCGCAGAGTTCACTGGGTCTCCTCCCTGTCACCCATCCTGTCCCACGGCATAATCTGTGTTTGGGGCGCGCTCCCTGCTCACGGCTCAGCTCCGCACTGCGCCGGGCCACCCCGTCTCTGTCACCCCCTGCACCTCAGTGCTCTGAGCGTCCTGTGTGTGCTCACCTGTGTCCAGGTGGCCCTCACCCTTGCGTATCGCTGAGCTGTGGGTGCTTCGTGTCCAGTACTTTTATTTTTTATATTTAGAAATAGTTAATAATATACTGAATTTATTTCAATGTTTTCATTTATATTCTATTCTATTACTATATAGTAGTTTTCATTATATTCATTCGTTTAAAGATCAAAATGAAGTGCAAGGACGTATGTGTGGGCTTCTCACTCAATTCTGCAGACGGCCAGCAGCCGGGGATGTTTCTGAACTGCGACGTGACCCCGTAGATCGCAGACTTCTCACATCGAGCCTTGTTGGAAACTGCCACTTGAACCCTTATTCCACCCAAAAAAATACGGCGCGTGAGCTTCTCCCATCGACCTCCAGGCCAGGTCTCAGCGAGAAGCCGCCAGGCCGCATGCTGGTCACTGAGGAGAGAAGGGCCTTCCCGGCACAGTGTTCGTGTGCACAGACTGCAGAGCAGCACACGGTGAACGGGTGACCAAAGGCCGGGCACGGCGGTGCGGCCAGCGTGACTGGATCTGTGCTCCAGGCTTCGGGAAAAATGGCCGTTGCCTCTCGTGGGAGGAATGGGCCGTCCTTCTCCTGGCTGGCAGTGTGCGTTGGCTTCATTTTAAAAATAGTGCCGGGGGGAAGGAAAAGAGTGTAATGTATTCTCAAATGTTTGTATGTCAGCAAATCCTGAAAACCATTCGATAGATTAATCCTCCTGCTGACTTAAAAAGGATGGATTTCCAGCTATAGCCGAGATTGGGAGAAATTGATCCCCACGTTCCTCGTGACTGAGTACGGTGAGAGCCACAGCCTGGCAGGCTCGCCCCAGCCCGGACCCCGCTTCCGGGGGGCTGGCTCACGGAGGCGTCACTGCAACAGCACCGCCCGTGCGAGGGTCCCGCCTGCCACCGCACTGCGGGGCGGGGCCGCCCTGCGAGGCCGGAGCCCTCCAGGCCAACTCGGGGTGGGCGGGCTCTGCCCAGGGCGCGTGGGGCGGTGCGTGGTGGGCGCGGGGCGGTGCGTGGGGGGGGCGTGGGGCGGTGCGTGGGGGGGCGCGGGGCGGCGCGGGGAGGGGGGGCGGGGGGGGGGCGCGGGGCGGCGCGTGGGGGGGCGCGGGGCGGCGCGTGGGGGGGCGCGGGGCGGCGCGGGGAGGGGGGGCGCGGGGCGGTGCGTGGGGGGGCGCGGGGCGGCGCGTGGGGGGGGGGCGCGGGCCGGCGCGTGGGGGGGCGCGGGCGGCGCGTGGGGGGGCGCGCGGGCGGCGCGGGCTTTGGGCGGCGGCTGTTCGCGGGCCTGTGGCCGTCACGACCCGGTTTGCTTGTGTGGTTTCGGCGGGTGTGCTCGGCGGGGAGCTGTCCGTGGAGGCTGGGGGGTGGGTGTCCGTGGGTGGGTGACATGAAGGGACGTGCCTGCCAGCCACGCGGTTTACGCCTCCCTCACCCTCCATCACCCAGTCAGGAGATGAAGGCTCAGAGCCTGGAAGCCGCACAGCTGGCGGCGCGTGGGCGCTAAACCACCCTCCTGCCCCTCAGGTCACCCACTCTTCACGGGTCACACCAGCATCCTTCTCAAAGGAAAGCCCGGCGAGTGGTCGGGCCGGGACCCCCCTTCACCCGGCTGGAGCACTTGACCGTGTCTCCCTCTAAATTTAGGTTCTTTTCCTGTGTTCATTTGATTATCACAGTTTTACGCCCGTGTAGCGCACACGTGGCCCCATTAGTTGTTTGTTTGGGACAGATCTGCAGTCCCTCCACTTGCATAGAATGCTTTGCCTCTTAACAGCATTTACTGTACATTTCTCCGTTGGATTTCACGAGAACCGTGCGAGGAACGCTGGCCAGCCCGGCCCCGCGCGCGTGACCGGGAAGATGAGGCACAGAGCGGCTCAGTGACTTTCTCCTGGTCACCCGCCGATGCGGCGGCGGGACCGGAGCGAAAGCCCGCGACCCCTCAGACCGGCTGGGGACCCGCGGGTGGCGGGAAGGTAACCGTGGCCGAGAGGTGCTGGCTGCACCCGGAAGCTCACGTCTGTTAAGCTCTGTGATCGTCGCAGGTTTCGAAGCTGTGCCGTGAGGACGCCCACGAGTCACAGAGGTTACGGCTGGATTCCCCGGTTGCGCTGCTCTGCCTAGTCCTACAGCGAGGAGGACTGCTCCACAGCCGGTGGGAAGGGGCCGGGTCCGTCTGGTCTCCATGTGACCCTGCTGAAAAGATTCAGACAGATGTCATCTGTCTCCGGAGACAACGAGGAAACCGAGAGAGGCCGCCCACTCCAGCTCCAGCTCGCTCTGCGTCGGGTTTGAATCGAGCGTGTCTGGGTGTTTTCTGTGAAGGAGCCACTCGGACGTCTGCTGCTGCTTGTCCTTGGCTCTGATTTTTCACCTGGAGGAGCTCCGAGGGCAGGCACAGGCGAGGTGGCTGGGAGGGGCCGAGGCCCTGTCCCGCTCAGGCCACTTCCTCGCCGCCCAGTCCTCTTGTCCTCCTGCCAGATCGTGCCACGGCCTCTGCTCACCTTCCAGCGCCGAAGCCGCTGAGCGGGACAGGAAAGTCCCTCCCGCGCCCGCCCGACACGCTCCCGTCCGCTCTGAGGGGAACTATAGTTCCCGATATCTGCCAGCGTTTCTGGAAGTCGTGAAGCAAAGGTGTTTAGTGAAAGTCTTTCGTAACGTACTAAGTGCTTGCTATAAAATTGTAGAGAATTATTACATTTCCTCTGCGTGACTCTGTACGAGGTCACCAGGCTGTCTGGTTGGAACTGGGGTTTGCTGCTCCAGTTCGACCTGACCACCTCAAGAAGAGCACAGCGTTGTGGCCTCTTCATCGCAGAGAGAGTCCTCTGACCGAGGAAAGCACAGGTTTGGCCAAAGCCAGCGAAGGTGTGAACCGCGGAATGTGATTTTAATAGCCAGTAGGTATTTATAATTAATGTGCAATAGCTCAGTCATGCACGTCTCTTTAAATTTAATAGCCCCAGTTAAGGCAAGATCATTAAGCACCGATCGCATGTTAAACACGCAGATTTGAGGTGGAACGGCTGTGCCACAGGTGCGGGATGGACGGTGGGGCACGAGGAAAGCTGTTGATATTGTGGGGTAGTTAATTACTATTTTAGCCAATCTGTCCTCTGAAATCTGCCCAAAACGCACTGCGAAATCCGTTTGGAGAGCAGAAGCATAATTGACAGCGTTACTGTTTAAGCCCAACCACACCGAACGAGAACACCACACAACAGCCCTCTAATTAGCGTGAGAAATGACAACAACACAACAGAACGCACCCAGCGTCTCCAATGACAGGTGCGGCAGATAACAAGGCTGATGAAAGATTCCGCAATTAAAGACTCCGCCACGAAGATGGATGGGGCCTCATCCCGCACCGACGTGAGCGGCGTCAAGGCCGCTTCCACCCCGTGGCCCTGCTCTGGCCCTTTGCCTTGGCTCGCGCGGGGCCCACGTGCCCTCTGCAGAGAGTCCCCCCGGCGCCCGCCACTTCCCGCTTCACGGCTCCTCTGTCCTCCTTTCGGCCTCTCCCCCCCGTCTCTCTCGGTCAACGTAAGATGGCGCCACGTCAGTGGCGATGGCCGGTCCACCACACACCCTCCGTACTGGACCCTCGCCCGCGCTGCGTCCAGGGGACTTAAATTACAGATTAGCCTTGAAGCGCGAGCACCACTCACATTTGCGACCTTCGCAGGGTCCCCTTCGTTTAATTTCCCTTTTTTAGAGTCCGTGTTTTTGTTGTCACGATTCCAACATTCCTTCTCTCAATAACGCTTACTGTCACCACGTGCCGAACACTGTCCGAGACACTGGGCACGCAGCGGGGGACAGAACAGGCAAAGTCACTAGTCGCAAAGCTCGCGTCCTGGTGGGGGCAGCGCCCGGAGCAGGGCGGGGGGCGAGGGCAGCGGGGGGCCCCTCCTCGCCCCGCTGTGGGTCCTGCACCCCGGGTCCTGAAAAGCGCCGGCACCAGCCACGCCCCGTCCGCGTGCATGACACACGCGTGTCACGCGTACTCAGACCCACCACACGCCCGCAGACGTACTCGCACGTGCTCACACACGCATGTGTGTTACACATGTGTGTGCGTTACACACGTGTGTGCGTGACTATCGCACCGGGGAATGGCCATCTCAGACTGAACCTGTGACCAGGCAAACACTGACACGTGTGGCCGAGTGTGAGTGTGCGCTTGGCACATGTCTAGCGCTTACCACAGGCCAGTCCTGCGATTCGTGGTCCTCCTGCCTTTTCCGAGACACGCAGGAGACGTCGCGGCCCCGCATGCCCGTCCGCCCGTCGTCACACCCCCCTCCGTCCCGCGCTCAGCCCGGCCCCGGTGCTGGGATGTCAGCGGTGTCACCACGGAGCCCGTCACCGCACCATGGACACGAGGCAGCTTCTTCCCGACCGAGCGGGATTCGGTTCCACGTCAGGGAAACCGAACGCGGACCCTGACGCGGACCCTGACGCGGCATGGGCCCTGGCCAGGCCTTCGGAGCCGTGTGGCACGCATGGCCTGCCCCTGTGCCCAGCACGACAGAAGCTGCTTTTAGCAAGCGCCTTTTAACCTACATTCGGGGGAAAAAACGCCAGAAAAACTCTTATATAACTGAAGCAAAAAGAAACCCTCTGAGTGTGATGACAAGCTGTCTGGCTCAGGTTACTGCAGATGGAAAAGGGACTCACCAAGGAGCCTGGCATCCGAGTCGTCCAGCCGTGAGGAGCTGCCTGCGGGGAAGGCAAACGAGGGCACCCGACACTGAAGGACAGGACGCTCGGGCTGTTTTGGGGGAGCCCGGCATCTCTCGGGTGGACGTGGGGTGGCGTCCTCTCCGTTCTAGCTTTCCTGGGACAAGCTGCTCCCGCTCCCTTGCACGGGAAGTCAGGTGGGCTGTCACGAGTCCCTCGCCTCCCGACCAGCTGGGCGTTTTACACGCCGAGCACACGCAGCTTCCTCCTGGGACGGGTAAGCGTCTCTAACCCGCCTCCAGAAAATCCATAACAGTAAAAGGACTCCGATGCGGCGGGGCGAGGAGCAGGCGGGAGCATCTTCGCTCAGCTATTTATCTTGGTTACGCTGAAGCTGTGGGGCCTGAGACAACTCAGGGAGCATATGTACAGGATAAACACACACACCGAATTACCCCATAACCGCCGCATGAGCGATTAGAACAGAGTCACCTGCTTACACAGGGGGCTCTCACCGCGAGGTTTGTTCTGCACAGTCCCATGTGACCGCCTGCTGAGGTGACAGAATGAGCACGTGGCCTGCTGACGTGACCTCACGGGCCTCGGAAGGGCCCTTTGCCTAAAACTCTCTTGCGGTCGGTAAGGGGTTCCTGCCTTCGGGCTTTGTCGCGCATTGTGCCTTCTGACTTTCACCGCCGCCAGAAGAAGCAGGCGTCGTTACAATTCTGATTTTACAGGTGGGAAAATGGAGCCTCAGAAATATTAACGATAGCCCAGTGTCACTTGAACTGTGAAGGTCAAAGCCTGCCTGTGAACCAGCATTTTGTCTGCCCTACGTGCCTCTCCATCGGACAGCCACCCGCCACCCCCGGGGACAGGACGCCCCTCTGGACGCCCTCAGTGCACCTGTGCTTGCGTCGGCCTTACCCTTCACATCCCAGGCGGCCAGAGTCTCGCTGTGCAAAGCGGGGTCCTCGCAGGTGACACCACAACCATCAGGGGACTCGCTGCACACCGAACGCCAGGGCCTCGCCCGGCCCCGCCGAGAGCAGGCCCAGTGGGGTGAGGGGTCTGGGAGGAGGAGGGTGGCTTTGACCAGCTCACAGCCATTCCGCTCAAGCGGCCTGTGACTCCGTGCACGAGTTTCCGTAGCGTGGAGACCCCTTCTAGTTCCCCAGACACAGGGGACTCAGGCAGCGTGGCTTGCCGGGGGCCGGCCCCCCAAACGCCCCTGGGTTGGGAAACCTCCAAGCAGGTGTCATGCTTTGGAGGAACCGTGCGTCCCTCTCGCCCAGGCTTGACGTCAGACGGCCTCTGCCAAGATGCTGGCTCTCGTCAGAGGAAGTCGGCCACCGCCACCGTCACCACCGCCATGGCCAGGGCGGACGGGGCCCGGACCCCGGGGCGGGAGGAGGGCTTTGAGCACAGAGCGGGGGTGCTGTCCTGGCCCCTTTCCCATAAGTCCGAGCACCAGACCCCGGTCCTGGGTCACTCAGGGCACAGTGACCCCCAGGAGGGCGAGAATTCGAGCCCAGGCCTGTCTGGCTTCGTAGCTGCTTCTAATTCACTGTGACCAGCTCACTCAGTCAAACACATGAGGCCCAGAGACTTGTCAGTCCATGGGTGGGGCTCGACCTTCTTGCATGTGACACATTCCCAGGGGCTTTGAGATGGTGGCGAGCCTCGCTGACTGTCAGTTAGGGGTAAAAACACAGGGCGACACTTCCCCACGGGGAAACAGCAAGGTCACATTGAAACAGAGGAGACTTCAATAATGCGGAAGTGGATAATTTCGTAGGAAAACATGCCTTGCCAAAACCGACTCCACCTAATACACATCAATTTTTATATGCCAAATGAAGAAAGAGTTACTTTCCACTTCCTACTTCTCAAAAAAACAGCAGGTCAAAATGATTTCACAGGGGAATTCTACGGAAGTTCCAAAGCCCAGCTCATCCTATTTGAGCTGAGGCATAGAAAAAGAAGGAAACCTTTCAAATCCTTCCAACGAAGAGAATGTAACATTGACAACAAAACTAGGTTAAAATGTTTCTTTCCTCAAATCTAACAAACAAGTCTCACTTATAAACATTGACACAGTATTCCAAAATGAACGTGACCAGACTGCCCCACAGCACGTCAGGATAATGGCGCACGGGGCGAAGGCAGCTCACACCAGAAACGCACGGTCGGTTAATACCGGGAAGTCCGTCCACGCATGTCGGCGTATTCTTGTATCTACGGAGAAAAGTCGTATGTCCACTTTCAGACAAGCCGAGAAGCATTTGCAAAATTTACCTCATGTTCCCAATGAAAACACATAATGAAAGTCATCAGCGGATATTTTCTTAGCATGATAAAATAGCTGTAACTCACCCAAAAGCTGGCCCGAATCAGTGGAAAAACCCCAAACTCTCCTCTGAAGTCTGGCACCATGTGACAGCGGCTGCTTCATCATCGTTCGCTGGGGCTTTTAGGTCACAAATCCTGATAAAAATACAAAATCAGGGGCATGAGAATTAGAAAGGATGAGTTAAAAATACCTCTATTTTCAGGTGGCACGATATGACTGTATACCTTGAAAACTCACAAGAATCTAAATACAACGCAAATAATTTAAAAATTAGTAAAGTTGCAGAGTATTAAATCAATATTTAAAAAATCAGTAATCTTTGAACACCACATGACGAGAATGAAGACCAGAAACCACGTGACCATCTTAATTGATACAGAAAAAGCACCTGACAGGATGCGACACTCCTGCGTGACAAAAACCGCCAACGAACTAGGAGCGGGAGCGGACCCCGTCTCCGCAGCCAAGGCCGGGCGGCGAAGCCCGCGGCTCGCGTCCGAGACGCCGCTGATGAGAGGCGGGGAGCTGCTCCTCTGCGGTCAGCATCCTCTGCGCCCTCGGCACCTCCCCCCACCACTGAAGGTGGCAGCCCAAGCGAGCGCACAGGGACAGCAAAAAGCGGACATTTCGTTTTGGGGGAAATAAGGAAAGACAGACAAAGAGGCAGACAAAGGAGCCGAGTCCAAAATCACAGAAGTCGCCTTGAGGCCTCGTCTACCTACTCCCCCGCCCGCCCCGGCCAAACTTGGGAAAATCTAAACACGAAAAAGAACAATGAGTCTCATCGGCCATAAACGATCATCAAATACTGAAACTCTGAGTCCGTCGTGATTCCCCACTCTGTCCAACACCCCCTTTCTCCGCTCGGGAGCCAGGAGGCCCGGCTCCCAGCGCACGTGTCACTTTTCTCGCTAAGACTCGACGACGTATTTCTATCTGCTCTAGCATCCGACCCGCGCTCCCATCTCTGCGCCTCGCTTGCCGTCGGCTCGGCCCACGCTCGGGGCCACCTACCCGGGCGGGGTCCCTGGCCCCCGACGCCCTGGCCCCTCGCTGCTGTGGGGACCCTGTGCCTCGTGCGTCTCCCGTGTGGCGCTTGTGACAACCCCGGTTATCTCGCTTCTGTTTTTATGTTTCCTGCCTGTCCCAGGAGACCACAAGCCCCGCAAGGGCAGGCGCGCCCGCCTTCCTCCCCGTCACGCCGCGGCCCTGCCCAGGGGGGGGGGGCCGCGCCAGCTCTCAGGGGGCGTTTCTGGATGAACGCACGTGCGTGAATGCGGGTAAATAAACGCCTGAAGCCGTCCTTCCGGCTTCCCGAGCCAGTCCCTTCCCGCGACATGTCTCCAGTCTTCTCGCTCTTTGTCTCAATGTGCTGAAAACGCCACACGCAGGGGCCGCGTTCCAGCCGTGCACGCGGCTGCCGGCGAAATCGCCCTGTGCGTTAGACGGCGCGCCCCGGAAAGGCCCGAGACGGCCCCTCGGGGCTCGCGCTTTGCGGGGGGAGACAGCCCGCCACGGCACAGACGTCGCTCGGAGCCGCACAGCTTGTTGCTGCAGCCGCGGCCCAGAAGTCACCTTTCCCGGCTCAGCGCCCGTCTCTCCTCTGCGTCGGCTGACCCCCGGCCCCCAGTCCCTGGCCCCCAGTCCCCGGCCCCCGGCCCTCGCCCACACACCGCGGTGGCCGGGGGGAAGTGGTACACATGGAAGCTGGGGTCTCGGTGCCGCCAGGGGAGCCCGGGCCCGGCAGTGGGCTGCGCTGAGCTTGGAGGCAGCGCGCCCGAGGCACCAGCGGCCGCATGTCCTCGGAGGCCGGACACCCTGCACGTGCGTTTCCGTCGTCTGCTGCTCCCTCAGGATCACTTCGCCAGCTGCGGGGATGGAGAAACGAGTCCCGGAAGCCCGTGGCAACGATTTCCTGAGTTCCCATGTTTGTCCATTGATGAATGCAAAGCCATCATCTATTTTTAAGCTCTTTGAGCCTTATTGACTCAAAAGAGCAGGAAGGCCCTGTCAAGACAATTCTGTTTTATCAAAAAGGCAGGGTGGGGACGTTTGCTTTTCTTTGAATAGTTGAAAAGTTTAAGCTTGTTTTTTACACAAGAGCTGTGCAGCTAATTGGAACTGGACGGCCTCGCCTCTGTAAACGAGGCCGGTGCTAAGACTGAGACGCTGAGCCTCGACCCTGAGGCGAGGGCGCCGTGGAAGGACAGAAAAGGCCCAGGGGCACCGCGCCGTCTCGGGGCGCACGGGCCCCGCTCGGGAGGCCTGTGCCCCTGGGTGGTCGCGAGGCCCCCGCAGCCCTTCCCGACGCGGTCCGCCCCGCCCTCCGCCCGGCGCCTACCCACCCGCCTGCCGCGTGGACCCCGCCACTGGACGGCGCGGGGCTGCGGGTCCCGAGGACACGGAGGTGGGCACGCGTGGCCCCGGCCCACCGGCGGCCTGGTGGAGGTCACCCTGCCCGGCCTCTGTGCCGCTGCGCGTGTCCTCGCTCCGGCCGCACGGCTGTGGGGCTTGCGCTGAGGGGACCTCAGGGAGGCGGCCGGCCCTGGGCAGGGCGGGCGCGTCTCTCACTCCAGAGCTGGGGCCACGTGGCCGGGAGGCGCTCGGGCGCCGCACCCCCTCTTCGTCCGCTTGGCGGCCGCTCCGCACGCGAGTGGCCGGCACAGACCAGGGAGAGGGCGGCCGCTCTGCGCTGCTCGGAATCCATCGACGGGTCCTCGGGTTTCCTCTGCGTCCTTCCCGGCCACGCCCCTGGAGCTGATAATCCGCGACCCTCTCGGGGTGCGTTGAGTGTTCTCATACAGCGAGCGCCCGGACAGTTTAGCTGTGCAGCAGCAGAGAATGTTCTCGGCATGGCATGGGCCCCGCCTCCGTGACGGCCAGATGCCTTCCTCGCCCGGGGCGGTCCCAAAGCCGAGCCGGCCGCCCGTGGTGCACTCCGGACCCCGTGACGCCCCCGGACCCCGCGACGCCCCGTTTTCTGGCTGGTGGTCTTCGCTGTTCACTGCACGCACTGCTTACAGAGGAGCCGAGTATAGTTTTTAGTTAGAGAAGAAAGAACCGGTGAAGGAATGAATGGAAAAGGTGATTCGGAATGAATAAATGAATAAAAGGATAAACAAGCAGAGATTTTGCCTGCTCGGGCCTGGAGCAATCCCAGAGCTGGTGACACTCGAGTCTTTGCATTTACGTTTGTGACATTTCTGACCTTCTACCTCTGCCAGCCCCTCCGAAGGGCTGGCCACGCCGCCCGGTGGTAACGTCAGGCAAGTCGCGAGTGGCTGGGGTTCGCTCTGCCCCCCAAACGCGTGGCCCCGGGCGAGAGGCCGCAGGAGCGTTAGCCTCGCTCACACCTTCTTCCAAACTGGGGGCAGGACAGCAAGGGCGTTCTCCTTTCACAAGCAACCGAAGCTATTTCATAGCCATAGACCATGTTCCCATTACATTGGCTATTTCACAAAACAGAGACCGAAGCCCAGGAAATAAATTTTTCTCAGAGTCGTAACTAGGATACAGGTGATCTGAATCCCTCATCAACTCAACTTAGCTTGATCATGTTCTGGTTTAAAAAAGTCTTGCTTCTGAGTTACTTTCCGGATGCCTTTTAATAGGTGGATAGAAAAGCAAAAGGTGATATGACGGCACATCACTTGGTGCTAAAGAAAGCGCGGCCCCTGGCGGTTTCACCTTTCTGGGCGCTACGGGCAATCGAGGGAGGCTTCCTGGGTGACTTCACCGTCACCTTCCACACTGGGCTGCACAGAGTGCCGACGGCCCCCGTCTGTGCTGCGTGCGCCTTTTCCTGGGCTATCATTTTCAAGAGTCACGTTTAAGCCAACAAAGGTCATCCTTCACCGTTAGAACGCAAACCTAGGTTCTGGAATTTGCTAATTGTGCTTCACCGTAGTGGTCACTTGGCCATAAAATATTCACAACGGAGGCTTGTAACCCTGGCCTTTCTCCCTCGGGGGAGGGGAGGGGACAGCTCGGAGGGCTGCCCTGTCCACCCGGGTCAACGAGAGCTGCCGCTGGGTCTAAGGAGGGTGTCTCATCACTGTCAAGTTGACCGGAGTTGTCACACGTGAAGCCTGCTGTCACTGCATCTTGCTCAGAACCAGCCCCTTAACTTGCCGAGTCAAGCTGTGCTGACTCCTGGTGACGGAATTTTAATGTGCAGGATGACAGAGGCCTTGGAGTTAATGTGTGCACAGAGGTGACAGTTTTGAATGTCAGCCAAAGCACAAAGGCCTGTCTGAAATTAATTTTGGGGGGGTGGCAGAAAGTCACAGGAAGATGGAGAGAAATAGTATGATGGAGAATTGAGATCGGTTGAGTCAAATCTATCACCATCTGCTCCAGTAAATGCCCCATTCGGGGCAGAGAGAGACGGTCCGAGCCCAGGCGGCAAAGCGCGGGGCCACACGCGGCCGCTCCGTGGGCTCGGTTCTGACCGACCCAGGGTGCCACTCGCTATTGTCACAGCTCCATGGTTCCCATTACCCTTTGTTAAAACAGAGTTGCAAAAAGCAGACACGGACCTCCTGACGACGCGGTTGAAAATTCAATCATTTCAGGGGGAAAGTGCGTGGTTTTCCGGTGATAAGTGAGCTGAACTGCGTTTCGTGCATCTTTAGTCTTCCTGTTACATCGCCTTATACTAAAAACTCTCAAAAATGCCCCATGATCCAGCAGACAAACATTCAAATCTTTGATCTGTCTGCAGCGGGCAGAATAACGGCCTCTCGAAGTTGCCCACGTGCTCACGCCCAGGACCTGTGTCAGGCCCGGGGGCGAAGGGAGACGCAGGGCAGGTGGAGTGACTTGTGGCAGAGAGGGCGTCCCGGATTATCTGGGTGGGCCCAGCGCCCTGATGAGCGCCCTCGAAAGTGGAAACGGAGGCGGCAGAAAAGTCGGAGTCCGCGTGAGGGGACGGGAGGAGACTCAGCCGGCCCTCGCCGGCTCTGAGGACGGAGGGGCCGCGAGTCAGCGGGTGCGGGCGGCCTCGCACGCTGGACACAGGGAGCAGATTCCGTCATCGCCTCCGGAATGAACACAGCCTTTCCGATCCCCCGATTTCATTTGGCCCAGCGGTATCAGACCTCCGACGTCCAGAAGAGTGAGGTGACAAAGGTGCGCCATTTCAAGCTCCTCGTGTTTGCGGCGATTTGTGACAGTGACCGAGCAACCGATACGCCGGCCTCGCGGTCTGTCACGGGGTCACCTGGCTTCACCCGCCTCTGCACCCTGAATGCCGGTCCTCTCAACGCACTTTGCATGGTGCAAACCTCGCCGTTCATTCCTGCGTCTGCAGGTGAACACGCTCGCCCCGGGAGGACGAGGGCCCAGAGGCCCCGCTGCGGGACGGAACGGTGCCAGGCAGAGGGTGGGGCCCGGGACCGGTGACAGTGAGGGCTGCCACGCCACGCGGGTTGAAGGACAAGGGGGGAGTCGGGTCAGTCCTGGAGAACGGGCCGAAGCCAAATGGGAGAACCAGTTCGAGGCCAGGTCCAAGGCAGTCAGAACCACACGCGTGGGGCAAGGGCGAGTCTGAGGCCAGACGGCCACAGAGAAGTGCAGCGGGCGACCGGGGCGCGTTTGGGGAACTCGGTGCCGGCCCTTCCGAGGTGCGCCGGCTGGGGGCTCCCTCGCCTTGACTTAACTGCACTGCACGCCCAGCCCGGGTGCCGCGCTCTGCCCCCCAGGCCCACCCGTCTCTCAAGCCCGGTCCACAGGTCACCTCCTCCACGATGCGCCTCCTGCACATCCTGGCCCCGGCCACCGCGCTGGCCACCGCTCTGGCCACTGCCCCGGCCACTGCCCCGGCCACCGCCCCGGCCACCGCCCTGGCCACCACCCCGGCCACCGCCCCGGCCCCCACCCCAGCCACTGGCCCCACCACCGGCCCCTCCTCCGAAGCCATAGCACTTGCTGGCAAAGCCCCTCCCTGACTTGGCACTTGCGATACACAGCCCCACCCCCGTCTGTGAACAAACAAAGCCACTTTGTGAACGAGCCTCAACATTCACACAACACAGTGAGGCACAAAGGGGACTTAAAGCCACGCGTGGCCTCCCCAGCAATAACCAGTTACATTCAGGCATTTCTCTCTCTAGAATGACATTCTTCGTTCCCCGAAATACTTTTCATTGCCACACAAACACTCATAAGCACATGGAAATATATTTCATGTACATTCTCTAAAATGAAACACATTACAGGAAGTTCTACATAATATAAATTATTCTCATCAAGTTCATTACTTACAGTGTTATTCTGACATGTGAAGTTCTCACCTATATACATCTTTTCAACAGAGCCAAGTAATAAGACTTTTAAGGTACGAAAGCGAAGTTTTCTATATTTTCCTGTCCCTACTGATGCTTAGCACAGTATACTCTACATTTTAGAGGCCAAATAGTACTTATTGATCGATTAATTAAAAAGCCATAACCTGAAAACCGAGAAGAACTTCCTACAGATGGATGGTATTTGCTCTTGATGTGCTTTCAAATTTTACCAAGGAATTCCAATAATGACAGCTGCAGAGAGAATGTTTTAAAAGTTGCACCATGCTGCTGTTTTCACAGTGGTCAGGTTATTATAAATCCCGAGATTTGTCAATTAGCATCAGAATTACTTGCTAAAATGGGAAAGGAGATAAACAGAGATAGGGCCCTTGTTCACTCGTTAATATTCCCGATAAAGAAAAATGGTGCAGGAAAGCAATCGCCACGGTAATGCGTGTAATCAATCTACCGGGAAAGGGACGCGATTTGTCTCCGCGGAGTGGCTCCGTCCGCGACTCCGCCGGTCGGGTATCCATCACACGCCCGGCGGGCGCGTCAGCGCACTGCTTCTCGGCGCGCACGGTGCGGCCCCCGGGCCTCAGTCCCCGTTTTAACGTGCATTTCTGCCGGGCCAGCTGTGTATGAGCTGCTGTGACAGGCGCTGGAAAAGTCAAGTTGCACGACACTTTCACCCTGAAGACGCGGTCAGAGGCGAGGGAGGCGGGCCGTCGCAAAGCGCGTGTCGGTGTGCTCGCCGTGCGCTGCAGGAGGGACGGTCTGTCTCCGGCCGCAACCGTGTGCACCCGGCCAGGATGCCGTGGGCGCAGCAGGCGCCCCAAAGCCGGCTCGGGGGATCGGAGCAGGCAGCGGCGGGGGCCGCAGTTGGCTCCCATCAATCTGAGTTCTTCTCCTTAATGATGTCTAAATGAAAACTTGTTAATGGCAGCCCCAAACACACAACAACGTGAGACGTGGAAACGACAATATAAAATATACAGCCGTGCAAGAGCAGCACACAGACGCAGGCGTCATGGGGGTCTGGGGTCGCGCGCCCCAGACCTTTGCCGCCAGCGTTTGCCGCCACGGCCTGCAGAGGCCCCAGTCCTCATGACCTTCTTTCGTCACCCTGGTCGTTACTGTCGCCTAGGGTCGTCAGTACTGGACAGGCATGTCCTACTCCGGAGATGCGAAGGATGACACGTCCCCGGTCTCTCTGCCAGCAGCCACGCCGCGGTCTGTCCTCAGGGCCCACCTGTGTCGCTACAGGGAAGTCACCAGCCTCATGTCCACAGATCACTTCTTCCCTCGCCGTTCAAATCGCCCTGCCCTCCTGGGCCCCGAGGACGCGGCTGCAGAGAGATGTTCCAGAACGCCGTCTCCATGCGGGGGAGTGACATAGTCTGTGCCGAAAGCTGCCGGAGACCACCCTTCTGAGCAGAGGCACTTTCCTCTTTGTCTCTGCTGAATCCTGGGGATGGGAACCGAGCAGAGCGGGAACTCTAGTTTTTAACTCTTTCATGCCCACGTGCGTCGGTTAAACAGTCTTCCTTCCGTCACGGTGCTTTGGTTGACATCATCTCCCTTCCCTACGTGGTACAGCTGATGGAGGAGGGCAGAGGATCCACCATCCACCCACCGCTGGTGACTACAGAGAGATTTCTGTGCCTCGATCTCGCATCCTGAGATCATGCTAATCATTAATTATTTCCGATACTTTCAGTGTATCCCTTAGCATTTTCCATGTACTAGATCATGTATGTACACACAGAGAGTTCTAAGTCTTCCTTTGCCATCTGGATGCTATCTATCTATCTATCATCTATCTATCTACCATCTATTGGACAATTGCCCTAGTTAGGACCTAGTACGGTGTTGACAAAAGTGACGAGAGTGTGCCTCCTCGTCACGCTCCTGTTCTGGGGAGAAAGCATTCAGTCTCCTGCGGTTAAGCTGATGCTCGCTGTGGGTTTTTTGTAGTTGCTGTCTATCTGGTTCAGGAAATTCTCTTCCACAGTTAGTTTGTTGAGCGTGTTGTTGTTGTTTAAATCATGAAAGGGTGTTGCATTTTGTCAAATGGTTTCTTTTTGCATCTTTTGAAGTGACCATGTGGTTTTTGTCTTTTATTCTATTGATATGGTGTATTACATTAATTGATTTTCAACTATCAAATGAACTATATTTCTGCACTAAATCCCACTTGGCCATGGTATATGACCTGTTTTGCTAATGAGCTGTTGGATTCAATTCGCTACTATATGACCGAAGGTTCTGCATCTATCTTCACAGAGATATTGATCTGTAGTTGTCTTTTCTCGCGGAGTCTTTGTTAGTTTTAGCACCAGGGTAATACCAACCCTACAGAATGTGTTAGAAAGTGTTACCTCCTCTTAAAGTCTTTGGAAGAGTTTGTGAAAAATTTGTACTAATTCTTTAAATATATAATTCACCAGTTAAGCCTTCTGGCTCTGAGATTTTCCTCACAAGAGTCTTAAAAAATTACTAATTTAATCTTTTTGTTGTCTATTTAGACTTTCTATTTCTTCTGGAGTCAGCTTTGGCAGTTCGCGCCCTTCCAAGAATTTGTTCGTTTCTGTAACGTTAACTAATTTCTTGGTGTACTGGTGATTGTAGCCTTAATGTCCCTATTTCACTGATCATTTTATTAATCTGAATGTTTTCTTTTGGAGGGGCAGTCTGACTAAAGGTTTGTCATTTTTTTTGGTCTTTCCAAAGACCAACTATTTCTTTTGTTGATTTTATCTATTGCTTTAATCGTCTCTCCTTTGTTTATATCCACTCTGTTTTTTGTTAGTTCCTTCCTTCTGACAGCATTGAGTTTAATTGGTTTTCTTTTTCCTGATCTCTTAAGGAGACGGTTACGTTATTAATTAAAGATATTTCTTATTGCTTAATGAGATAGTACGGCTATAAATTCCCCTCTAACCGTTGCTATAGTTGTATGTCACACGTTTTAGTATGTTTTGTTTTCATGTGTTTGTCTCAAAGTACTTTCTAATGTTGTTTTTGATTTCTTCTTTGCTCCTTTGGTTCTTTAGGACTATGGTATTTAATTTCCATATATTTGTAAATTTCCCAAATTTCCATATGCCATTGTTTTCTAATATTTCTCTGTTGTGATTAGGGGATGTACTTTATATGATTTCAATCCTTTTCAATTTATAGAGGTTGTGGTATGGCCTAACATATGGTAAGGGGAACACTCAATGTGACTTCAGAAGAATGTGTATTCTGCTGTTATTGGCTCGAGTGTTCTAAATATGTCTGCTAGGTGTCGTTGGTTTACAGTGCTGTTCAAGTCTTCTATTTCCTTGTTTGTCTTCCATTATCTTGTTTATTTGCTTATTATTCTTTCTGCTACTGAAAGCAAGGTATTGGTGCCTGCAGTTACTATTGTTGACATGTCTTTTTCTATCATGTGGCTTTATTTCAAGTCTGGAATAAATAACTTAGAATCAGTAGGTGTCATAGAGCTTTAAAGTAACATGAGTAGAGAGATGAAAGGCTCATAAATTAAGGAAAATCAGGAAATTTCTGGGCATTCTCGTCTTGTATATATAATTTCCACATCGTAGTAATGCAAACATGTAGATTTTCTACATGCACGCTATGACCCTTACTCTTCATGATAACCTAAATCTAAAATACATAATGCTTGCTTTACGGATGTGGAGATTTAGATGATCTTTCAAGAACAGCTCCAAGATCAATTATTAAACAATCAGGAGGCCTAGTACGATGCCTGACACATCACAGGTGTTAAACCATAAATGACAGAAAAGGTGAACGAAGGCAAGGGTGAAACGGGAACTCACTTCTCTTGCCTCACAGTCTGCAGGACATTATTTCTTAAGCTTCACACATCGGGAACATTTGTAATAGAGGACCAGAGCTACAGGATTAGTAGTTGCCATAGAGTATATTTTCATACTCTGGGAAAAATTTTATACTGGGGAAAATAGTTACTATTTACATTAAAAGGTATTTATAGTTATACGTCTTAAAATTAGATTTTTCTTTACTTTTTCTTTCGACTGGCACCCAATTTGCCATACTTTTCGGTGGCAATGCGTGTAACTCTGCACTGCCCTTATTCAGTTATAGGGGAATAGCTGCTTACATGTCTGGAGCTTGACCTTTTCCAATTTCGTTAATAATTGAAACATTTCCCCCCCACTTTCTTTATATTTTCAGCAGGATCCTGAATCTCTCTTGTGCTTCCACTTTGTCAAGATCGGGCATTTTTAGTTATTGAACAAGTGGCCTGGAAATTCCATTTTTATGTGTTAGAATTCACCAGTGACATTTGTACAACAATCTGTATGTTCCATTGGCAGGTGAGGGGGACTCAGATTACTGGAGCAATTGATTAAGTCAAATCTCACTATATCTCTTAACAAACGTGGTGTGCAGAGGCTCCTGGGGAATTTACAAAGTGCTTCGCCAGCAGCTTGAGGCTGTCGGAGTGAGAATTCTGTGCATAAGTTAACAGCTGGACACTGTGGAGTTGTAGATGTGGGCCTTTAAGCTAACCCTTACATCGCTCTCCAGATAATAACACTTTTAACAAAGTTATTTCAACGTAAAGCATCTTTCCGTGTCCACAGATTAGCAGGCCAAGGTTTATTGCCAGGAAATAGCCCACCCTGGATGTCCGCAGGTAGCGGTTGGCAGGCTGAGTTTAACAGAAACAATGACCCTGACTTCGATGCACCCTCGTGTGTGCAGAAATTAGCCACCTCATTAAGGGCCGCAGCTGCCCAGTCTTGGAGCAACTTGACCACCTCTGTAGCCTCTGAATCTCTTTCTATCCCAACTCGGTTCAGCAAACAAGCAAATCTGACGGTCAGGACCCCCTGGGGAAACCCAAGACCTGTAAATCCCACCTCAGGAAAGGGCCCGGGGACAGGACGTGAAGACTGCCGTCGGGAGCCAACCCTACAGATGAAGCTGCTGCAGGTGAGTTTGAGAGGTGAGCGTGAGAACTATGGAGAGCGTGGCCCCGCGAGAACACACGATTCTTGCTGGACAGAGGAGGGAAGGGCGGAAAGAATATTGAAGGAGAGACAGCGGCCCAGAAGGGCAGCCTTTGATAAAGTTTAAAATGTTCACAAGCGTCTAGCAACTCCGGAGCGGTCTACTGAGACGTCAGTGTGTGCTGGGTGTCCCCCAAACAAAACACAACACAAAACGGAACAGCGGAGCCCTCCACAGCTCCCCGATTCAAACGCATCTGCCAGCTCCTCCTGGTGGCCCTGCATGGACAATGTGACAAGGAGAGACGGGTCACTTGTCACTCGCCACTCATCACCTGGCCCCTGTGCCTGCCGCCCGCAGCACTCGCACCTCCTGCCCGCCTCCCTCCCTCCCTCCCTCCCTCCCTCCTCCCCTCCCTCCCTCCTCCCTCCCTCCCTCCTCCCTCCCTCCCTCCTCCCTCCCTCCCTCCCTCCCTCCTTCCCTCCCTCCCTCCCTCCTCCCTCCCTCCTCCCTCCCTCCTCCTTCCTCCCTCCTCCCTCCCTCCCTCCCTCCCTCTCCCTCCCTCCCTCCCTCCCTCCTCCCCCTCCCTCCCTCCCTCCTTCCTTCCTCCCTTCCTCCCTCCCTCCCTCCCTCCCTCCCTCCCTCCCTCCTTCCTTCCTTCCTTCCTTCCTTCCTTCCTTCCTTCCTTCCCTCCCCTTCCTCACCCTTCCTCCGCCTGCCTCTTCCTCCCTCCCTCCTCCCTGACCCCGTCACCACGGCGGCTCATGCACACGGCCGTCCGGTGATGAGCCCGCACCAGGAAGGGGCCCCGAGGCCCGCCATGTCCTTATAACTTCGAGATTTTGCCTCTGCGTTGAAAAATAATCTTAATACTAAATGCTGTGTTCCTCAGGGTCTCTGTGTGAGGTGACCCGGCAAAAGCTGGCTTCAATAAATTTCACAGAATTAAACTGAACCGAATTGAACTGAGTAAAGGTCAGACTTGACACTTAGATGTGAGCTCCGAGCCCGCAGCACGAGCCGGCCGACCGCCGCCACGGGCCAGCGGCCTCGGCCTCTGCTGCTTCGAAGAGTCTTTTAACCTCATCCTGCACGTTTTCAAAAATCGGCAAAACTGCCCCAATCTGCTGGCGTCGTCGCCAGCGCCAGTCCTTCCCCTCCACGCCGCCGAGCGTCCACGCCACCGGTGTCCCAGGCTGCGTGGGCCAGCACGTGCCCACACGGGAAACCAGCACGATCCGCCTCCCCCCAAGCTGTAAACTCAACCGGAAAAGGGGGGAGCGGAGGAAGGAGGGGCCGAGGGCGCCGGCGCAGCTCAGGACTGCGGGTGCGGGGCGACCGTGGCTCTGCTCGCGGTGCTGACGGGTGGGGGCCGGGGGCCGGGGGAGAAACGGCCCTGCCATGCGGGGTGCGGGCGGCCCCTGCGTGTCTGACCCGGCCCCCCGTCAGGAGGGCGTGCTCTGGACCCACAACGAGTCTCCTGGGCGGGTTGCTCGTTGCACGCCTGCCGAGTCTGTCCCTGCTCTGCGTGTGGGCTTCATCACGGCTGCCGCGCCTCGCTCGGGCTTGGGTGCGAGGCTGAGCTGAGCTGACCTCGGTGGGGGCTCACGTCCTGCCGCGGGGCGGTGGGCAGGAACTAGGGGACGGGAGCAGCGTGTCCCCCTTCCGCCCTGCGTGGACGTGACCGGCATCAGAATAACACACGCGCGTCCACTCGGACACGGTCCCAGGCCACGGAAGCTAAAACCGCTCGGGTTCTAGGGATGCACTCGAAGATGAAGTAAAGCCATAAGCAGCAACGACGGTGACAGGCAATGATTCCAACAGCCATTAGGCGTAGGTGGGGACGGGTCCCACAGGTAATTTTTAGTACATTGATAGCGTCCTAATTGAAATCTGGGTTTTAGGTGCGTAGAGCTCATTAATATTTTTTAAGCTATAGACACATGTTAGTGTCTCTTCTGCATGTAATGCACACGCATGCACGCTGGCACACGCGGGTCCATGAGCCCGCGAGCCACACCGACGGTCTGCCACCTGCGGGGGAGGGAAGGGCAGGCGGGAGGCCCCTCTCGCAGGGGGACTAGAGTTCTGTGCATGAGCAGGAAGAGAAGAAAGGGGGAGGGGACCCTGGGAGGAAACCCGGAGAAACCGAGAGGCAAGCAGAGCTCGAGCTGAGAGAAGAGCTGGTTAAGGAAACGCGCCCCCCGCTTCCCGCACCGTGCCACAACGTGCCGCCCCGCATCCGCGCGGAGGGCCTGGAGCTGCAGGACGCCTGGGCACCACCGCCCTGAGCGGTGGCCCGCGGTGTCTGAGTCTCAGCCCCAGCCACAGAGACGGGGTGGTTCGCGGACGCCGGTCTACACGGAGCAGAAGTCGCCCTTTCGTGCTCAGCTCCCTGAGGCCTCGGGCCGGTGCCTGCGAAGACGCGGGGGCGGGACGGGGGAAATGGTGGCGCGTCTCCCTGGCAGCCCCGGCCACGGCGGGTGCTCTGGGGGTCGTCCTGGCCCAAAGAACCGGAAAATCTAAGTAGACTGATCAACAGTGGGGAAATCGAAGCAATCAGCGAAACCTCCTCAAAAGCAGGAACACATGGCTTCACCCACGAATTCCACCAAACACCCTAAGATGACTTAGTATCTGTCCTTCTCAGATTCTGCTAGAAAACTGGAGAACAGGCACTACTTCCTGACTCAAGTTAGGAGGCCAACGTTCGCCCAATACCAAAACCTGGCAGATATAACAGAAGAAAAGAAAAGACAGGCCAATGTGTCTGACGGATACAGAGGCAAAATCCTAAGCAGAATCCCAACACCCCCACTCCCCACTGACCGATCTGTCACTGAACCTCTCGGCGTGGCAGGGGTGCGGGTGGGGCACGCGGGGTGGACGGGACCATTTTGAAGTCCTCCCCAATTCTAACATCCCTGTGTCGCAGGGGCAATGCCGTGTGCGCCTGGAGGACGCGCCTGCGGCTGGGGGCTCGGCGGGGTCCGCGGCTGGGGGCTCGGCGGGGTCCGCGGCTGGGGGCGCGCCCTTCCGTCCTCCGTCAGGTCTGAGCCACGTGCCGCAGCAGGCCCTCCTCCACGTGACGGTGAAGCCGCTTCCGCTGGGCCAAGAAGGGGAGAAATGGAAAAGGCCAGCGAGCAGGAGGAAGGATGAGTCAGCAGTTTCTTCGGCGGCGAGAGCCCTTCTCACGGTGTGGCGCCCGAAACGGAAGGCGACCCCGGCCTCCCGAGGCCTGTTCCTCAGGAGTTTGGGGATCGCCCTGGGGACCCGCCGAGCACCCTTCCCACTGGCCTGCCTCCCTGATGAAGTGGCTCGACCCCCGGCCAGAGGCCCCGCAACCGTCTCTTCACGCCTCGTTGGTTTAGCTTCACATGACGGATGACGTGACAGGCGGTCGGCGGGGTGCTGGTACCTGCTCCGTGAACGGCTCTGGGGCTCCCGCCGTGGGCAACGTGACCGTCTCTCCATTCTGGCTGAGCACGGCGACTTCAGGGCTTCGGGTATGGAGGCGAGTGACTTACGAGACACAAAGAAGCATGAGTGGCCTTCGGCGCTTGTGACGGCGGCAGGCGCCAAGCACAGCGTCTGCACGGCGCCCCCTTGGCCGGCGAGGCTGTCCCGGAGGGGACGGAGCGCGCCCCCCGCCCCGCAAAGCCCAGGGCATCTGCGTCGGCGGCAGGCGCGGGTCGGGGCCTGGCCCTGTCGGTCCTGGCCGCGTCACCCTCCCTGGTGCCAGCTCATCGGCAGGTGCTGCAGGTGACAGTCGGGGGCGCTGAGATGACGCCGCGCGTTGTCCGGGTGGGGGGCACCAGGCAGCCCGTGTGCGACGCCTCCCGCTCTGCGGATGCCCGTGGTGGCCTGGAGACGCGTGCCCTGTGCACCGTCTGAGCCACGACTCTCCACTTGCACGGGCCCCGAGCAAGGGACGTGCAAAGACCAGAGGAGACCGGAGTGCTGGGGGCTGGGGGCCGGCTGCTCCCCGGGACTCGGGGGTTCCTGGGACGCGTCACTGAGGCCCGGACAGTCCTACGAGGTGAGCACTCAGAGGGCACGGGGGACGGGATGCAGAGCGGTGTGGCTCCGGCTGGAGTGAGGATGTCACTAAATGTCTTTAAAATGCGCTGAATTTGCGTTGGAAGCAGTGAGGCTGGCCACACGACCACTGCCCTCCACCTGGGGCCTCTGGGAGCTTGCCCTGGGCCGGGGCTGGTCCCAGAGGCTGGAATGGGAGCCGCTCCGGCGGGGACCGTGAGTGGTCCCAGCAGGTCCCAGCGGAAGGGACTGTGCCTCATGGGTGACCCCACGGCATCCGGCCCCAGGCCGGGCGCGCCGGGCCCCTAAGCCGTCCTCAGCAGGCGGCGAAGGCGCGGTTCTGTCTACACCTGCTGCTCCTGGCTCTGGCTCTCACAGACAGAGAGACGGGACTGACTGTGACGTGTCTTGTGGGGAAAAAGAAAAGGTGACTCAGACTTTTACAGTCGCTTGTCACTGGTGCCAGGAATGAGGAGCAGAGAGCATTTCGGGCCCGGAAACCACTTCGGACGGCTTTCTGGCGTGCGAGCCCGCAGAGCAAGGCGCCTGGGAGGCTGTCCCCGTCCTCCACGCACGGTGCTCCGCCCAGCGCCAGGTCGCTGAGGCGCGCCCCCTGTTCGGCCGGGACTCTTCTAACCATGACTTTGTGAGACACGCTGACCTCCTGAAAAGAAGCTGGCGATTTAGAACCAGCTTTTAAAAGGTCTCCTGGCCTTGAGAGCAGGAAGCAACACGTTGCCGGAGAGAAACCTATTTTAGCTCAAATTAACTTTAAAAACAACAACAACAACAACAGAACCACACAGGACGCCGGCCACGTGAGCAGACTCTAAGCTTTGAAAACCTCTCGTCTGAGATGGAGGCTTCAGGGGAGTCTGCTGCCTTGTACCCAAATCGATACAAACGTCCAGTGGGTGGAGATGCTGACACCCAGGAAGGAGACTCCCTCAGCCTCCGCCAGGCGGGTGGCCCCTGGCCTCCAGGGGGCACAACGGGGGCGACTCAGAGCAAGTCTCGGCACCCTGAGTTCAAGCCCCCCGGTCCTCACACCAACCAGCCCGTGACCCCGGGCGAGGGACTGACCGCCCTGGGCCTCGGCGGCCTGGCCCATGCTGCTTGACGTGGCCACGCAGGGCCAGCTGGCCGCCGCTCTGCGGGGTCCCCGTCCAACACCGGCTGGAGTGTTCTCTCCCTCACGGGCCACAGCAACGCCCCGGGGCCTGTGCATGTCCCGGGACATGCGCGGGGCACACACGTGAGCGTCACGTGCCCGGCATGCGTCGTACACATCACACATGCGAGTGTGTCACGTGACGGGTCATAAGTGTCATACATGTGAGTGTCACGTGACAGGTACAGGGCCACACTATTTCTTATCAGACCCCTGGATACTCCCGCCTACTGCCTGGCTGCTACGGCGGTTGAGAACAGAGACGACACGATTGTGTTTTGAGGGCCAGAAAGTTTGCTTGCGACGGGAAACAGCTAGGCCAGGGGACTTCCGGGGCGACAGCCTGGTGACCCGCGTCACACGCACTCTCCGTCAATGGTACAGACTCAGAAGAGCCAGCGCCGCGGCCTCGGGCGGATAACCCGACCCGCAGCATCCCTGCAGCGAGCACGGCGGGGCCAGGCCCCCCCCGCCGCCCCCGCCGAGTGCCCGTGGGAGAGAAGCTGTGCAGTCCCTAGAGGGAGGTGACACCGGGGGGGGGGGAGAGAAAGGGGCCGAGAGCCTCACAGCAAAAGTGCGCGCCGGGCGCCGGGCTGCGGTTACGTGGCGATGGAGGCGTTGGTGACCCCAAAGCTTTTCTCGGGGGGGGTGGGTAATGGATTTATATCATTTGTGGTTCTCCGGATTTCAGGCTGACGCCACAAATATGCAGATCTGAACTCAGCTGGAAGTGGCCGCCACTGACTTTCTGTGACCCAGCTGGACACTTCAAATCAGCCGCCTCCTTGACTTTCGAGGGCATGACCAGCTCCGGCTCCGCGGGGCAGCATCTCCTCGGCGTTCTACGGCCTCCAGGGGACCCCGGTTCGGCGGGTCTGTGGCGACGGCCTCTCCCGTGGGCGCCGAGCCGGCGAAGACTGCGAAGCCACAAAGTGCCGTGGGCACTGGCTCAGCCGCACGGGAGCCCGGAGCCCGCAGAGCCCTCCGCCTCCGTGCGCCCGGCGACACACCCACGCAGGCCCCGGGGCCCGCCACGCGCCCGGCCACTCCGTCTCGGGCCTCTGTGCGCACCTCGGGGGACGGCTCCGCAGGCCCAGGCGAAGCCCCCAGTGCGGCGTGGGCTGCTCCTGGCCGCCGTGCTCCCCGGAAGTGGGTCTCGAATCTCTCAGCACATCGGCGGTGACGTGAGGACTTCGGTGACAGGTGGGGGGCCTGGCCTCCCCCCACCCCTTATTGCAGGGTGTCGGGAACAGCGGGACCTCGGGAGACCAGAAACGGCCCTGAACGTCATCGGTTCCCTCTCCTGCTCTTTCTCTTCTCCGTCTGTCCGTCTGTGTCCCTTGATCTCGTAGGGGGCTTTCTCCACAAGCTGGGGAGAAGGCGGTGGGCCCCGGGCCAGGCCGTCCACTCACGGGGACTGTCTAGGCCCCCAAACCCGTTTCGGCTGCAGAGGCCTGGGGCGCGTGGGCAGACATCGGGGTTGACGGCCGCAGGGGGGTCACACGTGTGACGAGGAGAACGACAGCCCCTCGTCCGACCTCGCCCGTGCTCAGGGGAACGAGGCGCACCTGCCGTGCAGGGCCGTGGTGCGCGCTCCGCCGGGCGTCAGGCCTCAGGCCGCCCGAAGCTCTGCGCGGGGACGGCGACAGGGCCCTGCCCCGCGGACGTGAGGCTGGGCCGGAACCCCGGCCGGACTCCCCACTGCGGCCGGTGGCCGGTCCCCTCGGCGCGAGCGCCTGGTAAACCGCGTGAGACGCTGCCTGGCGGTCACCACTGACCAGCCTGTCGTGGCCTCTGGGGGTCAGTGCCCGTGGCGCCCTCCTGCGTGCACACCCCGGGTGCGGGCGCTCTCCGCTGCCCTGCGGAGAAGTATTCCTCCTGAAACACGAGGGCGCCCCTCAGACGTGCGTTATTGGGCAGAAGACGGGACGGAGAGCAGCGGGGGCGGGGCGGCCTCTGACGATGGTCACGCGTGGGCGATGACAATAACACACAGCCGCCGCTGATGAGCTTTCGTTTCGACAGACACGACGCCGTGTCTGGGCCGTAAAGAATTCTTGTGTCACTGACCCTTCCATGGTTCTGTGCTAAGCACACAAAACGGTGAGTCTGTTGCCCGGCGTCGAGGGTGCGGCTGGGGGAGGCGGGGCACTAGCAAAGCTCGCGGTGACCGCCAGAACGCGGGCTGTCCTCCCCGCCGCCCGCACCGCCGGGCCGCCTCCCTGTTCCCGCAGCCGGACCTGCCTCTCAGCTCCCTGCTGTCTCGGGCCCCTGCGTGCCTGTCTCGAGGGGAGAGGCCTTGAGGGGCCTTCGGCGTCCCAGCCCCGCAGGGGGAACCACGCACCTCTGACCCAGCGTCGGACTCCGGGCGTGAGGGCGCTGACCAGGGACGGGCCGCACCTCTGCCCAGGCCGTGTCACCTGTGGGAGCCGCACGCAGGCGTCCAGCTCGGTCCCAAACACGTCCCAGCACTGCTGGCTGCGCCCTGTGCAGGGAGCACCAGGGCCGGTGTGTGCGTGTGGCCCGCGTGTGGCCCGTGTGCGGCCCGCGTGCAGCGTGACGCCGGCTCCCTGCAGGCTGCCCACCCCGCAGCAGGCACTTGGGGGGCGGGCGCCCTGCCTGCCTCCCTGCCCGCTGCTGTGTGTGCACTGCTCGCCGGCCACAGGAGGACCCAGCGTGCGGCTGCCGCGCAGGCCGCCTGGGCTCCTGGCGCCTCTGCCGCAGCCGTGGGGGCGGCCGACCTGCTCCAGGAACTTGTTTGCGTCACATTTCTTGGGTTTAGAAATGACTGGGCACTGAACTAATTAAAAAAATAATTTGCGCACAGGAATAAATCCTGGCCATGCCGAGACCTGTCAGCCACTCCAACCTGGAGCACAGCCCCAGCAGGGACAGTAAATCTCCCGCGGCGGACGCTTCAGACCCCGTATATCACGGGGCGCCCGGCTGGCCTGTCACACTCCCTGCGACGCCAGGGCTCGGGGGTAGGGGCCGGCTCAGGCACTGACACGGAGGGCAGCCGGGGCGGCCGGGGTTCAGTGGCCGTGGAAGTCGGGGCCGAAGCCGGGGCGCTCTGCCTGGCCTCCCCCCACACGCGGGAACCTTCGTGGGACGGCTTCAGTCCCTCACCCCAGGGGCAGGGCAGGACAGGGCGACACAGCCGTGGTGCAGAGTGAGGCCTGGGGCAGAGGCCCTCGGGAATTCAGACACGGGGGCTCGAGGGACGGCGAGGGGAGTCAGCCACGGAGCGGGACGTGCCCGACGTCTCCGTCCTCCGCAGGGGACCATTTTGGCCTGGGCCTCAGGACCTGCTGACACAGACTGGTGCTGGCCGAGCACCTGCCGGCGCCCTCGGGAGGCGGTGGCCCGGGCCGTGGCCGCAGTGGGTTGGGTTATGGACGACGAGAAAGCCCCGGTGACCTCACCTCTCTCTGCAGGGTCGAGAACGCCCCGCTAGAGACTCGGCTGCCTCGGGCGAGGCTTTGTCCCCCTTCCGGGGGCATGAGCCGGCGACACGCGTAGCCAAAGGCCTCGCCCTGACTCCAGCGGTCAGGAGAGGACGCGCTGGCGCCAGCGTCTGACAGACGAGGCGACCTCCAGCCGAGACCGGGTGCCTGGAGCCCGCCAGCGCGCTTCACCGCGGTTTCCCGACGAGAAGCTGCCCGGGACGAAGACGGCGTGACAAGAACGGGCGCTCACTGCCCCGTGCCGTCCCGCGGCGGCCGACGACACGCAAAGTCCTTCTCCACGGAAACGCCCGGGCTCCCAGGGTGCCCGGCGGACCCCATCTCACGCCTCACCTCACGGGACGTGCCCGGGACCAGCCCTGACGGCTCAGGCCAACCGGTTCCCGCTCCGTCAGCCCCGACGAGGTCCTGCGCAGCCCTACGCGGACGGCGAGCGTTCGTGCCCGATTCCGTGCCGGGGCCGCGGGAAGGGGGCCCCGCATCACAGAGCTCGATGACTCTGCAGCTTTGCGGTACGTGCTCAGGTCAGCAAGCGCGACTTCTCCCACCGTGCTCCTTATCGTGACTTCAATATTTAAGTTACCATTTTACTTTCTCTTTACCTGGGATATTCATGGCAACCGAACGTGGGGCCCTTCTGAGTGCGGCGCTTCGGGCGGCCACACTGGTCACGAGTCCACGAGGCTGGTCCTGCCCGCCAGGCTGTACGCCCCTGGGAGACGGAGGCCTCTGTCCTCACCCCCCCACCGATGTCCCCTCAGCAGCTCAGAGTGTGACCAGCACAAGGCCATGTGAAGGTGTGGAATGAGGATCCAGGACTCTGGTCCACACAGCACGGTGCACACACATCTCAGGCTAACGTTCATCCCCTCAGTAATTCTGAGGGCTGAGCCTGGCGATCACTGAGACCTTCACACTCCAGAAGAGCAAACCGAGGCTCGAAGGCTGTGGGGGTTCATCACAGGGCAGCAAGAGTCAGCCCACGGCCTCACCGCCCTCCTGACCCCGCTCCTGACCCCTCCCCACAACCCTGCCCTCCTGACCCCATCCTCTGACCCGCCTGAGCTCTCATCTCCGCTGGAAGGGAGGGAAGGGGGCCGGGAGCTGTGACCTCCCACGACCTCTGCCGTCCTAGAGTCCAAGAATCATGGGATGACAGAAGTAATTTCTTTTCTTGAAGCGTTCCTGGCAATAATAAAAATAAGGCTTTAACTGTATTAAAAACCCTGCACTCCACAGAGCTCATTCACTTCCGACTCTCGTCATAACTGAATTGAGAGAGGGCCTGAGGAAGCGCACCCACGTGGGGACAGGTCACGTGCACATGCGCTGACCACGACGGCCTCTACACTATTCCAAGCGAATAAACGTCGGGGACTCTGAGCTGCCTGGGCGCTCGGGGTGCTCGTTCGCTTACTCTGAGCTTTGCCGGGCACAGTGGGGCACAGCTGCCGCCCGGACTTGGCGGGGGTCCTCGGGGGACGGGGACCGGCGGGCGGCTGAGGTGCGCTGCTCCGCGGGCAGGTGGAGGGCTGTGTTGAGTTTTCAGTCTCCGGCGCTGCCTCTTGGTGAGTGTGTCATCGCTCCATGCCCAGACGCGTGAGCAGAGTCTCAGGGGCGTGCACCGCGTGAGTCCCGGGGCCGGGGCTGCAGGAGCCCAGAAGGCACGGGCGGGCGGCCGCTGTGGCTCCTCGGCGCCCCCACACGCGTCCCCGCGGCCGTGGCCCGTGCTGGCCGTCGGCCCGCGGATACCGGCTTGGGTCTCGGCGGTGCCCCTGCGCGACGTCCCCGAAGACAGTGGACTCTTACGGGTGAACAGCGACCCTCGCGGGACAGGCAGCAGCGTCCTGACCCGTGGGGAGCCCGGGTTGTGCCCTCATGCCCTGGGCACCGGAGCTGGCAAAGGCCGGTCCCACATCCCTGCCCAGCCGCTCCAGCCGGGGGCCTCTGCCCGCTGTGGACCGAGCTGCTGCCGCTGGAATATCCGGGCCCTCACGACATCCCTCTCCACCCCGTGTCTCAGGCCGGGGCCCCTGGGACCCCGGCGCGCCTTTCCCATGACGCCCAGGCCTGAGGATGAAGTCACAGCAGTGTGCCACCAAGTCCCGGCCTCGTAGTTTAATATCGTATGCGAGGTCCTGTCTAAAGGCCAAGATTAATTTAATATGTGAAACAATAGATACCTCAAATTAATACAAAACATTGTAATACAAATGGCTTTTATTCAGATTTGAACGCTGCACACAAAGGCTATAAGTAAATTAGTTTTATTGATCTATATTCATAGAATTATTTAAATGTACCCTCTGGTACTGAGAGCACGGGTTTTCTGATGCTTGCCATTAATGCATTTTTCATTAGTGGCCAGTGCTGGGAAGCCCAAATTTCATTTGGCTGCAAAAGATTAATTTTCTCTTGACAACCATGGCCAGATTAAAAAAAAAAGGAGAGTGGAAACAATGACCTCCAGGCCAGTTCTGAGAACTATGAATTAGAGGACCAGGAAAAACAAGAAAAAAAATATATATATATATATATATTTGAAACAAATATATATATATATATATTTGAAAACAAATATATACACACACATATTTTTTCTCTTGACTGTGTGTCTATTAGAGAGGAGATCACTTTGAGGAGAAATAAATTCGAACCTATGGTTCTTGGCCCTGTCACAGAATATGCGTCTACACCACAACCACTCACAATCGGCAGCTGACTTGTTCCCAATCTCAGAAACATAAACAAAAAGGTTTGAGCAATTAATTCCCAAATACTTTGCACCTAGCGTGTCCTTCATTTGCCTGTTAGCTTGTATCTCTCAAAGTATTGTCTCAATAACCTCACAGAGGAGCACATGAAATAATAGTAATAACACAGTTAAGGCTAATTAAAGCCATTACAGTTAATTCTGCTTGGAGATTTATTGGACAGTTTGGAACACCCAGCAGTAACGGGCACACGACGGGAGTCACCAGGGGAAGCCCCTGGACGCGACGGCCGCCCGGGTGTCTGAACGGCTGACCGGCTCCGCGGCTCCCGGGGCCAGCGCTGTGGGGCCTCCCAGTCTCCTCACCCCCAACCTCACCCCTGGGGCCTCGGACCACTGCCCTGTGCAGATGACGACACAGAATGACCCGGGGATGGACCGTGAGGACCAAAACACGAAACGCTTTTACGAGACAGCAGCACAGCGGTCATTTTTATGATGTGATTTGTGAACCATTAAATGCTCCCAATCTTAAAATAGCTCCCGCAGACTTGCCCCGGGCCGGCAACGCCCCCTTCAAGAGGCATCCCTTAGATGGGAAAGCTCCGTGTGCCCTGAGAGGTCTCTTTAGGGTACAACCCCCCGGGAGGGTTAACCCACCGCCAGGTCCTCGATGAGACCTGAGTGTCCGGCTTTCCCAGGGTGGTCAGCAGAAACACCGCCACCCCACCCCCCAGCCCCCAGATGTCCGTTCCGTGGGACATGTCAGCGGGGAGGTAAGGCTTCAGAGGCGATTACGGTACGCCGGGCGGGAAGGCCGTCCTGCAGCCCTGCAGAGGGCCCCCTGCAGCCAGAGAGCCCTCCTCCCGAGAAGCCGCGGTCCTCTCTGAGGTGGGTGGTCCACAGCCCGCGCGTTAGACCCGCTGAAGAAATGTGAGGAGCCGAGCAGGACACAGCGCTGCTCAGCTGGGCTGCTCAGCTGTTTGCGCCTCCTCTGGGGGTGGCCGACAAAAGTGCCATAACCTGGGGGTGGCTTCCGAGTGACTAGGCAAAGCGCTCGATCATACGTGTTGGTGAAATGGTGCAGCCTACAGAGGGCACTTGTCGGGGTTCACCGGGGCGCTGGGGCGCACTGGGCTCCCCACGCGGCCTGCTATCGGGTGAGTTTTAGGTCATTTCCCATCAGGGAGACTCCAGCTTACGTGTGGAAACCATGAAGACCGAATGGAAGGAGCGTGAGAGAGGAGGAAACCGTGGCTGGGAGCAGCCACGCTCATGTGGGTTTGGGGTGAAGCGGCCGGTTGTGGGCTTTGGGGACCGGGGGACTTGGCTTTCTGCCCCTCCTCCACTGTCGGCTCTGCCGTGCCCGCGTCCAAGCTCCCGGGAGCAGAGGCACTGTTGCCAGGAGCGCGGACTGACTCGGACAACTTCGGGCGAGGCCTGGAAGACCAGTCAGCGAAGCAGCCTGCCCCCCGGTACTCTGCAGGTGAGCCCGGCGACGGGGGCGCCTTCCTGCTTTGCTGGGGACATGACGGAGACCCGTAGGAAGTCGGTCCACGAATGGCCACACGTGAATGCGGTGAAGGGTCGGCAAGAACTAAGTTTCCTTCCACGCCTGGAGTGGGTGCCTCGGGGGGCACCTGCAAACCGCCCGCACCCCTTCTTAAAAGGAGATTCTACCCCGAAGCTCTTCTGGAGTCTGAGACGCTCACAGAGGGAAGGCACGGTGTCCGGATGGGCGTGTCTGCATGTTGCTGTCTCAGCATTTTTTTTTAATTTAAAATACGTTAGGCGACGTTGCTTCAGGGCTGAGGGAGGCCTGGGATCCCAAAGCCAGTCCCTGCGTGAGACTCGGAGGAAGCAGGTGGCAGCTGTCTTGGTCACTTCTGTCACTCTCTCCATGGCCGACCGAACTCTAGGTCCGGATTGGATCTGGATTTGGCCTCCAGGGGCACAGCCAGGACGCTTTCGTGGACCTTTGCTCATCCCCAGCTTCCTGGGGTCAGCGTGCCGCTGGCACCCGCCCACGGCACCTCGGGCCGGGTCTGGCCGAATCACGGCTGTGGTGACGACCGGCCCGCCGCTCCCCAGTGGCCTCAGCGCCGCGCCTGGCCCGCACGGGCTGCACACACTGGTGGAGTATGGGCACCCAGGCCCTGCCGGCCAGGGCAATGGGACTTCCACCACCGTTTACACACAGCACGCCGCGCTGCAGGGCCACAGACGTGCTTCTGTGGGGCAGTGGGTCACTTGCCTGGGGACAAAGTGAACGGGAAAACTCTGCTTCCCCCTCAGCACCCAGGTCCAGGGCTGTATCCTTCACGAGGCCTCTCGAGCACCCCGGCGGGGACCGTGTTCGCTCCTAAACTCTGGGGTGTGTCCCGTCATGTTAATAGTGGTATATATATACATTTTGTGCATCTTTTCTCTCTTTGACGATGAGCAAGCTGAGGGCAGAGACTGCACGATCTCCGACTCCCCAGGGCCTGGCAGTGGGGCAGGCTCGTAGCGCGTTAAACATCCCTTCGAGGAGCCAGAAAATAAATGAATAGCTCATCTGTCCTCGCAGACATGAAAATATGGAGAAATGGGTAGGGTGAGATGTTTAAAATCCAGTTATTATTAGTTTTTTACACTAGAGGAAAGGTGCGGGAGTTCTGTGCTGTGTCTGAGGGTGTCGCCGAGGGCCCCCCAGCCCTGCTGTGTGAGTGGCAGTATCCCGGGTGCACCGCACAGGGAGCTCGGAGGCGCCTGGAGCCGACCCACGTCCGTCAAGCTGCCGTCCGGACGGCAAATTCGTTGAGTGCAGTTTTCCTTCCAGATGGCTTTTGGAGAGAAGGCTGTGGTATGCTGTGCCGCCACGCCTCTTCCCCGGGCTCTGCCCCGGGGCACCTCCTGAGGAAACCCCGGACCAGGAGGCCCGGCCGGAAACCAGCAGCCACGGTGGGTTCCATAAAGGCTCGGCTTTCCTTTAAAGTAATGTCTCTTATTTTTTTACAAACCACCTCTTTCTGAAAGAGTGATGCATCTGCACTGGGCGCTTTATATGGTCTATCTCATTTAAGACTTGACAGGAGGCGGATAATAAATGTTGCCACCGATACAACTAGCATTAGACGTGCCCGGGGTGGGGTGGGGGGACCGGAGTGAAGCCGGAAGAGCGGAGGGAAGAAACGGCTAATTTTATGCTGAGGACCTCTGCCGTGACCGCCACCGCTGAGGAGGTGTGGACGACCCCGGCGCGACCCGGGGCCCAGCACACGACCCCACGACTGTGTCTGATGGATGTCAGTGTCAACAGCCGCCGCTCTCGACTTTTCTGCGCAAAGGAATAGACTCCTTCATCGATTTTCTGAGCTGAAACAGAGGGAGGTCTCCGTGGACACGGGTCCCCGGCAGCTGGAGGGTGCCCTGCCCTCCTGCGAAGCCGGAGCATCGCGGAGCGTTGCCGAGGACAGAGGAGCCATAGGCGTCTGGGGCCGACAGCCCCTCCTTCCAGCGGCCTCGGCCGGCGAGGGGGCGCACGAGCAGTGTGGGGGGGGCGGGGGGCGGGGGGTGGGTCCCCCTCGGGCCCCGCCGCGGCAGGGCGGGCCGCGCTCCTGCGCACACCCCCACTCGAATGGTTTGCCCCTCTTACCCTTGACATTGAGGGGAGGGGTCCTCACGGACACAAAGGAGGCTGCAGCCGCAAACGGTTTTAGGGTAATTTCCTGTTAGTCTGATGATCATTCAGCTTTAAAACATCAAAAAAATTTTTCATCCCTGAACTGGTGAATTCCATACTTTTATTAGGAGAGATTCAGGGTACGGTGGGCCGGCTTAGACGTAGGACTGGGAGTAAAATCGCGTCTGTAACCACTGCCAGATCGCCTCCTCGCAGGACAAACCCACACGCTTTCTAACGGATGACACGTTTCAACTTCCTCGACCTATAATCAAGAGCAAGTTCTCACTGTGCCTCCCGAGTCAAACAGTCGTCATCACCGGCCACCTAGGAAGCCCTCAAAACGCGTTTGGGGTCGATCCTCAATCGCTGCGCTCACTCTGATCCGAAGTATGAAAGTTTCAGTCTTATGTCCCCTATTTGCCACTCTGAATTTTTAAAACCTTTTATTATGAAAACATCTACATTTACAAAAAAGCAGAGAGTGCAATCCCTCGGCTTCAACAGCATTCCGAGATTTTGTTCAATTCATCCTTCCCATCTTCCCGTATTTATTTATTTTTCTTTTTTGCTCACATAATTGGAATGAAAAACTAGCCGTCATTGTCCTTCCAAATACTTTAGTTTGCATTTCAAAGGTAATATTGTTTCATAGAGTCAAAATACCATTAGTATACTTAAAAAACAACAATAATTTCTAAATATTATCTAATACCCAGTTCATATTTAAAAGCCCCATTTGTCTAAAAAATGATTTTTTTTATAGTTGGCTTGTTCAATCACAATATAAACTGTCTGTTTCTTTTATTTATTGTATTGTAACTATCTTTTAAATTTCTTTTAATCCAGCACTATCTAGTGTCACTCCCTTTTAAATTAATTTTCCCCTGTTATTGGCTGATTGATTTATTAAAGAAATTAGGTCAGAATGTTTCTCACTCTGGATTTGTCTATTTCTGATGTCATTTAGTTTCTCTATTCCTTGTATTTCCCGTGGACAGAAAGTCAGATCTGAATTTGAATTCTGCCTGGCTTTGTTTGTGGAGAACTTCACGGCTGGCCCTGTGCTCTCTGTAACGTCTCACATCAGGAAGCAAATGTTTGGCTCTCAAACTTTTCGTGATAAAACGGATCAGTGGTTCACTCACTCTGATATTCTGACTCGACGCATTTTCACGGTGTGAGACCTTCTCTGCTCTCCGTCTCCCATACCGCCAACTCAGTGCTGGGAGCGACTCCATAATGGGTTCCTGAAAGCAATTTGAAAGACACCGCCCCAAGCCCTGCCTCTAGCCAGGCTCACGTAATGGTTTCCTGGCTGGCGTGTCAGAGGCCTCTGGATGGATCTCTGGAGAGTTTGCAGAACAAAATACCCCGATCACGGCAGTCTGAAAAGTGAGCCAAAGTTTAGGAGGCATTAGAGGAATCGACAGGGATTGATAAACCCACATGGAGCATATTCTCCACAGTTCCTGGGATGTATTAGTCTCCATATCCATAAATAAAGGAGACAAGTAGGACCGGGAGATGTCGAGCCTCGTTCAGTCGTCAATGTCTATGGCTTCACGTTGTCATCGACCGCATTGCGCGCAGTGACCCCGGACAGGCGGTGTCTGCAGAGTACCCAGTACCACTCTGTGCATCGAGGGTCAAGGGCCTGTGTTTAAAGGAGCGGACTCAGTGTTAAAAGTGCTTCGGTGCCTTCAAGATGGAAGGAAACATTCCAGATTTCGACTTAGTGTTGTACACATGAGTTATTGGCTCATGCTGAGGCTTTTAACCTCTGGTTAACTTATCAAAGGAGAATAGAAGAATCACAGAAGGTCGGAGGAAACCAGAAAAAAAAGTAAAGCCGACCGCTTGGTCCTGTGAAGCCAGCAAACTAAAATGAGAAACATATTTCCACTCACTTGGGCCTTCAATACGCTCCTTACTAACTAACGGCTTCTTACAGACAGACCACCCCCCACCCCCCTACTCCCACGGAGACGGCTCCTGGCCAAAGACCGTCTCCCGTGTTCCCTTTGCCAACCTCCTTCAAGAGTCTGGACTGACGGCTGTCAGAACTTGGAATGTCCAGGTTCGAAGAGAGACTTGGGAGACCTAGGTCTCTCTGCAAACACGTGATGGGTTTTCCGGTGGGAGACGAGCTAGGGTCATCGCTGGGGCTGCGGGACGGGCGATGGGGCAGTCAGGGCGCACGAAGGAGGGGAGGGACCCAGACGCCAGCAGGGGTGTCCTTTCCAAGAGCGGGTGTGCAAGGTGGTTTCGAGACAGGGCACGGCTCTCCTAGAGGCAGGAAGGCATCCGGAACTCCGCAGAGGATTCGGACCTGGGCGGCGGACTGGACCGTAGAATCCCTGTTACATGCCGGTCCGGACTCAGCGATTCGATGCCTCCTGACTCACCCGCTGCCCCGTTTTCTCCACGACGCTTCCACTCGGAACTTCTGCAAGCACCAGTTTCTCTTTTATCTAGTTTCCTGACATGCCTTTTGCTTGTTCCATACGTTTTGGTGCTGTTTTATATTTTATTTAGATTTTTCAACTGCTTCATATATACAGCTCCCGTCTCCCGTCTCCCCTGCAAGACTGCATGCGCCTTTGTACTGTGGGGACTGTGTAACATGTTCTTTATGTTCCCCATGGTGCCACGTTCATGACGGAACACATGGCTGGTGTTCAATAAACACGTGTTGAAACGGATTGAATCGATGCGCAGGGACTGCCGTCCAAGAAAGCGCAGCCGTGCCGTGACGGCTTCTCTCGGGCCGCAGCCCAACCGCGTTCCCCAGCTCGGCCATGGCCCCCGGGGCCCCCCGCGCCTTCCCGCAGCCCACCGGCTGACGCACAGCTCCCTCCGGCTCTCACTCTCCTGCCGCTAAGTTCGTCCGTGTTTTAAGAGGGCAAAGGAAGGGTCCCGTTTTGTATCAGAAGCCTTTCCTGGGGTAACTAAAACAGAAAGTTCTCTCCTCTCGTTTCCTGCTGGGATAAGAGAGGTAGAGTTGTGCGTGCGCGCACGCACACACACACACACACACACACACACACGTGCACACGCACACGCGCAGACGCAGAGGGCTCTGACGCTGCGTCCAGTCTCCCCTGGCGTGCGAGCCGTGCGCATTCCATCCCCTCTTGTCGCCTCAGCTCAGGCAGCTGTAGAGTGGAGGTGGTCTCGCTCGCCCTGAGCTCACAGGCACCCCGTGGCGCCAAGATGAGGGAGGGGCATGCAGCCACCACGCCGGCCGAGCGCACTGCGTGGACACCCAGCGTCGATCACGGGGGATTTGATTTGGGATTTGGGTGAGTGACGCCAGAGACCCCCGGAGAGATGTGGGGCGACAGTTCTAAGAAACGGCGAACGCAAGACTGGTGAGCAAATGTGCACCCTGCCTGCACCTGGAGGGACAGTCCCTGGACGCCGGTGAGGCGGTCACCATGCGAGCACAGCTTCCAATATGGCACGAGGGGCGGACTCGTTCCCAGGTGCCCGAGACACCGTTCCATTCATGGGTCTACACGACGGATCGTTTTGAAGCCCCCACCTCTCCTCTTAGAGAGCAGACTGAGCCTCCAGCAGACGGGGACTGTCTGCTTCGTCCCCGAACCCTCCCCGCTGCCCCTCGGAGCATGGCACGAACACTCGGCAAGTCTCATCGAATACTGAACAAATTCGTGAGTTCTGTAGTGTTCGGAAAGTGGTAAGTTTTCTGAAGACCCGGGGTATAGTCCAAAGCAAAACCAAAGAAAGTAGAGTAAGGGGAAGGCTGGGGGAGGTCCGCTGAAGCTCTGCCATAGTTTTATAGATTCTACCACGGCAGGGGCGCAGCCCGGGCCCCCGTGCGGCCTGAGCCCCGGCGGCGTCATGCCGGACGCCCTGCCTTCTTGGTTCCATGCCCGCAACCCCGACGGATCTCCTCGGGGGCTTTCATGTTTAGGTGAGAAAGGCTGATAAAACTCAACGTGCTCGTCTTTGGTGGCAGAGTGGGGGAAGCCACGGAGACTTGTGATATTAAACGTGCAACCAAGTCTGAAACCTGATAATGAAATCTCACATATGAAGCGAAAGGGGAGGGTGGATTTTCTAGGGAACGGGTGTTCCCGGCTGACCGCGCGCCACACCCGCCGTCCCCTCTGCCTGTCTGTGGGCCACAGCTGCTCGCCGTGGGGCCCACAGACGTTCTGCGCGTGTATTGAAAACCTATTGTTGCCGTTGTTGAACATGTTACGAGGACGGCGACACTCACTGTTGGTGTTGTTAGTAACCAAGTCTCATTAAACCCGGCTCCGTGGCCGGCAACTCACACACACACGTCTCACTCGAGTCCCCAAACCGAGATTTAGGATAAAGAAGCAAACAGCACGAACGAAACTTTTAGTTTGGCTTCTGCAGGAAAACATTTGAAACCCGGCGCTCTCGAATTGAAGCCTATATTAGAGTCATTAGTTAAACAACGTGATGCTAACTATGTCCCGAAGACGATAAGCTGATTTGTTAACATAAGTGAGCGGACGTGGATTCATTTCCTTCCAGAGGACGGACTCACTGCTGGGGAGAGCCCAGCGAAGAGCACAGCGCGGGGCTCCTCCTACCACGCCGCAGTCCTCGCCCTGGCGACCTCCTCGCTGCACGGCGCGCGGCGGCTCCGTGCCCTCAAAGACGTGCTGCTCCGACGCCCGCCCAAGGTAATTTTTGTCATCTCAAAAGGATGTGAGCGTCATTGGATAAATCAGATACACGAGTTCTCGTCTGGAAGTCCATCTGGTGTGCTAGGGCAGGGAGCAGGCGGGGGCGCAGGGCCTCGCCCTCCGTGGGCACCCCCCCCACGTGACCTTGCGCAAGTCACTTTGCTGGCTCCGCAGCGCTTGCTGCCGACGCCTGTTAGAGTGATGGACATTTCACAGAGAACACTGGCCCCCCTCTGAGTCCTCTGGCCGATGCTGGGAGAGCGAGCCCAAGGGACACTGGCCAGAGACAGGGGAACAGCACGTGACAGCTGCTGCCGTTGCGCCACGCCCGCACCTGCCCCCACTGGACACCCCTCTCTTTCAGTCTCGGGGGGGGGGCGGGCGGCGGAATGCCTTCTCCCCGATGAGGACAGTAATCGTCATCGCTGGCCCAGGCTAAGGCCCAGGACCTGTTCTAAGCCATCTGCACTCATTAAGTCACTTAGTCCTCACAAAACGCCGTGAGTCGCAGGCACCACGGTCCTCACTATACAGAAAGAGACTGGGGTGCAGAGCACTCAGGGACTCTGCGTGAATCCCCGCAGCTCAGGAGGCTGCGGCGGGGTCCGACCCCAGGCTCCGTGTTCCACCCCAGCCGGTACACGTATCGGCTTCTCCCATCGTATCCGGAGCCCACTGCACTCCCATTCATTTTAGTCTCCCCATGACCCTCCTCAGGAAAAGGGGTGCATCCTGTCTGCGTCCTTGGGGCCGGCGCCATCCCTGACCCATGCAAGGGCCCTGGGTGGCTGAGCGAATGTGCAACCACACTCCCCAAGCACGTGCTGGAACTCTGCAGACTGCACTTCAGGCAGAGGTTTGAAATCCGAGACGCCCCAGGTGACGGGGTGGGTTTCGGGGTCCAGGAGCCCCTCATGTAAGAATCGTAGGCAATATATCGTCATGGGCGAACTTCTTTCCTCCCTAGGGAGAGACTCCAGTCTGCGGTGGAACCGGAAGGGACTCAGGACCCCGGAGGTCGGAAGGGCTCCTGGGAACGGGTTTTCCCGCCCGGCCCGAGCCCCAGGGTGACGCTGAGCTGGCCGCGGCTGCAGGCGGAGCGAGCCCAGGGTGCCTCGCTCTTTCCGGCACTGGACTGTGACAGCTTTGACCACCCGTAAAGTCATTTTTAACAATATTATTAAAATAGAGACATGTAAAAAGGTTATAATAAAAAGTTACAGTCAGTAGAAGCCCGTTAACGGTGTTTAATTAAATGACCTCTTTTTTCAGGAATATTATGTTGTGTGTTTCATGCAGACCAATTTTCATGGATTCTTTTTTTGGTCCTGTTAATGATTAATTGCAAAGGAATTAATAAAATTGATCAGGTAGCAATGTACATCAGTCTTTGACTTGAGTGAAAAAATCGAGAGGATTTTCACTGGGGGCACCTTTTCCCCGGGCGCAGCCGATGTTCCTCCTCACTCTCTGCTGCTACCACGTACCAGTCTCTCTTTTAAAATCCATATACCCTGCTTGTGCTCAGAGTGATTTTCCATTCGGAGTCTATTTGTTTTCTCAGAGTGGGGAACTCCCTAAGCGCCTGCGAAGACGCCAGACGAAAGATCCGCAGCATCTATCCAGTCGAATTCCACGCTCACTTGCTGAACACTTCCTGTTTGCCTAGGACCCCGCACACTGCAGGCGCTGCTCCCGGGGCAGGACCTACCGCCTCGCCCCACAGAGGCGTGTGTCCCGGGAGGGACCTCACGGTGTCTTTATGCCTCAGGCTCAGCGGTCTGGAGCCGAGGCACAGGCGCGTCTCCAGCAGATGCCGGGACAGGGCAGGGCGATGGCCGCCCTGGAAGGCTTCGCGGGGCCAGGTGGGAAAGCTGAAGAAATTCGTGATGCGCCTGGCTGACTGGAAGCTGTTGTAGACTTCTGCGCTATCCTCCAGAGCCTGGTACGTACGGGAGGTTCTGTGGTGCCCAAAATGAAGGTGACGTGATGGGAATGGGAGCTGCCTGAGTGTGGGGGTGGTGTGGAGTCTTGGGGGACTATGCTACCCCAGCAGTCACGAGGCTGAGGGGGCTCGCCAACCCCGCTGGGGGCCACGTGCAGGAACAGCCTCGTGTTTATCCGCACAAGGACCGCCCCGCGTCCGGAAGGGGGTAGTTCATCCCGTGACACACCTCCACGAGCTCCATCTACATCCAGGTTGCGACTGACCCGGTATAAAAGGGTGACTTAAATCAGCCACGGCCTTCCTCTCTAGAATTTCAACTAAGGGAAAAAAGCACGGGACGAGAACACTTACAGCGGAAAGTGACACAAAGAGATCTATCAGGATGGAAACGAGCAGAACGGAAGTCATATTAGAATATCAGTCATAGCAGCATAGGGCTTATTAGCTGGGTGTATTTCAGCCCTAATGACGAAGGCACAAATGCTTCTTTGTGTCACGTGGGCCCCGGAGTGAGCGGTCCGGGGGAGCGCATTCACCTACACTTTGCTGAACACACGCCCAGAACGCAAACCCCTGTGGCCAGTCGCCAGGCCCTCGCTGCCCCGGCGGCCGAAGCCTCCATCGCCCCTGTGATCCCGCCGGTGCAGCGCGGTCTCGGCCCCAGAAGGCACGGCCCTCGCCCCGGCCCGCCGGCTGCCGCGCTGGCAGTGGACGGGGTCCCCTCGGCGCTCTGCTCGGCAGCGAGGACAAGCAGAGGGAGGGGACGCCGGCCAGGCCGCACGCCGACGCGAGCCCCCAGGGTGACGACCCCTCAGGTCTGCCGCGTGCTCAGCGCCTGACCGCCCCTCCACGTCACTACCGAGCGCTTTTCAGTGCTAATTTCAGGCTAATTTCTTTCTTCCCCGAATCTTCTCTTTGATCAAACGTGTGCGCATCGCGTCCAGCCGATACCACGTTCCTCCTCTGGACACGGGAGAGGCTTCGTTTCCTGCCCCCTCGGAGCTGGATATGGCTGGAGACTTGCTTTGCCCGACGTGACTGGAGCTGACCCAGGTCTCTTTCTCGCAGGATCTCTTAATGGCCAGCGCCTGACCCGCCCGCCTGCTCCTGCCCTGGGGTCGTGGCGCCCGTGTTGGTGTGGAGGTGCCTCAGGATCAAAGCCACCGGAGGGCGGGGCCAGCCTGTGGGGCGGCTGCCCCGGACAGCAGCCTGGACACGCCGGGGCCTTCGTATCAGTGAGAATATTTTGTTGTACCGAAAAGAACTGGGATTGTGGGAATATTTTAAGCGCTACACAACCTAGAATATTTTGACTATTACAGTTGAAAAGTAATCTCGAGAGTATAATATGTTGTTAGTAACTGATGATATCTTAATGGAGTACCTCTTTCAGAGGATTTCCACTGTGACGAGGGATCCCAGGGGACGAGACATCCTACCCGAGAAGAAAGAACCGGATGGAGAGGAGATGCTCAGGTGCACTGCGGAGGATGGTGTTGGGGGCACGGCGGTCCCTCCCGTCCCCGCCACACCATCACCCGCCCACACGCACGTGTCAGTTTTCCCCCTGAACCCATCTGCCCCGCTCCAGGTCATGCTGGGCTGCGGCCGCGGCCCCCGTGGGCCAGCCCGCGATTAGAATGGTTTCCGGACCCGGCTGCATGCCTCGTGCCAACTCGCCCCTCGCGCGCCCTGGCCGGGACCCGGGCTTTCTGTCGACGTCACCCATTCTCTTGGACGGCGCTGTGAGGCGCCGGCCCCCAGAGAAACGCAGTTGGAAAGTGGGTGGAGAAGCGAGGTGTCGGCCCATGTCCTCCGAGAGCATCTGCCGTCTCCCCGGCTTGCTCTCCCCCGAGACCACGCCCATGTCCCTCTGAGGCCCAGCCGCAGCTCCACCTCCCGAGGGAGGGTCTCCACCGACAGTCCGACAGTGACCCCCCTGCCCGGACCTCTGCCACGTGGGACCATGGTAGCTTTCTCCAGAGATGGCCCCCCAATACCCCGACCCGCTCCCTATGATCTGCGACCTTAATCTTCTGGTCCCTCTGCTTGGAACGCCCGCCCCCAGCCCACCCACTCCGAGCGGTGGAGCCGGGCGGTCTGTGGAACCGGCTTCTCCGGGAGCCGCCCTGGCAGCAGGACAGCGGTGCCTGCGCCCTGAGCCAGCCCGGGCAGCCGCCTGCCCCTTGCCGTTGCCCGGTGGCCAGTGAGCTCCTCGGGGATGGAGGCTGTGGCACCTGGCTCAGTGAGGGCACAGGGCGGGGACAGAGCCACCGCGTGGGAGACGAGAAACAGGCATGGCACTGGGCGTTCTGTCACCGCGAAGCGCTATTAGCGCACGGCTGGCCAGCTCCCCGCGGCCCCGCAGCCCGGTTCCTCTCGGCGCCTCGCTCCCCGGCGCCCGGCGCTTCTGCTCCCAGGCCTCTCCCGCTGCTCGCCGCTGATTGCGTTTTCCCCTCAGAGAATCTGCTTTTCATTTTTTTCCGGTTCGAACTCTACCTGGCTATTTATTTCTCTCCCAGGCATTTGACGGGCACAGAGCGGGAGGTGGGGGCGGGGGCTGAGTGCCGGCGAGTCCCCCTCTGGCCGGAGCACCCCGGAGCCCCGGAAGGGGCATGCCCAGCTCCTCCGCCCTCTGTCCCCAGGGTGTGTCCAGGTCCCAAGGCCTTGGGGGAGCATTTCATTGGGCTGAGATTTTTTGTCTATATCATTTTTTTTGTTTTATTTTTTCTTTCCTTTCCTTCCCTCCTTCTTTTATTATTTTTTTCTTCTTAATTTAAATGCTATTCATCCCAGATTGCATGCTACGGAATCTGGGTGACAAGTCAAGAAAACTCTTTCTCAGCAACTCTGAGGAGCCGTCTTCCTCAAGGCCCAGCCCCAGAGTCCAGCTGTCCAGCCGACACTGTCCTCTACCAGTGGCCTCTCCCCGCAGAGAACCAGACGACACCTCTCGCCCAGCAGCCCTCTGCCCTGGGAGCATGGCCCAGAAGGCTGGTTCTGCACATTCCTGTTTAGCAGCCCTCGTGTTCGGATTCATTAATTAATGAAGATTAATCAATAATTAAGTGTTCTATAGCCACCCAGAGGCCACTTCACGGTGCAGTGATGTATTTATTGCCTCATTCTGTGGAAACACCGCAGCTGCCCAGTGCTGCTCACAGGGGTTATTATGGGATGCCTGATCACAGCCTCAGCCTCGAAGAGCCTCCCTCTCGGCCCGTCCCCAGGGACCGTCACCCAGCCGCCTGCCACGGTCGCCAGCCCACACGTCTCCACCTGTCCCTTGTCAACGGCACTCCTGGGGCTGATCTGCGCGGGGGCGGGGGCGGAGCAGCCTGGAGCAGTGCCCTTGGGGCCGTGACCCCCAGCATTGTCCGCATAGCGGCAGCTGGGACCTGTTGCTCCCATGATGCACTGCATTCGCGTTCAAGTTCAGGGCTTCCGGCCCTTGTGCTAGGGAAAGGTGACGGATGTTGAAAAAGCACAAGTGGAAGAAGCTGCGGAGCGAGCTGCCGTCCGCACAGACCGAGCACCCCGACCCAAGGCCAGCGCCCCACGTCTCCAGGCAGGCGGCCGTGGCTGGTAGGTCTGGTGCCGAGCGCAGGTCCCCAGTGCAGACTACAGCTGACTGGCACGGAGCTGGGTCTGGCTCCAATAACGTAGCGACGACGTCCTGTCGCTGCCTGACGCCGGCCACTCCTGGGTAATGTCCCCTCGGAGAGACGTCGGCCCGTGGGTCCGCGGCATCAGTCGGGAGTGAAGCCTGTGCGCAAGTTGGAGACTTTCAGCCTCAAGGCTTCGGGGACCCCCGCCGTATGGGTCTGGGGGAGGGCAGGCTGCTCAGAGCCCTGCCCGGTGCCCAGACCCTCCATGCTGCGTAAGGGACGGTGACAGCTTAACCAAGGCCAGGCGGACTTCCCAGCCCCTCTGCGTAAAGACACGTGCTGTGGTCTGGCCCGCGGGGCGCTCATTCGAGAAGGAGCTCTCCATCACAGCCCCGCCGCCAGTGACCGAGCTAGTGAATACTAACAGCGCTGGATAAGAAAAGCCACCGTGGACTGCGTACCTACTAAGTCCCCGTCTCTGTGTTCGCCATCCCTCCCCCCACCCCGACGAGCGGCAGACTGCGGTGCGGATGCGATCCTGGAGGAGGGGTGCATTGCCACCCTTGTCTCAGGGGAAAAGCCAGAGAACAGAACATGCTCGATTCTCACAGATGTTTACGCAAGCCAAGACAGGAGCACGGAGCGGGGGAGTCGCTCGGCAGAGCCGCGGGCGGCCGACGTCGTGGAGCGGCTGGTTCTAAGCGCAGCAAGCATCCTCTCGGTCAGCGAGGTGCCTGGCGTGTGCCGTTGGAAATGCAGGTCCACGCGTCAGCACGCGCACGTGCTGCTCACGAATCGTGTGCCAGGCTCATGGGGGTCGCGGGCGACCCCGTGCTGAAGCCAGGGCCCCAGCTCACGAGCCAGTGTGGGTGTGTGGGGTTGCGACTAACGGAAAGGCTGACCCAGCCCGTCTCAAACGTAACATAACGGCTCCTGGAAACGGCGTCGCCAGACGAGCCGGCCGCAGGGCCGCGGGGTGGGGAGCCCCAGGACGGCCGAGGCCCGCGTCCCTCCTCGTCCTGCCGTGTCGGCCTGGCTCCAGGGGCTTCCTCGGGCACAGCCACGGAAGACGGCGGCACCTCGTCCCAGCATCCCCTGGGATTCACCCAGGTCCGACCCGCTCGGGTCACAGTGCCGGTCCTGGAAGTGTGGCCCTGGCCGGGCCGCGAGGGCAGTGGCCTCCGTGCCCGTGGGCTCCGTCTAGCTCAGGCACCGTTTCCCCAGCCAGAGGTCGTGCCGGCCTCCCCAGGGCCACATGGGTCTGGTTCTCCAGAGCCAAAGGAAGCCTTTCAGGTGACACTGAGGAGGGCGGTGTGGGGACAACACCACATACACAGCAGCAGGTTAAGCAGAGGGAGGGGCACCCAGAGAGGCAAAGAGCGAAGACCAAGCTGGCTTCCTGTGACCCCAGCGTCCTGGGCATCCGATGCCCCGCATTCATCCCTCCAAATGCTTCCCGACGAGGAGACGGGCCAGGTGAACAAGGGGCCAGTCCCGCCGGACGCGCGCCGACGGCAGGGTTTCCACCGGGTGCAGCGGAAGACGAAATGAAGTGTGGGGACCCGGCAGGGTCAAGCCACAGGTCACGGGCAGGTTCGGGTATGGCAGATCTAGACCAGAGGCTCCCGCCCGTGGCAAGCAGAGCAGAAGTCAAAGGTGGAGTCTGCTGTTGAGCTGGGCGGGGACCCGCCACGCCACGTGGTCCCGTGGGCCCATCGAGGCCGTCAGACTCACGGTGTCTGGACCAGCCTCGCGCACTCCTATCATGCTTTCACGGTGAGCCGTCTTCCAGGAGCTGTGGCAGTCACTGCAATGTTCAGCGGGCGTATCCTAGGCCCTAGGGGCAAATGTCACCTAAGAGCCACACTGCCGTGGCTGATGTGGGCAAGCTCTGGCGACAGCTATGGGGAATCTCGTAGATGTCACATATGGCCGGCGAGGGTGTCTGCACCTTCCTACTACTTGCTTCTCAATCGGCGCCTCAGGACGGGAGAACCGGCCACGGTCCCTCCCAGAAGGCCACTGCCTGTCAAACGGGCATCAGTGGCACAGCTGAAAGACCGGCCGGGCGAAGCAGACAATCAGCTAGTGACGAGTGTGTTGATTATTCACGCTCCCCCCACCCCGTGGTTTAGTCTGCCTTTGAATTTGCAGCAGCGAAGGGACAAGCACCTGAGCACTAATACAACGGCACGTGCCTGAAGACGGATGGCATTTGTACTTTAACTCTCAGGGGGAGCCTCGCACCCTACAGTTCACTTATACGTTTTCTCGTGCAGACTTTACCTTCCACGGTTATGTGAAAGCTTTGCCATGTGCAGATACGTGGGTATGCGTCTATGGTGCATTTATTATCTTAAATCGCACCGGGAGTCTGCTGATGGCCCGCCTGCCCCTCTCTGATTCCACCTCTCCATTCATCTGTGGCTGGTGCTGTCCCTCAGCCCTGCAGCTTGTTTATGCATTCCGAGGACAGTCTTCTGGGAAAGTCACGGGAGGGGAAGCTTGTGATTTATCACTGCACCATAATGGGTGCCTCGCTTCCCCGCAGGAGGTCAGCGTCTCTGAGGGACACCACAGTCCCTTCTTATTAACGTTCTCTCCCACTAATGGCTTGGGGTAGGGCAGCCAGGTCCTACGAGGAAGGCCTTTAAGGAGAGCACTTTGTCTGATGGACGCCGGGGCGCTTTACGGGGACACGCACGGCACCGTGCTCTCTGGGGAGAGTGACATAGTCGCAGACGGAGAGCACCCTCCTCCCATCCCCCCGCGAAAATACCAAAGAACGGGCTTTTAAAACCATCGTCTGTCCTTTTCCGTCACTCCGATGTTTAGCCGTCCCCACGTCGTTCCGATTCTGTTCTGGACATGCCCACCACGGCTCTTCCTCGCCACTTTCACCGCCTTTGGCACTCCAGACTCTCCGCCATCTCTCTTTGCTGTTCGTACAGTCTGATCAAGCTCTTCCTTTGGTCTGCCCTACTGTCGGTCAGTAGGCCCTAAGTCGCCGGCTCATCACGTCCCCGCCACGGTGACGACTCCGCCCTGAAGAGCCCAGGTCAGATCCCGCAGCCGGGGTCCTTCCAGTCTTGCTCCCTCCCCGTCTCCCCACGGGGCAGCTGCCATGAACGTCCTGCTCCTTCCTGAAACTCCAGCCCCAGAGATGACAACATGATTGCAGAGTGTGAGGCGGGGCAATTGGCACAAATTCAGGTTTAATTGTGTAAAAATGGCGACGAGAGTGATGGTCGCCCTTTCTGGGCATCTGAGGAGCACCGTGAGGCACAGGCGCACGTGGGGCACCTTCACCTGCCCTTGGCACAGTGCTCGGCCCATGGCGACCGTTAAAAAAATACTGAGTGAATTACAGCCACTGAAATTCCCAGGTAAATAAGGAAAAAAAGGAATTATGCATAGAGCCTTCATTTCAAAGTATGGAGCCAAAGAATAAGTAGTTATTTTTTATCTCGTCCCCTAGGTAACACGCAGAATGAGCTCCAGAGGCGCTGCCAACATCGCTGCCCACTGACCATCACGTAAGTCCCTCCGAAGCGTTCTCTGTAGTAGAAACAACACAGTGTGACCACAAACGGGGTGGCGTTCCGCGTGGGGACACTTGGGATGCTATTGATGGATTACCGCTTTCTAGAAGGGGGTAAAGAGACAGAGGTTTGCTAAGGTCACGAAGGAGCTGTGACAGTGCTTACGGACAGGAATGAGCGTCCACATTCTTTTCACGTTTTACCCAGGGACCAACCTTAAACGTTGCCATCACTGAATCACCTCTGTCGCAGCCTTAATTGACTGCTCAGCAAAAGACACGGACGCTCATATTTCCAGACTATTCTCAGTGACTACTTTCTGCACTGGTTGGCTCTCAGCCCAGTTCAAATGTTTTTAAAGCTCAACCAGCCTGTATTACTGAAAGACTAAAATTACTAAGCACCCGTCACGCACAGACGAGCTAAAGAAGTGGGGCGAATACGTAACAGAACATTACGCAGCTGTCGAAAAGGGTTGGGAGTTTGATAGACAAAAGCAAATTGTGGAATATTATTTTTGGTGATTCTTTTGTATAAATTTTTATAACTGCTTTCACAGCCTCCTCCACTCACCCCCTCAAAAAAATTCTAGAAAGCCAAACAAAAAATCGTTAGTCTGGACCTCTGGGGCAGGACTCGGCAGAGATGCGCTGGCTGCTTAAGGAACAGTATTTCTATTCTGATTTCTCACCATAAATACATTTAATTTTACAGTGAAGACATTAATTAAAAATTCAGAAGCCTCCCCCTCCCTCAATAGCAAAATTTATTTTAGGTCTACAAAAATGCGATGTTTTTTGTCTGCATTTGGCGCAGTAATAGTGAACGGAGGCAGAGAGACTGTTATGTCGTGTGATCAACCAAAGACTTCTAAGACAGGCTAATCAGTTCATCCACCACACCCATCCACCCATCCATCCATCCATCATCCATCCATCTCCATCCATCCCATCATCCATCCACCCATCCACCCATCCATCCATCCACATCCACCATCCACCATCCATCCACCATCCATCCATCCATCCATCCACCATCCACCCATCCACCATCCACCCATCCACCCATCCATCCACCCATCCATCACCATCATCCACCATCCATCCACCCATCCACCATCCATCCATCCATCCCATCCATCCACCCATCCATCCCATCCATCCATCCACCCATCCCATTCCATCCATCCATCCATATCCATCCCACCCATCCATCCATCCATCCATCCACCCATCCATCCATCCATCCACCATATCCACCACCACATCCATCCATCATCATCCAACCCACATCCATCCATCCATCCCATCCCCAATCCATCCATCCACCCATCTCCATCCATCCATCCCACCATCATCCATCCATCCCACCATCCATCCATCATCCACCCATCCATCCATCACATCACCCCATCCATCCATCCATCCCAATCCATCATCCATCCATCTATCTACCTCTGTCGTCTACAGGTGCAGAGTCAGTTTTCGCCGCATGACTAGAGTATGCTTAGCAGCTGTGGACTTCGGTTCATCTCCTCTCCTCCACTGCTTCCTCCTCTTTTCTCTTCTTTCCTTCAGGACATCTTCATCGGTTGCTGTAGGGGCCGGTACTCGCCGCACTGTGTGGAGGAGTTTTCTGGCAGCTCCTGCCTCCGGGGCGTGCGTGGAGCATCGCGCTGGGTCCCGCTCCCCACGTCGCTTCAGCGCACGAGCCCGTGCGGTGCACTGAGCTTACCGAGGGCGGGGAGGGGTGATGCATTCATGCACCGGGGCACACGCGCTACATGAATTTTCAGATCCGTCCCTGCTCCAGGGTCTGCGATTCTCCGAGTACCGCGTGATCACACGGGGGTCGGTAGTGAAGGAGGGATGGGCGTTCCCCAGCATGGAAGAGAGAGGAGCTGCCTGTGAACGCCTCTAGGGCTGGGAGTGTTTGAGGCGGTGTGTCCCTACCCGCTGGGATCAAGAAGGGAGCGATTGCGAGTCCCAGTGTTCACGAGCCTTCCCCAGGCTTGGGGCGGACTTCGGGCTGCGCGCACCTTTCCCTTTGCACCCCGTGTGCCGGGAGGGCCCCGCCTTGCGTGCACAGGCTGGGCTTGTGCAATATCCTTCAACTTTTGTTTTTTTTTCTAGCAAAAGGTTTCCAGGCACACACTTGTATTCTACCTCACTTTTTTAAAATAAAAAAGAAATTAATTTTATCAGAGACTATTGCTGTATAAGGATAAAAAAGATTTATCCCTTTCTTGATTTCATATGGATTTCTATTCCATGTAGTATTGCTCACTGAGGGTGAAGACCAAATGCATCTACTACTTTTCCATCAGTTAGCCTCTTATCATTGACTACAACACAATTCATTGGATGCTATTAAATCACTTATTGATCATCGCAGTTACCAAAAGAAGGTAAACTATTCAATTCTTCTTTGTATATAATTAATAATTATATACAGCAGAAATAATTTGACATTATTAATTATCATTTAATTATTTCATTTAGCGAAATCCACTAAATGCCATCTAATCAACTTTCCACAATTATCTTCTTTCGTAAATTATACTTAATTCACCCTTAAAATCAAGATACATTTGAAAAAATCAATTTTCTAAGTATAATTTTAAGAAAATCAAATAGTTAAAGATGTTTTTTTAAAGACAGAAACTTCAAATAAGGCATAATTTGACAAGTTTTACAGAATTGCACTTTCCGATGGATCCATCATTTTTCACTGTTTATCTCAAAATTCCACAATAAAATGACGAACTTCTCTAAGATGGTAGTGTTCAGACATTTTCAAACATTATGAACGCAGCCAATTCCAATTAAGCCTTCGTGGCTCCAGTTTCTTCCACCTCAGCCGCCCTCAGACCTTGTCTTTGGCCGTAGATTTCGGCACCGAGTTGCAGCCGGCGAGCGTTTCATGCAGTGACTGTCCGTCGCTTCGCACCCTTTCTTTCCAGGACGCCCACTTCCTCAAGGGCAGACGCCCGCGCACGTCACGCACTCGAGCGCGCACATGTGTCTGCGCTCCTCGTTTATGCAGCATTATGGCACATGCGGTGGGAACCGAATTTAATGGAAAACGAAAAGACATTGGGTTTGACTATCGACGTGAAAGCTTGACCAAGGCTCGCAGAGTTTCCTTTTTCTGAAGCGGTGACAAGATTTAAATAACTTTAATGATCCAATGACAAGGTTGATAAAACCGACTGTATCTAATTTTCCAGTTTCGTTGCTAGATCACATCCCCGCCTCTCTAGTCTGTTCTGTTTATTAAGAAAAAACAACGAAAAAATCGAAATAGTGCTGGCATTTCAGCCCCTCGAGAGGCCATACAGAACGGCTTAGAGTCAGTGCCATCAAAAGAGCCCCTGGGGAGAGCGATCGAGTGGAGGTTCTCGGGAAGAGCCGCCTCCCGCGGGGCGTGTACCTCTTCCAGCAACGCTCGTCTCGGCGCCATTTCCAGCCCCGTCCGCGGCTTCGCGCTCCTTCCGGTCCGACCGCCACACGCTGCTTCCGCTTCCGAATCCCACTCCGACTCTCGCCTGCGTGACGTCTTCACAGATGCTTCCTCCTCGCCTGCCTCGTGCATGCGTACACACACACACGCACGCACACACATGCACACACACATGCGCACCACACATATGTGCACCACACATGCACGCACATGCACGCATACACATGCACGCACATGCATGCACACATGCACACCGCACACATGCGTACCACACATGCATGCGCACACACGCACACCACACACATATGCACCACACATGCACGCACACATGCACACACATGCACACCACGCACATGTGTACCACACATGCATGCACACACACGCACACACATGCGTGCCACGCACATAGGACTGAGTAAATTCCTCTCTGAACCCAGATGCCCCGCCCCCTCTGCTGCTCAGAGCAGGACAGCAGGACGCAGACAGCCTCAGGCCTCCAGGGCAGGAAGCTGGACGTGCAGGAGACTCACAGAGACTGACTTCAGAGCTCTTCCAATGAAAACCCGTGGCCCCCACCCCGATGCCAGAGCCTCCCAGTGGTCAGCAGCCCTTCCCAGGCCCGTGGAGGCCCGGAAAGGTCACCTGCGTTTTATGAAAAGCATCTAACATTAGAGACAGGATCAAACTCAAATGTAAAAAACTACGGCTTCATCTAAAGAAACGAAGGCAATTGCAAAGAGAAGAAAACTTTCCCAAGTGTAGTTAACATCTGCAGAGAGATGAGAGACTACATTTTATTAACAAACTTCTAGCAGGGCGATGTAATTAATATATTAAGAGCCGGGGAATGAGAAAGGACTCTTGAAAATTCAGGGCTATGATGGATATAAAGGCCTGAATAGAAATGTAAGAGACGCAGCGAAGACAAAACTGAGGAAATTCTCAGGAAACTGCCCTTCTGCGTCCTTACGTGCCGGGTCCTTGTCACTGCTCAGAAGTCGGGGTTTGTGTGTTTGCTGTTCGAGTCCAATAAGACGCGTGAGGATTCTCGCCTCTGCTGAGAAGGGTGAGGCACGTTCCCCTTCGTCGCTTTCCGATTTCCCATCAGTCCCATAACAAACGTCGGGGCCTCAGCCTTCGTCCTTCTTCTCCTTTAAAACGTCACACGCAGCGGCGGGAAGAGGGGTGTGGCGTGCGTGCAGAGAGAGCTGGCCCGCCTGCGGTCCCTCTGAGCTGGTGCTGGGTCCCTAGTCCTCCCAAGCTGTTCCCCGCCTCGCCCTGTGCCACCGAGCGCGGTCAGGCCTCGCCCGGGGCTAGGGCACGCGGCGCCGTCGTCGTGAACGCCAGTGTGCGCGGTGAGCCCCACGTGCCTCTCCGTCACGACGTCATCCTAGTCGCCTTCGATGAACGTAGGTCCCGCTGAGAGTGAGGACTTTGTCCTGCTCGCCTGTCGCTCTGGCGTCGGAAGACGGCATTGCACACAGCGAGACATTTGTTAGCAGGTGGGCGGATGCCACAGTGAAAACAGACCCTCGTCAGCAGGCGACATCGTCTTCCAAACGCGGACCTCGGGCCCCCGGCTGGGCGCGGGCCCGTCATTTCCACAGGAAGGAAGTGGGGCGTGGAGCCAACGGGAAAGCAAACGCACCACTGAGAGCAGTACAGATGTCCCCCGGGCAGCGGTTGGGTGTGGAGTGGTCCACCACGTGTTTTTATTGGTGACCATAACCTGGGGTCCAAACCGGCCCACGCTGGTGAGTGAAAAGGCTGTGATGCACCCAACCGCCAGACGCCGGCGTGCACACGGCAGGCACGGAGCACGCGTGCTCCAGGCAGCCCGGGCACGTGATCGCCCTGTTTAGGTTGCCCGTAAGTACATAATTTTAAGTGAGTTTAAAATGACAACACGGAACAGTTTAAAATCCCTGTGGATCGCTCCTCGTGGGGCCGCGCATCTGGAGCAGAGCTCAGAGCTGCGGAGGCTCCCCCGCTCCCGGGAGTGGAGGGGCCTGGGCGGGAGGCCGCTCTGAGCGCTTCGTGCCCGGCAGGGGTGTGTGGGAAGCGCGCCCGAGCGTTGCGGGGCGGGCTGCGGCCGGCGGCCACGACGACCCGTGTTCCACGCGCCCCGCACCCCGGGTGAGCACCTCCACGGCCCCATCCGGGCGCCGGCCTGGGGCCAAGCCCGTTTCTCTCCCCCTGCTCAGGATCCTCCATTATAGGTCTCTCTTTCCCCATGGTCTTTCATCTTTCCTGAAGGATCGGTTTTCTCACCCCTACCAAGCCCACTTCCTGTGTAAAGCGGGGACCACGGGGCCGCCTGAGAGGCCGCGTGAGGGGCGGTGGGTGATGGATGGGGCCGGGGCGCAGGCCGCCACGCGGCACCCCGGCCACGTTCTCCTCCATCAACATGAAACGCACGCCAGGCGCGGCAGTCCGCACGCACCCTCTCCCGCGGAGGACCGTGAGTAAGAGGGGGAAGTGCTCTGCTGACAGATGCCAGCACGCATAAAGGACACTCCCTATGACGGCGAAGCTGCGGCTAACAGATGGACTGAAGATGTGAGATGCAGCAAGATTTACCCGTCTAAATAATTCACGGGAACGTCGTATGGCAAGCGGGCGCTTTGGAGGGAGCAGCAGAAGGTGCAGATGGGAGGCCTGGCCGAGCCTCTCGTGTACCTTGAGACTATCTTTACGCCCACAATAGACAACCCATTAAGGACGGCACTCGTCTGGGTGACAGTGGGTCGCAGAAGGCCCGGGGCGCGGCCGCACACGAGGAACGTGCTTCCAGTTTGTCCCCCAAGGTCAAGAGCACATGTAGCAGTGAAGGTCGCAGTGTTGAAAGAGAATGCAGGGGTGGGGGTGCTGCAGCGTCACCCCGCCCCCCGCCCCTTCCCAGCTGCCGCCCCTGACCTCTCTGCCTCGGGGAAGCTGCAGCGACGGGGTTCTGGTGCCTGGCTCCGCGAGAGGCCCAGCCCGGCTCCGTCCCCTGGCGCTGACGGCCGGGTGCGGACTCCAGGCCCCCACGCAAGACTGCACGTGCAGCACCCTTCCTGTAACTGTTTCTCGGAAGCATGTGACAGCCCCGCCCCCCAGGCCCCTCACAACACGTTCAATCCTGTGTCCTCGCACATGGCGAGGTTTATTTCCGTGCACTTGACCTGTCTTCCAGACCATGCTACGCTCAGCTAGAGAAAAAAGACCCTTCACCGCTGGGCCTGGCTCTGAGTGGGACCCAGGAAAGCTTTCGGTGACGGAGGCTTTTCAGCTTGAAGGCGTCTTCTGTCATGGGCCTGCACATCCTGCACGGCTGGGCCACGTCGGCCTTGTGGCCAAGGGCAGGCATGACGGGCAGCACCGGAAGTGATGGGGGAACAGCTGCCCCAAAGCCCACTCGGCCTGGCTGGGCTGGGTGGCCCTGGTCAAGACACAGCCTCGCTCCCCCTGCAGCACGATGGCTTAGCAAACGACGTCCACACCCCGTTCCGGCTCTGGCACGCACTTCCCTCGGGACCCAGCAGGTGACGTCCAGGCATCAGGTAGCGTCTGGGCCAGCAGCTCACACACTCGCCCCTGATCACTGCGGAGGCACCAGGCTCATTCCAAGATGCGAAACCGAAGACCACAGAGTGAACAATCTGTTTTGTTTTAAGCTCATAAAGGACTCGCTTTTGTTTTGTGATGGTATTCATTTGAGAAGGTAGGCTTTTGGATTTTACTGTATCCTTATATGAAAAGAAGGAAACAGTAAGATCATAGATTTTGCTTTCTTTAAAGTCTCTATTGTGAAAAAAAAATCTGCTCTCCTCACTCATCTGCACACAAATCTTTTCTTGCTAGTTGCCTTAATGCTATTCATGATCAAGTCCAGAAGTTGCAGAACGGCTGGGGTGAGCCAGAAAGGAAGCGAGGCACCCTGCTACGCGGCAGCACCCACGCGCCTGGAGCAGAGCCTCGGCGGAGGGCACCCCGGCCGCCTCGGGTGCTGGGAGCTCAGGCTCTGCGACGGCAAATGCAAACCGAGCTTCGCCGGCTCTCGCGTGTCCAACTCCCCGAGCTACCGGCCCAGGGACCCCGTCTTCTGTCCTGGCTACTGCCCGCCCGGTGGCAGCTGCCCCACGCCCTCCACACCCCCCTTCGACGACAGCATCGGCTGCCACCCACACCCACCACGGCCCTGAAGGACCCCACGCAGGAGAGGAGGGCGAGGGGACCTTCTGTGGAGCAAGGACGCCGGATCGTTGCCGTCCACCTGTCCAGCGTCTTGCAGGACGCTTGGCCCTCCTGGAGCACACGGGACACCAGCTGTGAGTTCGCGGCTCACCCTGGTGCTGCTTGGGGTCCTTTCTGCTAACACTCGTGTGTGCTGCGTGTGTGGTGCGTGTGCGCCCGCGCGTGTGTGTCCAGCGACCACCTGGGAGGATTTTTTACTTCGTTTTCCTCACGGTGTCCGCGAACCTGTTTTTGACCTTGGCCAACCCACAGCACACCCCATCGAGGGCAAGGACACGGGGCGCAGCGGGGCGGCAGCAGCCGCGGGCGCCGTCTCTGTCCCTGGGCTTGGCGCGGGCTCCGCCCACCGCGGAGGTGACGCGTCACGCCTTTGCTGGCCGGCCACACAGCGTTCCACGGAGCTGCTACGCGCCGACATCGACCCCCCACGGAACACCCACGGCTACGCACGCATGCGGTCAGCTCCTGCGCGCACTCCCGCAGCCCTCCGAGCGGAGAAAGGCGCGATGCCACGCCACGAGCCCTCGCCAGCCCTCGTCACCCGGCGCCGCGGGGCGCGAGCCTGCCGCCCCTTCCCCAGCCCTGCCTGCGGCCGCGAGGGCCGCTCCGCGCAGTAAGCTGCGAGGCTGGGGACTCCGCGTGGCCTCGGCCCCCCGGCTCTGCGAGGCCGCGCTCTCCGGGGAAGGTTGGGTTTCGTTCATTCGCTCGCTTTGCTCCTGCTGCGGCCCCCGGCACCGTGAGGCCGGGCAGAGCGTGAGCGGGTCCCAGCGGGACCCCGCGGAGCCCCCCCGCTCCCATGGTCGTCGCTGCGCTTCAAAGGCCGCTTGACATCGGTCCCCGCGAACCGAAGGAGAACGGCACGAAGAGCGGGGCCACCCGGTTGTCCCACGCGAGGCCAGCGGCCGCGGCTTCGCACGGCGCTCTTTGTTAAGAGTTTCCGCCCAGAAGGTTACGAGAAATTGTCAATTTCTCCCTCCAGTTTTCCGTTCGGGATCTTTCCCATCACCAGTTCAAAGCTGAATTTGTAAAGACCTGTTATTTTCAAAGGGACAACAAAACTGACCAACGGCAGTGCAATCCTGGTAGATGCTCATGCTGCTTATTGTCACGACTCGGCTGAAGAGAAATCAGAATTCTTCTCTGAGGAAATAAAGGCCAAAAAATGGGGCGTATAGATTCCATGTTGAAGGTCCCCAAAAGATCCCTAACCAATAACCGTCCTGAGAGGGCTGCCAGTCAGCTCTACCCCCACACAGTTAGATTTCCAGTGTCCCGTTCTTCAGTATAAATCGATAATCCAGAATCGCCAGACATTTGAAGAAAATACTTAGCATGTAAGTTGGAGACCGACACATGAATAGGAAAGGAGGAAGGGAAGAACGAGGGAAAGAAGGAAAGAAAAAAGGAATTTACGCAGAGGAAAACAGAAAATCACAGAGACTAGGAGAAAAAATACCGTAAGTTAATATCGAAGTAGGTATTGATTGAATGATTATTAAGAAAGTGGACAGGACCAGGCCCTGAGGGAGGACGTGGGGCTCGTGCATCTGAGGGCTGGTGGAGAGCAGAGGAGCGAGGCTGTCCTGCTCTGAGCCGCGTTCTCCCGGCTCCCCAGGCCGCCTGTGTGAACAGAAGTCTCCAGAATACAGCAGTGGGAGCGAGACGGGCCGCCCCCCACGTCCGTGGAGAATGCCGAACCGCAGGCAGCGCGGATGCCGGCAGCCCCTTCGCTGCAGCCACGCTCCCTCTCACCGAAGCCCACAGGGGAACTACTTGCAGAGGGCCCGTTAACAAAGCACTCGGGGCCAAATTTATACTCGGGAAAAAAAACTGGGAGGTGCGAAGCCTGAGAGACGGTTATTCCCGTCTGAGCAACCGTATTTTTCTCATTTTCTATAGAGAGTTATTTTAATAGCTTAATGAGCAGTCTAAAAAAAATTATGCACCCGCGTAAGTGAATTAACGTTACCGGGAAAAACGTTAAGCTTTGGTATTTCTGAAGTTCTCCATCCTTTAGCTAACGGGGGCAGCTCGGCTTCTCGGGACCACGTGTGCTGTGCTCCCAGCCAGCGCCTGCCCCCCGCCGGCAACGCTGCCACCTCCCACCTCGCAGGCCGACGTCCTTCGCTCTCCGGGCTTCTGCTTGGGGCAGAGTCTCCAACGTGCTGAGACAGGCCTCCCGCCAGGCCAGCTTCTGGCTGGAGGGTCGGCAGCAGAGACGGGGCTGCTCGGCGTGGCTTTGGAAGCGGCCGGGACCTTCGGAAGCCTTTGGCCTGTGGGACCCGTGTCCGAAAAGCCAGGCGTGGGTTTGGAGCCCTTTGCTTCAAGGAGCTAAAGCCGTTATGCACCTACGACCCCCGCTGGGCGACGCTTGAAGCTCTTCCACGGTGTTGCAGATCAGCCGGTCAGAGCCTCTGCGGTCGCTGCCACATGGGCAGAAGCCCACACTGGGCACGGCGGGCACGGTGAGCGAGAGGCAGGGCCGGTGCGCCCGCCGGGGCCAAGCGCTCCTGGCTGCCTGTTCGCCCCGCTCTCCCGGCGTTGCCAGCCTGTGGTAAGGCGCCTGTTCCATGATGCGATTTTAGTGAAATCAAATCTGAACAGCCCAAAGTTACGTAATTAATGACATTCAGCTGCAATTACGGCCACTAATTGATCCCAGCCTGCTTCGAGGAAGCCCGGTGACAGGCAGGCGCGCTGTGGCTCGGGCAGGTGGGCGGAGGGCCAGCCCGCCTGCTGGCTTGGAAATACGTATGTGGCAGCACGTGGACGACCCGTGGGCCCATCCCGCGCACCAGCACCTCGGACACGGCGGGGTGAATGAAGAACCCGAGAGACTCTGCAGGGAGAGACGCTCGGGGCACGGGGCCGGGGAGAGGCCGCTGTCGGGGGGCTGCGCGGAGCCTGGGTTCTGGAGGCCCCGGGCACGGCAGTCGGTCAGTTCGCACCTTTGCCGTACATGACTTCCTCGGCCATGGCACACTCGCCGCTGGCCTCCGGTCAACTTCGTTGGCACCATTCGCGTTCTCTAAGAGTGACGCCAAGTTTTCAAAGCTGTAAACGCAGGCCACAGAGCCTCCGGGCACTCGCAGGGGGACGGGGCCATCAGCACGGGACACAGGAGGTCATGTAGGGAGGCGACCCTCGGCATCGGGTCACTGGACACCCGTGAGAAGCGAGGGTTCTGGGGCCCCGCCCTACACTCACTGAACCAGGGCCCAGAGCGCAGGAAGCCGTGGGCAGCAGCGTCACGTTTTCTCGAGGACGCTGAGAGGTGCGACGCCGGCGTCCAGCCAAGACGCCCAGCCACCGGCACGCACGGACCGTGCTGGCACCGCCTTCCCAGGGGCGTCGCGGGGAACCCGCTTTCCAGAGCCCAGGGGCCCCGCGTCGAGCGACGGAGCGACAGCTGCAGCGACACGGGGCTCGTCCCCCTCCAGGCCCCCACCGGGGGGGGCGCCCCTAAGGCCTCCGAGCGCGAGGCCCGGAGACGCCAGTCCCGCTCCCGGAGCGTCCTCTCGAGCGGCGCCGTGCGGCCCGTCCGCCCTCTCCCCTGCCCGCGGGAGAGCGATCCACTCTGCACTGCCCGGCATGCAGGGCGGCCCAGGCCGGACTCGCCCTCGGGCTCCAGACCGGGTGCTGGCTTGGGTGTGAGTCAGACAAAAGGGGGTGAGGATGGAAAGGAAGAGAGAGCGAGAGAAACAGCATCAACGAGATCGGGTGGGGTGGGGGAGAAGATGCTGCTAAAGGAGGCAGAGCGAGGATGCCTCCAGGCGAGAAGGAGCCCGAGGAGGAGGAGGAGTGGGAGGGAGCTGGCACGGGGCCGGGGGCCGGGCAGGGCGGAGGCGGCTGGGCGCCCAGCAGCTGCCCCGACGAGATCGCGTGCGCCGTGCCCGGAGTGGACTCCTCCCTGTGCTCCTCGGCCTCTGCGCCCTGGTGATGAATCGCTCACGTCAGGTCCCTAATCCCAGTCGATGGAAAACAAATGCCATGGCACCCGGCCCTTTGCTTATCCCACGCAGTTCGCACGCTCGCCTGGGCGAAGCCATCTGGGGTCAAGATGGCTTTCTGGGGACCCTCGGTGCGAATGTGGGGCGGCTCCCCGTGTCCCAGATGCCCTGTGGTTTCAAGGGCCTGGCCCTTTACGGGAGAAAAACATCACCAGCGTAAAGGTCAGGTCACCTCATTAAGCAGTCACCACCCACTTAATCCTCTTTTCCAGAGAAGAGTCACCTAGGGTCTTGATGAAGCTCCTTCCTCCAGGGACGAGGAGCAGCTCGCTCCAGCGACGATGACATGACTCACCAGCCCCGCACCCGGGCGGCAGGTCAGTTCCCCGCCCTCCCTGGTTCCATCTCCCGGCTGCGTTTCCCTCACCACGTTTTTTTTTCTTTCTGTGAAATTTACATTGGAAGCGTCTAGAAGAATGACTGGCCCCAGCTGCTCTAACACAGGCAGCCCCGAAAGCCGCGTTCGCTCTGGGGAGGGGGGCGGGCGCCGCGCTCAGCTCAGGCTGCGCAGTCCCGGCGGCCACGGGCCTTTTCGCCGCGCGCCGCGGGGTGGCCCTCTCTGAGGGAACCTGGGCAGGCAGCACGGTGCCCTGGGGGCCAGCGAGCCTCGCTTCCTCTTTCCTTGATTTAGTTTTTGTTAAATGTGTGGGGGTGACGTTGGTTGGTCGCAGTATACAAACTTTGGGTGTACTCCCGCGGGCCCCACTTTCAGCGCAGGGCTGCGGGCGGGGCTTCTCGCGGGGACCAGGGGCTCCCGCCTCACTCAGCCTCGATTCGTGCAAAATAAGGGCGAGGCACCTATTGCATCCTACTTTCTCTCGTGATGGCAACTATGTGTCTCGAAAATATGGGACGTTTCCCTGAAAGGTGTCCCTCCTTGCTTGGCGGTGTGCCTTCTCCGCGGCCCGGAAGTGGGCCTCCGCTGTGCCGGCCACGTTCACACCGCGAGAGGAAGCCGGGGCTGAAATGCGTTTGCTCGGTGACCGCACAGTGTGCATCGGGTCCACGTGGGCTTGTTTAACCTTCACGCCAACGGCAGCCTTACACAGTAAGTGACGTTGACCCTGTTTTTCATGGAGGTAAAGAAACACGGGAAGTTCAGGCTCTAACTCCAGAGCACACTGCTCGGTAGCCAGCGTCGATGAAACTCTGTCCCACCCCTAGTGTCCGGAACCTGCTCACGAGAGAAGATGCTGAGAGACATCGGATCGAAGTAAGACAAGTGAAAAGCGAAGATAAGAAATAGCAATAAATCCACTATCAGCAACAAGTGGGGATGAATTATACTCTGCTTCTCGGGGAGGACAGCTTGTACCCTAACTTTAATGTCTCCCCTCTGACACAGAAGACAAGAAGAAGGACCCTGCATGGACATGGAGACACTAAACAGGACACCGAAGTCCTCGTGCAGAACCTCTAACCAACCCGGGCGAGAGCACAGCACGGCGCAGTCAGAGCCGGGATTCGAGGGCTGAGCTCAGAGAGGCCAGAGGTCGCGTGCCCGGGAGAGGCGGGGCACAGGGACGCGTGCGATGGGTCTGGGGAGTTTCCTGGCCCCTAGCGGATGCCGTGAAGAACACCTGTGTCCCCCGCCCCAGATGCCGTGAAGAACACCTGTGTCCCCGCCCCCAGAAGCTCTTGGCGGGAGCCTGAGCCGTGGAGCTCCAGCGAGGCCGGGGGAGTGGGCCCTGCACGTCCCTCCCAGGGGCCCCCAGCTCCTGGTCGCCGGGCAATCTCCCATCTCAGCCCCGGCTCAGACCCTGCAGAGGAGAGTCAGGTGCCAGACGCTCCTGGGCTGAGATGACCCCTGGCCCCTTCCACCCTGCCTTCGAGCGCCGGCCTCGCCGAGCACGCCTTCCCAGACAGCGCCCTCGCGGTGCAACCAGACGCTGTGCTTGCAGGCACCGTCAGAGCCCAGGTGGGAGCAAGGCTGTCACCTCGCTCATGCACTGTCCTGTTCGCAGAGCAGCCATACGCTGCTGTCATGGTCCGCGGGGCGGGCCGCGGCTCCCCCCTCGGCCCTCCCTCGGCAGCCAAAGGGGAGTCTGAGCGGAGGATTTATCCCTCTCAGAACTGCCGTTTGTCATCGCTTGCCCTCTAAATCCACTTTTAATTCACTCCTGTGTCTCGGGGGGCGTGGCTCACGTCTCAGCCGTCCTCCCCTAAGAATGAACAAAGGCGGCCGGGAGGCCCTGATTGTCGCGCGTTTCCTTGTGGGTGCCAAGGAGCTGGGCACCAGCTTCCTGAGGGACTTTAATCTCAAAACACGGAAGCAGCAGAATTTCATCTCACGCTTGTCTTATGAGAAAACAGAAGGGCTCTTAAGTGCGCATCGGGATTTCAGGAGCCCTCAGAGTGGCATAAATGGGGGCTCAGTGCATGCGTGGGATCGGCCAAGCCCTCCGGGTGAGCCGTGCACCTCCCCCGCGCGCCGTCCCCGCCGCCACGGTGTCCCGCCGGCAGGGCCCTTGCTGTTCCCCTGCCAGCGTCTCTACGCCGTGCGCCATGAGCTCTGCTCGCTGCGTGTGCCCTGGACCTGGGCTTCTCCGCTTCCAGTGGCTCCTGACTGCGGTGCCTGACTGCACGACCCGCCCGCCAAGAGTCCTCGTCTGGAAGAGCACCGTGTGACCATTCAAACATTCCCTCGGTGCTTTGCTGGTACCATTTTATGAAAATGAGTGGGAAACAGAACACATGAACACGGGTCGCAAGTAGCATACGCCCACAAATTCACTGCAGTTGAGACAGAGGGGCGGACCGCGGCGTTCTAGAACGCATGGACCCGGGCGAGGCCGCAAGCGGATGGAGCGGGCGCGTGCTGGCAGAGCGACGCGTGAGGCCGGCGAACGGCCCGGAATGACGGCTGCCTGGCCGGGTCTGTCCTGAGATCGCGTTCAGGCTGTTGGCCCCATGGGGACCAGAAACTCAGGACCTTTAAGTCAGCCTTTGGGTGGGGAGAAACCCCGCCTGCAAGACGGAGACCTGCTCCCAGCGGAGGTGCATGTGCACGGACAAACGGACAACTGGTGGTGACAAAGCTCTCCCCGAGCAGGCCTCTGGTGGCCTTCGGTTACACACAGAAAACCCCAAAGGCGAGAGGACGCTTCGAAAGAAAGCAGTGCTGCCGTCATTGCCGGGCGCCCGAGAGAGGCCTGGGCGTGGTGGCCCGGGCGTGGTGGCCCGGGCGTGGTGGCCCCCGGCGCACCCTCGCTAGAGTCTCCGCGGAGCGTTTCTGGGGACAGACGTGGTCCTCGTCTCTGCCACACTCGAGGAGGCAGGACACTGCTGGCCGCGTCTGCCCTGACGACAGGTGGCCCTGGACATCGCTTTCTTTTGAGTCTTTTGGAAGTATCCATTGATGCCTTTGTGCATTTGTGGATGACAAAAAAAGATTTTCTTTAATAGCTGTTACGTTTCTCATTTTTGAATAAAGATATTTAAGGTAGGTCACTAGAGAAGTTTGAAACCGAGAACATGTCCCTTTAACAAAATGACATTTTTTAGTAAAGAGGTTCCCAGTGTCCCCTGCAGAAATATATCTGATTTCAGAAAAGGATTGATTCAAATAAAAATGTGTTTGTATAAGAAAAATTATTTTCTGCTGAGAAAATACATAGTTTGGGGTAAATTTATAGTTCTGGCCAGGTCATTAATATCTGGTTGTCAAAAAGTATTGGTTTGAACAAAAATATGTTGTAATAAAAATGCATTGTTTTGAAGAAATTTATTGGCCCCATGAAAACCTATTCGATTCAGAAAGATATGTTGATTTCAATGAAAAATCTATTTGTTTTAAGGGAGATAGTGCTGGGCTCTCGGCTCTTCTGTGGGAATTCCTGTCTGTGACATTGACGTTCGCCCAGAACAAGAAACACGGGCACCATTGGCGGACGGACGGCGAGGGGCGGCGGGGCCCTGTGGAACAGGTGACCCTCGGGGCCCCGCCCTCACAGCGCAGGGACCCGCACTTGCCAGCGGGTCCTCCCAAGGGTCCGAGGCGGGCGTGTCTGGCCGTGCTGTTCCAGAGGGAACACTCGTGGGAAAGAAAAACGTTACCAGGACAGAGTCTAAGCCACCAACGGAGAGCAGGCTGGGCGCTGCCAGGGCCTCAGGTGGGGCGGGGGGAGTGGGGAGCGGGCGCGGGTTTCCCACGGCACCGAGCTCCAGCCGTCAGACAAACACGTTGTGGGGACGTGACGTCCGGCGTGGCGAGCACAGCAAACAGCACCGCACTGCGGATTTGAACGTCGCCAAAGACAGAAAGCGGCGTGACTGCCCGAGGCGATGGGCGTTAGTTAACCCAGCGCAGACCATTTCCCGTCGGTGGGCGTGAACCCAGCGCGATGCTACTTGTCCATCACACCTCCACGAAACTGAGCAAAGAGCCACAGGAAGGTGGAAACGGCGTCGTGGGCGGAACACCAGGCCACTGCTCGGCCGCGAGGCGCCCTCGGCCTGCCGCCCGGCCCTCTGCCCTCCACAGAGCAGGCTCTCGAGGCAGTTAAGGGCCAGATTTCCCGTCCACGCGCCCTCGGAATCAAACCTTCTCTCTGAAAGAGAGAGGCATGCGAATGCCGCTGGGGTCGCGTTCGCTCAGTCTGACTGTGTCTCGTACCTAAAAGGTAACTCTGAATCTGTAGCTGGGCTTCAAGCAAGGGTCGACGGACCTGCCTACTGTGGGCCAGACGAGCACGCTAGAATCTGCAGGCCGCGCGTCCTCTGTCACGGCTCTGCGCGGCCGCCACGGTGCGGGAGCGGCCACAGACGGGGAGGAGGCGGCGACGAGGGCCCTGCGAAGCTCCACCGCACAAGGCTGTGGCGGGCGGACGAGGCCGACGAGCCGCAGCACGTTCAAGAACCGGCCTGGCCGCACGGGTCCCCGCGGCATTGCACGGGACGCGTCGGGGAAGCCGGCAGGGAGCGGACGCGGAAGGCCCAAGACAAGCAGCAGGCGCCGGCCTGAGAGGTGCTGCCCGGTGCGGGGAGCCCCCACAGCGGGGAGGGGCGGGCGGAGGGTGGCCGCACGTGACAGCCACCGCAGCCCCGCGGGACCGAGAGGGTCCGATCCACCCCCCCCCCCCAAAGCGCACAGCGGCTCGGTGGACGGCCTCTCCCTCGGCGTCTGCGCAGAGAAACAGCAGGAGGGGGTGCGAGCCCTCCTCCGCGAAGCCCCAGTGATCCATAAGACAGGTCGGTTTTTACCCTAACACGGGGCAGGTGCTGGGTGCCGCTCCAGGCCTGTCACGGGCCCCATGTGGGGCGAACATTCTAGAAGTCTCCTGACAGTGCCGCCGGCAGGGGGAGGGCAAACCCGTGCTCAGAGTGTGTGCCGATTCCTGTCAAGATAAATCACACCCGTCACTTCTCTGGGGAGGGAAGTAAAATGGCGTCAGCTTGCTGCCAAGTGGCCGGCTGCCCCTTGAGAGACGAGGCTGCATGAAGCGGGAAGCCTGATTTCTGTCACCGAGAACTCGGACAGCCACCAGCGGCGACACCTGGTCACATGTGCTGACCGTCGCCTCCATCGCTGCCACCCCCGCTGCTCCCCTCGCGCCCCCACTGTGCTGCCCCGGGGTGGCCGGCGGCAGCTGGCGGAGGTCGGCTGCCTGAGGCACGCGTCTGCTCCAGCCAGCTCTCTTCTGTGTGGCTCTCCAGGGCGGTCCCTCCATGATCACGGGGTGTTCCCCCGTCTCGCCCCTGCCGTGGGTCTGTGTAAACCCCACAGGCAGCTCGGCCACTGTGGTGCCCTCTGTGACTGGGGCTCCACCAGGCCGCGTGGCCCGGGCGGTGGAGCTGCCTGACCCGCAGGCCGGACCTGCAAACCCTCTCTGTGACACTGGGGGGGGGGGGTGCGCAGTTTCAGAGGCTTTCGATGGGCTTCCCCATGGGGACAGCGGAGAATCCAATACAGGCGTTCTCTGGAGCAGGAACACAGTGTGTTCCTGTCTATCACATATGTTTTGAATGGGGGCGCTGAATGGAGGGCCCATGGGGCCACTGCAATTCAGGCCGGGGCTGTGCTTGTTGTCCGGCCCCGGCCTAATGGACAGTGGTGGACTCATGGTCCAGGTGCAATAGGTACATATGTCTCCTATAGAGTCGACGTAAATACAACTGATAAAGCAAATATCGCTTGGTGCATTTAAAGTCTTTCTAATTTCCAGGGTTTTCACAGCAGATTATCTTGACAACCTAAGCATCTTCTTGATATGAAAATAGTCATTTCCTAGTGACTGTTTCATAAGTTCTGATTTTACATACGTTGGCTTTCCTTTAAGCAGGTGACAATTCTATTCATCAGCCCTTGGACAGCAGCTGTTCTATAAGACAGGTGTGTTAGATGCCGCAAAGGGGGCCCAGTGACACACGACGGCGTACAGGTAAGGGGGGTCCGAGAGTTTGACTCAATGACAGTAGTATTTGGCTGGAAATTACTAGAATTCAGGTAAAAAAAAAAAAGCCTTAAAAATTGGGCTTAAGTGGCTTGATTGTGAAGGATCTCAGAAGCCGAGCTGAGCATTTACACTTTAATTAGTAGAGAGTGGAGAATCACTAAAGGTCTTTGTTTTAACAGCAGAGAGGTATGACTGGAATTGAACAAATGGAAGCTTGCTTTTCTGCCTAAGAACATTTTTCAGGTTATTTGTGAAAATTAGTTTTGCTCTACAGAATAATCCCATCATGGTCTGCATCTGTGGTCACGGTATAAGGTAGGTACATGTAAAGAATACATGTGTTTCTTGACTTCCCAATTATGCTGTTTAATTATTAATTATGCTGTTTCAACTTTGACTTATGACGTAGTTAGTTGCATGTGCTCTCTTTTACCTGCTTCTAGAGAGCATTCTAGGGAGCATTTCAAGCTAAATCTGAAATTACCCTGAATATACCATCCACCAATATCCCGGTAAAGATATAAAATCAGTGACTTTCAATAAAAGTATGAACTGAAATCTACAGGGCTTCAGATTTTATTCAGAGAAACTTTAATTTCTCTAGAAAGACAAAATGCAGACATACATACGGTCATGTATAAGTTAAACTAAATGCTTAAAACAAGCAGCTTAAACCAGAATTTGAATTTGTATCACCCTAAAAGTATTACGTTTTTACTGAACCTGGAAAAAACCTCATTTCTTCACGTCTAGGGCTCTGTGCGGGACACCGGAGTCAGTCCACATGTTCAGTAAGAACTGAAGACCAAACCTGCGTTGTAGAGCACGAATTACAATGCGTGTGAACCGAAATGGCTCTGCTGTCCGATGTTGCAGAATTTGGTAGAAGGGACTTTTGAGTCCCTGCTGCTGATGCCTCAACTCACCCCCGGAGAGACTGAAAAGGGAGGAGTGAAGTGGCCAGTCAAGGAGCACGCGGCCACGTGAAGGCAGGTCCAGACCGCCCCGCCTTCCCCGCCTCCGCCTCGTCCAGGTGTTTTCCCCTGAGAGAGGTCGTGGGGTCGCCAGAGGACTTACTGAGGTATTGGCACTGGCCCTCCCAGTTCTCATCTGAAGGGCTGACGTGTGGTGGGTGAATGAGGAGTGGGGAAGGAAAGGGTTTTAACTCCCTTTATAAGAAGATGAAATCTATTGGTCATTTAAAGATCAAACCCAGGAACTAAATCTCCTTGACTTTTCCTGGAATTTGTAGTGTGAGCAGTTACGCGCGGTGGACTCAGGAGCTAAACCCCTCCAGCCCGAGGAGACGATGTTCAAACAAAGCGAACGGCTCAGGGTAAATGCTACGGCCGGTGAAGACGTCATGCTCTCGGCCTCGGCCCAAGTCCGGGCAGCGATACATAATGCATGACCAACAAGACTTCTCTTCGCAATTCTGTCTCGGCTGTTGCACAAGCACAAACCTCAAAGGAACTGAGTAATCAAATACAGATTCGGAGTCGTTAAATCTTCAAGGGGAGAGTTTTTAAACATTTGGTTTGAATAGCGCTCGCATGCTGGAGAAGCAACATGAGAAAAATCAATTAGAAATGAGAAGTTGGCCGGGACAAGGTGAGAAATCACTGCAAATTTCATCGTGACCTTGAATGTTACTCCTGCGAATGGAAGAGTTTAGAAGGAGGCGTGTCCTGTCCGTGCTACTTCCCAGGTTCTCTCTGAAAAGCAAAGTGGGGACAGGCATTCTGCTCTGGCTTCGTCTCTATCCACAACATGGAAGGGATGAGAAAGGCCGCCGGTGTTCTGGTCCGAGCGGAAGGAAGTTTTACGCGGACCGCCCTGTCAGTGCTGAGGAGCTGCACGGATGCACGGTCTTCCCACGACAGAGGCCCCTGTGCCGAGGAGGCCCGGCCCGGCCTGCCATGCTGTTTGGGTCGCACCAAGTCAACTGGCTTAAGCACATCATTTCCAAAGGAAAAAAGGTGGAGGCAGAAGATACAGACAATTCAGACTCGCATAACTGGGGAGCTGAGAGGTGAAGGAGGCTGGACTCACTGTTTTAATCGCGTTGGCTCACAGTCATTCCCCCTGCCCGGGCCCCTTTCATTGCACACCTGCCAGGTAGCATGAGGTAGACCAGCCTGGGTTTAGAGCACAAAGTCAGACAGAAATGCATGCTGGCTGTGTCTGGGCATAACAAGATGGCACTCAAGGCTTCTGACTTGCTGTGATAGGTAAACTGAGGTGGAGACCCTGGGATGAAACACCTGGTCCCTGACGCCGCTGCTGCCGCGAATCGAAGCCCAGCGCTTCTTAACACGCGAGACGGTTTTCATTCCATTTCAAACCGCCCGCCTTACGGAACCAAAGCGGAGATGTTTCAAGACCTTAATGAGTGAACACGATTCTGCAAAGCAGAGGTTTGACCGGCGTCTCTTCTCCCACCTGGTTATATTAATAGTGATATCGGCAGGTGCCAAGGGCGGAGGCGCGTCGTGTCCGGCTGATGGGCCAGCCGGCAGGGGCTTGTTGAAACCCAGCTATGAGACCTCGCCACAGCCATGGGTGGGGTGAGGAGGGTGGCTGCTGGGCTCTCGCCCGAAGGCCACCCTCCCACACATTTGATTTAAAACAATCACCACATATTTGCTATGGACTTTTCTTTCATTATAGTCCAACCCTGATATTTAATCAGTCTCCACTTCTTTCTGTTTGAACAAAATTGTGGATGCTAAACCACAATTAAAAAAAAAAAGGCCCAAGAAATGTCATCGCTACCATATTATTCCTCTCTGTGAACACATTTACAATACATTACGGTTTCAATACAAAGGTTGCCTATGATTAAAATTAATAAAGAATTAAAGCTGAACTTGTGATGATGGCCTCTTTTAATTTGGCTTAAATCAGTTGGACCAGAAAATTGGAAGTTGGGGGATGGGGATGGACTGTGAATTAGCAATGCACATTAGATTCATTAATCACGATGTAAGGCTTCAGAGTCAATTTCAACGTTAACTGGCACCTTAGACTGAGGTAGCTTTGTATTTACTAAGACAGTAGGTTTGTATCTTTCATCGAGAATCGATAGTAATAGGGAACGAAGTCCAGGAGAAAAACCATCTATCCAAGTATCGTACCTTGCGGGTGGTCAGGGACCTGCTCGTGCACTGCAATGACTGTCATTCACCTCCTCCCAGCAAAAGCACCCCATCGCTCTGGTGCATTGTCACCCCAGGGGTCCTCCCTCCCTTTTCCAATACGTCGCAAGAGGGTACAAGGAAACGTAATGCAGAAAGAGAAGGATGTGTGCGTGTTTATCTGATGTATGAATATTCTGATGTATGATTATCATTTATGGAATGAGAGTCAAAATATTTAACAATGAAGAATTCATACCAATTCTTCACAAACTCTTCTGAAAATAGAATAAGAGGAAACTTTTCTCCTTTCATTTTATGAGGCCGTCATTATGCGGACAGCAAAACCAGAAAAACATATCACGAGAATGAAAATTACAGACCAATATCTCTTAGAATATGGATGCAAAAATATTCAACAAAATACCAGCAAAACAAATCTAGCAATATATAAAGAAGAATCCTACATTATGACCAAGTGGGATTTACCCCAGAAATAAAAATCTGGGTCAAAAATCCTCAAATCAGTTAATGTAATGCATCCTATCAATAGGATGAAAAACAAAAACAACATGATTATCTCGGTAGACACAAAAAGTGCATGTGACAAAATCCGATATCTTTATTGACAGAATCATTCAACAAACCAGGAGCAGAGTTGCTTCCTCTTTACTCATAGGAGTAAAGAACTCCTATGAAAAAAACCACAGCTAACAACACACTCAATGGTGAAAAAAATGGATAATTTCTCCCTTACATCAGGAACAAGGGATGCCGGTTCTCACAACATCTGTTCAACACCATGCTGGGGGTTCTAGCCAGGGCTGTTAGACAAAGAAATGAAGCATCCAGGTTGGAGAGGAAGAAGCAAAACTATTTCCATTCACTGGTGAGATGACATTGTACGTAGAAAACCCTAAGTAGTATACTGAAAACTATTAGAACTAATAAGTGAGTTCAGCAGGATTGCACAATACAAGATCAATACACAAAATCAATTTAATTTCTATACACTTGCAATGTACAATCTGAAAATAAAATTAAGAATATAACAGTATCATAAAGAATACTTAGGCATAAATTCAATACAAGAAATGCAAAACACATACTCCTGAAATCTACAAAACATTGTTGAAAGAAATTTTAAAATCCAGATAACTGGAAAACGCTGTTATCATGGCAATGCTCCCTAAACTGCTCTATGACTTCAACGCAATCCCTATCAGAATTCCAGCTGTCTTCGTAGAAATTGACAAGCTGACTTTAAAATTCATACGGAATAAGAAAGGATCCCCAATAGCTAAAACAATCTTGAAAAACAAAAATAAAGCAGGAAATCTTACATTTCTCGATTTCAAAACTTACTGCAGAGCAACTATAATCAAGACGGTGTGGCGGGATAGACAGATGTATTCATGAAACAGCGTGGAGCTTTCAGAGTAAACCCTCACATCCACGGGCACCTGGCCCTAGACGAGGTTCTACGGCCGTGCCATGGGAGGGGCCTGTCTTTTCTAGGAACGAAGCTGTGATAACAGGAGAGCCCACGTGAGACTATGGGGTGGGGTTCTTACACCATACACAAAAGTTATGCAAAGTGGAGCAAAGGCCTTGGGGACAGAGCTCTACAGCTCTTAGGAACGAACAGGAGTAAGTCTGCAAGACCTTGGCTTTGGCAAAACACTCTTACATATGACACTATAAGCTTGAGCAACAACAGCAAAGATCATTATTTATCTAGCATTTTAGTTGCTTGTTTACTATATTGTAAGCTCCTTTAAGGTACATGGTGTCGTCTTTGAATTCTCATATTACCTATCCAAATATCTTGCTTATAACGCATGCCCCCGAACTGTAGAACAAATACATGGCTTATAAATGTATAAAAGTGGAGCAGCTCCCAACAATGAGCAACCCTTCAGCACAGGCTAACGTTTTAAAACACCATTTTCACTGAAAGAAACGAAGACTCCTGTCGGAAATCAGAGCGTGTGCTACGTCCAGCTTCACTCTTTCTCCAGATCGCTTTGGCTATTCGAGGTCCAGCTCGATTTTCGACATAGTTCAGAAACATCATAACTTTCAAATGAATAAACTGAGGTTCAAACCCTTTGAGTTTCCCGAAGCTCCCCTAGGTCTCTCATTACAGAGTGGTGCATACTGTCACCTCCCACGTGCGTCTAGGAGGCTTCGCAGGCCCGGAGAGAGAGTCAGAGATTAATAACAGGGAAACAGACGAAGTCTCTCACGGGGAGAGTAGGGCAGGGCTGAAAATCCCGAAGAGACATGTTGAGACTGGGTTTAATTTGGATGAGATCAATGATCAAGGCATCGGTTTATTCATCTGAAAACGATAATAATTTAGAGTCACTTTAAGACTCGTTCTGGACCTCAAGCAAGAAAACGGATCTAAGGGAACGTTGCCGCGGAAGATACAGGGCGTGCGATTACGTCTGCATTGCAGACGAACAACACACATTTCCGGTGTGTGCTCCACGCGCAGTCTGGAAGCCACAACTCGAAAGCCCCCTGCAGCCTGCAAAGCGTCACCAGCCAAAGGAATTCACGCGACGACGACCAAGGAAGAGGAGCACAGCCCATTTCACTGCTGGGGTTCTCCCCATTTGTCCAGATAAGGTCGCGATGACCCTAAGCATCTGTCCCAAGTGGGGTAAAAGAAGCCAAATCCACAGCGAGTGATGTGGCTGGGAAAGCCACTTTGTCCTGATGACCCAAGTAATGCGGTCGGCTTCCCAAGCCCTGGTTCCCCATCCCTCTAAATCCCAGTCCGCTGGGGGCTCGAGGGTTAGGGACGAAGACCCGGCGGGTGGGGGAGTTAAGAGAGAGACAAGGGATAAAGCCCTTTTCCCAAGTTCTTGGCCGGATCCGGTCTCGTGCTGTCTCTTGCTGACGGTGGCAGCTGTGCTGCCCGAGGCGGTGCTGATCCATTCTCAAATGAACACAACACCCACTGGCAACTCCCCAGATCCTCAAGCTGAGATCTCCATGACCTGCTTTCTCTTTTCCTAAGCTCCCTGAAATTACTTCCTCGTTTCTTTTTCCTTTTTAACTACAGAACGCAAGTGCTCTTTGAACTCCGTTTCTTCCCCCAGTCGCTCTTAGCCCTGGTCTTGCTCAGCGCGCATCTCCGTTCCTTTGCGGAGTGAGAAAGCAGAGGCTGGAAGCAGGTGGACAGACTGATCCCTGCTCCCCGGGGACCAGCAGCGAGCCGCGCGGGGCTCCCGCTGTGCCCGACGCTGCCCCACGAATGACCTTGGTGATGTGGTGTAGACACCTTCCGGCGACGCTACAGCCCCCAACACACGCGCTCAGCGGACCAAGGAGACACTTCTGCATTTCTCATTCAAGTCCGAGACATCTCCACCATCAGATCCTTTGCATTAAGGTCAGAGAAACGAGTCGGGGGGTCCACGTGCTGAAGGGTGAGCAGAGCCGAGGGCCAAGCTGCAGGGCAAACAGACTTAGGTCACGAGGGATCAGGCGGGAGGCTTCCCCAGCAGGGGGTCGTGAGGGCCCCTCTCCTAGAGGGTCCGTGCCGTGGCACCGGCTCGTGCCAAGCGCACCACGCAGTGGGCTCGTGATGTCCTCGCAGCCACCCTACTCAGCAAGAGGGGCGCATGCCGGCGCCCTCGGTCCGTGGGCCCGCGGTGCAACTCGCAGGGAGTAAGCGTGAGGAGGAGGGCGCGGGCGGCAGGCCCCCGGGGGGCTCTCTGTAGCCCGACGCACGGGAACTCCCGCCGGGAGGACGTGCGTGCCGGGCTTCCCCAGACGCTGTCAGACGTCTGCGGCCACCTGCGGCCGATCCCCGCGTGCTGCGGTCACCCCCACACGTGTCCTGCAGGACTTGGTTCTGTATTTAGATGAAATACTGGAACATCTTCACTGCCTCAGCCAGGGCGAGGTAGGGGCGCAGCACTACGGGGCCCAGAACCGTCGTGAACCGAGCACACGGACACCAGACGCCTGGTCCCCGGGCGGCTGCGAGTGGTCGTGGACACGTCACCCAACCCCCCTGGGCTCGTTCCTTTCAGCTGATCAAAAGGGGAGCCGGCACCTGGTCACCTTAAAGGAGGCCCAGCCCCTGGCCCCCGATTTTAATAAACGTGAATGAAAGCCACAGCAAAACCGAGCATTCTCGTCAGCGCTGTCTACGCTCCAAAACACAATCTTTCCATCCCCAGAGTTCTCTCATTCTCTCTCTTTCCAGATGGACTGTCGTCAGTTTGTGGCCTCTCGACGCAATTTTGCTGAGGTCGAACTGGTGATATGTTTACATACCAGAGGCCCAAAGGGACACCCTGCACAGGTGCGGTCACTGAGCAGACATCGCCGGACTCTCCAAAGTGCCCGGCCCTGGGGACGAAACGTCCCTCAGCATTGCGTGCGGCTCCGTGCTGCTCACAGCCATAGGGGAGGCCGGCGTCCCACGCTGCCCGTTGCCCGAAGGCCCAGAGGAGCAGACGCTGAAGCTCCGCCCCGAGCCGCCCTGAGGGAGCGCGAAGCTGTCCTGCCTTCACGAAGCGGGCGCAGCTGCGCGGAGGAAGTTCAGGGTCGGCAGGCAGGACGCGCTGACCATAAGGTGGCTGCGTCCCTGAGGGTCACAGACCTTCACCGCGTAAGCGTGACCGCTTACGACGCAGTGTGCCTGACGCGCGCGGCCAGCGCGCCCCCCTCGAGCGCCCCTGCGAATGACGGGGACGCCGCCAGGTGTTCCCTCTGGCTCGGCCGCCGGCCCTTGTAGAAGGAACTTGTGTGTTTGGTCTCCGCTTTCCGGGACGGAAGCTGCGTGTGCACTTCCCTGGCCTTCGCCCGCGTGAGCACACGATCCGGTCCACCCGCCCAGAGCTCCTGCTGCGCAGCAGTAACGCGCTGTCCTCTCGTCCAGCCTTTCTCTAGGTCTGAAGCCCAGAGCCAGGCCGTGGCCCAGAGGGGCCACTGACACCCCTTACACACCCCTTCCCTTCCCTTTCCTTTCCTTCCACCTGTACCCATCCCCAGGGGAAAGCACACAGACGCGGGCAGGGGCCAGCCCTGGGACAGGCCTGCGTTTGAATGAACCACGCGGGATCACGTGTAGGGTTTAGAGAAGCCGTTACACGCCATTCACCTGGGGCAGTCATCCCCAAACTACAGTGAGCGGGAGACTCCCTGGAGAGCTCGTAAAACGCACTTTCCTGAAATTCCACCTCTTGAGATTCTGACTTGGGAGGTCGGGGGAGGCCTGAGAGGTCCCAGGGGACGGGCTGCATTCCAGGAGCCCCACTGCGAGCTGCAGGCTCCAGACCACCTACGAGCTGTGCGCAAGGGCCATTAGGTTCAGCAACACACCGCGCTGGTGACCTTGAGTGAGGTGGGCTCGGCGGAGCGGCAGAGGCGGAAGCCGGGTTTGCAGCCCAACGAACAGAAAGCAGTGAAGCTGAAAGGGGGCAGCCACCGTCTCCAAATGCACGGGGGACGGGGCTACAAGTGGGAGAACCTCTTAAAGGCTCATAAGAAAGTGGCGTCAGAGAGGAGGAGGGTGAAGCTGTTAGAGACGCGAGCTGATCGGTGAGGGACATTCGCAGGGAGGCTGGAGAGGGTGGGACCGGGCACAGGCGCGGGGTCTGTGTGACGGAAAGGGGCACCTCTCCCCACTCGCAGCTGGGAGAGAGGGTACAGGACTGTGTGCGGGGTGTGGATGAGAAAGCCTGGTGTCAGGAAACGCATGTTCCTGTGTGTCGGTGAGGGGGCAGGTCTTTGCTGGGTGTGCGGGGTGTGTGTGCGAGGCTGAAAAGGTTGCAGGGCGTGGAGCTGGGCTTAGGGGACACACGACCCTGCCTGGGGCCTGGGTCGCTCCGCAGCTCCAACCTACAGGTGGTCGTTTTGCTTTGTTTCCCAGGGGCATGTGGCGTCGTGGGTGCAGATGCGAATAGCATAGATAGTGAAGTCCATCGAGGACAGGGGTTTCACCGCGCCAGGGGCGACGGAAAGACGGGGGGCAGAGACCGACTTCATTCCCCGAAGGCCTGACCCTCGGACGGCTGCTGAAGCAAAGGGACACGGCCCTTGGTCTCCACGTTAGGCCTCGTGCGCGGCATTCGGGGGCCCCGGGCAGCGCGGTCCTCGGTCCCCGCAGCCGTGTGGCCTCCTCCAAGCGCAGCCGAGCCCCGCGGACACGTGGCTCGGTCGCTCGGCCTCTGTCAGCCACCTGTCGCTGCTAAGGGCCACTTCGGAAAGTAGACGGGTCGGCCCAGCACAGGGAACGGCCCTGATGCAAAACCTGCACAGACCCTCAGCCGCCTCACACGCCTGGCCCCTGCCAGCAGAGCGTCAGCAAAACGATCCGCCTCTCGTCTCCCAGGTACAGAAAGACGCTTGGAGCCCATTTCTTCTTGAGTCTGTGAGGTGAAACACTCGCCTGAGTGGCGACTTCCTGTGCTGGGCAGTTTTCAGGCAGACAGCGCTTTTCTGGGGCCGGGGGAGAGCTGGCCGCAGCTAGTCCCCACGTGCGAGGACGGCTCGTCAGCGCCGCCCGGCTTGGCTGTTTAAGTGGGTTTAAGTGCTGCTTTTTTCTTTGATAATTTATGGAACTGTTGATTAAATATACATTTACTTCATTTCCAAGGCTAGCCCAAGGTTCCAGCTAATTCAAAGCAGATGTGAGCTAATAGACGAGAAACGTTGCCGAGATCTCTCTGCGTTTTCACCTTCTGACCGACTGACTTGAAAAATTAAGTTGGCCACACACTCACATAACTGCACGCGCACACGCGCATCACTTGTGTGTGCTTTTTCTTGTAGTTGAGGCTGGACTTCTGTTTCGTCAGTCAGTCTTTCCTTATTACTATTTCTACATAGGTTATAAGTTCTGTGAAAGCGAAGTTTGGGTTTAATATCTTCCTGTTCTAATCAAAGAGTTCAGCACAGTGCTGTAAATGCATTGCTCTCTCAACAAATGCTTGATTAAATAATTAGGATTTGAAGTTAATTTGTTGTTGCAGACCTTCAAGAAGCACTAAATGCTATCTATTCAGAGATCATGAAACGTGCAGACCGACGATCCGAATTGAATCAGGCTATTTCGAAGGACCCATGCTGTGGCTGCCATCATTTTCGGCTTCATGTAAACAGAAACCTGACAATGTCGACAGAAATTTAAAATGTCTCCCTCCCCACACAACACGCTTAACTCCTTAGGATGCTCTTGGATCCTTCCGGTGCTGCCTGGGACCCAGGCCCCGTGTCTCAGGGGACAACTGCTGGAGCCTTGGGGTCCATCCCTCGAAAATCTCTAAGTCCTGGTCCAGTGCCCAAGAGGAGTTAGAACGATCCGCACCATCCTTACAATGCGCCCCAAACCCAGAGCAGAACCAAGTGGGCCCCGGTTCCTCTTCTCCCATCCGGGGCTCCCTCAGACCCTTCAGCCTACATGCGGAGTTGACCAGATGTTCTGAGGAGCTCCAGCTGTCTATGGGTTCGTATTAAGGTGTCTAGTCCAGAGGCAGGCGAGGGTGGTGGCCGGAGTCCCTTGCCCGGGCATCGCCTGGCACTGGCACCCGCCCTGTGTGTTGGGCCACACCCCGTGAGCAGTGCGCCCTGTTCTCTGAGGTCTCTCAGGACGGCTGCCCCAGGATGCCTGTGGGTCCCGCCATCAATGTCCTCTCTGGGCTCGGCCCAGGGTGCCAGCACCCTGCTTTCCTGCGTCTCCCCTAAGTCGTGCTGGGTGTACTGGCTACGGCCGCCGTAACAAATCACCACCCCTTGGTGGCACGGAACAATAGTGTCCTCTCACAATTCTGGAAGCCAGAAGTCCAAACCCGGTTTCTCCGGGCTGACATCAAGGTGTCGGCTACTGACCGCTCCACGGGAGAGCCCGTCCCTTGACGTTTCCGACCGCTGGTGGCCGTCGGCACTCCTTGGCTGGCGGCGGCATCTCCCACCTCTGCCACCACGGCCACGTCGCGTCTGAGTCGGGCCTCCCTCTGCTTCCCTCTTGTGAGAACGAGCGTGACGACACATGGGACCCCCGGGCAGTCTGAGGCTCGGGAGCGGCGGAGAGGCGGGCTGTGTCGCCCGTGTGCGCTGCGCCCCGGGTCCGGGAGCACTGCGGGAAGAGCGGCCGTCGTGTACGTTCTAGGTGCTGTGTGGGTGTCCGAGGGGCACTGACCTTGGCGCCCTGGCTTTAACTGTTAGCACTAACTGTTCCTGCAGGCCCAGAACCCAAATCCGGTATCCGGCAGACGGCCCTCCGATGGCGGCGCCATGGTGAACCTGGTTGTGGGGACTCAACATGGAGAGTTTTTGTGGGCGGCGGAATTGAGCTCCCACTGAACGCGAACTGTGGGACGGGGACAGCTCTCCGGCTCCGCCGCGGTGACCGGACCTGCCCCCAGCAACGGCTCACCCGCCACAAGTCCACCCCCACTGGTTTCCACGGGAAGGTGATTGGGAAGCTATTTATTATTCAACTATAAAAGGAATTCAGCAAAATCATGAATCACTATCATTAATTATTCACTGGGATTAAGGAATCGGTTATAACCGTGTCTCCCTTTAATCCTGTTTTATTAATTTATATTCCTTGGCAAACTCTTCTACTAAACGGATTCCAGCTCACTGTGGGACCCAGGGAAGGACGAAGGTCCCTGGGGCTGAAGAGCAGCATTTGCTTTAATTTGATAAAATAAATTAGCATGGGATTACGGGTGCCATTAGCATAAAACCCCCACGCCGCCGCCAGCCTTCGGGAGAATGTGAGTGATAAATGGGGTGTGTGTGTGTGTGTGTGTGTGTGTGTGTGTGTGTGTGTACGTGCGTGTGTGTGGTACACACTGGCACATGGGGAAAGAGTCGAGGTGGCTTTAAACATCAGGAAAGACCTCCAGGTCACGTGCGGTCCACCCAGCATGACTTTCCCTTCTGGCTGTGAAGCAGTAAGGACAGAGTATTTCCCCAGAGATGTCGCTCCCAAAGGCAGGCCCCAGCAAGGACGGCTCCGGCGTGACTCTGCCCCTCACCCACGACTCCGGTTGTGCGTGCCAAAGATCCTAACTGCCATTTATGGGCATATCAGCTGGAAGATGCTAACCTTGTACGCTTCACACACTTAGCTCTCTAAGTGTTCTCTACACCCTCGTCTCCTTTGATCCTTCTTTAAACAAGGGGGAAGTCATGTTCTTGAATAAACAAAGCAAAGCGGAAGGGGTTGCTAGGAAGAGCATCCAGCCCGTTACAAGGAGAGTGTGGGCATTAAACACAGCTTCGCACTTCTTATCTTGGAATATTTTCTCAGTGCTACGAGCCCAGTTTCTTTTAGAAGAGCCATCATAGGGCTGGCGTAAGAACTTGGTGGCTCAGGACTTAGAGAACCATTCCAGAACTGACACAAAGCGGGGCTTCTTAGGGGGACTGCTGCTGTCGTCACTGAGGCTGAACAGTCAGGCAGGTCTCTTCGTATGTCACACCCCCAGAGTTGTGGGGTGCCTCACACGCGTCCTCTCCTTTCTCGAAACGCCCTGAAAACGCGATTTAAAGCAGAAGCGTTTAGTCTACTGTCCTCCCAAGAACGTTCCGAGCGCTGCTCAAAACACACCATCTGTGGGGAGAGTGGAGCCCAGTGGGGAGGCCGGGCTGGCTGTCAGAGCCGCAGCCCCCCACCTCGGTCAGAACGGGGTGCCCTCCCCTGCCGGGGCTGTGGTTCTAGCCTCCCGCACATGCTGCCTGTGGTCACGTCTGAAGCAAGAGCGACGCCTCCTTGGACTCCTGCTTATCCGTGGCCAGGAACGTCTGGCCTCCTCTTCTCTTTGGGCTTTAAGAGAGCCACACATCTGGCCAGGAGCTGCTGCCATGTGCCATGCCCTATGAGCAATTAGGCATTTCACAGGAGTGATGGCTCTGTCAGGCTGTGGTGGTCGGACACGATGACACAGGCGATGCGTTAGTGGCCCGGGCAGGGTGTCTGTGTGTGCGTGCGTGTGTGTGTGTGTGTGTGTGTGTGTGTGTGTGTGCACATGCATGTGTGCGTGCATGTGTGTGCGTGTGTGTGCGCGTGTGTGCGTGTGTGTGCATGCGTGTGCGTGCACACTGCTACCCGAAGGCAGCGGCCATCCGCTGTCTCTCTGCTCGGCGAGCCTGCAGGTTGAACACAGTGGCAAAGGTGCCGGGTCTCGCCTCAGCAGCACCGGCCCGTGTCGCCTGCGTGGGGCTCTGAACGCGACGGCCTGCCGGCTCGCGGAGTGCCTGGCTTTGTGGGTGTTCTTTCTCACCCCTCTGACAGAGGAGATCTCTCGGTCTACCGTGCATGGTATTTCTTGCCCACCTCTCAGGCAAAGGGAGCCACTCTGCTCCTTCTGAAGATGACTGCACTAGACAGACGATGAGTCAGCTACAAAAACGAGCGTTTCTTCCTCTTCCCCTGATCTTGGAAGAATGACTGCTGTCGAAGGGATAAGCAAAGCATGGAATATGAGCAGCGGAAGAAACCTGAGACCTCATCTGGTTCGACTCCATCATCCGAGTGAGAAGCGGGCTTGGCAGAGGCCCGGACCGGGCGCCGATGCCAGGCCGGGGCTGTTCCCACGGCTCCTCGCTGCCGCCAGAGATGTTCACGGAGGGTGAGGAGGAAGGTCCCTGACATGTGTGAGTGGTACCAGTGCTTTGCAGAAGACGGATCAAAGTCCTCTGAGAGGCCGTTAGTGAGCTGTAGGTGGGTCCCTCGCTCTGCGGCTGACTCTGCTCTGTTTATGCCCAGAAAGGTCTGTGATGGTCGCCGTCCGGCCGCGTGGACACCAGGTGCGGCTGCTTCTCGACAATCAGACCGACTCAGCAGCTGCTCATCACAGTCTACACTGGCACCTTGTACAACGTCCTCAGTTCACATGGTACCACCACGGCACATTCCAGGAAGATTCTGGAGTATGTATCTGAAGCAACAGGATGCAGGTACAAATAGAAATCTAATTAAAAAAAATATATAGTCTCCTAGGACTAAAATGGTCATTAAATAAATATTTTTAAAACTCATGTGAGTCAGAGGGGGCTGTGGCTGGCAGTGAAGATTCCGGTTCTTCCTTTCGCGGCAGTGACTGGTGAGTGGGACGCGGCCCAGCTGAGCGGTGACTGCCAGGTCCTTTCCCTCCAGTGGAGGTAGCGGCTGGCCCTCAGGAAGGTGCGGGGAAGCGGCGAGTGCACATCAGGCCTCTGGGAAGCAGCCCTTGATCCCTCGCTGTCTCTCCTGTGTACTAACTGGCGGCAGACCCCGTGCGTCTGTGGGTGGGGGCGGCAGGCACTGAGCCCCTGAAGCTGCGTGCGGAAGGAAGCATTGCCACCGCACGTGCCCTCTGTGATGACCGCCCGCGTGGACATGAACGCTTCCCGTGCGAAGCCTCTACGCTCTGCACGTCCAGAGTCAGCCGAGGCACAGGCCCAAGCAGATGCGGCCGGGCTGGTGCCCACAGCCTTTCCCCCAGAGGGAGGCTGCGGGTTCCACAGGCAAGACCTCCGACGGTGCCAAGTGTCATAGGCACCGAAGACAGAGTTGTGTCCGCAGACGCCATCTCTGAGGTGCGTGCACTCGGAGTCGGGAACTGGGGCCAGTAATTGAAAGGTCAGATTGATGAGACTGGCTCCAGAGATAAGATTTCTATGACAGGTTGATGGATACCCCACTATCGAGGTGTACTTTTAATCATAATCTCATTACTTTACTTCTGATGGTCGGACTCACCTTGCAAGAAGGATTTGGTTCTGTTTCAGAAGGAAGAGTGGCCTTCAGGGGCCAGGGGGAAGTGACTGAAGTAGCAGAGGAGGGACACACCACATGAGGGGGGGGGAGGGAGGGAGTCTGGGAGTGAAGACATTCAGCGGAGTACAGTTGGGGGTGGAGCCGATGGAGGGTTAGAGCTCAACGTGGCGTCTGCAGACATCTCGGTAGGACCAGGAGGGCGCATCCCAAGCCAATAAGCGTGTCATGGGGAGAAATGAGGATTTAAACTTAATAGCAAATAGAGCCAGCAATGCAGCTTTGTAGAGCTGTGGGGAGTTTGGTTCTTAGCCCAGAGAGAGCTTAATAGAAGTCAATAATGAAATCATCAAGATGCAAGCATTAAATGCTCAAATGTGCCGACTCCGCCTTTGATTACAAAAGCTTTGTTTCTCTCCAAGCACAAACCACGTATGCGATAGACTCTTCGCTCAGAAGAAAACAAAGCACTCACTTTACAAAAATACAAGTCATTGTCTTAGTTCATTATCCCTTTCTTTCTGGAAGGGGAAATCGAAAACCAGGTAACGAGGCAGTTAAGGGATGGAGACCAGCAAAACCCCCAGACTTAAATTGAAAGGAATGTTTAACAGCGTCTCTCTAATTGCCATTCAGTTAAAGACGGCGCCCTGTACGCGACCTTCCCCCGCCCCAGGTTCAACAGCAGCGACGACCTGTTCTGTAGCATGTTTCAGTGCTTCAGCAACATTCTTTTATTAACCGCATCGTACTCCAGGTAGGAATGCGAATAATTTCGCCACACAGGGCCGAAGCCAAGGGCAACGTTCGGGCACACCCGCCTCACATTGGTGGAGGCGCTGAGAACCAACCTCTGTGGAGAATCAGGGAGGAACGCCCCCCATGGGATTAGAGACGGCAAAGCCCTACCCCTGATGGTGTGAGAATTGTGACAACACCGTTGCCAGCGACATGCAGGACGGACCTCGGGATCGCGCACGGCCCCCGGGCTCGCGTCCATCGTGGCCTCACACTGGGGACCGCCCCCGCGTTAGCCACACCTCTGTGTGTGGCTGTCATCTGGATAAACATGCACGGTCCCTGCCACCAAGAGGGTCAAATATCACCATCTTACTTGCTTCCAGAAGTAAATTCCCAAATAAAAAAGGGAGAAACCAAAGATTAAGGACACATAGAAAGCTACGTTATATTTGCCAGAGCAGAAAATAACAGTATTTATGAATTTGAAAGTGGCTAAGAGAGTGGATCTTAAACTTTCTTGTCACAAGAAAAAAATTTTGTAACTATGTATCATGACAGATGTTCGCTGGACTGATTGTGATCATTATGCAATATATACAAACACTGAAGTATCATATCGTACACCTGAACTAATACAATGTTATATTTCATTTGTATCTCAAGGAAAAATGAAATAATAGATTCTATAAAGAAAATAGCAGTATATTTGTCAGCAGGCCTTTCCTGCTTTTTAAAACTACATGAAGATTTAAAAAACAAAAGGTAAGGTGAGGGTTCTCATCTAAATATTTTGAGGAAGAGGCCATTTCTTCTGAATCTGACAGAGAACATCAGATCTTATCTGACCTTCCTTCTGGGTCTCCTCACCCCACCCCTCCAACAGGAAGGACATCAGAGAAAAAAGAAACATCACGCTTCAGCACATTAAAAATACCACCCCAATGAAGGACGCCCAACACGGGAATTAAAAACCCTCCTGTTTTGCTCATTTCCACTTTCCTGGGAAGTGTTAAAAAAGTAACACCAGGGAGAAGATATTCTCAGATAAGAGAGTGGATAAGTGGCTAATATCCAAAACATATAAGGAACTCATAGGGCTCAGCATGAAAAACAAACAAACAAACAAACAAAAAATAAGCAATCTGATCTAAAAACGGGCAGAGGACCTGAACAGATATTTTTTGAAAAAGAGGACATAGAGGTGGACAACAGACATATGAAAAGATGCTCAACACCACTAATCATCAGAGAAGCACAAATTAAACCCGCAGAGATGTCACCTCACACCTGTCAGAATGGCTGTCATCAATAAACCAACAAACAGCAAGTGCTGGCAAGGATGTGGAGAAAAGGGACCCTTCGTGGACTGCTGGGGGCGGGGCTGCAAATGGGTGCAGCCGCTATGGGAAACGGGATGGAGTTTCCTCAAAGAATTAAACGGAGAGCTGCCATGCGATCCAGCAACTGCACTTCTGGATGTTTAGCCAAAGAAATCCAAAACATGAATTCAAAAAGATATCTATGCCTGTATGTTCTCTGCAGCATAATTTACAATAGCCAAGATAAGGAAGCCACCTAAAAGGAAGCCACCTAAGGGCCCCTCAATAAATAGACCATTAGATAAAGAAGATGTGGTACGCATACGCGACGGAGTATTACTCAGCCACAAAAAGGAGTGAAATCTTCCCATTCGCAACAACGCAGATGGCCTTAGAGGATATCGTGCTGAGTGAAGTAAGTCGGAGAAGGACAATTACCATGTGGTTTCACTTATGAGCGGACTCTAAAAGGCAAAACAAATCAAATCAAACAGAAAGTGTATGTTCAAGCCTTTCGCCGATTTTTGTCTTTCCACCGGAGGAGTGCTCGTGTTGGCTGGGTGTGCGCCCGGTGCTTACGCAGGGCGAATCTTTCTCCCACTCTGTGGCTTGCTCCTTCATCTTCTTGACTATGTCCTTGATGGGCAGGATTTTTTAATTTTGATGAAGTCCCATTTTTGTTTCTTTATGTGCGTGGCTATTTCTTTTTTATGTCCTATCTTTGCCCGGTTCGAGATTACAACAAGGTTTACTTATGTTTTCAGCTTAGACTATCTGATCCATCTCAGACTAATGTCTGCGCATGGCGTGAGGTAGGGGGTCAAGGGCAGAGGAGAGGACATGTTGCTGTCTTTATATGTGAAGAGCAAGCACACGGCTCCTCACAGGTGGCATCTTCTCAGGGGTACGGGTGTCACCAGACAGTCGCTTCTCCTGCCAGAGGAGTGAGGGGAAGAGGTCAGCACTGAGAGAGGCTTGGAAAGTTCCCAGCCACCTGGGAGAACGTGGCATCCGAGCTCATGTCCTGAGGAGCAGGAGCGATGTGCTGGGCACATGGGGAGATCTCCTTCCACTCAGAGCGAGAGTTTGGCCAGCATTTCAGGCGGTGACGAATCAGTCTCCAGAAATCACTGGAAGGTAGGTAGGAACATAAATCATTGGACTTCGCTTTAGGCCTCGGAAACGCGTGTCACGTGCAATTTGAGGCGAGATGTCTGGAAGAGGTGATCCCAGGTGTGAAATGTCACCGGGGAAAATCAACAACATAATAGCCATGGGCTCAACATATCGGAGGGAGATACAGACATGATGTGTGTGTGCCTAAAAACCCATCGGATAAACTTTAAAAATCAAGAGTTATTTATGGGCCTATGCTCAACAGCATATTTAATATCTTCACTCACCTCAGACTACTAGCGTGGGTGTGCAGAAAATTCTGATTTTGCCCTGAAACCCCTGTGACTCTGTAACCAATCTGCTCATTCCTGTGAGACTGTCACAATGTGTATTTTCCATATATATTGCTACCCAGGTCATTTATACCAACTTTATCACTACCAAATATTCTTTTTCTGGTCTTCTTAACTTTCTTAGGAAAAAACATAGCAAAAGAAGTTACTAGAAGAGCCTCAGTCTGCTAAGCCATGTTCGTAAGATCATTTAGAACCGCACAAAAGAAGAATTTGGAGGATCAGAGAAATTTCCCCAAAAGAGATTCTTGTAATTGTTATTAGCAGGACATTCACACTTAAATAAAGTCGGAGTGTTTGTGAAATTCAGGTCAGAGGGCTTGGCTGCAGAGTGCCCCAGGTGCAGCGACGGGGCGGCGGGGGACGGGGCAGTGGGGGTGGGGGGGCGGGGGACCAGGCGGCGGGGGACCGGGCGGCGGGGGCTGTGAGTCCGGTCTGTGGTGCTCCACCTGCACACAGAGGACCACGTTAACGTCTGGAGCCGCGTCTGCTCTGCGTTTTCTAAAGTGTCCTCTGGAACGTAGTTTGAGAAAAAATGACCTTGGTCTAGACCAGCTGTGATGTGACCCGCAGCCACCAGCCCCTGCCATCCCCTGTGTTGCCCACAGGGATTTGATTTTACCTAACAGACGTTTTAGCCACCACACAACACGGAGGAGGAAGACAGGACAAAAGGCGTGGTTTCACCATGGAACCCGGTGGCCCTCCCCTGGCCTGCAGTAGACTCCTCTGTCCAAACCCCACCCAGAGGCCCCTGGCCCCGCGGCTCGTCCAATCACCATGTAATTTGTTCTCCCGCCGCCCCTCGAACCTGCTGCAAGAGTTAGTATGTAAATTTCAACCTATTTTTAAGGGTTATTTTCACTCAAGTAAAATCTATCAAGGAAGGAGGGTTATTTTTACAGCATACAGCAACTGCTGATCACCATGGCAACCGGCCTGGTGAAATGTAATAAAGCATCCCTCTGTTATCGTAAACACAAAAGGGAAACACTGAAATCTAAAAGAAAGGCAATTATTGTCGGGGAAAGAAACAACACGCCGATGGAACGTTTGCAATATCGTGTGACTTCACGGAGCCAGACAGCGTTTCTGAGGCCGGCCCGGCCCGGCCTCCGGGCTCACGGTGGGGACAGAGCTGGCTGGGCCGAGATCACTGGAATGGACGAAGCCTCACACATGATGTTAAACCAATACGAGCTTTTCTCCCCTTTCTCACGTCTTAAAACATGAAACGGGCTTAGAAAATAAAGACATTAGCAAGGAGGAAAAAACACCCACATCAGTCTGGTTTTCTTTAGGGGAATATTTTCTTGTTGGCTGAGGAATGACAGATTGGGGGGGAAAAAACTGTCAGCGTCGATCACAGAATTTTTTTTGCAGCTTCTCTCTCCTAACTGTCTTTCACTAGGGTTATTGGTAAATTATAAGTAGGTGGAGGCAGAGCTGCTGTTAATAATGACTAAAATTCGGATTCTGGAAGCTCGAAGGTCCATGTAACATCCGGGCGGTCAGGAGCATCGGGAGACACACCGGGCGAGGGTAGTCGGAAGGGAGGCTTTTTGTGCGTCTATTGTAGGTTAGGGAATTGGGGTCCATAAACGTTTACGTCGAGGGCGAGCAGGACCCAGGGAGTGGCCTGGGGCTGCAGGACAGTGCTGGGCCGAGAATTGCAAGACGGGGGAAATGGAACGAGCCGTTTTTCGGGGTCCGCTTCTGCACCCGTGCAGGTCTCCGGCGTCGGCGCGTCCTCCCCGTGAGACCACTTCCCACGGTGCCTCCGTGAGGGGGCGGGCTACCTCGGGTCTGTCCCCTGGCCGCAACTGATCCCCACTCTGACCGCAGGCTCTGGGCGCCCTGCCCTCGGCGGTGCTCCTGGCCTCCGGCCCCAGCCCACACTCCCCCGACACGCGGCCGCCGGCCATGGGCGCGGGGCACAGGCGGCAGGGCGTGCGAGTTTAGCGACCTCACCACGTTTGCGTAAAACTGAAGGGAATCAATCCCATCACGTGAAAGACAGTGAAGCCGGCAGGTCGTCCATTACACTTACAGCCCGGGCCAGGCCCCACGTGCGCACTGCGGTCACGGGGCTCGTCACGGGGCTCGCCTCGGGTCTGCGATGGTCCCTGCGCAGAGCCCCTTCCCCTGTCCCCTCCCTCTCAGCGTGCACAGCTCCGGCCACTTTGGAGCACACCACCCACCACCCAGCCGCCTGCCTCCATCCACGCGTTTCCATGCTCCCGGGACACATGCCTAGCGCGCGCTGCTCTGTGCCCCGCGGTGGCCCATGCCGAGGCGGTCACGGAACCAGAGGAAACAATGTGAAGCTCGGCCTTGTGGCGCTTACGCCGGGACAGGGTCGACGGGCAGCAAGGGGACAAACCAAACGTGCAGCGGGCCACACAGAAGTAAGTTCTACGGAGCAAGACGCAGCAAGGATGGCAGGTGAATTCGGGGTCGGGGAAGGATGTGATTTCTACCAGGCGTCTAAGAAAGACCATCCTGCGTAGGTGACATTTGAATTAAGACCCGTAGGAGGTGAGGAGGCGAAGCCCAAACCCCAGGAGGTGGGGGTGTTCTCGGTGGAAGGGCGGTGAGGCGGGAATCTGGGGGCGTCTAGGAGGCCAGCGTGGTGGGGGCCCCATGAGCTCGGGGAAGGACAGTGGGGGAGGCGGTGGGGCGGGGCGGAGGTGTGTGCTGTCCACGCGGCCAGGGTTGTGCAGGCAGGGAGGGCCGCGGTGCTGCACGGAGGGAGGCGAGGTCTGCACATCTTCACGGCACTCTGCCTTCTGTGCTGAGAACGCGCCGAGGCGGACGCAAAAGCCCGGCCCGGTCGCTGCCTCGGCCGTCAGGAGAGAGGCAGGGGCTGCCGGAGCCGGATGGCGGCGGGCGGAGGGCGCGGGCTCTTCCACAGACACGTTTAAGACGCAGGCTGCAGGGCTTTCCGGCGGCGGCGGTCTACACCTCTGTGGCGGTCTACACCTCTGTGGTCCAGCGCGCCGCCCTCCCGGCTGGGGCGGCGCCATCTGCCCGCCTGCGACATGCTGTGGGGGGGGCGGGCAGGGGGGGCGGCGAGGCCGACAGACACATTCTTCACCCTTTTTACCGTCCAACACATGAATGTTAGGACGCTCCCTCCTTATACACCCACTGCTTACGCCCCACGGGCACGGGCACACGCTCGCACACGCGTCGCGAGGACAGACACCAGCTCCCAGGTAGTCACTGGGAACTGGCGCTTTGCAAAAACGTGTCGCAGACCACTGACGGCCTCCCGCCTGTGACCTGCGGCCCGACTCCCGCCTGTGACCTGCGGCCCGACTCCCGCCTGTGACCTGCGGCCCGACTCCCGCCTGTGACCTGCGGCCCGACTCCCGCCTGTGACCTGCGGCCCGACTCCCGCCTGTGACCTGCGGCCCGACTCCCGCCTGTGACCTGCGGCCCGACTCCCGCCTGTGACCTGCGGCCCGACTCCCGCCTGTGACCTGCGGCCCGACTCCCGCCTGTGACCTGCGGCCCGACTCCCGCCTGTGACCTGCGGCCCGACTCCGCCTGTGACCTGCGGTCCGACTCCCGCCTGTGACCTGCGGTTCGACAGGTGCAGGAGAAAAAGCAGTTAAGCGACTTTCCTCACCCGCATTTCGCAAATCTGAGATGCAAACCCTGATTAGCATGACACGTGGGGGCCGTCTTCAGACAGACACGTCCTCTGAGAGTCTGCGCGCGGCTCGGGGCCGGCCCTGGGGCCGCCGCGGCTGCCACGCGTGTGCAGCACGCCGTCCGCGTCGGCCCACGCGCTCTCCTCGCATTTACGCGGTCACGCTTGCGTCCGACAAACTCACAGTGCTTTTGTGTCGTGTTATGTGCAAACTTCTCAAAACATCAAACGTCTCGGAGGGGCTTTTGGAAATGTGAGGGGAAAAAGCAGCAACGACGTGAGGAGCCACGGCGGCCCCCGAGCGGGATGCCGGCGCGTGCGGCACGGTGCCAGCGCTTCGCGGGGTGGCTTTTGCCGTGGTGGCCACCGCCGTCATCGTCATCGTCACCCTGATGCTCCACGCGGCAGGGCCCGGGCCTGACCCCCAGACGTGGCCGCTGTCCTGCTCCCTCACGCCTCGAGTGACGCCACCGGGTTGGGGACCGACCGCCACGAGGAGCCTGCCCGTCCCACTGCCACGTCTGCCGACCTCTGTCCTGTGAGCTCCAGACCCGAGTGCACCGTTTCCTCTTCAGCGTCTCCCCTGGATGGCCAGTAGCCATTTCAAGCGAATTTCCGACTTTCTCCCCAAACCTGTACCTCCCACGAGTTGGACCGCCTCCGGAAACTGCAGCTGGTTCCGCTGCTCGGGCCCAAACCCAGAGCGCAGCCTCATGGCATCGCGGCCGCGTTGCCGAGATGCACGATTTGCTCGACAGTGTGCGATGCCGTCGTGCGGGCGGTACCGTCTCCCGGGGGATTCGTTTGGGGGTGGTCGGCCCCCAGTCCCGGCATCGTCACCCGGAACCTCACTGCAGATCTGGCCACCGCCAGCCCTCCCCACCGGGACACCCCGGTCGCATGGCCAGCCAGCGTCTGCTGGTCAGCACACGGGATGGCCGCCTCGATTTTCATTGGTGGAATTAGCAAACGGTGAATGAGCATCTGATGATGGAAAGGGCTGTCTTCTGTGAAATTGAAGCTTTAACAACAGGCTGGCTAAACGGCTTAGGGACTCTCCCTTTCCTTCACGTAAATGTCCCTCTGAGCCTACATTTTGTGGCTCCTGGGGACCGGCCCGAGGTTGGACCCCAAATATTCTCTGTTTTCTAGCCAGTAACTTAGGATTTCTGGGTGCAAGATTCTGACTATAGCACACAGAATCCGCCTCCTTAGCAAAGTCGCCTCTTCTACCTAGAATTAATTTTTCCTTACAGCACATGAGAGACACTGGACAGTTTGTGCCTATGAGCGGTTCGTGTCTCTTGCCGGAAGTGTGTCACGGACTGGGTCTGATGTCCTTGCTCGTGACACCCAGAAACTCCGTCGTGAGGTCGTGAGGAAACAGCCCCTCACAACTTGGCACCTCTCCTGCGGCTTCAACGACCTACCGAGGGGACCTAAATGTGGCACGTGGCCAGACGGGCTCAGGTCAGTGCCCGGCACTCCTCCCTGTCTCCCCTCGCTCTGCCCACCCACAGAGGCCCCCCCACGCCAGGGGCGGGGCTGCTCTGTGCGCCCCCAGAGCCTGGAACACGGCTTCTCAGCAGAGCGTTGCTAAAGGCTTAACACTTGCATGAAATACAATTTACTGTTTAAGAACTGTTTTATGTTCATTAACTTTAAAATCGTCTTGGATCATTTTTAAAAAAACAAACATTGTCTACGTTGCTTCTCCGCGCGTGGACTGAACACCCCGAGGCTGACCATGGGGACTCAGCTAACACCCTCCGTAGGAGAGAGGCATTTTCCAGGTCAACTTGCCGCGTTCAAGCTTCCCCCTCCTGCCGCCACGCTCCTCCTTCCGTTCCCTCACAAAGGAACAGGAATATAGTGCGTCCCCTCCCCTCTGCTGCTCGCCGTGTGCCCGGGGCTGCCTGGGTGACGAGCAGGCCGACACCCAGCCGTGTGCCTGTTAATGGCTGTCACCGCGCTAGCGAAAGCCTGCGGAAGACTCGACATGACGTCTCGGAAGGGCCCGATTACTGTCCTGGCCGGGACTCCACGTAGGCTGTGGGGAACGGTGGGGAGAAGTGTCTGGGACGGAGTCGAAGGGGCGGCGAAGTCCCTGTCAGGCCTAGGGACACGAGCGAAAGATGTAAACGGGGAAGGAAGGAGGAGAATGAACAGGGGGAGCATCTGAGCCAGAGGAGGAACGGGACGAGGCGGGAAAACCCGGCGTCCGTGGAGCGGCAATTCTACCCCCGGACGCCGAGCAGGTCCCGGCGACGGGAAGTCCCCACCTCTGTCCTCTCCCGTCCCCCGTCCCCTCCTCGCTCTGCTCCCTCCACTCTCCAAACTCCAGAACGGTGATAAGACGTCAGGGGGAGAGAGAGGCAGACTCCCTGAAATTCCTGTGGTTTAAAATGCCAAGTTTGATGCTGAGCGCGAGGTGGGGGGTGAGGGGCCGTGCAGAGTCGTGACGCCCGCGGAGAGCTGGTCCTGTGGCGAGGCCAGCAGTGGCTGAGGGGGCGCGTCCTCTCGGCGCTGACCGTCATCCATCCCGCATACGTGCCCGACCACGTACAAATCTGCCTCGTCTTCTCTGCTCCCAGAATTTCATCCTAACTTCTGGGGAGAAGGCTTATGGGATGGGGACGGAGGTGTGCAGCCCTCGGTCCTGGTCCGAGCTCCCCACAGACGAGCCCGTGGCTTTGGTGCTGGCCACTCGCCTGGATCAGAATTACTATTCTCTGTCTTTTGTCCCCTGAGTTTCTGTCTTCATCTCCCTTTTTGGCAATTCTCACAGAATATTCAGTACAGCAGGACGATGCTACATAGAGCACTTATCCATGAATGGGGGACCTCGCAGTATTTTATCCGGATCATACTTGATAATGAATATTAAGCACTTTGAGAAGCAAAGCGCTGTCCAAATGTCATTACACACTCATCCCTGCCCGCCCCCCTTTCATCCCCTTGTCCTTCTTGCTCAGACGTGCACTGGAGGATGTGACTTCAATAATGAGATGTAAGTTCCTCTCCAGGAGTGCCACGGAGCGGTATTTACGACGTCGGGCTTCAGCGGCTGGCCCTCCAGCGCGGACCTGTTCAACCCAATTGTCATTCCGCTGGTAATCACCGCTCCTTCCTGGAAGGCCGCAGCATGGTGCTGCCTCAGCAGCGAGGTGGGTAATAAAGGAGAGTGACTTGGCGGGGAGGGGGAGAGAGGCCTTGCACATTAATAGGCCGTGAAAGCAAATTTGGCTAAGACTGAGGTCGGCTGTAAGCCATCGATCATCTCTTTTCTGCCTGCTCCTCCCAAGCAAGAGGCGTATGTCCAGGAAACCGAAGCCACCAGGTCGGGCAGGATCTCACCTGGGGGATAGGTGACTAATTCAATAACCAGGTGACTAAATCAATAAGAATCGGAAAAAGACCACTGGCTCTAAAATAGTTGGATCTTGCCTGTTCTTCAGAAATGTGTCGTTCCGTCTGGAAAGCATTCATGCTCATTAGGACCTGTTTAAAAATTGGGGGTCATTTTATATGTTGGAGCACCTGGAGCTATTTCGTGATTCCCTGAGATCTAAGTTTAAAATACTGAAGTTGCAATCCTGTTACTTACTTAGCCCAGTCCCTCCAATTCAAGTGGTGTTAGCCTTGCCTTCCCTGCTCCATGTTTTGTAAGAAAACATTAAATTGGCCTTATGGGAAGCATAAAAGGTCAGAGTTTGACGTTTTAGGACTGAATTTCTCCTGAAGTCTTAAAAAACATTATTGCAAACATTGCAGAGGACAGCTGTCCGCGGAGCCGGGCTGCGGAGACGCGGTCTCTTCCGAGGGTTTCGGCAGAACCCAGGGCCTCTGCCCAGCAGGACGGAAGGGCTGGCTCCCGCCACGTGGCGCTTACTTGAAGGATGTGTTTCTGCTGCTCACCGAATGTCACCTCACACCGCTTTCCCCGCCAGCTCGACAGCCCCGGAGCAGCAGCCGTGCCCGGCGTCGTCACCCGAAGTCCGGCTGTTGGGTCAGATGGGCATTGAGCACTCGTGAAGAGTCGCGTGTGAACACTTACACGTCTGGTCCCTACAGCTAACACACGAGCCCTGAACACAACAACGGGAACACACCTCACCCACTCCCAGCTCCCTTCGGCGCCTCTCAAGCACTTGGCATGTGTGTCATTTGATTCAAAGCTTTTGTGCTCAAACGTTACCTTTGGACCTCTAAACCAGGGGCCATCGACCCAGCTCACCATCTGCTTTCATAAAGTTGTACCTGGAAGACATGCTTGCGCACTAGTGTATGCATTATACACGGCCACACTCGCTCTGAAGCTGTGGAGTGCCTAGTTGTGACAGTGACGGTCAGTGTGCAAGACTGAAATGTTCACTATTTGGTCCTTCACAGAAAAAGTGTGCCGAATCCAGTGTCATACCATAAAATAATTATTATTAGTTTGAAGACACCCAGGTCCAACGGAGCAGAACCCACTGAAAGGATTAAATGCAAGAGCTGATGAAGAAAGCTCCTGCTGCTTTATCCATTAACCATCGTGAGCCTCACTCGGCATCCACAGTCTGCCAGTCTCTGTTCCGGGGCTTGGACTGTAGCAGTGAACGCCACAAAGTCCCCGCTCCTGGGGCTTTCATTTTTGTGGCAGAGCCAGGGCAAAAAGCACAGGAGTCACACGGAGAGTCACACGCACTGGGAAGAGGAGAAACAGAGGCAGGGCACAGAGGAGCACCGCCCGACTGAAATTCAGGCGACAGACACAGCTATCCTCTTAGTGTTCTGGGAGCGCCACCTAAAACTTTAAAAAGGAACCAATTTTAATACTGTTTTGTTTAAGCCAATATGTGCCAAATATTGTCACTCCCCATGTAATATTAAGGAGACGGTTTGTCCAATTTTCACACTAAGTCTGCGAACGCAGTTTCTTTTTCACTTACGCTGCAGCCCCCTCTGGGGCAGAGCAGCCACGACCGTGTGGGACAGAGCGGGTCCGGAGGACGACCAGGGACACTTCTCTGAGGAGGCAGCACTTGATCTGGCTCCTGATTAAGGAGGAGCTGGCGCACGAGGGTGAAGGCAAAGCGAGGGACTCGAGGAGGGGGCGGCTGACGTCTCAGAGCGAGGAGGGCTGCGAGGGCATGAGGCGGAGAGGGGGCGGGGGCTGGAGCACCAGTGGCCTTGTGGCCATCTGGGAAGCCTGACCCTAACTCCAGGGGGATGGGGACCCTGCAGCGGCTGTGAGCGGAAGACTGTATATGATTCTCCTCTGTAAAAGCCACTCTGGTTGATGTGTGTCCTCCACGGTGTCTGTTGGGATAGACATGCACAAGGGAAACCACTTAGGAGGCTGTCCGGCATCCAGCGACAAGAAAACAGTGGCCTGGGCGTCCGAGCAGCGAGTCACGGATTCTGGAACACTCGTCTACACACAGCTCCTGGGGTCGGAGCACGTGGTGCACGGTAAAGCCTCGGAAATTAAGAAATTTAAATCTGCAAGGCCTTCTGGCTCAGCTGGAGCAGTACTTTGACCACCAGACCAAAACGACCTGCTTCCTCTGCAGCCAGGTAATCTCTGGTGGATTGATTCAGGCAAGGAACAGAGACCCTGCAACTTCTCTGGGAGGCTTGTGCTGAGATCGCAGGCGAGAGCAGGAAAGACGAGAATCAGGGGACGCTGGCGCCCCCTCCTTCCACAGCGAGGGTGCTCGCGCTCAGCCCTGGGCGCGGCCCTCATGGGGGTCACTTTCCCCCTCATCCTGCTCCTCTCGGCCACCCGCAGAACCCTCTGCAGTGACTCCGAAGGCGAGGAAAAGCTCATTATTCCAGCCCCTGTGTTCTTTCTTCTTCTTTCTCTTTTTTATTTTTTATTTAATATGTTTTCTTTGAACAGAGAAAATACATGTGAAAGTTCATCTTGAATTATAAGTTGTTCGGAAGGGTTTCTGATGGTCGCTTTCACATTGAGCTATCAGACGCCCAGCCGTGTCCGCCAACAGCCTCGGAGCGAGATGCCTACGGGCTTTTCCTTCCGCAGCTGGACAGGGTCCCCGAGCGAGGTGACCCGGAGGGGAGGACGTCGTGCGGTGTTTGCTCCAAACGGCTTGTCCTGTACGTTCCCAGGTGGCTTCTCTGCTTGTCCCCTCTGAATGGTGTGGCTCTGGGTCCACGCCATCGTGACCCTGGATTGTCGAGTTCTTAACAACGGGGTCCCAATGTTTTTAAAATAATCCTGTTTTTTTTTCAAGGGGTTTTCAAAGATTTACGACCATCCCGAAACCAGTTAGAGTGAACCCCATCAAATACACATTCTTTGTCATGTTCCTTTTCTATGACTGTTTCTAAAGTCACTAGGTTATGCTATGTGGTCCATTTCCTTCTTAAAGCAACAGAAAGAAAGAGTGACAGAACATTTCTGCAGACGTGAGTGCCTGCCTGCTTCCGCTGCGCCAGCTCCCTCTGGCAGGGTCCGGGCTTCTGTCCAGAACCCGCTCCCTCTCTCCCGAGGGAGAGAGACCGAGCGTCAGAATCCTCACCCACACGCCCAGACCGGCGACCTGTGCGTGACAGGCAAGTCCTCACCTACACGCCGCCTGTGCCAGGGTAATGACCGCTAACGGGGACAGCTGCACTGCAGCAAACGCCCTCTGCGGGCCGGGACCGAGCCGAGCCCCTCACAGACGCCCTGTCCAATCCCGAGGGCCGCCCTTGGACATGGGCGCTGCTGTCTCGATTTTACAGACGAAGACTGAGACCAAGAAAGGTTGATCTTCCGAGATCACGAAGCCGGCAACCATACGGCCGAAATTTATTTTGGTCTGTCTGACTCCAAATCCTCTGTCCTTTTTATGCCAATGGAGTTCCTCAACATGTGGCTTGTGACCTCATCACGACTCATAAAATTACTGAAAAAGTACCCGAGTATCACACGTAGTTAGAGTCGGCGTCGTCCGGAACCTGTGTGTGTGTGTGTGTGTGCACGCGCACGTGCACGGGATGTGGGAATGGCATTTTCCCGTCACAGGGATGGAGAGCCACGGCACTGTGTTCTGCCTTTCCTGTGTCGCATTAGCCCCCGAGGGCAAGGACTCAGCGTCCACTATTGTGCCTTGAGCTTGCGGCTGACGTTAAGAACACTTTTTGCGGGGTACGACTGCCTCGTCCTCGCAACGCCGTTCTGTGGCAGGTCTGTGGGGAGCGCGGGCCCCGGGTGGGAGTGGCAGGAGGCAGGGGGGCCCCCGGACCTGCTGGGGACCGAGCTTTCCCTCCCACGGTCCGGGGAGCTCGGGGTGCCCCTCGGGGCCCCTGCACTGGGCAGTCACGACCTGCACCCTGCGTGAGGCGCAGGCTGCCGCCTGGCAGTGCGGGGTGGAGGGAGGGACTCGGGGTGCCGCCGGCCGCCTGGGCGCGACGCAAACGCCCCGGAGCCGTGGTGAGCAGGAAAGGGCTCGCCAGCCCTGCGCGCCGAGCCCCTGCGCTTCCCTGACTTGCCTGTGTCCGTCACGCTTATGTTCTGCGTTATCCGTCGCTTTCCCATTGCACTTTTGTCCATGAATAGAAAATTCCAGGATCTGCCTTTGGGAGGCAAGGGAAGGGAAGAGAGAGATTGCCATCTCCATTGTTGGTTTGTTACGAAATAGCATCAATTGTTTGTTTTTCTATTTTTAACATGTTTTTGGTAAATTTAGAAAATGCAGAACAGTGTAAAGAAGATAAAAAAGTTACTAGAATGTCCGTACGCAGAGAACACAACTGTTAACGTGTTGACATAGTTATTTCTATTTTTATTTTTATCCACTTGTGTGAAAATGTTTTTGTGGTCATATTCTACAATAGCATTGTATCCTGCTTTTCTCTTAACTTTGTGAGGTTCAGAGAGTCCCCCAAATCTTTGTAAATCAAATACGAATAGTGCTCGAGGGCCTGCAGCACACCTTGCTGTGCCCGTGGGGAAGCCGGGACCCGTTGTGGGGCCCGCCCTTTCCTTTGTCCCTGGCTCCTTGCCCCCTCGTCAGCAGGGCCCTGACTGCCTTCCTGCACGCAGTCTGAGTTCTTCCGCGCCGTCTGCAGGTACCGGGGACGTCTCTCCAGCTTCGCGGGGCTCCTGGCCAACACCCCCGACTGGACACCCCGGAGGGTCCTACGAGGCACAGACAATCTTCATCTCTTAGGCTGAGAATCGCCTTTGTTCAGTTACCTTCTAATTACTGCTGGCCAGCTGCACATACACGTGCGCGTGCACATGCACACACGCACGCAGGTGCACACGCGCACGCTTCTGCCTGGGCGAGGGAGGACACAATGCTGTCGGGAGTCAGGATAGAGGCCAGAGTCTGTCCTTGGTGCTGGTGGTGACCGGTGACTCCAGGAGGGTGAAATCTTCAGACTGAGCCGGGGTGGGAGACACCCCTCCCACAGCTTCCCCGGGGCCCTGATGCTGTTTCCCTGGCAACCGAGCAGCCCCGTGTGTCCTGGAAGTCCAGCCCAGTTGCTACGGAAACCCTAGGGCTGTGCCAATTAGAGCCAGGCTGGGCTGTCGCGAGGGGGTGGGCAGCCTGGCCTCCTTTGGGAAAACCATCAGAAAGGCAGACCAGAGCACCCCAACCCACCCCGTCACCCCTCACCCCGGGGACTGATGCTCACTCACTCAGTCTCCCTCCCTTCCCTGCGGACGAACAGCACTGTGCCCCAGGCACAGAAACCATCTTCAAACCCAGGGGGTAACCCACAGGTGTGGCCGCCGGGTGGTCCGGCTCTGTCACTTGTCCCCACGCGTGTGGACACATTTGACAGTTGTTGTGTGACCCAGTTTATCATTGGTCACTACAGTGGGAAGAGCGTGAGGCCTGTCAGAGAGCCAGTTGGCTGCCGGGTGACGAGGACGCAGTGTGGAGGGCAGCGAAGGGCCGCGCGGCTGCACGTACAGCCGGAGACGGCCAGAGACCCGCCCTTCCAGAAAGGCCGACGATCGCTGCTCGAGAACCTGTTTTTCAACACGCGGACTTTCAATTTTCTTGACCACTCAAGAAAGGCGCTTTGTCAGCTCTGATTACAAGCCTGGTTTCTGGAAGCGCTGTCTCGCCGACCCCGCCAACTCCTGTCCCCCGCGGCTTTCTTCCTTTGTCCCTGCCCCTCCCCAGAACGGTCTGCCCCTCCATCTGTCAGGTGGAGTCCTTGGCCCTTCACTTTGACGAAGCGCTATCGAGGAAAACGATGTGATGTGTGCTTTGAGTCCATAATGAATCCAGGGCCCCGACCCTGGCTGTGCCCCTCGCTTACCCAGCCTTGATCAATCTCCCTGTCCACTTTGCCAGTGACTGTCCCTAACCTGCACCTCTCCTCGCCGCTGCCTGCTGGTCCATCACTGTCTTCATGCTTGGCAGCTGACCTCTTGGACAGCATCGTCCAGAGCTGGTGAGCCACCTGAAAGCGGCAGCTTTGACTCCTGAGCAGCTTCCTGCAAACTCACACACCCCTTCCGCGGAGTCCTCACACCAGCGTCCTAGAGGGTTCTGAGCGAGGCGTGCTGACCTTACTCTTTTTTGGTGTGACTCTGGGGGCAGCCTCGAGAAGAGAGTGGAAGGGGCAAGTGTGGACACGCAGAGGTGACTTGGCAGTGGAGACAGCGCAAGTGGTTCAGTTCTAGGGAACGAGCAGCTAAAGATTCATGGAAGAATTGTTTGTCATGTGTGAGAGAAAGAGACGTGCTGAACGTGAGGCCAGGATTTTTTGATCTGAGTGTGGCCCATCACACACGTCTCTGACTGGACCCCTCTGCTCCATTGACACCAGCCGACAGCTCGTCCTGAACGCACCCTATCGATCTGCTACTGGGGCTGCCCCTCCCGGGCCCCACCGCACCTCCACCCAGGTCCCTCTGTGGTCCCCTCTCCGCCTCTCCTCCAGGCGGGGCTCCTTCCGAGCATGGCTTCAGCTCTCCTGCACCTACACTGGTGGCGACCCCATAAACTCACCTGCTGTAATTTCGACCGTATTCTTATGGGTGTCCACCATGGATTCACATAGCTCACCAGTCACTCAAACTTCAGAACTGCAGGCGGAACTCCCTGCCAGATACGCATCTCGTACTCAGAAACTCGAAGCGAACTCCGTTCGTTTCCTGCTCCATACTCCCTTGCAAGTCTTTCCTATTCCGGGTCGCATCCACCCGTTTACTTCACCCCGAAACCAGGCAGTCACCTGAGCTTCCTCCGTGTCTGATACCCATCCAGCCCCGATAACCAACGGCTGCCGGCTTCACCGCCTGAGTATTTCTTGAGTCTGTCCACTCATCTCCAACTTCACGTGTGTTATCTTGACAAGCCCATCACACTCCGCCGTGCTGACCTAGTGCAATTTCCTTCTGACTGGTCCTTCTATCTCCTTCTCTCCTGGAGTCCAGCCTGCATCTCGTACCTGGATGACTGATCTAAAAATTATGACCTTGTCACGCCTCTGCTTAAAAGCTTTCAACGCTCTTCATCATGCATGGGACAAAGCACAGATTCTTCAGCCTGCCACTTAAGACCCTCCGTAACCTGGTGCCTATTTACTCCCTGATATCTTTCTCAGCTTCCTGCCTGGAATTTCTTGCTTAAATAATTCCAAACTGCTCGAAGCTCCCCAGCCCCACACGCTGCTTCTTCTTTTATAAACGTCATTTTCTGCACTTGCGAAGCCCCTTTCGCTCCCTTTTCATCTACTGCTAATTCCTTTCTATTCTTCTTTATGACCAATATCAAATTTAGACTTTAAAGTCAAAAGATTTGAATTAAAATCTATTTTCCATTTAGTAGACATATGATTTTATAAGGCTCTGTTTTTTTTTTTTTTTCATTTATAAATCAAGGATAATGAAACCTACTTCAGGGTGTCGTTATGAGATCGAGATTAGATATACAAAGTGTTTAGCTCGCTAAGAGCTTACTAAGTGGTAAACATTAGCGTTGCCGTTTTTATTATTATTAATCTCCCGAAGAAGGGCTTCCTTCAGCTACCACTCAGCTAAACACCCTCATCCCCACACCTGCCGCATCACACGACGGAGACGCTGCCCGCCTGTGGGAACTCGTGGAAGGCGCGCGGATGGCCAGGGGCCCCCGCGGCGCTGTCCCCCTCCCCCGCTGCTACCCGAACTCCTTCGGTTTTGCCACGTGCACCGCTTCCCAGAACAATGAGGACACTTCCCAGTTCCTGTCTATTATCCTTCACAGAATCGCCCTAAACCTTCGCGGCCCAGGACAAGCAGAGTTCTGCTGTCCCTCACGTTTCTGCAGCACGGGCTGCACGCGCGGTGGCCTTAGCTCCGACCGCTCGTGCGCACGGGCAGCCAGACAGAGGCAGACGCAGAAGAAGCGGGCAGGAGGACTGGACGTCAGGCGGCTGGCTGAGCACCTCCCTCTCTGTGCGGGACTGGGGTCTCTCCCCACGGCCTCAGCGTGGCCCTGTTTGGACCTGGTCACAACACGGTGGCCTCAGGACAGTTAGACTGCTCTTGGGCCACACTCAAGTTTCCAGAGATCCACCTAAAAACCGTATGCTCATTACCTAACCCCCTGGGTCACACAGTGCCATTTCTTCCATAGTCACAGGCCAGCCAGGATTCCCGGGGTGGGACACAGACCCCATCGCTTGATGGAGGGCGAGTCAGTCACATTGTTAGACGAACATGTGAACAGGAGCTGTAATTGCAGCCATTTTTGGAGAATACGATCTGCCACACAAGACTTTGCACTGATGGAATGTGAGTGAAAGTGACGTGTGAAATGTCCCTTAAAGGGTGTGGGGGTGGGGATGGGACGTGCCGAGGCCAGCACTGTCCTTCCTCCTACAGGGTGAAACGGATGCGTGATGGCAGGACTGAACAGCCACCTCGGACGGCAAGACCGAAGCCACACACTAATCCCACCAGAAATGGAATAGATGTTAATACATACCCTGCAAGCTTTAAAAGAGTTAATAAAGGAATATGATAAACAACTTTGTGCTAATGAATTCAATAACTTAGATTTAATAAACAAATTCCTGCAAAAGAAACTTCAAAACCTGATTCAATAAGAATTAGGAAATTTAAGTTACGTTACACCTCTTTAAAAACTTGAAATTGTTATCAAAAGCCTTTCTAAAAATAAAACACGGGCCCAGATGGTGTCACTCACAAATTCTATTAAATGTTTAAGGAAGTCATACCATAAACAAATTCTTCCAGAGAGTAGAGAAAAATGAACTACTTCTCAAAGAGTATTTTGGGGTCAGATAAATCTCAAAACTGGATAAGATACTACAAGGAAAAAGAAATCGTAAACTAATATTTCTCATGGACACAGATGCAAAAATTCTTAGCGAAATATTAGAACATCTGGGGATATATAAAAATCACATGACACTATGACGAAGTTTATCCAACAAGTCAAGTATTGCTTTAACAATGTGACAAATCAGCTAAAGTCTTTCATAAGTGTGATAATCTCAATAGGTGCAAAAAAAATCCTTTTAACAGAATTCACCACTTTTTCATGATAAAAACTCTTGACAAACTAACTTAAAAGGAAACTTCTTCAGTTTGACAAAGGCCATCTCTAAACAAATCTCTACGTCACACGTAATCATAAAATAAATAGTGAGCATTTCCTTCAAATACTGGGGAAAAGCAAAGCTGTCTGCTCTCAATTCACCCCAGTGTCCTGGAGGTCGCTAGCCCGATAAGACAAGGGAGAGAAATGAAATGCATAAATATTGTGAAAGAAGAAAAAGAATTCTTTTTATTCAGAGACAACATGATTATGTACATAGAAAATTCAAAGGAATCTATAGGGGAAAAAATGCGAGGACTAAGAAATAAATTTAGCAAGTCTACAGGCCCCAAGGTTAATATAAAAATCAATTGTTTTTCTATGTGCTAGCAACAAATATTTGGGACTTGAAATATTTTAAAAATTACCATTTATGACAATTCTAAAAATATAAAAAACCTGAGAATATAACAAAATATGTGCAAAACCACTACCCTGGAAACAGAACATTGCTGAGATAAATGAAAAAAACCTGAACGGGTGGAGAGAGAGGTATACCACATTAATAAATTGGGAGATTAATATTTTAAGGTGTCGTTTCACTCGAAATGATCCACAGATCAAATCAAATCCAACCAGACGCCTAGAGCTCGGACCGTGTCTGACATCATTCTCCAACAGAAGGAGCCAGGGCTTCTTCAAGAAACGTTTGATTCTGGGACTGAGGCAGGAAATACACAAGATAAATATGGAGCACCTTACAGCGTCAGAAATTAAAGAAATGTGCAAATGAGCAAAACAAAGTTGATGGGATTATAATTCAAAGGACAAAATAAATACCCATGATTCCACGCTGGAGTAAATAAATGGTTAAATAAATAAATAAATGGGGGAAAGAGACAGATTTCCCAAGCGGAAGAATTCCAAATAATTTATGTAGCTACTCTGCCCTCAAGGAGGTAGAACATAACTCCTACTGCTTGAGTGTGGCTGTGTGTAGTGACTTCCCGTGATTACAGTATGGAAAGTGGGACGATTTGCAGTAGAGAAACCTGACAAACGTGACCTCAGCCAGGTGCTCGAGGTCATTAGCGGTGACACATCGTGTGGGTGTCACGTACTGTTGACATGGTGTGATGAGATGGCACTTTGCCTCTGCGGTAAAATTCATCTAATCCCAAGCAAAACATCGAACAAATCCCCATGAGAGGGCATTCTACAAAATACCTGTACAGTCGCCCTAATACCGGGGAGCTCCTCAAACCTGGGGGAAGGCTGAGAAACTGACACAGCCAAGGGAGCCTGGGAGACGGCACTAATGGTAACATCGTATCCTGGATGGGATTCTGGAAAACAAATGGGCATCAGGTGAAATCTAGAGAGAGGAGAAAACTATGGACTTTAGTTTAAAATGACATATCAATATTGGTTCATTCATTATGACAAATGTACCATCCTCATGTGAGATGTTAGTAGGGGACATTAATGTGAGAGTATTCTGTATAATCTTTGCAACTTTTCTGTAAACCTAAATCTACTCTAAAATCGACAATTTATTTTAAAAGTAAAAAATAGTAAAAGAAATCCAGGTAGGCTGTGTGTAAATAGTTCAGCTGATTTTAAAATTTGCATGGTGTTACAAAGACCCATATTAGTGAAAAGATCTAAATAAAAATGAGAAAGCTGGAGGCTTTACACTATCTGGTTTCAAGAAGCACTATAAAAGCTGAATGATCAAGATAGTGTAGAATTGACAAAAGAACAAAGATATCAGTGAAACAGGATGCAGAGTCCAGAAACAGGTGCATGCATGAGCATTCAATTGGTTTTTGACAGAGTTGTCAACTCAGTTCCACGGAGAAGGAAAATATTTTCAACAAATGGAGCTGAAACAGGGGATCCATATGAAAAGAAAACAAACCTGACTCCTACCACACATCACGCACAAAAATTTGAGACAGGTAATAGAAATGTAAAAAGCAAAAACTATAAAGCTTATGGAAGAAAGCACAGAAAAATAACCTCATAATCTTGGAGTATGCAAAGATCTTTTGAAGGACATGAAAGGCTGTGCCCACTATAGGGAAACACTGACAAATTGGAACTTCGTTACATTTAAAAACTTCTGCTCATTGAACGACACAACTATGAAAAAAGTCACAGACTAGAAGAAAGTATTCACAACTCACAAATCCAACAGAGGGCTTGATTATAGAATATATTAGAATTCCACAAATCAATAAAAAAGACACGTTATCCAGTTAGGAAGGCACTTCACAGAGGAAAATATATGAATGGCCAACAACCACGTGCAAGAATCTTAGCGTGACGGGCTGCAGAGGAAATGCAAATCGCAGCGACACACCACTGCACACTCACCAGGATGGCTGAAACGGGACTGATGGCGGGAAATGCCGACGGGACTGTGGAGCTGCCGAAACGTACACACGTCGCCGGGGAACCCCAAAACGGCTGGACCGCCTCAGAAACTTATAGGCATCGAGCCAGGACAAATATCAGATTTGTATAACAGCATTCGTGCATCTGTATCCATAATAGTCAAAAACTGAATTCCCAAATACTCACTCCACAGGAAGATGGATGAACAGCTAGTGGTTCATTCATACAATGGGACACTATTCGGCAACAAAGAGGAATAAACTACATGTTGCATGTTACATACGTGTAACAAGATGAGCAAATTTCAAAAACATTATATTGAGGTAAAGAAGCTGGAGGGAAAATAATGACGTATTAAAATGAAGTTAAGGAATAGCAAAACTGAGCCGTGAGGCTGAAGACCGGAACGATGTTTGTCTGAGTCCAAGGGTGAACACTTCCCTGGGGGAGACAGAGAGAGACTTCCTGGAGCGATGGAAGTAGTAACTTGATTTGGATATTGACTTCGAGCACATGAAATCTGTCAAAACTCATAACCGAGGTGAAGTTCCCTCACTTAAGATCTGTGCACCTTTCTATAAGTAACGTTCAAGTCGATAAAGAAAAAAATGTCAAGTGCGAAGGTGAGGGGAGCCGGGGTCTCTGGGACCTCAGCCTGTCGCGTGGCCTGGACGACCGACCTGTCTCTACGTTGACACGAGAGGAAATTCTTGTTTCTTTGTTAAAACAGACCAACCGACCCACAAGTGCAGAAGTGCTCATGTCTCAATCACCTTCTTCCCAAATGCACAGTGTTAGAAGCAGCGAAAGAATCATTTGGTGAATTAAGCTGCGCATTTTCATAGAGGAGACCCCTAATGGAATATTCCAGAATCCAGTGACTCAGCGGGTTCGACCCCTCCCACAAGCCCCTGTGTTACCCAGTAAATGATTAGAGAGTGTCCTAGGCAACACACACACCCTGGTGTCAGTGAGCAGAGGAGGGCTCCCTATAAATAGGGATAAATAATAAACAAATTTGATTTATTCTGTGTACTTCCACTTCAGTTCCGCCTCTTCCTTTGACAGGTGGGGGGGAGGGTGGAGTGGGGAGCCCCTTTGAAGGCATGTGGAAACATCCTGAGTGTGACATCGCAAAGCCACGCTTTCAAAGCATGATTTATGGTGTATTGTTAAGTACTGGGAAATTCCGAGTCCACCACCTTGCCAGGATGTTTCCGTACAATCCCACGACTACCAGCCAGTTTGCCCGGGACTGTGCGCCCAGGAGGCCGAATGACCCGACTTCAGAAGCGTCTGCCTCTTACACGTATCTGAAGGTGGCGGCCTGTGTTCACTGTGAACGGTAACTGTGTCTGAATGTGAGTACTGTTGATCGAGCCCGAGCCAGGCAGACAAAGAGAGAAAGGCCACACGCGGCTGAGAAGGGTCGGCCCGTCCCGGAGGACAGCGGTGCCGTCCTGTGGCTGGCCCTCCTTGCCGGCAAGGCCATCCGCGCCCATCCTGCCTCAGGCAGGCGGCACCCGGCACGGGCCTCACTGCTTGGGTCCAGTGCCCCCGGCTCGTCCTTCTCCTCTAAGGGGCTCTGCCCGTCCCTGCTCCTGCCCTGGCCTCGTCCCTGACTGCCCGCCTCCTGACGTGTAGCCTCCTGTTTCCAGGGCCCGCCGCGCTGCGCCCCACCTCTGCCCACCTCGCCCCACGCCGACCTCCTGCTTCTCTCTGATTCTGCGTCCTCACTGTACTTCCGCCTGAAACCAAAGTTGCTTTCATGGCTCTGGCCGGGGCTTCCCTAAATTCGACAACAAGCCTCCGGTTTCGCGTCACTGCTTCTGGCTATGGCGCAGGACAGTGGACTTCGGACAGCAGGCGGTCACCTCCGCTGACCATCCCGCTCTGGCATTTTTCATGGGACCAGAGGCAGCATAACGCAGTGGCTGGAGGCCGGGCTCGTGAGAAAGACGCCTGGGTGGAGCTTTGGTTTGTTCCTGCCCGTGTTGTTTGACTCTGTGCCTCATCTATAAAATCATGGTGATAATGAGCCTCAACCCAGGGTCTCAGTAGGAAGCACATAAATAACGTGTGTGCCACAAAGAACGGGATCCCGCCCGCTTCAAATGAGCGATAAACGCTCACCGATGCCACCATCAGCACTGCCCTTCCCTAGGTTACATATGTGTCCCTGGTCTTGGTCCGGAGGCACGCTGCTCATTTTGGGTCCGGCCTTGGTAATTGTCCTGTTTTTCTGTGACCGAGATTCTGTCTTGGTAAACTTCTTAATTCCACAACAAGTCAAGATCTTACCCTGGTTTGACCCTTTTCCCGCCCTCACACCATTTATTGTCATTTGCTGACCCCCGTCAAGTGTCTGAGGCCCTGCCAACTGTGGTAGGCGCAATGAGCTTGACCTTACGAACCCTCATTCTCCTTGGCTCCCCCACTGCTGTGATCCTCACTGTAGCTACACCCTGTTAAGCCAGTTGAATCTCCCTTGTCCCACTGAGTCTGTAGGGTGCTACCTGTCACTGTCACCTCTGACGAGGCTCTCTCCCAGTTCCTGTAGCTGGCTCTGTGCCCCACCCCAATGCATGTGCTGTATTCTACTTCTAACCAAACCCAGGCCCGTTTGAACTTATTTCATTGCACTTACAGAGAACACGCCTTCCATGGTTCTAATACATGCCATGGCTACAGAAGTCACACTTAAGTTGGAGCGTTTGTATGCTGATTTGTCTCATGACGAAAATAGAGGTTAAATTGCTCAAGTCTTCTTTTAAGAAAATTTTTCAGCATTTAATTCTGAACTCTTTTTTTACTCAGAAATCTATATTTAACATTTTTTTCACCTTATAAAATAATATTAATTTTCGTTTGAGAATATTTCAATCTGTAAGTCAATTTTCTAGGCTTAACTCATTTGAGCTTCATAAAATCTTGAATCAGGGATCAGCAAGTTTGTACAACTTCCTCCAAACTAAAGAAACTGTGGGAACCAGAGTTTGGAAGAGGTGGATTCTCCTGGATTTAAGCTGAGTTCCTTTTCAGTGAAATCAAATTCTTTCCGAGGGGTAAATTGTGATGGACATTGTGATAGAAATGGAAAGAACACAGAAATCATTTGATTCTTCATCATTCGGTCAAAATGAACAAAAGGGTATTTTGCGTCCATTCACGAGTCGCCCGCATATGGCGTTCTTTCCGGCAGCGCGGGCCGGGGCCTCCGTCCTGGGACTGCCTATGCCTTTTCCTCCCAAGAACACCCATGTTTTATGGGTCTCGTGCACCAGCAAAGATCATCGTGGCCGTTCTTCTTCACCATAAGACGTCCTTTCCCTCAGCCCAGGTTGCTCACCAGAAACGTTTATAACAGGAAGCAAGTGACAACCAATAAGTTGCACATGCACCTCCCGGCCAGGGCGCTGGATGGGGACGCCCTTCGTGCCCAAGGCGGTTAGTTGCTCTCTGCACCTGCAGTGAAGTCACGATCACACGGCCCTTAGTTTTCCAAGCGAGTCATGTCATCGCCAGTCCAGCACGACCGGAAGGCAGCACCAGTCAGATGTCAGAAGGGGAGAGAGTAAGTTAGCTGGCAGTGTTTGTAGGATTGTTGGAATAACAGGACCTTCTGGGAAGTGTGCATTAGAGATTGTACATTCTGAAAATGGAGACTATAGCCATTAAATGTCACACAGAGAAAATCAGAGTTGGCCAAATGGTCTGAATGAAGAGTGTACCAAGAGCGTGAGCCTCCCTGAGGAGTTTGCCAGTGAGAACAATTTTTAGAGTTACTTTTTAGGCACAGAATCCTCTATTATGGCTGCCCACGACACATTCCACAGAAATCAAACTAGCAGCACCAACCTTCAAATTGTTAGAAAAACATACATTAAAATGACATAATTAAATACATGTATATATAGTGATATGTCAACCCACACAGCAGATGTCGAATGCACACATTGAATGAGACGCAGAAAAATGATCGGAGTCGAACAGGGGGATCGGGGATGGTTGCAGAGCAATGTGTTTCAAAGTGGGACTCAAAATACAGCGGAGGGCAAGCGAGTGCAATGACCAGTCGGGGAGAACTGAATCAGGAGAGACGCACACGGTTCAGGTATGAGAGACGGCAAAGCAGTTCCCTGCCTCCGTGCAGAAGGGCCGCTCGGACGGAAACGAGAAGTGGCACTGGCTTGTGATGATGGCGTTTTAAAACGGAAGGATGACGTGTATCGAAACCGGAAACCCCACCGCAGCAGGATCCCCCTCCCCACGTCACGCTTGGCTCCGCCTGTCCGCTGCTAGGCAGGTGCGACGTCATTAGCACCCGCACAGGCGGACGTCCGGCTGAGCCCTGCGTTTCTAATATTCCTCACTTCTCACCCCCCAACGCACACTCGCATCATTTTTGTAGGTACTTAGACCACTTTCCACTCTTCGAAACTCCCTCACACAATCCCACCTTTCTGCTTGTCCTTGTGACATTCCATCAACCTGAGAATTTTCTTTTTTTAAGCATCCTTGAGGTATGATTCACAATGCACAAAATTCGCTCACTTAAAGTTTGTCGCCCCAATTCTCATCCACTAAGAATGCTCGCTGTCACTCCCACATGGTCCGCTGCCATCACCTCACTTCCACGGCTGCTACACCCACATCAAGAACTCTCTCGGCTCTCCGACGGGCCTCGAACCTTCACTGGCTCAATTCCCTGTGTCTGGGGACGTCGTCACAAAACTACACGCTCTCACGAAATGGCCCTCCCTTGTCCTCCTCCAACATCAGAGGTCCGCTGCTAGGCAGGTGCGATGTCATTAGCACCCGCACAGGCGGACGTCCAGCTGAGCCCTGCGTTTCTAATATTCCTCACTTCTCACCCCCCAACGCACACTCGCATCATTTTTGTAGGTACTTAGACACTTTCCACTCTTCGAAACTCCCTCACACAATCCCACCTTTCTGCTTGTCCTTGTGACATTCCATCAACCTGAGAATTTTCTTTTTTTAAGCATCTTGAGGTATGATTCACAATGCACAAAATTCGCTCACTTAAAGTTTGTCGCCCCAATTCTCATCCACTAAGAATGCTCGCTGTCACTCCCACATGGTCCGCTGCCATCACCTCACTTCCACGGCTGCTACACCCACATCAAGAACTCTCTCGGCTCTCCGACGGGCCTCGAACCTTCACTGGCTCAATTCCCTGTGTCTGGGGACGTCGTCACAAAACTACACGCTCTCACGAAATGGCCCTCCCTTGTCCTCCTCCAACATCAGAGGTCCTGCTAGGCAGGTGCGACGTCATTAGCACCCGCACAGGCGGATGTCCGCTGAGCCCTGCGTTTCTAATATTCCTCACTTCTCACCCCCCCAACGCACACTCGCATCATTTTTGTAGGTACTTAGACAACTTTCCACTCTTCAAAACTTCCTCACACAATCCCACCCCCAGCCAGCCCCCCAGTGCTGCCTGCACCCGAGGCACAGCTCGTGACAGCCCAGAGTGTGCGGCCGTGACGGCTGTGTGGCCCTCTCTCCCTTCACCAAGTCTCAGGAAGAAAAAATACTGAACTACCACAATGCAACATGTATTTCTGAATTTAAGTTAAATACACTATTTAAAAATAGGTTTCTTCTGAGATAATGAAGTTTGTCCATTTAACCTCTGACAAAGGGGCAGAATCGGCGTGTGGGCTCCTCATGAAGCCCTGGCAGCTGCCACCTGGGCCGAGTTTCCCAAGCAACCTGGAAACTCGATTGTTCCCGAAACAACAAGGACAAAGTATTGAGAGGAAGAAGATTTAGCAGAATCACCATCATTAAGCATCTAAGAACTGAGATGACGGAGGGAAAGAACAGTAGAAATGGGAAAATGCCTTTTGGTGATCGAATTAGCCACAGAGATTTTGAAACAATAATTTTTAAAAGCGCCCCAGTGTTTTAAGTCTGGTCAGTCACCTGCGTGGTGTCAGCGGGGGAGCACACCCAGCTGTCTGCGCGGACACCCCAGTCATGTCGTTGGGCCGGGCGCGGGCGGAGTTGCTGCCGGGGTCTGGAAGGTTCTTGAAGGGCTGATCTTTGAACTGGGCCTTGACGAGCGGGCCGGATGGGGTCGAGGAGAGGTCTGTGTGCACTGTGCTCACAGTCTGCTTACTCAGTCGGATTCCCCGGTGCGGCCATCTCTGCTTACCGTTAAAGGTTCTGCGGCCACTTCCTGTGGCGGGGTCCCCCACGCGAACACGCGGTTCTTGACACCAGCTGGGTGTCCTATAGTCTCACTCAGTTCTGACACTGTCCCTAGAGACGGCATCGGATTCCACGGGTTCAGGGCTCGGTCCCACAAGACTGCCCAACCCCCTCCTTACCACCCAGCCACAGACTGCAGGTTCCGAGGCACCCCGCCTTGGGCACGATGAACTTGCTAGAGCCTGTCACGGCACTGAGGGAGGCATTGTAACCACTAGGTCACTGGTTCCTCATGAGAGGATCTGACTCGGGAACAGCCAGGTGAGAGAGAAACACAGGGCGAGGCCTGGGGAAGGGGCTCGGGGCTCAGAGCCCCACGCCCACGCCACGCACCGCTGGTCACCAACCCCTCTTTGAAACCGTCCTCTGAGTTTCTCCTGCCACCTCATGACACAGGCGTGATTGACTAAATCCGACCCCCTGAGCACACTGCTGGTTCCCCTGGCAACCAGCTGCACCCGTAGACACTTCCCAAGTCACCTCATGCACACAAAACAGACGTCTCGCTGCTCCCCACCCAGGAAAATCTAAGGATCTTAGGAACTCCGTGCCAGAGACGGGACAAAGACCAAATACGCATTTCTCAGTGTCATAACCACGGCGCCCGCTAACGAGACACTGCGCTGTTTTTCAGAGACAACAGACTGAGACGTGAGCCACGCAGCCGAAGCCCTCACGGAGACGCATCGTGACCTCTGGCTGTACCCGGCCGAAGCCTTGCCCCTCGGTCTCCCCGATCCGGGCAGGACAGGAGCTTGCACGGCAGAAGCTTCCAGAAGCCCAGGTCTGCAGTCAGGAAGATTGGGGTTGACGTCCTTTGCGCAAAATGACATCCTCACAGGTCCTCCAGTTAAACCCTGCCCAGCAGCACTCTCGGCCCCCCGGAGCCTCAAAAACCTGTCCCCCGGGCCAGGGCGAAGCGGCTCGTGCCCCGAAGGCTCCCACCCGCCCTGCTGGCCTTCTCCATCCAAAGCCTCTCTCACGCCAGCTCTGACGCTGTGACTTCTGGCCTTTCAAGCATGGACACATAGACTTTGGTAACCATCAGCCCTGGTGTCACAGCTGCCATACCTCCCGGTTTCCTGCACCGTTCCACGGCCTCAGGTCCCACAAACGCCGGCTCGGAGGGTTAAAAGCTCCCCTGCGACGCTCGTTACTGCTAACACAATCTCACATCGCCCCGCTTACCATGGTGGGGGCTTAACATGAAAAGCCCACAGAATTCGCTTCTGAACAAACTTCCGAAGAACTTACCAACCCTCCATCACCTGGACACGGCGGTCGAGGAACCATTCCCGAACTCATCTCATTTGCTAGAAAGGAAACCGCCAGCCCACACGGCCCTCGTGCAGGAAGCCCACGAACCGAGCCTGGAGCCTACCCACCTCCCCCGCTCCCAGCGCTCCGGAACGGTCGTCGGGGCTTCCTGGCCAAGCCCCAGAAGGCACCTGCCGCAGGGAAGAAGAGCGACCTGCACGCTGAAACCTGTCCCATCTTGTCCCCCACAGGAAGCACGCCACCCCAAAGCACCCTTCCTTCCAGCAGTGGCTCCCGGCCCGCCTCCTTCCTGTGGAACCCGTTGCGCACACCCTCCGAGCGAGGGAGCTTACCCAGACCCTCGACGTGGCGCCGTGACTCCGCACCTCTGGCTCCCTCCGCGTCCCGGATGCCGTCAGACGTTTGCTCTGGTTCCGATGTTGCCCCCCGAGTCTGTTAAACACACATATATACAAAACATATACATATACATGTGCATTATACATACAAATACACACACATATACATACGCACATGTATTTAACACCAGAAAGCAAATAAATAAATGAATAAAGAAAGCAATAGATGTCAGGCCTCTACCGATACAGTAAGCATTCGGACAGCCAGACTCCCGCTCGCTCCAGCGGCTGGAGCCTTTGCTCTGACTCTGATCAGTCCCGTCGACGTGGGGCTCCTCCGCACACGCACGTGCACTCAACCCACCCCCATTCCCCCCCGCCCTGGACGCTCTCTAAAGCAGCTGAGAACACCGCCTCTTCCTGTCACTGCAGTCCCAAAAACCAGCTTCACGTATGAGCCCTCCAGGCTGTCCCCGACCCGGGCCCCGAGATTGCACCGGACCGTGAGTACGCTGGTCGCTGGACCTCTTGTGCACTCAAGTTCTAGCTGTGGCTAAGCCGTCCTGTCTGGGTGATCGCAGAGTCCCTTCAACGTCCACGCTTACTACACTGTTTTAGCAATTTCCATGGCTCTCGGTGACCTGTGTGAAATGGCTTATAGGACCCCCACCCAAGCCCTGCCTTCCCGAGAGCGAGCGCCACCTGGCCCCCCTCACCTCCCCCAGTATATCCCTTTGCTTTGTGACGGTGTGCTGAAAACAGCTCATCTCAATTTTTTTTTTAACCGGAAGCAGGCATACGCAGTTTTTGAGGCACGTGGCCACAGTCCAAAGTTGCCCATTCAGTTGACAAATTAAAATGATGTTCCAAATATGACTTTACTAAGTTATCAGAAGAGCAACGTGTGTGTTGCTATCTGATCAGGCCCATCAAGCCGCAAGCATCGACAGGTCAGAATTTAAGTTGGAAGACACATCGGAGCTCGTCCGCCCCAAGCGCGCTTCAGCCACTTTAGAGAGAGCGGGCTCACGGCTCTGCTTCAGTTTATCAGTCTCCTCCCTGACCGTCTGCCTGACCAGTGCAAACGACTACCGAGCAGCTGAGCGTGCCCTTTCAATCTCCTTCGGCTCTCTTTCATTTCTTTTCCAGTGAAAATGCATGTACTGGTTAAAAGAATGGGCTCTGTGTTCGAATTCTGTCTCCATCATTTATTAACCTCAGAAACGTGAACACCTTTCTTCAAACTTCCGCCTCCTGAGCTGGGCTGGGGGAGCATTAATGAGATCATCCATGCTTTCAGCACAGCAGCACACCGCACGTGCTCAAAATTGTTGCTGTTACTGTCATCGCTTTACGTCATGCACGCTGTCAAAATGTAGAAAGGCTAGGCAAGAAAAGGTGGAATATTAAAATGGCCAATACTTTAAAGGTGACCACTGTTAATACATACGCTATACACAGAAAATAACTGTACTTACATGTAAATGTATGGTTTTGGGTATAAAACAATATATTGCTATTTCACATCATTTAATTCACAAAATAGAATAAAATTGATTTGCTAATCACAAATTCTTTTGCAAGTGGTTACCCACTTGCTAGTTTGGGGTACCACCTACGCCCTCAACCACCCAAAAATGAGTCGGGGGAGGGCAGTCTTGGTGGGTTTGCCATCAGCTAATGGGTGACGGTAATGATGGCAATAGTAAGGTGAGTAATAGTCACTTAGCTGTGATTTGTACTTCTTATAAAGATCGTCGTGTCTTTTATAACATGATGTCTCGTTAACCTTTGAGGAGATCAGTGGTCTGGCGTGGTGTAACATCAGGCCAACCCAAGAGGGACTCAGAGCGGCCACCTAGGAGCCACACAGCACAGGCGGCAACAGGCGCCAGGAGGCGGCGCGATTTGGGGGTGTCTGAACTCCTCCCGGCCACCTCCAGTGGGTTTGGCTCCTTAAGATAGTGACCTTGTCTTAGTCGTCTTTGCTCTACTCATTCACTCATTCACTCACTCATTCATTCATTCATTCATTCATTCAACGTTTACTGAATTCCTACTATAAGCCCAACATTATGCTAAAGGGCCTGGGGCTACAAACTTTAATCAAATATGGCCATTGCTTTAAGGGGTTAGAATCGAGCCCAGGAGATCAACAGGGAAGAGGGAGAGTTGTGATAAGCGTGACAACCGAGGGACACAGGGCGCAGAGCCGACAGGCGCACGGGGGTCCACAGTCAGCCTGGCAGCGGTCCAGGAAGGGTCTTGAAGAATATGGCATCGAACCCCACTGGATCTTAAAGAACATGGGGGGGGGTTGGGTGGGCCCTGACTAGTGGTCTGTGCGCAGTGCCTAACCTCCCTTAGCCTCTGTCCTGCATAAGTTGGTCATCGGAGTCAACGGGGATTGCACGCACGGAGTATCCAGCATCGTGTCCATCAGCGGTAGACAGTCAAGAAAAGTTTGTTCTTTTCACTATTGATTCATGTTGCTTTCTCTCCTCCTTCTGTGCCCGCGAACACTAGCTGTTCTCTACCTGATCAATAAGCAATGTTCCTTTCTGAAAATGCATTATAATTTCAGAGCTGGATCCTATCTTTAGGTTGGACACAGATTTAATTACCCTGAAAGACTGCGCGTGTTTGGGGCAGCAGAGGACTTATAAATACCCGTGGAATACTGACGAGAAAGCAGACAATATGTCTAGCATGTCACACGATCCAGATGTTCCCCTGGCAGTTATACGGTCATTTGTCATTTCCCCTTAGCCATAACTTGCCCCTAATTTAAGAGGCAATTCTAGGCAGAGACATTTTTGTTTTCTTAAAAGTAGCTTAAGTCACTTCAGCATTTTGATAGTGCTGTGTCTCCTGTAATAGCAATAATATCATAACAGGCAGAAAAGTGAGTAGAGAAAGCCATCGGGATGTCACACGTGCTCCGTGATGTTCCAAACAGAAGGCTGTCAGGTAAACAAGGTAGGAGAATGCTGACCGACCCTCGGTCTGATCGCTCATCTTTGCCAATGGCTGCTCCAAGTTCTGTCCCAAAATGGTGTCAGAGCTTTCACTGCTGTCATCAAGTGCCATCAGCACTGCCTTTAACTGACATAATCACTGATTGTCACAATTAGTGCCCGTCGGTATAGAGTGAAATTAGAGTCTCAGTCATATAGAATTGCCCATTATGTCCACAGAATACACAAAGTTCATCACTTATAATTAACATTACCGGAATGGATTCAAAGGAAATTAGGAAAGTCCTGTCACTTGTGAGGCCGCCAGATGTGAACATCAGAGATGATGTACCGACTGTCGAAATCAGTGTCCTGCTAGGCAACACCCATTTTGGATGTGAAGGATTAGAGAGACCCCGTGCTTAGTGGCCAGGACCTTTGACAGACCAGGTGTCCTGCCAAAGACAGACAAATGTATGAAATGCACCTGGTGTGGTTAGGGTCCTTTATAGAGCTACTCTTCCCTCCCTTTTTGTTGTTGCTGTTTTGTTTTTACTTCACTTTATATTACAAGCCAAAGGAAGTGCCGAAGCAATGGCGAGAAAGGACAATATGGATGTCATTTTTAACCCCTGAAATGATTTATGATTACAACAGAAATTCGCCAGTTGACATTTTCTTAAGACAGTGATCACAACAGTCCCCTCTCAATGGACACGTTTTAAGTAGGGGATCAAAGAGTTAGGAAAAAACGTGTGACGCCAGGAGCACCAGCCCCACTGTGGGTCACGCAGAAGCCTGGCGGGTCTGCCCGGAGGGTGGACGAGAGGGTGGAGAAGGCTGCTGGGCCATCAGCGGCCGTGGAGTGAGCCTCTGCGTCTAACTGCCCAGCACACACACACCGCACGATCGGGCACCACAAATATTAAGAAAGAAAATTATTTTGCTTTTAAAACACCAGTAACTATGGTATATACAGATGTCCGGTTGCCTCAGCACCATTGGTTGTGAAAATTACCCTTTCCTGACTGAATTGTCTTGACACCCTTGTTGAAAATCAATTGATATTAAATGTGAGGATTTATTTCTATGCTTATTTTATACCGTTGATCAATACTGCCAATATGACAGTACGACATTGATTACAGTAGCTTAAAATTTGGCAAGTTTTGTAGTATGCTTTAAATTGAGAAATATGAAACTTTGTTCTTTTTCATATTATTTTGGCTATACTAGGTCCTTGGCATTTTAGTATGAATTTTAGCATCAGGCTACCAATTTCTACAAAAAAAAAAAAAAAAAAAAAAAAAAAAAAGCTAGGATGTTAGCAGAATTTCACTGAATCTACAGCTCGCTTTGGGGAGTAATTCCATCTTAACGAAATCACATAACCATGGATTATCTTTCCATTTACATATGTCCTTTTAATTTATTTCAAATGTTTTATAGTTTTTGGTATACAAATTTTATACCTGTTTTGCTGAATTTATTACTAATCATCATATAGATTCTGATGTTACTGTAAATGGAATTATTTTCTTGGTTTTGATTTTGGATTGTTGAATACTCACATTTAGGAATAGAATTACTTTTATTTTTTTCTTGTATCCTACCACATGGATGAATTCATTTATTAATTTTGGTAGTTTTCTGCATAATCATTAATCCTTATGCTTTTCTATATATATGATCCCGTCATCTGTAAATAATGACAGTTTACTTCTTCCTTTCCAATATAGATGCCCCTTGGTTAGTTAGCCTATGCCCTAGAACCATCAGTACAATGTTGAGTAGAAATTTCAAAGCAAACGTCTTTTTGGTCCTTGATTTTAGGGGGAAAGCGTTCAGCCATTTTCCATAAATTGTGTTACATGTGGAGTTTTCATAGATATTCCTTAACAGGTTCCTTTCAATTTGTATTTTGCTTTGTTTTGCTTTTATCATGAAAGTGAGTTAGATTTTGTCAAAAGCTTTTTCTGCATTTATTGAGATGATTGTGTAGAATTTGGCCTTTAATCTGTTAATATATTACATCGATTGATTTTAGAATGTTAAATCAATCTTGCATTCCTGATATATATTCCACTTTTTATGTGTTGCCATATTCAGTTTGCCAATAATTTGTTGAAGGTTATGGCAGTGTATATTCACAAGGGGTAATGATCTCTAGCTTCCTTTTATAGTGGTGTCCTTGTCTGGTTTTGTTTTCTGGGTAATCCTTGTCACGTGGAATGAATTGAGAATTGTTCCATCCTACCGTATGTTTTAGAAGAGTTTCTGAAGGGTTGGTATTAATTATTTAAATACTTGGTAACTGGAATTCCTGATTAAAGCCATCTTGTCTTGGACTTTTCTTTGTTGGAAATTGTAAATTATTACTTCAACCCCTTTGCTTATTATAGGTCTCTAATCAGATCATTCATTTTTTCTTGTCAGTTTTGGTAGCGTGTTCTTTTAGGAAATGGTCCATCTCACCTAAGCTATCTAACTGGTTGGCACGCAGTTGTTCACCGTGCTCGCTCACGATCCTTTTCACTTCTGTGAGGGCAGCGGTGACGTCCCTTAGCCACTCCCGCATTCAGGAAGTCCAGTCTTCTCCCTTTTATTCTCGGTAAAGGCTAAACAGTTGTCCTACTTTTAAAAAAATTGATGAATCCGTTTTCTCCCATTAATTTCAAAAGTAATTTTTTGTCTCATACTACGTTCTTATATGAATTTGTATTTATTTTTGTCCCAATGATCTTTTTCTGCACTGGAGGTGCGCTGTTTAAACTATTGTACCTTAATGTCTGGTAGGAATAATCCTCTTTTTATAATCTTTATTTTTGAAAGTTATTCTAGCATTTTTTCCCAGATGAACATTAGAATTATTCTGAAAAGTTTAAAAAATACACTGTTTCTGTTTTGATTTAGCTCATACTGAACCCATAGATAAACTTTGGGAAAAATCACCATTGTCCAATAGCGGGTATTGGACAATGTGATGAGACAAGCCAAGGATAAGACTTTGCTTTCCAAACTGTGCACACTCTCTTGTGCTCCTAAATAGTTTTAGTTTTTCTTCGTACCCATCTTTCACATTCTTCGTTTATTTGGCTGTACTTTTCCCTTTTTGCAGATGGAGGCTTTTGTTTCATTATCTTGTCTACATTGTTGTCAATTTTATAATCTCACATTCTCCATATTCTTCAGTCTTTGTGGGATCCCATTCCTTTAAAGTTTACATTAAATTGCTTGAACATTCATGCCACATAGCAGTGTGCCAACCGCTTCTTCCCCATGCGCATACATACTTTTTTGGTATATTTGAGAAGAGGATCCCCCTCCTGCCCCATTTTAGCTTCTAAGAAGGGTCTACTATGCATTTCATTGTTCCCTGCAACCCACGAGGACGCCGCTCCTTTATACGCTTCTCAAGATTGAAATTCTGAGACTGTAACCCCTCTGGTTCTTCTCTTTCTTTCTTTCTTTCTTTTTTTTTTTAATAACAACACTAAATCAATGCTGCTAATTATAGAGATTTTATTGAAGAGTTGTGGTGAACTGTAGGCAATTAGAGTTCAGGCATAAAATAACTTCAATTTGAATTTCAGATAAGACTTCCTACTAAATCTGTAAATCAGAACATCTGAGTTTAAAACCTGGTCCCACCTCTCATTTTCTGTGGAGAGTTAGTAACCGTGGTGACAGTGGGAGTGTTGCTTTGTCCCTGTTCTCAGTGGGATTGTTTCCACTGGGTCACCATTTAACACAGTGTTGAATTTTCATTTGATACAGTATCAAGTTTTTGTGTGTGTTTTCCTACTTTTGTGGCCCAGGTCTGAAATTCTTTCTCGTTCCTTGAATTTTAAAGTTCAGTAACTTTTCCTCAAACCGTGCAACTCTTGAAAATTTTAACTATCTTTTCAAAAATTAACTCATGTCCCTTTTATCTATAGTTTCAGCTTTTTACCACAGGAAATATTGTTTTATGCCATTTTTGAGTATTTTCCTTTTCCATGTGTTCTAGTCTTTCTTCAGGAACACCGCCTGTGCCAACGGGGGCCTCCGCCTTGCCTGCTCCGGCACTGTCGTCTCATGGCCTTTGCTCTTCCCTGCTCCGCGTGTTCCCAAAGCACATTCCCAAGACTCGTCCCAGCAATGCCGCTTACTGACTTCTGCTTTTTTCACTTGAGTGCTTGTACTTCTTCTGTGAAAAAAGCGTTATTCTGTGTAACTCATTTGTGTGCCAGGCATTTATATATTTTCTCATATAATTCTTGTAAAATGTGTCTTCAACTCGCTTAGTCTGCACTGAAACAATTGCTAGCATAGAAAAAAACACTGGGTACTGTCTTTTTTTCTTATTGGTCCTTTTCAAAAGGGAAAATCCTATCTAAGGCAACTCATAAAGATGAGTTGAGAAAATGAGCTGGGGAAGTGGCATCTCTTAAACTCAAGTGCATGGCCCTAAAACACTCCACCGAGTCTGCCGCACACTCCCATTCAGGTGAGCAAACCTCCTGAGCACGGCCAGCCTCTGTCTCGAGACAGAGGGCTCACCCCGACAAGGTGACCGTGCGACACACTGGGAGCATGTGGTTTTATTACGGAGTTTTTATTTACCTCTGTTCAGTTGACTTTTGCCAGCAACTTCTCTTTCTAAGTGTTTTACCCATTATGTTTTTGGGGGGATGGGGGGGGGAATGAAGGTGGCAAACGTGGACAAACCCGTCCATTAATACCCTTCCACTCTGCTCTTCTCTGGGGGGCTGCTCTAAGATTGCCTTCTCTGTCTCTTGTACCCGCCTGCCTTACCCACACATCACCTGTTTCTCATTATTCCAAGGAAAATGTCATTACCTGAATCTTTCAAGATCTAACTTATTGCAAAAAACAACAACAACAAAAAAACAAAAACAAAAACAAAAAAACAAAACCATGCACTCCGCGATCTGAAGTGGTGTGTGTTAGTTTATTATGTGCCTTAATTTTACAATCTTCACTCTATTTGGCAGATATTCTCCTTACCTTCTTGGAAAGTAGAATTTTCCCTTGAAAAATAGTTTTCAAAATAGTTTTGCTTTTGTGGAGCAAGTTTCAGGGAATGGTATGGGAAAATCATTTTACTCCACTATCTTTCACCAGTGGTCTTAATAGTAAGATTTTTAATATAATACTACACAGAAATAAAATCATTCTTCCATCACCTAGACTGTCAAACAAAATTGAGATATATTTTGGAGTGTATTATAAATGAGAAATTTTTAGTCTTCAGTTCCATCTGAGAGAAGAAATTTCTCAAAGGAGAATCCATGGAAAGAATCTTTTTTTTTCTCCTGCTGTTGAAAACGTAGTATGAGAGAGCTGGAATGCATCTCATCTTGAAACATGGCTGTGGTGTGCGCACACACACACACACGCACGCACGCGCACGCACGCGCGTGCAGCTTGCCTTTGACCCTCTGAGTTTCAGCCTTACCAAAAAGCAAACCCAGATATCCTCTGAGACTGGATCTGCTCTATAACTTGATGACTATGTCACTGTGTGTGTTGAGCATTCCTGGCTTGGATTGTGCGGTCTTCGTCATCTCCTGATCTCCGCGAGGTCTGGGCACCGCTAACTCCCCCGGGGCTTTCCTGGGGCCAGTCGGGCCTTACTCCCTCATAGCCTTCTGCTCTTCTGTCAGCGAGTCCGCTCACTCTGTATTCCTCCACGACATTGTTTAGGACGGGTCAGCAGTCCAAGTCTCATGCGTCTGACCTAAGCCAGATTGTTGTCAGATCAGAGAAGGCTGTCACCTCTCCTTGCCACTGCTCTGGTCATAAGTTTATAGTTCAGGTTTCTCTTCGCAAAGGATCATCAACATCAACATGTTGTTTCCAGGGTCATAAATTTGCAATGTGATGAGACACAGCCAGATGTTGCCAAGCGTGCACTGACTCGCAAAGCAGCTTCCCCCTCCGTCTTGCTCCCCGACTCAGGGAAGCGGTGGTCCATGTGGCTCTTCATACTTCAGCTCAGGGCCGCACTTGTTCAAGTTGAAGTTAATCACTTTCTGGATCAATTCACTTTCCCAGCCGCTTAACGGAGCGGCCATCATCACCTGCTTATCACCTGCTCCGCAGGTAGTTTCTGCTGCTGCATGCTCCCCGAGGGGGTTATTCCCGTTCCTGGACACACGTTTGCTCTTTCTTTGAGCTGTCGTGCTGGTAGCTGTTGTGACCGCGTCCCCTGTGTGGAGTACGGGTGACCGTCAGGCATCCTGGCTCCTGGCCATCCGCAGCCTGATTTCATACATGATGCCTTCGATTCTTCCAGCTTTGTTAGGACTTCTTTAATACCTAGGGTACAGTCGACTGTCGTAGATGGTCCTAAGGGCAGCGTGAGATCTAGCAAAGTTTTGAGGCCCTTGGGCATTTGCACCTTCCTCTCATTTTAAATTGAAGTAGGTGAGGCCACATAAGTCAAGCAAATCACCCAAGATCATCCGATTTGTGACTCCAACTCAGGACCCCTCTGTGAGTACCCTGTTTTACTTCTCCAGGAAACCGAGTTTGATCTGGACATAATAAAGATACGTAATCATTATCTCAGCCCTTCACATTTAAGGCAAAAGTCAATGGAAATAAAAACAGATTTTAAAAATCAGATGTTATAACCCTTCTTGATAGATCATGCTTTTCTGAATTCCAGTTCTCTCTTATAAAACTTGGGTGATGCTAACAATATATCATTCGTCATAATATTGCCAGTATGGAATATCACTTAAGGGACCTCGTAAAGTGCTCTTTGAATTGTCCTGTGAAAAAGTTCCACAATGTAATCCAGTTTATAATTTCACGTCTAAAGTTTTTCTTTCCTGTGTGCTCTTGTGAGGATTGTTTTGTTAGCTGATAATACGAAGCAACTGGCTGTTCTTTTTTGATCTACAGAGCCAGAGAAACAGACAAATACAGGTAACAAGAAAATCAAGCTTTTTAAAGTACATTAAAAATGCTATAAGCCATTCAATTTTTCAAGGAAAAAAATGCTACTAAATGTTTACATATGCTGTTGCTATTGTTTTATTTAAATTGTTATTCTTAATTTGTGTCTTTAATCTCTTCAAGTATATATTCTTCAGATAAAGCATTGATTTTTGGAGGGATTTTTTTTTCAGTTTGAAATCTAAAAATTCTCTTTATTCATCAATTCTAATTCTTATTAATACCTAAATAAATTAAAGTCAGATTTTGTATTTTCATTTTAAAGTCAGACAGCATTTTCACTTTATACTGCACTCCTCGTAAGAAAGACAAGTTCAGTGTCAGTCTTCACGGAAGCCCAATGTCCTCCCCGAGATGCCAATAAAATGAAAATACTGTCTTTTTTTGTTGTTTTCATTATTACCAGCAACATCGAAAAGCATCTAGGAGACTGGCTTTCAGTGCCTTAGATTCAGCTCATTTGAAAGGATCTGGGGGTCCAAGCCCATTTTGGGGGGTCTTCCTTTTGTTTATTGAGGGTCGGCACGGGCATCGGCAGTGAACGTCCAGAAGCGCACGGTATGGAACGTGTGGCCAGGGATCCTCGCCGTGGTGCGACCACGCACTGGTGAGACGATACGAAGAAATTTAAGTTCATGGCGGGCCCGTGACTTCCCCACGCAGTTAGTGACTGAGCTGGCTCCAGAGCCCAGCTCTCCTGACCCTTGCTCTGTGCCTCCTCCCCCACGACAAGCACAGAAGGACCCGGTGATACGTTCAGTGACTTCCCAGGGCCCCGCACAGTATCCGGCACAGCAGAGGTCCTCGATAAAACGCTTGCTAAACGTCGAAGGGCCTCACAACAGAGTGAGTGTCACGGGCTCCCTGTGCTCACCCTGCCTGGAACGTCACTGAAACAATAACCACACTCGTTGCCGAGTGTGCAGACAAAGTGTCAGTCTTCCCAAAGGCCCAATGTCCTCCCCAAGATGCTAGGAACGCTGTCACATTTTGAGGTCAAGGGAGAATTTCCAATTAGCTAAGGAGGAAGAAAGAGATGAACGTACAGTGAGGGACGAGGGACGTCGCCACACCCTGAAGGTGTTCTTCAAAGGACAGGACAGTCTGGTGAAGAGTTTGGACCCCAGAAGAGATGCTGTGACAGTTCCCGCAGCCGAACATAAATGCGAGGGATTATTAATCTGAAGGCGGAAAATTCGAGAAGGAAGGCACTCAAGGCTCTCAGGGACCAAGGCCTGTCTGCTGTGACTGCTAATCCAAGTGAGTTCGGGTTAAAAGGGGTTAACAGCCCTCTGCTGTAACACATGATTGGTCTTTATGAGGTTGAAGCTTTGTCTGTTTGAGGCCTAGAGATGATGCTAAAGTGCCAATAATGACAGCAATTCAAAGCAATCTAATTATGCAAACGGGAGGCTAAACAATTTCATCATCCTTAAATTAGATTGTCCTAATGAGATAAAGACACCAATTAATCCTGAATTAATTTCAATAGCCTATTTCAGGCAAACACTTTAATATGCAAATGTAAATGAGAAACAAAGCCTACTGTAGAATGCCAGAGTTCAGAACCTCTCCCTTCGCAGCTGCGGAGAGTGTAAATAGTGCCTAATGAGTTTGCACGGAAAGACACAACGGTTGAAAATTTTAGACTTCATAAAGCACAGCCGGCGCCTCGGGTACCTGGCCGTGGTCCGGAGCCAGGCGGGAAAGGGGGGGCTTGCAGGGCCGTGTGTGCTGCCGTAGGTGTGCGGCGGGTCTCAGCCACCTCTCCCTCTGCAAAAAGCTCTTCCAACTCAGCACGCAAGCGCGCGTGTGCGTGTGCACCATCTACATGAGTGTCTGTGTGTGTGTTTACGTGTGCACGTGCCTGTGTGCGCCATCTGCGTGTCTGTGTGTGCATGTGTTTGTGTTTACGTGTGTGTGCCTGTTTGCATCATCTGTGTGAGTGTCTCTGTGTGTGTTTGTGTTTACGTGTCCACATGTCTGTGCGTGCCATCTGTGTGTCTCTGTGGGTGTGTCTGTGTTTACGTGTGCATGCACCTGTGTGTCATCTGCATGTCTCTGTGGGTGTGTCTCTGTTTACATGTGTACGCACGTATGTACGCCATCTGCGTGAGTGAGTGTGCGTGTTTCTGTTTACGTGTGTGCATGCCTGTGTGTCATCTGCGCGTCTCTGTGTGCACGTGTGTTTGTGTGTGTGTGTGAGCGTGCCTGTGTGTGTAGTGAAGGGAGGTAGAAGTGGACACGGGGAGGTGTGCCGAGTGTAGTGGGGGCAGTTTAGTGAGCTGGAGAGCCAAGCTGCCGTCATGCACACCTGGACAACGGTCTCTTCTGGACATAAAGTTGATTTTAATTAGTGACCACTTAATCATTTCAAATTAGCTATTCTCAACTCATTTAATATTTCTAAATAATTTCCTTAATAAGACATGGGAACAGATTCAAAATCCTAGGTGCCTAGGCTGATCCAAAGATCTGTGATTTTACTGCTATCTGGCTGGAGGGCCCTTTGACCCTTTATAACCCCACCCCAAATAACCCCACAGGTAATAACTGGGCAGCAAGCTCTGCTATGCAGGAAAGAAGTGGTACCTTGACCTTTACCGTGTAGCTTTGATGTTGTAAGAGGGTAAGCACCTGCTTGTAGGTAGAAGGAACACGCCACGGCGGTTCACGGTCTTAGTCCTGGAGTCAGACCTATTTTCAAAACTTTGCTCCATCCATTGAGAGTTTGGGAAAGTTACTTGACCTCCCTGAGACTTAATCTCTTCATCTATGACATGGGATTATCTCATAAAACTGTAACAGGCATTGGCTACAATCCAAAGAAGCACAGAACAAACACTGGATAACTGCTAGCTAGTAATGATACAGTTTTGCAAGAGAAAGATAATCTACAAACAGAAAAGAAAGAAACAAACTTGCAGATGAAGTGGAAATGAGGAAAAAGAAGAAAATCAATCAAGTTGCTCATGGCTTCCCCATTCCCAGACCTATTCCCGGCTTTGAAGTCCCATAGTCTACCATTCCCAAATTCACTCCATGCCTGCCTCTTTTCCTTCTGAGGTTTGACTGATTCTAACTAAAGCAAGGATACGCTTCTTAGAGGCAAATGCCCATGTGCTAAACAGCTCAGCAGAAACACTCCTAGCCACCCAGCCTTTTCCAAACTGCCAAACCATTTTTCTCATCATTTCAAGCTCAGATATCAAATCCGAACATCTTCGCATTGGTTTTAAATTTCTGAGTTGTGTTTTAAGACGGAGTGGCTATATTTTACCACCAAAAGCAGAGTGTGTAGCCTGGCAGCACAAGTGTATTCGTGGGAACAAGCTAGTTGGCAGCAGGGCTGTCCTGGGAAGCCGGGGCCTATCCCGTCCCTTAGTTTTAGATCCTTTGCGAGGCACCTTTTACTTCTGCTCAGCTCTAGTCCATACCTGGTTTTCAGGTGGTGGCATGGTGCTCCCTGGCATGGCCAAATCTTTGGGGACACAGTCTAGGTGCTCTCAGAAGTCCTCTTTGATACCATCCCTCCACTTTATTTTCTTGATTTGTTAAAGGGTAAAGGACCGTAGATCACCCGATTTACAGACACGCCCCCTGTAAATTCTATGTGGGTCTGCGGAGTTGCGGGGGGTGAGGATCTCACAACCACCGCGATGCCTTATCTCTGCCGTACTGGTCTCCGGGGCAAAGCTGTGTTTGGAGTTCTACCTTAACACCCTTACATTCAACAAAACAACGCCCAGGCCACGTCTAAAAGTCACTTGGTGCCAGGGCAGCAAGGCTAGGTAACAGGATTCAGAGATAAACTTAAAAAGTCATAGAATTTTGGGGTCAGGCGGAGGGAGGGTGACGCCTTGCTGCAGGTGTGGAGGGCGGTGTGAGCACAGAGGGGGGTGCACACTCTGCCTGGGACGGGGCGCGAAGATACGTCAGGAAAAAGCTGTAGTTTGTCAGACTAAACCAGATAGTTTACGACTTCCAGGTGAGAAGCGGGGTGAGGTACAGTGGGAGCTGCGTCAGAGCCAAACCCGGGTAAGGCCGATCCTGGCTGAGGCCTCTGCCCCTTCACATAATCGCACAGGAAACACGGAGCTGGAGAACAGACCCTCGCGTGGGACCACAGGGCTTTTTATTTTGCTTCTTCTCAGTGGTTCAGTGGAAAACCGCCTCGATGCTGGTATTTGGTGACACTGTACGTGTGGCTACGAGTGGAGGTCGGACGGCGTCTCGCCGTTCCACATACTGGGGAAATTCGCTGCATTAGAAAATAGAGCGTGTGAACAACATGCTATTTCGGCTGCTGCGGGTTCTCCCTCTAACAATGCCACCGGGAGTGCTCCCTAAACCGTCCTCCTCCCAGCAAATGGTTAATAAAAGCGGTTAATTCTAGCACAAATTTCAGCTGTTGGTGAAAGCAAATATGATGGAGACTTGGAAAGTGGTTTGTGAAATAGAGCACTGCACAAATGCTGGTCCATTCTCCTCTCACACGGTAACAAGCAGATGCAACACTGATTCTCCGGAAGAGAGATGAGGCCCCAGAACTTGATTTGATCACAGGTAAAAGAGGGGCAAGACATATCTATTCCTTCTCACATGTGCCGCTCCCTGCCCTGGCCTCTGCCGTGCCGAATGGCCTCTCCGGAGCTGCGATAGGGTGCCAGTCATGGTCTAATTGCGAATGTGAGATGATGCGCAGAGCACTGTCATGAGACAAAGTGGCGGAGTTATGCTAAGAGTGCCACATCCTGGCCAGTGGACCAGACAGACTGCTGTTTGATGAACCCACTGACACAGCGGTGGTCGCTGACGCTGCCGCTTGGCTCGGCGGAAGCAGCTTGGGCTCGTCTGGCCTCCGGCTCCAAAGCTGAACTTGAGGCGGCAGGGAATAGCGGCCCAGGGAGGCCATGGGTCTCGGAGGCGAGGGCAGCTCTGAGCGCTTGATTCAACGGTGTCACAAATTCATTGTATCCTGGTATTTACTCCGGACGTAAGGATAGCTTCTCGCTAAACGTTCGTGCTAATGGGACCAGTTCATGGCTTTGATTCCTCTCTGACTCCTGCTGTGTTGGTCTCGGCCGGACGTTACAGAGTGGAGCGTGGACGGGTCACTGAGACTCCAGCCTGCTCGAAGCACAGGTCACACTGTGACAGCTGGAAACATCACACAGAAACATCTCGGCTAGCATATTATTACTGCTTTTTCTACAATGAGGAAGTACGCTAAATCAGCACCACAGAATTAATAGCATATACTTATTTACTTATTGATACATTTGTCAAGCTGCGAATAGCAAGTAGCATTTGAACAAAGGTCAAATTACATAAACTCAGTGATTTGTGAGCAAAAAGATAATTTTGCTTCACGTCACTAACTGGAGCCATTGTCTAATCAGCTTCTCTAGCCCAAAGCCCGGTGGCATCTCTGCCTGCAACCCCGTGAGCGTCCGTCTCAAAGCCGCTCGAGTCCTGTGTGCTCTATTTTCAAAATACTGCCCGTGACTTACTGAGATGGTCAGAGGAATGGGGGGCCCTGAAGAGCACGAAGTCCATTTCCACCGTAATTTCCTACCTGAGGTGGTAAAACAGCCTCTTACGCTGGTCCTGCCCACTCTCCTTCTTGTGTGTCTGTTTACCGCAGCCGCTAAAGTCATCTGCTTAAACACCCCCTTCAAAAGATGTTTGAAATCCTCCAGATGCGGATCCATCATAACAAAGCTCGCAACGACTCCTTCCCCCAATATGTAAGGTGTCTCGAGTGTGACAGTAGGTTGAGGAATCATTTGAAAGTCTTTTGTTCACTCTGCTAGATCATTTAAATGAAGAGGGATGTTTAATAGACCCACCTGATGAGACCACTTTCGAATCGGGATTTCAAAATGGCCTTGTTTTGAAAATCCCCACCTGGGACTGGACTGGCTGTGCCAAAAAGCCAGGTGCAAAGTCCTCTTTCCCCTGGAGGCGGCTGGCCCGTACCTGGCCTCTCACCTTCAGGAACCACCTCTCCAACTTCGACTACGTGGATTCTTTTTAGCCATGTTCATGCACAAGCACACTTGTGTTTCTTGTTGATTAACAACAAATGCCAAGTAAAAATCACTCTCTTTTGGATCTCAAGGGTGACTGTTTTATACTCTCCTGGCCTATTCAAAGTGGAGTGATTTTAGGGGTAAAAACGCACTAACGAAGTGTTCTGTACCTTACAGGGCTGTCAGGGGACATGGTCTGGACCCGGTGCATTAGGAGGCCATCTGTTTCAGCCAGCATATTTAACTTCTCGGATAATATGCGATGGGAAAAAAATGGCACCCTGACGTAGAACCACCCAGGAAGGAAGTGGCTCAACAGCGTACAGCATCATATGAATTAAATCAGAATACAATTTCCCATTAGCTGCTCTCCTTTGAAGACAGTTCTTAAAAAAACAAAAGAAAGGATTTGGGAGGAGAAAATCGTACAAGTGCCCATGATACTGAGTACTTAGCGAATGTTAGGAAACATTTTTAAGACCCTCATAGAAACTCTCTCATATACATGCTCTTCTCTTATTTTAAAGATTAAACATCAAAACAACAGGAACTAATAAAGCAAGATAGCGTCGCACCAGCACACCGACGGCCTGGCTCTAGAACCCTCACTCTCGCCCACTGCCGCACGTGGCCCGACTCCACAGAAGACGGACAATATAAGACGGTGCAAGGAAGACGCTAAAGAAATGACCTGGACCTAGGGAAATGGAAAGACCAACCGAAGGGACATCATCACCAAGACTAAAATAGTTTGAACCGCTATCAGTGTACTACGTTTTGTCCATATTATTTTGTACATTTTGAGCTATTTTTATTTTGATATAGTTTCAGACTTTAAGAAAAGTGGCAAAGTAGCACGATCAGTACAAAGAATTTCTGTATATCCTTGATAGGGATTCACTAGTTGTAGGTAATTTGTTTCATCATTATCCATCCATCCATCCATCCATCCATCCATCTCTTTCTCTTTCTGAACCATTTAAAGCACACCAGCAACAACATGCTGCTTTGCCCCTACATGCTTCGGTGTGGGATCTCTCTCCCAACGACACGGACCTTGTCCTGTGTAACCACAGAATGATGATCAAGATCGGGGAATTTATACCGGCATGATATTATCTAACACACTGTACATGCTTGAATTTTATCAAATATCATCTTAGAGCTATTTTTTTAGTCCAGATTCCAATGTCAGATCAAGTTATTTCTACTCTCCTTTAATATGGAATGATCCCTCAGTCTTTTTCATTTTTGTTTTTTCTGCAGAAAAACTAGAGACTTGTGCTGCCTTTCTCTGTGCATTATATCCAGAGACACGCGATGTCACTGTGTCCCAACACTGACGTTGCAAACTCTGACTGCCCAGTTAAGATGATGTCCACCATACTTCTCCACGACATAGTCACTGTTCTCTCTTTGTAATAAATAAGTAAATTATTGAGATGTACTTTGAGATGATGTAACATCCTATTTCTTATCAAATTTACCCACTAATTTCAGCTACTAATTACTTAATTCCTTTAATATAAATTAACTGATATTCTACTGTAAGGAAAATATTTCCCTTTCTCCCCTCCCTCCCTCCCTTCCTAAATTCCTCCCCGTCATGACTTATCTTCCCTTCAAGCAGTCTTTGAAACTTGTGGAATCCCTGTGACCCGGTTCTGGATGCTGACCACGATCTACGTACATCCCCTGGGTGACCCGATGTCTTGTGGCTCGCGGTGCACGTGCACAGTGACTCCCGAACCCACAGTCACAGTCTCGGCCTCTGTGTGTGACCAGACACTTCCATCTCCATGTTCCACAGACGCCTCCGTTTCCAGAGGCACCAGACTCACTGTCTTTCTCCAAACACCTTTTTCTCCTCTGCTACATCTTTTCTCAGCGAAAAACGTCACCACACGCCCAATCTCAGAAATCATAAACCCGAAATGTGCCACAGGCGTCTCCCTCATTCCCACTCATGCAGCCCCCGAAGCGCTCGCTCGCCCCCACCTGCACTCTGCCGGGCATTCCCAGTGCCTAGCACCCCTGGCAAAAAGGAGGCAGGGGATACATTCTAAAGAAGGAGTGAATGAGTGTACAACTATGAATAGGTGCTAACTAGATGAAACTAAGATGTGGTGCATCCCATATATATTGATGAATAATGATATTCACTGTTTGCGAGATGGAAGGATGTCCCAGAGAAATGCTCCCTGTGCTGCGCCCACAGCCCCACCACCAGGGTAGCCACAGCTGGGCTTCAGAAAACAGCGGAGTTTAAACACGGCATCCAGTGCAACTGGGGAGCCTGCAAAGGGCTGGGTTCTAGAATGTTTGAACAAGGTCATTATCGATTCTTCCAGAAATGTATAACAGCAAGGTCATGGCCCAGAGACAGTGCGAAACTGGAAGGGACAGTCTTAGCAAAGGGGGCTGGACAGAGAAGTCTGTCGTCCGCAAAGCATTTCATCTGAGCTGGGAGAGGAGCCTAACTGAAGTGAATGACTACATCTAGCCCCAATTTCATTAACAAAAAATGTATATATGCACAGTTTAATGCTGTAAGATGGCTCTTGGGAAACAGGAAGTGACCCAGAAATAGAATCTTCCTCGTTCCGTCCCAGACATCTCTAAAGTAGATTTGTAACTCCCTCTTTCAGAAACCAGGTCATGTACAGAATGCTGAGAAGAATGAATCTTCCCCTCTGGAAATGTCACAGGGCATCCAGGAAATCTTATTTTTTTTCTTGGCAAACAAATGTCCACTGATCAATATAAATGAGGAACGGGCGCATGGATGTCAATAGGAAATGACTTTTGTGAAGTATGATTCGATTCACGGCACGGAGGGGCCCTTACCAAGTTCCGTTCCGTTATCAGCTTGAAGGAGGAAGACAGCATAGGAGGGGCCTCCAGATGACTGCCATTTTCAAGTGGGGTGTTCTTAACTGATAGACTTCTGCCGCCTCCGAGGTAAATGACTGGCTGCCCTTGCCTGACCCTGTCTGAGAGATGGCAAGGCTCTCTTCACAGACGCAGGGATGTATCCTCGAGAACTTTGAAAGACACAGCATTTAGAGACAATTTTATTTCTTTATCAGCTGATAGCTCTCTATTTCGCTCCTCAGGTTTTTATCACTCGCTGGCACATGTGTCAAAATGAGATCGTGAGGTCTCAGCACTCTTCTCCTTGGCCTTAAAGACTCACGCCACTGAAAGTGCAGTCGTGTGCATAGTGAAGGCAGCAAGCGTCGTGACGTCACACCCCCCGGGGCAGTGCCTGACTGCCGCACGAGCCGTCGGAAATGATTAATCACTTAACAATCACGAGAAAACAAATGTGTTTTCTTCAGAGGATTTTTAATAGTAAGAGAGTGGAATAACCATTCCGTGATAGCCGGTTACTGATGGGATTATTCAGAATATTTTAACACAAATATTTTATGAAAATCTAGTCCAGAGAGTTGGGTATTTACCCGTTCCTGCAGTTGTCATTGGACCAGAATTACATTCTAATCAGGGTTTAGAGGTTGACTAGGAGAGCAGTTGACACCAGGACCCTAAAGCTGGGTTGGTGGCTGTTAAACTTCCAGGTGCCACCCTTGCAAGGTCATTAACTCCTCTGTGCCTCAGTGGCCTCGTGTGCAAAGTGACAGTAATGACAGGGCTACTTGTAATGCTGTTGTGAGGATTAAATGCAAAGTACTTTGAATCATGCCATGAACATACTAAATGTTTGACACTTCTTAGCTGCTCTTATCGATACTTTTTCTCCCCTTGTTGCTATTGTTTAGTAGTAGTAGTAGTAGTAGTAGTAGTAGTAGTAGTAGTAGTAGTACATAAATTCCAGGCATATTGTATTTTCAAATAGAACTTTCCTAAAAAGCCATCTGGCTAAACCCTAAGTTCCAAGTGGTGACAATTCCACACGTGCTGAGGGCACTTCTGGGGCACAAGGGGCTCGAGTTCAGCATCTGGAGTCAGAGCTGGGCAGCCTTCCTCTCCCACCCCCCACGCAACCACGGGAACCCCTCCCCTCAGACTCACGCTCTGGGGTTTGCAGGCCCCGTTTCTCCATTGTTTCTAAACACACCCCTTCTCATCGATGGCGTTGCACAGAGGACCTTTTTAAAAACTCTCTTTAGACTACGGCCCACCATAAGGAATATATCTCACATCATGATCCAGCACACACGTGTGTGTACGGACCACAGCAAGTTTTTATGGTGACTGTGAAAATTAGACAAAAGTGTTCCTTCCAGGCGGGCAAATGAGAAAACAGATGCCATCCCCCACAGACACGACCCCTGGGGCACCTGGCTTTGCCTGTGTGAGATGGCGGCACTCACACCCCAGAACCCCATAGCTGGGTACCTCTGTGACAAGCCCGAAACACACAACTGTACCAGTGAACCTGTGCTATGTCCAAACCTTTCTGAAATATTCCACAAAATAATAATTGTCCTTACTTTGTGGGATGCATTTCAATTAAATTGTCTACATTTTTTAATGCAAGTCACGATCCCTAAACTACTTCGCACTCATTACGGAGTTGCTACTTGGAATTTTGAAAACTTTTCAACAAGGCTCAAACGACACTGGCTGGAAACCCAGAAAGCCTGGTGTGGTTCTTGGTTCCGCCAGGTACTGCTGTGTCCTCGGGTGGGCTTCCTACCCTTCCTCAGCCTTAGCTACCTACATAGCTATCTACATAGCTACCTCCTCCACAAGGCGGGTGTGACAGTACTATGGAAAACCCTCAAAGCCTGGCCTGGCCCAGAGCAGCTGCGCTAGCTATTACCAGTATTAGTGATTGACAGTTGCATGTCACTGAACTTCCTCTAGCACCAGCAGGTACAGAGGAAGGTGCGCACCGGGATGTGTGACGGGACCTGTAGAGTGTGTATGGTGTGATAATTAGTTCTGTCATCTTGTTCGCATGGCTGTTTGGTTGTCCCAAATATGAAAAATTTCCCATCTTTGGCCCAGAGATATGAGACCCCGCCTTTACCATGCCCCGAAGGTCCCCGGGCATTTGGGTCTATTTATGTGCCCTCTCTGTTCTGATTCGCTGGCTGTTCAGTAACTGCCGAGTGCCATGCTGTTTCACTCATTAGGACTCTGCCGAGCGCTTGAATACCCGATACCCCTTGCTTCCCAGTTTTCCCCAGCTGTGTGCATGCATCTATTTTTTCCACGAGAACTTCAGTATCACTTTTCTAGCTTCATGAAACCAGCTGGTGGTATTTCATATTGGGATCATCTTAGAAATCAACTTAGAGAGAACTGACCCCCGGATAATGCTGAAACATTCCACCCAAGAATTAGAGATGTTTGGTCATTTGTGTGTTCAGAGGTGTTTTAAATCTTAAAATAGGCTTTGAACATTTTTTGTGGAGTATATATTCTTAAGCATTTTATCTTTTTGTTGTGGTTGCTATTGTAAATGGAATTTTCTCTTCCATTTTATCTTCTAACTGGCAATTGATTTTTTGCATGTAAATTTATATCCTCATATCTTGCCGAACTTTTTTTGTTTGATTGTGTGAATTAGCTTTCCCATTGATTCTCAAGGTGTAGTTTTTCAGGGTAATATGAAATCATCTGTAAGTAGAGTGTGCCCCTTCTTCTGTAATTCTTATGCCTCTAATGTTTTTCTCTTCTCATATTTATTAGCTAATCCCTTCAAAACTCTGTTGTGTAGTGAGGAAGATTTTGATATCTTGCCTATTTCCCAACTTTACTAAGAAAGTTTCTATTCCCTACAGTGGGAATGTTGTTTTCTCATGAAGTAAAATGCTGGCTTTTAAAGAAATTATCTATCCATTCTTATTTCCTCGTTTTTATAAGGAATATATTGAATCATTTCAAGTCTTTTTTAGCATCTATAGGAAATAATAATAATTTTTTGTTGTTGCTGTTCTCAGATGTATTAAAATGATACATTACATAAAAGGTTTCCTAGTGCTGAACCATTTTGCCCTTCTGGTATAAATTCTACTCAGCTATGGTATATTGTTTTCTTAAGATGGTGTTGGATTCTGTTTGCTAATACTTTGTATCATTTTCCTAAGTGCTATTGTTCTATAATAGTCTTTTATTTAACCATATTTATCCAGTTAGGTGTATCAATGTTATATTTGTTTCAGAAAAAGAATTTGGATGTCCCCCTTCACCTCCTGTGCTTTGAAACTATGTAGCACTGGGCAATCTGGTCTCTAAAAGTTGGAAAGAATTCCCGTCTGAAACAATCTGGACCTTGCAGGTTTTTCAGATTGTTTTAGCTTTATTTTCAGTAGAATAGGTTCTTGATAATGTCTTGATTTCTTCTATAAAATTGGTCTTTTAAGTTTTCCATCTCTAATGCAGTCAATTTCGGCATGCTGTGTTTTTCTAGGAAATTATCTATGTTACCTAAGTATTCATATTTATTTGCATAAGGTTGTACAAAGCAGACTTAGCTTTTTTTTTTTTTTTACAAATTTCCCTGTATAGTTATTTCTCTTTTTTCATTTATTTTCTATACCTGTGCTTTCTCCCTTATACTTTAATTATATTGACTAGTGGTTTGTCTATTTATTCATTTTTTTCCCAAAGAACCAAGATTTTAATTTGTTCTTTTCCTGTTTCTTAGTTCATAAACTGGTTTTATAATTATTTTATTTTTTACGTGCCTTCTCTTGGTTTACCTTGCTGTTCTTTTTTCTAGGTGGAATGATGGACGCCTTTTGAGGACTCAGCAATGGTGCCAATGGCATCGTAATGCTTCACAGAGGCAATGTGCTCTTGGATGCAATATAGACTCGTAATCAGCACCCAACACACAGCACTAGTCTTCCCATGTCCAGCCTTCACATGCCCATGGATGAAGGCATAGAAATGAGAGTGGTCCCTCTCGCTGTTACCAGCGACACTCTAGCACAGGTCTGCATCCTGTTTCTGTAACCTTCAGCTTTGCGGGGAGAGAGGTCTTAGTTCCAAAGGGAAGAATTCTTCTGCCAGAGACATGATGATTCCATTGAACTGGAAGTACATACTGCCACCTGACCACTTTGGACCCCTCACGTTTCTGAACTGACAAGTGAAGAAGGGGTTACTGTAGAGGGCAACTGACCCTAATGACCCAGGGGATCTGGGGTGTTGTTACACAAAGGGAGTAAGGAGGGGTACATCTGGGTTACAGGCGATACCTTGGGGTACCTCTCAATGCTCCTATGTCTTGTAATTAAAGCCAATAAAAAATCAGAGCCCAACCTGGGCAGGACTGTGAACAGCCAGAGCCCGAGCAGTGAAGACTGGGTCAGCACACTGGAGAGGGCTATGACCGGCTGAGGTGGTCTGCCTCAGAGAAGAAGGCAATTACTAATGCCGGCTGCAGCTGCACCACAAAATGAGGAGAATGGTAGCTTTGAGGATTTTTCCTTATTTTGGTGTGAATTTTGTCTGCACATACATTTACCAAAATATTTTTGTTTTCGTCCCTCTTTTATCCACTTATCCCTAAACATAACATGTTTTAATAATAACTTTACATCTCAATATTTAAGTTCCGGTATTTCAAAGGAAAAGAATGAACATCAAAGACTTGGTCTCTTTTCTGGGGAAATAGCGAGTTTTGAGTTGCAGGCAGGACAGTTATGTGTTAAGAGCAATGACAAAGACTTTGTCATTGTCTCTATTTGGAGACTAAGTGTGGTGAGGGAGATGTGTTCTATGGGTGCTAATTTGACTACAGGAATGTGGTGATGGCTTCTTAATGTGACATCTTTGCTAGGCTATAGTCCCCAGTTATATCAAACAGTAATCTACTTACTGCTGTCGAAGTGCTTTATAGATGTAATGAAGATCCCAATCAGTTGATTTTAAGGCAGATTATCCCAGGTGAGCCTTAAAATGCTTAAAAAGCAGAGTTGGAACTTTCTCAAAAGAGAAGAAATTCTCACCATCAATGACAGTTTTAGCCTATAACCTGCTTGATCTTCCCCTCCTGGTGTTCTGCTCCACAGACTTACTTGGCAGTGTGATAGTCCATTTTACGTGTCAATTTGATTGGCCATGCGGTGCCCAGATTAAACAGATTCTAGATGTGACTGTGACAGTGTTCTGGATGAGATTAGCATTGAATCAGTGGGCTCAGTAAAGGACATGCTCCCCCGCCGCCCTCGTTGGGGCGGGCATTGTCCAATCCACTGAGGGCCTGAACAGAATGAAAGGCGGAAGGGGCAGGAATCCACCCTTTTCCTGCCTCTCAGTTTGAACGAGGACATCTCATCTCATCTTACGCCCTAGAACTGGAGTTCACATAATCAGTTCCCCTGGTTCTCAAGCTTTCAAACGCACCATGAGTTATACCATGGCTGTCCTGTGTCTCCAGCTTAAAGATGGCAGATTGTGGGACCCTCAGCTTCCTTAATCGCTTGAGCCATTTCCTCACACTAAGTTAAGGTTCCCTCCTCCTATGTTCTGACCACAGGATAATTCTAGCTCTTGTCTTGCTCACCACCCATGGCTATTCATTGTAGTTTTTTCTTGCTGTGCTTCAAAACTGTAGTGTTCTGGCCCTTGGGGGTTCCTTTATTTGTGCTAGAGCCAAGAAATGCATTGAAAAGCAGCCTCACAGTACATTTTTAGGATCCCGCCGTGAGTGCAGTTGGAAGGGCCCTCGGTGCACAATGCCAAAATATCTGCGATTTTTCTCAACCCTCCCCAGAAGGCCTTTCCTCTCATTCTCTCAGAGCAGCGATCTGAGAACTAAAACCACGTGGCCACAAGAACAGGTTTCTTCCCATGTTTCCTCCTCAGTTAACTCTGAGCATCTGTGAGGGGTGTTTTCAAGACACACGGACCCAGCTCAGTTTTCATTGGTAACCTTGCAGGACAGACTGGCGAAGATCTCTGCCCCACTCCTGCAGTCACTCCCTGCCATTGCGATATGAGTTACTGCTGCCCGTCCCATTCTGCTTCACCCTAAATGAGAACACATCCTGACTCCTAATTCACCAAAGTACCACCAAGGCCAGGCTTTTCATCACCTATTAAAATTCAAAACTTGGCTAGTAGCTTGGGGAAACAGAGACATTAAAGTGCAGGGGGGAAAAAATCACACGAAATCTTGCTATGAAATACGACTATCAGTGTATTTTGCAGGAACATGCTCCACAGTAAAGGTAACTGTCCATGTTTTCATGAGAACACTTTCAGCCATCTAGCCCTGACCTCTGCCATTCAGGAATGATATTACATCTTTGTCTTTGTCTATCCAAAACGTATAACAGCATTTCTCCAAAATGCAAGAGAGCAAGTTAAAGGAAAAAGTCAAACATCTTCCCTACAGAAATGGAAGAATTGCCACTGGCTTTGGAATGCAGGTTTATCCTCTTTAGCCATAAAGGTTTCAAAAAATATTGAGTTACATTCTTAACTTGCTACCATGTTGGTCCCTTCCAAATAAAACACTTTGTAACCTCTTCAAAGGCAAGTGTGTTGTCTTGTTTGTCTTTGCTCCCTTCCGCCCCCTGCCAGCATCGAACAAAACGTCTGGCACACAGACATGCTTAATAACTGAATAAGTGCACAAAGCAGAGGGCGATATGTAAATGCACTTTTCACTAACTATATGGGGAAGTTCAGAAGGGGATACTATATGTCATTCCTACAAGATGTCTCACAAGGGAAGAGAGAAGAGAAAATGTGCATGTGTGTTGTCTTCCTTATGAGAACAACAGGTTTGAAAAGTGAAGTGGAGCCTCAGATCCACTGTGTGCACTGAACTGGAGACAGAAAAACGCATCAGACTCCTGAGCAAACAGGAAATGCCCTGCTCTGCTGACAGGGCAGATATTCTGAGCTCCACCCACAAGAAGCAGAAACCAACGTGAATGAATACGGTTAAATGCAAATGAAACAGCCATCAAAGATGAATCTCTTCCTGACTAGGTGCTTGCAGGCTCTCAGAGGGACCAGCAACAAGGGAAAGAGGGTGTGCATAAAATATTCCTAGCTGAGCATGGGTAGCTGGTTGCAGACTAGATAATTTAACAAACACCCAGGAAGAATGTCTCTAACCTTCAAAAAATTGAAAGGACAGGCAAGAAATGAGATGAACGACACTGCCATGGGCATTAGTCTCGGCAGTTTGGAGACGTTTCATTCTGCAGAGGAGCTGGCGCTGGAGGAGGGGTAAACAGGAAGTCTGGAATCTGTCTGAAGTGGCGGGGCCAGGTTTTCTCGGGCACCTCATGAAATGAGACTAAAGCTCTCTCCAGAGTATAACACCTCACTCAAAGTTCAGCTCTTCTTTGAACGACTTAAACGACTGACGAGTTACTTAAGCAACTGCGAAGTTCTACTCTATGATTCAAAAGGGGGTGTTTGAAAGCTATATCGAATAATTGATATTTAAATCTTGAGGTATAAATTTGATCATATTTATAGAGAGAGAGGTGGGGGGTTGTTTAGCTCTTTATTCAAAGGGGTTTTTTTTTTTTTTTTTTCATCTGAATCACATGTTTTTGAGGCCTTGGAAGTCAGCTGCGGCATTTCCTGATGCGCTCGGTGGAAGTTGTTAATGGGAATCAATGGAAGAATAAGCAAGAGCTGTGGTCCAGGTTTTGTGACCTACTTTTCATTGTTTCCTTTGTGGACTTGGAAAGCATATCTTTTTATTAAAGGTTTTGAGAAATCTTCCAGTGCAGAAATCTGTTTAACTTATCTAACCAGCATTTTCTGATCATCCCTGAGAGAGCACTTTTTTTTTTTCCCTGAGGGCAACATGTTAAGGAACCACTGACCTAGCTCAGCTTCTCGCCTGACAGGAGGACATGGAGCTACGTCTCTCACCGGGTTACCTGCTCTGCTCATCTGCGTTGTCACTGAGCTGAAATCAAACACTGATGGGTTTAAATCTTTGCTTAAACTACTGTCCTTATGCCTGATGGTCAGATTTTGATAAAGTTTGTCCTAAAAGAAAGGGAAATCTGGCTCAAAGGAACAATGAATTTTCACAGTGAACTTGCTGCAAAGGGCAGCTCCTGAGACACACCCCAGCCCGGGGGTCTTCAGGCAGAATCGGGGTCCTGATCTGGGGGGAGCGTTACGGAGGAAAGTCACGAATCACTGGGGGTGATGAGCCCTGCGGTGCCAGGTTCGCTCTGAGCGCTGCTGCTTCTGCCCAGGGCCCGCCGAGGACACGCGGTGGAAACGCCGCGGCGGGCCGCACGCGCTGGGCGTGCGGGAGGCGAAGACGCTGCCAGGGGCCGGGGGCGGCGCGGGGCTGCGGGCGGAGGACGCCCGGGCCGCGCGGGCCTGTGCGACACGTGTCGCCGCGCGCCGCCCGAGCGGCCCGCAGCGTGGCCGCGGGGACCTGGCCGCGGGGCCTCGTCCCCTCCCGCCCAGGCCGCCGCGGGGCCGGCGCCGGCGCGAAGGAGGGCGGCGCGGGGTCCTGGGCGCCTCCTGCCGGGTCCCTGCGCCCCCCGGAGCGCTGCGGCCGAGGCCGGAGCCGCGCCTCAGGGCGGAGCCGCCCGGCGGGGGGCGCCACGCGCCGGGGCCGGGCGGGTCCCCGAACCCCCGGAGCCCGGACAGGACCCCGAACCCCAGGGCCTGGACGGCTCCCCGAACCTGTCCCCGAACCCCCCCCCCCAGGCCCGGGCGGGACCCCGAACCCCCGGAGTCCGGACGGGACCCCGAACCCCCGGGGACAACGAGCCGGCCCGGTCGCGAGCGGACGCGCCCGCAGCGCCCGCCTGAGGGGCGAAGGGCCCCCGCCCCCGCCGCGCACCCCGACTTTCCAGGCGGCTGGGAGGCCGCGCCCCGGGACTCACCGCCCCGCCGTCCTGCAGGGCCCGTGGGCGCCCGCGCTGCGGCGCCGCGTGCGGTTCTGCGTCGGCTCCGCAGGTGTGTGTGTCGCCTCAGCGCCGGTCCCGTCAGCTCTGGGTCGCGTCCGGTGTCGCCTCAGCGCCGGTGCCGCGTCCGGTGTCGCCTCAGCGCCGGTCCCGTCAGCGCCGGCGTCGCCCCAGCGCCGCTATGGCTCCCGCGGAGCTGCCGCCTGGCGCCCCCGCGGGGCGGCCGAGGAGCCGGAAACGCGCCCTGTGCGGCCCGAGCCGGTTAGAGCGACGGCGACTCAACACGGAAAACCCGGGCGCGTTCCCGAACGGCCCTTCTCCCCGGAGGCCGTGAGGATCAGGGCATGTTTGTGGGCACGAAAGCGCGCCCGCATCAGTGAGCGACGTTGACGACAATCCATCCACTGCGTGGAAAGAGGCCGAAATCCATTTACCGCGCGCTCGCATCTGAAGAGGCACGTGTCCGCCACACGTCCTCACAGCCTTTCACCATTGGGTGCCTGGATTCCCCTCCTCCGAAACCCGTGTTTGGGAAACCTGAGAGATGCAGCAGCAGAGACAGCGCCCCACGGGAACGTCCGAGGGGCGGGTCCCCTGATGTTTTCACGAACGGAAAACGTCCTGAGTGGCGGCCGGTCCCCTGAGGTCCCCACGGCTGATTGGGGCCTCAGCACACAAAGCCACCCGTGGGAACACACGGCCCGGGCGTGGGGAACACGTCGCCGGCATCCGCCTTGTTCTGGGCTGGAGCTTAGGCCCACAGCCCTGAGTGGGCACGGGCGCAAGGTCGCATTTTATCTGTTAGCGACATATATCAATAAAGACGGAGCAAAAATGAATAACGCCGCGCATCCTTTGGATTAAAATAAAATCAGATCATCTGGGTTCAGGTTCCTCACGTCCCAGAACACGGACGAAAAGGCTGCCTCTGGAGAGAGATGTCACACGAGTCGCCCGCGGGCGCAGCCAGGAGCAGCAGCCCATCCTCTTGCCATGTCTCCTGCTTCTGTGTATCCAGTCACCGGCAAGAATGACGAAACCACCCGGTTCCGTCCCACCCGAGGGAAACGGAGCCACTGGAACAGGACGCGCTCCAAGGCTCACCTGTCTGTTTATCCAGCTGGGAGTGCACGTGCTACCTGTCATGTGGCTGCCACTCCGCAGAGCTCGGGCTGGACAGGGAATGGGGACGCCCAGAGCCAGCGCGGGACAGAGTTCCTCTGGTGAGTTCGCTGGCAGGCGTCAGGACAACTGAGATTTTCACCGGCCCCTACAGCCCTCCAGAGGGGCCCTGAGATCGTAGAGTCAGAGCTCTCATGACGCCGCGAGAACGGAACAGACAGGCGTGGGGAGCGGTGATGGTGAGCGTGAGGACTGTGCGGGTATCCCCCGTCTAACAGTCTTGTCTGAGACCACGCTCCACCTGCCCACAGCTGGCCCGGCCTTTGTCTCTGACTGCTCTGGGCCCCTAACACGTAAGGCTCTATCGTCACTGCCCCTCTCTCTACAAAACCGGATCTGACCACTCATCTTCGCTCTTGGGCTCCACCGCAGTGGCTACGTTATTGATCTAGTGGCCCACAGGTCACAGCCCTTCCCACCGCACCCCTAGCTCTGAGACTGCTGTGGTTACCTCGTCTTCCCCACACGACTGGCCTCTGAGTGACCCACCGTGAGCTGTGGCCTCGTCACAGCAGACCTGGCCCACCACAGCCTTTCCTTTCTCCTTTCCTGCTGAGTCGTGACTTGAATACTCTTTAGGAAGTAATTCTTTATAGACAAGCCTTGTTTTTGTGATAGTATAAACTAGCATGGCTTATTGACCCCAATTTTTTTCAGATAAGCATAGATTCGGCCCATGACGAAGTAACCAAATTCTTCTGGCAAAATAGAGAAATGGCAAAGGGACTATAAAAAGCAAGAAGCAATTGAAGAAGCATCTGATTATTCCGTGATAATGATGTGGGCACAGTTTATTAATTATGACGCATTACCGTGTGCACGCACAAACGTGTGTGTGCAAAGTCCGCAACACTTTGTGAGATGTTTCAGCTAATTAGGAGAGTGAGCAGATTGCCTGAGATCAAATCCTAGTACTCTTCTTTATAAGCGTTTGGTCTTACACAATTTAAATGTAATAATAATACTTTTTTCTACAGTGGCCGTGAAGGATAATTAAGAACAATCAATAAATTTACAAAAGCACTTAGTATAGTGCCTGGGATAGAGTCACCACCATCTGCAAGATTATGATTAAACGTCTCTAAGACAACTATTAGTCATCTTTATTTATTAAAATTACTTTAATCCCATTTAGTATTGCACTTCACCTATATTTACTAGTACTGTTATGTTGCAGGCCATTTCTAAGTGGAATCTCAGATTTGTTTTCTAGATCATAAAACTTAAATTGCTGCAGCTCTTCTTCATAGGTCTTATATATCTGTCTTATTAAGATTGTCTTTGGAGAAATAGTAATTATGTGACATGATGGAGGTATTAGCTAATACCTTGTATTTTGCAACATACAAGTGCATCCAATCAACACATTACACACTTTAAACTCACACAGTGTTATATGTTAATTATATCTCAATAAAGCTGGAGAAAAATATTTACATTAAATTTAATTGTTTCATAATTTGAGGAGGCTTTATACTTTCTTTAAAATAGAATGAGATATGTTTCATATTTATTCATTTTGTGGTTCAGTCTGACTGCTGATTCTTAGATGTATCTAATCTGATATGTCTAATAATCAGATATGTCTAATAAATATATATGTAATTCTGCTTATACATTTCATCATTCCATGTTTCCTTTTATTGAATATTCGGTATTTATCTTTTTTCAGCTTGTCCTAAGTATACTGAATTTTAATACTCATTCTACTAACTAGTATGGTATCATTTGCATAACTAATGTACATGGTCATTCAGGTTATTGATTGAACTATTAAATACCATTAAATGCAGGAATAATTATGATGGAAAATCTATCGTTATGCCCTTCCAGGTTAGCATAACCCACTGATATCAATTGTTTGCATATTCACTAGTGAAATCTACCCACTTTAATATTTATACATGGTCTATTATCCCTACTTAGGTAGTGGATATATATATATATATATATCTCATCCAAAACAGAATCAAAAGCCTAACTATAACATAAAAGATGGATCCACAGTGTTTCCTTTACCTGTAAAACCAGCCATTGGTTGACAGCAGAATTTGAGCCATCTGGCAAAACTGCTTTTAAAAAAAACGAGCAGTCCTCACTTCATCTCCCTTAACACCCTCACTTTCAGAGGAGGACACGACGGCCCTGAGAGCTTCATATGGTTTCACTACCTCATTTTAACTTTTTGCAGTTTCCAAATACAGGTAAACTTGGAAAAAAATTTTGGATTCGTTTCCCGTTTTGGGTTAACTATTTCATTTCAGATGGTAATGAAGGGAGTTGTGGATTATATTTTCTCATCATTTCCCAGGGATAAAAATGTACAACTCAGAAAATTTCCATCCATCTTCTAATAATATTGAAATATTGAAATAACAGCACATGACACCTTAGATGAGTTGTGAAGTATTCCAATGACCAACAATTCAGCTTTATTTTACTCAAACATTTTGTCAGCATCTCTAACCCATCGTTAAATATGTTAGAACTAATATTGAAATTACATCGGAAAAATGAATTGATGAAATAAAGCAGTCCTGATGCATTTTGGAATAACTGGCAAGATAGTTTTAAGCCTACAAGCCATTTTTGGATCCTGACTTACTCTAGAAAATTACAAAATAAACAAAATCCCCAAATAAACCAGACAACTACCCGAATGGATCTAACCAAATTAACTGTAAGGTAATCCAGATCTTTCTAGGAAAGACAGTTTTCATGTTCAAAGGACTCTGTCTGAAAGAAATCACAACATGTTCTGAGCCATGCAGAGGAAGACTTGGGGAACTGCAAGGCTGTGTTTTAGGTTCCTGGATGGAAAGGCAACATTGTAAAAATGAACAATTTCAACATTATTTTAACAGTTTCTTGAAATTCCAATCAAAACGCAAATGGAGGTTTTGAAAGAAACTAGGAGGAAAAAACGAAATGAGGTTAGAATTCAAAATAATCCCCAAAAAGAACAGACATTTTCATAAAAATTATTATGAATGGAAGAACTTACCTGGCGAGATGTAAAGCATGTTATAAACACACAGTTATAAGAGCCTTGGGGTGCTGGCACCAAAAATACAGAGTTCAATTACCCAAACAGGCCAGGAACAGCTCCTGACACAGAGACTAATCAGCAAATAACCAGTGAGCATTGTAAATCAATGAGAAAGACTGATAGTCAATACACAGTATTGCAGAAATGTATTAGGTAGAAGAGTGAAGTGAGTCTCCAGCCTGCCCAGTGCACATCTTCAGGCTGATGTGGACCCAGGTCTTGAAGGACTTTAGCTATCACAATTCTGAGTGCCTTATGAAAGAAAAGGAGATAACATTACACATATAAAGTTAGTTACAGAAGTGAGTATTAACTTAGGATGAGAAAAGTCACAATGAAATACGAACTTCAAATAAGCTAACAGATCCCACAAGTATGAAATCTGGAAAAAAAATGTTTTAATGAAATAGTTGTCTGACACTTCTATCATACTTTGTACATGTTTTGGCTGCACACTCTGATCACTTTTTCACAAAAATAGCCATTTTAACATTCATTAGTGATAAAGACATTTCTTCAGATTCTCAACTCATTATTGCTAATCTCATGTGAATATTTAGGATTGCTGTCCATTTTGGGAAAACCTCTATCAAATTTCTTGAAAGTGTGAGCCATGAGATTTGGAGACTTTTCCACAGATTCTTTTCTGACTTTGTATTTTCAAAGCTTGGTGCTCCCCAACTCACCACAAATTTCCAGTGTTGAACGACATACTAGAAAGCCCACCCATCGATCTCAGCATCGGACACCGGGAGGTGGGCTCAAATGGCTGTCCACTGGGATGGCTAGCGGTGCATGAATGGGATGGTGAACCTCGTGAACGCACTCCACTAAACCCACACTAAATGTGTCCTCTGAGCTGATTCCCAACATATATGCGGCTACTCCAGGGAAATCTGTCATAAGGGGGAAAACGATGGAGCGAATGCATGGCAGAGGAAGAGTGACAGGAGCAGAAGTGGAATGGAGAGAGACAGTGGTCTTAACTGAGTGTGGCTACAATATTTTACTTTGGCAAGTTTTTCAAAAATGAATAACCATGTGAACACAGTTCTAGGGTCTTTATGGACCTCATGGTAAATCTCTCTGGTTATCCCCACTCTGCAATTTAGGAAACGGAAGCCTGGAAGCCATGGCTACTTGCCCATGATCAAACACTGGTACGCTGCGAACTGAGTTTGGAGGGCAAGGCTGCACAGTTCCAAAGATACTCTAGGTGTCTAGAACACCAACCTATGCTTCTGGTATCCCGGGAGGAGCCGATACCCCTGACGTGTGAAAGAGCTATTCTGAATCAGTACCCGATCACCACATTCCGGGAGAACGATGAACACATTGCCAAAGAGGAATACAGGGCTGGTTACCATAAACCTTGCTCGACTTTAAAATGGATTCATACTTTTATCAAATTTGAAAATAATTTTTAAATAATAGTACACAATGTTGACGGACGAAGATAGCATGTGCATTGCTTCTGAGAATATATATTTGTAGAAGTTTCAAGAAATTAGTTTGGCAATGTGCATTAACAGCCTTAAAAATGCGCATCACATTTCACGCGGTCATCCTACTTCTGGGAAACGGTCTGAAACAAGTACAGACAGAGTGTTGCACACGGAGACATCGCTCCGTTCGAAGCGAAGCAGAGAGACGTGATGGGGATGGCGAGTGAGTTGTGGGATTCTGACACAGAAAACGAAATACAGTGTGTTCGTATTTCCATAATATACAGAAATGCTGACGGGCTGGCAGGTGGAAAGGGTCCTTCATGTATAACATACAATATAATCTCAACCACATAAACACGCACACGCATAATCCACAGACGTGAACCAGAGCTATGGAGTTACTTACATGAATTCAGAGCTACAACTTCAGAAATGACCTCTATCACTTGAACTTACATTAAAAATGCAATTTTAAAAATAATTGCTTTAGTTTATAATTTCCAAACAGAAGTCTGTCCCTACTTCTTGGCTTCTGGTTGGCGAGTGTGGAACTGATGATGGTGCGTCTATAGCGTGATGCCGAAAGCATCTATCGTCATCAAAGCATTTAATGTACTGTGATTCATAACAGGCCTCAGACGCCCTCAGCTCTGGGTCACCTCCCCTGTGGCCTGCACAGCTGTGCCGTCTGCCTGGTGGCCTTCCAGAGGTGGCTGCGTTTCAGTGTAAGGCGGTATTAGTGAAGCCCCTGGGCTCCTATGTGAGGAAAGCCACTATATAAATGCAAAGTAGTCTGTTTTATTTATGCTGTCAAATAAACAGAGATCGACTTTATGCTAGCAGTTTTTCAAGGGAACTGGCTCTTCTCAGTTTTCGGCTTTTCCTTCCCAGGTCCTCCGCAGTCTATCGAGAAAGATGGTTTCCCACACACGACAACAGGTGCCTTCTTGAGTGCAGAGCAGTCAGAAGTGTCACCTGCAGCCAATACTCGCCCACACGGAGGACCCGAGATTACCTAGAGGGTCACACAACAGCCACCACAAGCCAACTCCAGCTCTGGCCGAGCTCGCAGATGTCTGGCTGTGAGGACACAGTGAGCCAGCTCTTTCGACGGGTCTCAGCCGTGACCACCTCTCACGGTGCCTCCAAGCTGAAGACGCAGTGAGGCGGGTGGATCCGCGCAGGCTGACGCGGAGGGGTTTGGGCGGTGCCGTTTGACAGCTGTGTCCTCGGCCTCGGTCTCTGGAATGAATGCGCAGCGCGGGTCAGGGCTGAACGGGGTGGGGAGGGACGTGCGTGCAGCCACAGACACAGTGCCAGGCGCGGGGTGGCCCAATATGATACTGCACCGCGAAGGGCGTGAGGCAAGCGCATCCTTGTGCTCAGGGCGGGGTGCGTGACCGTGTGCGAAAATTCGAGTCTTTTTAAAATTAATTCTGTTTTATGTTATGTTAGTTTCAGGTATAGAGCACCATGGTTAGACATTTATGTAACCTACCAAGTGAGCCCCGCAATTCGTCTAGTCCCCACCTGGCACCATAGTTATGACAATATTATTGACTCTGTTCCTCACGCTGTACTCCACACCCCGTGACTGTTCCGTAACTACCAATTTGTGCTTCCTGTGAAGACGAAGCGTCTAATAATTATGTCTGCTAATAACTGAGCTGCCTGTTTTACGAGGTGATATGATCTCTTTCACCGGGAGCTTTGCAAGGGGGAACTGTGCGCTCGAGAAATCCTGTTTTCAGGAATGAGTTCTAAGTGGCATCTATTTTGCCATCTGGTGGTTAAGGGACCCTGCGGTTCGAATGCCTTTGCTGGGCCACACGCCTGGGCGGAGCCTCTATGCTCCTCACTGGCTTCTCGCTCCCGGTAAGCTTTTGCTCTGCGGCCTCAGAATCTAAGCTAGTGTCCGTGCTGCTCGTCTTTTCTGTGGTTGACCAGGAGTCACCTCGTACGGCTGTCCTCTCCTACCCTCCCCCAGCTAAACATTCCCCTGGCTGCTTCTTCTACTCCACTGGTCCGACGCCCAGTGTCTCTGCGACATGGGAAGGCGAGGAGAGGAAGCAGCGACCGGGTGCTGCCTGGCCAGCTCGGTCATTCGGCACGTGTGTCAGTCATCCGTGCATTCGGCACGTGTGCTGATCTCCCACGGCGGCACAGCCACTCTGCCAGCCTTTCTACGTTATCATTCCATCAGCAGTTTGGTCTTTGTCTGTATTATTTTATATCAATTTTCGACATCTCACCGATTTCTAGAAATTCTCTCTGCATGGATTGTCCAAGCGTCTGAAGTTTTCAACTTCATTTTAATGAGCTCATGACTGCTAATTTCTCGACTTTTTTCGTGCATAAAATATCCCTTTTGGCTTCACTGAGATGACTTCAGTCTATATGACGTCCTTGACGAAGCCTTCTCTCCGTTAGCGCCGCGTAAGCATCACCCCGCCGGCTTCCAGCAGCAGTGGCTGTCGCTGTGGTTAACCTCGATGCTTGGCTGAGCCTCAGAAAGCGGCTTCATTGTTTTGAGGGGGAGCAGGTGCCGGTACCAGTGGACCCGATCTTTGTCGCTGAACTTCCATAACTTCACGGGCTGTTTATAACTATACGTCTGAGACACACCGTAAGTCCAGTATTTCATCTTTTTCACGGTTTTCTTCCTATCGTAACTTTGAGTTTCTAATGTTGCACTGTCCTGCCATCTTCCTGAGGGACAGCGGCGGCGTGCCCGCTGTGTCTTTACACGGACTCCACACCCCTTCTTTCTCTCGTCTCCACACGCTTGCGTTTCTTCTCGGTTCCGTCCCCCATGTCCTTTACTGTGGTTTCAGGAGCGTCTGCTGCCCTTTTCGGTGGCTATTAACGTGACTTTCATTTATGAAACTTCCCCCTTTTATTTGATTCCTGAACTCTGTCAGCTCAATTTTCATCACATTCCGTTGTCCTATTTCTTCTTCAAGCCCTGCATCCATTTTTTGAACTGCGTGTCAAGAGGTCATTTCTATTTCATTTCTTCGATTTCCTGGGGTTGTGTTGACCCAAAATTGTCTTCTGCTTCATGATGTAACTTGTATACTTTAAATTTTGCATCTTAGTTTTGTTTTTTCTTTATTTTTTCCTTCAGTGTCTAGTGGGGACTACGTCTAACCTTTTCCTTGTTATTACTTTGAATGTCGACTGTTTCTTCACGTGGTTCAGCATCTGATGATGCGTCATGTAAGAGAAAGGCAGGTTAGAGAAAGTGGCAAAGGTGGCCCCAGGCCCTGCCAGAGCCTGCAGGGCCCAGATGTGGGCCACACCAACGCCCACCCCCGGGGACCTGCAGGACCAGCGGGAGTGGCTCCCACACGAAGCCCAGCCTCCAAGGCTGCTGCTCTGCCCTGCACCTGCAGTGAGTCCCGTGGGAGCTCAGGGCTGGTTCTCAGACCTGCGGCCCAGGCCAGGAGCTTCAGGCCAGAAGTCTGGGGGCCGGTCTCTCAGCTACTTGCCTTAAAAGTCGGGTCGTGAGTTGTGGGTGTGTGTCCCCTCCTGACTGCAGACAGGGTCAGTTGTCCCGCAAGAGGGCATTTTGGGGGGAGTTATGGTGACATCTGTCCAGGCCGGTCCCCACCCCCACGTGGCCAGCCCTCCCCCTGGGGGTCCAGTGTCGTTCTGAGGAGTTCTTCCAGTGCCACTGCAGAGCACGGTGTCCCGGGAGGAGGTGAGTCCAGGACCCTCCATGTGGCCACCTTGACCGAAAGGCCACCAGTTTTTGACTCGTCCGCTGATGGATTTGGCTCACTTCCAGTGTTCTCACAAACAAAAGTCGCAGTGAACACGATGCAAAATCTTATGGACAAAGCCTGGATTCTCAATCGGAAACGCTCGAAGGCGGACTGGCCAGATCACATTGTAGATACCTGCAACGTTCGCCAAATTTCAAGCTTAAAAAAAGCAAGCCGTGGCCCAGCGTCGCTGTGCGGTGTCCGGGCCCCGCAGCGGAGCGGGAGCGGTCCCGGCCGCCCGCAGCCCCGCCAGAACTAACACGGTCCGTCTCTTTCTTTTTAATTTTCGTTTTTAGCAGGCTTTATTTGGGGAGCAGTTTTGGGGTCACAGAGAACTGGGAGGAAGGTACAGAGAGCACCCCACACGCCACCCTCAGTCACGCCGGTGCCCGGCACCCCACCCCAGCAGCGGTCCGTGGGCCGTAAGGGATGAAGCCACCTGGACAGGTCGCCGCCCAGGTCCCGCGTTCATGCTGCGGGTTGCTCCTGGCCGTGTGCGATGACATGCGTCATCACCCCAGACCCACACGCTCCTGCGGCCCTGGGCATCCTCTGTCCCCACCCCTCACCCCCCCTCCCCGTCCCCAGCCCTGGTGACCCCTGCGCTTCTCCCTGTCCAGTAGCTTTGCCTCTTCCTGAATGTCACGTGTGTGGAGTCGCACCATGGGCGGACTTTCCACGGCGGCGTTTTCAACACGCGTCCTCCGTGCGTTCCCACAGCCCGATGGCCACGTGCGGTGTGCGCTGAACACTCCTCTGTCTGGAGCTGCCACTGTTTATTTATCCACTCGGCTGCTGAAGGGCAGGTTGGTTGCTTCCAGGTTTGGGCAATTGTGAATAAAGCTGCCGTAAACATCTGTGTGCAGGAGTTTGTATGGAAATGAGGTTTCAGCTCCTTTTGGAAGATGCCAAGAAGCATGGTTGCTGGATCGTATGGTAACGCTATGTTTAGCTTTGTGAGAAAGCACCCTGATCTCTTCCAAAGTGACCGTAACACGTGCATTCCCACCGGCACTGCCGTTTGGCGCCGGTGTTCTGGACTTTGGCCATTCTGACAGGTGTGTCGTGGTGTCTCGTGGTTCTAATTCTCATTTCCCTGACGACAGAGGATTGTGGAACATCTTTTCGTGTGTTTATCTGCCATCATCTCCTAGGTGATGTATCTCTTAAGGTCTTTGGCCCATTTTTAAATCGGGTCATCCGTTCTCTCATCGTTGCGTTTTCAAAGGTCGTTGCACATTTTGGATAACAGTTCTTTATCGGTTGTGTCTTTTGCAAATATTTTCTCCCAGTCACTGGCTTATCGTCTCATTCTGATAGCTATTTTTTTTTTGTCATAGGTGTCAGAAATGTCTTGAAGGGTCTGCATGTAGAAGGTCCTTTCCTACCTTCCAACACTAATGTAGGCTTTTCTCTAACATTATATTGTCTTAGCCATGTCAAGAAATTCAATGTCAGATTCAAGAGCTTGGACATCAAGGCTCAAAGTGCCATATTATCTGGAAGCTCTCAATCAGTTGCATATATCATAAACTGTGGTCACATATTTTAATATATATGTAAAATATAAATACATTTAATACATTTTTCTATTTCTTACTGTTTTTATTTTTTTGGAAAGAAGACATGATAGTTTAATTTGATTTTATGTGGCCATATCATGATCTTATAAATGATGGTATCCACTCATCTTGGACCAGTGGGTTAATTGCTGAGAAATTTCACATGTTGGAATTAGGTAAGATTTTGGAAATTACCCTAAGCTCCTCTGATTACGGTAACAGTAATTGCCCAAATGGTCAATAGCTTGTGCTCAGTGACTCCCAATATTCAAAAGAAGTTTGTTTGGGAAGCAAATTACCCCCTAACTAGGTGACCCTGAAGCCTTGTGAACTAACTGTGCCTCCTCACTTATTAATAAGCATCGTTTCCTAGTAAGCGAGATGTATTGAGCTGGGAGTCCCTTGTGCGAGAGGGTCCAGAAATAGCTTTGACTTTTCCTTTTTTTAATTTACCTTGTGGGGCTGTGGGGATGAGCAATCCTTTAGTCTGTCAGCATCACCGGCTCCAGCGCCACATGAAGAGAGGCTGTGGCGGGGAGGGCTGCCGGGGGGGAGGCTCGGCAGAGAAGATGGAATGTCTGTTTGACACGGAAGAGGGGCCTCAGAACTCTGCAGGGCTGACATGTCAGGCACAGCCACGGCAGAACAGCTGACTCATCAGGATTCTGACACTGACGAGACTTCACTGCACGTAATATGTGTGACTTCTATTAGCTGCCACTGTCACCCCGTGGACCGAGGCAGTTTCCGCTTCTGCCTTTAGTCTTTGGTGAATTTAACTGTGTTATTTATTTGGATTTTGTGCTATTTCTATTTTTCTTTATTCTTTTCATTGAACAACTATATACTAGTGGTAGTATGTTTTTAAAACTGTGTCTCAATATTCTCCTAAAGTCAAGTTTTGCTTATCTAAATAAAGGAACATTCACGAGATCAAAAGGATGCATTAAAACATACTGTGAACAATAGGAAATAATACAAATATGTCTTATTTCTCAGCCAAAATCACAAAATTCATGCAATATCTGTAGTACAGACACGCGTTGAGTATCACTTAATTGTAATTTTAAAACAAAGCAGTCATATCTTCTGCACAAAATTCAGAATATCTTTTTGCAGAGTTTTCTTTCCATTCCCTCAAACACTACAATTTGAAACCGGGAGAACCAGAAGCCACGGGTTTCACGCCCCCATCTCATTACCGTGTTTCGGGGCAGAATCCAACCTCTGGCAAGGCTGTCGCTAACTAAGCACGAGCTTCTCAATGGGAGGAAAACTCTCATGGTTTCGGCATAAAACATGGCATTAGACACAACACGGAACGGCGCCGTGGAAATTCCGCCACGTTGGGTAAACACCCACCACGAAGGGCCCGCGTGTCCCGTGTCACCCCACGCACCGAAAGTCTGTTGACTCACCTGTGAACGTAGACGGAGAAAGCAAGCTACCTGTGAGATGGTCGTCGGGCTCAAAACGAGTCGCTCACGGTAAATGGCGCGTGTTTGCGTAACCGTTCACAGAACGGGCCCGCACGGACTTTACTCGATTGAGGAGAGAGGGAGTGACAGTGGCCTCCGAGACCTGCACTGTCCAAATGGCAGCCCAGGGCCACGAGCGGCGGCTGAGCGCTTGAAAGACAGCTAGAGCAACTGAGAAATTAGGTCTTTGATTTCCTTTAGTTTTTAAAATCTGAAGCAGTGTGACGTTCCCCATCAAATGCGACCTCACTGGCCAGGTGGGCTCCGCTTCGCCTCCGTCGCTGAGGACTCGGGGTCCGAGCCGGGAGTGGAGGCCACACGCGGGGGTCCAAGGACGTGGGCAGACAATGCAGAAGAGTGTGTGGACGACTTTGCTACACTTTGTGGTCGTCTGGATAATGGCCGCCGAAGAGATCAGGTCCCACGTGGCACGTCATTCGGGAAAGGGGTCTCGATCTCAGGTGTGCCCAGAGCTTCCGTGACGGGGAGACGATCACGTCACCCAGCCGGGCTGGAGCGCCATCGCACGCGTCTCTGAGTGAGAGGCAGAGGGAAATTCGGGCACACGCAGACAGGAGGCGGTGGGACCCCGAGGCCGAGATCGGAGTGACTGGCCACTAGCAAGTGTACTCTGGCGGCCACCAGAAGCTGGACAGCCACTGAGCCTCCTGGCCCTGCGGCCACCTGGATCCTGGCCGCCTGACACCGACTTCAAATTCCGCCTCCGGAACTGAGAGAGGATCGGGCTCTGCGCTCTGACCCACCGCGGGTCGTGGTGCTGGGTCACGGCGGCCCCAGGAAACCTTTACGTTTACTAAATTACAGCGCTTTGGTCATACTGCGCTAACTGCAATATTACAGCAAAATTAACTTCACCCGTTTCTTTGTTTCTTAATGTGACTTCTTGACCATTTCAATTTACTCATGAAGCTCTCGTCACCCCTTTTTCGATGGTGCTGTCCTCACTCGTGACCTTCTACAGGACATAGAGGTCATAGCCCTGTCACCTCCCTCAACGGGGGTAAGGTCTCTGAGCATCCTAAAAAGAAAGAAAGTGTCTGTCCCAGAAATGACTCCGAACAGCTTCGGGTCTCTGCACGCGGGGTCCTCCACTGCTGATATAATAGTTCACCCCTCGGGTTTGTGAAATAAAGATGTGGGCCAGCACGCATTCCATACGAACATTTCTCTGTAGCTCACCTGTGCCCTCTGCTATTTTGAATAAGGTTCTCCGTGTACATATAAGGAATCCCTCCCCCCTCCCTCCCTTTCTCCTCTCCTCTCCTTTCTTTCTCCCCGCTCCCCAGATCTCTTTTCAGGAGAGAGCACAGAGAGCCTGCAGAACAGGCGTTCCTCCTTTGATCGGTCTCATAAACACCACTCAATAAAAGACGAGAAAGCTAGAAACACGAGCATCTGCGTCGCTTTGAAGTCAGGAAAATGGGTCACACACACGAGGCCCCAGTGTAGCCCGAACCCCGCGGCTGGGCTGCCGCGCACCCCACACAGGCAGAGGCAGGCGGAGACGTTTCACCGAGCGCTCAAGACGAAACGCTAGTGTTTGCCCAGCACTGTTTTTCTCCAGAGGTTTACAAACACCAATTGGTTTTCTTGCTTCCCTTACGAACCCATGTGTCACTGCGGCGAGCTGAGGGGGGCCGGGAGGGGCACCTCTGGGCGCCTGGCTCGGCGCTCCACTGTGAGTCCGTGAGCACGACCCCAGGCCGTCTGCAGACAGCTCAGCCCCCCCGGCACGCGTGTCCACTACCCGCCCGTCAGGGACAGACGAGGCGAGCCCGTCCCAGCTCTGCTGAGCCATCCCCTCCCCCACAGAGGGTTCGCCCATCGTTCAACGTCCAGCAGAAACTGCCTTTCTCCCGAAGCCTCCCGCGATCGCTTCTGCTGATGCTGACCTGGCACCTCGGAGCTCCCTGATTGGCACGCTGGCACGCCACATCTCCCGCCAGAGGGGGACGCTCACGCAGCCAGGGGCCACGCCTTGCTCCTGTTCGTGTCCCCCGCGGTGCCTCGCGGACGGCACGCGCTCAGCCAGGGTGGACAGAAGACACGGAACAAGCTCGGGCGATGAGCAGTCACAGCGGGGTGACCTGCCTGGGGTGGGAGCCGGGCGGAAGGACAGGGCAGCAAAGGCAACTTCCTGCGTTGGAGCCAGGACATGGTGACGGGTGACAGCGGTGGCCCCGGGCCAGGCGCTCGGCCACGTGGAGGTCGCGGCCGCTCGGCTCTGCCACGTGGGGCAACCCCGACAGCGGGATCCATCATCCTCCCTCCCGTCCAGACCCTGGCGCAGGCTGCTGTCGCCGGGATGCCTGGCGGAATCACACAGTGACCCACAGGCACCTCCGAGGGGCGTGTCCAACGGTGTTCGCGCCCTTTCGCCCCCTCGTCTGCAAATGCCTAAAATGGGACCTTTTTCATGCAAGACACCCAATAATAATTAACAAAGAAATAAGTGGAAGATGGGTAAAGGGGAGAAAAATTGGAAATAAAATGAAATGGGGGCGGGCAAGGGGAGAAGGAGGGAGGGAAGGGCGCGAAGGAAGGGATGAAGAATCAAGAACCGGGGGAGAAACCCCACGCTTGCTTTGCTTCCGTGGCTCTGCTTCTTCAGAAAGGAGCAGCCTGGCCACGCCCAGTGCGTGCCAGAGGAGGGAGCAAAACCGCAAGCGGGAGTTGGGACCAAAGCGGGTATTAACAACCACGAATTAAATTTCGAATTTCAAATCCGATCGGCCGCGTCACGCACATCGTGAGGACTGAGGACGCATGGCCGAGGTCACCTCGAGGAGGGGAATTCAGGGAACTTCGGTTTGCTCCTTCACGTACTGCCCGTGTTCTCACAAGTACCTCGTAGGTGATATTCATGCAGTCTTTGACTTTTAGGTAAGGCTCTTCTGGAAGGTTGTTGAGTGGTGAGGCGAGTGGGTTGCGGGGTTTATTCCCCAATCCTCTGCCCCCTGCAGAGGCTGCGGAGGTTTTGAGAGGTGAGGTTAGAACTGGGGTCTCGCGTGTCGCTTTATGGGTGCGATAAAGGCTCATGTTATCACACGGCGAGTGGACGAGAAACAATGGGGAGGCCAAGCACTCTGTCCTGCCCGGCACTGGCCGTCTCTGGACGTGAGACTCAGCGCTGACGCGGACCAGGCCGGGCCAGCGGGGACGGAGGCTGGATTCTCGCGCAAGGCTACACAGCAGGCTGGGGCATCACGGGGCTGGAACCCAGCGCCCCGGTGACTAGTCCTGGGCCGGGCCAACCAAACCACAGTGACTGTGAGACTCCGAACACAGACCTTGACCCTGCCTACGGTCTCACGCGCTTACGGCAAATGGATGGCCCGCGGCACTCCAAGCAACACGGATGGCAGGACGTGAGTCTGTCCTGCGCGTTCTCTGCGTCCCGCCTCGCCCAGAACCCGGGCACTCGCGCCCTCAGCCGCGACAGGGGGCCACCTCACGCCGGCCAGACGCTGGCCGGCCCGTCTTTACCTTCCCGTCACTAGCTGTTCGCGGGCAAACAGCATGGGTCCACGCACGTGCACACACAAAAGATTCCGCAACAGTAACATTTATCTTGTGTGCGTTCCATTTATCTTTGGCAAAAAGCTTCAGACCCAAACCATCTTAAGTGGTCTCAGGAAGACAGTGATAAGCACCTTCCCCGTCATTACGGCTCCATTTCGTCGCCGTGGTGATAGCGATGATGGCGGTGGTAACCCCCATCGCGTCCACTTAACGGGGCTCATTTTCCAAAGCCACTCAATGCCGTGTGACAGTCTGGCCAGGCGCTATGAAAAGACCACTTAACCCCGACGACCTGAGGAAGACTCTGAGCGGGGAAAGAAGGCCGGACGCTCAGAGGCAAGGTGGCGCGGGGAGGACCGGATAAGAAAGAACATCGATTTTATGACAAGGGGCAGAGCCACTGTCAGAACCCAGCAGCACAGCGCGAAGGCCGGTCTCAATCCGCTGTTTGCAAGTGAAATTCCTCAGCAGCTGAGATGCATTAGCCTCTGGCTGTTGCTGGGTATGTTTATCCTTTTGTTTTTAAACACGTGTGCTCGTCCTGGATACTAAAAGAGGAATCTAAACGTAGACGGTCTATTAGCGATGAAAAGCATCGGAGAAGGGCCGCGGTGCTGCGGTGACCTGGACGAGCGGTGTGTGGAGCCCGTGCGGCCGCCTGTCGGTCACACACCGACTGGAGGCTGCCTGCCACCGCCCCCGACCCTGCCACCCCCCCGGTCTGCCACCGCCCCCGACCCTGCCACCGCCCCCGACCCTGCACCCCCGACCCTGCCACCCCCCGGGTCTGCGATTTCCGCAGCAGGCGCTGAGGTCTTATGAAAGCGCACTTCCCGGAGGCCACGGGTGCGGGCGAGGGCCAGGGGCAGGAGGGGGCAATGCCTGGACGGGGAGAACCAGCGGCTCGCCCTTCTCCGCACCTCTCGCTTGGTCAAAGCACAGCCAGGGGTGGTGGTGCGAGCGCCCCCAGACTGAGCACGTAGAGCTCTCGCCCTGAGGATGCAGCCGACGGGAGGCCCGAGTCCCTGGCTCACACCCACCTCCCGTCCCCGGCCCCCGGCTCAGGCTAAGCTTCCTCCGTCAGGGAAACGGGACTAGCGGACCCCATTCACCGGGCGGCCGTGCGACCCCCACGGGGCTCCCGCAGGGCGTTCAGCAAGCGCCTGGCACGTCCCTCCCAGGTGGCCGAGGTGCTGCTCCACACAGCACACACGTTTCCCAGCTCGTTTTCTGAGCTTAGTTCTTAACGAATTAACTCACTTCTTGTTCATCCCCAAACGTAATTCGTGCCATAGAATGACTGAGGCCACCTGGGTTTGTTTGTTTGTTGGTTGATTTAAACCTTTTCACTCAGATTCCTGCTACTTAAGAAAAACTGAGTCTCCATATGTACGTTACCCGTCACCTTGTAATTTTTTTCAAATACGACTGACATTTAACATTATTTTATATCGTCTCAGGTGCACAACAGCTGTTGCTGTTTCGTTCGTTTTAAGGATCCTTGACCCGGCACGTGTGTTCAGGCTCCGTCCCCCACGGGCCTCCTGGTCTCGAGGAAGCATGATCACCCTGTTTACCGGCGGGGACAGCGTCACGTGACGCTCAGACGCACGAGGGTTGGACTCTTGGGTAGAGACAGGCGAAAGAAGACACGGGGGTGGTGGGCGTGCAGCGCGACCACCTTCCAGACGCACGCGCACGCCACCACCGAGCGTCCACTGCAGGAGCGCCGAGGAACCGGCGCACACACGCCAGCTCGGAGGACCCGGCAGCGACACGGCTCCCGGTCACAAACGTGCCCCAGCTCCTGCTGCCCCTGGAGGCTCCGGCGGATGGCCCCGAGGCCAGCGCTGCCGCCTGGGGTGGCGCTACTGCCCGAAGGTGCCACCCGGCGCTGGCTGACGAGTGGACGGCCCTGGGCCCGTGGCCGCAGTGTCTGCTGTGTCCCCGGCAGGTGGACACGCAGCTCCAGCACCTGAGGACTTGAGTCCCGCGTGGTCTCCCATCGTACACAAGAATTCCCCGGCCTTGGAGTGGCGCGTCCCTGAAACTCTGGCTGCAGGTTTTGGTCCTGAAAGGTGGCACACTGTCATCAGGGGACACAGAGTCCCCCTGACTTACAAGCCACTGTGTGCAAAGGTTTTCTGAGCGACAGGAACCGGACCGTCGTGGACAGGGAGGCGAGTCACCTAAATTCCTGCAGGAGGATCTACGCCCCCCCGACCCGGTCTCTGCCTTGGCTGGGGACACGGGGCTCACCCGAGGTCACGACCTGCACGGAGCGGCCCGCACTTAGCGACGGAGCAAAGCCGTGGTGCAGGGTTCCGGCCGCTTGGGTGTGACAGGGCCAGGAGGCGGCTGGCACGGTGGCACAGGGACGGGGCACGTGTCCTCCCCGCTGAGCGGTGGCAGGTGGGCAGACTGAACGCAGCCATGCTGGGATGTACCGGACAGACGCCCACGGCCGCCGCCGACCAGGACTTCCGTCCACAGAGCCTGCTGTGAAGCCTCCGTCAGCCCGACAGGGGACGCCCCGCCAGGCGGCACACGCGGTGGCCCTGCCCGGGTGGCCGGGCCTGTGTGAGCCTCCTCCTCGCCTCCGGGCACTGAGCCCGGGTGAGCACGCCAGTGTCCCCGCCCATCCACGCACTGCGCCTGGCTACTGAGCCGCTGGCTTTCTCCACCACCCAGGCCCGACACCCACCCTGAAGAGTGAGCCCCCGCCCTGCGGGTCTGGGCAGCAGGCGCAGGCCAGCTCTGGGCACCCCACACCCGCTCGCGGTCCACGCCGGGCCTCCCATCCCCCTCGCTGCCCAGCTCTCCAGAAGGAGGTGCCAGACACTCGCTCTTGAGGACTGAAGGGAACAGAAATGATGGTGCCATTCCGGAACGAGTGAGAAAGTTGTATTTTAGCATGTTGTGAATTTTCACCCACCAGAATCGCAGTGCAGATGACGCTGGCAATCAAGCTGTCTCCGTGACAAGCAGAGCACATTTCCCAAGCGCGGTGCCTCGCAGGGGGCCACGTGCCAGAGCAGAGCCTCCGCGGGCGCAGCCGGGAGCCGCAAGAGGAAGCGACGGCGGGCTGCGGGGAGGAAACGGGGCGGCGGGGGCGGAATAAGGCTTTGGGGGGAAGGAGAGATGCAGGACCCCGCCTCCCAGGCCTCTGCAGTGCGGCCGGCTCGTCCCCGAGCTCATTCTTCACGTCCTCGTCCCTCCTCCACCTCTCTCAGGCACAGCCACGCCCGCCCTGGCTTCTGGGGACATCGGGGAGCCACGCTCCTGTGCTTACGTCTTCGCACAGGACGGGACAGCAGGGGACGGCCGCTGGGGGTCATCCCGCCCGTCACCGCAGTCGGTTCCCGCGGGCTGGCTGCAGGCCGCCCCGGACACCTTCTCCGCAGCCCTGGGCAGCGCGTGCGGGGAGCGAGCCGAGGTTGGTCTGTGCACACGTGGCGTTTATGACGGGCCAGGGAGCTGGCGGTGTCACTGTGCAGCTCATTCGTCAAAATCTGCCTTTGTGTAATTTTACGTCAATATTTAGCCCTGATCCCAACTCCACCTGAATACCTGCATTTTTCAAAAATGCTTTTCTATGAAATATTTTTAACCTCTACAAGCGGCACGCCGAAACACAGTCTGTTGAGAGAAACGGCTTCACCAATGACGTCGCTGTCTGGAGGGACGCACCAGCTGACTGGGAAGGTGAGGCCATGGGGGGAGGAGGTGACGCTGCCCGGGAGGAGCCACCCCCCCCCCCCGTGACGTCACTCCGGTGGCGTGAGCGCGGGGACACCTGCAGGGCGCCCCGGCTGACGTGTGACGTGCGGACGCCAGCTTCGCTCCCTCGCGCCCGGGCTGCTCAGCTGTCCTGGCAGCCACCGCTGTGACAGGACAGGGCCGGGCCGCCTGACCTGTGGCTCGATGCGGGGCAGGGACCGGGCCGCCCCCGACCTGCCCAGCCCGGGTGACGAAGAGGCTGACGAGCCTACACCTGAAGGTGCTGCCCCTCCAGAAACGTCCCCTGGCCCGTGAAGCCGCGTCCTGGCCTTTCGCCAGGATCCCGGAGGCCATGGCTCAAGGAACGAAACCCCGCACGAGGAAAGGTAGATTTATTTTGAGAAAGACCTCACCATGGGGTGACACCAAATAACCAGCTTCCCGGGGCATTCACGGAACCCCCCTCACGAGCGGCACCGCGGGGCCCGTGGGGGCGCCGAGTGCGCAGCCGCGGGGCGTAACCGGGCCCTGCCGTAAGGCCAGGCGGCCTCCGGGGCCCGCCCGTCGCCGAGGCGCCGCCGAAACAGACGGTGGCGTCTCGCGGGGCGGGAGGGGCTGGGGGAGCGGCCCCCCTTCCCGACGCCGCCGCCTCGCGACGCGCACGGGGTGCCGTTTGTGTATGGGCCGACGCGGTCGCCGGACACATTTCCAACGACTCGTTTCCAGGGAATGTTGAGACTGGAATTCGACCCACGTGCCCTCACCTACAACGGTGCAGCTAGGTAGCAACGAAGCTGTAAATCCCGTTTCCAACTGGCCCGTTTTGTTCTGCTACTCATGAAATTCAGCTAAGTTTTTGCTTTTATGTTTATTGTCTGAGGTTCAACCAGGTACTACTAAACGACTGGAATTTTTTTCTCCAATGCAGAGGCACTGGTGATTTGGGAGGAGGCAAGGGATAAGAGGGAGGAGGAGGAAAAACGTGACGATGACTTACTCTCTGGCAAACTATGCAATTTTTCTACTCTCCCCCACCCCCGCCCCAAAGAAAACCCAAACTCCAGGACATGTTAATACATCTGCTTCGCAAAGGAGCAAACGTATTCGGAGGGGTCAAGTAGCTTGTCCAAACTCAGAGATGGTTCTTCAGTGTCAGAGTGGGGATTTTGAGTCAGTTTTACTCAAAAACCTGTTATTTGGATAGACATTGTTGATGTCCCAAAAATAGTACATATTCGTTTTACAAAATTAGGAAAAAATAGAAATATTTAAAAATTAATTTAAAACATGGATTTATTATTCAACCTAGATGTACCTTTTAGTCTTTTTTTTATAATGTCGTTTTTTTTTCTTATAGAAAGAATGCAGAACAGGAATAGAGAAAGTAAATCTCATCTATTATTTGCTATACTTCCTGAGCCAGACACACAATAGAGCACTGATAAATGGTACATTTTTCTATTTACTGTGTCTTAAATTGGAATTATACTATATATGTGTAGAGTTCTGTACCAATTTAATAGATCGTGAGTATGCTTTGTCATTTCCTCTGATTTCGGTAACCTTCCCTTTTTATTATAAAGTCAACCATTTTCAGTTGTTTATTACTTTAAATAATGCTGTAACAAATAACTCTCAGCCCTCTCAAATCGTTTTCTTAGAATACCTTTCTACAAGCGAATCATTAGGTTAAAGCACTCGAGGAATTTTTTTTTAAGTTCTTGATACATATGGGCCAAACTGCTTTCCAAAGTGATTGTACCAATTTACAAACCCACCTGCAGAGCTCAAGACTGATTTTAGCTATAATATGGTTTTTATGCTGGGCAAAATTTGTTCCCTCTTATTATTATTTCTAAGGACTCTACTCTTATCTCCTTAGCACTTAACAAAATTCCTAAGTCCTTTGGCTGATTTATTTCACATAAGCCTCTCGTATCAGCTGCGACCCCAGCAAACACAGGAAATCTGTCTTTTTCACTACCAAACCACCAGTACTTAGCCAGGAGGGCCTCACTCAGAGGAAACTGTCATTTATGTGTGCGAATGACATGTGCTCAGCAGAGGATGATTTTTCTGAGTATGTAAATACTAAGAGCATCCAAACAAGATGATAACTCTAAAGGGTTTTCTTAATGGTCATCCTTTTTTTAAAAAATCATCATCGTAAGTGGAGAAGGGTTCGCTCTGGAATTCAGAGGGCGGGTCTGGTCTTGGGCTCTGGAAAAACAATCATGTCCTGGCAGCTTGGCCCGTGCTGCAGTGGCCCCTCCGAGCCCTCACGGTGGGCAGTGGGGGCTGTGGGGTGTGGGCGCGTTATTTACACGTGTGTGGTTTTCCGTCGGACATTTCTAAGTGTGGCCCGTGCAAAGCCAAGCCTGTCCGCTCTCTCTGAAGCCCACGCCCTCAGAGTCGCTTGAAAAGAATCCACACTACAGATCATGGAAGAGAGATGATCACTTTTGCAGCCAAAGGGAACATCGGACGCATGGCCTGGGACGGCCCACATGCAGCTACGAGCTCCTCCCTCTCCCCTTTCTGTTTGTTCACTAGGGCGAGTTGATCTCCGTGCCCTGGGCGAAAAGCTTGGCTGGCCCATGAATTTTCTGGTTCTCCGTGATTTCACGGATTGTCACTTAACTGAACTTAGTTAGTGCCGTCACTTAAGCAACATGGTCACTCTAGGTTGTCAAATCCGTCTCGACCGGAAATCAGAGAGCCCACTCCAGCAAACGGCACAGCACAGTCTTCCCGGTGAACCTCGAAGCACCGGGGCCAGTCTGTGAGGAGGGCGGTGGCCTGCTCCTTCTCTCCCCCACCAAAGCCCCCACCCTGCCTTTGCAGGCCGAGCTGTCCATCTCTGGGCGTGGGGCACGAGCCCAGAGGATGAGAAAGCAGAGCCAGACCGCCGACTCGGCCGCTACTGTGGTGGTGTGGCTCTGTAGACAGCGCGACTGTCCCCTGCGCTGGCACGCCCCTGCGGCCACCTCGGATCCAGCGACCCCCTTGCCGCCCATGCTCTCACATGTGTGCGCTCACGTGTCCACACGCACGACTCTCGGCACAGTCGGCACCCGCACACGTGAGGGCCGGGCCGTGTCTCACGGGGCGTCTGCACCCCGGGCTCTCTGCCTTGCCCTTAGACACCCCGTGCTCTGCCGTTTCCTGCAGGGCGAATGCGACAACTCCGAGCTCACCCCACGACTCCACCAGGTCGTGACTAGTTGTAACATGATCAGGGTTTCACGCTTGAAAGCTTTGCACACGTGCCGATGGCGAGCAAACTGGAAGCCCCTCAGCGGCCGCGAGCCAGACGTAGCTGTTGGACACGGAAACACGGAGCGTTAATTGTGTGCGGGACACGGGGCTTCGAGGAGCCTGCAGGGTGCCGCTCGCGCTGCGATTCTCTGGCTGCACTAACAAACCACGGCAAAGCAGCGACCTAAACCCGCACAGAGCTGTCGTCTTGGGGTCTGGACATCAGAATGCTGCGCGTCCCCCAGGCTGGACCCAGGCTGTCCGCGGGCCGCGGCCCTGACGGAGGCTGTGGGGAGGAGCCGCGTCCTCTCCCAGCCGCCAGGGGCCCGCGCTCCCCGCCCCGGCCCGCCCGGCCCGCGACAGGCCCGCGAGGGCGCATGGCCCCACGTCGCATCACCCCGCCTCGCTCCGCGGTCCTGTCTTCTCGTTCTCTGCCTCGTCCTCTGCTTTTCAGCACCCGCGCTGGGCACACGTGCCTAACCGGGATCATCTCCTTACGCTGCGACGGGCCGACTTCCCCGGGGCTTGCCGGGGGCGCCGGCACAGGGTCCGGGGCTCGGCGAGCGGGCGCCTCCGGGGTCGTTATCCTCCCAACCACACTGAGGGACAACGAGTCGAGCGAAGCATTGACGGTGTCGGAGAAGTCTACGCAGAGGAAGCAGGGCAAAGCAGACGGAGGCAGAGTGGCAGCTGCGGCCCTGCCCGACGCGGGACGGGGGACGCTGGGGAGCCTCGGGCAGCCCTGCACTGGGTCCGGGCCTGGCACAGGGGCCCAGGCGGCCCGCCCCGGGGGAACATGCGGCCAGGCTCTGACCCCGCCCCGGACGTCGTCCAAACAAGGGCGACCGTGTGTCCTCACGTCCGCCCCACGCAGGGGAACCGCTGTCTCCTCGGGGCTTGTGGTGTGCCCAGGGGGCACCGGGGCCGCTGTGCGCCGGGCGGGAGGCTGGAGCACCAGTCCTGGTTTCGGGGACGTCGGGTCTGGGTGAACACCGGTCCCCACCGCCCTTCCGTCCTGGAGAATCACTGTCACGTGTTTGAACGTCACTTTCTAAACTGAAGTAAGAAATAGTCTCCACCGCCCCCCAACAGTGACCGCGGGCCGCGTGGCGTGGTGCAGACGCCGTCATCTCCCCTCAGGAGTCTGCAGAGCGCTGAGGCCTGGTCTCCTGTCCCCCCCTCGCCCCCAAACTGTCAGGAAAATCCTCGCCCCGCTCGGAGGCGCCCAGCAGCTGTGAACTCCTGACCCAGCGGCTCTAACGGCCTTCCCGAGCTCCCCCGCTCAAGGCCAGAGGAGCCACAGCCCTTTGGACCCTCAGCCAGTAATTCACGGCACTTAGTCAAACTCACTCCCGCGCCCCCCGCCCGGCCCCCGGCCGCGCTCCCTCACGCTCCGTCTCCAGTCTGAAGCGGCTTGATCACCTGCCAACCGGTATTGATTTTTGCTTCCCAATCTCCAGGCTGGATGGAAGGAAAAGATTAAAAACAGTTTGTCAGTTTGAAGTTGAATAAGAATTTGGCACCTGGGACGTCTCAGCAAAGTGAGGAAGTGGCCGTGGAGGTTGGGAGTGTGGGCAGTCAAGGCCAGAGCCGCGCGGCGGGAGTTTAACCCTTTGTGCCCGCCAGCCCCGCGGTGGGACGCCGGCCTGCTCACTGCCCGCGGCGTCAGCACAGACCTTGTCGGGACCGTCCGGGCCCTCCCGGGTCACCAGTCCCTGGCCCAGCGCGCACGGTCACTCGGTCCGCGCCAGGCGGAGGCGTCTGGAGTCCGGTGGCCGTGCAGGCGTCAGGGCCCAGCCCCTCCCCCTCCCCCCGTGCTCCCAACGCCTCCACTGGGCTTCATGAGACGGGGCTGCCACTGCCCTTGTCAAGACAGAGCGGGGAGGCCAGAGAGCTTCGCCCTTCAAATAAACGCGTTTCGTTGGCTCCCGAAGGGCCCTCTCCGATTCCTCGCCCTCTACAGAAATGACAAGCGGTTTGCGAGCGTCTGTGCACACGCCGCGGGGCCGGAGCACGGACACGCAGCACGTGCAGGACGCGGGTCCGGCCGCGACAGCCACACGCACCCAGGTCGCCGGTCTGCTGAGGGCGCCGGGCTGGCTGAAGCTCGAGGGCCGCCTTCTGCCTCCTCGTAAGCACAGCACTGGGTCGGGCCGGGAGGGCCGTGGCCACAGTCAGGAAGGGGACAGCCCCGTGTGACGAGGGCCGCACGGCGCCGCGCGTCCCAGAGGGGCCTGCTCCCCGCGCTCCCCGCCAGGGTCTGGTATCTGTGCGAGCAGCAGGGCACACCGGACAGACACCGGCCCGGGGTGGGCTGCTGCGGTGGCTGCGCATGGGTCACTGGTCGCCAGGCATATCCTGCTTAGTCCAAGAGGTCCGCACGCGGCCCCCCGTGGTGTCTGCGAGTCAGAGTCTCGTGAAGGTGACGGAAGGGGGCGAGAGCGGCTAACCGCTAGCCTTCGGCCCGCGTCCTGGGGATGCTCGAGCAGGGGACGCGCGGGCAGCGACCTCCAGCCTCGTCGCTGCGGACGCCTGGCCTGGCCGGCACCCGCGGGCCCCACGCCCCTCGCCTCCCGCCCCGGCCTCTGCCTGCCAGGCCTTCCCCGAGCCCTCGAACGCCGGACCTCAGCACATGTTCCAGCCGCAACCCCGCAGCCCCGACTTGTCTTGGAGCAACTGTCTCCAGCAGGTGCCTGCAAGGCCCGTGGCCCTGTGGTGCCGCGGCTCCACACCCCGCCCAGCCTGCCGTTCTGGCTGTTTTCAGGGGGACCACCCTTCCTGCGATGAACAGCATGTTCTGCGACAGAGGCAGCGGGATTAAAATCGTATTTGGGGGAAAAAAGAATTCCGTTTGGCCGTGGGCATAACTGCCTGCATGAGCGACCTGTGAATGTGCCCGGGGGCCAGACAGACGTGCATGACGCCGCCGGCCACACGCCCTTCGTATCCACACGCGTTCCTCTCCCCTGGAACACGTGGCCACACACTCCCCGTCTGCAACACAGCACTCATGACGCTCCCACCGCTCTGGGGTCAGTTCACGGGGCTGAAGCCACCATGTCGGCCGGCCGCCTCCTTCAGCCGCGCCTCGGGGCGGCCAGTCGCCTTGGCTTCTGGCCTCTTGCTCCCTTCACCACAGCTCCTAAGGCTTGCCCGGCCCGCCTGCCCCTCTCACCAGGACCCGCGTGACCCCGCGGGGCCCCCGGCCGCCCAGGACAATCTCGCCGCGTCTGGACCCCTAATTTCATCCCATCTTCTAAGCCCCTTCGTCCTGTCAAGGAGCACGCACAGGTTTCAGGGGCTACACACAGAGCACGTGACTCGTTAAAGGACAGAGATCGTGAAACAATCTAACGCGATGTACATAATGTGCACATAGGACCGGAGAGTGGAAATCAAAACGCAGAAAGCCCCAGTCGGTACTTTTCTAGCTAGAACTTGAACAAGGAAAGGCGACCACGCTCTGCTGGTCCATCCTGCCCGCGTCCGACCCATTCTCTGCGATGCAGTGTCTAAAGTGTGAAAACAGCCACTCTCCCTGGCCCCCACCCGGCCCCCCAAAACTGCTCAGACGCTCCGCTGCCCCCGAACTCGTCGGCAGGCCTTGCGAGACGCTCCATCGCCGTGACGGGCTTCGTGCAGAGGAGCGTGAACAAGACTGCGTGTACAAGGATCATTCTGGCCTCTGCGTGACCAGTGGACTGGAGATTTAAGGAGGGAGCTGGCTGGGAGGCCTTGCGATGGAGAAATGACGGCGGCGTGGACCGGGGCATGGGGGGAAGTGGTGGGAAGTGGTTACACTCTGGGCTTGATTCAAAGACAGAGCGGATGCTCTGCGGAAGCCAGGAAGCCGAGGAAGACGGAATGCCGAGGATTCTGGTCTGAGACACCGGGCAGGGGGCTGCCATTCACGGGGATGGGGAAACACATGGACCGTGACCATTCCCTGCCGGAGTGTGGTGCGCCACGGAGTCACACGACGCAGAGTGCTGGCTAGGAGTGAATTACACGCCCGCAAGCCGCTTTACCGGACCCGTTGAGGCGGTGGGGAGCAGAGTGGGTGCCGCTCCCCAGAGATTCCAACACATTTCAGACTTGACGAGCTTCCTGCCCCATGGCTCACAGTCTGCAATGTATAACCCTTCATTTTAGAGACTTGAATAACAAAATTTCCTATGTTTTTGAAATAAAAAAAGAGTTAAAGGTTAAACAAGGATTAGGCTAAATCTCAAAACCTGTTTTCTCCCACTCACAGAAATGCAGGTCTTGAATTTTTCTTGCGTTTCTGAAACTCTGATGACTATGCAGAAACCCTGACGTTGGAGATGAAAAGTCACTTGAGCCCACACCTGTCCACTGAGCAATCACGGCGAGTAACCAGAGTGGCACGTTAACGCTTGTCACCCGGCGTCTCCGAGAGCCAAGCGCTAACGGGAAGGGCCGGGTCTGAGGCTCCGGCTGCGAACAGCCTGGGAGACGCCACCCAGAAGGGCCCAGACGCGCCATCTAGTGCCACCGTTAAGAGCTTGAGCCTGGAGCCAGGCGGTCACGAACCCGGGCCCTCGACGCACCGCTCACATGACTCAGCCTCGCGATGCCACTCCCCTTCCGATAACAGGACCCTTCTGGGCGAACCGCTGTGAGGATTAGATGCCACGACCGGCAGGAAGAACCTGGCCGCAGCCCGAGCGCTTAACTCGAAACGCTCAGCGTCACTCAGCTGCGTCAGCCGGGAAACGGAGGAGAAGGGCCGGCCGGCCGGCGGCAGCGGCCTCGGCAGCCAGGCGGAGCCGGCCTCCACCGCCTCTCGGCTGAATGTAATCGACAATGTCCCCCCGCCCGCTGGAAACCGCGACCTACGGACAGTGCTTCGCTGTCACTTTTTTCTCACGAGAGGTCGGCACACCTGCTTGAAGCCACATGATTCTGCATTAGAAGGAGGGACGAGGTGGGTCCACAGTAATAATTGCATTCTGTCACTGCTGCTTCGGCCAGCGCTGGCACCTTCTCCCTGAACTTCCTGTGTGCAGCCCACGGTGCTGCGCCACCCTTACATGGGGACCCACGGGGGTCGGTCGAAGCCCTGCGTGGAGAGATGTGTCTTACGCCTCGCCGGGGGCATTGTGGTATCTGCGCTGTGCTGAGTGCCAGCTGGGCTGCGGTGTGCACCTTCCTTAAGGACATGTGTTGACAGTTACTTTCCTCATTGGTCTCCCTCTCGGGGGACCGTGAGCCCATAAAATCTTAGCAGGCGCGCACACCAGCTATGCAGGAGACAGTCACATCTGGCACAGAGCAGACAGTATGTCAGCGGACACTCACACCATTCTTTCTCGCTGCACCCCAAGGTGGCCCCGCCATCCCCCAACGTGGCAGCTTCCTGTGCCGCCCTGCCGGCCGTCCGCACCCCTTCCCAGCCAGGAGAGGCTGCTGGCTGCTCTAAGGTGAGCAGACAGGTCGTGTGCTCACTTAACAGTCCTGCGACATACCGCTGAGCACACCCGAGCCCTGGATTACACAGCTCACTGGCGCGTCAGTGATTTTCAAGGCCACTCAAGGAGCTTCGCTAACACAGGAGGTGTTTAACGGACAGCGCTCACTCGGCTCAACGTCTCCGGCGACACGGCCCCGCCATCCCCAGAGCTGTCTGCTGCGGAGATGTGTCCTCTCTTAGCGCAGTGACACCAAGCAGTCTGACCTCCTCTAAAGCACGGACCCCAAACATTATTTAACATCAGTTAGGTTTGAGGGAAATGTCCAGTGCCTCGGGAAGCCACTTCGATGGCAGGAAGCTATTTACATGACCTGCTGGGCCACCTGGACAGAGACAAGGACTCGTGCTAGAAATTCCGCCTGGAAACCTCAGTGAATAAAATACAAGCGGCATAACCGGGAATATGGCCCTTCAGGACCAGCTCTGACCTGCTTCTCTGGCCCTATGGGGCCATCTCCCTACAAACACATGCACACACACACACATGCATGTGCACACACATGCACACACACAAACGCATGCTCGCACACACATGCACACAAACACATGCACACACGTGCGCAGTGCACACACATGCACACACATGCACACAAACACATGCACACAGAGATGTACATGCGCACACGTGCACACACAGATGCACACACATGCAGGCACGCATGCACACACACGCGTGATGCTGTGCCTTCTCCTTCTACAGGGTCTCTGCCTGGAATGGCCTTTCCCTTGCTCTCCAGAATTCAGCCTAATTGTCACACCTTCTGGAAAACCTCCCTTGGTGTGTGCACTGTCCTGGAGGCTGATGTTCCTCATGCTGTCCTTCCCAGAGTCTGGACAGACCCGAGATCCCAGGCAGCTCATTCCTGAACAAGCAGCTCTATTTCTTGTGTGTTTCTCAATATCCACAATGTACTCCTGAGAGTCTGTCTACATGTCAACGGAGTTTCTATACCTCAACTAGCATTTTAAATACATATGAGTAGTACCAATGGGGAGAAACTGATTTATGAATGTAGTTCTTAAAAACTGAAATGGACTTCTGTCAGTTATTACGCATGCATACTATTATAACACATAACATAATTATGTATAAAGCTATAAAATATATAAAGATGTAATGTATAAGATCTATGGCATACATCACATATATTATGCATATATATTATTATACATGCATTTTCCCCCATTTTAAACATTTAGATGAAAGCACACCAGATACTGGCCATGCGCTAACAGGAGCCGCAGCTGGCGGTTTGCTCTGTACTGTCCGTGACAGGTCCACGTCTAAAGCTACGGTCAGGAGGGCGTCGACCGTGGATGAGCCTGAGCCCAGGATGAGCCTGAGCCCAGCGGCCCAGCTCTGGAGCCCGGTGGTTCCCAGGGCGACCCTGCCGGCGTGCTGAGGACAGCATCTGCGGCCCCGCGGGGCAGAGGGCAGCGGGCCGGGAGAGGCGAGAGCCCCGTGTGCAGAGCGGGGCTGGGCAGGTGGCGCCCCCCACCCCCGGAGAGCGGGGGTGCGGGGGGCTTTTCTTCCAGGCCCCAGGGCTCCCCTCGGTGACAGACCCCAACGCCAGGAGCTCACATGGAGGTGCGAACCTTTGGCAGGCGATGCCCACGACCCCCTTCTGCTTTTTGAAAGTCGACACCTCTCCAGGCCTAAGTTCCCCAGCGCGCTGATGCCGAGCGCCTCCACCTGTGCCAGCGGCCAGCGGCGTGGGCTCCGGCAGCGGGAGCTGGCCTACTCCTCGGTCTCACGCTCCCCAGGGCCCCTGCGCAGAGCTGCGAACCGGACCTCCTGTCTTCTGAAGGAGGCTGGGGCTGCGGCTCTAGTTCCCCCCAACCAAAAAGAGAAACTTTTAAAACTTTTGGAACAAAACACATCTAGAATTGCCACCGCAGGCAGGCGGAGGGGGAGGGGGAGGGGTGGTCACGTGTGACCTGGGAGGCGGGTCGCCCCAGAGCCCCCCACGTGATCGTGTCGCGCCCCCTCCAACGGACGTGCCTGACGCTTGTGCCGTCCCAGGACTTCTGTAATTGATATCACTTGAGTGAAATCATAACCTCGCAAATGAAGCAAGGCATATCGTGACCTCGACCTCGTCACTGAGGCAGCGGAGGCTGAGACGTGCCTCATTCACGCTCAGCAGTTGGCAAGTGGCGGGTCCAGCCCTGGAACCCTCTGCCTGCCTCGTAGATTGACCCAGGTCCTACCCGCTTCCCGCCCGGGGGACCCAGAAAACAAACATGAAACCAGCCACCAAGCAGGGGCCCCTGTGACGCCCGGGCCCCCCTACGGACAGCCCGGCAGTGCAGAGTGAAAGCCGCCACGCCCCGTCTCCTCGCCCCCGGGTGGCCCCTGACGGAGGAGCACGGCGTAGGGACAGGGCTGCTCAGGGGCACTGTCGCCTCCCCGTAAATCACAGGGCCTTTGAGGAGCCAGCGCCTCTGGGCCGAGCTCAGCCAGTGCTGAACTGCGAGCAATAATTTATACTGCAGAGTCATTTCAGACTGAAAGTGAGAGAGATTTCGCGACCCTCCCAACGCCGAAGGGGAACGCACACCATATAATTTTACGCCAGCAGCACATGTATCATGTGAAGGGGGACCATTCTTTTGATGACCTGCGTGTTATGTGTTGTCATTAAAATATGTTTAGCCGAGACCGTGGCTCCCTCGGAAGCCTGTTGGAGGGGACGCGCCATGCCTGGCCTCAGCGGGACCCGACGCCAGTCTAGAGAGTGTGTTAGGGAGGACTCCGTCCTCACGTCAGAGGCGCGGAATTTACAGTCGCTAGAAAGTAATTTTCTGATTGGAACTCGGCCCACACGTCGCGATGGCTACAGTGCGGGCGTGGGGGGCCTGCAGTATCCATCAATGACAGATTCCGGGGTTTAAATTCTCTCCCCAAGCGGGGCCAAGGCAGGCGAGACGCAGACCCGGACCAAAGCCGTAAGGAGCGGCACGATCTGATTAAGTTCTGCCCGACGCCATCTCCTGCATGGAACGCCCCGAAGGTGCCCAGGAGCCTTGGCTCGTTAGCGCGGCCTCGCGAGCAGATCTGTGAACGCGGCCCGTCTCCTTGGCCCTGTCCTGCTGCCACCAAGCCCTTCGACTGAGAGGTGCCTCGCAGTGGCATTTACAGCCACGTCTCCAGACCATCTAAGGTTCTGATCGTGCAAGCTCGCCAGGTTCCCAGGCACCAGCAGGTCTTCGCAGCCACTCCAGACACCCGCATTCGGAGCTCCGAGGGCTGCGGTGCGTTCCGGCTCCTCGGGACTCTGTCGGGCCGCGCTCGTTTACACCTTGGGATCCAGCTGTACAGACCCCGCATGATCTGACACACGCCTGCAGCCACGCAGACCCCTGGCTGGTGCCCGGCGTTCCGCACGCCTTCACGGTGGCACTCCACCCAGGCCAGTGTGCTAAGTGTACTCTGGAGAGCGTGACGCTGGGCACTGATGTTTCTTCAGAACCCCCAGGCAATTCTGAGGTGCAGATAGCACCCCGACCCTACAGCCGCCTGAGCTTTCCCTCACACAGGAGCGCCCGGTGGCCCGTCTCAGCGCCTGGCGGCCCATCTCAGTGCAGACCTGACTCACTCTCCGAGTGGGGACAGAGGACCTGCAATCCTCACGGGCCCCCAGGTGAGGCTGGTCCGCGGGTCACATTTTATGCATCGCAGTTCAGACCTGTCCCTTCAAAACTCGGCTTCCGTGACTGTGGCCACGCCACCCTGAGCATGCCCGATCCCGTCTGACCCCGGAAGCTACGCAGGGTGGGGCCTGCTTTGGACGGGAGACCACCCAGGGAGACCTGGTGCTGTAGGCGTAAAAAATAAAAAATAAGGGATTGTAAGCCGACAAGGTCCTCACAACCTGTGAGGTCAACCAAGGGTCGCCGCACCTAACAAACAGACAAACAAAAAGCCCGGCTTTGCGAGGCGTCCCCCGTGACGGCCCTCCTGGTCCTCGGCAGGAGGGAGCCTGTGCCCCTCGCTCCGCGTTCTCAGACACCGGAGTGGACACGCGCCCGGCCTCCCTGCACACGCACGTCTGTATTCCGTGCTCAACTTAAGGGCGAAGGCACCGACTTGCTCATTCCTGCTGTCACTTCAGGTGATAAAGGGAGAAAGAGAGTGGGGGGCAGAATTTGGGCCACTCCTGTCCCTCTCGATCACTCCCAGGCACCCGCCGCCAGACGAAGCCGTGTCCCACCGCCGCGCCCACGCCTGACTCTGGCGCCCCCACTGGCAGCGACAGTGACGCGTCATACCCTCGCGAACTATCGACTGACGTTTTTTTAAGGGTTAAGTTTAGATTAAACACAGCCCACAAACTGGACTCGGCCCATGCTTATGAACTAAAGTCATGGCTGGCCTCTCCGAACAGGAAACGGCTTCTCACAAACAGCTGCGCTTCGTACTCTAACATGACACCGTCTGGGAAAGCAGGTTTGAGGAGAATTTACGTAGATGAACTTAATTTTTCCATGATTTCCGTTGAAGGTGTGTGAGGGCCAGAATGGGCACTTTGTATCCGCTTAGTGAATGAAACTAACCACCTTGTTACTATTTGCTCAGATAGTTCACCCGACAAGCTACGCGCCAGCCCTATTCCAGACCCCGTGTTGTTCCGGGTTCATTTCTGCATTTGCTAGAAGATGAAGAAGTCCTGATCGTGGGTACTTTCTAGTTCTTACCTCTACCACTACCTGTTTTCTTATTGTTGCGGGTTTTTTCTTTTTCTTTTTTTTTTTAAATCATTCTCTAATGTTAGAGAGTGCCTTCTAAGGATTTCTCACAGCATGTAATATTCACATGTGTAATTCTTTGGCCATAAACGCTCACCCTGACCCTAAGACAGCTTCAAAATAACATGCTCACCTCGGCAACCACTGCCACTCACCCAGCTTCTGTCCCCAAGGGCTGGACCTATTCAAACCTCAGGACTGAGCCTGATACAAAATGTCTAGAGACTGAACAGATGTGTCCCTGACAGGACGCTTGAACAAGCCGCCTCGCGATGGTGCTTTCTTTCCGTGCCATGGGTAATGTTTTTCAGAACGGGTTCTCATACTGCACTGTGTTTCACCTCACAGCACCTCTGGAAGAGACGGCAGGTGTGTTTAACCCCACCTGGGAGAAAGGAAGAGCCTGAGGTTGAAGGGGGGTGACGTCCTCGTGGAGGGAGGTTGTGGGAGCGTCTGGTCCAATGACCAGTGCCGTGAGGCGGTCAGCAAGCACTAGCTGAACCGTCAGGGCTGCCTCAGCACCTCTCCCGATGTCCCCATTAGAACTTCTGTGTGCATGTGCATGTGTGCGTGTGCATGTGAGTGTGTGCATGTGTGTGTGCATGTGTGTGTGCATGTGAGTGTGTGCATGTGAGTGTGTGCATGTGTGTGTGCATGTGTGTGTGCATGTGCGTGTGCGTGTGTGTGCTGAATGGCGTGTTTTCGCTTCTCGGAAACCCTGAGTGGTATCTGCCGTCTTACAGTGGTCTCGAAAAGATCTGTTTCCCCATGTCGGGCTCCAGAATTAAAGCCATCCCTCCGGCCCCCACCTTCCGTGCCGGCCCCTGCAGGGCGCTGACAAGTGCTGGGTTGCAAGTCTGGTTGCCATAGGAGACGGGGCGCTCTGTCTGGAGGATGCTTCTCATAACGTTATTTCTTACTCCATCTCATAAAGCCCGTTCTGTATAACTTTATTTTAATTAATTAATAAACAGGATGTAATGAGTTCTGGCAGGGTGACATTTGAGCACAAAGCAAGGGGCTTAAACAGATCCTGACATGTGTTAGTCAGGAAAACACATACACGCACACGCTCACGAAAGTCCTGTAGTCACGGGCGCTGTCACGTAACGAGGCGTTTCACGAGGGCTGGCGTGACACGTGAGGGGAACAGAGCGAGAGGCACAGAGGTGAGGAGGGGCGCGCGTCCCAGGCGATCGGCAGGCGACCGTGACGCGCCCACACTTTAGAACTAAAACACGAGGCGATGCCACAACTGACTCTCTCTGCCAAGCCGAAACGGCCCAGAGCGCCCGTCCTTGTTCCCTGCCATGCCGCCCCCGCGAAGCCACCCCGGCGATCGCGAAGTGCGCGCGGGCTTCCCGCAGGCTTCCCAGACGCACGAGTGTGTTCCGCAAGCGTTAGTGGGGTCATCGTTCGAATCAGCACGTCCCGAAGCACACGTGCCTCGACTTGAAAGGCCTTGCATGTCCTCACCTCCTGGGCGTGCACACATGTGCGTGTGTGCATGCATGTGTGCACACGTGCGTCTCAGCTCGATACTGGTAACCCCTTCTGAATAAAACCCGGAGAAGAAAGGCACCTTTATGAGGCCATCACTGTCCTTGTCACTGCACGTCCTCCAAGCGTTCACTCGCTGCGTGCGGGGGCTCCTCGTGCTGTCACACGGCGCCGGGCGCTGCCCCCGGCCCAGCCCGGCCCGGCCGCACTCCGCTGCTCGAGGAAGAGGCTGCGCCTGCCCCGCCTGTGCCCTCGCCGCCCGGTCCGGCATGTCCCTGCGGGTTCCCCAGGTGACTGTGCCTCGCCTGTGCTTCTCAAGCGGTGTGATCACTTTGCATTTGCCTGTTTCCCACACTACAGACGTCGTGCACCTTAGGCCGAGTTCAGAGCCGAGTGAAGGGGGCTTGAGTCCTTTCCGTGTGCCTTTCCACCGTCACGGCAGCCCAGCACCGACCCCCGTCACCGTCGCCTGATGGCCGATGCAGTGGCACTGCTGCCCCTTCTCCACGGAAGCGCTACCCGGGCTCTGCGTGCGCCACCCCCTCACCGCCAGCACCGCCAGCCAAGGCCCCCGGGGCTGGTGGCGGCAGGCGCTTCCTCTCTGGGCCTCGGTTCCCTCACCTATGAAACAGAAATGAAAACACCTCCCACTGCCGAGGGCCCGCCCTGCACAGCTGGAGCGGCAAGTCCCCGAGGCGCCCCGGCGGAGGACGCGAGCCCCCGAGGCGCCCCGGCGGAGGACGCGAGCCCCGGGTGTCCCCGGCGGAGGACGCGAGCCCCCGAGGCACCCCGGCGGAGGACGCGAGCCCCCGAGGCGCCCCGGCGGAGGACGCGAGCCCCGGGTGTCCCCGGCGGAGGACGCGAGCCCCCGAGGCGCCCCGGCGGAGGACGCGAGCCCCGGGTGTCCCCGGCGGAGGACGCGAGCCCCGGGTGTCCCCGGCGGAGGACGCGAGCCCCCGAGGCCCCGGCGGAGGACGCGAGCCCCCGAGGCGCCCCGGCGGAGGACGCGAGCCCCGGGTGTCCCCGGCGGAGGACGCGAGCCCCGGGTGTCCCCGGCGGAGGACGCGAGCCCCGAGGCGCCCCGGCGGAGGACGCGAGCCCCCGGGGTGTCCTGGCGGAGGACTCGAGCCCCGAGCGTCCCGGCGGAGAACGCCGGGACAGGGGTCCGACTGTGGTCCGCTTTCGGCTCTCCGTGTGCTGACAGTCACACGCACCGCAGAAGGGTCACCACTGCTTTTATATAAATCATGCAGGTAATGGGGGTATGTTTGACCTTCGGCTTGAACTGTCTAATTTCATCATTCCTTCGCTTTCTTTGGTATTAAATACCAGTGAGGTCACATGGAATCGAATTTCGTGGTGCTGGTGTCATTTTTCCCCTGAATACCTACATTATTCTTGTCTTTGTCACGAGTTGAAAATAGGAGCTCTTCCCTGCCTCTTCTGTCTCTGCCGCCCCGTCTGAAGCAAGGACCACCCGCCCAGTTAGAATTCATGGGGTCCCACCGTGGGAACAGTGGTTTTCTGGGGCCTCTCAGCTCCCTGTTCTGTCCCCTTAAATCGGCTGAAAGACAGTAACACTGACTCCCGAATGGCGATTCCCAGCTAATCTCGTGTGTGAGCCCCGGAAAGACGCTGCCGAGTCTGACGTTGGTGTCACCCGCTCCACACACAGGGCCCCTTCAGTGTCGCTGTCCCCGCTCACCCCCTTCACTGACGCTGGACCCAGACTCCACGGTCCCTGCCTCCCGGTCTTACCGCGCCCTCACGGGCAGCCGCAGTCGGTGTCTTTTTGCTTCTGCCCAAAGGCAAGTTTATCCACATGTGCTTTGTCTGGTTGGGGATCGAGAGAAATTTCAGATGCCACCGGCGCCGAAGGTGGCTTCCGTTATGGGGAACGGGATTCCTTTCAGTTCATCACAAATGATTCAGGCATTTTAACCCAAATCAACTCACTCTCAACTTGATATTTATACTGGTTCTGTTACGCATCCTTTCGAATTGCGGCAAAACAGTAAAGGAAGAAAGTAACCGAATAACTTGCACATATCACAGATTTCTCACATCGATATAAACGATCAGGCAGCTGATCATCGATTCTCTAGACTTGTCGTGTTGTCTCGAAACAATTAACATGAAAACGGATGAGCCCGTGCTACAGGCTCCTAACTGATGACGTGTCGTTGGTCCCTTACTTATCAGAACGAAAAAAAACCCCTAACTCTTTCCTCCAGTGGGTCTCGTGTTTGGGATTTTACATAAATACATACATCACACTTTGCAAAATGTACTTCCAGCGTTTGAGGTCTAGTTTGTATCTTCCACTATGAATTTGACAACAAATTTGAAACTATGTAACGCCTTACCGTTTCCTATGTAATGAACGTATGTCCTTGAGTGTTAGGTTAGAGCAATGTGTCACAAATCAGAGTTTCAAAGGGGCTTTTTGTAATCCATTGACTCCCTGAGCATGGTTCTGCATTTTTAAAAAATTCAAACTCGAGTCAAAAAATTTGATATATTGGAATTAAAGGGGAAAGCTATGTGTGTGGATTCAATGTAAAAGTCCAGAGAAAAATCTACCGTCCAAGTCAGTAAATATGTATTTCCCACAAAAGATAATAAAGTCTTCTTCCAGGCGGGCTTCGGAAATAAGACTGAACTTGGACTCTCAGTCATACAGTGGAAACGGAGCGCCTCTGCTTCTTTCGAGTTATCCGTCCTCTTGGAAACTCGTTTCATCTACAAAATTAGTATACTAACCTCCACTTTGTACGGTTGCCATGAGAACGAAGCTGAACAATGCATAGAAACCCTGGCACAGCGTCCATCAGACGCACCCCTACCAGCGAACGCTGCATCTTGAAATACTCAGGTATGGCTGTTCACGAGCGCAGGTAAGCACACGGGCTCCACCACGCCCTGCCAGCCTCGGGCTTGTCCCGAATGAAAGTCCCGCACTCCCCACATGTAGACCCGCACGTCTCTCAATCACGCTCATCCCAGCGGCCGTGAACTAACCCATGAGATCTCAGGTGAGAAGTGAAAAGTCCAGCTCTTAAACTATATTCATGTTAACTGCTTCTTTTGACTAAATCTAAATACTATCGTAAGTACCAAACGCCAGGTACGTGTTATAGCAGAATAGCATGAAATGATCATGGAACATACAACACAGAACCTTGTTTTTCAGTTTTAATTTTAAGAAACTTCCTCACTGGGAAGATTCGCGCTGTGATGATGCTGCTGGTACGACGCCAAGACCCTCAGAAACCCACGATTCGGCTGGAACCAGGATGGAAGTATTGTCGGCTGCGAGGGCACTGCGCAGAAAACGCCCCGCTTCGGGCCACAGGTGCAGGGCTTGGGGGGCGTCGCCCGCACTCTCCGGGTGTTGTCGCTTGTTCCGGTGGTCGGCAGGGCGGCGGTGCAGGGGTGTGTGTGCCAGACACAGGAATCACCATGGAACAGATCAGTGACCGTGTCTGGTCCGCCACAGACAGACCGCGATGAGACCCCCCTCCACGTCCTCATGCTGTGTCACAGTCCAGTCACAGTCCAGAAAGGTCACGGCCAGGGCGGGTGTCTCAGGCCCAGTTCTCGTCGCCGTTCAACTGCGGACTACGGCTCCCTGTGGCTTCCCGGGGTCCGGGCCGTCGTCGTTTTTGAGGGACGTTGAGTCAGGACAGTCAGGACGCCAGCTCTGTAAGGGGCACGACGGAGCCACCTGCCTCGTCCCGCGTCCCCCTCCCACATCTAATCTCTGACACTGGTCTTGGCTCAGTACCAAGGGGTGTTTCCTGTTCGCTCAGCCAACGTGGTTCTCACTGGGTAAAATTCGAGCCCCACGTGCTCTGGGCCAGCCCCGCTGCCCTGGGTGCCTTTCCCTGAGTCCTGACTACCCTCCCGGGCTCTGGGACAGTGGCGAGGGGTGAGGTGATGGGCGAGGTCCTCACGCGAGGGGAGGAGAGGGGAGTGCAGCGAAGAGGTGCGGGATGAGCTTGTTTTGGTCTTTTCTTCTTCGAGAGGGTTGATATTTCCTGTCTACCTCCTGAGTGATTAATAATACAGTGGCTGATTCGTCTTCACCCAGAGGGCTATTGTCATCCTTGGTAGAGTTTGACATTTTACACTTTAAGTAAGCACACCCTTAGGCCAGGAGATACCAAGAGACAGATTTCCTTATTAAAAGAGGATGTCACCAAGCAAGCAAGTCAACAAACACGCCACTGCCAGGAAACAGCCAACGTGCCAAAGGGAAGAAGGAAACACGGCTGAAGGAGCCAGGAGGGGAGGGGAGGTGCAGCGCGGGCGTGGGAAGGGAGAGTGGAGAGCGAGCGGGCGGCTCTGTCCCTCGGGGCGCCGCGCGGGCTTGAGGTGCCCTCAGCTCTCCCGCCGCGGCCGAGAGTGAAAACCAGGCTTGGCATTTCCGTCGGTTCCAGGGGGCACGGGGGGCCTCAGTCGACGGCCCGTCAGGACCAGGCAAATGCGGTCGGTCATGCTCGGTGGTTGATATGAGGCAGGCGATCGGTCGAGCCCGTTAAGTGGCCCGAGTCCGGCCACGCTGTCGGCTGAGCCGCTGGAGCTCATTTACCTGGGATTTCTCATCTGCATTTTCTCCTTCTTCCTAAATGTAGTCCACGTGGGTTTATATGTGTTTTGCACATTTTTTTTTTACAATTATCCAGTATGACTCCGACATAAAGGAAAAAAAAAAGAGACATTCTTAAAGCATTTCTTTAAAAAGGCGTTCCTTTGTTATGATCTCACATAAAGGACCAAAGCATTTCTATGCGCAGGGAAGTGGATTTTTAGGGTCCTCTTGTTTCCGACCTGCCTCAGAGAACTGGCACGTGAACTGAACACGAAACGAGTATGAACGCGCTTGGCGAATGTGAGTTAACATCGCGTCGCTCCACGCCACGGCACACTGAAGGGGAGTCTTCGAACCCCCAAGCCGCTGTGCGTGGATGTCACAGAGCATAGGCAGGACCTTCCCGACCTGCGGCCTAATCAAGATGACGTCGCGCGATGGCAGGGAAGGCCCCCAGGGCCCACGAGGACGTGCACGGAAAGCGGCAGCTGGGGCCCCCTGCAAGGCGCACTGTGCCTGGGCGAAGCCGCTTGGCTGCCACCTAGGGAACGAGAGGCGCCTGGGTCGGGCACCACCCCGGGTCGAGGGACGCGGAAGGTCATCGGACACGGCTGCCGTCCTAGGGGAGGATGGCACGGTGCAGGGACGCCAACGGGAGGTCACAGCTCAAAGCCGGTCAAGGTCACGCCGCCTCCAGAAACAGGGGGGAGGTCGGGGGGGGCGGGGAGATGCCGCTACGCGAGTGGCCTCTGAAGGGCCTATCCATGGCCTATAAATGGTCTCAAAGGCGGCCCGCACTCGAGACGCCCTCACGGCGCAGGTTACTTCTCCCTCTTTGTAATTAAGAGGGTAGTGACGGCAGCGCCGTGTCCGGGGTCGGATCCCCCGCCATCGGAATTAATTAGCTCTCTGAGTTAATTAGTGCGGGGGCGCGTCAGCCATGTTTGAGCCACCCTGCGAGACTCCTCTCGAGCCCGACCACTTCGGGGAGGCTTCTCTGACCGCCCTAGGGCTCGGTGACAATGGGCTTCGTCCTTGGTTGCTGATCTGAAACCCACTTTCGCAATTATTCTGAACTGCCTCTCTCGCTATTCCCTCCCTCCCCAGTTAGACACGAATCCGTTGAGCGCATCCGTTGAGCGCGTGAATTCTGGTTCACAGTGCTGTTATTATCCCATCATAGCCTCAAGCACAAGTCCGAAAATAGCGCTTAATAAATACTAGTTGATTAAGGATACTTCCTGGGTCGCCTCTCAGGCATCGTTGACGCTCCCTCTCTCCTTAGGGTTGGGCAATTTGTCTGCTCAGGGAAAAACGCCAAGATCCTCTAACTTTACCTTTTTTTTTTCTTTTTTAATCTATAAAATCAATCTTGCAGAGGAGGGGATGGTCTGATAATGTGGCCACATACGAGGATGACAGCTTCTTTTCTCCGAGGACATTTTTCTCTCTGGGTTCTCAAGCACGTGGGGAAATCCAGAGAGTTGTTGGCGGGACACAGCAGGCCCCTGCGTCTGCCCCCAGAGCAGACAGGAGGCTGAGCCAACCGCCCATGGAGCACGGCGGCTCCGCGCGCTCTGCCTGGGCGTCCTCACCCCGCTCCTGGGCCTGCACCTCCGGCTCTGCCGCAGGCGCCGGAGGAAAACAATGCGAGTGGACAGTCAAGGAGACCGGGTGCCTGCTGGGCCGGACACCTGCCGGGCTGTCTCCGCAAAGCTGTTACAGCTGCAAACCCACCAGAGTGACGGCTCCCTGGCTGCACTCGTCCTGGCTAAGGTCACGGGGCTCAGAGGTGCACAGCTAAGGCCCGGAAGTAGGGCACAGACGGCTGGCCACTGGGGGCCCAGGTAAGAGGGCATGAGGAGCACCAGCGAAGCCGTCCCAACGGAGGAAAGCCGTCACCGAGATCGCGGTGGCCACGTGGGACAGGGGACGCTCCTCCGGCACGTAAGTCCTCAGCTCACTTTGCTTGGAAACTGACGAGCTCGGCATGGACAAATCAAGTTCCCAGGCGAGAAGGTAATTCCCGTGTTCACCCCCCGTGCTGCTCGAGGGTCCCCGAGGACTCAGGGGATACCTCTGCAGAGCTGCGTGTCTCTGAGCGGGAGGAGGGTGCTCCCACTGCACTTCAGGTCGACGTCCTTGGTTGAGTATCTGGGTGACAGGAAATAAATACCAAGAACTCCCCTCTTCACGCACCACAGGGCAGGGGCAGACGGCCCGGGGCTGGGAGCAGCTCACCGAGCACGTGCAGCCTGCCCTGCCGGGCAGCTCAGCGCGACCGTGTCGGGCAAACTTCCCCCGACCCCTCCCAGCGATTCAGCTACTGGACACGGGCGGAGAGACCGGAGTCACCCCTCGGCAGGTACACACACTCAAACGTGCCCCTTCGTGCCACCTGGGCGGCACAGGGCGGGACAAGCTCAGGGTTTCTGGTCCGGCTGAGGGCACGGCAGCCCCCGGCCGGCGGCGAATTCGCCGCCCAGCTGACGCCCGCCACACGCAGCCCTCGCCCTGAAGGCGGGGCGGGGGGGCAGTTTCCCTGCCGACTGGGTGTGGCGTCTGCTGTGACTCCAGGGACAGGCGGCACGGACCACAGTCCCACTGGGGGCGGGCGCTCGTCACCGGCAGGGCGGGCGGCCCGTGCTGGCGGCCAGGTGGCACTGCGGCTCACCGCGCTCCGTGGAGAGCACCGGACGTGAGATGCGGGGCCGCCGCTGGTCAACCGGCACGCGGCCGTGGGGACGCCCCCTCCCGGCCCGGCCGCCACGCGGGTCTCCGCGTGCTGGGGCTCCCTGCAGCGCCCCACTGGAGCGCGGAGGAGGAAGGCGCACGCCGACGTGTGGCACGTCAGTGCGGCATGATTGATGCATCGCAGCCCACAGCCAGGCCCGGGAGGGCTGTGCGGGGCGTGCAGGACAAGCGAGCCTGACAGGGGCCGCGGCGTGTCGCCCGGCTGCTCAGGTGACGCATTTAGGCCACGAAGGGGGGGGGGAGCGCCCAGCCGGCACTGTGTGACGGTGGCCCGCCCCGTTCCCCAACGGTCGCTTCGTGGAGACGTTCAACAAAGGACTGCTAGACGCTGCGGGACGGGCGGTGGGGGGCTCGTGGCGCAAAGCTCGGGTGCCGTTCACTAGCCGTGGGGGTGCCCCGCGGAGGCGACAGGGCAGGGAAACTTCAGTGGCTTTGCCTTAACCTGCCCAGGTCCTGTTTTCGGAGCGGCGAGGCTGAGGAGGTGTGTCGCGGTCACGTCGGTCCTCGGTCCGGCTGTAAAGCGCAGCTCCCGGCTGTGCGCGCTGCGGCCTCCCCAGGGCCGCTGCAGGGCAGCGACCCCTCCCCAGAAGAGCGTCCCCTCCCTCCCGCAGCAGCCTGAGACCGCGCTGAGGCGCCCCCCGGTGCCGGCTGACAGGCTGGTTTTCATCAAAAGTCTAACGTCGGAGCCACGACGGGGTCAGCAGCCCAGCAGCCCAGAGACCTCTCCGGTTCTAATGAAATCAGCCGGTTCCACAGAGATTTTCCTGGCAGCGTGTCCTGCCAGTCCCCCCACCCTGGGGGGAGGATGACCTCGCAGCTCCCCTTGCTCTTCCCTGCCGGTGAGGTAGTTCCTGTCACCTGCTACCGACGAGCCCTGGCCGTCCCCCGCCCTCCGCGCACACGTCCTGGGCCCGGCTACACTGCGCAGTCCCGGGGGCAGAGCCCACGTCACACGACCGCCACACCTGTGAGGGCCGTTCGCGTCTGGGCCACGGACCCTGTGCTCAGGCGTCCGCGACGCCTCGGCTCTACACGTGACTGTCTCATGGGTCAAACAGTAGTCCGCATTGCTGTGACGGCCAGAGCTCCTCAGCCACCGAGCGCAACGGCAGGGTCACGTGCTGGTTGAGAGAATCCGCGGACTTACGGAAAAAATGCTATCAATTTACTTTTCAGTTAGGCCACTTCCTGGGAAGATGGTCCCAGCTTCTGTGAACCGCAGTCTACGCCTCTGTCAGTTGCCCGTTGGGGAAGTCATCTCAGGGGACAGCAGTGAGGGTCAAGCAAAGTAACACGGGACAGACAGGGTGTGACCCACCGCAGACAACGAGGGCCGATCGCATGCTTGGCGTCACTCGCCTTCCCTCCCCCAGCCTTTGCTCAAACGTTGCTCAGATTGTTCAGAGCGTGGTCCCCGTCACTCTTGTTCACCTGGTGTTATGAACGTCTGCGGTGACTCAGCAGCGGCCTCAGGGGCCTGGCTCACCCCCTGTGCGAAGGTGAGTGAGGTCAGGTGTGCAGCCGTGTGTGGGGCAAAGGTGGTGTGAGCAGGCTGCCAGTGTTTTCTGAGCACTCCTGACACCTTGCCTCAGGCAGATCCTCTGAGCTGAATTTGCAGGCTTTTTGCTCAATGGGGAAAATATACTACAGGTGACAAGTCAATTAAAACTCAGCCATCTCCAAGAAAACCACCTCATGGCACGTACAATGCCAGAAATAAAAATGTGAAGCGTAGAGCCTGATTTTGATTTTGTTCCATGTGCTTGGTTTGCAACCCAGAAGCTGCATCTCTGGCCTCAGTTCACGAGTTATTATTTCCGCCTGAAGCAACTCAACAGCAACTTCCCAGTCACCAAAACGCATAACTCCGAGTACAAAGCCTTCTTCTCAGTGAGAAGGCGGGCGTGGCGTCCGGGCCGCAAGGCCAACGTGCACCGACTCCTAAGGTCCAACACGTTCTCAAGGCTCCAGTCTGGGCAGAGTGAGTATAGTTTTCTGCCGTCGACCAGCCTCAGGTGACCGGGAGTGAGACACACACACGCCTAAGTCTCTGACGGGGTGGCCTGCGGCGCAGCCGCTGTCTGCCGACCAGCCAGCTGGCCGGCCGCCCCAGAAAGACCCTCAAGGAGGAAGCCGGATGCCAGGTGAGGAGCAGAGCATGCCGGACGAGGGGCCGAGGGCTTCATTCCAGCCCCCGTCGCCGGTGGCCCTCTGGGACATCGCGGCCTCTACAGCTCCAAGTTTTCGATGAGCCAGGAGGCGGGGCGAGGTGCTCACCGAGGCCCAGGAGCCTGGGACATCTACAGCCCGACCACAGTCTCCACGCCACACTCTGATCACCTTCGAAAAGCCCTCCGGCTTCCTCCGCTGCCTCCCCGTGCGCGTCCCCCACAGCCGCTCCGAGCACCGTGCTTCACGCCGCGGCGGGCACAGGGGGCCGTGTCACGATGAACAGACGCGCCTCCGCCTGCTCGTTGCCACAGCCTGGCCCGAGGTGCAGGGCCGCCAGGGGCCGGGCCGGCAGCACACGTGCGGCTCCGCGTGGCCGGCCCGGAGGCGAGCACCGGCTCCCGCGTGGCAAAGGCGCTTTCCGGGGACTGTGCTACGGTTTGTTCACGTTTCGAGAAAGAGAAGCCCATTCAGCTGCCTCCAGAAATGACCAGGTCAGACTTTTGACCGTGAAGATGCAGAGACCTCGTAGAAATCCAGGCCTTTGCCATTGGCCTCACAGGAAGCTGGAATGTGCTCAGGAGGAGGGCCAGGGGCAGGGAGCAGGGGGCAGGGGCAGGGGGCAGGGGTGCGCTCGGGCACACGGGTCCCGCCGCCTCACGTCCGTCTCTCCCTGTACGTCTGTCCTGCTCTTCCCTCTCCCTCGGCTTCCCCAGGCTGGCCGCGATGGTGGCGCCTCGCGCATCCTGTGTCACGGTCACCTGTCTGCTTCGTGCTCACTCTCCTGGCCCTGCCCCCGCCGCTACCTGCTTTTCGCTTTCGGTTTCCTGACTGCAATCGCTTGCGAGAGACATTGTGGCTGCTTCGTCTTCTCTGAAGCGAGGACATGCCGGACATGCACGGCCGGCCACCTCGTGCCCAGACAGCCCAGGACCCAGCGCCGTCCCTGGACTGGCCTAACCGGACCAGGTTCTGAGAGGAGGCGCCACCTCTCAGCTGCGCCGTGGTGAAGCGGTCTCCCTCACTTGGGGTGCACGTGAAGGTCACCCAGCAGGCCCGAGCTGGCACTGGGGTGGCCCGGGACCTCGCGGAACAGACTTCCTGACAGGGAGCCCCACGCGTCCACAGCCACGGATGCTCATTTTCCATATCTTCTATTGGAAGAAGAAGTGAACGACGGTATCGACGTGCGGTCTAACTAACGGCCGTTTCCTGGGAGCCCTGTGAGCATGAACACGTGGTTACCTTTCCCTCTAAACCCATTTCGGCTACTTTTCCCCGTTTCGTTATCTGAACATGGGCCCTACAGATGTGTCTCGAGGGTTACTGCGGAGGACACCGGCAGACACGTGACAAAGCTGTCCAGCGAGTGTCACTGCACGTCAGGACAGTGGCATCTCCTTGTCACCACCACAAACAATGATTCTTCTCAACTTCCTGGACCTCTTTTTTTCACTGTCCAAGGAGACTTGGTCGAGTCGCTGACACCTCCTTCCTGAGAAATGTGGTCTTTCCACACGGCACCAGGGTTCCCATAAATCCTCACCTGCAGCTCCATAATTTCTTTTATGCCATCACTCCCATGTTGTCCCTATATTATTATAAAATCCACGCGGCTACGCCATAAATCCAAAGCCACGGACTCTGAGGCCCCAACTTCCCAGCCTCCAGGGCTTCGAGCATTTTAAGAACCAATCAGAACAGGAAAGAGACAGAGAAGCAGAAGAGAGTTCAGGCATTTTTTTTCTTTTCCTAGGGAAAAAAAAAAGAGTATTTTTGCAGAAAGGCTGCATAAGAAGAAGACAAAGACAGAGGAGAAATTCGTGATTTAGTCCCGAAAATCCTCCCAAATGGTCTAAGTTTTATCCCAAATTTTATAATTTAAAGTCCATATCATTTTATAAAAGATTCACAGGAAAATGTTTAATTTCCCAAGGAGAGTCAGGAAAATCTTAAGAGGTTTTCTGGCAGAATATGCTGAAGCAGTAAAAACCCTTCAGACTGACCTGGACTGAAGGAGCCGTTGGGGCAGACAGGGTTTTGGCTCGCAAGATCCCGGAAGGCTGCGTGGAGGCGTCCGCCCCTGAGCCTTCACTTGCAGCACAGGGCCGGACCCCACAACTCGAAGTACCCCTGACTGAAACACTAGGGTCATTTCTGCTTCTGTTTGTTTTGTTTTTAATTTTGTTCTTTGTTTCCATCAGAAGAATATACAGAAAATCCTGATAAATTAAAATAAAATATAAAATATTTTATTGCTTCTTTCAAGAAAGAGAAACCATCAGGATAACTTCAGCTACTTTGCCTGCTAAAAGCATCAAAATTCACAAGCGATTTTCGAAGCCCCCACACAGCCTACCTGATCTGCACCGACTCGGCTTACCACTGCCCCACAACGTAATTAATGTGTAGCACGAGCTCATTAAGAAACTCCCACATCTCAGAAATCCAAGAAAGCTGTAATTAGGCTGGCTGTGCTCTCCACATTAAAGCGGAGACACCTTTTATTACCACGTTATGAGTCTGAGTTTTACAAGCTCATGAGAGGCTCGCGTTCTGGGTCTGAGCAGCCAGCGGCCTGTCACACGGCGACGGGGCCCGCGCGGGAGTCGGCAGCTTCACACCATCTCCTGCGTGCGTGACGAGAAGAAACGTGTACACGCGTACGTATACGTATATCCACGCACACACAATTTTAAAAGCACTTCACATTGTAACCAAGAAGGTTAGAGACTTATATACTGAAAACTTAAAAACACTACTGATAGAAACCGAAGAAAGGCCCATGCAAACGGGAAAACCCCCTGTGTTCACAGACAGGAAGACAATACTGCCACGTCGTTACTAACGCGAAGGTGATTTAGAGGTCCGACAAATCCCTGCTAAAATGCAATGCTGCTTTTGCAGAAACAGAAAAGCCAATCCTCAAATTCGTAAGGAGTTGCGAGGGGCTTCAAATTGCTTAAACAACACTGAAAAAGAAAACGAAGTTGGAGGACTCCCATTTCCCAGTTTCCGAATTTACTACAAAGGCGCAATAAACGAGAGTGTGTACGAGCCTGAGGAGAGACTAGTCTACAGCTGAGAGCCCAGACGCAAACCCATGCGTCCAAGTGACGAGCCCACTCGGCGCGGAAAGAAGAGGCTGGCCAGCAGATGTCACTGGGACAGCTGGATTTCCACGTGCAGAATGAAGCTGAAACAGCTTCTCTGCACGAAGGTAGTGAGTACTGATGTGTTTAAGTTGCCGTCATAATCAAAATGGTAACGCAAAACGGATCGATGACCTGAATGTAACAGCCCAAACCATAGAACTCTTAGAAAAAATAAAGGGAGGTCTTCATGACCTTGGAGCTGGCCACGAAGACTTAGACATGGCACCTAAAGCATGAGCAACAACAACAGAATAGATGAACTGGACTTACTCGAACTTAAAAACGTGGAGAAAATATTTGCAAATAACATATCTGCTCAGGGTTCGACGTCCAGGATGTAGAAAGTATGCCTACAATCCAACAACAAAAAGACAAAAGCCCAATTTTAAAACAGGCAAAGGACTTGAATAGACATTTCGCCGAAGAAAATATAGACATGGTCAAACAGCACCTGAACAGACGCTGACATCGTTACTCATGAGGGAGATGCAAATCGAAACAATAATGAGGAACTTCTTCCTCCTAAGGCGGTAACAGTAACTATAAAAAATAAATAAGTGTGACGGGGGCGCGGAGAGACGAGGCCCTTAGACGCCGCTGGCGGGAACGTTAGCGGGCCAGCCTCTGCCACAACAGAATCTGGTCCCTCCAAATGTGACGCCTATTGTCACCAGGTGACCCGCCGACTCCGCTTGTAAGTGTCGTATCCTAAAGGTGTTAGCGGGAAGTACGCAGGAGGAAGTTTTTATTGCAGCATTGTTCTCGGCAGGTCAAAGGGGGACACAACCCAGGTGCCACAGCAGCGGAAACGCCCAAGAAGCCACACGCGCCTGACGCGAGCGGCAAGACCGCCGTGCTCCGTGACACGGCCGCGCGCCAAAGGCCAACGATCACACACCCCATTGACACACAGGGTCGGAGACAGGCACAGCCCAGAAACAGCAGGCGGATGGAACGTGGCCATGGGCTGGGGACCGGAGGTCGGAGGGTGACTGCTTCACGGCCACGGGGCTTCCGCCTGGGGCGATTCGGGGAGTTGCGATGGCTGCGCAGCATTGTGAATGTCGTTAGGGCCCCAGAAATGTGCGCTTCAAATGGTTCGAACGGCACTTTGTATGTTATATGTATTTGACCACAGTAAAAAACCTGACAAAAGAGTGAAGGCCACCGCAAAGCCAGGTAACACCAGGGCCTCAGTGGGATCTGGCTCCTTTTGGATTACTCTTCCAAGTTATCCATCTATTTAATGTGACCTTGCTTTGCACACAATGTTGAAATGGTCACCTTTTACCACTCACCTAGAATTTTGATACGACGTCAGAATTCCTCCCAGCACCGTTCTCGGATTTCACTCCAGGCCGAGGCCAGGTGCCCTCCGAGGAGCAGGTCCTCACTTCCAGCCGGCTGTGGTCCCCTCGATTATTTGCACGCCGTCTTGATGGAGTCAGCCACCAGCCCGTCCCCGCTCGTTTAATAGAGCTAAACGAAGTGTGACCCCCATCCACTCCTTCTGACTTTCTGCTTCTGTCGTTCTTACTTTTCCAGCCACCGAAAGACGCAGAAAGGTCAAAAGGAGTATAAAATAAGTTCCCTTGTCACTGGGACCCTACGTGATTAACTGTGTGGCAATCACGTTTCTCTCCTGTTTTACATCAGACCCGGCGTCTCCAATGCCAGCAAGAATTGCAAGCTGTTAGATGGTGCCTTCCCTTGCTGGTGATTTAAATACTCGCTGCCTTCATGCAGACAGACTCTGTTTCTTGTTACTGTGTGTAAGCACCAAAAACCCAACTCTGCTACCTAAATGTTAAGCAATATCTAAAACAACATAGCAAGGATTCCTACATAACCTCTATTTCTCATTATACAATAGATTTTTTAAATATGTAAAAAAGAAAATATCAGAGAATATAAAGAAGAATGAAAACCATCAAAAACCTCGCTACCCAGATGGCCTCGAGGCTAATATTTTGGTATGCCTATTCACAGTTCTCCTCTGTACACACATATACACTGCTAACTGGAACCATAAAGGGTTTCATCACTTTATAAAATTATATATTAATTATACAAAATTTTGAAAATACATTAAAATTAAAATATGCCAAAATTATTTTTAACGTCATCCTTTAGATACAATAATTGTTATGTATTTCCTGTGTATGCGCCTAGATTTTTTTCTTTGTCATTTACTTTTTCTGATTATAGAAAACACAAATGTTAATTATCTAAATTTGGAAAACAGAGAAGCTTATTAAGAAAACCTGCCACCGGGGTATATTCTTCCTGAGATATACATATACCTGGAGCAGCAGACCGGGTGATTTTAAAGCAGTTTTACACATGTCGCTCAGCAATAGAACATGACTATTTTCTCCTGTCATCATATATTCTAAGGCATGAATTTTAATATTTATGTACAATTTTATATCCCATACCTATCATCATTTAATTATCCTATTTTATGTTGTTTAATTTTCCTACCTTCTATCTCCTACTGATTTTCTTGCACCCTCACCAAAATAAAGAATTATTATAGTTTTAAATCTACACTAATCTGGTAGATAAAAGAGACTGTCTTGTTTTAATATTTAACTTTCTACATGATGATCTTAAGGACCCCTTTTTTTGTAATGGTGATATACTGAGCTACAAAGCAAGTTCCAGAAAAATTCCAAAGTATTAAAATCGTGGTGAATTCTCTGACAACAGTGGAATTAAACTGGAATCATACAAAAAAGTAACTAAAAAATCCTCAAATGTTTTTAAATTAGGCAATATAGCCCTTCTTAACCCATGGGTCAAAACAGAAATCCTAAAGGAAATTAAAAAATATTTTGAACTGAATGAAAATAAAAACATAACAAATCAAATTTTATGGGACCAAGTTTGAGCTAAGCTTAGAAGAAAGTTTAGTAAGTCCTTAAATACATATGTAAGGAACAATGCCTGATCTAAGAAGCAATTTCAGGGAGCTGGGAGAAAAAAAGAGCAAAGCAAACAAAAAAATCTGTAAAGAAGAGAGCACAAGTCAGTGAAATAGAGAAGAGAGTAGACGAGGAAAATCAAGAGGCTCTTTGGTAATTATTTTTTTAAAAAAAGACTGCTAGGATTGATAAACCCTTAGCAAGACCGATCAAGAGAAACAAAAGGAGGTGTAAATTACCAGGATCGGGAATGCAAAGGCGGACGCGTTACAATTCTGTGTTTTACAGACACGTAGGAATGAGCGTGGTGCCACGGGCGCCATGCGTGAGACGCTCCCTGCACCGTTAGGAGCCTCCGGCCAGACACGACCCCGTCTTAGTGCTTGTCGAGCAGCGACGTGAACCGGCACTCTGGGGCGTGTTCACAGAATGAACACGGAACACGATGCAGCGAGGAACACACGCCGCGTGCGTGAACCTCGCACGCAGACGGCGGAGCGTGAAAGGGGCCAGGCGCACACTTCGGAGCAGGGGAGTCTCATCTCCAGCGTCAGTGAAAACACTGGAGTCCCGGGCCTGGGGGCGGGGGCGGGCCCCTGGGGTGCTGCTCTAGTCTGCCCTTGCCCCGAGGGGCGGCCACACCGATACCTCGCTTTGTAAAGACGCCCTTAGCGCGACACTTACACTTTGGGCAAAAACACAAGGGCACACGTTTACATAGCCCCCGCGTCTGTCATCACACGTGTGTGCTGCGTTCCTGGATACCTAAGCACGCATCCGCACGTGCCCATGTGCGTACACGCCCACGTAAAAAGTGTCCCACGGACCACGTGATAGGTATAGCACCTGCAGAAGGAGTCCCACTTCGCGTGGTAGAGTTAATGACCCACAGTGTGTCAGATGCAGTCAGCCCTGACCGCGACAGACCTCGGTAAACACTCTTACTGCTCTTTTCCGAAGGTCTTTTGAGCAAACAGTCTTGAGGACACAGCCCCAGCAGCCACTGTCACCCCGGCTGGCACGTAGAGAGAAGCTAACACGGGCACTGCCGACTCGGGGCCACCGAGGCCCACGGCGAGGGCCGTGGGGGTGGAGGGTTCGCTGCCTCCGGCCGCCCTGGCTGGCAGGCGCCTACTCCGCCCAGGAAGAGGCAGTCTGCGCCCCGAGGCCGAGGCGACCAGTCCAACACACCGAACCCCACACCCGGCCCGCCACTTGTGCGGGTCCTGCTGGAAGGACCACAGGAAAACGGAGACCGCGGGTTAAGTTCTGATCCAGGGCACAAGCAGAACACGCTTTTCCCAGAGAAGCGATTGACGGCGGGAAACTCGCCCCAGAGGAAACAGGACTTCTGGTTACCTGCGAGGGACCCTTGAGGAAAAATGTCAGCATCCCTTTCTTAGAAGATCTAGTCCGAATGTTCTTTCTGAATTTATGTAGCACACACCTTAGAAGCAAATCGTTCTGAAAATTCTTGTTTGGCTCACGGAACTATCTTCGTGACTATTGATATAGTGACTATTCATTAATATATATATACAGTATATCACTTTGTATATGTCATTTTCTTATGGTGAATTGTTTTCTCAGGGAAAAAATAAGGATTTGTGTATTGTGTTTAATCATTATTTGTCTTACGTGTATATAAAACACATTTCTCAATATTTCATAAAACGGCTTCTTCAACGTCTACTTCTTCTTACACCTTTAATCCTTATGAACCACCCATATGCTTGATTGCAAGCCCAATCATGCTCCCTTATTTATGCCCACGTGAGGATGGAAGAAAGTAACCCAATATTTGGAGAAATAAGTCACAACAATTTGCACAAAGTCATAAATTTTTGTTATGTTTTAGAAATTGGGGGGAAAAAAGGCTGTCTTGACTTCTAAGATTCTCACATATGCCACAAGAAAGCAGAATCCTAATTTTTGATAAAATAACCATGACTATGCTTCTCTTCGGTGTGTTGATTGACTTACCGAGGGAATGATCAAGACCTGAAGTAGTATAAACACCCGGAACACTGGCTCATGCTCAAAAAATATTTGTTAACACCTTTTTAAATGGAAAAAAAATCATTTTAAATTAATACATCAATGATTCGATGGAAGGCTCTTTCCCTAGGAACTGAACTCAGTGGCAGTCACAGAAATTCTGCTCTGTGTTCTGCGGACTCTCTCCCCTGGTGGCCTGGAAATGACGCACTTCTCTCGTCAAATCCTAACAAGTTAATTCTTACAGATGAGCCTGAGCGTCTCCGCACACGACGCTCCCCCACGGTCCCCTGTGTCCTCTGCAGCACGTCTTCTCCCTGCCGGAAACTCCTGAGCAGGTTCCGAATCCCGCCTCCCGCCTCCTCTGTATTTAACTGCTCTGACAGCCACCTACGTGCTGCGGAAAAGGTCAGAGGGACCTTGAGCGTGCGTCCCCCTGAGATGACAAAGGACCTCGTGACGCTGGTGGAAAGGCGAAGGGAGCACGGAGATCCGGGTCCGATGAGCAGAGGTGCCGGCTCAGTGTTCTGTGCGAGTTCATTCTCGCACCGAGACCGGTTTTCCGCGCGCCCTCCCTCCGTGCATACCAATTTCGGAGAGAAGTTGCTGGACCGGGCGGAAAGGCGTCAGGGTTCATCCAACTCGGAGCCATTTATTTATTGAAAAGTTTATCTCTGTATTAAATTCTCACGGAAGAGGGTTTCATTAGGCCCCCAAGACCAGCATAAACAGGGAGCTGCAGAGTTATTTAGAAAATGAATCGAGACCTCACTTCTCGGCCTGTGCTTTCTCCCCTTCGCTCATGAGCCAGGGCTGCCAGCGGCGCTAGGCGGGGACCGTGTATTCAAGTTGACTCTTTTTATTTCCTGCATTTGAGCAGGCCACAATTTATACCACTCAGGTCTCCTCAAATTAGTCCGAGAGGATTTCAGTTTATAGGCCTGCTTGACTGGGATCCTTTTGGCACGATGGGTTCAGCTTTGTATACAACGGAGATTCATGGTTTATGTGTGCGTAAAAGCCCCGGCCATGAATCCAGCAGCTCCAAGCGGCACCTTCGTCCTTTACGGCTCCGTTCCGAGCCAGGCGCGTCTGCAGAGACTGGGTCTCCAGGCAGCTCAGGGTTGAGCCGAAAGGACAAAAGCTAAAAATAGATGAAGACACGCAGGGGCGACCGGAGAGAAGGTGCGAGCCCTCAGGGCCCCCCTCTCCAGAGTGCACCCCGCATTAGCAGGACTGGACGGAACGCCTCCATTCACACATCGAAATGGACGTAGCACTTTGGGCGGACATCGTCTTCTGCTTCTAAGTTAAAGAACGCCGTGGAACAGTCAGAGGCTCGCGACACCCCGTGACCCTCCCGGCCCCCCGGGCTTCCTCGCCTCACCAGATGCCCCCGCTCCTCGCCTCTCCCCTCTCGGGGTCTCGTTTCCCCTCCTCTCCGCCCATCTACAAGCCAAACGGCAGAGCGGACGTTGCAAACCGAGCGGGGAGGCTTTGCTCTGCTCCCATCATGGAATTTTGTAGGGAGTCTGCGTGGCGACAGCGACATCCTTCGGAACGTGACGTGCGGTGCTGGTGCGAAGCCGCGTCGTGCCGCCCTGAGGGCCGCGGGTGCCGCGGGCAACGACAGGACGGCGTCTGGGGACGCGCCGAGACCCGCGGGGTCCCGCACATTGCCGCGGCCTCCCCTGGCGGCGGGTTTATCTCACGGACGCTGTCTGCCTTCCTGGGCACTGCAGACGTCTCTCAAGGCCTGTGGAGCCCGCGGGCCACGGAACGGCCGGGATTTTACCAGGACGGAGGTGGCGGCCCCGTCCTCACAGCTGCTCAGAGCGGATCAGTCCCGTCTCCAGGACGTGGCGACGAGCGGCTTCGCCGCCACAAAACGCCGTCCCCTGTGCAGCACGTCAGCCTGTCACAGCGCCGCCTCGTCCTGGCAGCTGGGGCCCCATCCTCCGCGACAGCGGTCCCGCACCCCCGGGCCGCGGCCTGTCAGGAACCGGGCTGCCCTGAGCGAGCGACCGAGCTTCGCCGAGTCGGCAGCCGCTCCCCAGCACCGGCTCCGCCTCGGTCTGCCAGGCACTCGATTCTCACGCGAGCCCCGGTCCCTGGTGACACAGAGGTCGGCTCTGTCATAGCCACAGACGTCCGTGAGGTCTGCGGCACCCGCGGTAGGTGTGAGGACCCTACGAATCAAGAGCAAGACAGCCCGCGAGGAGGTCCCGATGCAGATGCGTAAACTAACACCAAGGATGGTATCGACAATGTAGTACGCGGTTACTTGCCAAGACAATTAAAGAGACGAATCTGACCTCACAGAGGAAGATCAGCTCTGCACACGTCGCGGGTGGGTCAAACCTGAGCTGGCAGAAAGGGAAAGGAAAATTTTACATTCAGAAGAAGAGGGAGAAAATACTCTCCTGAAGGAATGGGGGGGACAGTGATAGCTCCCAGGGCTCGAAGGCAGGGGAACACATCTCGGGGGCGGCTGCCCCCGGGTCAGCTCCAGCCGGCCGTGCCTACCCTGCCCGGCCAGACGCCGACGGTGGAAAATGGTGAATTTTAAGGATTTTTTAAGTTGCAACATCCCAATAACGTATGCCAAGATGCCTAATAAAACTAGATGACTTACAATTACAGGAGCCGAACCAAACCAGAGATCGAGGAGTACCGAGAGAGGCCAGGCGGCTCGTCACCGGGTGCGGCCTCCCCACCCCCGCACAGGGAGGCTGCGGAACTGTCACACTCTGGCTTCAAACGGGGGTTCCGCACACCTGACACGTTGTCACCTCAAAACAGATCATTAAAATACTCCTAGATAATATCTCTATTGTTATATTGTTTAGGGCCTAATTAATCCACGCGATGAAAATAATGATGCCTTAGATTTACACGACACCTTTTTTGTCTTCAAACTCAAACTGCTTCCTGGGAAACACCTACCTCGCGTGTGTGACAGTCACAGGACCGTCTGCCGAGGGCAGGGCAGGCCGTAACGCGTCGCTCTCCCGGCCTGAGCCTGCTCCCTCGATGTGACAGGTGGGGTCTCGGTGACAGGATGCAGGGCTCCACGGTGATCCAGGGGAGGAGGAGAAGTCTCACTCTGTGCACCTGTGACGATTCGAGCACGTGTCATTAGTCAGTAATAAGTAACCGCACACCGGCCTCTCGGCGGACGCGGACGTCCGCAGCCAGGTCCAGGGGCGCAGGGTGAGTGAACTGGACGGCTCCGCCCCAAGAATCAGGAGCTTCGGTCTCTGGCCCTGACCCTGTCCCTGCTCTGGAATCCACAACACCCATTCCCACGTCTGTAAAACAGAGGAAACGGTGGCTGCCCCACTCGCGAGAGGGAGGGGTAACTGTGTGGCAGACGGGGCTCTCCCCTTCGTATGACTCTAAGCACTGGCGTCTGTCACAGGAAGAGAAGCGAAGTCCCCTCAGGACGCTGTGCTGGGACCAGCGTGAGCGAGCAGCGAGCGAGGGAGGGACAGAGCCTCTGAGGACCCGCTGCCCCGTCTCCCTCCGCGGCCTCCCCCCTGCAGACAGCTCCCCCGACTCTAAGTCCCGCGGCCTTTTCCCCCGCAGAGTCGGGCCTGCAGCTCAGACGCCGCTGCCCGTCTGCTCACAGGGCGCGGTGTCTGCTGAGCCCGGGGTCGCAGGCTCACGGAGGCCCCCACCGCAGCGAGACCTGAGCTGCTGCCTCGCTGGTGGGTGGCGGTCAGCCAGGACAGCCCCGTGGCTCTGGGGCCGGGTCCCCGCGGGACGGCTGGGACGGGACCCTGCTTTGCCACAGAATCGGTCCGGGGACACTTCCCTGTGAAGGGGATGCCGCAGCTGTAACCGCTGAGGACCCGTTAGCATCTCCACTCAATTCCCACTTCGCCTCACTTTACGGGACAGTGTGGACGGGGCCGAAGCTAAGGAGGGCTGTCTCCTGCGGCTAAACCCTCCACCGCCTAAACCCCAGGCCCTGAGCCCACGCCCAAGGGGTGTGCAAGCTGCCCAAGCCTGCTCCCTAACGACGCCCCGAGGAAGTGACAGCGTCAGAACAGCCAGCTCGCTGCCGCGGTGGGGCCTAACCCACCATCCCCACACGGCTTCCAGTGAGTCGCACCTTAAAAAATACGGAAACGGCTTTACTTATCATGATCTTCTTACCCTCTTTCGATGCTGTGAGTTCTTTCGACTGCCGTGAAGAGGCTCGGAAGGTCTGCAGGCTGCGCCCCGTCAGGAACAACGCTGTGAGCTGATGGGCCAGCGCGGGCCGGGCCGGGTGTGACCTTCTGTACCACCTGGGGATTGTCCAGAGAATCTGAAAAGAAAAACTTGAGAGGCAGATGCAAACCAATGAGCAAAACAGAATGCGGACTAGGATGCAAGAGCAGTGATTCTAGCCATTAGAGAATGAACAGTAGCCAACTCGTGTGTGACTTGCCCGCGTCTGCATACACACACACACACACACACACACACACACGCACACGCGTGTGCACGCACACACAGCGCAGTGAAAATGAAATCCAAACAACCAATCCCCTCTTTTCTTTGCATGAGTCAAGGGGTCTTGTGTCAGTCACTTAATCTTGACCCTGGGTCCCTGTGAATTCTATGAAACGAGGGGACGGTGCCCGCGCTGCCCACCTGAGCCGTCGTGGAGACGAGAGGAGTCGCCGTGTGCGGAAGGTCCGGGCCGCCCACGCTGCTCTTCCCGCATCCCAGCCGCCGCTCGGACGCTCGCCGCCAGGCCACGTGGTGCTGGGTTTGCCGGGCGCGGCCCACGGCCTTGGAATGACACTTTTATCTCTGGGAGAAGCAGGAGAGCAGCCACCGCGACCCAGGTAAGAAGGTGCAGAAGCGCGATGCTGGCCGTGGAACTTCCTGCCGCCTTCTCAGGGACGACTTGCTTTGGACCTTCTAGCGGATGGAGTTTCTGTGTATCCTGGTGATTAAATCTGGGTTGCAGCAAAATGCAAGCTGGCACTCAGTCGCCTCTCTGAGAAACTTGACCGTTACCCTCTGCTTTTCATCTACTGCAATTTGCTTTGCTTAAACACGGGTATTTAGAAGGCTCTTCTAATTCTGCTTTTGTCTTAATTAGTATCATGTCGATCAGTTATTTCAAGATTCAAACCCAAAATGTCACACACACACTCACTCACGTGTTTCCCGAAGCCTAGAGATCAGGTCCATCACTTGAAGGTTCCACCTACATTTCCCCAAACACTTGCTTTGGTGCCCTCGGAGACTGCTGGGGGGAGGGGGGCTGAGTGGCCTCGTACGCTGGATGCCAAGCCCTGGGACCTACGTGTGTCCCGCCCAACATGGACAGATGCTAGAGACGCGACCTTGTGGACAGATGGAGAAGACCAGGATCAACGGACGCGCAAGACAGAACAGATCGGGCTTAGGGAGCGGGCCGGGTCCGCCCCGCTCTCCGGGGCGGCTCGGGTGGGTCTCCGTCCGTCCGTCCTTCCCGCTCTGTGGCTCTTCGGCTGCCGGCTGTGCCTGGATCCCACACAAACGCAGAGACGAAACCCCGTCTGCTGTCGAGAAGTCACTTTTCTCAGCAGTGTTTCTCTAATGACCACATATCGTTTCCCGGAACATGCTCCTAAATTATTCAAGAGCGCAGCCTGCCGCGGGCGCCGGAGGAACACGGGCAACGGAGGCGTTCTGTCTGTCTGTCTGTCTGCCTGGGAGGGTTGCTTTGATTTTCGCGTGCGTGCCTGCGTGAAGAGGGGACGATGGCGGCGAGGAGGGGTGATGCGGGTGAAGAGGGGGCGACGGGGATGGCTTCCCGAGGTGAAATGACAAATGAGAGAAACCCGACGTCTCCTGCCGCCCGCGCAGAATCCGCGATAAACAACCACGAGGATGAAGAAAACATTTCGTGACAATTAGTGGTGGACTTTTTCCTTCCTTCCTGTCTTCCCTGTTTTTAGTGAAATAGCACGCTGGCCTTTAATTCAAGGTAAGAGCCTGCAGGGGGATGAAAAGAATCGCAAAAAAGCAGGAGCAGGTGACATTTCAGAGAGGGGCGATGAGCAGCGGGAAGGATCGCGCGACAGGCGTGTGGGGGACAGACGACCGTGCTGCAGAGCGGGGAGGGCGCGGGGCGTGCGGGAGTGGGCGGGGGGAGAGGGGCCAGGCGAACGGGGAAGAGATTGCAGGTAAAAATAAAACAGAAAAACCCAGGTGGATTCATGCAAACTGTTCTCATCAGCACGGCGACTCCCTCCTGTCACGGGACCTGTCAAACAGGCTCCGCTCGTAATGAAAGGAAAAATATTTTATTCAGATTTATTAATTTGAAAATGAAGCCCGCCTGTCGAGAGGGGGACAGTTCTTCTCAATCTGTCATCGTTGAACCACACGCGCCTGACACGGGGATTCATTTGTCTTGTCGGCGCTGACAGTTGGATTCTCCCAGCGCTGTTCCTGGTGGATCACCCTGGGATTTTCAACCGGATGAAACACATTCCGACAAGGAGCAGCCTCTTTATTAATGCAAATTACATGAGGAGGAGAGAGGAAAAGAGGGAAGGAGAGACATGCCAGCCGCACCACGGCGTTCCTGCCCCTGGATCAGTCATTTGTTATTTACATTTATACACATTTTTCAGTTTTAATAAAAGGAGACCCAGATTTCCAGTGACATTTATGGACAGTTTGTTTCAAAAAAAATGATGCCATCACTGTAATTGTATGCAGAGGCCCTGCGCCCGGCCGCCCAGGCGTGCGCGGGCACCCGGGAGGTCCCACGCGGAGCTGCGTGGCCTCGCACACGGAGCCCGGAGCCCAGCAGGAGACCGCGGGTCACGGAGACGCCGATCGGCGTGGCCACTGGGCACCCCGGGCCCGGTGCCCGCCCTCGGAGGGGCTCGCAAAAGCGTTTCCATTTTCATTTCTTTTAGACCCAGAAGAAATCGCAAGGGATATGCGCTCATGAAGGCAACCTGGATCGTACCCGTCTCGATGCCGCGTAAGCGTCCAGGCGACGTTCCACGTCCCCTCACGGGAGCAGGGTCACCCACGCAAGCACGAGGCCCTGAGGGCGGCAGGTGCTGGGGCTGCGTGCAGCCACTCACTGCACCCGCCAGAGCTTGACCCCCGCTCTGCCTCCGCCTGGGGGGGGGCTCCCTGAAGGCAGGCCATGGGTGGTCACCCCGTTCTCCGTCGGTCCCGAAGTCCTGCGGAGGCCGGCCATCCGTCGGTCCCGAAGTCCTGCGGAGGCGGGCCACGGCCACCCCGCTTTGTCACACAAGGGGCAGGGAGCGCCTCACCCCGGGGTTCCGGAGAGCGGTCTCCTGAGTCCGTCTGGGCACTGGGATGCACTAGACGCGTCACAGCCTTCCGGAGCCCGGTTACTGCCACACGCGAGGGCGCAGACCTGCGGGTGACTCAGCGTGGTCCGCTGCGCCACGGGGCCGTGTCGGAGCGCGGGCAGCGTGACCGAGCCGGCCCGTGGCCTCCGGGCGCCACGGCAAAGCTCCGCAGGGCGGCGGGAAGAGCCAGCTCCAGGCTCCGCCTTCGGCCTCCGCACACGCGTGACCTTGTGCCAACTGTGGTCACGTCCCAGGGCCTCAGTTTCCCCCTCTGTAGACAGAAGGGCTGGGCTGGAGCAGATCTCAGAGTGTGATCCAGGCCGGAAGCCTCGGCACCTCCTGGGAACGTGTCAGAAATGCACGTCCTCGGGATCCCGGGGGACCGGCCACCGCGTCTTAGCGAGGATGCTCCGGTGCTGCTGGGCCTCGTGCCCCCTGCGGACCCGTGTGGGCCCCTGGCTGTGACTCCCAACGTGGTGACGCTGTCCCTGCGCACGCACAGCCTTTTAAGTGCCTCCACACTTGAAGAATAAACGGCATAAATAAGCTTCGCGGGCTCCGTGGGTTAGAACTTCTCCTCCTTGACGTTCAGAGTCTCGAAGAGAAGGAGTCGGGAAGTGCTGTCGCGGGGCGTGGGGCCCGCTGCCCCCGTCGCCGGGCCCCGCGATGGTGCTGGCTCCTTCAGGCAAGGTCGCAGCCGAAGCAGGAGACGTCCTGACCCGCGCGTGGCCGGCTCAGCACAGGAGGCCCCCCTCGCGCTCCCCAAGGCGTCCCCCCAGGAAGATGGAGGGAAAGGACGAGACGAATGACCGAAAGGCGGTGGGAACTGTGGCGGTGCGTGAGGGTCGATGGGCGGAAGGAAGCGGAGCGGCCGCGTCTGCCCGGCCCGGCCGCACGGAGCCCGCACCCCGCCGGTGGCCGCGCACAGCAGCGGGCGGCACGCGTCTGCTTTGCCACATCCCCTCGGCCTACGGAATTAATATTTAATAGCGCTTGTCAGCAAGAAGCGACGCGCGGGCCGGTGCTGCCTTTCTTAATGCTCGTTAGTGGTGCCGGCTCCCGGCTGCTCGTCTCCGCCTGCCTTTCCGCTTGCGGCCGGGTTCCTGGCGGGGTGGGGCGCGGAGGCGGCGGGCGGCAGGAGGAACGAGGCCTTCATGACCCAGGGAGAAAACGAGGGTTTTCTGCTTGCTCGTCGTCGTTCTCACCGGGAGCCGCATCGCCCTCAGGACCGCTGCTCCGTGACTATCGACGATGCGCATCAAAGAGTGGAGACTCGTACAACTATACATGGTCAAGCGACAAAACTCTAGTACAGAAATCTGTTACAGAAACATAATTTCGTTCTGATTTTTCTACTTTCAAAGTTTAGGCCATTTGAAATGAAATATCGTACTGCGATGGTCACGAGGACGGTGAGCAGACTTTGCGGTGTGAACCCCATGGCGACGGCTGGGAATGCTGGGAGGCGCTGTCTTCTCCGGGATGCCACAAAGCAGGAAGGACACGGGCCCAGACGGGTGTGGGACAGGCGCCCTGGACGGGCCGCTCCGCGTGGCTGTCTGCTGTCCTTCTCCCCCGCGGGACTGGGAGCGCCCTGAGGGCCCCTCGTGTGCTGGTCATCAGACCCTCCGAATCTTCCTCGCCCTCACGCAGGCGTAAGTACACTGTACGGCAGACCCTCAGGGACCGGATGAACGCCCACGTGGACGAGTGGGCGGACACGTTCACGTGTGCTGAGCCACGGACACGGAGAGAGGTGAGCGCTTCGGTCCCGGCCCACCGGGCGTGACACTCGAGCCGCCCCTCCCCCAACAAGCAGTGAGGCCTCGGAGAAGGTCGCACAGCCCATGACCTCTACCGCGGAGGCTGCTGCACAGGCTAAACGGGGCTGGGAAGTCTCTGTTCCCTGCGCGTGGCCCACAGTAGGTGCTCAATAAATGCACCGATTGCTTCATTACGGTCACAGACACGCTGCGCACTTGCCGGCACCTCGAGGTCTTACAGGTCTTCACAGCTTTGCGGCCCTGGCGCACTGAAGGACAAGTAGCAAGAGCCTAATAAACACATGCTTGACTGTTTGCTTAACGAACTCCAACCCTAGGCACCATGGGAAAAGCTGGTTCTATGAACGACCCACCTCCACAGCTATTTACCAAGTCGGGACGACGATCAAGGAATTGTGCTGGTGACCGTGCTAGCCTGACATCAGTGAAGAATTAGAAACAAAACCCCTGGAACTCTGAGAAAGAAGCACCTCGCCTGCAGAGCCCGCCGTGGCGAGGGGCGCGTGCTTCGAGGGGACCGGCCGCCGCCGCTCAGGTCGGGCGCCACGCGGGAGCCCAGCACGGCCCCGGACACAGAGCGACGGTCAGGGGGCGGCCGCCCCCCCCCGTGTCGCCTGCTCGGGCTGCCTGCCCGCCCCAGACCTCCGCTGCCCTGGACAGACTGCCTGCGATCTGTTTTAAGAAAAGAAAATAAATTAGTTTCCCAGGCAATCTAGAGAGACGTTTCCCTGGGGAGAGCGCCCCACTGGGAGCAGCACAGGCCTCGGCCATTGTTCCATTAAACAGCAATAATGACTTAGAACGTGCTGGCAGCAGCTCATGCCTCCCCGCGGGGTGAGGCCCGTCCCCGCGGCGTTGCCTGGCAACCCGTGGGTGACATCACCCTGAGTGCGAAGGGACCCAGTGAGGCGGGGGGGTCGTGGCGTCACATGGGGGGAACGGAAGGGTCACGGAGCGCCCGCTGAAGTCTCTACTGGTCTTGTTTACTTGTTTCAAAGGGATCTCATGCTCATCTGCGAGATGAAACTGAAGAATCATGAACAGAAATGTGTGGAAACCAGATCAAATCTTCCTTGAGTTTAGTTCCCCATTATTCTTCAAAAGAAGTGACAGAAACCACAGGTGCGCACACTTCTAAGTACCTTTCTGACCTTTTTTAATATTTATTTTTAAGTGTAAGACCTATAAATACTTTGAAAAACACCCCGAGGATTTCCAGGATTCGTCAGGAGGAAATCAAACCCCCGAAGAGCTTTAGACATGACAAAGGAAAACAAAACAAAACAACTCTCCCCAAAATCAGCCATCTGAACACTGAGGCGCAGATTTTCAAAGACCGAAATATCGGCTGGCTGCTCAAAACTCAACGTGGCACAGCCTGGTCAGCTGACTCATGCGCCACATGAATAGACCCTCAAATTATCCAGTTTCCTGTAAGCTGCGCTGACCCAGCGTGATGGAGACAGGAGGATCCGGGGCCGCTGTGTCCGCCCTCGGGGCACACGGTCCGGGGAAGCGGGAAGCAGGTGTGCATTTACAGGTACTTGTGATTCCTGCTCCAGATCAAAGTATGTCGTCCACGAGGCCTCTTGCCACCTCGTTTTCAGCGAACAGCCATTTCTGGAGACCTATCGTTTGCAAGCGGGCCTGAGCCTCCTTCCCCACTTCCAGTGCCTCATCTAGACACGCGCAGCCCCTTGATGTGCCTCGGCCTCTCCCACCCCGCCCAGCCCTTCCGCTAACCCCTGCGGGTGGCCCCCGGCTCCCGCTTGGGCTTGTGGGACACCTTCCCAGCTGGCCTTCCTCCCCTTCCCAGACTTCCAAGTGCTGAGAAGCCACTCCGCCCGGGCTCCAGGCTCAGCCCTGAGCTCGCTGGCTGTGCGATGCTGGGCAGCTAACGTCTCTTGCCTTACGTCTGCCATCAGTAAAATCAAGACAAACACAGCATCTGCCAGTGTCGTTCTGAGCACCGTGCTCTCCTTAGAATACCACCTGCGTACGGCGAGCACTCAATAAAAAAGCTGTTTTACCATTGGCGTCTTCCCTTCCTGGAAACGGTGTCCATTGTAGTTAGAACGAAATCGCTCCTCCCAGCCCGGCCCTCGTCGGAACCAGCAACGAACCTGCCCCCTGAACCTGCACCTTGGCTACGCCCGAGTGGCCGCCTCAGGGCTTCGCCGTGTGGGCCTTCCTCCCTGGAAGCGTGCACGGTTGGCTGTTTTCATTCCTTAGGTCCTGGGCTGACGTCACCTCTGCAGAGGGGCCTTCGCCGGCCGACCCATCCACAGCAGGCCCTGCCCCGGGAGGCTTTCCAGGCCCGTTTGCTCCAGCCCAGCCTGACCACGTGAAGGTCAGCAAACTTTTCTGAAAAGGGCCAGAGAGGACGCGTTCCGGGCCTCACGGGCTGTACAGTCCGGTCACGGCCACAGCTGCCACCGCAGCGCAAAGGCAGTTGTTAAAAATGGGAAAAGGGGTGAGCGTGTCCGCACCCCCATAAAACCTTCAGACCCTGAAACTGGAATTCTACATCGTCTTTGTGCCTTGCGAAATAGATTCTTTTGATTTTCTTCAACCAGTAAAAACATAAAAACTGCACTTAGCTGCAGGCCACACAAAGCGGGTGGATTTGGCCTGCACCAGAACATAAGCTTCGTGAGGGAAGAAATACACTCGCCGGGTCACCGTTACGTCACCGCATTTGCCCAGGGCCTGACGCACGGTGGCGCTCGTTAATGCCTTTCTCAAGGAATGAACGCATCTGAAGGCGAGTTATCATGATCACAGCCAGATCGCTTAAACACGCGGCAAAATAGAAATTCAAAGAGAAATAAATAAAAATTCCTTTTCATCCTGTGCTTTATAGTTTGTGAGTACTTCCGTATACATGATCTCACTTGATTCTCTCCAAAACCTTTGTGATAAAGAGGGTAATAATTATTTAAAATGTGAGCTTAAGAAACACGGTGAATTGTCCAGCGTAACACAGCCGGTCAGCGACGGGTCAGAACCGGAACCTGGGCCACCTCCTCCCACCGCGGTCTCTGGGCCAGCATCGCAGGCCCTCCCTGGAGCCGTGAGGAGTGAAAGTTCTCGGGCCTCCTGAGTCACAACCCCAGGGTGGGCCCAGCAGCCTCCGGTTTCACCGGCCCCGCCAAACACAGGCTTGGCGTTGGCACCACCTGGAGAATTTACGAAAACCATCAGCGTCCGGGCCCCACTCCCGAGAGAGTCTGACCCACTCACCTGGGCCGGCGGGGGCATCGGCGTTTTTAAAAGCTCCCAGGTGGTGCGGAGGGGGCTTCGGGGTCGGAACCACTGAGAAACAGGCCCCACGACCTCTCCGACAGGAAACGCTGCCCTCGCCAGTCCAGGTCGCCTGCCGCCGATCCACGCCAAGATCAGGTGCACGGGGCAGGCCTCGGAGAAACGAACGGGCTGTCGCAGACCCCGCGGGCCAGCAGCTGAGTAAGGGCCGCCCCAGCGGCGCCTCGTGCTCCGCCTCCTCTGCAGGCCCCCAGTCCCACGCCGGCCCCTCCGCTCCGCCTCGCATCAGCTGATCGCAAATTCCATCAGACGAAGGGCAGGTGCAGCTCGGGATGAAGCAAGATCTCATCTGTTCCTCCACGTCCTCACTCCTGATGTTTGCTAGTTTGTATGATTAATTTTATCAATTTTCCCAACCTGCTTTGCCACGGAAATAAATATGACAGCTGCTGTGCTGCCTCTCTCCTTCCTCTCGCCAAGTGAGATGCCGAGACGCGTTTCCTTGTTGATCACAGACCTGGGTAAATATCGCGTAAACAGACCAAACAGGATTCGCCCCAGTCGTACTCACGAAGCAGGTGTGGAACCTGCTTTAACGGGACGTGAGACGCGGAGAGAGAGCTAGTTTCCCCCTTCCAGCCTCCTTCTCCGCTCGTCAGGGGCCCACATCCCCAAGTCCTCTGCCCGCTGGCTCTGATCCCCCCCACCCCCCGCTCAGAACGCTCAGTCTCCAGGCTACCTTCCGTGTTTATCTGCCCGGAAGGCGCGAGGTGACAGAGGAGAGGACGCGTGATCGCATTTTGCAAACTAGAACCGGAAAGGCCAGCTGCCGCTCTTCTAAAGCGACGGTGCTGCGCGCGTCCAGGAGGGAGAGATCGCGCACTGGGCCCTGCCGCCCGCGGGGTGCGAGACTGCCTGACCCATCCTCCGTGGCGGGGAAGGTGCGCTCACCCTGCTGTACAGAGGACACCGAGGCTCAGCGTCGAGTGCCTGTGCTTAGTCACGCTGGCTGCACGTGAGCTCGGCACCAACACGTGTCCTGCCCCCACCCCCCGCACCCCGTCCAGCTCGGAGGTGGCCAGACGCACACAGAGCAGCCTGACCCTCCCGCGTGTCGGCCCGGCTTCCCCACCAGATTCCAGCGTGGGGGAGCCTTGTGGAAACACGAAACAAACCTGCCCGCTTTTAGTTTAATTTGAGGAAAAAGCAAAAGGCGCTTCAACCCCAAAACCACCACTGACTTTGAGTGAGCTCTGCTCTCTCCGTGACTCAGCCTCCTGGGGTGTGAAGAGCGGAGAGCGACAAGCACGCTTTGATTCAATTAGCCTAAAAGGTGACACGGGCGAACGAGGCCTGGAACGGCCCCTGAGCGGGCTACGCTCTCGCGGGGCGACAGCGTAGGAATCTCAGTCCCTTCGTAAGAGGAGGGCGGAAAACTCCCACTCGCCACTAATAAATGGCATTCCTTTGAGGTGCATTATCGTCAGGGCGACGGATCTAATAAATGGACGTGTGTGCGTGTCCGTGCTTCTGGGGCGGGACTTCAGAACACACTGGTCATTGGTGAGTAGCACCTGGTCACTTTCACCCTCGATGACCAGCCGGAGGCTGCACGGATCTAGGCAACAGAATAAGCCGCCACCAGCCGCCAGCCCAGCTCCATTCTGCAAAGGGACGCCCTGCCCGGGCTGGGGCCAGGTGAGACGCGCCTTCCATGGTGCTGTCCATGGTCCGAAGTCGGCAGCACACTGCCCGCTACGCCCCTTCTGAGACTGTCACTCAACAGGAGCTTGTTGGGGTGGGGGGCGGGGTTCTGACGAAGGAGTTCCGCTCAGGGAGGCCTCACGTCGTCCGCAGCTGGGAGACTAAGGAAATGACCGACAACAGAATCGGTTTCACGGCTGCCTGGCAGAAACAGGAGTCAGGCTCCCACGGCGTCGCACCCACGTCAGAACCGCACGACGCTGGCTGAGGACCTGCCGCCTTTGACTAGCGTTTCCGAAGCGGAGTCGTGACCGAAACCCACCGTCGGAAGAACATCTACAGAATTCTGCGAGGCTTTCGGCAACCCTGCAGAGGCTGAGGCTGCGTCTTCTCCCGGGTCCCCCAAATTCTATGTTCAGTTTTAATGAGTCCTCGATCGAGGTTTTTCAATAAATATTTGCTAAACAAATGGGTCCCACAAGTCATGAGCCATTTGGCAAACAAATCGATTGTTTTGGGTTGGTTAATATGAGGACACCACAGACAGTCAGCTAACTGGTCTATCAGCCCAAAACATGTGTCTGCAGCACACGCCCTGGGCCGTGAGAATGGCCTCGTCCCGGGCGGCTGCTCGGGTCATGCCGAGATCCAGCCTGGTCCAGCTCTGGAGAAAGCTGTCAGATTGCTTGTTTCTAGGTCACTCTTCCCTCCAGCCTCATAGAGGACATTAGAAGTTTTTGGGAATTGTCCTAATTTTCAGTGTTCTCTCCCATTTGTCTCATAAACCACCGGAATGCACAAAATTCTAACACTCCCATGCCCAAATGACACTTTTCAGATTTCCCCTTTCGCCTATTACCGGCACCATGGCGCCTCCCCAGACTCCTTGCCCTGACTTGCCCTGACGTGAGATTCAGAAGTGCGGCCCGAGGTCACAGGCGATGCAGCAGGAGCAGTCTGCGCCAGGGGAGGTGCAGAAGTCTGGCCTCGGTCCCCGAGGGTGACGAGGAAAGACCTCACTGCTTTCGGTTTACGGCGTGTCGCCCCGTGGTTGTCACGTGTGCGTGTCTGCACTCCGAGGACGGGGCCTGTGTCTGGAAGGGCATGTGCGCACGGCAGCCCCCCGCACGGTCGTCACGGCGATGCAGGCGCCACCTCTCCCGCGGTGGCCGGGGTGACCCGCGTCCCACGGGAAGGGCTAACCTCACCCCACGGCCACGGCTGTCTCGGGCCAGCCTGCCAGCGCACGAGAACATCGTGGTGGATGGGAGGGGCCTGTGGCCCCGCGAAGGGGGACGCGGGATTTATTGAATAGACACTAAAAGGAGCATTTCTCAGTTTCTCAGCACTGAACTCAGGGTCCACGGACCTTCTTGGCACGGACATGCCAAGTCAACTCCCGGCTCAGAGCGTTTCAAGGTACTGGGGTTAGATGAAGGATGAGACTCCGTCCGGAGCGTTTCCCCGGCGAGATCGCTGGGTCTTAAATCATTTACGTCGCCTCTGTACTTGGCCTTTCACTGCTGGCTTCGAAACACACAGGTACGAACACACACAGAGACACACACGCATAGACACGCACAAGCAGACACACATGCACATGCATACACACATGCACACAGACACGCACTCACACACAGACACACATGCACGCCCACACACACACAGAGACACATGTACGCCCACACGCACACCCATGCACACCCATGCACACAGAGACACATATGTACGCGCACACGTGTACACACATGCACACATGTGTGCCCACACATGTACACACAGAGACACGCATGTACACCCATGCACACACACAAACACGCATGTATACCTGCACACGCACACTCATGTGCACCCACTCACATGCACATGTACACCCATGCACAGAGAGACACACATGTACACATACATGCGCGGGCACACATGTGCGCCATGCCACACAGACACAACACATGTAAACCCGCACAGAGACACGTGTACACCCCACCATGTGTGCACACAAGCACACATGTACACACACGTGCACACACATGCACACACATGCGCATGCACACCGCTTCCACACTGCCCGGCGCGTCGTGCGGGACGGGGGTCCGGCCCTGTCTGCTCCCCCTCCACCGTGGTTCCTGTGTAGCCGGCCGCAGCACCAGTGCTGCCTCGTGTGCGGGGTTGGTGGGGCCACACTGACGTCAGCTCCGGTTGCTGCCAAGAAGAGCCTGCGGGGAGCGGGAGGTGACTAGAACAGAAGGGGGAGCCCTCCAAGGCCACACCCAGGCCACCCCCGGCGCCCAGCTGGGCGGTGAGGCGCTATCCAGGCATCTCACTGACGACCTCCGTGGGACGAAACTGAGCCCCCCGAGATTCAGAAGGACCCAAAGACAGAGCCCAGGCCAGCGAGAGCTTTAAGCTGTCCTCGTCTCCGGGGGGAGCGCCGAGTGGCCGTCCACTACCTAGTTCAAAGGGCGGAGCCGGCCCGGCCCCTCCTCACACAGACCCAAACGCTCACTGGCTGGGCAGCCGCATGAGGAGCTGGACAGACACGACAATGAGCGCGCAGCGCTTCTTGCTCTCCGGGTCGACTTCAGACTGCCGGGCTCACGGCAGCCGTCAGAAGGGGCCACCGTGTGCCCATGTGTCAGGCGATTTGACCTTGGGTACCATGAGCACGGGCGGGGGGCACGTTTGGCGCCTCTGTGACACCTGTCCACACCGCCTCCACGTGGCATGTACCTCCTCCGCCTTGAGCTGGCTGAGGTCAGTGCTTTGTCTCAAAGCCCCACAGAGACTGACACTCAGTACGTATCCGTGAACGTCTGCTGAATTAAAGGCTGTCATTGTAAAGAAATGTTGTATTTTTTATATATTCTTTTCTAAATATGCAACTTTATGAACACGAGTATAAACCTGAGACTTTTTCAGTGTTCAAAGAATAGAACTGTCGTTAGTATAATTTTAGACATATCTATCTATTCATAAAGCAGTTTTATTTTTATCATGGTTCTTCAGTATTTCGGTGCAATGGGAAAGTCTGAATCAAATCACAGCGGTTTAAAAAGGAAGCTGGTTTCCACACGTCAGCATAATATTTCCATAGTTCCTTGTTCAGACAGAGCGGCCTCCAGGCGCTGGGTGCAGACTTAGCCAGGGGCCTGAGGGAGCACCCCGTGCCGCCCGGGGTCCCCAGCCCCGTGGTGCAGAAGTGGGCGCCTCCTCGGCGCATCTGCCCCTCCACGGACGGCCCTCGCTAGACGCCGGTTCCGTATCTGATGCGCCAGGTCGCCCTGCTCTCCTCCAGTTTTCCAAGTTGGGCACAAAAGCGTGGGCGAGGCATTCCGCTGCCGAGTTACCGGGACACTCGGCCCAGCTCCCTGAGCTGGCGCCCGCGACGGGCGCCCGGAGTCACCGTCACACGTCCTCTGACAGCCCTTGGGGTCATGACCACAGATGGGAAGGGGGCTCGTCACCGGGTGCCACAGGCCTCGCGCCCGTGGGCGTCCCGTGCTGCACGCAGAGCCCCGCAAAGCGAGAATTTTCCGCGGTCTTGTAGAGCAGCGAGAGGAAGGTGGCTTGGGGGGCCTGCAAGCTGCAGCAGCAAAGCTACAGCAAAGGTCCCTTGATTCTCACGCCTTCTCGAGCCAGCGGCACGGCACGCGGCAGCGGAACGGCCTCCCTGGGCATCGGGCCTGGGGCACCCGGGAGAAAGCGCCACGGCAGACGCGGGCTGTCTAGCCTTTCCGCAGACATCGACGACGAGCTACCTCTTTGCCTCTGTTTTCACGCCTTCTCTGGAGTTCCTGGTGGCCAGGAAGGAGTCAATCAGGCACGAGCTAGGGTCCCCCAAACGACCGCTTTAGCCCTAGCAGAGCGACCACGTTGGGGCAGAGCCCCACACAACCCTTTGCAGAGCCAGTCCTGTTCAAGGAGCCACTGTTCCCCAGTGCGCACGGGGGCCACAGCCCAGCCTCACAGGACGACGCGCCCTGTAAAGGGGAGGGCCCGGGAGCACCCTCAGAGGGTCAGGAGAACAGACGTGGTTCAAATGGGGGAAATTACGTTTCGCGGCAATATTGCCTCTTTTACGATAAACATAGAAATAAACTTCGTCATTGGGAAATTGAACTCTGAAATGATTCTTCTATTAATTATTCTTCCAACTTAAATGAGTGTGAGTCTCTAAGTAATCAACGGGCACTTAAATACAAAGGCGTTATTTTTAACAGGACCATTAGTGTCTTTCTTTTTCACGAAATGGTGGTTACTGAATCTATACGGCACATGAATTAAAATGCCAGGTTTCGTTATGACGAGTGTCTCGTAAAGTGCAGCGGGCACACGTGCTCTGCGGGGTGAGCAGCAGTGTTAGTCATGAGCCACACACCCACATTCATGCTCTCTCCACACACACACGCACACGTATGCACACGCACACGCACACGTGCACATATGCGCACACACGGTAACTATCCTTCAAATATTTCTGCCCCGTTGATCATTCACCTTGCCTCGATTTATGCCTACCATTCGGGCTGACGAAGCACACGTTACCGTTTTCCATTTGATGTTGAAGATACCAGCCTCGTGATGCCAACTCTGATTTTATCCTTTTAATCTGTATTCCAGTCATCTCAATCGATTTTTTTAAAGATGTATAACCAAAAAAGTCGCTTTCTTTTGCAAGCAGCTCATCACCAGATGCTGGGGCTGTGGAGATGGTTTACTTCGGAAAGTGGCACAAACAAGGACAAACTACAGACACAGCGAATGTGCTGCTAACGAATTCTAAACAGGTACCGTTCACTAGACGCGAGCGCTCGTCACCTGCTCCAAAGCCGAGGTCATGAGCGTCCCAGAAAGCAGCTTGATGACACGAAGCAGCAGCGACAGCTAAGATATTGGTCTGTGTTACAGGTTTTCACATCCCTTCATTAAGAGGTGACATGCCATCCTTAGTCCACTGGATAAAAGGAAAAATTGGAGGACAAAAAATCAATTAACTTGTAGCCACTTAGTAGAGTCCTAAAGACGGGGTGGGAGGTGGACGGGACACCCTCGGGTCACCAGGGGCGTTGCTAGGGCACTGTCTCACTCTGGAACCTGGACGCGTCCAGGCGGGCCTGTAGGGCTGGATATCGGCAGGAATTCTGTGCATTAACTCCCCAAGAAATCGACTGGGACAGATTGCCCCCAAAGGAGAGAGTAAGGCGCACAAGCCCGGGCCGATCTCGACGCCCAGATGTGTCCGCCCGGGAGCGTGGTTTCGTGCCCGATGATGCGTCACCCAATTTGTTCTCTGGCCTGAGGCTTTATGAAATCGCTTCTGACCTCTATGAAAAGAGGGCTAAAAGTGCAACTTTCACCATAAAAACTTCCCTCTAGGGCACAGCATCACGAGGCAACACTGTTTTGTCACCTTGTCATGTAATTTGTTTTAAAACACAAAGACAGGAGGACTTCTGCCCTATGTGAGCGGGCGCATTTCAAGGGCACCAACCACACGCTGGCGTCAGAACTGGAACAGGGCGTGGCGTCGGCGTGTGCACACAGCGGAGAGGCGCGTGTCACGGACGCGGCACGACTGTGACGGGTGTCAGCAGACGGCGCCACCGCCGCGCGGAGTCGTCACTGGATGCCACAGGTGGCAAGGGTAGCAGGTCGAAGCAATGGAAGAGAAGACGGCAGCAGGCGCAACCGCCAGGGTGCCCCGCCCCTGGAGACCAGAGGGTGCCACGCCCCTGGCAACGGCCAGGGTGCCCGCCCCTGGTGATGGGAGGGTGTCCCGCCCCTGGTGATGGGAGGGTGCCCCGCCCCTGGGGCGTGGGAAATAACCTCCTACCTCGCTTGAGAATCCTGGGAGAACACCCCGCAGAGCCCTCGCTGCGGACGACGCCCACATGCGCAGGAGGCGGCAGCACCGTGGTGCCTGTCGCTCCTAACCTGCTGCGGTGGGGGACGCGCGCTCACAGAGGGCACGCGGGAGGGCAGCGTGCAGCACGCACACGCACCGCCTCCCGAAGCCAGCCGGGCACGCGGCCACGACGCGGGGCCCCGGCCAAGTCTCCCCGGTGGAACCACACGCCCGGAGATAAGCCCGATTAGAGCTGAGCGGCTCCACACGGGCACAGTGGTCACCGAGCCAAACTCAAGGAATGAAAGTGTTTGCGGTGCAGGACTTGCTGGCGGAGTCACGGTCGGCCACCTACCGGAAAGGGAGGGGGGACCGGGGCATGGTGAACCGAAGGGGGGTGAACAGGACCCGGGGAGGGCTGTGACCCGAGGACGCAGAGCCAGGTTGGGGACACGGGGAAGCGAGGAGCGGGAGTCCCCCGTCATCGGGCAGCTCAGCCCCGTGAGAGTGAAAGACCGGATCTTCAACTGGACTCGCCAGTTACCATGTCCTGGGGACCCCGGCACCCGGCTCGGAGCCAGGACCCAGCGACGCGTGATCAGCGCAGGGAGCGGGGGAGCCGCGGCCAGGGCGCTTCCGAGCGGGGCGCGTCTGGGGCCCCTCCCCACTTCCTGTGTGCCATGTGGTCACAGGCCGGCGACCCCACGAGGCCAAGGAGGCATCTGCACCCCCACGTCCACCCCTCGACCCTAACGTCCGGACGGCACTTGTGACCAGCCATGGGCGCGGGAACGGGGCCACCACGCGAAACGGTGAATTCCCCGTGGGCCGCGTCCCGGTTTCAGACACCAAAGTGGGCATCTTGGCACGCAACGCGCCCCAGGAAGCACTCGCGATGACGCGCTGCGTAAACGAACCCACTCTTTCCGAGACTGGGTCCCGTCACCGGCTCAGTGTGGCACCAAGACCGTCAGCGACGACGCGGGACGCGCCTGGGAGACGGCTCACGGCACTGCCCCACCTCCCCCCAGGGCGGGGCGCTGGCCTTGCACGCGGTCTGCCTGGCTCCGACTGCGCGGAGAGTTAGAAGGTGAAATGGTCTGTCATTTTCTAAAGGAAAGTTAGAGTGCGGGAAGCTGCTGTGGGGAGCAGGGGAGTTGCGCCCACGGAAGTCAGCGGGGGAGAGACGAAGTGGCCCCTCCAAACGCTGGGACCCTCGAGGGGCCGAGGGGGCGAGCACTTTAAGAAATTACGGAGAGGGTGATGAAAGTCGTGCTCGGCGAAGAGTGCGTGTGCCTTCTCACAGGGAGGGACGGGCACTCCTGCAAGCTTCTGCTGTTTTCTTTTTAACTACCAACACTAATTAACACTGTGCTCTGTGAAAACAGGCACTAAATGAATATTCGTTGGAGAAGAGGCGTGGGAGCGAGGGCGCACGGGCGGCACACGGGAAGGGTCGGGTCGCCGTGGGATTCCACTCTACATGTCGCCATCCAAGAGCCTGGGGCTGCTCAGGTCCTGAGTCGCAGCTGTGGCAGAGGGCGCGGGGAGAAGCGAGGCTCTGAGCGTCGCTGTCGGGGCCCAAGACGTCACAGGGACAGAGTTAACCAGGAGGGATGGCGGCCTCCTTTCTGCACCTGCGACTCTGCCTCTTGTCCAGCGGGGGCGACCGTGTCCCAGGACTTCCCACAGCCGCCCTCTGGACTCACGGGTCCCTGCGTAAGCCAGACGGGTCGAGACAGCGCGGGGCACGCGTGGACACGGGACAGGTCTGAAAGCTCACGGAGCTCGCAGCCGGGCGAGGCTTCGGGTGTGGCACGTGGATGCCGAGGTTCGGCGACTCGGCCTTCTGGGCCCACCAACCGGCCTGGGCCGCCCTCAGCCGACACCGCCCTCCTCACTGATAAGCTGTCAGGCTGTGCTACCCACAGAAACTGAGTGTGAGCCTCAAACGTGAGTCCCGTGTCATTTAAACGTCGTCGCATCAATAAAGTCGCATGGAACAGGTTAATTTTAATAACATATTTAACCCAATATATCCAAAATGTCATTTCCGCATGAAATCGATGTAAAATGTATTACTGAGCTGCTTCACGCCGTTGTCTTTACACTTAATCTCTGAAGCCCGGGGTGCGGTTTGCACTCGGGTTGCAGAGTCTGCAGCCGCGCACCCCTGCAGAGCCCCCCCATCTCCGCGCACCCCTGCAGAGCCCCCCCATCTCCACCCCGTGAGCAGAGAGCCGCGCCGCGTGGCAGGGGCCCTGGGGAGCGCCTTGGAGAAGGGCGTCTGGGGATAGAGAGACGGGGAGCCCTAAAAATGCAAACCACAGTAACTGACCAGGAGGACGCGAAGCTACCTGAACTCCGCGGGGAACGGGAGACGTTGGGAAACGGAAGCCCCAGCCACCGCTGGCTCAGGACCGGGGGCACCGGGTCCGGGTCCAAGGTGCTCGGTTTCATTCCGGCCCCGCCACCTTCCGGCTCGACAGCCCCAAGCAAGAGGTTTGCCCCAATCGTGCCCCGACTTTTCACTCGAAATTGAGAGTGACAGTGTGAGTGGAGTGCGGACAGGTCCGATCGGCCTGAGGCATCCTGAGGGGAAAAACACACCTGGCAGGCGCCATGTGGCACAGCCCGGTCCTTGCCTCCTCCACGAAGTACGTCCTGAGCCCCCACGGGTGTCTGTACGTGACGACGGTCATCCTCCGGTGCGGGAACTCCGGGGCCCGGCGGCTCCGCCCTCCCGCGGGACGCTCCCGTCCTCGGCCGGATTTCATGGATTATTGAAGTGGGTGCACATCCCCTTGATGGCAAACAGGAGTAAGTCATTAGCTCTCGAAGCAGTGTGAACCCAATTAATGGCCCGTTTTAGGTTCCGTGTGAAACAAGCCTGAGCCTGATGATGCAGCCGCGGTCACCCCAGGCACAAGCTCGCCCTTCCACGCAGGCCTAAGGTGCCTGAAAATAGGTGGAACCCCGGTGGGACCAAGCCCGGTCAGGTCGTCCAACACAAGCACGTTTTCTGGGGCCTGCTGTGCGGGCGGTGGAGCGCCCCAAGTCACGTGCTCACCTCAAGCTGCGACTTCCTCGGGAGCAACTGGGATCTATTATTACGTGATGCTAAACATCTAGGAGGAAATGGTTAAGTGGCCAGAGGGAACCAAACAGCCAGTTCAAGCCCCGCCTGGGTTAGGAGTGTGAGGAGGGGTCGGTGCGAAGTCCCTTCCAGGGGTCGCGGGAGGGTCACCGCCTCGGGGCCGCAGCAGGCGCAGGCCCTGTGCGCACGGAGGCACCGCGGTCGGGCTGCATGCTGTCCCAGCAGACTGATGACCCGGGGCTGTGGGGCCCGGATACCCAAGGGGAGACACCCAAGCTGTTCCCTTACTCAGCTCGCTCGAGCTGCCTCAGATGCAGAGCTAAGGACAAGGCTGACGTCGAGCTAATTGATTTGGGAGGTGGCGCCCTAGAGAGGAAACGGGGGGTGCGAGGCGGGGAAGGCGGGGAGCCCCTGCGGCGACCTCAGGTGGTGGCAAGGCTGGGCGTCTGCGCTCAGCGCCGCGGGGCTCCCCTAGGGGTGCTCGAAGGGAGCCTCAGAGCCATCCACTGTGGACGTGGCAGGAAGACGAATTCATCTGCAGGGACGTCGATTTCGACGCCTGCCCCAGAGGGTGGCGCCGGCCAACCCTCGCGACAGGAAGCGCGAGGGGGCAGTGGTGGTCCGAGCGGAAGTGCCACCAGAGGCCACCAGGAGGAGCTCGGCAAAGCCTGCGTGGAAGACTCCGCCGTGCGCTGGGGGACAGGGCGTGAGACGGGTCGATCCGACGGACACACAGTCCCCCCCATCGCTCCGCGGGCTAGCGGGGCCACCCCGCTCGCCCTCACGGCTGGAGGCTACACGCCCGAGCTCCCCCGAGACTCCGGGAGCCTCAGCTGAGCTTCCGGTGGTCGCCGCTGGGCTTGTGGCTTCACCGCTCGTTGTCACTGCTTCCCCACGGGGACTTCCTCCTGCCACGCCCTGTCGCTGTCCGAATCTCCCTCTTCCTACGAGGACACCGGGCACTGGAATTAGGGGTCGCCTGAATCCGACGTGACGGCGTGTGAGGTTGAAGATGTCTGATAAGAGCCGCAGGTGTGCAGGAGTGGGGGGGGGGGTGCGTGTGTCGGCACCGACGGCACCGGGAGCAGCACCCCCCTCTGGGCCGCCCGCGAGCCGGTGCCCCCTCGGGCCTCCACCGCCTTCCGCAGCCTCGGCTGCCCCTCCACGGCACGTGAGAGGCGTCCGGCGAGTCCGGGGCGCGGCGCTGGGCGGGTCCCCGTCGAGGCTCGGGCCACTCCGCATCGCTCTGTCACTTAGGGTGTGTGCCCCGTGACTGCTGCTCTCCCAGCCGTCTGCGGCTGAGAAGCGTGCGTGCCAGCGTCCCGGGGCCCCCTCCTCTGACCAAGTTCGGAAAAGCGACTGAGGCGTCTGTCTCTCCATCTCTGGGGCCGGGAACCTGGCCGTGAGTCCTGGTCTGGCCTTGTAGCCCTTCTGGCTTCAAATAACTGTGGGACAAGAAGAGGACACCGTCCCCGCCACACGGGATTTGCACGGCGCCACGTACAGCGCTTGGCGCAGTGCGCGCTCCCTACGTGAGGCTGGTCGCTGCGCCCCGGGCCGCGGGACAGCCACAGGGCACCGGGGGGACCTTCTGGAGTCGCCGGTCCATCCACGCTCCTCTTCCCCACTTCTGCCGAGACCGCTGACGTGATGGCTGGAGATGCGGCAGCCTCCTCGGACAAGAGAAGTCCTGCATCAAAGATGGCGGAGCAAAAAGAAAGCAAGGTGCCTGGGTCTCTGGTGACAGGGACACTGCCCTGACACCCCGAAACCACGACTCCAGACCTCGTCTACATCAGCAGGTAGAAACGTTCACCGTTTAACCAGCCTATGTAGCTTCATTGTTTTACGAAGCGACGCTTCCTCCGGACTGGTACGGCAGGTAAAACGGAAACCCCATCCTCTTCGTCTTACCGAGGAGACAGGAGACAGGCACACTTTCGAGGAGCGGGGGAGGGGCGGCAGCGGTTACCTCCTAAGCTCCGCGGCTCTCAGAGGCTCTCAGAGCGAGAGGATAGCAGAGAAGGAGCCAGCCTGCGCGTCCCGCGGAAGATGAACCACCTGAACCAGCAGAGGGGCTGGGCTGGGGCCCAGGGAAGACGGACTCTCAGCATGTCAGCCCAACCCGGGGGAAAGAGAAGACTCCGAAGGAAACGGGAAGAATCATGAGAGAGCTCTCTCTAGGCGGGGGGAAAGCGCGGGGTTTCAAGGGCAGAAGAACCAGCTCTCCCATTAACGCGATGAGAAGAATAACAAAGAATGAAAGGAAAGTCGTGGTTCTTTTCAGAACTGTTTAGTCTGGTCGCAGAGGTGGAAATGGTTAATCTTTCATGTACTCAAGTTCCTGATAATTATTAATAACTTGTCATGATGGGAGAGAAAGGCCATGAAAAAAAAATGCGACAAAATCTCAAAACGTGGGCAAAATCAGCCTAAGAGGAGAGGCGTTAACGGCCCGGTTTTATGGGCACACGAAAATGTATTTACATGAAAGGGGTTACTCGCCGTCTTTTCTTCCCTTTTTTGTTCTAATTTTGACCCTTCCAGTACTTTAGCTGCTCCTCCAACCAAAGAGACCAAATCTGGAAAAAGGATTCTCAGCTGGGACTGACTCATTGCGATGACTCGATTTTAGTTCACTTGCTTCAAAGAATGTCAAACTCACGGAAATTATATGTACATTGATTAACAGCTTTTTAGTTGGAAGTGATAAAATCCAATTCAAGGTAGCTTCAGCGGGAAAGGTGAGCTGCCTGAGCGAATTCAGTCGCTCGAGCGATTTGCGGGGCGGTGGGGGCGGGACCCGTGGCCAGTGGCAGAGAGGCTGGAGGCGGGCGGCAGGCCCCCTGCGTCCGTCCGTCCGCTGCCGGCTTCGCTCTGCACATCTGCTCCTCTCTTTCCCTCAGGGCAAAGGCTCAGTTTCTCACCCCGGGCCCCCACCCACCTACCCCACCCCAGATGGCACCCCTTCCTCTCCAGAGCCTCTCCAAGCTGAGCAAAGGGAAGGGGTCACGCCCGAGCTGGCCCCGGGTGCAACCAGCCCTATGCGGCCCTGGGTGACGCGGCCTCTCCGCCTGCCCTGTGTCCCCGCAGCCCTCGGCGACACACAGCCCTTCCCTGGTTCTCGGAAAGCGGGGAGCTGCTCGCCTCCCCGGGGACTCCGCTCCCTATTCCCTTTGTGGGGAGCGTTCCCCCTCCAGCTGTGGGCACAGCTGGCTCCGTCTGCCACGTCTCTCCACAGACGCCATCCCTCCGCAAGGCCCGCTGCGATGGCGCCCCCGATGGGAACTGCTGGCCGCCTCGCCGCGGGCCCTTGCCGAGCGCCGCGGGGTTGCTCCGGGCACCTCGGCTTCCCAGAGGAAGAGGAAGACGGGGCCGACGAGACTGGGGAGGGGACGATGGAGGGCTGAGGGGACAGCCGAGGCGGCAGCCACGCCGGAGCCGAGTGAAGAGTGAGCTGCCCGGAGCCCGCCGGTCGGGTCGCAGGACTGCCGCTGCCGTCCTCCGTCCTCCCGTCCTTCCGTCTGGCGGGCTCGGCCATGTGGCCCCAGCGAGGCGGCTTAACCAGGGCATATCCCTCCCCCGGTGACGAATTGTTGCAGTGACACTCTCAGGCCCCGGCTGTGCCCACGGGCACGTTAGCTATGGGTGAGGAAAGGGTGACGTGGCGAAAGGAAACTGACGTTCCCTGGAGTCCTACTGTTTGCCAAGATCTACGATTCATCTCGTCCCCACGACAACCTGCGGAGGGGCTGCTTCCCCCGCGTCACACGTGAAGAAACGGAGACGAGGAGAAATGGAACCATTTGCTCCCAGACCCTGCAGCTAGGGGCAGGGGGCGTGGGGGGGACCCCGAGTTTTCCGAGCCCCTCACGGGTCCGGCTGGAGGAAGGTTGGGTACGGTCCCCTGAGGAATGTCCTCGGCTCGGGGTCCAGGCTGCGGCTGAGTCAGCTGGCCAGACACCAGGACACAGCTTCCTGCCATCAAAACCCCAGGTGGCAGACACGGTCACCAGTTTGGCTGGGGGTCCGTGGCGCCACCACTCACAAAACCACTCATTTGCTCCCATAAAACAGTCGTCACCGAGCAGGATGCCAAGAAAATCAATCATGACTAACTCCCAATTTGGTTTGATTCACTGACCACGTGTGGACATGATCATAATGTTTGGTTATCATTCTTCATGGTAATTGTCCTCAGGTCCGCGGGAGCCGTGGGCCTGAGCGAGCGCGTGGCATGCCAGCGACACCCCCTTGAGTAAACTCCAGCCTTAGGAATGGACCGTTCGGTTCAGGGGTGATCCTCAGCTCCAGGGGCGGGCTCACCGGCCCCCTAGAACTGGAGGAAATTTAGATAATTGTGCCCAGCGCCCTCATTCCACAGTCCTAAGAATCCTAATCATGTAGGTTGCTGTCCTGTCTTGGAATCTAACTCCATAACGAGGACCCAGGGGAGAAGTCCTGATCCAGCGTAAATAATGCTGGTGAGTCCGTGGATCTCACAAACCGCGAGCTCCTTTCTTTTCCTAATATGGACCCTGCTCTCCGCGAGTAACATGTGCTCGATAACTGTTTATGAAACGTTAAGCCGGCTGGCTAAAGGGAATGAAGACGTGGCTTGTAGGAAAACTGTTAGGCGAGTGTCACGTCCCTGGCCGGCTTTCTCTGCACACGGGGCCAGCACAGGGGGAACGGGGACCAGCAGCGGCTTCTATGAATCAACAAGCTGGCCGAGGGCACTGGCTGTGTGCCCGGCCCAATGCTGGCCGTGGACGGGCCGCTGCCGGAAGCTAAGTTGGGGACATATAGGGGACGCGAGGCCTGAGCAGTCTGGGCAGGCGGGCGGAAGCAACTTCCCTCCACCTCACCAAACACAGAAGCGACCCTCTCAGAGAGACGAGGGACGGAAGGGTGACGTGAGGGCGTGGAGGGCCACACTTCCCCCACGCAGACTCTCCCCGGGGTCGGGCCTGTTTGCCGCCTGCTGTCCTCGGGGCCTGTGAGGCCCGGAAGAGGGGCGCTCCTCCTCAGGCTCAGAGGCCGCCAGGGGACGGGCAGGGTGCTCAGAACGCCACCACAAGGTGTGGATGGGACGTCGTGGGAGCAGTGCGAGCCGAATGGCGACAGACCTTGGGAGCGCACTCACGTCACGGCCTGTCACAGCCAGTCTCCACGACGGCCCCTCAGGCCGGTCTCACTCTCCCTGTTACACAGAAGAGGGCCCTGGGGGGCGCAGGCTTGGGGGCGTGCCTAGTGTCCTAGGGTCAGGCTGGGGGTGCAAAGAAGAACACTGGCTCAGCAGGGGCAGAGAGTGGAAGGAAAGGGACAGGAAGGGACCGAGAGGGGCAGCCGTGACGGCCGCAGTGGTGAAGAGCTCTGAGCAGGGGAGACCTGCGGGTGGAGTGGAGCGTGACAAGGGGTTCAGGAACCGCGAGAGGACGTCGCCAGGCGGGTCCCCGACGTGGACACTGGTGCCAGTCGGGCAGGAGGTGGACCCCCCCTGTCCTCATGAAAGTGGAATGCACTGTGGGGCTCAGTAGCCGGTGACGACAAGCGCGTGGAGAAGCCGAGCTCAGCAGGGCGGCGGCCGCTCCTGGAGTCTGCGCGCCCGCGCCGCGCCCGCGCACAGTCGAGTTAGCCAGCCGCCGGGCTCCCCAGGCTCCGGGGATTGGGGGACCTCGTGGCTGCTGCACCAAGCCGGATGACTGGGGGTTCTGATCTGGTGTGGGTGCTGCTGTCCCGTTCTAACGACGAGGGACCTCAGGCGACGGCCCTGCCCTCGCTCCTGGGGGTGTCCCCCCTCCCTTGCCAGGCATCGCACGGCTGCTGGTGTGGCTGTCTGTCTTCCCCCAGATGCCTGCTTCTGTCGCCAGAAACTACGTCCTGTCCTCCTGACAACTGTCCCCTCAACAGGGGCGTAGCCCCTGGCATGCAGCTGGCGGTTTGCACATGTTGAGTGAACGCAGGAACGTGTGCGCTGGGTCATGACACGTGACTAAGTATTTTAAGGGTCTGGGGAAGGGGACTGTGAGGAGGTGGGAAGCGTGTCACCCCGAGACAGCGCTGTGGGAGAAAGCGTCAAGGACCAACATGTCGCTAGGGTCAGGTTGGCTGCCGGACACACTGGCGGAAACGTCGCTTCCTGTGTCAGACCCAGGTTCAAATTATAGCTCTGCTTCTTATCAAAGAAATGATCTCGAGGTCCGATTCAGAAGAGAGAGAAAAGAACCATTGGAGCCTCGCCCCTATCCGAGGGAGGGACAAAGAGCAGGAGTCAAGAGCGTCTATATCATCCGTCTGAGAGTCTCCATGTCTCCACAAAAAGAAGACTGATGTTTTTGCTTACCGCATTTTTTTTTCTAAAAAAAAAATTTGTCGGCACTCATTCAGGACTGTACTTATCTGGCGTTGGACAGAGATAGGTACACATCTAAACGATCAAACGTCATACTATGAGTACCAGCAATCAGTCTCAGAGAAATCCCGATAAAAGAACAAAATTCTGTCATGAGGCACCAGTAAATTCAAATTACGCATGCATAAGAGCGCTCACTCTTCAACTGTGTCTGCTCTACAAAAGTTCTTGGGGAGACCCGAGGGCGCGGTTAGGAGGCTTGCAAAGGGCCCGGCTCTACCGGGCAGCGGCTTCGCGCCCTTTGGCGAGCTCCGCACGCACTGTGAGCTTCAGTTTTAAGGTTGACGGAAATGCGCACCTCACGGGCTTTTCATGATGATCAACGGAAATCATAAGCATGAATGTGTTTTGTTACTATAATTATGACAATTCCCATAAACATTTTGCTGAAGAGGGCAATGTTTTATTTCCCCGACAAAAGAGCAAGGAGATGATGATAGTGCCTGGTAAGGGCCCGGAAGGCGACACAGATTTCTGTGGCTGAGAGTCGGCAAGATATTGAGTCAGTGGCATGTCCGGATCATGACTCAGCTGTGTGATGTGGGAATAAGTTTTATCTCATTCACTCGCAGGTCCCTCCCCTTAAAAATGGGAATAAGAAAGCCTACTTTGTAGAGGTTTTGTGAGAAGGACAAAAAAAATCAATGCAAAGTATCTGGAACAAAAGGCGTTCGATCGGCATGGCGGCCACCATCAGTGTCACCGCCTTCACCACCGCCAGCATCATCACCCTTTGCAAATCTTCCCTTCTGAAGCTCTCACCCCGGGCAGCAGAAGAGGAAGAGAGCTGGTCCCAGGCAGCAGGCGGGTGGAGCCTGAGCTTCTTACAAAGCTCCCCATCCACCTAGAGAGGTAACCCCCTCTAGGCCATAGTCAGGTGGCCAGTTTCTCCACTCTGCTATTGAAATGCTCCTAAAGTCTGTAGATTCGATCTCTTCGTTATTAAAAGTGGAAAACAATAAAAATCAAAGATTTGCCAATGCAAAAGTGACCTGAATTTAAACAGATGAGCAGAGTGAAGTAATCAAGGCAGAAATTCATTCTGAGATCGACATTTATTTCTACAAAGCATTGTAAGTTTGATTTACTTATGTGAGGTCATTGTGTAGAAGGTGTTAAATAAATAGGAACTATCATTTTGGCAGGCTTAAAGCCTGCTACGTAAGTGTTTGAACACTGAACAATATTCAGAGAGTAAGCAATTTAATAAGCTAGCAAGTGCTCATGCAAGGGCAATTACCCCCATTTTGGTTTAATTATTAATGTGGGGTTTTTTTATATTCCCAACTTTAGCAAGCAATCTTCTTGAACTGAAGACGCACAAAGTGTTACGTGTTATGATGATATAAAACGATCGCTTGATTAATATTACAGAGCACCAAGAACATTCCGCTCATAACGCCTCTCGCCGTCCTGAAGCCCTGCCTTGTCCGCCGTGCGTGCAGAGCTGGAAAGGTCCGTCACACGGGCAGGGCTCAGAGGGACACGAGAGGCGGGGGCTCTGCGGCCACATGCACTTCTTTCAGGGACCTAGGGCGGTTTCTGAAGCCCCGTCCTGGGAGGGGCGTCGCGCGCAGCAGAAACGCTTCCGAGCCGCTCAGCGCTCTGCAGAGGGGGACCCAGAAGACACGCCACCGGGGAGGCTGCGGCAGGAGGAGGCCGGGCGGGCGGTGGGACAGACATGGAGGCAAGGGGGAGGCCGTAAACGTGTGTCCGTCGTCCTGACTGTCCCTCACGCCGCCTCCTCTGCAGGAGACGAGAGTGGAGCAGCCCGCGCAAGCCACGATGGCGCCCGGGACAGGACCCGGGGCCCTGGCGCTGCCGGCGGTCTCCCTCCTGCGCCCACTGGCGCGGCCGCGACGCTAAGCCCAGGCTCCTCCCGGGCCTCTCAGCACCCTCTCCGAGTCGCACGCTCCCCGCGTGTCATTCACGCCTCTGCCCTCCCCGACCTCTCGTCACTGCCTGCCAGAACTGCCGTTCTGCGGCCGACTCCCTCACGTGACGCGGCACCATGCCTCGTCCTCTTCAGGAAGCTGCATTTCCTCAGATGTCCCCGTGCCCCGGCCTCCCCCACAACCTACGCCCGGCAGGCACATGTGTCCTGCTCCAGCAGACCAGGACGTAGGCCACGTCCTTCTCGTCCTCATGACCAGCTCCGTATCTGTCCCCGTGGGAACGCCCCGCCTCTAGGCAATCAGTCTGCTTCACTCTCTTCTTGCCAGCCCCCCGTGACTGTGCCCTTGAACTCCGAGCCCCCAGAATTCCTTCCCAGCCCAGCTCTGACCCTCGTGCTTGGTGATATCATTATTTTCGCGGACGCCCGTGGCCTCTGACCATTTCCCCGGTCCACGCCAGCCACTCCGTCCACGGTGCTCAAGCAGTAGAAACAAAGCACCCCAACCCCGCAGTGCCTCACAGCAGTGAAGCCTCATGCTCCACTCAGGGACCTGCCGGTGCTGGGAAGCGCGGCCCACTCCCACGCCTGGCTCTGGACTTCAGGAGCAGCCGGTCAGGAGCAGGACAGGGTTGTGGCTACAACGCGGCGGGCAGAGGCGGTAACGGCAGAGCCGCAGGACGGTTCTTGACGCTGCTGCTCAGGAGTGGTCAGTGCCACGTCCGCCCTCAGTTCAGTGGCCAGAGCCAGCCACGCGGCCTAAGGCGAGGAAGGGGGCGGCTGTCAGCAGGCATGGGGGAGGCTTCACAGATTAAACGCAAGGGGCTCACCCACCACCCCGCCCCTTCTGCAAAACACACATTTCGTCGTAGGAGAAATCTTCATCCTTACTGCAACGCTGACCACTAACCTCTACCCCCGGGCACAGACCTCTGCCAGCCTCCTTCAGGTCTGTTTCAATGTTAACGGTGGTAATCCACCTGGGCTCCCACCTTTCTTTCGAGGCCCCCGTGAGGGTTACTCTGCAGCATCTTCACGCCTTTCAATGCTCTTATTACAACATGGACGAATATATTTCCTCGTACACTTGATTACCTATTATCAGACTCCACACCGCACCGAAACCCCACGAGACAGATCCCGTTTGGTTCATCAGTATGTAAGAGCTGCCTCCAAAAGCCTGCCACGTAGCAAATGTTCCATAAATACAAGACTTGCTGGAAAAAAAGTATGAATTTGCTTTCAAGTTGTCCAAATCTCAGTTTTCTCATATTTAAAGAATTATTACTTATGATTATGGTAATAATGAATGATTCCAATAAGATACTGCCCGGCCGGCCCTTAGAGCGGGGTCTCACTTGTGGGGGCGGCCTGCTCACCCTCTGCATCCCTGCCTGTGCCCGGGCGTTGGCGAAGGTTCTGCTGTGCCCGCCAGCCCGGCCGAGCCAATTAAAGAGCTGACACTGCAGCCCGTTTGGCTTCATGTCTGTCCTTAATTGCTCAGAAGCCAAAATAGAGACTGGCGAGCGATGAACGTCCCCCAAACACCGACATCCCTTCTCTTTCTGTCTCTGCCTCTTGATCTTAATTAATTCTGTGCAGTGTGATATGTCCGCAGGTTCTTTGTCTGAAAGCAGCTACTCAAAGCTAAATCGGGAACATAATGAAGAATTCAAAATAGCCCCTAATAAGAACATCCTGACCCTTTTTCTGTCGGCACGTGAGAAAACTGGAGAGCACGTTGTGGGTGCAGCGTGACACCGGCCCGCAGCAAGCACGCGTCACGGCTTGCTGAACGGCCACGGCTGCAGCGGTGTCTGTGACGACGGGGCCACGGGCCTGCAGAGTGGCACACGCGGTGCGCACGGTTTCCATCTGAGAGTCCCACGTTTTTGAGCTCCTGAAAACAAATTTTAGATATTTTAAAGTATCAATCATATGAATGCTACAGTTACATTGAAAAAAAAATCTATATTTTGACTGTTCGACCAGGGACCGTCACCAAAGTGACACATTCGACCGCGCTGACTCCGCCTCGCGCATCAGGCACCGTCACCTGCCTCACCTGCCGTTCACGCCGGTGGAGTCGCATGGAAGCTCCTCACTCTCTGTAGACACACGTGAGCCACGCATTTCTGCAGGTGCCGCTTTCACTGCGCTAAAAACAAAACGAAAAGCAGGCACCAAGATGAAAACCTCAAGATACGCAGAGGCTGGAGACTTTTAGGTAAGTGTAGGGGAAGCAATGTGTGGCGACCAAGCGTCTCGATAGTGAAATATGCGAAGGAAAAAAGCGTGCGGTCATCACGCATCCCCCACCTCGTCCCCACCGCCGCCCCGCCGCAGCTCCCACGCTGTTCGTCACGGTTCTTTCTGAGCCTGCGCGTCTGGGAAGAGGAGTTTTGGACACGATACCCCGGGGAGCTGGGCAGCGCTGAAGAGAATACTTTTTACTCTGTGGCAGCATAAGGGGTGGAAGCGCAGCTCGGCCACGTCCTCTGACTCCTGACCCACAGAGCGAACTGCACCTCATGGCTCTGTGGGCGGGGCCCGAAGGTCCACAGGTGAGTGAGTGCTGGGAGGGTTTTGTAGAAATGTTCTGGATTTTGACTATTCAAAAACAGGCTGAGAAAAATGGGAGGAAAAGCAGGCCGCTCGTGCCTGACATTTGCTGAGTGTCTCCGTGACTTATTTTCTCCTCTCAGCATCTCCTTGGGCCCTACACTGTGTCCGGCCGAGCACAACGTGCAAGGAAGTCACCCATTCTTCAGCCACGTTAAACTCAGCCCAGCCCCGCCCGCCCAGGATAGTGTGGTCACCTGGGAGGCAGACAAAGCCAGGGGTGGCACGGGAGCCCACGGGGTGGGGAGGGCCCCCTGGTCAGAGCCACTGACCCTGCTGCTTTGGATGGCAGGCTGCCTGGCAGCGAGGTACCGCACGGAACAGCTGTGATAGGATTTTGCCTGTAACGGGCAGGGAAAGGATTTGCCGAGCAAATTACCAGCGGAAACAAGGGGAGTGTTAGCCTAGTTAGGGACGAGGAGATTAGGGACTAGGAGCTTCAGGAAGCAAGCCTGCCTTCAGACAAAGGACATGCTAATTACACCGGAATCTTATCAAGTGCGAAAGCAGTTGCAACAATTTCTAACCTGGATACTTCTGCTCCCTCTTTCCCTAGTAACAGTGTTACTGTAAGGACCTTGGATTAACAGGATCGGATACATAACATCACATCTTCCTCTAATTTTGGCCTCTCTTAAAATTCAGACATTCTGCAGGGACTTCTCGGCTTCCCTCTAGAAACTGTCCCTACTCAGCTGCTGCCAGTCCCAGTTACCGGCCACTCAGTCCCCAAATCGGAAGCCTGAAGGTCTTCCCAGGCTCGTCCTCCTCCCTGACCCCAGGCGACCCACCAACTGGATCTGCCTCGTCTCTCCCAGTTGTCTCTGCAGGCGGCTCCCTCCTGGCCTCGGTGAGGGCGCCGTGCACCAGCGGTCGCCAGCTCTGCACGTCTCCCCGACTCTTCCATGAATCCCATTCCTCTTCTCGGGGTTCTTATCTCCTGTCTCTCCCGGCTTCAGCCCACCCTCCTCAAGTCCTCTGCTGAAGATAACTTCCTAAAATGCAAATCTGATCACGCACCCAGCACTTTGCGACTTTTGCCTCAGGAGAATAAAGACCAGCTCAAAATGCGTAACAATAAGAAAGTGGGCAAAGGGCATGAACAGGTGTTTCTCAGGAAAGGAACGGCAAACATTTCTTACACATTCGCAGTAAGATGAGCACATGTTAAAACTCCATGGATTCACCTGTCAGGTTGGCAAACACACACACGCGCGCGCGCACACACACGCGCACACACACACACACACACACACACACACCACACACACGTCTGGCGGTGAGCTCTACCGGGAGGCTTAGGGAACGGACACTTCGACACGTGGCTGTAAAAGCATAAGCCGGAAGCTCCTGGAGAGTTCGGGATCGTAAACTCCTTCGGAACCCCGACGCAGGCCCACGCTCAACACGTGTCCCAGAGACGTCACCAGGTGCGAAGTTACTGGATGGTGTCTCTTGTGATGGCAAAAGGAGCAGATATCTTTAGTAGGAGACTGATAATGAACCGTCGTACACCCACACGAAGAAACTCGATGTCAATGCTGAAAGGGGGAAGGACGAAAAGAAAACATTAGAATAGTTTTGTTTGTACCTACATGTGGGGAAAGATCCCCACTGTATGTGAAAGGAAGGAAGGAAGGGGGAAGGAAGGAAGGAAGGAAGGAAGGAAGGAAGGAAGGAAGGAAAGAAGGGCAAGGTGCAGAACAGTACAAAACCCATTTGTATTAAAAGAGGAGACACACACATTAGTATTTGCTTATATGCAATAAAATAAACTTTGGAAGGTTGCCTAAGGAACAAATGGAGCGGGTACCTAAAAAGTACCTAAACAGGTACCTGAAAAGTGTGCATGTTCCACTGTTTCTTTGTACACTGTTGAGTGCTGGACCATACCAACGTCCCGCAGTCTAACACTGACTTGCTCTTCACACCATGCATTAGATGGCGTCAGTGCCCTTCCAAGCCATGCCCGCCTCCCCTTCGGCCTCCAGTCCTCTCGTTCCGCCCCGAGCATCACGTCACGAAGCCTTCTGGTTGTAAACTGGCCCTCCTATCCGGCTCCCGTCTCCCCCATCCCGCAGGCTTTCTCTAGTTTGAGCAGACGCTTTTGTCCAGAACGCCCTCCGGCCCCGCCCCGCACTCTCCCGCCCCCTCGCAGCCTGCTCTGCCTAAGATTCTCTTCCAGCAGAGAGCGGTGGCCAGCGTGCCTGCGGATGCTCCGCATCCCGGAATGTGCTCTGGGCCCACCCTTGTCCCACGTGTCACCTTGATGAGCGCCCAGCCAACTTAAGACACAACCCAGGGGCTGCCCTTCCCTAAAGAACGTCCTGTCTTCCCATTGTGCTGTCCAAGGTGCAGCAGTCAGACACTTGGCTTTCTAACTTTCTCATGGTCTGGTGTCCTCAGGAAACCGTGAACTCTCCAAGGGAAGTGTTTTCCTCTCCTGGCGATGATAGCTAAGATTCAGGCAGCACTGCCCATGCTCCACGACCATGCTGCCCCAGGGGGCCTCTCTCTGACAGAAGGAGTCTGTATCTACATGTGATGGCCCTGGCCACAGCTCACCACTGACCACCTGAAATGTGGTTGGTGCGACTAACTGAATTCTTAATTTTATGTAATTTTAATCAGTTTAGACAGCCGCCCGTAGTTAGCAGCTCCAGTACTGAACAATGCGGCTCTGGGCTCAGCGATAAGCTCTAGACACGTTTAATCCTCATCAGAACCCTGCAAGGTGGATAATATTACTATCCCTATTTTACAGATAAGAAAACTAAGCCTAAAAGAGTAAAAATGACTTCCCAACAGTCACCCAGGTAAAAAAAAATAGTCAATGTGGGTTTTAAACTCCTGTTTTAAGACCAGAGTCTATGTTTTTAAAATTTGGCATAGACGTGGAGCAACGTAGGTAGTAGCGGGGTTAAAAACATTTTCACGTTATGTGCAAGTATACCAGCAAAATGCAGGCTATTATTTTTTTTTAATTTTTTTATTGGGACATCATGGACACACACTCAAATGTACAGCTCGTACTGTCCGGCGCAGCGAGTTCTGATAAATGACAGACCCCAGTCCGCCACATCCTGTCCGGAGCGTGCAGGCACCTGCGGGGCGCTGCTCCTTCCTGGCCGGCCCGGAGGCAAGCGCTCTCGGCTCCCTCCCGCCCAGGCGCCCGCCCGCTCCGTGATTCCGTGGATCGTGCGCAGGCTCTGTGTCTGCGGCCCCCACTCTGCACAGCATCTCAGCTTCATCCCCCCTCGTGCGCCGGCCCCGTCCTCTGTGCTCCTGAGCCCTGTCCCGCTGGACGCACACACGGCGATTTACTCATTCACTCCCCAGGACGGACGCCGGGGCAGCTCCCAACTCGGGACCCGCCTGAGTGAAGCCACTGCGGCCATTCCCATGAGTCTGTCCGTGTTTATAGTTTCATTGCTTTTGCTAAATGACTGGCAGTGCGCTTCCTGGGTCACGGGGTAGGCACACGCTCACCTTCACACGGAACCTCCAACCCTGAGATCGACACAGTAGGTCCCAGTTGCTCCACACACGCGTCTCGCGCGTCGTTAGGGTTTCAGCCGTTCCCGTGAGTGTGTAAGGGCATCTCGCTGCGGCTTCAGTCTGCGTTTCCCTACCGGCTGGAAACGTTGAGCACCTTTTCATGTGCTCTCGGTCACCTGTGTATCTTTTTCTGGGGAGCGTCTGTCTTTTACTAACTTTTTATTGGGTTGTTTGTCTCCTTCGAAGCGTTTTGCAGGAGTTCTCTGTATATTTTCAATAACGTCCTTTGCCGCAGGTACACGTACTGAGAATATCTTCTCCCAGTCTGCTGCTGCCCCATTGATTTTCTCATTCCTGTTGTGTTGTGTTATATTGTACTGATGCACTCATTTGCACAGTTTTCTCTCGAAGGTTTACATTTTGATGATTTCTGATTTTTAAAAGTTTTCCTTTATGGGTCTTGCTTTCTGGGTCCTGCCTAAGAAAGAGCTGCCCGCCCTGACGCCACAAAGACATTCTCCTGTGTTTTCCCCACGTTTTAAGGCATTAGCAGCGAAGGCCGCGTGAAGATGCACTTCCCGTTGCACAGACTAGTGCGGCGCTAAGGTGCAGAGGTGCAGGAGTGTGCGGATGGTAGGGGTCCGTTCACGCACACTGGGACCCGCACCCCTCATCTCCCCTTCCCTGGGTGGTTGTGGGCTGGAGGTGGCCGGAGGAGAAGCCTCACAGGGCGGCTGGGGAGGCAGGAGGGAAGCAGAAGCCATCGCCTCCAGGGGCTCTCGCCGGTTAGATGTGGTGAGAGGCAGATGCGGAGGTGCTGACAGGTTCCGATCCCCCCCTCGCTTCCCCGTTCCACACCCAGCTCTTCCCCCTGACAGCCCGCCTTGTAACCGACAGCCGCCCACCCCACGTGAAGGAAGCGGGGAAGAACCCACAGCCATCTAGGGACGTCTGTGCCAGCCCCGCCTGTGGTCCCGCGGGGGCATCTCAGGGCGCCTGGCTTCAGAGTTCCCTGCAAGCTCTGACTGGCTCGGTCATACTGGAGCTGGCGCACAGCGTCCCTCTGGCCTCCTGAACCCTCAGTTGCACCTGTCCCTCCCCTGGCTCCCATGAAGACGAATTCCTCTGGGAAGTCGCTCCATTCATCCCCGGTGGTTCCGCTTCCCCGATTCACTACACATACACGGAGGAAGAAGCCGCGGGGAGAACAGGAGGAGGGAGGGAGGCGGGCCGAGAAGGCCACACACACCACTGGACGCCACCAGCCCTCTCCCACCGGAAGCGCTGTGCCTCTCCTTGCGCCTCGCAGAGTGGCACTGCGCCCTGCTTCATCCCGATTTCTGCCTCTCTTGCGCCTCGCTGGACGTCCTGCACTCGTCTTCGGTGTCTTTATTTTCACATGCTTACTCCCTTGCCTCACAAGGTTGTTGAAGGACACGCTGGAATGCAGTGTCCTGTGCTCTACAAGCTGCAACACGCACGTCGCCTTGTAGGCCGATCGCCCTCGTCACCACCACCGTCAGTCTCACGGTCGCCCGCCTGCATCGGCATCACCGCCACCTGGCTCCCTTTCAGGAGACCCAGAGAACAGTCTAGAAGAGAAGGAGCTGGGCATCCACGCTGCCCGGAGCCGCTGAGGTCCCCACGGCTTCCTGTTCTTTCTCACACCGATTCCTCTTGACCACAGCCAAGCGCTGCTTGGTCCCCGGCTGCGTGGGGGCCCTGATGCACTTCCGGCCAGGAATTCGTGCCTCGGGCCCCGGGCGCCCGTCCAATGAGCTCTCAGCCACACATGGCGCCCGCCACTCGGCGACAGCCCACGAGAAGCAAAGCCAAGCTGGCACTTGGTCCAAGGGCGGTGGTAGATGCCGGTCTGCTGTCTTCCCTCTGGCTCCTTGAAAGGAAGCCTGGGGGATCAGAAGCTGCCCCAAATGACAACGCGGTTAAAACACGGTGTAGTCGAAAGGGTGCTGTCCACTCAGGGGTGTGAACCCACAGAACGCCACCAACCTCTGGCTTCCTCCGGCAAACTGAAAGGGTGCACGGGCACAGCGGTTTGCAAACTGCCCCCTGCAGAGATGTGAGGGGTGCCAGGTCAGGGCCGGGGTCTGGCCAGTGGGACAACCAAGGGATGCGGTGTGGGCCATGTATCGAACTCCTCATAGGTCAGTTTTATGTTCCTCTGCCTCATACTTTATAAAAATCAAAGTCATATTTTAGTAAAATCAGAATTTTCTTGTTTAAAGAAAAAAAGGAGTTTAAAACTTGTTACTTTTGCTGGGTGTTCCCTAAGATTATCCGCAGCCTTAAATGCTCTGAAATATAAGTTGCTTCCAGCCCAGTGTGCACGCCCCAACAGAAGCTGAGCGTTGGCTTCGATCAGACAAAATCTTATTTTTTCATTCATTTGTACTTCAATTAATTCATTCAACAGAAAGTTGTGGGATACCCGCTATAGAATGAGGAGCTGAGGGAAGAAAAATGAACTTAAAACCTCCCTTTACCGCAGGCTCTCATAGGCCTAGGGGGTCAGACAAGCAAATGAAAAACTATAATACAATGTGATAAATGGTATAATAGAAGCTGGTAAAAAATAGAAAGGAACCCTTCGTTCTGTCGAGGGCTGTGAAAATGTGCCACGTGAGAGTTTTATATTTTTGCGATGCATTGACCTGCAGACTCGTGTTTTGTTTGGGTTCATATTCAAATGGCTTCTTCATTTTCTGCACCAGGAGGATTAGTTCTCAGAGATGCTGGGTAATAGGGTTAGACCATCAGAGTTGGAAAATGTGCCAGATAATTTACAAGTGGGAAAATCCACATATGGGCAATTCAGTGATGGCTATATATTGCTTTACTGTCAAGTTGAAGAAAATCTTATGAAGACTGTCCAAACGTCCCCTTTCAAGTACACAATCGGTACATTACTTTAATATAAAAAATAAGTATAATGGAGAAAGATCTACGTTCTCCAGGTGCCCTAATCACTGCATCATGTTCTTCTCTAACTGGAAAAGGTTTGCATTCACTCTGAAGACTCATATTTCCTTTGGCTTGTTGACAGTTTATGAAGGGCAAGAAGAATTTCTCCCTCTCATGTCTGATCAAGTGCACACAGAGGTGCCAGCAATTAACTTAAAAATCTGGCAACGATGGGGTCCCATGCCTCACGAACAACCGGGCTACAATTTCTGGCCCCACAATGACGTCACTCCTCAATTATCCACTGCTCGCTTGTCACAGGTTTGCAGCCTTGAACCCTTCTTTGCCTCTATAAATTTCCAAAATCACTTTCATGAAATTTATGAAAATCTTTGACTCTTTTTAATACAAAGCATATTTGAGTACAGAAATGGTTGCTTCTGTGTCTACGTTTGACAGTGTGAAAAAAGTCATAAAACGTGGAGATGTGGGGGTCTTTTTCTAAACAAGTTTTACATAATTTAAAATCGATACATCCTGTCCCATCTGTAGACACCATTAATTTTTTTTAATATTGTTGAAAACTCTAATAAGACCATGAATATAAAAGTACCAGCTCAACTGTTATCTGAAGTGCTCCATTCATACTCATCATGCATTCATTAGCAATCCTCAGAATGTCCCAGTTTGGGATATAATTTTAATGAAATAAAAACTGGACAACTCAATTTATTACATTCAGTGCCAAATATCAGAATCACACGATTATATTTGATTCTGACTCATCTTAAATGCCATCTCCATGAAGCCGGTTAGCATCTCAACTCACACAGACTGTCTCTTCTATGAAGTAAGAGCACTTCGTTCATTTACCTCTAATTTCACATTTAAAAAAACACTGTGTCTTGGAGTAAAATGTTGCTGACACTCTTATATGTGGTTTTCCCCTCTCCACGAAAGCGCTTCATTGCCCCGAGCACGGAGTCATCACCCCATGTTGTATTCCTTTGTGCAGACACACCAGAACCACCTGTTCATTTACTTAATCGTGCATTCATTCAGCAGAGATTTGATGAGAAGCCACCAGATGTCAGGAACTATGCTGGGCACCAGGGCAACAGGCCTGTGTCCCCACCCTCGAGAAACAGATTTTGTGGCAAGGCAAACCCGTGTGCGTGCACTCACCATGCAGAGTGAATAGTGAGAGCAAGGGGGGACTCCCAGGAAAGCCCCCCGCCCCGGAACTGAACCACCATGGAAGGCTTCTGGGCAGGGAAGACAAGCAGGTGAAAGCAAGACCGTGAACAAAAGCCAGAAGACAGAGAAAACACGGGGCTGTGTAGAGAGAGGCATCGGAAGGTCGCTTGTTAGGTAGAATGGGATGAGCAGAGAAGGAACAGGACAAAAAACAAGAGGAAGGATATAAACAAACATCGGGCATTCCCATTTTTAACACAAAATATTAAAAAATGTGTGCAATCTTAGTTCTGTGTTGGAAATCTGTGGGAAACTACTCTGTAAACAACACAGGTAAACTAATTACTAAATATTGGATTCACTTTTAAGAGAGTGAATAAAACTCTTATTGGAAAAAAGATGTCTAGCTACCTGAGGCAGCTTGCCTTACACAGGGAGTTAAGTGTCTGTCCAAGGATGAGTGTACTATACTCATTAAGATAAGACTCAATTACACCTTTCCATTCTAGGATCCCCGAGGGCTGGATAATTCTATGGTGGTGGGATTCTTCTTGAACTAAATAACTGTGTATGTGTTAAGGAGTGAGGACAGAAGATGTCAAGTAAGATAGTAAGAATACACTTAACCAAATCATTACATTTATTCTATTGGGTCAGAGGTTCTCAGCAATAGGATTTGCGAAAATAAACCAATCGGATAAACAGGAAGTGGTATCCCCTTGCCATAACTCAAATCTATCAGGAGACAATAATGATGATAAGATGTGCCCGTGTGTCAGAATTTACTTCGTACCTGGAGATGTGCTAGGGACTGTATGTGCTTCTATCTTCGAGACCATCCTACAAGTTAGGCATTATTATTTATATTAGAAAGTACTCAGCAAACGTTTGTTACCTGACTAAACAAAAGCCCCACCTAGCAAATTACTCCAGCAGTAATTCAGTTCACTCATCCAAATAAAAGTTAAGGAAACACCATGTGTCGTGTACCTAGCAAATCTTGCAGCTTCCTGGGGTCTGAACCCAGCTGGTCCTTAAAGAACAAACCAATAGCCACGCAAATGCAACCAAACTAAACATGGTACTTGGCACATACTAAATATTTACTGACTGACTGCATGGACAAAGGAATGAATGAATGAATGAATGAGTACAAGAAAGGCAAAGGTGCTCCAAAGCCAGTACAGCAAGGACCCTCTTAAGAGACCAAAGAGAGGACTCGCACTGCTTGCTTCTGTCACGGACGCCCAGAGCAGGCCTCTTTCCCTCCCGCCCCTCCCCAGCCTTCCTCAGGCCGCTGCACAGTCCCGAGGGCCAGACGGAAGGAAGCGCTCAGCAAAGGGGAGAAGCCAAACGCCGCCAGCCCTCGCCTTGACAGTGAAAGAGTTGGGACAAATCCGATGCATTTGATCAATGGATCTAACAAAATAATTTGAGACTTTATGGCTTATTGATCAAGGAACTATGCCTGAGAGGTGCCCATCCATCACCTCTGAGGCCAGAGAACTCCCAGAGAAAACACTGGCCCTGCCGTGAATCACAAAGTCCCTGGCTCGGTGTGCCAGGGAAACTGCAAAGCCTCGCAGACCATGTTCTCTCTGCGGGCGGGGGAGGAGCGTGGACGGAGAGCAGCGTCCGTGGACCAGACGCGAGTGTATGCTGTGAACGGCCATCACCAAGACCGTCAGGGCAACGATGAAACCCTTCTTTAAAAAAAAGGAGAACGAGACCGAAGCAGCTCAGCCACCCACCAGAGAGACCTGGGGCCGCGAACACGTGTGCACTGGAACTTTCCAGAATCTGCCCCACTCTTCCTCACCAGGAACTCGCCAGGCCCTGCGGGGATTTTTCCTATGGAACCCCCAGTCAGAACAGGCTGTACGGCATTACAACGTCCAGACAAGGAGAGTTGATTTCAATCCTCCCAGAATTCATCTTTCAAGGAAAATGAATTATCGAGCAGCTCCAAAATGCCAACACGCGTGTGCACACGGGGGTACGGCAGTGAACGGAGGTAGGCATAGGCCTGGACCTCATGGAATCTACCTTCTGATGTAAGAGACAGAAAATACATAACAAATCAGCGTGCGTGTGTGTGTGTGTGTGTGTGTGTGTGTGTGTGTGTGTATGGAGCAAGTTTACTCAACAGAATTCAGTGGCGTGTGACGCAAATCTTTTTTTTAAATCATCATAAACTTACTTTGACATGCTTTGCTGAAGCTTCCTTTCCGACCCCCAGCTGAAATCTAGGGCATAGCTTTCCTCGTCTTTTCCAAGCATCACTGAAAGTCTAATTCTCGGGAATCCAAAGACTGACCCACAAGACTGTCAGAGAATCCCTCTCCCATCGGTTTTTAGGATTTAGCACATCCTCCATCGTGGGCTAAGAATTCTGCAACAGGAAAGGGGTGGGGACCAAGGACAGGTGGCCAGGGCGGGGACAGGGTGAGTTTCTTCCTGTCTCTTCAGTCTTCGTTGCTCTGCGTGGTGTCGTCACTGATGCCTTCAGGTTGGTGGAGCGAGGAGCGAGAAAGGAGGACAGCAAGGGGTAGGACAGGTCTTCATTTGGTAGAACTGTCGTCTGGCCTTTTGTCTCGCGGCAGCTCTGCGGGCCCTCGTGATGGCGCACTGGAGACCCCTTTCAGAAGCGCCCCCAGCACCCACTGACCTTCCAGTCAGGGAGCTTTGGGCTTATGACCACTTGCGACCTCACCGCACACGCCCCTCTTCCCCACGCCCTCCTGGGCCAGTCGCCGCTCCGCCTTCCTGCCGTGTCTCCCACTGACAGGAAGCCCTGCCGGGTGAGCAAGCCCTCTGCACAATCGAAGGGGCACGTCATTCAGGGCCACCTCTGCCCGACCATGCGCGGATTCTGGGGCCCTTCCCGCCCACTCTGCCTTCAAAGGGTCTCCGGCCAGCCACTCTGCACCTCACCTTTGGGTCTATTCAGGCAGAAATCTGGCACCAGGCCCTGTGTCCACCAATTTCCCACCCCCACCAAAATCCAGGGAAACGGGTCACACTTGCTGAGCAGTTTTCCCGTAGACCATCTGCTTGGCTTATGATAAGGACATTCTTCCCCAAGAGGAGGGGCCACGCACGGCAGAGCCATCGGCCAACCCCCAGAGCACCTGGTCTCCGGTGCTCCTCGCGCCTGTCAGCGCGCCTCTGCTCACCTGCCCCTGAGATGGGTCAGAGGCTAAGGGCTGCTAGACGATTTAAGTCCCCTCTTCGAGATACGCACAGGGAGCCTGAGACTCTTCTTTAGGGTGTTTAAGCCATTAACACCCCTTGCTTTCTCCTGTGCGACCTCGGATAAATCTAAGATGAAAGAAACACCTTCAGCACACAGCCTGTTACACGTGCAATATAGGTCATTCGTTTCGTGACAGGTCACGAAAAACAAGAAAGCAGAGACAGGACAGAGAGCGTCAAAGAGCCAAGCCATGGGGGACCTCCAGACAGGATGGGACCCAGAGCCCAAGTGGAGGAAGGGACACTGAGGCAGAAACCGAAATGAGGGTCCGTCGGGTGAGGTCGGGCAGAGCAGCGAACAGTAGAAAGAGCCATCGTAAAAGTCCGAAAGCGGGCACGAGGGTGGCACGCATGAGAAATGAGTCGAACAGTGGCACGCGTGTAGAAGTCACCACGGGATGAGTTGAGGCCAAATCACGGACGCCCTGGGCCACAGGAGGGCGCCTGGACTGGTCTCCAGAGGGACAGCCCTGGAGTTCTGGGCGGGTGGGACTCCGAGTCTGGCTTGGGGCTTCCAACGTCACCGCGGCTGCTGCGCGATGAACGGGTGGTGCGGTCACGACCGGTCGTGCGGACTGGGCCAGGGATAGCGACAGCGCCGTGCTGCGTGTGTGTTCTGCTTCGTCACAAGGCCTAAAGACTCGGCGGCGAAGGGACGCCCGCGAGGCCAGGTGACGCTCCTCCGGCCCTCCCGTAGACATCGCCTGGTCCACCCGGCCTGTGGCGCAGAGGCTGCCGGCCCGGGAGGACGCGTTCCCGGCCCTGGAAGTGGGCTGACGCAACGCAGCAGAACTCCCGCGCAGGACCGGAGCGGAGCCTTGAAGGAAGCTGTTGGGACGCCACTGCTGCGCCCCCCGGCCCCCCGAACGCGGCGCTTTCCAGGGTCAAGGGCTCAGGAGGGCGCCGCGGGTGGTTCTGGCTCCGAGTCCCGAGGGTGGCTGCAGCCAGACGCTGGCTGCTGGGTGGGGCTCTGTCAGCACGGGTCTCAGGCTTCCCTCCGTGGTCGCTCAGCCACGACCGGTCTGGGTGTCCTCACAGCGTGCTGGCATCAGGGCAATCGGGTCACCCTCATGAAGGCTGTGGCCCCAGCATGAGAATTCCAGCCCAGCAGGTGGAACCGCTCTGTTCTGCCACATCCTTCCACGACACGTGCGTCACAGCCCCTCCCACAGCCCAGGGGAAGGAATGAAGCCCCGTGTCCCACAGGCTCTCAACGAAAGTGCCACGGTCACGTTGCACGAAGAGCACGTGGAACTGGAGATGTCACCGCAGCCAGCTTTGGAAAATGCGACCTGCCCCATAACGCCTGCAGCGGCAGGGCCTTGAGGGAGGAGTAAGCAAGCTCGCAGAGGTGAGATGGAGAAAAACACTCGGAGGTCAGAAGTGTCTGGTGGTAAATCAAACACCCTGAGGACAGGATCAAAAAACTGATTTTGCATCGCTTTGGAAACGAAAGCGGTATCTGCCTATGTTACTAGATGCCGAGACTCACACACCTGCGCATGCGCATGCTCGCACACACCCGTAGCCCTTGAAACCCTCTAACCCAAATCCGGGACGCCCCCACCACTTCCTCGTGCATTTACGTGTCCTTGGAGAGCTTCCCCTGACCTACTGGAGAAGGCTTCCTGATGGTTGTCCTCTCGGCTCAGGGCAAAGTAATTTCTTTGGAATCCTGCTGTCATCCATCCGCCTCACATGAGCAGCCTGGAGAAGCGAAGTTGCAAAGTGCATGGCTTTGATGCCAGTGGCTGGGCTCCAGCTCCTAACTCTTAGCAACCTTGTTCTGCCATTTGAAGTTAAATATAGAACGTAAGGGGGCAGGGTGAAAACTCCAGAGCCCCAGACAAATTCTAATTCTTCCTGTCTCTCCATCTATCACCATCTGCTTATCTCTCTGTTTTACGGTGCTTATTGTCACAGTGATTAGTTATTTCCAGTTCTTTCATTCTGTTACAAGCTAATTCACACTTTTATAGTGGGACACTATGCTTAATAATACAACTACTAATGATACAATTAAAATATCAAGTAACCAATTGCAACAAAAGAAAAAATAAACAAATGAGACTACATCAAACATGAAAGTTTCCCCCATGTGAAAGAAACTACCAACTGAATGGGAGAAGATAGTTGCAAATGATCCAAAATAAATAAGGAAACCATACAATGTATACCAAAAAAGCAAACAAACCAACTAAAACAATGGGCAGAAGACATGAATAGGCATTTCTCCAAAGAGGACGCACAGACATACGGATGGCCAACAGACCTATGAAAAGATGCTCGAAATCACTAATCACCAGGGAAATGCAACTCAAAACCGGAGTGAGATGTCACCTCACACAGGTCAGAACATCTATCACCAATAGATAAACAAACAAGTGCTGGTGAAGATGTGGAGAAAAGGGAATGCTCGCAGCCTCCATGGAAAACAGTATGGAGGTTCCTCAAAAATTAAAAACAGAACTACCACATGACCCAGCAATCCCACTTCTGGGTATTTATTGAAGAAAACAAAAACACTAATTCAAAAGTGTAGGATTCTTTGCTCACCATCTTCTACCTGAAAAATCCCAAGCAAAAAATAAAAAAAAAACAAACAGAAAATAAAAATAAAAGGTCACATAACCAGCATTCATCTTGCCAGAATCCTCAGTAAACCAGAAATAAAGAATAACAATCACCAAATTATAGAAAATAGCTTTATGTAAAAGAGTTTCGGAAAGGAGAAACCTCTAGAGTTTGTGCAGAATGTGTACACTGCCCGAATAAGCCTTTCATATCTACCAAGTACTCAACAAAAGCACAATTTTCCAAAGATGTGGAAGGCAAGAACTGTGGTGTGTTGAGAAGAGCTACATTAAATTTTAGAGACCCTGGGTGGAAACATATCCCTTCTCTCTCTCCATCTCGTGCGAGGCCCCTGAAAACCAGCTCTGTGATCTTTGGACATCACTCTGGGCCTCATCTGATCCGTTAACTGAGAGAATGGAGTAGGTAATTCCTCTGTCTCTTTTTGGGTTTATGGTTTGAAGATTCAGAAGGCCGTGTGTGGTATATCTCAGTTAAAGAGACTATTGCGTTAACTAGAGCATTTACTCCCCTGCACTGGATTTAATTAAGTTCTACTCTAACACTAACAGTAGCTTTAACTTTTATCTGTATATCACTAAAATTCATAAAGTTTTCATATCCATCTATGCTCTCATTCAAACTTCAAAATGTTGTCCCCACCTAATAGAGGATGTATATTTCTGAGCCCTACCCATTACCTAATAGTGAAGAGATAGATGTATCTTTATGATGAGCAGAGATTGTATCTGGTACAGCTTGCATGTTTTTCTTCTTAAGGTAGAAAAATACTAAAAATGGAAATCAGAACTATAAAAACATGAGTCGTTCAAAATGTTCCTGTTTCAGAGCACTGTAATAACCTTTCACAGACATATGAAGGAAATATCTAAGCTCAGCTATAGGCCCAAGTCAAGGCTAAATTTGAATCAACTGTCTAAAAATAATGCCTCATATCTTTAGAGCACTTTCAAACACAGAAAAGCTTTCACACATTATTTCATCGGAATCTCACAATGACCCTGAGTCATGGTTAACTGAGTCTCATTTTACAGATGAACCAGCTGAGCTCAAAGAGAGTAAGTGACAAGGGGGGGGGTACAGAGGACAGCACAGGGAATACAGTCAACGATATTGTCATAACAATGCATGGTGCCAGGTGGGTACTCAACTTGTTGGGGTGCAGGCTTTGTTAGTTACATATACATCTAACCACTTTGTGGTACACCTGAAACTAATATTGTATGTCGACTGTATTGAAATTTTGTTTTTACTTTTTAAAAATTAGGACAAAACCCATAGCAGCCTTGCTGTGCATCTGAGGCAACTGTTACCGACTGCTGTTAAAGAGCTTTTCACCCCGACATTGCTGGGTGTTTAAGGGACTAATCACACTTCGATAGTTATTGAAGAGTTTTTAAAAACCTTAGCGGGTGTTCAAAGATTACAAGTAGAACGCAATTCTGAATTCCAGAGAAATGCAATAAACAAGCACATGAGTTATTTTTGTAAAAAAGTTAAGAGACGCCCCCAAACACAAAAGCAACTAGAGGCGAAACCAGGACCTGCGAGAACCACAGAACTCGCAGTTCTCAGGGACCCCGGAGGTCACCTAGTGACACCTCCGGTCCTGACGGCCAGCCCACGCCCCCCGCCCTGGCACGGACTCGGAGCCGGGCTGTGGCTTCCTAGCCAGGAACCCCGAGTCCCAGTGTCGCGCATCCGGGGGGACCATGCCCCCGGGCACCACCGAGGAGCGCGGCCCCGTCCTCGCTCCCTGCGCCCTGTCGCCCTGACTCGAGGACGCGGCGCCCCAGGAGGCGGCGCCCCGAGGGCCGCGGAGGGACGCGGTCGGCGCAGGGAACCCGCGCCCCCGACCGGCGAACAAGGGCCAACGTCGCGTCGTGCGACACAGCGACGGCTGCAGGGGGCACCACCCCGACAAACGGACGCCACCCGACGCGTCGCCCCGCCGGTCCGCACAGCCCCGCGGGGCGCCGCAGCACCCGGACTTCCGGGCCGCGGCCAGCGGGATGACATCACAGCTGCTCTGACGTCACGGCCACGTGGGCGCGACGTGGCTGCCGTGCTGACGTGGCCCGTGCCCGCCGCGGGCTGTCCGCGGTGGAGCACGTGCGACCGAGTGTGACAGCGCGCACGCAGCTGGGCACGCAGGTGACACCCGCCGAGGGGCCGCGGGACGCGCCGAGGGACGCGCTGAGGGGCCGCGGGGACGCGCTGAGGGACGCGGGGACGCGCTGAGGGGCCGCAGGGGCGACGCGGCTGAGGAGACGCGGGAGACGCGCTGAGGGGCCGCGGGGGCGACGTGGCTGAGGGCCGCGGGGGACGCGCCAAGGGGACGCGGGGCGACGCGGCTGAGGAGACGCGGGGGACGCGCTGAGGGGCCGCGGGGGCGACGCGGCTGAGGAGACGCGGGGCCGCGCTGAGGGGCCGCGGGGGCGACGTGGCTGAGGGCCGCGGGGACGCGCCAAGGGGACGCGGGGGCGACGCGGCTGAGGAGACGCGGGGGACGCGCTGAGGGCCGCGGGGGCGACGCGGCTGAGGAGACGCGGGGGCCGTGGGCTGAGAGGCCGCGGGGAATGTGGCCGAGGGGCCGCGGGCGACGCCGCTTTTGCACCTCGCAGGCGCCGTGGGGAAGCGGCCTGGAAGACGCCGCCCGCAGAGGAGGACCGGCCGCGGGCCGGGCCCACCTGCCCAGGTAGGCGCCGCGTGCGCGGCCCGCGCCCCGGGCCGCCCGCCGAGCCGCTGGCGCGTGGCCGCGGCCGGCGTCGCGCGCCCGCCGGACGGACTCCGCCTGTCCGCTCCCAAAGCGAAGGGCCGGGTCACGCGTGCGGCGGGCCGGGCGGCTTGTCGGGGAACCGCGGCCAAGCCTCGGGGCGGCCGGCCCGGCGGAACCCCGGGGCCGGCGGAAGGCGCCCGACCTCGGCCGGGGGCGGGGGCGGCCCGGGAGCCCCGTAGACGGCCGGGACGGCGGCCGGAGGTCGCCGAGAGGAGCGACCCCGAAGGGGCCTGTGAGACCCGTGCGGCGTCCGCCCAGAAAGCGGAGCCGGCGTGTCCCCTCCGCAATGCGACGCGGTCCCCGCCGCTGCGGCTCCAGAAACAGGGAGGAACTAGAACAGATCTGGGGAGAGGAAGTCTGGGGCTCAGAGCGGAAAGCGCGGTCGTTGGAGGACAGCCTGGAAGGGCTTAAATTACACCACGGTTGAGGAAAAGCCATTCTCTGCCGTTAGTATCCCATATAATATTTAACAACAGTTCTTCATTTAGTTACGCATACATATTTAAAGTCTCGGATTAAATAAAGTAAAATGTTATTTTAGAAATAATGTTTCCTCCAATTCTCACGTCTCATGAAACAATTAAACTCTTCATGGGCACTTTTACTATGAATAACTTTTTCATTATTAAAGTCACGTCTTGAGCCACCTAACACGGTTTTACAAAAGCACATCCTCCTCAATGCCACCAATGTCACCTGAGATGCAGAACCTTTGTACCTGTCTATGAGGCTTGACTGGAGAAATGTCGTTCCAACCCATGAGTCCCCATTCACATAGCACTTGGACATTTATCGTTTCATTCAGCCTGTAATTATAATTATGACAATGATGACGCTAATTTATTGTATATTCTTTCCAAAACTGAACCACTGTCTGTACTGCTTTTTAAAGTTGTTCACGATAATATCAAACCCTTGAAATTGTGAGATTAGACTCCCGGAAATAATGTCTAAATTACTAATATCTTTGCCTCCTTTTATTTTAAAATTTCGTCAGATGATTTCTCTAAGCAACACAAACTAGCATTGATTGAAATGAGTTAAGGATCATTTGTCTGCTTTAAAAAAAATACACTGTTGTTTAGGAAAAACACATATGAGAGAACATGCCATCATGTGAGTCTAGGCTCAAAGATAAAGCCGTTCCTTCTTTTCCAAGAAACAGTTAGGAGACAGCTCACCTCATTATTTAAAAATGATTTTTTATAGTAAAGGCTAAACGTTGATTGTGCCTTTTATGTATTATTACCTAGTGCTTTGATTGTTAAAATGTTTGGAAAAGATGCTAACATTTATTCAACATTTATTGTGTGCTCAGGGGCTTACCTATACAATTTCCCTGAAGAATTAAAATAACATTCAGCTATAAGTTTCATCATGTTTAGCTTATAGGTGACTAAACTGAGATTCAAAAGTTTTCAAGTAGCCTGTTTGCCATAGTCAGCAAATAATAGCACAGGAATTAGAACTGAGATGTCTCTGAATCTAAAACCCATGCTTACCACATCTGAAAGCTCAAAATAGTGAATAAGAGAGATATCTTAAAGGTTTAGAGAGTAAATAATAGAATATCATTTAATGTAATTATAGGAATTTATGTTTTGATAATGCTTATAGTTCTGAAATGATTGCTTTTATTATCTCATCTGATATCTGTAGAAATTAACAATCTCTCAAACATGGTAGGTCTAAAAGTATAAAGTGATTCAGAACGGGCTTAGCTTATATTCATTAGCAGTAAGTATACGCTGTTTATAAAGCCGGTTCCTGTGAGTCTGTAACAGACATTGTTGTATTGGCAGTAACAGGTTTTCGACTTCAGAACTGGACTTTGAGTAGGGCAGCATGTTCTTCTAAGTCAGAGACAAAGTCAATGGACGGATGGACCTTCGGCCTATCTCTGCTATGTCCACTGAAATGCTTCTGCAAGGTAAGAATTTTCTAAACATTTTATTTTACACCTAAAAAAAGCTAACAAAAATTATTTTACTGACCAGTATGCCACCGGTATTTAAATTTCCCCCACACGTCAAGAATTATTTCATCTCCTTTTAAAAATATTGTTTCCCAATTATGTCTCTATACCTCTTTTATTCTATGACTTTCCTTCTCTGATTATTTTCTTTGTTATTTATTAACTGAGGGTTACTAATCCTGCAGTTTTCCACACTCTGAATTCCGCCAGTTGTATTCCTGTGCTATTGTTTCACATGTTTCTTTGCCTGTTATTTTTTATAAAGTAGGTTAGTTAATAAGGATTTGTTTAGATTCTGGTTTGATTTTTTTTTTTTCCTAAATATGTCTGGTGGCCTCTGTGAGGTCAAGACTGAGCAGTGGGCTCAGAAATTGTAAGCCTAACCATTTAATTTTAGTAGACATTGATGGTCATCACTTGGTTTATTATTTTATTAGGGATTTCAAAAATGATTTCCACATGACTCAACTAAAAAATATATTTATTTTTTAGCAGAAATCTAAGAATTCCCCTCTCTGAGCTATTTGATTCTGTTAAAGCATACAATCATGGGATCTAAAGAACAAAATAAATGAACAAACAAAACAGAAACGGATTGTTAGATACAGAGAACAAATTGATCGATCTCCAGATGGGAGGGGGGTGAAGGGGCTTTTGAAAAAGGTGGAGGATTTAAGTTCAAATTGGCAGTTATAAAATAGTCAAGGGGTTGTGGAGTACAGCATGGGGAATAGCGCCAATAATATTGTAATAAGTATGCGTGGTGCCAGGTGGGTACTAGACTAATCAGGGGGATCGCGTCATAAATTATGTAAATGTGTAACCATTATGCTGTACACCTGAAACAAATATGTCAACTGTAATTGAAAATTTTTAAAAAGCACACATTTATACAGGAAAGGTCAGAAACATGCTTCTTCCTTTTTATTTAACTCTTTGTAGAATGAGTTATTTCTCTAACGTCTTCCCAAAGTGGCACATGATTTTTTTTTTATAATATTTTAACAAATTCACAGATTGTAACATATTTTGTGTGTTTACACCATTGTGGATTTTCTTTTGATCTTTAAATTATCCTGACTTTAGCCAAGTTAATGTCTGAGACTGTGAAAAGTCTTCCAGTAGCTTTAAAAACTTGCTGCTTTTGATCCCATGAGATGGCCCAGTCTCCCTTGTACCTTTTCAGCCTTCGACCTATAATCAGCCATTTTTCTAGGAGTCCTAGCTCTTTTTAATGCTGTGGTGGGCAGAGGCCACAGTGTGATATGTGATACAGCTGAAAACAAGCTAGCTTTTATTCTTAAACTCTTTGATTTTATATTTTACTTTTTTTCCTCTTACTGTGGAAATCTTGGCAATTTGCTTTACTTTTTTTCCCCCAATAACAACGCGAACATTATTACTAATAACATGGTTATTTATAGTTTAAGATTTATTTATAATTCTTTTTGTCTTGAAAAATGTGTTTCACTAGAAAAATATAGTCAAATTGCAATCAGAACATTGGCTGCCATGTTTACAGGTGAACATGGTTCTGTGGGCCAAGGTAGGGCTGCTCTCAGAGGTCTCTCTGTAAGGTGACAAGAACTTGAGGTTATTGTGCATTGGGGGCCACCATGTGTCAAGGTCTGAATGTCCTTTTTCCAGAGACAAATCCTCCAGTGTGCTGTGGGGATGGGGTAGATAGAGGGACAAGACAGGGCAGTTACATCTGTCTCTTGACATTCTAGAATCTGAGCACAAGAAGGGAGTTGAGTATCGCAGGATGCTCGGTGGATTCTCATTTAATCCCCTTGTTTTTAGCCCTGTATCTCAACCCCAACTCCACTATTTCCACTGCTGCCTCAAAGACCGGCATAAACGGTTTCTCCTCAGCACAAACCTCTGTTAATGCAGGGAGAGAAAGGAGGGCAACACCCAAGGCCCTAGCTTCCCGGGCAGGGAAGGGACCTGAGAACAGACTGTCCACCAATCCCGCTTCAGTCCAAGGCCTCACCCTGTTGCCACCCGTGCCTCAAATGCTCAATCTCAGGTTCTGCAGGCTGAACTGGTTCATTTCACACCAACATCCACAAACACAGACAATTAGTCACAACTTCCTTCCACTGAGACAAGTAACTGTGGTCTCTCCTTTCTTCTCAAAATGTGTTGAATTCTCCCACCTACTGTCATCTCCTTTTTTGTGTCCTGTCCTTGAGGGTTAATAACATTTTTTTTTTTACTCTTGTACTATTTTTCAGTAAAGTAAAATTTTTTTGTACATACGTGTGTGTATTTACGTGGTTATTTTGTTGGTCTAATTATTTGATTGATTTTCTAGCCAACTTCAAATACTTTTTGCCAAAAAGTTCTGGTCCAAAGCAAGTTTCTAAGTGTTACAGTATTCTTATTTTATCAGCAACAGATAGAGGGACAGATGTATAAAGAATGAAAAGAAGATTAAGGAAGGGAACGAGGGAGCGAGGGAGACTTAGTTTAAATATAAGAAAGGGCATGATTTAGAGAGACTATATGACCCAGACATTTAATGTAAAAAATCTTGCCAACTTGTTATAATCTCTGGCGTTTCCACCAGAACAACAACAGAAAAAAATCACTCTGCCTGGCCTCAAAAACACACCTCCTGGCAGAAAGTGTGAGAGCACTGGCTGCTCTAACTGTCATATGCCCTCCCCTCTGCCCGGCGTTTTCCTGGATGAGAAGAAGAATGTCGAGGGTAGGGAGAGGGAGGGGCCAGTGGGAAGGATCCAGCTGCGCCCAGCAGGGCGTCAGTTGTGCTTTCCAGCTGGCACAGGGAATAGCACCCACAGAGACCAGCGGACAGTGCCGCAGTGAACATGGGCTTGGACACAGTCCCTAGCTTGGTGACCTTTTGAAAGAGATGTGCTCCCACACTGCCAGTGGGCACCGCCGGGCCTGAAAGGCAGCGCTGCGGGTTCCTAGGTTTCTGTAGACAACTCTTGAAGAAGGCCATGTGTGGTTTGTGCCGAGACGGTAATAAATTAAATTGCAGCCCGGGCCCCGCTATCTCCCACATAATGGTAGATTGTTCCGCTCTCTGAAGGAACCAGAGACTCAGCCCTTTCTCAGCCGCCTTCGATATTCTGAGCAGTTGTCCTAGAAATTTTCAAAGAACACATTCTGTTTTCATCGGAAAAATCTGCCTATCTTGTAAACACAGCATTTCTAATAGTTGAAAAACGTTTGTACTTTTAGTATGCCTTTCAATTTTAAATTAAAGTGTCAGCTGATAGCAGATAAAACTTCTTTCTTCTCAAGTGTCCTTGTCACTATTCTAGTTCAGGTTCTCCTTACTGCCAGTTTACGGCAACAGCCCTCTATCTGCCGTCAACTTTAACCTTCTCTTTGATCCAAATCTCAGTCTTTGTGACTTCAAGCTTATGTTCTTCTCATTACGCAACACAGTCTGCCTCCCTGCACCAGGCCTTTCTCGGTGGGTCATCCGATGTAGTAATGGGAGGGCTGCGCCCCAGAATAAAACCACTGCCACCAGCATACTCTCCATCTTGCCCTCCCTCCTGCCCTTCCCCTGCCCTCCCCTCCCCCTGCTCCCCTTTCTGTGGCTCACGCTGTCACAGACCCTGGAAGTCCATTTTGTCTGTGTTTGTGTGTCTAGACTCTAGTTCAGTCTCTAGTACATAAAAGTATTCAACTCAAATTTATTAAAGAAATGAACCATCACATAACAGAGCCTCAATTTGTATGAGTGTGATTTTCTTGAACAGGCACACTCTGCCTGAGGTGTGGGAGCAGACAATGCTCGTGGTTGGATTGGTGGATCGGAGCGGAGTTTGTGTGCTGGATGGGTGGATATGTTGGAAAGAAAGAAAAGCAAGGTGACAAATGGTGTTGGCTGAGTGGATGAAATGATGGAGCGTTGATCTAGTGCCGCTCAGAACAGAAGTGGAGACTTGGGGTGACTCACGGACTTGAAGAAAAAACGGAACAGCTTGGGGACAGAGGCCATGAAATCTAAAAGTGAATGTCGTGCGAGCAGGATGAGAACCCTGAGTAGACAAGGCCGTGGGCCAGATAGGACATGGGAGGTAAGAGGTGGAGAAGCAAGAGGCCAGGAGTGGGTGTTGGTCAGGTAGTGTGATGGCATCAGGGTTACAGGGCGATGTTGCCAGCATTGGCGAGGACACCCATGCTGGCGGTCACATGTCAGCGCTTTGTTGAAACAGCTGGGAATATGGCCAGATGGCACAAACCTCGAAGAGAGACTTTGACCTGAAAGTAAAGGTTCCTCCTTGGGAACCTGAGCGAGAGTTATGCACACACAGGACCAGAAACACGAATTGCTTGGCTATAGCAGCAAGTGTTTCCGAATTGTTGGGGGAGCACGGAGGAAGCGGTGAGGGGTTACCAAGCGCCATTGAGGACACTGTAAGGCAAGGCATCCGTGGTCTGTTTCCCGCTCACTTGTCATTGCTGTTAGACCGTCTGCAGATACCGAGGTCTTGGCACAACCTCGCCTGTTCACCGGCTTAAGCACGTGCCTCAACAACCCGAGTTTCGGGGTGCGGGAAGGCTCGCTGTCCATCTCTCACCAGTTGGAAATGCATCTGAGGGGCCAGCTACGGATCACAAATGTCTCATGTGATTTCTGTAAAGAATAAGTACGCATAGTGGGGGATGAAGGCAGCTTGCTGAGAAGGAAAAAGATTGGGTCACAGGACACTTGACGGGAGATGAAGAAATCAGTCGAGGTGAGGAGAAAGTACAGAGCAGGGTGGGCGGGAGACTTCTGAGGCAGCCCCCACTTGCCACTCAGTGTCGCTAAGGACCTGTGCAGCCTGTTCTTGGGCTCTGGGACCTGTACACTGAGCACGGTGGCTCCGCCTCCCATTGCAGATGGAAAACCGTGCCTTTTTCTTGGCTCAGTGATATACCACAGGAGCCACAGCAAAAAATCAAACAGAAAACACAAAATGAAACAAAAAGGCTAAAAAAGGGACATGAGGTACTCACTTGCTGTGAAGCTCAGACTGTAACCATCTTGGGAAGCCCGCCTCTAAAGCCAGCTGCTAACTTTGAGTTTGTTCGCCCATACTCTGCTGGGCATACAGTGAGTGAAACGTTCTCTCTCCCACCCAGCCCTTCCTCATTACATATCTGTCTCTTTCCTTCTCTCTTTCTGACTCATCCTCCTTCTCTTTCACTCTCTCTCTTTTGAGGCCTTTTTTTTTTTTAACTGTATTAAGGTCTAATTTACATACAAGAACCACCCATTTTAAGTATATATTTTGACGAGTCGACAAATTTATACACTTCTGTAACCACCACCACAATCCAGACGCTCAGTATTGTGATCCTCTCGGAAAGTTCCTTACGCCCCTTCCCAGGCGTTTCTTCCACCCCCCCCCCCGCCATGTTGACCGCTGATGTGGGTCATATTCGTCTCCCCAGTTCCCCGATGCATGCAGTCACACAGCACGTGCCCATCTGCGCCCGCTGTCACATACTCAGCGCAGTGAATTTTGGCTTCACACGTGTCGCGTATGTCAGGTTCATTCCTGTGTGCTGAGTAGTGTTTCAGTCTATCGATACCTGGGTTGTACGGGAAGGACATGTTTACCTTTATGAGAAGCACCCAAACGGTTTCCAGCGGTTCACCACCATCTCTCCCCGCCGGTGGAGTGTGGGCATCCGCCAGCGCCACATCCTCGCCCCCGCCAACCCCCCATCCTTCCCTTCAGTCCCGCTAATGCGCGTGTGCTGCTTCGCACTGTGATTTCCACTTGCACCTCCCTGGCAAGTAAATGCGGCATGCATCTCCATGTGCCTGTGGACCGATCGTTCTCTTCTTTTGTGAAGTGTCTATTCACATCATTTGTCCAGCTTTATCTAGTTGTTTATCTCATTATTGTGCACTCTTTATGCATTATGGATACAAATCCTTTGTCAGATAAAAATATCAGTAGTCAAACATTTGATTTTGATTAGGTTAGCAAACTTTAGAAAATAACTAAATTGGTCATAGTGTTCTAAAAACAAAATAAATATATCACAGTACACATTGGCTTTAAGAAACCTCTAAACTTTAAGCTTCAGTACAAAAATCCCCCTTTTTGTAAATCACTATTCTTCTCTTGCAGCCCCTCTGGTTTAATATTCTTCTACAAAAATATGTGTCTGGTTAAATATCTTTACCCTAATGAATTTGACCTTGAAATAGTATAATAATGAAACTTGATTTGAAATTTTCATGCATTCTATAGGAAAATTACCTACAAGGCAGTTTGAATTCACAGTTGCATAAGGGTGAATGAACTTTGTAAAGGGCTTGATAGTAAACCTTTCAGATATAGAGGTTCATAAAATCTCTTTTGCAATACTCAGCTCTGCCTTATATGGCAGAGAATGTATTGTCATAGACACATATTATAGACACATAATAAATAGGTATTCCCTGAAAGAAAACCTATTTATAAAAAAAAAAAAAAAGGGAGGCTAGATTTGGCTTTCCAACCCATGCTATAGTATAAACACCACACACACACACACACACACACACACACACACACACACACACGCCACAAACAATGAAGAGAAAGGTTTACTTTCGTTTTGCAAATTATATTCGTATGACTGTCTGAACCACTGCAACTGGGTCGGGCTCCAGTGCTACTGAGGCAGTTTTTCAGGTTCGACCTCAGTGTCATCCAGTTAAATATATAGAGTAAACATCTCCGTCTCTGTCGTAAGCTTATAGCGGCGGCCTTAACCCCGGTCACATACGTCTGGGCCTGTCCTCACCATGGAGACTGGGCGATCCAGTCCGAGCCACCACTCCCACCACAGAGGCAAGTCTAGGTGTGTGTGGGGCTGAAAGAGCAGGAGCAACACTTCCACGTGCAAACAACAGCTCAGCATCCGTGAAACTGCTGGAAACGAGAGGTGTTTGTTGTTTAGAATGAGCCTTTAAGTCTCAAGCAAATGACTCAAAAATGCCCATTTTCGGGAGCCCAGTAATCTCCTTCTGATCCGTTGTCACATGCCGTCACTGCTGAGGCGTCAGATAGGTGCCCAGTTGTCACAGTCTGCATGTCTCCCCGGTGGCTCAGCCGCTGCAACGCTGACTCCACGTCCCCACCCCAGGGCACCTCACGCCACGTCTCTGCTCCGATAGTTCCCCCAGGACTCTCTAAGTCACCTAGCCAGGACCCTACCTTGGTCCTTGTGGGCAGGAGGACAGCTAGTGAGGGGGGCCTTGCCAAGTGCCCGGTCTGGACACCCAAGGTGGTTGGGAGCACTCGCTCTTTGTTGGCCTTTAACCTCCCACTTAGACTCAGTGTCTCTTTCTCCTCATAATGAGCATTTGTGATGTGCTAGGTCCTGTGTTAGAGTTTTCAAAATAAGATTTATATCCTTTGATACTTAAAATATAAAACTATCAACTATTTGTTCTAACTTCACATGAGGAAACCAAGTCTCAACAAGGTCATGCAGCTTGCTCGTATTCACCCAGGTCATCGTCGCGGAGGCTTCAACTCAGCGAACTCTCCCAGACTCGGGGACTTGCAGTCCAGTAGAAAGACAAGGCACATGTAAAGCTGAAGTGGCAGAGCCACATGTGCCCTAGGAAGGGAGCAGGGAGAGCATCAGGCCCAGAGGACAGTGGCGACTCCAGGACCTGTTTATTCATTCGGCTCAGCTTTTGCCCCGAGGTGCTGGGCATTGAGCACTCAAGCCCTGGAATGCAAACCAGGAAGAAAAGTTCAAAAGAAATGCAGGAAGAAGCTGGAAGCAGTGTAGCAAAGGTGGTGGACAGCCGAGGTCAGCGCCACAAGGCAGGGCTCAAGCTGGTCTCCGTGGTTGAAACCGGGCCTCTGATGTCGTAGTCTGCATTGTTTACCTCTCTCCATGAGCTCAAGATGTCCATCCTGAAGAAAGGATGAAAGTCAAAAGCACGTGGCGGGAAGACCTACCCATCTAAGGGGTCTCAGTGTTAGGTTCTTGCCAATATTGCCCAAAACTCTGCACGCAAAGGCTGGGTGACCAGCCGGGGCCTGCGACTCTCAGAGCCCAGACGGCAGGTGGAAACTGCAGGCTGGCGCTCCCAGTCTCATGCTAGCCTCTTTCCTCCAGATTCTCTGAGAATGTCCTCAAGAAGCCTCTTCAACCTGCAGTGGCACCTTCTGTCGAGTGCTTTGCGTGCTCATCACCAAAATGTTTTGGCAGAAGCATCATCTTTAGATTTTGACATAATCCCGAAGAGAGACTTTTTCAATTATCACTAATGGAACATCGCGCTCCTCTTTGGGAACTTCTGCATGAATAAAAAGGGTCATTAACGACATCCCCTCTCAGCCCAGAAATCATTAGTCAGCGCTTGGTGCAGGGTTCTGTTGGGCTCTTTTTAAGCACCCGGTAATTTCCGACTCCCCCACCACCTCTCCAAGTCAAAGAACAAGTTATTGAGTTAAGTACAGTAAAGTCAGCGGTGTTGATTTTCGCAGGTTAAGGCTATTTATTCTCTTGTTTCAACATCCCTGTATCACAAAGTAATATCTCTTGTTTCTGAAGCGCTTTCCACTCTGAAGTGTTTTACCAGTTCTGTGAGATTTTCTGACACCCGGCAGTAGGACCTGCATTAGTGGTAGCTCCTATGTTTACTTTCACTATGAAAGGTGGACATGGGCTGCCAGAACCATGTAATGGAAGAGCCACCTATCCAGCGTGTCCTGGAGGGCAATCATTAAGCAATGCTTATGCTACTCAATAGCCAATTCAACATCCAAGCCCAGTCAAGGAAAACAGCAGTGGTTTTAAAGGTTTGCTTCAGTTATCCACAAGATGGTTCTCGCCATTGAGCCAATCCTAACACAGACCTCAGAAAGTCTAAAAATGTGAATTTAACCATCGTACCTCTGATTCAGCTCATAAAGACAACTGTGGTTGATAGGTTAGACCGATGCTTCTTATTTTCTTTTCCCTAACGTGTTCAAATATGCAAGACATAAAATAGGAAATGGTTCGAATTTGTTTCCTGGTAGTTAGAACTCTACCCTTTCTTTCTCAACCCATGAAAACTTATGGGAACACAGATGACCAGAGTTAATATAATAGAATTCCCCTGAGTTTACTCATTTCTATAAAAAGAAAGTCGATAGCAAACTTTTGCCCTTCATTTGCTGTAACAGTTTGCATCTGACATAGCTTATGACACATCAGTAACAAAAAGTATTATCAAAAGTTGCTGGTTATATTGAAACTGGTGGGCATATCATTTCCCTGTGCTGGGGCTTCTTCACTAACAAACACTCATGACATACTTAGCAATTGGGCTGCCACGTTGACCTGTGACTATCTTCTTCCTACATAGTACTCAAGACAGGGTTCTCTTTGCCAGGTGGGCAATGAGTAGGCCCGCCGGAAACCCTAACTTCTGGCTGGTTTTCTTGGACTCTCCTACTGCTGCTGTCATCAGTTGGGGTCCGCCAAGATGTAGATGCCAAAATGGGATGCGACGTGTAAGCTACGTGAAGGGTAAAAGGGGAAAGCACGCAGGCCCGCTGCCAGGCTGCGGCTGTGAGGGGTGGAGAGAAGGAGGAATGGGGTGAGAAGCACTTGAGATGACAGGGAAGGTCTCAGAAAATCTCGGCCAGCCCAGTGGGGAGCTCCTGGCCAAAACGGTCCATCGAAAGATCCTGCGTCAGGAAAGAAGGTCCTGGTTCTGGTGACATCGCCTTGCCCAGCTGCCTTCTGAGAATAGCCTGGAGGCATGCGGCTTCAGAGCGCCGCCATAGTGCATCCAAAGGAGCAGCAACCAGACGAAGCAGCTGTCCCCAGGGTGAGTCCGTTTGAAGGAGCCCGCATGGGACAGTTTCCAGGCCGCCGCGAGACTGTGCTTTTCTTCCTTGTGGATCCACTGCGCCCCTCTAAAAGGCCCACAGAACTGCTACCCACTGTTTTCACTTGAAAGATCATTTTATAACACATCACACCGTCATCTGTCACATACTGAAGTCACGCCCACATGGTGCTGGAAAAGCCAGCGCTGGATTTGCGTAAGAAAATAAAGTGGCGGAGCTCATCCAAGTGCCTCTGAGCGTTTTGTCCAAGCCTGGGTGCTTCAGCCAAGCCGGATGGAGCTTGGTGCCGGGCCCAGCTGCCAGGGTTATACAGACAGTGAGCGCTGCACAGTGACTCCAGACGGCTGTCTCACCAGGGCGTGCCCTTGGTCACAGAGGGAACTGGCAAGGGTTATTCAGCACAAACTTATCTCTTCATCACAAAGCTTGTTAGCGCCGTGCCAAGGGCAGGAGCTGGGTCCACTAATGGCCAACATCAGCAGTTCCCTTCTGCACAGTTCTGCTTCCAAAATGCAAATGCGAGCATCGCAGCCACACCCACGGTCTTTTGCTCCCAGAGAAAGACTTACTGGTTCCAATGATGGACCCATCATACCGAGGAGACTTACTGTGTATTCGTGCTGTCTTGACTGAAAATCAGTCTTGTTACATCGCCATCCTACGTCCCGCATTCATATGCTGTCGGCCTGTGTAGAGCAGCGACCCTGATTCTCAACAACGAAGGAAAAATTACCCCTCTACATGGTAGCATCAGGCAGCCCAGAGATGTCACCATGTGTTAATGACCTCATTAGGTCAAAACCTGCTCTAGGATGCCTAATTCAGAGTGGCTTGTGATCGTCTTCCAAGTCCTTGTTATAAAGATCTCTCAAAGGGAGCAGCCAGAGCTGGGTGCTGGGTGCTGGGTGCGGAAGAGAGCCCACGCCGGCAACCCCACTCTCGCCGCCCTCCGATGACTACAGATACCATGGAGACGCCGTGCTGAAAATTCATGATTAAAGCCCACATGCTGGCATAGGCACCATGACTGCTGGGTTCTGAGTGACAGAAATCTTACTCAACTGAACTTGAACCAAAGAGAAGTCCAGGGCCACGGCTGGCTCGAGCGCAGCTGCATCTGGGACTCCACAGTGCCGTGTGCTCTCTCGCTCCCCCACGTGCTTTCTCCTTGTCTCCTTCCTCCGAAGGGCGTGATCCTGTGGCCCACTTCCCACTATGGTGGCCAAGATAAGAAGACTTCAGTGGTCCTCGGTGCTCATCATTCCGGAGAAGAGAGAGCAGCACCTCCCTTCCAAAGCCAGGACGGCATCTGAGGGCCAGACCCGAGCCCCAGGCCTGTGCCTGAGCCAATCACAGTGTCCAGGGACAGGGGGCCCTTGGGAAGCCTGACCTGGTCACATCCCCACCCCCTGATGGAGGTGAAGTCAGAATAGAAGACGGAGTCCAGCCTGGTGGACCCCACAGGCCCGGAGTGAACGGAGGCTGGTTCAGCAAACAGAGGCTGGAGAAGCACCCGACAGTCACAGCTATGCTCGGGATGAAGTAGACACAGCAGTTCCTTGCTTATAGAGCACGTGCTTTGCCCCAGGGCCCCTATCACACTGGCTCGAGTCACCGGACCAGGAATTGGTGCCTGTTCCGAAGTCAGTCACTTAGAGGCTGGTCACTGTTTGTGACATGTCGCGATCGAGAAACCTGCCATCAGTGGCATTTGCACTATAAATGAATCAGTACGATCTTCATCTCATCTAAAGGACTTGTAAACGAGCACCAACTCCACAGGGAGCAGGAAGTAGAAACAGGCACGAGGCCACAGGCCGAAGGCGTGGAGCCATGGAAGATGCGAGCGAGCAAGAACCAAGTGATGGAAAGGAAGGGAAGAGAGCGGGAAGCAGAAAGTTAAGGTGAAAGTCGAACTGTACGTAGAGACGCCCAGACACAGATCCCTGGGAACGCTAGCACCAAGCGTCAGGAGCAACAAAGACCTACCTTTGAGGGGACAAATACTAAGTTGCTCTTGGGTCTTAGGGCTGCTGTTTATTCTGTAATGGACGAGCCACATTCATTTCCACAAAGTGTGACTGGCGCTCAGGAAGAATAACCCGTGTGTACTCATCCGTGTGTCTGTAGAGTAAGCTGCTGTCCACAGAGGCTGCGTGAGCGCGTCTCTGTTTCTCGGAGCCTGGAAGAGCATTATGCCTACCGCGATCCTCTAAGAAAAAAGTGCCATCGAACAAATTTGTTCTAGGGCATCTTGGGGCCTGCAGGTGGGGTGGTGGCAGCGGTGGTGCTGGTGGGGGTGCTGGTGGGCACAGGGATGGGTAATGATGGAACTGGTGTTGGCGGTGGTGATGACGGCGGTGCTAGACACGTGATGGCTGGTGGGGATGCTGCTGGTGGCAATGGCAGTGGTGGCGGTGGCGGCTGTGGTGCAAGGCACAGTGATGGGTGGTAGTGATGATAAGGGCACTCATTTGGGTAATGGCCCCTGCCAACTGATGAAAGTCCAGGCCCAGGTGATGAAGGACCTCCCCCGTGCAGCGCTCTTCAGAAAGTGTAGGGAGTCTTCCGCCCTGGCCTCGCTCTGTTCTCTGTCCGGTCCTAGCAGAACAATCATGTGCAGGAAGCGGGGGTCTGTGCAGTGTGTCACATGGCACCTTGTGAGGGAAGATGCACTTCATCGTAGCACAGAAGGGGAATATCTGTGCCCTGGGACCGCGTATCATGCCCGTTGCACCGTCTCTAACTTGGAGGTGAGATTTCTAATGACCATATTCTCATTATTAACAAGGCTTTCACTCCCTGTACCCAGAGATACAACACACATGTGCGATCTACATAAATATGATGTGTCATACACACCCCGCACCAGGGGCCCGCCACAGTGCTCGTGGTTCATGCAGACTTCCCCGCAGGGTCCTTGGTACCCAGGGATCTTCCAAGTTATGTGGCATCCAGGATTGCCCTGGCCTGGCACCTTCCTCCCTGCCTCTCAGTCTTATCTGAATCGAGGTAGAACCAATTAAATTCTTTCCAAGAGCTGATTCCCAACAGATATTGGGACAGGTAGGACAATGCTCTGCCCGGATTTGACACTAAAGAACTGTCATCCATGTGTCAGCTGCAACCTAGTGGCAGGGAAGATCATGGCCCCTAGCATGGCATCAGCATTTCTCTTAATGACCTCACGTGTTCTGTGGAGAGGAGGATGACAGCCCAGAGCCCTGTGGAGCTGAGGGCCTTGAGGGCAGAAGAGCCGTTACTCTTGTCAGGGAGGGATGCCGTCAGCTGCGGTAGGCCCCGGGCCATGTCGTTATCCGCCTTAGTTTGCTATATCTGGCTCACGTAACTGCCTCTGCAGTGCACGCTTGTACTGCATATACCCTGTGCAGAGAAATGGCTGCCGTCCACGCACACACCAGGAACCGTGTCATCACGCTCTGTGCCACAGCCAGCATGACTGGGTGAACAGGAAGGGAGGTTCAGGAAAACTGTACACTTATAGCCCAAACCTTATATGATGCTTCTCAGCCTCATATCACAGCGCTTGGGTGAATCATGATCAGTTATGAAGTTTGCTGACAGTAGTTTGTTACTAAAAATAAAGCAAGGGCGTTTGCAAATCGTTTACTTAACAAAAAATAAAGAGGATGCAAACATATCCCAAGAAGAATATTACTCGCACCCACTTTCATTCTGATATGCAATTTTGAGATGAGAAAAAGGAGCAGAGCTAAGGAGAGAAATTCAGGGTAAGAAACGCGTGGAACTTGTGGCCTATTCTTATCAGCGTGGCTCCTCTAGTGGGGAAGGCGCGTGGGAATGTGTGCACAGGTAAGTGTCATTGGTCACGTTTCTCAGAAAAATAAAAATGAGATGGATGCCCAGATTTGTTTAGACATGCCGTCTCCAGCTGGCGCGTGGCGTACGTTCCAAGGCTGTTTGTAACCCAGGTGTTGTCCAGAGGTCAGTGCTGCCCACGGTGGCTAATTTCTAACACCACTTAACTATATCCCCGGTTTCCAATTGACAAACAATGAAAATGTGTCCTCTTCTGGGGACCAAAATGAGTTACCGAGAAGGAAGGGAGACGTAACTGAGAGAGAGAATGCTTCTGAGTCCCGGCCAAAGGCACAGACAGTTCCAGGGTTGCCCCGACCAAGGAAATACCTGTCACAGACAGAATGCAGTAAATCTTATGCTTGGGGAATGGTCTTTTCACAAGAAAAGTACACTAACAGAAATTAGTCCTTTCTTTTTCAAGTGAGGCAGGTCACAAAGCACGGCGTCCTGCGCAGTGGGCAGGAGTGTGGGCAGCAGAGGCTTCTGGTCCGCAGGAGCAGCGTGGCAGGTTTACCGGAGGGAATAGGTGCGGGAAGCAATGGGGTTGACAAAAGACAGCAGAGGGGATGCTCAGTGACTATTAGGACAGAACTTCAGGGAGAAAAAATAATGTCTAGAGAGGCTTTCTAGAAACTTCCTGTTGGTACATGGCTAAAACCTGCGGTTAACCCCTTCCAGAAAATCTTCCATAAAAATTGACGTAATTCTTAAAAGCTGCTCCGTTGGGGCGGTGCCGTCACGTCATGTGACTCCGAGTGGAGCCTGGGCCACGCTGGCCCCGGTTCCCTAGGACAGACTCGCCCTACCCCCTTCACACTCACGGGCGCAGAGTTCTTTCACTCGAATGGGTGAAACCTCTAAGAACATTCTGTTTCTGAACACCGGCAGGATTACAGGTTTTACCCCATGAAACTCGCCAAGGGTTGGAGCTAATTACTAAGCAGACGTGAGCGTGTGGTTTTGAAGATCTTCGTGTGCATTGTAGCGTCGAGGTTCCCCGAGGCTGGAGATGCCCTAACAGTACGTCCTTCAGTGTTTGCATGGTACACTGAAGCTCACCGTGACTGTGTAGCTGCATCATTTCACGTGGGGCGTACAGTAACCTAGATGAAGGCGAGGTTGGTAGGGTAAGATAAGAAAACTAACACTTGGGGACATTCTCTAGCTTGCCAGCGTTCATCACAGTGATAAGACAGAGAACTGGGCAGGAACCCATTGCTTTTCACTCAGATACAGTGGCTTTCCTGCTGAGAAAAAATAACATGATCTGCCTGGGACAGAAACAAAACCGGGACGGTGGAGGAGGCGGGAGGCCACATCGTGGTCACGCTCCTTTCCGTCACTGTCTATCACGGGTGTCTGTTGAAACAGCCCTAACCTTGAACTGCACGCCCAGGAATCCACCCACCTCCATCACACCAGCATGAGAAACTAATGCTACTCGGTGTCATTTGTACATGGATGGTCGCAGCCTGTTGCTATTGATCTTAGGTCCTTTGGCCCATTTTACCACTTTTGACCTAAGGCTGTTCCTAGGACCAACACGTGAATTGGAATAACCTCTAAGTGAGCTGATGAGGTGATATCTCCACTTTGATCCAGCCAAACAGTTAACGGTCGAGATTTTAATGGGCAACGAATGTCACATTAGTCATGGATCGATAACTTAAGCACGTGGGGTCTTTTTTCATCGCTTTTCTGTCCATCTAGTATTGAGCTCAAAACAGCCTTTTGCTCAATTAATACACAGAGCTCACCAGAAATCTAGGCTTTACCTGGCAAATGACTGAAATGCTCTGAGTCTCCATTTCTTTGTATGTAAATGAGATAAATGGTAACTGAAAACTTGCTGTGAAGGTTAACTGAGCTTATGTGTATGAAAGTGCCTAGCATAACAAGGGAGAAAAATGATGGATTCTGAGTGTGACCTTATTAAGCCTTTGCTTCTGGGAAAATTGAGGGTTGTTTCCAAAATTCTAGCCAGTTTTCTCTTCCTATCACTCTTTTCTGACTGCACTACAGTTGGATTCAGTATTTTACTTCCTGTCCTGACCCTTGTAAATGGGCCCCACACCCCTCCCTTGAGGTGGCCTGAGTACTCAAGGGCACGGCCCTCATTGTCCCTGAGTACTCATTGTCCCTGAGTACTCACAGGCACGGCCCTCGTCGACCCAAGCCTGTGATAAGACTGTGTTCCCCTCAGTCCTGAGCCCTCGTGCAGGTGGCTGCCCCTCCCAGCTCACTCACCACAGCAGGAGCACTAGACCAGCTGTGCAGACAGGGTGCAGTGCCTGGTCCAGAACGTGCCATGTGGTCTGAGGGACAGACCACCAGGGAAGCCGAGGCAGGGAGTCTGGGTGAAAAAGCTGATTGCTCGCTACTATGTTAGCTCCGCGCCTGATGCTGGGAACCATGAAACTCGCGAAATCATATTTAGTTTACTGCTCCTACCTACCCACAAGTTCTCACGGCAGAGAGATGGCAGCCGGCCTGCTGCAGCATACAGTGCATTTCTGGGGACACCTTAAGGTCAGGTCTGATGAGACCTTGGAGATTGACTTCATCTTCACACCCAGATCAGGAGCCTTCCTGAGTGACACTGCCGAATCTCACCATAGCCCCTCTTCTACCATGCACTTGACATGCTCTGCCCACCCACCAAGGGCGGGGGACTAGGCATGACAACGGACCCTCACAGGAGACCACGGGCATGTCCTAGCGCCATGGGGCTGTAAGGCGTTCTGTGCCCGCATTTAATCTGGCCTTTGGAGTGGCCTGTTGCTGACATGCCTGGCGCCCTCTACCTTGAGGCCTCTTCCAGGGTTTCAGCTCCGGGGTCAGGTGGGGAAGTTGGGGGTGAGAAACTGTAGTGGACACTGTGACATGCCACTCAGCCTCTCCTCGGGACTGAGGCCCTGATCCCCTGGGCTCACAGAGAGGTGGCTACTCAGGACCGAGAGCTGGGCCTTTCTCTGGGACCTGTCTTTAGGCAGAGGGAACGCCTCCCCAGAGTGTCCCCCCTCTAGGAATAGCGTCATCCGATATCGAGCAGTGGGACACACAAGAAGAGGGCTGTGGTAAGCCAGTGGAGGAACCGAAGGAAAAGCCAAGAGGAGAGACACAGAAGTCTCCAGCTGGGCATACGGGGACAGTGGAGCAGTGATGCACGGCCATGCGCCTTTTGAGGGAGGGCACACTGAAACGCCACTGAGCTTCAGCTGCCCTGTAAGTGCGGGTAGTGGGGATGCCTCTGGAGGACTCTCGCAGGGTGGAGGCTCTGCCCGGGGACAGCCGAGGCCACCCCCACCCTAATGTGAAGAACAACAAAGCTACTCTTTCGGAGGAGGAGGCCGAGCCAGAGAGCCGTGACCGCGTCGGGGAGCGGTCCCTAAGCTGTCTGCCTGCTGAGGTTTCGCCTTCCATGGCAGTTGTCAAGGCAACAGAGGAAAGAAACAACCAAGGGACAAGTCGCACCGGTCTTGCTGGGTGCCCTCCCTCGTCGGGGCGCGGCCTCCCACACCTGCTGCCACGTGCAGATGGCAGGGCTCAGAGAGACGCAGGCATTTCACTATTGTCCACACACGGACCTCCTCGCAGACTAGTCGAGAATCTAGAACTCTCTAGAGGTCTCTCAAGTAGAGCAACCTTTAAAAAGAGCTGTGATTTTTAACCATTCTGTCAATTTGGGGTCATGCGTCTTGGGACGGGAGCCCTCTTTTCGAAAAACAACCAGCCAAGGAACCTCAGAAAGCAAAGCCAGCTGTTTGCTCTTCCAAGCAGACCCGTCGCGGAGCATTTCCTCGTCCGTAATCTCAGTGCGAGGTGGACGTTCAGATTCAGATGGGCCCGATGCGTCCTGCCGTGAAGGTGGCCTCAGGGGTTCCAGGCTGTGGGGAAGGAGGGCGTTGGGGAGCCCCAGTGCGTCACCCTCAAACGAAGAGACAGGTGCGCCCCAGCCCGAGTCAAGTGCCCCGGTGTGTTTTTCCGGATCTGCTCTGCCACAGCTGTGAGACACACCCTTCTACGGACTCTCTGGAAAGAAAAAGGCTAAGAAAACTTTATAATGAATTACATGTTAGAAACATGTAATTAACGTGCTTTTCACCTACCTGTTTGCTCTAGATCGATAAACTGGAAAGGTCCTAAAAATGCTTCATGAATTGTGTGTCCTGGTTTCGATGGTGAAGGGCGCTGGGAGCCTTCCCAGGTGTGCCAGCAGGAGGGCCACCTGGGCCGCCGACCCTCCGTCATCACCCCCAAGCACCGCGTTTTAAGAACACCGTGGACACCCCTTCCAACACTGAGTTACTTTTTGCCTGTCTGTCTCCTCGCTAGTCTGACTCGAAGCCTCTAAAGGGTGGGGACAGTGCCTAGGTCGTCTTCGCAGCCATCATTCACATGGTTCCCTGTGTGTGTTACTCGTTTATTCAGCAAACGTTCCCTCAGCACGTATGAGGCCAGCCATGGTACCAGGTCCTGAGGATGCAACGATGAACGGGTGGTCTTTGCACTCGGCACCCTTTTCTTGTGAAAGAGAGACAGTTAACTGAACACATGAATAATAACCTGTGACAGGCATTCCAGTAGAAATAATGAAGGGCTGTGAACGGTGAAGCTCACACTAGCTGAGCGCCCACGGGCCACCGACTGTCCTAGGAGACTCATGTGCATCAGCTCATTCAACCCTCGCCAACCCTGTGAGGCGTGCGATGGTATTCTTCCCGTTTTACAGATGAGGAAATGAAGGAACAGAAAACTTAAATTTACAAAGACCTCAGAGCTAGTACAGGCAGGGCCAGGCCCATGCTTTTCGTCTGAGAAAGGACAGCAGGGGGACCCTTTCAGAAAGGCTGGTCAAGAGAGGCCTCTCTGTGGAAGTGACGTTTAGGCTGCGACCCGAAGACTGAGGAGACGGTAGTCACAGATGTCTCCAATGCCAGCGGCAAAGTCGCCCCCGCCTGGGGAAGGGCGGCCAGCAGGCAGGGTGGCCTTAGAGCCCTGTCTGACTCACAGGGAAAGCTGGGGAGCGAAAGCATTGTCAAAGCAGCTTCAAATATCGGAGTAAGAGTTCTAGGTTTTATCCCAGGAACTGGCACACTTCTTCCCAGTGTCTCTATTTCCCAACCAGACAAAAGTAACTATTAACGTGCATGCGACCCTCTGGCTAATGAGGCCCATGGCCAGTCAGGTTTTCTCACCACTCAAAGCCACCTGTGGCCATCTTCTGTCGGAATGGTCCCGGACAGAACGCAGAAGTTCCCTCCTCTTGGAGTTGAGGTTGGCAGCGTCTGACCACATCACCCCTCCATGTCACCTCCTTCCAGCAAGCACATGCTGGTGTGTGCCAGGCACCCTGCTAGGGAGAGCAGAGTGGAAGAGGCAGCCTGCAGTGGTTGGGAGAGTGAATCAGGAGTCACACACGTGGGCGGAAACTGAGCCCCACAACAAAGCACTCGCATGTCGGAGCATGGGGAGGCGAGCCTCACCTGCCCAGTGAAGGGGAGCCCGACCTTCGTCACGGCACGGAGCTGTCCGGAGGATCAGATCAGAAAACAAGGGAGGCAGTGAGAGTAGCACTGGGCATGGAGGGCGATTGGCAGCTGGCATTGCCCCCCTGTGTCCGCCATTCAGTGAGGGTCCACAAGCATGTGCACGTGAAGGAGCAGACGCGCGTGTGACATCATGTGCCGCGTGGCCTGGGACAGCTGCCGGCTCTGAAAGGAGGGAAAAGCGGGGCCACCCACCTGTCTCGGTCGCTGAGGCCTGGACGGACACCAGGTCTCTCGTGCTCCCTTGTGTAGGTCCCTAGACTTTCTGCTTCTGTAATTCCCTGCCACCAAAGCTTCAGGGTACAGGCATCTGTGGGATACCCCCATGTCATGCGTTATTCCTATATTGTCCCATTTAGGGCTCACAGCAACCTTCTAGCATGAGTCTAATTATTCTCTATGGCATTCTCGGTTTTCACCAGCGCCTGCTTCCTAGTACTCAGAGGCATCAAACTCCTCACCCCCTGCAGCTAGGCATGGCCGCGCTACCAGCTGTGGACAAGGAAATGGAAGCAGAAGCGACATTTTTCACTTCCAAGTGCAGTTGCCAGTGTTTGACTCTACAGCTCTTTCTCCCTGTGCCATAATGACGCGGGGACCATTTCCTCCAGATGGTGCTGCTGCAAAATGATGCAACGTGGAGAATGGTGGCCCTGGACAGCTGCCTGGCCTGACGGGCAGCCGTTGTGTGAGTTAGAAGTAAACCTCGTGTTAAGTCATGAAGATGCTAGATGCGCCTTCTCTTCCAGCATTTCCTGGCCGATTCTGACAGATGCATCCCTGAGTCTTAGCTCCTGAACCCCAAACCTGGCTGCTGCTGCTTCTGTGATACTGTACGTGAAGATGCCACGGCAGATACGTGCGTTGAGTTCTTCTGATAACAAATGTGAAATGTGAATGAAAGGCTCACAGTGATGCAGTATCAGGAATACAATAGGGCCTTCGGGAAGTCACCAGACCCTCCAGAAAGGGAGCTGCTGGCCGCTCTATGCAACTGCCACTCTGCAAGTGGGTGGCCTGGCTACAGCCAGGTGGGGCAGGGGCAGTGTCGAAGGCCAGGGCAGTGGTGGGTCCTCTAGATCGATGTGACTGGCAATATCTAGAGTCACTTTGAGGAGTTTGGGGAATAGCCAGTAAATAACATTCCTCTTCCACTTGTGGGTGCAGAGCCAATGAGAAACAGACCCAGGAGTTAAACAGATGGAGATCAAATTATCACTTCGTGAAAGGCAGGATTGCGGGACATGCCTCGGTCCATAGCAACATTGGGCTGTGTAATGTTTATCCAAGAATTAAATTTGCCCATCAGACCACAGACAGCCAAACTACCCCAGGCCCCCACCTCACCTCCAGAAAGGGCAGTGTTCATCCCAGGAAGCCCACCCATAGGAAAAGAGCCAACCGGTGACGGGGAGAATATGTCCAGCTAGTGGGGGCGGCGCCAAGCACGATTGTTCCTTCCTCCAGCCCCAGCCAGGTGTGTCGCCCCTCCTTCCAGGATCTGGGTGAGCTCGAGCAAATCGTTCTCTCCCTCCTGCCGTAGTTTCTTCCTCTGTCAAAAAGGGGGTTGGAGTCAACGAACTATAAAGCTCCTTCTGGTTATGTAATACTCAGTGCTAAAACTGAGAGGCACTGTTTACTTGCAAGAAATAGGGCAGTCCACCAAGGGGGCGTGCAACTATCTCCCGGGCACCGACAGGGGCGCGCGAGTCCCCACAGCGCTGCCGGGCCCCCGCGGGACGCACGCAGAGCCAGAGGGGGCACGACATGCCCCGACTCCACGGAGCGGATTGAAGAAAGGCTTTGCATTGCAGGGGGCAAGAGGGCCAGGTCACGCACGACACTAAAAAGAAAAGTTCCAAATCAGAGCACAGCCCACTCGGACACACCAGGAAGGTGTTTCAGAATCTCTTTGATTTCGGAACTACTAGGATATGGAGACGGTGTTTGTGATTGATAAGTGTGCCTGCTGTCATCCCACTGGAGCCGCTGACATTGGCTCATGCTGTGGAGGTTGGCCAGTCCCATCCCGCAGACATACTGCCTGTGTCCCGTGACACAGGCACTAAACCTAGACGTAATCAGCCTTCTCCCTGAGAAGGGTACTGGGCACGCCAGCCCACGGGGGCCGACCCAGAGACACAGGTCTGCAAAGAGAAGGCAGGTCAGTAGGAAGATGACAGACCATAGCGAGCTTCTTTCTGTAACTCTCGAATGCCAGTTCCTGACAGCACCTTCCTTCTGTAATTCAACTTCTTTAAAAACAAACAAACAACAAACAACAACATATAGAATAGCTTTGGCTCATCTGGACACTTAAATAAAGTCTCCTCGACCTATTTCTTCTAATACTGATAACATGGGAGGCTGATAAGGGTAAAACCCGATCCGGATGGACATTTAATTAACCAACATTGCATACCGTATACTATGCTAGATGACATGGGAAATGTAAATGAGTACAAAATATGAAAAATTGTATTTGTATAAAATGTGAAATAGGAACTGCCTTGTCCTCAAGGTGCCCCCCCTCGGTCATTGCCCACTGGATGGGATCGCGACCCCACGAAATACCGTCCGACGCTCTCGCAGGTGGTGCTGGAGCGCCACTCCCGCCTCTCACCCTGCCGCCTGGAGTGGCCCTTGCCGCTGACGTGATCATTTCTTGTGGGTTCTCGGAGCTGCCAGTTTCAACACAGTGTTCGTCCCACAAATACTGAGTTTCTGCTATGTGCTAGATACCGGGGACTCAGTGGTAAAAAGAAAGACATGGCTGTTGTCTTCATGAAATTTATAATCTAGTGAATGTCACAGATCATAAAATAATATTGCAGATAATAAATGCAGAATTGCAGATTAGGATGTGTGCCAGGGAGCCAAGGTATCATGTGTTACGGGAGATTGTAATGAGGAAAAGTTAGGGGTGAGACAGAGCTTCTCCAAGGAATGAGGGCCCTAGGGGGTCGAAGGGGTTTGGCTGGTAAAAGACGAGGGACATCATGCTCCAAGCTAAGGGAAGCGCTTAGTGTGTCGGAAGGCGTGAAAGAAAGCCAGTGTGGAGAGATGTTTTGGGGACAGGAACGCTTAAGAGGTTGGCAGGAGCCCGATCTCATGAGACTTAGTAGGCCATGCTGATGATGCAGGTTTTCTCCATTAAAGTTTTTAGCAATGGATTGAAATGATCGTAAGATGCTGGAGGGTGCGGTGGGGAAGGGCGCAAGGAGCTCGGTAGGAGGGTGCTGCCGTAGACCAGGGGAGACGCCTGCCAGCGACTGGCCCCCGGGTGGTGGCCACAGGCAGAAAGGCGGGGATGAACTGAAGATAGACTTAGAGGTGAAGCTGACAGGGCCCCTGGCTTCTCTTTCTCCACTGAACTCCCAAGAGTCGCTGTTTCTGCTTAAGCAACATGTGCCGACATTCCGGCTGATGTGGCCTCGGTGAGAATCAGCGGTGACATTGTCAACGAGGCAGCCAGCTCCACCTCTGCCACAGCCTGGTGACTCTAGCTGTACAGACACGGCCCTAATCGCAGTCCCTTCCAGCGGCAGGCTCGGTCTAACTGCTTCACACCTTTCACCCCACTCCGCCCTGTGGGAGCAGTTTCTCCTCCAGGAGCAGCTCAGAGAGAGCACCTGGCCATATGTTCATCAAACTGGGGCAGAGGAACATGATACAAGATAGTGGCAGTTTTAGGACAGAAATTTTGTGAGTTGGATTCTAATTAATTGTGGATCTCTCTTCCCCAACAGAGGGAGTTGGCTGAGATGCTGAAGTGAGCAAATTGCCTGCTTCATGCACACACCATGTCCATTTCAGAATGTTTTCTATGGATTTTTCCCACGTCATCTATTAATTACCTAATTACATCGTCTAATTATGGGATTCTTCATGTATTTACACTGATTACGTAATTGGGTGCAATTACACTAATTAGGTTAATGATACAGGATAACAGACTACAAATTACTTTACAGGGACACTGGGAAGGCTGGGAGGCCACAAGGCCTGTGGAGGTGGGTCAGGATCTGCTTCTCAGCAGCTCGGAGCTTCCCCCTCCTGTACCTTCACCCCGACCTCTCAGATGCTTCCTCGGGAACACTGTGGGGGGCTGAGCAGAACTGCTGCCCAAGACCGTGAGACCCAGGACAGAGCTATGAGGCAGGCTTGGCGTAGACGGAACACCGAGAGTCAGGACCCGTGATCACCTAACGTGGAAAAGGGACTTCGGGCGTGATGAAGGGTGAGGACCTTGAGAGCTCACCCTGAGTTGCTCAGCTGGGCCCGGGCTAATGACATGTGTCCTCAAACATCTGGATTAGAGAGATGTGACAGTGGAAGGCAGAAGAGTCCACTGGAAGATGGCAGCGTGAAGAGGATTCAGCACCCCATTGCTGGTTCTCAGAACTGGGTGGGGGACCGGAGAGAGGCCTCTAGGAGCTAAGGGCAAGCTCAGCTGACAGCCAGCAAGGAAGCAGTGACCTCAGTCCTACACCCCCAGGGAACTGAATTCTGCCACCTGAAGGAGCAGGAAGTGGACTCCGCCCAGAGCGGACAGGAGGGACTGCAGCCCTGCCGAGCTGCGATCCCAGCCTGGGGACACCGCTACATTTTAATGAAAACCAGTACCCTCCTTCACAGGGTGCTACTCCTCCCGTCCGCCCCGCGTTCACGTTCTCTGTGTCACTTATTGTCATGATATTAACAGTATCCGCCTCATCTGCTCTCTCTCACCAAAGTCTGTTTCCAAGGAAGGGTCTGACAGCAGTCTGTCTCCTCACAGCGTGCATCACCGCGCCCTCTCCCAGCGACACCTGCATGTTGAGTTTTGGCCCCAGTTGTGCACTAAAAGATGTGTCCGTGCAAGCCGAGTGAGAGTATGAACTTGGAGTCAGGTCAGTGTTGTCTCAGATCTCAGGTCAGCTACTTAGTTGCCCTGTGACCTTGGTGAGCCAGAACATTGCAGAACCTGATGTTCAATTTCCAAAGCAGAGATAATAGTACCCACCTTCTAGGGTTGTTACGAACGTATGGTGAGATTATATATGGTGAGTCCTTGGGGTGACGCCTGCCCCATAGACCTCGTTCAGTGGGTTTCCTTCCTTCCTCTGAAAAGAACTTGAGCCATCACTGACCAGCCTGGAGAAGTGTTAAGAGCAGGGGACTTCTCTAAGAAATTGCAAGATTCTGTAAGTCAAACTGAAATGCTAGATGAGTTATTTCATATTACCTTGGAACCACCAGAAGTTCTAAGAGAAATGAGGTCAGCACCTAGAGCAAGTTGGGGAAGCCATCCAAAAGCATTTGCTCCCTAGCCTGCTTCTGATGGGACAGGACGGGGTGTGGATGACAGCTAGGTAGGGTTGGCTCCGCCGTTTCTGCCCATCAGTGCCTGGCCTTAGGGACACAGAGGGAGATGGCAGCTCAACACCTGGGTTTCTGTCTGACTCCTGGCCATAGTTAAAACACATGACCCTACGCCGTCCTGGGAATATTTGTGCAAGGTGCTGGTAGAGGGAAGAGTGGAAGTTGTAAAAAAGATAATAATAGTAGTAGCTAAGTCTTATCTAACATTTGCTCTGTACAAAGCATGGATGTGAGAATGAAACCAGCTCAGCCTCCCAGTAAGCCTCGGTCCAGGGAAGTGGCACTCAGAGAAACAGCACAATTCTCCCAAGGTTGTCCGCCCCGGGGAAGCAGAGCTGGGACGTGCACCCCGTCGGCTGACTCTAGAAGCGCTCTGTTCTCAGCTGCCACATGCGGTGCCAGAGCCCGGGCATCACCAGGAGCCAGGCCTCATGAGCAGGGCTCGGCCAGCCCGATGCAGTCGGAGCCCCAGAGGTGGTCTGACCAGCCTCCTTTAAGTTGGGCTCAGGTTAGGGCGAGGGCGGTACCTTGGAGTCAGACCCATCTCATTTAGGATCCCACCTCAGTGACTCCCTAACTCTGTGGCTTTGGAGAGATGGCTTAACCTGAGCCCTCACAGGTAAACATGAGGAATGACATCTTAAAGGCCAAGAGGAATTCGGGTTCTCAGTAGCCGGTGAAAACTACGCAAGCCGTTAAGCATTGTCCATGGCAGTTGGGCTTCATAGTGTAATGCGGGGGACACCGAGCAGCTTTCTGTCCCCTACAGAATACCAGCTTGTGTCTGATGCCTCATCTGCGTTCAGGCCTGAGTCAGGAGAAAGGCGCAGGCTTCTGGAGCGGCTGACACCGTGACATGAGTTAGCCAACAGACATTTTGGATGTGGCATCACCCCAAGTCTGAAAACGAGTCTGACAATAATACCAGGCCTATCTGCCTTGAAGGGTTATTTCCAGGCACTTATGAAATAACACGTGTGAAAACAATGAGAAGTGCTGTCTAATTTTAACTTCAGCAGCTCTCATGTGGCATCTCCTTTATGCCAAGGACATGGAAAGAATGGTTGCTGAGCCAGATAGGTGCCCTTTGAGTTCTTTGAGGAAATGAATCTAAGAAAAATGGAGGTTAAAATACTAAGACCCAGAGTGAGAAACAACCCACGTGCGGGATCCCATTGGGTGCGCCCGACGCTTTGTATGATCGAGTCTGGTTTCATTTTCCTCTGACCCAAAAAGTTGTTTGCTTCGTGAGGGTGAAGCCTGTGTCATGTTTACCTTCCCAGTACATAGTAATTTGCTTGACACACAATAGGTGCTCCATAAGCATTCGTTGAATGAATGAATGAATGAATGAATGAATGAACAAAAGTCCAAATAGAATTTCTCGCTGGGGATTTAGCTTTAGTCGCTATGCTCCTCCCAGGTCCTGACACCTCGGCCTGGGACTCTCCAGCGCTCTCCTGGTTTCCACCCCTCTCCCCATCCGGCCCCACAGCCCGTCTGTCTCTGCCAGGAGCCGCCCTGGCTCTTCCTCTTTGGCAGACAGGACCTTTGGGCAGCATCCCTGTGCTTGTCAGAGCCGAGACGCTGGTGAAATCACTTCTCTGCGGCTTCATCAGGGACTGCGGCCGCCTGGGTCTCTGCACACGGCGTCGCCCCGCGGTCATTGATCTCCTGTCTTCACCACCGAGCAGAACGATTTCACTTTCAGCTGACCAATTATGGAGGGAAAGGGCTCAAAACGAGAAGGGGGAGACCCATGAAATTCCCTAAGACAGAACTGAGGTCGCCCTGTGGGTACAGTGCCCAGGCGCATGTGCCGTCGAAACATGCTGGGCAGCCAGGCCCAGCTGCTCAGAGGTCGCTGTCTCCCCCACGGGCCTCAGTTTACAAATGGCTTCCTAGGTTTCCAGTTTTTTGTTTAGTTTTGTTTTTGGGGTGAGGGGATGAGAGGAAGGGATCCTGGATCCATAAGAGGCAGACATTTCCATTCATTTCTCCCAATTCATGTGGTTGTTGTCACAGAGCTGGAGTAGCACTCAGACATAGCAGGTGTCCTGAACAGGGAGGAGGACCATCCAACAGGGACTCATGCAGCTGCGCGGGCGAAAGATCATCTAGGCCACCGCTTCTCAGACTGTGTTCCTTGGAGCCTTGGAGTTCTGAGAAGCTGCTTCGAAGGGCTTTCGGAGGCCGGGGCAGCAGGGGAGGCAGAGCTGGTCTACCCATCTCACCCTACGCCCCACGATTTTTCTGTTACATGTGAATTACAAGGTCTCATTAGGAAAAAAATAGATTTTCTGTGCTTAAAAATATTTTAAGCTGTGGACGTGGGCAGTGTGGAACAGTGGTCGTAAAGGCTGGTTCTGCCTGCAGACCGGCCGGGTCGAAGCCCAGCCCTCCTCACTTACCGAACGTGCGGCTGTGCCGAGCCTCCCACGTCCCCTGATATGGTCCCCTCTCTTTGTCACAAGGACTCTGCCCCCACCACTCTTTCCTCTTGCTCCTGTATCAGCAACTTTTCCTTCTTAACTGAATCATCTTGTCAACATGTAAACATCTTTTAAAAAAAGAAAAGGAAGCAAAAGAAGTCTCCTTTGATCACATGCTACATCTCTCTTCTCCCCTTGAAAATAACTCTCCAAAAGAATTGTCTATCTGTGTCTCCATGTCCTCAACCCGGTACCCCTACCCCACCCACACTGTGGAAGCCACCCTCGTCAGGGTTGCCGGCCTCGTGCTTCAGTCCATCGCTGGCTTCCGGTCTCTCCTTGTCTTTCTGTCAGTAGCGGTGACATGGATCCGCATATCGTGTGTTTCCGTGACACCCCGCAGACTCTCCAGCCTCCTTTCTAGCTCTCCTCCCCCTCCCTGAGCTCTGGCCACACGCCTCAAGTTCCCTTTTCTGGCTGTGTCAACACCCAGGTGGCCCCGTGGACCATCTCCGTGCTCCCCTCCCTCGTCTGTGTCTCTAGCTCCCAGCACTGCCCTGGTCAGCAGACGCGTGAGTCCGCTTGCCTGCCTGACATCGCCCCCTGAATACGTAAGTGGCGTCTGAAACTCCACGTCCAGAACTGGTCGCCCAACCCTCCGAACATGCTCCATCCAGCATTGTCTTGTCGGCCAATGGCGCCGCGTGGCTCTGTCCATGTCATGCCCACACGTCCTCCGTCAGTAAACCCACTGGCGCAACCCCAGAAGGTACCCCGGAATTGCTGCCCCTCACCTGCAGTGGTAGCAGCCAGCACGCACAGCCGTCCACCTCGCGTGCTCACTGCGACGCTCCCAGGCCGGTGTCCTCGCTGCCTTCGCCCAGAGCCTCACGTGCTGGCTCCATCGGCGCCCTCCGCTGGCTTCCAGCCACACAGAGCACCGTGCAAAACTCCATCTCCACCCACACTGTCCTCCTGGCCAGAGCCCAGGTCGCCTCCTCGCCTCTCCACACGCTTGGCGAGGCCTTGCGCGCACGCTCCGGCCACTAGCTCTGCTGCAGAGAAGGCTGAACCCCCCACCCCGCACAGCAGGAGGGGCCAGGCAAAGGAGCAACATGTCCCCCTGGGCCCTGACATGTGGGGAGCTCGGTCCTCGGCCTGGTACGTGCCACAGCCACAGGCGTGACCAGCCCGGTCTTGAAGGCAGATCAGATGACTCTCGGAGGGTGGTGTGCCACCGCAGCTGGAGGGCATGAAGGCTGCGTGACAGTGGCTTTTCTGGATCGTAATTATAGAAATCCTCTTCCTCTTCACGGTCACTTACACTTTATCCTCCGCTACGGTTTCACGAGCATGGCCGGGCGCTGTCCCACCCACCCCTCACAGCACTCGGCACTTTGGACCCTCTTGTGACAAAGCTGAGGCTGGGGCGACATCGTGTTTGGGGGAGGGTGATGGCTGAATAGGGGTGCGCAGACCGGAGCGGGGCGGCACAGTCTCATGTGCTCTTTTCTCTCTGAGGCCGCGGTTTCCACAAATAGAAGTGGAATCAGAGCCTCTCAGGCCTAGCTGCCCTTTCAAAAATAGGCTGGCTCTCTATGTGGACGTCGGCCATCTGCGCCTGGTTCACTCTCCTTCAGCAGCAGCGACGCGCACCCGGTTCCCCCACCTTTCCACTGAAGGACAGACCTGAAGCACCGTCTCACCAGTACCATCCTGGAAGGGGACGCGCGTCTGAAGTTGTCACGGCTTTCCTCTAAAGGCCAGTAAATCCCCAGTAAGTTGACCTTCACTGAACAAGGTTTGTGCCTTTGAGAAGGGCACAAAATGCTGAGTAACAAGTGCCCCGCCTCGTCCTCAGACCGCCCACCCTGCCTGATTCTGCCCGATGCTGCTTGCTGGCTCCCAAGCCTCCCAAACCAATTAACAGCAATTATTTTGATTATGGAACTATAACAACAGATATAAAAATCCCCCATTAATCTCTCAATAAGTCAGCCAATGAAACAAAATCTTCCTGCCAACGGCTAGGCAGCCGAGGGGAAGCCCAGGGAGACATGTTCGTCAGGAAACGCTCCACAGACCCGGGGCTCGAGGTGGATCTCAGGGGGCCCAGACGGGGAGGGCAGCAGAACCCTCTGTCCCCGCAGTTACGCCCACTTTCCTGATTTCCGCCCATTACATCACAAGGTCATTTGCTCTTCAAAGGAGATGGCTTTGGTTCACCACCCCAAGCCTGCTGAAGAAACTACCATGATTCCACCTTTGGGGATGGAAGCTGCCAGGGACCACTTCTCATATGAAGAGAGGACAAAAACATATAGGTCCCCCATATATCAGATAAACGTCTAGAGGTTTAAAGAAAATTGCTGAGTTGTCGTCAAATTCAGTGGTGTGGCCTAAGGGTGCGTAGGGCCACCTGGCATGTGTTAGCACCAACGATCCCCAGCAGACTATCGCAGAGGACATGTTATTACCTGTTGGCCCCTCAGGGAACATTTTTTTTTGTCTAATTTATAATAATAGATAGTTTAAAGCAGCCATTAAAATAGCAAAACGCCAAACTAACCATTAAGAAGAAAAAGAAAACACAGCAGTTTAGAGAAATTAAATTAAAAAAAAAATGTCCTTTCCTGGTGGTCTGTGGACTGCCTCCTACCTTCCTGTCATTTTGAGGGACGGAGGTGGCCAACCCCTAACATATCACGAGAAGCTCACTCATGTTCTCTCAATAACTGGGCAGGGGGTCTGCGTGTGATCCCGTCCTCGTGAGGGAACTGAGCTGCCACCAGCTGTATGGCATGTCTCGCTAGGTGTCTCCTGTGCCTGCTAGTTCTAAACTGTCTCTGGTTAGAGCACATTTGCTCGGAGGTCATAGTAGAACTGACATGCGTGGTGTGTTTTTTTTCACGCGTTCCACGGCATTTACTGAGCGCCTACTAAACGCACGGTGCACGCGCCTGACTTAGGCGTTTGCTTCCTTACATCTCGTAGCATCCGGCCGATCAATTCCAAAACCTCAGATTAGACGGCTGGGGTTCTGAGCTGATGCGATTTTCCATGTGGCTGTGAGTTAGACACCCTAGTCTGTAAGAGACCTCAGTTTCTTTTACTACATGGCAACAAGGAGATAAAAGTTGATCCACACCCTGATCCAGCGCTTATTCTATAAGACTTAAGAGTTTTATTCCCATTGGTGTCATGAGTTCACGTGCTTTGTTCCAATGGCCAAAAATGGCCTCAACTTCAGACACCCTAACTCCACCGTGTCCCCGACCTCCAAGAAACACCGAGATGTGTTTACCATCACATGGGCAAACCTCGTCACTTAAGGCTATGTCTAATGTCAAAGTAACTGGTTTAGATTTTTAAAGTTATTCAGTGTGATAAATATCAAACTAGGGCTGGGCCACAGTGGGGCAGGGCTGAGGCACCCGAGCAGAACCCCAGGTGGCTTGTGAGAGCAGGTCAGTGACGAGTCTTGAGGCTGAGCCACAAGTTGGGTGTTTTGAGGTCACAGCGAGCTCAGGTCAGGAGAGATGAACTGTAATCTGGAAGACAAGGTGGCGACTTGTGAAGGCACAAACCCTAAGCCACTTCAGCGACCTCCCTCCCCAATCACGACACCAGCCTCAGCTGTCACAAGAGGGTCCAAATCGCTGGGCGCTGTGAGGGGTGGGTGGGACAGCGCCCGGCCATGCTCATGAAACCGTAGGGAGGATAAAGTGTAAGTGACCGTGAAGAGGAAGAGGATTTCTATAATTACGATCCAGAAAAGCCACCTTCACGCAGCCTCATGCCCTCCAGCTACGGTGGCACACCACCCTCCCCGAGAGTCATCTGATCTGCCTTCAAGACCGGGCTGGTCACACCTGTGGCTGTGGCACATACCAGGCCGAGAACTGAGCTTCCCCACATGTCAGGGCCCAGAGGGGACATGTCTGCTCCTTTGCCTGGCCCCTCCTGCTGTGCGGGGTTCAGCCTTCTCTGCAGTAGAGCTAGTGGCCGGAGCGTGCTCGCAGGGCCTGACCGAGGCGCGGTGGAGCCACAGGCATCTGTGTCCACCCCAGGGAGAAGCTCGGTTGAGCCCTGCCCGCACGCGCAGCCCGTCCTGCGCCCCGGGGAGTGTCGCACAGACGTGAACTCCTCAGAGGGCCTGCGAGCGGACCGCGGAGTGCAGCGTAAGGGGCAGCGGCCACGTCCTTTCTCCACGGCTGCCCTGAAGGCGTGGGGCGGACGACAGCGCAGGTACGACCTTCACAGCCCTGAGGGTCGGCGGTCCCGAGGCCCTTGGCGGACGGAGCTGAGAGCATCGGCGGCCTCTGCTCGCTCCGGAGCTTCGCGGGGAGAATCTGTGTCCGGCTCCGCCGCGGTGCTGACGGACCGGGCTCCTCGCAGCGGCAGCCCCGCTGCCCGGCCCCGCGAGGCCGCTCTCCCCAGGCTCCTGACTCGTTCTCCATCTCCAGGCCGCGGTGGCGCCTCTCCCGCTCCGCCTGCGCGCTCCTCTTCCGTGGTCAGAGACTCCTGGGGTTACGCTGGGCGGGGCGGAACGAGCCAGGAAGTCTCCCTTCGCCACCGTGCTCCACCGCCGTCAGGCCCTCAGAGTCCCTCTGCCACGCGGGGCAGCAGTCACAGCGTCAGGGACTAGGCCGTTTCTCTGCCGAGCTCAGACGTCCTGGCTCCGCGCTCCTCTCAGTGTCGGGTTCAGGAGCGTCGAGCAGAGATTAGAAAGAAAGGGAGCCGGTGCCTGAAGTGTCGCGATGGCCAGCGGCCTTCCTCCCGCACGGGTGCAAGTGCTTTCGCAAGGGCTGTGACTCTCGAGACAGGCTGTCACGCCATCTTCCGTCCAGCCTGTCTCTCAAAGGCTAAGCTATTGCAGACGCCGGTGCTCCGTCTGCTCACCGGGTGCTGCTAGGTGCTGGGAACATGGCGCAGTCTGGGGGTTTCCGAATCTCACCGTTTAGAAGAGAGAGAAACACGGGCAGGCGGTTCCAGCCCAGGGCGGACTCAGACCACAGCAACCAGTGGGCCGAGGTGCTCGCTGGCCTCCCACGCAGACACCTGCAGTCCTGTTTGACAGATCACCAAGTGAGGATCAGAAATGAGGCCACGTGTCGCTCAGGCTCATGGCAGCAGGTGAGAGCATGGTGCCAAATGTCCGGAGCCCAGTTCTGGCCGCGCTCACATGCCAAGGGCTGCTCCCACAGGACGTCATGTGCCCAGAGAGACTTTTCACATGTCCATATTAACTTAGATATTCCTGAAATCTTCCTCTCTGTGTCCCCGAGGGGACAGTGATGGAATCCCAGCCCAGGCCCGGTCCGTTTCACTCTTCATGTGCCTGCAGACCGACTCATCGGTTTCCAGTTTGCTGCAGGGTATGGGCCCTTGGCTGAGAGTCCCCTGTCCACCTGAGTGGCTAATGGGGACTCCAGTGAAGACAGCCGTGAATGCAACACTGTTACATGAGGAGGGAAGGCCACCATCTGACTGTTTAGTCAGGTCAAAGCAGATATTAATGAAACAATTGTATCTTTAAACGGTTAAATTACTTCCCGGGCTCCAGCCCGTTTCTGTTCCATCACGATGTGTGTGTGCGTGTTCGGTCGTTTTACTACGAGAATCCCACTTATGCTAAAGCTGCGCCTTCCTTAATTCATTCCCAAAGTTGAAAAGCATGATTCCGCCCGAAGTGCATCGTGTGCAACCTGCTGGAATTCCAGGGACATGCCTGCCTCCGGTCTGCTCTGGCTTACGGTGCAGGGACGCACGGGCCATCGGCAGCCAGTGAACTCTGTCTCGGCCCGAGCTCGGTATTTGCTTCACTCTGCGCGACCTTGTCCCGATCCCACCACACACGGGAGCAGCTTGATCCTGGGACCGTGAAGACCACGCCGCTTACGCCTCGCTGCTGCCCGGGACGTCTTTGGACACACCTTCCTCTGTGCACCTTCCCGTGTGGCTTCCAGCAGGGTGTCAAGGAGTTTCCTGCTCTTATGGTCGGTATCACCTCCTTCGGCCATGTATTCTCCTCTTAACATTTTTGGAAGTTTACTCAGCCCGAACTTTACCTTCTTAGTCTCATTTTATCTGTTGCTCATCCTCTTCTTCCCATGGCAGAAGTCAGTCTTCTTTAACGTTTTCCCTTTTGCCTGAACCCTACACCTCCGTTTCGTAACTGCTTTTTCAGTAACAACTGCAGTTATAGCCCTGTTATGCCTCCTCGTTTCGTCTCTCATGTTGAAGGGAATCTTCTCCGCTCCACGTTCCTGAGCCGTCTTCAAATTCGTCCTTCTGCCTCTGCACTGTGACCTGCCTCCCTGCTCAACACTGGATTATTCCAGCAGCCTTTCCCCACCTTTTAAACGTGTTGCTCTTTCCTCTAAAACTAAGTTCCTAGTTTACGTGATCAAGTGACTTTGTGGTCCTCCAGCCATTCTGCTGACCACTCCCTCCACCAGTGTGCTGGAGGCCACACCCTGCCCCCCTCCCCCAGCGCAGAATAACATCACATGGGTGTGAGAACTGCCTGCGGGGCACATCCAATCTATTTTAAGGCCGATGTCTAATGACTCTTTGAATCCTCTCTGCAAGCAAAGGATTTTCTCTGAATTCTGTATCGCATTTTACAGTCCATCCCGATTTGACATCAACCTTAGTATCGAAACGGTTATAGGTATAGATATAGATGCGGATGCAGTGGCAGGTGTACACACAGGCACGGCACACACACACGTGTACATGGGCCACTGCTGGGGAAGTCCTGGGCTCCTCTGAGCACGTTCCACAGACACTCCTGGACCAGACGATGCTGAAAGCCAGTTTTGACGTTCTGGATTCTGTAAAATCATTGACCGTGGAAATAACGACATACAAACATTTACATGCATAACTTCACTTTATAAAACAGAATCCTGGCAAGTTATTTCTAAAATAAACCCCATCCCTGTTGAACAACGTTACATTTACGAAGTGCTTTATCTTCAGTTCCGATCGCTCTCCCTTCGGCAGCAGCCTGCAGGCCTCTCACTTTTCACTGACATGCCCCACCCCACTCCCGTAGAAATGTTACTGCTCGACACCTGCCCAGTGCCACACACGGTGCCAGGTGCCTTTAAGTCATGTGAGTGTCTTTCGGGTTGTTCACTTGGCTTGCAGGGGGAATCCTGCTGGACTTTAGTTGCAGGAGGAAACTGCTTGAGCAAATGAACCCTGCGTCCCATCTTTTAATAAAGTGAAAAGAAATTTACTCCTTGCAGGGGAATAATGGCATAATTATCTCTTAAAGTGTCCGTTTGTTCAGAGCTGGTGGAAAGAGCATCATGGCCGAGCTCTGTGGTAGAGGGTCAGCATTTTTGCATGAGGAGTGTGTTTAAGGGAAGTCTACAGCGTCATCCTCGCCGCTTCTGCCCTATCTTAGGTGATGGGATACAACCGCTCCTTTCTGTTAGTTCAGTCACTTCTTAAACCAGAAACTGCATAAGGCCATGCGAAGGGAGATAAAACAGAGTCCCTGCCTTCAAGGGGCCCCCCATCCAATAAAATCTGATTACGGCGAAGCGTTGGGAGTGTGACGATGGTGGTGCGTCACCTGCTGGGGGACCGAGGAGGCAGAATTTCCGTTTATTCTCGAGAAAGTAGGACGCAGGCAAGAGTCACAGAGGAGTGACATGTGAGTCTAGGGATGCCTAGCATTTCACCAGCAAGCTCTTGGCAAGGGGGTGGTTTGTCCTCAGGCCCAGAGGCTCGGACGGGCTGGCGGGACCCACGGTCAGGCAGGAGCGTGGAGCCATGGCCAGTGAGAAGAGGCGTTACGGGTGGATCATGAACATGTGTGGCACCTTGTCCTACTCTACACCCAGCAAGGAAGATTTTCAGTCATGGGGCCGGCATAATCATATCTGTATTTTCAATCGTCATGATGAGACACTTCAGGGATTCTACGGACAATATGTATGGATTCTGGTGACATAGTAGAGCCATGAAAAAAGAGAAGTGATCAAAGAACATACTAACATGCCAGTCTGTGAGCTTGGATGGCTGGGTGGACAGTGATGGCATCGGAGATTACGGAGCCCAAAAGGGAGAAGCAACTTCTATAGGCAGTTGAGGGGACTAGGGCGGAGGGAGCCTGGCAAAAATAATAAACTTGCTTTTGAATGTATCTTTAGAAATTCCCATAATATATACACAAAAACGTAATAAATTATAATTTATATCATATAACATATTTATGTAATGTAAATGTATGTACTGTATAATAAATGCTATTGATAGATGCCATATATGTCATATAAAATATGTTCAGACCGGGATGTGCCAAAGTCCCTGTTCATACCTTATGGGACATATTCTAATAGTCAAGCAGTGCCCCAAGCCAGGGAGACTGAGATGCAGCGGGAAGGAGCCATTTTCTGGTACAAGTGGCAGAGCTGGTGGCCACGACCCACATGGAATTCAGAGCTTGGCGGACTCGACCAAAGTGCATGAAAGGAATTGAGCTATGGGCTTGGGCACCTTAAAACTCCCTGCACAGGAGCAGGACTCACCAGGGGACCTGGGGCTGCTGATGGGACATCAGGGAGCATTCGCCTAGGAGAGGGGAGGGGCAGGGCCATGGCAGGGACTAGGAAGCAGAATGAGAAATCACGCGCATTTGGTAGGATAGTCTGGAGAATAAAATGAGATAAGAAAAGGAAGGAGCTTGGTGTCTAACAATAAACACAGCTTCGTCTCAGCCTTTTAAGCATGCGCTGTAGACTTCAAAAAAGACACACGACCACTGTTAGGACTTTTTTATTAAGTGAGCACTTGTAGTTTCTGTGGCATAGAAGCTTACTTTATGTAATCCCACATAGAAATTCTTCAGCAAGCCATAGATTCATCCTTGGAAGCAACGTGTGAATGTGAAATGGGACGTACTGGAGTTTCGAGTGACCTTCCTATTTGTACACATTTTATTCTCAGTGCTGCCACACACACACACACACACACACACACACACACACACACACTCCCTCTCCCCCCCCCCATGCTGTGATACTTGGCATCTTGACACATATCATTTCGTTTTGTTTTGTTTTGCAATGATGGCTCAAAAAGTGATTACTTATCTCCAGGAATTACTATGGTCCAGGAAGTTTGCACTGGCTCTCCCCAACAACCTGCCCACTGCCCTCTCCTCCCCCTGCTGTCTGTTTCTTCATCTCCTTTCCAGAAAGATCTTCTGCGGTAGAAGCCGGGGAGGAGAATGTGAAACTTCTCACATCCTAATAACATAAGGGCCTTTAAATGTGGTTTTATTGATGTCACAAAGGCTCAACTAAATTCTATAATTCAGCTTAACTAAAGCCAGACTTCTTCAATAACTTTTCAAAAAGATTCTGAAATAATGGCTCCTTTTTAAAGTTTCAGCAGCCAAGGGATAGTATTCAGCTACCGAACTATGTTAAGTCAAAAAATATTCATCATCCAATTATGATGCACAAATTTAACACAACTATTATTCGAGAGACAGGTTGTCGATTTATAAGATCTCTGATTTTCTGAGCATTGAGGAAAATGAAGTTCAGGTGACATACATGTATTTTTCAAAAAAATGTTTGCAAGGTTGTATCTTTCGCATTAAGTGAGAAATACCTCTATCTTATTCCCAGAAGTTAGTTCCCTCTGACTGCATAATTTAGTACAAAATTAAATCCTTGTTTTTAATATTTACTAAATTTACAAGATTATTTTTAATTAAAATATTTTCCTTTCAAATATCTAGATATCACTATGTGATGGCAAAATTCTGCCATATTCTAAGAAAACATGAAAGAGGTCTATTGAGCTTCGAATTTCACAGGAAAAAGGAAATTAAAAATTTAGCTGTTGAAAAGTAAAATAGCCCTCTAAATGCATTTTAGTTAAAATAAACAAACAAAAAAACAAATTATACAAGACCGAGGAAGTCATACAATTAAAAGTACTTTGTTCTTGGATAGATGTTTCAGCAGGTTAAAAGGCAAGTGCTGCCAGTGAGCACTGCCTGCGTGTGAATGTGCACGTGGACGGCATCACACACGTGCCTGTGTTCACACACACACACACACACACGCACACACCACACACACACACAGTTAAGGACTTGGACTCAAACGTTGCAAGATGCATTTCTGAATAGCTTATTGGTCCAAAGTATGGCTGATGCAATTATGCAAGTAAATCGAATGATAGAAAAATATGTTTGGTTCTGAAATACACCATAATATTAGAGAACGGCATAGTAAAAGGCAAGGTTTTCTCCCTTTGAAAAATGAGGTCTCTTTAAAGCTCACCGAAAACACGTGGACTTGTTACCTGTTACTCTGCTCCTTGTCTGGAGACAGAAGCAGATGCACAGAGATCACGTGACATCTCACAGGCTACGACAGTCTGCAGCTGCCTTACCCAATACTCTGCCTAATAACTGGAAGGACGGAGGCTTGAAACTACCCTCTTCCTCCCTCCTCTTCTTGTCTCCATCTCTCTCTGCTACAGAAGGGTTCAAGGAAGGGCTCGAGTTTTCTCATACTCTAACTCTAATCATCTGCTAAAATGATGTTACGGTTCATGGAATTGCCAAGTTAATTGGATTTTGACTCCACTTAAATTACTTTTAGGAGACCGATCTCTTGGTCGCAGAGGAAATAAGTAAGTGGGCTCCAGAACTCCAACTCAGATAGTTAATGACATCATAACACAGAATCAGCAGCTTATTCGAAGACGGCACATTAATAGTTATTCCTTAATTTATTGATTATGAATTCATTGTTCTTATGGAAAAATACAAGATATGCCTGTGGACTCATCCAGAACTCAACAGGTGAATGAAGCAATGAGAAGACGATTCCTGTGTCTATGCGATGAAAAAAATACCAGATCCCCAATGACATTTCAGGTAGCTGCTTTTATAAAGGAATTTATTCAACTTTTGGGGGATGTATGGAAATAGTCTTTCTAAAAGTTAAAAACAAAACAAAACAAAACAAAAAAACAAAAAAACACCTGACCTACGAACCATTTACTTTCCACGTACATCAAGCACCCTGAGGAAAGCCCCAGGATTTTTTTACAAGCTTAGCATTTAAGGGGGATAGTGTGATGATGGTGTTTATTGGCATGAATAATAGATTTCACAAGAGTAGGTGATCAAACGCCGATATTAATGAAGAGACTATTATCCGAAGAGGATGGTGTTTGGACATAGCATGAGAATGAAAATGAAGTGCAAACACGGAGAGTTTAATTGGCGATGCATACAATGCTCTAAGGGAAGAAATGATGAGGGAACGGGGAGCCTGGCCAGGAGCCGCCTTCACGGCCCCAGAGTTGATAGGAGGCCCCGGAGCAGCCCAACGTGCAGTAACGAGAGCTTGTAATGGGGTGGCGCAGTGGGGTGAAGGGAAGCCAGCTATGAGCGAAGTTGTGGAGGCAGAATTGACAAGCGCCGGACTCTAATTGGATTTAGGAGGCGAGAGAAAGGAAGGTATCAAAAATGACCAAGAGTTTTAGAATTCGAGACGAGAGAGCACCTGTGTTGTTTTGAGCCTAGGAGAGCCCTAGAGTTCATCTAGTACAATCTGGAATTACAAAGACGAAGTTCCAGAGCATTTAGGTCATCAACTCAAAGTCACACAGCCGTTAGTGACAGAGTTAGACCAGAATCCCAAACTTCTGACACCAGTGTTCATATCACTTATCCAAGGTTGGAGAAGTTATCAAGAGAAACCTAACGGAGAACACGTTTAATACTGAAACAGAGATGAAGATGACATGGCAAGAGCGACAGGAAAGGGTGCCTTTAGAGCGCAGTGACAACCTGAGCAGAGCGCCCGCACCGCACGCACGCGCCTGTCCCCGTAGCTTCTCTGCGACGCAGGCGCTGATGCCGGCCCCACTCACAGACGGGCCTGCGACACACAGAGGCTGCACGGCTTGCCCCAGGTCGCAGAGCTTACAGGACCGCCGGACACAGCCAGACAGCCTGACCCCAAGGGTGCATTCTTATCGCTTTGTGCCTTACTGACCTTGCAGGGTCACTGGACAGCCAACTCGGGATGTCCACCCAGCTGTTACAAAGTTGGCACCATGTTTGGGCTGGAAGTGAAGACCAAAGACAGATAAAGCCAGGGCTGAGGCCGCGGCAGTGAAGGCGCACACGGCAGCAGGCGAAGCCACTGACGGCTCATCCTCGGAATGGGGCTGATTGCAGAGCAGGAGACGGGAGACTCAGAGGAGAACAGTCACAGAGACAGGAGAAGCCGCCATGAGCAGGGTAATGCAGACTGTGCATTTTTGTTTTTCTTTTGATTTTCCTACTGGAGGCTTCCAAGCGGACCTGAGGATAAGGTAAGCAAAGAAGCTTGCCCCAGCACGAAACGTTTCAGCTCAAGGCGGCCTCCTTAGCAGAAGCGCCATCTCTGCCTTTCCGTGTTGGATAAACTTAGATACCAGTTTTTGGCCTGGCCTTCGGCTTCAAAGTTTTTCCCAACATTTGGCATCAACTTAATCTTGTCTGCGTTGTCTTGGCAGCGGTAGCTAGAGACTCACCAGCTCGGGTGATCTATCCGTCCTGCTTCTTGATGGTACCTGTCGAGAATTGCTTATTTTCAAGAAACAGTAATGATCTAAAGCAAGCCTAGAATAAAGGGAATATGTTTCCTTAAGGGTCCCATTGCTCAGGGCAAGAAAAAGCAGCCCAGCTAGGGGGACAGGGAGGAGAGACGCGAAGGCGTCCTCATGCCCTCCCTCCTCCCTCCCCCCACCCCTGTCCTCCTCCCCCCACACCCCCTCCCCCGTCCCCCTCCCTCCACCCCGTCTCCCTCCCCCTCTCAGTCTCCTGTCTTCACATAGCGGGATCCCGTATGTGTTGTGAGCCTGCCGTATGCTGTCTCCACTATCTACTGCTTGGTCATCAGACTCTCTGCCCCCTAAAGAGCCATCTAAGTGCCCCCAGTCTATGTCTTTGCAACTCTGGGGACCACCACAGACAGATACACCCCCAGGCCCCAGGCCACGGTGCTTTTCCAAGAAGTATCTGTTCAGAAGGAGGGCAGCATTTCTCATCCTCCAGCCGGTGACATGAACATGCTCGCCCACCCCAGGTCAGGCCCGGCGGCTGTCAGACCCGGCCTCCAGGTCACCGCGCTGTCCAGAGTTTTGGCTTCTTTTTTTCAGATGTCAGGCGTTCCTCATTTTTGAGGCAAATCTCCTGCCCCAATGTCTCAGGCCCCTGCTCCCAGGGGACGAGAGCGCCCCTCCCCTTGACTCAGAGGGTTCCTTTGAGGGTGCAGCAGCGCCCGCCCTCCTGCGTCTCCTCTGCCCGCCTCCCTCTCTGCCTTGGGCTTTGTCAGTGCCTTTCTCTCTACACTGCATCTCTTTTAGTTCCAAAAATAGATCATCCAATTTAGGAAGAACAATTAACTGGGATGAAGCAAAAAGTCCGAAGGATGGGGAGGCGCCACCGCCGCTGTGAGGCCTGCGCGGTGGGCCGCGCCGTTCCGCGTGGTCCCGACAGGTGCGCGTCAGGAAAGCGGCCTCAGGAGGGTCGGACTCGGTCTCTGCAGGTCCACGGCCCCTGCCTGGTCAGCTCCGAACCTGTCACAGGACAGTGCCACGGAGAAAACACGGGCCGGGGGCGCTGCGAGCGTTCGTGCAGCGCATGCTCCATGAGAGCTGCTCTCGTGCGTCCCGCCTGGCGCAGACGCGGGACCCTGGGCGGGGCCCCTGGCCGGGCCCCTGGCCGGGCCCCTGGGCGCAGAAAGGCCGAGGGCGCGGAGCATGCTCGTAGCTCCACCCGGGGCCTTCAAGGCTGCGCCCACACAGCACGATGGCTCTCGACACGCGTCACCTTCAGAGCCACCGAAATCGGAGCCGCCGCGTCCTTGGCGGAAGGCAGGTTGGCAGTCTGCTCCTCGGGGTATCCAGGCGAACCTGAGGGCGCAACGCCTGGGAAATGCTGACAGAAGCGTCTTCGCAAAGACACGGCCTCGGTTAGAGGGTTCGCGGGCCCTCCCGGGGGGCGGTTCTGCCTTCTAGGCTGTCACAGCCGGGGAGCTGGCCAGGTGCTGATGTCCTACGGTGTACGGGACAGGCGTCCACACAAAGGCCAGGCGGCCCACACCCTGCCCCGCAGAGGTCTTTCCCGACCGCCACCCGGGATTCGCGGCTACTGCGCAGAAACCCGCAGAGCTTGCGGGGTCTCCTTGAATGCTCTCAGCTGTGCGCCCTGCAGGCGGCTTGGTGGTTCACCGCCATCATTTTTTTAATGGAATGAAATAAAATAGAAGAGAAGAGAATAGGAGAGAGGAAAATGCATCAGAATATATCACACCTAGTAAGGGGAAGTATTATTTCATATTTCTATTTCATTTGCATGTATCAACTTGATTATTGTGGAATATAAAAAGAAGATACAAAATATATTTCTCATTTATACATTTTTGTTATTAAATATATCACATATCCATGAAAGTACACAGGCTATAAATGTGTGACAATGAATTATTATATTCATTATGTTATTATGAAGCGAACATCGTATATCCCACCAGGGCGAGAAAGAGAAACCAGTGGCCCATCACCCCTGGGGACCTCCACAGCATAATCTCCTCTCTCCCTACTGTAGATAAAAGTTATCCTAACTGTTATGGTGATCGCATCCTGATTTTTCTGATAACTTTTCAAGTATGCCTCCCCAGCTGGCTTAGTTGAGCTCTGCAGTTCGAGCATTAGGTAAACGTCTGTTACATCTGCCCGCGTTCGTTCACCTTCGTCTTGGGGAGACTGACCTCCGTCGTTGTACGTGCAGCAGTGCATTAATTTTTATGACCATATGGTATTCTGGTGCATGAATATACCGATATAGTTATCCATTCTACTGCTGGGAGAATTGGATTCTTTCCAGTATCGGTCTCTAATAAATAATGCAGATGCACGCATTCCTGTACATCGGCTGGTGTGGGTGCGTGCACGATGCTTAAGGGTGAAATTGCTAGATGTGAAGGTGTGGGCATATATAACGTTGGGAGCTGGTGTTTCTCAGAGTATATGTGTCAAACAGGAGAGTATGAGGGGTGCGATTTCGCCACAGCCTCGCTGCACTTGGCTTTGTTTGTATTTTTATTTGTAGACATTCTGGAAGTTGTGTGGTGATATCATGTTGCAGGTTTAAGTTTCTGTGCCCTGATTATTAATAGATTGAGCATATTTTCATATGATCCCTAATCTTCTGGGCGTCCTGTTTGGTGACATGCCTGTGTAAGTCTCTTGACCATTTTTGTATTGGGTAGTCTATTCTTTTTTTTTATTAATTTCTAAGAATTTTAAAAAATCCTTGCTGTACAAGCCTTTGTTGGTTTTGTGTGTTGCAAATATCTGCTCCCACCGAACAGCTTGCCTTTTAAAAATCTTAACTGTCCTTTGATGAACAGAGCTTGTGAATTTTTAATGTAGTCAAATTGACCCAGCTCTCCCTTGCTGACTAGTGCTTGTGGTAACCTATTTAAAGCACCTTTCCCTACCCTAAGTCTAGGAAGATATAGTCCTGCATTATCTTCTAGAAACTTCACTGTTTTGCTTCTCGCACTGGGGCGCAGCCTACCTGGAGCTGCTACAGCGTGAAGCAGCAGTGAATTTCCATGCTCTTCCCACGTGGTTCGCTGAGTGTCAGCTTAACAGATTCCAAGAATCACCCTTCGCCAGAGCCCCGAGTGCCAACTCTGTCACGAATTAAGACTTCACGTGTGCAGAGATCTGTTTCTGAGCTGTGTGTGCTGCTGCTTTATCTATATTTCTATTATCTATTTGGTTGTCTTTACCATAATACCACACTGTATAAATTAGCTTAACTGTATGCCTCGATGTAAAACAAAGCAGATCCTCCTGCTTTTTCTTCTTCTTCAAGATAAGCGTTGTCTCTTTGGTCCTTTGTATATCCATGCAGGTTTGAGAATTAGCTTGCGAAGTTCCTCAAATATCCCGTTAGGACTGTATTGACTGTATAGATCAATATAATCAAAATAGAAAGAATTGACATCTTTAAATATTAGATCTTCTAACCTAAAAAATGTAGTATCTATTTCTATTAAAATTTTTCTAAATTATGATTTATAGTTTTCTGCGTAAGGACCTCATACACATTTCATTAAATTTAAAGATCAGGTTTTGATATTTTTGATGATATTATAAATGGTCACTTTAAAAAATTTTAGTTTCTGTTTATAGTTTATTATAGAAATACTACTGATTTTTGTTTTTTGAGCTTGTATTTATCAAATTTACCTATCAGTTCTAATACTTTACCTGCGAACTGTTGAGAATTTCTATATGTACACATAATTTATAAATAATAACAGTTTATTTACTGTTTAATGTCTTTTTTTTTTTTTCTGATAGCACTGGATAGGACCTCCAGTAAAAGACAGAATATTAGTCTGGATGTTAGACCTCTTGATCGTATACTAATCTCAAAGGAAAAGTTTTCAGCACTGAGCCATCGAGGCTCATGCTTCCTGTAGGCATTTTACAGACAGTCTTTATTGGATTAATAATGCTCCTTGTGTTTCTTGTTTATAAAAAGTGTTTCTTATGAGTGGATGCTGGGTTCTATTACATGTTCTTACACATATATTCAAGTAATACTATTTTCTCTTTATTCTGCTAACATATCAAATACTACTAATGTTTTAATTAATACCACCCCTGTATTAATGAAATAAACTCCACACAGTCATAATGTATACCCTTTAACGTGCCAAAGGATTCATTTGCTAATCACGCATTTGTTCGGGATTTCTGCGTCTGTGTTCGTAGGAGAGACAAGCCTATCGTTTTTCCCTCTCACGACATCTTGTGGATCGTGGCATCATGATGCGGTGGCTGTATGGTGCCTCTGTTTTCTGTCTTCCCTGGCTCCCTGGAAGAGTGTGTACGAGGCTGTCCTGTGCCCTCTAAATGTCACGTGGAAACAGAACGGTGAAGCTTCTGAGCTTGGAACTGCTTTCGTGAGAAAGCTTTTAATTACAGATCCATTCCTCAAACAGTTATAGGACAATGTGCATTCTTAACTTCCGTCTGTGGCCATTGCAGTAAATTCAATTTACCTGAAATTCGTCACCTCTTTACTAGCAAATTGTTCACAATATCCTCTTATTACCTTTTTAGTTGCTGTAGAATCTGTGTTGATAGCCCTTTTAAATTCCTGAATGCCTTCTTGTGTTTTCTCTTGATCAGCCTTTCTAGGAACTTATCCATTTTATTAGGCTTCGTAAACGTCTGGCCTATCATTTGAGAGAAATGTGTTAAAAATGTCTGCCCAAGATTGTGAATTTATTTCTCCTCGTAGCTTTAAAAATATTTTGTCATATATTTTGAGACTGTTGTATTATCTGCATACAAACTTATTTGGAAAATATTAAGTTGGATCCATATCTCAAATAAAGTTCAGGACAACAAACCAAAAAAAAAAAAAAAAAAAAAAAAGCTTTGGGAAATAATGAGAGCAATGCTCTGTGATCTCCTTATGAAAGCCTCTTAGACGCTCCCCAAAAAACTATAAGTTCTAAAATAAATTACTAATAAATTTGATTATATAAAATAAAATTTCTTTTGGATGGCAAAAACACTATATATAAAACTGAAGGACAAATGACAAAACTGGAAAAAAATTTGAAAATCAGATCATGAAGGATTAATTTCTCTAAAATATAAAAAAACTCCTATAAATCAATAGCAGTATAAAAGAAAAGGAGCAAAGAGTATTAATAAACAATTCAATTAAAAAAATTAAATGGATTAAATCTATGATATTACTTGGCCTACTCAATAAAAGACAAATCAAGTTTACACTTACCAATAAAGTTTTCACACATCAGTTTGGTACAGATCATAAAGATTTATATGTCATTGATTTGGTAAGAGAGGAGGAAAATGAAACTCTCAAACATTGGTGGCGAATTAAAAATTAATATGACCTCCATGAAGGAGAATAAAATATGGCAATATCTATCTAAAGAAATATCTTTTGAGCCAGTCAGTAATCCAAAATTCAGGAATTTATCCCCAAAATACATGTACACAAGTGCAGAATGGTGTGTATAAAACTTTTCATTTCAACAAAAAAAATTTAACATAACCTAAATAGCTACCCATCAGTGGCTGTCTAAACTTCTTATGATTTATGCTGACAATGGAGTATTACATCAGCATAAAAAATGAGGCAATATGTGTATAGACGTAAAATTGTTTTAAATATATATAGTAAGGTAAAACTAAGTGTAGAACAGTATGTATGCTATCTATGCTACTATTGCATTAAAAGACGTATAAGAATGTATAATACTTTGCTAGTATGTTAAAATAATATATATGTTAGAATGTGCGCACAAGGATCTCATAGGACTCGTTTCCACCTGCAGGCTGGAGGTACCTTAGTGACAAGGGAACAAGGATGGGGAGGAAGATTTTTAATGACAAACTGTTTTTTAACTTTAATTTTTTTAACCATGCACATTATTTCCTATTCCATAAATAAATACAAATTCACTGGTCTCAAACAGCTGATCTCAAAATTTTTAGTCCGGCTTACCCACTTCACCCATTCTCATTTTCCGCCAGGGAATAGAATTCGGTGGTAACAAGGAAGGGTCACTGTAGAAGAAAATCTGAGGAATATTATGTATCCATCTTCCTTAGCAGTGAAGGCTTGGATGATTCATATTTGCATTTGCAGTGTTCCATGTCCCGAAGTCCAATTAGTAGAGAAATATAGGCCAGAAACGCTGTTGATACAAATAGGAGCCGTTATATACTATAACATTAACTCAACCTGTGACTTTCAGGCCCTTTTGAACATGACCCACACCAGGAAATATGTTCTGTATCCTGATCCACACAAACATGGAAGTTTTGTTTAAAAAATAAAATATTCTCTAGTTGATTTTATAATTTTTTTTATTTTTAAAAATGGTGTTTATAACCCACTTAATTGGTTTTATAACCCGCTAATGGATTACATCATGAAATTTGAAAAATACTAAAATAACCATTACGTAATATAATTAATGTTAACACATATTCATATTGTGTAATATAAATATAATATAAAATAACAGTTAATAGTGAGGGTATAAAGGGTGCAGTTTGGGGAATGCTTTAACCCCACCATAATCTCCATCAGCACACACTTTTCAGTCACCCAAACAAGCACATGTCTTTCTTAGAAACCTGCATTTGCTATGCAAACTCGACCCCAAGACCAGCCTCAAGCTTCCTTTCCACATCTGAAAAGGTTCCCTCCTTCCACCCGACACTCGAGTGGAGATTCTGGAGTCGCTGCTGAATTTGACAGATAACGAAGTGAAAACAAAAAGTGAGTTATTTAAATGAAAGAATGAAAGCTATTGGAAAACTCCAGTCTGGTTTTCCATGGTTCTCTTCCAAAACCATGCTAATATTACTGTGAGGGGACTGAGGCGGGAGGGATATGAACCAACAATGGCAGAAGGAACTGGCCAAGTCAGCACGTGGAGAATGGAGCCGGCCTGAATGGGGTCTGTGGTTCCCAAGGCCTCGGCTTACCCACGCTGCTGGAGGGGCTAGATGCTGAAGGGGACGACTCACTCAGGCCCACTCAAGGCAAGCCGGTTTCCTGTCCAGAAGCCAGAAGAGGCTCAGGAGTGACAGATACTAGTTACTTCGGGAGGCAGGGCTGGAGAGCCTGGCTCTGCTCCCCAGAGGTGAGAGGTAGCGGTGAAAGTCCCAACCCTCCAATCCCAGGTCGGTTTCCCTGGCAACCAGCCCCTTCCATCTTCAGGGGCTTTCCAAAAGTTGCCTCATTAACATAAATTCCGGTGTGATTGAAGTAGGCGAGTTATGAATAACAAAAGACTTCACTCTCTTTTCTGCTTCTACTTTTATAGCTCAGATCACTTGGGAAAATCCAAAGGTTTTAGGGGCTCTGCGGCAGGAAGGGGACAAAAACCAGGCATATCTTTCTCATTACAAATCACAATGTCCCTGAAATCATACAGGAAAATTCCCCAGAACTGAAGGACGGAATGGCCTAGTGAATGCCCAGGACAATGAATGAATAACAGCATCATAGGAAACTCATACAGAAAGTCTTACTTTTTAAAAAATCAGTAATTTGGGTATAAGCATGACAATTGGAAATATGGAGGCATTTTTTTTTTTTAATGCCAGAGGGAGCAGCTAACACTGCAGAGCACCGATGCCTCCGGGCTGTGGGGTTTCGCAGAAAAGGGGAAGAGGGCTATTGCTCTTGGCTGAAAATCTAGAGGTACAGCTTGGCTTTTAAAGCCGTGTATATGTTACTTTACGTTTTTGTTCAAAAAGAATTAAATGTAAAACATGCACCTCTTTCAAGACATGAAGTATTTGTCAGAGTCTTTCCAGAAACTCATAGAATTCCAAATTTATGCTTCAGTTCAGTTACCTTGCCACACTGTGGGCAGCAGTTTGACTTTGTAATACTATGTATCTCAGTGGCCTCTAGAAATATACAAATTTTAAACACCTTAATTAGTTGCATAGCACTTTGCTAGTAAGTTGCCCTTAACTATGTGTAGAAATGCTCATTTATGGAATTGCATATTATTCACCTGTAAGAACTAAGAAAGTGGCCTGCCTTGGGGTCACTCCTTGATCAACAAAAGATTCTTGGAGCTCAATCTTGGGCCATGATTCATAATGTGAGAATGAGCTGTCTCCTCCTAAGTATCTCGGGTTTTTCAGGAATTCTAAGAATTTGCACATTCATTCATTAAACATTTATTGAAGTGTATTGTAAGGCAGACATTTTGCCAGGTGCTGAAAATAATAGAGATTAGAGTCTAATGATCTGACTGGTGTCCAGGGATTCTAGTGACTCTGGACTGGAATTGAGTCCTCCAGTGGCTTCAGGTATCTAAGACATTTCCATGTTATGGGCAAAAATCTTAAGTTTGTCATAGAAACCTGAGAGTTTCAAGGTGTCCCACCTTTTGCGACTTAAAAAATATAGAGTCCTTCAGTAGAAGGGACCCGTCGCAGACCCTACTACCTATCCATATCAACTTCCACCTCCCGCTTTCTCTTTGCTAAGAGAAGCTTGACTTTGTGGTCGCGAAGTATGAGTGTTGAGAGATGGATCATAATTTACTTAGCCAGTGTGACAACTGTGTTTCAGACTTTCACAGCCTCCCTTGCAGCTAAGCATGGTCACGTGACTGCTTCTGACCAATTGTATTAAGCAGAAGCCTGTTGGAGTTTCCGAGAAAGCTTTATTGTCTTTCTAATAAACGAAACAGGCCTTAGTGGGAAATGCTGACTCCCTTTCTTTCTGCCTTAACACGGACATGAGGCCCAGTGCTCTGGCAGCTTTTGTGTTGCCGTGATAATAAGAGCCAAGATGCTAGTCTAGCAGAAATACATGAGGGTCTCGGTGTCTAAGGGCCCCTGTGAGCATCTGACTCAGGAGCATCACTATCTTTCTTTGATTGCGTTGCCCAAGTACCAAGATCTGTTTCCACCCACAGAACACTGAACACGTGAAGGTTTTCTCCCTTCAACAGCCCGTTCTCCAACACCAGTTAGGTGTCCTACAACTTAATTCAATTCCGACAGTACCTGCCTGGGGCTGGCATCGGACCCCACAAGTTCACAGCTCAGTCCCGCAAGACCTCCCCTTCCCCACTTCAACACCCATCCCTGCCCCAGGTCTCCCACGCTTCTGACCGAGCAGCTGCAAATCAGACACTCCCATGGCTCCCTTCTTGGGCTTGGCGATTTGCTAGAATGACTCACAGAACTGTTAGGACACCTTATGTTACTGGTTTATCATAAAGGAGACAACTCACGGATGCATCGGTCGAGGCGTTCTCTGAGCCTTGTGCCCACTCCAGGCTTGCCACCCTCCCGCACCAACATGTGTTCATTCACACACCTGGACGTTCTCCGCGCCCTGCCGTTTAGGGTTTTAGTGGAGGCTCCATTATGTGCGCACAGTTGATCAAGTCATTGGCCGTTGCTGATTAACTCAACCTCCAGCCCTTCCCTCTCCCCAGGGTTTGCCAGGTCTTGTTTTATAGAGGAAAAAAGACACCAGTCTCAGTTCCTCTGTTCGTCGTCACTAAGCTTCCCTTACACAGCATGGGCGCTGACCGAGGGCCTGGGCTGAAGGGGGCCGCCTTGGCTGGAGGCAGCCAGTGCTCTGCGCATGTGTGTTGCGCTCCAGAATTGTGGATTAGGGTTCCCTCTCTCTTCTTTGTCCTGTTTGATAAGTAATGTCTCGCTTTCAGCTGCCTTGTAATTTGGGGAAGTGTCAGATAAAACAATTATTCAATCTTACCTAATGTAGGTAATCAATATTGATTTAAGAAAAATCGTTGCTACTAACTTACATATTTGATATTGACTTCATAAAATGTGGTGCAATGAGAAAAACACAATATTTTCCATCATCTCATCATCATTATTTAGTCTACTAAACTATTTTATGCTGCCTTGAAATCTGTCAAATCAGAAGTGCTAATTCAGGAATGTAAAGTTCATCGATTTCAATTTACTTTTTATCTACATATAAATACAAAGTAAAGCTAAGGGTTCAGACGATTAGTTGTATAATTGAATTCTACTCACTTTAGATTTTAAAACATTCTAATGCAGCAATTTTGTTTTATAAAGGTAACTGCACAGAATTTTGAAACTAGAAGGGGTCCTAAGTATTTGCAGTCCAACCTCTTTCTGAAACATGGGTTTTTCCCCCATAACTGTCTGAAAACCGTTCCCTCTGTGTGTGAAGAAATATAGTCGCCTTCAGGTCAATTAGAAGAAATAAGAAAACGAGAAGAAAATATCGCAATGTGAACAACCCCTCGTCTCTTTCTTGGACCAGTACGGTTTTCAGAAAAATCATGACGGATCTAGGCCATTCTAGCTTCTTCTATCACCCGTAGCAACACCTTTTACTCTCATGGTCTAAAAATGGCTGTTTTACATCCAGATGTTATGTCTACGTTCCAGGCAATAAATTAGAAAGGAAAGGGCAAAAGGCATGAGTATGCTACGTCTGTCCATTTTTAGCACTAAAAAAATAACTTTCCCAGAAGTTCAGCCCAATAAATTTATTCTTGTATCTCATCGCCCAGAACTATGACATATGACCATGCCCAAGTGTAAGGAAACCTGGGAAATGAGGTTATCTGGCGGGTGCGTTGCCATCCAGATAAACTGTGACGTGCAGGTGAGGAAGAGTGTGCTGGGGGCGCTCGGGCTGAGTCTGGTGCGTCTTCCTTTTGGAAGCTGAGGGCGCAGCGTTTGCTCGCAGGCCTCAGTTCCGTTGGCCGTTCTGACGTGTGAGTGCACTGGAGACAGAGAGGCTGGGCTGAGGGCGCTGCAGGGAAGCATCACTTCAGAAGGACGCTGACCTGCTTTCTCCTGCAGCAAGTGGTTTTCTGGTATATTCTTTCCTCCCCTCTCGAAATACTCTCTTGCATAGGGGAAAAGAAGTGTGTAGGGTTCCTAGACAACACGGGTCCGGGAAGGCGAGGCAGGAGGGAGGAGGGCGGTCTGGGTAGCGGTGCTGGGCAGCCGGAGGCGGGCCGGACTTCCTCCTGACTGATCGCAGAGCTGGGAAGGACACCTGGGATTGGCAAGGACAAGCAAAAAGCCCAGGTCAGGGATCCCTCCTGATTCTTCACCCCACAGATGCTCCCACTTCCTCCCCCCTCCCTTCGCCATGTGCCTCTGCAGCTCCTGTCATCAAGAGATGGTGCAGGGGTGCCAGTTTCATGGTCCTTGAAGGTGGGCTGGCCTCAGGACTTGTTTCGGTCAATAGAACACTGTGGAGATGTGCCAGGCCCAAGCTCGGGCCTCAGAAGACATTGTACACCTTTATGTCCTCTCTTGGGACCCTTTCTCTCTTGGGACCCCACCACCTATGCAAGTCTGAGCTGGACTGATGAATGACAAAAAAGCAAGAGCCATCACTGTTGTCACCCCCAACTGTAGCCAGCCACCGCCGCACATCACGTGAGGTCCCAGCCAACCTCCCAGCCATCTTGATAGGTCTAGCTCAGCTCAGCCCAGCAGGACCCAGCTCAGCAGAGCCTCCCAGCTGAGCTGTGGAGTTGTGAGCAATAGAAAATTATTATGTTTCGAAGCTAGTACTTTGGGGATGGCTTGATACACAGCAACAGGTACTTGGTATGTTCTGACAATTGGGATTCCCTAAAATAAAGCTTCCTTTGGGGGGGTCTGCAACTGTCTCAAGGCTTGTGCTTATATTTTCTTTATACTGTCCAGTAATTCCTTTAGTAAAATCTAAATGGGATCAATCCAAAGTGAAAGGAGGTTTGGTTTAGAAAATAGAGAAGAGAAAATATTCAGGCGGGCCACCAGGTCTACCCGGAAGGGCTCGTGGAGGAAAGCACAGCACTAGTGGCCCACAAGGCATGGAGGCCCACGGCGGAAGGCAGCCGCTCCGGGAGGAGCTTCCCACGTGCGACAGGAAGAGTTTAAAAATTGGTCACTTATTGATCATCTGCTCTCCGCCAGGCACGACACTAAATGCTCAACATCGTCATGACTTGATTTTAACTTAACCACAGACCCAGAAGTTGTATTCGTGAGCCCTTAGGGAAGCTGATTCACTCAGCCGGTGTCACGAAGCTGGTGCCGTCCAGAGCCAGCGTTCACTTGACCTTCGTCTAAGCACCGGGCATTGCCGTCCATCCCGCGCTTGGCCCGGGGCGCCGGTGATGACGGCTGTGCCATCACTTCCTACCACACCTTTCCAGGAGCAAGCACCGGAGTTGCTCCATCAGCACGTTTCGTCACACGGGCAGCCTCGGTTTGCCAGAGGTCGCCCCAGTGTTCCCTGCGTCCCCGCCGTTTCATAGGTGGACAGGCTAAAGGAAGGGATGAAAAAACAGGAGCGTTGCTTCTGACACTTTCCTCGGCACGACTGTAACACACACACACACTCACGTACGCTGAGACATGCCTGAGACGGCGCGCCTGTACTTCGCCACGTATGTTCTTGTTCTGAATGACGGAGCAAACCTGGGTGACCCTCTCTCCTGGCTCATATGCTTCGGGATCGTGTACTCGGAGCCTTAGTCTTCACGTCTGTAGGACGGGAGTGATACTGTTTACCCAGCAGGAGAGGCCTCTCATTCCAGCAGGTGACACCACCATCGATTTAATCTGCCACACCGAAGTCCAGAAGCGACCTCTGATTCCTCGTCCTCCTCCTCCATCCACACCCCCACCTCTTGTGAGTCCTGTTGACTTTGCCTCCAAAAAGGACAGCACGATCACACTTACCCAGGGTGCCCTGTTTGCAGCCAAAGCTGCCGCGACACGTCGGTAAACCTTCTTTCCGTCCCTACCCCACTTTTCCCACCCACTCCGGCAATCCATGGCCCGCATCGAGGCAAAGATCAGAGGATGTGGCCCTTGAGTGCTTCAGACTGAATGTCCCTCTAAAGCCCCTGTGTCGGAACCTGACGCCCAGCGTAGTGGCATTTGCAGACGGAGCCTGTGGGAGGTGCAGGTCGTGAGCGTGGAGACTTCACGCATGAGACTGATGCTCTCATCAGACCCCACAGGGCCACCCTGTCCCTTGCACCAGCGAGGAGACGGAGCAGGAGGCACGTTGTCACCGAAGGAGGGTGGGGCGCCTTGATCTTGGACTTCCAGCTCCAGAACTGTGGGGAAGAAACTTGTTATTTGTCAGCCCCCGAGTCTGTGACAGTTTGTTAGAGCATCCCGGATGGACTACGGCATCCTGCTTAGACCCCTCCAGTGCTGTCACCTGTGCTCACCTAAGACTCACCTGCCCGTTGTCCTCGATTTCGTGGCATCGTCCCCTCCTGCCGACTGGGCTTGAGTTCTCGTCTCTCAAACTTCCTAGGCGCACTCCTTCCTCACTGGGAGCCGTGCTGATGGCTGTCTCTCCTGCCCGGCCCCACATAGCTGCTCCTGACCATCCATGTCGGAGCTCAAATGTCCTTCCTCGGTATGTCCTCCGTGCCGCTCAGCCTACAGCAGCCAGGTCACTTCCTACCACACCTTTCCACTTCCTCTTTATAAAGTTCACTGTGCCCAGTGTGTGCTTGTTCCTGCAAGCGTCGGTTCGATGTGTGTCATTAGAACGCCAATACCCTGAGAGCAGGGACTGTGCCTGACATATTCGCTAATAGCAGCAGCTGTGTCAGCTGCCCTTTGGTTCTGAACCCTGGCCCTGATTCTCTGGGCGAGGATAGTCCCTTTTCCCATAGAAGACGATGACTGAATCAAAGATAACCATGAAGATGAATAGGTGAGCGTCTGCTTAGATGACAGAGGACCACGTGGTGGTGACCATGCCGGGGGACCCGTCCCTTTGCCACCATGACGTCTGCTGAGAACGGGCCGGGCTCCTTGCACGTTCTTGCACCCACCCAGCTCTGTGTCTCGTGACGAGGCAGCGGGTACGTGCCAGTTGGCTCCTCGTGGCGTTTGAATGACAACCCTCAGAGTAAACTAAGGCCTGACATGGAGGTGAACACAGCGAGGCGACTTCGTACACGTTGGAATGTTGTCGGACTGGCTGTTGCTGTGCCAGTTGGTCAAATTTCGGTAACCACTCGTCCTTACAACAGGAGTCCGTGGCGTCGAGATATCCTGAAGACAGGCAGCGAGCGTGGTTGCAGGCATCGTTCATTCAATACGTGTTTGTTAAATCTCCGTGGGATTCGAGCGCTGCCAAGCTGTGGAAGGTACAGGAAGGCATCCTCCACCCGCCGTCAGCCCTCGGGTATGGCAGTCACGTGTGCAGGGGGCCCCGCAGAATCTATTTTTAGAAGTTCTTTAATGCAAATGGAAGAAGATTCTAATTTTTATTCTATTTCACCTACGGTAGCTTCTCTTAACTTCCTTTATTCTCTGTAATGTATTTAAAATAAGAGTTTTTAAATCCATTCTTTGTCAAGGAGTTCAACTTCTCGGAACCTTGGTTTCTTCATCTGAAAAATGGAGATTATAACCTCACAAGGGAATTGTTAAAATAAAGTGTCAAATTGTTAAAACTGAGTGGCAATAGACACACGGTCTGAAACGTAATCCGCACTGAACACGCTGTTTCCGTGGCTGCCGTTGGTATTCTGCTATGGCCGGCCTCGGCCGCGCGAGACATCGCTTCCCCTTCGCGCCCACATGCACTCAGCTGCCGCCCCGCTGGCCCTTCCTTCCAAGCCTCCCGCACGGCTGTCCTCTCCTTTGCATCTCTCCTGCCACCTTCCCAATTTGTCTTCTTTATTTGTCTCCTCTTCTCAGAAGATTTTGCGCTGGGCGACCAGATCATTCTTCCTAAAACCTACTCTTCTGCTCCTCTGTTTAAAACAAACAAATCGCTCTCCTCAGTGGCTCCTTGGCGTTTGCCAAATAGAGCTCAAATGCCGCTGCCCAACGTTCTCACAGGCACCTGTCCAGCCCTCCCCATCCTGCCTTCCAGATAGGCCCATCCTGGAGACGCCCTGCCTTCCAGATAGGCCCATCCTGGAGACGCGCCTCAGACTCTGCTGCTCATCACTGTAACAGGGCGACCCCCTTTTCTCATTCTCTACGGGATCCTTAAGGCAGACTGTTCCTTCTACAGCATTTATTATGCATCGAAACGTATTTTGGCAACACTATAGAGTAATAATTAAAAGCATAGGTATCGAGGCCAGATGATTGTGGTGTTGAACAGAGAACTTTGACTGTAACATGTAATCATTGTAAGGCACTTGATAAATACTAACTCTCATTAGTATTGTGTACCTTTCTTATTTCCTTACTAAAATGTCCCTAGGTGATGGTGACCTTCTGGTATGCGTGGTACCTTTTCCATTACTTTGCCTGGAGAACTTTTACTAGATTTTCAGTTAGAATTGCTTGCTCACAAACTGCTTTCTTATAGGCTCCGGGTTAACTTCTTTTCATTCTTTAAGATGTGATAATTTCATCATTGTAAGAAATATGCTAATTCGCACACCGTATGATTGATGTGTGATTTGAGGATGTAGTTTTATACTCAACTTTTTATTAGTGTTGATTAAAAAAACAGTTTACGAGTAAGAGTATGTGAATGAAACAGTGGTTATGAAGTAATATAACATCGTAATTACAATTACTACTTCCTACTGCATGCCCTCATGCCAGTAAGTGCCAAGTTGCTTGTTAAGAACTGTTTCGAAATCCTTTCTAAGTGCCCCTTATCTTGCCAAACTTTTTTGTAATGATTGGAAGGAGGTTGGACTGAATAATAGAAAAACATTTTATTTGAGGATCTCGAAGCACCTGGCAAGGCTGCGTTCCATTTTGCAGGTCGGGCACCCTGCAGTCTGCGGGGGCTCCTGCGTTTCTGTGGGCTGCACTGCCACCAGGAAGAGGCTGGCTGCACAGTAGAGTGTATTATACCCCAAATATCCTGGGCTTTCCCTGCTGTTTTATCTTAAGGCTGTTGCACCTGTGTACCCAGGCAGGTTTCTCCTCTCGCCTTGCCCAATGAAAAGATGGGAGGCAAATTCATGGTCTGCCTGGAGCAGTAATAGTATTGGACTTTAGCTATGAGTTTATTAGAAGTTGTTTTCCTGATTCTATTTCATTTGTTTTCATTCTTTCTTACCCATTTTCAGTTTGAGTCATCTTGTTTGCATATGTATCACTTTGAGCACCTTAAGTCTCTTTTCAAAAAAGATGAGAAATACGTACATAACTAAGTACATAACTAATTTTTACACTAGTCACGTATTTTTGTTAGATCAAGGCAGGTCATAGAGCGGAAACTCCAGGCTTTGGGAAAGAGCCACACGTGGGTTTGAATTCCAGCTTTGACACTTAATAACTGTGGGACCTTGGACAAGTTATTTAACCTTTCTGAGTTCCGCTCTATAAAATGGAAATAATAATCTGTAACTCATAGAGATGTCTTGGGGATTAAGTAAAATAACTCATGTAAATTACTTGGTGCATAGTAGGCATTCAATAAATGTCAGTTTCCCTCTTATCCCAGTTAATAATGCTTATTAGACTATATTAAAAACTAGAACCAGGCTGTGATAATGCATTTCTTTATTACGTATTTAAGCCAAATAACTAATTTCCCTCAGGGGGAAGGGAGAGATATGTTGAATTCGTTTCATTTGGTGAACTTATTTATTAATCTCTTTTTTCAGCATTATTTAGTTTCATACTCCATAATTTAGTTTTCATACAACAAAAATGTCACAGTTCGACATTCCTTTTAACTCTACTGTGATTTTTAAAAATGTATTACATTTGCTGTTTATTAGGGATCATTTTTAATGATGTTAACAGCTCGATTGTGTTTCACAGCTACTCTGTGCTGACAAACTTTTGCTCTCAATAGTTTGCCTGAGGTCTGGGAATTTAAAAGGATCAAGTTTTAAATGGCAACGTTACAGGAAAAGAAAAACAGGAGTGGAGGGGAGAAACCCACACCGTCTGTGTCTTTCGTGTTAATTTTATCTGTTTGCATTTAAGCAGACATGTTTCTCTTGGGGACGGGACCTGGGAGAGGCAGGAAAGAACAGTGGGAGTGGGCAGTGAGCAGGGCCCAGGGCACCATTGCACCTTTAAGGACCGGAGACAGGGTGTTAGCTCGGCCTACTTCCCGGCCCACCTCTGAACCCTGATTGACAGGTCGCCGGGCGAGGAGGAGCCCAAGGAGGCCCAGGAGGAGGTGCAGGCAGGAAAGCGGGGGAGGAGGGACCGTCTTCTCTCCGGTGGCCAATCAAGGAAAGGGGGCGTGGCCCGTGTCCTCGCTAAGGGCCAATCAAGGGAGGGGGCGTGGCTCAATGCCCCGCCCCCTGCTCCCCCCTCCTCGCCCGCCCCTCCCCCTCCGCCGGCTCCCTCCCCTCTCCTCCTTCTCCTCCAGCTCCTCCTCCTCCCAGGCTGTGGTTTTTCTGTGTGTGTTTCTGGAGTCCTGAGCCCGAGCTAAACAAAAGCAGGAGGCTGGTGGGGCTGCTGGAGTTTGCAGAGCCGGAGGAGGAGCGAGCTTGTGCTCTGCCTGCGCCGCGGCCGGGGGATCGGCTCTGGCACATCCCACCCCCTTTGAGATCACTCCGGCCCGGAGTGGGGGTGGGGGCCGCGGGGGGCGGGGGGAAAGTTTGCATTGCAATCCCGCTGCCTGGCTCTCCTTTCTCCCTATCCGTGCATATTTGCGAAAGGATTAAGCCCCAGATTTAAGCGCCGGGAGCCCATTCCTGCCTCGCCGAGGACACCGGACCGCGCGAACCCACGCCAGCTCTGATTTCTTGTCGGCCAGTGGGAAGGTGGTTTATTTTCCTTGCTTTTTGGAGTCAACACCCTTCCCCACCAGCCCTCCTCCCCACCCTCACCCCGCCACCCCTCCCCACTCCCCATCCTCCCACCACCCTGCAAAGAGGCAAAGGGATTTTTTTTTTTTTGGTCTTCTTTTCCCCCCTGCTCTGTTTATCCTGAAAAGGATTTGAAGACAGCTTGACGGATAAAAGCCTGGTGCTTCCCGGAGCCGGGCTGCGCTGCTCGGAGATGGACGAGCAGCCCAGGCTGATGCACGCCCACGCGGGGGTCGGCATGGCCGGGCACCCCGGCCTGTCCCAGCACTTGCAGGACGGGGCCGCGGGGACCGAGGGGGAGGGCGGCAGGAAGCAGGACATCGGGGACATCCTACAGCAGATCATGACCATCACCGACCAGAGTTTGGACGAGGCGCAGGCCAGGTGAGAAGCAGCCTTTTCTTTTCCTTTCTTGGGGTTTTTTGTTTTTCTCCCTCTCGCAGGGGAAACAATGGGAACCGAATCAGCACAGCGCTTTCTTTTTTAAATGTTATTTCTTTTCCTATTTTGACGAGCAACTCTATGGCGGAGGAGTAAAATTTGAAGGAGCGTTGTTATCTGAAGTGTAATCGCCCCTGCCGTGAGGTGGCCCTGTGCTTATATAGTGTGTGTGTGCGTGTGTGTGTGTGTATGGAGGCATTCACGTATGTCCACACAAACACTCGGGCACGCAGAAAATACTGCCAACTGATCCAAAAGCGGCCCTCGGCACTTTTTACTGCTGTAAAAAAGTGTCAGAGAGAGCAGAATTGTCAAGTTTTGAACAGCAGTCCATGTCTTCTCTGTCAGGGACCCCATGACATAACAAAATAAAATGTTCCAAGAACACTTACTTTGCAAATTTAGTCGACCCCTTACCGAAAGCAGAGACTTCTGATTTTCTTTCTTGATATACCCCTTTAGAATTAATTTTCGTCTTTTCCCTTTTCTTCCCCCTTAAAAACCAAGATAATTCTTTGTCCATGGTTGTCTAATATCTAGAAAATATTTTGTATTCATTTAATTCTCTTTCCAAAAAAGGCAGATGGAAAGATAGAAGAGATAATTTCACTGTAGACATATTTGTTAGTTTTAAGAGAATAGGATATTGACTTTAACTTTATTGTCCCTTAATTTGAGTTGGTTTGCTAACCTTCCATGGCACAGACCGGATGGTCCTTTAAAAAGGGTGGGGGGCCAGAAATCCAGCGTGTCTTTTCCCCTCGCTCCTTTCGGGGCCACTTAGAATGCAGCTACATGGAAATGAAGGCATGGGTGAATTTTATGTATTTCAATACTAGAGGACGGTCTTCATTTAAAAAACATAATAAATAAGCCGTGTAGCTTCTCAACTAATCCATCGCCAGCTGTAAAGTTCTCCCCTCTAGGATTTTACAGTAAATTCTCTTTCAAAATAAAACATAGATGCAGTGGCAGACCCCTAACAGCTTGCCCAAGGCCCACCTCGAAAGGCAGAATTTTACAATCACGTATGAGTTTGCAGTTGCCCAGTTTTGTGAAATCTCAGAAGTAGTCTTAAATATATCTGCAATGTCTGTACTACAAAATGACTTAGTCACATGGAGAAGACATGATTATATATGTATTTTTGTCTTAGGGAAATAGGAATTTGAATTGAGAAATGAGAAGAAACAGTTAAAAACATGGATGTTGTGAATCACACTCTTATTTAAGCGGCAACCACATGCAACATGGAAACCCAAAAGTGCTGAGGTTTATGGGTCCTCGAAAACTTGGAACTGTTCGAAGACTGGGATGATCCCAAATTTTTTAAAATAGGAAAAAGTTTCCTAAAATTAACCAGTGCTGTTTTTGAATTTTTTTTTTTGGGGGGGGGGGAAAACTAGTAAGTATATCAAGGCGAGATTTCCCACTGGCAACCTCTTTTTGAATTGGAGCAGATTTCTCTATTACATTGTTCCAGAAAAATAAACTCAGCCACATCAATAAACTGCTTTAATAGTAAGTTTGTGAAGTGGAAGGGGCTGGGAAGACTGGAGAGGCACCACTCTTCTGATGTTCAGTCCGCTCCTTTTTATAAAACTGAGGACAACCGTGGCTTGGTGGGTCCCCCTCTTACTGGCCTAGATGCCGAGAGAGGAGACACACTTAGGGACAGGGAAATTCCTGTTCTTGCTCTTTAACCCCATTCGTGCACTTTGGAAATGCAATATTTCTGTAAATCCATGTGGGATTTTCTTTTGTTTTTTGTTTTTGTTTTCCTTTTCTTTCTTTCTTTTTCTTTTTTTTTTTTTTTGCATATGGGCCTGTATATAGCAATACAATTAATGAAAACTATTTTAAAAGGCCTCAAGAGAAATCTTTGATACATTAAAATCATTTCCACCTTTTTCTTTTTTTTTTTTTTTACCTAAAACCCCACTAAGCTTTCTTTTTGGTTTAACAATGTAACTCTCTTCAGCAAGAACTGTATTTGTTTTTCCTTTCCCCTAGTCACACTTTCAAAAGATACATTTATTATTAACAAAGTAAACTATTAGTATTTTAGATACACTGTATATTTGTTTTGATACTCTTGAATTTTGAGCTTATTACTCCTCTGCTGTACAGTGTATAGAGCATGCTTCTGGTTTCTGTTCTTCATGGAGACGGGTGTCAATTTTTTTTTTTTTTAACTTTCAAAGGGATTAAAAAAGAATTGCATGCATCTTGAGTGCCAGGGGCTTTCATTTATCTTTACACATTAATTTTAGTTAGTACACAGAATTCCCTTAACTAATAGCTGATACGATCAGGATTTTGTTTCCAAAACAATATCCTTCTGCTAAGTGCTTCCATAGTAAAATAAAGGGAAAGGTATTGTTTTGTTCCTCAAGTGCACTCTGAACGCAGACACACACAAGAACCAGGTAAATCACTAATCTAAGAGGCAGAATTGTATTTATTTTTTTCCCCAGTGGGTGCAAGGTCCTAATTGTAAATAATTGAATTTCAACACCTGCAAATAAGCGGTGTGTGCACACGAGGCCTAATGTGAACACAGAGAAATGAATTTACTCCCCACATGGGCATGTTTGCCCCCTGGCAATGCATTTCCATACTCTTTAACTCGGGGACTGAAATTTTATAAATTGACAGTTCTGCTCAGAAGACCTTTCAAGCATCTTGTGTTTATGAGAATACGGGGGAATCTGCAGAATGAATTTGAACACACGGAGGAATTAAATTTGAAAACACACACACAGACCGAGAGGCAGGCAGCTCCCAGACGGTGGTGGCGGCACGGACCGCACGGGACTGTTGGCCCGTGTGCGGGGCTGTGCCGCCTGCATCCCCCGGGTAGGATTATTGTTTTAAGAATTTCATTTTGATTAAAGTACTTAAAAAAAAAAACTAGCTCTGCCTAAATGGGCATAATTTAGGTTAGTTCTGTTCTGTTGTTAAATGCCTACACTCTCCCTGCTAATTAACATTATTTCTTTTTCTGCATTGGGGCTCTATATATTAAGTCATGAAACAATTGAAGCATGCCACAGAGTTATGCCCGGCATATAATTTTGACTAAATGTTCAGCCCCCCTTCCCCCTCCGTGCATTATTAGCAGTTTGAGCTTGAAAGTGCACCTAAGCTATGACGATGTTGTTTCTTTCTTGCAGAAAACATGCTTTAAACTGCCACAGAATGAAGCCGGCCTTGTTTAATGTGCTGTGCGAAATCAAAGAAAAAACAGGTAGGACAGATTCCGGCACTAAGCATTTTCTTTGGCCAATTGATTCACTTAACCAGCAATCAGGAACCCATTATTTAAATATTAAAATTGCAGAACAGAAGGACTCTGAAGACTGATCGCATGATCCGGTGGGGTGTCCTGTGGCCTGCTTCCTGTGGAAGGAGCAGCAAGTTTCTTGGGCAGTTATCAAGCGTTCCTGGTTTATTTTCCTTAACTCTGTTTCTGGCCTTTTTGAAACCAACGCTAACATAGAGGTTCTGGAGGGAAATGCTTAGAATGATATGCCTTTTGGGGAAAATACGAAAGTAAAAGTCCATTTCCTGAAGGAATCAATTTGGCCCACATTTAGAACACTCGTTTAGGGGGAGTTGTTTAAAGTTCCCTTTCCTTTTTGCCCTGTAATTATGTGGAGCCGCGGAGGAGGGGTTCTCAGCAGTGTTGTCGACGCTGTTGTGGGGAGCAGTTGGGAGCGCTGTGCGGCGCCTGGCCGTCGGTGTGGGGGGCCTGCGCTCTCACGGCCGGGAGAACCGACGGGTTAGGAGAACATGATGCCATGAGATCACTCTTTCGGTTGTTTTTCTACTACTTCTAGACCTCATATCATGGACTGACACACTTACACCACGTCCCCGGGGGGCGTTTAAATTTTAAAGCAACAATTAAAAAATAGCAGTCATCAATCAGAGGTGTTCTTAAACAGCAGATGCTCCGGAAGGGGCGTTTCGTGCATCCTCGCGTTTGTTTATTTTAATCTTTAATTTCCCAAAGTGGGTGAATCTCCGTCTTGTAACATGACGGAGCTGGGGGGTGGGAGGCAATGTGAAGCCAGGACGTGCGGATGAGGTGAGAGGGGTGGCCGCAGACAGCGGAGCCTCTGCGGGCCCCAACCGGCCGCCCGTGGCTGAGCCGCGCCGAGCACCTGACAGCCGATTTATTTATTTATTTTTTACAACAAGGAGCGTAACAGTCAATAATTCATATCTAAACCATAGAAGCAAGGGCATGACATGAATGAAAGTGACAATAAATATGATTGCATGCCCGGTTGATATACATTGATAGTTACGCGTGAAGGGGGGGCGCACAGGGTGGCTTTACTGTCTGAGAGTTCTCTGCGTTTCTCTTAGAAAATAAATAGTTTCAAGACGTGACTGTTGATGGGCTGTGTAATTACTCGGGCCTTGAATCGTATGTGAAATCCGTGGGCAGCTCCTTTGCTGGGTGCGCCTCGCGCTGTGCACAGCGCCCCAGACAAAGCACCTGCGCAGGACGCGCAGGACGCGCAGGACGCGCAGGACGCGCAGGCCCGGTGCGTCCCAGGTGCCCAGCCCCGCCCGGCCGCCGCCGCGGTGCGGGGCTGCTGAGTGCAGGATTTCAGCCGCGAGGCACCTTCGCACAGATGTACGGTTTGTGCATGGACATATCAAAAGCACTTTTTCAGTTTGTCACACTTTTTGGTTTTTTATTCCTCTATTAGTCCAGAGCAGGAATCCCAAGTGCATGTGCATTTTTTTTCTTCTCTCCTTTTTTTCTTCCTTCTCATTTTCTTTTTTGATGTTGATGCTTATTTACTTTGAATATTAGGTTTGTTGAAATTTGTTTCTAATGGAGCACGTGTCCTGCTGATCTTGATTCATAAAATGGAAGATCAAGATACAAAGACAAATTCGATGGCCCAGGCAGATGGGACTCTGTGTTTGAGGACGCTTCATCAGATTTTGAGAGGAAGTCCATCAGAGCACTTAGCTGTGTGTGGTGACCGGAGTGTTTAATTCCAGTCTTCTAATTAAAAGCTGCTGAGGCAGTAGATCAACGTGGTGGGGTGACCGGAGGCTTGGTCCCGGTGTGCGTTAGAGAGCGTGTTCCTTATGTTGGCCAAGCCGAGGTGGTAGGAAGCACTCGTTTGAGCCAAAGTAGCGCTCTGAAAGTGCAATTTATTGTTGGAGTGGATCTTTTGTTTTTTAATTTCTGTCATTTAATGACAGAATGATATTTGGAGATAAAAAAATCTAAATTAAAGTTTCGTGTGTTGTTTCTAGAATAATATATTAAAGAAATACTTTGTCAAGTACTTTAAGTTGAAAATGACGAGGATCACTGCTCTAGTGTTGAAGGGGAATTGCACACGCGTGTATGTGTGTGCGCGCACACACACACACACAGAGTTTTGGGCTGAGGGGGCACCCACGGGGGAAAGGTAAGGAAAAAAAAGAAAAAAAAAAGGCCCACCTCCCTCTGTTCTTGAACTCCTGCATCGGAAGGATCGAGGGGAGGGAAGGACCCTCTCTGGAATGTCGTGGTCTGGGCTAAAGGCAAGAGAGGCGCTGGGCGAAAGGAGCCTCTGAGTCCGCAGCTTCGCCGCCTGCAGCTCACTCGCCCGGCCCAGCACCTCCCCATGCGGGGCTGTCCCGGGACGCACAGTGTGAAGTCACACAGGCTTTGTGGCTCTTGATGCAGAGCTGGTGGCTTCGCGGGGATGGTCGGGCTGCACGCACTCCCGCGCTGTGCTCGCTCTTCACGTGAGGCGTATTTCTGAGCTTCCATCCCGCGCTGTGGAGGCCGCTGGCTCGGGGCGGGCTTTGTGTCAGAAGTTCTCTCGTGCTTGACTCACCTGGGTCTCTGTGAGGCAGGCAGGACTGACGGCAGCGTGGGCATTGCAGTCATTTGCTGTTTTTGCTTTTGTTTGTGATTTCAGATGGGAAACTCAGAAATAAGTAGAAAACCAGCTAAGGTTGTCTTACCAGCATTTTGAAACTTTAAAGAAACAGGCGCACAGCACCCAAAGTAGGCAGCTCGGGCTGCGTTACAGTTGATTGACAGGTATTTAAGTCAGAAATTACTGTGGGGATAAAAAAACAAAGTAGAAGAAGAACCCATGTGTCTCTCCCTTCAGAGTGTGGGTAAGTTTTTATTTCGATGCCTTTTTGCTTTTTAATAAATGGTAAGAAGAAAGAATGCCTGCAAAATGCTCGGCCAGCAAATCTCAAACAACAGCAGGAAAAGCCCGTGTGGAGCTACAGTGATGTGTGCTTTGCAAGGGGCTTTTATCTGCCGGCTCCTTCTGGGAGCACAGAGGTGTAACACGGGGTTTTAGCCCGTTCACTGTCTCATTTTCTTTGTTTTTTGAGGCGTCATTCCTTGTCTCCCGGCGCATTAGCAGCAGGCTGTGTTTTACACGTGTGTACACGTGGTGGTGGTGGGGTCGATGGGACAGAAGAGAAGGAGAAAAAACGTCAAACGTGTTGCATTTCTTAAAAAGACCTCGACTAGCTTTCAAAACTCTTTTCAATGTATTTTTTTCCTGTGTCAAAAATCATGCGGGTTTAAAAATTAGGAAAACGCAAAAAAAAAAATATATCGGTGCCATTTACTGAGGAGAATATTTATAGATAGCAATGAATAGCTGTAATTGTTGTGAATAGTTTTTAATTTTAGAACATAATAGCCATATATGGCACTTTTCAGCCAATTTCCTTCTGCGCATTATCTGCACTGAAGTTAAATCAAATCACTGAAGGAGGTTAAAAAATTATTTCTTGCTCCCTTAACACCCTTTTGTTCTCTGTTTTTTTCCCTCTGTGTTCAATTAACACCCCATCGCAGAGCCGTGGTCTTTTTTTTTTTTTTAAGTCTACTACTGTATTTCACTTTTGACACCTCCCTTATTATTCTCGCCTGCCACTTCTTTTTAATACAGCAATTACCTTATGGGGCGTCTACTCCTCTCCTTATAGCGTTAGAGAATGATGTGCGTGTGCGCGTGTGCACACGTGCACATGTGTGTGCTTTATCTGTAGGTGGGGGCACTGTGGCAGGAAGCTGTTCGTGGCAGGGAAATAATTCTGCTGGTATTCGGCCTTGAGCAGAGAACAGGGCTGAAATCACTTGAGATAATTTCGAGCCGCCTCTGGTCAGATTCCTTTTGGAGTGTAAGCGGCAGGGACTGACTTTTCATGGAAGTTCTTTTGTAGCGGGCAAATGCAAACCCTTTTTCTTGCTGATGAGAGAATTCAGTATTCGTTTGGTTTTGGTTTTCCTCAGGGGGTGTTGAGAGAGGGAAAAGGGGGGCAGATGCAATTCAGGGAAGCCTCGGTTTCACCTGACGCTGTCCTGTGTGGCATTTATTGTGGCCTGCAGATACGCGGTACAAGCTTGTGACAAGCGGGGCCCCTCGTGTGATCTGTTTTTAGACAAATCCTGGCCTCTGCGAGGTCGGGAAGAGGGTGCTGAGGGCCGTTGGGTCGAACCTGCTGGAACACGGTTTGGGGAATTTGGTGTCATTTCCTCTAGCAGTAAGGGTGCCTGTGAGGGCTGGAAGCGAGAGGGATTCTGGTTAAACTGGGGGCCCTGGAAGGGGGTGCGCGAGAGTGGCGTGCGGGGAGAGACTCCTGCCCTCTCAGTGCGGGGTGTTGGGGGTGGGGAGGAGCGGGGGGTTCCCAGTGGGGGCGTTCCTGCTCATGTATCTATCTAGCTTGCTGCTGGTGCCGGGCCTTGTCACGCACTTTGGTCCCAGCGTTATACTCTCGTGCATGACCTTCTGGTTATTGTTGGCAAAATTAGAAAAAACACCCCCAAACAAGCAAGCGACCCAGAACTTAGATATCAAACATACTTAAGTAGGAAGGCATCTTACATTCAGTGTAAAGCATAACCCCGGCCCCTTTGGCGACACAGTGTGCGCGCACGCTTCAGGGGGACGCGCCCTTAACTTCGGTCTCAAACCCCTGCGAGATGGATGCTGCCAGGCTTTCAGCCTGGGAAGTGGATGTAAACACCGCGATCCTCTTTCCTTTTTATGTTAAAAAATTCACCCAAAAAGCTGCATGATAGAGGCGGTTTTCCAGGTCCAGCTGCTACTCATTTTCGCGTGACGCTGGAGCACTCCGTCCGTTTCCATCGCCGCTTTGGCCCGGGCCGGGGACGGGCATCATCCGGCTGCACCCCCGAGGTGCTGTGGCAAGGTCTGAGGAATGTGGTGACTGATAAATAAAGTAAGCGGTGGATTAATGAGTTGTTTGCAAAGTGTTCTGCGCTCTCTGTGCTGTATAAATAAAAGATGCTGTCGTTCCCGTAATAAATTATCTCAGGACTCATATCCTATTCCATCTCGTAGGAAGTCGTTGTTTTAACTCTTTCGGGCCAAAAAACCACATCTCCTGTTCTACAATCGAGTAGCGGCCGGTCAGTGATGTCTCCTCAGGGGACGTCTCGGCCCGTCTTGTGCCCCATCTGCGTCTTCGAGATGTCACTTCTCAAAACTTGGCAGAGTGATTTTCAGCGGGAAAAAGTGCAGGTACAGACTGTCATAAGCCTAGAAAACCTCTCTCCCTTTATGGCAGAATAAGGTCAGGCGTGACCCCCGGGCGGTCTAACCTTGGACGGCCCTGTGCCAGCCTCTCTGTTATCAGCAGATAGTGGGAGTGCAGCGGTAGGAAAGTTTAGCCTTTTTGGTTTAGGTCATAGTTTCAACGACATCTCCCTTTGACCCTTTTGTCGTCACGTGGGTGCCGGGTGGGTGCCTCACAGCTGTATCAGTTCGGACCTACCAGGAAATAGTTATAAGATGATAGGGAAATTGCTTCAGTAATTTCGGAAGAAACTATAGTAGTAATGGCTAGGGACTTTGGGCTCAGAAGCCGGACTGTCTGGCCTTGCGTCACACGCCTCCTACTTGTTCGCTCTGTGACCTCGTCCAAGCTACTAAAACTCTCTCTGCCTCACTTTCCTCATCGGGAAAATGGAGATAATAATGGTTTCTATCCTGGAGGGTCGTTAGGATCGAATGAGGTAATACATGTAAGTTATAGTGCCTGGCACTGAGTAAACAGTCAATAACTGTTAGCTTTTATTATTTCTGGCCCTGTTTTCTTGCATGAAAAAAGAGAGGCTTACGCCAGATGGTCCCTAAAGACCAAGCCAATTCCAAGACTGCGATTCTATGCTGAAAAGAGACCCAAATTGCTGCATTTAAGATTTGCTTTCTTTTGTTTCCCTCGCCATTCTCTTAAAGTGAGAATTAGCTGTCTCTGGCCAAAAGGCTGGGACGGGTTTGGAAGAAGAGAGAGAGAAAATGCATGAGAGCAGAGACAAAGGTTTGTAATTGTCCACAAACTGGACAGTCACCTCCCTGAAAAGCTGGAATCGCATGTATTAGCGGTGGTGTTTTCTTAGCTTCAGCAACTGAAGTTATTATGTAATCCTGGTTAAAAAATAATTTCCTTCTGAAAGCACATGGGCATATCCATCCAACTCATAAAGTTTCGAAGCAGGAAGAGTGAGTTTAGGGCAACCTGACCTCTTCCTGTCCTCCTAGTGTGCTCCTTATTCAGGAAAAATGTTATCTTTGTCATAATGTTAGCCTTGATACATAGTATGTTTTTTTTAATTGCTTTCTTGAGATATAGTTCATATACCATGGAATCCATCCATTGAAGGTGTACAGTTCAGTGGTTTTAGTATATTCACAAAATTGCACAATCATCACCACACCTAAATTTAGAATATTCTCATCACCCCCAAACGCAGCAGCCACTACTGATCAGTGTGTGCCTCTCCCTGGCACGGCCCTCAGCGGCCGCTGCCCTGTCGCTGTGGGTTGGCTCATCCCGGGCGTTTTCACAGGGACAGGACTCCGGAGCGTGTCGCTGGCTCCTTTCATTCAGCACAGTGACTTCAGGGCCCGCCGGGCCGTGGCGCGTGCCACCGCCCCGTTCCTTTTGACGGATGAGTAGTATTCCATTCCACTGCACGGATGGACTGTAGGTCGTCTCTTAATCAATGATGGACATTAGGTCGTTTCCATGGGTTGGCGTTGCTATGAACATTTGCACACAAGTTTTGCATGGACGTGGTTTTATTTTTCTGGATATATACCCAGGAGGGGAATTGCTGGATTATCTGCTGACTCTGCATTCAATGTTTTGAGGAACTGCCAGACTGTTTTCCAGAGTGGCCGTCATAGGTGAATTCTTACGCTGTGTTGTGGCCACACCGCGTTTTCTCTTCGGCCCCTTCTCCAAACAGAGGCCTCCCTTGTCCTCCGTCTTCAAACCTTGACTCCATTTTTTTGCCTTTAATCAGTGCCTGCTCTATGAAAAAAAATTCTGAGGAATTTATTTGTCTTTAAGTGTGCATGATCAGGGTCTCTGTGAAACCTCTCAGAGCTATTTGTATTTTGAAGAGGAAAAAAAGATAAGTCAAAAGAACACATTTCTACTGTGGCATTTTAGGTGAAAGTTCCTCAGGGGAAGACATTTGTGACAAAGTTAGGACAGTTAGCACAGACTTTGAGGAAGAGCAGCCTGGATTCAAATTCTAGCTGGTTGTGTGACATTAGTCAGGTATTTGGTTCAGCAGAGCTTCAGTTTCCTCATCTGCACAGTGCAGGTAATGATGCTGCGTAGGGGGGGTGGGAGGGCTCCCCCGGAGGAGAACACGAAGCACGTAGCCATCGAGTTTGCTCAACACCTGGCAGCTACTGCCACGTTCTGAAACCGCCCCGCAGAGCGCTGACCGCTCCCTCCTCAGTCCGGCTCCGTCTGTTCCTGAAGGGCTGCCTGAGTGGCTGAGGCCCAGCGAATGCGTCCCGCGCCGGCTCCTGGACACTCTAAATGGCCGTCTGCCCGGGAGGGACAGTCTCGGGCCGAAGCTATCCCAGCGGTGCCGCGGCTCCTTCGGGCCTGGGAGGACCCACGGGCGGCGCTGAGCGGTCAACACGCGTCATTTTAAACTTCATGCTGCAAATGTTTTCGTAGCCCATCTTGACAAATGCAAAACAAAACAGCTGAAAATAATTCTAATACATTTTATTTAAATCCAAATATATCTGAAATATTTCAGTGTGTGATCGACATAAAAATTAGTGAGATGTTTTCTTGTTTTGGGGACTAAGACTTGGAAGTCCGTGTGTTTGCGGCCTGTCTCTGGCTTGGCCCAGCCACGTGGCGAGTGCTCAGCAGCCGCGTGGGCCGGGGCCCGCCGCGTCGCACACTCTGGCATAAATGTTTGCCCTGTTCTTTTTTTGGCGTGGTTTTTCCCTCGAAGGAAGACACGTGATTGGTCACCACTCGGACGGGACCTGGAAGTTCTGTGGCGATCAACAGTGGAATGTCCCTAATGGACAGCCGTGCTCCCCTAAGCGTGTCTGGGGCCGCCCTCGGGAGGGAGAGCCTGTCTGGGGGCCGGTGAGGCCCGGCCTCGACTGCCTTCTCGCTTCTACGTCCTTCTTTCCCTAACTCCTCGCTTGATGCTGTTTCCTCCTTCTTAACACGACCTGAAGTGTTCCCTAAAATAGCACGCGCGGTGGAAGAGCCACCTCGTTTTCTGCAGCTGGAAACAAAGGAGCAAGTTCGGGGGACTCCAGGGTGTGACCAGAGTTTACTGGGCCCTGAGTCGGGATCGCTGATGCCTAACGCCCACCGCCTCCGAGGTCACCTGACATTTTTGAGAATGCCATCTGACTCTTGGTCTCAGGTTTCCACACCCATGGAACGGGCCACTCTACAGAGCCCCGATGCCCCTGCGTTTGTGGGCCACGTGCCCCGGCGTGGTCCTTGCCAGGCCTGACTCACAGGCGGGCAGACGGGTGGCACGTGCGTTAGGCAGTGCTGATCCCTCCCGCGACTCCTTCCGCCTCTCTAGACAGGCACGTCACACTGGTTTTGGTGGTGTGGAGGTGGCCTCCGTCAGCGAGTCGGCTGGGAGCAGGCGGACGCACGTCCGTGACCTTCCTTGATGCGCTCGGCACCGCGCGGCGGGTGCCGTGGCCCAGCCCGCCATGCTGACGTGGCGCGATGCACAAGACGATTCTTCTGTGCACTGTCCACGTGTAGCTGTGGGATGACAGACCGGAAATTGCTCTTGGAAAACACCGAGACTTGGAGTTGCAGGATTGGGAGTGCAGTGCACACCCCTGCAGATTCCGATGGCGCTGCCTGGGAGGTCAGGAGTCTCGGCTTTGGCTTTCCACTTGGAATTGAGAAGAGTTTACTTGTTCACCATTTGCCTCTGCTGAAATACTAAAAATAACGTGTTTCCCACCTACCTGTCAGTTGGGCTTCTGGAAGCTTAACGTGGGGATGTTTAGGACGGTGTCTGTCTTTCCTTAGGAGAGTGTGGCCCAGTGAGGGCGAGAGGAAAGTCTGCATCCATCACGCTGACAGGTTCGCTCTGCCCGCAGCTCACAGGAACACGAGCCTAGTGGCCTGCGCCTTGGAGCCCAGAGCCAGCCGTTTCCTGAGGGCTTTAGGTGAGGGGGCACCCCCGGTGACCCTGTGGAGGAGCCTCCTTACGGTTTCAGTTTGCCCTCATCCTCGGCCCCTCACAGGAAGCCTCTCACAGGTGCACAGACCTGTTGTCACCCAGCGAAGTCCCCCTCTGGGAGCCTCCTCCTCCCCAGGTCCGCACCACTGGCGGGGGGGGAGCCGGGGGCCTCGACCTTGGGACAGGCCTGGGGGCGCAGGGACAGCAGTGGGGGTGGAGAGCGGGTGGAGGAATAAGCTAAAGCAGCTGCCTCCTGAGGCTGAGAGGGAGAGCGGGAAACGGGGAAGGCGGGGTGCAAGGCCGGGGAGCCGGGCGTCTGGGAGGAGCCCCAGGGTCCGCGGTGGAAAGAGAGGCTGCGGAGCTGAGAAACAGGGGCCGCGACCCGGTGCCCCGACAACAGGCCGTCGAGGGGCTGGAGCGCGGTGCTGCCGGTGGCCGTGGTGGACGCGGGGCGGGGGGGGGCGTCTTGCTCGAGACCGACAGCCAGCCTCGCAGAGGAGGCCGGGGCCACTGCCCCAAGAGCACGTCGTCGGCACGGAGAGGGGATACGGCCAGAGACCCCCATCCTGGAGCGCGCACGCAGGCCGGGTGTCCGCCTCGGGGGCTCGTGGCCAGCTCCCCGCCCCGTCCCCAGGCTGATACCTGGGCGCTGGGAGGGGACCATGCGCGGGGACACGGGTGGCCACCGGGCACACGTGCCGTGTCCGTGTGCGGCCCACGGCGGCCAGTGCAGTGCATGCGCCCCGCGGCCCACGGGCCTGCGCTGTCTGTCTGTGCAGCAGACGCTCCCGCCTGAGTTCGGCGGCGACGAGTGAGCCGGACACAGGTCCCGAGTTCCCGCTGGAACCCCTCAGTCCCCCCATCCCCCAGCCCCCGCTGCGAGCACCCCGTCCTCCTGGCTTTAGGCCAGACAGCCCTGATCTCACCGCGCCGACGGGGGTTTTCCTCACGCTCAGCCTGATTCCTGAGCACTCGCAGGTTTGGGACTAGACCCGCCCAGGGCCTCATGCGACGCGTGCGTCTCCCAGGAGTCTGAGGGGGCCTCCGGCTGCCTTGTTGCTGCACGTCTGGGACCACAGACACATTTGGGTAGCTTGCCCCCTCCCACCCCACACACAGCGCCGTGTCCCCTCCCCCACAGGGCCTGCTGAGCCCCGGCAGGAAGGGGCTGTCATCAAGCTCCGGCCCAAGCCGGATCACTTTATTTTCCTTCTTAGAAAGTTCCACCAGGAAAGACGGGCTTGGTGTGTGATTATTTTTCTTAAATGGAGTCTTGTGCTTTCCTATGACTACTCAGCACAGCCCGCAGGGCCAGGGCCGGGCTGACCAGAGAGCCTCCAGAAACTTCCTGCTGAATGAGTGTGGGAGAGCTGAGAGTCACAAAGGTTGAATTCCCTCATTACTTCGAAAATCTATGAATTAATTCTCTCCCTGAATTTCCACCAGCCCAGCCTGTGATCCACCAGCTGAAGAATCAGGCCCTTTATTAATCTCACAGGATGAGTTTCTCATCCCAGTGACTCTGGGGGAGGGGGAAGGGCCTGCATGTAGGCTGAGTGTCCACGTGTTACTCTGCTACTTCTGACTGTTACAGATGTAGCGAACGTGTAGGAGTAGCGTAGTGAGGCCACCCAGGGGATAATAGAGAATAACAATAATGGGCCCTTCCCCCGCCCCCACTCATCTAGTGCACTGCCCCCCCGCCCCGCTTTCTAGGGTGTGTCGGGTGGGCTGTCACGGTAATGACCACTGCGGGTTCACGTGCGAGACGCTCATGCTGAGGGCAGAGGCAGCTCCCTGACGGCTCTCACTGGGCGCGCGTCTGCGGAGGGGCGTGTCTTGTCAAGATCCCGCCGGAATGTATCTCCTCACCTCAGATGTCACCTCCTGAACGTCACCCTCTATTCTAGAAGCTTGATTGTTTTTAAGTAAGTCTGACTGCGTATTTTTGAACACAAGCCGTTCTGGGGCAGCTCTCAGGCCCACAGGCTGGACGAGTGGACGTCAGAGCGACGCCCTGCGCCGGGCGGGCCGGCTTGTCAGCAGCCAGGCGTGCTCTTCCTCCCCTCCTGGCGGCCGTGGCGAGGTCGCAGAGCTTGTGTTCTGCCTCAGCCCATTCGTCGCGCTCACGAGTGTTTGGGGACCTTCTCTGCTGAGGCCTAATGAAGGAGACGAGGGACCCTGGGCGCAAGGCCTGGCTGACCCGCGAGGAGCTTACAGCCCAGCAGCCGTGCCATGCCCCTTGTCACATGACCGCCCGCCTGCTCCCCGAGCCCGTGGTGTGACAGCGCTGCGTTCCTTAGGGCCAGGCCCGTGGCTGGAAGGTCAGGGTGACCGACGTCGGTCAGCACTCGGGGTGCGCGCTGGGGCCCGCCCCTCTGCGTCGCGGGGTGCCCATTCTCACTCAGGGAGCCGGAGAACTGCACGCATTTGAGCCCCAGTGCGTTAGGCCTCCTCGTCTTTCCCTGCCCTGGACCCTCAGACCCGGGGTTTCGCTCCCTTCCCACCTGGCCCCTCTCATTCCCTCTTTTGTCCCCTTCCTCCCCTCGACGGGGGCCTGCCCCACACCCCAAATTGCTATTTGCCCAGCTCGTGACCTGAGACCAGTTGGCATTTCCCTGGCATGGCTGGAATTTACCACCCGCCAAGCAGGCCTTCGGTGACATTTGCTCACCGGGGCGGCTTAAGCTGTGTGGTCTGCGCCGAGGGGCCTGAGGGAGGCTGGGGCGGGGGGTGTGGAATTTACCTCTCCGCTCTGGGGTTCTTGCCGCGGGGAGACAGGCAGAGAGATGCTTTCTAGAAGCCGGAATTAATTTTTATCATGGTACACATATTTAGTTATATATATTCACACACATTTATTATGTATTCAATAAATGCATGTAGACAATTTGTGCATTATCTGTCATTCTCTAGTCATTATTTTAACAAATTAAATTTTCATGGTTAGCTTCATCTTTTACAGTTACACCCTCCCGTCCCCAGCAGCCCTCTCCTCCCACTCCCGCGGCTGGCAGGAGACACTGGGCTACCTTGACGCTGAGGCCTCGTGCCCTTGGACCTCTGGCCTCCGCGGGGGTCCTGGGCTGCGCAGGGCGCCTGCTGGTAAGGAAATCACCCCTTGTCTCTGGATCAAACTGGTGTAGGAGCTGGTTTGGTCCAGTTTCTGGGACAGGCCAGCCCTGGAGGGCCCCCCGGTGCCTGGAATGCTGTGGTGGTCCACCGAGGAAGGGGAGCAGGCACTGGAGACAGTCGAGCCGGTCCCCTTACCCGCAGGGACAAGAGCGTTGGCGTCACCTCAGGCTGAAGAGACAACGCCAGCGGGGGGACGCTGCCTCCCCGTGGGCCGGCTCCCTCCCGGCTGCAGGTTGTGGCGGTCATGCGGACAGACCACTCACAGCGGGTGGTGGAGATTCAGATCTAATAAACGCACCTGAAGTCACAGCTAACGCGAGGCTGAGTGGCGATAGGTTTTCCTCGAGCAGTTTACTAAATGTAGCTTTTTCTACAAAACTATCCATTCCCATTGAGTGTTGGCCCCTCAGATTGTGATTCTTCCAAGAAAGTTCTGTGGAATCCTACTCATTGTCCAAAAATCAAGTCAGTGTCTGTGCCCAGCTTGGGCGCTGAGTCTCAGGCCGCAGGCTCAGCCGCTTGGCCGCAGCGGCTGCAAAACACCGGTGTGTGGGGGTGGGGGCGGTCCGGCGTTCCTTGGGCCTGTCTCTGGTTTCCGGCGGCCTCGTTGGAACCTACCTGCCTGCTTTCCGGCCGTGAGCATGGCTCCTTTTCGTAGGTGGCCTGAAGCTGGACTGCTCCTCATGTGTGTGCGCATGTGTGCACGGGTGAGCGTGCATGTGCGTGTGCACACACAGCTCCTTCTTTGGTTTCTTCTTCGAAGCCAGGGGTGCCCTGGGGTGTTGACAGGAACATACACAGGGTGCAGGTCTGTCCTTGCACACTCTTCAGGTCCTGCGGTCTGCCTGTCACCCCTGTGTGCGCCTGCCCTCCAGGTGTGGCTCAGAGGACATTCAGGTGGAGGCCTCATTGACGAGCAGACGCCTCGTCTCTCTGGTTACAGGGCTTGTCAGGAAGGATGCTTTTCCATAAGTGGCACCTCCAGTGTTGACGATGGGACGTCCACTCCCAAAGGGCTCGGTTGGCCCAGAGAACAGCCTGCTGTGAGGGGGCAGGGTGGAGATGACATCCAGGTGACAGTTGCACTTGCTGGGCCTGTCATCACCATATCACCCCAGGTGCTGGAAGGGACTGCAGGTCTCCTGTGCTTAAATGCAGTGTTGAGGAAACAGTGTAACACCAGAGAAACTTAACCGTACTGCCCTAGCTCAGTGTCTGTTACTAGTTTCTCCTGTGTTTATCTTTTCTTCCTGTCGTTTTCCTAATGGCTGCATGAATTTTCCTTTTTGAGGGGGATGATTACATTAGGGATATAATTGTCTTCTGTTTATCAATGGAACCTGTTATGTGTCTTCTTTATCGCTCATCTCATTTCAAAGTGCAATTCAGACAGTTTACTGAAAGATACAAGTGATACAAAGAGATTTACTAAATAAATGGGGAAATTAGGAGAGAAACTTTTCTTCCCGATCTTTGCCGATAAAGAAATAGCTACTTAACTCTTGGATCAAACTAGTCCAGGATCTTGATCATTCCAGACCTTGTAGAGGTCAGCTACAGATTTGACTCCGCTTCCTAGTAGCAAAAGTGAAAAGGGAAACAGGATTAGTTTCAAATTTCAAAACATTTAAAATTGGAAACAAATCAGTTATTTAGGGGAAGTGGATTTTTTCTCATTTTAGGCCCTGTGCAAAGTTTCTCATTCTAGGCCCTGTGCAAAGTTTCTCATTCTAGGCCCTGTGCGTAGTTCAGATAATACAACACTAAGTGAGGATACAGACGCCGTTCTAAACAGTGTCTGAGCAACAGTGGCGAGCGAAACCTCACACCTCATGTTTCCCTGTAGCCCTTTAGGCATAGCCTCCCCCAGCACTCACCAGGTGCTATTGTAACTATTGGTTTGCTATCGATCCCTCATTAGACTAAAGAATTCCTGGAAAACAATCGGGATTTATATGCCCAGCACACGGAAGATACTCAGTTAATATTTTTTGAATTGAAACAGTTTTACCTATTTATCCAAAAAGAATAAATGTTTATCCATTTATTAACATTTGTTGGGTTCTTGCTACCGAAAAGAAGGATGAGTGAAAAGCCCCACCCCTTAGAAGCTTGTGGTTGACTAAGTAAAAGCATCTTAAGAGACCCCGGCCTGAGAAGTGCTGTGCAAAGGGGGCGTGAACGTTCCATCTTCTGTGAAATGAGATATACGTTCACTTGGTTTGCATCCTCAGTGTGGCTGTGGAGTTGGGTTTTGGTCCCTTAAGCCAGGAGGAGAGGGAAAAGACAAAGGACCAGGCATCTGAGGGAGGACAGGGGCAGCTCTCGTGCAGGTTTGCTTTTGGCCCTGTCCCGTGTCTGGCCAGCTCAGCCTCCCGGGCGCCCAGGTCACCCAGCGCGGGGCGAAGCCCTCTGCAGCGCTGTCCCGCCCTGCCCTGCCCTGGCAGCCTCCCCGCGGAGATGCTTGGTTCTGTCCCCGAGGGCGGCTGGAGCTGTGGCCACCAGCCACCCCCGCGACTGGCTCTCGGAGGAAACAGCGGCCCCGGGCTTTTCTCCACGTGTGCTCAGGTCGGGTGCCCGTCACCCCAGCAATCAGAGAATTTCTACTTCTCATTTCCCCGTCTTCCTCCTTTCTTTTCTTCCTTCCCTCCATTTAAAATGCATTGTCCAGGCACTTACGCCTGAGCTAGGCATGATGAGGAATGTGAGATAGGACCTCGTCCTCAATTCCTTACCATTGGGAGGGAAACGGGCGGGCTTCAGGGCCGCTGGCCGTCCGGGACCTGGAAAGGGACCTGAGTGTAGCACAGTGCTTAGAAAGCGTTTCGGAAAGGACGGACCCGGTTTTCCCTGACTGTGAGTGTCCCCTTCCAGACGGTAAACGCCTGCACGACGCGCTGCACCTGTCCCTCTCCGCATCCCTGGCACAGCGCTCGGTCCTCGCGTGACGCGCAGTGCGTGCTCCTTGAAGGGAAGAATGAAGAGAGTTGCAGACAATTCGTCCGAACCTGAATTGGACCGCCTGACATTTCAGGCGGAGCGTTCTCTCTAGCCTGCTCGGCTGCGAGCACACCGAACCTGCCGGGGTCTTCTCTGCCGTGTCTGGGGTGGCGGAGCCCCGCGCCCCATGCCGTCGTGGGGGCTCCTTGTGTGGCTCCTCGGAGGCTGAGTCTTCTGAGTTACGATCTTGGACTTGGGGGTGCGAAGGGTTCCGTGGGGTGGCGGGGGCGCGCACAGACAAGTGGCAACGGGGCCGCCGGGCTGTCTCCCGGGCCGGGGAGCATGGCGGCCGCCGTGACGGTCGGTGGCTCCGGCTCCAGCCGCTGTTACACGAAGGGGCCCGATGCGGACGTCTTTCTCGCCAAGGCGCCTTCCCCTCCGTCTCCCCCGCGGAAGCCGACGTCCTGCCTGCCTGTGCCGACTCTGCCCAGTGTTCCTCCCCCAGGATCAATCGAAATGCTGGCAAAGGGCTCTCCCACTTCATGGAAATAGAAAGAATCGTAATCGCTACACGTAAAGCAAAACGCTGAGGCGGGACGTGGTGTCGGGGGTGAGAGCCGTGTGTGGGCCCTTGGCGGGTGGGCGGGGCGGAGGCTTCCTGGGCACGGGCACCTGGCCGCCACCGTGGGCCAGGCCGGGGAACCTGTCCTTGGGGAGGAGGATGTGACGGCCCCACCGCCTCCCTCGGAGAAGAGTCCCACCTGGACCCTGACATGCGGTCACCGCAGGGTCACACCCATCGTCTTCCTGCTGCCCCAGCACCCCGCCACGTTCCCCAGGGCTCTGCGTTCCCTGCACGGCCCTCCCCCCCCTGCCGTCGGGCCTGCCCGCACTCGTGGCTTTGTGACTGAGCCTTCTCTTGGGAGGGTGGGGGTGGGGGTCTCTGAGACAAAGACATGGTGGATGCTGAGGAGGCTGGTGGGTCCTCGAGGGCCAGTCTGTTTAAGTAAAACTCCGAGACTCCGCGGCTTGGGCCGCAGGCTGCTGGGAGCAGCTCCTCTGTGGTTAATGAAGTGCACCGTGGGTCACAGTCCCACCCCTTTTCCGTAACAGCCCCCCAGATCGATAGCACTCGGAGACCTTGATTTATTCATTCTCTCAAGGTTCGACAAATGGCGTCCTCGTGGGGCACCAAGTCTGAGAGACGAAGGCCCTGGGGACCGGGAGGCCTCACAGCTCAGGGGCACGTGGAGTGCACGGGGCGGTGCTCACGCCTGCGGAGTCGGGCACCTTTTGTGTGTGCAGGGACCGCCGTGCAGGTGACCACTCTACACAATCCTGCTGGCCTGGTGGCGCGAGCTGCTCGCGGGTGAGGCTGCTACAGCTACCCGTGTGGCGAGAGCGTGTTCCGTGAACGTGTCCCCTTCCTTCCCACAATGACATGGCAACGCCCACGCCTGCTTTGAGCAGCGTCCTGGGCGGGGGACGGTCACTGTCACTGGCGGGGGTGGCTGGGAAACGCTTCGTAAGCCGCTCAGCACGACGCAGCTTCCAGGTGTGTTCTGCCACCTGCACCGTGGCGCCTGCTCATCGAATGGAAGCGGGAGGGGACGGCGCGGGCGGCGGGTGGGGTCTGGAACACGTGAGGCTTGAGGCTTGGGGCTCTCCTCGCACACGCACACGGCGCTGGAAGGGCGTGCCATGGGTGTGGCGCTGGTGATCCCCGAGAGAGCCGAACAGCGAGGTGACCCCGCTCTGAGCGGCCGTGGGAGTAGAGGTCACCTGCCCACGGGGGGGGGGGGGTGGGCGGTGCCTGCGGCCATGGGGGTTTTGTGCGGAGGAGCACGAAGCTCCGTGCGGCCTCACACGCCCTCTCACCCCCGCCACGATGGGGCCGCACGGAGGCCGTGAGGGGCAGCGGCCGCGGGGTGCGGTTCGCGTGTGCCTGACGAGCACCCCTGCTCCGCACCCTGGGGTCCACGGCCCGCCCATGGGTGCTCCCCCACTGCTGTGTCTTCAGTGAGGGGTGCGGCGTTCCTTGCTTCATGTGATGTTTTTACTGGAAAGGGTGTGGGCCCAGTTGGGTGGCTGTCCTGTGTCTGGAGACAGTCCCGAGCTTCAGGGAGGGCGCAGTGTGGCAGAAGGGATGCTGGACGGGGGCCCGTGGAGGGGTGGCTTGGGTAAGTCACCTGTTCTGGGCTCGGCCGCCACATCTCTCAGCAGAAGGCCAGCCCCGGGCGGGGCGGCACCCCTCTGCTGGCTAGGGCCCCCTGCTCATGGGCGTCTGGTCTGATTCACCTGCCACAGCGTGAGTGTCTGCCCCCACAGGGACGCACAGTGGCGGCGGTCAGCCCTGGGAGGTGAGTGCGTGGGCCTCGCCTTGGCCACTACCCGCCTGTCTTCAGTGAGGCTGAGCACAGACACAGAGCCCCGTTCGCAGCGTGGGGCACACTGGGGTGCAGAGATCCCCCACGAGCCACAATGGCGGTGTTCCCTCCCATCCCCGGCCCCGCTAGCCCTGGGGGTGTGACCATCCCACCCAGTCCTCTCACCTCTGTGCCTGGCCTGCCACCTCTCACCTCTCTGCTGCCTCGCAGCGCTCTGAGCCTGGTTAGGCCTGATTTGGGGGGATTGAAATCCAGAGTCTGAGGCAGAGGTCAAAGGGCATAGGGCAGACCCAGAGTGAATCATGAGAACGGAGCCGGGTGCCACTGCTGGCTCTACAGCTGGAAGGGCTCACGCGCGTCCAGATGTGGCCGGAGAGGCCCACGGACGGACGCAGAGGCCGCGGCGGGGCAGGCTGGGCGGGCGGGGGTGGCTCCACTGAGCAGGGGGTGCAGCTTGCGCCCCATGGCTCCAGCTCTGGGCAGGGTGCTCTGAGAGAGCGCAGCCCAGGGGAGGGGAGGGTCCCCCGCAAGCCCCACATGCAGCCCGGAGGGGGCTGGACGCGGGGTCTGCGCGGGCTGCGGTCCGCTGCACGCACTCGCACGCGGTTCCTCGTGGGCCTCAGAGCCTCGCGGGTTCCACCCGCCTCTTCCCGTCCCCTTCTTTCGACAAGTCTGCGGTGGCTTTATTAGGAATTCCCCCTGGCTTAAGGGAAAAAATAGAGGGAGAAAGAGCTGGGCTGCAGGGGAAGAAACAAAACCGGCTCTTGGCGGACAGCCCGCGGCGGCCTCGGCCCGTCCAGGCCCCGTCCAGCGCCCCGTCCAGCGCCAGGCCTGCTGTGTCCCCGGGCGCCCTCCCCCGCCCGCCCTCCGCTTTCCGAGGGGCCCATGAAGGCCGTTTCCACCCTGCTCACCCCCTTTTCCTCCTTTCTGTTGTTTAAAGAGATCCTCTCTCTCGGGAGGCTTTAGCCTGGAGAGCAGGATTTCTCCTTTCTGGCCTCTCCTCTCCCAGTCCCCTCCCTGACGAGGAGTTCATCCAAAGTTCGCATCCAGACTCGAACAAAGTGGCGCAGACCTTTTCCTGACTCCTCACCCTTTGTCCCCATCACTCAGTGACAGACAGGAATCAAATGCTGAGGGCCCAGCCGGGAGAGGGGCCGTGGGGGAGGGGCAGGGGAGAGTTTCTGCAACCTACTGGGCCCTGAACAGCAAGGGGGGTGAGGAGGAGGGAGGAGGGGCAGGGGAGGGAGGAGGGAGAAGGAGGGGGGAAAGGAAGAGGACCAGGGGAGGAGGAGGGAAAGGGAGGGAGAGGAGGGGGGAGGGGGGGAGGGGGAGGAGGGGGTGATGGCCCAGAGGGGATTCTGAGCCCCCCAGGCATGCGTTGAGCGTGCCCAGTTGTCTGCAGACGCTCCACATGGCTTCTGTCCGCGCGGCAGAGAGGGCGGCTGGGCAGCAGAGCCTGGACAGTGCCCTGAGCAGGGGTGCCCCTCCCTGCAGCGGAGTCGGGCGCACTCACCCACTGCGAGGCCACAGGCTCCTTGGGCAGGAGGGCTGGCCTTTTGCCAGAGGGTCGCCCTTCTCCGGACACCGGGGGACCACAGAGCAAATCGCTTCTCCTGAGTGCTAAGTGGTCCCAGGTGCGCTGGAAAAGCCCATTTACCTCCCAGGTGAGTCGTTCATTGCCGGCCAGGGGCGTGTGGGCTGCGATGCAGGCTCGTGCACCCTCCTGTATCCCTGGGAGGTGTGTCAGGTGGAAGCGATGCCATCTACCTGTGGCCACGGTCGGGCGCTGACGCCTCTGATGCCTGCTCCCTGGATCCAGTTGCTGGGGTGGGAGGGGACGCGATTCTCCGAGGTCTCATGGCCAGAGCCACGTGAGGTCGAGGTGAGAATGCTCTTTCCTCAGCAGAGAACAGCCTGTCACCTCTCGCGGGCAGCCTCACGCAGAAGGGCTGTGAGAGAAGTCCCTGTGCCAGCTCCTGTGGGGATGGGAGGGGCCGAAAGGAGGATGAGTCCACGATCGTCCCGGCACCCTTGGGGGCTGCTCACTCCCCTGCTACAGTTCCTGGTTGCCACCACCACCCCGTGTCTCAGGGGTAGGTCAGTATTCGGGGTCCAGGTACCCAGCGCTGGCAGGGTGGGGAGGAAGTTACAGTGCCAGCCGCCTTTCTGGTGAGGATGAGGAGAGCGACAGTGTGACATCTTGGTGGGCCTCGTGGCCAGAAGACCCGGGGCCCTTCCCTCCCTCAGTCGTCAGATCCCCGGTGCCTCTGTGACTCCTGAGAGGGGATGCTCTCTCGCCCTGCCCAGCCGGGCTGGACGGCATCTCAGCAGTCAGGGCACGTGGCTCCCATTTCTCCTGCCTGAGCACTCATTCCGTAAACTGTAAACCAGGAGCAAGACGCACTCTGCAGGGAGGCTGAGGCTCGGTGATGTGCAGAACTTCGGGTATGTGACCACGCTTGTAACATGCACTGAGGTGTTCTGTGCCACTCGACGTGCAAAGTGTTTTGTGCACGCTCATTCGTTAGTTACCTCATTTACCTGCACAACCAGCCGACGCACACGGTTGTCGCTTTCTGGGAAGCCGAGGCCCGGCAGTCCGCGTGCGCCCTGACCCGCCGGCCGGCCGTGCGCGTCGCCGGGGCTTTAGCGGAGCAGGTCTGCTCACACCCAGATTGGGGCGCAGAGGACAGCCTCGTTCTTCGGGGTCTCGGTGCCGGGTTCTCACGCGGGGCCCCGCCTGTGCGTGGCGTCCTGGTGTTCACGGCAGCCCTGGGCTCGCCCGGAGAGTGAACTTCCCAAAGGTTTGCACACGGTGAACGCTTCCATCCCCGACGACCCCTGCCGGCCAGACAGCGCGGCTGCCTGGCCCTGCTCCCCGTGGGTCCGTGCGCGTTTAAGCAGCGCGGCGCTTTCCGGCATTTCCCAGCGGCTTCCGTGGTGGCCCCGTGGTGGCCTGTCAGACGCGGCAGGCTTCCCGGCTTGCCGAGCCAGACGGACCCACGCCGACCCAGCCCGAGAGTGACCCGGTGGCGGTGTGCGCGGCCCCCCTCGGCTCTCCTGCCTTCCCTCGGACTCCGGTGTCTGTGTGCTTGTGACAGCCGTTTGCAGAGTTGGGGACCCCTGCATGTGGGTGCACCGCTCAGCCGGACGCCACCCAGACTCCCCGCCGCCCCTGCAGCACGTTTGGCGAGCTGACAGGTGTAATTGATGAGTTATTCTAAGAATGCGGTTCCCGGGTAACTGGGGTGGAGTGACTGTTTCTGGGGAGTCGGCGTGGCGGGGCTGGGAGCTGCGCGGCGGGGGTGGGGCTCTTTGTTCAGACGGGCTGCGCTCAAGTCTGCGGGGCTGGGGGCAGCGGGGTCCTGGCGGGCGAGCCCTCTTAGCGCCAGGTCTGGCGAGGTGTCTGGTCACCCGGTGTGCATCCTGGGACGGGGCACAACCCTCCCCTGTGACTTGTGAGCTTCCAGGTGGCTCGGCCCCTCCCAGCCGAGTTTGTAGGATCCACAAGGCAGCCTCCAGGGCATCCTGAGGACCTGTGGCCCACTGTCCGGACTTGGGGCCGTCCCTGGCTGGCCCCCTCACTCTTAGGGGGCAGTGGAGGTGAAGGTCTGTTGAGACACACTGCTTACTGGGTTTTGCCCGCAGGTGGGTTACAGCGGAAGCACCCTAGTGTCCAGAAGTCCGTGGCCCCCGGTGCTGCGGCCCCACATTCTGCCCCCTTCTTCCTGATGGGAGGAATTCATTGGGTAGTGAGACACAGGTGTGAATTCCAAACCCAGGGCATGTCATTCATCTGATTTTTTAATCTATAAAAATCTGGGTATTTGGCTTATCTCTAAAAGTTCTCGGGACGGCTAAAAACGATAATGAAATAATAGCCACTAGTTTGTAAAAACATTGCTAACTTTTCTTTTTCCTTTTTAGCATTTACTGGGTCAGATACACACACCGCCTCGTGTCCGTGAAGTGTAAGCGTCTCGTGTGGTCCGGGGCAGGTCTGGCTTCTCCTGCCCTCAGGGGGTTGGGCTCTGGGTTCTCTCTGGGCTCAGCCACCTGCCGCCTCCAGTCCGGCTGGAGTCCCAGCCTCTGGGAGAAGCTGCAGTGTCCCACGTCACCCCCTTCATGCCCTGGTCCAGGTGCTGCGTCACACTGGGACCCCTGGGAACTGACAGCACAGTGTGGTTATTACAATAACTTAATTCGCATAATACTCGATCAGTTTCAGAGCACTTCTCCATTTCCTTTCACGTCAAAGGCGGCGTTATCCCCGTCCTAGAGGTAAGGAAGTCCAGCCCACAGGAAAAGATTTTCACCTGTTTTGCTGCGGACTCGCTGTGGGAGGCCGCCCGGAAGCCCAGACGTTCAAGTGGCAACGAGGCAAGTGAGGTTTCGGGGTTACTCGTCTGCCCAGCCCTGAGAAAAGAGGTACTTTAAACAGAGTTTTAAATTTGCAGCACAGCACTGAAATAGGTAAGAAGAAATAGACGACCTTGAAAAGCATCGCGGAGCATCTGAAACGTCGCCGCAGCCTGTTCTCAGCGTGACGGCTGTGGCGAGACAGTCCCACCCCCTCTGTCGTCGGGTGCGTGTCACTGTCCCGGCGTGGTGTGTGCACGTGGCTGGCGGCCACCTCGCTGGACGGCGCTGTCCAGCCCGGCCGTTCGGTGTCACAGACTGGCCCACCGCAGCACGGGGGGCGCTGAACTAATGCGGAGGCAGGAGTGCCTGCCGCCGTGGCCTGCCACAGCCCCTCCTGCTCGGAGCCCGGCCGGAGTGGGCCCCTGGTGGCTGCCAGGCCCGGGCCCAGAGCCACAGCATGGTCTTCCCGCAGCAGAGGGGCGATCGCCGAGCCTGGCCCGGCTCTGGGAGGCGGGGTGCTGGGTCTGCCGCCTTGCCGACTGCCCTTCGGGGGCATGGGGCTTGGCACTGCTCAGATGCTCCCCCCTGAAACCCCGAGGACGCGGGCGTGATGCTCCTGAAAGTCTCGCCCCTGGGAACCCGCGCAGCGCCCTTGGCAGGTGGCACCGGTGAGCCAAGTGGGCGGTGCCACTTTGAGAGCAGTCCCACGCGGCGAGCCCTGTGAGGCCGCGGGGAGAACGTGAGCGATGCCCCCTGCAGCTGAGACTGAGCAGCCTTAATGGAAAACGGGGTCAGATACGTGGCTGGGTGATGACTCCGGGCATCTTTCTGGAGGGAGAAGAGGAGCCGCTTATTAGTTCCCACTTCTGGCAGGTTCCGCGTGGTTCATTTGCCGTTTGGCACCACCCAGCTCAGCTTTGGTCTTAGCAGGTGTTCTCCGCACCGATAGCATCGTTTTATGCGCACCGGCTTCAGAAGCCACCGGTGTGAAGTCTTATTTACGGTGAGGATTGCTGTGGTTGTGCTTATTGACAGCCATCGTCGTAAACATCATTATTATTTAATGTTAATCAACAGCCGTGTGAAAGGTGCCCCGAAGAACTCAGAGTCAGACCCTGTCCTTGCGCATGGGCTTGGAAGCGAAATGTGGCAGCCACCCAGCCTGGGCGAGGTTAAGAAAACACGTTCCGGGGAAATACAGTGGACAGAATAGCTCTGAAGGGTATAATTTTTAGGGCCTTGGCAGAGTGCAGGATGGCGCCCCGGATGCCAAATGGAGAAATAGAAAGAATTTCCCAGGGAGAGAGGGTCGTTTCAGCCCAGTCTCACCAGCAGGCTGGTTTTGCTGGGCGGCGGGGCGGGGCGGCCACCACTTCACCGGCAGGTCCGCGTCAGTGCTGTGCCTTTGCCAATTCAGAGCGCAGCATCGGCCTTGCAGCCTCGGGCTCCCGTGCGAGCCGGGGTGACAGTAGCTGGTGCCGTTCAGGAAGGAGGGCGTTGCGATTTCATCCACGATCATCCCGCCATGATTTTGGTTCTGTACGGACCTCTGAGCTTCTTTTGTTTTTGTTTTTACTTATGTATCTCAACTTCTCTAAAATTAAAACGTTCCCAGGAGGAGAAGTTTAGGGTTCTTGGCCAAGGCCACACAGGCGGCGAGTGGCAGGGCTGGGCGTGAGACCGGGCTCCAGACTCGCTCAGGGCCTCGTCCACAGCTGTGGCCTCACAATCCCGGAGGCCCCGAGGAGGCCCGCTCCGGGTCCCGGGCCGTGTTTTGTTGGCCTTCGTTTTGCTTTGCTCTGGTTTATAAATGGCCCAACAGTGTACGTTTTCCTTCGGAAAATGGTTTGTGAAGTTAAGAACCTTGAAAGTGCTGCTTTAAGTCATGTTCACGTTCCGTGTGTTGTCTGTCAGCTGTCCAGCTCCCGTGGCTTCCGACAGCCGCTCGGTGCTCGTCTGGAGGGTGGTTCTCCCCTCAGAAGGCGATGACCTTGAGGGTGGGTGGCTGGAAAGTGCAGCGCGGTTCCTTACAGATGGAACGATCTCTGCTCGTCGTCACACGGCGGTTCATAGAGCTTTGGGGGGCCCAGAGACGACTTCCCGCCATGCTTCCGAACCTGCCGGCCAAAGAACACGAGTTTCCCAGTTCCTCGCAGGCGCTGAGCTGACCACGCCCGCTGGGTGCCCCCAGCGGTGACGGTTCTGCGGTTGCGGGCATGATGTCGGGGCTGGTGTGCACTTCTCCACGAATCCACCTGCTGGGACTTCACCTTTAAGAAGGGACTTCTCAGGGCCTTCGTTTCGGGGTCTTGTGGTGGTACCTCAGCAGGCTCCTCGCTTAGAACTCGGGGCCTTCGAGGTTTTTCAGAAACTGATCTGAGTTGCTGCCACACATCTGTAGGGTTCACTTTCTAGTTTGGGGTGTTTATTTGACTTGACTTCAGAATGAGAATGTCTCCCTCTCTTTCCCTCCCCTTCCTCTGGGTAGGGGAACCCAGAGCCAGAGGATTTCCGACTGCAGTTGGGTGGGGACACAGGCACGTCGGGGGACCTGCGCCGTCACCTCCCACGTCCGTGGCTCCTCTGGGCCCCCCATCCCTGCACCCCACGTGGATGTCTCCCGCACCCCCAGAGCTGGAAGAGGCACCAGTTTAATCCCCGAGCCTTCTGATGAGCAGAGCGGTGCCCAGCGACCTGAGTGGGGTGGCCAGAGCCCTCGGCGTGTGGCAGAGCGCTCGGGGCCCTGGCCACGCTGCGTCGTGTCATTTCTCCCCCCCCCTCTCCCCCCCTCCCCCTCTCTCTCCCCCTCTCCCTCCCTCTTTCTCCCCCTCCCTCCTGACCTCCCTCCCTTTCTTCCTTTACTTTTTCTTTCTTTTCTTTCTTTCGTTCTTTTCTTTCTTCTCTTTCTTTTCTTTGTTTTCTTTATTTTTTTCTTTCTTTCCTTTTTAAAAATTTTTATAAGTTTATTTGAACCAAACTGATGGCATATGCCCAGGAGCAAGCTCTCAGATGCTCCCTGCATTGTGTCTTGTCCTCAACTCTCACCCCCACCCCTGGCTCCGCTCTGTCCCTTTGTCATCTGGACCTCCGAAAGGGCTGCCTCGACAGCCACGCTTTTCACAGAGAGCCTCGTACTAAAACAGCTTGTGCAGGGCCACAGAGCTTACGGCACGTTTCATCTCTGTCGTCAGGCTCGACCTTTAAAACCACCTGGAGGTAGGAAGGAAAGGTGTCGTCACCCCCCTTCACGGGGAGAGACGGGGGAGGTGGGAAGAGGCAATGTGGCGAGCTGGGGTCCCGGCCCGTCCTCACCAGGCCTCCCTGCTGGTGGGGGGCTTCCTCACACCAGACTCCCAGGCCGTCTGTTTCCTCCTGCATTTGTGGCAGGGTCGGCAGCCTGGCCGCTGTCTCCTCCGGTCCACTCCTCCCGGCCTGACTCCCCCGAGGCCGCGGCATAGCCCGGCTTTCCCCCAGTGGACCCCGAGCTCGGCCTAGTCTCTCTACGGCTCAGCCACTCCCCGCCCCATCTTTCTTCCTCCGGGCGGGTCTGGGGCTGCTGGGCAGATGCTCAGCTCGTTACTCCATACAGTATTCCCATGCGAATGCTTTGTCGGTGGCCTCTGCCTAATTTCAGTCCTTTCTGGGCACGGGTTAATAGTTCAGACTCATCATTTTTCTTGTGTGGGTTGAGACTGACAAAAGCTGCCTGGAGTGGGACTGTCCCTTGGGGTGGGGGGCACGGCCTGGGGTGGGGGCGCTGGGAATCCAGTGCGGGGCGGGTGCTGGACACAGCTTTCTTCCCACGGCCTGCTGGAACGCGGGCGCCCCCGCCAGCCTGCCGCCGAGGCCCCGGGACCGAGCCGCACCCCAGCTGCCGGCCCGCCGCCGCGTGGCCCCGTCGGTCCGCGAAGCGCAGCGAGGCTCCGTGCAGCGCCTGCCCCCCTGCCGCTCTCTTTCTGAAAAGCTGCTGCGCGCCTCTGAAGCCAGCCGACGGGAGCGGAGGCCGGCGTGGCGGCCGCGGCGATGGGCCGTGAGGGGCCTGAGCGAGCTGCGCTGCGTGCCGGCCTCTCGCGGGCCCCTACCTGGTGGACGCCGCCGGCACACATCCCGGGGCCTGTCCCTTTGCCGCAGCCCTTGGCCGCAGACCCCACCCCGGAAGTGGCCTAGCCCTGTCCTCACCGTCCACCGGAGACCGAAGTCAGCCACACGGTGACCTCTGGTGGGTCGGCGTCGTGACCCTCACACATGGCTCGCACGTGGCAGAAGTCAGCGTGGCAGAGCACGGAGGTGACCGAGCCAGAGGCACTGTCCCGCGGTGACCGCCCTCAGGCCTGGGCCAGGAAGAGTCCCATGGTCACAGGCGAATGAGTGGGGCAGGCGGGGGGCTTGGCCGTGCCTCCTGAGCGACATGCAGGCACAGGGGTGCCACATTCAGCCTCGGGCAAGCCCCCCGGGAGCGGGGTGGGGGTTCGGCCACGTCTGATGGGAAAGGGACAAGCCCCCGAGTGCTGGGGATTGCACCTGCCAGCGGGAGAGGCACGCAGTCTCCCTTTGTGGGGCAGGCGGGGATCAGGGCGCATGGGCTTTAGATTTCGGGGGGAGTGTTGGATGTCCTGAAGAAGGGCCCCTGGGCCCCTGGGGTGAATTGCCCACGGAGCCCCTGCTGGGCACTTGAGAGGGCATCTCTGGAGGACAGGCGGGGACGAGATGTGGCCCGTGGTCCTTGTGGTCCTGGCCGAGAGCAGCGCCACCCCCCACGTGTGACGCGGGCTGCGCCCTGGGAACGCTGAGTGGCGCCGACCGCCCAGGGGAAGCCGTCTGTTCACCCCACTTCCTTCTCCGGAAGGGGCGGGAGGACTCGGGTTGGCGTGGGCCGCTGCAGTGCGGCCTCGGGAGGAAGGCCAGCTGACCAGTTCCCGGGGCCTGGCACGGGCCGAGCGGAGTGACCGGAGGGACAGGAAAGCCTTGCCCGAAGGGTGCCGGGCCCCTCCTGCTCCCCGCCGGCCCCTCCGCGGTCCCAGCCTCCGCGTTCGCCTGCGTCAGGGGCGGCCTCGCTCCGCACAGCTCCGTCACGTGCAAGCGCGCGTCAGAGCCACGCGGGGCCCGGAGAAGCCGCCCGCACGGCCACTGCAGCGTGTCGGCCGCGGAAGGCAGCGCGCGCCCTCCGGGCAGACGGCGCCTGAGCTTGTCTAAGGGGTGGTGGTGACCGTGACCGGAACCACTTTCTTCTCAAGTAGAGGCCTGACGACAGGTCGTGTGGAAGACACCCCACCTCCCGTCCTCGGGTTCCGAGCGCCCCGGGGACGCCTGCTTTGCGCGCTCGGAGCCTTCCCCGTGGCCTGGGCACGTTCCGGGTGGGAGGTGCCAGACGGCGACGGCAGCTCTGCCAATTCTGGACATCGTGCGGGGCTCTGCCCGTCACCTGATGTGATCGACCGTCTTGCCCTCTGGCCTTCGTGACGAGGGGTCGCCCGTGCCGGTGTCCTGGGCTTGCAGAGTGCCCGCCAGCTTCACGGCCACCACACTGCGGCCCCGCGGCTCTTAGCATTGTCACTGAGGCCCGCCCCAGCGACTGCTGCTCGTCTCAGGGCCTGATGATTTCACCTGAACACACCAGGAGTGGACGTGGCCCCTGCGTCCTGTCCTGAGAGTCCTTGCTGGTGCCGTCTGCTTGTCCCTGAGGCGTCACATGCTGCAGATAGCTCACCACGCCGTCGCACGCTGGCCGTCGCAGTGGCCGGCGGGGGAGCTGCGTTAGCTGTCGCTGGGAAGGGCGCTTGGCGAGGAGCTGGGCGTGCGCTGTGGCGGGCGCGAGCCACCCTCCCACGTGGCTCTGAGACCCCCTCACCCGCGTGTCAGGAGCTAAGGTTTTCACTTAGGGCGACTTCGTTCTGGACAAATTGCTTCTGAAACGTCTCCTTTCGTCTTTGCCGTGCAGAGGCGTGTGGCGTCTCAGCCCGGCGCCCTGCTCCCCCCTGGAGGCTGTGCGTCACGGCCCGCACCCCGATCTCAGAGAGTCAGAGGCGCAGACGCGACGGCCCTGTTTGCGTCGGAAGCCATGGGCAGCGCAGTGCTGGGGCGTCTCATGAGCGGCGCTGAGGGCTGTGGGGCTTCTCCCCGCGCGACACGTGTGGGACCTGCGGGGGAAGGGGAGTCCTGGCCAGGTGGGGTGGGGAGGAACAGACCCCAGAAAATGTTTTAGTTAAAATGCTTCTGCTATTTTGGAGAAAGATGATTTCTTCGTGTTTCTGAAAGTCCACACCAGGACCTCCGGAATCCCGTCGGGGTCGTGGTGGCCTTCAGCCGGGGAGCTCGTCTGAGACCGTGGCTCCCGCCTGTAGGATTCCTGTAGGGGACGAGGCGAGGGGACCGAGCCCCTCTGACTCCCGCGCTTGGCTGTGCCGATGGCCATCACCCTGCCTGCGGTTAATGCCACCAGCTGCTGAGCTGGTTCAGAGGAACAGACTTTCAGACGCTTTCCGGGGGGCAGCACCTGTCGGCACCCCAGCGCCTGTTCAGAAACGTGGGGCTCACAGTGCCTTTGTGGAAAGTTTATTGGCAATTAGTGCTCAGGTCTCATGAATTAAGGTTTTGTTTTTTACCAAAATTCTGTAAGTTCAGGCATTTTGGGTGTTTTGTGCTTCCCTTCAGTTTCCCCGGCTGCGGCGACCACTGTGACTGCAGCCGCGTGGGTGGCCACCACGTCCACCGTCGTGACCGTAAAGGGGGGCGCGGCGCGGGACTCCTTTCGGTTCGAAGGGATTTCAGTGGTTTTCATGATTCAGAAGGTATCAGTGTTTTGGGGCGTGTAAAACAACGTTCACCTCTCACGTTCTGCCACGCACGTCCGGCGTCTGGTGGTCCGGTGTGGGGTTTGCTTGCTGTCTGCCCTCCCCACAGGGACATGAGCTCCACGGAGTCAGCGGCTCTGCCCTGCCACTCTGTCCCCAGCACCTAGAATGTTCCCTACCATATGGCAAGCACTTCATTTCTATTTGATGAATGAGTGAAACAGTTAATGCTTCATTTGTGCACGGACACTGGTGATACTTTGCAAATTTTGTATGAACTGGACTGTGTAAACATGCATACTGCCTTACGCGTAGCTTCATTTTTTTGATGAGCGAAGAATTTTGGAATCTGATAAGATCATTTGTCTGCAGAGGATGGCGTCACAGGCCTGCCAGGAGGAAGTGGGAGGTGTTGCAAAGCGCCATGGGAGCTGGGCTTCTGCTCCGGAAGGGTGCAGAGGAGAGTCTGAGCACACAGGGGCCCGGGCCGCGTCACGGGGCCTTGACGGCCAGAGACCGGGGCCATCACAGGTCCCATTGCTGCCACGCTAAGAATTTCTGTTTTGGAAGATGTGAATAATGATGTTTTAAAGGGCTCAATGAAGCTAGTTGAGGCCCAGCAGAACTGCTGAGGAAGGCACGGGGAAGAGGGTGAGCGAGTGAGGTTTCGAGTCGCCTGTTGGCTATTCAGGGGGAGCCGCCCGCGAGGCCGGTGGAACTGCAGGAGGCCACGAGGACCGTATTCGAGGGTGATCAGGGTGCAGCTGGCAGCTGGTGTCACGAGAGCTGGCCCGAGAGAGTCTACAGAGGATAGAGGAGGAATAAATAGGACGGAGCTCTGAGGATGCGAAGATGCGGAGGTTGGGTAGAGAAGGGAGAAAAGGGCGACCAGACGTGGAGGAAAACTTGGAGGGAGTGTCGTCTTCAAAGACAAGGCAGGTTTGGCAGCTGTGGGCTCGTCCCTGTCGCCGAACGCCGTGGCCTTGCCCTGCGCCCCAGCTTGACGTGCCCCACGTCCCGCCGGTCTGTGCGCCGCCTGCCTCCCTGCGACCCGCGGGCTCACGTAGCGGTGCCAGCGTGCGCTTTGTCTTCGTGCCTCGGTCAGGAGCGGCCAGGAGGTTTCGCCCCCAAGCCGAGTCGTCCGAGCTGGGTCCAGGTCTCGGGAGAAGAGGGCCTAAGCCCGCTGTTGTCGTGCTCTTCATCGCCGCGTTAGGCGCTGCTTCGGTCGTCATTCAGCAGACACCTGCCGAGCTTCCGACGTGTGCCAAGTACTGTGCCAAGTGCTCAGTAAGTGTTACTGAGCGACGGTCGGACGGTTCACGGCTTGCAGCAGCCCTCGCCTGGGGTGGCAGAGACCTGCCCAGGGTCGGGCGGCCTGAGGAGCCCGGCCGGGCCAGCCGCTGCCCTGCCGCCCCTGCCGGAGGCTGGCGCGCACACAGCCCCCGCTGTCGCGGCGCTCAGACTCTCACTCCGCGTCGTGTAGGCGGCCGGCGTCTTGGGTCCACTTGCCCCCCACGGTCCTCGCCTCACCCCAGCAAGGCGGCAGGCAGCGGCCTTTCTCCGTGGGGCAAAGGCGACGGGGAGACCCCAGCGCGCCCCTCGCACAGTGAGCGGCGCCGAGGCGGGCCGACTCCCACCGCCCGCCCCGGCGTGCGGCACAGGGGTCGGCTTCTCGGACCATAAGAGGCGGCTCCGCGCTCGGGCCCGACACCTCATTTTTCACAGAGGTTTCTCCGTGAACCCCCGGGTGACAGGCAGCCTCTGGGGCGGTGGGAGGAGGGAGGAAGTGATTGGCCCCCGTGGGCTCCCGATTCATGATTCATGGGTCTTTCTCTGTAGCTAATTTTTGTTAATATAAGAATTCCAGGAATCTTTCGGGAATTGGGGGAGACGGCTCTCTCCTGAAATACGAAACATCTGCGCCCGGCCTCCCGGAGCCCCGCTGTCTGGGGAAGGGCTGATAGGAAACAGACTCGGCTCCAAAGGGCAAGTCCCCCTCTTCTCATTAGCGAGAAAATAAATTTAGGGACAGAGGTGTCAGGCTTTTCAGGAGGCCTCTCTTACTTCAGACTGTTTTTTCTCCCCTGAGAAAGTGAGACGTTGAGCAGGAGACCGGAGTGCGGAGCTGCGCGCTGCTCGCCCCCGGCCCCCGCCGCCAGTGTGCTCAGTTCTCCCTTCCTGACGGACGCCGGCGGGGGCAGAGGCGGGGGCAGCGGAGTGGCAGGGCACTGCCCTCAAACGGTGTGTAGATTCCCCAAACCGCCACGGTCGTGTCCCTGTGCCTCCCTGTCCCTTCCCACGTGACCATCCTCCATTCCCCGAATTCCCTCTCCTAGGGCGCCCCGAGGCCCCTTCTCCCCAGCCCGGCAGCTGAGACCTGCCGCCCCCTCCAGAGCCCGGCATAGCTCGCACTCATCACCGCGGGCCACGCGGAGTTGTTGAGATCACCCTGAACCTTCTGCTAAGTTTGGAGAGAGCTGTGGACACGGGAAGGGAGAAGGTGCCAGGTGGGGGACTGGAGACCTTCCGATCCTGTCTCCGTGTCCCGTAACCCCCCGTGACCGGCACGCGGTGGGCACTGTCCTCTGCCCGTGAAAGGCGAGGCAATGGGTGAGGTAATTGGGGCCACGCTGGAAGGGGAACGGGGAGACTGTGCACGGCCGTCTCTGGCAGGGGGCGCTCTGGGACTGGGGGTGCCAGCGAACGCTTCCTGGCAGAGCCCCAGTGCGTGATGGAAGTGGTCCCACTCCGAGCCGGGGACCGGCTGCACCAAGGCTCGTGCGAGGCCCCTGCGCAGCACGCCCTTTGTTCTGTTAGCTCTGCACCTCGCAGGTCCCCTGCCCCCGTGTGCCCAGGGGCCTCTGTGCAGCACGCTCTGGCGCCAGGAACAGTCTCCCCGCGGGCAGGGAGACTTGCTGGCCTGGGCCTGGGCGGGAGGTGCCAGCTCCGGCTTGGAGGGTGGTCCAGGCCCCTCCCGCCCCCTCTTTGAACCGCGGAGGGCCTGTGTCCAGCGCTCTGTGGGATAGCGCTTTTGAAGGGACGTGCACTTGGGGTGCAGGCGCCATCCCACTTCAGTCGAGGGTCCCCGTTGTGTCCCAAAGAAAATGCCGTGGGGCTGACATAAAAGCTGGCTGTGGCGGCCAGGAGCCCAGCGGTCCCCGTGGCCTGCTTTCCTGACTGCGGGTGGGGTGAGCCAGAGGCACGGGGCTGAGTGGGGGCTGGGGCTGAGTGGGGGCTGCTGGAGGGTGGATCCTGGTGGGGCGATGGCAGGGTTAGCGCAGTCTGGTGGGAACAGCAGAGGCCCAGGAGGAAGTAGAGTGGCCAGCCCTGCACCGTGTCCCGTGGGCTCCGGTCCACCGGTGGCCCAAGCTGGGCCCGCAGTCCTGAGTGCTCGCAGGCCGGCACCGCCCTGGCTAGGGCCGGGCCCTCCTGCACATTTGTGTGTCCCCTGTCCTTAGCGGCTGAGCTGGGCGAAGGGGGAGAAAGGAAAGAGAAAATCAAATTAAAGGTCTGAGCAGCAGAGTGAGCTCTGTCTCCAGTCAGGCCGGCCTTCATTCGTCTCTTTTTATTTTCTGAACTTCCTTTCGCCATAAATCCTTTCCTTCTCCTTTTATCACGTAAGCGTCCTCAGCGTTCGGGGCGCAGGGTCCGTCCCTGCCCCGTGACCCCGCCGCCTCCGGTGTTCCGTCTCCCCGCCGGCTGCAGCCCCCCGCTTCGCTCCAGAACGCGGTTTCCCTCTTCAGAATGTCTGGCTTTGCAGTTGGGTGTTTCCTGGATCCTCCTCGGGGTCCGTTTGTGCCCCTCGCTTTTGGGCTCGTTCACGTCGCTGCCTTCAAGACAAGACTGTGACTCTCGCGTGCGGCTCCTGGGGGCTCAGTTCTGGTTTCAGAGTCTCTTTAGAGCAGAAAAATGGCCCCTGGGCTTTGCCATCTTCTGCCCAACTGATTCTTGGCTTTGAGGCATGGGAATAAAGACTGCTTAGCTCATTCTCTCTGCCCAGAGAACAAAAGGGAGGGCGACACCCCACCCCAGGAAATGGGGACAGCGCCTAGGAGGGAGGCTGCCGATTTCTAGCAGATAGGGAGGGAGGGCCCGCTGGGTGCCCGGCCTCCCACAGCCCTTGCCTGTCTCGCTTCACCTCCAGCAGGAGGGTGGGGGGCAGCCTGCAACAATGCCCCCTTTCTTCTCCTGGGCCAGTGTTTTGATAGTGTCGGGTTTCGCCCCAGCCTCCCCCTGGTCCATTTATAAACCTGACGCGGGCAACATGATGTAATGTGATTTTTCAGGATCTCGGTGAGGGAATGTTGCCCCAGGTCAGAAGAATGCCAGTTGGTTTTTTGCCGAGAGGAGCCACCAGGGCGTGAGGCCTGGGGCCCTGGTTCAGGGGGGCGGAGGTGGGGCGTCCTGGGGCTTGCTCAGGGTTGGCAGAGGGGGAGGGCAAGGCTTTCTTGCCTGACCAGCCTTTCCTGCGGGGGGCGCTGCTGAGCGGAGGGCCTGGCAGCCGCCCCCGCCGCTGTTGGACCCCCAGCGCACTGCACCTCCAGCGCACTGTCCCCCAGCGCACGGCCCCCCCCAGCGCACGGTTCCCCAGCACACTGCCCCCCCCCCACCCGTGCACTGCTGTGGGGCTGCTGCAGTGGCTGCCCCTGAACCAGGAAGCGACAGCAGGAAGGGACGTGGGGGCTTCCGTGTGACCGCGTCTGACTTCCAGGCTTGAGTTCTGCCCCCTCTTGCAGCCCGGGTTCCCCTGCTGTGCAGAGCTTGCGCCCCACTCGGGAGGTGACAAGGAGCTGAGCCTGTGGGCTCGTCCCGCCCCTGCCCTCAGGCTGCGGCCTGTGGCTGTACATGGACACCACCTGGACCTCTCAGTTCCGTCTGAACGTTGGTTCTGCGTCCGAAGGCACCGGCGGCACAGAAGGTCCCGCAGAAGTCCCTGCCTGACGCCGAGGCAGAGGGTCTGGTCCATGTCCCTCTCTCTAGGTCAGTCTCAAAACTGCAGGCGCGTCCCGTGCAGGCCTTCGTTCCGGTCCAGCCTTTGACCCACGATGCCTCGTCACCCCATCGGTAGCCAGCCGCCTGAGGCCAGCACCATGACACTTAACCAAAAGCCATGTGGGGCACCAGGGAAGGTGTCTTAGACCAGCCGCACCGAGCTTGTCACTCACTGTCCCCAGAGCTGGTCCCCGTCAGCCTGTGCGCGGCGTCCTCGGCCATGGACACCGTCCCCACACTCCAGACCTCCCGGCAGACTGCGTCCTTCTCAGGGACCAGAGCGCTGCGGCTCCCTCGCGGCCCCCAGGCCCCTCCGGCGAGGCCGCGTGCGGAGCCCCAAGCCCCCCGGCCCCATGCCAGCTCCGTGCTCACGACCGAACGAGGGCACTTTCACACACGACGGCGTCCGTGCCCTCGTCTCTGCTGGGGCCGCCGCGCGGAGGAAACGGTCCAGTGAGCACACGTGACCGCTCAGCGAGGGGGGCAGCTTTGGAGCTCGGGCCGCCAAGCTGGCGTCACGGGGCACTGTCCCTCGACTGCGCCTTCGGCTGCGTGCCCTCTTCTCCTGGGTGGTGACCCCGGTGGCACCTGGGACCACGGGGACCTGGCGGCCTCACTGCCTCACCAGAGAAGTGGGACTTGGCCAGGCAGCTCCACCACCCAGAGGTGACTTTCGAGGGCACTTCAGAGGGCTGCCTGGTGGGGGAGGCTGGGGCCAGTAATCTGCCTGTGTGACACTCAGGAAGCCAAGCACCATTCCGTCACTCCCTGAGCTGGGACCCTCAGCCACTGTGTAAGCACATGGAGCAGAACAGACAGGCTCAGGGTCCGCGCGTGCCGCCCCTCCCCCTGCAGGCGAGGCCAGGGGGAAGGAGTGGCTCAGAGGCTGGGGCGTGGGCGCCCCCATGTTCTGTGACGCGGGCTGGCTGTCCAGATCACAGGGCGCCAGGCCTCCCGCACCCCGCCAGGCTGGCACACCCAGGCCACCCGTCAGCCCTTAGGTGCCTTTTTAGTCTTCAGGGGACCTCTCTCGTCTGTCCCCCGTTTCCTTCTCTCTGGCTCCACCCCCGCCACACCCCCATTGCTACTGTTGTGACTTTGGTACCTGCAGCACGACCCCCCAGGGCACAGACTTTGCCAACTGGCAGAGGGTCTGCTCCCTCCCTCGGCTCCGCCTCCGTCTCCACCACCCGAAACACAGGAGCAGCACGTGGAAACGGGCTCCCGCACGTTTGCATGTCCAGATGGGGCCTCTAAGCCACACACATGCTAGTGACCAGCCGGGTGGCAGGGCACGACCAGGTGGTGGCGTAGGCTGGCTTCCCTGGTCAACAGTTGAACTTGAAGCATGTTCGACTTTTTCCTTAATTTACTCATCAAAACTGTATGTTCCTCAGGTGGTCAGAGGGACTCTATGGGTCAGATTTCTGCAGGGAGTGAACAGTGTCTGCAGGTGCGGACAAGAGCCGAGCTGGAAGTCAGACCTGTTCTTCCACTGACAGTCCAGGCGTTGGTTGGTCTCGTTGGCCACTTTATTTCCGTTTCCACTTGTGGCTGAAATAATCTTTCAGATAACCACAAGGAATCTTTCAAAAGCAAATTCATTATTTCTTCCCTTCTATATCTAATTTTCTCTGCACCAACGTAAAATAATGACACAAAAGCGTTGTTTCTGGATTAATCTTTCCTTCTGTAGGCCAATAGCTATGGATCGGCAGATGGATCATTCCTGCTTTTATGGCGGAGTGTCCGCACAGGTGACAAGTGATCAGACACTAGCCTCTCAGTGTGAGGCACCAAACTCACCTTTTTTGTCATCAGTTTGTTTTCATCTAGCTTTATTAACAGCCACAGCTGCACCGTTGACTGGGTCGGCGAGGCAGCGGTATGAAGCGGCCACTCAGCGTGGCTGCAGTGACCAGTCTGACTTTCGTGTGGTTTTATTTTTTGGGCGATAACTCTGTTAGTTAGAACAGCACCACAACTAAGTCAAACCCACGAAACAGTCACAAATGACCAGCTGTGGGGGGAGGCGGAGGAGGGTAAGGAAAGGGAGGGGGAGTCCACAGGCCTCCTGCGAGCGACCGTGACTGCCACTGACCTTGGGGTTTAGCCTCCTTGGGCTGGGGTGCCTGGAAAGGTCTTGGCATTCAAGAGCTGGGAGTCTGGGGAGCCTGAGGGTCATCGTGCTTGGCAACCAGGGTGCCTGCCAGGGGGTTGCCATGGGAGCCCGAGATGACAAACCCAGGCTGTGTCCACGTGGCCAGCTGTATCTTTCTGTGACTGGCCTCGAGTGTGACTCCCAGGGGCCCTCCTGGTGGCCGCTGTCCAGACCTGGGGCCGACGCAGCACAGGGCAAGTCCGGTCCAGGAGGCGCACTGCTGCCACCGTCCTGGGCCTGCGGGGTCCCCAGCCCATTCCCAAGCCTCTGCTGCACTCCGGCCCTGGGACGCCTCCCGCCTTTTCTTGCTCCTGCCCCTGCGACGTTGGTAGGAGACCCTGCTTACCGACCCATGTGCTGGGGCCGTGATCGTGCCTTCTGGTCACTCGACGTGATGCTGGGCTTGCCCCCCTGCAGAAGTGCATTCCTGGGAGTATCCAGGGCCGGGAAGGTGCGTCTCAGTTGGCGGAACCGAAGTCGTTGGTCTAGAACTCTGTTCTCGGACGAGAACCCGGCCGGGGCCGACTCAGCCTCACACTGCAGGTCTCGGCGCGGGTGTGAGGCATGTTTTCTGATAGATCAGAAGGTACAAGCACTTTACGTAACGGGAGGAAAAGGTCCCAAACCGCATCTTCTTGATACTAATTGGAGAGGGATCTGCGTTTTCTGAGATTATTCAGTCCGTTAAGGTGTGGGGGTGATAACCAGCACCCATTGATTTCTGTCACGTGCTGGGCACGGTGCTGAGTCCCTGGTCACAGATAATGTCACTTAATCCTCGTGGTCATCCTTCGAGGAATGGAATACATTTATCCTCATTTACAGATTTCGAGAGCGCGGTCGGGCTGAGTTCGGTAATTTGCTGAAGGTCACGCAGCTGTTAAATGCCGGACCCAGGCCGTGAACCCACGTGGCGTCCGGCTCTGGAGGTCATGTGACGTTGGCACCTGTTCCTTTCCCGTCGGGCGAAATACCCTACCTTCCTCTCAGACGTGATTTTTAAAACCTTAGGTTTACATGCCGAAGCCCCTTGGCCGTGCACGGTGCCCTCAGCTTTTATGTCCTGTAGAGGCCGTGACATCACCAAGGCCGACGTTGGGGGCTGGTTGGCTCGGTTGGCGAGAGCTAATGGGGCCAAGGCGACCAGGTTCAGCCCCCAGACGGGTCTGTTAGCTGGGCCGAGTGTCATGGCCACAGAATTACCCTTTCACCTTGGCCAGTTGCCTCGCGAACACAGGCGGCTGATCTGAGACGAGGAGGGGACTGTGGATAACACGGCGCAGACCGCTCGGCCGGCCACCGAAGGCCGGGGACAGCGCCTCCTTCCTGCCATCTCCCGGGAGGCAGGGAGCATCGCGTGCCCCACGGACCCGCGTCCGTCACGCATTCCTTTCCGCGCTGGGGGCAGGGAGCGCGGCCTGGTCCGGTCGCTCGGGGGGCAGAGAGCTGCCCAGCCCTCCTGCTCCCGGGCAACCCTGGGTGGAGGGTGCTGGGACCGAGGGGTGCGGCGGCTCGTCTGTGTTTGCTCCCCCGGGGCCACCGCGGACGAGGGGCGTTAGAAGCCGGAGGAGCTCGGCAGCCGTGGGGCCACGGAGTCCCTGTGGGCGCGGCGCTTCCCGTGTCGGGGGGCTGTGCGGTCACAGACGAGGGCGCACACCCGACGCACGCACGTGCGTCTCCGCTCACGTCTGTCTTCGCCTCGGAAGCTCCGTGTCTCTCGGCCCATTTTCTCTTTTTTGCCCGAACCTCGTAGCTGGGTTCTGTTGCCGGCCACAGCACAGGCCCGAAGCGGTGGCGCCGCGGGGACTGGAACCCAGACCTTGGGGCCGCGGCCCGGGCCTCTTCCCAGCAGCCCGCGCTGCCTCCCCGTGGGCAGAGCCCGGGCCAGGGCAGAGGTGGCGCCGCTGGGCTCTCTCCTGGCCGGGCTGGCCTGGCGGCTGCCGGCGTTTCCGCAGCGACCATCAGTCCGGTCTCTGCGGCGCCCCGGGCTAACCCCTCCAGGCGGGGCCGAGCAGCCCCTCACCACCTGCCCCAGTCAGCGCCTTGTTAACAAGCACGAAAGCATAACTTACAGACCTGAGAGCAGGGCCTAAGTCGACTGTCTCCTGGGAGAGGGCCCCGGGGTGCCGGGCCTGCCACGTCTGGCCATCCTGGCAGAGGGGCCCCGGGGAGCCGGGCCTGCCGCGTCTGGTCATCCTGGGAGAGGGGCCCCGGGGTGCCGGGCCTGCCGCGTCTGGTCATCCTGTCAGAGGGGCCCCGGGGTGCCGGGCCTGCCGCGTCTGGTCATCCTGGGAGAGGGCCCCGGCGTGCCGGGCCTGCCGCGTCTGGTCATCCTGGAGAGGGGCCCCGGGGTGCCGGGCCTGCTGCGTCTGGTCATCCTGGGAGAGGGGCCCCGGGGTGCTGGGCCTGCCGCGTCTGGTCAGCGATGGCCTCCCCCACCGAGGGCCCGCTTTTTCTCCGCCTCCCGGGTCATCTTTGGACAACTCCTGTGGCGGTTCAGGTGGTCTGATACGTCGGAAAATAAGTGAGCGAGTGGGAGATACATTTTATTTTATCTTACTTAAATTGAACTCGGGCGGAAAGTCCCAGTGCCGGCTCCTCAGTGGTGGTGAGAGGTCCCCGAGGACGAGCACGGAGCTGCGGCGAAAGGTTTGCCCACGCTCTGCTCCTGCAGCCTGCCCCTCACCTGGAGAACGCGTTCCGCTGGGGCGAGCCCCTCAGGAACACGTTGGTCTGCGCACCTCTGGTGTTGACGAGGCCCCCAGCCAGCCACTGAGGGGCGGGTCCGGTCCCGACAGTCGGCTAAACGGGTCGGCTGATTTGGATTGCAAAACGTAGGTGCCGTGGTGAGCCCAGGGTGGACGCGCATCGTCCCTCAGCCGTTCGAAAGCTGCCTAGTTACGCATACCGAAGTGTCATGTTCTGGCTTTTGCCACGAGGCGCTTGCCTTTTAATTGGGTATTGGCTTTGTTTCCAGCTCAGATGTATCTCCGCTGGGATTCAAACGAAATGGGGGGCTAATCATGCAGGGGGCAGAGGAAGGGTGACATGATCGCTGACAAGTAAGTGACAGCAGGAACAGTCGGGTTCGGCAAGAGGGAGAGCAACAGAAGAGGGGGATCCCGGACGCCCCCGCCCCGCCCTGTGCTGCCCGGGCCCCTCACCCTTTCCGAAATTGCCTTTCAATGACCCCCTTCAGCCTTCGCGTGGGACAGAGGACAGTCGGGAGCTGCGTCCACCAGCCCGAGCACAAACCTGACCCCTGCCCGAGACCCTGAGCCGAGCGGAGGGGGGGGTCGGATGGTCCCTGCACAAACGTGGCGGTGACAGGAGACCATTAAGTGAAGGTGGGTTGGCAGCCGCCCCAAACTGCGCTCAGCGGGGGGCACTGACGGTGTCTTCCACGTGGCAGCTGCCGTGAGTGGAGGGGCGGGGCAGGGTGCGCGGGCAGAAGCGACCTGCAGGACCATTTTGCCTTCTGTTCCGTTTACATCTAAAGGGAGAACGAGGTTCCCAGAATGCGTGATGGATATTTGCCTGATGGCTGAGGGCACAGAAAGCATCGGTGAGGGCGCGGGGTGCAGGCAGGGGCCGTGGGGTGCAGGCTGGCTTGCCGCCCGTTCTCCCTCAGGGGCGGTTTGGGGTCGGCGGCTGTGCTGACCTATACCGACTTAGCCGGCCGTCGCATAAGCCTCTGTGGACTTGGGGATGGACATCGTCACGGCGTTTGGCCATCCCTCTTGGTACACGGTCCATCCTTTTTGCTGCAGTCGAGTCGTTCACCTGCAAGGTGCGCATTTGGCCAGTGGACTTCCGCCTCTCCTCAGAAAGGGTGGACGGACGTGTCTCGTCAGAAGGGGTCTGCGTCTCTGGGAGAGCATCGGGCCCGGCGGCCTCTGGGGAGACAGCCCTGCGTCTGCTGCGGAGTCCGCGCGGCCCGCGTCGATGTGCCCGCCACTTGCCTCCGTCTCCTTTAAGCGGCCAGGGCGGCGAGCGGCTGTGGTCATCGCAGGCCGCCCGCCCTCGGCCCAGGCCCGGCTGGCTCCCGCGGGCCGCGCCTCCTCACCCAGGAGGGCCAGGCACTCCGTTTGCAGTGCACACCACTCACAGCTCCAGATTCCTTCAGAGGCTCCGCCCGGCACCTGCCGGCACTTCCTAGGCCAGACACGTCACTCTGTGCCTGCCCCGGAGTCCCCACGGCCACACTGCCGTCACCCCGTGAGACGCGGAAGGCAGGCACCTGCGGCCTGAGGTCACAGGCCGTGCCCGGCCCGTCGCTGGTGTGTGCTCGCACACGTGCTGACACACGTGGCGTACGTGCGACCACGTGGTTCCATGTTTTTAATGACGCCTCTTTCCCTCTCCCCCCGGCATGGCGCCCGCCTGTCATCTCCGGAGGCGACACCCGAGGTGGCCCATGCCAGCGCAGCGGGTGGGGGCACGTAGACCTCGAGCAGTGGGCTAGGAAGGGCCGGGTGAGGACCGGGGAAACGTCGCCCCCAGTACGTCCAGTGGACTACCTGGGACTGCGGTCGCCATGGCTGGAGAGGGGCCGGGACAGCGCTGGATGCAGGTGCAGGCACCCCCTGTGCACCCATGCGGCACCTCCATGCACCCACGTGGCTCCCCCGGGGACCCACGCGGCGGGCGGTGAAGCGGGCGGCTTCTGTGCTGCATTTTGTCCTTGTCGAGGACGCTTTCGAAGCCGCGTCTCTGCAGGCAGAGTGGGGGCCTGGCCGGCTTTCAGCTCCTTCCAAGCTAGGGGGTGGGGCGCTCGGGTCTCACCGTTACGCCAGAGCAGCCCCCGACGCCAGGGGCGCCGGCTTCGCCACGCCTCCCCTGGGGCGTGCTTCGCAGCCCCTTCCTCCTGCCTCGCTCCTCTGCCCTGCCCCCGTCCGTCTGCGTCTCTGCCCGGCCCCGCGGCATGCCATCGGTGCCGAAGTCCCCACTCCGTCTCTTGGTCCCTGCCGAGCCTGCCTTGTGCCTTTCATTACCACATTAACAAACCCGAGTCGTGCCTAACGAGGACGCCTCATACGTTATGCTAATGATCAAGAGACATGTTAATGATATTTTAGAAGCCTAATTAGTGGAATATATAACTATATGCAATTTGGTAATGGACTGTGACAACAAGTTGTTAAAAGGGGGGCTTGACAAATCCAGTCGCATGTGGCCTCAGACAGACAGGCGCTGGGACGGATACGTGGAAGCCAGACAGGGCGACGGGAGAGGGAGGAGGGTGTGCCAGGGGTGTGCAAGCCGCGTGTGCGCCACGTCGGGCTGAGTGTTTACCGTGGTGCTGCCGCTTCACCGTCCCCTCTCCACTGTCCACAAAACCACAGGAGCAACGGTGTCGGGAGAATCATTTACTCATGTTTCTTAAGCAATCGCTACTGTTGCCATCGATCACACCCATGTATCTTAGTTAGAAATGTGATCTTGATGATGTTATTCTCCACGGCATCCTTTCTTGCGATTTGCAGTAGGAGATGTATACACGGAAGATAGAAGAAGATAAGGTTCTTGTGCCGAAGAGAAATTGTATTGTGTTATAAACCAACAATCGAGCCCGCATTAGCTGGGAAATTCTCTGCGTCGTGTCTGTCACCATCATGACGGTGTTGGTAGAAGTGTAAACACCCTCAGGTGTCTGAACGTCGTTTCCCTTGGCGGAGGACTCGGTTAGGGGCACACATTCCTTCCGTCGGGATCTCCCGTCCTGTCATGCGGGGATCCCGGTTTGTGGGCTGTGGACCCTGGGGAAGCCGTGAAGGTGCTGGCAAGGTTTAGTATCCGTGGCCACACCCAACGTTGTCCGCACACAGGACAGTGGCACGCATGCACGCACGGACAGACAAACCTACTAAAATTCGTAGGGTGCGTGAGATGCCAGCGTGGTTCATGAAATGCACGTTTGCTTCCAGAAGCATTTGTCAGTTCCTGCTGGCTTTTTGTTCAGGTGTGTCCTCCTGTCTGCGGAAGCCAAAAATGAAGCGACTTGTTTGTAGTGGTTCTTACACCTTTTTTTCACCTGAAAAGGGGGAGTATCCGTTCACAAAATTGGCAACCTCTGCTAGCCTGTTGTCATTAAAGCCGCTTATAAAAATTAGAGCAAGTAAGTTTCCCATCTGACAACTACTTTAATTCCAGAAAATGTATTTGTGGCAATCTCCTTCAAGTGTTTTCTGTTTCTCCAGTGGCTATGATTGTAAATTTGGGAACGTGTTTCATGGAGTAGGAACTCTTTTTAGTCAGAATTGACGTTTTCGTACAGAACCCATTAGGCCCACCCACAGCACCTTGGGCACTGCCAGGCTCAGCGGCCCTAGCTCACCGGGGCTTCGGTTCCAGGGACGTGTTCTCTTCATTTCTGTCCAGGATGAATGCACCTGGCTGAGGAAAAGTGTTCGGAACCGGATACGGGTGCCCCGGACTTCCGATGGGGCCAAGTCCCATGAAACCCGTCACACGTGGAACATATCCTGAGTCAAAAACGCATTTCTAGCCCCACCCCACCAAACCCCAGGGCTTAGCCGGCCGCCTGGAATGTGCGCAGGGTACCCCGCCCACGCCCAGACACACCTGTCACTGCCTCCCCTTCTCAGCCGACGCAGGGGGCACAGGCGCTTGTGAGCACGATGGGGTCGGAGCACTGTCCTGAGGCGCTGGCTGCACGGCGCCCTGAGGAGTGTGGCCCCATGGTTGCGGGGCTGACAGGGAGCATGGTGCGCCCCGAGCCGGCATCACCGGACAGCACTATGCCACCGCGCCCTGTGCCCGGAGTGCTTTCAGCGTGGGGTCCCCTCTGCTTTGGTCCTGGGGCGTGTGCTTGGGGACAGAATGGCTTCCCATCGTGGCCCTGAAGTCAGCTCTCCAGGCGGCCTGCCTCGGCCTCGCTCTGCGTTGCTGTAAAGGACTGCTTTCACCAAGAAGGAAGGGAAAGCACACGTCACTGCACTCACTAAATCGTGCGCTCTCGGTCCCCAAGACATTTCAGCCTCCTGGATTTGGACACTGCCTGTTGTCATGCTGGCGATGAGTGCATGCAGGCGAGGGACCTGGTCTTGGGAAGGGGAACAGCGGGCAGCCTTGGACGCCGGCCGAGGAGACGCAGCCGGAGGCGGGCGTCGTGAACGCGGGGTGGCCGCGGTCCCGCTGCCGAGGGCCTGTGTTTTGCTTCTGCCCTGTTCTTCTCTTGTCCTTGGCTCTCCCCTTTGAGGCTTCATTCCCACGTGGGCCCTGACTCTGTGGTGACTGTGGAGGGTCCTGCCGATGTGGCCCGTCGCCCCCACGGACCTCACACCCTGGACTGAAGCTGCCCGGCACACGGCCCTCCTTCCTGTCCGTGTGCCCCCTCCGTACTGCCAGAGCAGCGAAGTGGGGTTCTGTGTGAGCTCAGGATTCTGCTATTACAGCTGATGCTTATTTCAAATTAAAAACGAGCACTGATTTTGGGGAGGGAGGCGGAAAGGGGCAAGTTTATACGTGAGCCGGTGGAAAAGGCACATCCATTATCAGCAGCTTTCTCACTGAGTCGTTTGAAGCCGGGAAAATTAGCAGCCGCTTTGAAGCTCCGAAGATCTTTCATCTTTGTGTGTGTGAGTGTGCGTGTGCGTTAATACTAAGTCGAGGGGTTTTTTTTCTTGCCACTTATTTGGTTTTTCTGCTAATAATGAAATTATAATGAATCTGCTGGAGTCGTAAGGAAAGGGGGAGACGCCCCCGCGAGGCGTCCCTTCGCCCTCACGCTGCCTTTCTGCATGGCTCCCACGCGCACGGGCCTTTGTCTCGGGGTCGGCGGCGGAGTGGAGGGGCCGGGGCTGGAGGTGCCCACGTCCCATCCGGTTCCTCGCTGCGCCCCGACTCCCCGCCGGGCCCCCGCTTCGGTGGGAGGTGGCGTCCGCCGCTCACCCCTCGCGCTCCTGTCGCTTGAGGGCACACGCCGCCCCCCTCGAGCTGCCGGCCCCCACCTGGCCAGGGAGGGGGGCCACATGCCAATCCCCGTGTGCGCCGCGGGGACCAGCCGCGTCGGGAGTCCGGGCGCCTCGTGCAGGACGGGCGCCTCGCAGCAGGCGTCGCTCGGTCCCCCTCGGTCCCGGCCCTCGTCCGCCGTTGCCGTGGTGTTGGCAGACGGCGTCAGCTGCAGGGCTGCCGCCTGCCCCAGCCTTCCTCGTCCGGGCCTGGGATTCTGCACGTGGGTGGGCTGGGCGAGCCCGTGGCGTCTGGACCTGCGCGCGGCCGCCCCGGGAGACCAGCCCCGGGGAGACCGCCCCAGCGACCAGAGCACCCTCTGCGGGCCGGGCCGTGTCGCGGGCAGCCCTCAGCTGCAGAGAGTTCTCCCGCGGTCCAGCCCGAGTCTCGCGCTACAGCTTCTCAGTCATGTCGGAGATGGCCGGCTGCCGCTCGCTGGCCTTTATCCCCTGGGAAATGGGGTGCAGAGCAGGGTGGCAGGACGGTGCCTGCCTGCTAAGCAGCTCGGGCAGAGGCCAGCGCCCGGATTCTGATCGCCATGATGGCCGGCTCCTGGCCCCACTCCACTCGCGTGTGCGGGCCCCTCGCCCCCCATTAAACAGGTGCAGTAAAGCTGGGGAACCCTGACAGTCGGCGACTTTATATCATAGATCAGAGATCAAAGCAGAGGAATACACAGCGACCGTAAAATTAACTGCTTTTTCAATTTTACAATGCTTTCCGTGATAGAGAATCTTATAAATTTAGTATTAATTAAACACTTAGCTTTTAACCTCCTCCTGCATCTACTTTTGGCTGGTGGCTGGAAAAATTAATTGGGCATCTTAAATCTCGTGTTCCTGACGCCGTGACAGGAGGGGCTTCAGAAGCACTTACGACGCCGGCGGAACGCACTTGGCACGTTTGTCCTTCCCCTCGCCTAATTGAGCCCCCCCCCGCCCCTTTAAGGAAAAATGAACCATTTGCTACGGTTTTTCTTAGAAGAAGTATATGTCACTGTCCCTTCATAGCCTGAGCTGTTACTCAGTCCCTCGGCACATTAACGCTCCACAAAATGGAAGCCACCAAACTTCCGTTGTTGTCACGGTCCTGTTGCCTTTGGAAGGCGCTGGTCCGGACGCACGGCTGGCGGTGGCTTGGCCTGATCGCCATGTCCCCTACAGCCCCTGTGTGTCAGTCCAGCAAGAGCTGCCTCCTGCCCCAGCGAGCGTGGTGGGGGACAGGGCTCGGCCGCATGGGGACCCAGAGGCGGTGGCTCTGGGGAACGGGAGAGTCACAGTGGCAGAGGAGGGAGACGGCCCACCGGAAGGAAGTCCCCAGAGACGGGAAGCCAGCGCGGCAGACGCGATGTCTTGGGGGAGGCAGGCGAGGCCGTCCGTGTTCTCAGAGCCGTGGGGGGCCTGACCGTGGCCCTGTCGGGGGCGGACATCCCTCCGCGCTTCACAGTCAGCAGCCGCCTGTGTGTGTTCTTCGTAAAGAGCTCGGGAGAAATCGTAACAGGACGCGCTGCATCTCTGTGGACCTTTTCTCCGCAGAGCTGGGAGCACGTTCATCCATGCAGTCTCATTTTCCAGCGGTGGGCGTGCTCAGGCCGCGGGGCTCCTGCTGGGACCGGCCGGGCAGCTGGGAGTTGCAGCAAGCAGAGCCTGGGCCCCACGCAGGCCTTTCTCCGCGCCCGCCTGAGCGTCGGCGGCTGAGGGAAGTCGTCCACTGATTGCTTTGGGGACAGCTTAGCACAGGGCTCGCAGCATTGCCTGGATTTGAGAAAACCCACAAGAAGCTAAATTTGGGGGAACAAATTGAAGAAGTCATCATCCACTTTGCAGAAAGGTTTTTAAACGTCTGCTCTGAAGTGGTTTGCTGCGGTTCGCCCCACGTCGCTGTGGCCTGGGCCTCTCGTCTTGCGTGAGACGGCAAATCGGTTCCCAGCGGCCCCCTGTGTGGGTCTGGGGCAGGCGCGGCCCCCCCACCCCCCGGCGTCTCCCCTCCGCCGCGGGCCGCGGTGGCCCTCCCTCTGCATGTCCTCCAGGCTCACCACGACGATCCCCGAAGGGAGGAGGGAGCAGATAATGCCTAATGCCGCCGAGAAGCGGGACGTGGGCGTGTGCACCTGGCCGGTCTGTGCGCCCTCTCCATGGGCGTGGAGCGCGGGGGCCGGTACATGAGGGATGCCGGTGAAGTCACGACAGTCGGGGGCGGCATTTCGGAATCGTGGCAGCGTCCGCGCGCGCGAGCCTGCGGGACCTGCGCGTTCTTCTCCGCTGCCCTCTGTCTGGACAAGCGTGGCGTGCGGGGCGCCGTGAAACTTTCAGTGCCCGAGTGTGGCCCGCCCCATCCGTCCCGCGGGCGCCGTGGAGGGTCACGGCGCCCCGCACACCGGGCCGGCCACGTCGGCCGCGTCCTGTCTTTCCCTTTTAGGTCTTCTCCCTCTGCTCCTGTCCCTCTCAAGTACCTTCGTTGCCGTGGCAACGGCTCCGTCTCGGCTAAGTGGGGAGTGGAAGGGCGGCCTGACGCCGGGTTCTGGAAGCCGAGGCCAGTTCGCGCTGGCTCAGACGCCCAGCCGGCTGGGCCTCGTCCCGGCCGCCCGTGGCCCCGTTCTCTCTCGTGCCTGAAGCTCTGCCGCGTTCATCACCCTTCGCGTCTCCGTGGCCCGTCCTCCGTGGAATGCGAAGAAGCTGTCACTGCGGATCTGAAAAGTGAGGGAAGGCCATTGCCGAGCTCCCTGCCTCCCGCGCGGGGCTGTGCGGCGGCGGCCGGCCGGAGGGCCCAGGGCGGTGTCCGGGGACCGAGGCCTCTTGGGGTTCGGGCGCAGGCACAGTGTCCGCAGGCCACCACATGCTTGTGCAGGCCCCGCGTGGGTCCAGCAGACGCCTCCTCTCTTTGGGGACTGTTAGTGTGGGAGGAGCCGCAGAGCTGAGCCCCGTGTCCCCACCGTGTTCACAGGGAAGTCGAGGGCTGGGGTGCGAGGCTGGCGGGGGTCACAGGGAAAACCCCCACCTCCCACCCCCGATGGACTTCAGCTTCGCCATGACTGGTTGGTCCTTTAAAACAGAAAGGATTTAGAAATTGCTACTGTCAGGCCAACTTCCTGTCGAGCAACTCGGCATTTCTGCAGAACGTGGGTGCAGCCGTAGCGGAGACAGCTGGCGAGGCTGTACCCCCACATCTCTCAAGGCTTGCCGACTCCGTGATAAAAGGTAGCAGTTCCTGTAATCTGTTATCTCAGCCACATTTGGGGTGCTTAAAATAAGAACGGGGAGCATTGCATATATGACTGCACGTATTTATATGTTTTATAAGAGCAATATTTTGACTGTTCCTTTTTTGAAAGACAGTGTGATTGGGTTTGCCAAAAATCACAGATGATATGAGAAATGCTATCAATAAAAGCTACTCTTTCAGGAAGGTGAATAAAACAATGTAAAGTTTTCCTAATTTTTTGTGCAGTCATTAGCAAAGCTGGTGCTCGTGACCAGTGGGGTGTGCGTGTGGAACACTGTGCGGCCGACATTCGCGACTTTTATTAGGGCGGATCGTTCAGATCTGAGAGTCTCTTGGCGTGGGCTTAGGAAGGAAGGGTATGAAATCCATGCTTGGCTGACATGAAAAAATCCTGGATCTGTTTTTCTTCCCTGAGCTTCTTGAGTCTGCGTGAGGCATTTTACACGCCCGGGTAACGTGGCCTTTCAGGGACGGGTGTTTTTTCCGGGCATCCCGTGGGCTTTCCGACCGGCAGGCCCGGCGCCGTGCCGTGCATCTGAGGAGCACACAGGCTGCTTTCACGGGAGGCCGTGTGGCACATAGCAGTTTGCCATTGGGCCATCTGTCCACCGGGAGACACTGTGGTGGCCCCTTTGATACCGGTCTGGTTTCCGGGGGCCGGGAGAAGAGAAAGCGCGCGCGCCCAGCGCCCCTCCCAGGCGGGTGGAAGCAGGAGGCTGCGCAGAGTGCGCGTGTGACAGGAGGGGACAGGCCCAGGGCGAGCAGGTGAATGGCCCCTCTCCCGTGACTGGTGTGGCGAAGTTCAGGCTCCTGCGGGTCCGCGGCCCCGTGCTCCCCTCCGGGTCACGGCGCCCCGCGGCGGCCTTTGGGGCTTTGCGTGCGCAGTGCGCTGCTGCCTCCCTGCTCGCCGCGCCGCCAAGTGAGGACGGGGGCCTTGGGCCTCATCTCGCGGAGCCTGTGAGTTGGCGAGCCTCGCCTCGTGCGCGGCGCCGTGTCTTCCCCAGCGGCTTTCCGGGTGGCGTGAGTCACCGACGGGGCGGGGGGTGAGACAGCACGTGGGCCACGTCGGGGAGACCCAGGGGCCCCGCAGACGTCGGGGCTCGGGGGTGAGAGGAGCAGACAGCACACGGCGCGGCCGGCACGCAGCGCGCACTCTCGCGAGTTCACGCATGGAGCTGTCGTCTCGCGCGTCCCTGCTCCTTGTCAAGGCCTGTTTTCAAAGCCTCCGTCTGGCTCGGGTGCAGGTGAAAGTTCTGGTTATAACAAAAAAATAGTTTAAACCCAGGGGGAGAGGCCATTTTTTTTTTTCCTACGATGTTCAAAGTGTTTTTTGAAAAACTTCCATGCCTTTCGATGGAAACAGCACAGAGAAGCCAGAACACAGAGCTCTCAGATTCAAGTAAAGAAATCAGGGGCGGGGGGAGGGCACAAAAATGAAGCGGGAGAGCGAGGTGGCAGCTCTCAGAGGTGGGGTGAGGAGCGTAAACGATCCATGTCGGGGGCGACGAGCCCGCTCACCTCGTCGCTCGTCTTACTCGTTGGCGGGGCCGTTCGCAAGTGTCGTAGAAAGGAGACAGTCCCGCCATGGCTGTTTGCGACCCGCAGCGGACGACCCATAAACAAGACGTCTCCTGCTGTGTAGGTAGACACTTGCATCAGAGCCGCTTTAAACAAACTGGAGGAAGGCAATTAACATGCATATGAAATCCCGAAGATAAATCAGCTTTGTGGCAAATGAAGGGAAATAACACAAATCAAGGAACTGGAGACGGGTTCGCAGCCCGTCTCCCTGTTTGCACGTCTGCAGACGTCATTTCGGAAGCCAGCGTGGCCGCAGCAGAGCCTGGAGCTGGGTGAGCGGCGTGGTGGCCGGCTCCTTCCACAGCCAGCCCGGGCCACGCCAGGGACAGCCCTGCCTTCCCGGCCCGTCAGCCGGAGATGCAGACCACCGGCCGTGGCGAGAGCCCGCTGCCCCTTGGCCTCGTGTTTCTGAGTCCTCCAGGATTTAGCGGGGCTCCCTGCACACCACCCTCTCTCCGGGCAAACCCCGAGACTGTCACTGATATCAGCGTGATCGCTCGGGGCTGCCCCGAGACGAGGGGACCGTGCCACGGCCGCCGGGCCATGACAGGTGCCGCGCAGGCCTGGCCGTGTGGGGCTGACCGTGCCGGGAAGGGAAGTGTCGTCCGTGCCCCCACCCATGGAGCCGGTCCTCCTCCCAAGGACTTCAAGTGTCAGTGACGCCGCCGTCGACGGGGCGGGATGGAGCCAGGCTCGAGTGCTCACGGCCCAGCTCGGCTCCCGCCGGACACACGGGCCGGAGCGTGGAGCCCTCGTGGTCCGTGAATAAATTCAGGGGTAACGGACGCCCTGGTAGGGCATGAGAGGCAGGACGCGCCCGGGCTCCACCCGGCTCCAGCCGCGTGCGGGGTGTCTCCCCGTCAGCTGCCCAGACACGCGTGACTGACGACGGACAAGGACGTGCCGCGGCCCCGACACACGGACACCGCCCCGTCCAGCACGTGGCGGCGGGAGCTCACCGGCCCCTCCGCGGCATGACGGTGGCGGGAGGCGCACATGGAGGACGCGCTCGGGCGCTTCGGGAGTAAGCTTGGCGTGGTGGCGCTGGGACCCGACCCGTGTCGCCAGGGTTAAGGGCTGCGAGGGGCCTTGGGGACCCCCGACCAGCTGTTTCCCGGACAGGAGGACCCAGAGCGCGCGGCCGGGCAGCCCTCGAGCGCGCAGTGCGCTGACTGTCCCCGCTTCGTCAGGCCGCCTTCTCCCTCTGTCCTTGGACCGTCGACCGTCACATCGTGCTCAGTGGCTCCCGTGCTCGTCGCCGGGCCCGTCGAGTTGTTCCCTGGGTGCGGCAGGTGTTTCCAGAGGGGCTCAGAGCGCGGGCCTGGCCCCTCACTGCCGGCGGGGACCCCACCGGCCGCGGACGTGCGGGCGACATGGGCGTGTTGGGCCTCTCTGCTGCCGCATCCTGAGGCGTCCAGGCGACCGGTCCCCTCTGGTCGCCCACATGAGGCATCGGTTGGAACGGTGCCACGTTAATTTAAGCCTCAAAGAATCTTTGTCGCCATTTTTTTCCTCCAGCCGCCCAGCAGGTCACATACTTCACCTCCCGTTCGCTGGAGGAAGGACCCCCCACTCACAAGGTCATCCGGTCCTGGGTCAAGGTGGTCCCTGTGGCCCCCTGTCGCACCGCCTCCCTGCCAGCCAGCTCACCGCCGCCTCGTGCTGCCCTTGGTGGCAGCTCGTCCTGGGGACCTGCGCAGGGCTCGCCGAGGACCCGGCCCCCGGTGTCCTGGAGCCTGTGCCGCTGCGTTGCTGGGTGTCGGGCCAGAGGCTCTTTCAGGGATGTGGTGGCCAAGTGTCTCCTGGGGCCTGAGGTGGCTGCCACTCGTGCACACCGGCTGGGGACCCGTGGGTGCCCGTGAGACCTGCGGAGAGAGAGCTCACCACACCACCTTCCTGCTGCCGGAGCACTGTCACCGCGTGACGGCTCTGACAGGCCCGTAGCCTGGGACCGGGCCGCGTGCCGGCTCCACCGTGCCGGCTCCATCCTGGACCGCCACTGCCCGGGCTGCCGCGAGCCTGTGGGCGCCGGGAAGCGGGCCCGGAGGGTCGGCGCCCGCGAACGCCCTGCTGTCCCCGGGGCCCCGACTTCCTGTCCAGGCAGCAGCGCAGCGGGGGCCAGGGCCTTCGTTTCCGGGGTGCGTCTTGGCCCGGCCCCGGGGACCTGGAGGGGCCGGCTGCACTCCGTGTGTCAGAGCGCGCAGCGTCCCCGGCGCCCGCGAAGCGCGGTCCCACGCAGCCCGCAGCCCCCGCCAGCCTCGGAGGCGACAGAGGCCGCGTCGCCTGTCTTCCGAGATGGCAGCTGTGGGCAGTTGACTCAGGCTGGGCACATGCCCGGCCTCCCGCCTCTCCTCACAGAGCAGGAGCCGCAGCTCCGAGGCTGGAGTGTGTTGAGGGGGTGGGGTGCGGGTGGGGGTGGGGAGGGAGGAAGAACAACTGTAAAAAATGTTAATTTATTAATCACTGAATCTATAGCAGTTCATCTGAAATGCTGTTGCTATGCCAACACCCTGGGAGTTTATTTTCTCCATCCGAGAGGAGCCCTCAGCCCTGCTCCCTGCTGCGCCATTTGAATTCGCTGCTGCCACCGTGGTATCTGTTTTAAAAAGTGGGGTGGGGGGACGAGGCTGAACCACCAACGCAGGCACATGCAAAGCAGTGAGAGGCCTTTCTCGGTGCGACTTAGTAAAAATGACACAAATTAATATACTCCACTTAAACCAGACCAAGATTGATGGTCCTCTTTCAGAGGAGCTTAGCCCAACTGTCACTCGGCAGGCGTTTGTCGGACAAAATCAACACTAATCAGCGTTTATTCGTCTCTTGCCCTTGGGTCCGAGGAGCGTGAGCTGGCCGTGCCGCACGCCCGTGCGCCTCGCCACGCTTTTCACACTCCATCCAGCCTCGCCATACATCACGCCCCCCCGCACCGCTCCGCGGCCGGACCCACACGCCCAGCCATCAGGGCGCATTAGAGGCATGATAGATTTTCTGTTTTAATTTACATCTATTATATCACAACACGGCGGATTTTGATTCAGTGGAGACCCGCGTCTCCTGCAGCCGGGCTCCCTGGGAGGGTCTGCGTTAACTCATGACGGTTTGCGAGGTGGTGGCTTCAGTAGGCCCCTTCCCCCTCCCGCCTGGCTCCTCTCTCTCTCTGTCTCCCCCACCCCACTCCCCCACACTGTCTCTCTCTGGCATGCTCACTAGCTCAGTGAAGACATCTTGCATCGTGCTGCCTCTTATTCACAAGCACCGCTCAGTCTCTTTGAACTTGGCTTCCTGTGCAGGGTCACGTGAGCCTGGCCAGTCCCTCCCTCACTTTCCGATAGGGCTGTGATTGGCCACCAGTGGGGACTGAGAGCTCCCCTCACCGTCCCTGGCCTGGCGGGGAAATGGGGCTGGACGTGTCTGGCGGCCCGGAGTCAGCGGCACCCTTTCCGGGCCTCGGCCCCACACCCTCTTCCTCCCCTTCGATCTCAGTTACGTACAGCTGGAGTTTGCTTCTGCTGAAACACAGGTCTGCAGAGTCAGAGTTGGTTGGGCCGCCAGGGAGCAGGGGGCTGAAGGGAGGGCCGAAGGAGCACACCGTCGCCCTCCCCACGTGCCCACCCTGGAACCCGTGCCCAGCTTCCCCGGGCCCGGCCCAGCCCCACCCGGCCCGCGGCTGGCTGTGTGTGTTCACAGTTCCCGTGCACGCTGCCCGTCCACGTCACTCCTGCCACCAGCTCTCGTTGTCACCCTTTCGTCCTCTCTGCTTTCACCAGACATGTCGTTACGCGTGTCCTTTTATTGGGTGACGTGGTATCTCCCCAGTCTTTCTGGTGGGACGGGAGCGTTCTCGGCTGCTGGCTGGGCCACACGAACCTTTGGACATCTCGTCGCCTGTTGGCTGGTTGCAGAGCAGACTCGCAGGGGACAGAAAGCTCCCACCTGCTCAGGTCCTTTGACCCTGTGACTTACATGTGGGCCTCATGGCTTTGTCGAATGCCCAGGGAGGCTGCCCTAAGGTTGGCTGCAGTGCTAGACCCCTGGCTGCTTAGAAGGCGTGAGTTTTTAATGTTTTTCCTCAAAGCTGTCAATTCTAAATGGCGGTAAGGTTCCTCTGGTGGCCAGCCACAGGGAAGCCAGTGGCTGAGGCGGGTGCGAGGTCCACGTGTGCCTGCGTGTGCCTGCGTGCGCCTGAGTGTGTGCGCGTGTGTCTGCGTGTGTCTGCGTGTGGTGCATGTGTCAGTGTCTGTGTGTGTGCGTGTGTGTCCATGTGCACGTGTGCATGTGCAGTGTGTGTCTGCGTGTGCGTGTGTCTGCATGTGTGTGTGTCTGCGTGTGCGTGTGTGTGCATGTGCATGCAGGTGCACAGACACGGCTCGCCTTGACCCAGAGCAGGGGGACGGGGGGCAGGCACGGTGGCCAGCCCGCTGAGTGCGAATGTCGATGCCTGGCTTTTGCCTTCGGTCTCAGCCTTCCCAGCGAAGAGCCACTGCCCCCTCCACTAAGGTGGGAGAAGTTCTGCCCTGGGGGCTGCGTGCTCGGTTCCTGGGGGCCCTGGGGGGCACAGGTGCACCCCCAGTTTCTGAGACGTCCTCACAGGACCAGCCGAGGCCGTCTGCCCCCACCACACAGGGGTGAGACCGCGCTGCAGGTGTGCAAGATCACTCGGGATGTAGAGGCCGTCGGCCCCAAAGTGCGCCAAAGTCCCAGGGCCTGCTGGGGTCACCGAAGCCCTGCACCGGGGGACAGAGGAGTGTGGCGGCCACGCCGGAGTCAGAGGTTCTGGGGCCAGTGGTTTGAAGTGGGACCGCAGTCGCCAGCTCAGCCGATGGTCTGTGGACAGATCGCAGCCTCAGCGTCTGCCCAGGGAGCGGGTGGTCCACGGGCTTGGAACAGGCTGTCGTCTCTGCTCTGTCTGGGTTCGTAGGTCTGCAGTGTGCAGGGTGGCTGAGGGCGCAGTGGGGCGGCTGCAGACACTCAGCTTCCCTGTCCCTGAAGACCTACTAAGGGCTCCCATCCCCAGCGTCTGGGCGAGGAGGAGGACGTGGGCCTGCCTCTCAGAGCGTGGTACGTCCAGGTCGGCTTTGACCACTGCAGTGGGTTCCACATGGTACTGCCCCCGCCCCGGACAGATGCTGGCACCGGCATGAGGGACAGTGAGTTCCCATTCTCATCGGTCCCTGGTGTCTTAAAGCAGACACAGGCACAGGCTTTTGCATCGACAACTGCTAACAGCTTGCCTGCAGTCAGAGGAGGGGCTGGGTCTCAGAACCTTCTAGAGAGACCTTCGTGCGCTCATCTACAGCCTCTCCAAGGTACCAACATCCCCTCTGCCTGCTTGTCTGGCTGAGAGACTGTCCCCCAGACGCCTGTTCCTTGAGTCACGTCCTCTCTGAGCTGCCTCAGGCTGTCACATTCCATGACCCGGTGCCACCGCGGACTCCTGATCCTCCTTTTGGCCTTTTGCTTAGGGTTTGGGGGCAGAGAGGAAGCGAGGGAGGAGAGAGGCATGGAGGCATCGTTCGCCCACCCCTCGTCATTCAAGGGGCCTCGCAGGCCCCGCCTCAGCACCAGGAGGCACTTGGGCCGGGGGACCCGGGGACCTCGTTCAGACCAGCGCAGCGGCTGGCCGGCCCCACCGGGAGACGCCCCTGGGCGGCCCTCTGGCCCGTGCGCTCTGTGCCCTGGAGTCGTACGGTTCTCTCTGGGAGACGCGGCAGAGGCCGTGTGGCCTCGAGGCAGCCCGCGGCGCAGCCAGCCCAGCAGCGCCGCCTCGGCTGCCGGGCGGTGGGTGCGCCGGGGAGGAGCACGGCCAGCCCCCCGCCCGCGGGCCTCCCCAACTCGCGCTCCCCGTGGGCGACGGGGTTCCACTCGCAGCCTAAGTCAGAGACCGAACGCGGCGAGGAGGCATTGCTGTCCGCGTGCAGCCCCTCCGAATGGTGGGGCCTCGTGGACTGGCACCCTCTGTGTGACAAACGCCGCATGTCATGTTTGGTTTTGCATGGTCACGGCGACTCTGGTGTTCAGCTCACACCCTTCCTCTAAGGAAGCTGCAGCGCTTGATAAAGTTCAGGCCTTTGATCTTCACAAACGCCCCTGGGAGGCTGAGGTCCTGGAGACAAAGCACCCGATGAGTCATGTGCACGCTGCTTTTCCATTGTTTCTCTCGTCTCTGTCTCTCTGTCTCTGTCCCTCTGTCTCTCTCTGTCTGTCACTGTCTGTCTTTTCCTCTCTCTCATTTTGTCAGAACGCTGTCTGCACATGCCGATCGGTGGTGTCACAGCACCTGCTTCCGGCGTCTTCCGGGCTCTCCCCTGCGGGTCGCACGCCTCCAGCCCCTTCTCTGAGCAGGTGCGAGGCAAGGTCGCAGCGACCCCCTTCAGGACCGAGGGCCCCGGCTTACTCCGCCTCGGGGACCCTGAGTCCCAGTGAGTGCCGGCATCTCGGCAGGGGCTGTGACTGTCGGTAAGGAACGGAGCCGCGCGCGGACCCAGGCCCTTCCCCGAGCCTCGCCCCCGTCATGCCGCGGTGTGGTCTCAGACGAGGACGCTGGGCACCGCCCTGTCTCCACTCGAGGCGCTGCCCGGGGCACCTCCGTGCTCGCCTGGCGCGGGATGACACCCTCTACGAGTGAGGCTGAAACGTGCGGAGGGCAGCTCCTGCGCTCCGAGGCCTGATGGGCGCTGTGGCTGTGACGTCCTCCCAGGGCATCGTGTCCAGTGGAGAGCTCCCGGCTGGACTGGCCGCTTCTCCTCAGCAAGGACGTAGTGTGCACATGCCACATGCTGGGGGCATAGCAGATGTGAGGTGTTCCAAGGGGCATCACAAACGCCCGCCTCGAGGGTCCCACGGGCTCGCCGTGGAGCCAGGACGTCCGTCCACAGCCTCCGTCCTCCGCCTCGACCGGCGGCCCCGTGGGCTCTAAGGGAGCGGGCCACGTCTCCCCGTTCGCCCAGCCCAGCCGGTTCGCGAGGGCAGCGAGGCGGGCCTCTGCCGTGATGGGGGTGCCATTCTATCCTGAGACGAAGCGTGGAAGCGGCTGATGGATGGGTTATGAAGTGGGAGGTCCAGGAGAAAGCTGCATGGCGGGGCGTCGGCGTGGTTCCCGGGGAGCCTCCTGGGTGTTAATTCTGCCGTTAATTTTGTTATCAGAGGCCCAGCCAAACAAAGGGAGGTGACACGCACGAGGCTGGTTTAACCTTGATGAAACTGCGATTTCACCAAGGGGGATTCGCCTCATCTGTCTTCATCCATCACGGCGCTGCCGAAATATGCTAATGAGGCCTGGGGATGGGGCCGCAGAGCCCTTCGTGGGGCGGTGCAGGCGTGCTCTGCGCCCATGGCGGGGCGAGGCCACTCGCTGTCGGATCTGGTGTGGGAAGGTGAGCGCCCGGGCCTCAAGGTGGAAGGCTCCGCCTTGCAGAAGGAAAGTGGGCGCGGGGAGGTGCCCCCCACGGTGGGGGGGGCGTGGTTTCTGGCGACGGCCCTGTGACGCCAGCCACGGCCACGCAGGGCCAGGCGTGCGTGTGGTGCACTTCAGACGCGGAGGCGTTTCGTTTGGAAGCCCCAGAACGTGACCGCCCGCTTCGTGCCCCCTCAGCCCGTTGTCACCATGTCAGCCCGCGTCGCCGCCTGTTTCCAGGGCTTAAATGAGCAAACGCCTTTTTTAAACAAGCTATGGTTTGTTGGGTATGGATTGAATAGAGGACACCCATACCTTATTGGCCATCTTACCAAGTTATTTTTATGTGTCCGAATCCATTTAAATTCTTACAGATGTCCTACGGACAAGTGAGATTCTGCATGTGTTTCAGAGATGAGGGCTGAGAGGTTAAACCCACGTCCAGGAGCACGTAGCCAGTAAGGGGTGCGGCTAGGGTTCGGACGCCTGTGTGTAAGGCCGTGATCTGTGCTTTTCTGTAGGTACATCTGGGCACCCCACGGATGCTGGGGGCAGCGTGACTCGCTTACATTTTCTGTGGCTCACTTCCAGCATAGTATTCCCACCACTCTTCTATTTCCTAAATAGAGCATAAGCCGCCTGAGGCCGGGACAAGAGCCCCAGACGCTGCCCAGCTGCGGGGCTGATCCACTCGTTGCTGCCAACGTCACTAGCTGCTCCAGGGCGCTGAGTTGGGCTCCTGCTTCTAGCAGGCGGGCGGTGAAGTAAAGCTGGCCGGGCTTCCTGGGTTTCATGCATTCGATGAAAGCCCTCGAGGGTTCATTTTTACAAGTTAATCCTGAAGGAATCACGGTGAAATTTCAGTTTATCAGTGGACCTACTTCTGACTTCTGTTTCCTGCTGGCCCCTGGCTTCATCCGACTCCACCCGCGTCAGTCCCCACGAGAAGAGAGCAAATCACGAGTGGCATTTCCTCACCGCTCACGGGGCAGCGTCTCCAAGGCCGCCCGCGCTGGGCCCCGGGTGCACAGTCGTGCGGTCCGAGGCAGTGCGGCGGCGAGCGAGGTCCGGAACCTGCAGCCGGTGCAGGAGATCAGCCTCCAGAACCCCTGAATCTGAAAGGGTTGCCAGCCCTCCCTCGCCTCCTTTTTATTTATTTTTTATTCTTTTATTTTTTAGGCGATGCAACCCTTGGTTGACCTCACAGATTGCAAGGATCTTGTCAGCTTACAATCCCTTATTTTTTTTATTTTTTACACCTACAGCACTGGTCTTCCTAGGTGGTCTCCTGTCCAAGTACTGAGCAGGCCCGACCCTGCTTAGCTAGCGAGATCAGACGGGATCGTGCACGGTCAGGGTGTCAGGGTGGCATGGCCGTAGACCCCCCCCCCTTTTTAAGTGGACAGGAAGGAAGGTAGAAGCTAAAGAGAGAAAAGGAAGATGTATGTTTGTGAAAACAAATTAGAGGAACACTGAGCAGCGGGAGCCCTGCCCGCCCGTGATGAACAGCCCAGGCTCCGAATCGGCCTCGGCATGTGTGCCGCCCGGTACCCAGCCCCTCTGAGCTCTGGAGCAACTCCACTGTTCTCAAAGGGTCACCGACGAGGCCTGGTTCCGGGGCGCCCTGGGCTCAGTGCCTCTTGCCAAAAGGTGACCTCAGCCGGGGGCCAGTGGGCCCCGTCCGGCGGATCAGTCTCAGCAGCTCCCCCCACTTTCTAGTCTTGGAGATCGCTCACTGCGAATCTTCCCCTTAACAAAGCCGTTCTTCAGATCTGGCCGTGGACGAGGGGCCGCTCGTGCCCCAGACATGGCGGCTGCTGGACATGGTGCCGGGCCCGGCGTGGGTCTCTTTGTCTGGTTTCGGTTTCCATGTGCCACAGACGTAGAGGCCAGGAGGACGCTGTCGACATCTCTCCGCACGAGTCGGGTTTGGAAACGCGGCCCCCAGCCTCCGGAGGCCCGAGGCTGCCCAGGCCGCTCACTCTCAAGAACAGAGTCTATTGTCCCCTAATCACCAGCACGGGGTCCCCCCTCCTTCTGGCAGCAGAGAATTGTGGGGCTCAAGGTGCGAGCCAGCAGCGGCCAGACCTCCTGGCCCCTGTCTGTCCTGCTTTGCCCCTTGCTCTCCGTCCTTCTGTCGCTGTCTGGGTCCCCAGTGCACTGGGGAGCGTCAACTCCCCGCAGGGGAAGAAAGTCCACAAAGGAAATGAATTATGCATATGGAACTCATTTCCTTGATGAATAGGGAATCTGAACAAACTCCATAGCTGTTTGATTTTAGGGCAGAGGGGAGGGGGTGGGTAGGGTTAAAGAGTCTTGGGGGAGGGGTGATCAAAAAGAATTTGGAGCGAGAGGTGGGAGTGAAACCCGGCAGAGGACTTGGCTTGGAGATGTTCGGGGCAGAGTCAGCGGCCCTTTGAAAGTAATTCATGGCTGTTTTTCCTGCCAAGGTATCCACGCAGATGCACAAACTCTCTCCTCTCCCAATTAATGTGCAGATTTGCCCGGGCTGGGGGAGTGGGGGAGACTCCCTGGGGAGAAGCGACAGCGCCGTGGTGACAGGCCCCTGCTGATCGAAGTTCCGCAGGGTGACCAGGGCAGTCGTGTGTGGAAGACCGTGAGGACCGGCTCTGGGGTGCGGACTGTGTGACCCCGGGGAGGCACTTACCTTTCTCAGCCTCAGCTGCCTCACCTGTCAGTGGGGAGCGTGGCGTCCGCCGCGAGGTGTGGGGCTCGGGGAAGCACGTTGGTGAGGGACACGAGGAGCAGACCTGGAGGGCATCTGTCCTTGCCGCCTTCCGCCCGGGACAGGCCAGATGGCCTTTGGAGCAGGACGCAGGGGAGGTGGAGTCAGGAGCACACGGTGCGGGGAGATTCGTGGCCTCTGAGCGAGCAGCGGCACAGGCCGCCGCTCCTGGCCTCACTGGCTCTGCGAAAGCCGCTTGAAGTACCTGGCCTCACGCGGGGACCCTCAGTGTGCAGGGGAGGTGGCGAGGAGGGCCACACGCACAGCCGTGGGGGGGGGTCCCCTGGCAGCTGGGAGGAGAGCGAGTGTGCGGCCGTCCTGGAGAGCTGAGCCCCGCTTCAGAGCGAGCGGGTCCAGCAAGCCCGGCCCCTGCCCTGTGCATCTGTCTCGTGACCCAACTGCAAATGCGGGCGCTTTCCACAGAGGACTGGCTTTACAGAGATGCTTAATGCTGCTCGTTTTGGGGGGACGCGGGTATGTGGTGTCGTGACACTGCCTCCTCTGGGCGCCTGTCACAGAGGCTGTGGGGTGGTGGTTTTCCGTCCCACCTCACAGGCCCCGGGAAGAGTGTGGGGTGCCCAGGGCCGTCCTTCTGGTGGTGGGGGGGGGAAGATGGTGAGCCTGGGAGGCTCTGGACCCCTCCCCAGCTTCAACCCCTGAGCTTCTGTTTCATGGGCTTTACTTGTTTGACTTTCTGGGTAAGAGTCCACTTCGAAGAAATGTTTGCAGCCCAATCGTGCAGACGTTAGGCCAGTGCCTCACGTGAACTGGTCATCTGTTTGTTGAGATTTCCGTGCGCCTCTTCCCCCGAGCTCCGGGCACTGCACGGCACGCTTCAGACCGAGCGGTTAGCACTGAGGACCGAAGCCGGGGCCCGTGGTGACGAAACGCAGGGAGGAAGGAGGGTCGGAGAAGCGAGGAGAGGCGGGGATGGGCCTGGCCGTGCCGACGGCTTGCCTGCAGCTCCGCGGAGACGGTCCAGCTTTGCCCGTGGTGAGGACAGCCACCTGCCCATCCCACGCCACATTGGGGTGGCCTCGCTGCCCTCACGAGCCCCTCCGCGGTGTGGTCCCTCGTGGAGGTGACACACCTGCCTTTATGGTACGCGGGCCCCATGCACCCACCGCCTCACTAGGGGAATGAAAACGGTGTTTTGTGCTATGTGTAAACCTTTCCGTGACAAGGGCGCTTGGTACAGAGTGCCCCTCAGTCCTGGCCGCACAGCAGAGTCCCTGGGGACTCTGAGACGCACACCGTGCCTGGGGCCATCCTGGACCCATGAGGTCAGAGCCCCGGGGGCAGGTGCCCAGCACGCGAGAGTCCCAAAGCCGCAGCTTACCGCGCAGTGCTCCAGCCCTGGGGACGGGGGCCTGGGGACCGGGCACAGTGGCTAGAGGTGGTGAGGCTGGCGTGCCCGGGGAGAGGGAAGGCGGGGAGGGTTTCGTGCTGCCGGGGAAGGGGATCGCACACGCGCTTCACGTCATCAAACCTCTCGCAGCGAGTGTACTTCATCTGGCTCACGGGGCTCATTTTTCACGTCCTTCAAAGCTAGGACACTTCACAACTGTCCCAGCGACAAGCGCGGCCGGTTCTCAGCTCCCCGGCCGTGTGGGAGGAGCGCCAGGCACTGCTCCAGCGCGTCCCACTCAGGGCGTGGAGGTCGCCGTCACGCTCCCGTTCTGACGAGGGAAACTGGCCACGCGGTCTGCTCGGTCCCGCAGCCGGTGAGCAGTGGCCCTCGAACCTGCTTATCTCACTGAGCCCACCCCCCCCTCCCGCCACCTCTCAGGACGACGTGGCCCTTCTCAGTGTGTCCCTGGCTGGCAAGGCTTCGGGAGCAGCTAGCTTCACCTGGGGGGCCGGGAGGCCGGGCAGGCATGGACGACGGGCGTGAGAGCCCCGTGGGCGTGAGGCAGCAGAGGGTGGCCGTCTCAGCGCGGACGCTGCGGGGCGCACGCGCCTGCTTCACCCGCCCCAGGGAGGAGGGTGCCCGCTCTCGTCTGAGGGTGGAGCTAAGGCCTCCTCAGGGCTGGACGGGGACACAGCTTTGTTGGGCGTCTCTGGACTTTAAACCCGGACGGTCTGGCAGAATCGTGCTGGCCCCATTCGATGGCTCCCAAAGTCTGTCCTTTTTTTTTTTTTTTCCTCTAGTACGTGAAACGAAGAGGCAGTTTCCTGATCACAGCTGTTCACACCTGTGGCTTGAGTCACAGCCCCTTGTCCACCTCGGTCATGGCTGCCTGGTCCAAACAGGAGCAGCCCCTCCCTCCACGGCCCTGTAGCAAGCTTGCTCATTAGCTTTCTGCTTTGGCCTCCCACCCTCCGAGGCCCAGGGTGCCATGGAGCCAACTGGGGTTCATGTATCTCCGAGGGACCGTGCCGTGGCCGGGTCTGGGTGTGAGTTCCGTCGCTGACCCAGCCCAGCCTTCCCGACTCCCCTTTCGATGCTGGTAGATACGGACGTGACGACCTTCTCCTCCCTGCTCGTAAGAACTCTGCCAGCTCTGGGTTCATTGCAAACCATGCTTGAGAAGCCCACGGCCTAAGAAAACAAGCTTGGCTTTGACGTAAAGGCTCTGGCTCACAGCATCTGCTCTCTGAGGAAGGCTGAACCCGGTTGGTGGGTTCTGGGCCCGGAAGGAGCTGCTGGCTCCGGCGGGGGTCTGCCTGGGACCAGGGAGAAGGTAGCACCGCAGAGCCCGGCTTAGTGTGGAGATGGGGCCTTGCCTTTCTTGGGGCGGCCATGGCGAAGGGCGACGTGCTCCGTGCTCCTAAGGAGATGGGAGTCTTTCCATTCGAGGAGGAGGAGGCCTGTCCGGGTCTGATCGCAGAGGCTCACGTCTCCTCTCGGTGCGGACAAGAGGGCCTTCTGGGCCCAAGACTTTCCTTGGTGCGGATAGCTGGCCATGGGGAGCGGGGCCCTCGCCCTTCAGTGTGCAGGCTCAGGGCTGGGCTGGGCTGGACAGCACTCCTGCTGCCCTGCCCCGGGGTCTAGCACAGGCCACCTGGGTCTCTCTGTCAGCCTCTGCCCCTCCCCCGCACCTTCCAGAAGCATGTTGTCCCTTCTGGCCACCTCTGCCACCCCTGTCCTCCTCCTCCTCCGGTGCTCCCTCAGTTTATGGCTGGAGGTGGGGGAGATGCCGCTTCGGAAAAACACGTCAGGCTGGAGAGCTGAAGGCGGGAGGAGGCAGGAGACCCCCCCAGCCGTGGCCCGCACCCAGCCTCCCGCAGCCCTGCCTCCCGGGGAGGGCGATGGATCTGGTTCGCGCCAACGCTAAACTGATAAATGAGATTTGCATGTTAAAGCCCGATAACTCGATTGTGTTTTCTTTCCTGCCTCCCACCCGCACGTCCCTCTCGCCTCGCCCCGGACTCAGCCGTGGCTCTGGGTGGAGGGCGCGGGGCCCACCAGCTGTCGCTCTGCCCGTGCGGACAGGGAGAGGCCTGTGCCCGGCGCCGTCCCCTCCGCTTAGCCGCTCATGTTTATTTCATTGCGTGTGGCTGCTGTCTCGTCTCCCTGCCCCCGACGTCGTTAGCGCAGGAGAGCGGGCCCTGCCGTGGGAGCCTCATGAATTCCGCTGTGGCTCTCTCGCGCGCCTCGTTACCGGGCTGGAGGTGTCAAATTAGACCCCGCCCGGAGGCCGGGAAGTGTGGGCGGGAGCGGGGGCGGGGGACAGGCCCACGGAGCCCGGAGACGGCCCCCAGAAGGCGGTGGGAGCTGGGGGCAGAAGCAGAGGGGAGCGGGACAGGGAGGAGCCCCACTCAGGGGACCTTCTGGCGACTGGGCCACCTTGGGCCAGGGGCCCTCGTGGCTCTCACGGGTCCCGGCGGCCCCTCCCTCTCCTGGGTCTCTCGGTTTCCTCTCGTTGCGGGTTGATTTATCCTCATGGTCTGTGCAGACTGGGCACCTTGCAAAACAGAGCAGCTAGAGCGAGTGAGAACAGACAGCGCTCAGGGAGGTGTGCGTGTGCGCATGTGTGTGCGCACATGTGTGCACGTGTGTTTGCATGTGTAATGTGTACCTGTGCACGTGTGTGTGCATGTGCGTGTACTGTGTCCCAAGGCTGTGCACGTATGTGCGTGTGCACATGTGTGTTCCAAGTCTGCGCATGTGTGTGCGTGTGTGCATGTGCATGTGTGTGTGCGTTTGCATGTTCCCGGTCTGCCGCCTGCGTTGACAGAGTCCGGTCCGGCACCCTGGTTGGAGTGGACCGGGTGGTGAGGCTTCAGTTCCCAGGTTTTGTCAACGGCAACTGCTTTGAGCTGTGGCGTCTCCTCCCCGCCGGTTCCCCGCGCCGGGCATAGGGGCAGGATGCACGGGGCTTTGCGAAGGGGACACGCAAGGCTGGGGTTTCAGTTCTCTCCGTCTCTAAACATCGCCAGGGCCGGCCGTGCTTTCTCAGGGGCCAGACGGTGAGGGAGGGGTCCGAGAGGAGAGGCTGGGGCAGCACGTCCCACTCTCATCCACGCCGCACGATGACTGCACAGGACCCGTTGGGGTACGGGGCGCTCGGGAAGGGCGCAGCCGTCACCGCCAGCAGAGGAGTCTCAGCCGAATCTCCAGTGTCCGTTTACTTGTGTGGCCACGTTTATTGAGCTGGGGATAAGAAATAAACGCGGTCAGCCCTGCCCTGGGGCTTCACGGTGGGAGATGGCGTGTGCTGTCACAGGGAAGAACGCAGGGCTGACGGGGAGGGAGGAAGGCCCTGTCCAGCGTGGGTCAGGACACACCTGGGGAAGGTGATTCAGGGGCAGGTGACTTTCTGGAAATGAACCAGGAGTCAGTCATCAGTCAGGCACGTCCGCTCTGGGTCGCTGACGCGTCTGGAGCCGCTGTCCTCCGCGGGGCGCGGCGTCGTGGGGTCATGGGGCGCGGGCTGCCTCTGGAGAGTGAAGCCCGGGGCTGGGTAAGGACGACTGGTGACGTGCGTGGCGCTGGGGCCGCTCGTGACGCCCGGGGGTGAGCTGCCCCTGGTGTCGCGTCGAGACCACGTGGCGTTTCCTGGTTCTCCTCTGCGACGCCTGCCATCGCCCTGGCTTTGGCGTTGGGGGGTCTGGCGCTCCCGTCTCCCCGCGGACCGTGGCCGTCTGCCGCAGCTGTGTGTGAACCTCACGGGCCCTGCTGCCATGTATTCGGCACTGTTTGGCCGTTCCCTGTGGAGCGCGTGCGGATAATCGGCCTTCGGCTGCAGGTGGAGAGCGGGATTAACGCGGTGTGTTCCTAAGTATTCGAGAAATGAAATTTTTTGGAAGAGTCAAAATGAGACACTCACTGTCTGGTGAACTGACCGGAAGGAGGACTTGGTACGGTGAATACTTAGGTTCAGTTGCTTCTGTCCTCGATGGTGAGGAACGTCGCACACGGGTCTTCCTTAGTCTGCTCCGTTAGTGACGACGGAACCGGCCGGGCAGCCCAGGCCGCTGTGGAGACCGAGGGGGCAGCGGCCTGGCCGTTATTGCTGGGGAAAGCCCGCCTGTCACTGGACCAGCCGACAGAAGCGGGCATCTTCCCGTGAACGGGAGTCGGAAGGCAAATACTTAGGATGCGTCTTGGAACCTTTCGTCCCAGCCGTATCCGACTATATCCTTTTACTGACTCTAACCCATTACGCAGAATCAGAAAATTTTAAATGATGATGGAATCCATCTCATCTGAGTTCCTGTAGGTCAACCAACTGGCAATGCTGAACATTTAACTTTCCTGAAACTAAATTATGAAAAATCCTTCATAGCATTTTAAGACTAAGCAGGCTCCCAACTCTCCGCGGGGCCCCAACTCATTCCCCACCCCCATCTCTGATAAACCGGGAAGAGCACACCGCCTGGAACGGGGCCGAAACACGCAGGCCCAGGCCACTGAAGGGTTTGCCGTGCCAGTGAAGACTGAGTGACGGATGCTGAGGAACGAAGGGAAAAAGCCCTTCTCAGTGTAAAACAGAGTGTGTAAGAGACAAATGCAATGCTAGAACAGACAGGAAGTTCCGTAACGTGACGAAGCGCGGGAGTTGCCGGTCCTGCTGCGGGGACACCAGTCCACCTAAGTGGACGCTGCGTGTTACCCCGTGTCCGTCGCACGCCGACGTCACGCTCCACCTAAGTGGACGCTGCGTGTTACCCCGTGTCCGTCGCACGCCGACGTCATGCTGTCGTGCTGCGCCGCGCACAGACGGCGAGGCTTCATCCGCGGGTGACTCGAGCGTGAGTCCGTGGGGGGGTTGGCCGCGGATCCCACGTGTGACACCTGCCTGTTCATGAGCCGTGCACACGGCGCGCGCCTGCCCCTGCCACGTCCTCGCTGGGGTGCAGCCCCCTGAGCCCCCGAGAGCCGCAGCTGTAGCTCGTGCGCCCCTCGTGTCTCCAAAGCCCCTCAGCAGACATGTGCTCTATGTTCCAAAGCTGTTTGTGGCACCAAGCGGGGCCTTTGGAGCGAGTCTAGGGAAGCTTGGGTTCGTACCAGAGAAGCAGGCGATGAACCTGGGAGGAACGTTCTCGTTACCGGAGGGGTGGCCAGTGACCAGGTGACGGGCACAGAGAGAAACATTTCTTTCCCGACGACACCGCCCTCCCCCTGTCCCTGACAGAGGGGACAGGAGCGCAGGGCGCCCGGCTGGTGGGAAACGTGGGCCCGGCGGTGAACTGTGAGGGGGGTGAGCAGACAACAGAGGCAGCAGCAGAATCGAGTGGCGGCCGTGGCTGGGCAGTGTCCCTGAAGCCAGCAGCCACCTGTCTCCCGCTGACGTCCGGCCAGCACCTGGCGGTGCTGGGCTCTGAGCTTGGTCCCAGGCTCACTGCTGGTTCTGTCCACTAAGTCCCTGCCCCTCACAGGGGACGCTGGGCCCCGGCATGCCTGTTCGCAGCCCCAGCCTCGCCTGGTGGAGGAGGTCAGGGGAGCTCAGAAGCCACTCCACGTGGATAGCGGAGAGGGGGTCGCTGTGTCAGGGCCTGCGGTGAGGAGGACAAGGTGTCCCCAGTGTGCGCAGCAGGCCTGGGAGAGCCAGGCTGCGGTGACTGCAGGCGGCCGCACCTGGCTCCCACGTGTGGGAATGTGGCCCCAGCCGGAAATACTGGTTCGGGCTGTGCACGGAGGCCTCTGGACAAGGCCTGCGCGGGACATGCCGGGGCCTGGAGCTCTGGGGACGTGAGGGGCTGGGAAGCAGCCGTGGGGACAGGCGGTTGCGAGCCTGCGGGGGTAAGCAGAGACCTTGCTGCGACACGGCTCCCTGCCCTCCGCTCGCTGCTCCTGGTCACCCGTCCGCTGGTAAAACCAGCCGGAGCCAGCGGCAACCGCAGAGGAAGAAGGTGGCGTGCTGCACGCGGGTCACACGCGGGGGTCCTGCCTGGATGGCTCGGCGTCCACGGAGACCTTTTAGCTCCTTCCAGACGAGCCTGGAGCCCCTGGACCCATTGTGGGGTTCGGGGCACGGTGGTGGCAGCGGGGCGCCTTGTGCCACACCCGCGTCTGGCCCAGTTGCCTGGAGTCTGGGTGCCCGGTCACTGCAGTCGCTGCCCCCACCGCCACCGCTCGAGGGGTCGCTGTGCCCGACAGGCGCATGTCTCTTCGCCTGCTCTGGGCAGCGGGTGGGGGCTCGGTGTGCCGGGCGCGGTCGCAAGTGGTTTTCCTCCCCCGGAATGCACACTGTCCCCCTGATCGTCTCACTGTCGTGCTGAAGGACCGCAGCCCGAAAACGTGCCCAGAAACGCGCCCTGAAAACGCGCGTTCGTGAACCGGCCGCGGTGCTGGAGACGCGCCTCGCAGCTGCTGCCCAGAGCCACGGCCGACGTGCCTGCCGCCAGAGGCGCCTGAGCAAAATGCAGAGGGCTTGTTCGGTTTTTGTACTTCTTTTTTCTCGTGACGTGGTCAGAGCAGAAGGTGGCTTTGCGGGCACCTCTCCCCATGGGTCCCACACGACCTCGTGTGATGCCGCGTGACTGTCCACTGCACGTGGGGCCTGCTCCTCCGGCCGCAGCCTGGGGCTCGCCCGAGCCCGGCTCCGAAAGTGAAGACCCTCGTCATCGACACGCGCCGTGTCCTCTCAGGTAAGGCTGTATCAGAGGTGCTTATGTTGACTAAGACGAGTGCACCTGTCTGTCATTGCAATTAGAACATTTATGAGGTCGTCAAACACCTTCGTGAGCGTTCCTCAGTGTATCGCTCCTGGAGGGGCCCCCTATGCATCTCCGTCCCGTGCAGATAAGTACGTTAGCAGAGGGTGGGGGAGCGCGCGGCACCGCGCCTAACGGATCCGTTGCCGGGTAAGTTTGGGGCGAGCCCCAGCCACTTCCGCGGCCCGCGATCGCTCACCGGGTGCCGCTCTCCCAGAAGCCGCAGCGAGCCAGGCCGGAGGCCGTGGCCCCGCGTGTGGGGACCCGGGGTGTGAGGCGGTCTCCCCTTCGGTCGGGGCTCGTCATCCATCAGAAGCCGGCAGCCTCTTGGCGTGCGGCGGGTCTGTGAACCGCGGGACGTTAATCCACGTGACCAGGGGCGGCGGCCGCATGGCGCAGAGCAGGGCACAGGGGTCTCGGGGTCACGCGGACGCATCGCCCTCGTCATCGTGCATTGCCCTTTTCCTGCCGACGTGACCTGGCGCCACCAGCCGGGGGCCTCGTCCGGGCCTGTGTCTCCCTGTGTAAGAAGAGGGAGCTTTCCTAGGGAGCGGCTGTCCCTCCGCTCACACGTCCATGTGGCTTCTGAGAACCGTGGCCGCGGTGCCTACTCGGGTGTGGCCCAGCCCGCACAGTGCGTTAGGGTTCGGGGCCTCAGGTGGACGCCCGCCGCGGGCCACTGTCCTGGCACGTCGCGCTGACGCGGCCGTGTGGCCTGCGGCGTCAGGGCTGGTGCAGCGGGGGCGGGGCGGGGTGGGCGCTGGGCCTCAGCCCTGTGGGCCTCTGCGAGCAGCGAGTCGCGGCTCGTCTGACGGGCGGGAGGGTTTGATGATCGCGTTCGCGTCAGCACCGTAGCTGCATTGGTCAGAATTTTTACTTGCACTGAAAATAATACACTCTAGCTCCTTTAAGTTGAATCGTAAAATTACTAAAATTTAAAAATTGTTAAAGAAAAAAGCAAAGGTTAAAAGAAACAGACAGGACACCGGGCAGGTTGCGGTGTCAGAGGGCCAGGCGGCCCGTGTCCATGCACGCGGTGGCCTGGAAGCAAGCCCACCCCTGCCACCTGCGGGCAGAACACTGGGGACCCGGCACCTGCAGCCGGCCTTTCTGCCCCCGGAGGACCACCTGCCCGTTGCCGTGGGCAGCAGAAGGTCGCAGCCTCTGGATTCCATGCGGCCAGGCACAGCCCACCTCATCTGCCGCCCCATGGTGGGAGTCGGGGCTCGGGAGGGTCGTGGTTTGGCCTTGGGAAGGTGGGACTCCAAGTGCAGGAAGCTATGGACGTTGCCGTGAAGCTGGGGACGGGTCCTCGGTGCGGGTCTCCGGTGTGTGCGTGTGCATGCGTGTGCATGCCATGGCCACGGCGCCGGCCCAGCCTGCTCACCGTCCAGGAAGGCCGCGCCTCCCAGGGGACGTCCCCATTCGCCATCCTCTTGGGGTACGTGTCTAGCTCAGGGGCTCCAGAGCTTTCGCCAGTGCCACCTGGCAGCTCAGCTCGTCCTCCCAAAAGCCGGGAGAGCTGGGCGGGGCGGAGGCGGCCACGCCCGTCCGCGCGTCCCAAATGCAGAAGGCAGGCGTGGGTCTGCCCTGTCCTTACCCCTGCTCCATGCTTTTGTGTGTCAGCACGCCTGAGGTCTCAGACCCAGCGAGGTGTTTGGCTAACACTGATCTCGTTACAACGTTCCAGTGTGTTCCTTCTCAGATTAGCCTGAGAAAGAAAAATGGACTGATGATCGCTGCTCTCGGAAGCCTGAGAGCAGAGTCTGGCCGATGGAGCAGATAAGCTCGGCAGGGCCGTGGGGCCTTTGTCACTGCTGCCTGGTGATGGACGTGTCCCCAGCACAGCTCCAGAGAACGTCGGAGGACGAGGCCTGAGAGAGGGGCCGATTCACGTGGAGGGCGAGGCCCGGCAGCGAGAGATCCCTCGGTCACTGGACTTTGAAACGGGGAGGGTTTCCAGAAACGAGGTCCCAGCATTTGCCCCCACCCCCAGAAGTCCCGGTGAGTCGTAACGTAGTAACGTTTTATCGAGTCCCGATTTCGTGCCGAGGTGGAATCTTCACAGAACCCTTTAGAGGAGGCCGTCTCTCAGGTGAAGACGCTCAGATGCTGTCACTCTCCGGTCCTCGTCACACGGCTGGTCGTGGGCAGAGCTGAGGCGTGACCCGCAGCCCCGCCTCCACGAGTGGGGTTCTCCGGTGTGGGGTCCCCAGAGGTCTCGGGACAGCAGCTCCCGGCGCTCCGACCCCGGCCTGCCCGTGTCTCGGTGACCCAGAGATGGAGCGCGAGGCCGGCAGGTGTCCTCGAGGCTGTCCGCGGAGGCAGCGTGTGTGCCGCTGGCCGAGGGCTCCTCCGTGCGATCGTGAGCAACGTCCGCTCCCACGGGCCCTTCCTGGACGACCCCCCCCCGCAGGCCTCCGTCCGGCACGGCCGTCCCACCACCCTCCCCGCACCTGCCCCCAGCGGTCAGCCCTCGCGACATGGCCCGAACCCGCCCCTGCAGGACCCTGACGCGGAGCACCACGTCGCTCGCGAGAGCCTTGTTTTCCCGCGGGCGGCCCGAGCGGATGGCGAGGGGGCGGGTGTGCTGTGTCCGTTCGCGTCTCCCCTCCAAACCTGACTGCACCTTGATCTGGGGAGATGGGCGACTTTGAGGCTCAGGAAGACCTCACGCTGTGGCCAGAGCTGGACGAGCGTGTCCGAAGCCCCCGTCGTTGCCCCCACCAGCATCCGCTGCACCCGGCTCGCGGCCGCCAGGGCCCGCGGGGTGACCCGGGGTGACCTTCAGGCAGACGCAGCCCACAGAGAGCCTCGGAGCCCTGCCCCAGCCGCCGGGCCTCGGCCCGAGGTGGCGCTCGGAGCCCCGGCGCGACGGGGTCCGCGTGCTGCCCCGCCCGCACTGCCCCGGCGCGGCCGCTCTCGCGTCTCTCGTCAGACGAGCCTTGGCGCTGCCCCAGGGCCGGCTCCTCTGCCAACGTGGCAGCAGCCACAGCCCCTCAGCTTGTTAGACTGAAAGAATGTGCCGTTTTAATTAATGATATGTAAATATCCTTGAATGGGCCGCATTTGCATATTAAGAGAGATTTGCGGAATCTGCGGAGTAATATATTTTAATTAAGGATTAATTAAAATAATGGGAATTTCATTTCGCCTGGCAGAATCCGTTTAGATTTTAGCACACGTCTGCCTGGGAGTCTGCGAGGAAGGCGGCGGGCACGGCCCGCGGACGGGACGCGCTCCGTGTCTGCCGTCCTGGACCCGGCTCGGGGCCTGGGGAGGAGGAAGGTGACATTGTCCTCTTGCCTGCCCGTCGCCCACCCTCTTCCTCCCTCGTCTTTGTGAGTTTAGGGCTGTTTTGGTATTCTTTATGGTAAAGTAAGTAAATGGCTCTGAGACACGGAACACTAGTGTTGGCAATTACGTTAATGGGATGCTATTAGGCTATGATTCTATATGAGCAATTGGGGAGAAGGAATGCCTTCCTGAGACGAGGCTACAACAGACGTCTGTCTCGCTGCTACGGCTCCAGTGTGCTTTCTGCGTCATTACACTCGGCCACTTTCCGGGGGTGGGGGACAGGCCGCCTCGGCCGGCAGCCGGAGCAGGGGTCGGGGTCAGGGTGCCCCGCTGGATGCCCGGGGGCCGCCTCTGCCCGCGGCGAGGTCGCTGCAGGTGAGCGCACTGGCTCCAGGACTCCCGCCCACCTCCCTGGACCCGGCTCAGGGACGCACGGGGCTCTGGCTCCTGCCGCCCCCAGAAGCTGACACGCCTGGAGGGGCGCAGCCTCCGTGCCGCCCGCCCGGCCCCCTCCCTGCGTCCTCACAGCACGTCCCGCCCTCCGCCCGAGCACGCTGACGGCCTCCGGCCCGTCTCGCCACCCGCCGGCCTTCACGGCGGTTGTGCCAGGTGGCCTTTCCCCGGCCCTGTCCTCTCCCCATCCCCGGGCTGCCGCCGCCATGCGGGTGGGCCTCCTGCCCGCTTCCCGGGGAGATGTCTGCTCCGCGTGGTCGGCCACTTCAAGAGGGTGAGGGCACCGAAGGCCCCCTGGGCCAGGGAGCCAGGGCCTCCCACATGACCGAGGCCCCACCAGGGAGAACATCCTGGGTTTCTTCCCGTCCCGTGATGTCACCTCAGGGAGATGAGGGAAGTAGCCTAGGGCCTCTCTTAGAGCCGATGGCCTGAGCTCCGGTCTCTGAAACAGATTTCTGGTTGTTCTGTTGACGGCCATGCTGTGGAAATGCTGGGCAGGAACCTGGGGGCCGGGACTTGCAAATCCGCCTGCACACACCGTCCTGCCAGGAGACGCGCCTGGCGGGGAGTGTCAGCCCTTCCTCTGGAAGCCACCACTCAGCTTTCCCCTCACATTAAAAACCACGCGGGGCAGCTCTGCTTGGCCCCTCCTGGGGCCGTGACTCGCGAATTTAGGGGAAATCCGCCCATGAGCTCCGCGGTGATGGCCTTCCCCTATCGGCATCCGGACATCTCCATAGCCGGCTGACCGAAGGCCTGTGGGTCAGGCCTGAAGGAAGAGGGGTCAGAGCTGACAATGGCAATGCCGCTCGAGGACGCGGGACCAGGGCTTCAGAGCGCCCAGCGGGTCGGGCCAGGGAACGGGGTGTGGAGCACAGCGGGGTGAGGCCAGGGCGCCCAGAAGCCAAGGCCGCGTGCCGTGGAGACCTAGGGACAGTGCACGCAGCGCAGGCGGGGGCCCGACGGCGCCCCTTCCTGCGTGCCTGACGCAGATGGAGAACACGCCGTTCCTGGCACGTGCCCCCAGAAAACCACGCTGCGTCATCTTCCTCGTCAGCATGGGACACCCCACCCTCTTCCCATGCACCGGCCTGGGATGAGGAACGGCGTGGGCTCCGTGGGACGCAAGGCCCGTGCTGAGGTTTGCGCCCGGGAAGCCGCCTGTGCACACTCGGGGCATGCCGGGCGCCCTGGCCCCTCAGAGCGGGGGGCACCGGGTCCGTGTCTTTCCCTTCCACTGTGTGGGGACCCGCCCGCCTGGTCCTCAGTCTCTCGCTGGAGGGCTCCATTAATGGACAAAGTGAAAATAATCAATTTCAGATGCTCTCAGTGTGTGCGGTAATGGTCTCGCTAACAATCCTGATTAGCCAGGCGTGGGGGATCTTCTTTTAAATGACTGCAGGTTGACATTGAGCACGGGCAAACTTTGTGCACATGTGTTTACATGCATGTATGTGCATATGTGCATGTGTGTGCATGTGTGCGTGTGCATGCATGTGTGCATATGTGTGCACATGTGTGTGCATGTTTGAGTGTATGCATGTGTGTGCGTGCACATGCATGTGAGTGCATGCATGTGTGCGACATGAATGTGTGTGCACATGTGCGTGCATGTTTGTGAGTGCGCATGTGTGCGTGTTTATGAGTGTGCATGAGTGTGTGTGTATGTGCGTGCGTGCACATTTGTGAGTGTGTGCATGTGTGTGCGTGTGTGGATGTGTGCACGTGCACATTTGTGAGTGCACATTTGTGTGTGTGTATGTGTATGCATGTGTGTATGTTTGTGAGTGCGTGTGTGCGTGTGCATGCGTGTGCATGTATATGTGTCTTGTGTGTGCACATGTCCTTGAGCCTGGAGCCAGCGAGGCCTCCTCCCACCTGTCCCCCCCGTCCCTCGCTGTCATGTCGTCATGTCCCCTTCCTGCCGTAGCCCTCCCCTGTCCCTCCCCTTTCTGGAATGCGGCTCTCTGGCCTCTGCTCCCCCTCTGCGTCTGGACCGTTTCTGGGAACGTGCGAGAGGCTGGGTTTTTTATAAGTGCTCAGAGGGGGAGGGGCGCCGCTTCCATCTGCATCCCAATCGATAGCGAGCCCCTGGGCTGCTGCGCGGGGTTTGCGCGTGGCGTGTGCTGCCGCCGCCCGCACGGGACCCGCCGACCCACCGGGGCTCGTCAGAAGGGCCGCCGGCCAGATGCCTCCTCTGCCCACCGTGCCCAGCCCGCGGACTTTCAAAGAATGCATAAATTACACCGAAGACAGTCGCCGTGGATGCTCCATTATTAATATGTTTCTTTTTATTCATATTTCATGTATTTTTCTTCTTCTTCCCTGTTTTCCACCTTGCTCCCTGCTCCCCTGTTGAGACGCCAAGTCTCCCGCCCCCACGCAGACAGGGCTCCCTGCAGCCGCGCGTGACTCCACACCGACTCAGACGGGACACAGCAGCCAGGGCCCCCGCGTCTGTGACCGCTGTGCTCTTCCCTGTGGGCCCCGGGAATCCTACCCCAGTGGCGGCTCGGCCAGGGGGACAGGAAGCACCCTCCAACCCCGTGCTCTGCTGCGGTCTGTGGACCGCTCACTCTCCCTTAATGAGAATTCTCCTAATTATTTCGGTGGCTGAGGCAGGGACCACAGCGTGCTTAGATCTTGATCCGAGGCGTGACTGTTATGCTGATAAAGGCAAGAGATCAATAATTCAGGCCCCGGCTCTAATGGCAGTGCCGAGAGCTTAAGTGTCTGCATTCAGGCCGAGTCGCAGAGGGTCTTGGAGCGGTAATGATCGTCACGGGCTTTCTCCCCCTCCCTCGGAAGCCGCAGCCGACCGGCACATTCTGCACCTGCTGGACTGTGCCTGGCACACGCCTCGCGTGCTCACCTGATTATTCACAAATGCGCCTGAGCACAGAGCCCTCGTGGGCTCCTTTCCTGTTCTTCTCTGGGGCACCGCCCAGTCCCATCGCCTCGGCTTTGGGGCGACCCCACGGCTGTCCCGGTGGGGTTCCCCTGGCGACCCTGCAGAACACTTTGAGGCAGGGGCAAGACGCCCTCCCTCCCTCCCTTCCTGCTTCTTTCTTCCTCTCTTTTCCTCCACTCTGTGTCCCTCCTCTGTCCCACAGCAGGCTGGGGCCAGCACAGCAGCAGCGGGTCACTCAGACGTGGGCGTGGCGTGTCCACCGTGAAATCCCGAGCTGTCGCTAGGCTCCTCCTCTGAGGAATCTCAGCAAACGGTCGGGCCCGGGGAACTCACAGTGCGGGCTCTTCACCAGCCAGATAACGCTGTCTTAAGGCCGAAAAGGGAACAAAAGCAGAGCCAGTGAAGGAAATTTCTGGAAGATGAGTCACTGGCGTGTTTACCACTTAATAAATGATATCGGGCTGCCAGCAGCTAATTGGTGCAATTCTTAGTGAGTCATAGTGGGGTGGGGGCCCCCCCGTGCTGGGGTGCGGCCGGCCTCCACCAAGCCCAGGCTCGAGGGCCCTGCCCCATGGCGTGCTCCCTTCTCAGGAGCCTGCCGAACACTGTTAAGTCACCTCAAGGCCCTGACGTCTGCCAGCCGGGTGCGGTGTGGCACTGTGCAGTCAGTGGAGACGGCGTCTCCCGCAACCCTCACCCGGCCCCCCAGAAGAAGGCACGGGTGACGATGTCTCTGGGCGCGTGCCGTGCCCGGCCACTAGCAGGCAGAGCCATAGCCGCAGCTTGCGACGTCCAGGGGGGCCGGTCCCCTGCGTCCTGCACAAGCGCAGCTGTCGGGACCTGGCAGGGAAAACGGGGTTGGGGGGGCTTGAATAACTGTCGGTGTTTTACACTGGGAGCCGGGGTGCACAGATGAAGTGACTCTGAGCTGACGGCGAGACCGGGGCGCCCGGGGCCCCCCACAGTGAGAGCGTGAGGCCCGTCCCCCGTCCGGGGCCCACGCCCGCGGCGGGTTCTGTTTACCGTGTAGCCGCCCGGCACGGCCGCCTCCATTCTCCGCTGCTCAGGTTCGGGAAGCTCGGGCGCCCTGGCTCCGCTCGACCCGGCATCGTGTCTGCGTCCCCGGGAGCCGTGCCCCGCCGCGGCGTCCTCGCACTGGGCGCCGAGCGCGCAAGCCCTTCGTTTTCTCCCCGTGTTTGGCCTCCGTCACGATGGCCTCGCTGAGTGGGGTGCTGGACCCGCTGTTTCCTAATTGCCGCCCAGTCTGTCTCCCGCTAGGGACGTAGCCTGGGGCTTGGGGTGGAAGCCGGAATCGGCACTGAGAAGCCCGTCGGGGGAAGCGATTCGCTGCCGGACCTGTAGCCATGCAGTGCGCGTGCTTCAGGGGGCAGAGCCGCTGTCTGAAGGAGCTGGAGAGGGAGAAGAAGCGCCTAAGGGCCTGAGTCCAGTGTGTCCCGGAGGCCGCGGGCCCCGGGAGAACATAGAGATGGCGACACCGGGCGGTGGGTCAGAGAAGGAAGGGGAGGCTGGCCCCCTGCAGTGGCCTGAGACTTGATGGAATGTCCTGCGGTTTTATGGGACACGAAGTTAGCCCCTTCCTCTGCACAGCGCTCTGTCCCTACTGAATGCTTTCCTGTTTGCATTCCTGTTCCCTCCTCAAACAGCCTGAGGGGTGGGCAGAAGTACAAGTTTCCCCTGCTCAGAGGAGGAAGCCGAGGTCCAGAGGTCTCTGACGGCCCCTAGTGCCCCCGGCTGGTCCAGGACAGCAGCCCCAGCTCTGCCCTCTGGCCCTGGGCTGCCGCGTGATGTTAGCACACCTCTGCCCTCAGAGTTCTGGTGAAAAGGGTCGTGGCAGCACTTCACCCATGGAAACGGAGGACAGATGATGAGTGTGCCGGGTGCTTCCCTGCCTCCGGCCCCCCAGCCCTGGCTTCAGAGGCGGCGCGCCTCTTCCCGTCAGCAGCTGCAGGCCGGTTCCTGGGACGGCCAAGCTTCCCCGCAGAGGCCACCTCTCAGGGCCTCGCTGCGACCCGCTGCCCAGGGAGGGAAGGAGCGCAACGGTCACCTCAAGCTTGTCGGAGACCACACAGGGCGCGGACGGGAGGCGCCGTCCCCACACAGGCAGGGCACAGAGAAACGGCGAGTTCTGCGAGTGTCTGCTCAAACGCAGACCAGTGTCGTGAGGAAAGGGCTGGCCGGCCACAAAGGTAAAGCCACCGTAGGTGCCCCCTCCTGCCCCCCGCTGCCCTGCCCCTGAGTGTCCCCGTCCCTGGGCCTTTCCCTGGAAGATGAGCAAGAATCGAGAATCGGGCGGGAGGAGGACAGGAGACTCTGTGTGTGCCCTGAGGGGCCGAGGCAGCGCGCGAGACAGTCAGGTGACACGTCCTGCGTGACCCCTGCAGAGGCAGAGGGCGCACGTGAAGTCGCGGTAGGCGGAGGCTCCTTTGACTGATGGCAGGTGGTGGGCACCGTGCGGCTGGTCATGGGTCACCATCCCCGCAGACGGCCCTCTGGCCTTTCCGTTGACTGTGTCACAATCCACGATCATCAGACGGTCAGTATCAGCACCAGTGAAGATTCCAAAACCACTGCACCTGAGACCTGATGTCGCTTTTTAAGAAAAAGTCAAAATAGGTCATGTTCTTTAATGATGGACCAAGTAATTAGGAGACATGGTTCCTCCTACTTTTACTTCGTAGTTGTTTGTAGAATTCACCCAGAAAGCAGTCGCCCACCTGGGACGGCACCGAGTCTCCGTCGTTGGCACCACGTGATCATAAGCCCCGGCGTGGGGCTCGCGTCTTAAAGACGGCAAGTGTGATGCCCCACGCGGAGGCGCACTCCGCCCAGGTGACAGCCTGCTGACCCATCCTGGTGGCGGGAGAGCTGGACAGTTTGAGGAGAGCAGACGGAAAGCCTGCGTCCAGGTAGGGTCGGTAGACAGCCCTCAGGAAATTAGAAATTACTTACTGAAATTATATTCTGCAAGTCCATAAAGCTAACAGTAATCATATTCATTTGCCTTCTTTTTTAAAAAAAGAAAGCTGGCAAGCTAGTTTTGGGGTATCAGAAAGAGAGGACATGAACACTCTTAGAGTTACAGATGCAAAAGGGATCCAATTCTGAACCTTTACCCGGGGCGGCGAACCCCATCTGGGGCTGTCTAAGGACTTCTAGAAACTGGTCGTAAGATCACCCACTTTTCCTATCTTAGAGGAGCCTCACAGATAACTACGGTTAAGAAAAGCCGTCAGGGTGGCGTGCGCACCAGGCAGGCTGTTTTCTCCTGGCGAGCCGACCGCCTCCGCGTACCCCGTCTGTCCTCTCTCCCCGGTCGGACGTGGCGAGGAAGATGTGGCCGCGCTGCGCGGAGCTGCCCAGCTGCGCGGAGACCATTCCCCCCCCCCCCGCCTCGCCAGGCCGACGCCCCCAGTGGGCAGTTTCTGCACGTGATTCACACTTTCTTTATCCTCCTCTTGTAACTCGACAGACGTTCACAGAGCACCTACTGTGCGTGAGCCTGACATTTAAATCAGTGCGAACCTTTTCTTTGCAAAATGAATCACAGCCTGAGAACTAGGCAGAGGAAATGGGATGTATTTTTTTTCTTTGTGCTCAGGTAATAGAAAATGATGTCAGTGTCCACACACACACACACACACACACACACACACACACACATTAACTAGAGGGAATAAAACTAGAAAGCAGCAAATAAATGAAAAAGAATTGAAAAGTTAATTAGGCATTTAAAATAAATCTTTGGACTTTTGATGGCTTAAAATATTAATTGTGGAGTTAATTGTAGTGCCTCCTGGGGACAGTGAGTGCTGTTCAGATACGTTACAGGGACTGTCAGGCCTCCGTGTCCGGAGGACAGCCGCTCACGTCACCAGCCTGTTGTCTGTTCGTTTTTTCCCGCCGGTACATGGGAAGAACACGGAACGTAGTTGCAGAAAGACACATTGATCTAAACGCTGCTCTTCTCAAAATTCTGATCTCTTGTGCGGGGGAACTCAGATCCTACCTTCGTCTTTCCTGGCAAGAGTATTTACTCAGAACGAAAGGAGCTCGTCAAGTGGATGCGGGGCAGCAGAGACGTCAGGGGGAATGCTCTAAGTGCCGAGGCAAACAGAACAGCCCGGCCGGCGTTTGCGCGACATGCGATGCCAAGACCCAGCAAACAGGCGGCGCCAGGTCCCTTCCGTGCCGGGGGGACCGGTTACTGCGCAGGGGTCGTCGCAGCTGTGTTAGAGAAGGTGTCATGTGCCGAGGACAGCGCAGGCCTCGTGGGGAGACTGGACAGATGTCACCTTGTTTCCTCGTCGCCGTAGCCACCACCCTTGGCCCTTGCGTTATTCTCAGTCGGTGAGGAAATGGCACATAAACAGCATTTTGGAAGGACCTGTTTGTCTGTCAATCCTCCTCCCATCTATCTGCCCATTTGTCTATTCAACTGTCCATCCGTTCATCCATTCATCTGTCTGTCCGTCCATCCGTCCATCCATTCGTCTGTCCGTCCATCCATCCATCCATTCGTCTGTCTGTCCGTCCATCCGTCCATCCATTCGTCTGTCTGTCCGTCCATCCGTCCATCCATTCGTCTGTCTGTTGAGTAAATGTTTAGTGGGCATCTTCTAGGTGCTGTTCTCAGTGCGTAGAAAACCTCAGTGAACAGAAGAGGAGAAAAAGCTGACCTCAAGGAGCTCTTACTTTAAGGATGGTGAATCTGAGGCGTTTTAGAATTGCTGTTTTTGCTGTGAGCTGGGTACTTGCAAATGGAAACGCAGACAAAGCGACCTGGCCATGGTCCCTAAGGGGAGCTGGGTCCTGGGGCCCCCGTCCTCTCCCGCTGTTGTGCAGCCACCTCCCCTGCAGGCTCCGGCGGCCCCGGGGGCTGAGTGACCAGCCAGCGTGCTCTGGGCGGGTGCTGGGGGTCAGAGGCCCTCGCCGGGCAGCAGCCTGAGCTGGAGGAGGGGCCGCTCCCCGTCCCCGTCCATTGCTGGCAGACAGGTCGCCGCAAGGCAGAGTGGCTCCTCCCCGGACGCTGGGTCTGCTCCATGCCCGGCCGCAAGGCTCTTGGAGGAGAGAGCTGTTCACTCACATGACCTGGGGAAGCTGATGAAAGGGGTGGGGGACCCTCAGAGCACGGTTCCGCCTCTGCCGTCGGGTTTGGCTTAGAACCCAGAGCTGCGTGGTGGATGGCAGTGAGCTGTAACGGTGGACATGTGCCCGCCCGCGTCCCTCGGTGACATGCGTCTGTGTGGGGGGGCGCAGCTCTCTGGGGGCCTCATCGGCCGCTACGTCCTTCGAGCCCATTGGGGTGCCTGTGGCAGCAGAGAGCCCTGCTCCACGGAGCGGGGGACTCAGCTTCCAGGGCCTTCGTGCTCGGGCCTGTACGTGTCCCGAGTCCGAGCCCAGCCTGGCCCTGCGGTGGCGAGGCCAGGGCTCCCTCCGGCAGGCACGCGGCCTCAGCCCCTGCGTCGTGACTCACGCGACAGGCGAGAGAAGCTGGCGCAGCTGGGGGCGCACGGCGGAGGCGGACCGCGGGGTGCGAAGCCAGGTCGTCCCTGCGGGTTCGGAGTCTTTCTGCATCACCATGCTCACGTGCCAGGAACCAGCGCCCAGCCTCCCACACGCACACATGTGCACACACACATGCGCGCGTGCACACGCACGTGCACACACACATGCACACACACGTGCACACACACACGCACACAGACAGAGTGGGTCCACCGCTGGCCACGTGAGCTGAGCCCGGCTGTTACGTGCCTGAGCTGTGGCTGCCGCTTCGAGTTTTGGTGGGGGTCGCTCTGAGCTCTGTGGTTGTTCTGGGCATGGACTATCTAGCGGCCCGACTTCCGTCTGAAGCAGGGCGTGACCGTCCCTCGCAGGGTCACGCTCACGTGCGCTTCGCTTTCTGGCGGCGTCCGCAGCCAGACCCGCCTCCCTCTCTGGCAGGTGCGCCGTCATCGTGTTTCCCGTTTCCTGGGATTGTGCGCAAGTGTTGCAGAAATAAAAAAACCTGTATTTTTTGATCTCTCTTATGCTTTGTGAATTCTAAAAGTTTGGAGGAAAACAGGAAATCCATGCCTTAGCGTTTGCCCTGTAAGCTTTGAGAAGCAGGTTTAGAGAAATGCTTTCAAACTCGTGACGTGAGAACAGACGCTTGACAGAGGCTCCTGCTGGTCACGGCAGGCAGGACCCCTCGCTGGCCCCGGCCTGCGGGCCGAGGAGACGGTTTGTTTCCAGATGTTTTGCTGGGTGTCCTGGACTGAGCGACATGAGCGACCTCGCTGGGCGCTGCGGTGTCCGTAGACGTTACTTCCTGAGGGTAGTAGATGTGGAAAGGGAGGCGTCACCCCCTCGTCCACAAGTCATGTGAACGGGGGCCCCCGAGGCTCTGGGCTCGCAGGGCCGCGTCTTTGTTCCTCCACATGTCTGCTCACAGGGTCACCCTTCTTTGCCTGCGCCCCGTCTGCTATGTAACAGGTGAACAAACGGGATCGAGCACTTTAAGGTTAAGGACCACTTGGTCTTGTGTGAGCTTTAGCAGGAATAAAACTCACTTGTAGGTTGAGCAGCCCCTTGAATCACCGCCACGACCCCAGGAATTAGACGTACGCTACTAGAGCTGATTTTTAACCGGGGAACTGAGTCTCGGAGAGGTTAAGTGACTTCTTCAAGGACACAGGATGTTAAGTCTAGGATCAAGACTCAAACCTCGTCTTCTGAACCCAAGTTGTAGCCTCTGTCCATTAAGAGATGTCTACTAATCCAAAAAACATGTGCGTGGAGTCTTCAGCGTTGCTCGGTCGTCTGCGGCCTGCTGTGTGAGGCTGAGGCTCTCTGCCGGCTCGGCTCTTCCTGAGAGACAGGGCTGCTTCCCCTGATCTCCGTGCATCATCCTTGTCGTTATTTTAGTCCTGTGTTCATGAAAAATGTACACTTAGCTCACGAGAATAGCCGCAAGCAGCGTCTCAGTGTTCCGGGTGGCGGGGTCTGGCCTCGCGCACAGGCGAGGGCCGCCTGGCGCTTTGTTGGGCGGGGCGGCAGCCACGCGCCCAGCCCTGAGCCCGCATGCGGCCCGCAGAGCCGCGGCGTGGTGTGTGAGGTCACCCGTGCCGCGTTCCATCTACACAGGGGGCCCTGCCTTGTGCTGGAGGACACCTCAGGCCGTGGCCTTGCAGCCCTGGGTGGGGGCCCTTAGGTGCCTGTGGCCCGTGCTGGGCGTCGGCGTGCAGCACGTCCTGCGGGAAGAGTCTGGCCCGAGTCTGAGGCCTGATTGGCCATTTGCCGTTGATGGTCAGGCAGGTGCCCTGACCCCTCCAGGCCTCCCTTCCTGCAGAAGGAAGGGCGGGGGCCTGTGCGGACCGGAGGGCAGGTTCCCCGAAGCCCTGGCCTGGCAGGTGGGCACTAAGCGATGCTCTACTTTGGTGGTGACTTCCATTACACTTTTTATCGATGGAAGCGTCAGCTCACCGGTCACCTGTACAGGTGTGCTGTCCAGCACACGGGCATTTCGACCTGAGACCCAGCAGTTTGCCAGTCTCCCGGGCTCTCCACTCTGCCAGGCACCCACATGTTCAGACTTCTCCGTTTGGCCAGACTTCTCAGGTCTGGCCGAGCCCGTGCAGGAGCCGAGGTTCCTGCTGACTGTCCCTGGTCCCCTGGGCCCGGGTCAGGTGCCGCCTCTGCCGTGGGCGAGTCATTGGACCAGTGAGTGTGGCGTTGACTGTCCATCGCTGCGGGATGCAGAAGTGGCGGTCGGGCTGTTTGACCACCAGGGAGGCGTGGGCGCCGGCGGGCGGAGCGGACGGCAGGCGGGGGGCTGCCATAGGGTCCCCGAGGTGACCTGTGCGTGCTGGGTGTTAACGCTGGTTGCCTGCTCCGTGGACATACCGGGAGAGCCGGAGACAAGGACAGGTGGTGGTCAGCGGCAGAGAGGTGGGCCGAGGCGCGGCCTTGGAGCTGGCACGGAGCCGTTCGGGACGGACCCGGGACTGGCGTCGCCCTCACGCCGGCCCCGTGTGTGACTGCGGGGTTTTCAGCGTGTGTCTGGATAGAGCCCCACACGGCCCAGGCGCGTGGCAGCTGCACGTCTCCTCGGCCATATGGGTGGACGGCCCCCCGCACCCGTCCTGCCTCTGGCTTCCGGCACTTAGTGCTGGTTTTTTTTTTAAAGTGTATCTAGAGAAACTGTGGACATAGCACTCGCTCACGGAGGAAGTCGCCGGTGCGAACCAGGTGGGTTTCCCTTCTAATGGTTTCGTGTTCTCGAATCGCACGCATCTTCGCCGGCCCTGCTGTGGGCCCGCACGCTCGCTCCGATGAGTGGGGGGGGGGCCGGCAGCCCCCTCGGACGCCCCCACGAAGGTGAGGCGCAGCCTCGTACCTCACTCCCAGCTCCCGTTCTCCCTGCAGCGCTTACCTTCCTAGAGGGCAGCACCCTCGGGCCCCGGCCAAGAGCGAAGAGGGTCCCGTTTCCTTTCCAAGCCCCCGTCTACCCAGCTGCGCACCGTAGCGCGAGGCCAGGTCTCCCCAATGGGCGGCTTTTCACGTCGCCCGTGGACTTGGGGCCCCGTCCCTCGTGCCCTCCGCCCCGCCCTCCCGCCGGGAGGGGCGTCTGCAGCGGGGCCGGCGACCTTCCTCAGGGGGCTCCTGGTCTCGAGCTGGGGGGATGAGTGATTGGGACGCGCCAAAGTGTTTAAACACCAGAATTGAAATTAATGTCCCCTCATTGCTGGCTACGCTGACAATACATTACAGCAAACACCTTCCCAAAGTGAAATGAATGTTTGTTTATCCTCATGAAATATACATCAAAACATGTTGGTGGGAGAAGCAGTAATTACGGGAGGGCCGGGTTGCCCGCTAATTCCCACGAACAGTCGCCCAGGCGGAGGGCGACTTTTCCTCCCTTTCTGTCTTTTTCGTTTTTTTAGGGTGACCTGTCCACAGCTGTGCATCCGGGACATTAACACGGGTTTAATGAAAACTCCAGTTGATCTGTCCAGAGATATTGATGAGCAGTTCCCAGCGTATTAATCATCTCGAGGGGGAGTGACGGCTGCGGGCGGGGGCTTCAGTCAGTGCCAGTCCCCACAAGGGGACGTGGGGACGTGGGGACACCGTCGTCCGCCCTTCACAGCGGCATCTACACCCTGGGACGCGGGGCGGGCTGGCGGGGGGGGGGGGTGTCCAGGGGGAGCCGAGGCAGAACAGGAAGTTCGGGGCACATCTCACACTCACGTCCGATTATTAAGCTCGTGCCGATAAGCCCATCACTGCTCATTACCCCGAGGTGGCCGAGGGCCCGCTGACAGGACTCCCTCATCGATTCTCGCCCGCAGGGAATCGACGTCGGGCTTTAATCTCTTCGGGTTTTCATCCTTCGCTTTCCTCCCCCTCCTCGTCCCTGCCCCCCGGTCCCTGCCCCCGGTCCTGCCCCCGCCCCCGAGCTGCTAGCGACGGCCCTGCTCACGGGCACTCGCGGGTGACATAGTTCTCTCCCCGAGTGCCAAATGTTTCTTGATAGGAACAAGCTCCATTTCTTTATGGCTTATGGCAAACTGCCTTGATTACTTCTACTGCTGCACCCATTATGCGAATTAAATATGTATTCAGTCGCATGCTGCTTGCGATGTTATCGCAGGGTGGCATATGGTGCCGACTCAATTAGAGCGAAGCTAGCATTAGATAACCCTTCTGATTGCGCACGTCCTGACCGGCCCGCCTCGGCGTCCCCTCCGGCCGCCTGCGCGCCAGCGTCTGCAGGCCGTGGTGCTGCTACGGGCCATCGTCTCCGCCACGGCGTGTGCAGGCGCGGCCGGGGGAGGGCCCCGGGGTCCCTGTGGGCCGAGGAAGGGGCCGGGGAAGGGGCCCGGGGGGTCTCTCCGGCAGAAGGGGCTCAGACAGGCAGGCAGAGAGGGCTGCTGGGAGCAAGGCAGAGGACTCTCAGCCTGCCTTTGGATTCACCTTTAAAGTGACACATTTGGACGGGTTTGCCAGGCCCCTAAGAGGTGACACTGGAAAGGGCTGAGCGGATGGGACGGAACGAGGACGACGCTGGCAGTGACCGCTGTGTGTGCGATTGCTTGGTCCTGGCCTTGGGGCACACCTGCCCCCGTGGGGCGGTGATTGATGCCCGTTCTAGTCCCGGAGGTAGGCTCGTGTTCAGAGCTCACCCGCACACCGCGTCTGTGAGCCCATTTGGTTCTCGCCGGCGCCCGACGGCGGGCGGCGCAGGACTCCCGGTGCAGAGGAAGCCGTGAGGCGCAGAGGCTACGTCACGTTACAGTCCAAGGTCACAGTGTGGCTCGGTGGCAAGAGGGAGGAGCAGCCCTTAGAGTGCAGAGCGTTAAGGGCAGCCAAGGACGTGCCCGACGTGCTCGAGGGAAGCGTGTGGCGTGCCGGGGCGGGGCCGGCGGTGGCATCCCGCGTCCTGCGCGGGACGTGCCGGCGGGGCTCGCGGCTGGCTCCTCCTGAGCGGCGTGTTCTTTTCTTTCCTGCTCATTCCCGCCGTGACGCGCGCCGTCCCGAGCCCCCTGCTCTCGCCGCGTCGCGTCTGCTGGCCGAGCGGAAGCGTCCAGGCTTCCCTCGCGATGTCGCCCGGCTCCGGCCGGGGGCTCTGGCCGGCCCTGCCCTGCCGCTGGGGGGCCGTCTTGGACTTTCTCACGAGCTGAGGGGAAGGCCGTGGGCCCAAAGTGGCCTGAGTGACCGATGTGCCGCCACCCAGCGGCCCTCTGTGCCGTGCTGGGCGAGCGGCCGGGACCACGCCGCGGGCCGCACGCTTGTGCGTGGCGTGTGGTCATGGGTCACAGGCCGCTCATCCCCGGCAGAAAAGTCGCATGAGGGTCAGCGAGGGCGGCATGAGCTCAGCAGGGCCACCGAGACACTTGTCCGTCTTGGCGTTCCTGGGGGGCGCCGTCACCTAGCCCAGGGCCTGGGTGTAGCAGGCACTTGGCAGGTGTTCGTCAGATGGATGGATGAATGAACGAATGAACGAGTAGATGGATGAATGAATGAATGAACGAGTGGATGGATGGATGAATGAACGAACGAGTGGATGGATGGATAGTGAATGAACGAGTAGATGGATGGATGAACGAATGAACGAGTGGATGGATGAGTGAACGAATGAACGAGTGGATGGATGGATGAATGAACGAACGAGTGGATGGATGGATGAATGAACGAATGAACGAGTGGATGGATGAATGAATGAATGAACGAGTGGATGGATGAATGAATGAATGAACGAGTGGATGGATGAATGAATGAATGAACGAGTGGATGGATGAGTGAATGAATGAACGAGTGGATGGATGAATGAACGAATGAACGAGTAGATGGATGAATGAATGAATGAACGAGTGGATGGATGGATGAGTGAATGAACGAGTGGATGGATGAATGAATGAATGAACGAGTGGATGGATGAGTGAATGAATGAACGAGTGGATGGATGGATGATAATGAATGAACGAGTGGATGGATGGATGAATGAATGAATGAACGAGTGGATGGATGGATGAATGAGTGAACGAGTGGATGGATGAGTGAATGAAAGGGGCCAGTGTGACTATGGTGCCGAGGAGGCAGGTTTCCGCGGAGCAGGTGGGGTCCGTACAGGTAACAAGCCCCCATCGCCACCCTCCCTGCCCTGTACTTTCCCATGGCGGTCCTGGTCACTAATACATGTCGCGCTTTGCATTTGAAAACAACCCCTTCAAAAATCTCCGAGGAGGCAAATTAGACCAAAACTGGTTTTATCCGTGGAGGCCACGTGTCAGGCGAGCTGTGACGCCGGGGACGGGCGCGGGGTCAGAGGTGGTGCAGGGTCAGCAGAACTGATACCCACGGTGCAGCTTCCCTAACCGCGGATGTGGGGGGCGTTTGTGAAGGCCTTTTCACGCAAGGAGCCTGAGGCTGAGCGAGGCAGCCTCCTGCCCGCGGCAGGGTTAGCGAGGTGCAGGCCGGGGTTTCCCGCAGCCTGCGGCCTCTGCGGGCCGCGGCCCAGCCGTGCCAGTCGCCGGAGCCTGGGGCCCCGGACCTCCGCTGCCAGTGCAGGTGCGTGCATGTGGAGTCCCACACGGGACGGGGCGCGTTTGAGCTCGCAGTCCTGGGCTGGCATGCAGTGATGGGTTGGGCAGTGTCCTGAGCCGGGGCCGGCCTTCTGGCCGCTGCCAGAGGCACCATGTGCCCGTCTGTGCTCCCGGCCCAGGCCCTTCGACAGGCCGGCTCCGTGGTGACGGAGTGAAGCCGCCACTGCACTTACCGTCAGCCCTCTGACCCGGGCCCCTCGGCGAAGGCGTCCGGGCCGGCCCCAGGCTCCGCCATCTCTCTCCGTGAGTCGCAGACGCTGGCTCCCTTCCCCCGGCTTCTGGGGGGGCCGCTCTGCCTTGCTGGGCGCGAGCCCCGCCGTCGGCACCGGCGTCTCCCAGCTGGCCGGTGGCCGCTGGCTCTCACCTGTCGCCAGAGGCCGTGGGGCTGGGGAGCCCGCCCGCTCCACGGCGCCTCCGTGGGGCCTTCTCCCCCAGCCTCACGGGCGCCCCACTCTCCGGGGTCACTGAGACGCCCCCGCTCCCCACGGCCTCGTTCGCCACCACGTGCCCCTGGACCGCCGCTGCGTCCGCGTCGTCTCGCCGAGGACACGGGCCCGTGCGCATCCCCAGCGAGGCGGTCACCTGTGCCTCGCACGCCGACCCGTCACATCTGCCCCTGTAACGGCCTGGCGGGCACCCCAGTCCGCGGGCGCAGGCCCTGCCGAGTCCTCCTGTACGATCGCTCGGCCGCCGACCCAGCCCCCATCTGCGCGTCCGAGTCAGGCCCTCGCCACCGTCCCTGGAAGTCGCGTGGGCTCCTGGCTGCACCCAACCCCAAGCACCCCCGAGCAGCCCGTCCCCTGAGTGCACGGCCGCGCCCCGCCCAGGCGTCCTTCCTGGCCGCTATCCTGACTGAGAGCCGTCGGCACCGTCAGCTGTGAGGGATGGCACAGGGAATTTTGATTTTATGGATGGTCCAAGACCGAGGTTTGCACATTATTCAGAATTGTAAGGTAGTTCAGATCGTTAGCCTGGCAGTGTCACCCACACCCTGAACGCCACGTGCTGTCCCAGTGGGAGAGGCAGCAGCTCTCCGCCGGCTGGAGACTGCGTGTCCGCGGCCACCGTCTGGAGCGCGCCCCGGGTTCCGCGACGTCAGGCTCGTGTGCGGGGGGCACTAGCCCGGGGCCTGCAGGTCGGCCTCCGAAGCCCTTGGCACACTTGTCTCGTGGCCCAGCCCGGCCCGGCCCACCGGGCGTTTCCTGCCGTTGTCCAGCTCGTCGCTGGCCACAGGCATCCCAGGCTCGTTACCTGCTGCACCTGAGACCCGCCCCTGCTTCTGACCCTCGACGGCCCCCGCTGCCGGGACCCCCGTGCTGGCCCCCGCGGGAGGCCGCCCCCCTCCGCCCGGCTCCAGACACCCCGCCTCCATGTTCGCTGCGCCCACACGTGTTCTGTCCCCGTTGCCCGTGCGCCTGGACTCTGCTCACACTGGTCACGTGTTTATCGTCCCGTGGGGCTGCGCACGTCGAGGTCGCTGGTTTTCTGCATTCTCCCTGGTGCTTGGGGACGGGCGGGGCATGTCGTCGTGTGCGCAACCATTCCTCGCGTGACTCGGGAGTCACGTGGGTGCCATCCCACTGGTCCCAGCATGCTCCAGGGACAGGAAACCATAGGACCAGCCACACCTCAATGGGCCGGACAGAGCCCTAGGCAGGGGGTCTGCGCAGCGAGTCTGGCCCGGCCGTGGGAGGCCGCGCGGCCTGGATCTGCTCCGCGAAAGCCGCAGACGCCGTCCCTGTGCGCGTGGTCAGTTGGAAGGACGCCCTGTGAAACGGTTGCCCAGCCTGGGCCGGACGCTGTCTGTTAGCACGTCCGGGACGTAGGGTGCAGCAGGTGGGGGCGGGGCATGGCTGGCGTGGTGGTGTGTGGCAGCCGGACCTCTAGCAGGGGGGTGTAGGCACGCGGTCAGCAGGGAGAGGGGTGTAGCCGTGTGGTCAGTGGGGTGCCGCTGATGCCCTGTGGCTTCCTGTGCACACGTGACATGTTCTGAAACCACGCTACGGCCTCCCCGTGGTGGAAACCTGCGGCTCCACTGGACGGGGCTGGGCCGCACGGGGCTTTCAGCCGGCAGCAGGAGGACCTGGGCTCCGGAGGGGGGACGGTGCTGGGCAATGCAGAGAGCCGGACTGTTCTGGAAGAATGACGACCTGGGCCCGACAGCCGTCTCGACGTAGGGGGTGGGGCGTGAGTCATGGGCGAGTGAGTCATTCAATTCATGTGTTAATCTGGATTCCACAGAAAGCTTGGGGTGGGAGATGACTCAGGACAGTGAGAACTGTCCGGCTTCGTGACTGTCCCAGATGGCGGAGGGCATGGTCACCATGCCGCTTCCTCCGGGGCGTTGCCAGCGAGGCCTTGCCAGGCTGCACCAGAGGCGTTGGCTGCGGTGTGCAAGCTGAGCCGGACCAGAGCTGTGTCCCGCCCCACACGTGGCCGCCTGCAGGGTTTCCGATCCGCTGACCGGGCAGGGCAGGCCTGGCCAGCATCGGCGCGAGTGGGGGCTTAGAGAGCGGGGAGTCTGGGCGCCCGGCACAGTGCTGCTCGCTGTGGACCAGAGTGAATCTCAGTGGGGAGGGACTTGGGCTTCTCGTCCCGGAAGCTCCGTCGGCCGTGTGCGGTGTCGGCAGGTCACCTAACTTCTTTTGTGTCTGCCTCCTTACCACCGGCAGTGGAAAGCATGTCGCCCCCTTGGGGCTGGGGGAAGGCGAGGCTGAGATGGCTGCCGGGCTGGCCACACGTGCGTCACGTCGTCTGTCCCCCGCAGAAGCTGTGGTTGCCCTGCCGCGTGGGCCAGTGAGCCGAGTGTGAAAGAGCGAGCCCCGAAGTTACCCGCCGGGACCTGGCCGGGCGGGGTGTGAACCGCGTCGGCTGCAGCAGCTGGGCCCGGAAGTGCGGCCCCCCCCAGCCCGCACGCCCTCTGCGGGGGCCGGAGGCTCACCTAGACCCGGCCCGACCCTGTGCCGTCGGCCCTGCAACAAAACTCCCCTACTCGGCGCCTGGCGCATCGTTTTCAGCCCTTCAGTCAGCCCTTGATTCGAGTCGTTCGTTCCTCACTCTCCCTCCTCGCTCAGCCGTGAGCTGTCGCACGCAGGCGCCGTGCCGAGCGGCGCGTTCCCTCCAGCGCTGTCTTTACACCCGTGCGCTCCCTCCCTGTGTGGGAAAGAGTGATGTGACAGGCCCCTCCCGCCCGGGGCACTCCTCTGATGCCATGAGGTCACCTTCCCTTCCCGTCACCAAAATAGGAAAATTAAAGTGTCAAGGAGTAGTGTGAGCAGCACTAATGAAACGTGATCATGAAATAGTGTCACTTAGTCTGATTATGGGTCTTGCATCGTCTCCCCCGACCCCACACACACACAGTCATAAAAGCGGACGCGGTCTTGGCCTGGCAGTTGGCTGTTGGTGGCTGGGGCTTGACCGGATAGGAGGGCGTCTCAGGGGCCACTCCTTGTTGCCCCGGGCATCGGGCCTGCGGGACCCCGTCTGGCGGTGTCATGAAGCCGGCGGCGAGCGCCTGAGTCCGCTGGAGGCTGAGCCTCCCCGGCGGGCGTGGGCCTGGGAGGTGGACCGAGTGAGTCCCCAGGGTGCCCGTCCTGAGCCTGTCCTGCCCTCCACTTGGCCATGGCCCCTCGGCGGCAGAGTGGGCGGCCAGACCCCGCCCCTCGAGGCCCTTGGCCACGGAGCTCCGTGCAGCTGCTGTGGGACGCGGGGGTTCGTGGTGAAGTCACACTGCTGAGCATTCTGACCCCGAGCGACGTGGGGTCTGTGTAGCGCCCTTGGGTCCCCAGGTGGCAGAGGTGCGTAGGGCGGGGTCCGGCGAGCACCTGCAACTGCTTCTCTCCTGTCCCCGCCCGGGACATCCTCGTCCTCGTCCTCGTCCGGAGTCAGGCCCCTGTAGTCACACCTCCTACCCCTCCTGAGGCAGGAAGGTCTCTGCATGAACAAAATGAGGCCCCATGCACTTCGGCGACTCACCAGAGGCCAGGGCTGCCCCCCGAGCCCGGCACACTCACGTCGCACGTGGTTCTGAGCGGGTGGTCATCCCGCCTCCGGCTCCTGGCAGGGGGCCACGTGGCGTCACCAGCACGTACCGAGTGCTTCCAGCCGCACACAGCACCTTGCACAGAGGCGTCGGTGCGGGTGGCCCTTGCAGGCCCCAGGGGCTCGGTGGCATGTGAAGGACAGCGTGGCGGGGCTCAGGGGCCAGGCCCCGTGGCCAGTCACGAGCGGCCCCCCGCCCCGGCAGCTCGGCCGTGCTCCGCCTAGAGTGGCCCCTGCCAAGAGGTGCCAAGCCCGCGAAGGGGACTCGGACCGGCAGAGGCCGGCGGCTGGGCGACCTGGGCGGACCTCGGGCACGCAGAGCCCCGTGCGCAGGTTCGGGGGTCAGCAGCTCCCCGCCCAGGGGTTTGGGTCGCGGGAAGCGGCAGGTGTGTGTTCCAGGCTATCCACCCGTCACCTATCTGGGACCTTTTGAAGAAGCTAGACGGAAATGCAATGTGGGTTTAAGGGATTTCTGCCCCAAATGATGAAAATAAACGCAATTTTGGTACAACCTCCCAGCATGGTGACGCGGGGGCATCTGGGCTGATGTATTTATTTCTCGGTAGGTAGCGTTTCCCGCCTTCGCCCCTGCTCGTGGGTTCCGGAGCCTCTGCTCCCTGGCGTCTCCCCAGGAACCCACAGGCTGCCCCCTCCGCTGGGCTGTTGTTCCAGAAAAGACGAGGACAGGACTTTGGGGCGCCCCCTCCGAGGGCCGCAGGGCGGGAAGCCCAGCCCTTCCTGTGCGGCTGCGCGCCGCGGCTCAGGGCCACGGGAACCGCGCCTTTGTCTGGGACGGAGCCGCGGGCCCCGCAGGTCGCTGGGGCCGCGGGACGCGAGGGAATCCTCCGCCCCTGCCGTCTCCCCTCCCGTTGTAGAGTAACACGGAACAACAAAGCCCGGCAGAAAGGGCCGTGAGGCTGTCGTCCCCGGCGCTGCTGTTATTTATTTTCCTCAGTCGCTGCTCTGCAGGCCCGGAGTTGACGGAGCGGTTTTGTAGAATAGAAACATTATAGACTGTTACTGTCAGACTGTTAAACGTGATGGATAGAGAGATGGAGGCGAGGGGGGGCGCGCGCGGGCCAGGGCGCTCATGGGAGAGTAACCCATCCGCGGCCGAGAAATGGATGAGGTAATGTGCGGCTGGGGAGCGGTCCCAGCGCCCGGGGACGCGCGGCACGGGGCGTGCTTACCCCCGCACGCCGCCCCGCAGCCCCGCAGCGCGCGGGCGGGGAGCGGGCGCGGGGCCGGGTCCCCGGGAACGCGCCGTCGGCAGCCACACGTCACCAAGCCTCCGCCGTGCTGGGGGGCTCGGTCCCCGGGGCTGCGGGGGACATGCCGGGTGGCCGGGTGACGGACGAGGGGAGCGCGAGGCTCTGTGGACGTCTCCACTGAGACAGGAGGGGGGACATGGGAGTCAGGTGGCCCCTCAGTGGCCCTTAAATCGTCCCTGTCCCTTGATGTGGCCAGTGCCTAGCTGTTCGTGCACAGACCAGACTGGCGGCGCTGCCGAGTGTGGGGGTGGCAGGTCCCGGTCGCCCATGTCCCTCCGCGTCACCGCAGTGCGTGCTGCGCAGGTGACCGTGAGCACGTGGCGTGGGACGGGGGGGGGGCGGGGGGGGGCGCAGCCTGCCCGGGCGAGGCCGCGGCGGCGGGCGTCACCGCGAAGACGCTGCTCGGCCCTTCCCACCCGCCCTCGCGTCCCGCGGCGGCCGGCGCTGTGTCTTGCACGTGACAAGCGTGTTCGAAGTCGTGAGGACTCAGTTGGCTGTGGCAGTGACATGCCGTGTGGCCTTGAGCAAGTCTCTCGCCTTCCCTGCTGGCAGCTTCCTCGGCTGGGCCGTGGGGTGATGAGCTCCGCACTTGACTCTCAAGCCCCAGCGCAGTCGCCCTCGTGACGCGGTCGGAGGCTGGAGAGCACCGCGCCGTGCGCGCGCCCGCATGCCGTGCGCGCGCCCTCGCGCCGTGCGCGCGCCCACGCCGTGCGCGCGCCCACGCCGCCGTGGTTGCCGTCCTTGGGCCCAGAGCGCAGCGTGGGCGTTGAGTGATGAGGCAGGCAGCTCGCTGAAGCAGCGACGTTTTCAGGCCAGCAGCGTCCTGGGCTGTGCGCGGAGCTGCTCTGCCTCAGGCGTCCCTCAGCCCAGCCTCGGCCCCCGAGTCCTGCAGCCGCCCCCAGACCACGCCACTGGCCTGGCTGCGACGACGAGCCCGCCCCCGCACTGGGGCTTTTCTCGTTGTCATTCGCTCTCGAGGGCCCTCAGAACTCCCCTGAGAGCAGAAGGACCGAGGGCGGCCGGCAGGGCCAGCTGCGGTCTGGACTCTGCCCCAGGTCTCAGGGCGGCAGGTGGTGCCCACCGGCGAGGGAGGGGCCGGTCCTCCCTCTTCGCTTCCTTGTTCCCGCCTCTTTCTCACTCTCCTGCTCCTTTCTGTCCTCTCTGTACGCACATCTGATCTCTGTCCGTCCTTCCGCGTTGGAAGCGTCTGACCTTTCCCAGCAGCCACAGCTGACGCCTGGGACCCGTGCTGCTGTGGGTGACAGCAGCACGTGCGGTTGTGCTGTCCCCCTGACTGTTCCTCGTGGCGGTGCTTGTCTTCCCCAGGGTGTTAATTCTTTGGGGGGGGGGCATCCCGTATGGATTTTTTTTGCACTTGGCATCACGCTGTCGCCGTCTCCAGTCGTTTGTCATCTGGTGCATCAGGATGCCCCTGCGGTGCACAGCTTTCTTCAGCATCTTCTGGCCTCCGCCACTCGTCCACGGCCCCATGGAAAGGAGCCCTGCCCTGGTGCGTTTGGGTCTGTCCCAGGGCACCTGGCGCACGGCCTCTCTCAGGTCTCCACATTGTGGACGTTCGCTCCCTGCCCTGTCTGCTTCGCATGCTCAGACATCCCTCCGCTCAGCCGTGAACAGGGGGGAGGAATGCCAGGGGAGGTGACAGACAGCCCCACCTGTGACAGGGCCCAGTCTCCCGCTAGACAACACCGTTGGTGCCTCTGAGTGCGAGTAGCCCCGAGGGCGAAACGCCACAGAGCACCGGAGGCGTCGGAGCCGCCGCCCTGCTGCGGCAGGTGTCAGGTGCCCGCGGTGGCGGCATGGAGGAGGAGGGAGGGGCAGCAACACCGCCTGCCGCCCGGCTCCACCTTCTTGCTGGTCGAGTTCTGCGTCGATCCGTGTCAGGGGCAGTCAGGGCCCTGGCATGTGACAGCCAGTGGCCCAGGCCTCTACCGCCAGCCTCCAGGCCGGTGGGCCCTCCTGACCTGCCTTGTCCTCAAGGCCCGGGCCCCTTCACGGTGTCATCCTGAGCACCTGTCGCCCCAGGAGGTTGTCCCCAGATAGGGCCCTGTACAAGCCAACTCCTTGTGGGTGGTGAGGGGTGGTCCGTTTTCAGACAGCGTGAGGTGCAGTCTGTGGGTTGGTGTGACATTTATGAAAAGGAAGAGTCCTGTCCCGGGCTCATGTCAGCTCCCCTGGGGGGCGCAGAGCAGCGGAGGGAGCTGGGCGGAGGTGGGGCAGGCAAAGCTTCCAGAAGATTCTCTCCCCGTGGGTCAGTTACTTCCCTAAACCCCTGTTCCCGTGTCGGAGCACGTGCCCGTCTTCGACTTCACCAGCTGTTCTCTCAGAAATGCGTGTGCTGAGGCCCTCCTCTTTTGAAGAGGGGGTGCGGGCGGGGTTCCGGGGAGGATCGCTGCGGTCTTCCAGCAGGCAGGGCTCAGCGTTCCCGAGAACACCCCGGGCCGATACGAAACGCAGGTTCGCAGGCCCCGCCTCGTGCGGCCTGGTGAGCTGCGCCCCACAACCTCCTCCGCCGCCCGGGGCCTGCGGCGCACCGTGCCCTCTGGGGAGCCGAGGGGCGCCCCTGCCCGAAGCTGGAAACCAGCGCCCGGGGCTGTTCACAGCCGCCTCTCCCTCACGTCAGCAGTGCGTGCAGCCCGTGGTGACCAGCGGGCGGTCGGCGTGGTCCTCCTGCACGGGGGTGCGGTGCTCGCTTGTGGAGCGTTTCATCTCCCCCGCCGAGCTGCACACTTGTGACGTGCGCACTTTCACGTCTGGGTCACGTGCGGGTTTAAGACAGTGTCTGTGGGCTTTTATTAACGTCGCTGGGGCTTATGACCCAAACTCAAGAACTTTTGACCTAAATCAAGAAGCGATTGTGAAAAGAATAAAGAACCGTTTTCAGGGATCCGTGGTTTCCCAGCGGGCAGCTGCCATGTAAGGGTGTGGAGGTGCACGTGGGGACCCCTCTGTCACGGTGCGTAGCGGTGACAGCGGTGGCCGTGGGTGGGGGCCCGCCGGGGGCGTGGAGAGGCTTTCAATGTTTGCGGCATGGAGGTCAGAATGCTCGCTGTCTGAATGCCATGCCGGGGCCCTGGACAGTCGCGGGGACGGGGACAGTGAGGAGCGTGGGTGTTCCGAGCCCCCGTTTGTGAGCACGGCCTTCTTCAGCTGTCCCCCGCTTGCTGGTGGGGCGGCCATGGCCGGTGGGTGGTTTGGCAGTGCCCCCCAAAACCCGCCTCGCGTGGCTCCATGTTCCGGGTTGGCTGAGGTGTGTGTGAGTGTGCGCGTGTGCTCTCGTCTGGACACACGTGGTATAGGCGTGTGCGCAGGTGTGCGTGCCTGTGTTCATGCGACCACATTCCAGCGTGCAGAGTGGTCGACCTGCACAAGTCCACCTGTGTCCAGCCACAGGGCGTCCTTCCAGGGCACCTGTCCACCTCCCTGGCGTTTGCAAACACCTGCTCCCATCCCCCGTGCCCCTCCTCCATGGCTGGAAGCGCGGCAGGTGGCACCCTCGGGCTGGTGGTGCAGGCGGTGAGGACGAGGGCCGTGTGCTCAGTGCTGCTGGCACGTGTGTGGCGGAGGAGCGGGCAGAGCTTCCTGCCTGTCGTGGAGCTGTGGTGGGGTGGGGCACACACGTGTGCCACACACGCACAGACACACATGCACATACACACACATATGCACATGTGCACGCACGCGCACACACACACACACACTGGCTCTTTGCTGAGTAGCATGAGCCCAAACTCATTTCCGCAGATGACGTGTTACCCAGAGCCCGAACCTACGTGTGGCATTGGGTGCCTGCCCCGCCGGACATGGCCCTGGGCCCCCGGCCGTGCATCAGAGGCTGGGGGCCTGGCCGCTCCTGCTGGCTGGCCTGCACGTCCTTCCTGTCTGGACTAGGAGGCGCGGAGAAGGGGGTCCCTCCTCCCTGTCCCCAAGCCCGTGCCCATGCGCGCCCAGCAGCAGGTAAGGACCGAGCCAGCTTGTCACCGAGGCCTCTGGCCCCCGGAGCAACGTCCCTGCAAGTCCCTGTCCACTGGCGTTTTCTCCGAGGTGACGGCCCTGAACTGTGCTTGCAGGAGTCGCGGGGAGGACAGCGGCAGGAGGAGGAGGCCCCCTCGCCGGGGAAGCAGCTCACGACCAGCTTTATTTGGTAAAATGCTGCAATAGATGGTTGTCAGAAATAATTTTTATTCCTGTTGGCTGTAATCTGAAGGAAAACAGATACAAGTCCTATAGTTAAAAAAAAAAGTCAAGTCGTCTTGCTTTCGCTGACAGTACAAAGGTGTCACATACAAGAAGGATTGACACAGACCAAGGGGTCTTGTGGGAAATATGATAATAACTATAAAGAAGACGGATTATTCCCCAGCCGCCAACATTCAAACCTTTTTACAGTCAGTTCAAACATATAAAACTTTATTGCTCTAGCAGGAAGGGAACACTTTCTGGCTGTGTGGTTTCCCAGGGCCGGCTTTACACTGTGTTATTGCCCTGTAGTGGCATTTTAAAGTTTATTGAACAAGACTTTTACAATTGAAGGAAGTATATAAAACTGTAAATTTATTAGATTTTTCAGGATAAGTGCCCTTTCTAGTTGTGCTCAAGAATTCGGAGTGTGAGAAACTGCTAGTTACAAGACTTATTAATATTAAAGATGGGGAGGATGCACATTTTATGCCTTAACTGATCTCAGAGCCACGTCGTGCTGCTGGACGTCCACGCGCTGGCCAGGGCTGGGTGGACGCGCGTGTTGCCGCTGGCCGAGACGGTCGCCGTGGCTGCAGCTGGCCTCGTCTGGCGCGCACAGCATCGGCCAGCGGCCCCGTCCCTGTGCTCCAGCCTCCTCTGCCGTCCTTGCTGACTTTCCAGCCTTCATCAGTGCGGGGCTCGAAGGCACGTGCGGGGTGGGTTTTAGGAGCACATTTTTAGCTGCAGTAATATGTTGTAGCTGCTCGCGACCATCAACATGCTCGCTAAAAGGAGGTCTCTCTCATGGTTCCCAACGGGCCGTGTTTCATTCCGTAAAAGTCTTCCAGGGGCACGATCTGGGGAACCTTGTAACGTTTGTGACAACTCAGTGTCAGGGTTTTCAACCTCTGCACCATTGACTTTTGGGGCCGGAAAATTCTCTGTTGTCGGGGGCTGCCCTGTGCGCTGTTTTCTGCCCTAGAGGCCAGCAGCACCCCCATTCCTCCACTGTGACCGCCAAGAACATGTCCAGATGTTGCCAGGTGTCTCCCGGGGCATGCTCGTCCCCTGTTGGGAATCGCTCACTCAGGCAGTATCATAATAAGTTCTTGAAAATAAATTTCATTGTGTCCGGTAATAAAATACCTATAGTTACGGAACGTGATGACTTATAGGATTATTTCCCTTCAGAAATGTCTAACTATGGACTGCTCTTAAACAACGTGTTCCTCAAAGACTGTCACGTGACGCAGTGTTTAGAACTGCACAGGTGACTCCCAGGGTCAGACGCAGGGAGGGTCCTGTGTGCTGGACCCGGTCCAGGGGCCGGCGTTTGGGGACATCTGCTCAGAACACCAGGCTGCGTGTTCTTTCATGCTGTCTTATTAGCAACTAGATTTTCCATATGCACACGCAGACGCACGCGTGTGTGTTTATGTTATGTGACCACACCGTGAAGGATGGGAGTACAGAGACCATTGGGATTATAATCTCACTGACATGTTTAATTCTGAGGTACCGTCAACTTGACTTCAGTCTTCAATTTGTGTTCTAGAACCTGTTTAACCTCTTCGGAAGGTTTTAGTAGTGGACATATTAAAACACCCCAAAGGCTTTCCACAGCCCCTGTCCACCCTCCTGCGGCCTCATCACGCACGCGTCTGTCTGTGAATAGCACTTCGGTCTGGGGTGTCGTGTTAAGTTGCCTGACGGCCGTGGCGTTTACAGGAATAATTAAGATGATGTGTGTTCAAGGAGATGACGTCACTAGGCCTCCAGTTTCCGACTGTGTTTTGGAATTCCGTACTTGGTTTTGTTTGTTTGTTTGGTTTCGGATTCTAAAGGGTGTCGTTAAAGTGTCGAGATTCTGTTGTTTCGTGGAGCTGCCAGTCTTTTCTGTCGCTGTGGGTGGCTGGGTGACGTTAGCCACATGACGATGTGTCTCCCCCTCCTCTTGGTATCTCTGTAGGTCACTGGGCCCCACCCCGTAGGCGCGTCAGAGATTTTCTTTTGTGAAGACCTGTGACACCCTTAGGAAGTGTGTTGTGACTCGCTGTGGTCAGCAGGTGTCTTTCTGATAAGCTCCTGTCAGTTGTGTGATTGGAAAGCGCATCGTACCCTGAGTGTGGCAGCAAGCCTGCCCCAGGCCCCGCCGTGCCCTTCAGTCACCCGCAGGGCCCGCACTCACTCAGCCTCTAGTCACGCCTGGTTTCCTCGCATCGCGGCCCCCCTCGCTTGAATTTTTGAACGCCTGGCACCGTGGCAGTGTGTGTTGGCCGTGCGCGATGGCTGTGGGGTCGCACCCGTGCGATGCCCCCGCCTTGAACTTGGCCGTGGGAGAACGGGTTGGGCCCCTCGTGGTGGACTGCCAGACGGCAGACACGGCGCTCTGCGAGGCGGAACGACGCCTCGTCTCCGATTTAAACGCCCCGAGAGCCTGGAGCACGCGGGCGGCGGCTCAGGCAGGCACGGCCTGGACTCCACAGCGCTGGCGGGGGCCAGAGGGGCAGGTCTCGCGGACACCCCGGGTTCCCGAGCGCCCCCCACAGAGGACACGCAGGACATGCCCCCTCAGAACCCCCCTCGACAAACAAAGGGGAGCTGCGTGAGGTGCAGGAGCTGGGCCCCGTCCCGGCCTCGCTCGCGGGAGACGTCGCTCCCGCGCGGCCTGCGGTGCTGGTCTTCCGCGGCGAGTGGACGGGACCGAGGACCCGCTGGCGGTGGGAGGGACCGGGGCAGAACCACGCGGAGCCGCGCATGGCAGGGGAGGCGGCGAGGCCTGCAGCTCTGATGAGACCTTGGGCGCTTGCGTCGCGGCTCTGCCCACGCGAGGCTGGAATACAGATCGCGGCCCGGACGCCCGCGTCGCGAGGCCCGGGCTTCGCGCTTCCCAAGTTTCACCTGCCGTAGGAGTAGTTTGTTATTGTGTTTGGCAGAGTTCCTGCAGGAGGCCAGGACGGAGCCGACAGCGCCAGGCGGGCAGGTCCAGGGGTGGGACATGGGAACGCTGCTGTGGCCGAGGAGACCCACGCTCTGGGGGAGGGGGGCGCGAACCCCCTGAACGCCTGTCTCCGGGGAGGCCCTGCTGCTGAGCCGCCAGGGCTGTTTATGAATTCACTGCAGCTTCGCAGTGAGGACGAGGGAAGAAAAGAGGAGCCCCCTCCCCGCGCTGAGATGGATTTTATGCTTAAGAGCTTGTCTTGGGAATGCAAATGGCTTACAAGGCTCCAAACTAAGATGACTTTTTTGGGAAAAGGGGGAAAAGCCCTGAGAGGAAGTAAAAGCGAGGAGCTGCTGTGGGTGGGGGTGGGGGAGGCGGGAGGCGGGGGCCGGGGTCCTGCTGGGTGGCCGTGGCTGGCCGCTGGCTGCCATCAGCCCTGAAGGTGGCTTCCTGTCCAGTCCCGGGAGGCCGGGGGCCAAGCCGCCAGGCCTCGCTGTCTCGGTGGGCCCTCATTTCGGGCCGGGCCTCAGGTCGCTGCGTGGGGCACACGACCAGCGTGCAGTGGCTTCACTGGAGCATGGCAGGGCTGTCTGGACGTTGCTCTGCACACGTGTCCACATCCGGTATCCATGCCGCCTCACGGCCGACCTGCAAGGCAGTTCCTGGGGGTGGAGTGACCTCAGCTGGACCCGGCCACAGAAGCGGAGAGAGGCTAGTGACCGGGGGACCAGGCGTCCTGGTACAGCAGGATCAGAACCGTGTCCCTGGACCCTGCCCCTCGGCCCGTCGGAGCGCTGCCCGGGCAGACGTGGTGTGGCGAGGGTCGTCACTCGTAAGTGAGGAGTAGCTATCGGGTGACGCTGTGTGCCAGGCCCTGGGCAGGCGCTGTACCACCCACGCTCTTCACGGCGGGTCTGTGGCACGGGGCCTTTGACTCTGCAGTCAGCCGTGGGGAAACTGAGAGACGGGTTTCGGCTCCAGAGCCCCGGCCTCGGACGCACACCTGGGCAGGTGTGGGCTGAAGGTATCCCTCGTCTCAGCGCCCTCCCTCCCCGCCGCCCGTTCAGTGCCAGGTTCTGGGCCGGGCGCTGGGCGCAGCCTGGAGGAGGCCGGCGCCCTGGTGCTTCAGGTGCTCGCGGTCATGGGGACCGCGAACGCGTCTGCGGGGGTGGCGTCGTGGGTGCTCTGAGCAGGCTGGGCGCGGCGCCCGTGGGGCCTGCCGGCCACAGTGGCACCAGGATGGCCGCCCTCCCCACCCCGCACCGCGGTCGCCTGGTCACATCGATGACGCTGAGGCCCCCACCCCGGCCTGCCGCGTGTGACAGAAGAGGGGGGTGTGGACAGGAGGGGAGCAGACCCCCACGCCCAGCCGCTCGCTGCAGAAAAGCCTCGAGTCTCGTTGGCCCACAGTGGTGACGGAACGGAGCTGGGGCTGGCGGAACGCAGAACAGCACACGAAAATGAGAGGGGTCGGGGGAGAGAAAACCCCCTTCGACTTGAACACGCTGCCGCCCAGCCGGCTCGGCTCAGCTGGCAGCAACCACCCCCCTTCCTCACTGACTCAGACGTTACAGGAACATGGCGTGGCCTCAGTTCTCACCTGACAGGGAACCGCCAGAAGTCGCCCCGGGCCAGAGGACTCGGGGGTCCTGTGCGGGCGGTCTCCTGCAAGAGGGCTGCGTCGACGCGGGGTGCCAGGGGCCAGCCACAGAGGCACTCCCTGGACGTGAGCTGCTGGGGCGCAGCCAGCGGGGCCCCCCGGGCGTGAGCCGCGGCACGGCGCTGAGGTCGGGCCGGCCTGCGCCGAGGCCTCGCACGCACACTGGCGCTCGGCAGGCGTGAGCCGTCGTCACTGCCCCTTCTCTGCAGACTGGAAGCTGCAGAGGAGCGGCCCGCTGAGCGGGAGGGCTTTCCTCAGGACTCGCTGGCCTCTCTTCCCTTCTCTCCTCTGTCCTGTCCCCTTAGTGGGCAGTCGCTCTGGGTGACCCTGCCAGCGTGGTGGGACTTGCTGGGAAGGTGCCCGGTGCAGAGGGGCCTGGCCTTGCATCATAGAAGGCCGGATGCTGGGGGTTAAGGAGGGCGGGAGACGGGAGAGGAAGCCTGCACTGCCGAGCTGCGGGGGGCGCGGGCCCGAGCTCATCTCCCTCAAAGGCCCCCTGCTCACACCGACCCATCTGGCCAGCCAGGTGCGAGCCCAGTGTCACCTAAATAGCGGTGACAGTGAGAACCACGAGGTAGGGGCCCACACAGTGTCTGCAGCCTGATGCAAGGGGGGGGCCCTACAGCCCTGCTCCCCCAACTCACTTCTTCTGCCCACCTGGCCCTGGTGACAGCGAGCGGAGCGGCTGCCCCCCTCGGAGGACAGCACGTGCCCGTGTGCCCACGGCAGACCCCGGGCTGAGCTGCCTGGCCCGGAAGGGGGAGGCAGACCAGGCCAGCGACACCGCGCCTGTCACAGCTCCGTCTTCGTGTCGTGCCCCGCCCCCGTCCTGCCGAGAGTGGACTTCCTGTGACAAGCCGGAGAATCGTGTTCGTCACAGCAGGGCCCGGGGAGAGCCCAGACCCGGGGACTTGCCTTCGGGGCCCAGATGGCTGCCCGCGTGGGCTGGCGCGGGTGTGCACGTGTGCCGAGGAGGTTCAGACGCTCCGTGTGCACACTCGGCCTCCACGGGCCGCGGGGGATGAGGTCAGGTGGGGGAGGGGACAGGCCGCTGAAAGGGAATTGGGGACCAAAGAGCAGGGAGCCACGTTGGTCCCCCGTCCCCTTGACCGATTTTTGTGGCCGTTTTTGCCCTGAGGGTGTCAGAACGGCCCCATGGGCCCCTTAGGAAGGGTCAGCGGGCGACGGTGACACCCGGGGCAGGGCCCGGCTCGCCATGCCACCCAGCGCGTCCGCAGCCTGGGCGCCAGAGCCGGGGAGCGAGGGGGTGGGGAAGCCACGGCGCTGCCAGCCGGGCCGCTCCGCCTGCCGCCGCCGCTCGTTACAATTAAAGCGAAGTGTCCGTCAGCGGCTCTCTTCCCTGTGTGGCCCATATGTTTCTGAGCTGATACTGTCCGGATTATTCTGTTCGGGGAAGCGATAGTGGCTGTTTATAACCTTGGCAAAGACTGAGGCCTAATCAGGCTGGAGCACATTTCCACCGACTGGCTGATAACAGGCTGTTAGCGGCCTTATCGCCGGGGAGAGCGCGGCCAGAATGAGCAGATCTGTGAGCACAGGAGCCCAGTCGAGTGGCACATGCTCGGCCCCGCTTTATTTTTAGACTCCCCCTCCCGGCTGCGGTCACAAGGTGCAGAGGAAGGGGGGGGTGGCAGCATGTGCCCCGTGGGGGTCAGAGGGGGGTGGAGGCGACGTCTCGTCAACACAGGAGGCAGAGGATCGGCCGCGTCCCCTGGCCCCGGCTCCCTTCAAACGAGGCGGAGCATGTGTGGGTCCGGGAGACAGAGCGGGGCAGGCGGTGCTCCGGGCCCTCCGCGTGGCCGCGCCCGCCCCGCAGGCCTAGGGGCCGGGTCCTGTGCACGTCCCCTCCCGCCGTGGGACCTGCTTTGCTTTCTGTCTTGGCCCGGTTGCCGGGGCCCCCCATGGCATCCCCCTGCTCCTCTCCGCCTCGCCCATGCTGAGGGACCGGGCCCTGGGCTAGGGAACGAGGAGCCTGCACGCCCCGTGCAGATGGGGTCAGGACGCCAATCCAGGCCTGGCTAGAGGCACAGACGGGGCCGTGGAAGTCACAGGCCGGCCACTGGCACCCACCCTCCCCCAGGGGCGAGAGCTTCATGTCCCGTTTCCGCCCCTTGGGAAAACCTGCAGGGCCCTTCGGGCGCCTCCCAGGACCGTGGAAGAAGAGCCGAGGCCGCAGAGAGCTCCAAAGGGCCGGGCTGCGTCTGGGCCTGGAGCTTGGGTGGCCATGAGGGGGACGTCGCCGGTGGGGCGCGCACGTGGGCGGCCGGGGCAGCCGGAGGGAGGACGCGGGGGGCAGCGGTGCGAGGGGGGGCTCCGTCCCCCGGGAGCAGGGGCACTTGGGTCTTCTCTGCTGCGTCTAGCCCTCCAGCCGTGAAGGGCGTCAGCTTCCGCGGCCCGCCTGCCGGTCTCTGTGCCCCCCCCCCCCCGGCTCCCTTCTGGACTGTCCTGTCCCTGATCTCTGGGCAGCCGCCTGAGTCCTGCCCGAGCGTCGTCAGCCTGTGACTGCGCGGGTAGAGTTGGGCGGGGAGGGGGCCGTGCTGTGCGGCGGGGGCGGGGTCCAGGGCGCCCAGCCGGGCGCGGGGCAGGAGGCCACAGACGCCCGTGCGCATTCTCACGCCCATCTGCGGACAAGGCGCCCTTTCTTCCCTAGCTGCGGACGGCAGAGCCGTTCGTGCAGCCTGGATAGGGGCCGCCTGTGCCGCTGGAACCAAACACGGCAGATGCACAGTGAGGGTGTTAAGGGCGAACGACAGGCGGAAGCAGGAAGGGGGGAGTGAGACAGCCACAGAAGGGAGCCAACCCGGACCTCTCTGTCGCGGCGACCTTTCTCTGCGGGGCTCCCAGTGCAGTGTGGGAGACGCCCCAAGGGCGGACAACCCCGGGGGGGGGCCACGGTACAAAGACATTGTCTGTTTTTTAAAAAGCCAAACAGAGGTTCCTCTGTGCTGATTTCTGTCCTCCTGGGGCGTTACCTGCAGACGGGGCGTGCCCGGTTTCGGTTCACGCCTCGGGTTCCCTGCTCACGGCGGTCACGGGGTCCTTCCCATTTCCTTCTCGAACCCGTAGTGACCAGAGCGCACGGCTTCCGCCCTCTCCATGCCTGTTAAACCTGTAGCTGCGAGGTCTTCACACGCAGCCCGAGCCGCCCTTCATCACGTCACCCACAGGCCGGTTCCCTGGTCTCTGGAGCAGCTGTTCTTACGGGGAGCACAGAGCTTCTACAGACACGCAGAAGCCTGTGGTATAGACAGTTAGCAGGAAAGGGCCCCAGCTCCGTGTGGCTAACGTGGCAGCGTGCGCGGAGGAGGGCGCGTGCCCCGAGGACCGAGGGTCTCCTGGGAGGGGTCCCAGCAGAGTGGTGGCTTCACGTTCCGGCAGACGGGACCTCGTGAGCCAGCTAAACAGTTCTCATTAAGACGTGGCCCCTTCATCAGGGGGTGGAGTCCTCCACGTCTGACCTCCACACCTGGCTGGTCACAGGGCTGAGCCAGAGCCTGGGGCTGGAGGGACCCGCCCTGGGCAGCTGCGCCCTCCTCTTGTAGACGGGCCCCAAAGCCCCAGAGAGGGGACTGGAGCAGCCCCTCAGGCCTGACCAGGCCTGGAACTCAGGCGTCCTACCTCCCGGCCCGGGGCGTTCTCGCCATCATGATGGCTGCGCATCCTGACTTAGTCACAGGGCGAAGCGCTTGAACTCGGTGCCACAACCGTGCGTGCCACCATGCGCCCGCTTGTGAGACGAGCCGCGGCACGTCCCGGCGGCGTCGTCCTCGAGAGCTGGGACCGCGACATCCACCGCAGGCCCGCGGGCACCGGCGCGGGGCCTCGCACACGGCGCTGCTCGCGCGTGCCGGCGGCTGCGTGGTGGGGCGAGCGAGCGAGCGGACGAGTGTGACCTCTGAGTGGGCCTCCCGCGTGACGGCTCCTCGTTGCGTGATTCTTCCCAGCCGGTACGTGTTCTCAGCCACCGACCCCCGCACCCTCGGGTCGTGGACTGTGAAGACGTCCGGCTTGCGGGCTGTGCGGTGGCCGCCCGGCCCCGCGTGGGGCAGCGTCCCGCCTTCCGGGGTCTCGGAGCTTTCCGGAACACTCGGTCACTTGAGACTCCTGTGACTGAAATAAACCACGAGATCCTTACTCTCTACAACAGGGTCTGCAGCCTAAACAAAAACGGGAAACCGGGTGGTGGCCCATGGCAGGGCGTGCGGAGGGGCGCGGCCCGGGGAGCCAGCCGCAGCGTGGGCAGCGGGCGCGGTGGCTGCAAGCCGAGCGCCTGACGCCGGCCGGTGCCACGCCGCCCGGGCCTGGGCTCCCGTCGGCTTTCAGGCGTCTGCTCAGCGCCTGGCGTGCGCAGGGAACCGAGCGAGAAGCTACCAGGAGAACACACACACGGTTCCTTCTTAGGCGACACAGAGTCCTGTGTCCACGTGGGCTCGCCCTGGTGCGGGGCACGACCACGGCCCGGCTCCCCTGACGCGGACGGCCGCCGACTGCCGCAGAGCGCAGCAGGGGCCCAGGCCGCGGTGGGGCAGCGGGTGGCGGACGGCGAGACTGGCCCTGAGCTAGACAGAGGGAGGAGTGGCGTCCAGAGAGGGAGCAGAATGGGCGTTAGGTCCGAGAATGGCAAGTCGACGAAGGTGGGCACTGGACGACGCCTTCCCCGCCGTCCTCGCTGGTCAGGAAGTGCTGCGGTGGGCGGCTGGGCCCCTGGCCGCCGGCAGGCACCAGGGAGTGATGCTCGACCCGCCCAGGCAAGGCTCTGGCGTCGGGCTCCTGGGCGTTCTCGAGAGAGAGGCCGTGTCAAGGGCTTGCCCTTGAGGGAGTTCCGCCCAGCCCCCGAGCCTGACCTGGGGGAGGGGACGCTCCTCGGCCCGTGGCCACCGCAGCTTGTAGAGGTGCCCTTGGCATTCCAGTGGCCCTCCCTTCCGGGGCGGGCTCCTCCAGGATCGTCGGGCGGTCAAAGGTCACACAGGTAACGTGGCTGAAAACACGCCCCGGCCGCTGGGCCGTCTCCGAGCTGCTCGGGGCGCCGGGTGCGTGTTGGCTCCAGAGGTGGAACGCGCACTGTCCAGACACGTCCCTGCACGGGCCAGGCCCGTTCCCAGAGAGCAGCAAAGCATTCCTTTCGCCCCCGCCCGCAAACACGTGTTCAAAGACAAACCGGCTCCTAGGCCTCCTCTAGGGGACACTGTGGTCTCAGAGCAGGAGGTGGGGCTTCCGGGACCTGCTCCCACCGGCTCTCATCCATCACCAACAGGCGGTGCCCGGCGTGACCCCTAGGGGAAGCCCCTACTAGCCACGGTGACGATCACCGCTGCTACATTAGCGGTCTTTCATGAAGCACGTACTGTGCGTCAGACGCCACGTCTGTCACTTTATTCAATCCTCAGAAGGGTGCCGAGGTGGGTAACGTGGCCCCCAGTTGTGCAGATCCAGAAACCGAGCGTCAGAACTGGTCTGCGCCTTGCCCAGGGCCGCGCCTGCTCAGCCGCGGAGCCCGGAGTCGGGTCCAAGGCTGACCGTGCGCCGGGACGCTGCGGTAAACTTGTTAGGCACATTTCCGTGGGAACGCACCAGGGACAGCGTGCGTGTTTTACGCTTTTAATTCTAAACTTAGGCTGCAGATTACCACATGGCGGCATCTTGTGGCGCAGCACAACCCAGGCTGTCATCCGCCTCAGGCTCTGTCTCCCCAGCCGCCAGAGATAGCCATGCCTGTGGCGAAAATCGGCCGCTGCCCAGGAGGGCCCCAGTGGGCCACATCTGGGCACTCTGAGGGACCGACCCAAGGGGCCAGGCACGGTGACCTCACCTTTTAGGGCAGTGCGCCTCCTGCAGGTCCGAGCAGAATATTTGACAACCAGGAGTGTTTAGGGTTTGGGTGATGAACCGAGTCCTCAGAATTATTCTACAGGTCCACTGTGCTCATTGTCACCACAGTGAGTCTCTGTGTGGCATTGACCTCAGGGCACGCTGAGTGGCCAGGGTCCGGGGAGGAGGTACGCCCGCCCCTGACCACCTAGGCTTTATACGAGGATGGGAGAGGTGGGGGCAGGTTCTTGTCTCTGTGGCAGGGACTAGTTTTGAAAGAGAAGTCTGCGTCAGAAAGTCAGATGTTAAAATGTGAAAACGTGATTTGCACGAAAGCCATAATGGTCAAGGTCTCTTCACTGTCATCCTGTCCTCTGTGGTAAATATCCCCCGCCCCCAGCTGAGTCACACTTGACTTTTCTGAAAGAGGAGCGGCCGGCCCCAGGAACGGGCCGAATGACAACTTTCGGCTGATGACGGAAATGTCTCAGAATTCTGCTCGGCCTTGCCCCCCCAGTGACCCCGTCACGCCTGGTCACCTGGGCAGACCAGAGCCCCGGGAGCTGCAGGGGGTCACTGGTCTGCTCGGGGGAGCAGTGGCCAGGGTGGTGACCGGGAGTAAGTCAGTCCGCAGGAGCCATTGTCCTGCCCACTGTCACTCAGGGGTCACCCCAGGCGGGTCAGCGGGGATTCTATCTGTCCCATCCCGTGGGAGGGCAGTCAGGAAGCAAATGGTCTGCTGTCTCAGGCAGGAGGTAGAGTTCGAGCCCCCGCCCCAGATGGGATGTGAGTCCATGACCTGCACGCACAGCGGGGGAGCTCGGCCCGGTGTGCGGACGCCTTAGGCCGTTCGCTGCCGTTGCAGGCGGGGTGTTTACTGGAGCCAGGGCGTGTGGCGCAGTGGTGACCTGGAGACCTTTATGCCACGCACGGTCTGGACTGTCGTCTTGGGGTGGGGGGGGGCGACACACGTAAAAGTCCCCCCGCCATTGTGTGCCTGTCCCCACTGCACGGACGCCCAGTGCTCCGGGCCTTCCACACCACCACTGGTTGGCCCTGGCCACCCCGCATGCCCGCGGGGGCACCGTCACCCTCATTGCCTTCGGCCGGGTTTGGGCTCCTGGAGCATCGGGGGTGCGCGTGCGTCCGAGCGCGCCTCGTGCATCTGTTTGTCTTCTGAGGCACATGGTCTGCTGCTGGCCCCGTGACGCGTGGCCAGAGCGACGTGGACGTGGCAGACCCGGCGGACGGGCTCCCCGGCCCGCCCCCCCCCTCGCCAGCAGAGCGAGCAGCCCCCGGGGAGGACTCCGTGGTCCCACAGCGACCTTTTCAGGAAGCATCACGATCAAGTTGAACATTTCCAGTTTCGCCGGGAATGCTCGCCCATGGGAAAACACTTCTCTGCAGGTTGTGACAATTGATTCTGATTTCGAGGCACTAATTTGTGCTGCATGCAAAATGCCCAGCCTCGCTCGGAAGCCGGGAAGGCCCGTGTCCAGACAGACCCCGCGTCATGTTTTCCTGTGGAGAGGAGAGACGGTGCAGGGTTACGTTCTCTGCTTCGGAGAACCCTTCCCCCGTCGTTCTGCGTAGCTGTATCTGTTGTGCGGTTCTGTGGCCTGACGGCAGCTGCAGATTCCTGGGCTTGGGGACCAGGCTCCGCCCTGTACAGTGCTCGGCTCCTGGGTCGCCTGCGGCCCCCGTTTCTCCCCCTGGCGCCAGCCTGCCCCCAGGGAAGGGGAGCATCCAGGGCGAGCAGGGTGCGCACCTCCAGCTACAGTGTTTCATTCATCAGCTCATCATGTGTCTGTTCATGTAACGAAGCCGTATCGAGCGCCTTGTTTGGTGACCGGCTGAATTCTAGGCACCAGGTACCCAACAAGAACAGGCGGACAAAACCCTTGCCCTCACGGGGGGGTCCCATTCCACTGAGGGAAATAGACAGCAAATACGATAGGGCACGGTCAGAATGATACACTGTCCCATAAAGTACCAATATCTTTTAAGCCCCGTTTTGCGTTACACCCCTGGACCGACTCTGAGCTGCAGGCTCTCTGGCAAGTGGCCCCTGGGTGGCTATGCCTGGCTGTCACTGATTATCGATGCCTGCAGGCATCCGTAACCACTCGCTGTTACAGAATCTTCTCGCTGCTCACCGAGGCCTTAATCTCTTCTGCCGCGATCAATGGGTGTGTGTGTGCCTTCCCCACTTGGATGCTCATCCTTTAATCCTTGCTGCCGCCCTCAATGTCATCCCGTCCCATTTTTCTTTGTGGACTTTCGGTTCTACGGTACCTGCTGATTGCTTAGTGAGGAGTGCCGGCATCTCCCTTAATTAAGTCCATCGATTCCAAATCCCGCAAGGTTCGAGGTCCTTAGATTTCTGCAGCAGCTAAATGGAATGTCTAAATCTCAACCTTTTCCTTTTGCAAATTGCTTGGCCACAGCGTCACTGGGGCAGCGCTGTGGTGTTGTTTGTTTGAGGGCGTGTGTGAATGCCAGAGGACCCTGCCTTCTTCACAGGGCTTCGTGGACAGGGCGGAAGGGACGAGGGGCTTGGCCCTCCCCCGCTTTCCTGTCTTCTCCCCTCCCCCCTCGGGAGTCGCCTCCTCATTCTCTCCTCAGTTTTGGTCACGCTCTTCCTTTGTCCACCATGAGGGAGCTGGGACTTTATCTTAGCAGGCAGTGGTCTCTTGCATTCTTTGCAGAAGGAAGGGGCGACTGTCAGCCCAGGACTTCTTCCTGAAGAGGATGAGCTGACGCCGATGGCTGGCGAGTGTCCACGGAGGTTCCCCAGTGCTCCCCGCCCTGGGCTTCTGGGGGACGGGCCCCCGCCAGGCTCAGCGCCCTGAGGTTGGCGAGCAGCAAGCCTTCCGACGGAGGTGCAGGGACCAGCCCGGAGAGGGGCTTCGGAGCGTGCGCCCACGGTCCCCTCCCTTGTATGTGGGGTCGAGACCTTGCCACGTGCTGCAGCTGGGTGCTGCCTTCGACGGTCTCTGAATGGGGAAGGACCAGGCCTGTCACAGCTGCAGACAAACCCTGGTCCTTTCCCACTGGACACCTGTGCTCTGCTCTGCCTGCCGGGCCGGCGGCAAGCGAGGGCCGTCCTCAGAAGCCGGCTCTGCCACAGCTGGGCGGTGGCCGGCCTGGCGGTGCCCGGGGCGATGCGGTCACCAAGGTCAATGGTGAGCAGTGAGGGTGGGGGGTAGAGCCAGGCAGATGAGCCCCACACCAGGCCATACGACCGCGAGGAGCTGCGTGCAGGGTGGGCGAGGACATGCTCTGAGAAGGGCAGGGACTGGCCCAAGGACTTCTGCGGCCAGGCCGGCCGCCCGCCCAGACCGGCACCGCCCGCGGCCCGGGAGACTGTTGCTATGCGCCGGATGCTTAATTTTTTTATTGCTCTCCGCTACTTAATGTCTGTCTCTCAGGCAGCTGGTGATGTTTTAATGAAGCTGGAATTGTATAGTCTGTAGTGCTGGATAATCATAAGCTGCCGAGTCAGAATCAAATTAATAATTCATGAAATTAAAGTGTGTAATTAATTTGAACCGTGCAGATGAGAAGAAGGGCCGGAGCCCGCAGCCCGGAGCCTCTGACGAGCGGGCGTGTTGACGGATCGTGGCGTGCGGGTCGGGGGGGCACGCCTGTGGCCCGTCTGCTGCACGCGCGTTCACCTGAGGCCAGGTGCTCGGCCCGCCGCGGGGACCAGCCTCCCCGCCAGCTCCTGCGTTGGCTGGTTTTCATCCACCCGCCCGGCCCCCGAGGATGCGTGTTCCGAAGGGGAGTGAGATGGTCATGCTGTGGGGTCGTGTACCTTTGCTGCATGGGGTCCTCAGATCTAGAAATCCAGGGGTTCGGTTGAGCCTCCAGCCCCCCGACTTCTGTCCCCTGACAAGCGAGCGCACGGTAGACGTGGGTGACGCCTCACCCGGCAGGGGCGGTGCACTGTGCGCCTCGAGTCTGGGTCTCCCCGCAGGCGCCCTCGGCGGTAGCTGGAGGGGGACGTCTGGTCCCATTCTCAGCAAAAGCGAAGGGACGGGGCCTGCGTGGTCACCGGGGCTGGGGCCTCGGACCTCGGCACCACGCCGCCTGCCTCAGCCCCCGCCTGCGGCAGCTCTGTGACTCCACCTTGTCCTTGTGGCCTCTCCAGGAGTGAGACACGGGGTTCCGCTCCCCACCGGTGACGGCGACGTGCCCTGCGGGCCATTCGGCACGTGCTCGGTATCTGTGGGGACGCATGCCGGTCCCGTCATGCCCGTTGGGTTTGAATGACAGATGTGGTGCTGTTGGCAACGTCCCTTCTGGTGCTTCAGCCTCCCACGCATGGCGTCTGCCGCCCCCGTGGGGATTCGTGGCGCGCGAGAAGGCAAAGCGGGGGCCTACGACAGTCCCGTCTTCTCAGGCCTGTGAGGGTTTCTGCTCTGAGGGGACACCCGCCTGGAAGCCATGGTGCCCGCCAATGCATAAGCCCCGAAGGGTGTGTGTCAAATCGAGGCTCAGTTGACCTCACGTTCCTGGGTCTTCGGGGTGTGCATTCGCCCCCAGAGAGGGGCTGGCGCTGTCTGCCTCTGCCCTTACACGCCTGCCCAGAACCGGCAGGGGGCGCCATGCCCGCTGGAGGCCCCTTGGACTCCGGGGACCCCTGGGTGACAGCATTGGACACACCGGCCGTCCTCACTGCTCGCTTCGCCGGCGCGCTGGGACCTGCCTTAGCCCCGTCGCCCCGTCCTGCCCTCCCACAGCCACGGTGGTTTGCCAGGTGGGCCGATGGCTCATGAACATGTCACACGGTTCCGTTTTGTGCCTGGCCTTCGTTAAGCAGTTGCGAGACCGTCGTTTCAGACGGATGCACAGGTCAGGGACGGCCGATGCCCACCCCGGGACGCGGGCTTCGCAGGCCGAGGCTGACTTGCCGTCTTCCACACGCTGCCTCCCCCAGACGGGGCCTTCCCCGCAGGAGCCGCCCGTCGCGCAGGGGTGGGGAGCCAGGCAGGGGCTGAGGGCCTGGCAGGGTTGCCGTGTCTGGCTCTGCAGCTGGTGGGTGGAGTCCTGGCAACCCCGGGTCTTGGAAATGAAATTGAACCACCTAAGAGCTTCTGGACTTCTCCTCACTTCAGTTGGGTTGAAAGTTTTTGACCGCCCCGAGTGATTGGACGTCGTCTTGCTGGAAAGGTGTTATGCCGCGTGGCCTCTCGCGTGGCCCCTGCCGCGGGCTCAGTGTGGCCAGACGACGGGACGAGAACGGTGGGTCCCCACTCCACCTGTCCGTCACCTGAGCAACTGGGCAGCGATTAGCTTGGATCGCCGTAGGGTCAGTTTAATCATCCAGGTGGCGCTCGGCCGTAACGTGGCTAGAACCGACGAATTAACCGTCAAAACGCGTGGTGACATCTGGGTACGTGGAGAGGCGCACGCTGAGGCCACAGGAGGGGTCGAGGAGAACGGTGAGCAAGGCCCCTCACCTCGTCCTGGGGCTCACGCCGGGCTTGACGTCCTCCGAGCATGACGTGGAGGCCACATGGAGGTGCCGCTTAGAACGTCTGGCAGCGGGGGGAGTTCGTAAAACCTGTGGCGACCGAGTCACGCCTCGCGCTGCGGGACAGGTGTGCACAGGCGTCCGCCGCGGGGCTGGCCGAGCACAGGTGCGCACGGAGGCCGCGGGGCTGGCGGTCAGCCGGGGCGCGGCCGCCACCTCGGCCCTGCTTTCTCCAGGGTCTCCCGAGCTTCCCCACGTGGGGGGAGCCTGCCCTCCCGCTTTGGGGGCTCCTCCGGCTGCCTCGTTTGTCGCCTCGTTCGGCCGGAAGCTCGGCCGCTTTCGGTGTTGCTGGAGCACACGCCGCGCTCAGGCTGCGTCAGGCGCCAGACCATTTCGACCCGTCGGCAGCTCCTCACCCCTTGGCAGGCGCGTCGTGAACCGCGATGCGATTCGGTAATGAACTCATTTACGTGGCCGTCTTTTCTGCGCCCTTCACGTCTGCCTGGTGACCCGAGGGTGTCTGCGACTCCGTGGGCTCTGACTGCGATCCCAGGGGACAGGGACCCTGCCTGTCGACACCGGTCACGTCAGCAAAGCCACACTGGCTTCCAAGTCAGAGGGACCCGAGTCCGACGGAGCATTTTCATAAAGTACGTTTTGTAAGAGCGAACACAGCTTTGAAAGCAAGTAGGGCGAGCGGCCCTCACTCACGGGCCCTGAGCGGAGGTGGGGTTCCGTGGCTCGGGCGCCTGGCTGGCCACGTCCCCTCACACGATCATGGTCGGCGTCGGTTACTGAGATGATGTGTTGACCGAGAGTGTAACGTACCGCACCGGGGCTGGCAAGGGGCCTTGAGTTGGTTTGGAGCAAAAGCCGGCCCTGCCCGTCCGTGCGTCAGAGACGACACGCAGCCACTGTCCTCAGGCCACACGGGCCACGAGGCTCTGGCCCTCGTTAGCTGCGAGAATTGAGCTCGTCCCCAGGGCACAGGCCTTTGATCTGTCCCCCTGACCCACGTCTTGGCCCAGATTTCCAAGTGAGCTCCTGGAACCAGCCCCACCCTGAGCCTGGACGCGGTGCTGTGTGGCGTCGCGTGTCCCTCGGCCGCGAGAGGCTCTCAGCCCGCCGTCCTTATGGGGCTTGTCACCCTCTGCTGAGGGCACAGGAGCAGAAGCAAAAGGCGGAGTTAGCGCATCCCCGCCAGCCTGGCAGGGGTGGCCGTGGCTCCGGCGGGACGGGGAGCCGTCTCTGGCCGTGCTTCGTGGGGAAGTAAGCTGGGGCCCCCGGGGCCCATGCCGTCCTGCACAAATGTGGCCCCGTTCCTCGTGCAAACCAGTAATTTGTTTGTTTTCAAAAAAAAAAAGTATAGAAGTAATTTGTAATTTTCAGAAATTATTTATTATCATGATAACATTTCCCCACAGGCAGCGGAAAGCCCATTTTTTTCAGAATTATAACTTATCCTTGATTTAGACACGGCCTGAATAATGAAATTGGAAGGAAATGCAAAAAACGTGGGTATTAATGTTAACCAAACAGACTTCACTCAACGGAGGGCGGGAGCCTCTCTCAGCCAAAGATTCGTTTATTTTCCCCAGAATGCCTGGGTTTTGCTCAGGGCTTCCGGTGTTCCGCTTTGCGTGGGCTGAGAGTCGCCGGTGGGTTTAACGGCAGGGCGCCTCTCTCTCCCCGCGTTCCCCCGCCTGCTGCAACGTATTTCGGCGTGAATGCCTGTTATTTCTCTTCATCGAGCCGGGTCTCTGCACGGGCGAGACCACAGGAGCAGCCAGGAGGAATCGGGTCCGCCACGTGGGTCCGCTCACTGCCCCTTCTGGGAAACCACACGATAGTTGCCGGGCTTCTGCTGAAGGTGCCTCAGCGCGGGGTTCGTGTTGGCACTGTTCCCTGCCCGGCTTGCAACGGCCCCGTCTCCGCTCACGCTTTGCGGGACGTCGCAGCGAAGTGGCGGACGTGCGTTTTCAAGGCAGAACTGTCAGGGCCGCATCGGGGAATGTTTGCTGACTGACCTTAGAGGTTCAGAACAGCAAAAAAAAAAAAAAAAAAAAAATGTGACTGAATTCTTGCAGTAAGTAGGACTTGGCCAGTCTGCTTCAAATCCCTGGAGTGCCCTTGTTGATTAAAAAAAAAAAAATTATTTCCTAAACGATAGTCTATTGGTGGATTCACTTGTGATGAAATGTCCGATAGACACACCGAATGTTCTTTTTCTATTTATCCGCGTGCCTGTGTGTGTGCCTTTATTTTTTTTTCCCTCATCTTCATCATCAAAAACATTAAAGAATCCGTCTCTGAGGGTGGCGTAGGTCGGGCCGATTTTCAGGGACTCATAGGTTACCACGGCTGCTCTGAATGTGGATAGAAAGATTTCAAAGGTACCGTGGCCGTCCTGGGGCTGCTGGGTCTCGGGGTGATGAGATGGCGTCGCTTTCTCGTCCTGGGCTCACGACGTAGCGAGGTGTTAGATTTGGGGGGCGGTGGTTCTCTCCTCCCACCTTTCCACAGGCATCCGGGGCCCCGCCCCTCCCTGTGTTAGCCACCGCGGCCACGCCGGGTCCGGCCGCCGGCAGCACGGGCTCCGTCACTGCCCTTGGCGTTCGCGTGGTCAGTCAGGTCTGTCGCCTCGTGCTCAAGAGGCCACCGGGACAACCATCTATCGCGTGAGTCTGCGGTATGTTCTCTCCTTTGGAGGTTGGTTAACACCCGTCTCTGGGTGGCGGGACTTTGACTGTCCTTTGCTTTTAATGCGCAAACAGCGACGTGTGGGCGGGCAGCCCTCGCCCGCATGAGGTCGGAGGGTGGCGAGCTCCAGCGTCTCTCTGCAGTTGATCTGTGTGCGAGCACACGCGTGTGCGCACACGCACACTCCCGGCCACGTCGGTGACGTGTGGGCCACAGCCCTCCGGGGGCCGGCCTCCGTGTGTGGCCCGCGGGGACTCGCGCCCACCTGGTCCGTGTTTGCGGCATCCCGTGCTCGATCCCGCCCCGTGCCGCCCTTCCCCCTCAGGCGTGTTCATGGCTCACGTCATCTTCATCAGCCAAAAAAAAACCCTTCTGGCTTCTGCTCTGGTTTCAGCCTGTCACTTGATGAGGACTCTGCTATTTATGTTTTTGCTTGTGAGGAGGGCGGGGGCCATGAACATGCAGCCCAGGCAGACGCAGCCCCCGCCAGGCGGGGGTGCCCCCACCTCTCCCCAGCAGGCCCGCCTGACTGGCCCTTTAGCAGGGGCCAGAGGTCCATGCTGTGCATGCCCGAAAGGGTTACCAGGAAACGCAAACAAAAACAACATGCAAATGAGCGCGCAACAGGTAGGCCTAATCAGATGCTGTCAGATGAATTCAGCATCTCCCATCCCGCCTCTCCTCGCCTCCCGTTCCGGGGCCCTCATCTGCTCCAGATGTGGTTTAATTTACTGCGACTTGGCTAATTACTGTAATTAAGGATTAATTACTGTTAATTACTTTCACATAAACTCAACGCCAGTCAAAGAGCGGAGCCTTATGAAGTCTGCCACAGCAGTGAGCCCCGGCCTGCGTGAGCTCGCGGGTCTCCCTGTCTCGCTGGGTGCCCGCGGCCACGGGGCCTCTGACCTCCCGGCATCGGCAGCGGGGCGGGAAGGCCAGGGGCGCAGCGGGGTCAGTGCGCAGGGCCCCCCAGGGCGTCCGCTGCCGGACGGTCCCGTGCGGGGCGGGTGCAAGGACAGGGATGGAGCCTGGAGCCTGCGAGGAGAGGCGGGGCCCCGGCAGGAGCGGCCCCCGCTCTGCCCTGACACTGCGCCTGGCTCTGGGGGCTGGTCCGATGCCGGCGTCCGCGCTGGCGCGAGGCCCCTGGCGATGCCACCACGGGCGGGTGGAGCAGAGAGAGGCCCAGAGCGTGCGCCGCGTCCCGCCCTCCGCGGCTGTGAGCACAGCGCGCCTGTCACTGTCTCCGTCTGGCTCGACTTCCTCCTCGGCTTGTTTGAGCCTCGCCCGGACCGCCTCTCGGAAGCTCCGCTGCGGTGGCCTCTGTCCCCTGAGCGGGCGTCTGTCCCCTCAGGCGCTCGATGCTGGCGTCGCCTGAGCCCCGACCTCACACAGGCTGTGGGTGCAGCGCGTCCCACACGCTGCACGGTGCCCCCGTCAATCTCACGGTGCTCGTCACTCCCCCGCTGGGGCCGGGCCGTGTGTCTCCCCCATCGTACCCCGCAAGGCGCCCCGCGCTCGCTGGGGCGCGTGTGTCTGTGAGTGCCCTCAGGGCGTCCTGTGTCCCCACACCTGTACTCGGCAGCATTTGGGGGCGGGGGGGTGAGGCAGGTCTTTGTGTCTTTAAGAAAATCTTAAAACTAGTGGTTTCAAAGTGGGGCCCAAAGAAGGTATTTTTGAGTGTGAAAAGCCAGAAGCAGCGTGTTTGGCACAGGAAAAGCGTCCTGGAACCCTTCGCAGAGGGCTCCTCGTCTGCGTGCTCACCTCTGCTCATAAAAGCGACCGGCTCACACGTAAGTCAGGTCATCTTCAGACGGGCCAAACGATACTGCTGAAGTGCGAAGGGAACCTTCATTTGGGGCTGAAGATGCAAATTAATCATTTACTATATCCAATGAAGTTTTTCAATAGATTAAGAAAGAAACATATTAAACAGCTTCAATATTTGAATCAATTGTAAGTGAGATTTTTATCTCTCATTAAATATTTTTAAATCTTATACTAAACTTTGATCACTTAAAGGAAAATGACTTACATAATTAAACCAAGTATTTTGTTTTGTTTTGTTTTGTTTTAAATAATGGGTTCTTTTTTGTATTTGTTTCTTGCTGTGTCCACGGAAATACTCTCAATTTTTGTCTTTGGTTAATTTGCACATGGATTGTTGGCCTTCACCGCACACATGCATTTACTCACTACGTACTGCTGCGTGCAAGTGTGGATTCGTTTCTCACGTGCGTGTGCAAACCGCGGTTTTAACGTGTGTTCCGGTGGCGCGATGTCCTACGCCACAGAGAGGTCAGACGCGACAGCCCCGGGGCCCGTGCCCGCGGTCTCCGTCTCTCCTGGGATTCTCTTGTGAAAAGGACACTCTCGAGCGTCCAGATTCCCAGCAGCGGTTCAAAGGTCATGTTTCTTGTACGTAATGCACCAGAATCAACTCCCGTGAACAAACAGCTCATTTGCATGTTTAAAATACAGAAAATATAAAAACGGCAAAGCGAAACGACTGTGTCCTGTCAGCCCTTGTCTGAATCGTTTGCTCCGTGGTTTAATTCTCCTTTCAAGTCGTTTTCGTTTTTGTGCAAGGCGGCACCAGCAGACCACGCGTCCTCCGTGGCTCGCCATCTCTTTCAGCTAGGGGCCGGCTTCTCCCCGCATCGTGAGAAACGGCGGTAGTAGAAGCTGTGCACGCCACGAGCAGGCTTGGATGCCCGTCGCACGCCACACAGCGGAGGCTCTGAGGATCGCGCGCTGTGAAGTGGCCTGCGGAGAGGGGTCGCAGCGCGGCAGAGCTCCGGTGACGCCGTGACCACGGGGCACGCGGGGCGTTGGACCTGCTGAACACGCTCCTCTCTGGCGGTGGCGGTGGCTCCAGCGCCCGGATCCCGTGGCCGGACAGGGACGGCGCCGAGCTGCGCTTCTGCCCGTGGGGCCGCTGCTTCCAGCTCTCTCCGCAGGAGAGGTGGGGAAAGAGAGAACGTCGTGACGCCGCTTCCCGGGCCGCGTGGCAAGAGCCGTGGGTGTTAGATAAACAACGAAGGGCAGAGCTGTGAAATGCTTCTGTGCCCTGTTACGCCCGTTACCAAAAAAGCACCTCCAGAGGAGACTTCACGCGACTGCCCCGTGAGTGTGATCACGCACGCTACGCAGCCGCTCGCGTTCGGTCGTGTAAGCCACGTGCGGACTGTAGCTCTAGCCCCATCCCAGCTTCCATGTGCGCGTGTTCCATGTTCGCAACACCAGTACCGTTTGAAGAGCTCCACGTTGTTTCTGTAATTTGGGGCGTTCAGATATGAGCGCTTGACAACAGAAGAATCCATCGCATGCTGGGAGGCCGTACTAAACCTGCACAGACGCACACCATCCAGATGCGGTGGGATGAAATCACCGATGTTAGAAGCATGTAGAACATGTGTGTCTCCGCCCTTCAGGAAAGTGCTGTAAATATTACAGCTGCGTGTGCACGAGGGGCTGATGTCCGCAGGCACAGAATCGTGGGGTTGCAGACGGGGACCCTGAGAGTGAGCAGGGGCGGGGGAGGGAGAGGAGAGCGGGGACCTGGCTGCGGCACCCTGTGCCCCGCACGGCCGCCTGCTGCTGCTCCCAGCCCTGGGAGGTGAGACACGGCCATTCGTCTCCAGAACAGATGGCTTTAATAAGGGCCGTGCGAAGGCGGGTGGCCCGTCGGGGCGGCCCCGGGGCCCTGGGCCCGTGCCGCGGACCGTGCCCCTTAACCCCGCCGACAGGGCACCGTCCAGTGGCAGAGGAGGCGTCCGGAGTCGGGAGAGGTCACGAGCAGTCGCGGGGTCTGGCCCGGCCCTTAGGGGGGTGTTGCAGGCAGTGCTGGGTGCATCTGCGGGACCCCGGCCCCCGCCTGGAGAGCGGCCGCACACCTGCACACGCGGCCCGGCCTCACCACAGGGTCGGGGCGCCTGCCTGTCCGTGGGTGCTCGCACCCCGCTCCCCTAGCAGAATCCGGCTTCTGGATGTCCCGTGGGGCGGGAGGGTGAGGCCACCTGGGCGCAGTGGCCAGACAAAGGGCTTCGGCCGCCCGGGCCCTCCCTCGCCGCTTCGTCACTGTCACCGTGGGCCTCGGGCGGTCGCCTTGCCTGGCCTGGAATCATTATAATTACCATTGTTAGAAATAGCTGCGGGGGGCGCGTTGGAGCACCCGGCGCGAACGTGTGCACGTGTCCCGCGGGCCCGAGGGCCACTGCCTCCGAACCCCGGGGACCGCAGGCTCGCAGGCCCCACCAGGGCCGCGGCCGCCCGGCTGTCAGCTCCGCTCGCCCCGCCTGTCAAGCGGGGGACGCGGCGGGGCTCATCGTTTTAATTGACACCTTCCTCCCTGCTGCACACGCTCCCTGCTCAGCCCGGCTCCTGCCTTCACCTTCCCTCCCTGGGAAGAGTCCCGCCTCTGCTGCCCGCTGGAGACAGGAAACGCCATGGGAGGGACGCGCCTCGTCCTCCAGAAAGTACAAAGGCGCCGGCCGGGAAATGCACCGAAAGTTGGAAAACTAGTTGTCCGCCCAGCATGACGCGGCGAGAGGGACAGATGGGGGAGACAGACAGGGAAACGTCACCAGCCGAGAAGGAGAGAAAGAGGAGACGTGCTTAAAACCTCGGAGGGAGAATGAGGCGGCCGAGAGGTGGCGGGGCTGCTGTGTCCCCGATGGCCAGTTTCCCGAGTCCCTCTTCACACACGGCCCCGGCTTCACGCCAATGGAGGGGAGGAAGGTGGGAGGGTGGCGGGGCCGAGAATCGGGGTGCGGAGCCCCCGTGGTTCCTCGGTTCATGAGCAGCACTTTCTGTAGATGGTCGGGGGGCTCTGAGGTGCTGTTGGCGAGGTTCCGGGGGCCAGGACGCAGGCGTGTGTCCGGGCGGGCTGTGCCCAGCGGCGGGGCCTCAGCATGCCCGCCTTGGCCTTGGCCTTGGCCACCCCAGGACGCTCATCCTTGCATCTCCTCAGGGTGACAGCGAGGCCCGTGGGGACAGCTCCCTCCTCCAGCCGTGGGCCCATCAGAGAGCCCTGGTCAGAGTGACATGAATCACATACACCATTAGTCATGTTTAAAGAGGGAGCGGACCGACCGGTCCCCTTAAATCGAGAAGCCAATTAGGATGAAGTTGGCGGAGTATATCAGAGCTTTCACTACAGCGTTGACATCTCTAGTTTCTTTTTTTAGTCGTATTTTTAATTACCTCAAGGTGTGATGACACACTTGTGTCCCGTGTACGGTTGACTAACGTGCGCGCCCCGAAACAGAGCATTGCGGTCGCCACAGCGGTTCCCAGTGCCCCTTCACGGTCAGCGCGCCACCGCCGTCTCTGGCCCCTGGGAACCCCGGTCTGCTTCCTGTCATTACAGACGGTCACCTCGCATGTCATGTAAATGACATCGTACAGAATGTCGTCCTTTGTGCCGGGCTTCTTACGTGAAATCCCCAAATAATAATGTTTGGGGAGGTGTCCACATCGGGGCTTGGCTCAGCAAGTTGTTCTTTTTTGTTGCCGAGTAATATTCCATTGTGGGAAAATACCACAGTTTGTTGACCCACTCACAAATCGATGGCTGTTTTGATCATTTTCAGTTTGAGGTTCTTATGAATAAATGTTCACAAACCTTCGTGTAACTCAACATTTTGGCTTCTGTTAGGCAAACCCTAAGCCTAAGGTTCATAAGCCATACGGAACTGTCTTTAATCTCACGGGAAACTACCCAACTCTTCCCCAGCGTGGTGACGCTTCTAACTCTTCTTGAGGGATCGGACCATCTTTTCCTCAAAGGAAAAGTAAGATGGGATGTTACAGGTGGGTCAGGAGTGGCCGCTGCGGGTGAAATGAGCGCCCGCCCTCCACGAAGCAGCTTCGAGCTCAGAGGGAGAGTTCAAACTGTCCCACTTTTAGAATTAAATAACATCAGCATAAGTCCTTTCCTCAAGGTACAGGTCATAATCAACCGTCGATCTGGTTGAGTTGTGCGTCATCTGAAGAACGTGACAGCATGGTCCCTCCCAGTGCACTGTGCGGTGGCCCGCCCCCTCCCTCTCTGAGGGATCGTGGGCACCCGCCTGGACCCCCTGGGTTCTCCGTCTGTCCTCTGCTGCTATGTAAGTTAGACTGCAAGGCTGACGGTTTGGAGCCTCTTCCGTAGGTGATCGGTTACGCCTGGTCGGGGTGAGGGTCTGTGTGGGGACGCCGCCATGGCCTGGGTCCCCTGCACGCGGCTCCTCTCTCAGTCACTGAGTGGCTTGTGGCGTGCAGGCCCACCCCTCGCGAATCGCGTGTGCCTCAGGTGGCCTGCACACTCGGCCCTCGTGCTGCGAAGCTCGGGAGAGCCACGGGGGCGGGCTGTGTCTGCACCTGGCTGCCCAGGTGTTAGCAGCCCGCAGCCCACGCAGCCCGGCGCTCTGCAGCACACGAGTTCAGTGAGCGCCTGCCACTGAGCAGCTCGGCCGGCCTCCCAGACTGGCCTTTGTTGGCGGCCATGGAGAGGATGGTCACAGCCAGTGACCCACTCAGCCGTCCTTCAAAAGAAACCAGCATTTTCCTTCCCCTTTCATTGCTGAAAGCAGATATGGCAATTTGCTTAAATTCCTGTTTTTAAAAGTTTAGACGATTATGCGTTTTCCCCTTTTTGCCTTTTTTCTTCCTTCTCATTTAAGTAGCACAGTGCAGGCTCTTTTCCTGAGACTGGACGCCCTCTGACGCAGCGTTTCCAAAGTGTGTGTGTGTGCTCGCGCGTGCGCTGTGTGCCTGTGTATGTGCATGTGTGCTCAGGTGTGCATGCGTGTGTGTGTGCACATGTGTGTACATGCATGTGTGTGTGCATGTTTCCTCACATATTAGTCTTCATTTACTAGAGATCTCAGAGACGAAATGGTATTACACCAAAATATTCAATTAACATTTCATATTTTCTAGGGTCCATTTTTTGAGGCACAGGTATTAAAGGTTTATAGCACCTCCTCCCCCACCCCACCCCCCAGAAAAAAATCAGTGCACCCCATGGAAAGTCTCCATTTCTTTCTGGAAAAAGGCATGATAGCAACTAGCCTCAATGACTTAAGAGCGATCACACTAGGCGGCGTGTTAAAAAGTCTTGTATCCGAAGAATACACTTTGATAAAAACGGGGCGTGAGGAAGTGAAAGGCGCACGGGCAGGGCTTGGGTGAGGGGGAGGGAAGGGGGGCGGCGACTCAGTCCCGCGGGCGCTGGGCGCGGGCGTGAGAGCACCCTCTTCAGGGCCCGCGTTTCCGGGGGTCGTGGTTAACTTTGCTGTGATCCGTGACCATGGCAACAGAACGCAGGAGCCATTACTTCACGCCATCCGCCTCCCGTGTGGAGAACCATGCGACGAAGAAAATGCATTTTAAATCGTAGCTTGGAAGGGGTGACAGATACCGACAGCCTCGGCCCCAGCTTCAGGGAACGCACAGCCAGGCCCGTGAGCTTCCCCTGCCAGCCACTGTCATTTCAGACAGGCGACAGGTCAGAGAGGGCGCCAGAGGGTGACAGCCACCATCCCGGGACTAGACCCCCGCACGAGGCTTTGTGTCGGTGGCATTAGGGTATTTCCCGAGTCCCCGATTTGTGCGGGTGACCGCGGAACGAGACGAGCACGTCAGTTATAAAACGTGGACTGTGTGTCGTGTGCCGGGCATGAAGGGGCGGTGTCTTTGTTCTCTGGAGACTCACAGGCCATGTGGAAAACAGATGCATAACCAGCCCTTTTCAGTGTGCAATAATACGTGCTTCGTAATACAGATGTCTGTGACGATCCCTTCCCGTGGGTGCCGGTGCGTGAGGTCCAGACTGGGCGGCGCTGCTCCTGAGAGGAAACGTGGCCGACGGGTCGTGGTGGCCGTCTGAGGCTCGCGGGGTGCGCCCCGCCTCCGTGGGCCGTGAGGGTTTCTCCCCGTACTCAGCGGGCCGGGAGCCCCTCATGCTAAGATTTTCCTCGGCGACCCAGAATTCGTACGCTTCAGCCGTGCACCTCTACTGTCCCCGAGATTGCTGGACAGAGTTTTAAGGTTATAAATCGCAGTTCCCATTAACAAGCAGCCAGAAAGGGTCCTGTAAGTGAAATGTGCCTCAGATCCGAGCGTGAAGGAATGGTGGCACGCCGGGCCGCAGGCTCGCACTCCTGTCGTGTAAGCGTGAGGTCCGTGCGAGGAGGTGGCCGTGCAGCCGGGCCGAGCGTCCCCGCCGGCCGCCGCGGTGGGAGCCAGCCTCGCCTTTCCTCCTCTTTCCTTCCGCTGCTCTAATAAATGGCGAGAGGGTTTTAATAAGTCCCCTGGTCGTCGTCGTGGTTATGATCTCTAGATGAAGAAGCCAGTGTCCGAGGACGTCGGAGACAGCGTGTGTGCCGGTGCGTGTGTGTGCGCGCGTGTGCTTGTGCTTGATTTATGAACCACCAAGGCCGCAGTGAAGTACTAGGTGAAAATCACCTGCGTTAACAGCAAAGAACTGTCACCATCAGTTCCAAAAGGGACTTGTAAGCCTGGAGCTGACAGCCAGCGGTTTACCTCTTTTTAAAATGGAAATTTCTTTAACCTTCCAGCCCACACTGTATCCTGTCTGGAAGAAAATACAGATTTATGGGCAGGACGGAAGGCTGAGGGTTGTAGCTCTCACCCGAGAGCCCAGTATGGGGTACCCGTCTCTGCAAGGCGGCTTCCAGGGGTCCTCGAAGAGAAGGCCCCTGGCCCAGCGAGGGGCAGCAGGGTCCTAGAGATGCCGCAGAGCGGGGACACCGTCGGTTTCGCTGCCGTCGGAGGCCCTGGTCCCCAGGGGTCTGCAGGGGTCGGCGTTCCTCACAGGCGGGACCCGTCCCCTATCCAACACCAAGGCTCGCACACCTGGGTTCCCCTCGCAGCAGCGGGCGCGTTTTAGGCGGCCGGCGGGCGAATGAACGAATGAGACACGGAGCCACGCTCTGCCTCGGAACTCAGGAGTCTGTTTCAGGAGACCGCTGTATAAAAGCAGTCTGTTTCTAACGAGCCTCGTTTAACCTCTGACGTTTAAGACATGATCAGGGAGCTGCAGCGCGACCCAAAAAGCCCACGTGGAGCTCCGTCCGAGGCCGTCCGGGCTCTGCTTAGGCGTCTGCGGAACGGGAGCTGAGGACCGCTCCGGGGTACACGCGAGGCGCGACCTCTGAAAGGGACTGGAGAGCCCCTGACAGTGCCGCGTGTGAGCGCAGTGATGACTTCATAGCAGGGCAGGGCCGGCGGCTTTGCACACTCGTCGCTGGGCAGCGGGAGTGGCGGCGAGCCTCGGCTCCGACGCCGCGGCCCGCTCCTGCTGCCGGCTCAGCTCCCGGCAGGCGGTGGTGTGAGCGGGTGAGCAGCTCCCGAGGGGCAGGAGGAGCATGAGGCAGCGGCAGGGAACCCCGAACCCCGCTGGCCCGGTGGCCGTCACACCCCTTCCTCACCAGTGTCCCGTCCTGGCCGAGGTGATCGTGTTGTGTGTTGCCACGGTAACAGAATCGCCAGCTCTGCTATTGATCTCCCTTGTTCATTTCCCTTCTCCAGGGCAGAGTCAGAGCCTTGGTTGACCCTGCCATGCAGAACTGCCCTTTTTCCTTTCCTTCCCCCCTCCCTCCTCCCCCTTCCCCTCCTCCTCCCTCTCCCTCCCTCCCCCTTTCATCCCCCCTCCCTCCTCCCTCCCTTCCTTGCTCCCTCCCTCCATCTCTTTCTCTCTTATTCTCCAGAGCGTCCTCGGTACCCAAGGGCTCGTCACTCCCGGCCCTTGCCATTCACGTTCCGGGCTTTTTACTCAAGTCCTTGTGCTGCCGTCGGGGGAGAGATGGGTCCAGCCTGCGCTTCTGCACAGCCGCACACTCTGGACCCCTCAGAATCTGCGAGGGCCTGTCTGTGAGGCTCACACCGTCTTTCACATGCTTCCAAAACTGACCCCAGAGAAGCCCGGGGTTGTGTCGGGCAGCGCTCCAGCACCGGGTCACTTAGGGTGCAATCTGTCCGCCAGCGACATTGGAAAAGACGGCGGCCCAACCGTGCCTCACGGGCTGGAGGTCCCGAGGGGAGTGCTCAGGGAGCCAGCGCCTTCCGAGCACGCTCTGCGTCGAGCATCCCTCCTCAGGCCCGCCTCGCACGTTTGCGTGGCTGCTGCGTTCCCAGCCATCACGCCAGTGCCCCGGGCAGGAAGGCAGCTGGGTAGGAGAAGACAACACAGGGCCCTCTTCTCGTCGGAGTCGGTTCCCTTTAAGGAACCTCCCGAAAACCCCCACGTGGCACTTCCGCGTGCGTGCGACCCTCCGGGACGCCTGCCTCGCCCGGCGCCGAGGGAACAGAGGCGCGGAGCCCTCCCCTGGGCAGACGGGACGAGCCGCGTGTGGGCCTAGAGAAGAGGTCGAGCGGCTGCCGGCCGGGTGCCTGGCGGTCTGGTGGGATCGGGGGACGCGGTCGATTAACCCTGATCACTGCATGTCACGTTTGCCCCATGGCGCCAGGAGGCAGGGTCACGGGCCGGACACCAGCGGCGGTTTGGGGGGCGCATTGACCTTTTGTCCTCAGGTGGCCCCTGGCACGACCCGGGGAAGTAGCTGGTCACTTTATGAAAGACAGTATACAGCATGGGTGCTTGTAGGTGGCCATCCTGAGGACTTGGAAACAGGTGTTAGATCTGAGTTTCTTACGGCCAAAGACACTGTTAAAGCAACACAGAAAGTTTGGAAAACAAAGGGGGAGATGCTGATAGCCACGTTCCCCCAAGTATTGCCACCCATTGTAGTTCTTATTCCCGTCCAGTTTTTATCCTTCACAGGCTTACAGGTAGGTAAGTGGTAGGTAGGCAGGTAGGTAGGCAGGTAGGTAGATAGACAGATAGGTAGATAGATAGATAAATAGATAGATAGATAGATAGATAGATAGATAGATAGATAGATAGTAGGTAGGTATAGATATAGATATATAGACGTGGATGTGGATGTGGATGATGTGGATGTGGATATGGATGATGTGGATGATGTGGATGTGGATGATGTAGATGATGTGGATGTGGAGGATGATGTGGATATGGATGAGGATGTGGATGTGGATGATGTGGATGATGTGGATGTGGATGAGGATGCGGATGTGGATGATGTGGATGATGTGGATGATGTGGATGTGGATGGGGAGGGTCTCCCTGCCTGATGGCGTTCCCTGTCATCTGGTGAACCAAGAGTCAGTGTCTAGGAATGGTGGTTTGAACAAATACAGACATACCAAGCCTTTTTTGCTTTACATGAAAAGTTAGGATTTAAGCAAAAACATTACTGCATAGGGGACAACATATGTTATCTTTTTAGAAAAGGTACTTAATCTTTTTTAAAAAATATACTTCAAATGTAGTCAATACTGTACTAAAGCCAGAGCATATTTGTACTTTGAAGTTTCACTTAAAGGAGCTTTCAGATTGAGACTTGGTGGTGGTGTGTGTGTGTGTGTGTGTGTGTGTTCTGTGCACACTCATTGCTACCTGTGGTGGTGGCCTTTCTAAGATGCATGTGTGTGTGTCTGTGTACGTGAGAAATACCTGGGATACGGTGTTTGGACCCATTAGAGAGGGTGGAAACGTCGATAAGCTGTATCATTTATGGCTATGGTATGGCTACTGTCAAAATAACATGCTGTTTTGACAGTTGCTTCGTCTTCACTCTCACTGAGTCTGCAGAAAGAAACTTGTTTCTTAGCAACTAAAATACATTCTCAAACAAAGCATCGAAAAAGAAAAGAAGGAAGCCCACAAAAGGAAACCGATACCCGCAGTCGATGTCTGTCCGTGCGGCGTGGGGACGAAGCCAGCGGGCGGCGCGGAGTGCTGCTGACCCGGCCGGCCTCGGGCTGCGTCCTCGGTGGGCGCGGACGCGGGAGCCAGAGGTGGCTGGCGGGACCCTGGGCAAGGCTCCCTTTGTTCTCCTGCTTCTCCCTTTCCCGTGTGTCTGCGCTTCCGTTCCTCGCCCTGTGCGCGAGCTAAGAGAGTGCGGTGAGAAGCAGTCGTCAGCACCGGGGCAGACGCCTGTGTCCCGCCCCGTCATCGTGACCCGTGGCGGTGGCTCCCACATCGCGCCGCCAGCCGACGTGCTCCGCGCAGGGCCTGTGAGGAGCGGACTGTCGCACTTCAGGCCTGTGCGGCCCTGTCCAAAACCCATGTTGAAGCGCTCCGGAGTGACGGTCCCCCCAGTTCGGTCTGGGGACCCCGAACCCCCTCAGGGGCCGCGAGGTCAGAACTGTTTCGACGCTTTGCTCTCGTGGTGCCTGAGTGTGCGGGGGCCCTTCCCGGACGCGAGGCTCCGCCCGCCCCGACTCGGACCACAGAGAGGTGTGCGGCAGTGAGAAACGAGCGCAGTTTTTGTGCTTCAAAAACAGAGTATTTTATAAAAACCTGTCATCTGTGTTAATGTGTAATGCGCTTATTATTTTAAAGCGAAATAGCAATATTTTGAAATCTCTAAGTTTCTGGTTTCGGTAGTTTCTGGTTTCGGACCTAGTGAACATTAATAATCCGCATAAAGCAAACTTTGGCGTCCTCGGCAAGTCTTAGGCGTGAAAAGGGGCTGTGAGCCCAACGTGTCCTAGAATCGCTGCTTCCAAAGAGTGGCCATCTGTCCCTTTGTGTGGCTCGGGGGGCAGGGTCATCGCCTGCACCGCGGTCCCTTTCGGATGCTCCCCAAGAGGGGAGCAGGCGGGTGAGTCGCCTTGGCTCCCTCGGGTTGGTTTGTTTGTGTGTTTCTCGACTAGCTGGATAGATAGAGAATCAACACTTCAGAGACCCACCTCGCCCCAGAATTTTCTTCCTCTGCTTCCGGGAGCCCGTCCGTTTCTAAGGACAGTGGCTTCTGGTGCACGGGGGCCCCCGACCAAACACCGTGAGCCCGAAGAGCATCCCAGAGCAAGACCTGAGAGGTAAGATGCAGGGGAGAATGCCGAGGGTGGAAGGGGAGGGGGGATTGTTAATTAAGCTCTATTAAATATTAATTGAAATGTAAATTCCAAACCTCACCAAGTCCTGACAGTTATAGAATCTAATTATGTGGCAGGGACTGTGGCCCCTTGGTTGTCATCTGGTGGATTCGGGGACAAAAGTGATCTGCTCTCGAACGCCACAGAGCTTCGCGTACCGAGGTGTTTGCCGATGAAGTGGGCGGGCAGCGGGCGATGACCACGAGCCCACGGGACGGGGGGGGGCGGGGCGGGAGGGCGAGTCTGGTCTGGAAGCAGCGGGGACGCTCCGGGGGCCGAGGTCTGGCCTCTCAGGGGGGCGAGGGAGGCGAGGGCCCCAAGGCACCATTCCACGTTCACAGAGACGCCTGCCCGATCCTTGGGACCGGCGTCAAGTCTGCAGACCCCCTCGGGGGAAAGCGTGGGTGTGCGCCCGTGCGTGTGTGCACACGCGTGTGTGTGTTGCAGGGCGTTTGCGGGTGAGGGAACGGCAGGCGGGCCTGAGGCCCGTCGCACGCTGCACGAGGAACTCTGCCCTCGTCTCTTCGAGCTTCCAGAAGGTCTCGGTGGAAAGTGAGCGCGTCCACCCCACTGCCTGTGCGCTTTGGTTTCTTTGTTTGTCATTTTAAGAAAGTGCACAGCGTGTGGTCCCGAGATTTTTCAGGCGATACCACTCAGTTTTGAAAACAGCGATCACAACTCAAACGGGCAAGTCTTGGCCTTTACTTTTAAGACGCTTCCAGATGGATGCCTCGTCGTTCCCTGTACCCAGTGGGGCCGTGCGACCCGCCGCCCGCGTCTCTGGGTTTGGTTCATTTGGTGTTGCGGGTCACGTTGCTTCTCGCGCCTCCTCGTCTGCACTCCCGCCCGTGCGCTGGTCCCCAAGTCTGCGAGACGACGGGGCGGCTCAGGGCAGGCGCCGCCAGCCCCGCGAGCGCCCGGGCCCGTGTGTGTTCTCGGCCCCGGCGTCCTGGCCGCGGCGCGGTCCGGGCTGGGAGCACGCAGGCTCGTGTCTCCCTCGCTCCCTCGCCCCCGAACGTTAGCAGTTTTACTGTGGTTTCTTTCATTTCCTTGTCGGTTTGGGCCCGAGCGCTCTCCCAGGGGAACGTGGTAACAGCTCGCAGGCGGGCTGGGACGCAGGAGCCCAGTGGCACAGCGGTTGCCCCCGCACAGCGGCCCTGGGCGTGGCCGTGGGGGGTGGCCGTGGGCCAGGCCGCACTGGGGGGTGGGGGCTGCGCATTCGGGCCCCCCGCCTGCCCGCACCTGGGTGCGCCGGCAGCCACGCGCCCGCTCGCCAGGACAGGCGGGCGGGTCCCTGTGCTCACAGGGACCAGCAGAGGCTGGGCCCCTTCCGGGAACCTGGCAGCGGCCCCGCTCACCCCGCGCGCCCCTCCCGTGAAGCCGGGGCTGGAGCTGGGGCGTCGGCTGCTGACGCGGCAGGAGCCGAGCGTGTGCCAGCCGGCGTCGGGAGCACCTTCATCATCCCTGTCAGACACATCACAGCCCGCTTGTCTCTCCATACGTCTTCCGAAACGTGACAGAACATTCAGCTGTTATTAATTGAATACTCTCTAATGTAACTGCTTAGCGGGAGGAAGAGTGACTGGTTTGTTTCAACACGGGAAACTGGCACCAACCTGGATGTGGTCCGAGGCCGCGGCGGGGCCTGGCAAAGCCGTGTGAGAGACGCGCCGGCCGCCTTGGGCCGGGCAGCCGGCCTCGGTGTGGCCCCGGCACAGACGGATGGGCTGGGGGCCGGGCCGGGGGCGTCAGGGCCGGACCAGGGCCAGACCAGGCGGGTGTGGGCCTCTCTGACCCCGCGGGCCGGGCTGCAGCCTGAGCCCACCCCGCCCCGTGGCCCGTGCTGGCACGCAGGCCTGGTGTCTCCCGTCTGTCCGAACGCTGCCAGGAGCCACTTCATTTCTCTGTCTTTATCTTTTTCATCAACAAAGTGAGAACTGCTCGCCCCGCAGACGTCTGCATGATGTTAAGGGTTAAACGCCACAGTGATGAGAACAAGTTCCGTCTCTTAGATTAAAATTGAAGGCGCTAAGGACGGGTTTGGGGAGATGCAGGACGCCGCCTCTCCGTCCTCGGTGGCGCAGGCGCGAAGGCTGGTCAGTGGCCGTCCCCGCAGCCGCCCGAGCGGAGCCAGGGGCTGCGGGGGCCCCGGCCGGGAGAAGCCGGCGTGCGTGATCACGGCCATGCGGGGCTCGTAAAGCAGTCGTGAGGATGCTTCGGTGCCAGATGCCCCTAGCGACCGTGCACCATGTTCTTTTAAGCAAAAGAGTGAAAAGGGTGCCGAGAAGTCGAAGCCGGACTCGCCTCGAGGGGAGCCCCTGGGCAGTGAGGCAGGGTGAACCAAAGGACCTGTCCCCAGCTCGGCCACCACAGTCAGCAGAGGGTGGTCCCCCCTCCGCAGAGGCGGGCGTGAGGCCCGGGACTGGGGGCCCTGGAGAGAGGGCCCTGGAGTGAAGGCTCCGGAGTGAAGGCTGGTTTCTGCCTCGGGACGGCATGCAGAGGGGGTGACTTGTGCCGTGGCTTCGAGGAGAGCCATCACTGTCAGGCCGTGTGAGCGGCGTTGCCCAGGGCTCTGCCGAGCCCCGCGGCCAGCCCCGCCCCCGCTCCTGCTGCACGGCGCCCACCACCAGGTCCTCGCCACAAAGGAGCTCGCCCACCGCACGCAGCCTGATGGGAAACAGTGGCCTCTGTTGGAATCCATGAGTTTTAAATAGGCCCCTTTAATTTGGGTATCGCAGAGCACGTTAAAAATTAAAAGACTGTTTTTCCCAGACATAATCTACACATTTTTACGTGGAAGTGCTGTGCATATGCGCACGATCACGTCTATAATTACCTTTTTTTGGGCCATGATTTAGAACTGCCTTGGCTACAGGTCTTAATGTAACGTACATGGTCCGGAAAAAAGCATCACATAAGTTTTGGTAATTCAGAATAAAATCCCAGAAGCATGAACTCTGTTCCCCAGAGGGAAACCGATCCGAAGATTCCTGGTACGTGTCTTAGTTCCCTGGATTCGGTGGTCGTGAGGAGCACGGAGGATGGCAGTTAACGATGTGGCACACACTCCAGGTCACACACTTAGTATAAACCTACACATTTCGGCTCATGCTGTGCATGTGTGTGCACGCGTGTGCACGCGGGGGACCCAGAGAGCCCCGAGTATGGTCAAGCCGCGGAAGTCCTAATCCACACAGGGGTCAGAGACGACGCCCGGACGAGGACAGAAGCCGCGCATCCCAAAGCCGCTCGCCGAGAAGGACCGGACGCGCCTCGCCAATGCCTGGAGGGGCGTGGGGCGGGGGCAGAGGGCAGAGCCGGGAGTTGGCGATTTCAGTTTCCTGAACTAGAAACAATCTGAACTAGATTTGGGGTTTTCATTGTTTATTTTTGGTCAAGAGAAAGGTGCTCTGTTTTTGCACGGAGAACAGAGGTGATAAGCAAGACAGGCCCTCGCTGTGCGCCGAGGAAGCTGGGTGCTCGCCAAGAGACCCGCAGAGCCAGGCTGGGGTTCAAGGACGCAGCCCGACGAGGTACAGTGGTAGTTCTGATGGGTCAGCCGTGGCTTCGAAGCTTCAAGTTCAGAGTACAGACGGCAAAAAGGCATGAAATCTTGCGGGATTATTATTATTATTATTATTATTATTATTATTTTATTATTATTAATGTGATGCCTGGGAAGGTCCCAGCAAATGTTATTGTAAGCTAATACTCAGTGCTAAGCTGGGGGCCTTAGCTCTCCAGCCCCCCAAAGCTTTGTGATCGCCGTGTGGAGTTTGACCGAGTAGGGGACGCAAAGGGTTTGGTTAAAAGCGTGCGGGCCGCCACGCCACGGCCGCGTTTCAACTTTCAGACGACCGAGAGAGGTTTAGACACACAGGGACGTAGGGGCACGAGCGGCCGCCTGAGCAGGTCCAGCGTGAATGAGCGTGCTCGCCCGGGCGTTGACGAGGGGCGGGGAGAGTTTCAAAGGCCGTGCACGCCGGGGCGAGCCTCTTCTCTTGTAGCCTCGGGATCTCGCCGTTGCCGGTCGGTCCCCCGCATGTCCCCGCGTGTGCCCCGCGTGTCCCCAACGTGCCCCCGCGTGTGCCCGCGTGTCCCCCGCGTGTGCCCGCGTGTCCCCAACGTGTCCCGCGTGTCCCCCGCGTGTGCCCGCGTGTCCCCCGCGTGTCCCCAACGTGTCCCCGCGTGTCCCCCGCGTGTCCCCAACGTGTCCCCGCGTGTGCCCCGCGTGTCCCCAACGTGCCCCCGCGTGTGCCCCGCGTGTCCCCGCGTGTCCCCCACGTGTCCCCAACGTGCCCCCGCGTGTCCCCCGCGTGTGCCCCGCGTGTCCCCAACGTGTCCCCAACGTGGCCCCGCGTGTCCCCGGCGTGTCCCCGCGTGTCCCCCGCGTGTCCCCCGCTTTCACGGAGCTGGCTGCCTACGTCGTGCTGACCCGGTTAAGCTTCCGGGCGCCAACCGCCAGGCCGGCCCCTGCGCGCGGACCGTCACAGTGGACCTTCGGGTCGGTCCGGGTCCAGCAGTGAGACCTGGTGTCCCACCGCGATCCTCGTGGTTCCGACCCTGAAGTCCTTCGCGGCTTCTGGAGGGGCCGGACGCGGGGCCAGGCCACGCGGCCCCCACGCTCACACAGCGCCTCCGCGTCACGGTTTTCCCTCTTGGATCCAACACCTTGTCCCCAAGACCCGTGTTACAGAATCACAGACTTGCAAGCGGGGCTTTGTGTGCACGAAATGCCGTTGCTTATTTTTACCATTTCCCTGGTTCTCTCCGACAGCCACCGTGCTCCGGTTCGTTATTGCTTAAATATATCATCGCGTGGTGTCACGGCCCCCGGCTCATAAAACTCTCCCTCTGAGCGGCTGCGGCCCGGCTGGGGGGGAGTGGCGCTGTGAGCCGCAGGCCGCGCTGAAGCAGGTTTCGGATGACGCGGGGGTGTGTGGGGGGGTGGACAAGGGAGGGCGGCGGACAGGGCCCCCCGTCTGCGTCCTGCCTGCCCCGCCTGCCCTCGCCTCGTTCTTGCTGTCGCCATTGGGGTCCCGCCACAGCCTTGCCTTCCCTGCCCTAAGCGCAAGTCCGGGGCGCGAAGCCGGACGCCAGCCCCTCGCGGCGGGCAGGCCGGGCGGCTCCCCTCCCGTGCCAGCAGCCGAGGCACTGGGACCTGAAACCGGCTCCTTCCCGTCCGGTCGGGCGGTTCCACTGGCGTGTCCTGTGAGCCGGTTACGCTCACCAGCCGCGTGCCGGGCACACGGTGGGTGCTCGCCGAGGACCTGGTGACAGTCTCGGGAGGGGCGTGCCAGGCCCCGTGGGAGCGCCGGGGAGGGTGCGGGAAGTTCGGTCCAGAAGCCGCCAGACAAGCCCGCGCCGAGGCGGCGTCAGGCCGGGCCCGGCCGCGGGGGCCGGAGCGGGGCTTCGGGGCGCCGCGCACAGCGCTGTTTTCCCTGACCCCGCTCTGGACGCCGGGCCGCGGGCACTCTGGGGATGCCCATCGAGGCAGGTAGCTGTGACGTCTGCGCTTTTATTTAATGCGTCATACACGGCAATGAAAAAGCATGTTTAAGGAGCGTCTGCCCTCAAGTCACTCACAGTCTCAATCACAGGCCAAGATGAACCGGCACGGATGCGACGGAGCGTCAGACGCAAACCCGGCAGTGTGCTGTGACGGCCGGCCACGCGTGGGTCCCCTCCGGCCCTGCCTGTGTCCGTGGCATTAATGTCGATTTGGGGGGTCAGGGCCCCTCCCGAAGCCCTCAAGCCCAACGCACAAGGAAGCCCCCCACCCCCACCCCGGTGTCTTTCCGTGACGCAGATGCCTGGGTGGCTGGCTCGGCTTCGCCTGCTGGCTCCCACTTGCGATTTCTTTTTTCCTTTTTTAAAGAAAGAAACATAAGGACAACATTTGCTTTGACGTGGCACCCACCCCCACAGGGAACAGTAATTGCAGGGCCTGGAGGGGGAGAAAGTGTCACTGTGATCGGGGGCCGCCCAGCCCTGGTGGCGCTGCGTTAAGCCCTCGGAAGCGATGGCACCAGGCTCCGCGCTGTGGCAGTGCGGCCTGCACAGGTGGGAACTGAGGCCGGGAGAACCTTCCGGAACCAGGAGACGTAGGTGCCCAAGCTGCCCTCTGAAGCATCGTTGGGGAGCACGGGGACCCCACGCCTGGCTCTTGGAACGGCGCGTGCTGCCGGCCCCTCGGGGTTCTGGCCAGACGTCCGGTTCACGTGTTGGGGTCCGGCCACTGGACCGCTACTTGCACCCTCACTGGAGCCCCGCTCAGAACGGGCCTCTGGAAGGTCCCAAGGCCACGCGCCTCCTCCGCCCGTTTCTGTGTGTCTGTGCAAGTTCAAACACCAAGTCGAGTTTATTGTTTCTCTCCCGTTTATTTTAAGTATAGTTTTACACGTTATCACGCACGGTGACATCTTAAATGGAGCCTGTCACTCCGTCTTGACTACTGCTAGGGGCGCGAGCCACTTACCATGTCACACATCTCAGCAGCCCTGATTAAGGGTATCAGACGAGCAGCTCCAGCTCCACCCCACCCCCACCCACCCCCACCGCCGTGCCCGTTCGCGTGACGCAGGACAGCGCCTTAGTTCTCCAGTGAGGGGGACTCTGCGTGGGCAGATTTGGGGGCAGCAGCTTCGTTCTCTCTGTCTCCTCCCCTCCCTCCTTCAGCTTCTCTGAGAAAAATAAATTAATTAAAAGGTTTCTTTTTTTTTTTTTTCTTTCCCCCAGAGCATGTTTTGGTATGTTCTATCTTCCTCTCTGAGAATAACATTTTGTTAGGTTAATTCATGCCCCGAAAACAACAACAGTAAAATACAAGGCAAAACAAGAAATAACCTCCCTGTCCCCCACCGTCACAGGCGGTGACTGTCGTGATGGAGGTGGCTCGGGCTAATTTGAATATTTCATTCTCCCGGCTGCCGATGCCGCCTGCCTTACAGATGGTCCTTGCTCTATCCTTCTGGACCTGGTTCAATTATAGATGAAAGTAGGGAGCTGAGATTTGTCTTTTTGTCTCCGCTTAGTCGGAATAACACAATAAAGCCTGACGGGTAGGAATTTCTCAAACTGCCCCCTTGTGCCTCGGGCAGGCCCCGGTCGGGTCTCTGAGTGCTGGGGATGCACTCACGTTGGAAGCCAAACGTGTAATTATTTTTTGGATATTTTTTTCCTCTCACTTGGACTCGGGCGTATTGTGAACGCATAAGCGGCCTCTGCCCGCCCCGCCCCACGCCTTCCCTTCCTACTTTCTGTTTCTCATCGATTCCTGAGCTCTGACTCCATGATTTATGCAAGAAGCTCGGAGAAACCACTTCCCTCCTCCGTGTCCTTAAGAGGCCTGCCCGCTCACGTGGCGCCGCTCAGGGACACACTGGCAGTCGGGGACAAGGACTGTTCTTCACATTAAAACGTGTGTAACCTGCTCACCAACTAAATGCGTGAAAATGGAGCCTACGTGTGCGTGGATTGTGCAGATTTAGGACTGCGATCTCGTGTGCACACACTACTAGACACTAGTTATGCTTCGCGTGTGTGTGTGTGCGTGTGCACATGCGTGTGCACGTGCATGCCAGCAACTTGGGTTCGGTGTATTTTTAGATGTCGGAAAAATAAACATCGAGTATATCCTTTAACATCAGGGCATTATTTTTGTAAACATTTTAGCTAAATGGTAAAGCATGCCGTTAGCCTCAGGCCGTGTTTATCTGGGATGGATGTGGGGTTCCTTCCCCCTCAACCCCAAATTCGTGCGTGCTACGTGTGGTGCTAACGCTGTGTTATGGGGGAGCTTACTCAAGGCGTGGCTCGTTCAGATGTCTTCCGGTCACTTCAAAGACGGGGGACGAACGTGAGCTGCGTTTCTCTTGGTTGGTTGATTGATATTTCATCAGATTATATAGATGTTCCATAAGGATCGCTATTTTATTTTTTTTATTTATTATAGTTATTTACACCTACGGCACCTGGTCTTCTTAGGTGGTCTCTCATCCAAGTACTAACCAGGCCCAGCCCTGCTCAGCTTCCGAGCTCAGACATCGGGCTCGTTCAGGGTGGCGGGGCCGTAGACCGTGGACCGTGGCTCCACTGGGGCGCGAACCCAGGACCTTCTGCGTGTAGAGCAGACGTGCTGACCGCTCCACTATGGAACCACGTCCAAGATCGGTTTTTTTAAATTCCGCTTTGCTCCTCACCTCCTGCTGGAAGCCAGCGTGGCATTGCCACACCTGCAGCCGGTCGTCCCCACTCGCCGTGGGGTCCACCCTGGAGGCGTCCACAGGGACATGCTTGTGCAGCCACCCCTAACCCGCTGCACCCCGCAGGGCTGAGCCGGGAAGCGGGGGGGGGGGCGCCCACAGAGACACCGCCATGGAGCTTGAGGAGGCGGCGCTGGAGGCCGCGGGGAGCGGTGGGCGCCCCGCGTGGGCCAGGGAGCGGGGGCGGCGGGCGCAGGAGGCGCGCTCTGCCCGAGCAGCAGTTCCCAGCTCGGCGGCTCGCTCCCTTCTCCTGCCCGGGCGATGGCATCCAGCCTTCTCCACAGCAGTGAAAATTAACACGACGAACCTTGCGAGCCCAAGGGCGCTCCGTCTTCGAGTTGGCCCGAGATCACACACCGTTAGGAGGCGATCGCGTGGGGAGGACCTGGGTTACAGGGTGCGTGGGGAGGACCCGGCCTGCACCTCTGCCTCCTCGATTCCTGGCTCAGCTTCTGTGATCCCAGCGACTCTAGCTGCACACGGGCGAACCTCGGGGCCCACTTGCAGTCAGAGACGCCACCCTCCCTCCCCATCCCTCTCTCTCCCTCTGTCTCTCTCCCTCCCTCTCTCTCTCCTCCCTCCTGTGTAGCTGACATAACTTCTTGGCAGCAGGTTTTCCGGGAACACAACAATTAGAAATGTTTAATCACCTGCGGTCACTTTCACACACTGATTGTCTTGGACTCACTTTTTGCTAATAAAACATCTTGCCAGAAAAATGAAATTGGAGATTTCTATATTTTGGGCTAGTTTTAATTTGTCAATCATTGACCTACTTTTCTCTGGGAATTTGAAATAAACTAGAAAATATTAGCAACAGTACCAATACTGGTACAATAATTTTCAGTGCACGAAGTGCTTTTCATATTATCTTAATGTTTACCCTCGCAACAAATAACTCTGTAGGGGTATGTTGTGTTTTCTTAGCTTACAGATTGGAAAACGAACTTAGAAAACGTAAACCATTTACCCCACATCATAGTTCAAACCCGGTGTAACTGTTTGTTAGGATGAGGTTTGACTACAGCAGAAGCCACACCCACCGCATTTCAAGAAACAAGATACATATGACCCTTGGACTCATGGTCCAAGGTGGCTGCCAGAGCTCCGGCCACCTCGACGCGCTCCAGGCGTCAGGATGAAGGAAGCGGCGAGGGAGAAGGGCGACTTACTCCCTTTCAGGAGGGCTTTCTAGAATGCCACCTGTACCTCTGCTTGCCTTCCACCAGCGAGGACTTACCGATGCGGCCACACACGGCAATGCGGCTGGTGGAAACTATTCGGCCATCTCTCAGGAACGGGGCGCGTCCCCGAGCTGGCGCTGCTCTTGGTCTGGGGGGAAGTGAGAACTCGAGCCCCCGGAGCCCCCTGACCCCCCTGGCCAGGCGAGGTCGGCCGGGGGTCGTCTTTGCCGGTCAGGTCTGGCAGGCAGGTGCCGTCCGACCCAGAGCACCGCGTGTGGAAGGCGGCGGGCCTCGCGCGTGCTGACGAGCGTGCGCCCCGTCGGCGTCAGGACACGGTGCGCCTCCGGAGCCTCGGGGACGCCGCCGTGTCTGGCTCTGATCGCACTGTGGGTGGCTGGTCCGTGCAGGCAGGGGTGACCTTCACGCTCTGGCGTAACTCTCAAAGGTGACTTTGCCTGTTCCCAGCAGAATCTGTGTGAGTGTGTGAGTGAGTGTGCCTGTGCGTACGTAGCTGCTAAACCCACGTGTGGGCGTCACTGCCGCTTAAATCACAGAGGAGTGGCTTACAGCCCTGTGGACGTTGACCGGGTCATCGCCTGTTACTCTGGCCGGTGGCCAGGGAACCGAATGGCCGCATGTGGCGTCCGTGGACAGGGCTTCTCACGGCTGCGTTTATTTCTGGAGGAAACACCGGGGCCTCCGACCGCCCGGCCGTGCGCTTCGTGCGGCCAGCCCGGTCCGTGCGCGGAGGGAGCGGCGTGGCTCCCGTCAGCTCTTGGTCAGTTGTCTCGCTGTGCTCGGGGCTTCGGGCCTCACGCTGCAGTGCGCCCCCTCCCAGACGTGCTGTTGCTGGTGGCCGTTTGTCGCTTACCTGTGCCGTTCAGAGAAGGGGCTGGAAGCAGCGTCTCTGCCTTCCCGGCGGGCTGTCGTGTGTGTCTGCGTCGCCGCGTGAGCTCCCCCGCCGGGCGGGCCCCGCCGGCGAGGACGGCCCAGCCGGAAGCTCACCAGCTCTGCCACGGGAGCCGCCATCTCCGCCCACTCCCCTCTGTGTCCCTCCCACACCCGGGACCCTCAGCCCTGTCACCGTCAGGCGAGGCATGAGGAGCGCGGGAAGAATTAGGCTCAGAGGCCCCCGTGAGCGAGACGCCTGGCCCTGACCCCGGCACGGGGCCGGCCTCCCGTGTCCGTCCGGCACGTAGCAGAGCCCCGCCTGGCCGCTCGTCCAGCGGGCCCTGGGCCTGTCCTGCGAGGCTGTCACGGGGTCCGCTGAGGGGCGTGTGTGCGGCACACGTGCTGGCAGCATCTTCGTGAGCGGGAAGCCGGAGTGTGAGGTGGCGTGCGAGGTGGCGTGCACCGGCGTGGCCTCGGCCCGGGTCTGCCCCGTGGCACCAGATGGAGTCGTGCGTGATGGGGCGCTGCGTTACCGAGACGCGTCCGGGTCCCGAACTGCCATCACGCCCCACGTCCCCCCGTCCGCACAGCACACGTGCCACTCTGCCTCTCTGCACCGGCTCCACCCCGCACGTCCCGTGCCCTCCACCAGCGCCCAGCGCAGGAGGCTTGGGACCAGCGGACCCCAGTGCGCCGCTGGACAGAACACGGCACGTGAGTCCAGGATGGAGACGGCACAGACCTGGGCGGACTGGCCGCCTCTCCGAGCCAGTTTCCTGTGAAGGATGGGTGTCCAGGGTCCCCTGCTGAAGGCTGGCGCGAGGGTGTGCTGAGGGCCCGGGGTGCGACAACGGGAAGTTCTGGGCGGGGCGTGGAGCGCCACAGGAAGGGCCCAGGCCTGCGCTCAAAGGCCGACCGGCCCATTCCAGAAAGAGCCTGGTGCCTGGCGGGCCAGCGACCAGGACCTGAGAACCGGGTCTGGAACCCCCTGTGCCCCACCCACCGCCACACATAAAGCAACTTGCCAAGGCCACAGAGGTCCCGGGCGACAGACCAAGGACATCGATGTCACTGGAAAACCAGTGCCTTTTCCACCGAAGCCGCCTCTTCATCGATCCCTGAGCCGCATCCTGGGCCCCGGCTGCCTCGGCCTCTGCGGGCGGTCAGCCCGCCCTTGTGCCCAGGGCAGGCTGGAGCTGTGCGCTCACTTCCTGCCTCGCCCCGCCACCCGGGTGTCCTGCAGAACGGTGCTCACCGCCAGTCTGCGTCCTCGAGGGCCCGCCGTGTCCCGGGGCCTTCTGCAGGGCACGGGGGTGGTGGTCCTGCGTCCAGCCGGCCCCCTCCGCGAGGCCAGCTGCCCGGGAGGGGCACTTTGCTCCCAGGAGCCCCCCGCGTCCCCCACACCCGTCCTCCTAGAAAACCCGGAGGCTTGGCACACTTCTGCCCACACCTCTGCCCACGCCTCCCACCAAGGGACCACGGGGGACTGGGCGACATCGCCTTCGCCGAGGTCAGGGCAGCTCGGCCTGCTCCTCGCTGGGGTCACCCACGTGGTGTTTTCTTACTATCTAAAGGAGACCAGAATTTTCTTGTAACTAATGAGAGCTGGATCTCTCCCTGTCCTGAGGGCACATGTATGCGAGTCTGTGTGCACATGTGTGTGTGTCTGTGTGCACATGTGTGTGTCTGTGTGCACATGGAAAAATCCCGCTGATCCCTGGGACTGAGGCTGCCCCGCGTCACCCTCTCTCGTGACAGCACATGTGTGTGTCTGTGTGCATGTGTCTGTGTGCGTGTGTGTCTCTGTGTGCATCTGTGTGTGTGCACATATGTGTCTCTGTGAGTGCATATCTGTGTGCATGTGTGTGTGTGCGTGTGTCTGTGTGTCTGCATGTCTCTGCGTGCATTGTGTAAGTGTGTACATGTGTGTGTCTCTGTGTGCATGTGTCTGCGTGTGTGTCTCTGTGCATGTGTGCATGTTTGCATGTGTGTGTGCGTGTGTCGATGTGTGTGCATGTGTGTACATGTGTGTCTGTGTCTGTGCATGCGTGTGTCTGTGTGTGCGCCGGTGCGTGTGCTGCAGGAGTGGCCGTGTCCAGCCCTCCCGTCCTCCATCTCTGTCTCCGGGTAGACAAAGCCGACGTTCTGAGCCGCCCCACGGAGCCGGGCCGCCTCTCCGCGGAGACAGACACTGGGTAATTAGCTTCCCTGCCGACCTGCCTCGCGGCCCGCGCCCAGAGGGCTGTCTCGTCTGTCTGTTGTCTGCACTGGGCATTTGTCTGTCTGGAACGCAGGACTCCTTGCACTCGACGACTGCTATGCTCCTTCTGCCTTTCCTCTTAAACAGCTTTTTTAAAGCCCCGAGAGACCCTTAAAGGAAAAAACAGAATGCAAATGGAAATGGCGCTGGCGGCCGAAATGAACGCTGCCGTTCTGGGTCATGGGATCCCGGCCACACGGGACGAACTGGTTTTTATTTGGGGCAATATTTCTTCTTTGGCATTTATTGCACCTCTGTTAAACACAGCTCATGTGACACGGCGTAACTCACGGGCAATCAGAGAAAAAGCCGAAAGTTGAGCCATCAGTAGGGCAGGGCGAGGCATTGTTAACAGCCGCCATTAGAGCTGAAAAATTACCCTCTGCCCCTGCCGGGCTGTCTGGGGGCTCAGCTTGGGCCTCCAGGCAGGGGGCTCGGCTGCGGGAGGGCGAGGAGCGGGGAAACCGGAGCTCTGAGCAGTGGGGTGGGGGAGTAGGGGGTACGGCGAGAGCCTGGTCCAAGCTTGGGCCCGGGCCAGGACTGGAAAAATCCCGCTGATCCCTGGGACTGAGGCTGCCCCGCGTCACCCTCTCTCGTGACAGCACCCGGTCGCACCTACCCGAGGTCAGCTACACAGAGTTTAGCCCCAGAGCGGAAGCGCGGGGGAGGGCGGGCACCCGCAGCCCCTGCCGACTGCACCCGCTCCCCACAGGGTGGCCCAGAACAGGTTCGCAGGCCTCGGTCTCTGCCATCACGCCCTGGGGTTTGCATCGCCCTTTCTTTTTAAGTCCGTGTTTAAAAGAGCACGTGGTCTAAACCCTTTCAGCCATCATAAATCCCAGCCCGGGACGCGCCGCCATCTACCCGTCTGACGAGCCCCTCTCAAGTGTGCTCGTTTGATGGGGCCGTGCAGGACGTCAGCCAGGACAGTAAATTCCAGCGAGCTTTGCCGAGTGCATGTGTCAAACCCACGGCGGGTCCGGAAGAAACGCCAGTGGCCCATTTTGCAGGTGGTGCCAGCTCGCTCGGGACAAAGCTGTCTGCAGGATCGCATGTCAGGCCCCGGACCTGTGGCCTGGGCTGAGGCCCCCGGACAGCGCCGCCCGCTCCCCTCCCCTGCCCACCCTGCTGGGCGCCGTGTTGCAGCCCCGCACACGACTCTGGGCGGAGCTGTCAGCACGGAGCGAGGTCCCGGAGAGAGCCTGCCGGGCCAGCGGGAGGGCTGGCGGCTGAGCGGAGCCGGCTGCACTGGCGTCGGACGGGCCGGCGGTGCCTGCTGACTCAGGCCGGGCGAGACGCTTCGTGCTGGCATCTGACTTCTCACACGTGACCACGTCCAGGTCCGGCGTCCAGCCCTGAACTGTCCCCTGACCCTCAAAACTCAGATCAGCTGAGCTCAGCTCGCCGGAGCTCGGCTCCCCGCTGCGCCAGGCGGCTTCGTCCCGCCGGGAGCAGGGGCGCTCAGGTGGCTTCGTCCCGCCGGGAGCAGGGGCGCTCAGCCCGTGTGTTGGTGACCGTTCTGAGCCCTGGCTGCCCTTCGGAATGAATCACACGGTGTCTTCAGTGCCCGGCGGCCTGGGGCTCGGGCACTGTCCTTCCCGGCACAGCTCACCACCTGTGGTCACCCTGCACGCAACCCGTCCCCGCACCCAGCCTCGGCCTGTGGTGCGCCCCGAGGGGCGGGACGGGGGCCCCTGCGCTGCGTGTGCCACTCGGGGACGCTGCCGGCGCTGCCTGCCTCAGCATCGCGGTCTCTGCTGGCCCCGCGCGCCTGACGGTCTCGGCGTCAGCCGTCCCTGCCGGGGACGCCAGGCGGCTAAGGCTGGCGCCCGGGGCTCCCCACACTGCCATCAGGGGCGGGCGCGCTCAGGGGGGTTCGTGTCTTAAACGAGACAGTGGGGGCAGGACGGGTGTCCAGGACCTGGCGCCCCAGTCCTCTGGGCGCGTCGGGGGGTTCCTGCTGTCACCCGTGACACGTGCAGAGTGGGAAGGTGGGCGGCGGCCCCGTGGGGTCGGCGTGGCGGGTCCTGCGGGACACTTCTCGGCAGGGCTCATCCTGAGCGCGAGAGAGAAGGGGCAGGCAGAGGACGCGTCTCCCTCCCGCGTTCCCGCCTTCGCGGGGACCTGGGCGGAGCAGACGCCGCCCACGTCCCCGTCGATGAGCCGCCGCTCACTCGCAGTCAGCTTCCCCCCTGGAAACCGGAACGCTCGGGGCCCCTGCTCGACGCGGGGCCCCAGCGCCTGCCCTGACTTCACGGCGAGTCCAGCCGGTGTCTGTGTGTCCGGGATTTCGGCCCTGGGGAGGAGGCCGCGGTGCCGTGGGGACGCCCAGGGGCTTAGAGCCGCCGTGCCCAGGCCCCGAGGAGAGGCGCAGGTGCCGAGCGGGCAAGACAGCATGACGGTGCCGCGCCTCTTCCCCGGAGCCGAATCGCCCGGCTCCCTGACACACCCAGCCAGGCCCTTCTCGGTCCCCAGGAGATGTTTCTCCTGTGCGCAGAGACGGGCGAGGGGGCAGCGGGCTTTGCCGTGGAGCGGTGGACATCCTCCGCCCCCCGCCACCCCCGGCGTCTTAGACCGCACCCCGTCCTGCCCCCGTCCCGTCTCCCCGGGCAGTCAGAGGCCGGGGTCCCCAGAGGCGGCCCCCGCGGCCCGTCTGCCTTGGGTTCTGCGGTGCCCACGTCTCGGGACGGCACACGGCACTCGCTGGTGGCAAGGCTGGGGCTCGGGTGGGTTTCGTAGCGAGAGGTGTTGGATGGTCCACCTGCCGCCCCTGAAGGCCCCTGATGACCTTGTATGCATTTGGGAGATGCCTGGCTGGGTCACAGGTGTTGTTTTTGGTCACAGCAAAGAGCAAGCGAATGGGCAGGTGCGATGGACCTGGGATGACCCAGCGTCTCTCGGCTGCACACCTGCCGCCGGTGACACGGGCGGAGGCGGCGTCTCCTCTGCAGGCCGTGGCAGGGTCTCCCTCTCCCTCCTGGACCCTCTTCCAGTTCCCTGAGGCGACAGCTGGGCAGGCTGGGCAGAGCACAGGTGGCTTCACGGGAGCGTGAGGAGGGCTCCCAGGACACGCGGACGGCCGGGCAGACGGGCGGGCCGGAGGAGGGCTCCCAGGACGCGCGGACGGCCGGGCAGACGGGCGGGCTGGCTGCAGCAGCCTGCAGCACTTTGCTGGAAGCTTCTCTCACATCCTGGTCCCGCTCCTGCGCTGGCCTCCGGGGTGACGGTTTGCCCCGCCCCCCCCCCGCCTCCACCACCACAGGCTGCTCCTGGCTGGTTTCCTCGCTGTCACAGCCTGGGCTGCACTCGGCCACCCAGCAGCCCCCCTGCACCCTCAGCCCCGACGTCCAGGCTCTGCGGCCCCCTCTGCTGACTGCCCGGCAGTACTCACGAGAGGGCCCCGTAATGACCAAGCCTCTTCTGTCTGTCCCAAACCGTCTCTTTTTGCAGGAAGAAATTCTCCCCAGTGGCTGCTCACATTTTTCTGTGACTCACTTCTAGCTATTAAATCCGCCTCCTTCCAATTTCCTTTGTAACACTAACCAACGTGAAGTCACTGTGCTTCTTAGAATGTCCTTCCCTCCCTCCCTCCCTCCTTCCCTCCCTCCTTCTTTTCTCCCTTTCTTCTTTCTTTCCTACAGCTTGTGTGAGCTGCCAAAAAGAAACAAAACAAGACAAAAGCCATAAAATAATGTGGCGTAAACAAAATACGGGTTCGTTTCTCTGCTACTTTGATGTCGTCCAGAGGGAACCGTCCGGGCGGTGTCTAGGGTCTGAGGACTGTCTGGTTTCTCTCCTTCATGTGGCGTCTGGTCCCCAGGCCGCCAGAGCCCCGGTCATCACATTCACTTTCCAGCTGGCAGAATGGAAGGAGAGGGAGCTGAGGAAGGCACCTCTTCTTTCGAAAGACATTCCTAGGAGTGTGGCGCCCTGCCGCTGCTCGTTTGCCGCCAACCAGAGCTGTGTCACCAGAGACGTGGCCACCTCTAGCTGCAAGGGAAGCGGAAAGTGTCCTTCCCGCCAGGGGTGATGACGTCACGTCGAACCAGGGCCCTGCCGGCCATGGAGAGGGGCGCGTGGGAGGAAACCAGCAGGTGGGCCTTTTCCTTCCCTCTCCGCCTGGCGCCTCCCTGGGTGTCCCCTCCCCCCGGTCCTGTGCAGGAGGGACACGCGTGTGCCATCGTCCCCCACGTCTCCAGATAAGCGTGAGCAGAGTGAACGTGCACATTTGTGTAAAGTGGTCCCGTCGGTGCCTGTGGTAGCACAGCGGTGCGGTCGACGGGGGACCAGCGAGCGAGCCCTCTGCCGGCCTCGCTCCTGGAAACAAACCCGCGTCCTCCTCCTCCGATGGGGAGGGAAGTGGCGACCGCGTGAGGGGGAGGCGGGGTGGAGTGGGCCGGACGCTGCAGCTCGCCGTCCAGGCCCGCGTCTGCACCCGGCGGGCCGCCGTTTGCCGTCCGCGGGCTTCCCGGGCCTGTCCTGGTCGGCGGGGTGCACGGGCGAGCCGTACACCCCCACGCGGCGGGAGAGGGGCGCGTGCCGCCGGCGGTCGCTTCTGCCGCCCGTGATTGTGGGATCACGTCGTCGTGGAGCGAGCTCCCCCGAGATCCTCAGTGTCCCCGGGGGACCCCACCAGCGCCATCGCCATGCCGTGCTGGGGACCTCGCCTGCCAGTCATTGTGGCCGTCGAACACCGCACAGTTCTCGTGGGCGCAAAAACGCTCTTCGTTTCAATCCGAGTTCTGATGAAATTGTTTGGAAGGTTGGAGGAAAACAATAGTCCCGCTGTGACTGAGTTTGGAGACGTGGGCAAGAAAACCCTGCTTGTCACCAGGAGCCGGGAGAGCCTCTCATGCCTCATGCCCGGGCAAGGCCCGGTGGGGAGCCGCGCGTGGGCCAGACGCAGCTGCCACCTCTGAGTGCCCGGGGGAGCGGAGTGTGTGGCTTCTCGGTGCCCGGCTGAGAGGGGCCGCCGAGAGCCCGAATCCCACCCGGAAGCCGCAACCGACCTTGCTCAGACCTTGCTTCGAATCCAGTCTTCAGTCTCTTCCGGTTATAATTTATTTGTTTTTCTAATGGGAATTTGGAAGCGGCCGTGAGTGACAACGGCCAGGCGGCCGCCTGACAGCCGGTGGGGCTGTTGCGGGCGCCGTGGCTCCCGAGGGCCTGTCAGCCTCCCAGGCCCTGCGGGGCCCTGCACTCCCGGCACGCCCAGGCCGGGCTCCGCGGCAGGGGCGCTCGCCGTGTGCTTGGGAGGACAGTGGCAGGAAGGGAACAGCGGGAGGGAGAAGGAGACTTTCTGAATCTGATTCTCTCGGGCGGCATCGTGGCCTGTGAGGGCGTCGGCCGGGGCGTGCCTGCATATGTGTGTGTGTGTGTGTGTGTGTGTGTGTGTGTGCACGCTCACACGCGCACACTCGCCCACCTGTCCCGGCTCCTCCCATGCCGCTGGCCCTAACAGTCAGAAACCAAACTCTTAACTGCAAATCTGTCTTGCTTTCTTATTCTTCCCACAGGGACCTTTATCAGTAGAATTGATTTAGATTTAACCAACAATTGAAAACCTACCCGTTTACCAAGCACTGACATGCGCTTTTATAAAAATAACCCGATTTAGCCCTTAATAAGAATTATGGTGGTGCTGATACTATCGACTGTCGGGTGATAAGGACACCGAGCGGGGAGGGCGAGGCCACACGGAGACGCTGTGGGGCCAGCAGAGTGGGCCCTGGGTGCTCGCTCCCAGCTGGGCCGTCGTTCGCCCGCTGGGAGAAAGCCCGAGAATGGAGCAGGCAGCAGGCCGGGGCCTCACCGGGGCCCCGAGCCCCAGGACGCGTCCACCTGAGGGTGAGACCGTGCTGGGGGACCCTCCCGCTTCCCCGTGGGCACCCGCAGAGAGCGCCCGCCCCGGGGCAGGTGCCGCACGCACGCCGCGGCTCCACGGCCTCGTGCTGCTGATGCCCGGCCTGGTGGGGAACCGCCTCTCACACCGTGGGTCGCCGCGCGCTGTCCAGACCTCCGCCCAGCCTTGGTCCTCACGGCGTCTCCCGCCCCCTCTCCCCTCCAGGCACGCAGGCCGGCCAGGGTTGGGGTGAAGTCACACCTCCGGCCGGCCTCTCTCTGGGCAGAGGCTGCTCGGAGCAGCAGTACAGGCTCAAGGCATTGAGGCCCAAAGCCCCTCGCCACAGCCGCCTTCTGCCCGGCACAGGGGCCTGGTCTCTGCCAGCCGGCCCGCGGAGGGCCAGCGTGCCACGCGGGGGACGCAGGAACGGGACCCGTGACCAGACGCTGAAGCCCAGCCCAGGAAAAGGGATGGCAGGGGAAGTCGTGTTCTCTATGGAAAACCCAGAAACGCAAGCCAGGAACCCGCTGGAGGCCTGAGACCGCGCACGGAAGCCAGAACCTGGGCCACGGCCTGAACGTGAAGATGGGGCGTTGAGCAGGACCACGTCTCAGTCTGAAACGCGGCGCCCCGGCGGGCCTGCCCCAGACGCTTGTGGGACGAAACACTCAGAAGCTCCAGACCTGCTGGTGGCTGGCCGACTGTGGTCTCCCTGCTCGGCCAACCAAGAAGGAAGTCGGAAGGGCAGACAGGCGTCTGCCTTGAGCTAACCCCTGGCCGGGCTCTACCAGGCCCTAGATCCGGGTCCTTAGGGCCCCTGGGCTCACGGGCGCAGAGACGGCCAGCGCTGGCAGTCCGAGGCCTGCCCTCCACGACGAGCCCGTGACCTTGGGCTCTGATCTGACAAGGCTGCCCCGGGCCCACTCGGCATCAAAGCTCTCCATTCGCTGGGTGGGCAGAGTCTCTAAACACACACACAAGAGCTTTTCCATCGGACAGACGGGGGGCAGGGGTTGAGAACTAGGGGTGACGGACGCCAGGACACACTGCCCTGAGCCGCAGGCTGCGAACTTCGATTCCGGTCGTGCACGCGCCTTCACTCACACAGCCGTCAAGGGTGGCGTGTCCAGCCTTGGCCGCGTCCCCCGCTTCGCCTCCGGGACCTGCAGGTGTCTGCTGGCGGCATTCGGAGGTGATGCAGCTCAGCGCGTGTGCGTCTTTTATGATCAGATCGAAGGAGGAACTTCAGGAGGGAAGGACAGCGTGTTTCTGCCCCGGGCTTCTGTCCAAAGTTCTGACGCCGGGGAGGTGGCAGAGCAGTCCTGGGGGCGAGGCCGGGACAGCCCCACCTTCCAGCTCACCTGGCCACGTGTCGTGAAGACCAGCTCGTGGGCAGTGGGACACCTGAATGGGGGTGAAGCCACGCGCCTGCACGTCGAGCAGGGGTTGGCCAGTGGGAGGGCACGCCCGCCCGCGCCCTTTCCAGGACACCTGTCTGTCTGCCTGTGTCAGCTCTCTCTGGCCACCCAGCACTGGGTCCCTGGACTGCTGTCCACATCTGGACACCCCTCTCTGCCGGGCTGGCCGCCGCCCCCGGCCTGCCCCACCTGTGGGAGTAAGTCCAGGCGGGGCTCGAGCCCACAGTCCTCGGTGAAGAAACAGTGCCCTCTAGTGGGCCTTGTCGGGGCTGCTCCCGACCCCTGTCAGGCTCAGGCAAGGACAAAACCTCGGGCACCAGCCTCCTGCCGAGGACCTTGAACGTGCCTTTGGGTCTGGAGTGCTTCTCTCCTCGTGTGAAGGAAAACAAAGAGCAGCAGGAGGTCAGAGTGAGAGCTGCTGCATCGTGCGGTGACAGCCGCTCAGCTCGGGAGTTTTACCAAAGGGTTTCACTCCAGGGCCAGCCATGGCAGGGCGGAGGTGACATCAGGTGCCTCTTAAAGGGCGTGTGACAATCTCTGTGGAAATCGCTCACCTGCCTGGACGGGTCTCCTACAGGAGCGGGGAGATTTGTGAGAGGGAAACCCGTCCTTTAAAAATCATCACCAAAAGTGCTAAATCTCGTGCCGGGGCCCCTCGGTGGACAGGGACCACACGGGGGCCCCTCGGTGGACAGGGACCACACGGGGGCTGGGGGGGTGTGCGGGCGTGACTGCCGAAGGCCTCCGCGCGGGCCGCACAGGCGGTGGGGCCGGGGAGCCCGGAGGCGGGGGGCGGGGTGCCGTCAGGGACGGGGATCCTGATCACATGTGATGGCTCCTGGATTAGGTAACAGCTCCGCCGGGCGAAATTGGATCTTGGGGGACGAGTGGTGCGCGCCCGGTGTGGGGGGCAAGGCTCCTCCGGCTCCTGCGTGGCGCCGCAGAGATAAAGAGCAGCTCTTAAGTAATCATTTTGTCTGCTCCTCCCCGGCCTGCTGCGCCCGGCAGGGAGTACACCGGCGGCGCGGCCTGGCCACGGCGCCCTTTCCATCCATCCATTCATTCATTCAGCGTGGGCGGGGTCTTTTCCTAACTGACCAGCAGAACAGTGCCCGTGTCCGAGCCCCAACTGCCTCAGCGGCGGGTGCCGGGGTGTGCGCAGCGCCGTGGGGGGCCCCCCACGCCTCCGCGGTGCACGCGCGCTCGGCCCCAGGCCGTAAGAACCGGAACCTTCTGTGTGAAAGAGTGCAAGGTGAAGGTTTCCTCTGGTTTCCACTCTCCCTATATGTACAGTTGTTTTTTTCCTGGTTCAGACACATGCGCCGAAATTTTTTATTTCTGTAAGAACTTGAGTAAGCAACACTTAGGGTATGGTACATCGTATTTTTATCATCCCAAACTCTTACTGTCCACATTTAGGAACCAATTAGATTAAATTTTAGTTGATTCTGGGTTTTGGGTTTTTTTTTACAAAATACTTGTAGGATTTGTAAAATGATGAAATATAAGTGAAATGCTACCACTTTTGCTATGTTTCTTCTTTTCTTTTTTGCCCCCAACTAAATGGGTCCTTCATACCTAAGGGCAAAAAGAGGCAACATAAATGAGGGCTTTACACCCGGTGAGCCCCAAAACCTTAAAGGGGCTCACGGGCATCCTGTCAGCGTCGTCCGGCCTTAGAAATGCCCTTCCTTGTTGCAGTTAAAGCCAGCTGTGTGTCGGTGTGCAGGGCCAGTGTGGGGGCGTCGTGCTTCCCACTGGCTGTGTGAAAGGGGATGTCCGGGGGTGAATGCTGGGCGCGTCGGGGTGGTGGCCTCGGCATGTCGTTCCTGGAGGAACGGGGCCCAGCACCTCGGTCACCGGGCGCCTGGCTCTTTGCCTCTCCTGCGCCCATAGCTGGTCGGTTGGCGGACGGAGGGGCTGTCGGAGTGAACGGGGTGCAGCCCAGCACAGGTGGCGTCTGAAGGGCAGGGGCCTGGTAGGGAACGTCCTCACCATCCAGACAACTTTGTTCTTTTTCTCTTGGCCACGTCGTCGAGCCCAGGGGTCTTCATGAGACCGGTCAGTGTCAGGTCACAGCAACGGTCACGAAGACTGAGCGTAAAGACAGAAATCTAAAATTAGACGCAAAGAAGGAGGTGCTTTTCCTCGAATTCAGTTTTGGCAGTTTGGGGATGAAAGCAAAAATTGTGTTCTGTCACCATGACTGTTTTGTACTTCTGGAATTTCCGTTGTCATGGAATTTCTTTCATTGTGGTAAAACGTGTGTAACAGAACATAGTCTCTGACCCGTCTGGAAGTGTGCGGCTCAGTGGCCTTAAGTGCGTTCACACTGTGCGGCCATCGCCACCAGCATCTCGAGGTCTCTTCGTCTCCCCAGATGACCCTCTGTCCCCCGGGGACGCTAGCCCGTTCCCCGCCCTCCCCCCCACACACACCGCTCACCTGTCCGGGAACCTGACGGTTCCCGGGCCTTGCGCAGGGGAGCGTGATTCGCGTTGGAGCAAAGCTCTCCTCGTGCTCCCCGTCTTCCTCCTCTGCAGCCCCTCGCCTGTCCCTCAGACGCCACGTCGCAAGGAATCTGGGGACTTACCCAGCCAGAGGACACGATTGCTTCTGTCTGGTGTTGACTTTCTCCGGCGGGTCACTGTTAACACGCCCCCCTCCCCTGTCTCCCTGCAGTGTTGAGCATCCGGGGGGCGCAGGAGGAGGAGCCCACAGACCCGCAGCTGATGCGCCTGGACAACATGCTGCTGGCGGAGGGCGTGGCGGGCCCCGAGAAGGGCGGCGGCTCTGCGGCCGCGGCGGCCGCGGCGGCGGCCTCCGGCGGGGCCGGGGCCGACAACTCGGTGGAGCACTCCGACTACAGGGCCAAGCTGTCCCAGATCCGGCAGATCTACCACACAGAGCTGGAGAAGTATGAGCAGGTAACGCCTGCAGGCGGGGTCGCGGCCCTGGGGCGGGGGGCTGGCGCGCACCAGGCCGGCCGCAGGGCCCCTCGCTGGACCGCGGTCCCCGGCCCGTGGCATCCGGTCCGGAAAATCAGGCGAGCCAGAGATCAAGGCGTCAAAGTGTGTTCAAGGCATAAACGGGGAGGCGGGGGACATCGGTGGTTGATCGGGGGCCGCGGCGCCCCGCCCGGCCCGCTGGGGCCTCGCTGGTGCTGCGACTCCTCATTCGCTCCCCTCCGGGGGGCGCCTCATCCTCCAGCGGCTTCTGCGACCCTGTGGGGAGGGACATGGGGGCAGACGGGGCCGTGACGCCCCGGCCTCACCCAGACTCCGCAGCCAGGGGCGGAGCACAGCCTTGTGCGTTGTGTGTGGTGGGCAGGATGGCACGGACCTCCCTCTGCAAGAGCAGAGGGCCTCAGGGGACCCCTGGAGTCAGACCGAGCTGGGCTCCAGCCCTGACGCCCTACTAACGGCCCATGCAGCCGGCGTTCCCCACACGCTGCCCAGAAGCTGCCGGTTTATGGTAGAAGCACAATGAGGCGGCGAGGGTATCACGGGGCCACAGAAACCGTGGAGGAGCGGAGGAAGCCCCCGCGTCACGGAGCGGCGTGAGTGGGAGGCGTCCAGCCTCTGCGGACGGGGCCGCACCCCGAGGCACCCTGGACTGCCCCCCACCCCCCACCGCGTCGCTGGGTTTCTCCCCTAAGAGCCACGGAGAGGGAGGGACAGCGTGTGGAGGCGGACCCCGTGCCCACTCACCACGCTCTCAGGAGAAGCCAGTGCCAACCTAATAGGAAATTTAAATGTTAAAATAGAAATAGGCATTTTAAAATTTAAAGTGAAGGCCGTTTCATTCTTGTACTCCCATCTACCTCTAAAATGGATTTCTAAAAACTCCCTTTTTTGATGAGAAGAAAAATCGTGTGACGCGCGAGGGCCCAGCACGTGAAATCCAGCCGCCAGCAGGGTGGGCGGGGCCAGCAGGAGCGGCCGGCGCAGGCACCTGCGGGTCACCTGCGTGTCACCTGCGGGTCACCTGTGTGTCACCTGCGGGTCACCTGCGGGTCACCTGCGGGTCACCTGTGTGTCACCTGCGTGTCACCTGCGGGTCACCTGCGGGTCACCTGTGGGTCACCTGCGGGTCACCTGCGTGTCACCTGCGGGTCACCTGTGTGTCGCCTGCGTGTCACCTGCGGGTCACCTGTGTGTCACCTGCATGTCATCGCCCCTCGTCTGCTTTGGGGAGAGCCACCACTCTGGCTCCCGCAGTCGTTTACCCAGAGCCCGGGAGGCGCCGAGCTCAGAGACGCCCCCCTCCGGGGCCGTCGCGTTGGGCTCCCGTGTCTGCCCTAAGCGGTGCGAGACTCAGGAAGAGGGACAGGGCCATCTCCTGCGAAGGGCCCCAGGGGGCCGCTTGGGTCCCTCCTCCTTCACCGCCAGGCCTGGTCTCTGACCCGGGGCAACTCGGGCCGGGGGTGCAGGGAGAGCCCCGAGTGTGGCCTCCCTCGTGAACCCCCCAGCAGGAACGGACGTCAGGCTGGAAGGTGCTGAAACCCGGCTTCACTCTTAGCTCAGGTTGCCCGCGACAGAGGAGCCGCCCGCTTTCCTGACTAAAGCCCCTCGTCACTCGTCTGCCCTCGTCCAAACCCAGAAGAGCACTGTGCGTTCCGTACGCACTTGTCCCCCAGGGTCCCTCTGGGTCCCCTGGACAGGCGCCACCACCACCTCCCCTTAGATACGGGTGGAGGGTGGAGGTCAGAGAGGTCAGGTGATGTGCCCGGTCCCACATCCGACGGGGACAGAGGTGGCCCTGGAATGCAGTCTCTGCCCCCTCGCCCAGGGGCCTTTGCGGGAGCCAAGCCCGATGCCACGTGAGAGGGAGAGAGTGTGCCCCCGTGGGCACCGACGAGGCCAGCGCGTCCCGCCTCACGCCCGAGGACGGCTTGCCAGTGCCTGAGAGAGACTAGTGGTGAAATTGTTCTCCAGAGACTTCGCACACATCGGCCTGTTCTAAATGATGAAGTCTGGACCCCGGGGCCTGGGGAAGTGCTCGTCACAGAGCCAGAGACGCACGCCTCCCCACGTGCCGAGTCGTGTCCTTGCGTGTGGGGGCACTTTCGGTGACAGCCAGGCTGTGCTAACCCAGCCTGGGCGCCTGGTCGCCTCCCAGAGTCAGTGGTACAGTTCTGCGGGGAGGGAGGCCGAGGCCTGGAGAAGGGTGCCCGTCGTCACGGGCTGGGCTTCTGGGCCATCTCTGTGTGAAGGGCGAAGGGCGCGCGGGTACGGCCAGACGCACACGTCGTGACTCGCTTCGCGCATCCCACGCCCGCTGGGGTGGCGGCACCCGCATTTCACAGGCAGGGAGGACGGGCCCAGAGGTGCTGGGTGGCTTCCGGGCTCCCACAGCTACGTGAGTCTGGGAGGCCCACCCGGCCGTGCTCACGCGAGGGGCTCGCGCCGTCCCCAGGCCGCCGTGAAGCGCGTGGCACTGCCCTGCTGAGGGGTCGGGAACACCGACATCCCAACTCGGAGTCCTGAGGGGCTTTGCCCAGCCCCCGTGATGGCAGCTCAGAAACCAGCCTCCTGGTCCCCAGTGTAGACAGCCCTGTGGACCACAGGACCCTTAAGACATGGACGGTCGATGTCCTCTGTGACTGTTACCCACGAGCTGGACGGCCCGCCCCACGGACGGGTGGCTGAGCTGAGCCCCTGGTGCTCGCCCTCGGGGAGGCACCACGCCTCCCCCTCAGGCCTCCCACAGTTACCGTGTCCAGAGGGAGCGTCATCGAAGGACGAGGTTAAAGTAGAAGGTGCTTATCGGATGCTCTGCTGAGCAAATAGCTGCTGAAGCTGATAACGGAAAAAGCAAAGCGCCCTGTGCTCCAGGGCCAGGCCAGGCTCCGGGAGGGCCGGCCGCGGCAGGGCCAGGGGCGGAGCTCCAGGGCAGGTTGGCTTGGCCCGCCTCCTGCAGCCCCTTGCTGTGCGGCCCAGGGAAAGGCCTGGCCTCTCTGGGCGCGATTTCCCCAGCCCCCAGCCGCAGGGAAGGGGGCAGTGACTCAGCCTCCTCCAGGGCCGGTGGCACACTGGCCTGCACCCCGAGCCTGTTCCCGAGTCCTCCGAGTCCCGTGCTGCCGCTGGGTCTGCGAGGCCTCTGGGGACGGGTCGCGGGTGCTCCGGAGGCCAGCGCGGGGGCGGTTCTTCCCACGCAGTGGAAGTGGGAGTCGCTGGGGGCGCGCCTTCGGCTGCTCGTGCGCCCCCAACACGGAACGGGTGCTGCCCGCTGATGCCAGAGCTGGTGGGCAAGGCGGGACGTCAGACCCCGCACACTCTTTGCCTGTTGCAATCAAAGGTCATGAAGTGTGTTTTATGCTCTAATTCACACTCTCGTGTTTCACGGTAGTGAAATCGTGAAAAAAAATGATTAAGGATGTTTCCCCCTTTAAAAAATGTACATTATGCCCCCAGATTAGAGTGCAGGGGGCCGGAGGGGGTCCCCAGGCGTTGTTCTGCGCCTCGGGCCCGGCCGGCCTCGCCGGGGGCCGGGGGCCGCGGGCGCCGCTCACCCGGCCGCCGTTGCAGGCCTGCAACGAGTTCACCACCCACGTGATGAACCTGCTGCGGGAGCAGAGCCGCACCCGGCCCATCTCGCCGAAGGAGATCGAGCGCATGGTGAGCATCATCCACCGCAAGTTCAGCTCCATCCAGATGCAGCTGAAGCAGAGCACCTGTGAGGCCGTCATGATCCTGCGCTCCCGCTTCCTGGACGCCCGGTGAGTGCGGCCGCGGGGGGCGGCGCCGTGGCGCTGGGCGCCTTGGGCTTCCTGCCCGCTTCCTGGACGCCCGGTGAGTGCGGCCGCGCGGGGGCGGCGCCGTGGCCTGGGCGGCCTTGGGCTTCCTGGGGTTTGGGGGGCCTGGGGGGGCGGCTTGCGTCCAGTGGCCTGGACAGCGCAGCCTCGGCGGCGACCAGGGAGGCGGGACTCTGGTCCTCGAGCCCGGGCCTCCTTCCTGGGCGCGTGCGGTTGCTGTGGGCACCAGGCCGCCGCCCAAGGCTGGGACACACGTTCGCCAGGAAAGACAGCTCCGCCTGCGGCCGGCGTCCTCCCCACGCCACGCTCCGCCGGGGCGCACTCGGCTCAGGCTGCCACGGGCCACACGCGGGGCTCAGCGCTGGGCGTGCGGGCGGAGCGAGGCGTGGCCCCGGGGGCTGGCGGTCGGGGCCCCACTCTCCTGGAGGTCGGGTGTCTCCCACCCGGCATCGCCCCCGTCACTTGCTGTTCAAAGCGCCTGAGTGTTAGACATGTCAGGCAGGGCCGCCTGCCGCTTCACGGCCATAGCTTCTGCCCTCGTCATCAGACGGAGGCGGCTGCTGGGTGGAGCATGCGTTTTTCCTCTCCCCTCTGCCCACACGCGGCTCCCGAGGGTCACAGAGCCCCCCGGTCCTTTTCACTCGTGCGTTTGGGGCCCGTGGAACCTGGCGTGAGAAGGCCAGCTAGCGGTGACCTCGGGCCCGCGGACCCGCAGAGGCCACCAAGAGGAAGTGAAACGCAGGGTGGGTCCCCGAGCCGAGCGGTCGCCCCGAGGCGGGTCCCCGTGCGTGTCGGGCCCTGCTGCCAGCCGGGGGCAGCCCGTCCCACACGGTCCCCCCCACCCCCCGTGCGCAGCGGCCGCCACGCTGAAGTGGCACCGCCATCCCCGTGACGACCCCCTCGTTGTGCTGGAAGCGGGGACTTCTGTTGGCAGATACCGGAGGGAAGAAGAGTTGGCCCCAGACTGAGTTCTTTTCAAGAGAGACGTCGGGTTGGGGGAGGGTGCGGGGGCCGGGACCGTCGTCCCGCAGGGCGGCCGCGCCCCGCGTGAGGCCAGTGGAGGACTCGGCCCCCTCCGCTCCCACCGGCCGTTGCCAGGACTGTCCCCGTCGAAGCCACTTCAGGAGACGGCTTGGTTCTTGCTGCTCCGCTGCCAACTTTGAGTCGTTGCCTCTGAGCCGAAGTGCAGAGCGAGAACAAGACCCTGTCGTCTGTGCCGTTCACTCTGAGTATGTTCGGCGTCAGTGAAAGGACACGACCCCACATGCCGGCCCAGGGCTGGGCAAAGCGCTTTCCCAGCTCAGAAGTCAGCGTTCGCCCGGGACTCCTGCTGTGACGTGGGGGGGCTGGCCGGACGGACCCCGGCGAGGGGGTCACAGCCGCGGTCACACCGGCCGTGAGGTGAGCAGAGTCCTCGCTCTCTGCTGGCTGCTGCGGAAGCCGCTGAGGCGACAAAGGTGGGGAAAGGGAGCCCGGGGAACGTGGGCCCTGGCCGCAGGGAGCCACGTCGCGGGTCAGACAGCGTCGCCTGCAGCGAAGCACGAAGCCGCACGCGCACACGCGGAGCACGCGGTGGCCGCCACGCAGCAGTGACCGGACGCCGGAGGGCAGCACGGCCCCGCCCGCTCCGTGCTGGGCCCGGGGTGAAGCGTGGCTCCGGAGCCCGCCGGGCCCCCGCCGGGCAGACGCGTGACCGTGGCACGTGTGGCGCTGAGAAGAGCCGCAGAGCGTGGCGGGGTGGCTCCGGGGCGTGCAGCAGCCTGCGACGTGGCTGGAGGAAGCCGTGTGGAGTGTGGGGGACGCGGCAGGGACGACAGTGGCGAGGGGTCAGCCCCCCCGGAAACCCCCGCTGTGCCCGCGACGACGTCACCCTTGTCCCCTCACGAGGCGGAAACCCCCGGTGCTGCCAGAGGAGGGGACGTGGCGATCTACGCTTTGAAGTGCGCCGTCTGGATTCCAGCTCCAGCAAGCGCTGCCCTGACCCTGGGCGAGCAGGTGGCATCTGCCTGAGACTCCGTCTCCACATCTGCAAAATCGGGGTCATTTCGTGCACAGGAACAATAAGGTCGTGTGGCAGAGAAACTTAGAGCATCACGTGATAATTGAGCTGTAAATACGGCAGGATCACCACGTGACGGGGTATTAGATGGGTCGTGGTGATCGCAATGATGGTTGTCATTCAGGATGTGGTCAGAGCCGCGGTCCGGGGGATCGGTCTCGGGCTTCTCCTGGAGATGGAGAACTGGAGAGAGCCACGGGCAGGGACCAGCACACACCTGTGCTCCTCACGTGTGGGGGGCACAGAGTGAGCATGTGGGGGGCACAGAGTGAGTACGAATGACCCCCTGGCCCCCTGAACACGGAGAACGTGTTCTTATTTAGAGGCAAACGTCTGTGTTGCATGGACTGGACCGGCAGGAGGCTGCGGGGCGCCCCGCGTGCTCGAGGGCGCACCCCTGGCTGGCGTCTGCTCACGTGCACTCTCGGGGGCCGTCGTGCAGGGCAGCGCAGCAGTGTGTGGCGCTGGGCTGCTCCAGTTTTGTTAATTAAAATAAAAATAAATCCCATTTTAGGCTGAGCTCTCCGCTTGCGCAGACCAGGACGTGGCTTTTCTAAACCCACTTCAGAAATTACAGTGACAGAAGGGACGGGACCAAAGGGCCGGCTTGGAAAGCCGGGGCCCGGCAGGGCCCGCCCCGTGCGGCGAGGACGAGGCAGCAGGAGGCGGCCGGGATTCCTCCGAGCCTCCGGCGCCTGCGGGGCACTCAGACGTGTGAACGAACGAACGAACAAAGGAAGGAGCGAACCAGCAAGCACAACGGTGTCATCATCTAAGTGGGCGACAAGGAAAATGGAGCCGAGACTCGTTTCGGAGACACGGAGTGTGTGGCCAGTGCCGGGGCGCGTGGCGGTCAGCGGGGCAGCGTGTCCTGGGCGGGGCTCAGGACAGGGACAGCACCTGTGGTCATTAGCAGCCCGTGTCCGCGGTCACACTTCACTCTCAGCTCGTTCTGATTCCAAAGATTTCGTCCCTAAAATGCTCCATTTACCCAGTAACACGCAGTCGGCTCCACAACCCAGGTGAACGACCCTCCACGCTCCCGATTGACCCGAAATCGCGGACGTTCACTCACCTGCTGACCACACCCCGAGCCAGCGCGAAGGAACCAGGGGTCTCAGTCTGACCTCGGTGTCAGCAGTGTGTTGTTTTCACAAGTTTTCTTGAAATTCTGAAAAACCCTGGAGATCGCACACCGAGACCGAGACAGCCCCGGCAGGAGGTGATCAGCGGGTCCCTCAGAGGGGTGAGACCGCCGAGGGCCCTGCACAGCGCGGGCACAGTGGACAGCTGCCCACGGCGCCCCACACCCCACCGCGTTCCAGGGGCTGCTCCGGGCTGGAAGACTCCCAAAATACAACGCAAACAACTCGGGGCGCGAGCCAGGTCTCCCCGTTAGGGAGCCTCCGGGGCCCCGGTCCCCAGGCCCCAGACGACTGTCTCCCTTAGGCCCTGGAGAAGACAGAGGTTGTGGGGAGGCTGTGGTCGCCCCGGCTGCCTCCCCCAAATCCCCACGGTGCAAGAGCTCTTCACATGTGCCGACTGCCGAGCGGGGCTTTTTCCTCCAGTCCACCCAGTTCCCGGTGCTGGGTGACCCAGAAACTCACACGACTGGGGAGAGCGACTTGGGCTCGGCATCATCTGGCCAGATGTGCCTCGTGCCTGCGGACAGATGGTGTCCGTCCGGTCAAGTCAGGCACTTCATTGTGTTAATTAATCCGAGTGGGACCCTGAAAACACAATATTCGCTGAATTTCCTGTCTAGCAAGGCAATCAGTGCTGACTGTCAGCTGAACCGGGAAATTCCACTTCCTGGCACAGCCAGGAATGTTCTGGAAGTCTTTTCCGTGCGGAGAAGCTTTTGATACAAGCAAGAAAGGCAGCCGTGCTGATAGAGCCCATCTCAGGACGCCGCGCCCGCCCTGAGCCCGGGCCCCCGCCACTGCCCGCTGCCCACTGGCCTCACAGAGGGCTCTCACCTCAGCGGACTCCAGCGGCACGTGTTCCTAAAGGCAGGAAGTGCCTCCATTCAGAGTGGCTCCTTCCTGCAGACCCCCGGGCTTCCGGTTTGCCACTCAGCAGCGGTCCCAGCGCAGAAGGCGCCCCTGCGTCTCCTTCGAGGGGGTCAGGGGTCGGGGGTCATTTCAGTCCGCTCGGGCTCTCCTCCCAGCCGCCTGCCAAGAAGCATGCGGGTTCCAGGGGATAGAACAGGGAACCACGACTCGTTTCGGCTGAGGGCTGCCGAGTCCCCTCAGCGTCTCCGCGGGGCCATGGGTGCGGCTGGGGCACGGTCAGGCGGACGCGCCCGGTGTCTCGACTCTGCCACGGACCAGCTGAGCGACCCTCAGACCCCGTCCTCTGCTGGGAAATGGGAGTAACCTTCTCTACCTCACGAGTCGTGAAAAATGGGCCGACTGCCCTGAGGTTGTAAGGCCCAGCACCTGGGGCCAGGCGGGAAGGATCACTGTCCCCTCCCTGTCCTGCCCGGCCCGCGAGCGGGCACAGTGCTGAGGCCCAGCTCTGCACGGCCCTGTCCCCCGCACTCGCCCACGAGGCCCGTGCGGCTCCCCCACGCGCAGGTGGAGAGGCCAGGCCCGGGGAGGCTTCTCGCGTCTCCCGGCCTCTGTGCAGTTGATCCAGGATCCAAAGCCAAGACGGCTTGAACTCGGGAGCTTCGCGGTCGCCGGCGCGGTGGCTGACTGTGGGGGACCCCCTCCGTCCGCGGCGCAGTGCTTACCGGCTGTCTGTGGGCTGCGGGCACCCGCCCCTCTGCGCAAGCCCCTCGCGCCGCCCCGTCTGTTCACGCACGTCTGGTGCGAACCTCTCCTCATCGGCCTCTCGTTTCCTTTCTCCTTCCGCAGGCGGAAGAGACGGAATTTCAACAAGCAAGCGACGGAAATCCTGAATGAGTATTTCTATTCCCACCTCAGCAACCCTTACCCCAGCGAGGAAGCCAAAGAGGAGCTAGCCAAGAAGTGCGGCATCACCGTGTCCCAGGTGGGGACCGCCGGCGGGGTTGGGGACCCGAGGGCACAGCCTGGGCGGCCGGACCGAGCCGCCCGGCGGGGGTCTGGAGGGGTCGCCGGAACTCAGGCCCGGCGAGGCCCTAGGCCAGCGCGGTGAGCATGAGATGTGTACGGTTAAGGCAGCGTCCAGGTAAGTACCTGGGCCAAGCGGACAGGGCCCGGCGGGTCAGGCGAGCCGGTGGAGCGCGGCCGGGCTCTCCCGCCGCCCGCGCCGCGAACGCAGAGGGTTCGGCGTGGGTGTGGGAAGTGTCTGCTTTCCTCACCTTCCCTCACACGTGGTCAGCCCCTTAGCCCAGTTTTCTTACCCAGCCTGTAACTTTACAAGTCAAGGACGGGACTTTTAAGTGAACGGGCCTGAAACGCCTTCTTTTGCCCGCTCTGACCAATGGAGTGTAGGGATTTTAACATGTCACCGTGATCGATTGCCCAACGTGCCACCAGTGCCCCTCCCTCACCCCCGGAGAAGGACGACTGTGACAGGCGCCTGTAGAAAAGATGTGTGACGTGAACCCCCATCGCCGAGCCTTCGGCATCAACGTGAAGCAGCAAAGGAGGCCGTGCTTGTCTGCGTGGACATCCGTCTCCTCGAAGGCCCCGGCCAAACTCGTGACGCTGTCCGACCCTCGAATGCCACCGCGTCTCTAGCTGAGACCGGAGGGTCGCCCTGAAACTTACCACAGAAAGTTCCCCGCTCTAGCAAGAAATGTCCCTTAACGTTTGCCAAGGAAGCAGACTCTGCCGTGTGTGAGCTGAGGACTCTGCGTCCTTGAACTGAATCCCGGCTTCTGTCACTCCCCGCAGGGTGCCGACCCCACGGGCCTCATGGGAGTGCCGACTCCCCTCACGGGACTTACAGTGAGGAGATGGGCAGGGCCTCCCACCAAGCCCTGGGTGATTCCAGAACATACAGGGTGGAAAGAACTAACTTTCCAGAAAGATAAGGTGGAAAGAATTAACCCCCTTTCTGGGCGCTTTGACCCAGCCAAAGGTCGTTCGTAGTCTCGATAGCCCTGGGACAGCAGGACCCTGTGGGCAAACTCGGGTGGCCTGGTTTTGTCTAGGTCCCTAACCATTCTCAGCCAAATCTAGACCCTTCCTCTGCAAGAAGAGAGAGCCGATGTTTCTGCTGAGATCTGCTAGGTCTCTGGTCAGTGAACCAGGCGTGAACCGCGTCCCTAACGCACAATCCGTGAACGTCACTCGTGGAATCTTCTGTATCATCCGAACTCCAGCTGGGCTTTGGAACTCCAGCTCCCTCCTGAAGAGGGCGTGAACTCCGGCATCAGTCCACTTCACGGAGGGAAGATGGAGCCCGGCCTGTTCCCGCACGCTTCCTTCCTTCATCGTGGAAACTCGAGACGCAGAGCTGTCCATCAACGTGACGACTGTGCCCCCCAAGGCTGTGCCAGCCTCCTGCCCCATCACGTGACTCCCTCCCCACCGCAACCACGCCGTCCCACCGTCCCACCGTCGCCGAACAGGCCCCGGGGCAGCCGGCACACGCGGCGTCCGGAGGAGCATTTGGCGGGGAGCGTGGTTTTGACGCGAGCCGGCCGTGGGGATTCAGGGAGCTCACACTGTCTTTTCCGGTCTTAGCTGCACCCCATCTCCCAGCCGTGGGCCGTGGCACCACATGCCGTGTGAAGTCTCCGCCTGGCTCCCAGATCCAGGGGATGCCCTTTGAACTGCCATCCTCCCTTCCCGCCTTCCCTCCCTCCCTCCCTTCCTGTCTTCATTAACAGTCCCCCCCATCTTGAAATTCGTACACCTTGGCTTCCTTGGCACTGTTTGTTCTCTCTCAATTTCGTCCTTCCTCTCCGCCCATTCCTGCTCAGTCTTCTTAGGGCCTCCGGTGTCTCTAGCTACCCTACAATGCTGTTCTTTATTTAGCCCTCATTTCTTTGTGCCCAGCCTATGGTTCTTAACCAATTTTTAAGTCACGGATTTCTTTGAAATCTACCTACCACCGAGTCCCCCCGTGACGCGAAGTGAGAACGAGCTCGTCCTCCGAAACGCCTCTGAAGTCCGTCGATCGACGCAGCCACCCCGTGACTGGAGCCAGGGCACAGGACCAAGCCGACAGCTGCGGGCGCCTCACGCAGGGCGTACATTAACGGGCAAGAGTAAATGACGTTGGTTCAGTGCGTTGGCTTTGACACGGGTGGCCTAGAAGGCGGAGGACTCAGCAGCGGCGTGTTGGCCTCGGTTTCCCTTACGTGGATGCCAGCGCGCTTTGCACGCACACGGAAGCCACTGGGTTGAACTTTGTGGACGCTGAGGCCTGCAGTCCAGGACAGCTGAGAATCGAGTCCGTGTTCAAGTTGTTTAACCCCCGAAACCTGAATTTAGCCCATCGATGAACACGCCCGTATCAGACACGGATTTATATGGATGTTTAAAGGTCCGTGTGTTCTTAGTGCCCAAAGTCCGCATAGCATCGATAGGACAAGAAAGTTCTTGCAAAACGACACTTGCCTGTAAACGCGTGCTGTTTCAGCGTCGTACCCTTAAGAGGCCGGCGGGTGTGAAACGCTCGCCCGTGGCCGCGAGGGCCCCGGCGTGCACGGGCAGCTCCTCCCCGCAGCTCTCGTCCCCACGGGTTTGCTGCACCGCGTCCCGTTAGACGGGACGACGCCCCGTCCCGCGGCTGCGCCTCTCGAAGCTCCGCCCCGACGTTCCCCTGAGGTCGGGGGGTCCCACGTAGCGCCGGCCCGGCCCGCCCTGCGCGTGGTGCGATGCTAACACCCTCGTCTTCTCTTCGCCCGCTCTAGGTATCAAACTGGTTTGGGAATAAGCGGATCCGGTACAAGAAGAACATAGGTAAATTCCAGGAGGAAGCCAATATTTATGCTGCCAAAACGGCTGTCACTGCGACCAACGTGTCAGCCCACGGAAGCCAAGCTAACTCGCCCTCAACTCCCAACTCCGCTGGTTAGTTTCCCTTCGGCCCGGGGGATCGCGCTCCGTCTCTACCACCTCTCCTGCAGCGGGGTTTCCCTCCCGTCCTCAGGCTCCCAGGGTGGCCGTCTGCGGCGGACTCGCTGGAAGCCCCTGGGTGGGGTTGCCCTTTCATGTCCGAAGATCGCAGCGTGATGCTGTGTGGGTCGGGCTCGCCGGGGCGGGTGCCGGCGGGTCTGTGCACAGCAAATGGCTCGGTCGTGGGGAGGAGGAGGCCCCCCGATTCTCCTCTCAGAGATGCCGCCGAGCAAGCTAGACCGGGTCCTTAAGCGCGGTCCCCGGGTCCTCGCGCCCAGCGTGTTCCTCACGCGGCCTCTGCCATCACACAGTGTCGGGGTCACCCGCTGGCGTGCAGTCTGGCATGAACGGTCCCTCCTCTGGCAAACACCTCGTAAGAATGTTCTGGTCTGCAAAGCGAGACGCGAATATTTCCATGCATTGTTCACAATTGTTATTCTTTACTGTCTTACTCCGTTGGTTTCCGTACGTAAACTGCAGAGGGGATTGCCAGCCATGAATTCAGAGACTTTTCCAGTTTTCATGTAACGTCAGGCACATGCTATGCTCCTGGTTTCGTTTTAATAACATGCATTTATCACCCATTTGAGAGTTTAGGCTAACACATATGTTTCTGGCTTGTATCTCAGTTCTGAATTTCCACTTGTGAAAAAACGTACTCGGCAATGCAGAAACTATAACCTTAATGTGTGTATGCTACGAAGAAAAGTTGGTAGTTTTTGTAAAGGGAAGAGGCAGAAATAGTTCCTCATGAAATGCATTTGATCTCAGAGTACGGTGGGTGTTTTCCCCTGTGGTGAACCAGACGCATCGATTTTGGCAGGGGCCACATCTAAGAAATGCCTCCGATTTTAAAAGGTCACACGTTTGAACACGTTAGATCACAACATGATAAAAAACCTAATTTCCAGCATGTCCAGGGGGCAGGAGTGTCTTTCACCCCAAAGCTCGGTTGTTCACTAAAATAAGTTCTCGTTCTGCCCACGGGGTTGTTCACGGAGTCACGTACGGCTGCATGCTGACGTCTTCGGGAGCTTCTAGACACCCCTGTCTTGCGATAGGCTGTCCCGCGGTGGCCCGGCGGCCTGGGCCTCGTGAGCACGGTGAGCTGGGACGGTGCAGAGTCCTCGCAGCTCCGTCTTCCCCTGCACGCCGGGTCGCGTAACCATGACGTGCGTGTGCCGTGAGAGTGTATGTGTGCGCATGTGTGTGCGTGCTGTGAGAGTGTGTGGGTGGGTGTGTGCATGTGTGTGTGCGTGTGTGTGCGTGCATGTCTGGTGCATGTGTGTGTGCGTGTGTCTCCCTTGCCATCGCGGTCTGACTGACAGAGGATCGGCCGGCCAGCGCCGCCGGCCCGCTCTCCCGGTCCGCTCCGGTCCTGAGCACGGCCGCCCAGCACAGTGGTGGGCCGCGCTGCCGGACAGACGGGCAGACCTCGCCCGTCTCCCCGGAAGGAGCGCGGTCATGTCTGCATCCGCAGAAACCCACTCGACCCTCCCGCAGGGGTTTCCGTCACGCGACCTCTCCTGCCCCCGACGGGTCTGCCCCGCAGATGGCTCAGCGTGGCTGGCGGCCGGTCCTCAGACGGGCCCCGCATCTTGGATCTGACTGCCTTCCTTACCGCACCGTAACTTTTCCTTCTTTCCTAAGCACTTAAAGGGAGGACGGTGAGCGTCTGGACCCCCTCGCCTCTAAGATCCGTGCCGGCTCCTCCAAGTCAGTCGACAGTTACGGTTGTCTAAGGAGTTTTTCCAGTGGCTTAAGCTTCACGTGACTATTTGGAGCACAGAGTAACTTATGATGGAAAATGTGAGCTAAGCCTTCCGGGTGTGCCAGAGACATTGGAAATCATGTGCAGAGGAGCCCTTTTGTAGTGCCTTTTCAAAAGTGAGAGACAAAAGAAATACTATCGTATGTGCAGCAGCACGGAACTTTAAACGATAAACATCTTAATGGGAAAAGGTATAAATGGGCTCTTCTGTAACGTATGTAGAATACAATAGTATATATAATACATATTATACATATACGTACATATATATATATACACATACACACATATACATATACATATATATGGCTCTTAACCCACGTCATTGCACAAGTAAAGGGAGAACTTTAAAATAGTCAGACTTTTCACATAGGGTGTTTCTGTTGTCATATATTAGCCCTTAAGTAATTCTAAAGGATAAGCGATCATGAATAGGCAGCAGGTTTTAAGTAAAAGGTTGACATGTGAAAGTATGTACTGGCTGAGTTTGAAGTCCAGAGTCTAGAACCTGAGAGTGTTGTATATCCTCAGTCTCGGCGCAGGAGTTTTTCCAGAAGCTTCACTAAATATAAATACTCTTTTCCCCTGCGAGGAAACGTTCTTCTCTCCGGGGGCTTTGTGTGGAGAACACCTGTATCCAGGCTGCTTCTGAGTGTCCCTGTTTAATGATAGGTGTGTCGTCTCCTGTGTCCTGAAGCATGCTTTATAAAATGCACTTAAAACTAGGACCTGGGGAGGATTGGCAAGCAGTCAGAAATACCCAGCAAACATCAGGTTGCACACCGACAGAGTTAAGCAAAATAGATGGAGTGAAGAGGAAGAATAGAAGGAAGACAAGAAAACTTGTTTTGAAAAACAAAAAGCAAAAATGGGGACCAGTTAAAGCCGTAGTTACAGCGCTGGGTCTGCCGTCCTTCTGCCGTGGCCTGGAAGGGCACGGCCTCAATTTCCTGTCTGTGATGAGGTCACAAAGGCAAGAGTTAAATCTCAGAAAAACATGGCCCTTGGAGGAAGGTCGGATTATCCTCCGGGAATGTCGGGGCGTACTTAAACATCCAGGAAGAAGCTGCCTTATGCGCTACAGAGGGTTGCCATGGCGCACGAGTATTTTATTAGATCAGCGCAGCTAAGCAGCCCCAGGCTTGAACCCTCTTGCTCAGCTGCGGGTGTGTGTCAAGGACAGCAGCAGCCTCGGCTGAGGCCGGCCTCCCTGCAGCGCCGGCCCCTGGCGGGACACCCTCGTGCACACGCCTGTCAGGCCCTCCCAGGGCATGCGGTGCCTCCCAGGTTGGTGGAAGCTCGCCCTATAAACCCCGGTGCCAGCTCCCTCCGAGAAGGCTGCAGGTAGGACGCGCTGTCGCGAGGAGGCCACACAGCCGGGGGAGCTGGCAGCACCCCGGGGACCCCCGGAGTCTCGTGTGGAAGACCGCACCCCACGGAAGCTGTTCTCTCTGCCTGAGTTTCTCCCCTTGGTGTCTAAGTGGAAATGAAAGGGTGGCCTCCCAGAACAGGGTCCCAGAGCCTTGGGCCGCACGCCTGCCTGCCGGAGGGTCCCACGCCGGGCCAGACTGCCCTTCCTCGGTCACTTTGCCCCGAATGCGAAGTAGCAGTGCCTTTGAGTGTGGAGGGGGAAGAGCCGTGGAAAACCGAGGGGCGAGTGTGAGACAGGGTCAGCTCCCGTCCAGCCCAGAGGCTCAGGCTCTGACCCTGCAAACGGTGCGGGACCCCGTGATCCACCCGGCCCTGCGTCGGTCCAGAGTTTCTGTTTCTAAGCGGCCAGCACTGGGGCAGGACTTCACCCCTTTGCTCCATGGAAACGCTGTGAAAAACAGTGAGCGGATGCTTTTAAGTACGTGAGCTCCTCGGGAAGAAACAGTAAGTCCATCCCGTCCTAGGTCAGCAGCTGGAGAAGTCGTCAGCAGACATCTGGGTTGCCACGGTTTGGGGGGTGGGTGCTACCGGCATCGGTGGACGGAGGCCAGGGACGTGGCTGACCCTCCTGTAAGATACAAGACATTGCCCCACAGCAGGAATGATCTAATTATCTGACCCCAAATCCCAGGGGCTCGGGGTCCAGAAGCCCTGCTCTACATTACGATTTCATCACTAGCATTTTCGGTTGCGAAGGTAATCGCTCCCCCACCCCCCTCACAAATGTGCGTCCCCCGAAGACTCTTGAGAGTGGGAACGCGGTCTTCAGGATGTGACCGCACCTTCCCGTCACCGTGTCTGCCTGAGCCAGTGCGGCAGCGTCCACGGGTGGCCGGTCACGCCCTGGACGCCTGGACGGCAGCGCGACCGGGGCCCTCACCCCCGTTCCCAGCCAGAGGCAGGGCCTGTAGCCGGCCATGCCTCAGGCGGCCTCCGGCCGTGGCTGCCCAGGCCTCCCGCCGGCGCGGGGCCAGCCAGAGCCCCCTGAGCGCCCGGGGCGCCGGGCGACGGCGTCTGCGTGTGACCACGTCCCGCCTGCCTCCCGCTCCACGTGTCCCTCCAGCACCGGTGCCAGCGAGGAGCCTGTGCCCGGTCACGGAGGGGTCGCGGGGCATCTGTGCGCCGCCGGCGGGGTCAGGGCTCTGGCCCGCCCCCCGGATGCCGCCCCGTCGAGGGCACAGGCGGGCGGCAGTGCCGCACGGGCCGGCACGTGGGGCCGCGGTCGCCAGGTGCCCGCGTCTTGCAGGCGGCAGGTTCCAGGCCCCCGTGGTGCAGGCCGCGTGCCCCGGGGCCGCCTCACGTGCTGGCTCCCCGCAGCGCGTCCGCCACGCGCCTCCGTGTGCGCTGGGCCGGCGGAGAAGCTGGACGCCCGGCTTCCCGCGGGCGCCCCGGGGAGAGCAGGCCCGAGCCGCCCCGCCACCGTCGTCCGCGCCTCGCAGCTGAGCGTCCGGGCGCCGAGGCCGTGGAAGCGGGAGCGGGAGCCGCAGCTCACGGGCAGACGGCTGCTGTTCTTCGCGTGGTTCCCGGGCCTGGGGCCTGGCCTCCTGCCGCTCCGTGCGGCGGACCTGTGCCCTCTGCGGGGGCGTGTGGCGTGTGGCGTGTGGCGTGTGGCGGCTCCCCTGGGCGAGGAGGGTTCGCAGAGCTGTGGCGGGTCGCTGAGCTGCGCCCCCAAAGAACGCGTCCCCTTTTTCCCGCGGGAAGGGAGCGGGAAAGAAGGGCCAGGTGCGTCTCAGAGCCGTCAGCTGGCGCCTCGCCTGTGGGTGAACATCCCACAGGACACAGACGGGGGGCCGTGTCTGAACCCCTGACCCCGAGGCTGTCCCCAGGGGACCGGTCGTCGGGCGAGCCCCTCGCGTCCCCTCCACGGCTCTTGCCCGGGACGTGTGAGGGTCGGCGAGGCAGAGTTTACGTGGCGGGGTAGGCCGTCCCTCTGCGGCGAGTCCAGCGTCCGTCCTGCGTCCGCCTCCGGGCACACCGGCCCCGCGCGGGAGGGGAGCGAGGGCCGGGCCGAGCCGCCGCCGGGCGAGGCCCGCGGACGAGGGCTGTCGGGCACAGGGCAGGAGCGCAGTTGCAGTCAGGGGCGAGGGCAGCAGGGCGGAACCGACCTGGGCCCCCGGGCTCCCCCTTTCCCGCCTAACGTCGCGTCCTAACCCCCTCGGCATGTCCGGCTTTCTCTCCTAACGCGCTGCGCTGCACGATGGCTTCGGGGTACCACCAGCTTCTCCGCACCCTCGCGTCGGCCGCAGGGCGGGCTCGGTCTGCCCCCGTGACACCGTGGGGCCCGGGGGCGCCAGGAGGGCCCCAGCCCGTCCCGGGGACGGGCCTCCGTCGCCGGGGCGGGCGGGCGCCCGCACTGCTCGACGCAGCTCTGCCGCTGACTCACTGTCGCTGTCACCGCCTGTCTGTCACGCTCCGTGCATGCGCGAGGGTCCCCGGCCCGCCACTGCCCCGTCTTCCCCCGTGAGGGCAGGCGGCGGGGAGGGGCACAGGGTACGTGCTCTTGGCCTCCGGGTGGCTTCCCGGGGCTGTTTGCCTCCCAGCCAGGGACGCCCCTCTTCTCCTAGGAGTCAGGAATGGCAACAGGCTCCTACCACAGGGCCGGCCCCCCTGGGGCATTGCCTTCGTGACGCCCCTCCCCGGGGGCCAGCAGACGGGTTTGGCACTAGCACACTTAGAACCCGGCCAAACGGGTCCCACGCACCAGCGTGGTGACAGGTGCCAGGTGTCCCTGACCAGCCCACAGCCTCCCGCGTGCGGCCCCCCGGCCCCAGACCTTCAGGGGCGCGAGAGGGAGACCCCGGGCCCGGAGGCGTCTCCGCTTGGGAGTCGCGAGGAGGAAAGGCCCCTCTCCCGGCCCGAGGCGCTGCGGGGAGCGCCCCACGGCCAGGGCTGTGGGACGCGGCTCCGCCCCCTTAGCGCTTGCTCTGCTGCTCACGCTGCTTCCGGCTGTCGGGGCGTCTCGGCGCCCGTCTCTGACCGCGGGGTCGCTCTGCATGGCGCACTTCCTCTCGGCCGGCAGCTGCGGGGTCGAGCCTTTTCCTTTCTGTGACTCGGTGCCTCGCTCTTTCCTTTCAGGTTCTTCCAGTTCTTTTAACATGTCAAACTCTGGAGATCTGTTCATGAGCGTGCAGTCACTCAATGGGGACTCTTACCAAGGGGCCCAGGTTGGAGCCAACGTGCAGTCACAGGTAGGGACCCAGCCGATGCGCCGACAGGCGAATGCGTTAGCAGCGAGAGCCCTCAGGCGCGTTGGCACTTCTGCTCCTCGTCCAGAGTGGGGGAAACGTAGAGGCAAGACCTGGCCAACAACCAAACCGAACCAAACGCACACAGCCGTTGTGGGAACCGCGTCCACGCTCTGCGAGTGCATCTGGCTCTGGCTTGTCAGTCACGGCAGGAAGGCGGGGCCGGGAGAGGAAGCCCAGGGCCAGGCAAGGGGACCCGCGTCTTCTCTGTTCGCGGAAGGACAGGGAGGAGGCGTTCGGCCCTGGCCCCCTGCCCCGGCTGCCTCCTGTCCTGGGTTTTCACGCTCACCGTCTGCCCGGTGCGGAGGGCCGAGGGAGCAGGCAGATGCCCTGGTAGTTCGTCTCCATGTGCATCTTTAGCAACACCCCCGGGCGACCGGACACCTCTTCTCAGTCTTCCCGAAGGTCTGAGGACCTGGGTGCTGGTGATGAGTCTCTGTCCCCGTTGGGAGGCGAGACTCAGTCGTGTGGCATGAACCCTCTGCGGCCCCTCGTGAGCAGCTCGCCTTCACCACCCCTCTGGCCCCAGCACGGGCCCGGCCGCAGGGAGAGGCGGGGGCTGTGGGTCAGGAGCACTAGGGGACGCCGGGCCGCGCGGACCCAGGGTCCCACCGTGCACGTGGGTCACGAAGCATCGCATGCCGGGAGGAGACCAACTGGCCCCGGCTCGGCCCTGTGCTCGGGAAACGGCCGGGCTCAGTGCGAGGAGGCGCGGCCAGACTTTGGTCAAGTGACCAGACAGCTGCCGCCAGCTCGGTCCTCGGACGCACGGCTGTCCCCGCGAAGTGGCTGACCGAGCGCGTCCACTCTGCTCAGAACCGCGACTTGCGCAGCAGGCCCAGCGCGTGGGCAGGGATCTGGGCTGACCTGCGGGGAAGGGGCGCCCGCCGCTCTCAGTCCCCCGGTCCCCGCACCCGCCAGGCCCCGTCATGCCACGAAGCCCCGTGATGGTCCCCGGTGGGCGTCCAGCTCTGTCCCCGTTCCACCGTCCTGCTGACGGAGTTCGGGAAGGAGCCTCCGCCCCACGGAGCCGCGGGGGACGGCGGCCTCGCCCCTGACTGACTTCCTCTCTGTTGTCGTCCGTCTGTCTAGGTGGATACTCTTCGCCATGTTATCAGCCAGACAGGAGGATACAGTGACGGACTCGCAGCCAGTCAGATGTACAGCCCGCAAGGCCTCAGCGTAAGCCGCAGCCCCCTGTCTGTGTTCCGTCCCCGCCAATGAGCCCAGCGTGCCGCGTAGTGGGGCTCATCCGGGCTTGGCGGCCGCCCCCGTTCCCGTGTCCGCGCCAGCCGTGCCCACGGCAGGATCCAGCCCTCAAACAAAGTGGCAGCTGGGTGGCTTCACGCAGGCAGTGGGCGTCCAGGGCCGTCGGGCGCGATCAGTGTCTGCACGGCGCCTGCGGCCACAGGCGTGCAGCCGGGGGGCTGCTGGACAGGTGACGCCTAGCGCAGTGGCGGGAGGAAGTGGGCCCACGAGTGGGGCCTGGGGCCCCGGGAGGAAAACCGGGAGCCGCGCCCCACGGCATGCCGGCCGGTGGTCTCAAAAGCACCTCGCTCAGGTCTGCCGAAGGACGACGAAGGGAAATTCGGGCCGAGGCCGGGCTGTGGAGGGCGGGCAGGGCTACGGGCCGTCCCCCTCTTCCCGGGCACGCTGGCGGCTCCCGGCTGGCATGAAAATTCATAGCGACAGGCTGTGTCGCACAGAGCGAAATCGATCAGACAGACGTGAGGAGAGCTGAGTGTGGATCTGGGACAGCAATCCAACCTGATTTCTCAGCTCACGCGTCCTCTGTCTCAGCAGTGGTGACAGCGTGGGGGCGCGGGGGGCCTGCCGAGGAGGCCATTCTGCAGGTCGGTCGGGGTGGCGTCCTGGGCCTTAGGCCACAGGAGGCTCCGGCGGCCCGCCTGGCTCAGCACTGTTGAAGGAAATGCTCGTCGGGGGGGGGGGGCGGGTGGCGTGGCCTCTTATCGTTTGCTTTTCGTCATGATGGAACGCGGGGGACGGAGGGGCGGGAGGCGCGTGGCAATGTCATCGCCGTCCGTGCCGAGGGAGGCCGGGCGTCTGCACCGGAGGGCGCGATGAGTCCCCCAGGTCTGCGCCGGGCACCGCACACGCGGCCACGGCCGGACGAGAAGGGACCAGCGGCACCGGCGGCGCACCGGCGGGCATGGTGCAGAGGCTCAGCATCCGCAGCCTGGGGCAGAGGCCAGGCGGGCGGTGCGGACTGGTTCTGACCGGGTCAGAGGCGGAGCCATCACGAAGGAGGACGAGGGGTCGGCGGGAGAGGGCCCAGGGGCCACCCTCACCCCGTGCCTGACGGGCCCTCCTCACAGTCACCCCTGTCCGTGGAGGGGAGGCCACCGGGAGCCAAGGCCTCCCCAGCACTGGGTGTTCAGACACGGTCCGGCCGGCCGGCTGCTCGGTGGGGGCGGCGTGGCGGGCGGCCAGCACCCGGCCCCGAGTGCCTCAGGGTCAGGGCCCCGTCCAGCTGGGGAGTCTTCATTTCCACCGTCCCTGCAGACGCGCGTCTGAGCCTCCGCAGCATTTAACAAGTCCCTCTCCGGAGGGCAGCAGAGGCCGTGGCCCGAGCAGCCCGGGCCGTTGAGCCCGCCCCGGGCCGGGTTCCCGGGGCACCTGCCATGCTGCGCGTCCACGAGCCGTGTGTCCCGTGTTGACGGCCGACTCGCCGGGAGCCGCCCAGAGAAACACGGCGCGCCGTGGCGAAGATGGCCGTGCTCGGAACCGGGTTCCAGGTGGACGACGTGGTCCCACGCGTGCTGGGAGGCAGGGGGGTTCACGCACGTGTGCATTTGCGCATTCCCTGAGTCTTTTGAGATGTCAGGTGGATTTTTTCCAGAAAGAGCTTTGGTCTGGGCATGAGTGGGGATGGGCCCACGGGCCCAACCCCGGAGAACTGAGGCTGGCCCGCGTGCCGGGCGGGACGTGGGGCCGGCCAGCCTGCCCTCGGCGTCTTTCCTTCCTGATCGCTAGTGCGGACCTCGGGCTCCAGGTGGGGCCAGCGCGGGCCCCTGACGTCACCTGCGGGCTGGGAATCATCCCTGAAACAGGGCGGCAAACGTGCGCAGACAGTCACGTCTGACTGCACGAGCCCACGCGGACACCGTGCTCGAGGGCGCCACTCGGCAGAGCGCGCCGTGCCCTGGTCTCTCCCCGTGAGCTGCGTGTGTTTCGTTTCTGGGTCTCTGATGTGCAGGGACAATGACTCAGGCTCACTATGAGACGACAGGTCCCTTCGGCGTCTGTTTGGGATTCTGCCACCTGCCAGCCCCGGAGCTTGTCAGGGCGGGATGTATTTTTAGACGGCGGTGGGGGACGCGTGTGTGCGGGCGGGGCCGTGGCTGCCAGGAGACGGGAGAGGGACCAGAAGAGACTAGGACAGGAATGAAAGTTTCGAGCCAAGAACTAAAAATAAACAGCTCCCCAGCGCCAGGCGGCAGTGGGAGACGCAGCTGGGCTCTGGGCTGCGTCTGTCCGCGGAGGACGTTTTCCGGGCAGCCACTGTCTGCTCCCTGGCGGGGTTCTCGCCGCGCCCCTGTGATTTCCAGCCAGGATCTATCTTAAACCCTGTGGAGTTCAGACCCCTTGCCTCTCACCGAGACCATGCAGCGACAGGGCGGCAGGGGGCCGTGGGGACCCCGCCACCAAGGCAGGGACACTGGCTCTGCGTGCGTCCGGGGTGGGCGTCAGCCCCGGTCTGGGCGCTGGGCCTGCGGTCCCCACCTCGGTCCTGCACTGGGGTCAGCAGTCCCCACCCTCGGTCCTGGGGCCACTTTGGGAAAGACGAGGAGGGGAGTGTCAGGGCCTCGGCCAAACGCGCACTGTCGGCCCGGACGCCGTGTGAGATGCCATCGGCCTTCGCTCTGCTGCGTGCGGGGCTCACAGTGGGTGGTTTCTGGCAAGGACACAGGTGTCACTTCTCTTCTCTCCTGACGGGAAAGCCGTAGAGTTACGCAAGGGCTAAGGGCCCCTTCCTCACCCACAGCGAGCGTTAAATTATCCCTCCGTAAGGACTTGGTGTTCTCAGACGACAACGGGATGCTCACTGGGCTTGGAGCAAGTAGTGGAGGGAGAGGTTCCCGCTTTACTAAGAAAACAAGTGAAATAGACATCGTCAGGACACACGCAGCACGCTGGTAAGGACACGTTTCAGGCACCGGGGCGTCACGGGGTCCCTTGGTGATACGCAGGCACGTGCCATCGCTTCGATTGTCACACTGCTGTGAGAGCCCCCCTTCCTTCCACACACGGTGCGTCTTAATAAAGATGCTGCCGCGTGGAATCACAGGACTGGGAAGTGAGGGTGATCATTAAAATTCACATGCAAATCTTTGAAAACGCGCTTTAATTATACGGTTTTAATTCTTCTCTTACACCAAACTTTGACGGTGCTAGAACAGAGCCTCTGGGTGCTGCAGTCAGGGGCCACGGGGCGGCCGGGCTGGCGGGGTGAAGCGGGTGAGGGGAGCTGCGGGCTGGACCTGGCGAGCCAATCTCAGAAGGGATGAGGGCGGCGGGGAGGGCAGATGGACCCCTGCCTCCGGGAGGCCTACCTGGCTGGCTTTCCTTTAAGGCCGAGCCAATGGGGGCGAGCCAACAGGAGGCGGAGCCAGTGGGGCAGAGCCCACATGGGGCGGAGCTAAATGGCGGGGCCAACAGGGGTGGAGCTTATGGGGTGGGGCCAATGGGAGGCAAACCAACGAGGAGGCAGAGCCAGGGGCGGAGCCGGCCCCTTTAGGGCTGCACCGGATCAGGACCTTAAACCTTTGCGCTGCAGCAGCTGAGCATTGGAGACTGGAAAATCGTTCGACTTGAGCCCACAGTCATCAGAGAAGCAACGACCTCCCGATGGTGCATCTTCATGGGCAGTGCGATTATTTTTTTCCCAGGTGAAAGGCCATAAAGGTGCAGAGAACGAACGAGGAAGTCAGTAAGAGCGTGGCCACGCATTCACGCATTCCCGTACTCACGCCTTTGTTCGTTCACTCAGTAGCTGTGCCGTCAGCAGCGTCTTCCGACTTTGAGGGATGAGGCTGCGTCATATCACGTCCCGGGCACCGTGGAGACACCGTGCCCCTGAGTGGTGTAGTGCCCGAAGAACGTATTTTAGCTTCCTTCAGTCCTGTCCCAAACTGGGAATACTGGCACAGGGGAGCCAGCCAACCCCGTGGTGCAGGAGGACACTTGAATCGACCACACCACAGAGAGAGGGCTTCAAGCCCGGCCGGCACGCGTCTGAGAGCTCTGCCTCATCCCCTGCCCTCCCCCACCGAACCGCCACGCTGGGGCCCTAGGAGCAACGAGCATCCTCCGCAGAGACGCTGCGGAGAAAAGCCACCAAGGGCTCATTCGGCGCCGGCCTCGCGGTGCCGTCACCGCCCAGCACGTTGAGAGCGTTCTCCACGGCTGCCGCCGCCTGCCTCTGGACCGGCCACTTTCCAGCTCAACAAGAAGCTGAGCGAGAGGGCGTCCGAGCCTTTTCCCGGGTCCTGTCCGGCCTGTCTCACTTCTACACGTGTTTCCTCCAAGAAAACCGAAGGGAGGGAAAAACTTCAAAGCTATAAATACAGAGGAAATCGGTGGCTGTGGCAAGAGCCGCTGCGATGGTGACAATGTCCACCCTGCTGCTGTCATTGGAATCTGCGTCTGTAGCATCGCCTCTGGCCGGGCCACAGCTGCCCCTGTGGCCAGGCCCCTTGGGCCGCTCAGGTTAGTCCCGGCTGAGTCGGTCCTGCCGTCCCCCCAGAAGAATCCGGCGCAGCCTCCGAGCGCAGCTGTGCTTTTGTGGTGCCCCAAAAGGCCCACGGCCCTCGGTCTGCAGCAACTAGTAAGCAAAGAGTAAATAGCAGAATTAAGTGGCCAGATACCGGGGTGGCGTTTCATGTCCGGTTCCAGGATTGGCCCTCCGCGGGCCTCTCAGGGAATCCCTCGTTCTTGACTGTTTTCAGATCAAACACATCAAACCTCTTTTCTTAGAAAAATTCTGAGTCACTATTTTAATATTTGGTATATTTTAAAAATCTCTACTCTATCTCTCGCTATTCTGAAATTAGGGAAATTCTTTTCCACATCTCTAAATATTAATATTCAGATCTCTAAATACGCTCCAATCAGAGATTAGAAAGGCAGAAGGCTAAATCAATGAATAAATGCTTTATTTCAACCGAACATCTGGGAATCTTTTCTTGAGACTAACATCCAGCACCGGGGAACCACAGACGTCAACACGTCATGGACCTTGCACTCGGTGAGGTCACAGGAAAGCCAGGCTGGGGGACGGCCGGGCCCAGCCCTTGCTTCCCTGAAGGGATGGACCGCACCACCCGATGCTTCTCTGAAGGGATGGACCGCACCACCCGATGCTTCTCTGAAGGGATGGACCGCACCACCCGATGCTTCTCTGAAGGGATGGACCGCACCAACCCGATGCTTCCCTGAAGGATGGACCGCACCCCCGATGCTTCTCTGAAGGATGGACCGCACCTCCCGATGGGGTCGATATATCGTATTTTTAAAGAACTCTGAGGAATGGCCATCATGAGAGGGACTTACGTACACCTGATCAGACTCTCACCGACTGAGACAGAACCTGTGTCGCGTGTAAACGGGAATTGACTCTCACTCTTCTTCGGCAGGTTTCGCGAGTGGCTGTGCCAAAAGCCGCTCTTTCCTTCCAGAACCGTGCCGTCCAGAACGTCTCACGCTGATCGAAATGGTCTGTTTCCCGGCCATCTGATAGCTCCGTCATCAGCCACACACGGCCGTTGAGTCGTGACATGGGGCAAAGTGTGACTGAGAAGTGAATTTTCAAATGTATCTAAACCGAATGACTTGGCATTGACACGCGACGGGCGGCCACCGGCGACCATGTGGATGGCAACGGGTCTAATGCCCTGCCGGGCACCGAGCGGCCCCACAGGTGGGGTGACAGCAGTGTGGCCATGCCGTGAACACAGAGTAGGACAGCACAGGACACAGAAAAGCGTGCTTCCCCTTCAGTCCGCCTGCCTAGTCTGAACAGAGCTCTTTATTAAAGACTTAACCGTGTACAAACGCCAACTCCGATGAGCGTAACAAAGCGCTTTCAACAACGGAACGATGCGGAGGGAGGATTTTAGGGGTGAGCACCTGGGTCTCGTGTCCTGTCACGGTGCTTTCCAGCCGTGTCAGCCACCGAGCCATCGCACCTCATTCACGTTTCGCGCCCGGGAGCTGCAGGCAGTGAGAGCCTGGGCCCACCGCCCGCTCAGCCAGTGCGCCCTCGGCACGTGTCCCCGGCAAGCCCGGGCGCGTCGGGTTGGGGAGACCGGCCAGCAGGGACAGCCCGTCGCTGCCCCCAGGACTCACGTGAGAGAAGGAATTACAGAGCCTTCCCGTGTTACGTGTTCCCAGCACTGGACGTCGAAGTCTCCAACGCAGGAAAAAAGTGGGAAGAATTTTACGGTGAAGCCGGAACGCCCACACCTGGACTCTGCCATTAATACCTCAGTGCGCTGGCCTCGTCCCCTCCCCGCCCGTCCGCCGTCTTATTTGCACAGTGCACTGCGACGACGGCACACCGGCTTCCTGAGCAGACGCTACCGCACACGTGCCGCTGACAAAAGCGTTCCTCTCCCTTCCGACGGTGAAATTCGACAGCGTCGCGTGTACACGCCGCGAGCTTTACACGTGGGATCACTCGCGTGCGACGAGCTGCCCCTGCTGGCATTTCCCCCGCTCGCCGTGTCCAGAAACAAAGCGAAGGAAGAGACGGATACAAAGCTGTCAACAGGACACGCTGCCAGACGTGTCTGTTCTTCCCACCGGTCGCGTGTCACCGCCCCCCCTTCTCGCACCCCCGGTCTCACCCCCAAACTTGGCTAAAACTCCCTCACGTGGCGGCCAGTGAAGGAGCCGACGGGAGTCCCAGGCGGAATGTCGAGAGAGCTTAACTTCTTTTTGAAACCCGGGGACGTGAGATGGAAGAAGGAATTTTGCCAGACTAATGGATTACACGTGCCAGATAATGTTTCAGGGGTGGAAGGTCATCCTAAGAACTTGGGGTGTTGGCTATGGAATTAGCAGCCGACCCCGGGCCGACGCACAGGCCGAGGAGGGGTCACCCCAGCTTCCCTGGGGCCGGAGCCCTTTCAAGACGGCCCCTCCTCTTTGCCAGCAGTTAACACTCGGCGTTTTTAGTAAGTTTGAAGAGTGAATGCAACGAAATACAAGGATAGTACAATACGAATAAAATTAGGAAAATTACTGAAAAAATAGCGCCAACGTTGAAATTACAAAGCCAGGAAATAAGACAAAAGAAATAAGAAGGAAGACGAGATCCTGCCGAAGTAGAAGCCGATGGAAGGAAAGACGTGGCAAGAGAGTCAGGAACTCGCACGGGGAGTGGCAGCATGCGGGCGGCGAGCAGTCACCGTGCACGCGCTGAGGGGGACGGATGCGGCAAGCGCGGGGAGCGGTTAAAACGCAGGCGTCGCCGAGGACATTCTTGCGAAAGGTCATGAAACGGATCAAGCAGCGGCTCGTCTGCCGTCCCGGAATCCCACAGGCAAGGGCGTGTTCGCGCCCCGTTCAGAGTCCCCCCCACAGGGGCCTGGACGTTCTTCCCCCCGTCCACTCCTCACAGCGGACGCCCCCACGACCTGCCGCTTCGCCGCCCCTCGCGCCCTGTGCCCGCCCCCGCACGCCCGGCATCGTCTGTGCCTACGTCCTGTTTCCTCTTCTCTGGCCCACACTTTGTCGGGGGCGAGTTTGACCTTGGGCTTGATCCCAGGGCACCGTCTTTCCGTGCCTGCGCCCATTCTTTCAGCAGGCATTTCCTCGAAGGTTTTACCGCCTGCTGGGCGTCAGGGCCGGGGAAGTAGACACGGCATCCCGTGCGTGTTCTTAGGCACTGGCCGTCCCGTCCACGCTGACGGCCGCGTCCGGCCTGCGTCTTTTGACCCCACAGAGGGGCCCCTGACGGGTCGCTGCGCCCACGGGAGTCACAGAACCCTTCCAGAGCCCTGCGCTCACCTCGCCTGCACTGGGCACAGATCTGGAACACGGTCTCCGGGGATGGGACGTTGTCTCCGGTTCGGACGCCACGTCCACCCCCTCGTACCTTCTTTACCACCTGTGAGGTCCACGTTCTTCTGGGTCACTGAACTGTCACGTGTCACCATCATTCCCCCGGCCCTTCTTCCAGTGCCCGAGCCCAGAGCGCAGCCGGAAGATTTCCGCTGCACAGATTTCTGTGGCAATCTGAAAGGAGAAGCCGGCCCGCTGCTGCGCTTGGACGCGAGCCGCAGCCTCACGGGGCGTCGGGCGCCCGCCGACGTTCCCCGTGGCACGTGGGTGGCTTTCGGGCCCTCGCTCTCGTTTTGTCAGTAAGCGGAGTTCTCAAAACAAAAATCTCCTCCCCGAGCCAGGTCGGGCACAGCGGAGGCCGTGCCCCAGCCCGCGCGGCCTCCGCACGCTCCGTCCGCACGTCCCCACCGCCCCCCCCCACGCGCCGTCAGCGGCGGCCACCCTGCCAACGCGAAGTGGCATTTGAGTGCATCAAGCAGCACACTCTCTGGCGGCAATTACGGCTCTGAAATAGATTCGGTGCGTCACGGAAGATGAGGGCTTGGAAAGTTTCTGTTGTGATTACAGCCTGTGCCTCCCACAGATAACAGGCTCCCAAATAAGAGGCTGCCACAGGGCCTTTGTGGCCGCGTCTCCGTGACGGCACGTAAACTGCCGCTAGTGACCTCCGTGCGCTTGAACGTGCCGGGCCCCGGGACGTGGCGTTGGCTCCGCGTGTCGCGCCCTGTGCCGCGTGTCACCGTGGGTGTGACGATCGGGGCTGATCGCTGCCTCTCGGCGGCTCGGACGCGCGCGGGGCCTGCAGCTTCGTGCGTGACGGCCCGGCTCTCCGCCAAACGACGCAGCGTCCACGGCTCCGAAAACGGCGCGGGACTCGGGCTGCTTGGAACCGGCCAGCAGGTCAGTGCTGCCGAGAGTGAAAAGCAGCGTCCTCCGCTCGGACCGTCCAGACCTGGCCGCGTGCGTCATGGCTGCCGCCTCGCGCGGCGGCCTCCCGCAGTGCGTGCGTGTGCGTGTGCGTGTGCGCTCACGCACACGCGTTCCTTGGCTGCTGTGTTGTCTGACCGTGTGTCAGCCCTATGAAAACGCGATCAAGTGAGTGAGAAGTGTGTGTGTGTGTTTTGCACGCTGTGTGTGGGCGTGTGTGAGTGCGGCCGCCTCTGGGGTTTTGCAGGTCTGAGTATAAAGGATGTTTATTCAGACATAAATAGTTTCCTGCACTAAGCAAGCGAGCTTGCTTTTCTTCGTCTCGAGAAGGGGATGGAACAAATCCTCGTCTGCACTTCCGCGTGGACGCCGGACGCACGGACCCGTGACAGCGGGACGTGGACACACACGGGTAACGGCCTCACTTGCACTTTTAACAGAAATCAGCAAGCCCGCCCCCATGTGGACGCGTGCACGCCCGTGTCTCCGTGGGACGGGGCTCGGCGCGGGCCGTCCTGGGTCCCCAAGTGCTTGGCCCGAGATGGCCCAGGTGTGCACTTCGGCCTCGCGGCCAGCCACAGCAGTCACGCGGAGGGGCGCGACCGGACGCCCCTTAGGCGGCAGGTAGCGTGTGTGGCAGAGAAGGCCAGGGGATCGGCTCGTGACAGGGCGTCCGTGCCCTCGGCGGGGCACGCAGGCCGGGTGCGCGGTGGCACGCGGCCCTCGGGCCCGGACTCCGCTCCGCGTGTACGAGGCAGCCATGAGGCGTGGGACCGTCCTGTCCCAGCCCGCACTGGCGAGGCACACAGCGGCTCGGGCAGAAGGCGCCAGGAGGCTCGAGAGGCCTTTCCGAGGCTGGAGCAGGGCCTCTGCCCTCTGCTGGAGGGACGGGTGGTGGCTGCTCTGGAGAAAGCCGGGCCCCGGGGCGGCTGGGGCTTGCCTGGGTGAGCCGGGGCAGAGAGACCCCGCAGGCGAGGCGGGGGGGGGACAAGCCGCGGGGCTCAGGCCGGGAGCCGGGTCCTGCCCTGCCCGGGCCGCTCTCTGCTGCTCCTCCGCAGAGGACACCCTGGGGGCCGCGGGCGGTGCTGGGTGCCAGCCGAGGCCCTGCCACACGGCCGTCATCTCCCTGCCCTGCCCACGTCCCCGGCTGTCTGGAGAGTGAAGCGAGAGGCGGGTAGGACACCAGACGGTCCCCAGCACTGCTGAGACGAGGCCTGTGAACCCCGCGGGGCGCCCGAGCCCCCCGCACCGCGTGTCCGGTGCCTTAACGCGATGCCCACGCGCGGCGTCAGGAGCGAGGCGCCGTGGCCACCGCTCCCCCAGTTGGAGGGCGGCGTGTTTCGGGGGCGTCGTTCCAAACAGGCCCCCTCAGCGTCCACCGCTCGGCCTGGACGGAGCGCTCAGTGCGCGTCTCATGCCCCGGGGCGTCTAGTGTAGCACCTGCCCCAGGCCGGAGTCCCCCACGGGACGGGCAGAGCTGGACCGGACCGGACCGCAGGAAGCGCTCGGGCTGCGTTTTGTCTGTCTCAGGGAGAAGCCGAGGTCAAAGGGGTGGGAGTTCACGACCTCGGGCCCCTCCCCAGGAACCACAGTCACCATGTGCCAGCAGCGGGGCCTCGGGGCCACCCGGCTGAGCTGAGGACGGCACTGGCCAGCCGCGGTGACAGCTGCCAGCCACACGTGGCCCTGCGCGCCTCCCCCCCCGCACCCTCCTCGCCACCGCCCCCCGGCCCGGCGCCCGGCTCGGGACTGACTTCTCTCCCTCTTTCCTTTCCAGGCTAATGGAGGTTGGCAGGATGCGACTACCCCTTCCTCAGTGACCTCCCCCACAGAAGGCCCTGGCAGTGTTCACTCCGACACCTCCAACTGACCTCCCCGCCGCCGCCTCCCGCCGCCCCGCGCCCGCCGGGGCCAGGAGGGAGGGCGAGCCCCCCACCCGAAGCGGTCAGACCGGGGCGAAGCGACGCCCACGCACCGAGCCTCCTCCTCCCTCCTCGGGACGCGCGCCAGCCGATCTGGACTCTTCTTTCTACTCTGCTCCCTGTTTTCTGGGTAGAAGCCGCCCCCTCCCCCGCCTCCGGCCGTCGCCCTCCCCGCCCGCTGCCCGCCCTTCACGCCCTGGCCCCTGCCCTCCGCACGTCACCGAAGGTATCGTCAACAGTTAGAGATTTAAAGAGGAAACAAACACAAAGAAAACAATAAAAGCGTTTGTATGTTTTCATGTGGTGGTTTGGGGCCACGTTTACCGCACTCTGAGCCCTTGGTCGACAGGCAGCCGCTCTCTGCTTCTGCTGTCCCCGTCCCTGTCGCAGGACTTCGCCACACGCCCTGCTCCTCCCAGGCCTCCCGCCGCCCCTGCTCCTCCCTCCCTGGACGGCCCCCCAGAACGCTGCCCCCCACCCCCGCGGCCGCTGGGCCGAGCCGGGGCTGCTTCGCTGCCCTGGGCTCCTTCCCGGAGAAAGTCACCGCAGGACAGGGCCGGGCAGGGGGGCAGCCGCCGAGGGGCCTGCATCCTCCCAACGCCAGCTCCGGCTCCCACAGGCACAGCCCTGGGGACCAGGCGCCACGCGGGAGGTGACGTCCAGGACGTCCTGCAGAGCCAGGTGTGAGCTAGGCGTGGTGACGCGTGTGAGGCGGAGGAGGGGCGGCTCTTACCCCGAAACCCTCCGCCTGAACCCGCACACGCACGCACACGCGCACGCACGCACACGCGCACGCACGCACACGCACCTACACGCCCCGTGGGCCGCGCGCTGCCTCACGCATCTTTCCTAGCGCCCGCCGCGTGCCACGTCCAGACGCCCACATCGGTCGCCGCGTGCGCCCCGGGGGATCAGCAGCTCCGCGTGAAGGTCGCCGGCCCCGGAGCAGCCCGTGCCGGGCGGGCCCGGCGTGCACACGCCAGCGGCACCCCTGCGGGCCGGGCCGGATCCCGGTGCCCACGAGCCCCACGCCGGCACCTCGGGGCCCTCGGGGTGGGGCCGCCCGGGGCGGACGGCGCCCGACGGGCTCGTTCGCTGCGGTTTTGCGTGAGGGGCGTCGCGTTGGCTTTCTGCGTGGCACTCGGTCCTGGAGGAGGAACGCGTGTGAGGACGCGGCTCGGGCACCAGCTTGGCGTGAGGACCAGACGGTGGCAGGGAAGGGGGAGTGACGTCAGTGAAGCGTCGCGGTGGCGTCTGTGCCCGGGGAGCACCCAGGGGACCAGAGCAGGGGTGGAAAGCTGTTCTCGGCCGCCACCTGCGCTTCGAGGCCAGCCGGGCCGGCCGCAGAGGCGGCGGCTCTGCGCCTCGCTGAGGGGGCGGCGGCCAGGGCTCCGGGAGCCTCGTTCTCTGGCTCCGTGGACGGCGGTGGTCGCCACGCCTGGCTGCCAGGGGCCCGTGAGGGACGCCGGGCGCTGCCTGCACCGTGTCCCCTCTGTGAACCGGGTCAGGGAGTCGCGTGGGGCAAGAGACGGTTTCCCGTTCCAACGTCCTGTCACCTTCGGCGTCCTGACGCATCGCCACGATGGCACAGGGGTGATTGTTGCCGCCTTTTTTCCTTGGTCTGTTCTGGTCCGTTCGGTTGCCTAGAATAGAGAGAAGCTCCCGGAGCAGCCGCCCGGGCCTGGCTCTCTCGGTGTGTGCCTGGATCCAGTATGTGGCGTTGTAAGTGCTTAGTCCCCGGCACGGAGACTCTGCCCAGGGGGCTCGTGGGAGAGCATAAGACCCCGAGGCATGAGGCCCCCGGCCCCTGAGGTCGTGGGGCTTCTGCGTGGCCCACAGGAACGGCGGACAGCGCCCCGCACGGGCGTTGGGGCCAGTCCCCCGGGAAGCTGGAGGCGCGTGTGATGAAGGAAACCCGGGAGGTGGGCGTGCGCGTGGGTGACGAGGCCCTCGCCAGGCCACCTGCGCCACGGTCAGAGCAGGCGCCATCGTGTGGGCGGCGATCAGGACCATGGAGAGCTCCAGTCCAGGCGGGTCAGTGGTGAGCAGCACCCAGGGCGGGCGGGGCCCCACCACCCCGCCTGGGGGCAAAGTGCAAAGCCGCTGGAGGGCTCTCCCCAGGCAGGGTCGGCCCGGGATCGCGGTTCCCGCGTGGAGAGGTCAGTGCAGGCGGCCTCCTCCCCGCGGCCGCTTCCACTGACCGTCGCCCTCACGGCACCGTCCCCGCGGCACGTCACGCAGCCCGCCGCACCGCCCCCACCCCCGGTCCTCCGGGCAGGGCGCGCACCGGGGCATTTCCTGCCAGTCGCCCCCACAGACGCCAGGCGTGCCCCAACTCCGCCTCCCGATGGGGCAGGAGCACCCCCTCTTCCCGGCAGAGCCCCGGGTTCGCCCACCCTGTTGCGCTTCCCCGTGCCCTCCCTCCCCCCAGCTCCTCCCCGCCTGGACCCGACGCTCCTCATAGCTCCTGCCGGGGACACCTCGGCCCGGCTGCCCCTCGCTGTGGTGGTGGCTCTTCCTCTGCCGGTGGCCTTTTCTCTCACATACCTTCCCCCCCTTTCCCTTCCGAGTTTTATTTTTCTGCCCAGAAAAACCTGACTTCGATACCAAAAAAAGATAAAACTACAGAAACTCAAATTTAAAAAAAAAACTTCGAAAAAAAACACAAAAAAAAATACGCAACGATTCTTTCAGCTTTATTACCATTTTCCATCGTTTCTTGCAACTGTGTCTCGTTCTTTGTAGTACTAATGCTGAACATTTGGTCATGAACGTTCTTGTATATTCAGATAAAGACAAAAAAAAATACCAAAAAAGCGGTCTGAATTTCATAGTGTTTATAATGAAAACTTTAAAGACGACCCCCCCCCCCCGCACGCGGTGCAGGACGGGGACGGCCCCTTCTCCTTCTGTGACAATGCGTGTCGTTCCCACACCGTTTTCGGCACCGAACTACCTGCATTCGTCATTCCCGTTTTTCTTTTATTTTCTTGCATTTGTGAATTAGTTCAAGAATGCTAGAAAAGTGTCAAGTTGTGCGCTTCCATTTCCTGTTTCATAATGTTTAAAAGTGACAGTAATTCATTTTGTAAACTAAAAAAAAAAAAAAAAAAAAAGGTTGGAATAGTGAGCATCCTAGGTACAACCTAACACGCTATTATGTTTATTAACTTTGAGACCCAGAAGTGAACTCTTTTCTTTATTCTTGCTTTTTAAAACATAACAAAAATATATATATATATATGTTTTGTTTTGTGTTATTTTTGGTTTGTTTATAGGGGGGTGATTTTTTTAACTGTCAGGATTATAATCTTGCTGTTTCTGTTCCTTAAATATGTGACAAGGTGGTGTGAAAAGGTGACATTGAGGATCTGTTGCCTTGTTCTCTGCTTTGCTGCGTCAGAATTCACTGCCGTCAGGCGCAGAGGCCAAGCCAGCCGAGGTCTGGTCTGCACCGAGGGGGCACTTTTGCCAGTCCCTGAGCAAAGCAAAGTCAGGGGCTCCTCCTTCCGGCCCTTTAAGAATTCGTCCAGGGGCCTCGCGTGCCCCGGGGAAAGGCTTTTGCTTTGGTCGGTTTCGGAGGCCACCCCGAAATGCTTTCTTTTCTTTCTTCCCGGTTAGCGATGGCGTTTCCGAACCCCGCAGGAGGCGTTAGCTGGTGCCCAGCTGAGGGTCCTGAGTCTGGAGAGATCGAGCCGGACTCAGGGCTGTCGTTTCGACGCCGAGGGGTCCCGTCTGACGCCTTCGACGGCCGACCTCTGACTTGGGCAGCCGTCCAAAGCCGGTCAGAAAGCTGGCTGGGTTCAGAGTGTGCCTGTCAGTGACGGGGGAGAAAGCAAGCAAGCATCGTTATCCTCTCCACGGCCTTCGGTCCGCCCGCGAGGCCGTGCTCAGAGCACAGCCGTGCGAGGGACGGGGCGCAGCGGGGCTCGCGGACGACGCCCCGGAAAGCCTGCCGGCCCAGGCCATCGGGCTCGCGCTTCTAACGCAGCGAGAGGGTGATGCACTTTTCACACCACCTTGTGGTTGTGCCCCTGGCTCCACGCTGTCTGGAACCTTCGATTTTCTGTAAACGTTTTTTCCCCTTCTGTTAAGGTGAATGAAACATCCGATGGTTCTCCCCCCCACCCCAGCGTTTCGTTCCTGCGAAGTGCTTCTCCCTGGCGGGCGGCTTTGTGCCCCCGCCCCCGCCCCCCGCCCCGTTCTTATTACTCAGAATATGAACCTGCGAAGCTCTGCTCTGTTTGGGTTTTGGAAGTTTAAGCTTCTCTGCTTCCGCGAGAGCACAGGCCTCGTCCCTCTAGATGCCGACTGAACTTTTTGTGTTCTCCGATTATCCTGCCCGGGCGTAGGTTTGACAGTCTCCCGATTTGTACCGGTAATGCATATTCCAAATAAATAGTTTCTTTTGTTGCAAAAAACACACTTGCGTTTTGTGTGCGGTTTTTTTTCTCTCTCACAGGCTGGCACTGGCCCTCCCCCACCCCGGGGCAGGGCCGGTGTGGGCCGGGGGTAAACTGTCCGCCCTGATTGCTCATTTTAAAGTTTTAAAGTCCGAGTACTGTGGGAGTGAGGCCAACGACCCGTGGGCCGCCTCCCTCACCCGGGGAGGGAGTAAGGAGGGGTCCTCTGTGCTGCACGAGGGCAGGGCACCCCGTCTTGTCCGCTTGTCTGTGACTGTCCCACCACCCACACCACCCCCAGGCGCCAGCCGGAAGAAGTCCAGCGACACTTCCCGCCGTGGGTTCTGAGCTTGTGAGTCGCGGTGTCTACCCAGCGACTCGCCTTCCCTCCCCTTTGCCGTGAACTGGCCTTGAGAACTGGGGTACCCAGCACTGTTTCGGGGGGCGGGATGCAGGCACGGGGAGCCAGCCAGCCCTGGGCACCCCGTGTTGGCGGTGGCGGGAGGTTTGCACGCCCGCCCTGCGTTGCCCGACGCCCCCCGCGAGCATCCCTCCCCCTGGCTCCTCTGCACGCGCAGAGTCCCCGACCCCTGCGGTCACGGCCCGCAACGGCCCGGGGCCCCGTGTTCTGGCCGGGACCAGCGCGAGGACGGGCTCCACTTGGGGACGCTGCCGTCATAATGCCGCATGGACAGAGGCTGGGCCCCTGGGCCAGAAAGACGGGTCCGCGGCGTCCGGCCCTGGGCGGGAGGGAGGGGTGCGGCTGGCGGTGCCGGGCCAGACCGGGCGGCGCGGGGGCCCCTGGTCAGGCCTCTGCGCAGGCCGCAGCCCCGGCCGGAGGTTCTCGGGTAAGAGGAAGTCAGGAGGGAGGCGGGGGGGGGGGTTGGGGGGCAGAGGGAGAAGAGCCTCGAAGACCAGTCTCAGCAGGAGTCGGAGTCACCGCTCAGGGCGGGGCGCACCATCGGGGCGAGGCCAGGGGTGCGGGGCAGGCGGGGGCAGCTGAGGGACCCTCGCCAGCCAGGTTGGGACGGCGGTGCCTGGAGCCCCGGAGGGTTTGGGGCAGAGGCACAGTGCGATGTGGCCGTGTTTAACAGCACGAGGCCGGCGGCAGCGCTGTGACTGGACCACGGGGAGGTGGACGGGAAACGGCTGGTTCGCCGGTGACCGCAGTATTTGGGGCGGGTGGTGGTGACAAGGACTCGGCGAGAACCCCGGCGACCGGCCTTGTCCACGGCCGCGCCGCCTGGCCCGATGCTGGGCCCGGGGCCCACGCCGCCCACCGCGCACACCCCGGCCCTGGCCCTGCACCCCGCTCACCGCCACCCGCCTCCCCCCGCCTCCCATCTACACCGCGGCCGCCGCGGGCTCCGCTCGGCCCTAAACGCCTGCACTCCGCGGGAACGGGAAGGCGACAGCCGTCACCCCGGCTGCTGTCCGGCTCAGGAGCAGCCTGGCCAGAGAGCGAAGTCCTCCAGGACTTTGCCCGCCGTGGGGCTGAGAGCTGGGGGCCTGGCGGTCAGGAGGCCGGAGAAGGAGGGTCGAAGGCCGTCGTGGACGCCTTCCTGGCCTCCTGTGGTCCTGGTGGTGGAGGCAGACATGGCCCCTGAGGCCCCCGCGTGACATTTGCTGCTCAGCTCTTCAGTCCGGAAACAGGAATTCTGTCCTTTACCCTGACTCACTCCTCCGCGGCTAACAGCCTGTCTCCCCGGGGCCCAGGCAGAGCGTTTGACATTTGTGGCTGGCAGCGTCATTTGCTCAGTGCGGAAAAACGCTTCCCCGGAGGGTGGCGTGCCCGGTGACCTCGATCTCCTCGCCTCCCCTCCTGCTCGGCCACGCCGGGCCGATGGCTTTGGGGTCGGCCCCTGTAATAACCGTGGAGGTGACCCTGGCTCCGAAGGGTGACGACGGGCTGTGGAGTGACAGGCTGCGGCGAGCCGGGGCCTCGGTGACGTCCATGTCATACAGGGTGACGAGGACCCTAAGGACGGGCGCCGTTCCCCCGATCCACGACGTCCCTGGGAGCCTCCGGTGCGCCAGGCGCGCTGGGTGCGGGGGCCACAGTCCTCTCAGGCCTTGTGTCCGGCGGGCGTCCGGCTTCATCGCGTTCCTCACTCGGGCAGGCGCAAGTCTGCGGCTCGCCGTGCAGCACGGACAAAAGGCGTGTGACCGTGTGAGTCACCCCGCAGGCGGCGCGCTGGCCAAGGCCTCGTGACATCTTCCCAAGGGATCTCGCTCACGCCACACACAGAACACGCAGTTCCCGCGTCCAGGTGGCTGAGAGGGCAGTCCTGGGAGGGGCCGCGCAGGCTCACAGGGCGGGACTGGAGGCGGGAACGTGGCAGGCCACAGCACCTGAACGCAGGCCCCGGGCAGGCGGGGCGGCCGGCTGGGGCAGGGGGCAGGCGGGGCAGGCGGGGCAGGCGGGGCGGCCCGGGGCAGGCAGTGGCCCCGAGGCCCTGGCCACCCTCTGCCCTCCGTCCCCACCGCAGGGCGCTGCGGGCTGCATCCACCACCCTTCCCGGAGCAGCAACTTTGCGCCTAAACTAGGGATCACAGGAAGAATGAGGCGCGTGGTCGACCCCCGCGAGGTCGCCGCTGGCGAGACGCGGGGACAGGAGCGTGGCCCCCGCCGGCACGCGGTGTGCCGGGCCGCGCTGGGCGGTGGCCGGCGGACGGTGAGCGGAGGAGCGGCCTGGAGACTTGAGGTCAAGGCAGGGTGTGGCCGTGCTGACTGACACCCGTCCAGTCATCGGCGCCCGCACGAGTGGCCTCCCGCACGCCCCTCCCGGCCCCCGGCCCTCGTCTCCAGGGCCGCCCGGGGTCGGGGCTTCCTAGAGAGCCACCTCCCATGTGGCCACACAGGACAGGCCGCCGGACCTGCCAGGCGGCGCGTGACGAGCTGGTCTCGGAGGCTCCGCCTCTGTTGCCCACGGAGTGAATTGTGGGCTGCTTCAGGCGGCCCGCGTCGTATTTATTTGTTTGCTTGCTTTAGCATATTTTAATCTGATCATTAAATTGCAATCTGCCTCCCATCCCCAAGCCCAGCCGTCTTCAGATGGAACAGGTTTTTCACAGGTAATGATACCTATAAACTTCGGGCTGGCAGCCCTGCAGGAGACGGGGTAGCAGGGACGTGTGGAGGGGTTGCAGGGAGACGTTCTGGCAGGCGGGCCTGGGCCTCCGCCGTCGCCCAGGCCGCCTGGCCCGCCGTGCCCTAGGGCCCCTGGAGGGGCCACACGGTCCTGGGCGGCACCGTGGCCTTTGCCACCTCAAACGCCATGTGCTGGGAGGCCGAGGCGAGCCTCTGCCCGTCATCCTCACGGGCACCACGTCGGCCCTGCTGCCCGCTGCCCCGGGTGGTACCGGTGTCACCCGACCTGCCTGGGGACAGAGCCGCACTGACCTATCGCAAGCAAGGAGGGTGCCAGGGGTGCCACGGGCTCGTGTCCCGTGGTCGCCTGCATGATCTTCGTCCGGTGATGGAGGGGGTGCCGTCTGACGGTGGGGACGTGGCCCTGGAGAGGGGGAGCAGGCCAGCATCGGGACGGGTCTCCAGGGAGCCGCGGGAGCTTCATGTGACCACCGCACCCACGACAGGCCGGCACACGGCACCCCGAGAACGCCGGGTTCCGAGGCCTCGTGCCGCTGCTCCGGCCGGACCAGCCTGAGCAAGTCGTTCACCCTCTCTGAGCCGCCCGAGCCTTTATCTCCGTGAAGCGGGGCCATCGTGGTTGCCAGGATCAGTGAGACACAGAAGCCAAGGTCCGGGCACACGGGGGACACCCGGCAGGACCCCCCTCGCACTGTCCCCCCAGTCCCACCTCTGGCTTCGCGCTCAGACAGGCTGTGGGCTACGCAGACCACCAACCCCCTCGGAGCCCGCACAGGAAAAGGCCCGTTGGGGACCGAGTGCTCAAGGTGCTGAGGAGACAGCCATCGATGGGCATTTGAAAATGCGCACGCCGGTGTCCAGGGAGGTGGCCCGGGGCAGGCGCACCACGTGTGCGAGGCGGAAGGTCCCCCTCGCGTGCGGCTTGAAAGCCGGCCTCTCCCCATCCCGACACCGCCCCACCGGCTCTGAGGGTCCCAGACGCGTTTTGCAGGGAGATAAACCAGCCAGGAGCAGCCAGACTCGGGGAGGGGGGCGGGGCAGCCAGGCGGGGTCTCAGCCACCGCTGGCCAACCGCCTCCCGCCCCGTCCCCTGGAGGCCTTGTCAATGATTATTCAATCTCGGGCCTGACCTTTCCTTTCTAAATAGCACAGCAGTATCAGCACGGCCCAGCCCGCCGCTTCTGCAGGAAATTAACTGTATCTGGCTCTCACAGGAGACCCTGGCGGCCCCCTCGGTGACCGGGCCCCGGGCTGGTTTGCAGAGAAAAGCGCCCGCATCACCTCCTCAGACACGCCTCCTAATGCCCGTCTAAATATCACCGGGCTCCCAGCTGCTTCGTTCTAATAAATACTCATCTAGTCTCAAACCAGACAAATGTCAGGTCCCGGGCGTGTGTGCGTGGGGGAGCTGCCTCCGACGGCCCGGGCACACGGCTCCCGGCTTCCCGTTCAGCCGGAGCCCGTGGCCACCGGACAGGGAGGCCACCGTCCTCGCCGGCGTCTGCACCGAGCTGTCCTCTGGCCCCTCCGGCCCCTCCGGCCCCTCCAGCCCCTCCGGCCCCTCCGGCCCCTCCGGCCCCTCTGGCCCCTCCAGTTCCAGGGCGGCTCGCGGGCAGGCCGGGCTCTGAGGCCGGTGACCAAGCCGAGCCCGGGTAGGGGCCGGGGGGCTCCACTCTCCCTGGGGAGCGCCCGGCCCTGAGCTGGCCTTTGGGCCTCTGTCCAAGGCCTGTCCTGCCCTCAGGGGCCCTGTGTGGGCATAGGGCCTGGGGGGCAGGGAGGGACAAGGCCCGTGAATCCCAAAACCTAGTTGATTCGCAACGAACATGGTCCCGGGAGTGAGTGGGGCAAAAGGAAGAACCAAAGGACATTTTGGCTCTGGAAATGCCCGGAAAGGCCTGGATTTGGGTCATGGCGTGTGCGGGAACTTCGTCCTCGGTCTCTCTGGCCCTGAAAGCAGCCACCGAGGTTGGGAGACCATGAGCAAGAGGCCTGGGCCCTCACACCCCACCCGCCCTGAGAGTCGGGCTCTGCGCCCCTCCAGCAGGGGGCCCTGGGAGCATCGTAACTCAGACCCTTTGTGCCCAAGGGCCCCCCGTGACCCGCGAGCGAGAGGGCTCAGCGGTGGGCGGCGTCTGGCGGCCGCCTCGTGTAAGGCCGTGGCCCCCCACGCGTGCTGCGGGGACCCTCGCTGGCAGGCAAGGGGCTGTGGCGAATAGGCCTCTGAGCGTTGGGATGTCGGGCCTTGCCTCTGGCCTGCATTAATGATGAGCCTGTATTTGAACGAAGCCTCAACATCACCTCGAACGGCCCCGGGCATTCTAGTCACTTCCCGAGGCTCCGTGGGACACTCTGTGGCCGTTGCTGGTGTGGCCCATGGCGCCGGGGCCGAAGGCCACCGTCCCAGACCCTCCCTCAGCCCTCAGGGGCCCCAGCTGCCTCCTGCTCTCCTGTCAGGAGCGGGGTGGGGCCACGCCCCAGACGCGGCGCCACGGGGTGCAGCTGCCCGCCTGGCCTCTGGCTTCGTGTCCCCGAGTGCCACACTGACGCCCCTGGACTTCAGCTTCTGTCCCAGCTGTCTGCAAAGGTGGGTGGCCCCAGGGTCCGGGGGCTCAGCCCCTCCTGCCAGGAGGCGGGGTCCCTGGGGGGCGGGGGCTCAGCTCTGGGACAGCCAGCCGGGAGAGGGATCCTGCTGCCTCTGCCCACCCCGGGCTGGGTCATCCTAACGGTTGAGTCTCCTTCGTGTAACGCGCCAGACGCGTGTCCGTGCGTTTGAAGCAGCGTCATTGAGCATAACTGACATACAACACGCCACGCGGCGCTGAGGGGCGCGACCCGTGAGTTCTGACAGGCGTGCGCCAGCCGGTGCCACCACCAAGAGGGGGACCACGCCCGCCAGCGCCCCCCGTTTACCCCTCTCTGACCCGGCCCCCCCGGCAGCCAGCGGTCTGCGGTCTGTCACCGCGGTCGGCGTGTGCTCTCCAGCGTTCCGTGTGAACGGAACCACGCAGCACACGCTCATTCCACGCCCGGCTTCTTTCACTCGGCGTGATTGGTTTGAGGCTCATTCTGTGTTTTATTTACAAACACACCCGGACCTTGAATAATCAGGACGCATTTTATTCGTTTTTCCTTTGGACTCGGGCCCGTTCCAGTTGCTCTTCTGTCGCCCCTGGGTGCCATGGCCAGTTTCGTAGCCCCTCAGAGCCGAGTCTCCGCCCCTGTGACATGAGCAGCAAAGAAGGAGAGAGTTAGAGGGTCCCCTGAGGCCGAGGAGGCAACCGGGCGGCACAGAATCTGCACGCGACTTTGCCATTAAGACTAAAATTTTAAACGCTACAGACAATTGTTTCATCAAAAGCCCTTTAACGCCTCCCGGGCCCCACCATATGAAGCGCTATAAACACTGCATCACTTTGCGCCTCGTGCTCAGGAGAACACGGCCTGTGGCACGCGACTCGGCCCTGTCCATCCCCACCAGACACGTGTGACCTTGACTGTCCCATTTAGAGATGAGGAAACTGAGGACATGCCAGCTCTGCTGCCACAGATAGCAGGTGGGTCTGACGGGCACCGAGGCGGCCGGCTCGGGACCCCGAGTCACGTTCCACTGGGACGTGGCTGCCTTTCGGGGTGCGGTGCAACGGCCCCTGGCGCCAGAGTTCACTCCAGGAAAAGAACATGTAGCTATGAAGACCGTATCGGCCACTAGGTCAAAGCTGGAGAAATGGCTGACGATGACACACGATGGCTAGGACACCAAACACTGCAGGTGTGTGACCGGAGGCCCCCGTGCTAACGTTCATGAGGCGAAGTGCTCACTCCCCGGCCAGGGCCACTCTCTGGGGCAGGTGCGGTCCCCCGGGCCTGCCCGGGCCTCTCCGGGGACCACTTCCTCTCATGTCCCAAAGACGTCCGACGAGGCCGAGCAGTGTCTCTGTCGTCCCAGTCCGTGCGAGTGGGGGTGTCTGTGAGCCGCCCCGCGCTGGACCAGTGTCCTGCCCAGGTGGGTCCCGCCTGTGCCCCGAGCTGCCGGGATGGGCTCCGGCCGCCCTTGACCTTGACCTTGAACTCTCATCGTACTTGTCTGTGTTCATCTTTCTTAGATGTATGAACAGCTCATATTTATTTCTGTGTTTAATACTAGAAGTGTTTTGGGTCTTTCGTGATGTTTTTCTGACCAGGAAGGTGCTGAGGACCCTAACTCCTACTCCCATCACCTGGCCTCAGGTGCAGCTGGCCGTACAGGTCGTTTTGCTTCCACTCGCGTTCCCGAGAGCCCGCCCATCGGCGGTGCGTTAGGCGAGGACGTCCTGACGTCCTGACGTGTAATCTGAACCTACGGGAGGGAGGCACACCTGGCCCAAGGTTCACCTGTGAACGCGTCAGAGGCGAGGAGCCTGCGAAGGCGGCCTCGGGCCGCCGGGGCGAGACCCGCCTGCTGGGAGCAGCGGAGGGCGGTTGGTGGGAGCCACGTTCGAGCCTCGGGTGTGCGGGGGGCCCAGCGGCTGGCCCGTCACCGAGGCCACACTCACCCCAAGTGTCACCAGCCCGTGGGACTCGCTGTTACAGCGAGGGAGAGAAACAGCGCCAGCAGCGAGCCGAGGGGTACGGCGTCCTCACGGCGGTCCTGGCGGCTGAGGTGAGTCTGACCAAACCCCGGCGTCAGAGGCTAGGGAAGTGCCGGGATCGGACACCAGTGCCCGGATCGTCCCTGTCCCCCTCTGCGAAGCCACGTGTGGCCAGACGCCAGCTCTCGTCTGCGGCCCATCGATAGGCAGCACCGCACAGGGACAGGGACGAGGTGAGCGGGAGGCCACCTCGTACCTACAGGCGGCGGAAGCGTGGGAGGCCCCGGGGGCCGGGCCGGGCACGCGGCTGTGACAGTGGCACACAGACCCGCACGCAGGGCGGGGCCTCTCTGGAGCTTCGTTTTCCGTGTGTCGAGGGTGGAGAAGGCGAAGACGGGACCTGAGGGGGTGGCACGTGTCCCGCGACGGTTGTCACTTGTGCCGCCTTCACCTCTCCCTGCTCCTCTCACCCACCCCTGTCACGCCGCCGACCGCACACGCTGACCGCGGTCCGTGCGCAAGGCCCCGCCCGTGTGGAGCGGCACGGAGAGGACCAGCCCTGGGTCCCCGCCCCGGGGGGACAGACTGCACGTGGCCGACTGCAAGGGCTCTCTGTGGGCGCCGCGCAGGCCCCGTCGGGGCCCCTCCGCCCGGACACCGCACGCCGTCTGCGCGGGCAGCAGGGCCGTGAGCAGGGGCGGCATCGGTACCCGAGGAACAGGGCAGGGGACGTGGGAAGGTCGGCCGGTGGCCCAGACCCGCCCCGGCCAGGTGTGCTCTGCAGAGGGGCCTGGCTCGTCCCTGCACCTGGGCCCCGGGCCTCTGCCACATCCTGGTTGTGCTGTATCACTGATGAGTGGGACAGGCCCTTGGGGAGTGCTGGCTAAAGAGTGACTCGCCTTTGGTCAGTGCGGGCACAGGTGAGGGTCAGGCTGGGAGGAGCGCCCCTCCGCTCCGCTGCCCCTCTGCCCCGCCTGTGCCGCCCCCGCCCCGCCTGTGTCAACCCCGCCCCGCCTGTGTCAACCCCGCCCCGCCTGTGCCAACCCCGCCCCGCCTGTGCCAACCCCGCCCCGCCGGTCTGCAGGGAGGCCCACAGATGGGTCGGTGGGACCAAGTCGGCTCCACCTGGCTGCCATTCAGGCCACTTAATTAAATTAGCTGTTGTTGCCTGGCTGATAAGGACAGTTTGGAAAAGGAAGAAAGCCACTCATCCTAGCAGCCAAGAAAATGTGTTAATGGGGACATTCTGAAAGGGACGCCCCCCCCACTGCCACCAGCAGCGGGACCTAGGGGTCTCTGTGGCCTGTGTCCCGAGCCATCTGCTCCGGCTCGGTGCCCTCGGCCCCGTCTGGCTCTGGTCCCGTGGGCGCTGCGGCGGGCCGGCTGCCTGTGCCCAGCTCCAGCCAGGGTAACCCTCTCCTCCGCCACACGTCCGTGCTCCCGAGAGTCGGGAGAGAAGCAGGCGTTTTTCGGGGGGAGGGGGACAGCTCGCTCCTGCATGCTAAGGGGGAGGAAGGGAAGAGCTGGAAGGTTCTGAGGCTTTGACGCCCCGCCGGCCCCCTCCCTCGCAAACAGCTGCTGCAGCCCTGCTTGGCGGAGGTGTGAATTAAGCCACAGCCGCCTCTGGTTAAGCTGGACACCTGGGCTGGCCCTTCGCACCCGGCCTTGGCCCTAGGACTCCAGGTCGGAGGCGGGGGAGGAGCGCGGAGGGCGGAGGGCGGGTTAGCAGCGGCCCCTGCTGGGCACCGGCCCCGCCCGCGGCCCAGCCGCCGGGGCCTGTCTTGGTTCTGGGTCGAACTTCCCAGGTGCCCTGAAGCTCCTGGACGTTCTGGTTCCTTCTGTTTCTGCTTAAACTGACCGGAACCGGTTTCCTGCCCTTGCAGCGGCTTCGAGAGATGACTTAGCCCGACCCCTTTCTGTGACAGGCGAGGCTGAGGGCCCAAGATGTTAAGCGATTTTCTCAAACTCACAACAGGGAGAAGGGCCAGGCCCAGGGTCGAGCCAGGCCTCTGTCCCCACGGGGCTCTGCTGCCTGCCTGGGCTCCCGGACGCCTTCCCCGGAAGCCTGGGCATCGGGGAGCTGGGGGACTCTCGTCCGTTTCCCTCCTTCTCACGACTCCCTTCCCTTCTTTCTTTCTTGTGTGTGTGTGTGTGTGTGTGTGTGTGTGTGTGTGTGTGTGAATTTTTTTGTTGAGGCAAAATTCACATAGATGCAAATTCACAGAGCATAAGTCATAACTCATTAAGTTCATAGCACTCGGTCGTATGTTTGGGCCATCGTCCCATAAAGACACCCAGCCTGGCTGAGTAACCCCCCCCATCCATCACCTGGTGACCACCCCCCCCCCCCGCCGCATCCGCCGCCGTCCCGGAGTTGCCGGTGCTGGGTCTTCACGCACGGGAGTCGTGGACGGGTGAGCTGTGGTGTCCGGCTTGGTCACTTAGCAGAATGTTTCCAAGGTCCGTCCACGTTGTAGCCGGCGCTCTGCTCCTTCTCAGGACTGGATGATGCTCCGTCACTTCGTTCGTCCGTGCACCGGCCGACGGGAACGTGAGCGTTTCCGCCTTTGCCGTCACGACGACGTTGCCGTCAGCATTCACGTGCAAAGAGGCGTCTGTGTGGGCAGTTTCCACGCCTCCCGGGTGGATCCCCAGGAGTGAAATTTGCTGGGTCATGTGGTGCGCTGTGTTTAACTTTTGGGGAAACGGCCAAATTGTTTTCTAGATACCACGTTTCTACCAGCAATTTCTACCCGCCGGCTGGGCCCGGGCCTCGTCCCCTGTGGCCCTGTGGCCCGTACAGAGGCCGCATCTCATAGGTCTAACACTGGGGAGGCAGTTATCATCTTAACCGAAGCTGCTAGAGAGAGAATGATCTCTCTGGAGAGAAAGACGTGTGGACGTCACGAGGGGGGCCGACGTCTTCCGTCCAGGAGGTGAACTTGGAGCCTGTGGGATGACGGAAGGGAAGGGAGGGGGAAGGGAGCGGGGGGGGGGGCGGGTGCCGAGTCCTGGAAACAGGGTGATGAGGCCGCCCGGCCACCTGCCGGGGCGGGGACTCCCTGCGTACCACGAGGGACATGTGGCCTCTGCCGGGGTGGCTGCCAGCAGCTGCTAATTCTGTAGCAGGGTTTATATTCTCCACTGAAGTGCTGTGAGACAGAGTGACAGTCGAGGGATCGCTAAGAGGCTGGGAGGCGCGGAGGGGGCTGAGGGCCCCCGTCTGTGCCGCCCCTCCCTTCCCCCGCCTTGGATCAGCAGAGAGCCGGGGACGGGGGCAGGGGGTGGGAGTCGAGGACACCGGCAGTGCGGAGGAGAGGGGCCGCCGTGCGCATCGGCGCCGCCGGCGGGTAGAGCCGGGAGGACCCGGGCCGCCCCACGCGACCTCCTTCACCTTCAGAAGCACGCCCTCCGGGCCTCAGCTCTGTTCTGCGCACAAGGAGTTTGGCTTTTCTCCCTCAAGCTCCAGACGTCTAGCTACACGGGGGGCTGTAAACGCGGTGCCCTAAGTGAGAAATTACAAAAGGTGGTGAGCTGGACATGTTTACTGAAATAATTGATGCAAAACGCTTTCATGCCCGTAAGACAAACATAAAAGGAAGAAGCCGCTAGGAAGACGTGCACTGAACCCGGTCCTTCCGCAGAGCGGGGCGGGAGGCTGGGGCCGTCACCCTGTGTCGCGGGGGACATGTTTGCTGCCTCTGACCCAGAAGGGATCAGTCTGGGAGGGTCGATCTAATTGGTTGTCATGCTGGGAACTTGATGGAAAGAAGCTGCTTAGCTCTGAGCACGGGGGTACTTTCGTGGGGTCAGTAAAGGGAACATGATGATCGCTTTACGTCTTCCTCATATAAAAGAATATAAAACCATTGCAAAATACGTAACGTTGGGAGAGCATCTTTATAACTTTATTACTCTGACACAACAAAGCTCACTTTTCATTGCTCCCTTCTAATATTTGCCCATGTGTATGTATGTAATTGTTTGGGCGATTTGTTGATAAATTGATTTATCTTTAAAAGCTGGTTAAGCTGAGTTTGGCCAGTAGGTGAGTCTGGAAGTTAGAATTATTGGTTCTTCCCCCAATTTGCTACACGTTCCATTTCCTCACTCTCGATCCCCCCGCCACAGGATGGGGACACAGACACCCTCACTCCCGTTCGGTGGTGACTGGGATCAAAGCTTCGTATCTGTGAGGTCATCTCAGCCATTCAGAGACAAGTACGAGCGAATCTTAGATACATCATTAACTTTGGGGAAAACTATTGTTATTCTCCGAAGGTGTTTTTGTGTGTGTGTGAAGACTGGGCTGCATGTGCGAACCGCAGAACGAGGAGACAATCCTGCAAGGCGCCCCCCACCCCCAGCCTTCACTGACCTGTGATAGGGCCCGGAGAGACTCCCCTGCACCTGGCCTTCGCAGGTGGAGGCAGGAAAATCTCGAGCAACCTATCTGCCATTATTTGGAGTGGTTGCTTTGTCTGTAAAACACGGTAATAATCACCATTTTTCAGGGTGGTTATGAGGCTCGAACAAGCTAATGCGGGAGAAAGTGCTTCATAAACCTATTCAAATGATTCATGTTTTTTCCTAAAAAAAACGTAAACAGGTCATTCCATCGAACTATTCCCGATGTTTATCACGGAGAAGTTCCCCCACATCATAGGAATGTGGGAGCAGCTTCAGGTTTGCGTGGCCAGTGGACCGTTTCCATCATCCCGGTCCGGCCCTCCTCCTTCTCCTCCTCCTCCTCCTGTGTTCAGCTGCTCGTGGAGACCTTGCCAGAGTGTGGGCAAAAGAAATAAAAACGGAAATCGGTCAGTCTGACTCTCGGACAGCAGCCCTGATGGAAGATTCGTGGGCAGGGGAGCTTCGTGCCGAGCGAAGCTGGAGTTCAGTCGAGCTTCTCACCTGGACGTTGCAGGGACCCACTGATCCTTTCATCCCGCTGGGGGCAGCCACCCCTCTTTTTCCACTGAAGAACAGTCTTCTTCTCCCTGAGCAGTGGTCTGTCTTCCAGAACGAAGGAAGACTTTCGAAGTGAGAGGCCAGCCCATCAGCCCCAGCGACTCCGGGGAGCAGTGGGCTCCGGGGAGCGAGCAGAGCTGACTGTTGCTTCAAACGAGCCGAAGCGGAGATCACCCCCTCCCCACCCCCACCCCTGCCCCTACATGGCGTTGGCAGCAGAGAGTCCCTGCAAACGCTCTGCGTGTGCGCCCCCGCAGTGTGAAGGTCAGGGCTGCCAAGCTGTGGGGGACAAGGGGAGACCAGGACGAGGGTCCCGGGACGGGCGGAGCCGGCCTGACAAGCCTGCAGCCCCCGCCGCGCCTCGCTCCCGGGGGCCCCAGCTCGAGGGGGCAGCCTGGGCCTCCACACAACTGAGGCCAGTGAGAGAAGAACGTCAAACGCCAGGCGGAGCAGGCACAGTCCAGACGGGACCTGTTGCCACGGCACAGAAGGGAAGCGACTGTCTGACCACAGGGCGGCGGCTCCGGGGAATCGCACGACACGGAATGCTGATGACGATGCGGAGAACGGCCGATGCGCCGCCACCCCGCAGGGGGCCGGCCTCGACGCGGGGCCCAGGGCTCCCCACTTTCCCTTTCATCCCCGAAGCTCCTCCGTGCCAAGCCTGAGGTCTTCACGGGGACGCGGCCGAGCGTCTGGACGCGGGAGCCACACTGCTGGGTTCGCACGCCGTCTCTGCCCCCCACGGACTGCGTGGCTTCAGGTCTGTGCCTCAGGGTCCTCGTCGGCAACGCAAGGCGCCCATGATGCGAATCTCAGGGGACCCCTGTGAGGATTAAACGGGGTCTCGGAAGTGTGGCTCTCAGAGGACGGTGTCTGCCGTGCCCAACACCACGGAAGTGATTTTCAAATTAAAAATCAATATCTAAAATCCTAGACCTCCTGGTCTCAAACAGGCAGTGCAACGCGTGTGAAAGGGGGCGTCTCGCCAAGCCACGGAGAAACGAAGGCGTGACGCGGGGAAGGACGGGGTCAGGGAAGACACACAAGTCCCCGGGGGTCTCCACGGCGACCGGCGCCGGCCCTGCGGGAGATGGTTTGCGCTCCGCCTGCCCAGGGGCGGTGATGGGCGGGAGTTGCTCCCGCACAGGAAAACCGTAAAACATCGACCACCGGATGAGGCCCTGAGGTCGAGAGGCCGTAATCAAGGCAATTTCTGAGAGCTTCATTAATAAGCTTTTCTAGAAGCTGCCAAAGTCCAGCTACAGTAATTATCCAGTTAGTTTGCTGAATCAGCTAATATCAGCTTCCCCGGCCCCGGTGCTAATTAGGCTCCAGCCTCTCCTCTCGTTAATAAGCTTCCAGTTCATTTGCATATGCGGAAAAATGGTGGGTGTCGGGGAGTTTCACAGAAACCCAAATCACTTCCAACGTGTGTCTTTTTTATTAAAATATTTAACCTTTTACTATGACTCAGAAACATCTGTTGGCATCACGCTCCGCGGTGAATCCAGCACTCGCAGGCAGCTCCGCGGTCCCGCCTCCCGCACCTGGCCGGCTCCCGCCAGGTAGCGGGCAGGAAAGACAAATGCCCGTGATTAACGCAGCGCTAGGAATTCACAGCTGGAGATGACAGTCTGGGACCAATCAGGAAACCGAGGCCCCGGGAGGCGGGCTGGCTCGCGCGGAGGCCCACAGAGCTGGGCCAGAGCCCGGGCCGCTCGGCCCGTGACCCACCTCTCGTCACCCACGATGTCGTGCCCGACCTGCGGACACCTGACGATCCCAGCCGACAGGTAGTGGGGGCCTATCCCCGACACCAGGTCAAAACCTCTTTCTCCTCGCGTGACTTCAGGAGAGAAGAACATGATTACTGCCCTCGGACCCGCTCCCAAGGACGGTCGCTTTCATCCTGATTACGCTTGGGTGGCAGGTGGCACTGTGGCCCCGGGGCTTCCGCCCGCGGATGCCATGCCCGCGGCTACGTCCCATGATGCAGCAATAGGGACACCGCGGATATCGTTAAGGTTGTTCACCAACTGGCCTTGAGAGGCGAGGTCACGCCGCCTTACGCAGGTGGGCCCCGTGGGGTCCCGTGCACCCTCAGAAGCAGAGACGGAAGCAGACGCGGAGGAAGAGGAGGCTGAGGCCGCCGCCTGAGGGTCACCCGAGGAGCCTCTGTCGGCTCGAAAACAAAGGGGGTCTCGCATCAGGGACACGGACTCCCAGTCCTGCGATTCCCAGGAGCCGAGTCCTGCCGACGCCCCTTCCTCAGGCTGCAGGTGAGAACCCCGGCCGGCCACACCACGGCCTCGGCCGTGGGAGGCCCCAAGCCGAGCACCCAGCGGGCGAACTCTGCCGAGATTCTGACGCCCGTGAGGTGGATGGTCTGTCACGCCACTGAGCCTGTGGTCGCCTGTGACAGCAGCCGCTTTGGAAACGAGAGCCGCTTTGACCCATCTGCTTTGCTCCGTCTCCACGGTTACCCCCTCGTCTCGGCCACCACCAGGTCTGGCCTGGACCAGGACGTGACCCCCAGCGCCTCCCACATCCGTCTGGCTCCTTCCCATGACCTCTTTACACCGCGGCCCAGATAACTTTTTCCAAACGGAACGCGATCATGTGACCCCGGGACACAGCTCCGCCTCTGCCGCCCCCACCGCATGGGCACCCTGAAGCCCTGCGTCTCTGAGTGCCACCTTTTATCTGCTCTTATCACCTCTCAGGTGGCAGAGCCCTGAGGACCCGACGACAACGGTCACCAGCTACAGCTCCACAGCACAAAGTCACTGCAGTGCAGACGCGGCCTGCGAAGCCCGGGCTCAGCAGGCGACTGACTCTGACCTGCTTTGCAGCTCCAGGAAGGTCCCCCGTGTCAAGCGGCCAGAACGGCTTCTCCGGCGTACGCCTCCCCACTGCCTCCATCAACTCCGCCTTCATCTTAAGGAAATACGTGTGTTTTTATTTCGTTTAGAGCCTATTGTAACCCAGCCAGGCTCAGGTGTGAGAATGTGTGAACAGCACGTTGTTTCCTTAATTGATGGACCCTTCACCACGCTCGGCCTCTTGCAGGGGCTCAGAGAATGGGGGCGACAGACGACGGGGGGGTTTCGGCGAGAGGAACTGCAACTCGGAGCACTGCTGCCGTGCGTGTGTGTGTGTGCGTGTGTGCGTGTGTGTGTGTGCGTGTTGCACATTGTGAACAAACAGACGGGGCAGTAAGCTCTCCTTGGCCCCGAAGAGCTCGTCGATCCCCGAGACAAACCACAACTGGGTACAGCTTGGGTGACAGACCAAAGAGCAGGCGACACAGGTCCCCCGCGAGCCCGCTGAGCGGTGGGCGTGTGAGAGACAGGGCTGGTGGCGCCCCTGTGGGAGGCCCTCCGGGCGACTTCGAAGGCGACTTCGAACTGGACTGTGAAGGACTAAGGCACCAGTCAGCGTCAAAGGCTAGGTTCCACGGTCAGGAGCCGGCAGCCCGCGAGCGACTCTGAGCAGGTCCACTGCCAGACATTCGGGGTGGCGGGTGGCGGGGGTGACGAGAATGGCACAAATGGAGGAAGAAAGGCAGGTCGCCGGCCGCCCATTCCCACTGGCCCAGGAGGGTGACGAGCATCAAGGAAACAAGTAATTGAAATGGACACAAATCAATGAGATGGTGACAAATAAAAATTCTAGCAGCCTGGGATGAGGTGTTATTCAAAATAACGTGCCTGGGCCTGACGCCTTTAGATTTACATTTAAACTCGATTAACAGGAACGGAGCTCCCTGCTGGGGGTGGCGAGGGGGGGGCGGGGGCGGGGTCGTAGGCCTTTAGAGAGGGTAGGGGGGGGCCGCCGGCCCTGCCACCCCGTCGCAGCCCGAGCACCCTCAGCGGGGCCGGCTCGGCGTCTCTGTGGCCAGCAGCAGAGCACACGGCTCGCCTCTCGTTTCTAAAGAGCCTGACATGGGCACACAGGCTGCTGCCATCTGAAGGCCTGGGGACATTTGTTACTTCTCTTCCTCTCGAGAGGTGGCTGTGACAAGGTCGGGCCTGGAGTGGTGTGGCCGGGCGCCCTGAGTCTCTGTCCACCCCCGCTCTGTTCCCCACTGGGAAGCGGGGACGGCAGAGCCTCCCCGGAGGAAGCGTCTGCAAAGGTCGCCTCAGGCCTCACGGGCGGGACTTGGGGGCCCGGGCACTTATGAGCACGGTCCAGTCATCCACGAGGCAGAGCCCACTGCCCAGGTTCGGGCTAGCGATCCCCGGGTCATCATCTGCCCCCTGATCTGGTGGCTTAGAACAGCAGTCGTGTTACTGTCCCCTGGGGTCCCTAACCAATCCCAGCTGATTTTCAGCAAAAAATAAATAAATAAATAAATAAATAAATAAATAAAAAATAAATAAATAAATAATATAATAATAAAATAATTTAAAAAAAAAATCACTGCTATTTTGATAAAGGAGAGATCTTCCCTTGTGTTGTTTTAATTTATAGTTATTTGATTACTATTAAGGTTTAAGACAATCTCCAGAGTTTCGGCCATTAATTCCTAAACTGCTTGGGGACGTTTATTTGAGGCCCTGAAGAAAGTTGTGAATATTGTTCCCAGTTAAAGGGACATTATCAAAATTATCTGGTGGTTCTTTTAGAAAAAATACAGGCTCCCTGATTCTACCCAAACCTCCTGAGTCAGAGTCTTCGATGGCAAAAGCCATCTGATGGCTCGACAATCCCGCAGGGAATCCCCACGGTCACGGGTTCCTGGGGCCGTCCACGGCCTCTCGCTGATAGGAAGTGCTCTGGCAACAGGCAGCAGGGCCCTGGGCCTGACCGAGCAGACACGCTGGCCTCAGGGACGCGGTTCTGACGCTGAGGTCGGCATTTTGTCTCATCGTGAAGTCCCGGAAGAATTATAGGACCAGAGAAGAAGATGGTGAGCCTTCCCGAACCTTCTTTTCGGAATCCGCAGCAGGATCTGCAGGGCTCTGATGCCAAGAGGCTGACAACCCCTGCCCTGGAGACACGGGGGCCAGCAGGAGCCTGAGGTCTGGGGTCCTTGTCTGGTCCCCAGACGCATCGTCGCCCAAACACGGTCCCCACGTTCGGACGACGGGTTAAGACATAAACGTGTGCAGCTCCCCACAGCCTTTCCCACCAGCGTCCCTCCTGCACCCCCCACCCCCCAAAAAACCCCGCCAAATTCCAGCTGCTTCTCCATTCTTAACCTCAGGCTTAGATCGCCAGCAATTTTGGAAACCGAGACAGGCTAGTCTGCCTAGAAACCTCCCGAGCATTGTAGGCTAATCCATTAAAATTAAAGAGAAGCAGGAGCCATCACTACAAACTGCGACATTATTGTTCAAGACAAGAGCGTCCTAATTATAAACGAGCGTTTTTATAGATGTCACAGGGGCTGTTTCGGTGCCACTGTGCTGAGGCTGAGAAGATGTTCTGGAGACGTGATAGGGACCCTCACATTATGGTCTCACTGGAGGGAAAAGAAGTTAATTAGGCTCTTTTTGGATATTAGTGGAGATAGACTTATTAGACACATCTACAAGCTAATGATATTTCCTATACTCTGCTATCGAAAAACAACAACCAAAAAAGCATTTAAATAAACGGATGTACAGTTCAGCCACTCCATCCCTTGAACCAGTATATTCAGCCTCGTTCCCCGCACTTCACTGGCGGAGTGTTTGTGGGGACCGTCCCGCGAGCCGCTGACAGGACGGTGCTCTCTGCGCACCCCGCCTCCCCCAGCCGCTGGTCGTCCAGCTTCGGGGTGAACGGCCTCACTGCGACTTGAGACCACTGGACCACAGCGACGGACGTCACTGTCACCAGTAACGGGTACGAACGGGGGCAGGGCAGAGGCTGGGGGACAGGCGGGAGGCAGTAGCCGGGTGGCCTGGGTGGCCACGGAGAAAAGGGGACCCCTCTGCAGGTCAGAAACCAAGGCAGCCTTGGGGGCCAGATGTACACTTCTCCGGGCACGGTCACCCCTTTCTCCATGCCAGCCGCTCCCACGTGGCCTCCAGCGGACGCGGCCGTCTGAGCTGGTCATAGCTGGGGACCCTGGCTGTGCGAGAGGCCCCTCAGCCGCCTCACCTTAGTGTCCACGCCGGTGGCACAGGTCATCACAGTCCCTACCTCAGAGTGCCTTTGAGAAGATTTACTTCACTGCTGTGCGCTGACCGCCCAGCCCAGTGCCCGCCCGTGGCGCATACCGCATAATCGTCACCTGTTATTGTCATCCTCAATTACTTTGACCGTCACTGTCACTGAACCCTTGCGCTTGAGTCTCTGTGGGGTTCCTGCTTCCGGCAGGAGGAAGTCCGGCCCCCTCCGTGGGGCCCACACAGCCCTCCATGTTCTCCCCCTCTCTCCCCCCGACCCCCAGCCCGCCCCTTCTCCCACGACCGACCGCCACCCAGAACCCCCATCCCGGCGGACACGCCTGTCTTCCGCGCCTGCTGCCCCTCGGCCCTGGGCCTCCCCTCCGCAGTGTGGCGGCTCCGCCCCCCCCCAACCCCTACACACCTCCTCGGGCCATCACCCACTTCACAGACTTTCCCCCTGCCCAAAGGCACGCTCCTCAGGGACAGAAGCCAGGACAACTCTCAGATGACTCCTCCTGTCCGTCCACGGCATCTTTTGAGGGAAAGGGATTCATTCACCAAACAGGAGTCCCAGGAGGCTCATCTGGTCGGAAGGGCCACCACTGTGCCCGGGTCCCACCACCTGCATGACACTGTCCGCCAGCTCCTAACTGTGCAGCTCGGTCACGTCTGGGAGCATCCCTGTTTCTCCCCTGCTGAGCTCAGCACGACGGACATTCAACCGTGGGAGTGGAAGACGGAGAGACGCATGTCCTGGTCCCCAGCTCCCTGGACAGTCACAGCAGAGACAGGGCCAGACGCGCCCCCCTGGAGGGGCCCTGTCCTGGGGCAGTGGGACCCCCGCAGACAGTGAGATGCTGCCCCAAAGAACTCAGTCACCTTCGCTCAGAGGTCGCGCCCGAGCGTCTGCCACGCCCCGTCTCACGCGTTTGGAGGTTACAACGAGGAGTGAGTTTATAAAGGATCCCTAAGTGCACGCGATGCACTCGCCCCTACCTGGAGGGCCTGAAGGACACGTATATCCGTCAGTCCTGACGAGGGGCCCACAGTGGAAAGCCCTGGGGACACAGGGCCGGACGCGGGTGCAGAAGTATCGTGGAGACCCATGTGCAGGGGTGACGGCCACCCACAAGGGTGTAGAGAGGCGCGTCTCCGCGTGCGGGGGCCACAGGCCCTCCGGACGCTGCCCCACCCCGGCCCGACTACGCCTTCCAAAACATACATGCCGACCTGGGAAGGAGTGACGAGAGAAAATTTATAATTTGCCAAACGTGAACCCAAATAGCCTGAATCTACTTTAAGTTGACTGAGATTGATTTTCAGGGAATTGGGTAGGTCAGGGGATACAAATAAAACTGATAGCTACGAAATACGGAGTTGCACTTCAGCACCCCTGAGGACCTGGCTTAACAAGCCCCTACTCTGACATTTTTCTCCTGTAATGCCGGAGTGTGACAGCCATAACCCATCCTGCCCGGGCCTGCTCAGAGCACCTTGACCAGGTCTCTGTGCGCGTCGGGGGAGACCCCACAGCCACAAGCATGCACCCCAATGCCCGGAAGGCTTGACTGGTCCCTCGACCCAGCAGGGGGTCAGCCAGGCAGGGACAGTGACACCAGAGATGACGGCAAACACTCAGATGCAAGACCCCCAGGGCTAAAAGGCCTGCCCGGTCCTCAGCGCACACTGTCTGTGGGGTCCTCAGCCCAGGACGGGAAATGTTTTCTCTCCGGTCCTCCCCACTTCCCCAAACTCTAGATCCAGGCACAACAGCTGCTTGTGGGCGTCCAGCACCTCAACTCAACACGCCTGAACGTGTGGGAACCGTGGGTCCACCCCAACCCCGGGCCCAGCCCCTCCCACGCAGCCTGCCATCCCTTCCCGTCTCTGGTCCTGACGACTCCGTCCCTGAGGTGGCTCCTTTCAAATACCCTGGCATCACTCGTGAGCCCTCTCGCTCTGCCCAGCAGGAAACCGCATGCCCGGCCACCGCTCACATCCGGTCACACTGCTCCGCTGCTCCCAGCGTCTCTAAGCATCTCCCTCGCGCCACCTGCCTGGCTCCCAGCCTCTCCCGGCCCGGCCCCGCCCCTGGCAGGCCCCGCCCCAGCCACGCCCCAGCACATCAGGCCCCGCCCCAGCCCCGCAGGCCCCGTCCCCGGCCTCTCCCCGGCCCCACCCCAGTCCAGCACGCCACGCCCTGGCCCCGCCTCGGCCCCTCCTCACGGCACATTTGAGCCTCTCGGGCACCGCAGCCTTCGAGGAAAATGACCGGCTTTCTCCTGGAGTGAGGAGGACGGGGCTGGAGGTCGCAGGAGGCGCCTGGGGTTTGTCCATCAGAAAGGCGTGGAGCCCGCACGAGGACCCGCCCCCAGGAGCCTAGCTCCGCCTGGTGATACCACGCGGCGTGTCCTCGAACGGACCACGTCTCCCTCGTGGGGACTCCAGCTACCGCTGCAAAGGACCCGGCTGACGGGGGTGGAGGGGGCGTTCTCTGCCCGAGGCAGAGCCTGGGGGGCTCCCGGCACTGCCCACGGCGGGAGATGTCGCTGCTCCCCACTGTTGCCCTGCTTGTTATTCCCTGTTGCCCATCTGCTTCTCTGACACTTAACTGCGACAATGTGACATCAAAAATTTCAGGGTCTGCAGCCCCCGCCCCTCCCTCCTTCTCCGCTAGCAGCTGGGACCTTCGACCCCAGCCAGCAGGCTCTGCCTCAGTCGGGGCAGGTCGCTGCCGCCCAGGAACACGCACACGCGCTTTTTTTTAATACTTAAAAGAAGGTCATGTACGTGAAGGAATGTAGGACACGGTGAGCCTTCGGCAAATATTAATGTCCTTCTCCTCCTCTTTGGAACTTCTCGAGTTCTCTAACCGTGGTGTTAATGCCTGCACGGGGGAGAGGTATGAAGTTCATGACTAAGGTATCGGAGAAAATCTTCCGATTCCACATCTGTAAAGCAAGGCCGGGAAAATGCCCCTCAGCGGTTGCGAGCCTGAGGATGAGCAGGCATGAGCTGCCGGGCCATGGGGACCCCGCCCTCCTGAGCCAAGGCAGCAGAGAGCCCTGTCGTGAGCCAGCACGCGGCTCGGGGAGCCAGGAGGAACACGCGGAGCACGTGATGGGAGCCCACCCGGGCAGGCAGATGCTGGGCAAGGCCGAGAAAGGCCAAGGCTGAGAGGCTGCACCGGCCAGCTCCGTGTGTCCCTGATCACGGTCCCCACATGTCACATGTCACGGTCACAGAACCAGTCTGAATTACTGAACCCCAAACACTTCCCCCGGTGAGTGAAGTGTCTTCACTCATCCGATCCAGCATTTACTGAAGGAACTGGAGGCCTAATTTACACTTTAATTCATTCACTCGCTTCCAGTCCCTGTGACCTGGGTGAGCGGCCCAAATTTACGAGCCCTGAGCCCTTGTGTTTACAGAAGTAGTCAGACAAGCTGGTCCTGACGATCGCTCGTCTTTGAGGTTCTGTCATTCTGAGGTGGGAAGACTGAGTGGGAGCCGGGCCTCGACCCAGGCTGCACAGCAGAAATGAACATCTCTTTAAAAAATAAAGGAACGTTAGAAATTATTTTGCGATTTAGTAGTATTTTGCTTATCACACACGGTTTTACATTTGCTAATTTGGGATTCCCAATGATATTTTTTTCATCTTAATGTCTCTTTTTTGATCATTCCATCAAACTAGTATAAAATCAACCGAATTTGATAGTTAATAGAGGTGCAATTTACTTCATCAACTATTTCAAGCTTTATGCATTGAATTACGTAATGATAGACAAAAATTATGAAGCCTTTTTGATATGCCAGGTACTATGCTAAGTATTTATATTTACAAGCTTGCTTAACTCTCTCAACCAAGCCATTGAGGACTTTTATCATGAGTGGGTGAGGAAACAGAAATTTAGGGAGATGAAGTCACTTGCTCAAGGTCACACAGCTAATAAAGGTTAGAGCTGGGTCTGGAATGTGAGCAGTCTGACACCAGCGTCCCGGTGACCTTGGGGGCCTGTGAATAACAGGATGTGCTGTCAAAGAAAAAAGAGCCTGTGAGATAGTCTTGCAAGAAACAACATGTAGTTTACACATAGCATATTTATATGTAGCAATTTCCATAAAAGCATCCCATAACAGAAATAACTGTGCTCGGAGGGCCGCCGGGAAGGAATGGCATCAGCAGTCTGCCGAGCGGCTGTGACGCCTTCAGCAGTGTGGTGCACACGCAAAGGTCACAGCAGTGAAGGTCACAGGCTCTGCCTCTCGGGGGCCAGAGTCACTCCAGGTTCGAGCCCAAAGGCTCATCACTGGGGCTGCGCAGGGCATGTCTGATCCTCCCTCTAGAAGCGCGAGGTCACCTTATGGGACTTTGAGCAGGAGGATGATGCACACACACACGGTCGAGCAAGCACACCCTCACGCGGGGGAGAGACCGTCTGAGTCTCCGACACCTGCCTTGTCCTTGGCCTCCACTCCCTCCGTGCCACACTGTCCAGCCCACTCCAGTGTGACTCCCACGTCCCACTGCTCCCCGGAACTTGGCTTCTTGTCCAGGCCACTGATGACCTGCACCTGAGGCTCCCAAAGTGTGTTCGGGGAGCAGTAGCTGCAGCCTCACCCTGCGGGGCCTTGGCCCAGCCCTGGGACACGATTCCCGTGACATCCCCGAGCAGGCCCTGTGCTTGTGAATGGGCTGTAGGAAGCACCTGCGTGGGACCACGCCCAGCGTGGCCAGTGACCACGTATCTTCTCACCCCCTCAGCCTCCCTGGACCAGTGTCAGCCCTGCCATTCCAGTCGCCGCTTCTGATCCTCTCTTCCGCCCACGTCAGCCCGGGGTCAGTCCCCACCGGTCCCTTACCCAGCCTTTCCCCCACGTCCAGCCCGCTCCAGGCACCTGCTCCCAACTTCCTTCCTCGGCGCCGGAGCCCGGGCGCACCCACACAGCGGAACAGGAAGGCGGCGCAGGCGGCACCCTCTGCCCCCTGCGGGAGCCCGACTGCCCGCCATGCGCGTTTGCTGTGCGACGCGTGCCTGGTGGCCCTCGGGGGTGGGGGTGGCCCTCTGGGGAGTGAGCTTTGCACTGGCTCCCAGACTGTCCCAGGGGCATCGGCCACCCCCCCACGCTGGTGGCTGGCCCCCAACCCCCTGACCCCAGGAAGGAGTGCGAACCACGCTGACCCGCGGCCCCCGTCCCTCCGCGCCGGCCAGAGCCCCGCCCCGTCTTTCCCGGAGCCCTGAGTGTGGGCCCCGTGCCCGCCCTGCCCTCGCGCCGCGGGCTCTGGGCCCCACTGGTCCCCGCCCTCGGCCCCCGTGTCCGCGGCCGCTCCTTCTGTTCCAGCCTCGCCCCGACGCCCACGAAGGCTGGTGACGCCGCCCCGTGGGGACTCTGCCGTGGTGCAGCGGGCTCCGTGGACACGCTGAACCACCGTCCCGTCGGACCCACCCGGCGCTGTAGCGGTGACACCCATGGAGGCCGGGGCCAGGCCCGGCGTGGCCTGGCGTGGCCCGGCGCCCCGAGCAGCTGAGGGCGGCACCAGGGTGCGAGCCGGGCTTTCTCAGCCCGAGGCCACGACGCGTCGTCACCCCTGCCCTGCCGGCCTCCCACATCCTCGCCTCCGCTGCACAAAGGCCACGTCAGTGTCACCGAGCAACAGATGGCCGCAGCCGACGAGAGCTGGGCGGTCGCCCACGCCCGGACCCTCAGGCTCCGTCGCCCCCGAGAGCAAGCGTTTCCCCGGATGCGGCCAGACACCTGTTCACCTGCAGGTCACGGCCCGGGGCAGCGCACCTTCCTCCCCCTGAGTGGCGACTCCAGCCTTGGGGGCCCTGCACGCAAACGCAGCAGGGCCACGGCTCCCCACTCCTGATGTCGAGGGGCTTCTAGAGGGAGCCGCGGGGCCAACGTCATCGCCCGTCGACTCTTCCCCGGAGGGGGCCATCGTGCCGCCGGGGCACCTGCAGCCGCAGGGGCCCGCGAGGCTGGCCGCCCGCCCTGCCGCTCGCCCCCCGGGCGGCTTCCGCGCAGCTCCCCGAGGCTGCGTCTCGGCCGAGGGCACGGCCGCCCTCCAGATGTTCCCTGGCAGTGACAAACACCCGACAGCTGTGGGCGGCGGGGTGAGGGGCTGGCGTTTCCAGCGTCGTCTGGAAGCGGGAGACGGTGCAGACGCAGCCCAGCTACAAACCGGCTGGCGATAAACAAATCTCTGACAACGTCCGTGGGATTCCACACGTCGGGGCGCGAAAGCCAAGCCCCAGGAACTACGCAAACGTCTGGCACTGTCTAAGCCAAACGCGGACCGCAGGAGACGCGCAAGGGATCCAAAAAGAGGCCCCAAAGCGGGCTCCTCCACATTAAAAAATATATATGTATCTTGTGTTTCGTCCGGCAGGGACGCTGAGCTGGGGCTGGCAAATCGGCGGTCGGAGCCACGGGCGAGGTCTCCCGGCCTGTGCACGGGTCTTCACAACCCACCGAAGTGACAGACAGCCCCGCCCCGGAGCCGTGCGCTCGGGGTCTAATCGGCTTACGTAAGGTAGGAGCTTTTGGGGCGTCCCAAACCCTTGTTTTTGAGTGATTTCTCAGCCACCTAAAAGACAAGACAGAAACGCACACGAAGGGCTCGGGGACGCGGAAAGCTGGGGTGGTGTGTGCCTCCCGCGGGGGTTGGGGTGCCTGAGGGCAAGAGAGAATTCTGGAAGGTACCCAAGCCGGGTCAGGCTGCTGACTCGAGGTCATGGTCAATAGTGAGGCAGGGCATAGGGCCCCAAAGTGAGCCCCGTCGTAGCCTCCCGGCGGCGAAGAGAAGTGGGTGTCAGGGCGGAGTGGCCGGCTTCCTCGGAGGGAAACAGCTTCCTCCGGCAGCAGACACGGCTCTCACGGTGACGGTGACGATGGCAGCCGCAGGGGTCCCAGCAGGAAGGGCAGCGCTCGGGTGACAAGCGGGGGGGGGGGGGGGGGGGGCGGGGGCAGCCCGGCCCGTCGCTGCACAGGGCGGCGGCGGCTTCTCCGAGGGACGGAGCCTCGGCTGGGGGCCTGACACGCTTGTCCCCGTGCCGCTCTGTTCTAGGGAGACGGGAACTTGGAGAGGCGCCTCGATGTGGCTTCTCACCTGCGCCAGGTAAAAGGAAAGGTAATGTGATTCGGACCGCCAGCCCGTCCCACTGGTGAGGTCTCACGTCTGGATGTTCTCTGGTCATGATCTGGGGACCAGCGTGCTGGGGGGTCGTGAGGCCGAGAGGGCCGTTTGCAGACCAAAAATGGAGCAAGACGTTGGACTCAGAAATAACGTCCCATGAAAACGTGCCAAGCCACAAAGGCCGGTGGCCGCCTCTCAGACAACCCAAAGCTGGACTCCACCCACCCAGTGCCCTGAGTCCCTTGCCAACAGGAACGCCGTTGTTCAAAGCCCAAAGGCTTTTCTTGGAAGATGTCTGTCTCTTGATCTAACACAAAAGAGAAGGAAAGACAATCCATCCTGAAGCCCCCGAGGTTGTGTGAAGGTCTGTGCACTGGGCAGGGCCTGCAACCATTGTCTCAGGGAGTCTGACACCCGACGCCTCCCCAGCCTCTGCCGGGAGAGTCAACTGTCAACGGGCATTGTTTCCAAGAGCTGCTGAACGCCAGGCCGTCTCCAGGCCTGTAATTAAAACCAGCTTAAAAAGATAATAAAAGCTGCACAAAGTTTTCTGAGTTTAACACTTTTATTGCAAAGACCCCTTAGGTTACAGAGAAATAACTTGAAGTGATTGGAAAACACACTAAAAATGTGTGTCTTCTAGAAAGGCTGGCTCCCACATGACCTTAGGCAAATTGCTTCGGGCTTCTGAGCCTCTCGCTCAGGTGACCCATGTCCCCGACTCTGTAAAAGCATTTCCTGTTGGGGGGGGGGGAGAGGAGGCGTGGAGAGATCTCTGTACTTGCCGCTCAATTTTTCTGCAAATCTAAAATGGCCCGAAACAGTAGAGTCTTTAAAAAAACGCAGAAGCCCACTCTAAACACCAGACAAAGGCAACCTGGACCTTTCTACAGAGTGACTGAGCCGTCCTCTCCAAAAACATCAGGGCCATTAAAAATAAGGAATGAATAAAAACTGTCACAACTTGAAGAGAGTGGACCCTGGAACCGAGAGAGGAAAGTACTGGAAAAACTGTTTAAATCTGAACAAAGCCTGATGTTCAAAAACCAACGATAACTAACTATATGAACACTGCATTAACCCACCTTGGTAAATAAGTAAGACATGTCACTTTGAAATACAGAAAGATGCATAGAAAAACCTGTGACTAACCCTGAGTACAATTATTCCTATGTAACTACCTTTAATTTTGGCGATTCCTCTCTCTCAGACACACAAAAATGTGTATTTCACATCGTTGGGTCATATAAGAACGAGAGGTTGAGTCTTCTTTTGCAATTTGCATAAATCATACATATTTCATCCTTTATCTCAACTCGTCAATAGTAAAATTTTAACCGCTTTGACACATTTATTCATTACGACAGTCTTTACTTGTCCTTATAAACCTCCATTCTTGACTCTGGCAAACACGTAAGTCCTGCTGAGCGGAGAGCGGCCTTGCTCCTCCGAAGGGCTCTGCCCCAGCCCTGCGCGTGGTCCCTAGAAAGGAGGCTGCAGGAAAAGGGTGAGCGGACGGAGTGCCGGGGTCCTGGCTTTCGGAGAATCCAAGCAGCCGAGCACACGTCGCTTGGACGACTCGTCAATCAATGCTGTTTCTTCGGTTTAAATATTCACTGTGAGGTCCCTGTAAATGACTCACTCCCTGCAGAAGCCACAGCTCAAGGCCCATTTGCCAGAATGTAGCTGACGAACTCCCGGGGTGCCCACGGCGCCCCGAGTCAGCGGGCCAGGAGACAGGCCCGAGGTCTTCATTGTCAGCAGCTTTCCGGTTGGTTCTGATGGGATTCCACGTCGGTCGCTGCCTTGCTGTGTGGAAGGCAGAGGGGTGGCGTTGGGGACTTTAACCGCGGCTGGCGGAGGGAGGGCCTCATTCCCACACGGGAGCCGTGCTCTGCCGTGTGGGTTGTGTGCTGCCCGAGGGCCAGCGGCAGCCCTGTGACAGCAGCTGACTGACTGCGTGGCTCGGGCCCCGTGGCCCTCAATGCCCAGGCCCGCTCAACCTCGTCCCCACGCCTTTGACAGAGCCCTGTCCAGGGCCCACCGCCACAGCCCCCCCCCCTGCAGGAAAACCTCTCCGCACCAGCTTTTATCTTGGTTCTTTTGCTAAAGGATGACGTTCTAGGTCAGAATTTCCCAAAAATATATCCTGAGGAACCTTTTTCCTACGTGGTAGACATCACTTACACATGTGCACACACACACACCCCTGCACAGATGCAGAAACGCATGCACATGCACATGCATGTGTGTGCATGCACACTCACACACCCACAGATAACACGTGTGCACACACGCACCTGCTCACATGCAGAAACACACATGCACACATGCATGCAGACACACATGCGCACATACATGTACACATGCACACGTGGGGAAGCGCACACACTCTGGTCCCCCTCGGCCATCAAGGCACACGTCCGCGTGTTCTCATCACTGAGAGTCCCGCACGGAGGGCATCTGACAGACCATGCGGAGAGGTCGGCCCGGCTTCCCGAACCACGGGCACCGCGGCTCCCGCTCGGGGGCTCTGGCACTCGCGCCCCGCCCCTCCCCCCGCCCCTCACCACCCGCGCCCCGCCCCGTGCCCCGCCCGCGCCCCGCCCCCCCCCCCCTTCTCCTGCCGATCATGCCCCGCCGGCCTCCGCGCCCATCCGCTCACGACTTCAATCAGACGCCGCAGGGGCCACGTCGGAGGCCCTTTGTCTCCCCGGCACGTAAGGTGAAGTCATGCCGAGTGCTCTTGTCAGAGGACGACGGCTGCACACTGCAAACCAGCGACGCTGTGGTGTGCACCAGGCGTGCGCGTGCACGCGTGTGTGTAGCCGCGACCTGTGTGTCCCGCCGACTCGCGGTGCGCGTGCAAGGCCGCCCTCTCCTGGAGCCTCTCGGCGGGCGCAGCCCCGCGCCCTCGTTAGGAGGAGCGGCTGACGCTGGCCGGTCGCTCTGGTCTCAGCTTGTGCCCTGTCGGGCCTCGTCAAGATCTTCCCTGCTCAGTTCCCGGGCGATCGTCATTTTAGAACCTGAGATAGGAAGGCGGTGGATTTTATGTGCTTAGCCGCTGCGATAAATGTTAATTAGTTTTCAATTTCCATAAAGTTCCCCGCTGACAGAAAGATTTGTTAAGCCGGTTAATGGCGAGCGGTGATGGTTCCGAAATTGGGGCGGGGGCTCAAGAGCAGACGCGGGCGGGCGGGCGGGCACGCGGAGCCCGCAGAGCGCGCTACCCTGAGCGAACCAGGGGAAGTGGTGCCCAGCGCATCGCCGCGCGGCCCGGCCTTCGAGAACCGCCGGGAAGAGCCGAATCCGGGACGGGGAAAACGTAGGGGACGCAGAGCGGGCGGCCGGCCAAGCGCTTTTATTGTTGGCCCTTAGGAAAACATAGAGAGAACTGAACGAAAAAGCCAAGAATTAGGACATGCGCGGTGGCCTACGTGCTGGATCTGGAATCGGGCGCCGAGTCGGCCATGCACCCCGTGGGGTTTTGGTGCCATCCAGAAACCTGGCTTCTGCCGAGAGCAGGCGCGTTGCTGGGATGGGACAGGACACAGGGAGGAGGGACAGGTCGGTGGCTTCGTCTCGCATAGCACAGATCCAGGCATCATGGCCTCGGATATGAGGGGTTTGCTTTCCTTCAGCACCCCGCGCTCACTGGCAAGTCTCCAACACACCCCGCACCTCGGCTGCATCTTCTGGAGAAGGAGATGCTTTTTGTGTTGGCCTCACGAAGCCGTGTCAGAGGCTGAAGGAAGTGACGCAGATGGCCCCGCGCCCGGCTCCCCGCAGACAGTCCCCCACGCCCGGCCCCAGAGGCGGTCCGCACACGCCGGCCCACACCGCGGCTGCTGGCTGGTGCGTCTGCGCAGGCCCAGGCACCTCAGTGCCACTGGCGGGCAAGCCCCAGAGTCCGTCAGGGGCCAGAGCCAGATGCTGCTACGGGTGTGTCCCCAGACGCCAGGGACAGCCGAGCACCGCGCCAGGCACGGCACTCAACTCCCGAAGCGGCCTCCACGCCCAGCGCCCCACCAACGCCCCCCACTCGTGCCCCCAACCTGCCCGCTCACTGTGCCCGGGGTGGGCACGGCTGACAGGGCCGCGGGCAGTGCTCACCCTCCCACACCCGAGGGGTCAGACACGCCCTGCAACCCCTTTGATCCAACCGAGGTAATGGACTAAGCCTCACTTTGCAGGACAGACAGATGCCACAACGGACCCTTTTGTCTTCCCAGCTTAGTGTCCCCCCAGCACTGTCCTCCCTCCGCCACGGGCGGGTGGATCTGCCTCCTACCCAGCGCCAGGCTGGAAGCTCGTGGCCTGGTGCCGTGCCATGGCAGGCGGCCTCTAGCCCCGGCATCGCACCTGCTCACAGAAAGCCCCGCCCGCCTTGCTCCAGCTGTGCCGGGTGCCCCCGGGGGAGCCAAGGGGTTCAAGGGAGCCGGGTCGGGGGTGCGGCTGCTCCAACGCCAGCGCCTCGTGTCCCGGGTTCGGTGAAACGCACTCCCGGCGAGTCCCGCCTCAGCCGGGCCCATGCTGACACGTGACAGCCCTTTCCAGGAACACGCCCAGCAGCCCCAGACCTTCTGACCTGGGACCACGGCTCACGAATATGCGATTTCAAAGTCTGGGCTCAGCGTGCACATGTTGGGGAGCCGAGTAAGAGAGAGTCGGGCCACAGAGAGAAGAGATAAATTAGGAGACCACCTCTCTCTTCCCAAAAACAAAAACAGCAAGAAAAAAGGAGGGAGGGAGGGAGGGAGGGAGGGAGGGAGGAAGGAAGGAAGGAAAGAAGGAAAGAAAACATTTCACTAAATCATCAGAAAAATTAGAACATATGATTGGAAACAATGCTATACAGGGGGAAATTCTCGGTTTTGTTATGTACTTAAATTTAGATGCTCGATTTTTTTTTTTTATGGTGAAATTTATAAATAAGCAAGAAACCAGGATAAAGCTTGGGTTAGAACACAACCTGCTTCTACAGGAATAAGATGGCATCTGGAAATATTCTCTTTTATTTTGTGTTCTTAACACAAAGAATAAAACGCGCATGATGCAGTTAGAGGTGGACTGACAGTGACATTTCATTAGCGGTTTGAATAAAGCAATTTCTTTCTAGCTCACAGCACCCAAGCAGGCAACCACAAAGCAAGCAGCGTCCCTTGCGACTCTGTCACAGAAACATCCATTAAAGATAAATAACCATACATAATTATATATATTTAATGCGGTAGACATTTCTTGAAGAAAAGGAACTTTATACTATTTTCAAACTCAATCTCTTGTGCGCCTGTCTCCGGCTCCGTTTTTGAAAAGAGAAGGCGAATGTGACTGCATAATGATCCAGGCGGTCCCCCGGGGGCGTGTAGCACACAATGCGATGCAACCTCATTAGACTACTCCGGCTTTAAATGGCGCTGTACACACAGCGTGTAGATTGAACAGTCCACCTCAGATCCTGGAGGGCTGGTCCACGCGGCAGCAAGCATCTGGACGATCCATGCCGAATCCCTTCATTGTTCCATTATTACTACCTAGGTATTGGATGTCTTGGTGGGAGTCAACGAATACCACCCGGAGACAGGGGGCAACGTGTCTTTGCTCAGAGCGTGCTCCGGCGAGGGCGAGAGCCAACATCACACGCACCTGGCACGGAGGCGGACGGCGCGCTGTGAGAGCAAAGAGGAGGCTCCGGGTGCGCCCCGCCTGGAGGCTGCTGGCCTGGGGTGACTGGCATGGGGTGCGGACCTGCTCCCCCTCCAGTGGGCCCCACGCCGGGAGTGGAGGGAACCCTGGGAAGGCGGCTGTCCCGTGCCGGCTGCCCCACGGCGGGCTGACCTCCGAGGCTGCTTGTAGTCAGTCGCTGGCGCCCGCCTCTTCCTCGGCCCGCACTTCGGCCTCACGTCGCGGTCCCCAGGGTCAGTTAATAGACGGGGAAAAGGCACCAGGGTGGCGAGTGCACAGGTCGAAGCCGAACACAGCCCAAGGTCTGCAGGTGCCCACCCTGTGCCCACCCTGGGGTGGCCCCAGGGGGCGGCGGGGAGGGGCAAGCGCAGCAGCAGGCAGCGGCGTGCGGGGTGCTCCGTCTCACACCTCGACGGAAGGCGGCGGCCTGAGGTACACACCTAGGCTGGCTCGCGCGTCCCTGAGTCCTCCCACGACAGTTTCCCGTGACAGAGCTCTGCACCCCGTGTCAGGTGTGGGCTGAGACTAGCGACTTGCTGCGAACGGGTAGAGCCAAGTGGAAGTGACAGTGTACGATGTGGTGGCCAGGTCATCAGAGGTCCCCCGACTTCCCCCGTGCTCTCTTGAGCCACTTGCTCTGGGGCAAAGCCAGCCGCCACGTCCTGAAGACTCTTAGGGGCTCCGAGAGGCACGTGAGACAAGGAGCCGAGGCCTCCAGCCAACGACCACGCAAGACGGATCCACTGACCTCAGCCAAACGCACGACGACTCGGCCCCGGGTGGCCCCTGGCTGTGCCCCCAGGAGGCGCCCCGAGCCAGGACCACCCAGCACAGCCCTCAAAAGTGCCCGACTCACAAACCACACGACAGTCAGTGTCGACTGTGCGGAGCCACCGGGCTAAACGGCTCATCTAACTCTCACACGTGCGCCGCGAGGCAAGCACCGTGGGTCCCTGATTTTACAGGTGAGGAGCCTGAGACGCAGGGCGGTAGAGATCCCGCCCCAGGACGCGGCCTGCGCTGCTCTCCGTGGACAAGTAAACGTGCATGTTTTCATGTTTAACGTCACTGATATCGGGGTCCCTCTGACAATCACCAGCGTCCCCCAGTCGCTGGCAGCCCAGGGGCGGCCCGATCGAGACGCAGTTTTGTGCACGCGCGTGGCCTTGGTCGTGGCTCGCTGCTCATGTTGTTATGGCTTCAACGGGGCTGCACGCATCGAGCTAAACTGCTTTCAAAATGTCTTCGAAAGTGTGTTCCATGACACGGAATAAAAAGGCAAAGTTATTGTGTACTTAAAAAGCCAAAAATAGAGCAGCAGGTAATAATTTTTATATCCGAGAAGGAAATGTTTCTTGCCGGAGGCACAGCAGCGACTCTGCGTTTCCCAGCAAGACGACCAGCCGGTCCTTGACGGGGCCCGAGGATGACACCGTCTGTACGTGCCCGACACGGTCCCTCTGCCCGAGACACATGCCGAAGGGTTGCCTGTCACGCGCCAAGCGAGGCACTGGAGAGACGGCCAAACTCCCGGGAAAAGGGGGACAGCCGGGCGAGGAGAGGCGGCGGCGGAGTGGACACGTGGGCCCCGACCTTTCTGGCACCAGAGCCCGGAGCCCCTGTGAGACTCTAAGGCCTGACGATCCGAGGCGGAGCCGAGGCGGCGATGCTGGTGCTGGGGGCGGCTGCAGACGCAGGCGAATCTTGGCTGCCACTCACCTCCTGCCGTGCAACGCGGTCCCTGACAGGTCACGGACGGGGGCGGGGGGGCCCTGACGCAGAGCCACGGTCGGAGACGGCTTCCTTGTTTAAGTGCGACACCGCTTTCCTTCTTGCTGTTCACGGCAGTCACGGGCGACCTGTGATCGGTGGTGTCTCAGCGGTGACAGGAACGTCACCCGGTGGGCGCGATGTGACCCCGGTGACGACGTCCCAGAGACGGTGTTCTCAGTCCCCTCCGCGAGCCAGCGTCCCGGGGGCTCAGGAAATGCCTCGTCCGCTCTGCGCCTCAGACGCCAGCCGCGCAAATCACTCGCGGGCCCTGAAACGTCCTGGGCGTTGGATGCGTGACAATGTGACCGCGTTTCACACTGCTCAGCCGTGCCTGAAACCGGTCAAGAGGGCACGTGTGCGCAGTGTGCGTTTTACCACAGTTAGGTAAATGAACACACAAACAAATCGTTTCCGTCTCAGGTGTCCTGTTGGCTCTCTGCCTCTGGGCGAGGCGGAGGGTGTTGGCGGGCGGCGGGGGCCGGAGTTATGGCCATAATATCAGAAAGCGTCCAAGTGGCCGAGCGGGGATCTGCCACGGGCCAGAGAGAGGCCAGGCGGGGACAGGCCTGCACAGGTGAGTCACTTTTAGGAGAACAAGTGGTTTCAGGCTGGGGGGCGGGAAGGAACCCCAAAGCCAGAGGGTGAAAAGGCAACAACTCCTCTAGGCTCTTCCGGTGTTTTGCCGGGGGCCCGACGCGGCGCCGCCCGAGCTCGGTCCGTTTCTCCTGGTGCAGAACGAGGTCAGGATTCGGTTCCGTTTTTCTGTCTTGATCTCTCTCTCCCCTGCCCCTTCCCCTTCCTCCCCCCTTCTTTGTTCATTTAACTACTAGTTCTTTAACCTCCTCTACCCAGTCACCACTCCGGGCCTGTAAAGTGGTGGGCAAAGCAAAGTCCCCACCCGCACAGCTCTGACAGGCTGGTGACGGAAACAGATGCCCGTTTCAATAAACAAACGCGGATAAGTGTTGTAAAGGCAAAGAACAGGTACCGCCGCCACCTCTTAGCGCAGAAACATGTGCGGTGGCGTGTGGCACACGTCTCTGTTGGAAAAGCCTGATGGAAATCATGATATGACAATACTGAGGCCGCCAGCTCAGCTGACGCAGGGGCTGCAGGTGGGGCTCGGCCTGCAGGAGAGAGGACAAAAGGCCGAAAGGCGGGGGCAGGGGGGATCCGGACGCAGGGCGCAGGTCCCTAACCAGCCGCGTCCCGCCCAGATCCATCCCCAGCTCCCCGTCACCCAGAGCCACTCAGTTCCCTCTCCACGGCCTTTCTGTCTTTTCTTTTCTCTTCTTTCGAGCAGGGAGGCGACCGCGGAGTGAACAGGCGTGCAAGCTGGGTCGTGTCCAGCCTATCCAGGCGGCGGAGGCGGACCCCGGGGAGGGCTGAGATCTCCGGTCCCACCGCCGGGGCGACCGGACGCTGTCGCTAATGCCTTTGACATTATTAGGCTAGACAGAGGGACGTCACAGCGAATCATTTTCAATGTTTTTCCATATTCATAACGGACTAAATATAGTCGGGGGGATGGGGCCAGCGGGCACAGGCCCCCGGATGGTCATGTGGATGGTGCCTACGACGAGAGTAAATGCCAGCCCAGCCTCTTCATTCCCCGAGGGCAGAGAGACCCGTGTCCACATCCTGCGACCCAAAGACGAAGCCGAGACGCGGCTGTTAGATTTTCGCCCTTGTTCCCCAGGAAAGATTCGGATGACATGTCACGAGTCCAGGCCTTGGCTCTGACCCGCGGACGTTTCGAGGGCACAGCCCCGGCCAGGGGCAGCAGTGCCAACCCGCTCCCCCCCGGTGGCCTGTGCCCCTGTCCGGTGCCAAAGCCCGGCCCTGATTTTCCTAAAATGAGACGGTTACGTTTTACATAAAGGGGAATGTGGGGGGGGGGTGCGACTATGAAACAGACAAATAAGCCTTCTTCTCTATAACGCCACGGACAGTGGAGGCAGAGAAGGGGCAGCAGGACAAAGGGCCGCAGGTCCACTCAGAAGCTAAGAACTCAGCTGGCAATGCCTACGACGCTGCCAGAAATGTCCAGCTCAGAGGTTTTCATGGGTCAGATTTAATGCTAACTGTATGCACGTGTGTCATTCAGCGTTTAGTCCCAAACAAAAGCAAAAGGCACTCTTTATTAATTTGGTCTTAATTTCTGAACTTCCTGATTCCAAGGTAATATAAGTTCAATTAAATAACTGAAAAAATCGCAAGAAGTCAGGTTACATGTGACCCACACATATGTACGGATGTATGTGTATGATCTGGTCGGCACGTGGATGTGTGTATTATACCGTCTTGGGGTTTAAAACTCTTCTTCACAGAGTGTGATGTGTGCGTATACCATTTGATTGTAATGTTCACCTGAGAGAGAGCTAGAAGATTTTCATTTAGCACAGAATGCATTCATTATCGAGACCCACATCAGTGGGCTAGAAAATCACCCTGTCGATTTTAGAAATAATTTGGGGTGAGGACACGGGGCGTGCCCGATGTGCGTGCCGGGGTGTCTGCTTGGTAGACCGGGGCTGCTCCCCATTTCCCAGGGTGTCCTTCCGCAGGGCTCTGGGCCACAGCCGCTAAGGGAAGAGCCCGCATGAAATGCGGGAGCTGAGCGCGAGCAGCACCCCGTACTCTGGGGGTCCTGGCGGTCTGTCACTGACAGACAGACACGCAGGTGCCTCGCGAGTCCCGGCTCGTCCCCAGTCCCCCCACCCCACGGCCCGCTCGACTGCGGACCCGCGGAGGCAGGCCCCAGCCAGCAGCGCCCGGTCACCCTGTGCGGTCCCCGCTCCGAGGTCCGTGCTGACCACCTCACGTGCTCGGGGCTTAGACTCTGTGCAAGCCCCGACCTGCCCACCCGCCCCTGCCCTCCTCCCTGGTCCTCTAACCTCCCAGTCCACGCCGCCGTTTCTTAAGATCCTGTCGCAATTCTGCAAGGCCCGATTTCTGTGATGCAGGTCTCCTCCTGCTTCCCTAACCAAACCCTGGCCGACACAGGTATTTGCTCCAGACACGGCTCCAGACAAACAGAAACTAAAGGGTGGGAAATCTCGGGTTCGATCCTCGTTCTCTCGTGGTGAAGGAGGAACTGCTAGTTTGAGGCATGCAGTAGCGTATCAGCTATTTAAATCACCACCAGAGGTCACCTGGGGTCAAGTACCTACGGCGGACAAGGCTCAGAGTGACCAATAATAACTTGCTCCATGGAACATTCTAGTAGAAATAGGATATACGGACTATTCGGTCAGTTGACTGCATCTTAGTACATACACCGTGGAGTTGGACTAAGAAGATGAGGTGCTTGGAGCTTTAAATTCCCAGAACAGGGTCCACAAGACTCCGTCAGCTGGTTTATGTAAAACACTAACAAGAACTCATACCTCTTATAGCTTCAGATTGGGATATTCGAAAACAAACCCGAAGTTTAATCTTGTGGGCAAATAAATCACAATAAAAATAGGATTTATAAGCATGAAGAACTAAGACACAACTTACCAAAACTGACACAGAAAAAAATGGAAATGTAAATAGTCAAATCTATTTTTTAAATTGAATTGATAATAAAAAATAAGACTTTCCCACAATAAAACTCCACACTCAGAGCTTTCACCGGTCAGTTCTATCAAATATATAAAGGGAGAAATAATAATAATCTTTTAAAAAAAAAAACTTGCAGAAAATAGAGAAGAAAGCTACATAGTTTCTTCCTAGGGCTGATGTAACCTTAATGTCAAAATTTTTCAAGCTATCTCAGGAAAGGGAAATCACAGGTCTGTGTCTATAAACACAGAGCATTTCTTAACGAAATCTTGCAACTCTCTTCACGACCAAGTGGCGTTTATTCCAAAAATGCAATGTTGGCTTAATGATTGAAAATCGATTCATCACAATAACAGAATAAAAGAGTAAAAGACATATAATCACCTCAATAGAGGAAGAAAAAAACTATCAGAACTCAATGGTCCCTCACGATTTGAAAAATCCTTAGAACAGAAACAGAAGGAAGCTTTCTGGCCTTATGCAAGGCGTCTGAGAAACCCGTGTGATCATCACCCTTCACGGTGATGACGAGAGAGCGAATGTTTTTCCCTGGGGACTGGACACAAGGCGGGCAGGCGCCTGTGTGGCCGCGCACGGTGTTCTCCGGGGCAACGAGGTGAAACAATAAGAAGCAAACGTTTGAAAGAAAGTCGTAAAGAATTCATAGATGCAATAACTGTTTATCTAGAAATATTTATGGGGACTTAAAAAAAAAAAAGCTGTGAGGCCCAGTAAGTGGAACCAGGAAAAGCTACGAGATGCAAGGTCAACATAAAACGCCAGCAAAGGATTGGAAAACAGGAAAAACGCGACATTTAACGAGAATCGTGGAAGACTTCTGCCCTGAAAATACTAAGCGGCCCATGTGGATTGGGGAACACCTCAGCGAACGGGCAGCCGCACCGTCTCCGCGGTGGGAAAATCGCATCGCAAAGACGCGGCTTCTCCTGACACTGACCTACGTGTCAACCCCGACCCCTGCGATGACTCCTGCGGCTTTTTAAAACGAGAGGTGAGCACGCTGATTCCGAAACCGGTGTGGAAATGCGAAGCCTCGGAACGACCAAAACAATCTCAAAACGTGAAAGCGAGAGAGCAAAGCTGACCTCTCAGCGCGACGTCCAGACCGGCCGTAATGCTGCCGCCAGCTGTGACGCTCACGTGGCGTCAGAGACGGCGGCGGAACGGGGCCCCCGAAGCAACACCGCGTGCGCAGGAAACGGGTTTCGCCGAAGCCGCCCCGGCAGCTCGGCGAGGCAGGAACGCTTCAGAGCAGGCGGCTGGAGCGGCTGGCTGTCTGCACGGTGTGGACGGAGCCCCCACGGCGGATGCGGGGACACCAGGGCCCTGGCAGAGGTGGGGGAGGGGAGGGGGGCTCGCGGGGCCGGGGGCTCCACGGTGCCGTCGACCTGGGCCCACGGGTGGCAGGAGGGGCGCTACACCCCACGCGGGTCCTTGGGAACCCGAGGCTGTCGTGGGGCCAGCAGCTGCCTCGGCCGTATCGCCTGGTCTTCCCCGGGCTCAGCACTGCGCTCGCCTGACAGGCGCTGGGTGCCGGTGCTGCTGGTCCAGGCTGGCGTCGGGCTCCGAAAGTGACAGCTCCCCAGCTCCTCCCCTTGTCTCTCTCTCCATCTGTGACCTTCTCGTCACTGCTTTGTTTTACATCTCTGAACATTTTATTTACTACCATTTTAGTGGCTTTTCAAGAAGAAGCAAAGATAAATGAGTGTAATCGATCTGTCTTTTTTTTTTTTTGCTGAAAGTTTTTTATAGAAGATTTTTTAAATTGCTATTTGAAGGGGTAAGTTTTATTTAACTGAAAATTAACCAACGTGACCTGCCTCTTCCTCTGATGGTGACGGATGGAGCGTTGCAAGTTATCATAAAATGACGGGACGGGGGGCTAACACTGGATCTGCCCTCTGCTTGACCGAACGCACATGGATGTTACTCCAGCCCAGAAGCTTCTTCTGTAGAACGTCAATATCGTAATTGTACTTGATTCCTGGTTAACCGGAGTGTTTTGAGGTTAAACGAAAAATTATTTACGAGACGCGTCCGGGCCCTGCGTGGCAGTAATTAAGCTCCACATTTATGCGGGTCCTGGCTCCCACTGGCCTCAGACCCACACAGCACGGAAAGGAACACACAGTAACCAGGAGCGAATGGTTCTGGAGTCAGACAGAACTCAGCGCGAATCTGACCTGAGCCACCAGCAACGTCACCGGAGTCACCTTTCCTCATCTGCAGAAAACAGCCTCTGACAAAGGTCTAGCAACTCTGTTTAAAAGTGCAGTCAATTGATAAGAAAAGCAAAGACCCCTAAAAGCCAATAAGATAAAAACCAACCCATTCACAAGAAGACGGGAAAAGGCTAGGAAATTAATGCAATGAAAATGTTCCATCTCACCGTTCATTTTTTTAAGGATGCAGAAATTAAGACAAGACATTATTTCCACCTGCCCATCAGCACACATGCCTTTACCTGACGACCCTCGTTCCCGCCCAGAGAACAGCCTACTCCCTACGACCCCTCGTCACCGTCCCAAGACAGGACGCTTCGCAAGGCGCCTTCACGGAATGACTGGAGACCCAGAAAAATGCCGCCTCTTCTGGTCCGGCAGCTCGTCCCCTGTGTGGGTACTTCTGCGTGACACACGTGGACGTGCAACACACAAAAGAATCCTTTCTTCTTTTATGTATGTATAATTTTTACTTCTTTGTATTTATCTTTAAAATACCTGAGGCCACATTCGGGGGCCTCCCACCTCGTCCCCTGATCCGGCCACGCTGGGTCGCCTCCTCTGCTCCTGTTGCAGCCACCTTGACCTTCTGGGCCAGGAGTCCAGCCGGGGAATGGCAGCTGCACACTCTTCTCTACCAAACTCTGGGAGAGGGGCCCCCACGCGCGGGGTCAGCTTCGTCTCCTGGAAGGTTTTTATCTCTAACGCTCAAGCTGGGCACCGGCCCCCAGGACCCCCAAACCCAGGAAACACGCAGTAAATTCTCCCCAGCAGTTCTCATGCGATGCCGCCCCCTGGTCCTCCCCACTGGCTCTCTCTAAAGAAACCCTTCCTCTAAGACTCTGGAATGCCCCTCCCCCCACCTTAATCTCAGCCTCTGCCACTGGTCTCAGCTGTGGAACTCGAAGCGGGAGGGGACTTGCTTGACTACCCTGAGTATACGGAGGGGGCACATGCCAGAGAGACTCTGAAGGGGTGACGGTAGGGCAAAGGGGTGGAAGTGGCGGGGTGCGGGGCAGGCGGGGGAAGAGCTCTGCTGGCGAAGGCGGGGGTGGGGGGGACCTCACGGCTGTGGGCCTGGCGCGTTCCGGGTGTACTGGAAGGGGCAGGCGGGCAGCACGGAGGCGGGGACAGCAGCCGGGGACCGAGTGCGGGACGTCGCAGGCAGGGCCGCGCGTGGGGCTGCTGTTCTAGCGAGTGAGGTTTGGGAGCAAGGAGAGGCGTGACGTGACCGGGGGCCAGGCGGCCTCCGCGGCAGCAGCAGAAGCAGCCAGGCGGTGACAGCGGGACGCGCCCGACGCCCGAGCTGGAACCCGAGGCTGTGAGGCGCGCGGCGGGAAGGCGTCGAGCCGCGGGAGGGAGGACGTTCAGAGAGGGGGATTCTGAACTTCCCAGGGGGCCCGGCCGGCCGGGGCCTGGCCTGCCCTGGGGGCCGCGTCCTCGGGGAAACTCCCCGCAAGGCCTCAGCCCAGAGCCATCGTCCCCAAGCCTCATCGACCGCCGACCCCAGACCCTTCCCACCCCGTACCCGGGGCGGGTCTGCACGACACCGGCTGAGACGCGTGGCCCAAGAACGGCCCCGACGCGCGGCCAGGGCGGGGGCCCCTGTGCCCGCCGATCCACATCCGCACCCCAGACGATGCAGGGAGCAGACGGGGGCCGCCGTCCAGGCTCCAGGGCGACCTCGCCGCTTGCGGGTCTGGCCTGAGCAACGTCTCCCTGGCGTCGAGTTTCTGACACTTTTGTGCGGACGCATCAGGTTTTGGATTGCTGTTATGAACTCCCATTTCTCTCTGAAATCTAGACGCGTCAGGGCAAGGATCCCAAAATCTCAGTGACCCCGGGGGCCGGGCCGGTCGGTAACAGCCATGCAGGGGGCGAGGCCCGGGACACCGGGGCGTGACGGGTGCTCTGTGGAACCACCAGGCTCCTGCTCCCGGGGACCTTCCAGTTGGCGAAGGAAAGAAAGAAACGCAGCGCTGACAAAACGGGCCGATGGCGAGACCCTCCCCCCCCAACGCCGCGTCTCCCGCCGGCGCACGATCGTTCCTCTTAGTCCCCAAGCCCACCTTTCCCCAGATCAGCTGAAAACAGACGCTGAGACATGCTCAGAGCAGCCCAAACCGAAGCGGAGCCAGAAGCAGGGCCTGGCGGCCTGCACGCTGCCGCCGCCCCCCGTGAGGACGCGAGCGGCCCCTCTCACCCGGGGCCGCTTCCGCCCTGTGCGTTTACACTCGCTGTTTTCCCCCCGACAGGACGATAGACTGCTTCTCCGTGCCGTAAACGTGCATGATCCACTATCCCGCACCCTCCAATGTTACAGGAACCCGCGTCCCGCCATTTGTCTTAAACAGGCAACATTTTTTACTTTTCCTCTTGAGCGCTTTGAAAAACCTAAACAGGAAGTTATAGCACGCCTTCGAACTTTCAACGTGAGGGGCTTCTTCCTTCTTCTATTTGAATAATCCTCGACACTCTTCAAAGTGCCTGCGCACGTGGCACTAGTCAGGATGTGCCAGGCTACGTGGCGATAACAAACGACCCTAAGAGAGCTCGAGGGGCCGACCCAGCGGACGCCTGGCTCACGCCGCAGCGGGGCTCTGCTTGCTGCGGCTGCTCAGGGACCCAGCCCGGCAGCCCCGCCACGTCCTCGCGCTGGGAGCCTCTGGCCCCTGCTGAAGCAAGAGAGCACGTGGCCTGTCAGTCGCCGGGCTCACAAGTTCCCTCCTAAAACCAACACACGCCAGCTCTGCTCACTTGTCACGGCAACTTAACCGCTGAGCGGGTGGGAGCGAGAAGGGGCCCGTGCGGCACACCCGGCAAGCTCAGGGAGCCACGCGGCAGGCCTGACCGGCTCGGCGGCCAGAAGCGACCGCACAGGACGGTCCGACCACGGGCAGGTCCGGGCGGCGGCCACGTCACAGGCTCGTAGCTCCCTTAGCGAAGCTGGTCTTTTCCTCAAGAGAGCTCTGCCCACCGCCCCTGTGAATCGGGGACCAGGCGCCTCGAAGCGGCAGAGCGGCTTACCTTTTCAGACGCACCCCGAGCAGAGACCACAGCACCCCTCACTGCTCTCTTGCCCCCGAGTGCCATCGCCCGGTGCCGCCGTGTGAAGTATCAACTACCCTGCACCCACTGGCGTCAAAGAAGAATGTGCTTCTGCACCCTGCCTTGTGTCCAGCCCCGGGGGCCCCCGCCCCTGCATCCCCCCTGCCTCTTTGACCTACCGCCCGTGGAACCCGTGGAAGCTTCTTACGTCCCCCCTTTGACTCTAAATGCATAAAAGGCACCGTGAAAACCACCAGCCTCCGGAGTGTCTTCTCCCGCCACTGAGATCCGGCTTCCGGGCACCTTCTCCAGAATGTGGCCCAAACGCTCACAAAATGTTCTCTAGGTTTGGACGTCCTTTCTTTAGTGCCAGGAGGAAGCGCCACCCGACCCACACCCCAAGGAGCTCCAGAAATACCTGACGTCGCCCCGGAGACCTGCAGCGTGCGTGCGGACCCGTACTTGTTGTGGGAAGAAACCGAGACCGTGAAACCTACTCGTTTCCAGAGCGCAGAAGCAAAAGCCTCGTTCCTTGGGTCTTGGCTTCACGTCTCCAGCACGGCACGGCCTCGGCCCTCGGCTGTGATTACCAAACTCCCTCATTATTTATTTATGCCCTCCTGGTTCAAAGAATATTCGAGCGGCAGTATGTGGTAGTTGTGCCATGGCCTTTATTGTTGTTGTGTTGTTGTTGTTGTTATTATTATTATTATTATTGTTATTACACACACAGAGTTTCTGGCAGGAAACAGGTTTTATAGTCCTTTGAAGTTTTTCCATTTAACAATCTATTAAAATAATGACACGGTTCATTCAATCGACCCTACTGTTTGAGATGATTGAAAATAATGATTCCTTTGAAGGAAAAAAAAAAAAGAGTCGATTCAGAGGTCACCTGTGGGTGCGAAGGCGGAAGCCTTCAAGCCCGGCATGCTACAGCCGCACCCCTGTGCTAAGTTCTAGGGGTGGGGTGGGGCACCTACCAAGTCCCTTGTGCCTTTCAGAATCTGGGCACAACCTTCTAGATTCCTTTCAACCGTCAGCCGTGGGTGACTACGCCTCAAAGTGGGGCCCTCTGCCCAGCGATGACCCACCGGGCGCTTCCCGGGGCCACTGAGCTTCCTGTCTTGGACAGAAAACGAAATACACATCAGATGACCACAAAGGGTCCGCAAACCGCAAACGGGATGGATAGCGTGAACGACGATGTAAGTTGAGGCACCGTCTTCTCTCATTCTCGTTATGGATGTTTTTCAGAGTCTGGAATTAATAGATTCCGGGGACAACTGGCATCTCAGACGTTAGTTAACAGACACATTGGCACAACAGTGAGCCCTTTCTCTGCCCTTTCTCTGCGTGTGTGTGTTTGTGGGGGCAGGGAGCCTTCCTGCACATGCGTGTGCGTGAGATGCAGCCCGTTAGCCCGTGGGCATTGTGTGTCTGTGTTTCTGGGGCCCCTGGGATGAATGAAATTACGGTGAACAATTCAGAGGCAGCCTATTTTCCCCAACTTCCTCGAAACTGGTTTCACGCGTCTTCATTTTAATAGGACCGAAATGAAGGATGCTGACTCGCTAAGAAGCTGAGTTGAGAGGCGTGAATTCCTCGTGGACGGCTACGCACAGCTGTGGGTTAGTATTTCAAAAAGATACGATGATTTTGCCTAATGTTTAAGGAGTTACATTTTAAGTTTAGACCAGGAAGATCTGTTTACAAGGACTTTCAAAACTGAGGAATGTTTCAAGTGGGCGGCATAGCACGGCCAAGAATATATTTTACTCAGAAGTAACACAGAATGCAGAAAGCACCTATATACTTTAATTTTTTCACCAGTATAGTCAGGATAATGATAATGCCAACTCATATTGTTGTGTCTGACACATAATAATGGGTCAACGATCTCCATCCTCATTGCAATGATACACTAATCGTTTCCATTTTTTAAAAATTTCCAGCCATAAAATTCATTTACTCAAATATCTTAAATAGAAGCTGTGTGTGTAAAGTGTGTGTGTAAACAGAATTGCTCTGGTTGAAGAGAGGGCAGAGACCCTGGACCCCTCCCACCCCCAAATTCCAACCCCTGCCCTTGTGGGGGCGCCAGACAGCACGTTGGGAAAATCAACGCTTTATACAGGGTTCCCCGACTTTCCAACAGCACAATGTCCCTGTGAAACCTCCCATGAGCCCAAGCGGTGTCAAGCGAGAAATCACCATTAATTTATACGGAAAAATCTGAGCCATCCCAGACCCCAAAATAACTGACCAAATTGTACCAAATAACACAAACGACCTCAAATAACACAACACGAAAGTGGGGGTGACCGGTGAGAACGCAGCTATGGGAGACAGGGGGCGTGGGACAGCGAGGCCTCTCACCAGCCCGCGGTCTCGGTGACGGCCCCCTGCGAAGCCAATGCTGACCGCTGGGCCCGTGTCTCTCCTTTTTTCGTAAAAGCTGAAACTCTTTGGGTTCCTCTCGGTCAGCAAAAAAACAGATGCCCGAGCAGACCTTCCGTAAAAGCGACGCGGTGTGAAGCGGGGCACCCGCACTGCCCTGGTTGGCGCGTGATGCAGGTGCGATTTCCAGCTACACGGCCCCTCTACACACGCATTCGGAACGGGATTTGTATGGTCTGGGCCATCGTCACCCTGGCTAGCAGCAGTGATGACAGGGCAGGTGGCCTCATGGCTTGCGGTCGCTGTCACAGGAAACCATGGTCCAGGTGCTCTGGACGATTACCGGGCCACGTCCCAGTTCTAGGTGAGGTCTCAGAGTAGCAGGGTGGATGGGGGGCGGTGACAGGAGACCGCCAGCTGCTATCGACAGCCCATGTCCTCCTCGCCGACATCTCCAAACCCCCCTGCATTTGGATGTGGCCATGTGACCGGGCCACAGCCACTGAAAACATGAACAGATAAGATATGTCCTGCTTCCAGAACCGTCCCCTAAAAATCTCCCTCGTCCTGTCCTCTGCATTCTTTTTGCCTGTGGCTGGCAGGAATGTTGGTGGCGCATCCTCCGCCAGCTGGGTCGCCATATGACTGCACGAACGAGGGCCTCTCCATCAGCCTGCTCTTCTGCTTAGCGCTGTGGCACATCAAAAGGCCCATACTGTGCCTGAGCCTCGATACGTTCGGGGACCTATTCGTATCGCAGCCAATTCACCTTGGTGACTGGTACGATCAATAGCATCAACCCCTCCAAGTGGCCCTTTACTCCAAACTCCATGGGAAGAGTCTCATGCATTTTTTGTTTTTATTCCTGATGGGGACAGGTGATTCTGGAGGTTTCAGGATGGGACGACCATGTGCAGAGCGGCTCCGCGGCAAACAAGTCAGCACAGTCCGCGTCCACCGTGGGCAGCTCACGGCGGAAGAGCCCGGGCCGGGGAACAGGCCTGACCGACCGGACCAGAGCTCCGCGGCCCGTGGGCCTCGCAGAGCAGGCCGACCGCAGGGGGCTGGCCTTCCCCCCGCGCCGCCGCTCACGCTGGGCAGCGCCCCGTCTCGCTCCACGGCCCCGCAGCCCGAGGCCCCGCAGCCCGAGGCCCCGCAGCCCGAGGCCCCGCAGACGGCCGGTTCTCCCGCTTTTTTCTTGCCCATCGCACTGAGCGCGCCCCCACGTGTCGGCCGGTCTGGTGTTCACTTCCTGTCCTCTCTCTCGCCGGCTGCGGCCCCGCCGTGATCATGCAGCTGGAATTTCAAACTGTTTTCTCAGCTCATCACCGGAACCTACGCCTGCCCAGGCACAGCCCGATTTCCCCCCCTAGGCAACCTGGCGATGCTCCTCGCTTCCGTTTTACCTTCCAGGGCAACGACAGGACGTAAAAGGCATGAAAGGGTTAACCGCGTAGCAATCCGCTTCACATGGAAAGAAAAAGATTGCGCAGAGATTATAATAAAAACACAACCCTACCAGGATTTGGGCTCATTACCACAGCAGTATAAGGAAGACCCCCGACTCTGTGAGTTTCCAGGTGTTAATTAGCCAACAGGGGGCCCCCGACTGCACCCGAAGACCATGCAAACACAGAGAAGCAGGCGACCCAAAGGAAGCCCACCCCCACTCCCAGGGGGCGCGAGTGGGCACACGCGGGTCGGGTTTCATTTACTACACGTTGTTTCCCCGAACCTGTGGAAGAAAATGGATCTTTCTCTGCTAACGGCTGCCGATCCCTGCACCCTCAAAGCTCGCTGGGGTCCAAGACGCCGTTTCCAGCCGAGGGCTGTGCGGGGTGGCGATTCCCCAAAGGTCACGAGGCAGACGTTGTTCCGAAGCCCAACGGGTCCTATGCCAGGGTCCCTGTCCCTCCCCCAGCGCTGAGTTAGCCGTCCTGACGGCCCGGTGGGGCTGGCTCAAAGCGCATCCCTGCGGCCACCGTGGACTAAACCGCATTCACAATTACAGGTAAGCACTCAGGGGGACATGTCCACGTGGCGCCGAACCGGTCTGACGTCCCCCCCCCCCCCCCGCACTGAACCATGCCGGGGGAGGTGCAGCAGCTCCTCGACGGCCACGTACGCACGGAGCGGTGGCCTTCGAACGCCGTGACGGGCCACCGCGCAGGTGCCTTTCTGCCTCCGCCCCCGGGACGGCAGCTGTGGGTCCGCCACGCCTCCCACGACAGCACGAGCAAGCTGAGGGCCACGCGCATGGCCAGAGACGCCGGGTGTGGCGCCCACCCAACCCCCGCAGCCCGGCACCCCTCCACCCGGGCGGCGGACCAGCCAGGGGGAGAAGGCGTGCGACCCCACGTTACTACCCCGGGGTGGGGTGGGGGGTCTGCCGCAGGAAGAGGAGGAGCTCGGATGACGGCGTTTCATGCCGGGACCCCCACCCGGTTCAGAGGGGTGGGGTGGGGCATGTCGCGTGCATCACCACGGAACCCACTGCACCTACTGCGCGCGGCTTTCGGATCCGCATCTGTGGGAGCAGGACGGGGCGCCACCTAGAGGCCCCGGGAGGCTCTGCACCAGCGGCTCCTGAGACGTTGGCAGCACCTGAGATTCCTTTACCTGAGCTTCAGGAGCGCCCCCAAGTGGAGCTGGCCGGCCGGAGACGCGGTCCAGCGTGACGCAGGCGGGCGCGGCCACGTGCGCCCACCGCGGTGCCAAGCAGCTGCGCACGGCGGGCGGGCAGGGCCGGGACAGCCCCTGGTCCCTCTGCCCCCGCGCCCCGGCTGGCGGGACCCTCACGGCGCGATGTGCGTTTAGCGCCATTGTACGACGTGCGTCGTCACGAAATCTGTTTTGTGGGACTTGTTAGCGCAGATATTATTTAGCTAAACAGCTCTTAATGACGCCTTCGGAGCCTGCCGCATCTGCTGGGTAATTCGTTTTATCGCCGGGGACTTTCAAAGTTCTGTTTTTTAACTGGCGCAACCCCGGCGACCCGTCTCTGGGCCAGAGGGGTTCGTGAAGTGTCGCTGCCCTCGGGAAGGGCTGAAAGTGGTGCTTGGCGTGTCTTAGAGGAGGGAAAGCCCCAGAGTGCGGTGTTATTCTGTTCATTTTGAAAAGTCATTAAAAAAATTTTTTTTTCCCCAAACAAATTGCTTCGAGGGATAAGCAATTTGAATTCTGGCAGAAACCTGGCTCTTTTGGAAACAGCCCGACGCAGTCGGAGAACTGGGAGCTGCTGAGACTTTGTTCTCACGCGTGGGGGGGCTCGCGGACTCGGGTTCTGAAGGGCCGTGCAGTGACTTCTGTGGCGAGCAGCACACAGGTGCATCAAGGGCTTCAGTTTGCTGCAGGCCACGTCCTCGCATGTCACTGAAGCACCTCGGGGCAGGGACGGCGGTGGCCTCGCGCTGCGGTGGCAGCCGCCGCCTTCCCGTCTGGAGACGCACGCTGCCTGCGTGTGAAATGCAAATCCAGCGGCGGCAGCTGGGGCCGGGAAGGGGTGCGTCTGGCATAATTCCGTGATTCTGCCACGCGTTCCAGGAGCGCTTTGAGCGCGGCAGGTACTAGAGACCCGCGGTGATCACAGGTGATCGCCTGGCTGTCTTTACCTTGCGAGCTCCGACATGAAACAACATCTCTCCGAAACGAACCCCCGGAAGCGTGTCTGATGACACCCCGTCAACGGCTCCTGCGTGGGCCTCGGAGCGCCCAGCCCAGCACGGAGTCCGCTGGGCTCTCTCGAAGCACAACACAAAGGACTTTGTCCTCAAAGCTGACACCCGCAGTCAGGAGCGAGATTCAGCCTGCGGGGCCAACAGCCATTTCCTTTGTGGGTCCTGACAGACAACAGGCGGGAGGCGGGGTGTTCACAGCCACAGTGCGGTTCGTCGCCCGAGAGAGCGAGCGAGACACTGAATCGAATGCTCATTTCTGCCACTTACAAATTCTACGAACGTGGACAAGTTATTGAACTTCCATGGTCTAAATGAACTCAGCTGCAGCAGGGTCCTGAGACCCGTCACGCAGGCCCCGAGAGACTCACACCCCATGCGAGATGCTCGGGGGCGGGCGTGTGCTGACGGCCAGGTGAGCGCCTCGCGGGGTCTCACCTGACTGTTGGGAAAACACCCGCCGTGAGATGGCAGTAAAAAGGTGCCCTCTCGCCCACCCCCAGCCCCGACCTTAGACGACTGGGTTGATTTTAGTCACTTAGAGGGTTTATAGCTGACATCTCCAAGGTGGTTTTAATAAATAATGAACAGGTTAGAGACAGTGATAAAATTTAGTAGGCTAGGTTTGCTCAGTGCTTACCGGTGAGGCAGAAAGGAAGTAAAGCTGGGTTAAAAACCACATTTTGCACAGGAAAACCAGACGGTCTACACCATAGAGAATTTGCACAATGAGCTGTTGATTGTACTGAGTCTCTGGTGAGGGTATTTTAAAAGTCCTAGAAAACTTAGAAGGCACAGTGAGAATTGGGACTTTTAACAACATCAAAACACACACACACACATAAATATTCAACTGATCTTCAAAAGAAACATGACCTTGGAAATCACTGCGGGACACATGCCGGCTGAGTTTATACACACACGAACCTATTGTTTAAAAGGAGAAATGACTGTGTTTGAATTCACTCCCTTCATCCACTATGCCGGGAAGGGGGGAAAAAGCCACAATGGCTTAATTAGATTTTTTAAAGTTAATCAATCAGCTAGTTGTTTTTAAAATAACTGGGTTTTCAAATGAGTTCAACTTTTTTTTTTTTTTCCAGTTTGAAAGTCTGACGATTTATGACTCTGCAATGCAAAGCGGCTGGAGCCCCCGCCCTCGGCTGCCCGGGGCTTCCCCTCGCTCCCAGGCCTCTTGGGAGAAAGACCAGACCCCGACCTGGCTGTGAGCAGTTTGCCAGAGGATGGCCATCCAGCCCTGATGCCCACACACCCAGCTCTTCCGGCCTCGGCCCAGTGTGCCCACCACCCTGCCGCCATCGCTCACCGGTCACCACCGCCGCCCACCCGCCCATCACCACCTTCTCCGTCTTGGTCTAGGCACTCGGCTCCTCCAAGTGGCTTCCCCACGGAGCCCTCCCTGAGCCCCGGTCAGCGGTCCCAGGACCCGCCTCGAGCCATTCATTGGGTTCTCACTGTGGTTTGTCAGACCCATTCATGGGGCGCTGGTTTAATGAGCGTCCATCCCCGCCCTGGGCCTTGAATCCCCGCAAGGGCAGGCCCAAGCCGCTGACTGAACGCCGGGCAAGCAGGGCCGTAGTCCATGGAGATGGCGGGGCGGCCATCAGAAGGACACGGAATTAAAATCGCCACAGACGGTCCAAACAAGGGGTTTCAATGGATGCTGCATGTATCGCCAGTGACACTTTGTCGTTTAAAAAATAACAGGCTCTCTCGCTCGTTTTTCCTGGGATTTAGAATCAAATCCGCAAACTCCTTCCATCACGGGGCAGACAGGAAAACGTTTCAGGTTTGGGGGCACATGATTCCTGTCTCATCTCCTCAGCTCTGCGGTCGGAGCAGCCAGAGAGAGGACAGGGACAAAGGAACGTGGTCGGGGCCCATAAAGCAGGGAGTCCCAACTCCCTGCCATTGACATTTCGGCCTCACAGCGCTGTCACATGACTGCAACACTGTCACATGACCGCAGTTCGCTCTGTGGCATCTCCGAATCTCACCTAGAAATGCCCTTAGCGTCCTCAGCCCCACTCGTCACAACGCAAAATGTCTCCAGACCTTGTCAAATGTTCCTGAGGGGCAAAATCATCCCCGGTGGAACCACTGCCATAAAACTACTTGCAAAAGCACGGGGCAGGCTGGACCTGGCCCGCGGGCTGCGGGCGGGGAAACCCCGCAGAGGACTCTGTGCAGGGGGGGGGGGGGGGGGGCGGGGTCCTCGGGACACGTTCGTCGGAGGCGGGCGGCCTTGCGGTGTGTCAAGCCCACGCGAGGGGACAGGCCGCCCCCCGAGACTGCGCGGGAGGTTCCTGCGCAGTGACCCACGCGGCGGAAGCCCCCGCGCCACGCCCAGGCCCCATCCGAGCCCACGGCGCCTGGGCGTATCTCTATCAGCTTGTCTAGACCGGCTCTCAGCGAAGTGTGCATGGCGAGGCTGCTCAGGAGCCGAAGGTCCAGAGAGAGAAGCAGGGCCAACAGGTGCGGAGCTGGAGGCCACCCGCGCCCCGCACCCCGTGCCCGCAACCCGCTCCCCCACGCCCTGCGCCCCGTGCCCCACGCCCCGCAACCCGCGCCCGGCCGCTCAGAGCCCGCAGTGTGACCTCGGGCACCTCGATTCCTCCCACCGTTTGTCCCTTTTCGGACTGCGAGGCGCAGACTTGGGCGAGTCACGATGCCTGGTTCCCGGTACCTTCCTGTCTCTGGTCTGGGCAGGGCCCACTTTTGGTCCTATCCGTTTGTTTTGTTTGTTTGTTATAAATATCCAGCCGCCCGGCCCACACGAGGAGTAGGACATAATCACTACCCAGCACATCCCCAGATGCTCCAGCCCGTCCTGTCCACTCCTCCTGGCTCCCTGTCGCCTGAGGTGGTGCCTGGGCCCAGGCCTCGGTCACATGCTCTGGCCACCACCACGTGTTGCACCCAAAACGATTTTCCTCCAATGGCCAGACAGAGTCCTAAGAAGTGTTGAGCGCGCCTCGCTCCTTGGCCATCTCTCTATTTTAATGGTAAAAGGGTCGGATCCTCTACACAGCCCGAAGCTCGGCCACTGGCCCCTGGGGCGGCAGGAACGCGGGCTAAACGCCGCCCGGCGCTCGCCTCGAATTCTCCGCAATGTGGCCGTGGCCGCTTTCACCAGGGCTGACACGAGGTCCCCGGACCCTTGAAACTGAGCCTCGAAGGGACAGGCGCACAGCGCGAACAGGAGGCTGGCCCTGGCACCCATGTGCGAGAGAAGACGCAGGCGGGGGACCCTGGGGAAATCCGCGCCCCGGGGGCGGAGCTGGGGCGGGACGGGGGAGGCTGTTCTCAGCAACTCGCTGCGCTCCCGACTTAACGGACTTAACGCGGGAGAAACAGCGTCCCGCGCCCACGCTCCATTGGTGGGGTTCGCGCGCCCCCGGTGGAGCCTTGTGGAACTGCGCCCAGTGCCTTTGAACACAAGGCCCCTCTCCCCCGCGGCTCCCTTTCAATAATTAATATTTCCCCGCCCTCTTTACTATTTGAATCGAACCATAGCTTACAGTTTCAAAATAGTCTAGTCTATAAAAATCCTGACTGCAATAGAAAGATCCAAGGAAAGTCATTTTTAACATAAAGTGAAATTCAAATAAGGAATCACTAGCATATATAAACACATGTATAAACGTAAATACAAACAAAACCCAAGCATCTGCATGTAAATACATGACTGCCCAGGCCCGAGTGTTCCAGAAGACAGCATGCTTGAACACGCGCATTGAGCCAGAGCCACCAGAACTGTGACAGTCACAAGTGCAACAGTGGAAATGTGCTATATTGGGGTCTGGGGACCACCAGCGGCATTGCTGTAGGTTACGTGAGTTTTTTTAAAAATAAGTAAAGGAACCCGGTGAAATTGTGAGCGAGACAAAGAACAATGTTCCCTTGGCAGCTTTGTTTCCAGGAAGTTTAAGTGCACGACAGTTTTGCCAAAAAGCCCTTTGTGTTTTCATGTTAAATGGGCTCAGGCCGAGGCCCCTCAGGCAATGGCGTGTACACGGACATTTCACCTTTCCAAGGCTGCAGGGACGCTGTGACAGCTCTTTGTCATGCCGGACGGCGCAGCAGTCAGAGTGTTTGGGAAACCTGCCGGCGGACGCCAACAGGACCCTCGGTCCTCGCGGTGGCCAAGACGCCCCGCCACCGACCTGGTGGACGTGGTGGAGGCCGCAGGTCTGCGGGGACCTCCCTGCGCGCTCCGAGCCCCTACCAGCAGGAGGGGCGGCTGAACCGTGCACAGGGAGACAGGCTGACCCTGCGTGACCTCAGGCCCGCAGGCCACCTCCGGGCGGGAGCGGAGAGCTGAGCGGCGTGGCACACCAGGCAGGGCCCTCGTGTCACCAGGCACACCTGTCACAGCCACGACACAGCCAGGCTGGTGGCTTTGCTCGCACAACCCCGACCGGTCAGTGCGGCCGAGACCGTCACAAGATGACCACAGGGGTGGGGCGGCCCGGGTCCGCGCACAGCTGCCATCCTTCAGAGAGAGAACTGGCTGCAGCCTCAAGCAGCTAACTCCAGACATCTGACCGCCTGAGCCACGTGCTCGTTAACCTGCGACGCTTCTAGAGACTTCCCGTGGTGCCGAGTGACAGTAAGGCCTGGGCAGGCCCTGCACGCAAACCAGACAGATGCAAAAAGACACACGTCCTAGCGCCCGGCACCGCTGTCATCGCCATCGTCGCCAGCATCGCCGCGTTGTTTGCAACGGTCCTCAGACCGGCCTGTCGGTGACAGTCACGGAAGAGCTTTCCGAACAGACGAGAAGGACCCCCCGCGGCCGAATGAAAGTCTCGGCCAGCAGAGCCCGGGCGCTGGAAATTGCGAAGCGGCTCCGGACACACTAATAAGGTGCCATGGGGCCGAGAACTGCTGTTCAGACAAACGTGCTCCGAGACAGCATCTTAGTCATGTTACTGCCCAGGGGGGGAAAAAAGATCCCTTCCTACCTTCCTGCAGGGCGAGGCCTCGCGCATCGCGTTACGGAGCTGGCTGCTCGTCAGAATCGCCGGGGCTTTAAGGCGGTGGGCGCCCGGCCCGCCCGCCCCGATCCGATCAAGCTGGAGTCTCTGGGGGCAGGGCCGGCACCGGTGTTTCCTGAAGCCCCTTGGATGGTTCTGTGGTGTGGCCATGTGGCCAGGAATCCCAACCTCTGCTCTGGCTGCAGGGTTTTCAGCCTCGAGGTCACATCAGAATCAGCGGGGAGACTCTTTAGAAATACTGAGACCCGGGTCCCATCAGCAGAGCCGCTGGTTTAAGTGGTGGGAGAGCTGCATCCACCTGTGAAAGCGTTCCAGGTGGCAGGAGCAGTCGGCACTGAGGCCGCTGGGTGGGAGAGGGAGGGGGAGGGAAGGAGGGAGAGGAGGGAGGGAGGGAAGGGGGGGGAGAGCCGCCCAGCAGTGTCACACGATGAGAACACGCAGAGGGGGGCTGCTCTGCGTTTAAGCGGAAGCCGCTCCTTCTTTCTGGCCTCACAGGTGGGTGTGCTCCGCGGCACGGGGAATAAGACAGGCAATGTTGCTCCACAAAGGTTGGCTCGAGCCCGGGTTGGTGGCAAGTTTGATGTCCCTCTGTCAAGGCCTCTCCCACTGTCACCCCCTCAGACGGTGCAGGGCACGAGAGACACGTCCCTTTCACCAGGCTGGTCAGAGCATCTTCCCAGACGGCTCTGCCTGGGCTTGGTGACCAGACGTGGCCCTGGCGCCTTCAGCATGCGGTCCGTGCAGGAAGCAGTGCTCACCAGGACGTGCGTCTCCCGCACTCAGGTCCTGCCCGGCTCCGGGTTCGGGTCCCGAGCCGCCCAGCGCCAACCAAACTCCCGCGCGCCCGCCTTGCCTGCTCTCACGGCGTCATCCCTCAGTCTCGGACAGGTCTCGGAGAAGACACATTTATGAAAAATACGTCCCTCCATCGTAGAGTTATTTTGATTAGCCGTGCTGCATGTAAACTCCCTCTGGGCATCCGTTCTAAATAAACGCGGGCAACAAGCGCTCGGCTCCCCCAGCCGCCCACGGTCTCCCGCGTCGGCCACGTGCGCCCTCGCGCCCGCTGTGCCGGGTTCCCGCCTGCAGCTCCGGCCCGTGTCCTACAATTCCACGCCGTTCGACACGACTGACTTTAGGGAGTGCAGACCTCACAGGTGAGGGGCTCACCCCCCCCCAGGCGCCAGTGGCTAGCAGTAGGTCCCCAGGGCACCCACGACTGTCTGATGTGGCTACACATCAGAGGGTCCCATGAGCCCCCTTCAGTCCACCCTGCCCCCGCCCCATTGGGGAATGGCACGGAAAGTTCCAAGCTTCTAGCTACTTCTGGGTCCTCCTGGGCCCGGCCCTCACCTGAAACCATCCCGGAGCCAGTCCCCGCACCAGAACGAAAGCCCCCGCTGTGGCCCGGGGAATTCCTCAGAACTCAGGAGCGCCGCGGGAACCGGGGCAGAGGCCGACACTGACACACTATGTTGCAAACGGAGGGCGGGGGACGCCTCGCGGGGCACGCAGCCGTCGATCGCCGGCTCGCCGCAGGTCCTGCCCGCGCCCCTAGCGGGTTTGCGGGTGTCCTTCGGGACCGCGCGCGGGGCTGCGGCTCTGCGTCCGGCCACACGATGGCGCCCGCGCGCTTCGGACGCGAGCCCCGCCGCCGGGGCGGGGCCGGGGGGGCGGTGCGGAGGCTGGGGCGGTGCGGGGCGGGGATAGGGGCGGGGCGGGGCGGGGATAGGGGGGGATAGGGCGGGGATAGGGGAGGGGATAGGGCGGGGATAGGGGCGGGGATAGGGGCCGGTGCCGGGGATGGGCGGGGTGGGGCGGGAAGGGGCGGGGATAGGGGCGGGTGGGGCGGGGGAGGCTGGGGGCGGTGCGGGGGCGGGGATAGGGGCGGTGCCGGCGACGGGGATGGGGCGGGGGGGGCGGGGATAGGGGCGGGTGGGGCGGGGATAGGGCGGGGCGGGGATAGGGCGGGGCGGGGCGGGGATAGGGGCCGGTGCGGGGATGGAGCGGAGCGGGGCGGGGGGGCGGGGATAGGGGCGGGGCGGGGCCCCGGAGAGACAGGGCGGGGGCGACGGGGGTGGCAACGAGGAGGCGGGGCCGGGCAGGGGACAGGGGCGGGGCGGGGGCGGGGACGGGGTGGTGCGCCAGGCAAGGGGACGCAGGGGGAGGGAGTGGTGGGAGGGGAACGGCGCAGGGGCGGGAACGGGGCGGGGCCGGGCCGGGGACTGGGGCGGGGCGGGGGGACGGGGCTGGGGCGGTGCAGGGGCGGGGACGGGGGCGGTGCTGGGCAGGGGACGGGGGGGCGGTGCCAGGCGGGGGACGGGGCGGGTGGGGAGACGACGGGGCGGGGACTGGGGGCGTAACGCGGGCCTGGTCCCCCGCAGAGCCCGCTCCACGAGGCTTTTGCTCAGTTTAAATCTCACCAGCCGGGTTCGGCCCGTCGGCCGCTATCTATCGCTGCTGGTGTCTGTTTTCTGGGATGGCTTCCCATTCTCTTTCATTCCCCCTCCGTTTATGAATCGTACTGACTTTGATTTCATGTGTCAAGGCTTATTAGGTAGAAAAAGTTCTTTCTTTAAAAAGTCGTTGGGATGTCCCAAGGAATAGTTGCCTGATGCCTTGTAACTGTCCCAAGGCTTCTGGTCCCCGGTGGTGAGCACACGCCTGGGCCTCTGTGAGGGACACCGTGCCTTCACGGCACACACTCACACGCAGTCATATATGCACACACCCAGTCAGGCACACTCACACGCGTGCATGCACCCATGTGTGTGCACAGAGACACATGCCCGCACATTCACTGTCACGCGCATGCGCGCACAATTATACAAACGCTCTCTCTCAAACACACACCCACACATGCCCCGACACATGCACACACTCCCATACACAGGTGCTCACACTTACACGTGCGCAAACGCACTCACAAACAGCCATCGTCACACACACACAGTCGCACACAATGGCCACACGCAGCCTGGGGCCAGGTGGTCTTCCTGCATCTCCAGCACCGCCCTGCACAGTGCCCAGCCACAAGTACAGAAAAAAAGCAAAAACAGAGGCTCAAACGAACCTGAGAAATGGGTAGAAGATTCCAACCCATCGAGTTTCTCTCCAGGTAGAGTAACTAGTCAGAGCCAACACCGGTCCGTTTATCGCTCACTGAACCTTGTTACACATGTCAAAAGCTGGAATTTGTGGCACAGCGTACGTCCAAGACAAGCGTCGAAAGTCCGCGTGAGTTTCGCTGGCCCTCAGTCAGCTGTCCCAGCTGGGAAGGCATGGCTTCGAGACGAGCCTTGTCAGGCCCATTTTACGAAGGCCACCGACACCAAGACACAGCAAATGGCCCTTGCCAATAAATAACGCTGTGTCAGGAGCATGTCCGGGAGGTGCCACTGTGTGCTCCCCCCAACCCCCCCAACCCCCCCAGTGCTAGCAGAGTGCGGAACCAAACACCGGGTTCCTACTCAGAATCCGAATGTAAGAACAAGGCGTGGGGGCGTGGCCGTGTGTGTGTGTGTGTGTGTGTGTGTGTGTGTGTGTGACCGACAGCTATTAGCTGGCTCACAGGAGGTGGCTTGAGGTCACACTCCCGCCTGAATGCGACTCCAGCCTGGCTGTAAAGTGCCTGTTCTTTTTAGTGCAACCACTGCCATTTGACGCTGACGACCAAGGGAAGGACCCAGAGCAGCTGCAGAGACAGCTAGCTCTGAACCGTGGCCCAGGGCTGTCCCCAGCCGGGCGCGTGACGGGCTCTGTCTCGGGCACACCTGGTCCAGGCAGTGGACGGAGGGGGGCAGGCGTTCCTGTGTGCATTGTTCCGTTTGCTTAATTTTTTCACACGTTTTAAGCGTCCAATTCCAGGTTTTGACATTTTAAAGTATCACTTAGTAAACTTGTTAAATCGCTTATTTGCAAACTATTTTTGTCTATTTTTCTTAGGCTTTTCTCTAGAAACGCAGAGCTACTTTGGGGTATTCCGAGACCTAAACATCTGGTTAGAGATTCCTTATAAAAATATTCTTTTCCAAGCATGGTGTGTGCTTTCAGAGTGTAGGTCCTTTGGTGTCCGTATCAGAGAATAACCGATGGAGCAAAAGCAGCTGCTCTTCCACTGACCGTTGAGAGCGGCTGATAGTCCCCTTACTTGTTTCTAGTTTCTTCCACCCAATCGGCTATTCTAACAATGGAGAATAATTGTGTCAGCACCACTGCCCCCCCCTTCCTCGTAGCTGCCCCTGACAGCCCTTGCCCTGTGGCAGAAAGGACCTGGGCCCCTGGACGGCTTCCGTGATGACCCGCCGAGCCCCCACCTTCAGCTCCTGTCCCGAAAGGAAGCCTGAGGACGCGGAGTTTTGGGGGAGTCGTGAAGGGGAGCTGACTCACCCCGTGGACCAGGGCAGAGAGCCTCCCGGGCCAGTGACCAGGCTGCCAAGCTGCCATGCTGTGTCTGGGGGAGGACAGGAGAGGCAGTTAAACAGTCACCGAGGAAGGAGACCCGCAGACCGCCTTCCCGCGCACACTCAGGCACTCGGAGTTTGGCCTTGATTTGAGGCGCCAGGGGCCTCGAGTCTTCAAACTGGAACGTGCGAACCTTTAACGGCTTAGGTCCACGTGGCCGAACGTGACCTGTTCCCAGGCTGTGTCACCTGAAGCGCCTTGCCGGGTATCAGTTCCACAGGGAGGCACATGCCGCCTTGCCGGGCGTGGGTGCATGAGCCCCTAGGGCCGGCTTCATCTCCAAGCAGGGGGTGGGTTTGCCTGAGAGTAAGTCTCGCAGAGACAGACGGACGAGGCTGCTTAGCCATCACGCTGACCTCAGGAGCAATGGTGCCAATGGGCATCTCCAGGAAAAATGCCGCCCGCCACGCAGGGTCGCTTGCGCCCTCAGGGGCTGGAGCTGGGGCGGCCGTGCTATCTGTGCGGGGCCAGGCCGTGTGACAGCGGCACCGGGCTGGCGGGTCCATGCCCAGCTCCCCAGCATACCTGAGCTCCCCCGAAGGTGAGATTCTGCCTTTCTCAGGAACCACTGGGCGAACATCTGGAAGTGTGAAGTTGGCTCCGCACCCCGTGCTAGCGCCCGGAGGAGCCCCGACACGGCCCTTGTGACAGTCGCAGTGCGGGGCCTTGGGTGCTGTGAGCGCACAGCCGCCGGGTGCAGGGGACTCAGGGGAGGCCGCCGCAGCGGACCTGAGGGCTGGGGCCTTTCCTGGGGTGGGGCGGGAGGGATCCAACCCGAATCTTAAGGGTGCGTAGGAGTTGCGTTCCCTGCGGTTGGCACAGGACGTGGCCACGCCCTAAACGTCGGACAAGGAAGGACGGGGTGCAGGGGGTGCGCATTAAACCTGACGCGGTCTTTCGCACGAAGCCCCACGCAGGGTCGGAAACGTGGCGCCCCGCGCGCCCGCCCCCCACACCGTGCGCGCTGCGTGACTCCTCGGCGCCTTTTAAAGTTTCCTCCTCTTTTCCCTCTTCCGTCTAGTCCAGCAGCTTCAGTGACAGGTCTCCAGGAGCGGGAGGCAGCCGAGGGGGGAGGGGCGGCGGGTGGCAGAGCCCCCCCCCCCGCAGCTGCCCCCGCGTGCGCCGGCGCGCAAAGGCAGCGCTGTCACGACTTGCTGGCCGAGGTGATTAATTAGCGGCGTGGCCGTGCGGGACGCGTGCTGGCCCCCACATCTGCCCCGTGACAGTGGGGGTCAGCATGCGGTGTCACTCCTCTGCCTCTCTCTCCCTCCAAAGCCTAATCGGCTGTGACACGCGGGCCAGCTGTTCCGGGAGGCGGAGCGCGGCGGGCGCCCACGGCGCGGCTGGGCAGCGGGCAGGTGCGCGCGGACGCATCTGTGTCCCGCCGCCCAGGCTGCGGCTTCGGGCATCACCGTCCTGCTCTCCTCCTCCCTCCCAGTCACAGCCAGGAGGCTGGGGACAGAGAAAGGAGGTTTCACGGTTTCATATGGGGCATCAGGAAGCACCCTTGTCCCCCAACACTCAGAAATCTGCCCCTGGCCCGGGCGGCAATCAGGTGCTCCTCTTACTACCTCACTGCGCAGTGAACGCGGTCAGACTTCCTGCCGCTGAGAGGAGGAATCAGTGTGGGGCGGGGAGGCGGGGGGAGCGGAGGAAGAAAGAACGGGAGGTTCGGGAGGTTCGGGAGCTTCTGGCTTCAGGGGAGGGATGTGCCAGGGCTGGGGAGGGGGTCTCTGCCTCCAGAAATTGGCACAGGAGGCCGAGAGGGAAGCCAGGAGAGGGAGCCAGGCCTGGTACAGTCAAAGGGCGTCTCCCAGAGCCGGGGTGACTAGGCTTCGAGAAGGAATGCACGTTTTAAAAAGCCCCGCAAGGCGGCTTTGTGATGCCTCCCCGCTGGCCGCGGGCGCTGAACCCGGCTCTGATGGTGACCCTTTGAGGAAATGACCGGTGTGCCCACCTGGGTGACGGGGGTCAGAGGGGAAGAGCTGTAACGTTTTCAGAGCCCTCACGGGGTGCCAGGAAGGGTGTCCGGGGGTGGGGACGGTCCCCCTGGCCCCCAGACCCTGCCCCTCGGGGGTGGGCTGGGCGGTGCGGTCATCTGTCTCATTCATTCCATGGCCTTTACAGAACCTGACGCTGTGCTAGGCACCGTGACGGGCCGGGATGCAGAGGAGCAGGGGGTGCCCACTGCGAAATGGACGGGGAGTCGGGGTGCAACCCAGCGGGGGCGGTGCGAGAGAGCTGGGCACAGGCGAGGGGCTGGAGGCAGATTCGGGGTCGGGCCGGGGACCAGGGAGGCCGTTGGCAGAAGGGACCCGAGCGGGGTGTGGGAGGAGCAGCCCCAGTCAGGAGCCAGGGGCGGGGGAGACCGTCTGCTCCCCTCCCCTGGGCCAGGAGACGCCCCTGCACATCCAAAGGGCACAGCCCCCTGTGAGCACGTGGGTCCAACCTCAAGCCAGCCCCCCGATTACGGGGTGCAAGGCCGCTGGGCGGACAGGGGGCGGACAGAGGAGCGGAGAGGGCCTGGCGTCCCTCAGCCGCGGGCGGCCACAGGCTTCTGAGGAGGGAGGGGCTGTGGCACAGGTAGCAGCAGGCACGCAGGTGGCCCCACCTGCTGTCAACACTTGGAGCAGCTGTGACAGCCCTGCCAGACACCTCGCTTCTCATTAGCCCCCGCAGGGCAGCCGCCCTGGCCAAGGAGAGAGCTGCCCGCCCTCTGCGGTGCCCACAAGCGTGGTGCCCGACGGCCACCCTGTCTCCTCTGAGTCCTCCAACCTCAACGGCCGCCCTGTCCCCTCTCTCCGAGTCCTCCAGCCTGAAGCAGGGACAGGTGAGCTGAGGCAGAAAAGCAGGAACTCAGCCCCACCTCAGCCTCCTTGTGTCCAAAGGTCCCTCCGTCCCGCAGCACGTGGCCCTCCGAGGAGGGGCGGCCCCCGCCCCTCTCCTCGCTCAGGGTGGGGTGATGCTCACATCCGTTTGGGCCTCCTCCCCTGGGACGGGCCACACGCCTTGACGGGGAACGAGGACGCTCCTTCCGATGCGTGCGATCGGACGGGGCGGGGCGGGGCGCAGCGTGACAAGGACGGCAGCGATGCAGGACATGGCCTGGCACTGCGGGGAACGCAGGTGACACACGGAGGGACACACGGAGAGGCCGGGGTGAGGGCTTGGCGGGCACCACGGAGCCCCGGGTGCTGGGGCTGGGGCTGCAGAGACCGACCCAGAGCCACGCCCCCCGCCTTTGAGGAGGGGACGGTCCAGCAGGGCGGTGCGGACTGAGGCCCGGGGCATCCCAGGCGCATAGCGGGAGCAGAAAGAGTGGGCGATGGACGGACGGGCAGGACGCAGAGCCGGGGGACATGGGGGCAGCCTGGGGTGCCCGGGGCCATGACTCGGGATGCCCTGGACTCGGGGACTCAGCGCGGTGCTTGGGAGGGCCCCCCGCGCCTGCAGCCTCTGCTCTCGGGGTGCCCTTCCCCTCTTGCCTACGAGGCGGCAGAGTCCAACCTGGCCCTTCGCAGGCTGCTGCTCCTGCCCCCTCGCCCCCTGGAGCAATCACGGTGGGCTTTTCTTCGTCCCACGCGGCCCACCGAGCCGTGTGACAGGCCGCGGCTTAGCCGCACGAGGGCGCTCTTTCTTTTCAAGCCCCTTTGCCTCGAGGACTCTGCACGGGGACAGAGCCAGGAAGCCTTTGAAAAGTCGGGGGGGTGGGGGGGGCCCTCAGTCACCGTCTGCTTTGCCTCTGCGGCGTCCAGAACGGACTCTCCCCGCCAGCCCTCCCGCCACTGACGCCGCTGCCCGAGTGGAGTAAATCCGAGTGTCGCGAGCTAGGCAGTAATTCGGGCGTCCGGCGGGCACGGCCCTCTCAGGGCCTGGGCGGGGTTCTCGCAGCGCCCTGCCTGCCAGACACAGAGCCCCATCGGGCAGGGGTGCTGGCCAAGTAGCCCAGCTTTGTCCTCGAGGTCGCCCCCGGACGTGTGGGGACAGCCACGTGAACCAGGGGCACATCGACGGAAGGACGGCGGCAGCCGAGGCGCGGGCGGCGTCGGGCATCAGCCGCCTGCCCTGCAGAGCGCGGCCGCGTGGCTGAAGCAGCTGACCCTCCGCTCTCGTCGGTCCTGCACGTCCCTCCCACCCCGGCACCCGCTCGGGTCTCCCGGCCGCCCAGGCAGCTCGCCCCGGCATGTGTTGGTGAACACCTAGACTCTTGGGACACTTCATTTTAAAAATAAATCCCACACGGCACGGTTGGGAGGGTTTGGGGTTTGCAGTCAGACGCGTTTGGGAAACGGGACGTCTGCGAGCCCTTGGGGAAGGCGCCGGGCTCGTCAGCCTTCCGGGGCTCGGGGGACCGGCAGCTCGGGGATCCGTGCATTTTGTTCATCACGGCCGCCCACACTCGCCTCGCTGCAGAAGCCCCCGGCCGGCCTCCTGGGAACCGGGTTTCGCGGGGCGAGCTGGGCCACGCGGCCCCCTCCGGAGGCTCGTCCCGATCCTCACCCGTCTCCCCACAGGGGCCGGGGGCTGGCGCTCAGCAGGACCTGACCTGGAGGCAGCTCAGCGATGGGCCCGCGAAGCTCGTCCTGGCCTTGGGGACAGGACTTCGGGGGGAACGACCACCTCCAGGCCTGGGACTGCTGAGGGGGTGATTGCTGAGTGTGCGGAGGGGGCCTCGCGCGGGGACCTCCGGGGGCCTCGCGCGGGGACCTCCATCTGCCCACGGGGGCATTGCGGGCCAGTTCAGATTCTCTATAACCCGCGTCCATTCTCTTGAAAGCACACAGGTGTCCGCGTGTGTGTGCGTTTGGACTTCTGGAAAATGCTTCGCCGTGGTGCTCAGACCGTGGCCGGTCAATATTTCCACTTCCTGAAACTTTCCTTGGCGTCTTTCACGCCGTTTCGCTTGGAGGCGGGGAGATTTGCAAACGGACGTTTCCGACATTCTTCCCAACCGATCACGTGAAGCATCTCGAGCGGAAAAGCCCTGACATTTTCTAATGTTCGGACACTTGTCATTGCGGAGTCAAGAGGCGGGCCATACGGATCCTGGCATTATGGTGACCTGGGCTCAGAACCGGGTCACAGTTTAATTCTCAATCTGGGAGGAAGTCTGGCCCGGCCGATGGCCTCACGCTCGGCCGCGGTCCCTGCTCCTCCTGCCCGAGGCTCGCCCACAGCGGCACGTGCACACGCCCCCGAAGGGGGCTTCCTGCGGACGCCCGCAGGCTGCGGAAACACCTCCATGCCCGCTGACCGCTGGGTCCACTGCCACCCAGGAGGAGGGCGGAAGGACCTGCCTCACGTCCAGGCAGAAAACCCGTGAGCTCCTTCTCGGGAACGGAGAATAAACGAGCGGAGGGAGAAAGCAAAGCAGGAGGGAAAAGGGTGTAGAAAGGGGGGAGGAGGAGGAGGAGGGGGACCCGCCCACCCCGCACTGACTCTCGCCCTGCGAAGTGGCCGCGGAGACGCCCGGCTGCCCGCGCGAGGGAAGGGACCGCGTGCGCGATTCACGGCAGTAATTAAAACCTCTCACTCAGATGCTGGAGAGATTAGTTGTCACATTGCGTTAAAGAAATCCTCGCCGTGTTCCCTAGAAGGGGGGGACCGCCTGCCGTCCTGTCATCTGTTCCGTGCTGCGGGACCCCGGGCCCGAGCGCCTTGCAGGCAGAGGCTGCGCACAGACCCCGCTGCTGCCGGGGACGTTCTGTCTGCTAACCGGAGGGGGACGTGGAGCACACGGGCCACCAGCGAGGCAGCCGCCCGGACTCCGACCGGGACCCCGAGCCCCGCTGAGACGCCCACTCCCCAGCCCTGCCTCCCGGGATGGGGAGGTCATAGGTCAGGGTCGCCAACGAGGGCAGACGGTGGCAGCGGCAGTGACAGGGTGTGGGGAAGGGGCCTGGGCCTGGCTCGGGGACGGGGCCGGCCCTCGGCTCCACCAGGCTCTGGGGACGGCTGGGTCCTTGCCTCGGCGTCCTGTGACCCGCGCTGGCTCCCCGGCCCCAGCCATCTCTGGTTCTGCTCCTCCAGCCCGGCGGGCCGGCCCGCAGGGCCCACGGGTGCCGTGACAGGCGCTGAGTCCCACGGATGGTTTTTCCTTAACGACTGGCAGGTTGGCTGAGTCAACAGTCCGTCAGCCCAGCGAGGACGAACCCCAGCCGCCCAGCCTTTTAACTAAACGGGCCGCTGTTCTGACTGAAATGGTCGGTCGCAAAAGCATCCACACGGACTCCCCGAGGAGTCCGCAGACGCCGGTCCCCGGATCGCCACAGCCCGCGCCTGGGAGCACGCTGCCCCGTGCCCTGTTCACGTCACGCCCGCCGGCAAGCTGGTTGGCGGCGGGAAACTCATCTTCAACGCCATCAGGAGAGGAGAAAGACAACGCACAGAGCAGGAAAGAGCTACCTGCCAATCGCCCAGCTCGTCTACGGACCCCATAAAGGGCTCTGAAAAGTCAGTGATCAAAAGACACCACAGCTTTTGAAACGGGCCGAGGGTCGGAATGGCGATTTCTGCAGAGACATCAGGACAAATGGTTAAAAGCTCCTGGCCCGGAAATGCCGATCAGACCCGCGGGGCAAGAGGACGTGGGGCCTCCGGTGCGGGGTGCAGGTGCGTCGCAAAACCCCTCGGAAGCCGAGACTCAGTCAGCACGTGACCCCACACTTCCGCTCCCAGGTATAGACGCTGGGAAGTGAGGCGCACGGCCCCCCACGCACGGATGCGCGCAGGACCGTGGGCAGCCTCGCAATGCATGCACCGCATACGCCCGTCCGACGGGCGGTGACGAGTGGGTGCGCTGCAGGGTGGCCCCCACTGGCGGGGGTTCGCACTGATAATAATCGGGAATGAAGCCCGGGCATGGGCCACGGCATGGACGGGCCTTGCGAACGTTACGCCCAGTGAAAGAAGCCGGTCCCAGGAGGTCACACGTTTCCATGCAATGTCCAGAAGAGGCGCACGCACAGAGATGGTGGCTGGGCGGGCGGCGTGGGGCGCGGGCCGTGGTGACCGCTCACGCACAGGTCTTCAGCCCTGTCCGACTTCTAAGAGCCCCCCCGCCTCCTGCGGCGACATGAGACACAGAGGCGGGCGCGGCGAAGGCCCACGAGCCGGGAACGGCCCTCGCGGGCGGTCGCCTGCTCCCTCACCCATCCGTCTGGAAGTCCCGATGCGCCCCATCTCCCCAGACTCAGAACCGAGACGATGAGACTCGCAGAGCCAGGGAACAGAAATAAAAAGCCCGGCGGAGCGCTGGTCACGGCTGCGTGCCAGGCCGTTCCCTCTTACGGAAGCTGACGGACCGGACCGTGGTCGCGGCCCCCGAGGAGCCGCCACTCACAGCGTGTTCACGCCCATCCCACTGAGATCAGAGCTGAGTCGGCACCTTCGCAGGGAGCCGGCAGCTCACGGAGGCAGAGAGGTGTGCGCGGCGGAGAGGACGGCGGTGGCGGACGCTGGGCGGCCGCCCGCGCCCCGGCCCTGTGGACAGGCGGAGGCCGACACCGGGCCTGACAGCGGTCGGGGCGGCCGCTGGGCCCTTAGTAACCACAGACTTGGGAGAGGCAGGTGTCTGAGCCCGAGGCCTGGAGGTGGCCGATTCGGCCAACTTGAAGGCATCGCCATTTCGAATGACCCTGTCTGTCCCCAGACGAGTGCCGAGGAGCCTCAGGATCCACGGCCACCAGGTGACAGGTGAATCCCCCATCCGCCCTCTACGAAAGCTGCAGCCAACCCCGCTGCTTACCTGCTTATCCAGGACGGTTTTCTACCTTGAACTCTAATCCATGCCTGTTCCCCTCCCAGCACGTGCCCTGGCCCCCGAGCAGGGCCGTTCCATCTAAGAGCCTCCGAGACAGCGTGAGCTCGTGACCCTCGGGGGCCCCCGTGCGGTCTCGGGGGCTCGCTTAGCTCACGCTCTCGCCAGGCAGGGTTTCAGACTGGACTCGGGACGGAGGAGGACTCGCCTGCGAACCAGACCCAGCAGAGCTCACCCTGGGGTCGGCCGGGGTCCCCAGGCCCGGAGATGCACTGAGCTCCCAGTGGGGACGTGTTAAACCATGGAGTCCAGCGTCACACCCCGGAGCGATGGCATCGGTAACCCCCAGACCTCCAGCTCAGAAACCGTATTTTCTAAAGCGACAAAGTATGCTTCCCCTCATCCCATCTTGTTACCAAGTTCTCTCCTCTGAGGCTCAGAAAGGCATTCCCCGGTCAAAAGCCGCAGGCCCCGTCTCTCCCTCTCCGCCGTGCTTCCCTCTCCTCCGAGGCCACCTGCAGTGGGCACTGGACACCCCAAGACACTGTGGCCGAGAGCTTGCTCTGGAAGCAGACACCCGTGAGCGCAAATCCAGCCTCTCGCGGCCTCAGTTTTCCAGTCTGTAAAACGTGGATGAAACGGCCACAGACGGATAGGGTGAGAATTAAAGGCGGCAATGTCTGGAAACCACTTAGCTCCGTGCCCAGAAAATGGCACGTGCCAATTACCGTTCGCCATCACCGTTCACGGGGGATACGTCCCCCACGTCGGGCTCCAGCCGCCTCAATGCGAGGTCAGGCCACGGGTGCCGCACGGCGGGGCACCGGCCGTTAGCAGACAATGCAAGGGAACAAAGGAGGGGACAGACCACAGACTGGGGGGCGGTGGCCCCCATGCAGCTACTGCCTCCCACAAAAGCCGAGCACAGACATCGAGCGGGACTCATGTCGGCTCCCCCCGCGGAGCCAGTGGCCCGTCCGTCAGGAACCGACCGTCCGTCCGTCCATCGTTGGCTCTGCCGCCCGGTCGTCCCAGGATGGCGCGGGCAGACCGGCGGAGCAGACCCCGGTGCGTCGGCTCGCGCAGAGAGCAGCGATGGCGGGGGGTGTTTTGTTTTTTGTTTCTTTAATCTCGGCAGGCGGACGGGTTTGAGGGAAGGACCCGGGGGCCGAGGACAGCAAACACAGCTTCCCTTTGTCCACCCGTCAGGGCTGGCACTGGGCTCCTGGCAACCTTTTGGGAACCTCCGGGCCTGGGCCGGGTTAACTTGGCCCCGTCCGTTTAAGAATGTTTGATTTGATTGCACAGCAAAATGCTTTTGAAAAGCTGGGCTATTATCCTGAAATAGAAAAATTAAAAAAATTTGAAAAGCACCTTTGAAGTCAGCTACCCAAATGAAACTTGTGACATCAGAGAGATGGCAGATAAGTGGGGGCGAGACAAGGCAGCATTGACCGCCGGGCGGCCCGGCCGCGGCCACACGTTCCACCCCGGCAATATAAGTCAGAGATGAAAGATGCCCCGGGCGCTCCCCTGACCCCTGGGCCTCTGTTATCTCCACTTGATTGCACAGCGCTTCGCCCCGAACAATCCCTCACTGTCTACCTGCTGCAGGTGAATGTCAGCGGCGCGGGGGCGCGGGCGGCCCGGCCGGGGACGGGATGCCATGCATAGCGGGGGCCCCGCGAGGGCTGGTGCGGATCAAGCCCCGTCTTTATTACTCCTCTTCTCCTTCGGACGCGGGGACGGGGCGGCTGAGTGCAAGCCGAGGGCAACAAAGGAGCCAGGGGCGTGTGTGGTGACGGACGGGCCGCTCCCTGTGCGCCCGGGGGGCCTCGGGCTGCCACGCCGCCCTGCTGCCCACGTGCAACGTGCCAGGACCGCGGGGGGCGGGGTCGGGCGCGGCCTGCGTGGGAGAGAGCGGCAGACACGCCGGGCAGGGCAGGGCTGCGCGTGCGTGCGGCGGGACCCACCGCGCCCGTGTCTCGACAGTGCCAGGCGGTGCTGACGCTGCCGGCCCCGGCCTGGGCTTTGGGGACCCCTGGTCTGTAGGGCGCACGTCAGTCTACGGTCAGCACCCCCATTGCATGGGGCTCATGCGCGTCTCACTCGGCTCAGCGGGAGTCAAGGGCGGAGGGTACGGAGGTGGAAAACACACTGCAGTGAGCAGCCTAAGCCCTGAGCGGAGCGGGGCCGGGACAACGCCCTGCGGCCCGGCTGCTCCCCGGCAGAGCGTCCGGGGCCTGAGCAGCGGCTTTGCCACTTTAATAAGGAAAGTAAAGAGGCTCTGCAGGCATCAGGAGCTGGTGGCCCACGCAGCTGAGGAAGGAATTGCAGATTTAAAAAGAGAATTTGGGGGGCAGGCGGCAGGCCCGCACGTGTGCAGACGGTGCAGCACAGCAGGCGGGAGGCCAGGGCGAGGCCATGCGGGGAGTGCGGAGCCGCGTAGAGGAGATGGAGCCATTGTCCCCGGCACAGCCAGGCAGGGGGCGTGGGCCGGACACCGCTGAGCACCCCCAGCAGGTCTGGCCCAGGCAGCCGTGGAGGGAGAGGGTCTTCGGGGTCGTCTCCCTCCACAGCATCCTCGAGGCAGGACAGACAACCCCGCGCTCAAACCACAGTGACTTGGCCGCTCACGGTCCTCCTCTGGGTGGGCATTCATTCATTCACTCATTCATTCACTCACTCGTTCATCCGGGTGACAGCCTGGAGCAGCTTCTGTATCACCCGCAACGTGCTGGGGGTGCCAGGGACGGGCTCTGCCCTGGAGAGCAGGCAACGTCATTGCTGTCTTCAGGAAGCGTCCAGAAGACCGGGACCCTGGAATGAGTGTGGCGGGTGCAGGGGGACGGTGCCCAGCACTGCAGCCATCGGGTGACGACAGGGCATTGTCCCCAAAGAGGGCAGACTTCCAGCTCCCCAAGCAAGCCGAGCACCCTCCTGGTTGTCCCTCTCCTTGGAGGCGAGGGTCCCCCGTGGAGGGAGAGGGCAGCCGATGGTCCTTTGCTCTGCTTTGAGGGGCACCAAGGTCCCCGCGTCTCTGCTGCCTGTGCTCCCGGGTCGGGGTGCTCCTTTGGGCTGCTTTGACGCCCCCTAACAGGGCCCCTAACAGCGAAGTGCCTTCGCTGGCTTCCACGGGGCAGAGGGAGGGGAGCTGCAGAAGGCGAGGCCCAGAAGGAGACGCGTCTCGCTGTGACAGCTGAGCTGGGACCACCCGGGCTGGAGAGGGGGGCGACTCGATTTCAGAGCCCCCACGTCCCCGTGCCCAGCAGCCGGTCCATCCCGACCGATCGTGGCGGTGAAAAGGCTTTCATCAGCTAGGAGATCAAAGCGGTGACCTCAGCGCGATGCCTTCGAGGTGCCTCTGTCGTTGGTGGACCCGTTACAGCCCTTCTCCAGCTTCTCCGCCCCCCGCCACCCCCGCCCGAGCCCACTGCCGCCCCACGGGGGGCTGCGTGGCCTGGGACTCCGAATTCAAGTGACACACGCCATTTCGCCCGTCAGTCGGTTCCTTCCTATCAGCGAGAGGGACCCAGGGCCAGCTGCTCCCCGGCGGGTGGCGGGTCCCCGCCCTGCCCCGCGTCACGGAGGGGGCCTCGGGTTCTGCAGGTGAATGGCTCCGCTTGCTCCCCCAGCAGATGGTGGGCTGAGCTCCTTCCGTGTGCTCACGGTTCCGTGTGTAACCAGAGGAAGCGGCTCCGGGGACGAAGGCCGGGGCGGCAGCCGTGAGATGAGCGTCTGAACAGCGCAGCCCCCTGACCCAGCCTCACCGTGAAGCGTGATTGCCAGCCCCGGCACCAGCTCCGGGGCCACTGTGGATGGCCTCAGCTCACGACGGCAGGTGCCGCCAAGCCTCGCTGCACGTCTCATGCACGGTCGTCTGCCCGACCGAGGGGTCTGGGCCCCTGGGCGATCCTTGGGTCGAGGTGGCCCCAAAGGCCAAGAGACTCTGATAGGACTCTCAGGAATATAGAGCATCCATCGTGGGACACTTGAAAGCTGAGTGTGCCCAGGCCCCCCTTAACCATGCCAAAGGCGTGTTTGGTGCAACAGTGTTTCTTCCAGTATCGATTACTGGGGAACCACTGGCGCTTCTGCCCCACCTGCTGTCCCAAGACCCGGTGGTTCAGGGACATGCTCGGGAGGCAGGGACGGCGTGGTCTGAGGGTGACCAGCCCTACTCAACATGAGCCATGCTGGCCAGACAAGCGGCTGGCTCTCAGCCGCTCTTTGGCACGAAGTGAGCGAGCCAAGGCTGGGGTCTCGCCAGCAGCGTGCCTCACCTCGGCATCGTGGCGCGCTGTTCCGTGGACGCAGTGACGGAGCGGGAGGGCGAGGAGGCCCGTGGGGGCGAGAACAGCGGGGAGCCAGGACGGAGGCCAGGCCGGCCCTGCACGACGAGACGGTCCCCCGAAGGGCCACATTTGCTGTAAATACTGACGAGGACGGTTCGCGATGGACCCGTCCCCCACTCGAAACAACGCCTGAGATTCCATGTCCCCCTGAGTTGGTGACCCGGGAAGGTGCGCCACGTGCGCTCTGGAGCTATCCCCTCCACCCCCCGTGCAGCCGAGAGCACCCCAGCCTGAGAAACAAGGTCACAGACGACACGGTGACGCAGTGAGGAGACCCTCGGTTTCAGTGAGCGAGGCCACGGTCCCCGAACAGGTCTCTCAGCCTGTCCCAGGTCCTGGGGGCTCTGTCACTGTCTCCTGGGACAGGTCTCCTGGCCCACCCTGACGACCTGGAGAGCCAGGTGCGGGGGAAGCTGCCCTCCTGTTATCTCATCACATTAGTGGAGAAGCAATGACTCTGCAGGGTGCTGAGGGTCGGGAAGTGCGTGTGCGTGTTGTGTGTGTGTGTGTGTACTGCATGTGTGTGCACGTGTGTGTATTGCATGTGTGCGCATGTGTGCGTGTGTGCATGCGTGCGTGTGCTGCGTGTGCTGCATGCGTGAGCATCAGTGTGCGTGAGTGCACGTGTGTGCTCGGTCTGGGGTGGATCGCGGCGGGCAGGGCGACGTGAAGGGGTGAGGGTGAGCAACGCCGTCTCCCCGCGGATGCCCCGGTCTCACGCGCAGAGACGCACCGAGGGCGCATCCCCCCCCTGGGGCACTTACAGCAGCAACTGCGGAGCTGGCAGCCGCCACCCCGGACCGCGCTGGGGGGACATTTGTCAGCGGCAGCACCGACGGGACCATGCGTGGCGCCGGACACTGCAGTGAGGGAGGGGGGGGGGACGGGAGGGCTGGGTCCCCTGTCCCTTGGCCCCTGATCTTCGCAGGAGCCACGCACGCCGTCCTGTCTGTCCTCCCCCTGAGAGCAGAGCGTCCCCGGATCGACGCTTCCAGACAATCACCCACCAGAGGGCACTCGCACACCCCGGAAAGCAAACCCGTCGGGGCCAGCGCAAGCACCAAGGACTGGGCCGTAGATTTCGCGTCCGGTGACAGAAGTGCTTGGAAACCCCACAGCAGCACCACGGTCCCAGCCGGGCTCGCCCGTGCCCCGGGCAAAATCGCCCATAATTGGAGGATCGTTTCCTCCAGGTTCTGTTGGCTCTCAGGCCAGCGTGAGTCCAGTGAGAAAGTACGTTGTATGTCCGCGAGAGGCAGTGAGTGCACGCCACACACCCGTGTGCAGACGCACACGCACGCACACACGAGGCGGAGTGGTGTGCATGTGTGCGGGCACCTTGCACACACAGACGCTGAGCCGGGCAGCGCTGACGGTGCCCCACTCTGCACTCCAGGGGGCTCGGAGACGTGGGGCTCGCGCCACAGAGACGGCCCCGGCTGAGGCAAAGGCTCGGCGGTGCCTCAGGGGCTGGATGTGGGGCGTGCAGAGGCTCGAGCAATCCAAGCTCTAGGTGTTTATCCCAGAGAAATGAAAATAAGCTACAGGAGACCTGTCTGCTCTCCCCTGCTCACTGAAGTATCGTTCACAGTGGCCAAGGTTTAAAAACGAGCCAAGTCTCCATGAATGGAGGAAGCAGTAAAAATGGTGTGAGATTTTTATACGCACACACACACACACACAGCAGAGTACTCTTCGGCCACGAGAAAGAAGGAAATTCTGCCTTGTGTGCGACATGGGTGGACCCCGAGGGCCATGAGCTGAAGACAGTACACAGAAATGCTCTGTGGAATCGAAATTTAAAAAGCCAAACTCATAGAAACAGAATAGAAAAGTGAGGTGATGGCTGTTAATTAACTAGACAGGGATTTGTTCACAATGGAAGAAAAAAGGTTTTCCACCAATGACTGATAACGTGTAGAACTCACCGTCCTGGTCACACATACCTGAACGTAGTAGAGACATAGCGTGTTAGACGTGCACGGTAGACATGACACACGTGTGCCGAAGGCGAGTTCATTCTGGTACCCCCATCTGAGCCGCCGTCACCGGTGCTCCCTAGCCCTTCCCTTTGCATGTCTGACATTCTCCAAACGAGGAACTCAGCTCCGCCCCCCCAAACGCCCTGATGCGCCCAATTAGAACGTCCACACCTGAGTTTCACGACTGCTAACCCGCTCCGCTAGGAGAAGCACACCTACTGCGTAGAGTTCAGTGCTGGTTTCTAGTTCTTTCCGACTTCACCCCGAGGATACGCAGTGACAATACTGTGGTCACAGGCGACGGGGATTAGTTCCCTTCTCCCCTGCTGTGTGCTGGATCCATGTGTGTGTGTGTGTTCCTTTTAGGTTCTTTCCCCCACCCGAATGACTTGGATTTTTCCAGTAATAAAACAACATTAAGATGATTCCAAAAGTTGAGATGGTACAAAAAGGATTTTTAAAGAAGTGTCGCACCCCACACCCCCGACGGCTTTACTCCACCCCACCAGCCCTGTAAACAAGCTGGTTCTGGGTAAATCTTTCCCGTGCTTCTTTTGGCAAAAATAAGTGGATGCATGGCAGCTCCTAATAATAGTTAAGATTTAGGGTCCCTCCTGGCTTCCAGAAAAGGCACCATCCGTGCCCACCCTACAGTCGTCCCAGGAGGCTGCATGTCCCTTGACCGGGGGCCCGGAGGGGTCAGCAGGGGACAGAGAGACAGCCTTCAGGAGCCGAGTCGATGTTACGAGTTCACTGCAGGCTGAACCCACATCCATCAACGGGCTGCTAATCCTTCTTGACAGACGTCTCAGGAGAAACCCGAAGTGTTAACCAGCCCCCGAGTTTAGCGAGTGTGAAAGCCAAGTTTGTATTTAGGAGGCTGGAAGCAAAGTGACTTATGTCGACATTCGACTGACCGTGAGAAGTCACCGAGAGAGTGGCCGGACTCAGCTGCCTAAACGTTCTGTCCCCCCAGCCCCACACCGGGGAGGAAGGCCGCTGTTCCGAGGTCTCCCCGTCAGCCCGCGCTCAGGAGGCCCAAGAGCCTCGAGCCCCAAGCCCTTCTTAAGGTGCATTTGATATGCCATCCCATGCAGGCGACAATAGCAGGTCTGTCTGCCCGCCTGTCAGTGGGGCCTCTGAGACCTGCAGGTGAGGACGAAGGACGGTGGTTCCACCTGCGTGCACCTGTGCTCACCTGAGCAGAGAAAGAATGCGAACAATCAAGCATTCTCCGGCCGAGAAACACGGCGGCGAGGGCTAGGAGCTGCTGGGTGAACTTTCTCCTTTGTCTCCCTGGCGTTCCTTGGGGACGGCATGGCCCCGGCCGGGTGGCCAGCGGAGAGCCGGAGGTGACCGCCATGCTCAGACGAGCAGGGCCACAGCAAAGGGAAGGGTATGAGCGCACCTGGGCATGAGGGGCCTGCCCCCGCCAGGTGCGCAGAGGGGTGACGCTTTCCGTCCACTGCGGACGCTCCCCGTGCTGTCCCCAAGTCCATCTTAGCTGCCCACTTCAGTCCACCCGGCTGTGAAGCGTAAAGAGATACGTACCCTTAGGGTGAAGAAGGGGCGAACCCCGCTTCCGGACCCCGCTCTGACCCTCTGCAGGCTGACAGGGTCCCCCGCCCCGGCCCCGCCCGCTTGCGAACCGGGAGCAACGTGGTGATGGACGGTGACTTACAGGCCAGCACGACAGTGTTTCACGAACACGCTCTTCCGGAGAACCGTGGGTGGGGACGGGCCCTCGCGGTCTCCCAGCGATCCCTCCGCCACGCCTCTGACGGTGGCCTTCCCGGCTCTGTCCGAACGCTTGCCCTCCCAGCGAGCGGGCTGGAGGGCAGCATCGCCCTCGCCCGATGGGGGCCCCGCTTGAGGGGCGCCGGGTCCTCATGCCCAGCGTGCCCAAGGGTGTCGCCGCGTCCGCCCCACGGGGGAGCCCACGTCAGGGCCCGGTGCTCCGCCCCGACCGCCGTCTGTTACCTGACACAGAAAAATCGGCAAACGCGAGCTTTCGTTCCCCCTTCTGTTTCCAGAGCCACCCAGGGGGCGTCTGGAGACGCAGGGAGACGAGGCTGCGGGGCGTGCAGAGACCGGACGCGGGAAGGAGCTGGGGTGCGGGGGGTGAACACACGTCGCGCCCGCGTCCGGCTGGACCTGGGCCGCAGCCGCGCGGCGTCTCGCCCATGCGGGGCGTGCCCTTCGTGTGGGGCGCGTGCCCGAGGCTTTCACATTCCCACGGCCTCTCCCCACCTTCCTCTTCAATCTCCAGGCCCCGAAGCCCAGCTGAGGCTCGGTTTCGTATAAAGAGTGATTCTCGAATGAGAGAGAAATCGCCACGCATCTGCAGGTGGGCCCCTGTGGGGAGCCCCGAGGGCCACGGTGCCGCCTCCCCGGTCATCTCTGCCGCCAGGTCACCGGCACAGCCGGACAGCCAGAGTGGGGGGCGGGGAGCAGAGCGAGAGCTTCATTCCAAAGAGCCTGGGGGATAGAGCCGGCTGGGAAAAATGTGATTCTTGCAAAGATAAGGCAGGCAGAGAAGAGTCAATAAAACCAGAGCTCGCTGTGAAACCTGGACCACTCTGCTTCCTCCGCCTCTGCTCCCCACCATTCGCGGCCGCTCTCTCCCTCCGTCTCTGTCTCTCTGTCTCTCTGTCTCTCTCTCTCTCTCTCACACACACACACACTCACACACACGCTCAGCGGATACCAGCATAACGACACGTCCCAGCTCAGAGTGTTGGAGACCTGCCTGGCTCGGTGCCCTGACTAGCTGGGCACCTTCGCCCGTGGGGAGCCCTCCGCACCCTCCCAGTGCCCCTCGTCTCCCCCGAGGGCAGGGCCACGTGCGACGCTGTGGAGCAGAAGGTCAGACAAAACCAAACAGCACTGGCCGCAGTGGCGGTGCTCAGAGACGCCCCTGCACCGGGCATCGCAAGCTCCAGCTTCTCTGCCTCACCCCCCACGGCCCCGAACCCCGAGCCCCGAGCGTCACCGCTGCCCCGGGGTCCCAGGCGCCCCGCCGCGGAGTCGGAAGGCGGTCAGGCTCTCCCGCCCGAAGGCAGGTGGCCGCATCGAACCGACGGCGTCACGGGTCCCCTCCAGCCCACAGCTCATTTTTAGATCCACTTTGTATTCGTTTTTACCAGCTTCATTGAGATGTGATTGGCGTACAATAAACCATGTATTTAAAGGGAACAGTCTGGGGAAGAGGCGACACAGGTGGATGCCCACGAAGCCAACGCCGCCGTGCCCGCCGCCCCCGCGTGCCCGGAGGCCCCGCCGGCCGCCTCCCTGCGGCAGGTGGGACTCCCTGGAGCTTCACACGGATTGTCCAGCGGGTGCTGCCGCTGTCTGCACGCGCGCGTTTCCTTGGTCTAACGTATTCCCCAAACCCCGCTGGCTGCGAAGTCGTACCTGGAGACAGATGGTGAGTGCAAAGTGAGAAGGGAAAGGGCGTGCCGTTCTGGACAGGGCGGCCGCTCGAGCCGCGTGGCTGCTGGGCGGAAGCTTCCAGAAGCAGGAAGCCCTCTGAGCTCACGAACCCCACGCCCTGCACGTTCCCAAGGGGCAACAGCCCCCGGGTCAGCCTCCTTGAGACGCTCCGGGACCGTGAGGACGCTCCGCAGACACCCAGGGAAGGACACGTCCCGCTGCGACGCCCCGGGCTCGGGGGCAGCTCGCTGGGGGACTGGAAGGGAAAAACAGGCGGGCGCTAACACGCGCCCCAAAACGCCGCCCGGCTGCCGTCGGGGGCGCCCGGCTCTCGCCACATGTCGTCCTTTGGACGTAAAACAGCAAAGCTCCATTTTTAAAACGCGGCCACGGTGCAGTGTTGATAACGTAGCAGGCGTTATCTGCTTTGAACACCTGTGGCGTTCAACCATGGCTCCCTGACGCGTGTGACCCAGAACCGTGGACGGCACATGGCTTAGAGGACACACGCAGACAGGTGGCCGTGTGGCCAGGGAGGCGGGACGGAGTGACGTGGCCACGAGCCGAGGGGTGCCCGGCGTGACCAGGCAGGGAGGCCCCCGGCCCCCCGACCCCAGAGCCTTCGGAACGCGGCCCTGCCGGCACCTCGCTTTGGGAGGCGGCCAGTTTGTGTTTTAAGCCACCGAGCTTGAGGTCATTTGTTTCTGCCGTCCCAGAAAAGTGGCTTCAACACCTTGGAATCTGCGCGTTCCCTTAGTTCCTGCCGCCCTGGCCTGAAGCCTCCGGGCTCTGGGCGCTGGCTTGTCCGCAGGGAGGAGAAGGAGCAGCGGCCACGTGGGTGACGGGGAGTGTGACGAGCAGACCCGATGGGAGCAGGAGGTGGCAGAGGGGTCAGACCAGAACGCCATGGGGACGGGGGGAGTGGCACCGGAGGGGTATGACAACCGCCCCCTGAGCCTCCACCGGCGTCCCACAGTGCTGGTGTCTACGCGGCTTCCTCGCCCAAGGCCCAGAAGGGCCGACGGGTTGCCCAGCTCGGCGTCCGCAGAAGCCGGCTCGGGCTGGGCGGGGCTAGGTCCTGATGCGCCCTGGCGGGCTGCCTCACTCTGAACTGAAAGCCGAGGAAGCACCTGACTCGGGCCAAAGGCGAGTACCTGGCGCTTGGCTTCAGAGGCAGAAGTCGCAGGCCGCCCGGCCCTGGCCTGGAGACAGCTGGCCTGTGACCTGTCACACAGAGAGGGCCCCAGGGGCCGAGGAGCAGCGTCTGAGCCAGCGGCCGGCCTGCGTCCAGGGCGAGCAGGAGCGCACGACCCACGGCGGGGCGTAGAGGCTGCCGCCCGGGCCCTTTCTCCGCTGTGTTCGAGTCAGGGACCAGCAGCTCCCTGGGGAGCACCTTGAGGACACGGGGCGGGGAGGGGGTTCCCCAAACACTCCCCTCTCACGCGTGTCCTGGCAGAGCCTCTGCCTCCCTCCCGGCCCCGCGCATGGCACGGCGCCCGGAGCCCGCCCCCCGCCCCTAACCGGAGCCCCGCGATGCACAAAGCCCACTGTGCGGAGCGATGTTATCGGGGCCGGGCCGCTCCGCGCGGGAAGACAGCGGCCGAGCCGCGGTGGCCGCCGGGGCTGAAACAGGACTCCTGTGCCGCCGCGGGGCACAGAGCGGCCTTTGTGACGGGCGAGTCGCACACAGCAACACCGTGGTCGTCGGGCGGTTTCTTCTCTGACGTCCTGCGCCGAACCTCGCACAGGCTCCCGCGGGACGGGATCGGCCCTGGAGGCGGCGCTGGGTGGGGCTGGGTGACGCTGGGTGACACTGGGTGGTGCTGGGTGATGCTGGGTGACACTGGGTGACACTGGGTGACGCTGGGTGACACTGGGTGACACTGGGTGGCGCTGGGTGATGCTGGGTGACATTGGGTGACACTGGGTGATGCTGGGTGACACTGGGTGGCACTGGGTGACACTGGTGACACTGGGTGATGCTGGGTGACACTGACACTGGCTGGAAGGACGACGGGGCTCTGCGCGGCTTCAGCTGTGGGGTCATCTAAGCACTGAGTGCATCACGACGCGGGACGCAGAGCGGCTCTTGGGCCCGAACCCCAAGGCTGGGCTGAGACGTTGGGCTGGAAAGGGTTTGGGCGTCAGAGAGGGCGACAGGGTCTCCGATAGGACAGACTACGGATTCGGAGCCACGTGTCCGTGGACGTATGTTTGCACCCAGACACAAACCCGCCCTGTGGCTTCGCACAAGTCTCTCGACCTCGCTGGGCCTCAGTTTCCGCCTCTGTCGGGTGGAGGTACGCGGGCTTCAGCAGAGTCGCTGTGATGGGTGCAGACAGGAAACGCAGACGGAGCGGCACACGGGAGAATTCAAAACGCAGCAGCCTCACGGGTCACAGAGTGTGACCCTCCCCCCACACACACACAATCCCAGAGCTGTTAGGACAGACCTCTGCAGCCCCAGCACAGACAGACGCACAGCTCAGGGGCTGAACAGCGCACAGTGCGGATGCCGAAACCCCCAGCACGAGCCTCAAGGCCGAAAGCCCGAACCGCACGAGCTGAGGCCTCACGACTCCCGGTCCCGTCCCACGGGCGGGTGGGTGACCTCAAGAGCATTCGTCTTTGGAGTTTGAGTCCGACCCGACCGCCGCCCACGCCAGCTGTGCGCCCCTAAGACAGGCCCGACGGGGAGCGGGGACGAGGCGCGTGCCGCCGTCCAGCCGTCGGGAGCCCTGCGACTCGGAGTGAGGACGAGCAGGCGGTGCCGTGGGGGGCGCAGCCGGGGGCGCTGCGGTCCCGGCTTTGCCAAGCCCGTCGGCCCGTGACTCGGAGTCACGTCCCCCTCTAAACGGCAGAGATGTCGTCAGCAGAAGCGCTTCCCTCGCGAGGAGCCGCGGGCGTCGAGGGCCTGGGGCCGGGGGCTCAGGGTATTGGCCGAGCACGTGGCCACGGAGGCGGGATTCGGGCAAGGAAGCTGTGAGGGCTGGGCAGGCGCGGCGGTGGGCGGGCGAGGCCCGTTTCGCGGGGCCCTCCCATCGCGGGGCGGGCCCGGGGCCGTGTCCCCCCAACAGCCGTCCTCCACTGGGGGGAGAAAAGGAGGCCAACGGAAGGCTGTGCAGCCAGCGGGAGCTTCGTCACACCGGAGCGGAGAAACGGAAGGCAGGGAGCGCTTATTTACTGCCAGCTGGATGCAGACAAGCGACAAGCCAGCCCCGAACCCCGCGCTGCCAGAGTGCAAGCAGCCACCGGGCCCTGTGGGAAAGGCCTCCGGGTCCGCGCCGTGCGCCACGGCCGACTCGGCCTCCTTCTTGCCACAGGGTCCGCCGAGGAGTCTACGACACGTCCTTGTGGCTAAAACCCCCCGGGGCCCCGAGGACGCTCGGGGAGCCTCCTGCTTCGGCGCAGCCCGGTGCGAACGTCCCTCCGCCCGGCCACGGGTGCCACGGCGCAGACCGCACACGCGGCCACAGCAGACCAGGGTGTCTGAGAGCAGGGCTCCAGGTGCTCAGCCACCAGGTATCAGGGAGCACGCAGGTGACAATGGGAAGAGCCGAGCCTCCAGACGCTCAGCCCTGGCCGGAAGAGCTGGCACCGGGCCGGGAGCCGCCGGGCCTGGTGTCTGGGCGGCGGCCGACTCAGGAGCAAATCGAACTCTCTCCCATCGAACGACAGAGGGTGAAGGCTCGCTCCCGAAGCCACCTCTCCAGGAAGCCTGTGCTCCACCTGCTGACGTCACTGACCCCAGGCGGCAAGGGCTGGCAGGTGCCGTGGGGCTGGCCAGAGGGCCGTCGCACAGCTCAGGGGCAGCTGCCCTCACTTCCAGGGGACCAGCCACGCAGAGTTGCAGGTGGCTCTAAGGGGTGTGGTGTCCACTCAAGGGCCAGCCCCGGGGCCACTCTGAACAGGAAGGAGGCTACGCCTGCCATGGCGAGCGGAGGAAAGAACCGGCTGTTAGCCAGCCCGCGGGCAGCCTTCTCTCAATCTTAACGTGCCTCTGCAAGGCTCAGGACGTAGCCCACAAGCCAACTTTTCTTCCGGAAACGTGTCTGCCCTGTGCGCGGCAGAAGCAGCGCAGGAAGCCCCTGTATGGCACGGGGTTTCTCTTTTACGTGCAGCCGGGAGGCCACTTTACTCAGTCCTGATTCTCCATTGTGATCTGAAATTCCACAATTAGACATGCATTCCTTTGGCTTAGTATTTCCTTCCCTGTTGAAATACACACGTCCCTGACAGCCTGTGCTCTGAACCGTATCAGTCATTTACACTTTATGTTAGCTGCTATAATCCACTCCTGACCTGAGGGTTTGCTACCTGAGTCAGGGGACGTGGGCATACCCAACAGAGGATCTCAAGCCACAAAGCCACTGCCACCCCCTCCTCAATTTTTCTGTGATGTGTCCTTGCCCCAGTAGCACCCACGTTAAATATTGTTAGCAACCCTATGACACTCGTCACCATGGAAACGTCGTTAATTGTGTTTTCTCTGCATGTTCTGCCTCTCCCTTCGCTATTTCTCTTCCCTCGGTCACTTTCTTGTCTGGTTTTCTCTGTGCTGCACCTGCCCAGGCCTGCAGCGCCCCCCCCCGGACGGTCACAGGCGTTCCCTGGCACGGGGCAGGATGCCACGTGATGACCGCCACACGGGCTTTGAAGCCAGAAGGTCAGGCGTGTCATGCGGCGTCCCTGGCATATCTATGACTGGGTGGCTGTGTGACACAGGACAAGTCCCTGGTCTTATTTTCTCCTGGAAAACAGGGTAAAAGTTTCACCAACGCAGGAGGGAGCTAGGAACCCCGCTCCCCTCCCTCGTTCCCCAGCGGGCCTGCCAGGGGCCTCCGGTGCCCGTGGGCAGCGCTCAGCATGCCTGCCGGAGGCCACTGACCTCCGCCCAACTCAGCCCTACCCGCCTTTCACTTCCTGCCTTTACTCTTCCTCTTACACGAGGGTCTGGCTCCGTGGAGGTCCGTCTGCAGCATGGCCGCCGACCCTGAACAGTGCCTCTCTGATCTACCAGAGGGGATGGTGCACCTCCCGCGACCTTAGAACTGTGCCTGCAGAGAAGCAAGGCGCCCGGGCCAGCGGCATCGGCATCTGCAGGCCCTCGGGCCGCCCCAGACCCCCTCAGTAGACACCCCTGGGAACGTGGCCCGGAAGCCAGGTCGCCAAGCAGGAGATGCTCATGCTCACAGGGTTTGAGAGCTGCCGGCCTCCAGGCATGTGTGTGTGTGTGTGCATGTGTGTGCATGCATGTGTGTGCGTGTGTGCGCACGTGTGTGTGCTGCGTGTGTGCGTGTGGCAGAGCCACGTGGAGGGATCGAGACAGGCAGGGGAAAGGGACGGGGAGAGGGAGAACGGAGACCTCACTCTCTCTTCCTTCCTGTGCTCATCACATGGTCTCTCATTTTCAAGCCCGTCGTAGGGGTTAGATGCCTGACAGGTTCTTTTCGCATTCCTGAGAGCACGACCCCGTGGACGACAATCATCATTAAGCCCCATCAGGGGGAAGGAACCTGGATGACTAACGACGGGCGCTTCACACGCGGAGATCCGATCTCTACGTCCATTCGAGCATCTCGTGTGCCTCCTTCGTGCTCTCGAGTTTCCTGCTTCCACCCGATAAAAGATTTTTGGACCCAGGTAACCGTTTAAAACATTAGCTATTATCTGGCGGAGACACGAACTTAATGGAGCCCCAGGAGGAGCACGCCGAGCGAGCAGAGGTCAGGACGCCAGCGGAGAGGAGGCTCCGGCCCCGAGGCCGAGCCACGGCGCCCCGGGGAGGTCGCCTGTGCGCCTGGGCCTCAGCGTCCTCCCTGGAAGAACCGGACAGAGAGTGTTCTGCGGAGCGGGGCCCTCGGCGTGGGGCCGGTCACTCGCGGGACAGGCTGGCACGCCACCGCTGGCCTTGGACGGTGGACGGTGTCCCCGCAGCCTGAGGCGGCGCCGCGGGAAGAGGCCAGCTTGACGCCTCTCACCCCAGCTCCCCCAAGCCCACTTCGCCCTCCATCCAGGAAGAACTTATGGAGCCCCTACTGTGTACCAGGCACCGTCCAGGCGCTGGGGATTCAGCAGGAAGCGAAGCACACTGTATGCCTTCCCACGGGGAGCGGACACCGTGGCGGAGACCCCGATAACAAAACCAGAAAATAAAGCATGTGGCACAGTCGACGCTGCAAAGGGTCATGGGTTACCGTAACCGGGGGAAAGAGCCGGGGCGGGAGGGACGTGCGAGTGACCAGTACCTCTGAGGACAGTGCGTCTCAGTATCTCCACACCTGATGCCCGGGCCCGGAAGGTGGCTCGGGCCTGTCTGCTGCCGAAGCCACCTGCTTCCCGTGGGCATCGTGCAGCCAGCAGGGAGGGGCGGAGTTTGCCTTTGGTGCCCTGACGGCTGGCGAGGTCACGTGGCTCCCATGATGTCACGTCGAGCGTGACTCCGTTCACCTGCCCTTGCTTGGTTGGCCTCGCGCTAGGCGCTGTCAGGAGACCCTGCGGTAGAGCCCGCCGCCCTCGCCCGTGGGCCAGAGGGAGCCTCACCGGATGGAACAGCGGGACGGACACCTGCCGGTCAGCGTCTGCAGCCAGCAGACGGAACCGTGAGCTGGTCGTCGGGCGACCGTCCTGCCCCCCGCCCGTGACCTGCAGCCGTCACTTCGGAACCAACCTGGGCCTCACATGTCGATTCCACACAGATGTTGGGCGGGATGGCCCCCCGGATTGCTCGTAGCGGGGAAAGGTTATTTTATGCACTTGTACGAGACGGACTTGCTCGTTTGCTCTTGCTGGTTGGCGGCTAAACCCTTGGCGGGCTGGACAAGGCCGTGGTGGGTTCGGGCCCGTGGAGAGTGGCGAACGCGACAGGGCAGGTGACACTCTTCCCACGGGGTAGCAGCTGAGCCGCACGCCACCGGCCTGGCGGTCCCTCAGACGCAGTACGGAGGAGGACTCCTATCGAGATCGCCCGGATGTGGAGGAAAGGAAGCGCTTGGGGGCCGGACAGCGTCGTGCAGAGGGCGAATCCGGCCGGCTCAGGAGCTGGAGCAGAGGGTGGCAGCCGTGTCGCGCGGCGGAGCGGCACGGAGGTTGGGTGCTGCCGTGAGTGGCGCTCCGAGCCGGGGCCGGGCCGGGCACAGCGTCACGAGAGCAGGGCGCGCTCAGCAGACGAGCACTCCGGCGGATCCCCGCCACCTGCCAGATGGGCCGGGGCCCGGGGCGCTCACGGCTGTCCATCAAGCGCGACCCAGAGGCCCGGGGCACAGGATGCTGGAATGGGGAGGTGGGGACCGGGGCCCCGTCACAAAGGAGGAACGCTAATGTGAGCCCAGCTTGAAGCCGCGCGCGAGTCAGCTGCTCGGGGCCGGCGGAGCTGCTCAGACAGCAGGTGCGCTCGCCGGACCGCGGGAGCGGGGACCGCCGAGGAGCGGCGTCCAGGCCCAGCGCCGAGCCCGCTGCGGGGCAAGCACGGACTTGGCGGCATTTAGTCACGGGCCTTCCCTCGGGGCCCTGCCATGTGGCGTCGGGGTCTCCAGCCGGGAAGACAGTGCTGCAGCCTCTGCACATGCGTGTTATTTTCACACCGGGCACAGTAAGAACGTGCACTGGGGTGTGTGTCTGATGCCGTCTGCCGGACCCCCTTCTGCACGTCCTCGGACCCTGCTGGCCTGATGCCACAGTCAGCGTCACGTCACATGACTAGACGGTCCCTTGCCCCAGGCCCTCACCACGCGTCCCGCCTCTGACCGCTCCTGATGCCATGGGACCCTCCGAGGCCCACCCGGCTCCCCACCTTTCCTGGGGGAATGGAAGGGTCAAGTGGCTGTCGCCCTGTTGGAGCCCAGCCTGCTCCTCTGCACCCTGCCCTGTCTGTGCCTCCCTGGCTCCCGCAACAGCTCCCCCCTGTAAATCGTTGATGTTCCCCGCACTCTTTACAGTGCTTTATGTGGGTTAATAACTCTGAGGTGGGTACCACGCTATTATTATTACCCACTTTACAGACGAGGAAGCCGAGACCCGGAGACATCGAGCGGCTCCCTACGAGCCACACAGCCGTGTGCACTGTGGAATGCAGCTGGCATTTGGGGCTGACTCCAAAGCTTGTCCCCGTAACTCGGTCAACACACAGTCCCACACGCCCGGGGCGTGAGCTGCCACCTGAGGTGTGCAAAACACTCCGACAGGTGCACCAGGAAACGAGCCCAGCGTCCCTGGCACCGACGCTGTGGGGTGGCCCCAAATCAGAAACGAGCCGGGCAGCGGGGGGTGGGGGCCCAAACGGGTGGACGAAAATACTGAGGCCCACTTTTCATAGTGTGTGACGCTCGTCAGCGGGCGCACGCGTAAGCTACAGGCGGGCGAGACTCCGGGGGGGCTCTCAGGAGGACGGAGGTCGAGGGGACCGGCCTCGGACGACCGTGACAGACGGCGGCACCGGGCGCCGTGTGGGGTCACGTCGGCGTCAGCCTGCGGCTCGTGCTCAACTCAGAGCCGATCGGCCTCCGTGGCTGTGGTCACGAGGAGGTGGCCACGTGCAGACACGTCTGTGCAAAGCTGCTGCTGAGAGGAGCGGAAGCCCCCAGTGGACCCCTGCAGGTCCGCCCCTAGAGAGGGACAGCCTTTTTCTCCCATGATGCCCGACACCTGCCACGCCTGGCACTTAGCCCGTCAGACGTCTAATGGAAGGGAGCGGGGGAGAGAGCACGGGCTGCGCCCCAGGGCTCGGCACAGTCAGCGCCCCAAACCTCCGCCGTGCGCTCTGCAGAGACGCCGAGCCAGGCTCCGAGCTCCGGAACCTTGGGCACGTGGGCCGAGCCCCCGAATCCGCGTCCTCCAGTCCACCGGGGAGGGGGCCCTGTCTCAGGTGGGGTGCCAAGTGCAGTGACGTGCAAAGTGGCTGACCGCCTGCCGAGTGTGATGCGCACACTAGCTGGTCCCCGAACGCTTCGGCCCCGCGGCCTCGGACCCCCCTGTGAACGGTTCCTGGATCATTTGCCTCGGGTGGTCTCTAGGGCTCTAGCCCTGCCCCCTCCTGCCGGCTGCTATCCGAACCCCTTGAATGACAGTCTTCCTGCTGCAATTGGAGATCAGGATACAGAAAGGGTGCTGACAACGCGTGTCACCGGCCTCACGGGGACAGGCGGGTCCTGTGCTGCTGAATGGGTGTGAGTGACGACCATGATGAGGCGACGACCCCGCTTGCCCCAGGGCAGAGCCAGGTCACCAGCGGGCCCCGGGCAAGACATGGAGAGGGCCCTGGGGGCCGGGGGCCGGGGGCGGGCGGGGGTCTGACCCGGTCTTCACCTTACTCCGTGCCACTCGCCAGGTCCTCCCCCCGCCACACTCCCCAGTCTGAAAGGTCGGAGGGTGAAGAATGTCATCCAGCCTGAGCCTAGCAGCCGGCAGCAGGCAACTGGGCCCCTAGGGACACGGGGACAGGAAGCGTCACCGTGTGGCTCCAGTCTTGCTGTCCATACAGCAGAGCCGGCCAGTGGCACAGCTCCGGGGCCAGCCCGCCTGCCCCTGGGAGCCGCTCCCGGGGGACCCTGCGGGATGCCAGCCCGCCTCCCCGCCGGTCCGCACACACGCTTCCGACCCACAGGGCCAGCGGGCTCCTGGGATCAGTGGGATCCAGGCTGCACTGAGCAGCAGTCACAAGTCCCAGGAGGGCAGGGTGGGGAGCCAGGCGGCAGGCGGTCAGCGCCGAGCACAGGGAAGGGCCAGAGAGAGCAGTGCGGTGAGCACGGTGAGAGCAACCCAACAGAGAGCCACGGCTCCTTGGCTGGAGGCCGTGTGTCAGGGCGGCCGTGTGTCAGGGCGGCCGTGTTCAGGGTGGCCGTGTGTCAGGGTGGTGGCCGTGTGTCAGGGTGGAGGCCATGTGTCAGGGCGGCCGTGTGTCAGGGTGGAGGCCGTGTGTCAGGGTGGAGGCCGTGTGTCAGGGTGGTGGCCGTGTGTCAGGGCGGTGGCCGTGTGTCAGGGCGGCCGTGTGTCAGGGTGGTGGCCGTGTGTCAGGGTGGAGGCCATGTGTCAGGGCGGCCGTGTGTCAGGGTGGAGGCCGTGTGTCAGGGAGGCCGTGTGTCAGGGTGGAGGCCGTGTGTCAGGGAGGCCGTGTGTCAGGGTGGAGGCCGTGTGTCAGGGTGGAGGCCGTGTGTCAGGGTGGTGGCCGTGTGTCAGGGTGGCCGTGTGTCAGGGTGGTGGCCGTGTGTCAGGGAGGCCGTGTGTCAGGGTGGAGGCCGTGTGTCAGGGTGGTGGCCGTGTGTCAGGGTGGAGGCCATGTGTCAGGGAGGCCGTGTGTCAGGGTGGAGGCCGTGTGTCAGGGTGGTGGCCGTGTGTCAGGGTGGTGGCCGTGTGTCAGGGCGGCCGTGTGTCAGGGCGGCCGTGTGTCAGGGCGGCCGTGTGTCAGGGCGGTGGCCGTGTGTCAGGGTGGTGGCCGTGTGTCAGGGAGGCCGTGTGTCAGGGTGGAGGCCGTGTGTCAGGGTGGTGGCCGTGTGTCAGGGTGGTGGCCGTGTGTCAGGGCGGCCGTGTGTCAGGGTGGAGGCCGTGTGTCAGGGTGGTGGCCGTGTGTCAGGGTGGTGGCTGTGTCAGGGAGGCCGTGTGTCAGGGTGGAGGCCGTGTGTCAGGGTGGTGGCCGTGTGTCAGGGCGGCCGTGTGTCAGGGTGGTGGCCGTGTGTCAGGGCGGCCGTGTGTCAGGGTGGAGGCCGTGTGTCAGGGTGGTGGCCGTGTGTCAGGGCGGTGGCCGTGTGTCAGGGTGGTGGCCGTGTGTCAGGGCGGCCGTGTGTCAGGGCGGCCGTGTGTCAGGGCGGTGGCCGTGTGTCAGGGTGGTGGCCGTGTGTCAGGGAGGCCGTGTGTCAGGGTGGTGGCCGTGTGTCAGGGTGGTGGCCGTGTGTCAGGGCGGCCGTGTGTCAGGGTGGAGGCCGTGTGTCAGGGCGGTGGCCGTGTGTCAGGGTGGTGGCCGTGTGTCAGGGTGGTGGCCGTGTGTCAGGGCGGCCGTGTGTCAGGGCGGCCGTGTGTCAGGGCGGCCGTGTGTCAGGGTGGAGGCCGTGTGTCAGGGAGGCCGTGTGTCAGGGTGGAGGCCGTGTGTCAGGGTGGTGGCCGTGTGTCAGGGCGGCCGTGTGTCAGGGCGGCCGTGTGTCAGGGTGGTGGCCGTGTGTCAGGGCGGCCGTGTGTCAGGGTGGTGGCCGTGTGTCAGGGTGGAGGCCATGTGTCAGGGAGGCGTGTGTCAGGGTGGAGGCCGTGTGTCAGGGTGGAGGCCGTGTGTCAGGAGGCCGTGTGTCAGGGCGGCGTGTGTCAGGGCGGTGGCCGTGTGTCAGGGTGGTGGCCGTGTGTCAGGGAGGCCGTGTGTCAGGGTGGAGGCCGTGTGTCAGGGCGGTGGCCGTGTGTCAGGGTGGTGCCGTGTGTCAGGGAGGCCGTGTGTCAGGGTGGAGCCGTGTGTCAGGGTGGTGGCCGTGTGTCAGGGTGGTGGCCGTGTGTCAGGGGGCCGTGTGTCAGGGTGGAGGCCGTGTGTCAGGGTGGTGGCCGTGTGTCAGGGTGGTGGCCGTGTGTCAGGGAGGCCGTGTGTCAGGGTGGAGGCCGTGTGTCAGGGTGGTGGCCGTGTGTCAGGGTGGTGGCCGTGTGTCAGGGAGGCCGTGTGTCAGGGTGGAGGCCGTGTGTCAGGGTGGTGGCGTGTGTCAGGGTGGTGGCCCGTGTGTCAGGGAGGCCGTGTGTCAGGGTGGAGGCCGTGTGTCAGGGTGGTGGCCGTGTGTCAGGGCGGCCGTGTGTCAGGGTGGTGGCCGTGTGTCAGGGCGGCCGTGTGTCAGGGTGGAGGCCGTGTGTCAGGGCGTGGCCGTGTGTCAGGGTGGTGGCCGTGTGTCAGGGCGGCGTGTGTCAGGGTGGAGGCCGTGTGTCAGGGTGGTGGCCGTGTGTCAGGGTGGTGGCCGTGTGTCAGGGCGGCCGTGTGTCAGGGTGGTGGCCGTGTGTCAGGGCGGCCGTGTGTCAGGGTGGAGCCGTGTGTCAGGGCGGTGGCCGTGTGTCAGGGTGTGGCCGTGTGTCAGGGCGGCCGTGTGTCAGGGTGGTGGCCGTGTGTCAGGGCGGCCGTGTGTCAGGGCGGTGGCCGTGTGTCAGGGTGGTGGCCGTGTGTCAGGGTGGTGGCCGTGTGTGTCAGGGCGGCCGTGTGTCAGGGCGGCCGTGTGTCAGGGCGGCCGTGTGTCAGGGTGGTGGCCGTGTGTCAGGGTGGTGGCCGTGTGTCAGGGTGGGGTGGCCGTGTGTCAGGGCGGCGTGTGTCAGGGCGGCCGTGTGTCAGGGTGGAGGCCATGTGTCAGGGTGGTGGCCGTGTGTCAGGGTGGTGGCCGTGTGTCAGGGTGGTGGCCGTGTGTCAGGGCGGCCGTGTGTCAGGGCGGCCGTGTGTCAGGGTGGAGGCCGTGTGTCAGGGTGGTGGCCGTGTGTCAGGGCGGGCCGTGTGTCAGGGCGGCCGTGTGTCAGGGTGGAGGCCGTGTGTCAGGGCGGCCGTGTGTCAGGGCGGCCGTGTGTCAGGGTGGCCGTGTGTCAGGGCGCCTGGTCTGCCTTCCACGGCTACGAGCTTCAGAGCCAGGTCCACTCAGGCCAGCGGCAGTGCCTGGCCCAGACCAGAAACAGGCAGGAGCTAGCGACTGTCCAGGGAATTCAAACCGGTGGACAGCGCCCAGAAACGAAACGCAGGGAACGTGTCACTGCGTCTCGCGGTCAGGTACCTCCCGTTCGCACAGCTGCTGGCCATGCCTCTCCTCCAGCAAGCCGCGCACCCGGCCGAGCCCTGCTTGCCGGTTCTCCGTGTGTTCTTTCTGGCACGTGTTGGGGTGATTGACGGAAGACGAGTCAGCAATGGGAGGGACAGCACCGGCCAGCCAGGCGCGGCGACGCGGACGGGGCGTGTCGCACGCTGCGGGCGCCCGCGGGCCCTCAGCCAGCATTCGAGAGGCGTCTGGGGCCCGCGCTGTCCCGCGGGAGCCGCCGGACGCGGCCGGCAGCCTCCGCCGCGCGTGGCCGCCGAGTGTCTGAGACGCGGGGGCTGCGGCGTGCCGAGAGGCCGCGTCGGGGACAGACACACTGCGTTCGCGACTGGCGTGAACGTCCCTGCCGCCCGCTGCTCTTCAACACGGCGCATGGAAAGTTCTAAAGGCCACGGGGCCCACGTTGCTTGTCTACGCACGGGGCAGGTGCCCCTGCGGCCTCAGGGCTCCCCCAGGGGCAGGTTGGCAGGGGGCCTGGTTCCAGCCACCTCTCCGCCCCCCGCGGGTGGTTCACCCACCATTTTACCCCGAGCTGTGGCCTCGGCCCACCTTCACGAAGTGGGGTAACACGAGCTCACTCAGAGCGAGCCCCACCTTGCCCCACGCCGTCACAGGGCACCCCGGCCCCCAAAAGCTGATCTCATGGCAAGTCCCAGCCATCGGGCGAGAGCTGAGGACACAGATGGGCTCTTGATGGAGCATCCCAGACCCCACAGGAAGGTCAGCCCTGGGGCCAGCCTTTCTCTTCCCCCACCCACCGTGCCTAAGGCCTCCGCTTCCCCGTGAGGCTGCCAAGAGAGACCCCTCGCCTCTGGGCCCCCAGCTTCCTGCAGAGCCTCTGGTAGCCCTGTGACAGGGACAGACACGAAGCAGCTTCCCAAAAACTCCCTGAGACAGTCCCCTGGGCGGACTGCAGGCCAGACAGGGCCCACGTCCCACGAGGCCGGCTCAAAGCCCCCCGTGGTCTACGTTCATATCCGTGAGAAGTGACACTCCTGGACAATGGGGACCAGACACGGCAGGGACTATTCCACGTTCCCTGCTTTTAGGGGCGTCACCTGTCCCCACTTCTTGGCTCAGCAGGGCTTTAGCTGCCCCCTTTCTCTCCTCATCTGACCAGTGGTCAGGCCCCATGACACCACCAGACAATTCCCCGGGAGACCCCCTCTCTCCCCCTCCCATCCCCCTACACCAGGCCACCACTCTGCACCCAGAGTGACCACGGTGACTGCCACCAGACCCCATGCAGCCGCTGACCTTGCACTTCTACCCTTCACAGTACCCTGGCAAGCGGGCGGCTCGTCCCCGGTCACCAACGGGGAGACAGGGATTTGAGGGGCAGCACGGGGCAGGTGGCGTGACGACCAGGCCAGCCCCCCTGCGTCCACATCGGCTCCCATCTCGGGAAAGAACCGAGGTCGTTTCTGTCCAGGCTATGCCTGTGTCCCCGCTGGTCAACGTCTGAGCGAAAAGCGATGAGCTCACCCCATGACGCCAGGGGCTCCCTGCTGGCTGTGGGGAGCAGGGCCCTCACGTCAGTTGGCTGACTTGCTGGGGGTTGCACTCAGGCACATACTGTGTGTATATGTAATGCTGTGTTTCACGTCCTAGGTAAGGTGTTAGATTGTCATACATTTTCTTAAATAAATGCGCCAAGACTACGTAACAGTCTGCTCTTTCTCCTTCCTGATCTCTTTTTGGCGAGGGGGAAGCTGTGTCTGAGTGTGTCTTTGTCGCGTGCCGAGGTGATGCCTCTTTCCAGGAGATGTTCAGGAAAAGCTTGTCGAATCGACCAACTCCTGCCCCCGGTGTATAAAGTCCAGGCTGTGAAGAGGTGGGCAAGGTCCTCCCCAGTCCGGCGTCATGCCACGGCCTCTCCCGCCTCCCCGAGCTCCCGGCGTCCCAGCCACCAAGGCCACCTGCCCTCCACGGTGCTGCTCACACTCTCTTCGCTTGCTCTTTCTGGACGGTCCTTCCTGACCCGTTCCTGGCATTCTCCTCCTCTTTCAAGGCCCTGATTGAATGTCACCTCCACCTCGATGCCACCTCCTTCTCTCCTTTGCCCTTACGGAACTCTGCATACACCTTGGCTAAAAGCCGATTTTATCCCGACGATCCATTTACGAAACTTCTCGCCACTAAGAAAATAACGATAACGTTTCTTGCAAAGCTGAGTTTTCAAACTGAAATTCATACTCACGTCTCTGGGCTAGAGACTGGCACAGAGGGAGTTCCTAAAAGGCTTACCTTAAATGTCGCGAGGACGAAGGCACAAGCCACTTACGTGGATTCGTCACACAACTGCTGAACGGCCTTCGTATGCCTAACGGGAATTGAAGTGTTAGCGTTTGAAGGGGATGATACAAACATGATTGCCTCTGCTTCCCAAGTTTGTGACTAACTGGCAAGTATTACAAAGGAATCAGTCAAACGGAGATTTTTTTTTAATCAGCTTTGCTGGTAAATCTAATTAAAGGATGAGGCTTGGCTCTGTGGCCAGTCAGGACCCCTGACAGAATCCCCGTCAGCAAGTGTCCCCCGAACGCACTTCCTCCCAGCGACCTCCCACGGGGACGGAGCAGGAGCACCTGGGGCTGAGCGCAGGCCACAGAGAGACGCCGAGACCCCAGACCCAGCAGGGCTCAGCGACTCTCCCAGACCGCCCGTCAGAGGGTTCTCCCCTGTTTCCTGCTCCCCCACAAGTAATAGCAGAGGGTCGGAAAAAGCGTATGAATCACGAGCTGAAGAGAGCGCTCATTCTGACCCCGCCTCCCCACCCCCACGCACCTGACCCCGCCTCCCCGATCCCACCGGCACCTGACACCATCTCCACTGTCCAGACCGCAGCTTGGACCTGGAACTAAACCCTGGCCGACCAGGGCAGTGACCGTGGCCGGACCCACTCCACGTGTGCATGCATACTCTGCACACACGTGTGTGAATAGCATGTGCATACGTGTGCGTACATGAACAATGATTTCTCATCGCACTGGTGGCCGAAGCGAGAAGTGCCGTATAGAATCGCTCGCTCACGCTCCTTCAGGAGGCTGGGTGGCCGGCCGCAGACGCCCCAGTTCATGGGGGGGGGGTCTCAGAGAAATTGTTGAGGAGAGGTGGATGAAAACAAAAACAACAACAAACACACCTCGACCGCCTTTCTGTAAGGGACGAGAGGCCCCAGCTCCCCGTCTGCGGCCCAAGATCATGTGTGTTCCAAGGTCCCGGGGCCGTCGCCCAACCTGTCTGGCCTCCCTGGGCTCCCAGACCCCTCCCTCGGTCCCTCTGAAGCCTCAGGGGAGCGGAATGCGCTTAGATGTCCTCCTAACTGGGTTCGCTTTCTGTATCAGTTCAGATGAGACGAGATCGTGGTCAAAGAAACACACAACAGAGTAAACTTTAAAAAAGAGGTTTTATTTCTCCCTTGTATATGTACGTTAAGATGCAAGACGTTCAGGGTGGGAGGGGCCCCTTGGCTCTCAGAATCCAGGTGCGCTGTACCTTGTCGTGTCACCGGCTTCTGCTCACAAGTCCATCTCGTGACCTAAGACAGCTGCTCCAGCTCCAGCCCTCACATCTGCATCCCAGCCAGGGAGACGAAGGTGGCACGGAGCAGAGAAAAAGGGGCCAAGGCCGTTGTCTTTTAAGGAAGGTACCCAGGACGCGGCGGAGCTGGGTTTGGACCTGGAGGCACCCGCTCGTCGTCGGGCAAGAGAAAGGGACAGAGACCAGCAGGCCCTGGGGACAGCATTACGTGTGGGATGGGGCGCCCTTCTGCCCGAACCCCTCTTAGGTCCCCCCTGTGAGCAAAACTATAATTTCTTTGCTATCGAGCTATTACAAAGGGGGGTGGTATCGGTGGTGGGTGGCATTAGCCACTCTATGTCCCCTCCTGCTAGCCCAGCCCGTAAGTCACCTCTCTCCATCCAGGCCCTCAGCAGGAGGCGAGGTCACCGCCCACCTGGACAGTCACAGGCGTGAGCAGCACACACCTCCCGCCCCCAGGAGTCTATGCCAATCCCTCCCTCGCTTCCTCTCTTCAGGGTCATGGTAGTCCCCACCCACGGACCAGTCAGGACGGATGAGAACCTTGGGGCTCCGTCCGGTAGCCCCTGCCGGCCATCGGCGCCCGCCTGCTGGGCATCTTCCTTGTTGTCCCCGTGACTCCCCTCTGACCGCCCAGCCCCCCACACACACCTGCTGATGCCTGGCCTGCGGAGGGGCAGTGGGAGGACGCTGGGCCTCCCGCTGTGGGGTCCCCGAAGCCCACTCCCTCCCGGTCGTGCGGAAGCCGCTCTGTCCCGCCACGTGAAGCTTCGCCACGAGCCCAGCCCCACGTCCCTCCGACCAAACGCCTGTGTCCCCTGGTCCCCGGCCCCCGAACAAACAGCAGCTCATTTGTAAGGTTTTATTTCGTCTCGGTTGCCAGGGGTGACAAGGAGGACGAGGACCTCGGTCTGGTTCGGCACACCGTCTGCCACCGTCGCCGGGGGCCTTTCCACAGCCTCCGCCCGACCCCTCGCTCGCCAGGCAGGTGGGGCTTCTCGCCGGTGTGCACAAACTATAAATAAGGGCACAAAGTCACACTCGCAGACGCGACTGAGCGCTGTGCTCCCTCTGGCCCGGCTGAGGGTGAAGGCGACGAGCCACCGGGTCCTGGCTCTGCTGACGGACGGCGTCCCCAGGAGGCCCTGGCCCTTGCCAGGGGAGTCCCCAGCACCTCGCCCGGGTTTCTCGGGGTTCCCAGCACCGAGGCAGCGCCTCATAGCACCGCGTGGAGAACGGGGTGGGCAGCCGTCCCCGTGTGATGGCTGCTGGGTCTCCTGTGCTCAGGGCCGGCAAAGCGAGCCTGGCAGAGGCTCCCGGGGCCCAGCCGCACCCACCCCTGAGCCCAGAGGCTGCACAGGACGCCCCCGGGATGGGGCGGCACTTCTGAGGGGAGCCAGACAGGGAGAGAGCAGCTCGCAGCCGCGTGGGGCCGTCCGCGTCGCCTCCTCTTTCCTTCTGAACAACCCTTAAAACGGTGAAAACCGTCCCAAGCGGCAGGCCACAAACACTGGCCTGCAGGCTGCGGTCTGCCACCGCTGCCGCGAGCAGCACGGTGGCCTCCCCGCCCCCTCGCCACAGCCCCTCCCCCGGAAGAACCGCCGTGTCCCCTGGCTGCCCTGGGCACGGGCGTCTCCTGCTCGGCGCCCCCGGCCTCCTCGCCTCGGACCGCCCCGTTTAAAGAGATCGCGGGTGTGATCGCAGCCCTGCGCACGTGTCCCGGGGTCCCCCGTGAGGTAGGTGCGTGCCGTCAGCCTCACCCCACACGTGCAGACGATGACACCCGAGGGCGGAAGGGCCGCCCCGAACGCCACCCACCGCCACGCGCCAGAACGGGAAAGGAAGCCGGAGAGGCTGCGCTTTGCACGTGCTGAGAACGAAATCAGGGGTGGCCCTGTCCCCCAACCCAGTGATTCAACCCCAAAGAGGGCAAAAAAAAAAACCCCACGAGAGACCACGGCCAGCCACACGCGTCGCTGCCCCGACGCCGACGACAGCCCGGACAGCAGAGCTAACGCCAGCGCGTGGGGCCCCGGGCGCAGGGCGCAGGCAGCCCCCTGCCCTGCCGGCAAGTCTCTCCAAACTAAAAATAAGTTTATAAAAGTAAATTATCTCGTTTTATAACTTAAGTGCATCAAGCATTTCTTTAAATATAGCTCACACTGAAAATAAAGTCACTTTTGCTGTACAGCTGGGGCCCGTCACGATCACGAGCACCTTGGACGGTGCGGTGGGAGAGGCTGCACCCTGCCCCCGCACGCCCACGGTGCGCACAGAGGGACGTGTGGGCCTCTCGCCGCAAGCGTCCCCAGCGCAGTGGGGAGTTGTTGGGGTCTCCGGGCACCTAGTCTGCACGAGCATGTCTACAGTAGAAGTCCCTGTCCCGAACGAGACACGTCTTCAGACCTAACGCTAAGGACTCTTACTAGCAACGTTAAACTATGCAACGCGTCACGTCCTTGGGGGTGCCGGGCCAGCACCCCCGACAGCACCCGCCCAGCCTGCCGCTCCCGCCCCCCATCCTACAGCCGGCCGCCCCCTCGCGGGTCGTCCCCGCGGGGGCCCGGCCTCCAGCTCCGGGGTGGGGAGAGGGCTCAGGAGGTGAAGTAGGAATTCTGCATGGAGTACAGGTGGTCGATGGGGTTGCCCACCCCGGGCGGCAGCAGCCCGGCTTCCGAGCTGGCCAGGAAGCCGTCGCCCAGGTTGCTGAGGGAGGTGTCGTCACTGTCCAGGTCGTGGAAAAGGGGCTCGGCACCTGCAACGCAGACGAGAGACACCGGCGTGAGGCGCTGGGCGCGGGGACCGGCCCAGCCCGGCCTCTGCTCCCCGGGGAGGGTCCGCGGGGACGGCCCGGGACCTCCAGGGAAAAGGCGGGGCACAGTCCGCGCGCGCCAGGTCTCCCGGGGGCTCGGGCCTGAAGGGCAGCACCGGGCACCTGTCAGCAGGGACAGGACACGGCGCTAGAGCGAGGTGAGCAGAAGCCGATGTCCAGACGTCCAGACCCTGTGTGGGGGGGCAGCCCCGCAGACACGGGCCCCGGGGAGGGAGGCGAGCCAGCGGCACGGGCTCTGCTGTCACGGGCTCGCGGCCCGTGTCACGACACGCTCAGGTGTGCTGACCGCCGGCGGTCTCCCCGATTCGGACCGAGCGCAGACGAGGGTCGGTGCCTCCAGAGCGGCGCCTCCGGGCGGGACCGGAGCCACAGGCGCAAGCACTTCGCCTCTAAGCAAGTGCAAGAGCTGAAAACGCCCTTCCTCAGGCTTGTCCTGTGGCTTCAGTTACGCATTTTACTAACGGACTCATCACGGGGCCCTCTACGTAGCAAGACCCCTGGGACTCTGAAGATTTAAGAATTTGCAAAAAGGTCAATTGCCCTGTTTTCCCACGGCCGAGGAGGGAGACGGTGCGGACGTCACACGCGTCCTCTGAGGAAGCAGAGGGTGGCGCCGTGGGCGCAGGCACACCGCGTCCACGTGTGACAGGATGAGGTGGCCGCGGCTTCCTGAGGGGGCCGGGTGGTCACCAGCGTTTGCCGGATGCATCATGGGAAAAGAAGGGGCTTAGTTGAACAACAATTTGTTTTAAATGGAGCCAAAACAGAAGTCGCCTGACAAAATCCGTGAGCTGAGGCCTCTGTCTCTGATACCAGCATCTGAAGGCCGGCGGAATATAACTTGACTTTTCACGACCAGGGTCACTGGCAGTTTTCATGGACAGGAGAATGCAGAGGCCACTGACCTCTGTGCACAAAAACACACTAGGCTCCGAGGCCCCTTCAGCCCTCCCGTGCAGGGCTACCTGCCCGTCGGGGTGCCAGGCCGCATTAGCTTAGGCAGCAAGCCAGGCGCTGGGGGTGGGACTCAGCCCTCCACACAGCAGCATCTAAGGAGAGCCCGGCTGGGTGCGGTGGGGTGGGGTGGGGGCACTGGTCAGCCGAGGCTCCAGGAATTCCCTGAGGGCACCTCACTGCTTGTCCATGACAGTCCGGTTAGGACGCTTGCTTTCTGCGCTTCTCTGTGGTCCCTGGCGGGAGGGACGGCCTTGGGGCACGTGCGCAGAGCAGACAGGCCTAGGGTCGTGGCACGGCCCCCGCGTGACAGTGACAGACGCAGCGCTGAGTGGGAGTGAGCGGACGTGCCACTGACGGTGCCTGCTGGTCCTTCCTCCGTGGCCGCAGGGCCCTGGGCGGGGGGGGGGGGTGGGCCCTGGGCGGGGTGAGCCTGCGGCATTTCGAGGGCCCACGCCAGGCGGGGGAGCCTGAGGGACCACAGATGTGTTTTGGGGAATGAGAACCCAAGCGAGCGGGTTGTGGTGGTCCCCGGGGGCGGGCCTGAGGGCCGTCGGGGGTCACCCTGGAGGTCTGGGGTGCAGGGAGCTGAACCTGAGAATACCCTTGACATGTACCGTTCAAACAGGTGAGCCCCAGACACCTGTGGCCACACGGTGTGAGCACAGGGAGACCACGTCACTCCTGGGTCTCGGTGCCCTCGCCCACGGGACGGACGGGGCGGAGGGGACCTGTGGTGCCCGGCTGGCGCCCGCTCACCGTAAGGATGCATGTGGTCCCCTGGCAGCTGGGGTGGGGTGAGGCCCTGCCGGAACGGGTCCGAGCTGTAGACGCTCTGCTCGATGGCCAGGAGCTGCTGCGGGGTGGGCAGCGCTGTGTAGGGGTTCATGATGCCCTCCAGCCCGGCACCGCCGCCGCCGCCGTTGGTCTGAGCTGCGGGACAAAGGAGACGGCGGGTCACTGTCCACGCGCAGCCCGGCAGCCCCCCGAGAGGGGCATCTCCCCAACAGCACGTGCCCCAGCCCGGCGGCCCTGCCCGGCGCTGGCCTTCGGCATGGCGCCGCGGGCACAGAGGCATCACACAGGGCGCCCCAGGCTCGCAGTGCGACGTGCTGGGTGGGGGAGCCCGGCCGGGGGCACCACACTGAGCGTCCTTATACCGTGGCCGCTGGCTCCCCAGAGCGAGATGCCACCGAGCAGGAAGGCGACACGGTCATGTCCTCCACCACGGAGCCTGGGAAGCCAGGACGGCCCTGTGCAGTGTCTGTGGGGCTACACCGGGAGCGGCCGCCGGCGACCAGCATCGCGGAGGGGTGGGGTGGGGTGGGGTGGGCATGGGGCGTCGCGGAGGGCCACGCCGGGGGGCGGTGAGCGCACCAGGCTGGGCCCCCACAGCCGCGTCATCTTATTTCACTTCCTGGGTCTCGGTTTGCTTGGTTACACAGTGGATGGGAAAGAGGTGACATCTGGGGTCCCGACAGGGACCATCAGGGGCACCTTGGAGGACGGAGATGGGGGCCGTTGAACCCGAACAGCCTCCTTGAAATACGTCACCAGAGCACAGGCCTTCGCTGCCGCGCCGCGTTCCGGCCACCCGAGCAGGTGCAGGGGAGACCCGCCCGGCCTCGCCCCGCTCGAGCCCATCGGCCAGGGGGCCCGGGCGCTGGCCGGGCAGCCTCACGGAGCCGGCAGCGGGGTTCCCCGGCCCGTGCGTGGCATGTCGGAACCGTCCCCCGCCCCCGCGTGCACAGACGGAGCGAGGCGAGGCCCCAGCCGCCCCGCCGCCCGCGGGGGTCTCCGGACACCGCCCCGTTAGGCCCTGCCCGTCCCTCCACGCTCTCGTCTCCTGGGGAGCTGCCCTGGCCCGTCCTCACGCTGCCTCGACGTGTCCCTCCCTTCCGGCCTGTCGGCCCAGAGCAGCCAACCTGCCGCGTGCGCCCAGCACCCTCGGCGTCGCCGCCTGGGGCGCAGGAGGCAGGTCCCGCCCCGGCCACGCTGGGGGCTCCGTGGAAGGGCCCGGCTCCCGCGCGGGTATGGGCTGGGCCTCACGGAGCCCACGGGTGTCCCAGGCAGAGCTGGGCAGCGAGGGCCGGGGCGGGGGCGGTGGGAGGGGCGGCGGGGGGCGCGCGCAGCTTACCCGAGCTCAGCCTCTGGCCGCTCTGCTGATCCTGCTGCTGCTGCTGCTGCCTCCGCGCCAGCTTCTTCATCTGGGGGGAGGAGAGGACCACGGGTCAGTGCCCGGCCCTGAGGGGGCCGCGTCCCGTGCGAGGCACAGCACCCAGGTGCCGCGCGACCCGCAGAGGAGCCGCCTGAGGAGCCACGGCTGGCCGGGCGGCGCCCCTGCCTCGGCTGGGCAGGAGCAGGGGCTCCCCTTGGGGGTACAACGTGCCGCTTGTGCTGTGACACGTGTGCATGCGGCATGAGCGTGGGGACGTGGGCCCTGCCGGCCCCCGGGCTGGGGATGCCCACGGGAGACTCAGGCCTCCAGGGAACCAGCTCGTCCCCCAAAGCACCATCAGCGCCCAAACTCCCCGGAAGCGAGGGTCTAATGCAGTGTTTCTCAAACTGTGCTCCGTGGAACACGCGGGTTCCATGAGGTATGAGTGACTGTGTGTGTGTGTGTGTGTGTGTGTGTGTGTGTGTGTCGGTGTCGGCTCCAGGCTGGCGGCGGGGCGTGCGGGCAGGCGCCCACCCCAGGGGGCCACGACGCCCTCTTCCACAGCCACGTGCTGCCACGCAGGCGCCTCTTCGAAATTGTAATACCATTTCGGTATCTGGGTTAAACGAGTGAATTAAAGAACTTGCTTTTGCCAAAGGGCACGGGAAGACATTTCCTCATGCAGGCGGCTGGCCAGGGCCCGTCGTGGCCACCAAGCACATGAAAGCCACCTCGCCGACCCTCCCCCGCCGCACGGCCCCTGTGCCTGACATGGTTGCTGCTCAGAGAATTTCTGACTCAGAACGACTCTGCTCGGTGCGCGCGCTGGGCGCTGGCCCGCCCACGGCGAGTGTGACGTCGGGCAGCCGGCCGCACCGGGACGGCCGAGCGGGAAGTGGCCTACCTTGGCTCGCTGGTTCTGGAACCACACCTGGACCACGCGGACACTCAGCCCCGTCTCTGCAGCCAGCGTCTCCCTCACCTTGAAGAAACGGAGCATTAGAAACGTGGGAACATGGCCTCTCGGCGGGGCGGGACGCGTCCTGCCCCGGGCACGGGAGGCCCGGGCCGCGTCTTACGCAGGAGCCGGGACATGTCCAGTGTCTAGCAAAACCCTGAGCACACGGGGACTGCCCCAGGCGGGGGCGGTCGGGGGGGAGAGGGGCCCCCAGCAGGTGGACGGGAGGAGGAGTCACCCGCAGTTCAGAGGGGCTGCACAGAGGTGGTCCTGGGTTTCCCCTGCTTGTCAAGTCAGGCCTTCAGGGGGTTCGCAGATGCCAGCAGCACCCCCTGAGCTTCAGCCAGCGCCATGTGCGGGCACCGGCCCCCTCAAGGAGAGCCGAGGGCAAACATCCCGTCGCCAAAAGAGATGGTCCTCTCTCGCCCTCCTCTCCTGTCCAGATTCACTGACCCACGCGGTTGGTTCTGTCCCTCAGAGCTCTAGGGGCCTCTGGGGCTTCATGAGCATTTATCGTCACTGTCACCCCACACAAGTCCTGCGTGGAGAGTGAGTCAGGAGCCTTCGGGATTGCGGTGGGGCGGGGTGCTCGGGTGCAGGCACATGGGCAGGGAACCCTCCAGCGAAAGGACGTGTTTAAACACCCCGCCCTCCATGCAGCCCCCTGGCGAGGGCAGAGGGAGATGCCCCCCCCCAGGCAGATCCTGGGGAAGCGGGGAGTGGGGGGGTGGAAGGAACTGGGTGAACGGGCACGTCAGCGGGTCAACAGGACGCCTGGGGGAGCACTCGCATTCACCAGCCACTCGGGCTGGGTTTCCGAAGTGGGGTGATCAGACCAAGTTGGCAAAGCACCTCCTTCTGCCAAGCCAAGTGAAAGAGCTGAGCGCCCAGGGGCCCGGCTCCAGCTGCTGAAACCCTATCCGCCTCTGGAGGGCCAGCTCAAGAGCCACCTGCCGCACAAAGCCTTGCCTGATCCCTGGACAGAAGTCACCTTGCCCTCCCCTCCCCACGGCGCCGTGGCCCCTGGCCACCCCTCTGTTCTGGTTCTCAGAGCTTTCTCCCCAGAGCTGCAGTTTCGTGGGCACCATCTGCTCCCACCGGTGGCCTGGAGGTGGCGGGGACAAGCCCTGGGCACAGGCCACCCAGAGGCCGAGAGTTCAGCACGAGCAAACGAGGGAGCATCGCGCGTCCTGCACCGCCTACTCCGGGGCTGTTCCGCTTCCTCTAGCACCTGGCCCGGAGCAAGGCCAGAGACAGGGGTCGTGTGGGTCAAGCTTTGCAAGGTCGACCAATGTCCGCACTCCCTCCCCCGCTGCCCCAGACGCTCACATAGCTCACGTCGGACAGGCCACGTGGCTTGCTTCGGCTGTAGACAGTGAGAGCATGTGGTGCACGTGGCCTCCGGGGGCCTGCCTGGAGTCACGTGGCCTCTTGCCTTTGGCCATGCTCACGGGAACAGTGAGCCCCGTGGCCACTGTTCTGTCGGCCTGCACGCCTGACGGCAGACCGGCGAGGCAGGCCCAAACCTGAGCCCGGCTGGGCTGCAGCCACAGCAGCGCCCAGGAGCAGGAAACCAGTGCTTGCTGAGACCCGCCGGATTGTTCGCTGCCGCAGCAAACGCTGACGGATACACACGAAGGCGCAGCGGGAAGCAGGCCAAAGCCTGCTCACGGAGCGCCCTCCACGCGTGTCAATGAAAAGGCGTTGCAGCTTTTACCGCACGAATGACGGTAACCGGCAGATGATCAGCAGTCAATAAACGGCACGTGCTTAATAAACGGATGCAGCTACTTGTGGCAGAGACGGCTACCCGTCCCCGATGCCCGCCCTCTCCTTCCTCCTACGGAAGCCTCAGGACGCACGTCCGGCCCCTTGCAGGAGGTGCAGCGGGGGATTATGTCGCGGCCACCGCGTGAGTGGAAGTGAGGCAGAGCGGCCTTAGGTCTGCCCCGAAAAAGGCCTCCACTTCCTCCCCCTCCGCCACGGCGGCTGGGAAAATGGCGATGACGAAAGCAGCCCCTTGGGCTAAGTGATGCACAGAGCGGCTCACCCCTGGACTGCGCCGCGCGCGCGAGATGAACCCCCACCTCGCTGAAGCCGCAACGTTCCCAGCGGCCTGATCCGTAACAACCCCAAACTGGAAATAACCCAGACGCCCATCGGTGGGTGGCTGGACAGACGGACTGTGGACCGTGTGGAGGGCAGAACCCTGTTCGACAGCAAAAACGAAGGAGCCGCCCCACGCACGAACCCCCAGATCGCCCGAAGAGAAACGAGCGGAACGAGAAAAGAGCCACATGCCGTGAGCCACGGCGGCATCGCGCGTCCCGGCTCCGCGGGCCACGCCCTGGCCGCACCGTCACTGCCCCCCTGCCCCCCACGCGGTGAGAGCCGTGAGCAGCGGCCGCCGGCCCACACGGCCACGGCCACGGGGACCCCAGGACATCCCGGGGACGGGGCCACCCGTGCAGGCTGTAGAGTGCCCCCACCACCCCCTGAGCCCGGGGCCCAGCACACCCCGCGGGGGCGGGGCGCACCGAGCGGCCGCCCCCTCCCCCCGCACCTTCCGGCACGGCTTGGACGACACCTCGAACGAGGCCTTGAACGCTCTCCTCTGCTGGGTGGTCAGGATGGTCCTGGGCCGCTTGGGGCGCTTGTGGTCCTTGCCGTCCTCAGCGGCTCCTTTCCCCGCCCCGTGGGCGGACTTGCACAGACTTTCTTCATCATCGCTTTTGCCTGAAAGAAGCGGAAACAGGGTGTTGAGTGCCTGGGAGCCGTGCCGTTCCCTAACGAGGTGCTCGGGTCCACGTTCCCTGCACGGCGTCACATGGGGGTGACGACCCGGTGCGCCCCTGATTCAAACGCCTCCGGAACGGGCTCAGGAGAGACTTCCAGACCCGCTGGGAACCAGAGATCCCCCCGCGGCACGGGCCTCTCCCCCAGGGAGCGTCCTAGCTCCGCACTTCCCGGCCGTGTGGCCTTGGACAGGCCACTGAGGGCTCCACAACTCAACCTCCTTAGCTGCAGAACCGGAATATTAGAGAGCCAGGTGGGCGAGCTGCCGGAGGGGTCATGTCGAACGAGCTGACGGTCAGGCTCTCAGGATGAGGCTGGGCATGAAATAGATGCCCAATAAGCATTCGTTGCCATGTCTTAGCTGTGACCCTCCCATCTGGACCTGGGGAACTTATGGATGTCACCATTTCAAAGGCCACAGCGGACCTACAATCGATTACCTGCAGACACAGATAACCGAGAACGAATGGGTAAGACAGGCGATTAGTCAAAACTGCTTGTCTATAAAATATCTCTATCAAAGTAACTGTCTCTATTACATTCGCGGGAATTCCTTCGACTCCCTACGCAGTGAGCGGTGCGAGGGAGACCTCCCGAAGGGCACGAGGCCTCCAGCACACGTCACGTGCTCTCCGGGACACCCTTCGCGTCCCGCGGACTGTACACCTGTCCCCAGTGTTAAAAGTCGGGGCGGCGTGTGTCCAGGTCACCCTCTGTCCCAGAGAGGTCATTCAGCAAGCTGATCGCCGTCCCTCCTCGGTGGGAAGGAGTTTTAGGATCTTTCTGGAAAAACGTCTTACAAGCACATGAGCACTAAAAGCTGCAGGGAAATAAAAGACTCACAAGAGGAGAAACAGTAGAAAAATGGAAGCCACGGAACTCACAGGTCTACCCTTGCTGGCCCTGCACCCCACAGCTCAGAGACCCCACCCCCTTCCCCCAGAGCCTGGTCTTCAGCGAGGCTGATAAGTCTCTGAGCTGGACTCATCAGGGCCAAAAGGAGGCTCGTCCGGCACCAGCGATGCCTTCGATGACGTGTGTGAGACCGGGGGCTGGCGCGGCACCCCAAGGTTATGGAGCTCTCCCGCGAGGCGGGCGACAGAAAGGGCCGCGTTCCGGCACGTGAGTGAGACTCCAAGCAGAGAATGTGTTTCCATGTGTAGCTGTATTAATTCGGAAACCTCGTGCCTTATCCCAGTCTTGTCCACGACATGGTATCAGCGGACGTCTTACGGGGTCAGTCTGATGCCTCACGCGGTGCGCTGCGAACCCATGCTGATCACCAGGATGCTGTGACTAGTGAAAAGGTTAAGTCTGACGTGAGCCAGGTCCCATAATGGCCCATCTCCGCCGCCACCAGTCGGGAAAGCAACGCGCTGTGGCGTCCGTAAGCATGGACTTCGCGGTCATCCAGACTCAGCGTGACGTCCGGGCTCTGCTGTTAAGCGTGATTCTGAGCAAGTTCTCAAGGCTTGATTTTCTCATGGGGGAGTAACAGAATTAAATGAGATGATCTGTATAAAGGTTTCAGCACCGTGATAGAATGTGATAGGTGCTTAGTAAATCATCACCACCACTACCACCACCACCATCATCACCATCACCACCATCATCATCATCACCACCATCATCACCACCATCACCATCACCACCATCATCATCATCACCATCACTATCATCATCATCACCACCACCACCATCATCATCATCACCATCACTATCATCATCACCATCATCATCACCATCACCACATCACCATCATCACCATCATCACCACCATCGTCACCATCACTCATCATCACCACCATCATCATCATCACCATCACCATCATCATCATCATCACACCACCATCACCATCACCACCATCATCATCACCATCACCATTGTCACCACCATCACCATCACCATTGTCACCACCATCACCATCACCATTGTCACCACCATCACCATCACCATCGCCATCACCATCACCATCATCACACATCACCATCACCATCATCACCATCATCACCACCATCATATCACCACCATCACCATCACCATCAATTGTCACCACCATCACCATCACCATCGCCATCACCATCCATCATCCTTTGAACACAAAAGCAGCTCTCTGGACCCGAGACCAGTTTTTGTTAGTCGTCCTCACGCATGGATTTTGCAGGCGCATATCCGTTTCTCCCTCGCTGCAGACATGACCCTAGCAACAGTGCGAGGGGTCCTGTGGGAAGCGAGCGTGTGAGCACTTCTGAGAAGGAAGAGAATGACAGGGAAGGGGGTGGGGCTGGTTCCCAAAGGAAGATGCAATTGCTGAAGTTTATTCGGAGCCCAGCGGCAGGATGGCGGAGGCTCTGGTGTCTCCCAACTGTTGTCACTGCCATCAGCCCTGCCTGAGACATCACGCACATTTCCCAAGAGCCACTGCTCCATCATGGAACACGGGGCTGGGGCCCAGGGCCGAGGCTGCCCTGGGTGCATTCCTGGACGATGCAGGGGCACGAGGCCTGCTCAGGCGTCCTCTCCACCCCTGAAGGGGGAGGAGAGAGATGAAAACGTTCGTTTTAGAAATGGAAGGATGGGAGCGGAGAAGACAGGACTCAGACCTGTCTCTGGATGTATCTGTTGTTTTCCTGGTGCATTTCCTCCCCACTTCCCGTTCTCCGCTGTTCAACATCTCACGCTCTCCCCATCCCCACCGTCCCCCGCTCTGCCCATCAAGAAGCATGCCACGCTCTAGACTCGGTAGGAAGCTGGAGGAAGTGCCTCACTCTTTGCAGGGCTCACGGCCCCGTTGCTGCTGCCCCATGGCTTAGGTGGCTCAGGTGGCGTGCATGGGCGTGGATGCACACCGGTGAGGTCACGTCGCTAAGGGCAGCAGGCCGGATGCGACCTGCACCGACCCCCACTCTAGACCCCTCCTGACGTCCCGGCCTCTTCTTCCAGGCCCCGACTCTGGGGCAGGAAGCCCTGCTCACTGTCACCGAGGCGTCGGCAGTTATCACGGTTTGACGGGTTCTCTCCCACAGCCACCAACACACTGAACAGAAAATGCCTCCAGCCAACCAGCCAACGTGGGATTTTAGGAGCCTGGCAGGTCTGAGCGAGAGAGATCGTGAAGGTGCAGAGCCTCCTGGCCCTTAAGTGCAGACAGACACCATGACCCAGCCGCCGGGGGACAGGAGGCCACCGGCACCCATCGCCCTGCTTCTGTCTGCCGTGCTGTAAATATGACGGGCCTGGCACTGCCCTCCAACTCTCCTGGGGAGTTTCCAGGCTGCCTGGGGTGTCACCAAGGCCCCCCCTTCTCTGTCGTGGGGCGGGAGGCGGGCGCCTGCCCGGCTCTGATCCCTGCTTCCCCGTGCGAACGTGCAAAGCCTAAAACACACACTTATCGATTTGCCCACGAGAAAGGAAAGTTCTAAGAGAGCCGGGAGAGCCACCCCAGAGCCAGCAGGAGACCGGGGAGCAGAAGATGAGGAAGCACCTTCGAGAGGCAGAGACACGAGAGGGGGGCGCCCCTCCTGAGTGCCAGCACCCGTCGTCACGTAAGCTGACACCCGCCGTGAGGATGAAAGAGCTGCACCGAGTCTCCAGCTCCACATGCCGCCCCCCTCCCCCTGGAGGCCACTTGGACCCGAGCGCAGCATCCAGAGACTCCCGCACGGGCAGGTCCAGAGATGACGTCACCAGCACAGCCGCCCAGAGAACAGCGCACTCGCTTGGCGCGGGGTCTGACCGTGCATCCCGGGCCTTTCTCTCCCCTTGCCTGACAAAGAATCTGGAACGGGTCGGGGCCGCCGCTCCCCCGGCCGGCCCTCCACGCTCTCACTGTCAACAGCCACAGATGAAAGACCCGCCGTGGTTTATGGCCCTGACGTGGGCGGCACGACCCCGGGCCACGCGGATTCATTCCGGGTTGTTGGAACCATCCCAGCAGCCCATAAACGGGGCAGAGATCTGAGCGTGGTGGGAGGCGAGGGCCCAGGCGGGGAGAGGCAGGAACGGGCCTCGGACGCGTCCCGCTGATGAGCCCCATAAACGTCCTTCAAGCAGGGGAGTGGAGGAAGGATGGGGGGGCTCATGGTGGGGGAGGCGGGTGGGGGAGGGAGAGAGGGATCGACGAAGACAGGATACGGAGGACCGACGTGGGCCCCGGCCCACACCGCGGGGCAGCATTCCGCCCTCCCCGGCACGGCCTCGGCCAGCTCCCCGGCCAGGCGGCTGAAAACCCAACGTGCAGCGAGTGGCTTTCTCTAGAAGGGCCAAGTCCCACACCACTGCTTTGCAACTGCCTTACACACAGCTCTCCGGAGGTCTCGACTCAGACCCACACCGGGCCCCGTGAAAGGTGTCACTGGAAATTGTCCATCTCGTCCTTCGCCCAAGAAGCGTGTGCCGAGGGCCCACATGTCAGGCACGACCCGGGGGCGGCCTGGGATCCGGAGCCAGGGACGCGCCTGCCTGTGCTCTCACGGGGAGGGCACCAGGACACTAGCCCTGCTCAGGGGACCCGGGGGAGGGGGGGAGGGCGACATGGTGCAGGTGTCGCTCGAACTGAAGCAGATGGCACGAAAGATGAGCGGAAGTCACAGGTGGGGGGCATTTCCTGTTTCCTGTCAACGGCAGGGAAGCAGTTTCCTCATCCACAAGGTGACCTAACAGGCCCCACGCCCGCCTACGACGTGACAGGGCAGCGTTTCACGATGACACCGTCTGCATCACGACACCGTGCGGCAGGAGACGGGCTGTTAGCCTTTTCTTACAGATGAGTAAATGGAGGTCCCGGCGAGGGGTGGTTTCTGCCCGAAGGGCACGCACGGGGACACCCCGTCTTTGCGCCACCCCCGCCCGCACGGCTGCCTCGTGAACATGCAAGGACACTGGTGCTCGCAGAAGGCCAGCAGCTGCCTGGCCGCGGGCGGCGTCGCCGTCATTAAAGAGTGAGGACAGAAGGCTCGCGGGGGAGTCTCGCCAGGAGACGGAGCGTCCACCCAGCGCTCTTGCTGGAAAGGCCACCTCGCAGTCCAAAAGGGACAGGGCCCATTTTAAATCCCCGTCCCCGTGTTCCCCCCTCGTCCACACGTGCACCCCACCACCCTGAGCCATCCCCGCTCAGGGAAGCTGTCCAACCCCAGGGCACGAAGCTTCTCCCAAGCAGAGCAGATGGAGGCCAAGCTGCACCCCTGAGTCAGGCCCAGGTGGCGTCCCAAGAAAGACACCTTTGTTCGGTGACGTCCGCTGTGGACGGGGGCCTTTGCACCAGGCAGGGGGAGGGTTGGCGGGTCAGAGCCAGGGCAAGCCAGCTCCGTCGTCCAGGCAGGGCCCCCGGGGAGCCGGGCCCCGGTCCAGGAGAGCCGGCCGCCGGCCGAGGCCCTGACAGCCTCTCCTCTCTCCTCTGCTGGCCGGTGCTCAGGGGGTCGGCAGGAAACATGGCAGGGTTGATGCCGAGGGAGGAATCACTGCGGCTTCGCATCAGTTTGGGGCCTTTTCACATTTAATAGGCTTTATGCTAACACACATGCGCACATATATGCACACATATGCATATTCATGCACGGGCATGCACGTGCACACATGTGCACGTACACACGTACGTACACACGTGCACATGCACACACACACACACACACTCTGCATCTTTACCTCTCCGAGTTTTTCCATCACTTTTCTCTCCTTTTTAATGAAAACGGTCACATGCAACTCAAACTGATAAGCGCTGTGCAAACACTGACCGTCTCTCTGCATAGATTTGTCACCTGTCCCTGTGCATCGATTTGTCAGAGTCAAAACACGGATAAGCAGGTGCCAGACCCCTCTGCCCCAACATCACCACACTCGAATCGAGCGTGGACAGAGGCACTGCAGGAACCCGCACCACTTTGACCCGGCCAGCCTCCGAGCGGGAAACTGGGAGGCTCATAACAAACTGCGTCGGAGGCTTGGGGCTCGGTGCTCAGCTCCCCCTCAGGGCATCGGGCACTAGATTCTCACAGGAGCACCAGTCCCTGGTGCCAGAAAGGTCGGGACCGCTCCCCTAGCTGACCAGGGCCGACTGACTGACGGCCCTTGGCGGAGACACAGTCCTTCTGATCAAGGCCGCCGCCCCCGAGTCTCTGCCTTTAGACTCTAGCCCATTCTACAAACCGCCGATAAACTCAAAAGAGCTGGGGAAATTGAGACCAGACCCTCAGCCTCAGTTCTCACCTCCACTGCTCACCAGCTGTGTGACCTCAGGCAAATGACCTCGCCTCTCTGGGCCCTGGCTTTCTGATTTGTAACACCAGGGGAATAAAGACCACCAAGCTCTCCTGAGCGGATGGTGAGAGTTCAGAAGTAGAAGCAGGTAAAAGCACCGTGGGGAAAAAAAATGGTACAACAGTATAAAAATGTAAGATATTTTAAATATTTTCATTTTCATTATGCTTCGTGACCGCCCATGAACTGACTGCCGATCCCCAGGGGCTATGAAACCTACAGGATTCGGGGCGGCGAAGCACCCCGACCACGTCTCCGCATTCCCGCCTCTCGTGGGAGAACATGGGCGAGGAATAAAATAAAGAAAAACCTAACTTAGTCTTTGACAATGTCAAACATTAAGCATAAAATAAAATAGGGCACTGGGCCCAAGAACGGCTTCTTTCAGCCCCGTAATTCTGTGCCGCCCACCAAAAGGTCCGATTGCGCCCTCCCTGCAGCCCCCCCCCCACCTCCTGCCCGTGAGTCTCCCACCCCTGGGCACCCCGAGCGCACGTCTGTGCATACGTCGCAGTGTCTCGAGCACGCTCAGACGAGAACACAGTCCTGTCTGTTGCCTCACGCTCCACTACGTTAGCTGAGAACAAGATTAAAAGCTCTGAGCGTGGGGTTGTTTTTTTGTTTTTAAATATTGCACTGGATCAATGTAAAAACTGTCGCGACAGCCTTCTGTGGGCGGGTGAGCAGCGCCTGGGACTTGAATATTCTCCTCTGTCGTCCAGTAGCTCATGGTCCCGGCCAAGCTGCCCCCACTGGAGGTCCCGATTCTCCCGCCTGTGAAATAGGTCAAAAAGCCCCTACGCCATAGGCTAATTACAACAACTAAACGAGACGGTTTTCCATGCACAGTATTTATGACCGTAAGCTCGTGGTAAGAACGTAATGGATGCTGGCTCCTTATCATCATTATAATTTTGTGTCTCTTCTGGATAACTAGGGAGAACCCTCCGGAAAACGGAGACCCGGTCTAAATCATCTTCGCAGCCTCCACAACACCACGCCGTGCGGCCAGACACTCAGGAGATTAATAATCAGCTGCTAAATAGCTCGTGTCCGGCTGACACAGCGCGAGGCCGGAGGCCCACAGCAATGCCGGCTCTAACCGCACACCAGCGAGCCCTGCCTTCTTATCGTCACAAATTCATTCGCCAGCGCCACCCGACTCCTGGCGGCTACGGGAATGACCGAGGAACTGTGAGCTACCTCCTCCCTCGGCGCTCAGCGTGGACGGCACTCGCTCCCCTGAAACTGCAGTCTGGATTTCTCTCCCGCACTGATAGCGAGCCCAGTGAGGGGCCACTGCCCGCCAGGACCCACCCAGTCACAGGTCCACGAGGAGGGTCAGGAGAGGCGGTCACAAGAAAGAGCAACCTGAGGTTACGAAAATCAGGGACAGAGGCAGGAAGGGCAGTGACTGAAGAAAACTGGAAAGGGGGACATTGTGGGGGTGATTCCGAGGTGCCATCTGTGCTCCTGAAAGCCCCCAGGTGACTGGGACGCGCAGCCTCCCAGAGAGCTGAAGGCAGGAGGCCTTCGGCCCCGCCAGGCTGGCCGCCCCTCGCAGCCGAGTCACAGTCCACAGACACCGGCGAGTCACGGAACTTCTGTCAGAGTGGCAGCTCTGTAATGCGCCGTGGCAATTATCCGCCCCAGGATGTCGACTTCAGGGGCAGAATTCGCGGGAAATGGGTATTATAAGTATGAAGGGTCTACGCGCAGTCAGCACCATGGCCAGATCCCAAAGGCCCCCGAAGGAGACCAGAGGCCAGACGGGACTTCAAAGGGGACCTGTGCCAGGGACTGGACGGAGAAACCAGACAGCTGGTCACTGCTGCTCACAGAGCTTGTCTCCCACTTGTGTCCGGAGTCTGTCCTGCAGGGTCACACACAGACCGAACGACGCAAAAGACAGCTTCTGCCACAGGCCGCAACGCCTTGAGGAAGAATTAAAATTGAAACGATCTCTACACTCTGTCCAGGAAATTAATGCCTTTCATTGTGAAACATCTGATTATTTATGAACCACCAAGGGAAAAAAAGAACACACAACCGATTAAACCTTAATGCAACGCTTTCTCGTCATGGCAATGGTGAGTCACATCCTGACATATGTTTTTTTTTTAATTATTATTTTTTATGCCTATGGTACCTGGTCTTCCTAGGTGGTCCCCCATCCAAGCACTAATAACCAGGCCCGCCCCTGCTCAGCTTCCGAGATCCGACATCGGGCTTGTCCTGGATGGCGTGGCCGTAGACCGTGGGCCACGGCTCCACTGGGGCACAGACCCGGGACCTTCTGCGTGTAAACTGGACGTGCTGACCGCGACACAGTGGAACCACGTCCTCGTCCTGATGTTGGACATGTTAAAACGCAGGCAGGAAAAGTGTGTTAGGATGTGAAACAGAGTCGCCTTGAACCGGTCATCCCAGAACACCCCCGGCGTAGGGCCTTGGGACGGCCCGCCCGGCAGAGAACGCAGGGGCAGAGCTGTTTTCTTCCCAGGCGCCCGTCGGGGGCCCGCGCTGGGGACCTGGAGGACCACCGGATCTGTGACTGCCCGTTACAGGTGGGGAGCGTGAGGCCCGGCGGGTGGGGAGCGTGAGGCCCGGCGGGTGAGGGCGTCCATCCAGGACACAGTAGCCACAGCAGCTCCCGAGCCAGGCTCCCGGCCTCCTGGCTCAGAGTCCAGCGCTCGGTCCCCACACTGAGTGTCCGCCACCGCCGGTAGGAGCAGAAGGTCCCTGATGACTCCGGTTCAGGATCCTCCCGAGCAGACGGGTGCCACCTCCATGTGAGACGCCGTGACCCGCCACCCAGGGAACGGGTATTTTTTTTTCCCCCGAATACCTCAACATTTCCTAAGAATGACATTCTTGCATGACCGCAGTGCAGCTGTCAAAAGTGAGAAGCGCCTCTCGCACGACAGAAACCCGAATCCTCGTTCGAACGTTGCTCGCTGTCCCCCCTGACGCCCCTCTTCCAGCCCGGACTGCTTCCCAGCGCCCCGCTCTTGTGCGCCTCTGCTTTTGAAAGGAACAGGTCGGTCACCTTGCAGCGTTGCTACCGCCTTGCGTGACGTTGCCTCGCAATGCGTCTGACGCTGCAGGGAGGGGACGGCGTGATAACTGCACCCACTCGATCCGCAGCGCTGAGCCCAACGCTCTGACCAGGTGTTGGCAAAACGTTTTCTGAAATAGATTATTCCTTCTTTCTGGTTCGCGAGTTAGAACTTGTACACATAATTCATCTTTGTTTTGTGTGTGTGTGATTCTTATTTTTTTTAGGACATCCTGGGGGCACTGTTTTAAACGTAAGCAATTGCTTTGTAGACCTGCACAAGGAGGAAGGACAAGATTTGGGGTGAGGAGGGCGAACCCTGGAAAACACGGTGGTTGTCCGAATCTTTGTCGTCAGCGTGTTTTCTCATGAATCGCTTCTTTACACTGAAGGACTTTGAATGACACATTCCGTTTGACTGGCAGGTCTAAGGCTCCATGAGCCTACGCTTGGTACAAATGACAGGTTAACATTTCTGTATCTGAATAAATCTTTCCTTCTTAAATAGACACAATAGGCCTTTTTACCTGCTCGGAAAATCCTCAGTTCTAAAGCTTATAGCTTGGGGGAGGCGGGCAGGAGGAGAATGAAGCTTATAGCTTGAGAATTCCAGACACTCCGACACAAGTGTCTCCCAACTTTCCGGAACCCTGATGAGCGCAAAGCTGCCATTCCTGGGACATGCCACACAGGCAACCCAGACGCCCGACGAGGCAGCCTCGAGGGGTCCCTCAGGCTAGGAGAAGGGTATCCTCCGCCTGCTGCCCCCCAGCCGGGTGCCCAGCCAAAGGGAATGAACGGGGTGGGGGCCCCTGGGCTGCCCCCCGGCCCACGGCACGGGACAGCTGGGGTTTGCCCGGGCTGCAGCAGCCGGGGCCTCGAGTGAAGGGGTGCAGTGAGGCTGCAGAGAGGCCCCGTGGGAGCCTGGCATTTGGGGGGATGTACAGCTAACGCCCATTGGGAGATGCTGACTTACGGCTCAGACACCCCAAGCTCACCGAAGAGAAGAAGACATTTCCATTCCTTTTCTCAACCCTCGGAAAAGGACCAGAAAAGGCCAGTTCTCGCTTCTGCCGGCCCATTGAAGGGTAAGCCAGGTCTCCGTGGATCCCCCAGCAGCGGGGCGCTCCTCACGACAGCCACGAGTCACTGGCCGGGGGGGGGCGGCAGACGGGAAGGGTGAACACTTCCATGTGCTTTCGTCAGGGCGGGAGGCATCTGGTGCCCCTGCCCCGTCTGCTCTGGGGGAGGGGCGTCTGCAAAGGCGAGGGGCTTTGCAAACCGCAGTTCATTGTGTACGAAGAAAAGACACCCATTCGAAACAAACTGCCCCAGACCGGTACATCCGAACGAATTCTTGGAGACAGTGCTAGAGCCAATGTCACATTCCCTTTGGCTCGTTCCACTTCGTGGAGATTGTGTCTGGTGTCCTCTGTCCCTCCTTCAAGAACCTAAATTCCCCCTTGTCACACCCCAGCTGTTGGAGGAGGTAACGCCAGCTGCGCTTCCTTACAGACTGCCAAGCGGCCGAATCCGCAGCCGCCGGCCATGGGAAAGGGCCCTGGTGAGTCGAGGAGACGTCCTTCATCGCTGCCCCTCCCGTCCCTCCCTCCCCTCGCCAGTGCGTGAGCAGGATGGCGGGAGGACCAGCGGAAGTCTACACGTGCGGACTTTTACTGAGCACCGGGCACCATGACATGGGCCATACACACCTCATCCCAGACAAGCCTCGCAAGGGCTTGGGAGGGGAGGGGAGGAGGGAGGGGAGGGGGGAGGGGAGGGGAGGGGAGGGGAGGGAGGGGAGGAGAGGGGGGGAGGGAGGAGGGAGGAGAGGGAGGGGAGGAGAGGGAGGGAGGGGGGGAGGGGGGGAGGGGAGGGAGGGGGGGAGGGGGGAGGGAGGGAGGGGAGGAGGAGGGGAGGGAGGGGAGGGCGCTCGCCCAGGTCACCGCTATCAGTGGGAGATCAGGACAGTAAATCCAACTTTCCAAACCCCGCAGCCTTTTTTTTTAAAAAAAAGTATTAATTGCATCGCTGATGAGCTGGTCCTCATCAACTCCTCTCCCCTCTGAAATCACCGAACGTCCTGAGCGCGCACATCGGTCACCGTCAACGTCCCCGCAGACCACAGCGTGCTGCTCGCTGATGGATCGAGTGTGTCTGAGTCCAGAAGGAAGCCTCGCGCGTGTCCTGTGTCTGCTGCGGTCTGCGCCAGTCACAGAGGACGGGTGACAATGGGGTGACGGTGATAACGGGGGAGGCCCGTAGCTTGTGTGTATCATTTACTCAGAGTCAAAAGGGACTTCCGAAGCGGTTTTGCTCGAGCCGCATCTGACCCCTCGGCCCCCTCATGGCCGGCCGTCCCAGCGAGGCTGGGGCTACGACGGAAGCCCGCAGGCAAGTCTGCGGTGGCTGGGACGGGCCAGAAGCCCCGCCCTGGCCGAGGATCATTCCAGAAAGAGAAATAAAACGCTGGAACCACTGCCTAACGCGCCGGGGCTGCGTCCACGTCTGAGTCCACACGGGCCCGCCCACAGCCGTCCTGCGATCAGACTCAGATCTGTTCCTGCGCACGGCGGCCAGCGGTGCCCAGCTCACGCGGGGCTCACGCGTCACGATGGCCCGACACGCGCCCGTCCCCGCAGTCGGTGGCCTGCCCTGCCCTGCGGTGCCCGCTCCGCCTTTCTGCCCTGTTCCCGGGAGACGCGCTGGTCCCGGACTGGCCCTGCGTGCCGGCCTTCTGTCCCTTCCCCGCGGCCACGCGTCCGTGGGGACGCCGGTGAAACACGCCGGGTGTTAAACCCTCAGCTTCTCCGTGATTCTCAAACCCACGCCCGGCCTCCCGCTTGAACCCCAGACAGGCGTGTCCACCTGCCCGCCAGACGTCCACCTCCACAGCGACCTCCAGACTCAGCGGGGCCCACCTGACTCTTTTCTGCTGGGAACGTTCCATCTCTGCCCGGGACGGCGCCGTCCTTACCACTTAGAGACCTCAGGGCCGTCCCTGGCTTTCACTTTCAGGCTCCCGATAGCAGGCGCTGCTCGCCTTGCCCGGTCTGGCTCACCTTGCAGCCTCGGTACTTAGCACGGTGCCCAGGACTCGAAGTACTGACGGAATGTGCGAAGGGATGCGTCCCCCGAAACCTCTCTCTAGGGGGAAGCCTTCGCCTCTCCCCTGGACACCGCGGCAGCCCCCCAACTCGATCATCCTCCATGCTTCTCTGCTGAAAGCCAGACGTGTCACCACAGCTGTGTGTACAAACCCCGTCGCCTTCGCATCAGCACCAGCTCCCACCCAAGGGAGATGCACGAGACCCTTCGCACCCAGACATCGGCCTTGCCCCTGCTGCGCGGGGGGTTCTGCCCCAGGGTGACCTACCTGCCTGGACTGTCACACCCACTGGGAAGCGTTTTTTTTCCAAATGCCCACCCCGATGGACCCCGGGGCGTGGCTCAGCCCGGTTCCCTGACCAGCGCTCTGTGCCTCCACCGTAATGGGCCTGAGTGTTCCATTTCACCCTAATTATCTCGTCACAGGAGTTTCTTAGCCGCTCAGGCCCCTGGGTGCCGGCCACACCGCGGGCGTCACCCTCTGTCCTGTGGTACTAGTGTCTCGCAGAGTCCGACAGACACGGAGGCCCTGAAATGTTTGCTGAACTGGCCCCCGTCTAATTTAGTTACTGTCAATAGGAGGGTAAGGAACAAACACACAGACGTGCCCTTAGCAGGACGGATTCTCTGTGGTCTGCACCTCGGAGAGGCCAAAGCCATCGCCTGGGCCTGCCATTCATGAAAGCGGCAAACCATTTGCATTTGAATGATCTCGCGAGGATTTTCTGCTTGTTGATGTTTCTGGAATTTTTCAGATAATGGCTTCAATGCTTTGATTCTTTCATGGTGTGGAGATAGGCCAGAAAGTTAATCTATCGCTGGCTCTGCCTTCTGAAACCAAGCAGTCCTGCTGGAGAGGAAAAATCCACAGAGACCGGGGATCGGAGGGCCCTGTGCCGGGGTGCGGGAGGGGGGCAGAGAGCTGGATCCAGCGGCCACTGAGCCCCTGAGGAATGCGGGGAGGTGTGAGGCTGCCTTCCTGCCACTTCAATTACCTCTCATCTGGCCACCATTTATTTACCCCCTGGGATTTTCATGGTGAGGCGGGAAGGGGAGTGAGCCCATGGGAGGCTGCTTGCTGCCCTTAGCAGCTGGTGTGCACCAGGAGTGAGGAGGGAGCCCACAGGGACTCAGGGGCTCTGGAGACCCGGAGAGGGTCACGTCTGACTGGGCGTCTGCGTCTGAGCGCATGTGCAGAGGTAGAGGCGAAGAGAAAGGTAATCTCAGCCTGCACACACACACACACACACACACACACACACACACACACACACACACACACAGATCCCAGCACCTGCTGCTGAGAGGCCCTCTCCAAGCCGGGCCCCAAGGCGCGGCCCCCCACACAAGCCAGCAGGCGGATTTATGTGGCATTACTTTAATTAACTTCGCGCTGGCGCTGGGGCATGGGGTGGGCCCTAATCCCGCTGCCTGACGTCACCTGGGAGCGGGGACGGCAGGGACAGGACGACCCCGCGGCGACCCGGGCCCTCCGCCCGCGCGGGCTCCGCTCCATCCGTCCGCGGGAATTAAGGGAAGGAGAAATGTTAGTACACTTTTAATTGGAAACCGAGTTCTTCTTTCAGAGCGGCTTGTTTATTCAAGACAGGCATTAGAACTCAGGGGAGCTTCTAATTGAAGGGGCGGCTTTGGAGATTACGGGAACATATGGCCCCGTCGCCCGGCTCTTTATCTGCGTTTTCTCATAAAACTGCCTTCCGTGTTTGTTTCTGCGCTCGCCCGCTTCTATTTCGAAAGGCCTTTGAAGAGCGGGCACAATGCGCCCAGCGATGCGCGCTCTGCTCGCGCGCCCGCCGCCCACCACTGTGTGCGCACCGGCGCCCACCGCCCGCCACCCCGCGCGCACCCCGCCGCCACTGTGCGCGCGCACCCGGCGCCCACCGCCCGCCACTGTGCGCACCCGGTGCCCGCCGCCCGCCACCCCGCGCGCACCCGCCGCCCGCCACTGTGCGCGCGCACCCGGCGCCCACCGCCCACCACTGTGCGCGCACCCGCCCGGCGCCCACCACCCGACACTGTGCGCGCACCCGGCCCCCGCCACCCATCACTGTGCGCGCGCACCCGGCCCCCGCCGCCCGCCACTGTGCACGCGCACCCGGCGCCCGCCGCCCGCCACTGTGCGCGCGCACCAGATGCCCGCCGCCCGCCACCCCGCGCGCACTCAGCCCCCGCCCCATCACTGTGCACGCGCACGCCGCCCGCCGCCCGTTCCTGTGCGCGCGCACCCGCCGCCCACCGCCCACCACCCCACGCGCGCCCGGTGCTCGCCGCCTGCCCCTGTGCTCGCGCACCCGCTGCCCACCGCCACGTGCCCTTGGCGCCCACCATGTCGCATGCTCCGCACCCACGGCCTCGCCCCCAGGCGCTCCGCCCCCACCATCCCCACGCAGCGCGCCCACCTCCTCGTAGCCCCATGCCCACCTCTGCGTGCCCACTGAGCGCACCCACCACGTCAAGCACCCCACACCCACCATGTTTGGTGCTCCACATCCACCAAGTCACACACCCGGCACCCACCGCATCATGCGCCCCCACACCCACCACTCCTCGCCCTTGGCATCCACTACCTTGGGAACCTGGACCCCACCACCGTGGGTGATTGGCCTGGCCCAGGAGGCTTTGGCCAGGCTTGATGGCACAGGCTGGTCCACTGGCTCGGCCCTGAGAGGGGCTGGAGACCCCTCAGGGCCTCCCTGGGGTGTGACTGTGAGCCACAGGAAGAAGGAAGTTGCTGAGGTGAGGTGACAGTCCCACCCCGCCTGCCTCCACCAGAGAGAGGGGCCTCCACGTGCTTGGCTGGGGCCTGGCCAGTACAAAAGGGGAATGGGAACTCAGGTATTTGGGGATAAAATTACATTTTCTCTAATCTCTCATCGATCAATCAATCTATCACTATCTATACACCCTTGCAGACTCTTGGACCAATCACTACTATTGATCCCTGCCGACTCTCGTCCACCACCAGACTCTCACCGTATCTGACAGATAAAACACAAAACACACAGCTAAATGTGCATTTCCAGCAAACGATAATATTTATATTGCATGACTCATTATCTATTGGAAATTCAAATTTAACTGGACTTTTGTTCACTAAATCTCACCACCCTGCTCACTCTGAGAACAAGGCGGCCTTCTGCTCCGATTCCGGAATCTCCTTGCTTCAGCTCCCACGCTCTGCAACGAGGAGAAGGAGCTGACGCGGGCCCTCGGGTCCCCCGAGCCTCGCCTGCCCTGGAGCGGAGCTCGTCAGGCCCAGCGGCCACGGGACGTCCCCAGACCCCTCAAACCCTCAAGGCCCGTTCCGCAGGAGTCCGAAGCACTTTCTTAAATACACACACAAGTTTAAAGGGTGACTACTCTGAAGGGTAACCCCCATGCGGGCGTATAATCCCGTTTATCTACTTATTTTTATCGACTGTCTCCCTCCAATGAAAACATGGGCTGCATGACAGCAGAGTTCTCACCCCCATGGGCCCGAGCACAGTCAGCATTCAAAACGCTCGCTCACTAGTCGAACCTCATGCACGTCTGCATGTCCCCACCATGTCCAAACCCGGTCCTTGGCTGACACAGACGCTCAGCAAATTTCTGCACCTGGAAAGGATGCGGAGTTAGTGCCCACTGCTTCGTCGTCCTCACGGCTCCTCAGAAGTCAGGCCTGCACGCCCGCCTCCAACGCCAGCGTGGCCCGCCGACCGCGCCGAGGGCACGCACGCGCCTGCAACCCAATCCCACCCAGCGTCACCAAGAGAAAACGGCGAGCCTCTGGCTCCCAGCATGCAAACCCGAATGTGGCCTGCTGAGAATCCAACAGTTCTTAAACGACACACTTTTCCACACACGCTCACGGCGCCGGGAATCCAAACACTTGGAGGAAGCGTACGCTGTTTGCCGCCAAATCCTCGGTCCACTGGACGCTGGGGTCTTCCTGGTCGCTGCCACCAGGGCACAGGGCAACGTGGCAGGTGATTCTCCCTCTTCCTCGGCGTGCTAACGCGCCTCGGACCCGTCCTGAAGCCTCCTGGTTGGAAAGCTAGGCGCTGGCGGGCGTGGCTGCAGGGGCAGCACCCTCCCCGCACCCCCTCCCGCCTCGACCGCTCCATAGTAGAGCAAAGAGGGTCTCTGGTCATTGTGCTCAGGGCGCGAAAGGTCAAAGTCACGGTCGGCTCTGCCTGGACGGACACCTCGCTCCTGACATTCACCAGTCACGCTGCCGCTGTCCCCAGAGAGGACCCAATGTAAAGACGGACAGACAGAGGCACGGACGTCATCGCTGCCCCTGCACGTGCGAGTCGAAGTGCGTTTCTCCTGAGCGGGGTCGGCGGCCGACGAGGGGCGGGACATCACGGGCCAGCCTGTCAGAAGGCGTTCCGACGTGTCCTGACTTCCTCCGCCGTCGTACTTTTACACACTTCATAATGAGCGTGGCTGGTGCCTCTCGTCCGGACAGAAAGGTCGACTGGCTTTTCCTGCTGCCATCCCATGAATCACGGGAGCAGAACAGAAGCTCGTCAGGCGATTGTAAGAAAACAAACAAACAAACAAACAAAAAACCCGCAAACCGATAGCGGCACCTCACGCCTGCTTTCAGGGCGTCTCCGCGTTCACGCGCCCGAGGCCCGAAGCGGCCTGTGTCCTCGCAGGAGCTGCCCGAGGGAAGCGAAGCGGCGTCAGGGCGGAAGATACACGCGACCGATTTCGAAAGGAAAGACAAACGGCTCAGGTCACCTTGTTTTGATTGCTTAATTACCTTCATTCGGGGCTCTGAGTACCGCGTCCTGCCGCGTGGCGGGAGCCCCCCTCACCGCGCGGAGGGCGGCCAGTGACACGGAAGATGGCGCCGCGAGGTCTTTCGCGACACACGTGGGCGTTCCCACCCGCCCGGCGACACCGCGCAGGGCTTCGCGGCTTAGGCCCTGCGGCTGCACCGCCTGAGTTCGGTTGCGGCCTCTCTGAATGGCTGGCGGTAGGGCCTTCAGCACACTGCTGATCTGTCCAAGCTCCGCTCCCTGACCGGTGGACTGGCAATAGTCAGGAGACCGCCCCGCTCGTCAGCTTGGTGTGAAGCGTAGCGAGCGAATTCGTGGCGCGTGCTGACGGCGCCGCTTTGCGCAGAGTTAGGGTCCTGAACCTGTCCACTTCATCCGCATCGTGCGCAAACCATGTGGCCGACTGTCCATTCGACCATTTCTTTTATCTTGCAGAGATCGTGCAAGAGGAATGAAGGCGCACAGCTCCAAGTTACAGGTGAGAGAAACTCTGAAGCCACTGCACTGATTCCGAATGATGGTTTTTATCGCAATTGTTGAGTGTGAGCGCAGACCGTGGAAAAGAGATACGCCATGTCTGAATTTGCACACTGCCTACACCTTCCCAAGCGCCGAAGACAAATGCTCCCCGACTGGTTACAGCAAAGACTTGAGTATCAAGTGTCCTGAGTCTGTAATTGGTAGAATTAACTTCTTATTCTGGCTTAGCCCTCGCTCGAGTGTCCTGTGTCCTTATTTATCCATCCTTCGTAGGGAGAAAAACAAACGCACGAGAAGACAGAGGTTCAGAACACGAGAGAGGAGCCCGGCCTCAGAAGGGGAGCGGCCAACCACCCCGGCTGCCCGTTTCACGGCCGTGACGCTAACGGGAGACACGAGTTGATTCTGGAAACGACCTGAACGGCTCAGCCACTTACCTCTGCCTCTCGCCTACCACCCAGGGACGCCAGAGTCATCAATCAGGGAACGTCCACCAGCACGTTTGTTTGTGCGCGTCACGGCCTAAGAATGCACGCTCTCCGCGTCCCCTTCTGGAGCGGCATCGGTGACGCCCGTGGGCCTCGCGTGTTTGCGCCGCGGGGGCGCCGTGCCAGGGTTCCGGGGCCAGGTGATAACCTCGGCCTTGGTCTCGTTCTCGGCAGCCGACGCAGCCAGGCGCATGTGGAGTGCTGAACTCGATTTCCTGGCTCAAATGTGGAGAACGTATGCCAAGTCCAGCACTTGGGGCTCCGTTTGTAAGTAATCGTCCTTTGAAGCGGCGGCTTTCAAACTCCGAGGCAGCGTCTGTCCGTGGGTTATGAAATTAACAGAACGGGGCACGACTAGAACTAACAAGCGAACAGACCAGGAAAGTCAGCCCCTCGGGGGAGCGCTGGGCCCATCTACGTGCCGTCACTCTGACCTTACACGCACACGCACACATGCATGTGTTGTTACTTTGTGCTAAAAAAAATGTGTTGGCTACCGAGCTGCAGTTGACGTTTTCTAGAATATGCTGCTGCAGAGGAGGGTCCTCTGACACAACTGCTTCAAAGGAAAACATAAAATGATTCAAATAGATTTCTTAACAACGATAACATGTACCAGAGCATCTTAACACCTCTTCAAGGTGTCTGTGTTTTGTTTTGTTTGTTAGCGGCCCGCCCCTTTGCTTCTTAAAGGAAAGGGTAAGGAGACTGGTCTGCAGGCCGCGTCCCCCCCAGCTCCCGCCCCTTCCTGTCACAGAGCTGGCCCCACTGTCCCCGACGGGTTTTTCTCGCGCGGGATGCTCAGTGTCGCTGACTCTTCTGTCCTCCTCTGCCTGCAGCGAAGCCCAGCGTCCGTGCAGAGCCTGACTGCACGGGACCCTGCAAGGAACGTCTGCGGGATTAAAGGCTGGTCAGGGGCCGTCTGGAAGGACACAAAGGCATCGCGGCCAGTCACGGCCTGCGACGGCCTCTCCAGGGCCTCAGTGCACCGCCCGCGGGGACCGTCGGGTTCGTGCCCCTCCTGCTCCGAGGCCAGGCCTGCAGGAGAGGGGTGGGATCCCCTCCACCAGCGATTCATTCAGGGGGGACACCGCCGCCCTCAGACCTAGAGGCACGGAGACCCACCCCCGGCAGACCGTGCTCCAGAGAAAGTCATGCTCAGGAAGGAGAAGGCACTAGGGCACTCGAAGGAGCTGAAACGGGAACCGAAACGCCGTGAGCCTCGGTTTCCCAGTCTGCGAGGGAAGGGCGGCCAGACGCAACAGGTCCGTCCCGGTCCAGCCCGAAGCTCCTGTCCGCCTCCGCCAGGCCTCCCCCACCAGCCCTCGGGGTGCAACGCCAGCTGCGTCGGGAGGCTGGGGACCACCTCCGGGGCACGCAGGCGTGAACCGGCCCATCTCCAGCTCCCGCGCCCCGGCCGCCCCAAACGACAGGCCTGCCCCTCCACCGCCCTGGGACGCCCTCCGGTCAGCTATCCAGAAGCATCTAAACGGAAGAGTGGGGACAGAGGGGAGGCGTTTCGGAAATGGCGGGTCTTTGAGTCTTAAGCTCTTGAGCGTGCTACTCAGAAGCAGGCCGGGCGCGGCCAGGGACTCGGGCGCAGCACGTGCTGCTCACTGGGCGTCCACCGAGTTTCCGGCCCTTGATACACGGCCTCTCTGCATTCTCACGGCAAACCATACAGGGAGAATCTTAACCCAGTTTTTACGGATCAGGAAGCACAGTGCGGGAGACAGGAAGTGATTTCCCCGAGGCCGCACGGCCCGTGAGTGTGGGGCAGGACCCAAACGCAAGGCCGGCAAACATCAGGCCCCAAACACTTTGCACTACGACACGAGACTGAGATCCCCCCACACACATATCCCCTGCTGACTCCTCCTTTTCTATCTTGCATTCTAAAATTCATGACTACGACCTGACAAGAAAATCCCGCAGTTCGGCCAGGCATTTTCCAGAACGGGAAGGTCACCGCTCGCTGCCTCTCTATTCTAATTTATGGGAGAACAGGAAGAGTTCCAAGATGGGTTGAAAGAAATACTTCCGTAATGAAGAAGAATAATAATAAAATCAGTGCCAAGATTTTAAAGGAAACAAAAACCAGGGTCTACACCCCAGCAGCGATGAACCTGGCTCTGAGGAGGAGAGAGAGCATGTCACATGTGTGTGACAAGAGGACCATCCGGATCGTCCAAGTGGCAACACCCTCAGGAAAGCTAAGACGGCAGAAGGACCCGCCAGCTCCAGCGCGTGTGAGGGAACATGGCACCTGCTTGAGGAGGAAGACAGCCATGCTGGAGGCTGGTGGCTCTCGGCTCAGGCCCCCAGAGGCCGAAGCGAACGGGACAAAGTTAGGTTACGCACACAGGAGCCAACGCCGAGTGCCGACTGCTCGCCAGGCACAGCGCGGGGAGCCCGGCCTTCGCGAGTGTCAGACGGTCGGCATCGTGAAACCAGCCCTGGAGGTCACCGGCACCGGAATGGCATTCCGACGTGAATGACAAGCCACAGGCGGCCGGGCTGTCCCCTCGTGGGACACGGTTCTGTGTCATACCGAACCAAAGTCTGTCCCTGCACCCCGTGCACGGGTTTGCCCTCTGGGGTGTGACTCTCATGTCTCCTCCAGCCTTGCTTTTATAAAGCTACACACACTGAGTTTCTTTAGCTATTTGTCATTTAATGAGCTCGTCATTCCCCTTGCGACTCTCCCTAGTTTGCGGTGTCCCCCTAAAAGGCATCGTTCACAATGAGGCCAATATCCCAAAAGTGCTCTGATCGGGGCAAAATAAATAAATAAATAAATAGAAGCAACAGTGGAACACGAATCACGCGTTAGGGACATTTCTGTTCCAGGGGCAGAGTCCCTTTTGGCTGCTGCTGCGCTCCGTGTGACATCCCCACACCATACGGCCGCTAAGGGGGTTTGGAAGCCAACGGTCACATCCTGCGACGATGCTGTTCCCTCACCTTGTCAAACTCTCCTGGGACCTCGAGCCGCCACCCCAGGGTCCCCTGCCAGGTTCGTATCATCTGCAAATCGAAGAAACCTGCCTTCTGCGTCTGCATCCAAGTCATCGATTAAAGCACCAAAGATGACAGGTCGTTCAGTCATTCACTCCGCAAACGCGCATCCCGTGCCTGTGACCCGCAGGGCACTCAGGACGGAAACGGGAGCAGGGACCGCCTGTGCCCTGAGCCAGACCCTCACACCGTTCGCTCCCTGTGGACACCACTGCCAGGGGCACGTCCTTCCCGGAAGACTCAGCTGAACTCAGGGCTTCGTCACTGCTCACTTCTTCTCCCGCCCCCACGCTGAGCTTTGCTAAGCAGCCAAGGGGGCGGAAGGCGACAGCCCTGTCCCCACGGAGCTTGTCCCCTCACTCGGCACGCACAGCCTTTGACGAAGCAGGACGGGGAAGATCATTGTAGCTGGCAGAATGCGTGGTCCAGACAGTGTATTTGATTCTGATTGCGACTTTAACGTCATTTCATCGAAAGCCACAGAGACAAGGATAGGTTTTTAGAGCTGAAGGGGACAGACGTCTAGAACCATCCCCAGCAGGTCACAGCAGCGCCTGACGAGCGAGGGGCAGCTCCCGGCGCACACGGGACCCCGTGAGGAGCACAGAGCCGCCCTCCGTGGGGCCACCCCCCTCCGCCGCCCCCGGCCCCGCCCGCCGCGCGCTCACCTGAGTCCGAGGCCGCGGGGCTCACCAGGCTGAGCAGCTCGCGCTCCTTCTCGTAGTCCCCTCGGCACAGCAGCTGCCCGTCCTTCAGCACGAACTCGTCCCCCTTCTGCAGCCGCCGCTCACACACGCAGCAGCAGAAGCAGCCCAGGTGGTACACGGCCTTCTGCGCCCGCATCACAAACTCGTTGGGCGCGACGGCCTCGAAGCAGCCCCCGCACTTGACAGCAAACAGCCTGGCGGCGGGGACAGAGGGGAGGAGGGTCTGTGAGAGGCGGCCGGCCAGGGCCCGGGCGCCCCCCGCCCCCACGGACAGCAAAACGCCAAGAACCGGGGCGAGGAGGCTTGGGACAGAGCCATCTTCAAACCCAGGTGACCTCTTCCCTGAGCGGGGTGAGACCACACGTGCGAAGGGGAGCCGACGCACAGTAGGTCGCCCACTCGTGTGAGGGGGGGCCGACGCACAGTAGGTCGACCACACGTGCGAAGACGAGCTGACGCACAGTAGGTCCCGACCCCCGGGACTGTCATCAGCCCAGGTCAGGAGCAGCCCGGGCAGTGTGTGAAGGACTCACATTTACAGCAGATCCACGTCTGCTTCTCTTTTTCAAGTCGCCTCAGGAGAACGTCATTGCGCTCGGCAACGCCTTCGGCGTCAGCGCAGAGATGACGCACCCTAAAAACTCGCCGCCTCCCCTCGCCGCGGCACCCCGCTCTCCGTCCCCAAGATGAAGAGTTGTCTTCTGTTTGACGGCAGTCGCACCAGGGGGGAGAAAGCCTCTCTGTGTTTGTCACCGTGTACCAGAGGGGCTACGCACACGGAAAGGTCAGGGGGCGTGCAGGAGGGGTGCGGCGAGGGGACAAACCCCCCCACACTCACGCAGGGGCAGGGCGCAGGCAGAGCGGGGTCTTCGCAAAGCCCGGCCGCACACCCGTGTGTTCCCTCCCCTCACCCCTCGCGTGTTCGGAAGCCCCCTGGGCACGACGCTGTACCGGGGTCTGAACGGGGAGGAGGGGTGCAGGGCCCGCCCCCCGCAGCACGCGTGCGCACACGCACGCCCGCGCCACGTGTCTGCTGCGTGTCCGGTGCAAAATCCCACAGAGCAGAGGCCCCGAGCCCCGTGGCGTGCCGGGCCGAGGGGCACAGCAACCAAACTCGCGGCCTCGCACACGCGGGCGGCATCCGCCCACGGAGACGCGGGAAACCAGCGAGAGCAGCCCAGGCCGCGCCCGACGCTGCGCCGCCCAACGCGCAAGGCCACGGCCCGGGTCTCACGCGTGCACAGTCCGTCCCTCCCGGAAGCTGCCCGGAGGACGGGACAGGGGAGGGGGTCGGGGTGCCACGCTGGGGTTCCCGAGGCGGCGGGGCGCCCAGGCGGGTGGGAGGGGAAGGGAGAAGGGCCTGGGGTCGGCCTGCGGGAGACCAGCCTGCAGGGCGTCCAGCGCAGCCCGGGGCGAAGGACAAGGCCGGCTCCCTCAGCCCAGGCGGGGGCCGCCACACCAGTCCGCCCTGGCCACTGAGGGTGCCTAGAACCAGCCCCACGGGCCTTCCCTCTGCGTCAGCTCGGGAAGCGGGGGAGGCTGGCGGACAGGCCGTGGTGCCGGCCTGGCTCTTTCACCCCTCACGAGGCAGGCTCCGGACACAGGACCCCAGGTCCCAGCAGCCCCTGCCCAGCCCCCCTTCTCTGGCTGCCGCCGCAGAGTCTGAGCCTCAGGGCGCCCAGTGCCTTCACCAGCCATGTCACCCTCTCCCTGTGCTGCGGGCCCAGCATCGGGCAAAAATCTGCCCGGTTCCCCGGCCCTGTCACTGCTTCCAACCTGAGCCAACTGACGGATGCTCTTCAGAGGCCGGGCAAAGGCCCTTTGTCCCACGCCTGGCCCCCGCCCTGCCCCAGAGCAGACTGTCACACCACCCGGGCTGCTGCTCCTGGGGGGCCGCCACAGGCGGTGGCAGCCACGCTGGCCCGACTCTCACGCTGTTGGTGACTCCCCCTCTCTCCTCCCTTCTTAATGTCGTCCCCGACTCCCAAAATGTCCCCACGCTGGAAGGCGAGGCTCAGGGTGGGCTCAGGAGCAGCCGGAGGAAGTGGCAGGCGGTGCCCGAGCTCAATCCTGAAATGGCCGTGGCCTGCGGGGACCAAGGAGGGCCCCGCTGGTCTCTGCCCTCCCCGTCAGTCCCCCCGAAGAAGGACCAGGTCACCCTGCTGCGGTGGCTCTGACCCCCACCCCCACCCCAAAGCGATCCGGAGCGAGGGCGCCTGGGCCACCTGTGTGCCAGATGTGCACGCAGCTGGACAGGCCCCGCTGCGGGCCCAGCTGCCGCGCACACCGCCCGCACGTTGTTTTCTCTGAGGCTCAGACGAGCAGAGAAAGGATTTGTTCAGAAGTCTAGGTCATAATTAAAACGCAGCCTGTCTCTTCCCAAGGCCCGCGGGGGCCCCCCGGCCCGGCCTCGGCCCCCTCTGAATGCTAATGAGACCCCGCTACGGCTCGGGGGCCTGGCATGCTGGCTGCGCCCTGGAAGGCCAGGCGAGGCTTCCAGAAACATCCAGTCACCCAGGCTTACACAGCGACTCTCAACGCACCCCAAGGTAACCCCCCCAAAGCTCGCGGCCTGGGTCCTTGTCCCCCCCCCCCCGTGCAGCTCATCCCCTCCCCCGCACAGCGGGGTCGCACATGGAAACAGCGCCCGCAGGACCAGGAGAAACGAGGCTGTGCTGTCCTCAGGGCCTCAGTCCCCAACAGACGGCCGTGGCAGCACAGGTCCAGGCGTGCAGGGGTGAGCCGGAGGGCACGAAGCGGGGCTCCCCCTGGCTTGGTGGGGGGACGTGACCCCAGTCCCGGGAGCGGCACTGAAGGAGGACGAGCAGAAGGAGCAGGCGGGGTGCACCCCGTCCCCAGGCGGGGAGACGCTGCCAGGGGGCGGCACTTCCCGTGAGCGGCCTGTGGCCTCCCTGCCAGGACCAGGTGCCCCGGAGGGCGACGGGGAAGGGAAGGGCCCGGAGGAGCCGCCGTCTTCCCCGGGCCTCCATCTTCCTCCCGTAGGTCAAGAAGCGCTGCCCTGGGTCCGTGGGACACGGAGCCCTGAGAGCCTGGCACAGGCGAGTCTCCAGGCCCCACGCGGCCTCACGCCACACCCGTCAGCCGGAAAGGTCCCCTCTGCCAGCGCCTCACGCCGGCCGGGGCTCCGCACAGTGTTACGGCATGACACGGCCTGGCCATGTGACACACATGTCTTAACCTAAGGCCGAAGAGATTATATGTGGACACACACACACACACACACACACACATAACACGTACACACAACACACCAGCTACAACCAACTCACTCTCCATCCCGCCACCCGGCCTGTGCAGGAGGCCCTGAGACTCTGCTGCCGCGTGGGGTGACAAGCAGAGGACTTAGGAACCAAGTTGTTCCTTTCAAGCTCCTCGGCTCAGGCCCCAAAGGGCCGGAAGTCACCCCTGGAAAAGGCGCGTCCTCTGCAGAGCTGGGTTAAGAACGAACCGTGTCCGGGAGTCACTTTTGACCCATCATCATGCAAGAGTCTACTCTGACTCAGAAAATATTGGGAAACAAGACAGTTCTTGCCGGAACCCCATTCCCTGGGGGACGTTGGGGGCAGGTCACTGTTTTCAAGGTTTACGCAGAAATGCAGGCCAGTGGGGCTGGACCCCGGGGACACAGTAGGACAAGGAGTTGTGGAAATAAGAGGACGAGGAGGTGACATGGTGACATTAAGTGAACATGGACCCGAGTCCCCAGCCCACCACATATCAGCCGTGTGATCTCGGGAGTCGACGAGGACCCGCCTCGCAGAGTCCCAGCGAGGGCCGACTGAACTAACGTGTTAAAACCGCCTGGCACAGTGCTCGGCACAAGGTTAAGTCCTCAGTAACACGGTAACCAATGCAGTGGTGATCACGGTGGCGGTGACGGTGGCGGTGGTGGTGACGGTGACGGTGGAGGAAAAAGCTGAATGTGAAATGAGAGAAATTAAGTCGTTAAAAGAGGATGATGGATGACAATGTCAGAGGCTGGGGGAACCAGGACTGAATAAAGGAGCATGGGGGGGGGGGGCGCAGCTCAGGACCAAGGTCGAGGTCAGTGCGAGAATGTCCGCGGTCAGCTCTTCGGCCGTTCTGGCCGTGGACCTGGGGGCATAACGGAACCAGAGCCCCGCCTGCTGCAACGCCCCGGCCCGGGCTCTGCGCAGAACCTGCCCCCAGGGGTTTGTCCCGCACGGTGGGGGGGACGTGCCTTCTGACGCTGCGCGGCAAAGCAAAATCAAGGGGTCAGCCGAAGCTTACCTGTCTTCTCACTGTCAACACCCCTGACTTGTTCACCCCTCGATTCCCAGGGCTTCCTCCGACCCCGTCTTACAGACACCGGACGCTAGACGCCGAGTCGCCCCCATCTACCCGCCCGCCAGGCCGATGACTCGGCCGTCCATGCGCAGGGGAGCCGCAGAGCATGGCAGCCCCGGGGCGAGTGCTTCGGGACCCAGGAGGACTGAGCAGAAAGTCCAGGGGAGACCCCCTCATGCCACGACAGAAGGGTCCTGAGCCGAGAGTGCGTTTGCAAAGACTGAGGGCCGAGTGGTCACCCAGAGCCCTGCCGGCCACAGAGGCAGCGTCTCGGAGCCTCCACGCCCCAGACTGTGACGTGACAGGCCGGGGGACAGAGCACACGGGGACCCCGATTCCAGCTGCAAGCTGGCTGTCGTGTACTGTTCTCAACACCAGCAAAACACGAAACCAGAGCCGCTCACAGCCTGGGCGGCAGGCGACCACGGGGCAGGCCGCCTCTCCATCGGCCCTGGCCAAACTTCGTGTCCGGCCGGCGGGCGAGGCCTCTGGGTCAGGGAGCGGGAGACGGCCTTCCCCTGGGTGGCTCTCACCAGGCCGGTCTGTGTGCCGCTCGGTTCCACCCTCACCGCCAGGGGGCAGCACGGCAGCGTGCATCCCGGCCACGTTGACTTGGTAACAAGGCCATCCAGGCGCGGAGACGGGCGCTGGCGCCCAGCCAAGGCTGTCTGTCGGGGCGGTGTGCTCCCGGGAGTCTGGGAGACCATGTTCTTCCCCACTCAGCTGAAGGAGGGCATTCAACAGCATCGGGAACCAAAAGCATGGCTTGCAGCCTTACAAGTAGTGACACGAGCCACCTTGTCAGCTGGCTCGAGGTCTCTGTCCTTGAGGCTGAGCCAACACCGCCACAAAGAGCAACTGAGCCCGCAGTCCCAGGGCGGTGGGAAAGTCTGCCGGGACAATAGAAGTGGCAGGGTCTTCCGGAGGAGACAGTCTCAAGCCTCTGCAGCGGGGGACAGCAGGAGACAATAGGGGGCTGGAGGCGCCAATCAGAGTCTGCGTCCCGGGGCCCCCGGGGAGCAGCGGGGAGGACGGCACAATGGGACGAGGACGGCGCCGTGCGGTGCCGGCACGCCAGAGGCGCCTCGCCGCCCGGGGACGCGCGGGGTGGCGCGGCTCGCCGGCCAGCGCAACGTCGCCGGCCCTGGGCGGCCTCTGCCCGGAAAGGGTGGACGAGGGGCCCTTCTGGTGCTAGCTCATCTCTGCTCCGGGGCCGCAAGGCAGGGCGGGAAGAGTGTGACTTTCGGGCCGGAGAGAACCTGGATCCGCGCCTGGCTCTGCCCGCGCGAGCGTGAGCGGCCACGGACTCTCCTGCAGCCGCTGCTTCTGTGCCTGGGGGTCACAGCCGCCCCGCACGACGTTGGGGAGACGAGATGCCCTGGCTGAAGTCTCTGGCGGCCCTCGCTGCTCCCCACGAGCAGCAGCGACTCACCCCCTTCGTGGAAATCGACTGACCGCATCTGCCCGGGAAATGCGTGCCTGAGATCGTTTATTTCGAGACGGCCAGCTGAGCCCAAAACAGAACTTCCCGTGCAACTGGAGGCTCTGCCTCTCGTTTTTGTAACGCATTCGATCGAACCTTGACAAGCGTTTCATAGGTTCTTGGAGAAGGGACCAACAGGCAAATAAACAAGGACAAATACTCGAGAGAGACTGAGGATGCACTTCGTGTGGGCGACCGTGGCTGCGTGCACCCCAACCCGAGGGCACGGCTGGCGTGAGCTGGTCACGCCGCCCAACACCCGCTCCGTTCGCCAGCCCACGGCAGGTGTGCGGGAAGCAGCAGGGCCCTGGACTCGGCCAGCCAGAGCCAACGGCGGGGCCGACACCCAGCGGCCACCGGGCACAGACTCATCCCACACCATCTCCGTCCTCAGATGACCGCTCCTCGCTGAGCCCGTGGAACCCTGCTGAGGCGTCCACGTCCTTGTCTTGCTTCCCTAACGGTCGAGCGCCCCAAGAGATGAGTCAGCCTTGCCCCTCGCTTTACACTACAAGGAAAGCAGGGCCCGGGGTGGAGCGGTGACCTCCCCAGACCACAGAGAACGTCAGTCCAGGCCGGCTGGAGCTTCGGGCTCCATCAGTGCTCGAGAAATAAAAGAAGAGGTAAAATGCGGCCCACGCAGGGCTGGAGGCGGTCCCCGGGCCCCACGACACGCCCGCCCAGCGGCATCAGGGACCACGCGTGAGACGGCACGTCCCCCTCCCCCTCCCCCATCCTCGCTGCCGAAACCTGGAACGCCGTGTGCCTCAGAGCAAAGAGGGGCTGAAGGCCCGGCGCCCACGAGCCCCGCCCCGGGGGCGACCTGTGCCACAGACGCACACACACGGCAGGAAACGTGGCACGGCCCGTGGACAATGTACGTTTCCTCTGTAAGGGCTTCAAGGCTTGGCTTCCTTTGAAAATGTCGGTTTTCCTTTCCCTTCATTCTCATTAGTCCCCTGGGGCGACTTAGACAGACCCAGCGAGCAGCAGAGCAGGGGCTGAGTATTTTTAGCTGATGCTCTGGCCACAGATTCCTATTGTTCCATAATTTTTGGCTTGGCCGGATGGCACGTGGCCAACACAATGTATACTCTCACAGAGAATGCGTGCTTCCTGGCGAGTGTGTGAGTGTGTGTGTGAGTGTCGTGTGCGTGTGTGTGCGTGCGAGTGTGTGTGAGTGGGAAGGACGGGGCGTTACTGATGATGTTTTCATGGGAAAGCCTTCGAGTGTCCAGCAGGGGGCAACACCGGGCTCTCCGTGATCCCGTCTGCTTTCACCACCATCACTTTTCATTATGACCATTGTATGTACGTCCGTCCTTCCCCCCCCTCCGCAGACACACACACAAAAGGCCGCCACCCGGGAGGTTCCTGTGGAGCCGGCGGATAGCAGCAGCGCAGCTAGGTGTGCTCGCAGACCGACCGCGTTGTTCCCAAGTCAGCTGGGGCACCCGCGGCCAGCAGGCGGTGCGTTCCGGGCACCGACGATGTCCTCAGGCACAGCGCCTGTCCTCGGGGACCAGTCTTGCCAAAAAGACAAACGTGGACACTGAGAGTGAAGGTCCCCACAGCCACCGAGCTGCCGTGGGCACTCCCCCCTTCACGGACGGGGTGGGGTGCCTCTCTGGGTGACCCGAGTTCCCAGAATGCCTTGAGCTCAAAGATCTGAATGCCTGTGTGACCTTGTGCGCCCCTCAGCTCTGACGTGGAGGGGCGGGGGGCCGAGTGCAGATTCTGGTACCTGGTTCTGTTAGCCTCGCAGCACAGGGCCAAACGGGTCGCAGCAGGGTGTGGCACTCAGCACAGCCCCACCCTCCAGCAGAACAAAGCCACGTGCCCCACACCGCCAATGCCGCCCCCGCTCCCCCTTCAAGTTCGAGTCCAGATGCCTTGAGCCCCTAGACGTTCTCGGCAAAGTCTGACACGGAGGGAGCGAGGCCATTCTCAGTTCTTGCTGTTTTTATTCTCATCCTCCATTTTTTACCCTTTTTCCCCCTCAGCTCTCTTCCCACCCATTTCAACCCTCTCTCCACCCATTAAACACTGGACGACTCCACACCCATTAGGATGGCTGCTACACAAGAAATCTGGCGAGGATGTAGAGAGATTGGAACTCTTGGTTGCAAAGTGGTGCAGCTGATACAGAAGATAGTATGGCAGTTCCTTAAGAAAATTAAAAATGGAATTACTCACAGGCTCCAGCAAGTCTACTTCTAGGTATAGACCTAAACTCGTTCAAAGCAGAGACTCAGACGTTTGTAGCCTCGGGTTCACAGCAGCATTATTTACAACATCCCAAAGGCGAGAGCAACTCAAGTGTCTGCCAAGGGGTGAATGGATAAACAAATGCTGTATACACTGGAGTGCATGGAAGTGGAATATTACTCGTCTTAAAAAGGAAGTTCTGACACGTGCTACGACATCATGAGGATACACGTCCAGTGAAATAATCCAGTTACAAAAGGACACGTGCTGTGTGACTCCACTCACACGAGATAACTTGAAAAGCCGATGTACAGGGACGGACAGCAGCGTGGTGGTTGTGGGGGCTGGGGGAGGGGCGGGGGAGTTAGTGCTTACTGGGGACAGACTTTCAGTTCTGCGAGACGAACAAAGCTCTGTGGACAGGTGGTAACTATAGCACGACAATGTGAATGCGCTTCACGTCACCGAACCATACACTAAAAATGGTCGAGATGGTCAATGTTATGTTATGTGCGTTTTATCACAATTTTTAAAAATTAAAAAACGATTTTAAAAAAACCTAGAAGATACAATGATCTTTCATACTTTACCTCCGGTAACCAAAATCTTGGTGACTATGTTCCCAGTTGGGGGGGGGGGGGGGGGATCTCACCTGCCCAGACTCCCTTGCAGCTAGGGGCGGCCACGTGAGGCAGTACCTGGGATTCTCCTGGGGGCGGGGTGGGAGCGGCATGTTTTCGAAAGGCTCTTATTACCTTTAGAAAATGACACAGACTCGGCTGGTGCCTACACTGTGCTCCTCACCTCTTCCCTTATTTCTGCGTGTGGAATTGAAATGTTAACCCCTGAAGGCAAATCAGCCACTTTGGTACTAAGAGATGAAAGGCCACCTCTTAGGGACTCAGGGCACGGGAGAGATGGCTGCAGCCCTGACGACTTCCCCGAGCCAGGGCACCATCCTCGCACATCCTGCTTCTTCACGCCCTTCTGGTGCGCAACATAAAAGCTCTTTTTAGTTAACCTGCTGTGGTCACGATACAGAACGTGGAGCCAGATGTTACGGAAGGACTTCTCCTTTCTGTTCACAGTCTAGTGGGTCCCAAACTCCTCCACGTAGGCACCAGACTTCTCACCCCACGCCTTTTCAAATGCTGCATCGTATACTCCCGCAAACGTTTGTACAGGTGTATTTTTCTCATTTCTCCCGTAGTGAGAAGAAATAGCCTTCTCTTGATCCACATCCTCATTTGTTTGATAGCCTTTGTAGAAAACTCACAAACATTCGGTTTTTTATCTCTAGTTCTGCCCATTCAACTCTCTTTAATCTGGCTAATCCAATCTGGCACTGGTCCCACTCTTTCGAACCACACTTTCCGGTGACGGTCACTGACGAGCGCAGCTCGCCCGGCCTCCGTCATGCTGAGCCCACCAGCAGCATCCGGCATCGTGGTCGCTTCCCTCTCCTGGTTTGCTCCCCGTCTGTCTCCTGGTGGCCCCTTCTCGGCCCCCTTGCTACCGTACCACCACCCCCCTCCCTCGCCCCGACTTGAAATTCCTCTCTAAATCTCACTCCCCTCGGCGATCTCGCCGGGTCTCATTACTTCAAATGCCACGTGTGTGCTCAGTGACTTGGCGATTCCTACCTCCCCCTAAACCTGACCGTACGCCCGCCCACCTACCCAATGTCATCACTCGGATTTCCAATCAAAATCTCAAACTCGACAAAGCCGAAACAGAATTCCTGGTCCTTTCCCGCCCACCTCACCCTGACTCAACTCCGCTCCGGCCAACCACGGTCTCCACTTAGCTGTTGACGAAGGGCATCGGCACCTCCCTGTCCCTCAAGACGACCTCTCGGCCCCCTCTGGCCCCTTCGCTCCTCACGGCTCGTGTGGAAGCCGTCTCTGCCCGCCTTCGGGGGACCGCCGGAGCGCGCGCGGCCTCCCACACAACCCCCGGGGGCTGTGCTCCCGGCGTCGGCCCCGGGCGCTCACAACAGCTTCCCGGCATTCGATTTAAATGCAGAAGCCGAGGGGATCCCACTGCAGACTAAACTAAATTATATCACTCGCCCATTTTACAGATGAGAAAATAGGGATGTACGGAGTTGAAGTGATTTCTCGTCTTTACACAGCCAGGATTTAAATCAAGTCCGATAACGTCAAAACCCACCAGAGCTCCGTTATGCCACTGGCTCGCTTAGCTCAGGGTCACCCTGATCGAACGGTCCGACGAACTTGGCAAATTAAAGGCAACGATGTCGCCACTGTCAGCCCAAGCTCCTGACGGGGACGAGGTTATCAACCACACTGACACGTTTCACTTTCAACAGAAAGGCCAGGGGCTGCCCTCACCTCTCGAGAGCAGCCCAGCTCTGAGATCGAGCACCCCAGAGAGTGTCCACCTTGGAACCTGTGTGGAGACAAGCTTGCGGGACCAGGTAGAAACGGGACACCCGGCAGGAATGGCGACAAGCACTCGGTGCCAGCCACGCACGCCCCGCCCCCACCACGGCTTTCGGGAGCCAGTCTGGGCTGTCACCTTCATCCAGGACGTCGTCCACGTGGCTTTGTGCCCATGCCCAGCTCCACTCGGGGATTAGTGACCAGGGACGGACATGGGGAGCTAAGGACCCACCAAGCCCTCTGCAGACCAGGATGCCTGGCTCTGAATCACGGTGACGAGTCGTGTGAACAGACGTCGGTGTGCACACCAAGGCACACCCGGGTTTCAGTACCGCTAGACGCCTCCCCAGCGGGCCCTCTGCCCAACGGAGCTTTCTGTGATGACGCAAACGTCCATTTCTGTGCCGGCTGGTATGGTGACCACGAGCCAACTTCACGTGCTCCAGGAGACGCGGTATCAAGATGCTCGAAGGGGCCGTGAGAGCAGGACAGCGGAGACCCGGGTGCGCTCTTGGGGGCAGTTCCCTCCCGCCCCCAGCCCCTGGCTCCTCCCGTCCTCTCCGCCGCCCCAACCTCCCCCGCCGCCCAGGGTCAGCTCGAGCCTCGCGCCCCTTAAGGCCCCCTACGCCTGCCCGGCTCTCTCTGCGTGTGGGTTCACTGATAACAAGGGCCACAGAAATGCAAAGGAGACTCGAGGAACTTCCAGTCGGGGCCACCAAGGAGGTGTTCCCGAGGACGCGATGCCTTAAACAACCACCTCACATAAGCCGTCGAATCCGAACAGGCTGGTTACAGGGCCAGACTTGCCGACGGGAGACGCCGGCGGGGCCAGGGTGCTGGGACCAGAGCCCCAGGTGAGCTCGGCAGGTGGGGAGGAGACCGGCGGCACCGCCACCTGCTCTGCGTGGACGGGGGTCGGGAGGTGCGGCAGGCAACGTGTTTCCCGCCAGATGTGAGCACGTCCTCAGTCGGTCAGAGGGCCCTGGAGTACCAAGCTGGGCTGATCTGTCACAGGAAATGGGGGGCTCGGCACATCTCGGAGCTGGGCACGCACCTCGAGGAAGCGGCAGCCCTGTGTGGGGAGCACTGCTCGGGCCAGCGCGCAGGGCGGATGCGGCCACCGCGGTCCCACGTCCCTCCCCACAGCTCCCCGGCGGTTTCAAGCGCCCTGGGGCCCCCGTCCTTCTGACGATCCCTGGTGGTTTCAAAGCGCCCCGGGCCCCCGTCCTTCTGACGCTCAGGATGAGCGCAGCAGACATGATGTCGCCTTCCTGGCCGCCACCCGTGCCCCGCGAGAGACCCGCGACCCGGTCGGGCAGCGACGCGCCCACCCCACGGCCCGGCTCGAGCCGGGCTCTGTCCCCTTTGCAGTGACGCGCCTGGGGTGGGCGTGTGGTCCAGTTACGGCCAGAGACGTGAGGGGGGGAGGGGCCCCGCTGGGGGCTCCTGAGAAAGACGTGCATCTGTGAGTGAGCAGGGACGTCGAGGGACGCCTGGCCCCGGCTCCCGCCCTCCCACTCGGGGCCGCGTCACAGAGGGTGGGAAGCCACCTCGGGGCCCTGGGCGGCCAGCAGCACCGCGGGGCCCACACACTGAAGACGCAGGGCGGGGATCGGTGAGGCCGGGTCGCCGGGGACACCGCGGGGCGGCCAACTTGACGTAGGGTCGCGACCTCCCAACTTCCGGCTTCAGTGAAAACCCTCCTCCCCCTGGTCCACGCCCGTTTGTTTACTTTGTGACTTGCCGCCCGGTATGTCATCCTAGGTCACAGCGCTCACCTACGATTCGGTCCCCGCGGGACCGAGTTTCCCGTGCCGTGGCGATCACAGCACGAGGACCCTGAGGGATGGCCCACGGCCGAGGGCACCACCCAGAACACGGGGGTGGGGCAGCGGCCAAGCCTGAGAAGCCAGGGCAAGTCACTAAAGCCGCCCAGTGGCCGAGCCCCGTCCCGCAGGGAGGGAACCACCACGCTTGACCCTGCTGTGGGCCGGCAGAAGTGCCTGGACGGACGCCCCATGCCGGAGGGAGGGCTCGGGTCCTGAGGACCAGCGATGGCCACTCAGCCCCCAACGGAGTGGGGAGGCCCCGCCTGCCAGCGAGGCCCCGGGCGTGACAAGCCGGGTGCTTCCTGGCCAGTCCTCGCTGCCTATCATGCTTCACGGACACAGAGAGAAATCCCACCACATGTCAACGCTAATTGCAAACATTTGCTGCCGAAGCGAACGCCATTTTTCAAGAGTCCACAGAGATCCGGTTACGCCGGTGGCGGAGGCGCCCACCGGCTCCTTCGCTCGCTGAAAGCAGCAGGGCCCACACGCGGGTGGCAAGCAGCCCGCAGAGGGGACCCCCGCTTGCCGCGCCCCCGGCCCCCCCACCCCACCCTCCGCGGGCTCAGGCCAGCACACAGCCCCGGGCCCACGAGGCTGCCGCCCCTGCACCGAGGCGTCCGGAGAACCCCAGGGAGGCGGGAGCCGCGCGGCAGGAAGGGGCGGACGGCGAGGATGGGCTGGGAGCCCCGCTGGCCGTGTTCCTCCGTCCGGCCAACGCGGAGGCGAGAGAGAGAAACCCACAAGCCCCAGGAGGCCCCCGAGCCGCGGGCCGCCCCACGCGGGGTCTGCGATGAAAGTTATTGATGGTGCGGTTTAGGCAGGGGCCCCGGGCCTCCGGTGCAGCCTGGGGAAGTCCCCAAACAGCCAGGAGGGGAGGGAGGGCAGGGAGGGGGCGGGCCTCAGATCTCCGGAATTCCTCGCGGGCCACAGAGAGGCAGCTGTGAGCTCAGCCTGGCAGCAGGAGGGACCGGGGGCCTTCCGCGGCACGCCCCCCGCCCCCCCCGCACACCCACGTTCCCGGCCGTCCCCCGAGCGGCATTCCGTGGTTTGGACGCGCACCAGCCCAGCTGGAGCCGTGGGCTGTGGGGAGCCGCAGCACCAAGTGGCCTGGCTCAGGCAGAGCGCCTCTGGGGACGCGGAAGGCACGGTCCTCACTTGCCACTCGGGCAGGTGCCGTGTGGGCCGACAGGGCCAGCTCTGAGCCAGTCGGGAGCGGGGCTGTGCGAAGCGTCGCGTTCACCCAGGGGCCCGCCACGCCTGGGGCCTCATTCCTGGGCCCTTCCAAAGGGGGGAGCAGCGGCGAGTGAGGTCTGGCCGGGACCCTGACGGCCAGCTTCACGGGGACCCAACAGCGCCCGAGCACACCCCCCAAGAGCAAGTCCCGGACACTCCGTCTGCCTCCGTACGAGGCCCCTGCGGGTCGGGGTGTTGGAGCAGACCCCACCTCCTGTCTGAGCACCCGAACCGCGAACACCCCCGTCCCCCGTGCTGTCCCCTTTGACAGAAGTGTGGCCCCCACCGCACGTCGTGACACCTCGTCACATAATGTCTCGTTTGCAACAAGCACTCGCTAAGCACTCGCATGTTGAGTTGGTCCACGCTGTGAGGGGGACAGAGCCACAGACCGTCCCCTCCAGAGAGGTCTGACCGGGGCGGGGGTCCGGAGCCTCCGCGTGAAAAGCTAAGCGACACCATGAGTTAAGGGGGAGCTTGGTGAGGGCGCGGGGACATTCGGGGGAGCGCTGGCTGCCAATCGGGCACCACGGGAACAGCGCAGGAGACGCAGAGACACACCGCAGGGTAGCGGGCGGGGAGGACGGCACCGGTGTCCTCACGCCCCTGCAGCCTGACGGCCCGAGTCACGGCCCTGGTCTGGAAGCCATGCGTCCCCCACAGCCGGGGCCCGGGATGATCGTCCTCCCACCTTACGGACCGGGGACGAGAGGGTCTGTGACCAGGGACCCGCACCCTTGCGGGACCACGACACGTCCCCCGGGCACCGGGCAGCATACACCTGCCTGGGTCCCAGGTGACTGCCTCCTCTCCCTTCCAGGGCCTGTTCCGGTCCCTGGCCACCCCGTCCCCACCCCAGCACCCCCACGCACGGCCGCCCCCGCCCCGTCCCCCCATTCCCTCCCCATCCCCCCGTCCCCCCAGCACCCCACGCACGGCCAACCCCGCCCCATCCCCTCTCTGTCCCCCCCAGCACCCCACGCACAGCCGCCCCCGCCCCATCCCCTCTCTGTCCCCCCCAGCACCCCACGCGCACACACACTGACACTTCCACCTTCGTGCTCCGGGAGCCGTTGCACGCCCACCTTGGTTTCTGTCACTGATTTGTCAACACCAGCTCCTTTTCGTCCCTGTCACTACGCTGTGTCCCCAGAGAGCAGCACCGACTCTGCAGCCCAGCGCACGGCACGGGACCCAGCAAGCAGCGGGGCCTGGACGGCTGCTGGCCAGGTCGACCCTAAGCGACTTGGGCCAGTTGGGGGTTTAGGTCTGGGGCGCGGGCATCAGGGCTGGTGGCCGACACTAAGAACCGAGAAAAGACCCAACCGCCCTCGGCGGCACCACCGCCCAGCGCTGGACTCCGGGGTGAGCACGACTGCAGAAGCCGGAGGCGGCCGCGGCCTGACGGATGGCCGCCCCTCGAAGAGCGGTGGGGTGCAGCCGCCGGCCACTGCCCCAGGCTGCACAGCTCCCTCAGACGTCACGGCACTGTTGCCATGGCGATCACAGGCCTAACTGCCGTGGAGGCGAAAGATGGACCTGCCCGGAGGTGAGCCCTGGTGGGAACCGTTCACTGCCCTGCGCCCTCTGGGCCTCGGGTTCCCCGTGCCACGCGACGACACTCTGACCTCGCGAGGCCCCGGAGAACGGAAGGCAGTGGCCGGCGAGAGGGACGGTGCCGGGCGCGAGGCAACCCCACCCCCTGACCGGTTTCGGGGACACGCGTGCCAGTGTGACCTCGTCTCGCCCAAGCTCCGTCTCACTGGTCTCGTTCTGACGTTTAATGTAAATGCTAGAGCGGGAGCCGTGGGAGTCATGGCGGAGGAAACGGTTTCCCACAGGGCGGCTGCTCATCGCTCCAACACGGCCAGACCGAGTGTGTGCGTGTGTGTGCACGTGTGCATGTGCGTGTGTGTGCGCGTGTGCATGAGTGTGCATCTGTGTGTCTGTGTGTGCGTCTGTGTGCATGTGTGTGTGTGCACATGTGTGTATGTGTCTGTGTGCATGTGTGTGCATCTGTATGCATGTAAGTCTGTGTGTCTGTGCATGTGTGCATCTGTGTGCATCTGTGTGCATGTGTATGCATGCATATCTTCCGTGTGCATATATGTGTGTGCATGTGCGCGTGTGTGCGTGTGTGCATGAGTGTGCATCTGTGTGTCTGTGTGTGCGTCTGTGTGTGTGCATGTGTGTATGTGTGCACATGTGTGTATGTGTCTGTGTGCCTGTGTGTGTGCCTGAGTGTGCATGTGTGTGTGTATCTGTATGCATGTAAGTCTGTGTGTCTGTGCGTGTGTGCATGTGTGCATCTGTGTGCATCTGTGTGCATGTGTATGCATGCATATCTTCCGTGTGCATATATGTGTGTGCATGTGCGTGTGTGTGCATGAGTGTGCATATATGTGTCTGTGTGCATGTGCATGTCTGTGTGTATGCGTGTGTGCGTGTGTGCGTGCACGCATGTGAGTGCTTCTCTTCCTTCCGTGAGTCGTGCGTCTGGACACCAGCCAGCTCGGAGAACACGAGCGGACCGGGCTGGGCAAGGAGATCGCCACAGCTGTGCTGGGCCCGAGGCGGGAGCGTGAGCGATGGGCAGTCACCAGGGCAGCCGGGGGAGGGGGAGGACAGCACGGAGGAGGGGGGACCCCTGGGGGGGGGGCTCCCGACAAGGCATGTTCCAATTCCTCCTGCCAAGCTCACTCCGCGGTCACAGCCCACGCGGAAAACCCTCTGCCTTGCCTGTGGAGAGGACTTGAAGGCCCCGTCCGACGACGGGGGCCTGCTGGGGTTTACCGTCGGGCCCTGGCCGATGACGAGCGTGAAAAGACTCCAGCCGGCCCGCCCGCCCCGGACAGCGCCCTCCACCCTGCCGGGGCTGCCCTCGGCCACGCCCAGCCCACCGGGCAGCTGTGGCATGGAGGGGTCGGCCTGCGAGTCAACGGCTAGCTGTGAGTGTGAACTGCCGGTGGCCGCACCACCTTACGCTCTGACCCAGGGTGAACTCAGGGCTCAGAACCTGAGGTTACGATCACCCCATCCTGACTGGGCACCAAAATCACCCCGGACACCGTCACCCTACATCACGTGCATTTGGGACAAAAAGCAACATTTTCCTTAAAGGTGTGACTGACGGCAATCTTCCCAGTTCGGAAGAAGTCCTCAGGCCTTAGGAGACGGGCTGGGAGAAGGGACACGGTCAGAGTCAGCGTCACGGCAGGGAGCCGAGCCGTCAGCCCGACGCAGCGCTCGGGAGCTGCACACGCGAACGTGGGCGTTTAATCCGCCTGGCGAAAACCCCGCTTACAGGGGAGAGACGGGGCGCTGAGCGGCGAAGGGACCGAGAGAGGCTGCAGGACGGGCCTCGACACCCGGACACGAACACCGGCCAGCTCGCGGCCTCGCGCCTCGGCGTCCGCTCCGGGGAAGCGGGGTCAGTGCCACCGCACGCTGGCCGGGGAGCTGCCCTCACGCCCTCGCCGCGGGCGCCCGCCCGCCGTGGCCTCTCTGTGACGACAGACGTCGTTTGCGCCCTCGACCCCACCGGGGACTAAGTGGCAGCAGCGTCTCCACAGCAATAAACACATCAGCTGCCCAGGACGGGGAGGGCGGGCGGGCCCGACACGACCCTTCCCGCCGCGGCCCCTCTCCCCGGGGCGGGCGAGTGCTCCCTTTACTGCCTGGCAACCAGGCCGGGCCTAAGCTTGCTAAAGTATGAGTGCTTTTTTGGCTGGAGTACCAGAGAGCCCGCAGCCCTACAGAGAGAGAAAAATTGAACACACCAGGCCGTGGCTCCAGAAAGGGGAAGAATTAGGCTTCACACCGAGCAGGCTGGACCATGGCATTCTTCGGATAATGCTTAACAAACCCCGAACAAAGGGGGCCAACTTCGCTGCGTGTCCGCAAAGTGTGTTCTCAGCAGATTCGGGCTCGGCGAGGCCCGTCAGCCCGGCCGCCCCGGTCCCGCCCCGGGCTCCCCGCTCCTCCGTGGGTCCCCCCTGTCTGAATTCCTATGGGTCCTGCCAATCAGGATTCCTCACCTCGGCCTTGGGGACCTGGCAACCAAGGCAAGCAGTGGTGCTTTTCGATTAGATCCCGACCCTCGAACACAAGTCCCCCCGCCCCCCGCCCCCCGCACACACTAAAGCACCATCAGCCGAGGCCGGATTGGGCTGACTTCTGAAGATGAGGCGTGTGGCGGACGAGCTCACGCAGCACCCCACCTCCCCGCCTCAGCCCACGCCTCCCGCATTTCCGGGGGCCACACGAGACCGCGAATCGCCACGCCGGAAGCTCAGACCTGAGGGTGCCCGCTGTCGGCCATGCCATCGTCACTGCTGTTTTGAAAACCTCGGTCATCGTTGGTACACGGAGTGTGCGTGCACCGGAGAAAGCCAGCGAGGAGAACTGGTGGCGTGGGCTTCCGTGGGCCGGTCTGTGTCTCTGTCACAGAATCCACAGGGTCGGGGAGAAACGAGCGAGAGGGGCGGAAGCAGGTGCACGGGTCCGAGGTCACACACAAGCCTCACTGGACTTCCTGCCGAAGGAGCTTTCGGTCCTTTCTGGCCCCCATGGCGTCCCACTTATCCCTCACCCGAGTTCCCCAGGATCTGTGCATCAGACAGGCCCGTTCAACGCTTCGTGGAGAATGGGAATTGAAGGTCTGGAGGCTGGATCGGGGTCCACACATATGCACCGTCTGCAAATATCATGAGATCAACACTTTTTCTGCAGAAGAAGCTGCCTCTCCACTTCAGAATATGAAATTGGCCCCGAGGCCACAGCCCCACCGATGCCCCCTGCTAATTCCGTGACCTCGGGGAGGAGACTCTGTTAGGATCCCTCTCCGGAAAACAAGGATGACAATTCTCACCCCTCCCAGAAGTCCCCAGGGCCCTCCCGGGGCTGAGTGAGATAAGGAGCAGAGAACATTCTGGTGCCTCTGAAAAAGAAGATTCAGAAATGCGAGATGTTCAGCTTTTAAAATGATCTCTGAGACTCTAGTTCTGGGAGATTCTTGCGTGTGGTTACCCAGAACCCCCATCCCCACTGCAAAGTTGCTGCTGAGAAGGTGCACCCTCCCCCAAACCACAGACCAGGGCTCAGAGTTACAAGCTGCTTGCGGACGGAGATCTGACAGATTTAAGTGGTGGCCTCAGCAGGCGCGGAGGCCACAGAGCTTGCATGGGGTCCAGCTCCGCCCCGGGGGACAGAAGAGCCTCCAGGAGGGCTGGAGGGGGGACAAGGGCACTTGCGGACTGACCACAGACAGCGTGAACCGCAGGCTTTACAGATGACGGCTACCCTGTGTGCAGAGGTGCTGGGCGTGCGCTGACCACTACGGGCCGTCCACTCGGCCCCTGGGACCCACGGGCATAGCGTCCACTCGTGTGTGTGTGTGCCACATGCACTGTCCTTGGCTGCCTAGAAAGTTGCCTCACCGACCATCAACGTTAAGTTACCTGTCACCCGACCAGTGATTCTGCCGACTTGTAGGTTATCCGTATAATTTAGGGGTGTCCTTCCTCCCAGAGACAGCAACGGGCTTTGCTGATTAAATCAACCTCTCACGCAGCCCCCTTGTGACTCACGCCCAGGACGGTGACGGCTGACGGGGTCAGGAGCACAGACGCCTCAGGCGATGGACAGAAGCCAGCACATGGCACAGCCCGGCCCCAGCCCGAGCCCGGACACGTCTGCTTCCTGCTGGAGCTGGACCACATCATCCACACAACCCAATACCATCACAGGCCGATGACCCCCAGTCGCTGCCTCCAGCCACGCCCCCAAACCCTAAACTCATGACCTCTCCACCTGGACACGTAACCCACATCCTGACCGTAACGTGGCCAAACTGAACCCTCCGCCATGCCCCCATCCAGGCGACAAGCCGCCACGCGGCAGCTCGTGGGGTCTCCCCCCGCCTGGACTCCATCTTTGGTCCCGTCTACCTGCCCCCCACACCCTGGGTCAAGGGGTGCCGTGACACCTGAGTCCTCGACCCCTCTCTGTGCCCACTGCTCCCCCAGCTCTCGACCCCCGACTCCGCCCACAGCCAGAGCGAGCCGGCTGAAGATGCAAATCAGACAGTGCCCCCACCCCGGACCGAGCCCTCCAGTGGCTTCCTGACGACTTAGGACAAAATCCCCAATCCCGGCTCTCACGTCCAGTCTGATCCCAGCCAGCACCTATAGCCCTGAGCGCCACTGCCCGCTGCTTGGCTCGGCTTCGGCCACGCCGACTTCAGTGTCCGGAACGTGTCACGGTCACTCGCAGCGCGGCACCTTTTGCGATGGCTGCGTTTCCTGCCGGGAACGGCCTGCGCCCCCCACCCCGAGCACCCATCAGGCCACGTGACCCGTCGCCCTCCACAGCACTGCTTCTCTCATCGGTGCCCCCTGGGGCCGGGGGCCGGAGGTCAGAGGAACCTTGCTCGGTGCCTGTCCGGCCCTCCGTGGGGACGCACACCGGCACCAAGCGGGCCGCTGTCCGTGAGCAGAGTGCGCCCACGGGCCCCTCACACCCTCCTCCCAGGTCCAGCACCAGTTCGGCAAGGCTGACGGCGTCGGCTGAGTCGGGCAGGTTTGCCAACACGGAGGTCCACCCGGCCCCCGAGCCCTGGCCGCCTGAGCGCCGGGAGGAGGGGTGGCCTCCCGCTGGGTGCTCGCCTTCCCACGGGAGGAGCAGGGGGACAGACGGCAGGACGACCTCAGACTTCCGATCAGCCCTCACGGCCAGCACGGCCGGAGCCACGGACGGGAGGAAGCACCCCGGGCTGTCACCTGTGGGACAGCCGAGCGCCTCGGCCTCCCCAGCGGCGAGACGGGCCATAGGAAGAACGGAAGCTGACCTCGCGAAGCCCTGGCACGGAGGCCACGCTCGAGGTCTGGAGAATGCCGCCTGCGCCTTGGCCACACAGCCACAGCACAGCTCCTGGCGCCCATGTGAGTGCGGCCCGGGCGGCAGGCGCTCCGGCCTCGCTGCACGGACCCCGTGGGAAAATGACGGGTTCTCGCCTCCGCCGGCAGCGACGGCTCCTCACACACCTGGAGGGAAATTCTCAGGTGGAGAACGTTCTGCGGGAACTGGGGACCCCGCTTTCTCGCCTGCGCTGGGGGAGTGTGGAGCCTGGGGGACGAGTCTCGTGGATGGCTCCGAGACCGCGTCTCACAGTCCGTCAGCCCGAACGCGGTGGGTCTGGGATTCCTCTCGGCCCTTCCCACAACACCCACAGAGCCGGCGGCTGAAAGCGAGCTGGGGCAGCGCGAGGGGTCCGGGGTGCGCTGAGTCCCGGGGTGCGCTGAGTGAGCCCCGGGCTGCCCGAGGAGGCTGACCCTCCAAGGCCAGCGCGTGCATGGGCTTCCTCCCGGAGACCAGCACAGGCCCCGTGAGGACCTGCTGCTCGTGTCTTCCCTGAGGACCAGGTGGACGGGCCTGGGGCTCGGGCTGGGAGTGGGGAGCCTCACAGCTGGGGGGTACGGTCAAACGCACCAACAGGTGCTGGGAGGAGAGGCATGAGCCTCTTTCCCAAAGGCCCCCATTGGCACGATGGGCCCTTGTCCACGGGGGGCCTCAGATGTCTGGGGACGGAGCAGGTAGGAGGTGCAGGGGCTCTAAGACACCCCACCTTTGCCAGCCGCGTGACCCTGCTCCCCAGAGTTGCCCAGAGCTTGGACTAGCTAATTAGGAAAGGGATGGGGCGCCCAGACAGTGGGGAGACACAGGCTCCAGCCGACCCCAGGGCTGAGACCCAAGCAGGGGCAGAGCGGGGCCCGAGCGGCCTCTGTGCGGGCAGGAGGGCCAGTGCCCCACGTCCAGGGGTTGGCTGGACTCCCTCATCCACGCTGGGGACCATTACTGGCACCTCCTCAGCTTTAACGTTCTCTCTGCAAAGTCAGGTTCAAGGACTCGGACCCTGGTGGGCTCGAGCGTCAGGTGAGCTGGAACAGTGACAGCACCTGTCCCACAGATGGACACCCAGTGAGCGTGACACTCCCCTCCCTCCCGCGGGCCCTGGGTCTATGCAGTAAGTGCCCCAACCAGCCAAGGGGTCCCGCCGGGACCGGAGCCGGGAAACGCCCGGGGTGGGGGGTCAGGCAGGGCGGGTCCAACGTGCCCGTTCCTTTGCCTCGCTTCACAATGGACCCTCGACCCCAAAACCCCTACCCCACTCCTGGAAGGTGAGGGTGCACAGCTTCAAAACCCAGAGTCTGAGGGTCCCACCCTTGACTTTTTACAAACAAGGAAACTGGGGTTTCGAGGAGCACGTTGCCTGAGACCACCCAGATCCTGTGAGGCACCGGGGCTCAAGTTCACCCACCGGTGATGAAGACAAGCCCTTTTCCGTGTTTCAATCCCGCTGAGAGGTGTTCTGAGCATGCTCAAGGCTGTGTCCAGACACGATTCTAGGAAAGCGTCACGTTTGGTGCTGGACGAGAACCGACGACTTTCACGTCCTGCAGAGTCCCAGGTGCGCCTACCTGTTCTCTGCTCACGGCCTCCGGGTTAAGAGCCAAGAGACAGGTAGAGTGGGGACTGGTAGTAGGACGGGGTTAATAGGAAAAATAAATCAAGACAGCCCCGATGTGTTTGTCTTGATAACAGGAAGCACCGGAGCTTTAGAACACGGACTGCCCCCCAGTCCCTGCCTAGTACGAGGATGGCACGTGCCTCTGAGCCGTTGTCCCCAGGCTTGTGACAGAGTCTTGCTGAGAAATACACTATTCCCAACAAATGTGTGAGAAGCCAGTTAGGGGACGTCACCCGAAACGGCTTTGCTAAAAACAATGACAGAAAAAACTAACAAACAACAAATCTAGCAAACTGAGTAACCGCGCTGTCTAAAAACGCCTTCATTTCAGAAATCGGTGCACGGACCGCTGCCCGGTGTGTGTAAACGGTGTAGGTCGAGGCACGCCTGTCCTGAGCGTGAACCCCCGGCCAGGGCCTTGTCTGGTTGTGCGGCCGCGGGGCCGGGCCGAGTTATTCATTAACTTCCTGTAGGAAAACCGAATAATAAAACTGAAGTGTGTTAAGCAGATCCAGATGAGGGTTTTAAATCACCGCCACGTCACTAGGCCCTAAACCGCTGTCATTCCTCCTGGAACAAACATGCTCTACCTGGCTCGAGCACCATGTCATTAAATGGAGATAACGAAATTTATGGCCGTCCCAGGGGGTGAGCGGATGGAGGCTCTCCGGGGCCAGGCCGAGCGAGCACAGAGGAAGGGCTGACAGGCAGGTGGGGGAGACAGGTAGGAAGGAGGCCCGAGTCACCTCCCGCCCCGCGACTCCGCACGCACGGAGGTCAGCGGCAGAAAGGTGTCTGGGGACGGGAAGTGCCACGTGGCAGCGCCCGTGCCGCCCCCGTGACCGGCCCTGGGGGTCCCACCTCTGTCCCTTCGCCCCAGCCGCTTAGCCGCTTTCTCCCGGGGGCTGACATGGGGGGACCAGCGGGCAGCTGTCCACCGCGCCTGCCGCCACGGGACGGGAGGGCCACGCGAGGCCGCACCAGGGCCGGGCACTGGCCGACGAGCCGTGGTCCCAGGTTCCCGTTCTGGCGGGACCACACGTCTCCTAGGTTACGGCTGTGGACGGTGTTTTCTGTACGACAACAGAAACGCGTGTTCTCCGGGCAGCATTCCCACATCTGCTGAGGCGCACCGTGTGTGCACGTGTGTGAGCGTGTGTGCACGTGAGCAAGAGTGCGCACACATGCTCGCGGCAGGGGCGATCCTGACCCAGCTCTTCAGGTCACCTCTCCGGACGTCTGAACGCGGGGCCACTGTGCCCCAGCGGCCATGACGCCCCGGACATGTGCTGCTGTGGCTGCCGGAGGCAAAGAGTCTCCGGCCCCTAAAAAACAGAGGAAGCCACCGCCTCATCCAATTTCCTTCAGACTCAGCTCCATAAAAATCACTAGGTGACGTTCGATGGGCCGCGCACACCCGGGGCTGGCAGCTGGGCTGCGTGGACACAGCAAACAGACAGACACCGCCCCCCAGGGTGGCCGGGAGAGCAGGAGCTGGGTGCGCGTGTGTGTGCTGTGTGTGTGTGTGCATGTGCTGTGTGCGTGCTGTGTGTGTGCATGTGCGTGTGCTGTGTGTGCATGCTGTGAGTGTGCGTGCTGTGTGTGTGTGTACGCGTGCCAGCCGACTGAACATCCAGAAAGGGAGGTGAGTGAGGTGGACGGTGTCTCGTCGTCCGTGACTCAATGTGACCAAGAGCCCAGCCTGACTTCAAAATAACGCAAAAGCAGATTAAGAAAGAATGTGTCTAACACGGTCCCTCCAGACACACACAGGCGGCAGGAAAAAAGAAAACGTGGGACCTAGAGACGGCGGTCGTTTCTGGACAGTGGGACGACAGGCGATTCCAGTTTCTCCTTTCGGATTCTTACAGGTTCCAAATCTTCTGTAATAAACGCAGAGTCTTTTTATCACCACGCAGAATTGCGTTTTAAAAGAGACACGGCCTAGTGACATGGCTGGATGAGCCAGAAGTGGCATTTTCCCCCTTTCCGAGAGACAGGGCTCTTCCAAGAACGAGGACATCCGTGTCAAGGCCACCGAACGGACAGCGAAGTGCGTGACCAGGGCATACGAGCGGACTCTACACGCCTGCGCGCCACAGCGGAGGTGCCTGTCCCCGCGAGAGAGGGGTGGCCGAGTGGGTCTCCAGCCCACAATGGGAGGGGCCCAAGGGCACTGCCGCACCTGTTCTCGGCCACCAGCCCGGGGGCAGGCCACCCCCCAAGGGAGGCGCGCGGAGCGGAGCGGTGGACGCAAGAGAGACACACACTGGTGGCAGCACACAGAGCAGTGGGCCAGGACCTGTGTGCCAGGTGTGGGCGCCCCCCGAGCCCCACGACGGGGCACTGCGTGTTCACTCTTTCCTGCGTGCAAAATACTTTTTTTGGCCAGAAAAGGCGGGTTGGAGACAGTCGTAAGCAAGGGAATTGATTACAGATCTCGTTCAGCAAGCTCGCTCCAAACACACACATAAATGGGACGTGCTACCACCTACTTGCTCGTGAGTCCTTCTGAGTCGCTTAAATATTAACGCACAGAGATGCACATTCATGAAGGACAGCACTTGAAAGGCATGGTCTCCTCTGTACCTAGAAAGCAACTCCAGACTTGTCGAAGCAGAAGATCACCCACACAGCCATCTGGTCTCCTGCGAAGACAGGTCTGACTGTGCCACAGTGCGGTCGCCCCTCGGTGCCTGCGGGGACTGGTTTCAGGGCCCCCCAGACGCCAAAACCTCAGATGCCCGAGTCCCTTCCATAAAACGGGCCGCAGCATCTGCACAGAACCTATGCACTGCGTCACCTTAGATGACTCACGATACCGAATGCGTGTAAATGCTGGGCAGACACTGATCACACTGTAACGTTTAGGGAACAGTTAGGGGAAAACATTACATGGTTGCGACTCACACACCATCACAGGCCGAACTACAGTGCCCATCAGCAACAACGGGACATTGTCTTCCTGGGATTTTTGACCTGTGGTTGGTTGACGCCACATGACGTGCCACCCACAGACACAGAGAGCCGACTAGAGCCCCAAGTCTCCCCCCCTTCCGGGCCTCACATGCCACCCTGTCCAAATCCGGAGCCCTGGGGCCTGCCGAGGGCTCGCCAGCCCCGGGGAGCACGCGGCCCCGTGTGGCTCACCCTGCTGCCTGGACTGGGTGCTCCTTCACGGCCTTCCTGACTGAATTCCGTCTGTCCCCGGACACTCTTCAGGGGGTACGGAGAGACCACGAGTAGCAAACAGATGGGATGGTGCTCAAGGTGAAGCCTCAGCTCTGGCCAGGCTCCCTGCAAAGTTGGGGGGGCCTGGCCCGCGTCGGAACGGCCACCAGGAGTTGACGCGGGGTGTCACACGGGGAGTGTCCCACAGGGAGCGTCACACGGGGAGCGTCACACGGGGAGGGCCCTGCGCGCAGCACGAGGCTGAGGCGGGGCATGGCCGGAGAGGCGCCGGGAAGGGCCGGCGGGGCACGCTCGAGGCCAGGGAGCTCCACGACCGGCCGAAGTCACCCACGGCGGCACGCGCAGTCCTGGGCGGCCCTCACGGAGCCGCGGGGGCGGCCTGCCCTGGGACAAGGCGCTGTCCGCGGCTCGTGTGTGCGACATGCCGCCAGTGCGTCCCGCCACGCGAGCGCGGCCACGGGGGGAGGGGACACGGGACGCCCCGCACGGGCCGAGCGCGTGGCGGGCACAGTCCCGCCGGATCCCTACGGTGGCGCCAAGAGGCACTTTTCTTTCTCTCACTTTGTGGATGGAAATGAGACTCAACAGGCTGCACGACTTGTCCACGTGCAGTGTCCTCGGAGCCATGACTGCCACACGGTGAGCCCCCCCCCCTTGGCCACATTGCGGCCCCGCATTCCCCCCCCCGCCCCCCTTCCCTCCGGCGTCTGTGCACTGCGGAGACTGTGACGATGGCCATTCACGCGCCCCACGGATGTCAGCCATGACGTGTCTCTGGGCATTTGAGATTTCCGCAGGGCCGTGATTCCCGCAACGAAGACCCTTAATGCCACAGGACAGAAGGTATCCCCTGCCTGAGAGATGTCATTATTGAATAAAAGGGGAGGGAAAACAGAGAAAGGGCATCGACGCCTAAACAAATAACATCAGCACGAAATCTTTCATGAGTGGCTCATCCAACGTGACCTACCAAAATCCAGAAGGTTTAGCGAAAGATGCTCTAAACCCAGTTTGTACGGCAAATCGCCCCTGAAGAAGAATCAACACTGAGTTAATCCGCATTTAATCATTCAGTCTCGGGATGTTAAAACATATTTCTCTTGGAGTTCCTGCATCAACGACTGATAACAGGGCCACCGAGAAACACGGTGGGGAAAACAGCATCATTTTGGAACTATACTTTTAGCCACAACCAAGGGGTGTCCGTTAGCTCTTCTCCACTGCTGGCTTCATCTCCCAAACCCTTTCTTTCCCCCTCAGACCGTCTCTGGGCCGGGTGGACAACATGACTATTGGTCCCTTGGTTCAAATACCTAAGACCAGCTAGCTGCCCAAGAACCTTCTGTGGGCCAAGGGGCATTGGGTCAGAGGACTCTTCAGGACCCTCAGGAGAGTCGGACACGCGTGGTGAGTCTGAGTCACGAGCAGACGGGCCGAATGTGACAGTGGCAGGTGTGGGTGGCAGGCTGGTGCCCCCGCCAAGCCCACACGGTTCTCAGCCAGCGTCCTGAGTTCCCACCAAATCGTCTGGAGCTCAGAGCTGACCGAGAGGCCTGCCATCAACTGACACGCGCTCACGACCTCGGGCCTGACGCAGGACCGTCCACCTAACTCTCCCTCGCCCTTCCGGAAAGGGCTTTCTCATCGCGAATGTCCCCTCGGACGGGCCGGCAGGCAGGGCCGCCCTGCGGAGCTCGCCAGACACGCATGGTGCAGACCGAATCCCGAAACTCGGGTTGCGGTCTGCAGCTGACCGCGACGCAGCCCCCGCCGCCCCGCCGCCCCCGCCTCCAGCTCCCGGGAAGCCTGCCCCGCACGGGGGGAAATTAAAAGCAAACCGCATCACCTTTGCTCAGAGCTGGAGCGCGCGGTTTTAATTTGCATGTTATTTGCACAGCACTTGCGTGCATATTGTGGAGGTGCCCGGAGCCCTCCCGCCACACGCTCCCCCTCACCCCGGCACCACCCCCAGCAGCCCGTGGGGCGGGCAGACGGCAGAGGGACTTGGCAGCCTGGGGGCTGAGCCCAGACCCTCCCAGGTGGCATCTGTGGGTGAGGGGATCGGAGGGCAGGAGTCGGACGGCAGAGCCCAGGCGTCTGCTGCCCTACGTGAGACGCTCCTCACGCCCACTGTGCAAACGCAGAGCGCTGACCAACGTCGCCAGCTCTCAGACGGGCCGGACGCCGCCCCAAAGCGGGCGCGAGGCCGGGGGTGGGGGAGGAGGCCTCGTGCCATCTGTGGGGACCCCCGGCGGCCCATCGTAATATCCTTCCTCTTAACAGGCGAACTGTCTCCGTCTCTGGGTCTGCTGAGTGTGACACCCGCCTGCTTGTCAGCCCACCTGGCACCCGCATGGCTGCAGACCGCCCCCCGGCAGACCACACACGCGCACGCACACACGCGCACACTCGGAGACTCGCTGAGTCTCCGCCACCGTCCTCTGCTCGCTTCACACCCACACGAAGGGCCCTCCCCTCGTTTACACAGACGAGCAGCTTCCAGCTGACGGAATTCACGCCAAAAAAAAAAAAAAAAAGGTGAGAACGCTTGGCTAAATATGGTCCTCCAGTGTCAAAAATGACAGCTAGGTTCCAAGACCGTCCTTTCCGAGGAAAACAGCATCGGGGCAGCAGCGGGGGGGGGGGGGGGGGGCACACGCAGTGGGGACAGAAACAGTGAACAGACTCGGCCGGTCCTGCCTTGTCCTCGGTCCTTTGTTTTCGGCCGCTGCGGAGTTGTTTGTCCCTAGAAAGCCGCTTCCTCTGCCCAGGTGACGCGTTCCTCGGTGAGATGGCTTATCTCGCTTGGCTCTGCTTAAGTGGACGGCTCTCGGGGAAGCGAGGGGCACCAATCCCAGAGCGCCAGAGCACAGAGAACCTTCAGCACGCCCCCCGTCTTCGCCGTCCACCCGGGAGGCCCCCATTCCGCTCAGCGCCGTTAAGTGACTGTCCTCGGGGCAGGCATGCTGGGGACCCCGCACCACGCACCCCGCTCCGCTCCTCGCCCGCTGTGCCGCGGAGAGAGGCGGGTGTCCCGACGTGTCCGTGACGCTGGCCGAAACGTCCTTCGCACCCGCCCGCCCTTGGTGACGTCCACGTCCTTGCTGTCCGTGTCTCTACTGTCCATCAAAAACACCTGTGCCCGGTGGTGTGCAACCTCACTGGGTGCCGTGCAGGTGAAGGGGACAGGGGTGCGGAACTTTGGGCAACGCCGTTTTGATACACACGCTGCCCGTCTAGTTAGCCGCCCGATGACGAGGACAGACAGCCACACTGCGGTCTCTCTGCCTCCCGGGAGCCTGGGCGGAACCCCCTGGCCGGACACGGCGGCCACTTTCCCCCTGGCTGCCAGGCAGCTCGGCACCACACGTCCCATCACTGAGAGGCTCTCGCACCTGCCTTCCTGACGCCTCCTCGGCCCCTTCACCACTTGTCTCTCACTATTTTTTTTCTTGTTTTGATCATTTTTTTGTATCTCTGATGTCTTCATTGGTTCGGGCTGCTCTGACAAACACCGCAGACCGGGAGGTTGGAGGGCAGTAAAGACAGGACACGTTTACCTCCCACAGTCCTGAGGCTGGGAGGTCCGAGGTCGAGGCCCCAGGGAGGGTCTGCCGCTCGGACGGCACCTCCGTGCTGCGTCCTCACATGGCCGGGAATGAGCTCCAGTCGCTTCCTCCTCCTACCAGGGCACGAACCTCATCGTGAGGTCCCGGCCCTCATGACCTCGTCTAACCCAATCGCCTCCCAAAGGCCCCACTGGGGACACCAGCAGGTGCCACAGCCCTCGCCGCACAGCGTGGCGGTGCCGTGAGCTGCCGCGGCCCTTCGTGGGCGCGGCCCTGTGACGATGAGGAGCTTCTCAGGCTTCGGGGAGGAGGAGACTGTGCCGTGTTGATACATCCTGCACCAAAACCAGGAAAGTCGAGGGAGGGGAGTGGCAGCATCCGTTTTGTACCAAGATTACATCACCGGACAGATAGACGGACGGACGGAGTCGAAGACCCCCGAGCGGGGAGGCGCCCTGGGGCGGCCGGCGGCGTGCCTGCCCCGTCTGTCCAGGAGAGTGACCTACTTCACAGTCACAGTGGCACCTGACTCGCCCCGGACGTGCCGTGAGCTTTTGGGGGTTCGTGGACCCTCGTCACACGTTACAGAAGCACGAGACAGGCGAGGGGGAAGCGCGTCCCTCAGCTGGAAGGGTGGCCAGCAACCACGGGCCGCTCGGCTTCGGCAGCCCACCTAGTCCTCCAGACAGCGCCCACGCCTCCTCCCTCTGTCCCGGGAGGCAGAGCAGGCGGGAGCCGGCGGCGGGGACAGCGGCATAAGCGGCCAGGGCAGGACCGAGAAGGAAGCCCCGTCCTCACACTCGGCGCCCTGCCCGATACCGAGACCCCCGCCCACCCTTCCCTGAGCAGCCGGCCCGGGCCACGGGGCTCAGGGCGGCTTCGGGGCAGGAGCAGCCGCGATAAGCTCTGTGCGCCTCCCACCCGGGGTCCCGTCTGGCCCGCGGGCCGGGCCGCCCCCACCGGATGCTGCTGTTTTCCTAACGCAGAGGTGGGTCCTCCCTCCCTGGCACACAGACCCTGGAAAGGGGCCGCGCTCGCCCTGAAGCTGGTTCCGGACGAGGCGGGAGGCCGAGTTCCACGCTCCACCAACCTGGGCCTCGGTTTCCTCATCGGTGACATGGGACAGGGACAGAACCCACCTCACGGGATGGGGAGGACCACGGGTCACGCGGGCTCACGGTGAGCACCATGTACACGTTAGCCTCTCCTCTCAAAAGCTGGTCCTCCACAGTCACAGAAAGGAAGGAGCCCAACAGCCGTGGGCGTTCAGCCTTCTCTCGATTATTCGCAAAAATGTCCCACCTCCCGTCCGGGACCACCCGCTCTGGGGCGGCATCAGGCCGGTCCTGAGAGTGGCGGTTGCCACTGGCATGTGAGTCTGTGTTTGTGGTGTGTGGCTTGGCTTCCGTCATCCTCCGTGGGGACGCGACTTAGTGGCTGCTGATCCAGAGGGAACGCAGACAAGACCTGAACCCAGCCTGAAACCTGGAGCCGAGTCTGGGTGACCTGCAGCCTGAAAGGGGGCGCCCTGCCAACCTAGAGACCTGAGAAAGACGAAGGCGAGGGCGGCTTTGGGAGGCCTGCGCGTGGGCAGGAGCGTCAGGGGCGTTCCCGAGCGGACCGAGCCGCCCGCAGCTGCTCCGCTCCTCCTCCCTCTCTGCGTCACGCAGCGACGGCTCCGTCCCAAAGGCAGTCAGCGCAGATGGCCCCGAGCTCCCCGTTAGCCCTTCGGTGGCTCTCACACCGCCACGCAGCCCGCGTGCGAGCCCCGACACCTCCCAGGCACGAGGCGGCTGGCGGCTTGGCCGCCTCCACCGGACTTCTCCGCTCCCGTCCCCGCGGGAAGCCACGCGTGGGTCACCCCGCCGCCCTCCCGCTCCCGCTGCGAACCGGCCGGCGAGGCAGCGGGCTCAGCCCCGAGCTGCTGGCGACTGTCCCGTGTCCGCCCGGGCAGAAGACAGCCGCGTGTCTGTGCCCCGGGCTGCGGCTTCGTGCACGGGACCCGGGGAGGGCGGGCCAGGCAGGCCACGCGGCCCTTCCCGTTCCAGAAACGGCAGTGAAACAAGCGGCAGGACGTTCGCCCGCTGACCGGCACAGGGAGCGGCGCGGGGCACGGCCGGGGAGGCGCACGCGAAGCCCGAAGAAAGAACAGGGAGGGGCGCGAGGGACGCCAACGCGCATGCGAGAACCCGTCACCAGCACATCCCGGCCTCGAAGCTCCGCCCGCCCACACGCCTGACAGTCCCGGTGCAAGGAGCTGCCCTGTCCTAGGTCCCTGCTGCCCCCAGGACGTGACCGCCGTTCCGCGAGAATGCCGGACAGTCCACGCGGGCGTCGGGGGGGAGGGGCTGGTCTGCGCAAGCCCGGGCCCACACTCCACTCCGGGCACTCGACGCTTCAACGACGACACCCGGCTCCGGGGGCCAGCCGCGCTCTGCCCAGAGCTGGACGCGGAGCGCCCGCGACAGTTCCGTGCGCCTCGCCGTCACCCCGTCCCGCGCGCAGGGCCATCGAGGCTCAGGACGGCTAAGCCACTTGGTGGGCGTGGTCCCCCTCGCACCTGGGCCGCGCGCGCCGGGGTCCCGAAGTGCGCGCGCATGCTGAAGGCCCCTCCCCGCGGGTCGCTGATGGGGCCGGACACCACCCATCTGCGCCCCTGCCCCACCCCACCCCCCTTCCCCAGAGCTCCTGGGCCGCCCCCGGAGGCTCGCGGTGGCTCACGTTCCCTCGTGGGTCCCCTCTGGAAAGCGGAGACGCTCACAGAAACACCTCCCTACCCGACATTCCTTGGGCGACTGGAAGGGGAGCCCCCCCACCCCTACCCCGCAGCCATTTGGAAGCGATTACCGCCCAGATACCCTGACAGAGTGAGTGATGCGGGGCGCTCACTCCGGGGCTCCGAGCGCAGACGTGCAGGCCGCGGTCCCCACCCCCCCGCGCTTGGCACGGGCCACTGCAGAGAAGCCCCGAGTCCCACTTGGAGGCCGGTTTCCAGGGCTTGCTTCCCACCCTCTGATACATGGGATCAACTATAATAATAAAAACCTGGCAGGAAAGGCACCTCTGCCTAGCAAGAGCCCCCAGTGGCAAAACCGAGGACGTCCTGGGGGGGGCAGACTGTCAGTCCTGGGGTGGGGGGGGCGGAGGGCAGACTGTCAGCTCATTTGTTACCGCTGGCGGAGATGCGAGGCGCCCTGGGACTCCCCGCAGGCCTCTGCGCTGTCTGCACGGTGCCTTCGGCCCCTTTTCCTGGAGGACCCCTCCCCCACTCCTCCGGCCCAGTCCCCCCACCCCTTCCTGTGGCTTCACCTCATGCTTGGACTCTTGGGGTGACACACTCACCCTGCACGGCTCTCCGCAGCTTCCCCAGAGAGGAACCCCAAACCAGTGGCAGCTGACATTGCCAAGTGCCCAGGTAAGCCACCCCTCTAGCGTGTGTGTGTGGGGGGGGCGTGTCCCACCCTGGTGCCTCCACGATTGGAAAGGGATGAAAGCGAGCTCATTGGCCCACCCCGGCTGGTCGCGCCTGCCCCGCATGGTCACGTCCCCAAGGCCATGCCACTAGATGTTCACCACCACCTCGCAGCACACCCCCCTCCCCGTTTCACAGACGAACAGAAGCCTCCAGAAGACGAAGCGCCGCCCAGTGCCCCGGCGTCCGGACGTGGCCGTCATCATGTGAACCCAGGTCTGGGGCCCGAAGGCAAGTGCTCCCGACTCTGTTGGAGTTCCAGACCTTCCCCGAAGGCGGGGACGGCTGACACCCGCTGCGATTCGTCCTGGCTTCCTGCAGTACGGACGCGAATTCTTCACCAGGGACAGGTGTCTGTGACCCTTGCTCTCCCCCGGCCTGGTCTCTGGCCACCTTCCTGACTCCGTCTCCCTGCACCCAGCTCTCTCACTGGACGGGAGGCTTTGGCGTGGACCCGGCTACAAAATCGGTGAGAGGGTGGTGAGGAGAAGCACCTTGGTTTCCTACTCAACAGAAAGCCCCCAGATGGAGCATTACCACGCGCAGGGGCCACCAGACCAGCCAGGGCACCCAAGATGGAGTGGTGAGTACAAGTGCGTTATTGGGCACAGCCAGACCTCCACGTCACACCCGCGACACCCCGAGGGACAGGAGCCGAAGCAGGCCAGTGTCCGTGCAGAGCCAGCGATTGACGGCGGGATCCTACCGCAGACAGGGTGAGGCGCGGACGTGCCCCGCGCCCCTTCCCCTCCACCTTCCCTGTCTCCCGGGCCTTTGGTCTGGTCTCATCTTAGCACATATTTGGGGAGTTATGCGATCCTTCTGTGCGGGGTGTGGGTCGCTGCGGTCTGCTGGGAGCAGCGACCATGCAGAGGACACGGGACAGCAGCCAGGTCTTCTGGTGAGAGGACGAAGCCAGCGAGTAGGGACCACACGGGGAGGGAGCCAGGGACGTGCCGGCCCAGCCCCGCGCCTGCCACCCTGGGCGCCCCGGCCGCAGGCAGGCTGGGGGGCCCTCCCGGAACTTCCCAGTGCTCACTTTCCACATGAAGCCACGTGCGCTGTCACAGTCTGTCCCCGCTGTGCTCAGAACCTGGGGCCGGGCTGGATGACGGGGCCGGAAGCCGGGCCAGGCCTGCCCCACAGCAAACAGAGGCCGCCTCCACAGCTCACACCGACCTGAGAGATCCTGCCGCCTCAGCCCTGTGTGTGGGAGATGGGGTGGCGGGGGGGCGGCCTCCACGTGGGAGGTTTCCGAGCCTCGGACACTGCTAGCTCATCTCTCAGCGGGGCTCCGGCCAAAGGGCGGGGGCAGCAGGTCACCGAATCGGCCGCTGAGAGCCAAACTGCCCAGGGTGCTCCCAGCGGGCTCCAGCGCCTTGTGGGGCACGTGTGGGTCTGCGGTGGCCTCCACACGCCGCCCCCGGGCTTTGCGATGGGATGGGTGGCGGGGTGCAGCCACCCTCGTGCTGGGGACAGCGCCCCTTCCACACGCCGCCCCCGGGGCTTTGCGATGGGATGGGTGGCGGGGTGCAGCCACCCTCGTGCTGGGGACAGCGCCCCTTCCCAGCCCGTCCCCCGCCGCTCTGTCCCCACCTCGCGTCTCAGCCTCCCCTCCTGCCTCGCACCTTTCAGCCTCCCCTCTGCGCTTCACAAAACGCTGTCCGTGCAGCGCCTTGATTTTTCTTTTTATGTCTCATTCTGAGGCTTCCCTTCCTCTTCTCTGTAGCCCCTCAGGACAGACGGCCACGGTTTCCAGACGAGAGAGGCTTCTGGGCCCTTCTCGCTTTGTGCGAAGCCGGCCGGTTCCCTCTCGGTGGTGGCCCAGCCTGTGGGCATCACACACATCCATCACCCAAACATCACGACGGTGACTGGCCTAGCTCAGGGCGCAGCCAGCATGTAAGAGCACGTGTCCCTTTTACAGCAGTCAGGATGCTGCGAACCCTCACGCCCAGCTCTCCAGCCTCGCGTGAGACACCTGGAGCACAGCCCGAACATTCCCGGGGGCGAGAATCCTACAGAGATCATCTCCCGCACACACACGCGTCCGTGTCGAACTTGCCCTTCTGTGTTAGTTACCATCTTGCTCTGCAGAACAAGGCAGAACTGAACAGAATAACTAGGAAACTTCAGACACAGCAAACACCTCCCCACCGAGGCATCGCTGGTGCGTCACCACGTGGGGAGAGAGAGCCAGCCCGGGACCGTGGGGCTCACCCACACGCGACGATCGGGCCCAGGTTTCTGCAAACCATTATCTAATTTGATCCCCCTCGATGCATGAGGCGGGATTCGAACACACCACCTCCAGCCGAAATGGGCTCCGGCACACTTCCCGCCGGCCCTCGCGGACCCCACGTCGCGCTCCGGGTTCAAGGTCACCCTTACGTTAATGACCCGCCACTTATCCGCGGGGTCACTGCAATGCCGGACGCCCCTGCGAGCCCGAGGCCAAGAGGGGAAGCAGGGCGGACGGGCCTGCGCCCACCCGCTCAGCGCCGTGTCCTCCCTTCTCCTTCGCCCGGCGGGCGGGGGCGTCGAGTTGCCCTTCTGGGCTTTTCCCTCCGCGCCTTGTTTCCACTTCCTTTCAAAGAGCCATCGCGCAGCTGACAGCTGTCCACGCCACCTCTTCCACATCCTGTTCACCTCAAGGCTTCGTTCAGGCAAAAGTAATGTAATAACAGAGCCATAAAAAGGGAGAAAGAGCAGTTTACTCATTAACCAAAAAAAAGAAATGTCTAATGCAAAAATGAAATGAGACGATGAGGCTTTCGGGGTTCAGCTTCATCCTCACTTCATCAGCGGCCTCCCAGCCCACGCAGACACCTGCCCCCCCACACGCGCACACACGCATGTGCACACACACGCGCGCACACCGTGAACACGGAGGCTGAGTGACTCACCCACGCCAGCAGCGCCTGGGGCCAAGGGCGAGGTCCGAATCCGCAGGAAGCCGGCTGCCCGCTGTGCAGAGCTGGCTAAGGTGCCCGCGGCTTCTCATCCCCGGCCCCCGGGCTCCAGGCCACTGCGTCCAGCGGCAGGTGGCGGGCGGAGCCGCCCACACCCTCAGGCCCCTTTCCCGGATGGCTTCCGCCTGCCCTGATGAGACTGAAGCCGAAGCCCCTGGGTGGCCACCGAGAGCTTTCTAAAGGAGAGAAGACTCAGCTGCTAGGGCTCTCTGGCCTTCACCCCTCACCTTTGACCCGACCCTCTCCTTCCTGCCCAGGATGGGACTGGGAAGCCAGAGCCGCACCGTCTTCCTGTGGCCCTGAGGACACAAGGCCGTATGCTAGGGACTGAAAGGGGGAATCCAGAAAGAGCTGACGGCATTGGTGGCTCCTCCATCTCTGCTGCCCTCCAGGTCTCCTCCCGACGTGCGGGAATAAGCTCCCCCACACTTCAGCTGGGGGCGCAGGGCCTCCTGGTGTTGGAGCTGGATGTGATTCAGCTGAGATCTCTCTCTCTCTCTCTCTCTCTCTCTGTCTGTCTCACACACACACACACCAGTGCCCACCAACCTCCTAGTAGGAAACAGAGCTTTGCTTAACATGATAAAGAATGTCAACCTTAAACTACAGCCAACATTACACTTAGACAAGCAAAAGGCATTCATTTCCTCTTAAAATCCAGGAATAAGATAAGGACATTCCCTCTTACCTCTACTGTTTAAATGCTTAAGAAGTCCTGTCAAAAACAAATAAACAACAACAGAAAAAAAACTCAGATAAAACAGACACACAGACATGACACTGCTGGAATGAGACACAATGGTCATTGTTTGAAAACGAATAAAACCAAGAGATCAATGTTAAAAAGTCTTAAAATTAACAGATTCAGTAAAATGCAGAGATACAAGATCACATGCAAAAAATTTAGTTTTTCTATGATGTTAATAACAAACCAAATTATGAAAAAAGGGGATTTTAATATTCACAGCAGCAAGAAAACACAATATCTAGAAATGAACCTTCAAAGTAGGAGGTGGGGCCATTATGATGAAAACGTAACTTCGCCGACAGACGTAAAAGACGAATAAACAGACAGACGTGTCCCGTTCCTTAAGGAGGAGACTGGTTTACCAACGTGACACTTCCCCAGGGTTTAAAACAATCCCAGTTAAAATCCTAATCACGTTTTACTCATTTTTTGACAGAATGAATAAAAAGTGCAGCATGAAGAACAAATTGAGAACCAAAAACACCTCTTTATTAAAAAAACTATGGTGCCAAGGGGAGCCTTGCTCTATCGAGATGTTAAAACATAACATTATAAAGCTGCAAACGTTAAGATAGTGTGGGGCCAGCAGGACTCGCTCTGACAGACAAGTCAAAGACACCAATTACGTCGCCCTGGAAAATCCCCTCGCATGGGAGAACTCAGCCTGTGAGAACAAAGCATTATAAACCGAAGGAGGAGGCATAGCCCTTCCGCGAGGGAGTCAGAAAAACTGGAGACTGGAGAAAAATAAGGTTATTTCCTCCCGCCACCATGTACAATAATATGATTCTAGATGGGCAGGAGAGTTACATGTGAAAAATGAAAACTTAAAAGCGAGGATAAAGTGTACGTGATCCCAGCCTGCGTTCTCACTCTACAAGAACGGGCCGCAGGTCATCACGCATCGGTCCGCACCCACGGCACGCACGACGCCGAGACTGCGCCCAGCGTGAACTGCTTCGCCAGGACCAGGGTGTCCTTGGGGGCTGATGAAAACGCTCCGGACAGGATAGTGGCGGTGGGGGCCACATCGTCGCGAAGCCACGGGAAGCCACCGAACAGCACGGCGTAAAATGGGTCACGCGGTCAATGACTTGCACTTGGATAATAACAACAACCTTGACAGCAAACCCGCCAGGCCTCTAATTCTCCTCGCCTTGGGAAACCCCTCTCCAGGAAGTCCCGCCTGTGTCCCCCTGAGTTTTAGAGCCCACGCCGCCCTGTCCCCCTATCCGCCCCCCACCCCCAGTCCAGCACAGCGTTTCTTGCTGCCCCTCTCGATCGGAGCGCGGTTCGCTAACTCCAACTTCGTTTCTCCAAGGGAAGGCTGTCCCCGCACCTGGAATGCCTCCGCCTGTCTCCACCGGGCAGCGGGCAGCTCCGGACCCGGGGGCCAGGACCCGGGGCCAGTCCACTGCTCGCCGGCCGGCTCGCCTTGGGCATGTCCACTTCCCCGGGCCCCATTTCCTCAGAGGTAACATGCGCGGTCAGAATTCAGTGCAGAAATATACGTATGAAAATGCTAGTCTGGCCCAAGAGCGGTGCTAGCAGCCCGGGCCACGGCGCGGGGAGGGCAGCTGTGGTGATGAGCCACGTGAAACACACGGACACGCTTTGTGACCTGCGCAGCAGCACACCTGCACGAGGTGACGATGCCATCGACGCCAGGTTCGCTAAGCGTCGGGGGACACCGCCATAGGGCACGGCGGGCCTATGTCACCTGTTACTTGTGACCGACTGACTTGTTTTGCTTCACCAGGTTTATTGCAAAACGGAAATCTCCTATCACGACCCTGACGTCGGCAGAGGCGCGCACCGTTTCTCCGCACGCATTAGAAATTAAAGACGCGATGCTGACGGCCAGGTGTGTGCCTACGTGCCACGTCAAGTCCCCGTCTGCGCCTCCCCGGCCCCACGCCGGGCCAACGCCGACCTGCGCCAGGGGCCCTCTCAGCCCTGCGTCGCAGCTCGCCTCCCCAAGGACACCCTCCCTGGCGCCCCTTCCAGCCCGTCGGGCAGGCTCTTTGCTCCCCAGCATGAGCCCGTGACGCTGCGCTCACCCCCTGCACTCTGCACTGCCGACCTCGCTGCTCCCGCTGGACGACCCCGCTGGGTCCTGTCCTGTTGCACTCTCTCCACCCACAGGCCCGACGACAGTTCGGCAAACATTTCCTGGATGGGGAAAAGTTTACGTGAATGGACAGCGCCCGCTCAAGGGTCGTGGCTACCTTCTTATCGCCTCTCTGTGAAAGAGAGAGACAAACTCACCCACACCATTTCCTGGCTTATCATGTGGCCGCGTCTACCGCCCGCCTGAGTCATCGCCAGGCGCTGAGAAGGATGGTTTTGTTACACGCAGGCTCGTGACTGGCACGCGGCCGGCAGGCTAGGGGCAGTGAACGCCGAGTACGTGGGCCGATCACCCAGAAGGCCCTGTCTTCCGAGCAATCCCCTGCGGAAGTGAGAGGGGTGGGCGCGGCCGGTGTGTGGGAGGACCAGCGGGCTCCATGCCCCTGTACCACACAGCTCAACCCAGGGCTCCAGGCTCCGCCTCCTCCCCAAAGCCTGGGGCGGGTCCACCCCGTGCATGGTCTGGAGGTCAAGCTACCTAATGAGGGGTCGACACTCATTAACGACACTCTCCTGGCGAGAAGCAAATCCCGGTGGCACAGGGCTCCTTCGCGCGTCTCCCGTGCGGCGGGGCCCAGAGTCTGGCAAGCGGACCGACTGAACACGTGGGACGCAGGGTGACCCCTGTGTCGGGGCTGACCGAGGGGCGTTTCCTCACCAGCGCGGGAGGAGACAGGGAGCGAAGTCACCAGAGATGCTGGGCGGGAAAGGGCCGTTCACAGCGGCGGACCCTCGGGCTCGGGTCACGGCGGTCCGCGTCGGAGACGGCAGCGCCCGTCCGCGGCTGAGAAGGCGCACGGCCCGGCTGTCTGTGAAGCAGCGGCCGGAGTCCACCTCGTCCCACGGTCCCACACCGACCCCTTTTCACATATAAGGAAACTGAGGTTCAAATGTACCTTCCACCTGGGTTTCTGCCCCCAACCCCTATGCTCTTTTGATCTCAAAGTCTGCTAGTTAAGCCAGTTTTCTTCTCTGCTGAAACTCAGTCAACAGCACATCTGAAGCCTTCTGGGCCACCGTCAGATAAAGAACTCACCCTCAGTTCAAAAGCGAACCCAGAAAACACCCCTAAGTGACCTGGTGTCTCCCCGTCATCTCCAAGACGCTGGGAGACTGACGCACAGCCCCAGGGGAAGGCGAGCAGATGCGCCCTACACTCGGCCAAGGTCAGCGCCCGCGCGGCCCCTCCCCAGGGCCGCCCTCACCTGGCCTCCGCGGAGGGCAGAGTCGGCTTCCGCCTCCGCTGCCCAGCCTGGGAGCACCCGTCCCCGCGGGGCACTTCACGGACAGAACGCAAACCTCCAGCGAAACCATGGTCTCCTTTTCCTTTATCGTCTGCTTTTTCGCCGTGCGCAGAAGTGGTAGCCAGCGGCGAGGAGGCCGGCCTCCTTCCTGCGCTGTTCGGTTTGGAGCTCCATTTCTTAAATACGCGACATCCTGCCCAGCCCTGCCTTTCACAGGCCGCTCAGCGGCCCCGAGGTGAGGGCTGCCCCTGACACCCCCACGGCCCTCAGAAGAGCGGGAGCACAGCACCCCGCCCCCCCAGTTAATTACCACGGCTCGCCTGTGCATTTGATTTCAATAAAGTCTCTCTAATTACTTCAGATATCGCTGCCGCCCCCTCCCCTCTCTCCCGGGCGCCCCCCTTCGCTCCGAGAGCCTGAGACAGATGAACTCAAACACACCAGCAGGCCTCGGGCATACACCGTGACGGGCAAGGACCCCTCGAAGTTAATAAGCCAGGAGAGTTAATAAATCTGACTTCTCAAAGTTAATAAACCTGAAAAACACAATGATTGCTAGTTTGGCTATTATTAAAATATCCCCACTATTGCTGTTGCTACGCTCGGCCTCGTCACAGCTATCCTGCGTCGGCCCCCACCCTGCCCCGCGCCTGCCCCCTCCCCGCGCCCCCCACGGGTGGCAGCAATATTGCGAGTAATCCCACGGCGGCCCCCAGCACTGCCCTGCTGCAGGAAGCAATATCGGAGCTCACACGGCCCGGTCCCCCGGGCTCAGCTCTGCCCTTTCATATCAGACAGTCTTCAGTCAAGCCCGTCGCCGGCCGGCATCTTTCTAGAGGAGGCCGGGAGGCCATGCTAATGAGAGGAGCCGGAGGGCGAGGGGGGAGGCGGCAGGCACCGGGCTCCGGCCCACCCGAGCTGCTGGCGAGTCCCACCCCAGCGGTGCGTTTCTCCGTGCCCTGCAGCCCGGGGATTGCGTCCGGGACCCGCTGGGAGGACCTGCGTTCGGGACGCTGCCGGCCGCGCCGCTGCCCAGGCCCCTTCGCCGCTTCCCTTCCCTTTGACGGAGCAGCCCTGCCCGGGGGGAACCGGCCGCGGAGGCACCACGGGGCAGCAGAGCCGGGCACGCCGTCAAGGCCGCCTGCATGTTGACGGAGGAAGAAATGGAGGGCCGGCCAGCGGGGGGCCCCGGACGGGCACCCCGGCCCTCTGTGCCCCACGCGGCCTTCACCCAGCTCCTCCCACACCTCTCACCCCATGGCGGCGACTCGCCAAGTCCTGACTCGCCGCCGACTGCCCCCAGACTCACTCAGCTGCACGTGGCTCTGCCTCAGTGACCAGCATCAGGATGCCCAGTGCTTCTCAGCGGGGGGAGACTCTGCCCCCAGGGCAGAGATTCCTGACTGTCACGGGCGAGGTAGCCACGCAGCGGGTCGGAGGCCGGGGGGCTGCTCGCCACCCCGTGGCGCCCAGGGTGGCCCTCACGAGGGAGGGTGTGCAGCCCGACCTCCAGAGCGGGGCTGGAGAAAGCCCACGACCCCCGCCCTGCCAGCGACCCAGCCGCAAACCTCCTGGCTGGGCGGCGCTGGGCGAGGGCGGAGGTGCGCATGGCAGGTTTGGAGTCAGAAGTCCCTCTGGGGAAGCCAGCTGGAGAGGGAGGAGGATGCCTCATCCTGGGAGACGGCGCGCACAGGGAAGTGAGGAGGGGGCCACAGAAAGCCCAGGGACGGAGCAGCAGGAGGCTGAGGAGGCAGAGGCCTCGACCCGGCCAGACCACGGCTGGCTCTGCCCCTCGTGCCGGCCAGAACCAGGCCACGTGCCAAGGGCAGCAGCAGGCCGGACGCCCAGAAAGAGCCCCGGGTCATGCCGACCCCACCGAGCTGCCGAAAGCCCATCAGCCTCGGGCGCACAGAACTGCCCGGGGACACGGGCTCCGAGCTGAGGGCCCAAAGCCCACGGCAGCCCCTGCAGACACGGGCCGGCCACCCCTGTGGCTCTGGATGCCCGCACTTAGGACCGTCCCCATCAGCCTGCAGGCCTCCTCTCCCAGGGGCACCCCACCCACCAGGGCCAGAAAGAGGGACTCAGCACCGGGCCAGGAAGCACCTCCCACATCGTTCCCAGCCCAATCCAGGCCCTTTTCAACTAGGTAGCTCCTGCCAGCGGGAGGCTTTGGAAGGGTCAAGTGTAATTAAAAGCTGTGAAGGCAGCTTTGTCTCAGCGGTAAACCCTTCCCGCCAAGGGGCCTTTCCTGGGGAATTCTCACAGGTGGGGAGAGGCCAGTGCTGCCCAAACACCGCCCCTCGGAGAGTCCGGCAAGGAACGTTAATGGAAAAATATTTCCAGCGAACGAACGGGGAGGCCTGGAATCCGTGGCTTCTTCCACCCTGGCTCCAGGGTGGGGGCGGGGCGGGGGGCCTGGAAGGGGGGCGGAGGCGAGCGGAAGACACGACGGGGTGGTGGGGGGAGAGGAAAACTCATCCAGCAGAGCACCAGGCTGCACCCGCTTTGCCTCGTTCTCACGGCCCATGCGGGAGCCCACTGGGCCAAGTGTCTGCCCCCGTGACTAACGCTGGGGACAGAGGACTCAGCCACCTAGATGTCAGCCCCAGCTCCGGCAACGGCCTGCCAGCACACGGGACAGAGCAGGGGGCCGGGAGGGGCGCCCATTTCCCTGCTGCCCCTGGGCACGCAGAGCAACTTCCGAGTGGACGTTAACGCGTGGGTCCGAGCGAGCCCATGCAAGCCCACGGGTCTGGACGCTGTCCCTCTGCCCGCTCCTGCCCCGCTGCATGTCTGTCCCAGCACCTGGCCAGGAGCCCAGCCAAGACTGGGACAGGTGACTCGCCCGGCAGGGCCGCCTTTATTGCTTGTGACCTGTGCCCGTGACGGAGGCAGCGCTGTGTGGATGAGCCTCAGCACGGGGACCCACAGCGAGATTCGGCTTCGTCCACCCAGAGACGAGGGGCGCAGACCTTGATGTCCAACGAGTTCTAGGGTCTCTGCTGAACCATGAAGGGAGGCGCATGCCCTGTCCCCTCGCTATCTGGGGTTTCCTGGCTCAGCTCAAACCCACATGGAAAGACCAGGGCTTCTGAAGACCGTCTTGGCCCATGATGCGCTTGCCGGGAGAGGAGCAGCCATCTGTCTCTCTGGGGCAGAATCTCAAAACGCAGGACGATGCTGATGGCTGTCCCTGTGCCTCAGGGCACACGCGGCCCCACGGAGGGCCCGGACCTGCCAACTGCGGGCCTCCCACCCAGGCCTCTGCACACGCACAAAGGGCCGAAACACCAGGTTTGACCGCTAAGCAAGGCTGAGCCTCTGTGTCCCCAAAACGTGTCAGTGACTGGGAGGCAGCTCAGTACAGGGCAACGTGCACGGCAGGCCGGGCAGGCCGACTCACGCAGAGCGTACGGGGAGCGAAACTGAACAGCCCGCTAAGTGGGAGGGGGAACAGAGCAACTTGTCAGGGCACCCCCGGCAAGGAACTCCCCACGGAAGCCTGATGGCGGTGCCGGTGGACAAAGGGTGACGGACGGGAGAAACAAACACTTTGGCGGAGTCCGACAGAAGGCTGTTCGTAGGACCTGTCCACCACGTTTCAAAGCATTACGTCCCATGGATACACAAAATAATTTAGAGTCGCAACAAAAAATCAAAATGTTACCGGTAGGCCATGTCTATCTCTAAGACAGTCATAGCTGTGTGTGTGTGTGTGTGTGTGTGTGTATGTGTGTGTGTGTGTGCAGCCCACGTGGGGGTTAGGAACCGCACTAATCAGCTATGTGACTTCACATGCACAGAACAAGGAGACCTAGCTCGTGATAGCGTTAATGACAGCTGACATGGAGCAGTGACTCAGCACCAACAAGCATGGAAGGCAGGTAGTATCATTCTGCTCGGACAGATGGGGAAACCAAGGCATAAGAGGCAGGATCAAGGTCGGCAGGAAGTGGCTGAGTCAAGACCTGAAACGAGGTCCCACTCCCAGCAACGGCCGAGCGGCTGCAATCAGACCAACCCACCCACAACGACGAGAAACTCCAGACCAAGTGAAGACACCAGACAATGTCAAAAGCAGGCAGAAACTAAGGGGGCTCAGGATGGGGAAGCGGGGACTGACAGAAGTGGGCGATTTCCTGTGTTTACAGCTTTTGGTCACACAGGGCAACTAAGAAACTCAGATGGGGAAACCACAGTCTTTCTGGCTGGAAGGACCAGAGCACATTTAAGGTGGCCACAGCAGCTGAAAATGGGAGCAGGAACCTGGGAAGTCCCCGAGAGGAGGAGCCCCAAGTCTGTACCTGAGCCCTGCCCCCAGCTCCAGCTGGGCTCTGGTGCTTGGTGCTGGGTCGACTGAGCAGCCCAACTAAGGACCGAGGAACTGAACCGGCACTCTAGCTGTCCCCCGCCACGGGGAGGGTGGAGTCTGAGGTCTGAGTTCAGCCAGGCTAACTTGCCTACTGGAAATTTCTTGAAACAAAATACAAATGCTCTCTGAAGAAACATAAGAATTCAGGTGATCGGCAATATATCGCGTTCAGGATACAGTCTAAAGTCGTTAACATGACTCGTCTCCAAGAGAAACGAGAATCAGCGGAGACCACCCCCAAATCACCAAGATGCTGGAATTAGCTGACCAGGATTTCAAAGCATCTCTTATAACTATGCTCGAGGATGTAAAGAAAAACATATGCAAAAAGAATGAAAAGATGGGAACCATCATCAGAGAAATTCGAACTGTAAAAAAGAATCCAACGGAATTTCTGTACCAGCTCCATCTGATACGACCTTCAGCAATGATGGAAATATTTTGTATCTTTGCCCCCCGCACAGAGCCTCTAGCCACATGCGGATGTCCAGTGCTTCCAAAGTGGTAGGTGCAACTGAAAGACTACAATTTCTAATTGTACTCAATTTTAATTAATTTACTATTCGCTGGGTTGGCTTCACACCAGACTGGAGATGACAAATAAAGGGTTGATAAAATTAAATATAGAGCAATAGAAATTATGCAATCTGAAGAACAGCAAAAAAAAAAAAAAAGAATGACGACTAGCAAAAAAAGAAAAAAAACACACAGAGGGAGAAAGTAAATAGATGAATACGTGCAAGGTTCTTACGTGTTACGTGCAGTGGAACGATGTTACCTCTAAGTACATTGTGACAGTTAAGTATGCATGTTGCAATTCTGGGAGCAACCACTAAAAATGAATAATAATCTAAAGAGGTAGAGTTAAAAACCAATACGTATATTAAAATGAAATGCTAAAATAAAATTGCATGAACCAAAAGAAGCATGAAAAGAAAAATGGAGAACAAAACACAGGGCACCTTAATAGAAATCAAAATCAATAACAAATAAAAATAGCAAAACGGCCAGCTGAAATGCAATTATATCAACAATTACATTAAATGTGAATGGACCGAACGCGTCAATTAAAAGAAAGAGGCTGTCAGCATGGATTTTTACAAAGCAAGACCCAGCTGTATGCTGTCTACAGGAGATGTACTTTAAAAATAAAGGGTACACGTCAGGCCATCTGTCCTCCGCTTTTAACTCTTATACTGACCATGACCTGCGAAGTCCCCTCCATCTCTAAAACCCAGTGATCCTGCACGCGTGTGTGTATATGCAGAGGTATACACAAGTACACACATCTACGTGACATGTGACTCTTACGGTCATGGCCATTAACGGTCAAATGTACGTGCGCCCCGCCCCCGGAGACGGTGGGAGGAACAGTTCATCACGCTCTCACAGCCATCGCTGTAGATTCTGTTTCTCCGTCGTTGGTCAGTGGCAGGTGAGCGGCCGTGTGACTGTGGGGTGCACGAAGCCACGTCACTCATGCCTGGAAAGTGACTTCGGCCAACCTGCTCAGCAGCAGAACCCCCCGAATGTGAATCTTCACGAAGATCTGGGCGCACCCATCCACCCAGCCCGGCGGTCGAACCGGCAGCATCTCCAGGGCTTCGACCCGGCGCGAAGGGCGCCGGACCGCCTCGTTCCCATCCACGCCACTGAGAAACCAGGCGGCACGGACCGGCGCCTCCACAGGCTGGGGGTGAGCTTGTGATGCAGCGTCTGGTTTCCCAGGCCCTCTGGCTCGTCCCTCTTTGGGTGGACGCCCACCAAAGCTTCCAAGTAAATCTTGGAAGGATTGAGAGGAACTGTATGTCATTTTCAAAAGAAAACACAAAACACGAAGTCTATGACTTTGAACTCTCTTGGAAAAGCTAAAGCACTCACAGGATGTACGCCTAAATTCATTAGCATCACAGACTCATTTGAAAATGGAGTGTAGGCCCATTCCCTAAGTTGCTATCAGCAAACTGATCAATTAAGGTCCATTCGGTGGCCTCGTTTAGAAAGATGATCGATAACTTCGTAAGCCTTGGGCACCTTCTGAGAGAGACTGAGCCTCTGTTAAATATGTAAGAGACCTGGGAAGTTCACAGGTTTGTGACATTCAAATGTATTTCTTCCTCCCGACAGCTGTAATCAAGTCAGGGGACTGGGCTCAACCTTCAGTTGGCAACAAATGATCAAAACTGTTGGCAAAGAAGAGTAGACATAAGCCTACTTAACAAATTTGCTAATTATTTTTCAGTTTAGGATTAACGTAACAAACAATACTGATGCCCACAGCTTAAGTTAACAGTCGCTTCACATAAAACGCAATGCAGGATGGATTTTATCTGTGCAACGACTGTCCTCATGCATGTGATGTGTGTTTTTACTTTACAAGGCAATCTGCCTGCTTTTCCATCCTTTTAAAATATTAGCTATATCCACTGAGAATTCTCAGAAAAGTAATGCCAAGGTTTAAAAGTAATGAAAGACACAAACCACTGGAGAATAGGAGAATAAAACTGCCCACACGGGCACAATCTACAATCGGCGGCGCGGCTGGACGCTAGTGAGTAAATCGTAATCGTTAGCTGCTTGTCGATCGGGGCGCTCTGCTAGATGCGGCATGAACACACGTGACCTCGAATCCCTCTCACATGTGTAAAGAGGTCGTCTCCGCTTTCAGACACGGGGAGGCAGACGCCTCGAGGGGCACAGCTGGGGTTCCAGCCTCGTCCGCGTGGGGGCGGGGCAGGGGCCACATCCGTCCATCTTCCGTGCATGCGTGACAGAGCTGCCGTCTCAGGCAGCGCATGCCTAACGCGTACCCTTTCTTCCAGGTCACTAACGCTCACCCATCTGGGGATCACGGGCAGGTTCTGGGGTCTAACAAATGCTATGGACCCAAGCCCTTTGCGTAACACAGGCCGTACACACCACACACGCGTGCACGCACACGCACACATGCTGGGAAACGTCGATGGGATTCGGGGATACCCCAAGCGAAAGCCGGGTGTAAGCCTCCATCCCAAACAGTCTGTGGAGTCGCGCTGCTGGGGTCCCCGCTCACCCGCCCCCTTTACTCTCCCCTCCCCCTTCTCCTCTCCCTGGGAGTTTTAAGGACAAAACGATGGAGCTGAGAAGCAGATACGTTTGTTATCTTGTTATCCACACCCAAGAAGCGTCTTGCTGTCCCCACTGCCACCGTGCGCACACACACACCCCCGCCTCACACCTTCGCCCCCTCAGCAAAGGGCACCCAGCTCAGGTGGGACACCTGGGGGTCACCATCCTGTCTTTACCTGTTCGCCATGGGCGCAGACAGCTTACGGACGGACCAGGGACTGCAGGCCTGCTACCTGCCAGCGCTGGGCTAGCCAACGGCACTGTTCCAGCCTCCCCGGTCAGTGGAAACACAAGATCTGTGTCCTCGGGCGCTCACGGCCCAGGGGGACAGCATAGGTTGACGTAACAAAGACCAAACCATGGCGTGAGCTACCGGGATGAGGGGCTGGGAACGGAGAGCCACATGGAACGCGCCAGGGAGCGGGTGAGGGCCAGCGGGTGCCATGGCCACGCAGGTGGACGTTTGAGTAAACAGAGGGAAAGCTGTGGATGTCCGGCAGAAGGCACGTTTGGTTTTTTTATTATCCTTCTTGCCCCTGGGACGTGAGCTGCATGAAGTCAGAGGCTTCCTCCTCGCGGCTCACTGCTCCAGCCCGAGCGCCCGTAACGGTGCCCGGCACACAGTGGGTGCGCAGTCACCGTCAGCTGAATAAGTCGATCAACGGAATAAATTCAAAGTGAAATTACTTACCCATCCCCGGTGCTGTGAGCCTGAGCAGACGGGCTGGGTCCCCCCGAAACCGAGGGGCACCGACCGACTCAGTTCTCCAGCCACAGGCCACACCTCTGACTTTGTCCCGTGACCCCACACGTGCGTGTCCTCGGTTACACAGGAGGATGGAGCGTGCGTGTGCATGAGAGAGATGGGGGACCCCAATAAAGAACAACTCGGCGCACAGGCTTCGTGTTCAAGGCTGCAGGTGACAGCTGACCCGCCACACACGGCTGTCCGTTTGCTTCTCCTGAAACGCCGACCGATTCTGACAGACATGTTCCCCCGATGGCAGCCGCAATGCGCCCCGCCCTGTCCTGGGAGCCAGCTCCGTCGAGTAAGGCGGGGAGGTGACACCCTGCATCCCGCGGCACAAGCCTTTCCTGGTGGAGCATCTGAGCGCACGACGGGGCCGTGAGCTCCGGACTCCTCTGCTCGCCCGGGACAGGACACGAGCGTGACACCGAGCCACCCCGTCGCCGGAGCGCACCCACTTTTCAGGGCGTTCACTGGGGAGCCCCTCAATCCTTTAATGATGGAGCCGGGGCGGGGCCGGCGATGGAGACCGGCTCCCTGAGCTGATATCAAGTAGGCTTGGCTACTCATGGCTTCGCAACAGCCCCAGGCTCAGTCCCAACCAGGCTCCCGCGACCTGTCGACGAGCAGGAAAAGCCACTCCATGCGCCAGCCGGGCAGCTGTGGCACCACATCACCCGTCCCCGAGATGCGGGCCGCCCAAGTCCACCGGCACGGAGGCGGAGCCCCCGGAAGATTCGAGTCCCTTTGGTGACACCGATTTCCACTTAATCCATTTCTAAGTTGAGAGGTCTGGCTGCTTGCGACCCTGTCACCTTTTCCTTCCTGGGGTCACGTAGATATGGCAGCCCTAGGCCTAGGGGAGGACCGTCTTCTGCTCCCCGCCTCCCTGCCCCCCACCGGACACAGCGGGCAGTGAGCCCCACAGCCAGGGGCTCAGGCTGAAGCAGCTGAGGTAGAGGGGAGACTCTGAGCGAGGCTAAGTGATCGGCCCACGGCCACCCAGCCAACACACGGGAGAGGCAGGGTAAAGGCCAAGAGTTCCGAGAACCCGCTGGCCTCACGAGGTCACGCTCACCTCCGGTCTGGAGGAGTCAGCATGTGAACCCACCACGGGACGAGACCGAAAAGCAGAGGACAGCCAGCCGTGGTGGTCTGGGGGACAGAGTCTCCATCTCAGAGGCCCTCACCCCTTAGGCGGAGGCCCCAGAGCTGACGGGCACACCGTCTGTCCAGTTGCCCAGCTCCTAGCCCCAGGGGCTCGCACACTGTGGGCGCCCCGCCGAGCAGGCGTCCACTGAGACACCAGCGTCTGAAGGGCACAGGCTGGAGCCTCACTCTGTCGCCACCAACGTCCGGCCTGAGCCAGGGTGACCTTGGGAAGGACCCACCTCAGCAAGACTCCGGGAGTGATGGAAAACAGACCCACCTTCTCCCGGCCTGCTCCGTGGTGACCAGCTCCATGGTGACCTCTGCTCCGTGGCGACCAGCTCCAGCTAATCCACAGAAAAATGCACGAAGGATGAGGAAAGCGTGGGCGGAGGGGGACTCCGCCCCGACATGGGCACCTGCCTGCTGCCCTCCTGGATCGTCTCCTTCCTCCTCTCCACCTTCCGGCCAGGCAGGCGGGCTCGACGCCGCCCCGTCCTGGGACGTCCTCCCGCCCTGCCTCCACAGAGCTGCTCGCATCGCGGCCTCGGCCCCTCGGGTCCTCCGTGCTATGCCCCCCGTGAGAGGGCTGTCCGTGCCCTCCGTGCCTCTGACAAAGCAGCTCTTGGTAAGGCTCCCGCCGACCCGGCGCCAGCTTTGAGGGCGAGATGGTGGGCCCAGTGCTTGCAGCCCGGCCAGTGCCCCGCCCTCCGGAACCCGCGCACCCTGCGTCCTGCTGGCCTGTGTCGTCCTGTCCCACACGGTCCAAAGCCCTGTCCTCGGCCTCCTGGCCTTGTGTGGTCCCCCGGGGCCGGCCCCCTCTCCTCACATCTGCATGATAATGTGACCTGCAGCTCTGCGGCCCCTGCTTCCACGTTGCTTCTGCTTCTCATTGTCTTCACAGCGCTTATCACATCGGTTGGAAACGTAGATTTATTTACCGGGTCATTTGACGTCACCTCTTCCGGGAAGCTTTTTCATCGCCCCAAGCGAGTCACTCTTTGACTGAGTTCTCCACTCAGCCGCCAGGCGTCTGCCTAACACCTACTGTGTCCAGTCCCGTGCGAGACACTGGAGGCGCAGGACTCAAAACCCAGGACGTCACGGAAATGGGAAGGTCCTGCCTCGCAGAGCCTGCGACTTGGTGGCACGGTCGGACGACAAGCCCGCGAGCAAATCTGTGTCCCCAACTGTGACAAGCGCCCCGGAGAGAGGGGACGGCACGTGCAGACACAGAACCCCGGGACTTAAACGGGCCGGTTCTGCCCCACTGGCCCCCGAAACGATGCGGCTCTTCTTTTGAACATCTGACCTGTGTTTCTAAGCGATCTCGAGTGGGTTGCTGATGCTCCAGTGCTTGCTCCACTAACGTCTATACCTGGCACACATGAGAACTTCATGAGTCTGTTAGGTAATTACACGAACGAAGGAGTGAGCTGATTCGCGAAGCGTCCGTTTCTGAGATGCCATTTAATTCTAAATTCGAGGGATCCACGTCGTTAGGCGCAGTGCATCCAGTGGCTCACGTATTCCCGAACTCTCTAGTCTCGTTAAATGCCAGTTTCCAGACGTTAAATTCAGACATACATTTTCTCTCTCTGAAACCGACTGGAACTCGTTTTAAAGGAACCGAGTGTCAGCACTGGCAAGAGAGATAATTCAGCTCGAGAATACTTAACCTCCTTAGAAACCAAGGTTCCAGCCATGCCGCGAGTTGGGGAGAGTCGTGGGTCCTGGAACTCAGCAGGACGCGGGGCCCACGGGGCCGTCCTTGCTGCGGCCGGGCCTGTGCGAAAACACGGCTCAGGTCATGTGCGGGGAGTGGCTGCGACGCGGCTGGACAGCTGCTGGCCAGGCCCAGCGGAAGCGACGGCCGAAGCCTCCGGACCGCCGCCCGACAGTCCCGCCGCCTGCGGACTGGCGCCCCGAACCAACGTCGCCCGGAGCCGACTCTGGAACCAGACAGGGGGCGAACGTGAGGAAGGACAGCCCTGCCAAGGGGCGGGAAAGCACGTGGCGAGGGGCGCCAGCAGCGTCCACACACACACACGTGTGCGCGCACAGGCAGTCCCCAAATCCGAAAACGTCCCTTGAAGCCACAGCACACACGAGCAGCTGCCCGCGGAGGCCGCCTGGCGGCTCCGGCATCCAGCAGGTGGGGACTTGTTTTCCCAAAGCTGGTTCGACAGCACAGACTGAGAACTGTGATCTCACCGGGGTGTGAACACCAGGATTCGAGCAGCAGATGGCGTGATTTAGTGGGGAGGCCGCTGGACCAGGGTCAGCGCTGGGGAAAGCACCAGCTTCTCCCTTCCCCAGCAGTGGGACCTCGGGCAAGATCCTGACCCCGTTTCCTCACCTACAAAACTCAGAGGGAAAAAAAATCTCTCCTGATACAATCTTTAAAATTGTTGTGAGTTCCAATAGAGACAATATTTGTAAAGGGTCTTTGAAATGTGAGAAGGATACATTTTTTTTAACCCGTTTTTTTTTTTCAGGGCATTCTCTATGAGCCAAGCATTGATGTCTATGCTTTAGGATAGTAACTGGAAATGACCCTATGAGGTGAGCACGATTCTGATCCCCATTTTAGAGAGAGGAAATGGACAGAGACGGCAAGGCGCTCGCCCAAGGCAACACAGCTGGGGACGGGGAGTGAGGGTCTGACCCCCGACACGGCCCTACGGTCCACGCTGTCGGCCACTCGGGGCTGCCGAGTCGTCAGGGCACACGGCTCCTGAGACCATGTGTTTGTTGCCCATAGTGACAAACGGCAACACTAACAGCCAGCCCCACACAGTTCTCTGTATCTGACCAAAAGGCTTCTCGTGTTTATCTCGTCTCCTATAATCCTCACAATAACACTCTGAGGCTGTCACTGCCGCTCTGCACACGTGGCTTGGACGTCTCTTGACAGGAGGACGTGCGTTTCAAATTATCTTTCTAGTGATGGAGACAGTATCCAAACTGCCACTTGTCTGATCCCCTCCCGTCCATGGGCACCGACTTTTGAAATAGAAGATCCCAACCGGTAACAGTGCACTGAGAAAATAAAACCCAGAAGAAAAGGCTAATCACGGCCAGCCTCACATGTAGGAAAACAGGGAAGCTTCCTACACAGTGATATTTGCATTCTGCCCAATATTATCTCTTTACTGGCCCATTCCAGGGCCTAAAATTCTACCATTAGATAGTCATTTCTTTGACTGAATACCCTTCCTGTTACAAAGTTTCTTTGGAAGAAAACCACATTATCATGTACATCCTAATGTGAATCACTTCATAACACCTTGTCCATGGTGGCAGCTAGCTAAGGGCGGACTCCAGCCTGCACAGGGCAATGTGACAATCGAAAGGTCACAGAGAGGTTTAGGGCGGAAGATCAGTGCGAAGGCAAGGTCCAGCTGAGGTCTTAAAAACGGGGCGGAAAACCCAGTGCTCTGGTTGAGCCCAGGGATCCGGGTGCAGAGACCCCAGGGGAAAGTCGGGGGCAGGGACCACGTGACAGTCCAGCCAGAAACGTGCGGGGAAGGGTCTCCTGGGGTAGCCCCGCCGTGGGACTCCAAACCCACCTCATGGCACTGCCAAGTGGCTCTCGCCTCTGACACACTGTGCCGTGTCCCTGGGAAGATGGCGGCTGTCACCGCCGTGGGGACCAGGATCAACGCACAATGGGAAACACTGTGACATGGGGGGGGGGCGGGGGGGCGGGGAAGGGAGCCAGCAGCAGGGGAGGACACTCTGGATGGTTAGGTTAAAAAGGATTTGTTCCACTTCAAAACCAGAACGCTTTCCCCAAGAGCCAGCTCCAGGGCAGGAGGCCTCAAATGGCAGAGGGGGTGGGGATGCCTTCAGGGGTCCCTTTGGGAAGGAGGCAAAGACCCAGGAGACAGCATCAGGCCAGGGGCCGGCATGGCCATAAAAATCCACTCTAGACCGTGCCAGCGGGAAGAGAAAGGCCCACGCCCTCACCCCACCCCCACCCCCTGTTTCTGCTGGGTCCCAGACACGAGGGCTCACAAAGCCACCTGACTTTCCAGGGCAAAGACAGGGCTCTGAGCCCAGGCCATCAGAGGCCTGGCCACTCCTGGTTCTCCCCAGAGACTGGGAGCTGGCCCCGGGAAGGCTAAGCTCCCAAAGACTGAACGAGCCGCACCTTCCCCACTCAGGGCCTACCCCCTCTGCTGGGCCCCCCTATGTCCCCAAGGGCATCAAGCCCTTCTCGCCCTGGAGCTGGGGCCCAGGCCAAGCTGGCACTGGCTCCCACTCAGGCCCAGGCTGCCCAGCACTCAAACAAAGACACGCTTCGGCCCCCGCTGTGGAGAGAGGGACGCTTCTGGGCCCGGAGGGAGCTGGCCGGTGAATGACAGCACTGGGAACAATGGAAATATGGTTTGGGGGCGAGTCCCCCCTGGAGCCCAACATTTTGGTATTTAAAGGAACTTTAATGAGCTTAGACTAATCTGGAGTTCAAGAGGGGGTGTTTTGTTTTGTTTTGTTTTGTTTTGAAAAATCCTTTTAAAGGCTCCTGAGGCTTGATAGGGAGGAGGCAAGGGCACGTGACTCTGGAGTGGCTTTGCTGCCACTGAAGGGGGGTGGAGCGAGGAGAGGGGCTGCTCTGGGGACCCCTGCTCCTCGAAGCAGCGCAACCTGGGGCTTGAGATAAAAGGGGGTTCTCTCCAGGCTGGAGACTTGCGGAGTCCGGAGAAGCAGCAGAAAGGTGAGAACGGGAGATGTGTTTCCATGCCCTCGGAAGGCCAGTGGGCTGCTCGCCAAACAGCTCCTTCTCTGGTTCCCTGTGACCTCCTGGGACAGCAGCGGACCCAGGCACGTCTCTGACCCACCGAGAAACCACCCACCTACAGGTGCAGCACATCCCCCAGGCCCTGCAGACGCACTGGGCACACTCGGGGAGAGGTCCAGAGTTCCCTAACGGTCGCGCTGAGAGTCACGGGCACGGATCCACGCAAACCTGAGGAGAACGCCCTCGCCGGCTGCTGAGTGCGCCCTGCTCCGTGGCCGGGAGAACCGGAGTATCTGAAAGACCACCTCGGTGCCTCTGAGTGAGAAAATCAGAGGACCAACAGTCCCTAAGGGTGGCCTGCGAGGAGCGAGGCAGATGGTGGGATGCTGGTTAAGTAATGTGTGATGCTTGCAAGAGTCTAGTTAAGACAATTCCACGGGATGCAGGGCCCTGGCATTGGGGCAGGGGGGCAGGGCGGAACGGGGCCAGACGGGAGGTCCAGATAAGCAGGTGGTCCGTTCCCAGCAACCCTGATGCTATGCATATTTTTTTATATGAACAGAGTTCGCCTGGGCCTGTGGGACCAGGTTGTCCCATCCAGGGTGGCCTGCTACCTGTCAGGGCTTGTCCGCTATATGGTGACGATGCTAAAACACAAATCTAACAGGCAGCAGAGCCAAGGAGGCTTGGGGAGGCGGCAGAAGCATTCGCAGTTACCGATGTCCAGAAATAGGTCCCCAGGCCAGAAGCCTGAGAGGCTGGAAGAGAGCAGACGCCTTCCAGTGACGTCCGTCAGACCAGGAAGAGCTCAGCCTGTCCTGCGTGTTTCATTGTTAGGACCTTATCATGGGGGATGTGGCACGGGTTTCATTATCCCCTAGCTCGGCCGAGCACGGCAGCCCGGCGACCAGCTCTGCCGAGGCCCCGGTCGCCGGGGCTCGGCCCTGAGGAGCACAGTGCAGAGGCTACCCAGGTGGGGCTGTCTGTGATGGGGCCGGCGGCGGGGCCAGGTATGCCCACAGGCGGACACCTGCCGTGGGGCCACGCCTTCCATCGCCTCTTCACGCATTCTGCCGTGCCTGCCGCCTGCCACCAAGGGAAACTTAATCCCCACCCTAAGTCGCATTTCATTTATTTCCAGGAGTGTGAAAACAAACACGGAGGGAGATTACAGCGCTTACAGCTCCTTTTCAGCTGACGGGGCTCTAATCCCCCTGCTAATTAATGCCGGGGCCGCGGCAACTTTATTAATTTCACCGCGGTTAAAAATACGGAGGCAGATGACGGCGCGCGCCCGAAATAACGACCTGACATTTGGAGGGGGTTCGCGTCGGTGCGGCAGGACGGTCGGCAGGGCTCGCTCTCACGTGTGACAATGCGACACAAGGCTGCGGCCGACGCTGGGCAGCGAGAACGTGACGTGGCGCATTGCGCTGGTCAGAGCGCGTGGGGGGGGCACGCAGGCCCCGAGGGGCTCCGGCCCGCTTCTCTGTGGCCCCAGAAAAAAAGGAGCAAAGGGCCTCTTTTCTCCGTCCTCAGATGATATTTTCTGCAAGGCCCTTTGTACACTTTGCTCCTAAAATTACCAACTTCCCCACAGCAGATCTGAAGGCTGCGGGCACCATCACTGCCCAACGTGCCGCTAACAGACTTTTGGAAAAGCACACTGGGTCTTCCCGGGGGGAGACGGGGCTGCTGGAAGCAGGCACGGCCGCCCACCCACCCACGTAGGAGCCCGCCCTCCGCGTGCAGGGCAGGGGAGGCGCCCCGTCCAGCCCCCCGCCCTCCCCAGCTCACCTATAAGTGGCTTGCTAAGCCTTTCCCTCTGAAGACATGAGAGGCATGTAAAAGTTCATGTTGGAAAGATATGGGGGAAAAAATGTTTTTGAAGCATTAAAGTAGAGCTAAGCTTTCATAGTTAAGGCAGAAACTGTTTTCACATCTTCCTACGGCAGATGTGACTGCACTGTCCCCTCGCCCCAGTCCACTGCCCCATTGTACAACTGCGCTTAAAAGTCAAGTTGACGCGACTCGAAATTAGTTATCTGATATAATTCCACAATGACACTTTGTATAGACATTGACTCTAAGAAGCTTGAATAAATTTCTGCTAAGTAACAAGCACTCTGAATCCTTGTCTGTTTCCTTCCTCACTTCTAAACACCAGGGCCCCCAAATGTTCTTGGACCATAAAAATAACCTGCCGATAATTCGAGAAATGGAATTATTCTCATTAGAGACACAAGACCTGCTAAGTATCTCCAAAACACTTCTCAGACTTAAGAAGTAAGAACGAAGAGGCCTCCCTAAAATGAGGAACAGTGCTTTGGTTAATATAGAAGCTGTGAATAAGAAAAATGAAACCGAAAAGCAAGAAAAACAACAAACTGTCAGAAAGCCTCTTGTCACTGGAAGCTGAAGAGTGAAAGCAGCACTTCATTCATCCAGGCGGACGACAAAAGCCCCAGAACCCCACAGCCGGTAAGAGCCAACGAGATGCCTAACTTTTTCTAGCGCGCCCCATTTATGGAAGAACCACACGACTCCCACGAGCCTGCTCTGCAAAGCAGCGTTCATCTCTGCATCCCGCGACGCCGCTAAGACCCACTCCCGCTATCTGATTTTATTTCGGAATTTTCAGTCTTAGACTCCAAGAAAGTCCTACCCAGGGACCAATATATACATATATAAAAGAAAGCGCCTGTGAGCATGGACTATTTCCAGTCACCCTCTAAATAAAAAAGAGATAAGCCGGGCTGCACAGCCGTGGCCGCAGCCCGCGGCCGGTGGGGAGTCCGGGCTAAGCCCCCACCGCCCCCCCCCACAACTGAATGTAGACATCAATTTATTACCTAGTTGTGTCTCCGTTTTATATGCCTTAAATTTTATTATGCCAGGAGCGGGGCCAACAGAGATAAGGTCGAGCAGAAAGGGAACCATCACCTCGGCAATTTCATCTCTGGGCTCCTTTTATGAGTGACCCGCATGTTCAATTTTGATCTCCAAGTAATGTCTCAGTAATAAACCCAAACTAACCCTCCTCCCCACGCCCACACACCCTACGCTCCCTTGGTAAAATGCAGAATTGGTTCATTACGGGTCCTACTAGAGACCACTAGCTCGGCCATTCTCCCCGAGGGACTGCCAACAAGAGACAGCACGAGGAACGCTCCGAGAGTCGCATGCACTTTGCCGCACGCTGGTCCTTTCTTCAGAAAACGGGTGTGCTCGAAAAGAAAGGGGAGAGAACACAGCCCGGCCCCGGGAGCCCAGGCTGCCCACGGCTGCGATTTGCTGACATGTGTGGAGTTGTATGTTGGAAGAGCAGCGTTGATGACAGCGACCCCGCCCCGCCCTGCTCCTCGGATGTCCCCAGCCATCTAAGGGATAACGACGAACCTCCCGTGTGAGAGGGGAGGGTGCTGCCTGGCGCCCTGAGCCGCCAGGCAGATGAAAGACACAATGTCAACTGGCTTTAACCGTGGGACCCCTTCCAGCAGCCTTAATTATCTATCGTATTACCGCCTTCCTATTACTCAGCAGCCTCTTCCGTCCCGGACTCGAGTCCAGCTACGGTGTTTGTTCTGAACCAATTTAGAGAAAATTCCCAATGAACCAGATCACAGAGGACTCAGTTACACGGGGAACAACAGCTATATAAATAGACGTCCCCTAGGCTGGAAAATATTTCGGCTGTCTGCTACCTTTCAGGAGCTTGGGGACAGCTGTGTCCAGTTTTTAAACGCACACACCTTCAGCACCCCCATGTGCACCCTTCATCGGTTCTGAAAACGCACTGTCCCACCTAAGTGGTCTCGTTTCTCGGATGACATGTCACGAACCGTCAAGGTCACCTCCAGTACTTAATTTCTGAACATGCATAAATCAGCTCTCTCCACTCCGGCCGTAAATGCTTATTTGTTTTTGGATGACCGGAAGATCAGTATTTCCTAAGGGTGTCATAGTGCATGAGACAAAATATTTAACAAAACATCCTAATTTTTCAAACGAATGGCTGTGTGCCTAAGACACCGCCGTCAGTTCCGATTGTTTAATTAGACAAATTCGGTGCTTGACGGCGAGAAGGCGTAACGACTGGTCGATGGAGCAGAATTTTCACTTTTTAGCTGGGCACCTGACATCATGAATAAGGCAGCTAATAATTCAAACCCACAACTGCCCCCAACACAGAATGCTGATGACTAAAATAAATATGATAAACGCTCCTCGTCAGAATGATGTTTGTGACCTTCCCTGGAGACTGCACGGCGGTTATGTTTTTTTCATTGCCGTGTAGAAACAGCACTCGCATTTCATGAACGGTGGCGAGCAGGACACATCTCCATGCGCTCCCAACCCACCACCGGCCGTCCTCCACTTCGACTTCCGCGCTATTTTCCTCTCCATCCGCCTTGGCTGGGCCTCACATTTTAAAGAGACCCGATGGGGGGAGGGGAAGCAAACTTATTTTTACAAATGTATTTGTTAAAGAGAAAAAGCGACTATTATCTAGGATTGGATTGCGTCCCCCTTGAGGACAAAGACGTAGTCTTTCTGAAAAGCGTCCATCAAGCACCTAGCCCTGCACTCTCGGTAGGGGAGGCTTCCAGAAATACTTGATAGTCTGGGGGGGTGCAGAGGGAGAAGCATCAGGCTGCACGCCCCCTGAGGGCAGGCTGGGACTTCTCCTCAACAGCCTCTCATCACCCAGAAGCTCCATCATGCTGGCTGGAGAGAGGAGTTTGTCACCAGCCTACTCTCAAAACAAAGAAGCCAACAAACCTCTCCCTTCTCCCCGACAGCAACAACCAAGCAGAGACTAATACCGATAAGATGATCAAATATATTAAACCCCCATGTTTGTTGGAAGAAGAAAGGAATTGGGATGGAGGACAGAGGAGAAAAACAAGGAATAAAATTAGGTTAAAAACAAAACAAAACAACACAAAATAAAACAAACGGCTGACGGGCTGGACACAGATGAGGGCCGTGGTGTGCCATGAGCAACAGAGTCCCGGCACTCTGTTTTGGACGTCTGCGTTTCCAAAATAGATGTTGAAATTAAAATTCAAAACCCTCCCTGCAGCATCCCCCCCACCCTCTGAATAATGCCGATCACACTTCTCTGTAAAATCTTCCTGGTTCTGGCCAACAGCTGGCAAGTTGATCCCTGCAATTTTCCCTCTGCAGAAACAGCTTTGTGAGGGGAGAAGTGACTCCGATCAGCCCACACCGCCAAACCCGGAGGGGCCGAGATTCGAGGGACATTGTGCTGAGGACCTCACAACAACTGTTTCTTCTCCTCTTGACACAGCCTGACTTCCTTAAAGAAGATTTGACTGGCCAGACAGCTGTGTTGACCCTTAAGCCTTCTTTGATTCGTGATTTTTTTTTTTGACAAACAGAATAGAAATTCACAACCCAAATCCTCTCCTAAGCTCCCATACTTTTGAGTTTGCTAGCGCTGTGCCTGAAGATGTGGACATTCCAGTAATCTATAAGCAGAAAGATAAAGATTGGGTCACACAATCCCAAAACCTTCCGATGAGAAGCAAGAGGGGAAAAAAGGCAAGCAATCAACCAACGGCTTTATCCACAGGTGAGACTTGGCGTTGTGTGGGCAAAAGCTACTGAATTGCCTAAAAATTGCAACTTTCACTGAGACACTGTAGCAACAAACAATCAAGAACAGATACAGGCCTATCTCAAGAAAAAAAAAAAAAAAACGTTAACCACAATCACCGCTTTGGGAAGCGGTCATGCGTTTCTACTTCTCTATATTTTTTCTGTATTGTCCAGCTCATCCCAAGGCAAACGTGTATTTTTATTTGGTGCTGAAAAATGTAAAGTTATCTTTTCAAAGCCAATAAAAAAATGCCCAGTACCCTATCCACATTGGGGTAAACTTCAAGTATGTTATGGCAATGAGGACTGGAGCAGCAGAAAGGATATTTTGTGTGTGGTCACTAGGTCTAAGAGCTTTGCCGGTTTTTAGTAAACCTGACAGCCCAGGCAACGGGAAAAGGAGACATTTCTGTTCTTTCCCAGTGCTTTTTGCCACGTGGAGAGGCCTGCACAGCCCCCTCACGGTGTGTTTTTAATAACAGGATGGGAATTCTTTGCCACACACTCACCCTCCCTTGATTAGCCTCACACGCTGTCCCTTTTATTCGCAGTGACAAATGCAGAATTCCCGGCCTGCTCAGTCACACAGACCGCCCCCCCATCAGCCGCTCTTCTCCCCACAATGCCCTCGGGCTCTGCGAAGTCTGGGTCCCTGTTAGTGGGCCATCTGACAGGGAAAGCGGGCCCCGCCCCAGCTCCTGGAAGCAGCCCTAGGCCTGCCCGGCAACCAACCGAGAACCCTAAACCACCCCGGCCTCGCCCGGGGTTCGGCATCACAGAAATCCAGATCCGAAGTAATCCACCTTGTGAAATACCTGCCTCCTAATTCCCCCGAACAAGCGAAACGCGGGATGCTCGGGGCCGGGCCGCAGGAGGGGACTGCGCTGGCGTGGCAGGAACGCACGGCCGGTGGAGGCAGAGGGAGCCGGCGCGGACGCGGGGCAGGCCCCAACCGCTGCCCTGGCCTGCCTACGGGCCCTGCGCGCGAGGGTTTTGGAGAAACCGGGGCGGGAGGGAGGCGAGTCCGGCGAGAGGAAAAGCAAGCGGGTGTGCACCCGAGGATCCCTGAGTCCCCGGCCGACAAAGCCCCGCGGGAAACGGGCGCACAGGGGACCGACGCCGTGGGGTCAGGAGAGCCTCGCCGCACGCTCGGCGCGTGGGGGGCGCGCGTCCGTGGGGAAGGCGACGTGGGAATCGGCGGCAGGCCCCTGGGCAGCCGCAGGGCACCCCGCGGAACGGGGAACAGCTCGGTGGGGTCGAAGCCCCCACAGAGCAGCGTCCTCTTGGAATGGCCGAGTCGCGGTAGGGGTTTCGGGGACCGAAAACCAGGGGAGCCCTCGCCGGACCGTGCGCGCGCCGGCCGCGGTCACGGCGCGGTTCTCGGCCGCGGGAGGGAGCGCACCGCCTGCGGGGTGAGGGCGCGCGCGCCCCTGAGGACGCGGGGACTCCTGCGGCTTCCGGAGGCCCGCGGTGCGGGCGCGCGGCGCGGCGCGCGGGCGCGCGGGGCGCGACACTCACTTCTCGTAGTCGCACTTGCAGTACAGCTTCTTGTCGCGGTAGAAGCAGGTGGTCTCCAGGGGCTCCTTGCAGCAGGCGCACTGCACGCACTGCTCGTGCCAGAAGCCGTCGTTCAGCCGCAGCAGAAACCGGTCCGAGATGACCCGCTGGCAGCCCTCGCAGACGGACTTGGGGCCCACCGCTCTGCCTGCAGCGGGGAGAGACGTTGGAGGGTGAGCCGCGCCGGCCCGCACCCCTGCCACCCCGCGCGGACGCGCTCCCGACCCCTCGTTCCACGGAGGTGCCCGCGCGCGTGCCCGTCCGCCCGCCCCGGGGGAGCCCTCGGCGAATCAGCCCCGCCGAGGCGGGGAGCGAGAAATCAAACCAGCCGCGCGTCTAACAAACGGGGGCGGGGGGTACATCCTACCCGGGAGGCAGCAAGAGTCCGCAAGGCGCCTTTAATTCTCGAACCCACGGGGTGGGGGCGCAAACACCAGCGCATCCCGTCGCACTCAGCGACAAAGAAATGTACGCCCAGTTCACCACCTAACCGTGAAATCACGCGCCGTGCTTGGCTCTACCGACTTCGGCAAATGCAGGGTGTAAGAACAGTCGTGTTCGCTTTTGTTTTTGCTGAAACGCGTCGGTTTTATCTTATTTTATTTTTTTTTTTTGAGGGAAAACTTTCAAATTTTTCTTCTTATCTTCCTAAAATGTCCTGTGCGGAAGGACAAACACCGTCTCGCACTAGGCAAACCCAGTAGGATTCAAACCTAAGAACCCCAAACCGCGGCGTCTTGGCCGGTGGGCAAACTGCAGCTGGGCTTTTCGTAATTACGCAGCATCGAAATAAAGAAGAGCAAAAACAGGAACGCGGCGAGCGCGGAGACGCCAGAGGGGTCCGCGGTGGCGCGGGGGAGCGACCGCGACCCCAAACCGGTTCAGCTCGAACGGGGCTCTCTCTCCCTGTCCTGCCCTGGCGACTCCTGCTTTGTTCCTTTAGTTTGCGAGGTGACTTGGGGGAACGGGGTGGGGGACGCCTGGCCGCCCGTGTCGGCACATCTCACAGCTATTTAATGGCCTTGTCCACCCGAAAAAATATCTCGCTCGCGGTGTCCTAAAGGGCCGGACCCCTGCCCATTTCCCTGCCACGACCCCGCGCTCTCCCCTGGCCGCCGGCTCAGGAGCAAGAGCGGCCAGCTGCCTGCCGTTGGGGGCAGAGCAAGGCTGGAAGGGTAGCGACACGGTTCTCGGGGTGAACATTTCCTGCTCTTTACGCCGCGTCTTGGGGTCCGGCGGTGCCCGGCGGAGCGCAGGGCGAGCCGCGCCGCCCGCTCCAAGCTGAGGCGCCGCGCACCCGGCCGGGGCGCTGGCACCGGGGCCCGCGCCCTGCGAGGCCGCCTGGAGTCGGGAAGCTGACGAAAGGGCGCTAGACGAGGGGACGCGCGGCGCGGTTTCGCTTCATCGGGGGAGCTGGGGGGTCCCCTCGATGTGGTTTCTCCAGTCGAACTGTCTCCTCCCTGCTTCGCCCCGCTCCAGCGGTTCCGAGGGACCGAGAGAAGCAAGTGGTTTAAAGGACAAAACGAAAATCCTTCGGCTAAAACCACCTGACGCCCCTCCGCACACCTGACCCGCACCAACGGCGGGTGGGGTCGTGGCCTGGGCTCCGGGGCCCCGCGAGTGGACCTGCGCCGAGGCCCCGGGCGCGCCGCGGCCCCGTTCGCTGCGAAGGGGCTGGGGAGGCGGGGGACGCGGGCCGGAGCTCCGGCTCCAGTTAATTAAAGCCGAGGCGAGGGCCCCGCCGCGCGCTAATCCCCGCGCCGCGCTGCCCACCCGCCCGGAAAAGCCCCTCGGCCGGGCTGCCGCCGGTGCGCGCGAGAGGCCGGCTCAGACCAGGGCGCCCCGGGCCTTGGCCTCCACCGCTCGCCCCTGGCCGCGGAGAAGGCGCAGCATTTGGGAGACGTCGATCAGCTTCGTGATTAAAAATCCACCCCCGGGTGTTTTTAATCACTTGCCGCTCAGACGCCAGCGCGCAAGCTCTTCGGGCCCGCGAGGCTCGGGGAATTCGGTGCCCGGCGCGGGAGGCGGGGGCGCTGGCCGGTCCGGGGCAGCGGGGACCTGAGGGACGGACTGACAGCCGGGCGTGGGCTCGGCCCCGCTGTCCGCCGGGGCCCGGCGAGCCGGGCTCCAGAGCTGCGCCGGGCGGAGAGCGGGCGCGCCCGCAGCGGCAGCCTGAGCACTCACCCAGCAGCGAGGAGAAGGAGGCCGAGGTCTCGATGGCGCTCGGGAAGTCCTCCTCCATCTTCAGGCCGTCCAGCATGGTGCGGCGGCCGCGGGGACCTGCGCGGGAGGAGAAACGACGCTCCTGGCGTCCGCGCCCTCCGGGAGAGGCCGGAGGGGCAGTCCCGGGTGACCAGAATGCGCCCGGGGTCGAGGCCGGCCAGAGGGAGCGCGGGTGGGAGGAGAGACGAGGCCGCGGGAGCCGCTCGGACTGATCTGGCTCCGCTCGAAGTCCGCGCGTTAAGTACTTGGGCTTCCGCCCCCCAACTGCGCTTCTCCGTCCCTGCCCCCACGTCCCCACCCTGTCCCAGCCCAGAGTTCCCAGCCGGCCGGACTCCGCCCAGCCTCTGCTGCAGCGGGCCCAGGGGACGTCCCCGCGGGAACCGCACTCCGGGGTGGGACGGGCGAAGGGCGTGCCGTCCCCCTCGCGCCCGGCGGGGCACCCGGGACCTCGAGTTCCACGGCCCGCGCCCGGCCGCCCCGCGCGCCCCTCACCTGCCCGGGCCGACAGGGCAGCGCGAGCGGCCGGACGGGCAGGCGCAGGGCGTCCTGCCTCCGCCGGCCGGGGCCGGAACGTCTGCGGGAGCAGGGGAGTTGCCGCGGGGCGGAGCCGCGCCGGCCCTGCGCGCTCTTGGCTGCATTTCAAATCAACTTTCAGAAACGCCGCGCGAGCCGGGGCCGGCAGCCTCCCTTACCTGTCGCGCGAGCGAGCTCGGGGCCCGGAGCGGGACGAAGTCGCGGCCCGCGCGCCGCAGGCCCGGGGGCCGCAGGACGCGGCCGCTCGGCCCCGGCGCGCCCGGGACGGAGCCCGCTCCTCCGCGCGCCGGCCAGGCCGACCGTGGCCGCGGGCGCCGGCCTTCTCGGGACGTCCTGCCCGCCCGGTCGCTCCTCGCGGGGAGCGAGTGGCGGGCGCTTCTCGGAGGCGGGGAGAGGAGGAGGCGGCCCCGGGTCCTGGGTGCGAGTCGGGCCCTGTCTGCCGGCCGCGGCGGATCCAGCTCGGCCCGGGCCGCGGCTGCGTGCGCGGCGGAGGGAGGAGTGGGGAGCGCGGGGAGGGGGCTGGAGCGCGGCCCGCGGAGGGGCCGCCGCGCTCCCGGCCAGAGCCGGCTGCGCGGTCACCGCCGGACGCGCCCCTCGGCCGCGGTGACCTCCTGGGCGTGCCAAGTTTTCTCCCTCCACGTGTAACCGCCACCCCAGGGTGCGCGCGCCGCCCGCACGCCGTTGTTTCGGCCCCTTTGCAGCGGCTGCAAATGAGGAGGAAGCTGTCACCCCGCAGCCACCACCCGGGCCCGGGGCGCGCCCCGAAGCTGCGGCCCCTGCAGCTCCGAGATCCACAAACCGCAGGCTCCCAAAGTCCTCATTTGGGCTCGAAACCAGCTCACCAATGGGGGTGTGCAGATGAGCCCCATCCCCCACCCCCAGCTCGACCATGGCTCCTGGTAGAGGTCTGGCCGCTGCTCCCCCCGCCCCCAACACCCCAGGAGTTCGCAGAGACATGGAGCAGGAAGTCAGCCAAAGGGGCATTCTTACCTGAGCAAAGTTTGAGGGAAATGTCAGCTCTCTGCACCCCCAACCTCAGCCCTTCTCAGAGCAGAAACAGGGTCTCAATCACCTGTGCTCCCCAAGGCCAGCACCAGCCTTGGCCCGGGCCACTCCCATAAATCGAGGGCTGGCTAACATGTATGGAGCATCCACTTACTGTCGGGCGTGGCTGCGCATAAACTCCCTTAACCTTGACAACCACCCTACGGGGTGGAGACAGGTATTATCCCAATATTACAGGTGGGTTAGAGCAGAGCTCAGAGCACATACACCTGGATGTCCAGGAAGGCCCAGCTCACTGAGACTGGGGTGGAGGTGGGGGCTCTCAGTTCCTGGGTCCAAGGGGACTGAATTAGAGTCACCCGGCACTTGGGCAAAGTGAACCCAAACAGGTGAGATGCCACACAGCAAGTGCCTTCTATTACCTCCTCCAATTATTTTGGAAGACAAGGTGCTGGCAGCCCGTGCTCTAGTCCCGCCCGGCCGGCGAGCACTGTGGAAGCCCCCGGCCCGCAGGCAGAAGCCAGACGCCGCGTGTGACTTCGGGGCAATAAGGAAAAGGGGCGAAGAGCTGCTGCATGCTTACGGGGTCCCTTCGCGAGCGTGAGTGTGCTCGATCGTTACAAGGCACCTGTGAGGCGGCCAGGACAGTTTCAGCCATTGTTTCAGATGAGTCTCTGGGGCGTCGCAGGGCTGGGATGTCGCCCAGATGGCAAGTGGCGTGTCCCCTGACACCTGTCCTTTGTGCTTTCTGCCACCCCAGGTAAAAGGGTGTGGGGGAAAAAATGTGAATTACAAGTACTCTTAGGAAAACATAAAATAGAAGTAAGGCAAAAAAAAAAAAAAAACCCACGGAGTAGGGCAAATACTCTCATATTTTTAAATGTCCAGCAGAGTTTGGGTTTCACTAAAGGTCTTGAATTTATGAAACACGTTTAACTAGTAGTAGTTACTCTCCTTTTAGAGAACATCCTGCAGGTGGAGAGACTCGCAGCCCACCTGGGAGCCCAGTCTTCCCAACGGTCCGTGCATCCGGCGGGCAGTGTGGATATGGAGACCTCGGGAGCGTTGGCTGGTCCTGTCTCTCCCCAGCTGGCCCCGGGCCACCTGCAGGTTGGGGACAGTCTCGTCATCACATCGTAAGCCCAGGGTCCTTGTGCACACGCTGTGAACAAGTGCCACCCGTGTAACTGGCGGAGGGGTGACGTCCTCACCTAGAACGGGGGGACGGTGGTGAAGGTGGAAACGCGTTGGGTCAGGAGTCGAAGGGCCTCATTTCCGTCCCCAGCTCTGCCCCTGAGCCAGCGGGGTCATCCGTTCCCCTGGGCAGCAGGACTGCTCTCTGAATGGAAGGGCCTGTGACATGTGAGTGCGCAGTCTGTAGGCTGGCCACGGGCGACGGCCCGGGCAGCAGGACCAAGGGTCCCCATCACATGCCCTGCCGAATCTGGCGAGCCGGGCCGATGCGTCTCAGCCAATAAAGAGACACCTTGTTTACTCGGAGTTTCTTCTTCATGATTTCTTTGACCTCTCCCTGTGCACTGGGGGTGCCGAGTGCCAGTCCTGCCCCGGTGTCGTTTTGCTTCGGCCTTAGCCAACGCTGTGACATGGACGGCCGGACGGGCATCGTTCCTCTGGCTGAAGCCCGTCCCGATCATGACCCGTGGTTTTCCGCTGTGAACACGAACACTGTTATTTTACCTTTGTAACAAAAGAAGTTGCCACAGAGCCTCTGTCCCAACACCTTTATGAAAAACTAAGCTATATTCTCCCTTTTATCAGAAAGAAGTCTTTTCTTGAGAATGTGTGGAAGTGCCATAAACAGGCTTCAGAAGAGACCCCCAAAATGACAGACCCAGGGTTGGCGGTGGCCTCAAAGCTCACCTGGTCCAACTATTTAGTTTGTATGAAGTCGAGTCCATTCCACCGGAGCTCCCACCTCTGGTCCCTTGGTTCCTGGGGATTGGCCATTCCCAATGGCTGGTATTTGCCCAAGACGTGTCTGACGTGGGCCTGGCTGCCCCCTGCATCCCGTCCACCGTCCTCTCGCCCCTCACACACTATGGCACCCGGACCAGGGGCAGCTCTCCAGTGCCGGTGTGTCACCATCGGGCCTCACCCCGCATCGGGCCGGCCCAATCGTGTGTCAGCGGTTTCCGAGTTCACGTTACGACCCAAACCTCCTTGGCCCTTGCCCACGTGGGCAGCTGCTAGGTTACGTCTTCCCCAACCACGTTTGGCCCCACGTGTGGAAACTTCTATCTCCCCCTGCTAAGAGGCTGGCAGCTTTCAGACATTCAGGATTCTCACAAGTTCAAGCTGGTCTCAAGAGATTCAGGGGCTGTGTCTTAAGCCTAGAGCTTTCCTTCGAGGGGAAGATGGGGCCCTCGCCCAGCTGGCCTGGGAGCTGCCATCACTGCAGGAAGACAGGGCCGATGAGTGAGGGGCAACTGTGGGGCCCCAAGAGGGTGTGGGGGACCTCGTAAGCAGGATTGGCAGCACCCCGATCCTGTCCCAGTCCGCCCACCATCCATCTTTGGTCAGATGGGCCGGGACGTGCAGGTCAGCAGGGGAGTTCCCCTCCCTGTGACAGGAAACTCAGAAGCGACCCCATCGGCCCCAGGGCTCTCTGTGGCCCTGAGACCTGGGAGAGGCAGCCGGCCAGCCGTGGGCCTGAAGCGACTGGACCGGGCTCAGCAGGAGGGAGCGGGGGGAGGGGGGAGGACATCCCGCTAAGAGTGGAGGTGACAGGAACATGCTTTTCTACTTTCCTTTTCTTGCTCTCATTTCTGTGTTTTATTAAGGGAAACACAAAGGGAAAATTGTGTTATTTGTTAAAAAATGTCAAAGCGCATTTCGAGGGAGAGGAAAAAAAGCAGACACGTTGCTGCCGAGACAGCGGAGGCGGTCCTCCGAGGCGGCGTCCAGAGTCCGGTGGGGCAGGGGCACGCTGGGACCGGCTCCTTCTCCCGGGGGGGCCCTGGCCCCACCTCGACATTCGGATCTCTCAAAGGAGCCGGGGCGCCAGGTGCCTCTGCACTTTCTGGGGTGAAAGGCCACTGGAAGAGGGGTGAAATCAGGCAGACGTGGATGGCGCCTTCGGCACAGCCAGGCTCTCCCGCCCGCGGGGCAAGGCGCCCCCCCACGGAAGACACGGAGGACGCGGAGGACACCAGGCCAGGCCAGAAGGCCGCCGACTGAGGCGCCATGGTCTTTGGCTGTTGCCGCAGAATCACCTACAGGCCCACCCATCTCCCTGCGGGCCCGTCAGCTCCTGCAGGAAAGGCACGGGTCCGCTCCACGCCCCAGAGCCTGAGGAGCCCGGGCTGGGGTGCAGCGGCTCTGAGCAAGCCCCTCAGGAGACGGTGCCCAGCTCAGAGGCAGCTCTGTGCAGAGCAGGTGCAGAGGCCACCCCATTTCCGCAGTAGCGAGGCCCCAGCTACAGGGTGGAAGGGACGGACCCCACCTGCGTCTCTACCCACTGCGGACGTAAGCCCCTGGGGGCTGCTGAGAGAACCTGAGGACACCTCTCACCCCTGAACCTGCACACCCTGTCACCTCTTCCGGGGGTAGATCCCGTTTACTCGCCTGCTAATTTATTTGCTGTATCCCGCCTGTAATAAAATGGAACCACGAGATCAGGAGTAGAGAAGAGATGATGCAGAGACACTCAGTGTCAGAGTTAAGAGTCGGCCTGGCTCGGGGACAGGAGCTGTGTCTGCATCCTGCTCACCGCAGCTCGATCTAACACAGTTCCAAGTACATCTCGTGTGAGCGTTTGAATGAGCAAACGAAGACTGTGACTGAGAGCCGAGTTGCCTCTGAGCCTCCTCGTAGCTAGAGCAAAAAGGGAAACACCCACTCTCCAGATATTTTTGCACCCGGCGTTAGAATTGTGATTGTGGGTGTGTTTGAGCAAGCAAAACAGGGAAGCGTCCTTAACCCTCACAGCTCCAGACCCCTCTGCCCAACCTCAAAGCCCAGCACAGTGTCTTGCACAAAATGAAAATATGAAATCATTAAAAAGAAGCCTTCTCTGATGAATCTAAAGCATGATCATCTCTACCTTCTAATCCCATAAATAATTTACCTGCAACCCTTTGACAGTTTGGGACCAGGGAAGTAGGATAAGCGGCGGTTTGGTCGATGGAGACGACGCCTGGTTGTAGTGTGGCTGATAATTTGGTGGACGAAGAAAGAGGAGGTAGAACAGATAGACTTTATCACTCTAGTCTAAGTAAGAAATCCAGAGCCTGGCTCCGGGAGGGGACAGTGGCCGTGAAATCACAGGGGATAAAGGTGGAAGTCGCCTCAGGGGCCACATCCACCCAGCTCAGCATCCGCTAGTTGCGCTGTGACGGAGTGCGGGGAGAGGCGCGGAGGAGCTCGGGGACGAGGCGGGACAGGAATGGAAGCAGGAAGCCCGGGGCACGGGGTGCATGAGAAGTTTGGTGACTCTTCCAGATGTTTCTGCATTATCTCACGGATTTCGTATGCGAGTGGAGCAAGGTCCACCCTGAATGTCAGCCCGAAAACACTCTGCCCCTGTCGGGAGCTGCCAAGTTGCAGTGACCCAACCCTCGGCTGGGACCCGCGTGGTGACGACAGGGCAGCCACCTGCAGCCACCCCGCCCGTTCCCAGCAGCCAGGCCACCCGGTCCCCAGGCCTGGGCCAGGGCCAGCAGCAGCGGAGAGCCAGGTATGCGAGCAGCCGGCCGCCACGCTGGCCAGCTCACGGTGGGTGTGCCGGGCCTGGGCCGTCTGGGCGTCTGGGCGGGGTGCGGAGGGCGGGGCCGCTCAGAGGAGCACGGCTGGCGTCTCAGCTCTCTCCCCCTGGGGGGCTGGCTGCGGTTCCCCCACTGACTCACTCCCAGGCACGGCAGCAGCCGGCAGACAGCACTCACCTCCTGATACGGGGCCGGCGGTCATCAGAGCGCAGGGTGACCCTGGCTGAGCCTTGCTGGACGGGTCCCCGATGGCACGCCCAGAAGAAACGTGACCTGGTTGTGAAGAGCCAGCCCCGAGCACAGCAGGCTCACTAGTCCAGCCCCACGTCACGAATGAGGGGCCTCTGGGTGGCAGCCGCAAGCTGTCCCCACACTGTCACCCTGAGGTTTCAGACATATGGGTTGAGCTCCTGAATGGACCCCTTGTCCCGAGAAAAGCCCAATGTCTCCTCCCCAGCTGCCCCCCGACTCTTCTGGCCTCTCCCCCTCCCGTCTCAGCTGCCGGCACGAAGGCGGCGGCCCCACTGGGCGCGGGTGCTGCCCACTCCCCGGCACGGCCTGTGGCCGCAGCCCCGAGTCCTTGCCTCGCTCCTCTGCCTGTCCGATGCCCACCCCTCACGCGCTGGGGCCAGCCGCGCTCCCTCCGGGCCCCTCCCAGGCCGTGTGGCATTCATCCTGTGAGACCACCGTGTCCGCTCCCCACGCTGCCTCCTCACTGGAGGCGCACACGTCTGCGTGCGTGTCTGAGGAGCGCTCTGTGCGGCCAGGCCGGGCAGTGACGCCGCCGGCCGGTGGGGAGGGAGGACGAGAAACGAGGCAGCGGGAGGCCTCCCGCCCCCAGCCTGGCTTCCTCGACACCCACGGGGCTCTTAGGCACCTACATCAAAGAAACACAAATGCAGATGCTCAGCGCCCCGCTTTGTGACCCAAAAGGTAACAGGCTCTGAACGCTTCTTGCCACAAAAGCGCCCTGTCTTCGAGCGGTTTCGTGATCGTACTTGACCGTGGCGGTTGGTGCTCACGCACCTTAGCTGTGTGTAGGTGTTTGAAGCCGGTGACAGGCACGTGGGTGGCCCACGGGCAGAGCGTGTTTGGTGACGTCTCATCTCCACGTTTTCTGCACAGCCGCGTGAGGATCGGCACGGGCCAGACCTGCTCCTCGAGCCTGGCATCGGGGGGCCGTCCGGAGCCCCCTCCTCCTTCACGGCAAATCTCCGGGCCCAGTGGGGCCTGAGGGGCACGCTTCTAGAACCCCTCTCCGCGGATGTCCCTGCAGTGCCGTGTGGCCTTCCTCCCGGCGGCACAGCGGCCCGCCTCCCGCCTCCCGCCTCCCTCCTCGCGGGCCACCCTGCCGGCCCGGGTCGAAGGAGGGCCTTCGAAGCTCTCCACACTCATCCCGCCTCCATGCACCCGGCTCGCAGGCCTGCGCACCCCCGGAACCGCGAAGCCCCACGTGTGGTGCGCCTGGCAGCAGGGTGCAGCTTGCTTGGCAAAGGCGTGCAGCTCCCGGTGACGCCCGCAAAAATCGCACCGTCCTCCCGCCCCATGTTTTCAGTGCGGCGAGGGCCGTGCTGCTTAGTGCCCTCCGGAGGGGCCCGTCCACGTCAGAGGACACGGTGTCAGCTGCTCCCCAAACAGCACCCCAGGAGCACAGCTGTCGACCCCACTTGTCAGAGCCAGCAGCGCAGACGTGGTGAGGACCAGGCTGTCCGTGCAGCTGGAAGCACCATGGTGTCTCCCACAGAAACCCTGGAAGCAGGGAAGTGGGAGCCGAGCGCAGGGCCCCTCGGCTGTGGGACCTGGGGGCCGGCTCCCACGGTGCCAGCCACGTCCTGGGCCTCGCGAGGTGGTGCGGAGGCTGCCGGGATGGTTCTCACTCACCATGGCCCCACCTGGGGGCTGCATCAAAGGCCCGACCCAGCTCACCGCCTGGTTCCGTACGGCCTGCAAGGTAAGGACGGCTCTTACGTTTTTAAATAATTTCATAAAATCAGAAGGAGAAAGCTATGCAGGCGAGATGGGCTGCTCCTTCTGCGTGGTGCCCACGCTCAGCCACGAAGGCCATCGGCTCTCCACGTGGGGGGTGGACATCTCAGAGACGGGACTTGCAGTCCTTTGGAAGAAGGTCACTACGGACCAGAGCTGAGTGCCCGTCACCTGTCACCCTCAGCGGAGGGTGGGACGGGCCTCCCCCATGCTGGTCCTGGCGTCGGTGGCAGGGGGAGGTCACGTCACCGCCTGCAGGGCTGCAGGTGTCCATGGGAGGTGGCAGCAGATCGTGGTGGACGCAGGGGAGGAGTGGGGAGAGGAGGCCAGCAGGGACTGAGGAGGGATGAGGGAAGGTGAACAGTCCGGTGTCTCCACCTAAGACAAAGCTGGATTCTGCCGCCCCACCTGCCAGTGCGGCCAGGCCCTCTGCCCGGGGCCACTGCGGGGCGCATCTGCCGGCCATGGCTCCTAGACAGCAGCCTCTCGCTGTCCCCCGGGGAAGCACACACTACAGGCCACGCCCCTGGGCCCCGCCCAGCTGCCACCCCCTGGGACCCGCCAGGGCACACTGCCCTGAGCTTGCACGCCCCCTGGTGGCACGTGGCCGCAAAGGCACCAGGGCCTTCCTGCCTGGGGGCCCAGGTGAGCTCTTGCAGCCAGATCCCAGGCCCAGGGTCACTGACTGGGCAGCCACTCTCCCTCTGCTGGGGACTGTGGACCGAGGCTCAGGCGCAGACTCAGGTGCAGACTCCCTGTTTCCAGAATCCACTTCGCTTGTGAATAAACAGTGAGGATTCCACTTCCTTGCCTTGGCCTCCTTCCCAAGAACTTTGGGGAAGCGCGAATAGTTCGATCACCTGCCCCCTCCCTCTGCCCGCCTTCTCCCTCTCGGTTCACTCCAGGGGTCAAGGTGCAGGGGCCTGAGGAGGCCAGCCCACGGCGGCGGGGCAGACACAGTCAGGCCTGGCGGGCGGCCACTCCTGTCGGTTCTCATCTTCCCGCTCTGTGCCCGTCGGCCAACAAGGAGACATCGTGGGGTCCCCTTCCAGGCCCTGCTCCTTCCAGGACAGCAAACGGGGCCCCACGCGTCCCCACCACACACATGCACACGCTCGTGGCAGGCACACCTAGCTGATCACGGCAGCGAGCCGCGACGCAGCTCCGAGCCCCGCCTGGCAGCGCACTCCGAGCGGCTGGGTCTGACAGCCGGGGCAAAGCCTCCTCGCCGGTCCTGGCCGATTCTAACACAAAATACAAACTCAAATGTGCAGTTTATTGTCATCTGGATCAGTCAACACTCCAAGTCCAAGTTCCAAATCTAGGGCCTTGTAAACACCACAAATCCCCCCATTTTTGAAATCTGGGTATCTTCTCGACACGCCTGTGACGGTGGCCACGCTTCGGGGCTTTGCACGTGCTTCCCATCAGCCCGTCCTGCTGCCCCTGGACCCCGAGCCTCACGCCTCCCCTTCTTCAGGCCTCTGTCCCATGTCCGCTCTGCTGGAGAAGCATCCCGACCTGTCAGACAAACACGCTCCGTCTGCCTCCACCTTCGCCCGGCGGCTCACTGGTGTTTCTTCGTAGCATTTTGGCTGACAGAGTTACTACACATTACTCAGTGAGTGCCGTTGGCTCCTCTGTGGACACCAGCCTGTCATCTGCATGTGTCACCTGCAGAAAGGAAAACATCGGTACTTAATAAAAAGAAATACAGAGCCTAGGTCTGCTGTGAGCTGATTCCCTGTTTTTTAACGTCAAAAAGGTTTTAATGGTTTGTTTCAAGTTAGTGTTAGTTAGGAGTTGATATTTATGTTTATCACCTTGACCTGCCTGTGGGAAGATCCACGAATCCACTCGGTCACTGTCATCAGCTGGGCTCCCCTCCATCCACCGCCCCCTGGGGGGCACCATCTACCCCACCCCTCCCAGGCCGGCCGGCTGTCACTCACCCACAGGACCGAGCAGGGCACAGGCCCCACGCCCATAAAGCCCCCGTGGGAAATTTATTAAGTTCATATTCTCCCCCGCCCCGAGCCGGCTTGCAGGTCAGACACCGCAGCTGTGACTTTTCCGGTGAGAAACCCCAGCTCCTGAGAGCGAAGTCCCCGAACGTCCCAGGTCCTCGAAACACTGACTGGCTCGTGCGCTGTCTTTGAAGATGGTCCCTGGCCCGCGGTCACCTGACGGACGAGTCCCCAACGCCCTCCAGAGGGTCACAGTGACCTCCGTCAGCTGATGGCCGAGGTTAAAACCCCACTGCGAGAATTCTCACAGGTGCCTCGCCCCCCCCAACGGAGTCGCCCAAGGGGGGCCCGAGAACAGCTGCCCACAAGGAGCCCTCGGCCCCTCTAGAGTCGGCTGCACACGCCTGGCGCCCAAGGTGCTGGGGTGTGGCAGCTGCCTGCCCTGCATGGACGGCAGAGGAGAGAGGGGACCCTGGGAGCAAAGGCCTCGCGCATCCCACCCCACCGTGACCCCAAGCCACGCCCCCACGCGGCCATCCTGGGGCCAAGGGTACTTCGTGTCCCCGGACGGCACTGCCCAGCGGGCACAAGGCGGCCCTGACGCCAGCTGTGCCCTCAAGCAGCCGGGGGGTTCAGGCCCGTGCCAGTGTCTGGAGCAGACACAGGTGCGGAGGAGCACACGACTGTGCCTGGGGTGCCTCCGGCCACCCCGCAGTAGCCCAAGGACGCGCCACGCGCACCGAAACGCGCTTCGCCTTCGCCCCCTTCCTGGGCACTCCGTCTGCATTCCTCCATGTCCCCTCTGCCTGGTGAGCTGACTTTTCATAAGCCTCCTCGAGGATTCTTACTGCGCCCACATGTTAGAACGTTCACGATGGTGTTTCCGTGGACCATTTCTGCAGTGTTACGGACCAACACAAATAAAACATTTCCTGCTTCGAAAGGCAATAACACGCAAAGCACCCAAACACCCACAGAACATTCGGAGACTCGGGAACACGCGAGGCCACCGCTGGGACGAGCCGGGCGGTGCCACAGGAGCGAGGGAAGCCCGGCGGAGGGACACCCCTCTGGCTTCCTTTAAGGGGCGCGCTTGGGCTCGCTCGCACTAGGAACCCGTGACGTCAGGCGCTGGAACCTGTTCGCGCAGAGCACAGAGCTCACTGCCCATGTGTGCGAGTCCCCTGCATCCGTCCATGGGGTTCACGGATGGGGGAGACTGAGGCTGGAGGGCCATTGAAAGCCCCTGTGGAGTAGGGCATGGCCTCCGCCCTGCGCTCACGTGGCCCAGCGCAGAGGGGGCGGCTGGGCGTCCTGGCCCCGCGGAGCCCCCACCCAGGAGCTGCAGGGCGGCCCGCGTCCGGGCGGGCAGGGCTGGGGCTGGGGACCGAGGGCCGAGGGCGGGCAGGGCCTTAGCTCATCGCAGCTCGGCCAAGGCCCCCTCCCTGCCAAACCGCAGGAGGGACGGAAGAGGCCGCGGAGGGAGGGAGGGGGCCGCGAGCCGCTGCTCACTGCTTTTTCTGAATTAAAGAAAACGGGACCAGAGCAAGGGAGGGAGCAAAGTTCAAGGGAGGACCTGGCAGGCCACCCCGGGCAGACCCTGGACGGCCTCCAGGACGCTGTCTTGGAAAGGGCGAGGCTGCCGGGCGTTGGACGAGTGCTCGGGGAGGGTTCACGCGGATGACGGATGACTGGCCTGGAATCCTTCCACACCACAAATTTGTTCCTCGCGCAGCCAGGCCACCGAGAAGCCGGGAGGGGGCGGGGAGACGGCGCGGCTCCCAGGCCTTTTCCCTGCTGCTGCCGGCACGGCCGCCCCAGCGCAGCCGCCTCCGCGGGCCTGCACTGCGCTTCCGCCCCCGCGTCTCCGTGGTCCCCGGACGCAGCTCGGAGTCACCTCGCGCCCCACGTGCGTGTGCCCTCCGGCCCGGCCCGCGTCCAGCCGGTCTCCCCAGGCAGCGGCGAAGGACTCCGCCGGCCGGAGCCAGCGAGGACGGCCTCCCTGCCTCCGCCCCTCCCTCCGTGGCTCCCCGCAGCTGCCAGGATCGCGTTTCCGCTCCCTGGTTTTAATCATGCAACATCCCCACTTGGAAAACCAGAGCCAGTCCCAGTGGCCTTATATGTCAAATCTCAATTTCTAGCCTCGAGCATGGGAACCCCCATGGCTCCCCATCTTGCCCGCCCCACCTCGGAGCCCCCTCTCCAAAGTCTTCTGCGCAAACTTCTGCAAACTTCTGCTCGGATGACGCAGGGTTGCTAGCCACGCCCTCCCCGCCCCTCGTCACCCAGCAAGTATTTACTGAGCATCTACCGAGTGCCAGGCGCTGAACTGTTATGGGCTGCGAATACAAGAGGAACCAGGGACACTTCACCTCCGCCCTCACAGCCCACCCGGTCAAGTGAGGGAGACAGTTGAACCGTACCCTTTTCTGATGGGAAAAAAAAGCCATACCATTAGGAAAATTTTGAAGCTACTGAAAGCATAACTAAGGTTAAAATCACCCACGATTCCGATATTAACACAATTCGAATATCCACGTTTTATCAGCGCCCGACCGCGGGCGCATGTCTCGGTGAACTCAGGCTCGTGTGGTTCGCCGCGGCGCCCCACCCAGGCGTGGGGTGTCATCGCGAGCTCCCCAGCATCGAAGGGTGTGCGACATCGTTTTCTGTGTCTTCATAACACAGGCGCGTGAACCATACAGTCGGCTCGATCGATCCGCATACATAAATCACTCTTCGTCCGTAAAGGACACGGCGGAGGTCAGAAACGGGCGTCCGAGTCACCCAGACGGAGACTCGAACCCACTCGCTATCGCTCAGGCTCATCGACTGAATTCCCCCGAGTCTCCTTCCACCACGCACAGCCTGGTGGTACCCACCTCTTCCACACGGAGTGAGTGTGAGCACAAAGCGAGCCCGGTGCACACGCCGGTGGGCGTCAACCCTGAGCCGAGCCTCCGAAGACTGTCCTGGAAGCGGAACTCTGGGGCGAAGGTGTTTGACCGTGTTGGGGTCTTCTGAGGCATGCCGCCAAGCTGCACCATGAAAATTTCGTTTAAACAGAGGAGACAGGGAGAAATGTCTAAAAATCACACCTGTATACGAGCCTGCACACCCAATGCTATAATGGGCCCCTCTCAGGGGTGCACACGTGGCGGGGACCCCCGACCTCCCCCACCATACGCGTGGCTCTCCCCCAGAGCACATCCCTCTCCCGCCTAGAAGCTCTCCCTCTGCAGGTGACTCCAGGGAGCCCCTCGTGGGGACCCCTTCCCTGCCGTACCCAACGTGTCACGTGCCTGACGGCTTTGTGCTGCCCGAGACGCAGGCTCCCCGGCTCCTCCGTCAGGCGTAAGCGCCCGCGGGCCGAGGACCACGGCTAAGCTACGACAGCGTGGCTGCTCCCAGGTCTTCGGTCAGCCATTTGCGATTTTGGAAGAGAACGAACTCTCCCCAAGCCAGAAGTATTCGGGAAGGTCTGAGAGAGGGACGTGCCATACTTAGAGATGGGTGAGAAGACCGGGCTCCCGCAGGGGCTGTGCCCTTTCAGGGGTCCCGGCAGGCAGTGTGGGCCGCTCCGTGACACTCCTCGTCACTGCGCACGGCCCGGGCCGTGGGGCACCTCCCGGCCGTTCGCGTGGTTTATTGCTCGGTGTGAGCCCTGTGTCAGCCCCCGTGCCATCCCGCTTTGAAAAATCTCGCCCTTGACTCTTGCTTTCATGCAGCCCCTGCCCTGCTATCTGTCCAGATCACGTCTGCTTTCGGCCACGACGCTCCCACGCAGCAGCCGGCCGCGAGCGGGGGAGACGCGGAATCCGTGCCCGCCCCGGCCCTCCCGCACGCCCCAGACATGAAAGCCGTTGTGAAGCACGGGGGATCCTCCCCATTTATTTCTCCGTACCTTCCATCCCTTCCGCTTTGAAGTCAGGAGAGTGTTTGAAAGGAAAGAATCCGACGTGACCTGCTACCCTGGAATGCCAAGAAAAACAATCGTCCGGGCAACGGAGCGCAGTGAGCTGACGGTGGACGTGGCCGGGCTGTTCTCGGAGCCCCTGCCGCACCCCAGGGCTGACCAGCGCACCTGCTGCTGGGAGATCTCAGGGCTCCCCACTGACAAGTTCCGGGGCCCCCCAACCCGTCCCAGGGATGGAGAGGATCCTGTTTTTATCTCGGACCCCTGGGGCCCATGGCAGGCTGCATTCTGAGCCCCAGAAACTCCCCAGAAGCCCAGCAGATCCCCAAACTCTGAGGACGGGAGGGGGGAGTGGGCAGGCTCTCCCTCTCCCCAGCTCCTGGGGAGACCCCGAATGTCCTCGAGGACCCGGCTCTCTGCTGTGCAGAGATGATGACCATGCCCAGTCACGGTAGCAGGGCACCCCTTTACGGTAGCGGGGGTGCTGTGGGTGATGGAGCACGGTGTGGGCTGGAGAAGGGCTGTCTTCCGGTGCATCCGGACCTGACCCTCATGGTGGACAGCAAGCCCACCTTGGTGTGGCCCTTCCCCCCCTCCCTCTCCACCCCCTGCTCACCAGGTCACTGTCACCTTTATGCTGCTCCCCAAAGGAGCCAGGTGACTTCCTGCCTCTGGGCTGTTACACTTGCTGTTCCTGCGGGCTGTATGGCAAGGTGACCCCAAGTATGCAGCGACCTGCACCAAACGCGGTGGCGGTGACCAGTCTTGCCTGTGGACACTGCCCCCTGCAGGTGTGTGCACGCACGGACACTCCCGGAGTGGCACACCCCACCTGCCCTCGCGCGACAGGCCCCGTCTCCTCATCCGGGGCCCTGACTAGCTGTGTCCGGTCAGAAAGCCTTCCTAGCCCCTCTGAAAGCGACCCCCCCAACACAGGGCACCCCCTTCCCTTCCCTGCCTGCCTTTCTTCCTCAAGTACCTACCTCAAAAAGAACTCTTAGCCTGGGGGTCTCCCTGTTGGTTTTTCTAGTCCTTCCCCAGAGTGCACACTCCCCAAGAGCGAAGGATTGGTTCACCCTGAAATCTAGAACAAAGGTGCCTGTAGCAGGAGCCGAGTACAATACAGTCAGTCGCTACAAGGGCCTGGCGGGGGGCGGGGGGAGGGTGGTCTCCTAGGGGAGAGTTCTGTGTGAGCAGGGGAGGCTCACCAGCTGAATCTGCCCACCGCCCCCTGAGCTCTCTGACTTTACGTTATTGGGTCCGTGTTTCAGTGGGCCCGCTGCCTGAGCGGCTTCTGCAGAGCTGGGCCACCTCCAAATCCAGGGCTCCCCCAGCGAAGATGGTGAGCATTCTTCCAGAGGAGGCCAGCGGAGGCAGGAAGTTGCTGCAAACGACTGCTCAGGGACACGTGAGGTCAGCGTCCAGCCCGAGTCAAAGGCACGGACGGAGCCCGACGGAGCCTGTGTCAGTCATACCTGGAATTCCACCGCTTACGAAGGAAGCGCCGTCGCTGACAAGCGTAAGCCGTCGAGAAATATGACAGGCGTCGTGAGCCCCGAAAGGGGGACGCTCTGGAACGCGAAGGCTCGACAGTGGGATTTCATGCCGGGGCTCACTTCTGTAACTCGCTGGAAACGTTTCTTTTCAGCGTTCGAGTGGCGAAGAGGCAGATAGATGCCTCGGGAGAGAGAAGGAGACTCAGGCGAGGAGCGCCATGCCGGACGCTGTGTCTTTTCCTGAAAACGCAGGTGGCCGAGCCGTGCTGTGGGGCTGGGAGAGGTCAAGAGGCCCCGAGGGCATTGCGGTGGCCGTGCAGGCCTCGGCCAGGGCCGCCTGCTGGCCACGGGTGACGTGGGATTGGACTGCACCCTGGGAGACGTGGGCGATGAGTCACCTTCCTGGGCCCCACGCCCAGATGAGGAGCAAGCGTCCAAGATCCCGAGCCGGCCAGCGCTGAGCGTCCCCTGGGAGCCTGAAGAGACAGCGATGCAGCCACCCCCTGAGGGTCAGTCCCGGGCAGCGCCCGGGCCTCCGGAGTCGTCGAAGGCTTTGAAGGACTCGGGGGCACCAGCAGGCTGGAGTTGCTAGACCGGCTCGTTCCAGGGCGCCTTCTGTTACCTCACTGCTGCAGGCCGGTTGTCAAGGGTGTGTTGGCCGTTTCCAGGGTCCACCTCGGGCTCGGGGAGGCACACATCTGAGGCCTCTGCCAGAGCTGCAGTGGCCACTCAGAGTTAGAGGCTCCAGGGGACACTGGGCCCCTAGGGGCTTCAATCCCACCTCTCAAGGGACGCCATTGGGTCCGAGGCCTCCCTGTCCTGGCACGGCGAGCTGGTGGGGCGGGACGCGGGGCGGCAGAAGCCTCCTGCAGACCGACCACAGCTTGCACGGGAGGCGGCACCTCTGGGCCAGAGAGGTTTCATCACAGGGACGTCGGTCATTGGGCTCCTGCTTCGGACTTCACGCCCACTCTCATGTCCCAGCCGCCAGGTCATGCCTTCGGCCTGCACGGGGCTGGCCGGCCGCCTCCAAGGCTTCTCCAGCTCCGCTCTCACGGAGCTGACCCAGGACTGCCCCCTCCCCCTTTGCTCTTGTCCTCTGCCCACTGGCATGAGCTGTGGGGACCGAGCCAGGGAGCCAGAGAGACCTCCGCTCCCCCGCAGCCTCCTGGCAGGACTCTGGGTGGCCTCTTGGCCAGCGTGCTGCGGCCAGGCGGCTGGGTGCCTGCCCGGCCCGGCTGCCGGACTCCGTGGCAGAGGACACAGCCTGTGCACTCCAGTTCCCAGGAGCCCGGTGAGACACGCTGCAAATTAGCCATCAATTCAGGCCACCGAAGGCCAACACAGCATCATCAGCGGTGCGAGCAGGCGGAGGAGCCTCGCCTGGCTCCCATGCACCTGCCTGTGGGCCCCGAGCCGCACGAGGCATGTCCAGGGGCCTGGCCGTGGGTGCACAGGGCCCCCACTGCTGCCTCTGCCCTCTCACTGGCCTCACACGACCTCCAGCTGCTCCGCACCACGCCGGGCCGGGGAGGGTCTGGCTCGCATGCCGTCCTGGTGCGGCCTCTGCGGGGCATCGTGAGAAGCGTCGGGGGCGCCCCAGCCCCAGCAGCCCGCTCGTCCACCCACCACGGTGCCCAGTCCTCCACCATCCCACTCGCAGAGTGTCCGCACCACACCCACTTCCGAAGGGCTGGAAAAGACAGGACACGTGATGCCATGACCCATCAGGCCGGTCCGAGAAGGGGGCTGGCCGCGCGGCGGGTCCGGAAGCCCGGGGTCACCCAGGGGCACGGCGAGGAACAGGAAAGACGCTTACACCAGGACGCGGTGTCAGGGGCTCCTGCGGCTCTGTGCCGAGCTCGGCCCCCAGCCCCCGCCAGCCTGCGGGACACGGGAGACCAGGCCGGGAAGAGCTTCTCTCGGGGGTGGGGAGCTCCGATCTCCTCGCCACTTCCCAAGCCCTCTGCATCTCCGTTAGGCAGGAAAACGTCCCCAAAAGATACTCATTCCCCCCACCAGCCCCGAACCTGCGGCTACCACCTACCCAGAAAAAGAAGTGACCAAGGTTCAGGCGGCTCCTGGCCCAGGTCCCTAGTCCCCGGTGTGGGGGCGACCCAGCCCCAGCACCCCGCCGCCCAGCACACCCTGGAGAAGCAGAGCACCCCCCATGTCCAGACCCCGTGTTGAGATTTGGGACCGGCCAGGTCTGAGGATGTCCCACACTCCAGCGGAGGCTCACCGAGTGGGTCCTGGACGCGTCCGCCTGCAGAAGACTCAGGTGGCACGTGAGGCCCCAGAGCCTGCGTCCCCAGCCGCCTGGAGTCATCTGCCCTGGGTCTGAAGAACATGGTGGCTGTGACATGTGCAGTGGCTGTGACGTATGCAACAGCTGTGACATGTGTGCCCCGAGGTGAGCATGAAACTCTTGTCTACAGAATCCAGCCCTGTCCCGTGCGTGGGGACATTTCTTACTCCCACCTCTCCGCCTAAACGTTTACACCGTGTGTGCACACACGTGTGTGTGCATGTGTGCACACATGGGCCATGTCACTGCACCCCACAGGCGAGATTGAAAGGCCCTCAGAACTCGCTAGAGCTCGGAAGGGACACTCCAGAGAGCGCCTCTCTGCCTCCAGGAAGCCAGTCGAAGCCTGAGACAATGGCTGGGCTTTTTCCAGCGTTTCAAGCTCTTCGAGGAAATTGCACCGTGTCTGCTCCCATCCTGGCCCAAATTTCGACGTGCGTTTTCGCAGACGAATGAACTTCCCGGTGGTGTCACCCGACTCACCACCAAACCGCACCGCCCCCTCCCGCTGACCGCACGCGCCCACAGAAGAGCCCTTGGCCTCTCGTCATGCCCGGAAATGCCTCAGCTTTGCTTCCAGTTCATTCCTCATGGAGGATTTATTTACATTAGACGTTTGACAGTGCAGCTCTGAAAAGGGGGCTACAAGTCACTTTTGAGATAGAGATTAAAACTGTGTTAATTTCTGTTCCACTTTTATCTTGATGCATCCCCAACATTTTCCCCTTCTTCCTCACGTGAGCGGGTGCCCTGCGACCCCAGCGACGGGCTCCCGCGTAGCATCCCTGTTTCTCATTACCGGGCATCCAGAAGCAGCTCCAGACGACTGCTCAGCATCACGCCCCCCGCCCCCCAAACCTGAGAGACGGAGTCCTTGGTTGTAAAACGCCGGACTTAGGGGTTGAAAGACACCTATTACGGCCTCCTGTTTTCACTCACTCGTAATCATCCAGAAATTGTGCTTTTGCTCCAAATCGCTCCACACTGTCTTCCCACCCCGGGAGTGAAATTGCTTGGAAAATCTGAACAAAAGCGGTTCAGCCAGTTTGGAAGCAGGCAACTGGGGGGAGACTATCCTTCTTCGGCTGGGAAACGCGGTGCGTCTCGGGCTGTGGACGACCCAAACGGCTGTCCCCGATAAGATCAGCTCTCGCGTGGGTGGTCAGGTTTTCCAGGGGAGGGAACAGAAGGGAAATGCAGGATTCCGCGAAAGGAAGCTCAGGGGATCCAAGTGTGGATTGGGGCTCCCTTCCACGGTGGGGGGGGGCGGGGCAGAAGGCAGGGCCCCTCTTTCCCAGGTCTCAGGCGTCTCCCCGCAGTGGGGGGTGGCGGGGAATCGAGGGTCAGGTCAGGCAGTCCTGTGCGCGATGTCGGTCTGCCCCTTCATAGCTATGTGACCTCACGGCAGTCATATAACCTCCCCGAGCGTTGCAATCCTCCGCACTAAGATGGGGTGCTGGGGGTTCCCGCCTCACAGAAGCGCACTGAGGGCAAAGCGAGGTGATGTCTGCAAAAGGCCCAGGCCTGGCCCACGGGACGCGTGGGCGGAGGGCGCCGGGCGGGAGAGGAGACGTGGCAAGGGAGACGCACACGTGTCACTGCCTCTGGCCACATGTGCTGACATCTCGCTTCTTGCCCCCGGGGTCCTCGCCTGTCTCCCCCAGTGACCACCTCCCGCTTTTACTCTGGGAATGTCCGGCGTTTGCAGCCCGTGGGACTCAGGCCTTGCGGCTCCCACCACCCCCGCAGGCCCCGCCGTGGGTGCTGCGGCAGCACGACCCTCGCCCTCTGGTGTCCGGGGCCCGGCCGTGATCCGGCTCCCACGGCCCGGGGGGCCGCGACTCGAGGGAGGGAGAGCGTGGAGGGGATCAGAGGCCGTGCTCCAGTCCGGGGCGACAAGGAGAAATTAAGAGCTTGTCTTTAGAGGGCGCCTCGGCCTTTGAATCCCGGCTCCCCGACTTGCTGCGTGACCACGGGCAGCTCCCCAACCTCTCTGAGCCTCGTTCTCCTCCACCGCAGCATGAAGACGTTCAGACGAGCCCGCGAAGGGGATCGTTTCACTTCCCGTCTCTTTCTAAGCGCATGTTCCGTCTCGGCCCAAAGCCGGGAGCCTTCTGCTCCGCCCCCGCCCCGCAGAGGCTGAGGTGCTGGGAGAAGCCGCTGGCCTCGCTCCCCACCCTGTTACGTTCCTCCTCGGGGAAGGGAAGGTGACGCGTCTGACTGGTGACAACGGGGACAGCGGGCACGTTGCCCCCTTGGGTCAGGTGGGTGGGGAGGGCCCACCTCTGCCAGCCCTGCGTGGGTCCAAGCGCAGAGGCCACGGGCTCCCAGCACCCATGGGAGGGCCCCCTGAGCAGGGCCACTGTCCGCACAGGAGGTGCCCGGCTGGGGAAGGCGGGGTAGGCCGGTCCCCGCCCCGTGGACCTGGGCACCCTGCGCTCGCAGGGGGGGCTGTCCCGCCCTCCACGGGACCCCATCGCCGACAAAGCAGGCGCGACCCGCACGCGGTCGCTCACGGCGTGGTCGGGGCGATGCCCTCCCTGTGTGAGAAGCCGCTTCTGGACCACGCAGGTCTCCCCGGCGAGACTCCGAACCGCAAACCGTGCCGTGGCAAATGGACGGGTCCGGCTCCCTCGGGACAAAAGACTCTGCTCGAGGTAATAACCGGCTTCGGATGGGAGGGGCCGCGTGTAACACCCACGCTCTGAGGGCCAGTGCGTGACCCGTCCAAGGCCGGAGCAGGAGCCTGCCGCAGAGCGGAAGAGGACCCCGGCCTCTGACCCCGGCCTCTGACCCCGGCCTCCGCTCCCTCCACCGGGCGGCCTGACCTTGGTGTTGCCACTTCCGTGAGCTGTGACCTCGGCTATGCTGAGGGCCCGGATCGGGCCCTGGAAGCGGGAAGGGCTGAGCCGCCCCAGGCACACGTGCCCTGCGGCCGGCTCCCGGCCTGGCCAGGAAAAGCAGTGACTGTGTCCCTCGCCCACGGTCCCACTGGGAACCGATGTCCACTCACTCTCAGAAGTCCCGCGTCCGACCTCTGAGAAGGAGGTCAGCAGTGTTGCCAGGGGAACCCCGGCTGTGACAGCAGTGTCACCCGCCCTGGCATGGCCCTGTCCTTCGACGCTGGATGTGGTCGGTGGCAGCGGTTACCGGCCTGTGGCCTCGCTAGCCAGGGCCTGGCAGGCGAGGAGGCAGGGCTGCTCCCCGCGCGCCTGCACCCGATTCCGGCCTTCGCTGGGCTCCATCTCCCCAGACGCTGTCGCCAGAGCTCCGTCTGACCTTCCCGCCTTCTGAGGCTCACTTTTCACACTAGAGGTTCCCAGGAAGCCTTTCCTAGACCAAGTGGCTGTAAAGCAAAGAAGCAATTACCACTGATTTCTGTGGGAAAATTTTGAGTGTGCCCAGACCCCAGGCCCCGATTCTCAGGGAACGGCGGGAACGGCGGGAACGGCCTGACGCCGCTAGCACCCCTGAGAGCAGGAATTAAGGGCGGCGCCTTCCCCAACCACAGACCCGAAAACCGCGGCCTGCGTTGAAGGGGAAACGGCCTCACTCACCGACCACCGCGTCCCGCGTCGTTGCGCCTTTTCCTAACAGCGACTTGGCGTCGTGTGGGCTCTGGGAAAGCCAGGGCGACCCGTGCGTCTCAGGCCCGGGGTGCCGCTCCCCAGGGACGTGCCTGCCGAGCCCCGAGCCGGCAGCAGAGGGCGCGCGCGCGCAACGATCTGGGCGCCCGGGGTCCCTCGGCTGCGAGTCGCGGGCGCCCCGAGGCGTGCCGCCTGCCCCGCCCCCTCGTGTGGCCGGAGCTGGCCGCGCGCCCACGTCGCGTCCTTCCGTGGGCCTCACGTGGGGAGGGGGCGGTGGAAGCGGCTCTGGCCCGGCTGGGACGGACTTCGGTGTCCTCCTCGCCATCCGTCGCTGCAGCGGCTCCTGGCCCAGGCCGCCCCGCACCTGCCCCGGGGGGAGGGGGAGAGGGTGCAGGCCGAGCCACTTGACCTCTGCCCTCAGGTGAGGTTGACGGGACGCGCAGCTGGGGAGCGATGCAGAGCGCAGCGTGGATGTGTTCAAAATGAGGACGCACAGCGAGCAAGCACAGTCAGGGACGCGGTAACGGCCACGCAAGGCGCCAGGTGGGGACCAGTCCAATGGAGGCACGCCCTAAGTCAAGCCCGTGTCCGCCCCCCACGCCGTGCACCTGCAACTCGTATCCTACTGCATGTCCACTGTAATGGGAAAATCAGGTTGTTGTTTTTTTTTTTTTAATGGAGGCAAAAATAATAATAAAATGACCCAGAGGGAGCTGTGGCTTCGAGCTGGCCGTACAGGAGGACCAGGAGACGGGCGGCTGGCGGGGCACGCATGCGGGTAGCGTGCAGAGTTCACGCGCTGGGGCGCAGGGTGGGGGGCAGCGCCAGCTCCTCTCCGCCGTGGAGGGCGTGGCTGCCCCGCTGGGGGGCCCGGCTTGTCCCAGAGCCACACGAAGCCTCTGCGGCCCGAGCGGGAAGCGGAGGGACCCGCGAGGCTGGCCACTGGTAACCGAGGCAGCTGAAGTCATGGCGGCGATGGCCGGGACTGGCTTGGAGCCGTGCGCTGGGGCCGACAACATCCGGAGTCACTGGGGTCCAGACACGATGCAGCCCTTTCCCCAGACACAGCCTCCGACCCGCTCTGTGGGGTCGCCACCCACGCCCGTGGGCAGGACCTCCCGCGAAGCTCAGAGCATCTCAGCAAAGGTGGCGGCAGCCGAACCTCAGCCTCGCGGCGACCCCGGGCCTGCGCCTGCCGCGCCTGCGCGCTGGCCCGGGCACCTGCTTCGGGAAGAAGCCGGCACCTCGTTCCCTGTGCCGCCTTCATCCGGGTCCGCCTTCCCTGTCCTCCTCTCTCTCCACCAGGGAAGGGGAGGAAGGGCGGGCAGGAAGGGAAGTGCTCGAGGGCGTGGTGCAGGGAATGCCTTCCACGTGGTGCGCGCCCAGATGGCTCTCCTTAGGGCACAGGTGAGCTCCTTCAGGGGGCGCCTTGGGGAACCAGGTGTGAGCAATGCTGGGCTGGACTTCTTCACGTTTGATATGATCTCCTCTGTTTGACCCCTGAGTCGCTGCCCACAATAGTCCAGCCCACAGCACCTCACTGCTTGGGACCTCTGGCCTTGGCGGGCCATTTCCTCGGGCCTGGTACCTTTAGATAGTCTAGGCTTGACTTCCTTCTGGGGTATCCACCTGGCCGGCAGAAGATGCCACATCCTGGCCAGATCTCTTCGGGGCTTAGACGGCACTGCTATCCTCTTTCCCCCACCCACTGCCACCCTCAGGATGGACCCCGTCCTCAGAGAACTCTAGTCAAATGGAAGGGCACTGGTCCCTCCCTGTTCGCAAGTGCCCCAGGCCCCTGACACACTCCGGTGCTCCCGGGGTGACGCTGTGTTTCTGCCGCTGAGAAGCCCCCAGCTGGGGGTGGTATGCCTGCCTCCCCTCCCCACAAGCACCCATGCCCAGTGTCGGCGAGGGGTTCTGTTGAGGCCCCCTTGTTCGGCTTAGGTGTGGGGGCCCCTCCCTCTCTCCTCCCGGGCCCCCTGGAGGGGTGGGATACAGCACTGCACCCCCCCCAACCCTTTATGCTCAGGGACTCTCTTCAAATGTCAACATTCCATGAACAGAGGCTCCAACAGGAGTGCCAGGTGACAGTCACGGAGTCGGCTCATCTCCGTCACTCTGCCCTGTATGGACACATCTAGTGGTTCCTTTCCAGGACGGGAGGGGACCTTGCGGCTTCAGCCCAGATTCCCAAACCAGAGGAAATCCCACCTGATTTTCTGTTCCTTTAGTGGTGCTTTATAGCCGTTTCCCAGTCAGTGCTGCTGACGTTTGGGGCCAGACACCTCTGGGGGAGGGGGGAGGGGGGACAAGGGGGAGGCTGTCCACGCATCGCAGACACCTCGCGGCATCCCCGGCCTCCGCGAAGCAGGCCTCCTCCGCCCTGACAATCTTCAGACATTGCTGCACCTTCCCGGGGCCGGAGGTGCGGGTCGCAGTGAGAACCGCTGCCTAGTAGACAAATCATGGGAAGTGTCGAGCGGAGTGAAACACGACCATTGTTTGGTCGGTTTCAGGAAGACACGAACAGGAATCCTCAAGCCAGGAAGTTGCTGCGCGGACGAGGAAAAGCCCACGCTGATCTGAAATGCGCTTCTTCCTGTCTCTCCAGGGAGCACCCCGAGGCCCGCCCCGCCCCCACCCGGACGCCCAGCACCGTCGCTCCCGCCTCTGAGCCCACAGAGATGGGGTCACTGCAGCGGTGACACCCCAAGCTCTGAGCGATGCCCGTGTCACAGACGTCATTTTATTATTCATTCGTTTGCTTTCCATGGCAAGTGAAAAAATAATTTAAACCAATTACATGTACAGAGGCTGGGTGAGTTTTCCTGAGGACTTCCAGAAAGGTCCCCAGCCCCTCAGATCACAAGGCAGGGTGACCTTTAACATGTATGCAAAACACCTACGAGAGTCTCGTGTGTAGAAAGGTTTCTTTATTACAAGCGTCACGTCCGGGGACAGGAGGGGGTAGGGTGGGAGGTGGCGGGGGGGGGGACGTGTGCAGGGGGGGGGCCACGCACACCGGCCCAGGGCTCATCCCGGCGGGGGGCCGCGTCTGTGGACTCAGGGGACCTGCAGCGGGGTCTCCAGCATCTCCATGAGGAAGGTGTCGATGGGCGTGTCCCCGATGAGCTTGAAGAAGAAGAGGTGCTCCAGGCACTTGAGGCCGATGGAGCGCAGCGCGGGCAGGCGCAGCAGCAGCTTGGCGAACCTGCAGGGGGCGAGGGCGGGGTGAGGCCCCAGGCGCATGCGCGATGCGGGGCCAGGAGGCCGGGGTCACGATCTGGACCATCTGTGACAGGAGAGAGCACCTGGAGCGGACGCAGGTGTCCCCAAACCCTGAGGAGCGGGAAGCGGACTGCGGGGCTGAGTGCCTCTGAAAGGCCCCGTGACCTCTTGGTAACAAGGGTTCAAAATGCAATTTTAATTCTCCTTAGAAACATGGGTGTCTATATTCAGGCCACAAGCTTTCAGGAATTGCGGCAATATTAGAAAAATAGAGTGGCACCATCTGAAAAGGCAGGAATTCCTTCCATACCGGAAAAAACTAAAGGTCACTATCAAGGGCAACGAAAACCCTAGAAACGTTTGGTTATGAAACCTCCGCGCGCATCTGGATGGCGCCGCCAAGGGGCAGCGAGGTGACGCGTGAGGTGGTCGGCCCCGTGGTGGCTGTGCCACGGAAGGCTTTTCTGGAACAGGGCAAAGGAAACAGCTGCTCTAAAAACTGCAACTTTAGACTGACGTTAACACTGAAAATGTATTTTTACTCTAAAACGCCAGTTTCACAGCACGTAAAATGCCGAGTATCTGTAATACGCCCCTGGGTTTAGAGCCACCCATCCGTAGCCAGCCACCGGAAGGCCACCGCTGTCCTCACTCCCGCGTGGGAGCAGGGGGACTCCCGGGCTCCTAAGGCGCCTGCTGTGGGTGAGGGGACCGGCCGCCAGCCTCGGGCACGCAGAGGAAGCCGAGCTCCGCTGTGAGGTGCATTCTGAACAGCGTCCACCAGGCGGCAGCACTCCACCGCCCGAGCACCTCGCCCGGTGCCGGGTGCCCGGGCCCCTCCGCTGGGTCCGCAAACCCGGTGACTTCAGCACTCTCACCCTACGCGGCTGAGCGCGGTAGCATCCCTGCTGTAGCTGCTCAGCCTCAGGATGGTCACCCTGCGTCCAGGCCAAGCTCGATGCACCCAAGGGACGCGCAGGGGGCCCGACCTCTGCAACCCCTCCCTGAGCTCTCAGGCTCTGCTGCAGGCCAGGCCCAGGTGCAGCCCTGTCTCCAGTGCCTGGAGGCGGCCCCTTCCCAGGAAACGGGCAGGTCCCACCATCCTAAAAGTGACAGTTGCTAAAAACAACCCACTTCTACACACACACACATTGATACACAGGAGACTGGAAAGAAATGTACCCCAGGTTCACAATCAAAGCTTATTACCTGCTTTACGTCTTAAAAATATTTTCCCTATGTCCCTATGCTTTTCTTATGAGGAGAAAGGTTTGTCTGGGGTTTGTTGTTGTTGTTGTTGTTGTTGTTGTTGTTGGGGTTGGTTTGCTTTACAGTAAACAGCATGACCTCGAGCCGACCCCAGGAGAAGACCGAGTATGGGCCTTCCTCGGCCTGACACCCCCCACGCAGCGTGTGCTTAGAGGTGCCTGGGAGCTGGGACCTGGGAGATGGGGAGACAGGGAGACGGGAGCTGAGAGACCCCGACTCAGGGGTTCCGTTAGCTCCCGGCAGCCAGGCCCTGTGTTGGGCTGAACTCCTCAGTCTCACCTGTTGCAGGTAGGAACAGACGGCCAGGAGTCCAGCAAAACCCCTCTCTCCTTTGGTCATATAGCCGATACGCCCTCCAGTGGCCTCCCTGGCTGGCCAAGTCATGGGACTAAGTTCCCGCCCATGGATGTGGGTGAAGGCAGGGGTGGGACTTCCCAGGTCCAGGTCCTGACCACAGAGACCCACCTCTGACCCCTCCTTCATCTGGAAGCGAAACGCAGTGTGGCTCTGGGAGGCGGCGGAGCCCCGGGAAGGAAGGAGCCTAGGTCCCTGAGTGACAGCGTGGAGGAGAGTCCCCCCCGCACTCACGGCCCACCCGGGACTCATTTCTAAACAAGAAGTGGACTTCTGGCCTCCACTGCTGGCAGCTGCCAGTCTGTGCTCACAGGTCACCGTCCCCAGGGCACAGGTTGCTCACCCACGAACAAAGGCCAACACCCTCTGCTCAGAGTCATTCGCGGCCTCCAGCAGAAAACAGGGCTCAGCCTCTGCTGGACAATTGATAGACGCTGGCTTAACGGCGAGCGGAAATTCGTGTTCACGGAGGAATCTCAGTCATCGGTGAGAACGGGGAGCCTATAAAACGAATCCTAAAAACAAAACTAATGTCTTTGAGCCAGTTTTTTCCAAGTTCCATTTTCAGTTTTCTGTGAGATTTGAGGATCGTGCTCTCATTAACTGAGTCAGCACAGGGGGAAAGCTTTTGCTTAGCCACGTTTGGGGGAGCCATCTGAGAAAAAAGCATTCTTTAATGACCAGGGGTGCCCACGCCTGTCCACAGCTCATCGGTCTGAGAGCTTCTGACCTGTGTCTCCTTTTCAGACGAGGAGCCCAGATCCATGCCTCACTGAGCCCACACAGGTGGCCGCCTGGGGCCCGCGGTCACCTCTCCTGGCTGCCAGAGTCTGCACCTCCTTCTGCAGGGGCTTCCCGGGGCGGAGCAGAGAGCACAGACCTGGGCCCCCGTGCCAGCTCCCCTGCACAGCAGCTCGGGGACCCCGGGCAAGTTCCCGGCCCTTTCTGAGCTCGCCGCCTCACCAGAAACTGGAGGTAATGAGACCCACGCGCACTTAAGCATTCGCTTGTGTTTGTTCCACACGCAAAGAGCAAACGACTTGTCAGGCGTGGCCTTCGTCTGTGCCACTGGCGTGGGGAACCGTGAACAGAGGGTCGGAGCCTCTGGTTTGGCGGAGTCGAGCTGGCTTTGCTCGTCCTGAAGGTTAGTGACCCCGGGAACGACCTCAGCAGTGCCGGCTGCACACCGCCATGCATTCGTTACAGGCACCCCCCAAGAGCGGTGGCCGCGGGCACCCCTTCCTCCCAGCCCTCACCTGCCCGGCTGCTCTGGGTACTTCTGCTTGGTGTAGGCCTCGAGGGTGGCGTAGACCTTCTCCCGCAGAGTCTCCACCTCAGAGGGATTGGACAGACCCTTGGCATCTGCAGAAGGCGGCCGAGTTAACCTCTGGGGCTACTGTCCACAGCGGCCGTCCCTACGCACACTGGCACCGCCCCTGGAGTGACCGAGACATACCGGATGGGGACAGCTGTGAAACACACACCGCTGGTCGGGGGTCTGAGCCCCCCGATCTCCCGTCTGTGCCAATCCACCCCAAAACTCTTGGGGCAAAGTACCCACTGCCGATCCACGTGGGCCATTCTAGAAACAGCGCCTCTGCACAGTCGTTAGGTGCCTACTATGTGCTGAGTGTGGACTGGGCGACGAGGCAGGGAGGCCCGTGCCCTGCATCGATCAGCCGACCGTGGCTTCAGGAGATGAGGCTCGTGTGTCAACGACTCAGTGGCTCCCGGGGCTCGTTCCCCAACCCCAACAGCATGAGACGAAACTGCTCCATCCTCCCTCCTGGCAGGTCCCCCTCCCTCGCCTCCAGGACCTGTCGCTGGTCCCGGCCCCATCTCCCCCACAGCCTCTTCTCGGCTGACTCTTCCTTTTCCCCCCACCCCAGCCTCCAGGCCCCGGGGCTCGGCCCTCCGCCCTCCTCCCCGCCAACTGGTCCCCCTCCCGGGACGAGCTCACGCCTGGCGCAGAGCCTGACACACCGGGTGTTGGCAGCCCCTCCAGCTGCATCTCTGCTCCTGCCCCCTCCCCCCGAGCTCGACCCCTATAGCCACGGCCCCCTGGCCAGCTGGCCTCGGAGTCTACTCTCGAGTCTCAGATGTCCGTGTCTGAGGCGAAGTCTGGCCCCCGCTCGCCCACGCTGAGGACCCCACCGCAATAAACAGAAACGCACGAGCTGCCATGGGACCCGTGCTCCACGCCGCTCACGCTCACGCCTGGACCGCGCCTGCCGGCGGCCCGCCAGCGCTGCCTACAGAACTGACCGCGTTTGACCGCCCGCTTCGCGACTCCCCGGCCCGCAACCTCCCACCCTCCCCTCCGGCCCCAAACGCGCAGGCTCCACGCGCCGTGGAGACTTTTCCCGAGGGGCAGTGGGGGCCGTGGTGTGCTGACTCTGCCCTCCCCGAGGGCCGGTTTCCGGCCCGGGTCCTCAGTCGCCGGGGGGGACAGCACCCGTGACGCAGTCACCTGGGTTGAACAGCACGATGGCTCGCAGGCAGCCCAGCTCCGACTTGTCCATCTGCATGTCCTTCATCTTGGAGACCAGCTCAGTCAGGACTCTGTTCGCAGGGGACAGTGACAGGCGAGAGAATCGTGAGTGCCAGGCCACAGATGACGAAGTCCACGCGACGGGCACCTGCTGTGTGACCCCGCCCCGGGTACCAGGGCCACACCAGTGAACAGATGTGGCCCCGATCCCCAGAAGCCACCGTCTAATCGAAGACACAGACGAGGAACCGCGTGGCAACAGAAAGCCAGTGCCGGCTGGGAGCACAGACCACGGCAGCGCGGGGTGCGGGCAGGGGCCCGAGGGGCTGGGGGCTGCTGGGGGGTTCGGGAGTTTGGGGAGTGTGGCAGCCAAGCAGGGCGCGGGCCTGCCTGCGTGGGAAAGGGCACAGAGGGAGAGGGGACACCGAGGTGGCCGTGCGTGCAGCCTGGGAGACTGTCTGTGACGGGTGTGGCACTGGGCAGAGGCTGGATTCGACCTCACCCTCCGCATCCCTAGTCCTGCAGCCTGTCACCCCCAAACTGTGCATCCCGGGCACCCCCAGCTGTGTATCCCGCTCACTTCATTCTCCTCCTCAAACCACCGGGTTTAATCTTCCTTTAGAGCCACTCAAGGCACAGACGCCCAGGCTGCGGCTGCTGACAGAAATGCCGCTGCCAAGTCCAGCAAGGACCTCAGCTCGGCTCACCCGGACCCTGCGAGCCGGATCCTGGCGCCTCGCACCCCGCCCCGCCCCCCAGGGTAGGCGGCTCAGCGCCCCCCCATCTCATCCCACAGGCGAGACGGCCCCCTGTGCCCGGCGCTGTGGCGGCTCCACCCCGTGCCCGCTCTCCTCCGCCCCCTCCCACGCCCCAGGTTAAAGCCGCCATCTGCCCGGGGGGCTCTGCTTCTAGGCAAGGGCAGCTGTTGGGGCTGTCCACGCTACAGCCCCGCCGCTCCCAGGCACACGCGCATGCACACGCGCGCGCACACGCACACACCGGAAGCGGAGGAGACACCTGTCAAAGATGGAGCCCACCCCGGCGCTGTGGGCGCTGCTGCGGTGCACGTGCAGACCCGTGGCCAGGAGGATCCCGTCCTGCACGGACACGGAGCGGTGGGAGAAGGAGGCGATCAGCAGCTCGTTCCACCCTGCGGGCGAGAGGGCCGTGGGGGCGGGCGTCCGGCGCGCGGGTCGGCGCCCACGCATGGGGTGGGGCGGGGCTGAGCACCCAGCTCCCGGCGACGCAGCGCATTAGTGCAGAAACACCGGTGGCACCCGGGTCCCCCGACTTGTGGCTCTGGCACCGCCACGGCCTGCCCGGCGCCGCCCAGACCGCGGCTTGAGGATGAGGATTCTGTCCGACCCCCCTCCCCGCCGATAAACGCCGACAAACACGTAACAGCTAACGCCACCCGCCTGCCGCGGTGTTGGGGGAGGGCGGCAGGCCTCGCAGCGTCTGTCCCCGAGGCGCGATGGCCTCGTCCCGTGTCATTGTCTGCAGCATGGCGAGTATTTTTCCGTGACACCCAGCACTAGCTCATTACCTAACGGGATGACATCAGCAGACTGGCTCCCCGGGCCCAGCCAGCCTCGGGAAACTTTCCCGCTGGCTCCGTGACAAAGAGGAGACGTGGCATAAGTCAATGGCACCGTGTCCCAGGAATGGGAGCCACCAGAGGACACAGCACACGGAGTCCCGAAGCAGGAAGGGACCTGGCACCCGCCCCGTGCGAGCCGGAGCCAGCATCTTTGGCCCCTCTCACCTCACCTGCGAGGTGGGGCTATCTCTAGTTTCCAATTTCCTAGCGATAATGAGACGCGGCTGCAGGTGTCCTCAAAACAGCGACTCACTTGTCTTTGAAAGTTAAACGCAAATGACAAGGCTGTGGTGGAATGTCTCACTCCCCCACTGATGACAGGGGTTTTGTCTGGGAACAAAGGTTTTTGGGGAGGGCTATCCACATTTAAGAGCCTATAAATAACACTTTAGAAAAATAAAACTACCTGGAGAGTTATCCCATCACCAGCTGGGGCACCTCCTGGATGGAGCAGGCTCCCCACCAGCTCAGGCGTAGGTCCCCAGGGGTAATTCCAAAAGGGGCACACGCACGATTGCCCCCAGGAGAAACAAAGCCCATTGCCCTTTACCTGCCCGGAGCAGAATGACCTGGTCCTCCAAGGTGAGGTCAGAGAAGTGCGGGATGCGCTTGGCCCACTCGACGAGCGTGAAGAGCTGCTTGTCCGCCGCGTGGCATATGTTGGTGACAGGGTCATTCATCTAGAAGAGGAACAGAGCATGGCGCGGGCAGGTGCTGGGGCTTCCCGGACACGCCCTGCCCGTCCGCAGCCCCGTCCAAGGCCCAGGAGATGGACAGGGGGCTCGGGCCTGGCCGGGGGACACGGGCCACCTACCGAGCTCTCCACGCTCACATCGCCGTAGGACTCTGTCTTTGGTTCAACGGCGAGTTCGGCTTCTAGAATCCTCCCCACGGGCATGTCTCCGCGGCCGCTAGCAGCACACTCCGCCTCGCTCTCCGCCCGCTCCCGGCTCCTCTGCCTCTCCTCCTGCACGGCTGGTGCACAGAAGGACTCACAGAGGTCACCACGTGCCCCGGGCGACCGGGGGGGATGCTGGGACCCACCGAAGCCTCAGTGGTATGGCGGGCATCGTCAGGGCCCTGAATCCAGGCATCATCGTGGGGCAGATGGACCAGAGAGAGCCGAGCCACGCTATGCCTGGGCGACAGTGTGGGTCCGCAAGGCCTTGTTGGGTCGTTTGTCATGGCAACAACACTGAGCAGTCAGCACGCGAAGCTTCAACAGCCTGCCCGGTGTCTCCAGGAGCCGCCGTCTCCTTACCGGCCCTGCGGTCTCCCACGCCCGCCTCCCCTGCTGCCTCTAGTGACTGTGGGCACGCGGCGGGTCAGTGGCACGCACTCCTGCGTCGCGGCGCCCCTTCCCTGCCCTCCGCCACCCGCCGCCCAGAGCTCCCCACTCCTGGAGGGGCTGACGGGCCACAGAGGCTGCAGAATGATCTGGAACCTCTAGTTTGTCACAAGAGCGAGGTCAGCGATCAGGGAAGGCAGGTGAGAGGACAGCGTGAGGTGTCACGCTCGCCACAGGTCCCAGCGGAGGGCCGCCCAGCCTCCCGTGACCATGTCACTCTGTGGCCGGGACAGAGCGAGGGAGGAAGGAAGGAGTGAAGGAGAAAAGGAAGTGAGGATAGAGCCGGGGAATGAGAAAAAGGACAGACGGAAGGGAGAGAGCGCGCGGAAGACAGCACGGGCGGCGAGGGCAGAAGCTCAGCCTCCGAGGCAAAGCGACCTTTCCGAATGGGCTCGCCTCTCCCCAGCTCAGTGACACGGGACGCGTTCCTCAGCCTCAGGCTCGGTTCCCACAGAGGTTCAGTGGGGCTCATGCTACTTCACCCATTGTTTTGCGAGGAGTAAGTGACATCATTAAAAAAAGTTTTAAAAAGGTTCTTCTGTCCCCATCTCTGTACGCGCTCAGGCTCTGTCTGGTCCCCTCCCCGTGTCCCCTTTGGGCCCCTCTGCCGTTTCTCCTCACCCCCCACCCCCACCACGGAGGGAAACTCGCGAGCACTTCGCTGTCAGCTGGACTTGCTGTTTAAAGCTGACTGTGTCTTGTGCTGAATTTTTAAGGTAGGTTAACATGTAGATAAAAGTGATGGAGGCCAAGCCCACGCCGCCTACAGGTCTCCTTGCGGTCAGCTCCCCCCACCCCACCAAGGAGAAGCCCTTCCAGCTCCCCTGGCCCCCACCCCACCCCCTGACCGCCGGTTCCCCTTGCTGGGGAGGCGGGGCGCCCTCGCCAGCCGACGCCCGTGCCCTTCCACGTGTGCGTGAGGTTCCGACCCCGCAGGTGGACAGGAAGCCTCCGGCCGTGTCCTGTCACTGCGACAGCGCAGGGGCCCTCAGTGGCGGAAGGGGTCACGGCATGGCACGCGCCCATCAGGATGCGAGTGGAGCCCGATCAGCAGGCCCCGCCCCCGGGAAGCCCCGCCCACCTGGAAGCCCCGCCCACCGGGGCGGGGCCGGCCGCCTACCTTCGCGCTTCATGCCCATGGCCAGGCACTTCTGGTAGCGGCAGTACTGGCAGCGGTTGCGCTGGCGCTTGTCGATCAGGCAGTCCTTATTGTCCCGGCAGGTGTAGACGAGGTCCTTCCGGATCGTCCTCTTGAAGAACCCTTTGCAGCCTTCGCAGCTGTACACGCCGTAGTGCTTGCCTGCTCACAAGGAGAGAAGCGTCCTGAGGTCGCCCCCCTGCGTGTCTGCTCCCTCCATCTGAAAGCCCCTGGGAAACAGCCACGCCACCTGGGAGGGAAGAAAAGCGTGACGAGCAGAGGACGCGGGCTGAGCCCAGGAGCCAAACTAGGGCCCGGGCCGCACGCCTTTTCTCCCTGGGACTCGCCGGTCCCGAGAGCATCGTCAGAGAAGCCCTGAGTTAAGACGTCATTTGCACTTATCTCTCGAGGAAACGCTTGTGTGGCTTAGAGAAAATGTTCTGGCTTCATTCAAGACACTGGTATGCAGAATAAATAAAAATGTTTATGCTCATTGTGTATTGTCTTGCACAGGGGTCCCCAACCCTGGGGCCGCAGGCTGGTACTGGTCCATGGCCTATCACGAACCAGGACGCACAGCAGGGGGGAGAGGCAGCCCAGCGAAGCTGCGCCGGGTCAGCAACTGCAGCCGCTCCCCAGCGCCGGCATCACCGCCTCAGCTCCGCCTCAGATCATCAGGAGTTAGATTCTCATAGGAGCTCCGGTCCCTGGGGCCACAAAGGTTGGGGACCGCTGGTCTAGCAGGAAAAGAACCTCAGCTTTACCAATATTTCCCCATAATTGTGGCCCAAAGACTTAGGAACCCCCTTAAAAGTAGTATCCTTCCCTATAAACTATGAGCAGGCTCCTGAATTACGGATTTTTAAATGCTATTGCCAGCCGGAGGAGTAAATCGGTACATGATCGTGATAGCACAATGTGATGTACGATTTCAAGATACGACGTAAAATCCGATGGAGGGTGGTTCACTCGATCCAGATCACCTGTTACATGTTCCAGTGACCTCACTGCCTGTCCTGCACATTCGTTTTCAGTGATCCCAGCCAGGCATGTGTTGAGAGAGCCACGACGCCCACCCCAGCCAGGCATCAGCGACCAATCCCAACACGCTAAGTGGAAGTCAAGTCTTCTGCACACCGCACGCCAGGCCGCTATGCCCCACTGGCTGGAATCGTGGGACTCGAAAAACGTAAGAGAATGGGACGTTCAAAACATAGTTATGTCTGATTCTTGATTGCAACACGGGATGCCATTTAGCTACAGACCTGACATGACTTTCTAATTCCCTTATATTTGGGGTGATAGTAACGTGAACTTAAAGTCCCTGGAAACTAACAAATGTTAATATTTGCATCCCAAGATCTTGCATTTGAGAAGATGAAACGGTGGTGAAGACAGACTGCCTGATGGAAAGCCAGCCCATGCCTGAGCGGTCGGCCATACTCATTAAATGAAGTCGCATTGGTCATAAATATGGGATTTCATCTTGGGCCCAAAGAACCCAATGCTCTCAGCTCCACAGTCCTTGTCCTGGGAAAACATGGGACCACTCTGCCATCCCTGTGGCTCTTCACAGACCTTCAGCTGAGCCGCAGGAAAGAACACCCTCGTCAGGCGGAGCCAGCACCTGCCGCTGTGGCAATGACCAAGTTGCACGGTTTGAAAGGAACCTTTTGGGAACAAGCAAACATCCACGTAGCTGAGTAAGTCCCAGGCTCCAGAAACGTTTGGTGGAGTGACATTTTGTAGTAGTGTTGGTGACTAGAAGATGAGGAAATGTTCAGTCAGCCTTCATGAAAAGCTGTAGGAAAGAAACCTGGCCCGTGTGCTCACTCAGCAAATCGGACATTCGGCATCTTCAGAATCAGTGGGATGGGGGTTGGGGGCAGCAATGACGGAGGGAGGGAAGGAAGTCAGGAAAGGAAGAATGCGGGCAAAGTGGAAGAGGACCAGTGAAAACGCACTATTTCTACCCAGGAGAAACATGTTAAAATTCTAGAATGCCCATAGAAGGAAATGTGGTTAAAATATTAAAGGTTTCATCCTTGTTGGCAATGTTATAGATCACTTTTTAAGTTTTCTTTTGCACTTTTCTAGTTCTTCCAAATTTTCTACATTGGGACATTATTTTTAGAATGATAAAAAAATACCTATATTTTTTAAATTAAAGAGAAATTCTAGCTTGAGATGCTAGCTCATCACAGCAGCCTCTCTACCCCAGATACACACCACACACTGGAAGAACTCCAGAGGAAAAAGCTTCTGAACTGTTTCTTATAAATCTAACCCTCAAACATGAAGTCACACTTTAAATTCATCAAGACGACAGGCTACAAGTCCAGTGACAGAAATTCACAGCTTGGGCCCCAAGCTGGACCACCCTAAAGGGCCCTTCTCTTCATCAGGAGACAGGTAGCAGGTGGGCAGTGGAGCAGGGCCTTCTCGGGGACCCTGTCACCTGGGGTACCAGGGAGGGGCCTTCTGCTTCTGTATGTACCTGAGGATCTGTCCCCACAGATGGCACAGATGTGCTTGACCAGAGAGCCAGGGCTGGTGGACGGGTAGTTCATGCTTCCAACCCCAGGAAGCCCGGGTAAGGGCTTGATGTCCTCAGAAATGCTGACACCATTGACCACATTGAGCTGCAAGAGAAAAAAAAATATTTACAATAAAACACAGAGCCAGGTAACTCCAACTCTGGCCGAAAGCAACAAGGGTATTCTCAGTTAAAAACAAGGTTAATTTCAAGTAGTTTCCAGAGAGTTCTGGTCAAGACGGTGAGGTAGGTTAATGCCGTGCTCACCTCCTCTCATGACCACAACTAAATCATAGACCAATCAACCTGCAGAACCACCTGAGGTCTAGCTGAACAGAAGCCCTATAACTGAGGATGTAAAGAAGCCGTGTGGAGACTGGCAGGAGGGGTGGAGACGCAGACCAGGCGGGGCCCACACCTATGTGTAACCATGTGTGGAGCAGTGGGAGGGATATCTTGGATGTAGTAGTCCCCCCTGGAGGAGTGAGGGGCCCCAGCACCACGCCCAGCCCCACAGCCCAGGGTTCCGGTGCTGGGAGGAGGAGCCCCCACAACATCGGGCTGTGAAAATCAGTGAGGATTCCGTTCAGGTAAGATAGCAGGTGGCTGGACTCCCAGGCATCCTCTTCAAGGGCCCACACACAGACTCGCTCACACCCTGGGCTCCGGAGGGACAGTGGCTTAAGCACCAGAGGCACACAGGGAGAGAGCAAGCTGTGTGACACATCATCATTAAAAATTCAAGGGTTAAAGACAAAGAAAGAACCTTAAAAGTGGCAAGAGAAAGGCAGTTTGTTACCTACAAGGGCGCTCCCGTAAGACTGCCGGCTGAGTTCTCGGCAGAAACTTGGCAGGCCAGGAGGGACTGGCATGAAATATTCAAAGGGAGAAAAAGCAAAGACCAACAACCAGGACGACTCTGCCCAGCAAAGCTACGCTCTAAAACTGAAGGAGAGATAAGGAGCTTCACAGGCGACAAAAGGCTAAAGGAGTTCATCGCCACCTAACCGGCAGTAAAGAAATGCTAAAGGGACTTCTTTAAGAAGAATGAGAAAAATGAAAGACCAAAAATACGAATAATAAAGTGGCAATAACTATATCACCTGTCAATAATTAATTTCAATGTAAATGAATTAAATGCTCCAATCAAAAAGACATAGGATGGTTATACCACATACAAGAGTAAATTCAAAATAGATTAAAGACTTAAATATAAGACCAGAAACGATAAAATTCCTAGAAGAAAACATAGGTGGTAAACTCTCTGACATAGTAATGTTTTTTTTTTCTTTCTGATATATCTCCTCGGAGAAGGGAAACAAAAGAAAAAATAAACAAATGGGACTACATCAAACTAGAACGTTTTGCACAGCAAAGGAAACCATCAATAAACGAAAAGACAACCTACTGAATGAGAGAAGATATCCACCAATGATACATCCAATAAGGGGTTAATATCCAAAATTTATAAAGAACTCATACAACTCAACACCAGGAAAAAAAAAATTAAAAATGGGCAGAGGACCTGAATAGGCATTTCTCCAAAGAGGACATACAGATGGCCAACAGACACATGGAAAGATGCTCAGTCACTAATCATCAGAGAAATGCAAATTAAAGCCACAGTGAGGTATCACCTCACACCTGTCAGAATGGCTGACATCAAAAAAGCAACAAACAAGTGTTGGTGAGGACGTGGAGAAAAAAGGGAGCCCTCGTGCTCTGCTGGTGGGGCTGCAGAGTGGTGCATCCGCTATGGAAAACAACGTAGAGTGGCTTTAAACAATTAAAAATACGACCACCACAGGGCCCAGCAATTGCACTTCTGGGTATTTACCTGAAGAAAACAAACTAATTTGAAAAGATACCTGCACCCCTATGGCAACCGCAGCGCTACCTACAATAGCCAAGATGTGGAAACCACTTCGCCGCCCGTCAACAGACAACTGGATCAAGAGCAGGTGGCACACGTGTTCGATGGGGTCTTACTCGGCCAGAAAAGAGGATGAAATCTCACCATTTGCAACAACACGGATGGACCCAGAGGGTATTATGTGAGTGACATAAGTCAGACAGAGAGAGAGAAACCGCAGACGATCTCCCTGACCTGTGGAATCTGAAGAACGAAGCAAACGAACAAGCAAAACAGACACAGACTCAAACATACAGAGGACAAACTGATGCTGACGAATGGGACAGGGGGCTGGGGACTAGGTGCAAAAGGCGAGGGAGTTAAGAAGTACGCGGGGCGGTTATGAAACAGTCGCCTGGTGCGAAGTACAGAATAAGGAACGTTAGATATTGATATAATTTAGATACACCAACAACTTAGATGATTTATATAAATAACTAAATTATATAAGTATCTGATCACTGTGCTGTCCAACTGAAACTAATATGAAATAACATGGAATGTCAACGGTAATTAAAAAAGAAAACGTTTTTTAATAAAAAAATTTCTATCACACACAAAAAGGAAAAATCGTAGTTTGCAAACGGAGAATATCTGCAAATGCCTGTGTGCGATACGAATTGAAGGGGAAAATGGGGCAAGAGGAACCGAACCGTTTCTAGAAGCCGAAACCCAAACCAGGATTCACGGCACCTCCGCATCAGAGCTCGCCGCTTCTACTCATCTTACTCGTGGGTTCCGGTTGAGCTAGAAACCCACGCCGAGCCCCACACTTAGGGCAGGTCCGCGGTGCATGCTTAAATTTCTTAGGAAGTGCCGGCCGCCTCTAGCGGGGCTCCGGGAAGAGCTATGGCTCTCAGGCGAAAGGCAGACCCCAGGAGAGCCAAGAAAACATGCAAATCCATTCATTTAGTCGATCAACAGACATTCACCAAGCAGGCGCGGTGCCAGCCGGGGGCACCAAGGCGGATAAAAATGCGCTTAGGAGTTCACGGTAAAACGAGGAAGACGTGTGCGGCCATCTCCAGGGGCCACTGCCATGCTGACCCAAATGTCCAAATCGTGGTGGGCCCGCCAGAAATCGAGAGCCCCACATGATGCTTTTGAAGGACTGAATGCTCTTCCCGTGAAACTGGAAAATCTGTGGCGCTGGAGACGGCCTGCCCTGCCCATCGTGGGTGGCACGCGGCAGGGAGCCGGCCCGTTGGAACGCCCGGAGATGTGAACCCCTCACCGGATCACAGCCAGCATCAGCTCCCCGCCAGCACCCACCCCAGTGCCCTTGGGAGATGCCACTGCCACTAAAGGTTTTGTATTCATCAGAGAAAACAAGTCTCAAAATACGAGCCAGAGACCCCATCAGCAGCGCCTCTGAGCGCCCGTGGGCACAGTGGGCATTCTAGGCACTGCCAAGGGGCAAGGAAAAGCTAGCAGAGCTGCCCCATTGCTCAAAACTGTCCAGTCTTCCTGAGGAGTCAGGACCGGCACCCGGTCCTGGGAACAACACTGCCAGGTAAGTTCGCACGGAGGTGGCATATGTGTGAGCGTCCTGTCGAGGTGGCTGGGGACCGTCAGGGTTTAGGGCAGGGCCCCTGACTTCTGTGGGGTCCGTGTGAGCTGCGAGTCACACTGCCTAACTGAAGCGGCTGCAATGCTCACGCTGAACCCAAGGCAGGGTTTCCTCCTCTGCTCAAGGCCTCCGGGACAGAAGGACTGATCGAGAAAACGTAAAACACGACAGAGCCCGAGTTAGGCTCCCTCTAAAGCTACTCGCTTGTCCACTCACTAAGCCAGCAGCGAGAACACAGCAGGCGGGCAGAGCCGCGGGTGTAAACGCCGTGCGGGATGCGAAGCTCACAGCGCCTTGCTCCAAATCACAGTCACCGGGACTTCACAGCGGTGATGTGTGTGAGGGCTGAAAACGCATATGGAAGGGAGAATTCTCTCTCTCTCTCTCTCCTCTCTCTCTCTCTCTCTCTCTCTCTCTCTCTCCCCCCACCCCCTTCTCCTCCTCGCAAACCTGCAAGTTTGCCAGGCCACGCAGTGCTGCCAGCGCTAAGAGCCACCAGAAGGGTGACCCGAGGCTGCCCTCGTTGGCACATGACACCAGAGAGCTACTTGTGTCTGTTGACTCAGTTTCCTGCCTATACGCTGAGTGTGGTCACACCTAATGCAGAGTCTCTGGGAGGACAAACGAGACAGTGGTGACTAACGCCCATGGCGATGTCTGGCACGCGGCAGCAGGTGGTCAGTCCATCATTGTAGCTGTTATTATTCCTGTAAAAACTGGTTAATTCAGACAGGAATTGTGAGCATTTGTCACGAGCTGGCGACGTTCTACCATGTGCCAGGAACCCTGCAGCGGACAAGGCCACACGCACCAGGGGGTTAAATGTTTCCATTTCTAGGCCGGGGGTTGTCAGACAGTTTTTTGACATCGTCCTAGTAGTACACTGTTAATATTTCAAGATACGTGATACATTCAGGTGTATGTTGATTTGTAAGAAACAGGTGACGAGTGTGAATTCTAGGCAAACATTTTTCCTGAGTGCGAGAAAGCAGATATTAGCGCTTAGATCCGCTCCTGGAAATGTTAGGTCAGATGACCCCACAGAAAGAGCCCTCTGGCTGACCCTGGCTCTGGCCCTTCTCAGATGGGCAAAAAAGGCCATGGGAATGAGGAGGAGGACACCATGACCTGGGATCGGGGTTCCCGCCCACCTTCCCCTCCTGCCCCGTCTGCTGGGCCAGCTGGCCCCCTGCCACCTGCATCCACTGTCCCTGCTGCCTCAGTGCCCCACGTGCGGGAAGCTTGCTCAGCGCGAGTAGTCTAACCCACGCAGCTCGACGAGGTCTCCCTACGTGTCAGACGAGGACACGGAGGCTGGAAGGGGGGTTATTCGTTTGCTCGCTCAGAGACCCCCCGCGGGAATGAAAGGGAAGAAGACGCAGTCACCGCCCCGAGGAGCTGGCCGTTGATGAGGTTAAAAGTCAGGACAGTTCAGGAAGCTGAGATCAGCGGCAACTGAGGAGAGGGGAGACTCAGCGACGGAGTTGGTATTTGAGCTAGGATCTACGACCTTCACAGAGGGTGGATGTCGGGATGGACATGACACAGGAGGGCCGTGACAGCACCCCTGGGTAGCCCTCCCCGTCCCCTCCCCCTCCCCGTCGTGCCCCTCCCCCATCCCCTTCCCGTCCCCTCCCCCCCCCGTCTCGCCCTCCCCCATCCCCTCCCCCGTCTCGCCCCTCCCCCGTCCCTCTCCCTCTCGCCCCCCGTCCCCTCCCCCGTCTCGCCCCTCCCCCGTCCCCTTCCCGTCTCCTTCCCGTCCCTCCCCTGTCCCAACAGCGTGGGCAGCAGAGGCTGGGACAGGCTGGACGAGGCTCTCTCCTCAGTCAGCCTCTCTGCTGCCTGAGGGTGTGTGGGCTCAGAGCGACGGGCGACCCAAGGGGAGGCAGCCACCGGTGCAAGCCCACCTGGGCCAGTCCCCACCCCCAGCCCCCACTGTCTGCTGCCAGGCTGAAGGGAGCACCTTAGGGCCCATGCACCCCGGGGCCCGGGGCCGGCTGCACCCTGAGAACAGGGTGGACACACCCCCCCGCCGCCCCTCTGCCGTCTGCGACTCAGCCAGGATGCGCCGGGCTTCCTGGGCGCCCCAGCCACGACGCGAAGCTGGGCCCCGCATCTCGGGAGCTTCCAGCCCACGTGCTCCCACTGTGGCCGGCCGCTGCGCGCACGCACTCCTCTCCCGGAAACGGACTCCTCCTCACGACACCGCGTCAACCGAGCTGGGGTCTTTGTCATGACCAGTGAGGAGCCTGGACCTCCCCCGGGGAGACAGGTGCCCCGGGCTCTGGTCCAGACCTGTGCCTTCCTCACTGCGCCATCTGCCAAGGTCACCTCACCGAGACACTGTGTCTCCCCACCTGCAGAGGCGTGCATGGTGTTCAGACGCAGGGCAGGAGGCGGGAGGCGGGCTGAGGAGGCTCCTCGGCCCAGACCTGTTTTTACTTGATGCGTGTAGGAGGCTCCAACTCGCCTTCACTCCAAGGGTAGGGAATGGCTTCCCTTGTTTCAGTCACTAAACGAGACGGTCTTCGAGGTCTGCTCTAGCTCTTACCTTAGTCTTTTCTAGAACAATGCAAACATTGGAAAGGACAGTAATTCAGCTGTCAGTCACCGCCTGGGCAGGAGTTAGAGGGGACAGACGCAGGTGTCAGGCAGCAGGTAGGGAGGGCACGGGGGTGGCAGGGTGCCAGGGGCTTGTAGGGCCTGCTCCAGTCCCGCCCACAGACCTCACACTTAAAGATGTGCAGCATTACACACACACGCATACATGCACACATGCAGGCGCACTCACACACAATCACACTCGCACACACGCGCACACGCACACACAGACACACATGCACGCACATGCACACTCAAGAAAATGTGGCCTAGAGCAGGGGTCCCCAACCCCCGGGCCGTGGACCAGTACCGGTCTGTGGCCTGTCAGGAACCGGGCCGCACAGCAGGAGGTGAGCAGCGGGCGAGCGAGCGAAGCTTCACCTGTATCTGCAGCTGCTCCCGAGCCCGGCATCACCGCCTCAGCCCCACCTCAGATGATCGGGCACTAGATTCTCCTAGGAGCCCCGGTGCCTGGGAGGCTGGGGACCGCTGGCCTGGACCATTTTGTCTGAAAGCTAAGCTTCTCCCCAGGTACACAATGGGTGTTTCTGGAGATTGCTCATCCACTGACATGTTTAATCTTCGGCACAGAGTTCAGTGAACGCTGTGGAAACAAACTTCTCTAGAACCTTCCCACGACAGAGGCCACCTGAATCCATGACCACATAAGTGTATAATGGCTGTCACTTAGGTACAACAGTCTAATAGTAATAACAATAACAACAACAATAATAACAGTGATGATGATAATAGTAATAAGTGCTTAAGAAGCACTGTTTTAAATCCACATCTCCTTCGAGTTCCGTAAAAGCCACTGCAGGGTCCTGAGGGCACAGCCTGCAGCCCCAGGACAGCAGGGAAGGAGCCGAGACACATGTCCTCGGTCCTCAAGACTGCGGGTCCCACGAGCCACGCGAGGGCCACCGTCCCTGCGGCAGAGCGGGGAGCAGGAAGCCGGCCTGCCGCCCGGGCCGCCCCCCCCCGCCCCTCCGCCCCAGCCGTGCTTACCGGGCCAGGTCACGGGAGGAGCAGCCCCCGACAGGCGCCTCTCAGACCCCGTCCCACCCAGGCACGGGCATCCCGGCTGCTCAGGCACCACCTCGCCGAGTGGGCGGCGAGAGCACTGGGTGTCCTGTATGTGTCCTCTGGGTCACTGGGCAAAGTGTCGCAGCTCTGTGGGTCCCCAGCCCACGCGGCGCTGGGTGTCTGGCCCGCTGAGCTCCTCCAGCACTTGGCAGGCTGAACACGGGTCCCGGAGCCAAACCTGGCCTCTGCACACGGCCCGGCTGGCCCGCACCCAGCTCGGGCTGACCTTGCAACCCCGAGCCCTCTGTACAGACACAGCGGCCCAGCTGCTCCCCGCCGGCCTCGGCTCAGTCAGAACCGAGCGTGCCTGCCGAGGCGGGCCTGAGGTCCGGGGCGGCCGCTCCCACCGGCTCCCGCCCGCTCCCACCGGCTCCCGCCCGCTCCAGAGACACCGGCACCCAGCTCGCCCCGTCTGCTTCTCGGTGCTGTGCAACCGCCGTCCGCAACTGCCTCATTCGCTCGTCGCAGCTCTTTGTCTGTCTTGCCGGCTCCAGTGTGAGAATAAAGACTCAGCCACCGACTCAGAGTGTGTCCCCGGGTCCTAGGACAGTGTGGAATGGTGGCTGACCCGCAGGGGGCCCCGCACGAGGGTGTTTCAGGGAACGGGAGCCCCTGGCATGACTTCACCTCTGTTCCAGAACCTCTCAGCCCGTCTTCCTGTCTCCAAGCCCCTGGCTTTGCCCTGTTCGCCTGGAAGCCACTCGTGTGAAAGAAAATGAGTAAACAAACCTCTCGAGGGCCCTGCATGATCGCCAGCGCCGCCGGCTTTGGGGGGGACGTGGCATCAGCACACGTCCATCGCGCCGCTGTCCGTCCCCACTCCTCCGAGCAGCCGCCCACCCTCGCGGGGTTCGCAGGTCCCTTCCTGAGCTCCTCGCTCTGCCCCAGCAGCGCTGCAGGGCATGCCGCGCGCGGCGATGCCGCCTCCCCCACGGCCCCGCAGGAGCCGCGATGCGCGCACCGCCCTGCGCAGCACCTCCCGCGAAGCCGTGGGGAGAGCCTGCCCCACGCGGCTGTTGCCCCTTTCGTTGGGGACGCGAGGAGCAGACGGGCACCCTGCCCGGCCGGCCGGCCGCCCCCCACCAGGCAGAGCCGACCGGCGCCGCACGGTAACCGCGTGAGAAGCAGCATGCGTGTGCTTTTGTGACACGGGCGAGTGGGGACGGAGGGTCGCGCAGCACCGTCACGGCAGTGGCCGGTGAGCTCCGCGGGACACCACTAGGGACGTGACAGGCACGTGCCCCTCCCAGCGGCAGCGCCGCGTCCACCGCGCCCCCCCCCCCCGCCCCCGAAACGCTGGCATCAGCGCCGCGCCGGACCGTCAGGCGGCGGCTCCCTCCTGCCACCGTCTCCTGCACCACGAAGAAGAGTCGGCTCGGGGTGGTGGCCCCGCAGGGCCGTGTCTGCAGGGACACCCAGCCCCCTCGCAAGCGCAGCTATGGGGTGCTGGGGCGGAGGAAGGACACCTACCTGCGAGCTGGGCGGGGCCACCAGGTTGACCCCCGGAGGGGCCGCCAGCGCTCCCGAGGGCGGGCCCAGGGCAGAGGCGATGACTCGGTATGGAGAGCCCAGGGCGTTGAGGGGGGTCCCCACCGCGCTCAGGGGCCGCGGGGCGCTCACCGGGGTGTCGGTGTAGCTGGGGTGCGTGTCCACCAGCTTCCCCGTGGACAAGGCTGCGAGGGCTCACGGACGTGGCACCGGGTGGCTGGGGGAGCCTGTGGGGAGAAGAACATCGTGAGGGGCTGGGAGCACAGAGCCCCACCCCCAGCTCTGCGCCCTGTCCCCTCCCTTCCGGCCACACCTGTGAACTCGAGGAGCTCACTCCCCCCCACCCCCCCCCCAGCTGGGAGGGCGAAGTGAGCCTCTGACAGCCGCCAATCTCCTCTTGGTCCTAGGAGGTCCGTGTTTGTTTCGTTTTGCTTCAGAGTCACGTAGAGATGAGGTCCTGCAGTACCCATCTTCCTCCATCTGACTGACCTCACTGAGCACATTGTCCCCAAGGTCCAGCCCCGTCATTGCAAATGGCAGGACTGCCTCCCTGTTCCTGACTAACACCCCTGCATGTGCCACATGCCATGTCTTCAGCCACGCAGCCATCGGCGGGCACTTGGGCTGTCCCCCGTCCCGGCTCTGGTGAACACTGCTCAGTGAACACGGGTGGCGGATTGTTTCAAGCGGGCGTGTTCCCGTGCGGCTCGTCCTCCACACAAACGCCCACCCGAACCCTGTCGGCCGGCCGCGTCTCGGGAGCGTCCCCTCGCGGGTCAAGGTCTGGCTGTGGAGAGGACAGTCGCTCCCCGGTCATCCTACCTGGGGCGTTTCGGTCTCTCAGGTACAACCCACAAACAGAGAAATTCCCAGTTGCCATGTCCCAAGCCCCACTGCAAGGGAGAGCCGCACAGAGGAGTGGGTCCAGGGGCCAGCGAACAGCCGGACACTCGCTACAAGGCCTCGGCGGCTTTGGGAACCTCCACATGGTGACGCTGTCAGGACTGTCAGCCCGCGAGGGTCAGTCAGCCTTTTGCAGGAGAGAAGACTCAAGCCGTTCCCCCCACGCTGCCCCCAGTTGCAGGGTGACTTGCCCCACCTCTGTGGTTGGTGAGTTCTCATTCATCTTTAAGGTCTACCTCGAGTGTCACCTCCTCCGGGAAGCCTTTCTGATACTCTTGTCTGGTTTGACATTTCCTGTTTTCTAAATAACAGCCAATTTATTTCCCTGTCTCTTCCACTAAACTAGGGTGGCGGCATTGGGAGGGAGGAGGAATGTCCATTTTCGCTTCTCCACCTCAAGCATGGTACCCAGCACTGCCCGGATCGTGAGCGGCAGAGCCCAGGGTCAAACCGTCCATCAGGAGCCCGTGCTCTCTCCTGTGTGCACCATCAAGGACAGCAGGGTGCTCTGAGGAGCCATCACGTCACCAAGTACAAGACGACTCCACTCCAAAGTGATCTCAGGCTGGAAATTCACCTGAAGGAGACGGTCCAGGGCAGCGTCCAGGGACCATGCCAGGAAAACTGAAAACCTCTGGACGGCTACCATAGAAAAATGGTCTGGGACTCCATGGACGCCCTGTGAGGCCACGACATTTACAGAGGCCAGGGGCCAGCGTGGACCTCGAGCCCATTGTGGACACAGCCTGGACCTCCAGCCAAAGTCACTGAGGGCATGGTGGCACTAGGGGTTGGGGACAGTCTATGACAGGCTGGATTTCAGAATGTGACCCCTCTGAACCTGAGTTTCGTCACCCACAGCGGAGATACACATGGCTGGTGGCCCAGTGGTGGCAGCCGCGATGACTTACTATACTGCAAAGGTGTGAGGGGTCCGTGTCTGGCCTGAAGGCCACTGTCGGTCAGATACTGAAAGGGTTTAGCCCAAGCCAGGCCACTGGGAAATGCTCATCAGGGACCGTCACTGCCAGACACTGGCAGGGACACGCCAGCTCGTTTATAGTGTCTAATTCTCTGAGTGGCTCGTAAAGAGCCACTGCTCCCGGCCCAGCACGTCCCTACCGTCCCAGCCCCCCTCCTCCAGGACCTGCCTCTCCCCGTAACCCGGCCGGACACCCGGAGGTCCCCCATGCCGACCTCCAGCCTGAACGCCGGTGCCCCACAGGTTGTCACGTGCTTTTAAGCCACCCCCTCGCTGCCAACAGTTATCACTGTGGTGCCTCCCCCGGTCCCTGAGACGGGTAGACGCTCAAAAAACGTTTGTGGACTAACTGGTGAGTGGGCTAAGTACATAACCCCACTCAGAGTTCACGACAGAAATTCTCTGCGTAAGAAATCTATGTCCTGGAGTTTACCAAAACCTCTTAAACCTTTGAATAACAAGTGTGTGTGCACATGTGTGTGTATGTGCAAGTGTGTGTGAATGTGCATGTGTGTGCGTGTGCAAGTGTAAAGTGTACACATGTGTATTGTGTGTGCTAGTGTATGCATGCAAGTATATGTGTTCGAATGTGTGTGCATGTGTGTGCAAGTTTGTGTGTGCATGCACGTGTGTGCATATATGTGTGTGTGCGCATCTGTGTGTGCGTGCTGAGGGCACTTACCAGGAAAGAGCAGCTTTGGTACTTAGAGCTATGGGATTCTTACCAAGGTGAGGGTGTTGCTTAGCAACCCTGGCCTCAGCCAATGAAAGCAAAATGCCACGCATGGGCCTTTCTGACTGGCTGGCTAGGAGCAAATAGCGAGCTGTTCCCACCCATTTGCTGTGGTGCCAAGGCAGGGACTTTGCTGTCCCATTAGCAGCCCTCCTCAGGACGGATGGGAACTTGTAGTGAATCGTTGGTAGTGGTTCACACCCACCCACGTGGAAGGGAAGAGGGTACACGCTTGCTATTCCTAAGGGCCAGTCCCCTCCACCTGAAGTCTGGTAGCAGGCGGGCCCTGTCCCACCGCTCACCCACACCGAGGCCGCCATCGCACAACGAACCCACCTGCAGGCCTCCCGTGGAGGGTGTGGGCTCCAGCCGGATGGCAGATCACTCAGTCACCCGCCCCCCCCCCCCCGCCCTGAGGGACCGCTCACGGCCTGGCCCCGCCTGGCTCGCCTGGCTGCTCAGGGTCGCAGGTGGGGCCCTGCCAACGGAAGGCCCTTTAATGGGTGCTTTGGGACGGCGGCAACAGAAAATATTTGTCAAGCGATCGCCTGAGCCACACATGCTTCTCACACTTGACATATCAACACCTTTCATGCCTGCAAAGGCGAGCCTGCCGCTCACTCCTATTGTGCAAATGCAAAAACCCGGAGACAAGGGGCTTAACGAACTTGCTGGGGGAGGGGGCGGGGGGAGCAGGACTAGTGGTCCAAGTGGTGTTGGAATCAGCGAAAAGCAGCAGATGGGGATTAAATTCTATCTAATTCCGGCCCCAGCGTGCAAGACGTCACCTATGCAACTCCTTACAGCAGTTACTCAGTTACCCGTGTTTTTAAACCATACAAGACATTTATCCTGACACTCTAAAATCTGGACAAATAATATTTAACTTTTTAGAAAAAGCCTACACAAAATTTCGTCATTTCTTCCTTGTGCATTTACAATCTCATAATAAGGGGGGGGGGAATCTTAAAACAATATTGCTCCAGTTTGTCTGCAGTGATGAGATTTAAAATATCCCTGTTCAATTGAGGTCTAAGCTGCAAACTTGGGTAAAGTTAGGAAAATAAATCATTATAAAAAATAAAATATGGGGGAAAAACCATAAGTTGTAGCTTTCTTGATAGATATACAGTAACTATAAATTTTTTTCCATCTAGAAAAGTTGTTAATTAAAAAAATTCCCTCTCATAATGCTCAGTTGGCAAGTCGAAAATTCCATTTAAAGCAGTGGTCCCCAGTCTTGTTGGCACCGGGGGCCGGTGCTCCCATGGAATCTAACACCTGAGGATCTGAGGCAGAGCTGAGGCGGTGATGCTGGCGCTGGCGCTGGGGAGCGGCTGCAGATACAGATGAGGCTTCTTCCCTCGCCTGCCGCGCACCGCCTGCTGTGCACCCCGTTCCTAACTGGCCAAGGACTGGTACCGGCCCACAGCCTGGGGGTTGGGGACCCTGATTTAAAGGATCGAGAAAGCTCAGGCCACCCCAACACTCATCATGTGTGGGCCACAGCCTCCCCTGCAGGTGTCCCCTGGCCCAGACTGTCCCAGACCCTGCCCGGCCCAGCCTCACTCCTGGCCTCTCTCAGGATTCGACCCGGCACATTCCACCCCGGCCCCTCACAATTCACACCCCAGCTGAGCCCACGAACGAACCAGAGAACCACGGTCTGAGCAGCTCAGCCAGGAGGCATTTCACAGGGCGAGGCTCTGCGCTTCACACCCGTGGACACCGATAGGGAGGCTGACTTCCCAGGGCGGGCGTGGGGAGCAGAGGTGGAAGCCCCGTCTTAGGGCGGGAAGCCTGCTCTCAACTGGGAAAACAGGGACAGGATGGAAGGAAGGAAGACCTTCCTTCTGCCCCCAGGCTCTGCCCCGGGGCCTCTCAGCAGCAGTCTGAGGACGCAGAGAGGAGCCCCTAGATGGGCTGACCCCTGTGTGCAGGCCCGCCAGCCGGCCAGCCTTTCAGAGCCCACACGGGACAGCACCAGTGACCCCTGCGTCCCCAGAGGAGGGGCGGGCGGCGGCTGGCTCCCTTCGCTCTGGGTGAGGGCCTAGATGAGGGGAGGGGGCGTGGCCTCCCTCCCACCCCCCTCCACCCCGCCCCTCCCCTCAAACCTGTAATGATGGGGGGTAGTGAAAAGCAGGCAAAGATTGATAATCAGCCTCATTATTACCAGCATTACATATAATTATGGCAAAACCTAACTCATTTGGATCAATTGAGAGAAAAATCAGTCTAAATTCGTGACAAGTTGGCAGATTACTTTTAAATTACAATTGTATTACTTCTAAGTAACACACGTGAAGAGTTTGTTTCAAGTACCACAAGCTAATGGTTATTAAGTGGGGATTTTATAAAATCTGCTTTAAAAGACTCTTGTAATTAACACCCCCTTAATATGCTAATGACGCTTCTACCGTGCTTTTTAAATCGCTGGAAAACAGATGTAACTTAAATAGGCTCAACACTTTTACAATCTTATTTGCTTAACAAACCTTTTTTGGGTTTTTTTTGTTGGGTTTTTTTTTTTTTTTTGGCGAATGAGCAAATGCAAACTAGTTTATATCATGACAATTTAATCGCCATTCCAAGTTAATCACGTCGTAAATTAATAAGGCCATATTGTTTTGGGTTAGAAAACAGACTTTCGGGACTTGAACCATCTCATTTTATAGAAGAAAAAATAATCCCAGAGAGGTTGATGACTTGCCCAAGGCCACAAAATCGGGATGAAAATGCGAGTCTCCGAGCTTATTTATCCACCGCCTGACAGTCATGTGACTCTTTATAATTCCACGCTGCTTACTTACTTCCGCAAAAATATATTTGTTGAGTGCCTACTGTGTGCCAGGTCCATGCTGGGAGCTGTGGATAATAGAGGTCCCCTCCTGGGGGCCACTGTCATTTCATCTCATTCAAGCTTCGGCCTGGCTCGGAGCTGCCAGCAGGCCAGGGCTTGTCCCCGTGAGACGAATCGGGGAACCGAGGTGCAGAATGAACGATAAGGGCATCTTTCCGAGGGCCAGTCATGAATTATCGCGGACCTAGATCCTGAGTCCGGTATGGCACAATTTCTGCCCAGCCGTCTGCACGTAACTATGGCGTTTTGCTTGTCCCCCAGGACCGAGTCACGAGCCCTGCGGGCACAGGCGGCAGTCATGCTGCCTGAAACCCAGGGGCAGGACCCGGGGCAGGGCCCGCTGACAGGGAGGGGCAGCCTGTGCCTCCAGCCAGGTCTGTGGGCTGGACCCACGTACCAGTAGGTGCACCGAGCGCACGTCAGCAGAGTGTCACGCTCGGTACAGAACCCCAGCTGAGTCAGGGCCATGGGCTTCGAATTTTCCAGAATGGGAAGGGGAACTAACTTTTACTGTGCGTTTACGATTTTCCAGGCTTGATATTTTCGAATCCCTGCACCCCAGAAGGTGAATCCCTACCCTACGGGCAAGTGCTGAACCGTGGGCAGGAAAGGCCCTCATGGCTTAGCCCCCCTCGCCCCTCCTACCACCCCAGGGGCCCCCAGGGATTCGGGGGAACCCGGTTTCAAGACTGCAAACAGCTGGCGTCCTGGGTAGCCGCGCCCACTGCCCGGGCGCCCTCATCTGCCACCGAGGGGTCAGCGACCCCCGGCCCCTCTGCCAGCGTTGAGGGTGGCGGTGACAGGGATGCCGGGGAGGAGCCAGTGTCCAGCATCGCTGGAGGATGATCAGAAACAATGGCGAAGGAGGCCGGCAAAGTGCTCGCTCCCGCGTGTTCATGTCTTGGCGACGATGGGCAGAGGCCACAGCGGTCACCATCTGCCTCTTCAGGAAGAAGGCACCCCGACCCCTGCCCCAGGAGTTAAAAACTGGGTCCGCGTGTTGGAATAAAGCGGGGTCCACCGGGGAACGTGTTTGACCTTGTCCTATCAGCACCGACGAGGGCCCGGTCCCCTGCCCGCCCCCCAGTCTTTATCCTCATTTGTCGCAATTATTTATGTGCAAAAGGAAAGATGCATCATGATCCCTAAGGCAGCTGTGAAAGCAGAGTGACACGGAGCATGTGGCTGTTCTGACACATCGGTCCCTCGGGGGCAGCGGCAGCCCCCACCCCCGCCCACCCGGCAGGGGACAAGCCACCGAGGGCAACAGCAGTGCCTGCCCTCCTGTCCCTGCGAAGGCTGACGAGATGGTGCGTGTGACGGAGGCGGCCTGGCGCGTCGCGGGCCTGATCGGCGGCCGCGGCGGTCACTCTTCTGTGACGGCAACTGAGTCAGGACCCCGGTCGGCTCAGGAAAGTCGCCGGAACCCGGGGAGAGCTCCCGGCTCCCAGAATCACGACGGCCGACGTTCCCTGGGCCCCGTGTCTCCTGTCACCGACCGGGGTCTGGCTGGTGGCACCTTCTCCGCAGGAGCACGAGGACAGGGCGGGAGTCCACGAGGCTCCGGGCACACTTCCGCCACAGTCGGCGTTCACTCTCTGTCTCTCGGCGAGATTGTAAATGTTTCAGACCACAGTTTATAGTAAGCGTGTTCCTGAGTCTCGTGAACAGTCGCCCCTCCCTACATGCACCCTGGACACTAGCCACTGACGCCCATGCACAGCCCTGCTAGCCACCCGCACGCCTGTGGAGGCAAAGGTGTTCTGGCACCACACACACACACACACGCACACACACACACCCTCACACACACTCACACACATCCACACACATGTCCCCCCCACACACACCCTCACACACACCCTCACACACACACCCTCACACGCACACACACACACACCCTCACACACACAACCCTCACACACACACACACTCTCACACACACCCACACACACACCCTCACGAACACGCACACTCACACACACACATGCGTCTTTAATCCAACCCCCCTCCCCCCGGTCTACTCCTGGGTGACAGGAGACTATTTCACAGATGGGCAGGGTCAGCTGGGCAGGACTCCTACAGATCAGCAGCCCCCAGAAGAGGCCACCAGTTAATTCTCCACATGTCACTGTCCCCCTGAGTGACGGCTAAGCTGTCCTGTGCTTTATTCCGCAGAGGACGGGCCACGAGTCTGCAGCCAGCGGGCAGTGCCGCGGCTACACGGGGCCTTGGCCCTGGGCTGTGCCCGCAGCTCTGCGGCCGATCTGTGGCCAGAGAGGCCACGTGGGGCAGCTGAGCATGGACTCTGCAGCCAGGGGCCTCGCTCCGACCCTGGCTGAGCCATTTTCTAGCTCGGGGACCTAAGACACGTGACTCCGCCTGGCAGTGCCTCCGCGTCCTCCTCAACACCGTTGGTGCCCACTCAGGGGGTGCGCGTGAGCTGTGACAAGCCGACGCCGGCCAGGAGCTCACGGGGTGCTCAGGAGGGCGGGGGCCGGCCGCACACCGGGGATTACTGCCTGATCGCACGGGGCTTACAGGCTTTGTCCCCGGCCTCTCAGAGGCAACGCCTGTCTCATCCAGGCCAGCAAATCTCCTCCTGAGCTGCTGGCAAAGCCGAGACTTGGCAGAGAAGAAGAGAAGGGTTCTTGCCCCACGGGGCAGGGCTGGAGTGTGGAGAGCGGGCACCTGTGGGCACCACCCTGTGGCCAGTCTGACCAGCGTCCTGTTCACTGACGGATGGTGGTCTGACAATGAGTAAGCACAGGCCTGGGCCCGGACCCCAGGTGATGCTCCTGAGGGTGACACTGTTTGCCTGGTGACCCCCACACAGGTCACGGGAGCCCTGTGGCTCTACCTGGTGACACGTCCAAGGGCAGGGGACACGCCGAGCGACTTCGGTGGTGCAGCACGGCTGGCCACGCGGGGTCGAGCCGGCAGGTGACACCTTCTCTGACCGGCGGCGGGGGCCTGCGGGACCTGCGGCTGGCCCTCCGGCCTCCCCCCGCCCTGCCGCCCGCCGCCTCCCCCTGCAGTGGGACTGTCCTCCAGCTCAGCGGTTGGGCAGCCTCTCGCCCGGCGCACACAAACAAAGTGGAAAACATCCACAGAACCAAACAAAACAACTGTTGCCCTCCCTCAGCGGCCACGGGACAGAGCAGCACCACAGGGAGACACGCGAACCCCACGCCCCGCCCCGCCCCCTGCTGCAGGGCAGCTGGCTTCCTCCAGGCCCCGGCCTTGCCTCCCTGCACCTCAAACCCCATTACAGACACAGAGCCCCCAGAGTCACAGAAACCCGAACCAGCACGGTCTGGGGTCTTCACGGGTTTAATTTCATTTCCTCGGGTTCCTAACTCGTCCTTCTAGAGTGACGTTTGCTTTTTACGTTAATCCGCATGTCGGTACCTGCGTGGAATGGAGAGAATAAATGTAGTAACTTTTACGAAGCGCCGAACATGTATCGGACGAGACCAGAGTGGCTGCTTCTTCACGCGCTGGCACGTCCACACCTGCGTCCTCCTGTCCCCGGCCTCCTGTCCCCAGCAGGACGCACACGACCCAGCACCACAGAGCGTCTGGGTGACGAGCCCGCCCAAGTGGCCGAGGCCGCGTGTCGCCTCCGCACCCCGGTGCCTAACGCCACGCTCGGCTCATACGAACCACCCGGAATGAATGGGCATGCCCCCCAACGCCCCCCCACATCCACGGGGAGCTCCCGCCACACCTCACAGCGGGCGCGCTCTGCCCCCGGGCCTTCAGAGGGGCTGCCATCGAGGTCGGGAGGGCAGGGACTTCCCGGTCTCAGGCCCCAACAAGAGCTCCACGGCGACCCGCCAGCCGGCATCGCAGGGCGGACGCTCCCCTCCGCGCCGGCGCCCAGAAACACGAGCTGCCTGCCCCCCGCTGACGAGCGAGAGGCCAGCTCCTCAGCTGCTGGCTCCGTTGACTCGAGCTGGGCACCTGTGCTGCTGCTGTCACCAAACCGGGGGCCTTGCGATGAGTGTGCCTGGGCGCTAAGGCAGCCCCTCCCTGTGGCGTGTGGCCGGCCGCTGGCCGCTGGGTGACCGGCTCCGGCCAGCCCGTTCTGCAAGAGCCCAGCCCCCCGCCCTCCAGGACCACCCCCACCCCCGCCCAGGTCCCTCCCGCCCGCAGAGTGGACGGAGGCGCGACCTTTGCGTGGGATTTCGGCGGGGTGGCGGCAGGGAGGGGACCAGAGGCCGTGAGCAAACCAAAAGGGACCGGAGGAGAGGAAGGCAAGCTCAGCGCGGTTAAAGTGCTGCTGTTTTCTCTTTGAAAACCCAGTGCCGGGAAGATCTGCTTCTAAATAAGACAAGCGCGCCCTTGCCGGCAGTGTCCGGGACCCGCACTCCCCGCCAGCCGGATAGTAGGTACGCCCCAGTGACTCCCCGCAACTTCCACTTTCGCACCCCACACACCGGCTGTGACAAAGCTCCTTCTAGCTTTGTCTCAGACACATTCTCACGCATGTGGGTTTAGACACGCTCCTCAGAGGGTCCCCACGTCCTGTCCCCTGTTCACTCATCCTGACGCGCCAGGAGATCCTCACCCATGGCCGGTCTCCCCCCCACCCCAATGCACACACACGTGCACGCACACACGCGGACGCACACACCCACGCGCGTGCACACACACACACGGTTCAACACGGCCCGGGCGCCGCGGGCCCCGTCCCCCAGCCCGGCCGGCCGCAGCCGCACTCACCGCCGAAGCCGGTGGGAAACTTCACGAAGTGCGGGTAATTCCCGTACATGCTGCCTCCTCGCTCAGGGGCCCCGCGGCGTCTGCAGACCGGGGCCTCCGGGCTCGCGGGCGCGGCCGGGCTCCCTGCGACCCGGGCTGCGGAGCGTGGTCATCGCCGCCGCGCGGCGGGCAGCGCGGGCTGGGCCGGCCCCCGGGGATTAGGCAGGAATCCGCCTCGCGCGCCGGGGCGTCCACCGGGCGCGGGGGCCGGCGGCTCCGCGGCAGCTGCTGCCTGTCAGTAACCGCGCACAGCGCCGCCGCCGAGATCCTGTTACCGGTTTGATGAACTCAGGGCTGGGCTGCTGCGTGCGACTCTTCCAGCTCCCCGCCGGTCCCCAGAGGTCCCCACCCGCGGCGCGATCTATTATCCAGGAAGCCAATCGATGTGTGACCGCCCCGCAGCAGGTCAGGAGAGGGGGGAGGCGGCAGGGCAGCGAGACTCTTCAGGCGCCTTCTGCCTGACTGGCACCCACAGAAATCAATGGGGTTTTATTAAAATGCATGTTCTCACCCGGCTGCTCCCCACCCCGCCCCCACCCCACCCACGCACGCAATGGGAAGGCGGCGGGGCGGGGCCGGGGGGCACAGAGCTCTGTCATGACAAGCAAGGTGAGAAAAGTGTGGCACTCCGCCCCCCGCGGTGCCACCCAGCCCCCCGGTGTGTGGGGCTCTCCTGCCAGGTGGCCGGTGGCCGCACACATCCGGGCTCTGAGCAGAAGCTTCGCTGGCGCTCCGCGTTGGGAGGCCGGGCGGGCTGCGCGGTGTGGCCGTTCCCAGGGTGTTCACTGCCGGTGCTTTCTCCTAGATCCCACTGTCACATGCCGCCGAGTCCCCCCGACACAGAGAGTGTCGGGTGGCACCGAGTCTAGGTGTCCCTTCGACGGGGGTCTGATACAGCCTTCCTGACAAGCCACCGCCCGGCCTAGACTTGAATGCCTCCAACGACGGAGATCATTACTACCATGTTCCATTGTTGGACAGCTCTTACCACCCACGCTGCAGACCTCGCCGGCGTCTGGGGTTTGTTTTAGATCAAATTGGTGGGGCTCTGCTTGAGTTTGGTCTGGGGCTGGTGTGGGGGTTTTGTTTGTCTAACGCTGTAAAGTTCTCCACAGATGTGAGGAAGCAATACGTTCCATTCGCTCCTCCTTCCCTTTCTCTGACGCTCCCATCCAGCCTGGCTGCTTCGCTCCCGTGGGAGCCACATCACGCGCCCCGAATCCGGGCGCTCTGCCCGTTTACATCTCCCACCTGAGTCTCCCCATGAGCCCTGTTCCCACGTACACGCCGGCAATGCCAGTGGGTGCCCGGTACATATTTTCACATTGGGGAATGCCTCGCGGGCGTATGCCAAAGCCGCCCGGCATGCTTCCCCTGTGATTCCTTCCACAGGGTCTCACGTCCCATGACGAGCCATAAACTTTGCCCAACGTACGAGAACGAGGAACGCGGCTTTCCCGTCTAATCCCCATTTCTTACCGGGCACCTCTGTGTGTCTGTCCCCGCCCGACCATCGCTGCTGACATGAGGACAGGACCCTGGCCCACGCCCTTCCCAGATGACCCCGGGGGGCCCGGAGTCTCCAGCCGGCACTGCATTCTCATTCACGTCATCCGTCATCCGAGAGGCCCAATACCCAGTGTCCGTACCGGGAATTAGCTCACTCATCCATGAGGATGCCGAACTCACTTCCCGTCGAGGCTAATGACCCGTCCCTTAAATGAGACATTCTGCTTGCTCCTGCCGAGCAGGTGCAGTGCGGGGGCCTGCAGCGTGCGCTCCTTGTCCGCCGACCCCGGGGTTGCTGCCCGTGCCCCACCCTGCACCCAGACCTGCTGGCGGAGTCTCACCCACGAAAGGCACTGCGGAGAGGCCATTCCTGCTGTCAATCCCCGCCCCTCGCACAGCCAGTATGTCCAATGTCCTCCCCGAAAACTTGCCCAAACCTTTATCACAGCAGCAGTTTAACTTCCCTTCGTATCACACCTGGTTGTTAAACTGGCACTTTCTTCTGAATGTAGGGACACTCTCATCCATCCTTCCGTCATCAAAGCATCTGTCCGTTTGCTTCGCATACAGTAAGTGCTTGATAAATGCTTATTGCATGGATGCTGAGATGACAGCTATGACTGTCACCACGACCTTCACCTCTGAACTAAACGTGGCCACAGAATGCTCAAGGAAGAAGGACTGCTTCCGTGGACGCCTCTGTCGCTTGGCCCCCAGCCTGCCCGTGACCATGAAGCCCTCTCGGCCAAGAGCAGCTCGAGCACACAGAACTGTGACCACGCTGAGGGGAGAGCAGGGAACATCCGGTCCCTCCAGAGGGACCCGCAGTGCAGATATGGGACACTCTAATCTGGGTTAGGGCTAGAACCAAGGAACCCCAGCCAAAGAGGTGGGCGTCAGCACCAGACCTCAGGAAAGCCAGCTCAGGTCCCCGAGAGGGAGAAAGCAGGACCAGAGCAGAGCCCGGGTGGGCCCCGAGACCAGGCCGGGCTGGGCCCCGAGACCAGGCCGGGCGGGGCCCCCAAGACCAGGCCGGGCGGGGCCCCGAGACCAGGCCACTGGTGCTCGGAGTCCGCTGAGCAGACCCGCGCTGAGCTGGCTACTCGGCTCCATCCGGGGCAGGCCGGACTCTGGCCACGGCAGGCACAGCCTTGGACGCTGCAACCCAATCGCACGAGGCCGGGCGATCTATTTTCAGATCCCACTCGCTCCTGGGGAACAGGCTCTAAATATACCTCCGGTGACTGCGGGGGGCAGATCACCACCCCGGCAGCTGAGCAGGGCGGGGCGGACGGTGGCAGAGGCCGCCCCCGAGCCTCGCGCAGCCCCAAGGCCTCGGCCACTTGTGGAACTGTATTTACATAAGGGCGAGTGTCGCTGTGTTTGACTGGTTTCCTTTAAGAGGCCCCGGCCGTGGGCTTTGTGTGCCCGTGACAGCCACAGTGTCCTCTCTGAAGACCCACTGAGCAAAGCGTGAAGCTGCCACAGAGGCCCCGGGCGGCACCGGCCTCGCTCTGCTCCTGGCCGTTTGCGGCACAGCGAGGCCTGGTGGCCACGTGAGCCCTGGTGGCCCGCAGAGTGCCCCTGTCACTTATTTATAAAAAGGTATGAAACACTGTGAAAAGCGAAATCCCCGGGGGCCGCAGTCGGAAAGGACGCGGCTCTAAGGACGTGTGGGTTTATCTCGCCGTGATGGTTTCCTCCATAACAGGGAAGGCCGTTTGATTAGTGTCCAGCCGAGACGTGGTTCTCTGACGGCCGAAAGCCCGTACGGCCGCCTCTATTTCCAGGCAGGGAGTCCCAAAAGGCCAGAAAGCACTTAGTTTCGGAAGGAACTGAGTGAGGGCTGCATTCGGCATCAGCACGCGAGTGACTCCAGTAGCAAAATGAACAGAAACGGCTAAACGCAGAGAAATAGCGGACGGGGGCGGGGACATGGCCCAGGGAAGCTGCAACTTCAGAATGTTTAGCGATGCCGGACGGAGCTTGAGCAATCTGTTTAGCGCACCACGTTCGCCTCGGAAGGGATGCTGGACCCGGTGCAGCCAGCATCAACCATGGGGCACGGAAGAGATATAATAATGGAAAACGGGATCGAGACGGTTCCTCCCAGGTACCCATCGGGGAGGCTCGTAAACACAGAGATTCCTGGGTCCTGCTGGACCCTCCGAATCAGGATGTGGGGGCTGGGGGCACCCGGACACGGGGGGCTTCAAGAGGCCCCACAGGTGAGCCCGGCGAGCACCACAACGTGAGAGCCGGCAATACAGGGCGGCGTCCGAAGGAGGCCAGGTGTTAGCTGGGCAGGTACGCAGGGCTACAGGTGTTCCATTGGGGAGCCTCCTGGCTGCCAGCAGCGATGCCCTTTTACAGCCGAACTGACGTCCTAACGTCACAGTCACTACGTGGTGGGGTCAAGCTCAGGGACCAAGTCCCCTGACTAAACCTGTGCTCTTGCCACTCACTCCACGTCACTTCACCTCGGAACGACAACCCTTGATCTGCCCAAGCCTCTGTCCCTGACCAGCAGGAGGCCCAGGCTCTGGTCAGGTGAAGGTTCTGGAAAATAGAGTGTTGGGGTGAAGTGGGGCTGGTCTGCGGCTACAGGTCTTGGAAAAACTTAGTTGGGAGGAAGTAGGCCCAAGAGACAAGCCATAGTCCAAAGCATTTAACACTCAGAGGGCCGGGTGGAGAGGCAGCCGCGCCTGGGAAAAGCTGCCCCAGACCTGCAGTTAGAGACGGAGCTGGGGCGAGAGGGGGGGGGGGCTGGCTCTAGAGGCCTTTTCCTGTGCTCGCCCAGGGGAAGGCTCTGGGCTGCCTGCGACTTGAGCCCTGAGCAGCTGTTAAGGATGCGTGCGATGCTATTTCTGAAGTTGCCCAAACACCAGCGGCTCTCCAGGTGGGATTTCAGACACATCGCAGGCTGGGGTGCAGACATTCGGGGACTGGAGCCTTCCTGACGCCAAAGCCCCTGCGGGGGGCTGACGTTGCCCCCTCCAGCCTCCGCCCTGCACGATGGGTCTGTCTAGATCCTCCGCCGGCCCCAGCCAGCCAAGACCGGAGCGCTGCAAACCAGCGGGGCCTCTCCCTGGACATCCCGGACAGTGGGCACAGCTGCGAGGACTTCGCGCGCGCCGAAAGCTAAAGCCGAGGGGAGGCGGGTCCAGCGACCCCACCAGTGGCTCCTGAACATCGTTATTTCCTCACCGTGTGAGCGGGGAGGGGTGAGATCTCCGCATTCTTCAGGGCGGCCCGGGCACGCCTGCTAACTAAGGAAAGCAATCCCGATGAGTGCTAAAGATTAATCGCCCTTCTCCGCTGCAGGGCGGGCAGAGGACGCTTCGCCACTTCCATCCACTGATTAGTTTGGCTGCGGTCGGTGGACTAGGAAGATGCTGGGAGTGGGCAGGGCAGGGGCGCAGCAGCAGGAGGGGCAGGGGGCCTCCCTCCCCGTCCATCCTGCGTCCCCGTGCACAGCTCCGACGTCAGTCTCGGACCAGTTTGTCTACTGGGACAGTAACCCAAAGCCAATGCTAGTGGGTCACATTCGCTTCAAAAGTGGACACGTTTTTTCCAATAAATCACTAAATAGTTATTGAGCACCCATTCTACGTAAAGCATAGAATTAAGTCCCATCTGTTTGCTGTCCATCTGTCTGTCTGCGAGCCTGTTCCTCTGTCTGTGCACCTGGACCTCTGTCTTATCATCTCGTCTGGGGTGGGGGGAGCTGGCCCTCTGTCTGTCTGTCCCCCATTAAGAGAAGGGACTATGGAGACGTCAAGGGTCTGGTCTGAGTCCTAGCTTCGGTCCTGAGTCACGGCGTGACTTTGAGCAGTCAGACCCCTCTGAATGTCCGTTTCTGGTATCCTCAGCCTTTACAATGAGCCCCAGATTCTGAGTTCACAGGGGTCCTGTGAGGACGGAAAGAAGGTGTGTGTTCGAAAGCCTTTCGTAAGCGTAAAGTGCAGTGACGCGGATAATTATTATGAGCGCATGACAGAAAGAGAAGGCCGTGAAATGAAATGCGGCTGCCAGGGCCTCGGTCACCCCAAGCAGCGAGGCGCAGTCCAGGGGTGGGGCGTCAGGGCCGTGCTCTCTGACCTGACCATCCGTCATGACCCCCTGGCCAATCCCTGAGCTTCCCAAGACGCAGGTTCATCATCTGGTCAAGGGTTTGGAGGCGCCTGGCTTCCTGCGGGGGGGGGGGGGGGGGGGCCGGGGGAGGGGCAGGCTTCCTAATAAAGAGACCATCTCTATAATGCAAAGTGCCCCGCTGCTATGGTAACGGGCATTATAGGATCTGGAGAGGAAGAACAGCTTTTGACAAGAACCAGAACGGGGAGCCTGCAGACGAGAGATGGGGTGGGGCCGCACGCAGGACAGAGTGAGCACCGAAGGGAACGGGGAGCAAGCCAGCAGAATTGGGGTTGCGCCTCAGCCCCTCCTGTCTGGGCCCGTGCCGGGAGGGAATCTTAAGCATCTCCACATTTCCTGCTGCTCGTGCAATTCAGGGCCCCCCTGTGTCCTTAAGCTGGGCACCCCAATGGTTTCTTAGAGAGATAAGTACGTGCAAACACCTGGATAAAACCAGGTTGTGAATTTACAAAACAAAATTAGAAATGTGCCTCTTGTTTGTCTGTTTGTTTGTTGTTGTTGTTTGTACTTACCGATGGAGGAGTTTCAGAAGTTTTTCTCGTTACTCAGTTTGGGGGCCTCCGGGTCGGTGGTATCTTCCATGCCTCCCACCAGCGTGGAGAACCAGCAAGGTCGTGCACTGTGGACAGAAGGTCAAAACCAACGCTGATGTTCATACCATCGAACCCCGTCACCGTCGAAGATGCCGCCCGTCCGTCTGAGGCCGTGGGCACAGGCGGGAAGGGGATCCCTGCCTCAGGGGTCTGTCTCTGCTCCAGACACTAGACCAGATACTTCATCCACACCAGCTTCTGCCAGGGAGTTCGATATCTTGGCTTCTGGCCACCAGGCAGCTATGAGATCTTTGAGTTTTCTTCAAGAGAAGAACGTCTGTTCACTGACATTTTCTGTGATTCCGTGATCAAAAGCGTTTCCTCTCCCAGTGGTCCCTAAATGTGTCCCATTTAGCCTTGGCTTCCTGTTTTGCCTCCTCCCGCAAGCCCCAGCTACACCTGAGGCCCTCAGGCAAGGTGGTAGTGAAGGGGGCTGGCCGCCTTCGGGGTGCCTCTTACCCACTGGTTTGGGCGCCTCCAGTAAAAGAGCAGTTGCCTCAAAGGCACACTGTGTGTGGCTATTTTGGGGTTCATCGAACGCATAGATGCCTCCACTCTTGCCAGGACCAGAGGACGTGGACATGAAAAGGAGGGGATTTAGGTTAGGAAACGGGAAGGCTCCCTGCCTGCCAGGACGTGGGGTCCACTGAATGTAGGATCTTGGGCGGCTAAGAATCTTCCTTTTCTATGGTTTTTAATTAGAACAAGACCCGTCCCTTCCTCCATTAGTTTGAGATCAAACGTACCTGCAGGAAAAAGAAGGAATGACCGATAAGTCCTTTCAATATTTTATGTGAATTTAAAGGAGCTTTGGATTTTTTCAAAAATATTCTTCCGAATGGAACAGTGCAGAATTGGGAGCATGAAGAACAGGTCATGGGATTTTAAGGGGATTTCTCTTTTCCTCTGCAGACTTCGATATTTTCACAAGTTCCCCCACGATCTTTTCCTATTATCTATTATATTGACGATGACACAAATAATTCAAGTGCTTTAAACGAAAAGTATTCTTGAGTCTTTGAATCGCTTGTTTTGGCTCTAGGTTTGTCACTAATCCCAGCCCCTTTCCGCCCTGTATTTTCTACGGCAAGCGGCTGAGAAGCAAAACGAACAAAGAGCCTGGAATCCTCACCACCCTGAAAGTGCCATATGGTTAGAGCCAAACACCCGAGTTTTATGAGCATCCCCTTGGGACAGGCCCTTGGGGCCCACTCACCTGAATCACATTAGACTGTCTCATCCCATTAATGAATCCACTTCTTCAGCCCCCCCTCCCCCCACTTCCTCCCAGCCGTGATCCGTTAATTACCATCTGCTTTTCCTGTCCCTCCAAAGTCCCTGAAAAGACACACCATCAAGAGTCCTGGACCACTGAAGCTGCTCCCATTCCCTTCTGTCCCGCCAGTATCCCACATGCCTTTGCGAAGTACGTGTCCTATGAACTCAGAAGACCTGGGTTCAAATCCCACCTCTGCCACTTACGACATACGACTTTAGCAAACAGACCCATCCACCCCGAACGTTCGCACTCCCACCTGTGAAATGGGAATGATGGCTATGAATGTGAGATTTGTGAAAACGTGTAGTTCGTGGCACGGGGAGCAGTCCCTGTGGGGACTCGGTGACAGAAAGGTCGATGGGCGGCCTCACCCTGGGCGGTTCAGCTCTTAGGCCAGACCCGGGGTTGACCAGTTGGCCGGCTGGATCTTTCTACTCTTCCCCACAAGGAGCCTTCAGCAGGTTAAACCCTGAGAGGCCAGGCTGACAAGGACCTTACCTGGGTCACGACGGTCAATGCTCTGCTGCCATCTGGACCTGTGCCCAGCAGCCCTGGAGGCTGAGCCAGCTCTACCTGCCGCGGGCAGTTGAAGTGTCCTCTTTGCGAAGGCTTCGTGTCTTCCAGCAGATTCAGGAAGCGTGGGTTGATCGACGGCTCTTTCGGCTGTTGTCGGCCCGGGGAGAAAAAACGGTGTGAGGATGGTTCCAGCCAGTCTGAGGGATACCTGACGTGGAAACCCACCTTCCGCAGCTGCCCTGTCGTCTCCTGCAAAGCCGAAGCTTCTCAAAGGTGCCGGCTGTGCCCTGCTCCCCTACTCCGCCCCTGCCCACATGCTCACCTTCCGCCTGCTTCTCAGCCCACCGAGTCCGGCCTCCGCAGCCACGGCCCTAATAAGCCACCCTCCCTGAGGTCATAGGAATCTCTTTCGTTTCAAATTCGGATTAGCCTGTCTCAGCCACGGTTCGTTTGGCACTCGACAGCACCCAGCACTCCTGAAGCAGGCTCACTGGCCTCTCTGGCTCGGTCCCCTCCAGACACAAGTCCTCAGAGGCCCCTGGCCACCTCCCCCTGGGAGGAGGGAGGCAAAGACTAAAAAAAAAAGAGCTTACAAAAATATAAGCTAGATCCACCACCCAAATATAGCCTAAAGTTTAAACACACCAAATACAAAAAAAAAAAAAAAAAGAAATCTAAAAATTTAGGAAAAAACAAAAATGGTTACCTATAAAGCAACACGTATCAGATTGTCACCGCTAAAGCTGTATGCTAGAGGTCCAAGCAGAGAGGTAAAAAATCTTCTTAAACCTACAACTCGAGCCAGACCACTCAAGGCGTGAGAGAGGGAAGATTTTGAGACAGGCAAAGACTCAGAAATTCAACCTTCAACACGCCCTTCCCCTTCCCTAACGATCATTTGAAAGCACGCTCCAGCCAAGCGAAGCAGAAAGCTAAGAGAGAGGAGAAAATGGGACTCAGGATAGTGGAAGTCAGGAGAGTGGAAGTAACCCAGAAGCGAAATGAGTTGAAATCTTAGAGTGGCTGTTCTCCCGGGGGCCTAGAATATGAAAGGAACCCAGCCCATTCGAAGTGAGGGACAGAGGTCTTTGACAAGCAGAGTTCAGAAATTTCCTGGAACAAACCTTGTAATTAGAAACTGGCTGCAGGCACCGGTCCGCTTTCCGCCTCGCATGACGTCCTTCCTCCCTCTCCCGTCTGCCTCACTTTTCCTGGCTCCTTGACGCTCCACCCCCTGCTGCCCGGGATGGCCCTGACCCGCGAGTCGCGGACAGGGACGGTGTGACCTTCCGCGTTCGCTCAGCTGCATGGCGTCGTGACGGCGTCCGCGTTGCGTGCGACCCGCCTGCAGCGCACTGTTCATCCTGCAGAACGGAAAGCTCCGCCAGCAAACAAGGACTCTTCGCCGGCGTTTTGCAGAGGAGGGAACTCAGGGGACCTACGCGGAACCGCGTGCAGCCCTGCTCTGCAGCCACGTGGTCACCTGTGGACAGACGGCGGTTCGGGAACGGCCCAAGCCAGTCCCCAGACGAGCCAGGGCGCATGGCTGACTGCGAAGGCCTGATGAGTCCCTGCCGAGGGGCCCGGGAGGGACGGGCCCGGGGCGATGCAGGGAACTGACCCGGACTCTTTCCTGTCATGAGAAAGGGACAGAAGAATCATCCTCGGGCAGAGCTACAGGGGTGAATCCAGGTTGTTAGAACCTGACGCTGATTCAGTTTGGGGGTTCGCCTGTAAAAAAAAACCCAGAAATGTACACAGACAGTAGTTTCCATTTCTGCTCTTCAGACTCATCTCTTCACGTGACTTCATAATCCTTGACCCCAGGGGTCCCCTTCTCAGCGCCGCGGGTGGACTTCCGGGAGCATGAGACGCATCGGGGGGCAGAGGGCCGACGGGGGCGGGAGCGGCACACCTGTGGGGTCACGGGAGCGCGCATGCGCTCTGAGGCCGAGACAGGAGCAAAGTGGCCGCATCGCGCGGCCCCTGTCCTTCACGGCTGGGGCGGTGGACTCATAGGAACGTCCCACTGCACCTCCCTCGGAGCGTCGCGCCCCTGGGGCGGCCCCCTACCCGTCGGTGAGGTCAGTGCTGCTTTTCCGGCAGAACCTCTCCTTACCCGCCTGGCCTCGCGTGCTCCGCGCCCTGCTCACCTGTCACCTCGCAGCGCAGCTCTGCACGCGAACGCCTCACACAGACTCGGCCTCCCCCCTCACTCTCAGGAGATCCTGTAGGTGGAAAGGAATTTAATCGGCAATAACAAGGCTTTCTATTTTTAGCGCCTCTGCCTTCTGAGCAACCGCAGTGCGCCACAGCTGGGCCGCAGCCGCAGGAGGGCTGAAGGGGTCTCCGAGAGGTCTCCAGGGAGAGTCCCCTGGAGCCTGCCTGGGACAGGCGCTGGCACCGCCCGCAGCTCGGGGTCTGGAGTCCCAGCCTCCAGGGCTCCCCCAACCCCCGCCGCCCAGTGCCTCTCTCCCTGGGGTGGTTGCGCCCAACTCCGAAAGTTCCCCCAGCTTCGTACCACCCCCCGTGGTGATCCTCCTGAAACCCAGCCCTGATCACACTCGGAAGGAGGCTCGCTGTGCCAAGTGCCATGGGAAGACCGTGGGGTGCGGCCAGGGCAGGCATCACAGGCGGGACTCGGAAGATCACAGGAGGTCACCAACATGAGTGCGGGGGTGTCGGGCACAGGGTACAGCCAGTGCACAGAGGGGCACAGTGTGTGGGTGTTTGGGGCCTGAGGAGCAGCCTGAGTGAGGAGCCAGGCTGAGGGGGGCCACCAGAGAGGAGGACGGAAGGCGGATTGGGGACAGGCTGGGGGCCAGCGCCTTCCTGGTGGCAGGCGGGTCCCTGGGCGCCGGGAGCCATAGCGGAGGGCTTGGGGAGAGTCACGTCGGAAGGCCCTGATTCCAAGGAGCAAAGAGGAGACATGTATCAGTGAGGATGGCACTGAAGGAAGATGCAAGCCATGTCACCAGCTCACCCGCCACCAGGGCCCAGACTCCCTCAGCGTCTAGCACACATGCACAGACACACATGCACACACGCACAGGCACACACAGAAACACGTGCACACACGCACAGGCACACGTGCACACATGCAGACAGACACACAGACACACGTGCACACACGCACGGGCACACACGCACAGACACGTGCACACAGAGGCACACAGGCACACATGCACACACGCACAGACACATGTGCACGCACGCACGCACATGCACGCGCGCACACGGACACATGTGTGCACACGAGACACGTGTGCACACAGGCACACACACATCACACACGCACAGACACATGCACACGCACACGTGCACATGCACACACGCACTCTTCCCTTCTGGAGCTGCCGGTCACATTCTAGGCCACAGGACAGCACAGAAGTTCTCAGATTTGGAGTCAAGGCCTGGCTTCGAGTCCGCCCCCTCCCAGGCGAGTGCCACTGTCACAGGAAATGACGTGTGGGGGGTGCAGGTGCTCAGGACACTGGCAGCTCTCTGAAAATGCAGTTTTAACACAGACCGTGCTGTGTCTTGGAATCCTCTCTATATACCTCGAGTGAGCATCCATGAGCTCGGTACCCCCAAACTTTCAGGGAGACGTGTGTGGGATTGAGCTAACGGCACCTCTCTGGGGGGCCTGAGTTGGGACGAGGCTGACACTTGCAGAGAGCATTAGGTTTGCGGGTAAGAGCAGGGTGTGTGTGCGTGCACACATGTGTGTATGTGTGTGGATATGTGTGCACATGTATGTGTGCAAGTGTGTGAACACATGTATATGTGCATGTCTGTGTGTGCACCTATGTGTGTATGTGTGCACGTGTGTGTGGGCGTGCGAGTGTGAGCACGTGCGTGTGTGTGCCTGTGTGTGACGGATCTGTGGTTTCCGGGAGGGACCCAGGCCCAGCTTGCGCAAGCCCTGCGGCTGCCAGGCTGGGCTCACGCAAACAGCAGAGGGATGGCGGGATGCCTGCCCCTCAGCAGGCTCGCCCGCTTGGCCCCCGCACCCAACCTGCACCCTGCAGACCCCCCCCAGGGCTGGGGCTGGGGCTGGGGCAGTGTGGACGGCGGTAGACGGCGGTGGACAGCAGGGACCCACCGACAGTTTCCAGCGCTTCTCGGAGGACGGGCTCCCTGACCACATGCTTTTCCGTGACATCACTGTCGGTAACCTCCGGGGGCCAGCAGGGTGGAGTCAGAGAGGACGGGTACAGGCCGCGATTCTTTGGTGGTCACAAAGGTCGGGATTGTGAGCTGCGGGAGCCGCAGGGTAGCCTCAATGGGGACAATGTCTCTGGCCGGGCCCCCTGCCCTGGGGCCTCGCAGGCTATAGTGGCCCTGTTGTCTCTGCTCCTTTTCTACACCAAAAAGCATATTGTTGAGCACAGAGGCCGTGTGTGTGTGTGTGTGTGTGTGTGTGTGTGTGTGTGTGAAGAGTGTTAGGAAATCGCATTTTGCTTTTAGGACGAGTGATGATGTGGAGTGGAAAACCCAGAGCCCAGCCAGCAGGGAAGGGTGTCCGTGCTTTCCAGAAAGAAGCCTTGGGAATGAGAGGAGGAGGGGGGAGGGGGAGGGGTGCTTCCGCTGATGCTTCCAGAACACCAGAGAGAGCTGGAAGAGATCGATGTGCCCAATGAATCCGAAGCGATTACAGCAAAACACCACCAACACCCCGGTTCACTTAAAGTAATAGCCTTAAACACTTGGCGGAAATAACTCAATTACCTCATTGATTTGGGGTTCCCGCCACCTCCCCCGACACACAACACACATGGGGCCCTACCACAGACCCACACATGTTACTTTGTGGTTGCTGCTCCTCTCCTTTTTAAAAACTAAAGTAATCGGTTTGGAAGATAAATAAAATTATACCCGTTTTTTACATGCACATGAATCGCTGAGGTCCCCACCTGCCCAAGTTGAAGGACGGCCAGTCGCATCTCTCCTTGGGACCTCCTCCCCCAAAATTAAAGAGCCCCAGGCTCACTCAGACCAAAGTGGTCCATGTAGAGAAATAATGGAGCAATCCGACCCATCGCCAGCGCCTCTCTCTCCTGCTGATGAAACCACAGACCCCCAAGTTGACGCTTCGTCACAGCTGCACCAGTGCCCGGCTCCTCACACCCCACGGTGCCCCGCTGGGCGTCCATGGAAAAGTCTCTGCACCTCTTCCCACGTCCCAGAAGCCCCCGAGCCCCAGGCCCCCTGGGAGGGCGGGTGACCCTGGACTCCGCTCGGGGTACTGGCCGGCCTTGATCTCATGCTCCTGGACCTCCGGACGCCCCTCGTGATTGAAAAACACCCCGGATGCACCAGTCCTGCCCCCGCCTGTCCCTCTCTCTTCGGTTCTGACCTCCCACTTCTCTAAGAAACATCGTTAGCGAGCTCGGCCTCCCCCATCCCCCACACATGCACTCACGTCCCCCGTCCTCGCGCTCACGGTGGGCGAGGACGGCCACCGCGTTCACAGCTTTCTCGGTGGCCGCCTGACCACGACCGACACGCAGCCAGCCGTGGACCCATCTGGTGCCCGCCGGGCGCTGGGGGGCAGGGCGGGCATGGGAAGGAGGGCGAGGCCAGGCTGCTGTCCCCGAGGATGCCCACCTCGGGACTCTCCTGGCTGTCCCGTGGGAACAGCCAGACTTGTCCCCTGGCCGGGGTTCCGGGTGTCCAGCTGCCGAAGCAGGGGACACCCCAAAACCAGTTCATTAGGTAGAAGTTGGGGTGCTCATTCTGCAGCCTCACATGGAAAGGTCACCGGCACCCGTCCCTCCCCACGCCCCAGACCTTTCTCCTTCTGAGGGAGGAGGTTTTGTGGGATGAAGCCTCTCTCAAGATGCTCACGCTCCGTTTCCATATCAAAAAGCACGGAGGCGCTCCCTCAGGCGCACAGGGCCTTCTGTCCGTGGCGCTGGCACTGAGGACCTGCTCTTCCCCAAAGAAAGAGGGAGAAGAAAGCCCCAGTTTCCTGACACCGTTATGCGCCCGCTGGGGATGCACCGGTGGCAGGACTGACCTGGCCCCCGCCCGCCCGGGCTGAGCCTCCAGTACAAAGCAGGCGGGGTCCACGTCCAGACGCCGGAAGGCCCAGGAAGGGCAGTAACAGGGCGCCTGGCTCGCAACACCACTCGGGGCGCAGGGGAGGCCTACACCGGTCGTCTAAGCTGCGGCCTGAGCGACAGGCTCGGGGACAGGACTGGAGGTGGCACAGACAGCCGCGCTCCCTGTGACCTTGTAACCAAAGGCTGTTGCCGTCGTCAGGGGGACCACACGCCAGGAGCCGAGGCTCTGAGGGAATCTGGGGTGCAGACTTGATCGGACCCTTCCCTGAGATCCACGTCTAGTTCCGGTAAAACCTACGAACCGAGCACCTACTGTGCGCCCAAGGAAGGTTGGAAGACAAGCCAGGGTGTAAGCCAGCGCCCAGAGGCAGGGAGGTGACAGAGGCCGCGTTCTCCGGCGGGGGGCCCCACTGAGAGGGGCCTGCCGGGCAGAGCCGCCGGCCCGGTGAGGGAACGGGACAGCGGCTCACGCCAGGCAGGGTCGGAGCTCAGGCCGGAGCCGCCTGGACGGATCTGAGCTCCAACGCCAGTCCCGCCAGCGACTGGTGAGCTGTGGGGCTGGGACGTGAGGGACCTCCCTGAGCCCCTGTTTCTTCCTTCTTAAAGTCAGACTGATGACCCCTTGGAGAGCTGCAGGTGGAAGGCGGTGATGGCCCCTGGCCCAGCAGAGACGTCCAGCGAACATGAGTCTCCCTCCTCTCCTGCTGCCCCCCACTCAGATATGAACGGACCAAGCTACTGACCCAACGACCTTTGTCGTCGCTGGTCCCCACTGCAGACAAGCGATGGCGTCCGCACGGCCGAGCTGCGCGGGCTCCCCTCCCCAGGTTGCGGCCCCTGCCTAGCCATGCCAGGGGCGCGCCGCCGCAGGGCACTCGGCAGGGCGGCTCGCCCCGCGTGCGGACGAGCCACCGCGCGAGGGACCGGCGGTGCCGGCACGGACGGCACACGTACCCTCTCTTGAGGGCAGGTCCGGATTTGTTTTGTTATTTTTTTTTAAACAAACACGATTTGAAATAGCTGCTCAGAAGCCTCCCCCTTGGCGCACTGCCGGAAGAGGACACTGGCCCTCCACGCTGGCTCCGGCTCCTTCCGGAGCCTGTGCATATGCATCACCCGACTTGATCCTCAAGGCAGAAAGCGGGACAGGCAGGCTTTACTGTCCCCGCTGAGCAGCCAGAAAGCCATGGCTTGGGGCGGGAGTGGGGGGGGAGAGGGGAGAGCGGCAGCGCCCCAGGCCCGGCCTGAGATGCTCCTTGGGCTGCGCTGACTCAGCCCTGACACCTGAGCGCCTCCCGACCCACATCCCAGGTCTGCTCAGCCACTGGGTTCTCAGACACCTGCGTGAGGCTCACCCCCATGGGCGTGGGTGGGGCTGGGAGGCAGTTTTGAAGAGACAGCAACTCTGAGCAAGTCCTGCCCTGTGGGTGCGCTGAACACCCCCACTCACTGCAAACCCCCCTCAGCCACTGCCCCCGGAGCCCTTCCTGGCTGCTCCCCACCCCATCTCAGAAGCTCAGGAGTCAGTGGCCCTGAGGCCAGGGCTGGGCTGAGCCTCTGAGGTCAGCTGGGGAGTTAGATTAGTCAATTCACTCCCTGAAGCTAACTGGGGACCCTCAGGGGTGCGGGGCTGCTAAGGCAGGCGGGGGATGGCAGGTGGGGACAGCATGCCGGGCACTGAGGGGCCGTGGGGAACCTGGGTGACAGGGGCCCTGCCTTCATCTGGCTGACACTCTGGGGAGGGGACACAGAAAGGTGAAACCGGACAGGCCAGAAGCGCGAAGGGGCAGGTCAGACAAGAGGGCCACGTCACCAGGTCACGGGGGTGCCGTGTGCTGTGGAAGCCGGGAAGCCTGTGGGTATGATTTTAAGTGCAGAAGCTGGCATTTGAGCAAAGATCTGAAGAGATGAGGTACCTGCAGGGCTGGCTTGCCAAGCCGAGGGGCAGCGAGGGCCAAGGCCCCGGGACCAGGGAGGAGCCGGTGGGGCTACGCAGAGGGCGGAGGGGGCAGTGGAGGCAGCACACCGGCCTCCGGGCTGGGTCACAGGGCCTCACCGAGTTTCTGTAGCGCTAACTACAGGCCTCCGCCCCTCAGAAAGTATCTTATTCTCAAAAAATTCATTGCTTCCTTCAAAAAGTGTTGAGTATTCTTCTGTGCTGGCATGGGGCCACAGAGGGTCGTGGAGGGCGTGGTGAGGCCCCCATGTCCGGGAGAGGGTAATAATACTCCAAGTAAGAATTACCGGGAGGAAAGGAGGCTGCAGGAGGGACTAACTGGCTTAAGGGCTCTGCATAACTGTGTTTGGTAAATGCTAATTTTTTTGATAGATCAGACGTTAACTTACAAAGACCCACTGTCTCCAGATATGGAAATTAAGCTTTGAAAGGGATAGGAGTGGAAAGGGGGGAGGGGTGACTTGGGAAATGAGCAATGAAATGAAGGGACGAGGGAGGGAGGGAGGGAGGGAAGGAACAGCTTTCAGGCTGAGGCACCCAGCTGAGGTTATTCCTTGTGCCCCAAGCAGCTGGCTGGGGCAGGCCTTCGGGGCTCCTGGAAGGTGCCAAGGGCAGAAAAGACAGAGGGGGGGGGCTCCAGTCCCCTGGGGTGTGGCTCTGCATCGACCTCATGGTTTCACAGGGGCCGCTGACAGCAAGGCCTTCAGTGCAAAGCCATTTTAAGGGGGTTTTAAGAGTCCCCCCCAATGCCCGGGGGCCGTTCAAAAATCCATGGCCTTCTGTGTCCTTGCGTGCAAACCTGAACCACCATGGGCGAAGAGTCTGCGAGGAGAGGCAGCCTTCACCTGTCACAGTGGAGGAGTCCGCCTGGGTGTCTGAAGGAAGGGGCGGGGCCGGGGAGGCCCCCCCCCCGCACAGACTCTCATGGGCGCTGGGCTGCAAGGACCCCCATGGCCACATGACCTGGGCTCGTCCCGCAGGCCCAGCGAGCTCCCAGCCACTGCCCACGGAAAGTGTCTCCTCCCCTCAACTTCCCATGTCAAAGTCCCACACCGGGACCTCAGCATGTGACCACAGAGAGCCGACTTTGCAGAGACTGTCACTGTGGGCCCTCGCCCAACCTGAAGAGGGGGCTGGGACACAGGGAGGGACACCGGGGTCACTGCCCAGAGGAGGACCACACGCCGAGGGCGGCCTCGGGGGACCCACCTCGGAACCGTGGGAAAACAGGTTTCTGCTGTTTGGGGCCCCAGTCTGCGGTACTTGGTCACGGCAGCCCTCGCTGACTGATACTGCGGGCAGGGTGCACGTCACATGGCCCCAGGAGGGCACATGCTGCCGTGCCATTGTGCCGCCTTCCCACAGCAGTCCTGACCCCAGACGGCCCACGTCCTGACGTTTCCCAGGTTGCCACGGGAAGCGCCAGCCATGCTGAGCCTTTAGGCCGAGTCCCCAGACACTGGCACAGCCGTGTCGAACCACGGGGTCACCAGCCTTCCAAGCCAGAACCAGGGCCTCCAACCGGCGCCCACCCGTTTACCCAGTCCCCAGATAGAGGCTCTGCCCACCGTGATGCCTCGCCCCCTGCCCCAGCTTCTGCGTCACTTGGCACTGCTGGCGGCATGGGACAGGAGCGTGACCAGCCTCATCTGACGCAGAAAGGCTCCGATGAGGGCTGGCTGCGGAGAGGAGCCCCTGCTCCCCCCACCTAGCAACGCCGGGGTCCCCGCCGGCCAGCCCCGCTCCTTGCTGGCCTCCCTAAGCTGCGCCCGAGTCACAACCAGCAGTCCCGCTGTGAAATCCTACTCAGGTGTCCAGCTTGACTGTGCCAGCTCTTTGCCCCTGGGACTGTTGTAGTCACCAGCCCCCGAAAGACACACGGACCCCCAGAAATCAGTGAGTTCTAGGAAACACACTCTTTATTCAGCCAGCTGGGTCAGCCAACTGGGTCTGCAGACCCCAAAGGTAGCAGCCCCGAAACGTAGAGGTACAGGGTTTGTAAGCCCCAAACCGCAGTCTTCATTCTGTCTGAACACAACAGTCTACTTTCCTTCTGTTTACTACGGCTCGACCCACAGGTCGGTTGCGCAGGCCGGGGCGCAGGAGCAGAAAGCGCGTTGTTAGAACGTTACGTTCCCACGGGCGACAGCCAAGCCGTGTTTTCCAGGCAGCACGGGACCCAGCCCCACGTACCCGTCCGGACCCAAAGCAAGAAGACCCGCCAACGGTTCCCAGGAGCCGCTTTCGACCTCGGTTTCCTCGCCGATGGCGGCTGCTCAACAACAACAAAAAGCCGATGGGACCAAATTGCGAAATCACAGCAGCAGTCACGACACCCACCTCCACCCTTCCAACCACGCGCACGCGACATGGCCGACTGTCAGGAGTTCGGGTTCGACTTGTTTGAAGAAACAAGAACCTCGCTTGCCGTCGACACGCCGTGCTCCTTGCGCTGACGCTGTCGCTCGCGGCCTTGACCGCGTGGCGAGGAGCGCGGCCCGGAGCACTCCCACGGCAACCCCTGAACCCTGATTTAGTCCGTCGGGGGGTGGCTCCCGGGCACCGGCCACTTCTCGAAGCCTCCAGGTGGCTCCCGAGGGCGCCAGGGCTGCACGTCCCCGCCGCGGGCAGCGCCACTATGAGGCTGTGAAGGCGAAGGAGGAGGTCACGGACTACGGGGAGAAGAGCCGGCTAGGGAAGGTTCCAGAAACGTTTCCCCCTTCCACGTCCATGCGTTAATAAACGCAGCGGACTTGCCACGGCACCGGGTCCCCGGGAGATGTCCCGAGCTCAGAGCCCCGCGTCACGGGCGGGAGTGGCAGCAGGTCTGCACCCGTCCAGGGGCCCATCGCGTCAGAATGGGGGGCAGGTTCACGTCCCCCAGGCGCGTTTGGGGACGCCGGGCCTCAGACCATTCGATATTTCTAAATGCCTGGAAATTTGTATCACAGATTGTTCCACTTTTTAATTTTTTTTTTTTAACATAAAGAGGAAATCTACAGTTTTCAAATAGAGACCAGAACGCCCTGAAGCCTTGTGTGTGAACCGTGATTAAATGGCATTGTTGGAAAGCCGGGCTGTGGACGGGAGTCCCACTCTGGCAAATCCAGGGGGTTGGACAAAGAACTGTGAGTTCCCGAGGCTGGTTCAGTGGGCGGCCGCATCTTGCAGGGTGAGGCGGGCACGTGTGTCTGGATTTGCCCACACAGAACCGACAGGTGTCCTGGGCGTGCGGTCCCCAGCTGGAAGAAAACGTGTGTCCGGGAGGTGTGTGTCGCCGGCTGGGGATTTGCAGGCGGTGGACCGCAGGGCTGTGCCAGCCCTCCCGAGGACGTGCAGGACGCCGGCACCCGGGCCACTGTGGGAAGACAAGGCGCCCGTGCCCGCCTCCGCTGGCCGCAGACTCGACAGTCCCAGGGGACCACGGAGAGGTGCCCGGGCCTGGGGACTTAGATCACCACCACCTTTTCCAGAGATCTGCTTCTTAAAGGGACTTGGGAACCAACATTTTGAAGTATGCTTTTCACGTACGGCAAAACCACAACAAAGAGAAGCCTCAGAGGGCTACCGAGAACCTGGCTTTTTGGGGACCAGGGAGGTAGACGGGGTAAAGGGATCAAATGTGTGGCGACAGAAAGAAATCTAACTATGGGAGGTGAACGCACAGTGTACATACATATATACTCATGCCTTCCTGTTAAAGCTGAAACGTATCGGAGTTCGTTAACCAAGGTCACCGTTAAAAATTAATTATTAAAAATAAAGAAATAAAGCAACAACAACAAATTTAATCACGGTTCACACACAAGGCTTCAGGGCGTTCTGGTCTCTATTTGAAAACTGTAGATTTCCTCTTTATGTTAAAAAAAAAAAATTAAAAAGTGGAACAATCTGTGATACAAATTTCCAGGCATTTAGAAATATCTGGCTGTGGCACGTCGTGAGGAGCGACTGGGTTTGGCAGGACAGCCCAGCTGGCCTCAAACGTCTGCTTCCTGTTTCAGTTTGGACTTGCTGCCAGGTGGCCCCGCCCGAGCCCGTCTCCCGGGTGCTGGCCGAGTCACCTGCAGGGAAGGGTGGTCAGCCCCCAGGGCTGGACCTTCCCCAGGAGGCCCGAGTCCAGGTCAGCCCCGCGGGGTCGCACGCCGTCCCAGCCAGGGAGCCGTCCCGGAAGCCCGCGGCGACGGCTCAGCCCGGCCGCTCCACACTGCCCGTCCCTGCTTCCAGCCGCAGAGAACAAACCAAAGGGAAGGGAAAGAGTCCAAGCAAGCACGGATTCAGGCCAGATGCCACAAGCGAGTCGTTAAATCAGTTCGGAGCCAAACCAAACTTCTGGACACCGAGGCACCACGAATCGGAATCAGGAGAAACTAAAATCGGCCGGCGTGTGCGTCCGCGACGGGACGTCCAGGCCAGCTCCGACCTGCAGCTCTTGTCCATCGACGGAGACGTAACTCCTGAACACGAAAACTTACGAACTGTTGCTTTGCACCTGAAGGCCGACGCGACCACGGGAATCCACCGACGGGAAAGAGCTGGCCCTTCGGCCCAAGCGGTTAGGTTGGTTTTCGTGGGTGAATTTTATGGCCCACGGAATCTTTTCACCTTGCTCCAGCTTGGCAGAACGCCGGACTCTAGCAAGACTTTCTCAGCGCACTCTGGGAAAGTGGGGTGGCCCACCCAGGTCCTTCTGTGGGGTCCGCCTGGAGCTCCTGCTTGCTCCCGAGCGCCCCGTTTTCAAAATAAAGCTCCTCGTTAATAAGAACGTTCCTTGGGTTTTGCCATCACTCATCCCGAATTGGTCTAGATTCTTTTTACCAGGCGCAGAAACAGGCGAGGATGGAGGCAGGAGAGTTGGCCTGTCACGTGTTTTAGAGGATCTGGGGGCGGGGGGGGGGGACCGAGACCCGAAGGCCACCTGCTCACCGTGGCAAGGCAGAAGCCCGCCTGTCGCAGACGGCCTCCTTAACCCTGAGCCAAGGTCCATCTGCACGCTCATCATAAACCTTTCTCCCTAAAAGAGCTCAAATTCGTAATCACTTGGGATGTTTTTAAACAGCAGTAGGCAGAGGTCGATTGCCAGAGCGGAGCTATTCGAGCCAGTTCTTTTAAACGACTCGTGTGTGATTTGCGTGCTGATAACTGGTGGTAGAGGCTCCGAGCGATCCCCACCACCGGAACCACATCCGTATAGTCTTCTTCACACTGTATCAGAGATTCTTGGGGTGCTCAGCAAAACACAGTATGAGGGACGATGTGGCTTCCTGTGCTTGGTCGTCAAAGGTATTCCTGCCTCCACCTCACCTTCTCGGACCTTGTTCTAGGAGAAGCTAGCTGCCATGCTGTGAGGACCTTCAAACAGTCCTACGGAAGAGTTCCCCTCAAAAAGGGGCTGAGGCCCCCACTGTCCAGCCACGGGAGGCGCCTTCTCAAAGCAGGTCCCCCCCCGCCAAGCCCGCCGTGACGCAGACCCAGCTGACCCTTGCCTGCAGCCTCACGACAGGCCCCGAGCCTGAACCACTAGCTAACCCACTCCCAGAAGCTGCGTAGATGATACGTGTCAACTGTTATTCTAAGCCACAAAATTCCCAACTGTTATTCTTAGCCAGGTAATGTATTATGTAGCAATAAATAACAAATATATAACTGATGTGCTAAGTACAAATTTATCACTCCTTCAAACGAGATATTCAAGGATCCTTATCTTCTAAAACTTTAAAAATCTTTATAATAAAGATTGTTACTAATTCCCCATAAGTAGCTCAAATAAGTTTGGGGTTTTATTGTACATATGTGAGTCTGTTTCTTATTTTGACCAATTGGCAATATTGCTTATTTGGATTGGAGTCCGTTCTCCATTGGTGGCCTTTCAGAAACCTGGACTGTTGTATGTTTGTGCATATTTATGATGAGGCTGAGGCTGTTACTTGGAGCATGACACACATTATTTGTGCTGATTTAAAAAGCCACAGGGTCTCACCAAAAATATATCTCTCTCTTAGCAAAAGAATTTATTTTCCTCCCACGGATCTGGTAAAAAGTGTTAACAGCGCCAGGAGAGAATGGACGCGTAGGTGATCTCAGAATTTTTGCTCCCTCTAAAATAGATCAAAGAATTCAGAATGATTCTTCCTGTTCGGCAAAAATCAGGAGACCAAAAATACTAAGCACCAAGCAAATCTCTCTCACCACAGGAAAGGTGAGAACCAGAAGCCTTGTCCAGAGCACATCACCCTGCTCCGGCCAGTGCATCAGCTGGCGGCGCCTGAGGGGCTGCAGCCCCCACTTGCTAGGCCCCCCGGGATTTAGCTGGGTCTGCATGTTCTGGGAGCATCTGACACAGCAATGTTTGGGAATCAATGGGAAAAACCATCTTCCAGCATCGGCTTAACTTCTGTTCAGATTGGTGCCATCCCGAACGACATGTTCCCCCTAATTAGCGCAAGTAATCAAAACTAGCGATATTTACACACGACTTAGCTATGGTTTACTTTGCTCAGGAAAGAATTACACCCACCAACTGCAGACGGGGCAACGAAAGAAATCGGGCTCTAGTCGAGATTGCAGTGTAACGGCCCCAAAATCCAGGCCGTCCAGAGGATATTTCCCAAGCATCCCAGCATGCCCCCCACCAAATGCACCTAGTGTTCCTTATTATCTAATAAGAGTATCTTTACTTTTTATCCCTCCTCCTCCAGGAAGCCTTCCCGACGCCCAGATTGTGAAGAGCCCGACTCCACGCACCCCTCCAGACGATGAGTGCTGTGAAGGCTCTACTCCCGTTGAATGCTTTTCAAAAAAACTACCATGTAAGCTAGGGACGCATGGAAACGTCGGAATGTTCCGTATCCGGTTTACGGTGGAAGTTACAAGACTCTGTGTGTGTGTTAAAATCCAGAGACCTCTGTGCTCCAAGAAAGTGAAGTTCAGTGCATGTAAACTTTTTAAAAGCCACCACGTGCCGAGCCGGAGTTACAAGCCGGGATCCATGGTCAACCTGAGCTGAGGCTGGTGCAGCTAAGTAAAAACCCCTGTGGGTGTGAAGGGAACGCTCAGACCCACAGCCGAGCCCGAACCTGGCTCCCCGGGCTGCGTTCCGAAACCCAGACAAACACGAAAGCCCCATGGGGGGGCGGCCACCCACCTGGTCCCGTCTCCACCTCAGGCTCAGAGCAGAGGGACCAGTGGTTCTGTCTCCTCCCAGGCGCCACTGCCTCCTGTGACAGCCCTGAATCCTCCCTCTCTCCACCATGCACCAGATCCGAACTTGGGCCCCAAATGTCCAGGGCAGGTGGGGCAGGAGGAACCAAACCAGCTTATCGCGGACACCCCGCGGCCTCTCACAGGGCCTGGGGACGCCTCAAAACACCAGCCGAGCCCTGTCAGGCCCAGGCGTCAGCCCCAGGGCCCTGTGGCCGTGACTGGAGGCTCGTGCACAGGACACGGAGCGTGCCATGCAGGGGCCTGGAACGAGACCTCCTCATCGGCCGGGACTGGACGCGGCAGCACAAACACAAAATGGGGCTAGATGTGAAAACACTGTCCCCCCGCGTGACGGGCATGTCCATGGCTGGGGAAAACCGACAGGGACCAGGACGCCCACCTCAGGACATGGTGTCCACGCCATGGTCCGGGATGGCCGCCCAAGCTCCAGACACCACCGCACAAAGCCCCGGGCAGCGGGAGGGGTAGGGAAGGGCGGCGTGGGCACACTTCCGCTGAGCCCGCAGTCCCCGGGGGGCCTGCCCGGAGTCACACGAACGGCCCATCTGGGTTTCAGTGGCCAGAGCACACGCACAGGGAAGCTGGGCAGTGCAAACCCCAACCGTAAGGCCCCCGATACGCTGCCCCCTTGGCTCTGCCTCCGTACCCTCCCCCACTTGTACCCCTGAACAATACAGAGCTCGTCGAAGGACTACTAACACCCCCTTTTTTCGGTGCTCTGAGTCTTGCCCATTTCTACCCCAAACCCTGCTGGAAACTCCCCCTCTCTAGCAGACCACCGCTGATCCACCCCCCCGGCTGCCACGCCAGCGAACGTGCGGCAAGTTCCACGCCGTGGGCTGAGAGCCTTCCCAACCGTGGACATCCGGCGTCTCCTGTTTTTGGTGATCACCCCTGTTATTTCCTTGGCAAGCTCTTTCACTCATGTTGCCCTCACCCTTCCCAGCTCCTCCCGTGCCCCGTGGGGTGCTGACTGTGAGGGGACCAGAGAAAGGCAGTCAGGTCGGCCTGAACCACCCCGCATTGGTCCCAGAACGCTGTCATTGTGCGTGGTGCTGGGCAGGGGAGCTGGAAGAGACGGGTGTGGGCCAGGTCTGGGGAGGCCTCCGAGACCTACTGGGAGGTGTGCACGGTTGCCGTGGTTACCAGGGGTCCCGAGCTCCATCCACCTCTCCTAAGGAGACTCAGGTGCTCAAACCCAATGCACCCCAAGGGCTGGGAGAGCAGCGATATCCTATCACCCAGCACGTCACATGCCAACAGCAAAGCTAGGGTCGCCGGGGCTGAGAGGGGACACATGTGGAAAGCCATTTGGGAATATCTGCTCAGGTCAGGAGAAAGCTAAACAGGGAAGTCGAAGCCAGCGGTCCCTGTGCCCAAGTTCACGCTGTTGCTGTTTCTTCCTGAAGCAGAACTAACGTCACATCTGTCTACGGTTCCTGTGCACCTGGCAGCCCGGTGCCAGGGATGCAGGCGGGGCGGGGGATGCAGGCGGGGCGGAGGGTGCAGGTGGACCCCCGCCTGGGACCCACTCGAGAAGGCATGCTCTCTCCCTGAGCCCCATGCTCTGGTTCCCGGCTCCAGATGGTGACGCCATAAAAGGCAAGCGTTACCCCTGGTAAGGGCATGAAGCCACGCAGTTCCCGGGCGCCACGCTCGGAGCACCCTGCCCGGCCCAGCACAGATCCCCCGCAGGGCCCGGAGATGAGGGTTCCGCGTCGGCAAGCTTTCTGGAGAATTCGGACTTGCCTTTGCAACAGCAACGTCTTTTCTGAAGACATTTACCATGTGGGACGGAAACGGGCATCCAATGCGCAGTGTGCTTTTCCGTCCTGCAAAGCAGCTCCTGGAAGGCCACAGGCGCCTCTGTGTCTGGGTGTCGCTGTGAACACGCCCTGAAGCAGGTGGGGCGTCGTCGCCCATGGCACGGCTGAGTCTTCACGGGACAGCCAGGCAGAGACGCGCTGGCCTCTGTGCGTGGCAGGGAGCTCCCCCCTGGGAACCACGCTTTTGTACCTTACCCTCATACCCCCCACAGCCTGGCCACTCGAAAAGGGCTCCCCAGAATAACAAGTCGGCATCGCTGGGGAGCATTACCCATGCAGATGCCGGGCCCCTCCCAGACCGCTGCACGAACTGGATTCTGAACGCTAACAAGATGCTCAGATGATTCACACGCACATTCGACGTTGAGACGTTGTCCTCCGCCGAACGTGCCAGCCTGTCCCTGGCCTGTTACATCATCGTCACCCGAGGACAGGCCTGCGAGACTCAGGGGCCACAGCACGGGGCCCTGTTCAGACCCCGGCAGGGGCATCTCTGGGAAGCGAGACCCAGACCTGTTTTGGTCACACTGTGACGCGCACCAGCGCCAATGGAGTGTCCGGCCCTGCCCTCCGCTCATGGGAGGCGCTCAGTAGGTCCTTTTATTTCCAACTCAAATTGTTAATTTCAACTTTTAGCAGACAGACCAAATCCACACGCTTCTGCAACACCACGCAGAAGGCCGCCTCACCCCTGAACTGTGTGTGGGACGGAGCCGAGGCCCAGCCCGGGTGTGCTCAGGCCCCGTGACCAGCACCCCATCACAGAGACAGGGGCTCACGCGAGAACCACCGCCCCAACCTCCCCAGGGAGGACCGCTCCTCCTCTGCCTCTCAAGACTCGGGAACGCGAGTTTCGTGGGGACCCTTCTCAATCCCAGTCCTGGTCCACACCGCCGCCTTCCATCCACACCGCTGCCTTCCGTCCGTGGGGTGCAGCGCTGTCCCCTTACGCTGGCCCCCCAGGGTGTGGCGGGTCCACAGAGCGGGCTCGGGGCACAGCATGGCGCCCGTGGACGCATCGGCTTGTGCAATGCCCCAAAAGACCCATCGCCTCTCCCACTTGTCGGCGCCGGGCCTCCCGCGTCCTCCCGGGGAAGCTGTGGCTGACCTGGGGCGGACCCCAGCCGTGGACACCTGGCTCTGGATTCCCGACACAGCCAGAAGTTCCGCTCCAAGGGCAGAGTGTGCCCCGGGCGCACGGGTGACGTTCAGTGTGTCTCCATGAGGCTGAATGGAATTCTCATCTCGGTTTCTCACAGTCATCCTGTCCCCCTCTGCTCGCAAGCTGACAGGTGCTAGTGCGTTTAGCGTGAGCCGACACAATCCGTGTCTAACCGTCTAACTTCGTGGTTAGGGTCTCTGGCTTTACTAAGTGACAGAAGACAGACACACCTCTGGCTCGCTCTCTCGTGCCTCCCCCATTAACCTCTCTGGCACCATGAGAACATGCCTGGGTTAGCTCAGAGGAGGACAGGAGCCGGGCTTCAGGGCTGAGGCAGCCAAGTCATCTCCGCGGAGGCCACCCCGGAGCAGCTGACAGCCAGCCGACCGCCCGCTGTGCAGCAAAACCTAGCCAAGATCAGCAGAGCCACCCGCAAACCTCCGGACGTGTGAGCAATAAACACGTGTGGGCCACGGAGATCTCAAAGCTGTTTGTTACACAGCGTCACGTGGCAACAGATAATCAATAGGATCTGAGGGATTAGGCTCCCACGACTTGTAAAGTACTATCGAAATGTAAACTAGTAAAGCTCGGGGAACTTACATACATATATATCTCAACTATAGTGATGCATATAAATACATTGTATATCTCTCCAAGGACTCCCTTGGCCTATGAGATACTAGACAGAGCCTGTGAATAAGATCTCATTAAGTCCTTCAGAGTCATGGGATCAAAACCAGAGTCAGCCCCCTGGAGGTGACCTAATCTACCCTACCTGTGTGTGGGGCCTCCTCGTCCTCAGCCACACTGACTCCCTCCCAACAGACTTATTCCTGCTGACACATCTGTGCTCTAAAAGTTATAAAAACGTCATCCTTCAACCCTGCCCCCTCTCTAGCAATTCCCATGTGGACAACCCAGGACACTGGGTCCAGCTCCATCCTTCACAACTGGTCACTGCTCTGCCTTGACACCTGCAGGCGATGCTCTGGCCACCGTGTGATTTATGACCTTTCCAAATGCCTTCAACAGGCAGCCACCTTACAAACTAAAAGCCGCGAATGCTGTACTGTTGGTCACTTCCCTGCATCCTGCATTCATCTTAAGGACCCAGCTTAACACACACAAGGACGGCCTCTCTGAAGACAGAAGGGTTGGCCTACGAAAGCTCGTAAAACAAGCATCCTCCTGGATTTCCGAAGGAATGGAAAGCCACAAGAATAAATTGGAAGAGAAACCGAGCAAGCTGCTTTTTATTTTCTAAAGGAAGGGAGAAATTACTCGGCCTGACCCAGGACTCCTCCGGCGCCTCACGCTCACTAGCACGGCACAGATGCCTCTGCCTAACAACGAGGCAGCCAGAAACGGCCTTTTTCTTCCCTAAAAGGAAAAGGAGTATTTCCAGGTCCCACTTCTCTGTCCTAAATGGTATCTTCGCCTCAGAAGCTGAAGGATCTTTTTTTTTTTTCCCTCTCACCTAGAAAAAGGCAGGAGGCAAGTGCCTGTCTAGAAAAGTGACAAATCAGACATGACATACATACAGACACACTACTTCTGTCATATTTCTTCTCTTAACTTTTCTCGGCAATTAAGGTTCCCGTGAGCCTCCCACTCCCTTTCAAACCCTGCTCGTGAGGCAGTTGTAATTAAACCCCCTTGATTTCCCAATGCTTTTTGTTTAAAAAAAAAAAAAAAAACTTTATCTTAGAAAAGTTCCTAATTTTTCCCAAACACCCTTTCCTGACTCAGGCTGTGATCATCCACAAAATCGTTCCTCTGTTTTCTGTGTCTAAACAGAGGACAAGCACTGCCTGCCTCCTCCGGGAAGTCTTCCCAGCACACGCCTAACCCAGCCTCGTTGTGATGCCCTTTCTCTGGGCTCCTGTCGGGCCCTGCACCTGCCTCTGTCACAACATCCATCAGGCTGTCTCGAACTCAGCGGTGTCCCTACTGAGTCCCATGCGCGGCCTGCAGATTCCCCGAGAAGGAGCCCTGGCCAGTTGCTCACGGCGCCCAGCCACTGTCCCTTCCCGCTGAGCCTAAACCCGGCGTTGCCTTTGTTCCTGTCTCCTTAGCATCGCAAGGGGAATGAGATGCCGCGATGGACCCCGAAATGAGCTTCATCAAATCCTTTAAAATCCTCAAGTTATTGAATCACCTTTGGGTGCCCGGTGTGGGGCTGGATTGTCAAGCGCTCTGGGGAGGTGACAAGGAATTATGAGGTAGGTCTCAGACAATGAGAGACACGCTCTCCAGTTGGCGATCGGAAGACGAGCCCAGAAAACACTGATTAACTCCATGCCGAAGTGTCCCAGCCAAGTGAGTCCCATGAGCAACGACAGTCGCTAGAGGAGAAAGTCAGACTCGGGGCGCTTACTGGAGACAGGGCAGCGGGCAGGGCTTTCGAGCGGCCTCGCACAGGAGCTGGGGTCGGGGATCGCGGGGGTGGGGCTCTCGAGGGACCCGCGCCCAGGACGCAGAGGCAGGGTCTGCGAGGCGCCGCGAGCGCGCACGGCCCGCCGCGGCGGCGGCGAGGGAGGACGCGAACGCGCGTCCCGACCCAGACCTCGTTGTCTGCATCTGCCCCCAGCGACAGGGACCGCCCGCGTCGCCTCCTTCTGAGGGGCCCCAACAAATCCTCGCCGCGGGCAGGACACGCGTTCCGAACAGGGAGGCTCGGTGCGACCAAAACCCACCGGCCGCGGCCACTCGCCGAGGGCCGCGTCTCCGCTCTGCGCTCAACCGCCCGGCGCCGCTCGCACGACTCTGCTGAACACCCGAAAACTCGCGAAAATGCCCCAAACGAAGGAGCTAGAACTCCTCGCTTCCGGGAACACATCTCCATCTTAGTTGGTGCCTCCATACTTCTCTCTCGTCTGCCAGGTCTTAGGGACCGTGTTCTTGCCGGGGTTCCATCAAACCCCAGACCTTCTGTACAGACTTTCCTCAGGGACCCTATTTTGATGGTGCCCGTAGATTTGGACAGGGAAGAAGAAAAGCAGCCAGTAAGCGATTCGGCTTTGGAGGTGGACGGTTAAACCCTGAGAGCCTTCTTTGTGATGCTCGCTCCTCGGTGGTGAAGAGCTGGCTCTATCCGCCAGGACGCTTCTTTTGCATCTCTCTCCAGTGAGAAGCAAGACATCTTTCTTCTTGTCTAAATGAGGAGCGTGTCCGTGGCCAGGACAGCACAGCCAAGTCGCCCTCTGAGCCTTGGACGCGCCTGGCGGCAGGTTCCCAAACGCAGTGCATGCTGGGAAAGCCCGTGCCGTGCCCAGCGCGTGGCTCCTGTCACTTACGTAATTCCCGAAGCCCCATCCTCGCTGTGGTCCTTTAGGACCCCAGAGAAGACTAACTAAGTGCTCCCCTCATCAGGCACTGCCCACTCATGGAAGGCTTTGGCCCTGGGCCGGGTCCGTCACCACCCCAACCCAGGCCAGCCTCTGTTCTCCTTGGCTCCTCGGCCCTAAGCGTGCGCCCTTGAGCTGCCCTCACTGTAAACGGCTTACCCTTGAACTCATCACGGTGTCCCAGGATCTTCCTGTGGGTCCAAGGAGCCTTGTTTGTGGGAATCTAAGGTGTTGTTTTCATAAGTGGACATGGGGACAAGGCCACAGCAGCTGGGCTCTCAGTCCCACGCCATTTCTTGCTGGATGACAATGGCAAAAACCACCACTTCCAGAGCCAAATGCTTACACATCCTCGACCCGAGGGGAAGGGGGGGTGGTCTTCGACCTAACCCCGTGAAGCAGGGTTTATGCCATCCTCTGAATACAGAAACAGAAGTTCAAAGAGGCCGAGACACTCACCTGGTCAGGCAACGAGTGGGCTGGGAAAAGCAGGAGGCACTCACCTAGGTCCCTCATGGGGCACCGCGAAACGAAATAAACCTCACAGGGATGAAAGAGTTAAATGCAAAAAACTGAAACTATTAAGAGAAGGAGAGAGTTTTGTTGAAGATTTGCCTGGTCTCTGGACCAAGAACGGCTTTCAGGCATCAAAGCCCTGGAAGAAACCACAAAAGAATGTAACAGATCAGTCTACACAAAAACGTAAAACTTTTCTATGTCACAAAGCCAAATAAAAAGCAAACAACACTCTGAGGGGAAACTTCTGGGAAAACAGCCAGGCTGTGTGGCACGACCCAGCTCAGTCACGGGCTGGGGCCATGTCTGGAACAGGAGACGCTGGCTCTGGGGCCGAGGCCAGTCGCAAGGTTGCAGAGAGCTGCAGGGCAGGTGTCCGAGGAGAGCTGAGGGGCACACGTCAGCATCTGCACGGCAGACGCACCGGAAGTGCCCCGAGATGTGGGTGGCGGCTCCGCCACGACCCGTTATTTTTATTTTCTTTATACTTGTCTGCAGTTTGCATGGTTTTGCAAAAAGTAGAACAACGAAAAATGGTTTGAGGCTCATAAAGATTTTATTTGAACATGAAGATCATCGAGGTCTCTCTGAGTTCCTTCCTCTCTCTTTCTCTCATGGCCACACCTCGTGAGAGAGTTCTAAAACACTCATGGGTCCTACGAGGCATTTGGGTGGGGACAGTCTTCAGTCTTACGGCCACGCACGCTGGCTCGCTTTCCGGGGCCTCACGTCCTTCACGGTTAATGAGGCGGCTTCCCAGTTCTCCCGGGACACCGGAATCTTTTCATGCAGCACAGAGAAGACGGGCCGGATCATGCCTCCCTTCAAAACACCTCTGTAACGCCACTAGCGCATACTAGCAACTGGCAACGCGAGGCCATCGACTTGTTTCCTCCAGCAGGACAGGTGAGGACCAGAAGCCTGGACATCCCCACACGGGACATTGGCGAGCCACCCAGAGTCACCAGGCTGGGGGCGGAGCCGCCAGAACGCTCCCCCGACAAAGGAGGCTCACTCTGGCGTCTGTGTGCCCCACACATTAATAGGCATCTGGGTCCAGGCAGACTTGATGGCCCTGAATACTTAATTAGATGAATTTCCTAAACACAGAAGTAGGATATATTTTAATGCATTTCTATCTCTCTCTCTATGGCAACTGATCTCAGTTACCTCAGAACTCTGAGCTCGAAAAGATAGCTCACCTGCTTATGTCCACAGGGAACATGTCAGGGGTTTACTCTGAGTATTGAGTGTGTATTTTTATAGGTTTCAGTCTTAATTAAATAGAACTGAAATCCATATTTAGGCTACTGGCAGTGTAAGCACCTAGAACGATAGGGGGAATATTTAAGAGTTGCCATGTTGAAGCACTGTTGTTAAGAGAACAGAAATCCCCTGTTCAAACCCAACGCCTCGTGCCCCGGCGTCGCAGTCTGCCCCACCGCTACGACAAAACGCCGCAGACCTAGCGTTTTGGACAACGAACTTGTCCCAGATCCGGAGGCTGGAAATTTGAGGTCGGGTGATGGCCCCTGCCGGCTCTCGAACTTCTCGTGTCCTCACACGGCCGAAGGGACGAGGGCGCTCTCTGGGGTCCCTTACGCGGGCACCGATCCCACCGAGGCGCTCCGCCCTCCCGCCCGGGTCGCCTCTGGAGGCCCCGCCTGTGCCACCAGCACACCGTGGCGTCTGAGTTCCACGTACTACAGGGGACCTCGTGTCCCAGGGGTCTTAGGGCATCTTTCCCCACCCTGGAGAAAGTCTGTGGAGGGACCGGGATCCAGCCTTCTCCCTCGCCCCTCCTCCCGCCTCCTGCCCCGCCCCTGCCCCGGCCCTGCCCCGCCCCCTCCACGCACATGGGAGGACGGCCAACACCCAACGCCAGCGCTGGAACCCAGTCCTGCTGTCATTTAGCTGATCCCAAAGGTTTAAAGGAAGTCATCCCCGTGGCACACTGGGTACGGTGACCCCCCCCCCACCAGGACAGAGGACGAGTGGGGCAGGGAGCAGAGCTCTTTCCAGAGCTGGAGGAAAGAGGCGGCGCCTGCATCATACAGGTCAGCAGGTGCCCTGGGCGGGTCACCTGTCCACTCAGGAGCACCTGGCCTCTGCCCCCTCCCGCCCGGGCGCTGGGTGTGCTAGGAGAAACCAGAAAGGGCCCTCTCTCTCTCTCTCTCTCGATGCTTGCCGTAATTCTGCAACCGCTTACGTTGTTCAGGAGGAAACTGAGGCTCAGAGATGCTAACCCACTTGCAGACTGAGAATCCTCGGTGAGGGGGAGGGAGGCGGGGGGATTTGCAACGAGGCAAGAAGACCAAAAGGAGACGTGAGCCCTGAGACATTGAGCACGAGCTCGGAGGGCACGTGTCACAACGGAAGTCCCTGAGTCTGGGGCCAAATTGACAAACGGGGGCCCCAGGCGGGGGCAGGAAGCCATGCAGACCAGACCATCCCACACTAAAGCGCTCACGCACACGCACACGCATGTACGCAGCAGGGCCGGCCGCACACCCACCAGAAAGATATTTAGGAGGCAGGGTGTGCAGCCTCTGGGGACACAGACCTGGGTTCCAATCCCAGCTCTGCTACTTACTGCGGGCAAGTCACGTCACCTTGCCGCGTGGTACCAGTGCTCGCCTCCAAGGGAGGCTGTGGGGGCTCCGTGAGAGATGACCCGTGGAAGTGCTCAGCGCACTGCCTGGCACTCAGAACCAGTGACAGCGAGCTGCGACATGTCACACTCCATGCACACCGAAATGAGAGTCATCCGTTCCCACGAACTGCCCCCCGCAGTGCGGCCTGCACCTGCCCGCCGGGCTCAGGGCCGGCTCTCCCCCCCCCGCCCGCCCCACGTCTCGTCCCGCCCCCTCCCCGCCCCCTCCGCCACCACCGCTGTGGGTGCGCCCACGTCCCGGATGCTAAGCGCTTTAGCCGGGGCAGGAAACCTCACCTCACGGGCAGGTGCTGCCGTCTCCGTGTTGCACGTGAGGGAGGGAGACTTAGAAAGGCCCCGACACTTGCGAGGGCCACACAGTACTAGGGAGAGAGGAGATGCCAGACAGTCTGACCCCAAACCCATGTGCGGATGCCCGCCCGGTGCGGCCCCCTCAACGCCAGTCCCCGGCCAGGCCCTCTGCGGCCTCCTCCCCTCGGCTGCCCTTGGCTCCCCGTGGCCACGGCTGCTGCCAAAGCGGGCAGCACTGTGGCCGGCGGGGATGGGGGGGCTCACCACGGGAGCTCTGAGCCTGGGACGGTGTGCCGCAGAGCTGGGGGCAGCCCCAGCGGGCAGGGTGGGCAGGGGGCACCGATGCCAGGAGAGAGGGCATGGGTCTAGGCGCGAGGCGCAGGACCGGGGGTGAGGCGTGGGGGTGGGGACGAAGAGGCCGGATGCGCCAGAAGTCACCCCGCCAGGCACAAACATTCCCCTGGAGCTCGGTTTAATAGTCCTGTTACCGGGGCAACAGCAAAGGGCTCTACCTCAGAGAACCCGACGCGGCCCGCGCGGGCGCAGCGCAGAGCGTGCGTGGCAGCCGTAGCCGGGGAAACGGCGGGCGACGGCGAGTGGGCGTGTGGACCAGGCCGGTCACACGGGCCTGGCCGGGCCTTTTGCCCCTGCAGTCTGGGGACTGGAGAAGCGTTTGGAGCGAGCCGTCCAGCAAGGAAGGGGGCGGAGGCATTGAAGCCCGTGGCAGCTGAGCGACCTGCCTCTGACGCCGCTAAGGACACCGGCAGCGTGTGCCTGGCCCGCCTCTGCCCTCGCGCGCCCGCACGGGGAAGAGCTCAGGATGACACCACCTGCTCCCTGGCGCCCTGTGCCAGCTTCCTCTCGCGGCAATCCATCACGCGAGACCTAGCCAGGAACTTTTATTTTTTTTAATTATCGGGAAAGGGTGACTCCCTGTCAATAAAACCCTGCCCCAGTGAGCACAGTTATCATGGGGGTCATTATTTTAAGTGCTTGAATTTTCTGCTCTAATAAGGTCACTTTCAATTTGGTAAATACTCCTAAGTCATCATCTTAATTCGTGGCCCGTCACCCGAGGAATGCTGAATAAGTCAACATAACCGAGCGACAGCTAACCAGCCACAAGGCCAGCAGTCTCTCCCTTGGCAGAGAAGCTAGGGGACAAAGCACCAGGGACATTCGTGTGTCGTCCACTCCTTCCCCGCCCGGCCAGGCACGGAGCTGAGCCCGGCTGGCTTTCCTCACTTCACCGAGATCCACGATTCAGTTAGATACACATGTTTTTGGAGAACGGCACCTTGTTTTCCACGAAGTATAAGTTCTAATTCCTGAGATGCTTTTTCTTCACTTCGCCCCCACGAGCCTTCCTCCAGGAGTAGATGACGCATCCTAACTCATAAGGGGACCCCCTCACCTGGGAGGGAGTTTGTGAACCCAAACTCACCCCGGAGGCACCAGAGACGCACTCACCATTTTAAAAGTCCTAGGAGAAGTCAACGGCAAGAAATGGTCCGTATCATTGCTGAGGTTTTTTGGTATACATTTGGGTTTTGTTTTATGGGGAGTAGCTTGTAGTTGTTCAAATGGTTTTTAAAAATACCAGCCCATGTTTGTTTTCCCAAGGCAGATAGGGCTGTGTGCAAAGCAGAAACAATCCTAGATTCACGCCTCACCAAAGGGACCCCCCCCCGGCTCATTCCAGAGGCACCCCCCCAAAAAAACATGGCAGCCAGCCAAACTCAATTCCCAAGAAGCCCCTCTGAAGAAGGGCCTTAAACAAGTCACTGCACGTCAGGAAGGAGAGGATCGGCCCATGAGCTGGGGGTCCGATCCAAGCTGATCTGCAGTGGGGAGCTAGCCCCCCCCCACACGCACACACACACGTGCGCGCGCACACACACCCAGGGACAGCCAGCCCACCGAGAGGCACAAACACCGCACCCCACACCACACAGACGGGTAGGCACCCTCCCCCCCTCGGCCCAGCAGTCTCTTGAGGCTGCTGACATCACAAAGGTGTCAACCGGCAGCGTCATCGTCACGTGCTCACCCCTGGCTCTCCTTCGCTCGCGAGCGCAGGGCAAGGGTGAGGCCTTTCGGAGCTGCCAAGCGGGCCGGCGTCCAGCTGCGGTCTGGGAGCGCGGCCGGCAGAGCCGCCCGGCGGGACGCCCGCCTCACATTTCAGCTTCCGCTCGCTTCTCCCGTAACGGAAACTGCTTCGCGCAGAGCTAGGGAGCAGCGGCTCTTTCCAGCGCCTGCCCCGCGGCCGCCTTCGGGTCAGAGGGACAGTGCCGCGGGCCAGCCCCCCGTGAGACAGCGGCAGGAGGGCCGTGCGCTGTGGCGTCCTGCTATGTCCCTGGCGTCGGGCCCCGGGCCGGGCTGGTTACTCTTCTCCTTCGGAATGGGGCTGGTTTCGGGCTCGAAGTGCCCAGGCCAGTGTCAGTGTCAAGTCCAGGAAGTGACCTGCACGGGGATGCGGCTGACCGAGTACCCCCCCGACATCCCCCTCAACACCCGCAGACTCTACCTGAACGACAACGCCATCACGTTTCTGCCGGCGATGGACCTGGGGCTCCTCAGCGACCTCGTTTACCTGGACTGCCGGAATAACCTGATTGGCGAGGTGATGGATTACACCTTCGTCGGCGTCTTCAAGCTCATCTACCTCGATCTCAGCTCCAACAACCTCACCTCGATCTCCCCGTACGGCTTCGCCGTGCTCGGCAACCTGGTGCACCTCAATATCTCCAACAACCCGCACCTGTCCTCTCTGAACAGGTACACCTTTGCCAACACCAGCTCCCTGCGGTACCTGGACCTGAGGAACACCAGCCTGCAGACCTTGGACCACACTGCCTTCCAGGGCCTCCTGACGCTGCACACCCTATACCTGAGTGGAAACCCGTGGAGGTGCAACTGCTCCTTCCTGGATTTCACCATCTACCTCATAGTGGCCCATCTGAACCACCCAGGTGAGCATGGGACAGGCACAGGGGCGGGGGGGGTATGGGGGCGGGTCCCTCGGCTCCGGGAAAGGTAACGTCCAGAGGTGGGCCAGGCGTGGAGTGGACCGGGAGCGTCCTTGCCCTTGGGCTAAGTGCAAGGGGGCTGAGCTCTAGGCCCAGATTCAGCACATGCCCCTCGGCTGCCCTTGGCAAGGTCACGGCTTCTCGGAGCCTCAGTGTCCTGATCCACAAAATGGGGATGATATCACCGATCGTACAGTTGTGTCAACCTAAAACGATACGTGTGGGTGTGACACGTTACCATAACGACGAAGGACGAGCGACACAGGGCCACCGTGTCTCATTGGCCAACTGTTTAAAGCTGTTTCGTTCAGTGGCCAAAGGTCCCCAGGATCTCGGAGGAAGTTCAGTCACTCGTGGGCAGGAGAAAAGCCAGCAGGATGATGATGTGTGGAAGGGGAGGTCAGAGGGGCAAGGAGGGACAGGGGAGCCGCCCGGACAGCGGGACAGGAGGCGAGGGCAGGGGGAGGGGAAGGCTGGCCGGCCCCTTAGTCTTCAGGATGCCGACCTCACAGGAGGGGCAGGAGGGCATGACCCAGGAGACCGGCCGCCAGCGCCGCTGCGTCCAGGGGGAGTTCAGCCTCACAGGCGGGTCCTTGATTCTCTCCCCGCCGAGCTTTCCCAGCCTGTTGCTGCCACTGTCCACTGTCCCCACCCTTCCGCCAAAGCTCCTGGGGCACCCCGACGCCTCACCCCTCATCCTTCAGACAGGTATAAGAACAGAACCAGCCTACCCACAGCTGTCGTTGGGGTGAAGCGAGGACACTGATGAGCTGCCATTCGCATTGAGCCCCGCACACCGCGGGCGCTGCACAGGCGAACGGCTGGCAGCCGTGGAAGGACAGGGAGGGTGCCGAGAGAGTGGCAGACGTCAGGCAGGCGGTCCCAGGGGGCTCGGCACGTGTGGCAGCAGAGGGCGTGATGTAGAGGTGCAAGCGGGGTACAGCTAGGGTGCTGGGAGGTGGGCAGCACGTCCCAGCACCCCAGTCCCTGAGAAAACGGGGCAGAGGGAACTTGGAGGGAGTGGCCATTAGACAAGCTACAGACCCGGGGTTCAGAGGAAGCCTGGCGGACACCACCCAGAGCCCCAGTCAGCGCTTGGTCTCCGCCTGGGCCATGAGGCTCGGGGCCTGGCGCAGAAGCCTACGTGAAGACAGACCCCACTTCCGGGAACAGGTGTGGACAGGTAGGGGAGATCTGAGCCGAGGGCAGGGAGGTCAGTCCCGCCGTGGGGCAGACGTGGCCTGGGGAGAAAGAAGTCTCCTACTTTGCGTGATCCGGGGGGTCTGAAGAGGACTGCGTGACAGACGCCTCTGCCCCAATATCTCTGAGATTCACCCATCTGGGTCCCCAAAACCGCCCCGATCTTGAAGAGGAACCCGAGGAACACGTGAGCTGCCGGCCAGAACGATACGAATGCGCGGAACGCTGCTCAGCGCTCCTGTCGATCAGCGGAGGGGGCCCCCGACGCTGCGGCCCCTCGGAGGAAGTCGAGGTCCGGGAAGGCAATGCGGAGGCGGCAAATGACCACGCCATGGCGACAGCACGTCCCTCCTCGGCCCGTTTAGCTAAGTTCGCCCCACAGAGAGGCCGTGCGGGTGACTCGTCCACCTGATCCCACGACAACTGCGCTGAACAGAAACGATAAAATGTTCCCCACGGGCAAGCGCTTGGGTGCCGTTGGCTCTTCATCTGAGAAGCCGTCAGCAGGTGCCCTGAAGACGCGGCCGCTCCCAGAGTCCACGGAACCGCTCTGCGGTGAAAGTCCCAGCAGCAACGGAGGTGCCACGAGGCGCCGGCGGCCAGGGACGCTCGTGAGCCCCGAAGGAGACGGCGAGAACACAGCCCTGCACTTCCGTCTCCTCCTTGGCCGAGGTCAGCAGGCAGGAGGCCTGAGTCCCGGCGGGAACTGGAACGTTCCCGTCACCAGTGCTACCCGAATGTGAGCGAGCTCTTCCCGGGACAGACTGCGGTGCCTCTCAGGGACTCACACAGCTCTGGACCCCGGATGGAAGGGCCTGGCCACCTGCACGCCCTGACCCCCATCTCAAGGGCCTCTGCGCCCCGCGCCCCTCCCGGGCCCCCTGCTCAACCAGGGCTCCTCAAACTCGGAGGCGTGCCGGAACCCCAGGCCCGGCGTCTGGACTGCAATCCCGTGCGCTGTCTCCGCGGACGCGCCTCAGGCCACGCTCCGAGAACCCCGTGACCACGGCTGTGTTCCGGACCCACAGCAGCTGCTCCGGCCGTGAATAACCTGATTTGCATTGAGACGTTAGTGGCTAAATCATGTGGTGAAAGGTTTTCCTCAAGGGGCATTTGCGATGTGACAGGGAACAAATGGAAACCGGGAGAATTCAGAAAGTGGCAGGCTGCGGGGTGGGAGGGGGTAGCTTCAGCTCAGAGGGTCCCTCTGCACCACCGCTTAAATTATAGTCCTTGGCAGGGCGGCTGCCGAGGCCAGGGGACGGAGCCACGCAGGGCCATCTGCAGGGAGCATGTGGGTTTGGTCATGTGCTGCTCTGGGCCCAAGTCATTCTGAGAGCATTTGGAGCAGAGAACACCCTAGTCCCCTCCCGAGGCCGTTTTGTCCTGTATCCAAGGCTGCTGCCGCCATAGGGTCACGGCCCCAGTTCGGACCCCCCCACCCGAGGCCAAAGCCATCTGCGGCTGTGCGAACCGAGATTCGCGGGAGGGACTCAGGTCGCTGGGCTCCTCCCCTGGCGGCAGGGGGGCTGCAGCGGAGGCCAGCGAGCAAGGGGGTCACCGGGCACCGACGGCTCCAAGGCCACCCTCTGCTCTGCCAGCACGGCTGCCCCGCCAGCGCCTCGGCCTGTGCCTCTCCCCACCCCTGCCAGCACCTCGGCCTGTGCCTCTCCCCACCCCACCCCCGGCCAGCGCCCCAGCCTGTGCCTCTCCCCACCCCCTCCAGCGCCCCTGGGAGCCAAGCCCCGGGCACCTGCAGCAGACCCCAGAACTGTAGTCCCTTCGACGGACCGGGAAAAGGGGCAGTTCCCTGTCAAACTGCCGAGTGCAAGCTGGTGTCTGAAAGGGGGGCTTCCGCCCAGGCCCCCACACTAACAGGCGGCTCCAGGCCACAGCAACTCTTGCCCCACCCCCTCCAGCATCCGATTCCAGCTACGTGTGGAAATAAATAAGGGGGCAGTTTACGTTTCCTTAGGAACTATCTGCAGGAAGAGTTTAAACATTAATGACACCTGTAACCGTACCTGGACGCTTTAACTAGGGCGAATGCCCGAGGCCCAGGCAGCTGGGCTGAGCGGTGGCGCCGAGTCACCCACCTGTGACGTGAAGGGAGCCTGACTTGGGCCGTGCGCAGACCACACGGCAGCCCGTTGTCTCTCTCTATCAGAGGCGAAGCGATTGGGCAAGCCAGAGGGAAGGATTTCTAAACAATTCATTCCTTCTGCAGCATGGGCATCATTAAAACTACCCAGTGGGGTGGTCAAGAAGAGACACTAATTTTGTATCTAGCACCTCATATGGTGCCTAGTGCATACCAGGCACCCCAGAACCAGCAGATGGGCCTACAATCTCTAGTCATCGTACCAGACTAGGAAAAGAATAATTAACAAGCTGAAGAAAATGAAAGGGAATGATAGAAGGCAGCCAAGTAAAGCAAAAGGGACATAAAATAACTGGGTGGACGGAAAACACGTGGGTCCTCTAAATATATCCGTCTAACGTGAGACGTCGCCAGACTACTGAAAGCCTAAGGTTTGCTAGATCGAAGGAAAAGCAAAACCCCAAACACAACCCCGCTGCATGCTGCTCACAAAAATACACCTTAAATATCCGACCACAGAAGGATCAAAAGCGAGAGGATGGGAAAAGAGACCCAGCGCAAACACTAACCCAACGGGGCTCGGGACGGCCCCACCACTGCCATCAGACAAAGCAGACCTGGGGGCCAGCAGCACGGCTCGAGGCGAGGAGAACAGGGTGACTGCCCTGGAGGAGATGGCATCGTCACTTCCTACGCCTCTGATAACTAACTGAGCCTCAGAGGACGTACAGCGCAGCCCGGCAGGACGACAGGGAGAAGCAGACAAACGCGGGGTCTTAACTGGCGACCAGCGTACCCCCCGCCCCCCCATGACTCACAGACGGCTGCGCGGCGAACGGCGACGAAGAGGCAGCAGTGGTGAAAAAGTCAAGAGTCGATAAAAGTCAAAGAAGAGGAAAAGTCGACAGAGATACAGAATGTCTCCGTGAACCTGCAGCGTGACAGCTGCGAAGCCGTGCGCTCAACACGGACGGGACACAGAGCACGTGCCAGACTAGCACGGACTTCCTGCTCGGCCGCTCGGGACGTTCCCAGTACATGTCAAAGGACCGAAGTCATAGGAGGTATGTCTCTGGCTGCAGCAGAATGAAACTAGAATTCAGAAATGAAAATACTGTTGGAAAATCCCCAGATAGATAAAAATTAAGCAATTCTTGTAGCGACCGATAGCCCTTCTTAACAGGGACGATGAGGACCAGACAGGGAGGACACCTCCAAGAGCCGGAAGCCCGGCTCGTCGGGGAGAAAAGATGCACCTGTTTCCTGGAGAATGCGCACCACGCAAGGTTGAGCGTGACAGACCCAGTGCCGGTGATGCGAGGGATGCTACAGACGAGGTCCCGGCTGGGGACACTCAACGTCCCCGAGCTGTGGGGACGGGGAGGTTGGAAGGGCTCCTGGAGTCGATGCACGTCCACTGGACCTTAAAGGTCAGGAGGGACTTGATCACGCACAGACGGGGAAGGAGCAGTGTGACACAGCTGGTTACACGGGTGTGCGACGTGCTCAGGGGACAGGAGGTCGTCTCACTGGACTGGGGAAGGCAGCGGGCAGGTGCTGGGTGCTCTGGAGGCCAGGCCAGGTGGCCTGCGGGTGGTTCTGAGGCCCGAGGCGGCGTCGAGGGAGGACCGTGAGCCAGAGCGTGGCCGGAAGAGGCGTCCGGCGGAAGGGAAGCCGGGAAGCCAGCAGGAGCGTGCGAAGTGACCCGAGCCGGAGGTGGGGGGGCAGGAGGCCTGCTGGGAGGAGAGCCGCCCCTCCGCAGTGACGAGGGTGGGGGCGGAGGGGAGAACACCCCAGGCCCCTCCCGCCACCGAGCCGCCCACACCCCTCACTTCGGAGCCGCCTGGCAGTGCCCCGAAATCGCTGCCTAATTGCTCCGCTCAGGGTGACGCTGGGAAGCAGGCTGGATGTTCCGTCTCATCCGCCGCCTCAGCCCCGACTTGACAGCCGAAGCTTTTTAAAAATAGACTGAGACGCCCCCCACCCGCCAACGCCCCCAGACCCGCAGAACCCCGCGCTTCCCGTCCCCGGGCGCCGCCCCCTCTGGCGGCTCCCTGTCATGTCTCGTGCCTCACGTCCCGTGTCCCTGTCGCATCCCGTGTCCCTGTCGCATCCCGTGTCCCTGTCGCATCCCGTGTCCCTGTCGTGTCTCGTGTTCCGTGTCCCACGTCCCAGCAGTTCCCGAGCCCCTCTGGCTAGAGTCAGGAGTGGCCGGGGTCTGCCCTGCCCCTCACTTGGCACCTCGCCCAGAGGCCCTGGGCCAGGCCTACTGAGGTGAGGTGGCACTGGGTTCCTGCCCTGTGACAGTGACCCGCATGGAGGCCCCAGGACCGTCCCCTCCCTCCCCTGAGAACACTCATGGAGCAGGGCCACCCCGAGCGGTGTTGTCTGCCCTCAGCTCAGAGGGCCGGCGCCTCCGTCACCCCATGTGACAGCCCCTGCACCAGCTTCCCCTCCTGTCTACAGCCCCCCAAGAGCTGTCCCCCAGGGTGTCTGTCACTGCAGGCACACTGGCCGAGAAGCCAGGGGCGGGGAGCACTGTCCAGCTTGGACAGGGCTCAGCACGTGGCCTGGTCAGCCCCCTTCAGCCACCCGAGCCCCTGCGGCCTCGCCCGTCAGCTCACGCTGCATCCTCTCTGCTCCTGCCCCCGGCCCCAGTCCACACCTGACTTCCCCGACTCCCTCGGTCACCAGCGAGGCCAGCGCCTTCCGTCTGCGTTCCGCCCTAAACTCTCAGGGAAGGCTCTCCCCGCACCAGCTCGATGCGTGTCCCACTGCCGTGCATGACCTCTCTCCTGTGTATGTCTCCCCGAGACACCATTTGTCTATCACGCAGCATGTCGTCAGAACCCGGGCCTTGATCATAGTTACCGCGAGCCCTGGTGTCGACCCCGAGTGTAAGCTCTTTGACCTGATGCCTGCTGGGTCTTTGCTCTTTGACCTGATGCCTGCTGGGTCTTTGCTCTTTGACCTGATGCCTGCTGGGTACCTTCGCCCGGGCTCCAGTTCATCCTCTGACAGGGGATGCCATTCTCTACACTTGGAAGATGAGGAAATGGGTTCAGAGGCAGAAGTGGGGATCCTGCCAGTATTTACAAGATTAGCATGTGACAGTCTGGATTTGAACCCTGGGCCGTCTGGCCTCAGAGCCCATTTTCTTCTGTCACGGCCTGAAGTCCAGGGCTTGATGTGGGGAGGTGCTCGGCAGGCAGTGTAGGTCACGTGGCCCCCCAGTGCCACCCACCTCACCACTGAGAGTGGGGACCGCTTCCCTGAGTGGCTCTCTCCCCCGAGGGCCCCGCTCCTCCTGGTTTGGGCGAGGGCGTCGGCGTTGTCAAGGACGCTTGTCCCTCCCAAGACGTGAGCCGAGTGGCATGTAATGCCCCTGGGTGGCTCGGGCACAGGTGAAGGGGACGAGGTGGAGGGGGCGGGGCTGACGAGAACATCGTGGAGGGCTGTGCAGTGTCCACGCCGCGTGGCAATCTCGCTTCAGTTCCCAAACCCCCACTTCCGTTGTAGGCTCGCATCCCTTGAGGTCACTGAGAATCAAAGGCCATTTTCAGGAGGTGACCTGACGCGGGAGAGCAGCGGTGTGGGGAGCGAAGCTTCTCCAACCTCGGCGTGCCCGCAGAGCACCCGGGGGCGTGCGAAGACCCTGACCCCGGAGGTGTGGGGGGGCAGGGCCCGGGACGCTGCGTTTCCCACGAGGCCCGGGCGACGGCCGTCTGGCCCGCGACCCCGGCCGCTGGCGGGGTGAGACAGCCTCGCCCGGCCGCGGGGCCCCACCGCTCAGCGCTGTTACCCGCTGTTCTCCCCGCAGACTCTCTGAACGCCACGTGCGAGGCGCCGGCAGAGCTGGCCGGCTGGCCCATCGCGCAGGTGGGCAACCCACTGCGCTACATGTGCGCCACGCACCTGGACCGGCAGGACCACCTGTTCCTGCTGCTCATCGGCTTCTGCATCTTCTCAGCGGGCACCGTGGCCGCCTGGCTCACGGGCATGTGCGCCGTGGTCTACCAGCACACGCACCGCAAGTCCAGCGAGACGGAGGACGAGGACGAGCACGGGCAGCGGGTGGGCGTCAGCAGGCAGCTCTTCAAGAGCAGGGCCGACTCCGTCCAGGGCGGCTTCCCCCAGCTGATTTAGCGCCCGGGGCCAGTCTGCAGGCCCTGCCCGGCCCCGCCTTCCCTCACTCCCGCCTCACACCCGCCTCACACCCACCTCACACCCAGCTTCACACACCCACACCCAGCCTCACACCCGCCTCACACCCAGCCTCACACCCAGCCTCATACTGGCCCTCACACCCGCCCTCACACCCGCCCTGCACCCAGCCTCACACCCGCCTCACACCCACCTCACACCCAGCTTCGCACCCGCCTCACACCCAGCCTCACACCACCCTCACACCCGCCCCACACCCGCCCTCAAACCCGCCTCACACTCGCCTCACACCCGCCCTCCCACGCACGGAGCTGAAGCCTATCAGAGAAATAAATAAAAGGTCTGGTGGCCAGTTCTCAGGCTGGTCCTTTTCCGCGCGTCCAGCCCAAGGGCACCTGGGTGGGCTCAGCAGGGGGGCGCGGGACAGAGCCCCAAAAAGCCAGGGCACCAGCTGAGTGCCAGGACGCGCACCCCACAGCGGCCGCGTCGGGCAAGGGGAGCGCCCGCCCCACGCACACGGCCCCCGCCCGGTGCCGTGCGGGGGGAGCCGGGAGACCCACGCCGCACGCTCCACACCCCCAGACCAGCAACGGGGGCCTCCTGGGTCCAGAGCTGGTCCCGGCCAGCAGGCCAGGGTCAGTGGCCGCACTGACCGCAAAGCGACACAAATCCCAGGGGAGCAGCCGCGGCCGCGGCCCCTGCCCCCCCCCACGGCCCCGCCTCGCCTAAGCGACCCCCACGCCCCGCGGTGCAGCAGGAAAGTGCGAACCTCCCGCCCTTCTGCTGTGCGTGGCCGTCAGAAGTCACCTCCGTGCTGGAGTCCCAGTTGCCCCGAGCGCGAAATGGGGTGACGAGCCCGGAGGACCGCGAGGGCCACCTTCACTCTGACCTGGTGAAAACAGCGAGGGATAACATCCAGCACGTCGAGGATCTCCCGCGCGTCGAAAAGCAGAACACGAGGTCCCGGCAGAGAAAGGCGGCCACCGCTAAGCGCGGGCACTTCCCAGACACCTGCTCCAGCGGCAAGCGAGCAGGGAGGTGCTCAGACTCGCAGCGATCAGACTCGCGAACCAAAACAACAGGTGTCACCCTCTGCTTGCTAGATGGAAGGGGAAAAAAAAACACCGAGTCGAGACCAAGCTCCGCGGTGCCAGGGAGAGCTCCTTGGGGAACGGGCAGGAGAGCACGTCCCCCGCCGCCCAGCTCTGCTCGGGGCGACCACGGACGGCCCGGGCGCCCCATCACGCACAGAGGGGGACGGCCCGCTCCGAAGGGGGCGCCTCCCGTAGCGTGTCCGGTGTCGTCGCTCGAGGTCAGGGAGCCTGGTCTGGCGACCCGATCCCACCGACATCTGAGGCCGGGTGACCAGACCGTCTCCGGCGCTGTGCGTGACTTGGGGGCGGGCGGTCACCCCACGAGGCCGCGGTGACAATGCGGTGTGGCCGCTCCGTGGCGGGCAGGCACGGTAAACTGCGAACCGTCCGTGCGCCGTGTCCAGCCCCGCTGGCCCTCATCCCGACCTTGGTTTGGGTCTGACACCCGCGTCATTCTCAGCCACCACAGAAGGTTTAGTCGGACACTTAGAGATGTGACACGGTCCGTTTCCCAAGGGTCACTGGTCAGTCTCGGCTGGAACCTTCACGTTCGCAGCTCGCTCCGGCCGCCCGCACCCCTAACCCGACTCCCTCACCTCGCCTCCTGCTGCGCGGCCCTGTTCCTAGCAGGCCCGGGCGCTGGGGACCCCGCCTTAGAGTGTCCTCGGCGCCGTGCACAACAGCAGCTGAGAGCAGGTGACGGCACCTTCCACCCCGAGCAGGGCCCGAGCTCCGCCCAAGCTGGTCCGCAGCGACGGCCCGTGTGCTCGAATCACAAGACCAAGACCCGCAGGGATGTAGCCGCACGCGACTCGTCCACGCCCCCCGCCCCCATCCCTTGAGTCCCGCTGCATCCTGCGTGACAAGCAGCTCGTCCACGTCACGTGCGGCTACACAGGAAGGGACCCTCGAAGGCCGCAGAGCGCCGAGGAGCCGGCGCAGCGGAGAAGGCCCCGCGTGCTCCGGACTGCATTCCACAGGCGGGGCGGGGGCCCGGCCGTGGCTCCTGATGTCTGACCTGGCTCTCGGTCTGAGTAGTCAGGGAAAAATCTGGAGATGCCAGACAGTCACCAAAGCCGAAGACATTTCCCGGGGGTCCAGGGGCCATCCCAGGACCGGCCACCTGTCTTCCTGACGTCCGCCCACCTTCACGCTGCTGCTGCAGAGGGCGGCCATGCTCAACGCCTCAGGAACAGCCCGACCGGGCGTCGCGCTGCCTTGGCGAACTGCAGACTTTTCCCCGCATAAGAAAATCGGGTTCTTTAGAGCACATCCGGAGAATCCAGTCTCGACCTCCACCTCCTACGGCAGACTCTGACACTGCTCAACACGAACTCTTCCCCCAGGACAGCTGTGGGCGCCATGTCCAGCGCCGAGGTCAGGGCGCTCAGGAGACGCGGTCTGAGGAGAGGGCAATGCCAGCCGCCCACCCGTTCGCAGGGCGACTAGACGCGGGACCAAACAAAGCACCTGTGTGACAAGCGAAACGAGGAACGGCAGGGCAGGTAAACTCCAGGCGGCGAAAGACAGAACAGCCCAGCGCCATGGCTGAGGCACATGCTTCTAATCCAGAGGCCACGGATCCTGCAGGGGGGGTGGGGGGGCAGGGGGGGGGATGGCAGCCACTCCCCAGGCCCGGGGCAGCCAGTCACCGCCGGTCTCTGATGCCTGTCCGCTGCCTCTGTATGTGGTTCTTGCTGTTTTCATCAGCCTCTGGGGCCCACCTGGGGGCAGTTTACCCCGCCCCCCCCACCTGGAGTCAGGGCCTCAGCAGTCTTCAGCGCCCGGGGGGCTGATGTCGTCCTCGGTGTCCTAGACATGTCGATGGAAAGTCCTCTTCCAGGTTGAGAGAAGGACCCACAGATGCTACGAAGCACGGAGAGAGGGAACTTGACCCTGAGAGGCCAGCCGCTCAGAGCGCAGTGGCTTGGGCAATGCTGCCCTCCACTGGTCAAAGGCGAAAGTGCTGCTGCTCTGTTGGCGGAGCTCTGCGGCAGTTCCTGGAGCAAGCCGCGGGGACCTGGAATTTATAACCGTTATTCCTGGTGCTTCGGCAATGTGGGAAAGCAGTCTGAACCCTAAAAGAGGGAATGAAGGGGAGGACGTTTGGGCAAAGTTCCCGGATGAAACAAAAAGCCGGGGAAGAGGGAGGTGATGGGGCCCTGGGCGAGAGCCTCCCGTGCGCCAGGCCCGGCGGAGCGAGGTGCAGCCGCACGCGGAATCCGGGTGAGTTCCCACCAAAACCCTGCCAGGCGGCCACGCCGGTGCCCACTGTCCCGGTGGGAAGGGCCCAAGAGGCCGCAGACCTGCACGAGCCGACGGCTCGGACGCGGCAGGGCTGGTTTCCCAAAGTCCTTCCTCGTGCTACCACCGTCCAAAGCCACCTGCTGTCACCGCGCCAGCTGCACGAGGCAGACGCTGAGTCCCTATGAGTCGATCACCATTTCCTGCCGCGTGCGAAGTAAAAGGGAGTCGATGCTTTCGGTTTCGAGTCTGAGCAGCAGAATACCTGAGACGTCCGATGTGCCGTGCATTCTCTGTAGGCAGCGAGGGACTCTTTTTTCCCCCTTTCCTGCCCCATTTCTCTCTCCCCTCTAAAATCCTCTCCCTGAAGACAGACACGGCGGGAGTTTGAAGCGCTGCCGTCCCGCCCAGCGATAGCACCTGCCGAGCCGATCCGTACTGCGCATGTCAAACGCCAGAGTCCTCCGACTTCGTACAAAAGTTAAGATACCAACTATCTCACCGGCGACTTTTATGTCGATTACATGGCAGCATGCTACTATTTGGGCTCTATTAGGTTAAATATATTGTTAAAATTAATTTCACCTGCTTCTTTTTACTTTTCAATGGGACTACCGGAAAACTTTACATAGAGGGATAGCGCTGGTTTAAAGACATGCGGACGTGCTTCATAAATAAAGGCATTTCCTACGTTACTTAGAACAAGATCACCCCCACGAAACTGAAATCCGTTTCTGAGATCACAGACAGAGAACTGCCACCTGGGCTCCGACTAAGACAGCTGTAATTATCAACCAGGAGTCGCGCCTCGCGAGGAACTCAGAAAGCCTGGTTCTCTCTCTGCTTTGCATTTTGCGGGTGAGTGACTTGTTCCCTAATTATCTCTCCACGTTTTCACCCTGCACATTACATTAATAATAGTGTGATTTCTGCACCAGACGCCTGTGGCCTGTCAGGCTCGGCAAAGCACCTCGTGCTTCTTACATTAAAGAAAGTGGAGTCACTGCTGCTCCCCTCGGGGTGGGGGATCCCCACGGCTGTGCTGTGGCACCTCCACCCCTATATCTGGCCCCACAGATTAGGGCAGCTCGGCCCGCAGGCTCGCCCCGGGCTGACCCGGGTCTCCTGCAGCCTTTCTTCTCAACCCCATCTACGACAAGCCTGGAGGAGTGGCTTTCACGCCAGCTCACCAACGGGCCCCGAAGATCACATGCATTCGAAGTTCCCACCAGGGATTTAAAGGCGGGTTCCATCCGTGGCTCTCCAGAGTGACAAACTACTGGTCCGGACCACACTGAATCACCACCCCCAAGGGTCCTCGGGACAACAGTGATGGGGTGAGCACCGACAGGAGTTCCCTGGCCACACCAGAACTCTGAAGAGCCGCCTTCGCGTTGGGACCCAGCCCCACATCCACCACGGCTTCGGTCCAGACCGCAGGAGGAGGGGCTGCTGGGTTTCCCGAGTTCACCTCCAAACGCGACTCTGATCCTCAGCTGTGTGCAGAAAGGAACACGCCCAACAAGTGAAACTGAAGCAAGAAATAACCTTGGTCTGAGGTCTCCCAGGGACCGCTGGGAAGTGCAGGATGCGAACTCAACACGCATCTTCTGCCAGCATTTCTCAATTTTCCCTGCTCTGTGTGATGTTTTCCATGGATGAGACCAGGGATGCTGGCTGTAAATGATAGTCAGATGTTTAAACAATCTTATTGCTGAAACATGATAATTTCCAGAAGCCCCTTTTCTGTACACGGTATCTTTGGGTGAGACCCACCACAAAGAAAATGAATCGTACAAGAAGAATGGCAGAAGATCTGGAAATTCACCAGGAAACTGAACCATACCATGCCTCCAACAAAATAATTTTTTAAAAAAATCATTAATAGGAAACAGGCCAGTGTTTAAGGGTCATGGAAAGAATACACACTGAGCTCTCGGCAGCTGGCTGCATTTCAAAGCCAGCGACCTCCAACTTGTCAGGGGGGTTGTGGCTAATGCTGAGAAAGACATGTGCTGAAAAGTTCCCCGTTGCCCTCAAATTCCTGCATTTCTGGTCGGTCGGAATCGTACCACACATGTGCAGAACAGAAAGGTCTTCTACGTCTTAAGTGGGTCCTGCTGCATGTAAACCGAACATGTAAAATTCTAACTTATAAAAGCAATACATTGTGACTAGATCATTTACATCAGAAAATAAAAAAGGATTACCTTCGAAATATTTTAAGTACAATTTTTCCTATTCAGACATTAGGTTGAATCGCATGAAATTGCCAATTTTATTGACTGTTTTCACCAAAAAAAAACCCCAACATCCTGGCAATCTGATTTGGTTCAATCTGTACCTTTCCTTAACGGCAGAGGTGCCAGAAAAATTTAGAGAGAGAATTAGGCATCCCTACTCATTTCAAAGTGGCAGAAATAAAGGTTTTTAAAAATACTCCCCCAATAACAAAGCCAACAGGAAAACATTTTGTTCAACCTTTTTAATTTTGACCTATGTGACTTCTCAGTCATACACCTAATGCCCATTTTATCCTGACGAGCACAGGATGCGTCGCTGGAGACAGAATTTTGATCATCAAGTTGGCAATGCCCAAAATAATAAGCATAAACTCCTCTCACATTTCAAAGCGGCTTTAATGAAATGACATCTATTAAGCCACACCCCTAAATGAGACAAAGATGGAAGAAAGAGGGAGCAAAAAAAGGAAAGATGCACCGATTTTGACTTTCAGAAGTTGCATGGCCAAACGAGGACAGCCTTTCAAAGGAGGCCCCGTGGGAAGCTGCCCAGCCACGTCCAGGTGACGCGAACACGTTGCCCGGAATGCTCGCTGAGCTTCTCCAGGAATTCCTGCCTTCGCGGCTCCTGGTTAACATCATTTACGGTTCTTTCTTTTAAATCCCAGACGGGGATCAACCAGCTATGAACCTGCTTATTTTACAAACATGGGCCCAAACGTTTTGGAGTTATTTGCTAAAATACATACATCATTTGCCCAAATGCACAGCACAGCGCTGAGAGAGGACCCTAAGGTAAACAGGCGTGTGGGTGACGAGGGCGTGTGGGTGTGGGTGCATCAGCTGTAACAAATGCGCCACCCCGGTGGGGGCTGGTGATGGGGGGAGGGTGCACCTGGGTGGGGGCATAGGGGAAATCGCCACACCCCCATTTTGCTGTGCACCCACACTACTCTAAAAAAATAAAATCTTAATAAAAAAGAGAACGAATTACACACGCGATGTTAAAAGCTACCGCTGGGAGAGGGAGATGGCGCCACCCGGAGGATGTCCGAGGATGCCTGGTGCGCGCTCCCGCTTCCCTTTCTGTCCCCGCCCCTTCTCCGTCAGGACCTCCACCCTCTGAGGAGAAACGCCAGGGCCACCTGTAAACCAAGGCCACCGTGGGGACGTGGGGACGCCCCTAGGAGCGCACCGCCCCAATCCCCCGCCGGGGGCCTCGCTCTGTTCCCTTCCTCTCTCCGCACCTGCTAACGTGCAGGAAACTTGCCGGGGACCCGCGGTGCCATCTGTGCTGGGAAGAGGCGCACCGGGCCTCGAGTGAAAACCTAAAGGCCGGCAAGCCCGCCCCAAGCAAGCGGGGACGCGCTGTCCTCAAAGGGAAGCTGGGGGAGTGCGGGAAAGGCTGGCTGCCCCCGTTTGCGGAGTCCGCCTAACGTTAAACCATCGCGTTGACCCGTAGAACAAAGGTGTTCTCACAACCACGAGAGGCCAAGTGGGTTTTTCATTTCGATTTGCCAAGTAAGAATAAGTACCCTGGGGGTGAGGAACAGAGGCGGGGGCTCCCCCTCGCCGACAGAAACGCGGCAGGGGAGACCAGGCCCTCTCTGGGGCAATCTGGGAAGGCTTCCTGGAGGAACTGGGGTTGTGTCCCTCGCAGCAGGCAGGGCCCACCAGACTGCGGCCCTCGCAGGATCCCGCGGTTGCTAAGGCAACAAGCCTCCTCGAGATGCTGCTGTGGACCCCGGTCCCTGCCGGCGGCTTCCGCGGTTCTGAGGCGACAGGCGGCCTGGGTGGTGCTGCGGCTGCCAAGGCGGTACCCGCCGGGGCGCTGGCACTTCGCACCCTCTCCGACCTTACGAGAGCGTCCCCTCTACCATGCTGCCACCCGTCCGTCAGGCACTGCCACGTGATAACACCCGAGGCCAGTGGTCATATACCCGGGCGCAGCAGGCAGACAGGAGCGGGTGGAAGTGGGCGGCCCTTCGCGCTGGCCTTGTGAAGACAGGGGTGACTCCCGCCCCGGTGCCAGAGCGGTTTCAGGGACCGAGGAGGTGAGCCCCGGGTGTCCCCTGGATCACACACTGCTGGGGCCCGGCGGGACCGATGCCTGCTGGAGCAGGTGACAGCATCAACTTCCGGGGCTTCCTCCGTGAGACAGGAAAACCAGCCGGTCATGGCCATCATTGTCGCCGACGTCGCCATCGCCCGGGTGATATGAAAAGTCTGTGCCTGCTGGGCTAGGGGAAAGAAGAGGGAATCTTTGAAAGGCCTGGAAGAAGAAGGGCACCGTGAGCGGTGGGAAACGGAAGGAGGTGAAACCCTGGGCTGTGTGTCTGTCGGTCCGAGGGCCGCCGGACACGCGGCCCAGCGGCCTGAGTCGGAGGGCAGGTCAGGAGGCAGCTGTGGCGCGGCGGCCTCCGCCAGCCGTCTGTGTGCGGGGGACTGTGGCCACGAAGCTGGGGACAGTCTCCGAACACAGTCACCCCTGTGTCGGCATCATTTTAGGTCCCGTTCTGTTTTTCTCATCGAAGACGCATAACACATGGAATTGGGCTTCTAAGCTGCACGGCCCGGGTCGTTTCTCTGAAAGCATGCCTGCCTGTCCCAAGCGGAACAGGACTGGCGACTGGTTGCCGCCCACATCCGTGACGTCTCTCCTCCTCAAGCCACCGGCAGCCCTTCTCGGCTTTCGGCGCCTGGCTGAGTCTCACAAAGGCTTTGCCTCCATTCCAAGGAAGGTGCTTCCCGCAGCCCGTCCTCCTTCGGGGTTTCCACTTTGCTTTTGCGCTCGTTGCTGACTTCCACAGACGATGCTGTGATTCTGAGCTTCCTGCAGATGGAGTCACTGTTCCAGAATCAAGGGCAGGAACGGTCTTCTCTTTCCACGGTGGAGCTCCCCAGAAATAGTTCCTACAACGACCCCATGGGCGGCAGCAGCAGAGGGAGAAACGCACGGGGTGCCCCTCCGCACAGGGGCCGTCACAGGAGAGAGGGGAGGTTACCCACCGCACAGGTGCGGGTGCGGCTGGCCACAGTGACGGTCACAGGACACAGTCAAGGAACCATGTCTACAGCTGCCATGTGGACAGGCAGCATGTACGTGACACGTGACGGTGAGGAGGCGACCGCCAGCAAGAGCAAACACAGAGCTTAAAGCAGTAGCCTCAGGCCGGAAGGGTTAGGGGGCCTTGGCAGCCCTGGCTGTCTTGTGCTAGCTGAGTTACTTAATGTTTTTCCTTAACGTTTAGAGCAACATTAAGTAATGTTTTACTTAGTTTACTTAATGTTTGTGCCCAGACTACAGCAATGAACATTTTAGAAATAAAAGAGGGATGGTCGTGATGCATTTCAGAGACCTGTCCATTCAAAATAATAAAAACAAAATAAATTGTGTTATTGAAAGGCCTTTTTCCTTCGCCAAAACTGAGCCATTACTTGAGGGTGTAAAGTCGCCAAAGTTCTGCGAGGACAGTCGTCCTTTCTACCCGAAGCCACCGTCCACCTCCTCCCACAGTCACTGGAAGTTCCTGCAGCTTGTTACACTAATTACTTAGATAAGGAGAAAGGAATCACCTCGTCACTGGGTACACTACCATTTTGAAAGAATTCGGACTTTGCCCCCGACGCGGGCCCTTGTAAGCCTTGCCTGCCTGACTTGCAGTTTCACGCGTACACAGAGCATTTCCTCCTGATCAGGAACCCCCGGGAATGCAGCACCCTTGTGCCCAGGCACGTCCGGCCGATGGTCCTCTGTGCCAGGCCACGCCTTACCCCTCCACCCACAGAACCTTGCTCAGACGTGCGCCAAGGTCCTGCGGTGCTTTGTAAGCCTTTGACTTCCTGTTAAGGAAAAAGATTGTTTTCCTCAGTAAAACCCAGGCAGGAACAAAATTTAAAACATTTTATACTGGAGCGAATACAAAGACTTCAGTGAAGTGAAGCAGCAAATCCAAAACCAGACCCCAACACAAACGGAGCTTCAGTCCACGGTGAGGGTGGCATTTCAACAAGCAGGGAAAACGAACCTTCTGACGAACTGGGGCGGGGGGTGCAGGGCTCGACTCCTAGTGTGTCCCTTCAGTGTGGTGCCCCGAAGATTTAAGTACAAATTATCAGAGAGTTAACATGTGTCAAGGAGTTTAATAGACACTAAACCATAAAATTTCAAAAAGGAAGCATGAGTGAAGGTAGGAAAGGCCTTTCTAGAAAGAATATAAAACCTAGAGACAACAAAGTAGAAAACTGACAAATTTGAACACACAGTTTTTTTCTCTATGGAATAGAAATCAGGCTAAGCAAAAAATATCATGATATAAATGCAGCGAAGGGCTGATTTCCTTATTTTATAAAAAGCTTATAGAAGAAAAAATGATAATCTAACATGAAAATAGGCAAAAGGTAAAAACTAACATTCTTCAAAGAAAAAAAGTTTCAGCCATTAAATACAAACGAATAGGAAAACGTACTAGTAATTAGGTAAGTGTAAATCAAAAGAAAAATGAAATAAAAACCTGTGAGACTGACAAACTATTGACAACTGGTGACAGCCATCGTGGTTGAAAATGTGGGTTTGGGGCCCTCGTGGCCTGCCGTGGAAACAGAAACTGTTCCCACTAATTAGACCTACTATGGATATATTTATAAAATCTTGCCAAGATCATCTTACAGTTTTGTAAGAGCGAAAAAATTTTAAAGGAAAGAAAAAAAACAATTAAATCGACGATCAGCAAGAAATTGGTAAAAAATAATTTAATCGTCTGACAGCACCAAGGGCTGGCAAGGATAGGGAGCAATGGGAAGTTTCCTGTACTGCCCACGGGGTGCAGAGGGAAAGGTGCTAACATTTAGAAAAGGTTTGGCGCTGCCCAGCAAAGCTGACATGCCCATGACCTAGAAATTCCAGTCCTAGATCTTTAAGTACGTTCACGAGACCATTTTCCACACTAGAAACAATCCAAATATCCATCAACGTTAGAATTAATTTTTTTAAGGTGTGACTCAGTACATAGTGGAATACAGATGAATCTCATTAATAGAACAAGGAGCAAAAAGCAAGAAACAACAAAATTCATAAAGTACGATTCCATTCGAATAGAGAGTTCATAAACAGAAAAATAACTAACTTGTTTAGAAATGCATCCACAGGTGGTAAGAAAATTTTTAAATGCAAGGAAATTATCATCACAGAAGTCAGGACAGAGTGACTTGTCAGTAGAGATAAGGCTGCAGTTGAGGAGGGGTCCACTGGGGGCCTCCCGGTGGGGGTGAGGTTCTGTTTCCTGGCCTGGGCAGTCTCTAGATGTGTGTGTGTGTGTGTGTGTGTATGTGTGTGTGTGTGTGTGTGTGTGTGTGTGTGTGTGTGTACTTTACATATGTTATAGAGCACAGTAAAATAAGGACAAAAGAAATTTTAAATGCATTCTTTGTACATCCTTATGATGATTACAATGCCACCATCAAAGAAGAGAACGAGAGAGCTCTCCAAGTAAGTACTCACGTGGAAGGTCTCTAAGACCTTCCAGTGGAAGAACAAAGTGGCAAAGTGCAGAGCAGAAAGTCTTTTATGTGATAAAAATGATACATATTTGCATAGATAGGTGATAGATACATGGATACATATAATTCACAAATAAATAGATGGACAATGGATAGATATATAATAGATACAATGACAGAGGATAGATTGATAATTGATACATAGATATATGACATATGCAAAAACAAAGAAACCTAGCTAGATAAATGCATAGAGAGACCTATAAATAGAATAGACAGAAAAATAGATTAATGCGCACTTACCTACACAGAGTACAGACAGAAATATGCACAGAAGCATAAGATACAAAGATATCTAGACAATAAATTAACTCATAGACATAAAGATCCAGAGCTAGATAATGTGGACTACGGATACAGAGATGATGGACAGGCTGTTACAGGTGTGGAATTAGAAAGTCCACAGAGGCTGCCTCCGTACACTATTATAATGCACATGCACAATATTCCGTGTGGCATTACTAGTAAGTATATGCTATTTCGATAGGTCGTTTAATATGATGCCATTTAAAAAACTATTTTTATATGTGTTAACCTAAAATAGAAAGCCAAAATGAGAGGTCATAAGCTTTTCTTTGGGATCCAAAAGATTCGGGTAGAAACCTGATGGTGTCCCGATGATGGGTGAAGGCAAGGAGTTTTGATGAAGAAAGGAAGGGAATCATTCCATGACCTGGAGAGAGGTCTCCGCTGTGCTAACGGGCCGGTCACTGATTCCTCCTCCAGGACGAACGGCCGTGGCCAGCACTTCACAAACAGCTGTTGGTGAGACAGGCTGGTGTGGCCCGGTTGCAAGGAATGTTCGGCCCAGTTCCAGAGTCTAAAGTGTCACAGAGTGAGAAGGTGGGGCGGTTCCTCTGCCATGGCCACTCCGGCCCTGTCTCGAAATGGCCCCACGTACATCATTGTCACATATGCACAGAAGAGGAAGATGGAAAGAATGCACAGAAAACGTGAAAAGTAATAATGTCCAGTCACAGAATAAGACGTGGTGCAGGGACTAGCTAGCTGTTCACCATGTCACTTGGAGTCCCCGGCTAGGCACATCCTAGCCTCCGAGGCAGCTGGACGGAGCTCTACAGGCCGGTGGAGTCGCGAGCTAGAAAGAGCGTGGATTCACGAGGAAGTGCACGGAGCATCGTGCACGGAGCTCCGCACCGCTCTGTGAACTATCGCGTTAGGACATTGCTATTTTGTGGTTTTTTGCCCAGACTATGCCAGGTGTCCAACACTGAACTTGACTCTCTTACCAAATCCCTCCCTCCACTAATCTTCTCTGCCTCGGTAATTCCTGGCTGACTGATGCCTTTTCTCCACTCTGTGGCTCAAGACAGAGCCTTGATTTCCTTCTTTTCCGTGCCCACGCATCCAGCCCACAAGCACGGTCTCTTGGCTCCATCTCTGAATTATTCCAGTCTTGCTAACATAACAAACAAAACCAAACTCGCAGAGAGTTACAGTCGGGTTTGGCTCTGCCAGCCGTGTCTCGTTCTGGGACTCGGTGAAGTGGGAGTGGCCTCCAGAAACATGGTCTTTCGTGGTGGGTGGCAGAAGCACGAAGAGACGACAGATTTCCCACCGTTCCGAACGCTTCGGGTTGCAATCGCAGTCGCCCGCAGCCATTAGCCGGCTTGTATCAGTAAGTCCCCTGCTAAAACACAAGTTCCATCACAGCCTGGCATCTACTGGGCGCTCAATGTTTACTGAATTAACATTGAATGAGAGGATTCTGGAAAACTCATGTGAGGCGAGAATGTTAAAGATCTTGAAATGCCACGTCTGAGAGTCTGGACGCCACCCTAAGGGCACAGGTCAGCCGTCAAACAGCTGTCAAACGGGTCCACTTCAGGAAGGGGCTGCGGACGAGGAATGGTTGGGCGGTGGATTTTGAAAGAGAAGCCAGTTCAAAAGGCTACTTGAACTGTCAGGTCCGAGGAGACTCGCGGTCTACCCTAGGGCAGAGGGACTAGGAAGGAGCCTGTTTTGAGGAGCCATCAGTGAGAATCGGTAACAGAGGCATTTGTTAAAGGCCTGCTGTAGGCCCAGACTATGTGCCCTCTTCACAACAGCCAGGTCGAACAGGGGCTGGGAGACTAATTTTGCAGATAAATAGACAAAGCGAGTTTCAGAGAACTTATGTCATTTCCCCCAGAATCACGCAGCTAAATAAATGGCCGTTCTGGAATTCCACTGCAGCAGGACCAAGTCCCAGGCCCAGGGAGTGAAGAACCAGGCATGACGCCATGTTTCTGGCAGAGGTAACGACTTAGGTGACGTCCTCTGCAGAACACATAAAGGTTTGATGGGAAAGGTCTCGCGTGAGGTTTCGGACACCCTGTGGACGAGAAGCCTACAATCCAGGAAGTGGTTCTGCATGGAACAGAAACTGGCTGGCTGACTTGCTAAATAGGACGTTTCTTGGAGGGCTGGGGCGGGGGCTCACAGAGTCAGAAGAAGGCGGGCCATTCGGGCTTTATAAAAAGGTCAGGAACCCAGGGAGCCCCAGACCGCTGGGCAGCAGGATGTCGACCACACAATCATTTAACAAACAGTTACTGAGTGTCTACTCCATGCCAAGCTCTTCAGAGCAGTGGGGATGCGGCAGTGAAGAAGCAATAAGAAGCAAAGTCCCCAAGCATCTTGTGACTTTCCCTGGATCGGGGAGCCAGGTCATGAACTAATTAAATTCCAAAATAAGTCAAATGGTAGAAAATAAAGCAACGGAAGGGGAAAAGGAGTGCCTTGAGAAGGAAGTTGCAATTTTTAATGGAATGATTAGAAAAGCTTCTATTTTCCAATATTTCTAAAATCAACTAATATGGTTTTTGTAATGAGACTTTTAAAAGGAGGTCCCGAGTGGTTAAGGCCTTTTCTGCGGTCATCTGTGGTCAAACAGGGAAGATGGGAGGGGCCAGAATTATGTTCCTGATTCTCGAATCACTCCTTCCACCACCTCGAGCTGCCTTTTCTTACACTGACAGGCCAGCAAGTGTCTCATTCCCTCCGGCTATGGTAACAGAAACATCGTAGGCTGGGCGACTTACACAGTGAATATTTATTTCTCACAGTTCTGGAGGCTGGAAAGATGCAGATCAAGGTGCCAGCAGATGGGGTGTGTCATGAGAGCCGGCTTCCTGGTTCACAGCAGTCTGGCTCTCCAGGTCTCTCTTATCCAGGCACTAATCCCATTCATGAGGGCTCCGCCCTCCTTCCTGACTGGTCGCCTCCCAAAGGCCTTGTGCTGGCTGGAAAATTACTGCTTGGCTATCGCCCAAGGGAACATAGGCTATCACTCATGGGAACACAACATTCTAACAATAAGTTTTCTGCTTCTGTACCCCCACTTGCACAACCGACCTGTGGGTTGACAGGTAGTAAATAGAAGGAAAATAAACTTTTCTGTTCAGACAGAATGAAGAATGGGGTTTAGGGCTTAAAAACCTTGCACCTCTACATTCTGGGGCTACTTAATTTGGGGTCTGCGTACCCCTGGCAGACCCAGATGGCTGAATAAAGAGTGTGTTTCCTAGAACTCACTGATTTCTGGTGATCTGTGTGTCTGTCGGGGCAGGCAGCCACAACAGCAGCACCTGAAGTACCAACACACTGGGGATTTGGCTTCAAGAAATGAATGGGGGCGGGGGACAGTCAGTCAGTCTACAGCAGCCAGAGGGGGGAAATCTCCCTCCTGAAGGCAGAAAAGCTTCCCTACTCTCCTTCCAGCGTTCAATCAAAACAAGCACTTTACCACCAACCGGCCAGAAACCCTAAAATATGAGAAGGGCTGGAAGCCGCTGAAGCAGCAACAGCAAAGGTTTTACCGGCCCTCACAGCACTTTTGGACGTGTGGCTGTGACAACCCAATCTAAAGGATCACACGGCCAGCCTCGAGCCTTCTGAGATCCGGCGTCCGGCGCGTTTCCGCACCTACACTTGACAGCGCTGGGCTCCCACGCTCCCGCAGAGGCGGGGCGCGCCCCCGGGAGGCCGGGGAGGCCCGGATGCGGCGACCCTTCGCAGGGCGTGGGGCGTCCAGAGGGGTAGCCGAGGTCGCGGGGCTGGGAAGCAAGGCTTGCTCCTTTGGCCACACTCAGGCTGCCACCGAAAGCCCGCCCACGCTGGACACGAGGCGCAGCCAGGGCTCTGCAGTGCCCGGGGCGGCGCCGCTCGGCCCCCGGACAGAACCGCGAGGGCGCGCGCGGCTACCGCGCGGCAGGGCGCGGCTTGGACTCTCGGCCACAGTGACTCACGGCGCCAGTTCCTAACGAGGGAAACGCGCACGACTGTCACCCGAGTCCCCGCCGCGGGCCAGTGCAGCCCTGGGTGGCCGCCGCGCCCGTCCGCGCCTCCGGCTTCCGCGCCTGCGCCGTGCAGGCCCGCGCCACGCCCCGCCGCCGAGCGCCTGGTCGCAGGCTACGGTGGCTCTGCTGGGTACAAATTACTAACGTGCGACCGTTCTGCAAACCCAACCCGGGAAGAACGAACTAGGGGGGACAGTTTAGGATGGCGGCCACAAAGGCACTTGAGGGACTTGATTCATAAACTTGGGACTCCTGGGGTGTAAATCGGTGGATAACCGTGGAGAAGACGAAAATTCAGTCTCGGCCTCACAACCTGGAGCCTGCCGCCCGCAGCCCGACCTTGGGGGCGTGGCCTCGCCGCCGGGGGGGGGCTGGCGCGGGGGCGGGGCCTGCCGGAGGCCCTGGGCGTCGCACCCACACTTCGCTACGCAGCAGCGGTCTGCACCAGCCCAGCGGAGGTGACCCAGGTGAGTGCCCGCACGTGCGGGCAGCGACGCGCGCCGGCCCTCTGCCCTCGGGGGCACTTCGGCTCCGGCCCTGGGCACCGCCCATATCTACCACCCGAGCTGAACGGGGACTCGCTCTCTCCACCCCTTCTTGTCCGTAGACTGCTTTCTCCCTTTCCACCCCCTTCGCCCTCCACCTGCTCTAAATGCATCCCGCCCAGGGTGGCGTGGGTGTATAAGCGCCCAGGCCGGCCCGGCCTCGCTGTCTAACTCAGGCAGATTCTCAAGGTCAGCCGTTCCCCAGCCCCGTCCTTCACTCGCCGCCTCCCCGCGGCCGTGTCTCCGGAGCCCGCATGGCCTCGCCAGCGACAGCCTGGTGCGCAGGATGGGCGGGCGGGCACTGCAGGGCAGTGCGGGGCCTGCGGTGACGCCGCTTTGAAAGCGGCCTGGGGCGCTGCGCGCCCTGCGGATGTGGAAGTGTTGCTAGGGCCCCTCCGACGGCCCCTGGGGAATTGTGTTTGTTTTCCTCCTGCCTCATGGAAACGTTTTGCCAGTTCGTAGTGGAACCTTTAAGTGGTCGTTTCCTACCTCTGCCTTGGAGCTGGAGACCCCGCAGGGAGCGAGGCGGAGTCTTCATTTACGGTCCTGCCTCGAGGTTCTGAGAACTTCCCCCCTCTATCTGATGTCGCCGCCGGAGCCCGCGGGCCACAGCGGAGCGGCGGCTGCAGGGTGTGGAAGGGGCCGGAGGCTCGTTGGTGAGTCATTCCCGAGTTCTGGCTTCTGCTAATACTTTTTTCTTGGGAGTCATGAGTTTACGAGCTAACTTAAGGGACAAGTGAGTGTGGGAAAGGAGGTGAAGGGACTTCCAGCTGCGGCCGCGGCTTCGATCCCTGACCAGCAGAAAGGGCGCCCTGGAGGAAGCACACCCACGGCTCTGGCATGTGCGGCCCTTGCAGGTGCTGTGGCCGCCGCCCCACTGCGCAGACGTGAGATGCCTCTGTGCGTGGGGCTGGAGCCGAGCGTGGGTGGGAGGTGTGGAGACGCCGGCCTGCAGTGTGGGGAGGCGCCCAAGGTTACTTATTGGTCAGTTACAGGCTGTGCTTTAGTTCAATGAATTCAGTTCAGGGAATTTAATTCAGTGAATTTGGCTCACTGGTATCTGAATAGGAGGATCAAGAATGTTATCCTCACAGGCGATAAATGTAGCTGAGTTAAATAAAACTAACATCTGAAATCCAAACAGATACTCTTAGCGGTAGGGAGGATGTTCTGTTAAGCCTCCCTCCTGACCCAATGTTACGGAAATAGAAAACTTTGTCAAGCACCTTTTCTTTTTTTTTCTTCGTGAAGCCATGTTACTATATACAGAACGGACATACTGGTAGAGACATGGTGGCCAGCCCTGGAGCCGCACGCGGGGACCCGCTGAGGAGGGCAGCATCCCTCATTTAGACACCCCCCTGCTGTCCTAGATTTGTGGGGCGATGCAGTCTTGAAAGGGAACCTTCTAATTAGAGGATGGCAAAGAGACTGAGCATACATAAAAGAAGGGCTTCACCCCGTTATCCAGAGAAATGCTGGAAAGCCCTTGGAACAATCTGGAATGAAGTAGACGACAGATCAATCTGTCAAGAAGCCTACTGCACCCCTAGCTGCATTTAAATATATCGTTCCCTATATTTATATTTAAATATCCTGAATCTTTATTCAGAACACCATTGCCGACCACAAGTGACCGTGAACCATTTTTCCTTTTTAAAGCAATGTTTTTCAAAGAATATACTGCCATGGTTTTGCAACTGAATTCCTTAATACTCCTTGAGTATACTGCCCTCCTGAAAAAGAAAAAATTTTTAAAGAGAATTTAGCAGTTATCAAGTAGGTCATCGCTGTGTAAAATAGAATTCCTGAGATTCCATCGCTGTCTCTTCCAGTGTCTACCTATCTGTCACCGTAGGGAGAAAAGCAATGGGGGACAGGACATTTGTACGACTCCAGATACATTTGCAAGTACTCTGAAGGATTCAGCATTTGAGATCACAGCTGCCCTCTTGAGTTCTTTCTAGAATTTGACCTGTTCATTAACTGGAACTTGGGTTCTATCTTGGTGCCTTAGTATGCCCTCTTTGAAAGAAGTGATACCTTATTTCTCTGTCCTGAGAAGCGTGAACGACTGGTGTAGACAGATGGGGAGAGTCAGAGCCCTGTCTAGGCAGGAGCTGGCAGCCTGGCGGTTCCTTCGTTCAGAATGGCTGGTCCCCTTATGGGGATGCTGCAGCTGCTAAGAACTGACTGCCGTCTGCCCACGCTTCCTGTGACGGAAAATCCAGACCATGTCAGTGTGACTCTAACTCTTCTGGAAGTCAGACCCTAGTTTCCCTGTGCCCCTCGGTTCCTGTGTAATGTCAGTTAAGGGACAGTTTATGTGGAAATCATGCTATAAAAACCAAGTGCCAATTTCTGTGTTGCTTTTTTTGCTCCTTGCAAACCTGTTACCTGAGAGATCGGAGGACATTTTTTTCCTTCCTGCAACTTCTCCTCTGTTGTCATATTGCAGTGCTGACACTCATTTTACAAAGTTCCTTTTTGGATCTTTTCCAAGTTTTCTTTTTCCTCCAATTAGAGCGATCTCAGGTTTTAATCACTCGCAGACTTGGAGTTAATTATTAGCCTCCTATGCTTGCTAATATTATGCTCAGGAGAGGGTCTGAGGAGGTGGAAAGTTTCAAAAGAGGCAGGTGTGATCAAAGGTGGCGTGGCCCTCGTTGAGAGGAGAGGCGGGGACGGAGAGCAGGGGCCCTGGAGCCGGCCGCCTGGCTGCGTGTGCCTCTGGGCCCTCCCGTGATAGCCGTGTGATCTCGGGCAGACAGCTCAAGCTCCGAGGCTGTTTCCCCCTCTGCAGAATAGAAGCAATAACGTGCCATGGGAATGCTGTGAGGTGCTCATTAGTACTGCTGAACCATGACCGTTTGACACAGGTAAATGATATACGTGCAAATAAGCATCGTTGACAAGACTTGATTTCTCTCACCATTCCTCTAGTCCGCACCACTGACTCCAGACACACAGGGCTCCTTGTCTCCCTCCGGCCCGTGGTAGGCCCTGCCCGTGTCCACGCCGGGTGCTGGCTGTGTCTCCCTCTGTCCTGCACGTCCCACGCCGCAGTCTGCCCCTGTCCTGTTTCCCGACCTTCCCGGGCCGTCCCCTGCCACTTGACAGGGTACCCGTCCTTGGTGTGGATCACACTGCGGCCCTGCCCGTCACGGGGAGCGCAGTATTTAGTAGGGGCACGTCAGGGAAGGACTCATTCCGAGGCCGGCGTGGACCTTAGGCGAGCATTCCGATTAGGTAAAGTGCCCTGCCGGGACTTCATCCAATCAGAGCCATTTCATGAATCGCTGAGAATTTTATTTTCTTCTGCGAGCCATGGCTTCTCTCAGCCTCTTCCTGCCTGTGCGGTCCCTGCCCTCCGACCCCGGGGCGTTCCCTGCGCCTGTTCCTGGGGTCACATCTGGGACACTGGGCTCCAGGTGGTCCGGCAGGGCCCAGGGCGTCCAGGTGAGGTGTCACTGCAGCAAGGAATTCTCACGCAGAGAGCCTTTTTGAGTCGAGAATCTGCTTGGGAGAGTCTGTCGTCCCCAGCAGTGAGTGGGACCTAGGGTCTGTCCCATCCTGTCACAGATGTCCTGCTCTGATCGCCGAGGAGCCGCATCCCCCGTTTCCCGGGAGACTGAGAGCGCCCAGGTGCGTGTGCTCCGTGCTCCCACGCACAGGCGGCCGCTCAGGGACGAGGAGCAGCCGGGCGCGTGTCTGGCCTTGGCGGAGCCTGTGTCCCACGCACCAGGAAGTTGTCGCTGGACCTGAGCAGCTTGCTGACCCGGCCCCCGCCCACCCCCGTGCAGTGAGGTCCTCGTTGTTCATCAAAGTGCCGGAGGTGAAAAGACACCTGACCGTGAACGCTGTACGCGGCCGAGCTGTGGCTCACTCGCTGGAAAGCCGCGCGTGTGCGGAGGGCAGCGGCTGCCTCTCCAAAACGGGCAGGTCCCCCCCGGCTCGTGCCGTCAGCTTCCGCTCCGCGGGCCTCCTGCCCGCAGCGCTGAGGCGGATTTCCAGAACGTGAGGTGCTGGGAAAGGCCCACCGTCCGCCTGCCCGTGCTGTCCGCCTGGCGCCAGTAAATGACCGAGAGAAATGAGGAACGGTCGGCACGTCGAACTCGCTGTTCATCTGGCGCCCTTGGGGAAATAGCTACTGAAGATCCACACAGTCGTGGGGGGTTGTTTTTCCTCACCTGCGTTGTTATTTCTTCTCTTAAACGTCCACTCTTTCTTAAATCGAGCTGCCGTTTGACGTGTTGACGCTCAGACAGATTTCAGCAGCTCTTGAATGCGGGCGTGACCGGAAGGCTGGACCCACAGAAATCCTGGCAATGGGGTTACTACGAGTGGCTTTCCTCCAGGCTCCTGGGTTTCTCCGTTGAGTTTTATTCGGGCTCAGGAGGGTCGGCTGCCCCGCCTGGGGACAAGTTTGTGTCCCTCTGCAGACACACGTGGAGGCGGCACTAACGCTGGGCTGCCCGGGGGCGCTTTAAGCTGGTGGAGCAGACCCTGCTGCCACCTCGCAGTCTTCTGAATCCCCCCCAGTGCCGGGACGTGGCGGGGGGGTCCGCTCGGGACGATCAGACCAGCCCTTCCAGCTGCCACACTCGCGTTAGTCTCGTGAACATGTTGACTTTTTATTTTATTTTATTTTTTGCTGTGTAAAATAAGGGACTATTAGCGCAGGCAGCCAGATCAGGTTTCCCACCAAACACTGGGGAATGGCCCCGTCCGCCTGGGAGCGCTTTGTCATTGTCCCATTCATTCCCGGAGGTGAAAAGACACCGGCGAGAGGTCACAGCACAGCTCAAAGTCAGCAGTGGTGCACACGGCAGCAAGGGCACCGCGGTCCGGCTGGCGTCTGCCCCTTCGTTTGCGGGCAAAGAGCTGAAAGGGGAAATCCTCTCCCTTACAAACACCTGACTGGTTTTACTTTTGTAAAATATAAGTTGTGTCACTCCATGGCCCAGAAGTGCCCCAAACCGTAAGGCCTGCCTTTGCTTCATTCGGTGCTGACTGGGCTCTGAGGGGCTTTCCACTGGCAGCCAGGGGAGACCCCAGTGAAGAGCGAAGCCGAGCTTCACCCCTGAGCATTCGCTGGCTGTGTTCCAGGGAGCTTCCTGGGCGCTGCTTGCATCACTGAAGGGACCCCTGTCCCAGTGAGAGAAGGCCGGCGGCAGCTGACGAGGCATTGGGGAGGGGCCAGGCCACGTGCACGCCGGGAGCAGGTGCGCTTCCCGCAGCGCGCGCCTGGGCCGGGGGCCATCGTGACCCGCGTGTGGCTAACTCCGGCCGCAGGATGGAGCGCGTCTCGCAGGGCTGAGCCCAGGTCCACGTGTGGTCACTCCCGCAGTGACGCTGTGCGGGGTGCCTCGTGGCTTCCTGCAGGTCCGCAGGCTGCACCGAAGCGTCGACACCCCACGTGCCGTCCCACAGACCGGGAGCCCCGGGCGCCCCTGTGCTCTGCCCTCCCGCTAGAACCCCACAGCGGCCTGGGGCCCCCGTGGCCCACGCCCCACCGCTTCCCAGTACTCTTCCCTGTTTTCTCCTCCCGCCCTGACGTGTTCTGAAAAAATCATGCTTGGCTAGTAGTAAGCACTTTCATAAATAAGAAAGTTACAAATAAAGGCCTGCTGTTTTAAAAAATACAGAAATAATTCGGTTTCTGAAGGATTCTCAAAGGGGCACCTGTAAGGAGCCCACAGCTGACATCGGTCTTTAACAGAGAGACCGAGAGTGCACCCCTGTGAAACGGGGCACGAGGCGAGGGCACCGCCCCTCGCCACCGCTGCTCAGCAGCCACGGCCCCGGCCAGTGCGACGAAGCAGCAGAGAGACAGGAGAGGCTCCAGACTGGGGAGGAGGAAGCCGCTGTCCCCGCAGAGACAGGAGGCTGGGTGTCGCGTGGCCCAGGGGCCCCGGGCCTCGCTCCCTGCTCGCCTGGCTCCATCCCGCACTTCTCCTCCACCCTGCCCGTCTGGGAAGGGGTGCTCTAGCTCCCAGCGAGGGGCGAAGCCGGCCCGCCACGTCCAGGCCCCGGCCCTGCGCTCACCAGCCACGGGGCCTCAGGCAGCTGGGGAATTCGTCTGCCTCTCTTTCCGCACCTGTGAGGTGGGTACGATGACAGGCGCCCCCTCACGGGGCTGTCGCCCAGGTACTGGGTCTGACAGGAAGTGTCCGGCACGCGGAGGCTCCCGCCTCGTGGGATGAGGTCGTCTCAGGAGCTGGTGTGCGGTCACCGGACCCTCACACAGCCCTGCACCTGCAGCCCCGTTGCAGGCCGCGCGGAGCGTGAGGCACACCCGATCCACGGCAGGGAGGTGACAGCCTCGGCAGGCCGCCCGGTGGCATCGCGAGCGTCGCTTGTGATGTTGAGAAGCCGTAAATCCTGACGTGCTGACCGTGGGGACATCTGGTGCGCAGAGGGACGGTGACCGTGAGGAGAGAGCTGGCAGGCGGGGGCCGTCACAGGTCGGGCTCGCAGCTCGAGTCCCGGAAGGCCCCGAGCCGCCTCACCCGGCGCTCGCCTTGCTGTGAGCCCCGTTCTCCGCCCTGAGTGAAGAAACGGGTCGTCCGGTGGCTCGCCCTGCGCGGGTGACGCCGCGGGGCTGAGCTGGCGCGCGCTCTGCGTGACCAGCGGGTCTCATCGGCCCCGTCCCGGCCTGGGGGTGCGGCAGGGGCGGGCTCTCCAGGAGCCCCAGGAATGCCGAGATGAGACCGGGCTGGGAGTCTGACTGGAGCAAGGCGGACCAGCCGAACTCCTAAGTGAGAGCAGATTACCGAGCCGCAGGAAAGTCAGCCTCTCCTCATTCAGGAAGTGTCGCACGTGTGGACGGACGTGAGTGCACACCTAGCGCTATTTACAGCATCTTTGCGCACGGACCAGCATCTGTCAGGTGTTCCTGCTGGGCGCGCTCCAGGGTGTCCCATTTATTCCCACTCCGTCTCAAGAACTCAGCTCCAGAGGGACTTCGGGACCGTGCTGTGTGCCCGCAGCTTGCAGAGGATAAAGGCCAGGGCAGAGCTGCCGCCCGCACCAGCCTTGTCTCGCCGGGTCGATAGCGGGGCTGGCGGTGACACAGGGCAGGGGTATGCAGCCCGCACATGCGCGCGTGGCCAAGGGGGGTTGGGTGGGTACCAGTTATCAGCTCCTCCAGCCGGCACCCGGCCGCTATCTGCGGGCACTGCCCCCCCGGGCGTGGCCGTGGCTGCCTGGGGTGCGGCCGCAGTGACCCCGGTGCCCCCTGTCCCAGCGCACACACCTGCACCGGACCATGAAGGCCGGTCTGCGGCATGCAGATGGCCCCCTCTCTGCCCTGGATTACTAAGGAAGTAAGAATTCAGCAAATGATAACGTTTTTTGGAAGCCGGAGTGCACTGAGCTAGCATGCAGATCCTTGCCTTAAAGGACAAGCCTTACGCGTTTTTCAGCCCTCGCTGGGTGTCTGTTGTCAGCAGCTGTCGTGACAGCTCCCTCTGTGTTCTGACTCTTCTTTCTCCAGTTGCTTCCATTCGTTTCTGCAGATACCTTTAAGGGGGAAAGGGAAACTGAGATTGGTTGGGCGCATACTTTATTCCAGGCACTGTGCCAGGGGACGGTCATCTCAGTGGGCTCCTGAGAGCCACCTGGAGTCACAGCTCGCTTCACTGGTGCCACAGGTGTCTGTGAGCAGGCACTCTGTGCTGGGCACTCACAGTGCCGGGCGACAGCCAGCTCGCTCCCCTGTGGAGCTCAGCACCTGGCTCACGGAGCTAGGGGGCAGCTCACTCCCCCGTGGGAGCTCAGCACCTAGCTGGCGGAGCTGGGGGCTGTTTCAGCGCTGGTCCCAGCAGGTGGGAAGTGCTGGCGGCTGTGGGTCGGGAGCAAGAGGCCTCACTGGCGGGACCGCAGGGAGGGGACAGAGAGGGCCGTCCAGGCCTCGCTCCTGCTCCTGCACAGGTATGTCCACACCTCCTGCAGCAGGAGCCTTGGGAAGGGCAGGCGGCCTCCTGCCCCAGCACTGTCCTGCCCCACAGTGGCCTCTGTAGGCCACCCGCTGTCGCCTCAGCAGCGTGCGAGGGGAGTGGCGTGACGGGGTCGCCCTCCCAAGCTGCATTGCTGCTGTGGAAGGGCTCGGTTCCCGCCCGATTTCTGAGCACTTGCCCAAGAGGCACTTCTCTGCCCTGCCACCTGCTTCTCCTACCCCAAGGCCCTGCAGATCAGAAAAACAGACGTCAGGGGCTCAGCCACTGACGCCGCACGTTGTGCCTGGGCTGGAGGGTGTTAGGGAAGAAACCTGCTCGGGTCTTCGCTCTGCCCTCCTCCAGCTGAGCTGCCATCTCTGTAGCTAGGAAATGCAGCTTGTGGCATCTGGGGGAGTAAAAGTGACTGAAAAGAGCTGCGCAGACACAGGTGTCCCCACGCTGCCCGGGAGCCCAGCGTCCGGGCCCAAGGTCGGGCCTGGAAGTGGACGCTCAACTTGCAGAGTTTGACCTAGGCCAAACCTGCGTAACTCTGTTGTCTTTAAACAGGCAGCTTCTGACAAAGTTAAAGCTTCACTTTAACTGGCTCGTTCGTGTGGGTCATGGAGACAGCCTGTTCCAGTGTGTCCCCCGCCCCAGGGAATGGGGGTGGGGTGCCCCTCGCCAGCAGCCTGGTGCAGATAAGTCTCATAAATGTGCTGTTGATCCGGAGACCCCAGCACGGGAGGACCTAGGCCATGGCCCTGCACTCCGTGCATCGTGCCCCTGAGTGACGTGACGCCCCGGGCTGCGATCCGCGGTAACCCCACCACCTCCTAGGAACATCGGTTTGCTCACGGCTTGGGTCTGCGAGGCGCGGCTGCCCCTGTCGCGCGGGGCCCCAGGGCAGGGCGGTGTCCTCACCTGTTCCTTCTCCCCAGAGCCAACATGGCCGTCCTCTCCAAGGAGTATGGCTTCGTGGTGCTGACGGGGGCCGCCAGCTTCATCATGGTCGGCCATCTGGCCATCAACGTGTCCAAGGCCCGCAAGAAGTACAAGGTGGAGGTGAGTGGGGACACGGTGCTGTCGTGGGCGTGTCCGGGCAGAACTCGCTGTGGGTCTGCGGGTCGTGGGGGGGAGGCGAGGAGCCGCGGTCAGTGGCAGCCGCAGGACAGGGCCTGTGAGAAGTTCGGCCCCTTCCTGGCAGGAAGATGGCAGGGAGCACGGGGAGCCGGGGTGGGGCGGGCTCCACCTGTGGAAAGACCAAGCGGGCGGGCACAGGAACAGCCTGGCTGGGTCCCCTGGAGCCGTTTGCTGGGAGGAGCGGTTTCCAGAGGGTTGAATGACAGCAGCGTTTCCTAGTGTCAAACACGGTGTCTCCCGGGACTTCCCCGCCTTCCAGGCTGGGACAGTGGGCGTGGGAGGCCTGGTTGATGAGAAGGTCCCGAACGTCTTCCTGTGGGTCACTGAGGTTGTCCCGTGGGCCATTCCAGCTGTGTCTGCTTGGCAGCTTACACTTAGACGAGCGAGAGCTTCCTTTAAACGTTTTCGCGTGTAGGCTTTTTTAAAGGCCAGTTTCCGTGCCCCGTTTGAGGAAATCTTACGAGGACGTGGCATTTGAGGGCTGCTGGGGGGCTTGTTCAGGTGGTGTCCCCGCATCTGAAACCCCCTGTGAGGCGTGGCCTCAGGGAGAAGCGCGAGGTCTGGCCCGAGCCGCGTCTGTCCCTCGGGCCACTACGGCAGGCGGACATCCTTGTTGCTGGGCATTGGCAGACAGCGCTGAATCTGCCTCTGAGCACCCAGGCCCCTGTCACTGTCACGGGTACGATGGAAGACGCTTTGGGATAGATTATCCTTCAGCTTGAGTTTCACGGTGACGCTGCGCCTGCCCTTGCGTGGCCACCAGCAGGTGCTCTGTTTCCACAGTACCCCACCATGTACAGCGCGGACCCCGAGAACGGACACCTGTTCAACTGCATTCAGCGAGCCCACCAGAACACGTGAGTGGGGCCTGCGCCCCCAGACCCCTGCGGGCGTGGCCTGCAAGCCCGGACTCCTGCGGGGATGGTCTGGGCCTCCCCCCCCGCGGGAGTGGGCTGCATGCCCCCCAGACGCCTGCAGGGGTGGCCTGGGACCCCTGGGCCCCTGTGGGGGGTGGTTCGGAGGGGCGCCCAGCTCTGTAAGAACATCTGCTGCGAGTCACGCGCCCCTCCTGGTCAGCTTGTCAGGCTGGCGGCCCTTGAGTCACCTGGGTCACCCTGTTCTCAGTCACCTCCACCCCAGAGGGCGGGGCTTAGTGGCTTCATCCCCACTCAGTGTGTTTTTACTCTCGAGTGTCCACCTGGGCGAGGAGAAGGGTAAAGGGCACTCAGTCTCGCCGGACGTACTTCGATGGGGCGCTTTTTAAAAAGTTTCTTTCTGTCTATTCCAGGTTGGAAATGTATCCTGCCTTCTTGTTTTTTCTAGCTGTTGGGGGTTTTACCACCCGGTGAGTTTTTCCGGGGGTTTTCATCTTGGATACTATTTATTTCGTCCAGCCACAATGTATTTAAAGAATTTCATTCAGTTACGTCTAACAGAGTTCTTTAGATAGAATTTGCCCCATTTTTTACAGATAAGGGGAAACATCTTGGAGATGATGTGACTTTCTCAAGGTCAGCTAGCTACAGAGTAGAAGAATCAGAATTTGAACCCAGCTGTGATTCTAGAAGGTTCATGTCCATAAGCGTTTCCCTTTGCATATTCATTCATTCATGCAGCAAACACTTACTGACCACCTGAGGTCACCGCAGTGAAGCAGCCAGGCAGAGACCCGGATTCCAGGAGGTGACTTCCAGTCCGCTGAGTGTGTTCCCAAGCCCATCCTTAGGAGATGTGAGCCACAGAGAGAAACAAAGCCAGGGAGGCGGAAGGCAGTGCGGGACGGGAGACAGTTTGAGTGGGGTGGCCAGGAAGGAGGGCCTCGCCAAGGTGACAATGAGGTGAGACTTAAAGGAGGTGAGGGAGCAGGTGCCTCGAGCCTGCAGACACCCTCCAGGCCCCGAGCAGGAGCCGGTCGCTCAGTGAGCAGTGGGAAGGATGGTGCAGTGCTGAGCAGGACGTGCAGGAGGGGAAAGACGGGGCCACCAACCTACACACAGGTTTACTGAGCCAGGTTACTTGCCACCTGGGTCCCGCCGAGGACAGGGAGTGCTTCCTTTTCGGGGGCCTGGTGTCCCCTGGCTGGGCTCTGAGCAGCACAGGCACCAGCTTCTGGTCCTGGGCCGGCCCCGCCCTGGGCTGCGCGTGCGCGTCCCACGCTCTGCTGTGCGCTGCCGGAGCGGCACGTCCGCCGCTCGTGACCTTGAAGGCTGGTATTTTCTCAAGGGAAACAAATTTGATCTCTTAGAGAAGATATTCTCTCTCTCTCTCGTGCCTCCAAGAGCCCAGTCCTGGCAGGCGACAAGGCGGGCCGTCTCTCTAGATCAGGCAGCACCTGGTGGCCACCCCGCTCCACTCCCGGGTCCCAGGCCTTGCACTTAGCCCTTGACCGTCCTCTCAGGATGACTGAGGACGAGCAGCCGCATTGTTCATAGGGTGCCAGTGACGAGACATCCGTCTAGTGAACAGTGACCGGCAGAGGTAGTGACTTGTGGGGCTGCAGTTTTTACTTTTGCTTGTTTGGGGCTCGACTGAAACTTAACGTTACCCAGAATCATCTCAACAAACGAGAGTCCTGAGGTACGACCCTCACCCCACCAAGGCCACGCGCTACTCAGCTAAGGTGCTTGGGGACAGCGACACTCACACCCTCACAGCCCTCTCTCTCTTCCTTATCCTCCTGACCCCTTTGCACCAAAAGAGGTTCACCCCAGGAGAGCGGCCAAATGGAAGGCATTTTCATCCTGCATAAGTTTTTATGTCTCTAATCAGGGTGTTGGGGATTCTCCTCCAGGGCCGTGGGCTCTGGGGTTCTCAGCATGGCTCACTGTCCCCGCTTTTCCTAGTGGAGCCCCCCACCTCTGTGCTGCCCCCGAGGAGACCTCCCCGAGATGCGGTGCAAGCCACTCCCCGCGGCCTGTCTTCTCCCGGCCGGCCGGGACACCGGCTTCCCCTCCTGGCTTCCCAGCCCCGGATGTCTGGGGAGGTCTGTCGCAGACACTAAGGGCGCCCTTGTCTTTTAGAGAGTAGCTTCCGGTTTGGGCCTGGCCTGGATTGTCGGACGGGTTCTCTACGCCTACGGCTATTACACGGAGGTAAGTGTGCACAACGGGCGTGTGCCCAGGGGACAAAGTTAAAATCCTACTGGCTTGTCTTCCATGCGGGGTTTTAAGAAAAAGGGTCGTAACTTGGTATTTAGGTGACAGGTGTGTCACCTTTTTACTGACCTTTGTCTGGTAACAAAACGTATTTTTCTTGGACACCCCCTGCGTTTCAACTGCTGTTCCAAGAACTCGGCGGATGCTCTTTCCCCTTCCAGCAACTCTGTGATGTGGATAGTAGCGCCCCACTTTATAGATGGGGACGCAGGCTCGGAAAGATCAAGGCTCTGTGCGGCTCACAGAGCCACTCCGTGGGAACAGGACTCCAAGCCCAGAAGCCTGAGTCTGCAGTCCCCGCCCCTGACAGTGTGCCCGAGGGAGAGGGGGGACAAGACAGTTTTCGCGGTTGGTCCTTACTTTTTCGAGGAAGAGGGAAACCCTGCGAGGGTCCGGGGATGAAGCAGCTCCCGTCGTTGTCCCATGCCTGTAAGGTCCACACAGTCCTTACGTGGCACTGTGCTCTGCGTAGAGTTGGCTGACCCCTTGGGTCAATGCGCAGCCTGGACGCCGTGACAGAGCGGCTTGTGGACGCTGAGCCTCAGGTTCGGAGCCGCCCGATGACCGCCGCCCTCCTTCTTTTTCAGACCCGAGCAAGCGGAGCCGGGGCGCGCTGGGATCCGTCGCCATGCTCGGCTTACTGGGCACCACTGTGGTCTCAGCCTTCCAGCACCTCGGCTGGGTTAGACCGGGCCTGGCCAGTGGGTGCAAATCCTGCCATTAAAGAATGATAGGGTGTCTGAAAGCTCTCATTCATCCCGGGTGGCTTTTATTTCCAGTTACAGTTTTTCTAAATATAATAAAAATTTATCTGGCATCAGCCTCATACGTAACCCCGACTGTCGCTCATTTCTGGTTGAGTCTTCGTCCAGAGGAAGTGGCCTGTGGCTACGCAGTGGGGGAGCGGCCACGGTGGAGCACCCCTCGCCACCCTGCCAGCAGGTGCCTGCTGAGCATGTGCAGTTAGGAGAACCCCTAACTGTGGTAATGTGTTCATAATCCCGGCTTCTGTCGCAGCTGTGAAAAACGGGGTTCACAGAAGGAAGCTCTTCTAGTTAGGATGGAAGATGACTGACACATAGAACGACAATGAGGAGTTAAAATCTCCCTTGAGGATGCTTCTGTTGCTTAAACACTGCACATGAGGAGATGAATGAACAGAGGTGAATGTAACTCGGGTGCAGAGATCCCCCAGGAACGACAGGAACGAGGGAAAACCAGCAACAACGTGGGAGGCACAAGGTTTTAACCACATGTGGCTATTTACATTTAAACTGATAAAATTTAATGAAACAAAAAGCCAGTTCCTCAGGTGCTCCAGCCACATCCAGCAGCCTGTGAGGAGGACCAGAGACAGGATGTGACCCCAGGCATGAGTCTCAAAGCCATGCATGCTCCACTGCGCACTCTGTCGCTTGTAGGTGAGGCATTTGGGGATGATGGGAAGCCCCGGCCCTGGCCACAGGACCACCTAGAGCCCCCGGGAGTTCGATGAAGTCGGGGGCTAGATCGGCACACACTGGGTCCCCTTCAGCCCGAGACACGACAGTTCTGGCCCTTAGAGTTGACACTCTTTGGGGGAAGACACGATAAGCATGTGACTCTAAATTCACTTTGGAGTAAATGAACCAGGGCAGTGGGGGAGTGGGGGAGCCGCTGAGTTAAGAAGGTGCATTTTTAGCTTTTGGCTTTCAGGAGCCTACAAGGTGAGGATGTGGGGGACGCGCTCCCAGAGGGGGAAGGAGCAGCAAGAGGCTCCCGAGGCAAGCACAAGCCGGCGGAGTCCAGCGGGCAGCAGGGGGCGCACTAGAGATGGGGCGGGAAGGCTGGCGATGGCCGGTGCCTTAGACGGTGCCTTAGACGTTACTCTGACTGCAATTCACAGCCACAGCAGGAACCAGCAACGACACGAATTCTGATTAACCTGAGAAGACCGCTCCTGCCCACTGGTTTCTGACGGCTTTTGCGGCGCCGTGTAACCACAGAGGCCTGGTCTGCCTCGGGCCCTTTGCTGGCTTTCGCCCCCGGACCCTGAATGGAAAACGAGAGGGCTTTGGGTATGAGAAAGACAAGGAGCCATTCCACTCCAGAGGAAAGCCACCCTCAGCGCCAGGCCTGTCAGAGAGGCTGAGTGGACCCTGCGTCGTAAGAAGCAGGCGGGACTCGGGGGTGCTCTCGCCCCTCTGCAAGACGCGGACGGTCAGCGAACTTCAGCCAAGCAGAGCCTGGCCTTATGCGGCAAGAGGACCTCAGAGCACGAACCGCAAGGCCGCGCGGAAGGAAGGGGCCCGGTCGCACCTTCCCCTCATGCAGAAGACCTGCCCAGGTGAGACCTGCCTCTGAATGGGAGGTCACCAACAAGCCAGGTCGTATCAGGTCTCGGCTGTTGCAAGGGAGGGAGCCAGCAGGGGGCAGTTTGCTTTTTCTTTCTTGCATGACTACAATTCCAAAAGACGTCTATCAACACCTGTAGCATAGGCATCTGCCAACCAGGGACATCTTAAAATACATACAAAATGGTAAGTTGGACCCGTTTACACGATAAAGGGTTCGTTAGCAGTTATCCCCTTTAAGAAAATCCTAGAAAATCCAGTACCCAAGCGTTAACAGTAGTTACCTCAGGGAGACAAGACCAGACGGGGAGGCAGAGAAGAGACAAGACCAGACGGGAGGCAGAGGAGAGACAAGACCAGACGGGGAGGCAGAGGAGAGTACCTTCTGCTGCTCAACTCTCAAAAGGGAACCAAAACAGTAGAAGAGAAAAGGATCCCAGAATTTAGCGACAGGACGTAACGTCTCTGAGATCAGGGGCGGCCTGGCTCCAGGCCCGGCCGGCGTTTCCTTGTGAGTTCTGTTACTCTCAGAAGATGCTTCATCAGCAAACAAGGTCATTTGCTCAGGCAGATCCCAGAACCGTGTGGGCCTGCTGGGTGTGATGGGCTGCACGATGCCCTCAAGTCTGTCCACGCCCTAACTCCTGGGGTCTGTGATGTGACCGTCTGTGGTGAAGACGACAAAGGCTGTGAAGGTGAGAGATTCGTATGGACTCTCAGGATGGGCCCTAAACACAGTCAGGAGCATCCTCCTGAGAGGGGAAGCAGAGGGAGACTGGGCCGCAGTGGGGAGGAGGCGGCGGCAGCAGAGGGAGCCGAAGATGCTAAGCTTCCAGCTTCGGGAGAGGCCGGGCCAGGGCCCTGGGCCAGGAATGGCGCTCTAGGAGCTGGAAAAGGTGGGGGAGGGCACGGATTACCTCCAGAGCCCTGGGAAGCCTGGCCCCGCCTACACCTGGGTTTCCGCCCAGTGAAGGCATGCGGGACTTCGGCCCTCCCGAACCCTGAGATAACGAACATGTTGTTCTGAAGTCCCTGAGCTTGTGGTAATTTGTTACAGCAGCCGTGGGGAACTAAACACCCCAAGTTTCAGGAGTCGGGGGAGGGTTGTGGACCGGGCAAGCAGCCGAGTCCCACGTACCTGGATTTGAATCCCACTCTGCTCACCAAGTCGACCGCAACCAAGACCTGTCCTGTCGTTTCTCATCAGTGGCGGGGACACTGGGTGGTTAGATGCTGGGCCTCTCCCGCTGCTTCCCCTCAGGGAACCACCAGACGCTTGTCTTCTGGGGCAGCTCCCGGTGTGGATGTCACCCAGGGTCCCACTCCGCTGGCCTTGCCCAGCGTCACACACGCCCTCTGTGCAGTTAAACACGGAGACAGGTGGGGCCCGTCAGTCTCCTGTGAACCACGGTGTTTGCCCGCATCACAAACACCCGGACGCAGGCCCGGGACAAGGTTCACCTGCTAAGTCCGCCATGGCAATGTTTAGTTCTGTCCACCTGCCTAGGCCGTGGGACGCCAGATCGCTGGCTGGACTTTGTTTCTGGGCGGGTCTGGCCGGCATCTCCAGGAGATCAGCACTCGCATGGGTAAGATGAGGGAAGTGGCTGGCCATCCCCACAGGGGGGACTGTCCCCACCGTCCGGGCAGGCAGACACCCGTCGATACCCGTCCCCCGCCCCCTGCACCAGCAGTCTCACTCCCCGTTCTCACCTCAGGCCCAACTTACACCGTCCGCTCCCGGGCTCTCAGGCCTTTCGCTGCCAGCCCTCCTGGGCCTCCAGCTTGCACACAGCAAAGGGCGGGCCTCTCGGCCTCCGTAATCACGTGAGCTCATTCCTCTAACAAGTCTCCCCTTACACACACCGATAGATGTGACATTCCACTGGTTGTTTCTCTGGAAAACCCTGGCTAATACGGCTCTTAGGCATAAACCACTCCCCTGAACGGAAAAGGGGGCGGGGTGCGGACCCAACGGTTTGAGAAGTCACCGAGATGTGACACTCTTCAGGGACAGGCACCGCTGACCAGGGTGGGGAAGCACATGGAGCCTGTAGGTCACAGGGCCATAAAAAGTTTCTTACAGTAGCGACACCCCGCCGCACCCACTTACAGCACCGAACACCTGTGTGACCTTGAGAGGACTTTAGTTTCAAAACAAGACACGAAGCGTTGACAGTCGCTTTATTTGATTGCGGTACACCAAGCAGCACACAGATGACGGGTGCGTCTAACGGGCAACTTGTGTTGCAGACGGCGAGCTCCAGCTCAAGGACTGGAGCCCTGCGCCCTCTCCTGCAGCCCCGAGGGACACGACATGCTGCCTCTGGCGAGTGACATCCACTCAGACTGATGGGGCCCGTGTCTAATCCCCTCCACTCAGCAGATTTCTCAACAGATTTACTTCAACAGAAAAAAGACGTGCAAAAAGAGGTGACGGGGCGGGGCTCAAACGTGCCAGTGAGCAGAAGCCACGCTGTGTCCGCCAGGGACCACGACGGACCGCGCCGTGAAGAAAGCTCGAGGGACGCCCGGCCGCCAGAGGCTGGTCCCCGCAGCTCTCAGACGCCACGCAGAAATCTGCTTACGGAAAATCAACTCGCTCGCTTAGTACCTAAGGCGCTTCTTGCAGTTTCAATTAGGAAGATGTCTGGGGAGGAATCCTGTCCCCAGCGACCGAAGCCGGGTGCAGGGGGGAGGCTGGGCCCGCCGAGAAGGCCGGTCACCTCTGTTCTTCGGCCTGGCCACGTCGACGGGTTTCACGGCACGATTTCAGAACACAGACTCCACCTCGCCCATCTCCACATACACACTCTTTAGCTGTGAATAATACTCGATGGTCACGCGGCCATTCTCTTTGCCGAACCCTGCACGGGAGACAAGGGGTGACGCTGAGCCATCGCTGTGACAGTCTAAAAGGTCACAGTGCCCTTCAGAGGTAGGCACTGCCTGTCAGGCTGGGGGAAGAACACAGAACGGACACGTCTGAGATAAAGCCCGCACCGGCATGTCGTAGCTGTGGGGCGGGTTGTGGGAGAGTGACCCCGGCCAGCGGAGGGCGGGGACAGAAACAGCCAGGCCTCGTTTCTTACCAATGCGGATCTGCGCTTCTAGGACCTCCTGCTCTGGGCTGGAGTCTGACAACAGTTCAGCTTTTCCTTCTCATCAAACACCAAAGCAAAAGCCACAGCTACCAACCTGATGCCTTAACCTCGGAGCCAGCTTAAAACTGAAACCTACGTAGGGGGTTCTGAGCCTGTTCTCGCGCTACGCCGTCAGCCCCGCCCCGGCCATGCACGCGGACGTGTCGGGCCCCTCAGCTTCCTCAGAGGCCAGGACGCTGCCCGACTACCAGTGGACAAGGTTCCATGCTAAGCAACAGCATCCCTCGCTTGGCCTTTCTTGTCACCCTACCCCAGACTTGGGTAGGCTCTGTCTCCCGAGGGTGAGGCCCGGTCCCCAAAGTGCACATCTCCAGGGGCACCATGCAAAGGTGACGTGCACAACGGCCTTTGCCCGGACCTTGCTCTGTCTTCTGTTCCAAACCTTCCGAGCGCAGAGCTGGTTGGGCGTGTGAGGCCAGGGCTGCCCTGTGGAATGGGCCGTCCCTGTCTCTCATAGCCGTGCCCGCAGGCCCTGGCCCCAAGGTGGGATCTGGGGACGGGAAAGCTGGCCTGGGAGGCCCCACCAAGGCCACACTGTAGACCCCAAGCAAACACCCTGGCCCTGGTGATTAGGAATGACTAAACAGCACCTGGTCCCCACCTGCACCTGGGCCTGTGTGCTCAGCTCCTCTGGGCACCCAAGAGGGGCAGGGGACCAGGGAATGCCGGGAAGAGCCTGAATACCAACCAGAAATGTGAAACGCACACCACATCTCAGCAGCACCCAGCAGGCCCTGCGTGTTTGCCGGCACTTGTTGTGATGGTCATAAACGTTTGTCAACAGACTAGGGGTCAGACTCTTAGAATGGCGCCTCCGAAAAGTCCAAACCCACTTTCACAAGAGTATGGGAAATCGGTGAAAACTCCAAAGAGAGAACCTCAAAGTCACGGCTGTGTCCCCGATGCCTCCACCCTCTTCCTGCCCACTGGACCGACAGGTGTGCTGTGTTCAGGTAACACGACTGAGCACTGAGGAAAGCACCCCTATGGCCACCTGGTCACCCGGTGTAACAGATTGTTACGTGTCACCTTAAGGGGCGCTTACTAATCCAGCATGATAAAGAAGACGAACCTCCACATAGTCTGAGATGCCCAGAGACACTTTACCCAGACCAGAGCTAAAGACTCCGCCGTGGCTGCAGACGCATGCTGCGGGGGGCGTGGCTTCACCCTCCCAGCCGTCAGGCTGAAAAACGGGACCCTCCCCGCCGGGTGAACTGTAGCCAGGCCCCGCACACTTCAGAAGCCCCGGGGAGCCATGAAAGCAGACGGAGCAGGCTGGGCGTCTGCCCCCCGAGACGAGGCGCTGGGTCCGGGGAGGGGCAGGGGCGTGCACGCTCCTGCAAGGGGTTCTGAGGATCGCGCCGCACAGGCCGAGGGTCTTGGTCTGTGGGGACCGGGGACTGGGGTCCGCACTTGCGCCCCTGGCTCCTCACCTGACTTCTTGTACCCTCCGAAGGGCAGCTCAATGGGGCTGGTGTTGTAGTTGTTGATGAAGCAAGTCCCAGCCTGGAGCTCGGCTGCCACCCTGTGGGCGCGCTGCAAGTCCCTTCGAAGAAAAAGCACGTGCTGGTTACTTGGCTTCTTCCACGGGAACCGTCAGACGCCAGTTCTCACTAGTACACGGCCACACAAAGACCCACATCCGGGTGCTCAAGGGAGCGCCAGGCACAGCTGCCCAGAGGGAGGAACAGCCAGGTGTCCGTCAGTGGCATTTACAAACGCTGGAATGTTACTCGGCTAACGGGAGGGATAAAGCACTGACACAGGCTACAACGCGGATGAACCCTGCAAACACACCAAGCGCAAGAAGCCAGCCACGAAAGGGCACATACTGAATGACTCCAAATAAAATACTCGGAATAAGCAAATAAGAGACAGAAAAGAGGTTGGCGGCCAGTGGCTGGAGGGAGAGGAGAAAGGAGAGTGACCGATGTTCCTGAAGCGATGAAAATGCTCTGACGGCCCAACTCTGAGCATCTGCTAAAAGCCTCCGGATGGCACACGCCAGTGGTGAAACTGCACGGGGCGTGACCTGCCCACGGTGCGTGACCTGCCCCACCGGAGCTGATAAGCAACGGTCAGGGCACGCGGGAGCTGCCCTCAGTGACTGGCCTTTGTCTGCATGTGGTGGCAGAGCAGGGACAGAGTCTGAGCACGCTCGGTTCTCAAATCGAAAGAGCAGCTCCTCAGGGAGGGCTCCTGGGGGCAACGCCACCCCGTACGATGCTACGGATGTCACCATACATCTGTCCAACCCACAGAAGGCCCAGCACCGAAGGGGAAACCTGACGCAAACTCGGGGCGCTGGGTGAGGCCCGCGTGCTGGGGGGCTCCTCTGTTCGGATGGTGTGCCCCCCGGTGGCAGGCCTGGTGATGGGGAGGCTGTGGCATGCGAGGGGGGCGGCATGGCATTCTCTGTACCTTCTTCTCGACTTTGCTGTGAACCTAAAACTACTCTGAAAAACAAAGTCTATAAAAAAAAGCAGCAGCTCCTCAATCTTTCCTCCAGGGCTCAGAGAGGCCACCCCACTGCGTCCCCCAGTCTTCCTTTTCTGGTTCCTACGAAAAAGCTAACCGTTCCTCACCAAAGAAACGGCAAACTCCCAGGGTGAAGCGGTCTTAGAGAGCTGCCCGCAACCGCCAGGGACTAGCCAAGCAATCCGCGACCACTTTCAAGGAAATTCTGCCCCTAAGGCACTTTGCACTTTTATTACAGTGGTTGAAGTTTGTCTAGAAAGTTACTGATCACATGACTCACAACAGAGAAAGCCGGAAACACCTTATACGCGGCAACATTAGGATGCCCACGTGGGCTACGACACGCTCCAGTCAGGAATGACTACGAAGCCACTCAATTCGCGCTTCTGAAGGACACTGCCCAGTATTTATGGCTTACGTGTGTCTACATTCCTGGACGCATATGTTGTCGACAGGCACCTAACCCCGTGCTTTACACCAATCAGCGCCTTAAATGTCTATACTCAATAAATCAACAAAAAAGGACAGGCTTCTCACCAACTCAGATTACAGCTCGATTTAAACTCAACAGCAGGGTTCTACAGCCGTTCAGGGCAAACGCCTTCTGACTGTACCCGAAGCAGACAGGAAACGTAGTGAGGGAGGGAGGGAGGCCAGTCACGCGTGTGAGCAGAGGCAGTGGCCCCCGGCCTTCGGAGCGGGCTGGGAGGCCCTCCCGACGTACCTGGTGAAGACGCCGGCGGCCAGTCCAAACGTGGTATCGTTGGCTCTTTCCAGAACCTCAGCCTCGGTGTCAAATGATAAAATGGACATAACTGGTCCAAAGATCTCTTCTTTCACACAGGTCATGTCATCTCTGCAATTAGCTGCAGACAGCGTAACAAACCACACACATCACGGAGGGAACTGTGATCCCTGACGCTCGAAGAACGTTCATAGCAAACAGCGACAACGCGCTTTAAAGGAATTTCCACGCCGAACACCGTCCCGCGTGGCGGTCTGACAGTGCGCGTCAGAGCCACAGCCTGCGCGCGGCCCTAAACCCACTCCCCCGCGTCGTGAGGAAGCGGCTAACGGGGCGGACGGGCCTGCTACGGGGACTTTCCGCGCAGTGCTCACAGCAGTGAGCACGGGAACTGTGCGCCTCCCGGGGTGAACCGCTGTGAAGCCCCTAAAAGTAGTGCTGTTGACGGCAGGTTAGTAAGTAAAAGCTCACATAAACACTGTCTGGAGAAGATGCAGACTGTGTAAGACACTGCCCCACTTTCTGTTAAAATGTCACATGTGTGATTACTGTTTTTTATACCTTTGCACATTGTCTTAACGACTACGATAAAATTCAAAATGATGTCATCAAAAAAAGAAAACCCAGCACCAAAGCCAACGCAGCAATACCGGGGTGGGCGTCCACTTGTGTGAAGATGTACTGAAGTCCCTTTAAGTGGCTCGCCCCGACATAATGCACGTGACATTTAAAAACATGCATATTTAAAGAAGGTGCTAAGTTATTAAGTCACGTGATTTTTAAAAATACTAACACTGTCTGAAAAATCAGCTTTATGACATTGATGACCGATAGTTCAAGGAAACGTGCACCCTTAGCCACCTTTCTGGAGAAATGTGATTCATTACTCAGGTTTTCACTGGACATGAACTTTCATGTCGTTGAACCACTGCTTCCAGAATGGCAGGTGGAGACCCAGGGAGTGCCTGGTGAACTAACAGGTGTGGTCACCCCAGGGAGGGGACACAGGAAGAAGGTCTTAAGCCTGGGCAGCGGGGACACATGGTTAGCCAGCCCCCGCTTTACACCAGACATAATGTTTTCAAGCTGACAATTAAACCATGAAAAGCGAACATGGAGGAGAACATACTTAACACGCAAGGGGTCATGTAGAACCCGTCCTTTAACTTGGGGTCCTGGGGCACATAGGGCTCTCCACCACATAACACCGTAGCGCCCTGCAAAGAAGAGGGGGGTCGTTTGTTATGCTGAACAAACGACCTCCACGTGAGTCCTGAACAAACACGCAGTCACCCCGCTGCGCGTGTGCAGTGGGCGTTGCCGGTCGCTGGGCCAGGGGCTGGCACAGGACAGGGGCTCAGAGCCATGGAGAGGGGTGACCGCCTCAGCCTGCCTGGCGCATTTCCACGGGTTCTCACCTGCTCCTTGGCCAGTCTGACAAACCCGAGGACGCGCTCCAGGTGTGGCCGGTTGATGAGGGGGCCCATCCTGGTATCCTCCAGAAGGGGGTCCCCGAGTTTTATCCCTTGGGTCTGTTTCACCACTTCCTGTGGTGAACTTGTCGAGAATTTCCTTCTGCACAAACACCCTTGTGCCGTTGCAGCAAACCTGAGGGACAAGCACACGCCCATCAGTGTGGCAAGGAGGAGCAGGAAAACAGAAATGCAACAGCTTTACCCTCACCCCGTGCGGAAGAGGATCACGCACGTAGCTGTGGACACACCGCCCTGCGGTACAGACCGCCTGCCCTGAGACGAAAGCTCGCTCTACCTTTTGGCTTGTTTAATGTGCTTATTCGTCACAGATCTGTGTGACCTGCGGGGCCTCGGTTTCCTCATGTCAGCGGCTCCACTGAGCTGCATGGTTTAGAGGACGAGGAAACAGTGGCCACGGGCGGGTAAGAACAGTGAAGAACTCAGGGCTCGCGCTTAAAACCCCAGAGCACTTCAGTCAGCGTGTCTCTAAACATCACAAATAATGACTCCGCCTCCCCCACAGACACGAACATAAACGCTGTCCGATGCTATCAGAGCAGAATAGGAAAAGAAAGTCGCAAAAGAGGTCCAAGTGCTCACAGAAATTAGAAACTATTACTCAAAATCTGGATGCAACGAGAGGAAAAAAAATGCTAAATGTGAACACACAAACTTAAAATTCTTCTGCATAGCTAAAACACCCTAAACAAAGCCAAGATGACTGACGAGCTAGAAGAAAATATCTGCAATGCACATCGCAGATGGAGGTCATCACCACCTGTATGTAAGTAACAAAAAACAAGAAAAATGCTAAAGCCGGTGGGTCGGGGCCTGCCGGGGACGGGACACTGTCTCCTGCGCGGTGCCCTCGCCAGCAGAACAGCCACTTTCCCGCGAAGAGCCACGCGGAGCAGGAGAGCAAAGCTGCACACGCGCCACCGCCACGAGGGGACCCGGCACCTCTCTGACTTGTTTCTGTTTTTGGCCCAAAATGCATAACCCACATCTGAGTGAAAGGAAACACCAGGCAGACCCGCAGCAAAGGGCGTGCCGCACAGGCCGCCAGGCCCTGCGGGGCGCGGGGCGCGGGCTGCGCCAAGGCGAGGGGGTGAACGACGCGACAGCCCGACTCGCGCGTCTGCCCGGCTCCATCCCGGGCCAGAAAAGCGCTGTGTGTGGTTTTTTTTTTGCCAGAAGGACATTGGTCAAGGGGCAGCGTCTGAGTAAGGCCCATGGGCTGAGCAACGGCACTGACTAGCATCCGGGTACGGACGTCACGAGTGCTCTGGGCTCACGCGGGACGCGCCTGTCCGCAGGGAGCACAGCGGTCAGGGGTCTCACGCTGTGACCTTCAGCAGTTCAGAGAACGGCAGGAGGACCCGTGTGCACGCAGACCGACAACCAGAACAGCGGGCAGGCGTGGCGAGCCGAGGGTGTCTGAGGGGCCCGGCCCAGAGGGGCACGCGCGCTCTTGCACTCCGTGGCGCTTTTCTGTCCCCCCGAAAATCTTTCCAAATGACGGGCTTTCAAAGCTCGCCGTTGGGCGCGGGGCAGGCCGCACCTCGCCCTGCGTGAGGAAGTTGGCCATCATCGCCCCCTTGACCGCGCTGTGGGCGCGGGGGCCGCACGTCGCCCTGCGTGAGGAAGTTGGCCATCATCGCCCCCTTGACCGCGCTGTGGGCGCGGGGGGGGCCGCACCTCGCCCTGCGTGAGGAAGTTGGCCATCATCGCCCCCTTGACCGCGCTGTCCAGGTTGCAGTCTGAGAAGATGATCAGCGGGGACTTGCCGCCCAGCTCCAAGGTGACGGGCTTGATGCCCTTCGCCGACATCTCCATGATCTTGTAAAACAAGAACGGAGCACTCAGGTTAGCGTGCCGGGTGACCCTGGGCCCCCAAAGGCACCGTGTCCTCCGCAGCCGGGGCCCTGGCACACTCCGCCCTCCGCCCGCCTCCCTGAGACGCTGACGAGAACCCGCAGAGGCGCCGAGGACACTCGGGAGTGGCATCCAGGTTAAAGCCACGTCCGGTCCCGTGGCCGCGCTGGGCGGGGCCCCTCGAATCACCACTACTGCGTTTGGTGCCGATAGAGCTCAGAGCACGAATTCAGGTCAAAACAGCGAATCCGAAGCAGACTGAGCAAACACCCTTCCTTCTGCGGTCACCACAGCCGAACCCCACAAGCGCCGGCCCAGGTCTGCCCCGCAGACACAGCAGGCGGTGACTCGGCCCTGTCCCCATGCGCCTAACACCAGCTGCCGTCCCACTGACCCGTGCATGACCCCTCCCCTCCGTGCCAGGCAAGGTCAGAGCCCCCGGCACCTGCTGCCCACAGCCAGGTGCCACGTGCGTTTACCCAGATGGGTGCTGTCTCACCTTCGTGCCCGTGGGCACGCTGCCGGTGAAGGAGACCTTGGCCACGTCACGGTGCTGGCACAGGAGCTGGCCCGTGGCGGCGCCCCCCTGCACCACGTTGAAGAGGCCGGGAGGCACCCCGGCCTGGGTGTAGACCTCGGCCAGCAGCAGCACAGATGCGGGTGTGAAGGGAGACGGCTTAAAGACCATGGCGTTACCTGCAGGGGCCCGCACACAGACGCTTACGTCGCTGCGCCTCTGGGGACAGGGCCAGGGGACAAGTCGAGAGCAAGTGTGGCGGTTTCCTGTCCCCCAGCACGCCGTAGCCCAGAAACGTTGTGAATAACAAGTACATCTTGCTCCTCCTGCCACGGTTTCTCTCGTGAAATGCACCCCAAGCCACACACGTGCCCCGTCCCGTCTGCTGCCCGCGAACCACCTCCCGACACCGTGGTGGCTGAAGGAAGCGGGCAGGCCCGTCCCATTTACCACGGTCGGCACGGAGGCCAGAAGGTTAATGAGTATGACGAGAGCCCCGACACTGGTGGCTTAACTCCATTTCTCCCCTATCACACGGGAACGTGCAAAAGAACATGGAGTGACAAGTGAACGCTGCCTTCCGACGCGATGTCCCTCCCTCAGCTAGGAGTGTTTCTGAGATGCGCGGAGTCCTCCCAGCCCTCCTCCCGCTCTCCGGGCCCCTCCACGTGAGCCCGGCTCACGCTGCTCAGCACACGAGGAGGACGTGTCTCCCTGCTGTGAAGTGCGGTCAGTCCTAAGTGCCATGACACAGACTTCGCCCGGAAAGGGGGTCGCACTCACGAGGGGCCCAATCAGACTTGCTGATTGTAAAACCTAGGACGGGAACCTACTTTCTTCCTGTCCAAAAACAGAAGGGAATGAGGCAAACACAAGGTGCAGCGCACGGACACGGTCTGCAGCGCTGCACGGGGGAAGGAGGATCCTGCGGCTTCACGCGCCCAGCGTATGCGGTGTCTCTGTGTGTGCATGTTTGGGTGTCTGTGTGTGTGTGTTGTTTGGGGTGTCTCTGCATATGTGTATGTATGCATTCTGGGGTATCTCTGTGTGTGTATGTATATATTTGGGGGTGTCTCTGCATGTGTGTATGCGTTTGGGGTGTCTGCGTGTGTGTGTGTATGTATGCGTTTGGGGGTGTCTCTGCGTGTGTGTACGTTTATATTTGGGGGTATCTCTGCATGTGTGTATGCGTTTGGGGGTGTCTCTGCGTGTGTGTGTATATGTATGCGTTTGGGGTGTCTGTAAATGTATGCATTTGGGGGTGTCTCTGCATATGCATATGTATGCGTTTGGGGGTGTCTCTGTGTGTGTGTATGTATATATTTGGGGTGTCTCTGCATGTGTGTATGCGTTTGGGGGTGTCTGCGTGTGTGTGTGTATGTATGCGTTTGGGGTGTGTTGTGTGTGCGTTTGGGGTGTCTGTATGTATGCGTTTGGGGTGTCTCTGCATGTGTGTGTATGTATGCGTTTTGGGGTGTCTCTGTGTGTATGTATGCGTTTGGGGGTGTCTCTGTGTGTGTGTATATGTATGCGTTTGGGGTGTCTGTAAATGTATGCATTTGGGGGTGTCTCTGCATATGCATATGTATGCGTTTGGGGGTGTCTCTCTGTGTGTGTATGTATATATTTGGGGTGTCTCTGCATGTGTGTATGCGTTTGGGGGTGTCTGCGTGTGTGTATGTATGTATGCGTTTGGGGGTGTGTGTGTGTGTGTGCGTTTGGGGTGTCTGTATGTATGCGTTTGGGGGTGTCTCTGCATGTGTGTGTATGTATGCGTTTTGGGGTGTCTCTGTGTGTATGTATGCGTTTGGGGGTGTCTCCGCGTGTGCGCGCCTGTTTGGGGAGACGGGGGGGGAGCAGGGGGCGCACGGCGCCGCACAGGCGGGACGGGCAGCTCTCACCGCAGGCCAGAGCCGGCGCCGACTTCCAGCAGGCGATCTGGAAGGGGTAGTTCCAGGCGCCGATCCCCACGCACACGCCGAGCGGCTCCCTCCTGGTGTAGCCGAAGGACCCGCCCGAGAGCTGGACGTGTTCGCCTGCGGGGAGACGGCAGAGGAGTGGGGAGCTGCTCCCCAGGCCCCGCACCTGCGCCGTGGCACACAGCTCTCTCGGCCTCCCAGCCCGCCTCGTCGTCCTCACAGGCAGCTCACGCACCTTCTCCCACGCCAAGAACCCTGTCCGTCCCACAAACCGAGTTCTCTCGACTTAACGTGATTCTCTAAACTCTACTGGCATCCAGTGGATAATGTACCTGACGTGAGGGGAGACCCAGCACAGGAGAGCCTGAGCCCCCGAAACCTCAGACTCCATACCCCACAGCCCTCCTGGGCCCTGCTCATCCCACGTGAATAGTCAAAGAACATTTTTTTTGCTAAACAGGTAAAACCAGGAACGGACCCCTCTACGGACTGGCTTTGCGACAGAGTGGCCTAAGCTCAGGTACCAGGCCAGGTGCTTGGCCCTCACTATCGCATTTAATCCTCGTGACGACCAAGAAGAGAGGGTTAGCTCTGCAGTGTGAGGAAGGAAGAAGCCATTCCGGGGCCACCAAGCAGAGAGTGACAAGCCCAGGGCCTTAACCCTGAACTCTTCACCCTTCGCCACTAGGCCCTGCCCTCTGCCTCCCTGCCAGCGCGTCGTGGGAGGCCAGGCGAAGCCTTACCGGCCATGGATGCGGCCATGCCCGCGTAGTACTCCAGGCACTGCCAGGAAGTGTCGATGTCCCAGCGGGCCTCGAAGATGGACTTGCCGTTGTTGACGGTCTCCACAGAGGCGATTTCTTCCTTCCGCTCCTGCGGGTCACACAGCAGATGAGGCTGAAGACGTGTGATCACATACACAACCCAGTCACGCGGAAGCAGAGCGCACGCCCCATTTTAAAAAACAGAAACCGAGGAACGGCAGTGTCACTGCAGGAAGAGAGACAGCAAAATGAAGTGGCAGCAGAGATGGACACCAGCATCGAGCCGCAGTGTGGGTCTCAGAGGAGACGGGGTGAGAATCTGCAAGTTGATGTGGAACCCGGGGAAGCAGGGTCTGAGAGAGATACCTGGACCTGTCCTGTTTCTGCCAAGACAAGAGGTATAAAGCACTTCGATCCACCCACTGCCCACTCACGGCTACGAAGAAAAGTACAGAGCTGATCTCTGTGTCCAGGTCAGCAACTTCTAAACAAATTGAGATTCCTGAATAGACACGCTCCTTCGTAAAGGATAACTCATTCACAAACATGGTCTACGTTAGACTGTCTTCTAAACCGACAATTCACCCTCTCTTTCCCTGATTCTGTTCTTGTCAAAACAACCTCTGAACGACTGGTTTCCCCCATATAGGGATACTGGGGAGAGGGTACCCAGGAAGCCAAGAGCATCAGTTCTTAGTAAACGACCCTCATTCTTGGATCGTTAAGTATGATGACCATGACACAGTGTTCCAAAGCACAGCAGCTGAAGCTCTTTCTAGAATGCAAGAGGACAGCCAGGCCCTGAGCTGGACAAACAAACCCACTCAGTAACCAGCATGTTTGCTCTCAGTGGACACCCAGCTGGACTCTCTGCTAGTTTTTGCCAGGGACAAAATGATCCTTGTATCAAAAGATCTCATACTGATGTTTTAGAAATAACTTGTGTGTCTGTGTGTGGCGGGGGTTGGGGGGGGGACAGAGAATGATAGAATTAGACAGGAAAAATCTCAAAAGACCACACAGTAAACTGAATTTCCTCTGAGAGCTGAAACCTTGAAACAGTCCTCAGACATTAATTTTCTGCCCGTTGTTCACATATACATATGTGCAAACATATATAATAGAGTAAATGGTGGTAAAGGCAGATCCAGGACATGATAATCGGACAGAAACTTTAGTACCAATATATTTTTGCCTAATAATATAATACACAGATGGTAAAGGCAAGGAGAGGAGGAATTAAATAGAAAAGAAAATATCAAACAGTCCATTTCAGAGCAAAAACATATTAGATATTATTCAGCATAAAAAAGCCATTTTATAATAATAAAGGCGCCAATTCTTAAGAAGACATAACAACCCAAATGTTTAGGTACTAGGAAAAAGTGAAAAATAAAATAACAAATTATTGGCTTTGAGTTATCACCTTTGGTCTATCAAATTAAAAATAAAATTTTAACAGTAGGGAGAAAATGCTCTGTGAGCATGCTGCCACTTCTGTGAGGTCCAGCCTTCCCAGGCCAAAGACACGGGCACGCGGGTCGGGCATGCGGGTCGGCACACGGGTCGGAAAGCGAAGCCCTTGGAAGACGGAGACAGTGTCTCCCTAAAGACAGAGACCTCTGTGGAGAGGCGAGGCTCTCTACTTCGGGGTCCTGGAGACAAGTGCCGGCATCCAGGGCGAGGAACGAGAGACATGGACGCCCTTAACCCTGGAGACCTGCGGAGTGAGCAGTCTCTCTGCAGCAGCCTCTGCACATGCCGACTCTCTTAACTCTGGGGCTTCCCTCCTGTGGGGCAACCCCTGGTTGTCCCCGTATCACCAGTGAGGACGGGGCTCAGGCATTGCTCTGGCCCACGCGCTTGCTGTAACACACCATCTCTTTCTCTTTCCCGGAAAGCCTCGTGTCTCTGGTCGGAATACACACAGGCCCTTGAGAGCAGGGGAACTCGCGATCCTTGCAGTTCCTGACTTAACAACTTACGAGAAAAAACTCCCCACAAATCTAGCATGCAGAGACAGTCATGAGTCCTATTTTGGTGCATATACTTCTGAATTTTCTAGTTTTCTGTAATGAGCATCTAGTATGTTTGCTTTGTAAGACTGTCAAAAAGTTTAACTTTGTTTTTTAAGAGGGGGACATCTATGAAGTCTTCCCAGGCAATGAAGGTAGAAAATAAGTCTGAAAAAGGCAGGCTTTAGAGTCATCAGAAGAAAAAGGACAAAGGACATAGATAAAAAGAACAGGAAGGAGATAACCTGCAAAGGACACCCTGTAACTCAAACAAACATAGAAAAAGAAAACACGCCACAGAGTGGTCACACAGAGCCTAGATCCAGGTGGGAGTGACTGGAGGAGGGTAGGTGAACACGCTCTTCGGCTTCATAAAGACGGTATAAACTACTAGTGTCGCAGGATCTAACTGCAACTTGTCCGCGACCCCTCCCAGCAAGACTTTTCTGGAAGGGATTAAATCACAACCATACCCTGATTATCCTGGCAGCCTCCAAAAGGATTCGACCACGCTCCATGCCAGATTTTTTACTCCATTCTTTAAAGGCAGCCTTTGCATCCTGCACAGCCAAATTTACCTCCTTTTCTCCAGAACAAGCGAAAGTGGCTATCACACGGCCTATGAAGACAGGTCAGTGTTAGCTCACACCGTGGCCACACATTTGAATGGCGTATTCACACTTCCTGGCGGTGAGCCCCTTCTTTGTTTTTAAGTGTGGTTAGATTTAGTGACCACCCCACACCAGCAGTTCTTAACTCTACATGGGGGTCGCTGACCCCGTTAAGGGAATGTTTCCTCTCGCAGCCTCTTCCGCCTCCGCGGCCTCTTCCTGCTGACTTGACGCTCTGTGGCTTAGTGTGACTGGTCCACCATGTTCCCCCGCAACAGCCTTGCAATCCAAGTCTTACCGCCCTGGCTGCTGGCCATTCTGGTTTGTGCAAAACACCCGCATTTTTCTCCCCACAGGTATTTCACAATACCCAGCAAAGCAAACCAAAACGCAAAAGTCCTCTTCCTCGCTGGGCAAACGCCGGGCCTGGCGCGCCGCCGGGCGCTGGGCTGGGGAGAAAGCAGGGCGTTCTCGCGTCCCCGCTGCGGGTCCCCCGCGGATATGTCCACCCCGGGGGTGGCGGCCACGTCCTCGCCGCTGCTGGCTTCCCCAAGCGTCCAGTCCGCACCGGGACTTCGCGGACGCCGTCCAGGCCGCTGCACCGCCACCCCGACCCCAGCACGCCACGCGCCGGCTCCTCCCTGTGCTGGGCCCCGCGGTCCCCGCGCGGACCCCGCTCATCCCCGTCCCGTTACCGGTGGCCGGCTCGAACGCCTTCTCGGTGCCCGAGGCGTCCGCCGGCTCCACGCGGGCCCCGCCGCGGTAGTTGAGCGGTTGCGACACGACGAAGGTGCCAGTTCTCATGGCGGCGACAGGAGCAGGCCCAAGAGCGCGGAGAGCGAGGAGAGCGCGGCCAGGCGGGTCCGGGGGAACATGGGAGCGGGCAGCGCAGGACCCCCGGCGCAGAGCCTCCCGTGGGCGGGGCCTTCCGTGGGCGGGGCCTCCCCTGGGCCAATGGGAGAAGCGGGACCCCTGGGCCCATGGGAGGGGCGGGGCCTCCGCGGTGGGACGCCGCGGGACCGGAGTTCGGGGCGCAGGAAAGTCCGCCAAGAACCGCGCTGCCGCGGACGGGCGGAGAGCCTGCACCAAGACAAGCTGGAGTAAGGAAGAGGGGGGTCAGGCTGATGCAGATGTGCGGTGGGAGGGAAGCCGTGGGGAGGCGACCAGCAGGAGTAAGGGGCACCCTCCTGGGTCCACCCGCTCTCTTTCGCTCCTATTTTTAAGGTTGGTTGCTTTCTCAAGGGGGAAACAAGCTTTTAAAATTGTTTTTATGGTTTCCTGAAAGGACATCGAGGGGCTTGGAGAGTGACAGGAGGGACTAGGGATGAAGTGTAGTAATTGCCGCTCATTTACGAGGTCCGTGTCTTCAAGCTCGACCACAAGGAGGGTGCCCGTGTTAGGACCCTCTCAGTGTGTGGCCCACTGTCCCTTCCTCCCGGTTCCGAGGACAGGTGGCTCGGAGAACAAAGTCCTTCATTTCCTAAGGAGCCGACCACTAGGGGGCACTCGCACCTAAGCGGTAGTTGAGGGGCCTGAAGGATAAAAGTAGAATAAGCAAACCTACAAGGGAGGGGTTCAAGAATGAGGGCCACAGGCTGGCAGCGCCCCGATTTTGACGTGTCGAACGCCCGCCTCCCACAACCAGGGCAGATCATGACCAGAAAAGCCAGTCAGGCTCATCTTCTCCTCGGCATTGGTGCCCAGATCCAGGCCCCAGCACTGTGCAGGATGACCATCTTCTGGGAAAAGGTTTCCTAGCTCTTTAAGCCCCAATAAAACCAGAGCCTTTATTCTTTTTCCTGCCAGTATGGAAGAGGCTCATCCGAATGAGGAAGGGGCGGTGGACTGACTTTCTTCCCTTGATGGGCGTGGAGGGGTTGGAAGCCGTGAACAATAGGAGCCGCTCCTAGGTGTGACTAAGCTGCCCTCAATGCCCAGTGCAGCTACATTTTGGAAAATGAGATAGAATAAAATACCAGAGTGCATATAGGAGGTAAACATTGTTAAGAAAATTCTGTGTCTGGGTTGCATTGAGGAAAACTGCTGCTCTAAATAACGCCCCAAGCAGATTCAGGCTTTTTCAACCTTTTTTTTTTCTTTTTCAACCTTCTTGACATTATCTCTGTTTATGATTGAATTGACTGTTCAGCAAATGGTTGGAGTAACTAATTATAAACCTAAAAATCACTGTGTAAAAAAAAGGCCTTTGATTATATTCATGAGCAGCCAGATGGGCTTTGGATCCAAATATAATTTTGTGAATTAAAAAAATGTGTATAGGCTCCGTCTTCAGTAGACTTACACTGACCCTCCTCCACACTCATCCGGTGACAGCTGGAGAACTTCCTAATCTATTTAATGATTTTAAATTTTTTATGATTCAAAAAGTCTTAGAATATACATCATTCAGATGGTAAAGTCGGAATGTGGTGAAGTTTTTTAAAAACAGAGGGAATAGAGACACTGACAGTAAAGTAAACGATCCTTCCGGGGATTGCAACGTGTCCTGGGTACAGGGTAACAAGCCCAGAGAGGGTTACAGTTCAGCCACCTGACATTTTAGCTCCGAGGTGGTTGGTCCTACTGGGAGCTGCAGAGAAAGAGCATGGAGCCTGAGACGACACTCTGCTTCTGGTCCTGCTGCCCCCCTCCCCGTGTGGGGTCAGGTACATCACTTAGAGTCTCAGAACCTCATCTATCACGTGTAAAATCAGGCAATATGAAAACACCTTATCTACCTGCAGGATTGCTGTGTATGAAGATCACATGCTTCCGATATGCCGGGCATATCACTGGCTTTATAAAATCCACGGAAAACACTAAGAGGACAAAAACCCATTTAACTGATGCGACTGGAACCAGGAATTTATAGCTTAAAGTCAATTAGACTCGAATTACAAAAAAAAAAAGTTCCTGTGTACATCTGACAATTCTCTCTCTCTCTCTCTCTCTCTCTCTCTCTCTCTCTCACACACACACACACACACACACACACACACACACAATTCGTTTTCCTTGATTGCAAGTCTCCCGGTTTGGGGTCCCATGGATTTTTTGCTATTGTTTTTGGTTTTTTACATAAAGCGAACCCAAAATGTATCACCTTTTGGGGTTGTGAGTTTGGTTGTGTGTGTGTGTGTGTGTGTGTTTTGTCATCATGACTGGCTCATTTATTCCTAAGAATCCTTAGTTTTCCATGAACACTTCTTAGCAGTAATACAACAGACTCAAACATCTGCGACTCAAATAAAGGTTTTAAAAACTGAAAGAATTGAAACAGAATTCGTGATGGTGAAAACCCCATGTTTCATGGTAGATGCTTTCCCTAAATTGGTTTTTAAAAACCAAATGTTATCACCTCTGACTTCCTTTTGATTTCTTCAGTGGGAGCATGAACTATAAAACATTAAGGATACGTGTGCTGGATCTTTCTAAATTCGTATTACTTTTTTCAGTCTGTTATTTCACCCAAGTGAAAGCATTATTTTAGCAACTTGCTTTTATTGAGCCATTCAAATTAGTTTCCATTGAAGCAATTTTTTGTATCCATATTTCACTAATTTACATAATATTTAGTCCCTGTGTATAATTAAAATGAACAAGGAACATTCCACAGCCCATGGAAGTGCACGGCCTGGCTGAGGGGTCGCTGCAGGGCCATCGGTCAGCATGTTCTGAGGGTGCAACTGAGATGCTCCATCTGAAGACTCAGGCGAGTGGACGGTGCTGGGGGGAGCTCTGACTGGAGCGTGAACCCCATTTTCCAGGCGAGGCAATCTAGGCTTAGAAAGTTAAGAGACTTGCCCATTTTTTATGTGACTCATATCTCAGAATCTCAAACACAGATACAGGGAGGAGAAACTTAGCCCAGTCATGTAAAGACCAGAGAAAACATCTATGAGGTGATGCTTGAGCCGAGACCAGAAGGAAACAGGAGAAAACCAGGCAAATAAGAGCAAGAACACTCTAGGCGGAGGAACCAAAGTTCAATGTCCAAAAAGAACGTGAAAATGCAGGTTTTAAAACTGAGTCTGCTGGTCTGGAGCCTTGGAAGGCTGGGGGAGGAGGGTGGGAGAGGCTGGCCATCCAGACGGGGCTGATTTTCTGTGTTAATTGTTTAAATTTACTTAAAGGCCCGTGGGAGCCATCGGGTAATTTTCCTGGGCTCCAGGAGCGATGCAGCTCGGTTTATAATAGGAAGATGACCGCCACGACCAGAGGGGCAGGGGCCCAGAGTAGAAATGACCTGGAGCCCCCGCAGGGAAACGAAGGGGCCGGCCCTGAGGACCTGAGTGAGTTGCAGACGCCCACGCGCATTCTCTTCCCACTGGGTCTCTCCCCTTTACTCAGGAAGTGTGGGGAGGTGGGAGGGAGCGATGTCACTGCAGGGCGTGTCTCTGCCGTCCCCACTACTGACTTAGAGCAGTTTCCTGTCACGTTCGCTGCCTGCCCATCTTTCCTCACATTTTGAGGCTTCTAAGCAGGACACGCATAAAAGTGTGATCACGGGTAGTTAGGGGCCCATCTCTATGTAGGTTAAATATGCTTCTGTGGGCTAGCCTAGAAACCATTAAAACATTACATGCCATTTTTATAATTAAAAGATAAAAGAGCATGGCCTAAAAGCTGAAAATAAAATCACACGAATGAGTGCAAATAGATATTTATCCAGTTGGTGGCATCAGCTCAGAAAGGAAACTATAGCAGGTGACTTGAAATCTCAGTCTTGGGGAATATCCTAAAGAACACCCACAGCCAACTCCCCCAACAGCAAACTGCCCTCAGTCATCGCACTGTGGGCAGTAACGTTGGCGTGGACAGTCTGAGACTGTGGAGCGGGCACTTTGGGGTTATGCTCAGAAGTAATTATGTGATATTCTATCATTCATGCTACTCTAAACTAGAATTCCTAGCAGGGGATAAGAGAGGCACAGATCAAAGAAATTAAGTAAAAGCTCTATAGCCCTGATCTAAGCGGGGAGTCGAGCTCCAGTATTAATTCATGTGTTTCATCTTTAAACAAAAACCAAACTTATTACCTTAGTGCACGGTCCAGGGAGCACCCTTACTGCTCAGTCCACAAACACCAGCAGAGAAGACCAGGCCTCCTTGGAGAAAGTATTGCTTTCGTGTCTGGGAGGAAATGTGAGATTGCCCTGAACATCCTATCTTATCACTTAGCAAAGATGCCACCAATGACAACCAGGGTCATGTCAAACAGACCCGGGGAACAACATAAGAAGCACCTCACTGGCTGAAAATGGGACACTTTGAGCATCCACGAGAAAAATAACTTCAGTAAAGTGAATCAAGAATGTTTGCATCTGTGAATTGCTAATCTCACACACACACACACGGTCACCACTAGAGGACACTAGTGAACAACTCATTGTTTTGAAAACTAGACAGTTGAGAGCTTTATTCTGTTTTCTAAAAAAAAAAATGTACCACTGGTTAACAAACAGTAGATGAGAGGAAGCTTCTATTTACAGTGCTATTTTGCCTAATAAATGAAGGGATACTTGCATTAGAGTATCATCATTCCTCAATCCCCAATTAATCAATGGATCAAAAAGGGACAGCTCACAGTATGTAAAACAGCATGCCATCCGAGGGTAGAAGGGAGGAAAACACAGCAATGCAGTCTCCTGAATAAACTGCAAGGGAGGAAGTGAGAGGGATGAATACAGTGTGAGCAGCGTCACCTTGGAAGTTGGCAGAAGTGCAATTCGCAGCCCCACAGACTCAGAAGCAGCAGCTCTGGGTGGAGCTGGCAGCCCATTTTAACAAGACTTCTAGGCGATTCTGAACGCTCCAGACTGAAAACCATGACCACAGAGTAGAAGAGATCTGCAATGCTTACCTAACAATCGCAATATAGTTATCCTATTTGGCTCCCCATTAAAAAAAAAAAAAACATAAAAAGTTTTGCTATCTACGGACAATTTCTGATATCAAAAAATTGTCAGTTTTTTAGACATGTCGATGGTACTGAGATTCCATGTGTTTTTAACACCCTGAAGCATTTAAGGTTAAAAGGTGTGACGCCTAGATTTGGGGCAGAATCCAGTGAGGGCCGCCGTGGCCGTGAGCCTGACCATGAGAATCACAAGTGCTGAGCTGAACAGCGGGTACCTGGGTGTTCCTCACACTGTACTTGTAAAGACTTTCACTTGTGAGGTTTTCCATTCTGAAGTTGAAAAACTCAAAGGGAAAACTAAATTAGACTGTAACTTAAGCAGAATCAATCCAGAGGAGAAAGTATATGGTGCTTTTACTGGGATCGAGAGGCAGTGCTGATGCACACTGTGTGGGATCCTGAAAAAGCCCTTCTATGTCTCACAGGTGGCGAAACGGCTCCGGTTTGGATGTAAGGGAGTTCCGGACGCTCAGCCCCCGCCCCCAAGGACGACTTCTCCCACAGGAGAAGGGGGCCACCGCCCGGCCAAGGCCGTTGAGCATCTGCACACATGTGCCTCCCGGCTTGCACCTGGCTTAGATTTCGGAATGTTATCCGTTAAGGAAGTCAGGCCTACTTGCATTTTTAAAACACTTTTTTTAGCCTATTATCAGTACAACCTGAGTAGCCTGATGCAGGTGTTAACAATGCTTGATTATTATTATTATTATTATTTTAAATCTATATAGGCAAGGAACCAAAGGAACCAAGTCATGTGTTTTGAGAAACGTTTGGAGGCTTCTCTGGCTTGAAATGTCATCTCCAAAAGTTCAGTGATGGTCTGGTCTAGAATGCTGTCCAAATGACTAGTCTTGAAATTTTTTAGGCAAGTAATTAAAAAAATTGTGAGGCTGTGGTCCCTTAGTATCTCCTTGAATTTACATTGTTGTGCTGTGACAGCTTTATTTCTTCTGTGATACAGCCTTTCAAAGCGTGCCTTCACAACAATCCAACAGACGGCACTGGGTACGAGGGGAACAGCCAGGATCCCCGTTTTTATACTCCCATGAGTCATTTTGTTTCCGCTTATGTTTTCCAATTCCTATAACAGACAACTCCGTATCTTGAGCAGATGAGACAAACGTGATAGAATACGACATTAAAAACTTTTATTTTAGCCCTTCCTGGCCAATGTTTACCTTTATGTTCAGATTACTAAAAGCATATATCTAGAAATACGGTAAAACAAAATAGATCTCTCCTTGTAGATGAAAGAGCTAAAATTTTGGCCTCTTTATTGATCGTGGGTCATGTATCTGACTTAAAAAAACACACACACCACCACAAATAGTTCTGACGAAGAGTCACTAGCTAAACAAGTAAAATTTTCTTTTGGACTGCTAACTGCTCAGACTGGAGAGCCAGCTTCCACGGCGCACGGCGGCTGTGAGAGTCGGTCCCACAGGAAATGTTTGCCTGAGCAGAACCAGAAGGGCGCCGCTTCTCGTGCCGTAAACAGACCTGAAGGTCTGGGAACCAGCATGCCTGCCTGAGAAACCGTCGTCCGGGACTGAAAGCGCCGCATGCTGCCCTGTCTGGCGCCATTCTCATTCAAATCACATCCAGAAGTTTAGAAACAGCTCAGAACTAGAAAGTGGCCCATGCGCTGACACTGTCTGTGGCTCTGCTACAAAGTAGTTGGCAGTCTGATTTGAATATCTCAAAAAAAAAAAAAAAAGACAGGAAATACAGGGTTCTTCTTGATTTCAAGAGAACTTCCCAGACGGAGGTGGAGGGCCGAGAAATCCGCCTGCCTGCTTGGTGGCAGCTCGCGAAGGGGCAAGGCCAAGAATCTTCTGGATGTTCTGTGAGGAAAACAGAAACTGGGTTTTAATGTGAGACACAGAAGAGTGCTCGACATAGATCCAGGTGAAGAAAAGCCACACAACTTGCCAGTGCCACTGCGACCTGAAACAGGATGATCGCTGCCGTCAGTTTTGAAACGGCCTACTACGCTGCAGAGGCCACAGGACGGCAGGGGCCCCTTCCCTGACGGGGCTGCAGTCTGCAGTGGGGCAGCATAAAATGGTTCCTTTCATTTTAACGCCAAGCATTTACAGCACACTCGTCAGCTCCATCTCGCTGCAAGGCCCTTTCCCCGAGCATGGTTTTCTGCACGGGTTCAGTCACTATTGCACCGTTTCCTCTAAAACTGAAATATTCGGGTTCAATTTCCTCAAAGAAATGAGAGGACTTAGAAGTGATCTGGGTCCAGAATTCTAGATTTCGAGCACCTTCCCTCATCTTTTTCAGTTGTCTCACTTAAATCTAATTCAACAGCTATTTTTAGAAGCTCATTTTTATTAAACTGGTCCTCAAAAAAACATTTTTATATTCAGTATAACATTAAATTAAATTTTACATACACACAGCAAGGAAAACCCACGTAAAGTTTGGGGATAAACACAGCCGACCCCGGAAAGGCAACGACCCCACCGGTGTGGGCGGGGGCACCGGAAGGTGATCATGAGTGGGCAGCGTGACGTGGGATTAGTCGCAATGCTATATGGAGGGAAGGACGAGGGCATGTGACCGTGGAGGGGGAGTCAAGGTCAGCTGCTAAGATTCTGTACAGCATCGGGAAGAGGGAAAGGTCATCTGATGAACCCTGCTCAATTCTTTCATTTTATATTTGAGGAATTCCAATTAAAACCTTGAAAAACTCCGATGGCTCGTCCGAAATTACAAAGTGAAGGGAGTTGGAATGAAAGCCACGTGTTTTGATTCCTGATCTAATGGGTTCCGTCACACGGTACCTCCTACATCAGACCTGTGGCCTTGAGAACAGTCACGCCACGGCAGGCAGGTGGCATGTCTGCGTTTGTCACTCAGCAGTCACTGAGTGCCGACCGCACAGCAGGCACCGTGATGGCCACGGCCAGGCTCCCGACCCTGAGTCACTGAGATGACAGCTGACTCGACGCGAGGGTGTGTACTCCTGGGACGACGCTGTCAGGTCGTAACGGAATGTGACAGAATACGGACACCACCTCGAGAATCCACTGAAATTCCACTGACCACAAAATTACTTACGTAGTCACAATACTAGAGCCCATGCTTTCCCTTAAAAAAACCCAGAAAACAGTAAGAACAAAAATCGAGTCCTAGTGGGCCAGGCTCCTTCTCCCCGGCAAGGCTGGAGCACGCCCGTGTCACCTTCGGGATGCACACGGCTTCGTGCCCCCAATGGAAAATCCGCTGCACAAAGCAGCGAGAAGTCCAGGGACACGGCGACACTCGCCCGAGTTCTTCCGCTCGTCAGTATTTACGCACCACTTACCACCTGCTCAGGGCTCAGCAGGGCACGATGGGAAATGGCTCTCAAGATAAAATCTGAAATAACAGGACACTATCGAAGCAGCTGCCACCAGGCACCTGTCTCGTTACCAACCACCTGATGGGGCCCGGTCACAGCGGGTCACGCTCAGAGCTCTGCACGCGGCTCCACGCCGGGTCACTCTGCAGGGACGGGGCCGTCAGACACGGACCAGAGCGGAGGCTGTGACGCCCCTCAAAGCGCAGTTCGCCGTGACTTAGGGGACAGCTGAGAGGGAGAGAGGGGCGGGCTGCTGACGGCCCCGGTCACGAAGCAGGAACGCGTGAGGATGGACGCGAGCCGCTGTCCTCGGCGGGATCAGCCCCAGCGCAGCCACGGGGACAGTGCCACGGGGACAGTGCCACGGGACAGTGCCACGAGCTACGGCACGGGCGCCTCAGCGGCCACTCGGCGGCCACGCCCGGAGGTCATGGACCCCGGGCAGCGCTCTCCCCTGCTCTCCTTGTGCCTCTCGTCACCGGCCCCCTTCGGGACACCGAGTTCAGTCTGCCGGTGTCACACAGCTCACACGCGCGGCACTCGCCACGGGCGAGCTCCACCTTACGGAAGTTCCAGCCCCTCTGAGCGAATTCCTGCACTGTCGTCCCCCCGCAGAGCCCGGCGTCGCACGGCTCTTAGATGAAGCTCCCCGCTCCCCTGTCACTTGAGTCTTTTCCTCTAAGACACTTGCGGGAACCAACTGACGGTCTCCAGAAGCAAGGGACCGGGTACAGGGTGGCGGGCCGCCGTTCCCCCTACAGAGTGCCGACAGCCTACTCGCCATGCACTTTCAGGTCCACGAACGGTTCCGAGGGCCAGGTCTCAGCCCGCAGCCATCGTGCTTTAGGGACAGGAGAGCTGAGTGGAGCAGTCACAGTCAGGATGTGAAGTGCCCTAAAACTCAAGGCCTGGCATATTTTGTTTTTTTAAATCACAATTACGAAGACTACGTATGAACTTGAAACCGATCTAAAAAATAAAGTCTATAAAAAACATACGAAAAAGAATGTATGGAAAAATAACAGTTGTATTACTAATAGTTAATTATTAGTTAATAATAACATTAATGGTTAGTAGTATTAATAATTTTCTTACTTCTGGCTTCCAACTTTCCTAAACGGGGTAATTTAAAATAAAGACAAATGTTTCTCTGGCGCTATCTCCAGATGCCAGGCACTGTTCCAAGCACTTTACATGTATTATCTTATTTAAGTCCTCACGACTCGGTGAACGAGCCGATCAGCCCCCTGTGTGCAGACAAGGAAAGGGGCCCCACCGCCAGGCTGCTCGTCGGCGCCCGGGGCACCAGCGCCCGTGGCAGGCCCTTCCGCTGTCGCCTCCTCTGCACGGTCCAGCAGCCTCCTGCCCCCGCCCAGACTGCCATCCCACGTCTCTTAGTCCTCCTTAGGCCTTCTTAGTTAGCAAGAGCTAGAAGTGTACATTTTGCTAATACAGGGGTTTTAATATATCATAAAGATGACACAGAAGAACACTTAACATGGGTTTTGGAAAAATATAAAACGATTCTTTAGAATTTCTGTCCAGTCCTGTGCACTAGGGTAACTACCGGAGTGTTAATAAGTCAGAAGGGAACAAAGGAAAAACATTTTCCCGTAACCACACCTTCTATTGGCAGGAAAAACCTCAAAAAAATACTACTGCAGGATTTGCTTTCCTTCCTCTTTGCAAAGGATAAGGACCTGTGATCCGAAAAGGAAGTCGTTGGTTGCTAACTGGATATTTTGGGAAGACCCAGGTCATTGGTAATAAACACATTCTGCTAAATTTTATTCCTTAGTCATTTAGTTAAAATACCAGCCATGACAGTCACCGGTTCCCTCTTCATTTCTCTGGCATATGGCAACCAGATTTCACTTACAGTCGATTACAATTTCTCATCGAGTTCCCGTATCTCACAAAGCTGCGTGTGAATCCAATCACCTCAAATGGCCCCGTGCAACAATCCCAGGGTTTTCCCACTATATCTGAATGGGTTGTTTGGGAGAACGACATAAATATTAAATATTTACTGAAAAAAAATGGCGATAAAATGTTGGTGCAGCTGAAATATTACTGGGTAGTAAAATCAGAAGATTTACACTCCAGTACTGGCAAACTGGGTGACGAAATAATGAGCAATGTCTTTTTACTTCACCAAATCTCAGTTTCCTCACCCTTGAAACAAGGTGCGGAGAGGGCTCACTAGATGGATAATTTCAGACCCTTTCAAACCACAGAATCCTTTCTTTCAACAAAATCTCATGCAAGAGCCCAATACAGAAAACAAATAAAATAGAGTTGGGGCCCCCTGCTGGGCCCTGCAAGCCTCCCCCATAAACACCTCCAAAGAGCTATACAGTCCCCTGTGGCGTGGCTCTGACATTCTAGAACTGTCCACACGGTGAAACATGACACCGCAGACGGCAACACTACCGTGGAAAGCAAAACCGCAAGGGGGGTGGGCGGGACCTGCCCCCCCCCCGCTGCTTCCTTTGTGAATCTGAACGGCTATTTCCGTCCTGCACTGTCCAGAGGCCTCTTCTGTAAGGAAGGTCATTTTTTGGGGGGGGGGGGGGGGGAGGGAGTGTCAGGGGATCAGTAACAATCGATCTCTGTCTCTCTCATCCATCTTTCCAGTGAAAAACTCCCTAGATCTTGTTTAGCCCCTTATTTGAGGACCAGTCAAGGGGAATGTTCTGAATTCTGGTTTAGTGAAGGAAGACAAGATGTTTTATTTTTATTTTTTTAATTTCATAATGGATGGTAGGACCCAGCTGGTACTATGTGGGGTGTCTAAAACTGAGAATGGAACTGTACAGTTACTGGTTTGAAGAACCGAAGGACAGGGATTAGGGTAACCAGAGCATCTTAAAATTGAGAAAAAGAATTCTGGAAAATAGAGAGCTAACAGGGGAGAGTTCAAAATTCTCCATCTAACCACTGCCCACATCTCAAGTCTCAAACTCTGCACGTGTGAGGCAGCCTCCAAGCAGCCTGGCTAAGACTGACACGACTGAGATTCGGGTGCTGTCTGAAAAGTGACAGACTTTGGAGTTCGAACATCAAGTTAAGTGCCTCCTCAAAAAAAACCAACACTCTTCCAAAGAATGATAGAATCCAGAGTCTCTAAAACTCATCATTCACCATGGCCAAGATACACCTAAAATTATTAGACGTATCAGGAAGGAGACATGACACACACCTGAGAGAACAGGCAGCGGCTGAGAGCCCGCCCTGAGACGACCTAAATGTCGGAATTAGTAGCCAACGTTCTTAAGCAGCCAAATACCTACGCCTAAGGACACAAAAACATGTTCATAATAAATGAACAAATAGGAAATCTCAGCAGGGAAAAGGGACAGCCAAAAAAAAAAAAAATTCTAGACCTAAAAGATACGGTATCAAAACTTAAAAATCACTATATGGGTTTATGGTGAACTCAGATTAGAGATGACGAAGGAGTCAGTGAACTTGATGACAGATCAATAGAAATCATCCTATCTAAAGAAAAGAGAGAAAACGATGCTTAAAAACTGAACGGGACTTCAGGGTCATGTTAGATAACTCCAAAAAGACTAACATATAACTGGGATCACAGAAGAACAAGAGAGAAAAAATGGGGCAGAAAAAACATTTCAAAATATTGTGGCTGAAATTTTCCCATATTTAATGAAAACCTAGCAGAATAAAAAAAAATGTTTAAATCCTTGACACGTCATAGTCAAATCGCTAAAAAGCAAACTTAAAATCAGAAAGCAGCCAGAGCAAAGTGACACTTATCTACAGGGATACAGGGACATGCAAGACTTCTCATCAGAAACAGGGGAGGCCGGAGGAGGGGGAAAGGCATCTTAAAGCGCTGCAAATAGTAAAACACACACAAACAGCCTACCTGGAAGACTATGTCCAGTGAAAATGTCCTTCAAGAATGCAGAGAAAATAGACATTTTCAGATAAATGAAAACAAGAGAATTTGTCACCAGCAGACTTGCAGAATAAGAAAAAGAAACTACGTAAGGCTGTCCCGTGAGGCAGACGTGGAGCGGTGACATGCTTCATCTCCTGTGACAACACAAGCAACTCGGGGCTCAGAGGTCCCCGCGTTCGTGACATGCTTCCAAGCGCCCACGCGCTTGCTCACACTGCTTCCTGTGCCAAGACCACGCTGATGGGCCTTGAAACCCCTGCTCACGCTCCAAGACACACCTCAGAGTCCCTTCTGCACAAAATCTTATGTCCACGCATGTTTTTCCCTCCAACACCATATCGTACACATGCCCATGTGCGTGCATGCGCACACGCGCACACGCACAAAGGGATCAAGCACTGTAATCACTCACGGGTCTGTTTTCCCACAGACTGTGAGTTCCACAGGGCAGTGACATGATGCTTTTGGCCCCCGGATTCTCAGCATCCGAGAATTACCGCATGTCATAAAGATGAATCAATCTGCAGCTGTGATGGAGAACATCCTAAATGAAGCTCTGAACACAGGCGCTGAAACAATTCACAAAGGGTCAGATTAAGAAGCCTGAAGAACTTTTCTTCTCGATTAGTAGTTAGCTATCACTTTCTGAACCATGAGCATTTCCAAACTGATCTGGAGTTAAATACTACAAATGAACATACCCTGCTTGGAGATGAGCTGTACCGATGTTAATGAATTATGTTCCAAGCCTTAAATAAAGTGACATAAATTAATGAGGCGGCAGAGGCACAGGAAAAGGCAGGCATCTGGTCCTTCTATCATTCTGATGACTTTAAGAAACCCTGACATGACACAGAGCCAGGTTTTAAACATATACAGGGCATATCAAAATGCTTAAGCTTCCCTAGGAAAGCCGAAAGTGTGAGAAAAAAGTGAAACCTATTTTTATCACCATCCTCAGCACATACACCTGTTGAAGGAGACGATGTCAAATTCTCACTGACTCTTCTTTAGATTATGGTCACACATACATAAAGTTATGTCTTAAGACGTGAGAGACAAAAGGAAAAAATGAGAGGAACTCCTTCTCCACATTTCCTCAGAACTGCTAATCCCTTTTGCTTTCAAAGAAAAGAGAATTCTGTTCATAGCTTTTACGTGTTATGAAATCATATAAATTTATAGAACAGACCAGTTTTCCCTTAGCTGTTTATCAGTTAAGTTTGCTGAGATTTCTACTGAGATTTACAGCACTTCACACAGAGAGGACAACCATGTACTCAATCCACCGCTGACTCATGATCAGGAAAAAGCAGCAAGTCCCCTTGTTTCAGGGGTTAAGGAAACCTCGTCACTACCTGGACTCACTCGTCACCTCTGATGGAAGGGGGCCAACCTGCCATTTCCGCTGCTACAAATTCACACAAAGGAAGTAGCTGCGAGGTGAAGGTCAAGACAGCTAATCATTAATCACTAAACATTGAGGAAGTAAACAAAAGGAGGGTAAAATGAGAAAAGATAATCAGATTTATTTTCAGTTAATATGACATATCACCATGTTCTAATCTGTAAATAGAAATTGTCCTGTCTGAGGCTGGGAACAAAGTAATTTTAAAAATACCCAGGGGTGCAGGGGTGGGGACAGACTGACTGGTTAAAAAAAGCGTAGCGTAAAGAACTGCTGCTTCCGTTCCAGATGGCTGTCACGGATTCCCGCGACACGGCGAGGCAGGACACCAAGCCCCTCTCGCCGCTGTGCAGTGTTCCATGGCTTCCCCAAGGACACTCAGCCTGAGCGGCAGCGAGATTCAAACCTCCATCAATCCTGTATCTCCTCAACCCTACAACACATTCCTCCTCTTTCCCACCGTGTCTTAAATTCTTATATGATCAGCATTAAATTATTTCTTTTCCTTGAAAGCTCTTCACTCAACGGTGAATCATATAATCAGTAACATCCTAGAATGGGAAAAATATGTAACAGATGAAAACCAGACTCACGAATATTTTGTTTCATCTGCTTCCACTTAGAATGATTAATATAACAGAAGTGATTTTAAATGTCCTTCCACACCCTCCTATTTGATAGCGATTTTTTAAAGTGAAGCTATAGGTGGGAAATCAACCTTTTTATTTCAAAAGAAACGTTAAGTTCCATGAGGTGAGGACCACAGTCCAACGTCAGTTTGGTTTCCACCCGTCCGCTGGGCGCCCAGCACGGGGCCTGACGCGTGTTCACGCTTGGTTTTGTTGAAGGGATGAAGGGTAAACAGGCGACTCCATCGGGGATCACCGCTGATGTGGTCACCAGCTCTCAGAGGGCGGGGGCAGAGGGCAGAGGGCAGAGGGCCTGGAGCAGACGGACACCCTCAGTTCAGCCTAAGTGATCCACCCCTTCGCAGCGGGGCAGCAGGCAGGGAAGGCGTGTTGGTTGAACCACATCACGCTCGCATGTGGTGAGGGAAGGGGGTTCTGGTTAGGACCATGGGGGTGTGATCAATGGGCGTACGTGAGAGCAGTCGAGAGCAGTCGTAACCTCTCACAAGTAAAAGACTGAAAATGTAAATCCGGGAAGCCTAGTGATGAAAGTGCCTAATCGCTTAAACTGAGGGCCCTCTACAGACACCGGTGACGGAGCGACTGTCACTCTCCTAGGTGCTGAATTCTCATCGCCGTAAGAAGACTCCCCATTAAAACCAGCAAGGCCACCCCCACCGCTGGACGGAACCTGCATAAAACATACAGTTTTGACACGTTTTGCATAAACACTAATTCTGAATGAGTGAAATCACGGCTTCCCTCGCTGAAGCTCAGCCCTGAGAAAGTACTTGTGTTTTTCAAACCCCGTCTCAGGCTGCGGGGGCCGAGTGAGACGGTGCGGCGGCTGTGCTGAGCGGGACGGCGAGGCCTCTGCAGTCTGAGGCAGGACTGCAGTGGCCCAGCCGTGCCACCTCTGGGCACGGACCGAAAGGGACTCGGACGTCTATACGCCGCATTCGGCTGGCCACAGAACCCGGCCGGCCCTTGAGACGGGGCGTGACGGGCACCGTCTCACCCACTCCCGCCCCGTCCTTTGCTCCAGGGGTTCCGACCAGAGCCATCGCCCAGACTCGTCCCTACTGCGAATGACTTAAAATCACCAGATGATTCCTGAAGTGACAAAAGGCGCTGCGTGAAATGCAGAAGAAATGACAGCGGGCGGCCCGACCGGTCTTTACTTGTGAACCTCGGGCAGTTGCATCGGGCCGTGGCACGAGACCGAGAGCGGGAAGGGCTGTGACCCCGTGCGTGGCCTCATGGCTACGCCCCGCCCCGAGGACCACACCTTAAAGCAGCTTCAGGTGAGAGCGGGGCTTCTAAAAGGAGCACCGGAGAGGCCTCTGAGCAGGTACTCCCGGTACCACAGCAGGAAAAGCTGGCTGAGGGCACGCGGCCGAGGAAGGTGGCAGAGTGCACTCCACATGCCTAGAGGGCACGGCCTCCCGCACACCTAGGCCGGACGGCATGGTGCCACCATGCGCGCGGTCTGCCAACGGCCCAGGCGGCATCATGAGGCACACGACGGTCCACGTTAATAGTGTGCGTGGCCACCCACCTGGCGAATGGACATGGTACAGAGGATGTACAGGAAGATGAAGGAACAGTCGTGGTGTCATCTCCCAGCAGGTTGCGATGCGACAGTCCTTGGATGTAGGTAAGAGGGGTGAAAGGGAGCTTCGCCACCACTCTGCCATCAAATCTGCAAGGGAAAACACAAAGAACTGCTATTTGGAAGACTGACAAGCTTCTTAGTTCCAGAAAAGACTCTGGAACAGATACAGAACTTTTAAGTTCCTTGATCTCTACGAAACAAAGACAGAGAGACAGTCACAAAAGAGGCCTGAAGTACAAGGGCGTAAGGAAGGACGCAGGTTTTCCCATCGATCTTTTCTAAACTACTGATTCTTAACTGTTTCAGGATCCTGGTAGAATGATGTATTTGAAGCAGACGCCCTTTCCACGGAGCAGCCTTTCAGACTTGGTGGGCGTGTGCGCGCGTGTGTGCGCGTGTGCGCGTGTGCGCTGGCCGAGACCGGAAGGCTGCTGCACTGCGACGTGTTCCCAAGCAACGTTAAGAAAGGAAAGCCACGGACACAGGCAGCGTCACCACCGGCGGCAACGACCACAGCTGTTCCGTGTCCGCCCATTGACACACGTCTGCACAGACGGCGAAGGGATAAAGTCAAATACTGAACTGCAGGTGAAGCAGGACTCGAAGCTACTGCAGTGAGCACACGACACAGCCAAGGCCCATGAGGACAGAGCTACGTCCGCACGCACACTCCACTCACCTGTGGACATGTTACTTTAAAAATCAGGAGAATGAGAATAATAAGAAGTTGAGCAGCAAATTAAAAAAATATAGATGAGTACTGAGCCACCTCGACAGCATCCAGAACGTGACGCACGTAAGGATGTGTGAGTGTGAGCTGTGCGAATGAAGCTTACTGGTTCACGCGAGCCTTTCTGTGTCTGGCCTGCCTGCGATGTCATGGTGATGTGAAGAAAGGAGAGACAGCAAGGCAGTGAAGAGAGGATTGAGTTTAAAATCGTAAGCTAGAGATTATGAGACTCCTGGATATCTCGGGTAAGTTGTTTAATCTTCAAAGGCCGCTCATTAGTTGGTGAACATTCTGTACTAAACCACGAGACACTGCCTTTGGTCTTCGGCGAGGTACACGTAACCACTGCCTTCTTGCCCTAATTGTACTTGACTCACACATTGCTATGGTAACATCCATCGACATATTTATGTCTTTTCTTCCCATAAAACCTTGATTATTACCGAAAGCAGGGGCCACGTCTCACTGTTTTATAGTCCAAGGCCTAGCACAGTGCCTGGCACAAATTGGAACCTCACGGATGGGGACAGAAGAAAAGACTGGGGTGCGGGGTTTGTGGGGGGGGGAGAGACAGGCAGACAGCGATGAGGGAGGGGAGGAAAGGCAAGGGGAAGGGGAGGGAAAGAGTGCGTGAGGAAAACTCTACCCACGTGGGAGGGCTCGGGGGCCCCGAAAGGGGGTTAGTGGCTGCCTGTCACCTTCAGCTGTTGCACAGCCACTCAGGCCTGCTGGTTCAGACGGCAGTGACTTACCGTATCCTTAGGCAAGACGGCAGGCGTAAGGACTCTGTTAAGAGTCAAGCACCTGCATGTGACTACCTTCCTTCCGAAGGCTCTGAATGCCTTAGCATTTGCCTTGTACAGAAAACATCTACACTACAAGAGGGTGAAAACGTTCTCACGTCATTGTGTTCTATCGAAATTAAATTGCCTGGATTTGGACAAGAGAATACCCGTGTTCCCGGGAAACACACGCTTTAGTAGCTATGGGTAAAGGACCACAGAGCCCACGGCAGACTGTCGAACGACTACGGAAACTCCAGAAGTGTACATATGAGTGTGCACGCAGTATGGAGATGGAAACGAGGAAGCAAGTGGGGTAAAATGTTGACAGCTGTTGAGTCTGGATAATGGCTACACTATTCTCGTAACTTTTCTATAAATTTGAAATATCAAAATAAAACATCACCAAAAAAGTTCATCGCTCACACGCGCACACACACGCGCACACAGAGGTACTCACATGGAGTTGAACATCCCCATCAGGGCGGTGAAACAGAAGCCGATCGCGAACATGGACTTCATGCGCACCTGTACGGAGACCAGCAGACCCGCGCCACGCTGAGGGAAGCCCACACGCGCACAGGGCCGCCCACGCCTCACCGCCCTCTGCCTCCACGTGCTCTGCCCCTGGCCTCCTTCTGAGGAATAGGACTGGCCAATCGGTAAAAGTCCAAGTGCGGACAGGACTTTCAAAAGGGACAGACAACTAGCGTCCATCCCTCAGGCTTTCTGCTCATGCTTCTTGCCCAGAGCAAAGGACATAACGCCTAAGGCGCCATCCAACATCCAGACAACCTTAAGCTGGGATGGCTGCCCTGAGTCCCTGACGACACACTGAGCTGCCAACCAGCCTGGCCACCACCCTCCGGACTTCTGGAGCAAGTGAAAAAAAATCCCTGCATGCGTTGAAGCCATCGTTAGCTATTCTGTTATTTAAAGCTAACGTCTTTCTTAGTCACATACCCTAAAAGTGCAAACAAAGTACACAGGCGTTATGTGTAGATGACAGGTTCATGAGCAATTTTTATCTCTTCTTCTTTCTGTAGTTTCCAAATGTGCTATGCTGAACATGGGATAATTATGTCAACAGAAAAGCTACTTTAAAAATGTACCTCTAAACTACAAACTGAATAAGAATTTCAAGAGAAAGAAATATAGCAAAAGTCTCTGAGTAAGTGAAAGACAACTGTCACAAAGCTCAGATATCTGATGTTACATGTACAGAAATTAAGCAGTAAATTGGTCCGCCTACCACTAGGCCACCTGTGCCTTAGAAAGACATGCATAAGCGTGAACAGGCTCTACACCTCACAAGTAACGCGTAAACGGACAACGACCTCGATTCTCCTTGCTCTTTATGGCATGCCGGACGCTCAGAGCAGAGGGCCTCTCGAAAGACCCAAAGGCCCCAGTAAAGGCCATCTAGACTGCTCCAGCTCTGGTACTGGGATCCCCGGTCACCATGAGACCAGAGTCAGCACCAACAGAGGGAGGGGCGGAAAACGCACATAAGGGGGAAGCTAATCAAGAAGTGCGCGAAGAGCCTCCGGGACAGCCTACGAGCTCGTCACATGACTGAATGGCGGTTAAGCCAGGAGCGTGGTTTTACTCGCATCTGCTCCGCGAACACCCACGTCACCGCCGCCTTCGGACGAGACATTTCTGAGAAGGCGATGCGGCAGACTCGATGCAAATCAGGGTCTTTCGCTGAAAAGCACCGTGTGGTTTCCCGAGGAGCTATGTTTAGGACTCTTACCATTGACAGATCTCTGTTGTTGTTCTTCAGCTTCTCCTCCTGCCTCTCTGAAAGGAGAAACAGGCCGGTTAACACCCACAGCGCTGAGCGCAAAGTGGCATTAAACGCCACTGACCCGTGACGGCAAGCGCACCCCCGTTCCTGTGCCACTCAGCAAGATGACATTTAAAGTTCAATTTAAAAAATTACCACTGGCATCGTCCTAACTCTGTACTGTAAATATAGCCTTACGCTAACTCCATCGAGGAGTACAGATGTCACTCTACAGGTGAAAAGTCAGGTAACCCATGACAGTTCTACATTCTGAGTTGTCTTAGATGGAAGATAACTTAATAATAGGCCTTTGAAATTTCATGTAGATTTGGAAGTGCAGAAACAGTGAAATTTATATTAAATGCCTGAGGCAGCCCTCTCCCATGGAAAATCCAGACAGCATAAAGGCCTAGAATGAAATGTGAATTCAAGGCCCTAATAAATTAATTTCAAAACTGCCCTCCCATGTTCCAAGTCTCTAAGAAAGAAGATGCCCACTCCACTCAGTCGAGCTTCAGAATGCTGTCCCTGCGCCAGTGCTGACCTGGGGACACGTGCCTCTCACCGTCCTCTCTGTGGAAAGTGTGGCCTTATGAGTATTCTGACACCCCTGCCCTCCCTGCCACTGCTGACCCACAGGCAGCCGATCCCAGCCTTCCCACAACATATGGTGTAAAAAGATGAGCTGAGCCAATCGGATTCCTTCTCTCAAGAATCTGAATCAGAAAATCTCCGGAAATTAAATCAAGTACGCAAATAGAAATAGAAAAATTAAAATACAGTGCGTTATTTCTCAAACGGTAGTTCACCTAAGACACATCCGGACTCCTGCCAGGGAAGCTGATTCCAGTTAAGTCTGGGCCTGGGCCGTGGGCTCGGAACCCCTCATTTTTAACAAGCGTCTCAGGTGGCCTCGAGAGCACGCTGTGAGCGACGCTGACCAGGGGAGCCCAGGTCACGAAACAAAGTGGAGGGCAAAACGACACCAGAGAGACCCTGCGGAGAAAGCGGTGGCTGCGGCCGCAGGACAGCAGCAGCGGGCAACGGGGACAGTGGGCGTCTGACAACCTGCCTCCCAAGGCCCGGCCGGCTCAGCGTTTCCTGGGCATGGTGCTCAGCCACCCCTCACACAAAGCCCTCACTGCCTGACGTAACCTGACCACAGTCAAAAGGGCTAAATGAAATTCACAGGTCAAAAGTAAACAGCCTCTCTCCTGCGACAGGGGATGTAAAACAGCCAAGACACCCCACGGAAACCACGAACGGGATCGGTTTCAAATTAATGGCTGGACCCAGGACCCCGCCAAAGAGCTTCCCCTAAGAAGTCGATGACACACTTCTGGGAACGCAGACCTGCGCCCCCCCTTACTGAAAACTGTCTGCAGGGCGACAGCATTCGCTCCTCAGGGCCCCTCACTGTCACAGGCAGTTCCGTAAATAAGCTCAGCGGGGCACCGGGCGGAAGGAAAGCAAGCGCTGGTGGTAACGAAGCTGCAGGCGGGTCACTGCACAGACCCGCACCTAACTGGTCCCGGGACGTGGCTGGGCGCGAGCGGCCTGATCCGGCTCTGCGCTGACCAGTGGCCGCTCCGGAGGGGCAGAAAAACACGGCGGTTCAGTACGGTGTCCCCGAAATAAAATACATCAATTATTTAGAGAGTCACTGCTTTTCTTAACCTTGTTAGTTAACGGAAGGCGTCCCTGTCTCGTAAGGAGAGCATCGTGGGGGGCTGCAGATAAGCCCCCTGCGGTGGCCCCGGAACACGCCGCATCTGGCCGAGGGCCACGCCCGGCAGTGCAGACGGCACGGGGAGACAGAGCAGCGGCAACGCTGCAACCCCCCCGAAATGCAGTTTAGGTTTCCCGACTTCTGACAGTCTGGCTTAATCTAGGACTGAAATTACAAATTTAGGGAATGGCTAGGTTGTCTTTTAAGCAACTCCTAATAAATATTATGTCTGCCATGGAGCTGAACGAGCGGGCCGTTCTGAAGACACCTGACACACTGAAGGGAAAAGCTCAACTCAGAACAGGACGCCAGCACGGTCCAGCCGGGCGGGCCTCGCGCCTGGGCTGCAGCGGCGACCTAGGTAGAGAGACGCAGCTTCTGAACCAAACACATAATTTTTTCCTGATTTCCCAATCAGGAAGCATCATAAATACAAATCGTATCTAATCATTTATCTTTTTGGAACAGAATCACATTCTGTAATTAAATTTTAAAATATGCTGAAAAATCAAAATCACGTCATTATTTTTCAGGCTAGATAAAAATCACTCAGCAGAAAATTTCCTACCCCTGGTGATTTCCATTACCAGTCAATTCTCGGTAAGAAAGCTGTGGCAAGAATACATACAAATTACTGAGACTTAACTGGAAATAAATACACCACTAGGAAAACAACACTTTTACAAACGATGCCAAGTTCAAAAGCCACAACGGTCAACATCATTTTACTAAACTGAACTTTCACAGCTGAGAGCAAAGAGGAGCAACTGCTTCAACTCGGCCTGCAAAATGGCTGGATCAAGCGGGGTACCGTCTGGACGTGCTCTGTAAGCCATGAGGTTACACGAACACGCGTTACCACCGTTAACACCTTTATCACACCATCATCTGCTGAGTATGTGCTTTTTCCCAGAAATCTAAATGTGGTATATACCAGCAACTCATCTTACCTATTTTCTTCTTCTGTTGTCGACCAGCTGACTCTGTTATTGTTTCCTTCTTCTTTTCCACTGTAAGCGAGACGGTAACACAGTGAAAATTAATTGTGCATTATGCTAAAGAAACAAAGGCTGCTTTACCAAAGCTGAACCAACAAAGGAAGTTTACAGGAACGTTACACAGGCTTTGATTATGATCAGGAGTGAGTCAGCTCGTCTGCTCCCACACCTGCTGACAGCGAAAGGTGGACGACATTCTAGAACTGAAACAGCAATACCGTAAGCATCCCTCATCAAACAAAGTGTTGTACAAGAACACAATAATAACCCAAACAGGTGGTTTTCAGACCATGGCCGAGGGAGATTGCCTTGGGTGGAGTCTCAGCACGATTTTCAAATTCCGTTCTCTTGTGTAAGTATGGTTAATTGCGGCTGCATTCTCATATGCACAGAAGACAGGAATTCATTCATCTGGCTATTGGCTGCCCAAGTAACAGGCACTGTTCTAGGGAGATAAAAGATAAACGTGACCCACGCCCTATAAGGATCAACAAGTAACCATGACAGTATAGAAAACTGGCAACATAGACACATGCACAGGACAGGGAGAACAGAGGGAGGGCCAAAGAAAGACAAGACCAACTCTTTTTGATGTATTGCAACAAGATGGCGGTAAACTCTTGAAGAGGAATGGTATATTTACATTTACTATCTTTAATCCCCTGTGAATGAACTAAGAATAGACATGCCACAATTACCTTTACTTAATTTATTTATATTATCTGTGTACTATCTCAGCACACTTCCTCTACTAGCAAACAATGCAGGGTGTGTTCTATTTCTAAATGCTGCATTAAAGAGAACTGGTAGGTAGGATACTGTCCCTTATTGCATTAAGTACGCTGCTGAATTATAAAAGCAGAATTGGAGTCTACGGCCACGCCACCCTGAACAGGCCTGATCTCGTCTGACCTTGGAAGCTAAACAGGGTCGAGCCTGGTTAGTTCTTGGACGGGAGACCACCTAGGAAGACCAGGTGCTGTAGGTGTAAAAATATTAGAAAATAAGGGATTGTAAGCTCACAAGGTCCTTGCAATCTGTGAGGTCAACCAAGGATTAGTCACCTAAAATATTAAAAAAAAAAAATTTAAAAGGAAAAGCAGAATTGGTGTGACCGCTTTATGAAAGCAGTAATATGAAAGCCTCTTGCCATCCACATCGCCGCCCTTTGCCCACCAGCACTGGTCTCCGCCCTCTGTCAGATCCTCGGTCTCACCAGGGTCCTTTCAGCTCAAGGTATGGAACCTGCTCAGGTCGTTGCCTCTCACTGGGGCACCATTCACCCTCTCTTCCTTGCTCCTCAGGGAGGCCAGCATGGCCCCACCTGCTCAGCAGGGCTGTCCTCACATCCTTTATTTCAGCCCCTGCGTTCCCATCGCAGAACTTTGTGAAACTTAAAATAATTCTTTATGATTTTGCCCTTTTTCTCGTCTCCCGAAGGACGAAATTTCAGTCCAATTTCTTCACTATTATATCTGCAGCACTTAGCATAATGCCTGACACACAGGGGCCCTCAAATAATATTAGCCGAATAAAAAATAATGAGCAACAACAAAAATTTGACCACGATATTGCAAAAGAAATGGTAAAGTGCTAAAATGTGTGTGTGTGTACGTGAATATATTTTGGGTGTCCAAGGAAAAGGTACTATCCTAGGTAGATAGAAAAATTAAAATATACATCGGGGAAAAGAAAAATTTAGAGTGAACCTACTAGTAAGAGATCATAAAAGCAATTTAAGTCAAATTCTGTAAGACGTTACAAAAATAGCATTTTAAAAAACAAAATGGACAGAAAGCACTATTTTGCTCTTCATCTTTATTATTAACCAAAGAAACAAAAATATTTCTTTCGCACCCCAGAAGGACCGTACCACAGCTCCCTGGCATGTAACCATGACTGCATGAAAAACAAGGGAGAACACACCGGCGGCTAGACGACAGCAACGCCAGGTGACACTATGAACACAGCCTGGTCTTCCAGCAGACTGGGCTGACGCTGGGTCAGTCTTTTCTAGGGAGAAGATAGGTCATCTGATGGTTTTCTAACCATCAGCAACTCTTTTGTTGCAAAGAAGGTTGCAAAGAAACTTGCAAAGAGACTTGTGTTGATACTGATTCACCAGAAGCTCGCCCCACAAGTGGGGATGGCAGAGTCGACCAGAAGATGTCTTTTGCCCAGGACCTGGTATTGCTACATTCTGACTCCCAGAGTTGTCAGAAATTATTCAAAAAGTTTCCATCCCATTTGACTGGAAACAAAAGAAACACTTCACACTAATTTGTACTTAATACTCTCAATAATTTTGTTACAGAAGTTAATTAGATGCCCTTTAATCTTTCACGCGTCCTTTCATTAGTCTGTATGAAAAAAGTAACAATGAAAAGAGACCTTCTGATATTTTGAGCTCACCTAATTTACTGATATACAGAGACCATCTGAATCAAGCAACTTAACACCTTTCAGAAAGAGCCTGTCAAAGGCCCCAGCACAGCGGGATGGCTTTTCCATTAAAGCAATGTTCGCCAAGTAGTGCAAAAGGTCAGAATGGGACCGGAAATGCACATCTAATCCTGATTCAAATCTACTCATATCTTTTGTATTCCTCAAGAGCTCTACAAACCCTTCTCGCCTAGACCCAACCACTTTCTGAACATAAAATGTCAGAGGGGATTATATATTCGCAGCCAGGACATCTGTTCCAGGAGGGAATTTACCTTATTTCTTCCTGTTAAATGTCTCCCATGCTATGTAAAATAGTTGTCCCTTTGATTATTAATATCTAGAAGACGGGATCTATGCCCATTTATTCTGCAGTGAACTGACCATGGTAAATGTTACATAGAGCAAGCAATCAAATAAAAGTAACACATGCACACTGGGTTATTTTTATTATTTTTAAAATTTTATTTATTTACTTTTTAGGTGAGGCAACCCTTGGTTGACCTCACAGATTGCAAGGACCTTGTCAGTTTACAATCCCTTATTTTTTAAATTTTTTAAAAAAATTTTTTACACCTACAGCACCTGGTCTTCCTAGGTGGTCTCCCATCCAAGTACTAACCAGGCTCGACCCTGCTTAGCTTCCAAGATCAGAAGGGATTGGGCTTGTTCAGAGTGGCATGGCCATAGACCATAATGGGTTTTGATAGATTACCTAGAGGACCCAAGACCAGGAGAAGCACCATGAGTCACACCAATCATCATCCGCCCACCTCATAATTATTTATCTGCAGAACAAGCATACTAACGAATTATATTAAAAATTACAACTATGGAAGCTTTGCCTGGCAACTATATTACTTTGAATTCTGGTGTAAAGAGACAAGCCCAAAATCTATTTATGTAAACATTTAAGATAAGCAAATGTTCACCTAAACAAATATTCATTTGAAGCTAAATGTGTTTTGTATTTCATAAGACTACTCATTGACATACGTGACCTGAAGAAATTTATATACGGATGCCACCGCCCACTGGCCAACTAGTTTATGATCACGGCAGAGCAATTTCTCACGACTACACAAGGTCTCCTACCACAGAGAGGATTGATTCTTTAATCGATTGAACACTTTTATCAAGTACATAATCTAGGTTACTGTGGTAAGTGCTACAGGTACAATGGCCTTGGCCCCGTACGGATGACAGTTTAGCTGGAGAGAGGACTTGATTTTAATGATCATAATCACACACAGGTAAAAAACACACAGGTAATGACCCGGTTCTCTCAGGAGGAGTATGTGAATAAGTCAGAGTCCTGTCTGTGGGACTAAAGAGAGTTTTGAGACCTGAAGACTGAGTAGGAGCTGACTAGACCAGACAGGTCAGGCAAACGATCCCAGGTGGAGGGGGCAACAGATAGGAAGACCCGGCCTCAGCGTGCGGGAAAGCAAGGCTGGTTCAGAGGGTGGGAAAGGCCTGGGAGGCTAGAGAACAGAGAGCGAGGAAAAACGTGACAGAGGATATGGCGGGAGGGGAGGTAGGCAGGGAGGCACCAGGCCATGCCGACCTTTGTGGGCCGCATCTTTACCCTAAAAGCAATGGAAAAAAACTGGATGTTTTAAGACAGGTGAGTAACAATCAGATTTAAGTTTTGAACAATCACCCCCTAGATGTACTGCAGGGAACGAATGTGAGTGGCCGCAGGCAGACCGATGGGAGGCTCCTGCATGGGATCAAATGAAACACAGCAGAAGTGTAGACTGGGTGGTGATGGCAGAAATGGAGAGACGAGGAAAGAGCGAAAAGTATCCAGGACACGAGAGTAACAGGGCTCAACAGTGGACTGCATGCTCCGGGCGAGAGAAAGAACAATTCAAATCAACAGGTATTCACCAAACACTCAGCACGTGCAGTCACTGCTCTAGGGGCATGGGCTATGTGAGGGAACAAGGAACACAGCCTTGTCCTCCCCGTCAGTGGAGATAAACAGCGAGCAGTAATGCCTAAGTCAGTAAATCATACAGCATTATCAGGAGGCGGGACAAGCCATGGCGCTGGATAAGGGTGGGCGGGTCACAGTGTGAAGTAGGGTGCTCGAGTTAAGGCTCACTGAGGTGAGCTTTGAACAGATTTGAAGTGGATATGAGGGTCAGCTAAGCAGGTATCATAGAGAAGACCATGTTTGCCTGAGGGAACAGCTGTTAGAAAGGTCCCAGGCACAGGAACGTGACTGATGTGTAGTGGCCAACAAGGAACGGGCCGGCAGGTAAGGTGGGCGCAGCAGGGAGTAACAGGAAGCGGCTCTGCAGGCCTCTGGAAGGACTTGCTTTTCCTGACTGAAAACGGGACACCATCAGGGTTAAGAGCAAAGGAGGCACAGGCCCTGACAGGCTTTTACGAAGATTATTCTTCCTGTTATCTCAGGAACAGACCACAGGGAGATAGAAGCACCTGTTGGAGGCTATTGCGATAATCATGCAGAAAACGATGGTGGCTTGGACCACGGTAGTTGTTGGTGGAAGCAGTGAGAAGTGGTCAGATGCTGGGTATCCGCGAAGGCAGCCCAGCAGTACTGGGCGTAGGCTGGAAAGAAGGGTCAGAGAGAACTACACAAGAATGATGGCCTGAGCCACTGGAAGGACAGAACTGTCACTGACCACAACCATGAAAGCTACCAATGACGCATGCTTCGAAGCAAGGAATAAGTCCTCAGTTTGGACATGTTGGGTCTGAGATGTGTATTACACTTTCAGTGGAACTGACGAATTGATAGTTGGATGTATGAATCTTCCACTAAGAAGAGAGGCCTAGGTATATAAATTTAGAGGTCACGGCAAACAGAGCCTATCAGTGAGTTCACCAAGACAATAGGTGTAGAGAAAGAAAAGTTGGTGTGTCACCTCCAACAATGAGAGGTCAAGAAGAACCAACAACGAAACTGCAAAAGAATGACCAGCTAGATGAGCACCAAACCAGAGAGGGGTATCCCAGAAGCCCAAGGAAGAAAGCGGATCAAGCTTGCACCATGGGAGGCATGAAGGTACCATTCCCCCCAACAGAAAAATCCTGAAAGAGGATCACATTTGTGAAGGTAAAAATAACCAGCCTGGTTTTAAATATGTTGGAGTGTATCATCATCGACAATAAATAAGCAAAGGAGCAGTAAACTGTAATTTAAAAAGCCCCAGTCTGGCTTCTAATTCTTTGTTTGCTGTGACATTAGCATGTCATTTAACTTTTCTTTCTAAGCCTCAATCTCCTTTTCTATAAAGGGAGGATAATATTTATACAACTGACCACAAATTGTTCCTATGTGGATCCAATGAGATAGTCTAAGAAAGAAAACTTCAAACTCTTATGAAGACATAATGAAAAGTCATAGAATACAGAAAATCATAGGAATTTCAGGATGTAAATGTTCGGTTTAATCTTTATGAGACAGAAAAGAACTAACACTGAAAGCCAAATCAGGCCTCTAGGAATCTATTCACATTATACCTCTAGCAGCCTCCTCAGCTGTGTCCCGTAGAATTCCTGTTTTATTTCAAAGACAACAAACTCTGCTTGTTCTTAACCTTTTCATCAAACAGTACTTCAACCTCCTCCCAGTGAAACCTCACTTATCCTTGAAGACACCACTTACCTTGAAGCCAGTCATAACAACCTTTTCTTCTCCAAGCACACCTGACTCGGTTTGGAGGGTTTGTTTTGTTTTGTTTGCATGTATACTGTTTCCTGGAAACTCTTTCCTGTCGTTCTCCACCCGGATCCTACCCACCAAGGGCTGCAAGGCTGTCTGCACCCCGAAGACGCCCATCGCCCCTCTCAACTGGATAGTACCTGTTCTTTAGAACCACCAGGGCACATAACATGCACCTCTCACCGCCCTTACTCTGCTCTAGTTTGCATTATACGTCTCACATTAAACTCTTGTTTCTTAATAGGCTTCACGCTGGATTCATCTTCGTATCCTATAAAGTGTTCAGTATGCGCTCCTAAAATATTCACCGCAAAGGTGTACTCAATGAGCTTGACCTGTTGAAACTATTTCTAAAGGATGCTGCCATACTCACGTTTTTTACTCTGTTTTTCTACTTCTGCCTTCAGTCTCTTGTATTTGTCTGTCCTGTAAACCAGGACCCAGGTTATACCTGAAACGTGAAAAGCGACATGTGCATAGAGAAATGTTTGCAACGGTTACAAGAAAGGGGCTACTGTTGGTTAAGCAGGGTTAACAACTTCGTGCTTTATATGTACCAGCAGTTAACTTTTTTTCAGGTTAAGACAGACTCTCCGACCAAAGCAACTGTGAAGTGCTGTGAAGGTGTCTCCAAGTACGCAAGTAAAATAATCTACTCCACACCAAAGGAACCTGGGTAACCGAGTCCACACGATCCCTCCTGCTCCTGCCCACGAGTCGCCCCGAGACCCCGTCCCCGCGGAGTAAAGTAGATGAGCCCCCGCTCCAAGCAAGCGAGACTGGTGGCGCGGGGAACCCCAGGCCTTGGATCCTTCCCCCAGGGGGCTGCTCTAACGTCGGGGAAGCAGCCGCTCTCACCCTCGGCGAGCAGAGCTGTGCACACGGAGATAAAAACGATGAGCAGCGTGTCCGCGAACATGGTGCTCATCTTGCACTTCTGTCTCTGCGCTCCCACCCGCTAGGGGGGAAACGCTCGAGAGCGAGGAAAAACGCGGCGAAAAAGACTTCCCGAGGCTGCAGGACCACCAAGCAACACCGCGACTCTGACAGCCTGGAGGCCGCGCTTCCGCTTCCGGGGCACGGCGCCGGAAGGGCTCCTTCAGCGGAGGGGCGTGGCCGCGCGAATCCGACTGTCTGGGCCAGAGGGCTGGCGCTCAGGCGGGTCTCGCGAGAGGCGGAGCCTGAGCGGCCGGGACGGGTCGGGGCGCGGGATCTGGCGCGGTCTGTTGATTCGCAGGGTGGCCAGGAGCCCCCGATCAGGGCTCGTCTGCGTCGGCCCCACCTCGGCGGCCGGTTACGTGGGCGAGCCTCGGTGTGCCGCGAAGTCGGAAGGCCGACTTCCGCCGACACGTACGACACGCGCCGAACGCCCGAGCGGAGCCGCCAGGCCGCGGACGCCGAGGCCTTGCGCCGACGGCTTCCGGGAGCGCGCGGCCTGGCGGAGGCGGGGCACGCGTGCGCTCGGTGTGGTTAGGCTGGGCGGGAAGGGGCGCGCAGGACGCTGCGGGGAGCCCGGCGCGGGGCGGTCAGAGGACGCCGGCGACAGGAGCCGAGCGGTGCCTGGAGGAGGCGAGCGTGCGGAGACCGCCGAGGCCTCCGGACACAGAGGCCAGAAGATACGTGCAGCCGTGGGTGGTGTGTCTAGGGAAGGGGACGTGAGCCCAGGTGTCTGCAGGGGTCAGACAGACGTTATGTTCTGCAGTCTGGCCGTGAGCAAGTGCTGGGAGGCGCTGCAATGAGTTAGGGAGCAGTTCATGCTCACATCCAGCCAGTCTCCCGGGGAATGGGCACCCAGTCTCCAGAACCTTCCTGTTTCCCAGGAAAATCCAGAAATCCTGATCGTATCTGAAAGTTCAATTATAAGTGCCGGAAACTCCTTAAAACTTTTAAAAATCCTGTGGAGGTTAAAGGATATTTCTCAGCAGCTGGGTTTCAGCCTGTGTAGCAGTTTTCAGCTTTGTCAGGCTGATCGTGCGTGCGGAACTGGCCACCCCTGGCATGTTGCTGTCATTGCCTCTTCTCTTTAACGCCTATGCACTTTTAGTTCTCGGCTAGTACTAATTTAGGCCTCGTTTAGTTATGTGTGCATTCCTTGTTTCCCTTGAGACTTGGCCGCAAAGACCCTGTCTCCTCCTCGCAGACATTGAACTACTAGGTAGCAGGAACAGTGGTAGGTGCTGCCGGATCAGAGAGGGTGATTAAGATACTTGTTAAGTTACGCGTTGTAATAAGATGTAAAAGAGGTATTGATAAAATGTGATGGGAGCACAGATGAAGGCAAGATTGGCTCTACCTGGAGGAGTTAGGAAGGCCTCCCATTTGAGCCACACCTCGGTTTGAGTAGAAGTCCAGATAGGGTAGGTTTTTATTCAGCTGTGTGTCGCTTATGGTAAACGTCGAAGTGCAGCGAGACCCAGACGAGACCCGGACGGTGAAGTCAGACCTGGTTTTCAGTTTCGGCCATGCCACTTAATTGGCGATAGCCCTTGAGCATATCGTTTAGTCCTTGAGCCTCAGTTTCCTTATCTGTAAAACGTTGCTAACACCAGCTGCATAAAACTTATGAAGGTGAAATGAGAAAGTATGTTATCAAGCATTTAAAGCGGTTCCTGGCACACCTAATTAATCAAATCCAACATGTTATTGATCGTCAGATGCACCATATCCCACTAAAAAAGATAATAAACAACTAAGAAATGACACATCATTGATTGTAAGATGCAAAGCACTCACAGGTGTTAACATGAGAGAAAAAAGTCTTGCAGTCAATAAAATGCAGAGGTGGGAAGCATTTCATTTGTTCCTGTGTGACTGATGCCACAGGACCAGGGACGGCTGGAATAACGTTTCCTTCTCCAGGGCAACAAACAGTATCCTAACCCTTTGCCCCGCACTGAAAACCAGGGCTAGTGGCAAGTTCACATAACATCTTTTCTACATCTGCCAGATCCCTTTATCCTATTTCCAGGTTTTGTAAGCTCTCAGTTGTACTAATCTTTAGATTTCAAAGTTTTCCCCATGAAAACCACCCTCCCAAAGATTACCATCACGTGAGTGTCCTCTTTAATACCAAAATCTGAAAACAATCCACATGCCCATCTACAGATAGAGGAATACATAAATAAATTAAGATATATTTATACAGCACTCCAAATGAATGTACTACAGTTAAAGGCCACAATATGGATTAATCCTCTCAATATAATAGTGGGAAGACTAAGTCCTTAATTATGTGCAGCATGTGGTAGACTTTATAAGGTTAATAAACTAAAAATGCCCATGTCCGAGCTTTGTTAGGACTATATTTACCTGCAATATTACAGAGAAAAGCAAGAATGTTGATTTGGCTGGTGTTACTTGGGAAGAGGCTGAGCGATGCGATGGATGATCAAAGAGGTGAGAGTAAATATAAACGTACATCCAGATTTTCTCGGTGGTGATTTCATGGGGATTTGCTGTATTCTGAATGAGTAGATGTTGAGGTCCTTGACTGCACCGATGATGAGAGTGTGTCATGAGCCGAGAATAATGATGAATCACATTCTCTGTATCGGAGCTCCAAAAATTTTTTTATTTTTACATTCAACTTGATATCTGTTCGGTGCAAGTAAGGAGAAGAAAGGGAAAGTAATCGTTTAAATCACTTGCCATCAAGTAACAATGATGCTCTAGAAAAATGCGTCACATTTCTCTTCTGGCTTCATATCCTCTGATTGCCACCTCTACCTGGGCATTTAAGCATCCCAGTTTTAGAAGATCAGTGACAGTGGGAAGTCACCAAAATATCTCAAGCTTGGATGACAATTTTGCAAAATAAGCAGTGTTTTTTGTTTGTTTGTTTGTTTTATTAGTCTGGCAGCTTTCAGTAGGGCGGATTCATTTGGACAGAGAGTGCAGTCAGGGAAACCAACATCAGGCCGTCATGACAGTTTTCAAGTGAAGGAGCCCTGAGCTAAAGTAGTTTCCACAGAATTTAAGGAGAAAGAACAAGATCCAAGAGAATTTTGGAGAATGAAATAGTAGTTTTTAGAACTAAATAAAATGAGGTGAATAAGAATACTTTAATAATTCTAGGCATTTTTATTTAGGTCTTATGTACCCTGAGGCTTGTACAATTTTGAGGACTCTCTATGAAAAAGAATATGGAATTAGGAGTCAAAACTAGGTACAAAAGTGAGGAGCTAAGTTAAAGGGGCCAGTGTAAGTGAGGGTGTCAAGTTAAAGTTTCATTAATTTCATGGTAAATCCATCTCAGGAATTTAACCTGTATGGTGACAGCCTGACAAGAGTGGCTGGGAAGAGAAGCCTTTTAATAAAGGATAATAAAAAACTTCAGCTTTAACATTCAACTATAAAATAAGAGGGGGCCTTTGAAAATTGAAAATCCTTAAATACCTAAACCCACATTTCTTTTCTCATGTGTGAGTCTGGGTCGTCTTAATGAAAACCTAAAGTCCGAGGTGACCTGTGCCATTGCAAATACACACTGTCATGCTTAGTCAGTGTTCCTGTGATGTATTGTTGGCCAATAATCCACTTTTACCACTAAATAGGCTCTTACCGTTCACCTTAGTGATTCACTTTGCTGCCAAAAAGACATTGATTTTATTCACGAAGGAACACAAATTCCATAAGCAGTAATGAATGTCCGTAGGTTTATTTCTCTGACTCCAGGCCTTCACAGGAGCTCAGTCTGAAACTGACCTCCACGTGTTTGCGAAGGGGACGAAATGCACATTCCACGTCCAGATCACTGTACCAGCGCACCGGAAGTGTTCACTTTCCCCTCACTGTCCCGTCCCAGGCCGAGGGGAGCTGTTCTCCACAGGTCTGGTTAGGCCTCTTTCATTCACTTCAGTATGATTCTCAGCTTTCTGCGGTCTGTTCTCAGTGTCCTCTCTTGAACCCGGGCAAATAATGCATTCCACGGGTTCTGGACTCAGAGGCCACGCAGGCATTACTCAGGAAGCTGGAGGGCTCTGTTAATATGAGACAGAGAAAATGTCAGGACAAGCGCCTTTCCAGGGATAAAGAGGACATTTTGTCATAATAAAGGGCCAGTTCCACATAAAGGCATAACAGCCTTAAATGTATTTGCACTAGTATAGAGCTTCAAAATATGTGAAATGAAAACGGACAGATCCGAAAGTAAAAAGAAGTCCCTGATTATAGTTTGATGCAAGTGGACAGAGAATCAGCAAGGACATTAAAGACCAGAAAAACATAATCAGCAAAATAAGATTTGAGACCTAAATGTGAAAACATGAAACCGTACAAGACCCACAAGGAACAGATAAAGTCCTTTAGAAATGGGAGAAAGGAAATCTTTATTATTACCCGGCTTCAGAAGAAAGGATAGTAAAGGCTGATAAGGTTAAGTACTTAGGGATTAAAGAAATATTTGCAGAATGTTATGGTGTGTTTTACTATGCACCATAAGCATAGTAAAAGACAGATGAAAAACAAAATAATTGCAGCTTGTGCCACAGACAAAAGGCCGAAATGCATTTTTTTAAAAAAAAAAACTGAAAGCATGACAGGACAATGGACAAAACTCACCAATAGCCTGGTTCACAAAGAAAGTCCCTAAGTGAAAAGATGGTCTGAGTCACTCAGAAAGTCAGTTTAAAACAACAGAGATACCATTTCTCGACCGTCATTTCATCTTAACTATCAAATTGTCAGAAATCCAAAAATTTGACCACACACACTCAGCATGGCTGTGAATTATCAGACACTCCTCTACATTCCTGATGATAATGCAAAATTGTACAGCTCATGCAGAGGAATCGGCCTTATCTAACAGAATTGTATATGCAAATCCACTTTCGGGAAGCCACCTGGAAGAGCCTGGAGGAGAAGTTGTGATCCAGCTCAGTTCTCACCCAGATGCCGGGCTTCGTGCTGGTGGCCGTCTCGCGGGTTCAGGTGGCCACTTCTTCCCATGGGGGAGCCGATACGCTAATTTTTTCTCCCCCAGGGTTTCTTGGAGTAATTGTGTTGATGGCATCTTTACGGTTGGACTGGAAGAAGCCTTCAGCCCAAGTTTGCCACTTGTCCCCAAATGGTCATTTTTATAAGATGTTTCACTTTTTAAAAAATTTTTACTTTATCGAGGTATAATTGATAAAGTCATGAGATATTTAAAACGCATGTTGTGGTGATTTGGTCCGTGTCCGCACTCTGAGTGGTCCCTCCACTCAGTTAACAGCTCCATCACCGCACGTTTGTGTGTGCGTGTGTGTGTGTGCACGTGTGCGTGTGTGGCGAGAACGTGTGACTCCCCCGCACGGTTCAGCGACATGGCGTTACGGCATTCTTAGCAGCCGTCACCTGTTGTGCGTTAGGCCCCCAGACCGTGTTCACTTTACTGTGAACTTGTGTACGTCCCACTAGCCCCTCCTGGTCCCCCGCCCCCAGCCCCCCGCCAGCAGCTTTTCTGTGATACCCACCGTAGTTATCTTGGTCTGGCCTGTTTCATTTAGCATAACTCACTCAGGCTCCATCCATTTCGTCGTAAGTTGCAGAGATTTCTTCTTCCCGGGGCTGAGTAATATTCCATTGTACAGAACATACCATATTTTCTTTATCCATTCATCTGTCGCTATTACATGTTGGCTGTGGTGAATAACGCTGCGATGACATGGGCAGCTAGACAGCTCCTTGCTCTCCTGTTTTTCTTTCCATTTTCCTTCGGATATGTGCCCAGAAGTGGGATTGCTGGGTTATAGAGCAGTTCTATTTTTAATTTTTCAAGGAAGTTCCATACTGTTCTCCATGGCAGCCGCACCAGTTCACATTCCCACCAACAGTGCGTGAGGGCCCCCTTTTCCCTGCATCCGGCTCCCTTCCCCCCCCCCCCCCGCATCCGGCTCCCTTTTCCCCGCATCCTTGCCAGCACTTGTTGTTTCTTGTCTTTCTGACGCTAGTCGTCCTAACCTGTGTGAGGTGAATTGTGGTTTCGATTTGTATTTCCCTGGTGATTAGTGATGTCAGGCACCTTTCTGGGCACCTTTTGACCTTGCGTATGTCTTCTTTAGAAAATGTTCAGTTCTTCTGCCCATGGTTTATCGGATCGTTTGGCTATTTGCGCTTGCGTTGTATGTCTTCTGTAGACGTTTGTTGCTTTTGCTTTGGTTGTCAACCAAACACTGTGAAAGAAACTGAAGACACAAATAAATGGAAAAGTACTTCATGCTCAAGGAATGGAAAAGTTAATATTGTTAAAATGTGCACACTATCCAAAGAAATCTAAAATTCAGTGCAACCCCTATCAAAATTCCAATGGCATTTTTCACGTAAATAGAACCACCAACGTTAAAATTTATATGGAACCACAAAAGACCACGAATAGCCAAAGCAATCTTGAGAAAGAAGAACAAAGCTCCCTGATTTCCGACTACGTTACAAAGCCACGGTAATCAAAGCTGTACGGTATTGGCCTAAACACAAGGACACAGATCAATGGAACAGCAGACAGTAGAGAAATAGTTCAAGAGAGAAGGGCTGAAAACTTCCCAAATTTAAGAAAAGCCCTAACTTGCAGATCCAAAGGCTCGATGAAACTTGAGTAGGATAAACAAACAAAATGATTCATCATATATAGTGGAATAACAATTAAATTAATAGTTAACTTCTCATTGGAACAATGGAGACCAGAAAGCTACTAGAAGGATACATTCAAAGGGATATTGAAATAAAGATTTCAGCAGAAAAGCAAGAACCCAGAGAACAGTCACTGGCAAACTTTATTGCTCACAGATCTGTTATAGATTGTCAGATTGTATGAAAACACAAGATCCAACTATATGATGCCCACAAGAGACATACTTTAGATTCATAGACACAAGCCGGTTAAAATGAAAAGATCGAAAATTATACGTTGTGAATGAAAACATGGCTAGGGGCTCAGGGGGCTACTTGGCAGGATTGAGAAGCTCAGCGTCCGAAGGTGACCTCGCAGGATGGTCTGATCACGAATTCCTAACTGAGCAGGTCATGGTGGGCAGTCCCAGGCCCCGGAGCTTCCTTAGTAAAAGGTTTATCTCACATGAGCCCTATTGTTCATCAAGAACTACTTCTGAAATACCTGAGTAATCTCCGTTCCAGACTCCTCGGAGGCAGGCCCACCCAAAGCCAGGCTCACTGCTATCTCGCCCCACCCCACACAGCATCTCCCTGCATCTCACTGTGCTGTAAATAAATGTTCAGTGTTAACTCTCCAGTACCCGCGATGGAGAGGAAGCGCTGTCCTCCATTTTCACTTTTATCCCATCCCAGAGATTTCCCTGCTTTGCTTTCCCCCACCCCCTTCACCTCCCACCCGTGGCCCTCACGAAACCTTACTTACGTTCTCTCCTTTGATTCTCAATGCATAAAAAGTACCGCAGAACTGCCATTCTACTGAGCGTTTTCCAATCAGCTGAGATCTTCTGGACGTGTCCTCAAAAATTTGGCTCACATAAACTGTCAGAAAAATTTTCTGTTGGTTTTGACGTTCTTTCATCCACAGCGTAAGCGGTAATCATAAGTAAGCTGGAGGGGCTCTGTTGATGACAGAACAGGCTTAGGACAAAGGAGGATGTTCTTAGAGGTGGAGACACTTCCTCATGAACAAAAGTTCACTGTCTCAAAAAATGTCGCAATCGTAAAGGTGTGTACACCTGACAAAGCCCCAAAATACGTAGAGCAAAAAAGTGACCTGACTGAAGGGAAACACAGTGCAGTCTGCGCTGCAGATCTCAGTACCTCACTCTCAGCGCGTGGCGGCCCAGAGAAGTGCCTCAAAGACCTCCACCCACAGGGAGCAACTGGCCAAGAGATCCAGCCCATGCCTTCCGAAGCAGCTGCATTTGCAGCCTGGCCACGCTTCCCGGTGACAGGAGGGCCGGGCCGTCCCTGGGGATGTGAGGTTCTGGTTGCCAGCGACCTTGACTCGAGGACGCAGGCCGCGAGGCTGCGCCTTTCTCAGTCTGCACCGTGGTCTGGGATTCTCCCCGCAGCCGTCCTCGTCACCCTCCCTTGCTCAGGGACAGGCCTGCACTGCAGCGTGATGGCTCTGTCCCAGGCTTCCCCAGCTCCCTCCCAATCCTCACAGCCATTTCCCCCAGTAAAATCAACGTGCAAGGCCACCTTGGCGTCTGCTGCTTAGAGCACCCGGGAACGGTACCGGGAACGTGCCCAGGAAGTCGGTGGTTAGCTGGGCTTTGGGACTGGCTCCCCTGCTTGAGAGGCGAGACATGGCACAGGCGGTGGCTCACCTGGACCGATCTCACTGCTGGTGACCTGGGAAAATATCCCGGGCGAGGGGAAAGCTGGGGCAGGCGCAGTGTTTCGGCACTTCAAACAAACATGGGGAACGATGCCCACCAAGCCAGCGGCGTCGGCCGGCGCAGCTGAGCCGTGGGCGGTGACCGTTCGCCATGGGGGCTGAGTGCGAGTCCCAGGGAACCTCTGCGCGGCGGCGTGCACGGGGGCCTGCCCGCGAGCGCGTCCGCGCAGGCCGGGACCTGGCCGTCGGAGCCCCGGAGCCCCACGGGGCCTTCCTGACAGAGGCCGGGGTCCCCAGGGGTGGGCAGGGTCCTCTGGGTGGCTGCCTCGAGGGTGCTGCCCGGCGGCCACTGCGCCCTAGTGCCTCTGTGTCTGCAGAGGAGGCCGGATGCCCTGCCCAGGCAGAGCTGCCGCCTCCGCTGTGCTCTGCCCTCCTCTGACGCCGCCCTCACCCGCCTCCTCCCGGCCGCCCACTGGCGGATCCTGGGGGCTGCGTCGGTGTGACTAAATTATACTCAAAATTCTACTTGCGTGTGCGCGCACACACGTGCTTTTGTTAGTGCTCCTAGTCTGACTAAAGATGTTTCTGAAACACTAGGTTCCGTCACGGAAGCCCGGACCCTGGCCCCAGGCACAGCGGTGACTTCCTCAGGGAGAGGAGGTGACCTGGGGGAGTTCCAGAGTTCGCTTTAAGAGACCAGCATCACTTCGGTCTCCTACCATTTGAACCCGGAACGAAGACTGATCTGCTCATCTCCTCCGGCCTGGGACACCTGTGGGCACCTCGGCACATCACCTGAGGAAGAGTGAAGCTGCCGCCCCAGGCCGCCAGTCTAAATAAAAGCTGCCAGGCTAAGCGTGACTCTCCCTCTGAGTTGACGCCAGCGGCTGCACCATCCTCCGCCTGTCCTCCTGCCAGCAGCAGTCACGGGGCCGGGACTGGGGTGAGGCGCCTGGCAGGCCCGTAGGCGGCACTCCTTCTTCAGGCCCACACCACAGCTGCCTTCCAGACTCCGGCTCCTTGCGTTTCAGACGCTGGGCGTCCCCGTGTGTCACCTGGTCCCTGGGCTGCACACCACCACCCCCTTCCGCATCTTGCCCTCCAGGCCGAGGGAGAGAGAGAAGCGGCTTATTTGCACAGCGGGTGACTGCGGAGCTAGGCGTGGCAGTGAAGGAGTCATGCGGAAAGGGGACAGCGAGGGTGGTGGTCCGGTGACGGGAAGAGAACCAGGGATTAGGGACGGGTCTGAGGCGGGAGCTGGGACAAGATGAAGCGACGTGGCCTCGAAGGGGACCGTGAACTCCGTGGGGACGCGGGGAGCTCACTCTCATCGGGTGCTGGTTGGGCGAGACAACTGAACACCTCCTCTCAATCTGATTGTCACAGAATCACGTCAGGAAATCCCAGTCTGCCGAGGGAAGAGGAATCGAGAAAATCCCCACAGAAGGAACGCTGCGCGTTAGCTTTTTCCAAGTCTGGGGAGGCGTCTGGGACATGCGGGACTTCTGATTTCAGGCCCTTGAATGGGCAACAGTCAAGAAGTTGAATTAAACGAAATGAACAGCTCGCACCGGAGTCACGTTTTCTAGGTTACGAAGTTCCCGCGCCGCCGTTTTAGCTACACGCTTTCCCTGTGCCCGTGCCCATTCTGTTGTCAGTTCCTGAAACTCGGTTCCCGCTCCCAGCCCGTGGGTTGGGCCTTTTTTTTTAAAGTAGCTTTATTGAGATATGACTCACCGATTTCAATGGTACGACTCACTGGTTCTTACTATTCAAAGCTGTGCAACCATCACGACAATCAATTTTAGAACCTTTCCTGTACCCTCAAAAGAAATCTGGACCCCTTAGCAGCCGCACCCCATCCCTCCCCAGCTCCCCAGCCGTACGTGACCACTGATCTATTTTCTGCGAATGTGCTTGTTCTGGACAGTATATTTTAATTTTTTCTTTAAAGTGCCTTTGGGGGTTAGGGATTCTTAGTTTTGGAACTGGTAACCCCAGAAAGGTGGAGGGGTCTCAGATGCATCTGAGAGCTGTGGCGGAAATAGAAGGGGAAGGGAAATGATACTTATTTCATTGCTACTATGTATCAGTTTGTATTTGTAATTTTCACAGCCACCCTACAAGCCAGGGCTCTAACTTGAATAAACAGACATATAGAAATTAACTTGCAAAGGTTACAAAGTGAGTAACAAGGCAAACATGTAAACTTTGCTTGTCTGCCTGGAACTGGTGCCCTCTCCAGCAGGTCAGAAGTTCTCTAACTCGGGCCCAGGCCCAGAGTCTCCTGGAGGGCTCACCAGACACAGATGCCCGGGCTCCCCCAATCGTTTTGCTTCCCTAGCACTGGGGCGGGGCCGGAGGATCGCGGTCCCAGATGCGGCTGCTGCTGCTGGTCTCACATGGCGCTGTCCTGCTGCCCCAGCGTGTCTGAGAGCACAAGTGATTGCCATCACAACGCTTAGATGCTGAAATGGCTGTCATGTCATCTGGTCATCTTCTCAGAGCAGTACTTAAGATCTGTCAGAGCACGTGCTGATTGACAAAAGGCAGAAAGTAGGCAGGCCCTACAGAGAACCGCAATGCTTCAGAGACAAAGTGTGATAACATTTTTCTTCTGCTGGGAAACACGATAAGACGAAATTAGGGAACTGGCCATGGTGCACGAAGCGCCTAGAGGCAGGCCTTTTGGGTTGGAGGCACATGGACGTTCTTGTCTCGTGGGAACCACGGCCATCACAGAGCTGGCGGGCGGGCCGGGGAGTGCCAGCAGCACCGTCTCCTTTGGCGACAGACATAGTTGCACACTCATGCTGACTTCATCCTTAAATGTGAACTAGGCCAGAACTGAGCAGGCTGAACGCTGCATGTATAAAAAAGAATCATCGCAGATATCAGGAAAACGTATTTCCTTGGATCTGTGCTCACTCTGCATCTTATTGAAAAAACGCTTGATTTTTTTTTTCTAAGTGGGAGGGGAAGGAAGATGGCTAAAAAAAAATCACTTAATTCAGAATCCGCAGTGTAATTGCTACAGTTGGCTCAGACGTGATTTGAGCATCCTGAGCTATGGGGTTTGGTGCCCAGGCTCCCAGGAGAGGATGACACAGCACAGGGAATAGCACAGCCGTGCTGTACAGAGAGCAAAGAATGAGAGTCCTGAGCGAGGTCGCTCCGGCTGGGATGTCCTCGGTAACTTAAATGGACACAGCACCTTAGGAGGAGTAAGTGAGCCAGCCCCAGGGGCAAGAAAGAACGAAAATGCAGCAAAGTGGAGTTCGGGGTTCAGCCGGAAGTTCCTTGCCTTCCCTTTACGGACAGCTTTTGCTTTTCCAAAGCACTTTCATGTGAATTAACTCACACAGAGGTCAGATATTATCACTAATCAGGGTGCAGGGAAGTGTAATGAGTTAGCTAAGTTAACGGTCGGTTCGACTAGTTAATAGACACGCACACACAAGAACTGGATGTAGACAGTTACTTCGAATGCGGGACAAAAGGAAGCATTCAGAAATAAGCGTGCTAACCACATAAGTACAATCTGGGGAACACCACTTCTCCTTCAAAAATGGTGGAAGTGAAGTTCACTTGCTGGCACTCTCTTATCTCTTCCGTGTCTGTTCATTCGTTTGTTCGTGCGAGACGTCCTTGCCGCTGCCATCTCGCCGCGGGTCTTGTGCCCCGTGGCCTTGGGAAGGCAGGAATGAGACATGGCATCTCCTCATTCATTTAACAACTATTTGCTCAGGCCCTATTATGTGCCAGAAACTGTCCTCGGTGCTGGGGATATAGGAATCAAAAAGCAAACAGCAAAAACAAACAATGTCCCAGCCCGTTGAGAGCAAGCCACTTAAAACTCACAAAGCCAAGGGACACGGAAAACGAGCAGTGTGAAGACGTGTGGGGTGGCCGGGGGCCGGGTAGGCGACTAGGGTGAAAGAGCAGGCGTGGTACACCGGGAACGGCGGGCTCTAGTGGCCGTTCCTGTGACAGCTTCCCACGTCACACTTGAAATTTTAAAATGTTGTGGGGCGAGGGGCAGGAATAAGGAAAGGGGCGTGGGGGTTCATTTAGGCTCCTCTTCCTCTCGGCTGCTTCGGACCCCAGTAGCTCCGGGTCCCTCGAGTTTCACAATCCGGCAGCCCCCTCTGGGGCTATAAGGGGCACTGCAGAAGCTCTTGAGGTCGTCAGGTCTCTTTGGCGGAGGAAACAGTCGGGGGGAGAGGCCCGCTCAGGAATCGGCGGGGACGGGCCACCCCGCTGCCCTTCTGAGGGCCCGCCCGGATGCCTGCCGCTCCCGGCCTAGTTTCCTGCCCGAGCTTACGTGGAGTTGGTTTTGGATGGCGGCCTGAAATATTTCAAAAGTGAAAAGAACATTTGTGTTTTCTAATACTCTTAATTTTTTTTAGTAATTTTTTTTTTCCAAAATGATTCTGCCTTTAAGGTACTTTACTGAGTTTTCAAACAGAATGCCACTGCCTTGAGCCCCCTTGCAGACGGCAGGGCCGGGTTCACAGGCGCCAGCTGGCCTTGCTGGCCTGGTGTTCCCTGTGCCCTGCGGACTTTTAGGGGCCTTTTCTCTGCCAACACTTGTGCAAGGCTCTGGCGGTGCAGGGCACTCCTCTAAGACATTCAGAAATAATTCATTTATCACAGCTCCCAGGGGACGCCTTCCCCTGATTCTCCCTTTAACAGACAGACGAGAGCCCCGAGGCTCGGTGAGGAGGCGCGCTTGGCTCGCGGCTGCGGGAGGGCAGACATCTGGCCCCAGGGCTGGACCCCTCCGAGCCACCAGCCACCCCCAGCCACCGAGCCTGCCTGCCCAGCCGTCCCGGCTCGCCACCTCCGCAAAGCGCTCAGCTAAGCCGTGAAAGGGTCCACGCGGCACTAAGCGTGACGCTGATGTCTCCGTGAACCCTCACTCCGCGGGGACCCCGGTGTTTGCGGTTTCCAGCTGTGGTTTCAAGGGCGCTGATGCTAGGCGCGAGGGTGCCCTCACATCGGCCGGCCCTTCTCTGGCGGGTCGCCTGTGGAGGATGGCGTCTGGGGGTTTCCGAGAGAGGGAATGTTTAAAGCCAGCGGCTGGCATATTATTTTGGCCACCAGCAAAGGAAAAATATCCTCATTTTCAGAAAACGCAGTCTTGAGCCCGGATAACGGGCAAATGACATTAACTCTTTGTGGTCTTAATCTCCCGAGCTGGTTCTGATTGTACTGCTCAGACCCGCGGGCCCCCTCCACGATCCGGTCCTTCCGTCGCGTGTGGAACGGGGGGCGGCGCGCGGGGTGAGCACGCGGCGCGCCCGGGGCCGCGGGGAGGCGGCCGCCGCGGGCGGGGGAGGCCGGGCTCGCACCTCTCCCGGAGCGGGCGGGGCGGAGGCCGGCGCGGCGGCGAATAGCAGCGCGCCGCCGGCCGGATTGGAGCCGCCGCGTCACGCCGCCGCCGGGGATGTGAGCCGGCCGCGCGGCGCGCAGAGGCAGCGCTCGCTCCTCGGGACGGCGGCCGCGCACCGGCTGGCGGCGGCGGCGCGGCGGCCTTGGCGGCCTCCCCGGGCGGCGCGGAAGGCGGCGGCGGCGCGGCGGCGGGAGCCGGGCGCGGGCGGCGAGCGGGGGAGCGCGCGTCCGCGCGCACGAGCCGCGGAGGCGGGGCGGCGCGAGCCATGGCCGGGGACAGCGAGCAGACCCTGCAGGACCACCAGCAGCCCGGCGGCGGCGAGCCCTTCCTGATCGGCGTCAGCGGGGGCACGGCCAGCGGCAAGGTACGGCGGGGCGCATGCGGCCGTGGCGGCGGCTGCGGCCACCGCGTGGCCCGCGCGCGCGCTGCTGGCTGCGCTCCAGCGCCGAGTGTCCGGCGCGGACTCGGGGCGCCGCGGCGGGCGGGGACTCGGGCTGCCGGGGGTCCGGGGGTGCGGGCCACCGACCGCAGGGCCTTCTTCCCTCCCCGCTTCCCCACGCCGGTAACTCGTGGCCGGGATCTGGGGGGGAGGGGCGGAGGGCGCGGATGCTTATTGTTTCGCAAGTCCGCTGTTGGGGAGAGGGCTTTGAGCGGGGTCCCCACGAGTCCCCGGCGGGCCCTGTCCCCGCGCCCGCGTGGATGCCGAGAGCGCGGCGAGCCGGGACCCGGGGGGAGGGGGGCGGCTGCGAGAGCGCGCGGGGCGCGTCCGGGGCAGGGGAGCCCCGCTCGGGCAGGACGCGCGCGGGCGGGGATCGCAGGGCTTTCGGGGTGAAATCCCGAGGTGCGGGGGCCCCCGTGAGATGAGTGGGAACGGTCGGGCTTTCCCTGTCGCCGCTTGTCGCGGAAACGTGGCAGGCGTCCCTGAGAAAGTTCCCTGGCCCGGTGCTCCCGGGCCGAGCGCGCCGGGACGCCGGAAAGGGGTCCCCCCGCGGGCGTCCGGCGCCCCCGGAGCCCGCTCTTTGTTTCATTGGCGAGGGAGAGACCAGGAGTGCGCCCCTCTCGCCCCAGCCTTCCCCGCAGGTGGAGCAGGGCGGAGCCCTCCCAGATGGAGCTTCCTCTGCTCCCCTAACTCCTCCGAGGCGCGGCTGCCGTCGCCCCGGCCGTTTAATCGCCTCCGGCGTGGCTCCGGGGCGCCCGCGAAGGTGGGCGCTGCGCGCGGGGCGGCGGCCGGGACGGTGCCCGCAGGCAGGACAGGGCGCGCGGAGGCGGCCGGCGCATGAGAAGCCGCCACGAGGTTTGCGCCCGGAGCCGGCTCCGCGGTGGCCCCTCCCCCATGTTGGTTCCACGTTTTCCCCTCCAGGTGGGGACTGCTGCGGAGCACGCGGCCCGGCCCGGGCAGCTGGCGCTGGGGGACTTCCGTTTTGATGAAATTATCCGGCCTCCAGCTCCCAGGGCGAACAGCCTGCCTACTTTTAGGTCCCAAGAGCTAATGCCGCATGTTACCCTGGTCGATTGCATTTTTTTTTTCTTTAACATCTTTACGTGTTCTTTACCAGTAGTTATAAGCAAAAACCAGACGCCCGCTCACTCAGTAAGCTTTACCGTTTTTAGAATTATTCTCACCGCCCTTCCTGTAGCATATTCCTGTCGCTTGGGACTTTGGGGTGGGGGCAAGGCGAGGGGTGTGTTCCCACCGCTCCTGGCACCATTCTGTCTGCTGTAAAGTTGGGGTCAGATGTTAAGCCGAGGGCCAGTTCCCCTCTGGAAAGCAGACTTAAGCTGGAAGGGTGTGTAGCCTTTAGAACAAAATGACCTTGGTGATCATCTAAATAATTTAGTCACTATGGAGGTGGAAACAGATGTACGAGGTGAAAGGACTCCTTTCTCCTCGCCTGTGTTTCCTCAGTCATCAGGGTTCTCCGTCTGTCCTCTGCCTGTGACTTCAGTGACTGTCGCGGACCGAAGCCTGCCAGCCAGTATGAGGCAGGGGACTAACTCTGGTCTGGTCCCTGACTCTCAACAAGGGAGATGGAAACTCCCAAGAAACTGCTCCGTGCAGTTTTCAAAGCCCGTTTTACATTTTCAGCATTGAACAGCACTTTGTCATTGTTTGTTTCTTTTATAATTTTTTAATTTAAAAAAGTGTGAAGGAGCATCGGAATTCTAAAATCCATATTGTCGTCAGTTTGCTGCAATTGCATCTTGATTCCGTTGTTGGAGTCCTCAGTACTTTTCCGCTAAGGAATTCGAGTTTCTCCCTTTTTCTTCTTTCCCTTTCTGAGGATTCTTAATGTCACCAAACTGGACTTCGGGCCTGAACAGTGCCGTGCAGGAGTGTCTGGAAGCCAGGCCAGTCAGCCCTGCCCCTGGTATTTGTTACAGGTGGGCCTGTTAAAGGAAATCTCAGAGAAGGCAGGGGACCCTAGGGCATCATCAAAAGTGATGACAACTTTAGAGCCAGAAGGACCCCCACAGCTTCTGGACTCTAATCCGTAGTCTTACGACTTGTCCATGAGAAAGAGAATGTATTCAGAGCCTGTATTGGGTGGCAGAGCCAGTGCCAGACTGGTGCCAGTCACTCCCGGCCAGTGCCGCCTCGTCTGAGAATCGACTCGGGCTTGTGGGACGACACCTGTTACAGCTTCAGCTTGGGAAGGGGCTGCTTGGAAAGGCTGCAGACTGGTTTCCGAGGTGCTTGATGGGAAATGGGGGTGTAGGTTGTGTGGTTCCCCGTAGGCCAACAGCACAGACCTTGGCTGTCCCCCCCCCCCCCCTGCACGCCCCCGCCGCACACACCAGGAAAAAACAGCTCCCTGTTCAGCTTCTCTCGAGGGCTCTAATTTGTCTCAATGTTGTGGCTGCCCTGAGCGCAAGTATTTTATCTCAGACTAAATTATTTTGGTTGGAGAAGGCAAAAATATTGAGAGCTGCTCCACAGATCACATTTTTAAGGTTTGTTTTATAAATGAAGATGAATTAGACCTTTTGAGTAAGCTCTGCTGGGCTGACATGGCAAATTGTTGTTAAAAACCTTTTTTAATTTGTGCTGGGTTGAGAATTATTCTGATCTACGTGAAAACGCAGATTCTCGTCTCTCCTAAGGGTGGGTGGAGAGACAGCTAGAGAACCCGGGACGGGGTCGGGGGAGGCAAAGCAGCTTCGGCGTCTTGGCCCGCCTGTGTCTCCCTGGCCTCGGCCGCCTCTCCTCCCTCGTCTCTGCTGTTGTCACCTCCGTGCATTCCTCGACCAGCGCGAAACAGCTCCCCCCCCCCCCGGCGCCTCTCTCCACTGCCACCAGAGTGGTCTTCCTTGGCTATAGCTTGACCGTGCCACTGTCCTTTCTGGAAACCTGGGATGACTCCCCATGGGCCAGACTACAGGACAAACATTTCCGCTCGGGCAGGTCCCCTGCCTCCCCCCCCCCCCCGCCGCCGGTGTGGCCTCAGATATTATTTTCCCACACTTGTCCCCGCCCCCAGAGCCACGCGCACACAGACTGGTCCGTGTGGCTGCTTTTGGCTGCTTTCCGCTGACGCCGTCCCCCGCAGCCCTGTCTCTGGAACGGCCTCTTAACCTTTCCCGCCTCGGTCCGTTCCCGCTTCCTCCGGGATCTCGTCACCCGTTTCCTTAACCAGCACCACTTTGCGTCTCTAGAGCTGCCGCGGATGTGCCGCGTTTCGGCGTGTGCTGTGGCTGGTTGTCGACGGCTTTCCGCGCCGTGGTAGCTAGCGGTCCTGAGTGTCTCGTTTATCCGAGCCTTTGTGCTTGGTGTCCTGCTGGTGTGTTGTGCGTAGGCAGACCGTCATTTATAGTCACCCTTTTCTTTTTTAATGTATGAGGCTCTTTGAATTAGGATTGGAAGCCACAGACGAAACCACGTGTAACTGTTGCTCGCGTTACAATGACCCAAAATGCAGAGGCCCCGAACCCCGATACAGCGGGGCCTCGTGTTTACTTAGCATGTGCTAAGCGGGCGTCTGCCGAATGACTGTCGCTGGGCAGAGCGCTGTGCCACGTGTCCGGGGTGGAGGGGAGGTGTGAGGGACATCTCCGGCAGCGTGTTAGAGCGGAAGCTGCGGAAGCCAAGCCCGTACAGCATTCCGGCATTCGGCGGTCTGTCCCCCGCCGACGGATGACGCTGGGAGCAAGGCTTGGGAGGGAGGACTTTTGCCTTGAGGTCACATGGCCAGGAAGTGGTAGAACCTGGACTGGATTTCACATGTTCTCTTTATCGAACTTTCTCTACGAGCAGCAACTCGTGTTCAGAGGTATTTTTAGGGAGGTTGGTGTGACTGTGCCTGAGGGGACATTGCAGTCCCCTCTGAGGTGTGGGCTGTCGGCTCAGCACCACGGTGAGTCAGCATCTGCTTTGGGAACTCCCCGCGCTGTGCCTGGAGCCAACCCCATCTGGCACCCCGCACCCCCCTCCCGTGGGGCCTCGCAGAACCGCGGGACCGGCTCGGCCGTTGGCTGTGCCCTTAGAGCTGGCATCGTGTGCTCTCTGCCACCCCGAACGGCCGCCGTGGCCACCAAGGCCTGGTCTGATCTGGCCCTGCTGACCCGCCACTCCCACTGCTGGGCTCTCAGTGCGGGGGCCCCCTGCCCAGGGGGCTTCCTGCCCGTGCGCCCCGCCCCACATGTGCCCATCTGTGTCCTGCCGGCGGCCGGCACAGTGCACGGAGGACTTGAGCCTCCGCTAGCTCCCCTCCTGCCGCCTCCCCTCGCCTGCAGTCAGCTGCTGCCTCCTTCCTTCCTGGCGTGGGTGTCGGACCCTGCCGCTCACTCTGGGGTCACCTGTCACCTGCCTCTACCCCGCTCACGCCCCTGTAGTGGTGCCTGAGGCGGTCGGTGCTTCGCTGAGTCTGGCTGTTAGGAGGGTCCGTGATGCAGACAGATCGGATTAGGGAAGTTCGCTGCTGAAGACCTTGACCTGTCTTGCTGGTGGGCCCTGAGAGGGTGATATCGAACTGCTCGGGACCTCATATGTGGGTCTCAGTTTCTTAGATCTGTAAAAGAGCTCGGAGGGTGTGCTTTTCATGTGAGCGCTTTCTTGCCCACGAAACCATATTTTGTATGGTTTTAAATCATTGAGCTGATTGATCATTCAAGCATTTGGTCATCTTTTTACTGTAATGTGTCATATGTTTATATACAATTATGTAAGTATAATCCATGTATCTAATTTTAAAGCACAAAAATAGGAACTATAAAAGAATAAGATGAACTAAACACCTAAAAATTGTGGTTTCTTTAACAGTATAAAGCCTTTTGAGTCTTACAAAAAAATTTTTTTTTTGTAACAAAAGGATTTTTTTTTTTATCTTGTTTTATACACAGGAATTCAGGGACCTTCGATGATATTGGTGATATTAGTCTTGGGGACATATGAGGCTGAAGCTTTGGTTCTAAGTTTAGTCTTTTGAATCTTAATTTCATGACCATCGTATTTGAAAAAAAAATTAGCCGCAAAAAGGATCCAGGGTCGAGAAAGTCACCGTTTGTAGGATATACGAAAGCGACAGTCCCATCCCTTAATCACGCTTTTGTCAGAAACCAGCTAGAAAATGTGCACCTTCCCCGTTGCCCGTGGGGGTTTTTGCCAGCCTCGCGAGGTGCTGTGGTTCACTTTTCACCCTGCGGACTGGAAACTCAGCGCAACCTGCTGGGAACGTTGGCGGGTTCGTACCCCCTTCTGTGCGCGGGGTCTGTAGCCACCAGTAGTTTGTGGCAACAGTTGCTTGGCAGTGGAAACATTGTTGAACATCTTTCTAGCAGATAATTTGATCATTAATTTTAATGCACGCGCTTTCTTTCAACGCCACATGATACAGCGAGGTGAACTATATTTTTGAAAGTGAAATATTCCCAAGCCAACAAGTAACTGCAAAGTCTACATGAAAATAAAAAGAAAAACACAAGATTTTCTTCTGAAAGACGAAGGTGTAACCGTTTTTAGGTATTGACAAGAAACGCTAACCAGCGTTGAGTTCACATGCGCGCAGAAAAGCTAAAGTCTAATATGAAAGCTAATCACACAGAGATGGCCAAAGGGGTCACAGTCCTAAGCTTTCAACACACCGTTTAACACAATTGTCTGAATCTAAAAAATCACAGGAAGCTTGGGCTTTTAGGCCCCTTGTCAGCAGTAAGTCATTTGATTCTGCATCTGGTTATGAAATGAATTGCACAAGCTTTGAGAATTTGAAATGATTGGCAGAGGGTGATAATTTTTAAAAAAAGAAAGTCTGCTTTGCCACATGGCTATTAAAAATGATCTTTCCATAACATAGGTTTCTTTTTAAAAAGCAGTTATTTTCACATGGTTACTCCCTGGGAAACTGCAGGGAAAGTGTCAGGAGGAGCCTCTCATACCTGGAGTGCCTTTTCTTGCTGTCCTGTGAGTCCCACACTTCCCTTTGGAAGAGCACAGTGTTAGTGACAGAAGGTTCTGCCACACGCCCTTTATGCGACTTCTGGCACTCTCTGTAGGGCTCTATAAGTTTTGCCTGGTCCGTGGTGGAATCGTTAGAATTTGGGGTGTGTAGTGAGGTAGGGTTGTGCCTCTTGATGGCTTTTATCAGCCTGTAAGTATGCCATCTGCTCTGACATTTGGCCATTTCTTTTTCTTGGCTGAGGGCTGTTTTCATATCTCAGCCAATAGCCTCTTTGCTCTTGCCTGTCTTCTAGGAAGTCCAAAGTACGCAGACCCATCGGATCTAGATCGCTTCTAACTAACCCCGCAGTGGGGGGCGAGCGCTGTCTCTTCTGCCAGGTGTGGGTTGGGAGTCTCTCTCAGGCTAGTGAGAGAGAGCCCCCAGGAGAATGAGGTGCTAAGAATGTTGGCCTGTGACTCTCGACTGTGGTCTTCAAACGTTTGCATCTACAACTGCTAAGAGAGTTTTAGAAAATGCTCTATCCCATTGCATCTTTATGACATCAGTTTTTTTCCATCCTGAGTAAAAGACTTGCAAAGGATGTAATTTCTGACTTATAAACACTGACATTTTAAAGTAACTTTCATTCTTATAAATGTCTCAGGTGGGGTCTACTTACTGTAGTGATTTCACCTACTGCCATCCATTTCAGAATAGATGAATAAGCTCTTATTTGAGTCAGAAATGTTCATTTTTCATTTTTTTCTCCTTGAAATCATATTTCGATGCTGCTCCTCCCCCCCTAAAAATGTTAATTTCATTTATTTTTATGCTTGAAAATTTTTTCTCCATCATTCTGTCATTCCAACAAAAATTTGCACATGGGGACGATTTTCGTAAGTCTTCAGTGTTCATTTCTTGTGGGTTGCATTACTGTCATAACATAAATACTCAAAACAAGATAATGCATTTTGGTGAGTCATTAAACATAAAAGGTAGAATTTTGTTGGAAAGCAACTCGATGAGCTAGATGGAGTTCCCCTACCTAAGACATCACGTACCGGAGGTCATTGTTAATGCTAGAATAAGGTTTTTTGTGCACATGGATGTACACTTTGTAAAACCGTGTCGGCCATAAGTAGGTGGCAGTGGAAGGCCTTTTGCTGTTTCGAGATCACTCAGTTTTTACCTTTCAAGTGATTCGTCAGAACCGGATGTATTTTTATGGACCAACCAGCTTGCCACTCACCTCCTTTTCATTTCGTTGTAGGCAGAAAACTGGAAACCTCCAGACTCGTAAAAAGAGGATGTGTCCCCCAGTCGCTGAGTCGGCGCTGGCATTTCTGGTCACCGTGCGCTCGGGCGTGGGTGGAGGCGCCCTGGGTTCCAGCCTGGCTTGCCAGCCGCGTCCTGGGTGTCTGTGCGGCATCCGTGGAAAGACGACCCCGCAGCCCTGAGCGGTTCCTGGCTGTGCTCGCGCACCGAGCACTCCCGGAACCCACCGCCCATCGGGCGCAGGGTGCTCGGGTGGCATTTGCAATCTTTTGGGGGCGTTCTGAAAGGCTGGCACCCTCTGCCACCTGCGGCGTGCGCCTGCCCTGGACCTCGCGAGTCCTGGGACGCTGCGGGCTCCCGCGCACGACGCCGCTGGTGTGCTTGCCGCTGCCCGAGGCGAACACGGGGTCTGAGACCGCGCAGGTTCTCAGTAAATGCTTGTCGAGCAACCACATGTTAACGACCTGTCCCTCACACCCCTGACACCTTCCCCTGGCTCTGTAACGGGGATCTGGACGTGTCCAGCGTTTACGGTCTGGTCCCCTCCGACCTGCTCAACCGGCAGCCTGCCCCGGCTCGCGGGGTGACAGCTTCGGGCTCAGCCTGGGGGTGGCTCTTGACGGCTCTCCGTCGCTGGTGTCCAGTGCGATGAGAAATGTGGTCAGCTCTGCCTTCTCACCCCGCCGTCCACAGGCGGACGCTTTCCACCTCCCGCCCTGTCCAGGCCGCGGCACCTCTCCGCCAGGTCATCGCTGTCATCCCTAGCTCATTTGTCTTCTGCCCTGTGCTGACAGACCCTGTTCTCATCACAGCGGCCAGCGAGCCGGTCAGAGTGAGGGCTGGCAGGTCATTTCCTGCTCTGCTCTACACCCTGGGCGGCTACCGTCTCGCCCCCGAGGCCCGCAAATGGGCCTTCACTCTGGCTCTTCATTCCGGGGACCCCCCCCCCCGCCCAGGGTCAGCGTGCTCAGCCCTCGCCTCCTCACGTCACCCTCGTCAGAGCCGCGCACAGTAGGCACTCAGACACGTGTCGAGCAAATAGATGGCGGAGGCGTGTGCCACTTGGCGTGGTGGCCTCTTCTGTGCGGCGGGTGGTTGTGCCTTTGCCGTTCACACCTGTGCTTCCTCTTGGGGTCGCGTCCTGGGGGCAGGATTGCTGGCACATCACCGGCCGCCCAGCTCGGTGTGGGCACACATGCCAGACAGCTTAGGTGCCTATCGAATGGTGCGTTTAAAAACCAGCCACAGAGTGACCTTAACATCTTGCTGTCATGTGTGTACTGGGGAAGTCGATCTTTTTTTTTTTAAACAAAACAAAACAAAACTAAGTGCTATTGGTAGGAACTGGATCTTTATCTCAAGGCATGCAGGGGAGAAGTAGGTCTCTCAAGTGGCTATCTTCCCTGTCTGAGGCGGGCGGAGTCATCATCTCCAGAGGGAAGCGGCCCACGCCCTGGGCGGCTCTGCCGAGCGCGGGCTTCGCGCGGCCTGGCGTGGGACACGGGGCACCTGTTTAGGTTTTTCCGAGTTTGGTGTGACTCGTAGGGATGGGCTGTGTCCTCACTGAATTGGGCTCAACAGGGGTGCTCTCCAAAGCTTTGTTATGTGCGTCACCCCAAAACACTGTACCCCTTTTGACAGTGCAGACGATGATCTATAATTACACGTATCACAAGCGTTAGGTTCTGCTGTAAAACAGAGATCTGAGGTGCTGCCATTGAAAGCGTTTTCTCTTGCTGACGCAAGAAATGAAGAGAATCTGTGACTGAGGCGGTGACGGTCTTTCCCGTTCTGGTCAGCTGACAGCGGGATTGGTGATGAGCCGGCGTCCTGAGCAGGACTAGCACTCAGAACTCGGGGGAACCGGGGGCCCGGTGGCCTGCCCCCTCTGGCGGCTCCCGGCTTGGCATCCCTGCCAACAGGTGTGTCGGAATGGGCGTGACATTCACGGAAGCGGTGTGGCAGGAATGGCCTTGTGTCAGCCAAGGTTTCGGAGGGCGTGTTTCTGCTCCGTGGCCTGTCGGTTGGTTGTCTGCGGGAACTTTGTCTAGAATTTCTTCAGAAGTCAGGCGTGGCGAGGAGACTGGCTAAGAGACCTGACATTTGGGGGCATCTCCTGGGGACCCGTTAATTATTATTATTATTCATCATCATTATTGAGGTAAAAACACGCTCTTGTGATTGGTCCGTTTTTCTCCACCGCCTTTGCAGAGAACGTGAGCATGGGAAAGCGGAGGGAGCAGGAGGTTGGGCGACATGCAGCATTTGAACGAGAGCCAGTGAGCTCCGTCTGGGGAGGACACGCTGGCCGAGCCCGCTGGTCTGACTGCAGGACCCAGCCGGGCGCGTCCCCGGACCGCGGTCCCTGCAGGGCCTGGGCGGGAGTCTCCCGGGGCCTGAGCCTTTCAGGTGTGACCAAGCTGAGCCCTTCGCCTCCTCCCTCAGGCCGGCGGGGGCCGGCCCGGTGTGCTCGGCAAAGGCTTTCCTGCTTGCGTGTCCAGCAGCCTCCTTGCCGCCCGCTTCTCTCCAGGCGCGGGGAGCCGACGTGTCCGGGCGCGGTGACGCTGCTGGCCACGTGGCGTTAGCACAGCCCTGCCACTCCTCTGTCCAGATCAGACAGGCCGCACCCTGTCTGTCCCCGGGAGGAAGGAAGGTCGTGTCTTCCACTCACTGGTCTCTCAGCAAATGGTCACCGATTTCCTGCAAGCGGCCGGCCCTCCGCGCGGGGACGACCGTGCAGCACGCCGAGGGGCACGTGCCGCTTCAGCCCCCTGCCCGGGGCCGCTCGGCTGCCTCCCTCACGGCGCTCGTTCTTTCCGGGTGGGGACAGACCCTCGCGCACAGATACGGCCCTTTCTCCAGAAGCATCTCCCGTCTCGAGAAACTCTTTGGTTCCCTCCGTGACTCCGTGGGGACCATGTCCCTTGGGCTGTGGCATTGGCTTAGCTGTGCAACAGTAAACAGGATCGGAGGTGGTTCTGCTCGAGCGAAACGGCAGTCGCCCCGAGGTCTGGGCCCGGTCACGGCCGCAGCCGCGTCCCGGGGAGGGAGGTGCCCCCACGGCCGCCCGCGCTCTGGTTCTCGCCGGAACATGCCGTCCCTGCCAAGCGAGGCGAGGTCGCCGAGTTCCAAGGAAGCGCCTCAGTTGCCGTTTGGAGCCGTTTTGTTTTCGGCCGGGACCGTTTCCGGGTTCCCGTAACTGCGTCGAGGAGGAAGAAGAGCGCTTGGGCATTTCTGCGTCGTGACAGTGCGTCATGATGCTCGGGACGTGGTCAAGTCATGTCTCTCCTCTCCCCGCACCCCTGCGAGGGCTGCCCTGCAGGGCGGGGGGTCGGAGGGACGTTTTCCTGGGGGTGCGCCCCATCGGGGGGCTCACGGCGACAGCAGGGAGCCCTTTTGGATGTGGCGTAACACACTCTCCGTCTCAGGCTGCCCGCGTCCTGGAAGCTCACCGGGTTAGAGGCAGAAATGTGTTTTTCCGGTCCCAGAAAGTGAGGCGGGTGTGCCCGGCCCTGCAGAGGGGGAGGTTCGGGCCTGTCTCGATGGAGCCCAGGGCCGCTCGCTAATTGTGTGGCCGTGCGGGCTCGGCCTGTAACACGTGGGCACCAGTTCGGATTAAATAAACACGTCGATGTGCCTGCTCTCGGCCCCATCTGAGTTTCATGTCACGTAGACGGGGAACAGTCTCGCACGCTCCTGTCTAACTGGCTATTCTTAACTCTCAGATGCCGTTGCGCGTGGGCGTGGGCGTGATTAAAAGTTTAACCTGCACGTTGTTAGTCCGGTACAAGTTACAATGACGTGGAGAAAGGCAGCGGGTACTGCCGGGGCTCCGCCCCGCCTGGTGCGTGGACGGGGGGCACGGCTGCCTCCGCGGGGCGGGCGCTGGCCTCCAGCAGGGCGAGGGTTACGTGCGACCTCGTGCCGAGAGGGACGTGGCATGTGGCATGTCGCCTGGGAGAGGTGAATAGCCAGGAAGTGCAAGGTCTGGCGAAGGTGGGTGGGGCCCGTGAGGGCAGCTGCCCCTGCTGCAAGGCCGGGGACCAGGGGCCGGGGTCCCTCCTCCTTCACCCCGTCCCTGTCCCAGGGACAGCCCAGCCGCCTTCAGCTCTTTCTCCTTTGATTTATCTCCGTGTTTTTCAAACATCGCGTTTCCACTGCTGGTCCTGGTCTCCCCCTCCCCGTCTCAGGCGACCTCTGTGTCCGCTGTCGGAGGTGAGTGGGTTTGAACGGGCACGGCCCCCTTCCCCACCCAGTGTACGCGGAGAGGGCTTCGCTTGCCCACGGCCGCACGGGCAGCCCAGGGCTGCGGCGGGCGAGAGCGGGGTGTCCGCCAGCGCGTCCGTGGCCGCTGCTCCGAGCTGAAGGAGCGAACGGGCTGCTGCTGCTTTGACTTTGGTCCTGTGGAGAGGTTAGGGTTTCCCGTGGTGGCTGTCTGTGCGGCTTTGCTTTGTGACTTGCTCACTTTTCTCCTCAGCTGTTCGGTTTTACTTCATTCGTTCGTGTGACTGTTCTGGAACCGTCTAAAGAATTAATTGGCAGAGGCGAAACTCCTGGGAGAAACGCGGGGCTTCCGGCAGACTGGGGGCCTGGGGTGGAAGTGGGTGGTCTGCAGGTGTCTGTCGCCTTGGGTCCAAGCTGCCCTCAGAAAACGGGACGGGTCACGGGAAGCGCGAAGATGCAGCGCGGGGACGTGGGCAGAGGAGCCCCACGTGGGGGATGGCGTCGTGGGACGGGACTCAGAGCCCGCAGGGACCGCCGTCCAGACTGTGTCTCTGCAGGAGGCTCTGGACCCGGGCTGTGGGGCTGGGCCGTGGGGCTGGGACGTGGGGGTGACTCGCTGTTCCTCCTCACCCAGCTCGCCCAGCGTGGGGGGCGGGAGAAGGGCCATGGTGTTGGGGTCTCAGGCTGTGACTGGCAGAGCAGATGGAGGAGGTCAGGGGGCGCCCATGCCCTCGGGATCTCAGCTGCAGGAAAGTGTCATCTGAGGAGCCCAAGGCAGAGCGGGGGGTTCCAGATGGGGGGGGCGGGGGCGGGGGGACCAGCGCCACAGCAGCTGCGGCCAGCAGGGCCCCCCACAGCTCGGGCTAGGGCGGCCTCCCAGATCAGGGGGGGGGGGGCAGGAAGGCGGGGCAGTGACCCCAGGAAGCCTTTTCTTCCCCAGGAAGCCAAGCTGGGGAACTAATTAGGGTTTTACACAAAATGATAAGATCCAGTCTTGACAGAGGAAAACGAGGTGAACAGGTGAACGTCTGCCTAAAATACACTTTCCCCATGTCTGGCTCTGACTGAGCTTTCTCCTTGGCCCTTAGTGACCAGTTTTGTCGGGCGACGGCCGTGAGGGGTTCTGAATATCTGTATATGCCCCTCTCCTGGCTCTGTCAGAGGTGGGGACATTCGGGCGGGAGCAGCTCGGGGCACAGCAGGTCGTCTTGGCAATTTTCGTGCCTGTGAAGTAAAAGGAGAAAGATATTCTAATCCTAACTGCATCCCCAGCCCTTAACTTGTCAGGCATATTTTTGAGATTTTTTTTTTTGTCTTTTCATGAAAAACAAAACACGCCAAAACCCCGAATATTTATATTTTTAAAAGTAGGCCAAGTCTTATGTCTGCCTGCTAAATCCAGCGGGGTCTCCCCGCGCGCCGCCCCCTGCCACCGGAGTGTGCGGAGGGGCCTTCTCCAGAAGGAGCCTGCGTCCGCACGAGAGCACCGTCCACCTCAGCCTCACGCCTCCCTTCCTGAATGCCATCGCGCACCGGACGCGTTTTTACAGACGATTTCCCCCTCCTCTTTCCCTGCTCTGCTCGGTGCTGACGCCCTGTGAAAATGACAATGGCGGGCGGTGCTTCCTCTGGGCCCTGAGCTGGCCGGCCAGGTGCGCCCAGGTGTGGCCAGGTGCGGGCGCCCCGGTGCGGCCAGGTGCGGGCGCCCTGCAGTTCGCCTTTGCCCTCGCCACGCCCTAGCCCTGTCCCCCTGCTTGAGAATTTTGCAGCAGGGACGCACGAGGGCATTAGCTTCCTGGGCGCCCTGACCTCCCCGAGCACGAGGCTCTGGGTGCAGGCCCGGGGCTGTCGGGGCGTCCGTTGGCGGGAGCAGGCGTCCTTCATTACTTGAACGTAAAGATCGCATCTTTGAAAGTTTCTCCCTTCACGGGTTTGGCTTCCTGGCTGCTGACTCTCTCGGCCTGTCATGCTCTGGGAGGCGTGGTTTGGGTCCCATTCCCGCCGCCCTTCATTTTGGGGTTCCAGCTGTGGGCAAGAGTGGGTTCTGGTCTGGCTTCCCCAGGCCTGAGAAAGCCTACGTCACCCCACGCAGGAACAACGGGCTTGGCCTGTAAAGCCACCGCTGCCCCAGGGAGGGACGGGGAGCAAGCGGGGTCTGGTCCTGGGATGCGAGTGAACTTGTTCAGGTGGCTCCCACACATCCCGTGGGAGAGGAAGCTTTGGTTGACTGGGGGGGAGGGGGGGCTGCAGGCAGTTAGGCACCCCCCCTGCACAGCTGTGCGGGCTGCGGGCAGGCCGCCTCAGGGTGACTCGAGGCCCCGCCCAGCCCCGACCACAGCTCTGCTCTTCGAGTCAGACTGCACGTTGCTAACTCAGCCTCTTAAAAACCTGCATTTTCCTGGGCTTGCGTCCTGTGTGTCTGCCGCAGCTACCCACTCCCCGCTCCCTCCCCGACTGGCCCCCCACCTTGCCTTCCCTGGGCCATAAATAACCCCGCGCTCCCTTGTCCCAGGCTGCACACGCTCTCCTTTCTACCGCCTTCCCTACAGAGCTCGACCACTTACTGTAGGACATAATAGAGACGATTTCAAGCGAGTGCGAGAAGCTACATTGTCCCCCTTCTGAAGGCGGCGTTAATAGCTTGCGGGGCGCCTTGTACACGGGGCGGTGAAAAGGGAGGAGACAGGTCCCTGAAGGGAACATGACGGTTGCCGCTTTTGTTCCCAGCCTGGACCAGTCAGTGGTGCAGAGTGTTGGCCGGATGATGTCCCCCCCCGACCCGCCGTTTTGGACTGTCCTGCCTTAGAGGGACGGACACCTGTGAAATAAACGGGAGGGTGTCTGTTCTCTCCGGCATAGCTCGTGCCCGGCAGGCGTGCCCAGCCCGCTTCAGGCCTCGGGGGCAGAGGCAGCAAAGCAGCCCTCCACGCAGGAGGCTGGCCGCAACGAGTCAGGCTTTCTGAATCCGTTCCACAAGTGCCTGGTCCTCATCCCTGTCTGAATCTCCACTTGCTTCGCAGCAAAGATGTGCCAAAGTCAGGTGCTTATACGCAGCAGCAGCAGACTCTGTTTTCCTTGCTCGGAACAGCTAACAGCGTGACACGTTTCGGCAGACACAGAGCGCACCGCGGCGGGAAGCAAAACTGGTTTTCACATATCTGTGCAGCCACTTCCCAGTGTTTGCATTTTCATGAGGACTGACAGAAGCTTTGTCAGCTGAATCGCGCATCCCAGGATTGCTGTTGACGTCTAGACGTGCATGGGCCAGTAGGATATATGCCATGGGAACCTGCGTTGTGACGTGCTGGAAGTCACTGTCTGAGGCTGGCGCAGAAGCAGGGCCAGCTGTGACGGAGAACGGCAGGTGCCTGGATGGCCGTGGGGAGGGGACGGAGCTGTGCAGCAGCACAGGCGGCCTGGGCGGAGAGACCGCACACTCACCTCACTGTCCTGGCCGGCTCGGAACCCTGGGTGGAGGCGCAGAGCAGAGAAGTAAGACCGCGTCTGCTTTCTGCCCGTCCTCTGGGTAAGGTGACGGACCTCACCATCTCTGTCATCTCTGTCAAGTGGAAGGTGTCTGTGGCACCCAGGGCTTGAGAGAATAAAGTATGAACGTACTGTAGGTATGAAAATGTTTTCAAACTGTAAGGAGCCATCCAGGGCAATATGCGTCTTCCAGTGCAGAGGGATTATATGTTAGATGTTATAAACGTGTTACACAGCGTATAACATGTATAACCATCCCCACTCACAATAGATGATGAACCTGAGGCTCAGACGTTGGCCCCTTCCCCAAGCTCACACAGTTCCTTAAAAGGCATGGCCAGTACCTGAAGCTGCTCTTTGAAACCTGATTTCTTTCTACTGAGCTGATCGGGCCATCGAAGCCGGAGGCCGCTGCTTGTGGTACCCAGGGGTCGTCTGATGCATCAGTGTGTTCAGCAAACATTCGGTGTCTGTGGCATCCTGGAAAGTGGCCATTTTAGGTGTTGGGTGAGTTTTGTTTGTCTTTAAAGATTTTCCTCGAAGTGACCTGGAATGAGCTTTAAAGGTACTGAGCTTAAAAAAAAAAAAAAAAGACAAAAAACCAAAACTTTAACACTTCACCCTGGGGGCTTAGCTTTCATTTCTTAGTTGCCATTCCTTTTTGGTGCCACACTGGTCCTGGGGGTGGCAGGAAAGAGACTTCGGATGCCTTCAGTAAGTGAACAGAAGTGTGACATGTGGTAAGTGTCGGCTGGCTTGTGTGTGTTCGGCCCGGGGGTGATTTAACTGTTAACCCTCGTACCGTGGACGCTTGGGCGCGTCTCGTGGGAGCCGGGAGGCTTCGCAGGTAACTTCATTAGCGAGCCGGGTCAGAGCCCAGTGTCACTCCGTGGCGGCTGCAGCTGGGACCAGCACTTAGAGCCGAGACTCGCGGGTCTGCGTGAGGCGCAGCCCCCACGGGCGCTGGGCTCGCCTTTCTGACCCTGGGAACGTGTTGGCACAGACGAGACCCGCTGGCCGTCAGACGCGCGCCTACATGGAGGAGGCGGGGTGGGGGGGCTGGGGAAGGCGCCGGGGCCCAGGACACCCGCAGTGCCCGGGCTCGGCACGCCGCGTCCTCCGGGGAGCCTGAGGTCCACGCGGCCAGCGCAGTGTGCGGAAGGGGTCGTCCCTCCCGCGTGTAGTCCCTGGGGACCGGAGGGTGGGGAAGCGCGACTCCGCCCGGCGCACGCCTTGGGCAGGTGGCAGGCGGTGGGGCAGCACTTGAGCCCTGTTCTCTCTGAGTCCTCGCTTCTTCTGGGCTTGAATTTATCCAGGGAGCGTGCTGAGCCTGTCGGGTCCCTGGGACCTGGCACACGGAGGCCAGTGAGGCAACCGCGGGAGGCAGATGGCGGATAAGTGATGCTAGTGCCATTGCGGAGAGCAGGGCGAGGTGGGGACAGCCGGGGCGGGGAGCTGGGGGAGGCAGGCGGAGGCCACCGCTGTGCTGGGGGGGGAGGGGCGAGCAGGAGCCAGCCAGCTGGGAACGGGGGCGGGGGTGGGGGGGCTTCGAGGGCGGGGGGCAGCCGTGGCGCCCACGCACCCGGGACAGGGCAGGCAGGAGGAGCAGGTCAAGGGCAGCTCGACAGCCCCGTGTGCCCGGCGAGGCGTCTGAATGACGTCCCCTTGCCGCTGTGTGCCACACGTCCCCCCCACCCCCCAGCCCCCGGTCTGGCCGCCGTGTGACTGTCATGGCGCCCGCCCCCCATCGTCTTTCCTTCCCTCTCTCATCCCTCCCAGCCCTGCCTTAGCCCGTCGGCGTCGGCCTCACACCGGAAAGGGTTAGGCGCCCTCCGAGCTCTGTCCTCTTCACGAGGGAAGGGGGCGTGGCGGGAGGGCCGGAGGAGGGCGTGTTGCTCAGGTCGGTCCAGAAGCCCTCGAGTTAGGGTCTGCCAGTGTGGACGCGTGTCCCAGCCACTGTGCAGGGTGCCTCTTCGCTTCCGTCCTGGTGTGTGTCCCCGGTCCTTCGATTCGGGGGACGTGGGGGAGGCTCAGAGGGGTGAAGCGATCTGCCCGAGGTTGCTCAGTCCATAAGGGATGGAGCCGAGGGGCCACACGGCGTCCGCCCAGCTCTCCCCGCATGCCCTGTGCCTCCTGCCTGTGTCGCTGGCCTGTCGGTGCCGCCTGTGGGGGCGGGGAGTGGCCATGGTTCCCGGTCCAGCCCGCGGCCGCCGTGCCCACACTGGCCGGTCTTGCGGGCAGGTGAGCGGGCAGCAGCCAGCGGCTCTGCTCTGCCTGGGAACGTGCCGCTGGAGAGCGGCCCCGTCCAGGAAGGCCGTGCGGGGCCTTGCAGCACAGCTGTCTGGACCTGTCGCCGCGTCTGCTGAGCCAGCAGCACCTGTACCTGGGGGTCTCCCCTTCCCTCCTCCTCCCCCAGAAGGTGTGCGCCGCGGCCAGGCCCGGCACCCCGCTGGCTCCCGGCAGCGGAGTTGCTGCGGGAAAGGGGGCTGTGTTAACGCACGCTGCTCGTCGGTGCCCTCACCGGCCCCCGTTCCCTCTCCCCTTCCTTCCGAGCCTCAGAGGACACCGCGCTCGGAAGCCGAGCCTCCACCCGGGCTCCGAGCGTCTCCCGCTGTGACACAGACACCCCCTCCGTGAGGCTGCCAGGCCAGGACGGGGCTGCGTCCATGCACCTCCTCGGGGCGGCCGTCCAGGCTCCCGCCCCCCCCCATGCAGTCTGATGCACCGGCTCCTGGCAAATGCCGGGGCCTGACACCGGGGTCCCCTTGGAACCTTGAGGTTAGCGGGATTCCGATCACAGTGAGGTGCTGGCGTGCGGGACGCTTGATTCCCGGGGGAACGATTACAACGCGTTCTGCGCGCCGAGGGAGCGGTGCGACCGCTGAGGCTCTTGTAACCACCGGAACGTCTGGCGGGGGCCCTTTCAGCCCACAGGTCCTGTGTCATTGTTGAGTGGCCTTGCCAAGGCACTTACACCTTCAGGGAGAACGAAACAGTGCCACGCAGAGCCACCGGCAGGTGTTGGTGACCCCTTTCCCGTGCAGTCGGGCTTGTGTGTGGGAACAGAGAGCGGGAAGCCCGTGCTCGAGGCTCTTCCCCCGGGCCAGACGCGGAGCTCGGCTCAGGCCAGGGACCGCGGCGGGCGCTTGGCCACCCGGGTGTGGTGCTCACTCGCCTCCCCGCGTCGGGAGCGCGGGACACCGATGGCGTGCCGGCCTGCGGGCCGTGCAGAGAAGCGTGCCGCGTTCAGGCGGCCGTTCAGGGGGCGGCCCCCACGTGGGCCGGAGGTCGGGCAGGAGGTGAGCCGCAGAACGCGCTGCGCTGGCCGTTTCCCGGGAGCGGTGTGAGGGGGCCGGGCTCCGGAAACGGCTTCCGTGGCCCCGAGGACCAGCTCCCCTTCCGGCTCGAGGTCTGTGATTGCCGCAGGTTGCCGGCATTTCGCCCACCGCGTGTGGGGGTCAGCCTGACGCCAGCAGCTATGCGGGGGCCCCCACGTGGGAAACGGGTTCCCACGTACCTCCGCAGTCAGGCACTGTGGGGCGACAGTGTGTCCGTGACTTGGGGGCCGCTCGTAACGAAGGAAACGCTCGTGTCAAGCCGGCACCTTCCGCGGGTTACAGGGGGTCATCGTTGGCCCCGGACGCGAACAGAGCGTGCTCGCAGTCAGTGGTGTGCCTGAGCCGGCGCGACCTCAGGCGTGTGCTGGCGTGCCGGCTGTTGGTCGTGGGGTCCCAGGGACCATCGGGTGCTTCCGAATTCTGGTTTGCAGACGGTTCGGTCTGTGCCAAGGCAACGTTCTCTGAAGTGTCCACAGAAAGCGCACACGCCGTGTGTCGGTTCCGTGATGGATTTGCATGCATTACAAAAATGCCACGTCATTTATTTTTAGTGCTTCCTGCCTTATCTTTCTAACAACCAGGTGAGGGACCCCGCCCGCCAGCTCCTGGATCTGCCCCCTGTTGGCTTGGGTCGTGGTCAGGCTCATGGGGCCACACGAGAGAACAGGAAGCCACAGGGTCTGCTGCGTCCCCGGCCGAGCGCACCCCACCCCGGTGACGATGGCCATGCCCTCCCCAGGGCACACGGCTTTTCCTCTTCACTGTTGTTCTGAAGGAAGGTACATAGGCTGATTTAAAAAAAAAAAATAAAATAACATTTCAGAAACAAATGTCATTTTGTCACCTTTGCAGGTGTCAGGAACTTGGGTATGAGGTTTTAGGCTGTGCCCTCAGTGTGCGTCGGGGCGGAAGGCCGATGTTGGTCACCAGCAATGCCAGCTGCTGTGTTTCCTTGTCTGGTAGGGAGGGAATCGGTGTCCATAACTGAGAGAGAGTTCTAGGGCAGGGCCTCCCCCTTCCTTCCCGCCACGGGGCACGGTTTTGGGGCTCCTTTTGGGTACTCTGAGGCTGGACCGGGACGTCTCTGCCTGAGAAATGTGACATCAGCCGAGTCTGCCTTTGTGGCGGGCTTGGTGCTGGGAGAGGTGTACAGGATGGATGAGGTAAGCCCCTTGCCCTCCACACGTGTGGTTCAGTGGCAGAGAGGAGAGTAGTCACGTAAACACGTGCTTTTGCTTTTTTTACTTTGGTAAAATATGCGTAGCATCAAGTCCGCCTGTTTTGAAAGTGGGTGGTGGGTACGTGCTGGGAAGCGCCCTCACTTTGTGCGGCCGTCACCGCCGACCCCCGTCCAGACCCTGTCTCATCTCCAGGTCAAACACTCAGTCATTTCCCCTCCCCCAGCCCCTGGCCGCCACCGTCTACTTCCTGTCTACTATGAACGACTGCCCGGGGCCCTCATGTAAGTGGAATCATACGGTACCCGCCCTTTGTGACCGGCCTGTTTCACTTGGCTCAGTTCCTTGAAGAACCATGTTGCAGCAGGTGTCAGACTGTCCTTCCTGTCTAGGGGCGAAGAGACCCCGGTGTGGGACAGACCAGACTGCACTTGGTGTATCCGTTCACCTGTCAGACGCTTGGGTTTCTTCCGCCTCCTGGCTGGACAGGTACCTGTCCAGGACCCCGCCGTCTCTTCTTTTGGATGCATAAGAAGTGGGACTGCGGGTCGGACGCCGAGGCCCACGTGATCTCTTGAGGAGCCGCCGTTTCCCACAGCGGCCGCGCAGGGTTCACTTTCTGCCCTCCTCACCGACCCTCGGCGCTGTCTGTACCTAATGGGCGGGGCGAGGCGTCTCACGGTTTTGACCTTCATTCCCTAACGAGGCGTGTTGAGCACCTTTTCACGTGCTCATCGGGCCGGTCAGGCATATTCTCGGGAGAGGTGTCTGTTCGAGGGCTTTGCTCGTGTTTAAACCCGGTTCCTTTCGGCTGGTTGGAGGCGTTGCTATGTATTCTGGGTCGCGCTCCCTTATCGGATGTGGGATTCGCCAGTATTGTCTCCCGTTCCTTTTTCGTTTTCCTTTTTTCCCCCCGTCCTCCCATCCTTCAGGTTGCTTTCTCGCTTGCGTTGAGAGTGTCCTTCGATGCCCCAACGCTCTTAATGCCAATGACGTCCGTCTTCTTTGCTTCCGCTGCCACCCGGTCCCCAGGCGGGCACTGCCAAACCCCGTGTCCGGTGCGTGCTGAGCGTCTCTCCTCACAGGTTTCCCGCTCAGTTTTGTGGTCTCAGTTCTGACACTGAGGCCTGTTGATTTCTGCGTGTTGGGTCAGGTAGGGATCCAGCCTCGTTTTTTTGTTTTGTTTTGTTTTGTTTTGTTTTGCGCGTGTGGATGTCCAGGTCTTTCCCAATGCGCTTTGTTGAAAGACGGTTTGGTTTATGAAAGAAGATGCTTGGCCGCAGCGCACGGGAGTTCCCGAGCCGCGGTCTTTGGCAAGGGGCCTCTTTCTGAACGACCGAGGAGGAGATGGGAGCCTCTCACGCCTCTGTGGACAGGCAGCCCCTGCCGGAAGCCAGCTCAAGGGAACGTTCTGCGTGCTGTTTGCTAGACATTTTGGGAGCCATTTTCAGCTGACGGGGTGGGAGTGAGGGGTTAGGAAGGTAGGATGAGAAACATGGGTGTTTAAGGCGCTTCTTAATTCCGCCTTCAGTCACGTACGTATTTATAGAAGGCTTGTTTGGACTGAAATTCCCCTTTGGCCTTCAGTTTGTGGTCTTTTTCGTTGGTGGGGTAGGAAGAACAGGATTTCACACCCCTCACGGATACCCCTGGGGGAGTGTTTTAAAGAACGACTACTTTACCAATGGCCGTGGCCTTGGACATGCTCCTGGGTTGCTACAGATTTGGGCTCTTAGCGGGGTGCGTACGACTGGGGGCCGGGGGGCAGCCAACCAGGCCAGCGTCTCCTTCCGGTGAATTCCAGAGGGACCAGCTGCAGGCCCTTCTGCGACCCCGTGCGTGTGCACAGGAAGCTGCTCACGACCCGCGGCCGTGGGAGCTCATTTCCGTTCCGTTGGTGCCTCTGCGCCCCCGGCAGGGTTCGGGGTGCAGCCAGCTGCTGCTGGGTTGGTGCCCTCTTGTGGCCACCTTTGAGCTGGTGGGGATCTTGGGAGTGGAAGGCAAAGAAAAGCGAGAGGGACCCTCGGGAGAAGACGCAGGGGATTTAGTATCAGTTGCTGCAGGTGACAGTCTTCTAAGTATCAGTTGATTTAAAAAGTCACAAGCGTCATCAGTTTAGCGACACAGGTAGACATTTTCTGCAGGAAACATCACCTTAAAGTAAAAAGACAGTTAAGTGCAAAGAATGTTTATGATACAAAGGAGAAACGACCATTTTCTTGATAGAGAAAGAGCTTTTATAAATCAATTAAAAAAACTAATGCCTCAGCAGAAAAGTGAGGACAGGGTATCAGTAGACTGGTTGCAGAAAAAGCAGCAGAGAGCCTTGAGGCGTGTGGAAGGTGTTTCTCCTCGGTAACGGAGACAGACAGCACCGAGTTCAAGGTCGCTCGGGTGAGAGGGGCAGGTGTGTGGGCGCCGTCAGCGGCGGCGTCTGGGCTGGCATACGGGATTCCCCAAAATGCAGACCCCTGGCCCTCGCCGATCCAGTACTAGAAATTTATCCTACACGTATAGACACAGACCTACGCGTAACGTTTATTTTAGAAAAAGTTGGGCGCAGTTTAAACGCCCATCAGCGAAGGAGCAGCCTGGCTCCTCAGACAAGGCGTGCGAGGAGCGGAGGTGGGCTCAGTGGCCCGCGGGACCACCCTCACACCGCACGAGCGGGCGAAGGTCCAGACGGCATTGTGTCGGAGCGGGCGTTCGGGGCGTTGACACCGCACTCAGGGTTTCTTTGCGGTGACCGCCTCTGGAAGGATGTGCGTGCAGGGAACACAGACGTTCAGCTTGGGTTTTAGTCCACCAAGACCCGCTGGACCAGGACAGAGTCCAGAACTCGGAAGCTAGCGGGGATAGGCGCGAACCACGCCGAAGTCTTCAACTGAGTTACAGAGTTAAAAGCTTCCTGATACACTGTTTCTGGGAAACGTCTGCACAGAGGGAACTGTGAGCGGTCTTAGGGAAGAGAGTCGTTTTAATGAACCTGTGTCTTGTGTTAACTCCCTGCCTTATCGCATATTAGCCCATGCGTGGCATGGCTGTCATTCTTCAGGGCTGAGAAGCACAGGGACGGTTGAGAGCTCAGGTGGCCTGAGCAATAACTGGGATGGGTGTGGGGGGTTGGGGGTGAAGCCAGGCCCTGTGTGGCCAGCCTGGTGGTGAAGGACCCATAGTTCACCCTTTAGAACTTTGTGGCAATTGGGTGATTTCGTCCGCCTTGCTTGTTTTTCTTTGTTCGTTTGTTTGTTTAATCTGGCTTGCTCAGAAGTTTATTGGGCATTGCGATCGAAACCCAGAAACTGCCATGAAGGTCACTTCTGTGCGTCCACAGCCTCGTCTTTGCTACTCATTTCGAAGACCCCAGAGCCCGTCGCTGGATCTGAGCATCTTGGGCGCCACAGAGTCAGTAGATCAAGTGCAGTGTTTTCAAGTAGCTCCGAAGTCTCTAAAAACCGGTAGAGCACGTCTAGCATGTGTGATAATTATTAACCAGGATACTTGACCAACTGGACACTCCCGTGTGCCAATGGACAATAGTTGACTATCAGAGTAACCCGGTCTGCGTCCCTTCGGGGGTTCCTCCATTTATTTTTAGATCCCACCGGAGTTTGGGTGCGTAGGGGGTGGGGGTGAGCGAGGCACACACCACGACCTAGGTGTTCCGACTGGGTGTGAACGCTTCCCGGCACCTTTCGGTGGCCGGGTTTGGGTGGGGATTGCGGAGGGGAAGGGCGAAGCCACACACAGGCTGTGTGCTGCCAAGTCCGTGTTACATGTTTCCCCCCAGTGGCTTGCAGTGTGGACCGATGGGGCCGAGAGCCCGCAGGCACGTGGTGTTCTCCTTTATCTATTCGTCTTTTTAAAATGGGGACGTCCGCTTCCCTTTTGTGAGCATTTCCCAGAGGGACGCCAGGTCCTGGGCCATACTTTCTGTCACAGGCACAGGTCTTCGCTCGGGGAGCCCGACCGCAGGTGGCGAGCGGGCGGCTTTCGGTACGCCTCGGCTGAGGTGCCCTCGTCTCTTCCAGGGACAAGGGGCTCAGCTCCCTGGGTCTCACGTTCAGTGGGGGGGAAACGGACCCGGGCCTCACATGGGCGCATGAGGCAGTAAGAATGGACCGTCCAGGCTCCCCCCTTGCTTCTGCCGTATGGAGAGGGCTCCAAAGCCAGCGGTCGGCCTGATGCAAGCTCTGTGTGTGTGTGTGTGTGTGTGTGTGTGTGTACACTTTTAGGTTTTTGATTGATATACAGACGCTTGCCTACCTGCAGTTATGAAATTCTATGAAACTTTGCATAAATGTTGGCTTTAGTGGTGCAACAGGACACGACGGGGTTTTGTTTCTGGGCACCCCAGCTCCATGGGGGAGCACATCTATGAACAGGCCACCTGGTGTGCCCTGAGGGTCGAGGGCCCGTGGCTGGGGCCGGGCACCAAAGTGACCACAGAAGCCAGGCGACGCTGGCCTTGGCCTTGCTGCTGACAGCGGGGCTCTGAGCCGTGACGTCGGTTTGCCTGGACAAGGAGACTCGGCTGAGTGACGCCCAGGCGCAGCCTCCAGCCCGCGGGCCCACCGCCCCCGGGCCCACCTTCCCGTCCGCTGCCTTTTCCACGTGTCTGAGCTGGGTCATGAGTGGGCAGGGGAAGCTTCATGGCGCCTTTTATAGCAGCTTCGGGAAAGACTGGATGGAAGAGGTGGCCAGGACCCCCTTGTCCCCTTGCCCACGCCGGAGAAAGGGGACCCCAGCTTCCCTCCGGCGGGCGTGTCCTCCCCTCGGCCTCCCAGCCATCGTCCGAGCCGGTGCCTTCGGGCTCCTCCTGCTGGGCCTCGTCTGCGGGGCGGCGTGCGCCCCTGGCCACCCGGTCACCCCTCACCATCACCCCTCACCGCCCCTTCTCTCCCTCAGTCTTCCGTGTGCGCGAAGATCGTGCAGCTGCTGGGGCAGCACGAGGTGGACCACCACCAGAAGAAGGTGGTCATCCTGAGCCAGGACAGCTTCTACCGCGTCCTCACCTCGGAGCAGAAGGCCAAAGCTCTGAAGGGCCAGTTCAACTTCGACCACCCGGGTGAGTCGGACTTTGGGGGGAGAAGGGGGCGTCCCAGCTGACCACCCCGTCTGAGGGCGGAGGGCCGACAGGTGCCAGCACGCAGCGCGGGCTCCGTGCACAGTGACGGGCTCTGCGTCCTGCCCACAGGTGACCTGTGCGAGCCCGTCACTGGTGGGGGCCAGACGCAGGAGAGAACACGCCCAGTGGCTTCTCCGGCCGCGATCTGAAGCGGCCGTGTCCCTGCTGTCCCCCACTGTGGCACTCGGCCGGGCACGGCCCGTGTCCCCCTCGCTGGCGGGCCCAGGGGCCGCCCAGTGGGGCTCGCCCTGATGGCCCCTGACCTGCACCCTGGCCTGTGCTGGCCGGGGAGAGGGTGGACTCAGAGCTGTGGGAACCGGAGCCCGTGGGCGCGGCACCGTCCCAGGTCCCCATGCACCGTTCCCAGCGCAGCCGCTGAGCTGGAGGGGAGAGCGGGTCTGAGGCCAGGGAAGCAACGTCGAGGGAGGAAGAGGAAATCTACCCCACGGCTACTCGTCCACCCCGAGACGCGGAATTTGCTTTCTGCGTGGGGTGGAAACCTGGCTTTTTTGGCAGGTGGAGACCTGCCTCCCTAGGGTGTGACGTGCATGCGGAAGACGCAGCTTCGTAGGGATGCCCTGTGCACGGCGACAGCAGAAATCGTCTTAAAATTAAGAAACCCTGTAACACTCTGATTTCTCCAGATGCCTTTGACAACGAACTCATCTTCAGAACACTCAAAGAGGTCATCGCAGGGAAGACGGTCCAGATCCCCGTGTACGACTTCGTCTCCCATTCCCGGTGAGCGCGCCGCTCGGGCCGGGCGCGGCCGCCTTGCTCCAGGCCTGTCCCCGTCCCTGCCTGCCACAGCCTGTCTGGGGAGGCGCAGTGGCCACAGTGAGCCCCGTGTTGTGCATGGGCTGGGGCGTCTGTCCTGGCGTGCTCCCTGGAGCAGGCCGGACGTTGTCATTGGCTGTGAAGGGGGCGGGCACGGTGGCCCTGGGCCCGGGCCGCGTCCGCTGAGGAGGACCCCAAAGCCCGAGGTCACGTGTCTCCACTGCCATCCAGATGCCGTCTCCTGTCCGTCTCTGCGGGATTTTCCCTCCGTCCCGCCTTCCGTCTGTCCCTTCCTTTCTCCTCCCAGTTGCCCCAGGACTGGGGGAGGGGTGAGGCTGTTGGCAGGAAACTGAGCTGTTTGTGGACGTTCAGAGTGTTGGGCCCACGGGCGCCAGGCCCGACAGTGGCTCGCGAATGCGTGGGAGGAGGCATCGTGCCTGCCCCGTGTCTCTGCTCTGCGTCCGGCAGCAGGTGTCCATGCCACGGGGCAGGACGTGTGGCGGGCGCGCAGGCCCCCTGCCCGTGGCTCGCCGCCCGCCTGCTCAGCCGCCGCCCGCCCTGTGCTCTGCAGGAAGGAGGAGACGGTGACCGTCTACCCCGCCGACGTGGTGCTGTTCGAGGGCATCCTGGCCTTCTACTCGCAGGAGGTGCGGGACCTGTTCCACATGAAGCTCTTCGTGGACACGGACGCCGACACTCGGCTCTCCCGCAGAGGTGCGTGCACGGCTGGAGTCTGAGGCCCGAGCCTCTTCTGAGGGTCGCCTGGCCCGGCCCGGCCCAGCCCAGCGGGCTCAGCGCAGCCCGAGGAGGTCCCTGCCGCCCAGACGACAGGTCACGTCAAGCAGGGGTCGGTCCCTTCCTGTCGGCGTCACGAGAGGCTTACGAGGTCACAGAGGCGAAGTCGGAAGTTTGGTTCTGGTTTCTGCCCACGCTGTCAGGCCTTATGTTCCCCCTGGGGTCGCAGTCAGGAGGGGGCACTGTCAGACGCCTGGGTCCAGGAACGCCCAGGCCCGGCCGGCCCTCGTCCTGCCCTCGTCCTGCCCTCGTCCTGCCGGCCGGGCTCTCTGCCCTTTATGCTCCAGAAACTCTCGAGGGGTTTCAGCAGTCTGTCCAGCCACTCCGGAGCAGAGCAGCTGTTCCCACTGGGGGCCTTGCCGAGCGAGGCCCGGGGAGCTGAGCCTGGACTCAGCGCTGTAGGGCGCTGAGCAGAGAGCAAATGGCGGGCAGGGCCCAGCGTGTGGTGTGGCGGTGGCCAGGGCAGCCCACGGAGGTGGACAGCATGTGTGCACACGCACACACGGCCACTCGCACGCACGCTCGTCCCAGGGGCCGGTGGCTGCGGCTCACGGAGGCTGCACGGGAGACACAGGGAAGCAGCTGCGCCAGGTCGTAGGGACTGAGGCTCCCCATTCGGTTTCTAGTGGACAAGGGAGGGCTCCCCAGGGATTGGGGCACGGCAGGCGAGGTGGAAAGGAAGGTGGTTCTGGCTGGAAATGGGAGTGAACGCGGCAGCCGGGGTGGGGGTCAGGGGGCTGTCTGGGGACTGTTTCCCGGATCGGGTGACAGGCAGGGCTGCCTCCTGCTGGGAGGGGTGGGGGGCGTGGGGGCATGGGGGTGGGGGGTGGGCGGGAGTGTAGCGGCCTGTTTACGCGGACGGGACGGTCACGACCGCAGTGAACAGGACCTGCCTCCCTCGCTTGTGCTGGTGCTTCCATGAGGCGGGGGGAGGGGTGAGGCGCTTTGGCCCCTCTGGGGTTTCTGCGGGTCAGTCCTGCGGCCCGCGCCCTGGTGCTCCCCGGGCAGACGCCGCTTCATCCTCTCGGCTCTGCCTGCACGTGTCCCGCACTGGCGGGTCACTTTCCTGGTGACTCAGGGGACTTTCCCACATGCCGTTTCTGCATCTTCATCATCTGTCCATGCAGGACAAAGAGCATGCCAGCGTGTGCGTCACGGGGGACGGGGGAGGGAGCCAGGGCCAGCCGTTGGGCAGCAGGACATTCCTGGAGGCTTGAGTTAGCCCACGGTTTTACCCATCTGTGTCACATCCTCCTGGGCATGTGACCCTCACATTCCAGGGTGACCGCTGTGGGGGGGCGTGTGGCCCTGGGGGCAGTGGCTCCTTCCTGTGGAGCGGAGGAGGACAGAGACGGGGACCCAGGACTGCTGCGGGCCCCTGGTCTGTGCCCTGCCGTGGGTCCCCCTGCCCAGGTCTCACAGACTTAACAGCCGCAGCGTCCTGATCCGCCTGAGTTTTACTTGAGGGACGCGTGTCCCCCGTGACCGCTCACACCGATGGGTTTAACCACTGACGCGTTGTGCGCACCCCAGTCTTGCCGAACTGTCCGCGGCTTAGGCCAAGCGGGGGCGCCTTGTGGCTTTGGAAGGGGGACGTGGATGCCGCGTGGGGAAGGTGGCCCAGCGTGTGGCGTCCGCCCTTGGCCCGCCGCCCACAGGCCCGCAGCCGCGCCGGGTCACCGTGATCAGGGGCCGAGGCGAAGACGTGCCCGCGCGTGACTGGGCCGCACTGGGCTGCCCCTGGCCCAGGCTCCCGTGGGAAGAGCTCTTTGTAAACTGAGGCACTGGCAGGAAGTCGGGGCGGCCGGGGGACAGCTCCGGAATGCGGGCTTCCCGATGCTGCTCCTGCCACCTGGTGTCACAGACTTGGTGCCCGCTGGGCTCGCGGCCAGGCACTCTCCCTGTCCCCTGCCCCTGCCCGCCCACGCGTGGCTGTGCAACACGGTCGTCCAGGGGCGTAAGTCCACGCCCCAGAAACCTGCTCGCCAGCGTTCCCCACTGCAACGCCGAGTCTGTGAGAAATGGTCAAGGGGCCATCGCGCACCCGGGAAGGGGTGGGGCGCCCTGGGGTGGCCGGGGATGTCACAGCTCTGACCCGACGTTATGCCTGTGGGGACAGCCCTTCAGAGAGACTCGCCTTCAAAACGCACTGCGGTTGGGGAGACTGAGGCCCGGGGAGGTTTGTGTGCAGCGGCTGAATCAGGATTCCAGCCCCTGGACGGGCAGGGGCCCCTTTCTCGTTCTGGGCCAGGGATTCTATTTAAAAAGGTGCTGGAAGGTCCCTGACTGGACTGCCCAGGAGGAGGGGGACAGAAGGAGGTGAGTTGGGGTCCATCCGGCTGCTCCCCGGCTCCAGCCCACCGTTTCTCCTTGGTTTCCCTCTTTCTCTGAGTGGTTTTGTTTGCAAACTCAGTGCATGAGCTGAGCAGGAACGTCTGACCACAGCTGGACCTCTGCCCACCCTCCACCTCCTGCAGGGCCCGGAGTGGGGGCGGGAGCCAGAGCGACAGGGTGGGCACGGCAGCAGAGGGTCCTGGACGGCACAGGGGCAAGCAGGTGCAGGGGGCGGAGGTCCCCTGGCAGCCCGCCCCGGCCGGGAAGTCCGCCAACTCCCTGGGCCAAGGCGACTTCCTGTTGTGAGCTCTCCAGGACCCGCATACTTTTTTATCGTGTCCACCAAATTTATTTGGGTCAAATGCTGCTGAAGCAAGAGGCCTCTTGGCCTCGGCCAGACAGCCTTTTGCCGCAGAGAGCGTGGTATCACAGGCCCCGCTGCTGCAGCCAGACGTCAGAACCCGGCCCGTTTGTCCCCGAGCCCCCGCTGCCCTGCACGCAGGTCTCCCGGCCTGGACGGCTGCGTGGAGGGTGGGCGTGCGTGCCGGCCCGCACCATCGTCCTGCTCTTGTTTTTCTTCTCTTGCAGTGCTGAGGGACATCAGTGAGAGGGGGCGGGACCTCGAGCAGATCCTGTGTCAGTACATCACGTTCGTGAAGCCTGCCTTTGAGGAGTTCTGCTTGCCAGTGAGTGGCGTTCTCGGTTTGCTGCTGAATTTGGAAATCAAAGTCCTCAGACACACGCAGGTCCGGCCGCCGAGGCGCTCCCCAGCGCGAGGCTCGCTCGCTGCTCTGAGTGGCCCTCGGTCCTCTGTCCTGAAGGCCCAGGGCACGGCGGCCTCTGGCACCTCCTGTCCCACCCGGGGTTCCCCTCCAACGGCCCTCTGCACTCCGCTGGCCCGCCGGGCGTGTGTCTGCCCCGCGTGCCTCCCCATCCTGTCTGGCGGGGGCGGGGGAGGGGGGCTGGATAAGCTTCCTTCCACCCTGGCAGCTGGGGACTCGAGGGAGGTGGCCTTTGCAGAAGGAAGGTTGGGGGCGGGAGAGCGCTCCGCTTTTAGCGAACCAGCCCTCAGCCCAGGAAATACCCTTGGCTTCCTGGGGAAAGACAAAAAATGAAAAACATTGACGGGGACTCCTGGGGACAGGCGGTGTGGGGGCTGGAGGGGTAGAGGACGGGGAGGTATTAACCTCAGGGGACTCCTTCCCCAGGTTGGCCAGGACATGCTCTGACTCCCCGAGGACTGACTGAGGTCTGAGACGGGGAGAAGGCGGCCCTTGGCCCGGTTTGGGTGACATTTTGGGGGAGACCGGGAAGAGGTTCGGAGCGAGGCCGAGCGTGGGCATTTCTCTGCTTTAATGATCCTTTCTCCATTCCGGGAGAAATTCGATGCCGAGCGTCTCCGTAAGCCCAGGGGGATGTTCTGCGTCAGCCTCGTTTTCCCGTCAGGCTGAGGCGGCCTCTGAGTCAGCCCGCGAGGCTGGGTCACGGGGTTAGGGTTCCGGGAAGGTGGCGGGGCAGCCGCACAGCTGTGGGATTCTGTCCATCCGTCCGTCCAAGGGCCTCTCCTGCTCTTTCTAGCTTAATAAGAACGCGAAGTACATTTGTTATTGGACAGAAATTTTCTGCCATTGAACTTATTTGTAGTGGAGCTCAGAGCTCTGCACGAGTGTTTTCTGGGGCGTTCCTCCTTGTTCCTGCAGTCCAGCCACGCCGACCACAGGGAGCACCAGGTCGCTGCCAGGTCAGCCAGGAGCTTGGACCTGATGCCTCTGCTCAGGCCGGGCCGGGTTTGGCCCTGACGCAGCTGCGTTTCAGCTGTCCGGGTCTGGAAGCCACATGAGTCTGACGATGCCACACTCATGGCATTGCTTATGTGTCCTGACCCGCGTGCTTCAGTCATGCACACCGGGACACCGTTCTGGGCCCACAAAATCTCAGCAAAGTAAAAAAAAAGAAAAAGAAAAAAAAAGAATTCTGTTCATTGTGGCCTTTAAAGAACAACGGCGTGACGATAGAGCCGGTGAAAATCGCCTTCGGTGGGGATGACGTTCGCCCTTGGGCTGGACAGACCACACTGGGGTGAAGGCCGAAGCGAACGCCGCCCCGTGGGGTCCGCGTGTCTCGGCTTCCCGCATCCTCTCGTGCGGGACAGGAGGTTACACACTTGGTCTCAGAGACTGTTGTTCTCTGTGCCGGGTCAACCACGCTGAACGTTCACGATGGGAAGTCAAGAAAAAGCTGGCTGGTTACAATCTGGATAAAGCGGATAAAAATGACTGTGTTCGAAGCCTTGAGCAGCCGGCCCTGGGACACCCCGGTGGGGAGAAGCCGCCCCCACGTCCCCTGGGGGCACACGGCCGCCTCTCTCGAAAACCCCTGTAACGCGCTGTGCATCTCTTTCTACAGACAAAGAAGTACGCGGACGTGATCATTCCTAGAGGTGCAGACAATCTCGGTGAGTCCTCCCGGGGGCCACCCGTGGGGCGGGCAGGGTGCCATCGTGACACGGAGGGTGCCCACCCGCCCGCCAGCCCTGGGAACGGGCCCGTAAAGGCATGTGTGTTGGCGTGGGTGGGGTCACTCAGGGCCTTGTCCCCATGACTGGCTTCAGTCTGGACACCGCCCCAGTAGGGGGCTCCTCATCGTGTCCTTCGAGCATCACCGTGTAAAGCACTGGATACCTCCCGCTCGAGGTGCTCAGTTTGCCGCTCATGCTGAGAGGCAGCTCTGTCCGCGATGACCTCTGGTGGGCCGGCCCGCCGTGGGGTCGCTCCGCGTGGGCCGGGGGCGGGCGTGTGCGCCCAGTTGCGGCTCTGAGCGTCTGCTCAGAAGCCCGTCCGCCCAGGGTGCCCTGGTCCCAGGGGTCACCTCTCTCCCTCTCAGACCCTCCGGGAGGCCTGGGAGGTCGGGCGACGGTCAGGGGGCCCCGTGTGCCCGCCCAGCCCTCCGGCCCTGACCTGCGCTACCCTCTCCCACAGTGGCCATCAACCTCATCGTGCAGCACATCCAGGACATTCTGAACGGGGGGCTGTCCAAGCGGCAGACCAACGGCTGTCTCAACGGCTACACGCCGGCTCGCAAGCGGCGGGCCTCGGAGTCGGGCAGCCGGCCGCACTGACCGCGGCCGCTCTCTGCAGGGGACAGGCGGCGGCGAGGGTCTGTCCACCTGTACATATGGGTTCCCGTGACATTGCTTATTTAAGAAAACACCATGGAGATGAAATGCCTTTGATTTTTTTTTTTTTTTTTTGTACTCTGGAGCAGCGAAATGAAACAGAACTTGACCCTGAGCTTACACGACAAACCGTGCCAACTACTGGGGATGCCTAATTACAAAGCCAACATGTAACCAGTTATAAATACATACGTATATATATGTATATATATACATATATATATATATAAAAGGATCTATTTTTGTGTAAATGTACAAACACTGTAAAGCTGTTTGCTGTAAGTGGGGGGGGTGAGGCCGGGGCTCCAGGGGCCTGAGTGCCTCTTCTTGGAGCTGGAGCGTATCAGCGTGTCAGTGAGAGACGCTCTTGTCTTGGTTTTGAGTTGAAATCAGGCAGCACCCCCGAGAAAATCAGACCCGGGAAGAGGCCCCGGCCTTGTCCCGTGCCCGCCTGGCCTCCTGGGTGGGCGTCAGTCAGCGGCCCCTTCCTGGCTCACTGCCTCGCAGGCTCTGCGGAACCTGGGGCTGCCCTTCCCCCGGCAGGGACTGGAGGTCGGTCTGAGGAGACGCTGGCCCCCGCCCCCCGGCTGCGGGGCACGCGGGGGCAGGTGAGCTCTGCCCGCAGGGGCAGCAGCAGCTTTTCATTCCCGAGGCGTGGGGGTTTGCAGTGAGGTGGGCATGGCCCGCACCGGGCAGCGGGGTTGTTGCTGGCCGTATCACGAACGGGCCGGGTCACTCGTAAACAGCCCGGCCACGTGCAGCGCATGTGGCTGAGCCAGAGCGGCAGGACGGGGGGGGGGGGGGTGTTTGCGTCCAGGGCGGCACCTTAGTTGAAAGCCCTCGGGTGGTGAGCCCAGCTGTCCCCAGGGCTCTGTCTTGGGGGAAACTTCCTTCTTGGGAAGAGGTGCAGATTCCTGCATTCTTGGGGGCGGGAGGGAGGAGGAAGTCAGGGAGCCAAGCGAAACGGAGGGTTCTGACCAGCGCCCCGAGGCTGCAGCTCCGAGTGGCCCTGAGCCTTGTCCGGCCTTGTCCAGCCTTGTCCAGCCGTGCCCTCGGACGCAGCCCCGTCCGCTTCAGTTCGCCTTTTCTGGACTGTGTGACTCTAACTCTGCTGTTTGAAAACGTCAGGCCTAACGCCAGCAGAGCGTTGCCGGCCATGACGTCAGGGGCACGGGGCCAGCTCGCTGGCCGGCACTCAGGGGTCAGGTCCTGGAGGGCGAGTGGCGGAGTCAACACCCGATGCCGCTCAGTCGCGCCTCACGCGGTTCTGAGATGGGGGCGGCAGGCCCGGGTCCAGACCCCCCTCCCCGAGGGGCCCATGCACGGCCAGTGGGCAGTGCGCTCAACTTTACTTGAAGCTCCCAGGTGCCAAACCACTTAGTGCCTTGGCTCTGTCCCACTGCCCCGGGGACGGGTTCTTCTCACTTCTGAGCCGTGGCCGGCCCCGCCGCCACTGCCTCTGCCTGTGGTGTTGGGACCAAGCCTCAGTGTCCCGAGTGGCCCGGTCCTAGCGGGGAGCAGCACCAGGCTGCCGCACCGCCTGGCACAGCTGTCGCCACCTGTTGGTGGCCTGGCTGGGGGCACCGGGCCACACTCACCGGGCAGTGATCAGGACGCCCAGTCTGTGACACCCCGTGTCCGGGGCAGCGAAGGGGTGGGGACACCTGGCCCTCTGTGGCGGGCTGAGCATTAGCTGAGTGTCAGAGCCGGGCCTTTCCAGGCCCAAGCCCGTGGCCCAGTGCCCTACGAGCCCCTGGAGGAGGCGCACGACCCGCATCGCCTGGGTTCTCTGCTGTCCGGGGAGGAGGCGCAGATGGGCAGTGGGTGACGGTGCTCGAGTGTCGCGGGATGCGCACTTCCCGCGCCCTGCCTGCCCTCCCGCGTGAGGGCCTCCGCCAGGCGCCGCGGGAGGCCCGTCCCGCTCTGCTCCGCGCCGGTGCACGGGGCGCCTGCTCCCCGGGCAGCCCGAGCCCCCGGCGGGGAGACGGCAGTCTGTCTGAGGAGGGCGCGGGCGCGACCTCAGGCATCTGTCCCTCAGTGGGAAGACGTGGCTGGACAGCGGGTCCTGAAGGACAGGCCGTGGGCGGGTGGCAGGGCAAGGCCTCTGTGCAACCTTCAGAAGTCGGCGTCCATGGAGTGCCCTGCTCTGGGCCTGGCTGCCCGGTGGCCATGGGACACAGGCTTCCTGCCTGTCCTGGGCTCAGCTGGGACGCTTGCCTTGGTGCCAGTCCTATGGGGTCACCGGGTCAGGCTGAAGGCTTGTGCGTGCATCAGAGCTGGTGGGGAGGCAGGGCGGGGGCCCAGGTGGGGACAGGTCCTGGGGACACAGACTGGGCTCTGCCACTGCCGCCAGCACCCCAGTCCTCAGGGTGCGGTGGAAGGGCCGCTCTTGCTGTCAGACCGGCGAGGTTGAGGGGGGGCAGGCGGGCGGGCCGTGGGGCCGCGTCTGGAGCCCAGGCCTCCTGTGGCCCCGTCTCTGGGCAGAGGGCAGGCGTGAGAGCAGAGCCGTCCTGCCTCAGGCGCAGGGGGGGGGTGGGGGGGCAGCTAAGGGCGGACTCCGGCCTTTTCCCCTTTCGGACGCTTGCTCCTCCCCCTTCTTTTTCTGCGCCTTATTGTTCGCAGTTGCAGAAATGACCACATCCTATGTACCTTGCTGTAAATAAAGATGAACCAAAAAGAGCCACTGCGTGCCTTCCCTGTGTGGGGTGGGAGCCGCGGCGGAGGCTGGGGTGGGCTGGCAGACCTGCGCTGAACCCTGGTGAGCCATGGACGCGAACGCCGGGCCACGTTTTCTGGAGGCTTCTCTTCCCTGGACGTCTGGCTTCGAGCTCCTGCTGATGTCACCCAGTTTAGGCAGTGTTCCCCCTCACTGCCTTTGCTGGGCCAGTCACCACCCCCACCTCAACTTCTGCAGTAAACCATTGTGGGTAGAGGGAGGAGAGTCTAGTTATAACCACGTGAACAAGTTCAAGTTGAATAGACACACATGTAACTAATTGAAAGAATGTATCTATTTGATGGATACTGATGCATCAATCCAGGCAGACGTTCACCTAGCTCCCTGTGTTTACAAGACCTAGGTCGTTCACCACTGAGGATTTTAAAATAACTGCTTCTGTGCTCTGAGTAGCACCCACCTGTCTCAGCTACCCCTCACCCACCGCCGCCCAGGCACCAAATAACCCTCGTTAACGTTCCAGCCACCTGTTTCCGACACACGCTAGCCCATCAAGGAACTGAGCAGATTGAAAGGGACTTTCAGGTGGCAGGGCCCACCTCAGAAGGCTGCCAAGGTGCCTCTACAAGAGATGGTATCCAGCACAACTGTCACCTGGCTTGCGTGGTTCATGGGTGGTGGCCGTGCTGGCCGGCTTCGCTGTGTGATCCGGGCTCCTGTCTGCACAGCTCACATCTCCTGGTCCACATCTGCCCTCCATAGGCCACCTCTGTCCTCAGAGCTGGAGGCTTTGCTTGGGGCTTAGCTCATGTCCCAGAGCCTCACCTCTTCTCCCTTGTAACTGGGACAAGGTGCGGGCCAGGGGGCCCTTGAGCGAAGCTGCTTTGTCCTCCTCTTCACACGTTTCCCTCTCCCCGAGGGTCTGTTAGAACTGGACAGCGGTCCCAGGCATGTGGCCCAGGGCAAAAGCCGCCCAAGCTCGGGGTTGCTGTTTGCTGAGTGCTGACTGTGGGGGCCGCCGAGGCCCAGCACGGCCTCACCAGCCTGCATGGTGGCGTGTTCCCCCTAAAAGCCCAGACTCTCCGGCAAGATAATTCCAGTGACGGAAGCTTCAGGATGCCCCGTCCAGACCTTGTACTTTCTTTTCACTTGCTGAAATGTCCCTGTCTCGTGGTAACTTTCACGCCCCGACTGTTTATAGTAGCATCAAAAAAGAGGAACTACATAGGAACACATTCAAGGCAAGGAAGAGGCCGTGTAGCGTGGCTGGGTCCTGAAAACAGCGCTGCCTGGTACGCGAGGGACTCAGCGGCTCCAGCAGCCCGGGGAGGGACAGCCAGGAGCCGCGGAGCGCGAGCGCCATCTAGCGGCGCCTTCCGAGCTCAGCAGCGGGGTTGCCGGAGGAGGGCGCAGGTGGAGCCCCGGGCCCTGGGTAATTTAGTCATTCATATCTGCGGGGTTCCCCGCCCTGGGTCCCCTTCTCTCCCCAAAACGCCGGCTGTGCTGTTTAAGCCTCTTCCTTGCCTTGAATGTGTTCCTATGTAGTTCCTATTTTTTGATGCTACTATCAACAGTATTTTTTAAAGTTCCAGTTTCCAAGTGTTTGTTGGTAGCATGTGGCAATGCAACTGGTTTCCGTACACCAGTCTTATCTTGCAGGCTTGCTAAGCTCACTCATCAGCGTTAATACTGTTTTCAGAGTGGTTCTGGGGGGAGCAGGGATAAAACTGTGCTTCAGCCTCCTGTGTCTAACCATGCGATTTCGAGATTTCTATACCTACTTTCATCGTCTCTACAGGTGATGCTTTTCTTACTTTAGTGCTTATCTTTAAAAATTAACGTGCATACTTGACAAAAATCTCTCACCTCCCAAACGGTATCTGAGCTCTAGACAGCTTTAACTGATCACATTTTTTAATGTAAAGACGTCTCTTTGTGCTTGATGTTCTGCTGATTGCCTCGAGGTGTTGAGATGTGTATTTATTTTGAATCATTCTACTTGTGTTTCCTGATTGGCCCAGGCTACGTGTTTCTTGCATTCCGGAAAATTCAATGCTCTGCTTTCCGATGACGACACATTCTGTTCTCTCCCCCCCCCCCATCTGCAGGTCCCTTCTCGCTATGTCTCTAACTCACGTTTTATTTTTCATCTTTTCGACTTTTCAAGGCTACCTTTTTGCAAAGTTTCACTTATTGTCTCTTCAGCCATGTTTAGTCTGCCTGTTCAAAACAAATCCATCAAGTTTTTAATTTCATTACCATATTTTTAGCTTGAAAGAAAAAAAAACGATTTCAGCACATTACAAATCTGCTTGTTGATTATCTGAGTGCCTTATCCCTATGTTTCCATTCCTTTTCTTGGCTCCTTTAAAACTTTATTTTCTTATGTGCTCAACCGTGCATTAAACAGGACTTTTTTGTTTGTTCTCTAGAATTTCTAGGTGTTTGGCAGCGAGAGAGGTTCCTGGTTATCTCAGCCAGGATAGTGGGGGAAAATAAAAGGGTCCCATAGGTTTTCTCAAACTTTTTTTCTCCAGAAAAGTTCTGCTTTGTCGACAGGGTCAAACGTGACGTGGAGTTCTTCCACTCCACGTCTGTGGCGTGTGGGGGACATCCGGGCTGTGAGGCCGGGACGTGAACGGTGCCTCCCTGCGTCTCCGCGTGCCCCACCGCTTCCTTATTTGGCTTCTGTTTTGGAGGCAGGCGCCACGTTAGCATGAGACGCACGGAGACGTCCAAAGAGCGCGGCAGAATCTGCACCTGGGTGGACGCAGCCCTGGCCAGGCTGTGCCCTCTACTTGGCCCGGGGGCTGTTTCTCCTAGAACTGGCCACTAGGTGGCGGGAGGGAGCCACCGTCGGTGCAGCGCTTCCCTGTTACCTTCAGAGCAGCTGGAGGACAGGGTCAAGGCAGGGAACACTCACTGGGCGGAGCCCTCCCTGCCCTCAGGGGCCTCGGTGGTGGCCAGAGGACCCCAGTGCTCAGACAGGGAGTGGAAGGTGCACGAGGATAATGACTGCGGGCCCCGGACCGAGGGTCTCAGGAAGGGGGACTGTGGACATCCTCCCCGGGGACCCAGGCAGGAGCCTGCAGGACCTGCGCCGCCCACGGTCAGCCTCGCCCGCCTGGCTGCACAGTCGGGTCGGGCGCCCACGTCTTCCTCCCCAGGTCCTGCTCCAGGCCTCCCGGCCCAGCAGCTCTGCCCGCGACCAGCCGCGTGAGCCTGGAGGAACCGCCCTCGGCTTTGGTTTCTCTACCGCGGGTCGCCACACCTGTCCCGCCACCTCCCAGGACTGTGTCACGTGTAAGAGAGATAATAAAGGTGAATGTGTGTGAAAATTCTTAAGTCCGTGTACTTACGAGGCTTTAAAATAATTGTTTATATAAATTTCCCTAAGAGCACTCCGGGCCTGGGCGGGTCAGGTCTCCCGTGGGCGTTGAAGGAATTGATCGGAGCGTAGTCTCTTCCAGAAGAGACGCACACGCGCCGCTGTGCACGGGTCTGGCTCCCGTGAAGCCGGGAGTGGGGGGGGACAGCTGGGCGTGGCCCTCACACTGGGCAGCGTGTCGCAGCCTGGCTCCAGGGAGCGTCTCCTGAAGCAGGAGCACCTGTCTCAGGCCCCGGGCAGGGGTCTGCCTCCGCCTGGGTGCGGCCCCGAGGAAGGGGAGATGGAGTGTGGAGTGGGCTGCGTGGTGGAGCCTGACGCTGCCCTAAGCCCCAAACAAACCCCCGAGAAGAAAAGCCACCGTCACTTATCCAGAACAATGTGATCAAGGAAGCAGGTGGCTAGTGGGGCCCCCACCCCACTCACTCCAGACGGAGTCCTTCCAGGACCCAGCCACGCCCACGGGACGAGAGGAGAAGAGGGTGGCCTGGAGAGGTGTCACCGTGCCTGTGGCCCACTGCCCCACAGAACACCCCGCGGGATTCTTAGGTCCCTCTGCCACCAGAGCCTAATTTTAATGCAATCTGTGTATCAGTTCGATCACAACCCGTGTTTTAAAAACATCAATTGGAGTGAGACTTCCATGCAGAACTTTTGTGGCGGTACGTGTGTGCGCGCATGTGTGTGCGCGCATGTGTGTGCGCATATGTGCGCGCGCGTGCGTCACGTCCTGCAGTTTCCTTTTGCTTTCCTCCTTTTCCGTTAGTCGAGGTCAACCGCAGTCTGAAAATATGAAATGGAAAATCGCAGAAATAAAAAGGTCGCCGCTTGCCGTGGCCGCGCGCGTGCTGACGTGTCGCAAGGCTCCGCCTCGCGCCGGAAGCGCGTCCTCCCCCCGCGGCCCGCGCGGCCGCCCCCGCGCCTGGTCGCGCTTCGCGGGGCCCCTAGCGCCAGAGCGAGGCCGGCGGGCGGACGTGCCGGGCGGAGCCGCGAGGTGCTCGTGGGCTGTCGCCGGGTCAGCTGCCGCCCGACGCTGTCACCAGGCTCGCGCCACTCGCCTCCCTTCGCCTAGTCACGCGGGCCCGTGTCACCCACCGCGCAGCGTCACGGGGAGAAGGGTGAGTGGGCACAGGAAGGTGCTGTGAGAGGGGACCACACTCGTGTGGCCTGGTCACAGCCTGTCGTTGCAGTTGGTTTGTGTCCCTAGTCATGTCGTCGGTCCCCTACGGGCCGACTGTGACCTGCGCTCTGTCCCGTGTGTGTGCGTGTGAGTGTGTGTCTGGGTGCGTGAGTGTGCGTGTGCAGGAGAGAGTGCGTGTGAGTGTGCATGTGTGTGCGTGTGTGAGTGTGCGTGTGCAGGAGTGTGCATGTGTGTGCGCATGTGACAGTGGCGTGCGCAGGGTTTAGTGTCACCCGCAGTCTCAGGCACACGCCAACATCCACGGGTGGGGGGGAAGACCCCCACATGCTTCCTGACACCGAAACCGTCCCCTCTCAGGGTGCTGGGCTTCAACCCCCACCAGGGGGCGCTGTCTGCGGAATGCCCCGCCGGCCGTGGCTGAGGGGCAGGTGGCTTGGCTGGAGTAAGTCTGCGAGGGGCGGGCCGCCGGAGCTGTCCAGGGTCCTGGCAGGGGACCCCGCCGCCGCCAGGCACCGAGGGCCTCCTCCCGGGGTCCGGAGGAAGGCGAGGGCTCGTCGGGGCGGGTGTGGTTCCTGACGTCACAGGACATGACAGGTCATTCCTCAGAGCTTGGCTGCGCGGAGGGTGCTTTGGTCTCGGTCACCGCAGCCATCCCGCGTGGACCCGCCGTGCCTCGGCCTGTGCGACCGTCCGCTCCTCGGCGCCGCGAACGGCATTCTGACGGTTCCCCTCGGCCACGGAGAAGCTGTGGTTGCAGGCGAGCGCAGGACGATGCAGCCTGGGGTCAGGAGTCCAGGCCCCGGGAGGGGGTGGGGACGTGGGGCCACCTAGCTCACCCGGGATGGGGCGTGTCGCAGCCTCTGGTCCTGAGACGCCGGAGCCACGTCCTCCGGATAAAGGACCTAGAGACGCCACTCGTGTGGGGGAAGACGCGCAACGCCTTCGTGTAGGACTGCCCGTGGGGCAGCCCGCCCCTGGCGGTCAGGGCGCAGGTCAAGCCTCGCCTCTGCCTCTTACCCGCGGCGTTGTCTTGGGCACGGCACGTCACACCCCTGGAAACCATCGTTTGGGCCTATAAGGCCCTATTGAAAATACATACACGTGCACGTCTCGAATCAGGTCATTGGTCAAAAGCACTCGTTTGGGTTAGGGCTCAAGTCCCCACCTGGAAGGTGAGGCTAAAAATGGCCCCTGCTTCACAGAGCTGTTGACACATTTCAATTCGGTAGCCCACCGCTTTCCCGCGGCATCCGGAACCGCCAAACCCGCAGATACAGAGAGTAGAGTGGTGGCGGCCAGAGGCTGGGGGTGAGGAACGAGGGGAGGTGCTGGCCGAGGGGTAGAAACGTCCAGTTATTAGTTGAATGAGTTCTGGGGGTCCAATGAACCGCATGGTGATATAGTTACGGTCCTGTATCATGTACTTCGGAGCTGCTAAGAAAGTAGATCTAAATGTTTTCACCACGAAACAGGTAATTATGTGACCTGAGGGTGGTGTTAGTTACTGATTTTGGTGGCACCGACTCGCAATATATAAGTGCGTCAAAACACACGTGCACCTTAAACTTACACAACGTTTCATCGAGTATATGTCGAGAACGTTAGAAAAAAACTAGATTCGATAAAAGGGAAGAACATTTGGGAACCAAAAAAGGGCAGCACGAAAGTGGAGCGAGGCTCTGCGAGCAGAACAGGGAAAATGGACGGGAAGGGGGAAGGGGGTGGAGCCAGGACGCGCGGCCCAGGAAACTTCCCAAAAGGAAGCGAACGAAGCCAGAAAGAGGAGGGAGAACAGGCGGAAAGAAGCAGGGAGAAGCAAGGGACGAGAAGCCAAACGGGAAGCAAGCACGGAGACGCGGGACAAAGGACGCGAACGCTGCGAGCAAGGAGAGGGAAACAGGGAGGCAGGAGACGGGAGCAGAACAGCGGGAGAAAAGAAAACGCGACCCGGGCTTCCTCCCGCCGCCACTCCAGTCCCGCCCTCCCGCCTTCTTCCTCATGGTCGCGAGGCGCGAGGCGGCTACCGTTCTTCTACGTCCACGTCTTCGGAGGAGGAAAGACTAGCGAGGGAGAGGGAGGAAGACATGCATCCCCAAGTCGGCCCTTGACCGCTGGGAGACGTGCCCGCTTCCCCGCGCCGGGAGCGCGTATCTCTTTGATGAGACCTGAGTCACGTGGACACGTCGCTGCAAGAGAGTCTGAGAAGTCGAGTCATGGTGACCCTTCGCACCGCCACCCCACACGGAGCTGGGATTGGGTTAAAGAGGAACGAGGTGGGGATGAATATCGGGTAGGCATCCTCCACGCCTGCCTCGGTATTTAAATTTTTATCGTGTAAGAATGGCAGGTCAACTGACTGCCTGCGTTCCTGCCTTAGTTTTCTTCTTCAAAACTGCCCTGGTTGTGTTTGACCCTTTACTCCTCCATATAAATGTTTGCATTAACTTATCCAGGTTTCCAAAAATTGGGACTGCATTCACTACATAGATGAATTTGGGGAGGATTAGTTATCTTTAATGTGTTGAGTCTTGCCACACACTCATATGAAATAGTCAATTGATTTCAGACCTCTTTTCGTTCATCAAATTGGGCTTTATAATTGTATCCAAAATATCTCGCTGATGCTTTACTCCTAAGGATCATGTCATTTTAAATTTTTTCGCATTAATTGTTTTGAATATAGGGATGCTTTAAGTATAACCATTTTAAAACTATCTATAAACCATGCTAACCTCTCTCATTATTCTCTCTTCTCTGGGTTTTATGAGTAGAATATTGTGTCATGAGTAAATAATGACTTTTTTTTCTTTCCAAATTCTTCTCTTTCTCTTTCTTTGTCCTATTGCACTAAGACCTCAACTACTTATGTTTGTGGCAAAACATGGATTTTTGTCTCATTTGTGATTCTAATGAGAGAGCTTCTAGTATTTCACAACTTAGAGTTGTGTCTACTGTGAAGTCTTGGCATATACTCTCTATATTATTTAAAAAGAGAAAAGACAATTATCTCCTGTTTCTAATCTTAATTTGCTGAGACTCTTTTGTGATTAAAAATCCTGTGAATTTTATAAAATGTTTTTGTTTCTATTTAAAATATTGATAGAATCTATTCCCATAAAGAATTATATAACTAGAGTTTCTAAATGTTAAACAATCCTTATGTCCCCAGATAAATTCTATTTAATCATAAGATTTATTTCCTTTCTACATTCCTTGATTCAATTTCCTATATTTTACTTTAGGTGAGAAAGTGGAATTAGCCTCATAATATGAGTTGGGGAACTTTAGTTCTTAAATAAATAGAAGGTAAAACTGATCAACATGGAAAAATTCAGAATCCAAACTAAAGAAAATAAAACAAAAATTCCATAGGACGTCAAAAGTGCAAAATAAGACTGTAAAACCAGTTGCAAGTATCAATAACCACACTAATATGAATGAATTGATCTCATATGTTGAAAGATGAAATTTTAGCTCTTTATAAGGTACACATCTTGAATATAAAGTTTAAAAGCAAAGGGATAGGAAAGGCATGGCAGGCAAACGCTAACATAGAGTGGATATAGCCATTTTGCCATCAGACAAAACTGACATTCAAACAAACATGAACTATTAGGGTCTTGGGGGTCGTTACAGAATAAGAGGAGGTGCAGTTTACAAGAATGCATAACAACCCTCCGACGTGCATCTAACAATACGGCTTTGAACTAGATGAAGCAAAACTGAACTTAATTACAGAAAGAAATGGGTAATTGAAGCACATAAAATGAACAAGGTTATAGAAGATTTCAACAAACTATTAAAGCACCTAGACTTCACTGAGCTGCCGATTATGCCTACCTGAAACCCACACTTTTTCTAGATGTCTAGGTATTAGTGATAATAAGTTTCCTACTTTTCAATCGAGGTTTGAATCAAGGTTTTTGATGTCTTCAGCCAAGTATCCTAACTCATGCACCGTGCTGGAGGGGGTGGGGGAGGCAGGGAGGCAGAGAGGCAGAGAGGCAGGGGGCAGGGAGGGAGACGAGCCAGAGAGGGCCCCCGTGCTGGCAGGACCCCACCCACAGATTGGAGTGGAAGGAGCAGTTTAAGTTTAATTCTTAAGCATGACTCTTGGGAATTTCACTCCAGGATGTGACATCATTAATTGAAAATTAACTGGGTTCTGGCTCTATGCCAGATCCTGGGGATAAATGATGAGTGAGCATTGTCCCCTTCAGACTCAGCGTGGCGTGGAGACAGGAGCCCACCCCACGAGCGTCACCGTGCAGGTGTGAGGGAAGGGCCCCAGGAGCCAGGGCATGCGGCTGCAGGACAGCAGGGGACTGTGGCGGGGTGACGCCCGCTGCTGACAGTGCAGAGGGGAGAAGGCACGGCCGGTGCTGGCTCGGCAGGGAGAACGCCCAGGCCAGCAACTTCAAGGCTAATTAAGTGAAAGATGATGCGATTGATCTGTTTGCTCCCAGCCGATGGGACTTGGTCAGCATGAAAACCGATGAGTTGAAATTTCTCCTCCTCGAGCCTGTGAGACGGCTTCGGCATCTCCCCTCAGCCCTGCATCCCGGCGGCGTTAGGCTGTGGTGGTGTTTACTTTCAAACGCGTCACTGCGGCTGGGTGGGGGGGTGGCCCCAACCCCCCACGGAGGAGGGCGGTCACCCTCAGGGAGTGCAGGGGGACGTGGGGACATCGAAGGGCTGGCGGGAAATGGCCTGGCTGGGTCCATTCCCATAGGTCATTTTGGCAGTGCCTCGGGGGATGAATCGGACCCGGTGAGACAGGCGGGCAGCTTGGGGGACGCAGGAGCGGGAGGGCCAGAGACATCTCCCGGCACGTCCTACCTCACCCCAGGCAAAAGTGCAGCGGGAAAATGAGATGTCAGCGGTTTCATCGTCAAGGTCGGGTCTTGCAGTCGAGTGGTTCTGTTCGCTGAGTTCAAGCAGTTTATTGGCAGGGGCTGCTTCCTAATCCCACTGATAAGTTTTGAATGGCAGCGGTGTGCTCACCTCCACGTGTGTGGTTCGGGGTTGCGAGGAGGAAGATTGTGTAGTCCTGCTGCTGGGCGGGTCCCGAGCCTCGTCTGGCCTGGTGAGGACAGACAGGTGAACTGCAGCCACAGCAGGGCAGGAGAGGCACACCTGTGCGCTGTGGGGACGGGGAGCGGGGCCGCCTCGGCCTCTCCAGTGAGTCGGGGAAGGACCTCCCGGTCTTGGGGGCGAGGAGCAGCGTGCTGGACAGTGGAATGGGCAGGGAGGGGACTTCAGGCGGAGGGCACAGGCTAGGCTCAGGCACAGAGGCTGGAAGCATCGGACACGCCCAGAGGCGTGTGGTGTAAGGCGTGCGGGGGCGGACTCCTGGGTCAGGCGGCCTTGTCCAACTCTGGGCCTTTCGGATCCAGAGCCTGGGCCATGACTGAATTTTCTGTGCCTCCGCCCTCTTATCCGTGGAATGTGATCATCAACGGATCCACCTCGGGGTGTTGTGGGGATTAATCGCACCTGTGAATTAACTTGGAGCAGTGCCTGGCACGTGGAATCCTGGTACCACGTGACCACGTGTTTAAGAGTCAACGGAGGAGGGAGGAGGAGGGAGGAGGGAGGAGGGCAGTCTCTACGGCTTTTCCTTCAAATATTCGCGGGTGTCAAATAACACAGGGGAGGGTGATCCTGAGACCAGGCCAGGCTTCAGTACAAGCATCGGTGTTAGATTATTGCTGTGGACTGAGTCGCGCCCCCCCGCCCCCCACCAGATGCGTGTGCTGAGGCCCTGACCCCTGATGCGATGGAATTTGGGGATGGGGCCATATACAGTCATAGGGTGGGCCCCTTGACGTGGGTTAAGCGACTTTATAAGAAGGCGGGAGCAAGCGAGAGAGGGAGAGAGGGAGCAGAGGAGGGACAGGGAGAAGGTGGCCTCTGCAAATGAGGACGAGTGTCCTCACGGGGACCCGCGCTGGTCGGTGCCTCGGCCTCGGACGTGCAGCCTCCAGAGCCATGAAAATAAACGCCTGTTGTTTGGGCCGCCCGGGCCGTTTCACGGAGAAGGGGCACCCGACGCACCAGCAGTGATGGCTCCCGCCACGGGCGGAGGCTGCGGCCTGTTTGCAAACCAACTGGTTTCTGCCTCCGATCAGCCAATTTTAACCTTTAGGGGACACACGGCCCTCGGAGGGTCTGCGAAAGCAACAAGGCCTCCCCGCAGGCAAGCGTCGGCCCAGCATGTCCGCAGTGGTCCCGGGGAACAGAGTCAGGGTCGGGAGCGGGCGTGGAGCCCCCAGTCCGTGCCGGAGGAGGGGTGCCTGAGGGTGCCGCGGTTCGATGCCAGCCCGGCCTGCTCGGTCGCTGTCTCGGTCCCGTCTCCCGGGCCCTGGCTCGTACCCCCGGCCACACCTGGACAGACGCGGCCCGGCTCGTTAGAAGCCCGTGGCTCCGTGCCCGCGTGGGTCAGAGCCCTTCTGCTGTCTGTCTGTTTCTGAAGCCCCTGGGAGTGTCCGTTCAGGGCTGACTCACAGGGCACGGTCGCTGGGGTGACATGCTGCTCCTGGCAGACGCTCCGACACTTCTCCCAGGGAGAGGACCTGGGCAAGAGCCGCTACAAGCTGGAGCCAGGGTTCGAGGCCTGTGGCCCTGGCGCCCCGCCTCGGCCAGCCCCCGGCCCCCGGCCGCCAGCCCCCGGCCCCCAGCGCGCCCTCGCTTCCCAGGGTTTGACGAGAAACCAGCTTTCACGCCGGCAGCGGCCCGTGGAACTGGCCGCTGGAAACAGATCAGCAGCCGCTGGCACACGCAGCGGGCAGCGCCCGGGAGAAGTGAGACGTGACGTTCGCCCAGCCCCCTCCCCACTTCCTCTGCCCGATGGGTCCCGTCAGGAGGGCGGCCCGGATGCCCGAATTTCCTGAGACCTCCCAGCGCCCGGGTCCTCCAGCCAGTGGCTGTCCACCGCCTTTGGGGTCATGCACAATGACGGGGCGTTCGCCCCCCTCAAGCAGGGTCGCCGGCGGCGGGACATCTCCAATGGCGAGAAAACTTCCCGCAGATGTGGGCTCGAAATCTGCCTCCCTATAATTTGTGCCCACGGAGCCTAATGCTGCCTCTGGCGCTCTGCAGTCAGAGTCGCCCCTCTCCTTCGGACAGCCCCCCTCAGTCCCCGCGGAGAAACGACACTGCCTCCGAGCCTTGAGAGGCGGAGCTGGCCCCAGAACAGAGGCCTCGCCCAGGACCAGGTTCTCCACAGCTCGGTGTTTGTCACTCCATCTGCAAACGCCGCCGTCTGTCTGTCCCACGTTCTGTTTCTTCGGAAGGCTTCCTCTGCTCAGCCCAGTGGCCTGGGACCCCAGTGGAAGCTCTTAGCTCCCCCACTTCGCTTCCGAGAGTCTCGCCGCACCTCGCACGTGGCCCAGCCACACGGCCGGCCTGCTTGCCGGGGAGGGGCCCCCTTCTCCAGTCCCCCCAGGAGCACAGACTCCAGGGGCGATGGACTGTGTCAGCGGTCCTCAGGGCGCGGTCCTCAGGGCGTGGTCCCGACCAGCAGCGTCAGCCTCACCTGGGAAGTGTTGCGGATGCAGATTCTCAGGCCGCAGGTCTGCTGCCTCAGGGGCTCTGGGGCGGCCCTCCCATGGGCATGGAGTCTGAAAACCCTCCGCCTGCCCCTAGCTTCTTAGACTGAGCCCGGAGAGCAGTGTGCAGGGCGGGGCCCCTCCGGGGTTCTGGTGCAGCAGGCGGGAGAGGCCCGAAGGAGCCTGGGGGACGGGGGACAGGGGACGCGAGGGGAGGGCGGGGTTCGGAATCCAGCGGCAGGTGGTTGGGTCACCGCCCGCAGGAGGCGAGGGCTGCCGGGTTCTGCTCTGCTCGGCTGGGCTCGGGGCCGCCTGCCGCCTACACCGTGAGCGGCGGGAAGGCGGGTCTGGGTCTGGTGGATGCTGGCCACGCCCCCCCCCCGCTGGGGGGGGGGTGGGGCGAAACAGCACGATGGCCGCGGGACCGGACTCCGAAAGGTGGAGGCTCTGAAACCGAAATGGGACCATCTCCCCCCCAAGTCGCCCAGAGAGGTACTGGGGGCGGCCGCCTTTAAACACCCCTGTAATTTGCACTTAAAAATAGGAAGAAGCTCATGAATAATTTGTGAGTCATGAGCAAGCCCCTTCAAAACACAGTCATGAATAAAACATCCCACCGCCTCCTCTAATGGCCTTTGGTGTTTTATCGATGGCTCGCCCACCCTGAGTGCTGCTGGCCCTGCCCCTGGGTGACCGTCCTCCTCGGCTTGGGGCGTGCCCTGGCTCCCAGACTGGTTTGCTTACGCATAAATACACCCCATTTCAGCCCATTCAGAAGAGCTGCCTCAGACCCCTCTGGTACAAGAAACAATTATGGGCATGGGAAGCCCTGCCCGGCCTGGAGGGGGGACCTAAACCAGCAGCAGCCCTCATCTGAGGGCTGGGTGAGCAGCAGAGCAGGTGTGAGTGCGTCTCCCGCTTTAACGCTCCACAGAAGCCAGCAGTGCAAAGTGGGCGTGAAGGGGCTGCATGTAACCCTCTCCCCGAACCCGAACCCGAGTGAAGTGACAGCCAGGCTCTGCATGCCCCAGGCTGTGCGCCCCAAAAGCAGGGGACCCAGAGGATCCTGGCTTTGCATCTCCCCTGGAAGTCCGTGGGCGCAGGCACTGGCTGGAGGCCCTGTTTTCAGGCAGAGCCCCTGGCCCTGGGTGCATCGCTGTCTACACAGGCTCAGGGCGAGGGGGGAAGGGTGGGGCACGGCAGGGCCGTGGCTTTTAAAAGTAAATGAAAGAAGGAGAGAGAAAGAAAGAAAGAAAGCTCACAAGAAAAAATGTGACGAATGAGAAGGGTGTTGAGAGCGAGGGGCCCCGAGGCCGGGACGCGGCCTGGGAAGTGGCCGCGGCTTCCCAGACGACGAGCCCACCTGGGACCCCTGGGCGCCCGGGCGCTGGGGCAGGTCCTGGGAACCCGAGCGTTGCTGGGGGCGGGACATGTAGAGACCCTTCCAAGGTCATTGACCAGGTCTTGGGGTGTGTCCCAAGCTTGTAGAGAAAGACAGTGAGAAGTGACGAGGACAGTGGGGACAGGCCAGCAGCCGAGGGCATTCGGCCCAGGCTGTGGGCTCCTGGGCGGCTGGAGAGTGTGCTGGTTGACAAGGGACCAACTGAGGCACTCCCCCAGGTGCTGACCGCTCTCCCCCACCCCTCTCCCCTGCTCTGTGCCCCCCATGGAGCCCTGGGCTCGAGCCGCCCAGCGGAGTCTCCTGCGGGCCGTGGTCGCGATGCAGAAAGGGTCACACGTGGAGGCAGAGCGAAGCCAGCAGGGAGCACACACCTGGCGGGGACAGGGATGGGCCAACCCCATCCACGGCACCAGCCCCGCTCCAGGGAGTCAGGGCACAAGGCGCTCGGGGAGAGTGGCTTCTGCCCTGTGGGGCCTCTGGCTGCCACGTGGCAGAAAATCATCATAAGCGTCTACGGCCCTCATCGGCCCCCACGGCCATGGACAGCACCCCTGGAGTCCTGGGGTGTAAGGTGGCAGGCAGCACATGCAGCCGGAGGGGACATGGGTGCAGTCTGTCCTGTCCCCGCCTCCGCCGGACACAAGTGCAGTTAACGGAGTCCAGTCCCACACACGGGGATCACGGTGCCGCCCACTGCCGTGGGATTCGGGACCGTGTGAGGTGTCTCGGCCCTCAGGCTGCGAGGACCCACTGCTGGACACTGCACAGCTGATAAGCAACAGAACCGGCCGGAGGCTGAGAAGCCCAAGGTCAGCACACCCGCAGCTGTGGTACCTGGCGACGCCCTGATTCCTGGTTCATAGGGGGCTGACTTCTCGCTGTGACCTCGGCGGCGGCTGAAGCGGGGAAGGGGCTCTCTGGGTCCCTTCCATAAGGGCACCGATCGCATGCCTGAGGGCTCCCCCTCATGGCTAACCCGCCCACAGGCCCCCCTCCGGATACCATCACGGGGGGTTAGGACGTCAGCGGGCGAGTTTGAGGACACAGACATTCTGTCCCCTTACAGTTTGCATCTTCTTGGTTTTCCCAGGAGCTGAGCTCGGTCTCAGCTACCAGCTTCGGAACCACAGGCTCAGGACCAACCACCTTGCAGGCCCACGTGGCAGTTTACTGTGGGTGGGATAGCAAAGAGGAAGCAGGGGCCAGAGTGAGGCAATAAGCCGGCTGGCTGTTCCCAGCCACACCTACGCCCCTGGGCTCTGTCACCCGAGGTCCTTTTCTCTGCACAGCTCAGCAGGGCTTCGTCATCACGTTGAGTGTAATTACTGACAGGTTTCTACAGAACATCCTGAAGCAGGCTTGCTTTGAATCCATTTGAATCAGATACTTCGTTTATAGACAGAAAATATATACCATTTTAATTTTTCCAGGTTGAGTAAAGGTTGCTTTGGGAGCTGTGTGCAGCGTGCCATAAAAAATAGCCCCTTTTAATTATATTTATTTACTTAATGAATCGTGCAGATAGTAGGTAAGCAGAGTGTGACGACGGCCCGCAGGTGTCCCGAAGCCTCACATCTTTACAATGCAATTCCACATCCAGCGTCGTATTTGCGGGGAACTTCTTGAGGCTTTGTGCATCCAGTGGGGGGCGACACTGGGTCCTAGCTTTGGATCCCTGGCTTCACATCTCGCACTCCCTACAAGCGCGTTGAGATCATAGGGCGGCATTGAAAGAGCCACCTGGAACCTCCACTCTGACACTTGGCAGCCATGCGACCGTGGGAAAGTCACTTCACCTTCCTCAGCCGCAGCGTGCATCTCCACGGCTGCTTGAGGCAGGAGGCAGTCGAGACTGCTTGGGGACGGACGGGCGAGACCGCCAGGCTTGCAGGAAGCAGGAGGCAGAAACGCAGACGAACTGTGGCGGCGGAGACGCTGTAATTATTGTTGTTACTGTTGCAATTGGCAGCTGCTTCTTGACTCAGCTGCAGGCAGGCCACCTGGAGGCAGGTCTAGAGCTCTCCTCCTCCTCCTCCTCCTCCTCCTCCTCCTCCTCCTCCTCCTCTCCTCCTCCTCTTCCTCCTCCTCCTCTTCCTCCTCCTCCTCCTCCTCCTCTCTTCCTCCTCCTCTCCTCCTCCTCCTCCTCTCTCCTCCTCTTCTCCTCCTCCTCCTCCTCCTCCTCCTCTTCCTCCTCCTCCTCCTCCTCCTCCTCCTCCTCCTCCTCCTCCTCTCCTCCATCCTTTCTCGCCTCCCACAGCACTCCTCGCCAGCTCACCTGCTGGACAGCTTTCCTTGTCATTATGTCTATTGTCTATCTCGTCCCACTGGAACGGAAGTTCCAGGAGGGTGGCTTTCTGTGTCTGCCTCACATCCAGGGCTGTGTTGGCACACACGTGGTCTCTCCCACGTGGAGTGCTCCAGGATTACCTGTCTTGCCCAAATGTGGCCTTCAGGGAGGGGGTGTGGAAGAAGAGGTCAGCTTGCAAGGCGGGCCCCGGCCTCTCCGTGAGTCAAAACCAGACCAACTTCTCCTCCCCAGCTCTGAAGCCTGATGCTGGCCCAGACACGCCAGTGGGGCAGGAGTGACGATGACACTTGGCGAGCACGGGCTTCGGGCTGTTGGCCTGGGTGTGATGCAGAGGCATGGAGATTTGTGCGAGGATCACTAGGCCTGATTCTGGAAGGGCCTCCCGTCCCAGTGCCCGGGGCACCCTTTTTCTTTGAGAAAAGTGACTGAGCAAAGCAGGGCACCACAGCTGGGCCGAGGCGCCCGCTCGTGGCCGGGACACGCTGGTAGCGGAGACTGGCCTCGTCCTCCCGGGGCCCCTGCTCCTCCTGCTCGGCGTTCTCACTGCCTTCGGGACGAGTTCGGGACCCAGAGTTCCGGAGATATGGGGGCGGGTGGGTGGAGGGGCCTCAAGAAAGGAATCCAGCTGTCACCAGGACCTCACCCAGAAAGTTCAGGCGGTCGGCTGGGAAAAAGGGGACCGTGCGTGCAGCCAGATGACGGAGCAGGTGGTGCACACAGCAGCAATGAGCATGCGGTTTTCGTTCGAATGTTCTGTCTTCATTCCCCAAGTTTCTTCTTCAAATATATAAAGATATAGGTTTTTTTTTTTAAATCAAACACACCCTTGTTTCCTTCTCTAAACCATGACAGAGTTTAACACAAACCGTTCAGTGTTTTTAAGTGTGAGAGAAACACCACTTATATTTTCACTTTGCCTCAACTGTGACAGTGTCCCCAGTCCATGTGAGCTGCACACACATGCACACGCATGCACACGCATGCACGCACGCGCCCGTGTGCTTGGCCATCACCAGTGTGTTGTTTCTTAAAACGAAAGGGCTGGGAGGAGGCGCACCAGCCGCCCCTCGTGGAGCCCGCGGCTCCGGGGACCCCTTCCTCAAGGCCCGGGACGCTGCTGTGCTCAGATTCGCGCTGGTCGTCTGACCAGGGAGGGGGCGCCTCGGGTTATAAACACGTGTGTTAAAAAATGCCCCCGTACTCCGAGACGTGTGTGACAGACACACATTTTTTCCCAGGAGTGGAAACACTATTTGCCCTGTTTATTTCGCTGTCCGGGTCTCCTTCCTGCATCCCCTCTTCTGAGTGTGGAGTGTGGTGTGTATGTGGAGAGAATTAATATGAATTAGTGACCCTCAGCCCTCTAAAAACTGCTGACCCCACAGAAGGGTGACATCTCTTGTGGAAACAGGAGTGACAGATTTGAAGAAAAGGTCCAGTAGAGGGAACAGCTGTTAACTAAGTGTCACGGAGCACTTACGAGCCAGGCCCTGGCCTCCAAGCAGAAAAGGGGGTGGCAGTGGGGCCCAGGGGAGGCGGGAGGTGGGAGGGGGCCTGGCGGGCTGTGGCCTCGGCCCCCGGCCCTCAGCGTTCTCCGAATCCAAGCCCACATCGAGGTCTCCACCCCGACCCACTCCCACCTGTGTCTGGATATGGTCTGACCGTTTCACAACGCAACACTCACGGGGAGGAGGCGGCACCCCAGAGGCCTCGGCTGCCGTCGGGAGCTCAGACTCTGCAGAATACCTGCTTTCGGTCAGGTCCCAGGTGGCAAGCGTTACGCTAAAGGAAAACAAACCGCTTGCGAAGGCAAAGCAGAAACGGGTCAGACAGTGCTCCAGCGTGGTCTACCCTCTGCATTTCTAGAATGTTCTTCCCCTGATTTCAGTGCTGAGTCATAGACTAGGACGGTGCATCAGGTCGAAGGGTGGGGACCCCTTCCTGGCCGGCAGGACTCCGCGTCTGCCCTCTGCATGTCCCGAGGCACTGGTCCCTGTCGCCTTCCCCCGGGCCCTTTAGCAAACCAAGCACTGCACCTTTCAGGACCAAATTAAAGAGAAAAGATACTTCGTTGTCGAACACACACTGCATTCAACTTTTTTAAATCCCAGAGCCGTGAAAATGCCACACCTGTTTGAGTTAATGTAATATCCTAAGACTTGGAATGTCCTCGTTGAAGCCGGCGTAAGGCACTCCGCAGGGCCGGCGTCCGCCCGCCACACCCCCCCCAACCCCAGAGGCCCTCCGGGCCCATGTGGAACACCTGGTCCCTGTTTCTTCCGAGCGGCACACGTGCTCATGCTTCCGACCGGCGAGGATGCGCACGAGGCGCTTACCCGCAGCGGTGCCGGAAGGAGACGGAGCAGAAGGGACCCGGGGGTGGGGGGCATATGGTTGGTGACGGCGGAAGACAGGCTACGTCTCCTGGTGCGGTTTAAATCAATGAAGCTGGTTCCATTTTTTTTCTTTTTTTTCATTTTAAAAGATAGGGCTAACACGAGGGAGGCACCTCAGCACTATGGGAAGTGTATGCAGGTGAGTGTGCTTGCTTGTGCTCATGCACTTATGATGGGGTGGTCGTAGAGGCAGGTATGATTGGGGGGGCTCTAGATAGCCCCCCAATAAAAAATTTTCCGCGTGGCACGTGGTGCGGTGGCGGGGGCGCCGGCCGTGGGATGGGGGCGGCGAGGAGCCGGGCGGGGCGGCTCTCCTTCCGGTGGGAACCGCTGTCCGGGGCTCCGGCTTCTGGAGCCACCGGCCGCTGCTCACCCCTCCGCTTATCGCTGCCGTGTTCTGCTCGCCGGGCGTGCCTTGTCCTACGAGGTGACCTGTATGTGGACATGGAAACATGTAAATAACACAGGCGTTCAGACAGTGACCAAAGAACATTGTTCCCTAAAAGAATGTTCACAATCTGGGCCCCGTAAATAGATTCCAAGGGGACAGTGACGTCTTATGCGAAATTACGGGCACTTAGTCACATAGGCACTTCTCTGTAGACAGGGTCTAGAGCATTTATGCGGTTCTTAAAAAAGTGATTAAAACTAAAATGATATTGAGGGATTCTAGAGCATCTGTAGGTATAACCCTGCAGCCAGGCACAAAAGCGTCTGCGGAAATGGGGGGGCATCTCAGCCCCCCGCGGCCTGCTTCTCAGCATCCGAAGCTCGAGGGGAGCCACAGGCACTGGACGGGCAGGCGCTCGGCCCGGCCAGGGCCCCCGCGCCGGCGCGCGTGTCCGCGGGGCCGGCACTTCCTGCACGAGAGTCCGCGGGCTCAGCTCGAAGTCGTCGGTCAGGGTTTCCTTAGAAAGAAAACGTGTTGCTACTCGCATCTCTTTTGCGGGTGCTTACCTCGCTTTACGTAACCGCTGTGGTGCTACAGGATACGGGGTGGACTGCATCTTCAGAATCAAGAGTGGTTTCGAAGCGCGAAGGGGCTGCTCTGAGGCAGCCGCGAGCACCGGGCGCCCCGTTCCGTCCTCATCGTCTTTGTGTGTTGCGTGTTGGGTTTTTGACGTGCGGGTCAGCTGCGGTGGCCCAACGGGGGCGCGTGCTGACCGGCGCACGCCGCTGCGGTCTCAGAATCCGCGCGCGGTTTCAGAGTTGGGGAGGAAACGCGTCCCAGGCTCTTGTTTTCAGACAGCGCGTTTCACGGACAAACGGGGGACTCAGTCGCCCGGACGTCGTTAGAGAGCCTGCCACAGCCGTCGAGCAACGCGGTGGGCAGAGGCACTGGCCGTGCTGGGCTCCGCCAGCCCGTGGTGTCTTGCAGGGTGCAGAATGGCAGACCTACTGGGTGGCGGGGGGGGGGCGACGGGGGCACAGGCGTGCACGGGCCTAGGGACGAGCTCGGCGCCTGTCCGCTCTCCGCGCCGCTCTGCAGTGAGCGGCGGCCGCGTGACGGGAGTGCCACCTTCGTTCGTACAGTGTCCACGTTCCGGCGGCCACGTTAGTTTATCACAGGCAAGGGCGCCTGTGGGTTAGCCTGGCTATGGCCGGAAACCGTTCGAGCTGCGGGGTTGCCCCCCAGAGGCTCAGAGACCGTGGCCCTGAGCACCGGCCTTCTTCCCGTTTCACAGTGGAGAGGTGGAGGGGACCCTCGGGAGACCGGCCTCAGGCTTCCGGCCCAGGAGCCCCCGGGGTGGGGGGCATCTGGGAGGAGGCCAGGCAGGCTGCGAAGCGCCGCCCCTTCGCGGACTGGAGCGGGAGACACAGGTCGTTTCTGGCAGCAGAGAGTTTCTGCCCTGAGCTCGAGCTGCTAATTCTCTCCCGCCAGCGCCCCGAGTCTGTCTGAGCGCGAGTGGCTCCGGGAGCCGGCGTGCCCTCGCCCTTCCGAGGAGCCGCAGAATTGTTCAGCGAGACAGCTAGACGGGCATTTTATCCCTGACATGTGCGTGCACGCGTGTGCGCAGGCGCATCACGTGTGCACATGTGTGCGTGCACATGTGTGTGCACGCATGTGTATGCAGCTTTTGCACACACGTGCGCTGAGAGGTGGGCGGAGCGTCTCAGCCTTCTCGTGGCATGTCACGCGCAGAGTCCTTGCTCTCTCTCCTAATCAATTAGAAGTGATAGCTTTCTACAGTTTCGGGCCGTGAGGGAGTGAAGTGGGAAATAATTTAATTGGCCGTCTTGCTTTCAAAGCCCAGTTTAATGAAATAGTTCTCAGCCTGAAGTGCGTGTGTTATCTTTCCGGTTATTTTTCCAATTAACATTTCATGGGATCACATCTGTGCGGAATATGCTGCTTGGTTGGGGGGGTGATGGGACACAGGCAGGCGGGGCGATGACCAGCTGCCTCTCCCACCCCCAGTGCCTGTGCTGGGATGAGCTCGGAGCTCGGCAGCGCGCTGCCTGTCACCTCGCCCGTCCTCACCGCGCCCTCGGCCCGGGAGCCGACACCCCTGGCAGACGGGAGGGCGCCCTGGATCGAGAGACGCCTACGGCAGCACTTGCTGGGGGCCCGGGGCCCTGTGCCGCGGCTCCCTGGCTTCCCACGAGCACCGTGTCCCAGCCGGCGGGCTCGGTGCAGCCTGACGCAGTGACGCTCTGTGTGAACACCGTCGAAAGGCTGAGGACGCAGGGGGTCCTCACGGCACCTCCCTCGCCTGTTCTCCATGCGGGGAAAACAGCGCGGACTCTGGCGGGAAGCAGGGCGAGGCTGTCGGGGCGGACACGGGGGCTCGCTCGGCAGGTGCGGGGCGCCATCTGCACTGTCGTGAGCCCCCCACCCCCGGGGGTCCGAGGGCAGCCGGGCGCCGCCCGAGTCGGCCTTGCCTGCTCCTTGCTCTGCCTCCAAGGCCCCCTCCCCCTCCCCCGAGCGGTCCTGACCCAGCACGCCTGGCTGCTTCCAGGACGGTGGCAACTTCTGGGTGAGCGCGGACAGGGGCCTGTGGGCAGGGGGCCCCTGCGGCCATGCAGCCTGCCGCCCGGAGGCCCGGCTCCCACTGGTCCTGTGGGGAAGGCCTGAGGCCCCCTCACGACTGCCCCCCCCCCAGATGGGCGAAGCTCCCTCCATCCTCAGAGCACCTGTTGGGGGGTCCCAGCTGGGGAAGAGGCCACGCTTGGGGTGTGTGGGGACAGGGCTGGGGGCTTGGGTGGGCCGGCTGTGTGGCCGGTCCAGGTGGGCCGTGTGGCCTGGGGCCACAGCAGGCGGGGGGGGGGCACACGGGGAAGGGAGCCGTGTTTCCTCCCTTCACGTGCGCCCACACAACCAGATCGTAATGTCACCCCCAAACTGTAGGCCTAGAGACTGCAGGGACAGACAGGCCAGCGGAGCCCCATGGAGAGGTAGGCAGCAGGCTGGTCTCCGTCCATGCATCTGTCTACTGGCGTTTTAATTCTCATTTTCCCCCTGTATCTCTTGCCGAGCCCATGACGGGCGGAGCGGAGCTGCCCCTGGCTGGCTTCTCAAGTTGGCTTAAACTGTGCAAATGGTGCTGGGGTCTCAGGGCTGGCCCAGGTCCCGCGTCTGGCCCCCCTTCCCTTCTGGAGGGCCTCCTGGGGTCCCGGCTGCGATTCCCAGAAGCCGCCCCGCGGGCCGAGCAGGTGCAGGCCCCTCCAGTAAGGTGCAGGGGTGGGGGGGGGCTCACGGCCCATCCCTCCTCCACAGCTGGCTCGCTTGGCAGGGAGCCAGGGCTGGAGGGCCCGCCACCAGCAGGACCCAGAGTCCGCGGACGTGACCACACTCCAGGAAGCACCCCGGCCATTGGCACCGTCCCACTGATGGTGATGCTGGCTGGGCTGCGTGGGTGGCTCAGTGGACAGAGGAGGAAACAGAGGCCCAGATGAATGACGTGATGGGCTCAAGGTCTCGTTCAGCGGCTGGGACCCGGTGACCTCAGGCACGCTGAGGTCCGGGCTCGGGCCTCCCTCCTGATGCGGGGCAGGAGAGAAGCCAGGAGGGCGCTGAGCAGGGGCTGGAGCAGCCTCCTCGGGAGAGCTCGTCCTGTCCTGTGCATCTGGGTGCCGATTAGCACAGCCCGCAGAGACACCCTGCCTGGCCGCCCCGTCAGTCGGCCCTGCCCGAGGCGCAGCAGGGGCTGGGCCCGTGGGGCTGGAGGGACAGCCGGGCCAGAGGCGGAAGCTAACGTCGGTGTGACCTTGAACAGCTCAACTGACCTTTCTCCTCCAATCCCGCACCTGCACATGTAAAGGCGATGTAAGGGGACCTTGTGGGACCGGTGAGAAGAGCATGCCACGGTGTTCGAGTCTGTGCTAGGCAGGCTGCGACAGACGACTCAGGAGTTACTGATACGACAGGAAGATTTCCTGTCTCAACGAAGATGCTTGTACTCTCTGCAAAGGGAAGGAAGACCCCTCCGTAAAATGTAAAGCACTATGGCCTCAAAGGGATTATTAGGAGTCCTGAGGTTGGTGAGGGGGTCCATCATCCTCCAAAGGGGAGCCATGGCACCCCATCTCCCGAGATGCATTCCCATAGGGCGTTTGAGCATGGCCCGTGACCTTGGCTGTCCTCTGGCACTGAGCTGGCAGCTCTCCCGAAGGCCTTCCACTGGCAGATGCCCTAGCAAGGGACCGGGAACCAGATGTACTCAAGACCTCAAAGGAAAGTAATGGCAGTGAGACTGGGGTAAAAATATCTGCGTGCTCCGAGCCCGCTCACTCAGCTCCCTTCTGTCGAAGGGCCGTTTAGGCTTAATTATAGAGTTCAGGCGTTCACTGGGTTTCTGATTAATTTTCTTTTCAGCCTGAAGAGCGTGTGCGTGTGAGTGTGGCGGGTCTCTGTGCGTGTGCGTGCTTACATCTTTCTTTGCGACTCAGCTGGGAGCCGGCTCCGGCGATGTTTAATTGTGCCCTCAGTTCTGACGAGAACATTCGGTGTGCCAAGCAAAGCGTGGAGGCCCATTGTTTCCGCTGCCTGCACCCCGTGGGCTGCTCCTGCCAGGACGAGAGGTGGCAGGCGGCACGGCCTCACCCAGCGAGGACCTCAGCTGCGCCCTGCATGCTCTCTGCCCCCCTTTGTGCTCACGGTGCTTAAGGGATTCTGAGACCAGGAGAGCAGATTCCCTACTCCACTGATTACCAACGCTGTGCTCAGACAGCTCGTCCACACTGCGCCCGACAGGCGTTTCTCTGGGCCGTCTCCCTGGGGAGCACAGGGTTCTCTGCGCAGGGAACCAGTGTTCGTTCCCTTATGTTTACTATGTCCACTTCATAGACTGGGAGGGACACATGGCTGTGTAGGTGCAAGGGACTTGCTTCCCCCTCCCTTCCTTCTCCAGACTGTGTCCTCCAGCAGCGGACAGCTGGGAGGCAGCACCGGGCAGTGGGAGAACGTGGGACTCGGGCCCCCAGTGCGGATCCCAGCTCCTGTCACGTTCTGTTTATGTGTCTACGAATAAGCCACTGACCCCTTTGAATCTCAATGTGTTGTCTGTAAAATGGGGATAATAACAACAATACCAATACTATGCTCCTAAGAGATGTCTGGGGTGAGAAAATGCATATGGAAGCCTTTTGGATAATATAAACCATAATTCTTTTATTTTACTGCCCAGAACTGCAGCTTAGAACGTGGTTTTGATGTAGGAGACATCGTTCCTAGCGCCGGGACAGAGGGAGCCGTGAAAAGGCCCACGGAATGGGAGGGGAGTGGGGACTAGCCCCCAACCTCCCCATGTGCTATGGGTCAGAGCAATGACCCGGAAATGTAAAACACACAGGTTAAGAGTTCAATCTCAAAACAGCTGTCACAGATAAAAAGCGATCTGGAACATTCATGTTTTGGACATAATAGTAACCAGGTTTCCCCGTTCTTCACAGGAGGGATCCAATCGTCTCCAGTGCCCAGGAGGCGAATGGTTCGGCGATGGTGACAGGGTTTTGGCTGGAGACAAGGAGAGGACTGTGGGTCTCAGGTAAGTGTGACCAAGCCGCGCTGTGAGGCTTGAGGGATCCGGGCTCTCCTCTCGGCTCTGCTGCTAATTGGGTAGGCGACCCTGAGCAGAGGAGCTAATTTAACTGGACCTCAACGTCCTCGGGAGAGGAGAATAAGAGAGCTCAGAGATGACGAGATTTGAGAATCTACGACCTGATGAAGTGCTCAGAACTAAAAGCTCTTGTGCCACCAAGAGCCATTGTTTATGCGCGTGCATGTCTGTGTTTAGAATCCAAGTGTAGTCCTGAGACCATCCACCTAAAACCTGATCAAGGCACTGGATGAGCCCTTTAGACTGATGGCGTCTGGCATCAGACCCAGGGACTCTTGGGAACAGAGGGCTGACGGGGGGATGGAGGTGGCCCTGACAGAGATTTGGATTCTCTCTTGTTGGACAGCCTTCCTTTTGACACTATTCCAACTAAGCTGAGAGGTGATGATCTAAGGATCACAGAAAGAAAGAGAACTATTTCCTCATAAAGCAACATAAGTTTAAAATAACCCGCCGCAGGGTAATTGAGCCATGAGAGACTCAGCTGTGGCGTTTGCAACAGTATCACCGGCAAAAGTCACACTGTTCACGTGCTGGGGGCTTTCATCTTTACAGGCGCTATCCCACCTATTTTTCTCATTTTGTCACTATGTAATTTTCCAGAAAACTGGCCTGGGGTCATTTCTTTTAAAATTCTGAAAAGTGTGAGTCTTCAGGGGAAACAAATCTAGCTAAGTATGCTGCACCTCGCTTTGCAAATACAGATATGCCCTTGAAAAACTTACATGTAAATATAATTGTGTAAGTCACATCTTATTTTAATGGGCAAAGGGAACTGGAAAACAGAAATCTCGTGGAGGGTTTTTTGATATCAACAATCCTTTCTAATGAACCTGTTGTTACAATTTTGGATGTTTAAATATCAAATTTTCTTAACGAGGCCATGTGGATTTGATTCCAGGATCAGCATCCACTCTCCAGGTCCCATAAGGGTGGCATCTAATTCAATCAGAGGTGGAGACTGTTTCTGATGCCTCGGTGCAGAATAGAAGCAGCTTTATGTGTCAGCCAGGGAGCTCTTCAGGGCTATAGCTCCCAGAAAAACAAAACAAACAAAACCAAACAAAACCAAACAAAACGGAAGCATGGGGAGGGACAGAGGTATCCAAATGTAAGAGCTGAATTATTTCTCAACGGAATGTCTCCAGACCTTGTGTGTGTTACCGATGTGTCGTTTAATGTACTGTTATAAATAGCTTGCTCACCATCGATAACTAATCTATAAGAAAGGAGCTGGTGGCTGGGGTGTGAGGTCCATGCCACATGATTTGGAGTGGATCTGTTAACCCTCTCGGGTAAATAAGCACCATCCCTTGGGACTAGAACCTGAAAGAAATTAGACTAAACTGCACTTAAATGAAAGTAACAGCAGATATTCCTCCTGCTTTTCCTGCTCCATCCTCAAACTCTGGGAGAAGACACATCTTCGAAGCCAACCACAGGACTAATAATTGCTCTGAACTTCTACTCTCTCATTTCTGAAATTAGCCTGGCAACATCCATCCATCCGTAAAATCCAGTGACATTGTGAGAGTTTTATAATTATTTTGCATGGGGCGGGGAGTAAACAAGGGAATTTTGTTTGCATGCATGCATGTATGCATGTATGTACATCATCACAATCTGCCTGATTGAGACTAGAGGGGACAGCTATTTTGGGGGGGCATGACAGAAGCTAGAAGAGCTAGAAAAATCCTCATTATAGAGATGAGAAACTAGAAAGTTTGATATTGGCCTGACTAAGGGTGATCCGGCCTCATCGTCATTGTCTGGCTCTTGGCCACACGCGCCCGCTTCACGCGGGCGGCTCGGATGGTCGGCCCGGAGCTCTGACGTTGGGCCTCGTGGAGTGCTTCCTCACGAAGGCTCCGGCAGTCCTCCGCCGAGCTGCAGTCAACACGGACAGGCGCACAGGGCGCGTGCTGCGTCCGCGTCAAGCCCCCACGCACCTCTGCTAGCAGTCATGCTGGACGCGGCCGGCTTGCACGCTTGCACGCTTGCACGTTCTGCACGCTCAAATCACTCAGAAACCAAACCAAACCAACCAATGAAAATATCGTTCTTATTTGTTGAAATATTCTTGAAACCCTACATGAATTCATGGCTCATAAATAATGCTTTGTTTTTGTTTTTGTGTTTGTTTTTTGTAAATTTAGGGTTAGTCATGGGAACAGAATAAGCAGCTGTAAATAAAATCACAATTCAGGATTCACTAAAAACATGGTGAAGGCCCCAAATAGCATAGCTACTACAGAATACAGAAATGATCTATCCAAAGACTGTGATTAAGGATACTCTGAATAATCACTTTTTGGAAAGAGGTAGGTAGATGGAACCATTGAGAGCGGCCGCAGGGGTAGTTCGCATCAGCACCTTGGACAGCTCCCAGAGGCTCTCCCTCAGCGTCCCGCAAGGACCAACCGGTCTCGTTTTCTGAGCGTTGCTTGCATTCCAGTGAGTGTGTTGATGATCTGGGGATCAACTAAGAAATGCACAGTAATTAACTTGTAATAACAGCTTATTCCTTTCTCTCCCCATCACCCTTTCTCTCCACCGCCCGACTGCCGTTCCCCCCGTCCCCGGCGCTCTCGGACACGCAGAGGGACTGTCTTACAGACGCCTGGTGTGGTTCCCACTCCCGCTTGTGACGGGCCGCACGGCAGCGTTTGCCACGGGCACTGACTGTCTCATTGAGTTTCCGTCCCCTGCATCTCACAGGAGAGACATGGTCAGGAGTTCGGATCAAGAAATCATTCTGGTCAGCTCCAAAATATGGCTACTTGCATGGCAATCACAGCACGTCTGTCCAGTCAGCGATTTCTTTATTCCTAAAGCAAAGGGGCTCCCCCTGAGGACCGTGGTCCCACCACCCGGGCAGCGGCCTGCTCTTCACAGCGGCTGCACGGGCCGGACCCCCGCGAGGTCGGCTGTGGCTCGGCTCTCAGTGTGGCAACTGCCACCCCCGGCAGCCTCGCCGCGTGCTCCACACACAGGCAGGCCTGGCAGCTCCTACTTGGGGGATCACGACCAGGGGCGGCCCCCGCTTGGGCCTCCACATGAGGACCTGGGCATCGTTGGCGTTGGGCTTCACGAGCGCGTTGTGGGGGATGGGCTCCATGCGGCTCAGGACCCGGGGCTGCTCCTGCTGAGTCCTGCCCACCAGCCGGGCCCGCTGCCCCAGCAGCTGCAGTGGGTCCACCTCGATGTCCACCCGCATCCTCCACTTGATGGTCTGCAGGATGATCTTCTCCTTCGTGGTTGTGTTCATGGCCACCAGCCAGGTCGTAAAACTTTGGTCCCGCTTGATCCTGGTGAGCAGTGGCACGTTGCTGTCACTCACCGGCACCGCCCACGTCACACTCGGGTAGAAGTTGTCATTCATGCTGACGGAGAACCTAGAGATCTTGTGGTGGGGCCAACCAGGGTCACAGTTTCCGTGGTGTTCCCGTACCAGGGGTAGCTCACCCCGTCTGAGTCACTGATGGCTTTCACTCTCCCTTCCCGCAAGTCGGGCAGTTCCCAGCTTGACCTGGCGAAGCAGAAGAGATGCACAAGAAAACAAGAGGCTAAATTAATTTTTCAAAAGCTGGAGAGGCGCCTGCCTCTTATTAACACAGCCAGCTGGGGCAAGATGGGACGTTCAGAGGGGAATTCGGGTCAAAAAGTCTGTGCTGTGCTGTTTCAGGATTAGACAGTAACAAAGCAAGCAAAAATTTAAAAAGCCATACCAAACAAAACAAGTTAAATAAAACCACGGCTGGTTCCCGGAAGCGGAAAGCCCAAGGTGTTCGTAACACCCACAAAGGGGCCGCGACCATTTGGGGTGGCAGAATTATAATCAGTCGTTCAGAGCATTCCATTGCGGGAGCCACTTTCTCAGGAAGCACGCGTGGGCCTCAGGCTTGCTCGCCAGAAAGGTTAAAATCGATGTACTTGGGAGGAGCCATCGTGGGAGGAGGGCAAAAGGAGGCCAAGTTAAGGCTACACTAATTCCCAGGAAATCACAGCATTTCTACTCAACAGGGGGCGCTGTTGAGATTGCAGGCACTGGCCACCCCCGCACGGACACGGAAACTGGCAGCAGGCGCTAAGGGCCCGGTCTGCAGACCACGTCGGCGTCGAGGGCGCGCTGCAGGCTGGCGACAGTCGCTCCCTCACGGGCGTCAAGTCCAGCAAACGTGCCCCCTGGGCCCTTCGCTGCTACTCCTGGCTGCCCCTGGCCTGGGACGGAAGGGCGGAGGACATGTCTCCTGCCATGGACTCATCACCGCCACCGTCATCGTCACTGCCACCGCCACCGCAGCTGACACCCAGGGAGCGCCTGCTCCTTCCAGCCACGTGTTTTCTCAGATAATACTCAAGATGCCCCAAGACGAATGGATCTGCATTTCCCTGGACATGTGAGAGCGCAGAGGCAGCTGGGGAACTGGCCGGGTCGCCGCGGACAGGGGCGGCGTCGCGCGCGAAGCCGGCCTCCCTGCTGGCCTCCCTGCGGGAGAGCAGCGACGGTTCTGCCGCACCCCTCCTTCCCCTCGTCCCGTGGTGAGCGGCCGGATCGCAAGGGCTGGCGTCAGCCCCCAGGGAACAGCCGGCGGTCCTCAGGCAGGCTGCCCCCTGCCAGCCTCGGGCTCCTCACGGGCAAGACGGGAGGAGAAAGGGCGGGGACCGCCCAGCTCAGCCAGCACGCGCCCCACGGGCGTGAGGTGTGTGCACACACGGGGGGTAACTCGAGCCCGCCCCGCCTGCTCCTCGCTGTGATAACTGGTGTTTGCGCTTTGGACAATCAGCCATTGACCTGAGCTCACAGCTAATGGAGTCGCCGACGGGGCTGGTAATGAGAACATCGCTCACTGCGCCGCGATGCCTTCCGCGTCCCGCTGTGAGACGGCGAATCTCCACCTCGGTTCTCCCCGCCCACCAGGCAGACACCTCTTCAAAGAGCCCCACGTGGCTCCCCGAAGCCCTGGGGTCACTGAGGGAATGGGGGGCAAGGGCACTGCTGACGCTAAGGCTCCCTGGTGGAGCGTGGGAGGGGGGCGGGGGCCCCACAAAGATGCCTTCTCCTGGGAGAGTTGTGCAGATCTGAGGTGGTGCTGTCCCTGGGCCCGCGTGACAGGAGCCCCTGCCTGGCCCTGCGCTCTATAGGGACCCGCTCAGGGACCTTCTGGCCCTGCCCTCCCACACCAAACAAGGGGTTCTGTGGGGCCCGGGGGACCTCCACCCCTCCTCCTGGACCACAGCCTGGGCTTCTGGGACCTCAGTCCCACCCGAGCGGCCCCAAGTGGCCTCCAGGGCCCACGCAGGCCTTTTCTGTCTTCCTGTGGCACCCCCCCCACAGTGCGCCGGGGCCCAGGCGCCGAACAGGAAGCTGCCCTCATAGAGCGAAAGGTTCATGCCAAGCTCAGGTCCGCGACTCTCCTCCCGTTTTCCCCGCCCTGCGGCTGCTCTCGCCAGCGCCGTCTTCCGGCCCGCGGCTCCCACGAGGGTTGAAAGATGACAACGTGGAAACTGGGGACCAGAGAGCCTGCACGTGCCACCCCCCGGGGCCCCTGAGCGCACAGCGGTGGGGGCCACGCCGGGACCCCAGCCGTCTGCCATCCACCCACACGTGACCTGCCCGGCTCTGGGCAGGCAGAGCGCTGCCGGCCGCTGACCCGGACCCCGCGCTCAACGGGAAGCCTGGGCTGCGGAAGCCACGCGGCGGGGGAGGAGGTGCCTGGGACGGAAAGCGGAGGGCACTGCTCCCAGGACAACGGCGCGGGCGTCCCAGATCGCTGGCTAAGCTCATGCTGCTAGGGCTGCGACTGGGCGCGGCGAAGGCACCGCGGTCCCGCGGAAGCCGGCGACGACGGCTCGGGTGGGTCAGCGCCAGGACTCCTCCACGTCCGCACGTGCGTCGCGCTGCCCGGGGTGCAGGGCCGTGAGCACTCGCGAGGCGGCGTCCGGGCCCTGGGGTGGCGACGTGATCTGGGAAGGACAGACTGAGAGGCGGAGGACTTCGGTGCGACGCGGGCTACTGGGGACACGGACGTGCCAGGGGGGGCAGTAAGGAGAGCGCCTGGGCCACCGGGGAGCGGAGGGTGGTGGCAGCGACGGCCGGCGCTGCTCGCGCATGGAGGGAACCCTCGCGGCGCCCGACGGGGCCGAACCAGCGCTGCCCCCATTCTAAGTGGGGGACCCGGGGGTCAGGGAGGTGAGCGAATGAGCCTGGGGTGACCAGGATTTGAACACAGGCCGCTGGCTCCCGCCTGGAATCCCCGGTGAGGAGCGGGGAGAGGAGAGGAAGCGGCCCGGGCGATGGCCCCGAGGCCGGGGTGGCAGGAAGGAAGAGGAAGTAGCCTCTGGTTTGCCTGAACCTAAAGCTGGTCTAGACCAGGGGAGACAGGCAGAAGGGGCGGCGGTGGCCTTGACAACGCCCCCACGGCTGTCTGGGCATAATCCTTTGTGGGTCCCACCCCCTCCCGTTGCCATGGAGATGCTCCACCAATGTGAGTGACTGATGGGAAAACAGCGAGCCGGATGCTGGCTTCGGATGCTGGCTTCGAGCCTTCCGTTTCTGAAAGTGCTCCTCTTACGATGCTCTCCTTTTGGTCCTCACAACGAGCCTTTGGAAAAGATGTCGGGTTCTGTATGTTTTCGACAAGGAAAGCAACGCCGGCTGTGGAGGAGGGAGTGGCCTGTGGCCGCGGGAGAACCGGGAGACCGGAGCGCGCCCCGCGCGGCTCCGGGGCCCACGCACGCCGGGCCCTCACGCCAGCACGTCCTGCCGGCGCGGAATCCCGCGCTTCACGCTGAGAGGCTGACAGTGCCGGCGTGTCCTGTAGGGGACAGAATTGGCCTGGCTTTCCCTGCAGTGACTATTTGGTCCTGTATGGATGCTGCCGGAGTCCAAATGGCCCCTGATTCTGGAGGGGGCTCTGTGGGGAGCAGGGACGGTCGGGGCCAACTGAGGCTGCGCCGTGCCAGGAGGGACAGGGGCCCAGTGCGGGGACAGCAGGAACCACGCGAGTGCCAGGCACTGGGGTTATGCACCTGTTGCACAGGGCATTTCACGTCCCTTCACTTAACCCTCAGAGCGTCCCTCGGCACAGCGAATATCACGAGACCCATTTCACGTGTGAGACGTTCGGGAGCGAGGTGACTGTCCAAGTGAGGTCAGAGGTGGCCGAGCTGCCCTGACACTCAGGTCGCTCCTGCCCCTGCTCACTAGGACGGTGACCCGAAGGACTTGCCAGGCCCGTGGGCAGCACTTTTCCTTCCTGAGGTGTGAAACGCTCCAGGCAGAGGCCCTTCCTCCGTCCCAGCAACACAGGTGGTGACAGGCCAGATGCCGGGGGCCCAGGGGGACCGGCCGTAGAGGAAGGCACAGGTACCCGGTGAGACCAGGCTGTGCCGAGGGGTCTGGACGGGTCACAAGAAGGTGTCGGGGCAGGCGGGGCAGTGGCCGGGGTGGCGGGAGAGCTCGCGGGGGCAGGCCTGCGCTGGAACACAGCCACTCTTCACGGCTTCCGATTCCAGGGCCGTCTGAGCCACCAGGGGAGGGCAGGACGGCAAGGAGCAGCAGAGCCAGCACCTCCCCTCCACGTGCCGGCGGTAGGCACTGCCCTCGAGAACGCTCGCTCCCCACCTCCGGCCTGTCCTGAGCCCACAGGGGACCCCGGGCCTCCTCAGTCATCCCTCTCCTTGCCCCTGCCAGGAAAGTCTCTAGAGGCTTCTGGGCGGCAGATGAGCACATCAGGAGCCACCTGGGACGACACTCCGCCAGCAGGCAGAGAGGAGGGAGGTGCCGGCTCCCGAGGACCGGTGACACGCAGAGCCGGTCAGATGCCAAACGCAGCAAGCTGACAGCAACGCGGCCCCACCGCGCTGGGAACAGCACCGCCTGTAAACCCTCGCCGGAAGGCTCCGCAGCCCACGTCCAGGCCAGAATGGCTTCTGGATTATGGGTTAGAGTAAACAAGGCAGATCATCTAAGCAACATAACCACAGGGTTTTAGCTTGAAGTGACATCTGGTACCAGCATATTGTCTGTCTCTGAGAAGCTCAAACTGCCAGCCGTCCCAGGAGCCTCTGCTGCTCTCGGCAAGTCTCCTCCCCAGTGGCCCTGAGTCGTGGGAAAACACAAGTCTGGGTTCCAGCTCGTCTTTGGGTCTCGGAGTCCCTGTCATTATGTAGGAGCCACAGCTGGGACGGGCGGTGGCTCACTGTCTCTCCAAGGAGACAGCTGCCCGAAGGTCAGCTAGCATCCTCTTTAGAAGGAAGGAACCTGGGCCACCGGCGTACCAGCCATGTGACCTAGGGGCGAGTCACTTAGCTGCTTTATGCCTCAGTTTCCCCTCTATGATGGGAGTAAGGACAGGCTATCCCCATGGTCCCGAAGCAGTCAGAGACCTGCTCCAACGTCTCGCCCACCTCCCCTCACCCGGCTGGCCCTCCTCCCCAAGGTACCCTTCATGGCAGGCCTACCTGCACCCCCCAACCCACACCCCGACCCCTGCCTCAGGAAGTCGGCCTGGTTGCCAGGGAAACCAGGCAGGAGCCCCAGGATTGGGAGATGAAGAGCTGTCCTTGAAAGAGAAAGAGCGGGGGTTTGTCACGGGCCCTGACCTGACCCCGGACCCCGTTGCATGGCCGGACATCGCTGAAGGGCCGGGCACAGGAGACTGTGCCTGGCTGTCACTGCCCTGCGCCGACATCATTCGTCACCCTTCCTCCCCACAGCTGAGGCTGGTGCCTGTGAGCGATCACAGGCTCCCCCATGCGTCTGCCCGAGGCCCAGCGCCCAGGGATGCCCAGCGCCCGGATGATGCCCGGCACCTGGCCTGTATGGTCACTGATCGATCAGCAAGCTCATCTCCCATGAACGCTGGCTGGGGGCTGGGTGGGCGTTGGTCACTTCAGACGCCACAAAGCTGGGAACCAAGTCACAGAGAGAAAGCTGTGGTGCCTCCGGCTTGGGCGGGGAGAGCTTGTGGCCTCAGCTCAGGGACTCGGCCCTGCTCCCCGCATGGCAGGGCTGAGGGAGCCGAGCACATCCTGGCCTGGGGGGTGGGGGTGGCGGTGCAGGCAGAAGATACAGGGGGACGGGGCGGTCGCGGACGGGCTAGAGCTGCAGGGCCCCTCTGCCAGGAACTGGGAGTCGAGGAGTTAGACGTGAGGGCGTGGACTGGCCCTGCCCTCGGGCTTTGTCCCTGTCACGTGCCCAGGGATGACAGAGAAACCTGAAGTTGCTGGCTGAGCGAGCACGGAGGACACGGGACTCGTGAGAAACGGTGACCAGTATGGACTGTCGACCACTTAGGTGGCCAGAGCAGGCAAGTCCTCTGTGTGAGGACAACCGCTGGGGCCTCGGACCACCCCAGAAACGCTGGCCCAGACCTGAGCCGTCTCTGCCACACGTCCCCAAGGTGAGGCCGCCGCGAGGCCCAGGCGGCTCGGGTCCGCGCGAGGGCTGCACGTCTCAGCACACCTGCTGTCTTCCGCGTCGAGGAGACCCCAGATTTGGGGGGCGTGCCAGAAATGGGGACTCGCCCCAGGACCGATGGGCAGGGTCAGGAAGGGTCAGTTACAGCGGGTCTCTGCACCCCAGTAAACGAGCCTCTTTCAGAGCTTGGCTGTCAAGTCCAGGTACTTGACGTGATCTCAAGAACGTGTGGAGAAAGCCCGAACCTCAGACGTGTCACCCAGCGAGGACACATGGGTGGCGGGTCCTGCGCGGTGTCGCTGCTGCACCTGCAGCCTGCTCTGGAAGTGTAATCAGTCTCTTGCTTCAGTTATCGCTCACTGGGGTCATCCCTCCTTTTTCGGCCGGCTGAAGACTGGGGAAATGTCAGACCCGCAAGGTCCAAGGATATGTCTTTACAACAGGAAGCTGTTCACGTGGTTACTGACCCCAGATGCCTTCTGCACGGGGCCACTGAAGGGACCCAGTGAAGGCAGGTCACCGAAGTTTGCAGCACAGTTCCTGGTACGTAGTAGGCACCATATAAACGTTTAACGAATCTAATTTCTTAAAATACTTAAAATATAACCACCCAGAGAGCGTGGCCCTGGCTTCTCAGAGGCCAGCCCATGACCCGTGGCCTCTCTGTACCACTCGCTGGCTAGATTTCCATGCAGGTCATAGTGGCTTTGCCTAAGAGAAGATAAACCTTGTCCACAAAAACGCATGATCCAGGCTCTCAGAGACCCGCTCAGCACCAGATGCTGTCCCTCCGCCACGGGCGTCCCCGGCCGGCCCTCGGCAAAGCCACCTCCGGAAGTGGCCAGGCCTCACGGGCACCGCCGCTCCCGCCTCGGTTCTGGGGGCGGGTCTCTGCTGGCTCTGACACTCGCTTCAGCTCAGTCCCCGCGTCTTCAGCACGGACACGGGGGATCAGCTTCTTACTCAGCTACCACCTTCCCACTCACAGCCCTGGTCCCCGACAGACAGGCACACAACGGAGATAGGGGTGCAAGGCCAGCCCGCTTCACCCAACGGGTAAGAAAGCACCATCAGGGCTTTCAGGTCAGTGGTCTGAATTAGCCCAGGGGACAGACCTCTGGGGCCCGAGCCGGGCCTCACTTAGGGTCCCCACCCCAACGCTGCGAGACCACATGGAGCCCTCATGCCGCGAGAAGACATCGCACGAGGGCCTGGGCGACCCGGTCATCCCTGGGTCTCACGGACGAAGGGCAGTGCGCAGTAGCTCCCCACTCCGCCTGCCCCATTCTGCAGACGCCCCACGAGTCAGGGGGCGCCTAGAGTACATAGGGCGCCCTGTCACTCCAGCAGCTGGGCGTGTGGAAGCCCCTGGCCTTGCGCCATCAAGGGCCGGCCACGTCCACTCCCGTGAGTGCATCCTTGTGCCCGGGCTCAGGCCAGGCCCTCTCTGCAGCGCCCCATGTCATCCTCTGAGTACTAGGGCTACCCCATTTCGCAGGTGTGGAGACTGAGGCCCAGAAAGGTTACATAATGTCCCCCAAGCACTAGCTCTAATAAGTGCAGGAGCTGGACTTCAGCCTGGGTCATCAGACTCCAAAGACCGTATTTTTGGGAAATCCACTTAAAGTGCATTATTAAATTGGCATCAGACAGATGAGATGTAAAACAAATAAACAAACAAAAAAACAACCCCAAAACTGTTTTCTAATTAAAAAATAAAACTGCAGAAATTGACCATAAAGGATCAGGATCAGCTGTGCCCGGTCTGACGGTCACTCAGCCCCCAGGCCCTGCACACCTGTCCTGGCGTGGGCAGCAGGGCCCTCAGCAGGGCGCCCTGGGCCAGTCCCTGTCCTCGCCACACTCCTGTTCTCCCTCTCAGGGTCCTACCCCTCCACTTTCCTAGGCGACGAGGTGGTTTAGTGACAAGCCACGCTGGGCAGATGCGACAGCGTGGTGTGAAATCCCACCTCCCTCACGGGCAACTAACTAACTGTAGGTTCGAGGACATCCCAGCTCCGCCTGGCTCTGTCTGCTAAACAGGGTTAATAGCTGCTTAATAGCTACTCCACAGAGCCGTGGAGATGAAATGTGTGAAGGCAGAACACAAGCAAAGGCTCTGTCAACCTTAGCAATTAAGTACACAACTAAGTTTATTCCCATCCGGGTGTGAATGACCACTAGGGATTTTGCATTTTAAAAGAGCCTTCCGTTGTTTTTGTTAATGAAATGTATTAAGGTAGCCATATTGTTGCTGGGAATGTAAATGGGCAAAACCGCTGAGAAAAACAATGTGGCTCTCCTAAAAAAAACTAAGAACGACCATCCGATCCAGCAATTCCTCTTCTGGGCGTTTTCCCCCCAAATAAGAAAACACCACTTCAGGAAGCTACCTGCACCCCACGCTCACTGAAACATTATTAGTCATAATAGCCAAGACGTGGCGACAACCGGTGTCCGTCGACGGATGGCTGGATAGCGACGTGACCCTTGGCTTTAAAAGAGAAGTTGATGAAACGCGCGGTGCTCAGGTGAGTGGGGTGTTGAGGCGGCATCACATTCGGGTGCCCCCACCCCGCACCCCGGGAGGCCTGGCGTCCCGCCCGCCGTGAGCCGCCTGCCGGCCTCGCCGGCCTCTCACTCGAGGTCGGCCTGGGCGGCCGCAGAGACAGGCTGGTTTCCTGGCTCCGGCGGCTGCTGAGGGGGCACGACGAGCCGGGGCCTGCACGCAGGTGGGCACGGGGACGACGAGCCGGGGCCTGCACGCAGGTGGGCGCGGGCACGACGAGCCGGGGCCTGCACGCAGGTGGGCGCGGGCACGACGAGCCGGGGCCTGCACGCAGGTGGGCGCCGCGGAGACAGCGGGTGCTGCCACGGGGGGGGGGAGGGACCCTCCAGCAAGAGCAGCAGCAGCACCCAAACTGCCGTCAGCCAGACAAGGCCCGACGCGGGCCGAAGGGTGGCGGCATCGGAGCCGCCTCACCACCCTGCAGGCGCCCCTCGGGACGGCACGTCCATCGGACGGACACGGCTCATCCTTCGGCATCCAGCCAGAGGCTTCCTGTGCGCTCTGTGCCGGGCGCTTTGGGGCTATGGTGACAAAAACCGTTGCTGTCGCACACTGGGACGTCGAGGTGCTCACGCCGTGCTGCCTGACAGGATTCGCGAAACGAACTCTGCAGAACGCCACCTAGTGCCACTTAGAGGCCAGGACACTGAGGCTCGGGGAGGGAGGTGTCCTAGGCCGGGGCGGACGGGAGCACTCCGACCAAAGGCCATTGCTCGTCCCTCCTTCCTTCACTCACTCATTTGTTCAGCTGCTCAGTAAGTCATAAAGTAGTTGAAGTTTTTCAGAAGTGATTTTTTTTTTAAGGTCTGCCATCTTTTAGAAAAGACGGGCCAGAGGACCCCGGGGCCCGTGGGAGACCGTGTGCCACCGACGTGGCCTCCCCAGGGAGCACGGCTGCCCTCTTGGACACAGAGAAGGTGAAGGAGGTAGGAAAGTGAGCTGCGCCCCCTTCACACGGTGCCCCTCCCTTCTGCTCGGCGCCCAGCGGTCCGGAGACCGATCGCATTGGGGACACTGAGGCAGCGGCAGCCATCGCTCGCTCATTTCATCCCCGCCTCACCCCCTGAGGAGGTGTTCGACCCCTAACAGACGAGAGCAGCGGGAGATGGGCAGGAGCTCGGGCCCGCCCGGGGCCTGCCCCAGCCTGCACGGGACACTAGGGGACAGACCCGCGTGACGTAGTGCCTGCCATTCCAGCGGGAACACGGCCGCACCGTGGCCCCGATGTGCAGGACAAGCTGCAGCAGGGAGAGACCAGGCGCAGGAGAGCGCGCGGCCCCCAGCCCAGCTGGAGGCGGTCAGGGTCGAGGGGGGCTAGGGACCCCCTGCGATGAGCCCAAGCCAACCAGGGCCCTAAGAACGCTTTTGAGGGGACTTTGAAAATGACAGCCCAGTCAGACCGCTCTTCTTAAAACCCTTTGTGGCCCCCCCGTCACCCCCAGGATGAAGGACACGCGCTGACCTCATCTCCCGTGACGCCCCAATACACACGCGTGCCCGTCTCCCCCGGAATGAAAGCACCTCAAAGGCAGGGCCTGTGTCCAGTAGCCTCTGGACCCAGAGCCCAGAAGAGGCCACCACACCTGCAGTGCCTGACGTGCCTCTTAAGAGTGAATGCGTTCCCGCGGCTGAGTCACTGTCCCACAGGGGAGGCCAGTTCTGCTGTCCTCGGGGTCTCATGGCAGGGAGAGCCCAAGCCCCGCAGTGTTGGTCAGCGAGGGGAGGGAGGGTTTAAAGAGAGCGGGGCGCACAACCCCATTTCCGGGGCCCAGCCCCACGGGGCGTGCTCCCTAGGTCCTGACACAGAGGTGACGAGGGTCAGCTTGTCCGCAGACCCCGGGACAGTCCTGAAGTCACTCCGTGGCCTGCCCCCGCCCCGTCCTTGGCAATCCACCCGGTGGCCCAGCACGCTTGAAACCTTGAGAAAGTTCTGTGCGGGTGCTGAGCTCGCCACGTTCACCCTGGATGGCTTCGTCGCCGAGACAAATGCTCCTGAACTAATTTTCAAGGAGAAAAGAAGAAATGCACTTCAAGCAAGAAAACTGGGTGTCTGGGAAGTGCGCCAGCCCGGAGATTTCCAGCAGGACCGGAAGGACCAAGTCCGCCCGCATTCCATCAGCGTGGGGGCGGGAGGCAGCCTCCCCGCCCCCGCAAACGCTGGTCACCTCGAGGACACAGACGAGAAAGACTGAGCCTGCCCAGGACAGCACGACAGTGCAGAGTCCCTATTTTAAAAGAGACAACAGTACAGTTTAGGTTCTGTGTGTGTGTGTGTGTGTGTGTGTGTGTATTTTCTGTAAAAAACCAGAAATGAGGCTGTACCCCCACCATCGTTTCAGCGTTAAGCCCGGGCCACACAGCCTCCGAGCCCCTGGGGGACTCAAGCCTGTCGGTGGCCCTAACCCAGGTGGCCCAGAAAATAAAGGAAAATTGTCATAAGCCACCAGGGACTCCCAGAAGCCTAGCCAAGGTGACGTGCTTGACATGTGCGTGGTTCCCGGGGCCCAGCTCAGACTCGGGCCTGAATTTGGAGGGTGACATTTCCCAGCCGGGGAGGACGGCAGAGGATCAGAGGCAGCGCTCGGCGCGGGGCCCCGGGTCGGCTGTCGCTTGTGCCCGAGCTCCGCTGGCTCTCCCGGCCGCTCAGCCCGTCACTGCCGAGATGCGGATGCACAGATCCCAGTGCCCTGGCTGGCTGACTGTGCCCGGTCGCCCACCTGGGAGGGCGCCAGCCCCTGCAGGTATAGGGATTGAACCCGGAAAAGGCTGGAACACTGAAGGGCCGGAGAGGGGAGGCCGAGGAGCGGAACGAGGGGGGCGCAGCCGGTCCGTGTGGAAACGGTGTTGCTGCTGCCGCGAGTCACGGCGTTGGCCTCAGCGGGCGGGCGCGCTGGGCACTGCGCCCGCGGCCCCCGGACGCACGGGTCCTGGGGCCCTGGAGGGCGGCGGGTGGAGCAGAACAGGGCTGAGAGCCGTCCAGAAGACGAGCGTGGGCGGCGAGCCGAGGACGCCTCGTGAACCCCATCGCCACCGAGCCCGTGGAGGGCTGAACGGTGGCCTGGGACCGGGGAGCACACCCGCACGCAGGCTCAGGCCTGGGGGCCCCCAACCCCGGGCCCCTGAGCCCCTCTCCCACCGGCTGGGGCCCTCCCACGCGCACTCGCAGCTCTGTTTAAAGTGTCAGGCACGCATCAGGCACTAGATAAGTGGCCGTCACGGTGATGGCTGCCACCGAGAACGTGTTCTCAGCTTGAGCAGACACCGAACGGAAAAGCCGGCAACGGCAGAGAACGTTCACCAGGTTGTCTGAACGCCGGGGGCCGGGGGCGGGGGAGCCAGGGAAGCCGCCTCTCGGAGAGGGGCCCGGAGCGCAGACGCCGCTGAGGGACGACGTGATGAAAGGGAAGGGGGGCGGGGGAGAGCTGCTTCGTGGGAGAAAAATGAGCCAGTCGGGCCACCTGCGGGGCCAAGATTCAGCGCTGACTGAGGTGTCCCTGGGAAGGGCGGAAGGCGGGGCACGCAACGTGGCCCATCCGCTCACACCCTGAGCCCCAAGTTCAAAGGCCACTTGCTTCCGGCCGTTTTCTGGGAAGGAGCCACTATAAAACACACACACACGTGGCCTCAGCGACGGGGAAGCAGCGCGGTCCGCGCAGCTGCCAACTGGCCCCGAGCACTGCCAGAGAAAGTGACCCGGGCGACAGGACCAGCTTGCCAGGGTGATGAGGCTGGCTTCTCGGTGACGAGCCAGTCTGCAGGGCTGTCCCCTGCCCCCTTTATGCCCTTGGGGTTCTGGGCGCCATCGCCGGGGCCAGGCTAAGGTCACCGGCAGTGCGGGAACTCAGTGCGGGAACTCAGTGCGGGAGCTCGTGGCCCCGGCCCTGAGGGCGGGCGGGCGGGCGTGGGCGCTTTGTGAAGCCGGTGGGTCGGGGCAGGACCTCTGGCTCCCGGAAGGCAAAGTGGCCCCGTTCTCCCTGAGGGCTTGGCCCGCGCCGGCCCCAGTGCCCTCCGGGCCTCATGGATGAACGGGGAGGCAGGGGCCGGGCCTGCAGAGCTGAGTGTCCTTCCTCATCAGGAATCTGCCACCAACTGCAGCCCGTCCGGATTCCGCACTAGCGATTTCCCACGTTCACCACCGACGTCCCCGCCAAGCACTGCTCCCTGTTACCTGCTCCCCGCAGACAGCTGCTCCCCGCTGTCTGGCTCCGCTCAGCGGGGCGGGATGGGAAGCCATGAACACCTTTCACCGGAAGAACTATTTTTACGGAAGCCAGTTAACGAAAACAGGTAGATTACTGTGCACGAACATCGAGGGGGCCCATCTGGAGGCTCCTACGGGCCCCGCGAGTTCCGTCACCTGCGGGGTGCACCCCCTCCGGGGACTGCCCGAGAGCCTACTCCTCAGGGGTTTCCTTAAGACACCTGCACACGCACACGTGGTGTATGTCTGCCCCGGAGACGGGGGGACAGGGACACGGGATCTAAGCTGACACAGCAACACTGACACCCGGCACACATTCTTTTGTGTTCAAGTCCAAAACCCTGAGGACAATTCCCTTCTGAGCACAGGGCAGGTCGGGAAGGGTCCACCGACTCCAACGGCTGAAGGGGCGGGGGGAGCGCAGGGGCAGCAGCGGGTGCAGAGCCGGGTCCCACCGCCCGAGTCCTTCCGTCTCCCGCGGCGCGGTGACAGCCTGCCGTGCCCCCGTCCATTTCACCAGCACCACGGAATAAGCTGCGGCTGCTTTTCTGCTCCGTCCAACAGCACGAGACGTGCTGGGTCACGACATTCTCCCTGGAAGACTCTACGGGCAGAGTGACGGCAGCTCCAGCTCCGCGCTTTCTGTGGCCAGAGAGGGAAGGGCCTGAGGGGAAACCTAGTCAGGGACCCACATGGAAGGTTCCATCTGCTCTCGAGCTCTGGGTTACAGCCCCAAGCGGCGCAGGCCCGGGCCAGCCCTTCCGACTCAGCCCCAGGCCTCTGTCCAGCAGGGAGGGCAGGTCACCGCTGCCTGCATGCACGTCTCTCCTCCGAGGAGTCGCTGACGGGATAATAACCCGAGGCGCTTTAGGGTCGGTGCAGACTGAGCCCATTCTCTAGCAGTTGGTTTTGGTTGATTAGGAAGAGCTCCAGCCCCCCAGGACCAGGAAGCACCCCAGTGTCCTGCGCCCACAGGTGGAGCGCAGACGGGTCTCGAGAGTATCACACGAGCGAAACAAGTCACATGGAAGAAGTCAAGAACCCTGATCTCACTCATATGTGGGATACAAAACTGAAAGCGACAGACAGGATAAACCAACCTAGGACAACCGACAGACACAGACAGCAGCTCAGGGTTGAGGGGGCGGGGAGAAAAGGGTGAGGGGTCGAAAATATGGTGACAGAAGATGTGGCTTTGGGGGCGTGAGCACACAACGCGATATCCAGATGACGTGCCACGGGATTGTATGCTTGAAACCTGGATAAGTGTATGAACCAATGTCACCCACAAATGAGTGTAACGGAATTTTTAAAAATAAGAAAATAAAAGCAGTCTCCAACTTAAAAAAAAAAGGCGGAACGTGAGACGCAGTGGCCTTGACACCACGTCTTTCCAAACAGCCCCTTTGACGGAGACCTGTCACTATGTACCTTCAGGGGAGTTCTAAATATAGTCAGTGTCTTATAACCACGCTCTGCGAACGACTGCTTCCTCTGTGGGACCCGCCGGGAACGAGCAAGGACCGGAGATGCACGAGAACAAAGCTGAGAGGATCCTGCGGCCGGCGGGTGTCGGAGACTTACTGGAGTCCAACCTAACGCCACGTGTGACTTCAGAGCATGCTTTTCCTAAGAAGTGCCAAGTGCTTTAAAGATGCCGCCTTGATCTTCCTGAAGCCGGTGTCTTGAAAGCCGAGCCTGCAGGGCAGGGTGGGGGCCAGGGAAGCAGGCGTCCAGCCGTGTGCTGACCCCGTCTGAGGTCTGGGGACGTGGAAATCTCTACTCCAGCTACGAGCCAGACGCCCTGTCCGCGGTGTAAGAGCGCTCGGGCCTGCAGGGAGAGCGGGCTGTTGGCACCTGGGCACTTCCCGGCTCGGCTGAGCTCCTCTGAGACGGGGGGCCGCACGGCCGCCGTGACCGTGCGGGCCCACGTGCTGGGCACTGGGGCCGTGACGGGAGTGTGAGAAACAGTCCCTGCCCCGTCAGTCGTGGAGGCAGGACCCCTGCAAGGACGGCATGCTGCCCCCTCCCACAGAGCGCTGAGGGCTCTCCTGCCCGGGGGCGACGGCAGGTCATCTCTGCGGGGACCCGGCGGGGAAGTGGCCGCTCCCGACGCACGGTCCACGACAGCGGGCGCTGCTCTGTGCACGCACACGGAGGGCACAGAGACGGCTCCGGAGCGGACACGGGGCAGAGGCGGGCCGGCCGGGACTGGGCTCGCCGCACGCCTGGCAGGACGTGTCGGCAGAGAGCGGGCCCGGGGTTCCTCGCCGGGCACGCCTGGGACGACGGGCGGGTGCCGGGTAGCATAAGGTTCGTCTTAAGCCTGCTGCGTCCGCAGGCCCGGGACAGGAGACTGACGAGCAGGCTGACTGACGAGGACCTCTGACCCGGGCAGAGCAAAGCGATGGGTCAGCGTTCCCACATGCAGAGGCCTCTCAGGTCAAGGGCCCCATCGGCGAGGGCTGTGGTTTGGCCCCGGGGCTGCAAGTGTAGACTCTGGAGCCGGGTTCAAACCCCAGGTCTAAAGAGCTTCAAGACCTTGGGCAAACCAATTTCTCTGGGTCTCAATTTCGTCACCTGTAAGTAGCCGTGAGAATAACAGGATCTGGCTCACAGGGTGTTTGCGAGAATTAAATGAATCAAGACATGAAATATTTGGGAACACATACGAGCTGGACGTCAGTGCGTGGTAGAGGCTGGGACAGGGGACCAGGGAGCGGGCAGGGAGGCCCCCTGGGGAGAAGGGAGGGTGACCCCAGTGGGGGACTGCACGTGCACAGGCCTGGGGGCGCCATGGCTGAGGCTGCAGCAGCTTGGTGTGGCTTCGGACCGAGCGCTGAGGACCGGCTGGCACACGGGACAGGTGAGTCGCTCCTAAGCAGGGCGGGTCAGGTACCAGGCCTTTGTCACGACTTGCTAAAGAGTTTCAGTTTGTCTTGAAGGACATGGACAATCTCGGAAGGTTTTAAGCCGGAGGGGGTGACACGGTCAGACTGACACTCTGAGATGCCCACTCTGGCTGTGAGGCAGAGGACAGGTGGCCGAGGAGGAGAAGGTGGAGGGGGGCTGGGGGCAGGGGGCCCGGTTAGGAGCCCAGGTGGCGACGCGGGTGGGTAGGGTGGGCGGGGCTGGAGAGGGGGACAGATGGACCCGAGAAAGCTCAAGCTTGGCAGGTTCGGCGACGGGACCAGCAGACGCCAAAGCAACACCAACAGCCCGCACGGCCCCCACCACGCAGCAGGGCCTGCGCGGAGGGCACGGACCACCCCGGTTCGTCCTTCCCCAAACCCTGCCAGCCTCGCCGCGTGGGGTGGGCAGAGCGAGGAGGAGATGGACGCCCTCAGGGCCTGGAGGACGGAGGACACGCGGCCTGCTAACGTACCGCTAAAGAAAATAAAAAAGGACGGTGTGTTTATCAAGGAGAAAGAAACGAGGAGGCAGCAAAGACGGCTGACAGAAGGCGCCAAAGACACCCCGACCCCGAACGGGGGGGTCCAGTAACCGGTATCCCCAAGGGATAAGGGGATTGGTGGGTGCCTGCTTCTAGTCCTTCAGGAAGTAAACACCAACGCGAAACGGCCTGCCAGTCTGTCGTGCGTGCGTGTGTGTGTGTGTGTGTGTGTGTGTGGGAGAGACAGAGGGACAGAGAGGCAGAGAGCGAGAGGCAGGGAGCGAGAGGGGCACCCGGAGCCAGCCGTGCTCAGCACTGGCACGGGAGGAGGAGCTGCGGGCAGGGGGCCTGGCAGCGGGTCCGGCCCTCTTTATGAATGATCCTGACGTGGGTGTCGCAGGAATCAGATCCGCAGATGGCAATGCACTCGTGGGAGACGAAAGAGACAGATTTAAGCCCAGGATCGCAGGCGCCCGGAGCTGCCGCTGGAAGGGACGTGCGCGCACCACACACTTCCTACAGGATGAGCTCAGTTCCGGAAGGTGGGAGGCAGGCGCAGGGGGTGGCGGCTGGCTGTCCTCGTGACGGGCGGGGGGGGGGGGGGGGGGACGGGCGCTGGGGCTGCGGAGAGGGGGCAGACAGAGGTCTCCTGCTCAGAGCAGGCTGTGCCGGCAGTTGACAGACAGCGAGTGGGCGGCTGCTCCTCTCCCAAACCTCAGCTATTTCTCCGTAACAGGTGTGATGTAAGTTTCCTCAGGGCAAACCTTCAGCTGCAGAAGGGGAGAGCACAGGGGAGGGACGGAGCCCAGGCGAGGGACAGGCCTGCCCGAGACACCTGCTCCCGACCTGCTCCCTCACCTGAGGCTTCTCTCATCCTTTCCACAAAAGCCACAGCCCTCGCCCAGCCTCCTGCCTGTGACAGGAAGCGGTTCTGGGCTCCTCTGAAAAGCCAGCGTCACGGGGCCTTGGGGACAGCACCTGTTAGAGCTGACAATCACTTAAAAGCCGTATTATCTCAAGCTTTGCCCAAGACCACAGGTGATAGGGCGGTAGGTGAAGCATGTGCCACCTGGCGGGTCCTGGGACCAAAGAGCCACAGCCCCTGTGACACCCACAGGCTCAGGAGGCCAAGGGCTGCAGCGTCCCACTCCCGGCCTCCTCCCCAGTGCAGGTGCCGCCAGGTGGGCCCGGGGCGAGGCTGCCCGAACACGCCTGCCCTCCGCCCTCCGGGGCGCCCTGTAGGATGCAGCCAGACGCCAGCCCTGCTGAGTGCCCTGCCCGTGCTCGTGAAGGTCCAGAGGGCCTCCCGGAGGGCGGAGGGGTGTGGAGGGGCCCGCAGAGTCCAGGACAGAGCACAGGAGGGGAGAGGGGTCAGGTGTTTTCCCCAAGGCCCTCCCAGCTGCCTGACTTTGAGAGAGGCCACAAGGCGTCATCTCAGCAGCGATCAGCAGCGAACGGCATCTGGGATCTGTTTACGTCGAAGACAAGCTCAAGCCGGATGCATTTCCAGCGCCTGGCAGAGCCCATCTACGCGAGTTTCCCGAACGGGCGTGGCCGGGTCTTCTTCGGGGTGGGCTGCACACGAAGCTGATGCCCGCGCGCAGGACCCGGAAGGCCGGCAGGGCGGGAAAGGGGGCGACGAGTGGAGACTGAGTCGGAAGACACGTCTTCACATCCGCGCCTTCTGGCTGGGACCAGCCACAGAGCATCTGAGCCTCGGGTCCCTCACGTACGAGAGGAGACGTGTCTCCTCTCTCAGCTCCTGCGAGGAGCCAAAGAAACGGCATGAGCAGACGCGCTGCGCCAGCGTCATCGCCGAGACGGAGTGTGGCCACTAACGTGGCTTAGACGTTCCAGAATCTTCCCTGAGTACGGTTCAGGGCGATGCTTCCGGCCTTCGGTTCAGCGGACTAAAGTCTCAGAGTCAAGGCTACGGCTGCTTCCTTGAAGAGGCTCTTGACGCCAAGGGCCAATGCCTGCCTCGTCCACGCGGGGTTTTACAGTACCTGGGACCACGGAGCTTCATGTTTACTTAGGATCCTGCCTCAGTCACTTCTTCCACCTGAGTTAAACTTACTGATTAGGGGGTCAGGGGCACCACAGTGAGCCCATGCTCACGTTCGGAGCCTAGAAGGCCAACTGGGTGGCGAGGTGGACAAAGTGTGGAGCACGAGTCTCGGGGGCCGTGTCCCCGACATTCAGCAGAGGCCAACGGTCCCCCGGCACGTGTTCCTTTCAGCTGGGCTCATAAGCCCGGAGCCGTCCCGACTTCCTTTATAGAAGCTTCAGGCCCTCGGCCTTCCTCAGCACGCCCTGCCCGGGCTGCCTGCGCCTTTGTGACGATGACCTCCAATCTCTTTGCAGGGCTTCTCCTGGCCACCAAGCACACACACGAAGCCGTCAGCTTCCTAGAAATCCTGAGCTCCTAACCCAAACCCAGGGCTTTGAGCTCTGGGTCTGGCCCTCAGCTGCCTGAGCTCCAGGAGAGGCCAGAACTAGGGGGTCAGAGGGGACCTCGCCCTGACAGAGGGGCCAGGACGGGCTGACTGTGTGCATGGTGACCACGGCCAGGAGAGGACGCAGACTGTTGAAGGTGGCAGCTGCCACCTCTCGCCGGGACGCTGTGGTGAGAGAGCTGGCCCAAAGCCGGGGCGGAAGCCAGGGAGTGGGAGGCGTGGGACAGCCTCTGCTGGCAGCTGCCCGCCCCGGCCAGGCGTCCCCTGGGGCTGGAACCCCACGACGAGCTTGGGAGAGGGAACCCACAGGGACGCGGCAGGGAGCTGGCACGATTCTGCCCGCGGAAGCCTGGATTTACGCGTCCACGGCGCCCCCTCCGCTGGGTGGGCCGGCACCATGCCCAGCACCATGCCCAGCACCAGGGCCGGCCGGCCGGCCAGCTCGAGGGCCAGCTCCTCGGCCACGCACGTTTCCCTTCGCGGCGTGAAAAGTCTCAGCCTCTTTCCTGGCCGTACCAGGCAGTCAATAAATATTTGTCCATTGGTTATTTATTTCCCGTTCTTAAAAAATTTAACTGAAACATAGTGCCTGCAAGGTAGCGCGCGCTGTTCTAAGCACCAGAAATGACTCCTCCAACCTTCCGAACTCTGCGAGGCAGAGACTGTGAACACACCCTCTCCCGGGTGGGGAAGCGGGGCCCGGAGAGGTTAAGCCGCCTGAACCCGCACAGCTGGTAGTGTGGGCGGGGGGCCTGAGGCCCCCCCCAGAGGCTGCAGCCCACGCTTCTCAACACGCGGCCACCTCTGGTCAGGGAGGGGTGAAGGGCACTGCGTCCCGGTGGCCGGTGGCCCCGCAGCCCTGCCCCGCCGCCGCGGGACACTCTGTGCGCTCGCCTCTGACGGCAGCCACCGCGGCGCGTGCCCAGCTCCGCGGCCCACCCACTGGCGCAGGACGCAGGGGTCCGGCGGGCTGCTGACACAGAGGACCCGTCTCGATAACCGTTTTATGAAGATGTGTGTTTTCCAAGCTCGCGGCAGGTAAATCTGGACATACCTTTTGTACACTGGAATGGCTCAGGTTCAGATGTTCATGTTACGTGCTGTTCCCAGGCTTCCCCAGCCCTGCTGGCCTCTGAGCGATGACGAACGGATGACGATGCCCAGTGACAGTGGTCAGAGCGGATGTAGAGGGTTCTTTGAACCTGGTTTTAAATTCTGAGTCCCACACTGTAAGTTTGGGCAAGTTTTAGGATGGTTCAAAAGCCTGGGTTTCTCCAGCAAGACAGGGGTCATGTGCACTGAAGCGAGCTTTACACGATTTATAATTGTGTAGAACACCTAGCATCTCAGGCTGGCACTGGGCTGTTCGGTGACGAATCCATAGTGGGAGGGGACTCGCCTGTCAGTCCAGGAGGTGAGATGCAGCTCAGATCTCTGATGGGCCCGGAAATGGACACGAGAAAGGGGACAACTCACCCTGTCACCTGGGTGGCTCTGACCCTTCCCTCCCAACACAGTGCCTGTGAGGCTGGGTCACTCCTGGGGTCTGTCATTCCACTATGGGGTGTGTTTCTCAGAAACATCATATGCTTTCCTAAAAAATTAAATTCACGTCATTGAACTGTCACTAAGACACAGTCTTCTTTTAAAAATACACTCGATCCTTTGAGGACCTCGGCACGCCACTTAGCTTTTGTTGCAACCCGTCCTCCAGGTCCAGCAAGGGCTGGGCGAGCGCCTGGCCTCCACCTGCTCGCGCCCTCCTCCCCGCCTCTCCCCCTCCAGAGGGGCAGACACAGCGCGGTTAGGTCACGCCCCTCTGCTAAAATGCCTCCAGTTCACAAAAATAAAATAGAAAAACAAAACAAAACAAGAAAAACCCAACCAAACCATAGAAACAGTCTCCAGGCTGCTCGGGTGCCCCGCCCAGACGTCCCCCATCTGCTCCATCCCACGGGGCCTCCCAGCTGAGCCCTGCTGTCGGGGAGGGCCCCTGGCTCCCTCGCAATCTGTCATCTTTGACACCACTTGGATCCTGTTTCTACTGGGGCTGCCAGGGGCCCCGAGCTCCCCTTCCTGTCCGAGGGCAGGGGGCCAGGGAGCCCATGTGCAGCACCAGCATCTAGCTGGGAGGGGGTTGGGGTGACAGGGCGTCTGGGTGTTGGGGACCCAGACTAAGCTCCCCCTTCTCTGCACACCCCCTCCCTCAGGCTGTCTAGCCCTCTGGCTTCCTGCTGCTGGAGTTGGGTGACTCTGGGGAGACCCTCTCCTCGCCTGCTTGCTGGCCCAAGGGTCTGGGGACGAGGCTGGTCTCCCCACTCCTGGCAATCATGCTGACGCGCCTGGGTGACTGGAAGCTGCCCCGGCCTTGCTCCCTCTTGGGCCAGCGGCCGCCTCTGCCCACAGACTTGGACCGTCAGCAAACAGGGAGGGGGGGCGGGGGTGAAAAAGCAGGAGGTGGGGACCCCCAACTGCTGCTTTCCAGACCAGGGAGCCCCAGCTAGGCCACGAGCGGGCCACCTGCTCCCATCGGGCCCGGCGTGGCTGGCGCAGCCAGTGGTGAGAAATGATGACCGTGGAGTCGGAGGGGCCCGGGTGCGAGTCCTGCTCTGACCTGCCGCTGGCCACGTGTGCTGCCCCTCTGGGTGTCAGTGTCCCCGTCTGCAAGGTGAGCAGCTGGATGCGGCAACTCCCCGCACCGACCCCACACCCGCTTCGGGGCGTCCGCTCGCCCGCCACCGGCATTTCTGGCTGTCTCCCTGCGCTCCATCCGAGGCAGCTGTGAGGGTGAGGGGTGCTGCCGAGGGTGAGGGGTGCTGCCGCAGGCGCTGGGGGTCCCTTGGGTCTGACTCCAAGACTCTGGCCTCAGCGGCCTCATGTCCTGACCAGCTGAGCCGCCCAGCGGGGAGGCGGGGAGGCGGCTCTTCCCGATTTGACTTACGCCCTTTGTTTCTTCGAGGACAAAAGCAAGTACTTGGGGACACGCAACACTCCCTGCTCATTCATTCACTCGGCCATTCATTCATTCACTCGGCCATTCATTCATTCACTCGGTCGCTCATTCTTCCAACCTTAACGAGCTAGGAGAGCCTCAGGAGTCGCTGGAATTCTGCTTTCTCACCCCGGCTCTGTCGCTTATCAGCCGGCAGTCGCCGTGACAGAGACCCAGCCTCCCCGGGCCCGGCTCCTCATCTCCAACACGGGGACAGAAATGGCTGCAATCTCAGACAGCACACATGCACCATTCAGCATGAGATTCGAGTTCAGCAAGTGGCTGCTCTGACTGTCACGGGGTGAGTTGCTCGTGGCCTCAGGGGGAGACAGACGATAAGCAAACACCTGCCAATCTCTTAGAGCACATGCCTGTCCCGGCAGGAGTCGGGACCTGGCTGTGAAGGCCGGGGCGGCCAGGAGGACATCTTCCACAGGAGTCTGCGTTTTGTTCTTTGGCACATAATCTCATCCTTCCTAGAAAATGTGAAGGTTGTTCACAGAGGTCAGAAACAGACTCTCCAGTTTTTGGGTCACTCAGAAGAGACTGGTCTCGAGTTGGGTTCCCAGGCTCAGGGCCGAGGCTGCTACCTAGAATCGAGGCTCGACCGGTGGCTGTCAGGAGCAGGATGAACGAGAAGGCAATGTTCTGCTCCGAGGGCCAGCGCCCATGCCCACCAAGCCTCTCCCTCCCATGCGCCTGGGGGCTGATTCCCCGCCCCCATCCCACGCCCATTCCTGGTGGTTCCCAGCCTTGCCGAAGCCCACCCCTGCTGCCCGTGCCCAGAAGCCCCGGCCTCCTGGCCTACTGGCCCCTCCGGACACTGCACAGCTTGCTGACAGGACGTGATTATGCTTCCCATTAGCCAGACGCCCCGGCCTCGGATCACCCGGCCTGACACAGGCCCACAAGCCGGCTTGGGAAGGTCAGGCTCCGAGAGGTGGGCCGGCCGGAGGCTTTCCGCGGCGACCCCACTGAGGGGCCACCAGAAGGCACACGCCCTTGTTTATTTTGTTCCAATCTGACAGCCTGAATTGCTCCTTGCTTCTGCTCTGGATGCGTTCAGACGCCCTTCCCTACCCTCTGTCTGCAGAGGCCACTGAGCTGAGCGACCCAGAGCCCGACGTGCCTGGCTCCTGTCCCAGCTGCGGGACACGCACTTGGTGCCAGAGGTGGGGGGCCTGGCGCGGGTCCAATGCCACCTGTGCCTGCCGGAGTGACGTTGGGCCCACCATTACCCCGAATGGGAGAAACTGCTGCCCTCAGTAGGTTTCGGGGTTATGTGAGCGCCCCTTACACAGACAAAATCGTGAAAACCCATCACCAGTATCCTGAAAACACACCGGAAAGAACACGCTGAAAATAGCTTCGGACCCAAGGTGCTTCCGGGGTTGGCCTCGCCGGCCCACGCAGGCTAGAAAAGCCGCCTGGTCCTGAGCACACACGGCACAGTTCACGTGCTCTCGCTTGTCCCCAGAGTCCCCAGCTCGGCGCAGATCGGGAGGGCGACTTCTGGGCGGGCGAGTGGACCACCGTCCTCCAGCTTTTACTCTGCTCTGGCTCAGAGTGGGGCTGGGGGCCGCGGCGGCTGGTGGCGCAGGGACCCCTCCCCAGAGTCCGGAGCTCCCGTGCCGGGGACACAGCCACACTCTCCCCTGGCAGCCGCCATGCTCCACAGCAGTGACAGGGGCAGGCGCACAGCTCGCTACGGTTTGGGGGGCCCCTCGCAGTTTCCCCCTCTCGGTTCTTGCCCTCGCGGTCTCCCCTCTCGGTGCCTGCCTCGCGGTCTCCCCCCTCTCGGTTCGCCCTCGGTCTCCCCCTCTCGCCTGCCCTCGCGGTTTCCCCCCTCTCGGTTCTTGCCTCGCGGTCCCCCCTCGGTTCCTGACCCCGTAGAGGAGACGGCGTGCCCTGTGGCTTCACACTCACGTGAGCCCGACGCTGGCTGTCAGAGGGCTCACAGCTGCCACTCGCACCGGGCCTTCTGCCTCGGGCCCATGTCGGGCAGCCAGTGAGCAGTTCCAGCTGCCCGGTGTCCCAGACCCTGAGGAAGCAGGGGCCACAGGCTAGCGTGGCAGAATGGTACGAGATTGTCCCGCTGTCACGGTAGAACCAGAGGCCCTCGCCTCCAGCAGGGAGTCCCCTCTCTCCTAACGGGCTCCAAATGGCAACCGAGGGATGAGCAGACCCAAGTCGGCACCTAGCAGTCCGGGTGACTGTTTGCTGGGGCCCAAGGCCGACCCCCATGGCCAACGTGTGCCCATGGGGCTCCTGGGGCACGGGCACCCAGATGGCCAGCGTGGCTCCCTGAGAGCTGAGGGCACCCCACCCCCGGACCTTGCCACATGGGCCCTCCCTCACTGGTGGGCCACCCGCGAGGCCACGTGCGGAAAGCCCCGGCTCGCAGACCCTTAGTGTCACCTCATTCCCCTCCTTCCTTCCCCGTCCTGTGACAGGGCCTCCCTGACTCACGAGGCCTTCCTCGATGTGATGATCACCCTGACACCGCACGCTCACGCCCCCACTCACCAAACGCATCACAGCACAACCCGACCCAAGCACCTCACCGACTTGGACTCGCAAGAACAGGGTGCCTGCCCAGGGCTCTGCCTTTGTGGGGAGCACCCCACCCTGTGGGTGTCTCTGCCGTGGGCGTGCGGGCTCCCAACCCCCCTAGGGCCCCTGAGTCCTCGCCAGACGGCTCTGACTGCAGACTGCACGTTGCTTCTCGTCACACCCCGTCTATAAGTTGTGGCCACCTCCTATGGTCTGTTCAGCATCCACGCACGGCAACGGTGGCCCCCGTGTCATCTGTGACAATTCCCTGGAGGGAGCTGCACAGTGCCCCACGTGGCCTTCGCACAACCTGAGCTCCTCAGAGGCGGGAGTGAGGCCCGTGGCCACGGCAGCCATGGCCACTGGCTCCTGTGCTCCTGACACGGGCAGGCGCCGGCCTGGCCCCGCCGCGGCTGGGCCGAGCTGGGGCAGCCGGTGTCCAGGGGGTCAGGACATGACTAGATGTGTGGCCTCGGGCAAGAAACCCGAGCTTCCTGAGCCTCAGTTTCCCCAGCAGTAGGACGATGTCACGACGGCAGCTGGCTTGCAGGGCCGCAGGGAGGGTCAGACGGGATCAAGGGCCATGCCAGGCCCCGGGCCCCCGCCCGGATGCCAGCCTTCCTCCTGCCCTGGGAACTGGAGCATCTGCACACCTGGCCCCAGCACTGGCCTCTGCCACCACAGGGACGGTCACAGGCACGTGCAGTTCCCGCTGCCCCTGCTCTCTGCCTGCTTTCCACGCAGAGTCACACCGTCACACCCAGGCTGCCCAGCCCAGCCCAGCTTTAACTTCCTACTGACTTCTCCCTTTAACTCTTCTGCAGGGTCGTCCTCCTCTGCTCCTCCTGCCCGGCCCCGCCCCCTCCTGCGGAAGTCACACTTCATCTCAGGAGCTTACTGCGCCCTGATAGGACCCTCTAATCCTCCAGGCTCAGGGAAGAGGAGAGGATTAGAGGCAGGGTCAGGCCGGTACCCCTTCAAGGGCACGCCGGGCTTCCTGCAGGGCGGGATCCTGCCTCCCCATCGGCTGCTCTAGAGCAGGGCCAGGGGCAGCTTTAGCTACTTCTGGACCATGAACCCCTGGTCGGGGGTAGAATGGGCATGGGGACAGGGGTTGGCACGAGTGGCCCGGACAGTCACCAGGCTCCCCAGACAGATGGGCTGAGCTGGGCCTTAAAAGCAAACTGTCGGAAGGTGGCATCTCTGTGGCCAGTGAGGGACACACGTAATGCCACCCTGCACGTGCTGGCAGCTGGGAGCAAGGGGAGCCTTAGCTTGGGGACGACTCTCCCAGCTGGAGCCTCACAGCCCCAAGTCCTGGGTCCAGGCCACAGGTCAGCGACGCAGGCGAACAGTACTGTGACAAGCTTTCCATGTCACGTCTCCTTGGGCAGACACCGAGTGCCACTTTACAGCCGTGGCCATGACTGTGAGGCCTCCGTGTCTGCCAAACGCCGCTCCTGGTGCACAGAACACCGCGGGGACAGAGGGCGTGGCGGAGGCAGGCCGGTGGCGCGGATGACGACGCACGTGGGGCACACGGCTGGGCACTCGGCTCACGCGCTAAGCGGCGCCCGGAACTGGCAGAGTTCAAGAGCGTCGCGGGGTCAGCCCGAGGGTTGCGTGAAAAGCTAGTTTTGAAGAGAGACATGATTTGGAGAAGAGGAAAGACTATCTGAGGTCAGAAAAATGGCTCGTTTACTTATTTCTGCAGCTGTTCACTGAACGTGTGCTCTGGGCACGCTGGGTCACCGAGCGGGAATGGGGAGAGCCTGCCTCACGGAGCCCGCGCTCCGGCGGGTGAGTCAGACGTTCAACACGCACACGACCATCTTCTCAGTAACTGTAACAAGCAACGGAACAGTGTGTTATTAGAGAGAACAGAGGAACCCTAATTTAAACTGTAAGCCAGGGGCAGCCACTCTGAGGAGCCGCAGCTGAGACCCGAAAGAGGCTTCGGAATTTGCTAGAAACGGGCAGACGAGAGCACTACAGACAGAGAGCGGCATGTGGCACAGCTTATGAACTGGGGCGAAGGTGGCTGCGTCGGAGGAACTGGGACTCCGAGAGCAGGAAGAGATGGTCACATTGTATCCAATTTTACAACGGGAAGTCATTAAAGGATTTAAGCAGAAAAGCGCCAGCGTTTATATCTTTAAAGTGTCACTCTGGCATGGGGAAGAAAGAGGCTGGTGTGTGTGTGTGGGGGGGCAAGAACGGAGGTGACAAGCCTCCGTCAGAGCAGCTGACATGTCCCGAGATGGAAGGGGCAGCTGCAGAGCACCAGGGGGGTTACAGAGCTGAGCTGCAGATGGGGTCGGGGGGATGCGAGGGGGGGCTGGAGGCGTGGGGAAATGTCAAGGACACGAGATATTTCGACTCAGGACCTGGAGGTGTTATTTACTAAGAAGAGGAAGAATAGTGGAGGAGCGGATTTGGGGCCGGAGCTGCAGCGCTGATCAAGGGTTCAGGGCGGGCTGAATGTGGGGTACACACACACGCACTCACACGCGCGCACACACACACAGCCGCCCAAGCTGCAGGTGACTGCCTGTCACAGAGAGCACCAGCTGGCACTGGGATGGATGAAATTACCCAGGGAGGATGAAGAATGAGAAGTGTCCCAGGGACCTTTTTTTGGGGTCCAACTGGGACAAAGGAACAGCTAGCAGAGCAGCAGGAAAGCTGAGAGAGGGGAGCGTTTCCAGACGTGGGACGCTGCTGAAAAGGTGGGCATCTCGCTAAGGCGTCAGCCGGGTCTGGCAACGTGGCAGTCACAGACGGGCTGAGCAGGAACAGCGCTGGGATGAACAGAAGCCAGCCTGGCCGGACCACAGAGGTGGGCGCTAGTCAGCCCCCCAGCGACGCTGGCTCTGAAGCGGGGGCAGAGAGACGGGCGGGAGCTGAGGAAGGAAGTGAGCTGTCACCTCCTGAAGTTTCACCGGGGCCGAGGTCCCCCATGGGCAGTTGAGATGGCCCCCACCCCGTCAGCCCAGGCCGACCCGAATGCCCTCACAGCCCAGGGCACAAGGCACGCGGACGGAGAGGGGGCGGGCCTCCAGCCGCCACCGGCTCTCCCCCGACCTCAGCCGCACCGCCTCCGCCCTTCGCACATGGACCCCACGTCTTGTTCAGACCTCACTCGGGAAACCTCCTGGGTGCTGGATCCCAGTACCACAAACTGTTCCATCACAAAGGCCTCATGCCTCTGCCGGAGGCTCCCGCACGCCTGAGAGCCTGGGGAAGGACGAAGGGGCACGACAGCCTTCGGGCTCCGGCCTCAACCCCGTCTCTTCCAGATCCCGCCGCCCCGGCCCCCCAGCAGACCCCGTCTCCCGGTTCTCCCGCCGGACAGCCCACTCCTGCCAACCCGGCCCCCTGAAAACACCAGCTACTCCCGACCCCCGTGCGCGCGCTGTTTCCTCTTCAGAATTAGCCCGTCCTCCTCGCTGCAGAGCCGAACCCCATCCACCCCTCAAGTCCAGCCCAGTCCTCACACCTCTAGAAAACCCTGCCCGGTCCCCCGGCCACTCTTGGGAGCACTGGCCCTCTCTGCGGGTGCCCAGGCCACCTGCGCTGGGAACAGAGAAGCTGCTCGCTTATTCTTTCCTTTTTTTGCGGGAACCTGCACATCGGAGGCGCTTGGTAAGTATGTGTTTGCTGACAGGTCGACGGAGCGAAGCAGTGCCCCTCCTCCCCAAAGGGCGCAGAGCGGCAGCAGAGGCTCAGGGCGGCACCGGTGTGCTCACGGGGCCAGCTGAGAGACAAATGGTGTCGTGAGCACTCGTCAGCCTGCTTTCCATCGATTCGGGAAGTTCCGAGTCACCTGAGTGCAAGTTCAGGCTACGCTCTGACCTTCACCGTCACCAACTATGTCAATGGCCGCCGAAGCTCACCCTTTTGGGAAATGTTGAAAATTTAAACCACAGAAGTTCATGTTTTCTTTCAGTTAAGCCCCGTAATGGAGTTCTCTTGCCGTTCGGAAGTGTGGAATTCCTCTGGCACTGTCCCTTCTAAAGTGTTGGAAAGACAGCAGTCTCAGCCAGACCCCCGAGCCACACAGCTCACGCTCCTGGCAGTGACCACGCCGCGCAGGGGGAAACCCCGCCGCGGTGTTTTTCCCTCTCAAGGTGCTGGCTGAAGGGGACACGATTCCCCCCAAAACTGCAGCAACTTCCATGCAACACGAGCGTCTGTTAAAAAGTTTACACTGGCGAAGTTTTCGGGCATCGGCATTTTGTGGAAATTGGTTCAATCGAATCTCCAAAGTGGCCTTAAAGACACGTGGAGCGCTGCGGCCCCGAAGGGACGGGCAGCCTCCGGATGCGGATCCACAACGACACGCGTCACGATTTCTCGGGGGATAGTTTTGCTCCCCTGCATCGACAACATGAAAGCCAAGAATCTTAAAGTACCGAAAGCGGCACTTTAAAAGCAGAACTTTTCCCCAGATCCCAAAGGCGAGGACTCGGCGCGGCAGCCTCAGGGCCGGCCCCGGCCCACACGGGCCAAAGGTGGCTGCGGCATGGACGCAGCCGCCCAGCCGCGCAAGGACACGTGACGAGCACCGCGTCTGTTTGCATCGGGCCTCAGCTTCACCCGAGATGGGGCGCATTTTCCTTTATGCCAAGAATTATTTACGTATTTGTTTTTAATTTGCTTATTGACGAAACGTGGAGCCTTGGGGAAAACGGAGCTGTTCCTGTTCAGTCCCCTCTGGCTTCCTCCGCAGGGGCCCCAGGCTGCAATCACCGACCCCCCACCCCCCAGCAAGGTCACACTGCCGGCAGGGCCAGGCCGGGGAGGCAGAGGGAGGGTGGCCTTGCCCCATCTGGGCCTTTCCAACTTGGCTACAAATAACGGGTTTCTAAAACCACAGCCTTAAGAGACACATGTGTTCAGACAGAACCATTCTTTTGAGGGTGTGTCTGTTTTTACATGATGTGATTCACCCAAAATAACACCTCCCCCATTTTTCACATCCAGCTGCCTTCCCGAAAGACCAGGACACAGCGCGTGAGGCGCGGAGGGGGCCGGGCTCGCACACACCTGCGCTGGGAGCCAGCTTCTCCAGCACCGCGCTTCCGAGCTGAAGTTCACCTCTGGGTGGTGGAGGGAGGAAACAGCGACCTGTCAGCATCCCTTTAGCACCTGTGACTAGTGTGAACTTGCATACTCCCCGAGTGCCGTAAAAAGCCTGTCAACTGCTGCTAAAGAGGCAGTGTGACCTTTTACGATGCCATATTCATGAGGTGAACCTTCGGAGCTCTAGAGTTTTAGGTTAATAAATGAACCGAGCTTGGCTTTCCAGAACAAGGGTTCCCTATAGGGTGCGGGCTAATTAGGCGCTCTAGACCTACATTGCAACGGGCAGGTAGGATGCAGGCCCCTAACCTTCCAGCCAATGTGGTGGCATCGGCTCACAGTCTACTTGGGAAAGGAAGCCGGCAGGAAGTTATGAAAATTCGGTCAATAAAAGCATCCTGGAGGCGGCAGCCCGGCCTGCGGTTCCGGGCAGGCTGCCGCCCGGCGACTCTGGTCGCCGGGAGCCGCGAGGCTGGGTCTCCACCGCGGCGGCCGCGCCCCGCGCGCACCGAGCGGCGCTGCTGTCAGAAGTTGGAGAGCCCCCAGCTCGCAGACCGGGTTCGGCCGCCGGGGGAATTCCTCCCAGCGCCGCCATTAGGAAAGTTCTGGAGTAAGTAAAGACCTTAGACCGACAAGAGACCCACTCTTTCCTGGGGCACATGACGCGTAGTGCGCCGCGCCAGCCGGAGCTGCGCGCAGAGGCCACCAGCCCGGCTCGGCCGGGACGCGCCCCGTGCCGCCCGCTCCCACCGCGCAGGTCTCAGCCAAAGGGCGCCGAGCCAGACCCGCGGCTCTGCAGGGTTTGCGGTTCCTGATGAAAACGCCCCAGGCTTCTCGGCCTGGGGGAGAAGGGCTCCAATTCAACAGTCCAAGGAACCGGGCAGAACCACCTGGCCCCGCTCGGACGCCCGGAACCTTCCCCTCCAAGCCCGCTCCGGTTTCTCCAAAGGACGCGCGGCACAGCCCATGCGCCCCCGCACTCCACTCGGCTCCTCTCCACAGGTCCCCTCAAACTCTTCCCGGGAAGCCCCACAAAGCACAGACGGCGCCCCGAAACTCCCAGAGCACTCGCCAGCCACCACCTCCTGGGTCGCTCGAACCCTCCTCGCCGCGTTCTTCCCGCCCCGCCCTGTGCTCCTCGCGTTCCGGGGAGTCAGACGCAAACCCGGAGAAAAGGCTTCGCGAGGAGCCTCCCTGCGCCCGCCCTGTCACTGAAACAAAAGCGCAGGGGAGGGGGGAGGTGAAGCGGAGGCGGAGGGAGCTTGGGAGACAGGATGGGGAGCGCGGGGGGAGCGGGGGAGGAGGGTCTCGGTGGGGAGCAGACACGGGGGCCAGGGACCCGCTCGGGCCCCGCGCGGCCGGTCGCTTACATGCCCAGGTCGCTGTACGTGTTGAAGAACTCCATCTGGTTGCACGCCTGGATCCAGCCCACCACCCAGGTCTCGTGGCGGGGGATGGGGGGCATGACCACGCGGGCCGAGGCTTTGAAGTAGGGGGTCTTGTAGCGCAGGACGATGGGCGAGGTCTCCTCGATGCGCGTGGGGCACTGGTCGATGGTGGCGCACACATCGTACACCACGATGTTCTCGCGCCGGATCCGCGCCTTGCAGGTGATGCTCTGGATGCAGCCCATCCTGCCGCCGGCCGGCGCGGCGCGGCGGGGGCAGCAGGGGCCGCGCGGGCAGCGGGGGGCGCCCGTCACGCCGGCATGGCGACGCGCCGCCCGCGCCCGGTGCGGCTCAGCTCGCGCCCAGGAGCGGGGCGCCGCCGCCGGGCATCCTCCGGGGGAGCCCCCTCCTCTGGCCGCCGCGCGGGGTCCCCGCTGCCCGCCGCCGGCCCCTCTCTCCCTCAGGCGCGCGGGGCGTGCGCTCCTAGGGGGCGGCGGGCGCCCCCGCCAGCTCCGGCGCCCGTGCGGGGGGCAGGGAGGGGAGCAGCGCTGCGCAGAGGGCGCCCACCGCCGGCCGGAGCCCCCGCCCCTCGCCGGAGAGGCGGCGGCGGCCGCATGGAGCCGGGTCTGCCCGCCGCCGCCGCCGCATGAACCTCTGCACCGCGGCCGCCCCCCGCGAGCAGCGCACCCAGCGGCGGGCGGCCGGGCGGCGGGCGGAGGCGGCGGCGGGGACCCCGCGCGTCCGCCGGCTCCGCCCGCAGCGGCCGCGCCCACACCGCTCGCCGGCCGCCGGGCGGGGGGCGCCGGGGCGGGGGCCGGGCCGCAGGGCCCGCGGGCCGCGCGGCGGGCACGGGCTCGCGGCGGAAACTGGCTGTGCGCCGCGCGTTTTGTCCCTCTCCGGCTGCCGTCCGGGTGCAGGGAGCCGGCAGGGTGGGGGTGTTTAAAGGGCCGCGGGCGCGGGGCGCGGCCGGACACGTGGGCCCCGCGGGGCTGGGCGCGCCAGGGTGGGGTGGGGTGCGGGCGAGGGGGCGCGGCGCTGCCCCGAGTCTGGTGGCACCTGCACGCAATGTCAGGGGCAGCCGGAGGGTTAGGGGGCGGCGGCAGCTGAGATCGGTCTGTCATTTATACTGTAGTTTGCCAGGTCGAGACCGGCCTGAGCCCCCAGCTCTCTGCCTTGGAGGGGCCGGGGCTCCGGTTGCGGGGCCGAAGGCCGTGCACGTACTGGCTCTGGAAGTTTTCTTCCCAGCACGCATGGTGGGGAGCTGCGGAGGGGGGGGGTGTCCAGAGAACCCCTCCGAGCCTGGTGCCGGGTCACTGAAATTCCGGCATTGAAACACCACGCTCAGGTTTCACTCGTCGCCCGCCTTCCTCCAAATCTTTTCCTTGTCAGAAAGCGCGCCCTGGGAGTTAGAGGCACGGTGGACCCCCAGCACCGTGGTGAGTGTGGCCTTTCCTGGAGACAGGCCTCGCCCAGCAAGACCCTAACCAGGGGTGCCAGACATAACCGGGACCTGCTGTGTACAACGTGAACCTGAGAACTTTTGGGGGGAACCAGGCTGGATTTAAGTAGTAACTGGTTAATGATGCGTGTCCAGGACACCCATTTGCAGTACGCCATCTACTCTGTAGAAAGCCTGGAATCTCAGACCCATCCTGTGTTTGCTTCTTCAGAGCATCGCATAAGGACTGCACGTGGTGACAGACCCACAGTTGTCTGTGAAGGAATGAATGAATGAGAGAGAAAAGAATAACCTCACTGTGACTGTCCAGTGGAAGCTGCCAGCACACACACTGGACACTGAGTACAGTCCCACCCATGTCCTGTGTCTGATAGTGCGGCCTAATGGGCCAAACAGAAAAAAATGTTTAGCACATGCTCTTCCTGGATATCTTTTTGCATTTTCAAAGCTCATAGGCACCCTGCATTTCTTCTGTGATCATTGAACGTTTATTTGCTGGTGCCCAAGTGTGAAACACTGACTTAGCGGCCTCAGCAGGTTGTCTTTACCTAGAACAGATGTGATGAGTAATTTAAAAATCAGTCGAGATCTAAAACCCCTCTTCATCCTTATTTTAACTTTTCTGGCACCCAGATTCACTTTACGGTTTACAAAAGCTGTTTCTGCTCTTTGACATCACGCTTCTGTCCATCACTAGGTAGCCGCAGATCTTAATCAGTGGTCCTTTCATTTAGTCAATACTCGCTGACTGTCCAACGGGAGCCAAGCACCATGCCAGATGCTAGATGTAGAGATGACCCAGCATCCCTGGGCCGCTGACGGCACACCTCTTAACAAGCTGGCACTGGGAGCCGGGACACGCTTTTATAGCGGCGTGTGTCCAGCACTGCGGGAGCCCAGAAGGGAGACCCTCCGAGATGGTTGCACGCGCTCTCTCGCAGTCGTGACATTTGCAGTGCATCCCAAAGTTACTGCAGTATCATCAAGAGTGAAAGGACAGCATAGGGCAAGAGCTGGGAAAATGCAAGGTGCCTACACGTGTGAAAACACACGCGTGTTCAGGGAGACAGGCGGCTCACGGTCAAGGTGTTCTGTGCAGACGCCGGGTGTCCGAAACCCCGGCCGGGAACCAGTCACTCCTGGGACCCTATCTTGATCATCTGGGCAAGCCAATGAAACAAGCTTTGCATTTCGAGAAACGTTACATCAATTCAGAAGGTAGACCAAGGACAGCAGAGGCGGGACGTCAGGATGTCACGATGACGGACGGTCTGGCCCTGAGTGAGGACAGTGCCGTGGGGCCGGAGAGGCCTGGCTGCATTTGAGAGTCATTTAAGAGGTAAAATTGATTTCGTTGGTAACTGATTGGATGTTGGAGGAAGAGTCTGGCCAACTCTGAATTTTCTGGCTTCAGCAAATAAATACATGGGATCTTAATAGTCAAAACGAGGAGCTAGACGTGAAAGCGATTGAGCCTATGTGTTGTCATGTTAAGGTTGAGGGACTCGGAAGGTATTTTGGGGAAGGGGCCAGAGGTTGAGTTTGAGAGGTTATTACGTTTCCGGAAATAGGCCAAGAGAAAAGCATTTAATTGGGGGAATTTAGTTATCTTTGTTGACTCGAGTTAGTTGTCAGGCTGCAATTTTGTACATTAATGTCATTCCTTTTCTTCTGGAAGCACATGCTAAGCCTTCACAAACAGGGTCAAGCAACGATAGGCTTCCCCAAATTATATGAAAGTCACATAAAAGAAAATAAATCTTTTTTTTCAAACTGAAAATGAGACCTTGTTATACCCAGAGTGCCAATGTAACTCATTCATAGACTTGAACCCTTGACATTCTCAAAGGGTTCACCCATGACCTTCATGAGTCTCCAAAATCATGAATGTCACCATGACATATACTTTCCACTGTAAAATGCAGTCAAGTGTAACTGAAAAATGTAAGGGATCCTTTTATGGTTCTATAAATATGGGGCCAAGGAAATTTCTAAAGCTACTTAAATAAATTTTGCCATTAAAATAAACTCCTTACTTTATCACATCTGTACCTCAGTAACTCCATATTTCCCTGACTCTGCCCAGAGAAGAAAGTGCATGGCAGTAGAGAATGACTCCATGGGTGGTGGGAGGGGCGGGGGAGGGCAGAGCCAGGCTGTGCTGGGAACAGGTGTTGGGCGTGGTCCATCGTTCCCTAGCTAAGAAGCTGGCAAAGACACTCTGGCCTCCTAGAAGGATGTTCAAATTTGTGCCTCAGAAAATTACCACACTGACAGGGAACTTTGGGATCACACAATGGAGACTGTTTTTCGGTCATGAATATTCAATCTGCAAATGGCAATGGACCAGCACCTGTAGGTCAAATGAAAGTTCTCTTCCTCTCTCTCCTCCTTCTCCCTCCCTCCCTTTCTCTCTCTGCCTCTATCTCTCTCTGTCTCTCTCTCAGCATGGTGCTTCCCTCTACCTCTGTGAGCATCCTCTACCTGCTGTTAGCACCTTTCATGCTGAGTCACATTGTGTGCTCACAGTTGTCCCCTTCGATAGGCAGTTCACTCCTAATGGGACTGTGTCCTCAGGTCCTGTCACCCAGCCTAGTGCCTGGCACCGAGGAGTAGCTCAATAAATGTCTGAATGACTCAAAATTTTTTCAAATCTGATTAAATATTATTTCCTGTAACTTAACATGAGCTCCATGCCTTTACCTCCAGCAAGCCTGTGCTTTTACCCCGATTCTTTCTGCACGGAACCTCCTTGTCCTTTCACTCTGTCCCCAAGATGCTTCCTTGAGGTCGGGTGATGCCCTCTGCCTTGGAGCACGAGCACGACTGGCGTCTCGGGGGTCGCTGGTTCTGGGCACTGAGACATGGAGACGCTGCAGTGACGCGAGCTCGATGACAGTCACTCCTTGTGAATAACTTCATCGGGTTCGTTGTGGGGCACAGCACAAACGCGCCTTTGTACTGGATGCTTTTGATGTACGTGTGCGTAACAGAGCCCCTCGGTCCCCCAGTCAGGGCCTGGGGCACACTCCCGGACGCTGGCCTCTCGCCTCCCATACAAGCCGCTCGCTTGGCCTCCCGTGACCCCACGCCCGGTCTTTCCAGAAGCAGGGCGATCTCTGACTTTCTTTTTCCTGTCAATTGACTCATCACTCAGTTTGTCAAGTAAGCTTTTTGGAAACTCTGGGTCACAGGGCCTATTTTCTGGCTGACGATGTCCAAGATTTTCAGAAATGGTAGGACAGACTTGCCCCTGGAGCCGCCAGAAACACAGAGGGATTTCCATCCATCTCGCGTGGTCCACAGACAGGCGAGAAGGCAAAGGGACCCCGAGGGCCAGGGGCCCAGGACTGAAGAAATCGCTCCTCTTCGGGGCGAACCCCTCCTCCTGCCACGCAGGTCGGAGTCACAGCTTCCCTTCCAGGACAGGTGGCTCCTGGTGACTGAGCCATGCCGCCTCTCCTCCCGGCACTGACCCTCCCGGCACTGCCTCTCCCCGCCCCCGCCACCTCCCCACCTTGGCCGGTGGCGCACCACACCCTCACAGGCTCTGCCCTCAGCAGCGCTCTGTCTTGGTAAGACAGTGGCCACACGTTCTAATCCCACCCTGCAGTGACAATGATGAGAGAAGCAGGGGTCTGGGAAGGAGCATCGCCAACCCCTCTCACAGATGGCTGCACAGAGAGTAAGGGCCTGCCCCCCCAAGGGGACACCTGGCAAGTGGCGGGGCTGAGATTCAGATCTCTGGCTACACACTGTGAGTCAGCCTGGCAAGAACGTCCATGAGCCCTTCAGCTAGACACGGTCTCACCCCACCCCTGCCCCTCACCTCTCCCCACACACCCCAGGCACTCCTACTGTGAACATACAGTGGACGCGAGTGACTGACGTGCGAGGGAGCTCAGCGACAGGATTTTGTAATGGCTTCACAGAAGGATCAAAGGAGAAGGAAGAGACAAGGATAAAGCTAAGACTTGGAGGCAAACAGCTTACGGGAAACCCAGTCAGAGGACAGCGGCACTGGCGCTCGGTTTGGGAGGCATGGTAGGGGACAGGGGACGGCGTCCTGGGGGCAGCAGGAAATGCACTGTGGGCGTGGGGACCCACGGGGCCACGGGGAGGCTGGGACCAGAGCCTGCGGCTCCCCATGCCTGTGCCCCACCCCACCGTGCCTGTGGCCCCCGCATCATGCCTGTGGCCTCCCACCCCCCACCCCCCTGCCTGCGCGATGACGCGGAGGGGCCTGGAATGAAAGGCTAACGCACTTCGAGTCTGACAGACCTGGTCTAATCTCAGCTTGGCAATGACCAGCTGTATAATTTTGAGGTCCCCAAGATCGTTGTCCTTGTCCATAAAATGAGAACAGAGAACGCAATGTCTAGCTGGCAAGTGAGCAGCAGCCGACTGTAAATCTAGTGCCATGCCTGGCACACAGTAGGTTCACAGTCAATAAATGGTGGCGAGCGTTATTATCGCCACCGTAGAGGGTGGGCACGCGCACCTGGTGGACGATGAAACAGCCCCTGCGGGGGCCTCAGAGCGCCGGGGCCGCCTGGCCGCTGCCCTCCCGTGTCTGCTGTGGGGTCGGCCTGGGGGATCAGCTGTACGCTGGTCGCACAGCTTGAGGTCCCTGGTGCGACCACCCCTGCAGAGGGACCCTACTCAGCAAACGCCCTGAGCACAAGGCCGTCGCCTGTGCGGGCTTCGCTTTGGCCCGAATCCCGTTTCTTTCCCCCGCCTCCCTTCTCCCGCTGGCCTCATCTGGGACGAGGCGTGTTGCCCACGAGGGAGCGCAGATGTGGGAGCCACAGGTAAGCACCCACGTGTGTCCACAGGGTCCCTCCTCCCCGGGACTGGCTGCGGTCCAGCTGGTCCCCTCCGTCTGCACTGCCGCTGCCACCTGCTCTGTCCTCCCTGCTGAGGACACTCGCTGGTCTCCAAAACAAGTGACCTCCACCGGAGCAGGCGGAGAAAACGAGAGAATGTCTGCATTCAGCTTCTCCTGTCAAACTTCCTATGTTGACGTGTTTTCCTAATGAGCGCATCAGCACCGCGGCACGATGGGCGTGCTGCGCGGTGACCGCTGACAGAGAAAACTGATCCCTTCTCGCAGGCGTCCTCGTCCCAGTCCTGCTCTACGTGCCACTGAGAAGCATCTGCTCAGACGCACTCCCGTGGCTCCTGGGCCTGTCTAGAGGCACCCACTCACCCACTCACCCACTCATCCACTCAGGGCTGACGGGCGTTGTTTTGCGGCTGGGGATGCGAGGATGAGCCGACGCTGGCCCGGGCGCCCCCCGCTCCAGGTGATGAGTGGCGGAGGCTTGTGATCCGGCCCCTCCCCCCCTGCGCCTACCTGCGGGCTCTGCCCCTCACACTCGGCCGCGCCCAGGTTCGCCCCTGCGCTCCTCACCTGCACGCCGCACAAGCACGCACGCTCCGCGAGGCGGGGCTCTGCTCCCTAGAGTGTCACAAACGCACGCACGGTGCCACGGTGCCGGAACAGAGCAGGCCCAGGGCACTGGACTGGCTGCTGAGCTCACGGGCTCAGCCCATGCCACCTCTCTTTCGGCCTCGTCTCCAGGAGCAGGGCTTTCGGGTGACACCTCAGCCTCGCAAGGGCCACCGGCCACCACCTTCCAGACCCGCACTCTTCCTCACAGCGGTGACCTTCTCAGGACGTGCCGCCCCTCCGGGACTGCCCCATCGCCATCGCCTCCCCTGCTGGGTGTGAGCTCGGAGAGGGTAGGGCTGGGCTCACCCGTTTCCTTGTTTTTCCCCAGCTGTCAAAACGATGCCTGATGCACAGTGGTCATTTACGAAACGTTTGTTGAATGAGTCGGGGACCTCGTCTTGGTGACCTGCTGAGCGTCCTCGTCCTGCTGGAGCGGCTGTCCTATCTCGCCCCGGGGTGGGAGGGCAGTCACCTGCACTGTGCTACTTGCTCGCAGACTCCCCGGTGCTCTCCACGCCCTCACGGCTCCCGGCTCTGCCCCCTGCCCCCGCCAGGACACGTCCGCGCTCCACGGAGGCCAGGCCTTGACGCCGTGCGTCCCCCGTGGGACCAGCTGCTCTGGGATCCGCAGGTTAGCTGCAGGCCCCGCCCCTTCCACAGCGTGCTGGGGGCCTCGCCTGCAGCCACAGCAGCAGGTGTGGGGAGCTGTGGGGGACATCCCCAGGGATGCGGGGCGGGGAGCACTGATGCGTGCCGTGCTCACTCACAAAATTCCACCGGGCCTCAGTCTAGGGGAGTAAACACAACGCGAGGGCAGAAATCCTGTTAGCATTGGAATAAAGTACTCATTTTTATTACCGCTGGACACTGTGATTTATGATTTTATGATTTATGAGTAGAAAGCAGGTCCAAATCACAGTATAATAACGGGAATGAGCAGTGTAGGGAGAAAACCCCACTAAAGGGAAGGAGGAAACTTAAGATTCTCTTTGGATTGGGTATTGTGTTGGCCGGAATAGGAACTAATTTTATCTGTGGGGCTCGGTAAGCCTCATGCAGTGGAAGCAAAATAGCATTAGTGTTTACACTTCCCAGGCAACAGGAGGCAAAACCCACAACCCCACACCAGCGCAAGGCCAGATCGCACACACGCTCGGAGCTGGGTGGGGAGGCCAGGCTGGCGCTCTAAAGTGTTCGAAGCACAATTGATTGTGTCTTAAAATAGGCCCACAGCCCGGGGGCCTCACGGGAAAGTTGTCTCTGAAGCGTTGCGCCTTTTGGTTAGCAGGGGGCAGGTGGCAGGACTCCCGAGCCTTGGGCGGGTCACGTGAAGCCTTGGAGCCTCACTTTCCCCGTTTGTACTTGTAATTCAGAAAGATTATCTTCGGCCTATGATCTCCAGATGTCCTTCTGTTTTTGTTTTGGGGGACTCTCTGGTAAACTGGGGCAGAAGGTAAGATGTGAAGGTTAAGGAGAGGGCCAGAGAGAACGCTGCTCCCCGGGGGACGGCGTGAGCACGTGCAGGCACTGTGTCTGTGTAGGGAACAGGGAGAAGGCCCTGCGCTGAGGGCGGAGCCTGGGGCGGTCAGAGGGCAGAGGGCCAGGCTGGAAGAGCAGCGGGGGATGAAACTGCGGTCACTCTGCTGGCTTAAGCCCACGTGTCATGATGCATTGTTTTCTTTGCATATTGTTTGACTGGATTTGTGGAAATTTGGCCATGACATTTCGTGTTTAAATTCCGTGTTTTCTTTATTGTAATGCCAGGCTTTGATTTTGGTACCGAGACAAAGCAGGCTTCCTAGGATGAGTTGGAAGCATTCCCTCTTTGTATTAGTTTTCTACGGCTGCTGAAAAATTAACACAAATCCAGTAGCTTCAAAGAACACAAACTTATCATCTTAGGTAGTTCTGGAGGTCAAAAGTCCAAAATGAATCTCCCAGGCTAACATCGAGGGGTCAGCAAGGCGGAATTCCTCCTGAAGATTCCTCCCCCTGGCCTTTTCTGGCTTGCGCGGTGGCCCGCACGCCTCGGCTCATGGCCCCTCCCCGTCCGGAGCGGCAGCATCTTCCTGTCCACTCTGGTCCTCGCCCTCCTGCCTCCCTCTCTCACTTATGGGGACTCCAATTACACAGGGCTTCCCGGGATCGCGCAGGATAATCTCTCCACCTCAAGACCCTCAGTTCAATCACCTCTACGAAGTCCCTTTGCCATGTGAGGTGACGATACATGAGGTTTGTTTCTTCTCTCTCGGAGAGCCCTGTCTGCACCGCCTGTCGTCCAGGGTCTGAAACCTGCCGTTCCATTCGCTTGGTTCAGCTTTTAGCTGTTTAGAGAGAGACAGTTATCCGGTCATCCATACTCCGCGCGGGTTGGAAGTAGAAATAGTCATATGCAGCTTAAGATGAGATCGCTTAAAGACGTGGCTTTTATGAAGTCTCAGATCCCAAAGCCGTGGTCGTGTGAACCTGGGGTGTGGCAGCCCGAGGTGGGGGGCTAATTTCAGCGGCCCAAATTTCTGACCGCTTCCACGCCGCCTTGGATCGATGTCCGCACTAGACGCTCCCAAAACTTGACTAGGACGAGACACAGGAGCCCCCGCCGGTCCCCGGGGACCGGGGTAGTGGTCTCACCCTGAGTTCCAGGGAAGCCGCTGCCCCAAGCGGCTGGCAGGTGCTGCGGTCAGCAAGCAGGGTTGGGCCTGGGCTCCTGGCCACAGGAGACTCACTCGCCTGGCTTCCTTGAAGACTATTTCTGCCTGTGTTTCCAGGGAAACAGGCCTGAGCCCCATGGGGCCTCCTAACCTCTCAATGCTGAAACTCCAGCCCGAGAAGTGAAGCCATCCGCCCAAGGCCCACTTCAGTCCCGAGGGAGCAAGGTGGACTCTGGCAGGGTCGTGATAAACAGCCCTCATTCTGTACAGCAAAGCAGACACGGGCGGAGCACACAGCGGGGGCGCGCCTCCCAGATGGTCGCCCTCTGGGGAAGACAGACCAAGCAGACTTGCCTGTAGCTTAAGCCCCTCCCCAGGCCCGGAAACCTCCCTTCAGAGTCCGGCCCAGAAGCCCCTTCCCTGGTATCTGCTTGGAGCTCAGCCATTTCCTTCTGGCTTCTCGTCACTGAGGGTGGCCTTGCCACAGGACGCTCTCACCTCCCTGGGCAGACTGGTCGCTCCTGCGAGGACAGGAGACTGTCACCACGATCCCAGACGCCAGGCCCTGTGCACTGCCGGTGTCTGTATGTGTGCTCTGCCCCTCTCCTGAATCAGCCACCGTGCCCACCACAGGTCAGGACGCCCAGCAGGTACCCAGCAAACAGCTCGCTGGATGGCACAGCAGAGAGAGCTCTGTAGCCGTCACGGGCTTGGAGACGACCCAGTTCGCACTCTCCCCGGGGGTGTGGCACCAACCACGTGGCACATGAACCTGAAGACGACATCGCATCTGCCACAGGGGGTTTTCCCGTCTGGGGAAAAGTGCTAGTGCGGTAATGTCTGCGGAAGCAGCGAGTCGCAGACGCCCGGAGGACGAGACCACTGACGTCCGGCTTCTCCTTAAACAGAAGCCTTCCGAAGCTGACACCTGTTTTCTGGTCACGTGTCCTAAAACCCGTCCACACCTGGGGCTTTTCTTCATTATGAGTCTCCCGTCCCCCAGGGGAAAGCCGCGCGTGTTCCCAGCATCCCTTGCAGCCGGGGCGCGTCCACAGACCCGTTCTGATGACCAGGCATGCTACTGGCAGCCTTCCATCGGGAAACGGCAGAGGGAGAAAGCGGGGCCGTACCCCACTTTCTGATGCGGGAGACTCATGCGTGCTGGCCCTCAGGGGCAGCAAAGGCAGAGTTCTGGGCCTCCGGGGCTATGAACTGTGCTGTCACCCCCGCGGTGGGGTCTCTGCAGGAGCCAGGCATGGCATGGGCTGAGTGCTATGCCTGACATCGCCTCCGAGCCCGGCCTTCTGGCCCTGCCGGAGACGGTCGGCGCTGCCCGGCACCTTTAATGCGCTCCCCTCCTGAAGGCCGTGTGTTCCATTGTGCTGACACTGAGGGCCCTGAGCGAGACCCTCACCACTGTGGCTGACAAGGGCCGATGCTTCCTGCTCGCGTGGCTGCTGGTCCCAAACCCCCCCTGCAGGAGTGAGCACGCGTCTGACTTCTGGAAGCTTCCCTGCAGTGTCTGCGCCCTATGACGTGCAGACCGCGGCCCACGCTCCCTTCGATCTTGCCCCGGAAACCCATTTTACACTCACTTCCCGCGGCTCCTCGTCTCCTGCGTCTCGCCACCCCCTAGTCTCCCAGCAGCGGGTTCTCAGCGCTGCATCTGACGCGTGCGCTGCTCCTTCTTCTCGAGATGTCCTTTGTCACAGTGTGCATTTGGCACACTCCTACTCATCCTTCGAGACTGCGTGAGAAAGCCACCGACTCTGGGAAGTGCTTGCTGCCATTTCTAATGAGGCGTGCTGGGCTTCGTCCGCGCTGCCGCCGGGCCTTCTCCCCGTCGTGATGCCTCACTCGCACGTGCGTCTTCCCACTGACCGTGAGGCACGAGGGGTAGGGACGGAGCCCTCGTCTCTGCATCCTCAGGGACAAGGGCAGTGCCTGCCGCTAACTGGATGCTCCTCTGATGCTTGCAAATTTAACTAACAATAGAAGCAATTGCAGGAAAGAACCTTGAAATAAACCTCAAACGTTGGCAACCTGCATTCCCAAATGAAGGTTGTTATTAAAAGAGTGAGATTCTCATCACTCCGGCCACGCCCAGTGCCCCTGCAGTGGGCCACAGGCAGCCCCAGAGGAACCTGTGCCCAGGCAGCCTACGGGCAGGTGCAGAGAGGAGAAGAAGCACCTGCTAATTTACAAACAACTAGGTGTTTGGAATTGTAACTCACTGATAGGGGGCAATTAATGGCTGAATGTTAGCATTTAAGAAAATGAAGTTTTTCCTTTTTTCTATCAGAGCAAGGATTTTAAGTTGGGGTGCTCCACACGGCTCGAAACGGTGCCCAGGGTATTTAAAAGGCAGAGCTGTCTGTGGGCGCCTCCACCGCCACTGTCGGCCGTGGTGGGAACCGCGGGCGCCCGGGCCCCGGCAGCCGGGGCAGAGGCCGGGGTGGGAGGCGGCCAGCGATCACAGGGCTCTCTCATGTGAAAACACACCACGCTCGCAGAGCACGTGAATTTAGAGGGAGGCAGGTGATCACTCACGATCCAAAAGCCCTTTGCCGCATACAAAGGCTTCTCCCATGGGCCTCCTTTAAAGAGGAAACTCGTGGGAAGTGCTTGGAGTATCACCCAGCCCAGAAGGCATCGATGGGGACGAATTCTTTCAGAAACCAGCCCGTCGCACAAGGGCCGGACATGCCTACCGGCAGGACCTCTGCTCCGACCTCTGCCGCGCGCCCAGGCCAGCGGCCACTGCACAGGACACCACGGGGCGGGCACGGACCCCGGCCGGGTCTGGCGCGGGCCGCGCGGGCTCGGCCTCCGTGTTCTCACCCGGGACTGGGGCCGACAGTCGGGGGACGAGGAGCGCGAAACGGCCCGTGACCCGGCTGGTCCCTGGCGTCTGGGGCGGCTCTCACAGTGCCGCAAACCAAGGGGCCGAAGCAGCAGGGTCATCGCGTCCAGCCTCCGGGGCCGGAAGGCGAGGGGGCAGCTGCTTCTGAGGCTGCGCGTGGCGCCCTCCCAGCCCCTGGCGGTGTGGCGCAGCCATCGGTGGCCTGGCCCCAGGCCCGCCCGATCAGCACGAGGCGCTCCTTCCGCGTGCGTGTCCACTATGACCGTGTCTTAGCTGATTCTTCTGCAATGACGCCACTTTCAAAAAAGGTCGCATTCTGAGGCCCTGGGGTTAGGACTTCAGCAGACAGTATTTTGCAGAGAGACACAGCTCAACCCATAACAACTCATTATTTATTGCTCTGGCCTTAAGTCACCGAAATGACAGACAAGCCACGTTCCTTCTTGGTAGATATTTCGCTTTTCTTGGCTGAAATGTTGTCAAGGGGAAGGCGTTTTTACAGAAACAGCAGCAAGCCACGAAGGGATGACCCGGGGCCTGGGAATGAGGACGGAGGGGGACGGGCGGGGAGCGAGCTGGGCGGCGGCTGCACAGCAGTTCGCTCTTCCCGGCCCTCTTGTCCCTTCCCTCTTGGGAGCGGGAGTGACCGCCTCAGGGGTTTGGTCACGCTCTCCCTGTCACAGTGAGGAGTGCGAGGGGGCCTGGCACTCTGTCTCGCACCTGGCGGAGACGCCCTTTCAGAGGGAGATGGCCCCCGGCCCCAGACTTCCGTGGGACCCGCCGCGTCCTCCCAAGTGCGGTTCCCAATAAGCTCCAAAAGAGCCAGCTCTGCTGTCGGGCCACAGAGGGGCACGGCCGAGGCGTGGCCAGAGGCTGGAGGAGGCGACTGGGGGAGATTTCAAGTCTGTGACACACCTGCTCTGTGCCGCGGTCCCTACAGCGGCCCCTGGGCATCGGGTAGGTTGTAGTGATGGCCGAGGTTTGTTCCCTCCCCCTGCGTCACACCCTTCGGCCGAGCCTTCCTGCGGTGACTTCGGGCACTGCCATGTGCCTTGGTTTGGCCAAAGGGAGCAGCCGGACAAGTGCTCGTGCCCTGGGGCTTGACCTCTTGCGGCCTCTGGCCCTGCCACCAGGTGATCAAGCTCGGGCTAGCCGGACGGAGGACGAGACCCCACTCGTAGCAGATTCGCCGTCAGCACTGAGCCCCGGGTCTGCGTGCGCCTGCTGACCGGAGCGGGGTCTGGCCCCCGGCTGAGGGAACTGCTCAGCTGCAGGAGGCCAGGCTCGGCCCCTCAAAACTGAGCTAAAGTCATGGTTTTCTTTTCTTTTTCTCTTTTCGTTGTTAGAAAGCACTCGGTTCAGAAGGGGTTTGCAGGTGTTTTCCTAAGGGTTCTTCGGGAGTCTAGCACTGCCGGTGACATCGTGTGTGTTGGGATTTTAGGGGTGGTCATCGGTCTAGTTGGTGTGACTTGGGCCATCTGGGCCAGAAGGTGGGATCTCTCGTCAGTGACGCTTTGCGTCCTCTGTGAGCTCAGGCTTCGGGGTCAAGCTGACTCAATGAGAATCATGGCCCCAGTGGCTTCACACCAGCAAGGCGTGCTTCCCTCCCGCGTCACAGCCCACCTACACAGCTGCATGTTTGGTGCCTCACACGTCTGTGACAACCGACAGAGCTGGAGGGGGCTGCTTGTGTCTGCTCCGTGTGGCATCGCGTCGTCCAGCAGGCTGACCTGCGCTCGGTCACACCTGTATACGGGCCTGTAGGTTCAAGGCCCCAGGCGCCTTCCGTCTGGTGTCCCCTCTGGGGCCCCCACCGGGTCTTGTTCTTTGGGGACCCTGAGCCACCACCACGTGAGAAGCCTGGCCACCCTGCTGCAAAGAGCACCCAGGGAGAGAGCGGCCACCGCGGGCCAGCTTCCAGGGGGGCACTCCAGATAACGCCACGCTGCGTTCCCGCAGGGCCGTGAGCGCACAGGGAGCTTAGCAGGACCGGCGGCAGGACGTCCCACCAGCCCGGGCGGCCCGCAGCACCGTGAGACGCAAGGCGGCGGCGCTGTGGTAAGCCCTTGAGCTGGGGGCAGCAGTAGAGAACCACCCCGTGGAAGTTACTCGGCTGTCCAGACACTGTCCTAGGCGAAGAGCGCACGAACCGGAATAAGCGACGACCCTGAACTCTGCGTTACTCACACACGTGTGTCGATGCAAAGTCTTTGTACACAGAAATATTTTCATCTTCCGCTTTAAGGGTGAAAATTTTCTGTTGAAAATACAGTTGCAGCGAATCCTGTTTTTAAGCAGGAATAATTACTCTGAGATTTCTCATTTTCCTCATATTAGAGTGTTTAAAAATGAAGCACACCTGAGCGTTAAATGATACCCTTCAAATTGGCGAATGTTTTTTGAGCAAGTACCGTGTGCTTCCTCTGCAGATCTTTAAAATCTGTGTTGCAGTCTGGGAGCCGTTTTCCACCTGACACCTATTAGCTTGCATGGGCTCATGGTCCGAAGTCACCTGGGGACCCCATTTTTGTCCATCAGCACGCGTCCCTGCGCCCTGACGCCTCCCCCGGCTGTTTCCTCACTGCCTCAGCCAGAATGGCGTGTGACTGTACGGTTTCCACACGGCCTAATGAGCCGCACTTTCCCACTCTCTTTCATTATTATTTTCTCACTCTCTCTTTAGAATCCTCTGTCTCCAGTCGGCCCCCCTCCCCATGACTCTCTTTTCCTGAGTTTTACTCCACATCCTGCTGATGACTTCACGATCCACTCTCGTCCCTCCGCGGATGGCTTACTGCCCCGACCCTGGAAGCCTCCTTGCCTTAATTACTGGGGAAAACACACGTCTTCCTGGTCTTTCCTTGAGAGAACCCACTGGCTCCGAGTCTCCAGCTTCTCACCTCTCACATGTGTGTGTTGTTCACAGAAACGGAGACCACAGCGCAGAGAGGGGCCCTGGAGGACGCATCATTTTATGGATGAGCAAACTGTCCAGAGAGCCAAGTGACACAGCCAGGGACAGAACCCGTGTCCCAAATCAAGCAATCCTGCCCTCGCCAATGTGTGAATACACGATCGAACCCCATCGAACTAAGTAAAAGGACAAACGGATGATGAATCAATCAGCTCTATTTACAACGAGCTCTAGTTACATCTCTCTTCTCAGTTTTGGCACTAAAACTGGGGGTGTGGGGGGGTGAAATAAAAGAAGAAGAGAAGAACAGTGGATTCCAAAGCTGAAGGTGTACAGCCGTGGTTCAGAATAACGTTTTAGGGTTCAGGGGTTTGATAAGCACTATAACCCTTCACTGAGTACTACGTGCACACGCGCATGCATGCGTGTGCCCACGCATGTTCCCTAGGTCCTCTTTTAAGGGGACACTGTCAAAGAGTGGCCAGTATCCCAATGAGTGTCTTTATAATGCACATGATGACAAGTGTCATGCCGGTAGCAATTCACCACAGATGTGCTGTTGCATTCTGGAAATGGACCCTGTGGTTCCCTACACTTTATCCTCTAACCGTTACCAGCTCCATTCTTAGAATCGTCTGACCCCCATGTTGCATAGTGGGGGATCGCAAACCCGAACGCCTTCCAAGGACACACACTCACGGTAGATAATGGGGCAGGCCCGGAGTCCCACGGGCAGAGTGCTGGGGACCGCGGCAGAGTCTAGGCTACTGACCCCACTGAAAAGCGGCAGCTGCTACTCAGGTCGGGGGGTTTCGTCACGTAAGAATTCCAGGGCCAATATTTCTAGCGCTTCTGCATTTTGAAGAGATGCTGGAACTCTTTATTTTATGTGAAATCTCCTGATTTTTCGACTGCGGGTGATCAACTTAAAAAAAGGTCCAAAACCACCGCATGGGTCCAATGCAGCCTGTTCGGCAGAGTCACACCCTGGGGGGCAGCTGGCCCAGCACCCTGGCCTGCACCAGACTCGGGGCTCTCCCGTGTCCTAGCTATTCCGTAAGTGAGGGCTCGGGGGACAGAGGTTCCTACTCGCTGACCTCGTGGGGTGGTCCCATGACCCACCTAATAATTTGCCTGGTCCATCTCCACTCGACGTCACTGAGGAAACCAAGGTTCCTTGCTAGAGGGAAGGAACGGGGGGCAGCGGGGAGCGGTGCTGCTTCCACGGGACCCAAGTAGGGGTGCCTCGCCTCCATCAGTGCAAAGTGTATGAGCTGTTTCCGAAATTAGCGTGTGGTGCTGGCGCTGCCACCTGGTGAGCGTGTCACCACAGGGGTCACGCCAACACACATCCACGCGCGAAGTCTCGAATCCCCTTTGTCCGAACCCACTGTGCGTGTCTCACCCTGTTCCGTCCGGGTTCTCGATAGTCTCCTAAACTATCTCATTTCTTGTCTTATTTAGTTTGCGCTCTTGGCAAACATTTGTAGAGTGGCTTCTGGGTGTCAGATATGCTGCAAACACTAAAGAGGTGACGGTGAGCCACACGGACACGGTGCATTCCCTCACGGGGCTCACCTTCTGGGAAGGCCAGGGAGAGGACAGTCACATGAACAGAGGAAGGAACGACAGTTTCCACCGGATGCCTGCTGTGGACACGGTCAGGCGGGGACGTGGCATCAGGGAGAGAGGAGAGCCTTTGCTGCAGGGACCCATGAGGACGGCAACGCCAGGACGCGGGGCAGAAGGGCCCAGTCAGGACAGAAGCGTCTGCAGCAAAAGCCTGGAGACGGGAATGGACGAGCAGTGCTCAGGGATCCGAAGGGAACAGGGACGGGCGCCCCGCCCCGGCTCCTCGGCCTCCTTGCCGCCCTGGTGTCTCCAGCACGCGCTGGTGGGCACCTGCTGCCTTTCCTGGCTCTCTCCAAGGTCCTGAATGAGTGAGTGGGGGTCTTTGGAGCGTTTACCCACTTCTCCAGTCACATCCATCACCTCAACGTTGCACTGGTCTGAGTGCACTTCCTAAGCTGTGAATTCAGATAAATTTTATATTCAAAGAAATGGCAAGACACTTACTGCATTTATAGCTTCCTTGTCTCTGGACCCAGAAACAGTTTGCAGAAGTCCCGAACTAAGGTAGTGACTGCGGTAGAATTGTTGGTACCTGATGGCCTGTTAGACTTCTGTGTGGGTGCAGGTGTATGTCATGGGAGCAGGACATGTCACAGGAGGATGGTTCCGTGATGACAGACTGAAGTCAGTGGGTAGACAGTGGTGCCATTGAGATTCAGGAGACAGGAGAAGCGTTCCACCTGGGTGCAGAGCAGGTGCGTAGGCAGGTGCAGGTAGTGGAAGGTAAGACAGTAGCGATGGGGTTTAGAAGCTCTCAAATCTTAAGCGGGGACTGCCGAAGAGAAGGCCTCCTCTGCCATCTCTGGTTGGAGCTCCAAGTAAATGTCACCACGTAAACACAATTACAATGGGAGCATGGCTCTATAATGCTATTGAGCTCTATTATTCTTCTACGTTTGGACGAAAGAATTTTATGGGTTGGTCTGGAGACTTACCACCAATAATGGAACTGTTCCCATCAGCCAGAAGGCTACAAGGCACACATGTTAGAAGTTGGGGCGAGTCCCTGGGAAATTGAGGCCAGACTTAGCTCCCAATCATCAGCACACACACCTGGGCTGACCTTTCTTCTTCAGGCTAGTAATGCCTTCTCATGACTGATGGGTAATGTCTTTTACAATGGTCTGTTATATATCAAGAATGTGTGGGGCCAACTCGTGTTTACTCTTTTATTCCTAAAGCTACTCGCTGACCACGCGCTCCAGGCACCCTGTGAAGCCAGGGGACTCACCGTAGGCTGCTTGGAAGAGGAGAGAAGTCTAGCATTGGTCAAGACCAGTCACGTTCATTTTTTGAAGAGCTTGTTGCACTTGGATTGGTTTCCTTGGTTATTCTTTACGCATCCTCCCACCTGGTCCTCAAAGCAGCTCGGGGGCCTTGATGGAAGGGTTTATTTTCTTTACCCTGGACACCAGGTGCTACTTGCTAAAAATAGCAGGGAACTGAATCTCTTCCCTTAAGGGTCCTGGATGCTCCCAGCCAATTTGGCCCCTGAGCCAGTCCAGGCTTTGCTACTTTCCTCTTTGGGGTGTGTGTGTGTGTGTGTGTGTGTGTGTGTGTGTGTGAGAGAGAGAGAGAGAGAGAGAGAGAGAGAGAGAGAGAGAGAGAGACAGAGAGAGAGACAGAGAGACAGAGAGACAGAGAGACAGAGAGAGAGAGGGAGAGAGGGAGAGAGGGAGACAATGTCCCTATTCTCAAATGGGAATGGCTTCTTCCATCCTGGTAGTCTCGCAGGGCTGTTCCGAAAGGTAAAGTAGGACAACAAATATGGCTGTGCTTAGGAAAAAATGAGTCGTGACGTTGAAAAATGTTATCAACTAGCTTGCGGTGTTAAATCAGTACCCTCTGCCTTCCTGTGAGAGAGAGCAGGATCTCGTGCTTACGGCCTTGGGCTCTTTGATATGGCTTTTGCTGGCTGTGTGATCTCAGGCAAGTTATTTAATCTCTTTAAGCCTCAATTTCCTTATCTGTGAAATAAGGAGAGTAACTTTATCTGCTTTATAGACGTGCTGTGCGAGTTGGAAAACTGACAGTTGAAGTGCTTTCTCTAGTGTCTGGGAGTGCAAAGTGTTCACTTAGTCAAGTGCTCGTGCTCCGTATTCCTGCTATGCCCAGGAAGACCTTCCAGCTCTTTCCTAACGTATCTGGACAGACAGGAACACCGATAGCCTCCCACGGCCCACTGAAAACCAAAAGCATTTGCCAAATGGAAAGACATCATGTGCCCAAGAGAAGGAGCTGTCAAAGGCTTGGATGTCGATTCTGATACTTCGGCCCACTGGCCAGGCTCTGTCTGAAGTGGTCTTAGCATTTTGGAAAATGCAGATGAAGCAGCTGAAGTCCTGACTCACCGTCCAGGTAACGAAGATGCTCTGAGCCTCTCCCGCCTTTAAAACCAACCAGCCACTGCCAACCGCATATTTCGACAAAAGTCAAACTTTTGCAAGGTTGTCCCCGTGAACTGTTCCACTTTTTCACGTGCACTTACTTCTGAATAAGGCATGGCCACCTATCCTTGGCCTGTCACTGTATTACACCTGCTCTGGTTCAAATGACCTCTTTGTTAACCAAACCAATAGCTGTCTTTCGATCTTCATTTCTTTAAACTTTTGGCCACAAAGAGAAAAAGGTAAGGGACCTTTACATGTGGGAAATACATTTCCAAGTTTGAGTCTAGAGAGGGCAATTCTTGAAGCTGGAATCAAAATTTTCATGTGAAGGGACTTTGTTCTGCTGACAACATCCCATATGCAGATACAAAATGTGAATTATTCAAGTAATCAAGGAAACTAGGTCTACTAAAATATCTTGCTGTGACATCAGACATCCGAAGTGAAGTCTGATGACAGGAAAATGATTAGAGCACAAAGCAATCTGCGGCTTTATTCTGATAGGGGACGGTGATGGTGGAGTGGGTACCTGTGGCCTTCGGTACCTGATGGCCTGATGGGTCCTGAGCATTTCAGAACACTGTCTAATCATTCTGCCTGTCCAATCAAAAGGGATTTGTCCTGTGTCCCCTACAGTTGAGACCTTCTTTGTGAAGGAGCCTCCGCAAAGATGGAAGCAGAATGCTAAAAGTCCTTCATTTGCATGACAACGGACACTTCCAGGGTTTAATCTCAGGCAGAGGCAAGTAGGCAGGTCGTATTTTCCTATTTTCCGTCAGGGGAATTTTTTCCAAGGCCTGTGAAATCCCTCCCCTCTCTAGAGCCCAGCGCATTTTAAAGGAGCATTTGGTGAAGCTGCTGCCTGGAGAGTCAGGTCATTGCAGGGAGAGTTCATCGTTCTCAGAGGCCTGGACGGCAGCCTAGGGGTCCGGGGAGCTGGTCTACTCTGGTTCTGGGAGTCTGGGCAAGTCTCTTCCACCGATTTGACCCGGTATCATCACCAGTGAAAGGAGGGGCTGGCCTAGATGACTGCTAAGGGCATCACGTCCAGTTCAGTGATTCCCAAGTGACTTTTTTAATCTCCTCTCTCTCGACTCTGCAACTCTCCTAATTTCTTTGACCTGTTTTTACCTTGCCTGATTTTACCAGAGAGATTACTCCTTATCTCTCTGCCTCTTCACTTACCTTCTGGCTCATGTTCTCAGAGAGATAACCCCAGGAAAACGCATCGCACATTCAACCTGCCTTCGCCTTTGCAGACAGCGTGTCTCCTTGCTAGGTTCTCAGCGGGGCAATCACAGGGTAAATTCGGGGTACACACGGGATAGTCGCTCCAACCCAGAGAGGCTCTTCAGCCTGAACTCTGGGTCTCTTCCTAAGCTGGTTCACTGATGCTGCATGAAATGCCGGCTGGGCGCCAGGTGTGAACCCAGACAGTCCAGCTGGGCAGCCAGGCCCTGTGTGAAGCACGCTGGTCTCCCCAGGCCTTTGCTCTGCTCTGGCCATTACTTTCTCTAAAGTGTCCCAACTCTGAGGTTGATGAAACTTTTTACTTTTTTTTTTGTCTTGCTCCAGTTCTTCAGACCCAAGCTGACAGAGGGCTGGCGCCCGGAGGCAGTGGTGACTCACCAGTTGGACATGTCGACAAGAATTGTACCCTCTTCCTTGGAGCTCATTAGTTAGCACTGATATAATGAGGTTTTGTTTTTAAGACTCACGACTTGAAATACTGTAAAATTCAGAACATTGAGGATAAAGAGATCATCCTAAAACTTTCCCCAGTAGGGTTAACAGAGAAAATACAGGACGCCCAGTTAAATTCGAAGTTAGTATAAGCAACGGAGAGATTTTTAGAACAACTACGTCCCAACTATTTCCTTGTTTATCTGAAATGCAAGTTTCATGGGGTATTCTGTATTTTCACTTGCTAACTGTGGCAATCCCATTCCCCAGAATCGAGCGAGATCACCCAAACATCCCGCCACTAGCCATGATGGTAAAAGGCAACCTGAGCGATGTTTTTTAAAAATTCTGAGATGTTATGATTTTTAATCTAAACCCCATACCTATGCCACGCATCAATGAAGCATTAAAACATGTTAGGACAAATTTAGACATTTAAAGACATCCAAGGACTTAGAAAAATGAGTTCTCAAAAAGGTATCCAGCACGCGTTCTAGTACGACAAGAGACCAACCCAAGACAGAGGGACTCTACTTGGTGGAATAAGAAACGGCGCTGCATGTTTGGTACCTAAAGTCACGAAGGTCACCAAACGCGAGAGAAACCAGATGTGTCTCATGATACTGGGGGCTGGGGAGGGCCGCCGGGAGGTGAGCTGAAGAAGTCACGCCTTACGGTGGGAAGCTGTACGTCTGGATGGACACAGTCAGAAATGGCGCTTAACTCACGCGCACCACAGGACCGCAGAGGAATGACGGTTCCCGTGTGACTACCGAATGAACACATTCAGGGGTCAGCGGGTTCACTCTGGGGGGTGGGACTGAGGGCGAGTGAAGGACAGAGCACTGTTTTCATCATGAGTCTCTTGAGAAAATTTGACTTTGAACTATGTGCACGCATTACTTCCATTTAAAAAATGTCCGGCCTCTACTCTGTACTCCGACAAGTGATACATGCTCATTATGGAAAATTTGGAAATTAAAGAGAATTTTCCAGTACTTAAAGGTAACTCTTAAAATACTGGTGTATTTTTCTTCTGGTCTTTTTTTTTTTTTTTTTTTTTAACAGATGACGTTTATGCACATTTGCGTTTAGGTGGGGTAAGGATGCATTTTGACGAATTCAGATTCATGATATAAACTGACTAGCTTAGATTCCTCGGGATTGAAAACAGGCAAAAAAAACATAATCTTAAAGTCTTTATGCGACGAGACCTTGACATTCACCCAGTAAGAGTAAAATTAGCCCGTTCATCAAGGAGACTCAACCCCAGCAAAGTCAAGTCCAGTCCACTCTGGTGTTAACCAAGACTGACAGCTATTAATTGCGGACAAATTAAACGGCAGATTTGTTTCCTATCTGAAGACAGTTCGCAGCCACCTTCCATAACGGAGGCATGGACTTCAGATGCTGACTGTGTCCGCTCCTCACCTGCACGCGGTGCCCGCACCCCTCCGATCCAGCCAGACATCTCGGATGCACAGCATTCTGTCCCCTTTGCTTGCAATGTCCTTTTCCAGCCAGATGGCCTGGAAAATGCTACAGCTCCATTAGGTCTCGGCTCGAACGCTCTGTCTCCTGTGATATCAACTAAATCCCTCACGGGTATCGTGCTGCTCCTTCTCTGGTGCCACCTATGCCCGCCCCGTGACTCGTGTGCCTCGTGCGGAGTTGACGGCACGTGCTGTGGGGTCTCACCACCTGAGCTCGGCTCCCAGCTCCGCCTCGAGGTGAGCCTGGGCAGGTCACCTAATGGCTGTGAGCCTCGGCCTGCTCATCTATAATGGCATTAACAATAACACCCACCTCGGTGGTTACGGAAAGGATTATCAGAAAGATACGAGGAAGGCGCCTGGCACGGTGCCCCGACCACGGCAAGCGCGCAGACACAGCGCTCTCACTTGCTGACCCCACTGCGGCTGCAAGGAAGTGCTTGCATGTCTAGCCATTGAGGTTAGGGACTAACTTTTCATCTTTACGTCCCCTGCACCACTGTAGAACTTGGCCTCGTGTCCTTGAAAGTTTGTAGACTAAACGAATGAAGAAGTGATGACTTAGAGAGTGAATTCGGCTGCCTGTCTTCTTATAATTCTCATTTTCGGGGATGATAGTTTCAAGAACGGGCCTTGGAGTCACACAAAAAGCTAACCAGTATTAATTCAGCCAGTATTTTTCTCATTGAAACAAAGACCCACTCCCTGGATACATTTACTACGCGATCAGCCCAGAGGAAGACTCATCTGAAAGCCAGGAGGCCTCCCAGCAGTGCGGGGCCCCCTTCCTGTACCATCTCGCAGAGCCGGACAGACACTCACACTTCTGGCCCAGAGACTGGCTAATGGGCTAATGGGCTAATGCGTTTCAAGGACAAATGACGCGTTCTGCACCACGATATAAGTGAGAAGGTCACGAAAGCACTTTTTAAATGATCTTATTTAGTGCCTCTGGGTTGTGGACGGCTGACCCGTGACCACAGGGACTGTAAGTCCTCAGGGTGACCCTATCCTGAGTAGAGGCACCACCCGTCTGCACCTGACCCCGGAGCCCAGGCTCCCCGATGCCCCACCACTGGGATGAGAAGGCGCCTGGCTCCGCCCGCAAGACAGTGGGGTTCTGCCATCATTTTTCAAGTCTGACTCTGAGCCCGACACCCCGGTAGTTACTGGGGAGAATAGTGTTTGTCCTGCTCGTTTTCAAAGGCTGCTGGAAGTCTCCAGTGGGCCATTTTATCAAGTACAGCGTGATCTGCAAACAGGAGGGTTTTATTAATGTGAAGAACGCATCTCATCTCCCCCGGAGCGTCTAGATGGAGGGACGGTGGGGGCGACAAAGACCTGGGACAAAAGGGGGAGAAACGCTAAAGCACCTCATTGGCAGATATCTCACAATGAGAGAGAGAGTACTCCATTACCTAATCGTGGGGCACTCTGTTGGCCTCCCCCCTGTCGGCTAACTTTTGCCTACAATTAACTATCAAACCACTGAGGCCTAACTGACATGTGATTTAATTGGGCTCTGTTAATTGTATGGCTTTTTTTACGTAGGAAGCCGTATCTTTAATTTCCTCCCGTTTAACTGTGGGTCGTAAAAGAGTTTCAAACACGTCTGCTGAGCAGGCAAGCAGGTTTTGCCACTTGAAAAGTGCCCAAGTCTGTTTGGGCACTTCATGCAGGAAAGCAGACTTGGGGGAGCTCCGGCTTGCACCCCAGGCCGGCTGGCCCCTTTAGGCAGCTGTCCCTGGCGCCGAGTCTCATCTGTTAGGACTGAGGACGTGCTCAGCATCAGTGGTGGCAAAGGGCTCGATCACCTTCTCTCTGACAGTCCATCCGAAGTGGCCCGACTCAACCTCAGCCTAGACAGATGGAGATGATGACATCGCCAGCCCGGGCTTCCCAGCATCCCTTTATGCTTTTTGGTGACAGCCCCTGACTTCCTTTGGAGAACTTCTCTCTCCCGCCACTCCTTCTCTGCTTCCGTTTCTGTGGTTCCAGTAGAGGGGACCTCAGAGCCCTTGCTCCGGGGCTGGCCTTGCACAGTTAGCTCCCCAGGGATTGGTTCAGGGATGGGCACATGACCCAAGCTGGGCCAATGAGAGGCAACTCTGGGACTTCAGCAGGAACTACTGGGAGCCAGAAGCTCTCATTTTCCCCTTAGCAGGTTTAGATCAGCGGAAACTTTAAGCCTAGAGTTTCTGGTTGTAACAGAGTCCGGCCGAGAATGAAGCCAACACAGAGGAAGGTAGAGCCCAGGGATGGGGACAGGCCACGTCCTGCTGGCATTGTTTGAGCACGTGGGTGCAGTCCTGCCTAAGGATTAGCCCATCCTGGACGCTGCTGTTACACGAGCCAGCTTGACCACATCTTTGTCACTTGTAACCTAGACCTGACCCAAACGATGATGCTGTACACAACACCTTTCTACCTCTGCAGATTTGTCTTAATGGATCCTTAAGAAAAATCAGAATCAGGCAGAAAGAAGTCAGCCTGTAGAAAAGAAAATTCAAAAGCTTTAAAACATACATACATAATTTAAAACAGAATTTCACCCCTAGGAAACCTGGGCTTGGGTCCGTTGGACACGCCCCCTCATGTTGTCAGAGGGTCGGACAGATAATTCCGTGGTGTCTCCCTGGTGGGAGAATTCACCATGCACCAGCGGAGACCCTGTGGTTCATCTGTTCATTCAGGGATTGGGTCCCTGCCTGTGCTAGGTGACAAGATGTGTCAGAGGAACAAGGTGGCTCTGTTTGTTTCCCTAACAGAGACTGTGATCTAATAGATTTTAGTGAATCAAGAACGCAGGACCCACAGAAGACAGGAAATCAGCAGATTTCAACAATGAAACTCCCATGACGTGTAGGGCCACCGGGGGACAGACCCTGTGATCTCTAAGGGGTGTTGATGTCAGTATTGCAGAAGCGTTCTTGCCGGATGTTCATTTCAGTTTCTGACGACCCTCAGATCTTTTCGTTTTCAACCTTGAAAAGTCTCCTTAGAAAGGAAATTGAAGCAGCTCAACAATAAGAGGGTTGTAGGCACCGAACGCTACCACCCATCAATCCTCTTACTCACTGGCTTTCCTTTGGGGTTGCCGAGGCGGCTACGGATTTAGTGCCTTTATTCCGCTGAGCTGTAAACACTTTATGTGGTTGAACGCATTTTATCTTTCCAAGTGTCTGCTGATTGCACCAGGGGCCAGAGTTATATTCCCCAATTCACAGAGCGAAAACCCAATGCAGAGCAGGCTAGAGGACTGTCTGAGTTGTCCCACGTAGGGGCTGAGAAGGTCCCTTGTCCCCGGTGTGCCTCCCTGCACCCCCAGGGCCCAGCCCTCGCTGAGGCCCTGGTTGGTGTAGCTCGGGGATTTTGCCACTTTCACCAACCTGTTCAACTGCATATTTCTGCCTGAGGGACCTTGCTAATATAGAGTGTGTCGCTCCCCTGATCGGAAGCCGTCGCTGCTTTTTTTTTGCCTATGAAGCACAGTCCAGACTCTTTAACCAGGGACGCAAGGGCCTGGGCAATCGGCCTCCATCCCCCACCCTCGCCCTTCTCCCCAGGACGCTCTCCTTCCACTCCCCGACCCGTTGCCCCAGCCCGGCGATGCCGCAAACACGCCTCCACTTTCCTGTGCCTTCGTTCCCACGACGTCTCATCCTCTGGACCACCACACACCCTGACCTTGACGTTTTCACTCACTGAATTCCTTCCTGTTCCTCCAGCCTCCAGAAAAAGCCTCCTCTTTCCCAAGGCTCTCTGAGACCTTTTGTGCTGGAAGGAAATCCTTCGCACTCTCCCTCCTTGTTCTGTTTGATTTATTCCTGCGTTTTTTGTTTTTCTTTTTTCAAATTTTGTCCAGTATTTCCGTCTCTCCCGATGGCATGTAAACTCACTGAGACGGGAGCCCTTCTTCGTGGCCCCCACTGTGTCTGCCACTTTGGAAGAGGATGAAGTGAGCACTTGCTGAACGGATGACACGTGCATTTGGCCTAAAAATGAGGCAGACGCTGTCCCCTTTCTGGGAAGCGCGTCTCTCCTCCCCGCGTCTCTCCCCCCGGTGTCCCCCGCTGTCCGGCTCCCAGGTCCCAGTGAGAAACACATTTCCCATCAAGGCCTGGTACAACGCGGCACGAACACCGTGTGAGATGATGCCGACCCTTGCTGCTTGCCACACACTCTGATCCGTTTCTTCTGTTTTCTCTTCCACTGCATTGCGGTCCAGCCCATCACTTCATCGCAGAGGGTGTTGGTTGTGACACGCTCGTTGGTTTCCTGCGCCCCTGACAGGTTACCAGGAGCACCGGCCCAGCTGGTTGCTCCACGTCTTGGGAACCTTGCTCACGTGCTGCTTCTTCAGAATGTCTTTTCCTGAACTCCAGGTTCGATCGAGCCCCCGAGGGAGATGCTCACAGCCCCTCTTCACAGCACTTGCACCATGGATTTTGTGTCAGCACCTGGCTTCACGAGGGCGGGGCTTCCTTGCTTTCCATCCATTACCACATCTTAGTGCCCGGGACACACAAGTGCGCACCAAGCCTTTGCTAAATCCATAAGTCAGGTGTTTTTAAATTGGGGGCGGTGAGGAGCTGTCATAATCAGATTTGTGCTTTAGACGGGTCACCTGCATTTTGGAAGGGCTGTGGCAACAGTGTAACCTGGCTGGCCCCTGCTCAGACCCCGCAGGCTCTCGTCCCGTCCCCACAGCCTCCGGGGCGGGTTATGCTTTGGCTGTCTTCCTTTTCTCCACTGTTAGTTTCAAGCCAATTAAGGTGGGCAGGATTTCAGGCAGGATTGCCTCTTTCCTGATCAGCTTCACACTGAAGCCTTAGTTGCTAATTAGGGGGCGTCACTGCTCTTGTCTACTGACGGCAGGTCCCCCGGAGGTGATCTGAGCCACCGGTAGAGGAAAGGCAGGTCCAGCGGCCATCACTCAGCGCCCAACGCCAGCTCTGCACCCAGGTGTGTCTGGACAGCGCCTTGCGCCCAAGGCTGCGCCTACGCAGTGGGACCGAGACCCGACTCTGCAGGAGACGAGGTACTTGCCCTCGTCATGAGGACACCCAGCAGTGGTTCAGACTGCCACGGCCGTTCCCATTGGGTTGTGAGAACTGCCATAGTAACGACTAACACAACCCGCAGACATTGTCGGCCCAGGTACGTCAGCCACGTGACCACACAGGTACGTCAGCCACGTGACCGCTGGCCTCTGGGAGAGTCACAAAACCTAAACCAAGCAAAAACACAGGAAGATAGTTGTCTGAGTATTCGTGAGGAGTGATCTCCTTTCCTGGGTCGCTCTGTGCAGAGAAGGGACACTGGCCACATTACTGCCACTGACCTCTCCTCCGTGAGGCACACTCTCTGTCCCTTCCTGGTTGAGTATGTGTTGAACTATTTTTCCTAGATAAACCAGTGTGCACGTTCCTCCCTAGATAAGCCTCCTTTCATGATGTGCTATCCACATTTCTAATCTGCTGAGCCCATTTCTGTCACCATGACCTTGCCCGATGCTTGGCCTTCCTCTCGGCTTGGCATTGCCATGACTTCAAGGCGGCCGCAGCACTGTCTGGAGCACGCTTCCTCCCGTCTCGGGAAAAGGTGGGAGAGAAGGGAGGAAGCACCCGTCAGATATTAACGTTTGCAGACCTAACAAACAGGAAGCGGCTGCGATTTTGCACCAATAATTATGCAATAGAATCCATCATACAGATTATAATAGCAAACAACACGATCCGAGTGCTCCAAAATGAACTCTTTCCACTCACAACTCCTGTCTGATGTAGGTACTAGCAACGTCTCCCTGCTGCTGGAGGAAACTGAGGCACAGAGAGGTTAATGTGCCCGAGATAAGTTATGGTAACACAGCGAAGTAGCACAGGTTGGATCCTGGAGAGCTAACATGTATACAGATCTTAAATTTCAGTAGCATGAAATGTTCTGTTTTTAAGCTCAGGTGTCAGACACGTGGCTGACTTCAGTATTTCTTGGAAAACCCACTTACTGTCATTTCCCGCAAGTCCAAGTCTGGAGAACAAGGCTTGGAAGTGGGTGGGAGTTGAGGCACCCTCAGGGCCAGGAAACGGGACGTTGGGACCCATCGAGCAGTAGGGACGTGACTGTCAGGGCCCCATTAGTGGGCCAGCATCCCCCAGTCATTTTACTTAATGTCTTTACATTACTGGCTCCATGTTCAAAGTCCCAGGAGAGGACCAAGTCACCGTGCCACGGCGTGACAGCCGCAGCAGGAAGGGCCTGAGCCGCTAGCGTCTGACGTGCGAGGTAGGCGTCTGTATTGCCCACCCCACCACGGAGACCCGCAGGGCGAGGAGCACCCCACGCCCCCGAGGGGACAGCAGTGTGCTGGGAAGGGGGAAACGGTGCTGGGGAACCACGGGGCCCCGTGTCACCCGGCTCTTCCCTTCTCCCGTCAACACCGTAGGAGATGACATTTAGGTTCTTAGATTAAACGGTGTTTGTGGCTTGGCTGGAGACCCTGGTCACTAAGTGTTACTGGTTTCTGAGCAACGTTTTCCCTTCTCCTTTTTTTTCTACAAATTTTACTGAATGTCAGTCATTGGAACCGCAAGAACCCTGTTCTCCACGGAACTTACAGTCTGGGGGAAACATGTGAGACACGCGACCGCGAGACCAAGTGTGGATGTGCGATCGGCCCAGCACTGTACATGAAGGCAGCGAGAGTCGCGGCAAAGCCGGTGCAGGCGGGAGGCACCGCAGAGGCGTCCTGGAGGGGGCGACGGGTCAGCCGGACCCCTCAGGGTGGGGCAGACGGCGGCCAGGCACAGCGCCCTGCCCTCAGGTGGCCCCCGTATGGCGGAAGTCCTGCAGTATCTCGTAGCGGGGTGGGGGAGCGGGGGTTGGGCTGGGGAGCATTTTGTTGCCTTTGTTGTTGTCACAGTGACTCAGAGGGCCCCACCGGGTGTTTGGTCACAGAAGCAGGGATGCTAACGACGGCCCTACATGACACAGAGCTGGCCTGTCAATGTGCCAACAGCCCCTTCATCTGCGAAGTCGTAGGGGCTGAAATCCGCCTCCTGGCAGCCAGCCACCCCTTAGCAACCACTGCTCTGGAAGTCCCGGGTGGCGCAGCGAGTCCTCTGTCCACCCCTGAACCCGGCACAGTGGCCGGGGACGGCATGGTGACTCAGAACAGGCAGGGGGGAATCTGCCAAGGGAAACAGTGCTGCTGCTCCTGGGTAGACGCGATGACCACTGCACGGGAGGGCAGGGCGCTGGGGAGGGGCCGACCGTTCAGCGCCTTGTCCAAGACTTAGGACTTAAGTGCCCTGGGAACCACTGACGGCTGTCCGGCAGGGGAAGAGGATGACAGAATCTGTGCCAAACTTCAGAACTTCGTACATTTAGGTTCCGTGGGCATCTTCCAAGACCTGCCCCCGCGGAGAAACCCAGACTCTGCCCCGCCCCGCAGCTTCTCCCAGCCTGTATCTTTTCAATGCGTGGATTCCGGGTTTCCCACCCAGAGGTAAAGGACCAAGGCAGAATGCTCTGGAAAACGCTGTTCTTCCACTGGCCTCTATCAGGCGTGGTCCTAGGAACTGCATCACATTTCAGAATTTGCTTTCTGCTCTGGAGACAGGAATGGAACTGAGCAAGTGGTCTCGTCCCAGGAAGTCATCGGCCTAATCCAATTAACCGCCCAGTGGAAAATCTCGCCCCACCCCAGCGACGCTGGGGCGGTTATTGCCAGGCCCAGGGCACGGCCAATGCAGCTTTGCCAATTTCATTAGCGGCGGCTGTTTCCGCTTTCTTGCAGGTCATTAATGAGTTTGTCAAACGGGGCCAGTGCCGGCACCGCCTCTGACGTGCCCCGCGGACCTTTCGATTCCAGCCAGACACAGTTGCCACTCCCCCCTGCGCTGCCAGCATCCCGCCCATGGGCGCGCATTCGCCACGCCGTCTAATCCCGAGCGCGGCTCTTACGGAGGTGGCTGCGTAGGCGACAGTGCTGCTACGCTCCTGCCACCGGCTCATCCTGCGTTCTGTCCCCTGCACGTCCCTGACTGGCATTCTCCCAACAGAGATCGTTTTCATGGTACGGCCATTAAAACAGACATAACGAAAAACTTCTTATCTCAAATGTACAGTTCAGCAGGTTTGGTGTTAAGTATATTCGCACTGCTATGTAACCGACCCCAGAGCTGCTCTGTCCCGCAAAACTGAAACGCCCCACCCATCAAACGACAACGCCCGCCTCCTCCTGGCCCCCAGGTCCTGGCAGCCACCAGCCCACTGCCCGCCTCTGTGAGTTGGCGACTCTAGGCAGCTCCCGTAAGCGCAAACAGACAGTGCTAGTCTTTCGGCAATGAGCGGATTTCACTCGGCGCCATGTCCTCAGCTCATCCACGTGGCAGCACGTGCGAGCTTTCTTCCCTTCGCAAGGCCGAATCGCATGCCGGGGTGCGCACATGCTGTGTGGTCTCTCGTTCGCCTGTCAGTGAGCGCGCGCGTGGTCCCACCGTTCAGCTACTGTGAATTCTGAGGCTCTGAACGCGGGGGAACAAGTATCTTTGGAGACCTGGCCTTCTATTCTTCTGGATACATTCCCAGAAGTGGGGCCGCTGGGTCACACGGTAGCTCTGCTTTTAATGTTCTGAGGGACGGCCATTCTGTTTTCTGTAGTGGCTGCACCATTTTATATTCCTCCCTACAAAACGCAAATTTTCCAATTTCTCCACATTCTCATCAATCCTTGTCATTTTCTTTTCTTTTCTTTTTTAACAGTAGCCATTCTGACGGGCATGCGGTGGTAACCCATGGTGTTTTTAACTCGCATTTCCCCAAAGATGAGTGAGGCTGAGCATCTTCCATGTGCTTAGTGGCCGTTTGTGTCTCTCCTGTGGAGAAGTGACTATTTAAGTCCTTTGATTATATATAGAAAAATGTCCTTTGACCATTTTTTAATTACATCGCTTTTGTTGGTGATGTTAAGTTGCAGGAGTTCTTTATATATACTGGACATTAATCTCTTATCAGATAGACAATCCGCAGATACCCTCTCCAATTCCAATGTCATCTTTTCAGTCTGTTGATCATGTCCTTTGATATGCAAAAGTTTTTAATTTTGATGTCTTCCAATAAGTTTTGTGATTTTAGAAATGATCACATTTCCTTTAAAAACTACCATTCCTGTGTGCTTGACACTCTTTTTTCTCTACCATCCAATTCTGATTCTTCCTATTTCTTGGGGATGGCGTTTCTGAATCATAGCTGTTGGTATCAATTTCCACAATATGAAAGAAACCCTTGTAACAGCTTAAAATGAGGGAAATAAGAAAGTAAGACAGGCGGGTTGTCACTTCGTGTGGAAAATTTCAGAAGTGGTAAGGGGTAACGAAGGCACCGTTTCTGAAGCCCACAGAGTTTAGAAGTCGAAGGCTGCCTGTGTTCCTGGAACACCACGTGTAAGGATGACCAAACATTAAAACGGGAGCCGGGAGCACAGTTAAAGAAGAGGCGGTACATGTGTACGATGGAATACTACTCAGCCATAAAAAAGAATGAAGTCCTGCCATTTACAACAACACGGGCGGACCTGGAGGCTATCACGCTCAGTGAAATAAGTCAGACAGAGACAAATGCCATGTGACCTCACTCACAGGTAGAATCTACAAAACAAAACGAAACAAACAACCTCATAGATAGAGAACAAACCGATGGCTGCCAAATGGAGGGGGTTTGGGGGACGGGGGGAGAGGCGACGGGGTTACATGGTTGTCCAAGCACTGTGCTGTACCCCGGAAACTAACATGCCATTGTACGCCAACTGTAATTGAAAAAACCCATTTTTTAAAAAAATGATGGAGGGAAAACAAAACCCAACCGAGCCTCAGAGTCGCCTGGGAAGCTTATTAACACTGCGGACTTAGGGCTCGCACCTGAGGCCACTGATTCAGAGGGACCGGTGTGGGGACCAGACGACTGAGTTTCCGACCTGTTCCTGGGGTGGCGGGTGGCAGCCTCGGTTCCTGCTCTCTGGGTGTGGGGAGAGCGGCTACCCGCACGGGCGGCGTTCGGAAGGGCAGGGACCACACAGTGCTGGCACCACCACCTACAGAGTCGCTGGCAAACCGAGGGTGTCGGGGAAGCCGGGGGACCCCGAAGAAGCTTTGCTTTTAAACTACGTTAGGTTGCACAGGGCGCCAGGCCGCTCCCCACAGGACAGCGCGGGTCCCGGGGTGACTTAGAAGTGGGCGGCGGACGTCCACCGGGGCGTTGGGTGAGGTGGAGATTCGGGTCCGCGTGGTGCTGTGGGGGGTTTTGGGAAGGGAGGTGGACAAACAGGGGCCTCTGGTGCACAGTCGTTCCCCCTTCTCCCTCGGGACACTTTCCAGGAGCCCTGGTGGGTGCCCGAGACTGCGGGTGGCTCCAAACACTGTACGCCACACTCTCTCCTGCACACTCACACACACGCACACACGGGACAGAGAGCAGGTCATGGTCGGCCTGTAGGGGACCGACGACATGACTAGGGACACAGAACAGCTGTAAGGACAGGCTGTGACCAGGCCACGCGAGTGTGGTCCCCTCTCACAGCACCTTCCTGTGCCCACTCGCCCTTCTCCCCGTGATGCTGCGCGGTGGGTGACACGGGCCCGTGTGACTAGGTGAAGGGAAGCGAGTGGCGCGGGCCTGGTGACAGTGTCAGGCAGCAGCTGACCCGGCGACAGCTCACGAGCACCTCGCAGCTCCCCCCGGCACGTCCGCGCCGCCGGCCTTGCTCTGGCGCTGGGGGCCCCGCGAAGCGCGACCAGGCTCAGGTGCTCCAGAAGGGAGTGCTCCAGAAGCGTGTGCTCCAGAAGGTCTGTGCCCGATGCAGACATCATCAGGTCCCATCTGCGTAAGCGTCAAAGAAAGTCTATAAGGATTAGAGCCACACATCCGAGTGTCTGGCCAGATGCAGGAGTGTCGGAGCTGGAAAGGATCTGGAGAAGCATCGATTTCATTTCCCGATTTACCGACGAGGAACTGAGGCCTGCAGAGAAGGACCGAGGGCTGCTGATAAATTGGACTATTTTATGAGTGTTTAAAGGTGTGGTCATTAGTTATAGAGCATCTCTAGAAATTATTACAACTAACCTTTCATGATGATAGATGATAGATGGATTGATTGATTGATAGATAATAGGTAGGAAGGTAGATAGAATGAAGCATAACACATCAGTGCTGAAATTTACCTAAGGACTATCTGGTTCAGGCTGTTTATTTTGCTATCGCGGAAACGGGAAATGTATTTTGTTTTGTTTGCTGCTGAGCCATAGCCTACAGGTAAATGCATCTCAGCAAGATCTGGGGTAGAGATTAGTAAATGACAATACAGCAGCCCTGAATTATTTGTTCCCCCCAAAACAGTGTTAATCAACTGCTGCTCAAATATGTTCCCTTTCCTATCTTGACTGACTGGTTTCTGTTGGTCAAATAGCTACAAGTCAACTGGAATAAAAGTGAAAATGGGTAGATAGAGGCAAAGGATGTACATATAAGTTAGGGCGCAAAGAGATACAAAGCCTAACGATGGTTTAAGCAACAGAGATGTATGATTATCTCTGCAGCAAAGTCTGGAGAAGGAGGAGACCAGGTTTGGTGTGTTGGCTCAGCCTGTCAGAGAGACCAAGGCTTCTAAGGCCCCTCTGCTCTGCCATCCTCAGCATGCTGGCTTTTTGTCCACAGGCTGACGAGCCTGAAACGCCTGTCTCAACTCCAAGCCCCAGACTCACATTCAAAAAGGAAAAAATGCAGATGCAGAACTATCACACGGCATCTGTCTGTCATGGGGCAGAACCCGCCCCAGGCGCCTCCAGCAGAGTTTCGCCAGCTCTCAGGGCTAGGTCTGGGTCATGTGTCTGCTGATTCCCAGCAAAGAGGACAGAGGTGGCTCTGCCGGGCTCACGCCCCCCGTAATTCACCTCCCACGTTGGACAGAGGGGCCCGCTTTCTTTGAGATCTTGCTTCTCTGACCATGTGAAGTCCGATTAACTACGACAGACTCGAAATAGCTACTCGGAGGGGCAAGTGGCATCTGCCTCATTCCAGGTCCTGGACTTTCTTTGGAGTAATATACCACAAGGCTATTTTCTAGGTCAGTTCGTAGTCAAGCTCAGAGGCAGACGTCCGAGGTTTGGACCTTGGCCCCAGCACGGACCCAGTTTTCTCATCTGTAAACTGGGGACGGTAACAGTACCTACGTCATAGTTTTGGGAGGAATTATTATTATTATTTATTATTATTATTATTATTACTATTACTATTATTTGCAAATGGTGAATTGGTCACATTGTGTAACTATTAAGCACTTGAAACGCTGTCAAGCACATAGTAAGCTCTCAACAAACGTTAGCGGCCTTTATTTTGGAACCGTTGGTGCTGTAAATTTAAATTCTGTTTATCTCCATTCAGGTGAGAATCGTGTAGGAGGCGTCCCCTTTCCGAGCCTGTGGCTGTACTTTTCTAAATGCAAAACGGTATCCATACAGGTGTGTGCCTCCTTGGTGCGCCCAGAGTCGCTGTGGCCTGGAGCTGCCGGAGCTGCAGGGAGGTCTGGCCAGGAGGGGAAGGTGCAGGTGGCCTCTGCACAGGTGCAGCGGGAAAGCACAGCTGTGTGACCACACCAGGAAAGAGATACCTGAGAAATGGCACCCTGTCTCCGAGTGTCCAGGAATTTTTGTGATTTCCTCTTATCCCAAATAAATATTCATTTTTATATCTAATTTTATGCTCAAGATTTTGTACTTTTTCTTAAATAGTGTCCCCAAATTACACGAGTTTTGGCTACAGCCACCACTGGGCCCACCCCTTTGTTTCTCCCACGAGAATGAGCTAATTAGGTCATCCTTCTTCCGAGAGCGGATGTTCAAATCGGGAACTGGCCTCTGACAGCAAGTCTTCACAACGTAAATAGGAGTTTTGTGGTCTTTGTTGCCTTGTAGGGGCAGACAGGGCCACGAAAGACACAGATGTGATGGTGTAAAAGAGAAATTGTCCTAAATATAGACTGAGAAAGGAATTTTTGTGAGAAGAAGTTCAAAACCTGGTTCTGGGAAGAAATCAGCATTCCTGATGAAGGGCTCAGCTTACTTTCTGGGACCAAAACAGATGAAAACTTGTTCTGGAGAACTAATCACCCGCCCACGCACCCAGCTGAGTGTCCGAGGAGAGTCTGGTGACCTTCGAGCAGACATTCCTTTTGCATGCAGTCTCACATGATGGTCTAACCATGCCCTTCCCTCTCGAAATTCCCCTCCAAGAGGAAAACTTTGGGCGTGCCCACCTGCCCGCCGGAGGCTACATCTCTTGCCGCAAGAGCATGACACATCTTTGATCTCACGGCAAGCGGTAGGACACACTGCTCCGGAGTCCCGTCTGCCATCCTTTGAACTCCCAGCCCTCATCCGCCACGGGCATGCCTTCGGCACTTTCGTCTTGCTCAATGTCCCACGTCGCTGTGTTCTTTCCCCAACTGAATAGCGAGCATTGCTTCCAAAGCACAGGCGCCACGTCACCCTGCTCGCTTCTTTCGTCCGTCTTTTCCCTTCCGTGTTCCTTGACCCCGATGCCCCTGTCACCTGCACAGGCTGGTGCACAAATAGGACGTAACGAATAATGGGCCATGAACCGTTACCTCCTTGGAGGGGCTGGGAAGTGAGTCGCGCCATGTCTCAGGTCACTTTGGCCCGGCCACGGCCCAAGGGTGGCACAGGCTGCCAGGACCTGGCTTTCCTTGGGCATGATCAGAACCACAAACTAGAGCCACGAACCAAAACCCATGAACCCGGAGTCTGGCTCGTGGTGGGGAAGCGCAGCTCCAGCCGTTTGCATCGGTGGCTTTGGGCGCGGTTTGCAATCATACAGCAGAGGATGCTGCTCTGCTCCTGTGACTCATTTGTCACCAGTGTTTGGAAGTCCACAATTATAGGCTTGGTTCAAGAAGGAAGGGGCCCAATCGATGCAGAGGGTCCTTGAAGTCAGCCTCTGACTTAGGAACAGAGTGAACGCTGGGCGATGGACCGACAGGTCAATGGGCTCAGGTCCGGTCTCTCCCACGCCCCCTGCAAGAGACCTTGGTGGCTTGTTTATTTTCTCTGAGCCTCAGTTTACGCATTTATGAAGCATATGCTTGCCGGTGCTCAATGCTGAATTTCAGTTCCTCAAATTGTAAAATGGAAATACCAGGAAATTTGTTACATAACTGGCCAGCATTTTATACTTTTTAAAGTTCTTGGGTGCGTAGTGAGGTGCTTTGAGACTTCGTGTTAGAATTTTGGAAACTTTCTGGCTTGCGACACAGAGCAAAAGAAAAAAGCTATTCTGGGGCTGCTGGCATTTTGTTCCCTTTAGCTCAGGGGGAAAGTGGGAGTTGGCCTTTGGGGCAGAGTCTTGGAAGAAGTAATTCTAGCGAGTCCTCTTCTTATTTAGATGAATATAAGCCAAGGAACTGTTCATTTTTTTAAAAAGACTTACTTTGTGAAGTAAGCCACTTGCAAACATTTAAGCCTGGAATTTTAAATTTTTAATCACGTAGAATTATGTGCAGTAAGAATGGGCATAGAGAAAGAGTACAACTTTTGAGATATATATTTGTTTCTCACCCTCCACTTCCCCCCCCAGTGGGGGTTCTGTTAAGTTTGAGGCAATTAGTAAAATGAAACTAAGAATACTGACCCCAAAGAATCATGGTAAAATACTTGTTTAAATGCAGTGTTTTGTGCATAGTCACGTGCTGCATGAGATGCCGTGACTGGCATTATCAACAGTCAGCGTAGCAGGGATCCATTCGTCCCCTTCCGGCCTGTGGCACTGGAGGCTGATGACTCCAAGAGCACACAGGGTTGGTCGTTGGCATGTGGGGTGGTGCCAAGGGCAGGGAGCCTACAGGCGAGGAGGCCGTCCTGGAACTTGTCCCAGGCCCCCGGGCTGGGGGACCACTCGGCACCCCTCTGGTCACTTCCTCTGGCCCTGCTGGGCCTCCTCCAACTCTGCGTTCAGTCTGGTTTCTAACCTCAGATGCTGAGAACCCTTTGCTCACTTTATTCCTCTTCCAGTCCCAATTCCTGCGATTTCTGGGCCTTCATCACAAAGGAGGTTCAATAAACATGTTTTTCCCATCGTGGGGCTGGCTGGCCCATCAGGCGGGACCCAGACAGTGGGAAGGAAAGAGTTGATTTTCCGAGGCGGGCAGGAGGGTCCACACTGTGGATCACCCCTGCAGGACCACCAGTGGGTGGACAGTAGTCAGAATTACCTTTCTTTTCACCCCATGCAGCAACTTAACATATTTCCTTGAAAACAACACCGTTCTCTCCCCAAAAGGAATTCTTTCTTTGTCTCGTTAGGCAGGAAACAAACTCGTGAAGAATGTGGCAGACGGAGCAGATGTGGCAGGACCCTCCAGCTTCCAGCTTACAGAAATGCTCAGTAAAACATTAAAAAGTTTATATTTAAATAGATAGCTGAGCTATCTATGTAAAGACACTATATATCAAAGAAAGAGGAGAAAATTGTCAGGGGCCAGAAAAGAGGAGGAACAGAAAGCTCGGGTGGTGGCGGGCAGGGGGGAGCTGATGGCGGGGACAGGAGGAGGGAGGGGGCACACGGAGACCTTCGGAAGCCGGCACGGGTTTGTCACCCATCTGGGAACAGGAAATGAGGCCTCAGGCCTGTGGAAGGTGGAGAGTTGAAAGGGAGCCCCCTGCATGGACCTGGGACCTCAAAGGGCTGCCCTTTCCTTGAATGGAAACTGGGGCAACCTCTGAGAGCCCGGGGCCTTTGCCATCTGTGTGAGACCTTGCCTGGGAAGCACGTCACCTGTCACCTGCGAGGAGTCTGCACTCCAAGTACTCATTACGAACACTGGACATTCAGTCAGAATTTCACCTCTCCTGCGTGTGCAGAATGACAATTTGAGAACTGGTTGGGAACAATTCTCCAACCAGTAAAAATATTAGGGTCCAGCAGGGGCCTGTGTGGGACCTCTCCAGGGATAAACCCATGATTTCGGGCATATGAGACCACAGGAAGTCACCCTGCTTCTGACGGGCTTAAAATAAAAAATCACCAGCCACGTGAGGAAACAGATTTCATGAGGAAAACGTATCCTGGGGCAGGACATAGTGAATTAATACCCTGAGAATTAAAGAAATCAAATAATGTAAAAAAGACCGTAAAATAAGAATCTTTAAAACCGCGACAGCCTGAACATGCACTGACCCCACGCGGAGCCCGGCTGCAGGCGCCGTGCGTGGGCGCGTGACCCACCAGCCCAGGGAGCCAGACGTTTCCCGCCCCCGTGTGCGGAAGAGGAAACGGGGGACGCGCTGACAGGCCGAGGCCCCGCGGGACGTGGGGAGCCAGCCCTGGGAGCAGACGCGGCACGGCACTTGCTTTCTCTCCCTCCACGGTGACGGGATCGGAGCTGGGCGGCGGCGGCGCACGCCAGGACAGGCCACGCTCTGCTTCCTGCGCAAACTCGGCTCAGCTGGGGCCTGCCCTGGGCCCCGCCTGGGCCCCATGCGCCTTTGTGTCTCTGTCCCTCGCAGCCACATGGAGGGGTGAAGAAGTGTGCCGCTCACTGTGACGCGGGAAGCCTGCGCGAGTGACAGTGACGTCTGCATCGTGCAGCGGCCCCAGGCCCGGCCCTTCTCGGCGTTGCTCACCCAGGGGGCTTTGTCTGTGACACACACTGACCAGAGCTAGCAGGGGGCGCAGGCGGGAAGGCCGGGGACAACGAAGGGCAGAGCTGGAGTCCATCTGCTCTCAGAACCGTCTCACGGAGCAGGCACTGCGGGCCGCGGGCGACTGCTCTTGCCGGCACCCTGCGCTGCCCCGCGGGAACGCCATATGGAACGCCAGCGTGGTCGACCTTTGCTTCAGGTGGCATTTGCTAATCCTGTGACAGCAGCCATTTCTCACTTCCCCTGACGCGTCACGGAAAATCAGACCGTCGGTCAAACCCTGACCAGCTCGTGCAATGGGAAACTCTCAAACATTTCCCCTTCAACCTGAAAAAGACGCAGGACACCCTCCATCACCCGGGTTCACGTACATTTCTGGCACCAGGGGGATAAAAGGAACGTGATGTTTTAATAACAGTTCAAAACATCAGTTTGTCATCTCTGGGAAGGAGAAGCCAGGGTTCTCAAGGTGGGCCTGATTCCTCAGGGGGAGCAACGTCTCTGGCTACAAATATTTCGGGATCCCCGATCAGTCGGTGACAGCTAGCTACCCGGCGAACTAGCTTTTCCTTGCTGCCATATCAGATTATCGCAAACTGAGCAGCTTAAAACACCCGTTTATTATCTCTCAATTTAGACAGAAGTCCAGGTGGGCTCCGGTGGGTTCTCCAGTTACGGGCTCACAAGGCCAAAATCGAGGTGCTGGCCAGGCCGGGCTCTCACCTGGAGGCTCTGGGGCAGCATCTGCTTCCGGCTCAGCAGGTCCTTAGCAGAATTCCGTTTCTTGTAGCACAAGGACTGAGCTCCCAGTGTCCTTGCTGGCTCCCAGGTGGACGTTGTTTTCACTTCTAGAGGCCACCTGGATACCTGCACCCCATGTCCCTGGCAGCCTTGTTCACAATAGCCAAGATATGGAAACAACCTACGTGTCTATTGACGGGCAAATGGATAAAGAAGACGTGACAGACATACACACATATGTCCACCGGAAGTCCCCACGACATCACGCCATCCTCAGCACAGCTCTGTAAAACGAACATTAGTGTCTCAGTTTTAAAAGATGGGGAAACGGGCTGGGCGGGGTAAGGCCTTGTTAAAGCCGCGCTGCGCGGCAGCAGCGCAGAACAGGGACGATGAGAAGGCCGCAGCCTTCCGGGCGGCCGCCGCCTCTCCGCAGCGCGGGCCGCCCCTGCCCAGGTGTGCATGGCGGGCTGTGCTGCGCCTGAGCAGGTTTCTGTGGCTGCTGAGCACGCAGCGCCTTAAAGCGGGACTTGGGCGTTTCGCCCCGGTTTGGTATCTCTGTGAGTCTTCTGGGGAAATCCGACCCTTGGCCATTCAGAGGCCGGTTGCCTAAGTCCTTTTTAACCTATGACTTTTGCTTCTCCTTAGGGAAAGACAAGGAATGGAAAGTGAAATACACTCATTTTATTACTATTAGCTCCAGTGAAATGATTTAGGATTTGAAAGGGAGAGCCAAAATGGAGCTGTAGAAACACACGTGATTCCCATTAATTTGTGCAGGAAGGACAAAAAAGGACTTGGAGCCATAGGAGCTGGATGAAGCTCCTCAGAGTTTGAGCTGAGTTCGGGCCTCGCCTCTCGGTCTGCGAGCAAGTCCGAGTCTCAGCGTCTCCATCCACTGAATACTCTCTCAGGTCTGCTTCACGGTTCAGGTAAGAGCATCCGTCAACGCCGCATGAACATTTTTGTGGCAGTGTTATACAGTCGCTGATAGAAAGAAGCGGGGTATGAGGTGCCCTCGTCTGCTAAGCGTTTGTGGGGAGTGGGGAATGGCGTGCTATGGTCGGACTTCGAGTGGGAGTTGCTTCTGCCCTGAGGCATCTCACGCCCCAGTTCTGAGGCCGTGGCTCAGTTTCCAGGGTCTCTGGCTGCTGCTCAGCTGTCTCTTCCTGTTGGTCCCAGAGATAATCAGGTGCACTTGGCTGCAAAGCTCCGGTTGTGTTTAGGACAGTGTCCTTCAGAGCTCGCTACTTTCCCGCCGGTATGTCCATCCTGACCAAATGCTCGGGGGTCCCTTCCCCCATTAATTCCGTGACCCTCAGCCTGTAGACAGTTCAGAGATCCCCCGCCCTACTGTGTCCCAGGAGCAGCTAACCACGAAGGACCCCAAACCCTCGTGTACCCCAAGTCCGTCTCCATCCTTCCTGATGGCTCCTGGAAGATTCACAGGTGACTGTTTACCTGCTTCTGCGAAGCCCTGGGCCCCCGCCCCTGCCTTTGAGCTGTCCCTCATTGGCCAGCTTTCTCCTTATTGCAATGGCTGAAGTAAAACCCTGCCTCTGATTGTCTGGTACATTGTCTCTCTCATTTTTTTTTGCCCTCTCATTTCTACGGGTCCTCTCGGTTTCTTTCCTCTCTCTGCCTCAGTGTCCTCATCTACAAAGGACTATTACTTCTGCCTCTGATCGGCATGAGGGGTAAACGAGATAAGGCCTGGAAAAGAACCAAGCCAAGCCAACAGCAAGTGCTCAGAAGTATGAGACCCTCTCCTTAGGGGAAAAGTCCCTAGTGTCACGAGTGGTAGAGCGGGAACTGGTGGAGAGAGCGTGGATAAGTCAGTGTAACTTCATACAGATAAGAAAATGGTCCAGAGCAGGGGCCCGGGCACTGGAATGACGGCACAGCACGGTCCTGATCACACGGGCATATGCCACAGCGTTGGAGAACGTGCCCTCCCAGAAGCAGATTTGTGCTTCCGTTTGGGTTTGCACGTGGGGGAAGCTCGCTGCATGTTGGCACTGAGATTGTTGGGAAAATACTGTCCCTTCACAACCCAGTGGCTAAGAGGACCTCGACTGGTGGCCCCGTCCCCAAGGCAGTGGGGCCACATTGCAGGTTTACTAAGTGTTTCCAGGGAGGTCCTGATGACCGTGTGTGGCAGGTAACAGTGCTAGGTGTATTGGTCGTGTTCACATCTCGGGCCAGAAGAACCCAGATCTGGGGACAAGGGGAGAGTGAAATTTTTGATGGTGCTATGTGACGTGTCCACATTTCTCCCAGCTCTGCGTGGAGTCCCCTGGCAGGGGCCAACAGCTTCCAAACACACTTTAAGACTTCTGGCAAGGAGAAAAGCAGAGGAAACTACGCCCAGCAACGTGGAAGTTTACGAGAACGAGTCACCGCTTGCCAATTCAATCGGAATCTCGGACTGCAGCAGGCAGCACTGGAACACCAGCTTCAGATCCACGAATGCAAAGCGATCAGAAAATCAGCTCCTGAGAAGCGATCCTTGGAGGTGCTTTGCATTCGGCTGTAATCAGCCCGCCTGCAAAACGAGCGAATTCTCAAGACCTGCAGATTTCAACCTCTGAGAAAGTGGGCTGTGCTTAGGGACCTTGAGCGGTTTCTCTGCTGCGGACTCTAACTCACCCCTCTATGGTCCTCGGAGGTGTTTATTTTTTTCATGTTTCCAATTCTTTCTTCTCTGCCACCACCTTTTAAATTTAAATTTAAATTTCATTCTTACTCCTTCAGGGCTGAATTATCCACTAAGCACAGTAGGCACAGTAACTTGGGCCCACAAAACTGCTTTAATTTCTTCCAAAAATCAGAAAAAGGACTTTTAGGACAAAGAAAATATTTTAAAATACAGTGCGAAAATATTCATCTTTATACCAATATAATTAAATTTTTTTAATGTAGGAAGCAAATGAACCTAGAGCCACGAGAATCACAGGGCAGCCCTGTGCAGGTTTGAGGCCTGCAGTTTCTAAGTGCTAGCAAACCCTTCGAGACACAGAAACTGAGGGATTACTCTTGTTTTGTCGCATGATGAAGCCACAGCAAGGCCCAGCGCCAACTCACTAGGCCACCAGCCTCTGGGGAGAGCGTATCTGCCTTTTGCAAGCAGCCCCTGGCACCTGTGGGTTACAGAAGGGTGCCTCCCTGGCACCAGGGTGGACCCCTGGCAGCCGCCACACTCCAAGGCTTTTGGAAGCTGGCAACTAACGGTGGCAGTGACCGTTAGAAATCATCATTTGGATACGACAGAGAGACCAGTTATGACCAGACTGACTATCGTTCAAAGCAGATATCAAGGCACAAGTGTGATGTGATTTCTTCTCCATTTTCGTGAATTTAAATTTAAACATTTATGTAACAGAAAACCTAAAAGACAGTCATATCATTGACTAAAGGCTTTTATGACAGTAAAATGATGTGAAAATAAATACCCAAATGGGCAAGTGGAGCCTAGCTCCTAGTCCGATGTTTGAGTGTTTGTCACTTATGTGGCCCAGAAGGCCTAGGACTCAGGCACGAGTAGGCGTTGGCCTCCGTGAGAACAGGGCCACCCTCCTGGGGAGGGTCTGCCTTCTCTCCCGCAGCTGGGCCGGGAGCAGCGACGACCCGTTGGGGACCGCCCACTCTGTGCCACGCCCTTTCCATGAGCTGCATCTGAACACCACGCAGACCCTGCGGGGAAGGCATCGGCACCGGCATCTCACAGACCAGAAGAACTGGCTGACGTGTGGTGGCGAATTCTAGAAGGGCGGGAGGCCCCGGAACCCGCTCCCCCCACCGCTTTCTCGGCTCTGAGGAAATCGTGTCCTGTTTTCTGTTTACTGAAGCTGACGGCAGGTCTGAAAGGTTTAAAAATCTGGAGGATTAAATTCTTCACACACACAAAAATGTATTGGGTGCTAATAACCTGAGAAAAAAATGCAGAGGACATTTCAAGAAACGTCGCACCTGTTTCCAGCCTTTGAGCACCGTGCATTCTCAACCCGAGAAGGACTTGCGCACAGTGAGCGCTCACTCAGGAGACACCAGCTGCCATCGCACTCTCTCAGGCCACGTTATGACAGGAAACAGAAAAATGGCAGCCTCGGTGACAGTCGCATTTCCTTCATTCTTACATTTTTGATGGGGGAATGTAGTTTGGTTTTTATTCCAATTCGGCCATCTGGCACTTCCTGTTTGTCTCCTTATGAGGATTTTGCAAAAACTGATTAAGGAGAGAACTGATTTTGACCAAATCCAGTATAATAAAGGACATCAAGAAAGGACTTAAATTCAATTGGTAATGTAGTCTGCTCTCTTAGAGTAAATGATGACTGATAAAGGATTTAAATTGGCATGGAGAAGAAGTTACAAAGATAAATGTTCACTGCAGCTACAAAAAAAATAAAAGTTCATTGTCTTAGGACAATGGCATAAACGTCTTAGGAAAATGGCATAAATTTCCCCCAAATATTTCTATTATGCAAACGCACACCCTTTGCTGGAAGTGATTGAGTACAGTGATATTTTACTTCATTGAAAACAAATTCCTTTTAGAAGATAATTTCCTCATTATCCTCAGAGACTCTGGAATCTGAGATTAGATTCAGAACTCAATTTTGAGTGACTTTAGGAAATAAAATCCTTCTAAGTTTTCTCTCTAAATTACGGAAGAGTAAGGCTGAGCGCCCCCTTTAAAATAAGTTGTTATTATAGCACCTCACACTATAAACACATTTCGAAACGAATACGTTTTTCAATAAATTTAACTTATGACATTAATTTTTTAAAGGTTTCTTTGTTTTCCTTTGGTGAATTTCCATTTTATCTTTCATTTTTCATGTGATTACATGGGGCCAGTTTACAGCTAGAATAAAATAACAGAACATTAAAGCTACCGGGGGCCCACTGGGATGTCTCACTGAATTCTACGAGAGCCCTGTGAGTTAGGTGTGCCTGTCCTTGCTTACATCTGAGGAAACTGAGGCATGGAGGGGCCATCCAGGGTCCTGCTGGTTAGAGGCAACTAAACTCAGCTCAATTCAAATTCTAAGCCTTTGTTCTTCCGACCACCGATGCCACCCACCTACGGTAAAGGACTTGCAGTGATGCCCACCCCCATCGCGAGACACAAGTGTGAAAAACCAAGCCCATGAGGGGCCTCGGGACCCGTCCAGGGCTCCACCGCCACCTGCTGGCGGGACGAGGCGGGACGAGGCAGGACGAGGCGCGCCGCGCAGCAGGCAGGGCTCGGCTGCGCCTCCCCTGCCAGGCCCTGCAAAGAGGGCTCGGACCTCTTATTCATTCCCTTAGCCCTTTTGTTTTCTCACCTATAAAATGAGGATAAACGTAATCGCGAGGATGTCCTGAGGGTCGCAAGCGTGCGTTACAAGTGGACTGCTCAGCACCAGCGCCTGGCGTGCAGTCAGTGACCAGCTCCAGGTAACTGTTTTCAGTGACGCTGGGATGACAACAGGAGACGCGTCCCGGCCCCCCAGTCCTGACGACGGGCTCGTTCCAGTCCATTACCAGCCTGGACCCAGTATGCGAACGTACCATCCTGTGACTGGTGCCCCTCATCCTCCCCCACCCCCCATTTCTTTCAGTACTTGTGTAAGCCGACGTCCAGTAGCTGGTGGACGACAGGACACGCAGAGGCGGCTGGATGCTGTGGTTTCCTGGCACTGGCCACCAACGCCCAGGCCGCTTGAGAAATTTAGAGTTGTGCTTCTGCTCTATGGGGACCTGTGGGACCCCGCCCTGCCGGTCCCTCTGATGAGTCAGCCCCGACAGGTCCAGGCTCATTACTGATTTCCCGGGCCCTGGAACCAGGCTCTGGAACCGGGCCCTGCTAATTCGCCTGCATCCCGCCCCCACGGCTTCTGATCATATCGCAGTTACTCTAATTGCCCACGGCTCCTTGCCTTTCTTCTTCTCTGTGAGTAAAGCTCAGCGTGTGGATACTTTTGTGCTAATCGTTTATTTAATACGCCTCCCATTTGTCAGTGGACTCACATCTGTGCCGCTCTTTCCTCCTCTGTGAAAAAGCCCTATTATTCCCCTAATCCCTCCTGTGGTTTTTTGCTGTCCTTATCTTCCTCCGCAACGCCCGTTTACTGACGCAGCAGAGATTCTTACCTCACTCCCTTTCTCCCTAGGTACTGAACGGTGGTTTAACCCCTCGATATCAGATGCTGTATTTATAAAGCCACATAGGTCTTTTCTATTCTTCTCATGAGCCTGCTTCCCTGCCACTGACATTAATTTAAAAGAATTCCCTGTTTGTCCCCAAGCGAACGCCTTCAAGGACAGGCGGGAATGCGAGGAGGGTACAAGGAGGCTGCCTCTCTTCCGATCTGATGCTTAACGTCCACGCCCTTTCTGCACCTGCGCCGCCTCGTCCATCTCTCTGCGTCTGTGTCAGCATCTGTGTGTCTGTCTACACCCACATCTGGATCTGCACGGAGCCTCCGGCAGCCTGGCAGCCAGCTGCAGGAATGGCTCAGAGGCCAGCGAGCAGGGGCCTCAACCCACAGCCATCAGGGGCACCCTCAGCAACCGGCGGGTGGCAGGCGCTTAGATTGTCACTCCTTGTTGGGTCCTCGCCAGGCTGCAGTATTGCTCATAAACCTTCTAAATTTTAAAAACACGGTGGAGATAAGGAACTAATGTCCTGAAGTGCCACCTCCGTCCCAGCCCAGAAAGTTCCACCCATGTTTCATTTCAAAGTCCTCCTCCCCCCGTGAACCCTCCCCCGATAGTGTCCTGAGAACCTCAGGGACGCTTTGTGTTGACGCGGATTTTGGTGCTGGATCCAGTAGTTTCGTATCTCGCTGTGTACTTCTTGATCGTGTTCTTTTCCTGCTAATTGCCCAATATCTGTAGCTTTTAACTCCTAAAATGTGCTATAATTTACTTAGGTGCCTCAGATGCCCGGATTAAAAAGGCCCCGGGGTCTTCCCCCAGCCCAGTAGAATCAGCGCCTGCGGATGGTGGGGTGGGGGTGGGGGCTGAGTATGTTAGTTAAAGGAACCCTTAGGGGTCCATGACCTCAACCAAAGTGTGCTGAAACCATTTTCAGAGATGCCTCTGAAACAGCTTGCGGTCTCTCGAAGCCAGCCAGGCCCATGTCACTTAACACACGCGTATGTGCGTGTACCATTTAAAAATGTAAGCTTTGAACACCTAACAAACACGAATGAGTACTTAACGTGAGCTGGACGCTGCAGTAGATGTGAAGAGGACTAAACCGTGACCTCTGCCCCCGAAGGCTTTACAATGGGAAGAAGGAAGGCACCACGCACCTAACCAGAGAACGAGGCTGCGGACAAAACTGCGGCTAAAGAACTGGCCTGCCTCACGCTGTGCGTGAGAAAGAGGATTGCAGCTCAGGTGCGGCTTGTCCACCCTGGCCCAGGGGCGGCAGGCCGGATGTCCATGCGTCTTCAGTTTCAGAGGTGGCGGAGACGCATCCGAGCCAAAAGGAGGCAAAGGAGGGTCGTCAGCACTGGTTATTTTCCGCTGGACCAGCACTTCCTTCGTGACTCAGACCCAAGTGCATCAGAATGAACACCGCCCCCGAATGAACACCGGCAGGCCGAGCCCGGCGTGTGGCACACAGCAGGCAACTACGAGCGTCGCCTGCCGGCCAGGGCCGCTTAGCCAGCGGCACCGCGGGGGAAGGGGACGCCCTCACGCCCACGCGGGACCCCCTTGGGGCAGACGGTCAAGACATATGCGCTCTGGTCTCAGGAACAGATCCCTGGTACAGTGACACTTCTGGCTCGTGCTGACCTGTTGATAAACGAAGACTGGCGAAGGACGTCTCGACTCCCCCGCCAGGCTGTCGCTGCGTCTCCAGCACCTGGGGACTTGTCCTCTGCTTCGTGTTGACGCTACAGAGACGGATGTTCCTGCCCTGCAGTCCCGGCACCCACAACGCTGTCCCTGGGGACTGGGCCCCAGCCAGCCCAGCTCAGACTCCTTGGGGGTGGGCGGAAGGTCACCTCTGCCTGATGCCTTAAGTCTGTGGTATGTTGCGCCGTCAGTGTGCTCACTGTCTGTTCCCTCTGTATTCCGGAGGTGACTGCCACGTTAGGCAACTTTACAGCTTGTGCACTTTGCTGACAATTTGAAAGCCTCTCTTTATACGTTGGCTTGTTGGTTTTGATTTACGGCATGGGAGAAAGACATTTCGGATCACCAGGATGGAATCACAGTGTGACAATCATTCACCAGCAGGGAGCACTAGGAAAGGTTGTCATTGAACAGAAGGAATAATTTTGCGTATTGTTCTAAAATACTTTTCTGTACTTCTCTAAAAATCTTTTGTGGGCATTTTTTTAATTTCTAAATTTCTGCATCTTTTCATTTTTTATTTTAAATTTGTGTCATTTTGTCCAGTTATGAAAGAAGAGTGCTTTTAATTTTGGAAACCTGGAAAATTCAGAGAAATAGAAGGGGAAGTAAACAACAACTCTAAGTCCAAAACTTAACATTTTGTCCTGTTTCTTGCCACCCTTTTTGCTACAAAAGGATCTTTTCCTGCTTGTTTCTCTCTGCAACGAACAGCGGGAAAGCCTGTTTAAGATCGCTCATCTCATTACGACAAGGACGGTGACTGAGCTCCCTCACAGAGAGCAGCAGGGTGAGTCAGCCAACGCGCCACGGAAGGGACGCGGCAGAGATGGAATCAGGCCGTCCCCAGCGCAGCGGGTGCTCGTGTCCCCTGACGCTAGGACCTCAGGCACAGCTGCCCGGGCTGCAGGCCCTGCGGCCCCCTCTGCACCGGGCCCCACGTGCCCATGTCTGCACCTCCACCGCCGTGAGGGCGGGGCTGCTCACGCCGACCACTCTCCTGGCCGGAAAGACATTACTCGCCCGTGGCCGAAGAGCCTGGGTAAGGGCTGTGTTTTGGTCCCAGAGAGACAGGACACACGTCTGTCATCTTGGATGACAGACGGGTCTGTGGAAAGGTCTGGGAATTCAGAGGCGGCAGCCCTGGGTTCTAATTCTGTCACTCGGGAGTGTTATGACCGTCGGCAGGGTGAGGTGCTGAGTCTTAGTTTTCTCATCTGTGAGCTGGGGCTACTGAGGCCCACCCTGCCAGTCGCTGTGAGGATTAGAGGTGGTGTCTGTGGCTTAGCAGTGCCCAACAAATGGCGGCTCCCGCCATCATCGTCTGTCCCTTCAGTCATCTCTTTCACAGGCTTATGTGAAACCGAGTCATTCGACTTTGGTTTCATGCTCTATTTTTCTCTGTCCATGTCTTATAAGCAAATTCCTTCTGGAATTGTAGAATCCCAAAATACCTCTGTCTCTGTCTCTGTCTCTATCTCTGTCTCTCTGTCTGTCTGTCTGTGTGTGTCTCTCTCTCTCTCTCTCCATATAGCTTCTGGCTGGTGGTAAAAGATACAGGGGAAGAAGCGAGCCCAGCCTCTGTGCTTCGGGAACCCTTAATCTCACTGGTGAGACAGGACTTCGACACGAGATGCAATTAGAGAGTAATAAAGAGGAGCGAGAGCGCGGAATGTGCTGAGCACCATGTCCCGCGCCTCTGTCCCTCCCGAGAGCCACCCGTGCTGCTGACTCACGTTCAGTCTCTGGACCCCCCGAGGCTGTTGGATTTCTCTGCTGTATGTGCACAAAACAAGTAATTCTGTGGTGGATATTATTTCGGCAGCACGTTACATTGGGCCAGTTTTCCCCGTGGCACTTGCCCCCGCGGAGCCCGCGGTTGGTGTGACGGCTCCCCTCCGCTCCCCGGCGGCAGAGCCCCCGCTCCCCGGCGGCAGAGCCCCCGCTCCCCGGCGGCAGAGCCCCCGCTCCCTGACGGGTGCCTCGGACGGCTTTTCAGCGCCGTCCTGCCCGTGGCGTCTGTTACTCCCACATGTGCTCTTTGCTCTTGGAATTCAAACCCCAGAGTACTGGGAGCGGAAGGACGGGGGGGGGGGGGGCGCGGATCCCAATCACCAAGTCCCTCACCGGCTAGGTGACCTCGGGCGAATCTCTTTCCATCTTTAAGGGGAAGGCGGCTATGTGGGACACAGGGGTTGTGAGTCCCCGCACGGGCGCAGCGTTCACAGGGCCGCACCCGCGGCCAGCTGTCAGTGAGGGGTGAGCTCGGCTCAGCTCTCCCTCCTGTTTTCTGTGCCACGTAAGGACAGGTCTGTCTGCGGGACTGTCGTTTTTCTCTGAAAATGATGGCAGGACAACTCTCAGAGTCTTTCTGATGTATCGCGTCTCATTAGACTAGTGGGATCAGCCGCAGGGAGCGCAGAGAGAGGCTCAGCAGAAGCAAGTGCTGGTTTCCTGGGTGCGTTGGAAATGGGAAGAGACAGTTTGCCAGGAGCAGGCTGCATCGGGTGAGAGCTCCCTGAGACCACGTCTGGGAAAGGAGGTGTCAGAAGCAGCTGGGCTGCGGTGTCCCCCTTCACAACGTTCGACGAGACGGGAAAGGGTGAGCAAGTACGCGGAAGAGTGACATTGAGCGACGCTCGGCTGTATCCTCCTGGGGCACGTGCATGCAACCCAGACAGGATGTTGGGGTGGAGGAGACGTACAAGGCGCTCTCAAAAGTCACACTTTGCAAATAATGCAGATGAGACTTAGGAGACAAGTGCCGGGGGAAGGTCGCAGAGCTGGTTAGGGGCAGACGGGATAAAACTCGGCCTCGAGTTTGTTGATTGACTCAAGGTGACCTCCACCACAACGTTCTTCCTTTGCTGGGATGACTAGGTTTTGGTCGGCTAGCTGAGCTTACGTGGGGTGTACTCAAGCATTATTCTCAGGGGTGAGGGGTGCGGCGTGTCTGGGGAGCACACATTTTGGGTCTATGCACACTGTTTTGTGGCAACAGGAGGATGTTACAGAAAGTAGTTATTAAAATTTTTTTTAAATTTGTTGAACAAACACACAAGAGCAAAAACCCATCACCCTTCTCAATTAATATTTCTTGACTAGGTGGGAGTGACCCTGTCAGATCCGTAAGTGGGTTCGCCCACCTGTAGCCAGTGCCAGCTGGCGAGTGTGTCGCCAGAACCAGACAAGAAGGCTCACGTTTAACTATCCGGTGGGACTGGACGGCCAGACACCACGGTGGGAACGCCGTCCATCCACGTTCGGTTCTCGGCAAATTCCCAACCGCGTGACAGTTTCAAGGGCGGAGAGAGATTCACGTAGAAATGCTTGCGCCTGGAACTAATGCGCCATTCACCCGTGTTGCTTTCCTCAGTGACCTGTTACTAGCGGAAATAAAATGCCAGGTCTTCGTAAACCGTCAGATCAGGCACCCACTCCATGGGAAAGGTCTGCAGCCAGCAAGGAATCTTGGATGCATCCCTATTAGCAAGTGACTTTCTGCAAAAACAGTCTGAGCTTTTCAAAGGTTTGTCTGCGACGCACAGAGGAATTCCTCCCTTTACTTGATCGCTCATCAGATATATTTCCAGCGCTTCCTAGTTGCGCACTCTCTGATAGTTTCTAAATGCTGTAACATTATTTCATTAGAACATTACAAAAGCCTTCTGAGCAGGTAAAATTCATCCCATTTTAAGAAGCAGTGCCCTCGAAGCCCGGGGTGGGAGGACACTGCCCAGTTTGAGCCTTGGATCTTTGCAGGCGCATTCTGGGCAGGGAAGAATGCACCATTCAGGGGCTTCTATGCTGGGCTAAGAGAGATTAAGTGACTCATCCAAGGCCACACAACCTCTAAGCAGCAAATCCAGAACGCAACCCCGGACTTGTGGCTCCAGTGTGTCTTTGCTCCAGCCAGAAGTTCTTGAACACTGGGGAGCGGCACAGTCCCCTGGGCAGCTGACTTAGAGGTGGCTGGCCTCAGCAGGGTGTTTGACACACAGCCTGGAAGGGCGGGACAAACATCGCACATGGGCAATTTTTCAGGACGGGCTAACACGGGAGACCGCACACACCGAGAACCCCTCAGCATCCAAAGTGAGGTCCCAGCAAGCAGCAGCCAGGCGTCCCGGGTCCCATCCAGCCCTGCTGAGTTAGGATGCCACGGGAATGAGACCCCCAGATCTCAGGTTCAGCGCCGAGGCGCCGGGCTGCGTGGATGGAGGCGGCAGAGGGGCTGCAGTTGGCCCCATCTCTGCACCGGGCCCCTGCAGGGCTCTGTGAAGTGCCGGAGGTGTGTCACCTCTCCCGTCCCCACACCTGCCCTGCCAGGAGCGTCCTAAGATTACTCCTACTTAGAGCTGAGGCGGAGCCGGGCGCCAAGGTTGGTGACCCACCCAGGGCTCTCATCCGGTCAAGGGGGGTCCTGGTCAAAGCTGGCAGGTGACTCCCCTGTGCCACGCAATGCGTCGTAGGTCAGGTCGCCGCTCACACAGGTGGGGAGGTGTGACACAAAGGCGCAGGAGTCCGTGGAAAGCAAGAGAGAAGGTATCAGAAGAACAGGTACCCCGGGCCAAGGGCGCCCACCCATGCGCCCCACTCGAAGCTAGGCGGGCTGGAGCGGCTTGGCATTGGGCACGGGGGGCTGGGAGGGGAGCCTCTCACCCTCTGACCTCCTGCTGCTGTGTGGTGGCCACGTCTGTCCGGCACAAGCCAGAGGGAAGGGAGCCTGGGCGAGGCCACCGCAGGCCAGCCTCTGGCCCCAGAGCAGGGCAGAGAAGAGTCGGGGAGGGGTCCAAGGAGGACAGAGCCCACAGCCCGGCGGGCCCCCGGCTCGTCCTGCGAGGCTCACTCGCGCGCCTGCCGGGAGTGCAGGGAAGGAAACCGGACGCCCGTCCGGCTCCTGGTTCCTGCTGCTCCGAAGCTGCTCAGCCCTCCCCGTCATCCTTCCTTTCTCTCCTCTGAAAGCAAGCTCAGCTGCTGACTGATCGTCAGCATAGAGTCGCGTTCGAGGCTGTCCCTGGAGACTCTCGTGTCTGCTTGGACAGTCAATCAGCACGCAGCCCTCTCGACTATATTAACATCCAGGACGGTGAGACGAACAAGCTCATGAAGCTGCTGCATGGCGCGAACACCGCAGACCGACAACGCGGCGCATCCTCCGCGGTGCGCCCGGCGAAGCCGCGTCGGCGGCCTTGGTGGCAGCGTGTGTTGAAGGCACGAGCCCGGGAGGCGGCCGGTTTACCCTGGAGAGTGACCCGGGGGGCTCCTCTGCTTGTGACGTGGTGGGGAGTGCGGGGCCTGCACGGGCGGCGTGCTTGCAGGCCGGGTGGTTTGCTCACCTGGGGGGGCTTTTGCCTTCATTCCAGAAACACGTCCTGGGCCCCGAGGGCGTGTCCCGTGCTGGTTACGGGACGTACATAGAGGAAAAAGATGCCATCCCAACACGAGGAGGTTCATGTTCTGCTAAGTGACACAGGCTGATGGCGGAAGAGACCCAGGATCTAGGGACATGAGCGAGATATGCCCAGAGCAAGCCTGGAGGACACAGAGAAGGTGTAATTCACTCATTTGGGGCTGGGGTACAGGGTAGGGACAACTCTTTGGGACCTCCACCTTTTAAAATTTATTTCAAGGAAAAGTTACGACAATGAAGTTCTATCTAAGAGCTTGATGACCTAGACTTTCCCTCGTGTGGAGACCGACTGAACTTGTAGGCAAAATACTTTACTAGAGACTGCATGCCTGGTGCAGCCTGAAAGGTGGTGCCCGCCCCAGGTCCATCCAGGGTGGGGCGGCCCGCCACAAGGCAGGCGGAGAGCCTCGGCACGATATGGCAGCCGTGCTGGCCTGGAGCCTCAGGTACTAAATGCCTGGCTGAAGAAGCCAGGCATCCAGGGCGGGCAGGCCACTGGGACCAATGTGGGTCGAAGACGGAGGTGGCTGAAATGGTTAAGCTGAGGGTTCCACCAAAAAGGGTCTGATGGAGGAGAAATGTTAGAGGCGTAAGGCCCATCTGGGCCCATTGCTGGGGTGGCTGGACCCTCCAGCCTTGGGGTAGAGTCCCAGGGTAATTCGCCCATATCTGAGAGCAAGGGCATGTGAGGGAGGAACTGAACTTCCAGCAGGCTTTGCAGCTCTGGTTGGTGTTAAGCTCACTTCATTTTCCTATCTCCCCATCAAAGATGGTGTTTTTTTCTCTCTCTCTTTTAAATCTCCATCTTAGAAAGGAACTTGAGGTTCCAGGAGCTTACAGAACTGGACTCAGTCACAGAGGAGATAAACTAAGGGACTCTACTCACCCTGCACCCCGCAGAGCCTGAGCTGGGTCTGGGGAGTGTCTCGGCTCAGAGTTTGCCTCCAAGATGGCCACATTCCTGCAATGTCCTTGGAGGACCAGAGTGAGTCAGCACGTTATTCAGCCAGCCTGGTGTGGCACCTTGGGGGACTGCGACACAGAGCCATCAGGCCCTGGGACGCTGGTGGGAAGCTAGTTAAGGAAGGAAAGCAAATCTGCAGGCCTCAGAGGCAATTAGAAGGAAAAGAGTCATAAAACTGCCACATTCCGTGTGTGATATTTTCGCTAAATAGATTAACTTCTGAAGAAGGCTGAGATTGTGGCTCATTTTTTTAGAAAATGCTCTTTTTCACTTGTACTGTCCCAAGCTGGGGTTGGCTCTATTGATCTCTGTCGAGGTCATGAGATTAGCGCTTATCCAGGAGGCATCGAAGCTTTAAAAAAAATTTTTTTCATTGAATCTTTTGTGAGAGGCTTTGTGTCTGCTCTTCCGTATCCACAGTCCCTGGTGGGCGCCCAGGAAGTGTTTGTGGAATTAATGAGCTGCAGAAGCGTGGACTGGGAGAGGCTGTCAGGACCGCTTGCGAGCTCACATGTCACTCAGGGTGCGGAGAACAAGACCAGTGGTGCCTCATACGAATGGCCATCCACGGTTATGGCCATGCTGGGTGCCCTCGCCAGCTGTGATGCACCCCCGTGGGGGGACGGAAGCAGACGTGGACAAAGCTCTGACAAAAGGCGGGAGGCGTTAAGGGTGTTCCTCCATCGACTTGGGTCTGCTTTGATTTTTTTCACCAGTACTTTGTAATTTTCTGGCACACAGATTCTGTACACGTTCTGTTCCATTTACACCTAAGGCTCGCTCTTTCTTTCTTTCTTTCTTTCTTTCTTTCTTTCTCTTCTTTCTTTCTTTCTTTCTTTCTTTCTTTCTTTTTTTGGAACAATTACAAATGGTATTATGTTTTTTATTTCAGTTTCCACGTTTTTTTGTTAGCATGTAGAAATACGATTGATTTTTATGTATTGATCTTGTGTCCTGTGATCTTGCTGAACTCACTCGTTAGTGCCAGGAGTGTTTTTGTATACCCCTTGGGATTTCCTGGGTTTATAATCCTGTGATACGAAAGCGGGGACAGTTTTAATTCTTCTTTTTCAATTAGTAGTTTTTCTTTCTAAGAATTATGGGAACCGGACATATTTTTCCTATCTCTGATCTTAGGGAGAAAGCACTCAGTCTTTCATTATTTTATATATACATATGTGTGTGTATATGTGTGTGTGTCTGTGTGTATTAGTTGTAAGCATTTTTATAGATTTCATCTGTCAAGTCCAGAAAGTTTCTTTCCATGCTAGTTTACTAAGAGTTTTTATTATGAATGGGCAACAAATTTTGTCAAAATGTTGTTTTCTGCACCTAGGGAGATAATCATGTGGTCTTTCTACCTTGGCCTATTAACATCTGAGGTACACTATACCTCTTGCTTTCTGAATGTGGAGCCAGTTTTGCATTCCTGGGTAAACTACGCCTGGTCATGATATGGCGTCCCTTCCCTAGATCACTGGAATTGATTTGCTGATATTTTGTTAAGGATTTGTTTGTGTCTTATTACGAGGTATATTAACGTGTGTGGCTCCTTTTCTTAAAATGTTTCTGTCTGGTTTTGATGTCCATATAATATTATGATGGCCTCATAACGTGACTTAGTTTCCCATTTCTCCAAATTTCTGGAAGAGATTACACAGAATAGGCATCTGTCTTCCTCCACGTCTGGTAGAACTCACAAAGCAAGCCGTCTGAACCTGGAGTTTTTGTTATAAAGGCTTAAATATAAACTCAGTTTCTTTAAGGGTTATTCAGATTATTTATTTTGAATGAGTTTCAGTAGTTTGCATCTTTCAAATATTTTCGTTCATCCAAGGTTTCAAAATTATAGGCATAGCGGTCACAGTCCTCCCGTGTTATCTTCTTAGTGGGCGTGGGATCTGTGGCGGTGCCCGCTTCCACTCCTGGTATGGGTAAAGTTGTGTGTGTCAATTGTTTCTCGATTTGATTGACATTTTTAGAGAACTAGTGTTTGGTTTCCTCAATGCCTTCTTTGTGTAGCTCACTTCGACAGCTTTGATTCCTGCTTTCATCTCTATTATGTCCTTCTTTTTGCCTGCTTCAGGTTCAATGTGCTTTACACTATTATTATTATTATATTATTATTATTATTATTATTGTTTTGGTTTCCTTACATAATCTGAGGCTTGTCCTCTTTTCTACGTGAGTCCTTGATACCTTCAATGTCCCTGGAAGCACTGCTTTGACGCACCCCCTCATTCTGACGTGTCGTGCTACAGTTTTTGCTGTTCGTCCTTGCTGTCCAGTCCTGTAGCTGGGGCCACCTTAATCTATTAAATAAGCATGAATAAAGCTGAATTTTGCTCCTGTTTTTAAGGTAAAGAGTACATGTTAATAGAAATTCGAATATCTTCTTCTCATACTCCAAGGCGCCTGCACGACGTGGGTCGCATCCTCCCCCTCCCCACTTCTGAGACCACTGATCCAACCTACGCATTCGGAACCAAGTGACAGCCAGCCTTGTACTGTATACGTAGAGCCCGCGATATGCCAGGTGCTTCTCTATCATAGACAGGGAACTAAGATGCAGAAGACGACTCAGTGACATGCTAATGATTGCTGGTGCCTCCATGGTCACACTGGCAGTAAATGGTACAGCCAGGACCTCAGCCTCCAGTCATCCAAATTCTCTAGAAATGGCACTTTCCACAGCCAATCGGGTTCTGTTAACAGAGACGCGGGGTGTGTGTGCTGGGCGGGAGGTGGCAGGAAGCCGGGGGACAAGGCGCTGCAGTCAGTACATGAGGTGGCCGCCCTGATAGAGGCAGAAGCCCCAGACCCCTCAGGGGTCATGAATCTCAGCTCAGAAGAGAGAGTTGTCTTCTCCCTGCCTCTCCTGAGTCGACATCCTCGTCTTTCTCCCCAGCCTGGGCCAGAGGGACAGGTCCCTCCTCTTCCCACACCGCCTCCTCCGCCCCCTTCACTCCCTGCCGGTACCTATCAGCTCTCGCCAGCCTCCCCAGTTCCAAGCTGTTCCTTGCAATTCGCTAATGAAATTCCTGTTTCTTTTGTAATTGTGTTTTAACATGGTTCATGCTCTGATACCGACCTTAAATCAAACTCTTTGCAGAAAGACTATGACAGGGCGACAAGCTCCTCTCTGCGTGTCTCATTACCGAAACATTTATTCAGAGCTTTCTGGAAGACGGGAACAGCTCCTCTGAGTGTTGCAATGACTTAATCCACTACGATGGAAGGATTTTAGTGTCTCGCAGGGAAAGGCCCTCGCCCGGGCTTCTGAGAGACTGAAGGGGGTGGAAGGTGCTAGACTGTGCCCATTTGCAGAACAGGAGACTGCTGACCAACAGTGAGACCACATAGGGCTGGGGACCCCCACTGGGCACTGGGGTGGACACTGGGAGGAGACCCGGCTCTCAAGGCACGCTCAGGTACGACCAACAGGACCTCTCCAGACGCTCCCGGGACTGCCCTGGACTCAGAAGCAGCCATGAGACCGGCCACTGTTCCTGGACCGCCTCCTCTTGCCTCGCTCTCTCAGGCCTCACCTGAGTTCACGGCCGCAGCCTGGCATGCTGGCGGTATGCAGAGGGGCCTGAGCAGCCTGCCTTCCTTTTGTTCTGGGCTCCGTTTGTATGTCGGAGGGCGACGACGTTAGTACAGCAGCCCCCACGCCGCCGCCGCCCACCCAGGACAGGCAGGCACCCCGGGCATAACGGTGCCTGTGCTCTAAGTGTCGCTATGAACGCGAGCCGGCTAGTAGCACGTATGTGTGCTGAGCGTGTGCACCCAGTGCCAGCGCTATCATAAGCGCCTTACACGTTAACTCATCTGGTTCTTATGACCCGTCCACCATCACGGGGCACGTGCCGCTATCACTCCATGTTGTATGAGGAAACCGAGGCACAGAATGGCTAAGCGACTTGCCCAAGCTCTCAGCTTGGAGTCAGGACTGAAGTCCCAGCATTCTGTCGCTACCATGTGACCAAGATGCAGCCGTCCGCATCCTGGCCGGACACGCCCCCGGTCTGGAAATGACGGGGCTCTCCCCGGAGCTGCGGTGTTTACAGAGCACCTGCTGGCTCAGACACCTTCAGGACATCCCGTACGTGTGAACTGGAACCAATCAATAAGGGCAAAACCGGTCTGGCTATTTTATAACCACGACACTCCTTATAATGGAAAGATTCCCTCCAGATGCTCTGAAAATGTAATTTAATTCACCGAAATCGAGTTTGCCCACAACTTCTCCAGAAAAGAGATCTTAGGTGAAAGAAGCACGTGCTCTCACGCTCTCCCACGTCTCTCTCTCTCTCTCTCTCTCTCTCTCTCTCTCTCTCATTCTCTCTCCCCAGAAAGAGGAAACTGGGGTGGGGGGGGTCCCACAGGCAGTTGCTGATACAGCCAGAAGAAGAATCAAGTTTAGATTCACCCTAAGTTCAATCAATTGTTAATACAGTTAATAAATTTCAACCAACAGCGTAAGACAGGAGGGAGGACATTTAAACAGGCTATCTTTGGTAAAGAAAAAAACTGCCAGGATATTATGATGTTAGTTCATTGAAAACCTAGTTCTTTCTTCACTGTTTCATGTAGGTACGGCAAGAATTTTGTGATGTTAATTAGTTCAAGTGCAACGCCAAGTCATTGAACCTAATTTGTCACTTTCACGCAGGTCCCCTCACCGCTGTTTTGGAGCAGGAGTTAGGGAAATGTGAGCCAATGGCCCGTGGAAGCCGAGAGTGACACTACACTGTCCACTGTGCTTAGCCCCCTGGCGGTCGGAAGGGAGGCGTTGCCGAGGCTGGTCAGTGAGCCTCCGGGAGACCGTCAGACGCCCAGGGCAGAGGTGGCGGGCGGGGCTGGGCTCAGGACGCTAAGAAAGAACGCTGTAGTCAGGAGGGGCGTGGAACAGGTGGCTGTTTAACCAGGGAGCTGAAAGGACTTATTTTAACTTCTGACAAGAAACGCGGCAAGGAGCGCACGATGCTCGCGCTGACATGGAGGGACAACAGCGCGGGACGTCGCTTCTCTTTTCCTCTTTTAACATCGAGATGTACTTGACACTGCATAAGTCGAAGGTGCCGGTGTTGATTCGATACATTTATACGCTACAATATAATTACTGCTGCAGGGTTGGCTGACCCCTACCGCTTCACATCATCATCATTTCTTTTTCGGGGGGATGGGAACAATTTAGATTTAGTCTCTCAGCAACTTTAAAGTTTGTAATTGCATGATCATTACATATTAATTACAATATTGTATTGTATAAAATCTGAATTAGTTATGATTGTGAATTACGTATTAATTCTAATAACTGTATTAATGTTCTCGTGGTTGGCATTGTTGACCAGCATCACTGCTGTGAGCTAGGTCTCTAGGGTGGATTCCCACGTCTGAAGCCTGGCCCTTCCCCTTGCCAGCTTTGATTTGGGGCAAGTCTCTTAACTTTTCTGCCTCTGTCTCCTTACTTGTAAATCACAGAGGAGGTCTCAGGGATGCTGGGAGAGTGACACGCGCTAACGCATATAAAGTACTTGCAACAGTGGCCAGTGCTCAGTAAACAGTGTGCAAACAGGTAGCGACTATTACTGTTCAAAACCCACAGTAGTACGGCCTTTGAAAATCTCTGGACGTGGGACCGATCCCGACGTGCTGCATGTTCCAGAACACTCCACGTGGCTGACAGTGCAGGTGTGCTCTCCAGCTGGTGCCCGAACGCCCAGTCCAGCTCTGGGGTGTTAGACTTTGGGGCTCCCTTTCCCTGGGGCTTCAAGGCCAGCCAGGCCTGTGGACAAGCTCTCCCTGCGTGGACTCCGTTACTCAAGGCTATGGCGCCCTCTAGTGCAAGATGGCTGTCGAAGCCTTGGGGTTCCACCTAGTGTCTCTGAAAGTCCGGCCGAAGCCCAGCAGAACACCGCCCCGCGCAGGGCAGACGCCGCCTGTCCAGCTCCCCGGCTCGGCTCTGCTCTGAGGCCTTGGCGTGCATCTAACCCTGGGCCCCGCACCGGCCCCTGTCCATGACAGGCTCTGTACCACCATGTCCTTTCTCTGTGTTGGCCACGTGGGAGAGGGGTGCTGTGGTCCTGTGTCCTCCCATCAAGGGGATGCGACAGCCAGACCCCAGAAAAATGCTGCAGTGAAACAAAGTCTGTACGCTGTTCTTTGAAGAACTACCAGGCGTGGAGACGACTCTAGCTGCTCAGGAAGGAGTTGGCCAAGGAGACGGCTTTCCCTTCCAGGTGTCAGAGCTGGCTACAGGCCGGCGGGGACATTCCGAGAGCATCTAGAGGTCCGAAGAGGAGCCGCTGGCCAAGTGGCCGAGTGGGGGGCAGAGCCTGAGCTGGGGCAGCCGAGGGAGCCCCCTCCGTGTGCACTTCTCCACCTTCTTCCCTGTGCTGGTCCTCAGGCATCGGCAGCGACAGGAGAAACCGGGGCGAGGCAGGAGGAGGGCGAAGGCCCCTGGTCCTCTCGCTGCCACTCGGGATGAAAGGGCAGGAGGGCAAAATGGCCAAGCATAGGCAAACCTGCCCTCGAGGGTCCGAGTAGGCGGTCCCTCTGGCCCGGAAATTGTCCCAAATGCTTTTCCTTCCTGTGAATGGCAGCCCTGGTCACCCAATGGGGCACGCTGCCTGCCCCACGGCCACCTGGATGCAGGTGCAATGTAGGGGCATAAAAGCAGAGAGTGACCCCGCTCTGCCTGGACACCCTCACTGGGGCGGTATCGCCAACGAACCTGCTGTTCCTTCTTCACTGCCAGTCACTGACACCAGGGGAAACACGGCAGTTTCCTGTGTGTGTGCGCGTGTGTGCATGTGCGTGGATGTATGTGTGCATGTGTGTGCTGTGTGCGCGTGCTGCATGTGTGCGCATGCATGTGTATTTGTGTGCACGTGCATGTGTGCCTGCATGTGTATGTGTGCAGGCGTGTGAACATGCGTGTATGCATGTGTGCGCATGCCTGCGCGTGTGTGCACGCGTGCGTGTCAACCTTCCCACTGTCTTCACCCTCCTATCAGAGGTCCCGCAGCTGCGGTCCCATCAAGGACCAATCACTGTCCTCCCTCTTCGTCTCAAGGTTTCTCCTTCCCCCGACTCCTCCTTCTACATTACAAAGTGCAATCTCTGCGGCAGCAGTTACCAGCGGCCGGAAGCTGAGGTGTCTGTCTTCCGGAACGAGACTTCCAGGGTCTGCCGCGCTCATCCCGCACCACGGCACTAGTATTTATATTAACCCATGGATGTGACCAATGACACAGACCCTCTCAAAAATATATTTCCAAAACGTGTATCTCTAAAAGAAAGTTTCTTTCAACATAGTTTTTAGGGTCCAAGTGTTAAGCCAGGAAAAGATAGGCACTCGTAATTATATTTTTTTAAGAAAGAAGAAGAAAATGATTAGAAAGTTTCTTTTCTATGTGAAGTCACGGTCTCAAGTGCATCTGACCTGGGAAGACACCCCACAGAGGCCATCGTACCTCCTTCTGAAGCACTGCTATGGCTCGCCATAAGCCCCCAGCCCCCACTGCACCCTACAAAAGCCACCCTCCTCCACGCATGGCCAGGGGAGCCGCGATCTTCAAGAAACGGACTTAGTCTTCTGAATTTCATTCCGTGAGTGGAAATTTTCTCGGTCCCTCACTCATATATTTTGAAACCGCTGCTGGAAAACGGGGTTCTCTCCCAGAACCTAGGCGAGACGTGACTGGGTGGTACAGCAGCCCGAGCAGGGGTTAGGCACCGGGGGCCCAAGTCTGCTCCTGGGACCTCTCCCCTCTAGAGTGGTATGACCTGGGTCAGTCACTTGACTCTGTTGGACACTAGTTTTTCCCCCTTTGAAAACCAAAAAATTCTGTCTACCTTACTGCATGTGTTTTGAGAAGCTCATGGGGTATGTGAATTTATAAACTATAGGGTGCTACCAGGTAAAGACAGACTGCTGACATGCGTGCGCTTCCCACCATGACTTAGCTTCTTCACTGTCACTTCCATCCCCATCACTTCCCAGGGAGGAAGATTGATTACAGCTTGGGGGAAAGCGAGCGCCCGGGAAGCAATCTTAATCTTTCTGCTCTATTTCCACGAGGCTCATCCATCAACATTAAAGTTTGAATTTTAATTCTAAACAGCATAGTCCCAGGGACAAGAAAAGGTCTCTTTTGTCTCTAATTCTGCTTGGTGGAGAAGAGAGACCTGGCCACCCACCCAGAGCAGTGGGAGTTTAGAAACCATTTCTCGAGAGTCACGTCCCTCCCTCCATGGCCCTAACGTCCGTTTAGACAGCCCCCTGGTCTCCGTGCCTGGGCAGACTGGAAATGAGGCTGTAATGTGATCGTGAGTGACATTCTCTGAAACCGTCAGGGCCACGAATTCTGTTTTCAGGATGCCGTGTGCGTTGTGACGTCGCATTTGTTTTAATGGCCCCAGAGATGCACAGAGCAACGGCACAGCAAAATAACACCATCTTCCTGCTCGCCTGAGGCTGAGGGAGGCGTGTGAACCATGTTTGGTGTTTATAATTATCCTGTAATTTGATTCAAAGAATCACAACAATTACTGGGCACGCAGATAACACGCAAACCTTAATACGAGCTTTGGATGCTTTTCAGTAGAAAAGGATCCACTTGGTCACTAGGAGAAGTAAGAAGGAGGAGTGTTTATCTGACAGTCTCTGGTCTGATCCTCTTTTGAGTTCAGGAGAGTGAAGAAGAACTAAGAGAGACAGACGCCCCCCTCCCCCGCACTGCTCTCGGAATCGAAGGCTCACTGCAGGGACAGAGGCTCACTTTCCCGCCGGGAGCCATAAGCATCGTAAGCATCGCACTCAGGGCAGACCACGCCGCCCTCCAGACCTCGGAGCACAGCTGCGAGGGGAGCTGCCTCCTGAGATGACCAAACCCTTCAGGGCACGGGAGCTGGAGGGCTGAAAGCGGCAGAGGTCCCATAGGAGGCACTCCTGTTGGTGACACCACGAGACCGGTCACTCGGGTCATTCTGGTTGCGATGACACTCGCCCCAGTTACAGTTCTGGAACCTGCAGACTCAACTTACCCCTTCTGTGCAGAAGCCCCAGCTCTCCCATGGAGAGCTCATCTTGCACGTGCTACTCGAAGCCCTCCCAGGCTCTGCCCCATGGTCCCCTTGCGAGGAATAATCAGAGCGGAGACTATTCATCGGGCACGCACCCGTTTGTGTCTGGTGTCTTGCTATGCACGTGACTGTCAACCCGGCCCTCACGAGGAGCCTGCGGGTAGGTGCTGCCACTGTCTCTGTTTTACAGGCAGTATGACTGAGGCTCAGAAACGTAAAGTCACTCGGTCAAGGTCACACACACACAGCAAGGGAGTCACAGAGCCAGGACACGAACCCAGTCTCGAAGTGTGTTAAAAAAACAAACAAACAAACAACTAGGACACAAAGGCTGTTACCTATGAAGCTATTCATTGCTGCATTGTTTACAATGATGAGGAATGGAAAGGAAACATCTGATAATCTGGGAAGAGTCCAGTAAAGTATGCAAAACTTATGCGACAGAGTGGTGTCAGCCACTGAAGTCATGAGTTCGAAGTAGATTAGTATTGTGGGGAAATCTCCATTCCATAACACATGAAAACAAGATTAATGACTATATTTAGGGCTAGGCAGGACTTCTAAGACGTCTGCACCCATACGCACGCTTTGGTAAAGAAAGGGCATATGCCCAAACCTCAACCGGGGGTCTTATTTTATCTTTTCTCTATTTTCACAGTTTATACAGTGACCATCCACAGAACGAATGCCTACCAAGTGCCCAGTGCAATGAATGATTATCTCATTTAATTGTTGTAGCAACATTATAATCCCCAGTTAATAGGTAACTGGACACACTACACAGATAGGAAGTGACAGAATCTTAAATTAGATGGACCCCAAAGCAGAAAATGAACTGTCCTTACGTGCTGTCTCTAAATTACTTTTATAGTCAGAAAAATAAAACCACAAAAGAGAAATGACACTGAAGAGAGTTCACCACCCAAAATGAATGCTTGGGACAATGCGTGGACCCATTGGGACTTACGACTAGAAAGAGAAGTAGACTTGAGCCCGCCTTGAAAAATGAATGAACCTTCTTCAATATCCCTTACAGAATTTAGTGCATGGTAAATACTTCTTCCATAGAATTTTATTCAAGCTTTTGGCTTCGAATTATTAGGTTATTTGCTCATAAATGTTTTGTGAGCAAAAATTGAGCAAACTGATTCAAGAAAATAAGACTTGCTATCTGTAAAGAAATACATAAACTCTTTTGCCTTTTTTTGAGCATTGTAGAATGGGAGCGAGTGTTCTGAGATCCAGAATCCCTAGAACCAGCCAGCGCAGCTCAGAGAGCTGTGGACAGAAGGAAGAATTACCTGTCAGGACGCGTAGCCCTCGGACCTGCCGACCAGGATCAGACAACATAGTGCCTGAGCGAGCGAGCGAGCGAGCTAGCGTTTTCATTATCATAATTATTGTTTCGCTTTTTTTTTTTTAAAGTAAGCATCTACCGTCTTCTTTTAATATACGTCTCCACAACGAAGTCTTCTAGACAGGAAAAAAAGCTGTGGTTTGATATGTTGGACTAGGACCTAATTTTGGATGAAAAATGAATCTTACTGCCTCATAAATTTCTAGCAGTGATTTCTTGGGTTAATTTGAATTTAAAACCTGCGAAGTGCTCCCACAGAGTTGGGTTTCCACGGTCGTATTGGGGTGAGGTATCTGATTCGTGAGGCTGCACCTTTGGCAGAAATCGCTGACTTTTGTCGCTTCGATGAACACGGAAAGTGGTGACTTCTTTGCAATCTGCTTATTTAAGCTCATACCCACACTTTTTCTTTGTTATGTTTTTCTCTTTATTTGTCCTGCTGTTTTCGCAGGCAGTTAACAGCCTCCGCTTCACCACTCCACGTCTGTGTCTGCCATCGGAAAAGCTTGATGGATCGATATGAGGCTTTTAATGTACTTTTTCTGCTTTCTTCATTAAAGGTTTGCAACCCAAACATTAAAATGCAGTTGGGACATAATCTCTTTCCGGTGTTAATTGCTTCCCAGGGACCGCAAGGGTCTGTGGGGCTCTGTCTCAGCCTTCTGTGGGACCTCATCTTTCTCAGGGGTTACAGATTGGGGTGCAGATGCTGCCGGCATCCCATAAAGCACTGTCCTCGTTTTAACATTCGTGTCTCATTGTGAGGCAAGGCGCAAGTCGGTAAGCGTGTGTCCAGCGCTCATCAGAGGCAATATTGGCAAATGCTTGACGGTGGCCTCGGGAGCAGGAGGGAGCCCCGCTTCGTAGCACCTACTGATCCCAAAGGTGTAAATACACCCGCCAAGGCCAGTTTCAAGCCACCAGATGACCTCGCTGAAGGTGCAGCTGGGAGAGAAGCAGAACAGCCCTGTCACCGTGCACAGAAAGTTCCGCCCCACATATGATGTAAGTGCGAAAGCAAGCTTTGAGTTTCCTGACTCCAAACTGCTATTTTCCATTTTTTCTTCACGTAGGGAGTGAGAAGTTCAAACTGCAGTATTTCCGCAGCAAAGCGTGTAAGAGTCTAGAGGGATTTATGGGAGAGAATCCCCGTGACTGGCACTGGGAATTCTGGAGCTGCGCACTGGCCACCGCAAAGCAGGTCTGTTTCCTTACGGCTGTGTCACGTTGATGTGGGAATTCTCCACCCACCTGCGCAGGTGCACGCACCTCGGATTACGAAGATTCAAGGCTTCCTTTTACGGCTTTCTACACTCATGAGGCTGGGCCGAGTGGTCACTCGAGAGTCATGACCAGAGGCAGTCAGGCCTTTTGCCCTTTGTCATGATGTCTGTTAGTCAACACATCTACATAGCCAGCCATTAGGGAGAAGGAGGCACAATTACGTGTGCAGATGTCAGAAGATGCTCATTGGAAAAAAAATTAAACATAGGATCTTATGTATTTGGGGTCCCATTTATAAAAAACAAAACTAAACTAAATTCCTATGGTTGTGCCTGTATGTGCAGTTCCAGAGATGCAAAAAGCATTAATGGCGCTTCCTCTGGGGATGAGGAATGTGTGTGGGTGTGAAACACCAGTGAAACTAAATGCAGTGACTTGCACAGTTAATTCAGTCCACACTCCACTAGCCTGACGGGCGCGGTTCAGAACTCTCTACAACCTGCAAAGAACGTTTAGGGTGATTTAGAATGATCTAGATGGGCACACCTTACATATTGCAAATTTTCCAGTTATTTAATATGCCACTCACCCTGGGTTCTGAGTTATGAGCACACACGTGTGGTTGTGCTCATTTAGTATGTTTCACAAGCTGTAAATAGACCAGTTTGTTGGAAATGGGCTAAGCAATCGCATAATAATGGAGTCGCACACAGACGGGGCGGGAGCGGGGTGGGGTGGGGTGGGGTGGGTGGGGTGGGGGAGCAACAAGCTAACTCACTGGGAACCCTGTAAACCCAGGGTAGGTTTCGTCCATGTCCAAGTTCGCCCTCTGCTGGCCATTCTGGGGAAATCGCAGCTATTTTAAACTGTCCAGATCATTCATTCTATTTGTTGACCACCTACTATGTGACAGATGAATAGATGTATCATCATATATGATACTTTACTATCTGTTATATGGTTTTATTCGCTTTTTGGTGCATTTAAAATATTTTCTCATTAAAAAAATATCCCATGTAGAGAGGAAAAAAGTCAGAAAAATGGTACGATAAATTTTATATTTTAAAGAGATTCTGATAGTAGTCCTTGGGCCAAGTAAATGAGGTAAAGTCATGGAACAGATAAACTGTCATAGTGTTTTAGAACTGGAGATGGCTTTAATTCAACCCCCTTGATTTTAGAACCAAGAAAATTTAGGTTCGGAACAAGTAACTGCTACTTAAAGACAGGCAGGAAATTGGGGAAAAGGTAGTATTAGAATTTAGCTCACTTTCCTAGTGGATCTGCCATATTTTTAACTTAAGAATAAAAGAAATAGAGTTGGTATATGTGTCTGTGTACAAGCATGTGTGCTCATGTGTGCATGTGTATGTTTAAGCAATCATCACGGATTTGACAAAAGAAACACATAAGAACGAACAAACTACTTGGGTAGAGACGTATATTTAGGATTCATCCACACAGAAGTAAATAGCAACCGTTGGAGAATAAATGAGGCCGGGGGTGAACCGAGAAGTAAAAACGAGAGACGCTGTGATCCCAGCCTTTTGTAAGATGTAAGATGCAGCTCCCGCTCAGAAGATGCACACAGCGACCCAGAGCTGGAGAGAACCCAGGCTGTGCTGAGGAATTCGAGGTGTAAAGACAAACGCACTTGGCCTCGAGAAGCCTGTAGGTTAGCAGGAAACACACAGTCATACCACCCAAACATCGCAAAGGCTTGGCTTACCAAGTCTTTTTTAAAAAGAGGAACGCACTGACGTTTGGGGGAGAGTCGAAGGCATTCATGTGCTTTGCCCTCTGCTGGTTCATGACCACCACCCTTGGCGGATCCCCAAAGCAGCGACGAGCCCAGGTTACGCTCCAAGGAGCAGCAGAGGAGGAGGAGCTGCATGGCAGGGAGGGGTACGCGGGCCGACACACGGTCCCGGTCCCAGACGGTCTTCGCTGGTGGAGGAGACCCGGGCTGTTTTCACCCAGGAGGCCAGGGAACTCCGTGCTGTGACCGCACCCCCATGACTGCCCAGCTGCCCACCGTGGACACGCTCTCACTTTCCTCCAGGCGCCTGTCAGGGCCAGTGCCAGCGCCAGCACCGAGCACTGCACTTGGAATCTAATGGAAATGTTTTCTGGGGCAAGATTTCTCCTCGATTCCTTTTCCTTCCTATCAAGTCTATGGAACCAAGAAACTGAGGAGCCAGCGCGGGGACAGCACTCTGTTTCCAGCGGTTCTGGTTAACCACGCAGGAACGAGCACTCCGGCTGCTGCTAGCGTGGGTTCAGGTGTGTGTTTTCCTTCTAGAACAGCAACTCTCTCAGCCCTCTGGAGGAGCTCGCAGCGCGCACCCGCGGTCCTGCCCTCCTACCCCCGGCCCATCATTCTGTCCTCCCTCAAGCCCTCCCTGTTCTCTGCTCCCTGTCATGGACTGACGCACTGCCCCCTCCGAGGACGTGACTGTGACGTCGTCTGGAGAAGAGAGGCTACGGGGACAGGTGCGGCTCTTCACCAGCAGGCAGTCACTGCAAACAGGACTTCCAGACGACAGGGGTGGGGTGGGGTGGGGCCCAAAGGAAGGCAAAACTGCTGAGTCAGATTTTGGCCTAAATTCTAGCATCAGGGAGGCAGCTGGTGGGAACAGTCGAAGAGCGGATTCAAGCCCACGATGGCAGACACTCTGCCCCCGCCTTTAATATTCAGGTGTGATTGGATTATCCGCTAGGCCAAGAGAAAATATTTCATAATGTAGAAATGATAGGAACAGAGCAGAAATTCACCCTTGAAACAAATATCTTGAGTGCTCCCTGTTCCAGGAACCCTGCTGGTCAGATGGGGCGAATTATATAAGAACTAGATAATTGCAGGTGTCAGATCCCTGCCCACGAAGAAGTCCCAGCGGGTGCTGGTTGAACGTTTTCGCTAATGGAGACAATGACTCTTGACACAAGCTAAGAGCACAAAGATCTCCTGGGAGAAACCGCGCAGGTGGGAGCACACTGCCGGAAGTCCCCGGGCACCCTCTGCCAACTTTTAGGCATCTTCTATATGGGTCTGTTTGTAGGTTTAGTAAAGAAGAAAAATAACCTCAACACTCAGCACAGAATAGAAATAAAAGCAAATCCAACCATTTCCAGACAGATTCTACAAATGAACCCATAGTTAACTGCAGTCAATATCTAAGTGAATGTCCACTGTGTACCTAAGTGTGTAGACTATTAAAAAAAAAAAAAGACAAGAGGCAGTCACTGCCCAGTGCTGAAAACACAAATTGTTACTTTGCACATAGGCAAAAGATGTATTTTTCTAATAACACATAAATATTTATATTTATGCCTTGTTATAGTTTCTTTCTTCCATATAATTTACAAATTGCACATACAATGATGTTAAGCCAGAAACATTGTTCAATCAAACTATGTTTCCAGACATGAAATGTTTATCAGCGCAGTTCCTTTATATGTTTGAGTAAAAGAACATACGTTTTAAAGACTTTTCCATTAAAAGCCTTTCTCTGAACAGTGAGTATGACATGCATCGTCAACTCCCAGTTTCTGGGTTTAGCTTCTTTGCCCCCCTTGGAAGTTAGGCCATATGACTGGCTGTGGCCAAAAAAATGCACGTGGAGGGAGCATATCACACTTCCGCACGGAGTCTTTATGGTGTAGTGCCAACCACACCTTTCCTCTGCCGAGACTGAGATCCTGGAAGAAGCAGGTGTGAAGATGGAACCTTCTCCAGCCTGGTCTCTGCATGATCGTAACGAGTAGCCTGATCCCACGGCGTGAACTTTTGGTGCGAGTCACGGATAGACAGGGGCTGCCTGGTACTGCAGCACGACCCAGCTTATCCTGACAGACACACGGGTGCAGTGATGCTTTCCATTTCTTCGTGTTGCCATCGCACTTTACCTACATAAATACATTTTTGCAATGGACAGAATCGTAGTACACATCTCCTTTTCTTCAATACTTTTCAAAATTATATCGTAAACATTTTCTCAGCTTTTTTGTGAACACCACATTTATTATTTTAATAGTGTATAATAGCCATATCAGCACGTAATCATTTAGTAACTATTTCTCTATTGTTTAAGTGGTTTATGTTTTTTCTACTATAAATAAGGTAGCTATAAGTATATTTGCACGTGTAGCTTTTTTCTTTTACAAAAAAAAATTTGGGGTGGGAGGGATAAAGGAAATAAATAGTTGTTTCCTTTCTACTTTGTAGTAAAGTACTTTTCAGTCAAGCTTACAGTACCCTTTTCTTAAAATCAGTGCAGGAATTTTAGTCCAAATGAAATTGAGAAAAGATTGCCACGTACTTCATTGGTTCAAGAGATATCCAGAACATTTTGAAGCCAAGTTCAAAAACATATCCTTTTGAAGTAAAAGGATATCTAAACCTGACACCCTGATAAAATGAACTGCTTGGCCATAGAGTTTTGTACTTCCTGTAACTGACTTTAAGTGATACAAGTGTTCCCTAAGGGCAGATGAATTGTTTCTGCCCGGATTAAATTAACAATGTTTCACCCTGTGCTGAACTAAAGAAGCAAGATCTCTAAAGACTCTTTTATTGGTGGCAAACATGTTTGCACATTAATCCTCAGGCAAACCAGATTGGCTCCCCTGCCAGGAAACAAAACACTCTGCTTTCTTCGCTTTACATTGATCACTTTGATGAATAAAGCAATTTCATTTCCTCTAACGCATAGATTGCATATCTGAGGTTGTCTCCCACTTTTATATTCCCAGGATTTTATATTGATCTAACACTTTTTTCCAAGGCACTGAAAGTGCTTCTTAGATACTATCCATAAATGCTTTGTAGAATGATGAAGTCAGCACTTTACACAAATATCTGAAACATCCAGAGCCATCATCTGTAAAAATTTCAGCCATGACTGAGGTTTTTTCTTCTCCTTTCCTTTTCCTCTTTCTCTCACCTCATGCCTTATTTTTAGTTTGAGTGACTAAGAGATAAAAACAGCACAGCCAACACCCTGCTGGTAAGAATAAGGGCTGTGTGGCAATGTGGGGAACTTTTTTTACCTGACGCTCACTGACATATGTCAATTACGGGCCAGGCGCCCACGAACGCACCTGACCAGCCCTTTCACAATGACTCCCCCAGGCTGGCAGGACCTCTAACTCAGAGATGAGGAAACTGAGGGTCTAGGTGATGGCCCTTGGTGGGTCATGTGATCTTTCGAACACCAGGTTTTTACCGCTAAGGTGAATCGGTCAGCCCTGTTTTGCCATTCTCAAGGGGTGGATGAAGAATCAGAACCAGGCACACGACAATGCTTTCAAAGTGTGTGGGTGAACACGAAGCCATATCAGCTGAGTAAAACATAATGAACGGTATCAGTAAACACGCCTTGCCACTGGAGAGGAAACCAACAGACTGAAAAAAAACGCTCATGCTCCAAACAAAAAAATCCTATGTTAGATCATGTCCTATTGTGGAGAAGAAAATGTGGCAGAAAAAAACCCATTATTTAGAGAAAGAGATGGAAGACTTTTCATTTAAAACAAAACAAACAAACAAAACCGTGTTCTCCGGAGGCCCAGTTCTAAACTAGCTGCGTGCCACCCACCCTAGTTATTCCCAGTTACCACTTGGAAAAGCCACAAAAGCAAGGGGTGGAGTACACGAGAGCATCCGAACGAGAGTCCAAAGTCTCTGGTGATGCCAGTGCAGTCAGTTGGGCCGCTTCGTTTGCACGAGAGGAGAAGAAAGCAGACAGCCGCCCCAGGATGGGAGATGACGGCCAAGCTCACAGGTGCCCGGCCCTTCTGCTCTTCACTCCGAGCTCATCTCTGGGACGGAGCTGTGCGTCTGGTCCCAAGAGACCAACTGGACTCTTTAGATGCACGTGCAGCAACCCGAACCACCTCCCCACCCACCCCCCGCGCCACCCCCTGGTCCACTACCTGCCATTCAGGGCTGGGGTGGGAAATGGAATTCTGTTTATCAGCAAGAGAGTTCTGTGGAGTCACAGTGACTTGGGCGCTTACACACGTAAGTGGAGAAATGATCTCAGTGCAAAATCTGGGTGTTGCAAAGCTTCTGTCAGAAGGGATAAGCAAAGTCTTAATCTATTATCCCATGAGTCCCATGTCTTTCCCTTGCCTCTACCCAAAATGTCTCACACAGGCTGGTGTGGGCCTCCGGGGAGAAGCCCCATACACACGTACACATGCCATGGGGCCATCGGGAGGCAGCCTGGGGTGAGCAGAGAAGATGGCGTTCGCCATCAGTCTCTTTTGTTTGCTCGCTGTGGGCATCAGGCCAGAAAGGCAGGCCAGCTCCACCTGGAATGAGCTGAGCCTCATGTCCTCTGTGCTTCTGTGGCCCGGACAGGAAGAGCCTTGGCCGTGACGCCCACGCTGCAGCTGCACAGAAGGTGTTAGGTCAGCTTCTGCATTCCCAGTGCGTGATGCAGCCGCTCAGCCAAGGGGTGAAACCCCAGCTCTGTCCTCTGCCACCTTCCCGCCACCTCCCACACACACAAGACACACACGTGAGGGTCTGGCCTCCATTTGGATGCATGGGATGACAGTGGCCGCCCTGCCCAGGCGTACGAACTGCTTCTTCACTCCCAGGGGCGGGCGTTTTTCCTCTTCGCCCGCAGATCCCTACTGCGCTGGGCCACAGAATGTCCTTCATCATTGCTCGTAAAGTTGGTGAAAGAATGAATAAAAATTTAAAAGGAGACAGAGAGCAAAACCTAGAGACAGAGCAGGATCTGAGGCCAAGAGATTGGAAGAATGTGATGTTAAGAATGCTGGTAGCAATTCTTTAGCGACACCTGTTAACCATACAGGTAGGGCCATGGCGAAGAGCCACTCGAGAAGTCATTGGAGAGCTCTGTGCAGACCAGTGACCTATGGCTCAGCAGGGCAGTGGGCTGCGGGCTGTGGGCTGCAAGGTAAAGGGTAGAAGCCGGGCCTAGGCCAGGACTGTCCAGGCGGGGAAGACAGACGCAGGCAGGGTGGTGGCAGCCGGTTCGAGAAGAGGTCAGATTCTGCATGTGTTTGGAGGAGCTGGAAGACTTGCAGGTGGACTGAATGAGAGGCGTGAGCAAGAACAAGGTCAAGGGCGATTCCCAGGTTTTGGCCCAAGCAAAAGAAGGATGGACTTCTCACCAAGGCGGACAGGAAAGACTGGGATGGGGGCTGGGGAGGGCAATCTGCTGGACACAGCAAGTTGGAATCACTTATTCGACATCTGGTGGGCATTTGCATGTCATTTAGAAGTCCAGGGGGAGCGCTGGACTAGTTAGTTATGCACGTGGCCATCGTCGACATGCAGGAGGCACCTGCCGTCACCAGATGGGATCGCCACGGGTGGAAGGAGAGGGGAGGTCCGGGCGCTGGGCAGCGGGGCCCTCCAGCACTAAACAGAGGGCTAGTGAAGGGGAGCCAGCGGGACAGAGAGGGGACAAACGGTGAGCTAGGAGAGACCCAGGGGAGGTCGGCGTCCCGGAAGCAGCAAAGACAGTGTGCCACGGGGGCCGATCGCCGGCGTGAGACCAGCGCTGCCGACGGGCACGGCCAGACGGGGCCAAGCACCGGGTCTGGCTTAGCGCGACGGGTCCCTGATGCTCTCGACAGGAACGGCCTACATGGAGACAAGGACACCGTGGCTGAGTGCAGTCGAGAGAGACGGAGCAGAGGGTTAGCAACAGTGGCGGGGCCATCGGTCGTTCTTCGAGGGTGCAGCTGAAGCAGGAGTGGAGGAATTGGGGGTGAGCTGCCGGGGGAGCAACGGAGGTCAGCAAAAGTGTTTTGCATTTGTTTCTGCTTTTGATGAGAAATAACAGCATATTTATATTTGTTTGCTGACGGGAATGGTCTTGTGAGTGCAAAGTGACATTCATGTCATTCAGTAAAATTCAGTTCGTTCCAACTCAATTCCATTCCACTCAACTCAATTCAATTCAACAAATATTTGTTGGGGATCTACCTAGAGCAGATATATTTTTAGTTCTATAATTTCCAGCTGATTCTCTTATATACGATCTACTGCTCTGGTGACATTTTTTTATAAACAATATTATGAAATCCAACCCAGTCTTTTTCTGCAGATGTAAAATCATAGCTTGCAACATGTAAAAGAAATTTACTGACAATGTGACCTCCTTTAATTCAAGTTATGTATGTGAAAGGCAAACACTTCATTAGATCTCTAAATTATGGCTTAACCACAGAGCATTTATTTTAAATTTTTAATGCCAAACATTGAGTCGTTTGTGGGTGCTTCCTAACCACACTGTTCACAGGTACACAGTGCCAATTGTTCTAGTTACTATCACCATGTAGCTAGCTACCTCCAAACTTAGAAGCTTCAAACAACCTTTTTTTTTTTAATGCACACAGATTCTGCGGTCCAGACCTCAAAAAAGGCATTGTAAAAATGACAGTGTCTGCTTCACAGTATCTGGGCCTTAGCTGGGAAGGTGGCAGCTGGGCACGAAAATCTGGCAGCACCTTCACTCTCATGCCTGGTGGTCGAAAGGTCCTTTGGGACCTTTCCAAGTGTTCTGGGTTTCTTCACAGTGTGATGGCTTCAAAAATCAGACTTCTGGAGTGGGAGCTCAGGCCTCCAAAATGAGTGCCCCAGTGAGGAAGACAAGGGGTGCCCTTTCTCACAAGCCCGCTTCACAGCCGTGCATTCACTGCTGGTCATAAGTGAGCCACAAGCGCACCCCGGTTCAAGGAGGGGGAGGCATGGTTCCACCTGTCAGTAAGACAAATGCGAAGGAATCCGCGGCCGGCTGCTTACAGCCACCAGGCCAGTTGTGACCGTTCAGAGCTGACGAGTCAGAGAGAGATGAAGAGGGATTCTGAAGCTAGATGGCCTTAGAGTTTCCATTCCAGAGCCACCATTTATGGGATGATTAATCTCCCTTGAGCCTGTTTCCTTGTCTGTGAAATGGACATAATGCTCTTTCGTAATTGGGTCATCGTGAGGATTAAATGAGATCACGCTTACGAAGTGCTCATTGACCACCGATGCACACAAAGGTAACGCTTGGTAAATAATAGCTCTCTCCCACCTAAATTACATCAAAGCACTCAACCAACATGATGACGTGCTCTACAGAAATACCTTACTGGTACAACTGTGACGTCAGCTTGCAAGAAAAGTAGGAAATTTTGAAAGTATCTTGAAAAAAGCAATAACAAAGATTTCTAGGAGGCAGAAAAGAAGACTCACGAAGTTAATGCCATGGTCAAAGCAACACTTCCCAGCCAGAGTTCTGGACAAGGAGACCGTGGGAAAGGTGCTCGCCCTCTGTCAGGTAGGAACACCTCAGGGACGGGGCTTTCCTTGGAGGGCGGGGCAGGGTCTCCTGTGCCAGGTGCTCCGACACCTCCGTGTGGATGGCGAACTACCTGAAAGAGCCAACGAGAGTCTCACCGCACGTGGGCGGAACAGCCCAACTCTTGGCAGGAATGCCTTTTAAAATAGCAAATGTTTTCCAAATGGAAAAGAAATAAAATCTGAGCTCAAATAGGCTAAAGAGCACACATAATCGAAGAAGTTCTATGCTAGACCTTCAGCCAGAGTTCAAGTTTAGGATAAGGAAGAATTTGACATTCCCTCCATCCCCCCTTCTAGAAGAAAAAAAAAAAAGCTGCCTGTCTTAATCAGGTAGGAGGCACGCCGCAGTGGAGGCTGTGTGGGCCGAGCACCCTTTCTGGTGCTCTTCAGGGTCAGCCAGTGTGTGAGTTAATTTCTGTGCAACCACGTGCGTGTCCTGTCAGGGTGAGGAGAGCAGACAGACGTTGGGACTTTTAACATGCGTAAGAAACGAAAGGCACTGTGCAGCAGGGAGCCAGCAGCGCCCACACTGGCGATGCACCGAGTGGAAGGTGAGGTGGCGCTGCTTCTGAGAGCATCAGGGTTCCGTCCCCCTGCTCCAGCGAAGCACCGCTGTGGGTGGGCAGTGGAGGGTCACCGACCCGCTCAGGGTGCTGCTGCACTCACGGCATGCCACGTTCTCAGGCTGCTGAGTCAAGCACACGCTACCCGCAGCGCTAGCCCGAAGCCTGCCACAAACACCTGAAAGTCGAGAACTGCCGGCCAAGGTCTGGGCGCCTGACAATCCGGGTTTCTGATAAGGTTCCCACTGCTTAACACCTGTGTCACTGCAGGACACCTGGACATCTCTTGAATCTCCACGTATGTGAGATTCCATATTCCACATCACTAAACTTCTGGTCCAGACACTTTTTACCATGTCTGTTCTTAATTAATGATAGTAATCACATTACCTTTTAAATAGACTTACTGGTTTTAATTAACTGAAGAAATACTGGCAGTGATTTTACGAGGCTAATAAGACTTAACGCAATGTTATCAAGATATTTATAATGTCGCAATTCATTATTGTGAAACAAAAGAGAAACTTTATTACATAAGCTTTCCATCTTTTTTTTCATCACTCATAAAGCAAAACTTGAGTCAGCACCTGAGGACATGAATATAGAAATCTGGGGTTTAATGATTAGAACCCCAAATATGCCATAAGGGATTTCAGAACTTTGTGCTTCTGACTTTTGATTTCGAAACTCACCTGCTCAACCCGGCTATCGCTCGGTTAAGTCTGAACACGGCCCCGGGTCAGCCCTCTGCCTAATCTTTCTTTTCACTCCAGAATTTACCTCCCTTGCTTTCTGTTTTGGACCTGTTGATACCCACTTGGTTCTTGGGGCCCCTCAACTGTAGAGGAGGATATGGAGCCCTCAAATCTGCCAACCAAGTCTCTGGGAATGGTCAGGAAGAAATGACAGTGACACAACGCAGGGGATAAGGACCCTGACCCGTGTCTCCACGGTCAAGATCAATGGCCACGCTCCCAAGTTCACGGGAAGTCCCACAGGCCTCGCGCTCCTTTGGGAAGGTGGGGGCTCACCAAGGCGCACTGCCCTGCCATGGGTGCATCTCATCATGTTTCAATTTCACGTCACCTGTCAATTAATCAAGATGGACTGAATAAACAATAAATATATTGCACACGCCTGTGGGCTAGCACCGTCCAGGCATGGCTGGGAGGGATAGACTGCTCTCTGATGCCTGATCATTTTTTGACAATTTATTCGGTCTCGTGTGGGGTTCCTAGGATTTCTGTACGTTCACTAAAAACAAGAGTTTTTTGACTTTGGAGATCATGTATCCTTTTAAGAAAGACTAAGTCTTCGGACACTTTCCCCACAAACACTGTGCATACTCAATGAGCGTGACCTCTGTGCTCTGCCAGATAGCACAATCCACAGGTCTGGGGAGCAGCGAGAACGGGCATTTCTAAAGTTCCAAGAGGTGTTGCTGCTGCTTTCTGGGGATCACACGCTGAGACCCTCTGCCCTGACAATAGCTGTCACCATGTGGCCAAGATTAGGTCTGAACTCATCTTTTCTAAGTCCATGGGAAGTGAATTCAGCCAAGAATGTCAAAGCACAGAGATCTTGGGAAAATGACAGGTTCTGCTGTCTCTGGAGCAATAGGGCAGACAGATACAGAGATGACGGATGCCAGACCCCCGGACCGTAGTGGAGCCAGCTCAGCAGTGAGCCTACCAAGGACACGGCCCGGGGCCCAGCGCCCACCTGTGGCATGCCCTGCCTGTCAGCTGCACACACGAATGCCACCCACAGAGCTCATAGCACATGCTTAATCCCACATGACCACATTCCATTGTGCAAAATCCATCCAGAGATCAGAGAGTTTAATATCCTTTCATCCTTGAGAAATGAAACCGACATTAAGCCGTCCCGCCTGAGGCTGCCCCCTAAGTCACTGCTGCGAGTGAAATGCTCAGCAAGTCCTGGGGTCATGTGTCACGCCAGAAACAACTCAGCTGCCTAGTCACTGTTCCTTCACTTCCCTCAGAGAAGTTACTAAAAGAATTAAAGTATATTAAGAGCTCAAAGCCTAGGTGTTTTATACAAAGGTATAAAGTTAAAAGCATCATCTCCGATAGTTCCATCACCCAAATACAATAATAAATAGCAGTTTGAAATGTTTCTTGTTGTGTTACAACCTGTTTTCTGTGCTCATAAGTTATGAACATTAACTAAACATCATTTTCGTTAAAATTTTTAACATAAATGCATTAAAATTTTATTAACAAAATTATCTGAAGTGATTAAAATCCTTCAGCTTGTGACAAGTGAATTAGCAATGTTACTGATTTCCCAAAATATCTGTCGTACTTTCCCAGTCAATGCCAATGACTGCATCAAAAGGTCCTGCAAAGCAGTCCTGTGGGTGTCCTAAACCCCATCAGATTAGACAGGTTTTTTTAACCCGATTTTTTAAACCCCGATTGGAGGAGTCCTGGGAAAGGATTATAAATTAATCACTTTCCCAAGCTATAAAAGTCTTCACACTGCTGTGGAATGATCTTGTCTTAAGACAGAGGGAGAAATTTATCTTTCGCTCATTGAGGAGCTGAACTTAAACTCGATTTTCCTTCTTTCCAAAGGTTGGTCTCTTATCTTTGCTTCACGTACATATTACTTTGTGGGAATAGTCAATAATATATTTTATCTGATTATAGTCATATGGTATATAGTATTCTTACTGTTTAGCTATGTTAGCAAGTACAAAGAAAAAGTAGGGAGGTTTAGAAATTAACTTACTCAAGTATGATTCTCAAGACATTTATCAGGTGTCGGCTGAGTCTCAAATCTTACTAGGTGCGTATCACTAAGTAAAATGAGGCAGACAGAATAATAAATAATAAAAGGCTTGCTGAATGCAGTCATGGAGACCAATGCAAGGCATGGCGTGGTCACCCCACAGCGTGAGCCCAACCACACCTGAGCAGCTGTATTTAGCATGGGAATTACAGGTTTGTGTTTCTTTCTCTGATTATATAGAGTACTTTTTCATGAAATTGATCCATTTCTGTATATTTTTGTGTTCCTTCTACCTATCATAGCCCTTGACAGATAGTAAACATATTGGTGTAATCACTGTTGATAAGAATAATTAAAATTTAGGGTAGTAAGCTCTAGGCCCTTGTGACAAAGTAGTGTTTTGTTCCAAAGGAATGAATGGTAGTGACAGAGCTTTGCACTGCTGTCGCCCAGCTGAGACACCATGGCCAAGAAGAGGGTTGCCGTAGTCGGAGCTGGAATTAGTGGCCTGGCTGCCATTAAGTGCTGCTTAGATGAAGACCTGGAGCCCACCTGCTTTGAATGGAATGACGATATTGGCGGTCTCTGGAAATTTCAAGTAAGTAAGTTTGTGTTTTATTTGATCTTAAGCAGGTAACTTTTTAAAATACTTGTAACAATCTGGACGACAGCTTTCCCAAACAGAACATAGGTTGTACCACATTTGAAGACTAAATTAATTATCTTAATCTTGCTTGCATTACTGACTGGGGAAATATGTAAATATATGTCCACTGCAGATTTAGGTATGAAATTTATGGAACTCCGTTCTTGGTAGCTGAGAGTCCATGTGACCATGACAAATATTAGAAAGGGACAGTAGTTGAAGATTCTTTCAACTGATGAGAGTACTGTGCCCAAGGTTAGGGATGTCACCGATGTTTTCTGCCCAACATAGCATGAGTACAGGGTGGTTAGGATAAAGTTTTTCTTTGATGGTTTGCACTTTTGTGTTATGTATACGCAATTCTATCCCAAGGTCTTGAAGAAATTCTGTGTTTTCTTTCACACCCTTTATTGCTTTACCTTTAATGTTTGGGTCTATAATCTAAGTTTAATGATTCTTTGTGTATAGTAAGACATAGGGATCAAAATTAACTTTTTTCTCATCAGATACCCAGTGGATACAGCACTATTTATTGTAAACACCACCCTTTTCCATTGAATTAAAATGGTCTTTTTAAAAAAAATTAGTGACTGTTCATGTGTAAATTTATTTTTAACTCTTCCAGTGGCCTATTTTTCTATCCATGTACCACTATCTTGACTACTGTTTTTTTTTTTTTTTATGGTAAAGTTGAGCGTTTTCGTTCTTTTTAAGGACAGTCTTAATTATGTTAACGTTAATGTCACGGCACCTGTTTATATTTCTAGTGTTTGTCGTCCTTCCTGTGTCTGCATACTTCCATTCAGGTCATTACCACTGAGCCTGAAGAACTTCTTTTCATGTTTCTAGAAATGCTGAATCGCTGGCAACACATTCTCTCAGCTTCTGTTTGTCCGAATAAGTGTTCATTTTACTTTCAGTTTCAAAGGGTATTTTCACTGGATACAAAGTCTAGGCCGACATGTTCCATCTCAGCATTTATTTTAAGCACGCCCTTCCATCGATTCTGACTTCTGTTACTCCTATTGAAACTCAGCCGTACGCCCTATTGTTTGCTCCGTGTCACCTTTTTCTTTAGAAGATATGAGAGTGAGGTAGAAAAATATTCATTGAGAAAAAAAAAAAAGGCTAGGTACTGCTTTATTATACCTGCAACTATTTTTCTTCTTTAAAATATTTTATTTCTGATTTTCTTGGTATTGCAAGGTTTATTTTATTAAGAGAGGTTTTCTCCTACAGAAAAATACTTTGGAGAGAAGGCCCAGTATCTACAAATCTGTGACAACCAACACTTCCAAGGAAGTGATGTGCTTCAGTGACTTCCCCTTCCCCGATAATTTCCCCAACTACTTGCACAACTCCGGGATCATGGAGTACTTAAGGATGTATGCCGAACACTTCGGCCTGCTGAAGTACATCCGTTTTAAGGTAAGATACTAATGAAATATTGCATGTGCATGTGTGCACGTATGTGCAGACACACTCATGTGTGCACCCCAGAGCTCCACTTGACATCTCCTAGTGTGATCACAGGACAAGACCCTTAGTGAGTTTCTGCCCTAGAAAACCATCACTTAAGATGAAGTGACATTTTGAAGATCACATGTGAGGTTGGTGAGTTTTGCTGCTGCTGCTGCTACTTCGATGTAGCGTGGTAAGGGTCCTCTCCTTTTGCCTTACTTTCAAAGTGTGGAAGGATTTATAGTCATGGCAGTTGTGACTGAGCCAAATGAGACAGAACCAGGGTCATAGAAAGGACAAGGGAAGGATCAGATCCGTGCAGTTTCACCATCTACCTACAGCCACCGCCGCCAACATGCACATGAAACCCCGCCGACAGTCATGGCGTGGCATGAACTTGTCTCTGGAACTCCAAAGTCAAGCCCAGGGCAGCGGGCCAGCCCATGCTGCCGCGTGAAAGCCACAAGGAATACTATTTTCTTTCATTGACTATTATTCTTGTGGCTTCAGTCACTTCTTTGTGTTTTCACAGTTAAATCTCAACTATTTCTTTTTTTTTGGCAAACTGGGTTTTGAATGAACTACCCATTATATCTTGAAAATTCACTGTCTCAGTCCATTTGGGATGCTATAATAAAATACCACAGATGTGGAGGTGCTTCTAAACGGAAATGTATTTCTCACAGTTCTGGAGGCTGGAACTGGGGTGCCAGCGTGGTTGGGTGGGGGTTCATAGCCAGTGCCTTCTCTGTCTGTCCTCGCCTGATGGAAGGGGCTAGGGAGCACTCTGGGCTCTTTTATAAGGGAGGGGCTCCACCTTCATGTCCTAATCGCCTCCCAAAGTCACCACCTACTACTACTGTCACCCTTAGGAATTAGGATTTCGGCACATGAATTTGGGGGACACAGACACTGAGGCCATAGCATGCACCTGCAGCAAAGTCATGATGGGAGTACCCAGGAGAGGGGGCTGAATGGGGTGAATGCCTCAGCTGAGGTATATTGTGCAGGCCTGTGGGTTCTGGGGGAGGAGGAATTAAACACAACGATTGCGTATGATTTGTGCTTGTGCCCTTGTTCTCAGACCAAGGTACAGAGCGTGAGGAAATGTCCAGATTTTTCTCTCAGTGGACAGTGGGATGTGGTCGTGGAGGCAGACGAGAAACAGGAGACCTTAGTATTCGACGGGGTCTTGGTCTGCACTGGCCAATTTACGGACCCCTACCGCCTGCTCCACCTCTTTCCAGGTGTGTCGCTAGCATCTGTTGGGTAGCAAAGGACTTGCCAGAGAGCTTCCTGAGCAAAATAACTGAGCATCGTGACCAGAATTAATGAAATGTCTCTGGGGTTCATTCACTAAGACGCACTAACTGCCCAACCCTGAAACACAAGCTCAGAGGCACCCGCTCCTGTTTTTACTTACTATCGTTTCATATAGCTTCTAATAAATTTTTTAAAAATTAGCTCACATTTAAATGGTATTAGTTTTATGCCAACTCATTTGATCTCACTCCCCTCCAGAGAAAATGAAATTAAAAAATTCAGGGACGAATGACAAGCAAAACCAGCAAAAAGTTAGCAAAATCCACAGATTTAGGAATCCGATTCTCTGAAATATGAAGACGAGTATGGGATAAGATCTGAAAGTAACTCTCATTTATCATGTATTTTCACTGATATGTTAAAAAAATCCAGCTTATGGCCGCCTTTGAATTCTGTGTGGTAAAATAGTGCCCATTTAAATTATGACTTTAAAAAGCAGATACTCCCCACTAAGGAAACGCTGTCTCTCCTTTCCTGAGACTCCACTTCCCTCCCTTTTCCATCCGTCATCGTGAGTCAATCGAGAAATATGTGATGTCTCAGTGTCTTTCCATGACGCCTAAAAAGCCATCACGAGAAACTGTGGGGTTGAGGCAAACTGAGACTAAAGGAGTCCTGAATGGAAGCCAAAGAACCTAAACTTGGATTTTGGTTCTCCAACTTGCGAGCTGAGCAAAGTCTGACAAACACCGAACCCTTCTGTGTCTACACACCCACACAACCATCTGTACAATGGAAGTCCTTGACCTTCTGCATGTCAAAATGGAATAGATTCTGGGAATTATGATACAATTATGATATGACTCATACTATTTACTAACCGTTGGGTATTTGTCAGCTTCATTTTGACTCGCTTCCTTGCTCAGACCCTCCCTGTGTAGAGAGACAGGTCTATTTGGATGATTTTCATGGGGGAGATGCGGGCGCGTGGCAGACACGAAGTGAGGGCTCAGCAGAGCCAGGGTCGCCTGAGGCCATCAGGCACTCGGAAGGCAGAAGAGGTGTCAAATTGAAGAAAGGCCCTGTCCCTCCAAGAGAACAGCAAGGCAACGGAACCACCACGAGTGTCCTGATTCACCATTCTGCTTAAGATGGCACAGAACAGTGTAATAAAACTTGATCACCATGAAATTGTTGGGAAACTTTCACCCTGAATAGGCCCAAGGCAGCTCTACCAGTCATGACCTCGTCAGGTCACTGATCTGTATTTGGGACCCACAGGTAGTGATTCTGAGTTTACTCCCTCTCTCCTTGAGTTCTGGGGACTATAAACTTAAATTTTTTAGGGCACAGGGTGACACTGAATTTGCGGACATAGACTCACAGTTTCACCTTTTCAGGGGTTGCAGAACATGGCCTTCCGTGTTGAGTTGGCCATGCGACAAGGACTCCCGTAACGAGAAATTCTCTTTTCCCACCGCAGGCATCGAGGAGTTCAAAGGCCCTTACTTACACAGCCGAGAGTATAAAAGTCCTGAGGCCTTTTCGGGAAAGAGAGTCACCGTGGTTGGAAACTCTGCAGTGGGCATTGCGGCGGAGCTCAGCGATGTCGCAAAGCGGGTTTGCTCATCAGAAAACCACAGCCTGCACTAACGGAAGCCTCTGCATATGGGGGTGCCGTCCAGAACGGGGATTTGCTCTGGGAGGGACTGGGAAAGAAACGAAACCCAATTCATGGGACCAGAGGATACGTGCAAATTAGATACCTCATATTTACAGTGTGAACTAATCGTAATTAACTGAGCTAATGAAGTAAAAGACTAGCTAAAACAAAACGTTAGCTAACGAATCTGACTTTTCGTGCTATTATAGTGGCTCCTGGCTCCTGAATAGACTCCAGATGGTGGTCAAGACAAGGCACTGGGCTTCCGTGGGGGACCAGTGGCTTTTGGTGGTAGAATCCAAAACCAGGAAAAAGAGGAGAATCGATAAAGATGATGAATATGTGATAAAGATGATCTATAGTGATGAAGGAAGATAGGAGGAAATAAATTCTGTCTTGGGCATGTTTAATTTCATTCAAAAGCAAGTTATCCAAGAACTTCATTTATAACTGATTATTCTGTATTCTTTCTCCCATTGAAAACTTACCAATACTCTGAGTTTAGGGGAACATGAGATACCTTTTGAATTTAAGGTGATTAACTACATTTAATAAAGTCTTCATTAATGGAAAACACAACATGCTAGGATATTCAGATATCTTGACGATGTTTACTTATTTATTTTTATGTATCTTAAGTTTTTAGGAGAAATTATTACCAAGCCACTGACTAAGAGTTCAGTTATTTGAAAATTCAGTTTGCATTTTAAGAGGTAAATGCGTGGTCCAGCCTCTGTCTAATCCATCTTTCACTTCAAGATTCGATCAACAAGAATTGAGGTGTGACCTCATCACCTCGAGATTACCAAAAGCACCAGGATCAAACAAATAATTCATTAGCTTTTCAAATTGCATCAGAATACAGAAAAGTTTACAAATACATTACAGAAGGATTTGAAAGTGATTCTGGCTACATTCTATTAAGCAAGATACTGGTCCTGAATAATTTGATTCATTTATATTTTCGACATACATTTTTTTATTTTGATGTAAATGATATAGTACAATTATGTAGCAGTTAAGATAATTCACTCACTTCTAAACTCAAACTCTTATTTACGTAGTAAGAAGCTCAGCTACGTCCATGTCCAGGAATTTCTTTTAATAGTAATTCAGAAACATACAGACTAAGTGATGAAATGTTTGGTTTTCACTCAGAAATCTGGTGTCACAGAGCAGCCTTTCCTGAAAATCAGTAGACAGATCTGGTAAAACACTAAATGATGACCACTGGACAGTGTTTTACCTCTTAATTCACGGTGGCCAACATTCCCGAAACTGGATAACGGGTAACGGCGAATAAAAGTAACGTGATGTCCACTGTCCTCTCTGCCTCGCGGCGTGCCCGTCTCCCCCACGTGTTCCTCAGTACCAGATGAGGGGCGTGGATTTTTAAGCGCGTTTGGAAAAACGGGTATCCCCTGGATAATATCGTCTTCACGCGGTTCAGATACTAACTACCTCCAGAAGACAGCAACAAAGACACTGATAAACAAGCAGATGGAGGCGACACTGATCACAAGATTCAACCACACATATTACGTACGGCCTGTGGCCCGCACACAGGTGGTAACCGGAATGGCTCTGTGTCATTACACGCATGCGCGCGCCTTAAAACGATTCCGCTCTAGCAGAGCTGGAACCTCACCCTCCTCACGGAAGGAAAACCCAAATTCCCAAACCTACAGAGCGCTCTCTAGACACGAGTGTGTCAGTGAGGAGTGTAATGTGAAGTGCAGAGATGATCCTCACATTTTGGGGGATCACATACATTTCCTGGATTCTGCTGAGACCCTGGAGGAAATGTCGATAATGACTGAGACTGAAATTCAGACTTCCTAGGGTTTAAAGAGAACAAATGTCTGGCGACATATAGCATAACTAAGCCCCGGGCTGGCCTCTGTGTACTCTTTGCTGTGGTGAATGGAAATAAATGAATGAATATTGAGTAGAAAAAGCATGAAACAGTTTCTACTCATCCTGGATCGTTATATTGTAAAATTCTTAAGCCGGTAACATATGTTCAAAGTTATTTAGTACAAGTCTAACTGCTACAGAAAATGTTATCTAGATACACTTGATAAACAGATTTCTTTCTTTAAAAATAGGTATATGTCATACTTCTAGTTGTAACATGAATGCAAATGCACAACAAAAGCTCATCAGTAAGAGGTGCCGTGTGTTAGCCGTAAGAATGTGCTGGCAACGTAAAGTAAACCAAAATTGTTTTCACAAAGCCAGACTCTCCTTGAGGGATTTATAAATAAAATTATACTTTATCATTGATTTTATTTTCAAGGTCATCTTTTCTTCCTCTAATTCTATCAAATTCTCATCCAGAATGAAAGCTGAAACTTTTTATACTGTTTTTTTGTTTGTTTTTTAATGCTGATGTTTACAGCACAGACATGAAAAATCACAGGAAAAATATTTTAGGCTTTAGTTTACTGGACACTAAATATGGTTTTCTCTTAAGTTCATCTGAAAACAACCCCTTTATTTTGCAGAAACAACTAAAGAAAAGAATGCAATGTATCTCAGACCTTTCAATAATGTTTCCCCATTTAGAAATAAGCAATTATATTATATAAACAGCTACATTATATTAAAACAAGTCTAGCCAATGCCTCCCCATAAGCTGGATAGATGTGATTTGGGGGTGCTGGCAGGGTTCTCAGTCCCCAGATGCCTTCTCCTCCCATGGCCGACTTTGTGAGGTCGTCCCTGCACTCAGCCCCTGTTATTTAGCTGTTCTTCCTGTGTTCCTGATAACAGAATTCTCTGCTGCGTCCCTGTCCTGTCGAGGTCAGATCCCAAGTTAGAGCCTGACCTTTGACAAGTGGATTACACAAAGCTACCGACCGAGACGGCCTGAGCAACGGAAGTCGCCTAGAACCCACGCACTGTCTCGAAGCTTACGCAAGGCACACCTGGGAAATGTCCCAAAAAAGTACTTTTCGTCTTCTTTAAAGTCTCTGTACTTTCACTTTTTAGAGAAATCACCAGTGTGGATTTCTGAATCCCAAGGGTTATAGTTCTGAAGGTGTCCTTCAGAAACGTTCATTTTGATGATGCTGTTTCATGAAAGTTAAAGACCAAAAACTTGTTGGACTGACTCTAGAAATAAAAGTTTTCCCGGAGATGAGGCTGTGATTCCATGTCCTCGAGCACCTTTTCCGGTCCAAGGCGTTTAGCGTGCATCATGGGTCCGCATCTCAGACACTGCAGGCTGAGGAGGCTGCTCCAGGTACCGAGGAGCCAGCTCTAGATGCGGACCCCAAAATCTATCAGACGCCACTAGGGAGCCCCACGTGGTGACACATAGTCAGCTGTGCTCACTGCCGAGAATGGATCCTTCTGTGAGGCTTGAGAAGGCAACACTTGGCAGGGTGCTGCACCCAGTGAGAGCTGAACAAACACTTGAGGAAAGACCTCCCACTGGGCCTGGGGAGAGGTGCCTCTGAAGAGCGTTTGTAAGCTCAGAGTTTTTGACAGCTGGTTTTCCTGAACTTGGAAGGAGTCTGTTTCAAAATAATGATACTTACAAATGTGGAACACTTTGAAATGTGAACTAATTATGCTACATAATGTACTTTAGACCCCAAGGGATGTGAACGTCCCTTGCGTGTGAGGTGATGAGATGGGCGTGTGCAGCTGGCTGGCCCAGGGCACCACCTGAGTTGGGAGAAAGAACCAAGAACGGCCAGTAGTAGATCTGTGGTTTGAATCACACAGCGACACTGTCACCATTCCCAAAGCCTTGAAGGAAACCCAGTGGGTCAGTAACCGGTTTCTGCTCATGAACACCACCTCAGGAACAGGGAGTCACAGGCCCGCAGTGTTCCCAGCTTGTTGGAATTCAAGTGGGCATTACAGTGGGTGGCTCATACCTCAGTGCCCCTGCTGGGTACAGTTCAGAGCATGAATAGCTCCTTATAGTCTCTGAAAACCCCTCCCTTAGCGGCGGTAGGCGGCGTTCTATTGACTTAGCAGACAAAGCCAGTCGAAGCATAAACCTCAGAATCCCCAAGAAGCACCACTGTTTCAACACCATGCTGGCGGTATTTTCCACTTAATGCAATTTCGCTCATTCACTTATTTATTCGTCAGTACAACAAACACTTCCTGAGCTCCAGGCACTGGGGATCCAGCAGGAAACAAGAGAGCCGGTGTTCCTGCCTTAGCCCACAGCCTAGGGGGAGACAGGCGTGAAACAGGCAGATAAACATAACAGCCAGGAAGAAAAAGAAAGGAAGAAACGGAATAGAAAGTGTTTCTGATGCATATAAATACTCGAACAATTTTTCTGCAAAACTGGAACATACCATACCTACTTTGTTGTATTTATTTCAGTAACCCACCCATTGTTGGAATTTAGTTTGTTTCAACATAATAAAAAACAACTGACCAGAAATTAATGGCCTATGGGACAGTAGATAAGAAAGACTGTAAATAACTGAAAAGCCTAATGGCTGAGAAACATGTCCACAATTCAAGTGTTGCTATCACTGTCACGCCATCAGTTTGCTCTTAGCCTGTCACCGCACGCCACTCCGATCATTCCCGCAGAGTAACTGCGGGTTCCCCTGCTGCTTCCGCCATTGTCATGCGGGAAGTAACTCCAGGTCTACTGTTCCTGGCGCCAGGGAACCAAGAAAGAACAACTGAGCAGGAAACGCCATCCAGCCGCCTCCTTAAACAGACAGATCCTGTCCCGACAACAAGATGAAGCTTCCGACCCTCTGGCATCTGAGGGCCTCACCTCTGCCTTCGGTGGATCCCCGGCCCCCCACCCCGCCCCAGCCCCATCCCATCTGCTCTCTGCCACACCCATTACAGCTCATCTGCACTCCCGCCTTGAAAACTTGAGGCGATCTAGGCACATGGCAATTCCCACGGGAACACACGTGCACATGCACACACACGCACTGGCACTCAGGACAGTGGGCAGGATGAGGAAAGAAGAGCCTGGCCAGGCCACCACATCGTCCTCTGCTGATCGGGGCTTCTTAGGGGAGCCGGGCTCTGCTGCGCCTCCCTCCCCACCCCACCCCTGCTTTGCTCCCCACTCAGTCCTTGCTGGACTTACTCCTTGGCCCCTCACTTACAGCCCCGGGCCCCTCTGTGCCAGCCTCACGTGCCTTCTTGTTGTAGTGACCTTCGAGACTCCCTTCCTGGTTATCTTGGACATGTACTTTCTAGCAAAGCTTTATCCTGTTCGTTCCACCTCCCCACCCCCCAGCGAAAGCTCGAAACTTCTTAAAATATAGCTTTCTGGAGCCTTCTCAGGTAAGGATGGACAGCCCAAAGTTCAATTAAAAATACAAACTTTTTCAAAGTTGACATTAAATGTATAACTAATATAAACCACAGCATAAATACTTGACTTAAACATATCTGAACAACAACTCTGTAGGCGTGTTCAGTATGAATTGTCATATTCAAGAAATTTGAATTAAAGTGTTTTCCTTTATTTTCCCAGAATGGGGACATCTATTGTGAAACTGCAGAATTCGTTCCAAATTGGAAAGAGAGTTGGAAAGAACACCAGGGAGGCAACAGGTGGAGGAAAATGCCTAGAAATGTCTTTGAGGCTACGACGGGCACACCACTGCCCCCTGGTGGCAAAATTATGACCCACAGAGGCAGAGTGACAAGGTAGAGAGTCGCTTCCAGCCGCATGTTTGCGGAATCCAGATTGTGCAGTGCGCCCTGTCTGTGCCACCTCATCAGGTCTCTAAGGACAAATCTGGGGCAGATGAGTGACGACAAACCGTGTGGACGAGAACTGGGGCGAGAGGGCGCTGACTCGGAGCTTTCTGAGATGGCGACGCCGTGGACCTGTTCTCCAGTGTGAACCTCCACCCTGTTTCGCCTGCGGTTCCGCACGGGCCGACGCGTGAAGAAGCCCGAGGGACGACCAAGGGGACAGCAGGGCTGAAGCAACACGCAAGGCCACGCACGCCCCATGCGGCCATTCCCAGTATCCTCACCAGGGACGGGTGGTGACACCGACTCGATATTAACAAATGTGCAGAATCCCCGGCGATTCCGCGTACGAACAAACGACAGCTAATGATAAAACGGAGCAATGGCAACGACACACTGTGACACGCGTCACGTGACTGCGGTCCAACCCTTACTGGGCCACACTCACCTTCTCAGGACGCTCTGAGGTGACACGACGCCGAGATGACGAGATGAAGAGAGGCGAGTGACGCGGGCCTGGTGACAGCGTCAGGCGGCAGCTGACCCGGCGACAGCCGACGAGCACCTCGCGGCTTCGCCCGGGCACATCTGAGCCGCCGGCATCACTGCTCTGGCGCTTCGGGGCCGCCGTGAAGTGAGACCAGGGCGACTGGAACGCGAGCTCTGAGGGACCAGGACAGCCCGTCCGCTCGGCAGGAGGCTGCGCGGCACCCGCCGCGGGGAAGCGGCTGCCGCTGAGGACCCCCGGCAGAGGGCGCGCTCACCTCCCGCGCGGCCGGCCGAGCAGCGCTCGCGCTGGGCGCCGCGGGGAAGAGGCTGCCCCTGAGAACCCCCGGCAGAGGGCGCGCTCACATCCCGCGCAGCAGAGCAGCGCTCGCGAGATTTCATCCCGCCGCTGGGCGCAGTGGCTGCCCCTGAAGGACCCCCTGCAGAGGGCGTGCTCACCTCCCGCGCAGCGGAGCAGCGCTCGCGAGATTTCATCGCGCCGCTGGGCGCGGGCGACTTAAAACGCGTGAGTTGTTCTTTCTGAAATGTTCCGCTTAATCTTTTCACAGCGCAGTTGACCGTGGGTCACTGAAACCGCGGAAAGCAAAACTATAGATAAGGGGGAACTACTATGAAATATTTCTCCAAGAGAGTTTATATGTGACTCTTTAAAAAAATTAATATCAGCTTTAGATCAACACATTTTCATTTCTAACTGGTAAAACAATTAATATCAGCACAGCTGAGGTCGTCTGGATGACAGGTGACCAAGTTTGCTTGTGTTCACGGCATTGATGCCAAAGGTTTTAAATCGTCTCGGGACAATGGAAGAGAATTTAATAGGCAATTGATAAGCAACTAAGTAAGTGAAGGCCGAACAGTTTCTGCAGTAGTTCAAAGAGAGAAAAACGAAAAAGAGAGAAAATTGACGTGTCACTGAACACAAAGGGATGCAGGCAACCAATGCCAAAAGAACTGTACTTTATGCCGTGTTCATGCCGAAGTCTTTTAGCTTCATCAAAATGACAACTGTTAAATTAATGTTATAGTTTTGTTTGTATTTAATTTTTAACTTTGTTTGCCTTTGGAGTTATATAAGACCTGTAAATATGAGAAATTTATATATGGTTTTAATGTCTGCACATTTTAAGTAGTCAGAGCATTAAAATAATCCAAGTCGACACTGTGGAGCCTCAAGAATTAATTTTCACTTACAGGAAGTCCACCAAGGTTACTTCTTGAAGCATTGTTCGTAACTCAAAAGATTAGAATCACCTGAAAGCTGAAAAATCAACTACAGGAGACAGGTGACGATGGAACACAATACGGCGGAAAAAAGTGTGAGGTAAGCCCTCTGTACCCATGTGGAGGAATCTAGCATATTCGTTAAGCAGAAAAAAGTACAGAACAGTGTAGCAATATACTGTCATATGAGTAAGAAATGGGTAAGAACAAGAGTCAACCTTCCTGTTAGTTTGCATTTACATTTTTAAGAACACCGGAAGGATACTCACAAAGCTAATTGAACTGGCGCATCTGGGAGCAGGTGACAGGAGGGGGCGGACAGGAACTGGGATGCGAGTTAAGACTTCTCACCGTGTGCTTTGCTATAGAGCTCCAATTTTTGAAGCGTATGAAAGTTATACATATTGAAAAACGGAAACCATATTCTCAAACGAACCATAAAAACAGTGCCTCGATTAGCCAGGATTAAGAAACACTTCAGTAAGTTGTGGGTGAAAGTGTTTTAGAAGTTCGAGAACAAAAGGCAGCTCGTTTAACTTCTCTGGCCCTTGGTTTGCCGTGCGGACTGGGGCAGCATCGTAGTACACCCCTCACAGCGCTGTCGCGAGGATGGGTCATCCGTGTGGGACGCTGAGCGGCAGACAGCGCAGAACAACGGCAGCAGCTGTGGTGTGATCGAGGCCTCGGAAGTGGCAGAGCCCTTTAAACGTGTGAACGAGTGCCACGTTGTTCAAAATCTAGAGATGGCTGGGCAAGACCCAGCACAGCCAGACTGACCGAGAGAGCAGAGTCCTGTAGGGCCCAGGTGAGGCCACCACCTGGAACTGCAGCAGGGGGGTGGCGGCCACCCACGGATCCCTCACTCTGGAGTGAGAACTAGCCTGTGGTTTGTTAAATCGATCGTGAATGCCAGCCCCCTTTTCAGGTCCTCTGCAGACAAGGCTAAATTTAGCAAAAGAGAGGACATTTGGATAAAGGCGCAGGACTATCTAACACAGGAATCCATGGGCCAGGCTCTGTCTGGCCTCGGGAAGGTTGAACTCCAGCAAACGGGAACTCCAAACCCAGGTGGGAGCCTCTCCCTCCCAGCTCTGCGCTCTGGTGGCTGCTCCCTCCCTACTCCTCCGGCCTGCCAGCTTCAGGCCACAGACGGGAATACGTGATTCCTGTTCTAAACGTCCAGTGCACAGACCAGCTCAGCCTGGCCAGATTCCCACCTGTACACCAAACCCCTCTGGCTTTGCGGCGAGGGCAGAGGTGTTTTACACACGGGGCTGCTGGGAGCTCGTCCCGGGAACCGAGACGCGGCGCGACAGATCTGTCGAAAACGTTCTCCATAGGTAATACACGAGGGTCCCGACGGTGGTGCAGCGCGCGGACAAGCACGGGGCTTCCTCTCGGGCTTCCTCTCGGCACAGCTCGGGGACACGGCCCCCCTTCACCAGACTCTGGCACATTTGTAGTCTGTTTTCACAGGTGCTGCCACATCTCCATCCCGGTGTCCCCTGGCTTCTGTCTCCCTGGCCCCGTCCGGACCCTCTGAGCTCTGCCCCATCCCCCTCTGTGTCCCCCAGAAGCCCCCGTGTCCTCTCATCTGCTCTCAGGTGTCAAGGCAGCTTCCTGACCCAACCTGACCTGACCTGACCCAACCTGAGAGGGAGACCATTCCCCTCCCCACGCTGGCTCAGGACGTGGACATTGGGAGCATGGTGCTTCAAGCTTGTGACTTTCTCAATTTGGCTATTTCCAGGCCACAGATTAAAGGAGTTTAGCAATCAAATGAAGGGGCAGGGTATCGTAAAGACAGCCAAGTCCAGAAGATTTTACTAAATTTGCCAACCTGGACTGTGAGAAGAGCGACTGGTTCTGCCCAGGCCACGGTGATTGACTTTATAGGAGGCGACCGGGTGGGTGAACTCCCCGACTTAGCACAGGTGCTCCCGCCCCCCACCCCCAAGCCACGCTACGAGGGTCTCACAATGCCTTGCCAGTCCCTTCTCCACTGTCCCACAGAAGATACAGACCACAGGAGGTGCTCCATAGACATCTACTTGGTGAAAGAAAAAAAAAATTCCAACCCTAAAGAGGTTTTATGAGAAGCAAGGTCGCTATCACTGAAGAGCCGGAAGGAAGGTGAACCCCACTGACGGAAGTCAAGTCGCGTTTGGGGCATACTTTTTAAAGTGCTCTCTCAGCCATGCATGATCACCGAATACTGCGTACTCTCCAGCAGGTAGGGAGGGATATGCAGCGGCTTCAGAATAACCCAGTGATTCAGGTGTTTTTATAATGCGACAAGAATATTTCTTTTCACTGCTGACAACTGTTTACATTTTCCCACCGCAAGGCCAATCTAGCCATGTCCTTGTCATTTTTCTCTCTCCTGCAGAGGTAAATCCTCTGTCTATAAATGTATACACCCATAATCCCATGAGCTCCGCACAGATAGGTGGCCTCTTTGACTGAATCACATTCTATTTAATAGCTTAAGGGTAGCTGACAAAGAAGTCATCAGGAGAAAACGGATTGCCCAAGCAGACAGAAGTTCTTCCCACCGCGAGGTCTGCTAACCACAAAGGTAGGGCTTCAATCTAGAGATAAATATTAGAGATAATTAGCTCCCGGGCCTTTTCAAAAATAAGCTAAAAATAAATTTCATCTGAACCCACCAAATGTAATTAATGTCAGTTAAATCTCAGTGGCCCTGTTTCTAGGTTTTTGTGCTTTTAGAAAAGCTGGTATGAAAAGATCAGGAAATGCTAGAGTATGTTTAAAGCACTGAATTCTTTCAATATTTATGATATGGGCCTACAGTATTCCACTGTCCTTGGCCCTGGGGTTCACAGATAAGACATGCACGGCCTCAGCTCTCAAGAACCTTACAATTTAGGGCAGATAAATTTGTGATTTTATTTGTATAGTAATTATTCAAAATTGAGGGACCCTGGAATATCCTGGGCCTTACTTGGAGACTAAATATGGCGCTTTCTCTCTCTCTCTTTTCCTCCTCCTCCTCCTCCTCCTCCTCCTCCTCCTCCTCCTCCTCCTTCTCCTCCTCCTTCTCTCTCCCTCTCATTCTTAACAGGCTATCCCTAATGAGTAATACTTTTTACAAAACACATTATCCTTTAGCTGCATAAAGAAAGATGATGTGAAAAATCTAAACCTTTAGCCATCTAATAAGTGGCAATGTTTCTTCCCTATTTTAAACAGTGCCCTTTATATCTTAAAATCATTGTGGACTCCAAAAGCATTCTTTATGTGAGTCACACTACTGATATTTATCATATTAGAAATTAAAACTGAGATTTTTAAAAAATTTCTTCTTTGTTTATGAGTAACAATAAACCCAATGCTTGTGAACATGACATGCTTCATGAAAAAAGAACTAACTCTTTCAGGACAAAGAAATTTTAGTGGAAAGAGTGGCATTGCTTTGCATTTGGCAAACCTCTTCGGTGTCTGGCTCGACAGAAGACAGCTGGATTCTAACATCTGACATTCAATCTGCACCAATGTGCTTTTCCACTGAAGTTTATGATGGAAATACGGCCTCATTCAGAAATAGTTGGGAAAGGAAGCATATTCCAGTGGCTGTCACAGATACTTGTGGCATTTCCTTTCTGATATTAAAACAAAACCCGACAAGTGGCAGTTTCTTACAGGTCGGTTGCTATGTGAATGTTGTGCAGACTTGGAACCCTAAAACTCTTGGTCTGGCCGGCACTCTGAACCCGTCTCCTGACCAGAAAAGCTTCATGTGTCAGGGAGCTCGTGGGACAAGTTCCCCAATATTCAGGTTTCCGCAAGAATCCTCTGATTGCATCGCTGGCAACAAACGCCGTCAGTTGTATTCCTCGAAACGACAGGCTTACTCCCGTCCACTTTTCCGAAAACGTCCGACACGTGCCCAAGTCGAAACGGGTCAATCATTCTTTCAAATAAGACGGGTGTTCCGTGAGCAGAGCCCTGAGGCGACCACACAAGCGCTCTGTCCCAGAGACGGCCGCCGTGTTTCAGGGCGCAGCGAGGTCACCGTTAGGTGGTGAAGGGTGCCACGTTCCGGTTTGCTCTGGGGGACCAGCCGCTGTACCCCCCATTGCGTTAGTATCATCAGTGCAATTGTCACCACAGCGAAAAGGGCAAATAAATTGATGTAATTATGAAAAGTCCCCTCCCCCACCCCACCATGGCCTCTCTGAAAGGGGCTGGAGGACCTGCTGGGGTCTGGGGACTGGACTAGGCCAGTCGACTTCATGTTCAGTTTAGTCTCAACTCCTGAGGCTCAGCTTCGAAACGAGCTGAAATTTCGGCAGCTGGTCTAGTGAGGAGTGAGAACGGAAGCCAAACGGAGCGGATGCCTGGGAACAAGAAAAATGCCCCCAGGTGGGGACCGCCCCTTCAACAAGCTGAATTCCAGAGTCAGGTGTAATTCCAAGTCACACTGTGCCGTGAGTGGCAGCCCTGAAGTAGGGGTCTGTTCATTTAAAAAATCATCTCTGGCTCATGGAGCCGGGCGACCCCCAGAGACACAATCTGGCCAGAGCTCAGCAGGATATTCAAGTGCTAACAGGGTGGGCTGAAGTCAAACACAGGGTCCATTGCTAGCAGCAGGCAAAGAATGTGCTAGTTGGTAAACTGAGGCAGATACTTACCCATTACGGATAGGGCCATTCATGGGAGAGAGCAGAGGGTAAACCAATGCAACACATGTGGTGTGCAGGTCCCCAAGTCACACCCACAGGCACACCAGATCTTAGGTGTAGAGTGGCGAGATCAACACAAGACCACACGGGCCGGCATCTGATCAAGGCTGGGAGAGGCCTCATCCCTGGGCGAGCCCTGTCCCGGACTAGGGGTAGCAGAGTCTGCCGATGCAAAGCCTTACTGAGCTCCACACCACACCTGCACTTGTTTCGTCTGTTAATCTGGCCTGTTCATCTAAGGGATATAATAATAATGATCGTAGGTGTGCAATATCATCACTCGGCTATTTCCATTACTTAACGATAAGTGTCTTTCATCAGCTTAAAGACAAAATGTTCTGACGTTTCCATGAATTATAATCGTAACTTTACCAAGCCCTTCTCAAGCCTCCTCCTGAAACACACTTTGGGCTCCCCCATGCTACTTTCTCCCTTCGGATCCACTGGCCTTTGATCCCTTTTGTGCACCTCCAGGCCATTGAAGGACAGGCCTAGGGCCTCCCCTCACGTCTACCTTGTGACTTAACACCCAGCTTTGTGTCAAACTCCCCCCATCCTAGGAGGCCTCCCCAGTGGCCCAGCTCTGCCCGGAGGTTGAAGAAAGGTTCTGGTCTCAGCTTCATTTGGCTCAGGGATGGAGAGTTCCCTCTTCTGCAGAAATACCTTGTCTCTTGGGAGCTACAGAACTGAGCAGGCATCTCCCTCGAGGACAAGTTCGCCAAGTTTCCACAATTGATAGGTGTCTAAAAAGACAAACGCAGCCAAATTCCAGAAGAGAAGAGCTAAATAAAAGGTAGTAAAAAATGCCGTCAATTGAACATAGTGCTCCGTTAAGGTAGTCTGCTGGTAAGCATTTTTAACACTCATCCGTCTTTGTCTCCTTCCTATCTTCCTTTTTCATTTGTTCACCGAGTGTCCAGGGTGGGAGGAGGAGGTGAGGCTCGACAGGTGAGAGGTAATTTCCCCAAAAGTCAAAAAAATGATCGGCGCAAGAACTGTGATTAGATTCTTGAAGTGTCTGATTCCGAAGCCCAGGCTCATCGTGATACGAATAATATAGAGTTTTACAAATACGATTTTCATCATTTCGAATAATCTCACCTGAATTTCTGAATTTCTCACAGTATTTTACTTCTTCTGGTGATGCCACAAATACCAAGTAGGGAAGACAATTCTTTCGGAGTTTGCTTCCTGGCCTATAACTGCCATTCCACCAGGGTGTCGGTTTCCAGGCGGAATTTAGGGATGTGGCCTTTTCCTGGGTCACCCAGCCTTTGTTTGGGACCCCTGCCTTACCCGGCACGGCCAGCAGGGCGCCCTCCGCCGTCGGCCGCCTTCTACCTGCAAGGCCGGTGGCCAACGAGTTGTGCTGCCACCTTCCTCCCAGTTTCGATAACACCTCCTCAAACACACTGTAAGGAGTGGGCGCGGGCGGAGGCGGTGGAGAGACCAGCTGGGCACTCCAGAGAGACAGGCGCCTCGTCCCCTGGGCTGGTGCGGGGAGCAGGGGCTGCACGGGGCGGCATCGGGCTGCAGGTGCCCGGCGGCGGGGCGGCGCGTGTGGCCTCGCTCCAGGCAGGACGCCTCGCCGCACCTGCTGCTGCGGGGGAAGACGCCCTTCGCCCACCCGGGCCTCGGCACGCTCACGTGCGAGGCAGCGAGAAACACACACGCCCTGCTGGGTCCGGGGGCGAAAGCGGGTCTGAGGGGTTGAAGCCCGTGTGAGTTTGGGTCACTGACATCACAGTGGAGGGCGGCCCTGCAGGGCGGAGGAGGGACACAGCCAGGGCTCCCCCTGCTCCAGGCGGCGTTTTGCTTGTTTGTTCCTCATTTTTCCCGTCTTCCCTTCGCTCCAGTAGTTTCTTACACACTTGTCGATAGAACTGGGAACACAGCTCCAGTCTCTGAGGTACAGCCTCGCCCCGCCGTCCTCCTATGGGGGACCTCCGGCAGCCAAGCCCCCACCCCCGTGGCATCTGAAACAGCCGATCAGCTGCCTGCTGTTGCTGGCTCACGTGGGTTCCCCAGCATGGCCGGACACGGCGCTCACCTCAAAACAAGTGTTTAAATTCAGAGTCCGCATCATACACTGATCACTCACAACTGTCTGAAGGTCCGACCTCCCTACAGGCCGCGTTATGGTGTAACCCTTGTCTCCTAACCTGCCCGTCGTGTGTGCCTGTTGGGAGGCTAAAAAACGACGTCACACTATCTCTTAAAGTGTTGCAAGGAGAAGCATCCTGTGTCAGAGACAAAGACGCAGGCTCCCCCTGCCAGCGCATGGAACTGTCGCCCCGAAGGGCACAGTCTCGGGACGCCCACCCCCCCTTCCCATACAAATGTCACCATGCGACTTACCCTGACCCGTGGCACACAGGCAAAGGAGATGTGTTACTTCAGGGCGTGAAAAGGGTGTGCCCTCTGCATTTCCTCTTTCCCCTTCACTCTGGTGAATGAAGAAAACCACAGGCCGGAGCTGTGGCAGAGCCACAATATGGAAGGAACCTGGGTCCCGAAATCAGTGTGGAGGAGAGTCTCCCATGGACCAGTGACGCCCACAAAGAACTGTTGCGTGAGTGAAAAATAAATTCAACTGTTAGAGCTTTCATGCTTTTTGGGGGGTCTGCTTGTTCCAGTAGCTAGTGCTACACCCGGTATTAAAACTATCTTTCCTCTTTTTCTGGATAAACAAGGTCGCCTCTAGGCGACCCTTAACCCTCTGAGGTGCTCTCACCACACGCCTCCTCTCCAGGAACCTTCTAGGCCCTTCCAAGACCTGTCCAGAAGGGGGTTTCTCTCAACATTTTATCAAGATCTCCCAGGAACATCTTGAGGCTTTACTGGGAAACATCCAAAGTTGAGGTCATGACGTCATCCTCGTCTGAAGGGCTGGCATCCTAGGGAAGAGCAAGACACCTCCGGCCGTGGCGCATCCCCCCGCATCTGTTCTCCCTCCTCCCCTCCTCCGGCCTAGGGTTTCTTTGTCGCACGTCTGAGGGTGTCCACCACGAAGCGGCGATTCTTTCCCCATGGGGGCCAGTGTCGGGAGCCTAGAGTCCAAGGCTGCCTGCTGTCACCGTCTCAATTAGCTATCGCCGTCGAACATGCCACGTAACCAGCCACGTAACCAGCCACTCCGGAACTCAACAGCTGACAACACCACAGCGATCTCTTCTCATTTCACGGGAGGGCTGGGTAGCCCACATCTCACTCTGGATCCCAGGCCAGCGGGGCAGTGCCTGCATGGGCACGTTTTCGTCGTGGCTCCCACAGGTGCAGACGGAAACGCGTGAGACCTTTTAGGGTCTGTGCTCACACGGTCACTTCCACCCACATTCCACGGGCCGAAGCACGTCCATGGCCAGGCGGAGTGAAGGGGCATTGGAGCACGCGGCACACGGGGCCCTGGGCACGGCCCGCGGGAACAGCGGACACCACTGTGGGGCGCGAAGGCTCAGGACCCGTAATTCAGTCCCCTACAGCTCGAGCGACGGAGAGTAGAGGGCCAGGAGCTGGGCTGACCCGCGGGCACAGAGCCTCTGCCTATGGTCAGAAATGGATACCCACCAGGGGACACTCCTGTTCGCTATGACGAGTCCTTGGGAAGTGGCCTTTTTGAAACCCCTGCAGTAATTCAAGGGGAGGAAAGGAGTCAGACCTTTAGCACCATTAAAGATTGTGTGTCCAGCACTCCTTATGTGTTCTGCTCATGTCTGTTGACCACCCACCAGCAGAAATCCATCGCACCGGACTGCCAAAGCCATGTGCAGCCTGACGGACAGCTTCAGTCCCCTCCCCCACCCGCCCCCAGACCGAGAATGGAGCTCACCAAGGACAGCACCCAGTTGGCAGGGCCGAGGGGAGGCCAGGGCAGCGTCTGATCGGCACACGGGTGTCTGCAGAGCACAGCGCCTGCTCCAGCACCCTGTCCCCGTTAGTAGGTCTCGATGGCAATGATGGACGTGTGCAAAGGTGGCCCTCCCGTGGCCATAACCGAGGTCGTGGGGCTGTGGGTTTAAAGCCAAGGGCTCAGGTGTGTCACCGTTGGTTGGACTCTTCCTGAGGGAACGCTAAGCAAAACTTCGTGAGGACATCAGGGCTCTGAGACTATAACCCCACCGTGACATCCCTCTGCGGTTACCTCGTAGGCCGTCTGAACACTTTTTGCAAGAAGGAGAATTGCCCAAAACGCCCCCCTATCCTTCCTGACACCCCCCTCACTTTCCATCTCGATCAACCATGCCCTCGGGAGAGCAGAGATGGGAATGTCCATCAAGGAGCTGAGGCGTCAGCCCTGCTCTAAAGCGTGGACTTGACACGCCCGAAGCACTGAACAAAACATCCCAACGCCTCCCGCCTCCCACAGTCCACAGTGTTCTCCACCCAGCGATTAGACTTTCTCTGCTCTCAGGCTGTCTGCCACACTTCGCTTCGAAGACGTGTTTGTCACTCTGCATCTTACTCATCAGAGCTGCACAGCAGAGACATTGCCCACAGGCACTGAGGTCTCAGGGACGGTCTGAAAGTTTGACAAAACTTTCTACTTGAGCAAATTTTAGGCAGACTCCACTGAGCCGTCTTCCGGCGGCTTTGGCAGGAACCCCTGCCCTCACTCTCCTCTTAGCAAACCCCCACGGGGGACCCGCTCGCTGTTCTGGGCTGCAACCCCCACCCCTTTCACCGCATCCAGCGGAGCGCAGCATCCTTTCTCTATGTCCATGGGCTTGACCTCTATCTCGATTACCACGAATGAAGTCTTCCTTTCCACTTCCACAAGTGTCAGAATAATTTTTTTTTAATGCGTTCCCAACAAAAACCCAAACCCAGAATCTTGCTCTGGTGGAAGAAGGGCTTCTCCGCCAGCTTCTGTTGCTGTCCTCAGAGCCGCACACAGACACCCGCTTTGATCACAGAAAGAGTCCTCCGGGTCGCCGAGTGCGGCCGCGAGATTCCGCGCTCGCGATCCGGCAGGCGACGGCCGCACACACCAGGAAGTGCCTTCTCCGTGCGCGTTACAAACGGAGTTCTGCACACGCGCCGCCGGAATACCTGCAGGGTCGTCCCGGAGATCACGCGCGCGCACACGCACGCGCACACACACACGCACACACACAGGCACGCACGCGCGCGCACACACGCACACGCACACGCCCCCCTCCCGCAGCCCCTGCGGGTCTGCCCCGCGTGACGCGTTCCCTGAGGCAGGCGCGGGTGCCCTGGGCGACAGCGCTGGCGGGTGCCCGGCGGGGGCGCGCGCCCCCGGGTCACGCTCGGTCACAGCACAGCCCCGGCTCTTCCTGCCGCCGCCTCCGGAGGTCGCGCACGGCCGCGAGCGGGAGCGGGAGGCGCGGGCCCGACCCGGCCGGCGCGGGCGCGTCCCCCGGCGCCAGGCCTGGTGACATCACCGCGCTCCGCCCCTCGCCTCCCAACACCCTCAGCTCGCGGCCGGACCCTCCCTCTCCCACCACGTGTCCTCGCGCTCCCTCCCGAGGGGCCGCGCGCCCGGGCAGGCGGAGGGACGACGGGGATGGCGCTGTGACAGCCGGGCCGGAGCCCTCGGCGTCTGCCCGCGCCCCGGCGGTCGGCCCGGCGGTGAGTGCGCGCGGGCGGCGGAGCGCGCGCGGGGCCGGGCGGGGACCCTCCCGGGGCCGGGGCCGGGGCCGCGCGGCGGGCGGGGGCCGCGGCTGCAGCCGCACCGCCGCCTTTGTTGCGGGCCGGCGGGCGGCGGGCGGCGCCGGCGCTCGGCAGGTGCGCGGGGCCGGGCCGGGCCGGGCCGGGCCGGGCCGCGCCGCGCCGGGGGAAGGAAATGGGACAAGATGGCTGGAGGGACCCGAGCGTTCCGGGGACGCGGGCGGCGGGCGGAGGCCTGGCTGCGAGCACCTCGCTCTCCGCTCCCCACCCGTGCCTGGGAGCCGCGGGGAGGCCGCGGCCAAGTTGGGGCCCGGTCCCCACGGATCCGAAGCCCGTTCGGCGCGCCCCGGACCCCTCCCTGCCGCGTTCGCCGCAGAAGCCGACTTTGAACTCGGGAGCGATCTTCTCCGGCTGCGCGCGGGAGCGTGCGGCTCCCAAGATGCACCCACCGCGCACCTGGGCACCGCCTGCCCCCCGAGGGCAGGGGCGCGGCCCTTTGTACTGCCCTCCGAGCTCGGCCCCGGGGGGCACTTGAGCCCAGCGGCAGCGAGGCCGAGCCCGGTGGGCTGGGCCTAGGGCCGGGCGCCAACAGCTTTGCACCTTCGTGGGTATCCAGGCGCCACCCCTCCCTGTGTGTGACCAACTCCAGAAGGACTACTTTCCGAACCGGCTCAGGGACAGAACCTTTGAATCTGGAAATCCGGGTGACGGGGGCTTCTCGCTCCCCAACCTCCTGAGGCTCGGCTGGCCTGTGGGAACAACCCAGCCCAGCAAGTGTCCTGTCTGTGCCAGACACCCGTGCTAATAGGAAGCCAGCACCCCTGCTGCCCCCCTCACACCCCCCCGGTATCGCAGTGTTGGGGTGGCTCTAGCTGTGCAGGGCTGCCTTTCCTACACTCTTCTGGAATGTTTACCCCCCCACACACCTACCCTTGGGTGTCCACAGAGCCAGCGGCTCTCTCCTCTACAGGTAGCTTTCTAAATACTCGAAGGCAGCCAGGGAGCGCCGTCTGCCTGCCACCCCTCTTTTTAGCACAATTAAATGCATCCCGTCCAGCTCCCAGGTGCTTTTCCTGAAGCTCCCCCCCAAACCCAGGTCCCCCTCTGCACACCCCTCCTCTCCAGCCAGCTGTGCTTGGGGCCAAGGAGGTCCACGGAGCCCTCCGCCTCGCCGTTGAAGAGTTTGCACGAGCGCCTGCTTTTTCTGAACGGAATCTCGCTTGCAGACATGGAGTCCACAGGCTGCCCCCTGAATTTGAGCCTGAAAGTGGAGGAACAGGAAGAGGAGATTCAGAGCCGGGCACTGGAGAGTGGCCCCACGGACACGCAGAAAGTCCGGATCTGCTCAGAGGGCGGATGGGTGAGTGAGTGAGCGGGAGCGGGAGCCGCACTTGGTGGCAGTGGGGGCCGCACCTGGCGGGAGGGGGGGGCGGGAGCCAGGCTGTGGTAGGCCTCCTCCTGGGCAGACAGGAAGTAAAAATAGCCCGGCCAAGGCCTCGCTTTGCATTCCTGAGAAAAGTGTGCTGTGAGGCAAGGAGGCACTGGTTACCTAGTTACCTGGTTACCTGAGCAGTCTCGGCAGCCCTGCAGCTTGCTGTGGGCAGGATGGGGAGGCCAAGGGGCCACAGCCCAGTCTCCCCCGCACCCCGGGTCCCCTGCACCCTTTTCAGTGCCAGGCACGTTGTTGACACCAACTGTATGCTTGCCGACCTGTGTTAAAGAAAAAAATGGCTGTGACAGGGTGGTAAGGACTCTGTTGAGGGCTGTTGTCGAGACTGTCACAGTAGGGAACAGAGACTGGGCCCTACATGAATCCAGTAAAGACAAGTGGAGATTCTTAGCCAGGAGCTGGAGAGGTGGACGGACGAGCACCAAGAGGAGACGCTGGGGTCCGGGGACTTGCTGAAGGCCGGCTGGCTGGGGCGGTCAGGGGTTCCGGGCGTGGGGTCCTCCCTGACTTACCGGCACTCTTGCTGGAACTGGGCTGAACGGGCTGAGGACAGGGGTGGAGCGCAGAGGGAGGCCGAGTGGGGAAGGGGGCTCAGAGGAGCCTGACTCGTGTGAGCAGATAGAGAGTCTTTGTCACCTGTGGCTGGTGGAAGGGGGAACCTCGTTAAACGAGCCTGAGGGGTGCTGGGCTGCATCTCCAGCTGGCTTGGACGGGGGGGGGCTGATGGCAGCTGGGAGTACGGAGCATAGCCACACAGAATCGTGTGAGAGATTTGGGGTAAACTTGCAGAAAATAAGTCTGTGCGACAGATATTTATAGTTATAATTAGGTCTAATTATTCACAGTACTTACTGGACTCCACAGTAATTGGGTGTGAGTGGTAAACATTCTAAATAAGCGACCGATTGGCATTTCTCTGCTTAGTTCTCCTGTGCTCGTGAACGTTATCAGTCTGCAGACTATGCTTTGTTTCCGGTTAGAGATCAGTATTCACAGAGCCCCGACTCTTTCACGTCACCCAGTCCAGCCCCCCGCCCACGTGAGGGAACTGGGGTGCAGAGAGCTTTCCCCTTTGCTCCCGGGGTCCGCGTGTGCACTGACGTTGGTTCTTAAAAAGCCTCCTGAGCTGGACTTTGTTGCGTTTTGCTCTGCGTCTTTTATACCTCAATAATATAAGGCAAAACGCACCAGCAGGCTCTGGTTCACCGGTCCTGCCATGGAGGCCGCACTGCTCCGGTCTCTTCCATGTTCTCCGCCCACCTGTCCTCCTGGTTCTGGTCCCTGCAGCTGGGTGACTCAGGAGAGCAGGAGTCAGTCCTCTGTAGCTCGAGCCCTGGGCTTGGAGGCTGACTTGGCCCAGCCAGAATGAGTGTGTAGGGACGGTGAGAAAGGTACAAGGTGAAGACCACGCTCCACTGAGAAAGGACGAGGTAACAGAGGAGCTGGAGGCGGGGGTGGCCTTGGTGGCCTTGGTGGCCTCCGGGCGCTCTGCCGTCCTCCCACAGTTAGTGAGCATCCAGGCTGGTGGAGCTGCTGGGCTCATGAGGAGGACAGAGACGGGAGCGTAATTACTAGTACAGTATTCGGGGTGCAGTGGGGGCGTGTTAGTTCGGGGGTGTCGCATTCAGGCTGGACCACTCAACAGGCTTCGTGGACGAGGCAAGCCCGGACCTGGTTTTGAGCGCTGGGCAGTTTTGCCCCCAGCCCCCTCCCCTCCTGGGGACATTTGGCAAAGTCCAGAGACATCTTTGATTCTCGTGACACGGGGTCGGGGCTGGGGCACGGGACATCCTTCTGGCGTCTCCTGGGTAGAGGCCTGGGCTGCTGCTGCACACCTCTGGTGCCCAGGACGGCCTGACAACCAAGAATTCTCTGGCCCTGTGTCAGGCCAGGCTGGAAAACCCTGCTCCAGGGCAGTCAGCCAGGGGAAGAGATGTGTGCTTTCGTCGCAGAGGGCTGAGTGAGTGTGATCGGCGAAAGCCGTTGGCGTGTGAGCGCCACACTGTGCATGAGGATAGCGTTCCCTAGGGGGTTGGAGTAGACACACAGGTCTGAGTAGAGGAATGGAGACGAGGACTTTGCCCGAGCCCTGGTGGTGCGTGGACCCGGCCAGTGGGGCGGGCCTTGCGTTCCGGGGGCAGAGGGAGCAGCTCCCGTCGGGGGTAGGGGACAGCCCCTCTGAAGTGGCAGGACAGCCAGTCCCGCGGCCCATTTTGTCGACCAAGGGAAAGGGACTATAAATAGGTATGGCCTAGATCTGGAACTTCCTCCGGAGAGGAGGGCCCGAGGGGTTGTCTGGAGCCTGGACGTGGGAGCGGTGGGCGGAAGACTCCCACTGGCTGGGCCGTCCTTCCTGGCCGCTCGAGCCGGAGGACAAGGCCCGGGGCACGTCTGTTGGTTCCTCCTGGCACATCACACTTGAGGGCTTGGGGCCACTCTCGCTCCAAAGTGCAGGCTCGGTTTTGTGACAGATAAAACCTAATGACTGTTTGAAACTGTTTCAAGTGGAGCCAGAGAAGGGAAATTCAGAGAGCACTGGCTTTAGTCTTTTGTTCGAAACTGTGTGTAAGTGGTGGCTGTCTGCAGGAGCAAATCAGAGGCGCCGGGCCCTGCCGGCTGGGCTCTGTCCTCTGCTGGTGGAAGCAGCCGCCCGGAATTCAGGTGGCGCTGGGTCCAGATCGCAGCCTGGCCACTTACTGGCTGTGTGACCTTGGACCAGAAACGAGGCCTCTTGGAGCCTGTTCCCTCCTTAATCAAATGCGGTCGTTGCTGGGGAAGGACATGGAGCATCTGCAGGCATTTCCTGCAGGTGCTGCCTCCGTGTGGGGTGCTCTCAGGGCAGGGAGGGGATAATGCACTTGGGGAACAAGGAGGAGGGACTGGTGTGTCTAAGGGACGGATGGCCAGACACCGGAAGAAGCCACAGGCTGGGCAGACAGCAACGTTCTAAGCTGATGAAAAACATCAATAATCTTCTGGTCCTTACGTTCAGCTTTGGGAGCAGTGACACCAAGTAACTGGCCGGAAATGAATGGCCCAGTGACTTCCTAGTACTGAACAGGATGACCTTGGAGTGAGGTTTTTGGTGACCGAAAGACAAAACATAGTGACATGAAAAGCAAGTGTTTGAATGAACAGGGGGAGGTTGGTTTGGTGGCTCGGCTGCCTTTGCTGCCAGGCGCCCCCTGCCCCAGGGGAGCTGCATGGGCCGAGGGTGGTGGGCAGTGGGCCATCCCTGGGGCTTGCTGCCGGGTCCAAGCAGGGGTCTTGCTCTGTATGTCCGTCCCCACACCTGTCCAGGCTCCTGCCAGCCCGTCTCCTCATGCTCTTGGGCCCTGGGACAGGCCGGCGGCCCCAGGCTGCTGTGGGTTCAGAATCTAGCCTGAGACCCCGTGAGCCGGAGGGCAGTGCCGGGAGCACCGAGGCCCAGGCAGGCGGCGACCCTCCCATGGCACTTACAGGCCCAGCCGGCCCCAGCTCCACCCGACGGAGAGGGTCAGGCCCTCTGAGCGCCGCGCTGGGGACGGGCCTCGGGGTGTCCCCTGGGTGTGGTCGCGGTCTGGCTCTGGCAGGACTGTCTCCTGGCCTGGGCGTCGGTGGCTGGGGGCTTCTCAGGGTGCCGCTGCCTTGTCTGTGACCCGGGCAGGTGGGGACCTGTGTGTGAGTCTCCTCGTGTCACGCGTGGCCGTGCAGGTGGACAGACCATTCCCCCTGCCAAGGCCCCGCCCCAGGAAGGCGGGAGCTGGCCGGCCCGTGCCGCCCCGTTGAGAAGGGCCCATCCTGCTGCAGGTGCCCGCCCTGTTTGACGAGGTGGCCATCTACTTTTCCGACGAGGAGTGGGACGTGCTGACGGAGCCGCAGCGGGCCCTCTACCGGGAGGTCATGAGGATGAACTACGACACCGTCCTGTCCCTGGGTGAGGCTCGTGCCCCTGCGCGGCTCCCGGCAGCCCGGAGCCCCGTCGTTGCCCCGTGCCCCTGACACCGCTCCCTCCATAGCCTCCGTCCCCTCAGATCCTGTGCCTTGCATGTCTCCTGGGTTTGAGCTTAGCAGGGACGAGGACGGGGCGTCCTGGTCAGCAGCGTGTGGGGCTCTCAGAACCGCCCTCATTCGCGCAGGCGTTCACATCAAAACCAGGAAGACGTAGCCCAGGGGATGTCACCGCGGGCCTGGGCCTGTCCCTCCCATGTTCCTTAGGATGGGGGCAGCCTCCATGCTACTCTGTCCGCCTCGGAAGCTTGGGGACATACCCCCAAGGAATCCTCGCTCCCCGCCCAGCACTGATGGCCACACTATCGGTGTAAACATCTGGAGGGACGCCCCAGTTTGCACGCGTGGGTGTGACAGTGGCCATTAGCATCGGAGGCTGTATCCATCCCCTGCCCTGCTGACTGCCACTGTCACCGGCGTCCTCCGGGCCAGCCCTTGTTAGTGAGATCCATGAGTTCCCTCGGACACCCTATTTCCCATCACATTTCTTCGGCATCCTAGGCCCTTTCCTCTCATCCTTCCTAAACCTCCCTGTAGAGGGGGCTGGGGTGGGGGTAAGTGCTGCCAAGGACTGATTTTGCCCGAGCTCCAGACGGTAACACGGCGGCTACGTTTGTCACTTCCTGTGAACAGAATTCCCGTTCCCAAAGCCGGACGTGATCTCTCGGCTGGAAGGCGAGGGCGAGGCTCAGGACTGCGACGGGTGGCAATTCCCAGGAGGAACCTTCACAGGTAGGGCGATTAAACAGAGGTGGCATCTCTCAGTCCCTCACACGGGGGTGTCACACCCTGGACTTCGAGTTCCAGGCTCAGTCCGTGGGGTGCCTGAGGGGGAGGCAGTTGCGAGGCAGAAAGATAATGGGCGCTGGAGTTAAAAATCTCCCCTGGGTTCACCAAGGGGCCTCCCTCAGCACTCTGGGCCTCTGGGCGGCCCGTCGGCCGAGGGCAGGAAGTCCCCACGCCGACCCGCAGGGCAGATGAAGCAGACCAAGGTGGTGTGGCGTGAGGTCCAGGGCGCATCCTGGGTGAATGGGGCCACCTCGGCCCTCCGGTAAGATGCAGGGTTAGGAGGAGGGCAGCCGTGGGGCCTCACGGCTTCCGACAGCCAGAAGGGTTTAACTCGCTTCCTCCCTGTGGCTGAGAGCTTCGAGGGCCACGTGTCATTGATTCTAAGACGCACTTTCCCACCACTTTAGCACCTCTAAAATTGAGGATGCCTCTTAAAATTAAGGCGCATCTTGCAACTGACAGCATCTTCATTTTGATGAGATTCGGTACATAGACCTTACGCGCCCCAGGCTTGGTGCCCCTGTTGGGCTTCCGGGCTGCCGCTTGCCAGCTCGGCTGCCTTGACAGCTCACTTGACTTCTGCAGCGTCATCTGCAGAGAGCAGTGATGACCCACTGACCACGGAAGTAGCTGCGGTATTCCTGGGAACTGGCACAGGGGTCAGGGTTTAGGACGTGCCATCCGTTATTAGAGATTGTGCCCTCGGTGAACCTCACGTTAAGGGGGCCTTGGCCTTTGCACTGGAGGCGTCCGGGCGTAAGGCACACGTTGTTTTACTGACGGGCATGACCGCTGCCCCTCCCCCTCTGTCTCGCAGAGAACGAGGACGCGGACGTCAAGCGCGCAGACTGGGCGGGCGCCGCCTCCCCGCGCCCCGCGCCGCCGCGCGCCGCCTCCCCGCGCCCCGCGCCGCCGCCCCTGGGCGGCTTCGGCCTCCGCCTGCCCCGCGACTTCGCCGAGCTGCCCGAGTGGAGCGAGGGGTACCCCTTCTACATGGCCATGGGCTTCCCGGGGTACGACCTCGCGGCCGACGAGCTGGCCGCCAAGTTCCAGCTCAGCCGCGGGATGCGCCGCAGCTACGACGCGGGCTTCAAGCTGATGGTGGTGGAGTTCGCCGAGAGCACCAACAACTGCCAGGCGGCCAAGCAGTTCGGCGTGCTGGAGAAGAACGTCCGCGACTGGCGCAAGGTGAAGCCGCAGCTGCAGAACGCCCACGCCATGCGGCGCGCCTTCCGCGGCCCCAAGAACGGCCGCTTCGCCCTGGTGGACCAGCGCGTGGCCGAGTACGTGCGCTACATGCAGGCCAAGGGGGACCCGATCACCAGGGAGGCCATGCAGCTGAAGGCGCTGGAGATCGCGCAGGAGATGAACATCCCCGAGAAGGGCTTCAAGGCCAGCCTGGGCTGGTGTCGCCGGATGATGCGCAGGTACGACCTGTCCCTGAGGCACAAGGTCCCGGTGCCCCAGCAGCTGCCCGAGGACCTGACGGAGAAGCTGTCACCTACCAGCGCAGCGTGCTGGCGCTGCGCAGGGCGCACGACTACCAGGTGGCCCAGATGGGGAACGCCGACGAGACGCCCATCTGCCTGGAGGTGCCGTCCAGGGTGACGGTGGACAACCAGGGCGAGAAGCCGGTGCTGGTCAAGACGCCCGGCCGGGAGAAGCTGAAGATCACGGCGATGCTCGGGGTGCTGGCCGACGGCCGCAAGCTGCCGCCCTACATCGTCCTGAGGGGCACGTACATCCCGCCCGGCAAGTTCCCCAGCGGCATGGAAATCCGCTGCCACCGGTACGGCTGGATGACCGAGGACCTGATGCAGGACTGGCTGGAGGTGGTGTGGCGCGGCGGGCGGGCGCGCTGCCCAAGCAGCGGGGCATGCTGATCGTCAACGGCTTCCGCGGCCACGCCACCGACTCGGTGAAGAGCCGCATGGCGAGCATGGACACCGACATGGTGGTCATCCCCGGCGGCCTGACCTCGCAGCTGCAGGTGCTGGACGTGGTGGTGTGCAAGCCGCTCAACGACAGCGTGCGGGCGCAGTACTCCAGCTGGCTGCTGGCCGGCAACCTGGCGCTCAGCCCCACCGGCAACGCCAAGAAGCCGCCCCTCGGCCTCTTCCTGGAGTGGGTCATGGTCGCGTGGAACAGCATCTCCAGCGACTCCATCGTCCAGGGCTTCAAGAAGTGCCACATCTCCAGCGCCTTGGAGGACGAGGACGATGTCCTGTGGGAGATCGAGAGCGAGCTGCCGGGGGGAGGGGAGCCGCCCAGAGAGTGCGACGCCGAGAGCCGCTGAAGGGACGGTAAGGGGACCGTCAGGACGCGTGGCGCCTCCCGGCGCGGCCTGCGTCCCCGGCTGCCTCTCGCCTTGCCAGTCTCCCCTCAGGGGCCCTGGGAGCTCACAGGCCGCCGGCCCCGCCTTCCCGCGAAGCCTCCGTTGCTTGGCTTGCGGGTGCCTTCCGCGGTGGCCTGGACCCAGGGCCCCTGTGTGTCACACGTGTGGTGGACCAGGGGCGAGCTGCCGGGACGCCGGGCCTCAGCCGGGGTGCCGAGATCACGGGGGTCTGGAGGAGCACGGTGTGCCCAGTTAACAAAGGCACGGCTGCTTTGCCTCGTAGTCGGGCCGGCCACTGGGGCCACCGTGGGGACTGACCCACTCGGGACAGCTGTGCTCACGTTTGCTGGCTTTGGGCCGTGTCCCCTGGGCCTCAGCTCTGCCCTGGGGTGCTCTGCAGTGGCCCACTGGGAAATGAAAGTAATAGCTTATGCTTGCTTTTCCCTAGGAATTCAAGTGTTTTAAAACATCATCTTACTCTTAAAATGACCTTCACGTGGAGTGAGCAATTATAATCATTTCTTGTAGTCCTTAGATGTCTGGAGGAAGATATTTTTAAATTGAATCTTTGCATCAAAATAAGCGGTAATAATAAAACGGGGGGCCTGTCTAGGGCTGCAGCGGGCTGAGGACGGCTGGCTTGGAATGTCCGGAGCTGAGTATAGAAGGGGAGCAGCTAAGTGGCAGTGGGGCGTTAGGGACTGAGGCACACGCTAGTGGAAGGAGCCCAGAGTCGACCCCCCATCCCACACCTTGAGAGAGTGGCCTCGTACAGGATGCCCTCAGGGGATGCCCTCGGGGGAGACACGCAGGAGGAACAAGCAATTCATTTTACCTTCTCGTTTTTCTGTCAATTGACTTGTCCCTCCGGACACTTTACTATGGAGAGGTTCCTTCCTTTGACAGGGGTCCCGAAACTATCTCCGCTAAACTTCCTTCTGCAGCGTAGTTGGGCATTTCCATCCTTTTTGCTTTTCTCCAAATGGTCTGCCGATAGAAGCCCTCTGTCACCCCGCCTCGTGCTGTGTGACTTCAGGACTGACATCCCCGCTGTACGTTGGGGGCCCTAGCATCCCAGTGGAGCCCAGTTCTGACTATGACACTCAGAATCGCCCACATCGCGTTCCCCTCATGTCTCTGCTCTGCCGGCCTCACCACCCCCCCCTCCTAACCATTCTGCTGCCTCAGTGGAGGTCAGACTGACTGACAGTGAGTTTCACCCTTTTCTCATTTGACCTTTTGTTTTCCCTCCTCTCTGGTTAGGTCATATTTTTGTGCATGTTTAATTTTCTGAGCCATTTGCTACCCAGAAGACTTAGTCGCAAACTGCCAGGAGAGGAGAGGGAACGGTGCGGTCCATGCCCAGATGCCGCTGGGTGGCAGGCCCCGCCAGCGGGGTCGCCCGCGCACTCCCACTCACCTTGACGGCGCCTTTTCCTGGGCTGAGCAAGCGATGGCGGTAGATTAGGGACTCTCCAGGTGGATGGGACAGTCAGGAGACTCCGGGCCGCTTCTCATCTCTTTGGAAACCGAGTGATGGGATAACGATGCTCGTTTGGTCACATACGCACCATCTAAAATCCCGGGGCCGGTTCTCACGTCATTCTCTCTGTGTTCCAGCGAATGGAACTGTCCGAAGCAGCCGGGGAGGACCCTCAGGAAGATTCCTCGACGTGTGGGTGCACAGGGAGCAGGGCCGGGGACCGTCCGCCCCGCCCCACATCCACGACATGTCAGAAACGCCTGGGACCCTTCATCTCGTCAGAGACGTGATTGGGGAAGAAACTGCTTCTGCCCCGTTTCTTAGAGACGTGACCCCATGTGTCCGTCAGAAGAAACGTGTAAATATGATGGACAAAGGCATCTCCTGGGGAAGAGACCGCTTGTTCAGCACCAACAGGAGGCTCGTCACACACTTGGGCACCACCCCACTGGTGTCCCTTCTGTGGCGAGAACTCAAGTCATTGTTTTCTTCTGCCTTTAAAAATGCTTCCAAGAGTAGCGCCTGCCCCAGCAGGTGAAGACTGCAGAGCGGGCTTTGTAGAAACACGTCACTTATGTCAACCTGCTACTTACACGTTTCTCTCTTTTAGCAAAAATGAGATACTAATGATAACAATTCAGACACTGGCCTGGTGCCAGCAGATGGCTTTTCCTAGACAGACTAGGTTAGCGGGGAAGAGGCAGGTGAAGATAAACCACTGGTTTATTTATCTTCCCAGCCCGGTTGGCAGCTAGACTTCTGTCGGGTCTCATTCGATGGCCCTGTTTTTCATTATTATTATTATTATTAATGTCTTTAAGGCTGGGGCAGCGGTTAGCACACAAGCGCTTCTGTTTCTCAGGCTGCCTGCAGGAGTCAGGGTCACTTATCTGCTGCCACATGGTACAAGGCTCACTGACTCCTCCGACACTTGTCTTGTTAGCATCTTTTAATATTTTTATCACGAGGGCGGGGCGGCGGCTTGGGCCTTCAGCCACAGCCGATTGTAGACTTCTGGTCTCCTTCTGCCCTGCGGGAGTAGGTGGGAGGAGGTCTCCGAGTTTTTACACTATAGTGATTTGCATTCCCACATAAGTCGAGTGTTATGGAAACATTCCTTCAAAGCTATCAGCGCTACAGAAAACAGGCCAGAGCCTCCCAGGCAAGGCCACTGCTGGAAATGTCATTCCAATGTCAGATCCGGTAGCAGGCTTCCACGTCCTCCTTGCAGACTCAGCTCATTTGTAGGATCCTGTTCTTGGCATCTTGAAACACCTCTTTCTACTCAGGTACTCATTTTCCCATTAGCAATTCACGTTTCTCCGCTTTTTAAAACCAGTTTTCCTCCCAAGAGGGGGAATTCACGTCATTTCTGGGTTCGGAATAACTTTCGATATTTGAATTGTGTCCCCACTTACAAACTGTACTGTATTCTCTGTCATCTCAAGTGGCATCTAAACCCAGCTACTTTGCATTCCAGAAGTTTCCATTCCTGACAACTCCACGTAATTTATCCTCCATTCTCCTGGTTCCTGGCATCTTCCTCTTTATGTCCTGTTTTACTTGCTTTGGGAGCTTGAAGGATTTTCTAAGAACGCATTCTGGGTTCCTGCATTGGGCCATAGTTCACCGTGCAGAGAAGAGGAGAAATGGGCTGAACTCCCGATCATTCCACCGACACCTTCCTTTTGCGTCTCGCCATCCGCTGACAGATGATGCCTTAGAGGGTGCACAGCACTGGAGTTCCTCGAGCAGTGGCTCCGCTGTCAGGGGTCTTCTGGGCTCTTCCCCCGACTGCAGTGTGGCCTGTGCCTCAGCCCCGTGCAGCTGTCCCGCAGCGTGGCCGCTGCGCTGGAGCTGCTCCAGCACAGAGCGCTGCACCCCAGTAGATAGGAACTGACCCCAACAATAAACTTTCATAATAAAGACCAGAGGCTACGGTGGTTTTATTATGTACCCGCTAGCATGAGGTCACATTTCATTAGCGTTGATTCCACCAGTACATTACACCCTTGAATCAAAAAAGTGTTCATGGGGTGGCCATGTACGTAATGGTATCTTTGATGACAAGAAAGATGATGTGTGTGTGGCTATAAACTGGCTTTTACGTGGTATAGGGAGCAGTGGGGAGGGCTGGCATGACTTGCTTTTTCTGCAGTCAGTCACCTTTTGGATGCTGTCAGGGATGGTCTGTTACTGAAATCCAGAAAGGGGGTATTCATCTTAAATGAGTGAAAGCGATGCTAGCATGTTGGTGAACAGAAAACTTAGTTTAGGATCCCCGTTTTCATAAACTTTAAAAATGGAAGCATGATGAACTCGTGTGCCCATTCATGGTGTACTTTCAGTAAAATTCATCCTGATGATTCGCTGTGCCCACAGATTCAATTAAATAATTACTAGAGATGATCTGGACATCCCCCCTTTCTAAGCCATTGGAATCAAATGTGAACCCAGGGGGCAGCGGCGCCAAAGCTGGAACCCACCTTCTGTGGGACAGAGGTGTCAGGCCTCTTTCGGGGGCTCCTGAAAACTGCCCCTGAGAATCACGCTACTGCTTGCCCGCGCCTTAGAGTGTGGGCCTGAAACATGAGGCCAGGGGAGTGCGCTGGTGTCCTGCGGTCCCTCCTGAGCAGGTGCCTGCAGGAGCCAAGGCCAGTCCTGGAGAGCCAGGAGTTTGTTTGGACCCGAACAAAACCTGCCCTTGTGAGGGCAGCAGGACCCAGCCTGGGCGCCCGGCTGCCTCTGCGTCTGCGGAACGCACGGAATCCACACACGCAGCATTAGTGCCCTAAAAACCACTGCACTGGGTGACACCGCCTCACACCCCTCCAAACGCGTCGCGCGTATGATCCCACCTGCAACTCTGCAGGGCCTGTGCCAGCAACTGAAACTGTTTTCTCTTTTTAAGTCTTAACCTACATGTCACAAAAGGAAGAGATGACAGACCTTATTTTAATCTTTCTCATCTAGTACATTCTCTTGGACGTCTCTGTTAAGGTCGCATGGCGTATATGGCTTTTCACTGTACAGGGGGGCATTCCTTACCTGTTGAATAAAGTTTTCTCCCAAAAGGTTTATTTGTCACATTTAAAGTACAAAACCAAATACACAGATCCAGATACTGAACCATTTGTACAGCTTTATACATGTTATTCAAGCTACAGAAACCCTGGAACACCGTGGGGTTGAGCCAGCGGGTCCCCTTCCACGTGGATTTTTCGACGCGGCACGGGTCTTGGCTGGCGGTCAGGAGTCCATGGCCACGCATGCCTCATTCTACACCACGCTACAGGGAACTCAGGCATCCGTAGGGTTTTGTATCAGTGGGGGGTCCTGGAGCCAACCCCTGCAGATACAGGGGACAGCTAAGTTTTTGAGGAGTCAAGTTATACATGGGATGGACCGCGCCTGGGGTCGACACCCCTAACCCATGCGCTGTTCAAGGGTCAGCTGCATCCCCACCAGCACTCGCCCTTAAGTGAAAAGTAACATGATCTCTAAAGAAACAACCCTGGTTCTTAGTAATACTGCCAAATGTAAATTATTTTCACTTTATCATTTGAAAGGGTAGAAATATATTTCATAGGAATCAGCAATTACCAAATATAAATACAACACGTTCACACAGACTTCTTAAAACATTCTACAAGAATAACCAACAGATGAACCCGGGAATCAAAGTCTTCGGGCACATGAACCCGCTGATAGAAACGAGTTATGAGAAGACATTTTAGAAGGTTATTAATTACATTTCAAGAGTTTTGTTTTGATATTTTTTAATGCAAAGAAAGGACTTTAGTAGCACAGCGTTTCTAGGTCATATTTTCTATGAAACTGTAATGGATTTTCAGGGAGCTACCTAAATCTGTTAAAAATGAAAAGGTCATTGAAGGAGGTATCTGATTTTTAACACTGAGGGTTGCTTCAATCAAAATGTAAGGACACAGTTCTTCAAGAGAAAGGCAGAAACTGAGACTTGCCAGATACAGCACAGATGGCGTCACTGAACCCACGGATGTTCTGTGACCACGGGGACAAAGTTCTTAGAGCTTTTGTGTTCTGGGACATCACCTGCCTCACGCGCAGACCACAGGACACCGACCCCCCAGGGGCCCGCAGGCGGTTCCGTCAGGACCCACTCTGCTCCCCGAAGCGGGAACACACGCGTGCGAAGCGGACCCGGGTCGCGTCCGAACCAGAGTGCATCGGTGGCGTCACAGCAGCACCAGCCAAGCGTTCGACGTGGCGTCTCCACGGTGGGTTCTACTTACACCAGTCACTTCGGTGCCACAGCGTGGACCCAAAGCAGCCCCCTCAGTGGGTAACCTGCCGGGGCCGCACGCCCGGAGCCCCTCAGCAGAGCAGGAGCCCCTCCTTGGCTGCCAGGCGCTGGCGGTGGACCTTGTCCTGCTGCAGCTCCTCATGGTTCGGATGCCAGAGCTTCATGATGACCCTTTCGATGTTGAGCGCGTACACGGTGTGCGTGGGGATGACCTCCCTGTGCACCTGCCGTCAGAACGCGAGCACATCCCATTACACCTCAGGACACGTTTGCAATGCACAGAAGGTCAACAAAACACGGGAAGGACACGCAGACCTACAAACTAAACCGGGGCACGCTGAACCCCGATGCAGCTGACGAGAAAACCCGAAACAACGAGGTTCTGAAATAGGAATAAGAAAACAGGAGGATTCCTTTCCTTTTCCTTCTTTCTGGGGAGACAGGGGAGGTGGGGGTGTAAATTAGAAGGTCTCCTGGGCTGGGTTTGGAAAGCAAGGCTCGGATGACAGCTTTAAGAGCCAACAATGATGGCTGGAACGTGCAGAGTGGGCAGAGGAGGTGCCACTGATGGCCTCTGCGGCCGAGACGCGGGCCCGGCCGAAACCCAGGTGAGCCGGACGCGGACGTTACCTGCAAAGCCTCGAAGAGGTCGGACATGTTCACGGGAGGCAGGGACGCGGGGAGGGTGTCCCCGGAGCAGGCCAGCAGCAGGGCCGCCTGCTGCTCAGCATCGTCGGGGGGCGGGTGGGAGGCCGGGTTCTGGCCCGCACAGGGAGCCGAGAAGGCTGGTGGGCTGAAAACAGAGAACTTGAGAGATGGTCCCGCGACAGAGCAGGCGACGGCAGTGCGGCTCCCACGGGGCCGGGCTGCGGGACCCCACCCCCAGAAAGGCGCCTTAACATGGAGCGGAGACCCCCGTTTCTGAGCGGGTGCAGACGTGGGGAGGCTGCTGTTCCCGCCGTGAAAGGCGGCCCACGGGTCAGGCGGGGAACAAACACAGAGCGGCTACGTCGACCCCCCCACCCCCAACATCAAACGTCGCCACGCTCGGGACACTGACCGAACGGTCTCCTGCCCTCAGGGGCGTCCAGTTGAAAGCATAAAAGACCTGACTTAAAGGAAACGGAAATCGTTATCGAAAATAACAAGCCAAAGAGACGACACAGCACAGGGGAGGCCACGGCAGGAACGGAGGGGGAGAAAACGAGCTGGGCCCGCGGAGCTCCGGGGATGGGGCCCCGACGCAGCCCCCGCCAGGCGTCAGACACAGTAAGCCAGGAGAGGGTCTGGGAGGGCACGTGGCAGGCGAGGCGGCAGGCGAGGCGGCAGCGAGGGGCGGCCGCAGCAAGGCGGAAGGGGGCCCGGGCCTGCCGTCGGCGACAGAGGCAGGCCTGTCCCAGAGGCGGGCACTGGCCTCAGGGGGCAGGAGGCTCAGGGGGCTGGCGGGTCGGAGACACTGTCCCCGCGTTCCCCACTGCAAGGAGCCACTCCTTCTGGTTTGTTTTTCTCTAGAGAAGAACGACTTACAAATGAGAACCAGGGATCCCGGGCAGACATGCCTGCAGGGGACTGGGGAGAGGCCTTCTCCCTGGGACCTAGTGGCCGCTTGCGGGTACAGGCTTGTGGGGTTGTGGGGGTGGGCTTCAGAGGCCTGCTCTGCAGCGTCCACACCACTCCCAGCCCTTCAGCCCTGGCGATCACATCCCCTGCCACCCCTCCCCCCAATCCTCACTCCCACAAGGCTCCCGGTCACTCCCCCAGTCACTCTCGTCTCTGAACTCGTGACTTCCGGTCACTCTTCACCCCTTCTCCCCAGCTAACCAGACACCCAGACACACACGGTCAGAGACACCAGTCACTCAGTCACCACGAGGAAAACAGCAGTATTTTTCTTTCCCAAAGACTTGAAATTTGGACATGTTTTTTGGGAGGGGGAGGGGTGGACACAGGAAGCACATAGGAATCCACGCCGTGTCACACAGGGTGAGAGGGGACGTGACAGCGGTCCTGGGCGGTGTGCACAGCAGGGTGCCAGGAGCAAGCTGCCAGCACCCTGCACAGGGTGCCCTCGCCAGCGACAGCTTCGGAAGGTGATGAGAGCCGGGAGACTGGCTGCCACTCCCCCTCCCAGCACCCCGAGGCCCCTCAGGAGCCGGGGCCCACCCCGTTCCACCTCAGGGGGTGGGGACATCGTGGCCGAGGACCTCTGCGGCGTCACTGCCGCCATGAGGAGAGCCCAAAGGATTCGCTGGTTATCACGCAAGGGTGCAGAGCAAAGCAGAGAAACCGCTGCTGTCAGCGGCACCTCAGACTTAGAGACGCGAGAGCCAACGACGTGACAGTGGCTGTCACAGAGAACAGAGTGACCCACCAGAAGAACAGACGCCAAATCACAAGAAACGGCGCTACCTTTCTATCAGGTTGTTGTAAGCTACCACACTGTTCTTCAGGTACGGCTGCGGCGTCACGTTGCTGCCAAAGGCATACTTAAAATGACCGTCACGTAACCGATACGCTTTCCTTCTGGACACAACTGATGTCAGTATATCTTTAAGGTGATTCTGTGAAACAAGGGGAAATAAAAGGAAAATAGCATGAACTTCTCTTAAAAGCAAATCACAAAACTTCCGGTGACCCAGTCGTGTTTACTGGCATTTAGTGTGATGGAGACATGGGACAGGCTGGCACGTGCTGGAACCGAATCAATGTCCCCTAAAGAGCCCCAGAGCCAGGCCAAACTTGGTGAGGGAAGGAGGGAGACACGCTGTTTCTATTTAGTTCTGTTTCAGATGAGTCTGTTCCACATAAAATTAGAGTTTTTATTTCTCTAAATGGGCTTCTCTCTCTCCAAAATAGCTTTCAGATACCTTTAAATGATGGCACAAAAATAAATACTTTTTAAAAAAGAGGCAAACCACCTTGAAACGTGGTTAAAAACGAGAAAGTTTCAAGAGCTGGGATTTACTGGTTGTATCGTCCACGCTAAGGAAATCCTTGCCTGAAAAGCCACGTGAACAACACAAATACAGGAAATAAACAAAAAATCAGGTATTTAATATCCCTTCGGCTTTCTGAGAGCCAAGGACACAGGCGTGGGCTGGGGAACGTGAAACCAGGCAGAACGGGTCCCAGCCGCTCGTCGGCAACGGGGCAGCACGGGGGTCGCGTTTCAACCACACTAAGGTCATCTCGTGTCAGGACTTCGCGGTGCAATTTATCGTTTCCACAAAGAATCCACTTCATGCTTAAAAATCGTGACCATAGAGGCACAGGTGAGGACGCGGAGGCCCAGAGAACGGGAATGTGATGTGGGGCCACCGGGCAGCACCTGTGCACCACGGACCCCAACGTGCACTTGGCCGAATAACGAAACGAAAGTGAGCGGGTGGGCGAGACGCCAGCTCTGGTGCCCTTCACACGCCCAGCGGCCAGCGAGACCGAGGGCTTTTACCCGGTAGGGTCCTCGATCTCATTTCTTTCCCCTTGAAAGCTGTCCCCTTGCTGAGGAATCACACGCCACGCTGAGCGGAAGGGTTACGCCCCAAGGGACTTTTCTGAAAGCTTTGTCTGTTAACCGAGGGCCACGGTGTGGCACGTGACGTGGTTCTCCCCTGGGAGAACACGTCGTCGGTGATGACCGTCCCGCGTCAGGGGGACATTTCGGTTCTTTCCTCACAGCACCGACGTTTACCCACACGCGATCGGTGAACTCGTGCCTGCCACCGGCACACTAACCTCCACCGCGTAGACCACGGCCGACACGGCCTCCTCGGTGACGTTGTCCAGCCCATGCTCGTACGCCGTCACGATCATCCGCCCTTCCAGCTGGCCCCGAGTGGGAAGCATCATGGTGTGCGAGCACAGTTTCAGGTCATCGTCATCCTGGGGTCCTTTGCCACAAACTGCTGGGCTCCCGAGAGGGGATTTTGAGGCTGGAATCTATGCTACGAGTAAGAAAACTTCTCAAAATTATTCATGACAGTGGCGAGGAATAAGACACAAACAAAAGTAACCAATGTATTGGACTCGAGAGCCCACAAATTAATGCCGCCGAAACCATGCCGCTGGGTGAAACAAATAAAAAGCAGTTCACACACGAATCGTCTGAGTCACACCCCTGTCGTGGTAATAATGAAGACATGAATTAGGGGGATAAAGGTGGTTTGCAGAGCAGTTTATTCTAATCAGTTAGCATCTTGGTAATCACAGAATAGATGGCTCTGTGCTAAAAGTAACGATTAGGGAGGAGGAGAAAATATAAAACTATTTTCAAACAAGTCAGAGCACGTTATGTACTGGTAAGTAAGCAGCTTCTCAAAGTTTAACCATACAGCGAATGCTTCAGCGAAGCCCCAGAAGCCCAAGTAACCAGAACAACAGCTGTCACAGCAAACAGTCCAAGAGAAGGGTGTGCGGTGCGCCTGCTGTGCACCAGCACCCTCTCCTTACAACTCCCGATGCAGACTCCTTCTAAGACGCAGTCACACTGACTATTTTAGACCGTTTTTCTCAGTCTTTTTCCAAGCCTAAAACCTCAGCCTTCCGCTGGGGACATGTGACAGCCCGTTTACAGGCTGCATGATCCGGGGAGACGCCCCAGTGGCTTCTGCTCGAGCCCAGCAAACAAGATTCTGTGGCGAGGGTGGCTCGTCCCCATCGGAAGTTTGTACACTAACAGCAACGCTTATCGTTTTTCCATTTTCCAGGTATAAAGCTGCATTTCATGTCGAACATGCCTATATAAACCTCTCTGGAGATGCTGACGCCCTGAAGACTGAATATTCTTGATATAAAGCATAGCGCAAAGGTAGGAATAAATGTTTGTTGATGGTAATGAATAAAGCTATCGATACCCAGTCAAAAATCTATAAAAGGGATACTTTTGGGATATTTGTTCCCTAGATGTAAACTAGAAAAAGCAAGTTACTCTAAAGTGTTTACAAATTTTACAGCCAAGTGCCTTTCCGGCTTCTCTGCTGACCCCGGAGGGGGAGGGAGGCCGGGGCCCTGCTGGGCGCTGCAGGCCTCTTGGACCCCTGGGACAGAAGTTAATCTGGGAAACACAATTCGTTCCAGAAAAATAGTGGTTGGGGAAAGAACACAGGCAGAGATTTAAATCACTGAAAAATCACTAGGCACTGATAACATTACTATTTACACAATAACAAATGAGAATTATAAAAATTCAGGCACCTGGACTCACAATCTTTGAAACCCTCACCCACTTCACAAACAGTAACACCTTTCTCCTCAAATGATACCCCCCCCTTTTTCCAACTCCACTACCAGTATTTTACTAACGATCCAGAAACTTAAGGCAGCTCGTCACTCCAGCGCGTAATCACTCGTTACCAAGACTCACTGAAGAACAACCTACATCAAATTTCTGACGAACAGAAGAAAGCTTCTTCTTTCCCTTGGGTTTCCCCGGCTTGGCTGCAGAGCCCCCCGTCCAGGGCAGAGATCCAGTACCTTCTAGGAGAAAGAAAAAACACAGTGACAATTGATAAGGGCTAAGTTGTTTTCGTTTTGGGCTAAAAAAGTATGGAACGCTCAAGTAATGAAAGTAAATAATAAATACTTAAATTCTGATCTCTTTCTACTTACTTCTCTAACTCTCTAAACGAAATCATAAATTCTCTCAAATTGTGTTTTTTCTAGCTGTAACCAAAATTACTTTTTTAGGAAGACAAAGTTGTTTCTCATATTCTTAGTTAATGTTTACTGGGTGCTTTGTTGGCTTATCGGGTGAGCAACGTGAAAAAGGAGGACAGGATTTTCCGGTTCGACATGGAGGACTGAGCCCGTGTACTCACCCCCTCTCTCTTCCAAGACCCCACGAAACATGGTCATAGAGCAAAGTAAGGGGCACGCACGCACAACAGAGACAGCAAGGGTGAGGCACAGGGTGAGCGCTCCACGAGCTTCAAGGATGGGCTGAAGACCTTCTGACTCACAAAGCAGACACGTGCCGGCTGTAGCCCCGCTGCCCAACCGATGCCAAGGACCTCCCAGCAGGCTGGGAAATGAGGCAGGTGCTCCCCGCTCTCCCTCCGGCAGACCCTCCCCCGACACCAGCCCCTCCGAGTTCTCCTGACCCCCGCCCTGCCTCACTCCTCATGACCTCAGGCCCCAAAAGCCAGCTGAGCGGGAAGTCAAGACGACAGGCAGCGTAAGTCCTGGGAAATCACCTGCTCTAACGGGGTCTGTCAAAGAATCTGTACCCCCAGCACAACATTCCCCCTCGAGCCGTCCAGAGAGCGATCCACGCGCAGACAGCGGGGACCCTGCCGACGGGCACCGCGGGTCCTGCCGCGCCCTTACCTGGTGTGGACACCAAAATCTGACACCGCGTGAGGATAGCCAGGAGGAAGTCGTTGTGGGAATGCACTGGAAAAGGGAAGAGAGCCACCGTCCAACACGGACACTGGCGAGGAAGGACACCCCTCTTTCCTAAGTCCCGCCTCGAGGGTTTTGGATAACCCCCGCTCTACACGCTTCGCTGTAAACATCCACCTAGCAAAACAACTTCACACACCATTAAAGCCAAGCTTTCATTTCTTTAAGTGAAGAGGCTTCAATTTTTCACAGATCTGGGAGCCCTGCAGAACAGGAAGTGACGCCCCAAGGCGCGATTTACCGTTGTCCTGAGTGAGAAGTCTGTGGGCTTCCAGGTCGAACTCCTCTTTGCTGATCTTCTGCTTGAACCATAACTTTAAGTTGGCCCAGTACCTGCAGAGGGGAAACGACGCTGAGAACCACCGGTCCTGCTTCTTCCCGAGTTCACCACACCTGCCCCATCTCCCAGGAAAGGTCACTGCAGCCCGAGTGGCAGGCACTCGGTCCCCACCCCACCCAGCACTTCGCAGTGTGACCGGGCCTTTAAAGGGAGTTGTCAGGATGGGCCCTGGTCCACTGTGACAGGTGTCCTTATGAGAAGGGACAGGTCGGGGGGAAGGACCGCAGGCAGCGGCCGTCCGCAAGCCACGGGGACAGGCCTCAGAAGAAGCCGACACTCCTGACACCTCGATGTCAGGCGTCCAGCCTCCGGAACTGCGAACGCCTGCGGTTTAGGCTGCTCGCCCGTGGCACTTAGTCAGGCAGCCCCTGCAGACTGGTACCTGGGAATCAGCATACCACGGACCGAAAAGGAAAGAGTCACAGAATCGGACATGTGAGTCGATCGGCCAAAACCACAGCCACACCTGTCCTTTCTCACTGTCACCTTTGTAAAGGACCTACCTACTCTCCAGAACCCTGCACTTAAGGTTAACTGTACTTAACAATATTGTATTGACTATTTGAAACTTGCTAAGAGATCTTAAAAGTTCTCATCACAAGAAAAAAAATATTTTTAACTATGCACGGTAACAGATGGCAACTTACTGTGGTGCTCATTGGGCAACATACAACTATCGAATCGTAATGTTGTACACCAGAAACTTATATAACGTTATCTATTATACTTCGATTAAAAAGCAATTTATACTTTAAAGTGTGTATGTGTTTAAAAAGAAAAAACCTCTTGGTTCTAGAGCTTGGCACCACTTTTCACCCAATAGTCATGTTCTCACTGCTGATAATCAACAGTGGACACTTAGGTGACTCTTTTTAAAGGACAGGATCAATGATGAAATAAAACTCCACAGAAAAACAAGTCTTTTTTTCCATCCCGTTGTGTCCAACAAGAGGAAAGTAACATGAGAAAAACCTGGTCATTTAAAAGTCCCGTGTCACTATTTTATAAGAAGATGCAGACATATGCATCTGGAGCATGTGAACTTGGTCCAGAACTAAGACAGGCTGCACCAGGAAACTGAGCCAACGGAACGCGATCTCCCTTCCCCAGTGGCCAACTTTTCACGCCCCAGCAGCCAGCGTCGGCTATCAAGTCTGAAGACTTGTTCCCCAGTCCCGGGGCCTGTGTCTCCTCGCCATATACCCGCGGACAAATGGCCGTTTCCCTTAACAACGCCGAAAACCACGTTGCTTGGCCTCTGCGAGGGTGAGGAGCACGGTGCCCGGTGTAGGTGGGCCGGGCCAGGAAGCCCTGGAGCAAACTAACCACCACCGAGTCACCCGGGGACTGTGCACAGTGAGTCAGGCAGAGCCCGGGACCTTGCAGGAGCTGATGCGGGCACAGAGCTGACAGAACACACACTCAGCCCGCGGGATTCACCGCTGAGCCCGCATAGACCTCACAGCTTTTGCCTGCCGGGACCACACTTTATGGTCAGGTTGTAGAAACCAAAGCAAACTACTCATGGAGGAAACGTGAGAAATTACTGTGTAGCAAAATTACAGACTGTTCAACCAAGAATCACTCTGAAGGAGCAGAAGGGGAGAAAGACAGTGCGAGAAGGGGAACACGAACCAGGTCGCTTCCCGGCACAAAGGTGTACTGATGGCGCTGTCAGTGGACGGTCACAGTGCGCATGCTCCAAACTTAGTGTCTCTGTGACCAACATCTGACAGCCAGCCAGCACTGGCCTTTGGAGACAAAGTAGGGAAGAGCACTAGGTCAACACTTCTGGCAACCCTGCACCTGTGTGATGAGTGTGGGATCACAGAGGTCACCACCGCGTCTAATCACCAAGCTCGGTCCTTCAGATTCGTCGTACGGAAACGTTCGTTTTTCAAATATCAGTAAGCATCCGAGACAGAACGGAATAAACTGTCTATTGTTTTTAAAAAATGTTAATGTGAGCGGTCTGTATTACAAAAGTAATAAGCTACAGTTTTTAATGAAATGTAAACTGCCAATTTTACCTATTAAAATAATTAAGAATCTTCAATTAAATAAGCAAAGAAGTAGTCTGACAGCAGACATGAATATTAAAACAACTTTAGATAGAACATTTATCTTTGGGAGTTAATGTTTACTAAGAAATCAAAAGTTAGGACAAAATAAGATTTTGATTCTAGTGTTTGTAGACATCTGATTTGCTGACGTTCACAATATTAAAGTAATCTTGAGGAATTATATAACTTGCTTTGAGTTGTTCCCTTTAGGCTCCAAGACGTCTTCGATGGAAATTCTGCATATCTTGTTAGGATGCGAGGCAGCCTGTCAGCTTTGCCACCCCCAAATTTCACGAAAGGGACAGAAAAATCATGTATGACATTCAAAGTAAGTAGCTTTGATCCAGTCGTAATAAAGAACAGACAGAGAAAGATGAGAAAGAGAAAGTGTTGGAGAAAAACCCCCAGATGCCCCGCTGCTGCAGCGACGTGCTGCGAAGCCTTCGGAGCGACGCACAAGCGCAGGGCATCACAGAAGCGTCGCCAACGACACGGGCATTCTAATTTTAAACGTTTAAAATCTGCTTCCTACATCTTGAAAAATAAAATTGCAATAACCGCTCCTGTTTTGAAATGGTCCAAGCCCCGCCTTGCATGTCAGAGGTTCCGTCTGTGAAGTTACCTGGCCTGGGCCTCTGCTGAACTACCGACTTTTCCACCCGGCCGTTCAGCATCCGAGCCGGCCCTCAGCCTTCTGGTCTACCTAATGGGCTCGCACCCAGCGCCGCGAGGGATACACGAGACGGCGCTTACACGGTGCTGGGTAAGTGCCCGCTCCTGCCGGGTGCCCACCCCTCCGCAGGGTCCGTCTGCCTTCCGAAACTGCCGCGCAGGCCCTACCGACCGCGTCCGCGGCCCCGCCGCCCCGCCTCCGGGAAGCCCTCCGGGCGGGCCGCGCCGCGCCGGGCGGGCTCCGCGGGCCCCGACGCCCGCAGCCCCGCCGGGCCGGGCCGCCCGCCGGGCCCTGCGGCGGGAGGCGCGCTCTGCCCGCCCCGCCGAGTGCGGGCCGGACGCGGGCAGGCCCGGCCCCGAGGCGCCGCCGCGCAGGCCCGGGCCGGGGAGCCCCGCGCGGAGGCCGCGGGCGGCGCTGGCCGGGCTCTCACTGTTTCACGTTGTCGCCCAGCGCCTCGCTCAGGTTCTTCTTGGCCGCCTCCAGCTCGCTCACAAAGGTCGCCATTGCTCCCAAGTCTCGGCCCGACCGCACGCCGCTCGGCCGCGGCGACCGAAAACCGAAAAGCCAACGCGTCCGAGGCCTCGCGCCGCCGGCCCGGCCCGCTCCGGACGCGCGGAGACGGCGCTTTGCTTGTCGACTCCGCCCGCCTCTCTGGAGGTGAAGTGCGGGGCCCAACGCGGTGTGGGCTCGGCCCTTCTCCCCCCGCCCCTCGGGTCACGTGACGCCGCCGCCCGGCCCGCCGGGCCCGCAGGGCCCCGCCGCAGCGCCGCCTGCTGGGCCGGCGTGTCCCCGCCCTTTCAGTCTGTCACCCGCCGCGCAAGCTCAGAATTTGGCCTTTTACCTGGGTAAGTCTCCTCCCCTCCAGGTCAAAAAGTAAGTGCAGCGTCAACTTTATTCTCTTTATTGGCCTTATTGTTCTCGAGCACTAATCATCTGATATGCCATTTAACTGATGTATCTTGTTAACGTCTACCTTCTCCAACGAAAATGTTAAGTTCCGCGGGGACAGGATTTATGGTTTATATACCTGTTTCCCCAGTTCCTCAGATCTAATAGCTGAGTGAATGATGTAATTATGAACGAGTGAATGATGTAATTATGAACGAGTGAATGATGTGATTATGAAAAATAGAGACAATATAGGATAAGGAGAAAAGAAAAAGTGTTTTACCACTCCCCGCCCCCCCTCCCCGCCGCCATAAACTCCTTTTAACTGAGATTTCTCCCCCACGCCCCACATGCCACGTAATTTATAATCATTCCCTATCTTCATTTGTGCATCTTGATGGGTTTTCCAAATCTTAATATCATCATATAAATATTTTCCTCTGTCAGTACGTTGTCTTTTAAATTGTAATTTTAGTGACAGCCTGCTAAATACCCCACAGAAAGAATGTACACAGTAACTCGTTTCCGGGTTGCTAGATTGTTTTCCTTTTTTTTCTGTTAAAAGCGAAACTGTAATAAACTTTATATGCAAAGCTTGTCCTTATTGTGGTTTATAAATATAACGTGCACAAATGCAACACAAAGGCAAGCCCTCCCCAAATTTTATTTTCATGGCCATTTTACTTATATATGCATAAAGCTTGGCCTGGCCTTGCTTATTTCTTCCCAGTTCTGTATTTTATGAGGCTTTGGGCAGTAAGACTGGATATTGATGGAGTTGTGAGATGTCCTAGCTCTAGAGAATGTCATTGTTGTTATTATTATTATTTCTCCCAGATGGGATATTTGGTTCTTCAGACCTATTTATAAGCCACTGATTCCTTCACACTGGCACAGCAGAGTGTCTGTCGATTGACTTTTTTACTGCACTTATCAGCATTGACTCCTTAACCTTCTGCAAGCACTTCCAGCAAATGTGCGAGTTGTTTCCATTTCGGGAGGCGCAGCTCTGCTTTACTTGATGACCTCTTACGTTCAGCCGTAAAATAGTATCGATGATATTTTTAGTTGCCCCACTGAGTTCACCATTATAATGGTCACTGTAATTTGTAATACTTATGTGGTATACCATGGTGCATATGGTGCACACATACGGTTATACCCTGGTACACGTGGCTCACACTTAACATATATGTCTGCTAGAATTAAATGTTTTAGGACATTCAATATAATGTTCTTTCTCATCTATCTGTATTGATGCACGGGTTTTAATGTAGCTAAAGGTTGTAGACTAGCTCTATTAGGGAGATTTATGGTTGAAAACATTGCACAGGCATGTCACCCTGATGCCACGTACATCTGTGTTATGCCCGCCAGAGGTCAGTCGGTTCTTAATCACTTTTTGTGCCGCATTTCTTGGACCTCATTGGTAGTCTGTGAAGCCTTTGCAGTCCTTCCCAGAATAATACTTAAATGGGATTACACTTAAAGCAGTTTAACTGGAACGCAGGTCTAGCCACGGGCCCCAGCTGAACCGTCTGACGCTTTATGAGTACAGGTCACCCTGGAACGACACGTGGGGCCACTTATACGCGGGTGTTTTCCATAAATACAGTCGGCCCTTCTACCCACGGGTTTCGTATCTGCAGATTCAACCAGCCCTGGCGAGCGACAGCGGTTTCGCGTTCCCAACCCCGCGTGGGTTGAATCAGGCAGTCCAGGCGCTGAGCGCTGCGTGGAGGGGAGGCGGGGGTCGGTTACCCGCGGATCTCCCGGTGGAGGTGGCCCCGCTGACCCCTCGTGGCTCAAGAGTCGCAAAGGCCACCGACTGAAATTCACTTTTTCACAATTCTGATGGCTGGAAGCCCAAGACTAAGGTGGCAGCAAATTTGGCTTCCGGCGAGGGTTCTCCTTCGGGCTAGGGCACAGCCACTTCGGTGCGCACGTGGCCTTTCCTCTGCGCAGGCGTGGCGGGGGCGCCCCCTGGTGTCTCTGCCTGGAGGGACACTAACCCTGTCCCGTCAGGATTTAAGACGCATTTAACCTTCCTTACTGCGTCTCCAACACACTCCGCAGTGAGAGGAGTAGGTATAACTGTTGCTACAACTAAGAGAAGGTTTAGGATTAGGATGATCCGCCGAGAACGTGGGTAGGGGTTACCATTCCGCTAAGAGGGAAGGCTCTGGGGCGGAGCCGGACCACTGATGAGCATCTCCTGATGCGAAGAGGCAGCCACCTGTGGGCGCAGCCCCTTAGGTCGCTCAGGGTGTTCCTGTGTCTTCAGGGGACTCTCAGAAGCAGCTCTTCTCATTCTGCCTCTTTTCCACTCTAGGAGCCTGCAAGCGAAGATCCCTTGGTCCTATGACAGTGGACAAGCTTCTTCAAGGTGCTGAAAACATGTGGGGACCATGCCCGAGGTCCAGCATTGGGGGGATCTTTGGCACCCCGGGCTGGTGGGGATTCGAAACTGACCCTGACGCTGTCACTGGATTGCTAATGGGAGAGAGAGACCATGCTGGATGGAGACGGGGCTACCCCCCACCCCACCCCTGTGGAAGGAGGGAAGGCCACAGGTGCTCATCCAGAAACAGTTGCTCTCACTGCCGTCCCGAAACGCCTGACCAGAGAGAAGGAACTTGACAAGTGAATTTTAGGAGATTTGACTGGGACTCACAGTTTGAAACCCAGGAGCTGATTCACTACCTGGAGTCATAGCTGTGACTGTACCAAACAGAGCATCCTGCCACCTGCTGGGGTCCCTGTCCACTGCACCCTGGACAGCAGCAGCAGGCCCGCGGGGCCAGGGCTTACCGAGGTAAGGAGATCAGTCTGGCATATCTTCGGTTTGCTTTTGCCTCGTTTCTTTAAAAACAAAAATGTTGTTGCTCTTGCAAGGACATCTTTTTCTGTCTGTTCCCGTTTCCCCTGCCGTGTTAATTTGTTTTGTGGGTGCCCTGGAATGCAGCGGAGGCAGAGAGCGGAGTGCTAAAATGCCGAGCTCTGCAGCTGGTCTGCCTGGCGTTTGAATCCCAGCGTTTCCTGTTCCGGCTCGTGACTCTGGGCGCGTGCCTTACTCCCTCTGCCTCAGTTTCCACGTCGGCGAGGTGGAGATAAGAGTACCACCTTAGGGTCGCTGTGAGAATTCTATCCGCGACAGCGCGTGGAAGCCCGTGGCGCAGAGCCAGGCATGTGAAGGTCAGTGTGATTGCTGTTGTGACCGTGGCAGTGTCGTGTATAGCGCTACGCTCTTATTCCACCTGTTTGCAGATATTCTTAGGTATTCTATGTGGATAATCCTATTGTCTGAGGGTAGAGGAGACGGTTTCTTTTCAGTCCTTAGGCCCCTTATTTCATTTTCTTATCATTCTTTTCTGTTGTATAGAGGCTGGACTTGCACTATCTGACAGAACTTTCTAAAATGATGGAAATGTTCTGTAGCTGGGCTGTCATTAGGGTAGACACGGATGGCTGTTTAGCACTTGAAATGTGGCTGGTGAGACTCGAACTGAATTTTGAATTAAATTTAAATGTGAAAATACGACCTGTGGCTAGTGACAAACAGATGGAACAGCTCAAGGCCAGACCCTCCAGTTCAGGGCGGGGCACCTTTGCCTTGCCCGACTTTCATGGCATTGCTCACGGTTCACCAGTAGGTACCATGATTGGTGTATACTTGGAAAGATATCCTTTACTCCTCATTTGTGCAACTTTTGCCACAAGTTGTCATCAGATGCTTCACTTTTTTGGTGTGGCAAATTACACTGGAGATTCTTTTTTTCCTGATGTTAAACCACTCTTGTATTTCTGAGATAAATCCTCCTTGATTGTGATGCCTTTTTAAAATACGCTGCTGCATTTGGTTTGATAATATTGCATTTAGGAATTTTGCATTTATGGTCATAAGTAATATTAATCTAAAACTTTTGAGTACTGTCCTTGTCTGAGTGTAGACACTGCGCGTGGGAGCTGTTTGTATTCTCTGAAACTGTTTAAAAGCAGGAGGGCTTCTCTGTCCTGGCGGAGAAGAGGACGTGTTTTTTAAAATTTTCAGTTGAATTCCTTGGTTATTTGAGTGTCTTATTTTTTTCTTGAGTTATTGTGTGTGTGTGTGTGTGTGTGCGCGCGCGCGTGTGTATTTGGGAGTATACTTTTCTATTTCCTGTAAGTTTTCAAAGGAGCTGCGTGTTGACGCGTGCTTATTTTGCAGGGTTGGGGTGGGCTCCTGTCGGTGGGTGGGTGTCCCCAGGATTTAAGGTCACCACTCTCCATAGCCCATCTGTGGACACAAGACACACTGTTACTATTTTGCTGACACCTCAAAGGAAGCAGCCCTCCACTGCTGGCCCGGTCTGCAGCGACTGTATTCGAAGAAGACTCTGGAGGGTCATGTGATGAAGGGAAGGCTGAGGCTGGATTGTGGATTCTCCAGTTTGGGGTCCCAGCTTTCCACTCTTATTTTCAAAGAGGCAGTTTAGGTTGTTAAATATGCGAAGCAGCGTGCCCCCCCCCCCCCCCCCCCCCCGCCGCCTCCTGGGGCAGCGTAGCTGGGACTGTCCCTGGCCTGGGGAGATTAGGTCCACCCGCCTGTCCCACAAAAGGTGCCCACCGAGGCGCTCCAGAGCAGCCTCAAGTGAACTCTGCCCCAAGACAGCGGATCCCCCATCCCAGCTGCCCGGGGACGGGCGGCGACCTCACGCAGGTGCTGGGGACCCTTCGCCCAGGCCGCCCGCGCTGGTTTCGGTCTTGTCGCCCTTGGCCCACGTGGCATCTCGCGCACGGGTCCTGGGCTCCCTCAAGTTTAGCAGCCCAGAGGCTCTGGTCCCGTGGGAAGGACCTTGGTGCCGGTGCCCGGCTACCGAGGAGGCTGCGGGGAGATCCGGGTCCCCGAGCCGCGCGCCCTGGGATTGCAGATCCCAGGAACTGGGCGCGTAGGCAGTTTGGGGGAGGAAGCTTTCTGCGGGTCGGGGCGGCACTGCGCACAGCACCAGAGCAGCGGGCTCTGAAACGCAAAGCAAAGATGCGGAGCAGATCCCCGCGCCACCGAGACGTCCCCGCAGCACCTGGGTGAAGAGGCCCCCGGGCCGCGCAGCTCGGCCTCTCCGGCTGCCGCCTGCGGATCGCCACCAGGGGCGCTGCGCCCCCCCCCGCGCGGGGGCGCTGACCGGGATGCGCAGGTGGCCACTGACCCGTGCGCGTCCCCGCCGCGGGTTGGAAGGGGTCCCTGGGAAGTCCCAGCCTTCACATTCACGCCCCTTGGCCGCCCGAAGGTGGGAGAGCTGAGACCCGCCGCAAATGTCAGCGGGCAGTGCCCACTGGAGTGTTCGCGCGGTGGTCACTGACTGTGGTGTTGGGCTCAAAGCATTGCCAGATTCACGACAAGGTTGTCACCTACAGGAAGGAATTGATGAGTTGCCACATTTGGGAACAGTCTGGGAGCTGGGGCGGTGGAGGCGGGAGGCGGGGCTGGAGGGGGCACACGGGCGCCCAGGGACTTGTCCGCCCTGGGGGCCCCAGGAGACGTGGAGGGCGGGAAGCCCTCTGCGAGGTCCCTTTCTTGTCAGGCCCCGTCAGTAGTGACACCTGTCATGGGCAGCCTGCCTGCTGGGAGCCGCCGAGCTCCCGCACGCCTGCCCCCCACCCGGAGCCCCCAACCCAGGTCTGCGCGGTGGGAACCCGTTCAGCTGGTTGCACGGGGGCGCCCCGGGCCTGTGGAAGGCATGAGGGGTGTCTGCTCTCTGTTTCTGGAACCTGACATGGCCGCAAATGGCTGGATTTTGCTTGCCCTTACTGAATAGTTTTGGTTTAATGTCCGTCGTAACTTTGATAAGAGCATTTTCCTAACTTTGGTGTTAGAATCAGAATCACCTGGGGACATTTTAAGTCACTCCATGCCCAGGCCACACCCCAGACTGATGAAAGCAGAATGTGGGGGCTGGAGCCCGGGTGTCAGTGTTCGGCGCTGGCCGGTGGTTCCAGGGTGCAGCCTGTCGCCGGGAGGGGCTGGGCCTGGGCCTTTTCCTCAGCGCAGTCTCATGCTGAGCCGGCCGGTCCTGCCAGGGTCCCTTTGGTTATCCTTGAGCTTTATGACACTTCACATCCGAAGTGTAAACCTGGCTTGAGCTGTGCTGCAGGGCTCAGGGGAGAGCCTCGGGGTGCACGTAAGGGGGGGCAGTAGCTTGTTTGGGCTGACCTGCTGTCTGGGCACCGCACGAGCGAGTCGGTGGTGGCATGAGCAGTTGGTCCCGTCCTTGTCTGAGTGTAGACACCGCGTATGGGGAGCTGTTTGTATTCTCTGAAACTGTTTAAAGGGCGGGGGCAGGGCCGGGAGCGGCATCCAGGGCCAGGAAGTGGCTGACATATAGTGGCGTCACAGAGTGACTTGGAACCCCTGGGAACCCCTCTGCCCCCAGGACTGTCCGAGGCCCTGGCACCCCGGAAAGTGGAGCTGGAGGTTCTGTGTGGAGGGGCAGGGGGGAGGGGCTCAAAGGCATTAGCATTCGGACGCTGCGGTCACTGGGACCTCATGTGGCTGGTGAGCAGGTGAGCCTGCCACGGCCTGGCCAGTCGCCCACAGCACCTCCTCACGTACCGCGGTCGGGCGGTTCTTGGAACTGCGGTGAGACGCTGTGTCACGAAACCAGCCTTACGGGAGGCTGCGTGCTGTGCACGAGAGCCAGGCCCCGGTGACACCGCCTCAAGGTGACACCTCCTCAAGGTGACACCCAAACGGCGTCGGCCGAGACGTTCTCCGCGCGCGCCGCCGAGGCTCCCTCTGGCCGAGCGTCCCAGGGACGCCCCGCTGCCAGCCGTGCGGAAGGCTCTTCTGGCCTGAAGTGTCATGCAGGGAAGGGGGTGTCCGAAGCAGTCTCCCCAACAGCCAGGCGGCCTGGGGGCGGCGGGCCGGGCGCCAGGACACTCTGTTGTGTGTCGTGTTGGGCAGTAGCTTCTCCGAGTAAAAGGCTCTTCCCTGCTGGTGCGTCTTAAGTGGCAATGGCCTAGTCAGGCCGTGCTGGTCATCGGCTGGGTCGTCCCCAGCCCGGTCGCTCTGCTCTCCCTGAGAACTCTGGGGCGAAGCGAGGCCGTGGCCTCAGCTGGGCGAGAACCAATCGTTTTTGAAGCATCCGTAACACACCTGTTTACCTTTCCCCAGATCCTCACCACCAGAGCCACCCTGTCCTTCCAGCCATAATTTCAAGCACTGCGTCTCCATAGCGATGAGTCAGGCTGCCGTTGCCGTGGTGATGGTTCTACGCGCGGAAACACTTCTATCAATCCTTCCCCTCCATCTGATGCAGAAATTGAATGAATGTGTAATCTGTGATCATATATAAAGACCCATATTAATAAACTCCCATAGCACGTACAAATATTCTCTGGTTAATGAATGTCCTGTCAAGCATTAGGGGTTCGAGGGGTGCAGTCCTGTTCTGCCATGACTCATCCCGCACGCGTGATCGCAAGTCACGTGAGGGCTCCGAGGACCAACTAACTCCCGCACACGGGGTTTCCGGGAGCCGGGCGAGAGAGTGCAGCTTCGGTCTGAAGCCAAGAGGCACAGGGACAGCGCTCTCAAGTGTGCCCTCCTGGGAGAGAAGGAAGCACTGAGATCTGGCCACCGCCGAGGACAGGAAGTGACAGGAGAGCGTGCGGCACGTGAGCGCCCACGCGTACGCTGTGAAGTGTGGCACGACGAGCTTGACTCGTGAATCTACTCAGTTCTCCCGCCCTGCAGTACAGAAAGGAATGAGGAGGCGGACAGGGAAGCAGGAAGTCCCCGGGCCTGCGCCACTCAGGGAAGGAGAAGACGCCGTGCCCAACCTCAAGTCTTTTTCTTGAAACTGTCCAGAACTTTGGGCAGCACAGTAGTCGGGGAATGGTTAGGGACCACACCGGAGGTGTGAGGACGAGGCAGGAAGGCGATCAGAGCCCTAGCTAAGGCGGTGGCAGAGACGGGTCCCTAAATGCAGAGCCAGCCGACTGTAGCCCAGGAGATACTCTGGTTCGTGGAAGCCTCTGGTGGGTTTTTCATGGGATCGCCGTGAAAACAGCCTCCCTGGTGCCCAGGGTCTGTGACTGTAGGGAGCAGCTTTTAGGGTGCCGTAGCTGATACCTGTTGCTGCTACTGTGTTTTGTCTACCAGCACCCTTTTTCCCACTTCAGTTGATAACGCCTTCCTCTCTCCTTGGGAGAAACGTGGGGATCCGCTATCCAGTCCACCACAGAATGTCATCCACCTGGCCATAAATGGACTTGCCATCTCTCTGGCCATGATGATTAGCTCAGAGAAGCACGCGTGACCCAATGTGGGTCCATCACAGCCTTTCCCAGGGTTGTTCCCGAAAGTAAGGCCTTTCACATGTCTGGTCACACAATTGGAATATTGTGACTCTTGGACTACTAGTGGCTATATTCCTGCTTTGCAGAGAAGGTCAGTCCTCTCTGGGGGGAAAGGTAGACATAAAAAGACAGGTAGATGTGAGCGGTGGACAGAGAGCATCCGAGCACATAAAGACCAAGGACCTCCTCGGTTCCGTGACTCTCCTTTCCCGTAATCTCCCCCAGATTTTTTAGCATACCACCTCCATCCTCACCTTTTTCTTCCCTTAAGCTAGTCCGAGCCGGCGTTCTGTCATTTGCCGTCGAAAGATTTTTACTAACACCACTGCAGGAGGAATGGAACGGCAGTGACTGTCCCCGGCATGAAGGCACAAGAAGAACCAGCCACCTGGACCACGGCGCCGACACCGAGCCGCTCTGGGGCGGGCGGGTGGTCACAATGCTCGTCCTGCAGAAAGTCCATTCAGTCGCACAAAAGGCCTTTATGAGAACAGTGCTGGACAGAAGTTGGTGTATGTCTTCCGGCTTTTCTCTGCTGGACACTGAACATCACAGGAAGAAACAACGTGAGCCAGGAAGAGTCTACTGGTGCCGAAAGGGAGAGGGATAGAAGAGAGAAAGAGAAAGACAGGGAGGAAGAGAGAAATTGGTTCATCTTTTTCTAGGCACAGGCCAGGGACTGGACTATTTATGTCCCTCGGCGCACTGTTCTGTGACATAGGTTTCGCTTGCTGATGAGAAGCCGCTTCAGTGTTAATTCGCCCTGACTTCAGAAGCTCTTTGTACCTCAGCGGTGTTAAAAATACACGTTAGAATAGCTGTAAATCAAAGGAGGCATGTCGCTTATTCCCACTCGTCCCCAAGCGAGAAACCTGAGGTTTTCTCCACGTGGTCCCCACAGAAAACTGCCCTGAAAACGTAATATGGCAAGGTCTAAAGCTTCAAAACCATACAGAAAAAAATCACCACTTCTAAATAAAGAACCAATGCACTTCGATTTGTCAAAAGTGAATTCCATACAAGGCCTCTAAAGAAAAACCTCACACAATTAAACTCAGCGCCTTCAAGCTTGGAAAGGTGCAGCAGGCGTGTGCCCGCTGACGTCTGCCACTAGGTGGCGTGTCAGGCTAACTCACTCCTGTCTCTGAGCCACTGGCCAGCTACCCGCCTACCTCTGCACCCCCAGCCAGCCGTGTTTGGTGAGTCATGGCAAGCCGCCTAATAAACACTCAGGAGGTGCTTCAAACCAGTGCAGCAGAAAATGTAACTGCACATAAATGGAGTGATGGCTATGATTAGAATGACTCTGCCAAGATTTTTCAGAACCTGAAATCAGCCTACGTCTTTATTTTTGAATTGGACATATATAAAAATCTGACTTACATTAAACAAAGGGGAATTAGTAGGGTATAAACATAAAGTTATTTTTCTCCACCATTGCCTAATTCTACTCCATCTTATGGATCTAGTCCTTCCTTGCTTCCCGAATGAAATCTAGATCCCCAATTTCTTTGGTCACTCTTGAGAATAATAAATGGTCTTCTCACTTTTCACGCCCCCCCCAATTGTCTTATTTCTGTAATTAGAATAGTGATTCTTTTATAATGATCAAACTCTGAGTGATATGTAAAGTCCAGGCTCCTTGCTCTCCCCTGTCTCGGGCTCACTCCAGTTCAGAGGCTTGCGTTAGGAAGAACTGCACACAGCGTCTAGATTTCTCCCTCTCAGCACTTCTGTTCCTTCTCCATCCAGTCACTCGTTCCTCTTGGACCCCCCAGGACTGACATGTATATGTGGAGTTATTATGGAGAGACAGAGGACAGCTGAGGAGCCGAAAGATCTTCCTCCACTGGCACCAATATAATATGGCATTCTACCCAACACGAGTTCACAACCGAAAACTATCAAACATACAAGGAAGCAAGAAACCATGAGCGAGAGTTAACAGAAGTAACAAACTTCAAAATGAAGCCCACGAAGGCTGCCGGTATTAGAACTACTGGGGTAAAATTAGCATACTTAATATTTTCAAAGAAATAAGAGAATTTTACACAAGAATAAGGAATAAGACGCTATCAACAATATGCAGATTTGGAAAAGAGCTAAATTAAACTTTAAAAGTGAAACACATATTAGAATTAAAACTCAAAGAAGAAAAAGTAGTGAACTGAAGATGAACTTGAAGAAATTACCCAGAATACAGCACAGATAGACCAAGAGATGAGAATAGAAAAGGTTGATTAAGCAATGTGTAGCATAGAATGAAAAGGTCTGACATACCTTTAATTGGAATTCTCAAAAGAGAGTTTAAAGAGAACTATTTGATGTAGTAGCTGAGTGTTTTCCGTAATTGATGGAAAATCCAATCCAAAGTGTCAGGAAGCACAACAAATCCCAATCTGAATAAGTTAAAAAACAATTCCACACCTGGTCACATGCTAAACCAGAGAACTAAAGAACACTAGAGGCAAAAAGAAAATCTTTAACACAGCCAGAGAGACAAGACAGATGACTTACAAAGGAAGGATAATTAGAATGGTAACTGACATCTCGAAAGCGACAATAAAAGCCAGAAGGAAGTGGAATGATATCTTCAGTGTGCTGACAAAATATAACTATTAATCTAAAATGGTATCACAGTGAAATTATCTTTTAAGAACAAGATTGACATAAAGACTTTGTTGACGCAAACAAAAACTAATAGACTATCTTATCAATAGAGCATCACTAAATAAAACTTTCTTCAGAAAGGAGAGAAAGGATTCAAAAAGAAGATCTGTAATGCAGGAAGAAAAGACGTGTAGGAAAAACACATAGGTGATTCTAAACAAATATTTTGTAAATCAAACACAGTGTTTTATAAAGCCGAAATTCAAGGTAAGATGGAATTTTTTAAAGAGTGGACAAAATAGCAGAAAATCCAGAGAAACTATCACAGTTAAACACTGCAGAGCCTACCTTTAAGTTAAAACTACATGCGAACATTTTTAGGTTAACATTTTTAGATTAATAGAGAGGAAGTGAATCCAGATGCTTCAAGCCAGGATCGGTTTTCCATTTACCCAAGACCCTAAAATCTAGAACTCCCATGAGACAGCCTGGCCAGTAAGTAGATCAGTAATTCCCTGAGTTCTTATCCCTCCTTTGCTAACAAAGGTTTGAAGTTGCCTTCTCTTAATTATGATGCTGTGGAATTTTAAAAACCTTTTTGGAAGATAAGATGTCCTCCCACGAATAGCTTCCTCCCTCCTCCCTCCCTCCCTCCCTTCCTTCCTTTTCTTCCTTCCTTCCCCAAGAGCCATTTCCAGCAGCCAGCTTTCCTCCTCGGCTCCTGAATGCGAGGCGGTCTGTGCAGGGCAGCGAGAGTTAGCACGGAATTCATCCAGGCCATAGTTTATTAAAATCCGTAAAAACGTACGTCATACTCTGTCACCCCCACAGTGGTTATTTATTCCTCTATTACAGGACTTTAAACAATCTGAAGCAGTCATGTATTATATGATTTTTTTTTTTCCTGCTGGAGCCATTGAATGTCAGATCGTGGTTAAACGTAGTTGTGGTATTTATGATTTCTTGACTACATACGTAGGTGGAAATGCTTTATTTAGTTTAAAACATTACAACAAAAATCACTTTGCATGTTTGACACTGGAAAAGATCGTGGGCAACAGTGACACAAACATTTCGGCTTTGCTGCCAGAGACAAGGCACAGAAACTGGGCAGGTGGCCCCACGAAGCAGCTTTCTGAGCCCTCTGTGTCTGTTTCTTCCTTCTCATGTGGCAAGTTCCGCGGGGTGATGCCTAATGCTTTTGTTGACCAAGTGGCTTTTCCTTAAAGCTACGGTGAGAGAATGCAGTATCTCTCTCAGCCTTCCCAGACGGCGATCCAACCCCACCCGCCAGCGCCGGCCAACTTCTGAGTAAACGGCATGCTGCCTCCCTCTAGGTCCGACCCCCCTGGTTCTGCCTGAAACCCAAACGCAGTGAGGGTGCCAGGTACTGTGCCCTAAGCGGGTCGCCCCAAGGCCCGGAATCCCAGGCCCAGATGAATCGTACTCGGCTCAGCAGTTCCTCTTCTCGGGGGCCTCGCACACCTGGCACACGTGTTTATTGAAGCCGTTCCGCCTCAGAGCGAGGCCAAGGAAAGAGGAACGCTTCTCTGGCAAAGCTGACACCTGTCACGGGCAGGTGATGATGGCGCTGGGCTGGGTGGCCCGCAGCCTGTCTTCCTCCCTAGCTCACTCCCCCGATGAGTGCAGTGAGCGTCCCCTCACCGCATGTTGGCCCATGCAGAGAATCAGCCAGGTCCCCGTCCCCCGGGAATCACAGGCACTGGAGAGAGCCTTAGACAAGTCAGTCAGGAGGCCTGGGTGTCATTTTAAGAGTCACTTGACTCTAGGCAAGTGACCTGGGCTTTGTCAGCCTCTGTTTTACATTCTGTTTGACGGGACCACACAGGCTCCATGCCTCTGTCCCCAACCCACAGAACTGATGCGTGTGAAAGCGGTGTGTACACAGCGATACGCCATGGAAATCCTACAAACAGCGTGAAGCTCATCAGCTTCGAGCAGTGCTGATGCTCAGGCCGCTGCCTCTAGCAGCTCAGCATTACCCTTGCTGCACGCTGATGCTAAAAGCCTCTGAATTCCAGCTTCATTGATAGCTTCCCGGGTGACAAGGAGCCAGGGTCCTGGCAGGGCCCTGAGCCCCCATACTGGTGAATTTGGATCTCTGCATCCTATAAATAAATTTCAAAGTCTTGTAAGATTCCGGTAGCATTTAAATCTGGTGTTGGAAGGCTACATAATGTAGAATTTATTATTCTTGCCCGCCCTACTTTGGATCTTAAGGAGGAAGTGGGTGTGTTGACCAGACAGATTGGTCATTTGACTGTTTCAAAAATGATTTATTTCTGCCATTTCCCCAATAGTGTCTTTCTATCCACCATCTAAGTTTTGCTCAGAATGATATCAAGGGAATGAGAAAATTACCTGTAATTCTTGTTGTCAGATTTGAGGTCGTCACAACAGACCACTGTTCTAGAATTGGAAACGTCTAGCAGAGCCTCGTGGGGCGGGCTCCGAGCTTCCCTTTCTCTCTGCCTCACACAGTTCTCCTGCCCTTGGACTCTGGTGAGCCAGTCACCACGGGCACAGCCAGACTGCCTGGGCGCTTTGCCACTGCCGGCCCCAAGGGGGTAAGAGGACCTCACCAGGATGTTCGAGGAAAAACTTTCCAAGCCCAGGGATGCCTCAGAACCAGCCGTTTGGGCTGCAGCAGGGGTATGATCTGGTGTAGCGTTTCCCAGAGGCATCTGATCACAGGACTCCTGAGACGCATGTCAAGCCCCGGATCCCGGCTCCAGACCCATTGGCCAACCTCCAGGGCAGGGCCCAATGACACACGTCGGAGAGAGATCAATAATTGGCATGTTTAGGCAACTTGAGGGAACACTGATCCAGCAGGGAAGACCCGGAGGCTTGGAGTCTCTGAAGACCTAATTAGGTTTGCGACCTCAGTGACAGTGGCACTGGTTTGCTTGTCCATCTGTAAAGAAAGTGGGGAGCGGAGGTGGATTACAATGATATTGGGGGGTGTCACAACGACATCTGTGCCTTCAGCCTCTCTCAAAGGCCGCCTCAGGTCTGATGGGATCAGGGGCCTAGAAATGCCGCCAGGTGTGCCTGGGCGTTGGCGCATGGAGTGCCTTGGGAGTGGCAGCCCCTCACCCACCCCCCTGTGCCACGTGCAGAGTGAGGACCCTGAGAAGCAAGACGAAGGGCCCATCATCTCTGCAAGACTCTCTCCTTTTTGGGAGGGTGGCCGGCGACACCCGAGGCCACAGCGCTGAGCCCGGGGGCGGCGGGCACGGAGTTCCCTGTAAGCCTGCTGGCAGGGACAGCTGACACGCCACCAGGCCTATGGCAGGTGTCCGGCTTTCTAGTGAGCCTGTGCATGGCTGAGAGAAGCGGTTTGTCGGCCAGGGGACAGCTACCGCCGCCTGCCTCCGTGCTCCCCCACACACGTCCCTGACTCACCGCGGCTCCCGGCCCCCGGCAGCCGGCACGCGGTCCCAGCGGGCCCCAGCTCCCGCCCTCTCTGTCCTCGCTCACCTCTCTCGGTTCAGAGTTTCTAGTGCTCTTCAGGTCGCTGGGCACATCTTTAAATAAGATGGATGGACAAACGCACACAACACTAAAATATCAAAATACACCCATTTAAGTTAAAAAATGTGATCCTCTGGGTTTGTCATACTGTTGCCATAGAGCAACGTTTCATGTGCGTAACATCCCCCAGGCCCGTCGGTCTTCAGCATGTCTCATTTCCCCTCTGCACATGCAGGACCCAGGGACAGAGACCAGGTTTTACCGGGACTTATTTTGTGCCCAAAGAAACCTGGGAAGGCAGCAAACGCGTCCAGGCAGCTCCTATGCGGACTCGCTGTTCATGGGACACGTGGAGAGGCGCGGGGGCGGGACCGGGGCGGGGCTAGGGGCGGGCCGGGCCAGGAAGCTCCGCCTCCTGCCTCGTCAGCCCCACCTCCTGTCCGCAGACTCTGGAGCACGCTTTCTCTCGCTTTCTCTCTCTCGCTTTCTCTCTGACAAGGCCAGGAAGCCTGAGCGACCTGAGCAACCCTGTGGAGGACCCGGTCCGCGCCCCCTGCCCACCGCCCCTGGTCACTGCGTCGTTCCTAGTCCGTACTCTCATTGTCTCTGGAACTGCAGGGTTCCAGCTTTCACAGTTCTTTCCCATGACGCCCCTCAACCTTCACCCACACGGTGCGCGCCCCCTACGGATGACAGCATGCTCTGTCTCTGCCGCTGGCGCTCGGGCTCTTTGGTGGTGAGAAGCCTGACTCGGGCAGGGCTCGGTGTGGAGACAGTGGTGACCGCAGCTACCCAGTACCGCCAGCATCGCCTGAGCAAGTTCAAAGCGAAAGCTGGTGACGAAGAAGTCATGTTTTAATCACCTGTTCCATCTGAACTGGGGCCCGAACAGACCGACCGCCTAGACCTTGGCTTTCAGAGGCGCGGGTCACCAGCCGCCCGAAACTCAGCCCCAGGGTTTTATGGCTTGTGTGTTCCAGCCCTTGGAAGTGCCAGCACTGGGCCAGACTGTCCTCCTGGCTCCTCCTGGGCAGGCCAGAGCCACCGTAAAGCCCTTCGGTCGTTCTCGCAAGCAGTGCTATCAGCTCCTCCAACCGACGGTCACCCGGCCCCTCTTCCCCTCTCACACTTGCAGGACCGCTCCTGGAATGCTGTGACATGCTCGGTACCAGGGAATGGTACTTTGAGAATGGGCCCAGCTCCAGTCGGGTGGCCCTGGGGAAGACCGAGGAGATGCTGAAAAGAAACCGTGAGAGGCTGTCCGTGGACCCCAGACAGACAGTGGACCAGTGCGGGGGGTCGGGGTGGCGAGGCCAGGCATCATCATTCTCCAGTGAGATGGTGTGAGCTGACAAGCTTTGACAACAAACAGTCTGTCAAAGAAAGTGGAGACCCAGAGATACCTAAAATTGGATGGTGTGAGTGGTTCAGGGCCGAACAGTTGGGTGAGGAGAACAAGTCCATTTTTCCTTGACGAGAACAGCGCACCAACTTCTCAGGCCTCAAGCAAGAATCTGAGTCGTGGGCTGGGCTCAGCCAGGCCATCCTCTGCCGGCCTAGGCCAGGATCCCTCGTGTGTTTGCAGTCAGCTGGGAGTTCAAGGCTGCCTGAGACAGTGACCGAGGTAGCCAGTCCCTTCTCCCTCGTCACGCAGCAGGACGGCCCAGGCTTGTTCACCCTGATGGTGACTGCAGGGTTCCCAAGAGCAGCAAGAGTGGACAAACCCCATGCACAAGAACTTTCCAAGAGTCTGTGTGTACCACATTTGTTACTGGGTCATTGGCCAAATCAAATTACGGCCAATCCCAGATGGAGAAACAGACTGGGCTTCTTTAGGAGAAGGGAAAAGTTTGTGGCCATCTTCTTCAATCTATATAAATTACAAAATCCAGAGAGATCTAGCTTTGGGAGTTAGGCACAGCCTATGAGTTGGGCAGCGGTGCGAATAGGAAGCTCTCCTTCCTGGGAAGGCAGTGTTCCTCGCTCCCGGAAGCATCCAGCGAGGCCCAGACCCATGCGTACACCTGCGGCCTCCTGGAGCGGCAGGGCTCAGCGGCAGAAGCAACGCGGGGTAAATGAGGCACAAAGCCAGGGGAGATGCGGGGGCGGAGCTTGTGGGGAGAATGGTCCACGTTCGAATGTAATGAGAACACACGTTCTTTTCAGTCCTCTCTCTCCTGTTCGGGTTGCTGCTGTGTGTGTGTGTGTGTGTGTGTGTGTGTGTGCACTTCAAGTGTTTATCAGAAGGCACCAGATGACATGCTAATCAGAGTGCAGGGGGAGCGGGGCTCCGTGTGTGGCACCAGCCTGTGGGAAGTCCAGGACAGGGAGGACGGGGCAGCCCTTAGTGTCTGACTCAGATGTCACCGCACACAGCAGAAGACAAAAAGCTGTTTACGTCCTCAGAATGGAAAACAAAAAACCGCTTAGAGAGCTTCCCAAATAGGCACCCTCTCCCTCACGGTGGTCCAGCCTCTCGAGAACTGTCCTTCAGAACAGAAAATCGAAGTAAGTCCTGTGACAGTCCAGCAGGCCACTGTCACTGGGTTCACCAGAGGCCTTCTGATTTTAGTGGCTTCATTGACTAGTGGCTGGGAGGTGATAGGGATAAAGGCATATTTGGCCGGACACTATCTTCTGTCCTCAGGAGAAGGCTTTCTTCTGAGAGCGATGATAAATTCTGTCTCGAAGCCCCGCACGGGAGGTATGGAGATGCTGCTGTAGGCGGAGCATCATCTGGAGGTTTGCAGTTCAGGCTCACTCGCTTTCAGGATTGGAAAAAGAATCCTGGTTCGGCTAAGGAGACGGAGCAGTGTGAGTTCTGCAGGTGAGAAACGGCACGTGTGCGAATGTCCGCACACGTGGTCATGGTCGTGATGTTTCTCAAACAAGTTAGATGGCCACTGAGGTTTGGAATCAGCCTCCGTCACGCTGTCCCCTGTCCCTTGCCAAAGCAAAGATCAGCAAACCTTCCAAGGTGGTGGCCGGAGAAGGTCCCGGGCCTGCTGGCTCTTGGATTTGTGTCTTGTCCCTGTCGTCCGCTTCTGATTTCTAGTCATCCAGAGAGACATCTTGAAACAAACATCAGACCACAAGGGACATCCTGGTCGGGAAGTCACTCTGGGGACGAGCAGAGAGAATCCAACATTAAACCACATGCTAGTTAAAGAAACCCCACCCAACACGACAGATGGTTCTGTGGGCAGAGCCCACACCTGTTAGGACATTTCCTTAGGCTTGTGACTACTGTCCCTAAGCCTCATTGGCGCCAAAGCCAGTGTACATCTGGGGAACTTAGTTCCGTGGCCACAGTAACTTCTTGCCCCTTCAGGGATAACTGTGGCATTACAGCCCCACAGCAGCCCGTGAATGGTGTGCCACGAACCCGACGCCACGTGAAAGTCCCTTCCCTACTACAGGACTCTGGTCATTGCATTGTTCTACCTAAAGAACAATGAAAAACATTTAATTGTTTTGGAGAGATAGGTGATTGTGTCAGAACCTTCTTCCGGTCATGTTCTCTCCCCATACTGCTCACTAAAGAAGATGTCCAGCTTGGAATTATGAAACAAAAATTGGGGGGACAGGCAGGGTGATGAGGGGACAGAAGCACTGGGCTGGGAGTGGCCCCGGGACACGGAGGCACCCTGCGACCCACAGTGCACATCTGCGATTGTCCCCCGGTGTGTCCGAGGTCCGGGGCTCACGTGGAAGGCGGGAGGGATGGAGTGGGCTGCGCTTGGCATTTAGAGGGAAAGCCGTAAAGTCTGCATAAGGCCACTTACGCAAGAGACAACTCACTGTGCAGGGACCAAAAGGTTCCTTTACATACACAGGGCACGGTCCGCAGCTGCCACTCAGTGAAATGTCAGAGGGGGGAAGTAGTGAGGGGCCTTGTAAAGGGGTGTGGATTCCTTGGGGACTGTGATGCGTGTCTCCCCCCTGGGGCTATGCGCATATGGGGCATGCGCAGAACGTTTTGCACCTGCACACAGGCCTCTGCGCCCCCCACCCCCAAAGGCCTGCGGTGGAGATGGCCTAGGATCCCGGATGCTACATGTTTCTTAAAGCTCGTCGTCCGTGGTGCGACACTCTCCACCTGCACACCTGCGACGTCTGTCTTGTCTGGCTGTCCGGGGCCCCTGCGTACTGACCCCGCTTGTCCGCGGATAGAGGGAGGAGGGAAACCAGCCCCACACCCGCGGTCCCCAAAGCGGGCCGCCAGCCCCCATCCGCCCTGCGGGGGGCGGGGGCACCACCCCTGGACGCGGCCCTGCGCGCCCCCTCACCGGCTTCTTGGCGGGCTCCTTCTTCCTCCTCTTCTCCGAGGTGCCGTGGACGGACAGGTCGCGGCCGCGGTAGGACGGGCCGCGGCTCAGCTCGAGCTCGCTGTAGGGCGGCAGCGCGTCCTCGGGTTCGTCCCGTCGTCGGCCCGCGGCGCGCGCGCCCGGTAGGTGGCCGGCGGCGACCAGGCGTAGTAGGAGGCGCCGCGCCGCGCCGGGGTCTCCAGGCTGCCGCCGCGGCCGGGGTGCTCGGGGTGCTCGCAGGCGGGCGGCCGGCTCACCAGCCGCGGCAGCGGCGCGTCCTCGGCGGCCCAGGCGCGCTCGGCGTCGGCCGGGGACTCGCGGCTGCGGCTCCGCGCCCCGAAGTAGCGCTCGGGCGAGTAGCCCTCGGCGGGTAGCCCTCGGGGGGCCCGTCGGCGAAGAGGCCCCCGCGCGCCGCGGCTCTGCGCGCTCGAAGCGGCCCCCGGCCCGGGTGTCCAGGCTGCCGTCCGCCCGCCGGGCCCGCGGGCCGTACGAGTCCGCGAAGGCCGCCAGCTCGTCCATGGACACGGCCGGCACGCCCGTGGCGAAGCTCTTCCGCGCCAGCATCTCGGACTTGGAGCGCTGCTGGCTGCGGGACAGGGGGCACGGGTCAGGCGGCGGCCGGGCTGCGAGGGGCCGGAGACCTGGCCGGAGCGGGCTCTGCGCTTGTCGCTTGTCCCTCAGGGAAGGGAAGGCTACGTGCCCTCCTGGGTTGAGCGCCACTCACCTTGGGCGGCGGGCTGTCGCCTTGGGCATCCTCCCTTTCACACAACAACTGATCAAAAGTGACAGAGATAACGGGTGGGAGATTATAGAGCCTACAGGGTGAAGTGCTACAAGGTTCATTCAGGGGTCCAGAGTCCCCGTCCCGCAGGGCCTCGCTGATGCCTTCTGCACAGGGCATCCCGGTAAATGTGGGAAGGGATGTCCAGTAGCCGTAGGAAGAGGGACAGGATGTGGCAGGAGAATGGCAGAGAGACGTGCCCTGAGAGCACACCCTCAGGTCCGCCCTGCCTCCCGTGCCCGCCCCCCCAGCACCCGGCCCCCCGCCCAGCGCCAGAGCTGCGCCTGCCCGGCCACCTTCACCTGTGCCTGAGGCTCTCCCGGTCCTCTCTGCTATACTCCATGGCCGAGGGCCCCCGGCTCGGCCCACCGCTGCCTCCCATGACGCCCGACCAGTAGTCAGCGTTGCTCTCCAGGTCCCCGGACACGGGGAACTGATGGCTCCGCATCTGGTGGTGAGCCTGGCGGAAACTGCCGCCCTCCTCGTGCAGCGAGCTCAGTTCGGAGATGGTGGTGTTATCTGCGGACAAACCCAGGCATGGCAGAGCTTTCTGCGTGTTCGGCGGCGTGGGGACTCCAGGGATGGCGCCGGGAAGCCCCGCCCCCCACCCGAGGGCCCCGTCCTGTGTGTGTGTGGGGGGCCTGAGCTGGTCTTGTGTGTGTGGGTGTGTGTGCGTGTGTGGTGCAGGGACCAGCCCTGGCTAGAAGCGTCCTCGCCCACGGAAGGTGGCAGGCCTTCCGAGCCTTTCTCTGGCTGTCTCCTCGTACATCACTGTCCCTGTTCAGACGTCGCTCTTGTGTAATTCTGAGATGAGCTGTGATGGTTCCAGGGATGTTGGGCCAAAAGGGGGGAAAGGGAGAGAAGTGCAGATACAGGCTCTCCCCCCTGCCGGCAGGTCCCGGGGGGGGGGCATCAGTGCCACCCCAGCTGCAGAGGCATTCCGGCCCATCTCCAGAGCATGGCGCCCACAGGGCTGGGGTTGTGTGCACACCCAGCGTCTGTCCATCACCCCGCTTCTGGAAGCTCATCCAGGAGCCTGGACCGTCCTTCCCAAATGGCACCAAGTCCACTTGCAGGGCCCAGGTAGACCTCTTCCTTTCCCCAAAGAGCATCCGGTGTGTGTGGCCATGGTAACCAGGAAGCTGTTTGGAGGGGCGGGGAGAAAATGGGACCGCCGCACTTGTGGCTTGTGGGCCTCCACTGCGGTAAAGCGGGGGCCTGGTCGCACCTAGCTCGTTCCCTGAGGTGGTCTGGCTAGCTTTTTACAAAAACACTATGAAGAGGGACCAGAATTACAATCTGGAAAGAGGAGGAAAAAACCTAAATATTTATAGAACTTTGAAATGGAATGGATTGAATTTCATATTACTTTAAAAAATAAATCTAGTGAATCTATTTATAATGTAACTCAAACCATTTGTTTTCTAAAATCCTTTGGTTCGAATTTCAAAATATTATCAGAATCAGCACTTGCAATGTGTAAGGTCTGGCCATGGAGTGAGAAGTGAGCCAATCTGGGATGTGGGGCGCACACATGAGGGCCTGGGGTCCCCTCCACTTCTCCCACCCCCCAGCAGCCCTCAGGGGGCAGAGCATTCTTATGGGGGGGAGGTCCCCCTCGCACCGAACCCCACAGCATGAGCACAGCCTCCTGTCCCTTCTTACCAGGACACAGTGCTGACCAGAAATGCCACTCAGTTTGGCCATGTAACTTGGTATTGAGTTATAACTTAGTTTTAAAACCTTTCTTCCTCCTAAGGAGAATGGACTAGTTAGCGCCTATGTTAGCTCAGCTCCTCTTGATTAGTGTAATCCAGAGCCTTCCTTTTTTCATGGTCCCAGTGAATTCCAATCTCCTGAGGACCACACAGAAGAGAACTTCAAGGCGCGCCACGTGCAGCTGCTGTCATTAGCCCAGTGTGACCACCGAAAATCACATCTTTGGCTCAGGACTTCCCTGAAACTTCAGAGAACAATTCAGATGTGACATTTCCCCCAGACAGTGAGGGCCATTTCTGCTCCCCCATTCACACGATGGGCTGTCCGCTGTCTGCTGCCCTGAAATTTCTGCCACAGGTAACGTGAGCATCAACCTCCCCTGCTTCGAAGATGCTTAACACCATAACTCCAGGACAGGGCAGGGCAGAGCAGGGCCGGGCAGGCAAGCTGGGGCTGGAAGGGCCATGCAGGAAGTGTTTCAGGAGTGCGAGCCATGCTGTCATGCCTGTTCGCCTGTCAGTGCAGCGTGGGAGGAGTCACAGACAACGCATACTTGGACTGGCGTGGCTGTGCGCTAGTGACATTGCGTCCTCCCACAGGGGTTCCAGACTCCGAGGCCAGTCTCGAGGGGCAGGGCGAGGGAGGGCCACACTGGCCCGCCGGCTCACAGGCCTGGCTCAGTCCTTACAGACTCTGTCACTGCCGTGCTGCGCCCTGAAGCCGTGAGACCCACTCGCCTATGACGAGGTCATCAAGACTCCCACGTCCGTGGTCCACCCCAGGGCTTGCTTTGCTCTTCAGCAGGAGACGCTCTCCAGGTCACGTGAACTACGTCCCCGCTTCATCTCTGCGCCGTTGCCGTGACGTCCGTCAGCAGGCGCCAGGAGATCCGGGTTCCGGTTCTGGCGTTGGCACCGAGTCCGGGCTCTGGGGACTTCCCTGTCTGCCTCCCTGTCCTCTGTGAAACGAGGGGCGGGGACTCAATGACCCCAGTCTCACCCGAGGTCCTGAGAACCAGAGGCTGTGGTCTTGGAGCAGAAACTGCCCTGTGGCCACGGAGCCACCCACGGTTCGCTCCAAATTCTCTTGTGCGAAGAGCACAGCTCGGGCGTCAGGAGCGGCGTCCTGGTCTGAGCCTGTCACTTGGACCCTCTGGCCTCTGTGTGCTCAGCGGTACACTGCAGAGGTCGATGGCAGGCCGTGTCCACGTCCCCGGGGATGCTCAGGTTCCACTGCCTCGTGACCAGCCAGCCTCCAGAGGCCACCTTGATCCAGGTGGACAGGCGACGTCACCTAACCCAGGACCCATCCTCTGTGTTTAACCTCAGTTTTTACCTTTTTCTCTGAGCTGAGAGATTCACAGATTCCCCCCCACACACACACACACACAGGCCCCTTCTCCTTGGTCACCTACTGTCTCCGTCTCTGTCCCCTTCCAGAGATCCACGGTGGCAACACCGTGACAAGTAGCTTGTCGAGCGCACTGACATCTGCATTCCTCACATTCCAATCTGGAGCCGTCTTTTTATAGTCGCTGAGGTGGGAGGAGGATGTGGTGGATGCAGCCCAGACAGGATGGATTTAGAACGGCAGACTGGGGGGGGGGCTCCCCTGGCCTTCGTCTGAGTCCGGGACGGCTTCCCCAACGATTCCATCACGTGTCCCGTTGGCGCCAGGGCGAGGAGGGGTCCAAGAGAGAAACGTGGTACCCTGGCGACCACGCCGGCGGCACCCTCAGCTAGCGAGCCCGTCCACGGGGATCTGCCCTGTGCTGCCTCTCCCAGGGCATGGTCATTTAGAATTCGCCCCAAAGAGTCAGCCGCAAAGTCTCTGAGGGCCAAGCGGCCCTGCCGCGTACAGACCCGGTAATTAAAAAGTTCTCTCGACAAGCGGGGCAGCCTCTCTGCTGGCAGTTCCTCCGCTGCTGGGCTTCTCAGAGGGATGGAGACCTCCCTTTATGAGATTCAACTGGCAGACTTGTTCTTTCACTTTCATGGAGGTCCCCGTCAGCGTCGCCCGCTGCACCGTCATTCGATGCTAGGGACTTTCGTGTCAGAAAAGACTGATACCTAAACTTCCACGTGTTAAGTATATTTTCAAGGGGTAGCAAGGAAAGACTGTTCTAATAAAACATTCCCAAACCCAGGCTCGCACGGCCCCAGCAACGCCGACTGCCCGTGGAGAGCCCCACCATCAACGAGGGTGGTCCATGACTGCTCTGCTCGTCACGCCTCAAGTCCCTTTTCCCGCCCTTCTGCATGCTGGAAACTACTTTCTTCGGGCGGATCACCAGCACCCCTGCTGGTTCTGACCCCGAACGCCAAGGGCTGCCTGAGTTTGAGCTATGAACTAGAGCTATGAACTCCCGCGCGATGCACAGATCACAGAAAACCAACAGATGCTCACATCTGCCTCTCATTCTCCTGGCCGGGTCGAACTGAGCCAGCTCCTTCTCGACGTAGTACAGGACCTTCATGGAGTCTCTCTCTTTGTCAGCCTGGATCCGGTAACCTTTGCGAACTGTCGAAAGAAAGACAAGGTGATGAGCTGAAAGCAGGAGCAGAAGGAGGCCTCCATCCATTTTACCAGGGAGAAAACATGGTTCCCACTTATAACCACTCTTGTTGAAATCGCCCGGACACAGTCCTCTGTGTTGACACGCGTGGAACCACGCCTCTTATCAGACGGTGCCGCTGGGAAGGAGGCCCAGCGGGTCAACAGCAGGGTCCTGTTACAGTGCGTTTTCAGCCATTTTTCACGTCTGCTTCCCATCCCCCCACCGCCCCGGCCCCGCTTCAAGCTCATCCTCTGGAAGCTCAGGGGAGTGTATTCACACTGAAAAAAAAGCCACCTGCAGCCCGAGAATCACACCTGCCCTTGGTGGGAGCACCTGTGACTAAAACGGACACCTGAACGTCAGGGACCTCGATGAGGGTGGCCTGGGAGGTGGCACACAGACGCGCCTGAGGGCCAACGGCAGGTTACAGGCCGTCTGTGCTCCAGGGCGAAATAAGACGCAAAACACGGACTCCTCGTTACGGCCTCGTTTTCTTGAGCATTTTAGCATTCTCCTTTTAGGAAAAGGAAAGGAAATGCCGTATTTTGGACACGAGTAATTCAGCCTGCTGCCGTGTGGTCACACGCAGGTGTGATTTTCAGGGCTTAATAAAAAACAAAACCGAAGCACGAGGGACGATGCCGTCTCCTACGTCCCCATCCCCCGTGTCGTAGGGACAAGGGTGTTCACGCCCCACGCCGCTTAAGTGTCAGTGTGGTCCAGAGCCAGCCCCAAGGGTAGGTCTGACCGTCACGGATGAGACAAAAGGAAAGAGGAGAGAGGGAGTGAGTGGGCGGGGACAGCACAGTAACGGTAACAGGCGACATTTATCGGGCGCTGACAATGTGCGAGGTACTGTGCTAAGTGCGTCACACGGCCACTTCTCACGGCTGCTAAAGGTGGTGCGATGAGCCGCATTTTACAGTTGAGCAAACTTTGGCTCGGAAGGTATCAGAACTTGCTCAGGGACACCCCAAGGGACCACGCAGCCTGACCCAAACCTAAGCATGCCGGCGTCTTGCCATCTAGGGGCACAGGCAGGATGGACAGACAGACGAGGGGGACTAGACGGACAGCCCGCAGGTGGCTGTGACGCTGCCGTCTCAGGCATGGCCCTTGCTTCAGTCCCTTCAGGACCACAGTGGGATGGGGATGGATGGAAGCAAGCAACCCATCCCCAGGGCGCTCTGTCCCCACAGAGAAGCCACATGGCTGCACCTGCCTCTCCTGAGTCACCCTATGTCACCCTGGCTGCGGACACAGTCCCCCCACAAGCTACGACGTGCGAGATTAAAATCCAGTATTCCGCAGGACCCTAATCAGCCCTGGCCGCGGAGGCTGGGGGGTACTCCCGCTGGCCAGGTGCGGGCGCCCCAGGCAGTCCGCAGTCAGCTCACATTGCGAAGCACCTAAAAAAACGTCCGTGAGTCTCAGAGCATGCTTGTTGGTGACCTGGTGACCGCTCCTCCCAGGGGTTAGGTCCCTAACCCCCGCGGAAGCAGCTGGTAGCAGAAACGAGTGTATCCAGCCGCACGCTGTCCCGCCTCTGCAGCGGCGTGCAGAGAGGTGCAGACAGCTCAGTCAAAACGCAGCTGCCCCGCGGAGCTGCCGGGTCTGCTCTGCGGCAGGTCCGCCCGATGCGTGAAGTGCGGGGCGGGAAGTGGGGAACTGGGCCTCCCACAGGGGCGCCCCCAGGTTGTCGCAGGACCGCAAATGGACGGCAACCTCTCTAGGACTCTGTCTCCCGTCTGTACAATGCCGCTGATACTTCCCGCCCTTGAAATAATCTCTTAAAGACACGCAGACGGCGGAGAGCAAATCAGGGGAGACCTCGGAGTCCTCTGTAATTACTGGGGCAGCGTGAACGTCCCGTCGTCTAAAAGGCTTTCTTGGATTCTCGTAGCTAGAGAAGTGTCGTCTCTTCCCTTTCTGTCTTGCTCCTCACATACAGATCATTGAGTTTGAACTTTTACTGCGGCCCTCAGTATATTCCAGGCTGTTTCCAGTTATTCGTATAAACGTGTGATTTTCCCAAAGACTCTTGAGGGACGGGAATCCTTATCATTCTGGCGAAAAACCCAAGACCGTGCTCTCCTCATAACAGGTGTCTAGTAAGTGTTGCGCTGAATCACTGCTGGCCTGTGGGGAGGGGGTCTAAGGATTTCTTTGGAAAGAGACGTTCAGTAGAGTCTCCCTCTCTAGACTATGCACTTCCTGAGGACGAAGACCAGTTCTCTCTGTTTATCTCTGCACCCCAGCACCTAGCACAGAGCCTGGCACATTGCAGACGCTCAAAACATGCATTTGTATGAGTGAGTGAATGAGTGAATGAGTGAATGAATGAATGACAAGGAAATCAGGAATAGAAATTATATTACAAGGGATTACAAAGTAAGGCAGAAGAGGCCGCGTGGGTGGCTTGCTGGAGAATCCTGACCGGGAAGGAGAAGGCTTGAATGCTACCGTGAGGGAACCATCAAACTCTACGTAAGGTTTCCTATTACCATCGATGAGCATTTTTTAAGTAAAGAAAATGAGCACATTCTTAGGCTTTAGGGACGGGGCCTGCTCCACCTGCAGCCGAGACTTTAGGCGTTCTGCATATCCGAAGCGCCATTCCGGGGGTACGGTCGGGAGGAAATACTGAGATGAGGGGTGGCGCTGCTGTACGGAGCAGCATCAGTGTGCCGGCTGCCCCTTGGTGGCCGGCCGCCCCCACGAGCAGCAGCTGGGAACCTCTCGGTTAATCGCAACCGAAGCTTAGTTTGCGATCTATGTCATCATAAGAAATCTTGTCCTCGTTATGAGACAGATTTCGTTACGTATGCATCGGTGATCGTGTCCTGAGAAGTTACAGTACCTACGGAAAGCCTCGGTCGGAGACGGTACTGCTGCCTTTCGACGCGGGCCTCGCAAAGAGACTCCACTGAGCCGAGCGTTCAGCTCTGGCCCCTCTCGTTCACACCGGCCCTTGACTTGAGTCCCTGTCCTTCATCTAAGTCCCTGTCATTTGGCAGAGAGGACAGAGGGGAAGTACTGATCTCTAGACTTCAGTGGCATCGTCCGTTTGTTTCTAGTAGCTAAAAACGCTAGGGCAGTCCCCTCGAAAAGCCGTCAGGGCCTTCTTAATCAGACGCTCTAAGTGTGGCCGTGTGGCACACTGCTAATCCTCTCATCCTGGCAGGCTCTGGCGGTCCCCTACGTGCTCAAGGGTGTAATAAAACCCCAGAAAACCCTTGTTGGTTGCTCCAAGCAGACGGGACCGTCCCTTGTCCGAGCCTGCACCAGAGAACAGCCTTAGCAAATCCCGCGTTGCCATTTTTTACTCATTTTATCTCTGTTCGCTAGCCCCCAGCCAACCACTCTGCTAGACCATACATGCCTAGAGGGAAAAGTAAGAAGCATTCGTTAAATTTCTCTTGATTTGAAATTAAACAGAATGGTGTCTGGTTGATTTCTATCTGTGATTCGTCTGAAGATCAGAGAGCTCTGATGTGTGGTGATATTTTAATAAGAAATGCCCTAGACTGTCCGCCAAGGTCCAGCAACTTTTAGAAAATGACTGTTTCCCCCTCCGTGACATTTTGGTCTAGGGTGGATGGGTGGTTTGTTTCTCTTTTCAGGTCCAGCCGAGTCCGGGTCCTTCGGGGGTGTGGCTCTTCATGTCTTCTCTCCTAACGTATCAGCCAGGCACGCGCTGGTTTTACTGGAGAGGGACTATCCGGATATTTGTTTTGATGGCAGACGATGATAAAAAATACTCTTACTGTTAAAAGATTTGAGCTCATACTTTTGACTCATTAAGGCTTGATGATTTTTTTCCATTAATTTCCCCTTTACAGCCAAATGCAACCTATAAAACTTGCAAAAGATGCGTCTACGGCGCATACCCCTGAACATAGCCTTGTTCTCCATGTCCTCGCTTAATGAGCTAAGTCAGGCTGTTTGTGGATGATGGGACACTGCCAGAGTCCGCCCCCAGGGTGACAGCAGCTCAGCTGTGGGAGCAGTGACGCTCGAAATCTGCATATTCTCTGTGTGCATACAGTTGGCATATATATAGACACACATCCTTATTAGTTTTGAAAAGGATTTCTCAAAACACTGCTTGCCTACTCAATTCTTTTGCAAGGAAAATGAGCGGAGGCCAGGTAGATGGGATGATAAAACGGATCGGAGCCAGGGAGCAGCAGCGTGCAAAGAGCAGGTCGGAGATGCTGCCGTCGGGCCAGGGGGGGCGATGGCGGCAAGGACCGGGTAGAGACGGAGGAGAGGAGGGAACCGATTCAAGGTTATTTTGAGCTACAACCCGCAGGACTCGGTGAGCGATTGGATGAGGGGAGGGAGGGCGAGAGAGAGGAGGATGCAGCCCTGGCTTCGGGTCTGGGCCGGCGGGTGGACAGGAAATGTGCGAGTTGGTTTGACGTCAACCAGCAGCAGACTGGGTCACCTTCCCAGAGGTGGAGTTCGAGGTGCCGGCGGGACGTCCCTTGGAGATGTCCAGAGGCAGCTGGACGTGGGCGTGGGGAGCGGAGGGCGGGTCAGAGGCGCCGGCACGGAGGTGTGGCTGCGGCCTGGGAGCAGGTATGCGGCAGGAGCAGCCAGCGGGCAGCCAAAGGGGCAGAGAAACGACGGAGAGCAGAGTGGAGGCAGGGAAAGTGGGGGCGGCGAGGCCCGCGAGGAAGGCCTTCGGACTCAGCAGCACGGCCGGCTCGGTGAGAGCTGCTTCTGCAGCGGCGACGGCGACGGCGGGGAGGAGATTCGAGCTGCGGAGCCTGCGGCGGCAGAGGAAGCGGAGACGTGGACCGTCCAAAGCGCTCCCAGGAGTTTGGCTGGGAAGGGGCGAACGGGGCGACGGAAGTGACGCCAGGACGCCAGGGCTTCTGCACGGCGCCCGCCGTCGCGGCTGGCGGAGAGGGCTGAGCGGGGTTTGAAAGCCGAGAGGGAGGGGCTCTTAGAGGGATGGCCAGGCACGGGTGCTCAGTGAAGGGAGGACCTCGCTGCCGGGCCGGGTCCCGAGCTGGGGCGCAGGGGCCGTCTCGAGGTCTCGACCAGCTGCCGTGAGGGGGGGAAGGAATCGGGGTGCCTCTTGTCTCTCTCCCATTCGGTAACCAGCTGGCTGGATTCTGCGTACACAGCTCATCGAAGGGGCCTTTCCAGCTGCCCAGAGTGTTCACGGCGTGGTATACAAGCACCATCCGGGAAATTTCTGTCACTGGGGGCCTGCCCGGAGCGAAGTGGCACGTCAAGATGAAATAGCCTCCACGTACGTCACGGCAAGTCGGCATTTCTTAACATCAGACGTCGTCACTGATCCTGGCCCTTAGGATGACAGGAACCGACAGGCGCCCGGCGGGTCACGAGGAGCCGTCTCCCGACGGGCGGGCCAGCTGCACCGCCGTCGGTTACACTCCTTTCCCTTTTCCTTCTGACAGAACCCCGATGTAGCTCATTTCCAAGGGACGAGCTGTTTCTGCCATGAGACGGGTCTTGATTCCTCCAAGCCAGTGTGGCTTAGGGGCGGGCAGGGGCCACAATTCCCGCCAATCAGACTGCCAGGAGAAGTCTGCTGGGCAGAGGCGGGGCTTGGGGACAAGCTTCCTCGCCCCGGGGAAAAGCAGGAACACCCGGAACGAGGGCAGCCAGCACGGGATCCTGAGGAGAGCCAGCCCGGCACACAGGATTTGCTCGGGATGACAGAGAGGATGCGGACCCTTGGTGATGCCGCCCGACCTGCTCCGTCGGCCCGACCCCAGAGCCCCTAACCTCGGGATTTCTCGCTCCGTGAGAGAACGAATTTTCCTGTTTGTCAAGCCGCTTCTGACCACAGTCGGTCCCTGAGGCTGAACTGGAGCAGGCAGGGACTGGACAGTGGCTGACGACAGGAGAGGACGTGTTTGCCACGCGAGGAATGTGAGTCATTTCGTTGTGAGACTCGCGAGGTATAAAGCAGAGGGCAGGGGCTCTGAGGGGGGAAGGGGGAAGAGAAGACTGGACAAGGGGAAGCTGCGCACGGGGCAAGGCGGGTCCCGGGGCGTCCCTCCTGCCCACTCCATCCCTCGGGGAGTCGGACTGTGTCGTCTTCATCGCCCTAAGTCCCTGTGTCTCCTCGATCATTAATCCCCGGTTCTCAGTCTGTGACTCATTCCTGGTCTCAGTCGCGAAGCCCAGTCACCCACCGAGCAGACCACGGCAGGCGGCCCAGGTCCCCGTCCCCGCCAAAGGCGGGCCAGACCCTCCGGGGGAGAAAGGTCTCTCTCGCCAGCACTGCTGGCTCGTCCCCATGCAGGGGTTCGAAGTCACCTCCTGAGACCACACTCATACACTTCCAACCTCACTATGTGACACTTGCCAATGCCTTCAGGAAAGCGAGATTTTAACACCCCCTCCCCCACTGCGGTTGCAAACTCATCACACCCTCAATGGGGCTGATCTCATCCAGATCAGCTCTCCTTCCCAGGGGCTTCTCTCCCATCTGTGCCACACACCGCGGGACGACCTGGGGACACCCCGAGGCCCCCTGTCCCCGACAGTCTCATTGCTCCCTCTGTCAGAGCCTCTCCCTGGTTACCTGCTCACTTCGATGCCAGGGTCTCCATGCAGACACTCACCACCACACCTGGACAACTTCAGCTCAGGTGTCTGACTCCACTCTCTCCAGCTTGCCACGTGCCTTGGCAGCGCGTCACCTCTCCACTCAGGACCCTGCCTGCGGTGGCTTTCACTGGCTGTGGCCCCATGCCCCAGACTTTCTGGCGGGAGGCAGTTCGAGGCTCCACTACGTTAGGGAGTCAGACAAGCTGACACCGTCAGACACACACACCGTGTGCTCCCAGCTCTGGCTCGCACCCTGCTGCCTTCCTGGGGGTGCTCGGCGCCCCCCACTCTGCTTTCCTGACCCTCTCATTCCTCAAGGCCCAGCTCAAATCTCACCTCTTCCCTGAAGACTCGGTGAGTGCCCCAGCGCCTTCAAGCCCCCGTGCCATACTCTGCAGCATCTAACTGTCCTCGGCCGTCCGGCTCCTGTCCCTGGCCGGCCCACCCTGCCCGTGACGCAGCCGCAGCCCACGCTTCTCGGGGCGCCCGGAGTGCCAGCCGCAGCCCTAGTGCCAGGCGGGGGTGAGAAAGCTGTTTACTCGCTGCATGATCGACGTACAAGGGGCACCTCGCCTCTCTTTCGAATCGTTTTAGTTGTCGAGGAGCGCGGGGGCAGCTCGTTCTGCACCCTGGGAAAGCCTGGTATTGCCTGCAGGGGCACCCCGCACGGCCGCAGGGGTCCCCTTCTTGAGCATTTTCCAGAGAAGCATCACTGAGCTGATGGCCGTCACCGGCAAGGAGCCAGCGCAGGCGCTGGGGACGAGTGTGGGCGGGGCGGGCCGGGACCACATTTACCACTGTGGCTTCCTCCAGTGGAGTCACTTGGTGCCAGGGGAGGTGGATGCGGCTTGTCCATCAGCATGCTGGATGAGGGGGCTCCTCCCAGGGGGACAGAGGGGATGGAGTAGGGGCCGGGGACACCGGAGGCAGAGGGAGGGTACCCCGCCTTCGCTGCCTTCCCTGCTTCATACACTGTGGAGGGAGATGAAGAGCAAGAGAGATTACATGGTCCCGCCCTCCGCGCCGCACGCCGCCGGCCCTAAGGCCGCGCCTAAGGGAGCTCCTGGAAGGGAACCTGCACGCGTGCGTGTGTGCACGTGTGCATGTGTGTCTCTGTGTGTGTGTGCTTCTGCATATGTGCATGTGTGTGCTTGTGTATGCGTGTGTGTGCTTGCGTGTATGTGCATGTGCGTACATGTGGGTGCCTGTGTGTGCACACCTGTGTATGCTTGTGCCTGTGTACATGTGTGTATATGCATGTGCACTTGTGCATATGTGCATATACATGTGTGTGTGCGTGCATGCACTTGTGTACATGCATGTGCCTGTGTCGGTGTGTGTTTATGTGTGTGCGCTTATGTATATGTACATGTACACATGTATGCCTGTGTGCGTGTGTGTGCCTGTGTGTATGCTTGTGCATGCATGTGTGCGTGCACACCTGTGCGTGTGCATGTGCGTGTGTGTGTGTGCAGTCCTAGGCCTGGACTGCTTCCCCGGACCCCTCTCCCCCACCCCCTTGGACTCCTCCAGCTGTCAAAATCAAGGACACCAGGAATTACAGTGTTTAGTACCTGGCAACTGGGTAATTAGGCGGTACTGGGAGCTGTCACAGCAGCGTCTCCAGTGACAGCCACAGCCCACGCCTAAGCACACTGTCTGGGGGCGGCGCAGCCCTGGGGCTGCCTGCGGCTGCTTGCAGGGGACCCTGAGCCCCTTCGGGAGAGGCGACGTGAGCAGTGGGCGTGCCGTGGCCCTGCCCCGTGAGCTCAGAGGAGAGCAGATGACCGGACTCCTCCTGGGAACGGCTTTATTCCCGAGGCCAGTGAAGATACGTGTGGCATCTCTCTCCTTCCCTGGTTTAGGGCAGGGGTGCCCGGCTTAAAGCCCAGGTCGGGCCAGCCAGTAAGGCGACATTGCGAATCCCCATTGAGGACCATTTTGCCAGAGGAGCAAACAAGCCCCATGCGTGGCTGGATGGTACCACAGGCTGCGGTGTGCCCACTCTGCTCACTCAGCTCTCTGCTGTGACCAGCGGGTCCGGAGGAGGTTCCCCCAGACTGAGCGCCTGGGGGGAGGGCAGGAGCCCCACCCCGCAGCCTCGCCACCCCGAGCCTGCCCTTCCGTCAATCGCGTCGACGAAGAATCCCAAACGCACGGTGGCGGGTGTGGACAGAAGGCGTGGAGGGGTGCATGCAGGCGAGGACGCAGACACCAGGGGGCAGCGCCGGAGGCCCGGGGCTCATGGCGGACGGGGTCTGGAATGAAGGGACGGGGCGGACAAGGCACTCGGGCACACAGCTGTGCGATGGAAGCGCGGCGCTTCTGACGGCTGTGCGCGCCCCCGCCGCGCACGTTACTCACAGGCCTGCGGGCAGCAGCAGGAGTCTGGGCAGCACGGGCAGCGGACGTAGCAGCAGCAGCTGTGCGGGCAGCACTGGCACCAGCAGACCCCCACCAGCACGAAGAGCAGCACGACTCCCAGGGTCACCAGGCCGACAAACCCCACTCTGGAAGGACGCACAGAGGAGCCACGCTGGAGGGGGGGGCCCCCGCCGTCGGACGCGCACGCTCGCCAGGGCCTCCCTGCGAGGGGGCGTGAGTGGGAGGGACCTGGGGTGCCCTGTCACAGCGCACAGAGCCCTCGAATGTAGGTGGAGCACCGAGAGTGACAAGCGCGACCCTCACAGGGCTGGGGTGTGGAGAAGGAGGAAGGGGTCCCCCGGGTCGTCTTGGGCACACACTGTCCAGCACAAAGTGCTGGCGTGGGGTTCAGGCCCCTCCTGGGAAGGGGTTTACCCGATCGATTCTAGTGTCAGGACAGCTTTGGGGCAAGAGCAGGAAGACTGGTGGCTGGGGGGAGAGGGGCTCTGACTGCCGAGCTACAAAGCGGTAGTTCCGTGACTGCATATCTTTGGTAGTCAGGTTAATCTCGTTGCTAAAAGCCCAAGTCTCAAGAAAAAGTTCTGGGTCTCCTTATTTTAGAGCACATTAGGCAGTCCAGGTCCTAATGGACCCATCTGCTTCTCTGCAGACCTCCCCGTAACACCGCCTTTTACTCAGCGTCAGGGCTGAGGTCAGACGCAGGCTCCGACAGAGAAAACACGGTCCGGTCCGCACCCCCGAGGGTGGCTCGGGTTGGCCACGGGCAAAAGCCCCTCAGAGCTTTGATGACTGGCCAGGCAACGTGTGTGTGTGTGTGTGTGTGTGTGTGTGTGTGTGTGTGTGTGGCTGTGTTCCTTAACTTCTATTTCCACAGCTCTGCCCGAGGTCGAACATGACTAGTTCATCTGCGCTTCTGAAAGGCTAAAGGAAAGGAAACAAATTCCATTTGGCTTAGATAAAAATGACTGGACCTTGAAGGACTTGTCTTTATGTCATGCTTTCGGGGCTTGGCTGTAGGACCCCACTTTCTCACTAGTGGCCTGGGACAGAGTAGGGTGAGCAGTGACTTCTTTTAAAAGCCTGAAGATTAAAGCAATTCATTTGGATTGAAAACCATCTCCCCAAAATCCCTTTACGATGAACTTAAGCACACCTTGTTTTCCCTAAGTTTTGGTTATTAAATATTCCTCCAATTAAACGGGCCTTCAGTTAGAGTGTGAGAATATGACCTTTTGTTACATAAGCGGTTTTGTGGTCATGGTAAAATGATTCGACCTTTGTTTAGGAGATAATTTCCTCAGAAAACAAACAACTTCTGTTCTGGAATGTTCCTCCTCGCTCATCCACCTGAAATACATTCAAATGGACCAGCTCGCCCTCTCTCCAGTGATGAGCTGAGGAGGCCTTGTGCCTGGCAGGTGGCTGCTGAGCATTCTTGCTGAGGACAACAGCTGAGCGCTGTGGCCTGGGCCTTAGAAGTAACATAGTAACATATAGCCTGAGAGAGATGTGAGGCCCAGCCTGACTGTGTGGCTTGGTGGCTACACTTGGGTCAGGCAGTCAAGGAGAAATGACTGGCGGGCTACCTTGCAGAAATGTTATCCTTGAAAGGATTCTTGCAATGAAGAGGGAGGGAAATTCAGGCATCCGGGATCAGATACGAAAGATACAGTAAACTCTTTCTTGGGACTGGGAGATGTAACATCTAGTTTGGAGCGATGTGGTGTTACCTTGTTTCTCTTTTGTGTGATCCACAAATGCTTACAAATTGTTGCAACTCCGGATGAGGGATCACAAAGAGTCGTCTATCTAGTGTCCTTGGCATTAACGGGAATAAGAATGCCTGTGTCTGGGTTGGCCAGCTAATGGGAAAGGCCCAGGAGAATTCGTGGGAGAATAATGAGCAACGCTCAACTGTGAAGACTCTGGATGTTTCTTAAAACTCAAATCAAGCCCAAACCAATGGCCAGGACTATTTCGTATCTCTCTGTTGCTCTCAACCATCAGGCAGCTCTCAAACCTGAGGCAGAAACCCTCCAAAGCAAGACCAAACCCTTTCTGCCCTTGGACTTTGCTCTCGCCTCCACTGGGTCATGTGGGTCATGCTTCTCTCTCTCTGAACCTCCTTCTGTTATGAACTGCAGGGCTGCACCAAAGTGATGGTGGCCTGTCAGGGCTGGTCCCTGCCATGTCAGCTACATAAAAGGACAGAGGTGTGCATTTGGGGCAGGTGTCCTGGATCTATGGTCCATAAACCCCAGGGACCTAGGGTCCCCGGGAGCCCCTGAAATTCTATACAAAGCCACATTGGTCTGTAGATGTGCGCTCTTTAAGGGGCGTGGAGGGCATAGCTTCCATGATGTCTGAAAAAGAGTTTTGGTAAAGTTATAAAGGGCAATCCAGAGTCGCAGGGTTGCACGCTAACGAATGGGTAAACGTATAACTGAGGGAATGAAGAACGTGGGTAAGTAGTGACTCTGTGAAGGGCGCTTGTAGCTGTCTGGGCGCAGCTGAGGTGGGCATGGAGCTGGGGCCCGCACCCCGACATGGAAGGACGGGGTCCCCATCTCAGCCAATTTAATGATCCTTATTCTTTTAGGGCCCTAATAACAGAAATACAATTTAAAGCCTCTCCTCTTGGGCTTAGTTCATCCTGGAAAAGACCACAGACATATACAGACAAATGTGCAAATAATCAAGGAAGCAATTAGTGACTCACGCAGAAGCAGGCCAGATGGGGTGACAGCAAATTAAGCAAACGAAGAGTTAAATGACCGAATACCTGGCATAATCTCCACAGCAAAACTGGGCAAGAGATCAGCAAGCAGCCCTGTCCTGCCTAGAAGAGGTGGAAAGGAAAGAAGGAACGAGGTTACTGCAAAGGACAAACGCAGCGTGAAGCCGGGCTCCGGCGGGCGCTGTGCCCACACGGGGCCACCGGCCCGAGCTCTCCGTGGTCCGAGAGGCAGGCACAGCACCGAGGCCCAGTCCAGGGAATGACGTCCCTCGTCAGTCCTGGCAGCCATCTGCGTGAACTCTGCACTGAAACCAGATCGAAGCCAAAACAGAACTTTCTCTCCAACTATTTATAGGAGGAGGAAATCTGCTTCCGACGTGGGAAACCTGCCTGCGCCGACCGACGCACACCGTCTCCGTCCGTGCGGACATCTTTCTGCCACGTTTCACTGAAAATCAAACCTTTCCGTATCCACATGTTCAACCTGCATTCTCATGCGTCAGCTCACAGTCCTATGTCCACGTGAAAACACACGCACATGTTTGGTTTTAACTCGGGATCATCTCACTACACGATTCTCTTTATAGCCTAAAGATATTTCGATGATTGAAACTCTCAAAGGCAAGGAAAAGATGAAGCTGGATCAGTTTCACACTCTTCCGCGCCCCTTCTGGCTTCGGAAATGCTCCGTACATATGCACACGGTATGGCTTTCCCATATGGCACCCGCAGCTGGCACTGTACAGACCGAGTGCCTCCTGCGTGATATGGCACAAAAGCTCAGGGTCTGGTGGCGGAACAGGTGCCGTCGAAGGCTCTGGTTGGCGGAGACACCGTGCAGGCAGCGAGACGCTGGAGGATGCGGGGAAGGAGGTCAGTCCTTTTTAAAGCCACCCTGGTTTACAGACAGAAGGGCTGATGCTTCCATCACGTCCGCGTATCAGAGGAAGCGTAAAAGCTCCGATAAGCCTCCTGCCCCTGTACCAGCTGTCTCTGCCACACTGAAATCTTGCTGATAAACAAGTCGCACCAAGAAACGAATTGTAAACGGCCTCCTTTCACACTCGTGATGGCAAACTGTCACTGTGGTCCCTAAGCATGCAACCGAATCTTCATTTATATGCTGTGCCTCTAGAACAGCTCTGTCCAATAGAAATATAAGATGAGTAGTTTTAGTTTTTCTAGTAATCGCATTAAAAGCGTTAAAGAAATGAAATTAATTTAATGATGGTTTAAACTACACCGACGTAGCCAAAATAGTAATTCCTCAGAGGCTCAGTAGGTCACATAGATCATACTGCAGGGGGCTGTTTGAAGCATAGGGAATTGGCTCGTTCAGAAAACAACCCTTCCTGTTGAAGTTTGTAGAGGCGCAGTAGAGAAAATGTCACCCATGAGTGTAGTTTATCTTTTGAGTCTAAAGGCCACGGCTGGGCCCTGTCCTCTCCTCGATCAAGCTACCCCACAGAAAGGCAGCTCTGACAGAGGTCAAAGGATAGCTGGGCACAGAAGAGCAGGGGCACAGCAGTCGCGTTAGGTCTAAGGGACCTTTGCTCTTTCTTGGCTCTTTCTCGGCTCTTTCTCGGCTACATGAGGCCAGTGCGGTGAGGGTGTTCTGGTCATGTCTCCTGCACAGGCAATAGTCCCGCATTTGAAAATCAGTTGGGACCGGAGTACATCCTGAGGGTAAGGAAGCATGGAGGGGGTGACTTAGGCCAGCTCTCATTTCGTTTCTGGCAAGAAGCGCTTCCTTCTGTCTGTCTTCCATCTGGTGCGGCTGACGTGATAAAGGTTTGCTGCTTGCAAGGTCTCTTGGACGGACAAGTGGGAGCCAAGGGGCACTGGGAAGTGCATCCTCAAGGAGACGTCTCGGGCTAGCCTTTGGCCTGCGCCTTCACAGAAGGCTTAGAGGTGACTCTGTGGCTCCCACGTGGTCTGGTCCAAAATCTGAGCCGGTGATGAAGGGCATGCATTAGTCTCATCTGGAGTGTTCCCTGTACAAATATCTCCTGGAAACTCAATAAGGTAATAGCCAGCTGGCCAAGGATTTGGGAATTGGGGATCTTGGACACCTCTTAAAGTCATAATTATTAGTAACCAGCCAATAACCAATGATCAAGAAGTCAATATACAATGTTTTTAACAAGCCACTTATCGACTTACTGGTGTTTGTTTTTTAATTAATTTGCTCTGCTAAGTATATCTCTTATTGCATCTTGTAAAATGAGCCTTTCTTGCATTTACTCTCTAGTTCTCAAGCCTAACAATGTTTTCAATATCCCTAGATGTGCTATAGCCCAAATCATTAATTACATTCATAATAGAAATGTTATTGATCATATAAGCTACCAGTTTGTATGTTCTTATAGGAGTAGCTAAGTGAAACTACTAACTGTAAAAAGCCCACATGTTCAAGGAGGATATAGTGCTCACACATGTTGTATAGATCAGGGGTCCCCAACCCCCGGGCCACAGACTGGTACTGGTCCATGGCCTCTTAGGAACCGGGCCACACAGCAGGAGGCGAGCGGCGGGCCAGCGAGCGAAGCTCCATCTGTGTCTGCAGCCCCCCAGTGCCGGCATCACACCTCAGCTCCGCCTCAGACCATCAGGGATTAGATTCTCATAGGAGCCCCGGTCCCCAGTGCCAGAAAGGTTGGGGAGCGCTGCTACAGAGCATGTTACGTTGGAGGAAGCAGCTGCCTGTGAGTCTGGCACTTAGGGCAGCTCTGCCATTAGTGCACTTGGTCATTACTGCAGGCAAATCACCCCTCTCCCGAGGTCTCAGTTTTCTCGTCAGTCAGTGAAGTGGTTGAGTGAAGTGGTTTACAAACAGGGAGACCGTAAAGCTTGGCTTGTCTGGGACCATCCTGGTTCATGCCTTCTGTCCTGGTACAATGATCAATAGCACCCCCTTTTTCCTCTCAAAGTGTCCTAGTTTGGACAGTTCATCAGAGGTCACCCCATCTGTAACATTTGTAGTTCTCAAATCTGATACTCAGTGATGAGAGTTGCAAAAGCAACTTATGTCGGTAGGGACCAGAAGGTGAGGCAAGTTTCAGGGCAGCCGGCCCAGCGGGACAACCCGCACAGCAGGGGGTGTGGCAGGCGGAGGCGATGTGTCTGTAGGGGCTGCCACACTCTCATCCGGCCCGTTGTTGCCCTTAAAAACGCGTCTTCAGGGTCGCAGGTCTTCCTAGTTTTCAAGGTTAGCCAGAGCCCGGATTTTTATGTGAAATGTCCTGATTTTCAAATGTTGCAATCGATGCATAGATTTTTTAAAAACACTGGACAAGTCGTACGACACACGTTTGGGGGCTGTCGTAGGGCCCAGACATCGTGCGCGGCGACCCCCGCGGGGTACACGCACGCAGATATGTTTATGGGCAGATGAGACACAAAGGTGAATTTCCCCGCGGCTCTTGGGCGGCCTCGACGGTGTTTCGACCTCACTCGTACACACAGAATGTGAGTGAATATAAGCTCTGGGCACCATGCTCAAGTTCAAATCCGAAAGCAACAGCATAACACCCCAGACCGTTAGCTCTTCTTACTTCCGGGGAGCCGGAAGGAGCCTCGTCGGACACCGAAGGGGCTTTTATGTTTTATATATATATATATATATTTTTTTTAACCTTTGTAATTTAAAAACATTAAAATAAGGATAGTTGGTATCAGAAAGATGGGCGGGAGAGTCACAAAGCTTGTCGCTCCTGCAGAAAGACATACCTGAGGCTTCTCATTCTCCCTGAAGCCACGGCCAATAGCTGATGCTTCTGAAAACGCTGAGGGCTTCCCAGAGTGCGCCTGAGCAGTGAGCCCGAGGGAGGGCAGAGCCTGGCTTTCGTACCTGGCCCGTGTTGCATCGGAGCATTTTGCAAAGCGGGTTTATCCTGGAATCCTATATTTCCGAAAATCATTTCGCTCGCATCTTCTGGCCGAATGATTTCTGAAAATGCTGTTGCCAGTTACACAGGCTCCATCCCCTCGCACCCACGGGCGGCCTGATCTGGGAGAGTCAAGCAACTGCAGTAAATACATCTCCAATTTCAGCAACAGTCGTGAGTCACCGCCGTCCTTCCAGGATTCAGCTTAAGAGCGCCCGCTGAGAGGCACCTGCGTGTGGGACAAGGACGGGGGACAGGCCCTGCGAGTACAAGGCCGCGTTCTCTCTTCGCGGTTCAGACTATTAGTAGAAAATGCAGTTTTTGGGGAGCCTCTCGGCGTTCCCCAAACCTCGCGGAATCCTTTAAGAAAGTTCCACGTGGAGCAACCGAGCCAATCCGGCATACAGGTCGTTTGTGCATGCACACACACACACACACACACACACACGAGCGCCGGTTTCGTACCGGACCTTCCCCAACTCCGTGGCCTAAAACCTTCACGTGCTGTGGGTTGGACGCTCAGGGCAGAAACGTGCATTGTGAGCACCACGGCTTCCACGTCGCGCCTACGTAATTCCTCACCGCAGCCTTTCTCTGCCCCTGACGCCTCAGACTTCTCCCCGGCCAAACTCTTCGTGCATATCCCTCAGAACCAGCTCACTTCTGGAATGTCTCCATTCAGTCATTCACTCATCATTCATTCACTCCACAAAGAAACGTATGCTGTGCCAGGCAGAGACACGGGGGGAAGAAGGCATGACCCTCACGCCCGAGGGCTGACAGTCTCGCCCGCGCAGCTCGGGCGGCAGTGTGAGTGTGAGCAGTGTGGGCACCCGCTTCTGTGTCTCAAGACCCAGCCAAGGTCAAGGACGTTCTCCCTGCCAGTTCCCACGTTTTCTTCAGCCTGTCTGCATTTTGACACGGGCTCCACCTAGGCCTGGGGCCTTTCCCCCGAGACACGGTCCTCGCGGCTCCCCCACTTCTCTCCTGCCCGTGGCGTTACCTTCGCACAATGCACACCACCCCGTCCCAGTGCCGTTTCGCCAAGGCTCTAACACCCCTTTCTTGGGAGGCCAGGCCCTTCCAGGCGGGCCTGACTGGCCTTCTTCACTGAGGTGGCCAGCCGACCCACTTCTCCACGTCCAGCTTTGCTTGCGTCCCTGCCATGCTCAGTCTGCGGGACCGAGGTGAATCCCCGGCAGGCCCTGCGGGGTGCAGCACCAACAGGGCGTGTCCGCCGTGCTCCGAGGACCGCCGGACACGCTGTCACTACAGCACTTGTCTCTACGGTTCCTTCACGTGCCTCTCTGCTGGCAGCACGGAGCCCCTCCAGGCCAGGGCTTCGATACTTGGTGTCCCGGCGGCCCCGACGAGGACCTTGACGTGTTTCCCAGTAGTAAGTCCCCACTGCGCGGCCGGCTGGGCTTCTGCTTCACTGCTCAGGACAGCGCCTCGAGCATTCTCCAGCCTGGACAGCAGTGGGCCTGTTCGCAAGCACAGGAAGGAACCAGGCATCCAGCACCCCTCTCTGGCCCGACAGTGGCTGGCGCCCCTGGACTGGGGATCAGTGCCGGGAGCGCCTTCTAGGTATTGGCACATCCCAAAATGTCGTCTTGTCACCTACGGGGGTTGAAGTACCACCCCACCCACACCCCACAGGTTGCAAGCCACCAGGGTAGGGTACTCCAGAGACGCAACGTATGTGCAAACTTTCACCAAAAAGACTGTTTTTGTCTCTACTCTTAAAACTTGAATCTGAGTCCCCGATGATTAGTCTGAGGGCAACGGATGGCAACATTTCCTTTGTCCTCGTGATGCCACCACTGCTGACGGTGTGGTTGTCGCCCTTCCTTTCTTCCCCCTGGTCGACTTGGACCCCTCCTGGGGTTCGCCAGGGCGCCGTGCGAAGGAACCTCTGGATCAGAACAATCTGGGGTGCCTGTCCTCCCCAGCTCGTCGTGGGGCCTTCTGCTCCCTTCTATTTCTCGCACGTGTGGGCTCCGTCCTACCGCGATGGTTTCCTGAGATGCCCCAGATCCATTTTGGGGACGTACCTTATCTACCCCCAGTTTTCTCAGCTCCTAACCCTCCAAAATGTCTCTAAGTCTTTGAGGAGAGCAGATGCCTTTCTCTGGCCCTTTCAAGTGTAAAGTTATTCCTATAGCTATTTGGAATCCCAAATAGATTGGAAATTTCCCAAGGGCACACACATCCCCGTTTTTATTCTGTATTCCCATGGCAACCATGCATTCAATAAATATAGTTTATGATTATCCATCACAAATGTGGAGATAGCATCCCGTTCTTTCCTGCATAATTATAAACTACGTATGTAGGCCTTTCATGTGTGTACTTTTTCTTTTCGTCTTTTACATTTTAGTTCACTTGAAATTATATTGAATAATTCTGACAGCGCAGTCTCTCCATAAAATGACCAGACGTGGACCATCCGCAATTTACTTCATAAATGCTTCAGCCTTTCTGGCAATGATTATAAGCTTGATCCAGGTCACTGACTCCTTGTATTCACATAGAATTCTAGAATCAGTTTTTATAGCTAGAAAAGATCTCAGGGGTCATGTCGTCTGTAACCCACGCGTGGGACCTGAGGCTCAGAGAAGTTAAAATCTTAACCTAAAGTCACGCAGCTGACTAATGGTCCAACCAAATGTAAAAACTGGGTCTACTCCCCCCACCCCCCTTTCCGGTATTTTTTCCCAATATCTCACGCCCCCTCAAGGTTTGCTTATCCTTAATTCACACGCGTGCAGCAACTGGTTTCCAGTCTCCCAGTCTCAGGAGTGCCTGAGGTCCATTTATGTTCATAGCATCATCGCTCTACTTACGCAGTTACCGTGTGCGTTTTGGATGTAGGAAATGTTAGAGGTGGCTAAAAATGCCGGCACCTTCTCAAGGGGCAACTGGACAGTGAATGCCGACTACATCACAACTCAGTACGATCCCGTTAAAAGGCAGTCCTCACGCTGCTATGAACTAAAAACAATGATAAAAACATGGCAAAGTACTCGGCCTTTGCAAAATGCCATCGTCTCCCAGCCCCTGCCCCCTGGAGAGTGAACAGAGGTCGGACCCTGTTAGTAACAGCCGTTCGGAAGTGGGGTGATGCGGAGGAGGACACGGGGTTTCCCGGTGTGATCGCGGTGTGGTTTCCTGAGCTCGCGAGCCCCGACGCCTGGACTGGCACAGGCGCCTTGGATGGAGATGTCCAGGATGGCCACTGCCCTCCACAGCAGGCCTCGGGGGCCGGGCAGGCACGGGGTGGGGGGGCAGGAGGCTCGGTCAGGACCCCTGCCCCTCCCCCCGCGGGGGCTCTCGCTCTGGAGCAGTTCCCAGGGCATGGCCCGTGTGAACGCAGACCTCCGCCCTTGAATAGCGGCGGCGGCCGGCTTGGGAGAAGAATGGGGGGACTGTCCCCTGACCGGCTCCCAAGGGCTGCCTTGGCAGGGCTGAGCCGATTTCTCGGTGCCACCGCCCATCCCCTCCCCCGAGCACCGCCCGTCGCGGACTAACGACAATGAGGCTGGCGGCTGACCCAGCTGCCCGCGCCAGCCCGTCACCACGGCAACCGCGGCTGCAGGAATGCGCGCTAATTGAAGACCAGTTTCCTCCCACAGTGATGAGCAACAAGTGAAGCAAAAATAGGGAGGCCGGGCTGGAGGCTGCGGGGCTGGGCGGGAGGGGAGCCCGCTCAGCGCTGGGGCGCCCCCAAGTCCCCACCCGCTCTCGTCACAGCGCCCGGCTGGAAGCTCCCAACAGCACATCCCTTACCCCGCAGAGTTTTTCCGTGAACAGATATTACTCAGAGCACCTTCTTGTTGCTGAGCCCCTCGCTAGGTTCAAGTAAATGAAGGGCGACGCATAAATCCCTGGTCCCCACGGGGAAAACGCCAGCTGCTGCCCCGGTCAGCGGGGAAGGGCGCTGACGCTGCGGCGCCCCCAGCCCCTCGGATCTTCAGTTCTCCTCACCCAAGAGGAGAACCTCCAAGGTGGCATCACCTGTAAAGGTGGGGAGACTGTCCCAGCACTTTGCCAGGATGTTTTCAGTTCATGCCCTTTATCTTGACATAAATGACCAAAAGCCCCCCCCCCCTTCACTCTTAAGGACCTCCTCGTCTGGACGATAAATTCTAAAGTCACCCTGTCTAGTCCTTCCAGGGCCACCCAGATCCTCAGCCAAGTCGCAGGTGCTCCCCAGAGCCCCCCTTACTAACCGAACGGCCTGTGTGCCCTAACCCTTGTCTTTAGGGAGCAAACACCCAGTCATTGGGGGCCATCCACTGAGAATTGGGGGCTCCCAACAGCCACCGAAATAGAGCAACCAGAAGACAGCACGCTGGGACAGTGTCTGAAAACCCACCTGCAGGAGGATTCCCACAGGGCCGTGCAGGGTCGCCGCCGGCCCTGGACAGATGTCACGGCGAAAACGTGACTCTGTGAGTGACGGGCCCGCCGATCGGCAGATGGCTCGTGAAGGCAGCTGCCCGTGCGAGCCGGAGGCAGACCCGCTCTCTCGCAGGAGTCCCAGGATGCAGCATGCCCTGCAGAGGTTCCCACGGATGAGGGGTGACACACGGCAAGGCGACGTGCGGACGCGGAGGGGCGAGGCGGGACCTCGCACTCGCGGGTGCCCTCGTCCTCACGGCGGGTCTCACATGGAGCTTCTGTTACTCCTGCCCGTTTGTACAGCAGAGGAACCCAGGCCCGTCTACACGGCCTCGTCCGAGGTCACCCCGGTGCACCCAGGCCGAGGGCGTCTGGCCCCATGCCTTGCTCTTCACAGGGGGCCTTATCCAGGACCGCACGGACCTTTGGCCAAGGTCAGGACTTTGCAGCACCGGTGCTGTTGACATTCGGGGACGGGCGATTGTGTCAGGTGCAGGAAGCTGTCCTGTGCACTGTCCTTGGCCTCTGCCCCTAACTGCACAGCACCCCACAAGATGCGACCACCAAAAACGTTTCCAGACACTGCCAAATGTCTCCCCGGGGGGCGAAGTGGCCCTCTCTTCAGAACCGATAGCCCAGATATTTAATAACAAATACAGTTGTACCCTTCTCTTGTATTGTTCTCTACTTGCTTTGAAAATACAGTTTTTACCTTTACCAAAAAGCAGTGATTTGTATAGGGACAAGACAACGTCGTTTATTTCTTCTGAATCCTCACTGTGCTAAGGACGTCTTATCCAAAAATTACTGGTTAGGTTTAAATTCATAATTTAAATGTAACTCATACTCGAAGCAAAACCGGCTCCGCTCCGTGGCACCTCTCAAAGATCAAGGCCACAGCCAGGCAGCGCTGGGCGCTGCCCCGCGGCCCCTGTGAGGAGTCGGGTGCCAGCCCGGTCTCTGGAGGGACCACGGCCCACTCCGGGGCAGACAGCCGCTGCCTTCTTGACAGTCCTGTCGGGAATCGGGTTCTAGCTGATGCCTGGCTGGCTCTTCTGCCTCTCCCTTCTCCTCCAACCCTTCAACACAGATTTCTGGCTCGCCTCAAAACCAGGACAAACAGAGCCGTCATCTCCGTAAGCCCAGGACAGAGGAGGCCAGGATGAGTTCAGAGGGCTGGCTCATCGGGCATAAAAAGCTTGTTCTAATGAGTCTCTGTCCCTCCTTCATGGCAGCCACTGGCCTAGGCCGTGGATGCTCTGCTCCTCGGTGAGATGCAGGAAGAGACAGGAGGGCACGGAGAAGCCAAGATGTCAGCTCTTCTGGAACTCTGAGGGCACAGGTGTCCGGGGAAGACAGAGGACGGTTCTGCTCCCCGTGGAGAGGCAGCTCCGCCCTCAGTCTCTCCTGTGGGGCCAGGACATCTGAGGCATGGTCTACAAAGGAAACTGTGGGCGCGGTGCAGTCAGAAGGTGCTCCACGGGAGACACCCCGGGGTTACGGCTAGAGCGTGGCTCCGTAATTAATTCCTTCTCTCCCTCTGCCAGGAGTAAACTTCTTTCTTCTCCTCCAATTCTTTCCCGTCTTCCTCTGTTTGTAAATGGTCCAGTGAGACAGCAACAGCCACTCTCAGAGATCAAAGTTTTACCAGGCAACAAAGACCGCCGAAGAGGCTGTTGCCATGGGAACTGCTGGGCTGAAGCCCTTTTAATCAGCAAATCCCCTCGGTTAGCACGGGGCTGGGGCTGGCAAAGGATGGGAGGGGGAGGGGAGCCTTGGCAACAAGTAGCCCTTCTAAACACCAGAACTAATGTCTGCTGGAGGGGGTGCAGTGGGGTTCAGAAAGACGGGGTGGGGGCAGGGAGGGGGAGCTGGAGCATTTCTGCACAGCCTGAGAAACACATCCGCCTAAAACCCCCGAAGCCGTTTCTGGGACGGCCCCTCCAAGAATTTTCTGATTTCGGACTGTGTTCTAATGGCTTTTCAATGCCAACAGGCAGAAGGTTTATTTAGACCAGAATGACAATTCTAGGCTCAGCACTGTGAAATGCTTGACTTAAAAAAAAATCGCGCGCACCTGTTCCTCGCCCCCTGCCCAGGTAGGCCGTGCTCTGCTCCTGGTAAGCCCCAGGAGGAGGTGGGGGGAAACAGAAGCATGACAGGAAGCCAAAGGTATTCATGTCCTTCATGGGGCGAACGAACCCCGATTTGGCGCCTCCACACGGGGACCTGGGGGAGCGAGCCGTTTCCGGTTTCCTGGAATTGGCATCGATTTCGACCTACGAAGAAGCAGACGTTGGCGAAGCACAGACCACGTCAGCGGCGTCTGCGTTTGCTGCCTGGCATTCTCTTCTTGTTCAGAGACAATCGCCCCGTTTCCCGTCAGGAAGCTGCTCCTTTCCCCTTCCCTGCCACCCGCGTGGTGCCCCGGGGGCTGCTGGCAGGCCGGCGCCTCGCCAGCGCAGCCTCCCCAGGACTTCTGCTGAAACTGGAGAAAGGCGCTTTGTCCCCTGAGACGGAAGGTGTCAAGGCCACGGACGCCTGGGCCTGCCGGGGCCACTCTGTCCCGCAGGGACGCTGCCTGAGAGCGCAGCCGAGAGAGGAGCCGAAGGTTCTGTACACAGTCTGAGCACTGGGAGTCCCCGGGCTGGCAGCCGGGAGGGCTTTTGGACTTCCCAGTTCCCTGCGCCAGAAAGTCCCCCTCTGCCCGTTTGGGTGTCTGCCCCTTGCGATCGAAAGAGTTCGGAAGAACACGGCAGTCAGCCCTGGACGGTGCGGTTTTGAAGAGGTGTTTTCGTCTTTCATACCTCTCTGTGTTCTTTGACATTTTACAATAAACGTGCATCATTTCTTTTTTCTAAGATAGAAACAATATTAGAGCAGAACAAGACAGCAGTATTTGAGGCTTCGCCCTACATGAAGAATTAATTCCGCAAACTTTTAAAGTCAGAATCATGGGAGGGACTCAAGGCCCCTTGGTTACCCCACTATCCTGGACAAGGGACGTGTCCCACGGCCAAAGCAGCGACGGAGCTTCTACCATTGCCCTCAACCGGCCACAATTGCCAGAATGTGTTATTTACTGTTAGAAAAGTTCTTAGCTTTACTCTAAACGCACCCCGGTTCATGTCTTCTGCCCTCGGTCCAGGACACAGGGGTGTGCATCCAGCCACTTTTCCTCAGGACCCTGTCCCTCCTTTTTCTATTCAAAGGCCCTTAAAAAACAAGCTCCCGCATGGGACACCAGAAAGGAGAGGTCAGGCCCCCATATCGCACAGAGAAAGAAGTAAGAACAAGGCGAGCCGCGTGTAGAGTTTTAAATAACAGCATCTCTGCTTGAGCCTTCCTGGACGGCGAGGCCCTTTTCCTGCCAGCTGGAGCCGCCGGGGAACTTTATCCCCATCCAAACAGTGGCATGGATCCAGGTTATAAACAGCCTGTCCTCACCGCTGCGCCCAGCCCGCGTCGAGCTCAGAGTGCCAGGTTTCTGGACACTCCCACCTTCTGTGACTGTGCTGGTTTGGCCCTCCAACCCCAAAGGTCTGTCTAAATATTTCTAAGGCGCTTGTCACTGTCATTTCAAAGCACGCAAGACACCGTGTGCTTTATTCCCAGCTTCGGAATGACCTGACCTTCTGAATCGTCAGAACGTAAGGAGCACTCGGTAGAGTTCCCGCGTTCCACGGTGGGTCAGTCGGTTGGCCCCCCCGTTTCTCCGAATCACTTGTCTTCCGAGATTTCTGGACCACCGAAAGAAGCATTCACACCCATTTCTAGATGGTTCAGACATTTGGGGAAGGGCGGGTCAGGCTCGGTGGGGAGGGAGCAATCTAGGCGAGAACAACTATGCCTTCAAAGTGGGGGCCCTGGTCGGTGGTCATCAGCAGTTTCACTGAGAAATACAGGGGAGATGCTAGCGCTGATTTGAGGTAAGGAGAAACCGTTGTGTGACCTCAGGCAGCAGCCACGCTTCAAGAAGCAACCTGTAGCTTCTTAATACAGACAGGCCGGGGGGTCTTGTAGGAAAAGGTGAGGCTCGGACTCAAAACTCTGGGGTTTGAGCACTGACATTTTTTTCCACTGGGATGACAGTTATGAAACCTGAACATTAAATTCTCACTTGGAGAATGGGAACATAATGCCCACTCTCCCGCCTCCCAGGGTTTTGGAGAAGAATTTCATGAACTACGAGTTATTCTCAATGCACATTAATATTCATAGTAGACGTGGTAATGGCCACTTCGGGGACACGCACTGCTTTCGGAGACATCCCATCCTTCCTTTGTGACAGTGCCCCGGGTTACTCTGGGGAATTAATTCTGCTCCATATCCTGAAAGAGTACCACCGAGAGTCCCCGATCCCCTGAGGCTAAGCAGTGGACACCTGTCCAAACGAGCCACTGAGACTCTCTCTCCTGAGACTGATTCTTTTTTTAAAATATTTTTTTTCAATTACAGTCGACATTCACTATCGTATTAGTTCCGGTATACAATGCAGTGATTAGACATTTACATGACTCGTGACGTGATGGCCCCAATAAGTCTAGCAACTGACGTCACAGCCGTGTGACACCGCACGTAGTTATTTTAGCATGATCACGTATGTTCTCTGTGCTGGACTTTACATGCCTGTGACTGTTTCTGTAACTAACTTGTGTATCTTAACCCTCCCCTTACTCGCCCTGGCCCCCTCCCATCTGACGACCACCAAAAACTGTCTGTGAGTGAGACTGATTCGTGAGTAGGAAAACGCAAGAGCAGCAAAAAACAGTCGCGCTGAGGCTTTTCCAGCCAGGGAGCCCGGAAACGATGTCTGTTAATTTTTGCCGCACAGATGCTGGGGCGTCTCCGGCAGGGCAGGGACTATGCCGTGTTCATCGAAACGTTTTTACTATCTCCTGGACACAAAATAACGGCGGAAGTGACCCATGTCGCTGTCAGACCTGGTGCCGAAAAAGTCCCACGTGCCCTACCTCGCCCGCTCTTCCTGTGCAGCTGGGAGCGAAGGCCTTCGGTACAGCAGAGCCAAACGACGGAGAAGCCTGGCCCCCGACACCCCACCACCTGCGACAAGGTGAAGTAACCGGCTCCCATCGTGCCGAGCCCGAGATTTGGGTTCGTCTTTACAGAGGCCAACAAGACCGACCCTGATATACCATCACCCTCTCCAGGGACCGCCTTCCCAGCCTTGCCATTCTGCTCTCCTTCCAACGAGTTCCTATCTGCTCAAGTTAGCCAGTGTCTCCTTCCGTAGCTTTCACAGTCCCTGAGGGACCCATCGCTGGTAACAATTCAAATACCTAGACAGAGAATTACGACCAGTGAGATGAAACCAGGGTATCTCACTTGAGACTGTGGTTTTTTACTGTATTGACACTTTGTAAGTCGACAAATATATACATATGTACACACACACACACACACATGCACACACACACGCACACACACACTCAGCATCGACTAACATTTAAGAGGCCACAGACTAAGTCTGTTACAGATCACTAAAAAAATGACGCGCTCGAGCGTCTTTACTGTAGACACCGTGCTAGGCACGGCGGATAGAAGGGTGGGTGCCAGCGGGTCCCGGGCCCCGCAGAGCTCGTGGCCTGCTGCGTGGAGAAGCTTCCAGCGCCGCGCCGAGTTCCTGGAGGTCATTTTCTCATTTATCCAGGTCGTCCCATCGCCCACGTTCATCTGCTGTTTAATCCGAGAGCTTAAGAATTGAAGTAAAGCTCAAAAGTAATGGAAGCACCTTTTCCTATGCAAAAAAAAAAAAGCCTGATATGACTCATAAGATGGTTTCCACCCTCACGAGGACAGAGACGTCACTGCGCCTGAGGACATCCGTCTGCAGATGTCCCCGGGAGTGAGCAGTTCCTCCTTCACATGGCGGCACCCTGCCCCGTGACCTGCACTCCTGGTCCACGGACAGGCTCCCTGTCCTTTACCCTAAACCAGCCTTCCAGCCATTCCTCATAGAAAATTCACCGGCCGGATCAGCGGCTCGTGGAGGTTGAAAGTAGCAAACTGTGGACCTGGTTTTCTGCCCCCTGAGGGCTTTGCCTCCTGGGCAGACATCCGGAAATCGGGTTGCTCTCCCAGTCTCACTCACAGAGGACGCCTCCCAAACAGGCCTGCACGACTCAACGACCAAATCATCAGACCTTTCAAAAGCGCAGCAGTATTTCAGAAAATTCTGTCGAGGGTGTCGAGACAGAGAGGACCCGGAATTTTGGCAAGTAAATGCAGTTCTGTATGCACCCAGAAAGTTCTCGCAGACGTCAGACTGACCCCTTCAAATAACTAGCACGGCTAGCGTTGCCCTAGGTCGTTCACGTGGCACGGTGCTCCCGCTTTGGACGGTTCCGATGGATGGGGGACGCAGCGGGGCCGGTCCTCCTCCCGGAGGACCCAGCGTGCGTCTGCTCTAACGCAGACGAGCCGCCTCCGCTGTGTCCCGCCGATCCGCAGCCTCCCCACTTCCCCTTCATGATGCTTTCAAAGCGACGCTGGTGTCCGCCCTTCATCTTTCCCCCCATCGCTGGCAACCCATTTTCATCTGAGCCCCCCTTCCGCCGCCTCTTTGTGTCCCGAGGATGCAGCGCCTCTGCCCAAGTCGCTTTGTAGGTTTTGATCCTGGGAACGCGCCCCACACCCTCAGCGCACCCTCAGATGACAAGCCTCTCTCTTCACCACCCCATGTGGCGCTGGGACCGGATGATTTGAAGTGGCCTCCACCTGGCCTCCTTTCCGCACGGACGATTGCTTCCTCTACGAATGGCTGCACCGGCCAAATAAGTGTGTCCACCTTAGCTGACTGCAGTCTCGGTGACCTGCTTGTCCCTTCCGACCTGGCCATTAATGCTGCACGATTAGAGAAATTTCTCTCTTTGTCACCTTCTGAGTTCCCGAGTCAGAGCAGACCCCAAATCCGATTTCCCGGTCTTCTTTCCAAATGTCCATATAAGCCTTTTACTTTTTATTTCCTTCTTCATATCTGTCGTGATTTCCATTCCTTTACAAATCACAGCAGTCATGGCTTTACTTTTCGGGCCCAGGGTGTGTATTTGAATTAAGTCAACCCTCTGATGAGGGTTAATTGTTATTAGGTAAAGGGTTAACTATGAATAAATAATTATTAGCTGAACCTATTTTGTAAACTATGATATTAAGGCAGTGGAACAGGTGATTTGCCGAAGTCACACAGTCACGATAGACAAAAACTAAAAATCCCAAGGTGCAAATTCCACTTTCTCCCTGGGCGCTGAGTTTACCATGTAGGGTAAAAATTAACTTTCAACCTGGTTTGTCTTTAAGAGAAAACACCCTTAAATATTACCCCCAAATGTGATCGTCTGGCTTCTTGAAAGCTCCAAAAAATGTAATTTCTTTTGAAAAATGGCTTCAAGTGTTTGCCTTTTCTCCTACAGTTAAGGTGGTTTCTCTTCTCCATTTCTATGGTTTATTCTAATTTCCTTGTTCAGCCAACATTTACAGAGTACAAAACATGTGCTCAATTTTCAGTTCAGACAAGGAGGTCATCTCTCGCCGACATTCCTCCAGTGAACGAAAGAGGAAAAACAGCCAGAAGTAATGAGTTTTCATTTATGAAGAAATTAGTAAGGATCGGATATGTGTGCTTTGAGAATAACTCAGACACTTCTAGGTTTCAAGAAATCTGCCTTCCAGGTGGACACCAGCACATGCCTGCCTCTCTCCATTGACACCTTTTCTTCTTCGGCTCCTCAGCACGTGACAGAGGTGATGGATGGAAGGTTCTGGGCTCTCAGGAGATCCTGACCCACCAGGGAAATCCTTTCTCTCAGTGGTCTCTACCCTGCTTTGAGAACTAACTATGGCATTTTCTTCAACAATGAGCATATAAAAAGATAAAGAAAGCTTAGAGCAGATAGAAAGCAGAGTTAAAGGTGCCAAGGGAAGGAGGGAAAGAAGGAAAGAATAGAAACCTCGGAAAGCAGAAGAAACGCTGGGGCCGTGCTGGAAAGGGGGCCCCGGCTTCCAGAAACGAGGTAGCAGAAGCACAGCTCTGTCCTTAAAGGCGCCTCGAACACCGGTTTGTCTGGGCAGGAAGGACCCAGCCGGCTGACGGCCGACCGAGGAGCCCTCCAGCCTGGACGCGCACCGAGGGCTGTCGCTTACCCAGCACCAGCAGCTCCACCGAGTCCTCGTTTTTGCCCTCCAGGTCGTCAGGGGTCGTGATGACACAGTAGTAGAGCCCGCTGTCTCCCCACGCGAGTTTTCCAATTTGAAGGTCTGCATCTGAAATCACGGAAAGAAAGGCTCAGTCCTCGCCCCGGCCTCTGAGAGGGCCCTGGCCGCGGGGACTGGCGGGGAGGGAGGGGTGGTCCCCCCCACTCTGTGGGCTGCTGCTTTACCTGGCTGGCGGCTGACAGGTGTTTGCCTTATCCAAACCAAACCTACCCAGTGACAAAAGCCAGCACCCCTGAGGCTAGAGATGGAGAGCAGCACCGGGATCTGGTCTTGCTCCAAGGACAGAGAGGACAGCTTTCAGCCCAGCGGGCAGAGGCCCCTGACAGCCAGGTAAATCCCAGAATGACTCTGGACTCCTGGACGAGCACTGGCTTCACAGGAGTTCTTCAAAGTTCCAATAATAAAATAGGTCACATACGACTCTTCGGGCCTTTTCTTGGCCAAAGCTTTAGGGAGCAGGGGAAAGGGTGGAGTTGGGGCTGGACCAGTGGGGGCCTGGTGCGTGCCCGCCTCTGCTGGCAAAGGGTCTCTGCTTCCCGAGTCTGGGCAGGCAGGGTCAAGGGTCTGACAAGAGCCCTTTTCCGCCAGAACCTGCTTCTGTTCTGTTTAGGCTCGGAACCCTATTCTTAAGCTCACCTCTGTGTCTTCTTAAGTTATCACTACAATCCCTTTTCCCCCCTCACCATCTTGTTAAAGCAACTTCCTAGGCCTCGCAATGCTGCCATCTCCCCTCAGATCAAAGCCTCGAGGGCCCGACGTCCCCTTGTGTCGGGGAGGGACAGAACCAGCGCCCCGCCCAGGCCCAGGGTTCAAAGCAGAGGCGGCGTTACCGTGGACGATCGTGATCTCTCTGCCCCTGTAGAAGTCTCCCAGGGTGACGGTCGAGCCCTGTTTCGAAGCGACCACTCGGACAGTCCTCCTGCTGTCCAGGCAGTCCAGGTAGGGGTCCCACTCCAGGTTCCTCTTGCTGAGAGCCTGGGCCCGGGCAGAGGACATGCCCAAGGACTCCCCCATGCGATCCTGGCAGTAGGACTTGAACTTCCACTGCACGACCGCAGGCTGATGGGAGGACGTGGAGAAGTGGCAGCGAAGCACAGTGGGCTGGAAGAGCATGGCCACCTTCTTCTTGTCGGGCGCTGTGACCTGAAGGCCGTCCGCCGCGGCTGCAAAACAGAACGCACGGGCCCCGGTGGCATCCACGTCCCGGGCCCCACCGCGCGCCGCGCAGTCACGCCGCCCGCGTCCCGGGCCCCGCCGCGCCACCCGCGTCCCCGCCCTCGCCGGTCTCCCGTTTGTTCCATCGCGGCTCACGGCATCGGCGTCCACCTCGGCCTCCTGGCCTGGAAACCCACCGTCACTCCCAGGGCCCAGGCGGTCACCACGTCACGTCAACCCGCCCTCTTCACATCGTCAACAGTCCCTCCCTCTTCTTTGAGCCCACATTTTAAAGCCCCCTCCATTTCTCGCTTGTAACATCGCAGTAACCCCTCGCCTGGGCCCCGGCCTGCACTCACCCCCAGGTGGTCCCTCCTTGCTGCAGTTCAGGCAACGTCCCTAAATCGGACCACATGGTTCTCCCTCTTAACACCCTCATTTCCTGTGGCCTTCGGGACAAAACCCAAAATTCTGGGCAAGGCATGTAAGATGCTCCGTCATCCAGCGCCTCTCACCTCCTCGGCCTCACTTACTGCCTCTATGGGAGCCCCAATCCCCAAGGACACCAGCTTCCCCAAGCGGGACGTGCTGGCTCACCACGGGGGGTCTTGGCATGTGACGTTTCTTGTTTCTGGAATGTTTTTCCTGCTTCTTTCCCTGGGAAACTCCCGCCTTTCAAAACCCAGTTGAAAGGCTTTTTGCAAAGCCTTCTCTGACCAGTCAGTGCATTTGTCACTTCCTCCGCTGTGCCACCAGTGTCCCCAGCATTCTCCTCTAGACATTTATTATGATAACTTTGCACGTGTTCATTTTCATGCCCGTCACCCCCATCAGACTTGGCAGGTCAGGAATGTGCTTCATCTTGCTGTCCTGGCTTGTGAAGCCCATAGGCACTCAACCAATATTTGATAAATGAGGACGGGGAAGCCAGGAAGTATGACTCTGGGAGGAAGTGACTTCCCTTCCAGGTGGTGAAGAAGCAAAGGGGACAAGAGATGAAGGGGAAGTGACGGCTTTGAGATAAATGGAGAATTTCAGATCAAAAGCAGCAGACTACGTTCAAAGGCTTAGCAGGGAAACCAGAAAAAGGCGGGGGAAGGCTAGAAAGCGGACGAGACGTGTAAGTGGTGAAAAAGTCCAATCCGAGGTTTGGTGTCCAAGAAAGAGAGGGAAATTTCAGTGAATGAAAGACCAGCATTGTGTTTGAGAGGCACGGGACCTCTGTGAACTCAATGGAAAGATCTAGAAATTCTGAGCAAAGAGAACATGTCTTCCTCAGGCGAATGGGAAAGTCAGGAGCTCCTAGCGTGATCGGAGGTTAGAAGCCAATGCAGAATTGTGATCGGAGGCAGAGAAAAGGGAACGTGAACAGAAAGGCATCGGAAGGAGGTTCGGAGGTGACCCCGGGAGCCTGCCAAGGCAGCTTCTAGAGTTCCACCTGGGCTTGCAGGTGGACTTGAGGCGTGCGAAAGGACTGGTGTCCGTGGGTGCCCCGCCTGTCATCACTGCCAGCGTTCACTGTGACATCCTGCAAAGCACACTCACAGCTGTCACACACTTATCTGGGACTGCTTCTGGAGAAGCGCCCTTGAGAAGACGCGATTCTGCAATCTGTACTCGGGTCTTCCGGTTCGCAGACCGGGGTCTCTGCGGAAGCACCTGGAGAAACGAGGCTCTAATTCCCGCGAGGAGACAAGGGTTTCTGCTCCCTGCAGAACTGGGATGTGGACGCAACGGGGTGCTTAAGATTTAGCAGCTCTTAAGGTGTTTTGGACCGACCAAGCGTTCCACAGCTACCTGCAGAGTGCCTGAAGGAAGGGAGGAGCAAAGGGATGAACTTCTAGGACTCTGCAGGGGACACTGGCTGAGTCAGCCATACATGGTGTCAAAGAGATAGGGCTTTGGCTGTCATCCGGCCATAGTGGCCGTGAGGCCTTAACGAGGCCTTAACGAGGCCTCTGGAGCCACCCCACCAGCAAAACGAGCCTCGTAATCCTCACGGGGTTGTTAACCAATGTTATGTCATCGGTCACCTGCAGAGCACTGTGACCGTGACTGGCAGAGGGCAGCTCTCAAATGCTGCTCCGTCCCGCACCTCCCGGCTGTCCACCGCCATGAGGTCCGACGACAGGCAGACTGCGGAGGTCAGCCCCATGGACGCACAAGTCATTCCCACCTGGAAGTTCACGGAGGCGCCACCCGGCTCCCAGGCCCAGGGCTTCCGCGCCCCGCCCCCACATGGGCGTGGCTCACTCCATTCGCCCCGACTCACAGCTGGATTAGCAACAGAAATCCCTTCACAGTTGTCTCTAAATGCCCTCTGCATTACTTTGAGTGTCACGATTCTGCTTCGAATCCCATTCACCTCCCCAATTTCCAGGTAACAAAAATGGGACAGAAGGTGAAGGGGCTTCAGTGAGCCGTGGCTGAAGTTGGATGACTGACGACAGGCACTTGACCCCACTGCCTTCCGGCCCTGCGACTGACCCAGCTAACGTGGAAACCACGTGGCCCAGCCTTTCTGGGATTAAAAAACCAGCCACGGAGGCAGGTGCAGCACAGAAGTGGGGGGGGGGGGAGGGTTGGCTTTTGGTTTTGAGAGAGAGTTAAGTATGGGGGGGGGTTGTTCATTAGATGATTATGGAGAATCATCCCCTTCCCAGCTCTGCTGCTTTGTTAATGAGGCCGCTGCTCCACCGAGCCCTTGGACCCCTTGAATTGTTCATAGAGGTGACTCGGTGCTCAGCCTCTTCCGTGGCAGACACATAAACTCGTGCCCCAAAGCGTAAGGAATACGTTCTCAGAGACACCTGCCCAGTTACGCGTGAGAGGCGAGGCGTGGCTTTCGGAGACGGTCCTAAAGGCAGAATCCCAGCGGCACGACGCGGGCGCATCCGTCAGCGCTTACGAGGCTCCGTTTTCTCACTGGTGAGACCCGGATAACAGTAACTTCCTCACGGGGTTGTTTGAGGGAGGCACGGGGTTTTACCCTAAGCGCCTGGATAGCGTGGTATGCAGTAAGCGCTCGATAAATGTAGTTGTTACCGCTGCCGGCAAAGAGTCCGTTGACCTCCATGCAGTTATGAACCTGGAGCCGGGTGCGCACAGGCGTCGGTGTGGGACGCTGTGTGCCACGGCCAGTGACGGGACCGCACAGGGACGCCAGGCTGGGTAACGCGGAGTTCACAGGTGCAGCACCCTGCGCATGCGCATCACCTTGCAGGCACACACGCACCGCCTGGAAGCCAGGAACGGGCGGAAGCCCTGCGTGTGTGTGTGTGTGTGTGGTGTGTGTGCACACGCATAGCCAGTGTGCACATGCAGGCCTCAGCGGAGACCGGGATCCACGCTGAGGGTGGAGCTGGGAACTGGAGAGGACGGGCGAGGACTCCCCCGGGAGTGCCAGTGTGTCGGATTCAGGGTGATGAGAGACGAGTTCGAGAGGAAGCTGACCACGCCAATTCCTGCTTTCGCTCCGGGACCTTCCGACGGACAGGGCGAATGCCGCCTCTGTTCCACCCCTGCCTGGCCAGGTCTGCGGGGAGCCCGACTCGCGCTGCGGGCAGGGGCCTGGAGCTGTGCTTTGGCCCCAATCCCAGCTCTGGGAGGGCTCGGCCCCCCTATGCCCTCCCACCAGCACCCCTTCCCCTCAGCCTGCCGCCCTGGTGCTGTACCCCCACCCGCGTGCCCCACTGGGCCGCAGCCTCGCGCTGAGCTCCAGCCTGCACCCTGCGCCCGGTGCCAGCCCCTCTCCCGGGGCTTAGGGATTGTTCCCTGTACCCCTCACCGTGATGGACCCAAATCTGAACTCATGATGCTGCCACCACTTCCAGCTTCAAAAAGTGCCTCTCATGGGACCCCACGCCTACCCCCAGATGGGGCCCCTCAGAGGCAGGAGCTAACAGGGGGAGGAAGAAGGCTGGCGGCCCCCGGGGCACACGGAGGGCTGGGCTGGGGCCGGGTTAGTCCTCAGCGCGGGTTCTTACTCGTCCTTCGTTCTGTTTCGCCTCTCGTCAGATGCCAAAAACGTGGCGCTTCCTATGCTGGAGTCTGTACAGGCTGAGAAGGTCATCTCTGAATGCCAGGCAAACAAAGGAGGGACTCTCAGCCTCCTCGGGGTGCTCGTCAGCAGCCCCAGTCTGGGGAATCTTACTTCCATGGCCCCTGCCGCCAGCAGCTCCCTCAGGCCTCGTCTGCGTGTTTAACTTCAGATCAGTTACGAGCCGTCAGATTAAGCCCGTCTAAAACGCACTCGGCTTCTCCTCTCTTCCCGCCTCAACCGCCGCTTGTGAGCTGCCCGCTCTCTGCCAGTCTAGCCGCATCCTCCTGCCTCAGAGCAGTCACAGCCGTGACAATGGCCTCTGTCCCTGGCCACATCGGTCGGTCAGCAAGTCTGTTCTTCTCTCAGATTTGACTCTTCCCTGTGCCCCCGCCACGCCCGTCCGTCAGCTTTCTCTTCCTGCGACCAGATAATAGCTACGAGGTGCTGCCTGGGTGTCAGAAGTTGGGTTAAGCACTATTCACGTATATCTTAATGAATTCTCTCCAAAGAAACCAGTAAAGTAGGTATTATTCTTATACCCATTTTTTAGAGGAAGAAACCAGTTCTCAGAGAATGTATGTATCTTGCCAACATCTCAGAGTTTGCAGGTGACAGTCAGCTTGAGCCCAGGCTGAGCTCCGGAGCTCTGGAACCATCACAGCGCCGGGGCCCCATCACCACCTTGGATTCATAGCAGCCTCCCCAGTGGGCCCCTTACGTCTTTGGGCTCACACACATGAGCGAGCACGTGCTGGCTGGGGAAGGCTGGGACTCTGTGAGTCCAGGCCCTGGTGGCACCAGAAGGGACTGCTGTTTCAAAGCTCTCATGGAGAAATTTACAGAGGTGCAGAAGAGAACCCGTGGCCTTCCCGCAAACGAAAACAAGAATTCCAGGAAGCAAGAGGGACCACTTCGGGAAGACGAAAAAGAAGCGAAGTGAGGGAAGGGGTCGTACTCTCTAGAACACGTGGAAAGATTAGGATGTATGACCAAAGAAGCACCAGATGGCACGTCGAAGATTACAGGTGTCTTTCTGCATTCGCAAAGGAGGGAGCTGTCACCAGGGCCACCAGCCCTTTCTGTTCTGAACTTGCCCCATCGTATGCCTGAAAACTGCCCCCAACCAACTCAAGTTCAATCAAAAACGTGTTAAACACTATGCTAAGTTCTGGGGAAATGGGTTTAAAAGACCAGTTCCTGATCTTGAGAAATTCACTAGAATTTCAACTCAGTTTCTAACTCTCAGGTCCCCGAGGGCAGGGACCAGGGTTTGGTTGACGTGTGTCCCCCAGTGTCCAGCACAGCCACCAAATGTAGCTGCAGCTCACGTCACGTGGACTGCATCAGCCAATGAAGGAACAAATGACAGAGTGAGTCCGAAAGGCCTTTCTTAGCAAGTGGCCCCCCATGCAGAGAAAGGACCCTGGCCAGTATCGAGGAAAGCTGCCTAAAAATAGAGGGATGAATGACAGCTCGGAGCAGCAGCCCCTGTCTGTCTCACCGGGGGTCCCCAGTCACCAGGCCAGGGCAGATCAGCTCCAGGTGCTGACGGCGCCTCCCGGGAAGTGGCAAAACAAGGTCCTGCCCCAGTTCTCAAGTATAAAAGGATTCTAGACACGGAGAACTCACTGTGTTCTGGGGAGAACAACAAAAGCGGTATCTGAAGCGATGCTGTTCTTATTTTTTAGCACTTAAATTTTTTTTCAAAGCAAGTTCCTTTTCCCCGCAAGTTGTAAGCTGTTCCTGTGCCGCAACCTCGGGGGAGGCGGACCTTATACGCACAGCCCCATCTCAGAGAAGACAAAGGCAGCTGCAAAAGGTCGGCGGGAATCATCGCTGTTAGCGAAGGGGCGTCTTTAGAAATTGTGTCTGCCGCTCACCCACCCCTTAACTCTTGAAGTCCCACAAGTGGGATCCGACCTCGGAATTGCCCGTTGCGCATGTTGGGACGCCTGAGGCTCATCTCCATCTCCCCGTGACAGCCGTAGACGCATTCTCTGCTTTCAGATGTCTTTAAGAAAGTTGTCTTTGGTCTTGACACTTTTAACATGTCCCAGTTTCCGAAGACGTCGTTCTAGGGACAGCTGATGGGCAGGTCCTCTTAAGTGTGAGACGTGAGTAAGGAACCGTCCAGTATCTCCCCCAGGTCTGACCCACATCCAGACGAGGAGAGAAACCTCGTGCATCCATCGATGGCCTCGTCGGGGTGGGAGCAAAGCACTGGGGGGAGAGGGGAATGTCGACATATAGGTCGAGGTTCAGAGGCCAAGAAAATGCAGCTTGACTCTCCTCACCCCCAGAACAGGAACCATTCATCTTTTTCCTATCTGTGGGTTAAAAACAGAATCGAAAGGCTTCACAATGACCGCAGACACGCCCTCGGTGTTTGCCTAGCCTCTGAGCCTGGTCCTCCAGCCTCGCGCTGGCTCTGCGTGTTAGCCAGCTTCCTCCCGATAAATCCCTTTCCTGCCTAACGGGGCCAGGATCGGTTTCTCTTGTTGGCTCCCTGACTGCGTGAGTTATTTCAGGGTTGGGGTGACCAGCTGTGCCACGTGAAAACCGTGATGGGCAGCAGCACCCCCTTTCCCACGGGGCCACGGGAAAGGCCGCGCCACCCATGCCCGGGCGGGCTTTGCTCACGGCCTGGCCGTCATCTGCGGCCAGTACACACAGGGCTCGCGTGTCCCATGTGTTCCCCGAGCCCCGCGTCCCTGTCCTCTGCCTCCTCTGTGCCGATGGGAGCCGGAAGGGTCTCTCCTTTGCGCCTGACTTGCCCCAGGCCCGCTGGCTGACCTGCTACTCCATGGGGACCAAAGCCCTGCTCCAGAGGCCAGTCTCTAGCCATGGGACAGGGGTGCCCCGGAAGCTGTCCTGGTTCCTGGGGGCGGGGCGGCTTCTGGGGTGGAGTGGCCATGTGCACGGAGGAAACCGTGAGAAGGCTCTGTCACCCTTCCTCGGCTCACCTATGTTCCAGTCTAGGCCTCTCCCCTGCGCTCCGGACCTGAACACACGACCGGATCCTCCATCCGGACGTTACACAAGCACCTCGGACCCATCACTCCACAGGCGGAGACACTAAGCGAGCCCATAGAAACGCATTGTAGCGTGTAAATAAGCAAGGACAACGATCACATGGTACCTTTCCTTTTATTCCTGATGGGGGGGTGGGGGGAAGAGGCATAAAAGCTAAAATAGTTGGACGGAGTGGAGAGGTGAGAGGTTCCTGGAACACGACGTTGAGACCGGTCCCCACCTGACCACATGTCACCGTACGTCACCGCTCCGTGTGGACCCCGTCCTGACCACGGAGCGCCGGCCGCCGCCCCCGCTTCCTCTGAGAGGCCTGGCCAGAGCCCCCTCCCTGCTGGCGCTCCCGTGCGGACCGCCCACTGCCAGGGAAAGGCTGTGGAAACCGGCCCCGGGGGGCTCTCCGCTGGGTGGGGGGGCGTAAAGGAAAAACGGACCTGTCGCTCTTTCGTTTTGGTTTCTAACTCGCTCCGATTGGGAAGAAGTTCAGAACCGTGGCGTCGTAGAGCTGACACCGACCTCAGCAGTCCTGTCATCCGGCGGGTCATGAGACCCGGCTCCCCCGGCAGCAGCCGGGTCCCCTTCCACGAAGCCTTCCCGGCACCCACGCTGCCAGCACGGAACGGGGCGCGGGCCCCCGCACTGCGCACGGCCACAGAGCTGCCCGGGGCTGCTCGCGCCCAGGCCCAGGCCCGTGTGAGGGGCCAGCGGGCAGGATCCTGGCCCTCAAAAGTCTACTGGGCGATGGGGGTACGGACACAGCCCCCCCACCCTAGTCCAGAGAGAAGCATCCGGCTGGGGGCGGGGGCGGTGGGGGGAGCTGTGAAACAGTGTGGGAAGGTGTTCGGGTGTGAACAAGGTCTCTGCCATGGGGGGAAGGAGGACAAGAGGGGAGGGAAGTCGGGAGGCACACCCGACCGGAAAGGGGTCACGGAAGCTGGGCGACAACGGTCTCAAAAAGCGACTCTTCCTTATCCAGGGCTCGTGATGTTTGAACTCTCCATACCCAAGCCTGTGCACACAGTCATCAGGCATCCACCAGGATGCAAACCGGGCCAGGTGACACCTGTCCTGGACACCCCCGTTCCCGCAGCAGGCTGGATCTGGAGCCCGCCAGGGGGTCCCCACAACGTGTAGCGCCCTGCTCCATTCCTGTGTGTGCGCAGCTCCGCCGCAGGGGTCCCCGCCACCAGGCAGTGAGGGCGCGCCCTGAGGCAGGGGCTGCGCCTCCTTCATCTGCTGACCCCACACGGTGCCCGGCCCGGCCATGGTGGACGCGCAGCAGCCGCCCGTGCGTGAGCGAGTGTCTAGCGGGCATCTCCCCCGGGAGTCTGTTCAGCCGCTGCACCGGCCCCCCGGTTCGGGCTGCATGCGTCTCTTGTACACCCGAGCGGCTCTCCGGCCCTCATCCTAGACCTTTACCTCTATGTCAGAATTACCCCAAACTCGTTTGAGTCACTGACTCAAGGGCCGTGTCTTCTCTCTTGATTCTCAGCACCAATCACAATACTTAGCCACACGGGAGGGTGAACACGCGCTGTGGCCCGCGTGAGTGAGCGAAGCCGAAGGGGCACCGAAAGGCATGCTACCACAGCGAGACCCAGGAGTCCCCAAGAACACACACCGCCTGCTCTCAGAGCGGGTCCCTTCCCGGTGTCCCACGGCCCTGAGGCCAGGAGAGGATGACACGCCATCCATGTTCGGGGACAGAGCCGGAGCAAACCCTCCTTCCAGTCTTCCTGCTTGGTGACACCTGTTGCTAAAATAGCAGCTGGCGAGCATTTTGTTTCATTCAAAACAACAACAGCAGCAATAACAGAAAACAACGTATTACAGGAAGTAGCATCACCACGACAATAAGAAATCATCAGGCTAAATCCAGAGAAAGAAATCCAGAATTTTAGCAACGGAAGAAGACCAGGAAGGAGCTGCTAGAGCCTGCGAGGGGAGAGCGAAGTGCTGATTAGAAATTGCTCAGCCTGCAGTTGGGAGAGAGAGGGAGGGGGAGGGAGGGGAGGACGAGAAAGGGGGAGGGGAGGGGAGGGAAGGGAGAGTGAACGTTTTTTCCTGGTTCTCTGACTCATTTTTTAATCTGTCCTTTTCTTTCTCCCTCCCTTTCTACCACCCCCTCAAGGAGAATTCATTGATTGGGCCGGACTAAAATTTCTCACCATTCTCTCAGGGTTTCTCCGTTAAAGGTGAGTCTGAACCCGTGGCATCCTTGACTGCTTCCCTCTCCTCCCTCCTCCCTTCCAGCCGCCATTGTTAGAGCTTCTACTTTGTTCAGGTTGAGGGCGGCCTGGGCTTGTCCAGCGCCCCAGCGCCAGCTACAGTTGTGATGGGTGAGGGGCGAAGTGCAAGCTGGGGCAGGGACCGCCAGCCACAGGTCAGCGGGACCGGGAACCAGCCTCACGTGCAGAGCACAGAAGCAGCCCAGCCGCCTGCCAGCTGATGGCCCTATCACTAACCTGTTGCCTGCTCCCAGCAGGGGTGGCCTCTCCAGGTGCAGACCAGCAGCGCCACCCCTCAAAATAACCAAACAAAACCCCCTACAACAAAAAAACCCAGAGAGGCAGCTGAGGAGAGCGCCACTGGGCTGGCCCTGGGTTTCAGAGGACCAGGCCTAGACCCTGCTCCATCCCAGAGCCGTGTGCCTATCTCCTCGGGGGGCCTCCATGCCTGCAAAGTGAGGGACGCACTGTGGTCCCTGCCAGTGATGTGATTCCATTTCAACAGAAGCTGTTAGCCATCAATCGAGGGCTGTAGGCTCCTTGTGCTCCCACTCCCTGCAAATCCCCAGAGGTCTGACTCAGGGACCCTCCCCAGAGGCCTGGCTGACTTCAGGGAGGAGGTGACAAAGGCTCAAGGCCAAAGTTCCCCTGGCATGTGATAACTGAGAAGAGGCAAGCTAAGGACATTCAGAATGCGTGAGGGTGGACGTGGCAGGCACCGTGGGGCCAGGGGAGCGGGGCGGGCGGCCTGGATCCGCCAAACCCTGAAATTAGAGATGATTCATATTTGAATAATGTGGGAGGGATGAACTCAGAGCAGCCAAGAGAAGAGGCTAACTCTGCTGAGAGGGCCCCCCCAACCTAAACCCGGCGGGGGCAAGAGCCAGTCAGGGCCCTCCCTTTGGGAAGAAGAAAAAACCGAGGCATCCAAACCCCTATTCTGAAGCTGTAGGAAAAGGGCTTTTGCCTTCTTAAATGCATTTTACCCTCTTTCAGTGACGCCTTCGCTGGTTTAAACTTCCTCCGTTTTCCTGGCTTGATTTTCCCAGACCTTCTGGTTGGTGCCCCCGAGGGGAGAGAACTTGGTTTTGGGGTGCTATTTCCCTCCTGCCCTTTACTGCCCCATCCTGTCCTCACAACCTGTGTGACCCCTTGTGCCTTTCCTCCCGCACGTGGTCCCCTCAATCACTGTCTCAAGGGCATCCAAACTACCCAGACCTTCCCTAACACCCTCGCTCCAAACCCTGTGGACCCTCAGTGCTGGCCGCCTGCCCCTTGACTCTGCAAACTGTTGCGTGGGGACACTGTCTTAGGAACAAGGACCTTCCCAGACCCCAGGGTGAGGAGAAAGTTCAGAGAAAATGCCGGCAAACACGGAGGACCCAGCTACAGGAAGCGGCTCTCAGGCTGGGAGAAGCCCTACCTTCTGAATATCTGCAAATCACCTTGATTGGAGGGAGGGAAACCTGTTTATCAGGGGGAGGAGGAGGGTCTTCTCTAACTATGGGACCACTCCCCAAATGGTACCAAGGGACAGCAGGGTCCTAAACTCCACAAGCAGTCCAGCCTCCATCCACCTCCTTCCCCGCGGGGGCTCTCCTGCTCCCCGAGAATGTCCCTGGGTCCCCAGGCTTCTCCAGGGAAGGAATTAAGGAGACACTCCTCCACTGCCACCTCCAGAAACCCAGTTCCCTTAATTAATCAGTCTCCCGCGAGCTTCCGTTTGGTCCAGCCGGGCTTCTCCCGCATTACAAACTCAGGTTAAAACGAGAGAGAACGGTGCGTGGCCGGGGTAAGGCGCGTGCCAAAGAGCAGTCTGACGTCTCCAGTGGCTCAGACACCTGCATCTGCCAGTCTCACCTGTAACCGGGCTTCTGCCCCGTCCCCCACGCATCGTCCTGATACACACACACACACCACACACACACACACACTCTCACACACACACACGCGGCCCCTCCCCGCTTCCCACCAGCCTGCTAAGCAGCTCTGGGCACAGCCGGGCCGTGGGGGTGGGCGCGGGGTGGGGGCGGCAGGGAGGGGGCGACCAGACCACCACTGCGGGAATATCTGTGAAGTGGCCGGTCTCAGGTGGGAAATGCGTCTTACCTGTCAGCCAGAAGAGCGCGATCCAGGCCCAGGCGACCCCGTCCATCTTCCCCAACTTCCCATCCAGATGGAGGAGCGCGCCAAGTGGGAAGCGGCGCAGGCGTGGGGGCCGCGCGCGACCAGGTGCCGGGCGGCGGCGGGCGCGAGCGGCTGTCCGTGCCCCTGGGCGCCGCCCGGGCGGACCGTGGACGGGCCCGCGCGCGCGGCCGCTCCGGCTCCGGCTCCGGCTCCGGCGCCCGCACCCGCTCCGGATCCAGCACGCCAGGCGCCGGGCGCGAGTCCCCGCAGCAGACCCGCCGCACGGGGAGCCGGCCGCCGCCTCCCCGCCGCAGCGCCGCCCGCCGCCGCCCCGCGCAGCGCCCCGAAGTTTCTGGGTCACGTGCTGGCCCCGCGGCCAGCGCCGAGTCACCAGGTGCGCGGGGAGAACGGGGTCGGGGGGCGGGGATGCGAGGAGCGGAGTCTCGCGCGCCCGTGGAGAGAGGGACAGCGCGGCTAGGTCGGGGACCTGCAGGGCCTTGGGGTAGCCCGTCAGCACGTCCCCTAGACAAGGGGGTTTGCTCGGGCTTGACCCCCGCCCCTCCGTCAGGAGCTCTTTCCGACCTGCAAGGAACCAAGATGCCCCGCAGAACTGGGGAATGTGGACAGGAATCCCGCGTCCCAACTTCTGTTAGAAGGAACGCCACACCGCGAGATAAGGGCATGCAGCTCTTTGACAGAAAACATGTAAAACTAGAATCAAAACAAAACAAAACAAAACATCGCCTGACATTTGTCCAGGATCTGGCTTCTGGGCCTTTGGCTGGGTTCAGGTGCATCTGTTCACCACTCTACAGTTTGCGGGGCACGTTCACAGGGCTCGGCCCGTTTCAAACAGATCTGTGTCGTGCGTGCAGGGAAGCAGTCTCAGCGTGTGCTGAGACACAACGTGGAAGTGTACATGTTCACAAACACACTTAAGCACCTACTAGGTGCTAAGTGCCAAGGCTACAGAGGGTAAGACAGACCTCCTGCCCCAAGGAGGTTGCCTCAGGTCCGGGAGAGGGAGGAAGCGCAGACCATCGAGAAATACAGACACGCAGAAAGGGCCCTTAGAACACAAGGGAAGGAGCAATTTATTGGGGTTACCACCAACGAGAAGGGGTGACACCTCCTTTGGCGTTTCCAGAACGCTCAGGCTTTGGTCTGTTCCGGGAGGGGTAGTGGAAGGGGGCCGGGCGGGGGGAGTTCTGGGCAGAGGAAAGAAAGGAGACGAAGCAGAAAGGTACAGAGTCGCCTCCGAAGCGTTGCTCCTCGGGTGGAGAGTTCCTGGGAGAAAGATGCCATGCACGCAGGGGACTGACCACGTGTGTGGCGTGGGCGAGCCGCACGCCACAGAAACGGAGAGGGCTGGCTGTGGACAGCGGTGTCTTATGGCTGCCTGACCTAAATTCCCTTATTTTTGCAGAATTTAACTGCAGAAGGCAAACAGTCTGGAGTCCACTCCCGGCACCGTGTCGGGGTACAGACCGAGCCCCATATGGCCAGGCAAAAAAGTGGAGACGGCAGAGAATCTAATCGGTTTTGCCACTGGGGGGAAGGTGCGATCTTGGCCGTGGCCTTGGTTGTGCGGCCTCCCTGGACCCTAGCCCGCTCTCTGCACCTGGCTCTTCAGCCTCCTGGCACCTCTGTGAGCCGCCCACATCTCATACATCCCTTCTTGCTTATTTTGGCCAGAGATGATTTCTGATGCTTGCAGTTAAGAACGCTGGTTCATATGCTGTGTGAATGGATTTTGGGAAGACTTGTTTCCTTTCATATATGAAAAAATAAAAATAGAAAACAGAGATGAAGGAGGTATCTAAAATCTGTGGGTTTCCTATTAGAGTCTAGGCACAGTCCTAGATGTTTTACAAGCATTCTCATTTCATCCTATTGAAATTCCCCCCAGAGAATTTAAGTTCTCTAAGATCAGGTAGCCTGAGGTCTTTGAACTCCAAAGCACGTGCCCTTTGCACCATAAAAGGCACATCCAGACCCAGGGGTTTCTGCGATGTTGTACTGGTATTGTGCTCTGAGTGCGTGTGCGACACACAGCCCACAAGAGTTTGAATAGTCGTATCTCAGCAAACATAACAATGGTGTTTCGTGCAAAACTTGGACGTAAGAGCTGAGAAATGGGAAATGCACCAAGCAGAGGGGACCTGGCTGTGCATGGGAAGCGGACGGTGACCGCCCACAGAAGTGACCATCAGCGAGCGCTTAGAGCACGTGTCTGTGCATGCGTCAGCGAGGAGTCAGGGGACTGGGCAAGAGCTTGTCACAGGACGCCTTATCCACCAGCTGGGAGTTTGTTTTCTGCGTCGCACCCTGCGTGTGTCTCCGAGGTGCAGAGGAACGGTGGTCTAGCCTGCCTCTTCCTGCGTGGGTGGGGCCACAGGCCACCCCTAAGGCCAGGCTAAACTGGACTAGGTCACAGTGCATGCCCTTCCCCGGAGCACATGTTTTTGCCGAGGCGGTGGAGGGTTAAGTGGAACTTCAAGGCTACAGCTAATGACTCTGAACGTGATGCCTAAGGGACAGAGATAGAAGGACGATGGGGCGCTGTGTTGGTGGTGAAGACACCAGAATCCGGGTGCTCTTCCAGGTGTGGTTTTGAACTTTTAGAATCAGAATCACAATAGAGTGCTCCCCTGAAATGCAGCCCCTCCCCGCAGGCTCTACTGAAAACTGAGATCGGAAACAGGGGGGCCCTGGAAAGCTGCATTCTAACGCCCTCCCCTGCCCTCCTCCAGTGTCTCTGCAGCATTCCGATGTCTCAGAAGCACTGCCTGGTCATTTTTTTGTTTTCCTGAAAAGCTGTTGAGTTAATGTTTGCGAACAGCCTCAGATTCAGATCCAGTGAAGCTGTCCATTTATCCTGGCCAGATGGGACTGGCCCCCAAGTAGAGGTTTATCTTCCTAGCTAAGGGAGAGTCTGGATCCCAACGCTTCACACGCAGTGCTGCGACCAGAGACGGCATGTCAGAACACAGGCCTGTCTGGGATCTGGGCGGGATCCAGGGAGCCACGGTGTGGTGGGCCGGGGGAGTGGACGGACAGGCTTCTTCGTCAAAGCTGCACATTTTCAAACAGAATTAGGATGTGGAGAAAAGAGAAGTGAACCACCACAAACAGACATGCCAGTAACTGGTAGCAACCACACGGTTATAAATATAGTGCAGCTGAATCCTCTCTAGAACATTGCAGGCAGGCGGCCTGCACGCACATGAATCCTGCTCACCGTAGCTCTTTGTAAAGCACAGAAAACATCACGTCTCTGCTCTCTGCTCTGATCTTGACTTCCAGGAGGGATCTATGAGGTGCGACTTTAAAACAGCGCGTTTCTTTTTCCTTCTTTCTGTACCGTTAAGAAAAAGCTTTATTGAGATATAATTCACATATCCTACTATTCACCCATTTAAAGTGTACAATTCAGTGCTTTTAAATATATTTCGTTTCTGTACCATTTTATTTCATTTGTTTATCCATTTTTTTTTTACAGTTCTTATCTAGGTTTTGTTCATTTTTTTTCCTTGTGCTACCTTTTACGTTTATCTTCCCCATCTCTCGTTTTCAAAACCACTTCAATGAATTATAAGTTTTTTAAAACCTAAATTAAAGTAACTTAAAAAAACCAAAAGGTACTGGAGACTCCAGGCACCTTAAACTTGAAACTGAAAACGTTTCAATCCAGAAGCCTCTTCTATTGAGGAATAAATGGTTTCATTAAGAAAATGCCTTAGGGAAAGGAAAGGCAAATGTGAAGTATATGATTCCAAAAAAAAATTAAAAAGCTGTTCTGCCAAGAATACTGGTAAGTGTATAATAAGTAAAGATTGGGAAAATGTGCTGAAAATTCCACGTCCTGAAGCAGGTTTTTTTTTTTTTTTTTTTTTTTAACACAAGAGCCTGCTTTCTCAGGCTTCAGATCAGACTGCGGTGGCCCTGGGTGCTGAATCAGGTGACATCTGCTGGCCCCGCCCTGAGGCCAACCCTGGCGGTGGGCAGCCTCTGCCTGCCTTAGCGCTCCACTAATGCTTTCCCCGCAGAGGTCTGGCCAAGGAGGGGGTACAGAAAAAAAGGAGCATACAATTGTAGAACATCATAAGATTATATTTTGAGCAAGGTCCCAAGTGTGGGAAATGGATTCCAAAGAAACAGTGGAAAGCAGAGGAACAATGGTTGTCGCCGGGGAGGAGTGTCGTTCGTTTCTATGTTCTGCTTTATAATTGTCCACGTGCTCTAACATTTCTGCAGCATAGAAAAGGTTGCTGGGTGAACGCTACAGCTGTGCCACCATCTACTCAGCCTCTGGGACACCCCTGCAGGACGGAGAGAGGGGACAGGTGTTTTTTCAGGTCTGTATCTTTAGCCAGACACAAAGCCCCCCAATGGACACCTGCTCTCATTGCATCTCAGCCGTGAGCAACGGGTCAAGTTAATTCTGAGCAGTTGAAGCCCTGGATCCTTACTGACTCAGAGCGCAGCCTATCATTTCTACGGGCGGTAGATGACGCATGCATCTATCTAAGCAGAAGAACAAGATCAGACCTGTGTGTCAGCCACATCGCTCTGGCCACAGGGTGGGGGATGGATGGGTGGGTGGGGAGAGAGACAACCAGCAGAGGCCTCTTCCTCGTGGGTGTTCGTGATGAGAGCACAGGAAGGAACAAGCACCGGAACTAGGCTGTGGGGCAGCAGGAATGGGAAGCAAACAGCAAGCGAGAGAGACATTGCAGGTAGAATCCACGCAACCTGATGAGAGGCCGCAGGTACAGAGACTGCGCAAGCAGGAGGAATCCATCAGATTCCAGGCTGAGTTATTCAGGAATGTGGTCGTGCATTAGGCACTATCTAGACAAGCTGGGGAACTTGGAAATTTGGCAAAGCACCATGCAATAAACATCCACGAGCATCTGTAACGAACAGTTTGGAATGACAGTGTTGAGCGGATCTCATAGATTTAGGTGAGAGCCACTTCCGGACTGTGGCCTGCAGAAGTCACTTTACCACTCTAAGCCTCAGCTCCCCTTTCTGCAAGATGGGGAGCATCATCCATCTATTTCGTAGGGTCGCTGTGAAGAGGAGACGGGATGACCTTCGTGCCGTGTTCAGCAGGGAGTAACAGTAGTTTTCAGTGAGTGTTCGCTGCTATTACTATTATTAGCACAGGTTGGAAGCTGCACTCTGAACGTCAGGCCCTTCACTTAAATTGGCATCGGGAAGCAACCAGCACGAGGAGAAACATTTTCCTAAAATGCCGTATCTTCTTGGGTGGTTTTCATAACACTCGCTCAACTGAAAATCACACCGTTTAAATCTCCAATGGCCTGTCCCTCATTTAGATTCAAATCCACAGTCTTTTCAGTGGCCTTGTGAGCCCGTGAGACTTGGCCCTCGATCCCTCTCCAGCATCCTCTGTGCTTTCTCTCTCTCTCACTTCACTCCAGACACGATGTGCTTGGCTGTCTCTGAAGCAAACACAACACGTGCCCACCACGGAGACTTTGCCTCTGCTATTCCCTCTGCCTGGAATGTTCTTTGCCTGACATCTTCCTGGTGTGCTTCTTCCCCTCCTTTTCAGTGTTTGCTTAAATTTCGTTCCCCCAAACAGGGCCTTTCTGACAGCCCTAAAATTGCACCCCCCATCCGTTCCTAGTTCCTTATCCTGCATTTTTTTTTTTTTGGTCATTGGACTTACTATCAAATAGATGTTCAGACATCTTATACACACAATTGTTTATTTCCTTATTGCCTGCCTTCCTCTCTCTGTCCTATAAGCTTTGTCCTATTCAACTTATTATTGTACCTAAAGCAGAGCCTGGTACTTGGTAGACCCTTAATAAATGTTCATGGAATGAAACAGTCTCTCCTCCTGTTTGTTTCCCTGGTTTTCTCCCTGCTCCTTCAGACTTTTTTCGTAGTCACTTTTACTGGGTTTCTCCATCCTGGATCCTTTCTTTTTCTCTCTTCACCCTCACTCGACATGATCTCATCCATTTCTATGAATTTAAATACCTTCTTTAGGTGGCTTGCTTCCAAATTCTAGCTCTAGCCCAGAAATCCAAACTTAGATAGCCAACTGCCTCCCTGACATCTCCACTTGAATGCATAATAGGTATTTCAAACTCAACAAGTCCGTGGCTGAATTCTTAACCTCTGCCACCGCCCCTGCCATGCAACGCTCCAGTCGAAGCCTGCCACCCTCTAGAATTTCTAAATAGGAAGGTCGATGTGATCGGAAAGAGGGAAAACCTGTTCTGTTTATGTTGGACTTAAGTAAGATTGAAAAAAAAATCGGCTGCATCAAAGGAAGAGCCGGTGGTAGAGATTCTGGGGGTGCTGGGCCCTCTTTGGCACTAGCACTGTCCTCCCCACCCCTGGTCTTGCTATTTTAGAAAAAGGGCACCACTTGCCACTGGGTTACTCAAGCCCAAACCCTAGGAATCCTCTCTTTCTGTCACCTTCACATCTAATCCATCAACTAGTTCTACTTGTCCAGAAAGTACAATTTGAAGCCACCCTCCCCTCTCCACGTCTGCAGCGCCTCTGTTCGAGGTGACCATGGTCTCACACATGGACTCCGACCTCGTCTCCCCAGGCCCATTCCTGCTGCTTTGAATCTAGTCCCCAAATAGCATCAAGCTTAACCTTCGTAAACTGTGGACCATGTCGTTGTTTTTCTAAATCCTTAAGTGACCACTGACATACTTGGAGTGATACTTAAACTCCTGACACTGGCCATGCCCAAATCCTTGCTGATCACTCCATCTTCAGAATGGACCATTCTCCACCTGACTGGATACACGCAGCAACACTGAGCAGTCTTAAGTCCGTTCTTAGAATGCACTAAGCTCTGGATCGTCTGAGGCCTTTCCATATGCTGTTCCCTCTGTCTGGAATGCTCTTCTTTCGACTCTTCACATGACGAGCTCCGTTTCAGATGAATTTATTCAGCAGCATGAAATAACTGAAAAACTGGTCAAAACATATGAAACGATGATTTCAGACACTGGACATCAGGCAGCATAGGTGAGGGATCCCTGAAAGGACAGAAACAAACCAGGTGAGCCCCGTGATCGTCCCAGGTTGCTGCCTGGAGAGAGCATCCAGAAGGCAGCATCAAGACGGGGAGCCCAGGCGGAGCCCAGGGTCCCTTTGGGTTGCGGAGATGGAGCTGAGTGTCTGGGGAGGCCACGGCAGCCAGAGCTCACAGGGCAGAATACCGGGAGAGAGAGCGGTACAAAGAACTCTCATCTCCCCGGAAACTCCAGCTGAACGCTGAGCAGTGTCTGTGTGGGAGGAAACCACACGGTGCCAGGGAAAGAACAATATGAAAGGATTTGAAGGAACAATCCTTGAAATTCACACAGGGCTAGAAATAGTTTGTGTTTCCAGAAGCCAAAGTGGAAAAAACTCCAAATTCACGGTTGTCAGGCTGAATAATCAGAAGGGTGTTATATCAGCAGGGGAGAAAATTAGTCTTAAAGGTTGCTCTGATTCCAGATAACAAAGCATAAGAGCAAACCTCAAAAGGAAAAAAAAAAAAAAACAACTAGACTCAAACTGTTTCCAAATAGCATAACTGTCCCAGAAGAAAGCACAAGACTGTTTATGAGAACACAAAAATGTGCAGCATTCGACAGGGTAAAATTTACGATGGCCATACAATCAAATATGACCAGGATTGCAAAGAAGCATGACAATATAATCCATAATAAGGAGAAAAATCAATCAGTAGAAGCAGACCCAGAAATGATACAGATGGTGAAAGACAAGGTCATTAAATAATTATAACTATAGTCCGTATTATAACTGTATTGTAACATTCTAACCATGTTAAAGAAGGTAGAGAGAATATAGACTGTGTTAAGTGGAAACATGGAAGATATGAAAAAGACAAATGAAAGTGTAGAGATGAAAACTAAATGATATGATACAAAAAATAAACTGGATGGAATTAATAGCAGATAAGACATTGCAGAAGAAAAGGTTAGTAAACATGAAGAAATAGCAACAGAAATCGCAAAATGTAACAGAAGAGACAAGTTAGAAATGAACAGACCATCAGTGAACTGGGGGCAACTTCAAGCAGCCTAAGCGGGTGGTGAGGAAACTTTTGGGGGTGGAAATGTTCCTTATCTTGATGGTGGTGATGGTTTCGCAGTTGGACACATATGTTAAAGCTCACCAAATTATATGCTTTAGATATATTCAATTTATTATATGTCACTAATGTCAACATTGGTATAAAAACTAAATCTGGAACTAAAATTCCAGATAAAATCGACTTGGAGATATAAGTGGGGTGGTGGCAGAGTGTGTTGGGAGACCAAGCGAGAAGCGATAATTTTCTAAACTTCTTATCTATATGAGAAGAGCGGGTATGGATGCCTATTAACTGTATAACTTGTTACAAAAATATGTTTTAAAACAAGTATGTTAAAACTTTACGGGTAGTCACCGAATGAAGCAGAATAGAATGTACAACTTTAAACCAGCAAAAGAAAAAGTAGAGAATTTAGCGCGGTGACTAAATACACAAGACTAACACAAAAATCGTTAACTTCTCCACACACCAACAGTAACCAATCAGAAAATACAGTAGAAAAAATAAAGTTTTCATAGTAGTTCCAAGTATGTTCTAGAAATAAAATAAAAATATAAACCAGACCTTTATGAGGAAACCTATGAAACTTTATTCAAGGATATTATTTAAAATCTCAGCCTCTTGCTGTGTTTCTTCCCTAACACTTATTAAAAATTGAATTAAAAAAATTCTTTGCAACAATAATAAATGTTACTTAAGAAGAAAAACGTATCGATCAAATTACTTGTTTTCGTCATCTTACCCCCCTAACCCCCCTTTCCGCCATCAGACTGCGAACTTCTCGAGGGAAAAGATGTTGGACATGGTCCCCTCTCTGCCCCAGCCCAATGCCATTCACTGTGCCGGGCACGGAGCTGGCCCTTCACAGCCGCAAAACATGGGAGAACCCTGGCACTCGCTAAGTCTTCCTTTCTCTACCTACTTTGGCCCATATTACGCAACAATGGACACACATTGCTCCACGCCTTTCACGTGACAACGCTCCGGCCCACGCCTCCTCCCAGCCAATCAGAATGCTTCGCTTCGGAGGCCATGCCCGCCCCCACGGCCGCACGCGGAGGGATCTTTTGGTCGCAGACTGCTTTTCCCCCGGCGAGGCCAGTGCGGCTGCGCGCCGCGTCCTGATTGGCTGCGAGCTGCGCGCAGCGCGCGGAGGCACCGCCTCGGTTACTAAGGGCGGGAGCCCGGCGAGGGCGCCGGAGGCCGGTTCTGTCTCAGGTCAGTCGAAGCCTAGCCGTCGCGCTCGCCATGCCGAACCGCAGGGCCAGCAGGAATGCCTACTATTTCTTCGTGCAGGAGAAGATTCCCGATCTGCGTCGGCGAGGCCTGCCCGTGGCTCGCGTGGCGGACGCCATCCCCTACTGCTCTGCTGACTGGGCGGTAAGGCTGGAGGGCACCGCGGGCCGGGCAGTTGGGCGGGAGGGCGGGCGGGAGGAAGGAGGCCTCGAGGAGGCCAGTGACCCCGCGGCCCCTGCCGCGGGGAGAGGGAGCCCCCCCGTGCCCCGCCGGGCAAACCGACGCCGGAACCGCCGCCCTGGTATGTCCAAGCACCTGCCCACGGGGCCTGGGCTCTCGGGCCTCACGGCCGCCTCTCTCTCGTCCCCCCCCTTCAATGTCCCTAAGCTCCTGAGGGAGGAAGAGAAGGAGAAGTACGCAGACATGGCTCGAGAGTGGAGGGCCGCCCAAGGGAAGGACGCGGGGCCTTCGGAGAAGCAGGTAAAGGCGCCCGGCGCCTGGGCTCGTTCGGCAGATGCTGGCCCCAGGGATGGGGATGCCGAGCGCGGCCGCCGGCGCTGTGGGTTGGTACAGAGGCGGGGTTCGTGTTGCTCCTGCTGTCAGCCAGCAGGCCCCGTAACTGGGGTACGCGGCGGTGTCCTGTGGCTGCGAAGCCCAGGAAAACCCCACCGGAAGCCTGCAGCCACGGGAGTGGTGGCGTTTCAGGTTTGTACTAGATAGAGGACCTCCGAGGGTCTCTTTCAACTTTTTTTTGTTTTGTTTTTAATGATAAAAGAATCTTTTTTCAGATGTTTAAAAGTAGTGTGGACCAGTCTCTCTCTTTAAATGACATCCAGAACCATGCCAGCTGCTGTGTTTAAATTATGACATAACAGGATTTGCAGATATTGGTGAATATTTGTGCGCTTCATAGGCAAGAGTTGAAAAAGTGTATTTGGGTAAATTTTTGTGTAGTAGAAGGTTAAAAATGCTGAATAAAGTTTTTTTTCTTGTTGATTTGTATCAAGGAAATGCAGGGTAATGGTGGCGTTTCCCACCCCCCTGGCTGTTTTCCATTCTTACACAGTGAAATTTCATTCTTATCTTAAACTGTCAAGTTTGGATTGAAATTCAAGAGAGCTTTGCTTGTTTTAAGTTTGAGAGATTTTTGTTTGGAGGATTTCTGTTTGAATAGAAGCTCTAATCAGTTGAATTTGTACTTCATTATATTAGTAGGCCTTGATTTTTTATTTTTTTGCTTTTACTTACTGCAGTTTCTTAAGACGTTTTTCTTTAAAATGTAAGCCATGTTGTTTATATGCCTCATTGAGACTTTGAGTTACGGTGTTCTTGTTTTTAAGTAAAAAATATCAGAGTACTTTGGTGAATGATGTTCCTTTGGACTGGCGCATAGTATGTGATTCAGGATTACTTTAGATTATCAGTAGTGGGCAAATGGCTTTCAGCAGTATTTGAATTTGTTATTTACCACTCACCTTTTGATTCAGAATATTTCTAGATTTTGCCATTGTCTTCTGTTGTTGGTGTCATTGACAAATTTGTATGTATTTACTCATTGGGTTCATTGGCCTGGAGAGGTTACTGGAGCAATCTGTGGGCTGTTTTGCAGCTGTTTTGCTAAATTTAAGAGTTTAAGTATGTGGTCAATTATTCTCTTCCTCTTTAGAAACCTGTTTCCACCCCACTGAGGAAGCCACACATGCTGGTACCAAAGCAGAATGTTTCACCCCCGGATATGACAAGCTTGTCTCTGAAAAATGATCAAGGTAGAGTAATCCTAAAAGGGTTTGCTTGGATAAATTTGCATCCTCCAGATACTACAATACATTGATCAGTAAACGTGTTGTTAATTTTGATCCTACATTGCAAAATAATTGACTACAGTTGTTCAAGTATGATGGTGCTAAAGTTGTAAGACATCAGGGAATTTGCATTTGTTGAATTAACACTGGAGAGTTTTTTAACAAAAATCTGGTCCTTTGGTTTCTACTACTTCATATGTTACTAAACATGTGGATTTAAGTGTTTATAGCTAGACATTTAAATACATTTAAGTTATAAAGGTAAAGATGAGTTATTGAGCTAGTCTCTAAAAGAACATCACTAATATGAGTCTTTGCTATTCCATTCTGGCCTTTTTTATTAATTGTGTTCTGAAAACTTTTAACAGTTTTAAATGTGACTGATCCTGGTAAATAAGACCCTTCTCACACCCACACATCCTTCCTTTAGAGAATCTGTAGGTGGCCTTGTGTATGTCGTTAAAAAGTAAAGGGCAAACTAAATTGTCTGTAGCTCATATCAGAGTTTTTCCACACTGATTCTACTTGCCTGCATTTCTCAAATGCTCATATTTGTTGAATGTGGGTCACAACTTTCCTTAAGTCATTCCAGGGATTCAGGACTTGTATGTAGCTAAATTTTATAGAGTGGGCTGCCAGTTTGAATAATTTTGTTGCTTCATGCAAAGAGTGCTTAACTACTTTAATCCTTGATAAGTGTAATTGTAAAAAGTTTGATTAGTTTATCCATTACAGCTGATTAATTTTCTCTTTTCCAGCTCATGAATATAGGAAGATGTGGAAAATGGTTCTAAAATGTTAGCTTTTGTAGAAGGGGTCAGTTTAAGATGCTCATCTGTTCATGTTGTCTTATGATTTTTTTCCCAGCTCTCCTTGGAGGCATTTTTTATTTTTTGAACATTTTTAGCCATGGCGAGATGCCTCCACATTGTGAACAGCGCTTCCTCCCTTGTGAAATAGGCTGTGTTAAATATTCTCTCCAAGAAGGTATTATGGCAGATTTCCACAGTTTTATAAATCCTGGTAAGTAGCTGGATAATGTGGCTGCTATATCTTAAAAAGTATGTTTTTATCTCAGCCGTATTTGATAACAGTAGTCATTTTCTTAAAAGCTGATGCACAGCTCAGTTCTTAAAACGTAACAAGACTTCATAATAATTGGTTGAAAAACTGTCAAGAATTAGGTGCTGACGCAGGGTTTTGGGTTAGACTTTCAACCTCAAGTAGGCATTAGAGTTGGGTGGCTAGACTGCCCGGGACCTGCAGGCTGCTATTTGCTTGCCTGCGGCTTTACATGTTGGAATTTTCTAAAAGTTCTTTTCGTGCCTTGGCCTTTCAAGAATTTCTTCACTCAGCAGTCACTGCTTTTTAACCTCTGTTGCTTTGAAACCTTGAGCAAAGTACTTAACCTTCTTGAACCTGTTAGTTCATCTGTAAAGTGGGCTCATACCTGTTGGGGAGCTGCCCTAAGGAGTGGACGCAGCCTCATCCTCAGTAGGCTCCCGGATGTTCTTGGTTATCTGTTTCCTGTGAAAAGCGATTGGTTACAAAGACGTGGGATTCCATTCAGTTCCCAAGAAGGTAGACAGTAGTTAAGGGAACACTGTACCTTTAAAGGTAGGTAGGAGATACACGTTGGAAGAAGAGTAAAGGAGAAGAGGTGGAGAAAGAAGAACTTCATCTTTAGTTTTGTCCGTTGCTTTAAAACTCATTAAGACAGCCAGCCTTTTCCTTGTTTTTAGATGGCAGAAAAGCTAATCACCCCGCTCACACTTGTAGCAGTTGCTGCTTAGAACAAGTCAAATGCCTCTTTTTTCATATGGTCGTAAGTCATTCGAAAGATAGAATTTGGAGATTTTTCCTCTGAGAAATGCATGCACCGTGTACCTTGCTCTGTCAAAGGCTCCACGAATTCATGAAGCCCATCAGGGACCCCACCTAAGAGTCCTTTAGCTGGGTTTTCTTTACCTAGTATATCTTTCCTTGTCAGGAATAACTTGCTTTTTAAAGTAGCTTAGACAACATACCAAATTCCTTTTGACAGTCATTATACCTTTGGTTAAAAAAATGCTGAGAGTTTAATATTTTGTGCTTTCACATAGCAGTAGCAGTTACCTACCTATGTTGTGACTTGGTCGTCCTGTGGGATCTTAATATGGAATGACCAGAGATCTTCCGTATTTCCCCTTCTCTCAACAAAATGTTTTATGTTATAGGTGAAATTCCACGAGGATTTCGGTTTCATTGTCAGGCTGCAAGTAAGTATAAAGGAATGGGGTAGATTATAGGTACTGCTTTAAATGCATAAAGCATAAATTGGAGGGAGAATAACCTTAATTATTGGAGAATTTTGATAGACGTGGTAGACGGTGCATATGACCCTTAAAAACTTTAAGATTATATAGACTAACAGGATAATATCCCTTCTCCTTTATGGGGATTATGGTTTTATTTTCTGCATATATCCTTTGGCCTCAAGATCAGCTGCTTTTACCGGCCATGTACTTACGTCTTTTAAGAGGTATCAGATTGTCTAGATGTAGGGCCATTTATAGGAATAAGCATTCAAAATTAAGAAAAAAATGATGCTTCAAAAAAGACAGAATGATAGCATTAAACAAAGGAGCTCTGAATTTTTTAGATAAGGAGATCAGGTTTTCATTTTAAATATTTTGCAATGACAGGACACTACTGTGTGTATATAAGTTCTTGAACTGAACTTTTCTAGAAACTAGCTTTGACTAAAATGAAAATTATGATAATAGGTTTATTTTAACATTTACATTAAAAATATTATTTGAAAAATATTTTTTACTTAAGAAAGTAGACATGTAGACTATAGAAATGTTTGAAATTGGAAATAAGTTTTTTGAATCTGCCATAATCAGCTATTTTGTCATACTTATAATGCTGTTCTTTATAAGTAAATATTTTAGATTCATTTTTGGTTATGTCTTTGAGTTTTTCTATAAATAGTATGATATGGACACCCCAAAAATGAGCAGATGAGTAGAACAGATTAAGATACCAAACAGACCCATGTATTATGATGATACAGGTGGTACTACATATTGGAGAATAAATTGATTATTCAGTAAGTGAGGCTGAGACAACGGATTATCCACGGGGCAAAATCCGGGGGTAGGGGAGTTAAACTGAATCTCTGCCTCATACCACATACGAGTGAGTTCCAGGTGGAATAAGAACTTGGATATAAAAAAAACTAGAAGAAATGAAGACTATCTTTATGACCTTTGTGCATTCATTCGAAGGCAGAGTTATTTTGTTCTTGAGGTTACTTTGTTGTCCTAAGGAATGTGTTTTCAGTCTTTGGATGGATGGGGGGTGGGTGGGTGGGTGGGTGGGTGGGTGTGTGTGTGTGTGTGTGTGTGTGTGTGTGTGTGTGTGGTGGTTCTGCTGAAAGTATCAATATTTTTTATTTCCCTGGACATAACAAGCCTTGTTATTTTAACATCTTATGTCTGATAACTGATACAAGGATTTTCTCCTTGGGTTTATTTTTATTGCCTGTAGGTTAGCTTGAGTCCAGTTAAATGATCAGATCTCTTCATGTGTCTGTTTATATGCGTGCAGAGCCGCTCATATGAACACTTGTATTTTTCTCTAAAGAAGACTTTGCTCTTGGCAGAAAGCTGGAGTTGCTCTCTCAGATCGCCTTAATCCAGTTTGTCTGTTTCTAGTTGATCTTTACTGAAAATGGGAAAGTGGACAGATTACCATCGAAAGATCATCAGTAAACTTTATAATTGACTGCACAGCATAAACAGTGGAAGCCAGAAGAAAACTGAATATTTTTTATTACAAATTTTGTACACATACAGTGTTCCTGGAGTAATGTTTTCAGTTCCTGCTAGCGCTGAGTCTTTTGAAACCTGCTCTGTTTCTTAGCCTCTCTGTCTCCTCCTGTAGAATTGGGAGATGCCCAAGTTATCCATGAACCCAATGTCAGGTTCAGCTCTCTAAGATTTCTTCCTTGTGAAGATTTTGGACCCATATTTCCTCACTGCATTTTTATCTCTTCAGTGCTTTCAAGCAGGTGTTTATTTGTTCAGCTTTTCCCTAGTCTGTGATCAGAAGCTGAACTCTTCCTGTATCCTTTTATGTAGTTTCCAATTTTATGCTGAAATTTATAACTTGATTTCTTCAAATATGAGCATGATTGTTTAAAATCTGCGTCCAGTAACTTTAGCATCTGGAGTATTTTAGGATCTCTTTCTACCAGCTTTGTTTTGTTTCTCATTCTTTTTTCTTTATGCACCTGGCTGTTCATAGAGTGTTTGGGAAAAAATGATTTCAAAATAATTTGCAGCTTATAATAATGATCCCTTCCTCCAGAGAGGATTTCTGTTTGCTTTTTCTGGACACCTGGGGCCTAGCACACCAGGTCCCAAAAGCTGGCAAAAGCACACTTCTCAGCCAGCCAGCTTCCTCCTCCAACCTGGCACCGGCCTCCAGGGAAGGAAGACTGCCCCCCACCCTCCCAAAGCCAGGCTCGCCTCTCCAGGCTTCTGTATGCACCTGCATCCTGATCTATTGAGTCCTTGCTACATGCTCTTGATAACCTCAGGCACTGACAGTTTTGGGGGGAAGCTTGGTCTGAGTTACTTGGTCCATTTTTTTGCTGGAAGTGGATGTCTTCATCATACAACCTTTTTAAAAGCAGTTATTATGATTGAGTTCTCCAGCCTTATTAATAAAACATTCACAAAAGGGATACAGGGATAGTGTAAGCACTATAGGCTCGGTCACTTAACAAACCTGGGTTTGAGTCCTGACTCCACCTTTCACCAACTATTAACTTAGGACATTAGTCCCTCATCCGAGGGGGATACGTCCCAAGACCCCCAGTGGAGGCCTGAAACCGCGGATAGTATGGAACCCTACGTATGCTGTTTTTTTTTTCTGTACTTACAGACCTATGATGAAGTTTAATTTATAAATTAGGTACAGTGAGAGATTAACAATAATAAAATACAACAGTTACACCTTAATAAAAGTTACGTGGCTGTGGTCTCTCTCAAAATATCGTGCTGTGCTCAGACCCTTCATGGTTTTTTCTTTCTTCACAATTTAATGGAGAGAAGTGTTGTCCCTACGGCAGCTCTTACCGATCGACCACAACATGCGAATTTCTTTTTCCTTAAGTCAAAGGCTTTTACCTTTTCACTTAAAGGAAGCACTTTATGGCTTTTCTTTGGCATATCCAAATTGCCAGCATCACTACTCTTGCATTTTGGGGCCATTGTTAAGTAAAACAAGGGTGACTTGAACACAAGTACTGTGATACTGCGACAGTCTGATAACCTAGACTGTTAAGTGACAGTGGGGCGAGTAATGTATACAGCATGGGCATGTTAGATAAAGATTGTCATGGCCTGGGTGGGATAGAGCGGGACATTGTGAGATTTCATCACGCTACTCAGAATGGTGTGCAATTTAAATCTTATGAATTGTTTATTTTGAGAATTTCCCATTTAGTATTTTTGGACCACAGTTGACATGAGTAAGAAACCGCAGAAAGCAGAGCGCGGATAAGGTAGTGAGGAGAGACTTCTGTGATTCCCAGTTGTCTCTTCCCTAACATGGGTACGCCACCTGCCTCATAAGATTATGGGGTAAGATATGTCAAGTAACCACAACCAGGCTTGGCACAAGTGTGTGTTTACATATGAGTTTCCCAGCACGCTCTTCCTGTGTCCCTGCCTCTGTGCCTGCTCCATGACATTTGTCTTAGTCTCACCTCCTTTTCTTTCCTTTAGGTGATTCTAGTCACAAGATTCCTATTTCGAACTTTGAATCTGGATGTGACCAAGCAACTGTGTTACAAAACCTTTATAGGTTTATTCATCCAAACCCAGGGAACTGGCCACCCATCTACTGCAAGGTAATTTCTGTTAAGGTAGACACGTAGATGTCAGAAGAGCCACAAAAGGCATCCAGAGAAAGAACTTTTGCCTGTATATTAACTGTGTGTGTTAAGATGTCTCCACTGTGAATTGTTTTGAACGTAATAAGATGTAATGCCTTCTGAATTTCTCTGATAGTAGAGGGATTTCGAAGACTGCAGAAGCCAAACATATTTCTACTTCGGTAGATGTCTTGTTTTTATTTTCTCCTTCTAAAATATCTTCAATATTTTTTCACCCTGAAGAATGTGTGTCCTAGTCCGTATGTCTAGCCTAGGCAGGATTATCATTTACTCAAAAATGTTTCTACAGCAGTCCCTTAACCCTCCTTTTTTATGGTCTTCAGAGAGACTTTGTTATTTTATCTAAATCCTTCTAGGCTAGGAGTTGAAGAATTGGATTTTAACCTCACTATTCATTAGCATAACCATGAATAGATTATCTTTACCTGAACTTGGTTTATTCATTTGCCCACCCAAGTCTCACTTGGTTTCATAAAGTACGTAGCATTGTTTATAAATGTAACTGGTTATCAATAGCAGTAGTCTTTCCTTAATATGTGTTGCTCCTTTATAGTTGTCATTCAGCTGTCACAACTCTTCAGTCTCCCCCTTCACGCCACTCCCATCTCTTACCCACCCCCTCCCCAGTTTGAAAAGACAGCATTGATTAAAAGTAGCTCCAGGTAAGAGAAAACACAAGTCAGTTTTTGTCTCTTCTCCAGTCTGATGACAGGGCCAGAGTTAACTGGTGTCTGAAGCACATGGCAAAGGCATCGGGTGAGTAGAACTCGGTCCCGCTCCCGGGCGCCTGCGCCTGTCTGCGCTTTGAGGGGCGTGGCCCGCACGCCTGCATTCACACGCGCCGTGGTTTCTGTTCACCCATGACAGAGATCAGGCACGACCTAGAGCTGCTCACTGTCGAGGACCTTGTCGTGGGGATCTACCAGCAGAGATTCCTCAAGGAGCCCTCGAAGACCTGGGTCCGGAGCCTCCTCGACGTGGCCATGTGGGACTATTCTAGCAACACCAGGTATTGGAGCGGTTTTCGATGGAGTGCTTTCTCCTTTTCTGAACTGAGAAAATCAGGTAGCCTTAGTTTTTGCCTTTCTAGGCAATATTTTCTTAGAAACCCTAGAATCATTGTATTTCCGCAAATGTTAAGAGTCCATTGATTGTAAGATATGTCATTACCACTAAAAAAAGAACAAACTACAAATGTAAGTGACACAGTGTTTTATCACTTAGAATTTCTGAGTGATGAATTACTGAGGAAAGAATATTTTACACTTATTTAAGATAGATGTTTTATTACATAGAATTCTTATAAGAAATATGTAAGTGGAAAAAATTGGGAGAAGTACTTTTGGAAATAATTTCACGCTTAGAGGAAAGTTGCAAGAATAGACAAAGTCTTACCATTCTCTCGGATTTCCTCATTGTTAACATTTTAAAACTTTTTATCACTCTCTCTCTTAAATTTATATACCACTTGAGAGTAAGTTGCTGTTAGTGATGCCTTTTTACCCCTAAATATCGATGTTTTCCTAAGAACATTTTTATATCACCACAGCACGATTACGGAAACAGGATGCTGCCGCTGACACGGTGCTGCCATCTAACCCGAAGGTCATGTTCATTCTGCTAGTTGTCCCAGTGACGTTTCATAGCGAAGGATGACGTGCCGCATCTGGGCTCTGCCCCTTCGGGCCAGCGCCTCAGCCCCACTTTGGCCTTCGTGGCTTCACTGTCTGTGAAGAGCACGGCCAGCCGCTGTGTAGAACCTTCTCAGTTCGAGTGTCTTTGTTTCCTCATGACCAGCTAGAGGTCATGTCTTTTCGGCAGGAGTGACATTGCTGCGAGGTCCCCTCGTTGGGTCGCACCTACAGGTGCACGCCAGTCTGTCCAGTCGCTGGTGCTCAGTCAGGCCTCTTGCTTAAGGCCGCGTCTGCCAGAGTTCTCCATTGACAAGCTAACGGTTTGCACTGCATAGTTGATGTTTTGTGGGGAGTTACTTTGAGATTTGGTAATATTCCTCATTATAATCTGCTAGTTTTAGATGATTTTTGCCCGAATCTATTATTACTACATTTGTGACATGAGGATTTCCTAATCTGCTCGTTCCTTTTGCATTTGTTGGTTGGCATTCTACTGTAGAAAAGCTTTTTCTTTCACCCATTTATTTTTTTTTTTCATTTGTTTCTGCAAGTAAGGATTTATGGACTCCTCTTTGATTCAGGGTCTCTGTCCTTTAGACGTGGCCTCCTCACCTGGCACGTGCCGCTTTGCCCCCGGGCTCCATGTGTCCCAGGCTCACCCGCACTGTCCGCTCCAGCTCTGCACTGGCCGCTTCTGCAGGGAGCCCCGGTTTCATCAGGCAGAGGGGCACCGGCACGCTCATCCCTGCCAGGGCAGCGTGGGTGCCAGTCCCCTGGGTGGGGAGAGCTCGGAGATCGTGGGCGCACAGCCTGCGTGCACGTCTTCAGTTAGCAGGTCGGGCTGCCACCCCGGGGATTTATGCCAAACCTGCATGCCGCCCGGCCCAGCACCTCGGAGGTCTCCGTTTCCGAACGCCCCTTCTCTGAGTGAAAAACTTGGCACTCTGTTTTTATAGGTTTGCTCAGTCCCAGGATACATTAAACATCATTTTGGAGTTATTAAGTGACACCACTGAAATAGATGTGTTAACTACAGCTCAGAATTCACTTTCAGTTGTCTTTTGGGCTGAGGGTAAATAAAATAGCTTGTTCAAAAGGCATTTGGACTGGGCTATTTTTTCCTTCCCTTTCAGTGTGGTTAAATTATCATCTGAAATACAGTTAAGTCCACTTGCTAGTTTTATTATGTTTTTGGTTTTCCCATCCTCGTTGACTTACCATTTGACAGCATAATGCGTTAACATAGTTCAGACAAAAAAAAAAGTTCACAAGAATCACTAACTTCAGTGTAGTTCTGTAGGAAAGCTCCTTGGGATGCATTAAATGTATCATGAACTTGGAGAGAACTGAAATCTCTTTAATGTTGAATTCCATCCAAAGACAAGAGGTGTCGTTTCATTGTTCTGATCTACTTTTGGGTCTTTCAAGTCTGCTTTGAAATTTTTCTCACGCAGATTGTACTTATCTGGGACTGGTGAATTTTTGTGGGGCAGTTCCATGATAACTGTTCTAGGAAAATTGATTTTCTTAGGCTTTCTCATCCTAAAATTGGTCCCTATTAATGGGACCAATTTTGGCCACCTATACTTCTCTAGGAAATTATATATTTTATGTAGCTATGCATTTATTTGTTGGACAGTCTGTAAAATAGTCTCTCATCATTTTTAAAATTTTTTCTCTTTTAATTGTTCTGTCGTCATTTCCTACTATTAGTGCTGCTTATTTTTCCTAAATCACCATAGCTTAGTGCATTGCCTATTTTGTTTTTTTTCCAAAACAGGATTTTAATTTATTACATCTGCTCTTTTTTTATTGTTTTCCTCATTAATTTTTGCTGTTATTTTCTTGGTACTTTGTGGTTCTTTTTCTAGTTTTTTTTCGGCTCAATTTAATTCATCATTTTTTTATTGATAAGTATTTAGTAGGGTGAATTTTCTTCTAAGCATTGCACTTCCAGTGCGTCCTGTAGATTGACATACAGTATTTTGGCACTTACAAAGTATCCTGTAGTTTCCACTCTCTCTAACCCAGGAGTTAGCAGGTGTTCCGATGGAAAAGCCTTTGTGGGTTTGGTCAGTAAATTCAGGGTTTGTGCACTGTGACCACAATGCTGCCTTTCCGGGTCTTACGGTGACAGATGAGGTCGTGCAGGCAGAGGACAGGCAAGGACCTGGCACGGGAGTCCTGACCAGCTGGACACTGCGTGGCCGGGCAGAGGCTGATGGTATTTGGTCTCAGCACCGCTCAGCCTTCGGCCGCTGTCGCATTGTACAGATCGTCACGCCGTCAGTGGGGCTGGCGAGGGTCGAAGCGGGGAGGAAACTGGCAGCGCTTGCGGCGCGTGCACAGCCTCGGTGGGGCACGGACGCGGTTTGCTTTTGTTCCCAGACTCTCGTTCTTTCGGGCTGGGAGGATGGGCTCCCTGGCTTGACCTTTTCTGTGTCGCAGGCTTTCCCTGACTGTCTGAGCATCCTTGGTGACATTCGTTCAGGTTTAGAATCGAAGCCACAGAGCCCAGTAAGGGCCGTATCATTCGGCGGGGATAATCGACTCCTGAGGCTTTGCTGTAGGGACGGCGGACGAGGGAGCTAGTCGTGACCCTGAAGCAGAACCCTGGGTGTGGGGTGCCGCGGGCTTCGCCCCTGGGCCCTGGCACCCCCTCATGCTGCCTCCTCGTGCAGGAGCGGCTCACTTGTGTGCTTGGGGTTGTACTGAAGCAGCTCAGCCTCGAGTCTTACCAGGCATGTGCCGTGCAGTGGGCAGCGCGAGTCCCCACAGCCAGGTGGCATTCTCCTCCTGTGCAGCCTCTCCCCGACCTCTGAAGGCTGTGGCTTCTTTGTGAAGCGTCACCATTTTCAACTCCAGCTACTTCCTGTGTCCTGCAGAGTTGTTACCTCTTTCATGGAGGCCTCTTCCTGTGTCCTTTTTATTCTGGACACCTGTTCTTGTTCCTTCTCATTTCGATGGTTTGAGGAGCAGGAAGAAGTAAGTTACGCATCTTGAACCGGGAGCCCCAGCAACGGTGGATTTGAGGGATGCAGTTTTGTATTTTGATATCACTTCAGAATAGTTTTTATTATTCAGTTGAGTTTTTGAATCATATTGAATCATTTTTTGGAAAGCAGTGGGAAAAGTGTTAATCTTGTTTTAGATAGGCTTCTGTTCGGTTAAATAACTTCTGTTAAGTGCGGGTAACTGCATTTTACATGTCACAGTTGGGCGTGTTTGTGAGCGGGCAGGCGCTGCCCTGCGCCTCTGCTGTTCTGAGTGTCTCGGCCCGCGCATGCTGGGGACAGACTCGGTGGCAGTGGCTCTGGCAGACATGAACGTCACACGCTTCCGAGTGTGGCTTCTCCTGCCACCTCGCCCAGACCATCACCCCCCTCCCCCGCCAACGTTTCATGCCGTTGTTCTGGTCGGTGCTGCTTTGTCTTCAGACTGTGTCACCATCTGACTGTGTCCTGCGTGGCTTTCAAATTTCTTCCCCACTAGAAAGTAAATTTTGTGTGGATCAGAGCGTGTGTCATTCAGTGCTGGGTCCCTCCTGCCGAGAGCAGTGCTGGCGAAGTTTGCTGGATGGGTCCCCGCCGTCACTAATGTGTCTGGGACCCCCCTTGTACTTTAAGGTGACACTTACCTGTTACGGTTTTTTGTGGTGTGCATAGCACTGTGAATTTTCAGCAAGGGAGGTAACATAAAAATCCATTTTTAAAAAAATCCACTTTTTGTGTGTTAAATTAGAAACCTTCATCTTTGAGTAACAGTGTCAGTTTTGCCTAAATGATTTTAACTGGGTAAGTTAGAAGTCCGGCAAATAAAAACTTTTCAACTGTGCTACTTTGGTTAGACCTAGATAGTAAAAGTTCTTTTTTTATACAGGTGCAAGTGGCACGAAGAAAATGACATCCTCTTCTGCGCGCTCGCCGTTTGCAAGAAGATCGCGTAAGTGAGAGAACGGTCTCCGTAAAGCGCTGTTCGTCGTCGGGGTTGCGTTTTGCTTGCCGTTGCTCTGGCGATTGGGGTGAATCACAGTTCACCTCTCTTTCCACAGTTCTCTTTTAAAACATAGTGGGTTTTTTTTTTTTCCGTGTTACTTCTGTTACTCTTCCCGTGTCGCTACCCATCTGGCATGGTCACCAGCTGCGTGACTTGGGCGAACCTTCAGGAACACTTAGTGACGTTTCCCTCCCAGCCTGCCCCGGAGCGTGAAACGCGCTGCTGTCATTAAGGACCGCACTTCTTGTGAAGATGCTCAAAGCGCATAGACCCTTTTCTGCCCGCTTGTCATGAAAGCACCTGGACCCTCGGACCTCTGGGTGTCCTGGTGGCCCCTTGGCAGGGCTGGTGATGGTTCTCGGGTGAGAGAAGCCTCACTCTGGTGCTGCCCTCTCCCTGCCTTGAACTTTGAGAATCCTGGTGATCTTTACTCTCATGTGTAGTCCCGTACAGTGAACTTGAAATTGTATCTGGTAACCAGAGCATTAAGAGTTAAAAATGTATAAAAATACTGGAGTAAAAATAGCAGGAGTGACCAGTTTTATATATATTGCTGCCATTACTGTTTCTTCTCATAAGCTCTAACGTTCTTTTTTCCCAGTTTTAAGCAGTGGCTCTCACATGGTTTTCACATGAAACCTTTAGAGGATGAAGCTTTTAGAATGAGCTGGATGGGCTTCTGGTAAGGAGCCTTTCTGCCTTCCTTTCGAAGGTATTGCATCAGTAACTCCCTGGCCACTCACTTCGGAATCCAGCTCACAGAGGCCCATGTACCGCTCCAGGACTACGAAGCCAGCAGCAGCGTGACACCCAAGATGGTCGTGTTGGATGCCGGGCGTTACCAGGTATGGAGCAGACGTCGGGAGCTCCTGGTCTCTTCTTACGTCCCAGGCAGTGGTCCCGGCCCACAGCAGCCAGGTCTCTCCCCCACTTAAACAGTTTTTTAAAAATCCTTCATGGAACGTCAAACAGTTCTTCATCCAGGTGCATCTTGCGTAAAACCCTTTTCCTTCCTGCTTTGTTTTCTCACTCTATTTAACAGAGTTTTAAGAAAAGTAAAGTTGGCACTTAGTCTTTATACAAAAAAATGCACAAACATTTTTTCCAAAACTTAAATATCTGAATATAGATGATATAACTAAAATATCTATTCCAAAAATGTATAAGATACAGTTCAGGGTTTGATTAAAAGCCGTCTAACCTCCCCGCCACCCCGCTCCCCGCCTCTGCTCACTCGGGGGCCCTCTGCACCGGGCACGGCGGCCAGGAGCGTGCTCGGGCTGGCGTTGTCATGTGCTTCTGCCACATCCTCTGCTGTGTCTGGGCCGTGTCCCCTCCGAGACACCCCTCTGCAACGTTCCCATCAGAAGTCGATCAGACGCTGGAAAATGGGTGCTTGTGTTTTTCAAAGAGTAACTTGAAATTGTAGTAGATGATCCAGCCATTGATAGGAGCTGAGCATTTTCCTGTTTTGTTTTTTTTTTTCCTTTTATTTTAGAAGCTAAGGTTTGAAAGCCCAGGATTCTCTCATTTCAACTCTTCTAATCAGGAACAAAGATCAAACACACCCACTGGTGAGCATCTTGTGTTTCATAAGAATGCACAGCCAAGTGTATGGGGACCCCAGAGCGTGGCGCTTAACACGCCGCTGCACACTAGCTTTAGGGTGTCAGGGTGTCCTTGCTTGGGTAGTTTTATTTGGTGATAGCGCCTTAAACGATTTGTATCTGTACATTTTTATATCACTTTGATACAGTTTAACTGATTTTTCAAACTTGTTCAGGGCATTTAAAATAAAACCTGCTTTTCTTGTAGCAGTTACAGTTTTATAGCTTTGATGTGCTGATGTCTTTGGGGAGGTGGGAAAGTTTAAAAGCTGGTGACCCGCGGTTCGGGTGGCGCCAGGGCTGAGAACAGAACCCGGCTCCTGCTCATTTGGGGTCGGAGCGTGACTCAGAGGCGCTGTCCTGTTCTGTTCCCTTTCATCACGGCTTGGTGGCGCCCGCAGCAGGACACAAGTCCACCAGGGGGGCTCCTCGTGGTAAAACGATCAAGAGGCTACGTTTCTGTTCTCGTATTCTCCATCTCTCAGGTGACTACCCGTCCAGGGTGAAGGGCCCCGGCGCCAGCCGCGGGGTTCGGGGAAGAGGCATCACCCGGCTGCTGGAGGGCGTCTCCCGCCCGCCCCGCGGGCCCCACGGCTTCTCCGGCTGCGAGGCTGCGCTGCCGCCGTACGCGTCGCAAAAAGATGAGTGCAAATCTTTCTCTTCCTTATCGTGATGATGGTGCTTTTTCCAGTTTCTGGAAAAATAACAGGCCAACTTCCCTTCTGACTACACTCTCGTTAAACAGATCACATCAATGATAAACGCCACTACTGTAAAAGCTGCTTAATTTGTTCATAGATTAAAAATAATTGTGGTTGGAGAAGATTTTGGCTTTTTTTTTTCTTTTCACTTATTTCTCGAGGGCTCGTTCTACTTCCTGACTATAATGAGAATGCCTTTAAAGTTTTGAGTCGTTTAAGAACAAAACTGGCATTTTCAGAGTTTGCCTTTGGGAATGTTATATTTTGATAATCTTTTCCTCCATAATAAGTATGGAATATCTGTTATGACAGGTTTTAAAACACTGTTAATCTTTTTCTTCCCATTATGCCACATAGAACCTTTCTTTTGAAACCTGTAGGCTATTTTCATTACAAATATCTAAGAAAATTAGGCTTTAACAAAAATAAAGTTTTGTTACTTCAAGTCTCTGAAATATGCTGATTTTGGCAAAAAGAGTCATTTGAAGGATAAGAAGCCAAACTGAGATTATGTAATTTTCTCCCAGTCACATGGCTAGATAGTGACTGGATTCCAGGTCCACTTGACCATGAGGCTCTTCACATATACATAGCAGATGCCACATTGAGTCAGATACTTGTCCTGTTTGTGATTAATGTACACTGGCTCGTGGTCTCCGGGCCCTTACATAACCCTGCAGGGGGAAGAGGGATATAATGGGCCTTTTAACTTGGGACTACAGCTAAGACCACACGTGTCAGTGGCAGAGACAGCATCCTAATGTAGGTCTGTTCGACCCCAAATCCTGGTCCCTCTTATTATACAGATTCACTCAGTGTCCATCATGGACTCTGGTTTTTCTTAATATAATATTCTCCTTTACTAACTACGGAGAACCTATTTTATGAATCTTGTGGAATCCTCATACCCACTCTGAGGAAGGAGACACCTCCACTTTACACACATGCATGCTTGCGCGCCTGGGACTCGTGTCACACAGCTCCTGATGGATGGATGGGGACCAGGTCTGTCTGACCCGAGAGACACGTTCCTCCACTCCACTGCCTCCTCAGCTATTTCCGGCATCAGATCTTTGAACAAGAAATAATTCATAGAATGTAACTTTATATATTGCATTTTTAATAGTAGATTTTTAAAAAATCCTATTCGAATTTTGAAACTACTTTTATCTCTCTCCAAAAGCATCATGACAGTAATCAGATTCAGGAGAGAAAAATATACCTTTAAATACTTATATTAGCAGGAAAGAGGGTCCAAAAGCGGTAACTAAATATACATTTTCAGAAGAGCAAAGACTGGAAATTAACATAATGTGTGTTAACTATACTTAATATAAAAAATTTAAGTTAGAAAAAGACCAATAAATAAACCATGAAAAGTAGAAGGAAGGAGAAAAGGAGTTAATATCAATGAAATAGAAAAAGAACGAAAGGGGGTTTAACAAAGCCCAAGCTGACTGTTTGAAAGACTATAGAATAGATAAAAACTCCAAAGAAATGAACCAAGTAAAAAAGAAAGAAGGCACAAACCATATTAGTGATTAAAAGGGGTGTCGATCCAGACCAGCGGAGGTGAAAGAGATGCGGTAATACTATGACCCTTCATACCAACAAGTTTGAAAACTCAGATGAACTGGAAACAAATTCCTAGGAAAATGTAATTTACTAAAAGTGCCTGAAGGAGGAATAGAAAGCCCATGTCTCCTGTAGTAGAGAGATTGAAGCTTTAATTTTCAAATGCCCAGGCCACATGGTTTAACAGGTAAATTCTTCTAAACTTTCAAGGAATATCTCATTTCAATATATAAAAACATAGGCTGTATTCAAACTGCGTTTGTTCAGGAGAGCAGGAATGATATAGCATTAGAGAAGCTATAAATGTCATTTGTCACATTAATTCAAGGGAGAAAAGCATGTTATTAGAACGGAAGGAGGAAGAAGCATTTGGCAAAATTCATCACCCATTTGTGATTAAAAAAAAAAAAAAAACCCAAGCAAGCTAGAAATAGAATTGGAACTTCCTAAGCCTGATGGGAAGCATCTACAAAAATTCTATAGAAAATATTTTCTTAATGGGGAAACTTTAAAAGCATTTTCTTTAAAATTGGGAACAAGACAAAAAATGCCCTGTTAACTGCTTTTAGTCAACATTGCACTGGAATTTTTAGCAAGTACAATATAAGAAAGTATAAAAGCACAAGGTTAGGAAAAGAATAAAATGGTCATTATTCACAGATACGGTTTTCTGCATTAAAAGTCAAAAGAATCTGGATAATAGGTAGAAATAAGAGCTTGACTGGCTTCAAGATTACTATAATATCAAGTGCATTTCTATACATTGACAGATCATTTAGAAAACATTTTTAAAAGGAAAGAAAACATTTACAGTAGGAAAAAATTTGAGGTACCTAGGAATAAATCTGACAAAAAAATCTTAAGATCTATATGTAGAAAATTATAAAACTTTAGTGAAAAACATTAATAAAGACGTAAATAAAGATTCCTATATTATTTTGAAGATTTATTATAAAGATTTCAATTCTCCCTGGACTGATCTGTAGTTTGAATTCAATTTCAAATAAAATCCCAAGTTTTCGTTGGACTTAAACTAATTCCAGGAAAAATAAAGGCAAAAGCCAGGACGCGCCTGTGGAAAGTGGATGTATTGTAAGAGTGGTGGGACCGATTTTATTATAAATCCTGTAACGATAAATAAGATGAATCTGGAGTAAGGGAGACAAATTAACACATGGACCAGAATCAGAATAGCCATGCACTTACGGAATGTGATACAGAATGTGACAGGTGACATTCTAGACCAGGGTGACGATTTAGAAAATTGTCCAGGAACAATTTGTAAATGCACAAAGGGAAAATAAAAATTGAAATTAGACCCTTTCCCCACCTTATTCACAAAAAGCAATTCCACTTGGTTTAAGGATTTAAATATGAAAAGAAAGCTTTTTAAAATTTTTAGAAGAGAATGTATCCTAGTCTCTAACTTTGTAGTCATGAGGATTTTTTTTTGAACACTTGATACAGAAAGAGTTCAGTGTGAACGAAACCCTTGATGCATGTAACTACATTAATTTCAGAACTTGTGGTCAGTGAGAAAAACAAAACAACACAAAACAAAATGTGAAAGACGAGCCATAAACGAAACTGGAAGCACAGAATCAGATGCTGATTGCCTCTGGGGAGTGGGAGTGAGAAAACAGGAGTGTGGGTATCGAATACTACATTTAAAGAGCTGATAAAGAGTGAATTTTAGTAGACTCTTTTGGTGAAGCAGGCAATAAATAGTGAAATCATTTCTCTCAGGTTCTACCTTACTCTTTAAGACGGTTCCTCCCAGTAGACGTGGAAAGCACCGGAGTTGAGCTATCCAGGAAATAGAGACAGGCTCTGTCGGTAAATTCTCTCTGTCTTTATGAGCTGCTGAGCTGGAACTTTACATCCTTATTTTGCTTTAAGGGGGGGGAAAAAACGAACTTTCAGTCCAGCCGCAGTTGGATGCCACCTTGGAATTCATTCACCCATCACATCACAGTTTGAGGAATCTAGAAAGTCCATTTCTCTGAGATGACAGACAAGGGTGGCAATTTAAATGAATTTGGCTTCCCAGGAGCTGAGAGGCAAGTCTGCCCGCAGAGCCCACAGCGCATCTACCATTTGTATTAGAATTGGCTAAAAATAACATACATTTTCTGTCTCCCGCCGGCACACGGTGGCGGTGGCGTTAAGTACAGTTATTTGAACGGGAACGGGGCCCAAAGGGGGGTGACAAGCACTTGAAAAGCCTTTAACGAGCAGCGTCAGACCCTCGACTTTCACCGGCCTCCATCCGTGATCTTCAGGTGACCAGGCATCTGCTTCTGAGCAGAGCAAAACCTTGTCGGAGGCCGCCGTGGGCTGTACAGACAGAAGGGTTTCTCTGCGTTCTGTATTCTGTAAGTTTGAGAGAATTTCGAGGGAAGCGTGTTAAGAGCGAACGCCCGGGGGAAGGCTGCCACGGGATGACACCCCTTCCTGCGTGCGTCCCAGCCGCCCCGTGGTGCGGGACCAGCCGTCTGAGGGCTCGACCCCCGTTTCCTGAAGCTGGGGAGTCATCGCGTGGTTCTTGTTTTGGGGCCTTCGACGTGGGGTGTGGGTGTTTCTGACATTGCTTTTCTGGAGCTCGGCCGGGTCACCTCTGAATGAGTGACGTTGACCCTGAGCCTCTCCCCACCCCTTAAAGAGGAGGAGGGGGTGGGCGGCAGGGTGAGGTGCCCCGTCAGTGTGCCCAGAAGCGACTGGGGGTCACGGCCCAGGGGGATGGCTGATTTACCAAGGTGCCTGTGGCGTGCGGGGCCCGCTCTGGGCGCCCAGGTCCTTCCTCAGGTGGTGACACGCACACCTGACCTGGCCACATGCCTTGAAATCTGAACGTGCAAGCGAGGATTGTACAAAACCGCTGTCTGGGGCCTGACCAGAGTCCAGGACTCGGCCTCCCCTTGGTCGGCAGCGGCCCCCTCCCACACACTGCCATCTTTGAGCTGTTCGCTGGGAGGGACGGGCTGGCCATCCAGGAGGAGCGACGAGTATCACCAGGTGGGTTCTGACTGTAAGGGAACCTATGAGAATCTAATTCTTGTTGCGTTTCTGGGTTAAATAAATTCAGCAGAAGACGGTGCTCCTCCCCACTGACGAGCGGTTTGAGGCCCAAGTAGCAGGCCTGCCCCCGGGGACAGGGGTGGCAGCATCAGCCCCTTCCCGCTTGTAAAACTTCATGTTTCTTCTTCAAATGCAGCCCCAGCGTCACCTCCTCTGGGAGCTTTCCCAGACTCCCCCAGGCCGGGCCATTCAGGCCCCCACTGCGAGCCCATGGCATCTTCTCCCTCTCGCTCCCCTCACGTAATTGCCTTCCTGCCTGTCACCTCCATTAGATTGCAGCTCCTCCCGAGTTTGAGCATCTTAGTGACCGTTGTACACTCTGCAGCCAGGACAGTGCTTGGCACATAGTAGGTGCTCATAAAATGACTGTCATTGAATTAAAGCAGCAGGTCCCAGCTTCCCTCTCACCCAGCCTGGAGCTAAGGCAGGTGACAAGCCAGGCCAGGACTGGAGAGGGGCTGTCTCCCCATCCTCAGCCACCTCAAGCACGTGCTTTAGAGCTTCGTACCAGGAGGGCTCAAAAGTACCTCAGTGTCTGGGGGGCTAGGTGGCGGCCTTGGGCAAGACATGGTGACACCAAATGCCATTCAACACCTGCCCTACGCAGAGACATACCATGGTAATGACAGCACCAGTGAGAGGCGCTGGGACAGGGCGCAGGACGCCACTGGAAAGGGACAGGAGGAGACGACCTTGAACGTGTGGCAGGAGAGCCCCTGTCGGAGCTGAGCGCTGGCCGGAGCCAGGCGCTTTGGGGAAAAAGAGCCTCCAGCTCTCCCCGATGACCACAACGGGAGGGCGGCTTCCTCCCCTCCTTCAGGGGGCCCCAGTGGGGGTGACGCTGACCAGAGCACGTCCACACCCCCCTTGAAGCGTAGGAACTGACTCCCAGGCCTGCACGGTGTCCTGGCCCCGCAGGCATCTGGAATAACCTCCACCACCAGGCAGGCCTCTGTCCTGTGCCAGCAACCACGGGGACATCGTCTGACCCACAGTGGCCACAAGCAAGGCGACCCACAGGATCTGGCCCTCTGTCCCCTCAGCCCCATTACCTCACTTTGCCAAGGAAGCAGAAGTGGCCTGTAGGAAGCAGACACAGACCCAAGAGACACGAGCTCCACCTGCTGTGAAAAAAACAACCCTGCATCCAAAAAAAAAATTCCCACCGGCAACTTCGTCATTGTTGACAGTGTTTCGAACGAAGCAAAGAATTTAACAAAATGTATCACAAAGAGACAACAGATTTGCAGAATTGCTTTTCTGATCATCCAGAAAAGACGTTTGTTTAGTAGTAAACAGCGTTTGGGAGGCCGTGACACCGGGGCTCCCAGGGACGACCACGGGGAGCACAGCCCCCAACCGGCAAAGTAGAGCCAGCGGCTGGCAGGGACACTGGGCAGGGCGGGTTAGGGACCAGGGAGCAGGTAGGTCAGTTACGCTGGCCTTGACGTGTGAATCCTGGGCCACCTGCACACAAGCTCCTGCGTGCGCTCATCTAAACCACCTCACACTTCACTAAACGAGCAAGTGGGTGTGGGGGGCCATCGCTGTGCCCACAGGCATGTCAGGGACCGGAAAGGGCAAGGCCAACCTGTCAGAGCGGTTCCCCGCGTTAAGCTGAGTGGGGCCGCGGCAGGGGGGCTGCGGCGTGGGCTCCGGGGTACGCGGGGTGAGGCCCGGCCTGGCCCAGGGGCTCAGACATGAACGCAGAGAGACGCATGCTCAGGCAGCTGTGCCGCGGCTGGTGATGGGTGTGGCTAAAGGGACGAGACTGCCCCACGCGTGGGAGAGCAGGACGGCGAGATAGGATTCGCAGGGGTCTGAGACGGACGCGTGGGCAGCCGGAGAGCAGAGCCCTCGCGGGAGTGTCTCACAGGTCGGGACTGTGGGAGGTGAGGCGGGGAACGGGCTCAAGGCCAGGCCAGTGTGGGCCACGGAGCCGGGGGTCCACCCCGAAGCTGGGAGACAGTAGGGCGGCCTGCGTGCGCTCATCGCTCCGTCATTCAACAAGAGTGCTGTGTGCGACCCCTTTGCCAGCTGCTCCGCTGGGTGCTGGGCACACAGCAAGGGGTGGCTCCTGCTCCCCTGAGGCTCCAGGACTCGCTGCAGGGGAGGTGGAGGCTGCGGCCTGGTCCAGGGGGAGGTGGGCAGCGGGGAGGGGTCACTGGGCAGTGAGACCACCGCAGCCAGGCGGAGCCACGTCCTCCGTGGCTGACCCAGGGGAGGAAGCTCCGTCAGGGCTGGGACGCAGGGGCAGCGGGGTCCTGGGCTGAGGTGTGGGGTGGGCGCGGGAGGCCAGGACGGACCCCGCCCCCATCCCCATCTGGAAGCAGGCCCGGGCCACCCTCAGTCAGCGTAGTCAGAGGACTGGCTCCTGTCGCTCCTCCGGTCCTCCTCCCGGCCTCTGGGGATCTTGTCCAGCTGCTCCGGAGGCTCCCGGTAGATGGACCGGTCCCTGCACCGGGAGAGAGAGGACGAGGTTCCCCCCAGGAGCAGGGCCCATGCTCCTGTGGCCCGCCAGCCCACGCGTCCAGCTGCGGAGGGGACACTGGGCTGATGGGTAGGGCTAGGCGGCAGGGAGGTAGCACGGGCCTGTTCCGCTGGTGAGCAGAGGGCGCTGTGGGAACAGGCTGCTCCACCAGACCGGGAGGCACCCTCTGGGGACACACATGTGGCCTTGACCCCGCAGGCCTCCCTGTCCCAAGATCCACGGGCCTTGGGGCGGTCAGGGGCTGCAGTGCCCCTTTAGGGCTTGAGTGAATCACGGGCTCACTTTCGGGCTATGAAACCGGGCTGATAAAAATGACAGCTGTCCCTGGAGTGTGCGTGGCAGAGTTGTGAGGGGCTGGGGGCGCCCTCCCTGGAACCCGGCCACCCGGCCGCCCCGACTCACGGCCTGGCGTCCTCGGCCTCGCCCTTCCCCTGGCCGCGGCAGCAGCAGCAGTAGGCGAGGACGCCGGTGAGGATGAGGGCCACCAGCGCGCCGCCCGCGATGCCCGCGTACAGGGCCACGTTCATGGAGGCTGTGGGGACACAGCGGCTGCATCTCCCAGGCCCAACGCGACCGCGCCCAGGCGCCAGGGCGCGCGGTGGGCAGGGCACCCACGCCGGCCCTCCCGCGGAGGCCCCGCCCAGCCCCCCGCGGCTCCGCCCCCCCCCACGGGAGCGGCCCTGTGATTGACAGGCATGGCCTTGACGGAGCTCGCCCAGCAGGGCTGGGAACTCTTCAGGATGGAGAAGCAGATGGGGACAGATGGCCGATGGCTTTGCAGCCCTACCCAGGCTCCGGAGAAGTCCTCGGCCATCGGCCAGGCCAGTTCCGACTCCGGCTTATTCCTGAGCTGGTCAGTGTCCCACCGTAAAGGACAGGGTCCAGCCTGGCAGCTGGCTCTGGGCGCTCACCCCGCCCACTGAGTGGCCGTAGGGCCGGCGGACAGAGCCGCCCTGCAGAGGCCAGTCCTAGCTGCCACCGCCAGAGAACCCGGGGAACGGGACTGGCCTCCAGGCGAGGGGACGGGAGCATCTGGCTAAGGTCACCCAGCCACCCGGTCAGGGGGGACCCGGAGGAGGCAACGGATTTCCCTCCACGGCAGCCTCTCCGGCTCGTCACCTTCCGGCCGTCGTCCCTCCGCCCCCTGCACCCGCGTCTGCGCTTACGGGGTCTGACGGCCACCGTGATGTTGCAGGACTCCGCCCCCACCTCGTTGCTGGAGGTGCAGATGTAGTAGCCCGACGTGTCCGCGGAGATGTTCTTCAGCGTCCAGCTCTGCCCCGTGACTGCGAGGAAACACAGCCGGGGTGACGCGGGCGCCACGCGAGAGGCAACGGCGGGGCCGGGGCTGCGTCCTGACGGGGCCAGCCGCACCTGGAGTACACGCCCGCCCGGCCGGGACGCGAAGCCCCACGCGCACCCTGAGCGCAGCCGGCCTCGCCGCGTGCGAAGTCCCGCTCTGCCGCTTACTATTTTTTTGTGACTTTTGGGCAAGAAACTTAGCTTCGTTGAGCCTCCGTTTCTTTATTTGAAAATGGGAACACCAGGAGCCCCGCGTCTCGGGACACGCGTGCGCATCGGCGCGGGGCCCGCCGCACAGCGCCCGCATGTGGCAACAGCGCGGAAGCGCGAGCCGCAGGAGCCGCCTTGCGACGAGACCGCGTCCCTGCAACTCCTGTGCGAGCTTGCGAAACGGGCCCTCCGCCCAGACGCACGCGGACGAAGGTCTTAGCGGTCAAGGGCTCTGGCGTCTGGATCCTTCTGCCGCGAGCGCGGTGCGGGAGCGTGGGGCTGAGGTGGGGAGGAGGCAGCTGTCCGTCTGGACTCTCCACCTCCCACTGAACGTCCCCGAGCCGCAGCTCGCTCGTCGAAGGACTAGTGACTCCTGACCCTCTCGAGTTCAGGGACGATGGTCCTAGCGTCCCCGTGAGCGAGTTTCCTGCTGAATCTGTGAACGGAGGACTTCTTCGCCTTGAAAGGACAGCTCTGTGCTGAGATGCATTTAAATGTGCATGCCGTCCTCGGAGATGCTTTGTCGTAGCTGCGGTTTTGAGAGAAGAGTTAGGGACCTTTGTCCTCCTGTTTGCTGCACGAAGAGGCCCCTAGGATCCCTGCTGCCACCAGGTGGTGGCATGGCACCGAGGAGCCCTTCTAAACCACAAACAGAATCCAGTGCCACCGGGTCCAACATTTCAGAAGTGGCTTGAAATCTTCAGTAAGGATCCTGGTCTTAACGCCCTCACGGGCACGGATCTGGCCTGGCTTGCCAGGCTCCCTGGTGCCCAGACCTCCCCCGCTGCCACAGCCCCCCCACTGTCACACAAGACTACATTTCCCTGTCCGGACTGCTACTCAGTAACATCCTCGAGTGTGACGTCCCCGATTCTTCCAGCAATCTTGTATGGTAGATGCAACAAACATTTCCACCTCCACCTTCACAGAGGCAACTGGAGCCTAGAGAAGTCAAGTGACTTGCCCACGGTCACACAATTAAGAAATGACAAAGCGTTGCAAAAATCCTGTTTTAGGTCCAGAACTCTCTGGAGCATTTGACAACTTTCTTTAAAAAAAAAAAAAAAAAAAAGATCAGATCAATGTGTGCCCAGCACAAGAATGTACACGTGACATAAAGCAACGATTTCAGTTCGATGGATCCAGAAATTCCACGCCGATCACAGCAGCTCTAAACAAGACGGAGGGGGCCCGTCCCCTCGCCGTCCAAGGTCCACCAGGGAGGGCGGACACCCGCCGTGGCAGGGCGGCTGGGCTTCTGACGCAAAGCACTGCTTGAGTTTCCAGGGAGGGAATTCGGCCTCGGCCGCGGGGGCAGCCGAAGCGTCTGCGCAGAGCGGAGAGCGAAGCGAGAGTCCTCGGCTCTCACCTGCCGCTGGCGGGGCGGCTTTCTTCCCGTCTCCTCTCCTGTGGCTTCAGTCTCTTCAGACGCCCCGGGCTCCGCTCCCTGGGTGCCCGTCCCCCGCGGAATGCCACCTTCTCCCCGGAGTCCCACGCCGAGCCGTGCTTTCCGGAGTGTTGCTCACGTGGGACAGTATAGTGTACTGAGAAGCGTCCCTGGCCGGGACACGTTTAGAAATCACTGAGTTAAGGGTTAAATAGATGCGCCTTTGTCCTGCCCCGAGCTTCTGCTATGCAAACGAGCCCGGGGGGTTATGGTCTCACTTTCTAACTGTTTGTTTCGTTGCGAGGCGTCTGGAGGGAGCACACTGTGGCGAACGCTCCGAGACCCTGGACATTCGCGGGGGTGGACGGCCCTTCCCAGATCCCCACTGCTCCCGACGCTGGAGCGGGGTCTGTGTGAGAGGTGTGCGCAGCCTGAGGACCTTGGGCAGCCTCCGGGCCACCCCACCGGCAGAGGCGGAGCCCCGAGGGCTCCCCGGGCAGAGTCGGCACAATCCATTCTCCCTGTCCTCACGTCGGAAGGCTCGCCATGGCTCTGGGCTGGGGCCCTAGAACCCCCTCTCTGGGGAAGACCTGACAGATGCTGAAATCTGGCTGGAGCGACGTTCTGCAGCAGGGCGACACCTTGTGGTCGAGAAGGTAAACGCAGGCGACGGCTGCCTCCCCGCCGCCCTCCTGCGAGAAGCCCGCGGCCACGAGGCTCCGCCACTGATTTGCCTTGCCGGTCTGCCCCCACCCCATAGCGGGTCAGCAAGCTCAGGCTACACCTCTTCCCTCAAGACCCTGCCTATCCAGGACCTCCTCCCCGACTCCCCAGTCACCCTTCCCTCCTCCCTCCTCCCTCGATGCCCAGATTCCCACTCCTTCAGTGCACGAAGCTCCAGTCTGCGAGGACCCGCGCAGGCGGATGTTCAGAGCTGTGATTCATGGGGTCTCATCTTCTCCTCTTCACAGCCTTCAGGGAAGGCAGCACGATGGTCTTCCCAGGTTTTCAGAAGATACTGAGGGTCAGAGAGGCTGAGTGACTTGCAGCTGCAAAGTGGAGGCTTTGGGACCAGGTCCCTGTGTGTTGATTCCAGTCCCCAGTTCTTGTCACTGCTGACTTGCTCCCCCCACCCCCTGCCAGACTTCTAAGCAAAGGACGCAGCCTCTAATGTGGGGAATTGTCTTTGGTGGAGGAGGGGGGGAACCCTGACCTCCAGATCCTCCTCTGCGGACGGAAGTGTTTTAACAATCGGAGATGGGTTCGGCCTCAGCCCCGGAGGGAAAGCCAGGACAGACTCTAGGGCTCTGGGAGGCAGAGTGAGAACCACCCACCCCAGCACACCCAGGGGGTCTGGCGGGGGCTCCCACACCGGTGCGCTCCAAGGTGATGGCAGTAGGACATTTATATCAGCTTTTTCTCTTCCTTCTAGTTTGTTTCCTGATCCAGGACAACATCAGCCTCCTGGCCACGGTAACTGAACCTTCCACCCCAGTCCCTGAGAGGGCGGGGCCCTCACAGCCGGTAACCCAGGTCTGTGGTGGGGGGAGGCCTTTGGGGAGGTGGGGTTCAGGGGAGTATGAGATGGATTGGCCTGAAGCGGGAACGGGAACAGGAAATCCTGCCCTGGAGCGGAGCCACCGAGTTAGGCTTGGGGTCTCAAATGGGTGTTCTGGGTGACAATGGTAATCAACTAATGCCCGCCCAGGGCGTTCGCACAGTGACTGCTGGTGCTCGTGTTGGGGCGCTGAGTCAGGGGGATAAGGAAGGCAGCTGACGTTTCCGTGGGTCCCACTAATGCGTTACGCTGAATCCCGTTTATTTCGCACGCCTGTGAGGGAGGTGGGTGTTATCATGAGACAATGGTGCTTGGAGCGATGGTGTGAGGTGCTGCTCTGCGGACAGCAGGCTGGGGGAAGGGACAGCCTTCGGGGACCTGGCTGGCCGGCTGCAGCCCTCCCTGCCCTGCAGACCGTTACCTGGGGGGCCCGCCCGCTCCTGGTTCTGGAGGCTGTAGCTCTTCCAGCTGTACTGAGGGGCCGGGGAGCCCTCCTTTGATTGGCAGGTCAGCCGGATGTCATTTCCCATCACGGTCTCTCCTCGATGCCGCAGTCTGGTTTGGCGGGTGGCACTGTGCAGGGGAGGGGCCGAAGAGAAGGCACGACTCAGGTGGCCGCCCCCCACCCCAGAGCCACACACACGCAGCCTTGTGTGTTCGCAGGCAGGGAAATTCATAGTCAAGGGGTGAGCAGCAATACTCCAAGAGCGATCCATCCAACATGTCTCCCCAGGGGTGCCATCACAGAGGCAGGGGCCCCCCGCAGACTTCCAGGAGCCCCCTCTGCCAGCGACTCGGCTGTGCCATTGTAGGTCAGCCCCAGACCCTGAGCGTGCGGCCGAATGGCCATGTGGGACTTTGCCACGTCACAGCCCTGTCACTGCTTCTTCGTCAACAACCCTTTAGAAACGTGGAAACCGTCCGAGCTTTGCAGGTCCCCTCCGCTTTTGTTTACGTGCCCTGCGGACTGCTCGCCTGCCCCAGTAAAGAGCGTCGCCCACTCTGCAGTTCCGACTGCAGAGTCGCAGGGTCACGGAGCATGCGCTGAACTCGGCTCCGCTCGGCCCCCATCCCACCCCCCAAAGTTCTGGGAGAGCCTGTGAAGGACGCACCTCTCCCCTCCGGCCCAGCACCCCCTCCACCCGATCTCAGGTGGCTGGTCCTCGTCCCAGACAGAAGGTAGATGCCACCTAGACAGGTATTGCAGGCGCAGCGATGGGGAGGGAGAGGGGAGCCTGCAACTCCTGCCTTGGACGCCAGAGGGCGCCAGAGGCCGCGAGACCGCGGTCCCTCCAGCGCGCCCGGGTCGCGGGGCCAGGCGCCTCCCCGCGGCCAAGTCCCCTGCTCGCCTCAGTTTATGGTGAGGTTGCCCAGCCCAAGTTAAAGCCTTTCCGCCTAAAACTAGCCCCGCAGAAGAGCCATTTGCAAAGGAACCTTTTTTTTAAAGAATTTTGCTGGATTTCTTAATATATGGTCCAAAGCGCGCTCTCTCTTTTAAAGCAAAACACGGGGTTCACGGAGTTCCGTAACCTCAGGTTAACTTGTTCCTCCCCCAAAATGCAGCCGCTTGGAAGGGGCGGGCACGGGGCATTCGCGTCTGACAGGGGTCCTGCCGCTTGCCCCGACCCCTGGGAGCCAGGCGCGGGAATCAGCAGAGAAGGACCGGGCGGGAGGAGAGAGCTACATGGAAATGCCCGTTCTCAGGCTGGCGAGCTCCAGGGAGCCCTGCGGACGGACACCAAGCGCTGTGCGCATGGAGCAGCGTGACAGCTCTGCTTGGAACAGCCCGCGCGCCGCGTGCAGGGCCCGCGCGCTCTGCGCCCCCTGCTGGCGAGGCACGGAGCGTGCAGCGCGCGGGCGGCGGGCAGCGGGCGGCGTCGCCTGGCGCGGGACACAGAGAGCGAGCTGCCGCCTCCGCTGCGGACGCGGCCGAGCATGCGTGGCATCGGGAGGAAACACGGAGGACCTTTGGTCCACGGGCTGCCCCCCGCCCAGGGCCACGTCTTCCGTGGTCAGGGAGCAGGTGCTAAGGTTCTCCCGGGAACTTTGACCTTGAGTCAGGGGTTTCCTTTCTCGAGCCTCGGCTGCGAAATGAAGACTCTGCAGCAGGTGATGGTTCAGACCCTTCCGAAGCTACGCGCTTTGACGGGAAGTTAGATGTGTGAAACAGTGTGCCCTGGGACATGCGGCTGAGGCAGCAGAGCCTGGCCGGCTGCGTGCTGTTGAGGTCTGGGCGGGGGCAGGTTTGCGGGGTTCCTGCCCGTGAGCTGAGCTCAGGACAGGGAAGGACCCCCTACTACGAGAGTCACCGCTGGCTCTGGGCACCAAAGTCAGGGTTAGGTGAGCATCTTGGCGATAGGATGAGGACATCCCCTTCCTTCTCGGTAACTCTGGCGTGAGAGGAGGTCAGCCATCCAGGAAGAACCCTGGACAGAGCATGAGCTGACCCTGCCAGGCTGACCCCAGGGACCACGCCAGCGGCCTTCCCTCTGCCCTGGGGAGCCGTCTGCCCCTCGTGGGAACGCAGAGGAGCCTTCTGCCCTGAAGGGACACACAATGCCCTCCCCACCCAAGACAGGACCAACGGGGGGGGCGTCTGAGCCCTGGGGTGGCACTGCTGCCTCTGGCTTTGTCCTGCCACTGGGGTGCCTCTCCTGGCACCCCCACCTCCCCGCCCCACCTGCTTCCTGCCACCCAGGAAGGAGACAGGGACACTCACCGAGGACCAAGAGGCGGACGCGTGACTTGGAGGTGCCGTCCAGGTCTGCCATCAGCGAGACTGAGCACTCGTAGGTGCCGTTGTCAGCCATGGTCAGCTGGCCGATGGTGATGGAGGCGTCCGACTGCCCTGAGCCGCTCGAATGTTGACACGGTTCTTATACAGGTCACCGTAGATGTAGCTTTGGGTCGAAAACGTCCAGATGAGCACCTTTTCCTGGCGGGAAGGAGGGATGCCTTCAGCCTGGGGCCTGGCGGGGCTCCCAGCCCGTCCTGGCCACCGCACGCCATCCCCGCCTGGGCGCGCGCGGACGCGTGGTGCCATCCCACAGTGCTCACACGTGCTTCGTAAGACTCGCGAAAGCCGGGGCCAGGCGGGCGGGTCACACCGCAGGGGCGCATGCGTCGTCTCTAACGCGCCCGCCCCGGATCCCCTGCATCTCGCTCGCGGCCTCGCCCGTGAGCCAGGCATCGTGTTAGGTGGCCGCCCGTGGCTTGCGTGCCACTTGCTTTGCTCGAATCTTGCCTTTGGGTTTATTTATTCATCGGTACGCCCATCACTCCTCAAAGAGAACGGGGCACCCCTGCGATTAGCGCAGCCTCAGCGCGAGTCCCACTCTGTCGCGCACGAGTGTGCTCGCTGCTGTGATGCCCCCCGTCCCCCGCTTTCTGGGGCTCCTTACCGTGTGACTCATTAGGAGCTTGTCCCACTCGATGAACCCGTCTCGGTTCGGAGAAGAAGTGCTGTAGGCACACGGGAGGGTGACGCTCTTTCCCCGGGCAGCCCGAAGAACTTCCTTCGGGGTTTCCACGGAGATGGCGTTGACAGCCGCCCAGACTGGAAAGGAGGTGGGAGGGGGGGGGAAGTAAGCGACATCGTTGCCCGCAGGACCTCGAGGGGACACCCAGTGACATCTTTCCTCCTCCAGTCAGAGCAAGACACACCACAGCCGGCCTCGGGGCCGTGGCGCGGGCCGTCCTCCTCCAAGGCCGTGAAGACCAGAGCGCGGGCCTCGGTGCAGCCGAGCCGCCGGCGCGGCACAGGGAAGGCGGGTGCCCATGTGGGGACGCGCGCCTGGCTTCAGCCTCAGTCCCGAGTCTCTTCTAGCTCAGAAACATCCCCGGGGGCTCACTGTCCCACATCTGTAGAGCCGCTCCTCCTCGGCCCTGCCGCGAAGCAGCCTCGCACGGAGTGGGGTGCGCGGGCCCAGGGCCGGTCGCCCAGGGCCAGTTCCTTTATCGAGATCGCGTGGCCTGAAGCAGCGAGTTCCCCGAAGCTCCCCATGCAGCTTTCAGAGGGGGCGGGGCTTCAGAGAGCCCCCAGGGAACTCCGTGGGCAAGGTTGTGTTTACAAGGGCCTGAGCAGGGTGCCACCTCCGCACTGTCACGGGGAGAGGGCGCAGTCGAGTAAAGGCGCAAATGCAGGGCTGATGCGCGGCCCGGCTTCCTCTCCGCGTGCTTCCCGCGGCCAGAGTTTCTGCCACAGGCCCCTGGCACTCGGCAGCCACAGAGCCGTGCTGCAGGGTCATGGTCAACAGGTGGCGGGGACAGTGCGGCGGCCCCCCTCCTGAAGCAGCTCGCCTCACCCGGGAGCTGGGGGCCACCCAAGATCCCGGGAGGGTCCTCTAGTCCCCCCAGGACAGGAGACGGAGCACCTTGGGCGGCGTGTCGGTGAGAGGGAAGGAGCTTCTGGAAGGGGAGACTGAACACAAGGCCAGACGGAGCCAGACCCAGCCTGGGGGGTGGCGGGGACTGGGGTGCAGGGGCCCAGGCCCGGCTGCGGGCCCAGCCCTGCTCACGACAGGTGTCATCTGCTGCCCTGAGTGCACGGAAATGTGGGGCCGGGCACTCTGGCTGAGGCCCTGCCCTCCGCATTTCATGCTTCTCTCCCAGTGAACTTTGTGACAGTCCCAAGTGGGAACCTCCACCCATCTCTGTGTCCTGCTGCCCGTTTATAGCAGCCCTGACTCACCAGGCAGATAACGAGAAAGCAGCCCAAAGGTCACTGTCACTGGGTGGCACAGGAGAGGGAGGCGGCCCAGGAAGGAGGCGGGGTCCCAGTGTGGCACTTGGTGCCCTGGGCAGGTGGCCTGGGGACAGAGACGAGCTCGGCAGGTGCAGGGGAGACGGGGCTGAACCCCGAGTGCTGCCAGCTCGGGGGGCCTTGAGGGACAAGTAACCTTTCCCTCCGAGGCCACTGTGCCCCCACCGCTGTGCCCCTACAGCACTGAGCGAAGGCGCCGGGGCTCCCGCCAAGGTGCGGGGTGCAGGGGTCCCCGGCAGGGAGGGGAGACGCCCCTTCCTTTAAACGCATTTTCCGAGTCCACTTTTCTAATCAGTCCGTCGTCCCATCAAACCCTGGGACGGGACTCAGGATGGGAGCGTTTTGACGGAAGCAGGTGCCGTTAGGACCCAGGCTGGGTGAGAAGCAGGGACACCCACCCGGGAGAGCGGAGAGGGCAGCACGGCAGGACCGGAGACCCTGTGAGCGCAGCCGCTGGCAACCGGCAGGCCGCAGGCCCGGCCCCCGCCAGGCCCCTGCGTTCCAGGAGGGGGAGGGGCACCCAGAGGCGGACACAGCTCCTGCTGTGTCTGTCCACGGCACTTGGTCTCCTGAGTAAGTCAAATGGTAGTAAATAAATAGTCACAGATGAGTGTAAACAAAACCTCCATGGCAACCAGTGTCAGAGACTGGACGCCAGGCCGTGACAGAGGATGGGGGCGGGCTGTGAGGGGTGGGGGGGCCTCGTGAGCTGCCCCTGTGGGGGGGATGGGAGGAGAGAGCAGGGGCCAGGGCCTGTCCCTGGGTTCCTGCCCCCTGCTAGTGAGGGTAATGAGGGGGCGGTGCGGGGGTGTGGTCCCCTCCACATGGCACCCTTGAGCCTCCCCCGTGACCCCGAATATGTGTCAGCGCACTGCAGTTCAGGGCGAATCCGCCACCTGCCTCCTCTCGCCCCTCGGGACTCCTGCAGGGCAATTCTAGAGTCACATCACTGCCGCGGGGGCCAGAAATGGGGACCCTTGCCTTCCACCCCTGACGCCTGCTGTGCCTCGTCCCAGTGTGTTCCCCATGCCCCACCCCCCGCCTCAGCCAGGTCAACCACCCGGTTCCAGTGACTTAGGACAGCAGGAAGGCGGACAGACAAACGGAACTGAGCTGCAAGTCACCCGCCGAGCAGCAGTGATGGTGACGGTGATGGGTGATGGTTCCTTAACCCTGCTTCTCCTCTGTTCCCGTGTGTAACTCCATGCCGAGGCTTCAGCCTCAGAGAGGTGCCTGAACCCTACCCTGGGGTTCGATGGCGGGGTCCTGGGGCAGCCTGGGTGCCGCACTGTCCTCCTCTGGGTGGCCTGGGGCAGCAGGGTTGCCAGCCACGGCCCCCGTCCCCTCTTGGGCTCAAGCTGGCTGCCACGCACCTCTGAGGTGGGGTGGCTCAGCCCCATGACGCTGTTCCAGGCCACCCATCCCGGCACAGGAGCCCCCAGTGACCACTGGGACAGGCACTCAGACTCCAGCGGGTGTGGCCCAGGCGCCAGGCGGGAGCCTGGCCGGGGACTGGGTGGCTTCAGGGCTCCCAGCCCCGGAGCAGGGGTGGGCGGAGTGGGGCGGGGCAAGGGGTCCCCTCTTGCCACGTGCAGTGTGGACAGGCTGACCGGGCCCCGGCTCCGGCCTGAATGCCCCCTCAGGCCCAGGGCCCTCTCTCATCTGAGCCTCAGCGGACATGCACTGTGAGGCTGAGCCCTGTAAGCCTCACGGCCAGGTGACTCCACAGCACTTAGGCGTGCAAGTGACACTGGGCTCAGCTACGCCCCACTGCAGTGCAGGCCCCAGGGAGCCCCCAAGCGTGGGTGACGGACAGGAACCGGGCACTCCAGAGTGGACAAGTGCAGGCCACGTAGGGAAAACGGCCCTGCTGGGTGGTGGCTCCACCAGCGTCCGCCTGGGCCGTTCCTCTGGTGACGGAAAAACATTCCCCGAGTGGAAGAGCCTCGGGTTCGGGCACAAGTCGGGGCGCTTTTCTAGCAGTCACCGGGAGTGGTGGTGACCTCGGGCTGGCCACAGCGACCGTCCTGGCACCCCGAGGCCCGGTTCACCTCCTGCAGCTCACACCTGCCATGCAAGCGAGGGTGGCGGTGCCGGGCGCTGGCCAAGGCGTCTCCTACACCGGGCACCGTCTCAGAATCTGCACCGCGGTGACCGCCCGTGCCGCCCACGACACCTCGGGGCGCCGTGTGCGCTGCGCGCCGGGGGCCACCCTGTCTGTGTCACCGGCGAGGACACTGGTTTGAGCGGCGAAGGCCTTTGCCTTGTGATTCGGCGGGTCAGTCCCCTCGAGGGCCCACGATGGCCGGAGGGCCCGGGAAGGACGGAGGGATGGACAGTGTTTGGTCGCGGACTGTCTGGCTGGGGTTTCCTCGTCTCGGGGCTGTTTTTAAACCCTCTGTGTGGGGTGACCTGACGTGGCATCTTCAGTCTCCCCGAAGTCCGCGGGGGCCAGGGCCCGTTCTGGCAGCTCGGTGCTGCTCTGCCCAGGGCGTCGGCAGAATCTAACACCGGGGATGTTCGGACGAGAGAGGAGGGAGGCCAGAGGCCGGCAGGGCCCCTGGAATCAATCCAAGCGCCACCACCTCCTGGGAGCCCCCCCCCCATTTCCCACTCCCTCCTCTGTGTCCCCTGGTGAGGCGTGCGGAGGGCCGCCTGCTTGCTTTTGGGTTTGACCTTGAAGGCCTTCACTGTTCGTTTGCACATGGCAATGGCTGTTACTTCCCCAAATGCTTCCGCTAGCTAATTGTCCGCCCACCCAAGCCGGCCACCGAGCCGGGCCCCCTCCTCCAGGCTCAGGGGAGGAGGTGAGCCCTGGTTCTGGCCTGGGGGAGGGGCAGGGGACAGAGACACACCCCTCAGAGCCTTGAACACCAGCGGAGAACTGGATCCCTGGCAGAGCTCAGCCAGGGGTCACGTGGCTTCTCCCAGGGGAAGGCAAGCCTGTCCCTCCAGGCAACGCACAGCTCGGGCCACTTCAGTTTGGGGTTGTTCCCTGAACCCAGATCCCTTCTGCTTACTCCAGCGTGGGTTGCAGCCGGTCTACAAATGCGAGTGGGGGGGAGGCGGGCACGGGGACATTGGGAGCCCAACCCCGGACGGCTGCTACCTCTGGGCCTCCCTCCCCACGCCCACCGGGATCTGACGGCTGAACAGGCCCCTCATCGCTGTGGCCATGCCAGACCCTCACGCCTGAGGCACCTGCACGAGCTCTGTGCCCAGCAGGGAGCTGCTCCGGTGAAGGGATGAAGGCCCCTCACCGGGTCGCGGGGGCCCTGGGCCTCCACTCAGCAGGGCGACCTGGCCGGTTGGAGCTGGTCACCCTTCTCGAGCTCTTTCCAAGCCTCCACCCAGCCCCTCCCCAGCACCTGCTCCCAAGGGCCCTACGGCCCGGTGTTGAAAGACGGGGAGGTGAGGGAGTCGGGGAGCCGGGGGCCCTGGGAGAGCCCCCCCGGGAGAGTGGGCGGCGGCCAGTGGTCTTGGGGTTCGCCAGGACAAGTCGGAAGGTGAGCTCTAACCAGAGCCTCCTTGGTCCCCGTCCCAAAGCCAGAGTCACATTTCCTGGTATGACCTTCGCCCTGCCCTCTCTCCCCAGGCCCGTGGAGCCTGCGGTAGCTTCTAGATTGCAAGCTGATGGGATTTCTCAGAGTCACCAAACACACCAAAGTAAATGTACTCCTGACGTCCCCAGCCCCCCAGGCCCCCCAGCCTCCCTCCTGCCACGCCCAGGAGCCTAGCGCAGAGCTTCTGAGCCTTCTGAGCCTTCCGTCCCAACCCGGGAGCCTTCCAGGGTCCCGCACGGCGGCGTGGCTGCTGGCTGCGGGGTTAGGATCTGGTTGTATACCGCCGCTTCCTCATTTCTGCTTGGGGGTCCCCGTCTTCCAGGTTGTCAGAAGGCCAAGGAGCTTGGGCCCTCGGAAGTGCCTTTCTGCCTCAGTTTCCCTCTCTGTGATACAGGTGTTAACACCTTTACTTGCCTCTCTCTCTGGTTTTAAAAAGATGGTTAAGACCCTAGGTAGTGACTGCGTCTACACACATACATCTGGATTTTCCAGGACACACTCAGCTTCAGACACTTCGTCCCGACTGTCAGGGCTTGTGTCTGACCTTATGCTCTGATTTGGGATCTGAAAATATGGTCTTGAGGATTTATGAACTTTTCATTCCAGAAATGGGCAGGGATTTTTTTTTTTTTTTTTTTTTTTTTTTTTTACTAATGTGCAAATAAAAACCATTCCGATTCCCAGTGTTGGTGTCCGGCTGGAACCTGCCACCTGAGGACAGAGTGTGTCGTTCTGCCCAGCAGGAGCACAGCGGTGTCCCGGGCGCCGCTCCGTGGGGAGGCTCTGGGAGGCTCAGAGGTCAGGGCCCTGTGTCGCCCACCCACGGGCAGCGGACAGGGAGGGCGTCACTCACCTGCACAGAGCATCCACAGCGCGAGCGGCATCTTCCTGCCACGGTCTGGCTTCCTCTCTGCCTCACGCCCAGCCGGGGTGGTGGAACCCAGACAGGTCTGGGCTGACCGGTCACAGCCCCTGCGGCCTCTGGCCTGACCCGCACAGCCCGCCCCTCCCTAGACTGGCAGGTGAGCACACCTGTGCTCCTCCTGCTGCGCCGAAGGCCCCCACGGGAACCCCCTCCGCCTTCTCCTGAGCCAGTAGCCCTCCTGCCTTGTCTCCCCTTGGCAGGCGTACAAAGTCCTGGGCTTCTCAGCAAGGTGTGGGCTCCTGCTGCCAGGGGCAGGAAATCGCCGCCTGGTGATGAAAAGGGAAATGATCGCAGAGGGAGGATCTGAAGGCAATAAAAGAAGGGCGTTTCCTACCCCCCACACACCTTACAGAGCTGGCCCTCCTTCCCCCACTTCCACAGCCCCCCCACCCTGCGGTAGAGACACAGTCATGACAAGTCAGGACGTCTCTCCCCGCAAAGAGCTGACCGCCTGCTCGGGAGATGACAACGCAGGTAGCCAAGGAAGCCAGCCTTCGAAACGAGCACCTGGGCCCAGTTTGCTTGGAACTGTTCCGGTTTTAAAACAAAGTCGCCTGGCCCTGGACCCTGGGATGGCTGGTCACCGACGTGACGAGTGAGTGTGCCACCGGGAACGTGACCGGGACGTGGCACAGGCCGGGGGAAGGGGCCCGCTGCAGACTGGGAGGTCAGACGGAACGGGGACGCGGGTGGTCCGCTTCTGCCTCATGCGAACGAACGGTCCTGCGTCTTGGAGGAGCCGAGCGGGTCCTCCAGGGCCGCGGCGAGGCAGTGGGCTCTGATTCTGGGCAGAGAGACCGAGGAGAAGACGAAGCCCTCAGGCCCCTCTCGCCCAGAGGGCCCCTCCTCGCCCTTGCCCCGCTTTGTGTGCTGGGTCTCCCTTTCCCTCCCCCAGCTCCCCGGCCCTCTCCCGCCCCATGCTGGGGGCTGCCACCGTGAGCCTGGCCCGCCCGGCGCGCCCTCAGTGCTGCTCTGCCTCTTCCTGCCCCGCTCCGCTTCATACGGATGACGCGGACGGAGCCACCTTCAGTGGTGCCACGGCTGCCAGCCAGTGGAGTGAAGCACTTCGCACGACTTATGCCGCGGCTACCTGAGATGTGACAACAGGGCAGAGTCGGCCTTAGACTGGGCCGAGGGCAACATTGTGTCTCAAAGCGCTGTTCGCGAAGGTAACAAGATGACAGTTATACTGACGACGGGACTGAAAATCAAAAGCACTGTTCAGCATTAGCGCCACGGTGGTGTGTCAGCAGCACCAGTAGCAACACCTTCCTCCTATACATGTGACTGCCCCCTGACCTCTTCGCAAACACGCCTCGTCTTTGTCTCCTAAGGAACACGGATCGGCTTCGGCCTGGATCCGTGCATCCCAGGTGGCTGCTCCAGGTGACCTCAAATGAATGCTTGTTGCCTCTCGCCTTGGTTGGCCTTCTTATTTTTAAGTGACACATCCAGGCTTCACCTAATAATTTTTCTTAGAAGGATTCCCCAGGGGATTTGTTCATTAAGAAAACAGTTATTGAAACCTACCACGTGCCAGGCAGGGTGAGGATTACGACATTGTCCTCGAGGGCAAATGACAGTGGGCTCCCCCTTCTGCCCAGTTCTCCGGCCAACAAACATTGTATTGCACATTGATTCATCTGAACACACACAAAATTCACAACAGCTCAAAAGGGGACACAGTGTAGAAGTTGGTCTCCTCCCAGTTCTGTGTCCTGGTCACCCGGCTCCACTCTCCTGGGTCGGGTGCCGTCACCGTTTCTCCCGCAGCTCTTTAGTGCGTGCATTTGTGTGTGTGTGTGCACGCCCGTGTGTACATGTGCACGTGTGTGTGCGTGCATGTGTACATGTGCGTGCGTGCCTGTGTGTGCCTGTGTGTGCATCTGCATGTGTGCCCATGTACACGCACAGGTGCATGTGTGTGCCTATGTGTATGCGTGTGCATGTGTGCATGTGTGTGCACACATGTGCATGTGCGTGTGTGCATATACTCTAGTACTTGTTTTCAAACACAGTCTGTCGCCCAGAAGGTCTCTCCTAAATGTAGCTTATGCTCTGACTGAGTCAGACATCGCTTCGCCCTCGGAAGTCAGACTGTCCTGCCCGGGGACTCTGTCCAGCTGTCCCCTCTGGACCGCCCTCCCCTACCGTGTCTGCGTCAGAATCCAACGCGCCCACTGACAGCCAGCTCAGGTGTGCTCTCTCCTCCCATGAGGCTCCCCCTGACGTCACAGCCAGCAAGCGCTCTCCCGCCCTCAGCCCACGTGACCGCGGGTCCCTGTCAGGCTGCAGTCTGCCTTGTGCCCGAGTTATTTCCGACCCGTGTCTCATGCCTCCTAATACACGGTGAGCTCACTCATTTCTTCCGCCAATTTTTGATTATGCTACGTGCCCGGCATCGTTCCATCATTCCACCTTGTCAGGGAGAAGGACCATTTTAAGCACGTAATTATGTAATTACTAATTTTGGTCAAGTGCAGTGCCTGACGCATAGTAGATGATGAGTAGATATTTGTGAATGAGTGGATGGGTGGGTGGGCGGGCGGGTTGGTGGGTGGATGAGTGGGTGGTGGGTGGGCAGGTGGGTGGGCGGATGAGTGGGTGCTGGGTGGGGGTAATCACAGAAGGTGCGGGACGGGGCTGCACTTTTGGGTCACTGGGCTTTGCTGTGGCCGCAGTGATGGTGGCGCAGGGTGTGTGATGAGCTTATCCGGAGTTTATGAAGCTCGTGGAATTTCTATGCCGCCCAGGGTTGCCAGCTGACTGTCGCCGAGGGCTGTGAGTGTGGGGGTTTGGAGGGAGGGCACAACCGCCCCATCTGGTCTCCAGGGTCTGACCTGGTCGCAGGTACTGCCCACCCTCTGTCCCACCGGGGCTCTCCCGACATCTGGAGTTTCTCCCCAGCCCCTCTAAGCTGAGGGACGTGTGTGTCTCATCCTTCCAGGTTCTTGGCTCCAGACAACCTTTTGGAGGGGCTTTGGGTGGGCAGCCCTGGGAGGGGGTATGGAGAGAGAGCCACTGTCATTCTGGCTGCTGCCTCTGTGGTGTGAGAACTTGGCTGCCAGAGCCGGGGTCCAGGGACTCAGCTGGAGGGAAAGAGTTAAGTGGCCCCGCAGTCCGCCAGGGTCCTGCACCTCCACTCCTTCCCAGAGAGCTGCAGGCTCAGCCAGAGGCTAAATTTAGAAGGCAGCTAAGGTTTCCTGTTCACAGCTGTCCTGCCCCTCAGAGAAGACACACTGAGGAGAGGAGAAGGTTGGTGCCTGTCGCTGGTCAAGGCTCTGGCCATTTCATCCGGTCCCGTCCTTGGGTGACTGTGCCTGGCCGTGGAGATACAGGTGGGTAAACGGTGAGTGTGCTTCTCCCGGCATCGTGTCCTGCGGGCTGGGACTGAAAGCCAGGAGCGGCCGGTCGGTCTGTCCCGAGACAAGAGTCAGGGCCCGCCACGTCTGGGCCCAACTCCCGGGAACTTCACGTCCTGAATGGACAGCCATGTGGCGCCTGGGCCACAGGCGGTCACTCCGGTGGCCTTGGCTGGAGACCCTGACGAGGGCCAGCCGCCCCTCCCCCCGCAGAGGCAAAGGGTGTGTGCGTGTGCGGACAGAAGCTCCCGTGTGGTGTGGGGGATTCACATTTTTCAACTGCTTTAGCTTTCGGTCAGGCAAACGCCTGGGTCCCGCCCCAGGCTCTCGCTGGCATCTGCGGGAAGAGACAGCTGTCACTTCTCAAACCTTGTGACTTCAAGGCGGGGTCTTTACAAAGCCGGGGTGTGTGTCTTGGGTCCCAGGGACGGTGGCTGGGCCAAGCCTGACTTGGCTTCCCCCAGCAGGGGAGTAGCATGTGGTGACCTTCCCTCTCCTGGTTCTAACGAGGTGACACGGCCGACACACGCCTGCCCCCCGCCGAGCCTCCGGGCCCAGATTCCATAACTGCCTTTTTCATGCCAAACTTACAGAGGCTACTGGCTGTCATGGCGACCGGCGGCGACCCCGAGGAGGAGCAGGTGGTCCCGAGCGAAGAGGACGAAGTGGACGTGAGGGCCGTGCAGGCCCGGTACCTCCGCAGCCCCTCCCCCAGCCAGTGAGTGCGCGCCGAGCCCCACGCTGTCCCACGCGGGGCAGGACGCGAGGCGGGCCCCGGGGAGCCTTACGTGTCCGCAGGCCACACACGTTGTCGAGTGCTTTTCATGGGTCCCGCTGTCCGGGGGAGGCAGACATGACAGCAGAGTGAGCGTGAGGACGAGGCAGCGTGCCTGGGGTCTAGCGCGTGGGAGCGACTGGTCGCGGAGGGGGCGTGGGAGGCTTCCTGGAGGAGGCGACGCTGGGCCGGGGCCCGGAGCAGTGGCTGGCGTCTGACGGGGGTACCGGAGGTGCCGCCTGATTCGCCAGCACCGCGGCTGGGTCTGGGGGCGGCAGAGCACAGGCTGTGCGAGGCGGCGGGACCAGAACAGGCCCCGACCGGCGCGGAGGGAATTTCAGCCTGTGTCTTCCACCCCGGGAGGAGTGCGTGCCGGGGGCGAGAGCAGTGTGCTGTGGGGTGTGTCAGCATGATGCCGCGTCCTGGACAGTCTCCTTCAGTATACGACACCTTAAAACTCTCTTTCACGTAAAACCTTTGAGGATGCATTTTGACACAGAACGGGAAACTTCCGTGAAATTTTTAGAGAAACCGCGCGGCATCAAAGCAGTGCCTAGTTGTCCGCTGAAGCAGCAGGTTTTCCGCCTGTGCATTTTCTATTGCCAGAAAAGATAGTAAGGGATCGACTTCTAATCTTAGCTCTGTTGCCAAATTTATGCGATGAAACACTTTAACTCTTGCGCCGGTGCCCCCCCTCTGTCAAAAGGGAAGGAAAGACTCAACTAGAATGTATCGAGGGAAGTTTACCCCGAAGTTCCAATGAATCTGCTTTGCTTTTTCTCAGTTTTCCTGGGGTCTTGCTGGCTCCTGCTTTTGGGGGCCGGAAAGGGTTCCCCACTGGAGTGAGACGGGAATACGGGCGAGAGCTTGTCACCCACAGGCCTGGACACTTTGTCCAAATGGAGCTCAGGGACTTGTCTTTTAAAGTCCAGTGGTATTTTCCCACCTAGAAAAACCATCATAATTGAGACTTGAAATGTGCCCCTGTCCCCATACCCTCCCGACGGGGCGGAGGTGGCTTCGTGTGCGGCTGGGGGACGTTTCTTTCCCACTCAAATGAATTCCAGGACGGGGAGCCGAGGCTCCTTCTGCTTGCCGACCCTCCGTGTTAAGGCACGGCTTCCGAGAGGCTGTGCTCGGCAGCACCAAGAGAACACGGGGGCCCCTCTGGACATGGGGCCCCTCAGGACACGGGGGCCCCTCAGGACACGGGGGTCCTCAGGACACAGGGGCCCCTCAGGACACAGGGGCCCCTCAGGAGGCTGTGACGGGCCAGGCCGAACGGGGCCCTTTCGCTCCCACATGGCTGCTATCGTGAGTGGTCAGCGTGGTCTGCTGTAGGCGGACGGAAAAGGGGGTCCGTGTGCCCAGGAAAACGAGCGGCCGGCCGGGTTCACCGGGGTGGCGTGGTCTGAGGCACCGCGCACCCCGTCAGGCAGGTAACGTCCGTGTGCCCTCACCGTCCACTCATGGGACACATTTACGGGCTCCCAAGGGAGACGACCCCGCACCCCTTCCCAGCCGCACGTGTGGTGTGAACACTGGGGCCTCTGGCGGGGGTACCCGCAGGAAAGCGCCCATGTGGTAAAGGGGTGCCGGGAGACCCAGCCACCACCAGCCCTGTCCCTAAGGAGCTGTTGAGCCAGAGCGTCCGCCCCGAAGTGGGGGGATCCCCAGCCGCGACCTCGATCTGGCTCTCGGGGCTGCTGCCCGCCAGCCTCTCGCCCCGCCCCCCGTGCGTCCTCCGCGGCCACCTCTGGAGTGACGTCGCGGAGGGCGTCGCCCTCCAAGCCCGGACAGCATTTGCAGACGGTGTCCCACTGCTGGACACTCGGGTTCCAAAGGCCGTTTAAACGAAGGCTCGTGGTTACGTTAAAACTGTGATCCCTTCAGCATCGTAACAGGTTCCTGATCTACACAGACCAGACGACTCCGTGAGTCAGAAACCACACCCGAAAGTCCTTTCTTAGACATAAGTTTCGCTCCTGATTCATCTCTTCGCTTCCGTCTACGCGCTTCTCGCTCTCAGCTTAGCGGCAGTCATCTTGAGCGGTTTGCCGAAACTGGAAGTTTGAGTGGGAAGTCTAAGATGCATGGTGTGATTGCTAGTGGAATCGTTAAAAGTTTCACAGCAGAACGCGTAACTAAGAAGCTCACAAAGGGAGGATGCGACCGTGAAATATAGTCAGAAGCCAAGAAAGAAGAGAAAAAGGCGTATAGACAAAGCATGGCAAATCGTAAAAAGTAAGAACGTGGTAGACTTAAACCCAAATAGATAAGTAATTACATTAAACACAAATTGACTGGACACTGCAGTTAAAAGACAAAAAATTGTCTGACTCAATTTTTAAAAGCCTACGTATCGCTTACAAGAGACACACCTTAAAAAATAAAGATAAGCAAAGGGTAGGAAACTTACAGCGTCCCAGAGACAGCGGCCCATAACTTCAAGACTCAGTGGCGTATAACAACCGTTTTATTCTATGAGTCACCAGGAACCTGCGCTGTGGCCTGTCTTTGCTCCGTGACGTCGGGCCTCAGCGGGAGGCCTCGAGGCCTGGGACGGCGTTGAGGCTGGGGCCGCTCCAGGGCTGGGGCCGGCGGCCTAGAGGCTCCTTCAGGTGATGCTTCGTGACACTTCGTGAGGGAGCCGCAGCGGGGCCGCGGGCCAGACGCCTGGCGTGGTGTTCCAGATGCGCCGGCCAGCGCGGGCCAGCGTGGGCCTTCCTCCTCCCGGCCGCGGGCTCGGTTCCAAGAGATAAAACCTCAGAGAACCAGACAGAAGTCTGTCGATTTTCAAGCTGTAGCCTCCGAAGTCACGGAAGGACCAGGAGGCTCCAACGGAGGCCGGTCGCCTCGGCCGCCGTGCTGGGGGCCCCAGCGCAGGGAGCGCGTAGGCGGACGCCCCCGTGGCCGCCCCCCGGGAAACGCCAGCTGCCACCTCCGTGGACACTCACTGTTTCTGTTTCCCCTTTACGTCTTTTCTAGTTGAAGTTTACTTCTTGCTCTGACTTTTCAGATCTGCCTTCTGCAGGCCTTCGCCGTGTCCGGAACTCCGTGGTGATCTGGCCAGGCCGTTCTTGGGGCGGCATTTCCCCCGTCACCTTCAGAGAGGTTTGACTGCGCCCTGCTCGCCTTTGCTGCTGTGGGGTCTGAGTGCCGGAGTGACAGGCGGGACGGAGCGGGGCCGGGGGTGGCAGGCCTGGGTGTCCTTGGGAACGAGCGCCTCCATCTCCCTTTCTCTTTATTTCTCTTCCGTGAAGATCTTCCCACCTGTATTCGTGGACCTGCTGGACGCGGCTGGCTTAAAAATCGATTTGCTTTAGTGTACGACTTTCTCTCTTCCTCGGAGCCCGAAGTTCGCCGGTGGGGTCGCTTTCTCTGAAGCGAATGACCATTCAAGAGGAGCTCAGAAACCTGTTCCTTTTTCTGCAAAAGCCAAACCAAGAAAGAACCCCTTCCTATTTCTGAGGGACTTGGACAGGAAGCGATCAGCAGCCGGGGGGTCTGGGTCGAAGGACCCCAGTTCCGCTTCATCCGTGTCTGGACAGCCTGTCCAGTCCCAGCAGCAGCTGTCCAGCTTTGCTGACCGGGGGACAGACATATCACTTGCATCCCAGCTCAGAGCATGTAAGGTTTGCAGACATTTTTCACAAGATTTACAAAATTTCCTTCCCATGGATGGTGCTGTTATGGTTCCTTTCTTTGCTTCTGTCGGCTGCTGGGAGGGCCCATTGAATTAATTGCTTTTACGATGCACTAATGGGTCGCAGTCTGCAATTGTGGGTACAGTCTGCAATTCTGAAAAGCACAGGCTGAACGAAAGCTGAGGCGGCCTTGCCGCTCCGCTCAAGGAAGTCCGCCACACTTCGCTTTACCGTTCCCTTTCAGTTCGCCTCAGGGTTTTAGCCGCTGCTCCTGATCGGGTGAGGCGCATGGATCCCAGAGCCTCGCTCCCGCCCGCTTCCTCGGCCAGGCCTCGCTGACGCTGACCAGGGCGAGCGTTGGCTTCCAATCGGTGGTGCAGGTGGCGGTACGGCAGGTCAGGTCAGGTCGTAAATCAACGTGCGGGGCCGCGCTCTCGCTGACCTTGTAGAAGAAGCAGGCCAGCCGCTTGAGTCTCCTCCTGCCCTGTCCTTTCCTGCAGCCTGACCCTCTGCAGCACCAGGGACGGCTCTCGGCCCTGGACGTTGTCTGTTGGGGCCCACCCCGCGCCTCCGTTTAGACTTACAGCAGGGTGCTCACCCCACAGGCCCATCTCCTCTCCTGGCAGCTGGCTCATGAAAACACTGACCACAGCCTGCAGGCGACAGTGGGCACTCGGGCTTCGTGTCTTGGCTTCACACTCTGCATCGCAGCTGGGGGTGGCGAGGGGTCCTCAGCAGCGTCTGGGCTGAGTCCTCGTGGGATCCCTGGACTCGCTGGCTCTTTGCTGTATGTCTGTCTTCAACACGGAGACCAACCAGGTTCAAGGGTGGTGGCGTGGCCCATCTCAGTGGATTTGATCCACCGTAAGAGGAAATGCCCGCTTGGCCACACGGGCCTCCGGGATGCGGTAGTCTTGGCCTGGCAGGGCAGAGTGAGCGTGGACAGAGCAGAGCCAGGCCCCTGGTTTTGCTACTGGCACCGTGGGAAACGATGCACAAGGGGCTAACGCTCCACAAACGCGTGTCAGAATTGTCACAAGCGCCAGCCCTTACATGCTATGCTCTTCAGGGTAAAGTAGCCAGTGCATCGTGAAGTACCTCTTAAGCTGTTTCTCTGGGCCAGACTTTGTGCAGGTGCTGGGAAGCCAACGGTGGTCACTATACCCAGCCGTGATCCTGCCTCAGCAGGGTCAGAGGGGGCGTGGCCTGGTGAGGGAGCCGCGGGGGGGTCTCTCAGAGGACTGCCCAGCGGGGGCTGCAGGGACTGTGTACGGGAAGGCAGGAGGTGGAGAGCAGGGAAGACTGCCTGTGGAAGTGATAACTGGCCTAAGAGCTGAAAGGCGGGTGACGAGGGGGACTGGGCTTCCGGGCAGCGGGAATGGCCTCCTGCAAAGTCCCGGCAGAGGGAAGCGTGATGAGGATGCAAAGCCAGAAGACCAGGTCCGTCAAGGAGCGAGGCAGAGGGAAGCCGGTGCGAGCCGAGGCCAGACAGGAGAGGGGGCCAGAGACTGCAGGGCCCTGGACCCCAAGGCGGTGTGTGGACACCTGGCCTCCTGCCCAGCATATTCCATCCCGCATCCAGCCACCTGTCCCCCTAAACCTGCTTCGTCGTCAAGCCTGCCGGTCTCCTTCCACGTGCTGGAGATCCAGGAGGAAGTGAGACCAGCCTTCTCTACCTTTACAGAGCTCACGTCCACCCCCTAGCGTTCTGGTCTGCACTGCCGACACACTGGCTGGCAGTAGACAAGGCACGCCAGCGGGGAATTCAAACACTGGGAACCGGACGAGATCCTGTGCGTTTCCGTAACGATCACGTAGGTCAGTTGCGAGGCTCAGGAAACACATCACTCCAGACTTTTAGAAGCAACAGGACAATGGGCAAGAGGGCGAATGGCCCTTGCACCTGCCTGTCCTGTGCATCGCCCTCAGGACACCTGCACAGGACGAAGCGGCAGCCGCTCGAGGACCCCGGACGGGGAGCAGCACCAGGCAGAGCTGAGGATGAAGGCTGGACTCCACAGTGCCACCAGACTGCCAGTGGCGTGTCATTTTTCTCTCTGGAAACCTCAGCCGCGCGCGACTCAGTGGCAGCGTGACAGTGATGGCGGCAATAGCCCCAGGTGGCTAAGACATGGAATATTATTCAGCAATAAAAAGAACGAGTTATTGATTCACGCAGGAGAATGGATGGCTCTTAGAGGCATTGTGCTACATGAAATCAGCCGGATCCAAAGGGTTCCATGTACACCACATTCTGGAAAAGGCCACACGTGGGGACAGAATCAGAGATGGCTGGGGACGAGGTACAGGGAGGGGTTGATTATAAAAGGGCAGCATAAGGGAATTTTTGTGATGGGAAAAAATGGAATGCATTAAAGCCTCTCACTTTTCTTTTAACCTCACCGGACCTACAGGAAAGACTAAGTGGAAGGAGACCCAAGTCTTACTAAACGCTGGAAAGGGGGGCCCCACGGGGGGGGCACTGACTGCTGTAGTGTGGGCCCACCTCTGTTTCTGCCCTGGGCTGGCCATGTCCTCCAAGGGCCCAGGTCACCCCTGCTGATCTCTTTCTGGGAAATTGCCCTGAAATTTACCTCGGTCGCTTTTGCATCCCTGGACTCAGGCAGACGCTTGTGCGTGGTCAGAGCGGGGGGGGCTTGCACACGCCCATGCTGTCCCCGTGCTGGGTCCCTCCTCCACGCACAGCCCGCTCCCTTCAGCAGGAAGACGACTCGGGCACGGAGGGATGGTGGTGGCCGCCGCCAGCCCACGAAACCGGCAGGGCCCTGTGGCCTGATACTAGAGGGACAGGGGAGAGAAACGAAAACGAGCAGCAGGCCGTGCGAGGGCGGGGACGCAGGAGAGACAGTGTCTGCGTGAGGGCGGGTTCCTCCCAGCCGCAGGCGGCCCCCCCACCCCCGCCACCGCCAGGCCCCCACCTCATCAGGCTCAGCTCAGGGGGCTCCAACTCTGGTGTGGAACCAGGCGGCCCGAGCCACCGGCACCGCAGCCCCAGGCCCCCCTTGGTGGCTGACATCAGACCCCGGTTCCTGTGCAGAAGGGACCCCTCCCCGGCAGACGCCTCCCGGACGCTCTCTCTCACCTGAGTCCTCTCACCTGAGTCCTCTCACCTGAGTCCGCTGTTTTCGCAGGTGCTCCGTGGTCTCGGAGGCGGAACGGAGAGCATCTTCATGGAGCCCATTCACCTCTCCTCCGCCGTGGCGGCTAAGCAGATCATCAGCCAAGGTAGCGATGGCGGCAGAGGCTGGCAGGGGGCGTCTGGGAGCCGGGTCACCTGGAGACCCTTGGCAGGGGCCCCGGAAGGTGTCGGGGAGCCTCTCCTTCCCACTGCACTACGAGGAACTGATCCGAAGACGGCAGCTCTGCCGAGCCCTCCTCACCCGCCCTGGGCCAGAGGCGAGTGCCACATGTCAGTGTGACCCCAGACGGGCAGCTCTGCTCTGCCCCTGGCGCCTCCCACTGGGCTGTGGTTAACCTCAGGGGTCCTGGGGTGGCTGGTGCTAGAGAGGAGACGCAGAGCCAGGCGATGGCCGGAGCCTCCGGAGAGTTCCGGGGTTTGGACGAGGGCGGGGGGAAGAGAGGCTTTGGGGAACAGGCCTCCGCCCTGGGAGGCCCGGAGCGGCGAGGACACTGTTCTCCTATTCCTTCTTCAGGGGAAAGAAGTGTCTTCCTTTCCCCACGAGTCTGATAAATCAGGAGCCGTAGGTGATGAGGAGGGGATAAAGGTTCATTCGCATGTGGGGGAACAGAATTTGAATTCACTTGGAGTCTGAGTTTTTCTGATCTGATGTCAGCAAGGCCCCGAGTGCCATTTTGAGACGGGAATCAGAGCTCAGGCTGCCGGCCTGCCTGCCTGTCGGGAGCTGGGACTGAGTGCACAGGCCGTCGCTCCAGTGCGGGGAAGTCGATGGTAAATGGAGTAAACGTGTAAATTAAGGCGACCTGGGTGAGGGCTGCGGAGAGCCTGGCTCCTCCCCGGGTATGCGCATCCCGCTCGTGAAGGAGTCAGACCCGTGGCAGAGGGAAGCAGGTGATGAGAGAAGGCCGTTTGTTCCGTCTAGCGAACGTCCTGCTTGGTGTGGCACTGAGTTCTCGGCATGGGTCGGACACATACCAGGTGCTCAGGGCCTGGGTCTAAGGAACTGCCAGCCAGCCGTGGAGAGACACGGGGGAGTGAGGGAACCGGGTCCCTCCACCACACCCATGTGCCCACGCTGCCCGACCACACGCGTCTGGGCCGGGGCGTGACCCTCCGCTCCCACTCCGGCCCTCCCGGGAGGCCCGCCGGCATTCCGGCCCACGCGCAGGGTCCTGGCAGCAAACCGGGCCACCGCGGGTGCCGCCCAGGAGCCGGGAGGTGTGGTGTCCCTGAGCCTCAGCTGAGCCTGCTGCCTGTCCCCTGCAGAGCTCCGGCGGCGGGGGGGCCGGGCCGAGGCCGAGCGTCTGGGCATGCTGGAGTCCGCCGAGCAGCTGCTGATGGAGGACTTGTACAACCGCGTCCGGGAGAAGATGGACGACAGTGGCCTGTACAACACCCCCTGCGTGCTGGACCTCCAGAGGGCCTTGGTCCGGGACCGCCAGGAGGCCCCCTGGAACGAGGTGGACGAGGTCTGGCCCAACGTCTTCATAGCAGAGAAGTAAGTCTGACCGCGGGGGCCGCCGCCTTTGTCCTGCCCCTTCGAGTGGCACTCCCCCAACTGTCACCAGCCCCCCGTTACTCCATCCAGAAACCCGATGCTCCCGGCCACTCAGAGGGAAGGCCCGGCCCCCCTGTCCACGGGCAGAGTGCCCCCCACGGGGTGCGGGAGGGCTGCTCCCGGCTCCCCGCGCCCCCGGCAGGCCTCGCCCCCCGGGGGGCCTCCCTTCACACCAGAGCCAACACACGGCCACCCCCGACCACCCTAACGGCCGTGCGGTGGGACATTCAGAGCCACAGTGGTTTCCGTGTGTATCTACCAACACGAGGAAATGTTGGCCACGGAAGATGCACAGGCTACAAAACGCCGTGCCTGCAGGATGCCCGGCGTGAGCGCCCAGACGCGGGCGCCTCCGCCCGGGCAGCAAGGCAGCCCCGCGCGGGATAAAGCGTTCACGGCACCTCTCGCCAGGGGGCGGTTCCGCTTGTACCTTCTGCCTCGGGTTTCTTCTGAATTCTACAGATCTCCCAGAGAAAACACACATAATGGGGGTGTCGGGGGGTTTAAAGGAAGTTTTAAAGATTATCAGCAGATTCCAGAATGATTCCGAAAGCGACGACTCACACCCTGTCCCTCCAGGGTCCGGCCAGGGCAGGTGCGGTGCCAACAGGCTAGTTCGTGAGCCTAATTTCTGCTGATCCATTGATCACTCAATGAGCTGTTCTGATTTATCCCCCGTCTGGCCAGAAGCGACGGAGGGACGTGGGGCCCCAGGGGACAGTGGAGGAACAGCTGCAGACACTGGGTCTCGTCCCCACCGGGCAGTGATCAGTTGCCTAGAACCTGAATCCCAGAGCCCGACACCGAGTCCTGAGTGATCTCCGACGAGCTGTGGACCCAGAAACACTCACACCCTGGCCACCAGGGACCCCAGGCGTCTCTAGGTGTCCCCAGCAGATGGCCCGGGCTCCTTCTTGGGCACCCCTGTCCCCGGGGCCTCTTCAAACAAGGCTGCCTTCTCCTCTGCAGCAGGAAGGGCTCTGCGCCAGAAACCCAGACAGGTCCCTGGGCAGCCTCCCTCCGCGCCGCCCTGGGGGGTGCGACAGCGCTCTGATGGTTCTCATCACCTTCAGTGGGAGTGAAACTAGCCGCCCTGTCTACCCCTTCCCCTCATCCCTGGGGTAACACAACACGATGCACGTGAAAGGACGTTGGAGAACAAGCCAGAGCCACGCGGACCGGCTGTGCAACGATCGCCCTCTGCCACTCTCACATCTCGAGGCGTGTTTACTCCCCAGGCTGTCGCGGGGATGGGCGGACCACCCAAGGGCCTGACACACCAGTCGCATTCTCTCCACCCTGCCCAGGGCCCATGCCTTCTCGCTCTTGCTGGGGCGAGTCCCCGGCCCCTTTTCACACCGCATTTGCAGTGAGCCCCAGACACCTCGGGGAGCAGAGAAGGTGGCACCCCCAGCTGTGGCCCTCCTGACCGGCCTGGGCCGGTTGCCCCCACCCCCCCGGAGGGCAGCTTGCTAGCTCTGACTCTGTCTCCCCAGGAGTGTGGCCGTGAACAAGTCGAGACTGAAGCGGCTGGGAATTACCCACATCCTGAACGCGGCTCATGGCACAGGCGTCTACACCGGGCCCGAATTCTACACTGGCCTGGAGATCCAGTACCTGGGTGTGGAGGTGGACGACTTTCCCGAGGTGGACATCTCCCAGCACTTCCGGAAGGCCGCCGAGTTCCTGGACGAGGCCCTCCTGACCCACAGAGGTGAGGGGGCCCGCCCGCCCTGGGCACTGGCGGTCTCGGGGGGCACGTGGGGAGCACTGTGGAAACCTGGCCATGGCCATGAGCCTGACCCACCCCGCGGAGGGGGCGGGGAGAAAAGGCCGGTCACTCCCTCGGGAGTGGTGCTGGGGGCTGGCACATGCGGGCACGGGGCACAGCAGGGCTTCTGGCCTTTGACTCTTCCACTGCGGTGAAGGCAGAGAATTAAACAGAGAAAGGAAAATGCGAGGTGCTAAGTATGAGGCAGAGGTCGTGGCTGGGGCGGAGTGTTGGGGTTACGGCCAGTGCCGTGGCGAGGGTGTTGAGAAAGGGACATTTAAGCCGAGTGACAGGAAGGAAAGGCTGGCAGAAGAGCCCTGAGGGCCCAGGCGAGTGCAAAGGCCCCGAGGAGTGTGAGCCGGGCACAATCCAGACAGGCGCACTCTGCCCTGACTCAAGGGAGCTGTCAAGAAATGGAGTGAGGGGTGTGTGTGCACACGTGCGTGTGAGGGGGAGGGACACCAGGCTCCCCGTCCCTGCGGCGTCCAGCAGAGGCGGGACGAAGGACGTCGTGAAGGGAATTCTCAAGTTTCCGCTGTGACTTTGGCGCTTTCCGAGATCCAGCGTCCGCGTCTCCGATTCGTCCGTCTGAGCCTCGTTCTTTTCTTCCTTCTCCCCCATCCCTCCTTTCATTTCTCCTCCCTCGGATGCCCAGTGCGGCAGGGAGAATGCAGAAATGTCCTCCAGTGGTCGGTTCAGAAGCGGGGACAGTGGTTAGTTCCTCTCCCCCCACTCTGCGCCCAGGTTCGGCCCAAGTGGGGGTGTTCCCAGTGCTCAGGGCAGCCTCGCCGCCCTGTCCGATGTCTGTGACACGGGCACCATGGTGCTTGGCCAGACTGGACTTGGACTGGGGTGAAGGCCAGAGGCCAAGGAAACACATACAATCCAGCACGTCGTCGAAACAGCGCTTTAAAAAGATGCGCTGCAAGGATGTGCTGCAGTCACATCATTATTTCTTACGCTGGTTTTTTTTTTTTTTTTTTCTCTCCAGGGAAAGTGCTGGTCAGCAGTGAAATGGGCGTCAGCCGGTCGGCGGTGCTGGTGGCCGCCTACCTGATGATCTTCCACGACATGGCGGTCCTGGAGGCCCTGATGACCGTGCGCAGGAAGCGGGCGTCCGCCCCAACGACGGCTTCCTGAAGCAGCTCCGCCAGCTCAGCGAGGAGCTGATGGAGCAGAGGGACAGGGACCGTGGTGGCCAGAGGGCAGTGCCGGCACGGATGCGGAGGGCGAGGCGGCGGGGAGCACCCTGGGGGCCCGGGTGCAGGCCCTCACTGTGGAGGAGGAGGAGGATGACATCGCCAGCCGCCTGAGTGGCTCCTCCCTGGGGGGGGCCAGCCGGGCCTCCAAGCCCCTCCTCAGGGACGAAGACCAGGAGGAGAGGCCGTATGAGGACTGGAAGGGGGAGCAGGGCTCGCCCCCAGACACGGTCCCCCAGGGTGGGCATGGCAGGGGCTGGGCCCAGGTGGGGAAGGGCCCGAGGAGGAGGACGTGGAGAGCATCATCCGGGAGTGGCAGAGCCGCAACGAGAGGTACCAGGCAGCAGCGCACCGGGCGTGGGTGTGGAGGAGCAGGAGGAGGAGGAGGAGGGCGGCGCGGGCTCGCCCTCGGGGCGCAGACGCGTGCGCACCGTGAGCGAGCGCAGCACCTCGGACAGCGTCAGCAGCCGCGACGTGCACGAGCTGAAGCAGCAGGTGAAGCTGAGCAGCCGGCGCCGCGGCGAGCGACGCGGCTCGGCGTCCACCGAGAGCAGCTGGGACGCGTGGACCCAGAGGCTGCTGGAGATCGAGGAGGAGGCCTCCCGGGGCTGCGGCGCAGCAGCGGGGGCGAGGCGGCGGCGCGCGCAGGCGGCGCGCCGCGCGAGGACGACCGCGACAGCGTGTGCTCGGAGGCCAGCTCCTTCTACGACTTCTGCAGCAGGAACAGGGACAAGCTCACTGCCCTGGAAAGGTGGAAGATCAAGAGGATCCAGTACGGGTTTCACAAGCGAGACGCGGAGGCCGCGGGCGGCGACGGCGAGCAGGCGCCGAGGAGGCCGGGCCGGGGCGCGGCGTCTCCGCCGCCCACCTGACGGCCTACCAGGCCTGGAAGCTGAGGCGCCAGAGGAAGGTGGGCAGCGAGAACCGGGAGGACGTGGCGGGGCTCGGCAAGGCGGAGGACGCCGCCCTGGCCAAGAAGCGGCAGCGGCGGCTGGAGCTGCTGGAGAGGAGCCGGCGGACGCTGGCGGAGAGCCGGTCCGCGGCGGCGGGGAGGGGGCCGCCGATGGGGACGCGGCGTCCCTGCTCAGCGCCCACTCGGGGGCGGGCTGGGCCTCCAGCCCCTCCACGCCGCTGCCGGGCCTCCCCGTGGGGCCGGGGGACACCGTTTCCATCGCCAGCATCCAGAGCTGGATCGCCAGCGTCGTCAGCGAGACTCTCGCCCAGAAGCAGAATGAGCTGCTGCTGCTGTCGCGCCCGCCATCAGCGGCCGGCTCGAAGGGGGCCCAGCAGCCGGCTGGCCCGCGGACGACCAGGGCTCCGTGCTCAGTGGACAGAGCACCTCCTCCCTGGGCCTCCCGCCCCCAAGCCAGGCGCGCCGCGGCTCCGACGCGCGGTCCACACTGTCCTGCCACAGCGCGTTGGACCCTGGGACGGAGGGCGCGGGGCGCCGGGCGCCGGGGCCCAGCAAGCCCGTCTCCGGCCTCTTCGCCGAGCACGTGGACCTGCGGGAGCTTGGCCGCCGGGAGAGGGAGACGCAGCTGCAGCTCCGGGAGAAGATGTCGCGTACCAGGTGGAGAAGCTGGCCTCCGACCACGCGCGCAGCAGCCTCTTCAAGAAGAAGAAGGTCAAGGGGGGCGCGGGCGGCGGGGACGAGGACACCGACAGCGCCATCGGGAGCTTCCGGCACTCCTCGCGCGGCGGCTCCCAGCGGCCGGACGCGGACGCCGGCCCCGCCCTGGCCGCCGGCGCGGAGGGGGACAGCGGCATCCACGAGTGGCTCAGCGGCCTGGGGGCGGAGGACAGGTCGCCTCCGCGCAGCGACTGGTCCGGCGGCTCCCGCGGGAGGCGCAGCAGGACGTCGCTGCTGCAGACGGAGTCCCGGTCCTCCTCCAGCTACAGGCTCTCCAGGTCGTGGCTGGAGGAGCAGGACACCTGCGCCCGCGGGGGCGCGGCGGCTCGGTGAGGAGCCGCTCGCGGGTGTCGTCCTGCTCCACCAGGGAGGGCAGCGAGACGCACGCCTTCTCCAGGGCCACGTTCAGCGAGGCCTCCGACTCCCGGGAGCCCAGCCCGGAGCCCCACTTCTTCCGCCGGACCCCCGAGTCCCCCACAGGCACGGAGTCCCCGGAGCCGCGGCGTCGGGACTGGGCCGGGCCCGGGGACTGGGAGGACGAGGAGGCGTCCTCTAGGTCCGACTTCTCCGAATTTGGAGCCAAGAGGAAGTTCACCCAGAGCTTCGCCAGGTCCGAAGAGGAGGGCGAGACGGCGAGGACGGCGAGCAGAGAGGAGGGGCGCTTCGCGGCCACGCGGCGGGCGCAGCGCCGGACGCGCGCCGCGGGCGAGGAGCAGGAGGACACGGACGACGAGGCCGTCATCGCTGCGTGGCGACGCCGGCAGGAGGAGACCAGGACGAAGCTGCAGCGGCGCAGGGAGGATTAGGCGGTCCGGGCCGGCCTGCGAGAGGCCGAGGCCGCAGGGCGAAGCCATACAGCTCAGCGCGCGGCTCGGGGCGCGCTCGCCACTGCCGGGCAAGGGACGGGATGTGGACAGGGTTGGGGGGCGGGGCAGAGGTGCAGTGAGGGGAGCCAGGTGCGGGGGGGGACAGGGGAGGAGAGCCGTCCGGGAGGGGCCGGACCAGCGGACACCACTGCCCATTGTCCATCGTCCTCTGAGCTGCGCCGCTTCATCACGTGTCTGACGGGGTTCGCTGCAGACTAGGGGTGAGCTAGCGAAGGGAGAGCTCTGGGGCCGCCAGCTCGCCAGGAAGGTGGGGGACTCAGGACAGGTTTTGCGCAGAGCTGTTCTGTCACCAGACCCAGGGCACCCACCCCGGGCAAGTCTCACCCCAGCCATGACGCAGAGTTCTGGCCGCTGCTTCTCAGTGTTTTGGATCTGCATTAAAATTGGCATGTTGTTCAATATTTCTTTTTTATTCTGGTCCCTTTTCCTTAAAAAAATTTTTTTTTATTTGCTTCCTTTCTTGAAGCATATGCTAGACACTGGACAGAAATCAAGACAGATGAGAACTTGCCCTGAAGGAGCTAATAATAGTGTTCTGGAAGGAGCCAGGCAGTAGACAAGGAACTTAGACTGTTTCGAATACCGCTTATTTACTTCCTCCTGCCTGCCTGCCCCACCACCGGTCTCTCCCTGCTGAATGTAGGCTCCATGGAGCAGTCATGTTTCACTACTGTGTTCCCGGTACCTAGGAGCCAAGTCTAGCATACAAGGCGCCTCCAACAAACATTCATTGTGGCTGAAGACAATAGTCCCCTGAAAGAAAGAGACAGGGTGACATGACAGAAGATGGTGGGGTGGGGTGGGGGCTGATTACTTCAGTCGGAAGCATTTCTCTGCCGAGGTAATAATTAAGTTGAACCTGAAGGATGAGAAGGGGCTAGCTAGACAAGGACCCAAAGGAAAGACAGCCCACGAAGAAACTAATGGGGATGCTGAGGCGTAGGAGGTGAAATCGTGAATTCCCCCAGGCCGCACGGCTGCCACGGCAAGGCCAGGATTCAAGCTGGGACAGTGCAAATTCAGAGCCCACGCACCTCACGGGGACGTGAGGTCTGTGACGTGCTCAGGGCGATGCCTGGGTGTAATAATCGCTCAGCAAGCATCTTCGGCATCCCCTGCCGGACTAAGTTTGTAAACCGACCCTGTGTTAAAACATGGGATTCTAGATGAGCCCGTGAGCCGATGATTCAGCACAGATCATTTTTAGGGTCCAAAGAAGTCAGCTCGTTTCCGTGTCGTTTCGGAGTGATCTGTGCCTCTTTTTCTTCGTCCGATGGGTGGGTGAGATGTTCAGGGCGCGATGGGAGAGAGGACGCCACAGGATTCTCACAATGGGGGGGATTCTGAGCATCTGCGGGGCGCGGCCGCCCAGCCAGCCCTCGGGAGAGCAGCCCTCACCTACACAACGGCGGCCGGCTGCCGAAAGCATTTCTCCCTGAACCACAACGACACCGCGAGAGCTTCCACTGGCCCAGTCTCAGCAAATGTCCCCCTGCTCCGAGGCTGAGGTGGCGGGGACGGGAGGGGACAGGAGGGGACGGGAGAGCTGTCACGAGGCCTTCGTGGCCCTGCTCTGAGCCAGCTCCAGCCGGCGGGCTCAGGCCTCATTCACGGGGCAGCCGAGAGCTGTTCGGGCGAGCAGGCGTTCCTCAGGGAGGCCGAAGGGCAGGCGGCAGGCGTGACTCATGCCCTTTGCAGGACATTGAGAACATGCGGCTTAAGTGGGTCATCGTCCTGTTAACGCTTGTGGAACAGGAAGACAATGCACCTGCTTCCTGGTCCCGGCCTAGGAGGCCGCAGAGATCTGCCCTTGTTCTTTCTGGAATTCCCTTTGGAGAGGCAGCTGCCCACCACTCCGCCTGTGTAGCCCCGACGCATGCAGGCCTGCGAAGCCAGCAGTGATGTCCCCATTTTCCAGGCGGGGAGTCAGACTTGGACACTGTGCCCAGAATCACGACGTAATTGGAAAAACAAGGGTCTGAACCTAAGTGTATCTGATTTTAAAGCCATTTTTTTTTTTCTACCACACCATGTTGCCTTTAAGAAAGACCCTCCAGGGAGGATTAAAATCACAATGGCAGAGAAATCTGGAATCTGACTGCAGGGCTGCCGGCAGACTGGCCATCCCGAAGATACAGTCCCCGAACAAAGCCTGTGCGCGAGCCGGCGGCCGCCGTCCTCCGTGCTAACCGCTCACTAATAAACACGCCAGCGAGAAAGAGTGTGGGGAAGATGACAAGCACGGGGCCCCCAGGGACGGCCGGGAAGTGGGAGCTCTACTTAAAGGACGGGATGTTCAAAGAGGCTGAGGCTTCCGCACGCTCTCTCTTCCCAACTCCTGGGGGACAAGCCTTCATTCGGGGGAGTCACAATATTGGTGTCTTTCAGACAGCGTTCTCCTTTTCAAGCTGCACGGCACGGGTGGCTATGCAGCTCTGGATTTATTACAAAGGCTGCTGAGGGAGGTGGCACAGAGCTGGAGGGTGTGTGTGTGTGTGTGTGTGTGCGCGTGTAAGAGAGAGACAGGGGTGGGGGGAGAGAGATTAGGCAAATCTCTCATCCGCAGTCTCTCCAATGGGCCCCTAGTTGACAGCAATGAGGTCTCAATGAATGGGGACCTCGGATACAGCCAAAATATGGACAAACGGGTCTCGCGCGAGCCCTCCTTGGGAGACGTGTATTATACTGTGCTTACAATGGACGGTGGTTGGGACCTGCCGATAAAGGTCCCCCTCGTTGCTGTCCTCCATTCTTTCCTTGTCTCATTCAACGAGCGTTTATGGAGCACTTACTGGGGGACGAGAATTGTCGCAGGCGCTGGAAATGCAAAGATGGATGAAACGCAGTGTCTCTTTCTGAAGAGCCTGAACACAGTCCGGTGAGTTCTCGAACAAAGAAAGGCTCTCCAGAGCCTCGAGCACACTTCGACTTCAAATCCCAGCCGTAGACGCATTCCTTTGAGTTAAGGCACCGGCTACAGTGAAAATGTCTGTGAATTAGAGATAACTCAGTGGCACGGATTAGCCAGCGTCCCTTTGAAATGAGACAGACGCGGAGAAAGTAAGTTTTGATGAGAAATATCAAAAGGTCCAGGAGCCCGTATGCTGTGGCGGAAATGGTACGGGCCGTGGCGGGGCCACCTGCACGTCGGGAGGGTCTCAGCCTCTCCAGGTGTCTGGGTCGGAGCGTGCCGCAGGGCGTCACAGGGCAGGGCACAGCCCCCTGCCGCGTCCCAGCCCTCTGCTGCCCAAAATACGTGTGTTTTTAAAGGCTGCACGTCGGCGGTCCACCCAAGCCGATCGAGGCTTTTGATGGGATCAGGAAACTTGGCATTTAGGTGATAATGTTTACTGGACACAGAAACATTGCGTTTGCTGTGACGGTACACTGGGTGACGTTTTTCAGTCGCTTTACTCAGATAAAATATTTTCGCACCTCACAATGATAGCGATATGAACGAGGCACCCTGGACTCTGGCATTGCAGGCCTGATGTGTCGGGGAAATCTCCGCGTGAGGCTGAGTCTGTCCAGGTGAACGCCACGTGATGGCGAAGGACTGGGCCGGCCATCGGATCCCCAGGGGGCCCCCACGGTCCCCCGCGCCTGGCAAAGCCCGCAGTGCTCGCTGTGGAAGGCAGGCGAGCAGAACAAGCTCATCCCCTGCAGACCGTTCCGACTCTCCTCCCCTGTGGCCCGTGACATGGCATTTCATTATCGTGTCACCTAGTCACGTGAGACGCGATCATACTGTTTACGTCATTGTGCTGAAGTCGGGAAATGATCTAGAAAATCCGAGAGTAAAGCAGCTTCTGGTTTTCCCCTCTCATCTGGCTGTTATGGAGAATTGTGTTTCTTGAGCCTGAAGCTTTAGGTTAATTTTCAGAACTCCGCCCCTTGACTTCCCCCAAAGATGGCTGCATCTGCCGAACCCCCGAGCTATCGCCCCATCTCTCCACAAAACCCTCTGCGGGTCTCAGCCCGCACCCAGCGGGTTCCCGGGCTCCCCGAGGCGCTCCCGCAGAGAGGCCGCGCAGGCGCATCTCAGCTGGGACTCCGCGCAGTCTCACGGTTCCAACAACAGCCAGAGGGAGACATTTCAATCGCCACGTTACAGGTGGAAAAACAGGTTCCGGAGGTAAATGAATCACTCACGGTCGACCAGCTAGGAAAGACACGGTACTCGGACCCTCCGCCCCACACTTTCTCCACTGTGCCGTCCGAACGATTTGAGTTCCAGATCCAAAGCAAGATGTGAAGGCTTTTCAATTTGTTAATAAAAAAATAACTAATAAAAAATGTGCCTTTACAACATCAAAGGCTTTTTTTTTTTTTTTACCGTTATGGGTCAGCAACACGATTTCCCACAATTTTCACCTTCACTCACCCTCTAGCTATTAGGCACTTTCTATAAACTTATCAGTTTTCTCGGGGTGATTTTAAAAATTTCCTCCTTAAATGGGATTCCGGTTTTCCTCAAGAACACCTTCACAATTCCCAGACAACACTGTTTCCCCCCTAAGCTTTTCTGGGTGGCAATCCCTTTTCGCCACCTTTGAGTCTGGCGAGACTTGGCCTTGAGGTTCCCATGAGCGAGCGGGTGTTGCTTTGATTGGATGTGACTACACCCCACGGCCAGCTATGGGTCTGACCTCCACGATTGGTCTTGCAAGTGTTCTGTTCTCTTCTCCGGTAAGAACCTGCAGGCCTCTGTGAAGCCCCCAGTTATTCACGTTAGTTTGTTTATCAAAGTCCATTTTGCTTTTCTGCACGATCGTGCGCTGGTCCCTGCATGTCACCAGTGGGGTTCGGGGCCACCATGGGTGGCATGTCACAGGTGCTACGCCAGGTATTCTTTACATGTTCCCGTATTTCATATTCACCACAGTCCTATGACACGTATTTCTACATCCATGTCACAGACAAGGAAAGGAGTGTCAGAGAAGTTTAAGTACTTGCTCAAGGTCACACATCTAAATGGGCAGGACTGTCCTTAAGACACATTGCTGCCTACATCTGGAGGCAACACCCTCTCCCACTCCCTGCTCAGCCCCCCAATCACAAAACGCTCCAGCAGGTATGGCTTAGCATTTTGGAAGTCCACAGACTTTTCTGATATTCTTAATTTATTAATATTCTACATTCCCAGACCCCCAAATCAAGGACTAACGTCATAAATAAACCCTGGCACAAAATTTTAAATCGAATGATCGATAACACTGATGTCTCTTCCTTTGGAGGTTCTGATCATGGCTGGGGTCATTTTCTGTTCGTTTCTTTTTCCTCTAGGGAGATAAATTCCCTCTGAAAGCGTCAATTATTTCCTGGGCCAATTACCTGGTTTGGTGTGAAGCCTGCTGCGGGTATCAGATGAGCTTCCCCAGAGTTGTTTGTGCACACCACAAACATGCATGCCTATTGCGTGAGGGTGTTTGTGGGATGTGAGAACAGCCTTTCTTAGTAATGCCACCACCGGCTTTCTTAATTAAGATGCTGGTACTCGATGTCGTGGGTGCTTTGAAGGGGACAGATGGAGACAGAGTCTGCTGATGCTGATCTTCAGAGGAGGTGCCCTTGTCACCATGCCCGTGGACGAGACCTATACCTGTCAGAATCACGGGCTGCGGCTCAAGGATGCTGGTGAGATCAGTAACCTCCGCTGCTGCTGGGAACAGAGCCCCTGCTTGACAACTCTGGTCTGAAGATGCAACAAGAACAGGGAAGCCCTCCGTGTCGGAAGGGCTTCCTGCAAGGCGGACAATTTCCGGCTTGGAGAAGACAAAACAACACTCATCGATCGGTCAGAGACTATTGAGAGTAGATAGAGGAGCGTGAACTTGGGTGATTTGAGAACTTGAGACTTTTTTTGATAACCTTGCTGAGTTTTTGTCCCTCCATTACCAAAAAAAGGGAAAAAAATGAAATATTTCACTGAAGCAGATTTAACATACACAAAACTACAAGAGGAAAAGAACAACGATCTGTAATCATACCACCTGGAGATAATTAGTCACTTGACATCTTTCTATGCATAAATAAATATACACTTTTTATGTATTTGAGATTATATTGTACAGACTATTTTTAAACTTAATTTTTACTTAATATTTTTTCATGGAAGACATTTCCCTGCAACATGACATTTAATGACTTCACAGCAGTCTGTCTTTGGGCTGACTAATTTTTTACCAATCCCTATTATTAAATAATTATGTGTCTAGTTTTTCCTATTACAAACAATGAGATGAATCACCTTATACACACACGGTTGTATGTGCGTCCAGTTATTCCCCAGGATAAGTTCCTGTGAGGTTATTACCTGGATGCATACATACTTAAAAACAAAAACTTCTTTGTAACGTTTAGCCGACTGCCTGCCGGAAAGTTGCATACACCGATGTCAGTGAGGGTACCTAGCTCCCCTCCACCCCAACCGTGCCGGCCATCATCAGACGCCGTCCTCCTCGACAGTTACTTCTGCGAGGCTAACGATGGCGGGGGTTACCCAGCGCCGGCTGTGTGCCAGGTCCGGCCTAGTGCTTTACTGGACCTAGTGCCATTTTTAGGTCCTCTGTCGGCCCAAGCAAGTGAGACCAAGCTTCTCACCCCGGCCTGTCGTCCACTGCTCTCCCAGAGACTGGCAACCGAAACCTCGGTGCCGAGGACCCCTCCTTCAGCCACGGAGCTCACGTGCCAGCCACGCAGGCAGGCCCTTTTCCTCTCCCTCATCCTCCGGAGGCTCTGTCTGTCCTTGCCCTGCCTGCCTCCCCTCCCTCTGCCAGGGCCCTCCCCACAGACCGTCCCCCCCCCATGCTGCTCCCCTCCCGCCGTGGAGGGACCCGCTCTTCCTTCAGAAGGCAGCTGCGGTTGCCACCTGCTACGAAAGCGGCTATTCCCGTGCTGGCCTCCACCTCAGGGCCACGTGCCGTTTCTGCTGGAGAAACAGCTGCAGGTGGTTGTCTGCAGGAGGCAGAACTCGGCGGCGAGCAGAGTGGAGGCCAGGGGTGGCTGGTTTTGTTATTACCTCTGTGGTTTTGTGGATCTTTTAAAATGATGTACGGGTAACACAGCTATTACTTTGATCAACATAGAAAATTAATTTTAAAAAGAAGGAAAAAAATAGGTGTAGAAAGTATCCATAACTTGTCCCAATCACATAACAAAACGCATCTAATTTTTGGCTTTTTTTTTTTTTGTATTACTGCTGAATTTGACTTTTTCCCTCATATGTGTTAAAGACTGGTGGCATGCATAATTTGTAAATTGTGGCGTTTTCAGTTGCTATGCCCTTTTCATTTTGGGTTGCTCATCGTTTGACTAATCTGTACACGTTCTTTAGTGACAATGCACTTCGAGTCTATCATATCTCTTGTAGACGGTTCCTTCAGTTTATTTTCTTACAGTTTTGTTCATGCTATTTTTCAGATGTACACAAATTTTATGTTTTTATCGACTCAGAAATGTCAGCATTTTTCTTCAGGCTTCCGCTTTGAAAATCTTTTCCTGTTCAGTAATTCCCATTTGTGTTGCCATGTACAGTGACACATGCGTTTGCATGTGCAATTGTGCACGTGCTGCTTTGTGTTTTTATAAGGTCGCTAATGTTGCCCGTTTCCACCCTCAACTTTCGCGATTTCTGTCTCCTCTCCATTTCCTCCTGCCCAGTCAGCTAAAGATCTGGTACTCAAGTTTGCCTTTTCAAAAAAAAACACCTTTTTAAAATTGATTTTTGTTTTTCTATTCTATTTTATTTATTTCTGCTCTAATATTTACTATTTCCTTCCTTCTTTTTGCTTTGTTTACTTTACTTTTCTCTTTTCTAGTTTCTTAAAGTGGAAGGTAAGGTTATTGATCCAAATCACTCTTTTTTAATTCAGGTGTTTGTGTTATAAATGTGCCTCTAAGTACCACTTTACCTGCATCCCATGTGCCTTCCCTTTCATTCATCTCAGAGTGTTTTCTAATTTCTCTTGTGACGTCTTTGACCCGGATTGCTTACTTGGGAGTATGTTGCTTAATTCCTTCCCATTCCATCTGTTATTGATTTCTAGTTTAATTCCACTCTGGGCAGAGAGCGTACTTTACATAATTTGTTTTTAATGTACGGGGTCTTGTTTTATGGCCTAGCACACAGTTATCAGAAGACGTGCTCTGGAGAAGGATGTGCACCCCACTTTTTGCACCCTGCTTTTTTGGGCATGGTGTTCTGGGATGGCCATTAGGTCTAGTGAGCTTATGCTTCGTTCAACTTTTCTACTTCCTTGGAGACCTTCTGTCCGTCATTCTATGTGGTATTGCAAATGGATCTGCCATGGGTTTTGGCTTATTGTTTGTTATTTTATGCCTTTTCAAGGTAATTTTAGCATTTTTGTTTTCCTAGAAAATTATTTACTTAATGCAAAATTTCAAATGTATTGTATAAAGCATACTCATGAATCTTAAACATTTCTTTTGTATTTATGGCTATATTCTTTCTCATGCTTAATGTTTTATATTTATTCGTTTTGTTTCAGATTATGTAGTAGATTATTTACTTCCTTGTATTTTGTCAAAATAAACAATTGTATTTTTACTATTTGCTGTCCAATTAATAATGCCTGTTTTATTTTTATTAATTCCTTCTTCTTACTGTCCCTGGGGTTGTCCTATTGTTCTTCTGCTAACATTTTGAACAAACACTTAATGCACTAAACCAAAACTGAAAATTAGTCCTCAGAGACTGCTGAAGTAACAGCGCACAAGCGATCTGTTACAAACGCCATGGTAGTTAACAGAGGCAAGGCTTGGGCGAAGCGATCATTGGGTAAGTTGGTCATGAGGGTAATTGATGACCCAGTACATACATTCATGTTTTTGCAGTTGGCATACTGGCTTTTGGAAAGTTGGTTTGCTTCGCTCGAGGAGTGAAGTGACTGGTGAAGGGGAGTTGGCAATGAGAGTGACAGAAGCAGCGCGAGGAGGGCACATCTTAGCACGGCCCAGTAATGACCGGTGGTCTTCTCATTGCTGACCTGCCCAGGTGTCCCCACTGTGGAGACAGACGTCTCGGCCGGCTCAGCCAGCGGCGAGGACCAGGTGAATCACACAGCCAGCTCTCTCCCTGATGCCACTCTCACCTGGTGTGCTTCTGACTGTAAATGGGCTTCCTCAGCGATCTTCCTTCCGAGAGAGACTTTGCAAGCCGGGCGTCAGGAGTGCTGAGTCAGCTGGCTGGGTCTAAACCGAAATGTGCATTAATAAATGGACATCCTTGTTTTCGCACCTGTATTTTATGAGCCTCGGAAGTGGGGGTCACGCCTCTGAGTCTCGTCGCCCCCGGATCCTGGTAAGATGGATTTTTCGCAGCAGCTGCGGGTGACGGCCGGACCCCTTTCTGTCCTGAACTCATCCAGTTGGCGCTGCATCTTTGTTTTACGTTTCTGTAATCTGTAAACACACAGTTGAGGAAGACGCTACAGTTAAAGAGCGGACTCCAAATACCTGTAGACAAGAGAGAATAAGATTTTTATTGTATATTTTATATAAAAGTTCTGAAGTGATAGTCTGTGTGTTTGAGCCACATCAGCCTGGCATTTAAGACAGGGTAGTGTGCCCAGAAATAGGATTTCCTGGGATTTTGCTCGACCTACGACTGTGGGCTTCGATTCTACCCAGCCCCCCACCCCCCGAGTCCCCAGAGCCCCAGCATTGTCCAGGGGAGTTCCCGAGGAGTTCCCGGGTGCCGATGAGGAGGTCCCGTTGGCCGTCCCTGCCACCGTCCTGTCATTCGACCAGGCACTTCCCCTGGTGCCCACGGCCGGGGCCGGCCCTGGAAGGCCGCCTGCTGCTGCCCAGCCGCTCGCTGCTTCTCCAGCTGCCCAGACTCTCCCGGTCCTCCAGGTCCCAAAGGCCCCCCCCACCCGTTTGCACCAAGGAGGGCGGGGAGCATCTCTCTTCTCCTTTGCGGGCCCAGCCCCAAGCAGCGCTGCCTTGTGCTTCTGAAGAGCTGCCACCACCGTCCTCAGGGACCCAGCAAAGCCCCTTCCTGGCCCAGCTGGAAGGAGGCGTGGCCGCCGCCATGCACCAACTCAGGAGGCCACGGGGAGCCACCGACCTGTGAAGACCGAGCCATCGGCCACCAGACGGAGGTGGACCTAGGCTCCCCACCCCCAGCCCCAGCCCCGCCCGCCTGGCGGGAGGGGACAGGAAGGGTCACCACCAAAGCCACCTTCATGATCGTAACAAAGGAAAGCATTTCAAGGCATCGCTGTGCTGGAAGAACACACTCCTCTATTTCATTTGATGCTCATGGTCACGGATACAAACTGCCATCGGAAGTCCCAGCAGTGTGGGACAGCCCTGTCCATGAGCCCCCCGCCTGGCTCCACAGAGCCGCACGTGAACACAACCCATCGATCGGTGTAGAAAGACACCAGATGGGACTGGGCCCAGCCATGGTTGTCCCCAGGACCCCACTACTCAAGTGAGCAGGCCAGGCGAGCAGCTTCCTACGCTCTGCCCGCTGCCTCCTCCCCGGCCCTCAGAATGGGCTCCCGTGGGCTTCGGTCCTGCCCGGGCCACCCGGTCCCCTTCCCGGTGTCGAGGACTTTCCAGGCACTCCCCGCCCGTGCGCATCTGTGAATAACCATGCACGCATGTGCCAGCGTACATTTGTTCCGGTGCAGGTGGAGCCCGAGGCTGCTGGTCAACCCCGGTGCTGGCCTCCAGACCGACACTGGCCACACCGCGAGACCTAACGCATTTCCCCTGGCTCCTCTCTGGACCTCGGGACGCAGACGGCCTGCGAGGGCCTGGACTCACCTTCCCAACGTCCTTCCCAGATGGCATTCAGGAGGACAGCCGTGTCCCGCGGGAGGCCTGGATTCTCGTTCTGCAGGTACCTCGTTCCTGTCAGCATCCCCGTCTTGTGAAATCGTTCTTTTATTCCGTGTGCCTTTCTCTCAGCCTCACCCCCTTTCAAACCAAATCAGGACAGGAACCGTGCAATTGATGGTCGACCTGATCCCGTGTTTTGTCCGGTGGGCTGGACGGTTTCTCTCCACCCCTGCCACAGGGTGTTCCATTTAATTTGAAAGAGAATGCAACTTCTGAGGCTGTCCTTCCTCGAAGGACGTTTTTTTAATTCCGTCTGCAGAATGCGTTACTGGGGTTGGGTCTGTAAAAATATTCTTTCTGGGCCTCTGTTTTGTTTTACTCCTGCGGTTGTTTGGGGGATGGGTGACCCGGTGACACACTAAGCGAGTGAGTGTCCTCTCTCCCCGTCTGCGCTGAGTTTACGATGTAATCAGGGCTAGCAGGAGGCATTCTGAAATGCTAACAACCCTCTCTGCAAAAAAGGTCATTCCGCCTCGGGCCAAGCCTGTTCTTCCACGGCTATTCCTGGCGTCTAGCATTACTGATCAAAAAGAACAGCACACGGGGGCTGTTCTGCACACACACACACACATACAAAGTGAGCCTCGCAGAACTGTCCCTTTCGTTGATGCCCAGAAAAAGCAGGGATGGTGTGTGTGACGTGTGACCACTTCTCGGACTCTGTGGGGTCTGGAGTGGGAGGGGACAGGGACGCGTGGGCGGCGGGAAGCCAGCTCTGCGGGACCCCGCTGCCAGGAGAAGCCCTTCTTTGCCCTCTGCACCTTGCCCCCGGCCCGCAGGTGGCAAGGAGGACCGGACGTTCTGCTGCCTGTTGGGGACCTTGACATCTCCAAAACCGAAACGTGTTCGGGTGGGGTGTCTCCGGGCTGGGCTTGGAAAGAGACGGGTAAAGACGTTTAGCTGTGTGTTTTTAATTTACATAGTATTCTTTAATAGAGAAACACTTTTAATTTTTTAAGAGGCGGCATTTCCCGATTGACTTATAACTCGAGCAACACATTCCTCTCATTTCATCTCATCTCACATTGTTCTTTAGATGGTTTATCCCTGGCTTTTTCCCCCAAGAATCTTTTCCGCGCTATTTTTATAACCTCAGGAGGTAGACAGACTCTTCAACCGTGCGACAGCTCTCCCTCCATCCTGAGCCTCGTTCCAGGCAGCCCCCAGGGTCCCGCGTTAGCTGCCTGGCTCAGGTATGTGTGTCGTCACACGATGCGTGTGCATTGCTGACCCGCGTGTAAGTGTGCATCCGGCCCACACGGCGAGTGCCACCAGTGTGCCGTGTGCCCTCACCAGTGCGGTGTTTCGATGATCCACCCCACACTGCACACTTCTCGTTTCCTATCTTGGATGCCACGTGGCGTCTCAGACCCTTTGCTCCGCTGTGGAGGATCTGGAATTAAACCGCGCGATGCCCCAGACCCTGGGATTGCGCTCAGTTACCGACTCTGGAGGAGTTTTTTTTATAGTTTTGTGGAGATGTAGTTCACATTGTTTGAAAGTCGCACACTGAAAGCGTGCGAGTCAGTGCCGTGTGGCATAGTCGCAAGGCTGGGCGACTCTTGGCACTAACTGCTCCCAGAATACTGTCACCACCGCGGAGGCGCCCCGTGCCCATCGGCAGTCAGCCTCCAGCTCCCTCTGCCCCCAGACCCCGGTGACCTCTGATCTAATTTGTCTCTATGAATTCACATAGTTTGGACACTTTGCATAAACAGAATCACACAAAACGTTGCCATTTGTAACTGGCTTCTTTCACTTAACACCTTTTCAAGGTTGCACAAATGAAGCAAGTATCATATTTGATCCTTTTACTGGCCGAGTAATATTCCATTGCATACCTATTCAGTATTTTGCTTATCCTCTGGGACTATAGAATTTAAAGTGCCTTACTCCTGGTACCTAAACTACAGCCAATTTTGAAATTGTCTTATATACTTTCTGTCAAGTAATTCGAATACGTTACACTATTTTTAAAAACCAATTTAGCTATCCAGGCAAAATGAAAGGAAAAAAGAGAAAAGATTTGGGGAAAAATAGGAACTTTCTGTATCTTTCTATCCTTTCAGAAAGTGGAATTCTAGGCAAACCGGAAGTGTTTTTCCACTTTTTTTTCCTGGGTCAGTAAGTATGAATAAAGAATGAATGATGAGTGAGTGACTCCCTCTCTCTGTCTCTCTCTCTCTGTCTCTCTCTGTCTCTCTCTCTTTGTCTCTCTCTGTCTCTGTCTCTCTGTCTCTGTCTCTCTCTCACACACACACACATCTGCCCCCCCCCCCGCCACACGGCCCCCTTTCTGTGTAAGCGGCTGCACAGGCAGCAGCGGGGTGAGTGGCAGGAGAGGTCAGTGGCTACGTTTAACTGCAGGTGGGCGTCCCAGCAGCAGGGGCAGGGGGGGAGGGGGAGGGCAGGTAAGGGCAGCGAAAGGCCGGAGGGCCTTGGAAGGCGGCCGGCTCCAGGAAAGGGACCCGCTCTTACTGTCACTGCTGCTAATAAAGCAGAAGTGCTCAGAGCTCTCCTCCAACCAGTGACAGGGCTGGGATATTGCTGTCCCTTTATTGGTTGCCGAAACCAAATAAAAATCCAATTAAAGTTTAATTCCCCTCGTAACCTTCTACCCGGCCTGGAGCAGGGCCAGTGTCCCCCTATTCTGCACGTCCATCCCCTCAGTGTGGGTGGCGTTTGGAGCAGGGGCCCTGGCTCTGGCCACAGCGGGGAACACTGGGAGCTCCCTCCTCTTCCTCGCTCTGGGGTCTCCATGGCAACTGGGCAAAGCGGCTCGGTATTCCAGCTATGTGACCTGGGCCGAGCATCTCCCCAGGCTCCCGAAGAGTGCCAGAGTGCCGGACATAAACACCGGGAGGCCTACAGCCACACGCACCGAGGTCGCTTACGTCCCTCTGCCCAGGACGGAGCCTGCAGTGACGGGCTGACTCACAGCTCACAGGCGATTCCCCTTGGCTCTCCCTTTCAGTCACCACGCGAAAGAGTGACGAATGAAGTCGTTTTAAGCTGTTTCCTTTTTAAGTAGCAACCATCCCTCTTTCATTTTATTCCTTCCTTCCTTCTTTTGTTTGTTTGTTTGTTTTCTATGACATTCAAATTACTAGGACGTCCCGGGCACCACCCTGATGCTGGCGGATGTGACCCCCCGGTGCTGGGGGTTGGTTACCCACTGGCCACTGACGTAAATGCAGAATTGGGTTTTGCTCCTTGAAACGCATCTACTGCTCTACGGATGTAAACCAAGGGCCTCTTCCTCTACACCAGCCAAAACTCAGCGGTGGGGTGGGGGCTGGGGGGAGGGTAGCCCAGAGGGTGAATGAGCATGAGCATCAAGCGCAGGCTTCAAGGCCAAGTTGCTCCTCAAGAAAAGCCCTTGAGGTGACATGAGAGTGTCACAGGTAAAGCCCAGGCAGGGCCAGAAGTCGTCCTCAGGTGCGAGCCCCGCTCCGTCCCTCACGCAGCCACTCGCTGGGCATTTCTGTGCCTGCAAAGTGGCTTGGACACGACAGAGATGGACGAGACCAGAGGCTGACCGGGGGCGGCCTGCAGACTAGCAGGGACACCGAAGTGTCGCCCGATGAGGTGGCGAGACCCACAGCACAGACATGACGTGCAGGGGGCGCGGGGGAGGCGGCGGGGTGGGGGTTCTCCGTGGGAGGACACGGCTCAGCGCGGGTTTGGGGGAGCGGAGATCAGATCGGAAAGGATGTTCACATGTGAGAATGGAGAAGAGGAGACGAATTTGAGGGGGGCTGTTTCGCAATCCGTCTTTAGTCTCCTTTGAAGCGGGCGCGACCTCTTCGAAGGTGCCCCCAAGCGTAACATGGGGGGCAGGGTGGCTCTGCGCACGTGGGTGGGAGTTTTTCTTTGAAAGTCGAGAGGCTGATGCGGGGCGTCTCTTCTGGGGTAAGGTCGAGAGAAGAGGGTGTGGGAACCGTGCTTTGTCGAGTTGTTTTTCGCTTTGTTTATAAAACGTAACGTGTATTCTTGAAGCTGCGTAGGAGCCAGAACAGCTTCCGGCGCCTCCACCCCAGGAGGAGCTGAGCAGAGTCGCGCTCGGGCTTGGAATTCCTGAACCGGGGACTCTTTTCCCCGGGAGCTGGCCAGTGCTCGGCTTGGCCCTGGCAGGTAGCGGCCGGTGTCCTGCTGCCCAGGCGTCCTGGGCCCACATTCTGCAGAGCAGGGCAGAGGCTGACGGAATGTGCCCCAGCTTGGACCGGCACGGTCCCCGCGTGGAGCCCGGAGCCAGCCAAGGGCTTTCTCAGCAGCGTCTGGGTCCCGCAGGGGCTGCATGTGGCCTGAGTGTCACTCTCCGAGACAGACTTTCTGCCCTCCTCCCCCACCTTTTAAAACAGTCATCCTTTTCTGGACAAGATCAGGCTTAAGCGGAGGAAGTGCTTGGCAAAATTGCTGTGGAGAGGGAGAAAATCGGGAGGAGAGAAGGAGGAAAAGATGGGGGGAGACTGAGAAAGGGGAGCGGGGGGAGGAAGGAAACGGGAGAAGCAAAGAGTTTAAACGAAATAAAGAAGGGACATGAATGAGGCACGCAGCGGGATTACAGACGCCGCCTGGAGTCGGGGTGGGGGGCTCTCTCCTGGTGCTCTCGCTTCTCCCAGGGGCCTCCCGTGTCACCTCCCAGCCAGACCAGCCGTGATGCCCCAGGGAACACCCACTGCCACTCCCGCTGTCACTCTGTCGCGAGCTGGTCCTGTCTGTCTGCACAGCAGTTATCACCCTCTGGCATGTTATGTTTACTGGTTTGCTTTTCTTCCTCAGAGGAATGGACACGTCACCAACTTGGGGACGTTGCTGTTTTTCTTAAAAAAAAAAAAATACTATAAATTTTTATTTCAACCTCAGGAAAGGAGGCCTGAGAATTTCCAGAACTAATTAGTACAGAATAAGAGCAATGTCCAATGGGAAGTGACATTTTTAGTAGGATTATTTCACTGAGCTGATGTAAACATCTAAAACTCTGGGCAATGCTTTATTTGTCAGTGATTGACTCAGCTCTGTCTTGGGCATTTGCATAACATCTTGAGCATTAGTCAAGGATGTTGCCTGTCACTTTCTTTCCTTTTTTATGGAGGAATAATTCACATCTAACATTACGCTATTGTACGAGGTATTTGTATACATTGTGAAATAATCCCCCCAATGAGTCTAGTGAACATCCGTCACCACAGCTACGAAAAAATGTCTTTTTTGTGTGTGATGCAAACGTTCAAGATCTACTCTCTTAGCAACTTTCAAACATGCAAGGCCACAACATTCACTGCAGCCACCTTGTTACATTCGTAACGGGAGGATTGTGACCGGGGCCCCTCACCCATTTTGTCCACACCCACCCTTCGCCCTTGGCACCCACCAATCTGTTCTCTGCGTCTATCAGCTTGAAGTTCTTTTGGTCATTGTTTTGTTGTTTAGAGTCCACATGTAAGTGAAATTATACAATATTTACCTTTCTGTGTCTGATTTCATTCATCCTCAAGATCTAAATGGCAAGATGCCATTCTTTTTTATGGCTGAATAAGATCATATATATATATATATATATATGAATAATATTCATATATATATATTTCTTTTTCTTTCTTTGTTTTTTTTTTTTTTTTTAATCTCTCACAAGGCCAATGAATAAAGCCAAAAGTTTGGCTTCTCGGGAGTGGTACAAAGGTACAGAGCAAGAACAACTCCCAAATCTCTAGTCATTTTGTGGGGTTTGGGGACCTTGAACTGAGTGTGTAGGTTGGTTGGTCGACCGCTGGGCAGTGGCCGTCCTCAAGTGGAACCGTGTCAGGGCAGAGTGCACCTGTCCGCAGCAGGTGCCCAGGGCTCCGCCCTGACAGTCTGGGGCCGACAGTGACCAGGCCTTTCATGCAAAGATCTTCGCCGAGGTCATTGTCATATTCTTCGCTGAATTTCCTTTTTTCCCTGGCCGTTCTGGGTCTTCTGATCCTCTTTCGAACATCTTGTCCTGTTCCATTACTATACTGGCCACGCTCTCCCGGGTCAAACTTTCCGTTGTTGGTTTATTCCCTGGGAGTTTGTGTCAGGATCGAGCGAGATGTTTCAGTCTGGGCTGACCCGCGGAGCAGGGAGGGCCCCTCACCTCCCGACGTCCGTGTGGCACACAAGCAGCTGAAGACACCTAGAAAAGTGTCCCCCCCCAGCCCACCGTGGATGGTTAACAGTTATTATTGAATAAGAAAATAGCAATCCTTCTTGTTCACAGTCAACAAATATAAAACCCCCAAACTGGTTTTTATTTGGTTTTTAAACAAACAGAACTGTATCCAATAATAAATTTTTGTTCCAACTAAGACTAGCTAGAGAGTATTTTAAGCCAAAATTAAAATTCCAGAGATATTTCTGAAGTACAATCAACACTATAAGCCAACAGCTCTCTTTTAAGTTCTCGGTTCGGTTACATCGAGGGGACAATCCTAATTTGCTAAATAAGAAACCAGGACACAGACAGGCCACTCCTCTGGTTGGCATGTCGGGGCCCGCCCCTGACATGCCTGCCCAGCGAGCTCCTATTCATCCTGCAAATCCCAGCCAAGAAGTCTCCTCCGCCGGCCCCTGTCCCAGCTCCACACCAAGTAAGGTCATATGCTCCCTTGTAGTTGGAATATCTTGTGATTGTTACACATCGATCACCAAATCGTAATTTATTATTTTTTTTTGTAAGATCCTCGAGGGCAGGGATTATGTCATAGTTACCTCGAGATCCCCTTGGCCTGTCTTAGGGGCTGGCAAAGCATGGAGCAGCCAGTGAATGCTGGTGGAATTGAACCGAATGGTAATAGAGAATGTTTTCTCACTTGTGAGTTGAATTATATGAAGTCTGACAATTACATAGAGTGACTTCACATTTACTTATATATTGAACAAATAGCCTTTATTCAAAAGATGAAATTACATGAAATCAGAGTGTCCTGCAACATCCTAGGCATATGGCCATATGGCTTCACAGTCACATGACACCAGCATCTCGGATTTGCCAAATGTGACAAAGCGAGGTGCTCACCGGCATTCGCTAGAAATGTCAGACAAAGTCGTGAGGGAGGGACAGGGCATAGGGAGTTGTTTCAATTTATTTTAGTTGCCAAAGGGAAATGATTCACATCCAAGTGATTTACTTTGACTCTGACATTATTTTCCCAGCACAGATCTGGTCATATATAGTCTAGTAATAGGTTGTTACTTGGCCTTTTTTTTTTTTCACGTATGCACTGACATCCCCTTTAAGAAAACACACACATATAATGAAAATACTTGTCATAAACCTGATCGTATATCCCTAATTGCCTCCGTCACTGCAGATAAGGCTTAATCTGCAAAGAAGCCCAGGTGTTAACAAGATTTGCGTGTGGTAGCATTCAAACCTGAGTTATTGTTTACTTGTTTATTTTTCAATAAGCTCGTGCACCCTTTACTATGCGAAAAACAGACAGCTAAACGTCGAGCCCCTGACTCCTTCTGGGCTTGATGCTTTGTTTTCGAGAATCTCAGAAGCGGACCATTGATAGTGAGTGTTCATCTGAACCAACGAGCTATTGGTATAAAAACGTATGTTTTGTGCCTGCGTGTCTGTGAGCCTGAAGGTGTGGGCTCCCGTCGTCGTCTGCTCAGGGCTCGTAGACTCTCGGAGGGTGGACTTGCTGTGTAAGAAGGTAAACGACGTTGGAGGCACCTGTGAAATGCTTGATACGGTATAGACTATGAGTTTCGGGGTTGATAGTATGGCCGGGGAAATGGAAGAAGAAGGGGACAAAGGCCTGGGGAGGGGGCTTTCGGAGGGGGTGGAGAGAGGAGGGCACAGCCCGGTTGCAGCAGGGAGGCCGCTGGGCGTTGCTGTGGCGCACGATGAGCAGAAAACAGAGTTTACAGACCGGAGCCTGATGCCTGGTTTTGGGTAACAGAATATGAATTCTTTGGACCGACTTATTCTAAATGTTGAAAAACTGGTGGGATTCACATCAAAATCTGGATTTCTGATGATCTATGAAACATTGGAGAGCCTGGTGGCAGTGGGCCTGCATTCCTGCAATAAGCACCTGAAGCTGAATCACTGCTATACCCTGGAGAGAGCCACCTGGCCCGCTTGCCATTTACCTCCTCTGTCTGGTTCTTACCGGTATGTGATCAGTCAGCTCTTACTAGGTGAGGCTGTGGTGACAAACACTCCCCCAGACCTCAGTGTCTGACGTCTACCAAGCTTCGTTTGTCACCCTCTCTATATATCAGCATGGCACAGCCACGAGATGGCTGTAACACCTTTGCTCGAACACGGCCCACCTCGCTTCCTCTGAGAGCACATTTGGGCAAAGCGAGTCAGTCTCATGCCAATGGCTGGGGACAACGCACATAGTCCTCTCACAGGGAGGGTCAGTGACTAATTGGGAACATATAATACAATCTTTAATGGCATCTGAATTTATCCCTCTCCTGACGGGAAAACGTTTTGAAGTGAGAGGCGAGAGCCAGAATCGGAGGCCCTTGAATGCCTCCCACCAGGCTGCACGCCTGACAGCAAGTTCTGCATGCACAAAACAAAACGAAGCCCCCCAAGGAAAGCGTGGCGCTGGGAAATGCACCTCTCACGTCCACCCTCACGAGCAGCTGCCGCCGAGTGGCCAGCAGCTAACTGGACATCAGCTAACCGAGGAGGCGGCCAGGCTCCCTCCGTCCCTTTGCGCTGGTCTTTATTTACAGCAAAGGACAGAGCACTCCGTCACCTTGGAAACAGCCAACAAAGGCAGTGGGCAGAGCTGTAAGAACCCTGGCCGCTCTTGCTCTCTCCGAGGTGGCTGGGGCTAAGTAGCGGGGTGGGCTCCGCTGCCTCTAGCCCTCCCTGCGGCTTGAGGATTCCAGAGTCAGGCAGGTCGCTCCCGCGGGAAGAAAGAGCGGTGTGGCCTTTGATGGCCGCAGCTGACCACATGGCATGTGCCTCCCTGCCTTTTGTGTTCAGAGACAACGCCGCTGACAGAGGAGAGTGTGGCCGCAGCGTCCTAACCCGTGACCTGCACTGGGGACTGTGCAGTGTCTCTGCCGTACAGCTGTTCTTTACAAGTCTCGTGGCAGTCAACGGTTTTGCAGCCTGGACCACTTTTTCTCTGACTGTTTTTTACCCATTCCTTGGTGTCTCCAAGTCCTCTGACTGCTTTTTCTATCACCGCCTGGTGAGGCCCCAGGATCTGAGGGCGCGTGGAGGACTGTGGTCTCCCAAAGTCAACTGCGCCCAGGCTGGGATGCTTCCAGAATTCTTGGATCTACTTTTGGGGCCTCTGCCCCTTCCCCTGTTATTGGGCTGTCAATAGACACCTCTTGGGAGAGACAGTTCCTAGGACTCTACTCCCATCAGCCTTTTACTTTGATATGTATTCTGCTTTGGATCTAGAAGTCACATGACTCTCACGAAAATTCTGCTGAAGAAAGAAAGACAGAAGGAAAAATTGGTCTGGCCGAGGGTTGGAAAAATTTGCCTAGTGATGCAGTGCGAGTCTTTAAGATAGTTATTTTGTCTTTTTGGAGGCATTTTAAAGTAACTTTTGGTCTTGGCTGTGTTCCCTTAAATTGGAGTTGCTGGATGAGGACCTTTCGGAGGGGTGATTTTTGGTGTGCATGTGACCGAGGTGCTGGGGTGAGGAGAAGATGTGATCGTAGCCCCGCGCCTCACCCCACTGGCATTATCCTATTCGTTTTATGGGAATTGTAGTTAATATTCTGAATTAATTAGATTGTACGGTTTCAAAAGCATAATGCAGCAACGTATAGAATTTAATGATGCCAAAAACTTGTTATGGAAATTAAAAATTTCAGGGCCTAGCTGGGATTCAAGCATGAATTTTGTATGAAGAGACAAAACAAATAGTTCCGTCAGAGTAATTTGTTTTATTACGAGAGAGACCATCCCAGTTCCATTTAAATATTACACCATTCATCACGTGCAATGCTTCCCAGAAAACAAATCTGAGATAGACTCCAGACTTGATAAATATCAAACGGGTATGTCACTGTCCTGCCTCTGCCTGTTTTCCTGTTGAAGATCAGCAGGCTTAGTAAAAAAGATTTCCTAAAATGAGCATTATCATATACAAGAAGACTGGAAATCATAACCAATGTGAGCAATGTCCCTTGATTATGACAGGAAGCCTGCATGTAATCTTTGTAGCGAATAAACATCTTCAATTTCTAGTATTATATCATCCAATTCCAGGAAAACATTATCATAATATGAAATAGATGAGAAAGTAAATAGCAATCAGAACCATCTGGCAATGGGAAATGCTGGGTTTCCTCTCTCCTGAGTTGGGGCAGGCTCGCTTAGTGAGAAAAGCTGACGTAAGGAGGTCCTGGGTTCAAACCTCGAGGCCTGTGTGACTTCAGGCATGTCGCTAAATTTCTCTGAACCTCGGCGCTTCTGACCACTGTGTAGTGGAAGCGATCTTTCCTTCCCAAGAATGGCATAATGTTTAAGGGAGATAATGCACCATTATATCCCACCCTACGTCCCCTCTATTTGGAGACTGCCACCCCAAGCTCCCGCTGTGCTCTGTGCTCGTCTCCGGCCCCGGCTTCCTTCCTGCACGTCTTACAAGAAGGAAGGATCCTGCAGAGAGTCCTTCCCCAGCCACTCAGTCAGGAAGCCGCTGGTTGTCCAAGCCTCCTCTGTCTCCTTCCTCCCGCTGGCTCTGAACCACTCCCTGTCCCCAATTCATATCTGAGCTGGGAGTCAGATGCATCCACTTTGGGATCACCAGATGTACGTGTGCTTCATTCGTATGCGTACTTAACCCACAGTGGTGAAGGCTCCACCCCCTAAAATTTTCTTTAGGGAACAACCAGCAGTTTTCATGACATAGCTAGGGACGGAAGTGGAAGAACAGAGGAGCCCAGTAGGTCCCGGTTTATTCTCTCCCTCCTCCTGCCCGTGCTCCAGCCCTGGCTTCTGTGGCTCTCATGGCCCTGGCCCCTGCCCTGCCGGCTCATGCAGGATTAGTCTCTGTGGTGTTTCTGGTGGGACCTCGTGGGCGTGTGCCACAATCTTATCACCGCCGGCAACAGCAGGGAGCCCCGAGAGACACTAAGACCCCCGTTTTACAGAGGAGGACCCTGAAGAACGGGGCCTGAGGTTAAACAGTGCGTGAGAGGCAGCATGGGGTCCATCTCAGAGCGAGCTGCTGCCAGAGCTCGGCTCACCGGCACACTCTGTCCCCTCCCCAAACATCGCACAGCCACCCGAGGCGTCGCCCATCTTGCACGCTCTGTCTACGTGAGCGTCCCCTCCCAGCACTGCTGCTGCTTTGGCTCGGTGCTGCTGGGCCCCCTCCCGGCGCATCGCCGGCCTGGACGCGCCTTCTCTGCGCATCAGACTCTGTCGGAGGAGCATCCAGCTCCCTGCACTCGACGTCCGGACGAGACTTTCAGTCTTCACAGGCTGGGTGCCCCGGGCAGGGTGGGCGCTCTGGTCCATCTGGCCAATGCTTCGTCCCTTCTCGTGTTTCAACATCGCCTCTGCTTCCAGAGCTCCCTCCTCACAGGAGTCCACAGGCGAGAGCTAAAAGTTTAGCCTGAGCAGTGGACACCACGCTCGAATTAGAGCTGCCTCTCCCCTTGAAAGACCGAGACGGACTTGATGTGCGGTCGAGCTGTCAGTACCCGGATCGTATGGGAGAGTTTTCCCCCCAGAAATCTCCTGAGACCTTCAAGCAAACAGACATCTGCTGCTCCATCTCACTCTGCTGGCCGAGTCCGGCTGGAGTGAGCGTTAGCGGTGTACACAGTTTGGGGTCCACCTGAGAGGTCCACCCCGCCTGATGGTAATGAGAGGGGAAGGGGCAGCACGGTGAGTTTACATTTCCGGTTGAGTAATGACAGGGAGAAACTTCTTTCCTATTAAAATCCTCCATGCCTGTGGCTTTGCCCATCTCTCTGTGTAATTTAGTCAGTTTTATTTTATACATTTCAAGGGAGGCTGCTAGTTGCATACAAATTCATAATTGTTATAGCTTCTTGATGGATTAGCCTTTTGTCATGTATTTTTATTCATTTTTCCTTAAATTCCATTTATTTCTGAGAATAATATAGCTAAATAGCTTTCTTAGAAAGGAATTCATTTACGTTTTCTTTTAGAACTTTAATTTTACCTTTGTACATTTAAAACTCTGAACCATTGGGAACGGATCCTGATTTAGGTGTGAGGTACAGACTCAATTTAAAAAGCAGATAAATTGCTTTACTAGAAATTAAATATAATTTTAAAGTAAGTCAATATAAATTTAATATTTTAAAATAGATGTAATAGATATTCATGCACATGGTTTTTGAAATATATATTTATATGCATACGTATATGCATTTTGTTTTGGAGTCTTTCTCTGTTTAATAGTTTTTTTCATTAAAGCGAGCAGTTCTGTTCACTTCGTGGTTGTGAGTCTGTGTCTTTGCCCTCTAGCTGGCTGACTCCTCAACATCTTATAAAGCCAGAGCCCCAGGCAGCCGCTGGGCAGCAATTTTACTCTGCCTCCGTTTAAAAAGGTGTGTGGGAGTGCAAAATGACACAGGTAGAAGCTTGCTCACATGACATTGTGAGAAACAGAAAACATTTGAAAATAGCCTGTGTCCAGCCAGAGAGGCCTGGCTGAGTAAAGCGCGTTCACACACACACACAAGTAAGTACACACGACACGAAAACAGATGAGTAAAATCTCCACATCCTGATACGGCACCGGCTTCCGAATACGCAGGTAAGTGAAAAGAGCGAGGTACGGAACAGTATGTATGCTGTGCTAGCTCTGGTGTAAGAAAGGGAGAAAAACAAGAATTTATGTAGTTGCAAGAAGAGATGTTGGAAGGAGAAGCAATGTTAAAAAAATGGTTCCCTAAGGGGAGGGCAAGTGAGGAATGGGATAAACACGAGAATTCTCTGTATTATAAAGTGCCATAGCTTTCATTTTTTAATTTATGTAATTTGTTTCTATCTAAGGTGATTTATGTGAAATCTATGCAAGATAAAATTATAATGACAAATTGAGTGTGTGCGTGCATGTGTGTGTGTGCGCGTGTGTGCGTGCGTGTGTGCGTGCGTGCCGGGGCGACAGAGCAGGCATGTTTCGAGCCATGAGCCTGGTTCTTCCCTTGGTGGGACTCTGCCGCCAGGCACCACGCCGGCCTCCCAGCCTGCAGCCCGGCAGGCTCGCTGCAGCGGACCCACTTGTGGTCTGTCCTGGGTTCTTCCTGATTCGTGAAAATAGCCTTTGAGCTCGTTTCTCTTTGACGTCGCGTTTTCTCTATCGTTGCTGTGTGTCTAGAGCACAGGAAATGCTCAGACGTGTAAACCTACCACCTCCACGGAGGTTCTCCTTTTGTTTTCACCCTCGTTATGGAAAGTTTCTTCAAAATATTTCCTTTCCTGCCTTTGAAAGTCTCGTATACTCAGAATATTTAAATATTTCTTGGATGATAAACATATTAGAAGGAAGCGTCTAAACCTCAGTTTTCATGTAAAATACCGTAGTTCAAAGAATTTAAAATACCATTGATTGTCAGATGTGTCATTACTGTATGTACCCTTAGAAAATGCCACCAGTTAGTTACGACACGATGCTTTCTCATCACATCCCTTGTAAGATGCATCTTGTTTTCAGAGATAATAAAATTTGAAAAAATGTGTACCTTAGAAGATAAAAAGGTTGAATAAAATGTGTACTGATCCCAAGATATCAGTAAAACAAGAGGAAATGTTTTGCCTGGAGCCCCGTCAAGCCCACGTGGGTGCTCAGTGAGCTTGTGAGAGAATAAAGATTTCTCGCATGACAATAGATGACCACTCGAACATAAGAGGAAGTAAACAAGACGTTTTCTTTAAAATTGCCATGCAGAGACTCTGTCCAGGCCACATGCTACAACATTAACAGAACAGAAAACAACGAGGATGATACAGCCTAGCTCTTGAATATTTTAATGAAAGAGACAAAACAATGGCACAGTTGACCTTTGGGAGAGATCTGGACCAAAGGTGTAGAGACTCAGCAGTTGCATTGGTGGGGTAGCAATGGCAGCAGCAGTGAGGGACGGGGCGAGGGAGGGTCCAGGAGTGCCCGTGGGAGACAGTTAAACGAACACCCAGCGAAGAAAAGCAAGACCTGGCTGGAGAGATAAGAAGAGAAATCGGAGAGCAATTTGGCGTCGAAGCCAGAGTTAGAGCGATGCTTTTAAGAGGAAAGAATGGTCACCACTGTCACATTGCTGAGAGATGGGGCACGATGAGGAGTGAAGATGTGATCAGACCCAGCAGTGGGGGAGGTCGGCAGTGACTCCAATAAAGCAATTTCTGGAAAATGATTGGAGCAGATGTCAGCCTGGAATGGGCTGATGAGTAAATGCAGGAAGAGCTAATCTAGATAAAGCTTGTGATGAAAGAAAAGAGGAAAGAAAAAAACGGGAAGGGCAGAAATGGAATCAGTGAATGGAGGAAAAAACTGAGGCACCCAAACTCATGGAAACGAAGCAAAAGACTACCTGTCTGGGTGCAGGAGGAAGGCGGGTGGCAGATGGCAGCCAGGGCAGGGAGCAAATCTGGGGGCCTGGGGAGAAAAGGCAGAGAGGAAATGGGGCCAGGCAATCTTCGGTTCAACTCCCAGCTCTGTCCCTTACTGTATGAACTTGGGAGCAAGTTACTTAATCTCTGCCCTTCAGAATCCTCAGAAAGAAGAAAGACACTCCAAAAACACTCCTACAGTAAATATGATGTGTTTCTCAAGAATTCTTTTCTTCTTATGATTTAATGTAGGCTGACATAAATCCAAAGCATAATTCTAGGAAAGGATCTTACAAGAGGATAAAATAATGTATTTCAAGTGCACGGCTTTCTGACAGTTTGGCTTTTAAGAGTATTTAGAGTTGGAATTACAAATGGATTTCATCTTGTATGCCAGCGCTGATGAGATGCCAATGACTGCCTGAAGCTTCGACTGGGAAGAATTCATGTTTCAGTAAGAATCTAGGCTCAGCATCAGAAAGGGCTGTGGATTAAAGAAGTTGGCCAGGGGCTTGGAAGGGATGTAGTTAATTGTAGTGTCATGAATTTGCTGACCCGGAACCAGAGGGTAAAGTGGGCTACATATTCATCAGATAGTTCTCCCACAATGGTATCGAGCTTTTTAAGGAGTAGTGACTTGTAAAGATTTCAGCGTTCGTTCTCTGACAAGTACAAATACGCTACATTGTACATTGAGGGTAGGTACATAAATCCTAGCAGTCAGCTACAGTTAGCAGGTATGACATCCGTTTATGAATGTTAAGATATGTGATCAGGGTATATTCATCAGTTTAATGGAAGCCCTCTCCACAGGCTCAAGTGAGGAGACCATGAAGTATCTGAGGCAGGGTCAAACTCGTCCTGGGAAAAACTTCCGGATATACTGTAAACATGGAGGAAAAGGGAATCAAGGCCCCAGTGGTTCACACACAGAGGTAAGGGATGAGCGGGCCTCTGCGTCTCCGGGGTAACACGTTCCTCATTTCCGTGTGTTACTCAGATGACCCATTTGCCAGGTGACTGAAAGGCTGTTAGTTTGGAAAGAGGCCCAGAACAAGGGAAGATTCTTCAATAGGTCCAGAGTCCTGGGCAAGATGCTCGGCCCTTGGGCCATGTGATCCAACAGCTCCAATGGGGCTCGAAGTGTCCGTGGCTGATCCCGCTGCTGCCGGAGCAGCTAGTGGCCCCGCCCCCACAGGTGAATGGCAGCTCAGACCCTGAGGATCTGAAGGTCTGGTAGGGCCAGGTTGTGTAACATCTCTATATCTCAATTTCCCCATTCTGGAAAATTGGGATAGACAGATTTCATACTTCCCAGAGCTGTGAGGATTTGAAATATAAATGTTGATACACATGAGTTTGCTGAGGTCAGGCAGTGTCTTACACATATTCATATCCTTAGCGCCTAGTAAAGTTTACCGCAGAAAGCAGATGTTCATAAATAGGCGTTAAATGACTATCACTTTTTAAAAAGCATCCTAATGTATATAACTGTACTAGTCATTATTTTTGACCTGACAAGGACTTGTGGGTACCCACTATCCTGGGGAAACCTTGCTAGGCCCCGGGCAAGCATTTGGAAACAAATATTTTCATCAAGAGGAAAATGAATCATTGATACAGACTATTTTAAACTTTTTTTTTTCTCACAGAGCTGTCTTTACTTAAATATTCATTCCATGAAAACTTTTTATTGAAATGAAAATAATAATGACATTACTTTTTGAACTGAAGAGAAAATAAATATTAAATAGAAGACAGGAATTTACTAAGGGTATTTGGATTTTTTCACAGTGAAGACGATTTCAAATTCTTTGCCTTGACAGAGGGGCATACACCTAACCTTTTAGCTAGGTTGGCGATTCTGAGACTGATCCATGGTAACGCTGGCGAATATAGTTTAGGCCACATTTCCGGATTAATTGCAACATGATTAAAATTTGAAAGTCCTTAACTGTAGGTTGGTTGGTGTGGCTTGAAATAATTAGATTACAGGGTGGCCCAATTATTTGGTGTAAACAATCATGCACACACCCTAAGGCTTAATTATCCTGAATAAATCAGTCCCACCTCAAATTCATCAGCTGTCGCTGACAACAGCTTTAACTGTATTTGCACAGTGTAAGGAATTCAACGAGCGAGTGAAGACCCATGATTAAAACTTTAGCCCTTAAAACAGCTGCTCTCTCCTAGACATCGGTTTTCCTTAAGTGTAGAACCTGCAATTCAGCCCAATTTAAGTTTTAGTCATTTCTTCAAGATAGAGCATCTCGAACTGATTTTTTAAAACGTTTCTTTGCTTACCATGAAATGCACGTTTTTCTACTCTTAAAAAAAAGAAAAGAAAGAAAAAATCTTGGGCCTTGATTAAGACTTAGTAAAATAATCAGACCTAGGTCATGTCCAGGGAAATTTACCATTCAAGTTAATCTTTGAACATTAGGAAAAACAAGGATATTGACAATGGGAAATGTCTATTCTATCGACTGAGAAAAGCAGCGAAGTAAAACTCACGATGAAGCTACTGCTGATTTCGACGTTATTATTTATTAGGTCATCAGTTCCCAGTCTTCCTCTGGCTTTTAAAAGCAGTTCCTAAGCGAAAGGAAGGGGCCAGGCCGCTAGGGCCGGGGGAGCGGCGGTCAGGCGCGGGAGCCCAAGGACGCGAGGGCGGAAATCAGCGCCTCGACCAGACGCCCTGCTGGCGAGGAAGCGGCCGGGCGTTGCAGACAAGTAGAGCAGAAGAGACGTGGGCTAATTAAGGCCACGCAGGATGCTCCCCTCGCCTCGCCCGCCGCTCTCCCGCTCCGGCGGAGCTGGGGGCGGGACTCGGCCGGATTCAAATTTAGGGCGGGACGCGGGCGCGGGGCGCAGCAGGTGCTTCTGCCCGGCCCCCGCGGCGGGCGTTTCCGCCCTACCTGCCCGCAGGGCCGGAAGTCACCTAGCGGGGACGCGGCCCCGCCTCGCGGTCGGCGAGTCAACCGCGCGGAAAACCCGAAAGAGTGCGCGACAGAGGGTCGCGGGGCGGCCCGCGCCCGGACACGGCCCGCGCCTCCACGCTCCAGACCGCAGCGCCCTTCTCGCCCCTCCCTTAGCATGCCCCTGACCCTGCGGGACCCGGAGCAGGTCGGGAGCGCGGCGAGGCGGCGGAGAGGAAGGGCTGCACGAGGCACCGGCGCTCCACCTCCTGCACTGCACAGGTTACGCTGCGGGAGGGAGCCCGGTGCAGGTCGCGCATGCGCCGGCCGCCCTTGAGGCGCGTGGAGAAAGCCGCGCATGTGCAGAGCCGAGACGGAAAAACCCGAGCGCAGGGGTGACTGGCAGGTTGAGGGCGCTCGGGGCGGCTGAGGGGCGGCCGCGGCCCGAGGCGCGTGCGCAGAGCGTCCGGAGGAGGGCGGGGCTCGTCCGCCGGGCGGCCCGCGGCGCCCTGGCGCGCGCCGGGGGAGAGGAAGGCGGGAGGGGGCGGGCGGGGAGGGGAGCGGAGCGAGGGAGGGCTTATCGGCCCGGCGATTTTGGTTAAAATATTCAAAATGGCGGACGGAGGAGCAGCGAGTCAAGATGAGAGTTCAGCGCGCGGCAGCAGCAGCAGGTAATCATTACGGCATTTTACATATTCATATTCATACTCGAGCCCGGCTCCCGCGCCCCCCCGCGACTTAGCATAATTTATTAGTACTCAGGATTATTATAATTAACGGCGGGAGCTGGGGGGCCGCGGAGCGCGGAGCCCCCGCCGGGCGCCGAGCGGAGGGGAGAGCGGCTCGCGGCGGCCGGCGGCGGGGGGCGCCCGGGGCGGAGGGGGCTGCGGCCCGGCCCGCCGCGCCCGGCCCGGCCCTGCGCCGCCCGCCGGCCCGGCCTGCGCCGCCCGAGCCCGAGCGGGTCCGCGGCGGGGCCGGGGCCGAGGAGGACAATGCCGGCGCTTTACATATTCATAGCGGCGGGCGGCCCGGCGGGCGGGGGCGGGGGCGGCGGCGCACAATGCCGGGACGCGGCGGCCCGGAGCGAGCCCGGCGGCCGGAGCGCCGCACGCGTGCCCGGGAGCGGGGCGGCCGGGGGCCCGGGCACCCGGGGGGCCGGGCCGGGGTCGCGGCCGGCCCCTGGCGGCGCCCGCCGCTGCCCCGGGCGGCGGCCGGACCAGAGCAGGCCCGCTCCGGAGGCGCGCGGGGCGGCGCCGTGCGGGTCCGCCCTGGCCCCGGCGGGACCCTCGGGGAAGTCCCCCTCCGAGGGGACGCCCTGGGCCGCCGCCTGCGCTCGGCCGGCGCCCGGCCGCCCCGTGGGTCCCGGGAAAGCCCCTGCCCGGCCGGCCGCGGCTGCCCGGCAGCGCGGGGTCGGGACGCCCGGCGCCCCTTCCTCGGCCCGCACGGCGCGGCCGGGCTTCGGGCCTCTGGCCGGCCGGCCGAACGCGGCCGCAGCGCCCCAGCCCCCGGCCCCGGCCCGGCGCTAACGCCCGGCCTCCCTCCCGCGGGCAGGCGGGGGCCCGGGACCCCCGCCCCGGTCCGCCGCGGTCCTGCGGGGGGCCGGGTCCTGCCTGCTCGCCGCTCCGCCGAGCCGCTCTCATTTGAATAATGTCTAATTCGGGGAGGTTTATATTATTGAAATGGCCGCCTGGCTTTCCCCGCCTCTCATGTTTAGTAATTCAGACCTTTAATAACAGCCACTCACAGCCCAACGCCGTGTTTATATTTTACATTCGCCCCATGTGCTTTTGTGGTTCGATATGATTCTTTTTTTTTTTTTCCTTGGCAATCCGCAGGGCTCTGAGATCAAACCCAGGCTGTGCTGGGAAGAGAAGGGGGAGCGCGGGGCCCGGGCGCCTCCACAGTTGCCTAGGCCTCATGTTCTCTGCCGCTTGATTTATTTACTAATAACCGAAATGACAACCCCCACCAGCTCCACACGCCCCCCGCCTCCGCGAGCGCGGCGGGCCCTCCTGGGGCCTCACCGACCTCACAGCAGCTTCTAGCTGAGCATCAACTCGCTCCCGTTTTGTTTTAAACAGACTTTCTTCCAGTTTGCAGTGATACTGGGCCTAAGGAGAAAAAAAATCTGTCTGCTTTTCAGGGGCGAATGAAGCCTATTTGGGATTAAAACATAAATCACTTTGTTTTGGTGATGGCTCCCCCCTGCCCCTTGGCTTCTATCCCCAAATTAAACACTTTCAAGTTTTCGAAGGTCTGTAGTGCTTGTGAAACCAACCTTTTCTTTTTGCTAGGAGTTGTGGAATAGCTAAGTGGTTTAGAAATTCCAGCTGACAGCACTTTTAAAATATCTCGGGGCCGCGGGCTCCCTTTTTAATCTCTTTATTGGACTTTAAAATGCGGCCGATATAAATTTTGTGCTGTCTCTGTCATAGATTTGCTAATTTGAATTGTAGCACTCCCCAAGACAGAAATGGAGTTATGTTTTCTTTGAGGTTTGTGTCACGGTTAAATGAGTGAGAATAGAAGACTAAACACGTCATTGTGTCTCCTCTGATATTGGAACTTAACTCCCCTCCCAGCACACCCACCCCTCTTATTTAAGGTGTCAATTGATTTTATGTTTTTTGTAGGTTTAGACAGTTGGTGTGTGAAAGTCAAATTCACTTTTGCTACTCAGAAGAAACAATTATTTTCATTTTGGGTCTTTCCCTTGGTAAAGTTTTCTTTCCTTTTTATTTTTTATAGCTGTGTGCCTTTTAACATCACAGCGTTGTTCCTTGTCGATAGTTTTTTTTTTTTTTAAGCCCCTGCTAGTAGAGGAAAAAGGATCACAAGCGTTCAGCACTGATGTATTAAACCTCTGAAATTATGTTAAGGCCCTTTATGGTCAGTTGCTAGCTACTTATTTTGTGAGCCATCAGTCTTCAGTTTAATTTGTAACAAAATTCTAGATTAACGGGCCATAAAAGCAAGCCAGCTGCAGATACCGGGTCCTCACCATTTTGCTTCTTTGCGTCCAGTAGACAGGCCCCGAGGGCAGCAGGGAGAAATCTGTAGCATCCACCGGAGTGAGGTGCATGGCCACTCCGGACACCCAGCGCAGGAGGCCGGTGAGCAAAAAGCTGGAGTGCGATCTCCTGCCTTCAGTAGCATATGTTTTTGCACCCGATTCCCGAGATGTGGGCAAACTGATGATGTCATTGGACAGAGGACAAGGTGCAGTTAATTTGATTTATTGTCCTGAGGTGAAGTGTAGCAGGGAAACCTTCTCATAGGGAAACCATTTATCTCAGGACAATTTCCTTTATAGCTGTAATTTAACCACCACCCAGGCTGTAGATATTTTATCCGAGGGGATGAAATGTACGTTGCATTTTACAAGCAGAATCTCACGGTCACCGTCTTTGTGGTCCGGAGAAGGATGAGTGTTGCTAGCAGGCCTTATATTCTGGTTCGCTTTCCATACTGTTGTACAAATCCATCTCCTCAAATTCTCAAATGGGGACTATGGGCTTTTAAGGACGTGTCATCGAAGTGACCCAGGCACGTGCTCATCTTAGACAGGGTCTTCATGATCCCCAGACTCCATAAGAAGCTGGATTTTGATTTAATCAGAGGACAGGCCAGGCTGAAAGAGAGACCATTTGCCTTCAGACCTATTTCAATGAATAAGGTGAAGTTGAGAGAATTAGGACTAGATATTCTTTTAGTTTGAAATTATTGTGTTTAAAATAAGGTAGAATACTTACAGGAAAACATGTGCTTTGCAAACAGTTTTTTATAAAATGTAATTCAGAATTCTTTTTGGATTTGTATTAGATTAGTCCGGACAAGTTTGTGCATTTTATTTTGGTTGAGAAATGATTTTTAAAATACCTTCCTCTGTGAGGTATTCTGCATATGATTTTGATGTATTAGTAGACTCTCCTGTTAGGCTTTTAAAATCACATTTAAATGATGATTAAAGTGCCTTGAGATGTGGTAGAATTGCTGTTCTTCTTTTCTTATCTCTAGCTGTGAGCCGAGCTGGAGGGAGTATTTTACGTTCCTTTAGAGGCGTCATAAATTGTAACCTGCCTGTCTCCTTTTGCAGCTGTCAGGTGGCTTTCCCATAAGTTTTTGGAATACCCACTGTCACTTCCTTCTTAACTTGTCCCACTTATTTATTATAATGGTGCTTTTGAATTTAGGTTTGAAAAATTCATGTGACAGCTGACCAAATGTTTTTAATTTCTAAAAGGACTGTTCTGTTTCTAGCCATTACTGTACAAGTAATTTTTAACCTCTCCCCTAAACTAATTTCTAATTCCTTTTATTTTATCATTGTCAAAAATCCCAGTAGTCAAGGAAAATACAAATAGCAACTATTATTCAGATTTAAATGGTGTAGTATTCTGCCAGATTTTTCATTTACTATATTCTGCATTGATAGGCAGCATAAAGCAGAAGAAATGAAATGTGTTGCATTGCTGCCTAGGTTGAAGTAATTGGTTAATCTATTTATTCACCTGGTTGGTAGATTTTTGAAATAAGTTTAGGGCTCAAAATGTTAAATTCAATTGTCCTGATATTATCAAGCCGCCAGAGATGTTAAAAGGAGCCTCAAATATCTTAAGCAGGTAGTTCTAAAGACAGAACTGGAAATGAAGTGTTATCTTTCGTGTTTTTCATTAAAAATGAAATATTTGAAGTTTCTTGAATCTGTACTGCTTGATCTTGAATTTAGTGTGTTTTAAAATTGGTCATTCACTTTCATGAATATCTGTTTGTACCAGGGACACTGTAATATTACATAGTGATGATTGCCTTCTTGTTATCGGTTATTTTTGTTTTGTGTTTAATATTGAAAACCCGCAGCTCCATCCAGTCTTTACATTAGTCTTCTTTCAGGCACTTTAAAAATATTGATGCGTGACTGTCATTAATTTGCTTTAATACAACAGTATTGGTTCAGTTATACAGTTTTTGTAGCTCGTAGACTATGAAGCTCGTTTTAAGCAGAACTGTATTTACCTGTGGAAGTGATTGCATTTAGAACTATTCAAATAATGACCGTGCACAGAATAGGGTAAGAAGGCACAGACAAAACATGCCCCTTTTTGGTCACCCATGTCCTGTTGATGTTGCCTCCTTTAGTGTTAAATGCCTGAGCAAACATGCTTATTTGTTTCTTCAAGGAAATCTAATAAGAGACGTGAGCGTGTGAGCTGGATTGTTATAAACCTGCCTTACTCGAGGTTCTGTGTCCCTCCTGGATCAATTTTTTTCCTCCTTTTCCTTTTTGAGAAAGCTCTTTTGGCCAAAATTTTGCTTTTTTCTTATCTTTTTATGTTGCTTAAATAAGATAAATATCTTTTTGAGTGGAATCAAGGTTGAAGGAGGTGACAATCATGGTTCAGAGAGAGTAACAGTTTCCTTATCAAGCTCTTGCTGAACGTTTTTGTACATTGTTGTTGACATTTTGTGAATAAAGGTAGTTGGATAACTTTGTCGATTTATGTTTATTCTTAGGAACAAATCAGCTTGATTTCGTATTGAAATATTTCTAACTTCTAAGCTGGTAGTGAGCCCTTATAGGCTATTTCGGGAGGGCTAGCGATGGAAACAAGAGTAACATGAGTGGAGCCATTGCCTGACGTACTGATCCAGTCACAGTACATTTAGAATTGGAATATGAGAATTGTCTTGAGTTTCAGAGCCTTTGATTTGAGGAAGCTCTTTACATGTAATTCACACAATTTATAAATAGAGTTCTGTGTGTTTTCTATTGGGTGTTAATTTATTGAGCATTGATAGGATGTCTTGTTTGTACAGTGATTGGTATAGCTCCTTTGTCCCCTCCCCCCCCCCTCCCCCCAAGTTAAACTACTACTCAGGTTTTCAGTGTTGCTTAGACTTTGCTGAAAGGACTCGTAATGAACAAAAGAAGCATCAGCAAGCCTCTGGATTTATCAGATTCTTTTTTAAAGTACTGTCCAGGAACCTGGGTATTTATTTGGAAAAAGATACCTAATATTAATAATAATTATAAAAAAGGACAACGTGAAAAGCACAAAACTATGTGTGTTCCTAGTGGTAGCTTTACTTAGCCTGCAATATTGAAAGTCATTGCAAGTACAATTTAATTTGTCACATGCTTTATTTCATAATTCTCTGTGTAACTTTATTGGGTTTTGTGTTGGAATCATAGCGGTACTGTATAAAGTAAAATCAGTGAAGTAATAAAAATTATGGTAGGGTTTATGTTTTTTCTTCGCTAGTGAGTTTTCTCTTTGCAATACCAGGTACAAACAGGAATGTCTAAAAAGTGACCATTATGTTGTGTAAACTCGTTTGTGTTTGGCACTGTGGTTACCTTAAGTAATGGAGGTGTACTGACTGCCTTTGTAACCTACAGAGTGAAAATATTTTTTTAGAGAAAAATGATTTAGCTATTTTCTTGTTTTAGTACACTTATTTTAAAAGTCTGCTTAATGAAAAAAATGTATTTTTTCTTGCTGAGTCATACTGCAGCAAGTATACTATAAGCAATTTAAAAAAATAATTATTTAAATACTCGCTTACAGAGAGCACCTGCTGCATACCTGATCCTGTGCCAGTTACCTCTGGGGATAAGAAGGGAATGTAAGACTCTGCTGTGGAGGAGTCTGTTTCCTTAGCGGAGAATTTAAAAGACAATGTGTGTAATACATATTAAAATGCGTAACAGATAATAATCAGAGTAGAGATCAGGGTGTGTCCAAGGTGTAGGAACCAAGCATCCTAGAACTGTTAGCTCTGGAAGCTAATTTAGATGCACCCAGTCCTAAAGCCGTGGACTTGACAGACAAGGAAATAGTCTCATAGCGGTTAGTGACTTGCCCACAGTCTCTAACAGTTGAGTAACTGATGGAACGTCAGACTGCCGAGTCTCCAGTCTCCCCCTCCCCGCCTCTCCTTCTGCCCCACTGCTGCTGGTCAGGGAAGACTAAGTAGAAGGTGAGATTTTATGCTGAGCTTAAAGGACAAAAAGACTTCAGAGGAATGAGAAGCCAGAAGGGCATTGCAGGGGGCGGAGTGTGGTCAAGATTGCACTGTAAGGGTAAAGAATGAGGCATTTGTTCTGTGCGCAGGAACGCTGGTGTAGGTTTTTGAAATAGGGAATCTTGTGATAAAAATGATCTTTTAAGATTAACGTGATGTGCGAGATGGATTGCAGTAGGAAGGGAGAGATTGGATCCCTGGAAACCAGTGTATAACAATTACGGCATGTGGTTATTTGGCTGCTTTAAGGTCTGTTAGAGATACGAGCGTAATAGGACAATTACCTGACCTCAGGGGGCTTTCAGTCTAATAATAACAGAGAACCCTGGGCAAGATGCTGGGGGCGCTGTCCAGCTCCCAGGAAGAGACCTGTGCGAGAACGTCTCGCCTGCTCTTTACAGTAGGAACAGTTTCATTTCTGACCAACGGTTTTGTTTTCAGTCTTCTAAACCCTGAATTCCCTAATTGAATTCGTCCCCCCCCCCAAATCAAACAACAGTGTTTAGGCTAAATTATTAACTGAAAGATGAGAGGCAATTATGGTGTGCATTTTTCTTAGTCTTGTTCTCAGTTCCATTTTATGTCTCTACCCTTTGTTTTGTATTTCTTTTATTGCTTCCATCTTAAACTTTTGTTATTGTGTCTTTTTATGTGGGCTATCTTATATCCTTTCCTGGAGCAAGACAGGTATAAAATAAAATAAAATTACCGTAACCACAGCATAATAACGATGTCTATATTTTTATAGTGCCTTAAAATTTATGGCAGCCCTCTTGTTTTTATTACTTCAGTTGGTTTTTTTTTTAGGCAAGTATCATTATACCCATTTTATAGCTGAGTAAAATAAAGCCCAGGTGAGGTGACTTAGTCAAGGTCATGTGCTTAAGGAACACTGAGAGCGTTTGGGGCACAGCAGACTCTGCGCAGGCAGTGGGGAGTCTCTGAATGTTTTCTCAAGCAGCTATGATCAAAGCCCTTAATTTAAAGTGTTTCGCAGCTCGTTAGAGTCAAAGGGGATGCGCCAGTTCTGAGCTCAGAGTGTGGGGAGCAGAGCAGTGCTGGCAGGAGGGGGGACGTGGGCAGCGCGAGCCGTCCGTCCAAGGCGCAGGCAGGGGTTCAGCTTCAGACATGTCGTTGGAGACGATTGGGTGGATCTGATTAGGTTATGAATTGACTTCAGCAAAAAGTTTTACTGAGCAAGTGTGTGGTGCGCACGTAAATACCAGTATTGAGACGATCATGCTCACGCCCCTGCGTGTGTGCACGGAGCACCGAGGCCAAAGGCTAAACTGTCGACGTCTCATTTTGGCTTTGTCACCGACTCAAGTGGCTGTCCTCCCAGGGGGAGGGAGTCAGAGGGGCGCTGCGGGCGAAGGCGGGTCGCAGGAGCCCTGCGGGGCTGCCAGTCTTCCTCCACGAGCGAGCGCGCGAGCTGAGCGGTCTGCGCCGCCGCGTGGAGAGGCAGCTTTGGGGTGCGAGGGGGGCCGCGCCCCTGCTGCGCTCCCCAGAGCCCTGCAGACTGGTCCTGGGTGGCAGGCCATTTTGTCCCCTAGCCCCATGCCCGCCGTGCATTCTTGTCTTTCACTACTTCCTCAAAGAGCGTGACTCAACAGTGCCACCCAGGAAGTCCCCTGATGGGCCCACCGCGCGCACAGTGTTTCATTTATGGGTTTTAATTTTTAAAAAAATCTCCAGCTGTGTGGAAGTGCTGTCCTCGGCGGGTGGCTGCGTTTTGTTCTGATGCTTGCTGGGCTCCACTCTCCCGCCCGCCCCCTCCGCGGTCCCAGCCCCGGGCGAGGCACGTGACCTGAGAGCGGCAGCACGGAGCTGTCGGGCTGCTGCTGGGGACGCCCTGGAGAACCTGTGCTCAGGGCCCTCCCTGTCCCCTCCCTGTCCCCTCCCTGTCCCCTCCCTTGGAATGTCTAGTGAAAGGGGCTCTTGGAGCCGAGGGCCGGGTCCTAGGTCACTAATTAATTTTGTGACTGGGACGAGGTACTTCGCCATGGACTTTTTTTTCTTTTGCATTTGTAAATAGGAGAGTTTTCAAACTTTTAAAAGCCATTGGAATTCTTTTTAAAATGAGTTTTAGGCAGAAATGGAATGTACCAGAGGTAAGAATGGAGCCGTTCCAATGGAAATGGGTGCAGGGATGGGAGAGCACCCTCCCGCTACTCCCGGGGGCCCGAAGTCAGGGGCTCCCTGGGACTCCTGCTGGGTGGGGCCGGCTAGGGAACTGCCCTCCCTTAACCATAAGGGGCCCACCTATCCATCTGTCCATCGTTCTGTCTCCACTGAAAGCTCTCCTCTCAAGCCTCTGCTCCCATCCTGCTTTCTCTGAATTTAGCTAATTCAGCACTTCATTATCAGTCTTTTTTTTTTTTCTCTGAGTTTGTATAAGTTAATCTTGCTCCTCCTAAGAGCCTTGAGCAGAAACGCTGCTGTGGACAGAGTAGACATTTAGCACATAGTGCTCGATGGAGTAAATTGGGGGTTCGCAGCCTTCGCTGGGGTGCGGATCACCCGTGGAGCGTTCTCAGCACGCAGAGGCCCAGGCCGCCTCTCCAGAGCTGCCGCTGCAGCAGGGGCGACCCACAGCTCTAAGAAGCCTTCCAGATGATTCAGTAGCATTGAACGAGTATTTGGTGCATTTCAGGAGTATTGCTTAGAAATGCGTGAGCAGTGGCTCTCCGTGCACTCGAGGGGCAGCAGGGCGAGGACCTGCGTCCCGTCCCGCCTGCTGGCCGGCTCTCCCATGCTGAGCAGTCACTTAACTGTTCCGGCCCACAGGGTTCTCACTGATACATCGCTGGTGGTTTTCATACCTTTTCTTTCTTCTTCTTCTTCTTCTTCTTTTTTTTTTTTTTTTTTTTTTTTTTTTTTTTTTTTTTTACTATTTTAAGCTGTGGAATTCTTCAGAAACATCTTGAATGAAGACCAGTAAACGCAACAGACACTTTGATTAGGTTGGCTTTCATCCGACACCATTTTAAAAGACATGTTAAGAATATAACATGATAGGCTTGGTCCTGTCTTAGCAACAAAACTAGATCTCTGGAAAGACTGTACGTAGATTTTAAACTTGACTCATCTTATTTGAATGTGAATGAACAAGGACAGTGCTTATCAGGAAGTGCCAGAGTTCCTTAGGTGAACATGAACTGGATTATAATGAACCATCCTGACTGATCCTTCTGCATTAATTTAATTTACTAAATATTTATAGAGCCTCTCCTGCTCCTAGCCTGTACCCTGTGATAAGACAGATGCTGTCTCTGCCCTCGCAAAGCTTGCAATTTTGGGGGCAAGGCATACGTTAGATACCACTTTCGTAGTTAATCGAGATTCAGGATACTCTAAGGCAGGGACAGAGCCTGAGACAGGGACCCCTCATCTGGGCAGGAGGGCTTGGGAAGGGCTCCCGGAGGAAGCAGTGCTTGCGGAGACAGGAAGGATGAATGGATTAATCCGTCCAGTGCCGGGAGCCGGAAGTGGGGTTGAAAGTGTTCTGAGCTGAAGGAAGGACATGCCCGTAATTTTTGATACTAGTGAAAACAGCACTTTCAAGGAGCTGAAGTTTGGCTTGACTGATCCAGGACGAGTAAGATTTAGTTAAATTGCTGAAGATGATTTTCAAGATCTTGGTCCTTTTTAGTGGCCAAATACACAGGCAAAGTTTGTGAAAGATTCCACACCTTCCAACAAATGTATGACGAGCATTTACCGAGTCTTTGTGGCGGTTTCTGTGCTGAACGAGTTACATGCACTTCCTTCCATGTTCATCTTCACAGTGGCCCCGTGAGGTGTGTACAGCTGCCACCTCATCTTCCAGGTGAGGACACCTGCGATACGAAGAGGCTAGGTGGCACACCTTAGGTTTCTGCCCCATTCCGGTCGTGGCAGTAGACAGTCGAGAGTGTTATGCACTTAGCCCTTAGCTTCTCCTTCAAGTCAGTTGAATGGTCAAGTGTTTAGCAGCTGCTGTTCTGGCATCTGCCCTGAGTGCTCCTGCTCGGTCCCCCCGTCCGGGGCGTGTGCTCCGGCCCCCGCACGCTCTCGCTCATCTCTGTCTGCAGTTTGGAGAGCTGGACGCTTGGTACAGAGCTGAGGCGAACCTGGCTCTCAGCCATCTCCAGATGTGGAGTGTGGAAATATTTTGAAGCTGTTTGTGTGTAGATCGCTGATCCCAATACCTGCACATCCTGAACATTTTGGATTTCTCTTAAGAATTATATTTTAAACTGAAGCTATTTGCAGATAATACCACCCAGATCATTTTCATTTGGGGCATCACTTACATTTTGTGTGTGTGTGTGTGTGACCCAGTTGGCTAGATAGGAAATTAGGAGTTACTGTGGTTACATATTACTTGGATTAACATGTGTTTAAAATATTTTAATGTTTCTCAAATGAGTTGTGACTTAAAATTGATGTACAGGCAAATCCCGTGCAGTTGTTTGCCACCCCCCTGTCCCCCTGCCAAGCTGTTATCAAACTGGGGATGTAGCTTTCAGTAGAGGAAACACGTTTCTGAGGAGTCAGTCATTTCATGGTTTTGGTGTTCCCAGGCGTGCACAACCCGTTGAATTGTGCCCTGAATCACAGTTTAGTTATGCTGCTGTTTGTGTCTGAAGTATTTTTCTTTTCACTACCTTGCCGAGGCCCCCTCCTCCCCCATGCCCCAGTGCTTCCTCGTGCATCCAGCCAAGAATGCTGTTTTGGCAGACTGACGTGTGCACACTCGGATGCCAGTCACTGTCAGAAAGGAGTGGGTGAGGATTCCCTGACGTTGTGAGAGGGACATCGCTGAAGCCTGAGAGGGCAGAGCAGACGTTTGAGTGTCGCTGGAGAACTCTTGTGTGATTTCAGGGGACTAGACTGTAGTGTCCGAGCAGTTAGCTCGGACTGGGGACTGCAACTTAAGAGTCACACACTGCTGTGAGGACCAGTGTACCTCCGGCTCACTTACTGAGCCCTGTCCTGGAACGCACACATGGCCTGGTGCGCAGCGCACACACTCATCCACGTCACACCCCACGTGTGCCAGCGCCTCGGGTACGCGCACGCGATTCAGAAAAGGGATCACTGTTACCTCCTGTTGTATAACCTGCCCTTTTGTGTTTTGTGCGTGGCTCCCTCTTCCTTAGTATTTATCCAGGTTAAAACAACCAACAACAGAAAGTCTTTTTTATTTTCCAGGTATAATCTCTGGGTAATAACAAGGCTGACTTTTTTTTTTTTTTAACATCTCTGAACTTTGTTCAGTTGAAAGACTTCTAGTGGCATGAATAACACATGCTAAGTCGATGGTTGTGTTACTCAGGGTGGCCGTAGCTGGTCACGGGTGATTCCTGGGTCATCAGAGAGGCCCAGGGCAGCTGGCAGAGGCCACGTGTCACCGGTGCTCGTCCTATGAGACGGGACTGTATTAACTTGTCTTCAGGTTTCAGCTCTTCGAAAATTAGCCCGACTTGCCTTTTTTACCTAAGTTTCCACATCTTCATTCTTTATAATGGTTGCACAATATCTTACTGTATTGACAGACCAACCTATTTGCTTGATCTCTTTTGATGTATGTTAAGATTTTTCCCCCATAGTTATAAATATCCTTCTACATTTGAAAATTGTGTACGTGTTGCCAGGTCGCCCTTGAGAGAGGGGCTGCTCTGTGTTTTTATGTGCAGTGTGTATTTTACCTATACTGTTTAATAGTGTCAGTTTCCCCTCAATCTCTTTTAAATTTTTGCTCTGCTGATAGATGAAAAATATCTCGTTTTAATTTTTATATTTTTACTCTGTCAGGCATCATATTAAATTTTTCTTTTTCTGAATATTTTTTCCAGTGTAATGTAGAACAGTGATTTCTTTTTCTTTTTTTATTGTACTGGTTCTGGCCCTTTCAGAAGACTGTGGTTTTCCTGAAAGTTTGCAACTTTTTAAATATTCTGTTTCCATGAGTACCACCCCGCCACTCATCCCAGCCAACGAATTGATTTCTGTATCTCTTTTAAGAAGCAGCGGAGGGATGAGAGCAGGCTTGGGTCGCTCGCCCCCTGGGAATTCCTGAATAGGAGGCGGATTCCTCTCCTCTGCTTCTGTAGACAGAGGCAACTATCTTAGCACTTTTAGTTGTTAGTTAATTTGTTTCTCTCTTTTAGAACAGCTTAAGCTCTGTGAGTTCAGGGACTACATTGTATCCTTGACATTTAATAGAGGCTTGTTATGCATTTGGTGCTCGAAAAGTACTTATCGAATGATTTTCGCTTCTCAGATTCTCTTCTGTATTGGTACCTCTGGTGGCAGAGGAGGATACTCTTGCATCCTTAAGAGAGCCTGCAGCTGTCACAGAATGAAGAAATGTGATGGCCCATGTAATCTAAAGTTACCGATTATGAATTTTTTATTCTCTTAATATCTTGGAGTTCGTTTTATAGATCAAATATTTAAAATGATTCAAGTTTGAGTAAAATTTACTTCCCAGGAAGACAGAGCGTGTTTTTCTCGTGGCTTTGGGTTCTCTGCGGGTGACCTGTCTCTGGATTGATGGGATATCGTCCTCATGGAATATTGTCTCCCGTTAGGAAGCAAAAGGGCGTGTCTGGACTCTAGAACTGAACAGACCTGGGTTTGGGTCCTGGCTGGGGGCCAGGGGACTCATTTCGCTTTGTGTACTTTACAGAAGAACCTGTTTCATTTAACAAGCTTATTCACCGCAAGTATTCATCGAACGCCTGCAGTTTGCAAGGTCGTGCTGTGCTGCGTCCCGAGTGTGTGGCAGGGGCAGGCGCAGCATGGGCCAGGGTCCTCGTCGCCGGGGCTGCACGCGTGTGCCCTCCCGCGCCTGAGTCCGGGGCTCGCTTCCCGTCCACCTCGCAGAGCTCCAGCCGTAGCCAGAGCTGCTCTGCGGAACCGCCCGCTGTGCGACGACATCATTGAAAAGAAATAGCGCATTTTTGAAAGCGTAAAAAGTGATCAGCAAAAACGCCTACATCTTCCGGCTGATCTCTTATCAACCCCTGCATGGCGACCAGTAAATGCCACGTGCGTGGCCCCTCGTGGTCAGGCGCTTCACTCGTACCATCAGTAGCCATCTGGCAGCCGTTCATGCGTACGAGACGGTCGCAGAGCTGGGCAGGGACAGGCGAGCTGTGGCCTGTCCGTGCACACAGCCGTTTCTTTCAGCAGAGGGGAACTAGAGCGGGCTTAATTTTCTACTCTGCCTACTCTGAAGACATTTTAATTTCTAAAGTGAACACGTGGTGGGAGGGGAAGGTGGACGGGAAGAGGGTGCGGGCCTGGACCCGACAGGCTCCACCTAAAATCCTTTCAGTGCTGGACTGAACTCTGGTGTCTCACCTGCCAGCAAGTTTGGGCTTCTCTGGGGTTTGGGGAAGCGAGAAACTTAGGGAAGCTGACGATGGGAGGGCGACGTAACTCCTGAGTGGAGGCGGTTCAGCGGTGCTGTGTGTGAACTGGGGCTGACGTTCAGCAGTGACAGCATTGTAAAGTCCTTGGCGGCCAGGAGAGACGACAGTGACTTCGAAGGAGAGAGGCCGTCTAGGGGTTGTGCACAGGGTCACTGGCGCGGCGTAGGCCATCGAGACGTCTCAGCGAAGACCGTGCCGCACTGGCTTTGAAATTACCATTGCCGGCGCTCACCACTGGACGTAGAGGGAGGAGACGGCCCTGACGTTCAGGGACGCCGAGGTGGCGCAGCGTGGCAGGCCCGGCTCTCCAGCTTGGTTTTGTCACCGTGCCTGCCGGTGCCCGAGTTCAAGGGCGCCAGCCTTGGCTCCCCAAACATGATGGGCGGGAGTGGAACCGCCGCCAGCCGTGCGGCGGACCCCGAGGCCCTTTGGGGGCCCGTCACTTCCAAGGTGTGCCAGGGGAAGCCGGGGCGCAACCGGGGGTCCCCCACGGGTCGCCTGGGTCCAGGCCAAGGAAATGAGTTGATGACGCCGGTGGCCAGGCACACCTCCGCTGCGGGGAGGTGGTTTGCGCTCACATCTGTCACTCTGCAGGCTTCCCCTTCCTGTGCCGAACCCAGGCACAGTGTCCCCTGAGAACACCGTGTGCCGCTGACGGGAGCACACGGGTGGCGTGGTCTGCTGAACGGGCACTTTAGACGTTCACATTTGGCTCATTTGTGACTCAGTTCTCCGCCTTCTCTTCGGCCATGCCGTTAGGCAGCGTCCACTCCCAGTCAGTATAAACGTGATGCCGACCTTGTGTAGTATGCACTGCTTCGCCAGAGCGAGAGAACCTTCCAGAAAGTGCCATCCACAGCAGCGATTCGGGTGGTGACGTAGCACATGCCCCAGGTGTGCATACACACGGCCAACCGCTCTGGCGGGTTAATGGCCGTGTTTTGGCGTTGTGGTCAGATTTGATCCTCCCTCCCACCCTTCCCTTTCAGCGTCCTTGTAGCCGGTGCTCGGAATGCTCGAAGCGGAATACGAGCCCCGGAACAACAATGCGCTTTGAAAAGTGATCGCCCAAGTGCAGACGTGACGGTTCCCTGTCAGCATGCACTGGGACGGAGGCGGCCGGAAGGGTCGCGCTTGCCTTAGGTAGAGGGACCAGGTGATGTCAGGGGCTTGGCTGTCCATCTGAAAGAAAAATGTGTGTTGGGGTCAGACACAAATGAATTCTGGAGAGATTAAAGGTGTGAATGTTACTCAGAAAAGGACTAAGACAAAAGTCGGAATACTTTTTATTCAGTTCTAGGGATGGAAAGGCTTTTTTGATATGACACACAACTCAGATGCCATACAAGGAAAAGGCTGATAGGTTTAACTATGTAAAACATTTAGCGTTCTACCTTCCCCACAGCCCTACAAATATAATAACCTTATCTGCTATAGGGAGAAAATCTTAGCCTATGTGAAAGATGGTTAATTTTTCTTAGCATGTTAAGTACTCTTAGACACCAATAATAAATGATATACAACCCAATAAAAAATGGTCAGAGTGTATGACCAGGCAATTCACTTAGAATGGGAATATAGACGTATGAACCCTGTTAAGAGCCTCAGCTGTAAACCTGGGAAGATTAAAAAAAAGGATGAAGAAATTGGAAAATGTGTGCTTTCAGTGGGGTAGTGGGGAAGAGAATGGAATTGAAATGATTTAGATGTAACAGTGTTTTTTATATACTTGGTAACTCGCTTTAAAGGAGGAAATTTATTTAAACTCATGAAATAGTTAAGGGAAGAAGGGATTTCTGATTGAATATGCAGGACAGCAGAGAAACGATCTGAGTTTATGCCTTGTCTAAGCCTGTGTAGCGATTGTTAATTTGTTCCAAAATAAGTGTGTCATAGATCATTTTTTTCAAGTTGAACATTTAGTTTATTTTCACAAAATTTAGAGTAAATTTTACAGTACAGCTGACACACGATACATTTCTGGTTGTTCTTTTTACATACCCGTCTCATAGGTAGTTGAGAGTCAGCTGTTACTCTGCCTCCTTTTTCTTTTGCTCCTTCACAGACATCTTTGATGATGCCCACACTGCCCGACGAAGGGCCTCTTTGGTGGTGGCTTGAAGCCCTTCCCTCAAGTGTTTCATTAGGCTTACGGGACTGTGCGTTCTGATTCAGAGCTCAGCTTCTGGGACTTCTGCGGAGGGGACTGCGTGTTTTGTAATGAGATTGTCACCAGGAGACAGCGGTTGCCCGGCTCTCTTCTTTCTTCTGTCTCACTGCTCTGCCTCTCTGGCCAGTGTAGAGCAGTGACCTGGGCAGAGCCATCTCCTCTGTGGTGACCCATTGTCTTCTCACAGGCGTGACTCCACACAGCCTGCAGAATGTGTTGTCTAGTGTCAGGTGAAATAACTAAATATTTTGTTTGAAAAGAAGGAATCAGAAATCTCCTTGCTTCTAGCTACCACTGGGCTGTAAACATAGTGATGGCAGCAAAAAGTTACCTGTGCAGGTGAAGTGATGCCGTTACCAGAATTTGAAAGTGAAATGTGCTATGGACAAATAAGGTGACAGCAACGTTTGTTGCTTGAGCTGAAAAATTAATTAATAGACAGCCTCAGTTGGCAGTATTAGCTTAAGATGGCGTGGCTCTGGGTTCTGTAACAAGCCGTCACCTTTGTTTCTAGCCCACGTGCCAGGCACCATTCTAAGTGTTTTACAGGCATTATCTTACTTCATCCTCACATCAGGGTATGATTCCAGTTTTTAACTAACTTGACTTCCATATTTGATGGGTTTAGGAGGGCATTCAGAAATTCTTTGTTCTTGTTCACGATGTTGGCGAGGTGCTTGAGAAGAGAATTATGCCTTTGAGCGCTGCTTGCTCCGTTGTGCTTGTGTAAAGTATCGTGGATGCCCTAAGAAGCCCCCGCTCTAGTGCTTCCTGTTTTCGGAGTCGAGATCGTGCTGCTTAGTCCAGCCTGTCCAGTGACAGTCCAGGTAGATGTGCTGGATGGATCTCTCAGCACGGTGGAGAAAGAGAAGCAGTAGGACGCGGCTGGACCGCCGTCGTCTGTGAGATGGAGCCGTGGCTGTGAGGTGGCGAAGGGTCTTTCTGCTTCAGAGTTCTTTAAGATGGCCCGGGTGGGTGGGAGGAAAACGCATCCACACCTGCGATAAGCAGTGACTTCAGGAAACAGTTCAGAAATAACGTCTATCTTTTCCTGTTACCTCTTTGACCTCTCATATAGACGCCACTCAGATGAAGGTAGTGAGGTTATTAATTTTGTTACAGTATTAAACATTTTATATTATAAATGGAATGATCAGATCTTGATTACAGATTCTTGTGTCCAAATTTTCTTTAGCTTTAATGCCTATAGTTTAGAGAGGTCTGGGAGAGGAGAATAGTGGGAATGTATTCTTGCAAAGCAAAAAACAAAGCAAAACTTTTTGGGGGGTGAGCGGGGGAATCTTAGTGTGTGTTACTCTCTAGGGAGCTCTAGAACTCTTAAAAGTGAAGGAATTTGGGATAATGATTTTTATAGTGGTGGTTAAAATGTTTCAGATAAATTCTAATGTGGCTAGAATTATATGACCCAAATAATTTCTAAAACTTGATAAGATTTTACTATAAAATTGTTTATGTCAGTCAGTCTGAACGAGAAACTATATCTTTCATACCCATTCCTCTTTAAATGGCAAGACAAAATACTTTTTGAGAGTCTGAGTTCGTTTCTGCTAGCAGGTCAGGCTGTTGAGAAGAATGTTGATGTCAGCTAAGCCGAACTGTTAACAGCCAACATTCACGTCGAACTAGAGGCTCTGATAGACATGATGCTGCATTTAACAGCATTAGATTATCTGGACGATTTCAGCATTCGCTATTGGAAAGACACTTTAAAATGCTTCAGAGCATAAAACGTGGACATTTTGGCTCAGGAGGGCCCTCTAGTGACACTACTGATGTAACTCAGCTGTAGCGAGGAACAGATGACTTCGCTTGGCCTTCGGTGCTGATTACCGAGCTCATATCTCCTTTCTAGAACACATGTGAGAAATAGATCTGTTTTTTTTTCCTCCCAAGTATATAAAATAAAGAAGTGATGGATTTGGTGTTAGAGAGCCCTGTGGACCCCTGAGCCGCCAGAAAGACCAACAGGCGGGTCCTTGAGCAGGTGAAGCCTGACGTGTTGCTGGTGGTGAAAATGATAAAACTGAAACTGTCCTACTTTGGGTACATCAAGAAAAGGCAGAGTTTTTTCGAAAAGACAGTAACGCTGGGAAACTGGAAGGCAGCAGGAAAAGAGAAGACTGACTATGAGATGGATTGATGACCACCTGAAAGAAGCCACCGGCTGAGCAGGGCTCCTGAGGACAGGACACTGTGGACGTCACTCACTGTGGACGTGACTCAGCGGCACGTGACGCATGCAGAGGAGCTTGTCTCGGTTTGATCAAGCCGTCCGTGCTGGAGGTTTTGTCAGGATTAAAATAGACGATGAGAAGGTACGAAATGACAGATAGCAGTGTGGTAGTTGGAACGCTGCGTCGTTTCCAAGTCCTCTTGTTTCCTGTGATAGAGTGGTCCAGCATGCGTGCCGTGCCGTGCCGTACTGCTAACTCTGGGTGCGAATTCTGTCGTGGGTCAGTGATGTGAGCGAAACATGTCCTTTTACCGGAAGAGGAGAGCTGGCTTCGCTGCGCACGGTAGCTGCGTGTTTGAGGAGACGTGCTTGGAAAAGTTAGCTTGAGTAAAGTTAGCTTATGCCACACGGAATACTTATACCACACAGTCAGGTCGTCCGAGTTTTGCATGTTGTTTAAATTCTCTTTAATTCCTTTAAGGGTGTTCGCAGAGAAAAGACAGCAGTGGACACCACTCAGTTTCTGATCATCAGTGCGGGGGTCAGTTTCTGTGTAGAAAGAGCTGTGGTTTCTGAAAATACACGTGTAGTTGAAAGTTATATATTCGGCCTCAGAGAGTGTATGGCAGTTTTATTTATTTTTTTAACACATTATCAGGTTTATTTTGGAAAGAGTTGTGTGAATAATGTGCATATATACCGAATTTAGAAAACTGCGAGAAATAGGTGTGTGGTAATTCCTCAGAGCATAGCACTGTTGGAGAACTCGGGGTAGTTACGTTATTTAACTTGTGTTTAACTGCAGCACATTATAAATGGTAGGCATCGAGTTAATAGTGAACTTGTTTTGTTGCATAAAACAATCACCTAAGCCTGGAGTGACTGAATTATTCATTTATGGAACATCGATTGTCCAGTACCCATCAGGGACCTCGTCATACCGGTTCACTTACGTCACTCACTCTTAACCTGCTGAACCTTGCTCAGAAAAGATAGCTCCCATCCTGGGAGCACTCGCAGTTCAGTTGGCCAGGGGCGGGGTGGGAATGACAGATGAGCCAAGTGAAGATGATAACAGTGCTCAGTGCTGTGAGGGATGTAAGCCCAGTGCGCTGTGGGGGAGAAGGAGAGTGTCACTTAGCCCGTTGTTTAGACGGGCTGGGGGTGGTGGGGGAGCTGGGAGGACTTTTCAGGGAGGACCCGGGGCCGAAGGGCAGTGGGATCCGGGGGGCGTGGGGCCCCGGGAGTCTCGCTCAGCCTTCGTGGCGCTCAGTGAACACAGGCGCTTCCAAGCAGCCTGTGAGTGTGTCACCAGAACAGCTAGCGCTTTCTGTCGGTGCCCTGGGCCAGTCACTGTCCCAGGCACTGTGTGTGTTCTGCGTGGTAGCTCCTTGAGTGCTCACCACAGCCGCATCGTGGAGGTGTTAGCATTGTCCCCATTTCACAGTTGAGCGCTCTGCAGCGCAGAAAGATGACCTAACTTATCTACAAAGTGACCCAGCTAGGAAGAGGAAAGGCTGGGGTTCAGAGCCAGGCGTCTGATTTCAAGGCTTGGGCTTTTACTAGGCAAGAAGTTAAACTCTGGGTTGCATTGGAGATAAACGCTTTTCAACCGAGCTGTATGACTGAAGCAAACACATTATTTTCAGAAAGTGGGAAGCAGTGGGCCCTGTCCGTGTCTGTCTGCCTCTGTGGGAATGTGGGGCGTCCTCCTCTCCGGCCTCCAGGCCCCCCCGGGTGCCAGCACCTGGAACCTCCGCGTGCCGCAGGCCGTGTCCGCCCCGGCTGCGTGCCGCCCTGTCCTGCCTCCTCTCTGCAGGCCTCCCTGGAAACCCCGCTCCCTTCCTCCGCTCCGCGAGCTGCCCCGCAGCCCTCCGGAGTCTCTAGAGATTCGCGAGGAAACTTGCTGGGTCCGGAGCACCAGCCTGCAGGGCTGCCCCTCCGCTGCTTCTGTTTTCCCAGCAGTGCGTGGCAGCCCACGGCGTGAGCGGAGGCGGCGGTCAGATGGCACCCTCCGGGACTGGGGGCGGTGTTGGGACGTGTAGCAGAAGGACACGGGGGTGGGACAGTGTTAAGAAAGACCCTGTGGCCGCAGTGGAATGGAGAAGGAGGCAGAGGGACGGGGTCTGGACGAGTTGCAGGTGGGTCTGTAATGGGAGTGACGGGTGACACAGGTCCGGGAGGCGTGGGCTTGCGCTGAGAGAGGGACGCGTTAGAGGGGGGCCGGTGCTGGGCCGCGATGGGTGCAGGAGGCCGTCGGTGTGGGTGAGACGGAGAGAGCCGTGGAGTCGGCCGCGCTGACGCCCTGGGCGGGACAGGCTCGTCTGCGCGGCGGGCGCTGGGACACGCTGTGGGCGAGAAGGAAGGCATGATCTGCAAGGTGCCCTCTGTTGGCTTTGCCTGCCCTGCGTGCTGCACGTCAGATGGCAGAGCGTCCTTTTATCGGCAGGGTTATGTTTACCTTTGTAATTGACATTTTTTCTTGTTCGCGCAGAGTGAGGCGAAGGCGTCAGTGGAGAGAAGCGTCCCTTGTATGGTCAGATTCTTGTGCGCCTCATCCTGGTGTATCTCCTAGCATACCTACTTATGTTAGCGGTGTTTTGACCTTATCTGTCATTTTGGGTAATCTGTTCTGGCATTTTTGTTCCAGAAAACAAAGAAGAGAGAAAGTTAGGAGGTGAAGAACAGATGGATGGACACCCACTTTTAGTTCAGAGCGTTTGCCTTCTGCTGATAGTTAGGTGCACGCCCAGCGTGGGTCAGGGGAAGGCAGGCGGTAATCACGGCTTGGGAAATGCTGTTTTCTTTTTGTTGTTCTTGTTTAATTATGCATAGTCAGAATGTCATAGGTGCTCAGAATATACATTATGGTGTTTAAATCTTAGGGTAAAATTGGAAACTGATGCTTAATAATATTGTTATTCTTGAAGATGTCACCATAGAAGCATCAGGGCAAAAAAATGTAAACTTCCATTGGGGAGAGTTGGTTTATTGTTAGCACCATCCCCCGCCTCCCCCTCCAGGACCCTGCCCCGGGGCTGGACATTGGCCTGCACCGGTGACAAAGGACCGCAGTCTGTTTCCTGTGGACTTCAGCATAGAAACCTTTAGTGGGCTCTGGAAGCCTTTTTTTAATCGACAGAGTGGATCAAACTGACTCTAAAAAGTGGTTTCTAGTAATCTCATAAGCGAAGGGCCCAGAATATATTACATACTTCAGTTTTCTAGTGTGGTGGGGCATTATTGGAAAAATATATTTTAATAATGTCCTGTCTTTATTGTGAGTGATTTTATTTCTTTAAATTTTGTTACCTTTCCTAATTGGGTTCCGTTTAGGCTAGATTAAAAATGAATATGCGTACATAGACTTTGCTAGGGATCTAAAAGCCAGCTCACGTGATTTTTCAGTAGTTTTAGAATTGTGCTTCTCAAGAGATTAGTGAAGATTTAACTGAGAGCAGTTTCAGATGATAATAGTGAGACCGTGTGTGCGCGCGCAAAAGCTGTTGTAAGAAAATCTCATGAGCAGACTGTGAGGTTTTCAGCTGTAAAACTAATCTGGAATCCATTTGTACCTTGGTAAATTAGGGCCGGTATCAATCAATATTTTGCTGAGTGTGGAGAGAAACAAGAGTTTGGAGAGAGAGTTTCAATATATTATAGTGGGAAATTTTTGGCTTGATTTTCTTTCATGTTCTCTTTGTATTGGGGAATAGACAAAAGTGACATTTTTCCATTAAAAGGTCATGCTTCTTGGAAATTGGTCTTACAGGCCTCATGGTGGATCATGTAAAATAATTAAATTATCTGTATTTTATTAAGAAACTAAGAGGAAATAGACATGGTATAAGTAATAAAATTTTCCTGTTCGCTTTTTATGTATTGATTATTTAAAATCAAATGTGTTCCTCTTCTAGGGGTTGGCAGGTCCCCCATGTTCTGAAATGCGTTTCCTTGTCTCTCAGAACAGGCGCCGTAGGTGCGTGTGCGTACGACGCCGTCCTCTCTGCCTTTAGTGCTGCCTGGCAGGGCCAGCGGTCCAGGTGTCATCTGTTGTTTTTGCAGATAAGAAGCACAGACGTTCTTCTCTCTAGAACATACCTACCCAACAGCAGTGGGAGTTGGAGGCGTGAAACGTGCTTTTCCAGACTCGCTGCTTCGTGGTCCCCATGTGGAAGGCGCCCCAGCCAGGAATGGAAGGGGATCTGGGATCCCCAAATCTGTATTCAGTGCTGAGTGGTCTCCCCGTGAAGGGGAACCAGCGCCGAGATGAACCACTGTCACTCGTTTAAGAGTATAGTTGTGTTTTTGAGTCATAGCTGTTATTAGGTCTCATTTTCTACTTTTTTGCAAATTCCAAACCAAAGAATGTTCATAACTGAGCCACAAATGGCAAAATGAATCCGTTTTTCTAGCCAACAAAAAAGCTTGAAGAATTCTTTTAAACTGAATTCGATAGTTTCTCACTCGTGGAAGAGTCCAGTAAACGTGGGTGAGGTCTGTAGCCGTGCGTCTGACGCGTGGTGACACTAGAGGAGCAGCGTGTGCGCCTGCAGCATGGCGCGTCACGTCTCTCCTGCCGCAGGCTGTGCCGGCTGGCACGTCACCAGGGGCTTTGGGTATGTGACTGATTTACGTATCTACGTAATGCAAATTTACGTGCTGTAATCGGGCCTTTGGGTGTTTTGAAAATGGCCTCGTTTTGTTGCGGTGCGGTGTGGGTGACGGTGTCTGTGCCGAGCGGGACAGCCACGGAGCGCGGTGGGACGGGCTTGCTAACGAACTGCCTTCCAAACTTGGACACACGTGATTCTCAAGGGACAGATTCACTTACGAGGCCCAAAGAGTTTCATTCAAAGAAAAAAGCCTGCCGCACTTACTTACTTTTAATGGTTTGAATTATTATGTTTTCATCTGTCTTCTGCCCGAGAGTTGGTACTTGAGGGTCAGAATCAAAACTTTAGCCTCTGTGAATTCTGGGTTTCCTGACTCTTTCGGATAAGATGGTGTCATTCTTTCCTCCCATCACGTTTCGTACTGTGTTTTTTTAGTCCCCCCACCCAATGAAACTTGGAGCTGTAGGATTTTTTCATTTAAAGTAAAATTCCTCTTAGATTTTTTTCTTTTTAATTCAGTGCTAAGTTTGCCTGTTTCAATGAGGAAAAGAATAGAAAAGTTGGCTTTGTATCTTTGCTGTATTGTTTCATTTTTTCCTCTTTTCTCCTTGATTTTATGATGCAACTGGGGTCACAGCTTTGGTGCTTGAGAGGGAGCATCCTTGTCAGACGTGACCTGCTGCTGATGGGGAAGTGACGAAGTGGCGGTCTTTGGAGGAGCTGCCTGTGGATAAGGGAAAGATGATTTTTTTTTTCCGTTGTTTTTGAAAAACTGGGATAGAGCAGTACGACGACTTTCCCGCTCCGGGATGCCTCAGTGAGTACTCGCTGCCTCGGGGTCGGGTTGGGGTCCACCGGCTGCAGCTACCCCGTCTCTGCTGGGAGGCAGTCCTGATTCCGAGTTGCTCTAGGGAGCGAGGTGCTCGTAAAGTAGGAGAGCCCTGTTCGGGTGTGACAGGCCCTTTCCGCGTCTGGAGGTGCTGGTGGCAGTGTCTTCCCAGGACCTTTCGTTTTGCTCCTGTGTTTGCAGGAGGCCGCTTCTGTTCAGGGTGCTTCCGGCGATGAGGCTGTTGGGGTGTCGGGAGGCTTGCCGCCCCGGGCAGGCCTGGGGGGCCGAGGGGCCCTGTTCGCTGTGAGCATCAGTGGCCTCTCACTGGAAAACCTGACATTGGCACTACTTTTTCTTCGATTGAAACAGAAAAACCAGCAGATGCTCATATGAGCATGAGAAAGATAACAGCTTTGAGGCTTCGGCTTTATTTTATTTGTTGTATGGAAAGTGAGCGAGGACGTGCGCCGTGGCGGCATTCTGCACCTATGTCCAGGTGCAGAGAGGTGGATGGCATTTTGGCCTCATGTCAGCTGCTGTAATTCTTTGCCCTAGAAAAATATCTTTCTTTTGAGCCCCAGCATCAATCTTCAGTTGAAAACGTTAGAAATATGCAGGACTGAGAATGCATAGTAACTTCAAATCTAGAGGACCGTGCTGAGGAGTGGAAGCTTTACTAAACGCTGCTCAGGGCAGAAGGGTGGGGGAGATGGGAGGCAGACGGTCACGACTGGCTTTATAGGAAACACTAAGTGACCTGTTCAGACAAGACCCTGGAAGTGGTGGGCGTGACGGTGGCCACCGTCGACGGAGCGGTGCCCCAGCGCCGTGCTCCGCTGTCTTGTCTTCGGAGTCCGGGGTCCTAGGAGGCCGTGTTTCTGACCCTCATTTTACACGGGAGGACGCTTGAGATTTAGGCTCAGTGACTTGCCGAGGTTTCAGAGCTGAGCTGGGCCGAGTGCGTCAGGGCGCGGCGTCGCTTGGGGCTTGGGCGGCTCGCCGCCTTCCTGGTGAGGCGGTGCAAGGGGACAGGAGTCCTGTACAAGGGCACAGGAGTCCGCAGCTCCTTCAGATTTCTTGCTTTCCTGAGCATGCCACGCTGTGTGTGGTTCCTGGCCATTTTTCGATGTCCTGGTTGTTCTCTAGCTCAGGCCTTTGTGTCCTTTATAGCACCTGGTATATGTGGCAGACACTGTACTGGTTTCTGTCTCGGGGGACCCTGCCACCCGCTGCCTCTAGCTGACCTCCCGGACGCCCTCCTCCCCCGGCGAGCCGGCTCGGTCCCTCCGTCCGGGGCGTCTGTGGCGCTGGTCGGTGCCGCCAGCTCCGTGGGAAGTCACCGTGTGTGGCTTGCTGTGTTTGATAGCACTTCGGTTACCGGCCTGACGGCTTGGCGCGTCTGCCCCGTGTTCCCCACCGCGCTGTAACCCTCCTAGGCGAGGGGCGGCATTTCCTGCTTCGTTTGATCACCCCGCCGGCTCTGCGTGGCCGCTGGCACCGCGCAGGGGCCCGATGCTTCTCGCTTTCAATGTGGCTCAGTGAATGAGCCCTGAGCCAGGGGACATTTTACTTTCATCTTAAAATTTTTGACTTTTTTCAACAGAGTTGTTTAAGTACGTACTCTGTTCAGAGAATTGCAGGAGAAGATGAACTAGAAACAGCTCCTGGCCTCAGAGGGGGCTCTTCGAGCAGCTTACAGATGAGAAATGCGGGTGCTCGGTCTCTACGTGCGCGTTATTCCATCGTAGCTTCACAAACGGAGGGGCCTAGAAGTTGGTTACAGTATGATCGGGGCGCTCAGACCTGCAAGGGAAAGGCCATTCAAGGCACAGTGTGGAGGTCACAGAGCGCTGGGGATGCGGGCAGCGCTAAGGGGGAAGAAGTCATTTTGCACTCAGCTGGCCTGGACGCGCGGCAGTCACACGTGAGCTGGGTCCCCAGCGAGGAGGAGAGGGTGTTGACGGGGGTTCAGAGTGGAGGGCGAGATTGCGTTTCAGAAAGATGGGGCCACGTGGATGAGTCCAGTCGAGGCAGAAACAGCTGCTGCATTTGGAGCAGAAGTTGTTTGTGTGGCTGGAAGTGGGGGTGAGAGTGCGCGGGTCGGGGCTGGTTTGTGTGGGGGCTTAAGTGTCAGGCTGAGGTGTTTGGCCTTAAGTAGACAGCGGGAGCCACCGGAGGTTTCGAGCCACGTGGCCTGGGCTGTGCATTTGGAAGATTAATCCGCTTGAATTGTGAGCAATGAGTGGATGGGAAAGCGAAAGTGTTTTCCACTGTTGGGCCACTTTTTTGTTTTCTGTAGAAACAGAACCAAAACAAATGTAAGCTTAATTGAGTTTTTAAATAATAATGTAAGAATCTTAGTATGTAAGAAAAATATGTCTAAGTGTGTTCTCATCCAAATACTTTTTATAACTAGCCAAGGCCCATTCACCTGTTACACTCTAATTAACTTTGTGCATTCGGGTTTTTCTTTAGTTAGCTGTGCACCCCGGGTCGAGTCATCTCCCAGACACTGGCTGTGGCGTCGCGCTGCTCGAAAGCCTCCAGTACCCCTGCACTGGGCCGCTGAGTCACGACCCGCTGTGCAGCCCAGCTGCCAGGCCTCCCCTCCTCCCCTGCCCCCGCGTCAGAAAACTCTGCCTGAGACCTCCCCTGTCTCATCACTCTGGTCTCTACGACAGGGCCTTTCTTAGGGTCACAAGGTGAAGGGGAACTGACAGAGCTGGGGCTGGAACATTTCCCGTTCCTGCTGGGGACCTGCATGGTGCCACACCCCGAGGATGTCACGTTAGGTGAGACAGACGGTTCCTATTCCTTGTGGCCTGCGGTCTCCAGCGACGAACACTGATCACCAGGTGGAGTTAACCCAGGGTACAGTGACTGATGGGCGGGCCAGGAAGAGGGGCACTTCGGCGCTTGGGGAGGGTGTGTCGGGGAGGGGAGGCTAATATTTGTATGCTTTTTAAATTGAATTTATGAGTCAGTACGTGCAGTAGTGAAATGTATATGATAGTCTTTTAGTTAGCTCAGGTACTCAATGGGGGATGATTTCGCCCCCCAGGGAACATTTGTCTGTGGCTTAAGACATTGGTTGTCACAACTCGTAAGATGGTGCTAATGGCATTAGTCATTAAAAGCCAAATCTCCTGCTAAACACTCTTTGAGGCCCAGTCAGCCCTCCTCCCTCCTCCCCAGCAAAGTTATTGTCCTGCCAGGCTGGGAATGTGAGCAGTGCCCGCCCCGCCTCAGGGGTTACAGCTGGCCCCGTGGTGCCCTTACCTGCATGGGCTCCACACCTCCCCTGCTGGACAGCTGTGGTAGAACGGCTGCCCTTCCTTCTGACAAACGCCACGTGACGGACACACGTGCGTGCTCGTGTGCAGAAATCCAGCTGAAAGCTGTACCTTCGGAATGGTCCCTTTGAAAGGTTACTCGTTTGTCTGACAGCCTTTTTACAGTGGCCTTTTTAAAATCTCCTTATTGGTACCACGTTTTGTTCCGAGGGTGGATTTGGAAATGCCCAGCGCTTTCTGAATACGTTGTGATGAGTAATGATGGTGGGCAACAGTTCTTTTGTAAGATGAAATTGAAATATAATTGTCACAGAACCGTTGGCTCTAAACATAGTTTAAAAGTGATGCTTCTACAAAATGTTTTCATCAGTAAATATTGGGAATAAACGTATTGAATTTTCAATTTGAAGGAGAGTATTTAAGTGTGAAAGTTCTAAAAAGATTTAAAACAAGAATAGGGTGTATCAGAGCATCACATATTGAAAAGGTTGTTTCTGAGAAACCGGCATTCTCACAGACTATTGGGGTGGTAACTTGGCCTAACTTTTGGGGAGCAATTTAATAATATTAAAATTTAAAATGTTTGCACCCTTTCATTTACGAATTCTACCTGGAGCCATTAATTTACAGAAACATTTATATCAGTAAGCAGAGATACCGATACTCAGTGCTATTTCTTAAAGCGTTTTTTTGTAAAGTGAAAAAAATAGAAACACGTCAATAACATATCGGTCACTAATCGTTAGTATACCCTCACCGTGGAATGCGATACACCAAAATACATTGTGTAGACTGGCATGAAAGGAGATATAAAGTATATTGAATAGGTGGAAGTTGTAAAAAAAAAAAAAAAACCCCAGCACAACCAAGAACTAGTGTGTGCAGCATTCAGTGCAGAATTATACCTCTCAGATCTGCGTGGGAGAAAGTCCCGAAGAAAAATACCAAACCTAACCGTGGGAGCAGGGCGCCCTCCTCCATCTGAGACGTGTTCGGTTGTTTTCAGTGAATGTATGTTTTACGATCAGAAGAAAGTAATACATCTATTTCGAGGCAGCGGGGCACCCACCTTCCTTGACAGCCAGATCTGTCGTTTTTGAAGCAGCTGTGTTACATGTTGACATGTAACATAGCTAAGGATCTTTCAGCAGTTCTGTTTGTTTCAGGAATACTTAAAAATTGTCCAAGCTTCCTGTGGCTTTGTTCTTCATGTGAAGTTATTAACTGCTTTAAAGACTTTTTCATTCTTGACTTCACAGTGAAAGTGCCAAGGGTCAGTTGTGAAGGGTTAAAGAAAGTCTTGACATGTGGAATGCACATCTGTGTGTGTCCTGCAGGTGGCGCTGGTGGGTTTGTGGTGTTCCCTGCGTGGTTACCCAGTGAAGTTCCCTAACTGGAAAGTCTTAATTCCGGTCCTGCCTGTAGAAGCTGTCTTTCATGTAATTGTTTGAAAATCAAATGTTTCCTTATCAAGAATTACAGAGTAGCAAAAAACATGTGACAATTCTTAGGACATTTTCTTCCTAATTTATCTACTTTATACTTGTTACGATCTCTGGGAAAATGGAATTTATGTCAACACTGGATGATGCTGTCCAATTCCTTTAAAGTTCCAAAACTTCATCACAACTGGCAGAACGATTTTCTCAATGAGTTCTCTTGAAGTCCTCCCTTTCCTTCTTCGTGTCGCCTCCCCCTCTCTCCTCTTTCTCCCAGTCTGTCAAGTTCAAGAGCAGCTCAGCTGCCATGAATTAGTGAAGCACAAAAGGGGGAAGGAACCCTTTGAGGAACAAAGCCTCCCATTAGCTGCCCTTTCTTTCTGACCAAATGCACCTGCGTGGTCTCCGCGGCCGGCCGCCCGCCCGCAGAATTGATGCCGCAGGCCCGTCACCTCGCGTGTGCCTCCCCTTCCCCCAGCCACACGCAGCCGGGCCGGAGGGCGCCGAGGTCCTCGCGTCCTCACACAGTTGCCTTGTCGCCGGGCACAAAACCGCAGAGTCAGCCGCGGAAGGAGGCAGTGCACGCGAGCGAGGCCCGCAGGGCAGGGCAGGGAACCGAGGCCGACTGCCCCTCGTGGCCCTGCCTTTTAGGAACAGTGACTTGGACTTAGAGGAACTACAGATAAGTGCGTTTCTTCTCTGCGTGACAGAACACGCAGGGAAATGAAGCCGGTCGCAGGGAACGCGCTGTGGCGCTGCGGGAAACGGGCTCGTGGCTCCCGCTTCTCCGGAGTTCGCGCCCCGGGCCGCGGAGGCGGCTCCGCTGCTGGTTTGTTGTTTCACTTCACTTCTCGTTGGGGGGGGGGGAACTGGGGAAGAAGAGAAGCGTTAAATGGCAACTAGGAAATAGGAAAACCTGTGTAGGACCAACTTAACCTTTGAGAAAGAAACTTGAAGTTTCATGTTCTGCACACTTGAAATTAGCCCTTGATTGGTAACGTTGTCTAATTGCTTTGAAAGTTGCTTCTGAAAGGGTGTGTGATTCTAGCTATTTACCTACAGTTAATCTTTGAGGAAAATTATCAGATTAGCAAATCTGCTGAAATAGCTAGAAACCTCAGTTCACGACAAAGTTGAAATATCTAATGATTGGAGGTTTGGACTATAGTCTTATTTTTAGTCTTTCAAAGAAATTGCCTAGTCAGGAATTGATTTATAGTGGGGGGGGGGCAGAGAGATGAAGAGGGAGAGCGAAGAACGGGGGAGAAGGAGTATATTCCTTTCTTAGCATTGTTTCTAAACAAAACTTATTTTAACATGGTGAAGAGCACGATTTGAACTTGTGACTTTTTTTAAAAAATCTAATGTTGTACTAATGATGGGCAGTTTTTGGCTTTAAACATGCAGTGGGTCTGCCTTTTAAGGTTACAAAGTGAATCAGTGGGATTAAGAAGAACATTAAAAGGAGTGAAGAGATCATTTCTTTGTGGGATCAGAAGTAGCATTTTAATTTAAAAATGAGATTTTTTTTACTATTTCTATTTTTTCTTCCACATGGCATTCAAATAAAAATAATCACAGTGTATTCATCCCCCCTTTGTTTTGGTCTTAAGGATTTTTTTCAAAATATTGAACCTGGCTAATGCACATGAATTAAAAAATAATAATTTTTAAATATGTTGACAACTTGAGGAAATGTTTTGACCTTCAGCGGCCTCTGGATGGTGCCTTGAGGGGACCGTGTCCCTTGGGTCCTGGTGTTTGGGGTGCAGTAGTTTGCAGGAGATCCAGTTTATGTAGTTCGTAGCAAAATAAAAGGCAAAGACCTTGCTCACGCTGTACAGGAAATGACCATTCTGTTTTCTGTGCAGGGTGGAGATGCAGCCAGTCTCGGGAGGGACACTTGCGGCTCTCTTCCTTGCTTGTGCTTCCGGCCATGCTGGGTTGTCCTCCGCTGTCGTCCCTTGGGGTGGCATTTGTCTTCGGGAGAAATCGCTTCACAGTCGCACGCGGATTGTTGAACTGTGGCACCCTGGCCGTTCGCATCAGGCCAGACGCACAGGGAGCAGTTGTAACGCGGGAGCATCTACCCTGGGTGATTAGGGTGGGGAGAGGAGCGAGTGGAACCGCATTGTCGCTGAGGCTCCCGCATCGTTCAGAAACTGACCCCTGAGTCTGCTGCTCTGCCGGGCCCCACGCAGCCCCCGCTCCCACGGGCAGGCAGGCTTTCACAGCGGTCACTTCTGATTGTAACTCCGCAAGTTAGTGTTGCCTTTGGCATAGCTCCGACGAGTTGAATGTAGGCTAATGTTGCTTTTATTAGTTAAATGATTTAGCATCGTAGGACCTTGTAGCTTTAAGTGTCGAGATGTGAGTTTTAAAAACATTTTGAAATGTTAATATTATTATAACAATAGTAATAGTAATTAGAAAAATAATACGGTGTATATTACCTTTAAAAAATAGGAATAGAAAAGAATTCCTAACTGGGGAAGCGGAGGGAGAGGCGGTTGAAAGCATTGGGCCAGCTCCTCTCTTTGAGCCTCCTGAGAAGCCGTGTGAACAGTTCCTGGCAAGATTTTAAACATTAAATGTGTGTGTGACTGAACCTGCCCTTGTCAGTGAGGCAGCCTGACGGCGTGACCTCGCAGGGTCTCAGTGTATCGGATTAGACCTAAATCGTGGCTGAAAGAGAAAAAGTATAGTAGGATTGGCCAGACCTATATTTACCGAAAGATTGAGCATGAACAGATTTGGATCTTTACACTGGCTCAGGGAAGTAGGCTTTATAAAAAATTGCAGAAGGTGGCTTTTCTTTTTCTGGCGTGGCATCCGGGGCCTGACAGGCTGTACCCTGGGGGAGCGGGGGACGTGCCAGGTGGGACGGATCTGACCAGGAAGTCTCTGTGGAATCCTTGGACCAGGAATGGAGAAAAGAAGCTAACAAAGCATCGAGAAAAAGTATTTTTTAGACATCTGTAATTTTTATGTCTACAGACACCGATGGGGCTGGGCGTGCGGTCCGCGGCCAGGTCCGCCCCGCGCCCCGCATCCGTACGGCCCACGAGCTAGGAGTGCTGCCACATTTTTAAACGGAAAAAACTAAAAAGAAGTATAGTACTTTCTGACACGTGAAGATTGTATGACTTGAACTTTCCGTGTCCATAAGCAAAGTTTTGGGGACACGACCACACCCCTTGTTTCCGTGTCGTCTTGGTGTGTCTGTGGCTGCACCCGTGTGTGTGGCGTGTAGGAGTCGCGACGAGGCCGAACGGCTCCTAGAGACCGGCGCGTTCTCGCCTGGACCGGGCCCGCGCGCCATCGCCAGTCGGTGTTCTGTGTCTTGCATTTGCTCCTCAGGCATCAGAGCTTTCCCTAGTGAATCGTTTCATTGACCTGCAAAATGCCAAAATAGTAATATTACTTTTTTTTTTTTTTACATGAGAGTGCTTCATTTTTCAGTGAGGGGGGATCCTCTTACTCTGGCTCCTTAAGTATATTCTCTGTTCACGAAGATTTCAAAAACACCAAACCACGTTCAGAACGTAGTCTGACTCTAGAGTCTGCCCAGAGCCGGCGGCTCTCTGTACGCGTGGGAGAACCCTTTGCTCACACAGCAGCAGAGCTGTGTGCCGCTGTTCGGGACGTTTGAGGACTTAGGTGACACAGACCGATTCTGCTCCTTTTGAGCCAAGCACGATGAGATGGGCAGGCCATCTCAAAAACATTCAGTCTTCCATGATGTGTAAATCAGGCATTTTAAGGTGCATTAAGAGGCTGCATTCTAGACTTGTTCTTTAAAACATTGATTTTTCTTTCTCTTGGCCACAGGGCATGTAGCTCTGTCCTTCCCGTCACACCTAGCAGGAGTGTGCCGATTGCTGGGAAGGTGACTGAGGGCTCCCTGGGGCTTCCAGGGGCCACCCAGGGGCCACAGGAAGATTCCGGACTCGCCTGGGCCAAAGGAGTGTGTGTGTGGTGATTTGAACGGTGATTTGAACTTGTAGCCCATCTACCAGCTGCAACTTCAGAGTGATTCTACCCCCGCCCCCTCACCCCAACTAGGTTTTCCTGTTCTTAATCATGTCCGAGCAATGATAAGGTTGATATTTTCCTTTACTTCATTGTGGTTCAAATTGCATTACTCTGTGCAGGATTTAAAAAATACTTTTTGTCGGTTTTGTGCACATCTTTCCCCTCACTTAATAGGGCTGTGTTCTCTAGCACGTAATATTTTGCAGTTAATCCATTGGTTGTGTCCTCCAGGCCTCCCCACCAACCCTTTAGATAAAGCTTAAGGAGTTTTATTACAGTGTGCCTGGGTAGAGAAAGAAGCTCTTCAAAAACCCACATGGCTATAGAACTAATAGTGCTCAGTTTTGGTTATTTTAGATAATTCTTTCCTTAATTTCTTTCCTTTTCAATCTTTGAGTATTGCGCGCTGCACACTTTCATCGGCTTCCCTCCTTTCTCTGGTCTTTGTGATGATGACTTCAAAGTACTTTTAAGCTAGGCTTGCTTTTCAGGACTCTGTCTCAACACCTGCTGTGTCTTTGAGTGTGATCCTTGCTTTAAACAAAGCACTTTAAATAAAATGTTCACTTTTTTCACCTGACTGCCACCCCCCAGGGGAAAGGTGTGATAACCTTTGCAGTAGAAGTGTTCACGGGATCACTTTTTCGAGGCATCTTTTTGGTGGGACGCCTGTCCCTAGCGGGTGCTCTCCTGCCCACCAGGCGACTGATGGCTAGCAAGGGACGTTCAGTTCAGTCGTTGAATAAAGGAAAGTCAAGCCTGAAGACATGGAGACACTGGCACTCATCTGTGGGAGAGGTGTTGAAGTCACGATGGGGGTTGACGAATTGCGACGCGGCAGGGCGAGGCATAGAGGTGAAGCTGGCGAGTGGCGTGCGGGTCCTTGGAGGTGGCACGCTGTGGAGGAGCGGGTCGCGGACGTCTCCCCAGCCGCGTCAGGCCCCTGGCCCCTTCCTCGCCCACGTCTCCCTGCTGTGCTCGGTGCCCTCTGTGGCACCATCGCTCGGTGGCTCGTGCCTGAGGCCAGCGGTCGTGCTGGTCACCACCTGAAGCGGTTAGTAAACGTGATCCCGGGCTACAAGTGCCCGGGGGGCAGAGGCGGACACGTGGCCTTTCTGAAGAAACCCAGGCGTCTCAGACTTTTCCAGACGGGGCCTGTGACCCCGAGTCGCAGCAGCTGGGAAGGAACCAGCCACTGCCCCCGTTGCAGCGGGACAGCCAGGGTGGCGGCAGGCCCCGCCCCACCGAAGAGCCCGATCTTTGGGATTAATCAGGTTTAGTCTTCAAATTAACTTTAAAAAGTTTCAGTGATAATAGAAGAGATTGAAAACCTGGGCAAAAAAACAAACCATAAAAGTGATCAGGCAGATTTGGCAAAGAAACAATCACGAGAAAGGAAAGAAATCGTCATTGAAATTTAAAGACTCAGCAAACAAATTAGGTAGTAGATTAGACACTTTTTGATGAATGAATTGATGACGGATCTCGGGAAATTAACCAGATGTAGTAGTGGTTACAGATGAAAGGTATGAAGGAGAAACCAAGAGCTGTCAGGGATAGCATGAGGAGATTTAAAATGAATCTAATTGGAATCCCGAGAGAATAGAAATAGTTCTCACCTATTACCAGGTTCAAATGCATACTGGCTGAGAATTTTCTAGAGTTGATGAAAGGCATGAATTCTCAGCTTCAGGAAACACAATGAAACCCCAAGCTGGTTAGATAAAACTTCTATTCTTAGATATATTGAAACTGCAGAAAATCAAACATAAAGAAAATGCCTTAAGGGACAGGACAGATAATCACCCATAAAGGAGCCACGTTTCCCTGTGGTCAGTAGCTGCAGTGGAAGCCTCCAGATGTGAAATTATAAAGCGCTGAGAGAAAATAACTACCAACCTTAACATTTTATCCAGCTAAACTTTCGTTCAGGAATGAAGATGAAATGACATTATTTGGACAAATAAAATCTGAATTGGCTTCCATCATACTCCACTCGAAGAACTTTTACAGGGTGTTCTTAAGAGTCAAACTCAGAAGGTCAGACCGGGATGCCAGAGGCACGGGCGTGCGCAGGACTCGGTGACGAGGGTCAGTGTACGCGACCCGCACACACGTGCGGTAAATGCCTGTCTAACAGATAAGCCGGTCGTCAGTTTTCCTGAGCTAGGGTTCAGCCATGGCAAGAAGAGGATCGACTTCTCGTTCAGAATTTTTCAAAGAGAAGCCGGAACTCCCGCAAGACCCCCGACATGTTGGCCTGATTTGGCACAGTGAAGAGGCGGAGTCTGCCTCTGGAGGGGGTTTGGAGTGGCTGGATTTCTGGGGAGATCTGTGTGCACATAGAGGCCGCTGAGCAGATTTTAATTTAGGAATTAACTGTTTCCCCCCATCGTTCCCGGGAGTGAGGCTAAGCGCTGCATCTCCGTTCCCTGCCCCGTGCCCTCCGAAGTCTCACACTGCGAAGCGCGCTGCTCCAGTCCAGCGTGCGTCAGGGTCTTCTGGGGTGCCTGCACACTCAGGGCGCTGGGCCCCACCCAGAGCTGCTGATTTAGTCGGTCGGGGGGGGCCCGAGACTCTGCATTTCTTATGAGTTCCCAGGTGATGCTGAGGCTGCTCATCCAGGTGCTGCCCTTCGAGAATCACTGCTATAAAACGTTAACTTCCAGTAAAACCAACACACGGTCATATTGGATTTATTCAAGGAAAAAGATGCACAGTATTTACTGCTATTTAGATTGGACTCTATATTGTTTTTCACTCTCTGGATGTTGGTTATTACATTAAGTGACCTACAGGGAACACTCTTCAAATATATTTCTTCAGTAAAAGAATAGTAGCCATTTGGTAATTGGCATCTTGTACCTTTTCACAGACACGTTCAGTGCTGCTGCTGGGCTGAAGGAGTAGAGGAGAATGCTTCCGTTACGTGGCTTCACGTTTCAACCAAATACATACATTCATACATATATATACACACACACATATGTGTGTGTGTGTGTGTGTGTGTATACTTGGTATTTGTTTTTTTCTGACGTACCGCAATTATTACTTCACTCAGTAAGTGCTGAAACTTTTTCAGCCAACCTGAGGCCCTCACAGACTCTGCCAGTGCCTGCCGTGCGTGTTTCTGTGGAAACCCGGTAGGCTCTAGCTGGGTTACTGTTGTAAGGACCACACCTGTCTTATTTGCATCCAGTTTAAGTTGGGGGGAATTTCAAAAGAGTGAAAGGCCCGTGTATGTGCAGGGGACTGCCAGAGAGCGCTTGTCAGTTTGCAGTCACCACGTTGATGTAAAGGAGAAGGTTGGATGGGTTTTCTTATTTGTTACAGTTTCTGCTCTGGAGAGTTTGGGGGTCGGGGTGGTTCTAAAGTTTACATTTGTTTTGCATATCTATTTGTCTCACTGTGTTTTTTGTTTTGTTTTAGGTATATCCTCTTGCAATTTAATGATTTTTAAAAATTCTCTCTTAAAGAACTTAAAGTGTATACAGGCCAGACATTTTTTTCCTAAGAGAGAAAGAGTTCAATTTATTTTGCATAATGTAATAAAATGTCTTAGTAAATTTTTCATCACTTTTGGAGAATTGCGGCAGATTCTTTGTTGATCTTGTACATATTGTAAGCTGCTGTGATCCCCTTCTCTCTCAAAAATAATTCCTTGTTAAGAAGGCAGTTTGAACTATTTACATATTTGATTTTTATTCGCACCATTGAACTGAAGCTCTTGATTCTGAGTCTCATGAAATAATTAGGAACAAATTCATGTATAGGAAACAGACATATGGGCACCAAGGACGGGGATACGAAGCGTCGGTGGTTTGGTCAGTCGTGCTGCTCCCTCGGGCGTGCTCCCTTGTACCAGTCGCGCGAGCAGTTCGGCCACGCAGACGTGGCCGTGCAGCGCAGGTGCACGGCAAGCGTGAGTCCGCTGACCGGGATCCCGAGGCGTCGCGGCCGAGTGTGGTGGTCAACCAGTGATGGCGAATTGCCACGCCTGTCCAAATGCAGCTGCCCGGGACTGCTGTAGAGTCCTCAGTGGCCAGAGGGGCATCATATTTTGGTATCTTGGGGGGTGGAGTGAAGGAGATGTCAAATTTTAAGTTTTCAGAAAACTCTAGTTAAAAATACTGTATTACAGATTTAAAAATTTGCTGAGACGGTAGATCTTACGTTACGTGCTCTCCCCCCCTGCCTCCCCCGCGACACACACTGTCTTCATTGAATGAGGGGTGGCGGAAGGGAACTCGGGGGTCACGGGGAGGAGCGCGGCCCGGCTCCGGTCTCGTGGGTGTCCCGCATCCCCACGCTAACAAGGCGCGCGTGCCGAGTGTGTGCAGCTTTCTGTTTACTGATCGTTCCTCCAGGGAATGAGGTTCGAAAATGTTTCCAGAAGAAAGTTTGTGCTTCTTAAGGAATGTAATTTAAGGACTAACAGATAAGAAGAAAAGAAAATGAACATGCGCCCCAGGCATGTCCAGACCCTGCCGACATCGTTCATGCTCTGTCCTGACCTTGTGCGGAAGGTGACGTTCTGGCCTGTGGGTTATAAAGACATGGAGGACTCAAGAGGGTTACTTAAAACTTTTTTACTATAACAGGAGAAAAATCTTGTTAGTATTTATTAAATATTTATCAAGAGATTATAATAACACTACTATCACATTTATAATTCCTGATTATTTGAAAAATAGCTTAAATTCTAAATTTTAAAGCAACCTTGAGATGCAGTGTGAGTGTCGAGTGTCCCCATGTTTCAGTGAGCAGGACATTCGGTCCAGACGCGCCGTCCGTTCACAGGATCGCCATGACAGACCACGACGGGGTGGCCTGAACAGCAGAATTTTATCGTCTGAGTCCGGAGGCTGGAAGCCCGAGGTCGGGGTGTCTGCGGGGCATCTGCTCCGGGCCCCTCTCCTCCTCTTCCTTCTCGATGTGTCTGTGGCCAAACTCCCCGTTGTATAGGGACATCAGTAGTACAGATTGGGGCCATGCGACCTCATCATACCTTGATCATCTGCAAAGACCTGACTTCCAGTAAGGCCACTGTCACAGGCCCTGCACGCTAGACCTTTGGCATCTGTCTGGGGGACACAGTTCATCGTGGGTGCTGTATGCTTTGCTCAGGGCCCCTAAGTAGACATATCACATGTGGGGCCATTAAAGTGGCCATTTTTAAAGAACATGACGTGTCTGTAACCACATTCAAAGTTCATGCTCTGGCGTTGTCTTAACATCTGGGGAGATTTCATTTGAAATTAACTGAGTTTCTAAAATGTTCCATGTGACTCCCGTGGCGGATTGTCCGTGTGACCTGTGGCGTTGCTGGTGCGGATGCACAGCCTGCGGTCAGAGGTGTCCAGGGGAGGGGACAGTAAGGCTCTGCTAGGACAGCAGCAACAGAAAACACGTGTGGTGGTTGTGGATTCTTTTTCCTTTGCTTTGCTATTTTGTCTTTTTATTTAAAATAATTTTATATCTACAGAAAAGTTGCAAGAATAAATTTTTCCCTGAACGTTTTGAGATTAGGTCGCCGACTTGATGCTCCTGAACTCCCAGTACTTTGGTGTATAATTGTCATTGCTACAAATAAGGACATTCTTCTACATAGCACAGTATGGACGTCAAACACGGGAGTTAACGGCGGCACCTTACGATCAGCCGGTCCACAGACCCTGTTCAGGTTTCGCTAGTTGTCCCGAAACTGTCCTTCGCAGAGGGAGGCTCCGTCTGGGATCACGCGGTGCGTTTCCACGTCGCTAGCATTTCCCGGTGTGGAATCACCGGAGCCTCCCCTTGATTTTTCAGGACTCTGACGCTTTGGAAGACTGCGTTTCGTCGACTGCCCTTTGCATTTGGGTCTGTCTGACAGTTCTCAGGACCGGGCTGAGGTGGTGCGCCGTGGCGGGAGTCACAGAAGTCGCGTGCTCTCTCGTTCCTTTCGGGGGTGCAACAGTTTGGTTTGCCCCTTGACTCGTGATGTCAGTGCTGGTTCCTTGACTGGCGTTGCTTACCAGGCTCCTCCAGTTGTAAGTTACCCTTCTTCCCTCTGCAGTTAGTGAATATTTTGTATGGAAACTGTAGTTTTTGTTGTCACATTTTCACCCACTAGATTTAGCATTTGTTGTTGTTTCTTGACTGAACCTTATTATTATTGTGATGGTTTCCAAGTGTTATTTTCTAATTACATTATTTCTATATTTATCATTTGGCATTTTACTGTAAGAAAAAACTTTCTCTTCCCCTTGTTTATGTCAGCATGGGCTCATGTATTCCTATGAGTCATAGTTATAATTCATTATTTTTATTTTGTCCCAGTTGTCCAAAATTTGACCAATGGGAGACACCCTTCAAGCTGGATTTTGTGACTTTCACATATTCAAAATTTTTTAAAAGTATTTCCACGATAATTTTGTTCTTGAAATAGTACAAAGGAAGGACATAAACAATAAAATACAGAGTTTCAGCAAAGAAACAGAAAGCCTCAGTAAAGAATTAGAAAATATAAACAACGAACGAAATGGATATGTTAGAGCAGAAACAACAATACCTGGAAAAACTCAGCAGCTGTGCTTACAGCGGAATGGAGGGGACTGGGCGACCTGGGAGGGAGGAGGACACTAGGAATTACCCAGCCTGACCAAGGAGAAACTAGAGCAGATAAGTGAACGGAGCCTCAGGAACCTGCACGACTGCAGCAGAAGGCCCCAGGAGGGGCAGGGGGAGGGGCGGGAGATGGAGACCTACACACCCAAGAAGAGGAGCAGGTTCCCAACAAGGTAAACCCCAAGAAGTCTGTGAGACACATCGTAATAACACTTCTGTAAACTAAAGACAGAGGAAAACATCTTGAAAACAGTGAAAGAGAAATGATGCCTTACCTGTGGAGAAAACAAATCCAGTGACAGTGAATTTCCCATCAGAAACCTGGAAGTCAGGAGGCTTTGGCATAATATTTTTCAAGGGCAGAAAAGAGCTCAGAATCCCAAAGACTGTCTGTATCCAGCAAAATAAATCCTTCAGGAATAAAGGGGAAATCTAGACATTCTTAGATGAAGGAAAGTAAGGAGAATTCGCTTCCAGCAGTCCTGTCCTAAAGGGATGCCTGCAACACGAACTGCTTAGGTTTAAATCCAGCAGAACTCGTTCAGGACGTGCGAGCCGACAGCGACAGAAAGCTGCCGGGAGAAGCGAAGGCAGTCACAGAAACGGGAGCGACGCAGTCACAGAGACGGGAGCGGCTGCGGCCGTGCAGTAGAACGCTCAACGTGAGAAATGTCAGTTCTCCCCAAAGTGACGATAATGCAAATCCTGTCAAAATCTTTGCAAGATTTTTTAATAGATACCATTATTCTAAAATTAATACGGGAATGCAAAGGAACCAGGGCAGCTAACAAAATTTTGAAAAAGAAGGGAGGAGTCACTCTCTGATCTCAAGATGTATTTTATAGCTGCAGGAATCAAGCCTGAGGGTGTTGTTGGAGTGATTGACACATTGAATAGAATAGAAAACCTGGAAATAGATCCAAACAAGTACAGCCAACTGACTTGTGACTAAAGAACAAAAGCAATTCAGTGGAGGAAAGCTAGTCTTTTTGACAAATGATTTAAATATAAATCCTTAACCTAAACCTCAGCACTTAAGGAAGAAGACATGCAAGACAGTCTTCAGATGTAGGACTTGGGGAACAGTTTTAAAACATGACGACGCTACAAGCAGAGTCCATAAAATTAAAAATTGGTAAATTAGACTATAGAAACTGTTAGGAGAATGAAAAGACAAGCTTCACACTGGGAGAAAATATTTGCAAAGCACATATCTGATTAAAGATGCTTATCTACAATACATAAATCTTCAGACTCGACCCTAAAAAAATCCATTAGAAAATGGACATTTTTAGAAAATCCAAAAGAAAGGACTAGACATGTCACTGAAGAAGACATATATAGATGGCAAATTACTAGCCATTAGGGAACTCCAAACTAAGCCTTCACGAGATATTACCGCACACCTGTCAGGGCAGGTAGGTACAAAGCGACAGAAATGCCAAATGCTCGTGTAGAGTTGGAGAAACTGGATGTCCCGTGCATTGTTCGTGGGAATGTAACATGGCACAGCAGTTCTGGAAAGCGTTTGGAAATCTCTTTAAAAACTGAGCATGCACTGTCCACACGACCAAGCAGCCTCACTTGCATGCGTGTGCCCCAGAGAAATGACGATTTGTGCTTTACACGTTATAGATGAGGGCCCTTTGTCAGATGTGCGCTTGGCAAATATTTCCCCCAGTGTGGAATGTGTGGTCCACTGTACATCCCACATGTGAATGTTTACAGCAGCTTTAATTGTAATAACCCCAAACTGAAAATGACCCAAAAAATCCCTCAGTAGGTGAATGGTTAACAAACTGTGGTCTGTCCACACCGTGGAATACTGTTCATCAATGAAAAGGAATAAACTGTTGATTCATACAGCAGTTAGGATGGATCTTAAGGGCGCTATGCCGAATAAAAAGTGCCATCCTCAAATGGCCATGTACAGTGTGATCCCACTTGTCCGGCGTTCTCAAAATGACAGAGTTACAAAGCTGGGTGACAGGTTAGTGGTTGTCCAGAATTAGGAATAGCTGGAGGGAGCAGAGTAGATATGCCTGTAATGGGGCAGCAGGAGAGAGTTCTTGGTGATGAAATAGTTCTGTGCCCGATTGCAGTGGTGGTCACGTGAATCTGCACGTGACAGTAACGTGATGTAGAGCTGGATATGCACTTAATACGAGCATCAGTTCCCTGGCTATGCAAGAGTGAACCCGTGGGGGAAATTCAGTGAAGGGTACATGGGACCTGTCTTGCCAAATTTCTGTGGATTTCTAGCTATTCTAAGTAGGATATCCAGGGGAGCAAATAGTTATTTGGCAACAAGGAGAAGGAAGATCTGAGGCCATAGCTTTGGAGCCTGTCCTTCTAGAATAGGCAGCCTTGTCACGAGTGGAGAGGAAGAGGACTTTAGGCAGATTGAGAGCCCGTACATGTCATGGAGCGAATGCCACTATTAACATTAAGACATTAGGAACGTCCAGGAATCCAAAGAGCATTTTAATTGAGTGGAGGAACGTGTCTTTAAGTTTTGCATCTCACGTAGAACCCTGAGACACTTGGCACCCTTATATTGTCACACAAATTCACGAAACCGGAAAGGTAGGAGACAAATTACCAATATCAAAACCAAAACAGAGTAGTTCCGAAAAAATTGGGAATAATGGAAGCAGCATGTGGTTTTAAATAAAAGCCTGTTTTTCATGGATTTAAAAACGGAAATCAGAGGAAGAGCCACATCCCAGCTGTGTAAGCAGGGGAACTGTCACGGTAGTGAGGGTTCAGGACACATTCTCGGCCTCCGGCCGAGCCTGCGGTCACGGATTGTTACTCTGCCGAGTTTTCACACTTTGCAATTACTTATTTGGGCGATTGTTTAATGTTTCTCTCTGCTCCTCAGCCTGAGTGCTCTGCGGCTCAGCAGCCGGCCCCAGCTTCTGTTCCAGCGCCTGGCAGCGCTTGGTAAATACTTGTCGAATGCACTACCGCGTGGAATCAGTGCCTCAGTGAAACTCGTCAGACGAGAATGAAGAAGAGCCGTTGCAGAAGTGAAGATGTAGGGCGATCAGAGGGGCTGGGCGGAAGCCTTGGAGGGGGCGGGGGGGGGGGGGAGCACATCGCAGGGTCGGGCCGCAGTGCTGCGCTGACTGCAGGGTCCCGGATCGAGCTGTGGACGAACAGCGCTCGCGGGTCGGAGAGGCGACCGGAGGCGCATGCCGCTGGTGTCTGCCACCTCTGATGTGGCGGCTGCCGCCGCAGACCAGCACCCGGGTGCCCCAGGGGCTCGGCCACTCCGGGATTCCCGCGCGAAGCCCGCGTCTGGCCCGCAGTGTGTCTGCACGTCTCCCGGTCCTGGAGCGTGTGCTTACCAGGGCTCACTTGTTTGCGCTCCCAAGCCCGTTCTGCTGCTCTACTACTTATTTTAATTGGCAATTTAAGTAATTATTGTATAAACCCAGGAAAAGAGTAGGAAAAGAAAGATGATGTTTCCGTGAAAACTTGAATGCTTTGAAAAGATTTAATAAAGGGTAATTACTAAAAATACTGTTGAATAAAGATTTGAACAAGAGAGCTGTAAAATATTAGGGATAAATTATTCTAAAAGAAAAAAAATAAAAAATTGTGCATCCAGATCACTTCACTTGTCTTTTAAGTTCTTCTTGCCTTATTTTTAAAGCAGTTTTTCAGTCTTTTGGTCATGAAGTCAATTTCGTAGGTTGAAATCAGCAGTTAATAAAATGTATTAGAACATACCAGAGTGCATCACAGCTAGGAAGGAGCATTGTTTTCTTGAAACTTTTCTTGAATTTTTATATATTTATTCTATGCATATTATGTGCAATGGAAAAATGCGAAAAGCTTAAAAAACAAAGCTAAAGAAATTGAAACTGGAAGTATTAGAGTATGTATTATAGGTGTGATTTGTCCAAGGATGGAGAGGAAACTCAGTGAGTGGGTCCAAACGGAAAGCAAAGGTTTTGGTCCAATATCAGAAGATTGGTGAATGAACATATATTTATGCGCTTACATTAAAATGACATGTTTGAGGTATGTACATGATGGTTTTATGCCTATTTAAGTTGAGTGTTTTGATTGACCATCCAGCTGCAGACCTCAGGGTAACGGCATAAGTTCCAGCGTATTTTATTGTACTTACTTTCCTTTTATGTCTCCTTGTTTTGTCCCCTCCCCACCCCCACTCCTCTGCCACTTAATAGCTAAGAGACCTAAGAGGCATGTCTAGGCCTCAATTTACCTTTTATGAAATAAGATTACAAGAGTATTTCTTGCCCTCTTTCTCAGTGGAAAACAATCATTACGTAATGTCAACTCCTAAACTAGACTTAAAATGAAAGCAATTAAATTGCTGAAGTATGAATGACTGACAGTCCCACAAATTTACCAGAAATGGGTTTTTTAAAGGTGTTTCTTTTTTGGGGTTAAGTTTTACTCTGATGTTTCCGACAGGACTGATGGCAGTGAACATCTGAGACCGAGGAAGGCTGCTCGTGGCCTCGTTTTTGATCTGACTGTGCCCTGGCGAGGCCAGCGTGGGGGTGGGGTGGTGGCCGCAGAGGCCTGGACCGCCCCCGGCCCTTCACCTGCCCCGCAGAGTGTGCAGAGAGCCTGGGTCCAGAGTCACAGAAAGGGGGCCTTCCTGCCCTCCCCACTGAAACAGGGCGAGGCTTCCCGCCGCCTGGATGGCTCCGTCTCTGGCCGCCTCCTGCCCCTTCCCTCTCCCTGCAGTGACGCTGGGGGATTTCGCAGTGGAGGGGCGGGGGTCTTTCTCTGGACAGTGGCCTGTGAGCATTACAGAGCGATGGCCCCTGCCGGGCAGAGGCGCCCGGGACCCTCCGCTGAGGGGGAGGCGGTCGCGCTGGCAGTGATGGTGTGGCGCTCCGGCCCCGACACCCTGAGCTGCGGCGTAGAAGAGCGCACTGGCGTGAGAGATGAGCGGGGCCACTGCGGACGGCACGGGGGGCACGGGGCGCGCTGCGGGGCGGCGTCAGTGCGGCCGTCGGTGCAGGGCGCTGTGAAGGCAGGCGAGGCGCGACAGGATCCTGTATCCCAGCCACATTCATTGTTGCTGCTCATCTGTGCCCCCCAGTCAGAGCTGGTACAGTCCAGTACTTTCTGCCTCAAAAGCCATTTGACTTCCGTACTCTCCTGTAACAAGTTCTTGCTTGTTGTGAAGCAGTGTTACCGATCGGATAGACTCGGTGCTCCCGGTGGCCGTCCCACGTTTGTGCGGTGTCGCGGTGTCTCCCCGGCACGGCGCCCTCGTGCCCCACCCGTGGTCCAGTCTGAGGGGCCTGCGGGGGCAGCACGCTCGCCCTGACGGCCGCCTCCCAGAGCAGACACTGTCGTTTCACAGAGAAGAGTAAGGCTCAGAGAGGGCAGGGACGCCCTTCTCGCAGGGGTGAACAGCGGTGTTCAGCTTCTCCCCCAAACGCTCCCCCGTGCGCTGTGTGAGTTTGTAAAACAGAAAAACCAGCATTGTGAACATGGTGCTGATCTGAAAGTTGAGAGAGGTTTTCGGTTTCGTTCCTGGCTGTTACTGACTTGCAAGGAAGTCTTTTTAAGGTTCTTTATAAAAATCTCATCTTTCATTTTCTATCTGCATGTTGAGCTTAATTTCAATCTTAGCGTCGGCAAAAGTTGCATATTTTTAAGAATCGGAGACTGGCTCTGAATGAAGGCCCACAGCGACGGGCCGGTGCCCTTGACCCGGGCACCGTCCTGTGTGCCTGCTGTGCTCTCTGCCCGACGGCTGCTCGCCTCACGACTCTGAAAACGAGCCGGCGCGGTCCGCTGCCGTAGCCGCGCCCCGTGCCCATCACGTCCCTACAGGCGCAGCTTGTCCCTAGCGAGTCAGATCCGGGCGCCCAGACTTCCACATCCGCGACCCCGTTTCAAACCGACTCCGCATTGTTGGCAGATGCTGGGTGAAGAGCCACCGCTCTCTGTATCTCCGGCTCCTTCTTGTTAAGAAAGGTCATGAGCCTACTTTGTGTGGTTTTCATAAACCTCCTGAGTTGTCCGTGACGATTAGAATGGACCGTTGTCATATCGTAATAATGCCCCCAAAGTTTGGGGTTGATGTTTTACCTTGTAAATTCACTTGAAATTGAATAAATGTATCATTTGGAAAGGATTTTATACATACACATAGATATTCACATCCACTAGGTCAAATTTATGTGAAATACTAATCAGCTCCACAGTTTCCATGGCCCACCTTTTGATGATTGCTATTGTAACAGTCTGTCTCCCACTTCAGGTCAAGTTTGATGCGGGAAGGCCACCGCGTTACGTGTGACGCTGGGCTAATCTGTTCGGTTAATTCGGTAGCATAAAGAAGACTTGTGCAGAAGGGCTTTGCATGCTGTCGAAGGTAGTTTTATAGATCCTGGCTGCCTTGCTGGAAAGCAGGACTCCCCTCTGACAGCCTCCCTGATACTGGAAAAATTCCCTATCAGCCAGGGGCTAGCACCATCTTGACAGCCCTGTGTTCTGCCTCTACCTTGCTAATTGTTTCCTTGGGATTATTTGGATTGTGTAGAAAGGTTTTTGCAAATCCTCTTATTACTGAAGTCATTGTTGCCAGCAGGAGTAAGATTAAAGGTGCTTAAGTCTGTAGAGTTGTTTCTAATTTGTACGTGTCATTTCAGTGGCATTTTAACAGAACTCTGTCTCTTGTCCCTCCCTCCTCCCCAGGCAGTATCTCAAGTTAGGTCCGAGAAGCCAGGCCATTGGAAGAAATCTCATTTTATCCTCCTAATTATTATGCTGGCACTCAGGAGATAATTTTTCCCTTCGTGCACTCAATTAATATGCAAATGGACTGATAAATATTTATGCGATGATTTAAATTATGCAGGGAGTGCTTTCAGTGTGTTCTGTAAATGAATTGTTCGTGGACTTCAAAGTGCTGGCTGCTGTGCTAACGAGGAGCGATTTGCATAAGGCCCTAATCACGCGCATACTGATTAAGCTTCATTATGGAAACTGCCAGCTGCAATCTTTGTTTCTATTTTATTACAAAAAGGGGAACTTTTCATGCTTCAGTTGCCTTGACAATGTCAGTCCTAGCTGGTAGGAGAGACTAAAACTCCTCTGAGCAACCGAAGTTTCCTTATTCAGTTGAAGATTGCTATGGTGCAACTGAAGTTGTATGTCGCTTCTCCCCCTAATCCACTGTCCACCTCCCACCCTGTTCTCTTAGATTTGTTAGAAATAGTCGTACTTTCTGTCCCCCACCCCGAACCGCCACCTGCTCCTCCTTGCTCTGGACTGTCTGAACCTCTGGAAGATTCACAGCAATGCTGGACTGCAGCGACAGCGCTCTAGGTGGGTACGGCGCAGCTCTGTCTTCCGAGCTTGAATATGGAAATAGTGTGTGTGTGTGGGGGGGGTTGACCAAGCATAAGTGCTCAGTCGCCTGTGCAGCCAGCGGGGGAGGGACAAGGGGAAGGCGCATGGGGGGGGGGAGAGCGTTTGCAGCAGCAGGTCCCTCCCTGCCACGGGCTCTTCTGGTTCAGAGGATATTTGCAGTAAATAGTGTGGATTTAGACTTCAGCTTGAATGGAGGACATTTTTGCTTTTTGGAAATTTCCATTGGGAGCATTTCATGTAGTTCTAAAAACACTCCGAATCTGAAACAAGGTCTGAAGCTTACCTAAATGAAATGGACATGTTAACAAAAATGCTCTGCAGACTAAGTTCCAGTGTCTCCTATAAGAACCGGAGCACTTGGTGGAGAGCAAGGTGGAGCGTCATGGCCCCAATCCCTCCTGGGCGCCAGCGGAGCAAGCTGCGGGCCCCCTGGTGCCCAGTGTCCACATGTCAAAGACTGTTCCTTCTCACAGTTTGGCTAATGCTGGGCTTTTATTTTTAAAACTTTTTAGAAAACAATTTTAAGTTTCGGAAAGCGTATTTCTAGAGGTTTCCCTGTAGAACGAGGCTTTCAGGGAGGGGGCTGTCGGGCTGGAGTATTCGGACTGTCTTCGGTGACTGTGATTTCAAGTAGGTGGAGGCACTCAGGTGTGCGGACGGAGGCTGGCCCGAGGCGGCCCGCTGCGGGGTCCTGTCTGCGTGCGCACAGAGCTCCCCAGACCTGTAGGTCGCGCCGGAGGGGCGGATGCTGCGGACGCCAGGACTTTGGTATCTCACAGACCAGTGCAAATGACTGTTCTCCTGCATGTCATTTTTCCCCTTTGAAAAGTCGAGACTGCCCCCATCCCCTTCACAAGGAAGGGATACAACGATAGTTCTGAAAAGGTTTGATTTCGTCGGCAGAAAGGCCGGCCTGGACCCAACGGATAGCGAGGCCCATACAGCACTGTGAGAGCCACGTGGAGCGGGTGAGTGGGTCCAGCCAGAAGCCCACGTCAGAAACCCAGGGCGGGAGCCGCTGAGACACGTGGCGCACAGTCAGCTCAGGCGCACAGTCAGCGCACGCTTCCGGCACCGAGCAGTGATGGCAGTCACTGCTGCGTCCGCTAGGCCGGGGATTCAGGAAAGGAGAGGAAACATCCTTTTCACATATTTTTAGTATTATATTTTAGAATTTGAAATTTTATTTATTTTGAAGCAACTGAATTTTTAAACAGAATTTTGTTTTACTTTATATGTGTGTATTTTTGTTAAATGTTTTTGAAGTTCTCGACAGTTCCATAGAAAATCCTTAGAAGATTCACGTAGAATACTTTTTACATAATTTTTAATTTATGGATGTGGAAATTGGGATATGAATCATACACGGTCAGGTTCATAGCTTGTTAAGATTTATGCCTACTTTTTATAGTACGTAGAAAGTTACCATTTTTTATGAATATTAACGGGGTCATTTTTCCCATTTGCTTTTAAAATGCATCGTAAAGGACACATGGAGCAGTGTGTCCGATTAATGTTGTGTTTTACTACGTTTGCTGTGATCTCTGCTGACTTTCATAAGATTTTGGTTATGTCATTCAGAAAGCCGATTTTCGCCAAGTTGCACACCTGTTCCTTTCAACCCGTGGTATGTTTTCAGATGATATGTAAATCTTTCTGGACAGTGGGGGTGGAGGAAGTTGTAGAGCTACCCTCATTTACGGCCAAAGACATAAGAATTTGAGCCCTTTTGAACATCTGGAGAACAAACCAAAGACAGGCTAGAACTGCGTGAGCATGGAAGGCGGGCAGCCGTCACATGGCCTCCTGGCGGGGCGTGAAGCTGACGGGAGGGGTCCCGCGGCTTCCTCACCCCGTGCACGTGGTGACGTCGGTGGGCAGTCCGGCGGGACTTCTCACGATTGGGTTTCCTAGTTAAACGTTTAAGTAGATGACAAAATGTGCTCGTCAGTCAAAAAAATCAAATGTAATATAGTTAAGTGTTTATTCTCCACCAACCATTTGACCAGTAGTAAATGGTTCTTAGCCTGGTGGGAAAGGTGGGACTTGCTTGGTAGTAAGCGTGTTTGGTTTATAAATTTGCTAAGTTTGAGTTCGCAGTAGAATAAAATATGTTTTATGTATGTTTCGTTTTTACCCTTTTGAAGAGGTGGAAGAAAAGCAGACTTGTTCTTGTCCCTTCTCCTACACATCTTCTGGGATACCTGATGGTGCTTGAAAACCTTTTTATTGTAAAATATCTTCATTAAACAGATAACCGTGAAAGGTAGAAACCCACATCAGCAGGTTCATTTGGGATATCAAGGCAGGATAATTAAGTGGGTGTGGGTGTGATTCAGCCTTGAAATAATTGGATATGTCTGTTATGCGTTGTGGTACAACTTCCTGTGCTGACTTATGATTGAGATGTGAATTTGACATAGTCTCACTTTGACACGTGTCCAGTTGTGGTGGAGAGTAAGAATGGAGATATTTTTCCTAGATATGCTCTCTTTTATTCTGTTAGGTTGAGTTACTGTCCAGTCTAATATCAGGATTTTCAGTGGATTGTCTTGGTCATAATTAACAAATATATTTGCTAATGGAAGAAGAAACTTTACTTGGGAATAACATTTACTTCGTGAAGTGCTTCCCCCAGCTTCGTTTTTCTTTAACATATTTTATGCTTCGTATTTTACAGTGTTGATCCGTTTTACATATCAGACTCTATATTATAAATTTTTTAGGTTAGACCTGATCTTTCTTGGGAGAATCTTAAGATTCTTTGGAAAGATTATTTGTGGGTCATGTTAGGGTTAAGGGAATCTCGAATTTCTTTCAGATAATTTGCAATTTCCAATGTTTCAGCGTTGATGCTGTCTCCTTGAACTGTATAGGACTTTAACATTAGTCTATACTTTTAACCCTTTCGTTTGCCTCAGTTTTGCCTCCCTAACCACATCCTCAAGTTTTTAAAAACCTCATTCACCTCCGATCTATTTGCAGACTCAAGAATGAACAATCCGTCAGAAGCCAGTAAACCACCGATGGAGAGCGGAGATGGCAGCACAGGTAAGAGACCCTCCTCAGACCAGCTTTTAGTTAGATCTAATGCAGCTGAAAGACAAAGCCTTCCTTTGCACCGTGACCCGTATTTGGCAAATAAATACCAATTTCAGTATCGATTGGTCAGATAAAATTCAGTACCTGCAGGAAGTGGGATTGTACCTGCTCAAGGTACCTAACTGCGCCTGCAGGTCGCTTCGTCTTTTTTGCTGTCGTCTGTCTGAGCACCGCAGAGAGAGTGGTCCTTTGGTCTGGTGGTCTGGGTATGAATGACGGATTTGCCACTTGCTGGCTGCGTGACGTCAAGCAGTCCCCCAATCTTTCTGAGACTTAATTTACTCAACTATAAAATGGGAACAGTATACTTCATAGGTCATTCCAAGCATTAAAGGGGAAATATCAGACACCGTGCCAGGCACACACTAACTGTTCAGAGATAGGTCCCTCTTGCTACAGGTACCAGCAGAATGGTAGCTCTGACTCAACCCACAGTCGAGGGACAGCACGGTGAAGTTGTGCTGATGTCGCTAGATAGTTCAAACAAACTTAATTCTAATACAGCTTTTTATTTAGTAATTGTTTTAATTGCACTAGATTAAACCCTCTGTCAGGAGAAAACTAATGTCATCAAAAACTAAGGCCCTGTGAGGGGCAAGGTGAGTCCCTACAGGTGGATCGTCTCCACGGCCCTCTCCCCCACCTCAGCACGTGGCTCAGACGACATTTGACTCGTGTCCTCACCACCCACCAGAGCTGGGCCTTCCCCGGGTTCCGTCAAAGGCAGGGATGAAAGTGCCCAGCAGGGCAGGGCGCTGTGGGCAGCGTGCAGAGAGCAGTTCCCAAGGTGGGCGAGGTTTGCACCTGCCGAGAGCATGGCCTCCTTGGCCTGTCATTAGAAAACGCTTAGCAACCGAGATGGCAGGAACGGGAGTTGCCCATGGAGACCGTCTTGTTCCCAGCCCACGGCCCCCTGCACCGTTTAGTTTGAAGCAGGTAGGTGGGACCCGTGTGGCAGCTCCTGCCTGCTGTCTTTCGTTCCCAGCTGCTCTGTCCCTGGAGACGCTTGTTACCTTTCGTCTCCGAAGCGCGCCTGCGCCCTGTGGTATGAACAGGCCTCTCAGATGGCCCTGAGGCCGCCATGGGGGCTGCCACGGTGTCTGCTGAGCAGGGAAGGGCGGCGTCCTGTCCTCCGCACTGGGTGATGGTCCCTTCTCTGTTGTTTCCGCCCCGCTGGGCCCGCCGCACTGCTCCGGAGCACTGGTCTCTGCCCATGCGGGAGTGTCGGCCTCATTAAGACGTCAGGGGGGAGCACAGGACACCCAGGCCTGGGGAGCGCCTGCACAGAGGGGCGCATGTCTCGGAGGGGAAGGAGCCAGCTCACAGGGCGGTCGGAGGGCGCCCACAGCGCCCGCCACAGTGCCCTCCCTGGGGTCTGCCGCTGCAGGGGCCTCACCGCCCCCACCCACCGAGCCTGTGGCCCGTGCACTGCACGTGGCACGTGGCTTCCGTTTGCATTCGCGTTCTCACGACAGCCCTGCGAGGCAGGCGTCATTACGTCCAGGAATAGGAACGTGCACAGAACCAGCCAGGAAATAAAGGCAGGATCGGGACCTGCACCCTGCACGAGGTTTCTCCCATGAACTGCAGTAAAACGAAACAAAATTTAAGCCGCGCCTTGTCCGCGTGGAGAGCTGGAGCCGCTCACAGAGCCGTGTGCGGTCTGTTCTGTCTGCGGCTCCCGCTGCCGGTCTCACGGGTCCCTTGCCCTGTTTCCATGTGAGACGTGCTGCCTTCCCTCGGGAATAACTGAAACCCCAGCTGTCTCAGCACCTCCCGCTGACCTCACTGTCAGCTTAGGGACCTCAAAACACATTTGAGTTCCAGTGTCCACATGAACTTACCGTGTTTGATGCATCAGGTCTAAAAAGTACAGTTTATTCAGATAATTACATGCTTGCAAATGGGTTTTTATTCAAACGTATAACAGACCTGCAGATCGTTTTCTTGTAAGGAATATGTGAATACTTTTGTGTGGGTTACTACAGTTTTAAACATTCCTGGAAAAAATTTTGATTTGCGATATTTTAAGGAGAATATTATGAAATTATTTAAGATTGTGTTGTGTTACGTCTTTGCCTTTCTCCTGCCGGAGTTAAAGTCGCACGGCGAAATGTGGCAGTACGCCCTGATGTGTTCGCAGATGATCTGTAGTTCAGGTTTGTCAGTTTAGTCCTTGAATAAGTGCTTGTCCTGTATGTAAAATAAAAGAGTGTGCTGGGTGTGATTAGAAGACGCCGCCCCGGGCACTGAGAGGCCCTCAGTCTTTGAAGAGTTAGCAGTCCATTGAGAGATGACACAGATTCACAGATGGCGGGATCAGGAGGGATTGTGGTAATTGAGGAGGGGGCGTGGAAGGTGCCCTCGTGGTATTTCTGTGAGGAACTCTGCGTGCACACGCCGGCCAGGCGCAGGGGACCTCCAGAGAGGGAGGACGGGAGAAGGAAAGACAGCCGATGGAGCCCCGGGCCGGGAGGAGGCGGGGCTGGACGGACAGATGGAGGACTGGCTTCGAAACGCATGAAGGCACACAGGCCCCTTGCTGAACCTGGGGAGCAGGGAGGGCACGTGCCTGAACGTCGCGGCGACGGGGAGGGCGGCGGCGCTGACTCGCTGGGGCCCTCCCTGCCTTGTGCGCGGCTCACGAAGCGGCCGCGGTGGTCTTGAGGGTGGGGGGCGGACGGTGGCAACGGGGTGGCAGCGCTTGGCCTTGGGTTCTTGCCGGTGCGCGTGGCCGGCCGGCCACGGCACCATGCAGACGTCCCGTCTGCCTCTGGGAACTCCCGCGAGGTAGGCGCCGTGTCTCGCAGATCAGGGCCGTGAGCTCAGGGCCGGTCTGCGATCGGTGATCGCAGGCCCACGCGGCACACTGCCCGGGACACCGAATGGGACGGGCGCCAGGGCTCGGGCAGAGGGGGTGAGTTTCCACACAGTTACTTTTAAGGACCTGATTACAATCAGCGGCGGGCTCAGGCAGCAGGACGGGGCCACAAGGCGCGCGCTCCGTGTCCGCAGTCAGGGCGGAGACGGTGGGAGATGGGCTTGTTTTGCCGAAATGATGTCCTCTCCACAAAAACGCCCTCCAGACGCGAGGGACGGGAACGACGTTTCTCAGGACAGGGTACTTTGGATGAGGACGCCGCCGCGGACGCTGCCACTGGGGGAGCCGTGACCGCACGCCCTCCTTGTCCCAGCCCTCGGACCCCGACTCCGCGTTCTGTCTGCTTCCCGAGTCCGCCGTCGCATGCCAACGCCACGGTCCGCATAGCCACCATCAGCCGGTGGCCGCTCGGGCCCCTTCTGCCTCTTAGCTGCTGCAGACAGTGGCACACAAGCTTCTTAGAGTTTTTCATTTCCGTTCTTTGGGGTAATTAGTGAGTAGTGAAATCACTGGCTGTAAAACAACACAGATTTATCATCTCACAGTTCTGGAGGTCGGAAGGCCTGAAGTTCTGGTGTTGGAGTAGCTGTGTGGCCCCCCCGGAGGCTCTGAGGAGCAGCCGTTTCCCCCCTTCCGCAGGCCCCCTGTGTTCCTAGGGTTATGGCCTTCTTCCCTTCAAAGCCAGAATACAGCATCTTCTAGTCTGTCTGTCTGCCTGCCTGTCTGTGTCTGTCCGTCCGTCTGGCCCCTCTGTCCGTCATCGCAGGGTCTCTGGCTCTCCTGCCTCCTCCTTTCTCTCATGGACCATCACGACCCTACCGGGTCCCCGCAGGTCGCTGAGGGGAATCTCCCCTTCTCGGGACCCTCGGTCGGACCTGCAGATTCCGCGGGGCCAGGCGCGGTTGCCAGCCACAGATCCCGGGGCCGAGTACGTGGACATCTTCGTGTGGCCATTGTTCTGCCTGTCACAGGATTCTATCCTGAATGAAATCTGATCATCCGTGTTATAGGTGACAATTGGAAACGTAAAAATTGTGTAAAGTTTTATAAATGTTGGTAGGAAAAACCAAAGCATTTTTTTTTGATGTGAAGAACTATTGGACAAATTTTAAAGCCTGGTTCACTTTTAATCAGAGGACAGATCCCTGTCACCAGTGCTCCTGACGGTGGTCATCTGCCCTGTGCCAGGCTCCGCGGCCGAGAGCGGGCAGGAGGTCCTGAGTCGGCCGGTTCTGGCATGCGGCTCTGTTGTCTGTTCTTTTAAAATCTGCCCATAGGAGCAACACAGATTAAAGTGACTTTCCTCATCTTCTAGATGAGAGCTTTTGGGAACCATTGCCCAATTTGAAGTCCTCTCCATCTATTTGACATTCATTATAAAGTGACCTATTATAATTTATTATGATAGTTGTTGTTTTTGTTGAAATTGACTAGCTGTGTTGAGCATTTCATCTAGATTATCTCACTGAACCCATATAACGACTGCGAGAGGCGGATCAGAGAATGGAGGCTCAGTCACGGGACAGAAGTCATACGGTCTATGAAGGGAGCAGAACCGAACTCTTGTTCTTTGGCCTGTTACTCCTCATGTTTTGTTTGCAGCGTGTAAGATACTGTTCTTAGTGGGATCCCTGAAGTGGAATGAAATACCGATTTTGTTCTCCAGAAATTTAGAGAACTTCTGTATGAACGTGTGCCGGAGCGTTCGTAAGGGGCACACATGAGTCCGTGAGAGTTGGGTATGGGGGGAAGTCGTGTCCAGCCAGGAGGTTTGGGGAGGCCTCGGAGACGCGGGCGCTCAGACCGGCCCTGGCAGGCGGGCAGGGTTCAGACGAGCACGGAGGAGCATCGAGAGCCGGCGGGGAGGGGACCCGTCCCACTGGCCTCTGGTTCCCTCAGGTGTTCGCATCATGTCGTGTGGTTCCTAGGTCCTGTGTCCCTTAACGCTCAGTGTTTCGGTTCCTCAGGTGTCAGCATGGCCGTCACCACCACTGGCTTTTTGCCGTCCTTTTCTATAATTAATGAAAGTAAAATGATATTATATTTAAAATTTTAAATACAGAATGTTATTTTTCTGATAATTAAGTGTTTTGAAATGTTTAAACTTATTTTAAAGCAACTGACTTACCTGTTGATTCATTGAGTTTATAGTAAGTTAAATGTTAGTCTTTTTTCACCTGAATTATGATAGAATAAGACCTTTCTATCTTATGCGTATGCACTTGATTTTTCATTCAGATGATTCCCTCCCCCCCCCCCCCCCGGATAATATTACTATCTTTCTGGCAACTTTTTGAAAAGGCCAAAGAAATTTATGAATGTGACCCAGTATACACTTATGAAATAAATTCCAAGGTGCTATCCGAAGCTCCTAGCAGCCGGTGACGCGTTGCTCTGTGGGGCTTCTGAGTGCCGTAGCTGACATTAGGGAACACGTTCGTGCGAGAGCGGGGTCGGACAGCGTTTTCTCCAGGGAGCGAGGAAGCACCCGGAAGGCCGGGCCCCGCGCCTCCCCGCTCCGTGGTGGCGCAGGCTCTCTGTGTCCTGACACTGGTTTGGGAAAACAGTTCCAGGCGAAACCCCGGCGTTTTCAGGAGAAGCCTCAGACGCTCACGGGGAGCAGACCTCGCACGGCGACCCCATCAGCACAGCGGAGCACAGGGGTTTCACACTCGGGGGCCGTTCTCCTTCTGAACGTGTGTTTATCCAGGGCCATTCCCAAGGCTTTTAGCTGCTACTGTGATTGTCATGTTAAGTGTCACGCCCTGCGCTGTGTGAGCCGCATCGTGCTGGCCAGAGCTCTCGTGCAGCTGTGGGTAGAGACACCTGTTCCCGGTGTCTGGAGTCCCCTGCAGAGTGGAGTGTCACGGAGTGGGCCCGGTCCCCGGGGGATGCCCGACGCCGCAGAGTGAGACACACCTGCCCTGCCCGCTAGGACCCGTGGGGTTTAGGTGTTTGGGGGAGACGTGACTATGACACCTGTAGGGGTACAGAGTGGCGTTTGAATTCAGATTGTCCTTTAGTTAAAGGAGTGAGCAACAGATGGGGGGAGGGGTAAAGAGGGTGTGGGTGACTCAGGAATCAGTTCGCAAGGAGAGGGGGTGCTTGCGTTTCACAGCACTGGCGGGTGACGTCACTGAGAGCAGGTCCCCCGCCCCTTTCTTTAAGGTAGAGAAGTGAGAGTGAAGGAGGTGATAGATGTAGCGATGGTTACAGGTGAATAAGTTTTCAGGGAGAAAGGACAGTGTGGAAGCGCTCTAGGGAGGGTTGGGGGCAGAGGCAGTTAGGGAAGGCCTTGTGACCTTGGGGAAATGAAACCGGAGAATAGAATGCAATAAAGAAGTCTGGGAGTAGATGGTTCATCCAGATACATAGGAAGTATAAGAGGGATGGGGAGCGGAGGGCCGTAATTCAAGCCGGGAATCTTGACACCAGATGAAATCAGAGGATGAGGAGTTCTACTGCAGCTTTTCAGGGACTTCTTTGTGTTTCTGAAGAAGGCAGGAAACTGCCACCATGTCACTGGCTCACGTCTTAAAGGTGAAGATGAGTCAGAAGCGTTTGACTAGGTTAGGAGGCAGAGTAAATGTTTGGTTAAAATTTTTTTGCCCATAAAAACATTAATATCATAATAGAATTTTAGAATAAGGACTTTCTGGTTTTCTTGATCCTCAAAGTATACTCTTTATGTAACTCGTCTAAGTTATTGAGGAAAGCTTGGTCACAGTAGCTGCTAGGTCACAAGTCATCTTTCTACAGCTGAGAATAAAGCTGATGGAAATGTGTTTGAATCGTGCCTTGCATCTAGACAGACCTAAGAATTCCACAAACGTAAGCATTTGTGGAACTCTCGTCAGGCACTGCTGATGGTGCAGTCATCAAGGTAGCGTGGAAAAGCTTTGAAAACTGCACCGTTGCCGAAGGAACGAATAGACGGGACGAGAGCAGTGGAAATTCCTGGCAAATGCGTGACAGTCACCCCTCACAGAGATTTTCCGTAGTGTCAGCTCGCATTGTGCTTTTTGCTTTCGTGCTGACGTAGAACTTTTTAAGTGATCCTCTTTATCCGGATCTTCATCGTCCCAGATCCCTCCCATTTTATGACGGCTCACTTCAAGAAAGGGCCTGTGCACACTTACACACACACGTGTGTGCACACACGTGAGCAGAGGCTGCTTCCTCGAGGTCTCTCAGCTGTTGTCTGTTGTGTGCCCTGTGGCTGCCTGGCTTTCTGTGAACTCCACTTGGAGTGTGTACCTGTCTGTCCAGGGAATGTCGTGACAGGCGCAGGGAGGTCATTATTTCCGTTAGGACATCTGAATTTGGGCTATTGTTGGTAAATTTAACTGAGCGTTATATTTACTGACATAGAAGTCTGTGAAAAATACACATTTTTCTTTATAGGTTTAATTGGAACAGGAGTGTGTAATACTCCTGATGGAAATGCGGTGCAGATCTGCCCGTTGGAGAGCTGCCGAGTGGTGAGAGCGGCTTTCACAAACTCCGGGGTCCAGACGCACGCGCCTTCACGCAGACTTCCCCAGGGTGACTTGGCCGTGACCTCTAATTCCCGAGAGTCTGGGGTGCATGGGCAGAGCACTAGGTTTATCAAAAGCCACTTTCTGTAAAGGTCAAGCCATTCGTTCCAAAGGAGACGTTTCTTTTGAATTATAAAGTGGACAATCCCGTTGATGAGAAGTTAATGATTTAGGAAACAGCTGAATAGGCCTGCACCCATGTGTCAGAGCAGTCATTATGGAATAGGTTAAAAGTAACAGAGGTGGTGTGGGGGTCCAGGCGGTCTGGGTCCCTAAGGGGAGATCGCACACGCCCCAGGCTAGATGACGTTGCTGGTTGAACTCGCCAGTGACACTGTGTTACTGGAAGCGGGGTGGCCGCAGAGGCACCTGCCCTCCTGTACGTTAAGGGTGTGGGTCTCCACTCAGAACACGTCATCTTGACCCAGTGTTGAAACAGGGGACATTTACAGACATGTTCAGGGTTCGGAAAAATGCAGTTCTCCTCAACCAGCTGCTTTACTCTGATTTTATTCAGTTTTGTGATGTGAGTCATCCTGATACTTGGTCTGAGACCCACAAGAACAGATTCTGACATTAGGAAAAATACATTTTTTTTCCCCTTTCTAAAGTAAAGTGTCATGGTTTCCTTTAGGTACAGCTAGATCCTGAAGAGATTACTAAAATGTAATGTTACTGTAAATTTTCATTTCTTGCCTCAAAGGGTTGATCTGTTTGGAAAATATTGACGTTATCTCAAGTCATTAGCTATATATGTCCGAGTAGTTCTGTAGTTTCCTCTCTATGGGAGACTTTAGGAAAAAATCATGAGAATAATCATGACATGTTTTGGAGGAGGTGACATAAACACACACTGCCTTTATAATTATCTCAAAGAAAAGGGTCCATTTGCTGGAGACCAGGCTCTGCGATGTGGCAGTTGGCACCCTTTAGACACACCGCGCCAGGTTCCAGCTCGCGCCACCCCCCCCCCCACCGGTGTGCTGTGTGCGCACAGCGGGGCGAGGAGAGGATGGGGTGCTCCCGTGGCAGGAAGTGGAAGGGCAGAGCCACAGTCATGTGTCTGGATGATTCCCACAGGCTCCCGTGAAAGCATTCTGCTTTATTATTATTATTTCTAAGTAACAGCTGGATACGGTAATTTGAAAACAGGATTATGTACCTTAGAAAATACTCCTGGGCATCAGGGTGGTGCGTCTTTGCATAAGTTACTCCTGTTCTAACATCAATCACATCACAGCATGAGTGATTAAAAATTACTGGCATAACATTTATATGATTATAATTAGCCATTGCTAATTAGATACATGAAAACAGTCTATACTTGGGGATGAAGGAAGTTTGTATAACTATTTTATCACGTAAATGGTGGCTTTTGTGTTCGGTCATTTACTGGAGCATTTAAGTTAAGAGTAAGTTTGGCTCTCGTTGAAGCTGTCGGTGATTTTCCTCTATCCAAACGAACGTTGAGGAGAACGGGGCTGAGGGGGAGACCGTCGGAGCCCCAGAGCCCCGTGCCAGCCGTTCGGTGTGGTGGGACACTGAGCCGTGTGGCCTCTTCCTCACAGTCACTTGCATCATGCTTGCCTGGCCCGTTTCCCCGGCACCACCTTCACGTCGGAATTCTTGCCACTGTGTGTGGCTGAAATTTATCCCTTATGTGTTTGTTTCTGTTTCTTAAGCTCTCTGTGTGTGTGTGTGTGTGTGTGTGTGTGTGTGTGTACACCAGACCTGCAGTCCTGCCTTTAGAAACGAAATGATTTTGCTGTATTTTCTCTTCTTTTCACTCCCCTCTCGTCCTTGGAGCCACTTAGCAAAGCACCCACACAGGGTCGGTGCCAGGCAGGTGTTGGTGACTGCAGCCTCGGGCTTTTTCTGGGTGGGGTTTGTGTCTCAGCCACCATGCCCTCCTGCTTGTCCCCTAGGCACACAAGCCAACGGTCTGGACTTCCCGAAGCAGCCTGTGCCCGTCGGAGGCGCGATCTCAACCGCCCAGGCCCAGGCCTTCTTCGGACACCTGCATCAGGTAGGGCGTCCTGTGCCGCCGTGAGCGTGACTGGGCGGCGGGGACGTGGGTGCTGGGGCCGGGGCGGGGTCCTTCTGAACATGGAGCTTGTCACGTTGACTTAGCCTGGTGCTGATCGCGTCTGATCGTGTCCTTCTGAATGGCTGTTGTAGAATTCTCTAGTCGACGGTATAGCTGTCATCAGCTGTGTGAAAATAAACACTTTCTTGTTTTGCGTGGACTGTGTACAGCAGCTGGGTTGCTGTGTGAGTGTGCCTCTGTGTGGCTCTCTGAAGGCAGTAGATGACAGTCACCCAGGGTGGCGTAGCTGCTGTCACCTGAGACCGCACGTGGGCTCTCAGCTCAGGTCGCTTTCACACCTCTTCAATATGGGCAGCGTGGTCAGAACCTTCGCTCGACTGTCTCTGTGTGGTTTTACTTCAGTCATGATGTTTCTGGCTAAAAGCTTCCTGAGGAACGGGCTATTTACAAGTCTAAAGTTTCTCAGAGATTATTTACTAATGACAAGGAGGAAGGAAAGCTACCTTTTCAGTGGACGGATTTGAAACACTGCTTTAATCAAATGCAATATCACAGTGGGACAAGGTGCTAGCTCATGTCTTCTGTTTTATTCCTGTCAGAAACAGAACTTGAATCCAATCGTGAGGACAAAGACAAACTCAAATTGAGGGCCCTCTATAAAATAACTGGTCTCTATTCTTCAAAAATGTCAGTTTCATGAGAGACTAAGCTAGGCTGCGGAATCATTCCAGAGTGAAGATTAAACAGACGTGACAACTAAACTCAAGGTGTGAACTTGATGGTGGATGAGGAAAACAGCAACTCTGTCTCCTTTACATCTTTGTACCCAAGACTCTTTCCTGTGGCCTCAGGCTGACTTCTCAGCCGTGGTCCTAAACGCTTTGTCTTTTCGAGCAGAGTCCTCCCCAGTGCGCTGCATCTGAGATGTGTTCCCCGTAAATCTCTGCATTTTTTGTCTGGGTTTTATTTTTGAGGGTTCTTATCCACTAACGGGGCTATCAGTTTTTGGTTTTTGTTTTTTTTTAACTTGAAGTTAAATGGGCACAACGACATACAGTTTTCAGGTCTGCCACGTCGTGACTCAGCATCTGCGTACACCACAGTGATCCCCACTGATGCTCCAGCGACTGCCCTTCCCTAGTCGCCCCCTCTCCCGCTGGTACCCGCTGGCCTGCTCTCAGCATCTGTGCGCTCCTTTGGGGTCTGTCAGTTTTAACTAAAGGACGTGGCAATCAGTAAAAGGTTAGCTCGGAACTCTGTACTGATCTCCATCTCGTCACTGGAATTTAACTTTAAGAAATCTCGATGCTTTGTGATATATCCAAAATGGAACTCAGAGCTTCCTGGTAATGACACTCCCATGTTTCCAGGCTTCCAGATTTGAACCCTGGAATAATTCATGACCTCCTCCTTCATCTGCATCCCATCAGTCGTCAGGACCCCGTGTGCAGTCACTGCGGTGCCTCCGCGTTCCCCGTCTCCCCTTCCCACTGCCGCTGTCCCCGCTCAGGCTCCGTGCAGGCTGCCTCAGCCTGTGTTCTCTCCCCCCTGCCCGGTCTCCTTGTTTCAGGACATCGACATCTTTGAAGAATACAAACTGTTATTTCGTTTAGTGTTCTTCCACTTGAGTTTGTCTGATATTTCGTCACGATTAGATTCAGGTTTCTCTTTCGATAGGAATACGACACAAATGATGCTCTTCCCAGTGCATCGCGCCCGTAGGCACACGCGTCCTCACCGTAGCTTTAACTGTGGTCACTCGTCTTCCGAGTTTCCCAGAATAAAGTTACTATTTTACCCTTTGTAATTAATAAGTATCTATGGAGAGCTGGTAGCACATCCATTGATGCTGCTCGCTTGATCAGTTATTATTATGGTTTCCAGGTGATGATCCTTACTTTATTATAAGCATGGTTTGAACTTTTTAAATGTATGAAATGTGAGACTTAAATGTTATGGCACACTTTCATGTTTGTTTATATAGGGCAGAGTATTCCAGCCAGGAGTTTTGAGTTACGACTATAAATGTTTTAGGGACTTGACTGTGTAGGTGTGTACATATGTACACATGGAAACTTTGAAATCAGAATGAGTAGATGATTCTGCTAGTTAATAATGATAAAAATGTAAGTAGCTTGTTCTTATGTGGTCTTTAACGCAATGCAGAAGATGAATTAAGTTTTTAGAACCTGAGCACCCTAGCATACAAGCAGAGCGTCTCATAAGGAAGGACTGGCACAGGTGGCGTGCCCGAGGATGCTCGTTTCGTGTGGCAAAACAGCTTCGAAACAGAAAAGTCAGCAGTAGCGTTTTCGGCGGGAGGCGGAGCGGTCGTGAGCAGTCGGTAGTGTTGGGCCCGTAAGGTCAGCCCCTCGGTAGTCTGTGTCCTAGCTCCGTGTGTCCTAGCTCCGTGCGTCCACTCCGTCCAGGCTCTCGGAGCGCTTGTTGACGGCGACCTCTAGTCGTGGACGTCGGCAGTGTTGGACTAACTTCCCCTGGTCACTTGCAGGTCCAGCTCGCTGGGACAAGTTTACAGGCTGCTGCTCAGTCGCTCAATGTACAGGTAAGCTGGGGCATGGGATTACAAAGCCATATTCCTACTTTTTCCCATATTTTTCTAATTTTCCATAATGAGCATGCAGTAATTTTACAGTAGGAAATAGGTAGGTATGTTACCTTTTTTTATTATTGATTCTCACGAAGATCCAAGTAATGATAATCATTGCCATAGATGAAGATGACTTTATATTACGCTGCTGCGTACGACCAAAGGTGACAGAAAAGTCTGCTTTCAGAGTTGTATACGTGAGTCCAGGAGAAGCATTTTTAAGTTACACAGCTGTAACACCACCAGACACAAAGCCAGATGATGTCGTAAATGCCCCTTTGTTTCCAAATGTCTCCTGGATCGTTTTCACAGCTTAGAGAAACGTGGAAGCACAGAGTTCACGCCTGACGGAGACGGGTCTTAGGTTTGCCGTCCCGTACTGTGTCAGCCAGCCGCGTGGCCTTTGGCCAGTCACCGCATCTCCTGGGCGCCGGTGCTCTTCTGTGTTTAGGTGGCAAAGCTTAGCGGATTGCCAGGGTGCCGCACTGCCCTGAAATGTGTGAGTCTAAGGGTTGGGACCAAACCTGCTCTTAGATACCTGTGGGCTTCAGACAGTCAAAATTCTAAAACAAAACGTGAATCTGGCTGCACTGCTTCTGCAAAGCACATGGCAGATCACGCCAAGTTCAAGTGCGAAGCGTGACCCTTACCATTTCGGTCGGCCGGCCGCTCCCTTTCATCAGTGTTTCGGTGACGAACAGCGAAGAGGGAAGACAGTATTCCGGGTGATGGGCTTCAGTGTCGCTAATGACTAACGACCGCGGGTTGAGCATTCCATGCAGCCCAGTGGAACATGGGGCTGGTAGCACATGGAAACAAGAAGAGAAGAGAAAAGGAGATAATGTGACCTTCCTTTCCAAGGGAGAAGAGGCGGAAAATTGCCTTGGTTGCCATGGTAAACTTTCATCCCTTGGAGAGATGTTGGCAAACAGGCTGCGTCTCCAGTACAGTGTTTACAGCCCTGCACTGTAATTATCTCTCACTGACTGGCAGAATTAATCAGAGCCTTTATGTTAATTAGCCTTGCTGCAGTCCCCAAAACAGGTGGTGGGAAATATGCAAATCTGTGCAGAATTTTAATGCTCTGCATAACCCGCGTTAATTACCATAAAATTTTCTCCCAGTGCCCCTTCCAGGAGTGCGTTCTCTGTCCCTCCTGACTGCAGCGTTTCCCCTCTAATCCGTGTGTCACCTGACGAGAGACGCTAAATTTACAGGTCTTTAAATGTTAGAGGAAGAGTTCCGGGGTCAGGCAGCCTCTCTCGGAGATGGCCTGCAAGTTTCAGACTGACCACCAGGTGCGCGTGACAGTGTGGGCCGGAGCGTCTCATGTAGAAAGGGTTGGAAACGGGCTGTTCCCTTGCTCCTTATTTCCGAACTTGAGAATTGGGCTAATTCCATTTATTTGTGGAGGACCAAATTATTTTTTTCTTCTTAAAAATTATAATTGTAGGTTTGCCATCATTGGAACAAAAAATATAAAAGCATAATATATAAAATTAGGAAAACGCAAAGGTTTATAAGGAATAGTGAAACCAGAAAACTCGTAACTGAAATTCATGTTTTAAGTCGTTTTTGAAATATGGAGTTATTAGCACCTTTTAATCAACTATTTGAAATCTCTTTATACCCACCCCTACCGCAGTCTAAACCTAATGAAGAATCTGGGGATTCCCAGCAGCCAAGCCAGCCTTCCCAGCAGCCCCCAGTGCAGGCGGCCCTCCCCAGACCCAGCTTATGCTGGCCGGAGGACAGATAACCGGGGTAAGTGTCCCCTGCGAGACCGTCACACCCTTGCTCTGTGTCGGGTCCCCCCTCGCGGTCTCTGCCGCGGCCGAGCGCAGTGCGGCCGTGCCGGGCCCCGCCGTGCCCTCGTGGAGCTCCCCACAGTGCCGCTCTCACGAGCAGTCCTTGTCCGAAGTGGCACGTGCCCTGGTGAACGGAGGGCTCGTTGCACCCCCGTCTCCGCTGCCGCTCGCTCGTGGAGTGGAGGCTCCTGGGGCCGAGTCCCTTACACTGTCCATTTGGGGTCGTGATGTCACTGCAGAGTAGAAGTTCCAGAGCTGATTTTGTAGTCCCTACAAGAGAGACATTTTAAGCTACTGTGTGATGCCCTGAACTGCCCTGGCTGGGTCTGCGGCATTCCGTCTGGACGGATAGCTCCACCCCCCGTGCCTCAGCGTTCCCCCAGTTACGTGGAGGTGTTGATACCTGCGCAAAAATGTTATCATAAACATCAGGAATGACAGTGTGTGCAACTCATGGTGCTTGGCATGTGGCATTCAATAAATGTGATTTTTTTTTTTTGTAGGTAATAAATTGGCCTATGTGAATATATTGAGCTTTTAACCTCTCTGCTATCTTTGCTCTAAGATGCCATTCAGGATATTTTTCCAGAGCTGAAAATTTGCCTATGAAATTACCTTGGGGCACGGGGGATTGGGAGTCATAAGGAAGAGGTTTTCATTATTCAGTTCACATCACACCAACCCACAAACATTTTTACAGCCTTCGTTCCATTTAAGTGTGTTTTGGCAGTGGAACATTCTTTTATGAATTATTGCAAAATTATTTACAAAATCCCATTAGTAGAGATTACTATGTTTACATGTGGTACGAAATATGTATAAACAGATATCTGAAGAGTATTGAGTTTTTGAATAGTTTGATTTTGATTCTTAGGTCTCTGAGACACTAATCGTACCGGACCCTTTTAGAAGGAGATGAGTCACTAAGTGACTGTACTTGTACTTCAGATGTCTTGATTGGTCAGATCAGGGCACCGCCAGAAAGGTGGAACCACTTGTTACTTTAACGTGTTTGGATAAGTTGCATCATGAAGGGAAGTTTAAGTCTGCTCTGAGGATGTTCCGTGTCACCGTTGGAGTTTTGTTTTGGGCGACAAGTGTCTGCAGTGGTAGGAGGCACCTGGGATCCTAGTTTTATGTGGCAGGGCCCCTGTTAGACCTGGACACTAGGACTCCATCCGGGGACCTGATGCTTTCGATGACGGAGCAGACCGTGCTGGGGACGCAGCTCTGAGGAGATGGGGGAGGACACAGTGGAGCTCATGTTCTTTAGTCGTGTCCGAGGGCATGACGGAGGAGGTGGCATGTGGCAGGGAGTCCCGTGGGTGGGGAGTGGCGGGCCTTGTCAGGGCTTCCGCGTCAGGCCCAGCGTCCCCGTCCCCCCGGCCATCTGCCTGGCCCCTTGTGCTTCTGCTGCGTGTGTATTTCTTCTCGTGTCCTGTGGGCACGGACCCCTCGTCCTTGCGTGCTAGTTCATTGCTTTCTTACCTGGCCGTGGGGCCGTGGACGGGCCTGCGTGGGTGAGTCCAGAATGAGGACCAGCGGTCCCGCGCAGGGGTCCTGCCAGGGCTTTGCCTCGTCCTCGCCGTGCGAGGTTGGCGGTTCAGGTCTGACGCCCCTCGGGTTGCCGGCTTCGGCGCAGGCGGCTCGCACGAGGGCCGCGCCCCCTGCGCCCTGTCCGATGACGTGTCCTGGTTCCGTCTAGCTCACGCTGACGCCGGCCCAGCAACAGCTGCTGCTGCAGCAGGCGCAGGCGCAGGCGCAGCTGCTGGCCGCCGCCGTGCAGCAGCACTCCGCCAGCCAGCAGCACGGCGCCGCCGCCGGGGCCACCATCTCCGCCTCCGCCGCCACGCCCATGACGCAGATCCCCCTGTCGCAGCCCATACAGATCGCACAGGTGAGTGGGCGCCTCGCGGAGCGCGGCCCGGCCCTCCGCTGCTGGTCCCGTCGCGTCCCGACCCCGGGGAGCCCCGACAAGCAGGGCAGGGTGGGGCCTCCTGCCCCTGACCTAGAAATAACACGGTCTTTGCTCGTTTGCGTCGGTATCGTAAACACACAGTGATTATTTGAATAACTGGCTGTTTACATTAAGTGACAATTCCTAACTAATTAGCTGGCATACTTTTGAGGCAGAGGATTACTGTATTTATTTGAATTGGCTAATTGCGGCAGGCCCGGGTGTCTCCTGTGCCCTGTGGTGAGGCGTCTCCGCCGCACTGAGCAGCTTCGTGTAGCACTGCGCTAGGATGTCGTTTGGTTCCAGTTTTCACAGTTTAGGGCAAAGTGTCCAGAGATGATAGACATTTAACGAGTGGCATAGACAGCACCACCAAGGAGGAAAGGTAAACGAAACCCTTCCCCTTGGGGAAAGGAAGAGGGCCATGGTCACACTGGTCAGGCCTGCGCAGTGTCATCGCGGGTCTGGTCCTGGACGGCTGCCTTCATCCCCCGCCCGCTGCCCCCGCCCCGCCGAGACGCAGGAGTGGACTTCAGCGTAGCTGGCGTTTGACTAGACATTGAAAAAGAACCAATTAATTGTAAGAGTAAGCTTCAGATATCGGACCGACCTTCTATGACTGTTTATACAGTCGCTGTCAAGATGATGTTTTTGTTTTGGCCATGTCGATATTATTTTAATAAGATAATACGCATGCAGGCACATGGGAAACTAAAAAACACACTGGGCCAGGCCAGTGTAAGGTGCTGTTGATACGGATCAGATTTTTATATGGATACATTTAAAAGTTTTTACATTGATTTCTCAGTTGAATTAGGCCAATGCCAAATTTCATGAATTGTTATAGATCTTTTACATGTATTCATGCAAATTAAGTCAGAACACTCTCAGTAGTTGATTGAGGGAAATCAATCAACTATTTAAAAACTCAACATTCTCTTCTCACTTGATTTTTAAAACCCATATTGGTCTCTACATGCTAAAAACACAGCCGTTACCATTTATTTTGTGAGAATTTTAAATAACTATTGAAAATTTGGCCCAGTGTCAGTCCAAGACACAGCACATGCCGACAAACACATTAAGTCATCAAAGAGGCCCTAGGTGTCTTCGGCCGCTCTGTGGCCCGCCCGGAGCGCGCCCCGGCTGGAAGTTCCCAGCCTGTGAAGCAGGACTCGGTTTACTGGGGCGGGACATGCGGGAACCGCCATGCCCGGGAGCCGTGCGTGAGCGCACGCGCAGACGCCGCGACCCCTGTCCCAATTCTGGCTTTGCAGGACCTGCAGCAGCTCCAGCAGCTCCAGCAGCAGAGCCTCAGCCTGCAGCAGTTCGTGCTGGTCCACCCGACCACCAGCCTGCAGCCGGCCCAGCTCGTCATCTCGCAGCCGCCCAGGGCCAGCAGGGTGAGCCCGGTCTCCTGCCCTGAGCTGTGCGCTAGGACGACCTTTTTATTGCATGTTATTTACCTTTAAACTCAGTATTCATTTAAGAAAAATATTTTTTTGTCACGGTACCACATTATGGAAGGTGGTCCTTCACCGTCATTCATCCTTTCCATCACCTAGGAGGAGCCAGGAGTTTGGCCAAAAGTCCAAAATCCTTCAACATGCTAAACACAAATTGGATAAATTGCTTCTAGTGTTTTGATCACTTTTTGTGGGAATGTATTCAAAGAATGTGGGCTGGGCGCTGGAAGTGCATGCTTCTAACAGTAATTTGTTTTCTTTTAAAGTCTGAGAAAGAGAGGGTGTTATATTAGAAATTGCACACATTTTAAAAACATCTTTTATAAAAAACATCTTTTGGCCTTTCCGTAGTAAATACTGTCTTATCGGCAGTAAGTCCAGTCGTGTTTTTAAGACTGGTTGGTGGAATCCGTGCAGAGGTGTTGAGGCTTCAACCCAAGGAACAGTCATGCTTCTCCACTGGCTCCTCATCATTTCTGGTTTTAGCTTTTTTTTCCTTTTTTCTTGATAATTCATTCCAAAATTTTCTGTTGTGTGAATAACCTATTTTACTTAAAGACCAGCGCGCTCCTTTTGTGAGTGGGACGATTCTCTCTCTGGTCCAGGTGTGCTGCCATCTCTAATGGATTCTGGGTGGAGAGGTTGAGGTCTCTTAGGAATGTCAAGCGGCTTCCATCTAGAATACGTTTTCACTTTCCCCTGTTCCTTCCTAAAATAAAGAACTCACCAGAGAGGTGATTCGGGTTATATGAAAGACATATCAGTCTTAGTTTATCATTTCGTATACTCTTTTTTTGGGTTTTGGTTTTGTTTTTACCATATGTTCAAAGGAGTCGTTAGCACTCCTGGCATAACGCGTTCGTGTTTTTCAGGTCTCCTGCAAGCGCAAAACCTTTTAACGCAACTACCTCAGCAAAGCCAAGCCAACCTCCTGCAGCCGCAGCCGACCATCACCCTCAGCTCCCAGGTCAGGAATTAGAACACACACATACGCACACACAAAAACCCCACAACACCCTAATAAAAATAATCCACGTAGTGTTCAAAAACTGACCCAAAATTCAAACCTGGGCTTAATAGCCAGATAAAAACGCTGCCAGGTTGACGTCTGTTGAAAACCTTCAGGGTGCCCCGTCTGCCCCCTTCAGGGTCCCAGAGAGTACCCGTGTCAGTAACACTGACAAGGGAGTCCCAGCCTTCGGCTGTGTGAGCCGAGCCTGCCCCTTGAGCTAGAAACCTCGTGCCCCAGCTCAGCCCGCATCGCCCTCTGCCCTCTGCCCTCTCTCAGAAGCTGCAAAGACGCGCTGCTGGTCTCTGCGTTTTCATTCCTCTCAACTTTCAGGTGTTGCTCTAGCTCATTTCTATGAGAATTTCACTGTAAAAAACCAAGGGTCTGGGCATCTGGAAGGGTTAAGCTTTAGACCTAGTCCTCCTCCTCTGGCTGTGACTTTGAGCATGCCGTTCCACTTCCGGGTCTGCATTTCCTCGTCTGTAAATTAGGTGACAGAACTGACTGATCCTGAGTCCCCCTGCTACCTCCGACTCTGTCTGAAATCACGGGAGTTTTCAACTTGATATTGACACAGTACCAGATTTGACAGAATTTAGCATCTGTCTAGGATAAAAACTCTTGCAAACTAGAAACAGAAGGTAACTTTCTTCACCTGGTTAAAGGCATCTCCCAGAAGAGCCCAGCACAGTAAGGGCTGAACATGTCCCCTGCTCAGGTCAGGACTAAGGCAAAGGCGTCCACGCTGCGGCTTCCCAGCACCACACTGAACGTCCTAGCAGTGCAGAAGAAGACGAGGAAAAGAAATAAGGGATGCACAGATTAGAAAAGGGGTAAAACCCTCCTAATCGATAGATAACATGATCGTGTGTGTGAGAAAATCCTAAGGAAGTTACAAAAAAGGCTGGCGGAATGAATAGGTGATTTCAGCAAGTATGCAGGCTACACAGTCAGTATATGAAAATCAGAGTACTCACGATGATCATTTGGAAATTTAAAGTTTGTAGTATTTAGGGGTCAACGTAGGTGAGACCTGTGCAGTGAAAACTACGAAGCATTGCTGAAGTTAAAGAAGACCTAAATGAATGGGGAGGGACAGCGCGTTCATGAATCTGAAGACGTAAGCTGTTAGAACGTGCGTTCTCTCCAACTGACCTGTAGCTTCTGCACAGTTCCAGTCAACACTCAGCTGTGTTTTTGTTTTGTTTTGTCTTGTTTTTAGAAATTTGCTTGCCATTTCTAACATTTATGTGGAATTGTGGAGGACTAGATAGTCAGACCATTTGAAAAATAAGAAAGTTGAAGGACTACTTTTGTCAAGGATTACCGTAAAGCACGGTACTGAAGGCTGAGGTCCTGACGCGCACTAGTGGCGTGGGACGGAGGTCCGTGGGCGCGTCTGGGCCAGCTGATTGTCTGTGCAGGTGCCAGAGGGTTTAAGCAGAAAAGTAAAGTCTTCTCACCAGACGGGGCTGAAACGATTGGCTGTCTGTGTAAAGGCAGGAACCTTGATCCAATCCCACGATGTGCACAGGTTATTTGGAGTGAGTTGTAGACCTCAGCTTCTAAAAGAAAACTTAGGGAAAATCTGTGTGTCCTTGGGTAAAGTAAGGAGTTCTTAAATGGTACTCAAAAAGCACTAACTTAAAAGGAAAAAAATGTATTAATTTTATAAAAATTAAAAGCTTCTGTTAAAAGAATAAAAAAAAAGCTACAGGCCAGAAGAAAATACTCTGAATACTTATATCTGATAACAGGCTTGTGTCCCTATGAAGAATTCATACAACTCAGTGATAAGACAACCTGATTTTTTTTTTTAAAAAAAGAGGGGTGTGCAAAACATCTGAAGATACTTCACCAGAGAAGGTGCATGAATGCCCAGTGAGCGTGTGCGGAGATGCTCAGCACCCTCAGTCATCACGGAAATGCTCACAAAGCGTCACTGCACACCCACGGAACGGGGAGCTTGATGAGAGGACACCGCCCAGCGTGACCCGAAGCAGCTGCAGCTCCCATGGGTGCTGGAGCTGCAGGGTGTGCAGGTGCTTCGGGAGACAGCGCGACAGTTTCCTGTCAGGTACACGCACACGCACCTTACAGCCCCGCAGCTCCAGCAGGGGAGGCATGTGTCCGCACACACACACCCGTGCATGGGTGTTCGTAGCAGTTCTGTTGATGATCACCTCAAACTGGAAATGACCTGAGCATCCATCCATCAGCCAGCGAACAGACCACGGGGAACTTGGCGTGTCCGTGTGACGGAGCGCTGCTGGCCCCAGCGGGATGCGCGCTCCGACACGGACGGACCATGCAGGGACCGCAGATGGAGCACACTGAGAGGAAGAAGCCACACGTGAGCGATGGCCTGTCATGTGATCCCACCTATGTGGCATGGTAGAGCGGACAGAACGGTAGGGACAGAGGCTGGGGCCGGATGGCAGGGAGGGCACAGGGAACCTCTGGAGGTGAGGGACATGCTCCGAGCTCAGCTCCACTCAGTCGTCAGAACACACCAGACCGCACGCTCTGGAGCAAATGTGCTGAATACAAAAACTAGGTGGGAGCTTTGAAAGGCACCGGCACCAGCGGTCCCCGGCCCCCAGGCCCTGCACGCAGTGCAGTTACGGTGGCCTCCTGCCTCCTGCATGCCGAGTTCCACTCTGCCATCTCGCGTTCGGCCCAGACCAGCCCGCGGTTTCCGGAGCTGGGGTCCCGTGTCTGCAGCCACCCGCTACAGTGCGAGGTCTTCGTAGTCCTCCGCTGACTGCGGGCGGCCTGCTCTCGGCCCGGGGGTGAAGTAACAGTCTGGAAGCTGGGACTCGCCGCCTCTCTGCCGTCGCTGGGAATTGGACAGCCCTGGGAGTCCACGGTTGGTGCTGGTTTGGGCCCCTCCACCCCGAGGGCCAGGTTGAAAATTAGTGTCACTGCGTCCGAGAGGTGGACTTGGTTGTCTTCATTGAAGCAGGTGAACGGGAGGAGCTCGCCCAGGTGTGGGCCCGCAGTGCCTGTCGCGTCGTTTTCTGGGCCCGTTAATTCCATTGGAGAAAGCGTGTCACTGACGAGGTCCGAGAGGGATACGTGACCCACTTACAAGAGGAAGACTCGCAGCCACAGGCTTGTCTGTAGTCATGGCCTGTGACCTCTTACCTGGGTCATCGTTCACAGGATGGGGCCCCCGAGGAGTTGGGGCACAGTCAGGGCAGCACTCCACTGGCGTTCTTCAGAGGCTCTGCTCAGGACTTGTGTGTGTGTCATCGGGAGGTTAAGTATTTTCCTTTCCAAAAAAGAAAGGTTATACTTTCCTGTCCCCAAGTAAACTTTCGATGGATTTCAGTAATTATTTAAGGATACATAGAAGAAGCTAGCAGAATAGTAGAACTTTTATCCGAGTTAGAAATAAATGAAAGCTCTCTCAGATCGGCAGCAGATATGGGAAGGGGGAAAAGGCCCACCCAGTGGTCATTTAAAGCTTTCCTGCACCGAACAGGAAAAGGGGGAGAGGCGGCGGAGAATGCTTGCACTGCGGCAACAGACAGAAGCTTGGCCTGTAACATTTGATGAGTTCTTTAAGGCTGAGGGTGAGAATAAGGATACCATTAATATATAAATAGTTTCGGATATAAATCTAATCCAAATCAAAGGAAATAAATAATCACACATGGAAATGTTGACTCTGAATAATAAGAGCAATGCAAATTAAGGCAATAGTGAAGTGCCATTTACTCCCTGAAATAGCAAAACACTATGCTGTGGATCAGAAGCCATGACATTGTTCCCGGTGTACCCTTTGTCCAGTTATGGGAAGTCCTTTCTGAACTTAGCTCAAAGAACTAAATACAAAGGTGGAAATAGAACTAGCTGCACAAAGGTTTTTTCCATTGTGATATGAACATAAAGCGTGTACCCAATGAAGAAATTGTTAAATACACAGCAATGAAATTTCCCCAGCCATTCTTTGAAAAGATAATTATGAAGACTAAAACACCATTGGAGTCAAAGTTAAAATTCAAGTTAAGTGAGAAGAGCGGAGTGTAAAATTATGTGTCCTTTAATTACAGTTCCCGTTAAAATGTAGGCCTGAAGGGAGTGAGAGGCCTCCAGAAGCGCCGGATAAGCTTGGGGCCGCGGTGGCGGCGGCGGTGTGTTCGCTGGTGTGCGCCCCCTGCCCACTCCGAGAGATGTATGCGTTAGGCGTGGGTAGCTGTTTCGTACGTCAGTCCCACCTCAGTGAAAAATAAATTTTCTGCTTTGATTTCGTGCCTTATGGTTCCTTCCGACATCTTAACTGTGTTATAAAAATTATTCTAATCGGTGGGATTAATGCCTTGTTACTGAAAGATTGAAAATTACTTTGTCAGAAACATTTAGAGATTATATAAGTTTGTTGCAACAAATTAAAAACAGGATGAAGAAAAAAATGAAATCTATGGAATAAAATTTGGAACAGATACATAGAAAGTAAGCTATGAAGTTATTTAAACTGAGTGATTTTCTTTCCCCCTTAAAGTATTTTTAATAACTTTGTTGTTCTGTTACAAGTTGGAGCTCTGATAGTGGTAAACCAGACAGACAGACAGACAGACATGATCATTGCTGTTGTGAAACTTATAGTAAGTGGCCTGTTTATGAACTAGATTCTTGAAAATGAAGATTAATCTGTTAAAAGGCAGAAGGTACGTGTTTGGCCCATCTGAAACCCACACGCGCCGAGTCCCATCCGCATGTGCTGGGGTTTCTGCCGCAGACTCAGGTCTCGCCCTTGGCTGGCGGCAGCGAACGTGACCGCACATGTGGCTCTGTGCAGCGGACGGGGCCCACGCCCTCTCCAGCGCTGCCGCGTCGTCCCGTGAGCACGGCCGTTTCCGCGGGCGCGTCCCCCGCCGCACGTTCCAGTTGCAAACTCGAGGATCTCTTTGTGCGTTGTTCTTACCCTCCTGCTGCTTCTCTGACAGCCAGCAACCCCGACGCGCACGATAGCAGCGACCCCCATGCAGACACTCCCACAGAGCCAGTCCACACCAAAGCGGATCGACACCCCCAGCCTGGAGGAGCCCAGCGACCTCGAGGAGCTGGAGCAGTTCGCCAAGACCTTCAAACAGAGACGGATCAAACTCGGGTTCACGCAGGTAGGGCGAGCCCACCCTCCCCTCAGCTGCCCCTCCTCGTCGCGTCCAGAGATCAGGCTGTTTCTCAGCGTGGCTGTTTTTTAGTTTTACACTGAAACCTTTTCTTAGCTCTTTCCTGCATTTATAAGTTTAGACTATTAAAGTTATTCCAATAAGTGGCGAGAATTGAAAAGATCGTATTAGGGGATGATACGGCTCTGCTGAGAGTTGTGTTACTGGAAGAACATCTGGGTCTAGATCTTGGTGCTGTATTTGTAAGGTTGACAGGGTAAGGGCTGCAAGGCCTTTTGTAGCAGCGAAACGGGGAGAAGTTTGAAGACTCGCTTAAGACAGTTTTCTGGGGGAGTTGGGCGGGGGCAGTGTGGAGACGTGCACGGATGTGCACACACACACAGTAAGTCCAGACTGAAGCTTATTAATCAAAAGAGAATCTGTCGAAGATGAAAAATCTAAATAATTTTTTTAAGGTAACTTAACAGGGTTTTTAAAGTAGAGTAAGTTTAATGGTTTAAAAAGGTGTCTGGGCACATAGCATTTTTGTTCCAAGCACTGCTACTGATTTACTTTCTCTCTGATTAACCTGTCAGAAATAATTCTTCTAAAGCAGGAAAAAAATGAAACCGAATGAAATTTATGTGAAATGAAATGCGAACATTAGGTGAAAAAAAAATTAATGAAGTGTAGATTGGATTGGGTGTTTCTGTGGAATCAGGAAAAACCTGATGTTTTCTTCCAGAGGATGTAATTACTGTTTGAAATTTAAGTCCCCACGTAAATGCCGTCCGAGCTGCTTTGTGTGGAGAGCGAGGTCGTGCGCCACCTCTCTGGTAGACCGGAAACCAGGGTGCCACCTGCTTGTGTTCTGGGCAACTTTAAGAACCAACTGCTATTCTTTGTAATCCTTTGGTAGTTTATTCTTACTCAAAACAACTGATTATACATGAGCAACATAAAATGATTTTTAACATAGATGTAATTTTAGAGAAAACGCAGTTATGTATTTGTGAGGAGTTGCAGTGATAAAGAAACACATTGTAGTTCAGGAAGATTTGGTACTTTTGCAGTGGCCTGGCGTGTTCTTAAGAAGAAAGCGAGAGGCAGACGGGATTACAGAGCGCGGTGACAGGTGGCGGGAGGGCGAGGGGCGTGGCCTGCGGGGCGCCCTTCGCACTGCACAGGTTCCCGGGAGACCAGCGCCTCTGCGACATGCCGAATGTTAAGTTTAACGTCTGTAACTTTCACCCAGCGGAGGTCTGCCCCCCTGTGCCTCTGACCCAGATGTTACCCGTGTCGCCTCTCTCCCTCTCACATAAAGGGGCTTCTCTGTGGTCTGGCATTCGGCTTTATGGTTTCAGCCTATTACCTGGCACCATCGCCCCTTATTTTTCAAAATGACTTTGACGTGGCACTGGCAACATTTCACAAGCCTCTACTGCGGATTCAAGTACACGCTGTTGGTGCAGGGTGGGAAAATCATTGGTTTTAAGTCACCTACCTCAATTGTAGTTATTCAGAGGTTGCTTTGTATTTATTTTATATACAAACACACAACATTCAAGCTATTAGTTGAACAAACAAAAAGAATCCCTGTTCTCTGAGTAGATGTGCACGTAATTAGTCGTTCTAGACAGTAGTCATCTTCTGACTGCTGACCGCTTATTGAAGGGTTACTGTGGGTGTCGCATGCAATTAGAAGGCAGTAGTAGAAGCCTTTCATCTAATGTGGCACATTCGTTATTTTAATCCCAATCTTTTTCCTCTTTTCTTTCTGCTTTTTAAAAAAATATCGAAGGGCTATAATCTGTTCAGATTACGTATGAGTCAGCTGCCTCAAACATTCGCTTCTGTGAGGGAAAGCCCAAAATGGTGTTACAAAAGCATTAAACCGAATTAACCAAATCAATGAAATTAGTATCAAGTTAACGAAAATTGGTGTATTAACTGAGCACCTGTTCCTTTCTGTTCAATTAAATACTTTAAATGGGAACTAGACTCGTTCGGAAACCTCAGGTGGATTGTCATCTACAGCCACATTGTTAGTCGATGGCAGGGCCACCAACTTAAGGCTTTGCTTAGTGTTCTCATTTTATTCTTCCCGTGACATGGTTTTGAATAGGCATTTCAGTTTTGTTTACTTGTCAGTGTTGTTCCTTTTCACAGAAAGATAGAAGTTTGTGGGGATTTCTTGGTGAATGCGGTCACAGAGTGAGAAGACGTTTGTTGCCATCTGACTGCTGCTGCAGGCCTCACGTTCAGAGCATTGCAAGGTGTCCTTGGCCCCAGGTTTAGAGAGCTGCACCATCTGAACACAGTGGCTGCGGCGTGAATGCGCGAGACACACAGCGTGGGTCAGTGTGGGACGTGCTGCAGGCACCTAGCGGACACGTGTTGCGTGAACGTGCAGGTGGCAGCGTAGATGACGTCCGTCCACGCGTGTGTTCGTGCGCCAGTGTAATGGGTGGCGTTGGTGCCCAGTCACACTGTCCTGACTTTGCAGTTTCACTCTGATTGGAAGGAAAGCAAGAGGCAGCCCACTTCCTTTCTGGAGAGAGGGCATTGAGAGCGTCGGCAAAGCGTCCTGTGGCGGTGGGGGCTGTGCCCAGGTGTCAGGCTGCTGCACGCTGGTGGTGCCCGGGTCTCAAGTGTCATCGATTTGACTTGAATCCGTTTAAACGCAGATGGCCACCTGCGTCTGGTGGCTGGCCTGTGGGAAGGCATGGGCTGGGATCAGGTGACGGCCAGGTGTTCTCAGCGCCTCATTTCATCTCACAGCAGCTCGACACTTCTCTCTTTTGATCAGAAGTTGTTTACTAGGAAGAGAATGGGGTTGTTTTTTTTAAGGCCTGTCCTTTCCCTGACCGCCACCTAATGCAGGTGCTGACAGACAGTGTGGCATCCAGAAGATGGCTCGCAGCGGGGGTCCAGGGACTGCGATGACCCCGCTCAAAGGGAGTGCAGCGTTGCGGGGTATCTGGGAGTGGCTGTCCCACGGCAGGGTCAGCTGTGCTGTTCTTGAGACCAGAAGTGTCGCCTTCCTGCCTGCCCTGTCACTAAATAATTGAAATGAGAGGGTGAATCATTTAAACTCGGAGCTTCTGTCACCTGTATATAAGATAACGGCTCTCCCAGCGTTAACAAGAGAGATTTAGCCAGAAGAAAAGCACCCTGTGCATTCAAAGACCCGGCTTACAGAGAGAGGCTCTTTTGTGATGCTCTGGGGCCTCTGGCCGAGGCTGTCAGGTGACCCAGCTTCCAGTGCCCCGAGGTTTGCTAAATGGGTCAAGCCTCTCTACTGTGAATTTCTGTCTCTGCATGGTTACAAAAGTCGTCTTTTAGAATACCTGTTTTTAGTAACCAACTTTGAAATCTACAGTCAGGTGGAAAATAGATTTTTTTCAGTGTTTCCAAAAATACTTAACAAGGGGCAAAAGAAAGAAGCAGGCATCATTTCTAAATGTTAGTGACTTAGGGGAAGTTCGGTCTGGTCCAGACGCCTGAGGTCACGTGGACGGTGTGTCTTCGAGCCCGGTGGGCGACGCAGGTGAACTGGGAGCTAAGGCTACTTATGTTACCTGGGTCGCATCGGTTCAGGGCTTGTGAGAACATCAGCACCATCTTTTGAGACTTACTGGGAATATTTGGTATCACGATGATGACATAAGGTGGTGAGGAAGATTCGGAATGGAGAGGGTGTTGGGCAGTGTTGGCTGCTGTACCGATGGAGGCAGCGTCCTCCCCGAGCTCCACGCCCAGCGTGGGGGTGGGGGCTGTGCAGGGGCGGGACAGGCTCCCCATTGGTCCCGGCGCAGCTGCCGATGGAGCTCACACGTGCGGCCAGAGGTGCTGGCGGGATGACTGGCCTCTCTCTTGTCCTCTCCCCCCGCTCGGGGCTGCTGTGCAGGGCGATGTCGGGCTCGCTATGGGCAAACTGTACGGGAACGACTTCAGCCAGACCACCATCTCTCGCTTCGAAGCCTTGAACCTCAGCTTTAAGAACATGTGCAAGTTAAAGCCACTTCTGGAGAAGTGGCTGAATGATGCAGGTGAGTGGATGCGTAAGAATTGTCCTCTTTGTCCTGGGCTCTTACAGGGGTGGGGGGCGGGGGTTGCTGTGTAGGTTGGGGTTTCCACTTCTCGTGGCGTTATTGGTGCCACAGAACCCGGAGGCTCCCAGCGCTGGGAGAATCCTGCGGAGCATGGCCGCGTGAATGGGAGAGCCCCACACAGTCGCCGCTAACTTTTAGCCTTGGGGATTTCTCGAATCTGAGCCAGGGTCCAGGACAGCTGAAGGAAGAGGATAAGGAGGCCGGTGTATTTAGATAGAGTTGAAAAGCAAGTTTATTGGTTCTTTCTCCATGAATTATCATAAATCGTTCTCGATGATATTTTTGCTTTTGTTGCTGAAGCGACCACACATTTCATGAGTGAGAAGCTGAGCGCCTCGTTTTAACCTCACGTGTTTTGTGCTGAGGTCCCTTTCTGAACAACACTTGGGTTTTGAGTCACAGAGTCATAGACCTCGAGAGCTGTAAGGAGCCGTGGAGAACCCCTAAACTGTGGTTCTCATTGTAGATGTGAACAGAAGTCAGGTGTGTGGGAAGACAGAGCTGTAACAACACCTGGACAGTCTGGTTCCATAGCTCTGGGTGAGGCCTCAGCACCTGTAAGCTCACTGAGCCACACAGGTGAGAATTGCTGGTCGCCTCCTCCAGCCTTTACGCAGAGGGAAAGGACACTCAGAGGCCTGCGATGCTTAGGGCCACTGCACGCTTAGGCGACAGGACTTGTTCAAACTTCAGGGAATAGAGAAGGGTTTCATTACTTGTTTTTTGTTTTGTTTTGTTTTGGAGTGGGAGTGAGTTGCCCTAGATGATTCCAATAAAACGAGAGGTCATTTGCAAAATAAATAATAAGCATGCGATGATTTCTGAGAAGCTTTCTTCATTTTATCCCCAGAGTTAATAAATAAGCAAACAAAACCAAAACTCAGGAACAGAACTCAGACGGCGTCGAGTTTAGTCTAAGGATAGAAATAGTGAACTTCGCTCTCTGAGGAGCAGGAGCGGGGGTCAGGCGAGGGTGCAGGTACCCGCTCGGGGCAGACGCCGCGGGGGCGCCGGCAGCGCGTGGTGCTCAGCGCGGCTCGTGAGAACCGCCCTGCGCGCGCAGCTGCACACACTTCGGCCATCTCTGACGCCGTGGTCAGCGCGTGTGTTTTGTTCAGATACTTTATTTCCATGTTTTCCTCTTTCTTACAGAGAACCTCTCCTCCGACTCGGGTGTCTCCAGCCCAAGTGCCCTGAATTCTCCAGGAGTGGGGATTGAGGGCTTGAACCGTAGGAGGAAGAAACGCACCAGCATAGAGACCAACATCCGTGTGGCCTTAGAGAAGAGTTTCTTGGAGGTCAGCGAGGTCTTCACTTCTTCTGTGCTTGGCTGGTGTGTGGGGTCGAGGTTAGGTGCTATCAGCCTCGGCCCCGGGGTGCTTGGAAGAGCGTGGTGGGGGGAACAGACAGCAGGAAATGAACGCGAGTGCCTCAGGCTTAGGGGGAGGCCAGGCTCCCGGCAGCAGCTGCCACGGGGCATTCCGCAGGCAGCGAGGGCCGGGGAGGTGCACACGGGGAGGTGCGCACGAGCACAGGCACCTGGGGCGAGAGCCGTGAGCAGTCTCGGGCGCGCAGCGCGTGCCGGGCGCCAGGTTCTAGGGTCTGTGACTGAAACGGTGGCTTGGGCTCCGAACACTAAGGGCTGGACGTCAGGCCGTGTCAAGGTAATTCGACAGATATTTGAATTTTTTTGTTTGTACCAGAGAATATCACAGTCAAAGCTTCCAACAAAATTTTGACCTTAGCTAATTCAGAAAAGGCTTGAGCATAGTGGAAGGGCACCAGATCACAAATCTTTGTCAGCTCTTCCAGTTCTGGACTGTGATTGGTCAGGTCACTAGACTTCTGGAGCTGAGGTCCCTTTATCTGCGACATACCTTCTTCCCTGCCTCACATGGTCCAAGGGAGGTCACATGCATGAAGTGCTGGGAAACTCTGAAATTCCTACCAGTGTATAAGGTTGTACTGATGGTTAATTTTATTCTAGATTAATAACCCTTAAAATGAAAGTAATGTGAATAGTCAAGAATAACTTATTCTAGTTCTCGTGAGTGAATTTCGTGAACACGTCTTTTGGAATACCGGTGTGCGGAAGTTCCTTCCCGAGGCTGGACTTCTCTGACGTGCCGCTCCCCGTTGTGTGTGTGTGTGTGTGATGAGACGGTGATGCGGGCAGTTCAAAAGATTGTTCCGAAAGATTTTTCCCCCCCTTCAGAATCAAAAGCCTACCTCGGAAGAGATCACCATGATTGCTGATCAGCTCAGTATGGAAAAGGAGGTGATTCGAGTTTGGTTTTGTAACCGCCGCCAGAAGGAAAAGCGAATCAACCCGCCCAGCAGCGGTGGGACCAGCAGCTCACCTATCAAAGCGATTTTCCCCAGCCCCACCTCACTGGTAAGCCGGAAAACGGGGGTGCAGGCTAACTGCGGCAGTCTTATAGATGACCTATGAAACCAGTTTATTTCATGATAGAATTTATCGTGTGTATTATTCATCTTGAATGAGTGTATGTAAATTTATATTTTAAATGTTACCAAGGTAATTAAATCTTATGTTGTTAACCCAAGAACTTATAGTTCTTTCTTTATTTGTTTATTTTTTTAGGTGAGGCAACCCTTGGTTGACCTCGCGGATTGCAAGGACCTTGTCAGCTTACAGTCCCTTATTTTTTATTATTTTTTTACACCTACAATCTTCCTAGGAGGTCTCCCATCCAAGAACAGGCCCGACCCTGCTTAGCTTCCGAGATCAGACGAGATTGGGCTTGTTTAGGAAGGCATGGCCGTAGACTAAGGGGAACAATTTAAATTCTTCCCCATTTTATTGCATTTCCATTATTCTCTTCCCTGGTGTAGTTTATTAGACTACTTTGTAACCATCGGAGTAAATTTGCTGCTGTATCTAGGTATCTAAGAGAAATTTTTAGTTGCTTTTTATTCATGTTGGGTCCTAAAGCCCAATTTATTAAAACACACTTACGTGGCTAAGAGTAAATTCCCAGGTGACTTCTAGCTCCGAACTGTGTTGGGATGGTCACCTCAGGGCTCTCCAGTACGCCGCCTCTGTCACAGCCTCGCGTTTGCTCCTGCAGTGCTCAGGGACCGAGGGAGTGGGGGTGCTGGTGCCGCTCATTGATCTTTAGGGGGCTGTAGCTGCGACTCCGCACCCCCAGCCAGGACCCCGACAGGGGACATTGTCAAGTCCGCATTTCTGCTCTTTTTCTTGTTAATTTGTCTTTATTGTATTTGAATCTCATCCTACACTGGGAGGCTTTTCACACTAAAGTCGGGGGTGAGAGTGTGGGCTGGGGTCGACGGAGGCCGTGGTGCTGTCGATGGGCTCCGACGTAGAGTTCACGAGGCCATGGTTGTGAAGGGCTGCTTGTTGGACCACTTTGTGTGTGGAGGGGACCGTTCTGCGTTTCAGATTCGTATAAGGAAGAAGACAGTGTATCTGACAAAGCTAGAAACATTTTATTTCAAAGAGAAACTCCCTTTTAAAAAATTTGTTTCACATTCTGTGATATCATTTCACTGTAAACAAAAACAAGACACTTGCCCCCTACATACAGAGTTGAAAATAACATGTTTTACAAGAAGCCGAGGTTCGCGGATTCTGTTGCATTACAGCTCTTGTTTAGATGAAGTTGACCATTAATATATATTCTTACTGACCTAGAGTACATCTGACTGTTGGTGACACTCAGGGATTTTTAAGTTATTTCTTTCTAAAACCTGGGCAAAGCCATGTGTCATGTTAGTGAAAAAAACATCATCTGTTAGTGAAAAAACATCTTCGGATAGCCAGCGCCTTTCAGCATGTGCCAAATCTTAATTTTAAATTCCTGGATCCAAAAGAAATCATAAAGTCTTTTCCTCTTGGGTCCTTTTGTTTTATTCTGTTTTTTATTCTATTTTATTTAAATGTTACTCTGGAATTTAAAATTTTTTATAGGCAAAATAAGTCTACAGTATGGACTTAAATTTTTAAGTTTTGGTTAAGTGCTTTTGCATGTTTTCATTTCTGACCTCCAGGTGGCAACCACACCAAGCCTTGTGACGAGCAGTGCGGCCACAACCCTCACCGTGAACCCAGTCCTCCCCCTGACCAGCGCTGCGGTCACGAACCTCTCAGTGACAGGTGAGCGGCAGCCGGGCTGTGCCGCTGGTGGGCGCGGGCCAGGCCCCCGGAGGTTCCCGTGAGAATCTGCCACGAAGTCGTGAAGTGAAGCGCTAGAGGTGTTGCTCTTTTTAAGTTGCATCTGAAAACCTGAACTCCAGAAAAATCAGGCATAGTTTTGTCAGAAATAATACTTTGAATATAAAGACTTTCTTTTTTGTTCTTTCTCACTTTATTTTCTCCATTACTCCCAGTTTTATTTTTCAAAAACACCAACCTTTTTTCAAGTAACTCCTCTTCTTAAAAAGTTTCCTTGGAAAGCTACAGCTTTTAGCTTTCAGGAAAACTTCAGAATTCGCCTTTGATTCATAGACGGTTATTTCTGATCCAGCCCTTGCCTTCCGCTAGTCTCTCTCCCTCCTGTCCTCAGCACTCAGGAGGACCGCTTCCCGCCCCCACCCCCCGACCCTGGCGCAGGCGGTGGCCAGGCCAGCCCGCATGCCTCTCTGACGCGGGGGACCTGCTCCTGCCAAGACTTCTGTTCCTCTTGGAAACACTCTTTAGCTGCCCGGGAGACTGTTCGTGTCCACCTGCCTGTGTTACAAATGGTCATGTTTTAAGCTGTCTTTTCCAGTAGGCTGTCCACTCCTCAGAACATCTGGCCGTTCTTTTGAAGTGTTTGTGCCTAGCTTAGTGCCTGACAAACTCACTGTAAAATGAGTGGATAAATTTTTCCCTGTGCCCTTTAAATAGCACATTTCCCAGACGCACTTAAATAGCATTGTCATCACTTTTTAGTGACTCGTGCTGCGTGAGGCATTCTGAAATTATTCACCAGGTTGATCGTGTGGATGGATTTGTGATACTTTACAGTCAAGCCTAAATTCAACCTAGATTTGGGGAATTTGGGTTGCTCCGTTCATGTTTGACTTCATAACACCTCTTTGGCTCTCTGACCTAACCATGATGTAAAAGTGAATAAATAGGGTTTTTTTTCCTGTTTATCTGTATCAGATGGACTCAGATACTCTTTTATATTCATCAGGTTAGAATCCTATCGCTTTTTACTTGAATGTTCAGATTGTCCTAGATTTGGCCAGTGGGGTCCCTTCAGGCTGGCCCCTGTGCCCCTTGACTTGGCCCCGTCATTCTTTGAGTGGCCCCTTTTTGGCACAAGATGTTCAGGCTCCTCTGACCGTCTCTCTGAGGACCCGTCCCTTCGGGCAACGCAGGGGGCTTCGAAACCAGTGTCTGGGCGCTCGCTGCATCCGGGACACTGCCGTGGGTTCCAGAGCATCTGGACGGCCACGTCCACGGGCATGCGTGTTCACACACGCACGTGACGCACATCTGTGTGCGTTTTTCTTTCCCTAGCCATCTACATTTATTAAAACCCACGAGTTCCCACCCAGTACCCTATAGTTCATTTTCTAGGCTTGGTTCTAAAATGTTTGTTTTTGTGGTTAATTTCCATATGAACACTAAACTGGGTTAATTAGAAAAAGAGCCGCTGAGAGGTTCCTGGTTCTGGCGTGGGGCTGGAAAGCCCGCCGCTCCGGACCCGCGTGCAGGGCGCCCGCTCACCCGGCCCTTCTTCCAGGCACTACGGACACCGCCTCCAGCAACACCGCGGCCGTGATCTCCACTGCGCCTCCGGCTGCCTCCGCGGTCGCCTCCCCCTCTCTCAGCCCCTCCCCGTCCGCGTCCGCCCCCGCCTCCGAGGCGTCCAGTGCCAGTGAGACCAGCACCACACAGACCACCTCCTCCCTGCCCTCTCCCCTCGGGACCAGCCAGGTGATGGTGACGGCGTCAGGGCTGCAAACAGCAGCAGCGGCCGCCCTGCAGGGAGCTGCCCAGTTGCCAGCAAACGCCAGCCTCGCTGCCATGGCCGCCGCCGCGGGGCTGAACCCGGGCCTCATGGCACCCTCGCAGTTCGCCGCTGGGTAAGGGGCCTTCTCATCCCGCTCACCTCAGAGGCCTTGGGAGGTCACCGCTGCAGTTCCTGTGGGGAGGCTTCCCATCACCTTCTTAACGCAAAAGCGGAGCAGAAGTCCTGACAGCCTTAATCTTTTTCAAACGAGTCGCTCTGTAGTAGCTCAAGGAGCTAGATTGTGGTGGGCGTAAGTGTCCCAGCACCTGGAGGGCGGCATCAGGCCGCTCTTCCAGATGGAGACGCCGGCACCGGGCGTCGCTGAGTGCCGGGAAGGAAGCCTCTCATGGCATCCCCGGCAAACCCTGCCGGCCGGCGGCTTTCTCGTTCTCAGAGATGAGAGCTGCAGTAATAGGATTCCCAAGTTTACATCATCAGACGTGGAAGAACGGCTTTGTAACTACGTTCCTTTCTCTGGCGTCCTCCTTTCATTAAAGCGAATGAAAATTCAGAGGAGAGTCAGGATGTTCAGGTCGGGCGTCCTGTGCGGGCCACAGTCCCGTCTGCTCTGCGGTAACGCAGCGACTAACCACTCAGATGAGGGGCCGGGGACAGTGGCAGACAGCCCCGGGCTCCCCGCACTGTGTCGTTCTCCTCGCCCCCTCGGGTGCCGGCCGATGTGTCCGCGTGGTAATCAGGTGACCCTCTTTTGGACTTGCAGAGGTGCCTTACTCAGCCTCAGCCCAGGGGCCCTGGGCGGCGCGCTCAGCCCCGCGCTCATGAGCAGCAGCACGCTGGCGACCATCCAAGGTCAGTGGAGGCGTTTTCCTTACTGTCTCTCTCTTCGTTGTGGTGGACGTTTGCTCTGCCAGACGTGAGGGTGGGGAGGGCTTGGCAGCCGTCAGCTGACCGTGCTGCCTGACTTGTGGGCCAGCCAGATGCCCTGGCCGGAACGCTTGGTGGAGGAGCAGGTGCGAGCCGTGAGCTGGGCTGGAGCTGCTCTGGGCGGGCGTCGTAGGCACTGGGACTCGGAGCTGGCGCTCGTGTTCTTACACGAGCGGACCTGGGCCAGGGGCCCCGCCACACGGTTACACGCAGACTCGCTGTGTGGAAGCCCCCACACCTCACCTCCACCCCGAGGGAGCCCCCTGTGGGGCACAGGGTCGTCCAGTGTGAGAGGGGCCTCCGACGTCAGGAGTGCTCCTCACTCTGGTCAGGTCTGCCCTGGGGCCCCCTATCCCCGACCACATGGGCTCCTGGACTGTGGCTTTTCCAAGCCCAGGTGGGTCCCCTTTGGCCTTGGCGTGCCACCCCGTCTCCAGTGAGTCCAAGTCCATGCGTTTCCTGTGCTGCAGGGCGCGCCCCGTGCAGCCTCTGGGCACCGCATCTGAGGACACTCGCTGTTACACGGTGCGGGGAAGCCACGTGCAAGAGAACCCTGTGTTAATCAGAAAACGTGATTTCTTAAAATAGTCTGTTCTCACATGAGAGTTCTTGGGGCCAAAAATAAGTCATTAGCCAGCCCACCTAGGATCAGGGTTTCGGGGTGGCACGTCCAGCGCGTCTGGTGCAGACACGGCCAGGGCCCCTCGCCAGCACTGGCTTCCACACGGGCGGATCGTTGCAGGCTGCGTTATCTGGGGCTTTCCCTTGGGAGAGGCTTCATGGTGAATCACTTGCTCTGCAGCAGTGTGTCCCTTGGCCATGGGAGTGTGCAGAGGCGCAGCATGGGCTGTGCCCAGGCCCGGAGCACCCCCGGTGCCCCGCACCCCACGCCGCGTGCTTGGCGCACGCCCGGCACGCCGCCTCCCGCGCCTCTCGCTTCCTCTGTACAGTATGTGAGGGGTGGACCAGGCTTTTAAAGCCATTAGAGAAACCGTCGGGTCTCCGTGTGGGGGCGGGGGTAGTCATGGGGGTGGGGAGTTATTGGGGGGTTGTCAGACAGCAGGAAAGTGTGATAAGTGAGAGTGCCCAGTTATTTTAAGGAAAAGTTGGGCACTCCCTTCAGTGGAGAAGCGACAGGATCACAGAAGGATTCTCACGTGTTACAGCAGGTCCTAATCTGAGGTTACCCCCCGCCCCCAGAGCCGCCCGCATCGCCGCATCTCTGCTCCCCGTCCGCAGCAGATGGCCGCCTGCCCTCACGCCAGGCATGAGGGCGGGTGCTCTGCTCAGGAAGGGTAACATAATTCATTTCAGAACGGAAGCCTTTTGAAAGGCAGGTTTCTTCTTGTGTGTCGTACTAAAAATGCTCAGATATTTAATAATGTCGGTTGGCTTGATAAAAGCTAACTACATCTTAATGCTTTCATCACCATAACTAGTTTGTCTCTTGAGTGGAGGTTGTTGAAAATCAATCTTCATTAAAAACAAAATGATTGGATTTAACAGATACTCCAACATAAGTGAGAACAGTTGAGAGTTCAGATAGAAACGTGACTGATCTGTTAGACAGCGCTTTCTCCTCTCCCGCCACCTGTCCTGCTCGTGGTCGTTAGGTTTGTCAGTCCGTTGGCCTCCAGTTTCCGTGGTGACAGGATAGCGCTGCGCTGGAGGGAGAGGATCACGGGCCGCAGTTCCGTGCTGGTCGCAGGAGACCCCAGCACGTCAGCTGTGCTTCGGCTTCTCGGGACGACACATTAACGCTGCCCTTCCTGCCTGTTTGGGGTCTGTCTGTAGCTCTGGCTTCTGGTGGCTCTCTTCCAATAACGTCACTGGATGCAACTGGGAACCTGGTGTTCGCCAATGCGGGAGGAGCCCCCAACATCGTGACTGCCCCTCTGTTCCTGAACCCTCAGAACCTCTCTCTGCTCACCAGCAACCCGGTCAGCTTGGTCTCCGCCGCCGCCGCCTCCGCGGGGAACGCCGGGCCCGTGGCCAGCCTCCACGTCACCTCCGCCTCCACCGAGTCCATCCAGAGCTCCCTGTTCACGGTGGCCTCTGCCAGCGGGGCCGCGTCCACCACCACCACCGCCTCCAAGGCCCAGTGAGAGGGGCGGCGCGGGCCGCCCGGCCTCCCCGCCGCCCGGGCCGCCCGGCCTCCCCGCCGCCCTGGCCGCCCGGCCCGGAGACGTGACGCGGCCCGCGCCACGCGGAGCCAAGGGCGACAGGAGCAGCACACGCCGAGGAGCAGGCTGGAGACGGACGACATTTGCCTGAGTTTGTAATAAAACACTGTCTTTTCAGGATCGCTTCATGGACTGGAGAACTTGCTAACCAAAAATTTAAAAAAAAAAAAAGCAGAAACAAAAAATCAAAAAAAAAAATAAGTGAAAGGACTACTTATCATTTCCAGCAGTCGTGATGACAAGCTAAGGTGGGTTACCAATTCTGATATAGGAAGAGGATTTCCTGTTTGTCTAAATTCCTTTTTTTCTTAAAAAAAAAAAAAATCATTTTTATGGGTCTGTCGTGCAGGCCGTTACGTCTAACAAGGTGTTTATAATCGTATCAATTGTGTTGGGGGTTCCTCTCTTAACTGGTACAATGTAGGCAGGCCCGCGTTACTGTATCTCTGTTGTTGTTGTTGTTTTTATATAGAGAGAGTTCGGACGTGTCTATCTCTTGCTCCTGGATCCTACTTCAGTGAGCTCCCACGCTGTGGGGAGGGAGGGCTGGGGACCGGGGGACTCACGTCCTTAATGGGGATGTTCTTGCTGGTTTCCTCGTCCTCGATGACTCTTACAGAGGTGCTAGAAAATTATTTTCTTTTGCCACTTATGCAAGAGGCTCGGTGCAGAAGCCGAAGGCAGCGTGCGCAGCAGCCCATGCCGCGCACGCCCCTCCCCGGCAGGCGGTGCCTGTGGAGCACTTTGTGGAGGAGGGGACTCCTGCTGAACGGGGGCGCTCCCTCCCCAGCCACTGAGCGACCCCGGGGCCCGGCCCGCGGCCCCTCAGCGCAGGGCGGGCGGTTCCGAAAAGCAAAGACTACTGCAGACACCTGGCTGGGTGGTCCTCCTGGTCCCCCGTCTCCTGAGAAACGCTCCTGCTGTCCGTGTGTGTGTGTTGTGTGTTCCGTTTTCTGGAAGTTGTTCATCCAGACTTCTTTAAGTCACTTGGCAAAGAACAAATTGGCTGAAATCGGGAGTTGTGTCCCTTCTGCTTTCCAGGATGGTCGGTCACCAGAGGCTGTGACAAGGGGTCTGAGGTCCTGCCTTTTCCCCCTCACCACACACTTCCTTTTCTCCAGCTGGCTCACTAGCCCCTCACCCTGGCGCCCCCAGCCCTCTGACTGGAGGGTGCTCGCTGGGCTGGGGCCTGCGGGGCCTCGAAGCCCCCCAGCAGGACCCTCGCCCACCCCGCAGCGTCTCCTCGGCTGTGGCGACGGTCCTGCTTGGGCGGTCCAGATGGCGGTGGCGTCTCTGCTCGCTGTACAGAGCGAGATGGGCTTCGGGAACAGCTCCCAGGGCCTTCCGAGACTGCGTAAACGAGCCCGGGAAAAGGAAAGTTCGTGAGAGCGGGAGGGAGGCCATCTTGGCGGGTAGACCCCTGTCGGCCAAAGCACCGTTACCAGTGTCTGTGCCCTGGCACACCCCGGAGCCGGGTCCGAGCTCCCTCCCATTGGAGCCAGAGGTTCCCGCTTGGTGTCTGTGGGCACTGGCTCACGTCTCTGCTGGTCCCCAGGCTGTACTGTCCCCCTTTGAGCTGGGGACGGCGGGAGTGCTGGCCGGGCAACTTTGTTCTCTCCACTCTCCCTGTGTCCACGGGGAGCCCGGCCCTGTGCGTTTGTGCCCTCACTGTGCTGGGGACACGGCGTGCCCGTGGGAGACAGGGACACTCGTGTTGAAAGACTAGAAACGTGTTAGTCCCCTTGGTTTTCCTTTTCCTTCTGTCTTCCCATTTTATTTCACGAAGTATTTAATTATCACCCTAAATGTCCTCTTCTCACCCGTCACCTTCCCTAAAATCCCTCCGAAATCAGTGAACTGCAAGCAGGGAAGCTAACAAATGTCCATCCACCTTTTTTATGTGTGGTGTGTTTTTTATGTTTGTTTTTTTTTAACTAAGCTTGAACCAAAGTCAATTTTTAGCAAGCTGCTGTACTAATGGACTAGTTTATAGCGTGCGGTTCAGACACATTGAGGAGTTAGATGCTACTGACAATTTCTTTTTTCATTGTCTTTATTAATTTTATATAAAAAGTTGCTGCTTGTTTTAATCTTTTATGTTGGTAAGTTGTACTATCCTCTGGGCAGACATTAACTTGATGTTTAACTAGTTTATTTCGTTTGGTGTGTAAATAGATTGGCAGTGTCAGTTACTAACTTTCTCCTCTCTGTCTCGCTGTTTCTCTGGTGAAAATTTCACCTCTGATCTTGACCCGACATCTCAACCTTTGCCATCAGTCACACTGCAGCCGCCGGGTGGCAATGAGTCCTTCCCTTGGGAGTGGCGAGTTTGGAGGCAGGATTCAAGGAGGGAAGTGCTGAGACCCACAGGTCTGGATTAGAGGGTGGAGCACTCATGTCCCAAAACCGCTACCAAAGGACGCGGAGTCCCACGGGGCCTGTGCCCAGCGGGCGAGAGGACAGGGACAGGAAGGCCGCGTGCACGTCGGCTTCTTCTCCTGTGTGCTTCAGAAGCGGCTCCCTCTCCCAACGAGATTTACCAGCAGATGCTGAGCTTTAAGTGTCACGAGGTCTTCTGTTCCTGGCCCCGTCCGTGTTTTCCAGTCAAAACAGGGTGAGGGGTTCTGCCTGGGGAGTCTCTTCATGACGATAAACCTTAAACCAGCATAAGACTCTGTGTTTGAAAGAAATCAATCCTTAGAGGTAACTTAAAATTTTTTTTTTCTTATTTAGAAACAAGCTGTGAAATGAAAGGTCCATCTGTAGGTGTACACGCGAGACACTAGCCCAGCTTGTCAGTGGCGGTTAGCTTAAGATTGTTCCCGTCGCCACCCTGGACATGCCGCGGGTCACACTGCGCCTGGCTCAGCAGTTCAGCCTGCTTTTATGCGATATCATCTCTATCATCTCAAAAATGCTTTTTGAACCAAATGACTCTTCTAAGCTAGAAACTCAGACTTGACTTTTAGACACCAAAAATGAGGGTCTGGAAATTAAGGGGGGAGGGGGGGATTTGACCAAAAAGAATTTTTTGGTCCCGTTTCTGCACTTCTAAGAGGAAGGGCCAGGTAGGTCGTTACAATCCATTGTGGTGTTCTTTTCTTTTGCCCTTTAGTGTTATGCAGGTTTTATTTCACCCCTGAATTTGGTTAACAGTGAAACCAAAGACTAGTTTTCAATGCATTTATAGTGATACTGTATCTGCCCATGGCGATGGGCCCTCCCTGGAGAGTGGTGAATGTACCTGTTTGTGTCCTGCTTATCAGGAGGTGCGGTTTGGTCCTGAACTTCACTGGCGCCCTGTATATATCTGAAGGAACGAAGCAAAAGGCCGAGGAAGGGCTTTCTCAACGGAACCCTACTGCTGTTCCCAGCCTGAGAAGTTGAGTCTGTAGCAGCTATCTGTGTTTCTGACATTATATAGAGCAGCTCTTTAGAATACACAGATCATTCATCCTCCATCACACTTCCTTGTATTTATTCGTAAGAAAGATCAACACCATCCAATCTCCTCAGCTCATTCCTAGGGAAACGGAAGCAGAGGGAGCCTGCTGGCGTTTCCGTGTAGGGCTGCTCCGTTGGTGCGTCACGGAAGCGTGATTAGTAACTGACAATGTTTTAAAGGGAAATGAGATCAAGTGAAAGATTTTAGTGAGATCTTGCCAGTTCTACAGAATTCATTCATCATTGGGAGAAAAAAAGCACAATTTACCTCTTTTCATTATGCTATGTTGTCCTGTCATCCCTCATTTATTTGGGAAGGTGAGGAAAACCTCGTCCCTAGTATCCAGAAGCACAGATGTTCACACGACACGATATTTACATTCATTCAGCCCAATGTTTAACATTGACTTTTCTATTTAAATTGCTGGGAAAGCTGGATACATTTGCAAATACGGGAAATCCATGTAGGTTTTTTTTTTTTTAGTTATAAATCCTGATTGTAAACATTGCAATTAGCATGTAACAAGCACGTGGCTTACAGAAGAAACTGTAGTTCATAGCCCAAAGTTGTTCCCAAGCCATGTCATCCTCACAGACTTTCTTTACCTAGAAAAGAGTGAAACCGTTGAGATAGGAAGGAGGGAAACATGCGGACAGGGAGGAGTCGGCGGACCGTTGCGTCCGCCTGGGGCCGAGAGGCGTGCGGCACCCGCAGAGGTCAGAGTGCAGCTCTCGAGAAGCCCCCGCCGCAGATGCTCGTTAAATCAGCATCTGAGGTCGATGAAGTTAAAGTTGCAGCCCTCACACCACGTTTGTTAGAGCTGAAAACGTCGAAAGACCAAAGACCTGAGATTCACAGTCATTCTCGTGGGAGAGAACTGGTGGCGTCGTTTGCTCCCGACCGCGTGTGTTCGTTTCTGTGTGCGTGGACGCGTTCCGGGCGTGGCTCTTCCTGCAGCGCGAGCCCCGGCCACTCTGAGGTTGTTTCCGGTCTCAGACATTTGGAGGACGACCCTTCACAAGGCGGCAAACCGTTCTTAGCTCTCACCTTTGCTTTCGAGGAGGAAAACTGTCCTTTGCCATCCCTTGAAGGAGCATCACTGCGGCCAGCTCGGCCGCGGTCGCCGTGGGCAGCACAGGCGCCGACAGGGCAGGGGTGGGACGAGTCGGTCGCCGCGGCCGGAAAGGCCGGTCCGAGCCCCGGTCCACCTCGCGCTTGATCCAGGGGAGGAAGTGGGGCCCCCGAGATGCCCAGTGGGCAGTACGCAGAGCCTGGCGGGAGGGCCGGGAGCGGCGTGGCAGCGGCCCGGTGGTCCGCAGGTTCTTGCTCCCTTCTCGCCGTCCTCGGCCCCGGCACGGCCGCTCCTGGCCTTCGCTAAAGCAGTGAACTTGAGTGGCTCTTACGTTGCATCTGTAACCTGGTCAGCCTTTCCTCACTTCTTCGTCTCTTTGAATGGTGATACCTTAATCCGTGAGGACAATGCTGGTGGGTAACAGCTGGCTTCTGGCACCTTCATAAAAATACCTCAGCAAAGCTTAGCATTGTTGCAGAACTGGTTTTAAACTAAAAAAAATAAAGGAAAAACTTTATAGATAGTGGAAATAATTCTAGCTGTAGCATTTAGTTGAGCTGATGTTTATTATGATTGATAAACACGATTGATGCTGTATGTATTTGGGATCCTGTTTATAGGTCACAGTTTATAGGGTTAGGGAGGGCTGGGGTGGGGGAGAGGAGGTGATTATGGTAGAAGGAAGTTCTTGCTCGTGGGTGTTTGTTTTTCCTTATATCTATCTTGCCAAAGGAAACGCGATGGTCCCTGTGATGGGGTTTGTTGGCCTCTCCGTGGTCTGACCTGCAGTGCCATGCGTGATAGCATGCAGGTAACACATGGGTTGTCTAGTAGGTTCAGGGTCCCCGATGGCATTCACGTCCCTTGCAATGGCTGCCTGTGTCCCCAGACCCTGCCAGCCTCTTCTAACGCTTCTTATGTCTGTCTGTAGCAGAGCTTAGGCGAAGAAGGGTGGGTGTCTGCGTGCCTGGGTGCCTGGGTGAGAAGTGGGGGCAGAAACACGCGTGCCGTTGAGTCTGGAGAGGGGAGCAGAGAGGCGGGGTGGGTGTGTCTCCATCTAGGAAAGTTAAAGTGGCACAGCTTCTTCGTGTGTTCTCTGTCATGGTGTTGGATGTTGTGCTAATTGCGTGACTTTTTAACCTGACTTCCTTTTCTCGTACCAAGGCTAATTCTGTGTAGACCAAAAATGCAAACTGAAGAAAACCAAACCAGGAAGTTGAAAGCCAGCCTGTGAGGCCTGACCTCCAGAGATCGGTCGGTTGGTGGCAGAGAGGAGGGAGGGACGGGAGTGAGAAGTGACGCTGGGCCAGGAGGAATGAAGAGCCCTCCAGCCCTAAGCTCAGACGGGCTCCGTCTCCAGCAAGGCGGCTGAAATGAGTGGCCCGTCTCGCAGGGCTCACGCGGGTTTGGTGTGGATGCCAAAGACACTGCCCTGTCACTGCTTGTCCTTACGGTTTCCAAACAGGCAGAGGGAATAGGAGCAAAAAGCTAGATTCTGGAAAAAGCTTTACCTTTGTCCCCGTCCCCTGCCGTGTCCCCCTGCTTTCTGAAGGCAGTCCTGCTGGTCGCCCTGGCTTTGGAGAAGACATTCGTGTCGTTTCACTCTGCTGGCTCTGTAAGGCGGATGGAGCTACTCAGTGGAGCGGTGAAGTTCCCGGAAGTGCTGGGAAATTGGGGGGAGGGCCAAGGATGGGGCCCAATTCTTTTCCTATCTCCCTGCCTAAGGCCTATAACTAGAACCAGTCCAGCCCGTCTGCGTTCCCAGGCATTTAGGTGGGCTGTGTCTGGCCTGTCACTTGTAAAGGAGAAGCATTTTCAAGAGCAGGGATACATGGAAAACCGAAAGACCTTCCTTGACTCTGCCAGGAGCTGTATTGTTCCAGAATGTTCTTAAATCTGGGCTCCAGGGAGTCGAGCAGTTCATTGTACTGTTGATGCGACACAGGGTGGAAGGGAAGAGAAATACGTTGCTCACTTAATAACCCATCAAAACAGGGCCAGGCTGCAGAACGTCACGAAAGCTTTGCTGACACCCTTGTTCTGACAGGACGTGGCAGTGGCGTTGACATCGTGCGGCTTCTCAGAACGCTAGGCGGGTCTGTGAGCGCGTGATGGGGTGTTGAAGATAGAGGCTCTTGAGACAGAAGTTGTGGAGACAAGGTGTGTGTGAGGGACGGCACTGTGAGCACGGAAGGGCCCTCCCTGGGCTGGGGACAGAGGGGCCCATGTGATTCTGTCCCCAAATCTGCCCGCTCCACACAGGGCTCCGCCGCCCAGCACCGCCTGCCAGTTCAAACCCAGACGCTCACGTAGCTCAGAGCCCAAGGGCCTGTGAAGAGCGGCGAGGCCGGCCGCCGAGTCCGCTCGTCCTCTCTGGTGCTGGCTCGTCAGCGCGCTGAGCTGGCTGCAGCCTCACAGAGGCCGCTGGAGGCGTTTTGGGCCCCCCGAGTTCTGACAGCACAGACAGCCCCGTGGCGCTGTTGAAGTGAGACAGCCAGATGCTCCTTTACAGTCAGGGTCGCGGTCCGCACCGCGTGGCGGGGCACACAGCGCACTGTCAGAAGCCAGGGCGGCAGGTCTGTGAGTCGGGCGCGTGTGTCGGCAGCGGGTCGCGGGGCCGGTGCCAGCCGGGTGTGCGACACTGCCGACGGCTGGGAGGGGGACGAGTGGGCAGAAGGCTTTGCGACCGTGTTGGTGTCTAGACAGCAGTGCATGTCCCTGAGGCCAGGTGAAGGGGCAGATGGACAGACAGACTTCCGCTTCTTACCTCTGCTCAGGTTGGGGCTGCTCGCCGGCCGGGGCAGGGCGGCCCCACGGCCGGGAGACGCCCCGACGCCAGCCACCGCCGCAAGCCCTGCCCCTGCGCCGGCAGCCAGGAGGCCAGGAGGGGTGGCCCGGACCCCAGGGACCAGGGGCTGTTGTATACCTCATTCTCGCTCTGCTGAGTCCCTCGCGCTGACTTCCTCCAAGCCCCCCGAGTCGCCAAGCCTGCCTCCCCTCCGCAGCCCTGTTGGACTCTGGCCTATAGCACCAGGGGACCTGGAGCCTCGGGCGGACCCTCCCCCATCCTCCCACATCGCTGCTGAGAGCTCCCGCAAGCGGAGGGCGAATTGCAATCTTGTTTCTGTTCGCGGCAAAAGGGTCGTCACAGGCCTCCCGCCAGGTCCCCCCCCCCCCCGCCCGCCGGCTCACAGGCCTCCCGCCAGGTCCCCCCGCCACGTCCCCCCCGCCGGCTCACAGGCCTCCCGCCACGTCCCCCCCCCGCCATGTCCCCCCGCCGGCCTTCCGGGACTGTCCAGCTGCTCCCGCCCCACCCCCATGCCCTGACCACTGGCCGCTGGGCGGGGGCTGCCCTTCCCCGGGGGGAGGGGACGACACCAAAGAGGCGCCTCACGCTGACTGCCGCTCACCCACTTCGCGTTTTTTCCTTTGACGTGACCAAAAAAATCCAAATATTTAAGTTTTCATTGTTATTAATGTTGTTATTATTTGACAATCTCGTGTCCCGCGGGCTCTCCGGAAGCTGCGCTCCCCCCCCCCATCACCTTTTCTTTGAATGTAGCTGCCGACCCTCAGGCCCCCAGGGCCCCGGACGCTCCGCCAGGTCCCCGTGCTGCTGCTATACGCCAGGGCATGGTTTTTTTGTTTTGTTTTGTTCTGTTTTTTAAATTTCCAGCCAAAACCAAAGATTTCTTAATGATTGTATAAACTCAAAACGAACAAAAAAACCAAAGAAAAGGGAAGTCTTCAGCGTCCATCGTGCGCGGCGTCCTCGTCCTCGCGCCGGGAGTGGGCCCCCGCGGGCCCTGCTCCCCGCCCCGTGCGCCGAGCCAGTCGGCGCTTCAGAACCGTAGGCAAAACCCCGTCACCGCGATACTGCAGCCACAGCCGCCACCCGGTCACCGCAGGGGCTGAGCACAGGGCGGGGGGCGCGCCGCCGGCCCGGGGTCGCCACGGAGTGGGGAGAGCTGAAGACGGGGCGCAGGACTGGCCGCTCTGCTGGGCGCTGTGACCTCTGGCGGTGGCGCCGGGCGCCGCGAGCCTTTCCTCCCCCCTTGCTGGAACCGCCGGCCAGTGGCCGTCCTGCCTGTGAGAGCGACGGTCAGGCGTGCGCCCCCCCACCCCGTGGTCTCCCCTGTCCGCAGCAGCAACGTGCAACTATGCATTGAGTCCACAACCTTTTTGTGCTAGGTAGACGCCTGTGGCTTTTTAACTCGGGGGGTGGGGGGTTGCCGATGAAGGAACTTTTTACATGGATCTTTTTAATCTCAGTTGACTGGGGGAGGGGGTGTTTGGTTCTAGGGTCATGTGAGCTCTATCCCAAAGCAAAACCCAGATGTTAATACTATTAGCCTGATGCAGATACCAAAGACGATTTCTTCCCCGCAGAGCCGCACACGCGTGTGTGGAGTGCGACCGCCCGGCACTAGCCTAACCTCAGCAACTCCAAAGCTTAGATGTATATTTTGGTATATTTCTGGGATATAAAAAAAATGTCGTCTAACTTCTTGTTTGTTTCCGTGTAATGCTCTTAAAGTCATAGCATGAAAATAACTGAACTGTCCTATCAGTAGTTTGAGAGAATAGTATTTTTGTATGCTTGGGGTCTCTGTGTACGCGTTAACATAGCAGTTCTCACTGCCTGGGTGTCCATAATAAGAAAGAAAGTGGAAGCCGCGTGCCCATGCTGGTCACTGGCGGACCCCGCAGGCTTGGGTCTGGCGTGCTCACTCGCTGGTGACTGTTCCCCACTGGGGTTTTGTGTTTTAAAGAGACAGTGATCGTGGTTTTCTAAAGATGTTTTTCTTTCTGTCTTGAAATATCTTAATTCTCTTACCTTTTTTTTTCTTTTTTTTTTTTTTTTGAATATTGATTCAGGGGTGTTTTTCCACTGTTGTCACAGGGGGGACACAAGGGGGAACTGGCCCCTTGGCCCCCCAGAACTTTGTTTTATGTACTTAACTTTAAAATGTGAGTTTGAGTTCTCTTTTGTGGAAACTTGACATGTGGTGTAAACGATTCTTCCCGAAATCGCCCAGCAGCTTTCGGAGGCAGTGACAGCTCCTCAGCAGTTCACTGGGTCCTCGTGCGTTTCCCCTCCGTGACTTTGCAGTCTGGGTGGCTGTTGTGCAGCCTCACTGCCCCGGAGCACCTGGTTAGCCATTTCCCCTCCTGTAGGAGAACTTTATAAGAATCAGCTGATACCTTGGAGTGGGGGGGCCTCGTCATCTGGGCCGCTGGGAAGCAGACAGCTTTGCGTGTGGGGATCAGCTGGTGCCCTCTGCGGCCTGAGGAGGTGGGGCGAACACGTGGTGCTGTCCTGTCCAAGTGCCCTTTCTCCGCGTCCCCCTCCCGGGGCTGCCTGCAGGGGCCGTCGGCTTGGGAGAGACTGTGTGGTGACAGTGAATCAGAACGAAATGGTAGATTTGGTGTAGATGCATTTGTCTGCTGTAATTTTTTATATATATTAAACTTAACTGTAACTGTACAGTTCGTTTCTGTTGTAAAACATCATTAAACCATTTTCCAAGTGTTTCCACATCGTTGGGGTTTCTGTCGAGGTGTCTTGTTGGCGCCGTGGGTGCTTCACCCGCATCCGTGCGGACGGCTGGCTCACGGGAGCCTTCTGCACCGCGTCCGGCCGTGCCCTCGGCATTGCCCGGGTCACTAAGCGCAAGATTCCGCCGCTCTTCCCCCGGCCAACCCCGGTGTCCCGTGCCCCACGGGGCACTGCGGCCACCACGCCTTCCTCCCAGGCCCTTGGAGCTGAGCAGCCGTGGACCCTTCGGACCCGGGGCCCTCGATGGGCCCTGCGAGAGGATGCGGCCCGCCCACCTCGCCTCGAACTCGGCTTCTCCAGGTCTGTCGCGCGCACGCCGGGCCCTCCTCGCGTTCCCGGGCCACTTGGAAGGAGGCTGTCCCTGCACTGGCCCCTGGGCCTGCGTCCAGGGCGCACAGCTCAGCCCCTTGGGCCATCACAGCCCTGAGCCTCTCCCGGGGGAGAGCTCGGGCCCTTCCAAGGGCTGTGGCGGGCCACTCAGCGCAGGTGCTGGCCGCTCGTGGCTGGCACGAGCTGTCATCCCGTCTGGGCTGCTGTCCTGTAGAGGCCCCAGGGGGGTGCGGTCCACCCCCACACCCGCCCCACAGCTGCATGGTGCCCGGCGCCCCGGCTGGCATGCTCCGTGCGCCTTTAAGTTGCTAATGTGATTTCCTTAAACGATTTCAGGGTGCAGCAAGAACCCCCCCGCTCATCAGCGGGTGCGACAGATGGGAAGGCGGAGCCATCAGCCGCGTCCTGAGGAACAAGGGCAAAGTGCCTGGTAGGTCCTGTCACCCCGCCGTCCTCTCGTAAAAGGGGGTCGTGTTCTGACCCCTGCCGGTGGCACCAACCAAGCTGAGTTGCCCGCGAACACTCGCTGCCCTTCCTCCCGGACACGCGGGCCCGGCCCCGCCGCTGTCCCCGCATGCCTGTCGCGCAGGGAGCCCCACCCAGCTCGCTGCCAGGCGAGGGCAGGGAAGCCGGAGGGCGGTGGCGAGAGCGGTTGTCCACTCCTTGCCTTGTGGCCAGTCGGTCAAGCAGGCGACGGTGCTGAGCCACGCTGGGCCGCAGAGGCCACTCCTTCCCCGGACCCCGCAGGGCCCTCCACGCCTGTGCGCTCGGGGGCTGGGGGTGCTCTCCAGGATGGTGTGGCTGAGGCCCAGGGGCAGGGTTTTTAGGTCCCCAACTCGGGTGATACCTGATACTCTGTCCTCTCCCCCCACCCCCCGCCAGCTTGCCAATGCTGGAGGTGGGTGCTGGGCAGGCATTTGTTGGATGGGTGGAGTCCCCTGGGAGGCCAAGCCACGGATAGAATGGCTCCCCCCGTACGTCGCCATGAGCTGTGACACGTGTGCCTGGCGGACGCGCGTCTCATTCCCATGAGAACCCCAGACCCACAGGGCTTGTAATAGCTGTGGCCTCGGATTTCTTTTCTGACCAAGTGAGGGTCTTGCTCTCCAAGCCTCACCCAGTTTTACTGGTGGCTTGATGAGTGACAGCCTGTCACAGCCTCCACAAGCAGAGGGAACACTGCTGGGACAGGGCCACTTGGGGGGAGGGAAACCCAGCTCAAGCCCTGTTGTCTGTGCTCCCCAAACCCTGCAGCCTGAGGCTCGTGCTGGTCCTGCCGGTGCCGCCCTCCCGACCCCCACGTGCCCCCTGGCCCCTCGGCCCTCCCCTCAGTGCCCACGAGGCCTGGCCCATCCCGCTGGGCACAACCACCAGCCCAGACACTGCCCCACGGCAGCCTGGGCCACGCGTTCTGAGATGGGGCGGGTGTGCGGCCCCCGAGGCTGCAGGCTGGCTTCCGGGGGCCAATCGCCACCCCGGGCCCGGCGGCTGACAGACGGCTGGGGAAGGTGGCGTTCTGGCCAAGGCGTTTATTTTGCAGGGAAGGCGGTAGCAGAGCGGGTCAGTCAAAGCCCAGCAGAGCGGACAGGCGTCCACCCAGGCCGCGTGCCCTTTGCTGCGCCGCAGGCTCCCAGCGGCCGGCCGGGACATCGCCCTCGACGCCCTCACGGTGAGTTGACCGTGGCCTTGCCACCCCGCTCAGTTCATGCTGCGGTGACACTGTTCACAGCTTACTTCCCCGGAGGGCGGGGGAGCCACTTGCTCGTCTTCCAGCCCCCAGGGCACCTGCATGCACACCCCACCCCAGCCTGCGCCGAGTAGGGGAGGGCCCGTCCTGCCCGGGGCTCTGGCGCAGCCTTCCCTCACTCCCACCCCCTCTGGCCGCTGTGGACCCACTGGGGCTTGTCCCGTCCCCCTACCTAGACCTTCCCCGGGAGGCACAGCCCCTTGGCCCAATGACAAGCTACTAAGAAATGAGGGGAGAGTTGACAGCAAATGCAAAATTTACAGCAGGAGCGAAGCCACTCAGACACCGACAGCACAGCACCGACTGCGGCGTCGGGGGTTCCTCTGGGGACATCACAAAGCACAGAACTGACGACTGGACTGAGGCTGTGCCCGCCTCCCAGGTAAGAGCCACGGTCCTCAGCGACCGAGAAGGGAGGACGTGTCCTCGCAGCGGGCTCCTCCGGGACCGGCCGTAGCCCAGGGACGACACCCTGAGCTTGACAGTCTGGGACTGGATGGGACCAAATGTCTCAGCTTGAAGCATCCGTCGGTGGTGGAGAAACAGGAGCGAGCTGGGCCGTGCGTGCTTTTTCCCGGGTCTCGGACGGTCTGGGCGCCTGCGGGGCGGGCCAGGGAGTGCGGGTCCCCTGCGCCGCTAGCGAGGGGGCAGCGCCTGCATCTGGAGGGCGTCGTAGGTGTCCTTGGTGGCCGTGCTGAGCCCCTGGGGGAAGCGAGTGAGAAAAGCCAGCAGGTCAGGTGCCCCGTGGGGCGCACACCAGCAGGTGTCCATGGCACAGCCTGTGCCACCCGCCCAGGAGATGCGGCCCCCGTGCCGGTGGTTCTGTCCGCTGGGCGAGGCCTTGGCACTCCCTCCCAGCGAAACTGTCCCCTGCTGCGGCTGAGCCAGCCTCCTGTCCGCCCCCCGTGGCGCGGGCAGGGCGGTGTTGCCCAGGCCGCGGCACCGCGGTTCTGTCCGCTGTCAGGCGGTGGGCAGGCGGGGCCCCAGCGCCTCCCACCCAGGTCCCGGAGACAGAGCAGCAGCGGCCACGTTCGCGGCCCTCGTGGCGGCACTGAGCCCGGGCAGGCCACGCAGCCTGCCACGCTGGAGCGCGCGGAGCAGGCGACCTGGGCACAGCCCAGGGTGGCCAGAGAGCAGGGACATCCCCAGCGGGCCGGGCTCGGTGTGCGTGACACACCACCCTGCATCGGCTGGGTCCCTGACCACAGTGACGTTTTTCAAAGTTGGTTTTGATTTTTTTTCTTTTCAACTTCCCAGACATTTTGCCGTCTTACTACGTCTGAGGAGACGAGACAGAGCGAGGCTTCTGCTAGGGGCCCGGGCAGTGGAGGGCGAGGCCGCACGTGGCGTCCTCGGCCGACCTCTGCCCTCAGGGCCACACGGCACAGCCCTGGGCGGCCGCTGTGCCCAGCGCTGGGGGTCCCCAGGCCCGACCTGCCCAGCTGCTGGCAAGAGCTTGTGCCACCGGCGAGCCAGACGTGGACACCTGAGGCCGGCCGTCTCGACAGCGCCACCCTGAGGGCCAGCGGCATGGACCGGAGCCCCGCCCCCAGCTCCTACCTGGTAAAGGCCGTCGTGCCCCTTTCCTCTCCGGCGCTGGTTCTGGGGGAGAGAGACAGGAAAAGGCTGTGTCAGTCCCAGAGGCATTCCTGCCCGAGGGCCCCCACAGGTCCAGGTGACTGTCTCTAGCCAGCACTCCTGGCCCTGGGAGACAAGGGCCCTTAGGTCACCGGTCGGACGGTGGCTCCTGTAGAGCAAGGTGAGGCCTGGCTCCGAGCGGGCCCGGGTTTGCTCTGGTCCCACGGGAGCACCCACGCCCGCCGCTGGGACACGTGGCAGCCCCACAGCGGTCACGGGCTCTCGCTGCAGAGTCGTTCGAACCCCGGCCCCGTTCACTAGCCATGTGCCCTTGGGTGTGACTTTGAACCCCCTATGCCGGGCAAGGCACACGGGTCTCGCGTCACCGTGGAATTTAAACGAGGCCATCTCACTGGTCAAGCACGGACCAGGCCGTCCTGGGGATGCACAGCCTGGGCGGAGCGAGGGGCCCTGTGGTCCCCAGCACTGGACACACGTTAGACACGTGGTAATTACTGTTTTCATGGTGACCGATCTGACCTGCCTTTGCAAAGCTCACTAGACTTCGTTTTCTGTCCTTAAAGAGCATCGGCCATCCCCCGGGACCTCCCGTGCGGTCCAAGGGGCAGGAGCTGGATGAACCTCGCCCACACCGGCCACCAGGCACCTCTGCAGGCGGGACGAGGGGCAGATGGGAGACCCTGGGAAGCTGCCCTGGCACCCCCCCGCCCCCATGCCAGCCCTTGGGGCTTCGCGCACACGCACCTCGCCTTTCATGCCGATCTCACTGTAGGCCTCCGCCATCTTGTCTTTCTGCAGCGCCTGGGCAAGAAGGGGACATGGGACACGGGTTTACCAGCCAAGGCCAACACGCACGGTAGGCTCCCCTCTGCGAGGAAGCCTCCCACACCCCGAGTTAGGCGGCACCATTCACACAGACACCTCTGCCAACAACCGGCCCCACCCAGCCCTGATCTAAGCTGCCAGCCTACAGCCTACAGCCGTGTCACCCCGAACGTCCCGATCTCGTCTGCGCTGCCCGCCCTTGGCCGAGCCGGGACGCACAGGGCAGGACAAAGGTGAGGCGTGGCGGCCCAGCCGGAGGACAGGAATGCTGGCCGCGCAGGGGCCCACCGCGCCAGTCACGGCTCTGAGCAGGTACGAGCCCGCTGCAGAGGTAGGGGTGCCCCCTTTCCAGGCGGTCACCCTGCAAGGGTCCTCTTCCCGTCAGACCCACACCGGGGTGGTGAGGGGGCCTTCCCACTGGGCAGCACTTGGAGGAGACCAGCTCCTGGTGACAGGAGGGGCTTGCCTAGCCTGACGGCACCACCCTGGCGGTCCAGGCTGCCCCGGGACCAAAAGCAGCAATCCCAAGGGTGAGGCCAGCGGAGGAGCCTTGCCCTGGGCAGCTCGTGGAGAGGCAGGGTAGGGCCCAGGGCGGGGCCGGGGGCCACGGCCTGCCTTCCTCCCGCTCCTCCCCCAGCTCCCCAAGGGAGATGGTCCCTCTACTCACGTTGTACACGCCTTCATGAGGGGCCTTCCTTCTCTGCAGGGGAGACAGTGGGGTCAGAGGTGGGAGGCCGGATCCAGTGCCCCCCCCCACACCCTCTTTGCCCCCACCATCAGCCTGTTCCCTCGCGGGGCACTCGGTGGCATTTCCTTCCCGTGTGCACTGCAAGTCCCCTGTAGGCCTCCTGAGCCCAGCCTCGCCCAGGGCGGGCTTCAGGCCGTCTGCTGCTGGCCCAGCTGTCCCCTTGCAGATATACTGCCCTGCGTGTCACAAGTGGGATTTGGAGCTGAAGATGTAAGGTACCGAGTACCCCCATGCGGAGCAGGGCCAAGCCAGCCACGGCTCAGAAGTCCTGCTGGCCCTCCTAGTCGGAGGGAGAGAGAAAGGCTGAGGTTGGAGAATTCGGGGATGTTCGGTGGGCTCTCCTGCTCCCCACTCTGGCAGCAGCACGCCCTGCATGGGGCTGGAGGGGCAGGTGTGGCCACTGGCGGTGTCCGGCCGGACCGCCCTGAGCCTGGGCAGCCAGGCCTCTGCTCTCCAGGGGACCCTGCTCTGGCCCGCCCGGCGGCCCTGCGTGGACTGCTTCCCCGGGTCGGGCCCGGGAGCAGACAGTGCCGCTGTCGGTGCATCTCTGCGTGGCCACGGAGGTCTGAAGGGAGGTGAGGGCCAGGGGCCACCTCTCCCTCCAGAGGCCCTTGTGAGGCAGTGGGGTGGGGGGCTGCAGTGCACGTGCTGGCTCTGAGCCCTGTCGTTCCCCCCCCCCACAGACACAGGAGAGCGGCTCACCTGCTTCCCTCCCATCTCAGGGTCTCGGCCCCGTCTCTTATCCAAAACGTCGTACTCCTCTCTGCGCCCCAGGTTGAGCTCCTGAAACAGACGAGAGCGTCAGGGACGGAGACCCGGAGACCCTGGGGGCGGAGAGCTGGTCCGTGGGACACCAGCGTCTCAGAGGACACGCTGCTGCGCTGCGGCAGGCCAGGGCTCCATTCTCCAGACACCCTGCGCAGGGAGACCCGAAGCGGGGCTCCCCAGAGCGTGTGGGCCTCACAGCGCCCCCACGAGGCAGATGCAGTTACTGTTCCCGATTTAGGAGGTAGAACCCGAGCCCAGGAGGCGCGTGCTTCCTGCGCCCCGCGGAGGGCACCCGCACCGCCCGCGCGTCCACAGCCGAGGCCAACTTACGTTATAGACCTGGTTCGAGCCCTGCAGGTGCGCGGGGGCGTCCGCGACGCGGCCGAACTGGAAGAGAGGGGACGCGGAGCGTGAGTGCGCGCCTGGGGGGGGGGTGCCTTTCGCGGGACCCTTTCCTGAGCGTCTCGGCCGCCCACCAGGGACATGCGCAGCCCGGGCTGGCCTCAGGTCACCCCGGGCCCTTCCTCCGGGGGACTCGGTGGTGGCTGCGCAAAGTCCCAAGCCTGTCTGGACCTGTGGGCAGATGCTCGCATGTGTCACTGTGGAGCTGGCTTAGCATCCAGAGGACCTGCCCAAGGCGCACAGAGCCCGCTGTTTCGTCAGCTCAGGCCACCTCACCCAGAAAAACCACCAAGTCTTAGAGGTCAGAGTGTCGGGCACCCCCAGGGGCGTCCTTTGGGGTGGTGGTGTTCAAATTTTGTAAAAGAAATGATTACTGCTGTTTTTCAAATAAAAGCTTTTGCCAAAGTCCAAAATCTGAGAGAACGATGGGTGGGCAGGGTGCTAAGTGTGAACAAGGCCAGGGCCTCCTTTCGGGGTCCTTCCGCCACCTACCCCCAACCCCAGGACATTGGGGTTCTGCAAGGCATGGGCTGAGGTGGGCGCCGGAACCTTCTGGGCAGCTATACTGTGGGGCTGGGGCAGGACCTCCGTCCCCGCCCCCTGCTCCTGCCTGCCTGCCACCCTGGGACGCCTCAGCCTCACACATCAAAGCTCCCGCTCAGGCGCCAACAGCGGGCTCCCGACCCACTCTGTCGGGCTCGTCTACCCACCTTCCCAACCCACCCAATAGGAACACTTGGCTGGTCCCCGCTATGCCCATGGACACCAAGCGGCAGACGCCACTTGAGACTTCCCACGACCCAGGTCCCTCTGAACATCCCCGAGTGGGGGCCCCGAGCCCAGCGGTGCCCACCTTCGCTCTCAGAAACAGGGCAGTGACGATAACGCCATAGATGAAGAGGATGCCATCCAGCAGGTAGCAGAGTTTGGGGTCCAGCAGGCCAAAGCTCTGTGCATCTGTGCCAAGAGATGAGACTGGTTAGCCAGGCCCAAGTGAAACACGTCCCCACCACCCCAGGGTGGCCCACAGCTGGTCAAGGGACTCTTGACAGGGGCTGTACCCACTCCCCGCACCTCATCTGACCCCGGCCTCCCTCCCGGCCCCTGGACCAGCTCCCAGGGAAACCAGGCGGGTCCCAACGGGGGGTGTGACAGCTGGTGAGCCACCAGCCTGGAGACAGGAGGGAGCCGAAAGCAGGGAAGGTGAAGCCAGCCGCGCACGGGACCACTGCCCGAGGCCGTGGGGCCCAGCTCGGCGTGCAGCCCGCCTGCGCCGGGACTGCCCAGAAGACGGGTGAACGCCTGAGACCGGGGCTGACGGGTGGCGAGACCATGTCAATCTCGAACTTAATTAGCCCCGCCCCCCAAGGATTTGGGTCACTCTCCCCAGTTCCTGACTCGGGCTTCCTGGGTGCCAGGCAGGACCTTCCTCTCAGGGCACTGAGGCCTGGTGCCACCTGCCACCCTGGGCCTGAGGGGTCTTGCGAACATCAGACAGGGACTGTCAGGACTGGCAGCCCCCCGCCCCGTCTTGATTCATGGCCTGGTCTCCACGCCCGCTGAGCACTCCCAGCCTCGGCCGCTGGGCCTTCGCGCACACTGCTCCCGCCCTCGTGCACCCTGCCGCCTACACCACGCGGCTCAGGCCTCTCCCCCCACATTGCCGAAGGGCCCCCACCCTACTGCTGAGTGCGGAGAGCCTGCCTGTCCTGGAGCTGTTCACAGCCACGGGGGCACGGCAGTCCCCCGCACCAGCCCCCCTGGGTGTCACAGTGTCAGCAGGTCGGCCGCAGTTAGAGCCACAGGAGACCAACCCGCTCCCAGACGGCGAGGGAAAGCCAGCAAAGAGACCCGCGGCCTCTGGACATCTTCCCGGCAGGGCAACGTGCTGGCCCCCGGCCACAGGCTGGACGCGCCACGCCGAGCTGACAGGCTGTGGTGGGCCCAGCTGCAGGACGCCGTTACGTCCTAAGCTGTGGGGTCTCCTCCTCGCTCTTGGAGAAGTCCCCAGATCACCCTGCCCATGTCGCCTGCAGGGCAAGCTTCTTGCTCCTGGGGCACAGAAAGTGCCTCGGTGACCGGGGTGTCACCCCTGGACCCCGGCCCCCTCCGCCTCCCGCTGCCAGCCCAGGGTGTCACTTCCGGCTCCGAAGTCCCCTAGTGTCACCTGATTTTCACTTTAAGCCTAACAAGCTGGGGCCTTCCTGCTGCCTAGCAGGAAACCCAGAGTGGGCCATGTGGGGACCGTGTGGGGACACCCAGAGACGATCACAGTGTCTGTCCACATGGGCCATCGTGTCTAAACACATCACGTCCTGTGAGTGAGTGTGAGCCGAGCCCTGTCTGCTACAAGCCCTGCGGTCATCGTCACAAAAGCCCGGACCAAGTTCCAGAAGTGGCACACCACTGCAATTCCAGAAGATTCCGTGTCCCTGAGGGCAGCCTGGGGGAGGCGCCCCTGAATCGAGGTGTCTGTCCTCCAGCCAGAATGAGCTTCGAGGACAGGGGAGCAGGCCCACTTGGTCCCCCGGAGCCAGCAGCCCAGACACCCGGTGCCCATCCTGCGCCCTGTGGGTCCCCCAGCAGTGGTGGCATCCACCGGGCTCTCTCACATCCGACCAGGGGGACACCTCGACTGAACCCCAGCTCGAACTTCTGTACACGCCCTCTGCCTGATTGAGTTTGAGTCCCGGGAGAGCCCAGGTTGGCAGAGGCTGCTGCTGGGCCCGGTCACAGGTGGTAAAGAGGACCAGAGGAACGAGGCGGCCCCCTTCCCCAGGACACCACGCAGCCAGAGTGCTCCCCAGTCCAAGCCGCCTCTTAGGTCTCTCCCTCGGGCCCCTTCCCACTGGGTAAAGCTCTGAGCTTCCCCCTGCTCTGAATGCACAGCCAGCTCTTGACACTCAGTCACAGCAGCTTGTGAACACATGTCCCCTCTCCAGCAAGCCTGGAAGGCCTGGAGGAGGCATTTGCTTTCACTTGCTTATTCTCTGTCCCACCTACAGCAGAGAAGAGGAGGGGCCCCGCCTGAGACCAGAAGACTAGATTCCCATTCGCGTCTGCCTCTCGCTGGCTCTGTGCTTTGGGACGCCTCCCTAAACCTCTCTGTCCCCTCCACAGACGGGATTTCACAGGACGGACTCCACAGGATGTTCGTGCAGGTGCCACGCGATAACTGTGAGAGGAAGTGCCCTGCCCGGCGGCACACGTGGAGTCCACAGGTCTCGGGTGGCCTTCCGTGCCACCGCAGAGCTCTGGGTACAAGCGGCAGTAGGCGGGGACCACCTCTCACCCCACCCCCTCGCCACACCAGGGTTGGGGATGGGACTCGGTCAGCTCCCCAGCTCCAGAGGGAGACGCCCCCTTCCAGGGTGTGCGAGGATGACGTCGGCCTGTGACCGCCCCAGTAGGGAGCTTGACGGTGTGCGGACCTTCCGAGAGCCCCCGGCCGCACGGAACAGCAAGGACACCACTTCGGTTGCAGCTCGGCATTCAGGCAGGAAACCTGTCTGCTGCGCGTTTTCTGAGTTAACCCTCAGACTCGCTCCACGAGCTGGTGGGTCACTGATGCGGAAACTGCAGCCTGAGAGGTCACTCAGCTCGAAAGCGCCCGGGAGCATTTACCGCCCAGTCCCTTGTCCGCGCCCCGCCTCCGCTTACCCAGTGCCTCTGAGCTGGTTCTCACCCAGAGAGCATCCCCCGTTTGTAGGAATTTCTTCTCTGGCACCTCCGCCCTCTGTTTGAATACCTCAGGTGACAGGGAGCTCACCACCCATCGATCACTGGTGGAAGGCTCTAATTTTCAGTGTTTTAAAAATAAACCAACTTGGGTCCCAGTTCTGCCTTTAGAAGCACAGAGAACCCAGATTCTGCCGTTTCCACAAGGCACCCTGAAAATCCTCACCGGTGTGCAGCCTGTCTCCCCTTAATCATGAGCACTTCGGCGTCACAGCAGGGACAAAGCCTTCGGGGGCAGAGGACGTGAGTTCCCGTCCGGGCTGTGCTGCTTAACTGCTCGTGACCATGGAGGCACCGCATCGCTGCCTCCAGGTGTGACACTTCAATGAGAGGGGCTTGCCACCTGGGAGCACTGAGCACATGGGCACTCACGGGATCAACATGAGCCATAAAGCCCACGGTTCAGGCAGGAACAGCCAGCGTCCAGGCCCCGAGCTCCCCCTGCACCCCCATCCTTGAGGCCAGGGTCCTGCTGCTGCCCGGCCCCACCCCCAGGCTCAGACACTGCTGGTGATGACATCGTAGGCTAAGAATTTAGAAAACAGGAAGTCACGTGTGCTCAGGAAGGCAGTGGCAGCAGCTATGGGTGCCTGTGCTGGGCGCAATGCCCACCACCGACCCCCCACTCAGGCTCCCAGACCTCCCCCTCGGGGGAGGGGGTGCTGCCCCCTTTCACTGAGCAACTAACACGGGCCGGACACGGGGCAATAACAATAACCTCCAGCTAAAGACTTATGTTGTGCCAGGTGGTGTGTGACAGGCCGAGGGTCCAGAGCCAGGGCCGACCCAGGCTCCGCAGTCCAGACACCGTCAGGTCCAGAGTCTTGCCCTGGACGGCTCGCCACCCCTCAGGGCAGGGCAGATGGTCCTCTCCAGGCTGCAGAGTCCTCTCCTGTCTGGGGACAGATTCCTGACTCACAACTGGCCTTTTTATCCTTAAGGGGGCAGGGGCCTGAGAGGCCTGCAGGCCAACAGGGACAGATGGCCTGCTGCGAAATGTCAGCCCAGGACCCACACCGGCCAAGCCCCCTGGAGACGCCTGTCCCCACGTCACCTCGACCTGCAGAGTATGCCTACATATATACTTTTTGCTCCTCGGGGGAGGTTTTCCCTCACGCCCTCCTCAGTGATGGACTCAGATACTCGTATTTCATTGTAAAGCTGTGCAGCTGGCCACGGCGACCTAAAACTGTTCCCATGGACAAGGTTCTCAGGGAAGAAAGGGAGCAGTTTGGTTTCTTAGAGGCACCAGAATTCTGGGCAAAGATTTCTCTTCTTGTACTTTATATTTGTTAAACTTGTTATGGTTTCTGCAATAATTTAAAAACTTTTTTTGTGGTCACTTTTGTTATTTTCAAGTAAATCAACTCATTATAAGAGCACAAGAAAGTAGAAAAAAAATCAGAATCACCTAAAATACCGCATTCAAATGCAGCCACTAAGCCACTAGTAACATGATGGCAGGTGACCTTCCAAGGCGTTTGTTGCTTATAAACTGTAATCATTCTACATAAAAAAGTTTTCTCTGAAAAACATCTTTTTCAGTTAGTGTTATAATCGCATCACGTTTTCGTGTTATTTCACGTATTCCTGCTTCTTGCCACGTCGCAGTTTTACTGACCTGAATGCTGTGAAGTAACCCTTCCACTGTGCATCCCCCCCCCCACCGACGGTGGGTTGTTTCCCATTTCTCACCGTGGCAGATAATTTCGTGATAAACATCTTCATGCCTAAAGCTTTTTACAGATTTAGAATGCGGCGGGTAATACTTTGAAAAATGAAAGGTAAGACAAGTCCAAGAGAAAAACCAGCAAAAGATAAAAAACAGGCGATTCTCAGAGGAGGCGAAACAAATTGCTCATAAACGTACTGGAAGACACTGGGTCCCTGGGGGTGGCAGGGACAGGGGAGCACAGAGCGACAGGAGGGGGCTGCGACTCCACGGTGGGGGCGGGGTGTGTCGCCGACGAAGTTCAGCAGGTGCAAGGGGCCCGGGGCATCAGGACAGCGAGGAGGCGGGTGTGGCCAGGGCACACGCGTGAAGCCGAGTGACCCCAGGCGAGGCGAGAGGGTGACCAGGCAGGGGGCGTTAGCGAGGGCCTTGGCCAGCGTGGGAAGCGGCTCCGCGGCCGGCCTGCCCCCGCCCCCCGACACCCCCCCCACCACGCTGGTCGCCTCACGCAGGCACAGTGGCGCTCCCCTGCCTCCCGCCCCCCGCCACGCAGGCTGTGGCCTTATTCCCACCCAAGGGCGCAAACGCGTTCTTTTACTGGCTCGTCATTCGTCAACATGGATGGGCCACCCAGTCTTTGTCTCTGCTGTGGCCTGAATTGTGTCCCCCTAAATATCTACGCTGAAGTTCTAGCCCCTCGGCACCTCGGAGTGTGACTGAGTTTGGAGATGGGGCCTTTAAAGAGGCAGCTAAGTTAACATGAGGTCTGAGGGCAGGCCCCACTTCAACATGAGTGCTGTCCCTTTGAGGACAGGAGGCTAGGACACAGACACGCACAGAGGGACGGCCACGCGAGGACACAAGACGGCCAGCTACACGCGGAGGAGAGAGGCCTGGGCGGGGCCAGCCCTGCCCGCCCCCGGGGCTCAGACTCCCAGCCGCCAGGGCCGTGAGGGGATAAGCGTCCATTTGCACCCACACATGTATATATGGGGGAGCGTGGCTCCCCTATTGACCCCGGGACTGACGCCCTAAGTCACGGTTGGAGCGACAGCTACACCACGCTTCCAGCTTCCAGGACACTTGCATGTTCCTGATTCCATTTGATGCGACCAGCAGTGAGCATAGCACGCTGGGCAGGTCGCATGTGCTCTGCCCCGCAGATGAGACTGAGGCCCGGGGGCGATGTGACCCTCCGGGGGTGGCCAGGCACGGGGGACCCCAGAGCCCGGATGGGATGCCAGGTCCCCCAGGACCTCGTCCCCCGCACATGGCACACGGCATGCAGCCCTCACGTGATGCTCCTGGTCGCTAGCCACCAAAAAGCAAGCAGGTCCAGGGCTAGCGCCCTCCTGTAAAAATTCCAGGCAGAATTTCGCCACTTCTGTCAGCTGTTACTTATTCTGCAGATAAACCCTCATGGTATGCACAGATATAGGCACAAGGGTGTCTACTGCATCATTATCCACAGGAGCAGAAAAGGAAAAAAGGAAACAGATAGGAAAACAACAAATTTTCACTAACCGAAAACACAATAAATAAATTTTGGCATATTTATGTAAAGTGGTTAAAAAATGCAACACAGCAGATAGCCCAGTATGTGCTGCTACGGGAAGATCTCCAGGTAAAAAAGCAAACCGTAGAATCGTGTGTACAGCGTCTGTGTAAGAAAAGGAAAGGCATTATGTAGGCTGCGTGTGAATGTTATATACACAGAGAGCTGTATCTGGATGGAGTTTCTGTTTCGGAGGATGAAAAGTTCTGGAAAGGAATAGTGGCGATGCTCGTACAACGTTGCGAATAATTTCACGGCACTGAATTGCATGTTAGAAATGGTTAAATGGTAAATTTCCTATTACATAGATTTTATCACAAAAGATGCATCTGTATGTACATCCATAGGTGGATGGCTCCATACACACAAAAATGTTACCCATGCTTAACACTGGAGAGGAGCTGGGCGAGGGGGACTTTGGGAGAATTTTACTTATTTCCACTTCGCGCCTTTTGGGCTCCTCGAAATGCTATGGCGGCCTGTTACACTTGTAATACTAAACAACCCAACAAAAACGACGGGCTGAGCCCCCTCAGACCGGGTGCGTACGGCATAGTTCCAGGCGGGGCAGAGCGTGGCGGGGCAGGGACTCGCCCGCCTGGCAGAGCCCCCTGACCCTGGCTGTGTCCCGGTACATTTCTGGTGATGGCTTGCTGGGGTTTGGAAGTATCTCAAACACACAGAAATTTTGACTATTGTGCTATTTTGTGAATACTATTACATTTGTGTCTGGACACAAGAACGGCTACTGCTGGTGAACACGCACTGCGTCAGGAGTTCAGACCTTTCATGCACCAGCCCCTCCTGCCCCGGCCCCGCCGGCCAGAGGAGTCAGATGGAGCTGGCTCTGACCCACAGCCTCGCCCCGCTGGGACTCAGCCCCCACAAGAGGCCACACAAGTCTGGGCATCTGGAGCTGCCTGGGCACCTGGAGGGAGACCAGGGGGAGGAAGGATTGAGGGGCCACAGTGGCCCTCAGCTGCCTTCTGGGAACTGTCCTGGGGCACCAGGCTTTAAAGGGCACCTCCCTGGGGCTCCCGCAGACCCGTAGCAGAAACCTGCGTGTTATCCACTTGCCTGATGGCCCTCCGGCTGGGCACCCCTAGCCTGGAGCTGTGCCCCGCACCCCCTGCCTTTGTAGGCCCTGTGCATGGGCCCCTCCCCCTGCTGACACCTGGCAGTCGGGGGCAAGGCGCAGGGCAGGACTTCCCACTGCTGTGAGTCCAGATCAGACAGGGACACCTCGTGGCACAGAGCAACGCCTCGCTGGCATTTAAGAGGCACCTGAGCCTTCGAGGCCACATGGCTGTCCCGGGGTTGGGCCCCCTCAGGGAAGGGAGAAGGGAGGGACGACAGGCACCCGGGCCTTCTCCAAAGGTGGACGTGGTCACGTCCCCCTGGGCCCTGGCCACCCACCGTCCGACAGGGTCCGGGTCCTGCCAGGCTGTCACACTGTCCTGGGTGCTGTCCAGCCACGCTCAGGGCCCCCACGTCACCGAGCCCTCTGCGAGGGGGCGAGGGTGCTGGCACCAGAGAGGGGGCGCCGAGGCCCTGCCTCCCTGTGCAGCCGGCGGCTCCGGCCTGTCCCACCGCCCTGCGGTTTCGGGGAACACAGCCCCTCCCCTGCGGCTCACAGCTGCTCCTCGCTCGAGGTTTCCTGTCACAGTGCCACCCAGGGCCTGGGTTATCTGCCCCCCGAGATCTCCCGTCTGCGTGGCTCACACACTCAGCCGCCCGCCCCCACTTGCGGTCCTGAGCTGCCCGCCCCCGGCCCTCTGCTGAGAGCCCGAGCCCGGAGGTGGCTCCACTGCCGGGTGGGGGCTGGGCTCGGAGGGGCTTCGTCCCAGACGTCAGGGAGAACTATGCCGGGGTCCCCCCGAGAGGCCGGGGCTGGGCCAGTCCCTGGGCCTGCCTGGGGTGGGCGCAGTGACTAGGAGACGCCTGGCTCTGGGCCGCCAGGCACACAGCAGGGGTCCACAGCCGCACTGCCCACCCCCCCCCAAGTCCGAAGGCCCAGGAGGCATGCGCGTGCCAAGGCTGGGCCACCAGCCCGGCACCCCTGCCCCTCCCCTGCGCAGAGCACAGGCAGGAAGTGCGGGGGTCTCTCCGCTGTCACCCAGGGGGACCCCAGATGTCGTCAACGCCGCCACCCTCAGAGCTGACAGCGCTTTCGCTCTGCGGCCCTGTGGGAGCTCGGCCTCTGTCGGGGCACAGGCACACCACGTGCCGGCCACCGGAGCTCACGTCCCCTCTGTCGGGGCACAGGCACACCACGTGCCGGCCACCGGAGCTCACGTCCCCTCTGCGCCGGGCGCCAGGGTCCCCGCCAGGCCGGCCTGTGCCTGCGGGCATGTCCGCTCCTGCCCCGCCCAGGAGTGGGGGGCCACGGTGGCGAGAGCCGCGAGGGGGGGGGGTGCAGGGGCCCTGCTCGCTTTCTCTGGTTCTCTCGGACTTGAGCTCATCAAGTCCCATGACCAGAAATTCATAAAAAATAGAGAATTTTGACATAGGAGGATGAAAATGTCAGGCGGCCAGGTCCCAGGTGAAGCGGGATTCTCACCCCTCTGGGCTGGCAGCGGGGTTGGGCTCAGCGGTGCCTCCTGCCATGCTTGGGGGCCTGGGGGACTCACCCCAGCAGCCGAGCTCAAGTCTCCGACATGAGCCCAAGGGCTCTGACCTTTAACCCCGACCCCCACCCCGTGTTCTCTGGTACACTCTGCCGGGGACCACAGCCACCCAGGGCGCTGGGTCTGGAAGACTCTACAGGCGCCCCCAGCCCCCTCTAAGCATCTGCGGACAGGGTGCCCCAACGATGGGCCAGCGGAGCCGGCACCCCCACATCCCATCTCTTTCGTTGGAGGACCCCCAGGGAGCCCCAACACTGACGGGCGGGTCCGCCTGTGCTCGCCCGCATCTCCTCGTGTGGACGCACGTGCGGGACCCAGCGCGGCTGCCCGAGGGGCCTCAGTTTCAAGTGCCCTGACGAGGGGAGCCCTGGAACCCCGCGGCTGCAGGGCCGCGCACTGGCTGAGGACCAGCTTGCTGGGGCGCTGGGCTGCCCGGGAAGACCTCCCCGCACCTGCGTCCTGAGGACCGGGTGGCGGGTGTGCGGGGCCCGCGGGGCGGGGCGTGGGGCGGGGCCCGGGGCCGGCCGGGTGCCCGGCGCTGCCCCAGCCCTGTCTCCGCAGTGTCCCCTGCGCCTGGTCCAGCGTCCCGGCTGCTCTGGGCGGTTCTGGGACTCGGAGTGGGGAGCTCAGGGGTGACTGGAAACGGGGTGCAAGCCCAGGCACCCCGCAGCGCGCGTCAGGCCCGCCCCCAGGTTCGCTGGCCAAAGAGAACTGGTCAGTTCCCAAAGGGACCAGCACAGGAGGAAGAAGCAGAGAAACGCGGCCCCCGCGGGGCTGGCCCCTGCCCCTCACGCCCCTGCCGGACCCCCCCCTGCCCCACCCCCTACCCACGCAGGACAGCGGCACCGTGGCAGCGAAGCCCCCGAGCCTGCTCAGAGCGCGGGCACCACTCACGTGTGGCGGGGGTCGTGGGGTTCCCCAGGGGCCGCCCGGGCCCCCCTTCCCCTCCCCCAGCCTTCCCTAACTCCCTCCTCAGGGCTCCAGTGCACCCACTTCCACCGACTAAATTATTTGGGGGGCAAAGAGCACTTTGTCACTCCCATCGTGTCTCAGGAGGTCCCTCGGCTCAGCCAGACGGCTCAAGGGCGAAAGCCACGGCTTCTGGCCCTGTCCTGCTGCCCCCGCGGGAAGCCCCGTGGTGGCGGCGTCATTACGTCCCGCTCGGGTGATTGACGGGCGGGTCGGTGACCGACAGTGACGCACAAGGAACGAATGATGTCCCTCGCGCTTCGAAGACTCTACGAGGTGGAAGAGTCCCATGGCCATGTCCACGGCGCCTCAGCCGATGCTGTGGCCAGAGCATGTCCCTGGGGGAGTTGCTTCACCCCTGGTTTCTTTACCCCCAAAATGAGCCTGGGGCTCCTTCCCGCTGCGCCTGCTTCCTGGTCCAGCTCCAAGCCGGTTGTCAGGGAGACAACGCCTCACGGTTTCGTAATGGGCAGCATTACGAGCATTCACTAAGCGTCAGATTCTGGACTTTCCCTGTCCTCTCAGCGTGCGTGGGGCTCTGGGCACCGGCAGAGTGGGCGGGGTGGGGACATTGCAGCCTGCGAGGGAGGTGGCCGGGAGGGTCTTTCCTCATGGAGGGGCTCCACACGCTGTCACCAGGGCCTCTGTCCTGCATCTGACTCAGGCCCAGGCCAGGTGGCTGGTTTGCCACCCAGACCAGCACCCTACAGACACCCAGACAAAGGCCAGGCGAGGCGCACCCGGCTGCCGGCCTCCAGGGAGGCCCCACCCCCTGCTCTGGTAACAGTGGCCGTTACACCCTTCATCTTGACAAACTTCTACTCAGTTTTCAAGGCTCAGCACAAATGTCACCTCCTCTGGGCAGACTTCCATCCTTCCTGCCCACAGAGATGACTGCCCTGCACTGGGCACCTGTTTCTGTCTGTTCTGCAGGGTGCCCGGAAGTCAGGAATCGCGGGTGGAATTGATCATTAAACTGAACGCCAATTACTTTTTCAAATAACACAACCAGTGTGTCTCCCTTCAACCTTCAGACACCTGTTCAGGTGAAGTGCCTCTAAATTACGGAAATGGATTCCATCGTTAACCTCGTAGAAAAGGTTCAATACAATGCTTTGTGTGTCCAGGTCTTTCGGACACTCCGTAATGTATTTCTTGCACTTTTTTTTTCACATGAACAATTGGATTCTGCTTTAAACGTAGAAGAACTTTCTGGTAAGGTGTCTGGAGGTTGAGGAAAACTATATTGAGCACGTCGTTTGGAGACACAGCTGACGTTCTGTAAGAAAATAAATCAATGGTAGCATTTCGGACTTCACGGACCCTGTCGTTCTCGTCTTTTACTTATTATTTGACGACAGGTCTATCCTGCTAAAAAGCAGACCTCATGAGGCCGGGGGTGTGTCTTATCCTTCTTCTCCCTCCGACCTCTAGCTAGTGCCAGCGTGATGCGGGCGGTCTCCAGGGTCTGACGGGTCTCACGAGTGACTAAATGACACATTCAGGTCAGTTTCACTGGGGTGGAGCCCAGAGCCACCCGCCTCCCTCATTCCCGTGTCTTCAACTCTTTGACCTTAATCTCCCCCGAAAGTTTAGCAAGAAGGCATAAGATTAGGACGAAGAGCCTTGGGTCCCAGACGTGCTAGAGAAACCTAAGCGGGTGCCAGGAAATCCGGGGAGGTGCGGGAGCAGAACCAGCCTCCCCGGCACGGCGCGTTGCGTTGAGCAGCGTCGGAGCGGGGGGTCCAGGGCCAGGCCCGTGTGCGGGGCGTGTGCGGGGCGTGTGCGGGGCAGGGGCCGCCCGCCCGGCCGGCAGAGCTGGGAGGCTTTCCTGGAGGTGTTTGTCACACTGGCAACCCTCGGTGCGCCCAGCCCACGCCCGCCAGCACTCGCCTGGGACTCGCCTGTGACGTACTTGGCACGCTTGGATCAAAGCCCCACAAAGCCCGCCACCCCTGCAGCTGCGGTGCGGTGCTGGGGACGTGGGTGGTCGCGGCCGAGAGCCAGCCTGCTGGGCTGCCACCTCCGTGTGGGGGGGGGCGGGGGGAGGTGCACCTTGCTGCTTCCAAGTCCGGCCACCCCGACCCCTCTCAGGAGCGCTCTGGCGGCGAGCCCTGGGCATGGCACCGCCCCTCTTGCTCTCTGAGTTACCCCTCCCTCGATCTCAGGCCTCAGGATCCCTGAGACCTGCCTGGCCACGCTGCTCCTGTCTGATCGGACACCCAGGTGGGCGAGCACAGACAGGCAGAGGCACGGCCGGAAGAAAACGCGGTGGAACCTTCACGGTGGTTTCGTCTCTGGTGTGTGAAATGGTGGCTGATTTCAGTCTTTGTTGTGCCCTTCCCTGTTTTCCACGTTCTGCAAGGTATTTCATAAAAATGCAAATTCTGAAGTATGGGAAAATCGTGCACGTGGGGTTTGGACGCCTTGTGTTGACCTCGCCCCCTCGCCCGGATTCCCAGTCACGCCCAGCAGCAGGAGGTGGGGGGAGCTGGCAGAGTGCCAGGTCGTCCTGGGACAACAGAGGCCTGTGCCCTCGGCACGGTGCCCATCACCTGGCCACCAGCGCGGGCTGGGGAGTGACCAGCCTGCACGGAGCCTGGGTGCTCTCCGCTCTCCCAGGCCCGGGAGCAGATGCAGCACATCGGCCCCCTCGACGCCCCCAGGGCTCGGCGTGACGCTCTCCCACCCCAGGACAAGGACCGGCTGGGGTTTGCTGGTGCTCCGGGGTAGGGCCAGCGTCCCAGCGACCCGTCCCCAAATGCAGCTCCGGCCCCACAACTGCAGGGGAGGCCCGTGTGTGCCAGGCCCCGAGTCTGGCCAGGCAGCCAGACCATGAAGTGGGGCTTAGGGACAAAGCCTCAGCGATGGTGACTGGCCTGGGAGACACACACGCACCCGTGGGAGTGGGAGAGGGTCTGCCCTCAGAGTCTGAACCAGGAAGGGGGTGGGGTCCCCCTGGCCCAGGCCACACCCCGCTGGGAGGGCGGATGGCCAGTCTCTGCTCCAGACCCACCAAGGAGGCGCCTGGCCTTGGCCCGGCTCCCTCTGTAATGCCAGAGGGTGCCAGCAGCAGCAGGGGCCAGTCTGAGCCTCTCATCCCCCCCAGAGGTCTGCGCCCCCTGCATGCACTCCCCCCTCCGCTCCCCCTGCCTTGGCGCTGTCTGCGGGCGCATTCACCTCTTCCCCCTGAATTTCCTCCCTCGCTCTCCTCCCCCAGACCTGGTTTATCATCTGCTCAGGCTCCTACCCGCCCTTTCCCCAAACGGTCCCTTCTCAGCTCCTGTCACCTCAGGTGGCCTTGGGTGACACGTGGCCCCAAGGGCTTGCCGACTGCCCCCTCTGCTTGGTGCAGCCCTCTCTGGACGGTGGGCAGTCACCGGCCATCGCGGCCACCCTGCCCGGCGTCCGCGGGCACTTCCCCTGAGAGCTGCTCTGGGCTGTTCAGCATAGAGGTCACACTGTCCACTCTGATGTAAGAATCACCCAGGCAGCTGCAGTCGGGTCAGCGACGGGACCTGTGCCCGGGCCAGCAGGCGTTCTGCGTCCAGGCAGGCCAGGTACAGCCAGCAAGCTCGGAGGCCCCCGTCCCTGGCCGCCTGCCCACTGCGCCGGCGCCAGGCTGCCCCCAATTCTCAGCGCTCATGCCTGTCCCTACCGACAGCCAAATACCGAGGGCTTCAGGTCTGGCAGCGGAGACCTGGAAAAGCCATCATTTCTTTTTTTTAAAAGGAGAAGAGGGGCAGGGAGCGTACCACGCTCACATGCGCTAAAAGTGAAAGTCAGGTTCCTGGCCGGCCGGCCGACTGCTGGGCGTCTGGAGCCTAGGCTGGCAATTTGCAGCTCTTGCCCCCCGATTCTGCATTTCAGCCTCTACTTTAGAGGGAACGCAAACGAAACGGTGCTGATTTATTAGCTGAAACTAAGCTCAGAGAGTCATTATTCTTGGAACAAAATCAAACCTTTAAACTTAAAAATACACACACACACACACACACACACACACGCACGCACGCACGCACGCACGCACACAGACCCCCTGAAATGAGTGGCTGAAATTCGATCTGAATCTACATAAACTTATTTCCCCAAAATGATTACATTAAGGAGCATGTCTACCTATTGTCTGAGTTAAAACCAGTGATTCATTTTGGCTAAAGTAAGCTTCTTCCCTTTGTGAATCCTGTATCCTACAAATTTAAAGGCGGGGTGGGGGGGGAGGGGGAGGGAAATGGTGAAGAGGAAAGGAAGGTTTGCTGCACTGACTTAAGGAGCCACACGGCCCCAGGGCTGGCTTTCTCATTCCGGGAGACGACAAAACACCCCAGAAGCCCTGACGCTGGCTAATAAGACGCGTGATAAGATGCATGTTAAGACGCATGTTAAGACGCATGTTAAGACGCATGCCTTTAACAATGGCCTCAGAACGGGCCCCCTGCGGTCCAACGTGCCCTGTGTCTGGTTGCACATTGTTTTTCTCCAGACTGTGCCAACTGTGGCCGGTCACAAGTGTCTTTTCATTAAACCATAATAAAACGGTTTTTAAGCTCCCTTCTTTGGAGAAGCTTCGTTTATAAATGGAAATAATTTTATAATTGTCCCCCCCCAGCATGGCACTGTCCTTGCCCAAGATGACCCTGGGGTGGCAACGGGGTGGCCGGGTGGGGCAGCTGCTCTCTGCTCAGCCTGCACTTCTGCTGGGCTTTCTACCGACACCGAGCTCCAAGCAGGGGCCGCCTCCGGCTGCCTGGCGGGTTGGCCAACCCCCCATTTTTCTGCAGGGCAAGAGAAACTGGGTTCTGTTTTTTTGAACACCTGGCGGGGTGGCTTCCTCCAAGAACAGCTCGGAAAGGGTCGCCTTAGCACACCCCAGGTGCAGGGCTGGCGGCCTCCTGCTTTGGGCCGGGCACTGGATCCAGAAGAACCGGGCCCAAGCGCCTGGAACTCCTGCAAGCCGGCCTCTCGAGCTCGGCCCCCACCCCTCTCCCAAAAACAGAGAGCTGGGGCGGGAAGGGGGTGGGGGGCGGAGCGAGGAATTTTGCCTGTGGGTGTCATGGCTCTGTCCAGTACTAACCGGAAACTTCGGCCTTTTCTGTTTTAAAGGCAAAAAATTTCAGGTAAAGAAAAGTGAAGGGAAAGGATATTAGAAGGTTTCAAGAGCCCCAAGGAGGGTCCCATCTTCGGCGTGTGCCCTGAGGAGGAGGGGGAGACGCGTCTGGCTCCCCATCTGCTCCCCTCTCCCTCCCTCGCCCCCACCGGCCTTCCTTTTAGTTCCTTTTTACTGATTTCGCTGCCTCCCATGGTCGAGCTCGTGCTCCATAAACCTCCCCGTCCCTCCCCAAGCCCCATCCAGACGCGGAATCAGGCGTTGACAAACCTCGGAGTCCCAGCGCACGGGGCCGACCGGCCCCTCGCACTCCAGACAGAGGCCGCCCAGAGACACCCCCCTTCCCTCTGCCGCAGGGTTTCTCCAGCTCCTTGTAGCTGGGCGTCCGGAAGTAACAGCCGCGGTCACCCTGAACTATTCAGGGGATCTGCGCACGTCACAGCAGGACTTATTCGCCCAGCCCAGGCCGCCAGAAGGCCCTGAGCGTCCTCCGCTGGGAGCCCAGGGATGGCTGGCCGTGGCCTCTCCAGCCACGGCTGTTCTCGAGCCGTCCGCGGGTGACGTTAGCGCATTGTCCCTCTGCTCTGCTGATTCGAGTGGTCGCATGGTATGCGGCCAGGCACGAAGCCACTCCTGACGCTGCTGCTGCGGAATTCAGGCTTTTTGGGCTTCGGCCCAGCTGCAGCGTGCAGGGGAAGTGAAGTGACACTTAGGGCCCGTCACAGCCCGCGGACAACACGCGAGGGCCATTCTGGTGTCCATGAGCCTGAGGCTCCGGCTCCACCAAACTTCGCTGGGGACTCAGGCCGCAGCTTTTGAGTTTGAGGCTCGGCGCAGACTCACGATGGGTACCCCGGCGCTTAGGGGGTCCCCCCCAGCCTCTCCTCTGCCTCGTGACTCAGAAGACAGCACGCCACGGGCACGCAGGAAGCGCAGTCCAGGTTCATGGCCCCCGCCGGGGATGCTGGGCAGGTGGGAGCTCGGATTGCTGCCGTGGTGGGGAGCACGGGCCGGGGGCCGCTGTCACAGCCGGCCTCTCCCTGGCGTGGCTGGTTTTCAGCCACAGCTTCGGCCGATCCTGGGGTTCTGATCTCTGTCTGCCTGTGTGCCGGCCAGCACCCCATGCCCCCCGACCCCCTGACCCACGCAGATGAAACCCAGCAGAGCTGCTCATGCCCGGCGCCCTGGGCCTCTGCCTGGCCATTTAACACCCTCACGGCGCATCTGTGGGATCGCGGGGGCCAGATCACCTGCCTCCATTCTCCAATCCCCTCGGCCGATTCCTAATGGACTTTTAAATCATTTAGGTGCAAAAGCAAATAATAATAGCCCACTGTTCAGTAGCCAATAAGTCCTAGCTCATGAAAACCGAGGGAGAAGGCTCAGACCATTAAATTCAATATTTATACAGCTGCTACACCCACATACACACACAGACGTACATTTCAGGCATCACTACCCATTTTTATTTTCTTGTGTGATGTCCAATAAGAAAGGATTTCTAATGGGGGAAAAAATGAAAGGAAGATTTATTGCCTCCAAACTGACATGAGGAAACAGCCTGTAACATAACCTGCTCTCCCAGTAACTAGAAAGAAAGGTACAAAAATACCGAATTAACCAAGTTATCCTCTCTCTGTTGGGAGGAAGGTGAGTTAATGTCCACAAGAGCTTGGTCCCCTTCAGTTGGAGGATGCTCTGTGAATCCGAAGCCTCGTTATAATTTATCATCGAACAGAGCCGATTTTTATATTGGAATCGTTTGAACCATTACATTCGAGCCTGTCCAACGGGAGTCCCAACACGGAGCCAACACCCCTCAGAGGGGCCACCAAACAGTCTAAGGCAAAAGCTCCTCCAGGTCAGCCTCTCGGGGACCCAGGGGGACCGTCTAGAACTACCTTGCTTCCAAGAAGAGGAAACTGAGGCTGGGGACCCTCTGCTTCGAGTGCCTCCTGCTCACTTGGAACCAAATCAACAGTGGCCAACGCCCCATCCGCAGGCACCCCTCTCTCCCCACCGAGCTGCTCCCATGAGCCCGAAGGGGATCAGAAACCGAATCTTCTCGTCCCTCCCGAATGGTGGAAGGAAGCTACACTCCCAAGCATGAAACAGCAGCAAACCGCACGCAGAAACTGGAGTTCCTAAAACCGAACGGGTGTGATCCGGTTTTGAAATGAATCTTTGGAAAAGCCTGGCAAGATTTCTGCATCTGTGGGACTGAGACCCTTATCGCATCTAACGTGCTGGCCCAGAGCGACGGTCCACAGGCCGGTCAGGGGAACCGGGAGATGCAGGCTCCGCTGGTCTTCAATGTAAGACCCAGCTGCACGTTTGATCTCGGGGTTCACTGGAGAAGGGGATCACGTCTCGCCCGGCCTCCAGTCCAGGGTGACCTCTCAGGAGCTGAAGCGGTCATCACTGATGTTGATACACTTACAGGCTTAGTAAGATGGGCACAAACGTCGAGTCCACATGTTTTAATCTGACGGTTTTTGTTATTCAAACACGATTTTATTCCTAAGAATGATGCATGCCGCCTCTCACTCGAAGAAGAGGGGGCGATCAAGGAAAATGCACAGGCAGATGAGCTGATGTGAGACATAATTTTCCAAGTGCCCGCTGGGGGCAGCGGGCTGTTCCCCGGGCCACACGTCCTTTGCTGATGTCTTGGAGAGGCCTGGGACCTCTTCCCTAATCTTAACCTCATCTCTTTTGCAATCTCATCAGCGCATTCTCTGGGCTATAAGACCGTCCGCCAGCCGTTGACTCGAACATTCATACTGCAGCCCAGGTCCGACTCAAACACCCCCTCAGCGGGCAGCTCGGCGCTGGCTGGCCCTAACGGAACGTCTGCTTCTCCCCACCAAGCCCGCGCTTTCTGGGGTCAGTGGGTCCCGTTTGGATAAATGCAATTTCTTGATTCGAACCTCAGGGAAATAATTTTATATTCTACAAAACTCTTCTGACTACAGGAGTACACATGTTAATTATAGAAAAATTGGAAAATATGTAAAAGCATGGAAGAGAACATTAGAATTACCTGCAACCTCAGCTCGCAAACATAGCCACCACTAACACTTTGCTGTATTTTCTTCCAATGTACATTCTAAGGCATTTTTTTAAAAATTGGGATTGTATCCTTGGTGTTTTTTGTTCATGTTTTTTACGGAGGACTACCTATTTTGGACGACTTGTAAGTATTGCTATATATCATTTTTAGCCACTCCCCTTGTTAGAAATATGGGTTACTGTTGATTTTTGACTATGATAAATAGTGCTGTGATAAACACTCTTGAACGTGGGTAGTGTTCTCCCTCTAGTTATTTCTTAAGAAAGAAGACACGTGGAAACACATTCCTAAAGGGGTATTTCTGAGATCCTTTACGCTTAGGGCTGAATTACATTCTGGAAGGACTGCGCGGTTTCTGAGAGATTCTGACGATTATATTCTCACCAACACTGGGTATTATCATTAAACACACAAAAAGCCAAGTCGACTTACTTGGTGAGCAAACACACAGAATCCAATTTAAAACTGTGCATTTCTTTAGTTACTAATGGCGTCGAACATTTTTTCCACGCGTTTTCTCCCCCGCACGTGTTTATCGCTTTATGAATGGCGTGGTGATGACCTTTTAAAAAAACCCGTTGCCAAGACAAAACGTTCATTAGAGTCTACTATGTTGAAAACACTATGCGCCCCTCCAAGGATAGCTCAGTATGCATCGAGAGGCGACCATACTTTAATTTCCTCAAATTGCCATCCTTCAGTGGAATGACGACTTTCGCGCCTTTATTTAGTATTAGTATTAGTATTCGTGACTATTTTGGACGTGTCTTCTTAAGAAGGGGTTTCTCGGAGCATGTTACCCACCAGGAGTGGTCGCCCTCTCCTCTCCGTGCGCATCGGGAGCACTTCCCCTTTGTCGCCCACCTTCCTTCGGGTGTCTCGTCACTTAGAAATGGAAATTTACGTCGTCCAGTGTGTCCCTCTTACTCATGGGCTTGGAAAACATCTCCTCCTTTTGAGGTCAAATGTTTGTTCTCTTCTATTTCTCTTGGAGGCGCCATCTTCAAGGAGGTCCTGAAAAGAACTCACGGTGAACAAGTCAGCGGGCGTCTTCGGCAGCAGCCCACGCTGGCGGAGCTGCGTTGCCGCGTGTGTGCACACGCTCACGCGTGCGGTGTGTGTGCACACGCTCACGCGTGCGGTGTGTGTGCGGGGCGGAGGGGTGGCGAGCAGGGTGAGCAAAATCGACGTGATCTGGAGAGCGGCGGAGGTGACATTGGGAAGGCAGAATCGTGAGCTTTTGCAAGGGGGCAGTGACAGCGCCGTCGAGGTCACCGCCGAGGTCACCGTTTTGCAGCCAGGTTAGGGATCGTGTCGTTACGCTTCCTTTAGGACTTGGCTGCCATTCAAAGTGGGTCCTCCTGCAGCCCGTATGTTTTCTTGACCGAATTTGCCTTTAAAGAAATAGAAACGAAGGGGGCGGAGGCGCGTGCAGGACACGCCGTCCATCTGTGCCTGTCCGTGCGGCAGACGGCCCCCGCGTGTCTGGTCACGCCGCCCGGGCTCCGTGAGTGCCCGTCTGGCTGGGGTGGCCTCAGGGCCCAGCGACTTTTGTGTCCCGAGAGGGTTCCTTTGTGCCGGGTCCGTGCCCTGTGCAGGGTGGCAGGACACGTGCCGGTGCTTGGAGCCGCCCAGCTCCGGCCGCCCCTGCAGCTCCCCCTGGCCTGAGCACCCTCACCCTTCAGCCCCACGAATGTTCTAGTGCAGGGGCCTGGAGCCACGCCTGGAGCCACGGATGTCTCGGGAGCCCGCCGCTGTTTGTCCTCCATAGTCAGACCCGCCGTGGGGGCCACCAGTGGTCTCCTGCCCCGAATGACCGGCGGCCCCAGAGCCATCAGCCCCTGCCGGGGACAAGCCTGGCTTCTCCCTCCCTCTGCTCGCCACCTCTCCCCCTCTGCCACCCACTTCCGGCAGAGAGCAGCCCAGCTTGGACTTGTTTTGAAAGCAAGTGTGTCTGCTCTCTGCCTCTGCAGGTGGCCCAGGCCCCCAGGATCACAGGAGGGACATGAGGAATGGATAGTCACGCTCACACCGGTGAGTCACCGGCTTCCAGCCCCTGGCAGCCTTAACCCCACGTGGCTGGTGTGACTGTCAACCATTGCCGATGAGCAGGACAGAGTGCCCTGGGTCCTTCTCCTCCATGGCAGGCACGTCCCAGGCTGACATGTTGGAACCCCTCCTCGAATGTTCCTGACTGGACACCTTCCAGGCTTTGTGGCCCTCGCATGGTGAAGGGGAGCCCCGCTTCCCAGGGCAGCCCCTCGCTCCATCACTGGGTGGTCTTACTGGTCACCGGCCTCCTTGTCACGCTGGCCTGCAGAGTCCAGCTCTATGTGCGTCCTGCAGGGTGGCTCCTTGCATATCTGGCCGGCACCCCTAGGTCTTCGAGGCCCTTTCATCTCACACTTGTCTCTGGAGGCTCCTGCCTGCTCCGTGCACCCCCACCCACAGCAGATTAGATCAACGGTGAGCCGGAGGTACCCCACTACCTCCCTGACTTTGTCTGTGAGACAAATCTGCCTAAATATAGATAGATAGAGATACAGAGCACCTCACTGCCCTCCTTCCCTTCTCCCTGGCTGGGGAGGGGGAGCCAGCCTCCCCCCTCTAAAGTCAGATTTTAATCTCCCTTCCCCTCCACCCACCCACCCACGGCACAGCTAACTGCAGCAGGAGACACCTGCTCCGGTGGGGGCGGGGCGCAGCGCAGTCGGGGTGCGGGGGTGGGGGGGCAGAGGCACTCTCGCTGGGTGGGTGGGGAGGAAAATTCTGCTCCTGGCTGCAGATTCTAACGAGGTAAAAGTGCTCAGGCACACACGCACACACACACACGCATGCACACACATGCACACTCTCACACACGCACACACACATGTGCACACATATGACCCTTAGAGCGGGACAGCAGCCCTGTCTTAGGAAAAGGCCCGGGTCCAGGTAGCACATGCAGAACTCACGTGGGACTCTCATCACACCGCGAGGGGACACTGGTGAAGACCACAGGGAAGGCCCCCCGGCCAGGGACCACTGACCACTCACACACCAGTAAGGAAACAACTGTGATGGGCCCGGACACCCCAGCACTGTTAGGCCCACACGGTACCATGACACCGAAACCAGCCCGCACACTCAGGGCTCCCCCTGGGCGGGCACTGGGGGACCAGATCATGCCTCGTTTTTCACTGAAAAGAAAACTTCTGCCTTTGGTATGCGATATGCCGAACACACACGGAAGTTAAGCAGAATGGGCCTCAGTGCACCCGTCCCCTGACCCCGACGCGCACCCGTCCCCTGACCCCGATGGTGATCAGCACTGGGATTATTCTAAATCAAATCATAGGCATCGTACCCGCCATTGCATCCGTAAATGACAAACTATTGTAAATAAAGGGAAGAAATCAAGCATCTATCTAGGGTATTTCTCAGCTTAACCAAATAGTTGATGAGAAGTTTCTCAATATAGAAATATTCCACCAAATACATGAGGGGAAAAAAGCCAGCTCCTAGTGACATGGCAGCTCTCGGCAATGGCCACAGTGGCTTCTAACGTCACCAAAGGAAAGCCTCGGACACCCATGGGCTCCTGACCAAGGCACACTGAGCCACCGGGCACGTTCTTGCTGCCCCATCAGGCGGCCACCCTGCCCAGCCTCCAGATCCAGCTCCGGCTTAGGAAAACACGCGGAGACCGAGGAACACGTCACACGACTCCATGGGGATGCAGGCACGAAGTCCAGACTGTGGGATGCCGTAGGGGACAAACGCCCGGCTTCCTCCAGGAGCACAGAGCACAGTTCAAGGAAATACCGAGAGGATGGGGGAGGGCGGGGCGCGGGGGTGGGGCGGGGGGGGGGGAGGGGGGAGGAAGCCGAAGGTGTCAGAAGGTGTCAGAGACCTAGAAGCCGCCAGCTGGGTTGGCTCCTGATCCAAGCAAACTGACTGACTGCAAAGTGAAAGAAAAGAAAAGAATGAAAAAGTATGAGAAATCTAAACACTGACTAGATGTTCGATGATATTAAGGAATTATTTATTAGAAGTCGAGCAGATAGGGTAATGGTATTATGGTTACGTTAAAAAAAAAAGTTCCTATCTTTAAGAGAGACGTACTGAAATGTGCACATGCCTTTTATTCTAAAATTCATCTTATTAGAAATTCACGTTCATTCTGTTATTCTTACTATGCTATGTTCACGACAGTCGTTATGTTATTTTCTCTGCTCTACGTGTTTGGAACAGAAGGACCTCCCCTGCAGATCTAGGGACTTAGGGCCCTCGGTTAGAAGTGGGGCTTCGCTTGTCACCACAGCACCGTGGGGTGAAACAGCCTAGACTGAGCCTGAGCCTGTTCCTCCAGGGACCCCTCCCCCGGACCCCTCCACTCGCTCAGGCCCTTGCACTCTGGCTCTTGTGACCTCTGGGACTTCTTGGGACATCTTGGTCCAAAACGTGGAAGCCGTCTGGAGAACCATGAGGCTTGCTGGGGCGGCAGGCGGCCCTGCCGCCGGGTCTGGGTCTGGGTGACCCTCCTGCACCAATGACCGGATGGGCCAGACACTCTCATCCGGGTCCCCATCAGAACACCAAGGGGTTCTCAGCCCAGCCACGGGGAGGCCCCGGGACACTCAGCTCCCTTCCCTGGGCTGGGCCCTGCGGGACCAGGCAGGGTCGACAGGCCGGACGAGCCGGGCCATGGAGCGGTGAGGGCCGAGGGGCTTGGGCAGGCGCCCCGTCCGTCACAGGTTGGCCAGTGCCCCTCAGCTTCCTCGGGCGAGGGTCCCCACAGCCACACTTTTGCCCTTAGCTGCCTGGTTAAGGGGGCACAGGAGACACAGTCCTGTCTGGGCGAAGGCCAGTATGGCGAGGGGCCTTCGAGCCACGTGCAATGACTGAGATGAGGCTGTTAAGCCTGGAAAAGGTGAGACTTGGGGACCAAGGAGATGCTCTCGGTGTTTCAAAGACCGTCTCATGGGAAAGAGCGTAGACGTGTGTGCGTGCATGCCTGCCTGTGTGTGTGCTTGTGTGCGCGCGTGTGCGTGTGTGTGTGCCCGTGCTCAAGGTCAGTAGCAGCTTCCTGAGACCCAGCTGGCGGGTCAGCGTGGTGACCAGGGGGCCAGGCCCTGGGGTCAGATGTCCAGCTCCAGATCCCACCCGTGTCTCAGTTATGTGGTCGGTGACTAGGGATAAAAACCGTCCTTACTCCAACGGCCGCTGTGAAGATTCAATGAGTTACTATATGCGAAGGGCTCCGACTGGCCTGCTTCATGCTAAGTGCTCAAAAACGTGAGGTCAAGGCAGAGTCCATGGCTGACCATGGAAACCTCTTTGCTACGGTAAATGAGACGGCGGGGTCCAGACAGCCGATGGTGTGACTCCAATTCCATTGTTAAAATGCACGAATTTTGGAAGAAATGACCCCAAAAATCAACAACAGAGTAGGTGATTTCTGGGTGAAAGGAGTAGGAACACTTTAAATTTTTACGTTTCTAAATAGTGCATATTTTCTAGGTAAGCGCGTATTATTTCACGAATGGGGAAACATTTTTAGCAGTATCTCTATTTTAAAAAAGCATAGGATGCTTAACAATGCAGCGAGGTCCTGGTCACTGACAGGACTTAAACCACCCTGTCATTAAAAATACGCAAAGCCGCATATCTAAAGGACAGCTGAGTTGTCAATCTGCTTAATCCTAACCATGCACAGAAGCCAGTGCATAGAAATGCAGGCTTCAAGGGAGCAGACGACCCTGGTGGCAGTGGTTTCCCCACAGGGGTGGCCGATGACTGGGGCTGGCTCGTTCCTTATTCTTCTCTGCACTTCTGACATTTTCCAAATTAAATGTGCGTTGCTTTGAAAATGGGGGAGTGGGGGCCATTCAACGAAACGAAAACTGAACTAAGAAGAAATCAAAAGAAAAAGAGGTCAGTCTGGACCAGCTCGAAGGCCCGCACACACCTGCCCACCCAGTTCCCACACACCATGACTGTGCGACCACAAGATGGTGGCGATCACGTGACCCGACACATCCGCCCCGGCACAGGCCCGGCGGAGGGCAGGCCTCTCCCCTCCCCCTTCAAAACCACCGAGGAGCTCCGGTTTGGTTCGCATCGCTTCGAAAACCTCCCCCGAACCTCACGGCCACACGGCTGCAGCGTCTCACACGCAGGTCACCCAGATTTCCACCTGGGCCCTCCGTCCAGGCGTCTCCCAGCCCCGCCTGGCGCACCTCCGTGGCGCCTCGCTGGCACCTGCCCTCCCTGAGCCTGGACGACCGACCCCTCCTGGGGACCCTGCCTCCCACCTGTCAGCGCACGTCCCACCCTCAGCCGAGGTGGCCTCGTCCCCGGCACACTCCCCCTCCGCACAGAACGGGTCCTCACGGCGGTGCTACCCCTGCCTCTGGGCCCCGAGCCTCGCCTCTCGCTTGGACGTGAGCTTCTCCACGGAGGAGCCACTTTTTCTCTCTCTCTTCTGTCTCCCACGCCCCAAACACAACGTCCAGCTCCGCACTGAGGGGTCCTCAGAATCCAAGACCCCGCCGGCCGAAGCACGCTGCTCGGCGGCCCTGCCCGTGGTCTGAGCCCGGGGAGCCGGCAGAGGCCGACCAGGGGGTCTGAGAAGACACTAGATCCACAAGCAGAAGGTGGTTTGTCAGGCCGGCCCTACAGTTAAGACGCGATCCTGCCCTGGGGTGACAGAAACACAGGTCGCCACTCTCCTGAACCCTCCGTGTTTGGTTAGAGCTCCCCGCCAGGTGGCAAGTGGAGACAAATCAGGTCTTGGGAGGGTCAGGAAATTGGGGAATTGCTTAGAAAGTGGACAAAGAAGCCAAGAGGAGAGGGTTAGTTTGGGGTAAGAGCTGACAGGAGCCCACACTGGTTTTTAGCATACACAGAGACACACTTTACCTTGCAGAGACCAGCCCCCAACCCCCCACCACCCCCACCCCCATCCTGCCCCCAAACACACTGAGGGCTCGTCCTGCTCCACCCGCCACTGAGTGAACCCGGTTTCCTCCCAGCTCCAGAAGTCTAGCTGGGAGCCCCTTAAACCTCAGACCATAGGCTCTGGGCCTGTACTCAGGGGTGCCTGCAGTAGGCTTCTTGGGTGACTTTAAAGAACATAGGGACGTATTTCAGAGGATGCTTCAAACCTTTGAATTGGCCCACCCTGCTTAAATCAAACATGAAGATGCATACGCATGCCACATAAAATATATTATTTTGTCATAAAAACATAGGAAAGTGTTTTTAATTTTACCTCCGAAATTACTTGGTCATGCATAATTTATTTAATTGGTGAGTGGCTGCAATTTCTTGGCTTTTATCAGGCATTCTTGGGAATTTTTGTAATGCGAAAAAAGCTCAAACCGGCAGCTTCTTTGGCAGGAAAAGCGCTATTTCTCACCGAGTCGGAGAACTCGGAGATCACTTACTTTCACTAAAAAATTTAAAGAGGAGTCGAAGCTTTGCCTACGCTAGATTGCATTCAAGCGTTTGCTTTTCAAAAGGGTTTGGGAAGCTGGGGAGAATGCTGGCTGAGCACGAGCCTGGGGTTTTGCCAGCATGGGGGTGGGGTGGGGGGCAGGGACAGAGATTTGGGAGCCCACCATAATGTGGGGTGAGGTCGAAAGGCAAATTTTATGCGGTGTCTTATTTCTTCTCGGAGCCACCCGTTTCCCAAGGACGCAGATGCAGTAAGTTGGAGACACGGCCCAGTACATGTCGATGGAGCCGTGTGGCAAATGGCACCGTCTCGTCCCACGTCCTGCAGGACAAGCGGGACCACAGGAGCGGCGCTTCAGCGAGGTCGCCCATTTCGCACGGGACACACCGAGGCACGGGGCGGGTGGGGACGCACCCGCAGCTGGGTGCCGACAGGGACCCCAGGCCGCTGTGGGTGCTGGGTCTGGGTCTGCCGCCAGCGCTGTCTGCCTGTTTCCTGGGGTGTGGGCGCTCCCTTCCCTGCCTCGCAGCCAAGACTTACTTCCCGGGACCGGCTCTTGTCACCCTTGGGACAACTCTTAGGAGCCTCGACCCTCAGAACTGTCTCAGCAGGAACAGGGCCTTCCCAGGTCTTGTGAAAAGCCCTCTCACCTGAGGGTGATCATAAGCCCCCTCCCTGCCCGCTGGGGACAGTGCTGTCCCTCGCCTCTCTGGGATGAAGGGGTCAAAATGGCACCTTCTTCTCCCTCTTGTGACCTGGTCAGAGCCCAAAGCCATCAGGCCCATGTTCTCCCCAGTGCTCACAAAATACTGAGCTGATGCCGAAGAAAGAGACAGGTCAACCTTCCTGGCCAACTGCCCCCTGCTGACCACCCACTGGGTGTCCTCAGGGTCTGTCCTGATTCATCTCGCCTCTGGGGGGCTGGGGTCGAGTGAGCCTCCTCCACTCCCCGAGTGTCTCCAGACACAGCTCTGTGCCCTGGAGGGGTGGTTCCTTCCTCCCACCCCCCCCCGTCCCCGGGCCCCCACACCCCTGTCCCCTCCTGCCCTCATCAGAAACAAAGGCCCTGCAGGCTGGGCCAGGTGTGACCCTTAGCAAGGAGCTGTGACCAGGAGCAGAGGAAACCCAGTTGGAGCAGCTCAGGGGGCCAGGCCCAGGCCCCCAGCACTGTGAGGACTGGGCCCCTCCCAAAGGCCAGTGTATCCTCTCCAGGGAGAGCAGCATAGTGGAGGGGGACCGGGAGGGGGACGGGGGGGTCTTGTCCTGCTCAGGCCGCCCCCGCCCATCAGTCAGGCTTTGCTTCAGGGTGGTGGAGATTGGAGAGGGGCACAGAGGGGCCTGGGGCAAGCCCTGCTCGGCTGCTGGTTTAGGCCCCTTCTGAGCCGCCCACTCTGACCTGGGGAGCCCACGCTGCACCCCGGAGTGGCCAGCTAGCACGCTCACAACTCCGGTCTGCAAGTCAGACCACCCAGGGAGGAACGCCGGCCCCAGTCGGGGATTTGTGCCTCAACCCTAAAAGGAGCCCCCTTCCCCTTCTGCTCCCCCACCCCGTCCCCAGCCTCCGTACCCCGCACCCAGTAAAGCGCATGTGCTGGGTCCCCCACCAGGGGCTGGCACCCCGCGTCTCTGGCCCTGGGCGTGGTCACCTCATTTACTCCTCAGGGTGCCTCAGGAAGGTGGTCACACTCTCCCGTCTTAGAGACAGGAGCAGAGGGACCGAGAGGTTCTGTTACCTGCCCACGGTCACACAGCTAGCGAGGGGAGGAGCCCGGCTGTGAGGTGGTGAGGCCCACATCGCCAGCAGCACCTGCCGCCGGAGGCCAGACCAGGGGGAGGGGGCATGACGTGACGAGGACAATGAAAGACTCGGCAGCCCTTGCTTCTGGCTCCAAATTGGGGGCCCGAGCTGAGTCTGAAGGGGGCCATTCCCTTCCCTCCTGCAGCACAGAACCACCTCAGCCACTTCCTGGGGGACAGGAAGAGCGTCTGCCCATCAGGCTGGCCACGGCGACAGCAGGTTTCCTGAGCGGATGCTGCCCGGACGGCTGCCCGCAGCGTGTGCCCTGCTGCCCGGATGGCTGCCCACAGCGCGGGTCCTGCTGCCCGGCTACCCCTGGCCCCCGCGTGAGGCGGGCCAGGGGCCTGAGGCTGCTGCCATGTGGCTCTGCCACTTCCCGCCTGTCCCTGTCACTGTCAGCACAGCTGAAGCCCACTGTGGGGGCTCGGTCCAGGGTGTGACCACTGGGGACACAGGGACATGACCTGTTTATCCACCTGCCTCGGACCCCCCGTGCACTCCCTGCCGGCTGGCTCGGTGGGGTGGGGGGACCCCTGAGGACACGGCTTCCTTGGCAGTTACACCCAGGCAGGGGTGGGGGCAGCCACGAAGGGCAGAGCCCAGGACACCCTCCTTCCCGCCCTGTCTCCAGCGCCGGATCCCCACAGAGTTCGGGGGAGCGCGGCTCGCCTGAACCGCCACCACCGTGAACTTGGCCCTCACTGCCCTCTGCGAGCCCCCGAAGAGGCGGGGGTGGCCGGGGGTGGGCGTGGGGGACAGAGCCGCGTGCTGACGAGAAGGGCCAATGACCAGCCCACTGACCCACGCGACGACGACGCGGGCGGGGGTGGGAGGCGCGAGAACAGGCCGGCCATCGCCCGGAGCTGCTTCGCCCCTTCCCCGTCCACGCTGCCCCTCGGACCCCCCGAGGACGCGCCTGTGCCGGGCCTCGGCCAGAGAGGGGCCTTCGCCAGGCCGCCGCGGGAACGAGCAGCGTGGAAAGTCGGCGGAAAGAAAACAGGTTTTCACGGCGGCGAGGTCGAGACGTCGGTCCGGGTCTGGCTCCAGCCCCCTCGTTTTCCCTACGAGAAAGCGAATTCGGAAGGGACACCTGCCCGAGCCCATGGCTCTGAGAGAAGCGAGGGGTGGGGTGCCCGGGCCTCGGAGGCGGAGCGCCGTGGGCCTCAGGTGAGGTGCGCGACCCCTCTGGGCGACAGATCACGGAGGGGACCGGCCACCTCCACAGGGCGGCCGCACGGATCGGCTGAGGCTGCTCATGGGAACGTGCTTTGTCAACTGGAAAACAGATCAAAGGGAAGCGGTCAGTGGCAGAACTGGGACGAGAGCCCAGACCCGAGGCCCAGGCCCTGCTCAGGCTGGTGGCAGAGGGTCCTGCGAACCGGACACGCTGCCCGTGGCCCGGAGGGCTGTTTCCCACGCTGCGAGGCTGGGCCCTGCTACCACTTCCTTTGCCTCTGGCTTGTGGGACCTGCTGCCTGCTGAGAGGGCCAGCCCAGGGACGCCCCCCGTGCCCCATGTGACTTAGAGAAGGGCGTCTCTGCAATCAAAGGCCTTGCCCAGCGCTCAGCCCGATACCCACACCTGGCGGACTGACTGAAGTGGTCACTGAAGTCGCTGCAGACGGTGCCTCAGCGAGGGTCCCCGTGACAAGGCAGCATGGCCGGGCGGAAGCAGCCCAGGTCTGGAGGTCAGACGGTGCAGGTCGGTCCCACAGCATCACTTTCCCGCTGTGGTCTCTTGGGTAACTCAGTCACCCTTGGGTTCCCCGTCTGCCAAGCGGGAATGACAATCACCCTCCAGGGGGTTTGCCACGAGGTGCAGATGGGATGCTGGGACAGTGCTCTGTGGGGTGGAGGTCAGGATCCCGCTCGACGGCATCGCGCGCGCTAACAAACCTCGAAAATGAGTTTGTCGCTAAGATGATCTAATGGCAACAACGAGACTTAAAAAAAAAAAATGGTGACGAGACCCTCTCTGATGGAGCAAAACAAGTGTTTCCCTTCCCGCATGCTCGTGGGTCATGTGGCTCAGACCGAAAACTCAGGAAGTGACAGGGCGGCAGCCCCAGGGCGGAGGCCCGCCCGGAGGGTCCCCAGAGGGCCGGCCATCTGGGCAGCTCCACAGGCCCACAGTTGGGACAGGCGGCCGCACAGGCAGAGCTGAGAATGGATTCCGAGGTTGTCAGACCCAACAGCCAACAAAACCCACAAAACCCTTGTAAAAACCCGGGGCGGTGTTGGCCCAGGGGGGACGTGTCACTGCAGGATGAAAACGGAAGAGAGAAAGGGGGTTCTGAGGAGGACCCCCACTCTCTGTTTGTAGGGACAGATTTTGCCTTCTCGTATGACAGTTTGTTGTTAGATTGGCATGCCAGTAACAAAAGTTAAAGTATTCCCACGTCACCTTCTTTGAAAATACGTATTCAGAGGGGATGAAACGTTCTCACAGGCCGTTGCATCTGGAAACGGGGTTGATTATGGCTTCCTGCCTGCTTGGTGGCAAGGTGACACTCTCACGAGCAGCCAGCACTGCCCCGGCTACTTAGCCAGCTGTGTTCACTTTCCCTCTACCCACCGGGTCTGGCCGTGGAATGCCACAGGAGTCTGACCCCGTCCAGGGATGAGAGAGGCGAAGAGGAGAAGGGACTTGTAAATGACACAGGACAGGGACCTGGGTCCCCTGCCTGGAGGTCTGTAACATGCGCGTGACTGGTGGGGGGGCAGGGCGAGGGCTTCCGGGCCACCGGCGTTCACCAGGCGGGGCCCAGCGGTGGAGGGGCGGGCTCCCCAAAAAGAAAGGACCGTGGTGCCTTTGCTCCGTCAGGGGGGCTTAACAAGTCCAAGTGCTCAGTGAGGAACAGTGACCTCGTCAGCTCCGTGTGTCCCCCAGCACGAGACGCACCACAGGGAGCGAGCGGTGTCTCTTAAGCAGATCCCTACGCACGGGACCCGCGGTGGGGGGGCGGGCGCAGGGGCCGGGGCCTCGCCGCTCCAGAAGTTACTCCAGAGGCCGCCCTCCAAGCTCTTCCTGCTTTTTTTCCTCATCCTGCCCCCGTTTTACTAAATTTTTCTTCTCCCAGTCTTTCTATTTCCCCCCTCCTTTCCCTGTCCTCCCTTGACGTCCCTGAAGGAGTTGAGAGAGCAGTCATTGTGTTGCCGTGTGCGTGTGAAAATCATCTGTTCGATTAATTTGTCATTTGGAATTGTGCATTTTATTCCATATTCTGAATGTCCTGGTTTTGTCGTTTCTCCCTTGAAAAAATGTCGATGACACCATTAAAACGGCTATTATGAAAAACAGAAAATAGCAAGTATTGGGGAGGATGTGGAGAAATTGGGGTGTAAACCGGGCAGTCCCTTTAGGAAACAACTTGGCGATGCCTCAGAAAACTGGAACTAATGACCATATGCCCCAGCGGGTATACCTGCCGGCAGACAGCCGAGAGGATTCAAAGCAGGGAAGTGAAGACATATTCGTACCCAGATTCACAGCAGCGGGGTCATCACGTTCAAAAGGCAGACGCGCGGCCTGAGCGCCCATCGAGGGGCGGAAAACCGAAACTCGACACACACACACAGGGGAGAATTACTCCCCTGTAAGAAGGACGGCGGCTCTGATGGATGCTACCATGTCCGCCACGGGTGACTCTCGAGGACGTCACGCTGCGTGAAATAAGGGAGCCCAGTGCCGGGTGACTCCGCTTGCGTGAGGTCCCTGGAGCAGCCGGACTCGCGGAGGCAGAGAGCAGGGTGGTGGCTGCTGCGGCCGGGGGCAGGGCAGGGAGTGTCTCGGGGGGACAGGGCGTCCGCTGCGCAAGGGGCAGGGAGCTCTGGAGAGGGCGGCGGCGGCATGGTCATGTCCTCACACCACTGAGCGTCCACCGAAGCAGGGTCAATTTTCTGTGCACTTCCCCCCAGCAAAACCTCGGGGAGGACATTCAGAGCATTAAAACCGTCTTGGACGCCTCGGCCATCTGGCCGCTGACCCACGGCTCCGCCCGCATTCGTGGGGGACGGGGAGCCTGGGGGCGCGTCCTCGGGAAGGCTGAGCTCTTGCAGCGGAAGGGCAGGACACCTGGCCTCTGTCTACTGTTCTGTCCTTCTCTGGTTGGCCTCCCCTTACTTTTGTGAGTGTGACACTTTCCACTGCTTGCAGAGATAAGGGCAGGCAACAGCTTGCAAAATTTAGAAGCTGGCGTGGAGAAGGAAGGAAAAAAAAAAATAAGAAAACGAGAGGCCGGTGAGAGACTGAAGCCTCTCGCGGAGCAGAGGGGATTTTTCTCCCCAGCACGTAGGCTGCTGCCTTCAGCTTCAAATCATAAACAACCTCCTCTGCCTGGGTTAGCCCCAGGTGGGGGACACCCGCTCCCCGAAACCTACTTCTTGCACTGACAGTTTGTCCCTAGTGGGAGGTGGGAAACCATCTCAAAGAGACTCCTGCAGGGGTGGGTGTGTGGGAAGGAGGCTAGGCTCAGTGCGCCCCACTGTTCTGGAAGCCTTCATTCCCGGGATATGGGGGGGTAGGGGGGTGTGGGTGGGTGTGGTGTGGGTGTGTGTGTGTGTGTGTGTGTGTTGAGGGGGAGGGGACAGAGAAGGGGGAGGGAGGAGAGGGGAGCATGTCTTTTGGGGTGCATACAGGGCATTCCACTTCTGGGCAGGTGAAAATGGTTCCACGGCCCCCCAGACTTTCCTGCCCCCTCCGCACCCCCATCTCCTTGCCGCGTCTTCTCTTCTCTTCCCGTCTCCCCCGTTCTCTGTCCTTCCCTCTCTGCGTCTCAGAGTGCATCAGTGCGTGGGGACAGCTGGGACCCAGGTGAACCCGTTGGCGGTGCCACCCGCGTGAAGGGCCACCCGGCCATCTCCTCGGGTCCTCACTTTACACACGGGGGCGCTGGGGCCCAGCGAGGCTCAGTACCTTGCCCGAGGTCACACAGCTGGACTGCGGCAGAGCAGGGGTCAGAGCCCAGGCTCGTCAGTGTGTCACTGTATTTTCTGCAAATTCTCTTCCCTGCTCCTTCCCTTCCTTTTCCCAAAGCAGTGGGTCCGACGACAGTGGTGCCAGCAGGGGCTGGGGGACGTCTGACTGGGGCGGGGAGGAAGGAGGCCACGGGCCAGGCTCCGGCCAAGGCATCACTGTGGGTTTAGTTCCAGAATGCCGAGTCCCAGTGCGGGAAGGAAACTCATTGATCGTTTCCGTCCATAACATCGAGGAGAAAATGGGACCAGAGACACCTGGTGGTGCACCTGAGGCCACACGGCCAGCCAGCAGCAGGGCCCGGCCAGGGCGGCTCTCGAGGCCTTCGCCCCGGCGGGACGTCCACTCTGTCCTGCCCCAGCACCGGCAGCTCGTGCAGGCGTCGCCATGTGGGTGCCCTGGTCAGGCCGGAGGCGAGGCGGCGAAGCCCCCCGACCCCCGGCACCACAGCGTGCCCTTACTCCTGCCAAACCGTGTGTCACGGGGCAGCCTTGGGACCCTGCGCCTTTGTCCTGGGGCTCAGCCGAGGCTCTAGGGACTAACTACGAAGGGGACATGGCTTGGGGCCATCATGAGGTGATATGGACGGAGTCCCCCCTGAGTTATTAGGGGAGCGGGAGCAGCAGGGGCTGTAACTGGGCCGGGAGTGACCTGGGGACGGAGGGGTGGGGACGGAGGTGGCTGGCAGGGGCTGTGCTCTCTCTGTGGTGGGGCCCGGCCTCTGCCAAGCCCCAGCGGCTGGGCGCTCAGCACAGCCTCTGCCCGGGGGCCAGGAGGGGTTCCTCCTCTCCAGAAGGGTCAGAGGTTCTCCGTCTACACAGGAATGTTCTGGAGACGGTGTTGGGGTGGCTTGAGGGTTGGGAGCTGAATAAACATAGTGGCTTCTCCACGCGCGTGAGCAGACCCTTGGGAGAAACGGCGTGGCTTACTAGCCGTGGTCTCTCTGAGCCTAAGTTTCTTCATCTGTACAATGGGACGTCATGGGGTTGCTACGCTATGGCTTTTGGGGAGGAGTAACTGCAATCGTGGGTGGGGGTCAGCCCCGAGCTTGGTGCTGGGTGAGTGCTCATTAAATGACTGAGATGAGGCTGCTTGTCATGCTGATCCTGGACTATAGTAGATGCTCAGTAAATATTTGCTGAATAAGTAAATTAATGACGAGCATCAGTGGTGGGTGTTGTTCTGCTGTTTGGGGTTTTTTTACATGGCAAGAATTGTGGGCTAAAGCAGAAAGTAGCTAGCGGGGAGCAGTGTGTCACAGGGTGTTCCACCAGTCCGGGTCTCCACCCACCCAAGACACTGCTGAGCAACAGCTGCTTGGCAAAGGGTTTGACTTGGTGACCCTGACGTTACCCCCAACGCTGTGGCTGCTGCACCTAGGCAGCCTCGTGCTGCAGTGGGAGCCGGCAGCCAGTGCCCCCACACCCCCAGCCAGTGCGCCCCCACACCCCCGGCCTGGCCCTCCCGTCCTGGTCGCACTCGGGCCTGCTGGCTACGGGGCTGCTCACACGCAATCATTTGCCACCACATCCTAAAGCAATGATGTCTGCATCGCTTTGGCCCTGAAGCCCCGGCCCATGGAGGGGCCCACAGTCTCCGCAGAGCAAGGCGGGGAGTCAGACGAGGGGGCCCAGGAAGCAGCAGAGGTGCTGGGCCGCAGAGGGGTCAGCGAGGCCCGCTGGCCCGCCGGGCTCCCTGGGCGGGGCTCGGGGGGCCGGGGGCGAGGAGGAAGGGGCAGGCGAGACGGGAGTGTGCACAGGACCAGGCCGCCCAGAAGGCCGCGATCTGGGGGCTGCGGCTCCACGGCCCCTCACGCTTCCAGAGACGAGGAGGACGTGTGTGCTCTGCACCCGCACGGCAACGGCCCTGCTCACGGCGAACGCGAGGCCATCCATCCGCGTGTGGCAGCCGCGGAACGAAACGGCGCCCGCAGGCACGGCGACGCGGGTGACGTGCCCGTGGCAGGGAGCGAGGCGAGGGAGCGAGGACACGGTCGCAGAACCAACCGCACGTGCTCGGGCCCAGGGCGGCCGCCAACGTACTGGTGGGTCCTGGTGGCAAAATTTTTAAGAGCGATTTTTTTGTTCTCTGTGCTTTTTTATACTCTCCAAGTTTTCCACAAGAAGTATGCTTTGACCTTGCAATCATTAAAATGTGAAAAACAGTATCTTTTAAAGCGTGTTTTAGCTTCGAAAAAAGCAGAAAATAACACCCATCGGATTTGACATAGGATGCGGTGAAATTGCTGACTTCCGGGTCATCTTTGGCTTATTTCTCATTTTCTTTCGTATTCAAGGGCAGGGGAGCCTGGCCTGGGGATAAATTACTGCCTTTAGGGGCAGCACTAAAGAAAAAGAGGAGCATAAAGAATGTCAATGTTGGAGGTGCCTGACGTGGACACAGAGCTGATCTCTGAACACCTTTCTCCTAGAGTCAGAATCGGACAGAGGCACGAGAGGTCACAGGGCCCAGCAGAAAGAGCACGGGGCCGAGAGTCTGTCTGGCTGTGGGTGAGCATCACAACTCTCCAGTGGCACAAACTCGGAGCCCCCTAGTCAAGGGGCGCCCATCCCCACCCACAGCCCACGCCACACTTCCGGCTCTACCGTGAGCGTCACGATTCTGCCGCCTCCCTCCTAAGGGCCAGTGGAAGAGAGGGATTGGATGAGAGGGGCCTCGGGCCCTTCACCCAGCAGGGAGCCGTGGTGCAGAGAGGCGGGGGATGGTGCCCTGAAGCCTCCGTCATCATTTTACCCCGTGGTCCTGGCCAAGTGTCTGCTGAGCAGCCCTCACTCCTCGGTGCCTGGTGTGGACCTTGCTGCACCCGGGTGATGGGGGTCCGTGGCTCAGCCTCGTGTGTCCTGGGTCGTGGCAGCTCTCAGCCAGCCCGAGGCCCCATCGTCCTTCGGCCTGTCCCCCGGCCCTTGCAGACAGCGAGAGCCGCCTCCGCCCCTGCCCGTTACGTCTGTCAGTCTGAGGCTCAGCAACCTCGGTTGTTTTTCATGCCCCGGTTCAGATCAGCTGCTAAAACAGCAGTGCTTGGGCGTCTTCCTATGCTCATCCGCATCTTTACGACCTTCTGTTCTGGAAGGCCCCAGCCCTCAAGAGTCAGAGGGGCCGGCGCACTGGCGTGAGGCCTGGTGGGAGGGCCCCAGGGAGCTGGAGATGGGGCCAGCCACGGACAGGGACATGGCCACTGGCTTTTCCCGTGGAGGCCCCTCCGCCCCTCCGTCTGGCCTTTCTGCTGACCAGTTCAGGCGCCCACGCTTTTTTTATTGATCGTCATAAAAACACGTATTACAGTACTGCTAATCCTCCCAGCTCCCGAAGGTCGGCCGTACCATCTTCATTTTACAAAGGAGAAGGGAGGTTCAGAGAGGTCACTTGCCCAAAGTCACCCAGCCAGGTGGCGATGAAGCCAGAATTTCAAATTAGCTCTGGGCCGCACCCCTGTACTCTGCCTCTCCACTTCCTGCCGGCCCTGGGGTCCCTCAGCCCTGCCGCTCAGATGAGGAAACGCAACACGATGGGAGGCAGAGGGCCCCCGCCCCCGCGGACGCCCGGGGTCCAGCGGCGGCTCGCCCCTGTTCCCCACCACTTTCCCCGCTTTCCTCCGCGCCGGCCTTTCCAAAAGCCGCACCCACGGAGCTGTGGGGCCACCATGGCTTCTGCTCATGCTGGGGAAAGCGAGGAGCAGTGGGTCCACTGCATGCTGGTCAACCGAATGACCAGAACAAGCCACTCGGGGCTGCCGGTCACGGCTGAATCCATCACCGAGCGACTGACCAGCAGAAATGCTGACTTCTGTCCACTGGTTCTCTACCAGGGGCCAAACTTTCCCATAGGATTTTGGCAAAATCTAAAGACATTTGAGCGATCGTGACTCAGGGGTGCTGGGGCATCTAGTGAGGAGAGGTCGGGAATGCTGCTAACTTTCCCACAGTGCACAGGGCAGCCCCCCGCGGCAAAGAGTCTTCCAGCCCCGGACGTCACGACGCAGGGCTTGAGAAACCCTACCCCAGCATCAAACCCAAAGGGGTGTGACACCGCGGGGGGCGAACTCAAAGCAGAAGGAGCCGCCCTCATTCCCGGAAGACTGTCGCAAAGGCCAAGCCGTGCAGGAGTCGGCTGTGGCTGAGGGTCTCCAGCCCCTGCTGGGCTAGTCGGTGGCCACGGTGAGTTTTTCCTCGTTGGCTTATTCAAGAGTGGCCTGTGGAATTTACTGAGCCTTTCTCTGGGTTAAAATCAGGAATGGAAAATTTAACCTCTAAGTGGAAAACAAACAGAAAATGAAAACCTGTGTAAGAATGGGAGTTCATGTGCAAATTCGGGTTGAGTGTACTCTTTTCTGGGAGGTTCCCGCCCCGCCACGGGGCGCCCCTCGGGCCGCAGGCCTGCACACCCCGCCCACGTGCCGCCGTGGAGCGGGGAGCCTGGGTTTGGCTCTAGAAGAAGGACCTTCAAGGTCCCACCTACCAACAACCAGTCCACAGCCCACCACGTACCCTTCATCTTTCCCTTCTCCGCCCGCACGAGGGGCCGTTCCTGCACCTCCCGAGGGACTTGTGCACTTGGCAAAGGGACCAGTGTGCTCCGACCACTCACGTGATGACGAGCACAGGGCCTTCCCGGGCGGCACCCGGGTTCTCTGTGTTCGATTTTCCCACCCTGTCGCTGCCTCTCCAAGTCTCTCCCGGGCGATGCCGTTTCTTACGCAGCCCGGGAGCAGCGCTCCACCCTGCGTGACAGAGACGTGGACTCCAGCTCACTGCACTCGTGAGCTGAAGGAGGCGGCCGCTTCCGAGGAGGGGACAGTGCCTCCCGCTGCCGGGAGGAGGCAGACGGAGGCACGGCTTTCCACCTTCCGAGTGACGAAACTGGGACGTCCCCCGACGCTGTGCCGTCCCGCGGCAACTCTTGCTGCTTTGAGCCAGATCTCATTGCTCTTTCATTCTCATCCTTATTCCGCCCCCCACCATCTTTCCTTCACAGGATGCTGGACTTTTACTTTCAAAATCAATGCAATTTCCAGGGAGATTAAAAAAAAATTTTTTTTTTTAACGTAAAAAGTGCCAGCATCCTATTATATAGCCTGGTACGGATGGATGACAGAGGTGGCCTGCGTTCATACGTGTGCTGTTAATCAACTTTTATCTGCTGATCGCGAAGCTCCCCTAGTCCTTACGACACACATGGTTTCTCATAATCGCTCCCCCTTGCCTGTAAAGGCTTGTTGTGCAGGCAGAATTATTCTGGGCACGAATGAGCTACGTGTTGCAATGCACCGAGTTTCTGAGAATAGAAACGTCTATGACTAAACTCTCCGTGAACAGCAAATCAGAGAATAACAACAAAAGCTGGTATCACTTGGGCCAGCCGAATGACACTGGGGTTTTGGGTTTTCCATGTCACTTCAGAGAGAGGGTTATACCCCACGAAGAGGTCCCCTCCCAAAACGTGTGTCATTTTAAGCTCGGCTCCTGCCCTTGAAGCCAACCACCCACTCCAGCTGTGTGGCTGGCTGAGGAGGGCACGTCAGGTGTCCCCCTGGGGCCACGGGATGGGAACAGGCACAGATGTGCCTGAGGCAGTGGCTGACGGAGTCTCCTTTCGAACTCAGAGGCGGGAAGTGGGGCATAAGCAGCAGTGGAGGTAGCTTTGAAACCCAAGCTCCTGACTGCCGATCCCATGACTGAGGCATTGGTGAAGGGTGGCCCGGGGCCCACGTCCGGGCAGCTGCCTGTCTGTGACGGCAGTGCCGCTGGACTGTCCCCACGCTCGCCGGGTACGGATTGCCCGTGGCAGCTTTTTGTGCTGCACGTGCAGAGCTGGTCCTTGGGAGAAAAAGTCTGCTGACCACGGCTTGACCACACCGGGTTTCGTCTGAGGAAGGCCAGCGGGAGCGCTGTAGGCACAGAGGGAGCCCAAGAAACAAACGCCCGGGTCCCCGCCTCGAGAACCTTTCCCCCAGCCAAGCAGAGTGAGAAGGCAGTTAGCAAGACACACGTCGGAGGGTGACATGAGTCAGTGACAGCACAGTGCGGTGACCTTCGGAGTGGCGCAGGTCAAGTTCGTTCCTTGCAAACCCCCTTGAGGCAGAGATCATTACCCCCGCTAGGCAGACAGAGAGCCCCAGAGCGGAAGGGCATCTGCCTGCCCCAGGACAGGGCTAGAAAGTGCCGAAGGCAGGACCTGAACCCACACAGGACGCGTGGCCGGGCTGCCCCGGTCAGCACACCTCGGCGCGCGGGGCCCAGCAGACCCGAGCAGTGCTGGCTGCAGGTGGCTGGGCGGTGGTCCCCGTGTCCCTGGGGGAGGGCCCGAGCCTTATGGGGAGACGTGCGGCGAGAGCACCCCAGTCACCCAGAGAGAAGACTGGCCTTAGCGTCCAGCACAAGCCCCTCTTCTGCAGCCATCTCAACGGGGGGTTCAGCACAGCGCGGACCCGGGAAGGACAGGCACAGGGACTCTGCGTCCAAACCTGGGCTGTGCCACCTACCAGCGAGCAGACGGAATGAGCCACGAGACGGGGCCTTTGTGGAAATGCCAGGCGAGCTAAGGCGTGTGGGAAAAACCATCAGCGGTGGAGTTAAAGGCGCACGGGAAGTTACGGGGGGCGAAGGGACCCGGAATACACGAAGACTTCCGATGGAGGACGTGGAGCCTTCCCCCGAGGCCGCTGAGCAAACGGGGCCCCCTGCTCAGGACGGGCCTCTCACAGGTGGCCTTCTCCCAGAGGGGAGGGGGCCGCGTTCCGGCAGCGGGACGATGGCAGGGCCACTTCTGGTCAACGCTGTCCTCACACACCCCTCCCTCACCCGATGAGCAGATCACGGAAATTATGTTCTTTTCCATTAATAGCCTCTTAATATGACTTCCGGTCCTTGTCCTGCCTAATTCTATGTCTCCTCTGTCTGTCTGTCTGTCTCTGACACACACACACACACACACACACACACACCACAATTTGCAACGGGCAGAGAAAATCAAGGTCATCCCTAACCCCAGCCTATACACCTGTTTTGCTAACAAGCAGGTCTCACTAGGCGTAAAATTTATTCTTCACTAAAACACACACAGCCTTTCTTTGCAAACCCAGGCTGGACCCTCGGCCAGTCTCTGAAATGCTGACTGCAGGGAAAAAAAAAAAAACTGAGGGAAACGGCCGATTCCTCGTGCCTCCTCCCAAGAACATGCTGGAAGCACTTCTCGACTGAGCGGACTGGAACCGCCCACGTCACAGCTGGGGCCCCAGGCAGCTGTGACCTGGAACTGTTTGCTTTCCTCTCACCAGCAAGGAGACCCGCACACAGCGCAGCTGCCACCTCGGCCCCCTCCCCCCTCCCCCCACCCCCGCAGGGGCTCTGCCAGCGTAGACCACGCCCCGTCCGGAGCGGGGACCAGGGGGCGCTGGGCAGGCAGGACTGGCTACAGCCAGAACCAGCCCTGCCCCTGACTCGCGGGTCGGACTCATTCCGAGAGCTCAGGATGCGCTGGCGCTGGGTCTCTGAAGGGCAACCCCGCGCTCCCGGCCCGGAGGCCCCTCCCTCTGACGCGCTTATTCCATCTTCCGCAGGGCGGGAGGGGACCGTGCTCGCTGGGCAGCCCCGCGGTCTGTGCCTGTGCCAACCACGTCCGCGGGGGCCGGAGGGTCAGCCGGGCTGGGGGCGACCGCCCCCGCCTTCAGCGGCCAGTGTCCTTCCCTAACGACACCGAGGAGCAAAGGCCCCCGTGCATCTGTGTGTCGAGGTGCCTCTTGCTTCTCCTCTCTGGGCCACAGGGTGGGGACCGGCAGTTAGTGTTCAAAACAAACAAACTGAGCCATCTTAGAGGCAACGTTGCCTGAGGTCTTGGGAGACCTTGCTCAGAAAATAAATGAGGGCGTGGCAATGCCCTGAATTTTATTTCTGCCTCTGAGCCTATTTCTGACAACAAGGTGCATAGTTAAAACACGCTCTTCACGAGCAGGAGAATTCCTTGATTTTCTCTTGCTGGTTTCAGTCTTGCTCCCCAGCACTAACCGATCAGGCACCCTGTCACAGTCAGAGGCGAGTCTGGCTGCCAAAGCCTTGGGTCAGTGGGTTACTGTCCTTGTGGTTGCCAGGGCCCTGGAGTGTCTCAGCAGACAAGCCAGAGATGCCATCAGGGTTATCCACACAAGGAGGCATTTGTCTGTCCCAGGATGCCAGGCAGGGGAGTCGGGACCCTGGGGGGGAATAGCATCGTAGAAAGACCTTAAGAGGCGACCTTTCCAGATCCCGGGGGTCACTCCTGCCCACCCTGGGGAAGGCAGCTCCTGTGGCAGCAGACAGAAAAATCTGGGCATGTCTGTCTTTAAGAAGATGAACCGTGTGTGTCCGACTATGAAAATCCAGCACATGAAAATGGCACTAATGAAAATAGCTAGAGATTAGAAAACAAATCTTTGCATTACTGAACGATTCACTCACACATTCCTAAGTCTGTTTTCTCTCCGTGGACGTGGCCGGTCTGTCACCCTCAGGGCCTCGTGGGCAGGCCCGGCCACCGGAGCAACCCGCGGTCACCATTCCAATGTTAGGCCTCTTCACATGCACCTGGCACCCAGGCAGCCAGCTCAGGAAGCAGCGCTCACAACAGGGTGACCCCGTGGCCAGAGCACGGATGGCCACAGCAAGCACCTAAAGTTCCAGGTTCAAGCGGGACTGCCATTCGCTTGCTTGGTGGCCGATTTCTTGGACCACCATTTCGTCCCTGGTAAAATCTGGACGTGAACTTGAAGGTGTCTCCCCTTTCCAGGTCAAATATTCTGTGATTCTGTCACATCAAGCCAGAGAACATCACCCCGGAGACGCTCCATCTACTGTTCTTGTCGCTGACGTTAAAATTCACTGGCAGCATCCCCAGTCCCACCCCGACCTCATCACAGGCCACATCTGCTTACACGGTAGTTAGTTACACCGCCCGAGAGAAGCTCTCCTGACGACTGCGCGAGATTCGGGTTCATTTCTCGCGGGATAAATGTAAAATCGGAGTTGCATGATTTTAAAGACCACGCAGAAATTGAAACCTTATTAATTTGGGGCTATCACATTATTTCGAGTTTGCATAATTCAAAATACCACGAAATGTGACTTGCATATTCCCCCCGAAAGGATTTTTTTTAAAATCATTAAAGAGAAGGAATGGAGGCCACGGTCGAGGCCATAGCACGGGGTCAGGGTTGGCGGGGACAGACTGTGGGTCTGAAGGGACACGCGGGACAGAGAGGAAGCGGCAGCAGGACGCCGTCTGCTCCAGGGGACAGCTCCACACCGCACTTGAGACGACCAGCAACATCTTTTTTTTTTTTTTAAGTGAAATCACGCCAGGCGTGAATGCTGCTAGGAGATGCCCAGCCCCGGATTTACGAACCCCTAAACTGCCAAGTCCTCTCCCTCCCCGCCCCCAGCACAGAGGAGCCATTTCATTCTCTTCGAAATGGCTGATGGGGATTTTCTGAGGGACTTATGGTCTGAAACCAAACCAAGAATTAGATCAGCTTCACATCTGAGACTTTGTGTTTAGAGCCATAGTTAGAGACAGGCAGGTGTGTGTGTGTGTGTGTGTGTGTGTGTGTGTGTGTGTGTGTGTGTGTGTGTGTTCTCTCCAAACCATCAAAATCAAGAAACTGCCATGAAAATCAAACACCACTCCCTAAATCTTCCCTTCTCTGTCCCCACCCCCCACCCGCTGGTCCCTTTCGATTGCAAGAGCTGGTGATTAGAACTTTATCCACAATCCGTTTCCAGCTTCCAAGGGGCTCGCTCTCCAAGATGAGATTACAAAGCTTTGAAAGTTGGAGGCACCCCCCACCCCCACTTTCACCCCGAAGAGCTATTCCTGACGAAGCGCTCTGTTGAAATAGAAGGAATTTGCTTTATAGCCTGGAATTGTGGACGAAAAGCTGAACAATGCCCATTTGCAATGGGCAGGTGGGAGCTGGCCAAGGTTTTGAAGGCAGTTTCACAGGCCGGGTCAGCGGGGGGATGGACGGGTGAGCTGCGGTGGGTACAATTATTCGACTTCCCAAGCTGTTCTTTTGAAGCCTCAATACTTAATAGAAAGAAAAAGAATAATCCTCTTTGCCAACCTTTTGTGGCTCCATCTTCATTGTTCCCACCGAAACCCAAAGAAAACGGACAAGATTCATTTTGTCCCAAAAGCATTTGTGTATTTTATATAGGTCTGGGCTTTGAAGCGTTGATAGTGAAGTGGGAGAAAAGACAAAGATTTTTCTCTAATCTGGCAAATCAAAGGAGGGATTTCTGAAGCTATGTCACCTGATTCAAAATAGTCCTGGGTGGCCGCTCCCGATATACACCTTCTTTGCTGGCAAACTCAGCATGGAAATTAGCACAGCGCGAAAAGGATGAAAATTAGACCCGACCATAAAGAACAAGCCTGCCGGCCGATGACCCTTTTTTCACAGAGCCAGAGAGCGTGACCTGCCAGGGAAGTGGGTCAGGGCCTTGGCTTTGGGTTCGCAAACCCCCAAGAGGCCGCCCTGGTCAATAGGCTGGTGAGGCGAACGTCGGCCCCTCGTTTGTTTGACTTGGGGTGCACAAGGGGGGCTTGATTACATGGGCTCGGTGGTGAGTTGAAGGGCTGCCAGACGCTCTGAACAGGAGTCAGATGTTAACAATAACTCTCAGTCTGGCCTAAGTAGGCCGTGAGGCCCAAGCGGGTCACCGGGTGCCCCGCTATTGGGTCTCTCACCAAAAGCATCCAACGCATTTAACTATGCAGTCAAAATTCACAGCATGGACACTGTGGGGAGGCCTGGTGGGAATCCGGGGCGCTGGTAACATTTTCTGCTGACCAGTGAGTGTTCCCGAAACCGTGTGTGAGCTGGCCCGAGCAAGAAAGGACTACGCTCGCCCACAGGGGACGACGCGTGTTGGGGTTTTAGCCCTGAATTCTGAGAATAATTTTCCACTTTCTTTTGTGACCTTCACTCTGAATGTCAACAGTGGGGCCGGGAGGTCCCCACACATCTGGGCTTGAATTGACGGGCTCCGCAGGATTTCCACAGGAAGGGGTGGGGACAGCGTGGGATTCTAAGCAGGGGGACCCGAGGAGGAAGGGTGCAAGAAGGAAGGGGACCGGGCTCCCTTGGGAGGCAGGAGCGGAGATCTGAGGGGTGCTGGCCACACCAACCTCAGGAGCCTGCACGCCCTTGATGATGCCCCCACGGGAATCTGCGCGCCCTTGAGATGCCCCCACCGGAATCTGCGCGCCCATGATGATGCCCCCGCCCATCAGGACCCCGGAGATCCTAGCCTGACCCAGACGTTTTCTCGTCTTTCTGCACAGAATCCCTGGAATGTGTCCGGTGACATCTCAGCCCCACCGTTCACCTCCCAAGACCACCAGCTCTGAGTGCAAGCGACGCCTGCCCTCCCTCCCATCGAGCCGTGCGGCTGCCACCAGCCTCCTCTCACTGCACGCGCCACGCACACGAACCGGCGCCACGAAAACACACGCCTGTGGGCGCCAGAGGCGGCCCCCGCATCCAGCCGCGCTCATCCGCGCACAAGGCAAAGCGGCGCAGGGGCCACGGGGAGCGCCGCGCACCCAGCACATGCGCAGGAACACGCTGACGCACATGTCTGCCAGCCCTACCCTGACTGCAACGCGCAGGACAGGCCTGAGCACAGGCGACTCCCTGGCGGGGTCACCTGGCTTGGGCGCCTCTGCCTGGAGCAGGCTGCCCCGGCCAGCCTGCCTCCCGTGGCCGCGGGTGGCCACCTGCCCCTGCGCCCCCAGGCCGCCTCTCCTGCTCTTCCCCTGGCGTCTCCAGGCCCGCGCCTTCACTCCCCCACACGAGGAGGGGCGCTTCTGCCCCAGAGCCAGCGGGGTCTCTGTCGCATGGCGGCACGGGCGAGATGCGGGAACTCACCGTCCACAGCAGCAGGGAGCAGTAGGGACTTGTTAATCCTGGATGGCGTGTAGGTGCCCGTCCCGGCCGTCCGCCCCGCCCCACGGTTTGGCAAAGGTAGTGTAACCTAAGCCAGCGCCCCTGCCGCCCTCGGCTAAAGCTCCTGACCGCGCTGCCCCCAAGCCCCCTCCGGTGGGCTCTGGAGCGGCCACTCTTGGGAGGTGAACATGCGCGTGTCTGGCTCTCCAAGGCTCCAGGCGTTTGGCTCGGTACCAGATTTCTTATTTGGTCTGCGCTGAGTTTGCAGCCCCCGAGCTCAGCCCAGGTGGATCCAGGTGGATTCGGGGCTGAAATCCAACCTAAATAACTGAGAATCACTTATAGACGTTTGTCCTTCAAAGGCGATTCACTCCTCGAGGATTTCGTAAAAACAAACAAACAAAAAACCCAGCGCGGAGCCTGCGTGGATTAGTGTGAATTCTTTTAGAAAACCTCACACATACACAATCTAATGCGTATGAAGACACATTCTCAAACAGATCAACTGCAGGCTATCATTATTTAGGATCAAAGCCTCTCAAATATGATTTCATTTCATTTTGATTTACACATTTGCTTTCCACCCCTGCATAAGGAGTAATGGGTTGAATTGCAAACTGAGGCCCATCCCTCCCCAGAAAGGCTCCAAAACAGATGTATTTATTTAAAGTGAAGCAGAAAATATGGATTTTTACCAGATTTCAGGAAGACGTGGGTTCAGAACTATAATAATATGCCGGAGGAAAACATACTTCTACATGAACAGCCAAATATTTCATACTCAGCAGAAACTTTTCAATAAGGATATTCCGCATCAAAATAATTGTTTCTCACTTTAAAAAACGAGAGGAAAATGGCAACAAGTGCTTACTAGGGGGGAAACCTTCAAAAGCCTGCTTCACGGTTCAGTCACCGGTGTACGGTTCTGCAAACTCACAAAGGCCTGGTACAGAGTCTGCGAGAATGTTCGAGAGGGTGCACCCTGAATGGTGGACTGAGGAAGCGTGTTTGGAGCCACGTTCTACTCTTAGGCAAGTCATGGAACTCTGAGCCTCGTTTTCTTCATTTATAAAAAGAGAATCCTGCGGCTTTTCTGCCATAGGATGGCGACAGGGATCAAGTCGGCGAAGGCGGCAGGAGCGCTTTGCAACTGGAAGAGAGTGACCACCAACGGCAGTCTGCACCGGGTGGGGATCCCGCCTGTCCCTGTCCTAATGCTTTCTGTGTTTTCCCCCTGAGCCTGAAAATTAGTTGCCGAGTAGCACAAATGACGACAGGCAAGCCAAGCGGAGAGTGGACGCTTCAAACATCTCCACCACCGCGATCTGGCTGCTTCAGACCACGATTCACTTTCTGTCCGAGTCGGCTCTCACCCGCAAAGGCCTCACGTGTCCCCAGTACTCTGTGGCCAAGGCATAAGCATAAGGAACGAGCCAGAGGAGGTTGGACGTCAGCCCTGGCTTCTTCCCCGCAGGGGCTCCCGCTAGAGAGTTAAAACTACTGTGACAAGGTCGAAATCTGGATTTTAAAAGTATTGAGAGCTTCAGGAAAGAACGAGGTTTGGGTGCCTTACTCTGCGAACCTCACGACCGGTGGGGCAGGGGGCCAGGGCAGCAAACGCGCCCAAGCCTGGTAATGTCAAGACCATGGGCAAGTCACTTGGTGGCAGAGAGGGATGTTTAACCCTCTCCATTCTCACAGATGACAAAACTAAAGCTCAGAGAGCGGTTTCTGCCCGAGCTGACGCCGCAGTTCAGTGACGGAGGAAGGAAAGAAAGCGGGTTAGTACGAACGTTTCCACTTCATCGCATTGGCGAAGCGATGGTCTTCCTCTGGTGCGGGTCGGGAAACTGAGGCACGCGGGCTTGTGGACGGTGCCTCCTCCCCGCACCCCTCTGCCCAAGGAGCAGTCACCGCCATCTTACAGAGGAAGGAGGGCCACTCCCCGACGGTGACGGGCTCGGGGGGAAGCTGGACCCGGACCCTGGCCTTTCCGGTTCCAGGGCGGCCTCTGTCCCCCCACCATGTGGCCTGCCCCGGAGGACACACAAACACCCGCAGAGGCTCACGGAGAGTTAGGGGGGAACGCTCTTTCCTGACGGAAGTCTAAAGTCCCCTGACGATGTCCTTTAAGTCCGACCTTTCCATCATCGGTCCTGCAGAAATCAGCCCGAGGAAGTAATCCGAAAGCCATTTTTAAAGCTACACAGGTAAAGATTTGCTCACAGGATTAGCTATAATAACGAAAGTCAGCAATGGCCCTATGTCCCACGATAAGGAAATAGTGAAGAAATTATGGTATGTGACCTCTGGAATCACTAGCAATTAAGAGCCATCGCGATGGCTGGGCAGGAAAAATGTCACAAGATGATGTTTAGGGGAACACGCGAAACCATCTTTATAATGACAACTATTTAAAGATACGTATGCGCTTGTTAAGAATATTGGAAAGGAACATAAAGAAGTGAAAGTGAAAAGTTATTGGGTTAGTTTGGTAAGATTATGGGTTTTAAAAAATTTATAACTTCCTCCAATGATTTTTATGGTATTTTTGTTAAAATGCCTCAAATTAAGAGAGGGTAAAAGTGATAGCTACATAAATGTTTGTTTCAGTAACTTAGGCCAAACTGAACTAAAATGGCTAGATTTCGGGCTTTCTTTTTCTTTCCATATTTTGAGGCAGCTGGGCAAGTGGATACAACTGGATCATGTGACTTATGCCAAAATCCACAAAGTCTTATTTTTCTCGTGGCGTTTTTCACTAGCTTATTGGTTCGTTAGTTAACAATCTCTGGGGGTGAAAGCCGTCTCTATTTTCTGTTTTCCCTTATCTTTAAAAGCCAAGTCAGAAAAATGAGCACCTTTATTTCTTTGTGAGATATAATATTAGTCGAATCCTATGAAATCACCATTTTCTATAGGTCCAAAATAAATGAAAATCGGAAATTTCGTACGATCCAACCAGAAAATCTAGGACAGCCGGATTTTGTCGTAAACCATCCTTGCAACTATTTTGAATCACTCGATTCATTCAAACGGCTCTGTTCTTTCTGGTGTTTAATTTTAAAGGACTTTGTTGAGTGTTGAGTTCTCTAGAGAAAAGGTCCAAAGAACGGCACTCCAATACACCCACCCCAAACAAACCGTTGCCGACAATTTAGTCACATGGCGATGTCTACACTGCCTTCGTTCGCCCGGCTTCTACCTCGCGGCAGGAGTGCTTACTGCGTGTGGACCCTGCTCTGGAGAGAGACTCGGGCGCCTTTCCCCTCAGGGGACACAGACTGCAGGAAATGGCTCTGGACACACAGTGACTCGACTGACCCTTTGTTTCACCTAACAGGTCAAATGGCCGGTTTGATGATTTTTCAGCCAAAAGGACGGAATGTTTGCTCAAATTGATTAAATCTACCATCACTTTGGCGTCACTCAGAGCCAGCCTTGGCCTGAGCAGAGGAGATGATTGTCGAGCCAGCCCTGCTGTTTATCTAATCAGTTAGCTGACCCACAGGTAGATGGGCTCGGGGAACGTCCAATCGAAGTCGGGTCTAGCGTTTTAACGACAGAGGCAAACATGAAAAGGATTTTAAGCCGAACACAGCGGTGGTCATTCCCCCCAGGACTGCTTCCGGGGGGCGGGCTTCCCGCAGCAGGTGCGGCCCCTCGGCCGGCATCTCAGCAGGGCCCAGGCAGGCAGCCGGGCAGGCAGCCCTCGCCTGCATGAGCGGGGCCAGGTGAAGCAGGCTGACACAAACCACTGATGCTGACGAGCTCCCCTCCACTCCGGCTCCACCCAGCTCCACGGAGACCTGCCGCTCAGGGCGCCCGTCCTGACACCCTGCCCGATGCGCCCCCGGCACCCCACCGCCGTGAGGTCTGCGTGCCTGCCCGGGCCGTTGGCGATGGGGGGCACGGGATCTCTGCCTTCCTCCCCCAAACGCCTTATATGTGCTTCAGGCATGTTTTCACTTTGGGGGATTATCGCTACAGAACGAATGTCTTTCAAAAATAAACACAACAATCTCATCTGATCTCAGAAGCTAAGCAGGGTCGGCCTGGTTATACTGGGCTGGGAGACCACCTAGGAGGACCAGGTGCTGTAGGCGTTAGAAAGAAAATTTAAAAAACAAGTAAATAAGCACAGTAGCTGGAACTCTCATCCTAAGCTCTGCCAAAGCTTTGCCTCTTATTCACGACTAGGCCTACTGCCGGATGGAGCCTGCCATGTGCCTGGCCGTAGGCTATGCTCAGAGACCCGAGGAGAGAGAGCTGGGTCTCCCAGATGGGGAAGAGGCCCAGGGCTGCACAATTCCAACCCTGGGTTCCGTCTCCTGCTCCTAGGCGCGGAGGACAAGGAAACGAGCTGAGGTGGTCACAGCGGGGACTCGCACAACATGCCCTCACTGGCTGTCTTTCATGAATCGCTGCTCATTTTCACAGCTCTGCAGGGCTGGTTATCCTCACCCAGAGGCAACAGAGGCCCAGAGAGGCTAAGCAGCCGGCCTGAGGTTGCACAGCCAGGGAGGTGGCTGTGCTGTGACGGGCCTGACTCTCCCCTCCACATCCAGCTGGGTCCCCGAAGGCAGAGACGCCCACGAGCCCAGGAGCCCACACTGCCCGGGGCTTCTGAGCCACAGCTGCGCCTCCTCGCTGGACAAAGGACAGAGGCCACACAGCCCTCCGTGTGCGTCCTCGGCCACTGCGAGGCAGGGAGCTAGAGGCACCGGGGAGCTGAGGGCACTGCAGGTGGGAGGCTGCCCGTGGCATCGGGCACGCCATCTTAGTCTCTTCCAGCCTCAGACGTGGTGATGGGGGCCGCCCTGGCCGCTCTCGCCGGAGGACCTTGGGCAGGCAGGCTAGGTCGTTGCTTCGTTGACCCTAACGATCTGGGCCTTTCCAAGGAAATGCAAGTGGAAAAGTCCCAAGAAAGTGCTCGGGGGAGGGCGACCTCACCGAGCAGGAAGAGAGAGGACACTGCCCCCCACCCACATTCCCCTGCATCCCGCCGGCAGCCTCCCCCGGGCATGACAGAGATGACCTCTCAGGCCCTGGGTGTTCCCAGCCTCTGAGCCTTTCCTCGACTCCCCCAGCAGGGCTGGGACTCTTCGAACGCTTTTGTCTGGCAGCCACGCCTGAAAAGAGCTGAAATGTCCATCTCCACATCGGCCAAGTGGAATTCACGGAACGTGAACGTGAAGTCCCCCGGCCGAGGCCGCTGGGGAAGTGGGGCGCGGCCCCCACCCGGCTGCGGGGTGGGGCCTGGTGCTCTCGGCAGCTGGCAGCGCCCAGGCAGCTCACTTTCTCACCTCCGGCCCCCCGCCCTGTGTCGCCCCTGCCTGGGAGGAAGCCCCGCGTGGGCTGGTCGCCCCTGCCCGGCGCTGTCCCTGAGCGCTGACTTCACAGGCGGCTGTGGCTCGCGGGCCCCCTCGGCCCCTGCACGCGAGGCCGGGCCGCCCTGGGCTGGCTCTGGCATCCTCACCCCACAGCGCCGGTGACTCATGCCCGGTGAGGCCTTCTGAGAAGAGAGCTGAGACCTTCCAGAAAAGCCGCCAGCACTCGGGCCTGGAACCCCCACGGCCCCGGCAGGAACGGGGTGCCGCGGTGCCCTTCCTGACGCCGAGCTCAGGAAGGACGTCTGTGACACCCGTCCCTGCAGATGGCAAAGCGGCGGGCCCTGTCCCGCGAACGGCACAGTGCCGGCGCCCACACGGCCCATCCTGTCTGCCCCTCGCGCCGCGTTAGCTGGGCTCAAACATGGTGGGGCGAACGGGTTCTAGAAAAGCCTCAGCCCGGGAACTGGAGTGAGGTGAAGAGTGAGTTCTCCCGACGGCTGGTTGTCACTCATGGTGGCCACTCATCAAGTCACATCCTGTCCCCGTCCCCTGCATTCTGCCAGCACCGCAGGCGTTGGGCCTGGCAGAGAACTGCTGGGTGGGCCCCCCGAGCCTTGGACGGGGGTGTCGCAGGCTCAGGGGTGGCCATGACGGAGCCGAGCCCTGCACGGACCCCGCAGAAGGCCACCGCCCTCCTTCATCAACCCCGTGTGGCCCCTGGCCCATTGAGGTGTCTCAGGCCCAGCAGGGCCGCAGCCGTCACCCTGCCTGACTGGCAGGCGAATCGTTCTTGGGTGGCCAAAGAAAACAAAGGGGCCGGCGACGGAGCCGGCAGGCGGCGAAGACGCAGAGACTAGGAAGATGTCGCCGCGTGAAACGCGGCCGGCTGACACGGTCTGACACCCCCGCCCCCCCCCCGGCTTCTGTCGGCGCCCCCTCCGCTGTCCGCCCTGGGCCTGCCCTCCTGGCTCTCTCCCTCCTGAAGACCCACACTCGGGCAGGTGCGTTCGCAAGCCTCCGAACCGCCGCCCGACGCGCTGTGACGTGGCCCTCGCCGGACCCCTCCCCGCTCAGCCGCCCACCGATTTTGGAAGGACGGGATTCTGGGGGACGCCGGCCCCTCGCCACCCCTCCACGGCCCCCTCAGGCACAGGCACCAAGAGTTTCTCGAAGCTCCTCGCGGGGACGGGCCCGGCCTTACCTGCAGCTGGGAGCCGAGCCTGCAGGACGGCCACGGCCACAAGCACCGTCCACTTCATCTCGCCCCTCGCCCCAGGACAGCGCCGGCTGGCAGGGGCTGTGGCCGCCGAGGCTGGGACAAGGAAGGGCAGGGAGTCTCTGCGGGCTTTGTTCTGCGCTGCCTCCTCAGGAAGTGGAGACCCGGGCCTTTGAGAAGACAGGCAGCAGCCCGCGGGGCCGAGAGCCTCACCCCCTTTCGATTCACAGGCAGGAAGCTCTGGGGGTTTGAGGGCTTCGGGTGTGTGTGGGGGGTGGGGGGGTGTGTGTGCGCACGCGCGTGTGTCTACCTGCCCGAACGTGGCGTTTGCTCTCATTTGATCGCCGTTTCATTTCTCTCTCTGGTTTTTCTCAGATTTGCGTCTAATTTGTGTCAAATTCCTATGTGGATGGGTGAAGCCAGTCCCTAGACAAACATGGGCTCCCAGCGCATGAAAGGTGCCCGCCATGTTCCTAGACTGGGACGTTTCAGGGCGGTCGGGGAGACGCCCCAGCCCTGGTTCAGCCAGGCTCAATGCAGAGGCTCAATCCCTCCTCTGCAACCTGCCTGCTGTGTGGCCCAGAGTACGTCGCTCGACATCTCTAGACTACAGAGTCCTTGTTGCTAAAGCAAATTGCTGGAGCAGATCTGAGTTTGCAGATCTGAACTTGGCCTGAATTTGGACCATTTGAATAGTTTGAAATACTATTTCAAACACTTTTCTTAGTTGTTGACATTTAAACATTGGAGAAATTTACAATAACAAGAAAATATAAGTACCTAGAAATAAACTTAATGAAAAGTATAAGCTCTATGTGAAACACATTTTTTAAACATTACTGAAGAATACAGGTAGGGCATGGGTAGATGAAGAGACATATCCTCGTCTTGATAAAAAGTTCTCCCTTAAGATCACAATTCTCCCTAAATTAATCAATCCATTCCACTAAAAATACCAACAAAAGTTTTAGAACAAGATAAGGTGATTCCGAAGTTTACATGAAAAAAATTAATATACAAAAATAGGAGATACCAAAAGCACAAGCAATTAAAGAAAAATAGGTAAATTGGACTTCATCCAAATTAAAAAATCTTTTGTATGTAAAGGACACCTACCAAAAGGTGAAAAAGCAACCCACAGAATGGGCGGAAATGTTTACAAATCGTATACCAAAAAGGGGCTAGTATTTGGAGGACATAAATAACTCCTGCAACTCAACAAGAAAAAAATAACCCAATTAAAAGTCGGCCGAAGATCTGAGCAGACATTTCTCCACAGAGGAAACACAAGAGGCACGTGAGAGGCCGCTCGACACCGTGAGGCACCAGGGAAATACAACCCAGACCTCGCTGAACTACTATTTCACACACAGCACAACAGCTAAAACAAAAAAGACAAACAAGGGTCGGTGAGGACGTGAAGAAACTGGAACCCCAGTACCCGGCCGGCGGGAAGGCGAAAAGGTGCAGCCTCTGTGGACGAGAATTTGGTACTCCTCAAAAAGTTAAGCAGTTATCATGTGACCCAGCCATTCGACCCTTGGGCATGTAAGCAGGAGAATCGAAAACATATGCTCATGTAAAGCTCACATATAAGTGTTTACAGCAGCATTATTCATAATAGCCCCAAAACTGCAAACCACACACATGTCCGGCAACTGGGGAGCGAGCACACAGATGCGCCTGTTCGGATGGTGGGGTACGATTCAGCCAGGAAGAGGGGTGAAGCATCGCGGCATGGGCGAACGTCGAAAACACGGCAGCGAGGGAAAGCAGCCGGACACAGCAGGCCGCGTGCTGTTTCCCATTCGCATGAAGCGTCCGGAAGAGGCGAACGCACAGGGACAGGAAGCAGACTCGTGGTTTCTCCGGATGGGGGGGGGGGTCACTGATGGATGGGAAGATCCCTTTGGGGATGGTGTACATGTTCTCGAATCAGATGGTCCTGATGGTGCACGGCATGGGGAATGCACTGAAGTGTACAGCTCAGAACGGCTGGTTCCGCGGGAAGCGAATTATATCGCAACATAAAAATAATGCTAGAACAGGCACGCCAACCAAAACGTCCAGGAGAACTCTGTCCAAGGGTAAGGAGAGTGAAATAGCCCTGCCAGCCCCCACGCGTGACAAACAGCGCGGCTGCCACGTAGTGCAAACGGCTCCACGATGCGAACACGCACGGGCCACGGGCTTTTGACAAAGGCGCAAGGGAAATTTAACAGAAAAACGACAGTTTTTGCAACAAGTGGGGCTAGACCAACTGGATATCCGTACGGAAAACAAAACAAAACAAAACATGGACCTTTATTTTATACCACACACAAAAGTTAACTAAAAGAGTTCACAGACCTAAATGTGAAACATAAAACTATGTAACTCTCAAAATAAAACATAGGAGAAAAATCCTTATGATATAACGTAAGCACAAACCGTAAGAGAAAAATAATTGATAAATTTGACTTCAAAATAAAAAACTTCGTTTGTTGCAAAACACCATTAAAAATGAAAAAGCAAGCCACAGACTAAAAGAAACGGCTTCGTGAGCACATATATCCGGCAGAGGACTTACATCCAGAATATGTGAAGAACTCTTTCAACTCGATAGTAAGATGATTAACTCAGTAAGAATATGGGCAAAATATTTGCATAGAGAATTCCCAAAAGATGATAAATGAACGGTCAGTAAGCACACACAAAAAAGATGCTTAATATCATTAATAATTAGAGAAATACAAATTAAAACACGAGACACCACTACCCACCTATTCAGATAGCTAAAATTAAACTGGCCATATCAAGCGTTGGTGAGAACATGGAGGACCTGGGTTTCATATGCTGATGGTGGGAAAATAAAACACAACCATTCCGGAAAACAGCTTGGCAGTTTCTTAAAAAGTTAAATACATTACCATATGATCCAGCATTCCACTCCTAGGTATCTATCTACTCAAGAGAAAAGGAAATATATGCCCCTGCAGAGACTTGTACAAAAACACAGCAGCGTTATTTGTAATAGTCAAAATCTGAAAATCACCTAAATACCCGCCAATGGACGTGTGGATGAACCAATCATGGTACATCCGTTCAATGCAATACTACTCACGAATACAAAGGTAGAAACCGCTAGTAACACAGCAACGCGGTTGAACTTCAGAGTCGTTACACCGGGTGAAAGAAGCCAGGCAGGCAAAGGGTACGTATTGAACGCTTCCACTTTTATAAAATTCCAGCACTGTGACCAAGAGCTTAGCTCCTTCACAACAAAGGACATCTAAACGTTATTCCATTACAACTACTTTCTGAGCGCCCGCCCTGTGCCAAGCACAGTACTCCGTGCAGAAGATATAACTAGGAGTAAATCGAAGAATCTTTGCCCTCACAGAATTTTCTGGCTGGTGCAAGCCCAGAAACGAGTCGGAATCGTGGGCAAAGGACTCAAACAGAAAATTCGTGGGAGAGAAGTAATAAGTGGCTTTTAAATAAATGAAAAATTCTCAGCCTCGCCCAGGGTAAGATAAATCAAAATTGAAACTACAACAAATATACTTTGTACCTATCGTATTGCTAACGACCCCCCGCGTTCCCTCCTCTCTTGCCTCCCGAAGACATTCTTCCAGAAATTTCCTCTCCTCTCTCCTACAGCTCATTCTCTCCTTCTAAATTGGATCGTTCTTATCAGTACACACAAAAAGACGTTATTTCTCCCATCTTGAAAAACCGCAAAGATGTGAAAAGCATTTGCACATTGGAGCTTACCGTACCTCTTGCTGCTTTGGGAATCCGGCCTTTACCTGAAGCCCTGGATCAGCCCAGGGGTCACGTGGCTCTGCTCACAGCCAGCACTAACTTTCAGTTAAGTGAGTAAGGCCATCAGAGACCGTCTGGCCACAGCTGAGCAGCCAGAGAACTGCAGCCACGTGAGCGACCCCAGGTGAGGCCAGGCAGAGGCTGCCTAGCCCAGCCTAAGGTGCTGACCCACTGAATCGTGAGCAGCTAAAAGTGTCCTAAGTCAGTACACTTGGGATGGTTGTTGCACAGCAGTAGATAATAGAGACACTCACTATCCCCATATCGGCCTCAGGAAACACTCTAATTAGCCAGCTTGGGTCTCACGCTCACCTCTTGGATCCATCATTATTTCCAGGTGGACAAGATGAGCTTGGAGATGAGACAGTATGACTCACAGCCCGACCAGGATCATTTATGATACAAGAAAGGATTCTGGGCACATATAAAACAACAGCTGTCCACTGCCACCAGCCTTGCCCTGGTGTGTGCGGTGGGGCGAGGCCGAGACCTAGAGCTAGACCCACGGTGTGCAGAGGAGGACACGGGGGGGGTGGGGCGAGAGCTGAGCGAAGGGCCAGGTGGAACAAGATCCGCAGCAGCTGTGTGTTCCTGTGGGAACGTTCTGGCTGAACCTCATGGCTGCACCTCGAGCTCCAAGTCATTTTGGGTGGGTGGAGGGAGGGAGGGAAGGAGAGAGGATAGAGGGAGGGGGAGTGGAGGGATAAGTGGAAGGGTGGGCGGGCAGATGCGTAGGTGGTGAGTGGGGCTTCCAGCTGGGAAAGTCGTCCTGAGAGAAAAGGGTGCCTGTCACTGGCTGGCTGAGGACCGGGGAGCACGGGACACTGTGAAGACAAGGCGTCGGGGCTCAGGACCAGGGCCTACCTGGAGGATGTCAGCGAGCGGCAGCTGCCGGCAGAGAGCGCCCGGCGGTGGCCAAGGGACACAGGTGAACTGCGATGAGCAAGGCTACTGAACGAAGCCCACACCCCTCCAGCCGCGGCGCCTGGGGACGTCCTCGTTCGGGCTACACCGCAGCCTCGCTAGAGTTCCAGTCTCTCCCGGGGGCTGACTCAGGCCGGTGTCCTGGGCGGGCTGAGGAGCCGGCTGCCGAAGCTCGTCACCGCCACCGTCAGGAGCCAGGGGGTGCACACGGGGAGCCAGGTGTGGGTGAGGCGCTCTGAGCGCTGGGCCCCTCGTGGGCCAGGTAGGGGTCTTCAGGCAACCCCCCGCCCCCAAAGGCTCGTGCCAGCTTCCGGATGGCGTGCACAGCGCGGTTAGCAGGACGCGCACCCTCCGGTGCCCCCAGAACCTCCTGCCACTCCCAGGCCCCTCCTGCTCGGTTCTGGGTCCTGGCGCTCACAGCTCAGAACCCCAGGGTGGAGAGTAGAAGAGCAGCGACCCGCCCGGCCCGGGGAGCCCGGCTGGGGAGCCCCCACCCCTCCCGCTCACTCACGGGGCCCCGCAGCAGACCTCACGGAGGGGGGGAGCCGAGGGCTGTCAGTCTCAGCTGCGCCACTTCCCAGAGGGGCCGCTGCGAGCAAAGCCAAAGCTGCCCCTCTTGGCCACTTGGGCGCGTCCGAGCTCAGAATGCTGGACTTCCCCTCCGGGCCTGGACGCCCAGAAGGCTGTGTCCTCTGTGGGTGCTGGTCTGGGGGACACTGTTTTCCAGGGGCTCCCAGGCCAGGGCTGAGAGGGGCTGGAGCCGGTTCCCGGCTGGGTCCCCGGCTGGGGCGGGGGTCTGCACGCCCACCTGTTCCTCGCGGTCCTTGCAGGAATGAGCTACAATGCGCTGTGCGAACATATTTGACAAAATTAACTCCTGCAACGATAACTTCTAATGTTTGAGAAACCTCGACCTGTGAGTTCCCAAATGACACGGGAAGCAACCGGAAGCAGCTAGCAGTCGTTGAGTTTTTAAATGTCCAAAGCCGCCGCCCACCTCCAGTGGCCACTGGAACTAACACTGTGCTCTGCTCACGCACCCGGTCCGGGGCTGTGCTGGGAATGCCGGCTCGGCTGGCAGGACCGCTGACCGGACCGCTGACCGGGCGGGATGCCTCCGAGCCGTTCCTGACATGCACCAGCAGCTCTGCTCTCTGGTGGGAATCTCTCCAAGGAAAGGCACGGAGGTGCAGAAAATCCTCGATGCCTGAAGGTCTGTCTCCTACACCAGGGAACGGCCGGCAGTAACCTGGAAGTTCTCAGCCCCTGGGGAAAGTGGTGCCCGCACGCAGCCTCTGCCTGCCCGGTGTCCCCTCAGCTCACGTAGCTTCTCCTCTGCCTTCAGAAGCCCTGCTCCAAAATTCTCCTGGCCGCTGTGGTTCCGCTGGGGGAAGGGGGAGGGCCCCGGGGCCCCGGCTGGGGCGGGGTGGTCATGCAGGGGGCTCTTCCCGGCGGGAAGGCCGCCCCCCTTCATCTGAGATCATTGGCTGCAATTAAAACCAACACGGCAGAAAGGGGAGCAGGGGACGAAGACGGGGTTCGATGGGACATTTTACGGTCAACGAATTCCTCTTTCTGGCACTAGCAACAGAACCCTGATGCAGGCCTTTACCTGGAAGCCCGTGTAGACCTGAAATATTCTGCAGCCACCCTAAGCCTTTCCTATGGTTTCTAGTAAATGACGAGCTTGTGACTCAGTGAAGGAAGCCCTGTGATCTCGTCATTCAATGTGATCAACATTCCACACGAAGGTTGGAAGAAAACACATCAAAATACCAGCAGCTGTGCCGGCTGGTGAGATTATGGGTCTCTAAACTTTTTTTTTTTTTGTCCATATTTTCCACACAAAGAACTATACATTACCATAAATACTAAGGGAAAAAAACTAAGAAAAAGATGAAGTTTTACTGGTTGAGTGATACCTCCCTTAATTCCAAAAAAGGACGTGTTATAACTTAAATAGGTAAAAATCTAAAGAGCATGGGGTTCTGAGGTGACAGCTTGGAATTCCCCTAAAAAACATTGGCCTGCCAGCCTCACATGAAGTAGAATGCTGCTTTTTTTCCAGTAGTAAAACTGAGAACAACCTGCGATAGGAAGGCAGAGTCTGAACATTACTAAGAAAGGAAACGTCTTAGCGAGGCAGAGAGTCGGATGCGCACGCCTCACTTCACTGTTTCACAAGGGGTTTTCTCCCCCCCCCCCACTGCGCACCGCGAGGACGCTGAGCCTGGCCTGGAAGCCGGAGCACGCCATGACTCCGGGCCGCGGCCCGGTGGGGCCACACCGCGACCCGTCCAGCAGAGACCCAAGGCCCAGACTGCCCCCGCCAACCGCCAGCTGCCGGCCCCTCGGTCACTCCCTTTCTCCTTTTCATTTTCTCTTTTCTTGACCAGAACCGGCCTTGCCCTCTGGGCCAAAATCCGTCCCATCTAAGACTCTCGTGTCCTCTGGTTAAGTCCAGGGCTCTGTCCCCTTCCTTTCTGCCGCTGGTGGGGTGCAGGGGGACCCAAAGCGCCTGACATGGAGGGAGGGAGTGAGCAGGAGACCAGGCCTCTGCTTCTCCCCTTGCCCTGGGCTGAGCTGCCTTACCTGTGTCATGAGGCTGTGTGCCCCAATCCCGCCCACACCCACCGAGTCCCTGTCAGGGCCTTGATCAGCCCTGCTGTGCGAGGGAGAGGCAGCTGCACAAAAAAGTGGTCTCCAGTGCCCTCTGGTGGCCAAACATAACACACCAGGGACAGAGTCACACATTCAGTTATACCACGGAATCTGATCTGCAGCTCCTGCTGTAAGAAAGTGATTGACTTGCCTGTGACGACTGGATCCTACCTGAATACAGACATTTTAAAGGGCACCAAACGGTGAAGACAAAACTCTAAGTGGGGAAAGAGAGGCAAACAGATAGATGCCTCGACCTAATGCTACACAAGGCACCTTGGCACCCAGGCCCCAGGGGGCCCTCCACCAGGGCCGTGCCCCAGATTTCAGGACACGGTGAGCTGCTTACCAAACAGAAAGAGTGGAACTATTCACCTAAAGCTTTGAAGCAGCCAGGGGGTGATTTTCCTGCAACGCTAAAACGAAAACGCAGAAGGGTTTCGACAGCGGCCGAGGAAACAGTATAAAACCCACGAACCTTTCTGTTTAAGCAAATGCACCCAATACGTTTCGTTAAAATGATGCTTTTAATTACTGATGCCTCGAATAAGAAACCTATTTTGCCAAGTTTAATGCAAATCATTTTGCTTAAACAGAAGCTGTTCGCTGGATTTCGGGTCAGTCCGTTTGCCATTTTCAAACATGACCCATCTTCAGCTCCTTTCTCTGAGCCGTTGACAGGTTCAGTGGCTGATCCTGAAACCCCTCTTCATGAGGGATCTTCTACCATCTTCTGGAATCACATATATTGGTAATAAAACTATAAATTTAAATTTATAAAAATTTAGCAACCTCATCTTCCAAGAAATCCAGCAACAGTCCACCTCGATTCTGTGGACAAGCAAGCACACAAGCCGGTCAGTGGGTGCAAGCGCACGGCTGATCTTCTGGGAGCTTCTCACGGACAAACCTGAAGCCCTTCCCGTCTGTACATTCACCGATTTCTGCTTCACCTGGACGGGGGAGAGAAAGGAAGAATTATTTCATTAACTGAGTCGACAAATCTCAAAAGTTGGTGTATTCTAGAGAAGGACTAGAGACACTTCAGCTCTAATGGTTTAAGATTTTGGGTCATTTCAGCCATGCATGGATGCTGGAGACACATCTGAGATTTCCTCTCAATGGCTGGGGGCCTTCGCACGAGCCAGCACCGCCTGTCCCCAGGTGATGCCCACACCTGCTAGTAAACGCACCAGGACGCAGCAGTAATCAGGCTGTATGGTTCGCTCATCCAAGACTTCCTGAAGGTTCAAAAGACAAAATCGGCAGAGAACGGAGGAGTCCCAAACATTAGGGCAAAAGAGCAGTCATCGGCCAGCACCGATGACCCCGAGTCCAGTCGGGGACAGGGCAGAGAGTCGGTGACCCTGACCCATTTTCCTGTTGCAGCCTTGACCCCGGTTCCCAGGAGACCCATCTTCAGGAAAGGGAGCTCGGCCGAGTCCAGGATGCAGACAGCTTTACGGTGTTCAGAGAAACAACACCTTCCAAGCCGGCAAGGTGGCTGCCATGCGGGGCGGCCCCAGCTGGCCTATGAGGCCCTTGGGAGCGGCTCCCTAAGGATGTGCATGCCCCCAGGATACTGAGCAGCCAGTGGCAATCCAGGTGGGCAGCATGGTGGTGGGGCCACTCCGGGACTCTGAGATGGACCGCTAAGAAGAGGACCTATGCACAAAGGTCAGCTTGGAGCCACGGCCCGTCCTTCGGCTTCTGGTGTCCTGGCTCGGCAGGCGGCGCCACCTGCTCTAGTCTTTGTCCTCCTGGCAAAGGGACGAGGAGAAAGTGCCGCCTCTGCTCTCTGAGCTGCAGGAAAGGCCCACGCGTCTGTGTGATAACGCGGAGGCTCAAGTTTCTTTTACCCACTTCTGCGGCGTGGAGCCTTCCAGGGAAACACCGCTTAACTTAGTTATTCAAGCAAGCGTCGCCCTCGGGCACGTCACGTATACAAAGGCGACTGTGCTTCAGAGGTTGTTACGGCCTAGGAACGTCAACCCGGCCTTGGAGAGCGGGCCTGTCGTCCTCCGGGACAGCTTGTCGCCTGGTCATCATGCTGTAACTGCCGCCTCTACGTCCCTACGAAGCGAGATGGCTTCGCCAGCCCCAAGAGGGTCACTGGCCTGTGCCCCTTCTGAACGCACGGCAGCAAGCCAAACTCTGTGACCGTGGAATTCCCCATTTGCACAAGAAGCCGACGGTCTCTCTCCCAGATGGTCGGCCGGGCAAGCAGCCAGCGCTCATCAACAGCCGCCCGGCGCCGTGCCCTGTCCCGGCGGCTTGGGAAAGAGAACAAAACGAAAAGCTGAGCTTGGCTGCGAAGCCGGCGGCGATCACAGTGGGGATGCTCCATGGTAGATGTGACACAGAGCGGGGCACGCCGGAACGAGAGCCCGGCCCTGAGCTCCGCCCCGCGGGCCCAGCTCAGCCTCCTCACCCCAGCCCCGCGAAGAGCGAGCGGGAGGTGCACCATGGACAGCACCGGGGCGGGAGCCCGGCCAGCCCCCGGGGAGGGGGCCGGAGGGCGGTGTGAGGCCCTGGCTGGGAGCACGGTGAGGGCTCTGGAGCTGGCATGTCGGGGCGCGGGGGCCGGGAACTGTGGCCGGGGCCGGGGGCCAGCACACCGCTTGCCGCCGTGGACTGCAGCCAAGCCCCTCGCTCCGCTCACGTCCGCTCTCCATCTCACAGACGGCAGAAACGTCCCCAGCCCGGAGCCCTCCGGTGAGTGCTCGGTGAGTCAGCGCGAGCCAGGTGACCTGTGTGGCTGGCCGGCAGCACACGCGTGGCGAACGGCAGGTGCTCCCGCCGTCACGCAGCCGAGACCCCCCATCCGCCTCGGCCGCGAGGACGTCAGGTGTGCCGGAGTTCCCCGTGTCGCCTGGGAGAGTGGCCACCCGTGTTCCTTCCCTGGACCACCGACCTCGCTGCAAAGCCCCGATCCCGGCCCCAGTCCCATCCCTTCAGGAACCGTCTTCAGGTCACGTTCTCCTCCGTCCTCCCCCACGGCCCCCTCGGGCTCAGCCTCTTCCTCCCACGTCGTTTCCTGGCGGGATAAACCACAGATGCCCGCACGACTCGGGGGCCGCGGGGGCCGGGGTCCCGTGCTCACCCTCGGTGTCGATGCTGCTTCACGGTCCAGAAGTGCCCACGTCTGGGACACTCGTGAGAAAATGCCGTCTCGGGTCAGAACGGAGCTCCGTCCACACCCCCCCCCAAGCACGGCCTTAACACGGGGTCGCAGCCTGTCAAGTTCAGGGCGGTTTGGGAACTTAAATGAAAAAAAAAGCTTTCATTTTCATTAAGTTCCGCCTGAAATTTATCATTTCCTTCAATGGTGGAAGCAGGCAGTAAACCACACGGCGTCAGGAAGCGCCTAAGACACTGCCACATCATGTGGCAGCTGGTGCCGACGCCGTAAGATATCGCCGTCTGTCCTCACCACTCAGCAAGCGTTAGACGCGCTCGAGGGTGGTTGCAGGCTTCACCCGCGTGCCACAGGGGTCTGTGGCGCAGGAAATGGCTACGGGCCCTGGGTTCAAGGACCACGGATAAGGCCTGCGAGGGAAGGTGGACGATGGACAAATAAGTACTTACTGAAACGTGACGTTATAATATTCTTCGGGCGTCACGATTTTCGGTCCCCCGAAGTAGTCCAGGAGCCAGATGTTGGTTATATTCAGCTTCGCAAAGAACCAGTCGTGGCCCGAGGGCCAGGTCTCCATCTCGGGGTGTCGGACGAACAGCGAACGCTTCGCGATGTCCCTTTCTGTCTCGTTCACCTAAACGACAGATGGGAAGTGAACGATTCCCGTAGCAGTGGCATTCCCTCTTCTCCCCGGTTAAGAATGAGCGGTTCTAGCATTCCACAAATCCTTGAGGGTTTATGTAGTGATTTTTTTTTTTTTTTTAGGAAAAATTGCGACGTAATTGAGCTCCGCCACTGCGTTGCTTTGGGTGTGTAACGCAAGACCTGACACGCACACACACTACGAGGTGAGCTCAGCAAGTCGGCCCCCCGCCACGCCTGCGCACAAGCACGTTCTCTCTTCTTTCCTCCCTTTTTCTTTGCCTTGCAAGGAGAACTTTGAAGATCTACCATACATCCTGACCTTAAACTGAAGGAATCAAGGGGAACTAAGGAAGCTCGGAGAAATGCAGAGAACGTGACGATTTCAGACGCCGGTGAGAGCCGGCGAGGCCGCGGGGAAGCCACCGCGCGCCCGGCGTTCACTGCGCCGCGGGAATTTCAAGTCACCGGAGTAACTGGCTCAGGTGCTTTCAGAAAATGTCCCCTGCGCGTGTGCGAGGCTCATCGGCCACCGACCCCACAACACGCTCGTGGCAGACGTGAACGCACGTGCCCAGAGGGTCCGCGCTGCGGGAGGTGCTCGCTGGACCCCAGCGTCCTCTGCCAGCGAGGGGCACGCGGCACAGGGCCGCCCCACGGAGAGCTTCCAGGCCGTGAGGAAGCGGGTCTGAGGCGCCGTGACGCAGGAGGCCGAAAGGCGACCCTGCCATCTGGGCCATCAGGGTCGCTCACACCGCCTCGGTCCCTGCCCCCCGCGGTTCCGCCAGCCTCTTCCCTCCACCCTGGCCCCAGACTGCCCACACGCGGGCCCGGGCTTCACAGTGGCTCCCCCTTGTGACCGCTGAGGACGCTCCCCGCTCTAGGCCGCTGTGACAGAATGGGGACCCAGACCCACGGCTCAGGGCCGCCGGAGGCTGGGCAGCACCGTCACCCAGTGAGCGTGGTCGAGCAGACGCTCCCTATACCGGGGCTTCAAAACATAGTTCTTTCCTTAAAGTTGTCTAATGGAACACCTACATGAAAGCGACCCATTAAAACTTTTCGTTTTCATGAAATGACTTAGTAGAACGTATTTTCTAACTTTGCATGTCAATCACCATCATTTTCATTTTACCCTTGAACTCTCTCTTCTTTCGTCATTAATAAGATGGAGCTGGTCTAAGATCAGTCTCACAGACCACAGTGTGGGGGTTCCCTGGAGGGGACGGGGTGAGGGTAGGGAGGGGGTAACGGGGTCAAATGCACGGTGACAGGAGACTTGGGTGGTGAACACAATGCAATATACAGATGAAGTATTATAGGGTTGTACACTTGAAACCTATATAATTTTATTAACCAGGGTCACCCCCAAAATTTACCAAAATTTAAACCAAAATGAAATCAGCCCTTGTGATCGTAGCGTAACTACTTACCTTGGTGACAGTTCCGGCCAGTATGATGTGAGCGCAGAGGGACTCTGGGGATCGAAGCCGTGTTTCCTGCAGAAGTTAGTCTGTGCCAAGGACATGGTCAGCGTAGCATGTGGATTCTTCTGCAGAGAGAAAATGAAGACGCTCTCGTGGGAAATGCGTCCCTGGAGACGTAATAAATTCCACAGGTTGCACCCGTGCCATCCCCAGAGCTCGACTGTTCCTCCGTGAAGCGGATGGTAAAGCACCCCGTCCACTCAGGAAAACCACTACGAAGGTAGAGAATAGTCTTGACCAAAAAGAGGGGAGGGGGCATTCATATTTTAAATTAACTGACTCAGTAAGAATCGTTTTAATGCTTCTTTTCTTAAACTCTGAACTTGTCCCCCATTCACCAAGAAATTATAATTGCAGCACCACCCAAATACAAGGCTGGCTGTGGCTTTCAAAAGGATGAGACTCTAACCTGAAAACACACCACAGTCGCTCAAATAGCTAATTACAGTCTCTGCGAGAAAGGAGCTGAGTCATGCTTCTTGTTATCTTATGCTAGCAGAAACTGTCATGGGATTTCAAAATTCGAGAAGTCGTTCATTCCTGCTCTAACGACAAGAATTCTTAGATTTAAAATGTGAGGCGAGCAAAACTCCTAATTCTGCTTATTTGGAAGTCGGCTTTGCAAAAGGCATTGTTGACAGACCACAGAGAAATTCACGTGCTGCCATTCAGGCCATTTACTTCCTTAAACTCCAAGTGTCTCCTGGGAGGAATTTTGCCTTCTCACAGTGACCCATCAAAACAGTGGGTCAGAACGAAATCATTTAGCCAAATATTTGCTGTCGATAAATTATTAGGCATGCACCCCAGGAGGCCCAGGAGAAGAGCGGACAGGGGGACTCGGATCAGGTCTCTCCCTTCTGTGAGTCATAATCTGGTTCAAAACTCAGACACAAACAAAACTTAAATAATGCAAAAGAGAGACACAGAAGAGGTGGAAAGAAGACAGCACGTGACTAGTGTGAAGGGTACAATCAAGTATATTCCAAGTTCAGTGTGAGCACAGCCTGGATCAATACTGAAGCCGCAGGGGGCCCTTGTAAGATATTCAAAATCAGGATCCAGTGGGAGGACGGATTTCAGACAGAGGGAGCCTCGAGTGCCGAAAGGCGGACCTGGGAAAGTATACGACTCGATGGACAGTAGCAGGAAACCCAACTTGCTTGCTGGTGGGGGCGGGGGGGGGTATGGAGTGGGGTGAGGGTGGCTCAAGTCCGAGCTCAGGAGTAAGGCTACAACACGTAGGCCAGCACTGGCCAGTGCTTTGCATAACCACCTGCCTGGAGAGCTTGTTAAAATGCTGATTCCTGAGCTCCCTTCCCAGCCCAGGTACCCGCATTCTAAACAAACACCCCAGGTGGATGGTCCGCTGCAGATGTCGTGAGGGTTTCTGCACAGAGGGCAATGCTGAGCGGTGCTTTGTTCATGTCAGTCTGGTGGCCGAAGTGGACAGGAGCAGGCAGAGGTCAGAGGAGGAGGAAAAGCAAAAATTATAAACCAACCCCACTGGTTAATCAATGGACTCAGAGTCAGGCTACTACTGCTGCAGCCACGACTTTTCACTCCCTCTTGGACACCTGACATCCTGGGTGGGGTCCTTACCACTGTCTCTTCCTAGGTTATTAGTAAAAGACCTGGGCTGGAGCCCTACCTGACCACAGGTGAGTCCCTGCGCCTCTGAGCATTAGTTTCCTCATCCCTACAAATAGGGACGATGATGTCATCGCAAGTTTAAACATACCATGTACAGTGGTGGTTCTCAATCACCTCCCCCATTGGAAGCATCAGGAGGGGGTTTTGGGGAGGGGGAGGGATTAATAAATTGTTATAATAAAATGTCTTGGCATTACATTTCAAAAAGTCTTCCCAGGTGACAGTATTTGCAGTCAAGGTTAAAGACAGAATGGAATGAGCTTGCTTCCAGCAAATGCCTCAGGGCGTGGGGTGGGCTGGGGGTGAGAAGTGGTGAACAGGGCAAGGGGTGTAGCGCCTTGGCTGAAGGGAGGAGCTGCTTCCGGTTTTGCTCAGAGAATTAGGGCCCTCATATTGCTAGACCTCCCGGTCTTTCAAGAAGTTACAAATGTCAATTTTTAAATGTTGGCAACTAACTCAAATTTATTTTCAAAACAACACAGAACTCTGTGCGGGCCAAAGAAAACTGGTTGGCGGAACATATCCCTTTCGTGGGGCACCGGTCTGCGTGACCCATGTTTTGGGGTGACATTCCAGTTTGGCCACTGGCTTTGGGAAAGTTATTTAACCTGATAAGGCTCCAGTTCTTCATGCACAGGATGAGGACAGCAAAGCCATCTCAAGGGGGTGTTTAAAAGACATGATGAAGTTCCAGAAAGTGACGATCCGCCTGGCATGTGGTAGGTGCCCGGCGGTCTCATTTTTAACAACATTGTATCTTCCCAGTTAACCTCAAATCTGGGACCTTTGTCAAAAAGACCCGCCACCCAATCGAGCTTCAACTCTGGACTCCGTGTGGCTCTAGCCATCCAAGGTATGTCTGTGACACCTGTCTCGGGACAGCAAGGGTCCACCAGGGTTGTAAACGGTGGCCCTGCCCCGCAAAGGTGGGCAAGGGCAGGAGGAGAGGGGTTTCCAGCCAGTCCCACCTCCCACCCAGGAAGCTCTGAGGACTGCAACAATCACTAATCCTTCACCACCTCGGATGTCAGCTTCTTGGTGCAGAGGGGGAAATTCTGAATTCAGAAGGAGGGGTAAGACAGGGACACCCGAAAGCCCTACCGATACGAGTGCTTACCCACCCAACGATCTCCACGCCCTCTAAAACTCTGAACAAAAAGAGCCCAGTTTATGAGACATCGTGGCCCAAGACGCCCCGGGGAAGATGGCAAAGACTTCTCCGCAGCGCGTCGCCCTGTGGCGGGGGCGCGCGTGAAATTCCTGGGTGGCGTTCAGCGGCCCACGACCGGGGCGCAGCAGTGCCCGCCCGGCCAGCGCGGGGGCGCACGGGCAGGTGTGAGCCTGCTGTCGCTCCCGGGCGGGACGCAGGCGACAGGGGACAGGCAGGGCCGCGGCCCGGGTGCCCGCATGCTCACCTGCAGGTTGCCCACCGACTGCTGCAAGGGGCTCAGGTAGAAGTAGGGCACGCCGCTGCCCGCGCCCGGGGGCCCGTCGCTGAGCGACAGGACGTCGGCGAAGGGCTGCCCGCGCACCTGCTCCTGCGTGGAGGTGGTGGCCAGCGCGCCCCAGTCGCAGACGTGCGTCACGAAGCGGGCCACGCGCGCCGCGTCCTCGCGCGGGGGCAGCGGCGGCAGCAGCGCGGCGGCGTCCCAGTCCCCGTGGCCCTGGCCGCCTCGACCCCGCGCCGGCGCCAGCAGCAGCGCCAGCAGCGCCGGCAGCGCGGCGAGCAGCGCGCGCGCGGACCCGCGGACAGGCCCGGCCATGGCGGCGGCTCCGGCAACAGTGCGGGGCCCCGCCCTCCCGCGGCGCTGTACTCGCCGAGCGCCTGGGCCCCGCCCACCGCGGGCAGGCCCCGCCCCTTACGAGAGCGGCCAATCGGAGCAAGGGACGGAGGGGGCGGGCCCTCGTCACCGCGCAACCTGCGGGGCGGGTCTGGCCACCTGCCCGCAGCTCACCCTGCAGCTCTGGAAAGATTGTGAAACCGACCTAGGTGGGATGTTGTTTTGTTTGACAGATAAAAACTGGAGGCTTGGAGAAATTAAGCAACTTGCCTAAGTTATCCTACTGGGAAAGGACCGGCCTCTTCACACGCACACACGCGCGCGCACACGCACACACCTTCACACTTTTTGGATAGGGTAACTGGCCACGCAGAGCCAGCGCTGCGTTTTCTCCACACGCTCCCTTTTCTGTTTACTTCACTGTCTGCACCAAGGAGCAGCAAGAGACCCTACGCTAATGGACGGAGCCCCGAAGTTTACGGTCTATAGAGTACACCGGGCTCGGGACTCTCGCAGACGGGGACATTGAGGGCTTGTTAGTCTACAGTGTTCCACGCATGAACTCATAGAAACCGTTTTCCCACCTGTCAGGTCGTCAGGCTTGGGGTTAGGGGTTTCGTAGATTTGCTGCCCTAACTGACCCTCCTCACCCCGGCTGAGCAGTGTTTCCTGGAAGGGTCCCTTCCCTTCCCTCAGGTGTGCCTCCTCACTCCCGTAGGCTGGGGACAGGTAAACAAGCTCATACACCTGACCTACATTCTTGTAAGTGTAAGCTTCGGTCACATGTCCTTGGAGTACACCCTAATCTTTTGTGTCTGGCCTCAGATCCCCACCTCAGCTGTTCCTATGAATGTGGCTGGCACAGGAGTTCGTCAACCTGCAGATCTGGCTCTGGCAACACCTGACCCTCAATTACTCTTTCACACAGAGGTGAAGTCATTCCATTCAGCAGCTGGGGCCAGGTGAGCTGGTGTGGGCGACAGATGTGTGAACCAAAGTCTCTACTCCCTGTCCCAAACTCAGCTCCCTGTCTATATTCAGCCAAGATTCTCCTGCCACTCAGTCAGAAGTTGTGTGTGGAAACAAGACTATTTACTCTGAATAGGTCCCATGCCCCTCCTCCAGTGGCCAAAGGATGTCACACCCAAGGCTTTCCCATTCAGGCAAGCGAACAATCCTTCGTCCAAGCTGGTGTTCTTTTTAACAGCTGGATTTGGAAGTGCTTCCAGCTAGATGGAAAATTACGTGGGAGAAACTTAAGAAGAGGAAAATCAGGTTTATCATTCTCAAAACAAATACTTAATCCAAACAGTCTGAGTGCCTGGCAATGACATATAGTCCATCCCACACCCGCTAAGGAAAGATCCCATCCATAATTTCCAAGCTAGTGCCCTGGCCTCGGCCCTGACACTGTCAAGTCGTGTGGCCATGGAACTTTTCTCTCACCTTTTGGGGCCTCGCTTTTCTCATCTAAACAGAGGAGTTGGCTTGCATGATATCTGACACCTCTCTGGCCCTATATTCTACGTTTCTATTAACATGCAAAATATAGGCCTTTTGGAAGTTTCAAAATGTGAATAATTTTTTTGCAAGACGATGAAAAACTTTTCTTGTTGTTGTTTATCGCTATAGCACTTATTGCTAGTATACAAATCACAACCGGCCTTTTGTCACAATGCCACCACACCAGGTGCTGAGGGCTGGGTCTCATGCCTCAGAGCATGTGACAGTGTGGCCAACAAACCCCTGGCTTGAAGCACCTGCCTCAGGCTCTGTGTTGGTTCTGGCTGTTTCCTACGCCCCGAACGCTCTTTCCTCAGCTACGGCATGGCCACCTCGCTCTCGTCCGATCTCCACGCGGGTGTCACTCCTCAGAGGTGCGTCCTGGACCGCTCTTTCTAAGAGGCCCCCCTCAGTTACTCTCCATGGATAACCCTGCCTGTGTCTGTCACAGCACCCATCATTACTGCCTGGCGGGCCTGTAGGGGTTGGGGGTCAGTTCAGACTGTTCAAATATAGACAGGGGACGAGACACAGCAGGTCTCGGATGGCTGGCCCAGGCACTCCTGGCTAAGGGGTGTCTCCAACTCTCCAATGAGGAGGGTTTGCTAATCGAGAGCCAACGCACCCCACTGTTCATCTCGAGTGTCCTTATTCAGTCGTCACTTCTTATTGCTGATTGTATAGGGCTCCTGTGCAAAGAATTTCATCGGCTGTTTGTTAAGTCAGGCCATCATTCGATACATGTTTATCGAGTGCCTACTCTGTGCATCGATGGTCTGGAACAGACGTGGACGAGGCAGACAGCATCCCGGCTCTCCCGGAGCTCACACTCTGGCGGGGGCGAGACTGAACAAGCAACTACCTAACTGAATCGCGTGGCGCTGTGTGATGTGAGGGCAGGTGGGCAGAGCCAACGGGGGCACATGGACTAGGCCTGGTATCGTTGCTACACCCCCCGGCCACTGTCTCCCCCTTCTGCTAGACCCCCTCTGCCGGGGACCACCCCCGGACACCCCTGCTGACCCCTTCAGAGGCATCTGCGGGGGTGGGGGAGGGGCGCTGTGGCAGACCCCACAACCCCTGGCGAGCGTGTGCAGGGTCCTCGATCGCGTCTCCGTGGCACGCAGGGGAGATTTGTCAGGTCTCAGTGTCAGGAAGCACAGCACTTCCGAAAACACCCGGTTCGTTGTCACCGAACAAATGTGGCAAGGACAATTCAATCACCCTCTTTTTCTCTCTTCGCCTTGGTCTCTGAGAGAGTGTCCAAGGAAATGTCACGTGACCTGCTCAGAGCAAAGGCGCAGGGCCTTTTTCTCATTGTGGATTGGTTCCTTCATCATATTCCGTGTCGTTTTCATTGGATGTCTTAATAAACGACTGCAAATCCTTTGCGGAAAGAGCAGGAATGGGTGGGGGGAGGCGAACGCAGACCTTCCGATGGTCCAGGTTACGAGAGCATCTCTGTCTTTGCAAACCCTCCCCCACCCCCAACACACACCCGAAAGAGAAGAGGTCTGGTTAAAAATCCCACAAGGAAGAGAAAGAAAAACCACTATGCTTTATAAGTAAATACAACTACTTCTAAGAGAGGATAGGGAGAGTAGAGAGGGGAAGAGAGGAGAAGCAAAGGAAGGGCACCTGAGAAAAAGAGAAAAGGAATGAAAAAGAAAGTATAAAGGAAGAAAGGGAACAGGGGCAGAAGTGGCGGTGATTTTCGGCATAAAACAACACGAGGTTTGGATCTCCCAGGCTGGGGTGTGACATGGGGCCTGTGCCAACACCCGGCAGCCAGGGAGCCTCTCCAAGTGTCTTCCTTCCAGAAGCTTCTGCTGCTCCGAGCACTCGGGAATTGCCCTCCGGGTGGAGTTCTGCAAGTGCAGCCCCTTTTCCATCATTTCTCCCCAGCTCCTTCAAAGACACAGGAAGGAAAAACCAAAGGGCAAAAGCTGAAGTGTTGCCGGAGTTCTGGAGTTCCAGGTTTGAAACGCGTCCTGGCCGGGGCGGGGCTGCGTGTCCGAGTCCTGACACACGGGGGCGCCATGTCCGCGGTCCGTCGGCAGCGCCCAGACCTTCGCGCTTAAAACCAGGTCTGCGGAACGGGGAGCACGGAGAGGAACGGGGTTCGGTGCGCTCCCCGCGTTCCAGGCCGGCCGCCTTTCTGGAGCGGGCGGGACGTGTGCTACCGGGCCGAAGGCGCAAGGCCGCGGGTGTCAGAGCCTGCCGGCTGGCCTCCTTGACATCAGGCTGACCGGGTCTCATGCATCCCCGCGGGACGGAATTAGCGGATCGACCCGCCCGCGTCCGAGTCTGACCTTGGACCTAGGATGTATGTATGACCTGCAGCAAGCTCCTTGAACGTGGCCTGAGATGGAAGTCGAAAGACGGAGGGATGGGCCGGCTAAAGCGTCTAACACAGCACGCGACCTAGTAGGGACTCAACGCTCAGTGCTGCCATCTGCTGGTGCCCAATGCGTGTGGAGCGACTGAATGACCGGGCCGGGCAGGAGGGAAGAGGGTTCACTAGAGCACTGAGACCCAAGCCGTGCCCGCCGGGCGTGGGCCGGCTGAGCCGGCTCGGGGCAGAGCAGCCCCTCTGTCTGGAGTAGTTGCGCCCTTCCACAGCTATCAGTCATGCTCCTCAGACAGGCGAGAAGGCAGGGGTCAGAGCAAAAGGGGTACGCCCACGGCTCCAGGGCTGAGGAGCACCCCCCACCCCAGTCTCCTGAGAGCTGGTGAAGCCTGACCCTCCCGACCCACACGAGGGGCTGGGAGCCAACGGGTGAGAGGAGAGGGACCTTAGCAGATGGATCCCAGAAAATCTATAGGCTCTCAGTTGGGTTTGACGAGGCTCGTGAGGGGCACTTCCCAGCAGTGACACCCCCCCACCCCAACCCAGTGTGCAGAGCCAGAGCCAGAACCAACAAAGAGCCCCTCGCCTGCCCGGGGCGCCAGGGCTGGCCTCTGTCCCCAGGGGGTCTGCAGGGAGAGCTCTCACTTCCCCAAATACGCCTCTTCCGGTGTCACAAGGAGTGTTGGGTCACCTCCTTCCTTTGTGCAATGTCATCAAAAGCACGGTTTCTGCCTCTGCTCCTTGCCTTTCCTGTCCCCACTCGCTTCGCCTTTTCTGGGACCCAGTCCCCAGGACGGGGCCCTGCTCCAGCCCTGGCCGGCGTTCTGTCTGCAGCTCCCCTGGCTTCCTGATCCTGACTGAGCAGACAACAGAAGCCCCCACCCCACCCCCGCCTGCAGCCACACCCTTTCCTCTGCAGCCCTGGCTGTCTTGGGGTCCCGCCCTCCGCTTCCATCTGCCAGCAGGAAGCAATAGAAGGCACCCTTCCACGTGCCTGCTGGAACCATACTTTCCAAGTTCAAACGCAGGGCTCATTACCCCAGGGACGCGTGCCTCTCTAAGGACTTCCAGAACAAAAGGCGTGAAACTGGACCATGCCGGGAAGGAAGGGGTGCCAGGCGCACTCCTCTGGTGATGAGTTCTCCCTTCTGGGGAGTGTGGCCGCGCCAGTGCCATCCGCGTTGGCCACAGATTCGTGGCTGTGAACATGGTCGGAACAACCAACACAAGGTCGTCGGTACCTCCAGGAAGCCGGGTGCGAGCAGCTGTAGGACCCTCCTTTGACCTCATGTTCTTGCTCTAACCGCAGAGACCCTTTGCAATGCAGCTATGAGCCTTTTTAAAATATAATCAATCCGACAGCTTAAGACTACCTAGATACCACTGACCACCCTGTTTCCCAGCCAGGCGCTGTGCTGCGTGCTGCTGAGATGGTCTGGTGAACAGCAGCCCTCCCTCACCGCCGCTCTGACACTTCTCAGTCCCTGCTGTGGGCGTCTGGTCACGCTAGTGCTCAGGAGAGGATCCAGCGACCTGCAACACACGGTGTTCCCTTTTCCCTCAACTACGATGACAATGATCGTGGCACCGTGGAGAGCCAGACTTGACGTCGCAGGTCTTGGGTTCAAATCGTGCCTCGTCCCCTTGATGGTAGGGAGCAAGCTCGTCTTCCAGCTCCCCGCTCCTCGTTCTATCCGTAAGGAAGTCATAGCAGCTGCCGAGGAGGGTAAATGCTAGCTTGTCTATGTCCCTGAGACATAATAGATGCTGAGATTTCCTTCCTTCCTTCCTTCCTTTCTTTCTTCCTTCGGAGCTTAGAGGCTGACAGTCAGGAATGGTGTCTGCTGTAACTGACACACACTGCCACTCACGTTCAGCAGGGGTGCGAGGCATGCCAAGGCTGCCTCTGTGGTTTGCTGCACCAGTGGGCGGGGGGGGGGCGGCGGGCGGCCCTGACTGACGTCACTGGGGCCGCCTGCGGGCTCCCTTCCTGCTGGTTCTTCCCGGGTTCCGCCCAAATCACTTTGCAAGGATGTTTCAGGCCTTCATCGCCGCACGTGGTTGGAGCCAGTGGGCCGGTCACCAGTGCCACCCCCTGCCCCCCGGGGACGAGCACCCAGGAGCCAGCGCAGAGGTGTCGGTCACAGCAGGTGGGCCGACCAGGGGAAGTGACAGGACGCACTCAAGCATTCCCCTGTGAGTGGAAACACGATGCGGAGAAATTTCGGGTGTGTGGTTTTCACCCTGAACCAAGCTGGGGAGCGGGAATCACATGCTCATAACCTAAAAAAATCAGAACAGCAACCGAAACCCGCCTCCGGCTGCCGTGAGGCGGTGACACTTCCCTGTCCGCGGGGGTCTGCGGCCTCCTGAGCCTCTCCAAAGCATGAGCTCGTTGGGCCTCCCCACGTCCCAGCGAGGCAGACAGACTCTCGTCCTGCAGCTCCGGGGAGTTACACCTGAGCGGCGGAGCTGAGGCTCTCGGCCAGGTAAGGTGACTCTAAATCCAGACTGCTTAAAGAAAATAAGTGGCCCATCAGAGCCAAGCAGGATTTTCCCCCCGATTATCGTGGAAGTGGCTCTCTGTTCTCTTCAGCAGCACACGCAGCAACTCAGCTCCAGATCACATTTCCCGGCCTCGCTTGCAGACACAGCTGTCCGTGCGATTCTGTCTGGGCCAGACAGCACATAAGGGGAAGGGTACGCACGCTCCTCCAGGTCAGCTCAAGCCAAGGCACGTGCTCCGCTCCTTCCTGACGCAGGGATACAGAGCGCGATGGCAGGAGCTCGGGAAGCCTTTTTGGGGCGTACCACCTCTGAACGGCTCCCCTGAAACTTTATGTGAGAGGGAAATAAACGTAAACGGAAATGAGAAATTACTGTATTTGGGGTCCGTTTGTTTAAAAAGAGCCTAACGTTTGCTGTGCCTAACGTGGGTATAGGTATCTGATCGTAGTCACGAAGGAAGAAGGCCGTGAGGGAGATAGAAAGGGCCGGCGGGAGTCAACACCGGGCAGGCTTAGACGTGCTACCAGGTGGCTGTGCCTGATGCAAGTCCCCCCAGTCCTAGTCACTACGTTGGACCTCTCTCTTCAGCACATAGAACGTGCCCCCCAAACCTTATCGCCCTGAAGGTGAAGCAGTGATGGCACTTGGCCAGAAGAAGACTTGCCGCCTTGAGCACCCCTTCCCTTCTCGCTCCCCCAAGGCTCTGCTTGCTTCCTGCCCTATTCCCCACCCCAGTACCTGAGGACTGTGCATCCCACCCCACCAGACACACACTGTAAAGCAATCCCACCCCTTAGCCACTCGAACAAACAGGGCTTCAGTCTGGGGCTTCAGCAGGCCCCCTGCCGGCCTGGTCACTGCGAGCAGCCCACGAGCAAGGCCGGGGGCACCTGCGTCTCCCCACGGCACCCTCAGCCCAGCAGTCTGCGGCTCCGCGTGGCCAGCTACCTCGAACGGCAGGCCGATTCGCCCTGGAAGGGCCCCCCGAGAGCGGCTGCGAGACTGGCCTGCGCGCTCTGCCACCGAGCGGTCCTGCCCGAAGCCCGGTTAACACGAAGTGCGCCCTTCGTCGGTGCCACGTCTGCATCTCGGATGTTTTCGCCGTTGGTCACAGGCCTGGGCCTTCGCAGGAAACCCAGGGCAGTGGCACCGATGGAAGTCATTTACGGTTTGTACTTTTATTTTGTTTTCCTTTTTTAGTTTTAATTGTGGTTAAAAAAAAAAAGGTGCACGTATATGATCAAATTCACCCTCTTAACCCTTCTGGGGTGCACAGCTCAGCAGTGCCCACTTCACCTGCCTGGCTGTGTGACGATCTCCACCATTTCCGTCTTGCGAAACAGAAACTCTGTGCCCGTTGAGTGACAGCGCTCCATTTTCCCCACCCCACGCCCGGCCCCTGGCGACCATGATTTCTATGCTTCCTGTTTCTATGAATTTGACTAGATACTTCATATAAACGAAATCCTACGGGATTTCTCCTTCCACGACTGGCTTGTTTCACTCAGCGCAATGTCCTCAAGGTTCATCCAGGCAGCATATGACAGGGCTTCCTCCTTTAAGGCCGAAATAATATTCCGTCATGCCCATTACCAACACCCTCTTTACCATCCATTTGTCAACAGACATGGGGCTGCTGTATTCTAGGGTTTTATGCTGTATTCTAGGGGTTTTATAGCTTTAAGGCCCATGCTTAGGTCTGTAGTCCATTTGGAGGTAACGTTGGCGCCACCAGGAAAGGCTCTAACTTCAGTCTTCTGCAGATGAATGTCCAGTCTCCAAACGCTGGCGAAGAGACCATCCTTCCCCCGTGGTGGGGCCTTGGAACCCTGCTGGCGACCGCTGGACCACACACACACAAGGTTGATCTCTGGGCTCTGTTCTGTTCCATGGGTCTGTGTGTCTGTCTGGATGCCAAAACCTCGCTGTTCTGATTATTGGAGCTTTGTGATATGTTTTGAATGCAGGAAGTGCGAGGCCTCTTTGCTCTTCTTTCTCAACAGTTTTTGGCCGTGTGGGGACCCATGAGATTCCATTTTAGAATTCTTTTTTTCTATTTCTGAAAAAAAAAAATGCCATTGGGATTTTAAGAGAAATTGCATCGAATCTGTAGATCGCTTCGGGTATTGTAAACATTTAAAGAATTTTAAGTCTTTCGACACACGAACACATAACATTTTCCCCATTTTTTGTGTCTTCTTTAGTTTCCTTCAGCAACGTCTTGCAGTTTTCAGTGTACAGGTTAAGTTTACTCCTAACTTAAAAGTATTTCATTCTTTTCAATGCTATTATAAATGGCATTGTCTTAATGTCCATCTTGGGTTGTTCACTGTTAGTACACAGAAATGCAGATTTTTTGTGTGTTGATTTTTTTTTCATCCTGCGACTTTGCCGAATCTGTTGATTAGTTCTAACAGTTCTCTTTCGTGTGGGGATCTTTTAATGGGTTTCTACTTATAAGACTGTGTCATCTGCAAACAAAGAAAATTTGACTCCTTCCTTTCCGATTTGGATTCCTTTTTCTGGCCTCGTTACTCTGACTAGAACTTCCAGCACTATGTTGAAAACGAGGGGCAAGGGAGGGCAGACACGTCTCCTTTCTAGGAAAAGCTTTAAGTTTTTCATCATTGAGGATGCCGCTCACTCTGAGCTCTGTGTAGTCTGTGTTGTAAAATATAGGATTCTTGGACTAATTTTGAAATCTGAAATTTGGCCAGAGACCAGCAGGCATTTGAAATGACAGCCTGGGACGACCACCCGGCAACGGCAGACGTGTGTGCGGATTTTCCAGGTGTGGGTTCACGAAGACGTGTGAGACCATGCGTGTCTCGTGAGCCACGCTCACTCGGACTTAGGTTTCAAGGGCAGTGATCGACAGAGCACGGCCGACCTGTGTGACCGTAAGGCGTTTGCCTCGGACGGTCCTTTAAAACCAACCCTGAGAGTTTAGACATTGAGTCCAGTGGACCAGCTGCTCTAACGAGTGGGAGACACTCTTCTTGTGTGTGCCGAGGCCAAGGGACTTGGAGGGAGGATGACCACCACTTTCCCTTGGGCCGTATGGCCGCTGTAGAGACTGGGGGTCTCTCAGTTGGGAGAGCTTTTCCCTCTAGGCTTGAATTAGAGGCAGTAGAAGGGAAAGCATCGCAGACGGAACAAAACAGTGCCCAGCGAGCCTGGGAACAATGCGCTGTGAGTAAGAAAACACACCTTTCGCCAGTGAGCCCCTGTGAAGCGCAGCTACAAGAGGTTAAGAGATGTCCCCTTGAGCACCAAGTCGCACTTGGGAGCTGTGTCTCGGTTCTTCACGTGGTCAGGGATGGGAGGGAGAGAAGCCCCCACTCATTCATGTACCACCTGCTTCCCGAGTGAGAAGAAGTGTGCACGAGGCACTGCTGAACAAGCAGAACACAGGGTGGGAAGGCGGGCTGACGCAGGGCTGCAGGGCTGCGTCCCGAGGTCGAGATAAGCACCAGGGAGGGGTGAGGAGGGACGGCCGTGGGCGACGTGCCCGGTTCAGGGACTGACGGTCTCGCCTCAGCAAGATCCCTGAGTAAACAGTCACCATCCTCAGCTCATCGACAGCCAGCACGACAGCCCTGCAAGTGCTTTCCTAGCAGCTCCCCTCCTTCTCACCAGCCCTGGTTCCTTCTGGCCTGCTGGCCTGCTGGTGACCGCGACGTGGTGGGGGCGAGGGTCTGAGGAGAGCACCAGGCAGACCGACAGACCCGAGGGACAGCCAGAGAGAGAATTCATGAAGCCTGAAATACAGCTGCAGACCCAAAACAAAACTGTCAAGGGAACAGAGTGTTCCAGCCGACGCGACTTCCTGTTGATACGTCTCTGCGGAGCTGGGGTGAGTCCTGGAGCTCTAGAACTGGGAGGGCAGGGGGCCTAGTCACAGGGGGGCGGACGCCTTTGCAGGCTTGGTCTCTCCGGAGCTGGGCTCCCATCTGCGAGGCCGTGGACACTCCCTTCCTGAGGCTGCCCCCGGTCGGGGGGCAGCTTTCAGTCACTGAGGTACCCAGCCTCCAGAAAAACAGGATGTCGGGCGTTCAGGCGTTCAGATTCGACTCCCTGTGGAGATGCAAATGCCTTCGCCAGGCCACCCCCACCCCTGCCACCCACACCAGTCCCGGTTCCCCGCAGAGATGCCCTGATCTCCCTTCACCTCCCGGCCTGACCTCCACGGGGCTGCCTGCTGCTTTGCTCCATCGCCAGCCGGGCTACGCGAGGTCACATCTCATGCTCACCACATTTCATTATGCTTTTAGATTTATGGGCGTCCTGATGAGGAGCTCCTAACCGCATCCCTGGGCGAGCGATGAGAATGCTCAACAAATAAGGAAATAAGACTGGCGAAGTGACTTTGCCCTTTAGAAAGCACGTGCAGTGGGTCCTGGAGTCTCCAGGCCTCCGCGGGGCCCCTTGGCCCGCAGGGTCACCAGCTGAGTGGCCGTCTCGTGTCTTTCCCGCTCCTTCTCACCCCATGTCCTTCGCGGCGGCTTAAAATCCTCACCAAGTGCAGTGCAGGAAACAGAAACAGGAAATACAAACCCTAAGCAACTCTGCTCACGTTCAATCATCAAACACCAAGCCTGAAACATCCCAGAACAGCACTCGGGACGCGGGGGCCCCGGTGGGTTCCGGACACGGCGCCCGCTCCGAGGGCTAACGTGTGACACGTGGGAGCAGAAGCCAAAAGCTCCACCTCCTCCCGGGGCTTCAGGCTCCTCCACCCAGAGCCCCTCCTCCGCCAGCACGCCTGGTCAGCGCCCTCCCGCTTCTGCCCTCCACCCCCCCCCCGCTTTCCTCGACCTCCCCATCTCCGCGGACCTGCCTCCCCCAGCACCCGCAGTGTCCCATCTTATGCTGCTCGGGACTTGGAGCATTTGGTCCACATGGTGGTTCAGACATTCAAGGGTCTGTGATTTATCGCCTTCTCGGATAAACGACACTCTCATAAGAGAGAGAGAGCCAGGAATGGCGTTGGTACACCGGGAAGAGAAAGTTCTAAAAAAAAAGTCTCAAATCCCAGCACAGGTTAGGAAGCAGAAAACGCGACTAGAGATAGAAGTGTGGAAATGTAGTGAGGACGGGGCCCCAAAACTCAGGGCACAGTCAGCCGTGAGGATGTACGATGGGGAGGGCATGAAACTGGCAAAATTTAGGAAAGAACGTCAAAATCCTTGACCAGACCAGAAAACCCCTATAGTTTCTATGCGTTAAACTTATGTATTATTTAAATCAGAGCAACTTCGAGCCGGTTTCCAAATGAACAAAAAGTAACGCCATCCAAGATCGTGAAATACATTCAGACTCGAGGTGCGAGAAGCTTCCCCAGCCCCGTCTTTGGCGTGTGCAAACAGAAAGTGCAGAATTGAAAGCGAACTTCAGAGCACTCAGGAACCCTCGCTCAAGTGCAGACAAGAAGAAACAAGGCCAGGACTCGTGTTTCCTCCGAGGGGAGGCTGCAGCCCGGAGGAGAAGCGTAAGAAGCGGGCGGGAGCCGCGTGGGCCGGTTGGACGGAGCGAGGAGCGCGGAGCCGCGTGGTGCGGGAGCCGCGTGGGCCGCCTGCACCGGGCTCTGGCCCTCGCCCACTGAGCCGCTGCTCCTGCTGCCGCTGATACGAGAAGGAAGCGGGATTTCTCACACTCACTGCTCTAAGCCTGTCGGAGGCACTAACTCGCTTAACCCTCCCAGCTCTGCGTGGAGGAGTCTGTCCCCGTTCGTCGGGTGAGAAATGGAGGAGCAAAATGGCTAAGCGACGCGGCCCAGGCCGCGGTCCGACGCAGGGAGCCTCGTTCCAGCGCCGCCCCTGGACCCTCGGTCGCATTCTCTCAGTTGCGACTCTACGTTCAGACAATACGGAAGTGGACGTTCAGGAGCTGGGTGGCAGAATGCATGACACCCGTGTGTGGCCTGATCTCCCCGTGACAGGCATGAAGCGCCTCTCTCCCAGGTGACCGCAGCCAGTGTCTATTCATTCGCCTGCCATGTACCTGCTGAACTTGACCCAGGCACCGACCGCGGGGCTTTGACGAAGACAGAATGCAATGTGCCCGCATTAAGCTTAAGGTCTGGTGGGAGGATAAAGTCAACAGGCAGCTGCAAAGCAATCTGCACGGTGACGGCAGGAAGTGTGGCCCCTGGGGTGGCCTTGAGGACAGGCACTACGTCTGCAGGGCGTGTCTTCCCGTGCATGTCTTCATCGGGAGGATGAAGTTTCCTCTTCTGTCTCATTGGCCAGCCCCCCCCCCACACACACACTGATTTATTCCTCCTAAACCAGTCTCTGGGAAGGGGACTAGCAACCCGGGCGCTCAGACTGTTCTGGACTTCCTGCTTTACCGAAGCTAAAAAAAACCCCACTGACACCAGGGTCTGGACCTCAGTCCCTCTGGGTCTGGGGTGGGGCCCAGGCCCAGGTCTTTTGTTCGAGCTCCCTGGGTCATTTTAATTTACAGCGGCGTCGAGACACGCTCAGGTGCTCTGCGTGTATACTTTTTAGGTGTGAAAAGGTTTGAGTTTCCTTATAGATTTGTCTGCTTTCACTCTTCACCTGGGACGTGCCTCAGAAAAAGAAGGGTGTCTCTGGGCCACCCCTTTGGTTTCTTCATTCACACTATTCCTTGCCCTCGGGGACCGACCAGTGTCTCCATCACCGGTTCCCCCCACCTGCAGCCCCCTCCTGGGGAACCCGAGTGGCCTCGTCGCAGCGTGGACACCCAGCCCCTTCCCCAGTGTGCCTAGCCGCGTGCAGCGTTTATCAGCACATCCGGCGGCCCTTCCACTTGCCCTTCCTTTCCTCCTTCCCTACTTCCTTCCTAATTAAACTTCTCTAAAATTATGAAAACACACGTGTTTACTGCACCCACTGAAACGACACAAAGATGTTTGCACAAAGAGAGATTGGAGCAATCTTTCCCTTCCTGTCTGTATCCTCCATCACCCCAGAGACCCGGCTCTCTCTCTGCTCCTCTCCGCTGCCAGGGTCCCCAGGCCCCCCGGCCCACCCCGCGGCTCTCTAGGGGCGGGGTCTAGTGGGGAGGAGCAGGCAGTGAGGGGTCTGGGTAGCGGAGTCAGCCTGGAATCAGAGAAACAGAGAAACGGGAGCGCTCGAATCTCCCTCCACCACCTTTTCTCTTAACCTTTTAGTTTGAAATAATTTTAAACTCCGAGAAAATGTTCAAGATTAGTACAAAGAACTCCCCCATCCCCCCGACCCCCGGGGCCGTATCCTTCACCTGGGGTTCCTTACTGGTTTGCCAATTGCCCTAACAATTTCTTTTTCCCCAGCTCGATCGAGGTACAGCTGACAAGACTCTAAGACGGTCACGGCGAACATGGTGGTGATTAGACATGCGCACATGTAATAATTTCCTCTACTATGACTCCCAGTCCACGAAGCCGACCCAGAACCACACACGCCGCCCCCAGCCGCCCCATCACACTCGTCTCCGGCCCGTGATCCCCCTGCCGCAGCCTGTCCTGGACCTTCCTGACCTTGACGCTTTTAGAGGTTACAGACCGGTCCCTTTGAGGACCGTCTGCTCGTTCGTTTGCCTTTCGCTCTGTTTCCGATCGTGGGCTCAGGTTGTGCACCTTCTTTGGCCAGCATGTCCCCGAGGCGCCCCCCACTGCCACTCCTTCGACACATGAAAACCCTGAGCCTCGGGCTACCTCCTCGGTGTCCCGGACGCTGTTCCTCAGTGCAGTCACCTGCAGCAGCAGGAGTCGTCCTGCTTCGTTTCCGCCACTTTCCCGGGGTTTAGGCCCAACGCGCTGTGTGCATTTTAAAGTCAGTCTTTTGGTCACGAAAGAATATTTGCTTCTCACTCCACTTGTGCCAACGGGCGAGCAGCCACCTGCGCGGAGCCGCTCGGAGCTCCTGGCTATTCTGCGTGGGCTCTAGTTGAGTGCCCGCCGGGCCCATGGCCCGCCGTGGCCTCTCCCCTGGGTCTTTGCTCCCACTGGAGGCCCGGCTATGGGTGCTGCCTTAGACTTGGATTTACAGGCAAAGATCCGACTGATTTCATTCATTCATTCACTCACTCACTCACTCATCCAGGCCTGCTTTGCGCCTGGAGCTGCCTGCAGCATTATGGCCTCCCTGCCTGGGGGACGGGGCGGGTTGGGGGGGTGCGGGTGTCCCCGCCGGGCATTCCTCGCTGGCATGTTGACTGCCTGCCTGGGTGGGACGACCGGGGTGTGTGAGGGGTGTTGGGCAAGGACGAAGGAAGCGGTTGCTCTGAGCCAACCAGCCCCCACGGAGGGAGGGGAACCACCCCGAGAGGCACTTTCCCTTCCCCTTGGGCTGTGGTCTTCTGCCAGCCCACAGAGCAGTGAGTCACGATCCCAGGTGACCTAGCAAAAACAGGGTGTGTGCCAGCCGAGGTATCTGCATCCTGGCCCCTGGCGGTCAGAATGCAGGGGAGGATGAGGGGAGGGCAGCCCGCCACCCTCCTCTGCACGGGCGGTCGGTGCAGAAACGGAGCACTGGGCCTCGGCCCCGCCCCACCTTCCTCTCCTTCCTCCAATGAGGTCTCTGCCTAGGGTGCCCCTGAGCTCAGGCGGGGAGCATGGCGGGGCTTGTGGGTGGAGGGCTCTGGCCGCGGAGGGAGGGCCCGAGTAGGGCGTGGGTGCAAGTCACCTTGGGGTGACTGCGATGCTATCGGGCCTAACGGCTTCCTCCGAGCGGGCACTTCCGCCGTCCTGCTCGGGACGCCAGAAACGGTGCGGAGCCCGCCCGGTTCTGAGCAGGAAGGAAGACTCGGCGGAGGAGGAGAGAGAAAGGCCGGGGAATCAGGGCTAGAAGACGTGTGTGAGGGACGCTCCCATCACCGGCTCAGTCCCGCACCTCCAAAAAGAAGGGGGTGAGGGGTGGGGGCCGGATCGCAAGCACGTGTTGCACGGTGACAGGAAAGTTCCTTTCTCGCTGCCCGCTCTGCCCTGGCGTCCTCACCTCCCTGCGGTTGGAAAGGGAGGGGACTCATCATCGATTCCTGGGGGTGGGGCCCCAGAGTGCCGGTCTCTAAGTAAAAGAAACACCGGGCCCCTCTTCATTTGAGCGTGTACGGGAGACTAAGCATTATAAAAACACTCTCTTCAGAATGCCTGCTAAACTGCACAGGTGAGGAAAGTGAGGATCAGAGAGGTTAAGGCACTTGCCTAAGGACACACAGCTAGAAAGTAGCTGAGCTAGAACTCAGCTGTCCATCTGTGTCTGAAATAGGGTCCCTTCCCTGTGCTCAGCTGAGGTGAGCGGACTTAGGGAACGCTTTGGCCTTGGGGCTGTACGTGTTTGAGAAGGTTCCATGACTGGAAGGAGGTCACGTTTCCAAGCCTGGTACCCAGAGCAGCAACCTAAGCAAGCGCCTGAACGTCCTGGTCCACGTGGTGTTGGGGTGAGGAGCTGAGTCAGGGGACTCTTGGTAGCTCCTCGGGTGCTCACCACAGCCCCTGCCCACCTGTGGCGTGGCTCTCCCTTTCCCGGGAAGCTTGGGTTTGGGGTGCGGGTGTGAGAAGTTCTGCAGGGGACGCAGAGGCGTCCTGGCCTGACAGCCCCCTCCCACACGCAGGTCTCCAAAGCCTACTCCCCCTCCCCTGTCCGCCCCAGGGCCCGCGGCCAACATGGGAGCAGAGAAAGAAGCTACTCCAGATCCCAGCCCCGAATCCCTCCCTCGCGTGCTGCCCCGGGGGCCGGGCCAGCCCTGCGGCCACGCTGGGCCTTGGGGCTCAGGGTCAGGATCTTTCCCTTTACAACAGTATCTCATAGGAACAGAGAAGGGGCCCTGGAGCAAGCAGCTTCCTGGAGCTGAATTTCCCCCCCAAAAGGGAAGGCACCGATCAGGTTGGGGAGAGACTTACTGCTCCGGGGAGCTCGGAAGGCCTTGCGTGGGGGCCTCGATTTCTCCTCCTCCCCTGACGAGCAGAGGAGGGGCGGGCAGGGTGGTCGTGAGAACGTGCGCCCCGGGAGGTGCAGAGGGAAAGAGACGACAAAGAAGGGCAGGGGTCCTGTCCCTTCTACACCGAGGGGGACGGCTCTGTCCGCACTGACCGGAGGTCACACACACGCTCCGCCGGGCAGGGTCCTCGCCCTCCAGCCCTGAGCACAGAGAGCCAGGTATGAGGCGCATGCAGGTGGAGAGAGGACGAAAGGAAGGAGTAAGGATGCACAGGAAAGAAGGAAACAGGCCGGCGAGGAGAGGAAAAGAACGAAAGAACAACCCCAACTTTTAGGGCGAGAGGAGAGAACGCGGGCTGTCGGGGGGAGAGGTCGGGGGCTGAGGCTGGGGAAGCCCAGGGTTCCCGACGCTTCTGCGGACGGCGGGGCCAGGCGGCCTCCCATCCCATGTTTGGGCACATGAATGGAGTGGCGACTCCCTCGTCCTGGGAGGGGACAGTGCCTGTTTAGATTTGTGTCTAAATTTAAACCCCTGGCCAGCCTCCCGCCCCGCACTCCCCCTCCCTCCTCCCCCTCCTGCTCCCTCCCCGCCCCTCCCTCCGCGTCCTCGGGCCGGCCGGGCAGTCCCCGGAGCAGGAGCCGGTCGCCCACTCGCCCCTGCTCCCCGCTGCAGGCTGCGGGTGGGACGCGCGGGCGGGAGCCGAGCGCGGGGACCGCGCGCGCGCGGACGGGCGGAGCAGCGGAGCGCACAGCGGAGGACATGGAGGTAAAGCCGCCGTCGCGGCGGTCCCCGGGCTGCTGGCCGCGCGGGGCGCGGGGCTCGCCGCTGCGGGGACGAGGGCGATGCCCGCCGCCCGCCGCCGCCAACGCCAGCGCGCGCCCGGGCCCCACCTGGGGGGCTCCGGGGGGCAGGCGGGGCCTTTCCGGGGTCCAGGTACTTCGGAGGAGGACCTAAGCGCTCAGGGCGAAACGGCCCCGGCAGCAGACTCTGTAGCTGGGCGAACGTGGGAGCCGGGGCGGCGGTGGGGGGCGGAGGCGGCGGGGGCGGGGGTGGGGTGGGTGGGGAGGGGGCGGAGGCGGGAACCCGCCGGGAAGCGCGGCCCCTTTGCCGGGCTCCCCTTGCCCGTCCGCCTCGGCCCGGTGCAGAGTCTGGCTGCTCCCTAACTTCTCAAGTCCCCCAGTCTGTCATCTCTGTCAGAACTTTCTGCAAAGCTCCGTCCTGGGCAAACGGCGCTTTTTCTGATAAAACTTGAGACCGGTTCCCCTGTCTGCCCTGGGCGAACGGGGGTGTGCTGGCCTCTTCTGCGGGGTGCATGGGCTGAGCCCCCCCACCTTCTGCGCCTGGGATTTTCCTGGTGCCATCCCACCCGGTGGGGTCCGGAAACCACCCCGTGCAGAGGCGCGGCTGGGTGCGGCTCCCCCTCCCCCTCCCCACCTGGAGGCTTCTGTGCATTTCCACCCAAAAGGGAGCCCTGACATTTAGCCCTGAGGCCATAGCAGAGGGACGGGGGCTTTTAGTAGGGGAAAGCAGAAGTGCAAATGCTTCCAAGGTGATTCCCACGCTCTTCCACAGCGGCTGGGCTGGTGGCCTCTGCGGCCCCCGCCCCGCCTGGGTCCTGGCTGCCTCTCCCTCTGGGCCCGCCGCTCTCTGGCTTCTCCGCAGGGGTGACGGGCCGCCTTGGGCAGGCACCCTGCGTCCAGGCCTCCAGCCCAGCCAGCTGTCTTCAGGGCACGGGGATCACCTTCAGGGAGGTTTTATAAAGGGTGGGGGACCAGAGTTTGGCCACGGCTCTGGCAGACATGTTTGTGTGTAAGTCAGGGAGACTTGGGGCGGGGACGGGGGCAGGTAACACACAGCCGAGCTCAGCAGCTGGTGTTCCCCAAGTCTGCTCAAAGGTCTACAAGGGCAGCCATCGGGGCTCTCTCTGAGGGGCTAGGGCTTCAGGCCAGGGCACAGAGATGGCCCGGGGACACCGGCCTGTCGGGCTGGGGGAAGGCTCCCCCCGGAAGTGGCTGCAGAAGCGAGTGCCCTCCTCTGACAGCAGGCATGAGGCCCCAGGCCAGAGGTCGAGTCTGGTTCGGGGTCTGTCTCATCTCCTGCAGAAACGGGTCAGAGGTGTGAGCAAAGTGGAGCTCAGGCTTAAAAGCAGGTTGCTCTCGAGGGTCAAGAGCAAGTCTGAACACTGTTCAAGGAAGACACAGGGGGCCTCCTCCCGCCGAGGTGCATTCTTGTCCTTCAGTTGAGGAAGGAACAGTGTGTGGCAGAGGCTCCGAAACTGTCACCCGAGCTACTTCCTGTGTGGTGTGGGGGCTGTGAGTAGTGAAGGCCCCCCCAGCCTGCAAACAGATGTGTGGTAACCAATGGAGCTTCTCACCCAGGTGAGGTGCGGCTGGGAGAGGCGGCCGCCCAGCCACCCAGGAAGCCTGACCATGCCCCGAGTCTGCCTCAGGGTGCGGGTCTGCTGGCCAGCAGTGACCGTGTTTGACGTTTCTCAAAACTAACCACTGCTAGCACTAGTCAGGGAAGTACAGAGGAACCCGAGAGGCCCAGGAAGTGACGATTCTAAGGCAGGAAGTAAACCTTTTAGGGCAGAACGTGGTATGCAGGATTTGGGAATTCCTGAAAATCTCAGAGTAAAACCCTCTTTTGGGTGCTGACACCCACTTTTGAGACACGAAGGGACCTTGAGATCTGGGGAGAAACTGTGTTATGTCATTTCCCAGTACTGGGACTCCAAACCAGCAAGAATTACAGCATTCCTCCGGTAGAGCCCACTCCCCCACTGGAAGTCTTTGAGAAATCTTCTCTTTTTTAAGGCACAGTTGCCATTATCAACAGACAGTATCGATCATTATTTCAGCCCCCATTAAGTCCGGAACAAACCAGATAAAGGCGACTTCGAAAAGCTCACAATCTTACAGAGAAATGAGACTCACTGTGTCCTGCCATGGATAGAATTTGCAAATGCATAAGGGCCAAGTGCATGGCTGCAGCCGGCCGTGAGAACGAGGAGGGGGGCCTCGAAGGACGCCTCCAAAGAAAGCTGGGTGGTGCGGGGGAGGCAGGTGACGGGTCCGGGAGACAGGCCAGCTGGGTTCGGGACAGTGGGCCCGTGGGCAGTGTGAGGAAAACAAGAAAGCAATAAGATAGAAACCATAGGGCCTCTGGGTACGGCGGGTGCTGGCCAGGCGGCCGAGCGGAGCCCAGGCCATCTGCGGGGAGCTGGTTGCTTCCTCCCCCTGCAGAGCCTCCTCGGTTCACTGTGACCCTGAGGGGTGCCTTCCTCTAGTGCAGGCAGAGGCCAGCTGTGGCACTCAAGGCCAGGTGGTGGTGGCCCTGGATTCTGTGGAGAGGTGTTGAGTAACACGGTGGTGGCTACATATGACAATGACAGGGCGAGGTGCTGGCCGCGGAGCGAGCAGGGGACCAGGCTCGGGAGCCTCTCCCAGAGCCCAGACACAGTCTGGCTTCGAGAGCGCACCTGTGGGACAGGCGGGTCAGAGAAGGCCACGTGCTGCAGGAGAGATGGGAAACGACCTCTACTTTAGATGGAGACAGTGAGCCCTTTTCCCTGAGGCAGCTCCAAATCCTTTACAGATGTTATTTGTCATTCATCCATTTATTCAGCATTTATCGAGCATTGATTGCATGCTAGATCTCGTGTTTTAAATGTTACTAAAAATAACGACTGGGTTTATCTCGGCATCCTCGTAGACGCTCAGTATCACTGATAATGGAACGAGAGAGGGATGTGCACCGATACGTGGAATCCGTTCGTTTTATAACCTGCTTTTTCAGACATCGTTTCACTCCATTAAACATTTTCTGCCCCAATCTCACCAATGGCCTTTGCTGTTTTGGGCCCCGTCCTCTCGCTGAACACATGTCGGCTGCTAGCTAGAGCTTACGGGTCAAAATTAAGGATCGCATGGCCTCTGGAAGCCGAGTCTGCATGCACCCCACGTGCCCCCCACTTTCCTGTCTGGCTCTCAGACACTCTGTGCGACCCTCAAAGTAACACTGGCTCCCGCATAGCAGACGCCCCTCATTGGCCAGGCTGCAGTGACGAGGGCACGTGGTGTGATCAGCAGAAGGACCGGCCCTAACCCGGGGGTCGGGTGCCGCGGCCTGGTCCACACACGGCGTGGCCCCTCCCAGCACGGCGGCCAGAGCTGGGCGTTGGCCCGGTGGCCCCGTGACCTCGTCAGGGCCCGAGGGAAGGCGCGGTTCCAGGGGAATGCGCGGGCCCCCCTCCAGGAGCAGCTCCAGGTGTGCGGAGCCAGCTGGCCGCCCGGCTCAGGTCCGGCGGGAGGACGCCAGCTCACCTGCCTGCCACCTCGGAAGAGCGGGTTCCGCGCCCTGGGGCCTTTGGACAGCCGGCGGCGGGCAAGTCTCCGCCTGAGCCCCGAGAGGTGAGACTGCTGCTTCCATCGCAGAAGCGGCCCCCACCTCCTGTTCGGCCTCTGGGTGCTGTGGACACGTTTTTACCTCTCCGTTCAAAACTTCGTCACCACCGCGAGCACTGCTGTGCCCGGCCCCCCGGAGCCTCCCCTGAGCGGACCTAACCCGGCCAGACCGGAGTGGGCGCCTTGGGGGGCAGCGAGCCCCCCATCCTCTTCCTCTTGGGCTCCCTGAATGCCTGTCCCCTGGGAGTCGTGGGGAATGGCTGCTGAGCCCGAGAGGCTCACCTGCAGTTTCCGGTCCTGAGCGAAGGGGCTCCAGCCGCAGCCCCCAAGGCCCGGGGGCTGCTTGGGAGAGGCGAGGTGGGCGTGCGGGGCCCTTGCCTCTGTGAGGGACCCTCCTGAGATGCGGGGAGAGCCCACCCTTAACAGACAGTGTGGTGGCCCCAGGCTGGAAGCCTGGGCAGTCCAGACATTAAAGCGTCTGCGTCACCAGACGGCCCCAGCCCTTCTTTGAACCCGCGTGTACCTCATCTACCCACAAGCCATGCCCCTGGCCACGGGCAGCCAGCCCCTTCCCAGGCCGGATCCTCTGCCGCGAATGCAGCAATTCACAGGACACCTCACAGCAGCAGGCACGGCCCACACGCATGCACGGGGGACACAGGATGACCGCCACACCCTGCCGGCCCTCAGGTCTGGAGGGGCGTGAGCACCCAGCGGGCGGGTGCAGGACAGGGCCTGAGCGCACGTGGACAGAGGATGGGCGTCCCACCCAGCCTTCCTGTTAGAGTGGGTTTCCGAGTCGCGTCCTGAGGGATCGTAGGAGTTGAGCGCGGGCAGGGAATTGGGAAGAGCGAGTGGGGGGACGAGGGCAGAGCTGCCGGGGGCAGGAACCACGCGTGTGCCGGGGAGCTGCACGCGGTTCGTTCCTGGAGGACGAAGCCAGATAGGAGCGTTTGAGGTGGGGGGCTGGACGGAGGTGCCGAGCGACAGAAGTTACGGTCTCTGCTGTTGGGGGAGACAAGACACGCAGATGTGGCGTGACCTACCCCCGAGAGGCTCTCTGCATGAGCGTCGGCTCGTGGGAGCTCAGCTTCTCTAACGGGACGTGGAGAAAGCCTGTTCCCTCTGCTGGGGGCTCCCCCAGGTCGCCGCCTCCTGGCAGCCCGGGGGGCCCACTGACCTCAGCCTGCAGCCTAAGGTGCTGGGAAAGTCCCTCGAAACAGGCCCCAGGCCCCAAGGGAAGGTCCTGCAGTCAAGCTCACCAAAAGCCACCCCAAGGCCGCCTCACCTTCCCTGGCAGAAGGAGGCCCCTGGGAACAATCCACACACAAAAATCTCCCCCTCCTGCTCACACCGCGCCCCCGGCCCCCTCGCCCACACGCCCCGCGCGGCCCGCAGGTGAGAAGTGACGTGACACGGTACCTGCTCTCGAGGTCTGTGCAGCCCGCGAGGGGACAGGGAGCCGGAAACGGGGGAGCGAGGACGGAACAACGGGACTGGCTCCGTGAAGGCGGCGGGCAGTTACCCGATTGCTCAAGTGAGGACGGGTGGCCAAAACAGTCAGGACCGGCTAAGGTGTCGCGCTAAGCAGGCAAGCCCAGGGCTGAGACGGCGAAGTCACCTTCTCAGTCGTCCGGGTGCCTGCCAGGGGTGTGCAGCGGCTCTGCTCCGCGTCGTTGCCGGCCTTCCTCTGGGACCCCGGTGACCCAGAGGTCGCCGTCTGGGGCACTGTCTGTTGCCGTGGCAGAGGGAAGGACGTGCCCGGCGTGGGTCTGGCCTAGAAGGGCCGGGACCAGCCACACGCCCCACTCGCCAACAAGCAGGAGGAAGTCAGTCCTGCCTTGGGCCTCGAGCGACGAGGGCTAGAAATGCCCGCGAGCGAGCGGCACCGCTGTCCTGGCGGAGTCGTAGGAGACTCCAGGAGCAGGTGATCTCTGAGCTGGGTCCGGAGGTGGCCGTCAGGCTGGCAGAGGGGAGCAGGAAGACGGCTTGCGTCTGTGGCCCCAGGGCTCCTCGCTCTCGCAGTTGGAGACCTGCTTCTTGACTACAACGAGCCCCGCCCAGAGGATGTTCTCTCCAGCCATCGGCCTTCTCCGGGCGCCGGGAGGTTTGAAGGGGAGTCGCGGGGTGAAGAAACGCCCCATTTCTGCGGGATGAGGTATTCACGAAATATCAGCGGCCGCCCTTAGGGGAAGCTGTTTCAAATGCTTCCCAGACGCCGGGGCGCGGACACAGCCGACCTCGCGGAGGGAGCCGCAGGCCGAGGGCTCGGAGCGCGCCTCGTGCGGCGGAAGTGCCCCTGGCGTCACAGGGAGTCTGCGCCTTTTTCCGCACATGCTCACAGCACCCCGAGAAGCGCCGCTTTTCCGCCCAAAAGCCTCCTGGGTAAACTCCACGCTTGTGCCGAGGGGCTGAGTGAACGTGAGGAGTGACTCCTCACTGTCTCTGGGACAGCCCAGGGGGGCGGGGTGCTGTGCAGGGCGAGAGCCCGAGGCCTGAGCTTCCGGGCAGGGTCAGTGGCTGGCCGTAGGGCCGATCGGTCTGTCCGCTGTGAACCTGGCACCTGCTCTCACCCACCTGGTAAGGCCGTCCGTCCCGAGACGCGCGTAAGATCCAGCGCGAGGAAAGTACCTTGGAAAGTTAAAGTGCCCGTGACAGCGCGGTGGCGTGGCCGTCAATACTCACAAATGGGGAAAATTGGGACGACCGGGTGCGGCTTGCGTTCTCCGTGCCTGACGGAAGGTGGCAGGGGGTGGGCGAAGCAGGCGCTTTGGGTGACCGTGAGCGGGGCGAAGGCGGGCGCCGCGGGCGGAAGGGGTGCAGCAGGGGCCCCGGCCACGCCGTCCTCCCGAAGCGCCGCCCCGGAGTCTGCAGCGAGGCGGCTCGGCCCCGGCCGGTGCGCGTCCCCCGTGTGCGCCACGCCCTTCCGCGTGAAGGTGTGAACCCCGCCCCGGACCGCAGCAGGACACGGCGCGGAGGGGCGCGGCGGCCGGGTTCGAATCCGGACTGCGCCGGGGCCCTCGCCCGTGACCTCTCTGGGCCTTGCTGTCCCCACCTGTGAAGGGGAAACCGTGACAACCTACGAGACAGGGTCGTCACGGGAATTAAATTAAACGAGTTCACGGCTGCGCGGTGAGCTGGGCGCAGGGGCCGCATGACCGTTTGCTGAAGAAGAAGGTGCGTTTCACAGTCCTCGAGGAGAGAAGGGCCTCCCTTGCTCCGACGGGGACCCCGGCAGACGAGAGGACACCTGACGGTCCCCTCCAGCCTGAGCGGGCGGGGCGTGGGGTGGTCGGGCGCGCGGCACGCAGGCCTCGGCCGGTGAGGCTGGACCTCGCGGGCACAGAACCCCGTGAGTCCCGAGCGGGGAGCGGGGGGCCCCGGGCACGGACCGCAAACACGTGCGGCGGGCTCCCAGGGCGGCCGGGGCCCGCGGGGTGGTGCCCTCCGTCGCCGCGTGTCTGAGGACGGGGGACGGGGAGGAGACGGCCCGCATGCCCTGCGGGTTCGCGGTGGGGAGGTGAGTGGGGAGGTGGGCAGGACAGCGGTCCCCGCTGACCCGACCCATGGCTTCCCCTCCTCTTTCTCCCTCTCCTCGCCTGGACCCCCTCTTCCCTGACCTGCCCTCACCTCACACCGCGCAGGAGGCCCGGCTGGGGAGCCGAGCAGGTGGGCTTCTGGGGCCGCGGAGACAGCCGTGGGGTCGGGGAGCGGGATGTCGACCGTCCGCACCAGCGCGCTGCTCCGCGGACCCCACCCCGAGCTTCCGGCCAGGCTGGCGAGTCCTCTTGCAGCCACGTTGCCCACATCGCAAAGCGTGTTTTGGCGCCATGAACGCAGAGCGGGCCGGGCTCCCTTTCCCACCTGGGCGTCTCCATACTTTGGACCCTGGTCCTCCCTGAGGGGGTCTCCGGAGGCAGGCCGCAGGGCTCTGTCCGCGGCCCTGGCTTGTTCAACGTTGTCGTTAATGACTTGGTTGAAAAATAGAAGGACTCCAGAGGCCCCACAGCTGGGATAGTTCATATGATACATGGATGTTCAAGTTCAAATGATTTATGTAGGAAGGGCCGCGGGGCCAAAATCAACATAATGACATTGAGCAGGGATGGATGTGGAGTCCTCTGCTCAGCTTTGGGAAAATGCCATGCCCCAGTGCCGGACAGGCCTGGCGTGGAAGTGCGCGGCCATCGGTCCCTCGTTCCACGGACGTTTGCGGGGCCTGCGGGAAGGTTTCTCAGAGGGAGGCAGATGCGAAGACGGGATCTCGGAAAGCGGACGGGTGAGCAGTGGTGATGGGAAGTGATTTGATGTGTCTCCGAGTCAGTGCTGGCCGCAGGGCACCCCGAAGTGACAGCTGAGAGGCCTAAGTGCCCCGCGAGGTGGCCTTGAGATCCGGAAGGTGGAGAGCCGTGGGACGACCGAGGCACGGGGTCGGTATCCGTCCAGAGGGGACAGCGAGGGCACAGTGACTGCATTTGCAGTCGGCGACCTGGGAGAATTTTACTGCCTTCTGAGCCTCAATTTTATCCCCTTTAGCATTAAAAAAAATAAAAAGAACCTGGGAGAAAAAGATGCTTCTGCTGCATGTACCTATTTCCAATTTTCTGTGTCATTATTTGTAGCCACATCCATAATTCTTTCAGTTATAATGTGCGTACAACTCCGTACACTGTCTTTTCATTAATGTTATTTCCAAGACAACCTCCTGTTCGTACACAGTCATATTTTCGTGTTAAATATCTGCGTGATATTCTGCTGTACAAAGATACTGCAATTTATTTCATCGTTTTTCTATTTTGGGACATGGCATTTGCTTCCACTTTCTCCGTATTATAAATAACGCAGCTATAAACAGTACACGTATCTCCTCTTCTTCTTTTGAATGGTTTCTTTGGAAGCAATTCCCAGGAGCAGCATTATCAGGCCAAAGGACGCAAGGGTTTCGGTGGCCCTCAGTGAGGGTCGCCAAATCGTCCCTGGCCTGTCCTGCTCCGCAAAGGCTCACGGTCCCCAGCATGTTCACACTGCAGACTCGGGGAGATGTGCCAGGAGGGGATGTGAGTTGAGAGCCACAAAGGGCCCCATCCTCCCGGGCCCTCCTGCGGGGGCCCCCTTCCCCAGCAGGGAGGGGGCAGGAGGGCAGGAAAGGGGTGTGCACAGCCCGGGAAGTGAAGCAATCATCTGGTACTTCCTGCTTGAGCAGCTGCAGACACGGGAAATTACAGACCAGCAGGAAGGGGCAGGGCAGAGTGAGCCTAGGGACACTGAGGCCCCCTGCCCCGGTCCAAGATGGAGGCAGGCCACCCTGCGTGTCTGTGGTGGCCTCTAGGGACGGATGGACTTGCTCCTGGGAAACCCTTCTCGGCCGTGGCCACAGTGGTCTGGGCTGGGAGGAAAAGCAATCACTCGCTCGCTCGCTCACTAGATGTCAGATGAACATCCGCTGTGCTCAGTTCTGTGCTGGGAATTCTGGGCACAAAAGGGAATGGCACTTGGACCCGCCCACAGGGAGCTTGCAGTCCAGGAAGAAAGCCGGAAGGACGACAGGTGGTGGCGACGGTTTGAGCAGGGACGCAAGCAGGGCTGTGCACACCTGAGTGGACAGGAAGGGCTTCTCCAGGGAGGCGACACCGCCCTGGCCCGAATCAAGAAGGATGAGGAGATGGGGGGGGCTGTTTCCACTGGGGGCAGCAGGAGGAAGGGGAGCCTGTGAAGAGGGACTGGATGGAGTCGGTGACCAGGCCGGACTGGGGGCCACTATGACTCGATTCGGGGAGTCCACATGGGGTGGGGCCGGGGCTCTGGGGGGCTGGCTCTCTCGCCTGAGGGTGGCTTTGAAGCCACATCTGTGGGGCAAGCACGCTCTCAGCTGGAGTCGGATGTGCTTTCGGGAGGCCCACGCGGCTACGAGCACCTCGAAAGCCACCTTTGCGTCTCCTCTCACTTTATTCTCAGATCATGGAGGGTGTGGGGGGAGGCGGGAGTTCTGTGGTCAGATGTCCACTTTAGGAAGTTCATTCTGGCTGAGGTTCAGGGACTAGATAGGAGAGACATGTCACCAACATGTTAGGGGCTGGTGGGTTGTGGGGACTGAAGACCAGGCCAGCTGAGCAGACCACCGTGCCGAGCACCTGTGCGGGTCCAGTGTGTTGGCGGAGGGGGGGGGGCGGGCGATGTGGGTGCCGCGGGAGAACCAGGGGACCCACCCCGTCTAGCTGGGAGAAGCCGGGCACAGAGGTGCAGGAGTTCAGGGCCCAGGACCAAACTCCATCGCAAAGTTGGGTGGGATGTTAACACACTGCACAGGCCCCTGGCCCCTGGCCAGGACGCCAGGCCGCTAACCCCCGCCCCCCGCCGCTGGGCCGATCTGCAGGATGGAAGGAGGGAATGTGCCCCTGGTCAGGGCCTTGGAAGAAGAGCAGAGCCCTCGCTCCGCGGCTGCCGGGTGCTGTCACCTCTGCGTTTGGAAAACACGGGAAGTATCTGGAAATAACGCGGCCCCTGAGAGAGAAGCAGGCGCTCCGGAGCCGGGCCGTGGGGGCCGGGAAGGCATCCCACTCGGGCCTCTGCTTCCTCCTGCCCAGGTGGCTTCCCTTTGAAGCTCAGAGCTGTGGACAAGTCTGGCCAGGCTCAGGTCACTCTGCTCAGAGGCAGAGGCCGGATTTGCAGCTACAAAGAGGAAGCCACCGGTGGGCAGGCAGGACTTCCTGACTCTGGCTTCTGGGTCCCTCTCTGGCCCACTCCCCGGGGCTGACCAGGAGGCCCTGGGCTCTGAGGAGAGACCTGCCAGCCACGCCAGGGGACCATTGTCTTGTCCCTCAATCAAGGAGACTGGATGGGTCCAGACAGAGTCAGGGGCAAAGTTCAGGAGTGATAGGGCCTCCCCACCTGCCTGGGGGAGTGGTCTGAGGTTTAGGAACAAAAGCACCAGGTAGAACAGGGTGAGGGGTGGCCGGCCTTGCAGCCCAGGCAGTGGCCTTGCTTGGCCACGGGCGGAAGAATGCGAGTGCTTTTACCCTGTCACCGTGCCATGAGCAAGAGGGAGCATGGTGTGAAGGGGCCGTGGGGAGCAGCCCCCAGAGGCGACTTCCGTAGCCGGGTTCACCGGCCCTGGTGAACTTGGGCTCCCTACCAAGCACCCCGGGTGGGGCTTAACCTCAGAAAGCACCCCTTGCTGTCCGGAGGCCAGAAGCTCAAGATTGAGGTATCGAGGAGCTGGACCCCTCTCTTGGCTTTAATGGGGTGCGTCCCAGGGTCGTCCCACTGGGAGCGTCTGTGTCCTGATCGCCTCTTATATGGACAGACGTCGCATCCTAGGGCCTCATTGTAACTTGCCTCTGTAAAGACCTTTTCTCCAAATGCCATCTCATTCAGAGGTCTGGGGTGTTAGGGCGTTGGCATGTGAGTTAGGGGCACACAGCCCCAGAGCCTCGCTTCTGGCCGGGAAGCTTGCAGTGGGGATCACCGTTCCCCGCCACGGCCCCAGGGGGAGATGGGTTCCCAGGGCTCCGCACACCCCGCCTGTGGCCAGGGCCCACGTTTCGGTCCGAGCCAGGCCCCCGAGCGTGAGCTCCCTGCACAGGCCACGAGGCTGCAGGGCTGTCCGCACTGTCCCCAGGCCCCCCGCCCCAGGCACAGCTTCCCTCTCTGCTCATGACCCGCGTCCCCGCCCACACGAGTGCCCCGCGGGGACTGTGACGCCCTCTGAGCGGCTCGCAGCCTCCTGGTCTTGCAGGCCATGCCCCGCCGGGCCCTCCGCCTGGAACCTCCCTCTCCTCCCTATCATCCTGCGGGGACCTTCGTGTCTATGGGGCTCTTACTCCCCAATCTCTGTTCCATTTGGGGGCCACGTCTACCCAGCTAAGACGAAGGGGTGAGGTCAGCATGAACCAGCCGGCTCCCGACGTGCCCGCTGTCACGGGGGGCGCCGAGGGCCAGCGGGAGGCGGCTGAGCCCGTGACGGGCTTTCTCCCGGTCGTCCCTGACAGGGGCTGCTCTCTTCCCCTCCTCCACGCTTATCTGGGGCAGGCCCCCAGATGTTTCCTGTCACCCAGACAGCCACCTCTTCCCCCAGGAGGGCGGAGATTTCCCACCTCCGCCTGGGCTCCTGGGACTCCCGCCTTATCTGCCCTGGAGAGCTTTTGAGCTTAAAAGGAGCGAGCGGCCCCTTTAAGGTTGGAGCCTCGCCGGGCCAGATAGATACTGGAGCAAATTCCCAGCCAAGAGGCCTAGGTAAAAATACGAGCAGTTGTCGGCCTGGAACCAGGCCCGGCCCTCGTAGAGGGGGACGGACCAGTTGCTGCCCAGCTGGGGACGCACGTTCCGATTATGAAAATTGTCAACAGCGTCGAAGCTGATCAGCCTCCCGCCTTCTCGCCCATCCTTCCAGATTCGCTTCCAGTCTTCGTCGACGAGCATTTGTCTGTCCGCGTGGCTCTCATCGCTGTGCGGGAAACGCCGGGTTTCTCAGCCTTGTTCTTCTTTTGTTCCGTGTACACTCTCCGTGTGTTAGGACTGTTAGGATTCGCCGTGTTTAAGAGAAACAGAGTTTATTGTCTTCACCCTCTGTAGGTTACTTTAACTCTTTTCTTCTCTTTTAGGGAGGGTTTCCGAATGTTTTACTTTAATGAATAGCAGCGCTGTGGATAATTTTGTGTAAACTGTACTTTTCTTCTTTATTTCCTCGGCGTATATTCTAAAAATAGAACAAAGCCTTTTGGAGTTCTTGTTCACACAGTCCTGGATTATTGTGACCAGGCAGGGAAGAATTAATCAATGTGTGGTGCCAACAGCGGCTTTTAAGGGAACAATTTTTCCCTGTAATCTTGGCAATTCTAGCTTTTTAGCATTCTAACATATCCTGCCAACCTAATAGATGCACAGTGTTACCTTAGTGTTAATTTGCATTTTATTGTTGACCGTCAAGGTCCCGTATGTTCCCAACGCTGACTCTGGGCCGGCATTTTCTCTCCTTCCTCTGGAAGTTTTCTGGTTCAGCTGCTTTCTGGCGTTTATTTTCCACGGAGGTCACAGGTGTAAATGCGTCGTGTGGTCTCCCTGAGCGAGCGTCTCCCCGGCAGCCTCTGCCTCTACTCAGTCTTCTGTAGATTGGCACCGTGCTCCCCAAGCTGGGTGCATGTTAGGGCCCTGTGGGCCCCGCTGCGAATGAGGCGAGAAGCCGAGCCCGCTGCTGGTCTCGCCCAGCGCGTGGAGATCCCGAGGCCCGGAAGCCAGAGCCTCAGTCCTGATCCGGTGGTTGCTGTCTTTAAACCAATCAATGTTAACTGCATTCCTACTGTGTGTCGGTGACTCTGCTGGGCATTGGGGAAAGCCGGGGTAAAGACAATGGTGCGGGCCTTCGAAGGTGGTCAGACTCCAGCGAGAGAGACAGACGGTTCAGGGTGGCATGGGAAGTGCTCTGACAGAGGTCACAGGGGCGGCTGTGATGACGTGAGCCAGGGGAGAAGTCCACGAAGGCTTCTTGGAGGAGGCAGCAAAAAGCTGGGTCTCGGATGATGAAGACAATCTCTCCAGGTAGGGCACAGGGGCAGCGTACGCAAAGACACAGAGGCGTGGAAACGCTGGGCTGGTGGCTCTGGCACAGCTCTGTCGCCCTGGACAAGTCAGTCGTTCAGCCCCTCTGAGCCCCGAATCCACCGTCCACACAGATCATGACGCCTGCTTGGCCGGAGGCGGTCACATGAGGTCACCTTTATTGAGCACTAAGTGTACCGCTGGGCACGTGGTTAATATTCAATACACGTCCGCTGTTATTACTGAGAAAGTGTCGGGAGGAGAGACGGACCGGGCCCTCACGTCCCACGCTGAGATGATTTGACTGTACAGTCGGCAGCGCCCAGGAGGTAAGCCCAGCAAAGACGTGACCACGCAGATGTCAGACAGATAGATGGCTTGGGCAGCAGAGGGGAGAACGGATAAGATAAAAGCAGAAGCAAGGAAATCAGTTAGGCGACTGCAGCAGCCTCACCCCACAATCAAGGGAGAGGTGACCAGAGCGGGGGTGCAGGGGCCGCAGCGAGACTGTCCGGAGAGGACAGAGGGACGGGGCTTGCTGACCTGCCGGGCGTGAGGGCGTGGGGAGCCGAAGCTGGCGTCTCCTCTCCCGCCCTCAGACCTGCTCTGCTGTCAGCCTCGTCCTGCAGGCCAGCACCGTGTCCTCCCGAACGGGACTGGTGTCCCTCAGCTTGATGGCCCTCAGGACTGACTTCCTGTCGGAGCGACACAAGGACCCCTTGTTTCCAAAACCAGATGGAGGCTACATCTCTTCCCACGGAAGTGAGCTCGGCTTCCGCGGACCCCACCTCCTGCGAGAGAAACCTCGGGCTCAGAGACTCGGGGCCCGCTTGAGCCCCCACCGCTGCCGGTGCGGGCGTCCGGGCATCTGGGCGTCCGGGGCTGCTGTGGCGTGTGGTCCAGGCCCCGCTCTGCCCAGGGAGGGTGGCCCGCAGGAGCGATGTGCTTTGCAGAAGGGAAACGGCTCAAACCAGATATTGCCTTGTTTGTTTTCCCTGTGAAGAGTAAAAGGCCATGGGACTGACTTTTTGGGGATCTGGCAGGTATTGTTAATCCCTCGTGCTTCCTGCCGTCTGCAGGTGTTTCCTGTGGCATTGCCATTGCTGTCGGAAAGGACAGAGCCAAGACATAGTCAGCTTTGTTCTCGAGACTTCCAAAAAGTGTCCCTGCTCCGACCTCTGTGTGCCGCCCCAAGTCCCCTCTGGGCAAAGACCTCTCCGTAAACTGCCCTGTGTCCCCACCATTCACCTGCCATGCCGGGCAGGGCGGGCTCCCAGTGCCAGCCAGGAAGAGGTACAAACGGGATCTTTGGTGTCCAGCAACAACACCCTGGTTCCTGAGTCCCTAGCCAGGGGCATCAGGGACACAGCTGCCACCCCAGCTGATTTGTTCTTCTCAAACGTAGGGCCACCCGCCCAGCTCCAGCCAGTTATGACAGACGGACTCGTGCAACAGGCGAGGAGGCCTTTGCGATGGAAAGGCAGAATACTTGTTTATTTGTACCCCCTCCCCCCCAAAAAAAGTTATGCATAAACTAAAACTTTGGGGCCAGACGTGTTTTTCACGCACCAGAGAAGCCCCTGCTGGGAAATCCCTTCGCAAAGTGAAGGAACCGTCAGTAAAGCAAGGGAATCTCTCTCGATTTCTCCACTGGACAATACGTGTGAATGGAAGGAGGCTTGTTCCCGTCTTTTAGAAGAAGTCGAACAAATGTTTATTGAAAGCTTTTACGGCTCAGCTTCCTTCGAGCCCTCACGGCCGTCTGTGAGTTGGGTGTTAGGATGTTTCACTGGTTAGGAGACCAAGGCCCAGAACGGTAAGGGGGCTAGCAGCCGCTGAGGCAGGGGCTGCACTTGAACCCAGGTCTTCTCTGTCTGGGGTTCTACCCCCAAGTCCCCTTAGAATTCAGTGAGGAGGAGATAATACCTTTGATATTATTCGACACTCGGAACAGTAATTTGGTGATGTACGTATAATAATTAAAAATAAATTCCTCTATTACACCCCAGAACGCCTCCTGGTATTATCCAGGAAAACAGAGTAGGCTAAAAACTTCTTCCTGAAAATCAGAGTAGCCAAACGCTGCAGGCAGACTTTTTTCCTGAGGTTTGCGTGGTTTTTTTTTTTTTTTTACCAGAGCTGATATTCAAATCAAAATCACTAGATTGTACTTTAAAATCTGGATTTCATCATCTTGAAAAATCAGATCACTTGGTGACGCTGGGTCTCAAATGACCTTCTGAGAAATGACTCGGCGTGACCCCTTGCGCAGGGGGCCGCAGCTCAGTGGCGGCGGCCCCTCCCCTTCGGAGGGCAGGGGTTTCTCCCACCCCCACCCACGCCTTCACACGGCCTGCCCTGGAGTTTGCAACGCCCCCTCTGGACAGGTGAGGGGGAGGGGCGTGGAAATGGGGCGCCAGGTACCCAGGGGTGCTGCACAGGGGAAGTCTCCGCCCCCGCCTCGCTCTGAACGGCCGGCCATGGCTCGCGGGCGTGAGCCGTGTCCCCTCACTGGCGGGTCCGGCTCAGAGTCTGCGTCGCGGGCGTCTGTGTTGACTCGGGCTCTTGGCGTTCGCGGCCCAGCGCCGCTGTGCAGCCTGTGACTCTGGGGAAGCTGCTGCACCTCCGTGTGTCTTCGGCACAGGGGACTGGGAGCGAAACCACGTCCACTCCCCAGGGCCGGGGAGAGGATTCCGCGAGTTCCGTCTTGAGGGAACTCGCGATTGATTTTGATTCCTGTCCCCTTTTCCGTTTCCAAGACCCAAGACCGATGAATAAGTGACCCCCTGGGGGCCTGCTCTGTTCCGCACCAGGGATGGCGTCAGGGCGTGGGGCCGAAAGGAAATCACAGTGTTTCTTTTTCCTTTCTCTTGTCTTGCGATTTGCTTTTTCTGAGAGTACTTGAGCTGGAAGGGGACATTCTGGCTTCGGATCGATCATTTCCCTGAGCACAGAGCAGGGTGTAATAGGCAAGGGACAGCGTTCAAACAGTGCTCAGGGCCGCCGCAAAGGGCGGACACTGGCCTCATTTTAGGAAGCCCCAACGAGCTTCAAGGTACACATGCTTCAACTTGGCGACACGCCACCTTTATGGAATTCTTCACTTCACGCCCTCCTTCTCCTCCCCCGGGGCACGTGAGCCCTGTCCCCAGACCCTCGGGCCCTGGTTTTGATATTTTGAGACGACAACTCTGAGGTATTTTCAGAAATGTGTCCCTGTTTGAACCACACGTTACCAAAGGATTTAAGGAGTTAGAGCTTGAAACTCTCATTTTAGTATTTTTTTAAAAAACTTTTTTTATTTGATATTTTTCATATTTTATATCGTGGCGACTTGCTTGCTTGCCCTTGAAAACACGTCGTGGACAGCCCTGCTGATCAGTCTAATTTACTCCCCCAAACACGCACACGGCTTATGTAACTGAGGTCGGAGGGAGCGTGCTGGGGTTCCACGGGCAGGGTGTGGTTTTTTTTTTCAGATTTTCTGCCCAAATTGGCTCCCCTCCCCACCACCCCCTCCTGTAGGACACTTCACCTCCCGTAACTTCATACATCCTACAGACACGTGCGTGAGGTTGTCGCTCGTCACTTTAGAAAACTGGGGTCACAGCGCTCACGCCTCTCTGCCTCTCGCGCGCCTCACTGTCCAGGTTTTCACGGAAGTTCGCGGTGCTCGAGTTCGTCCTTTCCAAGGGTTTCGCGGTCGCCCACTGTGTGACGGGACCATAAAACGTCTCCCTGTTCGTGGGTGTTCGTCACGCTGCCGCCGATTCGCTGCCTGAGCGGGGCCACGGTCACTTCCAGGTCCTGCTACGCTGGGGCTTCGTGGGGCGGATTCTCAGGAGTGCGGGGCGGAGCGGGCAGGTCTGTGCCCTCGGATTGAATAGATGCTGCCGGGGAACTTCCTCCCGGAACAACTCACATTTCCTCCGGCGATAGGTGAGGGTTCGTCTTCTCGTTCCCCAAACAACAGTAAGAGCTGGTCACGCTCTCCCCCTGTCCCAGAGCGTGAGGAGAAATCTCGGTGTTCGTTGAGCTTGCGTTTCCCTGACAGCGCCTGAGTTCCAGCATCTGTTTATGTTTTTTGGAGTTGGTTTTCCATGAATTGCCCATTGATTGCCTTTTTATATATTTTTCTCGTCATTTTGTGGGAGCGCCGTGTGTAACAGATAATTAATTCCTTTCGTCTGTGTTATAATTTTCAGATCTATTGTTTCTGCTTTACTTCATTTATAGTATTTTTCCCATAAAAAGTCGTATGTGTGTGTGTGTACGTGTGTTTGTGTTAGTTAGGGGTTTTTACAAACAGCCTCTGGGAGTTCTCGCTGAGTGAACGAGGGAAGCGTCTCACCCTAACGCTCCCTCACCCTCTGCTGCTCCGTGCCACGTTTCGGCTAACTCACCTCAGTTTGCCTTCGCAATGTCACGAACCCAGAGCCAAGCGTGGGAATCCAGCAAAGCACCCTGGGAACTGTTATCGCCGGCTCCCCTTGGTCACGTGTCCCTTCTCTGCCAGATCCCACAGCCGATTCCGCCTGGAGTCCCCGCCGGCTCCCGCTCTCAGCCCCGTCCTCCCCCGCCCCCAGCCCCTCTGCTGTCCGCTCCCTGAACGGGAGTCCCCGCCCCCCAATTCGCTGCACTCTTCTCTGGCTGTCCTTCCAGCAGGATGTGGAATGTCTCCATCTCTCCAAGCCGCAGCTCGGGGCCGCCCAGGGTCCCGAGGTCCTTCCTGCCCCCTGAGCTGGGCCGCCCGCCCCTCCCCGAACGTCCAGTCCTCTCCCCAGTAGGGTGTCTGCACCACGGGGGCCCTCCGGCCTCTGCGCCCGGCGAGGACGCGGGACAAACGTTGTCCTCGAAACCCTCGCTGGACTCACCGCTTTAGGACAAAGGCAGATACCCCGGCTTCCTGTTCAGTCCCCGCCGGCACTTCTTGAGCACGCGGCGTGTGCCACGCTCCCTGCAACACGCTGTCTGTGTGCTGCTCTCTCACTGGAGTGGCACACGAGTGTGCGATGGGGCCGTGGCCACCCTCGCCTTAGACGAGGCCCCGAACGCACAGATGCCACCTGCCCACGGCCACCTGCAGGGCGGCATGGGAGCAGCGGCAAATGCACCCCCCACCCCGGGCCCTCTCCACTACCGCCTTCCAGAAGTGTCCCACCCTGTCCCCACAGCTCCCGCAGGGGCCTCAGACGCAGCCGCCGCGCAGCCCGAGCCGCCCCGCGCGGGCCGTTCGTCACGCCCCACGCGGACGCGCTGCCTCGGAGCCCCGAATTCTCCACGCGCGCTGGACGCCGTCCGCCTGTGCTGTGCGTTTCCCAGCTGGACCGTCAGCGGCAACAGAGCAGGGACCAGGACTCGACTTCTCAGCCACCACCCACCCTGCCCCCGGAGCTGCTGGGCGGTTCCTCTTTACTCTTCGGGAATGTCCCCCGGCCGTCACGACCGTGACCGTGACGCGTGGCCAGCGCTGCCGTGGGGACACCGAATCTTCTCAAGCCTCGCTTGGCTCTGAGATACTGTAGCTGTGAACGTGCGGAAGTCCTCGCTCAGGCCAAGGTCTCGCCTCCCAAACCAGCATGGGCCCGTTCCCAGCCCTGTGGAGTGAAATCTGTGGGAAGTGGGAGCGGTAAGACTTAAAGATAAACACGGGTGTACGAGACACGCCCCCGGCACGTGTGGCTGGGTCAGGGTCGTGACCCTGTGTGGCAGGTGTCACCCAGCCGGCCCTGTCCAGCTCGGGGCAGCTGCCAGCACCAAAGAGGCAGGACCGGAAGGCAGCACAGGGCCGAGCTCGCTGGCCGGGTTCCCGTCCCACGCTCACTCAACGACTGACGGGCTCGTCTAGCTTCCTTGGAGAAGCGTCTGTTCAAATCCTTTGCCTGTTTCTTACTAGGTCGTTGGTCTCACTGTTACTGAATTTGATAGGTGTTCTTTAACCTCAACATGTGACCTCCAAATGCGGCCTTGGCCGGGGCAGCGTGGTGCTGTGGCTGGGGACAGGGGCTTTAGCCTGCCGTGGGAGCCTGGATTTCTAGACCTACCCCGACAGCTGTGCAGCCTCGGGCCAGTCACTTGACCTCTCTGGGTGTCAGTTTGCCCATCAGTGAAACGGAGTTTATTACAAAACCCCTGTCACAGAGATGTTGGGAGGATGCGGCACCTGGAGGGAACCTCCGTGAATGAGCCCCGGACCCAAAAAGCGGCCAGCGGGGAGGGCAGCCGGGAGAGGGGTCTGGCCACCGACCAGCCCCGCCCCCTGGATGTCCCCGTTTCGTGCCCAGAGGCCGGGGAGATGGGACAGACCATTAAAATAACAGCTTCCAGACCCCACTGGCCCCGCCCCCACCGCGTAGGACGGGTGGGGCCTGTCCCGTTTTGCACGGGGCCTCTGACACACCAGAGGTCGTGCGTGGGCTCTGCCTGAAGCAGCCGCGGCCAGCAGGGGTGTGGAGGGCAGCCTCGCTGTCTGAGGAGAGAGGCAGAGATGTGGGTTCAGACCCTGGGCAGACAGCATTACAGTGCCATGTGGGACCCGGACCTTCCTTCCCTCGCTTTGCTCCTTCCTGAAATGTATCTGAATGTATCACCAGCCAGCAGGAAGGTTCAGCCACGCTAGGTAGAGAAACATACATTTTAAGGATTTCATAGCGATGCCATGTTGTAGGATAGACTGGGCTATGGAAACTGGGGAGACAGGTACCCAGGAAAGGCGATAGGAAATTGTGGAGGGTCTTCAGCTCCAAGTCGAGATGGCTGGGCAGGGATTCGGCAGGCAAGAGCCCATTCTTCGCCCTCTGGTCCCTACTCCAGTGACCTTGGATGAAACCAGTCCAGCCTGAGGTGCCCAGAGCCCGCGCTGGCTGGCACTCTGAGTCCGTTTTCCCTCCAAGGTCCTGGTCTCTATTTATGAAGCCCTCACGGCATCGGCCCAGCGGTGTGGTTCACGGGAGCGTCGTGCACTCATCCACTCGCTTATTATTTGCTGAGCATTCCCGCGGGCCGGGAGTGGGCTAGGGGACGGGGACATGGGACTCACGGTGCCCGTGCTCGGGGCTCGCAGCAGAAGGGGGAAGCCCGCACCCCCGGGTGTCGATCGGCTCCCTGAGCGCCGGCCCCACGGGCCCCCGACCTTTCAGGTCCCGGCTTGAACGTCGCATTCGGAGTCGGGTCCCCTCCTGTCCCTTCCCTCGGGGCAGTTACCACCCTAACAAACAGCAAACCGGGGTAAAAAGGACGGCGGCTTTGCATGTCTGTCCCCCTCGCTGGACAGTAAGTTCCATTAAAAGGACCCGTGTCCTGTGCTGTTGCACAGGAAGAATGAATATGAACCAATCAACCGATTAATCAATAATCAATCCTTAATCAATCCAAGATGTGGTAAAACAAAAAGGGGGAGCAGAGGGCCCAGCACCACACTGACCATGGCGACCCAGCCCCAGAGTCCCCAAGGGGCTCCCTGCTGGGAGTCCAGCTTCAGACTGCAGGGGAGAGCCGGGGAGAAGGGGGTGGGGGCAGGGAGGGGGGAGGGAGGGAAGGAGGGAGGAAGGAAGGGAGGAGCCAGGCAACCACTGTAACAGGAGAGGCTGCAGCTGACCGGGCAGGCTCAGGTCCTCAGACAAGTTGTTCTAATCTTAGAAGTCATGCCTCAGCTTTCTGCTGCAGCCTGAAGGACAAACACCCCAGACCCCAGGACACACACACGCACATCCACTGTCACTCCGCCTTGGGAAGCAGACGTGGCCCCTAGTGACTGGTATTCCCGTGGGGCCTCCAGCGGGCTGCCGCAGACCCCGGGACTCCAGGCAGCCCTGGTGTGGTGGCCCCTGGAGCCCAGCCCGCCCCTCAGACTTGGAGGGCCATCAGTGAGTGACGAGGGGTTTCTCATGGAGCAGAGGTGAATCCTTCCACGTCTTTATGTGAATCGAGCTTGGTGTTCAGGCCTCGGTGAGGGTGAACTTGAACTGTGGCAGGAAAGGCACAGAGGGGCCTGTCCTCTCCGGAGCAGGGCTCACAGACGGGGTCGCTGGCCCCGCCTCCTTCCCCGGCCCCAAACCAGCCTCCTTCACAGAGCTTTGCCCCCATGTGCTCAGCCACCTCCAGGGTTAGGGGGGCGGCCACCCCCTCCCTCCAGGGGGCAGGGGCACACCCGGCTGATGACAGCCACTCCAGAGGGGCCGCCCCAATACTGAAGCGTGGGGGACACTTCCGGCACCAAACGGTGGGCCTAGCAAGTGCGTGTGTGTGCGTGTGCGTGTGCGTGCGCACGTGTGTGCCGCACGGGGAGGCAGGCTTGCAGCTGCAGGGCTGCGTGTGCGTCTTGTGCACCACCAGCCCCGGGAAAGACAGAGCTGGGCCTTCTCGGGCGCCCTGCCGCCCAGACGCCCCGCTGGGCCGGCGGCTTGACGGCAGAGCGCGTGTGCAGTGTGTGCGAGCGACACCATTGTCACGATCGTCACGGCCCCACACCACGAAAAGCCCGCGTCTCGGGCCGGCCGTGGAAAACCCAGCGGTCGCCCAGGCTGAGTGTGACGTGGCCGGCGGGGCAGCCGCCGCTGCGCTCGTGGCTCAGCCCGAGTGGCACGCAGCCCGCGGCCGGGAGGGGTGTCCGGCGCGGAGCCCGGCCTCTTCGGGTGGGGACGGCGGCTGAGCAGGGGCACGCACCAGCTCAGAGAAGCCTGACTCCTCCCGCAGGAAGAGGCGGAGGGGGAGGGGGTGCGCGTCTCTCAGGGGGGACGCTGCGGCCAGCAGCGAGACAGCCGCCCAGTGAGTGAACGAAGCCGCCGGGGCGCCCCGCGGGCCTTCACGCCCGAAACCACAGCCCTTCCAACGCGTCACAAGGCGCCAGGCCTTGTCCAGACACTGACCGCAGTGCAGAGCGTCCGAGCCGCAGCGCAGCCTCACGCGTGACATGCCACTGCTGTCCTCGTCACAGCACGGAAGGGCGAAGCCACTTGCCCAAGGTCACTGAGCGAGTGAGAGATGGTGTGTGTGCGTCCAGGCCGGCCGGCCCTCCTCCGCCAGGCCTTGGGCAATTCGGCAAAAAGGCGCCGACCACCGCTCGGCGCGGGCGCTCAGTCAGGCAGGGACGGCACAGGCAGGTGCACAGGGGTGCGTGTGGGCCGCGGAGGGCGGCTGCTCCCCCACCCGTGCTCCGCTGGGGTCTCTCTCCAGTGCGTCTAGGGCAGCCCCCGCTGACCAGGCAAGTGACTCTGGTCCTGTTGCGGACACACCCCTCCTCAGGCCAGGTCTTAGTGGGGTGAGAACCCGGCGCTTGTCTGGCCCCCCAGACCTCCGGGTGCCCCTGGGCACCCCTCCGGGACCCAGTCGCATCTCCCACAGGCCCCAGACCCACAGCCGCGGCCCAGGGCATCTCACACGGGCACCACACGTGGTCGACCAGACGGCTTTTTAAAGATCTTCACACGGAGGAGCCGATCGCAAAATGCTGTTCGAAGGCCTCACTGTCGCGGCTGCGTGACGGCGCCTGGTGCGGCCCCTGGGGACGCACGAAGCAGCCGAGGGCTCGTCTGCTGCTGACCGCCGCTTCCTCTTGGTTTTCCAGGGAAGACCCGCAGAGACCAGCGCCAGTGTGGCCCCCTCCGCGGCCCCCTCGGTGGCCCAGCTGGCTGGGCGGTTTCGGGAGCAGGCAGCGGCCAAGGAGGTGAGCCAGGCCCCCCTCCTGGAAGGGGGCGGGAGGAAGGGGGAGGTTGGGTCAGGCCCGGAGGAGAGGGGGCGAGGAGGCTCGGCGATTACCAAATTAGGAAGAGCAGCCACAGAGGGGTCCCCCTGAATGCAAGGAATGTCACCTCTGCTGGCCTGGCAGGGTCTCTCCTAGCAGAGTGGGGCTTCGATGGCTCCTGGAGGAGGGGGAGGTGGGAAAGGGGGGGAAGGGGGCTGGGCCACCCGACGCAGGAGGCGAGCGGGGGTCCGGATGGGAATCGGGGGTCTGGATGGGTCCCCATCTTGACGATCCACCAGCAGAGACTTCGGCTCGTGCAGCTGAGCCAGGTCTGGGCCGGCTCAGAATGAGAGGTCCCCACGCGCCTCTCACCCTGGAGCCTCGGGAGGCGGACCCCAGATTCCCACAGGGGTCAGGCGGGAAGGCGTCCAGCAGCCAGGGGGGTCTAGAAGAATCCTGCAGGGGGACAGTGGCGTAACGCTGGAGGGATCTGGGCTCCCCAAGTCCGAGGCACTCACGAGAAGTGAAGTGGGGGGTCTCGCACGGCCCCCGGGGTGACGGAGAGCTCAGGCGTCACACTTCCCTGGGTGTGTGTTGTGCACTTGGTCCGTGATTTCTGGACGGATGGGACTGTCCGAAGGGTGAAGATGACCGTGTTGGTTGGAGGCGCTGGCAGCGCCTGGCGGCTGGGGGGAGGGGCGGGGGGTCGCTGGAGCCGTGCCGGGCCGTGGCCTGCGGTAAGGGAGGCGTGTGAGTCCACGAGGGAGCAGAGGGCCGTCAGACGGCGTCAGCTCCCGCGGCCGCCGGCCGAGGGCACGCCACCCCTCCCGCCACGCTCTCCTCCCGGCGCCTGACACATCCCGAGCCAGCTCCCGCCGCCCTCGTCTTCCTGCCTGGAGCCTGACCCGCTCCCTCTTCTGTGCATGTCCGTCTGTCCCTCTCGCCCCAGATGCCGGCCAGCAAGCCGAGAAGGAAGCCGCCATGCTCCCTCCTCCTGTTCCCCCGAAGGCAGCGCCGGGCCAGGACGGCGAGGCGGTGAGTGCCCGCGGGCCCGAGGGTGCCGGCCCCAAGCCCTCCTCCTCCTCCTGGGGCGGGGGCGCGAGGGCCCCGCGTTCGGGCCGCCATCCCGCCAACAAGCCTCTTGTTGCCTCCACTTTCTTCCCGCAACGTGAACTAAGGTGGTCCAGTAGTTTTCGAACTTTTGTCAACCAAGGCTTGTGAGCAGAAGTCCACAGCGGCTCAGGGGCAGGCAGAGGGGCCCAGAGCCCCAGCTGCTCTGAGAACCCCCCCCCCACACACACACCAGACGCAGGTCTTCTTCTGGGTGAGAACCCCATGAAGCACAGGTCAACAAACCCCTGAGTGTTTTGTGGGGTCTCCTCAAGCACTAACATTGCCACCATGTGGCTTCGTGGGGCGGGCGGTCGAGGCTGTGACACACGCCGAGGTCAACTTCCCCTGTGACCAGCACCCTCGGGGCTCGGTGTCTGCGCTGGGGCAGGCTGAGGCCGTGGCCATCGGGGCCCACGGCGAGGCTGCCCCTGCTCACCTGGACGTGGTCCCCGAGAGTGCCGGCACCACCCTGGGCCTGCTTCCTGGTCTGTACAGTGGGACGAGAGCACTAAGCAGACGTGATGGGGACCCGAGGGGGCCAGCACATTACCTGGAGAAAAGCGGAGTGAATCAGCTTAGCTCAGTGGCTCTGGGAGGAATAAATCACAGGTGGCGTGCCAGGGGACCCCACCCAGCAGCTCAAAGCCACGCAACAACCGGATGAAAAGGAGGGTGGACTTTAGAGGGAGGCCCGCCCGGCGCGACAGGCGGCCAGCACGGAGGAAGGACATCACCTCCAGGACCAGTGACTGTTCGTCACCTTAAAATTCACACAGATAAAAGGAGCCGCCAGCTTCGTCTGGAAGGGTTGGACAGAGGCCGTGCCCACAGCTCTCACGGAGCTCAGCCTGCAGGAGCCTGGGGGCCTGGAGTGGGGCCCAGTCGGGCTGCCCACGCAGTGCTGGACAGTGTCTTCCCACCCCTCCTCCTCCCCGCCCTCCTGGCGCCTGCAAGCAGGGTGGCCGGGGATTACCATCTCAGGGGGGCCCACGGCAGAGAGGGGTTTAATGTGGCCACAGACCCTGCCTCATCTACCCAGAGAAGGGCTGAAAACACTCCCATCTGAAAAGTCAGGTCCCCAACTTTACGACATCCTAGGAAAGTCCATATCCGCGTCCATACAGAGATGGCAGGCGGGCCCTTCCCCGCCGCCCAGCCACCTGCCCGAGCCACCTGCCCGAGCCGCCTGTGAAATGGCAAGGGAAATGCTGCCACCTGCTGCTGTCTCCCGGAACTGCATGAGCAGCGATTTCGGATTCTCCCTACTTTGGCGTTCAGTGCCAATCAGCGACGATTTTGTGGAGAGGAGCTGGGTTCCCAGGCCTGACCAGGGCCGAGGGGGACATGTTTCTTAGCTCATAGTCATTTCTCTATGGCTCACGTGAGTCAGCATGTGGGGCAAGAGGCAGGGGCCAGGCGGGGTCTGCACACCGTAGGGAAATGGCTCCTCTGCCTCAGCCTCTGTCCAGCCCCGTGAAGTCCTTCTCCGTCTCCTTCTCCGTCATCATCATCATCGCCGTCATCATCATCACTGTCATTATCCCTGTGCGTGAGGATCCGTCTGCCCGTGGAACCACACTTAATTGTAGGGACTTTGCACAAAACCAGAAGGAGTCCATCTTTTAAGATAATATAAAATAACATAAAAATCAGAGACAGGATTTCCGCATACCTTCATCACAAAAATATCTTCAACCAACAGAGCATGTGTAATGAGGTACTTATATATAAGTCACCACCGTCTGTTCCCAGAGGGCAGAGACTAAGTCACGTTCATCTCTGTATAACCAGCACAGTGTCTGGAATCTAGTAGATACTCAATAAGTGTCTGTTTAATCAAAATGAATATTCGATGCTTTGGAAAATAATAATTTATAAATAACACCATTGATGGATTTTCTAAAGTATCATTAGTTTAAGGAAAGAATTTCAAAAACACCCGTCAGGTTTCACTCCGGGTGTGTGGTCCCTTGTTTTGTTTGTGACCAGCAGACTGGACGGTCATTTCGCCCTTTCTCCTTGAAATGCCCTCCAGCTGCTGACTCCTGTCGTCCAAGGTCGTGAGGTTAGACAAAGTCCCCTCAGACGCAGTCTGTTCCTTCATGATGGCTACACACTCATTCTTCCCAGAACAGGCGGCCCGTGTCTCGGGCATCTGTCCCACCTGCTGCCACTCATAGATTCTTCAGTGGTCTCGTTAGTGGAGAGGTGAGGGAGGGACAGAGGCCCCAACCCGGCCTGGGGGGTGGGTAAGTGGCCACGAGCTCAGAGGGGAGATGCTGAGGCCACGTTCTCTCCTCTTCCTCCGCCCGTGGCTTTGACCCCTGCCAGCACCCTCACCCGCTTCACCTCACTCATTCGCTTGTCTCACTCCATTTTCTCTACAGAAATCACCCAACGCGAGCCAGCCCCCCAAAGTCAAGCTGAAGAGCTCGCCTCTGATCGAGAAGCTTCAGGTGAGTGCTGCCCGTGCCACCCCTTCCCCAGCCCCCTCTTATCCAACATTTGCGTGTCATGTGTCACCTGGAGAGTTGACCTCTGATAACCAAATTGCTCTACAAATCGAGGACCTCTACCTGGGGGACAAAGGGCGAAAATGAGGACCATATCAAGCGTGAGCTGGTGTAGTTAACTCCTGAAGGCGGCTGAGGAATAATGGGCTGCCTCGACCGTCTTGTGGGGAAAGCACATGATATGCAAGAAACGCCCCAGGAACCGCCCGGTCCTCTCCCCAAGGCCTGGACGCAGCCACGGTCGGTGTCAGCCTCGCCCGGGGTTGAAATTCAGCCGCTCGCGTGGCGCTAGGAGGGTCAGCCAGGGTCATCGTCCAGGAAGCTGTGCCTGACCCCCGCGTGGTTCCCCGCGTGGTCCCCTGCGTGCTGTGCCCACCGCTGGCCTGGCTTTCCCAGAATGTACATGGAGCGTGAGACCCTGCGTCTGGGTCACAGCCTTACAGGAGGGACAAGGCATTCGCACAGGATGTGCCCAGAGACACAGCGGAGAGTGAACAGCAGGGATGAGAGCCGCGTGCGGCCACCAGACTCCCGCCGCCCTCTACTCGGGCTGGACCCTGCCCTTGCAGGGGGCCGTCGTGGGCGTCACAGCGTCCCCACCAGGGGCCAGTAGCACTCTCCCACAGGCTGGGACAACAAAAAAAAAGGTCTCCAGACATTGCCAAATGTCTCCTGGGAGCCAGATCGCCGCCCTCCCCCCTCGGCCGCCCCTAGTGTAGACCACCGCTCCAGAGTTTTGGCGGAGAGAGCGGCACGGGCAGGGGTAATGGATGAGCGCCGTGTGCAACACCCACGCCCCGTGTCCGCCCGCCAGGACGGGAGGCTGGGGAGCAGCGGGGAGGTGCTCCCGGCATGGGGCCAGCGTGACCTAAGCATGGAGGAGTGTGAGGCGCTGGGCGCGACTCGTCTGGGTGGGGCCTGTGTACGGTCCCCCCGCTGTCACCGCGGCCTCCGTGCAGCCCCAGGAGCACGGCTGGGCCCTCGTGGGGTACACTGTGCCACGGGGCTCTGACGCTGCGGTTGGGGTGAGCCAGGACCTGGAGCCCCCGCCTCTGCCGTTCCCAGCTGCGGGCGCCCACGACTTGGCCGCCGGCCTGATTTGGGGTTAAAGAAAGCACTTTTTTTTGGCTTCGGCCACAGGCCTGCCCTGTGCAGGGCAGGAAGGGGTCCCCCCTGAAGTTGAATTTGTCCTGAGAAGCCCCGACTCACCCCAGCTGCAGGAGAGAGCAGGCTGCCTGCTACTGTCAGAGGCCACAGGGGACCCTCAAACACGCCAGGGCCAGAAATCAGTTCCCGAGGGCCCTGTGCCCTGCAGCCAGGCCCCCGGCCCCTTTCTCGTCATTGCTGGCCCTCTTTGGGAAATGCAGCCACTTGAGAATCAAGTGTTTACCTCTGACTGTTTCATCTCATCAAGAGTGGAGACACTGTGTCAACTCGGCCAGATCCCACAGGAACCTTACTGTGTTGGGACAGAACTAAGAAACGCATCCTCAGCTAGATTTTTCTTCTAAATATTCTGTTACGTGAGTTTACGAAACTATGCTTTTTCTTCACTGAAGTCACCCATAATTCAAAGTTCAAGTTCCCTGCGGGCTCGAACGATCCATTTTACTTGCAGGCAGTTTTCACAGGGGCAGTTCCTCAGCTCGAACGGGAGGGGGCGTGGGGACCTCTAACGCCCAGTTCATATCCCCTCTGCCCCACCGCCCCGAGCTGTCACAGCCCGCGTGGGCCACGCCCACCGCCTGGGCCTCACAGCACAGGCTGCTTCCTGACACGGCGTGAGCTCAGTGCTGTTACTTAACTTTCACGTTTGTAATTTTTGCCATGACTCGGTCCTGTCTGTATGATCAGTTCCTTCTTAAAATCGCAATCACAATACCAAAGCCTTCCTCCTAAGCACGGGGACTGCGCGGCGGCGTCTGTGCGTCCCCGCGCACCCGCGCACGCGCCGAGTCCGCCCGGACTCGGCTGCCCAAGGCGGTCTGCAGGGGCGGCCTGTGCGTGCGGCTGCGGGTCGGGCCGTGGCAGGAGAGAGGGCAGGGGCCAGATCGTAAGGGACTCTGGAGGTGTCGGGCTAAGCGGTCTGGACAAACGAAGGACCCGAGACTCAGAAAGCCCGTGGGACCCCGCAGGTCACACGGCTGCGAGATGGGCCGGGGCCCGCGCCAGACCTCTGCACAGATGTCTTCTCCATGGCAACGGGGCGGGGCTGGGACCCACACTTCCTCCCCCACGCAGTCCACGGCTCCCGGGGCCTTGGTTACCTTGGGGTATCCTCCCCAGCGAGCTCGCCCTCAGGGTTCACTGTGACCCGGGTCCGGCTGCACTGTGGGGGGCCCACTGGCACCTGCTCTGCTGGCTCCCCCTGAAGGCCCGGCAGCCTGCTCTGTCTGCCGCTCTGGCCAGTCACCTACGGAGACCGTGTTTCCCGGGGCCCGAGGGGCCGAGAGACCTGGCTCGAGTCCCAGGTCAGGGTCCTCGGGTGTGACGGAGGGGAAACCTACAGGTCCGACAAACAGCAAACGTCCAGAAGGGGTCACTACTGTGACACGGACGAGAATGCTGGGACGGGTGCGGGGCTCCCCGGAGGTCCCAGCCTGCGCTGTGACGGCAGGCGCGATTTTGGCCCCCTGTCTCCCAGACGGGGCTGTCCCCGGGCATTCCTGTGGGGTCCAGGTCGCGATCTGGGCATTCTGGAACGCGGCCCGGAGTGAGCCAGGGTGCGGGCGTGGGGCTGAGCAGGGCGCCTCCAGCAGCGGGACCCGCAGCGACAGGGGGGAACGGTTAGGAAGTAACGCGAAAAGCCCGCGTGGCCAGCCTCGCCGTCCCGAGGCCCGGCGCCAGGCAGGCCAGGGCGGGAACCCGCGTCTGCGCCTGCCCCGACCCGAAACGTCTCATCTCTCCACAGGCCAACTTAGCCTTCGACCCCGCCGCCCTGCTGCCCGGGGCCTCTCCCAAGAGTCCTGGCCTCAAGGCCGTGGTGTCCCCATTCCACAGCCCGCCGTCCACTCCCAGCAGCCCCGGCGTGCGGTCTCGGGCCGGCGAGCCGGAGGAGGTGCCCGTCAGCTTCGACCAGCCTCCGGAAGGCAGCCATCTGCCCTGTTACAACAAGGTAGTGCTCTGCCCATGACTTGCGGCCCGCCGGTGGGAACGCAGGCCCCGGGCACCCTGAACCTTCTCTCCCCTGTCGCTGTCCCGTGACGATGACGAGGACACGTGTAGGCTGTAGTCAGGGCTGGTTATCAACAACACGGAAATTCCCCTCTTCTCGGCCAGTGACCCCTGAACTGAGGTCAGCCCCCTCCCCCTCTCCCCTCCTCTCCTGTAACTGTGACCGGAAGTCAGGCTTGGGGACAGCGTGCTCTGTCCTTGGTGGAGAGGGGGCCGGAGGTCAGGACCGATCACAGCTGGGTGCCGTCTTCTGGGCCATTCCAGAAACTCCATCCAACTGTGAGGTCAAGTGTATAGCAGCAGGGGAGGCCTGAGGAAGCAAGCTGGACTGAGGACCCAATGGACGGGCTCGAGCCTGCTGGCCGGGGCCGGAGGGGACATCCCGCAGGCCGGGGTGACGGGGGGAGAGGAGCCCAGGGACGGCCTTGTCTCTCACAGGGCGTCAGGAGGGAGCAGGGGCTGGGAGGGAGGGGAGGCCCTGCCGCCTGAATATAATCCCGGGGCCGTGGCGTGCTGAGGTGGGGCAGGGAGCCGGCAAGCTCATGTCTGAAGCCTGCTGGTCGTGAAGGCCGGGCCTCGGCCGCCTGCGGGGCTGGCCTCGCCGTGGCTCAGGACAGGTTCCGGGCAGGCTTCATCCCCAACCTCGGACACGGAACGAGGGTGACCACTGCCAACATGTAAGTCAGTGGGAAGGTAAAGTTCACGAAAATAAGATTTAATTGACATGAAGCTTTAAGGACACGTCCCTTGAGTGAACTGGGGCATCTGAGACATTTCCAACGGAACTTCTGACGAAGTCCGCTGGGCCAGGTGCACCCCGACCCCCAGGTTCACATGCCTCCCGGGGAGGAAATGAACCTCAGGGGGCCCCGCTGGGCGCCCCCAGGACCGTGGGCCCACACGTGGGAAGCACAGGACGCTGGCCGCGCGGCGTTCCCGGCACCGGCCGCCCTCGTGGGGACAGAAAGGGCCACAGGGGGAGGGGCAGAGGCTGGCCACCAGCTGGCTGTCCACCCCGGCAGCCCCGGAGGCCCCGTGCCTGGGCCAGGCCGCCAGCAGGCCCCCAACCCTGGTCTCTGTCATCTAGAGATAGCTTTTACTCAGCTTGTCGATTTACAAGGAGACCTGCCAGATGGGAAAGCTCATTCAAAGAACATTGAAGAACTGGTTACTTAGAGATGATGTTTAAAAAGGCGTGTCAGGACGACTCCACACGCTGACCGTTTACGGGACGATTAAACCACAGTTTAGCTTTCTCACCGGATGGACAGCATCCGCCTCTCCGTGAGGCGGAAACCCGCCGCTTACCTGGCACCTTCGCACCGCGGGGCTGCAGTCCCTCATCGGTGGCCACGGTCCCGTGTCCTCCGGGAGGTCGGGCAGCCCCTCGGGGGCCCCTCGGCCCTTCTCGCGGGTTTGGGGTAACTCTCCCGAATGCCTTCTCGCAGGTGCGGACGAGGGGCTCCATCAAAAGGCGGCCCCCTCCCGGAGATTCCGAAGGTCCCAGTCGGACTGCGGGGAGCTGGGCGACTTCCGAGCCGCAGCGTCTCCGCAGGAGAACGGGGCCCAGGAAGAAGACGGGGATGAGGTGTTCCCCCCAAGGGCCAGGGGGCGGCGGGGAAGGAAGGCAGGAGGAGCCCTGGGCCCCTGAGGAGGACGGCCAGCTGGACGGAGAAGCCAGAGGAGAAGGGCCCGGCCCTGGAGGGGGCCACACCGGGCGGCCGAGGGGAGGCCAGCGAGCCGCCCGCCTCCCCGGGCTCGGAGGCCGAGGACGGCAGCCCCTCAAGGGAGACCCCAGCTGTGGAGCAGGTGGAGGAGCCCACCGAGGTGGAGGAGGACGGGGTAAAGAGCCGAGACGAGAAGCCGCCAGAGGAGGGGGCTGTGCCGCAGGGGACTCCGCAGAGTCCCCCCGAAGGGGCGGAGGGGAAAGGCCAGGAAAAGCAGGAGGAGGGGGCCGCTCCAGAGCCAGGCCACAGCCCCAGGACCGGCCAGGCCCAGCCGGAGACCAGCAGCAAGGTCCCCGAGACAGAGGTAGGTGGCCCTGCTTGCTCACCCGGGGACCGGGGAGGGCAGGGCCAGGGCCACGTCCCTGACGGCCCCGTCACAGGCCCAGGAATGAGACAGGCGGTCACTGATGGTGAAGGGGCAGGGGGACAGATAGGGAAGCCTGTGTCATGCTCTCTTGGGGCTCCCGCTGGCCCGGAGGTCGGGGGCACTTGCGGGTGTGGGCGGGGTGCGCTGGCCGGGGCACTGCTCTGTGACCCAGGCCCTGCTCCCCTGACACCAGCCACTTCGGTGCCTCCACTTGAGTAGCAAGAACACGGGCCGCCTCCCTCATCCTCTCCGAGTGTCCGAGTGTCCGCCCCCTCGTCCCCGAGCCTGAGGCCAGGCCCCTTGTCCCCCACACGACGCCCCGGAGCCGGGCTCCGGCTGCCCCACGCTGCTTGCTCAGGGCAGCCGTGCGCATGCGCGCCTGCGTTTTAACCCCGGTCGCCCCGCTGCACGTCCAGCTCCTGCTTCCTGCAAACACGCCGGGTCTCTCGGCCCTCAAGAAAAGCCCCTCCCCACTGCCCCCCTCGCACACACCCCCATGCCCTCTGTCCCCTCCCCTTCGTTCCCCCTGGTGACCTCTCATCAATGACGTTGAGAGTCACGAGTGCCCTCCCAGCCACCAAAGACTGGCCACGTCTCAGCTCTTGTCACCTGCACCTCTGCAAAGCAGCTGACCCTGCAGCCTGACCCTGAAACTCCTCCCGTCCTTGGCCTCTACCGGCCAGGCTGCCCCGCCCCCTCCCCCCAAGCAAGAACCGGGGCACTTGGGCCTGAGCCGGCCCCCCCCCCCTCCACTGCCAGGCTTCAGCCATGGAATTTTGTGAACACTGTTCCCCCCCCTCCCCCGGGCCTCCCTGTCACCTTCGGGGGACTCCTGACTGCTCAGTCCAGCCTGGCTCGCCATTGTCTGGGCCGACCGCACCCCGCGGCCCACGACTCTCCCAGTCCCTCCGGCCAGTCCCTCCGCGCCAGGGCTCCCCAGACCAACTCACCCTGTCCGCCCCGTTCCTCCACTCACGTTCTGCTGAAACCCCGACTCCCCCACCAGCCCCACCCGTTTCTCTCCTCGTCCCTCCTTGTCACCCCGTCCCCCTGCGCCACGGGTCTCCAGTGTCCCAGTTTGGGTCTGTCACGTGCTCCGTCTCTCTCCATCCACAGCGCCATGGCCCCATGTCCCCCTTCCTTCCTAATCTCTGCAGTCACAAGCCACCCCGAGCAGATCTCCCGTCTCCAGACCCGCCCCGCACGTGGGCACCGAATCTGTCTTCCTGCAAAGGCCAGCTGGGCTGTCTGCCCTCGTACCCCAAACCGCCTCCCCGCTCTCCCTCCAATTCCTCCTCCCCCTCTGTCGACAGGGCGACACCTCCCTCCAGGACACTAAAATGTGAAGACGGGCTCACCGTCACGGAGCTGCTGGAGACGTGTCTCGGAAGTGGCAGCCACCGCAGCAGCGGCCGACGCGGGGACCCAGGCGGCCTGAAGACCCCGGTGCTCGCTTCCCCTGCTCCACCCCGTCCCCGTCCCCGTCCCCGTCCCCGTCCCCAACAGAGCCTGGACCTGAGGGCGGCAGACTTTTACCAGCTCAAGTGCGTGTCAACGTGATGGACTTGGTTTTTTTTTTTTTTTTTTTTAAACAAATTTTTAAAACAGTTTACGGCAATGACAAGTCCCCAGGGATACTGGTCAACCTGTGGGGTCCAGACACGCTCCACACCCGCCCATCCCTGCGGCTGGCCTCACTCAGAACTGGACTCTGATTTAGCTCATCAGATTTCATGTGTGTCAAGTGATAGCCTTTTACCGTTTTGAAGTTTTTATTGTTCTCTAATGTAAGTGAAAGCTAATGTCAGGTGGTAGGAAACAAGAAAATAGTAGTGCCGGAAAGACGAGTCCTGTAAGTCACGGGGGACCCCGACAGCACCTACAGCACGCGGCCTTTGCAGCCGCGGGCGCTGTTCCCAGGGCCGCTTCCTGGCTGGAGACGCGGCTCACCCCGTTCTGTCCGGGAGGCAGGAAGCAGCCCCCGGGGAGGAGGATGGCAGAGCGGGGGCACCTGCAGGACACCCGTCCCCTGGCCCGTCCTGGGGGGCTGGAGTCTGCACTGGCCGGAGGCCAGGCAACCCTGAGCAGGGATCCGACGCTCCCTGGAAGGTGCTGAGCCCTGCGATGTGAAAACCCTCTTGGTGAAAACGTGGCTCCTGGCTTCTCGGGGAGCTGTTCTTGCGCGGGAGCCGGGGCGCCCCTTCCCCACTCAGGAGGTGGGGTGGGGGTCTCCGGAGGTCTCCCAGACAGCTCCCCCCTTAACAGGAACAAGGGCCTCCTACCCACCCCGGGAAGCCTCTGCCCCGTTCACACGCTCTTGCGGGAAAACGTGGATCCACACACGTTTCACCTTTAGAGTCGGTCCTTGTTGAGTCGAGGGCGTCCGTGTCCCAAAGGGCTTGACCTGGCAGTCGGGGCAGCTGTCTCTCTGGGGGTCTGTCAGATCGCACTCTGCTGTGACTTCGGAAAATCGCCTCCCAGACCAAAAGGCCTTTTCTCACCGCTGGCACCTCAATTTCCTCACCCATTTCCAGTTTTCCTAACTCCAGGGTAGTGTTCATATCTGGGATATATATATTTTTTTCGAAGCTTTTTAAATGTGGTACATCTCCTAAAACTTGTAACCTAGTGAAGACTGAAAATATAATAAGCTTTGTATTTTAGCCGAGTCTGAGAGATGTGTGTGTCAGTTATTTTGAGGTCTATATATCTGTCTCTCATCTATCCATCCAGCTGTGGACGTATAAACAATACATGGTTTTGTGTATATGCGTGTTTGGGTGGCCTGTGCACTCACATACAAGAGTTTCGTGGCTGCCTGCACGACTGTGAGTGTGTGTGACAGAGAGGGGGGAGCTGCCACTCTCCCCTCCCTGAAGAAGAAACGGAACAGGAAGCGTGCGGTGTGTGACAATAAAACTCCACTTTTCTCCTGGAGATTCTGTCCCTTATGGTGGCAGAAGAGAAAAGAGCAATAAAAAGTGGCAAGAACGTGCCCTTGAAGGAGCATGCGTGATGGTGTCATGGTGTCAGAATGCTTTTCTACCAACCCTATCCGTCGCAGCAGGTGAGTGATTCGGGGGAAAAACAGCGACCCAGTTCTCAGGGTTGTTCTCAGGTGATGAAGCCCTCGCAAGGGAATTCACGCAGTGCAAGACCGCAGGGTGGCCCCGGCCGCTCATGCCTCTCCTCTGCCGAAAGGTGTCGCATTTGCACGGGCGATGCTGGCATTTCAAAGAAAGGCCTGTGCGTCTCAGCGGCACAAAGTCATCACCGGGCCGGGAGACCGTGGCGTTCAGGCTTCCTTGAAGAAAACACTGGGTCTCCTCGGCTCCAAGGCTAAACAGAGAGCAGAACGGCCCACTGCCTCCGCCGGCTCGCTTTGGGCTTCCGGGGTGTCCTTCCTGCCCAAAGGGCTAGGCCTGTGTTTCGAAGGGCCTGCGATGCTGTTTTGGCTGCATGTGGAGCTAGGCACCCAGATGGCCACCGGAACCTCACTCTGCTCAGTGAAGTCACCCTGAGCATGGCCCAGTCTGCCACACTGGTTTTGGTTTGTGACCAGTTAACTAGACACCCAATTATTATTATATGTCAAGTAAGGGCATAAACGTATGCACAGGCAACCAGTTCATACGCAAAATAGAACTATATCTATTTATGAATCTCTCTCTTTACCTATATATTGAATGATATAATTTAAAATTTCATGGAGAGGTCTAAACACAACACTCAGCAATGTCAGAAATCTCTCTTTGTGGTTGGTCTCTGTGCTGGCCAAGCAGGCTCTTCCCCGCCTGCAGACCCAGTGGATTGAGCTTATTCTTTTCCAATAAGTGTGTGTGTGGGGGGGGGGGAATCTTGCCAGGTCACCTGCAAACACACCTGAACCACTCCTTATGACCAAGGAAATGGAGAGGGTAGGTCACAGGGTACTAGTCACACGACCTCTCCTGGCACTAGGGCTCAGGGGAGTCTTGTTTTATCTTCAAGGACTGTGAATGGGAGGGGGGACAACAGGGGTGCCTCCAGGTGAAACTGGGGGACGAGACTGTTCCCAAAATAAATGACGCGGAAGGATAGGCAAAAAATACAACAGAAGCCTTCAAGGAGGCAACACCTGAACCACCCAACTACTACCGTTTGCTAAAAGTTTTAATTGACTAATTCTAGTCGACTTTGTGCTCTGGTGGGGCAGGTAAAAATAGTAGGGACACGGTGCCTCTCTGTGATGCGAGACCAGGTGACTTACGATGCCAAGCGCACTCAGCGAAATTCAAGTGCTGCTCGATAAAATAGCAACGGATCCCACTGACCCCGAATTAGAGAGCTGAGGGTGGAGGGGCGGGGGCTTGGGAAGAGCGCAGCCTCTGCAACCCGACCACGCTCCGCAGGGGGCGGGGCCGGAGGCGGGAGCGGCGCAGGCCACAGGCGGACGAGGCTAGTGGGAGACGCCGCGCCGGGAACTGAGCACGCGGGAGACCCCGCCCCCCGTCTGCTCGCCCCGCCCCCATTCACCCCACCTTCCAAGATCTCGGTTGCTCGTGTACCCACGCCACCGCTTCCTGCCGTGTGGCCTTAAGCGGGCTCCTTAATGTCTCTGGGCCGGGATTTCCTCGTTGCAAAGGACGACGGCACACAAGGTCCCCAAGGGCAGCGTCGTCCAGTGAGCCCCACGCACGCAAAGCGCTTAAAAGGGGGCACGACCCGCAATAAGCGCCAGGGGAACGTTAGCTGTCGATCCTCTCGCCTTGGAGGTGTCTTTCCCCATCGCTCCCAAGTGGTCGGGACGAGGCTAACCCGACCCCCGCCTCGCCGCGGTTCTTCCAGCCTGCACTGCGGCCACCCACCCGCGGGCTCGGCGCGGGGCGGGGGTCCGAGCCGGGAGTGGGGGGCGCGCCCCGCAAGGCGCGAAAGCTGGCGGCGGGGAGACGCCGGGAGGCGGGCGCGCCCCGAGGCCCGCCTGCGCCGTCCTCGCCGGGGCCGGCGCGGGCCGCTCCGCGGGGCGATGGCGGAGGCCGGGCCCGGGCGGGCAGCAGAGGCGCGGAGCGCGGCCCGGCGCTGCGACCCGCCCCGCTCGGCTCGGCGCCTGTCCGCACGCCGCTCCTGCGTGCACCGGGGACCTGCGGAGGGCGGTCCCAGCGGCGAGGAAGGGGCGCGGGCCGGGGTCGGGCTGGAGGCGCGGCGAGAGGCGGGGCGAGGCAGAAGGGAGCAGCCCGGAGCGCCTCTGCCGAGAGCGGCTCGTTGGTCTAGGGGTATGATTCTCGCTTCGGGTGCGAGAGGTCCCGGGTTCAAATCCCGGACGAGCCCAGGCTTTTTTATTTTTTCTTGTAAATCGAAAGAAAGTTATTTTCCCCTCAGCCGTTCAGCGGCTTAAATGCAACTAGTCTGGTTGCTTGAGCTCGGGCGGTGATTGCCTCAATTTTGCGAAGCAAGGAGCCGGGTGAGATCGGTTCGTACAATCTGCGTTACTGACCGTCCGAGAGCAAAGCATGGCAGTCGCCTGCACCCCTTAAAGCACACGCGCTTGAAAAGGACAGACGCGTCGCGCAGAATCCCCGGCACCCCCGACTCCTCCGGGGGCGCCTGCATGAGCGCGTCCCGGGTTTAAGGGGCGCCGGCCTCCCCCAGCCGCCGCGCAGCCCGCCCCGCGGGCAGGTTAAAGCACACCCACCTGCAGGCGACCCGGGACGGAAGTCTGCGTCCCCAGCACGCGCGCGCCACTCCGGACCGCGTCTGCCGTGTCAACAGTGCGAGCAAACTTGCTGCGTGTTCGCTTTACACCTCTAACGGTATTTAAAGGTAAAGCGTGCTCTCCGTTCCAAAGGTCTCGGTTACGTGCTTTGCGCCAACGCGTATTTATGACATTCGTCTGCCTGTTCCAAAAGCATCTGCTTTAAGATTTCTACTTCGTCGGAAAAGAAGGGCTCGTCCGGGATTTGAACCCGGGACCTCTCGCACCCTAAGCGAGAATCATACCCCTAGACCAACGAGCCGACGAAAGCTCCTTGCCGCCATCATAAAGGAAGATAGCACGACTTAGTCCCGCGCCCCCAGAAGGCCATTTCCGCAATTGTGTTTATAGCCTTCCGTTTTTCCCAGCGGAAAGTTAATTTTCTATTTTCGTTCTTCTTCTTTTGATCTTTGCAAATCAGTGACACAAAAGAAAACAGCGGTGTCATTACCGATGTAATTTTTACCTCTTATTTTGAAAACCATAATTCTGTTTATATTCATGGCTAATAAATTGCAATGAATATGTGGCAATGTCACCGTCGCTACCAAATTCCAGACTCTCCCCTACTGAGTCCTGGATGGTGCGCTTCCCAATGATAGTAAAATTGCCGATTTCTTGCTTCTACCTTTGATCCTACAGTTCAAGCACCAGCTTTCCAAGCCTTGTGAATTTCCATTTCTGTGTTTTTAGTCAAACTGTTCTCTTCAGCTGGAAAAATCTCTTTTCTTTTGGATAAATCCCAAACCCTAACCTTCCCCCCAAAAGATTCTTTAACATATTAAAACCAATCGTATGTGTCTCCTCTAATCATTATTTATTGGGAGACAAGACACCCACTGCAAAACTTAAGTCTCCTGTATTGTATAATTGGTTATATAATTGGTGCCAAATTGTCCCGATATCTTTAAGGCACTATAGTTTAAATTTTAAATGTTTGGTGTTGAGGCTTAGGCTAGCAAAGCTGGTGCTCAATGAATAATCGCTGAAAGACTGCCGTTGTTCCAAATTCCTTACCAATACAAATTTTGGCACTTGGACAATCCACGTGAATTGTCACGCTAGCAAATAACTAACCAGACAGGAAATAACAAATAGATAGGGTGACTATCTTAACTCATTCATCGGTTTATTTATTAATAAACCAATGCTCATTCATTCAACAAACATTTAGAAGTACTATGTGCCAGACATTGAATTGCAACTTCCTTCCTATGGTTTGACACCAGTAAATTATAGTTGTGGAGTTCTAACATTCAGCCCCGCCCTCTTTTTTTTGGAAACTGTCTTAACTTGAATCTTTAGTTCTTCTTAGAGCTCAAGGCAAGGAGGCCAAAAATGCACTTTAAAATGTTAATTAGTTCTAGATACCAGGAAAGTTTATTCATCAAACATAACTGGGAAAAAAAATGTGCCCTGAAAACTTAAGAAGTTTTCCAAGAACGAGGAAACAACATAATATAGTTTGTAAGGTAAAATCACGTAACCGCTCCGGAATTCTGAAAAGCTCAGTCTCTGCAGTTATCAAGAGGCCCCTATCTTCTCCGTTCCCACTTGAACTTACTGGAGTTTTTATTATTTGTGGGTCTTTTTCTTGCTCCTATTTCTCTCTAGTGATTGGAAAAGAGTTTGGTCTTTTACTCCACAGGCTCCTCCAGAGTGTCTCATCTGCCCCAGAGAACAATGATGGGGCAAGGTGGACGGACAGCAGTAACCCTATTCTCTGCCTAACTCACGGCCAGGAGCACCCCTCCCTGGTAAGGGGCAGGCCTGCGACCCGACCCCTCTCCAGGGCACAGGATCCTCTTCTGTGAAGCAAAGCAGTGCCTGGACATTTGCAGGGCACTGGGAGACAGAGGGTCTCAAGGAACATTTCCCCCCAGTCACCGTGAATGAAGAATCTGGCGACATAAGCCTTCTCCTGCTGAACAATTAATTCCCCACTCCAAAGACCCCGGTTACTCTCGCCATCACAGTGTTGGTGCCTCTGCACCCAGGGACACCAGAACTCGAATTTTCAGATTTTTCAAAAATTTCTAGCAAAAACGTAATCCTTCTCCTGGATGAAGACGGTCTTTTTACCGAAATGTTCCTGAAACTGAGTTAGCTTCGGGCAAATCTTTCCCGCATGGCCTGGGATTCACCTTTGACTCCGTCTCGCATTCATTCCTTAATGGTCAAACTCTGGGCGTTCCAGGAACCTCCTGTTATCACCAGCCACAGATCCCAGCATTCCACTTGTCCTCTGGCAACAGATCTTCAAAGACAAGGAGGGAAGGAACGCCAGCAAAAACGCAGGAGGTGGGTGAGGAATTCCACCTCAGTCCGCAAAGACCTTTTGGCAATTTTCCTGCCTGTCACGCTCTTCCTGCTTTCGCCCACTAAATCCAGCTCTAGAAAATTGTGCGTATATCTATTTGTCATCATCAGATGGACCCTGAATGCTCCTTATCTTAACTCTATTAAGAAAAGACAGAAAGCCCTGGGATGTTCCAGAAGCAAGCCCCTCCTTATCAGCGCATTTATTGTGCACTGGCGAACAGGCCAGGAGGCCAGTGGGCCTGCGCACAGGTAACTGATATCCGGAGCCTCTGCGGGAGATTCTCCTTCTTGATGCGGTGGGGGAAATTCTCCCCAGGGAGCCCGTTCCTTTCAGAGGCAGCAGGCCTTTAAAAAAGAACCTTTCTGACTTGATCGTAAGTCTTCAAAACCGTATTGCCTGGACAGCTTGAGCTGGAAAGAGGAGTTTCAGGAGGCAGACGGTAATCTGAAAAGGAGGTTTACTGACTGAAAGCCTCAGGCTGACAATAATGATTGAAATTCAAGATTTTTTTTCCCCCCTGTTTACTATCCTACATGAAGGATCAGAAACCACAGTGCAAGGACTTTGGCAAAAACAACCCTGCATGACATTTTTTCTTTGTAACATCTCTAGATTAATTTACTAAACATTCATCTAGTCATTCAACAAATATTTATCACCTGCTGATGGTCTGATATTGTTTACTGTATGCTCAGCTTCCCACTTCCACGTCAGGTTCCAATGCGTCCCAGGGCTCTAGACCTAGTTAGCTACTGCCTTCTGGTTGGCCACCTGGGTGTCCTCTGCACTTTCAGCTGCATCCAAGGCCCAGCTCGTTAGCTTTCCCCACAGACCAGCTTCTCCTCCTGGGAGTTTAGTCTCGGGAAACTGGTAGCATCATTCTCCACCCAGGCTAGAAATTGGAGGTCACATCTGTCTCTCTGGATGCTTTTCTCATGGTTAGACTTCCCATCCAATGTGTACCCAGTTCCGTCATTCCTTTTCTGAAATCTTTCTCCGTCTTGCCTTTCTCTCCACTCCACTGCCAACGCCTTCCTTCGTGCTGTCTTCACTTGCCTGTTGAGCGGTCACCCTTTTAAAACACAGATCTGAACATGTCACTCCCCTTTCATCACTCCCCCTGCCTACAGAAGAAAGACAACCCAAGGCTCCTTAGACTATGGCTGCAGCCTACTTTTCTAGAATTCTCTTTCCTCCCTTTGCCTCATTCCCCTGACGGTCCAAGCCACACGGGATTTACCTATTGTGCCTCGTACCTGGTACCATTTTCCTGTTTCTGACTTTGTTTTTCCTTTTTCTCGCTAGGGAACCTGTATTCATCCTCTGAAGTCCGCCTAGAATCCTACCTCCTCTGGGCCCCTCCTGGGCCGGACATCACAGTCAGCAGAGAGTCTGTGTCTTCGTCAGCCTCGGTTTCTCCTCTACTCGCCCTTCTCGTCCAGCATCTTTAAACAGTTAGTTCACTACTTGTTTGTCTACATGGTAGACTAAGTGCTCCTTGAGAGGCTAGGTGTCCAATGGCTACAGCACATAGGAGCCGCTCGCTTAACGCATCTGGAGTCTTATCAACCTGTGACATTTTAGACACACTTCAGAAGCATCTTGCTGAGAGAAAGAGGGCAAAACGGCTGTCACGCGTTTTAGTTTTCTCTCACTAAAACAAAACTGAACAGAACCTACCCAAGCCCTACAAACGGGACGGATAAAGGACTCAGGCACGCACCCAGTGGAATACAGCCCCAGGCCACATGACGCCCGAATCCCAGTGTTCCCAGAAGGCTGTAGGGAGGTGAACAGTTCCTAGGGCAGAGTGACGCAGGTAGCCACGGGCGTGACCAGGTTGCCCACGTGAGGTTGTAAAGCAACACGTTACTCCTGGTGTTAGTGGTGCTGTGAATAAACGCTCTGCACCGCCAGCCACGTACAAATGCAGCACACACAATTATGCACAGTTTGTAAGACTTGGTAACGACGGTATACGACTATGTTACTGGCCTATGTATTGAGTACACTTTTTACTGTTGTTTTGGGTGTAGTCTTTCTGCTAATAAAAAAACAGTCTGCCGTAAGACAGTGCCGTGTTACCCCCGTAGCCTCACTCACCTCGTGTTTCCCGTGTCTCTTTTTGCACCGTTTTCTCACGTGCTTGAGTTGCCCTCGGGGTCTCCGGTGCGGTCACCTGCTGTCCAGGCTTGCAGCCAGGAGCAGGAGGCTGGCCCGTAGCCAGGGCGCGTGGTAGGCTGTGTCACTTGGGTCTGTGTAAGTGCACTCGGTGCTGTCACGCAACCACCCGAGGACGCATCTCTCAGCACGTACCCCATCGATAAGCAGCAAATGGCTGTATTATGACTTCACCGCCCTGAACTAGCAAAAATACCGGGAAGAGTGTCAATAAGATTGTCTTTAGACAAAATCCTGGACTATGAGGTTGCCTATGGTTCCTCTCCCCATTTGCTCTCCGCCCTGAGCAGCTGTGTCCTGAAGCGTGTTCCTCCCCTCCACCAGCCCAGCATCTGGATTTCCCCTTCTCCTCCTTTGCCCTCATCTTTCTTATACTTTGTCCCTTCCTCTTTCCCTGTTGTAGGCTGTTCTCATCAGGACCCTTCCAAACACTTTTTGGTGTTTACTGGTCCACCAGTGAGTGGCAGACACGGTTCTGGATTGAGGTAGCCAAGCTCAGCAGGGTCAGCAGAGGCACTTCAGGGTCAAGGAGAACTTCCTCCTCCCAACTTTTATTGACAAATGGAGGGACATTTTGTTAGCAGAAGCAAATCAAACAAAAAACTGCACTCATTTGTGTTCCAGGTAGGAGTTCCCAGTTCCCACCCCTTCTAAATTCAAAACGGGGGCTCCTTCGAGGAGAGTCAGGCAAGATGGAGGCCTCTTTTTCGGCTAGATTTCTCAAATTGCAACACATAAATGATGTAATCTAGGCCAAGGACAGACCTCGGAGACAGGCTAAGGCGAAGTTGCGCTCCATCTGGACCACTGAAAGGAGGTCTCTCCCGTCGTACCCCACCGTGCTTGAGTTACCCTCGGGTTTTTTGTTTTGTTTTGTTTTGTTTTGGTAAATAAACTCATTTTTCTTTAGATGAAGCTCACAGAAACTGAGAAGAGCTGAAACAGAGGCGAGGTGAGGCAATGAAGAGATCGGCGGGCTGGGACCCTAAGTGAGGCGGAGGGGACAATGGCAGGCGGTCGCGGCGGGGACGGACGGACGGACAGCCACGCAGGCAGATGGCTGGGCGGCGGCGGCGGCGGCGGCGGCGGCGGCAGCGGCGGGGTCGCGGGCTGCGGCGCGGGGGTGGGTGGGAGCCTGGGTGGGATCTGGAGGGCGTGTCCTCGCCGGAGGAGGGGTGTGGGCAGCCGGCGCTGCCAATCGCGTGCGGCACGGAGCGCGCAGCCGGCCTATGAGCGGGCCGCGGGGCGGGGCCGGCCCGGCGGGGCGGGGAGGGGCGGCGCGCGGCGCGGAGGTGCCAGCGGGCGCGGCGGCGGCGAGGCGAGCCCCTGCCCCGGCCGAGCCGAGCGGACCGCTGCGGGGCGGCGCCCGGCTGCAGCGGGGGACGATGGCCGCGCCCGCCGGGCCCGGAGCGGTGGTCGCGGCCCGGATCGCAGGCGCTGGCTGTGGCCGGTGTTGGTGGCGGCGCTCGGGCTCTGTGAGTGGGGCCGGGTCGGGCCGGGCCGGGCCGGGCCGGGTCGGGTCAGGGCCGGGCCGGGTCGGGTCAGGGCCCGGCCGGGCGGGCGGGGACCCGGGCCGCCCTCGCCCGCGCGGGCATCGGGCTGCGCTGGCGCCGGGCGCGGGCGGGGAGCGAGCGCGGCCTGCGCCCGGGTCCCCGCGTGTGCGCAGGCGGGCGCCCCACCTGCCCAGCCTGGGGGCCGCGGGCGGCGCCCCGCACCTTCCCGCGTGGCCCCGGGGCGCGCGGGCCCTGCGGCCCGCACCCTGGGGAGGCGGCGGAAGGGCACAGGGTTCTCGTCGCTGGGGCCTTTGTTGGGTCCTTGTGTTCAGCGACTGCTCGCGTTGCGGGGTCAGTTCCACATCCAGCGGTCTCCAGCCCGTTTTATTTTTGAGCCTCCTTAAAAGATGGAAGAGCCCGCGGTGTCCTGTGTCTGGTCACCGCGTGTGCAGAGCGCCCAGAGGAAACCCGCAGGAAACCCACCTTGTTCCGGGGTAGAATGCGGAGAGCTGGGTCTGCCGTCATAATTCCAGCTTGACAGGACATAGGATGTTAAAAAGCTTCTTTCTTTCTTTCGTTCTTTCGTTCGTTCGTTTTCGTTTTTTCTTTCTTTCTTCTTTCTTTCTTTCTTTCTTTCTTTCTTTCTTTCTTTCCTTCTTTCTTTCTTTCTTTCCTTCCTTCCTTCCTTCTTCCTTCCTTCCTTCCTTCCTTCCTTCCTTCCTTCCTTCCTTTCTTTTTTTTTCACATTTTTTTCCTTGCCAAATTTCATAGATCAAATTTAAGGTAAATCTCAGGCTCAAACCTCAGGCTCGATTTATGGAGTTGGATAAGTTGTTTTGTGGACATCCAAAGTGGTGTCTGCCACGGGACTTTTTCGTGTTGTTATCCAAAGCAGGATACTTGCTGCTGTCTCAGGATGTGGTTAAGTAATGGCTATAAAGAGGGCCAACTCCTAAGAAACACGTAGACTTTCCCTTCTTTTGTTTTGCAGGAGTGTCAGTTGCATCACAGTGTATGAATATGAGTTTACTCATTAATTTCTTTCTTGGGAAAGTCCTTAATGCATTCTTTGGAACTGGGAAAAATTCCTTTTAACCAATGATTACATAAAGTGTAAATGGTGAAAGGTCCCTACCCTCTGGAGGTTGACAGATGACAACATATTTTGTATAAATGTTTTTCTTAGCAAAAGAAGGTTAAAGTGTAGGGTTTTGCTGTTGGTGGTGGTGGTGGTGATGGTGGTAATATTTGTGTTTTAAGTGAACAAGTAGGAAATACCCCAAGATTTCTCAGAAATCTTGTGTGGTTCAGACAGAATCATTATGCATGAGACATCAGACATCCCCATGCAGGGCAAGTCTGTGCAGTTGATCTTAATTAAACTGAGTACTAAAAATAACAGAACTGAAAAACTGAACATTGATAAATATTAAAGATCACAACAGTAGCCACATAAACCTTGGACAGACCTCGCTCTTCAGTAATGACAGGTCAGTGGCTGATGTTATCAGTTAATTTTAGAAAAGTCTTCAATGTTTCTTCTTGTTAAGTCATCTTGCTGGTCGTGGTTACTGTACATAGCAGTTCATGTGTTGCGGAAAACCTGCTTGAGTTAGATCTAGGCGCAGTTATTCAGCAAACCTTTACTGAGCACCTTGTCAGTGTTCGGCACCGGAAGTCATTCCTGCCCTCACGTAATTTACGGTTCAGTGGGAGCAGCACAGCGCAGTAAGCAATGTAAGAAGTCTTTTGCTAGCGGCGTGCCATGAGGACACTCCAACAGGCATCATGCCAGACCAGGTTCAGGCCCCTGGAGAGAGGAGTGCTTCAGCTGAGCAGGCCATGTAGCCAGAGTCACGGATGAGCCGGGAATGACAGGTCGCCGTGTGTAAGAGGTGGTGGGAGTTGAGGCAGGACAGCCAGCCAGAGGCACTGACTCGCAAAGGTCTTTGCTTGTCCTCCCTCAGGCCGATTTACTCCTAAAGGCCGTGGGCAGCCTGTGGCGGACCTCTCTGTGTCCTGAGATGTGAAGTGTGAGGTTCCAGAGCTCTGAGGCTGAGCAGACCGGGGCGATGGCGGAGACCCGAGGAGGAGGCCTGCCAGAGGGCGGTGCAGCAGACAGGACACACTCATGAGCCAGCCAGGAAGTGAATTTGCCGGGGCCTGGAAGGTGCTTCGATGCGGTGTGAAGGAGGGGCTGTGTGAGCCGAGCCTCAGGTGTTGGGACTGGGGAGCTGGGCCTATTTTGGGAGGAAGAACATGGGCTGAGGGATTAGGAGTGTCGGGGGAAGAAGGTGAAGTTACTTTTGGTTTAAAGTGCCGCTGGAACATCCCAACAGCAGTGGGCAGAGGACAGCTGGGTAGGCTGTGGAGGAGAGGCAAGCATTCTGGTTAGAAGTGCAGATTTGGGAGGCTTTATGTGGCTGGTAGGTAAAACAGTGGTTTGCTTAGACAAGGTCACCAAGCAAAGCATGTTGGGAGGGTAAGGAGCCTGCGAAGGAAGCCTGTGGAGGACTGGAAGAGCCAGGAGAGGGTGGTGTCTTGGAAACTAAGTGAGAATGAAGTTTTAGGAAAGAGGACGTGGCCAGTGGTGTCACATGAAGAGAGACTGAGCACGAGGAGTCTGTGACTTGGCAATTGGCACGTCCGTAGTAACCGGCCGGTCGGCACAGATGCAGGGTGAGAACAAATCTCAGTTGTTCGCTCCACCCGCATCAGTGAAAGGCCCCCTGGCAACCCAGGGCCGCACTTGATTCTGCCCTGTCCTCCACCCCACGGCCTGCTGGTGCTCCTGGCTCCAAAATGCGTCTGGAATGCACCTGCTTTTTTTCTGTCAGTGATCCACTCCTAGCCTTTTCATCAAACGCTCTGTTGTTTCTTCCTTATTTTCTCTGATAGCCTCCCACCTGGTCTCCTGGTTCCCCACCTTGCCTCTTTTTAACCCAATCTTCACACAACTGCAAGAATGGTTTTCTTAAAACGCAAGTCAGATCGTGTCACTTTCTTGTTTGATAGTTTCCCATTGCACTGGGGCTGATGCCCCAGCTCCTCTCCCCATGGCCTACAGCGCTGTGAAATCTAGTCCTGCCGACCTCTGTGACTTCAGCTTGTGCCACCCGCCCCCTTGTTCACCGCCTTCCAGCCACACTGCCATCTTTCTGCTCTTAGGTGCTCATTCCCACCTCGGGTCCCAGGCAGCTTGCTGTTCCTGTCCCCTGGAGCGATCTCCTTTTGGTCAGTGAGACCTTAGTTTAGCATAAATGTCACTTTCTCAGAGGGGTGTTCTCCAACCACCCTTTCCAGAGGGATCCCCTTCCCCACCCCCCTTTATCGTTTCCTTGCCTTTTGTCTACTTAATTTCTAACTATTTGGTTTTTCTTTTCTTTATTTTTTCCTCCACTAGAATCCAGGATGGAGACAGTGTTTGTTTTATTTCTAGAAGCATCTCTAGTGCTTTGCATAGTGGATAAGATAGATGCTAATAAGGATTAGTTAAATGGCAATGAGGTGTAGGCATATGTTGTTAACAGTTTTAGTAGTTTGCAACATGTAGTTAGGGTTTGGCCTGGCACAGAGTAGGTACCCAATAAATGTTTGTTGGGAGAATGAATATTTTTCCCAAGTGTGATTTCATGCATTATCTGATTGTTTTCACTCTAAGTACGATTCTTTCCTTAGGAATGTACAGAATGAATTAACATTCTTTGCCTACTTTAAACACTATAGTTTTGGAATTACTAGTTATTACATTTTAAAATTATTTTATCATGTTTGTTGAAGCACCTAAGTGTTTTATCAGTAGGACTTTTCTATTTGTTGATGCTCGTTGACCAAATTTAGACTTGAGTCACCACCCCTGTAGTTGGAAGGCCACAAATCTCATTACCCATCCCTCAGCCTTTTACTTAGTTACTTGTTGGGATAATAAAACAAAAACTTAGATTAAAAAAAAAATTCTACCACTTGTTTTCCCCTATCTCCAGGATATTCACTAGGCTCAAATACTGCCAGAGAAGAAAGACACAGATGTTGAAGTGAAGAGTATATACGTGAAAAGTATATAAAAATGCGGATATGTCTTTCACCAAGTTTTATGGTTTAGCCAAATAAACAGCTACTGGGTACCAGGAGACTTGATTCTGGTGTGAGGTGTGAGATAGGATGCATACCCAGAGGACAGATTAAATACCTAGGGGCGACCAGAGGAGAGATGAAATGCCTGACAGTCACCATTTTAAAGAAAATATGATTTAGTTATTATGAAAATTTGCAGTCATTTAAAAAATGGAGAATACTTACTGCTTGACAAAAGATATTTCTTAAACTTACAAAGGCTACATTGTGGGGTATCATTAATGGTTGACCTTTCCTGCTGAGTTTTTAAAATGTGATTTAGCTGAGAAAAACTTGATATGTACACTTTTTTACAAATATTGCTGCCTCCCCGCGTCTATTAAATTCTGGTCTACCTGCTAGTTGGTTCTCACGTCCCTGCCTGTCCTCACTGAGGCTGATTTATTTTAGTCGCTGTCACATTTCTTCTGGATGATTAGAATCTTATACCTGGAGCCGGAGGGTGTTTTTATTTGACTTGTTTCTTTTATCTGAGAATTTGAATTCTCCATGTAAGTACATGCATCTCACTTGTACCTAAACCTTGGAAAGATTTTGCTCTTGCTCTCCAAGACCACTGGGGTCATTTAAATGAGAATAAATGGGTTTGCTGTGGTGTGGAATTCATTATGCATTAGTTTGGTTTTCGGCCCCCATCAAAGGGGACTCAATTATTAAAGAAAAGGCGTACCTCCTGAGCTCTCAGGTTCATGGCTCTGGGTCTCCGTCCCACGACTGTGAGACAGGAGGTCTTCTTACATCGTGAGTGGGATTCCCTTCTTCCTTCCGCTCTGACTTTGCCGGATGCTTAACATGTGCAAAGCCCTAGCGTCCACGCTGAAGTCCTTGGAATTTTGGCCGCCGTAAAAAGGCAGCGGTTGGCTTTGTGACTGTTTACTTACTATGCGCCCTGGACTGTGAAACCGTTGTGGTCTCCTGGGACCTTTATACCTTTGCCATTAAGTCTCTTTATTATATCTTTTTGGATGCGTGCGGCTGCTATAGTTTTATTCACTTAGAAGTTTCCCTTGGTTCCATTAGGCCATTGTCCAAGACAGGAAGGATGGCTTCATTGATAGATTTTCCTTTAGTAATTTATTCCTTTCTTTCTTCATTCCTTATTTCCTTCCTTCCCTCCCTCCCTCCCTCTCTCCTTCCTTCCTTCCTTTCTTTTCCTTTTTCCTTCTAAACTTAATCTCTAGAAATTGTGATTCTTGGCAATACTTCTGATCCACTGTCAGGTCCCATAGCTTCAATAGTTTTCTAGCAACTGTGATACATTGTGCCATTCTTAGATTAACTAATTGGGGTTCGAAATGCAGTATATCTTTGCTGAGCCTGAGTTACATTTGTTACTATAGATAAGATTGTCCCATAGAACAAAATCTGTGACTTTGTAACCAGTGAACAAGAAATCCATGACTTTCTAACCAGTGAACAAACCTTGCTGAGTTAGAGTGAAGATTTTCTAGACTGGGACTCTGATCCTCTGCTCTGGGATCTGGGGAGTTTATTATGTGCAATTTAAAACCATTTTTAAAAATGCTTTTATCAAAATTAAGAAATGTATTCTTTCCTCTTCAAACATTAAAGAATACAATATGGAGTTATATAAATTTAACACAGTCATGTGCTTCTTCCAGATAACAGTGGAAAAGATAAAGGTTCTATATTATAAATTAGGCCTCAGTGAGAACTTATATGACCCTGTGCCAGACAGTGTCTTATGGTCACTCTCTGGTGACATCCAGTTATCATTGCTATATACCTTCCTCCAGAGGGTGTTGCTAGGAAACGTAGTTAAAGGACTCAGGTTCCTAAGAGAAAAATGTAAAATGCAAATATTTGAAATCTCCCAACTGGCTAAGAAGGGCAGAGAGAAAGTGAGTAGTAGTTAGAGAGAAATTTTAAAATAATGCATGCATATCGCATCTGTCTATCTAGATATAGATACAGATTACATGTCCGTCTATCCACCGATATTTCTTTTTTCAGCCAGGTATAACTCATGTTTCTTTGCCCATAGGAAACCAGACATAAAACTAGGTTCATGTTACATTTTTTGCTCTTCCCTCATTTACTGAGTTTTTACTATGCACCAAGCCTCTGGCGAGCAGTCTATATGCACATCTCATCTACTCCTTACAACTCTGTGATGGTTAGTTTTCTAATAAGAAACTAAGACTCTGGCTGTATAACTAGTCCAGGGTCACGCAGCTCATGATGGTAGAGTTAGCCTCCAACCCCTAAGCATAGATTTGCAACCGCTCTGCTGTACGGAAGAATTTCTCTTTCAAAGTCTCCAACCATTTTGGGGGTGGCTTCCAGGCTGCTTTAAATGTTTACAGGGAGTCCTGTCACCGCCCCAGGGCATCGCCGATTGCCTCCTCTACGTGGTGACGTGTGTGCCAAGAACCACGATGCTCCGACCTTGCGATGCAGGGCTGCCGCTGCCGCGTGGAGACTCTGTGCCACCGGCATGGACCGCTCCGCGGGGCGTTTTCACGGTGTGGTTCTCGTGGGTTCTTCTCACGCCCCTGCTGCTCCCTCTAGCTAGGACCCAGCAGGAACCCATTTAACCCAGTGGCTGTCACCATGAGTGGCCGAGGGTGGCTCCTGCTGTGGGCCAAGCCTCAGAGCCTTACCCCTTCGCCTAAAACTCCGTGTGCTAAAAACTTAGCTCCATATGTCCCTCCTTTCCAGCTGCCTCCACCCCCGGGCCACTGTCCCGTCCTTTTCCGCCGCCCACTTGCCTTTCTCTCATCAGTCACCCGCGACGAGATGCGAAGCCTTGCGTCCCCGCGTCCTCCCGCCGGTTTCACTCTGCTTCTGCGTCCACCTTCCTCCCGTCATGCCAGGCCCAGTGCCATCACTTTGGTCCGGATGCCTGCGCGAGTCTGGCTGGTCTCCCCGTGCTGGGCATGGTCCCCTCAGGTCAGCCCGCCCAGCGGTGGCCAGAGGTGTCCTCACACAGGCTTCTCCGCGCTGCTCTGCCGCCGGCCCTCCGTCCCGCGCCGTCACCTCTGGGACGCGCTCAGGTCCTTAGCTTGGTCCGCGCGGCTGCCTTCCCCGTCCGCCATGCCCCTTGCACCTCGTCGACCGTTCGCGGCCTTTCTGCGGGACACTGTTCTGTCTCTGGTTTTGAGTGTGCTGTCTTCACCCACCCTCCTGGGCGCACTTCTCCCTGTTACCCAGACCCCACCCCATTCGGCCTCTGGGGGGCCTCTGGGGGCCTCCCCCCACCCCGGACCGGCCAGCGCCCTGCCTCTCGCCTCCCCCCTGCCAGGTGCAGGAACTGTGCCGCCTTTGTCCTGGGGGTCTCCAGTGCTTAGCGCTGTCCCTGTGACGCGGTGTGTTTGGTAAAGCCTTTGGGAAGGAAACCTTCCAGATGCCTCTTCTTCCTCTCGTTTTTCTGCATTTCTTCACATCTCCACCAAAAAGTCAGCGTCTGCCACATCACCCAAAAGCGCTCGGCGGTGCCCGCGCCCCGCACGGTCAGGTTCCCGGCGCTCAGCCCGCGTTTCAGCTCCACGGCTTCCTCCTGCTCCGGCCAGATGCACCTGTGCGATTCGTCCGCACACATCGCCTCGTGACTTCCTGTCTCTGCAAAATGCCCTTCCTGCGTCTCTGCCATGATGCTTCGCGACTTCAGGTAAGAATGCAAGTGCGTTTCCCGGGAAACACTGCCTGACCTCTTCATTTTTCAAACTTGGTCCATCTGCCACTTTAGGGAGATGCTTCAGTGGGGACCTTTTTAGGGACGATAAAGGGGTGTGAAGGAGTGGAATACAGACCAGGGCCCGTGCCGCGTGTCGGGGGGCTGCAGCCTGCGCCGGGCCTGACGGCACACGCTGAGGGCGCTCGCCGCTTGTTGCAGACTTTCCTGGGGACCTGTGTCTTTCCCCCCTGCGCCCAGCACTTCTGCTGTTCAGTAAATGCATCGTTTCGTTGACGTCATTGCCTTTCGCTTCGTCCCAGCAAAACCTGCGTCTCGGCAGGCGGGGGCCGGATGTCCCCGTTCCTCGCTCAGCTTTACCTCTGGTCCGAGCGCCGCCGATGAATTGGTGCTGATTAATCTGGACTCTTTTGCCAGATTTTTTTGGGAGCCAGAGAGAGCTTGACTGGCATTTGGTGTCCATTTAAGGGCAAGCTGGTTTCTTGATTTTAGAAAAAAATAAAAGATACTCATACATTTCCATAACCATACAGGTCACATTATAGGATCCTCACAACCCAGCGGTTCTCAGTCGGTCGCTGCCGTGAGGGTCCCCGGGAGCTCGGTGCCCACCGGGAAGCGCGCTGGGCGCCTCACGGCCGAGCGGGTGGCAGCTCCGGCCCCAGGGGTGTCCGCCCCAGAGGGTGCCAGCAGGTGGCCCGAAGGACTTGGCTTCTCACCCGAAGGCGTGACTTCTGGGGCCTGCGGCCTGAGAGGGGCGTGGAGAAAGCTGGGCCGTGGGCAGAAGGCGGGTCTCACGAGCTGTGGGGGGGCTCGAGAGCCGCAGGGTCGCAGCAGGGGCCGGTTCCGAGGTTCCGAGCCCCGCAGCGCGTCCCCGGGTGTGCCCGCTGCCTGGCGTGCCGCGGAGGTGGGGGCGGGCACCAGCCCTCGCCTGGGGAAAAGCCAGACGAGAGGGATGCTGCTGCGAAAGCCTGGCGTGCCATGCCGAGGGCGGTGGGCTTCGTGGGGCGGGGGCGGCTTCTACCCGGGGCTTTACAGAAGAAATTGGCACGGACACATTTGCATTTCAGTAAGAACCTGCCCTTGGGAGAGCCAGGTGGAGACTCAGCTCTGAGGAGGATGAGGTCACTTTCCCCCACCTGATTCACTTCCCCCTGTGTGGTGAAGATGTGGCTGGCCCAGCTTCGGGCTGCCATGGCAGCAGACTCTGGTCCTATACCCCTCCCTTAGCAAACTTGAGCTTCTCAGAAACCGAGCAGGGTGGCGGTCTGCAGGCTCTCTCCTCTAGAGTCCCGGGCGATTCTGGCCACTGGTTTTGAGCTTACCAATGTCCGGCGTACATGTCGTTTGTTTCTAAGGTGTTTAACCATTAAAAATAATAATGAAGAACAACGTGCACAGACACGGAGTGACATTCATGGTTCAGGAACGAGACCCCGGCCACGCTCGCTCTGGTGGCCAGTGCATTCTTTAAATAAAGCAGATTTTTGTAATTGCTGTGTATACATTTAAATTCGCAAGTGTATGATTGATCAGGAAGCTAGTAGGCCTCAGCCCTCATCTTTCGAAAAAGTCAGGTCCACTCACATGTACTAATATGTATTTCACAAGCCAACATACCTGGACCTACAGCCAGTCAAATTCCGGGCAGGGCTCGGCTTATCTCCTTCTCAAACCATCTTATCATAGTATCTTGAGTGAAGTGCAGCATCTCGTTGGTATGCTGGGCAGGGGTTACAGGGTGAGAGTCACCTGGGGACCTTTTAAAAATCCTGACGCTCAGACCACGCCCCATACTAACGAAATAAGAAGGCCTGGGGGTGGGGGCAGGGCCCAGGCCTCAGTATTTGTTTTTTTAATAGACTTTATTTTTCACAGCAAAATTAGGAGAGAGTTTATCTCCCCACCCACCATGCCCCCACATCTCCCCTGCCCCTGCCGATGGCACCTTCGTCACCGTCGCTGAACTCACACTGCCACATCGTCACCTCCCAGAGTCCGTCACGCACGTCACGTTCGCCCTTGGCGTTGTGGGTTTGGGCGCACGCGCGGTGACGTGATACGTTCCAGCGTCGCGCGGGGTTCCTCCGCCGCTCCAGAGTCGCACGGAACGTTTCCTTTCAGCCGTTTCAGGGCGGCGGCGTTTTCGGTGCTCCCGCGTGATCGCCCAGTGCAGCCGAGCCCGGACTTCTTTACCGTCACGTGCTCCGAATGCCCCTTGTCTGGCTTGGGCGTGAAAACCACCTCTGTGTCCTTTGTACACGGGGTTCCCCGTAAGGTTCTGTTTGGATGAAGGATTTTGTTCAAGCCGGGATGATCCGCGTAGTGGGAAGCACTGGGCTTCGGGGTCAGAAAGTCCGAGACTCAGTTCGGCCCCACATTTGCTGCGTAAGTGGCTCGGGCAAGTTCCTTAGCCTGTCTGAGCGTCTGTCCAGTGGGCAACACCCAGCGGTGTTGTTGAGGAAGAATTAAGGCGCCATGGTTTAATAACGCTGAACCCACAGGAAGCACTCAGCATGTGGTTTTCCATCGCCCCCTTTACTCCCGTTTCTGGGGCAAGGAACACCTTTCTGGGCATCAACCAGACATAGCCTTCCCGATCTCTTGTTCGGATGTTGCTGTGATATTTTCTGTCGGTCTTTTCTGGTTTGGATTAAACGTTGGTTCAAGTATCTTCTGACGGACAGTAGACCGTCTGACAAGATGTGAGCGCTTGGAAAGATGGATCTCAGGCCCCGTGGGCTTCGCTCGAGCAGAAATGTTATTGCACCACCTCAGCTGCGGGAAGCGGCGTGTGTGAGCGCGTCCTGTCCGCGTCAGACGCTCTCACCCCAGAGCGTCCACCGTGCTGGGTGAGCGTCCACTGTCACCCAGCAGGCGCGAAACGGTCCGATTTCTTACCGAAGCTCTGTGTTCCCATCCGTGTGCTAAGCACTGAAGGGCGTGTGGATGTGACGCAGGTGACATGGTTCGGGCTGACTGGTGCCCGCTAGACTGGGGACCTTGGCCTTGCGTGAGTCCTGGCAGTGTAACGTCTCCACACCTGTGCGCCCGGCCCCGTAAGGGCCAAGGCCGAGTCCCGGCGTGGTCTGGACGAGCGAATGGCTGAGTGAAGACGGGAGGGCAGGCGCAGGAAAGACAGACAGACAGAGCGGACGGACGGACACAGAGTTGGGCAGAGAAGTGCCAGGGCCTCGCAGAGTCCGGTGGCTGGCGCCGTGACTGGGCCGAGTCAGGGCCTTTTGAATCTCCCTCACCTGTCTTTGGTACCTGTCTTTGGGGATCACACTTGACCACCATGGAAATGACCCCTGGTGAGTCAGTTCCACAGACTTTGTGAGTACTCACCAAATAATTTTGCAGTTTCTTCCTATGTGAATCGGTCCCTTACAGGAAGGGCTGTTTGGTTGGTTTTCTTGCCCTTTGAACTCTCCAGTAATAAGCAAGATTTCTTCCCCGGGAAGAAAGTTAGCTGGGCTCCTGGCACCATTTTGAAGTTTATGTGTAAGTTAATATGTAACTCAGGATCCAAAGTTGGCAGGATGTAACAACATTTTATATCACTTAATCTTTTTCATTTCATTTCATTTCTTTGTTTTTGCTCGTGAGGCGATTGGCTTTTCCAGGATCCAATGGGAAGCTTCCCCCCACCTACGAGTTAGTTGTTGAAATGCAGCTTTAGCGCTTTTCATGGTGATTTTTGCCAGACGCCCTACCCACAAGAAGCCTATTTAATATCTTATCCAGACTAGGTCCCCGTTGGTGGTGACAGCGACGTGGCCTCACGTGGATTATAACAGAAGCTTCTCCGCACGTCAGTGTTCCTTACATTCGCATTTTTAGCCATTCTAACTAGCCCCTAGAAACTCTCTTTTATAACTCCGAAGAGGAGCCATCCGCGTTCCACAATGATTTTACTGTGTATTTCCATGAGACTTGCAATCGCTTGAAATAAAAGGCTGGACAAGGCAAACCATTCCCGGTGTTCAAGGGACCAGTGCCTCGTCCTGCTTGGGCTGCGTGGGGTGTCCTCGGAGTGGGACCCGTGCCTGGTTCCTCTTGTTACCCACCGGGAGTAGCCCCGTAGGGAGCACTTGGCCAGAGAGCGCTGTCCTGTGCTTGGTCCCAGCTCTTTGGGGGCACTGTCACGTGCATGGTGACATGGGTGGCTTTAAGCCAGAGCACTCGCTGAACCTGTGCCCCGGACCAGCTGTGCGGGGTACCTGCCCCTTGGCATCTCGCACGGCACAGCCCTCCACCCTCCTCTGTCCCGTGCTGCGGTCGCCTGGGACACCTCCCGTCTCCGTCCTTAGCATCCCATGTCCCCGGGGGCCCACGTCGCAGGCAGGGGGCACAGGGGACCAGCCTGGCTGCTGCTGCGCGGCTGAGGGGCAGGCACAGGAGAGGGGGTGTGCGAGGTGGCCTCCGAGACGCACGCCCGAGCCTGACAGGTGAGCGGCGAGGGTGGATGAAGAGATGCCAGCCTAGGAAGCCACTGAAACAGCCCAGGTGACGCGCTGGTGCCTTGGGCCAGGGCGGCAGCGTCACCGAACCCAGGCTGCCGTGCACCGATCATCTCAGAGCCGAACGGCGATGTTTCCGTGAGCCCTTTTGGCCGTGAACTTGCACACCTGGCCTGCTGCCAGCTCCGGTCGCAGCTCGGCGATGGTCTTGCTGAAGAAGGGCTCGAGGGGTCACAGACGCTTCACCCCACTTTCCCCTCGGTTCCTCAGTCCTTGGTTAGGCAATGGATTGCTCTTAGCCTGACTAACGCCCCTGCCTTAGGAAACTGCCCCCAAACTTGTGACTAATGTCCTAATCTTGCTGATCACAATCTCTATAGCTTTCCACACTGCCCCCATCTTTGTTCCTGAGTCGCCGAGGCCACAGAAAGGCAGGCTGCAGAGCCAGAAGAAAGGCCGGAATGCCCCTGAAGCCGCCCCCTGCCCCCAACGTATAGCCCCTAGAATGACGCCCTGAGCCAGACAGGGAAGGCAGGTCTTGAAGGCGTCAACCTGCTGCCGTCCCGATGACCCGAGCTCCCATGGTGCACGCTGGTTCTGAGTGGCGCCCGGGTGGGTCTGTGGGCGGCGGGGAGCGGGCGGCTCGAGCCCCGGACGCGGTCGCCCTCTGGGTTCATTGCCACCAGGCCTTGTGGCGGGGACCTGGTCTGCGAAACCATCTTTACTGACTCAGAAGACTGCGACTCCCCTGGCAGTGCTCACCGCTGTGGAGAAAGCTGGTCGAAATCGCACAGTGAACAAGGGCCTCAAACCGGAGCTGCTCCCTGGGAGCTTCGGGCCGAGGCGCCCGGCCTGGCTCCGCCCTTTGTCGCGGACCCACTCGCCCTGCGGCTGCGTCACTGCCGCCCACTAGAGCAAGGGACGCCTTCCGTCGGTGTCTCGTGTGAAGGAAGGGCTTGTTTTGAGGTTTGGACCGTAAATAATAATCCATTGTTCCCTATCATAATAATCCACCCTCTTTTGCAGAAAAAAAGTCCACTTGATGCAGTGTGGCTATCAGTTTATTTAAAAGAATAGCCAAAAGCACACATTGTGCCCTCAGAACAAACATTTGGGAGATGGTTGGGAGGGCTGGGGGTGGGGGACCTTGTCTTCTTGGCCTGGACTCAGAGTTAGGACCTCGGGAGGAAAAAATGCTGAATGTGACCTTCAGTCTCGGGTGACAATACCCTTCTTTCTTCTGCCTTATTCTGCGCGTCTGTTACATTCTAGGAATAATCGGTCCACTGTAGATATGGATTCTCTCTAAATGATTTCTTTAAAAAACGTATTTTGAAGATGGATGTTTTTGATCTTTCCTGGGTTGGTTCTCATTGTTTTCAATTTTAGGCCAAGGGAGTTTTTTTCCTAACCAGTTAGTCCATGAAAAAGTATCTATTTTTCAGTGAAGATTATTTTATTTTAGCAGCAATGCTTCCTAATTCCTGTAGTTACCTCTGGTTATAGATTTTGAAAAAAGTTATTTTTGTTTTCCAAGGGAGAGACATTTTAATTACTATTTCCTGGTCTTAGGCTAACTGAAAAAACTCAGTGGGTGAATGAAAATGTGGCCCAGTGTGGCCAGCTGTTGTAGAGTCCACATGTATGCAGCATATTGATGGCAGATAAGATTTCAGTAACGAAAGCAAGATATGCTATGCATTTTTTTTTTTTGCCTTAAATCCTTTATAGGACAAGGATCGGTTAGATAATAAGCATGGCTTTGCGATGAGGTGCCATCTCACCTAGAATAGTTTTAATTGCTCTAAACATGGAAAATGAGAAAAGTTCAGTGTCCTATCAATTGAAACGTAACAGGTGAATATGAGAACTATTTAAAGAACTAAAATTATGGCTTCCACATCATCCAAAAGAGACTGTCAGAGGAGCAACCAAGATGCCCTCCAGTAGGTGAAATAGGTAAACTGTAGTACTAGTGAAAATAGCTTCTTACTAAAAAAGCAGAACCCAAAGTTGCGAGTCTGTCAGCAGCTTATGCTGTTTGCAGGAAGAACCTGGGTGTAGAACATTCTGCCATGCACAGTGCGCAGGGGCAGCCGCTTACTGTGAAATCTAGGAACTTTCCTGTGTCTTGTCTTTGCCATCTTCTCCGATAAATGTGCGCGTGGCACCCGGGCTAAATCCTGCTCTTCATCTCCCCTTGTCTCCCTCTCTACAGTGACCACTGGCACGTGGGCCTTGGAGGTGTACACACCGAAAGAGATCTTCGTGGCAAATGGCACGCAAGGGAAGCTGACGTGCAAGTTCAAGTCTCCCAACACCACCGGCACGTCGACCTCGGTCTCCTGGAGCTTCCAGCCGGAGGGGACGGACACCATGGTGTCGGTAGGGGCGCCCGGCGGCTCGCGGCCGGGGCAGCGTCGTTGCCGGCCTGTCGTTCTGACCGCGTGCGGAGTGCGCGAGCGGGCCGGGCGTCCGTCACAGACCTCAGGGCCCCTCCCGTCCTTCAGCGTCTCTGGGAGAAGCAGCTTCGGCCCCTCTGCCACGCGGCTCCCTCCCCGTATGCGCGTCTCTGCCGCCGGTCCCAGCCCCTCCGCCCTCACCCGTTCCGAACGCGTTCTCTTCCCCAGAGGAGCTCCCACCCGACCTTGCCCACGCTGATCGCGGTTTCTGGCTTCCATCTGCCCCATTGCACACACACGCACACGCTCTCCTTTCGGATTTGATGACGAGTGCCTCGGTTTACCCATGGTTGCCTGATTCAGTGGCGTTCGCTGGGAGCCACTGTGCTGTGGGTCGGTCACGTGCACAGCCGTGTGCGCTCACTCGGGGAGTGACTCATCAGGAGCGCGGCCGGCTCGTCGGCGATGTCACGGCGTGGCAGGGGCAGAGCAGAAACGCAGGACCGGAGGGTCCGCGGGGAGGCTCGTCGGTGCCCGGACAGTGCCCGCCGCGCGGCGGGCGCGTCTCGGACGCGCAGTGACAGCCCCGACCCGCGTCTGTGAGGTGGAGCTGGCGGAACTTCCTGCAGAGGGTGTTGTGAGGATAAAGCGGGATTGAGACCTGCGACCTCGGGCAGGTCACTCGAGTCCCCGGAGCCGCACTGTCCTCCGTGAGTGTCTGGCAGGCGAGCCCCGCCTCGCGGGGCGGCAGGAGCCCCGGGCATCGTTCCTGGGGTGTCGCGTGTCTGCAGCTCCGGCCGGCGTGGGCACCGGCTGCCTTTCTGGTGCCGCAACTGGCCCTGGCGACAGGCGGTGTCTCCTGTGGCAGAGAGGACAGGCTTGCTTAGTGTCCAGTAGAGGTGATGACTCCCTTTGGGGCAGAGGCCGGGTGGGCTCACCGCCCCACCATGAAGCAGGCGGGCGTCCGCGGGCGGCGCGGGGGGAGGGCCACAGGCGGACACGTGCTGCTTCCCGTGCCGGAGGTGACAAGGCCCTCTGTCGCCAAGCCGTCCTCAGGGGCACAGGACTTCGCAGGAGTGCCGCGTCTTCTGCCAGCACCTGCGGCCGACTTGCAGGGAGGGAGCCTCAGTGCTTAGCAAAGAGTAGGTCACGTGGAGCTCAGAGTGTGTGGTTGATGAACGGTTATTATTACCGCCGCACCGCCGGTGTTCGTCAGGGGTCATTTGGGCACGTGGAGAGTGGCTCACAGGGCTTGAGCGCTGGCACAAGGCCGCAGACCAAGAGGATGGGGCCCAAGCCAGGGTTATGGGTGGGGAGGAAACCGAAAAGAGGGAAATGCAGGAGGAAGGACCGGCAGGGTTGGGGGTTGGTTGGGAGGGAAGGAAGGTGGAGGAACCGAGTGTGGTGACGCCACGGTGTGTGGCTGGGGAGACCGGACGCAGCTGTCAGTCCAGATGCGACCGATGTGCGGGTAGAAGATGAAGCTCACAGGACGGCAGCGTGGGGGGCGAGGCCGCTGGGCGCGGAGTCCGGAGAGAAGTTTGGGAGCTGACAAGTTACGGATGGCCAGAAAGTCAGGGACGGATGGGACCGCGCTGGGGTTCAGTGCGCTCGGAGTGTGCTGAGAACGTCCCGGGTGAGGTGCTGCCGCGGCTCCTTCGCGGACCTCGCCCCACCTCCCAATGAGAACCGAGCTGCTCGCGTTGAAGCCAAGCGTCAGGATGGCCCCCCCTCCGCCTCCCCCCAGGCCTCTCCTCGCTTCGAGGCCCTGGGTTCGGCACTGTTACTTTGAGAAACTAGTTCCTTTGCACAAAGCCGGTCTGAGGACAGAGCAGGGTGGAGACGGAAGGGGCGGGAGGCAGAAGCTTCGAAGGCAGGAGAGAGCGGGTCGGGTTGCCCGGGCTTTGCCCCTCTGTTCCGTGGGAAGCCAGTGACAAGGGACACCCGTCTGGTTAACCGAGCGGTGCTGTTTAGGCTTCTTTCTGAGTCTTAGCAGCGAGCTCTGTGGAGTGAGCCGGGGCCCTCCGAGCGCGCCGGCCCCGGCCCGGTGCCGTGCCAGGGCCCTGGCTGGGCCTGTGGCCCCGACTTCGACTCCGCGTCACCACCCCCTGTCACTGCTGTGACCTCAGCCCCGTTTCCCTATTTATAACAAACGTGGGTGGTGGTCGCTGCATCACTGGGACGTCGAGAGGATGAGAGGTGATACGTGAGTTTATTTCTTCCACTGAGACGGGATCGAACCCGTGATTTCTAAAGCCCCGCCTGGCTTAGATGCCAGATGAGGTTCATGATGTGCTGTGTTCCTTTCTGTACGAAATCCCTAAAAGACCCTTTCACGGCATACCTTTTGTAGAATTTGGAACTTCTGCCTGTGCGAATAGCTCATGTGTGTTTGTTTTTTTTTTTTTCCCCTAATTTCAGTTTTTCCACTACTCTCAAGGGCAAGTGTATGCCGGGAATTACCCGCCGTTCAAGGACAGAATCAGCTGGGCTGGAGACCTTGACAAGAAGGACGTATCGATCAACATAGAAAACATGCAGTTCATCCACAACGGCACCTACATCTGTGACGTCAAAAACCCTCCCGACATTGTCGCCCAGCCGGGGCACATCCGGCTCTACGTCGTCCAGAGAGGTGCGCTGTCTCCGCAGCGGGGCGGGGTCCCCATGGCCTCCTGTCCGTTGGTGTTCGAAGGGAGCGTTTTTGCCATGCGGTGATGATGCCCCCATGTCTGGGGACCTGGGCTCGGGGACCGCCACCCACTCGGCCGGGGCGGCCGGTCTCTCCGTTCACAAACCCGCTGTAGGTCCGATTCCAGCAGCGTCGGTTTCTCAGCGTCCGTGAGAAGAAAGGCCAAGTTCGCCGTGGTCGGGGCTGGGCGCTGGGGGCGAGGGAGGTGGGGGAAGGCTGCAATCCCAAACGCCTGCGGGTGTTTCTTTTTTGGGATGAGCAGGATGTTTGCTTTAGGGGAGAGCAGACTAAGGTAGATCCACACCCCCAGGGTTTGGGTGTGGCGCACTGAGGGGGTTGTGTGTGTGCGTGGACGTGCGTGGCTGTGTGGCTCGTTCTTTGTCACTAATATTCACACGCCATCACGTAGGTACTAGGCTCTCATGATTCGGATGAGAACGGGGGTGTGATAACTGCTGACGAAAGACACTCGTTTATTAATTCACCCAAGCTCCATGTCTTCTCTGTCACAGTGCACCTTAACACGATTGTGTTCTTTCTCTGTAGAGATTCTGCCCGTGTTTCCCGTCTGGGTGGTGGTGGGTATAGTGACGGCTGTGGTCATAGGCCTCATCCTCCTCATCAGCATTATCCTGGCTGTCCTCTACAGGAGAAAAAGCTCTCGACGGGACTACACCGGGTAAGAAGCGCCGCTTTCGGAGGGAGGGGTGGGGGAAGGGACCGGAGTCTGGGAAAGGCGCTGTGTTTTTCATGGGAGGGAGGGGGGGGAAGGGACCGGAGTCTGGGAAAGGCGCTGTGTTTTTCATGGAAGCAGCGCTGTGAAGCATTGGCCGCAGTTCGCTTTCCCGCCAGAATCGGGCGGTCCCCTGAGGAGTGCGGGTGACGTGGGCGCGCAGAAGCCGGTGGCCCGCTGCTCCCTGGGGGCGGCGGCAGGCGCCGCTTCAGCTCCTCCCCCGGGCTCGGGCTCTGTGTTTCAGTACCACATGCTCTGCCGTCGGCATCGCCAAGCCACAGGCCCCACGCTCCCAGTTTAGACCGTCGTTTTCTCAGGCAGGCAGGTGTGGGACTAATCAGTCAGAGCCGTGCCGGCCGACGCCCCCCGGCCCGGTGCGGGACCCAGGCGTCTCCTGTCCGTGGTCTTGTCAGAGGCTGCGTCCCTTTGATCATTCTGGAGTGCATGGCCGGACTCGCGCAAGCTGGGATCGGAGGGGCCAAACACCGACATAGCCCAGCAGCGGAGGACGGTAGACTGACCGTCTTCTCGTGTGTGGCTTCTTCTAAGAAAGACCGCACTTGAGCGGAGGCGTGTGTCTGTTGCAGGCCCTGCTGTCCTCTCGCTCCGGCCGGAAGGCTAAGCCACCTGGGCTAAGTGGGCCTCGTGGTAAGACAGGGTGCAGGCGGGACTCCAGCTGGCGTGGACGAGCTGGGGCGCAGGCGCACGGCCCGCCGCGGCCGCCGAGCGCGGGGCCGGCCCTGAGCTTGCATGCCCCAGGCCCGCGGCGGGGGGAGCCGCTCTCGCCGGCCCCCGGCCCACGTCTCTAGGAGGAGTGCTGTGTTTTAACCAGTTTGAGAGCCAGTTTCGGATACCACTGGTTTGGAACGCCTCTGCTCTGCTGCCTGTACCTACTCCCTTGCATGGCGAGTGTTTTCGACGAACTTTAACTGGAGTGTTGGTTTTTGGCATGAGACTAACCCGAGGGGTGACGTGCCAGTCTCCGTGGTCCTCGCTTGGGGTAACGAAGGGCAGGCCCCTGCATGGCGTTGCGAATGCTGCTGTTCTTACTCTGGTTTCTCCTCTCCCCCGCCTTTTCTGCCTTGGTGTCCGGGATCAGATCCTGCTTCTCTTCCACTTCTTAAGAAAAGCTGCCATAGACGACACCCCGAGCCTGTAGCAGGGCTGGGTCTCCTCCTCCACCCCCACTAGACACATGGTAACTAACCCCGTCGCTGTAACTGTCCTGCGTGCGTGTCTGGCCCTGCCCCCCCTGTCGGGTGCTGACCGCTGGCTCCGAGCGAACCCAGCCGCTGTTACGATCTGTCCACACCTGTGTCACGTGTCCGTATCAGAACCGTGTTGTCACGCCATCCCTACAAGGTGGAGTCGTCAGGTCACAGAGGTTTATGGTCATCTGGATGTATACGTCCTTCATGTGAAAGGCTCTGTGTGTGTGTGTGTGCGCTTAGTTATCTTTTTTTTTTAAATATGTGAATTGTGTTGTCAACAATTGAGACCCTCTTTGGGTTAGAATGCCTGTCAAACCATTTTGGTTTGGGGCACATAACCTCCCATTTCAGAGAAGGCACAATTAGCAGAACGCGTTGTATGTTTCAGCCTTAGTAATGACACTTTAAATGTAATCCTCCCAAACTCCTAAGGTTTTTTTCTAATGCGTTATAAAGTACTTGAGCCCTGCCGACGACACACCCTAGCGATTACCTCCTGCCGTTCTGTTGCCCCGATTCATTTACTAGCTCAGGCTTGTCGTTAAAGACTCCTGCACCCCTGAAAATGTTCGCCCTGTGTGTGTGGCTGTCCACAGCTGCTCACCATTCGGGTTGGTTACGGTCTTCACTGGCGGGGAAGCAAAATGTGGGAAACCAGGAAACGGAAGGAATGAGACGCTCGAGATTATGACCCCGGGTGTGTGTCTGTGATTTTTGAAATACGTGCAGGAGAAGTTTGCCTTTGATGATCACAGCAGTGAGGGTGGATGGCCGGGGAAAGAGACAGAGCACCATCTGGTAAGTCGTAGCCAGAGCCCCGTCCCGCAGACGTCACGACTGTGAACGGGCAGAGCGGCCACCGCGCTGGGTTCTGTGCCCGCCCCCGTCGTGACTTCGTTGATTTGGGAGAATAAGAATCAGGGTAGAATCCAGTCTCGAGATATGTGATTGTTTTGATATCCATCGTTTTGTTGTGTTTTGTTTTTATACATCTGCCGCTTCGCCTTGTCATCACTTGCATTTCTGTATTTTTGTTTCCATTTATTTAAAAACATTTTTCTTTACGTTTGTTCTCCAAATGGCCAACCTGCCAGCTGCAGCACATCAGAGAGTGTGTCACCGGTTAAGCAGGCCCCACAGAAGGCCCCCTCCGACACGGAGGGCCTGGTAAAGAGCCTGCCTTCCGGATCTCACCAGGTAACAGTGACTGCGGTGCCGCCCGGTGCCATCCCTCTCCCGGGCACGGGGCAGAAAACTGAGCCGCAGCAGAGAAAGCGAGAGACGGACGGACGGGTGGACGGACGGATGGAAGCAGAGACAGACAGCAGGAGAGGGGGAGGGGCAAGAGCTGCTTTAGGAGGGCCGCACGCAGGTGCGTGGAGGAGAATCTGACCCAAGTGAAGCTGCCCCCAGAACCCCGCTAACGGGCGGTTCACTCACAGCATGGCTTCTTCGGCCCGGGTGGAATGAGGCGACGGCTCTGTCAGACGGAGACAGTCCTCTTTCACTGCTCAGGGACATAAACCCAGTGAACTAGACTCCATACTGAGGTGCTTTGTAAGACGAGGAATTAGCAGGGGAAAGTCGATCTCGGTATTGATAATAAAACAGGAAAATTGTTTTGAATGAAGTGTTTAGCTGAATTAGTAGGCTTGATGAACAAAGAGACGTTTTGGTTTCTACTTCTTGTGGAAAGTACCGAAGAGAAATGGTTTTACTTGGAACACAGTGCACATCCAGCATTGTGGTCGATGTGTTTTGGCTACATCGTTGTAACTATAATTGTGGCAGGGCAGAAATTCTTTTGCTTCGTCCCATTTCTGTCCTTTGGGGTAGGAAGCATTCTAAGGAATTTGGCTAGTTCTAGCTTTGCCCCAAAGAGATGTGTCGTGCGGGCGGATGGCTGCGAGAGGCAGCGAAGGCGAGAATGAGTGTTTCGTGGATTGAGCCCCCCAGTCTCATTCTCCATTGTGTGTGCAGTGGGGAGACGGGGCATTGTGATGTTACAGTACTAAAGGCACTGACCAGGGCAGCCTCAGCACTGGGGCTGGAATCCAGCCTCAGGCTGGTCACTTGTTCCTGTTCCTTCTGCCTGCCTGCCTGTCTGTCTGTCTGTCCGTCTGTCTCTGTCTCTCTGATGGAGCACTATACCTCAGCTACCTCAGGTTACTAGTTTGGATTGAGTGGGAACAGGGCTGTAAATGAAGCTTGAGAGGTGCAGGTCGGGGCCACTTCTAAAGAAGCCTTGGAAACGTTCTTCTGCCCCTGAAGTGCTATGGGCGTGGCTCGCCTATTGAAAACCAGCTAGGGAAAAAAAGAAACAATGGTTGTTGGATGTTGAAAAACAGGTCCTGCAGCACTGTGATCCTTGCACCCACCCCTGCCGGCCCAGCTCACTGCTTTGGGGCACTTCCCAGAGTGCACTGCAGCACCAGCAGGGAGGATGGAAGCAGAGCTCAGGGGTGCGCTGACCGAGGAGGTGAAGTCAGACGTCGGGGAGCCAGGTGAGCAGGGTTGACGAAGCACCAGAGAGGAGGAAACCGTACAGAGAGAGAGAGCGAGCCTCGGAGATCCGGCGTGGCATCCCAGGAGCCCTCACTGAATAGACTGTGCCTTCGTGGAGGGGGAAGCTCCCTGTGACCAGATGAAGAACCTCCTGATGGGCAGTTTTCACAGTGCCGGAGTTCACACACGGCTGGGAACAGCTTGTGCCTCTAAAACCAGACACTCATGACACACAGGGTGTTGGTCCTCAGAATGGCCATGCCTTTGTAGTGGGGCTGAATTAGCACCAGAATGTGAAGACTACGGACCCCCCATAACGAAGCTTTCAATCAAAGGAAGCCGCTAAAGAAAAACTAGTCCAAAAGTCCGTTAACTGCGTGCTAGAAGAAAAAGCCAACATTCTTTACAGGAATTCAGCCAAATCCAGCACCCAGCAGTGTAAAATTCAGTCTCCAGCAGCAATCAAAAATAAAAGAAGCAGGAAAATAAAACTCATAACCAAGAGAAAAATCAATCAGTAGAAACAAACCCAGAAATGAGAGATGATAAAGGAAAGCTTGATGCGATGGAGAGAGAAATAAAAATATTAAAAAGGCCAAAATGGAATTTTTAGAAATGGGGGGTGGGGGGAAGAAAAAAAGAACAAGATGGCTTAACCAGCAGTCTGGACGCTACAGAAGAAGAGGTCAGCAGCCTGGAAGACATCACAGTGAAAACTACCCGGACGAAGTGTGGCGAGGAGGACGTGGGGGGGATGCGCGGCTGCCCGCGGAAGTGCCAGGCGGCCCGGCCGCAGTCTGAGGACGAGAGGAAAGTGCAGTGAGGGAGAGGAAGCTTAACTAACGGCCCAAACACTTTTTCATTCTCTCAGTCGTTTCTTCTGGCGTCGATCTCCCTATTTCTGAACAAGCTTATCGCGTTGCTCCTTCCCGATTTTTCAGTGTTCGATGTTATTTACTGACTCCATGTTGCAGAAATGAGAATTCAGTTCTTTTTCCCCTCCCTTCTGCCCAGCACGCTCGTGGCCACCCGCAGGTGCACCCGTTCCTCTCCCCAGTGTGCCTGTCACCGTCTGTAGGTAGTTATTTCCCAGCGTTGTGCGTGCCTGTTTTTTCACCGTTGTTCCACATACGTTTGCTTTACTGTACGATTTTCTTGTTTTAATGGTGTTGACACCGGCCTCGTTTTTCGTTTGCCCTGCTTTCTAAGTACATGTTTGTCTTCCATCTCAGCACCCTCCAGCAACAGCCCCTGAGCACACTCAGACATGGCCCGTGCTCCGCTGGCTCCCTTCTGTTCTGGGCAGTGTGCCTGTTCGAGCCCTCTGGCTCTGTTGCACTTTGGGGTGCTGGGGACCAGTCATCCTAAACCTGCCTCCCGAGGAATTCTCTTTACCCGTCTTCCTTTAGACGTGACCTCACTGTTTCATTTCGCTCCCGTATTGTGGTCGAACTTGTCCTCATGACTTCCTGAGAAAGGATGCGCAGGTGATGAAATTTTGAACTTTTGTGGATAGGCGGAATGATGGCCTGCAACGATGGACCTGTGGGGTATGTCACCTTAGCTGTCGAAGGAGACTTTACAGCAGTCGTTAAGGATCTCAGGATGGGGAGAGTTGCCTGGATTGCCCAGCTGGGCCCTGTGGGATCTCAGGTCCTTACAAGAGGGAAGCAGGGAGTCAGAGAGTCAAAGAGGCCGTGCCACCGCTTTGGAGATGGAGGCAGGGGTCACGAGCCAAGGAACGCAGGCCGGTCCCACGGCTGGAAAGGGAAGTGGGTTCTCCCCGGAGCCCCCAGAAGGAACGCAGCCCTGCTGACCGTGATTTTAGCCCAGTGAGACCCAATTCAGACCTCTGGCCTCCAGCCCTGTAAGATGACGCATTCGTGTCTAGCACGTCTGCACCCGTCTGCATTCTTCTCCCTCGAGCTGGGTCGAGGGTCTGGGCGCGTGGGGTTCCAGGCTGGGAATGTCTCCTCAGGCGCGGCGAGGCCTTGCTGACGCCTGCAGCTTCCAGTGCTCATCGACACTGTTCTCAGGGACCGGGTTCTGTTCTCTTTTGCTTAGAGTGGTTTTTAATGCCTGTGTTCTGAAGTTTCATAAAATCGTGGGTCTCTTTTTATTCATTGTGCTGGCTACTCAGTAGGTTTTTTCAATCCAAAAACTATGTACTTCAGTTTTAGGATATTTTCTTCCATTATTCTTTGGAAATTTTCTTCCTTTCAGTTTCTGTTCTCTCTTTTGGAAATTTTTACTAAGAATTGGACTGTCTCCTAAGTCAATCCTTTAGTTTTCTTATTTTTTCTGTTTTGCGTTTTTGTTCTACTTTCTAAAACATTTCCGCAACTTTTTCCTCCAACTTTTATTGAGTATTTAATTTCTGCTGTCTTTTTTTTTCAAGAGCTGTTTCTTATTTTCAGATCATGAGAGCCTATGCTTGTTTTCATGGATGCATTGCCGTATCTTTGAGCATATCATTTTTTTCTGTCTTGTATTTTTTTAAAAAATATTTTCTTCTGTTTCTTGATTTTGCTGTTTGTTTTGGATTCTCTTTTTTACCCCTTATAATTTGTCTTTCGTGTTAGAAGCTTTCTTCAAATGCCCAGCGGTCCTTGGTTCTCTGTTTGCATTAAGGCTCTCAGGGGCTGATCCGAATCTTTTTGTGCAGAGAGCGCTCACTGGGCAGTGGGCTTCACTGTTCGTCCCTAGTGCTGGCCGGCTTCACTGGGGACCTCACAGTGTCAGTTGCTGAGGGTCTTTTCTCTTGAGTTGGTTGATTTCTCCAGAAAGAAATCTCATTTCCTGCTTGGGAGTTGCGCAGAGTGGGGGAGGAGAGCCCACTATTCAGGAAGTAGACTTGCCGGGGCCGACAGCTCACCCTGCTGTGTCTGCTGTCCATGAGTCAGACTGGGTCATTCCTCCTCCGAGCGAACCCCAGGGTCCTGCCCAGGCCTGACTCTGGGGCATTTTCCAGTCGTTGGTGAGAAGGACTTCCACCACCGGGTCCATTTACTTTCATTTTTCACCATTTGCAACATAACACCACACTGGCTTTGAAGAAGAATCCGTGGCCATTTCTACAACCTGTCGCACGGTGTGAGCTCCTTCCCCGCAGACACACCCTGACACTCCTTGTGAGTCTTCATGAATCCCAATGGAGGGTTTGTCAGCATCGAGGACGTTACATGACAATTTTGGGGTCAGTCCTGGTCTTGAACGTGACTGCAGCCAGGAGCCAGTTGACTTGCTAGAGAGCCCTCTGTCCTCATCCTGTGCCTGTGCCGCTGACCGCCACGCGGCCCCCGAGGGAGCCCATGCTCTGCGCAGGCAGAAGTCCACCTGTAGCTTTTGACTCCCCAAAACTAAGCTACTCTTGCCCCCCGTATGTTACTGTGTAGACTTTCTGGTAGTAAGTGATAGAACAGACTAGTATCTATACATACTTTATGCATTCATGACATAACCTATTTTTTTCAATATTTCTAGGCGACACAGTTCATCTGTTTTTTCAAATTGTTGCAAATCTCCAAAAACTTTTCCAATATATTTATTGAAAAAAAAATCCTCATATAAGTGGACCTACACGGTTCAAACTTGTGTTTTTCAAGGTCAACTGTAGCAGAAAACGGGATTTTTTCAACTTATTTTCCTTTTAGATTTGCATTTAACTTGCAGCATCTGAGGTGACTGCAGTCCCCGTTTGATTCCGTATTAGCAGTGAGGTCTGTCGTTTGACCCATGACAGACGTTAAGAGCGTCACCGACGTCTAAAGACGAGCACGGAGCCCGGCTGCACGGTTCACCCGGTCAGCCGTCCCGGCCCACCTCAGGTAGACCCTGTGCAACAGGACGTCCTTGGGAACGGTGACTAATGTGCATTCAGTGCTGTCTGTCAGATGCTGCTTTACTTATTCTCATTCAATTTTCCCAACCACCTAAGGGGTTTCACACTACCGTTAACTGCCACTTTAGAGACACACTCATGCTTCGCAGTTTCCGTACCCGCCCTTGGCCCCGTGGCTGGTGACCAGCAGTGTTCCCGTGCTCAGGGAGAAGGTCTCAGAGATTCGGACTGCAGACCTGCCGGCCTCCAGGTGGGGCTGGCCCGGGCTGTTACGTGAGAGCTCTGCTCTCATGTGTCCCGTGCTAAAGCCCTTCCGGCTGGATTTGTCTCCTCCGTAGCAGTTGGGGTGGCTGAATGCCACAGGATCCCCTCTCACACCATGCACAGAAGGACGCAGGTTGTGGGTTCCTGGGTGGGGTAAAGGGGTTTATTTAACCATATGCTTTTGGCTACTGAGCTTATGATTCTGGAATTGGAAGCTTAAGCACAATGTTAGACGAACGTTTATTTTGAGGTTGCCTTTGGTTATAGCACACTTCTCTCTTAAGGCCAGGACTGTTTGGTCATCATTTACGATTTTAGAGCCTCTGGGTTGGAAGGGACTTATAGAGGTGCCACCCACCAGATGTGTGGATCCCCAGCCTCTGAGGGGGACTCGCACTGCCCCAGGCGTCCCTACTGCCTCCCTTAGCTCCCCCACTGCAGCCTTGGGGTTTCCTTCATAGGTCCACAGATTGTGGCTTTTTAAAAGTTTTAGAACAAAAACAGTTACCTGATCTGAGGTATCAGAGAAGCAATATTTTTATCAGTTATGATACTATCAGACTGAAAGAATTATACTCTAAGTAGGTACATGGGAGAATATTCGAAATCTTTGTAGATACCTGCTTAGATAAAGTGACCGGTCGATTGTGTCTGGGTGACACTGAGCATGCTGGTTTCTTACGTATGTCGTTCTGAAGCTCCTGGTCACGGGGGGTCTCAGGCTGGCTGAAATGCCCGTCTTGGTCCTTACGACTCTGTCCCCAGAGAGAAGGGCTGAGGAATTCTGTGACAGCTATTGAGGATAAGATTGCTGAGAGGAATATTGTATCGTTAGAGAACTTTCCAGACAGAAACCAAAGCAGAATAATGTAACAGATCTCCATGCACCAGCTTTACCAGCCACCAGCACACACCAGTCCTGCTTTAAGGACAGCCCGGCACACGGCCCCCCACGGCCCTCCCGAGTCTGGCCCATGCGGAGCGCCCGCCCGCGGTGCTGCCCTGTGGCGACCGCCCCTCTCCCCGCGCCTCCATGGAGCAGCTTCCCACACGTCTAACTCGGCTTCTCTCCCCAGGGCCCGGTCATCTACGCGCAGCTAGACCACTCTGGAGGTCATCACAGTGGCAAGATTAACAAGGCAGAGTCTGTGGTGTACGCAGATATCCGGAAAAACTAAGAGAAGACCTGGATCCCACCCCAAGCAAGAAACAAAACCTAACTGGACCCTCATGCAGAAACGCCGCCCACAGCCACGTGTGGCCTTGGGACCCTGGGCGTGGACAAGCGCGTGTTTGTTCACGGACGGGGAGAAGACGTGTATAAAGGATGCATAAAAATGTTCTATTTAATCTTCCGACGCGAGGAGCCGGGGCCGCGCGCCGAGAGGCGGCCGGTCCCCTGTGCATACAAGTGGTCTTGCTGGCTGGGGCGAGGCGAGGGAGGGGTTGTGTGGCCCTAGGGACAGATGCCCTGGGGCCTTAACCTCAGGTTCGAAGACCCGGTGGTGACTTAATGTGGTGCCTGAACCCTGAGCACTGTCCCGACACCTCACCGTGTTTTGCTGCACGTTGACATTTTCCAGTGATTTGTTAATTTTGTAAATGGCGGTGGATCGAGGCAGAGCTCCTGGCTTGCTAACGTTATGCATTCTTGAGCTGGAGGGAAAGAGCTCGAGCTGGCCCGGGTGGCCTGTGGGTGTGGCTGTCCCACAAGCCACATCCATCATGCGGATCTGGCACGAAGAGCCGAGAGGCCTCCCCACGGTGCTGGGCTCCGTGGTTCTCCTGGCCCCAGGCTTCCTCCTGAGGTAGAGCTAAGTACAGGGGTGTGTCCCCCTGCTCCTGGGACTCTGGTTTCCAAACCGTCCAAGAGGCATGCCGGCCCGGGCGAGAGGCGCCTCCGCGCTCCACGCTCTCTGCGGAAGCCGCAGTGCGCGCCCACCGCCTGGAGCCGAGGCTCCCTCGCTCTGCAGGCGACAGGTGCTACAGAATCGAAACTCCGCAGCTTGATCCCCCCCTCCCAGGAAGGCGGCGTGCAGCATCGGACCGGCTCCTTTTATGGTGGGATCCCCCCCCCACACACACTTTTTCCTGTGTACTTAAGATTTGTTGCTACGAAGAATTTTAAAGATGCAAAAGAGACGCGAGACTAGTAAAGTCAACCTCCACATACCCATCCTCAGTTACTTCATATATCTTTTGTTTTCTTTTTCCTCTTTTCTGAATTTTTAAAATAAATTTTAAAATAAATTCCAAAATCACATCGCTTCACCCCCTATGTTCTTGGGTGCGCACCTTTAAAGTATGCAGGTTATTTTCTTACATAGCAGCAATGTCTTGTCCTATTTAACAGAAGTGTTTTTTAAAATACACGATATCTTGATTCCTTCTAATACCCAGTTCAACCTCAAGTGTCCCCTTGCCTCAAAAATGGCATTTACAAATGGTTTCTTCAAATCAAGATTGAAACGTGGTTCCCATAAAGCTGCCTGGGTGTTTTAAACACAGAAGTGGGGTCATGGTGCTTAGCGTCGGGTCAGAGGAGGAAAGAAGGGGCCATGGCTACTAACCCCTCCAGGGCCTTTTCTCGTATAGCGGCACCCTAAAATTTCAAACCACTTCTGAGTGCCTCGGTACTTAGGCTGTTTCCAGTTATCTTGGTTTTGTCTGTTGCAAGTGATGCTGCAGTTGTCACTTGGCCTTACGAACGGTTGGTGAAACGACAGAAGCCAAATGCAAAGCATTTGCAGCTGCCAAAAAGGCAGCCCCGGAGGAGGCCGGCTTCCTGGCCCCGTGGGGATGGGGTCCCTCAGGCCCGCCACCCCTCCCTACATCCTCACCAAGCCGCGGGAGCTGGCGGGAGGGCCGCCACCCCAGGGCCACCTGGGTCTCTGGCGGCCGAGAAGCAGCTGGGGCGGGAAGCAGCAGCCCCAGCACCTGCGGGGGGCTGGCCATGTTCACAGGAAGGAAACCTGGGTCTTTCAAGCTGCAGGTCCGTGGGGAGCTGCTGCTCCCAGCCTGTGTTTCCTCCGGCAGACAGGATGGGAGACCATTGTCCCTACTTGGCTCAGGGCCGCCGCTGGACGGGTTGTCCTCACGGCGGGCCCTGTGGAGCTGGCCCGCAGGGTTCCAGAAGGTGGGAAGGCCTGGGATGTTTTCTGCTCCCCCTGCGTCTGGGAAGAGGAAGGCTGGCAGGCCTGACGTTCTCACGCTGGCTTGGGATCCCTGCTCTCCAGGGCTGTGCTTCTGCACCTGGGTCGCCCTTCCGCTGTGGGGGTGGGGGCACCCCCGCAACGGAGGCCCGAGCTTGCTGAGGCTCCCCGTCTCCTGACGAGGAAGGACTCCGTGGATGCTGTGTCTTGGGTCCAGATCTGTTCTTCATGCTTTCTCTGGCTTTGCATAGAGTTGTTTTTTGTTTTTTTCCCCTAATTACAGAGTTTCAACTAGATTAAAGAGGAACATCAAGTCTAAATTCATTTTGTAGAGAATCTTTGAGACTGTGTAATGGGCCCAGAGGAACGTGGAGCATTTCACAGAACCTGGTCCTTGCTCTGGCTGCCGCAGCTGCAGCCGGGCGGCTGGTGTGTGGCGTGTCTGGATGTGCCCGTCTGACGCAAAGCCCCGTCTCTCTGCTCCCGTGAGCTGCTGCTGAGGGGAGTTGCCCTGGCAGAGGGGGCACATCTCGAAGATGCTCGCTCAGGGATCTTGGTCCCAAAGTGCGAAGCCTCTGGGGCACCCACCGGCACCGGCCGCCGGCAAGTGCCCCGTTGCTTGGCATCCTGTAGCCGAGGAAGCCGAGCCCCGCCCCCCGTTCAAGGGTACAAAACAGGACACCCCAGGACGTGCCGGGCTCTGCGAGAGGAGGCTGAGCGAATGACTCAATGTTGGCTCACGAGGTCGAGCAGGAGCGGAGAAGCCCAGGGGAGAGAAGTGAAGTGACTCGGAGCAGAGCTAGCGCTGGGCCGGGCACGGCTGGCTGGCGTGGGCCTCTCCACAGTCCCACAAGAGGAAGGGGAAGGTGTGGGTTTCTGCTGTAAAGTCCATGTCGGTTTCGACGCACTTTTTGAGATGACGGCTCCTCCAGGGCCGCACTCGAGGCCCCCTCCCGGAGGGCAGGCGTGCCCCGAGTCACTGCGCGGGCAGAGGCTGTGAGGAAGGAGGACCGGAAGCGCGCGGCCGGGCCGACGGCGACCGGAGCGCGACGTGCACCTCGCGTCCCGGCTGCGGGCCGGCTCCGCCCTCCGCGGCAGACGTGTCCCCGTTCAGCCTCCAGTGGTTACTGTCCTGTGTGGTGGCCACTGGCCCCACGTGGCCATTTAAATTGAACTAAACCTAAATCAAGTTTTACATTCAGACCCTCAGTCATACCACGTTCCCAGCGCTGAGTAGCTACGCTCGGCATCGGACGGTGCGGAGAGGGCACGTCCTGTCCTCACGGGGAGTCCTGTGGGACGGCACGGGCGCAGGCCAAGCAGGAGGCTGTGCCGGGTCACACGCACCCCTTTTTCTCTCGCTGCGGAGGCATGAATCCAGCCCCCAGCATCGGGGCGGCGCTCTGGGGCAGAAGCATCGGAGAGCTGCGTGGGGGGACCCGAAAGACTGGTAGAGCCGTGGCAGCTGGAGGGGCCCGCAGGTCCTGGGTGGGAGGGGGCTGGGCCCACGGGGTGGCCCTGGCTGGCTGGGAGCCAGGCCCTGAGGGCCTCACATTCTAGGCGGAGAACCTGGGGTGTCCTGCAGGTGAACAGGGTCTATCTGAGTTGCAGAGTAACAGATGGGCATTTGGGGGCGGGAACCTGAAATCGGAGGGGATCCGTTCTGTGGGTCCCGCAGCTCAGAGAGGGAGGAGCAGGGCCGGCAGCAGTGGGCGCGCAGACGAGAGGACGGTCTGGAGGTCGCAGGGAGGGCGTTAGAGGGCTTTGGCACAGTGCGAGGCCGGCCTGGGGGCTGAGAGCGGAGTCTTGACGGCAGAGAGTGGGACCAGGCGCAGGGGCAGGAAGCTGGGCGCGAGTGCCGATCCAGGGGCGGTGGGGGGGTGGGGTCAAAGGCCAGGGTGGCAGAGGGAAGGGGTGTGAACACAACAGGAGGCCCGTGAGTGCTGGAACCTTCTCCGCCTTAGTTTCCTGGGCCTTCCTCCCTGTGTTCGTGACTTTTGAGCATCCTCCTTGAGAGGCCCGTCTCTGCTTTCGGGGTGTTCCACCTCCTCCCACATCTTTCCAACCAAAGCCCTGACATCCACCTCCCCTGCCCTCTCTCCCCTGCAGGCTGCCCGGCCCCAGGCTTCGCCCGGGCACCGCCTCTGCCGGTCCCCTCGCCAGGTTTCTCTGAGAGGCCCGTGGCCCACACGCTGCCTCTTCCGGTGACTCGCATCGCCTGGCCCGCAGGCCTTTGGCGGCCCCCCCCCACCCCCCGTGCCGTTACTCACACACTGCCCCCTGCGCAGTAGACCAGGTGTGAGGACCAGGCTCTCCACGGCGTCCAAAACCAACGCAGTGCTGAATGCCAGGTACCTACCTGGAAAGTCGTCACCTGGCCGAGTTCTGTTTCCTCTTCTGGGAAGCTTTCTAGAACCTTCCAAGGCCACACTAAGGTGCTTGCCTCTATCCTTTGGTCTCCGGCAGTCCCCTTGATAGCTCTGTATTTTAACTGCCTGGTTGTCCCCCCAGCAGAATTGCGTGCCTCACCTGAATTACTCGTTCCCGTTTGACTAAGAAGAGAACTGAGACACAGAGCTGTTGAATAACTTGCCCAGGGACACACATCTAGCCCCCGGCAGTGTGGGGGCCCAGCCCAGGGAGGCCGCAGGCCCACATCTGTGACCCCCATGCTGGCTGCTGCTTAGTCATCGTCACAACCCCAGCACAGAGCCTGGCGGCCCCAGGGGTGCTCGGTGGTTTTCGTGGGTCTCCGTGAGAGCCACAGAGCTTCCTCACTGAAACACGTTCCTGCTTCTCAGGGCTCCTGTCACACTTAACTGGAGACGGTGACATGAAGATGCCCTTTAGCGTGCTCATTAATTCACAGGCGCTGTCTGAGCCCTTACTTCGCAGTGTGAGGACAGAGCCTCCGCCCGCCCGCCGTGGGTGCACAGACTTGGGTGGGGGGGATCAAAGTCTCAGGTTCAAGGATAAAAGGGCGGGTCCTCTCCTCTCCGTCCCCGCCTGTTCCTCAAGCCTTCGCAGGTTGCCCGCCTTCTCCTAAAGAGAGTTCCAGCCAGACCTGCTTTCCCAGGGGCGTCGCGAGGGCCTCCTGCTGGGGGCTTCCTGTAGGAATGCGGGGAGCAGCCTCCATGGCCTGCCCGGCAGGCCAAAGTGGCTCTGGGTGCCCCTCCCAGGCTGCAGTCTGCGGCCCTTGGTCATTGCCAAGACCCGGCGCTGCCCCCTGCTGGCCAGGGCGAGGTTACACCCGCTGCCACACACTGGTAGGAGGGGCGGTTGCAGCCAGGAGGGAGAGCAGGGACCTTGTCACGACCTGTCCAGCTTGGATGGGAGCAAACTGCCGAGGAGGCCGAGGAGGCCGCATAACCGGCTTGTGGCGAGGCCGGGGCCAGAGCCCGCGCTCAGGTTCCCGTGAAGCCTGGTGTGCACTCTGGACCCAGATGCGTGGAGGGAACCGGAGCTGCAGGGCGGCGTGCTGCCGCCCCTGCCTGTCCTTGAGGGCCGCCCCGCCCTCCCTCCGCCTCCTCCAGCCCTGCCCAGTCAGGCGTCTGTGGAGTTGGGGAGGAGCTTCTCATGGGGGACCTCATCTCCGAGCCGGCCCTGAAGGGGGGAGCTGAGGCGACTGGCCACGGGAACCAAGTCTGCCCTGCAGCGCCCGCTGCGAAGCCGGCCCTCCGGCCTCCCGCCCGCTGCTCCCAGTGCGCCAGGGTCCCGGCCTCTGCTCCGCCCACCTCGAGGTCCCAACGGTGTGTCCAGGCCCCTTTGTGGAACCCGGCTGTCCCCAGGGGGAAAAATACAGCTTGCCTTTCAAAGGAGGGCAGCGAGGAGCTGGCCTACAAGAAGGACGCCTGTCCGGGCGTGGCCTTGGGCAGTCACAAGGACACCTCGCTGCCCATCAGAGGAACCGCTTCCGGTCGGAACAGGACTGGGCACCAGCAGTGGGGAGTCGCGTGGTGCCCGCCGCGAGGCGGCCGCAGCAGCACGAGGCGCGCTGAGCCGACGCTGTCCCACGCGGCCACAGAGGCACGCAGTGCCGGGAGGAGCTCCCGCGCCTGGGAGGTGGCCGCGGCCGCTCCCCGAGATGTAAAGCCACATGCTCGCCAAGCATGTGCAAGACGCCCACATCCCAACCACCAGCGTTTCACCTGTTAAAAACTTCACCTCCGCAGATAATTGATGCCCGAAGCTGCACGTGTCTCTCCACGCCGCGCCCCTGCAGACCGCGATGAGGACTGGCCCTGTGGAATCCTGTGCTACGCACGAAAGATGGAACGATGGGACGTGTGCAAACAGACGTGCTCAGTTTAATCGGGTAACTAGAAACGGATGTCGCCACACGGACCGTTCTGATGTTGCCGTCTTCCCGTGCGACACGATTTTGCACGGGCGGAAATAAGCAGGGCACACTAAGACGGCGTGAGGGGCGCAGGCCACCGTGGGAAGCCGGGAGGAGGGGAGGCAGGGCACGGCCACCGCTGTGGACCCCGGCACGGGCGGTCCAGGTCACGCAGAGGTGGCGGTGTGGGGGGCCGGGCGGTGCTGGCCACGGCCAGGTTCACGGCGGGTCAGTGTGTGAGAGTCTGACTGAAACCGTCGTTCGGGCTCCGGAAAGGCTAGAAGGGGTTGTCCAGGATGTTCACGCGCAGCGAAGGAATTTGTTCTTTTGGATATCCTGCATGTTCACCTTGTTGGCTAAAATCTTCTCCCACGATGGGAGGCTGTGGACTATCCGATGCCACCGGTCCTCGGTTAGCGTGGAGTTTGAGTACCACCACTCCTGCGGGGGCGGGGGGAAGCGAGGAGCCCTCAGAGCTGCTGGGCCGGTGCGGCCACACCGTGCAGACCCGCAGGCAGTGAGCTCCGCTGCCCCGACTCGGGCGACACATGCCTTTGCACATAAACACAGAGGAGTGGACACTCGCCCACCTGACCAAGCTCGAGTACGGCGCTGTGCTCGGTCCTCAGTGTGGCTTTTGCCCCCGAGGGCGGAGGGGAGGGCCACAGGAGAGGGGCAGCAGCCTGGCTAAGGGGGTGGGGAGGAAGGGAAGACCCTGCGAGGACGCGGGGGGAGGAGCTGCCCCTGACTGGACGCGGACGTGCCCCTTGGCTGCGAGGCGGCGGCGGGGCCAACCTTGCTCATGTCCAGCCAGCACTTCTCCAGCATGTTGCCCTGCGTCTCACAGAAGCTCAGCGCCGTGTCCAGGAAGAGGCTGCAGTTCTGCCCGTCACCCATGAGGACGCAGATGTAGGCCATCAGGTGGTACAGCCGCGGGTAGAACACGGCGCCGGTGGTGTTCTGAGTCACCAGACTCTCCAAGTTCTGAAGAAGAAACGGCACGGCAGTGTCAGGCAGGCTCCTCGACTGCAGTTTTTCCTTCATAGATGATTTGGGGACAATTCAAGGACACAGGATTAAAGCGAAAAGTATATTCCAGAGATGTACATGGGAAGGAGTGGAGATAAGATGACAAGTATCAGGTGGCCCACCCAGACCGCTTAAAAAAAACAAAAACATTTTCAAAGCAGTATAAATTCATTGTTCAGAATTCAGGGGGAGAAAAATGAAAATAACAAAAACCTAAGAATCGCTCATAACCCTCGCACCCAGAAAGAAATATTGTTAACATTCGAGTACACGCTTCCTTACTTCATTTCTCTGCCTCCCACCCCGCCCCCACCTTGGGCCCACGCACGCACACAGTCTCCCTCACACCCACCACAGTGGCCAGCAGAGTAATCACGGGGCAGACTAACTTTTTTTTCTCGTTTACCATCAGAACATGAACGTTTTTCGATGACATGGTTCCTTTACCACAGACTCCCAGATTTAAGGGCTGGCAGGAGCCAGGCACGCGACATAAGTGAGCAGGCTGCGTGCGGCTTAGCAGCCCGGGGAGCGCGTCGCGGTGGAGAGAGTGTGCCCTGGGTGCCACCCGCACCCCTTCCAGCCAAAAGCCGCCCTTTGGAGTCAGGGCCTCGTGTTGTCGTATACTCCGGTTTTTCAAAGAAGTGTGCGAAATGCAAGCTTTTTTATATGAAATATCCCAATGTTTCCGTGTACCAGCCATTTCTGACTTAAGTGATCTTCTTCCGAAGGGTGCATAGTGCTTGTTTTCTCCCTGTGTTTTAATAGAGCAACCCTGAGATGGACATCTTTCCAGGTGCATTCTGCCACCTGATGTCCTCCCTGGGACAAGTCCCAGGAGGAGAATCCTGGGACGAAGTGTGTGTGCGCACCGCCAAGGCGTGTATGCGTTTTGCCAGAATGCTCTGGAACATTTATGGGGGGGGGGCTCCGGGCCGGAAGGCGACGGGGCGACGGGCCCACGGCGGCCTCACCTTGAATATCGCGACCCCGCTGTCCTGCGCGTTCTCCGACAGCTCCGCGATCTGCTTCTGGAGGTGCAGCACCTGCCCCTCCAGGTACCTGCACATTCCCAGAAGGCGGGGTCGGGGTCCGTCTCAGCACTAGAGTTTTCGCTTTACTGGAAAACTTGATGAAGTCGCCCCACTCCTGGAGCCTGGCATACCTGTACCACAGCAGGAGAGCAGGGAGAGTCAGTGCCCGCCCTCGGGGGGGGGGCCACTGTCCCAGCCCGGGGCTCTGGAGGCCCACGGCCTGCCCACCCGGGGTCACGTGCAGCCCGGGAAGGAAAGGGTGTTCTGAGGGTTCGAGAGGGCCGTTTCAGCCACCCTTTCCTTAATTCTTGGGACTCGAAAAAGTGAAGCAGATCAGACACTCGGAGCTATAAACTCTAGGGCTTGAAGAAACTGCTCTCGTTCTGGGAAGGAGGGTGGCCCACAGCCGGTGGAGGGATAAGAATTTAGGATGACGTTTGGGCTTTAGAGTCCTCAACTTTTAACTCACATGGGCAGGTTAATTTGACTTTGAACATTAGTTTCTTTGGACTTTAACTGGCAAGGGTAATTAATTTGGGGGGTTTTGATTTCTCCTGAGGAATTTTATAATGACAAGAGACCTCTCTTCAGACTTGGAACTGCGCCAGTTTGTGGCACTTTCTACAGGAATGTCCGCATGTTGTCATTTAATCCCTTCGCAAAATCTAAATACTGGAGGACACGTGGCAGGCGGAATCTGAGACAGGAAGCAGAGTGGAGAGTGGCTCTCGGGGCTGGGGACAGCTGCGGACGAATTAGTGCTCCGGACCCTTCGCATTTCCTTCCTGGGGGCTCGGGCCCTGGCCGTGGGCTTACTGAGTTAAAATCTGAATGAGCGGAGGCCGAGCCTCCTGGGGCCGCCCGGCTCCCTCCCTCTCCCTCCTGCCATCTCCTCCAGGTGCTGGCTCTCCGCTGGCTCTTCACTGCACTCCGCCCCCCTCCTCCGGGGGGAAAGGGGCGCCTAGACTGCAGATGTGGGAGAGAAGGCAGGGAGGGGTGCAGCCCAGCGCCCGCCTCCATGAGGGAGACTGCGGTTTTCCAGAGCGGCTGGCTGGCTGCGGCGTGGGTCAGTCTGAGCCTGGGCATCACAGCCCGGCCGCCCGCTGGCCTACAGAGGTCACCACGGCCTCCAACGCCAGCTCTGCCCACAGCGCGTCCCAGTGCGATTAGTTCTTGGGGCAAGTGATGCCATCTGTCAGTCTCCCTCGCCCCGATGCCCAGCGGTGGCTCCTGGGGTGGCTCCTGGGGTGGTGCACAGCCCCGCCCGGCACCAGCGACCCCCAGGCGCCCTTCAGTGTGAGTGCGGCCGGAACCTTCAGTGCGTCTCAGGTACACATGATACAACACTCGCACACTCTTTTCTTTACCCTTCTTTTAAATCTCCCAGAACGCCTTTCTGGGATTCAGTGTTTTCAGAGCTGAGGATTTAGTGACACGCGGTCCGTGGTTACCAGACAGAGACGCACGAGTAGAGGCCCAGGAGGAGTCCGCTGTGGAACTGGAGGATCGTGTTGTCTTCATTCTGGCAGATGAAGTCCAGACACTCCTCAAACGTCCTGTAAACAAAGCCTAAAGGAGAAATCACAGGAGGGCTCTGCTGGGGAGGGGGTCTTCCGGGCCTCACAGCTCCTAGGAGACCTTACCCCTGGAGGGCGAGGCCTCAGCCCGCTGGCTCTGAGCACCCCCTGCCCCGTGGACCGCTGCGCCTGTGCCCGTGAGCCCCGCATGTGTGGACGTGTGTGCGTACACCACGCCCTTCCCCAGCGTCCGCCGGGCAGGAGTGGGGGTGCAACCCGCCCTCCCTGCTCGCGGCCAAGGAGGCCTTAGTGCCACTGGGACTGGCCCCTGCGCCGCCCCTGCCAGCAGCGTCTGCACCCCCTTGCACAGCCCCGCGTGGGGAGGACAGTGCCAGCCTGGCCCCTCCGCCGCAGCGTGGACGCTGCCTGCTCGCTGTGAACGGAAGGCTCTCGGGATCCGTCTCCCGAAGCGCCAGCCGCTCCCTGGCCTGGGGCTCTCAGCACTAGCAATCCAGGCCTCCGTTCTAACGCCTGATGTCACCAAGGGCACCCTGTTAACACCTGAACGCCGCAGTGACAGACACAGAGTGGCGCTGTCAGCCTCTGTCACTGAGCGTATGCGGATCTGATACTTTCACTGATGGCTCCTGCCCAGTGGGTCTCTCCGGACCCATGCTCCTCCGTGCCGGTCTCTTGGGACCCTTGACGTCCCAGGAGGGGCCTCTGCTCCCAACACCAGGCTCCCCGCTTCCCCGTCTAGGGGTCCGAGCCCCGCCCTGAGAGCTGCCATGCCATACCAGCAAGAGTGTCACAGCCCCAGCCTGGAAAATGTGCAGGCCGTGCTCACCAGAATAAAGCATGATGTCCATGCAGACGTAGTAGAAGAAGGCCTTGCCGAAGATGTGTTCTTCTGCCACGGACAGGTCCCACAGCCACTCCAGGACCTGGATCAAATGCTTGTGTCTGTGGATGAGAAAAGGCAGCAGGGAGGAGGGAGGAGGGAGGAGTCTGGCTCCCGTTTAGTCTCAGTCCTGCCCGGTAATTCACAACCAAATCCAGCCCTTCAACAGACTTCGGCCTGCCGCCAGACCTCCCTGCAGCGGGCGCTCTGTGCAGACGGCCTCTGTGGGTGAGCGGGGTCCGTGCTGTGGGGACTCTGGTCCCAGCGCCGCTTCTCTGGGCATTGCCGTCCCTGGAGGCCTGACCCCCTAGGGCGGGGATGGCCGGCCACCTCTCCTCCAGTCCCTGGCCGGAGCGACGAGGTGGAGGAATTCTAGTGGACAGCGGTGGACTCCAGAGGGCGGTCGGCTCACCGTGAGCCCTCTCCCTTCCCCACCCTGTGGCCGGGATGAGGGAGCCCAGAACCCCCAGTCTCCGCGGCCTCCTGTCCCTGGTTTTGGAAAGTGCTTTGAGACCGCACACCTGTTCTTCAGGAGGAGACATCTACTGAGCCAGCAGAGGCATTGGTATTGTTGGTTGGGGTTCCGGAGCAGTGCCCACAGCTTCTGGGCTCGTGAGCCTGAGGGGAAAACGCTCTCGTCTACTTCCGGGTGTCACATGTAGCTGCATGTCCCCTCTTGCTCAGGCTGCCCTTACCTAAGTCAATGGCCAAATCCAGGTGACCCATTATGAGCTTGGTGTGGCCCAGCGTGGTGGCTGTGTAAGCCACGATCTCGATGCCCTCGCCCTTAAGGGGGAGGCTGAAGATGTGCTCTAAGGCCATGATCTCGTATTTGAACCACACGCCCTGGTCGCCGGCCAGCTGGTGGTGCAGCGAGAACTCCAGGTAGGCTTTGACAATCTGGAAAGGAGCAGTGGGGAGCGCAGGGCCAAGCTGGAGCTGGAAGCCCGAGCAGAGAGCCCAGCACCCGCCTGGCACCCGCAAGGCCCACGCGTCCATTAAGCTTGGGAATGGAGCTGACTTAGGGACAGGAATTAAGCTGAGTGTCTGCCACCTATTTACCAGGCTGTCCAAGCTCGATGGCCCCTCTTTCCCACAGAGTCCTTAAACAAAATACGGGAATTTTAATTTTCATGAAAACTAAAAGCAACAGCTGATATGTGTGGATATCTGTCTGCACAGCGAAAAGCCAGAAAGGGACTTGCTGCTGTGGTCAACAGTGCTTACCTGCTTGTTGGGGCTGGACAAGAGATTGAGGGAGGAGAGGAACCTCATTTTTTACTTTATGTATTTCTGTGAAGTCTAATTTGTTATAACAGACATGTAGTAATTTTAAAAAATTTAACAGGAAAGGAAGGTTGCTTCGTTTTTTCAGAGCAGGTAAATGCTACCAGCAGGGACAGGCAGCCCAGGGCCGCCTGGTCAGCACGAGGGCCCGAGCCCCGCGTCCTGGGAGGGCGGGAGCTCGGAGGCTGCGCCGGAGCTCACAGCGGACAGACGTGGGCCTGGAGGCTCCACTCAGCTCCTCCTGGGCCTGTCTGTGCTCCTGCTCCCAGGGCCTCTGCGGCGTCTGACACCCAGGGGAGCAGCGTCCCCGCCGTTCGGCCCTCGGTCACGGCCGTCTTGGAAACACATGTCTTTTGATTCGCTTTCTGGTTTTGACTTTTCCATCTCATCTTCCCCTGCCCCCCAACTCTACCACGTTTTTAGGACACAGCCCCAAGTGTGGAGGAGTGAAGCATTCCATCCCAGAAATATCGGATCCGTGCCTACTGGGGACAGGCACTTCTCCAGGAGCTCAGGGTGCGAACAAGACAACAGACAAGGCCCCTGGCAGGGGACACAGGCCACAAGCTAAGGAAGGAGAAAAACCAATCAGAGGGTAATGAGAGCTTCTGAAACACGATGACAGGCTAGGGAGTGGCTGGGTCAGTTGGTCAAGAGAGGCGTAACTGAGAGGCGACCTCCAGCCGACCAGCAGAAAGCACAGTCCAGGTCAAGAGAGGAGCATTCCAGGCGGAGGAGTCATCTAGTGCGAAGATCCTAAGATGGGATCGAACTTAGATATTTAAGGAACTGAAAGAAGAGAGGAGGATGGCCCCCAGGCATCAAACCAGGCCTTCTGCATGCGTAGGGACCCTGGTTTGCCGGGAGGAGCCTGCGGTGGGGATGGAGCCCCGCTGGGAGTGTCAGCACCTGCCGCACTGCAGCCTACTCCACCGTTTCCCGTAACGCTGGGTGACTAGTGATCCGAGAGGACGTGATCGCACCTGGAGAACTCCCCCCCCCCCCGATGTATTTGTATAAAGAACCAGGTCCCTCTCAGCAGACGGGTGGGGCTCGGCCCGAGTGGCGCTCGTGGTCGGGCCCGCGGTCTCGAGTCTGATTCGCTTTCCCTGGGCTTCTCCCCCCAGATGAAATGCGGCTACAGAAACTCGGTACCTGGAAAGCATCCTGCGTCTCCAGGGCCGTGTTCACCTGCATCATGGCCGCCAGCTGAGCGTAGTACTTGTAGTGGAAGAAGTAGTTCAGGCTGTAGATCTTCCACAGCAGGGAGAAGCAGGCCGTCTGCTGGTGCAGCTGCGCCAGCCTCTTCCTCCTGCGACAGGCCAAGCGCGCACCCGGGCGCGGAGGGCAGGCGTCAGCGCCGGGCGCCGGAGGGCACGGCGGCCCAGGGTCCCCGAGGTCCCCGCTGCAGATTTCAGGTCTGCATGGCCTTGGACTGCAGCCCGCCCTCCGTCACCAGCAAACATCGATTTTCCTGAAACACATTTTCTCCACTGCCAGATGGAGACTTTGCTACCTACTTTGTGAGGATTCGTTAAGATAATTTATGGAAATCAACGGTCAGGTCATTGTTATTTAAGTGAAGCTACTTATAAAGCACATTTATATCATTTAATTTAATCACATTTGACTCTGGTGACAGCCCTGTAAGAAAGGAAGGAAGAAGGAACCCCGTTATACGCAAGCAGAAGGCGAGACTCAGGTCAAGTAATTCGCTCAGAGCCACACAGCCAGAATGTGGGGGCGCCAGGACTCGCGCCCCGCCCACCCCCAGCCCCGCCTGCCCCTGGGCCACTGCCTCCATGCGTGTCCTTGCCAAGAGCCAGCTCTCAGCTCAACGAGGGAATCAAACATTTTTAACAAGTACCTTCTGCTGTGTTCTGCGTGCTTCCCCCTAAAATTCGTATGTTGACTCCTATCAGGTCCTGAGGGTGGACGGTCACAGAAGGGGCCCCCCAGTGCTCCCCGCCCCTTCCACCACGTGAGGATGCCACGAGAAGTCTGCGAAGCCTTGGGGGCCCCGGCCAGGGCGTGCTGGCCCTGTGTCCTCAGAGCTCCGGCCGCCAGCGCCACTCTGGGGACTGGGGTCGCCGTGCGCGTCGCTGCCCCGTCTCTGCCACATGAGGCGGGGCCCCCGGCCCTCCCAGCTGCTCCTCTTACCCTGGAGATGGGCCCTCTTGGGCCTGCTGATTCATGTAACGGAAGTGTCTCTTTTTCTCGACGTGGGTCTGGAGACACAGGGAGACTAAGTTGGAAGGAAACACCCGGTTGAGGAGCTTCAGGGCCTTCCTCAGCGTCTTCTTGGCGAGCACCATCTGGCCCATGTTGAAACAGACCTGTGGGGACAGGAGGACAAGCAGTGATTCTGCTCTTATTGGTATGTGCCAGTGATCCATGTTCTTGGGATTCTTATCCAAAAGAGGTAATTTGCGGCCCAGGGACAAAACCGCCCCTGTGCCTGGCATGACAGCAAAGGTCTCCCGGTTGCACGGGTGAGGACGGTTGAGTGGCCAGGGTCTGGCATCCACTGCCGGGGAAGTGTTTGCCCGCTCATGTCCGCTTTTTGAGGTTATTAGAAAAAACATTTCATGATGATGTCACGACAAGGAAGACCTTGCTGCTGGCGAGTGGTGGTGGGGAGTTCGGGTCTCAGCGCTGGGGGTCCGGAGCCCAGGGAAGGGTCTGTGGCAGGGGTCAGGAGGCGGGTGTGGAAGGTACAGGGATGACAGTTACCTCCTCTATGCAAAGTCCCAGCGGCAAGTCACGGATCAGTGGTGTGTTAAATGCTGTCTTACCTGACCTTTGAGGCAGTAAAAGGTGGCCAACTCGAAAGTCTGACTCCAGGATTTTTTATTCTTGAGTGTTTTCAGCAACCTCTCCCCCTCATTCAAATACGTGTAAGCCTGCAAAGCGTCGCAAGTGGGGGGTCGGCGGGGATCCAGACCACAGCGTGGCCATCGCCCCAGATGCCTCTGAAGTTCGAGGCCGGGAGCCATCGCCACCCCACCCCCCAGCACCCGGTCACCCCCTCACACCAGACAGGTCTGGGGAGCGTACGGCCCCCGCTTAAGATGCAGGTCGCCTCACATCTGCCTTTGTCCCCGAACCACTCACTCTAGAGGGTGAATCTAGAATCTCCCCGTGTCTCCCCTGCTGTCACCTCACTGAAATGTCCCCAAGGCGAGTTCCTCCTTTGAATAATTCCATCCTCAACCTCCCTGTTTCCACCAATAGGTCGGTGCCCACAGCTACGGGAAGCCGGTCCCCATGCTGGGGTGTGACGAGCCACGCCCATTTCCTTGGCCCTGAGCGCCTCTCCTGGCTTTGCCTTCTCACTTTGTTGGGCGGGAGGGTCCTGGCACGCGTGAACAGCTGGGCGAGGTCAGACTTGAAGGTGAAGCAACACCCCAAATCTCATGTAGCTCAAGGGGCATGAGTGGGAGGCAGGAGGCGGGGAGACAGGGCCTGGCCGCCAGCCCCGGTCCTGCAGACTTCGTCTGATGGGACACTCCGGGACCTTGCTCTGGGGCTTGGCTCCCCATTCCCTGGGTGTCTCACTCCCTACAGAGCGGAACGGCCATGCGTGCAGGTTTAGCGAGTTGGCGCCAGGGATCCCTAACCCTCCTCTCCCTGGGGCTTGCTGGCCGTCTCTTCTCGTCCCCACATGCATGTATGAAATTTGCCTAGGAGACATTCATTCTTAGCAGGAATAGTTGAGAGAACTGGGGCCCACGGATCTTTTTAATGTTTTAATTTTCAAATTTTATGTAAATCTAAGGTGTAAAGGTTGGTCAGGCTGCTGTGACCAACGGCGACTGTAGACTGTAAACCGTGGAGCAGGCCACCGGGGAGGGCCCGGAGGGCTACGGCCATGCCCTCTGGCTGTGGAGCTCTCCCTGGAGCGGCAGGGGCCAGGCAGCCAGGCCCAGAGGGGATTTTCCTCAGGGGAGTTCACAAAAGCTTAGTCCAGCCAGCTGCTCCAGGGACAGCGACCTGAGGTCAGACGGATTTGGAAACACAGCGTTTTCCAAGCCCTCCGGGAGGCTGACTCGTCTCTTCACCTCCAACACACCTCAGTGAGGAAACAGGCTCCGCTTGAGCCAGCACAGTGCTCCCCGCCGTGCTTCACAGTGAGCTCTTCTTATGCGAGGCTGTGTCTCACACCCCCACGTTTCTACGGGCACACTGTCCTGGATCCTTATTTACAGTTACCCTGGAGAAACATCGCCAGGGCTTTGGCCGTCTAAAGGGACGTGTGAGGATTTAGCACGAATCAGAAGATTAAAACCAGATTCGCACACGTCCAAAGACCCGTTACAGGCGTCCGGGCAGCCGGGGCGAGTGGAAGACCGCCAAGGCCAGAGCACCGCAACTGTGGGTCCCCTCTGCATCACCTCAAGAACCAGGTGGGGTCCCCGCCCTTAAACATAGGTAGACAAGTCACGTTAGGTTTCTAAACGTGGCAGTGTTTTAAATGATGTATGATGACGGCTGTGATCTGTTCTAACTCGATTTTCGTAATCTCAGGTCATTTCCCTTCTGAGCAACTGGATTTGCAAAAGAAAGAGGTGCTGGCAGGGACAGGAGCAAGAAGTCACAAAAAGCACAGGGAAGCTGCCCTCTGTCTCCGGCCTCTACGTGGTCTCAAGGGCGGAGGACAGCTGGGCAGAAACGGCTTACCATGTAGTTATCTTCCAAGACGAGATAAGCAGATGCAATTTCTAGGAAGTAATACAAGGCTTTGTTGTTTTCTCCCAAAGCCAGAAAATGGTGAGCCAGAGGCATGATGACCACCTCTAGGATCTCGTCACACTGGCAAGCTTCCAAAGGGATGATGTCTTCCTCAAATGTCCTCATCTTCATTATGACGGAGTCAAAGAAATTCAAGACCCTTTCACTTGTCTCATCGGAACTGTCCAAATGCAGAAACAAACGGGAGTAATAACTTGTGATGCGGGATAGCTCTCGACATGAAAATATCTTTAAAAACTACGAAAAGGGCAAGAGAAGACAACCCAGTGTGGGTACTACTGACCAACCACCCCCCTCCGCCCAACATTTCTCCACTTGTACCGAAAAGGCCAGAAGTGCTGGCCAGACAAATGGTTGGTTGCATGACAGTCGTTTGTGCTCTGCCTGCTGCAGTATTACATATGCCAGTACCTGAGGTTTTCAGAGAACATATCACACTTCTTGACAACCCCTGCCTTGGAAAGGGTGGTCTCTTCTTTATCTAGAAAATAAATAAAAATCATATGGTTCATTGAAATACTCCATGAGGCAGAAACACCTGGTGCCCACCAAAGACGCCCGTCAAGATACTGTTGGTGCTGCCCGGCCAGGAACTACACTTCCCAGTCCCCACCGCATCTTAACTGAAGCCCCGTGATTACACGTGTGGAAAAAAAAAAGAAAAGGAAAGGAAAGAAAGAAAAACAACAACTATCATTCTGTTGAGTCAAGCCACTGAAATGTTGCGGTTTGTTATAGACGATGATATAATCTTAGCTAATTTACCCCGCGGTTACTGAAATCACAAATTAACGATCTGGAAGAATGTGGCATCAGTTTTAAGTGGAGAAATAGAGACATTTAAATGTAATACCCCAAAGGCTAACTCAAGGGCAGAGAACCTTGAATTTAAAACCTTCAGCCAACACTAACTTCAACAATTTAGAAACTTTCTTAATGATCTTAAAACAGAACACAGAGGAGGATGGTCGTATCCAGCCACTTCTCTGCCGAAAGAAGGAAGCTCCCTGGAGAGGGAGGGGACCTGTCTCCAGTCGTACATCTGTTAGTGTTGGAGACAGGCCCGAACCCAGGCTTCCTGGCTTTGAGGCGAATGCACCAGTCCACAGACCTTTGAATTGACAAGAACACAACTTAAGTACCAGTCACCACCTCTGAAGGCCCTTGGCGCCCTCGCTCCCACGGTGAGCGCCCACGTCGTGCGCGCGGTCCACCTCCACGCCGACCGGCCCCCTGGCTCTCCCCGCTCCGCTCCGAACGAGGAGCCACCCGTCCACCTCTCTGAACTGCCATCTAGTGTCCCTTACTGACTGGAAGCGGGGTGAGCTGGATCGTGCCTGATTCTCCTCCTCCTCGAAAACCGCTCTTGTCACCACAACCTGTGGCGCCCACACCGCTAGAGCCAAAGGTCACATCTTCCGAGCCTGTCTAATGCAGTCGAGCGCTCCCTCGGCCCCCTCCCTCGCTGGCCACCACCCCACTGCCAGCCTGCCGGACTCGGCGAGCCTCAGTTTGGCCTGGGCTCCCTTTCCCAGCCAAATTCCCTTCTCGGTAACATCATCTGCCCTTGACTTTAAATCCCACCCATACACCAATGGCTTTCAGGGTCATGTCTTCAAGCCTCATACCTGCTGTCGACGACAGAGCTGTGAGAAACGCTCTCGCTTCCTGCCCTGGACTCTGGAGGGCGGGCCCATCCCAGCACACCCACGGGCCACCCCCTGCCTCCCTGGGGGCAAGGTGGGTCCTGTGCTCTGTGTCCGCCTGTGGATTCCGGGGAAGACACTTCATCAGCGTTGGGGTGAGGAAGGAGGCAACCAGTGCGAGGCCACATGGGACCTCGTGGGTTCTCACCGAAGGGATCTCTTCACAATCCCGGTCTTCTCCACACCCTTCCTCATGTCTTTGAGTCTGGCTGGAGGATCCGAGATCAGAACTGGTTCTCAGCTATTTCTTCTGTAAATCCTGTTCATCCCTCTTTTTACCTCACTTTGGTTTGCAGCACCCATGGTATGTTAGTGCTGGGTACCACTTTCAATTCCAACATCATGTTACACATATGCTTTTAGAAGAATTAGAAAACATGTCCAGTTTTGGGAAAATACAATGCGCGCGGGGAAAGGTAACGAATGCTCGTGCTGCCTGCGCGTCCGTCCCCTTGACCTCCTTCCTGCCCCGACGGGGCGAGGCTGAGCGCCCGAGCCCTCAGGGGCCTGGAGCCCCACATGCGCAGACCGCAGACTGTCTCCAGGGCCTCTGACAACTGCCCAGCCAGGCTCCTCGACCTAAAAACGGGGTGGGGGCGCTCAGCGGCAGCGGCAGCAGGCAGCGGGGCCACCGTGCAAAGCTGCTTCCTCCCTGATTGAGGAGTGATGAGTGGTGAAAGGGAAGCGAAAGAGAATCAATCGCCGGCCACACCCGATTGATTCCCGCACCTGGGAACGGCTTCCGACCTCCTCGGCCGGCCGCGAGGGCCTGGGAGCCCAAGCCTGGGTGCGGGCGCGGGGGCTGCGCCGCCCGGCACTGGTTTCACTCCGTCACGGGTTCTGCGGCCGTTGCACAAGTTCTTTAACCTTCCAGGGCCTCAGTATTCTCACATATAAAATGAAAAGAACCCTCCATCTTGAAGGGTTGATAATATGAGGGTCAGATGAGAATGTGTGCAAAACAGAGAACCAACGATCATAAATAAGTCGTACCTACTATGTGCTGGGTGCTTGACACCAATTTCTTCCCAGTTTTTCATACCCTTGTAACATAGGAATCGTCTGCTGGTGGGCTCTGTGTTTCCAACCAGATCTAGGCATAGTCACCATGGCCATCGGACAGTCCTGGCCGCCCCCGAGCGAGGGCCGGAATGGAGGGGTGTTGCTGCCCTGAGCCCCAGCCCACCACGCCCACGGGGACTGGGCCCTGAACCCCACGGGGCCTTCGCAGACCGCATGGTGGGCGCGTGTCATCAGCTTGGAACTTTTGCATTTCCGTTTCACAGAGGGTCTTGAGTCCCTGCCCTGAAGCCCGAGGCCCCTGCTCTGGAGCCCTGACCTGCCTGGCCCTTTGTAATTCTCTCCACCTGCTCTTCTCCTCTGACATCAATTCAAACCAGACTGAGAAAGCAACAACATTTTTATCTGCCGAGAAACACCTCTCCCTCGTGGTCTTTACCATGGCAGATCCTCCCCACCCCCTGCACCCCTCCCCCGCCCCAGAATCCCGTCCCTTGCTGTGAATCTGGACATTTTAATTCGAGCTCTGATCACACCCCATTTTGCCAGAGTCCTTACCCCCTAATCCTGCCTTGGCGTCTCCCGGTGGGACTGGTTCTGCACACACACCCCAGCTCTGCCCCTCCCCCAGGCCTCCGCTGCCGCTGCACCCCGGGACTCCCGACCCCGGCCTGCCAGGCCTCAGCCGCCACACTCCCCTCCCCAGGGGTGGTTAGGCCTGTTTAGCGACGAAGGAGGTTTACTTATGAACCCCTGGGCCTTCACCATCTTCCGGACGGTGTGCAGGTCCAGGGAGTTGAGCCGGATGTCCACGGCGGAGTGGTGATAGGGGATGAAGTCCCCGTTGCGGCAGCGGTGGCACTTGTGGGCGTTCTCCTCCAAGAAGCGGGCGCACTTCAGGTGCATGTCCTTCTTCTGGTCCTTCAGCCATAGCTCGTAGGCCGTCTTCTGCATCATCGGCTTGCAGAACCGGATGATGTGGCACTCGATGACCTCGCTCTCCAGGTCGCGCAGCTGCTCCTCCTCCATGTGAGCTGGGGGGCACAGGGGGTTCGGCCAGGTGGAGGGCGGTGTGCGGCCCCGCCACCGCACGCGGGGCAGTGCGTGCGCCTGCGCCCGGGAGGGCACGCGAGTCGCCGGCAGGCGCTACTCACCCATGCCTGCGTTGGGCTTCAGAGACAGGGAGCGGTAGTTCACCTCAAACGAGGCCGAGTTCTGATTCAGGGCCATTCGGAGATCCTTGTTGCTCCGGAAACAGTCGAAGATGTTGTCCCCCACCAGCGTGGCCAGGGCTGTGATCATCATCTTCATGTTCCAGCAAGGGAGGATCTCCAGCAGCAGCTCCGTGGTGAACGTCAGGCCGATGATGGCGGCGCACCTCACCAGCATCTGGTGGGAAAGGCTCATGCTGTCCAGCTGCACCAGAGAGATTTCTGCAGGTGGAAAGCCACACAACAGGGGGCTGGTCATCGGTCCTCACCAAACCTGTCCTGCTCTACAGTGCTTGCTCACAGGAGCCCAGCCAAGCGGAGCCAAGGGAAGCGTTTGCTTAGTGCCCGCTCCACAGGTGGCACTTACGCTTGGGGGCACAAAAAATGCAGATGCTGTGGTCTCGAAATACGCAGGGCACCGTGGCAGGACAAAAGAAAGATCCATTTCAAGCTGTTCCAACGTCGTGGGGAAGCGTGAACAGGGGTTCATGAGGAGCGGGGTCACGGCGGTCACGGCGGCCACGGCGGCCACAGGGCCCGTCCCGCCATCCCTGTTTGTGGTGACTTCTCTGCCTGGCCTTCTCTATCCTGGGAACCTCCTAGCAGCCAGCCTTCGCGCTCTCTTCCCCGGGGATTCTTTTGTTCTCGTGACAATCCGTTACCATCCCTGTGCTTACCACAGTGCCAGAGGGTTCCTAGCGCCAATGCCGACTTCGCACCTAAGCTCCGCATCATAGCTCCCGTGACCAGACCCCTTCCCATCACAGCACCCTCATCGGGGACAGAGCTGGGACTTAGCACCTTGTCCACAGAACACTGCAGAAGCCAAGCTAGTCTACCTTCCTTCTCTGGCAGACACAGCGAGTGAAAACCCAGGTGAGAGCTACATGCTCCTCTGGAGCCCGGGAATCTCGAGGCATCCCGGGTCATCCTTTGAAACATCTGAAGTTCTTTCTAGATGGTGTGAATTGGAGCCGAACGCACATGAGAACATTGCTTTAAAGTCATTTTTCTTTAAAAAGATAATAGTATATCTCCCACATCAACATTCTTCCTTGTCACTTCCTATAAAAGTAGGTGGCAGCAGAAGTTTCAGTATTACATTTTTCTCTCTCATCATTTGGTTTCTGTTTAAGTGAATACACCTCATTCTGTTCTGCAGTTGAAGAAAACTGTTTAAACCAGACCCCCAGAACATGCACGGGGGGCTGTGGCTGCTACTCCAGAGTGGAAAAGCCACACTAAGGCAAACCCTGGCCATCGCCTGGGGCAACAGAGAACAAACCACCCTCCTCTCACCATCTTCCTCTCTTCTTTTTAAGCTGACAGTTACCATAGAGAAAGCGAAAGGGGGAGGGCCCTCAGTCACGGGAGACGACCACCAGGTGAAGCTGTCTTTACCCTTTAGTGACGCCGGCGGGGACAAGTTTTTCAGTCTGACGCCACCAGCGAGGTTACAGACTTCATGGAACTCCTCCTCCTCCTCCTCCTCAATGTCGAATTCCAACATTTTTAATTTCTCTGTCGGTTTAGAAAGACTCTCTGTAGGGAAATAAAAGGGGAGAAAAGTTAAAGTTCGCTGTCATTCTCCTGATTTTCCTGTAAACTCCGAACTGGATCTCACAGGCGCGGGAGCGGGAGCAGGCAGAGCCCTGCGTCAGCTCAGCAAACATCTGGAATGCTGTTTAAGTGAAGCTGATACAGGAAAATCTAAATTTACTCAAAAGATGTTCTGCTGCTCCCCACCCCCCAAGGGTGGGTCGTAACTATTGGAAGTCTTCCATAAATCATGCAGTTTTACAAAAATTCGATTCCAAGATCATTGGGATGTATCTCACAGCACACCACGACATGTACTTGTGTGCACGCTCCAACACCCACACTCAGACGCACACGCATTCGTGGGGACTCTCCTCGTGGCGTGATGAGCATCGGAAAAAGATGCTTAAAATGACAAGAGGTTCACATAGGAGACTTGCCTAGTAATTTCGTCTCTGACTACCCCAAAATGCATGACTTGTTTTCCCTCCCGCCACCCACGTAGCGCTGGATGGGTGATGTGAGGATGTGCCGGTGAACACAGCCGATGACGGTGGTGACTCGTTCCACAGCGTGAGCAGTCAGACGGCGCACGTGGCGCTGGGACTCGGCACTTCAGGCCAGAGCTTTCTTTTCATTACAGCTTTACACTCTCTCTTTTCATGGAAGGACTACATCTCTTCAGTGTTCAATGACCTAAAGGGTCTCCTTTATGTCAAAACATACTTCATTTCTTCCCCTCCCTCCCTCTCTCCCTTCCTTCCTTTTCTTTTCTTCTTTTTTGGCTAGCGTGTGGAGTTTTCATCATGGCCAAACCCCTGAACGCGCTGTCTAGCCACCACGGACACTTCTCTCTCATTCACGTGAGCCTTAACCCTCTACGTTCCGGCTTCTCCCCCTCCCCCCTCATGGCCCCCTTCTCCCTCCCCTCAAATTATTTCCCTTAAAATTCCAGCTGGCCTCCCTTGTGCCATCGTCTCGAAGCTCACCCTCCTCCACGTCTCTGCAGCGTGGGGGCCTTGCTGGAAAACAAGGACCCTCCTCCCCTCAGGTGCTGTCTAGGCCCCCTGACTCCTGACCCTGGCTTTGAGGCCCCCCGTGTTCTCTCACGTCTACCGCAGGTGTACGGCAGTTCGGGGGGTCGCAGACGATGCCACATTCTCTCACGATCTGGGCTGTCAGGTCCGACATGCCTGGCCTGCCCAGACCCTCCGCCCTCGGGGAAGGCAGACGTGGAAAGGGCCATGCTGGCCACCTCCTGCAGGGGATGGCGGGGTGGTGGGGGGCAGAGCCAGCCCGCGGCACTTACTGAACAGGTTGTTCCAGGTCACGTTTGTCTTCTCCTCGCACCCCAGCGGGTGGAAGACGAGCACCCTGTGATGGTCAAGGTTCCTCAGCAACTCCTCGCAGTAGAACGGGATCCCGCAGCTCCCCTCCACCAGGTACCTGCAGTGGAACGAGGCGGCCGGTTCGCGCCGAGAGCATCGCTCTGGAAGACCCATCTGAGTCTTCTCAACCCCTTGAAAGTTCTCTCATCTCCTTCTCCACTGGTTTCAGTTTATTTTCCGTTTTTAGAGATTCTTTTTCTTTCATTTAAAAAAAAAATTATATGAACCATTTAAGATCTTTCCAAAGCCAAAACTACATAAAACGCATTCCCCGCCCTCCTTCCCCTCCTGGCCTTAAAGGTCACCCTTTTCAGTAGTTGCTGCTTTATCGGCTCAGCGTCTCTCCCACAACCACACGCAGACGCACCCGCGCGGGGGCAGCCCGTCCTTCCCCGAGCCAGCGTCGGGCACGCGGCACGCCGGGCTGCGCCTCGCCGCTTCGCTCAGCGGCGTGTCCTGGCCCTCCCCCCACCATGTCGCCGGTCCTCCTCGTTCGTCTCCGCCGCTGTGCGGGCCCCGCTGTGTGCACGCACCTGCTCGGTTCTGACCGTGCCCCTGGAGACGGGCATTCGGAGCGTCTCGGTCTTTTGCTAACACAGATAATGCAGAGTTCTCCGTGAGAACTTTGTTCATATGGCACTTCACACTTTTATCAATGTCTTTGCGATAGATCTCGAGAAACACTGGGATTGCTAGGTCACACGGTAAGTGCGTGTGTACAGACACGCGCACACACATGTACTGCGTATGTACACACCCGCATACGTGTATGCGTACATAGGCACACATACATACGCACACGCACAGAACAAACGTGTCCACGTGCATGTCCGCATGGAGAGGGAGACAGTGCCAGAGACAAAGGGTCCCGAGGGCACGCCTGGCGTTTCCCCAGAAGGGACCGAGTCTGAGGCGTCTTCCCTCTCGGAGCAAAGCCGCCTCGCTGGAAGGCCGGACGTGGGCGCCGAGGCGGGCGCGAACAGCCAGCTAAAGCCGAGGCGTGGTCAGTGCTGTTCAGGGGACCGCTGCCAGGCCCCAGGGGGTGCGGGGAGCCCCGGGGGGCTCAGGGAGCGCTGACGAGGCGCCTGCACCCTGTCGCCACCGGCCGGGCAGGCCCTGCTGTGCCACAGGTCGCGGCCTTTTGCATGCACCGTCTGCCTTTCGAGTCGCTTGCCCCTGACGACGCCCTGACTGAGGATGGGTTAGAGCCAACCCACACCCACCGCGAAGACGGGACGCAGCACTGATGTCCCTGAGCAGGTCTGAGGAGGCATACCAAGGACCGGATGAGGAAAAAGTGAGCAGGTGCCCACTCCCGAGCGTGATGCATGGCCCCCTGGAAAGGCAGGACAGCAAGAGCGCCGACGCGGGCACCGTAAGATGCACCGAGGGCGTCCGGCGAAGTCGAGACTGGGGCAGGGAGCGCGGGAGGCAGGGCCTCGGGGGCGACGCGGGACACTCACGAGTCCAGCTCTTTGGGGATGCCCTCGACGTTGAGGTCCAGGCAGACCTTGTTGCGGATGTCCTCGGCCGCAGGGCGCCGACGGCGATGTAGGTGGTGTTCCTGTTCTTTATGATGGCGCTGGCGGCTGCACAGGGCAGCTCGGGGAAGGGGCACAGGGACATGATGATGAAGATGGGGATGGTCCGGATGAGCTTCTCCATAAAGGCCCAGGACGCCAAGTCCACATACTGGGCCTCGTCGATGATGAAGATAATCCTCTCCTCCTTCACTTTCTGGACGTGGGAGAGAAACAGGAAGGAAAATGCTGCAGGGCTTCGGGGTTTCGGCCATACGTGTGGTTCTCAGCCGCGCGTGGGGACCAGGCCGCGCGCGTGTGGTCTTGTGGCGCTGAGTTAAATCTTCTCTTTCCAATGACCTCGTGTTAACTTAGGCTCTACTACCTTGAAATCGGTGGCGAGCTGGACAGAGCCGGCTGGAAGGGACTCTTACTCGGCCAGAGGCCAGATCTTTGCGTAAAGATTATACGCATTTGTAGGATGGGTGGGGTTGTAGCCACACAAAAATAACTGACGATCCCTACCAATCGTTTTAACCTCTTAGCAAACGAAGGTCTCCTGGGGACGTCAGCTTGATGTCTGCTCAGTTCTGCTGACGGAGGCTGCCCCGGCCGGCGGCTCGTTCTGCCCATAGCTCGAACTACGTGTTCAAGTGCGTGTGACGCTTGGAACAGAATGCGCGTCCCTGTTCTCGTGCAGACACCTCCCTCCAGCTCATCTGAATTATCGGTCACTCGCTAAGCATTTATGGGCACCGGTCAGGGTCGGGTGCGATCCCAGGTCTGGGGACCCAGTATCCTCCCATCTTGGCTGCGCCGCTGCGCAGCAGCCCCCGCGTCCCTGCTGTGTGTGGTGTCTCAACAGAGAAGAGCTGCCCCCGCCTACTGCCCCCCGCCTACTGCCCCCGCCTACTGCCGCGGGCTGCTCTCGGCTTCTCTTGGTTCCCTCTGGGAAGAGACGGGCTTACCCGTTCTTTTCCTCTATGTTTTGATAAACAAAAGCAGCAAAGGCCACTTTAAAATTCCAGATCATGGAAGACAATTATTGCAAAGTGTTCTAACCTACCTTATCCCTTACACATAGTGAGTTTGCTCTGACGGCCTCATTTTGTTACCAGAAATTTAGCTCTTCACTGACCCTGAGAATGTCGTAATTAATGGTATTGTCAGTGTATTATTTGTGAATTGAGGAGAGGAAAGCAGGAACCAAAAAAAGCATGATTTCAAGATTCCATCATTGACTCCAGTCTCTTCATATTTAAAGTGAGGAGGTTGAATTGGGGTCTCTCTAACGTGAACAACATTTACACAGCACTCACAACGTTCCCAGCACTGTGTGGTGCTCTCACATAAATTAACTCATTTAATCCGCATAACACTCACATCAGGTAGTACTATTGAGTCTCCTTACTGAGAAAATTTAGCACAGAGAGGTGAAGGAACTTGCCAAGGTCACACAGAGAATAAATGATCCAAAGATTGTCGTCACAGCCTATGGTTAAAACACAGCTTGAGCACTGGCTTCCAAACCAGAGGGGACATCGGACCGACCAAGACGTTCTCGAACAAAACCAAACAGCCAAACAGACTCCTAAGCCTGACCCAAGCTCTTTTGAATATTTCAGGGAAAAACTCAGAGATCCGTGTATTTTTAAAGAAGCTTCCTGGATACTTGTGATGTAAACAGTCCAAGGCCTGACATTCAGAAACTACCAATATTCATTTGCTCATCTGCCTGAGTGGAGAAGGAGGATGTTTGATTATAAACATGATATAATGCCACAAACTTGTCATGGTCACATATTATACGCCAGGCACTCTGTTGGTTAATGGTAATACAAAAATGAGTAAGAGGCTCGCTGTCCCTCAGAGGGGGAAAGATGCACATATAAGGAATAACAAATTGCTATATGGTAGGGGCAAATATAACCAAAAATATGATAGAGATGCTAACAGGAGCACAGTGGAAGATTCGTCACTAGTATGCATAGCGATCTGGAAAGTTCTCACCAAAGAGGTGACATTGAAGGACAAGTAGCATTTCACCAGGTTAAAAAAACAAAAATCTTTGGCTTTCATCTTATTAGCAGAGCAAAAACATAGGGTTGGTGCGACTTGCATATACTCTGGCAGGTCTCTGATGAACAAATTTGCTGTTAACTAAATCAAGGTTCTAAATCAGAACAAGGAAGAAAAGGCACTGGAGCAGGAAAAAATGGATTTACTGTTAGACACTGAGCTAAGCGGGCACTACATCCACGCGGACTTAGAGGAGGTTTTTGAAAACGTGGTTCTGGGGCTTCTGAGACAGGTGGGGACTGGAGTGTGAACCTGGTGACCTCAGCACACAGTGGACGGCGATGGGATTGCTCAGGGAGGGCGCCAGCGCCGGTTGTGAGTTTCCGATGACAGGGGCCCTGTTCCAAGTGTTTCGTGTATCGATTAGTCATCTAAGCCTCATGACCCTGCGAGCTAGGTACTGTTGTTTCCCATTCTACAGGTGATAAAACGGAAGCATAGACAGGTTAAGTCACTTGCTCAAGGCTGCCCAGGGAGCATGTAATGGGCCTCGGGGTCCCGGGCCTGGCAGTCCGACTGCAGCCCCTGCACACGCAGCCCCTGAGACACACTGCGCCTCACAGAGACGCAGCGACGAAGAGGGCCAGTCTGAAGGAGAGGCCAGACTCCCAGCAGTAAGGTTAAGGGACTCCATCCAAGTGCAGCTACATTCCCAACAGACTCTCACCTCGAGGTCTGAAAGGACGGAGGAGAATTAAGCACGTTGGGACGAAGCTTTCACACACCTCCAAGCCTCTCGCCCGCAGAGTCTGAACCCCTCAGGCCGCCTACCTTTGGGGTGAACTGCCCAGTTTTCCTCCCCCCGTTTCTTAACCCACAGACTTTCTTACTTGCTCCAAGATCTTCAGAAACAATGCTTCCAACTGCTTTTGCTTTTTCGAAGCGCTCATCTTGGAAACCTCTCGTGAAATAGGGAACTGTATAAAGATTAATGAGAATACTGAGTATGGACAAACAGCAAAGGGAACTCCTAGTTGTGTGACTCTGGGCAAATTACGCTATTGTCCTGTGCCGTAGACTCCTCACGTGTTAGATAATCCATAACATCACTTCCAGCTCTGACACCCTATGTCATTGAATCTAATGGATATGGGCAGTCACCTGTGGGAGCAGAGTGACTCTGTGCCCCAGACTAGCTAGCAGTGTATAACTACGATGGAAAGGTGAGAAAAAATGAATCCGCAAGTGGCATTTGGATTTTCTTCAGCATGGCATTTCTAGACACCTTCAATATGACTCAGGAAAGTGGGTGCTCATTCAAGGAGGACTGGGAGCCATTTCCTCACTCCCCAGATTCTCCAGGTGAGAAAAGAAAAGAATAATAAAGGCCAAAGAGACGCTAAGTCATAAAACACCAGGGAGGAGTTCCTACGTCTGGCCCGTCACCTTTTCTTGCAGAAGTCTAATACTAGAGAGTTACCTGGACATGGAAAATGTCATTCAGAATACAGTGGAACTTTTCTTCCAACAGTGTTTTCACTCTATTTTGAATGTTGGTCTGTCGTTCTTTGTAATGTTTACAAACATCCAGACCTAGTACAATGGCCATGAGTATCTGGATGGTATAAAAATTTTGTTGAAAGCTGATCTTAGTCAAGGCAATAGCGATAGTCCTGTTTAGAAGAAAGTCAAGAAGCAGAAGAAAGTTTTTAAACGTATTTTCTGAAAATAATAGGGTTAAATGAAAGCACTGACTCTACATGCTCGGGGTGGTAACAGAACTCCCCCAGCGACCAGGAAGCCCGCATTTGTTCCTACCTACAATGATTGGTCCCTCCTCCCGCCGTGTCCCAGGGCCCCGCTGCCCCCTTTACCAACCCGTCTGCCTCCGCCCTCTGCCTGGGTGCAGGCTTTCATCCTCTCCCCTGTGCGACCGAGTAGGATCTCGAGGAGTCAACCCAGCTCCCCGTTTCCTGGCTTTAATATGTTTATCATTAATTATTTATTTAGCACGAGGGTGCGTGGCACCCGATAATCGATAGACTGTGGGTAGCTTCCAAAAGGCAAATTATAGAAAGGGGGTAGTGTTAAAGCAGATGAGAGTCTTAAGGACATCGGGGTCCTCTGGTTCACGAGCGGTGGCCGTTGCAGGACACTCACCTGTGGTTCTCGCGCTGGGCCAGGCACTCGGCTTCCATCAGTATCTGGCTTTTTCCGTACCCTGACAATCCTTCGTACATGAGGACTCGGCTGCAGTTGGACCCCAAAAACTCCTTCAGAGTGTACATGAAGTATTTGATCTCCTTATCACGTCCTGTCAGTTTTATTTTTTAAAAAGGGAGCAAACCCGATCAACATGAAATAGTCTAGAGATATAAAACAGCACATAGTGATACTACGCCTAAGAAGAACTTGGGAGTTTCCGTGGCATTGTGCACGGACTTTCTTGAGGTCCTGTGCACGTTAAGAATTTTCAAAATCTTTCTCCAAAGCTTTCCAGTTAACAATGTGGTTTTTTCAATTTTATTTGAGTACCACAGGCTGTGAGGGAAAGTATTCTAATAATGCTCATTATAATGTCCATTTAATTTTAGTGCAGAAAATTGAGATTTGCTTAGATTTCACAACCAAGAATTAAGCCAGTGCTATCTGATTCTAATTCTTTTTTTTTCCTTTTTATCTATAGCACAGTAGAAGCAATCTATAGATTATTACATTAGGAAATAAATTTATTATTATACTTAAGGTTCCCATATTGAATAATTATAGGCAAATATTTTATTTCCGATTCTGTAAAGGAAACTTGTTCTCTGTAAATGAGAAATTATACTTATCTAGGAGGCTACTGGAAGCATTATCCGTGAAAAGAAAATTCAGTTTCCTGGTTAAAATCACCAGTAAATTACTCTTATCGTAAGAACAACCTAAATGTGATTATAAATTTAACACATGCTTACTGAAGAAGATATGAAAAACTTAGAAAAGAAGAAAATAAAAGTCCCTTTGGGTTAAACCCTGCCACAGTTATTTTTCTTGTGTGTTTTTAAATACTTGTAACGAGATGCCCTGGCTAAAATCCGAAACTCGGCCCACCACCTTTGAAACCTGGGTGGACGGAAAGAAACAGCACTGAAATTCCAAAGAAGCGAGCAACTTCTGACAAAAGGGCTGGAGATTCAGTGGGGGCTGATTCGTCCATCTAGCTCTCTGTGACAGAGCACACACACACCCACGTGTTACCTGACCGCGACCAGAGACGAGCACCTTGACTCTGAGTTTAGATGTTTCACACAAAGACGCTAAGCGTTTACTTGGTGATGTGAATTCATGGGTACGGTTTAGTGAGAACTACTCTGCAGACTATATATAAATTTCTTTGGGTGAAATATTCCTTTTCTGAATATGCATTTGAACTTGGGTTTTGTGAGATGTGTATTCCTTTGGCCTGAGGCTCACACAGGAACTCAGCACATGAGACTCAGAAGGCTGCCCAAGCAGAACCTTCTGTGTCCTGCTCACATAGGATGTGCACAGATTAGACCTCATGGATTGTGTTTGCAGCTGGATCTAAAAAAAGTCAGCTTGACCTGACGTCCATGCGCCTTGTTTTTATCTAAACGAGGCTCTGATATCTGGGACTATTGTACGCATTTTTGACCCTAAAAAAAATTTCGTTTACTATAGTTGTATCGTCATTGGTGTTGCTAGCACACACGATTTCACTGACAGGAGCTCTCGTAAAAGAAGGGCATTTTCCATATTCCCAACAGTCTGTTTTTGGCTGTTGATTTAAAGCAAGATATGTGGGCCTGATCTCAACCTCGCACTGGTGGAATCTGGATGAAAGGCCACCAGACTGGACTGAGGGATGCTTGCACACTACACTGCTATGCTCTACTGTGACAGTCACACTGAGTCTTTAGTCTTGCGGAAAGGGGGTTGGTTGGGGGGTCCAGTTACTGTCAGTCACTATCGCAACAAGAATATCCTAGGGTGGAAAGTAAAGCTCCGGAGAGGGTGAGCGTGGGCATGCCTTCCCCTTTCTAGCGTCCGGGAGCCGGGGGATCTGGACCTGCAGAAGCTGATTTGCTGGCAGGGTCCGAGCACCGCCCGGGTGCAGCGAGCATGGGGCACTGCTGCTGGTCCGGGCGCTCTCGGCGGTGCTGGGGCTGTCGCCTTCTCCTAGGCTCTGCTGATGTCAAGATTCTGTCCTGACATGCCCCCCAAAATGGGACAGAGCCTCCTCTCAACTGCCCTACACAGTTATGACCCGGGTTTAATTTACGATGACACTTTGAGCGACGTCGAGGTCTGACAGGAGGAAGTTACAGCGGCACTAGAGACGGCTGGCTTCAGAACTCACAAGCCAGCCTTCCCGGCTGTCTCTCCCCTGAGAGGGGGTGTCCCCACCTCCTGTCGCGTCTACCTCCCTGTCTCGAGTCAGCTTTCTGATGGTAGCGTCCCTGCCACAAGAATCACAAGCACGTCACTGCCAGACAGATCGTGGACCTGTGTGTAACAGGTAAATCAAAACTGCTGGCAAAGAGTCTAAAAAAGTATCTGCATGACGTTTGGGTGAGGAAAGGTTTCTTTAAAAGGAAAGCATTAACAAGAAAAGGTTGATAAACTGGATTACATTAAAATAAAAAATTCTGTTCACTAAATACATTATTAACAGAGTCGAAAGGCGAGCTCAAAATGAGAAAGTTACGTACAGCAAAAAGAAATGACAACGGACCAATTTCTATAATGTGTAAATAATTCCAACAGACCTATAATAAAAATACAGCCCAACTGAAAAATAGGCAAAAGATGTGTACAAACACTTCATACACGATGACGTCCAAATGGCCAATAAACATACGAAAAAGGAATTCAACCACATGAGGGAAATACAGATGGAATCTACAACGAGATACCACCATGTGCCCAACAGAGCTGTTCAAATTACACAGACCAATAACACTCAGCGGCTGGTGGATGAGGAGCAACTGGAACTCTCGTGACACTGTTGTCAGAATATCAATGAGTCCCATCATTTTGGAAACTTATTTGAAATCGTCTACCAAAATTGTATCCTTTGTCCTGATAGTTTCATCGCCACATATATAATCCACAGATATGCATACGTGCTCACCAAAAGGCTATACGAGAATCTTCATGGTGGCATTGTTCATGAGAACCGAAAACTGGAAACAACTCAAACATTCTACCATGACACAATGAGTAAACTGCTGTATATTTCTAAAATGGAATATTACACAGCAATGAAAACTAATGAATTACAGCTACACCCAACAACACGGGTGAATTTCATAACATAATGTTGATTAACAAGGGGCATATGTAATTAGACAATGTATCATTGCATCTACGTGAATTTTAAAAACAGGCTTAAGAAATCCAGGGAGTTAGAAATCTTTCGGGGAAGGGGGAGAGAGAAAGCACATGAGGGTTCCCTGGCGACTGCTGTTTTTTGATTTCTTGCTCTGGACAGTGATCATAGGTTCATTTGTAATGATTCATGAAGCTGCCCACTTATCACTGCTGTACGTTTCTGTATGTTTTGTGACAGTTAATAGAGGGGTTTAAAAAGCAAAGCCCACTACCTACCCAGCAAAGGGTAGCCCTCATTTCTGTTGCAGATGAGGTATGCCATACCAAACATGCTGGAGGGAAGAAGAAAAGATGTTAGAGTCAAAACAGGAAAGCACAAGGGACTGGCGCGTAGTTCCCAGAAACCGCTCTTCAGTCCCTAACGGGTGTCCGCCCCTGCTCAAGGGCAGCAGCGGCCGAGGGGAAAGGCGAGGACGTGTCACCTGGTGGTGGAGGGTCCAATGGGCCCGCGCAGCAGCGTGTCCACGGCGCCCGGCATGGCGTTCGGCACAGGCCTGCTGCGTCTGCCTCGGCCGGGCTGACCCCTTTCTAGGGAAAGTGGATGCCCAGCAGGGGACCCACTGCCCTTGGACGTAGCACATTGTCTCACACCCCGGAAGGGTTCCACTGATTGCTCAACGGTCACAGCTCAGCTCTGCTGAGCGCACGTCACCTGCCTGGCACGGTTTCCAGAGCTTGATGTGTATCCTTTCCTTTACTCCTGACGCAAGCCTCATTAAGAAGGTGCTATTATTATGTCCATTTTACAAATGCAGCTGGAGGCACAGAGCGCGCCCTGCCCTGGATTCCCGGCTGGCAGAGACTAGCTGGGGCACATGTGCAGGGCCGCGCCGCAGCCGTCTCTTGCAGGACCTCTGGGCATTGCTGGGCATTCATTCCCTCGTCTGCACTCTCCTACTGCATTGCTACGCCTCTGCTGCAGCGTGCACCTGAGCCTCTCCCATGACACAAAGCTCGTTTTGCATCTGCTGGCCTTCCCCGTCAGCTGTGAGCTCTGGGCAGGCCCCAGCTCCTGCGCACATGCACACGTGCATTTCCGTCCTCTCGCTCGCAGCGATGGTACAGAAAAGCCAGGAAGAGGGCGGGCTTCGGGACTGGACAGTCAGGGCTTCTGTGGCAGATGGCCCGCGTTAATGACCCCATGTCCTCACCCTTGCTTGTACCCGTGCCCTTGGCTCTGTAACTTGAAGCGCCCGCCCACATGGGCTCAGCCGTGCAAGCGCTGCGGCCAGTGAGATGTTCGCTGACACGACACAGAGGCTGGGCGGAGGCTTGCGCCTTGGGCCTGCTCTCTCTTGCGCTTCTGACGTCGCAATGACAGCATGCCCCATGGGGGAGAAGCCACCTAGAGCCAAACTGTCCCCGTTGTGTCAGCCAGACTGCCTAGGCGCCCCACTGGGCTCACCTGGGGCCAGCCAACAGTGTGCTGGGCCCCAGGCATGCGAACGAGCCTAGGCAACAGCGGCCACATCCAGCGGAGGCTGCCTGAGCGCCACGCGCCTATGACGTCAGTGCGTGTGCGTGCGCAGCTGCTGACGGTGTGGCGCTCTGGTGGCATTCGTGCCTCCTCTCCACTGCTTACCAGGCTTATGGCCAAGGACAAGTCATTGAATAACATCTTCAAGTATCGGTTTTTAAATTTATAAAATGGAGATAATAATATTTTCCACTTGATACAGTGGATATCAAGAATAAATTATATATTTTGAGATAAAGTGCCTAATATTTAATGAGGGCTTCACAAAGAATTATTACTATCCATTCACTTATTCAAATAGCGTTTTATTGATGGTCTACGCACACCAAGCACAGTGCTGAGCCCTGGGAATACAAAGGTGAATAATTAGAGACTCTCTGAACCAACTGAAGCCCTGCTTCTATTACCTGCCCCTTTAAGACCTGGGTTCTAGCTTGTTAATATATATATAAAAAATACCTTTCTGCTTTCCATGCTATTCCTTCACTTACTCATCGCTGTTGAGTGCCTACTATGTGCCAAGCACCGGGGATATGAAAATGAACAAGAAATAATCACAATCCCCAAAGAGCTCACAAGGCAGCACGTGTGATGAGCGTGATGAGGGCTCTAACCGGAGCGTAGGCTGTAGAGTTCCCCAATCTGAGCAATCTGAGCTGAGCTCTTAACTGGCTGAGCTGGGGCTGGGCAGTTCCCGAGCCAGCCTCACAGAAGCAGAGACGAGCTGGATGTCAAACACTGACACGGGGTGGTTTTCCCAGTAGACTAGGGACAGGGTGGGTACTGGGGAGGACAATCTATGTGGACACCGCAGAGGAGGGGGCACAGGAGACGGTAAGGTTGGAAAGACAGGTGGTTACCATGCATGTCATTGCAAGGAATTGGAACATCGTCATGAAAATGATGGAAGCCCGAAGCGTCACCTGTGCATCTAAGCTGGCCTCTTGGGGAATAGATTTCACTAAAGGCTGGAGGAAGGACACTATCTGATGCTCAGTGCCTGTCGACACTGGCATGCACTTGGTGTGATCGGTAAATACCTAATGGCTGGACACTGGGTCCAAAAAGATACGCAAATGAGGGGTTCTCTGTTGTTTGCACAGGCTCTGAAGACCCCCTGGTTCTCAGAGCTGAGGGGAGAGTGGGGGTGTCTACTGTGCGGCAAGGGTGGTAGGGTGCAGAGAAATGGAGGGGCTTGGAATCAGGGCCTTGGGATCGGGGCCTTGGAATCGGGGCCTTGGTCTGGGGAGGATGGAATTCAGTGTCCTGCAGGGGCTGTGGATCTGGAGTGGGTGACTGTTTGGCTCTCACAATCCTGCCCCTCGGCTACGAAACGGTACCGCGACCCAGCGCTGCACACTCACACTTTCTCGTGGAGGCCCAGGCACTGGTAGACGGGTCCAGCGTCCGCAACGCCCTTCATGACTTTCTTTGGGAGCTCTTTGAAGAAGTAGGCTGGGAGGTTGCTGCCGTTGTAGGTGACGGAGTCGCAGGTCACGACTCCTGGGTAGTACATCATCATCCTGGCGGCTATGTTGACTTTTTGACCAATGACTGTACAGGAGGAAGAAAGACAAAGAGCAGGAAGACATGGCCATTGAACTGAACGCAATCTGAGGAGTACTGTCCCCAAGTGACATTTTACCCTTTACCCCTCAGGAGCCACACAGAACACTCGCCTTCAGCTCCACGTATGCAGTCTACGGCTATTAAAAAAACCTGCAGGAGGTAACTAAGGCGCCAGCAGCAAAGTCTGTACCTCAGCTAGGAAGCCGCGGGCACCATCTGCCGGGAGACAGAGGGCCTGTGTGTGGGGGCGGGGAGGGGGGCTCTGTAAGCAGGATCACTGCAGCCTGAGGCTCTCAGGTGAGCTGGTGGGTCTTTTGCTACAAGATGGACAAGTGCAAGCTCAGGCCTGGGCCAACGACCTCCAAAGGAGGCACAGAGTGGTATCTGTGTGCTTCTGAGCATGAAACTTTTCATTGGCTATTCCTTAAGAGTGAGTGATGGAGCTGGAAGGGGTGAGTGTGTAAGGGGTGAGTGTGTAAGATTGATTTCGGGGACCTTTTGAAGGGCAAGGCACTGTCGTGCACACTCTGCAGCCGAACCGTGCGGGTTAGACCCCCAGCTCTACCTCTCAACTACTGTGTGACCAAATTACTCTAATTCTTGCACACCTCAGTTTCCTAATCTGTGAAATGGGGATAACAGTACTTATTTTAGAGGGTATTTTGTGAAGATTGATGAGCCCACACACACACATCAGGTGGAACAGTGCCCGGGCGCTGGTAAGCCCTCAGTGAACGGAACCACGAAGTGTTCAGGGTCATACCACAACACAAACTGAAATGCTCTGGTCTACATAGTCCTTTTTTCAAAAAAAACTATTTCTTATGGAGAAATTTGACCATATGGTGAAACGCAGTCTGGTGCATTTTCATGTGCCCATTGGCTGGTCCCGAAAGCCATTCGCCCGTGGCCGATCCTGCCCCAGCCTCACTCCCATCCATTGTGAAGAAGATCTACATATTGTACCATTTCTGATAGAACTCTGGGAGTATTTTAGTTGCGTTATTTCTGAGCATCTTCAACCCTACTAGGATCGGAGAGGGAAATAGTAGGAAGAGCGATGCAGTCTGAGGCAACACCTACTTCCCATTCCCTTTAGAGACTAGTGTCATTATCCATAGTTTTTCAGAAGCAGCCCTTACCTCTTCCAGGAGAAACTGTTCGATGTCGGCAGGAACCACGTACCAAGGGCCCTCGCTCCACAAGTTAAGGGCCCCCCGTGGCTCCCTCGGACTGCGCACTTCTCACTCGCAGCCCCAGAAGGCGCGCTGAGTGAGCCTCGAGCAGTTGACGGACAAAGCTATGTGGCCCGGCTCCGTCCGAAGACCACAAACTTGCTGAGGGCAGGGCCCAGGTCTCGCTTATTTTTGTCCCTCCTCCCACAAAGCCTGGCGGGAAGGCACCATGTTGCAAGAAAGAGAAACGGAGCTAAGCTAGCTCAGCACACCTGTGTACTCGTGCCTCACAGAGTGTCCGACGATCCCGCAGAAGACGGTGCCGCTGGCCACGCCGATGGAGACGGTGCTGGCGCCGGGAGGGGAGAAGTTGCGAGGCAAGAGATAAAGACAACAGTCACGGAGAGAGTGGGACAGGCGGGGACGTGCCGACCGACGGGGTGGGCAGAGCGGGAGAGGACTGTCCACAAAGTACTCTCGCCCCTTCGCACTTAGTTTAGGGCAGGTGCACGCGGTCTGGAGGAATGAAGGATGGACAGCTAGAGATGCAGAACTAGGTTCTTAGAAGCTAGGTAACTCAGTTCACTTCTCTCCTGTTTTTACGGCCTCATCTGAGCTACTTTTCTGGAAAATAACTTCTCATCACCCCAAATGAATGTTATATCATAAACGACATAACTCCCTTTGCATCACTGGAAAGAACAAAGTCATTACAATTCAGGTAAGGCATGGGACAGCAGGATGTGATGTTGCTAACCCACGAGGGCGTGCATGCGTGGATGACGAGGGTCCAAGGAGGGGGAAATACCCAGGGCAAGGGGGGACATGTGAGGGTTGACCTGAGGAGGACTGCAGGTCGGGGTCACCGCGAAGCCTCGGGGCCCTGGGCTCCGGGCAGCCAGGGTTGGGGCTGGCAAACCTTACCTTCGTAACAGTTTCCCAAGAGGGCATCATCTTGGGGCTAGATCACCATGTCAATTCCCAGCCCAAGGACTCATTTTATCCCCCAGTTATTAAAACCAACTCGGGTCTCCAGCACGGCGCTGGGAGAGCAACCTCTACTGAGAAGTGACAACCTGTCGGATTCTCTCGAAGCCTGGCGCTGCAGGCCTTGCGGGAGCGTCCCCTTGCCCCCGCGCCTCCGCCACGCGGGGCCTGGTGCGCCACGGCTGCACTCGCCCCCTCTGCCTGCAGGCCAGGGGGCGGGCGGGGGCAGGGACGAGGGCGTCCGGCCCAGAACAGCCCGCTCCTGCTCTCCCGTTCCCTGACCGCGTCCCGTCTCCCCACAGCCCACAGAAGGGTCGGGGACCGGCAGATGGGACCAGGGTCGACACTCACTGGATTTTGTGGACCTGGGAGCAGAAGTCAAATATATCCACAGCGCTTTCCAAGGCATGAGAGACCTCGTTAGGTGCCTTCTCCCCGGGGAAGCCGAAGACGCAGAGGAAGGAGCACCCCTGCGGGGGAGAGAGTCGGCAGACGCGGCCGGTGGGCACGCAGCTCCAGGCTGGACCGGCTGTGGGTCCAGCCGAGGGCGGGCAGCGAGGCTCGCGTTCTGCCCCGGGTCGCATTGTGATGTCGGTAAACTTCACGTAACTCCTAGTGCGGCGTCGGCAGCCCAGCCTGAGCCCCCGAAGGGCTGGCTTCTGCTCAGGGCCAGCGGGCTGTGCGGAGCCGTGTGTGTGCATGCTCCTGCCTACGCTCTCCGGGGCCCAAGGTCTGGCGCTGCCAGGCGCTGGGCGTAAGTCTGAGAAGCAGTTCTGGAGTCAGAAAACCTGTGCCCTCAGGCCACCTCCCAAGCAGAGACCTGGACATGTCAATTGTGCTCTGTGAACTTCAGTTTATCAGTCCGAAAATGGGTAGAACAGAGCCTGCATTTTGGTTGCCTTGGCTACCAAAACAACTAATGCCACCTATATAAAACATCAATTATAATACTGTATATGGTTAACACACATAATGAACACAGACTTTATAAACTGCGGTACATATACACTTGATGTCTATATTAGATTCTATTTTTAGATAAGCACATATACTTTATAGTAAAGATAAAAAACTTCGTAAACCTGGTGCTATTTATGTAAACGTGTCAGATCCTGATTGGCTCTGGGCTCTACCCGAAGTGATGGAAAGCCTGGTTCCAGGTCTGTGAGGACAGCAGAGGGCAACTCCCTCGGGGGCACCGGCGGGGCTGCTTTGCCTGGAGATTTCTGCCGGGCAGCTCGCGCTCTCGCTTACGGGTGGTGGCTGGGAGCCAGGCCTGACAAGGGCTTCACGTGCTCCTTAAAACTTTCAGCCTCTGTTTGAGGCAAATGCTATCCCCATTCAAATATCACCCCTGTTATTATTCATGAACAAACTCAGGCTCAGAGACGTTCGATGCTTGCTTAGGTCACGCCGCTGGGGACAGTTGGAGCCAAGTCTGCGGGACACCACGGACTGCCCTCTTAGGGTCTGTGCCCTCCTCTTACGCTGTTCAGGACGGACATGGAAGAACGTGCTGGAGGGACCAGGCCGGAAGTCACCGCTGCCTCAGAGCGCTCAGCAGAGAGGTGACCTTGCTCATAGAGAGCGGGCCCCTCCTGCCCGGCCGTGCGGCACTGCGGCACTGTGCGTGAGCTGTGCGTGAGCCGCGCATCTTCGCCGCCCAGTGCCAGCCGTCGGCCTCCGCAGCATGCTCAGAACACGTTTCCTGAATCCGTGAACTAGCAAAGGGCAGTCGTACATGCTCTGCTCTTAAGGTGCAAGAACATCTGAGGTGGAGAATCCGTTCCCACCGGCAATTCTGTGACCATTTGCTTATCACTTCATCACTTCCGTTCCTCTCTGAGCTTCTTAGAGGTGCCCTTTCCAGCCTCCCATGCCCCACCCCGGCCCTGTGCCCCCTCCCCTGACGCCTCTGAGCCGCCAACTGGACATGTAGATGGCAGGTGGGGATTATGGGAAACAAGCATCTGGAGTGTGAGGGCTGCTCACCCCTGACACGAAACGTCTGGGAGACGCATCGCCCGTGGGCTGGACGTAAGCGGACAGCGAGGCCGGCCAGGCGCCGCAGTAAAGCGCGGACTGCGAAGTCTCACTGCCCGGGTCCGAGTCCCACCCACCAGGGACTGGCTGGATGACCGCGAGCAGAGCTCCACCTCGTCTTGTCTGGGCTGGGTGTCCTCATCGCTGCCTCGACACCCCCGTCTGCAACGTGGGGGCCGCAGTGAGCACCCACCTCTCAGCAGCTCGTGAGGCTGAAACGGGCGCGTGCGTGCAGAGTGCGGGGAGCGACGTCTGGGCCGCGGGAAGGGCCGTGTCCGCGGGGAGCTGCCGTGATAGGGGTAGGTGCAGGCTGCCCTTTCTAGGTGAGAAGTGTCTATTTCCTAACTCCGCACGGTGGCAGACGGTTGGGTACGATAATTATCACGGTGAGGACATCATAAGCTATATAAATGTCCAATCACTATGTTTGTACTCCAGAAACAAATGTGACCTTGTATGTCAACTATACTGAAAAAAAAAAAAAATTGAAGCGTCTATTTCCTTCCTTTCACCTACATCCTTGGGTACAAATGCCAACCGTAAATTCTTGGCAGGTTCCCACCCCTCCGCTTGCACTCACCTTGTCAAACATGAAGACTTTGTTGATTTGGCCTCTGAAGGCCCGCAGAACAGAGTTGATGTGCACGGAGGCGTCCTGGATGGCCGAGCCTATGACTTCGGCTTTGCCTTGGTCCTTAAACACCAGGTTCACGAACACGATTGTCACTGGGCGGAGCTCAGACAGATAACCCCGAAGCTGCTTGTCATCGATCTGCCAAGGAGAGAGAGGGCCTTCCCTTAGCATCCTTGGTGGTGGGTCTTGCCTCCTCTCTCTCTCTCTCTCTCTCACACACACACACACACACAAGCAGTCATCACTGGTGTGTGAACTGGGTGTGAGGTCCTCCGTGGAAACCGAAGCTGTCACAGTGTGCAAGGTGCAGCATGGCAGAGCCGCCCGAAGTGCGCAGGTGGAAATGGAATGCGCTAGCACCATCAGCACCATGGCATGCAATGGGAACTTAGGCGTTTGCTAATTTCTGGATAGAGCCACACCGTTGCCCTGACTGCTCCTCCTTCTCGCCCCTCTGGGTCATCACCACAAGAGATGGGACTCCCATTCTTTTTTCCTCTCTTACAATTTAGGGGTAAGAAGAGCGTACTGGTTTCTAGCTGTCCAAAGTCCCTGACACTTCGAAAGTCAGTAAATTAAGTTATGAAAATACCTGCTTCAATATGCTTTCCATCATATACTTTTGTAAGGACAACTCGAGGTCGGGATCAGACTCCAGCATGCACGCGAGCCTCAGGATGTCTAAGAGGGCGGAAGGAGGGGCTGCTCAGGGAGAGAGGCGTGACTCAGCAGTGCTGGAGAGGGGAGCCCGCCAGCCCCGATCCCCCTGGGCAGTGGTCTTCACGGGTCAGTCAGGGGACTCCGGCACACCTACTGGCTAAATGGGGCCAAGGGAAATCCAGTGAGAAGTTCTTAGAGGTTGCAGGTTTCCCAAAATTCACTTGCTCGTAGCTCAAAGCTCTGTTCTAATTACCATCACACTTCAGAACTTGGGGACAATTCTACCTGCAGACTGCCGCAGGTAACAGGAGTGGACAGATGAGGGGATGATGACAGAGGACGATGGTGACAGGATGAAGGGTTGAGAGAACAGCAGGAGTAAGATCCAGGAGACTGGCTTCTCCTCCCAGGTCTGACGGGCACTCACCGTGTGAGGCCAGACAAGTCACCCCACTGCCCTGGCTGCCACGTGAGCAAACTGAAACTTAGATGCCTTTCTGTCCTCCTAGATGCTCTGCTTGACCAGAAACACCATCTATCCAGGTGGCCGATGTCCAAACACCAGGCCAGCCCTGGGCCTCTCAGCCCAAACAAGGCCGACTACGTGGTCGCAGCCGGTCAGACCTTTTCTGTCTGTCTCTTCTTGTTCCTTGTTCTTTACCCTATCGACCTTCTTGACTGCCACCCATTTTGTAGTCCTCTAAAAGGAGACTGTCAAATAAAGTTTGTTCATATCACCTAACTTGTCTTCTTTAATCACTTTTTAACAACATGTTCACGTTGGAAGGCCTGTTGGACATCCAGTGGGGATGGCCGAGTCTACAGCCCAGGACAAATGTCTGGGCTGAATTCTGGCAGTCAGGGCGGGGACTTGGGTGAGGCGAACAACTTGCAAGGCCTTGGGAGTGGGGTGTCCTTAAACTCCGTGCCGTGGGCCCCTGCTCTCCTCACCCCGGTGCGTCCTGCTGGGAGTCCCAGGGCAGTCGAGCCTGGGTGAATGCTCCCCACGAGGCAAGTGGGGAAGAGCAGAGGGGCCAGGGCCGACCCCTGGAGCTGTTGACTCGTAAGGATGGGAGGGAGACTACCCAAAGGGCACTGGAAATGGTGGGAGGGGGTGAGGGGTAAAAGTGAAGCAAGGGAAGGCTACGAAAGAGGTGGAGACTGGTCTAGGGAAAGAGAGCGAGGCCAGCGCCTGCAGCGTGAGGCCAGAGGAGAGGCCGCCTGGTGTGCCTGGCTGACGGTCGCTGGTGGCCTTGACAGAAACGGTCTCAGCAGCCAGACAGCTGGCGGGGGCAGGGACACTGGTGTCAGGGGCTCACGGAAGCGCAGGTGCGTGTGCCTGCCTCCGAGGCACATGCAGAGTTTAAGGAAACGAGAGGGTGGCGAGAAGAGGCACACACACAGACCCCGCTCTTGCGAGGACTTCGGTGGTGAAGGTCAGGAGGGGAAAGTAGGGTTCACATGTCATCACGGGGGAGGCTTGCACATGCAAGGGGAGCAGCAGGGAGCCATGGGGGTCCGGACTGAGAATGACAGCTGTGGGTAGTGGTCAGGCCCCTCTGTGTGCACGCGGGGCCGGGCGGCACCCTTGGCGTGGGTATAAGGCCTGCTGGCCGCTGGTGGAGGCCGAGGCTTCTGTCCACGGAGGGTACTTACTTTTGTGGTCGCCGGAAGGATAATACTCCATGAAAGTCATACAGTTTGTGAAAAATTCATCAAAGTTAAAAGTAGGGGGTGGTTTTAAGAAATTAACCTAAATTTAAAAAAAGAAAAGGTTTTGGTTATCCTGAGGGTCATCTGGAACTCCAAATATAATTTCTCAGCAGAAAGGGCAGAGAGTATGCGTTTGAATGTCCAGGAGATGATAAACAGAGATGGGCATACTTAAAAATGAAGTTCCTTAATTTGGACGTGGTTACATTAAAAATCTCTCCGGTTAGTCAGTAAGGGCTCAGTCTTCAGCACAGACGCAGAGGGCCATTCCAGAGGGGGCTGACCTGTACACTTTTCCACTCTTAGAATTTCTTTTTCCCTTCATAACATTTCAATTCAAATGAAATCTGGTTAAACGGCACACCATCTGGTGCCCCGAAAGGTGTTAGTGTCGTCGCGGGTAAGATTCACATCCAGGTCATGGCGGCGCGCGCGGAGGACGGTGCAATCCCTTTGCCGTGGCCTTCTCGTGTCAAAATGTGGAGGAGCTCAGCCGACCGCGAGAAAACATCGGGCGAGCCCACATGGAGGTTTTGTGACCTTAGGTGTCAAGGTCGCAAAAGGCAAGAAAAAAACCCGAGGAGCTGCTGCTGCAGGGGACCGCGTGCCAGGCACAGCGAGGGGCCGGGTGGGGGTCGCGGGGCGTCCTGGACCCCTGCGCTGAGGGCAGCAGCGGGAAGGCGGCGAAGCCCCGACGCGGCGTCGCTCGGTGGACGGGACTGTGCCCACGCCGGCTTTCCGGCGTTGACGACTGCGCTCTGGTTAGGGAAGAGACTAGCGTGCGGGGCAGCGGGTGAGGGGGACATGGAGACTCTATAACTTTCGAACTTTTCCATGGGTCTGAAATTAATCAAAACCACTTTTAAAGGCATGAGGGATGACTGAGGACGACGGGACCGGGGCGTTGCTACCGGCCAGCTGGCCCACGCGGCCCGCACGCGTGAGCGGGGAGAGCCTGTCCCCGCCGCCAGCATCTGTGCGGACTCTGTGGTTTCCTCCCGTCTGCCATGCAGGCCCTTCCCTGGTTTGGGGAGCAGCACGCTATCCCCGCTTCGCCCACTCTCAAAGCAGAGTTTCTCTAGCTGGCCATGTCCCCCCTGGTCGGCCTCAGTGTTTTCTGCTAGGCAGGGCCACGGGAGCAGTCACCCTCTGTCACTCAGCTTTGCTACCCCTGAGCACCTCCCGCCCTCGCCCCGAGGGAGGCGGGTGCGGGGTGGTGCAGGCGAGGGCCAGCAGCAGCCTCCGCGTGACAGCTATTCCCTCTGCTCCCAGAACACAGCTGGAGACACCCCCTCTTTCTCAAGTCTCGACACCCGCGTCCCGCACCTTTAGTTAGGACAGAGACGCCCACGCACTTCCTCCCGGAGGAGCTGCCCGGACCAAGGCCTTGTAGGTCTGGCCCCCTGGGCCCCACCGAGCGCCCTGTTGGAGAGCATCACGGAAGCTGCCTTCCCGGCGGCTTCGGTGAGCCGGGCCTCTGGCACGGGCCTCTGGCAGAGCCTTCTGCGAGCGGCAGCATCACACGTACCTTAACTGCTCTCTGATCTGGAATCCTCTCAATTTCAACCATGCTCCGGTCACAGAGCTGCCAGCAGTTTGGTGACAGAATGACGTCGTTCATCTGCGCCATGTTCTGTGCAAGGCGCACATCATCCACCGCCTGACCGATCACCAGAAAGTAGTCGCGTGTTTCGTCCCCAAAGACCAGCATGGTGATGTGGCCGGCGGCCAGCCCTGGTGAGAAGGTTTGCACAAGACGTCCTGAGCTGCTCCCAGCAGCCACGGTTCCCGGGAGAACCAGAATCGTGGCGCGACCAAACCTGACCCCTAACGCTTTCCGGGGAAACCAGAGCCCAGGCCTTCCCACACACCTCTTCTCACAAAGCCAGAAAGCCAGCTGCTAATTGTCACCTTTCTGTGACATCTGTCTCCTTAGGTGGTCCTAGGAGTCCCCAAAGTGATTTTATCTTGTCCACAATTTATTTATACTTAAGGGCAACAGAAAGCAACTTTAATAATTCCTGTTTGGGGAAGATTTGCATTTTGTCAGAGATAAATGCAAAAAAGGCTCCAACGGAAAAGAAACACCCAGGTGACAGACAGAGGGGAAAGGCTGGGGAAGACAGCAGGCATTTCCATAGTCAGGTGTCCCCTCCAAGTGTGGCCTCGAACTGTTTACGTAAGTAACTGGCGACTGGTCTTGTGACAGCGCTGAACCCACGTAACGTAACCACAAGCTACTCTCTGTTGTGCTCAATGACACGCAATGCTGACAGCAGCAAGACCTGATAACAGCAACGGCAACGACAAAGGCCACCTCTGGAGCGGTCACTATGCGCCAGGTACTGTCCTAGCTACTCTGGAGCTGAAGACGCGAGGGTGGGGCCGGGCCGCTGTGTCCCTCCGTCCGTCCGTCCGGAGTCTGGAGTGAGGACCACGCCGCCCCGCCCTGCCGCGGCCTCTCCTCTCCGCCAGAGCTCACCGATCTTGACGCGCACGTCCAGGCCTTCCTCCAGCTCCTGGGCCTCGAACAGCCCGTGGATCTCCAGGCTGCACTTGATCACCACGGTGATGAAGTTCTTCAGCTGCCTGCGCTCCACCTTCCACAGGGCCAGGAGCGCGTCGCCTTGAGGAGACAGAGCCCGCGGGGGCTCAGGGCCTGCCCCGGGGACCAGCCTGTGCCCCAGGACTCTGCGCAGAAACATCCCCACCCTGGCTCCTGGCCCTCCGTGTCAGAGCGCGGGCCCCTCAGCACTCCCTTCTTACCCTTCCCACCTCGGGGAGCCCCCTACCTGCAAATTTTAAGATGTCTCCTCCAAAAATCAATACCTCTGAGGAAAAAAAAAGAGAAAGAGAGAGAAAAGTTAAGTTAAATCAAACTTTGTTTCTCAAAGCTAATCAAAAGAGATCATTGTTCACTAATGGAATAGAAGTCTGGTCAAGAGAATAGCAATTCAGAGAACAGACTCATCCTGAAGATGTCATCCCAGACACGCCACCTAGACCTACCTGAGCGTTTCTGCAGCTGTGGAATGAGAACACTGGGCGGGACCGAGCACAGGCTCTGTTTCCGCGAACGGGAAAGAAGGAAGGAAGGAAGGAGGTGGGCTCTCTCGTGAGGTCTAGGGACAGCTACCCTACTGCCCTGACCAGGGGAGGCTTGGGACTGCAATGTGGTGACGAGCGGGGGCCTGAGCAAGCCTGACTGAGTGCATGCATGATGGGGGCCATGAGAACCAAGAATCGGAAAACCGTGTGGTCAGCTTGGGTCTTGTTTGTTTAGGCTGTGTGGCGGAGATGGCCATTTTCCCTTCTGATGCTTTATCGCACATTTGCTGAACACTGTCGTGCTGAGCGGGATGCAGGAAGGACTCAGATGCGGGTTCTGGCTCCCAGGAGCATCAGTGCTGCCTAGTGGGTGAGGCGAAGGTGTTGCTAGGGAACCAAGACCCTGGGGAAGGGGGGGGGCCTGGACTTGGCCTCCACAGAGCAAATCTTTCCCTTCCCCAATAGTGGGAATTCATAACGCCAACGAGCTGGAGGGCAGAGGTCGGAAAGGAGCCCAGACTTTCTGGTCGGCGCTGAGTGCTCCAGGAGCCATCCTAGAGGGACATGTCACCACTGGGTCAGTCGCGAAGCGCGCCCCCATTCGTCCAGCAGTCTCCTGCTGGTGCTAGCTAGCTTCCGTGGGGGACAGTATGGCTGAGGGTATTGCTACTACAGTTCTCTTCAGAGTTGGCTCTAAGTCCTTGAACAAATGCAAAACCTTCTTGCCCTCGAGCAGGGTGTATCGGTGAGGCGCGACAACATTCCTTCCCTTGTCCTGTACTACGGTTCAGAAAAGACTGGTCTCATATGCATCTCCTGGGGACGCCGGGGAGTGCGAAGCCATGGGACCCCCTCACACACAGACAGCGCGCACAGACGGCGTCTGCCGCCGGGGCCGGGGACACTCACTCTCCACTATGGCGCTGATGTAGTGGTTGAGGAGCTCCACCAGCTGCTCCGCCCCTCGGTCCATGTACATGGCCGTGCTGAACTTCTCCGTCATCTCGGTGAAACCTGCGAGAAGCACGCGGCTGGTTTCCCCGGACGCGTGGGGGAGGCCGCGCTGGCGAGCGGTGGGCCCCGGCTTTCCGGGCCAGGCAGGGCCTCTTCCGAACGGGCAGGTGTCGTCTGCGCGGCCTCCCTGCTCCGTGGTTACTACCTGAGGGTCAGGAAAAGGCCAGACTCCTCCTCCTCCCCCCAAGTTCTCGGCATGCGCAGGGATGGCGGCGATCCCTTTAGCTGCGGATAGAACTTTCCATTTCATCGTGACGAAAATGCACACACTTCCGAAGGGGTGGTCGGTTTACCGTTAAGGTGTAAACGACATCCAGGGACGCCACTTCCTGAGGTCGGTGTTGCCCCGGGTGCGTGTGGGGCTTGGGGAGCTGAGTCTGTGAAGCCGGGCCCGTGACTGGAGACGCTGGGAAGGGAAGGTGACAGGGCCGCGCCCCCTCCCGGCTTTCTCTGTGGGACCCTCTGTACCAGCACAGAAGCTGGCAAACCGACACCCCACTCTGCGATCAGGCCGTGTGTGAACTCCGACAGGAGCCTGTTCTTCTCTCACATTAAACGCCCCTTTTGCGCTTGCCTGAAATATCGACAAACATCAAGACTCCATCGAAATAGTCCATAGAAGGCCGCTCTGGAGAGAAGTCGCCGTAGACGATGAGGTCGGGTAAGTGAGCGGCGATTTTGACGATGGCCCGGTCCTCTAACTCTTCTTCCTTTCGAGTGTTCATGTTCAAGGCAGAAGTGCAGGATTTGATGGTCACAGCAAATGGTCCCCAACCAGACCTTGTGGAAAGAAAAGCTGAGAATGGAGAAAAGTGACTTCTGTCCACGCACTCGCTTTCCTGTCTCCTTTTCTCCATTCGCTTCGCTCTGACCGGCGATGGCCTGTTTAAGTGACTGGGTGGTGATAACGCCTCAGCAGGTGAGTCACGCTTCAAAAGGGCCCATTTTCTGTAAGAGAACCCCTCAGAACTAGCCTCCCACCCCGAACAGCTGTCACATAAATGAGCGCCCTCACAAACAGGACGGGGTGAAGGAGGGTAGAGGAATGCACCTGCCCATTTGCACAAAGGGGTGAGCCCTCAGCGGTGAGGCCTGTTGTGAAGGGGGCCAGCGGCTCTGTGTGCTTGGCCTCAAGTTTCCTCCTCCCCTCCCCCTCCCTTTTGGCCTGTCATCTTTTCTCTCTCTTTTTTTCACAATTAAAAAAAAAACGTGCAGACGTGAGTTTATATGTGTGACTATTTACATAAAGGCGAATAGCAAAGTGGAATATCATATATAAATAAGAGAGTAAGTATATTAGGGCATAGTCCTAAATAAATAGAGGGGAAATGTTAAAGGTGTGTGAGTGTGTAGGGGGTGTGTGTGTGTAGGTGTGTGTGTAAGGCTTTAAACTGCAAGCAGAAGGAAATGCTGAAATTGTAATTCATTACCCAATGAGTTCTAAGAAAACCAGGAGTCCCTAAGGCCTTCCTTGACCTGCTGGAGCCAATTAAACACTCATGACTGAAAGTTGTAAAAATCATGCCCCATCACCTTAGAAAGGAACTGTGTCCCTGACTTTTAGGAGTAATCCAAGTTCCTAGAACAGGTGATACAGAAAATAAGAGATTTTTTTTTTTTTTTTTTAAAGAACTGTTACTGACCAACGGAGAGGAACTGCTTAGTTACTGCAGCCAGAGGTAGGTCATACTGGAGTACTTAAAAGCAGCATCAGGAAAAACTGAGACAGTTAACATGTATCTAAGAATTAAGGAAAGCATTTTTTAAAAATCAGGGGAAACAGTATATTTAACAAACAAACTTTAAAATGTATAGAAATCTCTAAAATGAATGTTCAATATTAGGTATTAGATAATCTTCAAAAGGAGAGCATTGGTGAACTGGAATGCGAAGAAGTGAACAAAGGATGGAAGGAGAAGCAGATAGCAAGTACCAGGAGCAGCCGATAAGTAAATCAAAAAATAACTTCAGATCGCAAGTTTGATAAATGCTATACGAACTTATAAGAAAAGCGTGAGAAACCGAATAACCAGAATGAAGTAAGACTTAGGAAAAACGCTGAAGAGAGCCCAGAGAGACTTTTCAGCTTTATTGAGAGCAAGGTAATTAATAAAAGAGGAATGAGGAGAAAGCTTAAACATGATGTACTACACTATTCTTCTTTTGTTCCTGCCTCTCTTCACTATGGAGAGTTGACAAGTATAGGAAATGTTGCTAAGGAAGGATTAAAACCCAAGAAAGTAGTGCTAGAGCACCCAGTCATTTAAAATACATTCAAGTAGCCAGCCCCAAAGAAGCTGGATTCACAAACACTGACCGCACTGACAGAGGTGACGTCAGTAATCTGAAAAAATGATGGAGAATGAAAGGTGGAATGGAAAACTGGAGAGGGGCACATTTTCTTCTGAATTTCAAAAGATGAGGCTCTATGTGGTTTCCAGAAAACACAGACTGGTAAACATGATGTGTCAATCAGTACAAGCTAGGTTTTGCCTCGTTAACAATCAAGTCCAAAATCTCAGGGGCTTGAGATAACGAAGGCTTGTTCCTTGTTCATCTTTCACTCGTGTTCCATGTCCGTCGCGGGTTGACTGAGACTCGACTCTACTGCTGCCTTCACTTTGGGACCCAGGCGGGGACGTTCTGGCTGCCAAGATGGCGGGAGACGATTCGGCGGGGGCAGCCTCATTCTCCAAGCGCTCTCCCAGAAGTGACATATTTCACTCCCACTCAAATGACATTGGCCACAGTGAATTATGCAGACACATCTAATTTCAAGTAGGTGGGGAAGTGCAATCCCATGGGCAGTGGGTGAGAGAGCGCAGCCTCAACTGTCACCATACTCAATGACAGGTGAGCATTTAGATTGGCCAGAGGTGATTAAAAGGAGTCAAAATGTATTCAAAGCTAATTAATGAACTAGCCTGATTTCCTTTTTTGAAGAGTTATTAAACTTTTACATCAAGAGAATGCTACAGACGAGGCATTTGGCTAAACTTCTCACATCCTCGTGGATGAGATACAAAATTGTCAAGAGTGATGAGAATATAGTTAGCTGGTTAACAGACCTGAAAGGGATCGGTTTTTCTGTTCTACTGTCCACTCAAAGGGAGGTCTTCACAGGCATGCTAGAGGACCTAGACAACATTGGAAGGAGAGCAAATGTATTGAATGACACAGTCGGGATCTCAAAATATCTTAATTGACTGAAATAACAATGAAATTTTAGAAGGATAAATGCAAAGTGCTGTATTTAGAATTCTAACAAAATCAAATGTATACACATATGATGTGGAACACTAGATTTACTACAAATTCAATGCTATCTTTTAAAAAACTCCGATACTGAAGCATAACATGTAGAAAAATGCACAATTCCTAAGTGTGCAGTTTGCTGAACTATTACAGTGAGCAAATCCACGTGATCCCTACTCACTGCAAGAAAGAACATGGCCAGCCCTATAGATGCTCCTTTCGCGCTGTCTCCCATTACTTCTCTCCAGGTCTCTAACCCAGCTGACCTGTGGCTGTTTCCAGTCCTAGACTATCAGGCTTAGGTGGTGCAAAGAACATCCTTGACCAGCTCTCCTCTCCTGCCCACCCCCCTCACTAGCTCAGCTTCCTTCTCGGGCACTGCGTGTACAACTGCCAGATTTAGCAAATAAAAATACAGATCATCTCGTTAAATTTGAGTTTTGAGTAAGCAATCATTTTTTAGTACATTTCCCACATATTGCATTTTCATCTCACAGTCTTCCCACCAGCCCCTGCGATCTCTGCGGTGCCACACCCTCCTCACGTTCTTGGCACACTCTGTTTTGGCTTTAGTTTTAACACAGTGTGGGAAATGGGTTAGATTTCTCTCCAAAAGGATCAGCTAGGATCAATGGCTAGCAATCGGGGAGGCCAATTTAAATGACATAAGGACGAACAGTCAAACCAGTCCAAACCAGGTGGTCTTAGGAAGTACTGAATTTCCTTGCAGGTGGCTGTATACCTGCCTGCCAGGTTGTAGAGGTGTGTAGGAAAGGTGAATTAAACGAATGCTAACCCATTCTGAGTTCGCATAAGATGATCTGAGGACTTGGACCTATTTTTCTAAGTTTAAGATTGCTAGGCAACGGAAGCAGATGCATTTGGAGGTTACGAAGACAAATGTAGAAAGGAAACTAGAATAACAAAATTACTTATGTGCTGAAGAGGTAAAGATATCTAAAGTGAATGCCTATGAGTTTTTCTTAAGAACCCCCATAAAAAGATAATAAAAATTGTTTTAGAAGACAGTCTCTTTCAACTTCTGCAACATCAGAAAATGATGAGTGATGGCACATATCACATAATAATTATAATTTCCTCAGACCTTTTTACGTGAAGCGTTTCACATAGGTTGCCTCACTTAATCCTCAAAAGTGCACTGTGGAGCAGGCCTGCATGGATATCGACCATCTCATGGGTACGGAAATGAAGCGCAGAGTAATTCGCTTTCGGCCGCATGGCGGCCCAAGCCCAGGTCTGCGGGTTTGAGTCCACATTCCTCTGCTGTCCCACGCAACGCCCCATTTGTGTTTGTTTTGTGACACTGTGGAGATGGTTATGACCTAGACGAAACATGTATTTAATTTTAGCGCACTTTTGATGCACGGCAGTAGAGTCCCCATCAAGTATTTGGCCAACTCACTCGCAGTCAGGGATGGAGCACAGAGAGGGGCCCTGAGAAGGCAGGAGCATCTGGGCGGAGGCCGCCCAGAAGAGAGCGAGAAGGAGCGAGAGGACAGCGCCCCAAACATCACCGGTCCCCTGGGTGAAGGAGTGTGTCTGGGCTTTCATTCTGCTTGAAGAAAATCAGCAGAGCCCAAAATGAAAATGAAGTATCAATCGTATCCACTATCGTTTCTCTAACTGGTTCTAGAAACTTCTAAAAGATTTTTCATCCTATTTTTCACCAACATGTAAAATACGGTTTAATGGGTCCCAAAAAAGTGGTACTGAACTTAAAAAGGAAAATGTTATGTGTCAGGAAACCTTGCCGTAGCACTCCAGCCACGGCAAGTTTTCCTCTGAGCTATTAGGGCGCTTAGTGTCTATAAATGTCTGTGTCTTATTTTCTATTTGAATATCCTTAAATATCTATTGATCTGTTTGTGTCTTCCTTTGCACTGTAAGCTTCTCTGTTTTATAGATCATGTTCTCTCCAGCTTTGTTTCCTCCATGGCAGCCTCCTAGCCCTCCCTTCACACAGTAGGCACTTGCCATTTGATGACTGATAAGTAGGATGTCACGTGAGAAGCTGCAGACGAGAAGTAAATTAAGACTAAGCTAGACAGACTGCGCATCCAGGATAAACAGCACGAGGCAACATTTATGCCTTTAAGCTTCTAACTTCACTTCCAAGACTGACACAGAGATCTAAGTTGAAACTTGACTCCTAACCCAAGACAAGTCTTTCCCACTTTTAACACCTGGCATCTTCCCAGAGGGCCACCCTGCGATCATTCTTCCTTCTGAGACGCCTATTTCCACATACCTCTCCCTCCTCCAAAGCCAAGGAAAGCCAGAGCCTCGATCGGGGACTAGATCTTTCGGGAGTGCAGAGAACAGGAAAATGGCCTGGGTGACATTATTCTGAAGACAGCACAGGTACCATGTCTGTGGATAGCTTGCCCATAAAATGACAGTTTTGTCTAAAAGCCGTTTTCCTGGCCACGCCCTCATCAGCAGCTCATTGTTTCACGCGTGCTGTCTAGGCTTCTGATTGGCTGGCACTGCCCTGCCTCCCCTCCCCCGCCAGTCCCAGAGGCCTAGTGCTCATGCCTGGATGGGCTGTTTCAGGTCCTCTTGTCTGTGTGTGGGGTAAGGGTCAGTGAAATCAAGCAACAGTTGGTAGGTGACTATCATAATGACAAGAATCTCTTGAGCAAGCAAACACCCAGTGTTAGTCAATAATGATTTGGGCCTTTCCCAGGTCCTGTGAAATTCACCAGTTGCAATGCACTCAGTACTCAGCTTAAGGGGTTTTTGTGAGGTAGATATTTGACCTGTCCTGTCTGGCCAAGCACACAGTCCGAACCAAACTGACCCCAAGATAACTTGCAATCCCATGTGGAACTGGATGTGAGTTTCTTGACGTAATGTGACACTGGTGAAATGTTTTCGGAAGGTAACATATTTTCTAGCTGTTCATACGTATATTACAACTACAATGAACATTTAATGACACACATAAAACTGGCATTTAAAAATCTGAACTGAAAAAGCGAGTGAACATTCTCAAATAAAGCCCAACCCTGTAATTAAATTTACTTTGTGTTTCAAAATGTTGTAAAACGTAGTTGACTTAAAGTAGGGAGAAAAGGGCTCACTTAATTATGTTTCTGAGCGAACTGACCAGTGTTGTGAAAACCAGTCTTAATATAACTAGAATCATTATCTCATAATTAAACAGACCCCTTGGGGAGAAGCCAGCCTTAGCAAATGCCAGAGCTTTCTATTTCTGTGCCATTACACAAGCAGCTCCCATAGGAACGGCTTTGCTTTACAGAGAGGGACATGGGCTTTGAGGTCAATCTGTTAACATTCAACTTTTCACTGTCATTTTAACAACTGAAAAAGACCGTGTTCACCGTGGAGAAACGGCAGCACCGATGCACCCTGGACCGACACTTCCCTGACGCATGGCAGCCGCGAAGATAGTCAGATTAAGCAGTTCCCTCTCACTGAGCCAGCGTTCTCCGCCCTGCCGCCGCCGGGACCCCACCCCACACAGCTGGTCTCCTGCTTTGACCTGCGAAAGCTTCCAGAGTTCCAGCAGTTATTACATCAGAAGGTGGACAAACAGTTAACATGCTATATCCTTTCTGCAACTAAGTCAAAACTTCCTTTGTCTAAGAAAGTACTCTCTGGATCTACCTTCAATTACTAAGCTTATCATTTTCTAAAACTCTCCATTTATTTAACACCCTTCATGGACCAGGCACTGATTAAACCATCTCGATTAATCTTTACAATGATCCTACGAAGTACGTGCTATTTCTACTCTGAAAATACTGAAGCTGGGAGACAAAGGTTAACAAGGTCTCATGGTTAGTGTGTACGTGGCTGTTGAGCTGGGCCCAGGCCTGGAGACCTGGTATTGAGGAGAGGACGTAATCAATAGGACTTGTTTGAAAATGTGGCTGCAAAATTCAACCCAACTAGACTGACCAAGTGAGCTGTACTATCTTGAAAGGTATTCTTACCACGCTCCTTACCTACACTGGAGGAAGTTTTTGAGAATAGGTATGAAACTGATCACTGGACTATGTGTCCCAAGAGGTAGCGAGAGTTTTTGATCGGATATATGTTCGGGTCATTTAATTTTTAAGATTCAGTAATGGGACGGATGAGGTTTAGGGCAGGAAGGAAGCATGAGATGGTTTGTCAATGGAACTTCTGAGAAACAAGAGGATTGTCTGTGGTTGCATTGAAACGCTACAACTAATTTGACTGGTGGGGGGAGAGCTAAGAGGAGTGTCCCGGTCAAGATGGTGGAGTAGAAATATATCATATTCTTTTTAAATAAAAAAATATTCTATAGAGATAAATAAAAGTGTGTGTGTGTGTGTGTGTGTGTGTGTGTGTGAGAGAGAGAGAGAGAGAGAGAGAAGAGAGAGAGAGAGAGAGAGAAAGAGAAAGAGAGAGAACGAGAACACCCATATAAGAAAGAGCAGGTTTTAATGAAAAGGAAGTAAAACATACATTTTCATTAACTTTTTTGTGTCTATGGCATATTTCATCATAGATACTTTTCCTAACACACACCATGTATGCACACATGTGCCAAACTAACTTAACAGTGCGACTTATAAAAATAAAGCGTAAGAATTTGACCCTTAAGTACACTCTTTTGCTAATGTCAAATCCTCTAGTCCTTCCTCCTTAAAGCTGGACTAAGCTGAAGGGATAAAGAAAAAAGTGCAATGTTTTCAACTGCTAATTGCCGAATTTTGATTGTTATATTTTTATTGAAAAAGTTCTTTTGTCACTTGCTTTGTCAAATTTAGAAAGAACTTACTTTGCTGATTCCTCTGACTACGGTTCTGACCAGGACAGGCTTTACCAGGATTTTCAGAAGAAAACTCTGTACACCAATTGGAGCTCAGATCCAACAGACTGTTAATTATTTCTTGTATGCAGTAATGTGTGTCTTCACTGTGCAGCAGATGACTTCACCTTTCAACTCTCTTTTGACTCGACTGAATGTGTGTGCTCCTACATGCACACACACCTTGGACGGCTAGAACAGGAGGCGGCCAGGGGCATGTCTGAGCAACTAGGATTTATTATGGGCAAATAGCAGGGGAAAATGTTACTAATATCCATAGATAAGTTCCTTAAGTCATGTGTAAAGAGACACTGCTATTAAAAATGTGCTTTATTTTTTGGTGAATCAAGTACTAGCTCCAAATTAAATGAGTTTTTTTATGCCTTCCAATTGTTAGCACAATTAGCATCACCTTACCAACAACCAAACAATAAATCAAACTAGGTCCTACTGGTTCTGTCCACATCTATGTTGTCTGAGTGATCAAGAGCTCTTTTATTTGTTTGCTTTAGCTTTCAATTCTTGGTTATATCTGCAAAGAAAACAGAAAAATAATCATGAATCACAATAGATAAATGTATAATAAGAAGGGAATGACAAGCATATTCCGTCTCTTCTTTTTCACTAGTCGAGAGAATTTATACTTGTAAATACAACCTTTCCAGGGCCTTACAGTTAGAAATAAGCAGAAGGGAGAGTGACTCAAGAACTTTATTTGCAACTGGCTTCTAACTGCCTGAAAATTTTAACAACTTAACTGAGATATAGTTTCCTGTACAGAAGCATTATTTTAATTCATGTTTTCATTCTTGAACTATACAAGAGTAAGACAAACATGTGAACATATGTATAAAATTTAGCAAAATGTGGTCATCTAGATCTTTCCTGAGAATAAATTCAACTAGGAAGAGATCCTGGTCTAATCACTAAAAATAAAATACACTCCTTTGATGCAGGAAGGCTACTGGGCTAACGAGATGTAAACACAAGTTAACTGAAGCTGAGGACTATATTTTCAATTCTCATCAATCCAAAGAAGAATGAGCTGCGAAGCCACAGAGCTGTTCCCTTTTAAAACGCCCCGAACTTCGGTGACTGTTCTTCCCAGCTTCCGGTGGAGTGGAGAACAGTACATGCGCAGGCAGGAACGCCTTCCTCCGTGAAGCCCACCACACCTCCTAGGTTTCCCAAAAGGTCCTGATTTCAAGTACCAGATAGTGTTTTCCTAAATGCTCAAGTCTAATATTTGTATTTCTAACTAAATTTCTCAATCTACTATTATAACAGAGAGATGCCAAAAATCCTTTTGTCAAACTGTATTTGAATTTCTGATATCGGAAGTAATAGTTCTGAATATGGCACTTAGCATCCTCTTAGTTATGCTTTCATGAATTAACCTAAGGTAAAAATGAGATGGTGTATGAGAAAACTACTTCGTGAATAAAATTACTGTAAAGTTTATATTGCTATAAATAGGCCCTAAAATGTTTGTGAGGCGCACTGTAGAATAAGTGAGTTGTTTATTCACCTGTCCATTATGTGCTAAACAATTATAAAAGGATTAATTATAAAGCTGCTAGTTAAACTAGGGGCGGTAAAGATGAATAAAATAAAATGCACTACACTCTGCAGAACAGAATACCTTCTGAAAGGCATGTAAGTCATAACTCAATATTTTCTATTTTTTTAATTGAGATCACTCCATGTCTTTCAGCCAAAGAAAGCTGTTATTCACGACACTGCTTTGTAATTTAGGACGGGCCCATCTTCAAAGCCAGCGGCTGCCTCTAAGATGAGCTCATCACAGTGTTAGCCAATCGCTGACGAAGATGTTAAGTGCCGAGTGAGCAGGTTCACATTTCCAGAGCTCACAGAGCGCTTCCCAAGGAAACCCGTGGCCTTGCTCTAAACGTCATCCCCAATGCGTTTTAGTCCCACTTTACCATACACAGCTAAGAGTAAGTGATAAAAGGCTCATGCAGAAGATTACTTAGGATATCATAAATTGTATGATATCTTAATAAGAGATTCTACGAAAGCGCTATACATCTAGATAATACAAAGATTTATAACCTAGGTAACATGCTGCTTAATACCTTTAACTTAAACCCCGAGACTTTTCTAGAAATGTGAAATTTCTGCTTTAGGCACATCCCACCTTAGTATCATACATGAATCTTAAAAAAAAAAAAAAGCACTGCCTCTGGGCGGCGTCAGAGACAGATGTGTTTAGGCCCTTGCTCAGCTCACCTCCAAATACGAAAGAGCTGAGAGGCTCCCGCTGCCCCGACGAAGAAGTTAACAGCAAACAGACTCCAGTTTTTTGGAATAATTACAAGCGAGTATCTTGACCAAATTAACCCTGTTGAAGCAAAATATTTTTTGAAACATAAGTATTGCAGTAATATCTTATCTGAACGTTTAACATTAGTGTAAAACAATTATAAATAAGATGACGGCGACATAACGCAGGATAAAGGACAGAGGGAAGCTATGCTCTGAGTCTTTAATAAAGTTGCTATGATTCAGTGTTACACAAAATACTCAGCTCCTACATCAAAGGGAAATCTTTATAGGGCAAACAAATATTAACTGGAACTTTCCCCCCTACTTATAAAAATACGCTCATGGCAAAAACTTGAAAAACAGAACCCATGCAGATACTTATTCACAGAAACCCTCTGTCTTCTTCATCTACAATCTAGTAACTCCCTAGTTTGTCTCATTCCTGTGTGTGTATTTCAAACATTAAATTGTTAAAGAAATTGAAGTAAAATAAAACAAAAAATAGTGAATATCCTATATGGAACATGGAAGATTCTCAGTTAATGTACCTGTAGCCATCAAAACAGCAGATTGCCCTGTGCTGAGTTTCTCTGCAGGTCTGGCCATGTCAGCTAATCCAGCACACACCAATCCCTGGAAACAAACAGTAACACACAGGAAGGAAAAAAGCGTCGTAAGTGTCAGGTAATGGTTCTGAACTTTAAATGAAACACAAAGCTATCTAAGAGGTTTCCACATGATATAATTTTAGTATCCATGCATTAAGAAAATGTACATCAAGACATACAGCTACAACGAACTCAGAAATGCCTTTTAAATTACTTTGTCTTGTGCTAACCACATCAAGCAGCCTGGCATATCTGAAAATCGGCAGCGTATGTGTGTCTGTCCCACAAGCACTTCTTTCACATGTGAATTCATATATTCTTTACACACGTCGGGAACCACTGGTGGGAGGATAACCGAAAACTAGGGTAATTTGTGTCGAGCCCTCCTTTCATGTCTCTTTTTAAAAGTGGAAGTATCAGAAAAGCTGTTAGAACTTTAGTTTCTTGGTCAGATCATTTTTCTTTAATGTCAAAGTACAGATGGTCTGTTCTTCTCTGCTGTGTTAACACTTTTTAACGGAATCATCCCTCATACTCTACTGTCAGCATCACTCACGTAGTAATGAGTCCTCACTAGAAAGTTCACTATGCTACTCTTCTGAGATCAGAATACATAATAGAATGATTTTTATTGATGGAAAATCCAAACCGACACGAAACAGCAGAGACTAGCAGAGAGAGCCCGTGCACCCGTCCCCAGTCAGTCGCCATTGCTGAGATCCTGCCACGCTGGCTTCGCCTCGCCCGCACACCTTCTCCCCTTCCCTTTAAGTATTTTAAATCAAATCCTAAATATGTCATGAGAGAATATGTTTTTAAGAAATTATTTTCCAGTTTTACTGAGTTTCTTAAAGATGCTCTTGCATGCAAATATAAATTAGAAAGGGTTTTCCTCCTAAATAGAATACACATATACTTGTAAATTTATACACAGATTTCAATCAAATCCAAATGGTTTTGAACCAATGAAGTCAACAGTCCAAGAAAGCAATGATTAAAAAAAGGGCAAAAGGTTAAATACTGGAGTACAACTAGAGGTAAATCGTGTCATCTTCCACTCACGGTCCTCTGATTTCCTTCCCAAATGTTCCTAATCACCCCTCCTCCATTCCTTCCCGGGTCCCACTGTACTGTTTCTCCGGTTCACATCTGTTTTAATTCGTCAGGGTGTAAAACTGCTTTGTAGAGAGGAAGAAAGGGACTGGTTCCTACTATTATTCCACAGGGTCCACACTGTACAGTAGTACCCTCTGGCTTGCTGAACAACCTCAGAAGAATGCAGGCTGTATTCCAGCATTCTCTTTTGGAGGAAGCCAGTGTGACGTTTTCGTTTATGCTCACAGTATACACTTTGTTTTCCTGGACATGTAATTGTTCTCTTCCATGAAAGTCTTGAGCTCGCTTTGTCACGGTTCTAAAAAACCCTTTCTACTTCTGCATCACTCTAACCTGGTGTAAATTATATTAGAAAATCTCACTGTGAATCTAATCTCTGCCACTTACTAGCTGTGTGACTTTGGTCAAGTTACATAACACTTTGCCTTAAATTCCTCATGTATAAAATACATGAGAATATTCATTGCTACCCTTTGCAAAAGTGATATATGATTCCATGATATAACATGCTTTAAAAGTATTCAGCGTAAAAGTATTTAGCAGTGTCTAGAAAATATTATTAACAAAAAAAATAATAGTAGCTTATATCTTTAAGGCAGCAGAGATAAAGGGATATTAGACTCCATATCCTTTCCCACATTACCAACTGCAGGGTAAGGGGCAGAAGGTCTGTGTTCCTTTTCATCTTTATTCTGAATTTTATTCAAATAATAGAACTGCAAATTTGGAGAGTGCTTAGAGTATAAGATTATATACCACAGACAGGTATTAAAAATATGCATGGGTTATCCTGAAAGTTTGATTTATTCCTTAGGAGAAAATATTAAAAATTAGCTACACCAAATGGGATACTGCTCAAGAGTTAAGTATAACCCAGTCTGTACAAAAAGACTTTGAACAGAAACAAAGCGGCTCTCTTAACTGACCTTCGCGCAGCAATCTGCTCGGGCTGGTGGACCATCTCCATCCCTCCCGTGAACAGGCTAACGAACGCCCGTGGCATGCGGACGCTCACTGTGAGCGGGCTGCTCGTGCTGTGCTGCCCACATGCTGCTCTGGCTCCACGGCTGAGCCGTATTTTTATCAAGTCACTGTGTTTGTCCTCAGACCCGTTTATGCCATTTTTGTTTGTTACATAATTTTAATGAACTACTAGGTAAACAGGTGAAATGCAAAAAGTAGGTTGTTATTTCTATAAAAACTAAAGCGACTGTTTTGAAAAGACTGAATAAAGGCAAGTTGTTAAAACTCACTGTCAAATTCGCTTTGAACGAGGCAGATATAAAAAAATTCAAGGGAAAGTCATAAAAATCCAGCAGGTTTCTCTCGCCATATGTACTATTATGGAAGTGCCTATGAATTTGCTCTGCTTTAAAGAAAATTAAACTGGAAATTACATGGGATGCATGATGGCATAATTCATCCAAGAGAGAAGATGTGAAACTCAAAATTAGTGGATGCAGACACAAAGAAAAGCTTTGGCCTTGAAGATGACTGGCAAAGAATATGTTTTTATTCTTTAAGTTAAAATATTTAAGGTATGTAGTGTTGTTTTTAAGATTATCCACTTTGACCTTAATGATTATTTGGTTTCAATTAAAGTAGCTAAGAAGGACTCTGTGGCAGCAGCAATTTTTGTGTGTTATGCATAGACTACCACAGATTAATGACCAGATGCTCTGGAAGAAGAAAACGCATTAATACGCACAAAAAGTAAATATCTAACAAAAGATGTCTCCCCTCCAGGGGACAAGGCACAGGAGTTTCCATTGCGATGCTGTCATCAGTAGACTCTGGTATGATTTCAACATGAACTTAAAATAGATGTTTTTAAAGGAGACAGTCAAGAAGACACGATGAGTGTCTAATATTGTCAGCGTTTCAAACACTGATGCACCAAATCAAAGAAACACAAAAGCTATTGATAAAATCAATGAACTTCTAAATTGTGGCAAATTTGAGGTAAAAGGGGACCCCAAATTTATTGTAAATAGATTAAGTTCTTATTCTTTTAATAATGGCGCTGGAAACAATGCCTCAGGAATCAATTCCACTTTATAGATATATAATTGCTGTATAATTTTATGTGTGGTAGAGAGAGAAGAGGAAGGAAGTAATCATATACCTTCTATTAGTATGGGTTGTGGTTTCTTTTTTTGGCATACCGCACTATTTTTGAAAGCTTAGAGTACGAGCATAACCATCAAAGGTAATATATTACACCTTTTTTAACTGATAGATGACTTTTTCTCAATACACAAATATAAAAAAAGAACTGCTCTCTAGTTCTCTCTAAAATATAGCTCACAGCCACTATCTAATCTTGTTATGCTATAGATGAGGATGTAAACTGGCAGGTTTAATTTGCCTAAGGCCTACAATTAAAGGAGAGCCACCTCTAGCTCTAACATTCTTAACCACTTAGATTTACAATGGAATTTTTGAATTGTTTCAACAAATTTAAAATAGTACATTTAAGAGAATTAAAATAGCCTACAAATCAACAATAAAAACAACTTGATTAAAAAACATGCAAAGGGCCTTAACAGATTTTTCTCAAAGAAGGTAACAGAAAGGGTCCAAAAGCACATGAAAAGATGCTCAGCATAACTAATCACATCAGGGAAACGCAGATCCAACCCAGTGGTTCCCAACCTTTTTGGCACCAGCGACTGGTGGCTGGAGGAATAGGGGGGTGGAGTGGGAGGGATTTTGGGGACCCCTGATCAAAACCACAATAAAGTACCACTTCACACCAAGTAGGATGGCTATTATAAAACAACAAAAGTAAGAAGTGTTGGCAGGACGTAGAGAAATTGGGACCTTGGTAATTGCTGGTGGGACTGTAAAGCAGTGCAGCCACCGGGGAATATGACGGCAGCTGCTCGAAATACTAAGTATAAAATTACCAAACGATCCAACAATTCCAATTCTAGGTATATGTCCAGAAGAACTAAGAGCAGACACTGGAACAGATGTCACCACTGCTCACCGCAGCACCACTCACAACGGCCGGCCAGTGCGCGCAACCTGAGTATCCGTCGGCAGGTGAGGGCGGAAACATGCGGTGCAAACTCACAGCGAAGTATTGCTCAGACTTGAAAAGGAGGAAGCTATGCTCAGCGAGATCAGCCAGGCACAAAAAGACAAATGCTGTGCGCCCGCACTTCCTGAGTCTCCAGGACAGTCAGATTCCAGGAGACAGAAACCAGAATGGTGGCTGCCGGGGTGGGGGAAGGGGTGTAGAGTTACTGTTTAATGGGGACAGAGTTTAAGTTGTGCAAGATAAAAAAAGTTCTAGAGATTGGTTGCACAAAGATATAAATGGACTTAACACTATAACAATGGTTAAGATGCTCAATTTTATATTTATTTTACTACAATTTATTAAAACACAAATTACTGGGCTCCATCCCCACAGTTTCGGATTCAGTAGATCTGTGATGGGGTCTGAAAATGTGCATTTCTAACACACTACTAGGTGATGACAACGCCACAGGTCCAGCGATGACATTTGGAGAAGCACTGCTATAGGCCAAAACTGGCCCTTTGAACATAAAATCAGTGATTTGCTACCAACAGCCACCACGATGATTTTTTTTTTAGGGAAATGAGAATGTTCAGAATGGAAGGTGAAGGGTAAAAAGCCTTGTGTTGGGCTCAGAAGCCCTGGACTCCGTCATTTACCAAAAGGTAACATATGCTCTTAGATAAATTCTTCTACTTTCTGAGACTAACTTTCCTTGCCTCTATTTTGGTGTTAGTATCTTCAGTTCTCATACTAAATCAATAATAACAATTTGGGGAATTCTAACCAGCTTAACATTTTACTTAGTCAAAAAATTTTAGAAGTTTGTGTTCCTAGGGTTCACGATCGTAAGCTTTTTGATAGTAAATGTGTTCCCAGAAGGCCTATTATCTAAGGAGTTTTAAAAAAACCTGTGTGCTTTATGCAGTAAAAATGACACATCTGAGAATATTTGCATGAAATCATTTAGAGACATACCATGAACACTTAAAAGCACATCCCTTATAAAAATTACTTCAATTTAAAAAGTTCTTATTAGAGAATTTTTTTTTCAGTAGCTTCTGCAAAAACTCAAGACTTACCCATTTCATAATTGGAGCCCAGAAAAAAACTGTTCTGGGACCTAAAAAAAAAAAAAAAAAAAAAAAAAAGACAAATTTAGAAATAAATCAACTACTCAACGACTTTATACATATCTTTTAATACCCATCACCACATTTCAAATACCCAAAGATTTATCAACCTACTCTAATCATTTTTACTATGCTTTCTGGATACTTTGTATGTGAGTTAACCTTTAGAAAGTTGCCAGAGTATCACTCTTTCATATAAGCTGTTCTGACCTCCTTGTCAATTATTTGTATTTTTGCAAAAGTATCACGGAGATGGTTTTGGAAACCGTTCTGGTGCTCTGCATTAAACATGGAACTTAATGTTAGTTCACTGATGGGTCACTTCCAATCAGAGCAATTATAGGTTTGCTTTGACACGGAAGGCGAGGGCAAGGCGTTCACTGATCTCCGGGGCATCAGGCTGGCTTCACTCAGGGCGGCGTGAGGCTCCGGATGCTGCTTAGACCATGGCACTCCCGCTTGGCTCCTGCAGTCTCCCCTTAAGGCTGACGCTGTGACACTGGTCCTCTAAGTCAACCTTTCCAACCTTGCTGATAATCTCATTTAGCTTGAGCTTCTGTGATTCCCACCATCACGTCTGGCTCATTTTTGTCACGCATAAAGTCTCTGGTCACGGGCTGTGTCAATCACTAAGTTTATTTTTTATACCTGCATGAAGCTTGGCTTCATCACTTAAGGGTAACTCAGCACAGGTGTTTTAGTCTCTGTCTTTGAACTCCCAGACTCCTCTCTTCCTATTTCAAAACTGACATTTCCTCTTTTGCTGCCCAAAAATTATTTCCTGAGCAATGCCTTTAGACTCTGGTTTCTCTGTGAGCTTAAATGGGTGATCCTTCAATGGTTAATAAACAGTTAAGCTTTTCAGTAGGTTTGCCTGGCAATTTATCCCAATTTGTCCTGAGTTAGGTGATAATTTTAAAACATTAACTGCCCTCCTCCCCCAACTAACCAAACAAAAACACTTCAAGCATCAAATTATGGTTGCTAAAACCTGGACCAAGAGAGGTAAGAATAGTTAATTAGTGAATAATTTTAAACTATAAAACAAACCCTAAATTAGTTTAACAACAGCTAAGTATAGAATTTTAAAGTGTCAGTAGCAAATATATATATATATGCGCTATTTTAAATTTCTAACTTTTCTGAGATATGAGAGGATGCTGACAAGTGACAAAAAAATCAGAATTAGATATCTATAAATGCAAATAAGGAGTGTTTTCTTCATTGTTAAAAAAAGGGGGGGCTGGTAACTGACTAGTAATACCCCTGATCATGCAATAGGTCAACAAAAATTGCAAAGAAATCTTATTTTAGTTCACCTTTCCAATTTATCTTAGCCAATCATTTGTTACCTTAAGAGAAAAATACATCAAATACATTTAGACATGTATGAATTCAGGTATAGAGGCTGTCTTCCTGAAAAATACAATCACTTGACAGTAGATACAGTAATGAGAAAATATTCCAACTTACTTCAACATTTCTAAAACATGAAGTTTTAATAAAACAAAGCATTTGGAAATATATATACTCAAACAGTGACGACAGGTCACACATGTCATTCTAGATCTGGGAAAACCAGGTTTATATTCCATATAATGACACACTTATTCTCACGGCTATTCATTAATAAATAAGATAATTAAATAATTATGATACCTGAAGTGATTATAATACCTTAAAAATCAAGATAACCAGAAGTGTACTCTCAGAGAGTACCTAGCTAACATTCATTACGAGGAATGGAAAAACTTGATTAGGTGGAAAATTTGAACTGCTGAAATATATTGAATAAAAATCATCTCATAAGAAATCTAATTTAGAGGGCAAAATGAGAGAAATGTGTCCCCATCAAATACAAAGACAAAGAGTTAACTAACAAGACATTTTCATCTTGTTGCTTAGAAATCTACTCTTGGAAGTTGAAAAAGGCTTCAAAAGCTGACAAATTGGAACTATCAAACAAGTATTCAACAAATACATATGTATATATATTTAAAACTATAAACTACTTTCAGGCATAACAAAAAACATAGAAAATAACGTAATGGTCATTTTCTTGTGTGTTGTTAACAGGTTTGTCTTAAAGTGAAACTGACGTTTTTTAAAATTCAAACTTTTATTGAAGAATTTGAGAAATTCTGCAAGAGGATATCAATATTTAGCAGACATACATTTTCAAACAAATTAACAAATCTAGTTGCCTCGATCATCTTTGATGAATCTGTTGATAAAATAGTCATAAATTTACCTCCTAATTTCCGCATCTGAGAGCAGTTACTGTTAATGACACAAATTCTATGCAGAAAGTATGTCATTGATTGAATGTATGATTCTCTCCCTAAGGAAAGATTTTCTTCTTGGAACAGAATAAGTAACCTTTACAAACAGGCAAAGACACATACAAATACTGAATTGATGTGCTCACTATATCCCAATGTGAAAAATAACGTTTTTAATTGAATGTGCTCTATTACCTCTTCCTAGCTCTTTCATACCATTTCTCTATGGTTTGCTACTTTTCAAAATCTCTCAACATTTCTCTTAGTTTCTTATATTATGCAAGTTGACTTGTTCACTATCATGTGACAAACTACAAACCTTAGAATTTGTAAAGGTTACTCTTTGACACAAATATTGACTGCCCAAAATTCCTATTTTTATTTGTACTAAAGTTATTATGGTTTCACAGCAAGAATATGACTAGGCTACCGTTTTAGAGCTAAATAATCTTTAGATCTTCTGTATATACTTGTCAGTGATAAAATCAAATCTCAAAAATTTAGAATTGGCAAGATGTGATATCCAACTATTAATACCCTAGCCTTGCACATTATTGTAAAAACCTCCAGTAAGTGACTCTAGCCTAATGTTTAAATGATTCAATAACAAACTATTATGCAAAAACTTGAATATACACTCTAATAACTCCTGAAATAATCAATGTTTCCTCAGATTTTATTCAACACTAATTTATCAACAACTACATTTTTCATGCTTCTCCATTTCTACATTGCTGTGCATACAACTTTTTAATCACAAATACTTTCTCAGTGACAGGTGTTCTCACTCTGCATATTGGTCAGAAGCTTAGGTGGGAGGGAACCAACACTGGTTGAGAGTCTGAGTGTTTGCTTATCCTATCATTTAATTATCCTAACAATCCTTAAATGGTGATAATTATTATCCCCATTTTATAGTTTAGAAAACTAAGTCTTGAGGCATTTAAGGTAAAGATCACATAGTCAAGATTCAAACCTCAGTCTGTCTGGCTTCAAAGTTTATGTTCCTTCCTCTATACAGAAAAGGGATCATAATAACGGAATTAATACAAGAACATCCAGACAAAATGTACAATTCACAAATGAAAGGTAACTCCTCTTCATTCTTAAAGTTGAATAAAAAAGTATCACAAACAATGATTAGACGGTCAAAGCCAAAACCTTGGAAAAGACCACTATAAAACTACTCTCCAGTTCTCTGCTAAGTAGTTTTAAATCACTCCTCCTTCACCCTGACCTTACCCTACAGCCCAAACACCACTCCTTTTAAGGGGTCAAAAGTGACTCCACAGAATTCAGTTGACCCTCAAGTGCAGATGATTACAGAAGCATTGCCTGATCTTTGCTCCTGATAATCTTTGCCACAAGACGGCACAATTCCAAATATTTGAGTGTTAAAGGAACTAAAAGGCAAAATAACTCTTTCAACTATAAAAACTTCTCCTGAAAGATCAATTTTATAAAGTATTACCCCCCAAAACAGTTCTTTCCAGTATCGAACTGGAAATCATATTTAGTACTAACCAGCTCAGACTCCAGAGAGTTGCTTCACAGCCACCCAGGTATGTGGGAAAAAGTCAGCCTTCCTAACCAGACCAAGTGCAGCAACAGACCTAGAAATGTGGGAAAAAAGGGCCCCCTTTTGGGTTGCACTTCAGTATTTCAATTTATAATACATTTTCTCCTTTGCAAAGTCTTCGGCTTGAAAGAGACCTGAAGATATACCCTGGTTTTAGTTCCCGGCCAAGTATTATTACAGTCTATTTTATAGAGAAATCTGGATCTTAAATACAGCGTGGGAGAAATCTGGATTTTAAATACAGCGTGGGAGGTGCTGGATTCTTCCTGTTTCTTACAGAAATATTTTTTTCAAGCACAAGGACATTGTTTCCCAGCAGGAAAAGAGAGTGCTAACATTTACTGAGCATGTACGAAGAACCGGGCGTATATGTTATATTTAATTCTCACCTTAACTGCATTTTAAAATAATTAAAAATTTTTTCAACTACAGTCGACATACAATATTATATTAGTTTCAGGGGTACAACACAGTGACTAGACGCCTTAAGCACATTTTACAGAAACTAAGAATACGAGGTTTTGTCCAAGGTCACACCTACGGTAAGTGGCAGGGCAGAATTAAACCCAGGTCTGTCCGCACAAAAAGGTCCTGGGAGAGCCTGTTGGGGATTTCGTAAATAAAGACAGCCTTAAACAAGCTGGACCCATGGGGCGGGGGATGAGCCTGAACCCGGTGCAGCATCTGCAGGCCTCTGCCAGCTGGAGCCGAAGGCAGGGTGACCTCCAAGCCCCCCGCCTCCCTTCCCGCGACGAGGCAGCTCCGCTCCGCGCGGGGTCAGCATGCCACCGCTCGGGGAGGGAAGGAGGCCAGGACGACGGTTTCCTGCTGGCCCAGACCCCTTGGTGGCCGCGGAAACGGAGAACAGTCAAGCTCTGGGGCCCGGCCAGGTTTGAATCGAGCCTAAGGGATGGGGTGCTACGACAAGGGTCGCGAAGGTCTGTGAGAGACGGCGAAAGGCAGGGCGGGGGGGAAGCAGACGGAGTCACTTGATGGGGACGGGCTGGGGCTGTGGGTGACGCCTCCGGCGGCGGAGCTGTCACTGGGCCCCCAAAGGTCTGCTCTAGGAGGAGAGGCAGGGAAGCTCTCGGCGGGAGCCACTCTGGGTCCCTTACCTGCCGGGTGGTTGTACAACGGCCTCAATTTCTCAGGCAGCAAGAACTCGACTTTATCGAGGACCCGGTGGTAGGTGGCCCGCAGGCCCCGGGCGCCGGCGGCTGACATGTCTGCAGGCGGGTCGATCGTGGGTGGCCGGGGGTCCGCGCGCTCGTCCCCGGCGGACTACGAAGGGCAGGCGGCTGGTCAGTACCCTCTGCCTCAGAGCCTCGCGTCCTCCTCTCCCCTCGGGGTGCCCTCCCGCGGCTCAGCCTGCGCCCTGCGAACCACCCACCCAGGGCCCCCGCCCAGCGAAGGCTGAGGAGGCGGAGGCTCCGCGACTGCCCGCCCCGGGTCGGCCCACAGCGCACCCGCCGCCGCCGAGGAGGAGGAGCCATGGCGACAGGTGCCCAAAAAATGGCCGCGGCAGGTCCTCCTGAGGTCGGCGGCAGCGCGCCTGCGCGAGCGGAGCTGCCCGCGGCGATTGGCTCGGCCCGCGGCGTGGGCGGGGCCTGGCGCGAACCTCCTTCCTGCCCTCGAGGCCATGTTGGAGAAGGGAAAGTGAAGCGCAGCCTGCTCTCAATCCCCCTTCGCTTTGATGAGGGAGGCCCGTTCTTAAAATGGGCTTGTCGGGCCTTCCCTGCCCCAACCAAAGATGCCGCCACACAACGCTCCTGTCTGCTTTGCAATGAGACTCATGCGCGAGAGCCTTCAGAGCTCGGCTGCTCCTCTCCTTTCCTCGTCTACCCGAGCCCACCTCCGCGGGGGTGAGGGCAGCCGCGGCGCACGACGGCCTCAGCGCCGCGGGCCGTCGTCATCTCGCGAGAAGGGCTCGGTCGCGAGAGCGGCGAGAACGCCGAGAGGGAGGAGTCGCGGCCGCCTCCGCCCCCGCCTCCTCCTGTCGGAGGGGCCGGGGGAGGGGACTGTCGCTGTTCTCTGGATGTTCTGGGCAGTCTGGGCAGAGTATGAGGCGAGCTCCAGCCCGGGTGCGGCCGGGCTTCGGGGCCCAGGGCGCCGCCGCTGCCGCCATCTGAGCCGCCGCGCCCGCCCGCCCGCCAGGCCCAGCGCGCGGATGGTGCCGGTGCGGCTCGGGGGCTGATCGCGTGTCCCTCCCCTCCCCTCCCCCACGCGGTGGGCTCCCCTCCCAGCCCGGCCCGGCGGAGCCATGTCTCGGGGTGGCTCCCGCCCACACCTGTTGTGGGACGTGAGGAAAAGGTCCCTGGGGCTGGAGGACCCGTCCCGGCTGCGGAGTCGCTACCTGGGTGAGCGGGGGCCCCGGGGCGGCGGCGCCACCGAAGTCGCCGCCCGGAGGTGGGGGAGGGGGCCGCGGTCGGGGCTGTTGGAGGAGGGACAGCGCCTCAGCCGGTCTACCCCGAAACGGGGGCGCTGAGGGGACCCCGGCGGACGGCCCCGCGCCCTGTCTTCCCAAGGCCAAGCCCCCCTTTGCATGCTGCCGGCCGCCGCCCCTGCTGGGTTTTCCTCGAGGGGCCGGACCGGGGCGGCCGGTACTGGGGCCAGGCAAGGTGTTGGGGTCGCATCTGGAGTGGGACTCGGAGAAGACTCGCCGGACCTCACGGAGCGTTTGGGGCGAAAGTTGGCGCTCTCGCTCTTTCGCCAACGCTGTCCCCGCTCGGCCGAAGGACCGGAGTGTTCGCTGACACCCGCTGCGCTTCAGCCTCCGGAGGGTTCAGGTGTCGGCTCCGGAGCGGTGACCACCCTCGGGGACTTCACGCTCCAGGCGGACTCCGCGCACACTGCCCTGCGGCCCGGAGCCAAACCCTAAAAGAGATCGGCGCGCCCGCCCCACCCCCGCGTGCTCTCCGGTTCGACTCCGCCGTTCAGTTGGGTTTGACCGCTTTAAGGAGGTGTAGGGTTTCACGTTCCCATTCCCACCCTTGCAGAACGCACTTGGCATTTACGGTTTCGGAGTTAAGCTTTCTAAAAACAACCTTCAGTGCTTGAGGGAACAGTATTCCACTTTTTTCGTTTCGGATAAGATGGTTTTGTGTGGATTCTGGGTCCGGTCTCTGAAACGTGGATGTAGTTACTGTGGGTCTTTTTGTTTTTTTTTCTTGAGCATTCTTTTCGTGACTCTTTATTTTTTTCTCTCTTTTTTGAAAATAAGACGTCATTTAAAAATGTATCCCCAGTTTTGCCACTTTTTGCTAGATACTTATCGATGTCATTCGGTTTTGACTTCGAGTCAATAAAAGAAAATGAAATCTCATTACATCTAATAGTTCTAGTTTGTAAATTTTTCGGGAGAACTTGGAAGCTTTTTTTTTTTCTTATTCTCGGTTTTTAGTGTCTCAAGTGACATATGAATACATTCTGGTTTAAAAAAATAAAAATAAAAACAAAGCAAAAACCCCTTTGATCTTTCCCATTCCGTTTTCAAACACAGCGTGTTATGTCTCCTGAGTATTTGTCCAGACCTTTTTCTTTGCATTCTTAAAGCACGTATTATATATAGAAGTGTCATAGTTGTGTGTACGTGTGTGAGTGAGTGTGAGAGACCTGTATATATGGTGTCGTACAGTAAACATTGTTTTGTGACTTGCTTTTTCTACACTTCATCTTGGAGATCTTTCCATGGCATTAATATATAGGTTTCTATATTAATGTTTTGTTATGCTTTAAGTAGTTCAGATAGTCTGTAATAGAGTCAGTGTAAATTAAAACCCTGTATTTTCTTTTTTCCTTCCTCCTCGGTCACCTCCCTAATGGAATGCTATTGAGGAAAATTGGAGAGTAAAGAGTCCACTGACTTCAGTAGAAAGTAAATGACTTTAGTAGAAAATCTAAATGATAAATCTGACTTTAGTAGAAAACCTAAATGATAGATTTTCAAATATACATATATAGCTACAGGGAGTTCCTTATCTTAAATAATACTTGAAGTGTGCTAATTATAAAGCATTTATAATTAGCACATTCTTACAACAACTTCTTTTAAAAATGGTTTCTGAGTATTTGGAAATAGCTTGTAAAGTCATTTCTTAGCCTTCTAGACCTTTACACCAGTAGTTTATCTGACTCTTCCACACTACAGTGCTAATCTTGGTTTGGCATTTAGGAAACAGCAAATCCACATTAGTAGTGCCTGAATTAAAGAGATTTTTAAAAATAATATTTTGAAGTACTCTTATAAAGTCTTTCTTTTAAAAAGTGCAAGTCCAAGGGTTTTAGAAAGTAAATAGATTCTTGTTTTGAGACTTCAACAAACATTTTTATTGTTTATCTACAGTATTGTAGGTTAATTCTTTTTCTAATTTATTTTCATTGTTGTATTTCTAATGAATTCCTGCTAAATAACAGTAAAATTGGGATAGAACAAATTGATAGATTTTTCTTGTGACATTTACATTTCAGATTATTTTGCCATAGAATGTTTTTCCAATAGTTGTATTCAAGCTTTGCAGTTGATTTTATTAAATTTAGTTATTTCTTTTCCTCCCATAAAAGACAGTTACAGTTCACAAAATTTTCTTATATTGTGGGAATGAAGAAAAATAATTTGTCATATGTTATTTAGGAGAAAAAATATGTTTATATATAGCCCCAAATTCACAAGGTTCACCTGAACCAATGGAATATTGTTTTAGCCTAGCAAGGATTTCCAGAGAGTAGGTCAGGGATTGTCATCTTTATGAGCCTGATGTAAATTTCACCGTTGGATTTATTTTTTAAAATAATAATTGTCAAAGTGTGGAGATACTGGTAGGTTTAAATGTTTCAGAGCTCAAGCTACTGTGTACTGAGATAGGGTAGTGCTTTTGGAATTCAGTGGTTATAATGACAGCCACATGTCTTAGTGAATTTATACTATTTTATAAAGACAAACATTGTTTATAAAAGAAACTCACTTCTGCACATTTCTTCTATTAATGGTAATTGACAAAAAGTAATTTTAAAGAACTTTTTGAGGGAGTTTGCTATAATGTATAAAATGTTTAATATAAAATGTTTAAGTTATGATTAGGCACTGTGTAGGACAGTTTGGGCAGCTGTAACAAAATGGCTGTAAGCGGGGTGGCATATAAACAAGAGAACTTTATTTCTAACAGACTTGGAGGCTGGAAGGCCAAGATCAAGGTGCCCACATGGTCAGATTCTGTATCTGGTGAGGCCTGCTTCACTCTAATCCTCTGTGGCAGAAGGGCTAGGCTAGTGCCTAGGGCTCTCTTTTATAAAAGCCATAATCTAAATCCAACCACCTTGGGAGATCTCCTGATACCATCACCTTGGGGGTCAGGGTTTCAACTGAGGAATTTGCGGTCGTGGAGGGGGGGGACACACACATTCAGACTATAGTTCGCAGCCAGTGACAACTTTATAGTCAAGATTGAAATCTTTTTGTAACAACGTTAGGAACCAATATCTGAGTTTCATTAAAGTCACTTAAATTATTCTTTTGGCACGGCCTGAGTACATATATGTTCAGATTTACCAAAGTTTTCATAATGTGTTGCCAAGTTACAATATGTTAAATGAGGGTCAGTTAATTCTGACTTTTGCCTCATTCGCTACTGAGGAAAAGTTAGTGGAAATTTGGTTTTTGTTTCTTTAGTCTTGAAATCTCAGTGAAAACTGGAAAATGATTTTAGTAGTGAAAATGTCAAATTTGAAAAATAGAATATGCCAGTAATTCCTGTAGATCACCAAAGGCAGACTGTCAGTCACAGCAACTGCAAACAGCAGGGTGGGACCACTGGGCGGTGGGTTTCACCCCTCCCTGGGGTGGGATGAGAGGGCTTAGAAGGCATAGGTGCATGTGGCACCATACACGTTACAGGTATGTTTTGTGTCAGTGTTTTTCACAGGTTTTGGCCACAATGCAGAGTAAAAATGCGTATGGCAACTTGTGATCCACACACACAACTAAAAATAAGATACTCCAAATGTGATTAAGCCTTATTAAGTGGGGTGCATTCTGATTTCTTTTCTGTATCATGTTAAAAATGTTGGTGTTGACCCAGTAGAATCTCCACGGAGTCTCTGCTTGAGGGTTGCAAAGCTGTACTGGCTGCTGTGTATTTCTTGTAATTGAATGTCATCGACTTCAGGTTAGGGCGGCAGGCTCCCCAAGTATTTATAGCAGATTAAAAAAATTTTTCTGTTTGACCACTGCTGATGGCTAATAAGGAAGTTATAAATAATGAAAGTTTTTATTTACACCTTAGAAAAATATAACTATAATAGGACACTCTTAAATCCTCATTTCTTGGAGAAATACCTGCAGTGCGATTGTTGAGTCGCAGAAGTGTGTTTAACTTTACAAGAAACTGTCGGACTTTTCCAAAAATAATTGTACTGTGCTGCGTTTCCACCAGCAGCGCTGGAGAGTCCCGTAGTTTCACATTCTCATCAGCACTTGGCATTGTGCGTCTTCCTAATTTTAGCCTTTCTAGTGGGTACGTAGAGGCATTATTTTAATTTGCATGTGATTCAGTCCAAATAGTGATGTTGTGTATCTTTTCATGGCCATCCATATGCTTTGGTTAAATGTTCAGATTTACCTTCTTAATATTGTAAGAATTCTTAATACATTCTTGATTCAAGTCCTTAATCAGATATGTATTTTGCACGTACTGTCTCCCAGTTTGTGCCTTTAGTTTTTATAACAACGTCTTTTGTAGTTTATGCTTTTATGTCCTGTTTAAGAATCTTTCCCTAATCCAAGATCACAGTGATTTCTGATATGCCTTTTTCTGGAGGTTTTCTATTTATAACTCTTACAATCAAGTCTATGAACAATTTTGAGTTAATTATGCTGTGCAGTAAGGGTCAAGTTTCATTGCTTTGCACATCAATGTGCAATTGATCCAGCACCATTTGCGGAGACTCTCTTCCTCTTTGTTGAAATTCAATTGACTGTGTCCACGGAAGCCAAGTTCTCTACCACGGCCCTTCAGTGGAGGCGCCTGTCTTTATGCCAGTAGTTCATGTCTTTATGATGAGTATTGACATCAGCTGGTGTGGTATTTTGAGCTTGGTTCTCTCTCTCTCTCTCTCTCTCTCTCTCTCTCTCTCTCTCTTTTTAAGTGATTTTGGCTATTCTGGTCCTTTTCATCCCCATATAAAATTTAGAATCACCTTGTCAGTTTCTGCAAAAAAGACTGCTGGAGTTTTGGTTGTTATTGTGTGGAATCTACCTATTATTTTGGGGGGAACCGATGACTTTTATAGTGTTGAATCTTCCAGTCCATGATCATGGATCTTCTTCATTTTTAGGTGTTCTTCCATTTCCCTCAGCAGTGTTTTATAGTTCTACATTTTTTCAATGTACAAATCCTACATCGTATTTTGTATATGCCTATCCGTGTTCTGTCTCTCCTCGGAGTTTTACATCCTTTGGTGCTCAGTTTCTCTGGTTATCTTGTAAGATGCCATGGGAGCTAAAGATTACTTCAGAAGACAGTAGTGAGAGTAACAGATGCTATGTGGCTGTGACAAATGTGTCTTGAAAAAACCAATGCTTTCACTGAGAACAAAACCAATGAAGAGGAGGGGCCACAGGGACAGTGCAGGAAAAGGAGGACTTGACCTTGAGCTAGGGAAGGCAGCAAATGCAGGTGACGAAGAATCTGGCATTACAGAGAAGTAGCTCGACAGGTAACAGGATCAAGTGAAGTGAAAAATTTTGTTCAGGTGCTTTCCTCTCTGCTTCTCTGTGTCACTAGCCTTATTCTTTTCCCTTAACCACCTGAAGTTACCTTCTCTAGTGAAGTCACCTTTTAAATCATTTTTTTCTTTTCTGAAGATTAACATAAGAACAAACCCCACATGTGCACAGGGAGACAGCTAATCTTAGTGTCTGCAGTGAATCAGGCACATGTATGAGTTCTGCATATGCTGATTTACTCGGCAATAAACCTGTACAGTTGATGGTGTTATTCCCATCAAATGTGAAACTTTACCAATGTAAGAACTGAGGCTCCGAGAGGGAAAGTTGTTTTGCCCAGCCTACGTGTAGTATGTTCCAAGTTAGACATTTCAACCCTGGTGCACCTTTCTCGTCCTAAGCATCTTGGTCTAACGAGAGAGAGGTATGTGAATAATAAAGTTACAAAGCTGTTCAATAAATTACATAGCCATTAAAAATGAGCAATAGCTCTATATCTGTCATCACCGAAGGATGTTCACCTTGTATTAATGAGTGAAACACATTACAAAACCATGTCGTGATTCCTCACGTTCATTCACTGATTCAGCACGTGTAAATTGAGTGCCTACTCTGTGTTAGGCACTGTGCTAGGCCCTTTGCAATACCCGGTGAACCAAAGAGTTCCTCTCTTTGTGGAGATCATTATCTGTCAGTATAGAATGGAATGTCAAAGTGGAGGTGGAATGATAAGAGGCGACTTGGTTTGCACAGGGACGAGTCGGAAGCCACAGTGACAGGTCGGTTCACCCCCAGCAGGTGTAGCTGTCGGGAGACGGTCCTCCGTGGCCCGTGCGTTTCTGCACATCTTACGAGCAGAGGCACTGGCGGCTTTTTCTGGATGATCTTTTCAAGAATCTATGTAGTGAACAGGCTTGGAAGATAAACTAGCTCCCTCAGGGGCAGAGGGAGATTGATTTATTGTCCAGTATAATAAAGATGGCTCCCTCTGGGACGAAGGTCGGTCGGTTCGCTTGATGAGCGGTTCGGGTTCCTGCAGCTCAGGCTCCGCCAGCTGCGGCTCAGACCCACTGCGAGGCGGGCGTTGCGCCCCGGCGGCTCCGCGTCGCCCCGAGCCCCGGGACCAGTGGCCGGAGCCCGTGCCACTCGCGGTGCCACGGGCAGTAAAGTCCTTTGCTTCTCTGATGGGACGAGTGTCTTCTGCCAGCGCCCATGAAATGGCAGCTTGCAAACACGGCGCTTGTCAACAGAAGTGAGTGTAGTTTTACTTTAATTTGAAGGGGTTCCGTTTTTCGTTTTTTGTTTTTTTTTACGTAAGGTTTTTATTTTACGGTGGCTTTTAGCTCCCATTTCTTGGTAGTACGTTTAGTTACTAAAAGGGGAAAGTGGGTTGCCGCCAGTTTGTTCTAGGAGCACATTTTATGGGATGTGTGCACAATACAGCCGTTTTGAGTCCAAAGTCATGTTCAGAAATGTCATTCAGCACCTGCTGTGTCTTGCCTGCTTTATGTGCACATTTCGTAGATGAGTTCTTGACAGGAGGACTCACGTTGTCGTGGATTCTGTCACGTGTCACCACTATTTTCTGTAGGCAGAAATGGCTAGAGCTGTGTTTTCAAACCCAGATTTTAAAAGTTCGGGGAAAAAAGTTTCTAGTACTTCTTTTCACATTTTAACAAATTCTAATTGTTGTCATGTTGTTAATTTGAACTCTTTATTTCTTAAGACTTAATTGATAACAGTAGAATTACCAAACCTGCCATTAGCCAAAAGGAAAAGTTTAAAAAAAATTTTTTTTCTATTTACTATTAACATCTTTTTAAAAACGAAAATCAGATTTGAAAAGTTAAAGTACAAATTAGATGAAAACACTAATTATTTTATTCCAATAAGTTTAGGAACCATAGAGCATTCCCGCCATGTAAAAATAAAATTATTTTTTTAACCCATATGTTCATCCTCTTCCTAGCCATTTTGCCAGTTATAAGCAAGGAGAAAGAAAACAATTTGGCTTCACGAAGATCCTGATCTTTACATTAAATGGCAAGAAAACAGAGAGTTTTGCGTCTGTATCAGTGTGTGGAGAGCAAAGTCAAATTTAATTTTTTTGGGATCTCATCACCCTGATTGCTTAGCTAATTATCGCTCTTTGTCATATACTCAGCTTCCTTTCATTACAGCTTCTGAATAAACATGAAGCTTTTTGGTCCATCTTTGGACAAGATGATTCAGGGAAACCTATTCCTCTTTTTCATAGAAGGAACATGTTCTATTTTTGTAATATTTTAACTGTTCCGCTATTGATGGCCATTTAGGTTCATTTTTTCTATTTTTGCTGCCACATTTCATCATTATAGAATGAACTTTGAAATATTTTAACCTTGCTGAAACTGAGATGTGTTTAAATATAGGTGGCATCTAACAAATGCCATTTATTTTAATTGAAGATCCTATCCCAGTCTTCTCCGACCCCTTTCTTTGCTTTACTTTTCCATGTAGCACTTTTACCAAGTGCCATATTGTTTATCGTCTTTCATCCCTTACTAGATGACAGGGGTCTTTTCTAGCTTGTTTTACTACTCTTCCTGGATCCTAGAATTCACCTGGCACGAAGTGAGTACGCAGCATATTTACCGGATGAATGGATGAATGAAGGGAACATTTGAGTGTTTACTGTGGTCCAGACACTTTGCTAAGCCCTTTCTGTCCTTGAATCACTTAATCCTTGTAAGAACCAGGTACGCAGATACTCTAACGAGGAAACTAGGGCGAAGGAGGAGGTTAATTTGCCCAATATCACTCAGCTTATAAATGGAGAGTTGAAATTAGAGATTGAACCTGCCCCTTGCTAAATCCTCAGCTCCTAACTTCAACGTTACATTTTTCTCAGCAACAAATTGTAGAATTTATTGAGTTCGTTCTTTCTTTTTAAACAGGAAGAAGAGAATTTATCCAAAGATTAAAACTTGAAGCAACCCTGAATGTGCATGATGGCTGTGTAAGTAATAGCTAATTTTCAACCAAGAACGACTTTAAAAACTGTTCAAATGTTTGATGAAATACCCCAATCCTCCCTGAAAAGATCGCGACTAACTGTAATAAATTGGGAGAATAAAACATTAAAACATAAAAGTAATTTTGAATTTAGAAAAATAATGTGAGATTTAAAGTACAGATGGTTCATGTTGTTCTGTCTTGCCTGAAAGTGGAAGTCTCATTCTCTTTTGAAAATTTAGATACAGTTTACGTACCATAAAATTCACCCATTTTAACTGTGCAGTTCAGTGGTTTGTTAATATATTCATAATGTGCAGCTGTCACCATTATCTACTTCCATTATATTTGCAGCATCCAAAAAAGGAAGTCCGTACCATTTATCAGTCACTTCCACTCCCTCTCCACCTGGCTGTGCACTGGTCGGCTTTCTGTCTCTACATATATGCCTCTTCTGGACGTTTCATAAAAGTGGAATCATGTGCTGTGCAGCATTCCAGTCCGGCTTCTTTCCTTTGCGTTAACGTTTGCAAGTACATCCATGGCGCAGCCTCTGTTGAAAGATATCTGGGTTGCTTCCCCTTTGTCTGTTACGAATAATGAGACTTTCGTGTCCATATCTTTGTGTGACATGCTTTCTCTTGCGTGTATGTCTTGTGGAATTGCGGGGCCACGGGGTGACCGTTCCAGCCTTGCGGTTTTGGCAAACTTCTCCAGAGCTGCCCTGGTTTGCATCCCCACCAGCAGAGCTGAGGGCTTCGGTGCTTGGCATCCTCCCAGCTCTTTGTCCCCACCCCCCTGCTTTTTTATTTTAAGTATTATAGCTGTCTTAATAGGTGCGAAGTAGTGATTCATCATGGTTTTAGTTTTCATGAAGATTTACACCTACGTTACCTTCTAAGAGTTTCATAGTTTTGACTCTTACATTTAGATGTTTGATCATTCTCAGTTAATTTTTATATACGGTGTGAAATACAGGTGTAAGTTCATTCTTTTGTTTGTGTATATTCAAGCATCAGTTGAAAAGACTATTCCTTCTTCATTGAATGGTCTTGGACCGTTGTCAAAAATTGCTTAACCATAAATGGAAGGGTTTGTTCCTGGACTCTCTCAGCTTCATTCCATTGATGCATGTGTCTGATCACGATAGTAACAAATATCCTTGATGACTGTAGCTTCGTAATAAGTTCTCCTAATTCCTTTTCAGGTGACTTGGTGTTATGTCACTGGGTATAAAATGATTTAATTAAAATAAACTTTAATAAAACTTAAGAAAGACATTTCATTAGAAATTTCCAGAACGTTGTGTTTGCTAAATGGTAGTCAGTATGTATTTTCAGTAAACTGGTAAATACTATTTCCCAGAGACAACCTCATTAGCGATATAAATTTTGAACTATCGGTTATGTAAAAAATTGCATACTTGTTTTTATGTTCAGTTTGCCTAAATTTCTATTTTGCTTTCTTTTTAGGTTAATACAATCTGTTGGAATGAGACTGGAGAGTATATTTTATCTGGCTCAGATGATACCAAGTTAGTAATTAGTAATCCTTACAGCAGAAAGGTACGTTGTTTAAAGAATCTGTATGTATAAAGAATCTAATTGAGAGAGAGAAAATTAAGAAACTAGAAATCAAGAAATTGTAAATAATTGTAGAAGGGGCATTTGTTATAGAATGTTTTTATTTTGCTAAAATTTGTTATATGATCTGAAATTTCTTCCTAGTAGGTCCCCGATTACCTTAGGAAAACATCAGCTGTCACCCAGCCTTGGACTCCAGAATATTTAAGCATGCTTCAAAATTGCCCAAAGTTGACGTCTCAATAAACCACTCTTTGGGGAGGAAAAAGATGATGGGATGTGTTTTTTTTTTTTTTCATTTACGCTCACAGAATCTAATCTTCAGCAGGCAGTTTCAGAAACTGAATTTTATCAGTTTGCAGACGGGCTGCGTTCTGGTGACGGGCTGCGTGACACTCAGTTCAGTGCGCTGAGGCGGCCATCCGCGCTGTCATTAGGACTGTGTTCTGGTTTTGACTGGCTCCCTCTGACTTCATATACAGAAGAAGTATGCAGCTGTTTTTACATCAGTGAGAACACTGTAGATGGGGCAGTCTTATTTAATATTAATCATCTTCCAGGACAGATTGTTCGTGTTTTTCTTATTTTTCTACAGTTAGGATATTTAAATAAATGTTTGTGGTCCTTCAGCCCAAAATAGGTTCATATCGATGGGTCATAATTTTATTTCAGAGATAGCTTTACTTAATTGACCTGACTTAACAGAGGGAAACTTGATGCTTTCAAATTCTACTTTTCTTAGGTCTGTAAGTACCAGGACAACCTTTTTTTTCCCCAGTAGAGAAATTCCCTGAAATTACACACATGTGGAATGCTTTTTGATCATCATTATCAGAATTTTAATGCTAATAATATACAAAGCCCTCATCTAGGTACCAGTGAAATTTTTTCAAAGATGCAGAACTTTACCCTTTTTTAAAAAATTGTAATAAAATACGCATAATGTAAAGTTAACCATCTGAACCTTTTTCAGGAATTCGGTTCAGTGACGTTACATACGTTCACCTTATTGTGCCCCCGCCGCCCCCTTCCGTCCACTGAACTCTCTTTATCTCACAGAGCTAGGGCTCTGTCCCCATTAAACACTGAGTCCCGAGTGTCCCCTCCCGCAGCCCCTGGCAACACCATCTTGCTTTCTGTCCCTGCATCTGTCCACTCTAGTGCCATTAGCCATGAGGTCCATGTTGATGAACGTCAGATAAGTTTATACAGTATCTGTCCTGTTGTGACTGGCTGATTTCACTTAGCATAATGTCCTCAAGGCTCATCCTATTGTAGTATGTGTCAGGATTTCCATCTCTTTAAAAGCTGAATAGTATCCGTTGTGTGTATAGGCCACGTTTTATTTATTCATCTATCAGTGGAACTTGGGTTACTTCTGCTTTTACACTATTGTGAATAATGTTGCTATGAATATAAGTGTACAAATATCTTTCCAAATCCCTGATTTCAATTCATTTGCAAAAATGCCCAGTGGCATAATTTTAAAAGATCGTATTTCTCCTTTATCCGCTGATTTTTTTAAAAATGTCATTTGCTTCCTTACGTGTTTCCCAATCAGTTATGCGTGTTTGAAAAGTGGTTGTTCTTTCTCATTTCCAGTTTGAGAAATGATTATTCAGATGATACTTTTAAAGGTTATTACTTAATTGTCCTGACTTAACAGAGGGAAACTTAGCTTAGCTTTTCCATGTAGTGATTTTAGTTTCAAATTTGGTATCACATAAGAATATTAAAAAAAAAAAAAAAACAGTGATGATATATTACATACGGACATAGTTTTTTGACCTTGAGTCAATTCTGTTGTTATAATTTCACTCTATTTTTAGATCCTGAGAATTCATGACATTAGTTTATAGAAAATAAAAGTTTCAAAACACTGATTACATATGGAGGTCTTCTTATTAGTGGTATCCTATCTTAATGATATGTACCCTAGATCTTAACTATATAAAAAAGAGAAATTTCATTTTCCAAAAATATAGGCTAGTTTATTTGGACCAATCATCCCACTGAAAAATACTTGATTAAATACTTTTTCAGTTGTCCCAAAAGTAACAAAGAACTGCCTTGATAATAACGAATTATCAATCCAAAATAACACTCAACCTTCTTCATATCTCAGAGGGGAAAAAAAAGAAAATACGTATGATTCTGATTTTTTTCTAATTATAACAGTTTGGAACCAAATGATAATTTTTCGTTGAGATGAGAATGTTAATGAGAATTGATTCCTGGCTATGATTACATTGAATATGGTTGTTTCTTTCTAGGAAATAATAAGTAACCAAGAGCCGCTTCCTCTGTTCGCTTTAGGTTTTGACAACAATTCGTTCAGGGCACCGAGCAAACATATTCAGTGCAAAGTTTTTACCATGCACAAATGATAAGCAGATTGTATCCTGCTCTGGAGACGGAGTGATATTTTATACCAACGTTGAGCAGGATGCAGAAACCAACAGACAATGCCAATTTACGTGCCATTATGGAACTACCTATGAGGTACAGTATTGTCGTGCTTGCGTATAATATGTAATGTGGGTACGTTTTGTGTAAGTGAATGTAGATGTGGATGTATGTTCACACACATGTGTATATTGTGTATACGTACATGTATGCGTATGTAGGCAGAGAAATGTGAGGACATGAATCTTGATAAGCTCGCAGATAAAGTTCAGGAATAAGACGTGAGCTGCGGTAATAGGGTTTGTAATTGCTTGAGCAGCCATGCTCTCAGCAAACAGATGTCAGCCTTTAAAGATGCTTCTGTTGTCGCGTTTTAGAACTCTCTGCCGGGCTTTAACCTCTTAAACACTTTATCACCATCTTGCATGAAGTCATCGCCGTCTATCGGTCTGTGTCTGTCTTTATGCCAGTACCATAATGCGTTAAATGCAGTAGTTTTGTAATATGCTTTGAAATCAGCAAGTGTGAGGCCTCAGCCTCATTTTCTTTCTCCACATTGTTTTGGCTATTTTGTGTCCTTTGAGATTCCATATGAATTTTTAAATGTTTTTTTCCCCCCTGTAAATGAGGCCATTGGGATTTTGATGGAAATTGCAATATATCTAGATCACCTTGGGTCGTGTGGACATTTTAACAATCTCTGAACACAGGATGTCTTTTCATTAGTTTGTGTCTTCTTTAGTTCTTTGTGAAATGTTTTGTTTGTGTACAAGTCTTTCACCTCAAGGAATAAATTTATTCCTTGGTGTTTTACTCTTTTTGATACCACTGTAATGAGGTTGTTTTCTTAATTACTCTTTCAGATTGTTTATTGTTAGTATATAGAAACACAGGTGATTTTTATGTTAATTTTGTAACCTGTAACATTGCCGTTTTCATTTATTAGTTCCAGTGGGGTTTTTTTGTATGTGTAGAATCTCGATCATGCCGTCTTCAATCAGAGATATTTTACTTATTTTCCAATTTGATGCCTTTTATTTTTTTCTTGCCTGGTTGCTCGAGCTAGAACTATAGTGGACAGGAGTGGTGAGAGCGGGCGTTTGTGCCTTGTTCCTGACCTTCAAGGAGAAGGTTCCAGTTTTTCACCATTGACTGTGGTGTGAGCTATGAGCGGTCATCTTAAATGCTTTTTTGAGTGGTCATCTTAAATGCTTACATCAGTTCAGCATCTTACAGTTCTCTTAAACATTATCAGAGAACATTTTATAATGTGTTTATAATACAAGTGTAAATCCAGAAAACAAAAATTAGGCTTTGATTAGCTTAAACAAGCTTCCTAGGGGAGAATTTTTCTTGTCAAAGTTGTTAGAAGTTTAAAATCTTAAAGAACTTTATATCTTTAGGTCCATTAATTTCAAACCTCAAAGTAATGGGTCAGTCATATTAACTCCACAATTACTCTTCGCATATTTCTGTACATATCGTACTGTTTTGAATGATGGTGTGAGAAAGTCATAAATACTTAAAAGAAATGGTTCTTAGTCGCTTTTGCTTTAAGCATTTTATGGCTTTCAAAGCCATCTGTTTAAATGTGCAGTAACATTAGCTGGACTTCTGTTTTTCTCTTCAGATTATGACTGTACCCAATGACCCGTACACTTTCCTCTCTTGTGGTGAAGATGGAACTGTTAGGTGGTTTGATACACGCATCAAAACTAGCTGCACAAAAGAAGATTGCAAAGATGTAAGAATCAAATTTTTGTACAAATGATGCAAAAATTTTAAGATTATATTTAAAACTGGACAGTAAATTATCTCTGGGTTATGAGATTATGGGTAAATTAAAAAATTTTGTTTCCCTAAAATCTTCAATATTTTAATTGTACTTTTCAAATATATTTATGGAAATGTATGTCATTGTTTATCTATGCTCTATCATTATAAAGACTTGAAGCATTTATCACTATATCCTGTTTTCTTATAGACATAATTCAGTTTACCAATAGCAGTAATAAAAACATGGAGTAGACTAGTGTCTTCTTTTCGTTTTTACCCTGACCTTTAAACCAAGAAATATATGTCATCTTTTTTAAAAAAATGATGATGCCATTCTTTGTATATGTTCATTCAGATTTAGCTCACTCTCTAAAGATAATTGTTTCACTATCAATTTTGTATTTTAGATACTATTTTAAACTTGAAAAAGGCCTGAGAAATATATGATCCTAGATGACCCCAAATGTTATTTAGAGTAGTTTTTTTCTCAGATCATTTTGAAGTACTAAATGAAATAAGAAAGTATTGCTAGATATATTTTTACTGAAAGTTACCTACCTGCCCCCCACCCCCAAATTACTAGTAATCAGGTTGAGTGCTTGCTAATTAAAGCAATTGCTATTGTTAACATTCTTTGGGGGAGCGGGGAAACTATTTCCAATATTGAAACAGAGAAGAAAAAAATAGAAATTAAAAAAAGTTAAATATATAGTTTTTAAGTCGGTTTTTATGTTATATGTGTACAGACACACAAGTAGGAAAGCATTGAACTAAAAGGCAGCAGAAATGAGTAAAAATTGGACTGTTTATTAGGGACATTTGAACATACCTGTTTCTTAGTAAATGGCAGTTACTAAAATTCGTTATGCCAAATTCTTTTGAACTGTGTATTTGGTGTACAGTGTAGTAGGATTTAATTGTGCTTTTATAACCAAAACCCCTCTAAAAACAAAGATGAAAGCGAAGTTAATAAGTGAAAATATTATTAAAACTTTCCCTAATAACACTTTTGATTTCTTTATATATAAAAATGAAGAGGTAACAGATAAAGAACAACCGTTAACTAGAGCAGTCCTTAACTACTAAAAACGTAGAATTATGAAAGGCATTTGGTGAACGAATTCTGTATAATAGAAATAATTTTCCTTTAACATAATAGGAAAAATGTTAAATTACATGTGATAGGGATAATTAAATAAGTAAAACTTAAGGCAAATGTAATTTAAAAATATGGCTGTACTGAGAAGCGTGAGGAGCTTACGTCATAGACAAAATTGTATAAAATCAACAAAATTCCTCAGGGATATGTGTTTGGAGTGAGAACTCTCACATTTTCTAATGCTTATATAGAAATAAGTAGTGACACAGAAAAACCTTTTAATAGAGTTTGTATATATGTGCGTACTTGTTTTTGAACTGGTAAGGAGAAAGATTTTACAAGTTGAAAAAGTATGAAAGTTTAAAATCAGCTAATAATATTTTTGTTGTATGTTATTAGCAAGTCATAATTAAAATATTATGAGTACCATGTAAAATAAACATTAGTACTCAGCATAGACAAAGGTAGGTATACCTCCATCTTTACTAGCCAGTGGGCCAAAAATAGTAGGCCCTTTTAATGTAATTAGTGACTTCACGACACATTACATAGGTAATGGATGAGTTTTTACATTTCTAAAGATGTTCAGTATTCATGAGTATGAGGATATTTAGGCATTTCTGAGAAATAATTCAAGTCGTATTGGATCATTTGAAATGCAGTTTTGAAAAAGGGTTTAAACTGGTAACACAAGTAATGAGTTTCCTGAGTTATTATTACCAGCTTCTTGTAGCTGCTGTGTGGATCTGGTGTAATTGCCGAGTGTTTGTTTGAGTCTTATATCTGGAAGCAGTTTTTGCTTTGTCTTCATCCTGATGTATTTTGCATTGCTCAAATATAGGTTGTTTTTAAATTTCTACTTTAATTAAATCTAGTATTTCCATATATTTTTTCAAATTTTGATTAGTTCATAAGGAAAGTGTACAGTGTTGTTTTAGAAGTCAGTTTTGGAGATGTATAGCAAATCGTAAAGGAAAACAGAATTTTTCTTAGAGTGATGAACTGCTGAGGAGGAATATTGACTGAGTGTATTTATTTTGCGTTCATATGAGCTGCATGTGTTAGAAACGCTCAATGTTGGAAATCTGAAAAATATAAATTAAAAAACCATATTGTTTTCCCCCCTCATCATCATACTGACTGAATTAGGATTTGAGAAAGGTTATTTTCTTGTAATTGAAGGGAAAATGTTTTAGATATAGCATCATCTCTACTGTAAGCTCTGTGCAACTGATGCTGTTTCATCTCTCGTAGGATATTTTAATTAACTGCCGACGGGCGGCCACGTCGGTAGCGATTTGCCCACCGATCCCGTATTACCTGGCCGTGGGCTGCTCCGACAGCTCCGTGCGGATATACGACCGGAGGGTGCTGGGCACCAGAGCCACGGGTAAACGCTGCGCAGCAGAGAGGATGCGAGTGTCCATTCAGAGAGTACATTTTTAGGACATTTGCCATTTAAAATTTTCATTAGTTTGCCATAAAATCAGTGAGCAGAATATATTTAAATAATACGTATGGTAAAAATAGCATTTCACCAGGTTCTTATGACCCCATCAGGGTGGTACTGTGGCAGTTTGTCACTTTAAGAAATCGTAACCCTTGATGTGGAGTCGTCCTTCAGCGGGTGCAGGGCCCATTTCCAGGACCCCCGAGGCTGCTGGGACCTGAGGCTGCTCAGCGCCCTCGTGACACGGCCCTCAAGGTCCCCCCCATGGCCCCAAAGTGCGCTTTTCCGCCCGTGGGTGGCTGACCCTGCGGATCTGAGCCCCGCGGGTACGGAGGGCCCAGCTGTCTTCGGTCCCTGGGGCTGTCGTCACAAATTCCCGCAGCCTGCGTGGCTTCCGACGACAAACTCATTCTCTCGCGGGCTGCACACCTGCAGTCCAGGTGCTGCAGGGTTGTTCACCTGGAGGCTCCCGGCGAGTCTGTCGCGTGCTTCTCCCTGCTGCCTTCCTCGGCTTTCAGACGTGTCGCTCGGGTCTCTGCTCCCGTGCGTACCTGCCACTCCCCCCTGCGTGTGTGTGTCCGCATTCCCTGTGCGGGCGTCAGTGCTGCGGGACTCAGGCCCACCCTCAGCCAGTCCGACCTCATGTTACTAATCACATCTGCAAAGACCGGTGTTCCAAATAAGGGGATATTCTGAGGTCCCAGGTGGCACTGTTCCGCCCACAACACTTGGTTTTCCTCCTTTCTTCCTGCCGTATTTTTAATTAAGAGGAGAACAGTCAGCATGCTGGAGAGAAGAGTGAGGAAATAACAGTGACTCGGATATGTGCTCATGGGTAGCGCGTGTTTACCACGCTCAGCCAAGTTCAAGTGCCATCAGCGGTGCCGCGGGGATCGACTTTGAACCCGCCTTCAGCGCCTCTCCTCAGCCGCTGTGGGCTCCACCCACTTCCGAAATTCCCAGTTCAGAGTCAACTTCCATTGGCATTGAAGGCCAGGCGTACTTACACACACACACTGCACACATCACATGTATATGCACATTTATATATATTTGTTGGATTAACTGTTATTAAAAATAAAAGCAGACTTGCCAGAAACTAAGACAATGTCAATCTTATTTTCAGTTTATGTCCATTAAAAACGGACACAGGCTATTGGCGTGGGAGACCAGATGGGGTGTTTTTATTGAGCTGTGATTGAGGAGTCTTGTCTCTTTGTCTCTTTGGAGATGCACATTTAGGGCCAACAGTATCAATATACTATGAAATTGTAGGCTTAATTATTGTTTCTCAACAGATGGGATGCAGTTGGCGTTTTGTGCAGGGCATGATCTCATTGTGCAGCTTGGCGGGATTCTTAGAATTTAACGTTCCTGGGCTCCCCCACCCTTTACACCCTCCCTACTGCAGTGTGTTTTATGACTCCCCAAAGTAAATGAAACTTGGAATAGTATCCCGACTCTTGTTTTATAAGAGGAACATTTCACGACAGTCAGAATCTTTTAGAAACATAAAGTAAAAAATAATTTGCTTTAGAAATAAACTGTTTTATCTAGTATACTAATAAATATCCGCTTTCCTCTTTATATTATAAAATTATGTTAATTTGGGGAGAATTCTTGGAAGGAGTTTGGTGTGATCATAATCATCAATTATTTAATCAATCAAATAACTTGTATTTCCAGGAAGGTGTTTATATAATCTGGAATTCCAGACAACCATGAATTTTTTTAAAGATGTTTTCTTTATACCGTATTCTTATTTATTTTATTACAAAATCTGGTTGCTGAAAAAAGAGACTCTAGAAATAGAATACAATAGCTTGCATTTTCACTGCTACGTTAAATGACATATCTCATAATTCAGATTAAAATTTTTAAAAATATTTTTCTTCAAAAAACATAAATTTTGAACAACTTCCTATGTTCTTATTTAGGGAATTATGCAGGTCGAGGAACTACTGGAATGGTTGCCCGTTTTATCCCATCCCATCTTAATAATAAGTCCTGCCGGGTGACCTCTCTGTGTTACAGCGAAGACGGTCAAGAGATCCTGGTTAGTTACTCTTCGGATTACATATATCTTTTTGATCCAAAAGATGACACAGCACGAGAACTCAGAACTCCTTCTGCAGAAGAGAGGAGGGAAGAGGTGAGTTTCCTCCCAACCGTGTTCTCTGTTCAATTCAGAAACATTAATTCAGTGACTCCGGGGTCCTGAAAGGCTTCAAAAAATAGAGTTAATTTTCAAGGCATTTATGATCTAGAAAACAAGGACATGAAATATGCATGGAAGAACAAGGGCTCATAAATAATGATGGGGAAGGTGCTAGGAAAAAAAGTATTGGGGGATATTTTTAAAGAAAATATTGAATTTAATAGGAAAATGTTTCTCTAACTTTGGGGATGCACAGCAGCAAAAAGATCAACACTTCTACAGTTGCAGAAAAGGCCATTAAAATGATAAAAAATGTGATGTACAGACTTGCAGGAGACTAAGTGTTATGCTCGGGCACCAGTGGGAGTTTTACCATTTCCTGTCCGTGTGTGGACAGCAGCCCCTCCTCTCCCGAAGCTCTCGTTCACAGGGTGAGCGTGCCTCTCTCACCCCAAGGGCATCTCACAGAGTACGCGAGGGAGAGAAGGGGACATTAAAGTACCTGTAAAGCATACAAACGGAATCGGCTTACCCATTTTCTTGTTTATGAAAGGCAAAACCCAGAAATGATATGGCCTTGACAGTCCACGGCAGTAGAAAAACGTTTGCTTTCACCTGTTAAGCTTCTTTCCATTACGTGTTTTTCACTTTGGCTTTTTATTTTATAAAGCCCTATGTTGATCAGGCTGCTCTTTGCCTTTTGAAATTAACCATTGCTTTTCATTAATTGTCAGTGACTTTTTGTATGGGCTCATCTCCTATTCCTGAACTCATTTTAAAGGCACTAAAGAAAAACCACGATTTTGTAATTCCTCTGAGATGCCAAACAACATTCTGTTCTTAAAATTGTAGGTTTAGAGGGCTGTGAAGTGAGGGAAAAAAAAAGATCAGTATTACTTTCTATGCTGGGATTTGAAATGTGGCAGTGTATTTACGTGAATCAGGAAATGGACAGAAGATGAGATGATGGGCTATGAGAGCTAGGACTGAAAACGTGAAGTCCGCGTGCCGTCGTTGCTCTGTAAATTCCTCCTGAAATATATGCTTCAATAAAGTTGTCGTCAAACTTTGTGACTGTTATATAATGAAAGTTAGACACGCAGAAACATTTTAAGTGGGCCAGCTAGCTTTTGTAGCATAGAATACTTAGCCAAAAAATGTTTATATAATCAGTGAATGAGGCTGAGTCATGAACAGTTGGTTTTAGCTTTTTTCTGAATGTGTTTTTCTTAGTATCCTTTGTTGAATTAACTAAAATAAGAAAAATGATTTAAAAAATGGATTAAAATTATAAAAAGTCATTATTGTTAATATTATATTAAAATTTTCTCATATTAAATTATTATAATAAACCAAATAATCCAGGGGTGTATCTAGAAGAGGAATTAATCATATCTCCCTCTTAAATGCACTATGTTTTCTTTCAGTATTTTTTGCTAAATCCTTGACAGTAACGTTCAGACAAAAACTTAACTCATCAAATATTTATTGGGTGCCTACTATGCCTACTAAGTCTTGTACTAAACTTTAGAAAATCAAGGATGATTGTGACAAAGACATGGCCCCACACTCAGGAATTTACAGTTTAGCAGAAGTAGAGATATAAATAAATAAATATGTGAAACTTAAAAGTGATAGAATTATACATAAGAATTATGTTCTATATAAGTAGACCAAAAGAGAATAATCGATTTTGATTGGGAACATAAAACAAGCTTGAGCAGGGTTTTAAAGTATGAATACATTTTAATATATGATTTTTAATTTTGTTTCCGTTCTCTTTTCCTGATTTGTAGAGACCTCATTCAATTTTGTGTCCTTTATTAATTCCTTTCATTTTTCCCTTTGAAATTTTCCACGGGCCCACCTTGTTATCAGAGTGCTTTGTTGGAGACCATCTCTTTCTCTCTGGCTCCCGTAGTTCATCCCCAAATTATATGTCCCACATCTGCGGTACCACCCACCACTGTACCATGGGTCCCCTGGTCAAAGGCATCGGCATCTCTCCTGGACCACACCGGTGGCTCCCTGACCGCCTCCTGCCTCCCCCCATGCCAAGGGCTCCCCACTTGACCCAGAGCCACACGGAGGTCCTTGTAGTGGCTTCAGGAATGTACATCGTCTGGGTCTCGTGCTCCCACTGCCCTCCTGTGCCTTCTCTGTGTTCGCCACGTCTCCTCGCTTGCTCAGGCAGGCATGCGGGCTTCTCTGTGAGCTGTTTCTTCAGCACCTGTCCCGTTTTGACCTAGCACCTCATTTGCATACTCTGTAAAGGAAGCAGGACTGTGGAAAGACTCCGTTAGACTTAAAGTGAGTTTTCTCCTCACCTTTTAGTTACGGCAGCCTCCAGTGAAGCGTTTGAGACTTCGTGGTGACTGGTCAGATACTGGACCCCGAGCAAGGCCTGAGAGTGAGCGAGAACGAGACGGTAACTGTGCTTTGGTCAGCTTTTTTTTCTTAATGTGGTATTTAAAAATTAATGTTGAATTTGTTTCCAGTGTTTTCAGTAGTATGAATGATGCTGCAATAAATATCCTCATACGTCTATCTTAGCATATTCCTGCAAGCATATCTGAAGATAGATGTCCCAGAGTGGAATGACTGGGTCACTGGACAAGTGCATTTGAATTGTTATGTGATCAAATGACCCTCCCAAAAGCGCTGCTTTACATTCCCACTGAAAGTGTAAGAATGCTCGTTGCCCCACAGAACACTGGGCGTTAGCAAACTTCTGAGTTTTTGCCTTTCCATTAGCTATAAATAGAATGAAAACTCTCATCTTCCAACTGGAGAGTTTTATAACAGCACATACATTTTTTTTTTCCTTCTATCAGGTTTCTTGAGAAGCATTAGAAACTACCTTGAGAGCTTTAAGATGGCACACTTTAAAATAGAATTAATCCGTGTGTATTTTAATCAATGAGTCTGTAGCCAAAATCTTATTCTTAATGGCTTCTGAAATCTTTTAAAATCAAAAGCATATTTCCCAATATATTATCCTTGGTATTATTTTGCAACATGTATTTAAATATAAAACTACATTACATAAAGACAATAGAGCGTAAAATAAATTCTGTTTTCATGGAAAGTTCAAGAACAAATGATTTCCATTTTTAATTATATAATTATAGAATAGAATTGTCACAGTTTTAATTTGATGTCATACTTAATTTGAAAATACTCTTATGGGAAAACTCATGTATTTGAACGAGGGAAAAACAGGAGGGAAGAGAAAAAAACTTTTGGGTTTCGGTTAATTTCAGATATGTGGAATCTGCTTATAGTAAAGGATGACAAAAACAGATTCAATGTAAGAACGTTTGAGAGGGCAAACCTTTCTTTTAATCTGCCCAATGCACCGTACCCGGCCCCTTCTAGCTGTGCACTCTCTGGGTACTGGCGGGAGGTGCGTCGCTACTTAAGAATGGGCCAGGATGCAGGAGACGTAAGTCCTATTCCTGAGGAGCTCAAAATCCTGATGGAGAGTCACTCGCTTAAGTGTCTGCTGTGAGATGTGGCGACAGCTCTAGTCGACTTCTATACGTTCATTGAATATTTTGGCAATTGGATTTTTTTTTATTGCTTTCAATCTTAAGACCCTCAAATCTAGGTTTTTGCAGTAATGAAAGACTGACTCTGATGAAGTTCACTGATAAGGCCTGTGTCGCCGTAGGAGAGCAAAGTCCCAATGTGTCCTTGATGCAGAGGATGTCTGACATGCTGTCCAGGTGGTTTGAAGAAGCAGCGAAGTCGCACAGAGCAATAGAGGGCGAGGGAGAGCTCGACCCAGAGGTAATTTTTCTTGTTAATTAAAGACATCAGGAAGCTGTCAAAAACTGTTCATTGAAGTTGGGTTTATCTATATCATCTGATTGATGCCGTGTTTTATATCTACAGTAAGGATCTTGCTGTTGTGTGAAGCAGTGGAGAAAAAGGGTATTGGCCATAATATGTCCCTTCAGGTTCCACTAGTTCTAGCCCTTATTTTTTTACTTCCTTAAAAAAATAAGAGCATCCAATATTCCCCATTTAAAGTCCTTTTCATATACACTCTGCGAGTAGAAATATATAAAACTCTGTAGATAAACAAGTTGCATGTGATTGAAGTTTCTCCTTTTGGTTACTTATATACATTGCATATTAATTACTGTTTCTGGTGTTAACTGATCTGTTACCATATTTATTTACTACTTTCCAAGTTTGTGGGTTTTGGCAAGTTACCTATCTCTGTCCAAAATGAGGCATATAAAAGTTAACTTCTGAATGTTTTAAATCCCCAAAGAAAAAATTTCTGTTGAATTTCATCCATAAATGTTTTTTATTAACTCCTGCATATCAGTTAACTTTTTAAAAAACTTTCTGGACTGTGGCTTTGCGTAAGAGTAATTAAATTTGTACTTATATTTAAGCAAAGAAATAAATAAATCACGTTGATTAAAAAACTATTCTGTGGTAGTTGTGTCTTGCAAGGCATGAACTTGGTTTGCCTGCTTCATTTTTAATAAAATCTAAATTTGAAGCAAAATCAGAAAATTTTAATGTTTAATATACTGAGTATTAATTATTCCTTTGCGGATCGCAGAAAGCCTAGCATAGCGCATAATAGACATTCAGGCCTTTTAAAATCGTAACTGCATTGTGTTAGTTTAGTGGTTAAAACATTACTGCTATGAAACGGGAATCAGGAACTTAATCCTGTTTTGACCTCTTTGTAATTTTACTCTTGCTAATACAATTTTTATCAGGTATTGTACGAAGAACATGATGTTGTAAGGTGGAGCTATATCGACATAAATCCATTACCCTATTATTCAGCTATTACATCATCTTTATTCGTTACATCACCTTTAAACTTAAGGGACGGGGCATTGTTATCAGCATCGCACAAGCTGTCATTCAGCTGTGTCCGAGCGGAGCTGCCACGTTGAGCATTTTGCTGAAAAGATTATTTTAACGAGAATGTGCTGGGGATGATGGGTCTTTACCCCTCTCAATTAGCCAAGTGGACCAAACCACCAGTGGGCACTTTCGATTTCCTGTATATTATATGTTTCTGAGTGTGCGTGTGTGTGTGTGCGTGCGTGCATGTGTGCACACCCGAGTGCACCTGTATTTCCTGAACACACCTCTTCTGAGTAGTTGGTTTTGGAAAGCAGCTGGTGTTTGAACTTGCGTTCACGTGGACTCTTTGAAGGTGGGACGAGTCAGCCGGAAGCTTCAACCCTCCCTGTGGTCCCGCCGGGCACTGACTCGGAAACGGCAGAAACCGCCATGGAAGTGGACGCTGCAGCCGAGCAGTTCCCGCAGCCGTCCGCGTCCTCTGTGGCGTCTTCTGCAGAGAGCCCGCCGCCGCCTCTGCTGTCGTCTGCAGACAGCGAGCCCAGGCCGTCCGCCGAGGCGTCTGGCCAGCACGCGCTGCATCAGTCTGGTGAGGATGCCACTCTTTACCTAGGCCGTGGGGCGTCTGATGGTTTCTGATCGTGAGAACTTCCTTCTGGGCCGTTCAGAAAGATGCTAAATCACACGTTCCCACTGGAATAAATGGTCCCGATGGCACGCAGTATGTGAACGTGTGACCTAAGCACGAGATTCTAGTGTGCCTGACTCGCATGAGTTCTAACAAGTAGCAGGAATCGTCCATTTACCTGGGATAGTTTTTTTTAAAATGTAGGTACCAGCAGGTAGTGTTTTGATATAGTTTAAGCACTTGATGTAGCGAGTCCTTTTATAGGCTGTTTTAGACAAAATATCTTTCTAAACTTACGTGGTTGTTAGTCTGTATTAAAGTAATGGTGAAATATATCCTCAATTATTATTGGCCCATTGTATTTATATTTTTGATTATTTGTCCTCAAATCATGAAACACTTTTAATACATTCTGTGTGGCGCATTTGATATAGTCTCTCGTCAACAACATGCAATTTATCAAAAGAATTATTTCTCCTATATTTATGGGAAAAAGAATTGTTTTAACAGATCTTTCTCTTCTTGGATCTTGATATTAGTGAAAAAAATTAACTCCCAAATTCTGTTGAAGTACTATTTTCCCCGGTATTATAACTCTTCATGTTCAACTTTTTCCTCCTAAACTATAGATTGTACTAGTATTTATAACAGTAATTTTCAGCAGATAACGTCTAGTTTACTTGACATTTTAATTGTATCCATGTAATTATAACAACCAGTAAGATATTTATTCATATTTTCCTTTGGATTCTTCTAAGGAAGTATTTTACTTGACATATAACCAAAAATATTAGCAGCTAGAGATACAGCTGGCAGGCCTAAGCTAAAACCTATAAAAAATTCCTAACAGCTTAACTGCCAAGCTGTTACTTTATTCTTGCTTCTCTGGAATCTGATACTAGATCATCAAATACGGTTTTAAGTTAAGCACTCTTTTATCGTTATATCCCATTTTTGGCAGTTCATTTTCAGTTTCTATGGGAATAGGAGCCAGAGTCAATTATGTAATGGTTAACGCTCGTGTATAGTTGACCTTTCAACTTGTGGGGAGTTGGGACAGAATCAGTTAAAAGTTGACTTTTCAAAGCAGATGCAATTGGTAAAAACGAGAACTTTTGAAGTGATAGTGTTCTTGGAAACGTTCTTAAAGATTTTGATCAATTAGGTCATCAGGACACCGACCTGGTGTCCACATTTCCACTGCATCGTAACTTCTTCCATTCATTTCTTAAACACGTTCTGAGTAGATTACTTAGAGTTTCATTTTTCTTATTATAGATATTTAACACATTTTAATAGTACATTTTAAATTGCTAAATCTCTTTCAAATTTAATGTAAGTATTAAATACTGTAGTCGTTTGAATCAGTAAAATACAAAAAGAATTTGTGATGATCATGTATGTGACCATTGACTATTACTTTGCACTTTTGCATCTAAATTTTTTGAAGAAAGTACGGAAATATTTCTAACTGGTAGGTTATTAAAAGAAATTTGATCACTTTGATAACATGGAAAATTGGAATATTTCCATGTTACTACGATGGCAGTGCTATTGAGGAAAGCGAGGTAACATCTAAGGATTGTTTGTAATCGTTCTGACAACAGGCCGTGTATTTTCCCGAGCCCAGCATTTTAAGAGGGACTTAATGTTTTGCTTCCCAGTCCCTCACGCACGTCTGCGCCCAGAGGGGCTGTGATGGTGGGATTGTCCGTGCAGTGGGCGGCGGCGTCCCTAGAGCCATGGTTTCTGTTACTGCCTTGCACAGAGGTGGGTGAAAGGAAAAGTACTTCCTGCCTTGCTGCGGACGCCTCCATGTACCTGTTCCTGCCTTTCCTTCATGCCCTCACGTGTCCTTTGTCACTTTTGCTGTGGGGGAGGAAAGAGACGTTGGGAGTGTGAGACTTGCATCTCTGATTGACCCTAATTATTTACCTTCCCTCGTTCGGCGCTGAGTCATGAATGAGTGAAGGATGTCACGACCACAGACCTCAGCGGGCGCCACACACTGAGTCAGAGCGGTCTTTCGCCACTGTCACTCAACCACGAGATGTCATGTCTGTGTCACACCGTCTCCGCTCATCCTAGCCCCCGGCCTTATGATAACCTTGTCTCGTTCACAGTGGGGACGGAAAAGCACCGACTCTTCTCTTTCGAATCCCCCAACTTCCCGGCACCTGTGCCCCCACCGTCCGCGACGGAGGCAGACACGTTTCAGCAAGAAGCGCGTCCGCTCCTGTCCGAGGCTGGCCAGCGCCCTCCCCGTCCCTGTCCCGCCTCGCAGAGGCTTCGCTGCCCCTGCGTCGTCGCCGTGGCCTTAGCTACTGCACTGTTCCTTTCGGCGTCAGATGTGCTCCAGTTCCATTCTGCCTCGCAGCCCCCTTTCCCGCTGCCGCTTTCCGTCAGGCTCAGTGACTTCCGTTTTGCCAAATTTAAAGCGCGCGTCTCTGCTAGTGTCGTCCTCGATTTCGTGACCCGGTGCGGCCAGTGCTGTCACTTCTTCCTTCAGGCGCTTTCTCGGCGTCTCGGCCGCTCGGCCTGCGGGTGCTCGCCGCCGCCTCCGACTGGCTTGCAGGGACCGTCATGGTCTGTTCCTCGCTCTAGGTGCTTCGGAGTGTTTTAGGAGAGCCCCGCAGCCCGCTCTCCTCTCTGCAGACACTCTGTCCCTGAGTGATCGTGTCACTCTGTGGACCTCTCCGGTTTAACCTGGCCACGCTCGAACTTAACTTGGCCTCCTGTCCATCCCGTCTCCTAACCTCTTCCATCTTGGTCATCTTATAGCTGAGGAAGGTCTTCTGCTGCCGCCCATTTGCTCATTTTAACAGCCCTCGAGTTATTCCTGATTCTTCACTTTTCCTCACGTGCCAGGCCCATCCGTCAGCAGGTCCTGTTGGTTCTACTCTCTGTCTTGCTGTCTTTCCTGTCCACTGATCGAGCTCCCCGTTACTTCTCTTGCTCCGTATATTCTCCGGGCAGCCGCCAGAGAATATTTTAAAGTATTTAAAAAATCTTAACTCGGTCCTGTCACTTTGCTGTTTAAAACCCCTCCGAGACTTCTAATCGCATTTGGAACCACGCCACTTTCAGTTGTTTCTAAACTAAGCCTGGAAATGTCTTCATCCCGTGTGTTATTTGCAGTTTTTTTCCCATGGTGATGAGAGAGTTAGGTGAGGCTGCCATTCCAGCAGGTGGCAGCTTTTTTCCCTTTGGTTTCATTTTAATCAAAATCAAAGAATACGGTTAGAGGAGGTGGTTTTTTGGAAACGAAGGGGGTGTCAGTGCATACAAAATCCAGTTTGGGGGGCTCACCTTGGGAAGTGAGTCACCTAAAGCACCCTGCTTCTAATGAAAAGGACCACTCAGACCGTGAGGATTATTAAGATACGATATGATATTATGGTAATATCACATAGTAACTTCTTTGAAGTGTTGACTTCTGCTTATTTACAGATAACTGCTCGGACTGAAAATGTATTTAGGTCTGTTCAGAACTTCTATAGCTGAGCTGAGCTCTGTGGGAAAGTTGCTGGGGACATGAGGACCCTGCGTTGCAGGTATCAAAGCAAACCCTTCAGGGCGCAAACACCCAGTTCACAGTTTCCTGAAGGGGGTTGGCGTCTGCACAGACTGGAGGTAGCAAGGTAATGGCCGCTGTGGGGAAACTAGAGAAGGGCCCAGAGGGACCGGGATGTCAGTAGAGGCGTGACCAGCTCTGGGACAAGGAGTGCTCGGGTCGCCTGGGCAGGACTGGTGGCAGACAGGTGACGTGCCACCGCATCAGGTGTAAAGGCCGGCCTTGCGGGGACCAGCGGCCCTGCGTGTCGCAGAGGCAGGATGCGAGATGGGGACCAGGCGCCCTGTGGGGTCAGCGGTAGTGTGCTGTTCCTCTGTGTCGGGGAGCGAAGTCGCTGGGGAGACCAGCTGGAGTCGTTCCGCAGGGAACGGGAACAGAGTTGGTAGTGTCAGGAGGTGGAGGATCCGTTTCCGGGTAGCGTTCCTGACACATGGCTCAGGGCTTGTCGTGTCGCTATCATTTTTATTTCCACCCAAAGGCACTCATTTTGTTTAGTTTCCATTTTGGTTTATGTTAACAAAACTAATTCTCCAGGTATTTATTCACATTATAAATGATACATGTTTGTGCATACATTTTTTTAAAGGATGTAATGTATATGTATTTTACCTGCCTTTAACATGTCAAACCGCTAGCAGAAATATTTGTTTAGTCCGGTTTGTGTAGTTGGAATTTTTAATTCAGTATTTGCCTTTTCTGGTTAGCTGTGCGTTGACTTGTTTTCCTAGCCTTGTTTTTTTTTTTTTTAACCTAAGGAGGGAAAAAGCCATCATACAACCAGCCTTCAAAGCAAGCAAACTGATTTTTCTTTATAAAACACTTAAGGAATTAATTAACGGTTCATGACATTATCACAACTAAATCTTGATTCTCCAAGGTAGAGAACGTCACTGCTTAAGCGTAGAGTCTGCTGTTTCTTTGCTACCTGTGGTCTAAGATGGAAACTCTCATAGTCCCGTAAAACGTTTGGCAGTGCAGGAGAGAGGGTTTGAAACAACAATGAAATCGGGTGCATTTTTTTGTGATTTTTCTGTTTCCTTAGCAAAGCTTGACATGTATGTAGTCTCTCTCTATGGTAATTTCTTTTGAAGTGTACAGTGACAGACCTTGTGGCTGCATAGTGACGCTTTGCACCGTGGAAAACGTTGCGGTAGCTGCCGACAGACGCGGGACGTGCACACACCTGCGAAGGAGGTGCTTTGCCGTTGAGCGTCTCAGTGTGTGTCCCAGCAAGTGCGGTCCTGCTTGGTGCTGGGGAGTTTTCTGGCAAGAACTAGCAGTGAGAGACTACAGTGATGCTTGGTTTGTTAAATCTTAACTGTCAATTGGCTAATTGAATATAGTGCTCTGTAAATAGACAACACGGTAACGAGAGGTTAGTTTCTCTGACCTGATTGAGTCCCGAAAAAACCAAATTTTTGCACCCATATAAAGGCACATACGACAGGCTGGTAGTCGCTTGGTAGTTCATATACTCTGCTGCCCGTGTCACTGAGAGGAATTCCGGGTGCTCCCACCATTAGATCGCGACCGTAGGATCTCCACCCACGTGCTCCGCCCCCCGTTAGGTCATAGTGGGTGGAGTTTCTGTGCACCTGTCTAAAGCCACTTCCTCCTCTCATCCACTGCAGCTCGTCCCCTTCGTCTGCTCAGGGACACGCTTCCTGCCTCTGCCCATTTCTTTCCACGCAATCCGACATTGCCCATCAGCGCACAAACCTGTGTCATCTCCCAAACGGAAACAGATCTCCCTGGCTCCTTACCCTGCCACCGACAGTCACCCGATTTCCCTGTTCCCCATTAGCGGCAAGACCTGGAGGATCCACGCTTCGTGGTTCTCCATCAGCTCCCGTGCCCTTGACCCTGCTTCGGTCAGCTGTGGGCCCCTGTGGTTTCCTTCCGAGGTGCACAGTCCAGTGGTTCCTTCTCAGAATCTTCCTCGTTGGGTCGGCGCGTTTGACACGCGCGCTTATTCCTTCCTCTTGACTCGCTGTCGTCCCTTCTCCTGCAGAACCTGTTCACGGCTCTCCAGCTCCCGCTCGGGCGTCTCTCTCTCTCTCCCAGACATTCTTCTCCCCTTGCACGTTGAGGCATCCAGAGTCCGGTCTTTAGACTTCCTCTCTGTCATCACGTACTTTCTAGGTGGCTTCAGGTAACATCACCAGTGGCATCCAAGTTCACCGGTGAATTCTGGACTGTTACATTCAGTCCTGCTCAGTTTCTCCACGTGGAAATCTGTTCTTTTTTTCTCTAATGCCACGTGTTCCTCCTCTGTTCTTTCCTTCACAGTCAATGGCAACTCTGACTTGGCTGTTACATAGGCCAAAAGCGTTGGGATCACTCCACAGCTACGCCATCAGCAAACTGGGCCGCCATGGCCTGTAATACGAATCTCACACCCACGTCCCGCCCTTCCCCCTCTGGGCGGATTTGCACTTGGCCTTCCCTCCACCCGGAACACTCTGCAGAGATCAGAGATCAGTGTGGCTTGCTCTTTCACGTCCCTGAGGTCTCTTCAGAAATCATCCTGTGAGGGAAGCCTTCCCTAATGACCTTACACAAAACGACCCCTCCCCAGCTACATCTGCCCCCGTCCCTGACCCTGCCCACTTTACCTCACCCCAGTTACCCCGCTTGACACGTACAAACACATGTGTGTATTACATACGTGTGTGTGTTCGCTGATGTCTGCCTCCGAACGTAAGCCCCACACTGGTAGACACTGTTATGTTCACTGTTTTGTTTATCTCTGAAGCCTAAAATGATGCTTCATGCGTAGTAGACACTTAAGTACCTCTGCAGAATTTCTATTTTCTATAGAAAAATGTTATATTTCACCTTTTTTTGTTCAACCACTGCTTCGGATAAAGTTTAAGAAAATATTAAACATGTAAATATATTTGAGCATTAAAAAGGAAAAACTAAACTACAATTCTAATATAAAAAGAAACATTTTAACTAAAAAATATGTAACTTTTATTTAAAGAGCTGTCCACCAATATATTTTAAGAATTGTTTCCAAATGCATAACTCTTCATTTTAATTGAATTTTAAAGTTATTGTTTGATTGAAAGTAGTAAAGTAGTTTTCGTGTGGAGATTAGATAACTAGTCTTTTTCAGTTTTTCATTTCTTAGTATCATTTTGTTGTAAATTAGTGAGGAAAGCGATGTTCATTTTAAATGTTTTGCTTATGAAGGGTTTTTGTTCTGTTTAATGACTTAAATATTCTTAGAGGACTGTATGTGTCTAATTCATCAAGTTCAACAGAAGCGTTTGGGTGTGTAAGAGCGTGTAGTTTATCTCTTAATTTAATGACCAGTAATTTCGTTTTTAATTTGTTTTTTGTATTCCTTTATGAGACGTGTTTAATTTATATCCTTCTCTCTTCTAGAATCATATCCTTACTGTTGTCTTGTGTAATTAAATGTATAATCACATTCTTACCATTTTCCTTTTATCACTCTCTTTCTGCCTCTCTCTTCCTGTCCGCGTCAAGAGTTTTTAAGGGGGCCCGAGATAGCTCTGCTCCGTAAGCGCCTGCAGCAGCTGAGGCTCAAGAAGGCGGAGCAGCAGGGGCGGCCGGAGCCCCCCACCGCCCGCCCGGCCCCGGACCCCCAGGCTTCAGGTTGTTACCGTTGCGTGCCCCTGAGCGGCCGGTGGAGCTGGTGTGTTAACTCTGCTGCTGCGTGACACGCCGCTTCCCTTCTCGCCCCAGCGGGGTCTGTGCTTGTGGCTTCCCCTCCCTTCTCACGGGGTGGCGGCCGGCGTCCCCTGCCCAGGGGGCACCCTGGCAGCGGCGTTTGCCAGAGAGAGGAATGTTCTGTAATCCGTTGTTTTATTTCCATTATTTGGAGAGCGGCCGGTATTTACTACTTTGATAGCCAGTGAACCACTCACTGTCTAGTAACTGAGGTTCCCGGGTGCGTAAACGGCGTCTCTGCACACGGCTCACCCTCTTCCTTTCACTTTGACAGTTCATCACTGTTCCTCTTCCCGTGTAAACCTGGCAATGCCAGGTTCTACAATGGTAATATTCTTTGGCCGTATTAGCATACTGACTCAATCATCCCCCTCTGTACTTACTTGATAATTTTCATCATTTGCTTACTTCTTGTACACAAAGTCAACTTTCTGATACGTAGGGCGGCAGAGGCACTCCATGGGCTGATGTTCCTGTCCTTAGGCCTTAAAACTCTGATGACACAGTGATTGTCTGGACTACTCTCTCTCTCCTTTTTTTAAAATTTTTTTTAGGCGAGGCAACCTTTGGTTGACCTCACAGATTGCAAGGACCTTGTCATCTTATAATCCCTTATTTTTTATGCCTGGTCTTCCTAGGTGGTCTCCCATCCAGGTACTGACCAGGCCCAACCCTGCTTCTCTCTATTTCACTGAGTGTTTTAACGGCCCAGTTTTTTTATGGCCAAAAAGCTCGTGAGGCCTAGTAAGCATTTGTTGACAGAATTAACCAAAGATATAGCATAAAATATTTTGTCAGCTGAAGTCTTTCCAGATGGATAATAGGTGCTGTGGATCCCATATTATCAGTGCCACATTAGGTGCTGTAAATCTCTATTTAGGAGCTGGAGTGTGTCTGCCTTCTCAGACGAATGGAATTATGGTATTTTGATATACTTTGTTTTGCTACCCTAAGGGGTGATGAGTTTGGGTGTTAATTGCTTTGAGAACTCTTACTTAATTACTGGGAACTAATTTGCTTATAGGTAGAACTGGACAACTTCCATTTTGTAAATATCTGCTCCACTAAGTGCTATAACAAAAGCGCATTGTATAATATTGTGGTGAAATAAAATAGACTTAAATAATTGCAGCGTAAATGTGATGTTTGGAACAAATTCTGGACCTGATGTTTAATTCAATGTTATATCAATAGAGAGAATATCCATCAAGCAAAGATGTCTCAGATGTGTTTTTACTATAGAGAAATCTTTTCCTGTACCCTTCAAACCACACCAGAAAGTTTGATTCGATGATAATCATGACATTTAATAAGACATTTTGTTATGATTTTGTACTATATCTAAAACTCTAGCTAAACCGTTTCAAAAGTAAAAAATATACAACATAAAAACCAATAAGAAGGAAGATAAAATGTCTCTTACATTTTAAAATACTGAAATTTAAGTGAATTTGAGTATGAAACAAAGCTGTCTGCATTAGCAGAAAGCAGTGCATATCATGGACATTAGGAAAACACTTTGAGACTCAGTCTTTCTAATCTAGTTCCCTAATTTAAATCAAAGCAAGTTCTTTTTAGAATCAGAAAACTTTAGGCTGATTATAGAGTGTCTGTGAAATGAGATGCTCTTTCCCCAACTCTAAGTGGAGCCAGCTTAGTGACCAGGCTCTCCATGGTCATCTTGAAACAGCTGATGTCGAGAAACAGTCCCTCTTCTTCGTAACAAAACGATGAACTTGGGCCCGTGGGGCTGCCCACACAGCTGACGCCACAGGCCCTCCGTGCTGTTGCCCTGCACCGCTGCTCCCTGCAGGAGAGGGGCAGCACACTCTGCCCCACGTGCCTCGGGCACCGCGCTCGTGTGACGGGAGCCCGCCCTGCCGCGCCCCGGCCTCCTCTGTCCTCACATGTCACGGGGTCAAAAGCCCTAAGAACCGTCAGATAATATGCTGTCAGTTTGTTACCAAAGGCAATGAAGAAAATCTGTTTTGTCCGTGTAGTAAATTCTGGGTATGAGGAAAGAGGAATTGGCTTAATACAAAATTCTTGATTTCAGAACACGTAAGGTATAGAAATAAAGAACACGAATTAAATTTATGAAATCCAACAGGGGAATAGGATTTATTTCAGTAGCAATTATTAAAACTTTTTAACAGTTAGTGATTAAATACAGTTTCGTGTGTGCATATTATGGATGTTAAGTAATCCATTCTCTCATGCTGGATGTTAACCCTACAATCATCTGTGAGTATAGGAAGCACCAAAATTAACACTATAGATTTTGACTTATTAACAAGAGAAGAACGAGCAATTCTCGTATATCAAAAACATTTTCACCTTGTACCTTGATATTTTTATAAGATCAGTAAGTGATAATACCGTCAATAAATGATATTTCTATTGTCTTCTCACCTATTTAAGTCTTGTAGATATAAGATATTCAAAGGAGACATTAATGTGCTTTGGAAACCAAGCAGTTTTAATAAGCATGGAAATTCCGAAACATTGTCTAGCGAAGGTTTAATTATCTTTTCAAAATAAAGGACTCATGAGAGATTCTTTTTGAAAGACTGTGTATAAGATGAATCTATAATTCATAATTTCTATAGGAAAGTGGGATCAAGTTATTTTGTGGAGATGATCTACATTTTAATGGGATGGGGCCTGATGCTAGTTGATGATAATCCCAGATAGACTGCATTTATTTAGTTGCCATTGTTTCCTGGCCATTGAAGACTAAAACATATCCAAGGCACCAAACGGTGTGTCACCTTCGGTTTCACACTGCTGTTTAAAACGAGCTGTGTAAGACTATGTTAAAAGCGGTTTCAACGGGAGTTTTCCTCCCTTTTTTTTTGTCTTTTCAGCTGCGAACTCTTTTATCAGAGTCTCGTGTGGAACTTCTAGTATAAAGTTTATAAAAGTCATTGTTGTGACTTAAACCTAAGGGACATCAAGGGTGGCGGCCCACCTGCTTGCCCCCCCCCTTGCCACCCGAGGTCCCTCTCCTTCCCCAAGTCTAGTTTGAAAGCTGCTGCTTCAAAAGAATTTCGACACCTTTGAATGTAATTCTTCATAGCTAATACCCAAATTTTTCATTTTTCGAAGTCACAGTGTATTACTTTAAAATGTTTTTACTTAGTTTTTAAAAAGAGCATAGTTTTCTAGGCTTTTAGGAAATACACCATAACTCATTTCTAGCCTTTTAGTGATTTTTTTTTAATCATAAAGAGGTGAATTTTCTTTCATCAGATTACTGCCTGGCTGAGATCTCGTTTCTGGCCATATGACTAGATGACCTTGGGCAGGTCATTTGGCTGCTCTATGCCTCAGTTTCCCAGTTACTGCGGTATTTAGACAGGGTGGCTGGCCATCATTTGCAGAGGTAGATAAGGATAGGGAAGAGAGACTGTACAGAGACGATTTTGATACTCCCCCGAGCAGTGCACATAATCACGTGCCACCCTGATGATCGAATCTCCCATCCGCACCTCAGAACGCGCTCGCGTCGGGGCCACACGAGGCCGAGAGCGTTCAGGCTTTGAGCGAGCCGTGTATGTGTTTCTCAGACGAGGCCACGGGCAGCTGTGGCAGAGGCATTCAGCATATGGCTGATTTTAAACCCAGCTCTTTTTTTCCATTTCAGGTCCCCCGAAGTCATGGGTTGCTGGCCCCTGCTCAGAGTGACAACACCCTGTGGAGTCTGCTGGTCCTGGCCCGACCACCACAGAGCCCCACTGGAGCAGGGAGCCAGCCTAGAGAGAGGGTCAGGTAGGAACTGTTTTTTCACTTTATGGCACGGTTTTGCCAATTGGAAAAAATAATTTTTATACCCCAAAGGGGTATAGAACATTGGTGATTATTTTCGCAAAAGGGCTTTTCAAAACTGAGCCATATTGGAAAAAATCAGCGCTTACCCAGTCCTGAGGCAAGCAGGCCTGGAACGGCATCAGAGCCCCTGGTGTCCCTGACAGCCGTGGGCAGCAGGCTCAGCGGACGCGTTGGGCCGTGTGGTCAGCGTTCGTGACCTAAGCTATCAGTCGGTCCGCTGTGACCTTGACCTAGTTCTGCAAGTACTCCGTAACCACGTTGACGGACAGAGTCCGGAGCCAAGCATTGGTGGCCCTCTTAGAACTTGAAATATGGGCGTATGCTCCGTCTTTCTTCAAAACAGCCTCATACCATTATTTTTCATTCAATACCGTGTTTCTGAAAAACGGGTAAATGATGATATCATTAACCGACCCATTCCCGTGAGCTACCCTAGTAGCTTACACGGATTATCCCATCAAATCTTTATCAGAAACTGAGACTTAGAGAAGTTAAATAACTTGCCCAGGGTTACACTCTTAATGAGGAGAAAAGCGAGATTCGAGCCCAGGGAGTCTAGCCGAAGAGTCCTTGTTATTTACCTGTTAGACTAGAATTCAGTATTTTTTTTTTTTACAAGTTGAGAAAATTCTGATGTCGAAGGGCTAAACAACTTTCTCAGGACCAAAACACAAATTTTTTGGAAATGTACAGTAACTGGCATGAGACATCTGATGAGCTTTTGCTGAAAGTTTATCCCAACCTTAAAAATAGTGATATAATTCTAAACACGTCCAGCAAGCCAACAAACCATATTGACTCTGTAACAAATTATCATTGGGACATATGGTCAGGTTTTTATTTTGTGATGGTGCTGTGTAGAAGCCGTTTCACAGAGAAGTGGAGTAGAGTATGCAAACTGAGGCGATTGGCATCGAACTAATAATAGTATTTCTTTAAATATTAGCTATTCTCATGGTTATCGAGTTAACATTTGGAAACATGTCTGTAAGTTAGAAGTTATGGGTATGGCATTTATGAATATCGAGTAGTATAAAAACGTGTCACCTCAAATGTTTGGCAGGAAAATAATCCTTCTAAACACAGTTGCATGGCACTCAAGATGAGAAATAGCATGGAAACAGTGATCAGAAAGGACTTCTTAAAGGCTGTCTTCCAGGCGAGAGGGACAGCTGTGACTCCCTAGGGAGACACAGTGTTCGTGACGGGCTGGGAGACCCAACACGAAGCCCTCTCCGTTTAATGACATCTTTCTGTCTTCACAGGAAAGTCATTCACATTTTACATCCTTTCAGAGTTTGTGGAGAGGCCAGCATTTTAGCTCCTTTATCGAGGTTTTTTTTCTCTCTCTTTTTTTTTGAGACTTACTCCTTCCTAAATTTCATTTTAAAAATTAAATAAGATGCACTTTATTTCATAAGATTTGTACATTCTATAAATTCATGGAAAATTAAATATTTTAAAAAAGATTGGAGAGTAGATAGCGCTCGTCATTATTAAATGAGATCAAAAGGTTTTTTCTTTTTTCATTTGAAAGAATATGGTTTTGTTTTTCTCTAAACACCAACTTATATGTTCTTATAACACAACGTGGGAAGGAACGTTGTGCCTGACCCAGAAGTGGATCAGTGGGAAGTCTCACAAAGAAAAGTGAAGCGTGGAGCGTTAGGGCGCTGATCAAAATGCTGCCACGTCTGTTTTCTTTTTTGTGTCGTGCAGATTTGTCGAACCGAACGTTCTGATGAAGAAGGGATAAGTAAGGATAAGTACAGCTGTTAGATATCAGTGATGATCATGCAGTATCGAAGTCTAGTGATTCAAAAATCTGTGAGCAAACTGCTTATATCAGAAAGCAGACGATTTAAAGTTGACATAAGTGGTCTCAATAGTGTACAAAAGAAAGTGTACAAAAGAAAGCAGTCAAATGATACAAAATTTCTGAGAAAACAGGATATATTGGAAAACTCTTAGCTGTGGAATTAAGGATACTTTTAACTCAAAATATCTACGTTTGGGGGAATAAAATGCCATTATGAATGGAAACTGGTAATCAACCCAAAATGCTAGGTTTTTGGTTTATTAACAACACTCGCTAAGAACTAGAGCTCTGGGTATCAGAAGCTGGGAGTTATTCTTACATTTGGGGGGGCTGTGCTTATCTGAATTTTCCCTTTTTCTGTAGCCCCGCTGGGACACTGGCCCCCGAGCCATGGGTAGCGGCCACCTCCTGCTGTCCCCAGTGCTTTGCTGAGGCCGTTAGGCCCCTGGGGTGACCAGAAAGCAAGGAGAAGCCCAGGCCGGAGAACTCTGGGACGTGTTCTGGGCCGCGTAGCTGGTCACTGTCAGAACCAGGGCCAGAGTCAGAAGTGGCTGCGGACTGGCGCTCTTGCGTTTTGTCACCGCCTCCCCTTCACACCAGTGTTGTCCAAACCGTAGAGCCCGTCTACAAAATAAATTCTAACGTGGAATCTCGGTGTGTCAAAAGGATAAAAATAAAACGTTCTACTGGAAGCCACGGTGAAGAGCACGGCGCCCGGACCCTTATGCCTTCTCCTGGCCCCTCTCGCTCATTCCCACCAGTCCCTTAGAGGAACCCAACTCCACAGAGCGAGATTTAATGCGCACCACCCACCAGAGTTTTAAGTTATTGGCATTTCTGTAATGGTAACGACTTCGTTGGCTCTTTCTTTCACAAACGCTCTTTTTGTCTGACATCTTCACTTGAGCTGCTTTTTTTAGCTCAGAGTATGACGAACACCAGGAACAGGTAGCAAAGTGGAGCGAGCATGCCACTGCCCGCTCGGAGTCCTCCAATCCAGAATGACGGCCGCGTTAGGGGGCCTGAGGGGGTTGGGAAGGACACGGAGCCCTCTGTGTGCGAAGGAGACGCCCACTTCTGTTCCGTCTGCCTTGCACCTGTGCCTGTCCCGTGTGAATCCGATCAAAGGTGTATGCATGGACGTAGGAGAAAACCCTCTCCACGCCTCCCTGTGCTGCTGAGTGCTTGCCTGCGGTGACAAATCCTGAGCCCATGGCCCTGCTTCCTTACTTACTGCTTGGGGAACGCACCTCGGTACTCACTTCCATCCCCACCCTGTGCATTTGATTCTTAAGCTTAGAGATAATCATGACGTTGCTGCTTACTTTTAAGTTGAAATCTCATTTTTGTTTCAGATTCTCCTTCTTCTGTGGTTAACAAACAGCTCGGATCCATGTCACTTGATGAGCAGCAGGGTGCGTGCAACGGGGGACGCGCCAAGCCCACCCACCCATAGTTCTGCCGCACGAGCAGCCCCCCCTCGCGCTCCCTAGCGTTCCATTTTGGTCCCAGCCCAGTAGCATTCCGTGGGCTAAATGACCCTTGGTGGCATCGGTCACAGAGCCTTGTGGGCCCATGCAAATGATTTCCTACGTAAGCTAATTTCTGCCTTTGGCCCTTCACGCCAACTTTGAATTCTCTTCTGTAACAATACTGTAATGGATATAAAGCATATCCATTTTTTAAATTCTAGGTATCTATCATAAAATTGTGTAGAACTATGGATGTGTGGTTAGCATATTACCTAGTAGATAATTTAGAAAAGGTTATGTGACTGTAGTAATACTGAATATTACTGCATTGCAGTAGTAATGGTGCTTGGTGTCATGGTTCACTTTTCTGGTGGTTAAGCTGCCGATAGCTTTAATCATCAGGGAGACAGTTACAAATTACAATCACGGAGCTCCAGAGCCACCAGTCAGAGGGGAAAACAGCTCAAAGCCTTGAGCAGAGCCTGATGAGACAGACTTTGCAAATATTTTTCAAAAATTAAAAAAATAATAACTTAGCACTGAAGCTATATGCCCTGTTTAGTTGGCTGAAAGTTGCAAGTGTGAGATGACTCATTTGTCAGCAGTAGTGGAGAGATTAAATATTGCTATACTGCCTGTTTGGTGATTTTAACTGTCTTCTTGGAGAAATATTCAGAAACTAATAATTTTAAAACAAACGGGAAAACTCTTCTGTTTTTGATCTTAAATGATTATTTACAGACCTGAGATGACAAGTATTGCTATAGGTTTTCCTGTTCTGGAGAATGAATGAATGAATGAACTGGTAAATGAACTAAGAATGAGGCATGCTCATTGTAGTGGGATGAGGAGTGAAGAATAGTTATTTAAGGTAAAACACAGCTCTAGGAGCGTATTATGATGTCTTATGCTACTGTTTGAAACTGCTCTCTAGTCAAATAATTTTTTTTGGTAAGACCGTATGAATGTAAATAGTGTATTACTACCAGAGAGTTTGCAGCCAGATTCGTATTCTGGAAAATCATATGGAATAATTTCCGTGGAATTATATTGAATGCTATATTCAATTTAAACGGGTACTTAATCGACATATGCTACATATGCTATGGGGTATAATGGAAAGAGACAAAGCATAGCTCCCCGATTTGGGGCATCATCTGGGTGAACGATGATGCCATTTACTAGGGTAGACTGGTTTGGAGGCAGAAATCAGGAGGTTTGGGGGTTTTCTTGGCCATGTGAAGTACAGTATGTCCTTCAGTCGCGTAGGTCAGTGTGAGAGGTCAGCTATCGAGCAGGTTCGGCAGCCGCCGCGTCGTCATAGACCGTCCTCGTGTGGCCGTCCTGAGTCCTCCGGGCAGAAGTGTCTGCTGAGGGACCGTGTGTCCAGATTAAGTGAAGCCTGAGCTTTGATGTGCCTTTCGCTTCAGCCGGATCATGTCGTTTGCAGCACCGGGGACTTCCACGCCCCAGGCCGCTGTTACGCAAAGGTGACCCACTGTGGGAGTGGAGAGAAACTCCCCGCCACCCCCTTTTCCGCCTGGACTGACACAGCGACCACCCACCTGCCCTCCTCACGTCCGCTCGGGCTCCCGTCTCTTCTTTACCGACAGGCAGAATGAGCTCTTTAAAATGTAAACCTGACTGTGTCATTCACCTGCCTAAAACTCTCTGCTCGTGCCCCTTTGCCCCTCCAAGCGACCTCCATCACACACCGTGGTTCTCAGCGCCCCTGCGTGGCCCGGCTGCTCTCCGGCCGTGTGTCCCCCTCCCTCGCCCACTAAGCTCTGGCCAGGTGGGCCCGCTTGCAGGTCTCCTCACAGCCTTCCCGCCCACATTCCTCGTCTGCACTGTTCCCTCTGCCAACAGTGCTTTTCCCTGCAGCCGCTGCTGCTCATCAGATCTCACCTAGACACACTTTCTCAAAAATGACCTGACCCTTCATCAGGTCATTTTCCTCTCTGTGTCCTGTCTTCCCTCATTGCATTGTCGGCATTTATAACCATACATTTAGTTGAGGGATTATTTAAGGCCTTTCTCCAAGCTCTCCAAATGTTGTTTTTCATTCACTATAATATGCTCAGTACCTGATCCCACATCTGTTATACATTAACAATTAATATTCGTTGAATGAATGAGTAAATGAGTTTACTTGTTAAGCAGTTTCCAATGCTACGGAAATGACTTGAGCTTGGGAGACACGTGACGAGACTTGTGTATTAGAAAAGCCGTTTTGGCGGCGTCACAGATGGTCAGTTAGGAGGGAGTAAAATGGGCAACAGCAGGAGCCCGTAAGAGGCTGTCGCAGTTGTGCAGGCGAGAGGTGATGAGGGGGTCCAGAAAGGCGGTGGTGGTGGGGACGAGAAGAGTGGACAGATTTTTTAAATAGTTAAGAGACAATTAATGAGACTTTGGGGCTGATCAGTTAAAAGTGGATGAGCAAATGCCGTCTAGATGTCTTGTTAGGGCGTTAGTGCTTCCGTCAGCCAAGGCGAAGATTTCAGGAGGAGCCGCTGGTTAGAAGGGGAAAAGGGACTTGAGGGTTTCTGGACACATTGAGTTCGAAGTCTCTTTGGATGTCCCGATGGAGGACTCTCATAGCCGGACGGGTCTGTGATGCCGAGAGTCACCAGAGGGGCCTGTGGTAGAGATAAAAATTAGGACTCGTCCGTCTACAGGTAGCAGTTGAAACTGGGAGTGGACGACGTCCACAAAGCGGGGAGAGGAGCGTCAGCGCTCCAGGGCGCAGGCGGAGACGAAGGTGCCGCTGAGGAGACAGGAGGAGTGGCCCGGGGAAATGGCGGCACGAGGACCGCCCGGCCGCGGCGCCGTGCACAGCATCGCTGTCACGCACGGGAAGGACCGAGAAACGCGTTTTTAGTTGGGCGGCTCGTGGGTTATCGATGGGTTTTGCTACAGTCAGAGCGACACGGCGGAGGCAGAAGCCAGATGGCAGCGGTCTGAGGAGAAGGATTTCAGGGAGAAAAGGTGGGGACGCCGGTCTGCAGGTGGCTCTTTCCGTTTAGAACGGAGGGATTGTGGAAGGGCGCCGTCCGCGAGGGGGCGGAGGTCGCAGCCTCCAAACTGACCACCCTGTAGAACGAGAGAGTCTGTGGAACAGGGGGCCGGTGGAGGGGCCAGTGGAGGGGCCAGTGGAGGGGCCGGTGGAGGGGCCGGTGGAGGGGCCGGTGGAGGGCGCTGATGTCCCTCCATGCATGTCATCTCAAGTTTTAACCTTCGTCAGGACTCGCAATGTCCATTTTACCCTGTAGAATGGAAGAAGTTGTGCATTTAGTAAGGTTTCTTTCTAAATACATCTCTGACACTTGGTTGTTCGAGCATATTTTAGACTTTCTTTTTCATATGTTTGAAGAGACACTAATTCATCATGAAGTAATAATTCAGCTGTTACTTACCTGGACGTGTTCACCATCTTCCAGGTGCCCAGGTGCATTTGCATGTTGTTCCGTTTACCACACGGTAGTTTATAGATTTCTTTATTTGGGGCAGTTACCAAGGGTAAAAATGTTACTAATAAAAATTTAAAATTTTTAATGGCTTACTTCCTTGCAAAACACATTAGTGAACTGGTTGATTGCAACCGGTGTTCTCACTTGTTTATCTTGAATTTTTAACAAAAGCCCATTTGAAAAACAAAATATATATTTAGTCTAAACGTTGAGATTAGGCTTCCTGGCTGCCCCAATAATTTTTATTTTCTTGTACCAAAATATTTATTTAAGAAACAGAACGGTTGGGAAATAAGTATACAACACGCACGTTGTTTCTATCCTGTTGTAGAACTTTCCAGTGTTCTGCAAATCTCGGGAGTGTGTACACACACGTTGACGACCCTTCTGTAGAAAACTTTTTTCAATAAGCAGAATGATATCTCACAATGAACTAATCTTTGTTTAGTTCGAACAGTATATTCTAAGGAGTTTCATTTTCCTTTTTATTTATGTCTCTATGTTACTCCTCTTCATATTTCTCTTATCTGTTTCCATTATTAAAACTAACAAAATTTTCCTCTTAGAAATAGTTGGGCCAGCAATTTCCCCTTGTTTTATTAAAATAACAAAAGAAATCTACGTCCTTAACATTTAATTTTTTTTAATGCCCAGAGCACGTGGTCGTCCTAGGTGGTCTCCCATCCAGGTACTGACCACGCCCGACCCTGCGTAGCTTCCGAGACCAGACGGGATCGGGCGCATTTAGGGTGGCGTGGCTATAGACTTAACATTTAATTTTTAAGAGGACATAAGGAAATTTTAAATTTCAGCCATGACAGAAGCCGTTTGCTTTATATTCAGTACAGTGATCACCGTCAAATAGAGGTTGATGATGCTGTTAAGTTTGAAACTTAAGCCAATCGTGCATCTGTCAGACATTTTCTTTTCTAGGTTTAAAGAACTATAACTGCTATTTTGTAGGCTTTAGAAATACAAATGTTAATGATCCACTGGGTACTATTTTACATAAGCAGACCTCTTTCGATGTTCATAAAACGTTTACTTATAGAAAGAGACTTGTGGATGATCAGAAACCAGTGAAACAGACTTTGTGAGTTCTGCTGGGGTACATGGGGAAATGGAAAAATGGACCAGGCATGCATTAGGTGTGTGTGTGGCCCCTTAATTGTACACTGTCCTCAAGTGGAAAACTTATGTTAGTCATATCTTCTTGACAGCATTACAGCAAACATATTTTAGATAGCTATGAAATTTACTCTGACAGTTCTAATTTTTGTTAAATATCTGATTGAAGCCTTCTATATTAATGGGACATATAAGTTTAATATTTATCACACTGGAATATATCTGTAACTATTACATTTTAAATTCTGGAGAAAAAAATAAGTTAGTGAAATCAGACTTCCTTCTAGAGTTTTTATATTCTTTAGAACTAATTATCACTTAGGTGTTTAGACGTAGTGTTCCCATGAAACCTTTTATAAGCCAAAGTGGGGTAAAGTGAAGAAGCAATCGCCATTAGTTTATACGGAAAACTCTCTGAGCATTTCCAGACCAAATCAGACCAACTAACACATAAAACCTAACGTGTTAGTAAAGGCGGGAAGCACGAGGTAGATGAAGACAGAGCGCAGGTGCTCAGGGGCACAGTTCCGAGTTCTGCGGAGGTGTGGACTGGTTTCTAGAGAGGAGCTGGGCGGGGCCTCGCGCTGCTCAGGTGCGCCCGCCTCCGACAGGTGCTGCAGAGGAAATGCTGAATTCATGCCATGTTTGCTGTTCACCTGTTCTCATAAAAGCAAAAATCCTCCTTGGAGGGAGGGGGCCAGGGCATGTGTCTTGAGTCTGCTTTCACAGAGTTCGTACTGTGACATCCTAACCCACAAACTTTTAAGTATCCCTTGGGAATGTGGAACCAGGCGCAGTCCGAATCTGTGTGTGTCCCACTCCCATGTTTAAACTCAATTCACGTTCCTCTGTTGTGTCATGAAAAAAATTCTTGGATTCAAATGATCGTAATTGACATAGTGGTTGAGTTTTGATTGCCAGGAAGAAAATTTGACTAGAGCATTACTTCCAAAAGATTGAGGAGGAGAGATTTCCTAATAAGACCAGTACGAAGGTCGCCCTTTGGTTCTGGCTTTCGTGGGATAGTCAGTGTGGGTGTTTACGAAGCCAGAGAGCCTCCCAGTCGTCTGCAGGTGTCCCCTGCAGGAATCTGCTGGAAGCAGTGTCTTTGAACCAGATGACACCGCCTTACACAGATGCTTGGAAGACTCATATCCGTTAGTCTGAGGTCTGCAGAAAAGTTAGAGATTCCTGACCTATAAAAATGGAAATCTTACATTGGTCTAGAAACTATACTTGAGAAATTTGCCTTTTTTTTCCTACGTAAGCCAAATAAGTCAGGGTGCAAAATTTGGGGAAATAGTTGAATTTTATCATTGATGTGTCTGCATTTTTTCAGAGGATTTTGCCATGTATTTCGTGTTGTTCTGGATTTTTTTTTTTTAACGTTTGGTATAATGGAATGAGAAATGTTGGCAAGTTCATCGTCTAATAGGAAATGCCTTGGGTTAAGGACCTGTGATCTCTGTGTGATCCGCAGGCTGCCGGAGCCATGTAGTGATTGACGTGTGCTTGTAGTTACAGTAGTGAGCCGGCCGCAGAGACAGTTTGGGGCAGAGCAGTCCTACACACATTCTTGTGGCCACGCGCCCATCAGTGGTCTACATATTGAATCCTTCGTTCACGTGTACACAAAGCCTAGGTCCCCAGGGCACCCTAGCTAAAAGTCCAGACACCCTAATTATCAGTAGTTAGGTGATACACTAACCTAGTTATCAAGAGAGTATACTTCGTTCTACTGTTAACACACAATTTTTTTTATGTGTCTTTGAGTAATTTCCAAGACAGTTTAGTACGTAGGAACTTTATATAGAAGGAAATCTGGGTAACTAGAGAAAAAAACTCCAGTGGTTCCGTCATCTGTGGCGATGATGGCACGTGCTACAGAGGCCTAAAGCAGAGTCCGTATGTGTCCCGGATGCAGTAGTGCCCAGCACATTTACTGCTCATTACGACACTTCCTGCATGATGCCCCGCATATGTTAGGTGAAGCTCTAAACTTTAGACTCTTAAATTAAAACTTGTTCAGCAGAATATTTACTGTATACTTATGCATTATGTAAACAAGGCTTTGAGTAATACAATTTTTAGAGCGTTTTTGCTGATCCGACCTCTAACACATGAAGCAAGTTAGGGAAAATTAAAATGATTACAAATTTTTTTTTCAAATAAGTAAAAATAAATTTAACTTGTTAGCACTTTAAAGTAGATTTTACTAAGATATTTGTAGCTTACATATGCATTTTGTCATAAACAGAAATTGTGAGTTAGTTCACTAGTAAGCTAGGAATCTTTTTTTTTGGAGAAAATTCAACCTGATAGATTGTAGATGGTCAAGCAAAGGAAAGAATAGAATCGAACAGGCGAGGGAATGAGTTTACTCACAGTAATTCTCGGTTAGAGAGACCCGGCCGCGTTGTGTAGTGAGTGCTTCAGCCAGAGGCGCTGGTTATTCACGTGCGTGTGCAGGGGTGCCTGTAGCTGACGGAAGCCTGCATTCTACACCGGATTTACACAAACTGGTGAGTTCGTTGACAACTTAAATGAACAGATTCTGTCAACTGTAGTCATTTAAAAAACACTACTATGTTTTCCCAGATTTACAATATGTAGATTATACTCATGAGAGATTAAATAGTAACTTAGTAATAGATACCATAAAGAAGAAGATTCTAATTAATATCATCTCAGGAAGTTTGTTGCTTTTTGGGGGTGAGGGTCCTCCATAAATTTAAGATATCTTCTGTATCATTCTGAACTCTTGACATCACTGTTCACTGTATTCCTGTGGTCACAGCATGCAGGTATCTGTAATGGTCTCTTTCATTTTCTTTAAAAGGAGAGTTTGGATGTAGCATTAAGTTTCACAGGGCTTCTTAGAACACGTCCGTAAAGAGGGCGGATCTAAGCAATTCCGTCCTGCAGCTCTCTCACACCTGCTTTTGTCTTCTATCCCTTCTATACTTTCACGTGAAAATAAAGAGCAAAGCACTTTATAAAACGGTATGAGAGAGAACGGAAAACTAGCCCCAGCTCCCTCAGCGGTCTGTCCCCACCAGTTCCAGAGGCTGACGGTGACAGTGGCTTTGGCGGCAGTGGGACACAAATTTCAACAGCAGAACTAAAGAATAAAGGAAAACTAAGTGGAGAAATGACTAACAAACAGCAAAATGTTCAGAGGTGGTCCGGGGTAGGACAGGTGTGTTAAAAGTCCCATTCTTGATCATTTATGTAAGCTAAAGGTCTGTGAATTCAGTCATTTTATGAGAATGCCAGTTGGCAAAATCCCCACTCTAAAACACTGATTGTAATGCTGAGTCTTTGAAAGTTGTAATGAATTGTTCATTTATTTCTAGGAGCTGTTTATGCGAAGGACATAATTATGACAAAAGTAGTACAGGAGCGGAGTGACTTTACCACCTGGGAGACCGGCTGTAGACCCATTCCCGCCTTTATTGGCGATAGTAGTTCTGGTTATGGGGGAGGCTTTCTCACGGGTTAGAAGTGAGGGCGGCAGAGCTGTCCTCCGGAGTTTTGTTACCAGCCTGACTTCTCGCGTCCTGGCGAGAATCCCTTTCCTTTCTGCTCCTGTCCTGTGTGGGAAATCTCGATCATCGTCCTCACAGGATGAAAGCCAGGGCAGAGGTTCTCCGCGATTCTCTCTTAATGAGTGCTCCAGTGTCTCAAGAGGAGTGCGAAAGATCCCAGGCTGTCACTGCAATGTAAAGCGGGCCTAGTAAGCACCAAGCCTGAGTGATTTCGGCTTTATTAAGTTGTTACTGCTTTTGTTGTTATTTTGCAAGACAAAGCTTAGCTTCAGTACTCCTGTTATCAGTCCTTAATGGCATCAAGAAAACAAGTATAGCACAGGAGAGTTTCCTTTCTGCAGGCAACTGGCAGAAATGGTACATGTTTGATTATATAGTAATTTGTATTTCCTGTGTATTTAATGCCCCCCAGCTGTTATTTGTTATATAAAAAAAATTTAAAGCGCTGTTTAATTTTGTCCTTGAATATCTGTGTACTATTTTGGGGGGTGTGACTTTGAAGTGGTCTGTATCAATTTCTGCAGGGTTTCTTGATTTTGTTTGCCATTAGATAAAGATTTTAAACATTGAAATTGATGTATTTCATGGAAATCATCTATTGAATCCTAAGGCGAAATTGCTGTTTCCGTAATTTATTGATGCAATCCCTTGCAGATTAGTTAGGAGGTGGAGATTTGAAATACACCAAAACATGTGATCTTATCACAGAGAGAGTGTCAGCAAGTAATAAAGCACAGTAAATTTTCTCCTCCCCCAGAAGAGTGCAGGCTGTGACCCCCTCCAGATGCTGAGCCTGTGACCTTGAAAGACAGAATTTCCTTTCGGAGCTCTTGCCTCTCGTGTTTCTGAGGTGGTTATTCTTGATGCCCTAGCAACTGAAGTAGAAAATCCTGAGCGTTCCGTTAATTAAAAGTACCAGTTCGTAATCTATGTCATTGCATGTCGATAGTCTTTGATTCCCTAATGACGATATATGGTTCTCAAATGTGTTTGATGTCCATCCGAATCAAAGGGAGGCGTGTACACAAAGCTAGAATACGATGCAATGCCGCTTTGAAATATGAGTGTTTCTATAACACTTGCCTTTGAACTTGAAGTGAGAACCCTAACAGATGTGAGAAAGAATTATGACAAGGACAGCCTGATTTAAGTTGTATAAATTTAGGAAATGTCATCTTTTTATTGGTTTCAGAGACTTTTTCAAATGTTTTAAACACAATTTTCAGATAACAATAATGAAAAGCTGAGCCCCAAACCAGGGACAGGTGAACCCGTTTTAAGTTTGCACTACAGCACAGAAGGAACCACCGCCAGCACAATAAAACTGAACTTTACAGATGAATGGTAAGTCAACGTTTCTGTGAAGATGTTCTTAGCCGTTTTGTAGGATTGTATTAGATGTTGTTTTTAGCACTTCGTCATCGTTATGTCTCATTTTGCTGTAACGTATTGGTTCTCGACCTCGAACGTGCTTCGGAATCGCCCAGACGGCTTGTGGAGACAGAGATGCCCGGGCCCCCCTCGCAGAGTGCAGTTGAGAATTCACATTTCTGACAGCTTCCCAGGTGATGCTGAGGTTGCCGGTCCTGGGATATTTCTTCTGGTAGAAAATGCAAAAGATAAGAATTAATCACCTATCCACCATTTGTACAAAAACAAACCTAACATTTTGGAGCTTTTTGCCATCTAGGTGCTATGTGTAGGTGTGTGTATATATGTATGTATGATGTTTGTTTTGAATTTTAAAACTTAACTTTGATCATGCGAAATGTACTCTATTCTCCCCTGCATTTATTTAACTTTACAGTAAATATTCACGTTTCTACTCAGTTTGCGTAAATATTACTTTACTAGTTGTACATCCATCAAGTAGATGGACGACCACAATTTACTTAACTTTTTCCCTTTAATTGGGCAGTGAATTTGTTTTCCTTTTTTATTTAATCAAATAAGGCTCAATGAATATCTTTGTCTGCAGGCATTATTCCCCACCTTTAAGATTGTTGGTTTGAGATATATTTCTAGAAAGGAACTCTATCTAGGTCAAAAGATATTGCCAAATTATTTTCAAAAGGATCTCCTATCATTGCATTTCTACCAGCAACGTATGAAAAGCATACATTTTGCCATCTCCAGGCTAGTGTTCAAAATGCTAATTTATTTTTAACTTGTAAATTTGATTTTAAAATAATATTTATTTTTCTTTAATTGATTACTAGTAACGTTGAACTTTATATTTACTTAATGGTTGTACAGGTCCTCTTTAATGACATTTCCAGTTATGTTGCTCATTAATCTAATTAAATCTTACACTTAAAAAAAAATCAAGTTATGCGAGTTTCTTACATTCTTTGCCGCTGTCTCGTGGTCTTTTGCTTGAGATTTGCCTCCCAAATTTTTAAAATTTATTACTATTGCTATATTAATATTAATTACTATAAAGGCAATTTAATCTTTCTTAATATATCATATAATTAATTATATATTAATATAATTTTAGATTATTAATATATAGTAATCATGTTGTTTTATCACCAATATATTAATTATTTAGTATAATTAATATATTAACATTCTTGATTGTATGTTAACGTAATTACATATTATATGTTAGTATGGTATATAATATGTATAAGTAATATATAATGTGGTTATATATTGTTTATTCATATATAATTAATTATATGTTCTTGTATGATGATATTATTTACGTATTTCAAATCACTGGTTTTCATTTGTGTTTATGTGTGTATGTGTTTTATACTAAGATCTTTGATTAAGCAGGATTTCCAAGTATCATTGGATACCTGCTATGTTCCAGAGACTATTTGAGACACTGGGAACACGTCAGTGAGGAAACTAGCCAGACCTCGCTGCCCTGCAGGAGCTCACATTCTAGGTGGAGGAGACAGACAGACAGACAGACGGAGAGACGAGACAGAGAGACGTAGTGAATAAGGGCACTGTGACCCGTCAGAAGGTGCTGAGTGCTGTGGAAGGGAACAGCGGGGAAGGGCGAATGGCAGACCTCGGGATGAGTGGGCGTCGCTGAGGAGATGATACTTAGACGGACGCTTGAGGGTGAGGAGCAGCGAGCCCCGCACGGAGCTGGGGGAAGGGCAGAGAGGGGGCCAGTGCCAGGCTCTGGAGAAGAGGCGGGCCTCGTGTGTTCAGGGCCCTTGGAGAGCTGACGCGTGGAGCGAGTGGAGCAAGCCCAGGACGCGGTGCAGCCGGCCGAGTCGGGGAGGGAGGAGGCGTTGAGAAGGATTAGGGTGGCTGGTTGCTGTGCCGCCCTGAGCGGTGGGTGGAGACCTGGGGACCAGGGAAGAGGCTATGGCAGGAGCACGCGAGGGGCGGCGGTGCCTGGGACCGGGAAGGGGGCCGGCGACGGAGGAAGAAGTCACTGGAGTCCAGACGTGTGGAGTGAAGGTGCAGGCGGTGGAATTTCTTTATGGGCCCTAGGGTTTGGCCTTGACTTTTAAAGATTGTGCTTTCTACGGCCCTTTCTCTTAATACATAATTTAAGATCACAAAAGATTTTCAGACTAATTCTTTTTGTCCTTTCTCATGATTCTTGGCAGAAGGGGCTGATTTCTTATAAAGAGTCTCTGAGCATTTTATTTATTTTTTTTGAAAAAAAGTTTAGTCCCACTTCTTTTTGAATGTTCTTTTCTTCTCTAAAAACTGTGAGTTATATTCTGTAATTCACCAGTTTCTTATTTATCAAAAAATAACATTTTTTCTGATTATGAGGGTATTCAACATTCACCATAAAAATAACTCAGAAAGAGGACGCAGGCTTTCCCGCCTCCGCCGTGACGGCGTCTTGCCTTCGTTCGGCTTCTTTGGTGACGGCCGAGGCAGTGTTGCTCGCGGAGTGAGAGCTTGGACTCTGAACTCGCTGGGCTGTCGAACCTCTCTGACCTGAGAACGGGCACGTTTACTAGAACCTCCGTCACAGGTGGTTGGGAAGGTGTAACAAGGTCACGCAGAGACGTTCAGAGCGCTGAGCACGGTGACGGGCGGCCGTGGGCGGCCGGTGTCGCCCTTTGTAAATTGCCTTTTAGACCCTTCGCGCAGGTTCCTACTGTGGTGATCTTTTTCTTATTGGTTTGTAAGAGGTGCTTATTTATGCTAGAGTTAAGCGAGGATGAAATCATTTGTCTTTCATTCGTTGCAAATATTTTTCCCAGTTTGTTGTCTGTCTTTCAGTTCCCTTATGGTGGTTTTGCGTTATGGTTTCGGCCTGTGAGCTCATGCTTAGAAAAGCCTTGTCCTGCCCAGGGTCGGGGGGAAGTTTTCTGTCTTCCTCTTACATTGCTATGATTTTCTATCGGAGATTATGTTTAATCCGACAATTATTTCACCATAAAGTGTGCTGTAGAGCAATAGCTTGATTTTTCCACATGGCCGTTTCTTTGTCCCAGTGCCATTTATTGAATAATCAGTCTATTTCTCTGTGATTTAAAATGCTATATTAACATACGCTAAATACATTCACTCGGTTACTTTGTCTTTTCAACTAACGGCTCTCTGTTCCCGCATCAGCGCCATGACGTCTTAATTATCACAGCTGTTAGACACTGAGCATTTCACTTCTGCCTGTATGGTAGCTTTCTCAAGGGAAAAAAAACAACCACCAAGGATTTCTGTGTCACATTAGCCTCTCTTTACTAAAATGACTATGTATTTCTTTCTGATAAAAAGAAATACATCTTAATTGTCAAAAGATCAATTTAGAGAAAAGTATGAAAGAATCACTTGCAGTAAAATCTACTGAGATAACATTTCTTCATGTTCTTTCTGACATTTTTCTCTGCGTATATACCCATGTGGATATATATATTTCTTTTTAAAAATTCACATTATATGCGAATGCCCTTTTTTAAAAATCAAATTGACTTTGACAGTTAGCCGAAAGGATTTTATGAAATCTTGACAAAAAGTTCATGATAATTTGCATTGTTTACTGATCACTGCTATTTGTCTACAATTAATGTTTTTTTTAAGTTACTGTAACTCTTAAGTTTCATTTTCTTGTTCACAATTATTCTGCATTTAAGAAATTGTTGCATTTCTGTGAGTTTAATTTTAATCTTAGGTTGTTACACATTTTCCGCTTTTCCTTCCCACATATGTGATGCCATGACTTGTCATAGAATACGCACCGGAAGTTGTTTGCTTCCATTGGTCTAGCACTCTGCTCTAGGCAAACATGCCAGCAGAGTTGTGGTTGTCAGCAGGTGGGTGTGAGAGCTGAACCAGGAGATGTGACACTGTCCTCCTGCCAAGAGCTGTGGTGCACAGTCACCTGAACAGTCCAGGGCTGGAGGGGACCCACAGAGGGCAGTTCAGGACCAGAGAGGTGTCCAGGCCTCTTTTCAAGTATTAATTTAAAAGAAGCCTAGAACAACAATGTCTAAGAAGGCATGGGATCAGGTCTGCAGGACCGCTGCGGGATGGATGTGGTGGTCCATCTCTAGTGGGGATGAGAAGAAAGGTGATGTAACTAAATTAACATTCAGGAAGGAGATGTGTAGAAATACATAGCCGATCCTAGAAGAGTGAGAACAGTGTAGAAGCGGTCCTTCTGTCTTTCTAAATCTTTTTAAGATTAAGTCACCCTGATTAAAAGTGATGTTTAGTGAGTACTATTAAGATAATAAACCCTACGTTTTATTTGTAGCCTAAATTTTTTGAATGACCACTGTAGTGAAATATAAAAGCTATCCTAAAAGTTCGTATTTATTAACTCCTTGGTGGGGCCGCTTATCTCGTTTTGATGACAGGAGCAGCACTGCCTCAAGTTCTAGAGGAAACGGGAGCCACAGCAAAGCCGAGGGTGAGGAGGGGCCCTCGGTCCCACAGGGCTCAGCGCAGCCACCGCCAGGAGACAGCGAGACGAGTAAGCCGACCCTTTGCTTTTGTCCTTCAAAACCCCGGTGTTGGACATCCACTTATTTTCTCTGTTCTCTCGACGGTGCAGTTTTGTGTCTTGTTTTAAAGGTGAGGTCCAGTTAGTACTCTTTGTTCATGATAATTCAGGTTATATCAAAAGCAGATTATACCCTTTGGGCAGAAACGTAGTCTGTTTTAGGTTTAGATTTTGTGAAGGTTAGAAAAAAAGCAAGCTCGAGGAACGTCGGCTGCGAGGGATAATCTGAGGCCGGGACTCCTCGCGTAGAGTTGGCGCTGAAGACGCGGGCGGGGGTGGGGGGTGGGGTGGGGGGACTTCTGGGCTGGGCTGCACGTCCACCCCTGATGGCCTTTGTACGAACTCCTGTGTGCGCATGTGTTTGCATCCTGCTGCAGGGGAGGTTTTATCTGAGTTTCAAAAGTTTCTATGGCCCCAAAAAGGTAATGAACTACTTCTACCTAGGAAAGCTGGAGTATTAAATTGGTGCTTATTTTTCTTTAAAAATTCAGACTTCACGATCATTTGGTTTATTTCCCAGAAGCCCCTGAAGAGTCATCGGATGAAGTGACAGCGAGTCAGGAAGGTGCGTCTTCAGAAGACACAGCTCAGAGCCGCGTGGACACAGGTGAGTTGTCTTCTTTTCTTTACGTAGTTGCTTCCTATGGGAATAAGAAGCCTTCATCCGTGTCCGTCTCTGCGGAGTTACAGGCTCGTCTGGGACTTCCCTCTCCCTGCAGGGGAGGTAGACTTCGTGTTAGGCACTGTCCGTGTCAGCTTCAAAGTCAGTGCGAGTGATGAACGTTGCCCACAGCCCCACCTGTCACTGCTTGATTCCCTGACAGCGCAATCAGACAAGTTCACGTCTGAACCGTCGGATTCCAGCTCAGGTGAACGGAATGACTTCAACCTTGATAGCCCTTGTGAGGTTCCAGAAGAATCCTCTTTGTCTGGAAAAGACAAGGAGCCAGGAACTTCAGGTCAGACTGGCACGGAGCGCGCTGCGGGTCCCGGCACCGCCAGCCCCGACCCTCAGCCGCCCGCGGGGGCCGTGGGGCCTGCGCCTCGCGAGGACACGTCAGCCAGGGACTCCGCTCTGCAGGACACCGACGACAGCGACGATGACCCGGTTCTGATCCCAGGTGCAAGGTATCGAGCAGGACCCGGTGATAGGTTGGTAAATTTTTAATTACCACGAATTTTAAGAAATGTAATTCACAGGCTTTTTTCGAAGTCACTTAGAGGCGTCTGTCCGTTTCTGACATTTGCTTCCTCTGTCTTAGTCATATGAACTCACAGAATTGTTTAAACTGGAAATCGTTTCACATATTACATTCTTTGAGCGAAGTTCATTAAGAGGGGAAGAAAAAAGTCTCATTGTTTTATTTCTCCTCCACAGCCTTGCTCCTCGTTTTACAGATCAAGAGAAAGGACTGTCGAATGACCACCGGGTCATTTATAGTCATGATTATATTTAGCTATGGGATTGCCCTGTAGACATCCTGGCCTTTGTTGGAGTTTTGTTGGGGGGATTTTTTTTAATGTTCAGTTTTTCTGCTTTTCTGTTGACCCTAGATCAAGGAAGTGTGATAACAGTTCTCGTTCTGAGAACATTGCATTTTTCTTTGATTTATGTTAAACTTAGTAACTCAGTTTAGAAACTGAAAAATTACACCAAATAACAAATACTGTAACTGAAATAAGAATTGAATTGCTAACATGTTGACATACCTTTCCCATTTTTCATTTTATATGTGATCATAAGGACATATTTATTTTTTAGTAGATAAAATGAATCTTTTAAAGTATACCGCATTCCATACTTCTCAAAAGCTGTGTCCACATTTCGTGCCATCATACCTCATTGTAAGTCTGTTCTCTTTCAGGAAATCAAATTTTATCTTTAAAACCCTAGCGCACACAGGAGAAAAACCATTTCATATATTTATGTGCTGAATATATTGCTATTTATAAACTATTCTGACAGTTCTGTCTGTCAGGTGAAAAATACAATGAAAAGGTTAATTTACTGGTAAAGAATGACGGTGTTGTATAATGACTTGAGTTTGAATACTGGTTTTACCTTTTACCAGCTATATTTTCTCATTCAAATTGCTGAGTGTCTCTTTAAGTTTCAATGTCTTTATCTATAAAATGGGGTTATGATTATCTAGAATTGTAAGAATGTTTTAAAAATCAGTCACAGGGCCTGTCTCACACTGAAAGCACTACATCACAGATAGTTATATTAAACAACCAAGACATTCTGGGCGGCGGCCACTTAAACCGCAGTTACAGTCAGAATGACAGAGGACGAGCAGACAGCCCGAGCGGCGTAGCTTGCAGGTCGTTGACTCTGCCTCACCGTGAGCGGTGCGTCTTGCTCGAGTCAGATTTAGTCCAAGTGCTTATTTTGCAGCAGCACTGTTTATGAACGTAAAAGAAGTAACCTTTCTCTGTGTCTGTACTCAGAGATGAATCACACATCTTCCCTTTACCTGCACACATGAGTCTTTAGCATTTTTAATATCCATTTTAGACAAGTAAAATTAGTTCCATTTCTTTCCCACCCAGGAGTCCTTCAGAATATCGTTACCGCGTGGTGCATACAGGGAAGGTCAGCAGGTGTAGCATGGTTTGCAAGTCAGGGTGATGGTTTCTGAAACCAGAGTGGAGGGCTAGAGTCCATAATTACTCTAAGCTTGTGCATTTATGGCCTTCTGTTATGTAAGTGAGCATATGTCCGTTTTTTTTTTCTGTGTTTATGTAACAAAAGCGATTCTAAGGTCATCATTGAAAATGAAATTTAAGTCTCCACTTTTTAACAAAATGTACCATATCATCTTCCACGTTTGTTTGTTTCAATGAGAACTTATATTTTTAATAGATATTAGACATTTGCAAAAAAAAAATCATTGTTATATAGCATCTACTATCTAGGCTAATTTACAATGCTTTTTTACCAAGCCTGCTTTATAGCCAAGGAAACTGAGGTATTAGGCAGAGTTTTTGTATATTCTAGACCTAAGGTTTTTTTTTTTTAAACATAGTAGTATAACACCAGTTAAAACAGATTTGGGGAAAGAGTGGGTCCAAGGGCAGCCAAAACTTCTTGAAGTATATTATCTTCAGTTTGGACATATTTCCAGAAACTGTAATAGGTTTCTCCTGATCTTAATCATTTATTTATCATTTTCATAACGTTCAGATGATTTACATGTTCTAAGGATTCTCCCTGGGTTGGATCGCCACCGAGTTGGCACCTGATAGCGTCAGGCACCCAGCTGGACCAGCAGAGTATGTTAGAGGAGGCAGGACCAGGGACAGCGGCCAAGAACTGGCCCCGCGTCGTGCGGGTGTTGGATTCGTGCCCTCGTACGATCCAGGTCTGAAGCCACCTCAGGGTCTGCATTTGCTTCCCTGCTTTTTGAAAATTAAGTTTAATTCATAGTCTACACAGTCAGTTTAGGTTTTTAGCCTTCGTATGTCCCATGTGTTCTGCTTTGTTCTATAGGACGTAGTAGTAAACTGGAGAGTAACAGAAAAATAATAAAATTCTTACCTTCCAGAAACTTAATTTGTTGAAGAAGAGAGGACAGTACACAACCCATTTATAAAAACGTGAAAGACAGTTTTAATAAATACATATATAAAATTAAATACAATTTACATACACAAAGGTGTACGTATGGAGGGGTCGCTAACATGACTGTGGTGACTGTTCCACGATTACACCAGTTTTTTTTTAAATTTGCATTATTCTTTCCAAGGTATTTACCAAAAATTGTAAATGGTAAAAACCTTCCTTCTGATTTTTATCTAAATAATTTTTTAAAGTTCCAAACTTCCTTAGCACCGTCTTGAGTAGCTCTCACACTACCTGAATGAGGCCTGCTTCTAATACTTCTGCACCACAGGGCCCTGCCCCCTGAGACCACAACCCACTCACCTTCAGTAAGCCCAGAGGAGTAGGTGTGTCGTATCCTAAAGAGAGAAAGTTTAAGAAGTTTGCTTCATAAGAACGTGAGAAGAATCATCTACTAGCTCGGAAGTAGGCATGTGACCGAGAGTTCGCTTCCAACGGGACAAGGAATCCCAAAGCTCCATAGTAAAAATCAAGCCATTTGGTCCTTAGGGTCTGAGGCCACGTTCCACGTGGAGGCAAGGCCTGCCCGAGGGACGCATGTTTCAGAGAGAGAAGGCCATTGAGGTTGGTTTGATTAGCACGAGAACATGGCCCGAAAACTGAAAGTGCTAAAAGTATATACTTACAGCTGTACCTTACTTTGTAGAAAGAATTACATAGTAGATCTCCATGTTTTTTGCCCCAAATTTCATTTGTAAAAGGAAATCTAAAAAGTTTATAGCTAAGCCATCTGGACGCACATTTAATAAAAATTTCAAAACAGTTCTTTGCAATGCAAAGTGATGATTTCTTTTTAAAGATTTGCATTCTATAATTTGGTTAAATATGACCCTGGTTTTCATTTTTGGGCTGAGATAAAGCATGAGAAGGAAATGTCTTAGAAAATAAAGGCCTTAACCACTAACATAGCTACTTGAGAATGGAGTGCTCTTCCCATTAACTGTGCTAGTCTCGGCGTAAATGCAACTGGGACCCCATGGCAGAGGTCACCAGACTTCTCCCTACGAGGCCAGATAGAGAATATTCCAGGTTTTGCTGGCGAAGAGCCCAAATGGAGGCTGTTATGCAGGTACTTGCTTAACCGTTTAAAAAGGAACCATGTACAAATGTAAAACCTGTTCTTCGCCTGTGAGCCGTCAGTCACACACGAAGGGGCTGGCAGAGGGTGGCCCGTGAGCCATCGTGTGCTGAGCCTTGCTCCGTGGTGGCTGGGTCCCGCAGAGAGACACCGGGCTCTCGCCTGCGGTGCGGCGCCCGACTGGCCGATACCCAGGGTTAGCACAGTGAAATCTATGATCACCGCTTGTTCGGCCCCCTGACCCTTGTCTAGGGCAAGAGCATAGATCATTAAATGGAAACCAGATTGAAGGAAGAAATAATCAAAGGTATACTTTCTTATCATGCTGTTAAGATAACTAAAGAGGCCTGTGTACCTCTTAGTGAGTTTGCGTACCGGGTTTAGAAACATAAACACGTGCCTTGGAATGGAACGAAAGGCGAGTGGTCTGGGTTTCTATGCAGGTGGTCTCTATGGAAACTGTTTTCAGGTGCCAAATCCATCTTAGAGCAAATAGTGTGATGGCCACGCCCAGAGGTGATTTGCCCTGAAAAACGGATGCGCATCTAGTAAGCCTCCCGAAGAGGTCCCCGTGTAGCCTCGAATAGTTTTTAGTTATAGACTCAAGCAAGATGCTCTAAAGGATTCTTCTGTAAAAGTTCAATATATTAACCCTATGTGGCCTGTTGATCACTTTTTTAAGAGTTATTTCTTATTTGCGTAGAAACTTGGTTCCGTGACCTACTCCGAAACCAAAATTCTCTGCATGCTGTAAATTTGCCACCATCTGTTTAGTCGTCATCATGATCACGTTCAGTTTTCCTGGTGATTCAAGTTTATTCTTTATTAAAGAAAATCGCAAAGGAAAAAAATAGTCCAGAGAGGGAATGCAGCTCCCAGGGCATTAAAAGCAGTTGTTCTTTGCCTGCTTCTTGCTTAACCTTCTGGTTGGGAAGAATGAGGCAGCTCAGGGCTTAACTCTTCATTTCCGAAGAGCAGCGCAGAGCGGGGGAGCGTAGGCGCTCCCGTGTGTGGCTTTGATGGACGGGGCGCAGTCTCCACACTCCGGACCAGGGCTAGGGTCTGATCTGCTAAGAGATGAAGGGGATCAAGTTCAAGGGCTTCCTTCTAATGTGTCTCTGGCGAGTGTTTCTCTTTCCTCAGTTTGCTCATATACATTTAGTCGAATGACAGATTCTCACATAATACCCTAAATCGCAAAAGGAAACAGGTGTTTTTTTTGTGTTGTTTGTTTAGATTTAGATGATTGGTGATAAAATGGTGACTTAATGCTTTAAATATTGGTTCTTTGAAGTCTGTGAGTGACTTTAGTTATTGTGTTCCCTTCACTAGATTTAATATCAGAGGAACAACAATAGGTGATAGAATAATGAGGTAATTCAGTATGCTCCTTCATTATTTTATTTCTTTCTTTATGATGAATTTGCCAGGTCCTCTTTTTCCACAGCTAACCACCTTTCCTGTTAACACTTAATACTTCTCTGAACTCACTGAGTTCTGATGCTGAGCATTGCAAAGCGGGTTGCTTCTCACAAACTGCATGCATTGCATGGGAAGAGAACGGGAAGACGCTCCTGTGTGCAGAGTTAACTGGCGTTCACTTCCAGCGCGTCCTGTGACGAAGCAGCTACAATCCGAAACGATGTACGCTAGATGTGGGTTAGCTGCCTTGAATATTTTGTTGAGGAATGCAACTTACAATTCTCTAAAACTTGATAGGGATGACAATGAGCAACGTTCTGTTATTATTCAAATATACTTCTTTTCCTTGAGATCAAGAACAAAATGGACTTGAGTCTAATTCTGTTGGGTAGGTTTAAGATTCCGATTTTTTTTTTAAAGAAAGCTGCTTTCTTATAAAATAGCTTAGTAACTCAGGAGGGCCACACATCGAGATGCTACACAACTCTCAGTCACTGCTGTCATTTGAAGACCAAGGATGGGGTAGACTTTTAAATATTAACATGAACCTCGGCCCCATTATTTATCTGTGCAAAACATGGTTTTCTTGACAAAATCAACCTGGCACCTCATTCTGGTGGTGCACGTTGGTCATTTAGCCTTACTTTCTAAAACAAAGTGGAATATAAAACATAACACATAGCAACAATCACAAATGTCACATCGTTGGTGGAGTTTCCCACAGGAAATACAGAAAAGATGAAATAAGCCAAAAAAATATTGTAGGCAGACAAGAAACCCCTTGTTAAGGCCCATTCTCATGAGGATTTCCTTTTAAAGGTTTCAAAATTGTTTTTGCTTATATGCTGGTGTTTCTAGGCTGTTTTAACATGAAGCTATATTTGAAGTAATTTTGCAAAAAAAGTTCGGTCTATTCCTAGGTATCACTTTCTAGTTACCTGACAGAGAAGTGGAATTCGTTTCGAGGCTTGTTGATTTTCTGGCTTATCCCTTTTATCGCAAGTGCTCAAAGTCAGTTTCTGCCTTTGCGGTGCACATTGCAGCTGAGAGGCACCACCCTGCATTGAGTGGGTCACAGAACAGCCACGACACTGAGGCGGAGAGCACTATGCACTGCTAATCAGCAGTGGCAGACAGAAGGAGTGACGCTGACCTCCCGCGAGAGTAGATGAGCGTGGACGCGTTCTTCCTGCCCTTCTCCTTGGTTCCTAGTCTGGCTGCCACTCGTTTTTCTGCCTTTCGAGGTTTTAATTCACATTGTATGATTCCAGTTTCTCTCCTTTCTTGATGTATCAGTCATGTATCTTTTTTTGACTTTTAGTGGTTTGCAGATAGTAGGTTTTTAAATAAATATTTGTTTGCTGATCGGTGTTCTTCGTGTGTGTGCATGTGTTCTGCTCCAGTGGAGCGTTTACAGTGAGAGCGGACCTTCCGGTAGGTGGAGAACCTCTTTCAGACTCCCGCCAGTGATGCCTGTTTGCCTGTGTTCTCGCCATCTGACCGGTGTAAAAATCTTTTAAATCTGATAGACATACAAAGAGATCCATCTGTTGTTTTATCTTCATTGGTAGTGAGGCCGAGCAACTTTTTGCATATTTATTACCTGTAATTTTCCTACTCATGTCCTTTGCCTGTTTTTCTGTTACAGTGTTCATGTTTCTTACTGATTTGTAGACTTTTTATATATTTAGGGTTTTGGGTCCATCATATGTCAGAATCCAATGTTTTAAATAATAAATCCAAACTAACAAACTTAGTAAGTAATGTCACCTGTTAGGAATAGTTTCTTCTAGTAAATAAACCAGTCTTAGAAAGAGCCCGTTATACTTCAGTCTCCAGCTCTGTCACAAGCTCAGTCTTCGGGAGAATAAAATCCACCACTTTTCACTCTAAACCTCCTCCCCTCCGCTGCGGAGTCCGTGGGGAACAGGTTCCCTCTGGAGGGCCCTGTTGTGCTGCGTGTATGTTAATATTTCTTCTCCTTTTCTCTTCTTTGCTGAAAGCATAAGTTTGCCCATTGGTATTATATGTTACTCTTGGTTCCTTTTCATTTCTCTTTATGCCTTTACATTTCTCAACATGGAAAGAAAGAGAAGTAACAGTAAATAGGATGTTTTATCTGTAGTAAATTGCACACGGATTTTGTCCGTGTTATATTTTAGAAAATAGCCCTTTAAACACCAGTGTGCCGCATGCTGTTTCCGTCCCTCTCTCAACCAGTGCCGAGTCCCTCAGTGACCTCCTAACCCAAACGTTTTGTTTTGGTAACTCCACTAGCCGTGTAGCCTCACTGTCGTGTCTGCGTTTTATCTCACTGTCGTCTGCGTTTCTATGCGTTTGGTTGGGGGTGCCTTCCTGAGATGATGTTAGTTTAAAATTTTTCTAGACTTACTGTATCTTACTGTTCATCATTTTCATTCTGTAGTGGCCTGTGTGTGTGTGTTTTTAATTCATTTGTGTTTTTTTTTCTTTTAATATGCAATTCATAGACGCTCTGCTGTCGCCCGCATCCAGGAGTTCTTCAGGAGGAGAAAAGAGAGGAAAGAAATGGAAGAACTGGACACTTTGAACATCCGAAGGCCACTAGTAAAGATGGTTTATAAGGGCCATCGCAACTCCAGGACAATGGTACCAAATGCTCATGGCTTTCTTTGGAGAAAGTGCAGCGTCATGATATGAATGTTTTCCCGCAGGGAAGACCTCATTTTCCCCCGTTGCCAGTGTGATTCCGATAGGACGTTATTGCACCTGCACAGTTATCTCAGGTTCTTTTAGTCCTACGACTTCTCACGAAAGACCATTATTTTTTACAAGAAAACTCTACCCTGCCGAGGAACGATTGTAGGATTTTTTAAATATTCGCGTATGCAAGTAACCGTTGCTGCTTTTGCGCTCATACCCGCCGTCCCCATCCCAGTGGATTGTTTTAGTTCACATCAGCACCCTTGGCTGGTTTCGGAGAGAACTATTTGGATGTACGAAATCCAGGTTCATCGCAGAATCCCGTCAGGTTGCTTTAATTATTATAACCCTGTGAAGATTGACAAGTAACGATCTGTTTTAGTCACGTTCTCTATCTAGACTTTCATTTACTTATCTGTGAATAACAAGGCCGGATGCTCTCTAAGATCTTGTCAAGTTTTGACAGTCCACAAGTCTGTACACTCAGCGTTATGGTCATTATTTACTAAGAGAATGTGATGAGACAATTAGTTTAACTGTTATTCTGAACCATTTGTGTAGAGGAAGCCTTGCTCTCATATATTCATTGGGTCATCAGAAAGTATCTGCAGAATCGTTTTGACCCACTTTCTTCAGGGTCTAGGCAAAAAGTTACTCTAGGGTAGGGAAATAATTAGCTCTGTAGAAATCCTTGGTAGTGACAACTAATCATTCGAACAATACTATTAATAGAAATAACAAATTTACATTTCTTGCATTTTGCTGGTTAAAATTTTGGATGAAAATAAATAGGGTTTGGAATGGAAAAAATGAAGATAAGTAAATATAATAATAGTGCCAGGTGACAATAGAACTGGCTTTCCTCTTTGGCTTTGCCCAGAATAGCAGAGTAGCAGCTGCAGATAAAGTGATTGAAAAAATCCTGATCTGAAGGACAGAGATTGTGAAGGTTTATTTTTATGTATCCATTGAAAAATGTCATCATAACCATTGCAGTGTATCATATTCCTTTGTCTTATTGCTTCATAAAAGTAAATATGTTTATATCTTTCCTTCTCCATCGTGAGAGCTTCAAATAGCTAATGTAAAGATTGATATTTTTTGTTCTAGTGTCCAAAACCCAGAAATTCCATTCATTTATTGAGCAGTTATAAATTCAGCACCTACTGCGTGCCAAGTACTATTTCTGGCTCTATAAATAGAGCATCGAAGAAAACAAAACCCCTGTCCTCCTGGGGGACCTTTCACTAATGACTGCTTTATCCTCCGCTAATAAGTCCCTATCATGATCTGAAGGTGCTAGAAGGCAAAGACTCTCTTCAGTTTTTACTTTCTAAGCCAGTTAATTTTTTAACTCGAATAGAATAAGTCTCTTTAATAACTTTGATTTGAATTTTCTTATAATTTCTTTTTCAAAAATCCTTAGATAAAAGAAGCCAATTTCTGGGGCACTAACTTTGTGATGAGTGGTTCTGACTGTGGCCACATCTTTATCTGGGATCGTCACACTGCTGAGCACTTAATGCTCCTGGAAGCTGACAATCATGTGGTGAACTGCCTGCAGCCACATCCGTTTGACCCAAGTAAGAAGGCCTTTTCTAAGGCGAGGGCTAGGAACTTTGGCATGGTTCATGGGCTCTCAGTGGTGTCTAGCTGCTGATGTAGGAGTAACCCAAGTTGTCCCAGTAGCAGCCGCGGGGGTCAGGTTTGGCTCTACTTGGGTTTACAACAAAACACTCCCCTGCTTTCAGCAGGAAGTATGGGGAAGTAGGTTAGAGTGTAGTCTCCCAATGTGTCGTCTGAGTTTTGTTAGCAGTAAGAGGTTCAGCTCATTGAGCTACTCTCTTGTTAGCCATGTTGGACCGCCGCACGCCCGTGGCTGGCTTCCATTTGGAATTGCCCACATTTCTTAGAAAACAGCAGTGGATACAAAAGAAATTGGAGTCATTCAAGAGGGCCTTAAAATTGGATTCTAAGGTCACTTTTAGGAAATCTTCAAAATAATATTCTCAGATAACCTTTAAACGTATCAGTACAGTTTCCATTCCGGCTCACCTGTGCTGTGCGTGTATGTACGGCATGCCCTGGCATAATGTCATCGATAGGTTCTGCGCCTTTTAAGTGAAGCAACATCTAATTACAGGGTAATTGTTATAAACAAGACTTAAGCTCCTGTGGCATCTCATCGATGTTACAATGAAATGATGTTGAATGAAATGTTATTTGAGGACCTGCTATGTGTGTATATACACACATGCACGCACACACATGTGCATGCATACATACACAAATGCACACATATGTATACACATACACCTGCATACCATGCATGTGTACACATGCATGCATATATGCACCCATATACACACATACAAATCATGCACATACACACGCGCACAGATGCACATATACATGCATGCATTTATATACGATGGCCACAAACATGCATGCATATACACATACACACATGCACTGCACACACATGCACATGTAGTCATCGATACACACGTGCGTATACACATACACACATAAATGCATGTATGTGCACATGCACGCGCGTGCGTGCATAGATAGTGCATATGTGTACATGTATATGTCTTGAATAAATGACAGCGTGTCCTAAGTTGATGTTCATATGTACCTTTTATTTCTAGTTCTAGCCTCATCTGGCATAGATTATGACATAAAGATCTGGTCACCACTAGAAGAGTCAAGGATTTTTAACCGAAAACTTGCTGATGAAGTAAGATTTTCATTATACTTATTATAGGCCATATTTCACTGTGTCTCTGAAATGTTTTTTTTTTTTTAAGAAAAATCAAAGAAGCTCATTATTAGTTGGCAACATGAAACAAGTTAATGCAGTTAAGGAGATCAATTTAAAGAATAAAATTTAAGATAAAAACATGCCTGTTAGAGGTAGCAATCAAACAATTTTTTTGCTAATTGGAAGATCGAGTATTAGTAACACCAGATTAAGCGTTTTGTAGTTTAAGAAAAATAGGTTGATTACTTGTGCTTATTGCAATAAAGAATTGTTTAAAAAAAAAACTCTGTCCTTTTAAGAAAATAGTTTTAGCATAGCTGTCTGTGATCATAGCCAAGTAGGCAGCAGGACAAGTGACTGGAGAATGTTTTTCTTTATTATTATGTTCTAATATTTCTTCAGCTTCTTGTTAAGTCAGTACTTTTCAAACTGATTCTGTGAAGTTTTAGGTTTTTATGGAATTAGCCAGGAAAGCTGATCTCTGTGCCTTTTCTCCACAACTTCAACCAGGGTTTTCATTTGTGGGTGTCCGTAGATTTATTATGCTAATAAGGGTCCATTGCATTAATCAGCTACTGATTGCTGAGCCTCTGTGGGTGAGTGCAGCTCAGGCTGACGCTGTGCGCTCTAAGAAAACAATAAATGGATCAGGGTCACTGCTACGAGGGAAAACTGGCACTTGAGAGCAAGGTTGACAGTTGGCAGCCCAGTTCCCACATACACGCTCACTCGCCCAGTCGACGGTGACATTGACGCACCACGAGGTGTATCTCAGTGGCAGTGCTTGAATGTTTTAAGTAGCCTCGAAGTCGACCTTTACCTTCCCGCCAGCTGAAAGAGGCGTGTTCTCTGATCTGACGCCCTCAGATGCAGCCGTAGTAACCGTTTGGCCTTGAGAAGCCTTAAGGGGGAATACAGACACACGTGCAGATCGGAGTTCTGCCTCCTAGGCTTTGCTCGTTCTTGGCCGTTGTCCTGATCTTAAGGGAAAGGTACGTCTACTCGAAGGTGTTGACGAGGCCGTCTCACTTGCCTCCTAGGTTATAACTCGAAATGAACTCATGCTAGAGGAGACCAGAAACACCATCACGGTCCCAGCCTCCTTCATGCTGAGGATGTTGGCCTCTCTGAATCACATCCGAGCTGGTAAGGACTGTCAGTGTCCTGACGTCATGACTGTATTTGAAGAACATGGTACTAAGACCTGCTTTGAAGGGCTGGGTGCAGTTTCCGCCCATCTCGAGCTGAAGGCAGCTTAACTTCCGAACCGTGAGTTCTGCGAACTCACGATCTCATGAGCACAGTCACTCATTCCCCATGAACCGAATTCACTGGAAAGTGTCAAAAGGAAAAGGCAGAGTCACTGAACACTTTTATCTGCTGTGCTTTCCTGCCCCGAGTGGAAGATCATGCCGTCAACACTGAGCTATGTCACAGAAAGTACCTGTTAGTAGATTTGCTCAAAATCAGTCTCGTCCAGACGAAATAAATGTAACATGCGAGGAAGGTTGAAAAAGATACCTCATTATGTTTTTTGTCAGTATTTTTTTTTCTAGATCATAAACTATGAGTTTCAGTGCCACAGATAATAAAACACATGTATTATACAACTAATATTCAGGTAGGAATTGAACAACCTGTGATCAAACAAAAGTCAAGACCCAGTATCTGTTACAAACAAAATGCGTTTATCAAACAAAAGTGTTTTATCACTGTTCGCTGATTTCATGAATTAGATTTCTTCAGATGGTGGCAACCATCCGTCAGTCATAATGACAACGTCTGTCATTCAATGATGGTGGATCTGAAACTGGGTTTCTCCTCAGGGCGCCCGTCCTGCAGGTTGCCTGCAGGGGTGCACTGTCCGCGGGCGCTGGGGCGGCCCCCGAGCAGCTGCACACTGTTTTCCCTGCTCGTGTGCAGCACCCGCTTCCTCCCTGCCCACTCCCCCCCCCCGACCTGCCCGCTCCCCCCACCTGCCCACTCGTCCCCACCTGTCCGCTCCCCCCAACACCTGCCCACTCCCCTCCACCTGCCCGCTCCACCCCCACGTGCCCGTTCCACCCCCACTTGCCCCTCCCCCCACCTGCCCGCTCCCCCTCCACCTGCCCGCTCCGCCCCCACCTGCCTGTTCCGCCCCCACTTGCCCCGTCCCCCCACCTGCCCCTCCCCCCACCTGCCCACTCGTCCCCCACCTGTCCGCTCCCCCCAACACTTGCCCACTCCCCTCCACCTGCCCGCTCCACCCCCACGTGCCCGTTCCACCCCCACTTGCCCCCTCCCCACCTGCCCGCTCCCCCTCCACCTGCCCGCTCCGCCCCCACCTGCCCGTTCCGCCCCCACTTGCCCGCTCCCCCCCACCTGCCCGCTCCCCCCCCACCTGCCCACTCGTCCCCCACCTGCCCGCTCCCCCCCACCGGCCCGCTCTGGAGCTGCGGGTGCGGCCGACCTCGTCCCACCTGGAGGACAGCCACCTTGCCCCTCCCGACCTCGTGTCGGTTCAGGCCCCTTCTCTGATGTCAGACTGGTCGCCGTGGGGTTCAGTGGGAGCGTTTACGCCTCTGTAGTAAGAGCTCAGATTTCGTCTTCTCTGGCTGTTGGCCAGTGGGGGTCGAGCATTGCTCCCCGTGTCACCTCGGGGAGACGTGTCTGAGGCAGAAAGGGCCCCATCCTAGAGATGGAGGTGCCGCCACATGGTCGCCTTCTTTCTACACCCCATGCGACAACTGACTCTCCATCCATTCGCTGAGTCGCCCGCTCCGCCCTCCCGGGGGCTCAGCCCGGTCCGTGAGGCTCGCAGGCCGCGTGAGCGTCCCAGGGCTCGCTCGCCCGAGGCTTTGGGAACGTGGAAGGGAAGCTGTTCGGAGTTGCTGGAGAAGCCCGGGGTGGCCCCACAGAGGGGAGCGAGCGGCACCCTCATGGCTGAGTTAGGCGAGAGCGGAGGCGCAGGACGTGGGTGTCACACTTGGGGGTCACAGCGCTCGCTCACCGGGCTGTAGCCGTGGGCTCGTTCACGCCTCGAGGGCAGACACCGTGTCTGGTCACCATTGTGTCCTCAGCCCTTACGGCACAATGCCTGTGAGGTAGGGCAGATACTTAATTTTAAAAATCTTTACGAATACACAGATCCCCGAGGACGGCCCCAGGTTCTCTGAGCCTCCCCCTCATTCGCCTGGCGACAGCGACGTACCCCCCTACACTCCACGCCGAGGAACAGTCTGAAACCACACAGTAGACCATGATGTATCAGTGTCCTTGGGGTTCTTAAAAAACATGTTTAAAATTATGTGCATATTCAAAGTTAAGAGCGCTATGTTTTCTGTGCTTTTTAAAATTTCCCTGTAGAGGCAAAAACTAACTTATCTTTATCTACACACAGTGGTGAACTGATTTTTACATGATGGTGTGACAAATTATACGCATTTTAATCAGTTTTAAATTGAATTGAAAGCATAACAGTGACTTTGATTGTAATACTGAAAGTATTTCTTTTTGTCTCTCGCATCTGTTTTTTCCAGACCGGCTGGAGGGTGACAGGTCAGAAGGCTCCGGTCAGGAGAATGAAAACGAGGATGAGGAATAAACAACCCTGATTGGCAAGCACTTACGACGTTTTGAAATCTGTATAAGACATTTATTATATTTTTTCCTTTACAGAGCTTCAGTGCAATTTTAAGGTTATGGTTTTTGGGGTTTTCCCTTTTTTGGGGGATAACCTGACATGGGGTTGGAATGGTTGTGTGCATGAACTTGGGAGAGTGTGTAACAGAAAACTAGCAGAGCATTTAAAGTCTTTCTGCCACGTGTGAGGAGTGCTGGACAGTGCAAAGTGCAATGTTTCCCCCACGCTCGGGACGAGGGCGCCTGGGTCAGTGTCGCAGAGTAAATAACCCCCTGATGGTGAAGATGTGGGTTCAGATCAATTTCTACACTTGGCCATTTGCATGTTCGTTGCTTTCTAATTAAAGGACTTGGTTGTTTTAAGATCTCCTGCACGTGACTTTGTATTTAATGCCTCGTTACCGTGACCCCCCGGTTTCTGGTCTTCTCTTCTAGATTTAATAACCTCTTCAGTTTTGAGGGGCGTTTTTCATTTCTCCGATCAGTCTCGTGTGTAGAGGAGCCTTGTCACCAAGGACGGGAGTCGGGCGACAGGCGTGGTCGGAGCGTCTGGCAGCCCGGTCACGGCATTCACACAAGGCGGTCGCCCCGCCTCCGGCTTCTGGGTGTCAGCCGAGACTTGCGAGGTCCTGCCTGCAGGTCCTGGCCGTCCTTAACTCTTCCCGCCTCCGCGCAGCCCACGCCGTCTGCGCCCAGGCCCTACGTCTGGGCAGTGGCCTGAACCTGCTCCTGCAGCCACCCGCTCCCCTCGTAAACTGTCACTCTCCCCTCCAGCTGGGCCACAGGCTCATGTGTCCCCGCGCCCCGCGCCCCTCTGCAGCGTGGGGACCGGCCGCCTCCCACAGGGGCTGCAGACGCAGGGGCGCCGCTGCCGAGGTGACCGGCCGGCTCTGCAGGTCGAGACCGTCGCTCTTCGCTGGGCTCAGTCACTTCAGTTGACATCCGCATCTGGCTCTTACCTGGGCAGGGCACACGTGTCTCCTCATTAGAAAACGCAGCGAGTGGTCAGTGGGAAGGGACTTTGGAGCCTTAGCCGGACGGGCAGCCGCTCGGCTGAAGCCGATCCCGGGAAGCGCAAGGCTCTTGGCTTCTGGTCCCTTAGAACACGACCTGCTCGAGCCGCCTGACTTCTCCAGGTTCCCGTTCCCCCTCTGAGAGGAAGCTAACCACACCCGCGCCCTGCGTCGCAGGGGCTCTTAGGGCCACTGGCCGCCACTGGGGTCAGAGGGCTTCACAGATGACAAAAAGCCTGTGAGCTCGTGAGGGAGATGCCGCTGAGGTGCTGGAGAGACAGGGCAGAGGCCTCAAGGGCTCGGCGGGGTCAAGGGCGTTGACAGTCGGGCGGTTGTAGGCCGGTGGAGAAGAGACGCAAGAACTGCTCTGTTTTGCTGGGAACTTAACCATTTAGGAAAAAATGTTAAAAAAAATGGTATTTGTCAGAGGAATTAGGTCCCCTGCTCTCATCGATTGTGCAGTTTTTGTGCTGACAGAGGAACAGGCAGGCCAGACGCGCGGTCAGGGTCACAGGATGTGCTCCGCAGGGGCAGAGCCGACAGGTCCCCGCCGCTGCCGTGACCCCGTCTGTCACGCTGGCAAGCTGGGCTGGACCCGAGCGCTCGCCTGCCCACCCAAAGGAGCCTGACTCCAGGGGTGGCAGGGGACGGGCCGGACATGGTGAAGTGTTTTGTGGCCTGGGTGGTTCCTTCCGAGTCTCAGGGACCGTCACCCACCCTGACCTTGGTTATGGGAGGGACACGTGGGGAGCACTGCTCGCGGCACCCGCCGTGAGAACTCGGGGTGCGGAGTATCTGCTCCGTACTCCTCGCGCACGCTGAGCCGCCACTGACAAGGCCCCGTGAGCCTCGGTCTCGGGGGGATCCTGAGAACACGTGGGTGGATGTGCCGGGGCACCTGCAGACCCCTCGTTTTGTCGCAAGTGGGCCCTTCCTGCTCGGTGTCCTTCCTTCAGCCCATGGGGAGGGAGGCTGGAGACAGGGACATGGGGGCGGGGGAAACTGTAAAAGGGGAGACCCCCCGAGCAGTCCACCACCCACAAGTCCAAGTCTGAATTCACAACTTCCGCAGCTACGCGCATACCGAAAACGGGTATTTAATCAGGTAAACAAAACCATCCTAAGTATATTTTTACTTGTTCATAAATATTGATTTATAATAATCCTAGCATTTTTCTTATCTTAAAAACAAACAAAAAAAAAAATCCAAAAACTTCAAGTGAAACCTACTTCAGGGTCAGCTTGTATGGTTTTGAAGGTCGGTCTCTAACACATTTGCATGCGGGGTCCATCCTCAGAACACAGCGCAGGACTGTCCCCGGCCGGTCCTGGGCACGGCGTTAGCACAGCCTCGCTGCCCAGGACCAGGAGGCCCAGAGGGCGGGCTCGCCTGCGCCTGGTGGCATTTCACAATGGCCTGTCCACAGGGAGAGCGGAAGCGGCTTCTCCTCCCCAAGCCGCCGTCAGTGTTTTCCAAGGGAAACAGCTTCATGTCACATTCTCCTGAAACACCGAGCAGGCCGCGCCGGCTGGTCTCAGACGGGAGCCTGTGCCTCGCCGCTGGCCGCACGTCCAGCCGCGTCCCCCCCGGGTCGGGCAGGTGGGTCTTCACCTCCCAGGCCTCGGCTGCAGTCATTCTTCCTACCAGCGGCCCAGCTGTCCGGTAATGGGGACCGGTCACTGTCCCTTGTCCGCCTCGAGCTGCACAGTGGGCTCCTTCCGTCACGTGGCCAAGACCCAGGCCTTGGCTGTCACTGGCTTAACGCACTCTGAGACCTCGAACACTTCCCTAGGTGTCCCTGGATTCTGTGTCCTGTCCCCAACCCAGGAGGATGCTCTGGACTGCCCCCTCTGGTGGTCAGTATGCGACTGCGCTCACGGCCCTCTCCCTCTGCGTCGGGTGAAACCGGCAGCTGCCCGCCTATCCCATGGGGCCCACCTGGGCTCTGCACCCGCTGCGGGCAGCAGTGCGGACGCCTGTCCTCACGTTGCCTCTTCCTCAGGGAGAGGAGGCCTGGAGATTCGGGAACCCAGAGCCACGGCCAGGCAGAACTGAGCTGGTGCTAGGACCCAGGCTGCGTCTCGGGGGGTGGGGTGGGGTGGGGGGCGTCTTCTGGGCTGCGGGTCGCCCTGTGCTGTGGTCTGGGGCCTGCGGCAGGCCCAGCGCCATCCTCCGAGCGCCCCTCCTCCCTCCTCCCTCCTCCCTTGCCTGCCGGCCTCACCACACCCCTTTCCCCAAAAGTCCTTCTTTGGTTCTCAGCAAACAGGACAATCTCCATGGCAACGGCTTTCAACATCTCTTATGTGGGATGTTATCTTTTCAGGATCTTTGCTTCTCAGCGGAGATCCCCGTGAGACAGGATCACACGCACTCCACCCCCCCCCCCACGGAGTTACCGGCATAGCAGTGGCACCTGTCACTGCTCCTCAGGTGCCCATGGGGGCTGCGGCGCCTGTGACCACCAGCGAGGGAGGCCCCCGCGTGCCGCACCCCACGTCACCGATGACAAAAGACACGAGAAGAGGATGCAGACGACTTAACTGGCCCAAGAGCACCTAGCTCATGAGCAGCGGGGGCCTGCACCCCGAACGCCCCACAGCGAAGCCCCCGTTCCCACCCGCATACGCCCCACAGCGAAGCCCCCGGTCCCACCCGCATACACCCGAGAGCACGTGGGGGCGCCTGGCGGACACTGAGCACCCGACAGGCTCCCAGGTGCCCAAGGCCGGGCGCCCAGGCCGGGCACGCAGGCTCCCCGCCTGGCCCTCACGGTCCTTTCAGACGGGGGCGTGGGGCTCGGCCAGTCTGCGAGCCTCAGGCACAGAACGGAAAGACGTCCCGGAGTCACACCCTGGGCTTGAGAGCTTGTTGCCCCCCCCCGCGCCCCCACACGCCCTGGTACCCCCTGGGGGCCCAGTCGACGCAGCAGCTGCTCAGCAGCATCTTCAGTGACATCCAAGGACACTAGCACCAGGTGGCCCTGGTCGGGCAGCCTCAGCTCTGCCTCTCAGCACCAGTTGCTGAAGGTCATGCAGGTACACAGGGGTGAAGCCTGCCGCCCCGAATGGGGTCACCAGAGGGCGCAAGCTGGCTGGGGGCTCCTCCAAGGCGGAGGCCTGCGGTGGAGACGAGCTCGGGGCGGCAGCCCCGCCAGAGGCGCGCCTTCCGCTCATCCTCAGCGCTTCCCTCCGGGACGGCGGGCGGCATTAGCGCACTGCTGCCCCCTGGCGTCCGAGGTGCAGAACTGCGCTGTGGCGGGACTCCCCGGGAGCGCCGGGCAGCGCTCACACGCGGTGCCTGGGGCCTGGTGCGGGCACCCAGGCAGGCGGCCACCTCGATGGAGGCGGAAGGGGACAGCAGCCCTAACACCAGGAGACACTGGACTCCGGTTTTTACGTGACCAAGTGTCCCACCTGCCACTACACAGCGGCATGAAGCCGTGGGCCCGGCCCGGTGGGGGCAGTTGACCTGTGTGAAGCACAAGCACCCCCCCCCCAGTGCCTCCCAGACGCTTCGGGGTGCCCGGCACTGCCTGCTCCCTCATCCTCGCCCTTCTCCCTCCCTCAGGCTGCGTCACGGCCAATTGAATTCCTGAATCTGCAGACAGGGCCCAGCTGGAGAGTGTCACCCATGGCTTGCCTCGCCCCGTTGCCTCCTGCACGGGGCCACCCCAAAACCCCTGGCTGGAAAGTCACCCCCCGTGCAGCCTAGTTCTTCCACAATCATCACCCGACTATTAGCATCGCTATTAGCATCGTATCCCCCACGTCTCTCCCTCAAGTGGCGACGCTGCCATGTGAGTCACAGGCCTCGCCCAGGGCTCTGCAGAGGACGTGCAGCGTCTGGCGGGGGAATGGATGGACCTCTGCGGAGAGAAGGGCAGCGGCGAATGCGTGAATGCGTTTGTGCAGTGCGGTGTTTCTCGATAAGCTTGGGTTCAGTGCGGGTGAGTAAATCCCTGCTCGCCTGGGCCCAGCCAGAGCGGCCGTGCGGTCTCAGGCCTGGCCAGAGCCCAGGCCGGCACACTGCGGGGGCGCGCGCGGGCCCGAGCGGCTGCCAGGCATCACGCCTCGGACGTCTCGGGAGCAGTCTCTGTGACCTGCGGCCCGGGGACCGGCCGGCCTTGGCTTCCACCACACGACAAAACGGACGGCGGCCTCCCAGCCCCTGGCGCGACCCCGGACAACGCCGCGAGGCTGACTGGCCTTCCGGAGCCGCTGCCTGCCCCGGGGCACAGCTGGACCGCCCAGGCCCCACCCTCCGCCGCCCCCCTGGGACTCGGAAGGCAGGGGGAGCCCTGCACGTAGCTCGTTTAGCCGCCCAGACGGCAGGGCAGCGGCTTCCCAAGTCACCCCCGCCACAGACCCAGCCCCTTCAGAGCCCCCCACCACTGCCGTTACAGCAGGGGGAGCGGGGGAGCCAGCCGGACGAGTCTGGTCCACCTGGAGGCGTCTCGAGGGCAGCGTTCCATCCCGACGGACGGCCTTCCGCAAACCAGTGGGGTGAGCCGCACGGCGGGGCCGCGGTGTGCCACACGCCCCTCGGATGCCGCTCGGTCCGTGGGTCCCCCGTTTCCTATGCCCAGCTTATGAGTTTGGAGAACATCACATGTCAGAGTTGGAAACGATCTTGGAGATGGTTCAATGCCCCACTCCCTGACCCTAAGCTCCCGATGGCCGGAGAGGCCGGGAAGTCCCAAGCGACATGCGTGAGGCGGAGCTGGGCCGAGGTGCAGGCTGCCACCGCCACGGGCGGACGCGTGCCCCCTGTGGGAGCAGCCCGTGTGGCGGCCACACCGCAAAGGGCATCTGCGCGACGAGGTCCCCACGTGGAGGGCCCAGCCGTGGCGACAGCCGTCTCCGGCCCCCGCCTGGTCAGCATGGCGCCCTAACCAAATGCCTCCTTCTTAACTCTGGAAACGAAGCATGTGCCGTCTGCCCCTTCCTCCTCTTGCCCTGGTTTCCTGTGCTTTGAAAGACTGAGACTCGTTGGGAGGTGGGTGAGCAGCCCCTCCCCCCTGCCCGAGTCCTCAGCACGTGGCACAAGGGGCGGGGAGCCCCACGGAGGGCAAGGTCACGACCAGTGCTGGGCGTGGGGACTCGGGGGGCTCTGCTCGGGGGACCCTGGGCGGCCTGCACTGGCCCCGCAGAAGGCCTGGGCTGACCTCACTTTGTCTGGAAGATGCCGCCCCCTCCCGGGTGCACTGGGGACGGCTCCCGCTCTGAGCCTCTGCGGCAGTGCGGGGCTGGACGCCCGGGCACAGTGGTGCAGAAGAGAAAATGGCCCACATCGCGGCCCCCTCCCGGCCAGGCCTCGAGGCCCCAGGGCGCTGAGCCTCCCCACAGGGAGTCGGGCACCTCCACCTGCCTTCGATGGCTCTGGCCCCATCGCTGGGCCCACGCGGGTATCACAGACACAGGAGCCGCTGACCAGGGACAGGGTTCTCAGTGTTTTATCCGGCGGCTGCACGCCGGACGCTGCTCCTGCCCGGGCACTCTCTCCGGACGCATCGCCCCGAGGCCCTCATTTCCGCCCAGAAGTGAGAACGTTCCCTTCCTCGATGCTCTGCAGCTGGAGCCTCTGGCTCGCCAGGGTCCTGCTGCCGCGGCGGCCGCCGAAGCCGGCCCCCGGCACCGTGCGCGCCACCATCAGGACCCCGGGCAGGGCCTCCTCCCCGAACAAGCTGACTTTGGCCTCGGCCTCGATGGCCTTGGCCAGGCTGGTGGCGTAGCTGTCCAGGGACTGGTGCACTTCCGCCTTCACGTGCAGGATGGGGTTCCTGGCGGCTTCTGAGGGAGAAGGGAGAGGAGGTCAGCGAGGGGCCGGGACCAGTGGCTCCCCATGGATGGCTCTGCCAGAGCCTGCTACCCCGCCCGGCCCTGGAGAAGGATGGTGAGGGAGAGGGCTCTGCGGTGAGTCCTGCGGCCAAAGCCCTCAGTCCCCTGCCCTGCGTCCTGCCTGGGAAATGTGGACGTATCTGCTTCCATCTCAGTCGCATCTGTAAAGAGGTCATGGTCCACCTCTCGGACAGTTTCCGTGACAACACCATCATCTTTCTAAGATGCCTGCTAGGTGTGGCTCACAGAGAAGGCTGGCAAGTGTTTGCTATTAATGGTGCTCAAATTCTGACATCTCTGAGTCCTCTGGTCTGTGGCTCCCCAGGGCATGGAATGTCCGGCTCTGAATTTCCAAAACGTCCTGTCCCTACTGGCTCAGATGCCCCGAGGCCATGGACACCCCCACCCCCGATGAGGACCAAGTAGGACAAAGGGGGGCGGTGCTTCGGTCTCCAGTGCCTTTCTCCTGATGTGCTGGGGGACAACGTGCCCCCCATGCCTCACACTTTTTGGAGGAGGCAAGTCCCACCCCATCTCCTTGAGGTAAAGGGTGGGCGGTCACACAGCCTCTCCCTGCCCCTGCCATTCACTCAGGGAGGACGGAGTCGAGGGTGTGTGTGTGTGTTTATGTGTGTGTGTGTGTGCGTGCGTGTGCACAGAGTGCCACAGCCCTGCTCGCCAGCTCAGGTGCTGCCCGCCCCAACAGCCAGGAGCCCAGGGTGGGGCCGGAGCCACGCGGGGCTGGGGCGGCCCGGCCAGAACGTCCCTGAGCGCCTGTGCCTTCCCCGGCTGTCCGGAAGCCATCAGCCACAGACACCAACCTCTGATTTGTTCCACCTCGTCCTCGAACGTCACCGAGCTCCTCCTCTTGGGTGGGCAAGCACAGTGGAAGGAAGGGCGGGCCTCGGATGGGTGGTCTTCCAGCAGCAGCACCTCCGTGCCTGACACCAAGGGCAGAGCGTGCACAGGTAAGCGGCTGCTCGCGACCCCCTTGTGCCCTCTCCCCCATTTATTCAAACCCACAAGCAAGGGCAACCGGCTCGCCGTCTCCCCGGCAGCCTTGGCCCAAGAAACTCTGCCATCCCCTCACAGGGAGCCTGCGGCCAGCCCTCGGGGCTGCCCAGGGACAGTGCAGCAGTCAACACAGAGCCCGGTCCTGAGCCTCCACCAGCACACTCCGCGTGCAAGTCAGCCAGGTAGGCCTGGGGGGCGGGGCCGGGCAGGGCAGACGCCCCATCAAAAGGACCTCTGTGTTCTGAGGGATTCTTCCTACAGTCTGGATTTCTGTCATCGTGGGTAAAATATGTTCTACTAAGTAAACGTTAAAAAATGTTTTTTCAATTACAGTTGTCAGTCAATTTCGGGTGGAGTGGTTAGACGTTTTATGTAACTTACAGAGTGATCCCCCCATAAGCCTTCCAGAGTCATCACAGTATTATTGACGACATCGCCTTTTTCTGTACTTCACACCCTGGGACTGTTTAGTGACTGGCAATTGCGCTTTTTAACGCCTTCGCCTCTTCTACCCAGACCCCGACCCTCCCATGTGGCACACACCGGTGCGTTCTCTGGATCTATGAGTCTGTTTCTGGTTCGTTCATTAGTTTTGTTTTAGACTCCACATACAAGTGAGGTCATGTGGTATTTGTGTTTGACTTATTTCGCTTAGCATAATACCCTCTAGGTCCATTCATGTTGTTGTAAACGGCAAGATTTCATGCCTTTTCACGGCTAATATCCCATTGTAGATATGTACCACTTCTTCACATTTCTGTCAGTGGACACTTAGGTTGCTTGGCTATTGTAAAAAATGCTGCAGTGAACACAGGGGACCACGCATCTATTTGCATTGATGTTTGGGGGTTTTTGGGTCAATATCCAGAAGTGGAACTGTTGAGTTATATGGTAGTTTTTGTTTGTAATGTTTTGAGGAACCTCCAGACTGTTTTCCAAAGGGGCTGCACCAATTCACAATCCCACCAGCAGTGCACGGGGGCTCCCTTTTCTCCGGTCCTGCCCGCACCTGCTTGTTGATTTACTGATGGCAGCCATTCTGACAGCTGTGAGGCGATACCTCACTGTGGTTTTAATTTGCATTTCTCTGATGACGAGTGACGTTGAGCATCTTTTCATGTGTCTATTGGCCATCTATGTGTCCTCTTTGGAGAAATGCCTATTCGGGTCCTCTGCCCATTTTTTAAGTGGATCGTTGGGAGTGTTTTGGTGTTAGGTTATACGAGTTCTTTATACACTTTGTATATAAACCCCTTCTCGGGTGTATCTCTGGTGACTATCTCCTCCCATTCAGTATGTTGCCTTTTCATTTTGTTGATGGTTTCCTTTGTTGTGCAAAAGCCCTTTAGTTTTGTATAATCTCATTTATTTTTATTTTCTTATCCTTGCCTGAGGAGACACAGCCAAAAATATATATTACTAAGAGCAATGTCAAAGAGTTTACTATGTCTTCTTGTAAGAGTTTTATGGTTTCCGGGTCTTTCATTTAAGTCTTTAATTCATATTCTTGGACCTGGTGCAACCATCCTGTGTCCTTTGATTGGCGCATTTAATCCATTTACATCTAAAGTAATTGCCGATAGGCAATGCAGTTATTGCCATTTTAGTATTTATATTTTCTATCTTTTTTTCTTCTTCCTCTTCCTCTTCTTCTAGAAGTGCCTTTAACATTTCTTGTACTCCTGGTCTGGCAGTGAGGAACAAAAGTAGCAACGGCACCTGTGAGCACTTCTGTCCCCGAGGGAGCGGCCACTCCAGCCCTCGCCCGGAAGCCAGACAAGTCGGTTCCTCCCTGTGTGTCCCCAGTGCGGGAGCTCAGGGTGTTTGTGCGTGAGTCCGTGCGCGGGCGCTTTAAGAGGACACCTAGGTCGGCAGGTGCCCCGTCTTACCAGGACCAGATCCCTGCTGACTTCTACAGCCGGGAGCTACGCCGACTTCCCTTCCTAGCACTGGTGCCCCGGGCTGAGGAGCCTGGTGTGGGGATGGGACGCACTCCTCAGGGGGACCTCCGCAGCCGAGATGTCCCTCCCTATTCTAAACCACGCGTGGGGGTGTGGGCCCCGCCTGTCCTGTGTCTCCGCCCCTCCCACCAGTCTCCATGTGACTTCCTTCCGTCCTAGGTTTCGGGACTTCTGTGCAGCTGGACTTCTGGGTTCTCAGTGATGGCTGTTCTGGAATTTAGTTGTAATTCTGGGGTGGTTGTGGGGGGAGGCGGGCATGTTTACCTACTCCGCCGTCTTGACCGAAGCCTCTCAAGCGTTTTTTAACAGCAGAATTATGGAGGGGTGTTTACATGCCACTCAGCTCACAGCTTACAGTGCACGGACTCCCCACCACACTGGGAGCTCCGGGAGGGCAGGTCACCGCTGTGTCTCTGGCCAAAGCAGGGGCAGGCGAATAAAGGTTTGTTGAATGACTGAATGAGTGTCACAGTCCCTGGATCCCTGCTGGTTGTCTGAGAATGGGGGGACAGCCTAAGTAGCAGAGACCTTCCCTTCCTGCAAATCACAAGGGACTCGGGGCTGCAGCGGATGGTTGCCAGGTGAGGGAACAACCTCAGGGAAATATTCTGCCCCCACAGAAAGTCCTGCGACAGACGGCCCGTCTCGGTGCCTGCCCCTGGCCCGTGCCCAGAGCTCCATGTCCTGGGCTTAGGCGAGGAAACACAGGTCAAGGCCAAGATGATTTTCCTAAAGTTCTTGGCAGCGATGATGGAGGGGTGCAGAGCGAAATGCCCACCGCCCAGCTGCTGCTCTGAGCTCCAGAATCCCAGGCCGCGGCTCTCGGCGCCAGCCCCGGGCCGGCTGACGGGCTGTGGACGGCTCACAGGACACTGCCGGCTGCTGCCCTCTCACCTCCAGGGCCTTGTGAGAGCCCAGGAGTGGCACTCAGCTCCCCACGGGCGGCCAGGAGGGACCCTGACCTCGCTGGGCCCTGGGCCTGCACGACCCTCTGTGAGCACTTGGAGATGTGTTTTTTCCAGGTGACAAGGGCGTGGCCACACGGTGACGGTGACAGGGGCACCTGGCCTCATGGAAGCTAGCCTTGATCGCCACCCCCAGTTCACACACTGGGAAGCCAGACCGGACCCCAGGCTGCCGGGCCACAGGCTGGCGTTATCGGAATCACCAGCCACTCAGAGTTTTACTTTTCAGAGGCTTCCTCTTAATTTCAACCTCACAATGACCCCGTGTGTCAGAGAGAACGGAACTGAGATCCCAGGGGAGGAAACTGAGGCACGGAAACCTGGAAAGCCAAAAGGCGGGGCCGGCACTGCCCCCCGCCCCCGTCCCCCGCTCACCTGAGTCCTGGGAGCAGCTGAAGCCGGTGTCCCCGGTGCTGCTGCTGTTCCCCAGGGGCTGTCCGCCGGCCATGAGCGCCGTTGAGGTGCGGGACAGGCCCAGGTCTGGAAGGCAAAGTCAGCGCTGACCGCGCGGCCCGTGTCCGGTGTTCACACGGCGCCCGCTGCCCCCATTGCAGTCAGCCCGCCAGCCTTGCCCCAGGAAGCGCTTCACTGCTGCCCCCTCCCCGCTCTGCCCCGTTCCCAGGGCAGCCTGCATTGTGACAGAGGTCACTGGGGCCCCCTCCCCCCGAGGGGAAACGCCCGTGACGGCACCTAACCAGCAAGGTAGGTGGGAAAGACACTGGGAGAGGAACAGCCTTCGGGGCGGTCGCGCTCAGCGTGGCACGCGGGTGCCCGTGTACGCGACGTCCTCCTCGGACGGAAAACTGAAGCTGTTTAAGAGGCTTTCACTGAACAGCGGGACAGAGCGTTTGTCGGTGGGAGGTGATGGGAATGTCCCAGGAGAGGGTCCGGGGTGGCAGTGGAGGTCCTGGGAGGAGGCTGCTTCCCACCCAGGGCCCCCCAAAGCTCAGGACATGGAGGCCCGTGGGCGCTGCAGGCAGTGGGTCTCCAGTCCAGGCTCCGGGGGCCCAGCCCCAACGCTGGCAGCCGAGGGCACACAGCACAGCACCAGGGCCTGGCCTCGGAGACACCAGACTCAGCCCTGCGGACACGGAGGCATGGATGCCCACGGAGTGGCCCAGAATGACCACCCCCCTGCCTGGCCCCCACCGCCCGCGCCGCCCGGGGCCTGGTTTTAACAATGAAGGGTCGGCCGCCATCACCAGCCGTTTACGGAAAGACGCTGGCTTGAAGGACAGAGATGGGCGAAGAACGGATCTCCGTGGATCTCAGGAAAACAGCAGCGGCAAAGCCCTCACCGGGCGCCCCCGAAAGCCGAGAGAACAGCGAAGCCCTGAGCAAAGAGGCTCCGGAGACCACGGAGGTGACAAGAAGGAGCTCTCGGAAGTAAACGCACAAGAAGTCAAAAGCCCCAGGCGCATGAGGAAGCCCGACCGCCTGGGGGAAACAGCGGGCCCTGCAGAACCCGTGGGGAGGCCGCCCGTCCTGACCCTGCTTCTTCTGAGGGTACGGACGGCGGGACACACACTGTCCCCTCCTCCGGAGCCAAGGAGGGCAGGGGGAGGGGGTGGGAAGGGCCGACCCCCTAGAACTTCCCTTTCGTGACATTTGGGAATCGCGCCTTTACAAGGGACCTCGCCCTGTCGTGGAGTTGGGGTGGGCAGCTGGGACCAGACAGGTCCCCACACGTAACCCCCCTCCAGGGTCCCGGCCCTGGCATTTGACTGTGTCTCAGCAGGAAGCCTGGCTTGGGGAGGGGCCTGGGAGGGACCAACCACTGCCAACCGGAAAGTGAAGACCACAGTGGACACTGTGTCTGAGGCTGTGGCAGACGCCAGGGACAGGTCCTGGTCTCCGGCGGCTGGAGGGCCCACCGAGCCAGACCGGCATGGCTCGGCTCAAACGCCTGCTACAGCCAGGGGCCTGGTCTGTCTGGGACGTGAGGCCGGGGGCTCACGGAACGTGGCCCACACACGCCTCAGCCCCAAAGCGCCCACGAGAGGCTCTTCCTTCAACGAGCAGGAAATCCAGCTACTTCCCTAACACGGTGACAACGGCAGAGGCAGGACCCACCCCACCGTGGCACGAGGGGAACGTGGGTGAAGGCTGAAGGGGAAACCGGACGTGTGCAGAGCTGCAAGCATCTCCCCTGTCACGTTCAGCGATTATGACAGCAAACAGTGACTCTGCAGGGGAAAGACCCCGACGCCACCCCGCCGTCTGACTGAACGTGGCCCTTCCCTCCATGCCCGGGGAGCCCTCAGCCCAGCGAGGTGGCCTCGGAGACGAGGCTGTGGGAGGCACTTAGGGTGAGACCAGGTCATGGGGCTGGGATTCTCCTAAGACGCTGGAGGGCTGGCTCTCTCCCGTCCCAAACGTCCAGCCTCGTTCTAATCTTGAGGACACATCGGCCAAACGCAAACTGAGGGGCTCTCTTCAAAACTCCTGACCCGTGCTCGGCAAGTGTCAGCGTCACGGAAGGCAAGGAAGAACCACGGGCTGCAGACGACCAGATGCGACGTGGGACGCTGACCAGGAGGAGGACTCCAGCGGACAACGGGTGCGATCCGGTCCCCTGAGACCTCGCCCATCGCCCATCGCCCCTCACCCCACGGAGCGGCCGGGCCGAGGGCGGGCACGCCTTTCCGGCCGCGTGCCCACGTTACCTGTGATCCTGTTGGAAATGCTGAAGAGCCGGGAAGTCCTCTGCCGCTGCCCGAACGGTCCCCGGCAGTACCGGTCCCCGAAGCACACGCCAAGCAGCTCCTTGCGCACGGTCTTGTTCCAGAGCCCGTAGATCAGGGGGTGGCAGATGGCGCTGGTGAAGGACAGCCACGTGGCCCAGGTCTCCAGGCGCGGGGAGACACAGTTCTTCCCCCAGAGGGCCTCAGACGTGATGACCACCATGTAGGGGCCCCAGGTGACCACGAAGGCGCCCACCACCACCAGGATGGTGACGAGGGCCTTGCACTGGTTGGCCGAGTACACGGCGCCCTGCGGGGCGCTGCGGCGGCTGCCCGAGGACGACGTGGACGTGCTGGAGTTCTTCCGGCCGCCCCGGCCCGCGTCCTCCTCCGCGATGACCACGGCCCCGCAGTGCACCTTGCGGGCCTTGACCCTGGCCACGCGGAAGATGAAGCCGTAGCACACCAGCATGGCCAGGAACGGGAAGAGGGCGCACCAGGTCTGCCAGAAGGCGGTGTAGCTGGGCTCCCGGTGCCACGCCGCCACGCACATCCACTTGAACTCGTCAAACTCCACGGACGACCACCCGAAGAGCGGCGGCAGGCAGCCGACCAGGGAGTGCAGCCAGATGTAGACGAGCGCCATCACGGCCCGGTTCCCCGTGATCTTCGTGGGGTACACCATGGGGTACAGGACAGCATAGTAGCTAGAGCAGGGATGGAGGGGGGAGTCGGAACAGAGACCGCACACCGGGACAGGCACCCGCTGCTCCCCCGGGTGGGGAGCCGAGCCCCGCCCCGCCCCCGCCCCGCCTCCGCCCTGACCTCCGGACTCGAGGGAACAGCAGTTTCTGGGGTGGCCACACTGCCAGCCCGTGACAGTCCTGGTGGTCTCCTGCCCCTCGCCAGCTGACCAGCTGACCTGTGTGCTGTTATCCAGGCACACGACACGCCAGGGCAGTTTGCTGGTGGGGGGTCAGCGGGCACTTCTGGGGCAGATTTCCTTCACTTTTAAAAAGGATCCAGGCAAGCGTCTACCTTCCTCTGCCCCTTTAAAATACGTGCGGGCCCTCTGACCGCAGACGCCTCAGGTCGGCAGTGCAGCCAGGTGTGGGAGGCCAGGCCTGGGGCTGTTACATGTCCCTGCCTTTGACCAAGCCTGTTCTGGCCGTCGTAGACACGGTCACGATTAGTAAGCTGTCCTCTGCAACACAGCCTTTGGCTTCCGTCAGGGCCGCTACTAGTGTTATTTTAGGGCAAGACTTCTGCTTTATTTTAGTGAGTGGTGTTTATATTGCTCGGTGACTAAGCCCGGGCATGAGCGAGCCCAGGGGATGTGACAGTGATCTCTCCCAGCTGAGTCCGAGTCCCACTGCATGCCTGCCCGCCCAGGGGGCCAGTGCTGGCTGCCGGGGCTCAGTCTCCACGAGTCTCATAAGCCCCCACGGGCAGGCGGCAGAGCTTTGTAACTGGGGTTACTTTGGGGGGGGGTGGGGTTAAACTTACATACACCAAAATGCACAAATCTACACGTCTATCAAGACAGAACATTTCTGCATCTACCCACAGGCAATGGATTTCACAGATTTGAAACTTCGGTTTTTAAATTTAAGCCTCACTTAGGCCTAGCTGCTGGTGCAGAGGAAAATGCGGACCAGAAGCAACTCCACCCTCCCCTGCGGGGGACGCAGGCCAGACAGAAGGGGTGCCCTTGGCTTTGTGCGCTCTCCACTGCCTCCTGACGTTCTGCAACAACTCACCCTCGACGTGCACCCCCGGTCCCCAGAGAGGCTGGCCTGACGTCACGTGTCCCTGGAAAGCAGTCGGGCGCATCAGGCTCCGACGCTCGCCCTGCCGCTGTGAGCTGACCACTCTGATGGGACCCTGGTTTTCATACGGTGAGTCCATCACGAGCACGACACAAACCTAAGCCGACCGTGGCCACCTCGGGGTGGACACCTCCCCACCCACGGAACAAGCTCCAGACGGCACTGCCCGCACTCACCGGCCCCCGGGGCCAGCTGCTGTCCGCCATTAGGACACTGATTTCAGAGCTGGCGTTTCATCGGCCGCAGTGTGGGATGACCGAGTGCCTCCTCCGCCCTGCATCCCCCACGGGGCAGGCAGCGACAGGATTCCGGCCTCGGGCCGAGAGGACAATCCAGTGACCACTCCTCCGCTCAGACCCTGAGGGAGCCTGGGGACTCGTGCTCCCCACGGACAACGTGGCGGGCTCGCCCCCTCGGCGTGCCCCTGGCTCGGCGGCCCACCTCCCCGCCAAGTCTAAGACACACCGAGCTTGATTCTACCCTCTCTGCCCTCATGGAGTCCACGCTTGCCCGGGATGGAGTGACCATCAGCCAAACGTTCCCCCACGAGATGACCCCACGGGCTGGCAACGCGCTGTCGAAGCCTGCGAGACTTGCATAACCAGCTGACGGCACCACGTGGAATGTGAAGGGACCTGCTGCCGTAGCTGAGGGACATCGGCAGCGACACCTGTCGGAGCCAGCGAGACCGCGGGAGGGGACGGCCCCGATTTTTAAACGCACGCGCCATCTCCCCCCGCGCCACGGTCTTCGGTCCCTGGTGACCTTCCCAGGGAGAGTGGGGCTCGCCTGACCATCCAGGGGCCGACTGTCAGGGCCTCTGTGCTTTGTGGCACAGGGTCCAACTCTGGCGCAAGCCAAAGCAACAGACAGCGGACAGCGGGCTGGGGAGGACCTGGCCCTAATACCTCCTCTGACACATCACCTGCCTCAGCTTCTGTTTCTACCTATAAACGGAGAATCGGCGGTTTTTAGAACTTTTTTTTTTTTTAAAGCAACCGAACCGCTTTAAAAAAAAACCCTACAAGCAAGATCGACCCGAGAAATCCCAGGGGCTCTGGCTGAAGGGTTGGACGCAAGGGCGGGACCCCAGCCTTCTCATCCGGCCCCCAGAGCCGTGCCACCCCACGCCCCCACCCAGGAACTCGGGCAGCGTAAGGGCGCAGGACCGGGCTCCCCCCCGCATGCCCGGCGCGTGGCGGGCTTACCGGTCGATGGCAATGACCCCGAGGGTCAGCATGCTGGCCGAGCTGATCAGCAGGTAGAGGAGGGCGGAGAAGTGGCACCAGACCACCCCGAAGATCCATTCCCGCCGAATGGCACTCGTCACCACGAAGGGCAGCACCAGCACGGACAGCAGGAAGTTGGACAGGGTCAGGCTGAAGACGAACTTGTTGCTGAGGGTGAGGAGGTAGGACTTCTTGTACAAGGTGACCACGATGACCAGGTTGCCCAGGCAGACAAAGATGGTGATGATGACGATGGCGACGAACTCGGTGACGAGGACGCCCCCGTCGCCGCCCGCCTCCGCGGTGAGGTTGCACAGCTCCTTCCGGCCCAGGGAGGAGTTGAGGCTCATGGTCAGTGCGCCGGGGCGGGGCGGGGGCGGGGCATGCTGGACGACTGGAAGGACACGGCAAGACCAGGGGACAGGGAGAGGGTCATCGGATCGCACTGTGACCTTCACAAGAGCAGCGGAGGCCCCCGGCCACCCAGCTCACCTAGAGGTCTTGGCCACCAAGCTCCATGTGGCCTGTTTTCTGCCACTGGCTTTGTGTGCGACTCACTGTGTCCCTGGAACGAGGCGCTCGTCCAGTCCACACCACCCAGCCCATTCTCCCAAGGCCAGTGGCTCGAAACCTTCAATGCACCGAAGAATCCCCAGAGTGCCCGCCCCCAGGGCGGATCCTTGGGGTCCGTGGCTGCATTCTGCTCCCAGAGATCAGAGGTGCAGCCTAGAAATCTGCATTTGACATGAGCAGGCTGGAGCGGGTGGTGGTTACAAATGCCTTACGGGGTGCACTGTGGACCCTGACGCCTCGGGCGGGGTCCCTGAACCAGCACTGTCACCTGGACCTTGGGACAGAGGCGGCTCCTCCAGCCGGCCGAGGTGCACACTGAGGGCGGACACTGGCTTGTCACGGGGGCGCTTCTGCGGCCCCTGAGCGGGGCTGAGACCCGCACAGTTCATCACGAGGTGTCGTGACTGCTCCTGCCGCACCCGGTGCGGGCGCAGTGACCCCGGCGCTGACCGGAAACGGGGACCAGTCGCGGTTGGGGCCCACAGACGCCCTGCCCTGGGTGGACGATCCTGGCCAAAACGCAATGTCGATGCATGTTGACACTACGTCCTAAGACGACTATGTCTGCAAAGATTTCAGCCACTCCAGTCGTCCCAAACATCCCACGGATGGTGTGCCCCACAAACAGAGGACACCAGGAAGTCAGGACAGACTGCCTTCCCTGAGCCAGACAAGAAGGATGGGGTGCCCTGGTGGCCTCACACAGCCGCGGCCTTCCCTACAGCTTCCCGGGCTGACCTGACACCCTTGTCCAAACAGCTCTGGCCACGGGGAGGCGGTGGGCTCGGGCGGCCCCTCCCCTCGCCAGCAGTCCTAGAGAAGACATCCCCCCCTTCCCAGGGCGCCTGCCTGCTGACCTCATGACCACGGGTCCCAGGCCTGCTGGCGCGGGCAGGTCCGAATGATTCTCCTCTCTCCGCCACGCGCCACGCACCGGTCTGGAAATGCCTCACGAGTCACTCGCTTTTCCTTTCCCAGACAACCTCTCCCGGTGCCTGATGTGCCTTCCAGAATGTTCACTAACTCAGATGCCCTGCGTTGGACCTGCTCACGGACGTCTGCGATCCCCTGGACCTGTGGCCCCCCAAACGGAATGCCCCATTCTGGACTGGTCCGGTAAGCGTCAAGTGCAAGGCGCAGTCTCCCCCGAGATCAGGATGATCGCCCCCTCTCGACTCTAATGATGCGGTTTTTTTTTCTTTTTTGGCAACTGCTGGGCTGAATAAACACATGGCCGACTAAGGCGGAAAGTTTACACGCACAGGAATTTCGGCGAAGGCAGGTGTCCCCCATCTTGAACCTCCAAAACTAATGTGTTTAAGCCTACATATAAAACATTCTTTATACTAAATTTTATTTTAGTATATTCCAGGCTGCTAAAACATTCTGAACTTCGCTTCAGTCATGCAATATGTTAAGTTACTCTGGCTTTTATGCTATGAATATACTTTGTAGGTAAGCTTCCCATGTCTGTGTCTTTGTAAGGTTCTTTTGGGTTTTGTCTTCATTTTGTGAGTTCTGGATTTTGTTAACTCTTGTATGTAAGTTAAGTGGTGTCGCAAAGTAAGGTCTTAATAAGGCTATGATTACTCTTAACTACACAAGTGGTAAACATGGTGGTTAAGAAAACACATTATGAGTCACTGGACAAATGACAAAATGAGAGAAAATATGTATAACATATATCACAGAAAAAGGACTAATTGTTCTTTATAAAGAATTCCTAAAAAAAAATCAAGAAAGATAAAAAAGGACAGAACAGTGGAAAAAGGACAAAAAATTGTGACTATGTGATGGTATGGGTGTTAACATTATGATAATCATTTCACAGTATATACATTTATCAAATCATTATGTTGTACAGCCTTGACCTTGTACAATGCATGTGTCAATTATATTTCAATCAAACTGGGGAAAAAAAGACAGAACTGAGAAAGAAAGATATGCCAATGGTTCTTAAACAGACGAAAAGAGGCCCTATTCCATTCAAAATAAGAGAAATGCACATTAAAACTACACCGAGATGCCACTCCTTGCCTTTCGGGCCAGTAAAAGCTCAGAAGCTTGGCAGCCCTCTGTGGAGAGGCATTCTCCCACACTCGGAACGCAAATGCAAAACCGAACGGCCCCACGGAGGGGCATCTGGCAAAACGACATAAGCATGACCTGCAGACCCAGCAATTCTATTTCTACATAGATATCCTGAAGATACCAGTTCATAATACAACATAACAGATAGGCGAGGTTATTATTTTATTCACTGAGGCACTAGTTGTAAAAAAAAAAAAAAGTTAGAAATAAGGGAAAAGGGAAATAAGAATGTTTGCACACAAATATATAAATATATGTTTACTTAGGCAAAAAAGAAAAACAGAAAAGATAAACCAGAAACTAAAATAGAGATGGAAGGAGAATTTCTCTAAGCATTTGTTTAGTTTTAATCTTCAATGCATATATTTTACATACTAAAATATTAAATAAAAATGGGCACAAAATAAACATAAAATGGACTGCAAACAGCAAAAAATAAGCCTCCCTGAGTGTCAGATGAATAACAGAACCATACGGAGAAAAGATTATACCACACAGCTTTTAAATACAGTATGTAGACTGCATACCCTTACCAGTATACGTTCTATGGACGAAAGAACTAAGTCGTCTCAGTGGCTTAGATGTTATTAATGTTGTCACGTGTTACCACTATGCTGAGTGCCGTGACTGAGTACGCACACTTATGCTGGCAATCCCCGTTTCTCACCCTGGGAGGAAGGAGAGAAGAGATGAGCTACGGATGAAGGGAAGGTGAGGAAGACCCTGTATTAGATCGGTGTTTGGAGGTTATCAGCATGAACTCACGATTCAAATGTATGAGAGGGTGCCTAGGAAGTACTTCACAGAGTAGAATCGCTTCGTCCCCGCTCCGTGCGCTGTTTTTCATTTATCGTGGAGTTTATTTCTGGCAATACAGGGGACTCAGCTGATGTGAGCACGTTTCCTACTCCAAATTCACAGGCATGCGGGATTAAACATGACCTCCCAAAAGAAAAATCTCTTGGAAGTGCCAAGGAAAAGAATTCCTGCCCCAAAATTCTATAGTATCACTTGAAAGAGGGTGCCATATACTTTTGAGGCAAACACCACCAGAATGTTCAGTACTGACTTCTTATCGAATGATCTACATTCCCGAAGGAAACGGAATCCAGAAATTAGGGGGGTGGGGTGGGGGATGCAAGAATCAAGTGTTAGAAAAGAAACTGGTAAATGTAAGACCTGCAAAAAAAGCTTTTAATGAAAAATGTTAAACAGCAGATGTTATAAAAATAGCGAATCTGGGTGCTTTGAAAACAAGATGAAATTAAAACATGAAGCAAAATGGAAGCTCTTCAAGGTGGGACTGAATTGAGAATATCCCGAGTGAGTCTTGGGGCAGAGGCTGTGGTCCTGGCCGTGGCCCCAGGCCCTGGACAAGCGCCTGGCACTTGGTAGGTAACTCAGCAATTACTTGTTGATGAATGACTAGCCTCTGAACCTTTCCTCATTGTTAAGTCAAATGTGACACTTAACGCTATAAAGGTGACCACTAAGAGAAGAGAGAAAAATGAGTGCCCTCCATCCACCTCGTTACTCTTCAGGGGCCCAGCCGGCAGGCACGCGGGGCACTGTGAAGCCCAGCCCAGGCCTGGCGGCCCCTCTCCCCACACCCTCTGCTCCAGCCCTCCCCAGGAGGCAGAGGGGGGCTGCGGGCCAAAGACTTGCCCCTAGGGAAACCCACAATGTCAGCCCCTGCCAGGAGGCCCCTTGGCATGGGGCAGGCACAAGCTCCAGCAGATCCCTGGGGGATGTACTTTTAAAGAACAAGGCAGAGGGCTGGGAATGGCAGTGACGGCCGGCTGGCAGGCAGACGGGTGTACCAGGGCCTGACAAGCTGGGGCCCGGCTAATGAAGCAAATTCCAGTGTGACTCACGCTTCTACCTTCCCCGCCAGGTCTGCTGCCAGACACAAAGGTGTCTGACCCCCACCCTCACTCCGTCCTGCCCATCAGAGAATCCCCTCGGGCTGCAACACGATTGTGGTTTTAATAAAATCTCAGCAATTCTTCCTGAGAAAGAGCGTTCTCCCTCCCAGACAGGTCGCAGGGAGGGCGGGACATTTACTTGTCACTACTGTCAGGGTTCAATGTATCATGGTCACTCCTCTCTGCCCGATTAGATGACTGGCAACAGCCTTGAGTCATTCAAAGCCAAATCTTGTCCCTCGAGGGATAGTCAGCATCATTTTGGGTTACAAAACAAGGCGACAGTGTAGAATATTCAGACAGGTACCTACTGTGTTTTATAAATTGGCTTGCACGGTAATTCCCAAGAAATAATTCTGGAAATGCCTTGAGTGGCAAGGACAGGATTGCTACGAAGTAAGGGTGGAGTCCCTCTTCTTTATGCGAATGTGGATACTCTGTGGTTTGATTTTCATCCACCTATAGCGAACGTTTTTCCTGTTGACAGGCTGTCAACGTGCATTTGTCGAAAAGACCCCGAGGCACGGTGGTTAAGTGCACAAACTCTGAGGCCAAAGGACAGGGTGTGACGCCCAGCTCAAAGGCCAACAGGTAGGTGCACAAGCTGTTAGAATAAACGACCCTCCCGAACAGTCCTCGTCCCCAGTTTGAGGGTGCCCAGGTGAGTTCACTATGATGCTGTTTGGCTGTAAGCTCAAGGGCTCTCCACCTCGGCCCCCCGAGGCACTTTACACACATCAGGTACCAGCTGGGGGGGTGGGGGCACTGGGACGGGGGTCGTAATAACCACTCGTTCTGCACTAAGGCAACGGAGGGGAAAGCGTGAATCCATACCTCACCTGCTCACAAACCAGGTCACATGACTGGTGGAGAGCCACAAAGGGGTCACGGGACCCCGGGTCTCCCCCGCTCCATCCTTCCCTGGCACACCCATGAAAACTGACCCAAAGATGGTGGGCACAGTGACTTGGCCTCAGCAGCCCCAGACGGATGTGCACAGCCAGCGACCCCAGGGTCCGTGACAATGCACAGTGCTTTAATTGTCCCCACGAGGGCACGGAAAACTCGTGACGTCCCAGCAGGGCTGAGCTCTGGTCTACTCGGGCAAGGAAAGGAAGCTGGAATCAGAACCCCAAGGGCCTTGTGGTCCCTGTCCGTGGTCCCCTCTGCACACCCGTGACCAGCCTGAGCACCCCGCTGCCCTTCGTTCTGGCGCGGGGGCTGGACGTGAGGCTGGGCGCGTCTCCAGGTTTCGCCACTGACCACGCGGCGTCCACGGGGGCGTCCGCCGGGGTCTGTCCAATGTCCTAAACGGGTTCTTGCTCCTCGGCAGTCATGTCCCCACACTCGTGAGAATCTTACCCACGTCCAGGGTGTCGCTTCGTGATTATTAACTAATGACCATCGATCAGTACGCACCTCACCTCGCTGGCCTTGCACGTGGCTGAGAGGCAGGACTCCTCTCCGTGTGAGGGAGGCGGCAGGCCACGGGCCGAGGAGCACGAACCATGGAACCAGAAAGCCGGGTTCAAGTCCGGGCTCCCCTACTTACCGGCTCTGTGACCCTGACGTGTCACTTAACCTCTCTGGGCATTAGCTTCCTCATCTGCCCTGTCAGAAGCACCTGCCTCGTAGGGTGGGTGGGAGGAATCACTGAGTTAATATTTGTACAGTGCTTGGAATAGTGTTTGGCACCCCGTGTTTGTTAAATAAATAAAATGGGGAAACTGAGGCTCTGAAAGGTTGAGTGCCCAGTGCCCGGTAGGTGGCAGCTGAACGAGCTGGCCCTCTGGCTGCAGACAGACGTCCGTGCACCTTCGACCCCTCCGCCCGCCAGAGAGAGCAGATTCTGTGTGTCGTCACCTCCTCCAGCAGCCAGACTCTCACCCACCAACCCCTGCGTGTGCCTTCTGCTCGGGCCCGTGCTATGTGCTAAACTCCCAACTGGCTTTTGCTTCTGCCCATCCTCTCCTGGGAAGACTCTCCCTGCTTGCAGAGTGAATGAAGATTCAGTAAGTCCAAATGTTTTATTCATCTGTTGGTCTAACAACTTTATTGAAAGACAGAGAGAAACAAACAAAAAAATGGGATTGTGGGGAACTGAGATTTGAGAACCTAAAAAGCAGACCAACCAGGACAGTGGGCGTGGCAATGAGTTCTCAGGACGCTGAAGGCACAGGCAGGAGAGAAAAAAATCCGTACATCAAAAGACACGATCGACGGAGTAAAAGGCAACCCATAGAATGGGAGAAAATATCTGTAAATCTCATATCCAATTAGGGGTTAACATTCTGAACATATGGAGACCCCTAAAACTCAACAACAACAACAACAAAACAAACAACCCATGGCCAATAAGCAGGTGAAAACATACTCCACATCGCCAGTCATTAGGAGAAGCAAGTCAAAACCACAATAAGAATCCACCTCACACCCATTCCGATGGCGACATCAAAGACCAAACCAAACCACAACAAAACCAGACAATGACACGTGTTGGCGAGGATGTGGAGAACATGGAGCCCTTGTGCACTGCCCGCGGGCAAGAAAAACAGCACAGCTCTGTAGCAAACACTATGGTAGTCCTCAAAAACTTAGCCAGATGCTCCAGCAACTCCATTTCTTGTTATAGACCCGAAATAACTGAAAGCAAGGCCTTGAAGAAAAATTCATGCGCCCACGTTCATAGCTTTATTCCCAGCAGCTAAAAAGCAGAAGCAACCCAAGTATCCACCAACCAATGACTGGATAGCAAAATGGACCATAAACACATAATGGAGCATTATTCAGCCTTAAAAAGGAGAGAAATTCTGACAGATGCTACAGCATGGATGAATCTCGAGAACGCGATGTGAAGTGACTTGAGCCAGTCACTGAAAGGCAAATGCTGTCGATGCCACTTACCGGAGATACTACTCAGAGTCGTCGAAAACGCTAGATAGAAGAGTGGAGGGGGCGGGGCATGGGAGTCTTTGTCTGACGGGCACGGAGCTCTAGTTTTGCAAGACGAGTTCTGGCGATGGGGGCGGTGGCAATGACGCACCACAAATATACTTAACACCGCTGAGCCGTGCACTTCAAAATGGCTGGGATGAGAACCAACTGGCTAAGAGGGTAAACTTCCTGTTGGATGTTATTTTACCATAATAAAAAAAGTTGGGAACAAAATCCCGGGGCGGGGCGGGGGACCTTCTCTTTAACTTCTCTTCCCCACAGGGTCTGTTTGGGGAGCCACGAAATGAAGGAGGGAGCCACGAAATGAAGGAGGGAGCCACCTTCACAGCATCACGGCATGGTGGAGAAGGGCCACAGAGGGCGTCTAGAGTGGCCTCCTGTCACAGACGAGGACACTCAGGCCGTGCCTGGCATGGACGCTCCCTCCCTCGGGACCAGTCCCGCAGTGGCTTCCCAGGCCGAGCCCACCAAGTGGAGCCACCATGGCACTGCAAACTCGACCTTCTGGTCATTGGACGGCTCTGTGGCAGTTTTTCTTGCGCACGGTGGCGAATGAGAGCAACACTCAGTCCGTGAGCCAAGCTGGACCCGGCCACGGGCCGTCAGCTGAATTTTTTCAAGGGCAGCTGGCCTCTCTCCCAGGCCTCCACCAGCAGCACTGAAAGCGGCCATCATCGCCTGGACAGGGGAGGGTCCGTTTGAGCCTCCCAGAAAGTCCACAAACAACCAGCTGAAGTCACGAGGAAGACAACTCACGCAGGGGACAGTCTTAAGCCCCAAGAGAACACGCTTTAGGGAAAAGGAGGAAAAGCAACAGCGGTTTGAGCACAGCTCTGGCAGCTGAGGGTAGAGCAAGACCTCACTTCAGAAGTAACTTCGCAGCTAGCTGCACAGAAGGCAGGTATCGCTGCCCCGCCGGGCACGGGGTGCCCTCCGCTGGACCCCGCTATTCCCGGGGGCGGGAGGAGAGCCGGCTCCTCCAAGCCGCCAGACGCTGGCCTATGGCTATCTCGCCTGGGTCTCAGAACCCAGCACATCCTGACAGCAGAGCTGGGTCAGACCGGGTCAGGACAGCCCAAGTGTACCTGATGCTGCTGCCAAAAGCCTGGGTGGTGATTCACCAGGCAGCTGAGCCCACGGCGTGGTGCGGGGTGGGCTGGGGCGGACAGAAGCCACGCCCCAGCTCCCGGCCCATATGCACGACAGCGCCACGCACACACACGACAACTCCACGCACGCGCACGCATGACAGCTCGGAAGCCACGCCCCAGCTCCCGGCCGCACGCACGAGGGCTCCACGTGGCTGTGCCAGCACACGAGCCTCACGTGCGTGTCCACAACCAGACTCCCCGCATCCTTTGCCCCTCGAGCCTGCTCTTCTCCCTCTCGCGTCACGGCACCCCCATCCTTGCAGAGCCCGGCCCCCACACTGCGGGGTCTCCTGACTCCTCACTTTGTCTCACACCCCCTACCAGTGCGTTGGCAGACCTGCTGCCCTGCTGTTGAAAGGTCCGTGGAAGTCAACCGTGTCTCACTATCTCCAGCTCCACCATTCCGGTCCAGGACACGTTCCCTCATCTCTGGATTACTAAAACAGCTTCCTCGCTAACCTTTTTTTTTTTTTTTTTGGCTTTTTGCAATGAAGCATTTTCCCCAGTTGAAGTGACACTTCAGGGCAGGTGGACCCACACAGCCTGGGAAAGCGTGGGGTCACCGGCCTAAGCCATGCCCACGCCTCAGACCTCCCTGCCGCCACTTATGTGAACGAGACCTAGTTCAAGGTCCACCTTCGGAGTAACATTCTGAAGAAACCTTTCTGGAACCTTCCCACATAACCCTCACTACCAGTTACTACCTAGAGGCTATGTTTCAGTCGTCCTTCGGAACACACGTCCTGGCCCACGTTTTTATGTTGGGCTTAGAAATCAGGTTCCGCCTGAATTCCCAGCAGCACTTGGCGGGTGGCAGGAGATACTTCCTATCACCCCTATTCATCATTATCCACTCTGATCTGATAGTCAATAGAAAGAACGTATTTTTGAGAAAATGTGTGAAGTGATCAGATTCATTCATCTCCAACATTTGAGAGCTAAAAACCAAGGCTGAGAACTCTTTCTAGTCATGTTATTTCACAGATGAAACTAAGTCCAGAGAGGTGAGGTGAGTTACTCACAGTCACGTACCTAATTACTGGCAAAGCCCCACTTTCTCGGTTGCTATCACTGCATCGCTGCCCTTACCTCATAATCCCCAGGGCTGGGTGGGGAACGCAGAAGCGGGTAGGACTGTGACCCCTCTAGAAGGCAGTCCCAGTCAAGGTGACGATAAATGACTCTTTGCTTTGGGCAAGGTCACCAGTGACCTCCTAGCCGAATCCACTGGGCCCTTCCTTGAGCTCTGTGCAGCAGCCGACACCTTCACCTGCTTCCATTTCTTCCTGAGACACCCCTTCCCTCAGCTTCCCCGATCCCGCTCTCTTCTCTGTTCTTCACTGGTCATATTTACCTGTTCCCCCTGCAATCATCCTGCCCTGTTTCCCACGTCTGCCTTGTAAACTTCCTCCTTTCTCATCGACGAATGGCACTGTCTGCCTCCTCTGCATCACTGCCCCCGCTCTGGTGGCTGCCCCCAAGGTTCCTCTGGAGGGTCACCCTTTACACAGTGTGAGTTCATGTGCCTTCACGGATGTGACACACGACTTCTGCCTCGCCAATCGTATTCCAGCTCCCTCGGACCCAATCAGTTCATGAAACATAACAGGACTGCTGCTCAGAGAGCTAGGAGAGACAGGGGACGGGAACATGCGGCTTCTGCCAGCCATCAGGAGGGGACAGCCGGAGACATGAGGAGGTAAGGAGATGAGACCTGATGAAATCCCCCGAATCCTGAACTCATGTCGGAAGCCAGATACACTCCTGAACTCTACCGTGACCGGAGCCGATAACGTTCCTTCCTGCTTTAGCCAATTCGAATTGGATTGTCTACCACTGGCAGAAGAATCTCCTATTTGAGACGTCATCTCTCTCTTTAAGCTCCCTCTGTACCCGCTTAACCATGATGACTCCAACTCTCCATCTATAGCCCAGAGAACTCTCTGGAGCGCCAGACTCAGATCCGCCCACCTCGTGGATGTTTTCTGCCATATGTCACACCCAGGCACCTCGGATATGACGTGCAAGATGGAATTCATCATCTCTGCTCTACCATCTCAATATGCTGTTCTTCGTGTTTTCTCCATCCTGGAAAAAGTTCCACCATACCCAATCGCTCAAGACAGAAGGCTGGCCATCCTAAGCCCCTCTCGCCAGGTAATCCTGATGAGGTAAGGCCCTGCCTGAAACCTGCTGTGTGACCTGGAGTAGGCTAATTAATGGACGTGTCTGAACCCTGGATTGCCATATTGACTTTCTCAATCAGCTCCCATATGTAAAGTAATCAATAGTGGTTGGTTATTCCTGTCGCGGGCATCACTAAATGCTCGCTCAAAACGTCATCCTCGCTGCCGCTGGCCCAGCTCAGAGCCTCGCCATCGTCCCCCGATGACTACCGGACATTTCTACCCCATGTTCTTACCTCTGAACTTGCAATCTGCTGCCAGACTGACGGTCCCCTGCCCAAGCCTGACGGAGCCACGTCCTTCTCTGGCCCCGCAGAATATCACGTTAGTGCCCTCCACTTTGGCTCCCCCGGACCACCCACGGTTCCCCAAACATTCAGGCTGTGCTCCAGTCCCAGGACCATGTTTCCACTGCCCAGTGACCTTTCTGCCTCTTCTATCACCTTCTCCCAACTTGTCCTCAAGACATGATGAAAATCACTATAAAGCAAAAGGAATTATAGATGCCACATTGGCTAAGGAGGTTCACATCGGTTTAAACCCTGACCTCCCCTGTGCCCAGTGAGGAGGGAACACTTTGTAAAATTAAGAAACAGTAATTAAAAAATTAAAAAAAAAAAAAAGAAAAAACAAAGAACGGAGAGGAAAGAGAAAATTTAGGGAAATTTAATCTCGAGATAGGAGAGGACTTCCTCAACAAGACAGGAAACTTGAAGCCACAAAGAAAATCAATGTAGAGTTAACCACATAAAAATTACATACTTCTGCACAATCAAAGGTACAGTAAGCAAAGTTGGAGAAGACCTGAAAGGCAAGATCTCTGACTCATTAACAAGAAAAGGATTAAAGCCCAGAATTCATAAAAGAGTCTCACAGATTGATGAAATCACAAACAATTCAACGGAAAAATAGGAAAAAAATTAAATGATGGTGCAACTGAGTCATTGTCAGTCCTCCGTCCGAACGCCAGGTAGCTATCTCCGGTTTTGTGGATGGTTTTTGTTCTCAAAGAAAAACAGCCAGAAGACACCACTTCTCTCCCCAGGGGTGTTCTATCGCCTCTGAATGCCAGCAAGCCCTTGCTTAGGTCTGTCTGGAGGTTGCGAAGCTGGCCGTCTGCCCGCCACAACCAGCCTGCGTGCTTCGAATTACTTGCCAACTTTAAAAATGTGGATCATTTTTCCATACAAATGTACAGCTTCTCCCAAAATTCAGCGCAGGCGACAATGTGCCCAAAGCCTGTAGCACGTGCACCTGTCTCTTTGTGAGAAGGCCTGCTCTGCACACGGCCCCCACGCAGCCCTCCTGCCCGCAGGGTGCCTGAATGGCCCTGGCAGTGACCCCGGCCAGCTCCAGAGTTCACACCATGGGACTGACCCTCCTTTGGCTGACACTGAGGTCCAGTTCTGCCATTCCGCCCTCCGCAGAGCCCAATGCACTGAGTCCCTCTGACCGCACAGCCTCTGTGGCCCCTCAGCCCCCCCCCCACCCCTGCACAGGGAAGCAACGAGGGAGGGTGACATGAGCATCTGAGACCTTGGATTAGGTCTCTAAAAGGCCACGCAGGTTCCTTCCTCAGGGGTCTGGGTCTCTACCATGGCAGTGGAGAAGCAGGCCGGGGAGAAGTCCAAAGTTCAAGGCCCCACCTGCGTGATGGAGCCCACCTGAGAAGCACTGCCAAGTCCAAAGAAGTGAGTTCAGTGCTGGCTCCCTACTTGGGGGACAGAGCACTTCGCCTCTCTGGGTCTCAGTTTTCTCACCTATAAAATGGGCCACAGCACTTCACAGGGGTGTTATGTGAATGAAATAAAAGTGAAATGAGAGCGGTTGTAAGTGTCTTATGAGCATGAAACAAGGCGGTGTGGACTAGGACTGGGGGAGAGCGCTCTGGGGGAGGTGCTTGAAATGGGTGCAGGAACCCCAGCTGGAGAAACATGTCCCAGCGGCTGTGGTAGCTCTCCTGAGGTCCAGGTCGCAGGGACAGAGGCCCGCTGGATGGGAGGAGGCACGGTGACGCCCGTCCTCCCCGCAGCCCCCAACTCACGGCGACAGGCTCACCCGAGGTCGCACCCCACGTTCCCGGTTGGACACATCAAGGCACTGGGGTCCTTTGCCTCCCAGACCACGCCGTCTCCCTATTTCAAACGGCCTGCTCTTGAAAGCGCTTCGCAAAACGGATGAAAGGTACAATACAGAACAAGAACAGCCTCAAAGCTGGGATCCGAGGGGCCGCAGGGCCCAGCTGCGGGGTCACCGTGGTCATCGGGGCGCAGCCCTCCCAGGCGCGCGCCGGGTCAGCCCCGACGGTGTCGGCCCACAGGCCTTTGTCAAAAGGTTGCACAGGGTTAAGCTCTGGCCCAGAAGGCGCCGAAGGCCGGCCGAGTCCCCCAAAGCTAACCGGCTGTCCCTGTAGCAGATCTGAGGGGCAGAGGCGCCACCCCGCGGCGCCGGGCTGGCCAGGCGACTTCTGGGCGCGCCCCCGCCCGGCGCGAGGAGACAGCGCCCTGAGCCCCACCGGGAGGATGCTGCTCACCTGGTCCCTCACGGGCTCCAGCAGAGGGGCGAGGCCGCTTCGCCCCACTCACCTGTCCGGAGCGGGCCGGAAGCCCCTCGGCCCGAGGGCGCACGACCCGCATCGCCAGTCCGGGCACGCACCCCGTCCGCCCGCCCCGGGGGTCCGAGCAGGGGCTTCCGACGAACGGGAGAAGCGGGGCGGGGCTGTGGGCAGGGCCTCTCGGCAGCCCCTGGCCGCCGGGGAGGGGCGCGCCCCCCGAAATCCTGCACAAAGAGCTCGGGCTCCCAAAGCCCGGCGGGATGCGGCCGGGGGACCCCATGCACCTCCGGGGTGCCTGGGGGGCGTAAGGGGAGGGGCCCGGAGACCCCCGGCCCGAGCCCCGCCCCGCCCTGCGCCCCGAACTCGGCCGCGCTCCATCCCGGCCCGCGCCCCCGCCGCCCCGCGCGCGCGCCCGGCTCACCGAGGGGCCGCCGCCGCGGCAGCGCAGGGCCCGCCCGGCCGCCGCCGCTTCCTTCCTCCCGGCCGCGGCCGCGCGGGGACCCGAGGTTTCGGGTTTCAGCCCGGAGCCCGCTCGCTCCTCCCGCCGCCGCACGCGGACCCGCCGGGCGCAGGCCGGGAACTTCGCGCCGCGCGCGCCCCCCCGCCCCGCGCCCCTCCCCGCGCCCCGTCCGCGCGCGCCCTCCCCCACCCGCTCCGCCATCCTTCCCACGGTCGGCCTCGGCGGCGGCCCTTTGTCTCGCGCTCACCCTCGCGGCGCGCCCCACTTTGTTCCTGTAGACCCCGGGGTCCCTCCTCGGGCCTTCCCTGCCCCGTCCCTCCTTCCCGCTCGCCGCCGCTGGGCCGCCCCCTCTCCGTTCCTCTCTGCATCCCTCTCGTACTTTAGGATTCTTCCCGGCGGCTCCGCGCAGCCCCGTCTCCTCCTCGCGTCTCGCCCGGACTCCTCCAGGCGTCGCCTTCCCTGCTCGCCTCTCATGCATCCGGCCCTCTGGGGTGAGCGGCCGCCTGGTCCCAGGCACTGCCCCCCGGCCCTCGGAGGTTCGCAGGCGAGCCACCGCGAAGCCAGCCTTGCAGGACCCCGCGGCGCGTGCGGGCGGCAGGGTGGATGTAAACAGACCTTCGGCATCCTGCCCTCCTGTCCCTCAGTACCCAAAGGCTGGGAGCGGCCGTTGCGATGCGCAGACTGGCGCTGCCAGTTCGGACGACAGACCAGGTCCCTCTCACACGCCTCGCCTCCTCGGTACCGTCCCTAGCCTCCTGCGTTTTCAGTGCAGCAGCCTTAACAAGGGAACGAACAGTTGAGGCAAACAATAAAACTGCTTTAAAAAGGAACGAGGGAGGAGAGAGAAAAATAAACGGGGCAGGAGAGAAATAAGTTCACTAAATTCCAGGACAGCTGCTGCTGTCCCCAAGCGGGATTCGGATTCCTCAGAAATCCATCCGCTTTGATGAATGCATTAATTATTCCCTCGTCTACACATTGGCACTGTGGGAACCGCTTCCTTATTACTATTAGGCCACCGAGGTACCATTTAGCACAAGAACTGGCGATGTAGCACCTGCCAGACACCCAGCTTATCTTCAGGGACAAGTGAGATAATGGATGGCTTGACATTCCTGTGAGACAGGAGCTTTATTTAGTCGAAAACCGGAAGCTGAAACTCCTGAGTCTAGGTCACCAGCAAGTGAGGTGCTGAAGGAGCCTAAAGTTGTCTGTTCTCCAGAGTATTTTATCCTTTTACTCTGAAATCACTGGTTGCGTTTTAAATTTGCATTGACTCAGAGACTGGCTAGGCTCTGTGACCCTGGGGAGTTATTTAACCATTCTGAGCCTCGGTTTATTCATATGTCATATAGGCATGCTCATTCCTATCTGTAGAGTTGAAATTATGAAAAGAGATAAAGTAAGTAAATCACGAGAATGACAGTCTACAATTATGGCTCTTTGGGCTCCATATCCATCAGCGATGCAAAAACGGTCCTTCCCGTACTCATCCTATTCCATTTTGAACTCTCCCACTGAAAACGTTTGTTTCTCCAGACGCTCGTGATCAAATGTATTATATTTATCACACAGGTCTTTTCTTCCCATAGCTCAAGAGCTCAGAAATTGCTGTGCATTCTAGGATACAGATTGCTGCCAACAAATGCATCTTTTCAATTGCTCTCTTAAGGTTGGCTTTTCTTTTTTCTAGAGCCAATATTGATTTGTGAGCAGTATTCAGTTTCGTGCAGAGAAAACAGAAAAAATGATCAAAGTCATGATTTCACTCTATATTATCGTATAGGTGACAGTTGTGTGAAAAACATGACATTGATTTTGTGTTAAGAATTTTTTTTTTCAAAAAGTAAGAAAAGAATATAATAATTCTCCTTTCCCAAATCAATTTCATAAACCATTCTCTTTGGGGGTTCACCACCACCACCACCACCAGGACTTCTGAACTAAGCTGATAAAAGGCCTCATCCAAGTGAATCCTAAATGCTGACTGAAGAAGCAACCTGTGATGGGACATCTTTGATACAATCTTTTCAATCCAGCAGTCCTCATACAGCTGGTCAGAGCGGATCATGCAGTCTGATGTGTGTTCAGCAGGCTGAACCCTTCCTGCCCTTAAAAGTCACCTAGGAGAAGTCTTTCCTGACCAATATAAAAGAGATTCTCTAACCACTGCTTTCTCTCAGAGCTCCCTATTCTATTTCCCAATTTATGACAGATATCTATTTTTTCCACCTATCTATTTTTAGTATGTTTCTACTGGTAGACATAGACTTTAAGGGGGCAGGAATTCCGTTTTATTCACCACTTACAGGACCAGGGCCTAAACCAATACAACTTTTTAAAGAAATTAAAGAAAAAAATAAATACACCTTCAAGGGTCTCTGGTTCTCAAACTTTGGGGTATACAAGAATCTCTTAGAAGCACAATTGATTAAGAAGTTTAATATGTTGGGTTTTATTAAAAGTAAAAGCTTTAGTGAGTCCAAGGACACCTTCAAGAAAATGAAAAGACAACTCACAGAATGGGATAAAATATTTGCAAATCATACATCTGATAAAGGACTTGTAGAGAACCTCTCAGCTCAATAATAAACAGATAAACAACCCATTTTTAAGATGCACAAAGGATCTGAAGAGATGATGCTCCAAAGAAGGTATAGAAATGACCAGTAAGCACAGGAAAACCTGCTGGAAATCATCATCCAGTGGGGAAATGCACATGGAAACAGTTCACACCCTCTAGGGCGGCAATGAAGAGGCAATAACAAGTATGTGGAAGTTGGGGAGAAATTAGGACCCCTCCTTGGGATTTAAATTATGTCTCCTAAAAGCTGTTTTACATTACAAGAGAAATCTTTCGGGGAGGTTTGTTAAAAAGCGCAGTGTCAGGCCCCATCGCCAGAGATATAGACTTTGGAAAGTGTGGAGAACAGCATCACTCCCTCCTGCAGGGAACAAATCCTCACATTTCCTGTGGGGAAACCATAGCTTCCCCCTGTGGGATAAGCCTTGGGGGTTGCAGAGCATTGATCCGCACCCCACCCCCAGCTCCAGGGGTGGGCTCTGATTGTCAGCATTTCCCATGCTTTTCAGCCACATGTTTGGGTCAAGGAGAGAGGCAGGGCAGAATGAAGCCTCGAGGACATTTTGCTGAGAATACTGGGTGGAATCAAATCTAAGGAAGCAGTACAGAAAACGGGGGAGAATGAGAAACAGGAGAATGGAGGGGCTGGCTACACTGTGCGACCCCAACGAAGCCTTCCCTGAAGTCTTACCCCTGGACAGATCAGACAGAGGAGCCAATAAACATTTCTCTGTTACATCCATATGGTTTTATTTCTCTGTTGTTTGGAACAGAAATCATCTAACTCAGTGGTTCTCAGAATGACATTCTGGAAATCCATGGGAGCTTTTCGTCTGTCACAATGATTAGCGGACGCTCCTGACATTGACTGGGTGGGGGTATGGATAACAGGCATCTTGCCACACATGGGGCAGCGAGAGACAAAAAGCAATTCCACTTACACGTGACTTTGGAAGGACCTGCAAGAAACGTCAGTTCTTCGGCCGGCTTTGTGGTACACCAGTTCGTCCAGGAAACACCATCACCGTGTAAGCCGAGGGAGAAGAATGCTTGGATTTGTTCAAACCTCACCAAGAGTCATTCATGACTTTGGAAAATCTCGTCACCATGAACAACGCCACTATGGTGTCCAGATTTACCAGTACAAAGTTAGGTGACTCCGTCACCTTCTCCCAGGAACAATCGTAATCAACCAGTCTGGAATTCTCTGCCCAGGCACCAGTAAGGGAATCCGTCACAGGGGCCCTCTCCATTCAGCAACCTCCCCTCTGCCCCCCATAGAAAGAAGAGGCAACCTACATGATAAAATCCTTTTCCAGTTCTTTCACCCAAAGAAAAGATGTCTTGCCCCGCCCCCAAATAATCTTTTGTAATAGCTTCCTTGCCCACTCTCCTTCCCATAAAAAACTTCCATTTTGCAGAACCCCTCGGGGTGCCCTTCTAGCTCATACTTGGGATGCTACCTGGTTCACCAATTGCTTAATAAAGCCCAATTAGACCTCCAAATCTACTCGACTGAATTTTGTTTTTTAACAGCAGTTATGAGAACTAAATGGTATGATGCTTGTAAAATGCCTAGGACTTAGCAAGCAGTAAAGTTAGCTATTATCAATTTTTAAAGTATTACTATTATTAGGGTCTATCTTAAACTGTAACATACTGAATAGGAACATCAGAGATTATGATCATTTCACCATTATTAGTACTCTCCTCAGAAAACAGCATATATGTAACCAATAAGATTTGTGCCCAGGAGGTGATTTCAGCATTTGTGTAAAAGATAAATCCCAAATATATCAGAGATCTAAATGTCAAAAATGAAAGCCAAATGAATTTTAAAAGAAAATAAAGATTAATTTCTTTATAACTTGGAAGTGGGATAAACTCTCCTAACTATGACACCACAGTCAGAAATAATACTAGAAAAGATAAATTTGACTACACAATTTAAAATTTTTTCATGAAAAATCACCATAAACAAAGTCCAAAAAAATGATAAATTGGGAAGAATATCTGCGACCTGTCACGAAGGAATATGTGACCATTGGGATCCCGGCAGGAATCAGAAATCACTCCCAAAGAGCTTAAATAAAGAGATTTTAATGAAGGGATGACCTTCATTAAAGATATGGGCACAGATAAGGCCAAGAGTTAAGGGAACAAACCATGGCTGTGACTCCCGCAGAGACAGGCGGCATCAGAATGTCCTCACCTCCTTCCTCTAGGGCTGAAGAGACAGGGAAAAAATAATGTCAGCCTGCTGGGAGCCGAACCGCTGAGAAGGAAGAGCTTCTGAGAGCTGTGTGGGGAGATGCAGTCCGCGCTGAAGCTGGGAGGTTTTAATCTTGTTAAACTCGGAAAACAGTGTTTGTTGTTTGGAGCATCTTTTCTTTAGTTCTTTTCATTTTCCCTTGGTTTGTTTGGGGATATTCTTTTGCAAATAACCCATGAGACTTACGGTATTTCTATTAAGAAAGTTGGACAGGGAAAAGACGTTTTTCTCTGCCTTCGGGGAGCAGAGGGCCCCTAGTGGCCAATGTTGGAGATGCAGAAGTCCCGGCGGAGGGCCCGGTGGGCCTGGGAGGTGGGCCGGATGCAAAAGACAGTGGCGAGGTGGAGGGGAGGTGGGCCGGAGGATGGGAGGGAAACTGGGAGAGGGACCAAGGAGATTGCAAGGGAAAGGGGACTGGAGTGAAAAAGACCAGGCAAGAATGAAGAAATGTCAATACCAGATGATAAAACATGGTATATTAAGTCACTTTTAGCAAATGAATACTTCTAATAATCTTATCCAATACAATGCAATTTGTTTCTCTACCCAGAAAAATTAGAACATTGAAGTATTTTTGATTGATAAGTAGGATAGAATTTTTGAAGAGAAATATATTGCTGAAGGAATTGTTCCTGTTCCTGTTTGAATGATGGCCATATGTTATACATAAGCTATTGACTTAATTGAATTTCAAATATTCTATCACAGATGGCAATGTTCTACCATATAATTGTGCTAACACCAAAAGTTTATTAAAAGATAAGTATTACCAGTGGAGTGGGCAGATAATGAGACGTATCCTGTCAGGGTCTCTGTTACTTATGTTGTCATTTGGTAATAATGTGAAAGGTTTAAATTTGAGAACTTTGTAGAAGGGAGTCCCATCAGATGGCTTTTCTGATCCTTTCCCCTTATTCCTCCTCATGGTAAATCCTGCAGTGAGGTGAACCTGTGATTCTTGAATCTTACTTCCTATTAATTACATGGAAAGCTTTGAAAAAAAATCAGATTTTTGGGTTCTTCCCAACACTTACTAATTGAATGTTTCTGGAGTTGGGTTGTCCTCACACTAGCATTTGGAACCAGAGCCCTGGCAATATCTATTAAACTAAAATAAATCCATGCTTTTTGGCCCAGAGATCCTGCTTCTGGTAATCTATCCTGTATAAATGAAAGCACCCAATACAGAAGATACATATGCAAGAAAGTTTATCACAACATTATCTGTTGTGGCAAAAAGCATGAACAAAGCAAACACTCGTCCACAGAGGAAAGGTTGAATAAACTAGAATAGCCACACTATGGGTTATATTATTAAATGAAAAAGGGATAAAGTGATATCAATTGACTTAGAAGGATTTTTCACCATATATTGTTAGGAAAATACAGTGATACATAAAAATATATATTTTGGAAGAGTATAGAAGTGTATAAAGCTATGTATTATAAAAGTATATTTGTTCTGGAACTTAAGTCAGCTAATATAGTTCTCTGAAACAGAGAGTTTGCGATGGCTAGCTTTTGTTTCTCCTTTATTAATGGATTGGTATCATTTCCAAAGCAACATTTATTTTTCTATAAATTTGGATGCAATAGATCCTGTCTTCTTTGAGCTCCTCAAATCCTATGGGTCTTTTATACCTCTCCCCTACCCAGTTACACTGCTGAAATATTTGTATTCTCATCCCTAGCATCTCCTCCCCCACCCGCCTCCCCCGTTTAAATTCCCCAATTTGAGTTATCTAATCCTTTCTCTTCCCTCCCCTCCACAGAAGCTGGATTCCTTTATATGTTTTATGTGAACACTCAGGGTATGAAGGGTTGTGGGTCGGGGAACCCAAGGAGATGTTTAATGTAGCTCCTAGTTTTCACTGAGCTCTTCGGTTGTACAGAACAGAGGCTCTTCCAAGGTTTTTGAAGCTCGGAAACTTGATCTAAGGATACACATGAGAAAAAGGAAAGCGCTCTCAGTGCAGGGACTAAGTTCATTCCTTGTTTCTCCATGACAGCCTTCGCCTGGAGTAATGGCCTCCTCTTCTCCCTCTGGGCTTGATGCTTCGACACCATTCCCTACCTGTTACACTCATTTCCTGTGCATGGGGTTCTGCCTTCCTCTCTTGCTGCTGTAGAGCTTGAGTCCTGGCTCTTGGTCCTCCGATCTGGGTCTGGACCCTCAGCCTGAATCGCTCCTTCCCCCTCTTCCTGGTGTGCTTCCCCTCTGAGCAGAAGTGTTCCTGATTGCCTAACGTTGGCCTTCTCCTCAGGGGTCCACCCGTCTCTCTGGGCTTCTCCCACCACTGTCTCGGGAATCCAGCCCGATGATCCCCAGTTTGATCCAGCGGTTCCATCCAGGCCCCCGTCTGGCCTAAATTGACCAAGCCCTACAGCACCTGTACCGTAAAATCCCGCGAAGAGACTCCAGTGAGTTCAGGGGGGCGGTGCGTCCCCGACCACACCCCTTTGCAGCAGAAGCCCCGCCCCTCGCCGTCTCCACTTTCCTTTTTTCCGGTGCGTCGTGACGTAAGACGTGGGTCACGCAGCATTGGCGAGAGGGCCCGGAAGCAAAAGGCGAAGGGGCGGGGAAAAGGCGGAAAGGAGGGCGGGCGTCGGGGCGGGGGCGGGCCGGGCCGGGCATGGTAACGGCTCGCGGGCCGAGGGGGCTGGGCCGCTGCGAGGGAGGGGAGCGGGTGTCCGCCGCCGCCGCCGCCCCAGCCTGTTCCGGACGGCGCCCGCGGGCCCCGCCTCGGCCATGATGATCCACGGCTTCCAGAGCAGCCACCAGGACTTCACCTTCGGGCCCTGGAAGCTGACAGCAGCCAAGACCCACATCATGAAGTCAGCGGACGTGGAGAAGTGAGGCTCCGGGGCCCCGGTCGGGGCGCGGGCGGGAGCTGGGCCTGAGCGGGAGGCCGGGCGACTCGCGCAGCGCCCACCTCCCCGGGGGCGGAGGCTTTGTCCCCCAAGACGGGACCTTTGAGTGACAACATCGGTGATTAACCGTGTCGCCCTCGCGTCCTTCGGCGGGGGTTCGCCAGGCGCTGCTGGGGTTTGAGTAGCGCATGACTGCGCCGGCGGACTTGCCTCTCCCCGCAGGTCTCCACCTGCCCCAGCCTGCGCCGCCTTTGCACCCTGTCTTCCTGGGTGGCTCTGACCTGCTTGCTTGGGGTTAGTAACGGGGATGATATATAGTACGTCAGGTGCGGCGCCAGGCGCTGGAGACACGGAAGGTGGAAGCCAGCCTCGGCTCGCGGAATTCACAGCCTCCGGAGCAGGACAGGCGGTTACTGTACAGCGCGAGCTGCTGTTCCGTAGAGATGTGTCGCGTTTTAGGAGGACAGGGCGTCCAGGAAGTTGGGGTGCCTGAACTGAATCTTGACAAAGTGAGGGGGCTCAGAGGGCACGTGTAAAGCCGGGAGGTCTGGGAGAGTGAGAGCCGTGGTGCGTTTGAAGAACTGTTTCTGTGCGGTTGGAGCGCGAGGTTCCAGAGGGCGAGTAGAGGCAGAGGCCCACGGGAGCGGAGGTGTTACCGAGAGGAAGGACTTTTTTTTAAGCCCTGCTAAAGCGTTCGGATTATGTCTGACCACCTCTGGTGTAATGATACACACACCTGGGAGCGACATTCTCAGATGTGTACTCTGCAAGATTTCTCTGGAGGCGATGTGGAGGATGATGGATTGGAGGAGGGCTGCGGGACTGGGTCCGAGGCGACCAGTTAGAAGGCCAGGGAAGACAGGAGAGGTTTGCGAGGATTAAGGCCCTGGATTTGAGGGCCAGTTAATAGGAGAAGGAAGGGAAGAGGAGGAACCTGTAGGGGTGGCAAGATTTCTAGCTTGGGCTGTTATTGCAGGGGAAGCATTGCCATTGAACCAGGTGAGAAACACGGCAGGAGGGGCAGGTGTTGGATAGAGGGTGAGTTTAGTTTGTTGAAATGTGAGTTGCGTGTGGGTCATAAAGTGGAGATGTAGTGAATGTTTGGATATATTTATCCTGGAGCTTAAAAAAGCTTGTTTGTGGCTTTGGGAGTCATCACCTTTCAGTTGAATCCTGGAGCCTTGGGAGTGAATGAAGATTATCAAGAAGAAGAGGACAAGGTCATGAGATGGAACTCTAGGAAGCACCTGCATTTAAGATCTAGGCAGAGTGAGGTGACCAGGGAAGAGAGGAGAGTCTTGGAAGGGTATTTAGCTGCCTTATAAAAAAAAACAAGAAAAAAGTGGGGGGGCATTCTTGAAGACTCACTAAGAAAAGCTAGGAAGATACAGAAAAGGAAAAATTCATCCCACATGGATTTATGATCTACTCTGAATTTTCTTCTCTATATGACTTTCTCTGTTACATATTGCACCATATACATATAATTGTGCTATTATAAAGCAGTCAGCTTCCAATTGTGGTTACCTGTATAATTTACCTACAGATTCTCTAAGAGGTGTTGGATGCTAGGGGAGTTTTAAAGGGAATCAAATACCAGATCTTTAATCTCTTTATTTGTTATTTCTAAAGTAGATCTGCCTGAATATACTTAGTCCTTCCTATAACAAAAGAAAGGCTTACCCTTCACTCATCCTAAATTTTTCTGTGATGCATTGCTCTAGGGCATAAAAATCTCTAGGGTACTAAATAAATGGATTATGGGAATTATTGGATTAAGGAAGCTTCTTTTAATGAATTAAGGCATCTTAATCTCGTAGAGGCTTCCTGTCTTCCCTGTCTTATAAATGATGATACCCATTTGTTAAGAGGGAAGCTTGCTATTAGAAATGGTGTTCAAATACTCTGGCCAGTGCTTAAGATACTCTGGATTTAGAACATTTGAAGCAGTGTAAATTTGTGATTCTTTTACACATATAGAGAAAATATTTCATAGGACTACCAGAGGTGTACACATCAGTTGAACTTGAGCATATTGTCTCACGATATTGTTAAGTATGATGACCCCTGATCATCAAGAAAAGGAAGAATAATATTTTATATTTTCTGTTGAAGAACACAAAAAAGTCTGTAATGCATTTGGAAATTTTCCAAAATCAATCAGTAAAAAAAATTGTTACATAAGGTAACTGGAAAAATCACCTCTGTGGAACCTCTGTGTTGGTTACCCTTTCAGGTTGCAAGGAACAGAGACCCAGGTTGCCTTAAGTAATGGGAATTGAATAATATATGAGGAATAATCAAACACAGGAGTTATCTCAGAAAATGGACAGCAGTTCTTGTGGCCCCACCAATTGTGTAGAAGTCTCTACTCTTGTTACTGCTATTTCTCTGTCTCTGGTTTGTTCTATGTGCTTCCCTTGCTATTGTTAACATTATCATTCTCCCTCCTCTCTACCTCGTGGCTTCTCTTTCCTGCCCCCTCTCTTGGTCTGTACTTCATTTGGCTCTCATTCAGCATTAGGAAAAGAGAGATCCAAGTAAGTCTAATTGACCACTATTCAATGCAGCACGAGTGTGTTGGGCAGAGTTCTCAGGCTGAAATCCAGGGGTTCCTGCCAGCTCATAAATAATTGCCTTTGGTTGAGGAGCTGAACCTCCGTAGCTCAACTGAACATCCTGGTTGTGACTGCGGTGATGTGTCAAAGGCATGGTAATTTATACATAGAGCTACTTATTTCAGAAGTGAGTAGCTGCCACTTAAAACTTTATAACAGGATTGCAAACTCCTCACCTCTCTAAAGGGCCAAGGGTACTTACTGGTGAATCAGAGAGCCGTGCCCCAGTTAAAGGGGCAACCTCCACTCAAGTTTTAGCAGTTGGTGCCATGTAGCAATATAGGTCCCACGTTGCCAGCTCTTCCATTTTTTTTTTTTAAAGAAAAATCAGAAGTCCAGATTTCTCTAAAATCTCTTAATTTTTGTAGCAACTGTCTCTCAGTAATTGTTGGCAACTATTTTAAATATCGTTCAGGCTAATGAAACACATCTGTGGATTAATACTTTGTGATTCTGGCTGTAAAGGATGTCTGATGTAACTTTCTTCCCTAATGAGGCCGGCCAGATGAGGTCCAAGTATTAGAGAGCAGGCCAGCACAATGGAGAGAGTTACTAGCTCTGTGATCTTGAGTTAGCTATCTGAACTCTGAACCTTTCTCAGCTCACAAGGCAGTTTTGAGGATCAAACTCAACTACCTCAGAAGCAATCTCTGATCATCCTCCCTGTTAGTAGCCTCCCCCATTACCTTGCTTTATGTTTTGTATGTCATTTATCACTAGCCAACATTATAGTATATATTTATTTCTATATTTGTTTATTATCTGTCGGTATAGCCTACTACCTAGTACACTGTCATAAAGATATACGTGGAGAGAATGGATGGATGATGAAAGCATTTGTAGACTGTGAATGGATTGTGTTTATGAAATCATGGATTATTTAACTCATTCAGTAACGTAGGGAGTGCTCTGTTGACATCCAAAGGAAACAAGTGCTAACCGCAAGGTAACCTGCCTGACTTCTGGTTGTGCGAAGGTTAGCCGATGAACTGCATATGCCGTCTCTCCCCGAAATGATGTTTGGAGACAACGTTTTAAGAATTCAGCATGGTTCTGGCTTTGGGATTGAGTTCAACGCTACGGATGCGCTGAGATGCGTGAACAACTACCAAGGCATGCTGAAAGTGGCCTGTGCCGAGGCGTGGCAGGAGAGCAGGTGAGGGTCTGGGCAGCTCGGGGGAAGCAGAGGAGCCGAAGGACAGATCCAGGTGTACGGATTTTGTCAGAATGCAGGGCCAGTATTGTTATTGAAGTCGACAGTTGCTTCATTCTCAAATTAATTTTTCTCGTCAACAAAATGGAGATTAGTTACCCCACCTCTTGAATATTTGTTGAGTTGAATTGAATTACACCTGAGCTGAGCTTTGCAGTACACCCTATTTTAACATTCTCTTTTTTGAAGAAAAATGTTTACGATTACCTTAAAAATTCGAGGAGCTTTGAAATTAAGAAAAACATATTTTCTTTGAGAATCAAAGCAGCAGTTATTTACTTTGTGACTGTTAAGTTCTGGGTACCTTGCAGGAAGCAACGAGGACTGAGCCTCCTTTCAAACTGCATCATCAGGCAGTGGGCAGATTAATTGGAAAGATGACATCGGCATGTGACAAGTTAAATAAAACAAATGTGCAGCAAAAAAGGGAAAGATCTGTGTTAGAGAATTATGACAAGCATATGTATTTGGTAGCATATCTTATGTTATTGGTAGACTGTAATTTGGTGTGACATGAATACAGATGATCTATGCTCTACATCACCAAATCTGACCCTTCTCATTTTGGTATTTGAGGACGGAGGGCGAACACTCCAAGGAGGTTGTTAAACCATACGACTGGACCTATACGACAGATTATAAGGGCACATTACTTGGAGAATCACTCAAGTTAAAGGTAAATCTTATTTTCTGAGTCATTGTCTTGAACAGTCTTAGCATTAGAACTTTCTAGTAATGGGTTATTTTTCGCTACTACTTTCATTCTACTTTCCATTGTTGGAGGCTTCAGAACCTGATGTGAGGGAATTTTGCGTATTGATTATTAGCAGAAAATAAAAGGCCAGAGTGGAACAGTTTTTATTCCTAAAGGTGTGGTCGGTAGCAATGGCAACCTGCCTTAATGTTATCATTATTATCAAGAAGCATTAAAATGTGTCTGTCCTTGATGTGATGTGTTAGGTGATTTAGGCAGAACCTGCTAGCTAGTAGCTTCCAGTTCTGCAGTTGAACAGACACATGGGCAAATAAGACTTTTGGCCAGACAATCTGTCCAGCCCACACTCTGCGTGAGCCTGGCAGGACTTGAGGCAAGTGACTGAATCCGTCTGTCCAAGTCTCAGTGTCTCAGTAAGCTGGGTAAACAGAAATGTCTGCCTCACAGCAGAGCGTTGGTCTGAGGTAAGCCGCGGGATGCTCTCAGCGCCTTCTGAAGCTCTGTGCTGCTGTGAGTGTGCACCTGTGTGAGCCCTGCTTACGGGGGGCCCTGCTAAATGACACTGGCGAGACGGGATCGGTAGGTCTCACACTGGGAGCTTAGCTCTATTTTGAAATTGTACAGTGTGACCGAAATGAGGTTTGGCTTAGGTTGCACTCTCTAAATATCACCTTCTGTTATAGAGAACAGAATTATTTCCGTGTAACTGTTTACATTAAAAGTGGTTACTGGGGACCCTGTATCAGACGTTGACACTTAGGCAGAAATGTTATGGTCGGGGTTGTGTATGGGCTCCTTGTCCCTGCAAAGAATTTTAGAATCTTGGGAAGATAGAAGTTCATAGCAAGAACTTAATTCTTGTCTTCAGTTGCTACTGCTCTACATCCCAAGCCTTAACTATTTTTCTGTGCTGCTTCCAAAACAAAAACATAGGTTTTGAGAGAAAATGTATTCATTCACTCATTCATTCTTGAGCTCTTACTGTGTGCCAGGCACTAACCCTCGGAGCCTCCTTTACAGTCTCATGGGGGAGGAGGCTCTGCAAGTGCCTTATGATGCCTCATAGATTGATGTCCTCTCTCCTCACTCCTGAGTGATAAACTCGGCAGATTGCATAGGCCGTTTGGCATTTCACTGCCAGGAGTGAGGAGGTGGGACCTCGTTTTACCCCGACCATTTCGATGATGACTGGCTCCGCGGGCTGACTTAGGGGAAGCCTCCGGGAGGCCATGCAGTAGCGTTAGCTGCTCGCCTACGTCTCTAGCGCCTTCAGCACTTTTTTTATGTGCTCCTAAATATTTTCTTTCAGGTTGTACCTACAACAGACCATATAGATACTGAGAAATTGAAAGCCAGAGAACAAATTAAGTTTTTTGAAGAAGTTCTCCTGTTTGAGGATGAACTTCATGATCATGGAGTTTCAAGCCTAAGTGTGAAAATTGTGAGTACTATGATTTTCGTTTAAAATCTTTCTTCCATTTCTGCCATTGGTCAAAAATGTAAGGCTCACTTTGAGTCATAGTGCCTTAACATGATGTCATATGAAGATCCACTTGGGTCTAGAGGATATCTTACTATGTCCATTGTAAAATTCACAAAATCTTAGTATATTGTTATGACTTCATTTTAGCAAGCATTTATTAAAGACCTGCGGACCATTTTGCAGTTATTATTTAATTTGAATGAAAACTATGGCCTAATTTTCACATTTTGAATTAAAAATGGTATTGAAAGGCTCTGCAGACAGCAAGGTGCATGTCATTTAAAGAAGTGACCCACGTGTCAGGACCATTAAACCACACTTCAGCTTCCAGCAGAGACGGGGAAGGAGGACTGACAAGTGTTATTCCCTTGAGGGGCAAAGCACTCCCATTAATAGTGCTGCTGCTGGTGGAGTATGCTTAAGAAGAAAAGTAACCAGGCCGCACACAGTTATTCCTGTTCGCTTACCATTAGGCTGTAACTGGGTTTCTAACGCTTTCCTGAAAAACTTCAACTGAAACTTTTGTATTAAATACCTCATCCTTTAAGACTAGCTGAAGTGTCACCTCCTCGGTGAGCCTTTCCACAGCAGGCTAAGTAACCCTGCTCCATCCTCCTACAAGTACTTTGTTTTTAACTTCTCCGTCATAGTACTTAGAAGGTCTGCACAGACAGGCCCCGCATCAAACGTGGTTCTTGAAGCGCAAGGATTGTGGGCGTTGTGATTTAATCAATAGTAAAGCATGAAAACAATAAATGAGAAGCAGCGATACATTTGTTGTAAGGTCAGGTTTTTCTGCAGAATGATAGGATTTTGGAATTGTAATGAAATTTTAGAGAATCATTTAGTTTAGCCTCTGTGTTTTCTAGACGAGGCCCCCAAAGACTAGTTTCCCTCTGGTTGTGAAACTAATTAGCGAGTTTTCTCTGAACGAACGTGTATCGTTATTCTAGTATTAGATCCTGATTTTCCTGGCACCTTACTCCCTGTTCACCTGTTACTCCTGCTTTTATCTTTTGTCATTTAGCTTTGTTCACCCTGACTCTTGCAGTCATTCATGTACCTTTCCTCTTGTCTCCCCAAAACTGATGATATCGAATGCTCGTCATGAGTGCACATTTGGGTGTGCGCTTGTGTTCCCGCGGGTGGGCGTGGGGAGCACGGGTTTTTGTAGATGCGGGTGTTGGAGAGAGTGTGCACGTGAGTGGTCTATGTGTGTACCAGAGAAGACAGCACGTCTCAGACCGAAGGGTATCGTCATCGTCAGTGTGAAGTGTTCTTTCTTCTCACCTAGAATAACTTTTTACAAGTCATGTGATAGGGTTGGATTTTAGAAACGCTTGTAAAGATTTCATTAAAATATTGTTCTTCCTGGGTTGATTTCTTTCTAACCATGTTTCAGGTATTGCTCTAGATAAAATAAATGCCCTCGTTTCTGGCTTAGAGGTAGTGGGTGTAGGCAGATGAAGTTCTCTTGTGTGGAAGCAAAGACTAGCCTGAGAAGTAGGATCCAGGCGAGAAACCAGGAGTGTGGGGTCTGGGAGGCCAAGGGACTAGAACTTCTCAGGAGGGGGGCATAGGTCAGTATTGTGCCGTAAAGGGACCTGGTGAGCTAGAGTGGCACGGTGTCCTTGAGACTAAAACTGGTTCTGTTGGTGTTAGCGATCAGGGTGGCAAGAGCAGTTTAAGTGGCTTGGTTGGGGGTAAATGACATGTGGAGGTAGAGACCAGACTTTCACTCACTGGTGTAGGAGAAGAAACAGACATGGCTAGGCGGGAACACGAGGTTGACAGAGGTGTGTGTGCGTGTTTTATATTTTAAATGCGGGGAAGACCCAGCACCTTTTTTTAAAAAAAATTATTATTATTATTGTTAATGCCTGCAGCATGTGGTCTTCCTAGGTGGTCTCCCATCTAAGCCCGATCCTGTACTAACCAGGCCTGACCCTGCTTAGCTTCCGAGATCAGACATTGGGCTTGTCCGGGGTGGCATGGCTGTAGACCATGGACTGTGGCTCCACTGGGGAGTGAACCCAGGACCTTCTGCGTGTAAAGCAGATGTGCTGACCACTACACTATGGAACCACGTCCAGACCTGAGCATCTTTAGGTGTCCTCAGGAAGGAGTCCTAGAGAGAGGGGAGAAAAGGTGGACTGAGGTTTCTGAGGATGAGGAGCAGGGTAGGAGCGGAAGGGGCTTGAGCCTTTGCTCTGGTGAGACGCCATGCTAGATGCTCGTCTGCATCCTCTCATGTAACCCTCAGGCAAGTTCTCTGAATACTTTCATGTCCGTATTTTACAGATGAGGAAAGGGGGGTTCAGAGAGGGTAACCCGCCTAAGGTCATGTGCACAGTGAATAGGTCTGACGCTGCCCTCGCTCATAACCCCTGGGATCTAGGTTAGCCCCAGGCAGAAGAGGGAGCTGCTGCTTCCACGGTGGTGGGGGGAAGGGGCGCAGGGTCTGGGAAGTCTGCCTCCATTCCAGGGGGCCCCAAACCTGGAGTTTCTCAGTTGCCTAGGTCAGCGATCTAGTGGTCTCTTACACCGTAGGACAAAGTATTTCTTACTTGATGACACTTAAAGAGGACACTTGCTGTGTGTGTTGAATGGAAAGGTGGGGTGGGCAGATGGGGGAATGGAGGGTGTGGGTCAGCAGAGGCTTTTTAGAGGACGGGGCCCCTGATCCGGGTTCTAGGTGTATAAATTGTCCTGCCGGACCAGAGAGGGGCCTGACGGTGGAACACGGTGACACCGACATATTTTCTGAGCTGGTGGCTTGGGAGAGTGACTAATCAATTCAGCCTGTCCCATTACCGGCTGCTGCCAGAGAATGAAGCGTGGACATGACCTCTAAATGCCTCGCTAGCCAAGGTCTTTAATTGGCCTTTGTCCATCAGGCTTTTTCTGACTTAAAATGTACATTTTCCCAATTGCTTTCAAATAGAATGGGAACCATCCCAGATTATTTTTAGTGTAACAAAGCTTTCCAATGAGCTTCTAAAACAGGATATGTTTTTAAGGATGACCTTACAGCTTTCCTCCTTGCTAGGAGTTTGGGGTACGGAGTATATCGATGTCATCTCGTTTGCCTCTGGGTCTTTTAACCTTGGTTGCAAAACTGATAAAAAGTTTTTAATTACTTTAGAATTACAAAACTAGATGCCTATGAATGTTTTTTTTTAGTTTCCTTAAGACTAATTATAAATCATTCCAAAGAAATGCGATGAACCGTGAAAACTGCTTTTATAAGCAAAGCGACTGACTTTATATCCCTCAGATTCTTGGGTGGAACCTTTTCGGTTGCTCTTAATTTATTTCACTGTTTCAGGTTTTGAAGTAATTTTTTTCCACCTTAATTTTCCACCTTATTTTAAACCTAGAGGATTTTTACGTAAAAAAAAAAAAGAAAAGTGCAGGGCGAGAGCGTGGGCTTTGGGCTGTGCGCCGCGTGGGACAGGCTGCAGGGGGGCCCGGCTCACGTCCGTTTTGGTGGCTTTGGTGCTGAACGGCATCACCTACCTCTAAGTATAAGATGTTTAGTTCCGAAGTCAATTTTCTCTGTTTTTCTAAATGAGCTTCTCTCAGTAGCGTTTGTTTTTAGGTTAGAATTTCATGCCCGAGTGTTCTCTCGTCCTTGTTAGGGCTTAGGGCCTGCAGGACTGCGCTGTAACGGAAATCTAAGGAGAAGCTGCGTTCTTGCTAATAGGTTAGTTTTTAACTTTCAGAGAAAATGAGTTTTCTGTCTACCGAATCCTGGCAGCGCTGTGATGCTCTGTAACGGCTTTGACAGCCCCTGGCGGTCCCGTCCTGGCTGGAGCCAGGAGGGAGCGCTGTCCGCCTTCGGCATCTGCGTCGTGCTTGGGAGTCCAGGTGTGCTGGGCAGGAGCACGTTGTACCTGCGACACAAAGGAACCAGGACGTTCAGCAATAGAACTTAAACAAGGGTTTGAACCTTGGAGCAAGGAAAAGAACTCTAGGTCAGAAATTTCTAATACCGCCACTTCCGCCCTCCTCCAAAGCTTTTTATTTATTTTTTTTTTTGCTTTTAGCAATGTAACAAAATATTTAATTTTTATAAAACATTAATGTACTTTTTTTTTGTTTTCAGAGAGTAATGCCGTCTAGCTTTTTCCTGCTGTTGCGGTTTTTCTTGAGAATTGATGGCGTGCTTATCAGAATGAACGACACGAGACTTTACCACGAGGTAGCTTCTCACTGAACGAGCACACTAATTGATGCTGGGTCTCTTCTGGTTGCTTCATTGTCTGTTTGAGAATTTGAAATTAAATAATGCTTTATATTTCATGGCAGTCATTCTAACCATTAAGGTCGGTGTTTCACAGTCACTGTTGATTGCACTTGCTGAAACATCGCATCTTCTTTTCCGAAAGTTCTGGCAGAAAATGTTTTCTACCTGAGGAGCAGGGGTTATGCTTTTAAAAAAAATCTTATATGTCCTTAATCTAAGAAAACTGTCCCTTAACTCTCTTCCCTTAGTTTATAGTGTGTATTGTTTATATGAGGAACTGATACTAGAAATAGCAATCACATGGCCTCCTGAAATTTGTGTACCATAATTATTTAGATAATTATTCTGAAGCTTAAAAGCTCTGTGCTCCATCTGAAGGAATCATTAACACACAAGGCTTGTAGAAAAATAAAGTGTTAAAAAAAGTGGAGGGAGGCTTGAGCCATGACCATTATTCTGGTAGCTTCATGGCAGCCTGTCCTTTCTGAACGAATTTTTACCTTCAGATTTGTGATCACGTAGGATGATGAATTAGAGACGAGACCCTGGGTATCACGCAGGGTGGTCGTTGTAATGGTCACCTCTTACAACACCCCAACGAAATACTAAAAGTTGGCTGTGTTTTTCTCCCTAGAAAGGGCGAAATCTAAATTTTAAAAAATACTTATGTTTTAACTCAATGATATTGAGTTTTTGAGGAGTTACTCTAAAAAGATTCTATTATATGATAATCCACAAATATGAATCAGGCAGTTGCCTAGGGTTGTATGTATGTGGATGTCTGTGGCACTGGTGTTTGTAACCCAGAATGGAGGGAAAGAAGACACTTGGTGACCATTGAATGGGCATTGATTAAGTTGTTTACTTTATATCCGTGTAGTAGAGAAATTACAACCATTAAATCAGTGGCAGAGAGTTATAGTTAACTGATTTGGAAGGATGCATGTAAGGTTATATAAGATTTTGTGTAGAGATTTCCCGATGTTAAGGACAGTGTCATAAGAGCTGTGATGGCTGATGGCTTATACTCTCTTTACATACTTTGTTATTTGATCTTTTAAAATAATGAACACTAATCTATCTTTTTTGAGATGAAAGATTGAAACTTTAGGGAGTTTAATCTTGTAGTTTCCTCTTATTGAAAAGTATTCCCCCCCCAAAAAAAAATTGTAATAAATTGCTGTTTTAAAACCTAACTTAAAATATCTTCAATGGGAAAAATTGAAGTACCAAAAAAAAAAAGCGATTTTAAATAAGCAATTTGGCAAGAATTTTTTGGCAATGGGAGAGAATAAAGCATTTTAAAATTCTTTTTTTGGAACATAAAAGTAGCCATAGTCGTGTGAGTAGATGGTGAGAATATTTATAGCTTAGGAAAAGATTTAGTTACGAACTTGAACTAATAGTAAAATCTCTTGCATATCTCACTTATATACATAATTACTTTCAAAGTAAAACTCTTGCTTGTGTTTCTCTTACATGGTAATTATCAAATCTGTTCACATATTGGTGTCTGATGTTACTGTGATTTATAGGGATTGGAATTAATAATTCAGCATTCTCGGTGAGAGTTAAATAGCACTTACCTCACTGAGGAAGACGATAGTCTCATTAGACTTAATGCTGTTTTCACAAACTACTAAAATGTAAGCAGTTCTGTGTAATAGGGTTATAAAATCAATATAAATACATTTGTTGAGACTTTTTTTTATTTTCAAACACAGGCCGACAAGACCTACATGTTACGAGAATATACATCACGAGAGAGCAAGATTGCTAATTTAATGGTACAGTATTTAAAGTTTAGTCTTTAGACACTGAATTTTTATGTTTCCTTTTAAATATGGTACCCTCCCTCCCCATGCCTCACCTGTCCTCCCAGATCTCTATCCCTCAGCCTATTAATTCACTTAAAGGGCTCTGTAGGAAAAATCCTGCTCAGGTATACCTTATTTTGAGTGTACCTCAAATCCAAGAACAGTTAGAGTTGTTAGGTACCTTGGTCATCATCCAGTCTAGTATCCACATTTTATTCTGATAAAATGCGACCCAGAGGTGTGAGTTGCTCTGAGTGATGCACGTGGCACCCACTAGACGCCCTTTCCACCTGCCACCTTGCGATTTCCTGCCACCCAGTCTCCTCTTCCCCGCTAAAGTGTGCTGACTCTGTAGCATGATTTGTTGGTTTTGGCATAACTTCTCTTTATTTTTGCTTCCCTGGGGCTTGTAAAGGGCTTCCTTGGTACTTAGAATTCTCTAATAAGTTGCTGCAAAAGTGGTAAATTCCCTGCAGACTTGATATTCTTTTTTTCACCCTTTGTGCTTATTTCTGGTCTGGGCGCAGAGTACACGTGGCTCAGACTAGTCACGTAGATTCCCCTGGAGACCACCCACTGGGCGCCGGCTAAAGGCTACTGCCCCCGCCCCCCGCGTACCAAAGCACTGGGGGAGGGAGCGTAATGCCATATCCCTGTGATACTTAAGGAAATCATTCAGCGACAGCTAAGGAGTCAGTCACGAGGGATCCGTTACTGTTGGGGACCCGTAGCGATGCTCCTTGTCCCCGTGTAGCACCCTGCATTTAGAAATCTGCACGCTCTATGAATGCTGGAACCAAAGCATTTCTGAAGCGCAGCAGTGCAATAACTGAGCGTACGCTAACGTGATTTATGTGTTTCCCAGCATGTGTCACCTTCCCTCTTCACGGAACCTAATGAAATATCACAGTATTTACCGATAAAGGAGACAGTTTGTGAGAAGCTAATATTTCCAGAAAGAATTGATCATAACCCCGCAGACTCACAAGAAAATACACCTGTGGAGTAAAGTAGCATGTGACGTGCCATATAGTCACCATGGAATCTGACTGGGGACCTTGGCTATTTGGACGGGGGTATTTTTATTATGAGAATTAATTGCCTTGTCAGTGTGCAGATTTTCTGTAGCCTTAAAGGAAAGAAATAAAAGACTACGGCAGGCAGGCTCCACTCAGCCGCTGTGTGTGTACCGTCTGTCTTCAATTCATATCCCAGATTCACATTTCCTGGAGTTGAATTTGGATTTCTAAATTGTCACAGAGTGGGCCGTCATCAGTAGTCTCATGAGCAGTGGGCGTGGTCTGCATCCATCGTGAGACACTGCGTCCCCTGCGAGGACGTGAATCTTGGTCGCTGAGTCACAGCCGCTGCGGCTTTCACGGTGTGGCGGCCGTGCACGGTGACGCCCTGGCTTGTCGCCGTCGGCTCTGTGCTGTTTCTTCACACTTCTGGAGTCAGGACTGGCCTCCTGGGAAGCTGACCTGTGCTCTAAAGCTCTTCACCCACAAATTTAAAAATATACATTTCCTTCCTCAATTTAAATTGGCTTTTGAAGTTAAAGAAAGTTTCGGACATAGAACCAAATAACCTGGTATTTTGGAGAACGTGAGCTGTCGTGTCTGTGGACACGTGTGAACGCAGCTGGCCGCCACCCACCGGACCGGCAGAGTGGCTGTCCATATATTACATCAACCCTAAAGCAACCAGATTAATTTTCTGCTTGAATGTTTGAGAGGTAGCTGTAGAGGAGGAGGGAGCTTCTTTTTAAGTATAAAAGCCAGGTTTTTCTATTTTAAGTTTGATTTAATATTTTAGGAAATCCAGTAATTAGTGCAAGACCTAGGTAGTACAGAAGGAATACAAAAATAAATTTAAAATCCGTTTGGTTGTTTTGATGATGACCCTTTAAATATTTTATGTTCTTTCCTGCTTTTATGCATGGTCTTCATACAGGAGAAAGTGGTTATAAAGCACCAAGTAAACAATTACTGGAAATGGGTTTTTAAAATAACTTTACAGGGCAGAGGAAAAAATATCACTGTTTCTTTCTGGTTTGAACTAACTTGTACATATTTTTCCACTTGATAGATAAACCATTAACTAAGAATATTTAATTAAAAGTATTAGCAAAGCCCTTCAGGTATTGGTCTAAAGATGAGTTTAGTGAAACAATACAATTGGATAAATGTTCATTGTGCAGACTCTAGTGTCCTGTTGTATGTATTATTTAGCTAATTTTATTAGCTAAAATTGATCACATGGTTTTGGTATTTGCCTCCTGCTGCATCACCTGCAAGGTATAAGAAATTAGGATTTTGTTGACTTAAAGAAAACACGTGGCATGTTCACTGACTATTAAACATACCTGTATTTAATGTTTTCACTTAGGACAGGAAGGCGTATATATTGTACTCAGCTTTCTGTTTTATTTTGCCATGCAGATTTGAATAGAACAGACTCTTTATTCATACAAATTATAAATGAAAAACTTGTAAGAATATTCGTTAGTTGAAGTTTCTGGGCAACATCATATGCATATATATTTAACTTGAATCAGATGTCTTAGAGTCAGTCTTAAATTACAAATTTTGAGAATCCAGTGTTAAAAATTGTAGGGAATCAAAAGAATTGACCTTTTTTCATAGAGGGTGGGTGGGGCATAGGAGAATGTACTTCTGAAAATTTCATGAGTTTATTCCTGCAGAGAATACCAAGAACACCTGTATTTGCCCATTGCAAAATAAAGACATACCATTTTATATTTATTTGTCCCAAGTGTCTCTTTGTAAGAGAATAAACAATAAGGAATTACTGATCTATGTTTTGGTATTTCATTTATTTCATTTTTTCTTGAAGCTTAATTTAAGAATGGTCGAGTATACTTTTCTCATTTGTGCTTCTGTTTTGAATTTGGTCAGCATAGTAGCTAGAATCTCCAGACAGATTATAAATGGAAATATAACAGGTAGTTGTGAATAATTCCCAGGTTAGGTTTGGGGTTCTTCCTCTTTCCTCTGTCCCCAGTACTTCTGTGGACATTGTAGCTAGCCAGTGTTTTCTGTATGATACATGTCTAACGGAGGAGAGAATGTCACTCCAAACTTGAGAAAAGCGGGTAATCTACAGAATTATAGCTTTTTTTGAGTGTATCAGAGAGCTGAGGTTGCAAGGCAAAGCAAACTGAATCCTGGAGCGATGAACCTTCCGATGAGAGATGGGACATACGAGTTGTTTCATCTCAGAGAGAAGGTGAAAGAAAGAGGTGGCCACTACACAAGCAGGTAAGAAAAAGGTAACATTTTAACAGATTTCTTAAATGCTATGTGTGGGCTAACAGATCAGTTTGGAACAGTCAAGAGTCCCAAATAAGGGGACTTGATACACACACTTTCTCAAAGGTCTACACCAGGTGCTCACAGAGCAGGGCAGAGGACCGGAAAACCCTGTGCATGGCACAGGCAGGCAGGAGGTGTGCGGGTTAGACAGGAAGCCCTGCCTGATGCCACAGGTCGCAGAGACACCGCTCCCTTCAGCTCAGGATGAGTCTGCATTAAGAGCCTCACTGTAGGCACAGACACCTGGGCCCGTCAACTCCTGCTTCCAGTAATTTCTTCACTTGAATGTAAAGCTTGTGCACTGATGCTTTGGTAGCAGGCTTCTTTTCCTCCTGTTGTAAAACAGAAAATCCTTGTATTTTTACATCTTGACCTGATCTGGCACTTCCCCTTAGGCAATCCAAGGCCTTTGACTAGGCCACTTACAGGCAGGTGTATCCCGAAGGTCTGTGAGGCCTGGGAAACGGTACAAATGGAACCCAGACGTCATATGTCTTCATATTTAATAGCTATAAATCAAGCCAACTGAATGCCACGTCCCAGGCTCTCTTCACATACTGTCATTTCCTCCCCAACGTAACTTACAGAGGTAGTCATTTACGTCCATTTTACAGATGAGAAAACAGGATCAGAAAGATTAACTCGCTCGATGCCACACAGTATTGTGATGGTGCTAGAGTGGCAGCTACCACATCTTCCTAACTCCACAGCAGATGGACTTCCCTGACATTTGAAAGATTGTAGGAATTTACAGGAGTGGAACGAGGAGGTAAGGGGTATTTAGGTAAAAGCAACAGCATTGCTACTGAAGAGCTGAGGTATAAACTAACATTAGCAAAGCATTTTGAGGATCATGATGGACTCACACAAGGGGTGTAATTACAACTGATTTGAATAGAGTCCTATGCAGATCCCTTTGCCTGGCCGATTTGTAATAACGTCTAATATGCTCAAGTTCTTGTTGTGGACTTCGAGAAGAAATATATCTGCCAAAGACTCCTTGTGGTTAACTCGTAGCCATTGGCAAGCTGGGGCATCACACACACACCTGCTGGCTGAACCGACCCTTATAAAGGAGTTCCTGGTATGGTCTTTTGACCAATCAGCTGAGACCTGCTGGTTCCAATCCCAAGGCATAGCTTTGTCCTCCTTTGCATCTTTACTAACCAACCAGACCAGTTCTATAACTGCCAATCAGAACACGTGGTTCCAACAACTTAGGACAGTGCTGTGTGGACCAATCAGCAAGTTTGGAGTCCTCATTTCCATAAAAGGGACCAATCAGGGACCAGGGCGGGAACTTTATAAAAGCGGGCCTCTCCTTTGTCTTCAGGAATGCACCTTGAGTTTTGCTAGGAGGTTATGTCTTAGTTTGGCAATACTTGAGTAATGATTCCTTTTAAGGCACCTCAGATGGTGGGCTCTTGTTGGTATTGGATTGGTGGCAGTGGCCTTTTGTTGACATTAGTAGCATCTAAATTCTCTTGGTGAGTACAGCAGCCCCAGTCTCTCCTGTGTGTGTGTGGGGGGAGGGGGTGACTTTCTAATAAAGGGATCCCCAGCCACCGGCCGGGCCCCTCCAGCTGTAGCAGTACCCTACCTGGCCTCTTAGGAACCTGGCTGCTTCATTCCCGCAGGGAGGGAACGAAGCTTCATCTGTATCTGCAGCTGCTCCCCAGGCTTGCATCATGGCCTCAGCTCCGCCTCAGATTGTCAGGTGTTAGATTCTCATAGGAGCCCCAGCCCCTGGTGCCAGAAAGGTTGGGGACCGCTGCTATAGTGCTCCTGGCAACCTCTCTGTGGATTTGTTTTTCGAAGCCGATTTAATCTTAGGTTAGTTTTGCAGACACCCCTGGCAAGAACTTTGTGGTGAGAGCCTGTGTCTGCTCTCCCGCCCTGTCCTCGGGTAACGTGGATTCTCTCGCATAGAGGGTGGGGGGCAGTTTGAGGCCAACTGAACAACAAACCAACAACAATCTAGTATCCTTTCCCTGGGTCATGGGGTTTCTGCCCACCCCACACCTCTGGATGCATTCCCGGTTGGCATTAGTATTTTTCTTTTTAGTGTTTCCACAAAGCTCTTTGTAGCTTGAACTTACTCCAGTTGGCCTCCAGGGATTTCAAAAAATTGTCTCCACGGTGGCTGCAATCGGAAGGCGGGGCTGAGCAGAGCAGGGCTTACGCGTGTGCGCCCACCCACCTGGTAGGGAGCCTGCACCTGGCGGCGCTCCGCGTTTGCTGAGTGGACCGGGAGGACTGGGGCCACGGCCCCAGACCCGCATGACGCTTAGCAGGGCTGGGTGGCCCTCACTTCCCACTCTGCCAGCGGGTCCCCAGCACGCTACCAAAACAAGCCCGTAAGATCAGGCGGGGCGTAGGCGGGCGGCCCGGCGCGCCGGGCGCCTGCGCGGGTCCGGGCCAGGTGGGCAGGCACCTGGGCGGGGCGCGGGGAGGCGGGGGCCCCGCGGGCGGCGCACCCGGAAGGGCCTGGGACAGAGCCGCGCAACAGGCGGCGGCGCGGACGGGCCGGGATGGACAAGCTGAAGAAGGTGCTGAGCGGGCAGGACACCGAGGACCGGGGAGGCCTGGCCGAGGTGAGTGCGCCCCCGGCCGCGGCGGAGGTTCGCGGGCCTGGGGAGCGCGGTGGCTGGCCGGGGGAAGCCGAGCCGGGCTTCAGGGTTTCCTGGAAAGCAGCTCTCCCCCCCCCTCCACCCCAAGCCCGCTCCCATCATCCCCCCATCATCCCCCGCCTCTACCCCGCCCCCGCGCCCCATCCCCGGCAGGGCCCCGCGGGACCCGCGCGCCCACTCCGCGCCCCGGGGCGGGCCGGGCACTGGCACCGGCCGTCGGCTGTGTTTACTCGTGCCCTGCGCCCCATCCCCCCGCACACAGAGGGCGGCGCTGGAGCGAAACCCCAGAAACTTCTGCGAGGGGAGGCGGCATCCCGGGAATGTCGGGGCGGCCCCTGCCCTGCAGCCGGGACGGCGCGTCGCGCGGGGCTGGGCCGGGGACTCCGTGCTGCCTTCCCGCCCGGCTGAGGTCGTGGGTGTGACACTGTCACCCGGCCTTGCGCTCGCCCCCTTGTGATCTGGGCCCACCGCGGGCCGCCTGCGGGCGGCCACCGCAGCTTCTCCGCTCGCGGTCCCCGCGCGGACCCGCGGACGCTGGCGCCTCCGGAGACCGCGCGTTTGTTTGTTTCGTGAGGAGGGTGCGCTGGAGCGGAGGTCTGCGCGCTAAGGCCGTGTGCCAGCGCCCCGCGCAAGGTCTAGCTCCTGTCTCCTGTGCTGTTTGCTTTTGTTTTTGTTTTCCTTTCTGAATAACAACATGTCTTTTGACTTTTCGGTGTGTGTTCCGTGGGCCTCAGTTTCCCCATCTGTAAAATGAGGACGTGAAACAAGATGATAGAGCTTCATTCGACTGGAAACCTGTTCTTCCTTCGTTTTAATGGGTGTCTGGTCTGTCTTGTTCTGCAAGCCTCTTTCACCCACTCTGGGCGTCGCCGATTTTATTCTAAGGATCAGGTACCTCCACCTCTCTGTGAAATCTCCCAAGTCCAAAACTTCCTCTGTGCGTCTTCACCTTGAAGAAGTAACACTAGGAATCAAGTGTTGTAGAAATTGAGGTTTAACTTCTTTTGGTCCTTTCAAAACAACTCTATGGCTTCTTTTAAATTTATTGCCTTTATTAACTGGTCAAGGCCCAGGAATAGTTTTATGAGTTTTTTTGTTCTCGATTTCTGGCTTCTGTTATGAACTCTCCAGTCAGACCTCCAGCTGAGCCTAAGAAAACTTCGGTGGTTGACAGTCCTGCTTATCTGAAGCTGGTAATGTCCCATGGACTGTCCACAAGCTCTTCTGAGAGGCTGGGGCTCCAGAGGGAGGTGCTTGGGGGTGGGGGAGGATTGCTGACCACAGGATGATGCAGGGTTAGTTACATGTTAAGAAAATAACCATGAAGCAGTGGACGGGCCCTCAAGAGTGAATGAAGCGGTTCAGACCGAGAACCCAATGCTGAGTGTGTTTGTGTTTTTATCTAAAGTGGTGACTGCCTGTGTTGGACACAGTGACGAGCTTCAAAATGTTGTGAGCTCAGGCACGTGCTAAATCTATTTTAAAAAGAGTAGGTGCTTCTCTCTTGTTCTAAAATACTGCTGTCAGCTTTCTCTATTTTTCTTTTTTTCTCCCCTTTTTTTTTTTTTTAAGTTTCCTCTTTCTGAGTGTAGATTCCTGTTTACAGCCCTCATTGAATGTCACTTCCTGAGTGCAAACTCCTGGGAAACATTTTATCACTGGCTGAATTCATTTTCAGAGTTATTTCTCGGCTCAGTGTTTACTTATTGTTAGGTCAGGGCCTCCTTTAGGGTGTCGATCCTGACTTGCTTGTCCTTCATTTCCACGGCTTTAAGGGTAGCAAAGCTGGAGGACTCTGTGGCGAAATTTGTTCTGTGTGGTAAGTTGGACAGCTGGCCTTAACGGCCCTTCATGTTCCCTCTGTAAGCTGTTGGAGGTCACCAGAAGTGAGGGCTTTTTAAAACTGTTCTTATTTTCATGCAAACAATACAAGTATTACTAGTTCTGTTTCTCCGACACAGGAATCTAGGGGATTATAAAAATGGCCATGTCGACTCCCAAGTAGCCTCTGATGAGTTTTCTAATACTTCATCTTCACAGCTGTACCTTCTTCAGTCGGTAGTGCCACTGACCCTCTTCCTAAAGGGACATAGTTTACATTTCCTCGGAGGGTTCCAGGGACGACAGAGGTGTGAACCGTGCCTGGTTGCAGGCGCAGGAGCGAGGCGGCCTTCCTTTCCCAGCTTCTGGTCGCCAGCCTGGGTTCCTGAGCGGTTATTAGCTTTACGCGTCTTTGGCAAGTGCCAGCCTGGAGCCCGGCGTCAAAGGGACCTTTGTGCGTGACAGCCGGGCAGACAGCCCGCGACCAGAACGCCTCCGGGTTCAGTCCAGGTGCTGCTGCGCGGCGACGCCGATCTCCAAAAAAAGCACGCAGTTTCCAGCAGCCGCGCATCGAGAGGGTGGTTTCACGTCGACCGAGTTCGTTTTCAGAAACGGCAGAAAGAAGCGTTAGCCTTTCCCCGAGCCCAGTGAGAAGTGGAACGCCAGCTTCTCCCCGCCTGTGACCAAGAACTTGCAGGCCACAGAGAGTGGAAAAGGACAGCGGTGACAAGTTAGCACCCCTCCCCCCTGTTTTGGTTAGTAGAGTGGCACTTGGATGGAATTCAGCTCGGGAGCCCAGGAGAAGCAATGTGTCACTTTCTCTCTGAAGGCGGGGAGCGCTTCCTGCTGCCCGTGATGTTGATTTTCACGAGGGAGTCAGTTGCACCGTCCTGTTGAGACCGTTCAGTCTCCTAAGTGCCAGGGTCAGTTCAAGTTGGATGCTTAGCTTTGTGATTTATCCTTTAAAAAAAAAGGTCATGTCAATGGCCACGCCACCCTGAACAAGCCCGATCCCGTCTGACCTTGCAAGCTGAGCAGGGGCGGGCCTGGTTAGTACTTGGCTGGGAGACCACCTAGGAAGACCAGGTGCTGTAGGTATAAAAAAATAAAATGAAATAAAATAAGGGAGTGAGGCTGACAAGGTCCTTGCAGTCTATGAGGTCAACCAAGGGTTGCCTCGCCTAACAAAAAAAGTCAGTTCTTTAAAAACACCCCTGTTGGTGCCAAGCAGTGTTCAGGCAGCGGACCCCATCTGGTCCTGCTGCCCACTCCTCCCCCACAGGCAGCCCAGGCTCCCTGGGTAAGGTAGGTCCTCTGGTTCTTGCGTGAGTAGGAGAGGAGGCTTTCGGTTTTCTTCTGTCCCTGGTGGGAGACTGAAGAGGGTAGTCGGAGGTCTCTAACCCGGCTGTCTGGGAGCTGGGGGAGCCCGATGACAGAGCATCACCTGACTCATATTGGAGGAGAGGTTTTCCTGGCATGGCACCAGGTGGCGCATCCCTGGTCCTGACACCTGCTCCCGCGGCACGTTGCCGTCTTTGAGCATGCCTCTCCGACGGGGTCCTGTGCCGTGGCGTGTTCCTGCACGTGGGGTGTGTGTGTGTGCGTGTGCGTGCGTGCTGGGTGGGGTATCGCGGCGTCGTGAGCCCACTTTCAGTATGTGTGCATATACGGGAAGGATGGACGGGAGCCCCTTTTAATAACCCGCCCCCACTACCTTTCCCCTGAGCGGAGGGCCGTTCTGCGGCAGGGCCCGCCACGCCTGGGGCGCTTCCCGCCGGGCTTCTGGTTGGACAGGAAGTTCGGAGACAGGGTTGCAGCAGCGCCTGAGTCGGCAGCAGTTCAGGCTGAGGGCGTCGCCAGCCTAGTGACCCTCGCAGCCTCTGCCACCACCGGCCTTCCTCTGCCAGCCGCGGGGAACGTGGCCGGGAGCTGTGGCCACGCTGCCAGGTGGAGACTGCGCTGTGCCCACGAGGTGGCCTGCGTGAACGGACCCCGGGCCTGGCCACCCTGCCTTCGGTCTCGGTGGCAGCTGCCTGTGCCCAGCGTGGAGCAGCCGTGGCCCCTCAGGCGGACAGACTAGGAAGGTCCCTGGTGCAGGCCCTCGCCGTCGCCTTTGGCAGCGGAGGGAAACGCTTGGGGGCTCCTCACAGACCCCCCCTGGGACTCCTGGCCGTCTCTGGACTTTGCTCTCAGTGGCCGAGTCGGGAGGGGCGGGGTGGTGATTCATTAACTAGGATCTCCCCACACTTGGGTGACCTGGCTGATGGCAGCCCCGAAGAACAGCATTCGCAGCGGGGAATAACTCCCTGAGCGTCCAACGCGGTACAGCCCCCGGGGGCCAGGGACGTAGGCGGCGATGCCCCTGGGCCCTGCGCCGAGCGCCGGCCCCGCCTGTTCCCCACCGCCTGTTCCCCACTGCCGGGCCCCGCCTGGCGGTGCTCACGCGGCCGTGTCTCCCTGGGCCGTCCCCAGGGGCTTGGCTGCTCGAGGCTCTGCTCTCCTGCCGTCCTGCCCGTGAAGTGGGGTGCGCTCGAGGCCCGTGAAGTGGGGTGCGCTGAGGCAGAGCCCCCACCGCTGGAGGTGTTGGCCCCCGACGGGCTCCGGGCCCAGAGACTCGTGGCTGGAGGAGCCGGTGCCGTGAGCGTGGGTGGGGGGCGCCGTGTTCTCGCCGCCCTCGGTGACGACGCACACCCTCCCCTCCATCCGTGCTTCCTCTGTTTTCGGGGTTGCGCATCTGCACACGTGTGGTCTGCTCTTGAACGTTTCAGGTGGTGGAGGCGTCCTCGCTGAGCTGGAGCACCAGGATAAAAGCTTCGCCGCGTGCTTTGTTGCAGGCATTGTCTGCTCGCTGCTGGTAAGACCCCCCCGCCTTCTCCCGGCTCCTCCCTAGGGCCTGGTCGGAGGAGGGGCAGCTCGGGCGGGGAAGGACACAGGGTCTTCTGCTGTCCTCACGGGGCTTTGTCTTCCAGGGGACTCTTCTGCTCTGGGTGCCCAGGAAGGGGCTGTACCTGTTCGCGGTGTTTTACACCTTTGGGAACATCGCATCCATTGGGAGGTAACAGCTCTTCATCACCTCGGCGTGTTGCCGGGCGGGAAGGCGGACGAGGCTCGTGCGTGCGTGATGGCTGAAGGCGGCGGTGCCTGGGTGGTTTTAAGGGTTTGGCGAGAAGAAAGGTAGTTGAAATACATCCCATCCGGGGCCTGTCACTTCCAAGTATTTTTGTGCCTTAGTCTTTGAAATGCCCCGGGAGAAGGCAGGAGACCCAGTCCCGCTGGGACTTTACGTGTGAGGGACCCGTGCACGCAGCATCGAGTGACGGCATGTTCACAGCACAGCCCTCTCCCTTGCTCTCGTCTGACAGTTGCCTGGGGCTGAGTGGGCGCGTCGGGAGCGGCCCACCGGGCCAGGGGCCGCAGGCGAAACCTGTCATTCGTAACTCAGTGTCAGGTCGCCCCAGACCTGCGTGTGGGCGCACAATGGCCAGCGGCTGGGGGAGCCAGGCGCAGACACGGGCCACCCGCCCCACGAGCTGCAGGCGCCCAGGCGTGGCGGGCCGGGCTCCATCCTGCTACGGCTTCGTCCGCACCCGCGGGCAGCAGCCTCCATCCTGACCCGGCCCCGAGGGGCCCGCCAGCTCTGAGCTCAGCCACCTTTTCTCCACTTCTGTGTCCCAGGGAGTGGCCTCAGGGTCCCGGCTGTCCGGGCCCCCCCATCGTCACTGAGGCTCGGTGTCGACCTTGCCAGCCCCTTCCTCTTTGTCCCCAGGGCTCCTGTCCCTCACTGATGGACTCTTGTGCACAGTGGGTGGGCCTTGGTCACGCCCTGCCCGGTTCTGAGGACCCACAGACCGGTGGGGTCCGGCTTTCTGCCGTGATGGAGCTCAGTGGTCGGCCAGGCAGACTGACCCAGCTGGTGACGCAATGGGATGTGGAGAGAGACGCTCGGGGAGGGGCAGCTGACCCGGCTCCGGCCCTGGCCGCCTCGCTCCTCCTCTGGACACCGCCGCAGTCCTCTGTGGGGTCCTCTGCCTCCTTCATCGCCCCGCTGCAGGCCGCTTGTTACTGTCCTGCTAAACCCCCTGGCCGGCCCCTGGTCCCCTGTGCCGGGGAAGCCCGGACCGTCAGCGTGGGTGCAGGCGGGGCCCTCGACCCGGCTCCCACCAGCGGGGCCCTGGCCAGGCTCCGCTCAGCCTCTGCTCAGCCTGCGTCCTCTGCGTGAGCGCTCCCCCTCTCCATGACCCCCCGACACCCCAGTCAGCAGCCACCTCTTCCGTGAAACTCCTCCGAATTCCCTCCTCTCCTCCGGAATTGGTGCCGCTTTTTATATGGGGCGTCGCGTGCCGTTTACATTTGCGACGGCGTACAGCCTTGTTACAGATGCGTAAGCCACTGGACAAGGGTGGTCCCACTGTCCTGTCCCGAATTGTCCCCGGTCCTAGCTCTGTTTCTGGTTGGCAGCGTTAGCCAGATGACTGGGTATGTGACTTAGGCCGTCTTCTGAAAGCAGAATTTGTTCAAGCTAGTGACGGTGAGATGCTGGTCCCCAGAGCTGCCTGTTCCTGCCTCTAAGGCTCTCACACATGCCGACTTTTGGGGAGTTTTGTGTTGGGGCACGGTGTAGGTTGTAATGCAGCGTCTAGACCGAGCACAGCATAAGGTATGGGTGAGCCGCGTAGTATGGGTGAGCCACGTGGGTGAGTTGCGCAGTCCGAGAGAGCCATTAGCACCTTCTAATGGGGCCGACTCTTGGCAGCATTGCCCAGGGCAACAAGAAAGGGAGCAGCGAGTTATTTCCAGGACGTGGCTTTACCGATAATCTTACTTTTCTGTACACTGCACTTAACTTTTTCAGAGTGGTCTTGGAGTTGCTCCTCGTTTGGTGTTGGCTGAAGAGTGCACTCAGCTCGAGCACTTGACCTGAGAGTGCAGCTCTGAGTTCAAGTCGAAACCTAATGGCACTTCAGAGAGAGGCGGATTTATTTTTAAAACCTGTTCTTATTCAGCACTCAGTGGCTAATGTTCCCTGCTGCTTGGCTTGTATCAGAGCTGCCACCAGGGTGGTGTCCCTCGGGGCAGCTCTGTGAGAGGGCAGGCGCTGCGTGGAAAAGCTGGCCCGGGCCCTCGGGGTGGTGGGCGTGAGGCTGTCACTGGCCACCTCTCAGGTTCCAGCCACGCAGAGGGCACGCGGGGCTGTCACCGGCTTTGGAATCTGTCAGCTGTGACTTTGAACGCCGACTCCTGTGTGCCGAGCTGTGTGACCTTGGATGTGTCAGCGAACCCTTCTGAGCGTTTATCTTCTCATCTCTAAAATAAGTGTAATCGTACCCGGCTCACGGAGTTCCCGGGGTGGCGTGAGGTCGGGTGTCTGGCATTTCGCAGACATGCAGCAGTTCTGAGGTGACAGCAGTGGCACCAGTAGAAGCATGAGGGAGAGTGAAGTGTTCTGCTTTCTCACGTCAGCAGCCCACGCCTTTAAGGGGTGTGCGTGTGCGTGTGTGTGCGCGTGTGCGCGCGTGTGCGTGTGCGTGTGTGAGTGAGACCTGCGTGCATTGACAGCCCAGCCCTGCCATTTTCTAGGTAGGTGGCCTGGGCCATCTGGGCTTCGGTTCCCTCATCTGTAAAGCAAGGACGGTAATTGTCCCTCGATCAACCTGGCGAGGTGTCGCGGGCTTAGATGCGAGGAGGGACTTTGGGCGTTAGCGGCGTCCCGGCTGCTCCTGGCCTGGTCTCAGTGGCGTGTGTGTGTGTGTTTGCCTCGTAGCACCATCTTCCTCATGGGACCGATGAAGCAGCTGAAGAGAATGTTCGAGCCCACGCGTCTGATCGCAACTGTCCTGGTGCTGGTGAGTGTGCCTGCCGCCCGGCTTCGGAGGAGGGAGTGGCGGTGTCTGCCGCCCAGAACGGTTTCCTTCCCCCTGACCCACCCACTGCCTGCCTTGTGTTCAGGAGGTGGGGGCCTTGCGGGGTGGGTGTCAGGACGCTGCAGTTCTACTGAGTACCTCCAGAGGGCGCTGCTGCCCACATGTGCCAAAGCGATGGGTGTGGGGAAGGAGCTGGGTCCCCGGGGGGTGACAGGCGACAGGCGAGGCCACACGCTGGCAGACCCGGGAGGAGGAACTCGAAACACGGGGTTCGCTCTCTGAGGGGGTCCAGCCTCCTAGGGCGGGCTCTTCCCCCCTCTGTTCTCTGACTTCGGGGTCCTGTTGTCGCAGGTGTTTCTGAGGTGGGTCTGGTCTCCTCGTCACCTGTCACCCGCTTCCCTTCAGACTGTCGTGTCTCCCCGTCCCGTTAACCCGGAACAGCCCTCCTTCCCTTGGGCCGTTCTCGTCCATGTGACCATCAGAATCATTCCGACCACATCCCCTGTCCCTTTACTGCAGTTTTCAATGTCGCCACCCTCCGAGCTCGGTCAGCGTTCTTTTAGTTTCATTTGTCCAAGTCCGCAAGTTCTCTAAGGCCACGTCCAGGCTGGCTGTTCATTCGGTGCCTTTGCGGAGCCCTGGGCTCTGAAAGCAAATACCGAGGACACATTTCTCGAGAAGGTACTGTCACAGGAAGGTAGAGGTGACAGGGGTGACGACAGCTCGAGCTCAGTGGCCTCGGCCCGTCCCAGCCCGAGATGGCGACCTGGACGAGACAAGGCTCCCGCAGGAAGGACGTTCCAGGAGGGAGCCAGGGAAGGTGCTGGGGGCGTGGGAACAAAGAGCCGACCCGCTGACCGTGACGGTGACGTCTTGTGTTCCCCTCGGTGCCCGCACGGCCCTCTCCCCTCCCCAGACGAGCGTTTGGCGGCGGCGTGTGGGAAACCTGTACTTTGCATGTTTGAGTGAAAAGGTGGAGAGACCAGAAATGTGGTTTCGTTTGCTGGACAGAGATCTTGGGGACATTTGGAAGTCGAAGAGGCTCCTCCCTCTTCAATCGACGCGTTCTTCCTGGCCAGTGTGACGTCATGGGGGTTCTGCCTCTTCCGTCCCACACGCGTGCTCAGGTGGGCGGAACGCTTTGAAGGCCGGCCGCGTGTGGCCGCTGTGGCGGCCACAGCATCCGGTCACCGCAGCTCGAGGCGTGTCGGTGTACGTTTGCCAGGAGTGATGATACGTCTTCGCGGCTTTTTTCCCCACGTCCTCATGGGCGTCAATTGAATCACGTGTCTCTTCTCTCTCTAGCTGTGTTTCGCACTCACCCTGTGTTCTGCCTTCTGGGTAAGTGTGCGTGTGAATTCCGTAACCTTTTTGGTTTGGGCTCCCGCCCCCCCCACCCCCGCTCCCCCATTCACGGAACCGTGTCATTTTTTCTTTCTTCCAGTGGCATAACAAGGGGCTCGCACTCATCTTCTGCATTTTGCAGTCCCTGGCCCTGACGTGGTAAGTGACCTTTTAAACAGTGCCGCCCACATCGGTCTCTGACTAATGCAGCCGAGAGCCGTCAAATGCCACGTGGGGCCGGCAGGAGGGTTAGGCACCAGAAGCCATTCAGGTGCACACTCCTCAGTGACGCGGGTGAAGTCGGGCTGCAGACCCCGAGCCCGTTGCCTCGGTCCCCTGCCCGTCGGTGGCATAAGTGGCCTCGGTTGGCCGTCTGCCTGCCACAGCGTTTTTTGCCGGGCTCGGTGGTGACCGTGAGGTGTTACCAGTGTCACTGAACCTCTCCCGTCCAGGATGTCGCAGGGTTGCAACAGCCGGTAAGAGGCAGAGACGTTACAGAGAAAGGAAAGTGGTAGAAAAAAATCACGAGCATCACGTTTGTCATGGACCGAATCCTCCCACAGAAGGACAGAGTGAGCTGTCAGTGGAGGTGGGGACAGCGCGGGGCTGGAAGCCGCGTGGCCGCTGGCCGCAGGGTCAGCACAGGCGCTGAGGCCAGACCAGGGAGCTGTGACGCGGGGGCCAAGCAGAGCGACAGGGCTCCTGGAGGCGTGAGCGTGTGGAGCCCCGGTGGGGCTGTGGGTCCACGGCCCTGTCTGATGCTCTAGGCCGCAGCGTCAGGAGGGCGGGCGGTGGCGTGTGTCGGGTCTGTCGCTTCTGACACGTTTCTGTAGAGCAGTCACCGTGTTGATCAGGTGCCGATGTCTGCCGGAACAGTTTCCATGGACATGTGACCGAGTTAGGAAGAAACGTTTGCTCTAATGCCAGGAAAGGGGCCGTCCACAACCCTAGGGACCGGGCATGGTGGGTCCAGCGGGGTGCCAGCCACGCACCCCAGGAAAAGCAAACGCCGTGGGGACTGTCCGCGTCGGAGGGCGACGTGCTGCCCGCCTGAGTGCCCGCCACGCTGGACCTCGGACAACGGGCTTCGAGACCCGTCTGCGGCCGCCGCCCTTTGTCCACGGCTTTGCTTACGGCACTTTCGGTGACCTGTGGTCAACCACGGTCTGAAGACCGTGCCGTGGAAAATTCCAGAAATGAGCAATTCCCAAGTTTTAAAGCGCAGGCCGTTCTGGGTGGCGTGATGAAGCCTCAGTCTGTCCCGTGCTCTTCCAGGCAGGGCCTGGGCTGGCTGGGGTCACCAGGATATCGGGGGGCTGGGGTTCTTGCAGGATCTTGGCTTGCTTGTGTTTTCTTCTGTAGACCAGTCAGTATCGGGGTTTCATTTTTTTCTTTAATCGGTAAGAGCAGAAAAGAACATGTATCCACATTGGGCGGGAGTTACGTTCCGTTGACGGTTTGTAAAATGTTCCAGGACGACAGGTGTGGATTTTGTCTGGTCTTTTTTCAGCATAGGCTTCCGTGCCACCTGGAATCTGTCTGTTTGAGGTGATTCTCTGGCTCTCCGGTGAAAGCAGTGACGCCATGAGCCTGAGGTGACACCGGTTGTCCCTCGCTGGCCGTGTTACCCTCCTCTGGCCACAGCTGACGCTCCCCTGCCCTCCCAGTTACACGGTGGCCCTCAGTGCGTGTGCGTGCGTGTGCGTGTGCATGTGCGTGCGCAGCCTCCGTGGGGGAGGCCTCGGTGCACCACCGCAGACACTTCTGCAGCTCCGAAGCCTCCCGCGGTGTCCCACCCCTCCCTTCCCCTGATCTGACCCTTGGTGGTGTTTCTCGTTGCAGGTACAGCCTCTCCTTCATACCGTTCGCAAGGTAAGACTGACCGTCCTGGAGACTAGCTTGTCACCCGGGGGCGGCGACGTTTGCTCAGGGCCTGCAGTGCAGGGTGCTCGCAGGAAGTGCATGTTATTTTATCTTTACTGAAACCCCTGGAGACAACCGGGCAGATGTTACACACGAATTCTGTAGGTCAGTAAGCCGGGGTCCCCCCTGGCCCCATTCCACAGCCAGTGAAGGGCTTTGGCCCAGGCCCACCAGTTCCCGGTGCCGTGGTGTGTGGTACGTACATGCACAGTGTCACCTGTTCACCCTGTGGCTTTGGGGAGATCTTCTCAAGGGCGGGTGGTACCACTTCAGTATCACCGAGCAGGAGACGGAGCGACCTGAGGAGCTCATGCTTGCTGTCCTGCAGTGTCCCACCAATGGGAACGTTTCAGAAAAGAGGTTACGAAGGGGGAGGTAGCAGGCCAGGGTTTCCTACTGAGCTGTGTGACCTGGGGCAGCGCGCCTGACCCCTCCGGCCTCCGAGGACTCGTGGATGACGGGTCCTGCCATGCCAACCCTCCGACGGTCAGCACGTTCAGTGATCTTGGCCTCTGTTCTGAAGTGGCCCTTCCACATCCCCTCTTCTCTGTCTGCCTAACGAACAGCTAGTGAGAAGCGGTTCCTTCTCTGTGCTGGGGATGAGAAGTGATGCTCGAGCTGGGGAGGAGGAGGGGCGCGCGTCTCGCCAGGTCAGGGCTGTCGCCGACAGCGGTTTTAGATGCTGGGAAGTTGCCGAGCCCGTCACGTTCACGGCAGCTGGGCGGCTTTGTGGCGAGGCTCTGGCTCCCCGGATCCTCTGCCACGTGTATCGTGAGCTGCTGCAGCGGGTCTCGTTGTCCCTAAAACCCTTTCTGGTGCAGAACAAGCCCATTATGAGCAGCGCTGTCCTAGAATCACCTTGGTGATGGAGCACGGTGCCTGCTCGTGGGCGTGCATCCACTCGGTGCCCCGGGCCTGAGTGCAGCTGAGGGCACAGTGGGGCACGGCCGGCGTGCGGGCCCCCGTCCGCGGCCACGGGCCAGTGGAAGTGGACGTGCCGCTTCGGTAGGGAGTCACCTGTTGAGCACAGTCTCACCCTGCACACTCGGCCCTGAAGCCCCGGGAGCAGGTGCCTGGGACAGGCTGACGGAGCGCGGGGCTGAGCAGGGGCTGGACAGCTCCCGGTGCCGGGGAGCCCTGGAGGACGACCCTCCTGGGATCTAAGTTCACGCAGGTGTTCCCGCAGGATCCTGAGGTGGGAGTGTTTTAAAACGGATTATAAAGACACACAGCGTGGCTGGGCGCACCTCACTGCCTGCTCAGAACGGAGACAGGCCCCGGCGTTCCGTGCGTTCCGTGACTCTGGTTGATTAAAACGTGCCCCGTCCTCATCTCGGGGTCTCTGATAGTCTGTGTTTTCTTTCTGTCTTTTCCTGTGATGATCACGGTCGCTGTCGTTTCAGTGAATTCCTACCCTGCTGCCTGCAGCTTGTCCCACAGCGGTGCTGTAGGGGGTGTGGGGATGAGAGAGAGGTGTCAGCTCAGACAGGCGACCTGCCCGGGACGGTGCCGCTCAGGGGCCTCGGCCGAGGCCTGACGCCGCGTCGGCCCGGCCCCCGGCGGTGCTCCGGCTTGGCAGCCACGCCGGGCGTCGGGAGCGTGACCGGGGTCTCTGCCACTTGCAGGAGCCTTCGGCGACCATCTCCCATTAACGGTGGCCTTTCTTCCTCCGCAGGGACGCCGTGAAGAAGTGTTTCTCTGTGTGTCTCGCATAACACGCAGCGGCCGGTTTTGCGAGGCCCTCGGAGGCGCTACGGACGGAAGCTGGTGGACACTCGTGACGTTTTCCAAACCTCTCTCTCAGACACGTGCCTTTCATCTCACGGCCACGTGTTGCTCGCTGTCCGGACGCTTGCGGGTGCTCTCGGAGGGCAGTGCGACCCCAGCCCCCGCGTCTGCGCACAGGAGGAGCGGGCTCTCTGTCCCCCGGGAGGCCGCGTCCTCACACACCGTCTCCTCTCCAGACGCTGTTCCCCTGAGTTCTCATCAATAAACCGCACGTTGAGCAGCAGATAAGCCCCGGGAGCCAGGGGCGGCCAGCAGGCAGGCAGCCCCTTTGCGGAGGGCAGTAGGAAGGGACAGAGTTTGGGGTCAGCGGGGGCTTGGTAGACGCGTCCCTCAGCATAGAGACCACGCTCTGTGCCCCACACAGCGTGGACGTGGTTCTGTCCTCCGGCAGCGGGCAGCCCGTGCGGAACCTGGCCCTGCAGCGGCGTGGGAGGGGCCTGGGTGGCGGGTGGCGGGTGGCGGCTTCCCCCCGAGCCTGGGCACATGCCTGGCTGGGGTTCTCCGGCTTCGTCCCCACCCCACGTCTTTACTGGTCGCCCCCCGGGATGAGGTTGGGGAGAGAACAGAGCAGGAGAGAATCACTTCTCCTTTCGGAAGAGAGCCACCAGGGGCTGAAAATTTTCGCTGTTTTTCTTCTGCCCCATTTTTTGTTCGTCGTTTATAAGTGTTTGCTTTTAAACCGATTTTATTTTCCGTTCGCTCCTGGAGTGGGGCCGGGGGACGTGGGGACACGGGCGCAGCGACCTCCCGACGGTCCCAGCGTTGGCACTCGCGCCCGCGCTGGAGGCCCTAGGGGAGGAGGTGACGCGGGCTGTGGCGTGGTCACTTCTCAGCCTGAGGCCTGGCCACGGGCAGAGAGCGTTTGTGCCCCCGATCCTGTCTGGACCTCACACAGCCTGTGACGAAGCGGGGCATGCCCCACGGTGGGGGCCAGGGAATCATGGCTCAGGGGTCGCCGGCTCTGCCCAGAGCCGCGGTCGGTGGCAGAGCCGAGCCCTGAGCCTGGCGCCCTGGCTTCGGCGTCTCACGCTCCCTGTGTCCTGGCGTGGCTCTGGGGCCCCTCTCGTGACGTCCCCTGTCGCTGTCAGCCAAGCCGGTGTCTTTTCTAGTACTGATCTCGCCACAGCCTGTCTGCTGCCCGGGCTCCCTTCAGGGGTGGGGGTCCCCGTTGTCCTCTGAGCTCTTCCTCGCTGCCTGAGCACCAGAGTGTCCTGTGCGGATCGCCAGGGCCCGTGGCGTGGCAGGGCTCCCAGTCACCGAGCAGACGGGTCTCTGCAGGCGCTCTGCCAGGTCGGGTCGCCTCCTCACTCGTGGCTGGTTGCCGACCTCTCTCCCCGTCTGTGGCTGGGACCTCAGACCGGCCGCCGTTTCTCCTGAGCCGCGGACAGGCCTGGTGGGGCCGGAGCCGGAAGCTGGCCTCTGCAGGCCGCATCTTGTCTCGGGCCGAGCATCTTGTCTCGGGCCGAGGTCCCTAACCTGCCTTCAGCCAGGAAAGGGAACGAAACACCACCCTCTGGCTTCCGTGGGGCCTTTCACGTCCCAGGTGCCTCTCGGAGACGGTTCAGGTCTCTGAAGGGCTTCGAGTGACCTTAACGATGTCACCAGGGTGCACAGCACAGCAGCAGGAGCATGGGCTCTGCAGCCAGACTGAGCGGAGAGCGAGCTGCGGCTCTGGCACACTTGTGTCACGTGACTGAGGCGTTTCCCCTCTGGTCCTCTCGCCTGCCGTCCCACCCCGGTCTCCGTGGAGGGAGGAGAGAGCAGTGGGGGCGGGGGGTGGAGGGAGGCATGGAGGCGACTCTTGCAGAGGGGAACAGTGCTCGCCTGAGGTCACACGCACAGCCCCGTGCAGCCCAGGCCTGACCGCTCCGCCCTGGACCTGGCTCTGATGGCTGTGCCGGGGGCGGCACCGCCAGCCACACCTGGAGAGCCAGGGGCCCTGCGTTGGGCCGTCTCCCGCTTCGCTGCTTTTGGGTACTTCCTGGCTCGCGGCCTCCCGCCGCCTCTGTCCCTTTGCCTGGGTTCTCCAGCTCCTGGCGTGGCTGTGCCCGGGCCGGCTGCTCAGACCCGGCTGGAGGGTCCTCCCTCCCTCTCCCAGGCAGGCCGTCAGCAGGCGTGAGACCCTCCCCAGGTGTGCGTTCTCCCTGGCTGGTGGTCTCAGGGCGTGGAGCCGCCTCTGTCACTCTTGGAGGGTGCTTTGTGGACTCTACCTGAGTGCCACCTCCCTTCCATCCTAATCGGTGTATGTGCAGCTAGGGGGGGACAGAATCGCAAAACGCATCCGAGCAAATGACCTGTGGGTTCTTCCGTTAGGAGGCAAGTAGGAAGTGGGGTGCGGGGAAACTGGTTTGGCTGCTCCTGGTTTTGGCCGCTCCCCGGGGGTGACAAGTGTAGCTCCGTGGCCGTGTGGCGGCCGGCCAGCCGCCTCTCTCTCCAGGTGGCTTCTGACCAAGTCAGCCGCAGGGTGACAGATATTCAGAAATTCTCAGACTGTCCTTATGCTTTAGTTTCACCAGATGACAACAAATCAGCGTGTGAGGGTTATGAAGCCACTAGATTGTTGCTAGATTTTTGGCATAGTTTTTTTTTTTTTTTAATTTTTAAAATCCAAGATTTTTATCGGTGTGTTGGATGCGCAGTTTCTTTCCAGGTGGCATTTTTAAAAAAGCGAATCGTTAAAGTGAACTGAAGTTAAATGTAGATTTGTACCTGCGGCCTCATGGTAAGATGTGAACAGAAGAACTTAAATTTAGAAACGTAGAATTTTTTTGGAAACATAAAAAGTCGGTTGGGAGGTGGTGTGCAATTTATAATTTTAGGAAATTCTGCGACCTTGAGAGTTTGTAGCTGAGCAGGCAGGGCAGGACTGTGCGGTCGATCTGATCCCAGTTCACTCGCGGTCGGGCATCTGTTTCAACCTTCTGGCGAGTTCCGGTCCTGCCCCACCTCCCAGGTCCCTGGTGCTCAGAAGCTTTGCCATTGGCTGCTCGGGCTGCTGCGGCGTGGCCTCCCTGAGGCCGGCTGCCGACCTCACTCTAGGCCTGTGACAACCTGAGTCTGGCCGCCAACCTCACTCCCAGCCTGTGACGAAGTCCAGGGCGGTGGCCAGGGGAGCAGCAGAGCCTTTGTTACACTTGAGATCACATTCTTCCTGGCGGGAGCTGATAGACTGATAAAGGGCTGAGAAATGTACAGAAATTTTCCTGGAGACGTGACGAGCTGCAAGCAGGGAAGAGTGAGGTTGCTGGACGGGAGAACTGGCTGTTCGAAGCAACAAGTCAATCCAGGGCATCGTCACAAACGTTAATGATGTATGTGTTCACCACAAAGCAATGTCACTGGATTTAATAAACAGCAGCGAAAAAAGCCACGGACAGAACTTCCCTGATAGAAGTCGGCTTATGAAACTGAATACCCTGGGAGCATGGCCGCTGAGTCTGGTACCTGGGTACCTGGCAGGTGCGTCCCTCTGCCTGCAGGGAGGCTGTGGGCCGCGTTCCGAGTGCCGACGAACAGGAGAATCAGTCCAAGCTCGCTCTTGTGGTCTTTCTGCTATGAAAAGTGTTTATTTTGCCTTTTTTAATATATTTGCCTGACTTAGCCACTTTGAACAAGGAAAGGAAAAAGAAAAGCAAACGTGAATTCTGATTTTTTTTCTTTTATGCTGCTTTTGTAAATTCTGATTGTAAAGTCAGGGGTGAGGACGTGCAGAAGCCCACGGGGACTTTCTCTGCCTTCAGAACATTGTGCCTGTTCTCACATGATGAGCTTTGAAATCACTTTGTTAAAACACGATTCAGTTTTTGTAACGGTGTGGATACGCAGCAAATGTTCAATGCTGCTGACCGCATAACTGAATTTCTTTATATTCAAAAATACATTATCATGTGTTCCTTTTCCTACCCTGAGACTCTACTTCATACAGGGACTATTGTGTTCTTTTTACTAACTCATTTCCAAGAGAAAGCATTTGGTGAAAATTAAGCTGTTTTTTTTTCCCTCCAAACTGTCACAGAACTTTTTTTGCTTCTTCCTCTTCTTTAATAAATGATAGCGTTATGATCTTTAATAAAGCTGGTGTTGTCTCTTATTCATACTTGTTTTTCCAGGAGTCAAATGAAGATGGTAAGACTATATGAAAAACACCGTGTCCTTAATGTGAATCCTTCACAGGTAGCCCACATTGTGTGGGCACTTAAAGATGCTTTTTGAGTTGAATTGATACGTAGCCCTCTCAGATGACTTAGGGATTAACGTGAGTCTAAGGACAGTTTGGAAGGTTTTTGAAAGGTGAATCGAACGTTTATTTTGTGATATTCCTGCAAACCTGACTGGTTTAGTCACTTTGCATAAACTAGGGTCATCTAAATAGCATAAGGGTCATACTTTTTTTTTTTTTTACTATTTTCATGTCTATAGGATTTGTAGTGAGGGTCCTTTTTTCATCACAGATATTGGTAATTTGTATCTCCTCTGTTTGTTTTGATTAATTTAGCTTGAATTTTGTTGGTTACTTCAAAGACAACAGTTTAAAAGATTTGAACAGACACCTAAAAAAGATGATACATGAATGACCAGTAAACACATCTAATACATACTGTGTTATCATTATATGAAGATTAAAAGCCAGGGAAAACTGACTTCTCGGCTTTAAGGATGCATTCTTAGGTGGGAAAATTATGACAAGCAACGAAGTTATTTGAGTGAAAGTTGGGGTAGTGGTGACTTTTGGAGGGGTGGAGTGGTCAGTGATTAGGAAGGGACACTTGTGTAGGGGGCCCCTGGGCGCTGGTCATGTCCTATTTCTTGATCAAGTATTTACAAGATATTCACTCTGAGAAATCATTGCACTATATATTTGTGTGTGTGTACTTTTGTGATGTGTTATATTTTACAATAAAAAAGCCCACTTTGGTTTTGTTGATTTTCACTATCGGTTGTCTGTTTTTTATTTAATTTACTTGCCTTTATTTTTCCTTATACATTGGGTTTAACTTACTTTTTTAAAAATCTTTTTACGCTGGGAACGTAAATAATTGATTTTTAATTTTTTTCTAATAGGCTATAGATTACTGCTTTAGCTGCATCTCATAAATGGCGACGTGTTTTCATTTTAATGCAGTGTTAAATGTTTTCTCATTTTTCTGTGCTTTCTTCGTTGACCCTTTGATGACTTGGAAGTGTGTTTGACTTTCAGACACTTGGGGATCTTCCAAATATCTATTCTTGATGTCTAGTTCAGTTCCATTGTAGTCAGAGAACATACTCTAAATGATTTTAATCCTTTTAAATTTATCGGGACTTGTTTTATGGCCCAGCAGATAGTCTGTCTCGGTGGATGCTCCATGTGCATTTGAAAATAATGTGTATTTGATGGTCATCGGGTGGAGTATTCTGTGACTATCAGGTCAAATAGCCTGATAGCACTGATTTTGTCTGCTTCTATAAATTATTGAGAGGTGTTATTTATAATTTGGATTTAACCGTTCTTTTCATTTTTTTTTTACAACTTATTTTGAACATTTTGAAGCGCTGTCTCCTGTCTCGTCTCGCTCTCCTGTGGTCTTCGCGTAGTTTCACCTGTCCGGGTCTCTCCTCTTCGCCGGGTGGCCTCCCACGTCCCTTCAGACCTCAGGGTAAGCCTCGCTCGCCTCCCGGGCCAGGGCGTCGCCCTCGGCAGACTCGGAGCTCCGGGAGGGCTGTGTCTGTGTTTGCCCAGGCCCTGTCCCCAGCCTGGCGCACCGCCTGCAGGAGACTGGCCCTTCCTGATGGAGGTGTGAGCAGGCCGGGGGCGGAGAGGCAGGCCTTGCCCCGCAGACGTGTTTCATTTGTCCCCACACGGTGTTGACAGCTTCTTGTCTTCTGATGCCCGTGGACGGGCACGTGCCTCTCCGAGTGCTCGGCCTTCGGCTGTGTGGTCAGCACGTCTGGGTCCCTGGGTTTGGCCGCGTGAGGGTGTGGTGGATGGACGGTGAGCGGCTCTAGGGAAGTCGAGAACTGGACTTCGTTAGCGTGTGGGACAGTCACGTCCATACCCCAGTGCTGCTGCTCACCGAGACTCAGTGACTTTCTCACAGACACTGGAAGCTTAGGACAGAATGCATTTCTGGGTGATGTTTCAAATCAGATGTTTGGGGGTCTGACAAACAGTAGGTTGCCAGTGGCTCTGTACGGTACAACCTTCCAGACGTGGACAGGGCTGAGCTGTTGGCGTGGGGAGGCGTCTTCCACGGCTCTGATGACAGCGTGTTGGAACTGACCCCAGACATTAATGAAAGGGTAATCCTCCCCAAATCGCCCCGAAGCTAGTAATCCCCGGGCCGCATGTGGGTGATTAAAAAGGAGAGGCAGAGCAGCTGTCTTTTTGTTCGGTTTAATTACGACCAGGTCCCTGGGCCAGTGCTAATTTCCTGGTGGCCCGGAGGAGGGTGGAGAGGGTGTTGGGTTTCCAGGGACTCAGTGTGCCCGGGGGGCCAGGCGCTGATCGGGAGGACAGGTTGCCTGGCTTTCAGCTTCTGCCCTTTCAGTCCGAGCCACGGGCCGCCGTGCGCCAGAGGGCACAGCGGTGCTATCGGGTGTCAGCTGGCCTGCACCCCTTTAATTAGTGGCCCCCACTCTTTACCCCCAACCGGCAGCAACAGGGCAGCTGCTGGGCACGTAAGATAAAACTTCATCGAGTCATCCGGCTTCCAAAACTTTAGCCTCCCAGTCCCTCAGCCACGTTCAAGGCCAGAGGTCACGGAGCTGGGCGGCTGCTTCCCCCTCTCTGAACGTTCGAGGCGGTGACCAGAGCGAGTCCCCAGACCGCCCGTGACCTGCGGCCGTGCTTAGAAGTGAGCACGTGGCGAACGTGGACGGCTATCCCTCCCAGCTCTGCTCTGGCATCCCCGCCCCGGACAGTGGTCCTGCCCCCGGCCCCCAGCCCCCAGCCGGATGCTCGAGCATCATGGCGCTGCCTTGTCCCTCGGCGGCCACAGCCAGCCGTGACCGAGCCCTGTGCATGGTCCTCCCCAGCAGCCCTCACGTCCGCCGTGTTCTCTCCGTCCCCACAGCCCCTGCCTCGCCCGCAGCACCCTGGACTCCCGTCCTCTGCCCCACCCCCGATGGCCATCGATCGCCTCTGCTCTTGCTTTATTAACGTTCGGGCTGAGCTGTTTCTCTCACTTGTTTTCCTTTTCCCTGGTCCTAAGAAATTCCACCCTTAAGGCACGGGTTTCGTATGCCAGTGGTGTCTCAGGTGTGACCTGATCCAACCAAGTGTTGGTCGCGTGGCACCTAAAATTGTTTCCCGGTGGGAAGTACTGAAGTCCAGCCCCCACCTCCGTCTCCTCTCTCACCTAAGGCTCCGCGTCACGGGAACGCTCCGCGTTCTTACGCCTTTTTGTAGACGTTACTGTGTCCCTTTCCTGGGGCACAGCTTGTCCTGCGCTCGGGGCACACGTCCACCTTTTCAAAGCGCGGCGGGGTGTCCCTGGCTCCGTGGCGGTGTCCCGGGCTCTCCCGTGTCCGTGCTGCCGTAGGCGGCTTCCCTTCCACAGCCCCCCGCAGGTGACTCGTCACTTCCCTCCTGGCCGTGAGCGCCCCGCGGCGGGGGGCGGGGGGAGCCAGCACAGGTGAGCACGCCACAGCGTGGGTCGGACAGGCGGACGCCCACCCAGCCTGCTGCCGTGGGCCTGTTCGTTGGACGGCCCCAGAGCTGTCTTTTCAGCCCTCCTAGCAAGTGAGACAGACGAGGGACGGCGAGCGACTGCCCGGGACCCGGGGTGCTCCCCGCCGCCCTGCTCACTGGCTCCATGCCCGCGGGCCAGCCGCTCAGCCCAAGGCTCTCACCTGCAGAGCAGACAGGATCCTCGCACTCACCTCTGGGATCCTCGCACGCGGAGGGCTCAGCAGCCTCCTTTCTTGCCAGCGCTACTTCTAAAGACACGGGGCGAGAAAATAATCATGGCTGTTCACACGTATTTATCTAATTTTTCCAGCGTTTTTGTCTAATTGTTTACATCATTAAAACAAACAAACCCAGAGAAACAGTAAATATATAAGAAGATTGGTTCAATTAAACATGACCCCCGTTTTTAAGATGGACTAATTTGCAGACATTAAAATAATTGGAACATTATTCGGTCACGTGGGTAAATGATAAATCGTGGAATTTAAAAAACGAGGTTAAGAAGGAACCTCATTAGCGTTTCGTTCACGTGGTGAGGAGCGCGCAGGGGAAAGCTGCTCCCGTCGCCCTCCGCAGGGGGCGTCCGGTGTCTCTCCCGCCCTCGTTGCCGGGGCTTCTGCCACTTCTGTTTCCTTGCTTACTGGCTTTTCCGGGAGGTAGACGTCAACGCGGCTCCCAAGATTCCTGCGCCCCAGTGGACGTGCCCGGTGTCACCCCTTCCCTGGAGCGTCGGCAGGACCTCTCAGCATGAGGGACATCACCCCTGTGGCGACGTTCCGGCATGTGGCAGAAAGGGCTTTGCAGATGTCATGACAATGCCTGATCAGGTGAGTGGAGTGAGTAAAGGGAAGGTCACCTTGGGTGGGCCTGACCTGAGCAGGTGAGCCCTTAAGGAAGCAGTGGCGGATGCCCTCTGCTGGCCGGGGCGGGGGGGGGAAGGCAGACAGCCACGTCCCGCACTGGACGCAGGTGGCGCCAGGAGCCAGGGGCCTCCGTCCTGCAGCCAGAAGGAACGTAATTCTGGTAACACCCTGAAGGAGGTCGGACAAGGACTCTGAGCGTCAGATGAGGTCCCAGAACCAGCCGGCACCTTCGCTGGGTGCGTGAGACCCAGAGCAGGGAGCTTCGCTGTGCTCCACCTGGCCTTCTGATCTGTGGAAGCTGTGAGGTCAGAAATGGATGTTGTTTTAAGCCCCTAAATTGGTGGTGATTTCTGAGGCAGCAATAGAAAACTAATACGTACCTGTCCTTAATTCAACTGCAGCCGTCTGCCACACCAGAAATGCCTCTTGTAAAGTCATAGGCGTTAGGTAGTTGATCCACTCCCTTCCTTCAGCCCCCAGCTCCCCCTTCCGTCTGGCGGCCGCTCGCCAGGCAAGCTGCATGGCTGTAGGCTGGGGCCTCCAGCTGGTCTTGGGTACTGGTTCATGCTGCCCTCAGATGTCCAGGCAGCTGGGCTCTGTCCCTGCGCAACAGCACCCAGTCGGGAGGTGCGTGTGGATCAGGCTGGTGAGTCGGCATGCTGAGGGCCTTCCAGGAGGGGCCTGTGCTCGCGGTGTGCGTGCGGGCCGTGCCCGCGGTCGTACGCGCCCCTGTGATACTGCATAACTTCGGGAGTTTTGAGGTGTCTGGCTCAGGAGGAGGTTCCCGATGGGTTTTCAGGGGTACGTGGGTAGAGCCGCTCCGAATCACGTGCAGGTGGGAGCAGATCCGATGGGATCCCCGCTCGCTCTTGTCACCACGGTGTCCGCGGTGAGGATGCTTCGAGACACACCGGCTTGCCCTTCCCCCCCTCTGGGGGTGCCGCTGCCCGCGCAGTGTGCCCACTTCCTTTTGCGTCCGTTAGGTGATCACACCACGTTTCGCAGACACACATGGTCTCAGGTTCCGGCCGCTTCATCAACCCTAGCCCAGCGTGGACGTGGGGGCTTACGATGGCCACACGGTGGTCGTTGCCGGGGCTCGCCGTGGCCTTCCTCCCGTGGCCCCTGCGTCCGGGGCTCTCTGCTGCCGTGGCTTCCGCCGCTGCAGACTCCTGCTTTGTGGGATTATGCCGCGTGGGACCGTGGAGCCGTGTCAGAGGGCTTGGTGGGGAGCAGCCATGAAAGCCTCCGTCCGCTCGCCAGGCCCTGTCACAACCATTTTCGATTCCCATCGTCTTAAAGGAAACAGTAAAAAAAGTCAGCGCTAAGCATGTCGGGAGAGGTCACCTCTCCGCGTGCTGAGAACACGCATGGTTCTTCCTGCTCGCTTTTCCAAAATCGTCTATGGTAAGATGTTTAGTGACCAGAAAACAGTTATTCAAGGAAAACAATACCCAGGTGTATAAGTCGAAGCATTTTCTTTTAGATTCAAATCCAACGATTCGGTGGAACCGTATGAAATTGTCCCCCGTCCTTCCCCCAGGGCGAACAAAGGTGCATCCAGAGCATCCAGAGCCCAGTCACGTGTCTCGTGGCCACTGCCACCCCCACAGGCTCAGCCGCCACCACCTTTTGCCCAAACCATTGCACCAGCCTCCCTTCAGCTCTCGCCTTTCACGCGTCCGCTCTCCACGGGTGAGCCAGGTCCTAAATAAAAACACAAGGCGCATCGTGCTGTTTTCCTGCGTACTACTCTGGTAGTTCCGGGGTCACGCTGAATAAAGTCCAGGTCGTTCCTGTGGCTTACGAGGCCTCCTGGGGCATTGTGCCCGCCTCCCTCCCCCCCCCCCCCCACGTCCTGGCCCGGGCCATGCTTCTCACATGGGCTTCCTCTGCCTGGAGCTGCCCCCGGCCCCAACCCGACTGAGTCCTGGTCACCGCCTCCGTCTCGGACGTGCCGTCTGTTCCTCAGAGAAGTGGCGTCGGCCTGGCTCGCCCCAGCCGTGCAGGCAGCCGTCGGGACCTGGCCCTGTGCAGAGTATTCAGCTGTTTACGTCGCTCACCTCTCTCCGGTCCGCTCAGGGCAGAGGCGGCCGTGGGTCCCTCCGCAGGACGGTCACGCACTCGGCACCTGCCGGTCCCCGGCGTTTTGAGCTCACTCACACTGACCGAGTCTTCTCTCCCTGCCTTTATTTCCGTCTGTGATGATCTCCTGCCGTCCTATTGCAGCGAGAGGAGAGCCACACCCCCAGGGAACGCTGGGCGCCTGCGGTGTGCCTGCAGAGGAGAGGTTTCCAGCAGCGTCTCCCCAGGAAACGGGTTCCGCCCGGAGGCCCCAGCGGCCGACCGCAGGGAAAGCCGGGGAGCCTCTCCGGGGAGCCTCTCCAAGGCTCCAGATCGCTCCGCGTGACCCGGTGGAAGGCGCATTTTCACTCACGAGGGCAGAGTCCTTCCTTAGAGAGGTCGCTGGGAGGCTAAGTGACTTTTCTCTCCCTCTGGCTAGGGGTGCAGATGAGAAAAACTGGGGCGCTGGATCCCGGCGGGGGCGGGGCGGGAGGGGGCAGGTTCTGAGCTTCATTTGTGGGAGGAGAGCAGGGTATGGGTGTGTGTCGGGCGCCTGGGGGGGGACAGGGACCAGCAGAGGACCGCGGGAGGAATAGGCCCTTCGCCCCTTCCAGATCTGGCCCTGGAGTGCGTGGCACACAGCGCTCTCCTCCTCCGGTTCGTTGGTCCCCGCCTGGGCTCAGTGCCTCAGCCTCCGCGCCGGCCCTGTCCTCCCAGCCGGCCAGGGCGGGTCGCTGAGGGGCCTTGGGCCTCAGCGGGTCAGGGAGCCGTGTCGCCGCCGAGTCTGGGGATTTTCCCAGGACCACCTCCTTACAGGTGGCACATGCCGCGGTTTGTACACAAACATGATTTGCCTGATTGTTGCAGTCGGGGCCCGGAACAATTTTAATTAACGGCAAAATGGTCCTCAATACACCGATTAGACCTCTTCAGGTACAACAGATAAAAGCCTGATAATTTGGATGAAGTACTGTTCTTAAGCGGTTACTCTGGGCACAGCAGCCAATGGGGAGCGGGCTCCCTCCCACCTGACCCAGTGAGTAATTAAGAGAGGGCTTTTTCTCCCCCCTTTCCCTCCCTCCACCCCCCTCCCCAGCTGAAGCTTAACAGGTTGGTGGCATAATTTGGAGACTTTAAGGGGTGTCATGCTCGGAGCTTAAGCAAGAGCCGGCACCGTCTCTCCAGCTCTCCCAGGCCAGTGAGGGGAGCGAGGAGGCGGGGGCCGGCAGGGCGCATCCCGTCCCCGGCCAGGTCCCGGGGGCCTGTGGCCATGAGCGGGCTGGGCACGCAGAAGGCCAGCGATGGCACCGCGTCTCGCCTGCTGCACGTGGTGGAGAGTGAGCTGCAGGCGGGGCGGGAGAAGGGCGACCCCACGGAGCAGCAGCTGCGGGTCATCCTGGAGGACGCCCCGCTCTGGCAGAGGTTCAAGGAGGTCACCAACGAGATGATCGTGACCAAGAATGGCAGGTGAGTCCCCCGGGCGCCCTGCTCGGGCCGGCAGGGCTTGGCGAGGGAGGAAGCCCTCGGGACACCGAAGGGGTGGCCGCCCTGCGCTCGGAGGCGGCGGGGTCTGATCGGACAGCCACATGGCCTCCCCCGCGGCTCCGTCCACATGTGCGAGATCATCAGAGAAGTGGAGGGTGAAGCCCCCTGTCTCGTGTGCATTTTAAATGGAGAAATGCTGGGACATTTTTGCTCCCTAAACGTAAACTGGTTCCGGTGTATTACTGTAGGTGGGGGGCGGTGTGCCCTGTGGGTGCGGGAAATGTGCTCGAGTATCAGCAAACATCGGTTTCTGGCGGACAGCGTGCCTTGGAGCACACCCGAGCCCCAACTTTGTTCAGGCGAGGTGAAAGGCAAGTTTATCTGGAAGCTGGGTGGTTTTTTTCTCCAGCGTAGCAAACTTGCCAGAAGTCTCTGACCAGTCGAAGCCTGGGAACGGAAGGGCAAATCGAATCGCTGCCCCACTGTGGCTGTTCCTGGCATGCGTGTGTGTGTGCGGTGTGTGTGTGGTGCCGGGGAGTCGTGGCTGCCAAGCCCATAGCACACTGTCTGGGGGGCGGGGGGCGCAGGGGGAGACGCCCTCTTTTCTTTCCCACCGCAGCAAATCAGGGGTTAACTGAACTTGATCTCCATTGGCATTTCTTGGATTCTATTAAATCTGGTTTGCTAAGGGGCTGTCAAGGTAACATTAGAAGCTTTCCCTTCGTGGAGGAGACACAAGTGTTTTGGAAGGTAATTTTGCAGCTTCCCACTGGGACAGACGGGCTCCCGACTGGGCACCCGGTCTGCCTGGTCGCGCAGGGGCAGAGCGTTGACCCGCGTTTTCAGCGGGGGGCCCGGGTCTGCAGGAGCGAGCGCCCTGGATGGAGAGAGTCCGTTCCCCAGGAGAGAAAAGTCGGGGCCGGCTGACCTTCGGGCAGGCTTTTGTCCTCGTGCGGAATGCTTCTGTTCCCCAAGTCTCCCTTTCCCGTTTTGGAAGAAAACGAGCCATTCCTCCCCTCTCTGGGAGCATTATGAACTCAGGGCGGTTACAGGACCTTCAAGTGCTTTGTGAGTGACAGGTGTACCAGAAATGAGGGCGTTTCAGTACCCTGCGATCCTCACCGGCAGCGGGAGTGTCAGCCTTGCTTGGTACTTGTATTTCTCTCCCACGTGGGTCCCCTTCTTATTTCGTATGTAGAACTCATTTCTTTTAATATCTGTAACTGTAGTTACGCCCGTTGCTACTCTTGATCATCTGTATTCATCACAGGTTTTTGATGTAAAACATGTTTTTAATTTCGAAGAACCACCCCAACTTCCTGATTGGATTGTTTCCTTTCGAAGAGGAGTGATGATACAACTGTCAACATTTTATGGGGTCTGATAAGAGGGGGAACGTCTTGCTTATTATTCTTTGTACTTACTGGGTCGTAGGTACGCTAAGACTTACTGTCTGGCTGTCAAAGTGGCTATATATGAGCATAAAATAAGGACAGTCACCAGGTAAAAATGTAGTTCATTTGGAACCATTATAAAATTCAATTTAATAATATGTCATATTGGCATGTACTGTCTTGCCTTTTTCCTCCTGGTGTAAGTTTTCCTCATATTTAAAATTCTTTTAAATATATGTTTACGGGCATTTACTATTAAGTGGGTGAAAACCATTCTTTGTGAACGTCGGATGTCGTCAGCTTGGTTTCTTTATTATTTGTGGAAGTTCTGCTGCCAGGAACCAAATCTCTTCTAGATTCTCGTAGAGGTGTCTGAGCCCTTTCGGGTCAAGATTATTTTGCCGGAAGATAGAGCGCTCCCTCCCCACGTCAGATGGCGAAGGAGGACAAGTCTCTAAGAGACCGATGGGCTGCCGGCGAGTGAGTGTGGCCTGCGGTGACGCGGCCTCTGTCGCTGGTTAAGTCACAGCGTGTCGCCGGTCTCGGGGGAGACCCCTCTCTCTCCTTTCTCCGTCTCCTCTACTCTGCCTCTTGACGCCTGCACGTCTGCCCCCACTCTCCCCACTGTCCCCCTTCCACCCCCTTTACCGAGTGTAGAGCCGCTGTGGCTCCCCCAGATGCCCCGTCCCTGTCCCCCTGGGCCTGAGGCAGGTGGATGTGTGGCTTCGCCCGTGGAGAACGGCACTCCTGGGCTTGCACCCCCAGCCCGGCTGCCTGCCTGCCTGCCCTGTGGGCGGTCCGCTGACTTTCCTAAACGCCTCGGTCATCAGCTGTGCACGTGGGGGCTCGTTCCGTGTTGTGGCAACGTTTTGAAATAGCTCAGGATGGGCTGATGAAAGAACGAAAAAACCCATTTTGGAATGGAGCGCTATTTAGGTGAATAGGAGGCTCACCTCTGACATGGATCAGAAGTAGTAGAGAGAGGATATTCCCTGAAAACACGGACGGACCCCCACAAACTGCAATCCTGGGGTTTCACTCTGCCCCCTCCTCTCTCTTTCCCTGTTTTGCTGCATCCGTTCCCACTCCTCCCTCATTTCTTCCTCATTTCTTTTTGTTGTTGTTTAAAACTTAGTTTTTCATAGTCAGTGGTCTTTCAGATGTAACAGTGACAATTAGAATATCTCTGGAGAATTTCTTTGAATCATCTCTAGTGCATCCAGCCCTCAAAAAGTATTTCCTTTTCTCTCCATCCTAGGAACTTCTATTTTAGGTTGCACACACACACACACACACACACACACACACACACACACACATCATTTTAGGCTTCAAAGGCAAATAAATGAAATCTCTTGTACTTCTTGTTTTCACGACTGCAACATCCTCATCTTCAGGGAAAATGCTCTATTTCGTGTGTATTTCCATGCACTTAATTTCTATTAAATTCACCTGGAGCAGGTACACCTATTTGTTATCACCTAAGAGATATGTGGGAATCACAGGCGAGTTTTCCAGCAATTACAAATGTGTTGGTGCAGTGAGCTGACATTCAGTCTCCAGTGAGCCCAGTGCAGAAGGGGAGAAAATTCAGGTCGAACTTGGGCACCTGAATTTCCACATCCATGGAGCCCACAGACGGTCTCCTCCGAAGTTAGAATCGCAGTATTTGAGGACCACGTGCATCTGCGTGACCTGCCTCCAGCGCAGGCACCCCCAAAGCTCCGATGAGTGTTGCATGTTACAGTGGTGTGGGGAGACGGAGGAAGCTGTTTACGAGGGAAACTCACTGAATTTTGCCTTTAACCATCTGCTGTGTCCCCACCCATGGCGTCGGCCTTATCTCTGCCCATTTTCTTTCCACAAACCTCACTCCTCGCAGCCTCCTTCAGCCCTGCGGGCTCCAGAGCCCACGTCAGGGAAATCGAATCTGGAAAAGCAGCCTTATCGCAAAGCAACGCAGCGTTCGCGGGCAGAAGCCGACCACCTCAAATGGTTTGGGGAGCGCCTGTTCACCGGCCGCACTGCCCTGGTCCCTCTCTGGTTCTCCCCATCACCCTCTCCATCTTCCTCTTTCTGAGTTGGGGACAGATCTACATCTTTCTCAGCTCCTCGGGGACATTCGGGTGCCTCTGTGGTCAGCCACACCTTGGGAGGGAAAGGGGGCGAGTCGACCCAAGTAGAAGTGCAGCTCAGCCCTGGAGTCGGCCTGGGTGGTGAGTGGTGCTGCCAGGTGCACACGCAGCATCCTGGCAGGTGAGAGGTGGGGGGGGGTTTGGAGGAGAGGGGAGCTGGGTGTGGCAGGGTGAGCGCTGCCCCCCCCCCGCCGCCACAGGCTTTTGACTTCTGTATTCCTCGTTGGCATAGGAGATTAAAAGTATGGAGCATCTCTCAGTTCATTCGTGTGGTGAGAAAAATAGTTATGAAATTCTTGGCCAACGAAGTACCAAGGAGAATGAAGCAGCGAGCCGTTCCGCAACTCTTCCGGTGTGTCTGTCCTACGAGCCAGGACACGGTGGCCTCTGCTTTTTTGGATTAATAGCTTTACCATGACACTTCATGTACCATGCAGTTCACCTGTTTGAAGAGCACAATGTAATGGTTTCTGGCGTATTCACAGGGTGGTACCTATATTCCCACAGGTGATTTTAGACCATTTTCATCCTCCCCTAGTCCCCCTCCTGCCAACCCTGGCCACCCCTAATCTGCTTTCCACCTCTCTGCATAGATTTGCCTACTTTAGACATTTCATACAAATGGAATCGTCCAACATGTGGTCCTCAGTGACCGGCTTCTTTCACCCAGCAGCACGTCTTCACGGCTCCTGCGAGCCATAGCGTTGTTATGGCCCGATGTGTGTGGACGTGTGCCACACGCGCTCACTGTCCTCGCCCCGGCCGATGGGCCCGTGCGGCTCCGCGTTTGGCCGTCAGGAGAACGTGCCGCCGGAGCCTCCGCGCGTTTGTTTGTTTGTGTCCCGTGTGGGTGCAAGCCGGCCTTCCTCGTGCACGCGGCGCAGGGGTGGGTCGCCGGGTCGCCGGGCACCCGCACTGCACTGGCGGAGACCGGCCAGCTGGTTCCCGGGCGGGCCCTTTCCCGTGGTTCCCCGCCACGGGGTGTGCGGGCTCCGGTTTCGCCTGCCCGCCTCGCCGGGGCTCGTCACCACCCTCCCTCCTGCTTTGGCACGGCCGCCCGGCCTGGCTCACTGCGGGGGCGAATGACGTCACCACGCTTCCTGTGGCCGCAGGTTCCCGTGGCAGAGCTCTGATGGGCGGCCTCGGAGGTCACGCCCTGGAAAGGAAGGGCTGAGGGTTCGAAGGGTTTCTTCATTTTGCCTCCGCCGCCCTGGCCTGCGCCTTCCGCAGAGGCGCAGGCCCGTCCGGGCCGGGGGCCGCTGGCCTCGCTGTCTCCTGGCGTGCAGGTGTGTTTCCATCACTCCCTCCTGGCCTCTGCATGACCCATTTCTTCACGTTGTTTGGGTCCTGGCTTGAATGTCATCCTGGACCTCCTAAGGTCCCTCTAGACAACTCCTTACTCCTCAATCTCCCTCTGCGACGTCGCCCATTTTACTTCCTTCACGGCCCATCTGCGACCTACAATTACACAGTAAAAAAAAACCCCCCGCAATGCTGTGTGCGTTTTTGCCGGCCGACTTCTCCGTCACAGCGTTGGCTTCGTGAACAAGACGCCGGCTCTGCCTTTCCTGCCTTGAATCCCCACTGGGAACAAATAGTTCCTGGCGGAGACAGAGCAGGCTCTCAAAAGTCACTTGCTGCATGAGTAAATAAACCTCACAAAGGTATTAAGCTCGAGGAGGACACCGAGGGCCTTGCCTTTCCCCGTGGTGCACCCATATTTGTTTTCTAGAAGAATCAGAAAGGAGGGGGCGGGAGGCAGAGGAGAAGGAGCCGTGGGGTCCATCTGTGAACCCGGGCATGAAAAACACCTGCCTCCTTGGGGGCGAAGCGGGCGCAAACGAGGTGGACGCTCGGTGAGGCCAGTGCGGAGTGAAATCCGGTTTCCCTTAGCTTTTGCCATTGGAAACGCTGGGGTGGTTTAGAGCATCTCTCAGACCTTACGTCAGACTCGCACGAAGCTTCTCACCTCCTGCCCTGGAGACTGGAGCCGTGTGTGACGCTGTCCGTGGCCTGGCCTGGCCCTGGCCCTGGCCGTGGGGTGTGGCACAGGTGTGTTATGTGAGCGGCCTTTTCGTACCTTTACCTACGTACGTGCTACGTCTCCTTATTGAGGAAACTTTCTGTCCTCTTTAATGTGTGAAATGACATCACGCTATTGCTAAAGGGAGTTTAGTCTGATTTAAAAAAATAGGTAAAAATCCTTCTGTTGAAGGAGGAACATACGAATGTGCACTTGGATGAATACGCGCCTCCCTAGGGGGAAATCATCATTTTCGTTTGCACGAAAGTGTAAGTCTGTCCTGTCATTCAGTGGGGGGAGTGGTGAGGGGAGTGACTACATGATACTCAGGTAGGACCTGGATTTCGGACGCGTCCTCCGAAGCGCTGTTGCCATAGAAACTGCAGTCAGTGTCCCCTTGAGGCCACCGGGACAGAGGGACAGAGAGATGGGCTGCTGGGGTGTGAGGGGGAGGATGAAGCTGTCAGGGGGCAGCCCTTTCCCACAGGTAACCCCAAAGCTGAGGACCTCGGAGCAGGTGATTCAGCTGGAGAACAAAACTTGAGGGAGCATAAAAGATGAATTTACTCTTTTTGGTGCAATAATCATATACCGTCAAATTCACCCTTCATAAGTGTGCAGTTCAATAGTGTTTAGAATATTCACGAAATTGTGCAGTTATCACGACTGTAGTTCTAGAACGTTTCTTCCACCCCCCCAAAAGAAACCCCGGAGCCCCTGGCAGGCACTCAGCCCCGAGGCTCAAGGCTCGTCCCCAGAGAGAGAAGCAGAGGGAGGCGGCTCCTGTCCGCGGGGCGGGAGGGACGCAGGGCCGAGGTCTCCTGTGTTTCCCACATCCGGAGTCACTGTCCAGGGCGGGGTCCCGCACAGGCGCAGGCCGGGCCAGGCGGGGGCTTGGATGTGACGGACGCGGCCCCTCGCGTGCGGGGTCGTCACCGGCGCCAGGCGTCAGAGTAAACGCCTGGCGTGACTTCTTGCAGCAACCTCGGGGGCTGGGAGGGTGTGACGATGGCATTGGAGCTGCCGTGAGGGGACTAGACGTCTCTCTAAGGCAGGGCGTTTAGAAAGGGGGGGCGAAAACAGAGCCCCCCTCTGCGTCCACAGTGGCAGGACTGAGTTGGAAGAGAAGTGGGAGAGGAAATACTGAGGAGGTGGGGTGAGCCTCAGGGGGAAAAGCCCTGCTGATGCCCGAAGCACTCAAGAAGTCCACGTAAGTCACACTCCGGAGACATGGTGGCCTCTCGCTGTGCACCGGGGCTTTTCAGGTGCCTGTGTCCTGACGGGATTGGTGGTTTTCAGACTTTCAAAGGGAGTGTGACGGAGTAGAGCAAGACCCCGTATTCGGTGCATTTGTGGAAAAACGCCCGGCCCCTCTCCCTGGGCACGGCCTGCACCCCGGGCGCCCCGTGGGCGGGCGGCCCTCACACGCTTTCTGCCTCTGCTTTTAGACGGATGTTCCCCGTTCTGAAGATTAGTGTCACCGGGCTGGACCCCAATGCCATGTACTCCCTCCTACTGGACTTTGTCCCAACGGACAGCCACCGCTGGAAGTACGTCAACGGGGAGTGGGTGCCCGCGGGCAAGCCGGAGGCCGCCGGCCACAGCTGCGTCTACATCCACCCCGACTCGCCCAACTTCGGGGCCCACTGGATGAAGCGCCCGTCTCCTTCAGCAAAGTCAAGCTCACCAACAAGCTCAGCGGCGGTGGGCAGGTGAGCCGAGCGGGCCGGCCGCCGGCAGCCCCCCAACCCCGATCGAGGAGGAGCGTGGAGAGTGCATTTAGGCAATTAGAGGGGTCCTCACCGACCTCTTCTCCCACAGAAGCCAATTATCCCCAGAGCCCAAATGTAAACAGGAATAAACAGCCCTTAATTGGCGCTTTCAGTTTTTAATGGACTTGCCCATGTCAAGAGAGCGAGTGTACAGTAGTTAACTTAATCACCAGCCTCCCTCTCGGCGTCTGGGCTTGTGTGTGCGGCTTTTTACCCGCCGGGAGGGAGAGGTCCTCGGGGACCGCGTTTTGTTGTTCCCTCTCCCCGTTTTTGGTGTAAGTGGGATGTTGGCAATGGACAAATACCTTAATCGAAAGCTGCTCCTAAATGAAATAATTGCTACTTCCACTTGGGCATTAGGATAATTATCAATAGAAATTGAATCAGCTTTGGGTTTTCAGAAAGAAAAACAAAATCCAAACAAACCTCAAAGGAAGGTTTTGTTTAAGGTCTCCCATTAGCTTCTACAAGACTTGGGGGCTTTTTCTTCCTGCTTTCTCTGGGAGGATTATGAATGCGAGGGCACAGGGTGAGGTGTCATTTACTTTGCATAAGGTAGATCTTTTGGGGGGGGATTAGAGGAAAAGGCCTGCTCCCCGCTTTGGTCAGCCTCTGAGCCTCAGTGTTCGCGCCCCTTCCCTGATCTCTGCCACTAGCCCTCTGGACGGAGGTGGTCACGGTCACGGTCAGGGTCATGGTTTAGGAGGGGAGGCGGTCTGCCCTCGTCTGCAGTATTCGGAAGGTTCCAGTTCTTTGTTAAAACAGGAAACTGAAGGGTAAACTGTTGTCATCTCCCAGCACGAGACTTTGAGCAAAGTGTGCGTTCACCACCCAGGGCGGGTTTCGGGGTGTCCGAGGTCATCGCTCTTGGTCCTGTCACAGTGCAATGCAGCTGTGGGCCTCGCTCTGAGAGATTAGGATTCCTCCTATGAAGAAAATATGTTTGAACGGGTCAAAATCCACACTGTTCTGCTGAAAATCGGGAGAGGGAAAGGAAAGGAAGCCAGGATTCTCCTGGCAGGAAACGGAACAGTTCAGCATGCCTGGCCCTGGCTCTCTCCCCACCCTCCGGCCAGCTCCATGCTGGCTGTGCTGCCTGGGCTTCTGAGCAAAGGCCTCAGCCTCCAAGGGGTGGCGCCCGCTCAGGTGACCAAGGAGTCGCAATGTGTGGCCCTGAGTGGGTGGGCGCCCAGCTTGGGACTCACCGAAGGTGCCGGGAGGCGCGTCCGTTGCCCGTGAGCCCAGGCTGTGCATGTCTCGTCTCTCTCCTCCTTCCACCTCAACAGATAATGTTGAATTCTCTGCACAAATATGAGCCCCAGGTGCACATCGTGCGTGTGGGCGGCGCCCATCGGATGGTGATGAACTGCTCCTTCCCCGAGACCCAGTTCATCGCCGTACCGCCTACCAGAACGAGGAGGTGAGTGTGAGCGTGAGTGCGTGACTGAGTGTGAGCGTGAGTGCGTGACTGAGGCCCAGGTCATCGCCGTGACCGCCTGTCAGCATGAGGACGTGAGTGCGGGTATGTGAATGTCACCTGGGGAGATGACAGCACAGGTGTACTCGGCGGGGACTGGACGAGGGTGAAGGGCAGGGCGGCCGCTTGCCACCTCCTCTCACCCCTGTGCCAAGGCCGCCAGCACTTCCTCCCTCCTGAGTGACAGGTGGGTCATGAACCCGGCACAGACCCAGGGGCCTTTGCTTCCAGGCCCCTTGGCCTGCCCAGAGCTGGCGTCTCTCCTGCTATAGGAGCAGGACTGAGGGAGGGGACCCGCCGAGCTCCCCTTGGCTTCGTGCGTGGGGGTCCGTGCTGCACACTTAGGCTTTCTGCCCGGCCTGAGGCCCTGGCGGTCAGAGCCAACTGGCCAGCAGATCTGGCCTCTGCGTGGTGGACGGGCAGGGTGCTCAGGCCCGCCTCCTCTCTGGGGGCTCCAGGCCTGCTGGCCATCAGAGCACCCGGCCAGACTTGGATTCCTTTCGATTTAACATAAAAAATTTTTTTAAAATTGAATGAGCATATAGATTTACGATGCACAGAGCACACGTGGAAGGAACACGTTAAGCGAGGATTTATGCACCGTTTGCTTATGATGTGGGTTTTATTTTTTAAAAGTCAACGTGTGTTACCTTCAAGATTAAGCGAGAGAAAGGCCCGGCCAGGCACGTCGGCGCCCGCGGCCGGCCGCCCTCTTTCTCCCGGCTCCTTCCCACCCTTCCCGGGCCAGGAAGAGGGGCGTCGCGCGCTTTCCTGCCGCCAGAGGGCAGCAGCCTCAGGCGCTGGCCGCCTGCACACTGTCAGGGGCGCCTGCCTGTTCCGCAGGGTTTCACTGCACTTGCACGCTCTGCGTGCTGCAGGCCCTGCAGTGAGTGCAACACGTGAGGCTGTGTCCTCGGGCACTTCGTCCCGTCGGGGAGAGGAAGACCAAATGCGTGTTGCAGGCATCATGTGTCATTTAGGCGCCATCTATGTCCTATAGATGACACAGGGTATCTCGGATGGCTCTGAAGAGCACGAGGCAGGCTAAGGCCGGGGAAGAGGGGCCGTGGTGTGGGTGGTGGTCTGCGGTTCCTGCCTGCGCGGCCCCATGGGTAAGCGGTTATTTTAGAATGAGGGAGGTGACGCCAGACCACTCTCTCGGGGAGGCGGGGTCTCTCTGTATCAGTCTCCGCTGGGTCCCCGGCGACGAGAGACATGTGATGTGTGGTAGGTGTTCAGTAATTGTCGAAACAGCGGATGAATGCATGAAAGGAATGAATGCTCTGTCCTTCCTTTGCTCACTTTCAGGGAGTTTGTCTTTTGCACCACAGGCCGCAGTAAAATTTTCTTTACCCGAGACAGTGCGATAATTTCGTGCAGACATAGAGTAAGCAAAGACACGTGGGGGGGGGGAGAAGAGAGAGGTGGTAAAGTTTATTCTGATTTCACAGAAATTCACAGGCGAAGCTAAAGCGTTCCGCCCGCTCACGCGTTCTCTGCCTTCACTAACGCTTCTTCTCTTTGTAAACGTAAGATAACGGCTCTGAAAATCAAGTACAACCCCTTTGCCAAAGCCTTCCTGGATGCCAAGGAAAGGTGAGTAGAGCTGTTTCAGTAAGATCTTATGAACCATCTTCTGCAAATGTGAGATCTGTGATTATCCGGAAAGGAACTAGACCGGTAGCACTCGCTTTACCTTTGGTAGAAATACGTTGTCAGCATTCAATCTGATTTTTAACAAAATCGACAGTTCGATAAACTCAGAATTATCTGTTCCTCGTAACAGAATTCTTCTCACTGGTGATGTTTGTCAGCTGTTGGACCACAGATGCCTGAAAGTGGCTCAGCCATGTTAAAAAAATAAGCGATTTAAGAGTTCACTCTGCCACTCCCCACCCCCACCCCTAATACTTCTGCATAGTATGGTTTCAATAACTTTGTTTTTTAAAACTACATTTAGCCTGGGAAAGGTGAGTAATTCACATGAGTAATTCATACAGGTGAAAGAGTCATATATTTCAGGTCCGAGGAGGAGACTTCTGGGGTGTGGATGATAGTTTTACTACTCTGGGTCAGTGACTTCATGTCTCTGTGTCTTTCCTTCCCATTTCAGGGGGGAAAAAAGAGAGAGAATAACAGTACTTATCACTGACTTCTGACAAGGCCTAGAGTGGAAATGTGGTCCCTTGGAGTGTTCAGACTTTATTGCCTGAGTTGCAAGTCTTTTTTTTTTTTTTTTAATATCCCCTAAAACTCTCTAATCTTTCCTTTTCATCTTAAAGCCTCTGGATTAACGGAGGGGTGTTCATCATGATGTCCTATCAATATTCTGTCCTATCATATTCAATTTAATTTTAATGATGTAGAAGTACATGTAACTTTTTCAGATGACTAAAGGCCTAAGAAGACCCGATAATGTAAGATGACAGAACCTAGATTCGGACGACGGTAGGGTGGCCCACGAAAAAGAATTTAGGACTCGGAGCGAGAGGCCCTGCCTCCGAGGACGAGCTTCGCCGTGTCCTGCGGGTTGGGTCTGGCCTCCGGCGGTCCGCCTCTGAGAGCCGCTTTCACAGTCAGCAACGTGGGCGTAGGAATGTTCCCTTGGCGGGTCATCGGTGGCCCCAGCGTGTCAGAGAGGCAATGCTACCCTGAGGTCCTCTGCAGATCTCAGCTGCTGTTAGGGTGGCTGGGACTTTGCCATGCTGGGGCAGTGGCCACAAATTATTTAGATAAACCCAACGGGAGTAGCTGTAGAGACGGTAAAACGGGGCGACATAAAATTGCAATTCAAAGCGCAGTGGCACGGGTTGGTGCCATGCCCCGCAGGGAGAAGCGGCGTTCGACTTTTCAAGAAACGCATTGCTCTCCAGAGACTCGGCGCTGGGCTTGTGCCATCAGCTGGACAGCCACGGTGCGTTTCGTTGCTCTTCCAGGAATCACCTAAAGGACGTCCCGGAAGCTGTCCCCGAGGGCCCGCACGTGGCCTGCTCTCACCGTGAGTCACCTGGGCACCGGGTGGGCGGGAGGTGCCGGGGGCTACCCCAAGGAGCCAGTCATGACCCAGCTGGTTATCGCTTCCACTGGAGACAAGTCTGTGTTCCCCCCGGGGTGCCCAGAGTGAACCTGCATTCCTGGGGGCTTCCGCACGTCGTGGGCAGGAGTTGAGAATGGAAGCGATGGGCTTCTTAGCCTCCGGTGTTGGTGTTAGGGAGGCCGGGAGCTCTCACAAGTGCATTCTGGGCGTATCCCCCGCCTCTCCTCTCTCCACTCCCACCTCTCTCTTAGTACTTGCTGATTTCCCAGTTGGTCGCCGCTGCAAGTCCTCTGTAGCTGCAGCAGTGAGCCAAGGTCCGCGACATCGGAGGCGTCCACCCCGTGTCTGACACTCCTGTCGCTGTGGACCGTCGTCCGCTAAGACCCGCTGCCATTTTGCAGTGGTGCCGTTCCTCATCCCCCCCCCCCCACCGTCACCTGACGCATCCTCCCTTCACTGCCAAGCTGCGGTGCAGCCATACAGAGCGAGCCAGCTCCCAAGGAGCACGTTTTGAAGGAACGGGGGATGAAAAGGTTTGGGTAGGACAGGACCACACGCGGCGTTCTCAGAGTTCCTGCTTTGTGGTCTTCTTGGCAAACTTTCTGAGCTGCGTGTGTTGTACACGGGACCAAGCAGACCGAAGTCTGGTTCTGGGGACCATTTGTACCCCTCCGCTTCCCATTAGATACTTTATGTAAGGGAATCAGGCAGCTTTTGCCTTTTCATGACTCTCTCTGTTCGTGGGGTCTGTTGAAATTTCATACGAATTTTGTATTGCTTCTTTTGAAAAAAAGTATTGCTTTTTTTTTTCTATTTCTGCCAAAAATGCCAATGGAGTTTTGACAGGGATTGCAATGAATCTGTAGATCTCTTTGGGTAATGTTAATAATATTAAGTCTTCCAATTCATGAATACAGGATGTCCCTTTTTTGTCATTTATGTGTATCATCTTTCTTTCAGCAGTGTTTTGTTTTCCCTGTACAAGTCTTGACTCCTTTGTAGAGTTTATTCCTAAGTATTTTATTCGTTTTGGTGCTAGTGCAAATCGAGTTGTTTTCCTAATTTACTTTTTGGGTTGTTTATTGTTAGTGTATAGAAATGCAACTGATTTTTGCATGTCGAATTTGTATCCTGCATCTTTGCCACATTTGCTTATTAGTTCTAACGTGTGTGTGTGTGTGTGTGTGTGTGTGTGTGTGTGTGTGGAATCTTTAGGATTTTCTCCATGTAAGATCATGTCATTTGCAAACAGATAATTTTATTTCTTCCTTTCCAATTTGGATGCTCACGCGCTTTCCTTTTTTTCTGACTGCTCCGGCTAGGACTTCTGGACGGCGAGGGTGGCCTTCCTTGTCACGTTTGTGATCTTAGAGGAAAGGCTTTCAGGTTGCGAACCACTGAGTTTGTCGTTGGCTGTGGGCTCATTATGTGAGGCCTTCATGATGCTGAGGCGATTTCCTCCTGTTCCTAGTTTGTTGAGTGTTTTATCATGAAAGGATGTCAAATTTTGTCAGATGCTTTTTTTTTTGCATCAACTGAGAGGCTCATTCACAAATCGCTACGAAATATTTTGCAGTCTTTCGAAATGTTCTGCAAGATTCCTGCGGTCAGGGCGCCCCGCCAGCTCGCTCTCTCTGCAATCAGATTCTCTGGGTGACGATGGGTAGCATTGTGCCTCCTCTTGCTAGGGGGAGACCCTTCCCGCTGAGCAGAGGCCGAGAGGCCATCATTCTTCGTGTGACCACGTGGAACTTCCTCGTAGCTGTATTTATGTATACACCAGACCACGCCGCGGACACTTCCTTCTTAGACTGACTCTTAATTAAGTCAGAAGCAACTTAGCCTTTGCGTTTCTATTCACTTATACATTCAAATCGTCTTTTTACAGAGCTATCATTCCGGCGTCCCTTAAAGAGGTTTCCCAAACTTCCAAACGACCTGTCATCCATCTTTGGAGAAGTCCGGGCCACTAATACGGAAGTGGGGTGGGGGGCGACGTCTCTCTCCACACAGGCAGCCACTCAGAGGCACTCACAGACGTAGGCGTGGCTGGTACCTGATTTTTGGTGTAGCCTCTGTCTTCTTGTCTGTTCTAGTGGGAGGCTGGATCTTTTCCAATCCGGATGGCGTGTGCAGCGCCGGAAACACCAATTACCAGTATGCCGCTCCGTTGCCTCTGTCCGCCCCCCACACCCACCACGGCTGTGAGCGCTACCCCGGCCTCCGAGGGCACCGGCAGGCCCCTACCCTTCTGCGTACGTGCACAGAAACCACTCTCCCTCAGGTGCGTGGTTCTGCCAGTTAACAACCCGGGGCGTGGCTATGGGCGTGGCTAGGGCGTGGCTGGGGCTGGGGTGGGCCGTGACTGGGCGGGGCTGGGGCTGGGGGGGGCTGGGGTGGGGCCAGGGCTGGGCCGGGGCTGGGGTGGGGGGTGGAGAGCAATGGATAGACAACTGGTAAAAAGAGGTGTCTGAAGCTGGAGCCCCTTTCATCTAACATACGTCGTGCTATTGTGTGCTGTTATTTTAATGTTTTGTTTTACATACTACGTCGACTATGTAGTTATAGCATCGTCAGCGTCTCGTAATTCTTGCATAAGACACCGAGCCTCCTGGGTCCCAGTAGATGCGAAAGGCCTCGAAAGGCCTCGCTCCGCAGGGCTGCAGCCCTGGGCGGCTCCAGGCTGCGTCTCTGAAAGCCGAGCTCAGTCGGTCGTGGGGTCTCAGACCCTCCACCCATAGCCTCCACATGGCTGGTTTTCATGGCGACGGTGCATGGCAAAGTCCGGGACACTGGTCCCAGCACAGAACAGCTGTTGGGACGGTCTCTGGGGCTGGGTCGCGCCATGCGGGCTTGGGTTTGACGCAGTCAGAGGCGTGCAAACCCGACCTTGTAATTTTTGCAGTCTGATTATTTTTAAGTTGACAGTGTCGTCTGCTTTTCTCCTCATTGGCTGCTGCCTTGTCAGCCTCAGCCCAGTGTGAGCCCAGACCTTGCCTGGAATTTGTGCGGAGGGAAGCAGACATGACAGACATGACACCGAGGGTTGGTGTCCCATCCAGGTGTGGAGGGCCGGCCGTGTTCCGTGCTCTGCTGTGGGCAGAGCAGCCCCTTCCTCACAGAGAGTGCGCTGTCGCACGGGGACGTGGGGTCAAGTAAAACGGACTCGTCCGGCCCGTGGCGCGGCAGGGGGAAGAGTGTTCAGACACCCGAGCCTGCAGGGGGCCATCCTGGCCACCAGCACCGTCTGCCCCTTCGCCTGGTGCTTCTGGTACCTCCGCAGCTGCAGCCCGGAGGGGAGAGAGTGTGGCCTCGTGAGCGCGGACGCCGAGGGGCGTTCTCACTGTCCGCGGCCAGCTCAGGGCACGCACCTGCGAGAGCGCGCCGTGCACTGTGCACCTGGCCGTCTCCGAGGCGGGGGCGGGGTGGAAGGGGGCCGGCTCCCCGGAGGGGCTGAGGGCCACATGCATGCCTGTCTCCATCGTCACACAGCGTGGCAACAGCTCTCGCGTGGTATGGGCCTGCAGCATCACCGGGACTTGTCAGGCAGCGGATGCCCCGGTTCTCGAGAAAGAGGCTGCGTCTTAAGTAGGGTGACTCGGGTGCATGTGGAGCTCTGAGGAACGCTCTGTGGGACATGCGAGCCAGGTGCTGTTGGGATGCAGGGAGGGGCCGCTACACCTGCCCAGAGCGGTTCACGTTGAAGTCCAGATTTGAAAAACGTGTAGAAGGGGCAGAGGTGGGGGCGGTGGGGGTGAGCAGTGGATGATGGGCGACAGAGGCCGGCGTGAGGGGGCTCCAGGCGAGGGCGGTGTGAGCAGGGACCCGCAGGGCCAGCGATCCAGGCGTCTGGGGACCCGGTTTTGAACAGAGCGTAGGGGGCGGGGCAGAGGTAGAAGATGCAAGAGCGGAGGCCAGAGAGGGTACTAGAGCCTCATCGTGAAAAGGAGTGACTCGGCCAGGTGTACATATGGTGGGATCTCCTTCTGCTGGCCTCTCCCCGCTTCTTCCTCCCCTCCCTTCCCCCTCCCCCTCCCCCCCTCCCCCCTCCTCTTCCCTCTTCCCCCTCCCTTCTTCCCCCTCCTCTCCTCCCTCCTCTCTGGTCATACACGCTTATGCAAGCGGAGCCTCAGGGCACAGGAGACACTGACGTTGTCAGGCTGTGGAGAGGAGCAGGCTCCCGGACGTCAACTCTCTCGCAGGGGCAGGGAGGCTTTCGGCTCATCTTGTGGGGATGGTCATGTGGTCCATTCTTGCGCGGCAGTGAGGGTGGTGACATGAGTTAGATCTGGGTCACAGAGGGCAAATCGTCCCCTCGCAGAGCCCCGCCGACCACGTGGAGGGAGACAGTGTCGTGAAGAAACGACGTGAATGACGTGTGGCATGTGGCCGACCTTCCGGAACCCTAACCCCCCCGCATCCCCCAACCCCGCCGCTTTCTGCTTCCCTCAGAAAGCGCCAATGACTGTCGTGACCGAGCATGCACGTGGCTGTGTTTCGCCACAGGGTAGTGTCGTAGGTCACCACCTTTCCATGTTCTTCCCCCCGTCAGCTGAAGTCTTGTTATTTCCCCAAAGTGAATTTGATAGACAACGCCAGCAACAACCTGCAAGTGTTCTCCGGAGCTGACGGCTGGACGCCCTTATCCTCCGCACCCCACGCCAGCATCCTGTCCGTACCCCACACCAGTGGACCCATCAACCCAGGGCCCAGGTAAGGCCGGCACCAGCAACCTGCTCATCGGGCCCGGGGACATTAGCCCTGGGGACGCAGGTGCCTTTGTCCTGGGGTGGCTTGGTCCAAGCTACAGTCCTGACGTCTAAGCCACTGGGGGGAGAAGGCAGGAGGGACCTTCAGCTCCTGGGGGCGGGTGCTGGAGACACACCTGCTCTGTCACAGTCTCTTTCTTTGGTCACTTTTGTTACAAACCAGCCGGAAACACCATAAACTGTGGTGGCAGCAGACAGATAACAGATAGAGGGGCATCAAAGGGGAAAAGTGTAAATACACACCAGAGCCCCAGACCCTCGACGATTGGCGTTCCCATGAGCCGCCCATCCCAACAGGGCTGGATCGCGGGTGCCTGGCCCATAACCCAGGCCACAGGGCTAAGCGATTCCCCCCTGATAAGTCTCTCCCCGAACACCTGGATCCAGTTCCGCCTTCTGGGATCCGGTGGAGGCAGGGAAGGGGGCTCGGGGCCTGACGGACGTGGGCGCCGACAATCGGCTTAGTGACCTGGGGCGATTTTCTCTGCCTTGCGGGACTTCAGTTTCTTATCTGCAACATGGAAATCATATGAGGTCCTCTCGAGTTATGGTGCGATCAGAATGAGAAAATGCATGGAAATGCTTTGTGAGCAGGCAGTCACATTCTACATACGTGTCACCTGTCACGTTCCAGAGGGATGCAGAATTTTGAGAAGGTCCAAAAAGGGATTCAGAGTTAAAAGACGGGACTTGAGAGATGTTGGGTGACTCGAGGTTTGCCGGTCTATGAACAGTCAGGAGACCGGGGAGCTTTGGTACGCACCAGCACGCTCACACTCACTGTGCATTAGAATTGCCAGGGACATTGTTAAAATGCACGGTGGGGCCTGGGCTCTGCACAAGCCTCCAGAGTGCTGATGCGGCTATAAACTGTGGTCTTGATGACCGTGATGCTGACACTGCTGCTGTGGCCCCAGGGTCTAGCGCTGGGTTGTCCAGGGCAGCGGCCAGCGGCCACCTGTGGCTACCAGACCCTTGACATGCAGCTCGTGCAAACTGAGATGTGCTGTAAGTGTAACATACACAGAGAATTTAGAAAATGTAGTGTGAAACCAAGAATAAAAAAGTCAGTGATTTTTTCACATCGAATGCATAATATGAAATGATAACATTTTAAATATTTTCAGTGACATGAACATCATTAATGAGAAGTTCATTTTTTTTTCTATTTAAAAACGTGGCTGCTAGAAAATTTAGCCTTGTGTTCGTGGTTCACACTTAACTTCAGCGGGACAGTGTGTGGCTGGAGGATATGAGGGAAATGGGGTGACCAGGGTTGTGGTAGGATGTGAGAATGTCCTCGAGGAGATTAATAATCGCTTGCCGAGGTCTGTACGAGACCCTTTATGCCAGTCATTTATGGTCTTCGAATACATGCACGAGGCCGGTATTAAACTTCCTATTTTACTGATGGAGAAACTAAAGCTGAGAGGCATTAAAAATGTCAGTCATGTGACTCGCAGCCCATGGTCTCCCACTGCCCAGGAGGTGTGAGGAAGGGGCTCTGAGCATGCAGAAGAAACCGGGCCAGAACCCCAGCCAGCCGAGCTGGCCTTTAAACATGGAAACAAGATGTGCAGGACACAGGCTTCCGCGGTTTCACTGGTCCGGTGGGGTCCGTAGTGTCTGGTTTCTCAGTGGTGTGTTGTTTAACCCCTTCCTGACTGTACAGACTTTTCTAGAGACAGCCTGTGTTCGAGCCCTCACTGAGTAATGGCTTGTTACCTGCCACGCAGTATCAGGCAGCAGAGGCTGGGAAGGCAGAGCACAGAGCTGACCGGGGGCTGGCATCGGGGCTTTTTCTGCCTGTTCTAGCTGCCGTCATTGTCACCCACGGTCTACGTGAAGGTGCAACATTGGCTGTACGTTAAAATCAACTGGAAAGGTTTTAAGAACCCCGACACCCAGGCTGCATGCCAGACTAGGTAGATTGAAATCTCAGGGTAGGACCCAGGCAGCAAGTATTTCTTAAAAACTGGCCAGGTGACACCAGTGGCATGTAGAATAAGAGAAGTCCCAGCAAGTGGTCCAGCTCCCGGCCTTTCTGCTGGGGACCAGAGCTGACCAGTAGGACCAGTGATGGAAGAATTAGAACCACCACTCTACCAAGCGTGATGTGTGAGCATCACACACTCGTCTTATTTCGTCCTCAGCAGTATCTGTAAGGTGCGTGTAATTGTCACTGCGAATCTTGACGATGAGGAAACGGAGGCTCAGGCATTAAATACGTAGCCCAGGTCACGGAGCTCAAAGCGGCAGAGCTGGGCTGCAAGCCCAGGTGTTCCGACTCCAGTACGTCCTGGTCGTTATGCTGGTCACCTCTCCCGGCCCAGGGGACGTCTCAGTCACAGAGGGCACGGTCCAGATCTCCCTCTGCACTCCCCTCCCCATGTCCACAGGCCGCACGGGAGGGAGGCCCAGAGACGTGGCGTCCTGCGCTCAGGGGCAGCCTCAGATCCCGGGGCACCTGCCGCTTCTCCCCGCTTCTCTGCGGAATCGCCGGCTGGGTCCGCCCCGCTCCAGGCGGGCCCCCAGCCCTGTGCGTGTAGCCGGCGCGGGGGGGGGGGGGGCGCCCTTTCCAGTGTCACCACATCCTCCCCCGTCTCTGTCTCCGCAGCCCTACCCGTGCCTGTGGACCATCAGCAACAGCGGCGGGGGCCCCGCGGGGCCGGGCGCAGAGGTTCACGCGCGTCCGGGGGCCTTTCTCCTGGGGAACCCGGCGGTGGCGTCGCCGCTGCCCACTCCGGCGCCCGCCCCGGCCAGTGTGGAGGTCCTGGGCGAGCCCTCGCTGACCAGCATCGCCGTGTCCACCTGGACGAAGGTGGCCTCGCACCCCTTCCCGGGCTGGGCCGGCGCGGGCGGGGGCGGGGGCGGGCGCCGGTCCCCCTCCTCGCTGGACGGCTAGGCGGCGTCCGCGGGGAGGTGTCCGCAGAGCCCTCAGAAACCCCACGCGCGGTCACCGTGAGGCTCCCGAGGGCCGCCCCACCCGGCGGGGACCGGCGGTGTGGACGATGCCAGTGATGTCGTGGGCCGCTCCCTGCCCTGTCCTTTCTGTCCTGTCCGTGCTTAGGCAACGGAAGTTCCTTGCGAACCTTCCTCGTGCCCTGCCCTCCTGCTCGGTGAGGGGGCGCAGAGGTGTCGCATGGGCAATTTCCCGAGCCCAAGGCCACCGCTCCCCGGCCTCGGGCTGCGGGGAAAGGACGCTGGCCGCCCGGCCTCCGCTTTGGGAGCGAGAGACGCCGTGGCTCGCAGAGCGAAGCCGGCACGCGCGGCCGCCCCTCTCCCCGGCTCGGAGGCGCGCCCATGGCTCAGCAGCGCCCGCGGAGCGAAGCCGCGTCTCCTCGCCGCCAGGGCGGCGCCCTCTGCCTTGGGTCTCAGAGCCCCAGCATCAGCTCCCTCTGTTCCCCGCCAGCGTCTTCAGCTCCGGCCGCAGCGGACGTTCGCTTGGCTTCTCTGCCCCGGGCCTGACCGGCCCCTGGGCCGTCCACCTGTGTGCGCCCCACATGCCGCCCTGCGTCAGACATCCGGCCGGCCCGCGGCCTCGCTGTCCCCGCTCCCCGCTCCGCCCGGGTTTGCCTGGGTCGCGGGGTTCGCCTCCTCCTGCCTGTGTGTCTCCCTCCCACTAGACCGTGAGCCCTGGGGGCGAGGCCTGGCCTTGGCGTGCCCACCGCTCCCGCGTCTGTGCCTTGCCCAACGTAGGTGCCCAATAAACATCGACTGAGTGAAGCCAGTGTGAAGCGTGTGTCGGGAGGGGACATGCGCGGGGGGCTCGCTGGGCGGCAGAGCTCAGAGTCATGCGTCTGGGACGGGGCAGTGAGTCCATGTGGCAGCTCAGGGACAGGCCGTGACCGCCGGTTCTCAGACGGCGTGGGCTGGGGTGGCCATCCCGACGCGGTGCTGGGCTCCCTGCCCGGGGGGTGGGAGGACAGGCTCCTGAGCTCACCCCACACCTGTCGGGCCGGAGCCCCTGGGGCCAGAGTCCAGGGGTCCGCACGAGGGCCCCAGACCGCTGTCAGAGCGAGCTGGGGGACGGCCGCCTGCAAGAGAGGAACGGAACGACAGACTCTCCTGAAGAAGCCTCATTTTGGAAAAACATTTCAGCCTCGGCCCCACGCAGGGTCATGGCCCGAGCCGAGGAGCAAGGTCACTGGCCTTCCTCTGCCTCCCCTGCCCACCACTGGACGGGCCGGTGACCGGGGGCGGGGTGTCATGGCCCAGGTGACGGGTGGTTCTCCCAGCACCAGCGTCACCCTGCGGTCCCTCGAGACAGGACCCTTTTGGCTTCCCAGTCCCTCTGCGATGCCATCGAGGCCATTAAGATGTCAATGTTAGTGTCTCTGCCAAGTGGTGGTTTGGTGAGTTGTAGAAAGTGTCCCTTTCTCGCTGGGAGACGTGGAGGGCCTTGTGGCCTCGTTGCTGGCCCTGCAGTGTGGTCTGCAGGCGCAGGGCTGCTCGGCCCGTGCAAACCTGTCTCAGCCTCACGCCGCCTGCGCCTCCCCCAGCCCAGAGGAGGCAGGAGACAGGGCCCAGAGGCCCGGAGCAGGAAGAAGCCGATGACCTTCGTTCTGCGTTCACCTTCTTGCTCAGGTGAGTGGGGCCCTCTGCAGAGCGATGGCTAACGCGTTAGCTGAGTCGGGGGCGCGTCTCACGGGGTGCTCGGCTTGGAACCCGGACCATGTTTACGCCGTGGCGTGGGCGGCCGGCTCTGCAGAGGGGTCTCTGCGTGGCGTCGGCCGCGCGGCCACAGCGTGTGCCTTCTGGTGTGTTCTCCATGTATCCCGGGCTAGGCTCAGATGGGAGGCACGGTGCTCGACTGCACAGTGCTCCACGTCAGCTTACCGGATGGCAGCGTCTCGGGCGTGTTAGCGAGACGGAGCCCGTGACAGCGTTTCCTGCTTGTGCATCTCCCTTACCCGCCTCATTACGAACGAGAGCAGTTCACTTCAGGGTTTCAGACTGTCACAGGAGGTTGAAGAGAAATGTGAATCCCACCTGAATAGAAAGAGTTCGGGCACCTCCTTTAGCCAGGCGGTGGAGATTTTAGCTCTTCCCTCAGGCCTGGTCTGTTTGAAAAGGTCGCCTTGTGGGGCCTTTATTTGGCTCTCTGTGGCCTCATCAGCTCTCCCCTCTGTGGGTGAGCCAGCCTTGTCACCAAACACCTGCTCACTGTGCCCACGCCAGGTGCTTAGGGGAGACTGCCGATTCCCCCAGGGTCACTCGGCGGTCACCTCCTAAAGGATATTTGGGGCCTGGTGGCTATTTGCCACCCCCCCGCCCCACACACACCTCCTTTGTTCTGGAAAGCATCAGTGAGTCCTTGGGATGCAGATATATGACAGGCACGTCAGGTGACCACACAGGCTCGCTCTGGGCCCAAGTGGCTTCCTGGAGTATGGGATTTTCAACCTGAAACCAGTCACAGTGGGGTCGTCCAGGATGAGCTGGCCAGCCCACCGCATGCGCCTCGGGCTCGACCCGTGCAGGGTCGAGAACCTGCCGTTTGACCGTGTGGGAAATGCCCGTCACAGTGCCCTGAGCATTTGTTTAATGCTCTTTTAAGGACTGCTTTAAGTTTTAAAGCATTTTAAACAGTCATACAGATAATAAGATAGTAGACACGTCTCTCCCCACGGCCATCACTAAACAGATGTTAACACTTGGCCATCTCGACCTCAAATCAGCCTCTCTTTTTAATTTTCAACTTTTCCTCTCTCTTCGTTGTTAAGAAAGCAAACGACATTGCAGACACAGCTAAAACTTCACACTCTGATGCATCTCCCACCTCTCCCCCTGAGGTAACTGAAGAGGTAGGTATGTCTCGTGTTCCCGCCTATTTTGTGCAGAGACATGTGACAGGGACGGCTTGGTCTGGACTCTCTTTTCGAGGGTGTTTGTAGAGCAAGCAGTCTGAGGAGATACAGTGTCTCCCTCCAGGAAGAAGGGCAGGTTTTCTGCAGCCCGCTGTAAAAGCCCGGGGTTCCTCGGCTGTGACAGAAACCCACTGGACTGCTCAGCATCACCTCCGTAGGACCTGGGGGACAGGAGAGCGGGGACCTGATGCCACCTGCTGGGCTGTAAGTGACGAAGCCCTTTATCTCTGATGCCGGGGTCTTGTGTCTTTTGCCAGCCTCCAGTGAATTGGGAGCCCAACTCGCTCGCTTGGGAAAAGGTCAGAATCTTAAATCCTGCATAGTTCTTGGCTGTCACCACCACCTCGAAGTTGATGTGTATCATTCCCGTATATGTTCTTATAAATTTCCTAGTACACATCAATCCATACCCAGGTAACTATTGTTTCATGGACCTTAAGTCATAGGTAAACGGGGTAAATGATATCAATCCCTACAAGTCACGTCAAATCTTATTTTTCCACTCAGCAATGTTTTTAAAATATCTCTATGTTTATAAACAGTTAATTCATTTTAACCGTTCGATCATTTGTTAGATAGTTTCCCCTTTTACGAATGACCCTCAGTTTCTGCGTCATTCCCCGACTTGGGACGGTTAGTTAATTCCTGCTTGTTTTTCTGTTACACGAAGTGCTTCAACGATCACACATGCGTGCGAGCGTGTGCAGGAGAGATCCTGGGCTTGGGTTACGACGCGTGCAGCTCGGCTTTGGTGCGCGTCGTGACGTCGGCTCTACATTGGCTTATCGTGTTCCCGTCGTGACAGTCGTAGCTGTCGTCATCCTGGCCAGCGCCCAGTGTTCCCGAGCTGCTCACGCTCCCCCTTTGCTGAGGCCAAGTATCTTTTCTTAGTATTTCGGCTGTTTGGGCTCTCTCCTTTATGCAAAAATCTCCTCATTTCTGTGCCCTTGGTTTTAATCTGTTTTTCTTTCTAGCTTCTAGATGGTAATTTCTTTGTTGGTAGCGGTTAGATCTACTGTAAAGTGTGTGCGGGCCTCTTTCAGTGCCCGGGAGGGGGGATGTCAGTGTGCTCATGTGAGCGTGTATTTTTGTAAAACTCGGAAATGTAAGATATTTTAACACAGTTTGGTGAAGACCAGTGTTTCTGCCCACTGTCGTTCCAGAACACTTCTCTCTGTCTTGGGCACGGTTGGGACCTGACTAGGGGACAATCGAGTGGGAAATACATTCAGCTTGGACTGAGTGAAATACGTTCACGGGGTTCTTGGTCATGTCCGTGTTGTTGCTGTCCCCCCACTGCAGAAGGGACCCCCCGGGACATTCCTACTGCTCGTGATGGCACTGAACGAACACGCCCTCTGGCTCGTGGCGCCGGGAGAGAAGACTGAAAGGTACACACGCAGGGGTGGCAGGGAGGGAATCTTATTCCGTCGTGAAACATACAGACAGACCTGGAAGCCGAGAACTCAGCGATCACCGACGCCCAGTCAACATGGAGATTGTCTCCTGCCAGGGGACACTCGATGAAGCGGCGGATGTAACCACGAACGCAGCCCGCCGCTTCTCTCCTGACGGGGTCACGTGAGACGGGCCGGGTCCGAGTTCCTGTGCCGGCAAGGCGCAGAGTGGTAGCAGTGCTGCAAACAGCACGTGTCCGTGCTACGGATGTAAGTTCTCCGATATGAGACGGTGATAGAAATTTACATGAAATTACCGAGAGTTAGCTGTGAAGATGAAATAAACTGCTCTAAACACTCTCCCTGAACCCCACCACACCGAATTTTGATCAGTTATGAGTTGCTGTTTCACAGAAAATAATATCGCAAAACTCATCTTGTGAAGAGGTGATCAGAGCATGGAGCTAAAAAATGCAGGCAGCTAGTTAACATAAACATCGCGCCATTTCTGGCAGCCTCTTTGCATCTACCTGTACCCCTGAGGTTCTGGGCGGACATGAATTTTGGGGGGACAGTGCTCAACCCGGGGCAGGGCGTAGGCACACCGTCATGGATGCCTTCCGGGAAGTGATCCTAAGGGGAGGGGACGAGCACCTTGCAGCCCTCCCCTCCACTGGCTGGCTGGGATGCAGGTGTGATCACCGGAGCTCGGGCAGCCATCTGGAACCAGAGGGGGAAGCCACGGTCTGAGAACGGCGGACGCTCGACCGGGTCTGAGTTCACCGTCCTCTTCAACCCAGTCTCAGTTCGAAGTGTTGAACTCTTGGGGGACCATTTCCCAGGCCCAGGTGCATGAGCCACCGGTCCTTCCCCCTGCACCAGGCGGGGGGCAGCCCCAGGTCCCCCCGACACTGACGGCTCGCCATCTCTGTAATTGCCTCTGTCGTATTTTTATTTTTTTTTTAGACATTTTCTCCATCACCCAACGAGGCTCCTCAAGACGGGCGTGTCGCCTTCATTTCTGTCTTTGACCCAGCCTGTCAGCCCTAAACCCCTTTCTTTGGGGCTTGGTTGAGAGAGAAAAAATAATAATGTCTCGTGTAAGGCCATTATTTGGGGTTTTGTGTTACCTGTAGCAGCTAAATCTATCCCTAATTTTGACCATGGCTTGCTATTAAAGAAATGAAATCGCTCCCGATGTGCCTATTCTACGTGCTCTCCCTGACTGCCGTGTTATCATCATGTTGGGTCTAGTTCTCCAGTTTACCGAGTGGGCTGGCCCGCACCCAGGAGAGGTGTCCTACTCAGGGCTCAGTACAGGAAGACTTTAGTTTGCACTCACGCGACATTTCTCTGTGGCTTCCCAGTGGGCTGGGCCATTGTTAACACAGTCCCCCATCGGCGTGTGGGTGTGTGTGTGTGTGGGGGGGGGTACACAGATGGCCGTGTAAGGGGGTTCTCAGTGCTAACCGGAAATAGCACATACCCTTCCTCTTATTCCATTAGAAATCTGTCGCAGGCCACAGGGGAGGTGGGGAAATACTTGCTGAGCAAACTCATTCGGCGGCTGGTTTCGTCACAGGTTGCTAGAATGTCTTTCCCTCTCAGTGTCCCACTATCGGCTGTTAAAGACGGAAACTCCGGGAGGTGTTTCTTTCCCCAGGAGACATTCTGGGGCGAGAAATCCTGCCGCCTCCACCCTTCGCTTGCTTTCCCCCACTGACCCTTTGTTGGCAGGCGTCGCCTGGCCCACCCCACACGCTCCGCACGGAGCCGCTTTTGTGAAAGTACTTTTGAGAGAAAAGGGGGTTTGATTTGGAAAGGCACCGGGACCTGTATCGTGAACAGAAGACAATGGCAGTGGGGGAGCGGGGTGGGGCAGAGCTGACCGCAGTGTTCTCAGCAGTAAAGTGATCGCAGGAGGGGGATCTCCGAGAAGGGGGCGCATGCACCAGCCCTCACCCTGGCTTGGAACTCTGAGGAGGGGCTGGTGGCCCCTGGGGGCGTCGTAGGAAACACGGCCCGATTCCACCTGAGCCACGAGCGCTTCTCCCTCACGGTGTCCTCGGTGCAGACGGTCCTGAAGGGCGCGGGTGCAGAGCCCGCGTGCGGTAAACTCATTGCCCCTCGTGGCCGAGCAGCTGCAGGTGTGTGTTCATGGAATGTGGGGTGCCCCCTGGAGAGCCGGTGCAGGACTGAAGGTCGCTTCTCTCCCTCACCGGTCCTGGGGTCGGCTCAGAGCTCTTGGGGGATTGAGGAGCCTGGAGAAAATCACACTGTCCATTTTCCTGACGCATCTTCCTCTCCAGTTTTTCATCAGAGGAGGATCTGGGGGGACCTGCACCAGATTCAGGGGGAGAAGGAAGTCACTAGAAAGGTCTGGAAGTGGGATGGGGTGCTGGGCACACTGACCTCGCTTCCCCCCCCCCCTTCCCGGGGTCATGGAGTGGAAGGGCAGGCGCCTCACGTCAGCCTCAGCATCTCTCTCTGTGGCTGTGTGTGGCCGGCCTCCTTGACAGAGCCTGGCCCTTGAATGGATCCGAGCCAAGCCCATGGCCCATGATGGGGCCCTGGAGCCTGCAAGTCGTCACCCACGGACCCCAACCGGTAGAGCCCGCAGATCGGGAACATGGGGTCCCTGCGTCTTTACACACCCACCTCACAGGCCCGCCACTGGGTGGCAGCAGAGTGCCATTCATCCGCCAGCCCTGTGTCCTGGCTGGCTCCTGACGCACAACTTACAAAAAGAAGTGATGCTGCAGATTTTCCTTGGGGAGAAACAGCTCCCCAAGCGTGACTGGCAGCTCTAATGAGAGCCACAATGATACCAGACGTCGTCAGAGTGAAAGCCGCCTGCCGAATAGAACGGGCGAACAAAACCACCCGCGAACCGGGCCCTCGTTTATGAAGGCCTCTGAGAACACAACGCGGTTTGGTCCTGATGCTGTGGAGCTGACGAGGACAGAGCGTGTGGCTTCCGAGGCCGGTTTGCCCGGCAGCTGGTCCTGGAGGAGGTGTTTCCCCTGCTTCCACGGCTGCAGGGCCTCTTGTGTTAGTTAATGAGCGTCTTGGAGACAATATGTGGCTCTCTGGCAGATGTCGAGATCGACCGGGATTAGCTTGGGAAGAAGAATCCATCTGCTTCTGAGGCAGAGCCTTCAGGGCAGGGATGATTGAGCCCATCGCGTGACACAGCCCTGTTGCAAGTTGCATCCCAAGGACAAGTGGGGGACGGGCGGTGAAGACAAGCGCTCTGCTAGGGTCCAGCACCCCCGAGTCCAAAGATCTGCCGCCCCCCCGCTCCCGCCCCCCCCCCACACTGCTACCCCATCAGGATTTTCTTTTGTAGCGTCCTGTCCATCCTTTAAGAAGCCGGCCCATTTCGGCTGAGGCTGCTACCCTTGCACAAGCGACCTCTGCAGACAGAATAAGAACCCTGATGTCGCCATCTGCGCAGCCGAGTTGACTTTCTCCGCTTTCAGGGTCCTCCTGTGACTTCACTGAGACTGGGGACACAGCCCTGTGTCTTAGGAACCTGGGTGATGGAGTGAGATAAACCTCCTTGCCGTCCTGGGTCAATGGACCAGTTACCCCACGTGGTGCATTTCAGGCTCATCTTTTCTCACCTTGCCTGAAACCCCATCTTCAGAGGGCCTTCCTTGATTAATGAACGACAACTGGCGGGTAGTGAATCCCCTATATTCAAATTCTACAATTTTATTTTCACATATCACCTCCCCAAAATCAATTTCTTTGCTCACAATATCAAGGATTTCCTGGTAAGTTTGTGCGTGCTAGGTTTGCTCATAGTTTGCATTTTCTGTGTCTCCAGAATTACTGTGTCACAGATGTCGTTCTGCCAGAGGCATGTGACTATAGAGGGCGAGGTGAGGCCCCTTGCGCTCTGGGCTCTCTGCCGGGGGCCGCGGCCCTGCCCCGGCGTGCGGGGTGCGAGCTGTGCGTGCGGGTTCAGTACAGTTTAGGGCCGCCAGGATCTGAACCCCACAAGGTCTTGGTCAGAGTTTGGGGCCCTTGGGGGAACACGCGATCTGCTTAATTCCAAGCTTTCAGCTAAGCAAGGCGGGTGCTCTCTGTGAAGGCGCTTCAACGCCGTGTCAGGGCGAGGCCAGCGGCCGGGCTGAGTGCCCCCCACGGGAGACACCTGGGGGCCCCGCGGCTACGCCCAATCGGAGACACCTGGGGTCCTGGCGTAGGAAGGCCACGCGGAGGCTGCATCTGTGCCCGCGCGGCTCTGAGCGGGTGCGTGGGCGCCGTGCGCGTGCTGCCCGCAGCTCATGGGCGCCTGCGCGCGGCGCCCTCCCCAGTGGCGGGGGTCGGAACAGGGCAGGCGCCACAGGAGGGCGCTCCCCAAGGCGCACAGGCCCGCAGGGAGCGAGGGAGCAGCAACCGCCTGCCCGCGGCGGTGCTGTCCTGGGAACCCCTCAGGCCGCACGTGCACGAGGAGACCCGCTGCTGCGCGTTGGCAGTTTGCGGGCGCGGTCCCCGGGCTCTCCGAGGCCCTGGGGTTCTGGAGTCCGGCGCTGCAGCTCCTCGCGCCTGAGGCCGGCAGCCGCAGGCCCGCGGGCAGGTGAGTACCGCGCGTCGCCAGGTCTGTGGGGAACGGGTGGGCGTCCAGAGGGGCCCCGCAGTAGGAGCGGTCCCTTGGGTGCACAGGGTACCTCCTGCTTGCATCGCTGACCTGCCCAATGGCGCTTATTGCCCCTGAGGCTTGGTCCAGGGACACTTGGAGGCCTTGCTGAGGCGGGGCCTGGCCGGGGCAGGTGCGCCCTCACAGAACAATTACCTGGTTCCGGCGAAGCCTCGCATCCCAGGGTGGGTCAGCTGCAAGTGCTGTGAGGCTGTGGCGATTTGGGGTGGGCGAGCCCCTCCCTTGAGGCAGCGCAGGCGTTCACGATGCCCGCCCCCCACCTGGCCACCGGAGGGGTGCTTAGGCGTGCAGCCCAGTGTTGGGGGCCGGGACCTGGAACCCCGCAAGGGGTGCGGAAAGCCGTGGCGGGTCCTGGGTGAGCAAGGCATCTGCCTCATTCCAGGGCCTCGGGTGCTGAAGCCCAAGCCGTGGTCGGCCGGCTGACGCAGCGAGGTCCTGGACCCACGTTCACCATGAGGATGCGGTGAGCTAAGTCAGGAGGGACGCAAACCGAGTTCCAGATGGCACTGTGTGCTGGGCGATTCGCCCTCAGGGTTTCCCTCACGGTCTCCTCTGGTTCCGGATTTTGAAATGTAGTATTAGTGTGTGTGTATATACATATATATATTTTAAGGACCAAACTCTTCTTTCACCCAAATTCTTCCTCTGCTGGTAAAACCAGGGCAGGGTACAGCACGCACCACGTGTCAGGAGATAGGCAGACCTAGTTCGAAAGGGTCCCTCGGTTGCTGTGGTGAGCGACTTGGCATGATTTTTAAAGCAGGCGGAGCCTTTGCCTATTCATCCTATTCATCTATAAAGGTGGCGAAGCCTCCTGATGCCGGGGCAGGTGTTCAGGTGTTATACAGGTGCCCTGCCCTGGTGTCTGTTGGGAGAACCAGTGCCTCCACCGCCCAGAACAGCTGAGTGCTTGGGCAGGGGTGGCATGTCCCCTCCCCTACGTGATGCTCACTGACATGCGGTCACCTCCTTACATGTGCTCCCGGCAGGACTAAGGCTGAGCTGGGAAAAATTCCCTTCTCCCTTTTACACTCATTTCCCAGGCTCCGAGATTCGTATTCCTCTCTCTATTCACGCCCCTGCACCCCCTAACCCCCATTTAACTAAGCCTGGTTATTGCCTGTTTAAAAATGTGGTGTTTTGCATGTGTTTTGGGGGAGAAGGCATCTGAGAGCCAGCTCCCTAATCCCAAGAGAGCGCTCATCTCAGTCCTCCTGCCTTGCCGCTTGCTCTGTCCTCTGTCTCGGTGACGTCTCAAAGAGGGGCCACTCTTTTTTGTGACCTTCGGGAAGAGAGGAGAAGCCCTGCTAAGCACTCGCAGGACCAGCCCAGGACGGCAGGGTGACAACGTTAGAAAAAGAGAGTGACTGTATTTTTAGAAACTGAGAATCCAAGGGCAAAGCAGATGCTCGGCATCCGTTTTCATGGAGAGATTCAGTCCGGTAGCTTTAGCGTCACAGAGGAGGACTCTAGTTTGGGCAGTCCTAAGGGACACTTCGGTGTCCCTCACTAGGGCAGCCCCACGTTTGACAGGTGGTTTAAGCTCCCAGAGTCATATGAGATGGCTTTTAAAATGATTATTTAAGTCTAATCCCAAACATCTTTCCGGTCCCTTGCCTTGATAAGCAGTGTATTTTTCTTCCTGTAAGAAGCAATTCTGATGTGGCAAAGAAAATGCAATAAAGAAAATGAAAACAAAGAAACTGCTTTCAATCCTCCCACTTTGCATAACTATTTTTGTTTGGCCGTATCCTCCTTACGTACACATATATCTTTTTAATTGCAATTAATCTGAATATTATTTTGAAATGTAGTATGCTTATTTAATTTTGTACTATGTGGTTTTCTTCGTGTTTCTACAGACTTTCTATTATAATTTTAATTTCTGTGTAGTATTCCATCTCGTTCATGCACCGAGATTTATTAAATCCTTATGAGACTGTTGGACTTAATTAGCTTTCAACAGATATTTCTGAAACCGTGGCGTCGGCCTGGCACCGTGCAAGGCTGTCCTTCTCATGCCGCAGTGAACAGCTTTTTGCCCCTGTGTATTTTTTTTTCCCTCTGTTTTATCAGGTTCATTTCCTTGAAGTGGGTTGACTGGGCCTAAAATTGTGAATTTGTCACCCTTGCTTTGCAGTAACCATCCAAAACGATTGCACTCATTTATCTTGTGACAAGCAACAAAGGAGTCCACTGATTTTTACCATATGCCCACTAGCAGTTTTTACTGCCCCGTCCCCCAAAGGCATAATTTCCTTTTCCACAAAACTCCAAAATGGCCGGGAAAGTAGGGCTTAATTCCCCTTGGTCATTTGTTCTCAGACTCTGCTTAAGTAACTGGCAGTGGGGGTGGGGTTGGGGCGGGGGGGGTGGTGGTGAGTGTCTTAATCGGTTAATTTTATGTCCCTTCACTGCATAGGGTGCATCTCTTTTTTCCCCTTAAGTCAAGGGGAAATGTTTAGCCTTTGACTCAGATTCATATCACCTCTTTGCTTTAACACCTCCAAGAAGTTTCTTGAAAACAGACCATATGAAGAGAGAGGGGTGAGCTGGTGGGGGGGTTTGTGGGTGGTGGCGTGAAGTTACGCAATGACTTAAAACGGACCAGCACCAAGTGGGTGGGGGTGGGGAAGCCAGGTCTAGTACCTGGCTTGTGAGCTTCCCCCCTGGAGCCTTCACTCAGGATGCTGTCTGCAGAAGGAGCTTTGAAAGAAAGGGAGAGAATATTACCCTCATACGTAGGGGAGAGCATGGCAGGGAAAGGTCTTAGCAGCAGAGAGAGCTTCTAAAAAGTGCTGAGCATGATAGAAAAGGGTTTTGAAATCTTGTTTGGATCCAGAAATCCTCACTCTGCAGAGACGTTGACTCAAGGTGAAAAAAAAAAATTAATCTTCTCTTGTGATTCTTTTATGATGTTTACGCATGCTTCTTTTCCCCCAGTGGATTCAGAAAGGGTCTGGTGCAAGTTTCATTTTCTCCAGAAGGGAGAGCAGAGAAATACGAAGAGAGAGCCTGTCTCTGCTTGGGCAAGGCCGTGGCCGGCTCTGCGGAAGGAACTCGTGGATGTGAGTTTAGAGCTTTTTGCAAAAAAAAAAAAACACTGAGAAATCACAGCGAGCTAGCTGCAGGCAGATAAGCTATTGACAGAGATCACATCCAAAAACCCATTCTTTAGTGATTCTGAATATTTTGAAATGGATGCAGTGATCGCTTCCTACGGGAAGAAAATAAAAGCACATCACCCGGCTTTTTGAAACGGGGCAGCTCATTGCGGGCTCGGGGAACGTGTATTGCCGTGTGCGCTCGCTGGTTTGCAGAAGTCCGCTCCGCGCGTTCCTGGCGGAGGAGCGTGTGATGTTTGGACTCCGTTCTTGTCAGATGTACCCAGATCTGTTGGCACAGACAGTACACTTTCTCAGCCTGTAGGATGATCTCTGGTTGAGGAAGAACACTCTGTCCTTGACCTTGGCTTTGTCTTGTTTAAGAATTTTATCCATAGCTTGACTGAAGCAAGAAACGTTTTATCATCCAGCAGAGACAGAGCTCAGAGGAACCTAGTAGCAATGATGGCAGGACCGAGATTTGAAAAGAATTTCGGTGACCTGGAATAATAGGCTGAAATTAACAGGATAAAGTTAAAACTTCAAAGATTAAAAAACAAAACAAAACAAAACCCAACACATTTGTCTAAATCTAGAGTGAGAATTGTTCCTGGAAGGAAGATCTAGAAGTAATGACACAGCCATTGAAGGGATCCTAAGAATTTAGAGGTGCAGAGTCTAGATCAGGGGTCCCCAACCCCTGGGCTGTGGACCAGTACTGGTCTGTGGCCTGTCAGGAACCGGGCGGCACAGTGGCTGGTGAGCGAGTGGAGCTTCATCTGTATTCACAGCCGCAACTCAGCGCCAGCATCACCGCCTCAGCCCCGCCTCAGATCCTCAGACACTAGATTCCTAGAGCAGCGCCGGTCCCTGGTGCCAGAAAGGTTGGGGACCGCTGGCCTAGGTGACGTGTGGAGACGTCGGCCCGTGCACACTCCAGCCTGGGGGCCAGTGCACACTTGCCACCTCAGGATGACTCTGAGTCACCAGTGTGGTCAGAGCAGGTCGCCAGCAAACAAAACCCAGAAAGTAGGGGTGTTTTATGGATATGGAGATATCTCAATGTAATAAAATAGCCCAGAAATGTGTATCTATCTATCTATCTATCTATCTATCTATCTATCTATCTATCTATCTATCTATTTTTATGCCATTTCCGTACTATGTTGATGATCATAGTTTTGTCATGTAGTTTGAAATCAGGGAGTGTAATACCTCATTGTTTCTTTCTTGAAGTTTCCTTGGCTGTTCAGGCCTCTTGTGGTTCCATATAAATTTTAGGATTAGTTGTGCTCGTTCTGAGAAGAAGGTTACTGCTCTTTTGTAGGAACTGCACTGAATCTGTATGTCGCTTTGGGTGGGAAGGACGTTTTCACAATACTAATCCTTCCAATGGAGGAGCATGGCATAGCTTTCTGTTTATTTGTATCCTCTTCAATGTCTTCAGGGTCTTACAGTTTTTGGGTCTTTCACCGCTTCAAATTTGTTCCTAAGTGTTTTATGCTTTTTGATGCAACTGTAAATGGGATTGTTTTAACTTCCCCTTCTGATAGTTTCTGACTGGTGTAGAGCAATGTGACAGATCTCTGTCTGTCGATCTTGTACCCTGCTCATTAGTGAATTCGTGGATCAGTTCGGAGAGTTTCCTCAGTGGAGTCCTTCGGGTCTCCTCTATGTGGTGGTCCGTCATCTGCAAATAGTAGCTGTACTGCTTTTCTGATTTTGATGCCTTCGATTACTTGTTTTCCGCTGTGCCCAGGACGCCCAGTACTACGTTAGATAGAAGTGGCGAGTGTGGACAGACTTGTCGTGTTCGTGATCTTAGAGGAAAGTCAGCTCTTCACGAGTGAAGGTGTCACCTGTGGGTTTGTCACATGTGGCCTTTACTACGTGAAGGTAGGTCCTCCGTACCCACTTTGTTGAGCGTTTCTCTCCTGAGAGGATGGTTTTTGTCAAAGATGTGGAGCGTTTCCTGAGATACGACTTTTATCCTTCATTCTCTGTTGCATCACATTAATTGGTTTATGGATGTTGAACCATCCTTGCGTGCCTGCCATAGATGACACCGGGTCTTCATGGTGCCCTGCAGCTTCCGAGTAGCAACGTGGTCTGATAACGTGATACAAGTCATCACTGGTCAAGAAGTACAACCGAGCAGCTGCTGAGCCCGCTGACAGTGGTGCCAAGTAGGACTCCTTTGGGAGAGAATAATAGAAGTGACTCTGGGCTTGCAGCTCACTGGGAAGCTGGAGCGGCTGGCCTGACGGACAGGTGGGGACCTGGTGGGCTGCTGGGGCCTGAGAGGTCATGATGCTGGGTGACACACGTCACTGGCTTCTGCAGTGTGAAAGGGCTGGACTCTCTCTGATGGGGACTCACAGAATAGCAAGGTCTCCCACATAGGGAGTGGATCCCCTGCTGGACAGTTGGAGAGTGTGGCAAGTGTCTCATGTCCCCTCATGTCCAGTGAGCTCCAGGTGCTGTGAGGACAGTGCCCGGCCGGCAGCCTCTCCTTCGGCTATGTCTTCCTCTCTCGGTCATCTCTGCTGGTGATGTGCAGTGTGTCTCTTTGTGGGCCACAGTCGAGGGCTGGCGTGAGGTTGCTCCGTCCTCCCCGCAACCTGAATGGCCTCGTAATGTTGGTCCCAGCGCTGTGACCTTGAGGCGATCGCTGTCGCGTTGGAGAGAGCACCAGACGCCACGACCCGGCCGTTCGCACACGACATTTCTTTTAACCCTCACGTCCTTGAGGAAGTTTTTTTTTTTTTCCAGGTTGTAAGTAGGGAAACTGAGGCCTGTCAATGCAGAGTCTGTCTGCCAAGGTCGCAGCGTGCGGGAGGGTGGGGCTGGGGTTTGTGGGCCTTTGTCCGAGTTCAAGGTCAGCACTCTCCCAGGGGCTCGCACCTCTCACCCTCACGAGACGCCAAGACGAGACCCTCAGACTGGACCTGGACCTTCTCTGACTTCATCGAGTGAAATGTTGACTTTAAAGTAAAGAACCTCCTGGACGGTGAGACCGGTGTCACCCAGGCCCCCAGCCCAGCCGCGTGGGCAGCGCCCTGGTCAAGGTGCAGCCCGAGCAGGAGGCTGCTGGTGTCGTCCCGACGTGTCCCGGCCACAGCCTTTCTCACCCGTGCAACGTGGCACCTGCTTCCCGCCCCCCCCACGTCTAGTCTCTGCTGGTCTTGATGTTCCCCCCTCCCCTCCCCCCTTCCCCCCTTTCTCCTTTTCTTTTGCTGTCTTTCTCCTTCTAGCTTAGCCATATTCCCTTTCTTTCCCCACTTTGCCCAGATGCCTTAGGGAACACGCCCTCCTTCACTTTTGGTTTTTTTTGGTCTCCTGTTTTCCCTTTTCATTTGTTTAGCCCGTTTGGGGACAGGAGAAGACACAAAAGGATTCTCGTCGTCACCCCTAAGTGACAGGTATTCCCGCCAGTGTGCCCTTGTGAAGGAAAGTTCTGGTCTGTGGCGGTAGGTACCAGACAGCTGGGGCAGTGGACCACCCAGGCCTCCAGAGGACCGCCCAGGCCTCCAGAGGACTGCCTAGGCCTCCAGGGGCCCCTTCCTCGCCTTCTGCTCCGGCTCTGGACCCCAGTGAGCAGACACCGTCCTCGGCGAGGGGCTGCGGGCTGAGACCTGGAGGCAGAAAAGCAGTGACAGATCGTTCGTGCGGGGGGAGCCAGCCGCGGCTGGCCTCTAAGGCGCTCTCCATCCGATTCCACTCATCCTTTCGAGGAGTCACTTCCTCATGTCCATTCCTGATATCACACTTGCGGCCCCCTCCGCGGGACGCTGTTTCTTTTTGCAGATGTGCACCGGTTCAGCTACATTTTGGGTGGAAATAAGCTTTCGCAGGTGGTTTTGGAACCCAGCCACCTTTCATAAGAATAATTCTATGGGGAAATGCGTTTCGAGTTCCTCAGAACTGACTTAGACACCAACGGTGCCCGGCCCGTCAGTGGGGGAGGGCTGCTCAAAATCGCGCTAGCCTGACTTTGGCCAAAAGAAATCTGTATCTTGCACCATCTCACGTGGGGTGGGGGTGGAGGGGGGTGGGAAGGAAGCGCTGCACTTGACCTTGTCATGACTCTGAGAAATCCCCAGGCTGGAAACGGTGCTCAGAAAGGTGGAGACAGGTTTCTAAACGGGTCCTCTTATCTCTCCCCAGCGCTTGCTGCGACCTTCGACCTTCGAGGTTTGGCTCTCTGCCTGTCCTCCTGTCATGGCCCCTTCTGCCACCTTGCCTGGCTCCTGCCCCTCTTTGTCTGGGACACTTTCCTTTACCCTTCTGTCTGTAGAAGTCCATGAAAGTAGTGGCCTGGGGATGAGTGTAGCTGAGGGCTGGGGCCTTGCTGATGCGGGCGGGTGTGGCTATGACGATGACTGCACGTGACGGAAGGCTCAAGGCTCGTGCGGGCGAAGCAGAGAGAAGGGGCCGGTCCATAGATCCTTCTCCTTCGCATCTCCTTTCAGCTGTGACTTTTTGGTGGTCTCAGTGATGGGGCCCAGGGTGTATGGGGGCCAGGCGGGGAGGCAGGAGGGAGAGGCTCAGTGGAAGGGGCCTCGGGGCACCGGGGAGAAGCCCGTGTTCCCGACAAGGAGACAGTGCTGACGTGTGGGCATCGGTGCAGGCAGGGTCTGAGGCGATGAGTGTGGCGGGAGCCACGTGCACAGGCCGTCTGTGCAGGCATACGGGGACGGTCCAGGCCCCCGGGGCTCAGGATGACTGGGGAAAGTTGCATGACGGAGCCAATTCCGGCCTTGGTTCCTGGAAAGGCAGAGGACGTCGGATTTGCAGAGGAGAGAAGCCATGTGGGGGAGGAGAGCAGCCAGCTAACGGAGGAACAGGGAGTGGGCCTGTTTCACTGGTACAGGGGAGGGTGAGTCCCCCCGATGGGACCTCGGGAGTCAGGAGCTGGCCAGGTGATGGCACGCGGTCCTGTTGGCCTGCCGGGAGGTGTGCCGTGGCCGGAGTTGGGTCAGAGCCTCTGAGCAGACTCAGATATTTCCAGGGTGGGAAGAATCCTCAGAGACCATAAAGGTCAAGCACCTCGTTTTACAGGTGGGGAAACTGAGGCCTACAGAGGCAAGAAGGCTGTGTGATGGGTCCACGGACGGCCAGGTCTCCGATGCCACCCCGTGGTCCAGGGGTCCCGCCCTTAATGCTTCAGGTCCCATGTGCTTTGGGACATCGCGGTTTTGCAGACGAGGGTCAGGTCTGTCCTTTGCTGCCCGTCTGGTGGACCAGGCTTGGCCGGTGCCCCTGCCCTCCGGCCGTCCACCTGGGAACTGAATGTCCTTGGGAGAGGCAGAGGAAGAGCTGCCCTCTTCCTTCCGAGAGCTGAATCCGAACCAGGATTGTGCCTGGCACAGCCGGGCATGTGGCTGGGGACTCGTTTATCACACAGCTTAGACATTTGTTCTTTCATCCAATATTTATCGAGCACAGAGCAGGGGCGCACGCTGCACGGCCTGCTGAGCAGACACTGGGTTTCCTAGGCTAGTGGAAGACAGGCGGTCAGGACGTGGCTTTGGCAGTGCCGTGGGGGATGTGGGGACCAGGCAGCCGTGGGGATGCAGGGAGAGGCCGCTGACCCAGTGTGGGCCGGGGCGAGTGGGGAAGGACGTCCAGGCAGAAGAAAAGTCCAAATCAAGGTGACGTGGGGAGGGAGGTGGAGCTGGGGACGGGGACAGGGCGACATCGGGGGCTGCCCTTGGCGGCTCGTCCGGTGCTGCCGCGGGGTGGGAAGCTGGGGGCCAAGGGGCCGACCCAGGAGGGTGCCGTGGTCAGTGCCTCACAGCCGAAGTTCCCAAACACCCACAGCGCCCTGGAAGTGTCAGTGAATGAATGAATGCACGCACGCACGCACGCACACATGCCTGCATTGCACAGCCGAGGTCCTGCCAAGTCCGCCCTATAGCTGGGCATGTTGAAGACATGACAGACCAACAGATCCAGGGCTCATAGGTGTGCGCAGAGGTTTGCGTTTTGGGTGGGCATCTTTCCTGCTCCGAAGGGGTGGTCGCTTCTGAGACAGGCCGCGTCCCTCTGAGCTACTGCTGCTCTTAAAACGGAGATGAGCAATGGATCTTTCGGGTTGAAAGCCCACAGTCTTGCAAGAAACTCCAATTGAGCTGCCGAGCTGCTGTGGGGGGTGGGGCGGAGGCTGCGCCCCCTCCCTGCTGCGGGCTGACTCACGCTCCTCTGTGACAGACAGATTGCGCCTTGCGTGGGAGCCGCTAGGCCGGGCACAAAGCTGTTCCCAGAGTTACAGGAACTACAGCCTGCCGAAGGGAACAATTGTTCTAAGTTGTTCTTTTAATGACTCTTTATTTTTGTTATCATTTTGTTCATGGGGACCTAACAGGGACAGCAGGTCCCACTGTCTTCAGAAGATGTTTGCTTTCCTCCTCGGGGGCACTTGGTCTCTTGGCTCGGAATCCTGCACCCTGTGGTGTCCGGTGGGGCCTGACCTCTTGGGCCTGCGTGTCTGGCAGAAGCCTTGGGCTAAACTCCCTCTGTAAGGCTGCTGCCTTGGGGTCAGACTCTCTGGGCGTCTTCCCGCATCAGATGGTGGCACCCAGAGGCTGATGGCTTGGCAAGGCCAGGAAGACACATTATTGGCTCGTTATCTCCAGGATGCATCAGAACAGAGCTGACAGCTGTCACGGTCGCCAGGGGCAACCAGAAGGACAGCTAGTGTGTGCATTTTTTTGACCCCAGGTGCCCAGGCTGAAAGTGCATCTCCCCAGGAAGAGACCTGGCTGGCAGGGGTCCTCACGGCTTGTGTGTGGACCCCTCAACCCCAGGCGATTGCTTTCGGTTCTCCTCTGTGGGGGACGTGATAACAGTGAGATGTCTAACCATTCCTAGTTTGCAAAACTCTGGTAGTGTCTTGTGGCCACCGATAAAGCAGGTGACATTCAGGTCAGTTTTTATTGTGTGAACGTGACGGAGAGAGGGCTGTCAGGGCAGCGAGATCTTCGCTGGGTGCTGAGCAGAGCCTAGCTGTGTGCAGTGCCCCACCGGCTCGTTGACCAGTCCAGTAAACAACCGCCGAGTGCTTTGGGGGACTCGGGCAAGAAAGTGAAAGGTTGGCCCAGCTTCAAGGAGCTCACAGACAACAAAGGATTTGATGCAGGTGCCGAGAACTCAGCTTCCTGATACAGAAAGCGGAGGTAATAAGAATCTAAACGCCCCTGGGTCCACTGCAGCGTTACGTAGAGTAGCCGGGACGTGGAGCCAGCCTAGGAGTCCACTGACAGATGAGTGGATAAACAGTGGAATACGACTCAGCGTGTAAAAGAATGAAACCTTGCCATTCGCGACAACAGGGATGGGCCTAGAGGGTGTATGCTGAGCGAAGCAAGTCAGACAGAGACAGACAAATATACGACTTCACTTTTATGTGGAATCTAAAAAAAAAAAAAAGAATGATACAAATGAACAAACGAAACTGAAACAGAAACGGCTCATGATGCAGAGAACAAACCGAGGAGGCCAGAGGGGAGGGGATGGGGGATGGGTGACAAGGTGACAGGGACAAAGAGTCTTTGTCCTCTGAAGTCCCTGCAGACCTCGCACTAGGAAATTTGTAAGCCTCAGGGCGCAGCGCGTAGCATGGAGAAAGTCGCTAACAGCATCGCGACTTTGGTGACAGATGGCTGCCACTTATCGAGGTGGCCGCGCGAGTTGGCATGATACAGTGTGTCGCCTTTTCCTGTCGATTTCTTTCACTTAGTATACATTTAAGGCTCCTCTGTGTCTTCACGGCTTGGTAGCTCGCTTCTTTTCAGGATAGAATAATATTCCATTGTCTGGATTACTTGTCGTTTACCCACGCGCCGACGGAAGGACATCTTGGTGGCTCCCGAGTTTCAGCAATGGGGAGAAAGCCGCTGTGGACATCCCCCATCCAGGCGTCTGTCCGGCTTTGCAGCGCTGTGCTTTCTTTGGTGGTCATGGCCCTTCTCGCCTCTGCCGGCCGGAACGATGCCTGGGAGGTGACGGGCCCCAGAAGGGCGGCGGGGTCCACGGCCCAGGCCTCTGGTTCAGAGTTCACTGCCTTTCTCCAGGCCTCGGCTTCTGCGCTTTACACAGCGGCACTTGACCTGAAAACCAGTCTTAACGCATTGTCAAGTGCAAATGCTGTGTGTGTGTGTGTGTGTGTGTGTGCGCGGTGCATGTGCGCGCGCACACGCGGGCATTGTTCTTAGTGACTCCACTTCGTCACTCTCCTGGCTCGTGTAAAACCAAGCTGCGGTTTCTTAGCTAGGCTCCTGCCCCCAGGCTAGTTCTGCTCTGCTACCCCATGCTCAGGTACGTCCGGTGTGAGTACAGGAGCTTCTCTGTTTGACCGGCGGGCATCTGAGGCCAAGTTCTACGTCTGTGTGCCTTTTGCAGCACGTAGCATGGTGAAGCAGGCAGGGACGTGCCTGTACGTGTGCTGTTGGCATCCCATCCTCTCCCTGAGCCGAGGGGCAGCTGGCCTCAGACACAGCGGTGTGTTGACCCATAGGCCAGCGGTAGGGATGGTGGAGGGAGGCAGGAAGTTCCCCCTCAGAAAGGAGTGTAGAGGAACGTGACTGGGGACACAGTACCTCACTGACCATGGGGATGCGCTCATCTTCGTGTTGTGCCAAACGTCTCCCGTTACATCCAAACTTGGTTCACCACAAAACATCAGGAACACCAAAGGCCCCGTGGAAGACCATCCGGTTGGCGAGAAGCAGAGCTGAGCCGTCCCAAAAGCAAGTGACTCAAGGCTAAATTGGTTGCTCTTTGGGTAAAAACAATAGTGGTTGTGTCCGGTGGCGAGAAGCCAGCTCCGAGGCTTCCGGAAGCGGACGGCGGCCCTTCTCGCTCGAGTGGTTCTGGGCTGAGTCTGATGGGAGGCCGGCCGCCCAGCAAACCAGCCGCTTTGGCCGCCTGCCTGAAAACGTTCGACTGATAATTTTACGATCGAAGCGAATGGCGTAGGTAGGGAAAGATCCCACGTTATGTCTGGCTTTACAGGTGATGTTCTCCCGGTTTCGGTTTGTTCATTTCTGAGATCGCTTCCCCCCCTCTTCGTTTTTTAAAAGTCAGAAGCCCTTTTCACACTTAATGAGGACATACGGCCACGTCGAGGCAAGGTTCTGAGCTGGGTGGGTTTGTGATAAATGCCCGTTTACGTTGCAATCCTTTGGAGATATCGGGTTAAGGGGTTGCAAAAGGAAACTTGGACCGTCAGTGGGACAGATCTTCCTAGGTCTGCTTATGACATCGACCTTTTGCTGCTTTCTTAGTCACCTTCGTGTGTGTTGCTCCTTGGCAGAGGTTGGCTGAATATATCCTTTTCTGAGTCAGAATGCCTTCGGCGGTTCTTAATCGCTTATTTTTGGGGCTGACACAGACCTGGATTCTTTGGACGCTCGTGAGCGCGGAGCACTGTCTCCCGAAAAGGGCTGTGTATGATTCTTTTAGGAAGCGCAAGGTATGGGCAGCAGCTAAAGACCCCACCTTGTTTTCAAGCTAAAGACCCCACCTTGTTTTCGTACTGAGAACTTAAATCGTCAGCCACACCCTTCTCCACCCTTCTGCTGACCCCTTCTCTTCCCAAATCGGAGGATGCAGGGAGCGGGGGCGAGGGCACAGCTGGGAGGAGCAGACTGTCCCCTCGGACGCCGTGTCCGTAACCGTGGCCGTGCAGGCCAGAGCCTCGTGTCATCCAAGCCACGTTAAGTCGTGAATTCACTTCACACGAGCCCTGAGCGCGCGCACGCCACAGGCTGAGATCTGAGGGGGGGGCGGGCCTGAGATGGGGTCCCTCGCGGAATGCGGGTCTCGGGGTGGCACTCGGCTAGGAACAGGTGGTGAAGGAGCGGGTCTGGGCGCCTCTGCGAGTCCCGATGACGTCTTGGAACCCCGCTGCCTCCTCGCAGAGGCAGGACGCTTCTCTTACGAGGAAGCGAGTGACAGAATTTCTCAGCGACGACAACTCACGAACACATGACTCATCCGCAGTGACGGTCCCCCCCGGACTTCTCCGTAAGTTTCTGAGGGTGGGAGGATCACGTGGCCACGTACGTTCCTGGACCTGCACTGGCATGTTTGAGTGTTGGCACGTTTGGCAGGGAGACCCAAACTGCCCTGCACAGTAGGCCGTGCCAGTTCCCTAAATCGGGGAGATTCCTGTCATTTAGGAAAGACGAGGACTATTCAGCGATGAATTCTGCAGGAAGTGTTGCTGTTTCTTCACCCGGCCGCTGCCCGTGAGTTCTCCGGAGACCCCACTGCTGGCACGGTCACACCCGCTGGGGCATCTTCGAAGCACTGGTTTGGAATGTCACCCCTCGTCCTCCGGAAGCCTGGCCCCCACGCTCGCCTCCTGGCCTGTCGCTCCCCCTGCTCGGGGCCTGGGCCTCCGCTGCCGCTGGGCCCTCCTCTTTCCCCAGCTTCAGAGCCGGGCCACAGACAGATTTGCCCAGGCGCCATTCGCCACCCCCCGCCCCGATCCTTTCCGCTGTGTTTTGATGATCTGGCTAGAAGGCCACTAGGCAGACAAAGAGCGTCTACTAAAGGCAGCTCCCCTCTTCCTGTGTTTGCCGAGGTCGGGGTCGGGGGCCTTTTGGAGGCTGGAGAGGCTCAGGGCATTCATACAACCAGACAAAGGCCGCGAGCGCAGATGGACAGCGAGGGCCTTGCTTTCTGTGGTGTCCTCTCCCCTCAGTGACGCCAGAAGCAGCTGCCGTTGCCTTGGCAACTAAACCTTGGGCACACAGGCCGAGGTCAGGGCCGTCTTCTCACCGACGAGGAGCTAAACAGGCTGTCCCCAGAATGCACCTCAGTCGCAGGCGGACACGAGCCAGTGCCCACGCCCTCTGTAGGTGAGGCACGAGGGAGCAGGTGTCGTCGGACGACCTGAAGGACATGCAGGGGGGGGACTGAGAACGTGTTCTTTTCACACAAAAGCCGTCGTGCTCCACAAGCAGGAAACACCTGCTAACAGTTCTCTTCCGTCCCCTTGTTTCTCGTGCAAGTCATGTTGGAGCGTGCGGTGCGTCCCCCCGGGGTCCTGCGGCAGGGCCGGGGTGCTGCTGGTGGGCACTCTTGGGGGCCCGCATGGTGGGCGGGGGGCGGGGGGAAGCGCCTGCCTGAAGCCTAAAACTTCTCAGCCACCACCTTCCCCAGATGAATCCTCGTCTTCCCAGGCTCATTTTCTGGGTGGCCGCGGAGTTCGAGCCCGTCCCAAGAACTGGCCCAGGAGGGGAGGCGGGATTGGGTGGCAGCCAAACCCACGGGCATTCGCGTCACGCTGGCCGGCGGCTCAGCCGCTTCCTGGCCGCGTGCGCGTGACCCGATTAATGAACCTCACTGAGCTTCAGCATCTTTGCCTGTAAAATGACAACACTGCCCGCCCGGTGGCATTTCAAGGGATAAATGACACCGCACGTCTCAGTGGCTTAGCACAGTGCCTGGCACGTGATAGGCACTCAGATAAATGGCGGGGCTTTCTCCCTCTTAGAGCAGTCTTTAAAATGCTCCTGGCCCGGCCTGTGCACAGATGAGAAGAACGTGCCCCGCCGGCAGACGCCTGGGGGCAGGTGCGTGCTGCTCCCCCAGGCTGAGGCGAGGCCCGGGGCCACGGGCTCCCGTCCCCCCCACCCCACTTCTCAGTGTCTCTCTTTTTCTGGAGGGATCCTGGGAGGGTTAAGTCTCATAAATGAGAGGTAGAGGGGATTGACGTTCTGATCAGCCTGGACCCCGGGGAGTCGGGTGTGAGCTCAGCAGCCCGGGGCGCCTGTCCTGTCTGCCGCAAGCTGTGGGTGGCACTGGCTGCCCGGTTTTGTTTCTTCCTCCTCGTTGTCGTCGTCGTCATTTTTTAGGCTGGCTTGGAAGCTGGCCCTGGAGGAGCTGTGAGCTTCTTGCAGGGGCTGTAGGGTTTAGGAGCGTCTCACGTCGACTCTGAAGCCAGTGCCCGCCGATTCCTCCGAGGTGCAGCCATGGTGGGCGGGCGAGGCCTGGCACGCAGCACGTGGGCATGGCCCGTGTTCTCAGGGGCTCACACCGTAGCGCGGGGAGCAGAGAGAAGCCAAGAGGGCCTTTGCCCCTGTGCATTGACATGTCTGGTGGCCCCGAATGCTGGACGTTTTATGTGAGAAGCTCTGATAGCTCTGGATGATGTTAACTTTCTCCAGACGATTTATTTTGGCTCCCGCAGGCTGTTGTACCAGGGGTATGTATGGCCTTAATCGCGTTTGGGACTGAGATGAGTCAGAGCTGTGTTTTGGTTTTATGAGGACTGTTTGCGTCTTATTTACCTTCGCTTCTGGGAGCTAGCCCTTTGAGGCCGTGTTGGCAGAATAAGCCCCGCCCCCTCCCAAGGTGTCTGCATCCCAACGCCCGGACCCCATGGATAAGTCCGGGTACGTGGCAAAGAGGACTGAAGGTCAGCGGAGAATTAAACTTGCTAGTCAGCTCACTTTCAGATGGGGGAGCTTATCCTGGATTTTCTGGGTGGCCTCACTGTCATCACGGGGTCCTTACAAGTGGACGAGGGAGGTGGAAGAGGTCAGGGTGGTGCTCGGTGAGGACTGGACCTGTTCTTGCTGGCCTTGAGGTAAAGGACCACAGCCAAGGAGCAGGAGCAGCTTCTAGGAGCTGGAAAGCAAGGACACAGCTTCTGCCAGGGGCCGCAGGAGGCTCCCAGCCCTGCAGACTCCTCCACCTGTGTGCCGTGAGGCCCGTGTCAGGCTTCTCACCTAGGGAGCTGTCGACGACACGTTGTGCTGTTCGAAGCCACGAAACGTGAGTGATTTGCTGCAGTGAGACAGTGAAGTCTGAGTGCTTCCTTGAGCATCTCCTCGGTGGGGCTTCACTCTGCGTCCCGTCTCCACGGCACTGTGAGAGGTGAGGGCCCCGCCTCAGGTCTCAGCTCCTCGCCCAGCGTCCTGCCTGCGGCTCACAGGTTGGCACCCGCCTGGAGGGCAAGGCCTGAGCAGAATCCAGGAGCCCCTCTTTTCTGTAGGGCTCTGCTCCCCCAGATGTGGCTGCTCCGGGGCCCCGAGCTTGAGTCGATGTCTCTCAAGCCCCGTCATGCCGATCGGCTTCTCAGCACGTGGCCCCGTGTGGCAGAACTCATGGTAGCGGCTGGGTCACGATTGACTCTTACCGTGTTCAGGAAACCGGGTGCGTGTCATTCCCCTCCTGAGTCTCTGATGAGGGTTTCAGTGAGCTGATGTCCGGCTTCTCTTCCACCTCTTGTCACCTCTAATTCTGGGTCCCCTCTGAGCGCAGGAGGGCAGTGTGCTGGCTGGGCGTAGGGATCCCAGAAGTAGAACCCTGGCCCAGAAGATGCTTCAGGGTCACCATCGCATTGCTGAAATGAGGTCTATTTAGGAAATATTTAGAGAGCTGAGACGCATATTCTCCAACGAGGAGAAAGTCGAGAGAGGCAGGGAGCAAAGATTTCACTCTGGGTCTCATGAAACGCCGCGGCCGCGTCGCGAGCTCTGGCCTCTGCAAAAAGCCTCAACACGTTCTTGTCGGCACCGTTTGGTTAATTAATCCATGATTAATCAGAAAAGTTAATGGAATGTGCGGAACTTAACGCGCTAACATCGCGATGGATGAGGATCCTGGTGGTGTGGCAAGCTCGCTCACTTCAGTTATTTGCACAAGCTGTGATTTTAGGCCTGGCGATTGATTTTTTTTTTTTTTTTTTTTTTTGTAAGCAGCGTGGCAGTTGAACGGATGGCAGTGGCGTCCAGATTAAATAGGATGGAATTAGGTGGCATTTTGCAGGCTCTGCAATTCGATTTGTTTTCTGGGAAGGGAGTCAAGAGAAGAAAGCAATCAAAGCCGTGGGTTATATAAGCATTGGCCGAGGCCAGACTCCCCTCGTGGTTCTGCGGTCGATTTTGCCTCTCCGAGGGCCCCAGCGTAGTGCCCGGCGAGCACGTGATGTTTAACCAGCTGCGGACTGACTAAGTGCACGCACAGAGAGAGGGTTCCTCCACCCGCCTTGCCACACGTGTTCAGCAAATGACCCTGCTTAAGGTGCTGGGACTAAACGTGAGAAAGCCCGTCGCTGGCCTGGCTTCCAGCCTCTGCAGAGCGGCTGCACCCACAACGAGCTGATGAAGGAGAGGGGACCGGCCCCAGAGGGAGGGACAGAGCGCGGGGTCTCAGGTGGTTGGGGAGGATTTCACGGGGCCGGCGGTGCCCTCTGAGCTGGGTCTTTGAATATGGACAGGGGGTTGGGGGCCGCATTCCGCAGAGAGGGAGAGCGTGTGCGAGCGTGTGCGTGTATGTGCGTGCTGCGTGTGTGTGTGTGCACGTGTGTGTGTGTGGGGGGGATGGAGGTGTGAAAGCAGACAGCCTTAGATGAACTGCGTGTGTGGGAGTGGGGTGGGGTGGGGTCCTGGGGCTGGGAAAAGTCTCCAGGGCCAGTTTAGGGAGCCTGGGACCGAGCGGGGTGTCTTTGAAGGGTTTTCGGTGTGCGAGCGACATGGTCACATTCACGTTTCAGGCGTCGGCAGCAGGCGCCCGTGGCAGAGATGCGGGCTGTTCGGGGGTGACAGCAGGCCTGGCAGCGGGCAAGGAGGCCACGGGGTCGGGGTAGGAGGGCAGCTGTCTGGTCAAGTTAACTTCCTGAGCATCCTCAATTTCCCTGATCTGTCAAATGGGAAAAAGTCATTTCTCTCTCACAGGGTCATTTTGAGGGTTTGATGAGAAATTGCATGCAAAAACGAAAGTGTATCTTGCCTAGTATATAAGAAGCACTTAGTAAATATTAGTCGTTTATAATGTACCTGGGGAGGGGTGATGGGGCCCTGGCTCAGGCCGTGGGGGTGGAGGGGAGGGGTGCAGAGGGGAGCCTGCAGGAGGGCTTGCTGAGGGTGGGAGGCAGAGTTAGGCTGGGTCCTGCCCTGCGGCCATTACAGCCCTCAGACGAGGCCTTGGGGCACTTGACCTTGGGCTCTGCTGGACTCGCTGGAGTTCCCCACTGGAACTCGGCTTGCTGTCCTCGGAGCCCCACACACCCCTGAGGCTGCCCTTTGTCTGTCCAGCCGTAAAGGAACTACAGGCTTCTCTGCTTGTGAATCAGGGAGGGAGTTTGGGCGTGCTGATCGAGTAAGTTTTCAGGGTGGTCTTATTTGCGAGATGGTCCAAGAACACTGATGTTTGTTCGTTCATTCGTTGTTCATTCATTCATTCAACAACCTCTCCTTAGTGCTTCTCTGTGTGGGGGCGGGAGTGTGGTGGTGAGCTACACCAGGACTTGGGGATACAGTGGTAAGTAGGACATCTGAAATTCCTGCCCTAGTGGGGAGACGGAAGCGTTTCACGGAGTTTGGAGGCGTCTGTAGTGACGGTGCCGGGAGGACCATTGGCAGGGGAAGGGACAGCAATGTCTTCGGGAGGACACAGGTGGGGCCAGGAGCCACCTCCCCGGCTCTGAACCCAGGAGCCCGGCTGCGGGCACAGCTCAGAGGGCGCCGCCCCACTGCCCTCTGAGCCTGTGTGTCTGCGTCCGGGAGGGAAACGATCACGTGTCCACTCCATCTCCAAGGGGGGACAGTGAGGTCAGCCATTGTGGTCCCCAGGCTAATGGGATACGGCAGGCTCCTCCTGCTTGTACCCCTGCCTGGCGCATTGCCGTGTGCATGCGTGTGTGTGCGTGTGCGCGATCAGTGGGATGGGGCCCGGGGTGAGACGTGAAGGTGGGTGGTGAGGCGGACGTAGGTCTGGCTCCGCACACTTGCAATGCAACCCTCATTTGGCAGGGCTTTCCGTGACTCGGGTATATTATCTTCGTAGCTCACAGTTTCAAGGGACATTTGTGCAGATGAAATTGATCAGCAGCCGGAGGAAAATAGCCGTTGCCTAGGCAACCAGCTGATGACTCATCCTGGCTTTGAAGCCGCCAAAGCCGTGATACTGCGGTAATTTTCCAGATGCTTCGTCGGCCCTCCTCCTTCCCTGCTTGCTTGTTTCCCTCTCTCCATCCTTCATTTCTTTCTCTGCCCCCCACCGTCCCAGGCTGTCTGTGGGGCGTGCCTGGGTCCCGAGCTCTCTGAGGTGGGTGTGCAGAACCCCCCCCCCCCGCCAGCTACGTGGCCTGGTCTGCTGCTGCCGCTGCTGGCTGCCCCACGCAGGAAACGGCCAGGGGGCACAGGGCCTCCAAGATGCTCTCATGGCCCTTGGGCCGAGAAACCTCCAGGGAGCCCCGCACCTCTTCCTCTGACCCGAGCCCCCTGAGCGCACCCGTTTATCTCAGAGATCCGCAGGGCAATGCTTTGAGGGGAGACGGCTGCCTCTTGGGCCTCCCAAGTCAAGTGTGTGAGGATGCGGAATGCTTAAAGCTTACAGATCTCGCCTTGGACAGCCTCCCTGTCCTCGTGGTCTGGCCGCCGTTGCTACCGCCTTAATGATCCATCATAATCCTCTCTAAACGCAAAGGAATAGAGGCCTGAACCCGCCCTTACAAGGCATTCGCAACCTAACAGGGGTTCTGGAGGCAAAAGAGTTCAAGGGCCATGGGAAAGTCCGCCCTTCAGAAGCGGGCCTGGCCTGGCGCTCGGGCAGGCTCTGTCCTTGAGGGGTCTTTTCCCTCTACTTGCATGATGCGTGTGGCCCCGGTCACTGCTGATGCTGACTGCAACCTTCTTTATGCTGGATGCAAGTTGGTGCCTCCATCCTGTATCCCACCCCCATCCATGCCCGTGCACTGCACACATGCGTGCGCACACACGTGCGCACACACACACCCCATCTCGAGCAGCAGCGGCAGCCGAGGGGGAAACAGCAGACCCCCGTGGTGAAGGCTGGGCCCCTCGCTTTTGTTTCCCAGGCCTGCGGCGTGCAGAGCATGGCAGCAGGCAAGGGGCTGGGTGTCTGCCTGCTCTCAATAGCTTACTGTCAGAAGGGCGTAGGTCAAGGGGGCACGTGCTTCTCTGGGAAGAGGGTGCTGGGTACAGTGGCCCGGGACCGTTACTGCGCTGGCCTGTTTCACTGGTCAGCTGCCTCCGGCCTGTGGGGTCGTTCTCGTTGGTGCTTCTTCTGCCCCACCTCATTGTCACTCCACTTTGGGGTGACCAGGGGCACGGACAGATGCTCATTCCTTATCCCCGCCTGAAGGATGCTCTCGTCTGGTCTGGACTCCCGGTGGGCCATCTGCCTGGGAGGGGGCCACATAGCCCTTCCACCCGGCTCTCAGCACGGACAGCTCGCGGATGCAGATGCCCGAGGCCTCTGTGGTGGGTGAGCCGGGGGGCACCAGGGCTCCAGCTGGGCCGGACCGTGCAGGGAGCTGTGCTTCTCACAAGGCAGCCCATTCCACTGTCGAACCGATTTTGTTGTTCATTTATTTGTTCATTTATCGAGCGGTTCCTCGATGGGATAAAGATGGCGTGTGCCCCGGCATGCTGGACGCTGGAGTCGCGATGGAGAGCAACAGAGACCATCCCGCCATGTGGGGTTGCGCTCAGTGGACGAGGACGCAGAGTCAGGGGCACAGCTCAGGTGGCGCTGTGGTCACCCTCAGAGGAGGGGGACAGACGAGAGCTGTGAGGCCGAAAGGCAGGGACTCCAGTCCAGCGGAGGTGGGAGGGGGCCGGGGAAGTCCAGGGTAGCCGGGTGGGCTGCGGTGGCTCAGGGGTGGGCGTGGGCAGAAGGGGGCCCCGCCGGGAGAAGCACCCTGAGGGAGGCGGCTGCATGGGTCTGAGAAGTGGGGGTGGCCAGGGGGCTGGCGAACCCAGCACAGCATGGGGAAGTGCGCAGGTGCGGCGGGGGCGGGGGCGAGGCTTCCAGGACCCCACGTGGAGGCGCCTGGACCCCCAAGTGCCCGCAGGTGGGGAGCAAGGATGGTTTCTCTGCTCCCTCCTCCCCCTTTTTTTCTGTGGGGGAGTTGGCATTTAATTTGGTCTTCCTCGGGGACTGCCGAAAAGCAGAAATTACAGTTTCAAAGCTTAGTGTGGGATAAAAATGCAAATGGCATTGTTTGAGTAAGTGCGCTTAGATTCGCGACCATTCATGGCCTCCAGGAGTGTCGGGGTGGCCTGGACGCTCTTGGTGCTTGTAGCAGCAGGGACAGAAGGAACCTGGGCGCCCTGCAGTGACCTGGACTCCCCTGCCACCTCTTCTGGCCTCTGCAGTCATGTCCCTTGTCTTCCTGGCCACCGGCCACCGTGTGCTCTGCTGGTGATGCTGGCTGTGGCTTGCTGCTCTGCACCCTGGAGCCCCTGTCCCCCCTCACGCCCCCGTTCATCTCTGTCTCCCTCATGGCCCCTCCCCCACTCCTTCCCTTCGAGTGGTCAGAGCCCAGGAATTACCCGCTGGATGACTCAGCCTCACCCCAGCTCTTGCTACCTTTCTGTTTTGTCTTCTAAACAGCCTTTGCAGAGGGAACCTTCTCTGTACGCTGCAGACTCCTGCGGTCTGGGCAGCCAGTCCAGTGGATGAGCCAGAGGGGACGAAGGCACTTAGGAAGCCCTCCCTCGCATGGCCGTTGGTTTGTGTGAAACCTGGACGTGTCCCTCCTTCCCTAGCTGGCTGGCGTGCCTACCCCCAGCCCTGAGCCCTGATGCCCCCACCAGACAGATGCTCTGGCCATCTTGGACTAAGCTGCTTTCTGTGGGAAGGCGGAAGATAAAAGTGTGTGCGGGTGGGGTATGTTTCCCATAGGATCCCTGTCACTACGCTATTATAAGGATTTGGGGTTTTTTTCCTAAGCTCATTAAGAAATCACTGGAGCACGTTTAGCGGAGTGGTAGCTTCAGATTTGCAGCTTCACAGAGATTGTGGTGGCTGCTGTGGGAAGTGGGTTCGGCAGGTAAGCCACACGCAGGCAGGTCCGGCGTCAGGTAGCAGTGCAGGAGAGAGAGGCGCCCTTGAGAGAGGCTTAGGAGACTGGGGGACAGGATTGAAGAAGGACCAGATGTGAGGTCAGGGAAGGTATTTCCGAAGAAAGCACCTCACTTCCTGCCTTATGTGCCTGGAGAGGCTTTGGGACATTTACTGAAAGGGGCATGAACAGCAGGAGACCCCCCGATTTATAGAGTGAGAGGGTGCTAATAAGTCCAGTAGGGCTTTTGGAGTTTAACGTGTCTTTGAGAATGCATGTGGGGTGAGTCTGGAGCCCGGGAGGGGAGGGATGTAGAGGTCGGCAGAGGGGTTAGTGTGAAGACCAAGTTTTCCCATCCCTGGAAGGTCTTCGGCACATCAAACACGCCATCCTGAGGCCGTGACGCAGTGACAAGGACAAGCGAAGGCTTCCTTTCAGTTGCCCTTGTGCTCAAGTTTAGGAGACTCTGTGCAGGGAGAGTGAGGTTACGAGCCTAGCTTCGGAGACCTGGGAGGTCCAGGGACACCCATTATAAGCTTTGCCGGCATTAGAGAGGAGTTAATCGTACGCAAGTAATAAATATTTGAAAAGCACAGTCATTTTAAAGCATCTAGAGCACTTACTTTGGTTTGGTCCGGGAGGGAAACGTTAAAATGAAAAATTACAGGGGAAAAACTGAAAACGGCGACTGCGAACAGCAGTCCTCAGGTTAAGAAAACGCTGAAGACAGCATGCGAGCACCCTCCAGAACCCCCACACCTGCGTGCAGTGTTTGCACGCATCGCCCCGTGTCCTGGAGCGTAGCAGGATGGAGTTAGCGCGAGAGTATGCTTTCTCCTCTCAGGACTGGGGTTAAAGTTCGAAGCAGAGCACGGGAGGCGCTCAGCCCTACCTTGTGTGTTCAGAAGATCACGGCGAGTTCTGAGCAGCGTGGTCAGCAGTCGGGGTGCTTAAAACAAGGAGGGCTGGGGGAAGCCCATGAAAGCACCCCATGTCCATCCCGCACACGCTGGGTGACAGCCACGGCGACCTTGGCGGAAGGGCATGGAACAGCAGTGTCAGCGGGGAAGGGATTTCAAAGAAATCTGTACCCATGAATTGACTCTCATCCATCCACTCCGAGAAAATCCTTAGCAAAGTCCCAACTCTTCAGGAGACACTTATTTCAAGAGACTTGCCAAAATGTCAAGCAAATCCGCGCCCTGCAGGGCGGGCGTGGGTTGGTTCTGGGCTTCAGAAATGTTTGGGAAAGTGATGGGTTCTCAAGACGGAGCCTCAGGTGGGCACGCGGTTCCCTGGGAATGAGCTTTGTTGTGCCCCCTGTGAACCCGGCCTCTGAATCTGTCCGTGGCTTCCTCCCGACCCCGCAGGGTGGCCTTAGCTCCTCAGGGGACAGGGTGCTGCCTCGCCCCTGCCGCCCCACGGCCGGCTTTAACCCAGCCTCTGGGGCTGGCGTGTGCTTCCGCCGTGGGGCTCTCCCCCCGAATAGTGTTGAACTTCGTTCTTAGCTCTGTCTCAGATGCCTTGGCCCCAGGAGCACTGGACGCGCAGTCCTCATTTTCTCATCCTCCATGTGAGACAGAGCGTCGGGAGAGGAACCCTGGACCCTGGGTGTCTTGTCTGTGGCCTGTATGTCCCAGAGACTGAAGGTCCTTCGTGGGCAGGCGAGGGACCCGCACAGGCCTGGGCTGGAGGGACAGTGTGACCGCCTCAGAGGGGGGAAGACACCTCCCAGCTCAAGCTATAAACGGGGGTGGGGGGGATGGGGGGGCGGGCAGCCTTGGTGTGCGGGGGCCCATGTCACAGAGCAACACAGCCTGGGTGACTTCCTTTTGGAGATATAATGTATGCAAACTGCATGTCACCCTGAGGAGTGTGAGACTGGTTTTTCGTAAATTCAGTCGCATATCCATCACAACAATTGAGCTTAAACATTGCATCACCCCATAAAGAAAGCCTGTCCCCACTCTTCCTTATTCTCCATTCCCACCTGCCCCTAATCTGCTTTCCGTCTCCACGGATTTGCCCATCCTGCATGTTTTATATAAATGAAATCATGCAACATGCGGTCCTTAGGGTCTGGCTTCTTTCAGGTAGCACAATGTTTTCAAGGTTCATCTATGTCGTAGCCAGCGCCTGTGCTCCGTTCCTTTTCAGTGCAGTATACTATTCCATGGCATGGGCATACCACATTTTGTATATCCATTCATCAGTTGGACGTTTGGGTGGTTTACCCTGTTGGATATTGTAAATAATGCTGCTATGAATATTTGTGTGCGAGTTGTTGAGTGGACCTATGTCTTCATTGATCTCAGCGGTCTGCCTAGGAGTGAGATTGCTTGGCTGAATGGTACCTCTGTGTCCAGCTCTGCCAGACTGTTTTCCAAAGGAGCTACCCCATTTCACTTTCCCACCAGCAGTGCATGGAAAGCATCCTTAGGAGAGATCCCTGCTGACCTCTGAAAGGTTACCAGGCACAGAATGGAAAGCATGGCTGAGAAACATGGCCCGGATAGTTCTAGAAGTAAAGCAGCATCGGCGGCGCGGGGCGTTTGGGAACTCTTGAGTAATATCTGGCTCGTTTTTCCTTCTGAGAAACAGTTCACGTTGGCTAAATTCCACTGGCAACAACTGGCTGCCAGTAAATTCTCGTGATGGATTTAGCCTGTTTGGTTTCTGTGCATTTCATTTGATGAACTTTTGAGAAGTTCAGAAGACTGATGTTTTAGAAGAACTTCCTGGACCACAGCACAATGGGGCAGGACCGTGTGCCCCGTATAAAGAAACTTAGGCCGTTAATCTTAGGGATAAGATCAGATCGAGGCAAAAAGCATTTTGAAGTTTGTATTAGCTTGTTAGGGCCGCCATCAGAACGTATCATAGACCGGGTGGCTTACACAACCAAGATTTATTTTCTCAGTTCTGGAAGCTGAGAGTCTGAGATCAAGGTGTTAGCGGCGTTGGTTTCTTCTGAGGCCTCCCTCCCTGGCCGGGGACGGCCACCTTCTCCTTGAGCCTCCCTCTGCTGCGTGTCTGTGTGCTGACCTCTTATGGACACACCACCATCCTTCACGACCCCATTTGACCTTAATGCCTTCTTTAAAGAACATATCTCCAAATAGAGTCACCTTCTGAGTTACTGGGGTTTGGGACTCTGACACATGGATTTCGAGGGGCAGGAAGCAGACACACGAGGGGCTCTCGGTCTCTGACGGGCTGGTGTGCCATGGTTTTCGCTACCAACTTGACCCTTCTTTCCTGGAGTGGAGACAGAGCAGTGAACACGCAGGGTGGGCATTTTTGCAGAGATACTTCCAGGACTTACGGGACGGGTCATCTCCATCATCCTAGTTATCCAAACCGGGCATCCAGGGTCCACGGTGCTCTGTGCCTGGATTTGGCCTCGAAGAGGAAGGACTTGAGGAAGCTGGCACAGTTGTTTCCTCTGCTGTTTTCCTCCGCGGGATGATTCAGCCACGCGGGTCTCCTGTTTGAAATGCCATGAACCGGCTCTCCCTCGTGAAAGGGTTTAGCATTTGGGGCCAGTTTTCGTGGAAGCGTGTTGCGGGCCGTGAAGCGACAGCTGCCTCTTATCAGAAACCCTGATTCCGGCATCAGTAATTTGAGTGCCAGAAAGTTATCAGACTAGAGGCAGTCATGCCAGAGACAGAAAACAACCGATGAGTTTAATTCCGCCCGAACGGTCTTTAGATCCTACGAAGCTGTTCAAGTGTGTGCTTCTGGAACGGTTGTTGGAAAAGCCTGCCAACCATGTCTGAGAATCGCCTGAGAAAAATGGTCAGGACTTGGGATACAGGTGGAAAGTTCTAGAAAGGAACATTGGGTGAGATGGGGCCATGTAAGATTTTTTGTTTTAGATGATGGAATGGTCAACAACCAGACTTTGGGCCGGAGGCGTTCCAGGACTGGATTTGGGGGCCGGGAAGCCGGGAGAAGAGGTGCAGAGGGACAAGAAAGGCCCCGCCGACGTGGCTGGTGGCAGGGAGGGACGTGGGGGAGCCTGGGGCCTAGGCGACAAGCCGTCATGCCTTGTTCTTTTGTTTCCGTTTGTTTTGTTTTGTGTTTAAATGCCCAGGAATGTTAAACAAGAGCGGTCCGGGGAGCGGGAGCCAGTTTCCGAACCCCCCTGACGTGCGCACCAGTCTGTGGGCCCCCGAGATGCGCAGTTGTGCACCTCTTGCCTGATCTGCACGTGCGTCCTGTCTGGAGGTCTCACTCGGGCGGTGTGTTTATGGCAGGTCGTGTAGGTGGTGGGGGAGGAAGTCCCGATTCCAGAAGCAAAGCTTGTGGAAGAGAAAGGTCCACTGCCCTGGACGGCAGCCTTGGACATCGTCCAAGGGCTGGCGAAGCCAGTGGGGAGATTCCTCTTGGTTCGATCGGTCTGGGCATATTTCATCGCTCCCTCCGTTAACCATTTTACGTCTGATTGATACCATTCATCTACCATCTCACGTGTGTTTTAGTTACTGTTCTATAACCCTCGTGCCTGTAATACCGCCTGGCACGAAATCAACTCACCCTGTCTTACGCCCAACCCTCTCGTCGTCTATGTCTAATTCCTCTTAGAATGAATCCTTCGGCGAGCGTTTGCGCATCCTGCTGGGAGACCGCGGTGAGCCCGGGCAGCCCTGCAGCTGCAGAGCAGGCAGCTGGCTCGGAGTGGTTTCCGGGGAGCCAGAGTGGCAATGTCTGCTGCTGTTCTATGTCAGGAAACCGCCGAGGAGAGCAGGCAAGAGTAAAAACGAATTGCAGGGAGCCGCATCGGCATGCCGGGGTGAGGGGCGCCTCCCCTGCACCCCTCATCCTGACAGGTCCCCAGGCGCAGGCCCCGCCTTCAGGGGGCCATTTCAGCCTCCCGTGGACAGGGGCGGAGCCGGCTGCAGCAGTCTGCCAAAGGCAAATGCTTGTGGCAGGGGCGAGGGCCCTGCAGCAAAGTGTCCCTGTCACGGGGCGTGGCCGATGGGAGGCAGCATGGAGGGAGCCTCCTGGCACAGCTGCTCCCCCTGGGGCATCCCCCCGGGACTCCCCCAGGCCCTCATGGACAGGAGTGGCCTGACTCTGTGTTTCTTTTTGTGGCAGAGTCGAGGCCTCTGGCTCTTTCTGAGCCCGTGGGGAGGCAGAGCGAAGTTGGCAAAACGTTTTGGGGGGTGAGATCCACCCAGTTGGAACCCTGGCTCCGCCACTTTGATGAGCTGCTCACCCCGAGTTGGGCTCCATTTCCTTATTGGAAAATCGGGGTAGCGTCTGGAGATGCTGTGAAAGCTAAGGAATGTGGCCACGTGTGACGGCCTTGGTCTGTACAGCAGCTTTGGGGGGGGGGGCGTGTCTCAGGCCTGGCACCGCAGACTCCGTTTGTGTGGTTTTGTCAAAGGCGGCAACACGCCTAAGGGTCTCTGCCAGGTGAATGTCACCGGGACCAGGTGAGACCTGCCCTGGGTTACCCTTCGCAGACTTTGTGAGAGAGGAGACAGGCCCGTGGGCCATCCTGACGTGGGAACCCCCTGTCCAGACAATCCGAGTTGTGGGGGGCATGCCCGCCCGGTGCCCAGCAAACCAGGGTGGGGACCGCGAGTGTCTCTGAGCTGTCGAGAACGGGGCCTCTGCCCGAAGCTGTATCACGTGGATGGGGCCCTGACACCGACGCCTGGCGGATCGTAAATGCCGAACTCCATCCTCAGACATGCTGCTCCAGACGTGGCCCACGCCGCACGGCACACGGCGGGCAGCGGCGTCCGGGCTTCGGGATGCTGGTGCTTTGTCAGCCCCGCGAGAGGTGACACTCTCCCTGTGCCAGCAGCACCCCAGGCTGCATTAGACAGATGGAGGAAACCGACGAGGGCAGATCAAAGCCCCTTCTTCTCAGTGTTCCTTTCGGCGGCCGCTGACCCGGCCAGCCTGGGCCAGGACGGCTGACCACTGTTCACAGGCGGAGATGCCGCACCGCACCGGCGGGGGGATTCCCGCGGGGCGTCTGCTGTAAGAGCCCGTGCTCAGGCGGCCGGCCGTGTGACGGTGCCGCTCACAGACTGTCCCAGGTGCGGGGTGCTTTCCCTGATGACTCCCCCTCGGAGCGCCTCAGGCTTGTGCAGAGCCTGCGGTGGGGGGCGGGGGGACACAGCGAATGTGAGGAGGGGGCCCCGTGTCCTGAGAGGCTGGAGGGGCGGGAGGTGGGTGGTCCTGCTGGCTTTCCTCAGCCAGGTTCATGGGGTTTTGTTTTCATTCGGGGAGCAATGAGAGGCAGCCACAAGCGTCACACAGACACAGTCTGTGCTTTGGGAAGATCATTCTAGAGAGAGTGAGTGGAGGGTGTCGTGGGTCAGGACGTTCCTGGCGCTTTGTGCTGTGGGCTGTGGTTACAGAGCCTGAATTCACTTCTCTGGAGGCTTCTAAGGAAGTGTGTCCTGGGATTCAGACCCGTGGGAAGAAAGTCAGTGCCTAAGGGGGCGGGTGGACACCTGTCGGAGAACCTGAGTCGTTCACTTCCAGCCTGGGACAGGGGAGGCAGAGGGGTGTTCTGGGTGGTCCCACACCCCGGGGCCCAGGGGCCAAGCAGCTCCCAGGTGTCTGCGTGGGTGCTGGGGCCCCGCGTGGAGCCTCGGGGTGAATTCCAGGGCCATGGTGAGCACCCCTCTGTTTCCTGGAGCCCCGCTGTGGACCCACTCCCGCACGCGCCACTTGCTGAGTGAAGGGGACAGAGGAGAGCCATTCGCCCCTGGTCCCATCCGTGCAGAAGAGCTGCACCTGCTCAGGCCGCACGGGCCTCCTTTTGCATCTGAAAGTCCTCTCCCAGGTCTCCCAGAGGAACGAAGAGCTTTCTTATTCCTGAGGGTTTTTAGACCAAAAGCTCCTGCATTTCCTACGCTTCCCCATTGGGCACAGCTTTTCACAGAAGCCCCACTGCGACTGCGCCCGTTCCCATGGAGCGAGCTGGGAACTGGGGCCTCCTGAGGACACCCGAGCCCCCTCACCTGGGGGGCTGAGTGTGTCAGAGGCACCCTGCATTTAGAAGTCTGCCAGGCGAGCTGTGGAGAGCTGGTTCTTTTGGTTGCCACGGAAACCGGATCGCGCTGGATTTAGCACTAAATTACGGGGGACACACACAGAGATGGATGATTCATCCCACCACGGCCTCGTTCTGTTCGCATTGAACCTGCCCGGTGGTGGCAGCGACCCCCGCGGAGCTAATTGGGGCCGGCAGAACGTGATGTGTCAGGGGAGTGTGGCTTCTGGAAGCTTCCTAAACGGCAAGGACAGCGATTTCTCCTGAAGGCGGGACTCTTGCTGCAGTATCAGTCCCCGGCTCCAGGCCCTGCCGATTCGGAAGGCGTGTGGGGAGGAGCAGCGAGTGGGGTGGAGTCGGGGGGTGCATCCCCCTGCAGTGGCCACTAGCCGCCGGTGGCTGCTGAGCCCTTGCCGTGTGGCCAGACGTGCACAACACTCGCCAGCTTTCAAAGACTTTGTGTGAGAAGCGGCGTGCAAAATACCTTACTCGTTCTTAGTATTCTGCGTTGAAACGGCGATGTTCTGGGTCTGTGTTAAGGCACATCGCTAACATTCACTGTATCTGTTCTTTTTTCGCTCTTTAACGTGGCGACTAGAACATCTAAAATCGCACGAGCGGCGCACGGAGCGTGTCTCGCAGGCGGGGCTGGGCAGGGACTTGTTCCAGCGCCAGGTGGATTTGCCGTCAAGTTATTCCGTCTTGAGAGACTCGAGGTTCTTTGTCTGCAGACGGGGTGTCGGTCCTGCCTCCTCCGGCTTCTTCAGAGGCATCTGCAGGGCGGGATCTGATCCCAGAGTGGGCTCCGTCCAGACGTCCCCTGTGTGGTCACCCCGCGCCCCCAGCTGCTCAGGACGCAGCCAAGTCCCCCTTCCGCGATCGCTGGCAGCTGCGGGTGGGGGAGGGGCTGGCTCGTGTCCTCTCGGGTGGGTCTGGGAGATGCGAGCGGTGCGTCCCGAATCCCACAGGGCAGGGCCAGAGATCGTAAGGAAGCTCCACGAGCGAGTGGCTCAGACCTCTCTGTCACCGCTGCTACCGTAGGGGCGGCACTGTGCCGACGGCTGCCGTGGAGCCCCTCTTGTAAACAGCTCGTGGGGGAGACGAAGGGGTGAGTTTGGGCCCCAGATTGGCTTACATGTGGGCGAAAGCGGAGAGTGGAGCGGCAGACTCACTGGCCAGGTGGGGTTGTGCCACGTACCACACTGGGGGCCAAGCGAGGGACAAAACCGACCTGGCGAGCAAGAAGGTTGTTGAGTGAGGGAGTGAACGAACGAACGAGGAATGAATGAATGAATGCATGCAGCGTGGAAGCTGTGTGCTGGCTGTGCGCGAGGCCTGAGCGCCTTAAAAGCTCAGTCAACCCGCCCGGGGTCCCCACCGGGAGACACTGTCCTTGTGCCCATTGCTCAGACGAGGAAAGTGAGACTGAGAGGCGTGTGGGCTCAGCGGGCCGTGGGGCTCCCTTCGGTGGAGACCGGGGGGCTTAGCTGCTCCCCATCTCCAGGCTGTGAAGCTGCAGCTCAGCTCCCAGGTCCTTTCCTGGGGGTGGGACGAGGGCGAAGGTCAGCAGAGTTCACAGCAGGGTCTTTTTTGTCTTTCATTTCTTGATGTGAACATTCAGAAAAATCCTTGGGGAAACTTTGTCAGTTGCAACACCATATTTGTTTTCCTGTCTGTTTATTGGAGTGATTAGAAATAGACTCTTCATAAGGGCTGATGTGATTTTTTGGGGGGGACAGCGAATAGGAAAGAAGAGACAAAGAGAGAACCCGGGGAGCCTGTGTCCTTATCAGTCGGTCCGAGGACTAGGACCTCCAGGAGACCAGAATGTAGTGACAGCTTAAAACACGTTTTTTGAGATATGGTTGACATAACGTTGTGTAGGTTTAAGGTGCACGTGCTGGTTTGATGCATTTAACATATTGCCGTATGATTACCACCTCGGCTTTTAAGAACCGGAGAGCGGGTTCGATTTCTGAGGCCCTAGAGAAGGAAATGGCAGGAGGGCAGCTCGTCCCCCGATGCTGACCTGGCAGGAAGGCCTCTGGGTGAAGGGCGCAGACCCTCAGCCTCCTTCCATGGGTCCTGGGCTCTAGCAGGCAGGTGACATTCAGACACCGTAGCTGCCCCAGCAGCATAATGCAGGCAGGACAGGAGTCTGTGGCTCGGCCGGCACTGGCGAGGTCAGCAAAGCTGCAGGGAAGACAGTCCTGCAGGGTTTCTGCTGCAGACAGAGAGGAAGCAACCTGAACGGCATGAGTTCAGGGCAGCCTTTGCTTGGTGCAAGTCTGTGTCGGAACAGAGTGGGCCCGCTGTGTGACCTTGACCATGCTGCTTTACCATCCGGATCCCGGGCTGAACTAGACATCTCTAGGCTTTGCATTCTGTGCCGGCGAGGAGAACCCCAACAGGCTGCGAAGGCTCTGCCAGGCAAGTCCCGGGGGAGGTCACAGGGTCGGTCATGGGGTCACAGTCTGACAGGGCTGGGTGCCAGCTTTCTGAGTGTTGCAGACCCCTAAGGCACTGAGCTGCTTAGAAATAACAGCACTGCGGGTTTTGAAGAAACCTCATCCGTGCCGGCGGGGCGCGGCCGGGGCAGCAGGTGGCGCTGTTTCCCCTGTGCGGGGCTGGCGCCCGCAGCTCGGCTTCCAGACAGCACAGGCGGTGCAGCGGGCGGGCAAGGTCTTTGCCAGCCGCAGGCACCCGCGGGGCTGCAGCAGAACTGCCCCCTGCCCCAGGCATGACGGCCCCGCCCTTGGACGTGCCCACCCCGGAGCCTCCAGCTGGCTTAGGCTGCAGCGCCCGGGCAAGGTGAACGAGCACGGAGCCTCTCCGCCATGGAGAGCCAGCTGCCGCATTCCCCGAGCGGCTCCGCAGTGTCCCCCACGCCCACTGCACCTGTCCGGGCTTTGACTGTGCGTGACAGGGAAGAGCCACACTGGCTCTGGGTGTGATAAGCATCCTCGTCACTTTCTACTCTCCACTCGGCTAGGTGAATGGTCGGGTCCCCTGGGGAGTGAGGGAGGCAGGACTCGGGGAGAAGCTCTACCTGGGCTTTACCTGGGAAATGCAGCCTCTCAGAAAATCCCTGAGCCTGTGAGCCATCGAGCAAACAAATGACACAACACTAATCTCATTAATGAAGGGAAAAGGTCACTGGATTAGAATTTGGGAGTCTGGCAAGGACAACAACTGGGGGTGTGACTTTAGGCTGTCACTTATCTCCGGTCCTCAGTCTCGCTTTGATCATCAGTCCTAATTAATTGCTAATGTTTCTTTTAGCACCAGGTTGAGTAGCACGGGGTGGGGGAGGGAGGAGAGGAGCAGGCTGCCACTTCGGGCAGGAGAGAAACACACATTCTGGGGGCCAAGGAAACCCTCCACTTTGATTTACGGCTCCTCCTGATGACAAGGTGTGAAAACAGCCAGGCCACCTTCACCCTCCTCCCTCAGAAGCGCCGTAGCCACGGTGCACGGCTTGCCACCTTCCTCCGGTGGCCAGAATGGCCATGTGCCTCTGGTCAAAGCCCACATCTCCTGGCTTCTGGGGCGACTTCAACAAGCCAAGTCGCAGCGGGGAGAGAGGAAGGTCGGCCCTCGCCCCTGGGGCACTGGGAGAGGAGAGAGGAGACGTGGCAGGTGGCCAGGGGAAGGTGGGCAATGCGGCTACACCCCCACCTGATGGGCTTGGCGGTTCACCAGCCGCCAGCCAGACACTCGCTGCGCACCTACTGGGCGTAAGCAAGGCCCTGGGGGTGCGGCTGGAGCCCGGCGGCCTTTGCTCCTGAGCAGCTCCCCGGCCGAGAGAAACTGGAGTCCATTTCCCCTTCAGCTCAACAGGCAAATTCGGGGGCCAAGGGGCTCACAGCCCTCGCTCTGCCCAGAAGCCCCCTCCCCCTCTGAGGCCGTGCACGGCCGCAGGAAAGGATGCTTTTCAGACGGAGGGACACGAGTGTTGCATCCGCTTTGCCCCGTGTCCAGACGGTCAGCAGGCCATCCTGCTGAGGATATTGTGAGGCGTTTGTATCTGGCCTCTGCCCTCGCCCATTTCCGGAAACTGGTGACAGTTAGCAACAGTGCTGATTCCTTACGAGGCTGCGGGGACCACATGTGGCCAGCGGCTCAGTTCGAGGTGGCCGCAGAAGCCGCATTCCTGCTCGTGCAGAGGCGGCAGGTGGCGGGCGCCCCGGGCTGCAGTGGGGCCTGTGCTGGACAGCGCCCGCCTGGGTGGGAGGCCGCGGTGCTGGGCCGGGCGAGCCTGGGCCGACTCTTCGCTGCAGCCGCGTCGCCTTCAGCGACCTGAACGGCTCTGGGACCGCTTTCCCCTTTCAGAGGAAAATGCAGAGGGAGCAGGGGAGAGCTCCAGGACTCGGCCCTACACGGCGGCTGTGATAAAGCACCTCCATCACAAGTCCTGGCGGAAATGGTTTTATCAGCCATGGAAGGAGGCAGCCCCTTTGGGGCAGCTGGTCAGTCAGTGTGTGTGTAGGAAACGCCTATTGTGCACCTGCACCTACTGTGTGCTCGGATAATAAGGGGGCACGAGGAGTGAAAGCTGACCCTTGCCCACTCGAGGGTGATTATATGGCTGACACTTAGCACCCTCTGTGCCCTCGCTTGTGCAGCCTCACAGCGATCCTGTAAAATTGTCATGCAACTTCACCTTTCCTACCGTAGGCTGGGGGGCCGGGATTTGAATCCACGTCAGTTCAGACGTGGAGCTCTTACAGTCACAGAAACACAGGTGATGCCTGCTCGAGTGCTGAATCCTGCCCGTAACATAAGTATTTCTGATGAGCCCAGCATAAACCCCACCAATCGATAGGCCTGAGGCAGCTGGGGCCTGCAGGTGGGCTTGTGCTTACGCAGGCACCAGGTGGGGCATTGGGGAGGTGGGGCTTTCTGAGAAGGCTGAGGGTCAAGGCGAGAAGGCATCTGGCTAGGGGTGGCAGCTGAGGGTCATGTAACAGGAGCAGCCTCAGTGACCTGTGAGTCTCAGGCAGGGGAGGACACAAAAGCTAATTAAACATATTTTTGCCTTTTGGGACTTCAGTTGCGTTTAAACAACCAAGGGATCAATTTAGGAAGCTATTAGCAAAATAGGGGAAAGCGAGGACTTAGGAGATGGAGAGAAGGCCTGTGACTGTCCTGCGTGGTTCTTAGTGGGCCAACATCTGCATTAAACAGGCGTCGATGGCGTTTTTCCCAGAGGATATTGGCAAAAGAGTCGCAGGTTGTTCATTCTCTCTTAGAGGTGCCGGTCATCCATTTGTGCTGGGCCGACTGGCCTCGTTCCAGCCCTCTGTCCTGGAAGATGGTGGACCCTCTTGGGCAGCCGTCGGAGCGGCTTCTCTTTCAAAGCTATGAAACACCTGTGCCCCCCAGGCAGCACCCTGCCCCCCCCGCCCCGCCCCATCTGCCATTCATACGATGCACATGTGTTAAAGTGAGCTGTGCACATGCAGGGGTCTGTCTGGTTCACTGCCGTGTTCTCGGGACAGGACAGTGGCAGAACGCCATCTCGTAAACACGCGTCGCCAGGTTATACGTGGCTGGGGGCGGGGATTGAGGTCTGATATGAGGCGTTCCTCTGGCGACATTGAAAGTGGCTCGGTTTGTGTAGCTTCCACGAGGTCCACATGGCTGCTGTCCGCTCACCCTGGGCTGGGCAGATGCAGCCACCTGAGGGACCGTGGGGATGTCACCAGCGGTGGGAGGAGGAGCCTGCCCCCGAGACCTTCACCGTGTCCCGTGCCCCTTAAGTGGAGTGCTTTGGAGCCTGTGAGCCCCGCAGATCGAGTTCAACCCCCACTGCCCGCCCCCGGTGAGGGGGTGCGCTCGGTCCTTGCTGAGTGGCGAGCTTGGCGGACGTCGGCCTGGCGACACCTTTTGGTTTTAACAGGGACTTTCCAAATCGGGCAGCGGGCCCCTGCCCGCCGTGTGCGCCGTCCGCCTCCCGTGCTGGCGGAGGGCCCCGTCGGGCGGTCGGGTGGACGCTGCGAGCAGCTCTTGTCTGATGTTTAGTGAGACCCGGCGGGAGACTCCTGCTTGGAAGGTTCTGCCTGCGTCACTGCCGCGTCTGCAGTGGATGGAGGGCCAGGCCGCAGTGCAGTGGACGCAACCTCTCCTCCCTTTCTGGTCCAAACAGGCCTTTTCATCCACTTTCCCCTTTTACGGCCAGACACGCCTGCGAGGGACGTGGGGGAGCTGTGGCGGCTGCGCCTGCTCCCGTGTGGTCTGAGGGTGACGGTGACGGTCCCCTCACCTTGTGGTGATTCACGCACTGCCGTCCAGCGGGTGGACACGCTCCTTCTCCCTCACGCGACCTGACCGCGTCTCTGCTCACTAGCATTTCCGTACAGGGATTGATAATGGCTCATGTATAACATTTTTAAGTTAACAGATAACATTTCGGAGCTACGTGCTCAAAATCTTTGACTCGGGGGGTGGGTGATGCCAAAACTTTGGCGGTGACAGCGCATCAGAAGCCTCCGAGTTTACGTAGGACTCAGAACAAGACAGATGTATTTATTTAAGTAATTATACTACCCCCGAAATTTAAAATTATAGCTCAGGGCTTCTAGTCTCAGAAATATCACCCTGAAGCTCACGTCATGACAAGGTGTCAAGACAAATTTTAACATGTCAGGAGAGGGGTAAATAAAATTCATTAAATACGGGGAATGGCGAGAGTTTCCGAGGAACTCCGGGGACGGCATAGCGAGATGGCGCACGAGGGCAGCTCGGGCTCACGCAGGTGCCGGAGGGGTCCAGGGTGGGGGCTTTGGGTCTGGGGCCTTCCCGGGGGGTCACCAGCAGCAATGCCAGTGACAGCCAGCCACACAGGGGCTGTGAGTCCCCTTTGTCCCCACCCTCTTTTGTCTGCCTTTTCTCCTTTCACTCTGACAGGTGAAAGGCTCATCCTGTCCACGCCCGTGGGGATACTGGCTGGCCAGGGGCACCTGCCTGTCCCTTGGTTGCAGCTCGGTTGTAGGTTAGGAAAAATAGCCTACCATTTCAAACCTGGTTTCTGCTGAGTAAGGGGGGACAAATCTCAGTTGTGATTCTCAAGGCCAGGGGACGCCTGGCCTGGCCTGGCCGCCAGTGTCGGGTCTGTGAGGTCACCCTGTCTTCTGCCCTCTGGAAGGACCTCAGGTTGAGCGGGAAGGTGGCGGGTGGGATTCCGACATGGCCGCTGGAGACCAGGAGGGCAGGGAGGACCCAGCGGGCTCAGGGCCAGAGTCAGGGCCAAGGCCAGGTGTGGCCCTGGTCATGTGTTCCTCACGGCGTCTTCCTATGAAATGGCATTCTGTGTGGCGTGAGGAAGCCAGCCAGCGCTGGGGCCCAGGCAGTTGCGCCCGCTTTTCTGAGTTTCCTTCGTTTGCTAGACCTTCGTCTTTATTTCTGCTTGAGGCTTTTCTCTTCAGATTCCTGAAGAGACGTTGAATACTTAAGAAACGGGTCCCTCTCCAGACCGCCTCTCTCGCCTATCAGGGTGATGCGTGTTTGCTGCATCAGGACACGGGGCGTTTATGGGTGACGTCCGTGTCCCAGCCGGGTCACAGGGGTGCGTTGGCTGGAGAGAGCTGGGAGACACACTGTGCCTTTGCGTGGCTCACCTGCCCCCTCCTGCCCGTGGTCAGGAGGGAGGCGCACGGGTGTGTCTCCTTTCATCCTCTGTCCCGCACTCCACGACCGGCCTCCTCTCTGAAATGCTGGCTGCTGCCTCTGCAGAGGGTCTGTGGCTGGTTCTGCTCCCAGGCCCCCGCCACCCCCGTGAGGAGGCCCCTGGGCTCTCTGCAGGGCGGAGGAGCTTGTAGCGGCCAGCAGGGATGCGAAGGCTGCGGGGGCCTCCACTGGACAGGGCAGGGTGCGGTAGGAAGCTGGCCCGGGCCCCCTCCGCGCCGGCCCCTCCACCTCCGCAGTGTTTCAGGTCAGGTGTCTTGACTTGACCGTCTTTCCTCGTCCCCAGTCTGAGGACGGGGGACACTTCTCGCTGAGCGGGTGTCCTGAGAGCATCCCCAGCGGCGCGGGTCTCACTGGCCTCTGTATTTTCATTCACACATCCTTTCCTCTGCCTCTTTCTGCTCAGTTTTCTTCCTCTTTTCTTGCAAGGTCAAGGGTAAGCTGTGGGGCAGGGGGCAGCGGGAGAGCAGGGAAGTGGAGGAGGCGGCCGGTGTGTGGTTCTGTCGAGTGTCCCTCTCGGGCGCTGGCCTCCGGGGAACCCCCCCTTCCCAGGGGGTTTCTTCAGGCCCAGGCGGCCTCTCTGACCGGCCTTCGGTCCGTTCTTGGGCAGGTCTGCGGCCTTCGATGCGTGGATCAGGCATGGGAGGGCGGAGCGGAGGGCAGGCGGGCCAGGCCAGTGCGAGAGGGGGTGGGCTGCTCATGGGGGCGTGCCAGCCAAGCCCATCCCCTGCCACCCAGGCTGGGGCCATGCCGCGCGTGGACCTCTGATCCTGGCCCTGCCCCCCTTCTGGAAGGCTCTCGTCATCCCGCAACGCAGAGCGGTTCCCTCGCCCGCGTGGCGCTGAGCATGGAGGTGCCCACGTGCCACGCCGCAGCCGCCGTTTGGCGGTGTCTCCCTCTCGGCCGGCCGCGGCCTCCCTGGGGCAGCGACTCCGTCCTTTCCCCGGCGGCGGGCTTCGGCAGGCCGGACGCCCTGTCGACGTGTGTCCACATCGCCCGCTTCTTTTGGCCATTGCCAAGGCCCCGGGGGCTCAGCTGGCTTGTCTCCCTTCTGTCAGGCTAGCCCCTTTCGCTTCATCTGTTGGCATTCTTTATATTTAAAAGTCCCCTGAGACCAGGCCCGGAGCAAGTCCCCGTCCCACCAGATGTCCCCGCCTGACCAATAAGTGACGACCCCTCTTCTTTTTCTGGGGGAGGGGCAGGGAAGACTAGGGGCGAAAACGAGTCTGAGGAGCCTGCAGGGCCGGCTTCGAGGTCCCGACGCAGCGGGCAGGATGACGGATGACGCCCGCGAGCACCCCCACGCCCCAGGCGGCCTGCCGAGGTCTTCATGTACTTCCCCCACGAACCGTAGGAGCAGCGTTGCCGTCCCATCCTGCCGGTGCCGACACTGAGCCTCAGAGAGGTTAAGAAGTTGCGCATTCAAAATTCCCCAGCTGTAAAGTGACGGGCCAGGCTTGGCACGTGGCTCCACACGAAGGGTTTTAACGAGCGGTCACCTCCCAGCGGACGCCTGGCAGACCCCAGCGAGAAGTCTGCCGCTTCGAGGATGCCGGGCGGGCCAACATCCCTTTTTCCGCTTCTCAGAGGAACGGACTCGTCTCGTCTGTTTCCGGCCGGTCTAACAGGAAGTAGTCAGGTTCATCACTTGTGAACAGTTCTTGGAACTAAGATCTCCGGCCTTGACTTAGTGCAGGAAGTGGTGTGGTCTGCGTGCTCAGGAAATAATGGCTGGAATAAACTGTGGCAGTGGCAGGTTGTATACGCGGACCAAGATCCCAGGGGCCCGGAGGAGGCGCCGGGAGCCTCTCCATGCTGCCGCCTGCTCTTGCCCGCGTGGTTCTGACGGCCGCGTGGTGTCCCGGTGTCCCAGTGTCCGGCATGCCACACACTTTGCTGGCATGAGGGTGGGCAGCGGGAGAGGGATTGCAAGCGGGTGTGACTTTAGAAAGGACTTCGAGGCTTAGGTGGGAGCAGCCAGCGTCCCAGCTGTGGACATGCGCGGGGGACTGGCTCTGTCCGAGAAGGTGCGTGCACCTGCCGTGTGATTTTCCGGCGGCGAGGGGAGCGGCTGCGCCTTCCCGTCTAACTTCACGCCGGCCGCCTCCGTGAAGGCCATTCCGTTCAATCGTGCAGTCTTAGGGAGGTCGACGATTCAGGGTCCAGTTCTCTCAAACTGTCTGCAGGAAACATGATCCAGTCTCCCGAATCCAGGGGTCGGACTTGTCTGTGAGTTAGACATTTGAGAATCATCACCACCACTCAGTACGTCACTAAGTCATTTGCGTCTCTGAGTATCTCTTGACTCTGTCGGCCTCTGGGATCAAGTGACTTTCTATATGGAGGAGATTGCCCATCTTCAAATCACTCCCAGGTGATGTTCCTCACATGCATCCCTTATGCAAGAACTGTTAGAAATCTTTGAGAAAAGCGTCATGAAGGGCATGGGGCCCTGAGTCATTGCAGAGGACAACACAGTTTTAGCTGGTACATGACTCTGAAGACAAACCAATGGAACAGCAGAACGTCTAGAAATCAGTCCGGGAATACTGGGCATCATTCCGTAGATAAAGATGACGCGTCGAGTCGGTGAGGGGAGGTCCAGGGTCAGTGACTACATGCTCCTGTGTCCTTGCTTCTACTGCAGGGTAGCAGAGTAGCGGGCTGTGATTTGATTCAGGAAGTCACAGGAAGTCCCTATCAGGAAGTACCCAGCGAGCCCCCAAAATGACGCTTCAGAGTAGAGGTCCTTAAATCATCACCCACGAGCCGAGTCTGACTTTTTACGGCCCTGGAGCTAGAAATGGTTTTGTTTTGAATGGTTATATGAGCACTCAGGTAGAGAACAGCCTCATTTTGCCTCCAGGCCTGCAACGCCTAGAAAGTGGTGTGCAGCCCTTTAAGAAAGCGTTTGCTGACCATGCTTTAACGAGATGCGAAGTTTTCATTAGTACTCAGGTGGGTGAGAATATGGTGTCAGTGTGTGTCTGTGTTATCAGTGGCCGCGTAACAAGCTGTCCCAGAACCCAGAACCGAGCAGCTTAAGGCCCCGACTGTTTCATCCGCTCACGACTCTCAGAAATTTGGAGAGGGCGGAGCAGGGACATCAGTTTTCTCTTTTCATGTAGACGTAGATTGTTTTGTTTTGTTTTTTTTCTTTTTGAGAAGTTGGGAGCACTTTCTCGCTTAGTAAGAAGACACCTGATATTCAGCTGTTTGCATTTTAATGCCTCTGTATCATCCATCCCTCATGTGATGTACTGGTGATGCCAGATATAAAGTTGCTTGCTTTCCTGTGCTTTGAATAAAACTATGGTCGGAGAGGACACACTCCCCGGGCTGGAAGCCAGGCCTCTGTTTCCACACTGGGACCTCGAGTAACCTTGAAAAATCACTCTTCTTCTGCAGCCTCTCCCTCTGCCTTTGTGAAATTACAGCAATGGTGTGTTCAACCCATTTCTGTCCTTGGGGGATATGATTAATGGGAGGGATGTTGACAAAGTACTTTGCTGCTTTGGAGGAGCTGTCCAAGAATAGAAAATCTTATAAATCATGAGACCTCTGGGTGGATAGAAAATATATTATTATTTTGTATGTTGCAAATGAGCTCTCTCTCTAGCACAATTGGGATTAAATCGAATGAACATTTTTTCATCCTCAGAAACTATGTTTTGTTTTGTTTCAAAAATAGAAGATAAATCTTTAATCAGTGATATAAAAATGGTAAATAAAATTGATGAAATATATGAAGTATTTCAGTGGATTGGAGAGAAACATTTTATTCGGAAAAAAAATCAGAAAATTATTCAGTTGATTATTCCTGGCAGAAAATCACTGTGAATAACTAAACGTCAGCAACCCTTCCCAAGGAGTCCCATACCTCGCTAGTTAGGATGGAAGCAAGAAATCATTCTGGGAAAAACTCCAGGCTTTGATTACCAAAATGGAATGCATTTTATAGCAAGAACTGATAACACGACATGGATCATCACCCTTGGTAACCCTGAGTACTTCTGCATTTGGTTTCTGAGGACAAGAGACAAAAGAACAAACTGAGATCAGATCATCATTTTGGGGAGACATATCTGGGGCCAGTTCTTTAACTCTGATTAATCCTAATCATCAGCCCCTTCAGAAGGTGATGCTATTCAGCACGGTGGTCCCAACCACTGAGAAATCACCGAATCGAGAGGATTAGGGCTGCAGGGACCCTTAGAGATGACTAGACAAGCTTCTCCCTTCTGCGGAGGAGGAAACTGAGGCTCACAGAGGCCCTCGTTAAAATTTATGTACTGTACTAAGTGTTTAGTACGAATATTTATGAAATAACGACTCTGTGTCAGGCAAACATTTATTGATTACCTCCTTTTTGGCAGGTACTCCAAAAGGCACTGGGGGTAGATGACAGTCTTCAATCAGAGTAGAAATTAGGAGAGACTGCACGCAAGAAAAAAAAATGCACTAAAGCTGTTTGAAGAACTTTGGACAATAGAGCTACTCACTGTTCCTACCACAAGAAATAGTCTAGAAGAGCATTTCTTAAACTTTACTTCCTAAAGTACAAAGATTTATATTATGAATCTTGAGCAAAAAATTTTTGGTTATATATACGGGGGCATGTTATGTAGACATTTTTTTTTTCTTGGAGATTCACAATGTACAGAAGTTCTACAGTTAAAAAAAATGCTTCTCAGGTTTGTTTGAGCATGGGAAGTATCCCTCAACCCAGCTTCTTTCCATCTTTCTTTTCCTCCCTCTCTCCCTCTCTTTTCTCCTCCCTCCTTCTCTTCTTCGGCCTCCTTTTCCTGGCAGAACAATTTGTATGACTCACAAAATTCTCATGTTCTCAGGACATTGTTTAGGAAGCTCTGGAAAGTGTTTTGGCCATCCCTCAGTGCACCAGAAAGTTCCGTCAGCTCTAAGAGCATGTTCTCAGCAGTTCAGCTAATGGAGGTTTGCTGTAGTTCCAATCTGTGGTTGAACGGTGTCCCAATAGTCCTCAGCCAACAACTTTTCCTCATCACAGATGTGGAATGCTGAAGCAATCATTAATACAATCTGGGGGACTTTGATTATTAACCTGAAATGAAGTAATTTGGAGATGTAATATGATGAAGAATTGTTTCCTGTTTTGCTCCAATTAATCTAATATTCCTGGCACAAGAAGTAACCCAGAAGGCATAAGATTTCAGAGCAAATACATATTTAAGGAAACGCTGCCAGCTGCTAGCATGCTGAACCTCTGAATATAAAAATAGCCCGTTTCAGTGGGATTGAGAGTAATAGAAAATGTTGCGGCACTTCTTGAAATTTCATCAATATCAAAATGATAAGTCCTTCCCTGGGCAGTCAGATGACATATCTGTCTTTTTTCTTGAAATCACATTTAGTTCAGAATGATTGCAGTGTAACACATCTTTGCATACTCTTTTAGTTTATTGTTCATGTTACTTGTGAGTTGCCTTGTATATTCAAAGTGTGTGTGTGTGTGTGTGTGTGATAATATGTATATATTATATACATACTATACATACTATATATACATACTATATACTATGCATATACATATACATACTATATACTATGATATGTGATATATGCCACATATTACATATGATGTCTGAGTTTTTTTGTTTTTTTTTATAACCTGCTTAAAATTCTGCGTCATGGCAGGGACAGGAACATAATCCGAAAGCGATGTTTGCGGAGCAGGCTGAGTGCCATGCTTCCGTGTTACTTGTCGAGTCACTGTCTATGGGATGAGACATAAGTTGGTTTGATTTTGTTTCTTACCTTCCCACACTGTACTGCACTATATTTTATTTTGAAAAGAATGATTCTTATTAAACAGTAAAGTCAGTTATGAACCTAAACGATGAATTTATGTGGATACGGGAGAATTATTTTGTTTAGTTTGGCTTCATCGAGGTACCATCGGTTTATGACGTTACCTAAATTTCAGGTGTGCGACTTCGTAATCCAGCATCCGTACGCGTGGCCGGTTCACAGGTCTGGTTCCCGTCTGTCCACATCCAGGCGACCCCTTTACGTGTTCTACCCCCCACCTCCTTTCTTCCAGGCACCACTGATCCGTTTCCTGCCTCTAGGAGTTGTGCGTTTCTTTCGTGTGTTTTTAGATTCCACACGTAGTGAAATCGTACATGGTATTTGTCTTCTCCTATCTGACTTATGTCACTTAGCATAATGCCCCTAAGGTCCATCCCTGTTGTCACAGGGGGCAGGCTTTCCTCTTTTTACTGGTCGAGCAGTGTTCCGTTGTAGATGTGTGTGTGGACTCCATCTCTGAGCGTGCGCATCCCAGACCCACCCTCCAAATACACCTTTCATGATTACTCTCATCTTCCAAACTTGCAATCACTGCTACTTTGTGTGTACCGGTAAAGATTTTTGTGAAAAGGGAGACAAAATGACGTTTTAGAGGTGAAGTTTTATTCTCTTCATATTCTTTCATTTCCCTGATGACAAAATTATCCTGGAAATGAACTACCTTTATGATACCAATGGAAGCAGAAGAGTCTAAAACAACAGACGAGATGGCACTGGGAAGGATCCTCTCGGCGAGCTATGCCAGACCGGCCTTTTCAAAACCTAAAATAATCCTCAGACGCTAAATGATGCTCATAAAAAATTAAGAGGCATCTAGAGTGGTTTTAAAATTTTGGTACAAATGACATTAAAAAAGGAGCCTGCGGCAACATAAATTTCACTTCTGTATTTAGTGTTGAAGGCCTGTGGCCAGCGATTGTGGAAAATTTAGGTTTGGGCCACGGACGTTGAGATTCCAGTGATTGAAACGAGGTCAAGCACGTCATGAGCAATCAGGGGAAACTGTTACGACCGGGTTTCATCGTGGTGCTGGAGTGGGCGATTTCAGATATTTCGCATACTACTAATAATTTTCTTCCCTTGACCTAATTTAATGGGTTAGAAAGTTCTCTGTTTGGCCGCCTGTCTTGGAAGACGAGAGTTTCAAAGGTGCTGATCATAAATTTGAGGTCTTTGGAGCAAGAATCATATATATATTTTTAACTTATTACATAGCTTAAGTGAATTAGCAGAGAAAACAAGATTTGGGACAATCATGATTTTAAGAGAAAAACATTCTCAAGCTCTTTGTCTGCTAATAATGATTTTTGCTGATTGCAAATCCATCTTTATTAAAGCAATTTTTTAAGGATGTAAAAGATTGTATTTTATCAACCACATATATTCTTTCATATGTATGTGAGAATAATGAAATTGCATTTCTTTAAAACACATTTTGTCAGCCAGAGTTTTTACTAACCAGGTGGGTCTTTTCCTGGGTTAGTGCATTTTAGAGATTAGTTTCTGGTGAATATTCTTGTTCATGAAAGCCGCACTTTAAAATCATTGTGTGTGTGTGTGTGTGTGTGTGTGTGTGTGTGTGTGTGTGTGGTTTCTAGGAAAAATTAAACATTTACGGGAAAAAAGTCAACATCCTTGATGGCACCAATGTACTGTTAGCATTTCCTTTGGCTTGGGGAAGAGAAACATAATTTATCTCCCTCTGTAGTTTCTGCTTAATTTTACATCAAATACCATATGTTTGGTGACAATTTTCTTCACTCATTGTATCTTATAACTCCAAATTTCCACCTTTTAATGATGTGCTTAGAAAAGCATGGAAAATAACACACAACTTGCTTTTGAAAGTCTACATTTCTTATTCTTTACATGGCATGTCTTTTCAAAAAGCAGAACCCATATTTAGTGTCTTGGCTACGGCAGAGCTGTTTAAATCTGACCTTTTAGTTCTTTGTTTCGGAGAAAGCTGGTTTCGGGGTCATCGTGGAAACAATGGACCCAGATGGATCGCTTATGTAACATTTCCATCAGATATATATTTTTTCAATTACGATTTTATTGGGCATGCATTGGATATAAATAGTCTTCCTATTAAAATTTCTATTATAAAGCATCTGATTTTACCATGGTGTATGTATGCCTTTGCATGCAATTAAGAAAATTACTTCGCTAAACTTTCTAAAATTAGTTGGCAGGGCTGTCTGAGAAGTGAGTGCCTCCTGCAGGTAGACACTGGGCGGGGGCTGGAGGGCCATCCATGAAGACGCGAGGACAGAGTTCCTTCTCACGAGAAAGGTGGCACTGGGCAGGCAAGGCCAACAGTCACATGGTCTGACATCCGGCGGCTGCCACCTTGCAGTATCTGCAAACTTCAACCTGGAGAACCCCTCTTTGAGTCATTTTTCTTTTTCTTTTTTTTTCCAAGCAATGGTTCTTCCAGAAATGCTAGTCTTTGCTGGAGCAAGAGCACGTTATCGCAACGGGAATCAGAACCCTTATGTTCATGCACTCACTGGCTACGCGGCCCTGAACCAGCCGCTGCTTCCGCCGTGCGTTGACCAGTTAATTCAGGGTTAGTTTTGATGGGGTAATGACGATTGCCGACGCGGCCCCTTCCACCTCACATCCGCAGCGGTCTGAGCTGAGTCCGCTTCCCAGCGCCTCCGGGCGGCCTTGCCCGGGCTTGCAGCCGCGGGGTGGGACGGGGGTGGCTTGGCGTTGGCCGGGCTGCCTGTTCCTTCTTCGCTGGAGCAGTGCGGCATTGACAAGATCTAAAACGTGACAGTCCGTGGCTTAATAGCAAGGGGTTGGGTTAGCTTCCGTGACACGGTTTTTCAGACACGTAAGAATTCACTGAGCGCTTACAACGGCCGGGCAGCTGCATACTCAGTGTCTGTGCTGGGGTCATCATGTCGAAATGCCTACGGTCTCCTCGGACATACAAGGCCTGAAGAGGGAAATGCGTCTAACCATAGAAGGGTTCATTCTGATAGAGCTCAAATGTCACCCCTGTAGGCGGTCTCTGACCCCTCCAATCAACACCAATACGTCCTCTCTGTCCCCGGACCCTCTCTCAGCTTCTCCTACGTGGGACTTAGCACCGCGGGACACTTCGCAGCTGTGTGTTCGCGCCCTGCGATTCGTCATTGCTTTGCTCTTCCTCCGGATTTAAGTTCCGGGGACCGCGGACTTTGTTCATTGTTGGATCCCTGACGCCTGAGGCAGTCGCCCGCACAATAAACGTTTGTTGCATGAAGAAGCGGACGGTGCGTGGGGCACAGGCGCCCCCCCCCCATCTGCGGGGAGCACGTGCCCGGACCCCCGGGTCGCTGGGAACCGCGGCGCGATCGGGCGGTGCCGCCCCCGCCACACGCGGCTCCACACACGGAAGCGCTTCCCGCTCTCGCCGGCGTCTGCGAGCGGCCGGCGCCCCCGCTCTGCGCTCGGGGCTGTGGCGGCGTCAAATCAGGGTGACCCGAGCACCGGCCCCGCGCGCCTCGGCAGGGGAGCCGGAGGCCAGGGGGCTGCTGCGTGACGAACCGGCGGGAGCGCCCGCGGCGCGGGACGCCCTGTCGAGCAACGCGTCCCACCCGGCAGGACTCGCGAGAGTTCGTCCCGCCGCTCGGCCCGGCGGCCATTTAAAAGCATGAGGTGTGGATTTCTGGAATTTTCCACATGATGCTTTCCGACCGTGGTTGACCACGGGAACCTGAAACCAAAGCCAGCAAGCCTGAGGAGAAGGAGGGGGACACCTGTGCGTGTCCAGGTGACAGCAAACGTTCCTTAACTGAAGCAGAAAAAATCGAAGATTCTGACAGGAAATGGTTAAGGAGATGGTGTTGCTGGGCCTCGCCCTCCCTTTTGAGGATGGGTGAGGAATTCAAGGCTTGAGGTGAAGCACCAGAAAGCGCCCGGTCGGGCTGCCAGCCCCGGGGCGTCCAGGGCCCTGCGCTCCGCGGGGAGCCGCCTGGGAAGAGAAGCACAGAGCAGGGCGGGGCGCGACTCGCGCCTTCCCGAGCTGACGGGGCGCCGGCGCGCTGTCTCCCCGGAGCGGGCGGCCACCCCTCTGGTCGCGGCCACCCCTCTGGCTCGACCACTGTCGTGCGAAGCTGCCCACGTCCCATCACCTCCAGGTCCTGTTTGCTCATCTCCGAAGTGGCAGGGATGGCCACTCGGTCTTAATCTTTCAACCACGTTACCCGCGCTAGAGAAAAGTAGCGATGCAGATGGCGTCGCGCGTCCGAGGACACCAGGCGGCTCTCGGCGTCCCTCTGCCCCAGGTGTGAAATGCCGTCCCTTGAGGTTCATGCCTCTTGAGCGCACGCTCGCCACCTGCCTGCCGGGACAGACGGGTCCCTCCTCAGCGGGAGGACAGAGGGACGCACAGCCGACTTCTCCTTCCCTCAGGACAGGGACGGGGAGGGACGCTGCGAAGGGGTGGCCGCCTCTTCTCTGAGACCCGCACTCAGCTCTGGGAAGGCGGCTGGGTCGCCACCTTCCAGACAGGCGACCCCGACAGGGACGACCTTCCGAACCGTCACCGAGGCTGGAGTGGAAAGCGGCGCCTTGTCACACCACCCCGCTGTGCTCGTCACTCCAGAGGAGTGGCCTGCTGCTTTCGAGGACGAGTGAGCTGCAGTGTCCGGACGCGGGTAGGTCAGGCCACGGAGGTCTGTTTTGTTCCTTCCCCGCCCCCCACCCCCTGGCCGTTCCCTTCCTCACTGCGTGACACCGTGCGTCGGTGCAGCACGGGGGCCGTGGGCAGGAGCCTGTGACGTGGGCTTTCAGCTGGAAGCCCTAGCAGAGGCCAAGTGGCCTTTAACTGCGCCGACTCTGACTGCTCTGCTCAGCACAGTGACCAGCAGTGATGGTCACCTCTCCGGGTTCTCCCACTTCCCGAGGAACTGCCCTCCGCAGAGACTTTTCTGCCCCTTCAAGGCCAAGGTCAGGTTCCACCCCGCTCTGGCGTTTCCGTGTCCCACCTGACACAAACGCCAGCATCTGGCGAGCTCCGCCTGGTCCTTCCTGATCTTCCGGTTGTCACTTGACTGTCTCTGGGTGTCGATGCTGAGCTTCTCGAGGGCACGGCTACTTGTCGCCTTCTTCCTTTCTTTGTTGAGGCTGAGACCTGTGCTGGGTCCTCGGCCGATGCCTTGTAGATGACTGCGGGATCGGATGGTTGTGCCTGCCTGGCTCCCTCTGTGCCTTTGCACAGGGTAGCATTGCTCCAGAGCTTTCTATCTCAGAGGTTCCTCCTTGGGCATGTACACCGAGGTTGTTCGGTCCGTTGCCCCTAATGCGTTTCTCTGACGTCCTTTTCACCTCCGAACACGGAGGCAGTCCCACAGGGCAGACGGACCCGGTTCGGAAGACCGTCTACTCCTGCCGTGACCCTGGGCAAGCCCCTCACCATCTTGGTGGCTCATTTCATGGGTATGAAATGGGGCAGTGACAGCCAGAGCCGTGACGGCCCACGTAGCACCTTTGTGCGAGTCCCACGGCCTCGGTTTGTCCAGACGAGCGTGATCTCCGCATGCTGCCTTGTCTGGTCTCTCGGCTGACCATTCAGGTGGCTCTGGAGGGGCCACCCTCGCAGGGCTGGCGTGAAGGCCACACGAGCTCCCATATGTAGAGAGCATGCAGAAAGCAGCTAGCTGTGCTGGCGAGGTCATGGGCGCTGCCTCAGACGGCCTGCTCCAGAGGGGCACGGTGGCTGTGAGGGACGTTGGGGGCCGTTCGTCACAGGCTCCGTGTAGCGAGAGTCTCTCGGACTTGGACAGTTGCCCAGCGGGGTCGGACGGCCCTGTGCATGTTGGCTTTGGGGGCCCGGGACTCAGAAGGGCGGAGCAGATGCGGCGTTGGGTTGGGGTGGCGTCTCGGTTCTGTGCCCCCTGAAACACTGAGGGGCACACAGGTGTTTCCAGGCGGCGCCTTAGAGGACAGAGCGTGGGGCTGTTGCTCTCGGGTGCGCGGCTTCCCCGTGCGCTCATCACGCACCCGCGGTCTGCGTGCCGGCTGGTTGCAGACGTGAGTCCCCGTGAGCACGTGATGGGGCATCCAACGCTGAGACTTCTGCGGTGTCACAGGAGCTGAGTCGTCGTCCCTTGCGCTTAACTTCTGCCGATGCTGAGTTGGTTTAGTTTCTGGATCATCCTTCGCATGCAGTTGTGTGTCTGGCGTGGCTAAGAGAGCTCAGCTCTGTCTCTGATGACACACACACTCTTTCTTACACACATGCATGCACACGCACATGCACATGCGCACACACTTGCACATTGCATACATGTGCACACACGTGTGCACGCACACACACGCACACACTCTTACATGCACATACGCGCATGCACACACATGCACACAAACACGCATGCATGCACACTCTTACACACGCATGCATGCACACACACACGTGCACACACATGCACACTTACACACATGCACACGTGCACACGCGTGCACATGTACACACATATGCACATGCACACATGCACACATGCACATGTACACACACACAGCCTTCGTGGGCCTAGCAGACTTTCTGGAAGGACTGAGGGCTGAGAAAAAGGCCAGGAGCAGTATAAAGAATCGTCGCATTCGCTGTGAAGCGCCTGCGTCATCAAAGCCCCTTTCCTTGGCCGTCCCCTCTCTCCCTGGCTTCCTGTCTGTTCTCTTATCTTTCTGTAGGTTTGCTGTAGCTCCTCGTGTGCTTGGGGCTTTGTCCTCCTCTCGTGTTCGGGGTGCGCCCGCAGCCCAGGTGCAGAGAGGATTCCAGCCCGAGCTGGTTTCCCAGCTGCCGCTGGCCTGGCTCTGGGCCGGGGGGCAGTGGCTGTGACGTCACACAGGCTGCAGTCTCGTTGTCACCAGGCCATTTCGTTATGTCCCTCCGAGGAGCTGGACACCCTGTATGGCCCACGTCCACTTGCAACTAGAGCAGGTGATCCCCGGAATTTTGCTCATTCTCAGTCGGCGTCTGCCTTCCCCTCTCTGCCCTGCGGACTAACAGTCCGTCTGGAATTCCTCCACCTGTTCAGCACGCCCGTCCCCTTTTCAATCCTCCTCCCCTCCCCCTGGGGCTCACCTCGGCCTCCTCCCCCATCAGCTGCCCTCCTTGGGGCTCTACACCCGCACAGGCCTCTGAGGCAGGCGGTGCATGTCCTGGTCTCGGGTGGATGGCTGGTGTCCGAGGATGCTCAGGCCAGCCCACTGCCATTTTCCCGGGTCTCCCTCCCTCAGAGACGTGTTCCTGTGTCGGGCATTTTCCATGGGAACCTCCTTTTATCTTCCGTTCATCAGTTAGTAGGAATCGTTGAGAATCCACTAAATTTTGGTTACTATATTCGCTGCTGTAAATTATTGTATAACACCTCACATTGGACGTTTCCATGACAGTTGTGTTACTGCTTTAGATCTGGTCTAATCGGGGGCGGACTGTTGGGGGCGAGGACAATTTAAATGTTCATTTCTGCTGCATGGTGCTTCTGTGGAGTTTCCGGAAGCTTGGCCACGGGCTCTTATTCCGTGCCTGGAGGACAATCCCATTAGTTTCTACATTGCTCAGAGGCCAGTGAATAAGCCCATGTGAACCCTCAAAACGGCCCTGTGTCCTCCCCCTGGCAACGCAGAGTTGAGTCATTGCAGGGGAAAGTCCACGCGTCACAAGTGTGACTCTGGTCAGAGGGGTGGATGCCACGTCGCTGTCTTGCCAGAGCCGTTCCCGTGCTTCCCAGGCCTCTGCTGAGCAGAGCCAGTGAGAGGGCCGGACTCGCCAGCAGGGCCGGCTGTGGGACCTCGCGTTGCCCGCCGTCCTGGCTCCCAGCTCTGCCTTCCGTCTTGGGGACGAGGAAGGAGGTTTCCACAATCTGTGATGAGAGAGCGCCGGGCGGGGGCGCACAGGAAATACCCGTCACCTCAAACAGCCCAGGAGAGAAACCGCTGCAGTGGACTGGAAGTTCTCCCCTCGCTCCGATGAGGGGTTGATAAGTGGGCTAGAGGCGTGTGGTGGGGGTGGGGTGTGAAAGAGGAGTGAGAAGCAAAGGTCCAGGCTCGCTGCGGGGGGCCGGCGGGGGGGCCTGACGTGGGACGGGTTGGGGCTGAGGCAGTGAGAGGAGGGAACAGGGTGGGGGGAGGTGGGCATGAGGAGGAGCATCATCTGGGTGTTCGAGACTTTCCCTTGTTTGCAGCGGGCTGCGGGGTGGTGGGAGAGGGGAGGATGCTGGGCTGGGTGATTAGTGGGGCGCTGGGTGACGTGGCACCTGTTGGAGGGGTCCAGCCCAGGCCAGGGTCACAGGAGCAGTGGCATCCTCCTCACTTTGCATGTGTGGCACTTGAGTTGGGCCGTGGACCTCGGTGACGAAACGAACATACTCAGCTGACCCAGAGTGCCCTGCAGGGGAGGCTGGACTGCACTGATTGAGATCTTAGCTCTGAGTGATCACAGCTTCGCTGTCCCTGCTTCAGGTGACAGCCCCTCCGCTGACCCCATCCGTTAAGTTTCCTGGACACACCCACACCATTAGCAGCTGTAACTTCCCGTCTTAGCACTTACTACTACAGTGAATCAATTCTGCGTTCATCTATATAACGTCCGTCACGCGTGGAAGCAAGAATTGTGTCTGTCCCGTTTGCCGTGGTACCTTGGCGCGTGGCATGGTTTAATAAGTATCTGTTGAATGAATGAATGCATGAAGTAGGTGTTCGCAGAGCACCTACTGTGTGCCGGGGGCTGGGGTAACTGCCGTGAGGCGGCATGAGGAGCTGGCCACGGGCCCAGCCCTCGAGCGGCTTGGCGGGAGCAGCACGGCCCCGGGAGTTCGTCCATGTGTTCGATAACATGGTGAGGGATGCGTGGCGAACATTGTTACTTCCTTTCCGTAGAGAGGGGCAAAGCCTCAGAGGTGGTCCGAGGTTTGTTTGAAATGGTGGCGTCACTGATTTCTCTTGCTTTTCGGGGGACAGATCTTGAGGAAAGAGAGAATGCGGACAGCCAGAAACGGCTGGGCAGAACGCCAAGAGCACCACCAAGGGGGAGGGGAGGCGGATCACGCTGCTGAATGTGGGAGTCACGGCGCCAGGGACATCAGGCAGCATTCTAGAAGGCCGCACAGATCCTCTAGCCCAGGCTCGCTATTTTACAGAGGAGGAAACTGAGGCCGAGAGAGATGAGGTGGCTTGTTATGCCGCGTGACAGGGACCAACTAGAACCAGTCTTTGGCTTTCTGGGACGTCGAATCTACCCCGCAGGGCGAGTCCTGTGAAGTGGGCTGTAGTGTTATTTCTAGTTGGAGAAACTGAGGCTGGGGAGAGCAGGCAGCTTGTCCAGGTGCATGGTGTGCCGAGCGGGGGGTCTGTGCTCTTGACTGCTGAGTGGTGGGCTTCCCGGGTCTTCAGAAATGGTTCGGAAGCTGTTGCAGGGAGGGACCCACGGAGACCGTGCTGCAGGACAAGAGCACTATTGGCATTGGCACCCCGTGACCGAGGGCTGAAGGGTGGGGCAGCTCTCTTCTCCTTCATGCAAGAGTCAGTGTGATTTTAAGGACTCAGAGAAGGCTCCCCTTCTGAAGAAGGACTGTCACATCTTTTGGCCGATGTCAGGACTTCTGCTAACTTTTATATTCCATGAGAGGACACTGAGTTGCCGCCCCCATTCCAAACAGGAGAGCTCACCGGTAAACTTACCAGCTCTAACCATGAACCCAATTTGAGTTTTGAGCATGTCGAGTTGGAGGCGGAGACGTCGAACGAACTTCAGGGCGCGTGAGCAATGACACGTGCGTTCTGTGCTCTCAGACCCACCTGTGGAACCCCTCCAACCCTTCACGGCGTATGTCCTGCTCTCATTTCCGTTTTGAAGATGAGGAAATGGGGGTGTAGGAGCTGAGCTGAGGACAGCTGGCTGTATCTCAAAGCCAGTCAGTGATGGGCCGGATATGTGACCCGGGTCGGCGGTCCACCCCTAGCTACCGTGCGAGTCCAGGGCTCAGGACGTGCCACGCAGTTTCCATGTGGTCATTAATCAGAGGCGTTAGTGAGCAGTGGAAGTGGCCATTAGCCAGGAAGTCCGTGATATTTCCCTGCTTCTGCCCCGGCCCGGGAAACGGTGGCATTGCTTGTCAAGGTGGTGTAGCTTGCCACAGTGGCGTTGCTTGTCATTTGGCTTTTCGGGCCTAGATTGCGATGTTTAGGAGCATGTGAGACATCCTGTCCCTTTATCTAGACACCTGCAAGACCTCGTCCCCGTTGCCCTCCAGCGGCCTCTCGCAGTGACAACCTGTCTCCTGTCACAGTCTCCGCTGGGCATCATGGATTTCTCGGACTCCATTTCCAGTGCTCTATCCAAGGGCTCGATTGCAGGTGGTTGGTGTCACTAGAGGAATCATGGTTTCGCCAAAGTGAACCCAACCCATCAGTGCTTCAGCATCCCATTTAGCAGGCATCCTCTATGTCCGGAAAATTGTGAGGGATGTGATCATCTGGAAAGGAGGAGGGGAGAGAGAATTGTCTCGAAAGGTTAGATGTCACGGAAAGGACCCAAGGGAATATCCGACCTGAGGTTTAAGTACTTGGATCAGGGCCCCCAGCATCCTGCATGGCTTGTCCGCTGCTTGGGACTTGTGGCATCCTGTAAAGTCCACGGCGGTTGGGTGTCCGCAGAGTCCAGTGAACCTGAGGTGCGATGGTGTCTTTGGCAGGATAGGTGGCCGAGGTGGGTCTGGCCTCTGTCAGCTTTAAAAATATATCCATCTCCACCAGCCAGGCCACCGTCACATGATACCTTATTTCGGCCACCTGCTCACAAGTCCTCCAGCCTCCACCTCAGCACTCACTTCACTCAGAATCTAGGCTACAGAAGAACCGAGGGGTTCTCATGATGGCCTAGGAGGCTCTCCATGACCTGGCCTGACACCCGTGTAACCTCAGAGCCGCCTGCCTCAGCCCTGGTCCCCGCGATAGCAGTGGGGGTGGCCTTCTCCGAGCATGCCGAGCGTGTGCCGTTCCATCTCGCTGCCTTTGCATTTGCTGTTCCCTCTGGCTGGAACTCTCTTCTCTCGAGTTTCACCGCGGTCTCACTTCATCAAGTCACCTTGCTGCCTTTGCTGACAGTCCTCGCGATATAAAACAAAACCACCACCACCATTGCCTCCCCACAAGCACTCTCTGTTTCTCTTACCTGGCTTTATTTTTCTCTGTTATGCTCAAAACCACGTGTCATTATCTGTTTTCTATTTCTTCTGCCGTAAGATAAGCTCACAGAGAGAGGGACTTCGTCTCTTTGTTCTAGGCTTTGTTCCCGGCACCCGAAACTCTTCCCAGCATGGGAAAGGTTCATGAGACGTGTTGGTTGAATGTACGAATGTACAAATAGCTATCTAACCTTTCAAAATACAATTGATGACACATTTTAAAAAAAATTTCTTGATGTCCAAGCCTTGGTATCCATTGGCAATCATGAGAGATAAACATAAGATATTAAAATAAAAAAAGAGACTCTATAGGCTTTTCTTGGTTTAAAAAAAAAAAGAAAGAAAGAAAGAAAGAAAAGATGACAATACCAACAAAAATGTCCCCAAACAGAGAAAATTTTCTCGAGGTGACATTGCACCCATATGCAGAAATACCCTAAAACCTGAATAGTGGTCATTTCTAGGTGGTAGAGTTCTGGGCAATTTAAACTATCTCTATATTTTATGCCTTTTCTAAAACCTACTGTCAATGGACATTTAGGTTCTAGTGTTTGCTGTCACAAACAAGGCTGCTATGAATATTCTTGATTATAACTTCTAGAACACATGTCCAAGAGTTTCTCTAGGTGTAAATTTGGGACTAAAATTTTGCATCATTGGATACATGCATATGTAATTTTACTGGGTGATGCCACACTGCTTTCCATAGTACGAGCATAAATTTATACAGCCAGAAGCACTGAACGAGAGTCTTTCTTTTCTCTACATATTTGCCAAAACATGGTATTATTCAACTTAATTTTTACAATTTGGAAGGAAACTTGGTTACTCAATCTAGCTTGATTATGCTTCCTCCTCATTGTTAATGAGGCTGAGGTTAAACATGTTTTTATTTAATTTATGGGCTCTTTGCATTTTTTCTTTTATGAAATGCCCACTCATAGGTTTTACGCATTTTTTAATGTTTTCTTTTTTTTTGAGGGAGGAGGTCATTTTCTTACTTATTATAGGAAGTGTGTAGTTGTGGATACTGAACTTTGTCATATGTGTAGCAAATATTTATCCCAAATGGTGGTTTATATTTTTTGCTCTCTTTATATGTCTTTACCATAAACAAAAGTTGTTAATTTCAAGATGATTAAATTTATGAATCTCTTTCAGTAGGATTTCAGCTTTTGTGTTTTTTTCCAGTCATAAAGATCGTCTGTATTTTCCTCTAACAGGTTTTTTTGGTTTCCCCTCCCCGCCGCATTTAAGCCTTTGATCCGTCTGGGATGTTCGTGGTCCTGAGAGAGGGATCTCATTTCATCTTCCCCTCTGTGGCGAAGCAGTAGCTCCAGGATCACGTGTTAAGTTGTCCCTCTGTCCCACTGATAAGCTGTGTCGCCATCAGTCAGTCACAGATTCCGTGGTTCTGTGTCTAGGCTCCTCATTCTGTCCGGTGGTCGCTCTCCACAGCTTCTCCGACAGCCTCGCGACCTTTAACCCGAGTGTTAATCTCCGCCTTCCAGGATGTGTTCCCAGCCTCCTCCTCCTCATTGTGGTGGTCTTGTCTGTTCCTGATACTTGGTTTCTGATTAGAAGAGCATCGCGGTGTGTCTGACAGGCCGTTCAGCCCCCGATGAATGGCCACTCCTCTCCCCTTTTCTATGAGTCTTTGTTTTATGGAGTTGTTTTGAAGATCACCCCCAACGAATAGGAATGGTACTAGGGGAAAGAAAACTGTCTTTTAGTTGTTTCATGAATTTTCTCCTTTCTTTTTGGTCTTTGTGCTGATTCTTCGCACTGTGTTTCTCGTCTATTCATCATCTCAGGACGTGTACTAACCAAGCTGATCTGTAACAATGGACTCGAACCTCAGACTATGAGTGTAGGCCCAGGGACACACCTTGAAGGTGTGACTCCCTATGGCTGCTCAGTTTCCCCCAGCCTGTCCTCCTTCCTTTCCCCTGCTCAGCCCAGCTCGCAGCTCCTCCCACTCCTTCCTCACTGCTGAGACTGCCCTTCAGTGGGCAGGGGGAGCCACTGCAGTGACAGGCCCTGCGGCTTTCCCTGGCGGCAGCTGTGGGTGTGACCAAGTGGATGGGGACACACGCTACCTGTCATCTCGGGCGGTGGGGAAGGAGCAGCGACACGTGGCTGTCATCGGGGTGGGTTTCTCTCTCACCCCACCAGCCTCTTCTATTTTTATCTCTGTGACCCTTGGGGCCCTTGCAAATGTCACCGTGTTCTCTGCTGCCTCCCCCTCATTCCCTTCGGTGACCTTTTGGGGCCTGCTATGGGTGGGCTTTCGTTTAAGGGGGTGGGGTGATGATGCACTATGCCCTCCCCACCACTCCCCTTGCAGGAGGCCTGAGAACCAGGCTGCAAAGCCCCGCATGTCTGCCTCCAAGGAGCACACTTCCTCGTGAACTGTTCTGCTTCCTGGTTTTCCACCCAAATGATGTGGAAAACCTCCCCTTTGTTCTCTCTCACACTCGTACCTGGAAAGGGGTGCGGACAGAAGTGAAAGCAAACTTGCAGGGAGCAAGTGGGACTGATTGCATTTGTCACCTTCCACTGAGAACTCTCCTAGTGTACATAGACTCAGACTGTCTACACAGCAATCCCATCGGTGTTACAGGAGGCGAAGAGAAACGGATTGGCATCAGCCACAGGCCCCTAGCTGTCCCCAGAGTCTTCCACTGGGGGAGGGGAGTCACCCCCGTGCCTGCCTGGTTGAGGATGCGGCTCCAGGCTGACGTACCCCAGTTCTTCTTCAATTCCGTCACCTTTCATTTATGTCCATCATCTCCAGGTGTGGGGCATGTGAATCGAATCAGCTTCAGACAGCGAGTCCGGCCGGTCATTGTTGTTTGGACAGCTCTTTTGTGCTGAACACTGTAGTCAGCCCTGAAGGTATAACAATGAACAGAAAACGTTATTGCCCTGAGGAATTTTCAGTCTGTTTGAAGGAGATGCTTAGTGTGCGGTGACCCGTTCCCTCTGCGGGCTAGTTAATCAGGTTGAGGCTCCGGTCAGAGCCTTTGGACACCGTTTTTCCTGAGACAGAGGCGTCGTATTGCTCCCTCAGGGCTTTGGTCAGTAAGCCAGCACTGCCACCACGAGACCTCCGACTCCCTCGGGGAGCCGAGAGCGTGTGTGCTGCCAGCTCTCACCTGTACAGTTTTCCTCGGAACGCCTGAGTTTGGCTTGAAGCAAATGCCGGCAGAGTCTCAGACTCCACCAGGCCTGCCGTGTTCAGTGGAGCCGTTTGCACACTGCACAGGGGTGTCTGGCCGGGCTTGGTGGGGAGGTGGGCAGGAGGAAGCCATGGGGCTGCGTGTTCACAGCAGGACACCCTTTCTAACATGTCTGGAGGCGAGAGGATGACTCTTTATACTTTGCGTGCCGGTGGCGTGTAGGCTCGCTGGTGGCCCCTCTGGCCGTCACATCTCCCCAGCTCAGTATAGCACCCGGAACCAACATGCGTTTCCCACAGAGGGAGTTACTTGGAACTCTAGGGACCATATATTTAACCTAAGAAAGAAACGACTCAAAAAATATATTTATAAACCTTTAAAACGTTAGAACCGGAAAGGATTTTGGAAAACACGATGCGTGAACCATCTAGTTTTCCATGCGTGGAAAATGACTTTGTGAATAATGAGGTGGAAGCATCCAGAGTCAGGAACACCCGTCCTGTTTCTAGGTTCGGATTCTTAGGCGGGTAAATATATACGGTCGATACACTGGATGTTGTATTAAGTTGTTATATCATTCTTCCACCGGTCATTCCCGGGACACCACACTTGATATTATTTCTCTCATCTGAAAAAAGTAACCAAGAAGCCCCTCTTGACCCCACTTCCTTAGATGGCTGTCCTTTTTCTCTCTGTTGAGGTCCTATTGTGACATTTCGGAGGCAACTGTGGTCTCCTTAGTGAGCTGTCTACACGCGGCTGCCCCCAGTCTCTTCTCGAACCCTCTTCGGGACGGTTTTTGCTCCTGCCGACCCACGTGGCCCGCCTCATGGTCCTCTGCAACCGACGTGCAGTCACCTCCGACTCCGAGCTCTCGAGCGCAGCCCCCTGCGGCCCCTTCTCTCCTGCCCCACCCTTGCCTTGCCCCCGCCTCGGCCAGTCCCTGGGTTAGGACTCTGGACGAGGCAGTCTCCTTTGGTTCGCCCGCCGGCTCTGCCGCTTGTCACTGAGCTTGGAGTCACTAGATGTTCAGTGAATGTCAGTTGTGCCGCTGAGTGAGCTGCGGGCGCACAGGCGTCACCTGCGAGGGGGTGACTGAGCAGATGATTTTAATCGTTGCGTGTGGTCCGTGAACATGGAACGTGTGTGTCAGCCAGAAGCGTGACGCCGCCTGCCCCGTTGGCCCTCCTGCCTTGTTGTGACCGCTGGGATTGACAGGTGCTTGCAGGGGTCCATCCCCCAGGAAACTGCCCGCTCGGAGGGTCCCGGGAGGCTTTTCACACGGAAAGTCTCATGAGCTGGGTTTCAGGCTCATGGCCAGCAGGGGCTGAGAAACTGGGGGGCGAGGGACACCAGAGTTTTCCTCCCCTGCGTTTTGCTCTCCTCCACGTAATGCCTGCACACAGCAGCTCTTTCCTCTCTGCCGCGCCCGGCCCCCAGGTGGTCTACCACAAACTCGCGGCGCCGCCTGACAGCGAGACGCCTTCCTGTCAGGCGCCACCGAGCAGAGGAAGCTTCAGCACATGCCAGGCCAAAGGAAAAAAAAAAGAAGTCTTCTGGTGCTGGGCTGGTCAGTGGGAAGAGGGAGTCGGGATGCGGCTGATGGGAAAGCTCTGGGAACACACACTGCGTCTTGGGTCTGAACGTGGCCATGGTGCGAGGGCTCCATGGCCGGAAACTTTCGCTGGTTCTGAGCTCGGGAACCGTCTGTCCGCCACCCCTCGGCGGCACGTCCTGTGTGGAGGGCAGTGGCTTGGCCGGGGTGGGGGGGTGGTGTTCTGCAGGAGTCTCTAGGATGCCAAAATAGACACTAACTCGAGAAAGCATAAGAAGAGAAAACCATTGGGAAGCGTGCTGAATGGTGAGGGACGGAGAACCTGGTTACAGGGCAGCAGACAGGAGACCTAGGTGGCGCTGCAGGGACTGAGTCCGCAGGAGGCCACTGCTGGCCCCATTGCCGCTGAGCGCGCGCCAGCCCAGGGCCTAACGCCACCGTCCCATGGCGATGGCTGCTGTACTGCTCGGCGCTGGGTCCTGTCGCAGCGAAGGTCTGTCCCTGAACCACTCCACTGTCCTTGGATTCAGAGTTCCGGGGAGGAGGCTCCGTGCGGTTTAAACCTGCCCTGTGTCCAGGTGACCCAGGGAGAGAGCTGTCCTTTTCCATCTTCCGTAGCGGGTGGCGGAGGTTTCTTTCCCTGTTTGCGTTGACTTCGGCTCAGCAGGACAGGCGCTTAGATGCCGGATGGCCAAGCTGTGTCCAGATCTAGGAGCGATCACGTTGGGACCGTGCCTGCAGAGGGGACTGTTAATGGTCCTCGCCATGGTGACATGGGAAGCGCAGAGCCCAGGCCATTGAGAACGGACTGGCACAATTCTTTGTGGTCCCGAGGCTTGGGTTCCTCGAAATGTCTGGCTTCTCTTTTGCTATTTACCACCTGCCTTCAGCTCTCTGTTCACTGTTTGCTCTGCCCTGGTCAGTTTGAAAATCATGTCCCTTACTAGAGGACGTGGAAGATCGTTGAAGCTGATTTATTCTCTGTCAACCACATTGTATTCTAAAAACCAGAAAATGCTGCTGTGTTTGTTGGTGGTCTCTGAGACAGCAATGCACAAAGCGAGATCCTGGTTATTGGTAAACAGAGTGGATTCTGGACGGGGGACGAGATCTAGCAGGAAAACAATGTCCCCTTCGTCACCAGCAGCTGAGAACTATGTCCAAAGGACCCTCAACTTCCCAGCTGCAGAGCTGAATGTAGGGCTGCCAGACTTAACGAGTGAATGCAGAGGCTGCCCGGTTAAATTTGAATTTCAGGTAAACAACAAATAATTTTGAGCATAAGTGTGTTCCATGCAATGTTTAGGATGTACTTATACTAAAATGCATTTGTGGTTTACTTAAAATTCCAATGTAACTGGGAACGCTGTACTTCACCGGCAGCCCTGGGCCTAGGGGACTGCCCGGGAATTCAGTGAGGTCTTGCTAGAGTAATGTGCTCCCGCCCCGGACCACGCTCTGCCCCGCTGTCCAAAACCCAGCAAATCACGTGGGGACAGAGTGCACCTGGCTGGTGTTCTGTGTTCAGATGCAAAACCTGAAAAACAAACAAAAAAAATAAGTGAAAGAAAGGTTAAGTATCTTGATAAATCAGAGCATTCTGCTCTTCAGTCATTTAAGCGAAAGCAAGTGTTTTTTCTCCCATAACTCAAGCAGGCAATTATCCTCACATACCATGACTATAAAATGTTCTTTTAAGAACTTTCACTCTTAAGTACATAAGACTTTGTATAATACAAACACTATTAATAACACCAACTAATATGTATATGTGTGTGTGTGTATACGTAGGGGGAGGGTAGAGAGAGAGCGAGAGCTAGAGCTTCATAGAGGGCAGGAACACTTCTAAGTGCTTCGCATGCGCTAACTCATCTACTTCCTGCGACGGCCCTGGGTGGCAATTGGCATGATCACTCTCATTTTGTACAGATGGGGAAATGGGAGCATGGACAGGTTCAAGTGCATTGAGCAACCTGCTGAGGTGCAGCCGGCTGTGGACCCAGCAGTTGGGTTGGCCCCTAACCACTGCAGTAGATACTTCTTGGCGATGGATATTTCACACGTAAACAAAATCACAGTACATTAAACATGGGGCGAACTGGGTTCTGGGGTCTGAGACTGTGCCTTCAGCTCCATAACGTTCATAGACCCCTGGTTGTGATCACCTGACTGGATGGCCCTATGGTGTGGCACCTGTTGCCAGCCCCGCCGGCTTGTGCTTCCCACCTGTGGCATGGGAAACAAATCGGTTTGCCGGAGGATGCTCCTGTTAGTTTCCTCCGTCATCCCAGGCCGAGCGGCGGAGTGTGTGATCTGCCCCTAACCCCTCGCCAGGAGGTGACGCTCAGTCTGCCTTCCAGGGTTTCTTTTCTCTGGTTCATACACTCCCAACTTTTTCAGCCATTCGCTTTGAGCTTTGACAAATAACTCGCTCATGCTCGAGTTGGGTGATTGTGGCTGGATGTTGTCTTCTGGGCAGAAGCCTTTCTGTGGGAATTTTCTCTTTGTAAGACCCGAGTACATGTTCTCATGGGAAAACGTGCTCCCGTGAACTTCGGAAATGGAACTCTGTCCTCGAAGCGTCCCATGCTGATTCCGTGTGCCACCCTTGCTGTCCTCGCCTCTGACAGGGAAGACTGGCACTTAGGGAAACAGCTTCTTTCATGTACTTTCCTGAGGACTTAAGTGTAGGGATTTTACAGTGAGAACAAATCATTACATCCCGACATTTACCTACTTCCCTGCCAAGTGAGGGGGCGGTCTTCCAAAGTCCCCTTATCAAATGCTTGCACTGAACAGGTTGTTCTAACTGCTGCTTGCATAGCCCAGCGTCAGGACTTACGGACATGTGGAGGGAGCAGACAGACAGGGAAGAGTGACCCGGATTACCTGATGGAAGAAGGGATAGGCAGTGAGTGGCTGGAGAAAGTTTGTTTCTCATGACTAAGTTTAGCCTCTAACCAGTGTGTCTGCGTCGAGGGTAATGGTTTTGAAAGTATTCATCACCACTGGTGACGACACTTCGGTGCAGGTTTGGTTACTTTCAATAAACCACACAGACCTACAGTGGACAGACTCTGCATCGGGGAGGTGTGAGCAGGCATGGGGGGCAGGGAGAGGGGCAGAAGGACCCATGAGGAAACGGCCTGGTGTGATTTGCCTCCATATGCTCGTTCTCCAGCATTGTACCTCTTCCTTTAGGCTCGGAGACATTGCTTCTGCTGTGGGGAGGCTCGCTGCGACCATAATTTTGTGATGCTTTATCAAAAATCACCCAGCCTTGCTCTTGTTCCTTTCCACTGAGTGGCTTCTGGGGGGCAAAATGATTCTTCTCCCCAGATGTGGGTGGTACTGAAAAACCAAGGTGTTAGCATTTACGGAACCCAGTAGCCGCACTCCGGGATTTGCCCGAAGAAATGACCGGAAGCTACACAGAAGCATGTGGGGAAGAACGCTTCCTGCAGGCTTGCTAATCACCTCCTCTGCCCCGTGAAAAGACATGTCCATCCACAGGAAACGAGTTACATTAATGTTTTTACATGCACTTAAGAGATTCTCTGTGGCATTAACCACGATGCAGTTCTGTGTTTGTATACCTGGGATATTGTCAAGGATATTTCTAGGAGAAAAGAAGATGGGCTAAGGACTAGTATATATACTACGTTCTCATTTTTGTCATCTGTTTGTACCTAAGTGCATAGGAAACATTCTGGAAAGATAGGTACTGAAATACTGGGGATGGTTATTTCTGGATAATAGATGATTTTAATGTCAGTTTTGCTTTTCTGTTTTTTTCAAATAGCTTTCTAGGATTAATAGTTGTTAAGTTGCTTATGTAATAAGAAAAAATATATGAAAATAATTTATAACAGAAATAGACTATATAACTTTATCTTTGTTTCTAGAAAAGACATGTCCACCACTTCTGCAGTGAAGCCATCCCTAACTGGCTAGAGCAGATCTAGAGAATTCTTCCCACAGTTCCTCATCCAAACGTGCGTCTGATATGGTTCCATCTTCTATCACAAGATATACTGATCTCTTTTTTGTTTGGCTGTTATCCTAATATTTAATTATTATTTTTAAATCATAAAGCTGCTACTACTAAAAATTCAGCATACAAGGACTGAAAGTCCTTGTATTTCCTTAAAATGTTTATTTTCTCGGTTGTCCTCATTTTCCTAAGCTGGTTCATCCAAACAAATGGAGAGAGAGAGAGTCTTACCTTACCTTTTAGGTTCTTTGCAGTAAGAAGATCACCCATGTTTGGCAGATAGTAAATGTAAGCAGCATTAATTGAGGACTTACTGTTATCTGTTAAATGCTTTTGGTTAGTATCACTTCTCCAAAATAACCCTATGAGTCAGCAGTTATCCCCATTTTCAGAAAAATAAATAGGGGGTCAGGAAAGTTAGGGGATCCTTAGCATATAGTTAGCTATTGGCAAAGCCAAGACTTAGACCTGGGTCTGTTGGCTTTAAATGTCATTTCTTTTTACTATACCACACCTGCTTGAGAAGACCTCTTAAGAACTACATTTGCAAGCTTTCCATCAAAAGTATACAGTAGACCATTTATGAAGGTCATCCTTTCCATGTGAATTCTTAGTTGCAAACAATAGAACACACTTTAGTTGGGAGTAACCCCCAAATTACACTGTGGGACTGCCTACTGGTGAGTTCTCACAACACTTGTTAGAGGCACAAACCTGAATCTTGAGTACTGCATGAGTTACACTCTTCAGGACACCTGCTGTGGTGACTTCTGAAAACTCCATGACTACACTAATCAAGGCAATGTGGTGTTGGCAAAGGAACAGAGAATTATATCAGTGGGACAGAACAGAGAACGCAGAACGTAGATTCACACAAATATCATCACTGATCTTTGACAAAGAGCCCTGGGCAATCCTTGGAGAAGACGTAATCTTCAACAAATGGTTCTGGAACAACTGGACATCCGCATGCAAAAAAAAAAAAAAATCCAGGCAGAGACCTTACACATTTTATAAAAATTAACTCAAAATGTGCCATGTACCTAAATGTAAAATGCAAAATTATTAAACTCTTAGGAGATGATGTGGGAGAAAATCTAGATGACCTTGGGCTCGGAGATGACTTTTTAGATATGACAGAAAAGGCATGCTCCTTAAAAGAAAAAATTAAGTTGGACTTAATATGAAAAACCTTCTGTTCTGTGAAAGACATGGTACAGAGAATGAAAAGAGAAGCCATAACCTGGGAGAAAATATTCGCAAAAGACTTAACTGATAAAGGACTGTTTTTCAAAGCATACACAGAACTCTTAAGCTCAGCAGTAGGAAAACAAACAAGCTGACTAAATGACCTAGGCAAAAGATCTGAACAGACACGTCATCAAAGAAGATATACAGATGACAAGCGTATGGAAAGATGCTCAGGGTCATGCCTCATCAGGGAATTTCAAATTAAAATAACAATGAGACACCACACCCATCGGAATGGCAAAAATTCGAAACACCAACAACACTGAACGCTGGCGAGGATGTGGAGCCACAGGAACTCTTTCATTGTTGGTAGGAGTATGAAGTATGAAGGGTGCAGCCACTTTGGAAGCCAGCATGGCAGTCCCTCACAAAACTAAACACGGTCCCAACCATGTGATCAACCGGTTGTACCCCATGAAATTTACCCAGATGGGCTGAAAGCTTATGCCCACAGGAAAACCTATGCTCGGATGTTTTATCAGCTTTGTTCATCGTTGCCAAAACTTGGAAACAACCAAGATGTCCTTTAATAGGTGAATGGATCAATTCACCGTGATGCATAAATACCGTGGAGTATTATTTAGCACTGAAAAATGAGCTATCAAGCCACAAAAAGACATGGAAGAACCTTAAAGACATAGTAGTATGTGAAAGAAGCCAATATGACAAGGCTACCTACTCTGTGATTCCAAGTGTATGGCATACTGGACAGGGCAAAACTATGGAGGCAGTAACACGATCCGTGGTTTCCAGAGGTTTAGTGGGAGGGGGCTATGAATAGAGGGGGCACAGATGATTTTTAGGGTAGTGAAACTATTCTGTCTGAAACTATAAGGGTGGGTACATGTGTCAAAACCCAAAGAACGTACAGTGCAAAGAGTGAGTCCTGTTGTCGGTGACGGTCTTTGGTGTGGTATATTGATAGTGGGGGCCATGTCTGTATGTGAGGTATGTGGGAAACTCTGCTTTCTGCTTAATTTTGCTAGGGATCTAAAACTTCTTGTAAAAAAAAGTCAATTAAAAACAAACTCTGTGGCTCTTGTCCACAATCACAAACTCCCCGAATATGGGTTCCATGTGGAGCCTCTCCCTCTCTGCTGAGCTCCTCCACATCCCAGCTCGCAGAGGTGATTCGATTGGTTCGGTCTAAGCCATGTGTTGAGGATGCGTTGGAAATGGAAATCTGGATTCTGCCCCGGGGCAAAGGACTCTGATGAGGACTTCCGTAGGCGTAGGAAGCTAGACTGGACAGGTGTGGCAGGTGTCCACTACAGGCACTGACGTGGAAAGGGATAAAAACCCACAGTAGTTGTTTTTCAACAAGTAATGCCATCGCAGGCCTACCACCTGAGCGTAATTAATTCATGCTCCTCTCCCATTGGAAGGAAAAGGTGTCTTCTTCATTTTGATGTTTGCTTTCTGGAATTTCTCTATGTGTACTTTTTTTTTTTTTTTTTTTTTTTTTGCTGGGAAGTTTCCTGCTATAAATTTCTAGTTATCTGTTAATGTTTTCAAAGTGCTTTTGAGAAACATTCACTTCTAGGAACTGTTTGCTAAAGGGTTATATGTCCTCACATTAACATTTTAAGCACAAAATAGGCAAAGTTCACACATTTATTAAGCTCCTTTCAAGGTCAGTTATGCAAGTGTAATTACCCCGAATAAATTTATTTTGGCTATTTGAGAAAAATCCAGTTGCTGGAGAAATATCCTAATATATATATATATATTTTAATGTGAGGCTTATTAACTAACTTTAACAGTGGAAGGATGAGTCCGTCTTTGGTTTTGATGGTAAACTCAGAAATTAATGGACTTGGCTATTCTAATAGGAAATAAAAATACAAGTGTTAGAGAATAATCACAGTCATAAAGAGAAGGGAAGCGTGTCGTGAACCCAGCTAAGACGCAAGAGGGAATATAAAACATTTTCAGGCGTGGGAGGGAAGTTTGCACGGACAGCTTCACATTTATGGCTCCTCATGAAAGATGCTGACATACCATAGATAGATAGGAACGTGTGATGAAATCGTGGGTATTAAATGCAGCTCTTGAATGTGCTGGACAACGCTTCGAATTTCTAAAAAGTTACTCAAGTCATGTTGTTTACAGAATGGCAGGAAGTAGGTGTGCTCGAATTGTGTGGCCATCCCAGGTCACACTGCAGTTTGTAATTAATGTTACCTGAATGTCCGTTGGGGCCAGAGGCACCAACTGTGAAGCAATCAACCAAAAAAGAGCTGCCACAGGTTGGTATGTGAGTGTGTATGAGTGTGTGTGAGTGTGTGTGTGTGTCCACCACGTGCTGCTTTCACTCACCCTTTTCCCACATGAGCTCTGTCTGGTGTAGTTGGAAAAGCAAACATGAGTTAATTTTTCTCATTCGAGTATATCAGATTTTTTGTGGGTGGTGGTCTTTCTTCTGACTCTGAATCCTGCTGAGGGATGTGACAGGGTAGGCATGAGTTTCTTGGTGTTGCCCATAACGGTAATTTGTTAAGAAGATGGTGGATCGTCTAGATCATTTTTAAGGTCTATTCTAGTCCCCATATCTTTTGACTTTTCTCCTCCTCATTGTCTTTGTTATACTAGGTAAAAGTAGTTAGCTCCAAGTTAAGTAGAATAGGCCTTCTGTTTTTAGTTCTTAGAAGAAAGAAGAAAATAACAAGAAAATCAGTTTTTTATTTATTTGACCAATAAGTATTTATTGAGTCAATATTGAGTCAATATTGAGTCAATATTGAGTGAGTATTTATTGACCAATAGGTATTTATTATGGGTGCTAGAGATCCGGTTGTGAAACAGTCTCAGCTCTTATGGACATTATATTCTAGTAGAGAGAGCAATATACAGATTATGTAAAAATGGGTCAAGCGGTGATGATAAGAGCTATGAGTTCAAATAAAGCAGGTGACCAGGATATTTGAGTGACCAGGACAGGCTTTTGCTGAGATAACATCCGATCGGCTTGCTTCTACAATCAGCTCTGTGACCCGTTCGGATTCAGTCCAGTGTCGTGAGCCCTGTAAGGTAACGCATGCACCCAGAGCCCTTCTACTCTCTGCCTAAGGGTCGGGCCGCTGGCCTGTGGCACCAGGGCTAAATATGCCTCTGTCATCAATGATTCGATTTTCTTCTTTCTGCTCAATCAGAAAAACAATATATTGCAAAAAATTTCAAAGAAAAAAAAAATGGTTTGGGTCGATCAGATACCTAGGTCATCCGGAACCCCCGCGCACTACTCATTGCACAGTGAGAAGAGGTCTTGTATTTGTGGCTGACTCTTTCACTGGGAAGATGAAACATCTTCAGCTTCAGGTCAGAGGCATCCGGTCACATGTGTGTATCTTCCTCCTGGTGTTTCAGACATGGAGAGGAGGCCAAGTGTGGAGCAGCAAGAATCGAAGGTTGGGCTGACTCCAAAACAATCGATCGCAATTAGTCGTCAACAAATCAGAGCGTCTGAGGAAAACCACCTGTTGCTTCTTTGCCGCCAGCTTTGCTGGCGGACGTGGTTCCAGTTTCAGAGTGTTTGTGATGGTTTTAGTGTCTGTCTTTTGATCACAATCGCTGCCGTGCATCGCGTCCCCCCGCAATGCAGACATGTTGTATGTTCTGTTTCCCCTACCTGTGGCCGCCAGGTGGGGATGATTCTGACCCCGCCTCGTGTAGCATCTTGCAGTGGCCGAGCCAGGGAAAGGGGAGCCCGGCTGCTCTGACTCGACGGCCTGGTGTTCCCATCGCAGTGTGTGGCTGCTCGGGGGAAGGCTCCGTAGGATGGCCGCTGGCCTCGGACGTCCAGCCCGCTGGGAGACCAGGTCTGGCGAGCCTTTCCAGCTCAGCAAGTCCTTAAGTGCTGTGAATTCTGCCCCTGCAGAGGGTTTCCAGTTGATGGCAGACTTTGTGGCCAAAATGGCGGCTTTCTGAAAAACTGAAACCAAAACCCTGCTCCTCCGCTTCACTGACTTTGATTTCCTGGGGAAGCGACTCGCTCGACAGCACAGAGACGAGGTGCCTTTCGTTTTCCCAGCCTGTCCCGCCCTGGAGAGCTGGCCGCGCTGGCTCTGTTGCCCGTTCTGTTCGGATGCCCTGTTGCTCTGTGAACAACAGACGCTGTCACCCAGCCTGTATTTAGCAACGTCTGTGTGGAACCTTTCCTCTGTCACTTTGAGCCTGTGAATTCCTGGCCCCGAGTAACACCTGCTTATGTTGTGCAGTGCGGTGGTTTTTAAGCTTGTGAGAACCACAAAAAACCTTTTTCAGTGGTCATGTACCTTTTATCAAGGGAAAAGATGAAAATGAACCCACCTGGCGAGAAAGTGCCTGCCTTCACACCACATATTTTCGCTAATAAAGGACAAGTAAAGAAAGGAGCTCTGAGTGACCCAGGAGCTCGAAATGCAAGAAGCAGGGTCTTCTGGGTCCCTTACTCTGCCTGCTGTGCCAGATGGTGACCACTGGGGGAGTTCTGGTCGACCTTTTGGTATACTCGAAGAGTCTTTTTTCTCTCCTGCACGTTTTACACAGTTGATATTCCATCGAACGTAACTGGTTTTAATATTGCATACCAATCAGAGACCCAGGGGTCAGCAGGCATTTTATGTCAAGGGCCAGGTGGCAGATACTTTAAACTTTGAAGACTATGCAGCTGACTGACCTTGCCATTGTAGTGTACAAACAGCCATCAATGAGATGTGAGCAAACGGGCGTTCAGGTGTTCCAATAAAACTTTATTTATAAAGCAAGACGAGGTGTCATGCTGACCCCTGGGCTATGCTGTTAAAATTGACTTATTCATAATATATCTATTAGTTATAGCATATGTCTCTCTAGCATAGGTCATTAGAATTCAATAATTAAAAAAACCCACCCAGACTCAAATTATATATATAGTTTTATAGGTTTGACTATCATTACTTAAAGTCTGTGACAGTGAAATAGCTTTTTTCCCCTATATAATATCATTTTTTTGAAGTAAGAAAATAATTCTCTTTCCACTGTATTTCATGTGAAAGTAAAAAAAAAAAAAAGCTATCATGTAAAAGTTAAGCCATTCACTATAAGCCATTTCTGGAACTAAACAGCATCAGACTAGACATTTTTTTAACTGAGGAAAACAAGATGCGCAGTTATGCATTCCATGGAAGGTGAGCAGAAGCAGACTCGCATTCACGGAGAAAAGTACCACTGAACCAGCATTTGTTCCCAGGCTGGGGGTTCAGCTGACCAATGTGTGTGACCCAGCAGGATTCCCGCCCAGCGCCAAGCTCCCTGTCTTCACCGGGGTCGGATTCACCCTCAGAATATCTCCAGCCTCTCTCGGGGGCTCTAGTTTGGACATTGCAATGGCTGGTACCCACCCCGGTTATTGTCTGTCGGTGTTAGCAGATTGTTCTTTTTGGGTCCTAAGTTTCTGCTTCCTTCTTCGTTACTTAATTCTTCTCCACCAGAGACTCTCATCATGCTTTGAAACACTGGAAGCGAAGGATTCATTCAGAGAGTTTAAGGAATGGCGTTTCAGTGCGCTAAATAAGCCTTGGCCAGATCGTCCATTTGATGGAAAAATCAGGGAAGGCCACAGGCACAACTCCCGGCTTTCTGTGTGTGGATGGATGGTCATCCTTCGCTTAATGTATGGTCATCATAATTCTGGTCTTTTAAAAAGAATTCATTGATCCAACAACCATTTGGAAAGTGAGTAACTCTTGCATGGCAGACCTTCTGTTACTCTCAGGGACCCTGAGAGCACCAGGCACGCGCCATGCTCCAGGGAGCCAGCCATGTAGTGGGAGATGCAGAAATGTAACTGAGTAGGGGGATAAAGTGATGGGCAGTGGTGGCGACAAAGTTCCTTGGGGGCAGAGGGTGGGACAACTTGATTTTGATGACAGAGTTCAGGAGAAGTTGCAGGAAGCTGAGGAGTTTACAAGTAAGTATGTGGGAGCCGGGACGGGCTTTCTGGGGGGAAGGAGGCGACGTGTGTTGGGGGAGATAAAAGGGGGTGGCATGTTCGGCTGACTGCACGCACACTCGTTAAGGCTGGAGGTTCGGTAGGACTCGAGTGAGTGGTGGAAGGCCGCGTGCGGCCTTGGACATCCTCCTGCATGGCAGTGAGAGGCTGGAGGTGGATCCCGCGGGCAGTGGGGATTGGCAAAGAGCTCAGTGAGGCAACGACACGCTCAGACTTGGGCTTCGGCACGGTCACGTGGCACTGTTGCGCAGGGTGGGTTGGCAGGGGAGGCGTCGGGGAGGGGGCGGCCAGTCTGTCTGCTGCAGCGTCCTGCCCAGGGGTGACGAGTGAGAGAGAGGAGGAGCCGCGCCGAGCGGCTGCTCAGGGTGCGAGCTCGGCACAGTTGGGAACGACAGGCGGTGGGTCCACAGTGAGGCTGAGGTGTATCTGGAAAGTGGGCAGGAGACAGCACACCATTCCATGTCAGGGAGCCATCGGGTGGAAGGGTGTGCCCAGGGTCTGCGGCCCGATGGTGTGGCCAGGCAGGGGTAACGAGGAAGCCGTGCTGAGGGTCACAGTGAAGTCTGGCTGGAAGACGAGGTGCCATTCATGAAAAATTTCTTTGAGGTTAACCTGTCATCTTTTTATGCAAATGTAGAATTTTAGATCCCTAATAGCAATGGCAAAAACTTTTAGCTACACATGTGGTTAATAAGCATGTTTTATAGATACCTATGTAAAATAGAACAAGACCGAACTACCGCAACGAATGAAGAACGATGACAGACCCAGTGGCAGAAAATCAGTGCTGCGGCCGAGACTCGGCCCTGCTGGAGGCAGGGCAGGTCGCCGCTGCCGTGTGCTGCCGGGAGGCCGCGTGGCGACGTGTAGCCAGGGCTGCGAGGACGACCCTGTGGTTTTGCTCAGTGATCCTAGTTCTGCTTATTAAAGGGAAATGATTCAGCGTCTCGTCGTGAAAACCCTAACCTTATGGATGTGATCTGTGAAACAGTCAGCTGACAGGGGACGGTCTGGGGTGTGTGTGTGCGTGTGTGTGTGTGTTTCTACTCAGAGCAGAAACGTGAAGACTGTGAAGAAACATGGAAAGATATTTACAGTGACGTGAAAATAGGATTTATAATTGTCACAACTGTGCGAGTATCTGTATGCCAATAGAGACTCACTGGAAAAACATTAAAAATGAGAACTGTCAAAATGGTAAGATCATGGATAATTTTCTTGTTTTTTATTTTTATTTTTCCAAAATGAAGTTCATATCAGTACAGTTTCTCAAAAGCTTCTCAAAAGGTACAAAGGTGCAATAAAGCAGATGTGCGTAGAGGCAAGCTCCAAGCGCTGTCCCTTACCTGTCCCCTGAGCACCTGGGAGGATGACGTAAGGGAATGGTGGCCACTTGCATGGGCAGATGGGGGAAACGAGACTAGGAATGAGCAGCACCCCGTCCCCCGCCCTGGGGAGGCACCATGGCGGCATCAGGGCCTCACCGCCGCTGGCGGTGGGAGCTTCATGTCACTGCGGGGGCGTGGGGTAGGTGGGAGAGCAGGACCACAGCGACCACCCGACCTCAGGACTGGGCTGTGACATCGGCATGGCCTGCGGGCAGGTCCCCAGTGGAAGATTTGAATTCAGGCTGGTGGCAGGAGGTGGGCTGGCCCTGGCTCCTTTATGCACACGTTCAGTGTCATTGACACATTAACCACAGGTGAGGAGGAAAAGGCCACGAGGTGTGGGGGGAGTGTGAGCGGAAGCAAAGGAACTTTCTTCAAAAGATAAAAAAAAAAAAAAAGCAACAAAAAAACCAGCATCAGTGTTGCAAAGACTTTCCGCGGTCCCACACCTACCCTGAAAGCCCCTGGCGTGGCAGAGGAAGTGCGCTGACCATCGAAGGTGAATAAAAGAGGCTCGCGGGGGAGACGGGGCTCAGTTCACTCAGCTCCTGCTCAGCTCCTGCTCGCCCAGCCCAGCCCAGCCCAGCCCAGCCGACTTCAGCCATGAGAACGCTCATCCTGGCCCTCCTCGGGCTCTGCTGCCTCACCATGCGCATCGTGGAAGGTGAGTCCGAATCTTTCTCGCGACAGGTGGGTGGGCACACATGGCGTACGTAGGCTTGGGTTCCGACTTTGCCCAGGGTAAGCCTCGGACTCCCCATGTGCACAGCGGGGATGATACTCGTGACGCGGGGGCACCCCGTAGAGTCCAGGAACAGAGAGAATGTGGTGAGAATCTGGGCTCCTGCTTTCCCCAGTCAGGTGATCTTGGGTGGAAAAGCGTAGGAATTGCTTACCTAGAAGCTGAGTGTCATAACAGATACTCTCCCCTGGGAGGAGAAGGAAGTAAATCTTAGGCTCACTTACCAGGTTTCCTCACGAGTCATCGCCTCTGGCTGAACGTTCGCTGTGGAAGGGCGGTGACGGTTACATATGCTCTGGCCTGCATAGCCTCGATCTTGATAAATCCTAGAACTATGTGAGAGGTCAGCCACCACGGGGGACGAGCCGAGCCTGCGGCGTGTCAGTCCTGACACAGGTCACTGTCCTCTAGCGAGAGCATGACCGGGAGCTCGCGCCTTCCCACCGGGAAGTCAGGGCTGCTGTCCAGCGTGGGGGAGGATCTCCAACTGCTGCCTGGGGTGGATTCCCACTCACGCTGCCTTTCTTGAGTTTCTAAGAGACCCCACGATAAGCGCTGACCGATAGGTCCCTGTCTCATGGACAGTTGCATAAACGGACCAGACAGCACCTCACTGCGCATTCGACCCACATCTCCTAAAGGACTGTTTATTCCGACTGCTTGGAGTTTATTTCTTCTTGTGCCTCGGGCAGCAAGAGGCACTGTCCTTTGGGGACAGTGAGTGTTGCAGTGAACCCTCCTCTCAACCTCCCAATTTTTAGACTTATTTCTCAGACTGGAATAGCCGACCCCGAAAACCACGGATCCCCAGGGGTGTTTATGAATGGGGAGAGGGGCGCAAAGCCTGAAACTCTCCAGCTGCGCAATGACCTAATACTGACGACACAAAAAAGCTCGAGGCGACTAAATGAGGCTGAGCGGTGCCACGTGGCTGGCGTTTTGCTGGCCCGATGGGCATGCCACGTGGAGGAGACGCAGGCTTGTTAGAAACGGGGGGGCCGCAGACACTTAGCTCCGATGCCCAGGTTTGCTGCTGGGCTGACCTCCACACCTCCCCGCCGGGCTTAGCTTCTGCGTCCAGCAACGGGGCAAAGCCGAGTGTGCTTTGACGAGCTCTGCAGCGTTGGGTGGAGGTGACGGCTGTACCGATGACGCGCACGCCTCGTTGAGCGTAAGGGGCCGCGTTTGGGGTTCGCAGTCCGCTGGGAGTCTCAGGGGCTCGGGAGTTCACAGAGGACAACGTTGTTTCTTCAGCAGTGAGGGAAACAGCTCCTTTCCGTAGCTCGCATTTTTTTTACTGTTGAAAGCGAGAACACCTGCATTCAGCCGAGAACCAGCCGTGTTTAGCGTTGCGTTCCCTGGATGGCTCTTCAGCGCGTCGGTCTCCCTAAGCCCGGTCGTAGCACTGTGGGGCTCACGGCTCTCTGGAGCTGCATTTGACTTCTGTGTGCTCGGTCTCCTTCTCCAGGGGTGGGGAGCGAAGTCCTGGAGGAGAGGATCTGTGTGAGTCTGACCACCCGGCGCCTGCCCGTGAAAAACATCAAGACCTACACCATCAAGGAGGGCCCGATGCGAGCCGTCATGTGAGTCCATCTTCCCCACCTGGGGCCCCATGGGACACCGGGCGCAGAGCTGCTGCCCTCCTCGGGGAAAATCAGACCCACAGCCCCTTGGTTTTCCCACATTACCCACGCCTGTATGTAGCACCAGATAGCGCTTATTGTAAAAATTTGGCAACCAACGAAGAATATCAGTGTCTTCTCTGAGTTAGCTTAGCAGAGGAATCCAGCTGGGAACCAGATGGATACCGGAGTCAGCTCCGAGGGTTAGGTTTAGAGATGGCTGGTTCAGATCGGGATTTGACCATATAGCCACACTGATGCGAGATCCTTCCTCTCCCCTCCCCTTCCTTCTCCCTTCCTCCCCTTCCCCTCCACTCCCCTCTTTCCCTTCCCCCCTCTCCCCTCCCCTCCCTTACTCTTCCCGTCCTGTCTCATGCCTCGCTTACCTTCATGTGGCATGTTGGGATAAAGTAGGGTGCCATGTTTTATCGGTTGCCATATCTCAAGAAAATGTGTCAAAAACCGGCTTGCATGGTCCCATTCTCTTCCCAGGATCTCATTTTCAGAATGGCAGCTCTTCCCAACACATAGCTGCCACTTTACCCGCAGAAATTAAGATAAAGAAGTCACCTTTGTACAGAAATAAGACGAACATATTTAGATTTGGAAAGGAAGGCGACGTGTAGTGCTTGGACTAGATGACTCCAGTTTAGTTACAACATTTGGAGGCCCTGGAGAGAAATGAGCCTGGGAGTCGTGGAGAACAAGGGCCTGGTCTCACCTGGAGACACGTCTCCTTCCTGTTAGCGTAGACAGCGGGAGAAAGCTTTCTATCTGTGGTCTCACAGTTCTGAGAGACCGCTCTGTCCAGTAATTTCTGCACAAGAGCTCTCTGTTCGGTCAGACCTTAACTCCCACTCCTGAGGTTTTGAGGATGTGACTAACTCTGCCCATCTGTTCCTGACCTTGCAGATTTATTACCAAACGTGGCCTTAAAATCTGTGCCAATCCACAAGAAGACTGGGTGAAAAAAGCCGTTGAACATGTGAAGTCCAACAGAAAAAACAAGACCCAGACCAAGCCTACAGGATCCCAGCGACCCACCAGTGTGGCCATGACCCAGGCTAGGTAGTGGCCTTCGGACCCTGGGGCCCCTCTCGAGCCAGCCTGCTGGTCTTACTTTACGAGCTCATGGACCGATTAAATTGTATTCACCTTTTCTGAAAGTGCCGCATGTGTCACATTTTTTTTCTTGTATTTTTATTTTTTGTGTCTTTTGTTTTCATTTAGATGCTCTAATTAATAAATATTTATTATTAAGAATAGCCCCAAAGTCTGTTCATTGCCTGTGAGGAAAGGTAACATCATTTGTGTTCCACTTCTGTCCTCACTCTCTCTCTCTTTGACGGCATCTGTGATGGGAGCGTTTTGGGCCAGTGTTTATCAGGGATGAAAAATATAATCATTGTTCTTAGTTCCAGCTTGAAATGGTTCTCGACCCATGAGTCACAGGTGACAATTGTGACAATGGCAACAACTCAGGAGCTATTTCAACGTGTCTTCATAATGGAGTTCTTCTTATGGAATAAGGGAGAAAAATCTAACTGTCCTTGGGTTTGCATTCTGAGGGTCCACTGCTCAGAAAGAAACTTCACTCAAGTTTAATGTTGAGCAGATTGTCTCGTCTCTGTTTCATTCAATCTCCTATGGAAGGAAAAAAGAGAGGGCTTGTCCGTTCTTTATTTATCAAGGTAACAATGGTTAGGCTGTCAGTGAAACGATACTTTATTCGAATAAAAATCAATTGCTCTTTGAAGTGGGCAGTGATCTCACTGCCTTTCTGTGACTTCGGTGATTGTCACTACTCTAGTTGTCATCCAAGCCATGCTCTTCTGCCAGTAGCTTTTTATACCCTAACGGAGCCACCGGGAACACTTGAATACGATCATAATTTGCAGTAAAGTTTTAAGTGTTGACTGGGCCCCTCAACACCCCAGCCTCACACTTTCTGGTCATGTTACTAATTGCTGATTTGGTTCTTGTTTGCGGTCTGCTGTCCCCGCAGCTGGTGACGTATACGCCCAGTTCGGTCTGACTCTGAATTGTCAGAACTGACCAGGCTTTGATAGTTTCGGGGGAGGAGAAAATACTTGTCTCATCCTGAGGGGACACCCAGCAGTGTCAAGGGCTTTCAGATGGCATCTGGGGGTGAGGTCGCTTCTGACTAGTGAGCCAGGGTGCGGACCGTTTAAAAGCTGCCTCCTAGAGAAAGCTTGGGGCATCTCTCCTTTCTCGTCTGTATTGGCCCACAATGGTTTTCAAAAGATTTTAAAGTAAATACCGAGAATAGGTATGAGGAGTGAAATGTAGCAGAGTCACAGATGATGACAGGAGTGGTTTCCCAGGTATCTCCCAGCACCGAGATACTTCATGGGATGATAATGTGATATGGGTGTGCACATCCTGTTACCTTAACACGTTACTCCAAGTGGCGCTATGTGACACCCAGGGTTTTGACCAAGTAGTGTATGAAACTTTGACTGGATGCTTTGAATTTGTTAAGGTCGGACCCGAATCTACAGGCCGTACCCCTGTGGTTTATTGGATTTCGGTTCACTTCCAAGAAATAATCTAAGAAGAAGAGATCTCAAAACATTATTCTTTCCATGGCTGTGACCCCTCCTTTATCTGCCTATGGCGTCTTGCACTTAAATTTAACCCGAAACTTATCGATGTGTATTGAAATTGCTTGCTTGCCTGTCTGTGCCCCCCACTTCCTTCTGCGGTTAGACTGGAGGCTGCTTGTGTGCTTTGTTATTTTTTCTTTGTCATATTTTTACATTAAACTCATTGGGGTGACATTGGCTAATAATAATAGCATAAATTTCAGATGTACATCGTTATGATGTGATATCTGTGTCCACTATCGTCTGTTCACCACCTGAAGTCTAGTCTCCACCCATCGCCATGTATCTGACCCCTTTGCCTCCTTCATCCTCTCCCCACTCCCTTGTCCTTCCAGTAAACACCATCAGATTTTGGTCTATATGATTTTTGTTTGTTTATTTGTTCACTTTGGCCTTTTGCTTTATATTCCACATGTGACTGAAATCATATGCTTCTTGCTCTTTTCCGTCCGACTTAGACTAATACTCTCCAGATCCAACTATGTTGTTACAAATGGCTATATTTCATCTTTTTATGGCTGAATGGTATTCCATCATGTACACATACCACATCTTCTTTATCCAGTCATCCATCAGAGGACACTGAAGTTGCTTCCATGTCTTGGTGGTTGTGAATAATGTTGCAATGAACATAGGGGATATATATATACATATACATATATATATATGTATATGTATGTATATGTATATGTATATGTATGTATATCTTTACAAATATGTGTTTCCAAATATTTTGGCCTTGTGCATGCTGTTCACATTGGGTCCCCAGTGGCTAGCATAGACTGTGGGTGGTCAATTAATATTTGTTGGATAAATGCGAGAAAGAACATTTTATATTATTTATTTTATTCTACTATTTTATATTTCTAGAATTATATATAACACAAAACAAACTATTCAAAGGAGGTTCAATTCAGCAAACATTTTGAGGTGCATGATTAGGACAGGCACTGTGTTAAGCTTAGGATATATCAAGATAAGCAAACCCCATTTCTGCCCGCCAGGCTCTCACAGCTTGGTAGATGAGACTATGATGTAAACAAGCCAATTGCACAGGGTTTGAAACAGGAAATAATATAAATGTATTCAAGAAACAGAAACAACATGGCAAACAGAGTGATTAACTCTCTTGGGAATGTTCTCTCCAAGGACTTTTGAGTTTATATGTAATTATGGATTATTATAAAAATGCCTGGAAGATACACCCTTAATTGGTTGGAAGAAGAATGTTATCACACATTTTTCTCTTGACTAGGAAGTGATTATAATATTTGTGTAGTATTTTATTCTTTTCTAGGTGTCTGGTGGAACAATGTAGTGAGACTAATGCTATCACTGTCATTTAATAGGTGAGAAAACTGAACCAGAGAGAGGTCAGTTGTCTTGGCTCAGAGCACATAGCTATTGGGAAACAGAGCCTGACTTTAGACCCCAACTGCCTGTGGTGCCCCAGCCTCACGGAGCAGAGCAGCAGAGCAGGGGTATTCTAGAGTAGATGCACATGGGGGTTCTCCGAGCACAGCCACGTCACCGTGTGGAACTCGGAATCCTCATGACACATGAGAAGTACTTCCTATTTGATTTTTTCTATATAATTATTTTTAAAATGTTCTTATTTGATCAGAGTAATATGCGAATGGGGTCAAATGTTTCAATAGCACAAAAGGGCTGCTTGTGAAGACCGGGAACCCCCCACCCCATTCGTTCCCATTTTTAATCTCCTCCTCGCTGATGGCTGCTCTGGACTCTTTCAGCCGATGGCTCCGATAGTCACCTTCAAAGCACCAGAGTTTGCCTACCAGCTTTCGTGGAGTTTACCTGCGGCTGCCTCTGTGGTCCGTGCTCACTTAGTGGCCAACGTCTTCCGTTCGCTCCATGTCATTATGCCGATGTTTTCAGTGGGTTATGTTTATCGTCGTATGTAACGTACCTAAGAGGACGACTGTGGGCAGTACGTCCCGACTTTCCGTTTTGTGAGATTGTTCTGTTTTCTACGGCAGCCGCTTTAAGAGTCTTCACTACGTGACCAGTGCCGCTTTATCGCTTTGCAAATGTTAAGGCATTTAATCACATAACAGACCTCGAGGACAGAACCGCTGAGGCACCACGAGGCTGTTGGTTTGTGAGGGATGGAGTTCGGATCTGAGCCCGTGGAGGTGTGGCTCTGAGTGCGGCTCTTGACCACTGTGTCATGCGCAACTTCGCTCATCTGTTTGGTGGATGTTCAGGGAGGGTCGACTCCGGGCCAGGAGCTGCAGACGTGGCACCGAGCAGGTCGAAGGTCTGCCCTTCATGGAGCTTGCACCCCCTTCTCTTTCTCCAGGGTTCCTCATCTGCCCACTCACCTGACAGATGCCTGTTTTGAGCCCGACGCACCCAGTCTGGACGCCGTGCTGGGCACCGGAGCGCAGCGCAGGGAGAAGCCAGGGCCCCGTCTACAGGAAGCTGACACAGTATGTAGACACTGTCAACACAATGTCATGTGTGCGACGGTGGGGATGGTGGAGCGTGTGCGTGTGGACACGCGGGCGCAGGGCTACCCATGCGCAGAGGCCAGGACGGGCTTCCCCCTGGGGACAGCCGTCACCCCGAGACTGAAGGGGGAGTCGGGGTTATTCAGTGCATTCCGGGCAAAGGGCGTAGGCAGCACGTGACAGGCCTGCAGGTGAGAGATGCAGATTGCTATGGAAACGTGGGTGCAGCAGTGCTGCGGACGAGTGGGGTTCGCGGCACCCCCCGCACAGTCCGGAATCCATGCGTAAGTGTTGGCTCCCCCAAACTGAGCTAAACCGGCAACATAAACTGTGCCAATAATGTGAACAGTTGATAAACACATATGTTGTGTGTTATATGCATTACATACTATCTACTGACAAACAGCGAGTTAAAGAAGATGTTAAGAAAATCATAAGAGAAAATACATTTAGAGACTTTATTGAGAAGAATCTGCGAAGTTCAAACTCCTGTTCAAGGGTCCCCCGTGGTTTAGTGTGACAGAGGGACAAAGCGAAGGCTAGACCACGAAGGGCGTGGGCCAAGGTGAGGGTAGAGGGACAGGGTCGCTGTCCCCAAGGGCTTTATCTGCCAGGTCAGGGAGCGTCCACTTCCTCTTAGAGGCCAGGAATGACCCTGGTCACCAGGTGGACAGTGGGGTGCAGAGAATGAGATGGGGGCTGGGAGCCGACTGGGAGGCGGCTTCGGACCCGGTGACTTGGGAGCGTGGCCTTTCCTCGTGGGCCTTTTCCACCCAGCCAAGGAGACCGCCTGACTCTGTGTGTGGCTCGGCTGTCCCTACTGCGTGCCTCAGGCGGCCACTCCAGTCACTGATCGCTTGGCTGTGGGGAGCCAGGGCTGGGATGGGGAAAAAATTGTGTTTAAGGGAATCTCTTTACAAGTTGCTGAGACTGGATTCGTGGGACCAAGGTTGGAGCCGACCTCTGAGGGGGAGGTTGGCAGAGTTAAGAAGCGGTAGACGTGGTGTCTGTGGGGACCAAGCCTTTTCTGACGCGCTCGGTTTCCTGAGCACTTGTCGAGCACCTGCACAGCCTCAGGGCACGGGGTCTCACCCACTATCACAAGCCGTGGTCTTGTGGGGAGAGAGTGTGGCCACCAAAGCCGTTTCCACTTGGAGTTCCACAGGGCTCAGCTCAGGGCTCAGGGGGGCCTTTCAGATGTCCCCTGCCAAGGTGACACCTCTCTCATGTACCCATTCAGCTCCTGAGCTCACCTCTATTGTTGCTCATATCACCCTGAAATACCAATTTATGTATTTACGTCGTTGGGGTCGGGACTGTGTGTTTGGTCTCTGCTGGCCTAGAACCTGCATAGTGCCCAGGACAGCACCGGCTGCCAACACTTTTCTGTGTGGTACGAGTTGCATTTTCTGCATCTCCACGCTAGCGATTATCACAAAAAGCTGTCGAACACAGAGGAGAGAATACCTAAACCCGCCCTGTGACGGTTAGGATGAGTTGTGCAGAGGAGGTGGGGTGACACTTGGGCCTTTAAGCCCGGGGAGGCGTTTGCCCAGAAGAGAAGCTGGGGCAACCGCTCTGGCCAGAGGGGGCCACGTGAGTGAAGCAGAGACAGAAAGGTCGGGACGTGCTCAGGGCGACTGCCCGGCAGGCCGAGCGCAGGGCCGGGCGCAGGGCCGGGGATTGCAGCGGACAGGAAGCTGAGGCGAGCGACCCTGTGTGCCAGGACAAAGGTGGGAGGCCCATAGAGGGTCCAGGCGAGACACGGTCCGGTCTGAGGTTTAGAATCCTGGGTCAGATGAGTGCAGAAGATGGCTGAGGAGGCCGTAACGTGACCACTGCATCTGTCCAGGCTGGAGGACATGGTGGCCTGAATTAGGTGGCCATGGGAATAGAAGTGAGGGGGCCCGAGGCGGGATCAGGTGGCCTGGCTATTGGCAGGACATGGGGCGTGGGCCCTGGAGGAATCGAGACCACCCTTGGGTGACGTGCGTGAGAAACGGCACGACTGATTGGTAAAATTTTAGCCTAATGTCTGGTGTGGCTGCTCGTGGACCCTCAGAGAAGGAACACCAGGAGGAGGAGGTGAGCAGGAGGGGCCTGGAGAAGTAAAACACTGGTTATCAGCCTCGATACCCAAGAAATTCAGACAAAATCCCAATCTACAGTCTTATTCCCTTTGACAGACAATCTTTTCACAGGGATGAAGCAAAAATAAGACTGAATATCTGTGAAACACTCATGCCCCTTGGGGGGTGGGGAAGTAAAATATAAATGGATACAGTATCCACTGAGTGAGTGAGTCACCCGTGTTATTTTAAGAGGGATTTGTCACTTGGCAGTGGGAGGCAGAGGAGTGGAGAGATGCATCTGTAATGAGAGAAGAAGAGAAGTGAGGTGAAAGAGAAGGTTTGGAGTGAGATTAGGAGTGTCCAGGCACAGCCGCAGGTGGCGGTCAGTGAGAGGGTTGGAGGGGGCTGGGGGGGGGGCTCTTCTTGCTGTGGGAGGAGCAGTGAGACTCGGGCTGGACCGCTGAGGGCGCCAGCCAGGGAAGTGACCCGGAGTTATTATTTTGGGGGCTGAGAGAAAATCTAGTGGAGCCTCAGCTGAGAGGAAGTTGCTCCCCGTTTCCAGAAGAAATGTCAACCAAACACGAGTGACATGTGTTGACTTCCTGTCTTCCTGTGTGGCCCAGGGCCATCACTAAGGCCGCATGATCTGCCTCTTCCAGAAACTTGTGATTTCTGTCATCAAAGTGGACTCACTGGGTGAGAGATTCGTGAAGAAGCTTCACATTCTAGAGAGAGGGAGCAAAGGACCCCGTGGCCAGACAGAGAGGCCTCACCCAAACCACCGGACTCTGCATCAGGGAGGGTGGGGGTGGGGGCAGGGTCGAGAGGCGATGGGCGATGATGGGGGGGTACTGGCAGGATAACGGGAGGGATGGGCAGTGACCTCTCCCTCTCCCACCACCCCTCTGCCCGCCCCCTCTGGGGGGGGCTGCTGTCGTGGTTAGGGGCTTGGCCTCGGCCTGGATTTGTACATCAGCTTTAGCACTTACTCTGTAGGCGACCATGGGATGATTCCTCCATTTCTCTATGCCCAGTCCCTGTCGCTTAAGTGTTTAGGTTATAGTTGTGGCAATGATCCCTGTACGTGAAGATGTAATGATGGCAGGAGGTCGGGGTGACCGACCATCGTCTGCTTAGCCGAGGGGACTGAGGGTGACAGCGTGTGCCTTCCAGGGAACCAGCTCCCGCTGGACGTGGTGGCCGCCGGGCTTTCTTTCTGTGCTGGGCGAGACCCTGAGGCCCCTTCCAGCTCCATGGGAAGCGTGTCGTGACGAGGACTGAGGTCTGCCTCGGGCCGTAAGCCCGCTGGTGGCACACGCTGAGGTCGTTTGGTGACGCGCTGCGGTCTGTGGTGTGTGGGGCTCAGAGAAGGTGCCGGTCACCGTGGGCTGATGGCGGTTGGTCAGGGAAAGCCATGGAAAAGGCGATCTCAGCTGGGCCACGGAGGATGAGCAGGATTTAAAAACCAGTGGGGGAAAATGATGTAAGGAACATGGTGGGGGTGGAAGAGACCAGGAGACCCGTGGGTGCCTCTCCCGGGGGTGGTCAGCTCCGTGACGGCGAGGCTCACTGCTCGTCCCACCCGTGACTGTGAGCCGGAGGGCGGCCGCGTGCCCGGCACAGTGTGCACGCTCAGCAAGCATGCGCCGAGCGAGGGGACCTCGGCCAGGCGTTAGGGGGACAGCGAGGTCAGAATAAAGAACAGAAGAGCTCTGCGGGGTGCACGAGAATGTGGCTCAGTGGGGGTTGTGGGGCCGGAGGCAAATTTTATATCGTGGTCATTCTGAAGGGTTGAGATTACTCGGGGGACAGTTAGAGTCCCGTTGAGATGTGAGCAGCTTGTGAGTCCTGTGCCTCACGGCCGAACCGTTTCCCATGATGGCCTCGTCACAGCATCACGTACCTGGACCCGCCGTAGAGGAAATGTGGGTCCAGACAATGTGAATGTCCAGGCAGACTTGAGGTGGACCGTCTGGGTGCCTCTGGCATCCCCCGGCCCCAGGCATGCAGACGCGGATGCGGGCGGGCTGCAGACCCGGGCATGCAGTCTGAGCACAGAGCCAGGGGCCCGAACCCTTCTTCCTGCCCTCGCGGCTCCGCCAGGGGCAGCTCCACTGGGAGGAAGGTCTATTTCATTCCTCAGGACAGCTTCCTGAGAGGGCTGCCCTGTTAGGGCCTTGAGGCCTGTCCCTGTTAGAGTGGGCTGAGAGCAAAGGTGGCTGCGTGTTCGTCTGAGCCGTCAGCTCCCCGCCTGGGCTGAATCAAGGTCCTGATGTCTCCATGGTAAACAAACCGCTGATCGGTGTCGTGATTGTTTTAATCATATTTGTGATGGCTTTTCTCTCCTGATTGGAGTTCCCTGACTTGTGACCTTATGACAGTATTCAAATTCTGTGGCGTGTTTGGGTCTCAAGGGTCAGAATTGTTTAAACTCGTTGCTCGGGGGTAGCAGAAGGATGTAACGATTAGATTGGCCGCACTTGGCTGAGACCAACAATCCTTGGGTATTTGTCAAAGATACTGTTCTTTGTCTGTTTGGATTAAAACTTACATTTACCTACTTGAAAGGGACTGTATCCAAAGTGTGCATTCCACGTAGTAGAGCTGTGACATCTAGCAAAGGGGTCACTGGAGCCGAGCATTAAACTCCAGTGCTGCTGAGTGCAGCTGAAATCGTTTCTTGCTCTGGGTAGTGATTTTACTGCTGTGTGCAGTTCGTGAAAATTCTCTTAGTTGTTCAACTTATGGATTTTTTAAATATGTGTATTATATATCAGTAGACATTGGAAAGAGATTGCTACTTAGTTCACTCTTTTTTTGTTTTGTTTACGGCTGGGTTTTATTAAGGCACAAGAGAGTAAAATTTGACAAAATTTAGAGGTCGCAAATTGTCTGCAAGGTGGAAGATTGAGGTAGGCGAGAGATGCCTTGTTCCTTATCGCAGTCACCTTGAAAAATTAATTTCGTGGAGTCGATATAACATTAGTCATGTGCGATTCCAATAATGAATAGCATCGCAGCTAGAGAGGAAAGATTAAGGGCGTGGAAATCTTTTTCCTCTCTGCCAGTGAAATGTTTCTCCATCTGTCTTGTCAAAAAAGCAAGATAAACAGGCAGAGGAAAACTGCGTAGTCATAAAAATCACACCCTTGATGGCACGTTGTTTTGATGCCTTGAACATAAGAAACAATGCCAAATGCTTCTGTGTCCTGTTTTGAACATTTTTATTTGTGTTGATTCACTGAAGCTTCGCAGCAAGAAGCCAGTGCGGTGAGGTAGAAAGTGGGAATTGTCGTGACGTTTGCATGTGAAGACAGAGAGATACTTCTGGCTGCTTAGAACTCAAGGTAGGAATGCAGTCTGAGCTCCTAACTGGTCCAGCTGTCTCCTGTGTTCTTCAGGTATTCTGCATTGAGTAGCTGTTATTTTTAAAATGAGGAGTGATGTAAACGAGGGTCGTTCAACGAAACACCCACACAGCTTGACTGCTGTCCGTCTCCTGTGAGGCAGAGTGCTGGGCACATCTGGCTGTGGGGGCAAGCTAAGCCCTTTCTAACTGGTCGCCGGCTGCCCCTCCAGCCCATCCCTGGTTTTATCAGAAATTGGGTGGGATGGGTTTTACTAAGCTACAAACGAGGTGCCATAACTCCCGTATGAACGTTGGCTGTTGACACACTGGTGAACACTCTGTGTTTGACGCTCAGGTGATCTGAATGTGTCCCCGAGTCCCAGAGCCATGCTGGAGGGTGAATCAAAGACTGGGGGTGACTGAGGAGACGGGGCTGGAGACTAGACGGGCAGTGGAAAGGACATTAAATAAAAATTCCCACCGAAATGATATTTCTTCTCAAGATGTTGATTGATTGGGAAACATCAGACATGGAAGCGATGAGCAGATAAGCTTGAATATCATCTCTTTATTAGCAACTAATAGCAAGCACGGTCCGGTTTGTTTAACGTCTACAGATTGCTGCTTGCTAGATCTGGATTTTAGAAAGAAAAACAAGACATGATCATAGGGTTACGTTTCCTATGTCTGCTCAGAATGGCTTAGCAGGTGGGCATGTTATTTGGATATAGATGTGAACACAGAAATCAGGAAATGATTATTTTTTTAAATAAAATACTCATTTTTTCAAGGAGGTGCCCTAGGAGTCCAGCTTACTTCTAGTTGGAGAAAGGAAACGGATGGGGTATGCGGCCTGCAGGTGGCTGCAACCTCCCAGCCTGCAGACGGGAACGCCGGGCGGACATGGGGCGGACGTGGGGCGGACACGGGGCATCCTTCGTCGTCTAAGGAGCAGCTCTGTGCAGGGCGCTGTTTACAGACCTGGGTTCAAGTCCCAGGGGCCCTGCTAGGTCTTGCACAGAGTACCATCCGTGGGGCAGTGGTGACTCAGACGTGACTGGCCTCTGTCCCCACCTGCATGCATCTTAACCACGCCCCATTTCTGCTCTCTGGCAGCTCAGGTGAGCTCACCTCACAAAGGTGCTCCCCGCCCTTCAGCTCCCTGCCCGTCGCTGCGCTTCCAGGCGGTGCACACCAGGGGGCAGCACGTCCCCACCGCCCCCGCGCGGCCCACCCGGCAGGTGGCTGTCCCCGCGCGTCTGTGCATGCTCCCGGGCCTTGGCCCGCAGGAAGGCCGCATCCTGGCTGTCTGTCTGTGCTGCCCTAGAGCGGGACCGAGTCCTGCACGTCCTTCCTGAGAGCGGGATGGGTCCCGAGGACCAACCCAGGGGCCAGGGTTGGAGCCAGAGACCTGAGGGCCTGCTCCACCGCCTGCCCACCTCTGTCCCGCGGTGTTCCAGCCAGACTTCCTTCTCAGGGGCTCTTTCCTCGGTGACCGCCATCCAGCTTAACCGCTGACCGCCATCCAGTTAACTGCCGACTCTGATGCGTCACCAAACGCGTTATTTACTGTCTATAGCCTTCAGTACAGACACTGTCTCCAGACCCAGGGCCAGGGGGAAAATGCTGGACATCGCTCTTGGCCCACATTCTTTTCTTAGGGTAGAGTCCTAAAAAAATGGAGTGATTGTGTAACAGAAGAAACATTTTTAAGGTTGTGATGCAGGGTGGAACATTACTTCCTCGAAGACCCAATTTGTATTTGTACCAGCCAGTTGACACTGCCTCTGCTCAGTGTTGTATCTCTCTCTCTCTCTCTCTCTCTCTCTCTATCTATCTCTCTATCTCTCTATCTATCTCTCTATCTATCTATCTATCTATCTATCATCTATCATCTATCCATCCATCCACCCATTTCTACCTAATCCATCATCTGTGCAGATATTTTCCATGTTATATATGTGAAATATATATCACATGTACATATGTGCATGTATGTATTTATGTGTGTGTATTTCCCTCAGGCTGCTTTGCTTAGCATTTTAAAGTGAATTGTGATCTAGTCCTCGCCCTCATATACGTCCTTGGGATTCCAAGACACCAAACCTTCCGAAAATGGAAGGGAAGTAGCACCCTGACATATCTGAGGCAGTGGCGATGGCGGCAGTCGTAACTGTTGATCGAAGGCGAGGGATCCTTCCAGAGGCTGTGGGGGTGTCTCGCTAAGGAGCAGGGGAAATCGCCAGCGGTTTAAACCAGACAGGTGGTTTTTCTCCTTCTCACATCGACAGACCCGGGCGTTAAGCAGGCCACGGCTGGTATGGGCTCCGCTGAACCCAGGTGCTTTCCATTTCCCATTCCCAAGTCCGCATCCACGTTCCATCCCGTGGGAAGGAGAAAAGGGACGAGAAGCCATGCCTTTCAGAAGATACTCTGCAGAAGTTGCCCATGGCACTTGTCCTTACAGCTTAGTGCCTGGAAGGTGGTCACAGAGCCAAATTCAGCTGCATGGGAGGGTGGGAAATCCAGTCTTTATTCCACGTGATCACTTTCCAGCTAAAAACCAGAGGAGTGATGAAAAGGCCAGATACTGAGGAACGAGGAGAAGTCCCTGTCACAGTGGTGTGTGAGACACGTCTGTTCTTAAATGACTCACCACTTACTTGCTGGACTGCCTGTGGCCCTCTTTTACACAGAAAACATAATGCTTTGGTTAATAGCCTATTGTTTCCCCTCTTTTAATCGTCGTCTGCTTTTCCCTGGACATAGATTGCAGTTTTCAGAGACCCTTCAGTTCCATTTCTTCCTTCAGATGCCTCTGGTTTTTCATGCTTGGCTCCCTTTCTTAGCCCAGCCTCTCTGTCTGGCCATTAACAGATCTGAGAATTAACAGTCAAATGCAGCAGGCGAGTCATGAGCCTGGAAGTTTGCTTCATATCCTTTCCTTGACAAAAGAAAAATGAAAATGTACGGAAACGTCAGGAAGCAAAGAAAGAAACGAAGAGAGAAGAGAAAAAGACTGCAGGTCTCTGATGCAGTGGATTTGGCCTCCGCCATCCACATTAAAAAACCTAATTTGGACAGGGCAAGGGCTTTCATGGGAAGACAGACATCAGTAGACCCAGGGCGACCACAGAGGCAGTTGCGTCGTGGTCCAGTATGCATTTTGTACAGCGCATCAGGCGCACAGGGATTACGGTGATATAATTTCCTAGTAAAGCCCATGATAGTTTTATGGATCAGTGACCTTGAGCAAAGAACAGACGTTGCCTCGAGCAATGGATCCCAGAAGTCTGGGTCTGATTATCGTCCCTGTTCCCTTGGCAAATAGTCTTTCTGCTGCCCAATTGGTTGGCCCAGACGTCTCTGTTCAATTGCATCCGTCTTTATTTCCAGCTTTGTCAGCCCTCTCCTGAACCACGTATACGTGCAGTGTGCTCTGCTCAAGAAATACTGCCTACATGAAGCAGTTTGTGTGCATTGGGCACAATGATGATGAACTTGAAGTTTAGAGCATTGATGAAAAAAGCTGCAGACAGTCCCTCAGACGTCCTACTCAGGGCTCAGTTGCTGATCTTTTAGGGATTTAAACTCTAGAAATTCTTCCAAGGTCAGCTCATCTTCAGGGGCTCCCACCCTGAGTTGCGGCCACAAGGCGTTTAGTCTCTGGTCATGACTAGCTTGCACCTCGCCTGCCCGTAACTTTGGGGGTCTGACCACCTGACTGAACTATCGTGAAAAGTGTGTCAATTCAGTCAACACACCTGGGAAGAGCTGTAACATACCCCTCCGGAGTCCAAGGAGCTCTAGCCAAGAACGTGCAGAGTCCCCAGAAGAAGATTTACAGGAATTCGAGTGGAGTGGATGTGACGATTCCCAAAGCTGGGGCAGGAAGTGGGTTAGCTTCAGGCGTCCTGGGGGAATTCTCCATCAGGATTTAATGTTTCAACGTCATTGGAGGAAGCCCACGTCACCTCATTTCATCCCCACCACTACAGAGGGGGGCGGCTGGGAACCGGTTGCCCCATTTTACAGTTGGGGGAAGGTTAAGTGCTTGTCCAAGGTCGTACAGTCTGAGGGACTAAGATGAAAATAGAACTCAGGTGGCTGCCCTTTTGGCCAGGGTGCTTTCCATTATGCTATAACTGCTGGCTTCCAAGAGACGAGCATCCAATGGCCAGAGAATGCCATGCAGAAGACGCTGTTACTATTCTGGGTTTCCCTCGGGGAGGGCCATTCGGGGCTGGGGGCGGGATGCCATCCCGCCATCTTTTATTATGGCTCATTACTGGCGTAAATGAGGCACAGCCGAAGATGAAATGTCCCGGACGTTATTAGCCCATTGGTTTCCCAACCCCTTCCCCCAGAGTTCTGTCCTGTTTAAGTCCCCAGTTGAGTTCCCTCTAACACACTTCTGAAATGTTCACCGGGAGTTGTCCTCGTCCTGCCATGCTTCACGGGGCAGACACCCTCTCCTCTGCTTTGGTGAGGAAAAAGATTCCTTTTGGTCTAGAGCTCGAGTCGCCAAGAAAAGTTGCTTTGCCGTCTCTGCCGGTGCCTTGGGTGGCCACCTTGTCCCAGTCTGCCCCAAGCTTTCCCAGCTGAAAGTCCCATGTCCTCCCTTTGATCCGGAACAAACTGGGTGGTGGGGCTTCTGGCCGTGGCCCCGATTGTCTGCACCTGCTCCCCTGCATCCACGCCCCTTTCATGCTTATGCTTAGGACTAGGTTTTGCCAGTCAATCCTGCCACCACAGCAGGCTTCTGAATAGTAAATCGGAGCTGGAGGCAGAGGGAGATGGACTCTCGGGCTCAGAGACAGTGGTGTTTGAAGGAGTCCCCTCTTCCTGCCTCTTTGAGGGGATGAGTCAAACCCCGTGAAATGCTTCGTCTTCACTAGGAAGACATGTGGTTGTACCCACAGCCAACAGAAGCACATGGATTGTACGGCCCCGGTGAAGGTGAAGGGCAGGTTTTCTGGGGCCGGGGCTCCCTGTGTGAGACTAGAGAGACCCCTAGGAGTGGAAAAGGGGGGCCGTGGCTGGTAGGACGTTGGAGGAGACATTGGCGCCACCTGCTCTTGTCAGCAGAGAGGCAGGCCTGCCCCACTGCCCCAAAAGAAGGGTCCTCACCGTCTCGGGGTGAGATTTCAGAAGAATGGGTGGGGAGCCCCTACCTACACATCAACCCAGGAGGCAGTGGAGAAGATTCAGCACAAGCCATTCCGCCCTTCATTCCTCTTGGCAAAGTAGGTGCGATGATGTCGGGGGGCTTTACCCCCACACCCCACCCCCAGCAGGTGAGAGGGGGTGGCCCCGTGCGATTAGAGGGGGCCGAGACACTCAGAGGCCCCTCCCCAGGCCCCTGTTCCTTGGGAAGCTCCGTCCAGGCGTGGGGATAGCGCCTTTTGACCCATCCCAGGTCACAGGCGTGGGCTGCCGCCACTGCTGCTGCCCCTGGGTGCATAGTTTCAGGCGTGAGTGCGTCTCAGCATCTCAGTGTTTACCATCTCCCCGGGAGCTCAGAGGCGGGAGGGAGGGGGGCAGGCACCGCAGTGGCAGTGCGGGCTGGGCTCGCAGCTCTCAGCCTGCGGGGTGCAGACTGCGCAGACTGCGGGGCTGCGGCGAGCCTGCGAGGGGAGTGTGTCGGAGCAGGGAGCGGGGCTGACTTCCATCCCCCGATGGGGGTGCAGAGCCCTCATCGGGCAGCACCCCCGGGGGTTCGGGGTGGGGACGTTGGGGACGGTGGGGAAAGCTGCCTTAGAGGGGCTCCTGTGTGACAGTGCCCCCCGAGGGGCGGGGCGGGGGAGACTGGAGAGGGAGAGTCAGAGTCCTCGAGCTGCTCTGCGGGGGGAGGAGCTACCCAGGCCTGCAAGCGTGAGCTGTGGGATTTCTCCCCTCAGCTCCTCTCCCAGACGCTCCTTCCGCCCACCCCTCCCCCCGAATTCTTTCATCCTTATAACCTCAGAGGGACTCTGCCTCATCTTTCTCTCTTCTAAGCCACGGCCCCACCGCTGCCCAGCCAGCACCAGACGCCTCTGCCGGAGCGGTCGTGTCGTGTTCCGGGGTGCTCACAAGCATCTCAGCAGAGCAGGCGCCTCCATGTTGCCCCAGTCAGGTTGTTACAACCCCCAATATCTATTAGAGCTAATTCTGCTCAGGGAACCACGCTGGGCCCTAGCCCTGCCCTCTGGGCCTTGCAGGATAACTGTCCCCCAACGACCTGACATATAGTCAGGGGCCAGCAGAAACGCTAGGACTGAGTGAGGTTAGGACTGAGTGAGGTTAAGACTCCTCGGACAAGTCCCTGGGAACTCTGCTGAGTTTGCACCTTAGTCCCCAGCCGGCACAGTGCTCCCCTGACTCCCTCCCAAGCACAGTTTGGGAGCCCCTCTAAGTTGCAGTCACTTTGAGTGTTGTCCCCAAACTGCTGAGCATGAAGACATTTAAACAATCAGTGGGACAGACTCTTCCTTGTCCCCTGTTTTTTGGAGGTGAGACCAGCTGGTTTCTCGGAGGCACCCCTGGGAGGAAGGGGTGACGGAGCGGGCTCCAGCGTGTGATCCGCATGTAGGGCCCAGCCGGCAGAGTGCTCCTCTGACTCCCTCTGGTTTGGAGGAACCGGGGAGCCGTGAAGGACAGCAGTGTAACCGATCAAACACCGTGTGTTCTGGGCAGGCGAGGAGATGGTCCTCTTCCTCTCTTCCTTCCGGGGGCCAGATAATTAAGTCTAATTAATGGGCTGTGAACACAGGGGCAGCTCAGAGCCTGTTTTCAGTTGTCATCACCAAAGACACAATCGACAATCGAAATGCAGATGAGCCCTCTCTGTCTTCAGGAGAGACCCAGGATTCTTAGGTGGATGTTTGTTGTGACTTCTCTGTCCACAGGTTGGGGGCGTGGGAGGGAGGATGGAGGGCTGGGAGACTCGCTCTGTCCTGAACTGACGCCACCCTGTATTGACTGCCCGCTTTCTGCCAGGCGGGGCCACGTGCCGCACTAATGCTCTCCCCTCGCTCTGCCGGAAGGCGGCAGGGGACCTGTCCTCCCTCCCTTTGCCCAAGCACAGGGGAGCAGCTAAGTGGCTTCCCCAAAGCGCTCCACGCCACAGGGGTTTTTACCCAGAAAGGGCACTTCAGGGCTTTGCAGCTTGGCAGCATCAGAGACCTGACCTTCGATCTAAATAATCACAGCCTCCTCTTTGAAGGAGGCGAAGCAGACGTGGCCAACACGGGGCGGACCCGGTGGGAGTCCCCAGGAGGAGAGCACCACGCTCCCACCCACATGAGAGGGGCGCTGAGAGGTGGAGGCAGGCGGGCGCCCCTGAGCTCCATTTTTTTTTTTAATGGAAAAATGACTCTCAGCAAACCCTCCTGCCGAAATTGATGGCAGGCCGCAGTGGCCGCTGGGGCTTCGCTCAGGGCTGTTTCCGGCCCGTCCCGGGAGAGCCCCCGGACCCCCTCCCTTGCCCATGCTGCTAAAGTTAGCTCTTCCAGCATGTGCACGGGCTATATTTAGTGCCGAAAACTCAGAGCTTCAGAGTACGATTTATCAAGCCATCAGTCATCTCTCCATCCAAGTGACACACAGAGAAAAATCCTTGAAAAGGCTCGCCCACACCCCACCCGGGGTGGAATGGGGAATTCACTGGGCCAGAGGGGTTTCCTCTTCGCCCGGGGTGTGTGAGGAGTGCCCAAGGTGCCAGGCACGGAGCCAGAGGGCGGGCTGAGCAGGGGAGGGAGCAGGCTCAGAGCGACCAGCAGGCCCTGCTGTGGCCTTTCTGTCCCCACTGAAATCGCAGGCAGCTGGGTATGGGTTTGAGGCCTCGCTTAGAGGTCACTTCCTGGTGGGAACTTGCCTTGAGACCCCTCAGAGCCGATGAGAAGCCCGTGCCCTGCATGCAGTATTCCCTCTGTCCCCCCTCAGACTATAAAGTGCAAGTCAGTTATGGGGGGATTGTTAAATGCATTTTCCCTCTGGTATATCTGGGGCCTCAGGTCCTGCATGTCCAGCAAGCTCCCAGGGCAAGACTCTGGCTGGGCAGCAGGGGGTCTGCTCAGGGGCAGAGGCCAGAGGCCACCAGGCTGGTGGTTCACCCAGACATTGCCTGGGGGCTGAGCTTGTAACCTCACAGTGAAGGCTGCTGGGAAGGGTGTTGGGGAGGGGGGAAGTCAGGTCACCCCCACCCCCAACATGATTGTGGGCCAGCGGAGAGTGAGGAAGAGACCCTCTTGGTGGGAGGAAGGCGCGTGTCCACGGCTTTGGGTCGGACCTGGAGCTGCCTGCCCTCTGCCGCAGGGAGCTTGACCCCGACCAGCAGGGGCATCTCAGTGGGGGCTGGTGCAGCCGGCCTGGGGCCGTGCGCCTTCAGTTGGCAGGTGGAGGAGTAGTGGGAGCGACCAAGGAAAGTGACAAAGAGCAGCCAGCGAACTCGGAAAAGAAGCAAGAGAGCTGTTCCAGAAGCAGAGACCCCGGGGGAGCAGTGCAGCTGTCAGGTCAAGCAGGACAAGGCGTGTGGCTCAACCTGGATTCGGCCACGTGCATGCGTGTGCGTGCATGTGTGTGTGTGTGTGTGTTGGGGGGAGCAGTGTGGCGGGGCAGGGGTCGGAGAGCTCGGCCAGGCCAGGGCAGCGGGCAGGAGGGTCTGATTGGAGTGGGCTTGGGGGACGGGAGGGGAGGGAGTGGAGGCCGTGCGTGGAGCCAGGCAGAGCGGGGTAGAAAGGTGCGTCTAGAACTAGACGAACAGCAGTGTGTTTACGCAGGTGGGAGCGTTGCCGTGCAGGTGCCAGGGGGTGGGGCGCGGGGCTGTCATCCAGGGGTCGCCTCCAGCCAGGCCGCAGACCTGCGTAGCAGGAGGACACGGGCAGGCCGTGTAGAGAGAGCTGCCTGTAGGTTGGTGGGCGGGGCACGAGCAAGCTCTTCTCTGACCTTTCTAATTTCTGCAGGAGGTCAGAATGGTGGCAGCTGGAGGTCGCGGGGTGGGAGGAAAAGGTGTGAGATTCTCATCTAGGAGAGAGGGTGGTTGAAGGAGCGAGGGGGAAGGGGCAGGACCCGCGGGTGCCGCAGAGGGCTGTGGGGGGCTGACACACCGCATGGTCGCGTGTCCTCTGCAGCGGCCCGAGGAGCCGGGAGGAGCGGGTGCAGAAGCAGCTCTTCCCATTCCCCGTTCTCGCTCTGGCTGCTCGCGAGGCTCTCGGCAGTTTGCTCCCAACTCCGAGGTGACTCCCGGGTGACAGCTGGGGGCTGACGAGAGACAGTGATCCCTCCGGAGCCTTGTTCTCCCTGCCGGCCAGCCGTCCTCTGGCAGGCCAGCCTTTGTGCGGGTTGGTATTTCAAGCATCCAGATGTGCTCTAAGCCAGCCTGGCAGCCCACGCCTGTGCCCTTCACACCAGAGGGGACCCCTAGAGTCCTGAGTCAGCAGCACCTGCTCCGAATTGCAGTAGAGTTTGTTTGCCCAGGGATGTTCATAGACTGGATTCAGGGGGTCAGATTCGGAGCTTTCGTGGAAAGGAAGAGGGGAGTCAGGGAAGGAGGCGGCTGGAGAAGGAGTAGCGTTTGGATAGGATTTAAATAAAATAAGCTTCAGATAAAATGCCTTCCCCTGTCCCCCCCCCCCCCCCCGCAAAAAAAGAAACGCTCCACAAAAACAGATGGGACGGGAGGTTAGCCTACAACCTAAGCATGTGGGTCTGCACGCCCCCGTCTCTGTGCTGGGGAAGCGGACAGTAAGGACTTCACACGGGAGCTCAGCATGGACGTCCAAAGAGCGTCTGACAGGTGGGAGAGCTCGGTGCGCATGAGGAAACGAAGCACTGACTGGTCCGTTATTATTGCTTTATCATCACGCCTTGGCTACGGCTCACTTGCTTCTTGTGGTGGTGGCTTTTCTCCTGTTCAAATAAACAACAAATATTAATAGGTGTGTTAATGTGGTTCCTACACAAGAACGGCGTCCACGTCTGTGAAACACATCACAGACGTGACAGGAAGCTGTTGCTGGGTAGTGGGATGACGTGGGGTCTTGAGCCAGAGACCCCTTGGCCAGCCTGGGCACTCGGTCAAGCTACTCACCTTCCAAGAGCCTTGCTTTTGCGATGTGTGAAACAGAGAACATAACATCCGCCCTTGAGGTTGCTGTTGGGGTTAAACACATCGACGTGGGTAATGTAACGGGGACAGCGTCGGGTGCGTAGGGTGGACCTGCGATTCAGTGGCTTCAGCAGAGTCCCCAGGCGGGAAGAGCCTTCCTCTCCTTCTCCCCGGACAGAGACCCTTCTCGCCTCTTCGGGACCAACTCGATGCGGCTTCTGCGAGACCCTCTCCGATCCTCCTTGGGCTCCTGCTACACTTCGTTGATGCTTCTGATGCATCTTTCCCCCCTTCTCCCTAAGTCGTCTCGGGGATCCTTGTCCTGACATGTTTGTTTTTTTTAAACTAGATTTATGATTTTTTTTTTTACGTATTTCTGAGTCTCCTTACCATTTAACAGAAAAGCTAGGATGTAGTCGGCCTCTAATAAGCGTTTATAGAATTGACAGAATTCATGAGGGCAGATAAGCACCCAGTAAGGGCGGGCTGAACAGGTAGCAGGTTGTAAAAATGGACACTCGAAGCTCTGAGGATAAGCGTTAGTCATCAGATCTCCGGTGACTGAAAGAGGCTTGGAATTGGGCAGCAAAGAGACTCTGAAAGGGAAGGTCAGCCAAAGGAGGACCTTTTAGTCACTTAATCTACTGCCAGCCCCGTCTCGTTTCCATCCAGGAAGAGAGGGAACGGAAGCTGTGACATGTGGCAGCGTGGCAGAATCAAGAGGAAGAGAGAGTCAAGTCCTGTGTTGATCACATAATAGCTCTGTGGCCCTTGCAAGTTACTTAATCTCATTAACTTTCAGCTTCCTGAGGGTGGTTGAGGGGACGAGAGATGGTGTCACCTACCTGTGTTCACGAACTGGTTGGTACCTTTGTCATCGAGAACTCAGCTACCTGGTGCCTGATTTTTTGTTTTTTCAAATTAGAAAAGAATAAGGAAAACTAACTCTGAGTAAAATCCCTTTTGAGCGAGATGCCCTGACTGCCCTCTGTGCATGGGGCAAAGCCTCGGGAGACGGCCAGTTGGCCTCTTCCTAGCCCGCCTGGGAATTCACCAAACCTGTGATCTGTCGACTTCAGAGCTATAATCTGTGACCTGTCTGCTGGCGGCTTTGCAAAGAATGTAGGCGGCAGTCACCTCAGACTGTGCAAGTGTGGTCAGTGACAGTAACCCAGGGTGACATTTGACTTGTGTTTAGCAAGGAGGATCTCAGTCCTGACATTTTTAGTGGAAAAGTGGTTTGGAATGTAGACAACATAACATAAATGTAAGTCATTAGTAAACATAAACCTCCATGGAATGGCAGTCAGCTAAGTTTCACCGGGCAGTGACCAACCCTACACCTCTCGGCCCAGCTGGAAATCGGACACCCGCCTGTGGGAGTGAGAGCTACGTGGCATGCGAGCGTAACTCTGTCAGCTGCCCGAGTACTCGCCGTCCGACTGCGATGCGAGAACTTTCTGGAACACGAAATTCGTCTCCGTACCGCGTGCATTTTCTTGAAGTGCAATACAACACAACATCAAACAGCCTTCCCTCCCCTGTCCTTCCCCTCGCTCACGCTCACTCTGGCTTGCTTTCTGCAACGCCCATGTGGGGGTGCTGCGTGGGAAAGCCTTCTCACCGGGGAACCCCTCCCGGCGGTCGACGGGGAGTGCGTGCACACCGCTCGCCCTGTGGCCCAGGTGCAGCTGTCGTTTCTGTCCGCTGCCGCGGGTGCTAAAGGCTTTGCAGGCCAGAGGCGAGCTCAGGCCGGAGCCGGCCGCGTGAACGGCTCTAACCGGGCAGCAGGGACGCTGGCGTCTGAGAGCCGGAAGGCGACGCGGGCGCTTTTCATGGCCACCTCCCAGGTGGGGATGTGCAGCGTTCGCGTCGTCGATAGCGAAGAATGTTTTATCCCCAGATTTTTCGGTCCATTAGCAAAGGTTAAGAAAGGTCTGGGGGCAGTGTCCGGTGTGGGAAGGCTGGAGAAGACTGTGTTTTCTCATGTGACATGCCGGACAGGGCGACGCCCACGGGCCTGGAGACGACCGAACTGGCACCTTCTCAGGCTGAGCTGCGGGGTCACGCGGCGTCCTGTGGGGGCGGCCGAGCCACTCGGCAGCTGTAGCTGTGGCGTTCAGGGCCCTGGGACCCTCTGCTTCCCACAATCCCTCTTCCTCTCCCCCGTCCTCCGCAGCTCTCCAGCTGTCATAAATGTCATGGAAACCCTCGCCTGCTCTTGGTACAAGACCACCAGACTGTGCAGAGCCAGGAGAGAGGCGGACGGAGACAGAGAGGCGACGTGGGCAGCCAGAGGAACTCTCCGGAGTTTTCCCTTCCCGCCATTTCCCTCTCCATGCTGCCTCAGGGTCACGTATGCCGTCCTCAGAGATGTGACTTTTCCTTTTTTTTTTTTTTTAAATCGAGGCCATTTTTACTCCATGGGAACTTGCAAAGCCGCATATGCCTCTGGTTACACAGTATGACCGGGATTCCTGAAAACGATGTAAAGGGAACGGAAAAAAAAACAAACAAGCTAGTAGATGGCTGAGGACAGGGCCCAGAATAGAGGTGGGAGTCTACGTCATTTTGGTAGGAGGATAAGTCGTGGCTGTGGGTACAGTGAGGCTGGGTCCAGGTGTGGAGGTCTGAAGAAGGACCTTGGAGGTCCTGGCCAGCAGGGGATTGGCTTAAGGGCAGAACATCTGGACGAGAGTAATACCTGGGAGGGAGGTGATAAGGGGAATGACAAAAATTACTTTACTTGGGTTCAAGTTCTCTCGGGACCTTTTCTTGGTACCTGAGATTCTAGTCTCATTGTAAACGAAAATTCGATTTTCCAGTACTTATAAAGTCTGTATTCCATGTAGCATCAGTGTGCTGCCGACTTGACATCCTTTCTCCCCACCACCCCTGCTTCCTGATGGGCTCGGTGTCGCTCAGGTGTGCCACCTCCTCCAGGAAGCCAGGTGCCCAGGGAGGGCTGGTCCCCGGCTGGTCCGGGGCATGGCGGGTGAGCAGGTCACTCCTGAGATTCTAAGCCAATCAATGTGCTTCCTACCTCTTAGGGGGTCTTTGGTTCAGACAAGGACGAATGGCAAATCTTGTCATCGCATCATGAGAAAGCGTCTGCCGAGGGCTGCTAGAGAAAGTTAACTTGCTTTTAAACAGATACAGAGAGGAAACAGCTTCTTCCTGTGGCTATTTTCATGTCTGGATGATGTCACATATGACTCTTGTAACCATGAGAAGAACTACTCTAGGGACAAGTAAACCACCCAAAGTGGTAGAACAGAGGGAGAGAGAGAGAGAGAGAGAGAGAGAGAGAGAGAGAGAGAGAGAGAGAGAAGAACTTGGACCCTTAGTGATAGAGTCGAGTTGGTAAATCAATTGACCATGTAGTCGCCCTATCTAGAGTGTTTGCTTTGTGACATAATGAACTTTCTAATGGTTTAAACTTCTTTTGAGTTTATAAAAATTTTATTTAGGCATATTTATATACATTAAGAGAATTCCTTTTTTGCTTGTAGTTCTGTGAATTTTGATAAATGCATTGGAGTTGTTCACTTACTATGCATTATTAAAGCATCCTTCCTGATTAATCGATTCATTTTATTCAGGAAATATTTGTTGTGCATGACCTGTACTAACCAGGTTCCATAAAGAATATAAAATGAGACATGTCATGGCCTTTTGCCTCAAGGAAATACTCATTCCTTTCACTTGAAATGTACTAGTGAAGGATAACTCTTACAGTAGCCTTGCTTTGAAAACCAAACATGCGGCATCTTTAGTTTCATTCATTCACTCACTCCTTCAGTAAACATTTGTTGATGTCTATTACATCATGTCTGTCCTTGTAGACACAGAGACTAATAAAACCCACCCTCTTCTCGAAGGGTGTCAGGAACGTAAATTAAAACTTAAAATACAACAAGGTTTCTACTGCTCAGAGCTCCAATAACTTTTTTCGAGCACCTTGCTTATAGCATACATAGATTTCTACTTTGAAATAGTCAATCTGTGTGTGTTTCTTCCTGTTCTTCTAGTTCATAAGGCCCTGGAGGGAGTCAGCAATCTATGCCTGATTCATCCGTGTATCCCCAGAATAACTAGCATATTGTCTTGTCTGTAATAGACGCTCAAAATGAGTGTTTGTTGAATAAATTAAATATTTGTTGGGTAACAGCAACTTTAGCAAGCCTCGAGGGAGGCGCTACATTTGCCTCAAACGCCTAGATCCTCTGACTAATGTAATGTGACTGAAAGAACGTCAAAGGCACAGATATTTTTGATGAGAAAGATTTTCAGATGGAAGCTGTCATTAACAACGACCTTTGTTTAGGGCTTTCAAACCAGCATTTATGACAAATCAGGTGCTCCATCACTAACTTCGGACAAGGGCCAATTAAGTATTCTGTCATGTTGACATCTGAGCAAGCAATGGCCTTGTGACATTCCTTTGACCTTCACCTAGGCGTAATCTGTCATGTCAACTGGATCTGCCCTTGTCAAACAGTGACATGCAATTTTCCACAAGTCAGCATATACGTATATTTTTTAAAATTGCCTTTACGCCTATGGCACCTGGTCTTCTGAGGTGGTCTCCCATCCAAGTACTAACCAGGCCTGCCCCTGCTTAGCTTCTGAGATCAGATGGGGTCGGGCTTGTTCAGGGTGACATGGCCATAGACAAGTCAGCATCTTTTTAGGACCCCTTTTTCTCCTCTCGCTCGGTTTTTAATCCCCAACGTGGTCTTTGAATCGACCTGGTTTTAACCCTAGTTGTTCAGGGCCTCCTCTGTACTAGAACACACGTAACCTGATGTGGTTCTCGTGACCGCCTTGCAAGAGTTCCGGTGCTCTCAAAACACCTGCTCACGTAAAACACCGATCCTCAGCCTAAATGGCGTGTGTGCCACTGTCCGAGGCTGTATTTTTACCTAGATTTTTGGAAGGAGATGAGATCGGGCTCCGTCAGCCAGGCGGTTCATCTAAACGCTCTTGTTCTTACTCTGCTCCGTGAAGGGTTTGAATCCGCCTGCTTTAGCTTTCGTGTTGTTGCTGTGCGTCCTGTGCTTCTGAGGAGAGGCCGGCAGGCCTGAGTGCATGGGGTGAAGGGGTGGGCGGGGCTGGGGACGGAGGAGTGCTGGCCTGGCACCGTGCCACCAGCACTCACCTGGGCACTTTTCCTCAAAACGCGCACATTGGGAAGCTATGTGGGAGACATGGTCCCCAGTTCAAGCACACTTGAGAAGTGCCCTGTACAAACCATACTGCATGTTACATGCTCCAAACGTACTGTAGCAAAGAGATTTTAACCCACTTTCTCCTAGACTTTTTTTTTAATGTAAAGATGTGCCTTTAATTTTCAGATTATATCTCGATTTGACAATTTTTTTTTTAAATGGGCAAAACTATGACAACAGTTGTGTCATAGTTTGCTTAAACAGTTCTTAAACAGACCTGTCTTGGTCAGTTTGGGCTGCTAGGACAGAACACCGAAGTCTGGGTGACTTATAAGTGACATTTGCATCTCACAGTTCTCGGACCGGGAAGTCCAAGATCAAGTTGCATGCGAATTTTCAGTCTGCAGGTGAAGGTCTGCTTCCTGGGTCCATCTGCTGCCACATCCCCACGTGGAGGAAGGCCCGTTTTCCCCAAACTTTGCCGAAGAAACATGGGTGGGTGCTTGCATGTCTCAGCCGTTGTCATTTATTCATGTGTCATAGGCGACAGGTGTCACTCTGGGTTCTGGGGGTTATAGCAACCCTCATGACGCTTGCTAAATTGGGACACCTCATGGAACACACTTTGGCAAAGAAGCCTTGTGTCCACTTGCTATAAAGAGGGAAAATTCAAGAATGTGGGGTTTGTTTTTCCGTGGGGCCTCCGGCCCCGGGTTCCTGAGCTGTGCAGGCATCTGGCTCCTTCGCTGAAGGTGCAGTGGGGAGAAGGGAGAAGCAGATGCCGGGAGTCAGCCGCCCTGCCTGGACACCCCAGCCTCACCCACCGTGGTGCCCCCGCTCCCCCCCGCCCCACCGCGGGGCCAGGCCAGCGAGCTTGCAGTCTCCAGAGACCCTGATTCCTGTGCCAAGCGGGAGCGGAGTTCACCCAGTAGCAGTCCTGTAATTAAAGGGTAGTGCGGGTTTCCTCGTGAGACAGAATGACAGGTCATGGGAAGCTCTGAAAGTGCCTCACAAGACCCAAGTGAGGGCGTGTGGCGTCGCGTCGCAGGCCCCGCGTTCCGCTCGTCACGGCAGCTGCCTGCGGCCCCTCCCGAGAGCTCGCCTGGCGTGTGTCCTGGGCCCACCCTCGACACTCGGCTCTCACTGACCAACACGGGTGGAAAGCACAAATCACTGAGGCTCGAACCGAGCGGACAGTGTCCCCACGGCCATCGTCCTTGGCCCATGTGCAGAGGAGGGTGAAGCCTCTCCGTTTGCTCCACTGGGCACGGGCACCAGCCCGATGCTTGCTCCTGGACGCCCCCGACTGACCCCGCCGCCCTCCACCCGCAGCCCCCGGCCTCCCCCTCAGCCTCTCGCCCTCATCACGGCCGCCACGGCAGCCAATCGCGTCGCCTGTCCCTTGTCCCCCGTCCAGCTGTGACCACACCCCAGCCGAGGCCGTTTCCGGGCAGCTGTCCTGAACTGCTCCGACCGTGCACACACTCATGAGCCCCTTGTGGGAAACGGCGCAGCGAAGGCTGCGGCAGGTGGACATCGCCAGCTGGGCGGAAGCCGCGAAACCGCGCCGCGAGGGGGGCCTCCGCGTGCAGGCGGGGGAGACGCCTGCCTGCCTGGCCGCCGGGGCGGGGCGGGGCTCGGGGTGCAGCCGCGGGTGTGCCACTACCGCGGCCCTCTGGGGTCCACTGGCAGCACAGACCGGACACACGGGCCAGCTCGGCCCGTAGTGGCGGTGGCGCGGCCATGCGGTTTATCCGGGGTGCGGTGACGGCTCGGTGAAAACTGTTCCCTAAAACCAAGGGCCCGCTGGGCCTGGAGGGCCGCGGGGCTCCCCGTGGATGCGAGGCGGGCCGAAGGGCGCTGAGGACACGTCAGGCCAGATGCGAGGTCGAGGCCCCGTGGTGCCACCGGCGTCCGGCCCTCGCTGCGAGCGTGTAGCACACGCGGGTCCCCCGCGGGTCCCCCAGCCATAGCTGTCGCTGTCACCGCCGCACTCCCGGTGCCTCGCCTGCTGCGTGGCCCCGATCACGGCTCTACCTTCTGAAGGACGGACAAGCGTTCGGAACAGGGAGGAAGAACTGACCTTTGCCCTTAGTGAATGTTGGTGCTTTTATTCCTTTTATAATGAAGGGAGTTCGGGGGGCTGGGGACAGCAATGTTACAGGAGAGAAGACACCCCTAGAATACACCCAGAGGGGAAGTGGACCCCAGGACAGCCTTTCCCATCCGGAAAATCGGGACTAACCCAGGCGAGCCGCCGGTAGCCCAGGGCGGACGCCAGTCTCCCGGCGCCAGGGGCTCCAGCCCACTTCCGTCCCCCGAAGCGCCCTGCACCTTCCACCTGACCCGAGCCCATTCTCCGCCCTTCCCGTCTTCCTGTGGCGTCTCAGTCCAGGCGGGTTCTCGTGAGGCTCCGGGACCGGTTTGCATCGCCGGCTGTGCCCACGTCCTTCTCCCGCGTCAGGAGGGTCTCCCCGACTGCACCTCCCGGCTCTGCCCCAGACCCTGCTGTCTCCCCACCGCACCCCGTCTCCTCACTCCGGGCAGGCCTGGCTCACGTGGAGCAGGGAGTGGATGCGGGTCCCCACAGGGGAAGGTCTGGCCTCGGCGAGGACCCCGGTTCTGTCCACACCGACCCAGCGAGGAGACCCTCGCTGCCGCCGCCTCTGCTCCACGGAGCCTCTCACGGGGCCCTGGGCGCCAGGCCAGCCGCAGCTGGTCGGGTAGCAAAAGCAGTCGCGAGGCTGTGTGTGGCAGGTGCGGTGACAGGTGCGGGACTGGGCTGGGAGTGTGTGCGGGCCTGGCGTGCAGCAGAGCCCTCAGTCGTGCAAGTGGTCACTGTGGGCCGGTGGGAAGTGAGAAATGTGGTTTCGCTGTGGGTTTTATTGTGTGTGGTACTCGTCGGAAAGGCTGGGCTCGCGGCAGGCGACCGCCCAGGAGGGGAGGGCGCGGCGCCCAGCACACACGCGGTGCGGGCATCGGGGGTCTCCCGGCCCCTCCCCTCCCCGCTCTGGCCGGGCTACACGCTGGCGAAGTCGCAGTCGTAGTTGGTCATCCGGCACATGATGAACTTCCACTGGCGGTCCCTGCAGGAGAGTCGGAGAGCCGGGTCAGTGGGAGACGATGAGGGGGTGAGGGTGGCAGGCAGAACTCAGGGAGGCACGGGAACGGGGTGGGGGACCCCAGCCTCTCTTCCCTCTCCAAGACACCTCTGCGAAGTCCCCAGGAAACGGACGGGTGTCGGGTGCAAGGCGAGGAGCCCCAGACACTGCCATCCCCAGGTCAGGCTGCCCCATGACGGTGATGAGGTCGCTGGCTGGGGGGTCCTGTCTACCACGAGGGTCAGCAGCCCACGGCTCTGCCGCAGAGGTGCCCAAGGACTCGGAGGAGTCCACGCATTGATCTCTGTGGACCGGTGCCTCTGCGCAGGGCGCCCTTGGGTCCCACGTCCTTCAACAGTGACGGTGACAATGATGACGGCCGCGTGCTGACTCCCCCCCCCCCGCCACTGCTGTATCTGGCATCGCGCTCAGTGCGCCCCGAGTTTCCTCACAGAACCCTCACAGTGACTCATGGTTCCGGAGAACCGGACTCGGGGGAGTAAGTGGCTTTCCTGAAGACGATTAGGTGACGGTTTCAGATCCCGCGATTCTCGAACTCAGATCTTGCTGCTTCCCTCACCCTGCAAAGCCTCCGTACCTGGATGCCAGCATCCCACGAAGGATGGGGCTGCCACCCCCTCTGCGAGTCCTGGTACTGGGTGAAACGCACGGGGGTGGTGTCCCCATGTTCCGCCCCCAGGGCCTCTGGCTGCCAGTGCCGACATTGGCAAGGCCCTACTGATGTGGAAGGGGGCCTCGAGGCCACAGTCCCGGGGGACAGCTGGCAGCAGCCGTGGACATGGGCTTAGTCAGAAATGCATTGTGAACAAAAAGAATTCTCGTGCGAGCCCTGTGTAAACAAGGCGGTTTTTGTTCACGGAGCTTAAAACACATTATTGTGCCTTTTCAGAACTACTTAATGTTTGTTTGTTGGTTTTTTTTTTTAAATTCTGGGCCATATCGAATAATTTAACTTTGGTTAGGTGTGATGGCATTTCATTTAAAAGTATAAATATACACGAAAGGTCAGTCACACTCAAATTTATCACAGGCCCTTATTTAATGAGTTCACATCCGTTTCCTGCTAACTTTTCAGAAGTTCATTTGCTGGTGATGTGATTATCACCTGGTCAAACCAACCTTTTGCCACCTGAATTTGCCCACATCTCTCTCTGTATGAGCAGGGAAAGAATTCTTGTTTTCTTCCTATTGTTTCGATGTGTTTATGGTAGGATTGGGGAGCTGCTCGCGAGAGAAAGGGTACGCAAAACGTTAGTGCTGTGGTTCCTTTGGGTTATTTGAATTCCCCTCTTCCATGTCCCACGCGGTTGGTCAGCCTGTCTCCCCTCTCCAGTCCCCTCCTCTTCTCTTATCTCCCCCTCCCCACGACCCAACGCGGGGCTCAGCTGGAGAGGCAGTGTGTGGGGGGCCCTCCTACAGCCCTCTCGTCCTCTCCTCATGATGTCTGTCGGAAAAGGTGCTCTTTGAAATTGAGAAGAGGGAAGAGCTCAGACCATCACGGGGCACCACGCAGGGCCGGACTTCTTGCTGTGGGACGGGTGCCCCCACGTGTCCAGGGGTGAGCTGCTCCGTGAGCTGGGCATGCAAGACTAGTTCACTTCCCACTGGCTTCCTCCATCCAGTCAGGCTCCCAGTTAACCCCAGAGCAGGCAGGAAACGGAAATAAGGAACACCCCGGATCAAAACTCCTGCAGACGTGCTCTGTGTCTGGAGCTCAGCCCCGGCCCTCCCCTCCCCTGACCCCCCCAAAGCCCGGCCTGTGGGGCAGGCTTACCTCTCCACCGCGGAAACGTGGTCGTCGCTCCTCGCATGTAGTAATCGTAACTGTAGGACACCATGTCCATTTCCTCCCCGTAGTGGCCTGGGTATTCTGTCGTCAGCCTACGTGGGAAGAACAAAAGGTTAGAGGAGAAAGAAGAGTCACTTACTGCAGGGGCCATGTGGGAGCCATGCCCTGGAGAAGGGGTGCAGTTTGCAATTCACGGGGACCAGCCCAGGCGAGGGCCCCTGCAGTACCCCTCCTGGCCGCGGGAAGAGGAGCAACTTTCTTCCACTGCCCCTCCTTCTTCTTGAGTGAAACTGCCCCAAAGGGGACACTGGCAACTCCGCGGCCCTCGAGGGAAGGCGCATTCGCATTAACGTTAGTCCGTCCTGTTCGAGTCCATTGGGCCACACTGTCAGCCTCGATGAGCCTCATTCGTGGTTCCTGACATCACTGTAGCTGGTGATTACCAACGAGCTTTATAAAAGAGGAGCTAGAACAGCATCTGTCAGAGAAAGCCTCACTCGCACCAGCAAAGGTGAACGTGAGCTTTCCCGGGGCAGCGTTTGCCGAGGCCTCCGCAGTTTCTGGGGCCTCAAACAGCCCCTGGGACATAGTGAGTGCTCCCCGCATAGCTCGATGGCCTTGGGATGGTCCCTGAGCCTCAGCGTCCTGGTCTGCGAGAGCCCCGTCGGGGGCCGGCATCGGTGCCACCACAAACGTGCATGTCGAGTTATTCGGGGCGATTCTGTTTTTCCTCCCCCCTTCTCCTTTTCCTTCTTTCTCCTCCAAAACGATGTCAGTTCCAGGCTTCTCGACAAGTAGGGTCTGTTGTGGCCCACCCCAGAACAAGCCTCGTTCTCATTGGGATCAGCAAGACGTCGGCAGTCCTTCCGACCTGAAACGGGTCCCCGAAGCCTCTATCTGCCCCTCCAAGGCCCCTTGAGAAACAGCTAGCTGTTGGCAGGAAGACCTTCCCCGATGCAGACTTAACGTTCAAGGATTGTCGTGAAATCTCGAAGAGACTGACTCCCAGGCCGGAAGGTTTCGCAGGAGGCACCCGGGCTGTGAGGCAGCAAGGTCAGAGACAAGGTCAGAGACAGCGTGGGTTAGCCAGACCGAAACCCGCTCTTGGGGCTCATAGTCACCCCTTCCCCCACATCACACAGCCGTCTCTGTTCTCTGTGTTTCCTCCTCCCCAAACATGGTTATGCTCTCCCAGGACCCCAAGCCCCAACCGGAGCGGGCTCCCCATGAGCGGAAATCCATTCCGTGCTAGAGGAAGATGCAGGACAAGGACTTCCTCTTTCTGATGGAAATATTAAATACCTAATAAATGGATCTGATACGTCTAATGTTGACCCAAAGGGAGGAATTTGTTTAGAATGTGAATAATGCAAATTAGGATGAACTGATGTGGGGTGAGAGGTGTTGTCCTCACTTCAGGGGAATGCAAACTGTTTTCCAGAACTTTCGAGCCCCTCTCTGGTACAGTGTATAAAGGCTAATGGCCAAACCCGTTTATATGCGTTAAGGCAGAATCTATCTCCGGCAAGGCTGCCTCAGGGTACATCCAATGGCCAAAACTTATTTGGAAATAATCAGGCTGGATTGTTCTTTTTTAAGTTTTCCCTGATCTGCTTTCTTATTACTTGGATAGTTAAATACGTTTAGAATAAAGGGGGGAAAGAGGCCTGCATTAAAAAAAAAAAAAATAACACATGAAGTTTTAAGCTTCGAGGGGGAAAGGTTATCCAGTGCTTTCTTTAACAAGCTTTCGCTATCACTTCGCTTTTGGTCGTGACCAGGTGGGCCCCCCCGTGCAGCGGGACCGTTTGTGTGGGATGCGTCTGTTCGGGATGCGGCTGTCCAGGGAATTTACAGGACGCCCCGGACAGAGCTCACCGGCGCTTTTCTATCTTGGCCCCAGAGACATTTTAGTTTTACTCAATTTTTTGGTGGTGGTTTTCTTTCGTTTGTTATAAAACCATGAGATCAAGTTTAGACTACGTTATAAAGGACTCTGGATTGGGGGGGGGGCTGGGGAAGGAGTCAGACATTGATAGAAATTACCCCCACTTGATGAATCTAAAAAGATGCTATCATGAGTTCTTCCTGTCACTTTTGGATGAGCGACTGTTGGGGTAACAATGTCTCTCCTCACAGTGCTTTTTCCGCTGTACGCAGGCAAGATGAGACAGAGAGTTGTTCCAAAGCTAAGGAGAATTTGCTGACATCCAAACCCAGGGGGAGAAGCGGCCTCTGGGACAGCACCCACAGAGGGAGCTGGTCTTGGGTGCCTGCGGGATCCCGAGATTCAGAACCAGGGGGATGGCTCTCCCTTTTGCTCCTGGTGACGTCACACACACATGCCCTGTCCTTGTAGATGAAAGCCCCAGTAATAGCTCCTCAGAGAGGCAACGAGGCTTTAAACCTTCAGAACCTGAGGCTGAGGCCGGGTGGTCGTGGCTGGTCAGGAAGTTAGAAGAGGCCACGAGGAAGCCGGCCTTGGGCCGCGTGAGCCACGGCATCCGGCTTCTGGGGCAGGTGCTGGAGAGCTCGGGCTGCTGCCAGCTTCCTCCTGACTTCCTGGGTCCCTTCAGGTGGCTTTTGGGCGAAGCACCCTGCATGCCAATCTCTGCCGTATGTTCCCAGACCAGTTAAAACAACTGAAGAAGCCTTCAGCTTGGCGAGATGAGGGGAGGGCCAATCACAAAGGCACCTTTATCCCACTTGCTGAGATGAGTGTGTGTGTGTGTGTGTGTGTGTGCATGTGGGCACGTGTGCATGTGTGTACACGTGTGTGCATGTGCACGTGTGTGTGTGGGTGTGTGGGTGGACGGGTGTGCATGCTAAGGGAGACCTGGCCAACGTAGAGCCACTTGTACAACTTCTTGTGTTCGATGAGGTTGAAGGTTGAATGAGATTAAATAATATCTTCCTGGTGAGCTGCAGAAAACCCATGTACACAGAAGGGCCTTTCAAGATTGGTCGAGGGTTTTCTCACCTACGCTTCTTATAGCCACTGACGTGGTCAGCAGACCCCTGGAATCGGCGTCCGATGGCTGGCCAGCACGTCGCACAGCGTGAGCTGCTGCCGGCAGGTGTCATGAGGACAGGAGGAATCACAGGCTCAGCCCAGATGTGTTAGCATGTTGCTCATTTTAAAAAGGTGGCAGAGATACGGTTTAGTTAAAGAGGCTCATTTTACTCATTGTCACAGGTTTGGTTGAGAGCCGATGTGGTTTTTCAGAGTTAGAGGAAGGGGTTTGTGGTCTATTTCTATGTTCTATGTCCAGCTGAAGAGATCCTGTCCACTTCCGACAGGCAGATCATTGAGAAGTGTCTTGAATAAGTGGCATCTGTTTGTGGCCAGTCCCCTTGCCTTCTGCTCTGCGAGGTGACAAGGAGTGAGACTATTTCAGGATAGACTACCTCGCCAGCGGGGGCTGCATCAGAACCTGCTTGAGTTGGTTTTGCAGAGATGAGACAATCAGAACCTGGATGCAGCTATCCACAGAGGAAGGTGCCCTCAAAGGAACAGCACCCTGGCCTCTCTTCCTAAGAGCTGGGGAAACTGGCCAAGTGGGACCGAGTGGCCAGGGCCTCTGAGGACACCAGAGTGTCCTCTGTGGAGACACCCTGAACCCTGGCGTCTGAGAAGGAATGCCATATGTTCATGTCCATCCTCTCGTGGCATTTCAGAGGTTTATATTTCAAAAAGGACTACTATGTATCACCACCCAGGGAACACAGTCCCAGAGATATCTGTGGCTTAAATTAGAAGAGGAAAGTCCCTAAGTATTTTCCGAATTGCTGTCTTGGAGCAGAGTGTCTGGCTCACTGTCCAGGTCCAGGCCGGGCCAGCGAGCACATTTGTTTTGACGCATGCTGGCTTTCAGCAGCCTCATGAGCCTCCGTCAGCTAAGAGCAGCGCTCTCCTCCCTGTCCCCAGGACCGGAAGCCGGCGGTGCGTCACCTGTTCCTCCCTCCGTGGAGTTCTTATTTCCAACCCCAGCTCGGGAGTGCTCAGGGCTGTGCAAGGAGCATGGGGGTTTGGGGGCAGGGCGGTCTGTGGGACCCGAGTTTGGAACTTCGGACAGGTCACAGCTCCTGCATTGAGTTCCCTCGTGTGTGTCATACGTAATTATGATACCGTGTAATTTGGCGTCACGATTTCCGCCAGTGAGAGAAGTAAACGGGCTGACACGTGAGCACCTGGTAGGTGCTCAGTAAGTACAAGTTATCACCGTCGTCACCACCATGGTCGGCAGCGTTGTTAGGAACGGAATCGAAGCCTGCTAATTGTGCTTGTTTTATATCCATTCACATCTGTTGCCCAAGTGAATGAGTTCGTGAACAGTGGAACGGACAGTCGTTTCTGGAGTCCAGAAAAGGGGACGCGGTAGAAGGACGGGGAGAGAGGAGGGGGCGGCGTGCCCGTCTGTGGCTGTGGACACTTCCGTCTGTGATCGTGAGGCTCACTCCGCTCTGAGTGGCTTGCGGGGCCTGGCCTGACCCATTTAGGCCGCCGGGCACACTCTGAAGCTGCCGCCGTTGGAGGCGGGCGCCGTCAGCACTGTGCAGACAGCCGACGCCTTCCTCAGCAAGCGCGGCGCGGGGGCTGCGACGGCCACTCCGCGCACAGGGCGAGGGGCTGGCGTCCAGGCGCGGGCGCCGTGTGTCACGCAGGGCCCGGCGGCGTCCCGGCTCCACGCGAGCTGCACCGAACTGTACCCGCCGCCCGGTTTTCCGCACGCGTGGCTGTCTGCGTCTCGGCAAGGACAGCGTCCCGCGTGCCGAGGGGGCAGTGTGGAGCTGCCCTTCTTACGGGGCTCTGGGAGCGGTGCTGCTGCGGGCGTCTGGGGGCCGGGGCCGGGGGGGGGGGACAGACGCCTCCATGGAGGTGCCTGTGATGTCATGCTGCCCCTGCCAGGATTTCGCAGGGGAAGCTCAAGGTCGTGCAAACACTGCCCGACCTGCATTCAATCTGGACAGTGGAGTAGGCGTTAAAGATTAGCTGTGACCGAGAGCCTTGGTCGAAGATTCTGAGGAACTGGTCTGGGTGGTGGTTTGCTCACTGGAGCCGTCTAGGGATTAAGGAGACGGGTGTCCGGTTTGGCCTGAGCTTAAGGGAGAGAGGAGCCTGCAACGTGGCCTGTACCATGTCAAGGTCAGAGTGAGACTGACCAGTCACCTATGTCGACTCTGAGGAAGGATGTCACATTTTGAGTCAGAACACATCATCTAATGAATTATGAAAGGCCAGGGGTCCGGGAAGAACCCTTCAGAGAAGGGAGCAGATGCTGCACCCAGACCCTTGGTCCTGGGACCCAGTCGCCGCCCACACGGCGCTGGCCAGGGGCGGGGCATCTGGAGGGGAGCGGCGGGCGCGGCTCGGAGGCTGGGGAGTCATTGCAGGCAGGTCTCTGGGGGGCTGTGGCTTCCTCAGCGACACGTTTGTGGTTTGCAGACAACCGACTAGCTGGGACTTTGAATTCTCGTACGTAAGTAGCACGTGTGAAATTCACGTGTGTCGAGTCCGGCGGGCGCCCCCCGTGGTGAGGCGCCCGCATCCATGAGGGGTTCACTTTCCTGACAGAAACGCGATGCCTCGCGGGGATGGCACGGGCTGAGCAGGCAGCAGCACCGGGGTTCCCAGCCCCGCGCCCTCGGGGCAGGCAGGCGATGGGCTGTTTCCGGCCTGGAGGGTGCCCGGGCCGACGGTGGGTGCCGCACAGTGGCTTTCGCAGTGGGGAGAGAAAAGCATCGCCAGCCACGGGCGTCCCGTCCCCTGGGAGGGGACCGAGACTGGTGAACGCAGTGCGAGGGGGGTTTCAGATAGGAGGGTCATGACGGGGAAACCAGCTCCCACCCTGAAGGCCGTCCGAGGAGCAGAGAAGGTGACGCATGTGACAGGAGTTCTTCCAGGTGTGCGACAGCACCCGAGCAGGGTCACGTCTCACCGAGCACCGCCGCCCCAGCGCCCCCCACCCCAGCTCCCCTCCGGCCCGGGGGGGGAGGGTCCGCGGGCTCACCAGCAGGAGTACGGGCATCTCTTGCTGTAGCGGCAGCAGTAAAACTGCCACTCCCGATCCAGCACGGACTCGAAGTAGCGGCTCTGGAACCCTGCCACCAGCCCGTTGTTGGAGCACGTCTGGTACCTGGAGGGACGAGAACAATCCCGAGTGAACAATGACGATGAGGCGCCAACCGACCCCGCCGAGGACCCCCGGCTCCCCCGATCCCGAGTCAGCTGCTCCCCCCACGTTCCTGACGGCCCACTCCACCTGACGCAACCCAGCCAGACGCGGTGTCTGGAGCAAGGACGCCTGCACGCATGGAGCGCGCACATTTCAGGGTCTTCCATATGAAGGGATTTTGGGGGCTGCTGCCCCGTTCGACCTCTGTGACTCTCCAGTTCGAGGGACAGGTGCAGACGTGGATGGATAGAGAGGCATCTAGAGTTTTACAAGTGCACGATCGGATTATTTGTGCCATTTAAAATAAAAGGTGTCATAGTTCATTTTTGCTTGAATTTGAAATAAAAAGTAGACAGAGCGAAGCCCCGTGAGTTGTTGGTGAACTTCCAGCGAAGGTTTCTCCTGCTTCGGAGCAGTGCCCTGGGGAGGAAGCCCAAGGACGCTCATCTGCTTGACCCTCACACCGCGGGCGCAGCCTGGGTGGGCACGGTGGCCTGTCCCGGCTGAGCCAGCTGGGGAGCGGGGGGCATGCCCCGGGTTTCCACTGCCGACCAAGCGATCTTCCTGCTGCCCCTCGACTCTATGCCCCTCGGGGTCGGGAAGTGTTTCAGTCTGAATTCTATGGCCAGTGTCCACTGGGGTCCTGGTGCACTGATCTCCTTGGTCACCCTCTAAGGCCCCTTTCTTGCCTCAGCTGCCGGGGTCTGATCCTTCACAGAAGGTAAGACAACCCGCTCGTCTCTGTCCTCAGACCTCCCTGTGGCCACCTGGGTCTTCACTCGCTTCGTTCTGTCCAGGCTGGTCTGGTCTAGGTCTGCTGTTCGCTGCAGTGGTGAGGATGCTCTTCCCCACGCGGCCGGGGCCCGCCTCACACGCCAGGAGATCGCACGCGAGCCCTTCCGGAGCAGGCCCTTAGCTGTTGCTGCTCCTTCGTCCCCCGCCTGCCTGGCCTGGCCGTTGGCCACGTTCCCTCTTGTGGGTGAGCAGAGTAGGCAGCTGTCGGTGTGGCATAGCCTGACAGCTGTGGGGACCCAACCCTCTTTTCAAAGTAAAGATAAGTTTCCAGAGAATACAGCAGATAAGAGTAAGGACCGTGTGCTGACAGGTGGGAGGGGCGTTGCTGACACATGGTTTCTAAGTCCATCGGCGGCTGGACTTTGTCTTGTTCTTTTTACTGACTGGAGACGATCTGATGGGTCTGAGAAAACTAGCTATTAAATACTTCCCTGTCTCTGGCCGGAAAACGTGTCCTTTTCACTCGTTTGTTGTTCACGTTCTTTCACATACGCATTTATTTATTCATCCGTCCGCCAACCAACCAACGTGGACGGCTGCTCTTCAGTGTCCATCACTGTCCCTCTGTGTGGGGAGAAGGTGGCCGGGCGTCTGGTCAGCCACGCACGTCCCGGGGCCAGGACCTGCTCATGGTCCTCGCAGACTGTGCAGGGCTCAGCCTCGGAGGTCAGGATGTGCGTGAGGATGCGATGTGGCCCTGTGCCCGCTGGTGACCTGGTCTTCTTCGCTCTGGGACGCAGCAGACCCAGGGCCCAGGGGCAGATGGCAGAGGTCAGTGACAGAACAGAAGCCCCCCCATCCCTGCCCCCAGCTCCCCCCCTGCCTCTGGCAGGTCTCTGTGGAGTGAGCCTGCATTTCCGCTGGCCCGCACGCTGCGGTGGGGCCTTCCAGAAGCAGGTTTCTGTGGGGCACGTTTTCACACGTGCGCAGTGGTCAGGCACTGGGTCCCGTGGGCCGGCCTCCTGCCCTCTGATGGCCTCAGTTTGTCTTCTGAGAAATGGGCGTGCTAACAGCGTGTGCTTGTTAAAATTACTGTGAAGACGTAGCCCACAGGCGGTTCTGGGGACAGTGTCTTTGGTGCTGAAGAAGTCGCTGACCTGTCATTGCGCCTTCCCGGAGCCCGCACGGACGCTGTGAGTGTGCTCGGCTCCTGTCCAGGCTGGTGGACGCACTCCATTCCCTCCACAGCTCGATCCCGGGAGCGAAGCTCCCGAGGCCGGCTGTCCTAGTGTCTGACGCACGCCACCTCGTGACCCTTCAGCACACCTCAGAGCCCCCAGCGGACGGCAAAGTCCTAGAGGGAAAGGTCGTTCAATCTTCAGCTCGCATTCCCCTCCCCGCTGTGCCTGACGCTGGGGCCTAGCAAACGTTTAATGGAAGAATGAATGAATGAATGAATGAATGGTCAGGGCATCGTCCATTATCCATCTCACGCGACTCTCACAGTCTCGGGCATTCATCTTCGGGAGGCAGAAGCTGAGGTTTAGCAGGCCAGCGTTCACGGTAGGGCTGCATCGTGGAAGTTGTTGTCTGACTCGAGGTTCGTCATCTTTCCATCACTTCGAGACACTACACGTACGCACATGCATGTATACACGTGCGGAGGGAGTTATCCTAGGAAATCTATTGATTAGGAAGGGCGTGTCTGACAAGTACCCAGGCAGGAGCAAACGCCCTGCCGGGAAGAGTGGACCTTTCCACCCCGATGAGCACAGCCAAGAGCCATTCTGCAAAGTTCCCCAGTGCTGATTCCTAGTACTTGGGAGAGTGACCGAGACGGAAAGTTGGCAAGCATCCTGGATCTGCCAGGACCCTGTCTTCCCACACTCAGCCTTCTTGCCCTTAGAAGCCATCCTTACATGGATGTGGCATCTCCATTAGCCGGGCTTTCCCGACGGCTTGATCCAAGAACGAAAATAACTCCAGCATTGAACGTACACCCGCAGCACTGTGGGCTCAGATGGTCTGCTTTGGGTTCCACCTGGCTACGACCGGGCGTCCCTTAATGCTCTGAGCCACAGTCCCTCATGTGTGAACGGGGAGTGCAGGGGGCGGGGGGGGGGGAGACAGGAATGCCTGCCTCCCAGAGTTGCCATGAAGGTCAAACGAGATTAGACTATGAGAAACCAAGAGCTGAGGCCAGAGGGCATTCTCCTTCACATTCCTGGGGTCTGGCGAAGTCTGTGATCATGAGCACTGGGCAGCAAAAGGATGAGCAAAGGGACGTGAGGATGAGGCGTGTTCATACACCGCGAAGCACCGTGTAGATCAGCACCTTTGTGTAACGCGCCGGTTTCATCGATGTCCCAGTCCCCTCACTCTCGTGGCCCTGACTCCCCGTCGTGATGTAAGGATGTTGGTGGCTCTGGGTGATCTTCCAGGCCCTCTGGGGCTGACGCTGTGATTCTGTGACGCTGTTTGCCTTTTAAAGCCCCGGTATGTGCTCTTTCTGCCTGCACGTTTATGTTTTTCAAAGTCCTTTTATTTCGGAATAGTTGTGGATGTACAGAAGCCGTGTAAAGATAACACACAGGGTCCTGCAACCCTTCACTTGGCTTCCCCAAACATTATTCACAACTCTGGCACCTGCACGAGCCCGAAGCAATGAACAGGATGCAACACCCAACTCCAGGCGTCATTGGATTTCACCGGTTTCCCACCAACGCCTTTCTCTGTGCGGGACACCACGTCACACTTAGCCCTATGACTGTGGAAATATGGAGTTTCCTGTTGTGTTTTTTAAGCTCGTTGGGACATCAAGGTTTCGGGGACAATGGAAACGTGGTAACAAGCATGTCAGCCATGCTCTGTGCGTGTGTCAGAGTGAGGCGTGCACGGTAGAGCCCACATCATAGACGTTGGGATGCTGGGAGCCAGGGCCGTGATGTGAGCAGTTTCCCGCGGGAGGACCTGCCGGCTCCTTGGTTGAGAGCGTTGGGGACACTGGGCCTGGCCAGCCGGAAGCACTACCTGGTCTTTCACTGCGTGTTTAGTAGGGCCTGCTATGTGCCAGCGTTCTTCCAGGCATTGGGGAATATTCTAGACAGTGTCGAATGAGACGAAGTCCCTACATTCGTGAAGCTTAGGTTTTGAGAAAGACAAACAATGTACAAATGCCGATCAGGCAACGGCAGGTACACCACAGGATGCATTAGGCAGGCGGGGAGAGGTGGGGGAGCGGCGGGGGTCTGAGAAAGCCCCTCCGAGGAGGCGGGCACTGTGCCCCCAGAGCCACGACGCAGGGCGGGGTGCCGTGTGCCGTGCTGAGTCAGATGCGGGACCTGAGTAGCTTCAGACCGGCCTTGCTGCTCACTAGCCGTGACGCGGCTCTCGTCTATTCTCTGTCACGTGGCTTGTCTTTGGTGAATCACAGATTCAAAGAGTCATCTCTAACCCCGTCCAAGCGTGTCTTCTCGGGGTTTTTTGAAGCCCAGGGAAAAGCGTAGGCAGCGCCAGTCAGAATGCGGTCTCCCTGAATTCAGAATCTGTGTCCAGCTGGCCTGCCCAATGTCAGCCTCAGCAGATTCCAGACCGGCTAACCCCTGCTTCCCCACCTTGTGATGGGCCAGGCGTCACAGCAAGGGTCCCGAACAGCTTGTGAAGTGGGTGTTGCGCCTTTTTAATTTATTTTTTGCTAGTTTGGGGAACCGAGTGCCTGAGGCCACTGAGCTAAAAGATGGCAGAAACGGAAGCGATGGACCAGGGTTTCCCGATTTGGAGATCGAAGCCCCTCCCTCCCCACGAGAGCCGAACCACACTAGGAAGTTCTCGCTTCATCTCGTTCTGCACAGGACCCTCCTGTCCTCCAGCCTGTGCCCCACAGGTTAGAGCGGGTGCCCTGAGCACAGCCGAGTCACACCCCGAGATGCTGAAGTGCCACTGGCCTCCTGGCCACCGTTCACAGTGAGCCTGCTCGTGCACTTAAGAACATTCGGCTGCTTGCCTTTTAAACTCCCGTGTGTACTCCGCCAGCCTGGGTTTCAACAGAGCCACCGCGGCCAGCCCCTCAGCCATGACAGAAGCAGCTTTTAAGGCCTCGCTCTGACTGGCAAGTGTCCTTCGCAAACTCTACATACTGTTGAGCCTCGGAGAATGAACGGCCGGACTGCACGGTCTCGGAAGGCCGTGCCCTGGCCACCACCATGCTCTGTGCTCTGCTTGGCCCTAGAAATGCACTTGGGCTTTTCTTTCAGGAGTTTGAGACTCCTCCCACCTCTTAAAATAAACCTGCAGGCTAATTTAGGCACCCGAGGCAGCCGGATTGCACATGAGCACCACCTCTCCCCCGGAACAGACGACGAGCCCACAAGCCGTGGGGAAGACAGGCTCGGCCCCCAGCCAGTGAGCAACTTTCCTCCAGAGTTTTCCTGGAGACGGAGACGGGAGTCTAAGCTCAAAGTAGTAATCACCTTAAAAATCGACTCTGGGGGCATTGGTATCAGCCCTGGGGCAGCCGAGTCCCAGGGTAAAGAAACCCTTTTCACAGTTGTGCGTCTTATGCCGTGATGAGTGGAGGGGGGGAACCCCGCCGAGTTTGCGAACGCAAAAGCCTAGAGCGGGAGCAGGGGGGAGAGGGTCCCTCGTCTCACGGGGCTCCCTCCCTCTGTTCAGGTGGCTTGGGGGTTGTGACAAGCCAGCCATGAGCTGTTGAGTTGAAAACTAAACATCGTTTGCCTCCTCTAAACAGAAAGAGAAACAGAAAGAACAGGACACAAGAGAAAGCCGTGGCGTTTGGAGGGCCGAGGCGTGCAGCCTTTCGAGGCCGTGCGGTCCGGCAGTTGGTTCCGCCAGGGCTGGGCACCTAGCGGGAAACCGCTGACCTGAGGTCCCCGGGCAGGCCGTCTTCAGACTGGACCCAGCCCCGGCCTCTTGACTCAAAGCCCAGGCCTCTTCTTCTGGGGTTCAGGAACTGTTTCTGAGGGCTTCTTCACTGCGGGTCTAAAATGGGGCCTGAGACATGTATTCCCCACAGAGGCCCCTGGACGCAAGGCCTAGGCAGACAGCTGTGACGACGTCACTCCTGGCTCTGTGCCAGGCCGTCGGGGAGGCTGTCAGTCATCCAGGCGAGGTGGGGCCCCGTCTGTCAGCAGGGCTCTGGGGTGCTACATCTGCCCACAGGGGTGGTGGGGTGGACGCGGCAGGCTGCTGCCCCTGTGGCTTGTTCTGCGTGTGAGCGAGGCAACAGGTGATGGGCGGGAAGCTCTCAGTGTGTGGCCCGCCCGGGGCTGGTGCTCAGTAAGAGGTGTCTGCCCCGGGACTCAGGGGTCCACTCTCTTGCCTGACGCCCCCACCCCTCAGTGTCTCCCCCCGGGCGGCCCATCGTGGTCCTGTCTGCTGGTGGAGGGACCCCCAGGGCTCGGTGCTTGACCACCCTCACCCCCACCACACCACATTCCTGCCGCAACTCAGGGTGTCTCACTCTGCAGAAGCCACAGGGGCAGCAGCCTGCCGGCCAGGGTCCCCTTCCCCGGCCACGGGTCCGGCCCCCTTCCCGGCTGCTGGTTGAGTCCCTGCCTAGCAGTCAGCTACCGGCCTGGCCGAGTGTGGGGCTGGGGTGCTCACCCCTGGAGCAGAGCCCAGGCCGGAGCCAGGCAGCGAGAGCCGCACTTCTCCCCAAGAGCCTTTAGCAAACTTCCCAGCGGCAGAACCTGATTCAATCTCAGGCCCTTCCTCCTCACGACGGGAGCAGAGGGCGAACTTCACTTCTCTTTGCCTAACGTTTTTGCCCCCTCCCCACCTTCCCCTGGCTCGAAATCAGTGTTTCTCAAACTGTCTGTCATGAGAGTCTAGTCGTTTATTTCCCCGAAACTATGGGGGGCCAGGACTTTCGTCACACAGTGAGAATAAATCAGTACGAAACCGAGGTGCGGCGACGCTGACTGCTCTGAGGTGACTGAGGTCCCGTCGGTCCCTGTGCTCAACTCTGTGCGGGCTGTAAGCATGTCGCAGGCCCCCCTGGGTCCCTCCCCGAACTGGGAGTCGGCTGCTCCGGGAGGCACAGACCCCGGCGTCCGCCCGCCGTCCTGGGTGCTGGGCTTGCCTTGCCCCACCCCGGGCACGCAGTGCTCTGATCCCTGGAGAGTCTGCCGGGGTGGGGGGGGCTGCGCCCGGGCCCGCAGCCCCTGGGGCGCCTTACCATTCCATTCCGGCCCGGTTGATCTCCTCCCACCAGCACTCCGTCGTCTCCCCAGGCTCTGCGGCGTGGGCACACAGGCGTAGTTCCACTGTCTGTCAGACCCTTCCTTCTTGCTGAAGATGCTCCTCACGGCCACCACCACCTGCCCGTGGGGACACTGGAAGCTGAAGCCCTGCCGGTGCAGGTTCACCCAGCCATCGTCGCTGTAGTCGTGGTACTGCTGGTACGGGTACCCGTAGTCGCCGTACTGGCCCTGGGCCACGGTGGCCAGCGGCAGAAGCACCCACAGGAAAGCGAGGCTCATGCTGCCCCGGCTGCCGACAGACGTGTCACCCCGGGCCTGCTGGGCGGACCGTTTTATACAGCTGCGGCGACATGTGGCCTCCAGATGTGGGCCAGCGGGCGCCAAGTGCAGTGTGTCATCGTTGAAGCAAAACTGCTCTGTGCGGAAGTGCGGGCCACACGTCCGCCCGGCTCGTTTTAAGGTGGAACTCTAGGAAAGTGGAAGAAACTGCCTGGAGCGAGCTCAGCTTTGCGGGGAGATTGTAAAAGCGAGAGGCCTCACACTCCCTAGAAACACCCCAGAGGAAAGCGGAGAGTCCGTCCCTCCATCAGCTCTCGGCACCTCGCCACCCGGCGCCCCACCCCGCCAGCAGACCCTGGGGCCGCTCCCCACACTGGCCATGCGCGTCTAGGGGGCAGTCCTGGGAATGGCGTCCCACGCGGCAGCCCCGGGGCCCGCGGGGACTCCGGTCCAGCGTCGTGTCCACACAAAGCTGGGCCCAGCTGCCGTGGAAACCGCTCCGTGACGAGTCTGATCTGCCTGAAGCCATGCTTCCTCTTTCGAGGTTTTTTTCTTTCCCTCCCACGTTTTGTTTAGTTGAGGTATAATCTACGTACGATGAAGCTCATCCTTTACCACGTCCAGCGTGCGGCCATTTAACCACAGCGAGGACAGAGAAATGTTCCGTTGACCCCGCACGCCCCCTCCCACCCCCGGGTCGTCAGATCCTCCCTCCCCTCCCCAGCCCTGGGAACTCCTCACCTGTTTCTGTCACGATGCCTTTTCCAGGAAGTCAGACCAACAGTGTCAGATGCCGTAGCCTCCTGCGTCCGACTCGTCTCGCTGAGGAAGACGCTTCCCGGAGTGGGGGCCAGCACCCCAGCCCCGGGGCTGCGTGTGCTGCGCCTCACCGTTCCCCGGGCTGTTTGTGTGTTTCCCAGCTGAAAGGCGTCTGGCTTTTTCCCAGTTTGGGGTAATTAGGGTTAAGGCTGCCATAAACATCCATGCACTCGTTTGTTTGTTTGTTTGTTTTTCATGCTTAAACTTTGTGTACTTTTCCGCAGTTTTATTGAGAAATAACTGGCGGCCATCACTGTGTAAGTTTGAGGCGTACAGTGGGATGCTTCGATTTATATATATTGTGAAATGGGCACTACCGGGGGTCAGCTAGCAGCCTTCTCCTATAGAAACAAGAAAAAGAAGTGAAGAAAAAAAGGGGTCGGCTCTGCGCGACTTCCCCACACGTCACAGCGGTGTTGGCTCTGGTTTCATGCTGTTCGCTGCATCCCGGATACTCATTTTTTATAGCTGGAAGTTTGGTGCCTTTTGATCAGTGGAATCTGCAAACCCCAAACTCATAGAAAAAGAGATCAAACTTGTGGTTACCAGAGGAGGAAGTGGGGGGAGGAGGAGGCGGAGAAACACGGACAAGTTTTCCTGCGAACAACTTTCTATCTATTCAGATTTCGGGGGGGGGGTCGCTGGATCGAAAGATAAGTGGTTGCTCAGCTTGATGAGAAAATGCCTGATGCTAGCAGTGGCTGAGCCGCTGTGCGTCTCTGCCAGATACTTCAGCCATTTCACTAGGTTAATACTTTTCTAGTGGTATTTCAGTGAGGTTTTGATTTGCTTTTCCCTAATGACTGATGATGTGGGCACCCTGTCACGTGTTTGTTGGCCACCCACGTGTCCTCGGCGGCGACCTGGCTGTTCGTCAGGGTTGTCCTGGAGGAAGCCTCTTAAAGTCGTGGATCGGTTCTCTCTTAACCTCCTGTGAAGCTTGTTAAGTGCTGATTCCTGGGCTCCACAACAAACCTACTAAATCGGGGGTCCCCAGCCCCTGGGTTGTGGACCAGTACTGGTCCGTGGCCTGTCAGGAACCGGGCTGCACAGCAGGAGGTGAGCAGCGGGCGAGCGAGTGAAGCTTCACCTGTACTGGCAGCCGCTCCCCAGCCCGGGCATCACCTCCCTCAGCCCCACCTCTGATCCTCAGGCATTAGATTCTCATAGGAGCCCTGGTGCCTGGGGCCAGAAAGGTTGGGGGCCACTACCCTAGGGAAGCAAGGTGACCCATCCTAGAGTGCTCCGGATGGTCTGGTCCGTCCGTGTTTGCCGCCCCCTGCCCTGTGTGCAGTGACTATCCCCAAGGCTCACACCCAGTAGGGCCTGGAACCGTGGGCCGAGACGTGTGTTCATCTCCTGAGAGTGGGCATGATCGTGCCCCGGGTGTGAGGCGGAAGCGGGCCAGGCCCCTCCGCCCACGCCCAGCCGCAGGTCCAGGCCCCGGGGTGCCGAGCACACCACATGCTAACGGCTTCTGTGTTCTGTCCCAGCTTTTGAAAACCCTGCAGCATGAATCCAGCTCTCTCCCACAGTGGGGTGGCTTCACCCACACACAAGCACTAAAGAGGCTGCAGCCTCTCTGCTGTGCGGCTGGGCCCGGCTGGGTGTCAGTGTGTGTCTGTGTGTGTGCACACGCGCGTGCACCTGCGCACATTCATGCACTCACACACAGGCACATGCTTTACTGTCTATCTCTCATGAAAGGTACATGAGGAAACATGTGGAAAGCGCTTGAACAGAGCCTTGTGCTCAAAAAAAGGAGTTAACTGTGTTGCAGGATGACGTGCTGGGCCTTCAGCGTTCCACTCTCAGTGCCCCTGCACCGGCCCGGGGTGCCCGGGGAGTCCCATCTGCTGCACTGCCCCAGGGTGCCCGGGGAGTCCCACCTGCTGCACCGGCCCGGGGAGCCCCACCTGCTGCACCGGCCCCAGGGCACCTGGGGAGCCCCACTTCCTGTGGGCATGTGCTCTCCTGCCCTCTGGTTTCCTATTGGGCTCAGCCGGGGGCAGCACCAGAGGGTCTTAAAGGATGAGAGGAGAGGGGTGAGGACGGTGGTCCCCTGGCTCCTTGCCTGCCGGGCCCTGGTGGGCAGTGGCCAGTCTCTCTGCACGCATCCGGGGCTTCTGCTGGCCAGCCCTGCCCCCAGGCTGGGTTTCGGTCACAGCCTCCTCCCCTGCCACTCGAGGCCTGGGTGGTGTTTCTCACTTAGCTGGCCCCAGGGGGTTCACCCTTAACCCTGCCCGCACCTTTACACACACCTCTTCTGTTAATTCTCTTGTCTTCACTCTTGACTGTGAGCCGGTTTCCTGTTAGCTGGCGAGGGTCAGTACAAGCACGGTCCTGAAACAGTGCGGCTGTCCCCAGCACTGGACACCCGTGTGGGGCGCCGTGGTCAGCAGCTCTGCGGGGTGAGAGACACCTCCCCCCGGGTGCGTGATGCTGACCAGCGGCCGCGTGCTCCCTTCCTCGCGTGAAGCCAGCCCCTCCCGTTTCCCACCCTCACCTCTCGATCCCTCTGCCCGACGCCCACCTTTGTGACCTGTTCCCTTCAGATGTCAAGGGTCCATCTTGTCCTGAAAACACACTGGGGATCCCCCTGACCCATCCTTCTGGGCGTGAGTCAGGCTCGGCCGCCAGGCCACGCAGTGTCCGACCCTGGAGGGTGACATGTCGCCGGCCTGCGTGCCCACACAGGAGTGTCTAACTGTGGCACACACGCGCACATGCTCATTATAGTGGATGTCACCCTCGTACTCGGAGGGTCACCTGATCCCAGTTTTACGAAGGGAATGGCTGAGGCCGAGAGAGAAGCGTGCCGGCGTCACCGCCTGGGGAGGATAGGGCCATGACCTGAGCCCTGCACGGACGTCTCTGTGCCTCCGTTTCCTCCTCTGTAAGACAGGAAAATGAAAGGTTCCCCCCATGTCGTGATCATGGCGATGAAATACGTCAGCGTATCATAAAACGCGTGAAAGACCTCAGGCACGGAGTGAGTGGTAAATGAACATTGTTACAGGGGCTTTTGGTTTTGACAGCAAATGCTAATAAGAATTCTCCATTACATTCCAATCCTTTAGGGGCAGCTTGATAATCACATAAACATCTTACTTTAAAGCAATCAGGAAAAAAAAAATAGCACATAGGGGAAGTTATTAGTGAAAAGGGGCCCGAGAGAGTAAACATTGGTTTTGCTAAGGTCTTAGCTCATAAATCTATTTTAAAAAAAAAAAAAATCCTGATCCCAGAACAGAGAAAAACAGTTTCCCGTTCCTTGGTGCGAAGGCGTGAGGGGCTGGGGTGGGGTACCAAGCTTAACTCTGGGGACAGGCGCACTTTGCGGTGTAACGGAGCTGCCAAGCTGGGCTCTCTCCTTTCCTGTCACGTTTAGCCCTCACGACAGCCCTCTGAGACGGGGTCGTACGCGTCTCACGAGTGAGACGATGTGTAGCGAAAGAAGCTACGTCGTGGCCCGAGGTCATACAGCCAGGCGGCGAGGCACCTGGGGTTCGGCCCCAAGAATTCTGACTTTGACGCTCACGGCCCCATCCTTCCCCGTAGGCCCCCTTAGAGCTGCCTGGCTTCCGTGGGCAGTGGTGCGACCGCCTGTCTGGGACAGACGCCTCGGCAGCGCCCCGTGGCTCTGCACCCCGCTTCTCTCCGGCTGTGCTTCAGCCTTTCCGGTTCCCGTGGAGCGTCGCCGCGACCACGCAGCGCACACAGCTGCTCGCGGTGTTGGTGGAGCCTCTGAGCAGCGCCGGGCAGCAGGGAGGGCGCGCGTGTTCGATGGCGTCCGGTCTGCAGTGGCATTTGACGGGTGGGTCTGGCGGGTGGGCAGGGGGGTGTGGGGGGCCGGCAGGAGCTCCAGGTCATCAGTGTGAGCACAGGAGCAGGGCCCGTGTGCCGTGCCGTCAGCCAGGACCCTTGGGCCCTGTTCGGTGAGGGCACTCAGTCAAGGTCGCTGACAGCAAGTGCCAATGGCAGGAGAGCTCAGGGCCCCCGGGGGAGGCCCTGGTGCCCGGGCTGCACTGAGCTCGGAGTCGGAAAGCCCTGTCTTCTGAAGCTGAGCTTGAGGAGCAGCTCGTCTGGCGCAGCCCGGGCGGCGGCCTGGCAGCGGTGGGTGCTGCTCGGGGGCAGCAGCGTGATCTGAGGAGAAGCCCGAGGCCTGCCAGAGGCTGTGCGGGCGCCCACCTCTCCCCCACGCCCTGTCAGGGTCTGTGGCCCCTACGAGACCACCCTGCAGGCCGCAGCTTTCTGGGCTCGGCGGGGCTGCCTGGCGCCGCTTCCCTGGGCGGGGTCTCGCCTCCAGCAGCTCCTGTACACACGGCCTCGCTCCTCTAAACTGGCCAGTGAACCAGAACGTGTCCCCGTTCCCTCCCGCAGAGCAGAAACGGCCAGGTCCGGCTCGTGCTGGGGACACCAAACCGGCCCAGGCTGCCCGGAGCCGCAGCTCACGCCCCTGAGAAGCGGCTTCTCTGCCCTTTCTGAGGCCCGGCCATGCCGGAGCCAAAAAGGTCCGAACAGCTGCTCTGTGACCGGCATTGTCAGTGCGCATCCTCAGTTAATCTCTGTCCCATTGCTGTAAAACGGTCAAACTGCCCTGACCTCTGGGGGGGGGGTGACATCACCGTAGACGCACCCTGGAGAATGTGGGAACAGGGCATTAACCTAGTCTGTCCAGCTGTGAAGGCGACGCTTTGTGGGGACCTCGCCGTGCTCCTCTCTTCCGGTTCCCCCAAGGGGGGCGGCCCTGCCCCCGCTCTGGGGGAGGCCCCTCCCTCTGGCTCAGGGCTGGACCCCCGCACTGCTCTTTCCCCAGGCCTGAGCAGGGCCCCAAACTCTTCCCGCCGCAGCTCAACCACACACTGTTAAACTGGGAATACCGGTTTGCAGCAGCCTCCGGGGGGCCAGACTCTCCTTGAACTGTGTCCTGAGCACTCGCCAGTCCTTGAAATCTCGAAACTTGACTCACGAATCTTTCAGAAGCCAGTGTTGTTTCCTCATTCTCCAGGGCGGTCTTCTGGGCCCCAGATCAGAAGGCTTGGGGCGTGACACCTTGCACAGGGCAGGGACGGGCTGGTCCCAAATTCTGTCAATCACCGCGTGACCATAGACAAGTTACTTTGTGAACCTCAGTCTGCTAATATTTACCTCCCAGGGTCGATGTGAGAATGAACAATGCTTACAATAGGCCTAAAATGAAGGGAAATAGTAGAGTTTTGATAACTTGTAGCTGTTTCAATCATGTCTGCCACCTCGTTGGTATGTGCCTTAGGGGGAAGTTGATGCCTATGCTGTGCCTCAGTTTATCCCTCTGTAGAACGAGAGTAACCTGAGTCCCTTGCCTGTCTTATCTGTTCTTACGCAAACTTTGTAAGACACTGTACCCGATTTTACCGTAAGACACTGAGTTCCCTCAATGACTAAGGGAAAAGATGCTGGCCACCCAGACAATCACCCACGGCCATGATGTTGTCACACAACTTTCTTTTCCCTCCAGAGCTTCCCGTCCTCGACGGGCATCCCTTCATTGCTTTTCTCGTCTTCCCCGTTCGCATTTACACCAAGGACCTTCTAAGCTGTTCCGGGCATGCTCGACCCGCCTCCCATTAAACCCACGATGAGTCTGGGATGCTGTCCATCACCCCCAAGCGGGGCAGGTCACGCATGAGCCAGCTTTCCTGGCCCCTCGATGAGCCGACGCAGCCTCCGGCTGAGCTAATGAAAACCCGATCTGTTTATTTTAGGTGGGGCTAGGGGTTCGTTGACATTTGTCAAGCACCTGTGAGGTCGTAGTTGGTTTATATGTCCAGGTAGATGGCATAGCTGTAGACAGAGGTGACACAGGTATAGGTATAAGCGGTTTAGATGTACGTGCCATGTAGATGACTTGGACACGGACTTGGCTGGAACCGCAGCGCACCCCAGCTTCTCCTTTCCTCGCCCACGCATAGGCGTTTCCCGAAACACCTCTCCGGAGACCTGCCAGCTCACCCATGTTCCACAGTCCGTTTCCCGGGGAGCTCAAGCTGAGATCCTCATTGCAGAGTTCAACGTCACACTCGTGGCAGGCAGAATAGCCATTGGCAGGAAGGCAAAGTTGCCAGCAAAGTCAATTCTGGTTAATGGAAACATCCCTTGAGAGAGAAGAAATGGATGCCTGGCCCCTTCCCATAGTTTCATGGGCAAGTATTTCATAAGATACCGGAGACCTTCCCATTTCTGATGCTGCTGTAAACTATTGTTCTTGGGAAAGACAGACTTTTAAATGGTTGCTGCAGAGAATGGTCAACATAATGTCTGAAGTGACACCATCACACAACAAACTTTAAAAATCCTTTAAAGTAACGCTGCTTTGCCACACGTACAATCCAGTGGCCCCCAGAATTTTCAAAAGGACATCAGATTCTCATTCCTTTTCATCTGACCAAATGAACCACATGGAGAGAAGTCAGTCGGTACAGTGCTTAGTATCTATCACGCCAGGGCCAAATTACATCAGCGTAAGTGAATCGGAAATACGTGAATTAAATTACCCTTTGCATGTTGTGGATGTCATCCTTAAGTCCATCACCCTGATGGATGGAGAATGCTGATTTCACAGCCCAAATGCTCCCGAGCTCATACCCCCAGTCATGCTGCAGGACTCCATATGATGACAGCCCTTGACCTCTCGCTTGAGATTCTTCCCACCTTATTTATTATTTTCATTTCAGAGGCAATCATTTGTACGTTAGAGAAGATGTCATTGATGCCACTGGATTATTTCTGATGGGGACACAGAATGACACGCAGATGGAGGAAAAGAGGAATTCTCTTCGCCACCACCCTCATCCATGAACTAACCGGCCATGGACTCCAGACCAGGTGTCTTCTCTGCACCTGTTGCTCTGGGCTGAGTGGGCAGCAGGTCTGCCTGAAAATGGCCCATTTGTAGTTTTAAAAGATTTCAGGACATTTATCCAAGAGAATTTGCTAACAAAATTTGTAATAGTTGCCTCGGGTTAAATCCCAGGCAAGGTCTCTGTTCTAGGCACCTTGCATTCATTATTTTGAGTCTTTATGAGAATCAAATCTGTAGATAAGTATTATCACACATTGGTGTTTTACAGATGACAAAACCAATTTAGAAAAGCAGGTAGACTGCCCACGATTGCACAGTGATTAAGAGAGCAGGCTGGGGTGTCAAACCCAGGGAACAGACTAACGGACACCATTAGGACATTCTGCTTCTTTATTTTTTATAAGCAATTTCAACTTGATGAAAACAGAGTAAAAGCAGGAATCCGAAAGGTGAGTGATCTTTTAAATCCCCAGCTTTCCTGGAGAAGTCAGCTAATTCCTCGTGACCTTGGTGACCACCCATGTTGTAGGAAGCCACTCAAATCGGGGGCGGGGGGGGAGGGGCGTGCGCTAAAGAAAGCCAGAACACTAAGGGGCCATCCAATCTCCACAAAGAATGGACTAGATTAAAAAGGAAAACAAACAAACAAACAAAAACAAACAAACAAAAACAACCCTCCATGAAGAGGGTACACAAGGAAAATGGTCTGCCTTAACCTTGGCCATCGGTGGAGAGGTCAAAAAACGTTAGCCCCTGAGGATTTTTAACCGAAAGTGGACCCTCTTGGGAGTTCCATACCAAATTCATTTTACCTATTTAATGACAAAAAAAACCTGCAAGTCGAAATTTTATTTTTAGATGACAATATATCACTGCTCTCTGTCATCTGTGAACACGAATTCTTTACGGAAGGATACACTTTTGTCAGGACCTTTCTACGTGAATTAAACCAAACAGGAATTCACTCAAAAAGCACGGAAGGAATGAGGCTCCACTAGTGAAAGTCGGCAGAAACACACACATTTTGGAATCCGACCTGCGAGGACTTCAGATATTGGGTTTGTCAGTGTGTCAGGGTGGAGAACGAGAACATTTAATCTGTGTAAACACATCCAAGAAATGCCAGCAGCATGAGCAGGGAGTAAGAGGTCTGTAAAGTGACAAGGGCGATTCGAGTAACATCAAACGGAACTTCTGTATGAGGAAGAATGACACTTGAAACTTAGAAACTCGTCCGGTAGGCTTAGCGACAGACTCGGTGCAGCCAGAAGGAACAGTGCCAAGGAGGATCTGCAGGCGTGAGCCAGGACTCATGACGAGGTGGGACTTGGTGACAAGGGCGGACGAAGGGGACCAGACGGCCGGTTTGGTCTGATCGGAGATCCCGCATGAACACAGAGAAAGGGCCACACCAGTTTTACAAATGATGATTGACGTGAACCCTCGGTCTCAGAAAGCCCGGGCGTGACCTGCAAGCTCTGGCGTTTGTCACAGCCGTGGTGCGGGCTTTGTCTTTGCTGAGGGCGGCTGCCCCGAAAGCCTTGCTCAGTGTCCCGGCTCCACGTTCTAGACTGTATAGGGAGACTACGTCTAAAACACAAACCCCAAACCCCCCAGATCTAATCAAGCCGTGGCCCGACTTTAACTCTCCCTTGACGGTTTCAAAATAAAATGTGACATTGTTAGCAGAGTCAACAAGGTCCCTTCCTGGTCGAGCCCAGGAGCGTCCGTCACCCTGACTACACACCTGGAGTTGCTGGAGTGATTTAAAAAACACCAGCACCGGGGGGCAGGGGGGGTGACGGGGGGGGTGTTAAGAGGATGAGCCCTCAATCATAGTCTTCTAGTGGGTCGACTTGGCCCTTTTTTAGGCCTCCATGTGGGAGCGCCCGTGTTTCATCAGACGCCATGGCGGGAGCTTCAAGTGACTGACTGTCTTTACCATCAGGGAGACCCCGCTTTACAGACGGGGTGCGGTTCCACTGTCAGACGCCGTCTCTGTGGAGACAGAATTAAGCTAATGGCGCTGGCCCACCGCCCTCCCCAATGAGGTTGGGGTTCTTCTGGAAGCAGCTCCAGGACGGCCTCCATGGACGCCCAGGGGCTCGGGCTGAACCCGCGTCACCCGGAGCCGAGGTGCCGGGCACGGCCCCTGTGTGAGTAGAGGCTCCGCCTTAGGTGCGTTTGGAAAATGGGTCCCGTTTCCCTTGGAGATTCTCTACTCACCCGGCGGAGCACCTGACCCCCCCTCTGCTAGAAGCCGGGGTCACTGGTGTCCAGGCTGTCTCCCTCATGGTTCCCCACGCCCCTCGTGCAAGACAGAGGGGAGGCACCGTGCGCGGATGGGGCCCTCCTCGCCGGGCACCGTGCTGCCCTGCTCGGGTGCCCACTCGTCGCAAGCTGGGGAGCGGTCCAGTTTTCCTGCACTCTCTCCATTCGAGGTCCTGCTTTTGGGGCCGCACCTGCCCTGTTTTAATGTCAATAATGCCGCGGTCGTGGGGATGACTCCGTCTCCCATCTGTCACGTCTGTATCTTGACCGAAGCGCAGGGTCCCGATACTGAGGTGGCGCTGGGCTGCGCACGCGGGCCCACGTGGGCCTGGGTGGCATCGTGGGTCTGCTCTGTTCTAGCCGCGTCCCCTTGGGCAAGGCGGGAACCTCTCGGAAACCGTTCTGACTTGTACACGAGGAATGACGATAGAGAGCTAGTTGGCCGTTTCGTTACAATTATGCAGTGAGATTTTATTTATGAACAGCTTACGACACGATAGCGATCACACACGGTCGTTTTTACCATAACTGAGAATAGCAGGACTTCTGGCGTATCAGGAGATGTTCAACGTGACACTGGAAGGGCTTCCGGATGCCCCTTCTTGCCACCCTGTGCTGGAACCCGCTGGCTTTGTCCCACGTCCGGTCTGGAGGTGGGGCAAGATCTGAGACAAACCCGCGCCTGTCCTGGGCCATGCTTCCCCTCTTGCTCTTGGAAGCCTCGTAAGCACCAGCATTCCGTAACGAGGACAAAAGTCCCAGTGAGGCCAGCACGCAGACCCGCGCCCGACGGAGAGCTTCCAGCCTCTCTGCTCATCACCCTGCAAAGACGAGGAGGCAGCCATGCAGCCTCCGGGTCCTCCTTAAGGTTCGGGCTCTTCGCCGTGGAATCCAGATGACTCCTCTGGACGCTGGCCCGGAGCAGAGAGCTCTGGCTTCAGACCCTCTGGATGGCAGCCATGGTGCAGACGGTGGCTGCCGCCAGTGCGTGGGGGAGAAACATGGTTGAGCACACGGGGGAGCGTCTCCAGGACCCCTCAGTCAGGAGCTGGCTTCGTCACCCGCCTCTCAGGATGGGGAGGCCGTGACCTCCCGCCCTGGCTGGCTCGCCACCATGAGTGACGCAGAAAGGGACGCCAAGAGACTGAAGAATGGTCCAGTCTGGGAGAGCCATAGCGCTCAACACCGAGACCAGGGCCTCCATCTGCAGCTCCCATCCTGCGGGCTCACGTCGCCATGTGCTTGGGGGAGTGTCCGCCTCGACCCCACTGCGCCCTGGGGCTGTCTGTTCCACAGTGTGTGCCTTTCCTTTCCTTTTCTTCCCTTTTCTTTTTTCTTTTTCTTTTTCTTTTCTTTTTTTTTTTTTTTTGACATTTTGGATTTTAGGTGCAGAGCTTTGATTTCATCAAATGCCTCTCTCACCTCATAGCACACTATCGCATCTGATTCTACGAGTTTTTCCCTTCACCCCCATTTTCTTTTTAAAAAATGCCCAGCCCCTCATCTCGCTTTGCTTTGGCAACCATTGGCTTGTTCTCTGCATCTATGGGTCTGTTTCTGTTTTATTTATTCATTTGCTTTGTTTAGATTGCACATGTGAGCGAAGTCATAAGGTATTTGTCTTCCTCTGATGTGTTTCACTTGACACGATAGCCTCTAGGTCCATCCATGTTGTTGCAAACAGCAAGATTTCATTCTTTTTTGTTGCTGAGCAACACACACACACACACACACACACACACACACGCCACATCTTCCTCATCTATTCACCTACCGATGGGTGCCTGGGTGGCTTCCACATCTCGGCTATTGTAAATAATGCCGCGATGATCATAGGAGTGCAAATCTTCTTTTGCATTAGTGTTTTCGGAGTTCTTCGGTCCAATCCAGAAGCGGATTGTGGGGATTGTGGGGCAGCAGTATTTTTTATTGTTTGAGGACTCGTCGTACTGTTTTCTGTAGTGGCTGCACCAGCTTATAATCCCACCAGCAGCGCATGAGCGTCTCCTTTTCTCCAGTCGCTCAGCTCGGCCAGCACTTTGTTGTTTGCTGATTTATTGATAACGGCCATCGTATTCTGACAGGCGTGAGGCGGTATCATGTCATATGCGGTTTTTAAATTTGTATTTTCCCTGATAACTAGTACTTATTGGGAGGGGAGCATCTTTTCAATGTCTGTTGGCCATCCATATGTCTTCTTTGGGGAAATGTCCGTTCAGGTTCCTCTGCCCATTTTTTAATTGGGATTTTTTTGTGGGGTGTTCGGGTACTGTTCTTTTTTATATTTTTTTGGTTTGGATATTAAGTTAGGAGGTGTCCTTATATATTTTGTGTAATAACCCTTCTTGGATATATCACTGGAGAATATCTTCTCCCATTCAGTAGGTTGTCTTTTCCTTTTGTTGATGGTTTTCTTTGGCGTGTAGAGACTTTTTACTTTGATGTCTCATTTGTTTGCTTTTTTCTTTTTTTGATCTTGCCTGAGGAGACATATTCAGAAAGATATTGCTAGGTTCCTGCCTATGTTTTCTTCTAGGAGTTTTGTGGTTTCAGGGTCTTACATTTAAGTCTTTAATGCATTTTGAGTTTATTATTGAATATGGTGTACGAAAGTGGTCTAATTTCATTTTTTTGCATGTATATAATTTTGCTGTTTTCCTCTTGCTTCCTTCATGATTGTCTCTTTAACGTTCACCATTTTAATTACAATATACCTTGGTATGGGTCTCTTTGGATTCATCTTTGTTTGGAACTCTCTGTGCTTCCCGGACATTGATGTCTGTTTCCTGAGTTAAGAAAGTTTTCATCTATTATTTTTTAAAAATAAAGTTTCTGTTTCTTTATCTCTTTTCCTTCTTGGGTCCTAGAAGGTGAATATTCGAGAGCTTGATGTTATCCCAGAGGTTCCTTTAAACTGTCCTCTTTTTTAAAAAAATTCTTATTTCTGCTGTTCTGATTTGATTTTCACTAGTCTGTCTTCCAGGTCGCTAATCCATTCTCCTACATTAGCCAATCTGATGTTGATTCCTTCTAGGGTATTTTTTCATTTCAGTTATTGTATTCTTCAGGTCTGCTTGGTTCCTTCTTACACTTTCCTTTTGTTGAAAGGAAAGTATATATTCCACTCTCAAGTTCTGTGAGCATCCTTATGACCGTTTATTTGAATTCTTTTTCAGGCATTACTTATCTCTGTTTCCTGAGGATTTTTTTTTTTCCTACCTGGAGATTTTTCTTGTTCTTCACTTGACAAATATTCTTCTTGTTTTGAATTTCTATGTTTTATATAAAATAATCAGACAAAATAGCTATATCTCCCAACCTTGAATAAGTGGCCTTGTGAAGAAGCAGCCCCAATGTAGACCATGTGTGCTGAGTGTGTTTGGCAGACTGGTAGGAGCCAAACAAGTGTCTGACCCACCAAGCCCTGGCCCACCATGCGGGAATTGCTCCAGGCGGGAAGCCAGGTGCAGGTAGTGATGCCCTGTTGACCCTGCTAGCTCCCTTTGTTCATGCTGAAACGGAGTCAGGCGATATTCAAGTCTGGAACGCACCCTGGTGACCTTGCAGGGGGCCAGGGCTCCCAAACAGACTATGTTACTTGGGGAGGTGGGGGATGTGCTCGCCGGCCCCTCGGGAGGGAGAGTGTCTGCAGCTCCGCGGCTTCCCAGCCTTGTCTCTTCGGTGTCTTTCTCTTGTTTGTTGCTTGGAAGTGGTCCATGCAGTGGAGTCTCAGGGGTAACCGTGCTCGATGCTCGTGTGTGTGTGAGTTTGCTCGTGTCAGGAGGTGAGCTCAGCACCCACCTGTGCTGCCGCCGTCTCAGACCTCCCCCTCAGCTCCATTAGCCATTACTGTTTTTAACCATTGAGTTGCACCTTCTTTAAGATGTTTACTGTATGTTCTTGATACGTATGAACCTGTGAAAAATATGTGTAGGTATTTTAGGTATGTACGTACGTGCTTATTTCTTTGATAGTGTCACATTATATTTCCTACCTTTTTACTCAGTCCTGTATTCTGACATATACCACTAGTTTATTGCTTCTGACAGCTGCATCATAGCCAGCTGATGATGGACAGGTATTTGCTGCTACAAGTAATGCTACTGGGTACATTTTCCTATGTGGCCTATGCGAGAGTTTACCAGGCGTGTATTCCCAGGAGAAAGAGTATTGTATTGTTGGGTACACAGACACCAATTCCCCGAAAAGCTGCCAGATCACTCTCCAGAAGGACGGTGCCAGCTCCCACTCCTACCAACTCTGCATGTGGACTCCTGTTTCCACAGGAAAACTCGCAGTCCTGTGATTCTGAAATGTTTGCCAGTTGTTGGGTAGTAAGTGGCATTATACTGCTGTTTTAATTTTATATCTCCTATTAGGGGTGAGGTTGGTAGCTCTGACTTCCATCATTGCGGTTTCTCATTTTTGTGCGTTGACAATTCACGTCCTGTGTCTGTTTTCCATTTTTCAATGATTTGTAGGAATTCCTTTTATAATCTAAGTATTAATCCCGTTGACTTCAGATTTCGCAAAGATCTTCTCGTAATATGGTACGCGTCTATTAATGCCATCCATTGTGCTGTGTTGAAGAGAAATCTCTCGTGTTCATGTAGTCAGACCCAACGGTTTCCTACCTAAGTTTGTGGTTACAGAGTCTTGTTTAAAAAAAATTCCTTTCCTACAGTGAAAGGATTATTTAGAACACCGAAGTCCAGAATTTGAACACAGACTGACGTTTTTAAGCCATCAGCACAGGCGAGCTTATAGAGTAATATTGAGATAAGCCGTTGACTCTGTGAAGGAAGAGGGGATGTTTGGAGACCAGTACAGAATAAAGAAATATTTAAGATCAAATCGCATTTTTCAGAACAAGTTGTTTAGGATAGTCTTCGGCTAGCTCAGTCAACGTGATGGGCAATTCCATGAATTTATATTCCGGTTGCTTTAAAAAACATTACCTGGCTGTGTTTCTGACATGTGTCAAGACCAATAATTAGTGACCTAGTGAAGTAATATGGCTTTTACATTTGGATTTTAATTTCTTGTATGTCACTTGTACAAGAGATTTTTACAGCAGCCTTATTGAGCTCATGGGAAAAAAATGAGAAAAATTCCAAACTTTAAACAATAGGAGAATTTTTAGCAAGCCAGCTTTATAAGTTTGGCGATTGGTGGGTATTAATGAAATACTTATGGCACAGTCTTTAAAAATAAGTAAGCGGGATATATTGATATATAGCAACAATGCTACAAAAGAGTACTGAGTATAAATCACAAAATAGAAAAATGGAATGTATATACAAGTGACAACTGTGTAAAAATATGCTCCTATGTTCAGAGAATGAATTGGAATTTAGCCAGATGGAATTTAGTGTGTTTTATTCAATCTGTAAGATTGTGATTAATGGAAAAGTACATTGGTATGTTGTAATTTTAAGAAACGCATATGAACGTAGAGCTAGCTTGTGTAAATTTAGGAACTTTCGTAACTCTCAGATGTGGTAGAACCACGTACATGAAAATAAAGGAAAGTGAGTGTCTTAAAGAGTCGTCTGGAGGCAGGGGAGGCCAGCAGACCACCCAGCCTACGCCTGTTTGTGTAAGCAAGGTTCCCTGGGGCACAGCCACGCTCACTCGTGACACCGTCTGTCTGTGAGCGCTTTCCACCCACCCCGGCAAAGCTGGGTGCTTGTGACAGAGACCACTGGGCTTGGTGCCCTGCAAAGCCCACTGGGTGGCCCGTGACGGAGACAGTGCCGGCTCCTGATCTAGATTGTTGCTTGAGGACGTGAAGTAGAATCTACCCTCATTCATGGGATTTCCGTTTCAATCATAGATCCAAAGCTGCTTAAATATTTAAGTCCACGTGTGCAAAGAAGTGGGACTGATGACCGGCCCAGGGGAGTTTGGGAAGCAACCAGGGCACCGGGTTGAGCAATTCCAGAGCAGAGGCTTCAATTTCTAAACAAGATCAGCTCGCCCAGAGCCTAAGCCCTGAGTAGAGTGAAGGTGAAGGAACCGAACCGCGGGGTAGCCCGGCCTCCTGGCTGGCACCGCGGTGGTAGCCCGGCCTCCTGGCGGCAGGGAGCCCTGGGAGCCGCTTCTGCACAGCCATCATGTGGGACGGTGTCTGTTTCTCCTCAGGCGTACGGTGGTCTTACGGCAGCATGAAACCAAAGAAACACTCAATCCACAAATTTCTCAAAGGCGAGAGAGCAGGAACGGGTCTCGGGAGAAACCAGCGAGCCGTGAGCAGGGGAGTGGCAGGCTCTGCTTCTCACGACAGCTGTCCTTGCCACAGGCATTCTGTCCTTCCTCTGTGGCACCATCAAGGTCCTTCTGTCCCCCACCTTCCCCACCCCCCTTCCCCACCGGAAAGCTGGTTTTCCATCCTGGGCTGCAGGTACATACATGGTTTCTTCCCAATGCGTTTATATTTTGCGTCTCTGGAGAGACAATTCCTACGCGTCATACCTGGCAGCGCCTTGGTCCTAGAATCCTAGAAGATATGTCTGCCTGCTTCCAGGGCAGCAGTCAGCTCTGTTGTTGCCTCTGTGGATACAGATTTGTTAGGGGGTCATGCTGTTCTTTCAAGAGGGAGAAAAAGTGAGACGATGATTTCCGGTACTTGTGTTGTGATAATTATCCTAACAGCTCTGTGAAGTGGTCTGAGTGTAAACATGTAAATGTGCAAAAGCATCACTGAGCCAGTGGGAGCCCGAGAAGAAACACAGGTCTGTGCTTTGGACCTCTCCATGGTGCTCCATGGGCAGGAGCAAGGTCTTGTGGGCCGTTGTTCCTCCTCGGCCTCTGAGCCGGGCCATCCCGGGCCCCTGGGGACAGACAGCACGGTTGGATAACGCGGCCCTCAGTGCGAAGCAGGCGGTGCTGACAAATGAGACGTATTCGATAGCATGCTTAACATATTTGGAAAATTTTCACCAGAATCAAACAAACCTTTGTTGATTTTTTTTTATATGACCTAAGATTTCTCTTCGTCGCTCTGCTCCCTGCCCATCTCTTCCTGTCCGGTCTCCATCTAAAGCTGGAACAGTCCCGTCACTGAAACAAGTCAGCATTTCCCTCCATCCTATGCCTGGTGCCCCGAAGCTCACATGTTGACAGAGCACAGAGAAGAAATATTATTGTCAACCTATTTTTCAGGCCTAAAGATAGTCATAGGACAGTGTGTTCTCCTGCATAGAAGTGGAAAAACACTTAAGAAACATCAAAAATCTTGTGAGTGCTTTCGAACAACCTTCAGGGGTCAAGCCACCTGCAAAAGGCCAGCAGGCCCGCCTCCTCTGAAAATCGTTTCTTGGCACAAGAATGTGCCACCTGCTTGTGGCGGTCATTGAGTTCTGTCTTGCAGCTTCTTCATCAAAAGCATGCCAGGATCCCTCATTAGCACAGGCTCTCTTTCTACAGAGATTTCCTTTGATGTAGCCACTTCTATTCTCTATAACTTGTTTAAATTTTATAGCCTTTGTCCTCTGTCATTTTTTGCAGAGTGGCAAAGGAAATCCCAGTCACTGTGTGCTTATGGTCATGCTCTAGATGGTGGGGTTAATTCATGCATCAGCTCAGCAGCTCGTTCAGTGAGTAGCGATTACAATCCCATCTGGGCATGCACCGTGATAAGGACACACAAATCGAAGAAGACATTTTGGAAGTAGATCCGGTGATGGTTAAAATGGATGGAAACATCTATGTTGCATATATTTTGCTGTGAAAAATAAAAATGCTTTACAGAAACAAACAAACAAAAATGGAATAAAATAGCCCTGGTCCCCCCTGAGCGGCAGGAGCAGTGAAGGGTCGCTGGTGAGAGATGGAGGCTGGAAAGGGTGCGCTGGATGCGGGGGAGGGAGCCGCGTGCTTGGCGTAACTTCTCCTTGTGTCTGTTTGTTTCCTCGAGCGCCTCCCAAGCCCAGGCTTCAGAGACGAGTGGGTCTTCTCTGGAAGCCGCAGCCTCGGGCTTCTCTCCGAGGCCGATTCCGCCCTGCAGGCATACTTTAATGAACGTTTCTCCCCCCAAAGCATTTTAATAGTTCTAAATTCTAAAAATTAATAAAATAAGTGGTATTAATGGAGGAGCTTAGGGTAAGTGTCCACCAACAAAGAAAAAAAATCCCTTCCCAAATTCTCATCATCCCCCTGCCATGAGAATTACTTGACTAAGCCTAAGACTGACCACGCCTCTTCCCTGACCGGACCCCCTAATAATGGGCCAAGGCCTTCGCTAAGAGGCTCTGCGACATTGGGGGCCAATGTCCCAGCCGCGTCTCCTGCCAGGCTTCTCCAGCGCTGCGATCACTGTCTTGTGACAGACTTGCCGTGCTCCCTTGCCCTCCGAGGTTTCCAGACGTCGCTTCCTCCGCCCGAGTGTCATCCTTCCTTTTCTCTTTTCTAACACATTCCTGGTCATCGTTCAAAATCCGGTTCAGGAGCGGTTCTCCCATCAAGCCTTCTCCACCTCCACTCTTGCCTTATGATGCGTAAGCAAAGCTCCTGTACTCCGCTACACATGTCTACCGAGTGTGACAACCTGAGCCAGTCCACGGAGCCGTCTAAAAATAAAAATTTAATAGGGGATTGTAAGAGACAGAAGTGAGAGGCTTGTGACTTTGGATAGGTCATGTAATCCAACCATTCCCAGCCCGGGTTATTTACCAGTGGATTGGCAGCTGTCCCGTGATCCCGGCCAGAGACAGCCCAGGGGACAGAAGTGGGGCATCAAATCCATGATCTCTGGAACCAGGCAGACCGGGGTGTGAATACCAAACTAGGAAGCAAATGAATATGCTGGTGTTTACTTATTTCATATAAAAAAAAGTGTCCAAGACTTGTAAAAAATCAACTCCATGGGACTTTAACATACCTTGCGCTGTGTGCTTGTCTTCTTCCCAGGGCCATCGATGGAGGCTGGGGGATGAGAGAGAGTGGGAAGGAATGGGGAACGGGAAAGGAAGCATGGAGCACTGGCAGAGCTGTGCGTCGTTCCTTCCTACCTTACTTCACTTGACCTTCAAAAGCCTGTGGTGACATAGATGCTGTGATGGTATCTGTATTTTATAGAGGAATAAACCGAGACACGGTGATTGGATATTTACCCTCATCCTCATGGCCGGTGATAAGAAGAGAAGCATGAATTTTAATCCAGGAGTATCTATCCTTGGTGTCGTAGTGCACTAGCTTTTCGGAACAGGCAAGTGACCCCCTTCTTCCCAAGGAGACAAGAGGGTACAGTGAGGGCGGGGCCTAAGAGGAAGGCTTCGTGGTACACGTGCATCCCTCAGGCGTTACATTCTGAATTCCTCTCTGGGAGCCCAGGAGCACCAGGTAACAGGCAGTCACGTGCTTCGGGAGGCGAACCCGATTGGTGCGCTCGTTGGGGTAATTTACCTTTCCAAGGGTTCTTAAAAATGGGCACGTGACACTATGCTGCCCAAAGAGACCTGGAGGGAGGACCTGAACATGTGAGGGACGGAGAGGGAAATTGCTGGAGAGACCAGTGCAAGGGCCGGGGCTCGGGGAAGGCAGGGGGAGGAGGCGCAGAAGCAAGCAAGCTGGGGTCCGGCATGAGTCTGGGGTCGTCAGCGTCGAAATCAGACTGTGCTCTGCTTGATGGTTCCCTAAGGCAAATGTGCACACATGCAGGGGTCAGGGGTCATTATGCGGGTTGGGTAAATGAGTCTCCGTTGGTAAACTGACAGCAAGATGCGGTCTCACAAGTCAAATCGTTTCTCTTGACTTCCGCCCATCCCAGGCATGCTAGCTGCTGCCACGTCCTGACTTCTCATTGCCTCTAGAATTAAAAAAAAAAAAATTTTTTAAATTTTTATCTCTACAACCACTGTCTTGATTCAGGGCATCCTCATCCCTCACCTAGATTATTTAAACAACCTCCCACCTGACTTTCCTATTCCTAATTCAGTTCCCACACTGAAACTAGAATTCTATTGCTAAAACACAATTCTATTAAAAGAACTCCATGGTGAAAACCTCTCCCTAACTTTTCGCTTTCTCTGAGATGAAAGTCAGCCTCCTACCACCAGCCTACGAGACGCTTCGTAATCTGGACCCAGCCTCTCCTATCTTTTCTCCTGCAGACTCTCTCTCTCCATCCTACTGAAACGCTTCCAGTGCCTCAAGTCTCACCACGCCCCCTCTTGTCCGTGGGCCTTGGCACTTGGCCTCTCTGTCCTGTTCGCTCCTTCCCACTTCCTAACCTTTATCTGGATAGCTGTTAATTTGTCCCTCAGGTCCCCCGCTTAGGTGTCATTCTTCCAGAAAACTCTCCTGAGCCCCCAGAACTGGAGTGGTTGCCTCTCAACCCCATCCTGGCCACATCCCGTCACAGTGATCACTTATCTCTCTCTCGCTCTTAATTACACGTATATTTTAAGACAGTGTCTGTGTTGCCAACATCTTGCACAGTGTCTGATTTATCACAAGCATTTAAAAAGTTGTCAACTATGAATGCATAAATAAATGAATTTTTACAGAAAGTAAAATTGTCACTCAGGACAATCAAAGGCCTTCCCCGCAGCCCCTCGTCAAGTAAATAAATGGTAAATCTGAGTTGCGAGCCCCCCTTTTCTCTCCACCCTTCCCATCCCTTCTTTTCTCTGTTCTCCATAATCTCTTACCCTGGAAGAACTCACCCACATGGCTGGGCATCTACGTGGCGATGACTTACAAATGTGTATTTTCAGCCCACCACTCCTTTCCAAAGTCACATCCACTAGTCTAGTTAGCATTATGGGGGTTCAAGCTTGACACCACCTAATTCAGCCTTCATGTTCAAAACCTCATCGAAAGTCAGACTGGCCTGGATCGGGCGAACAGCCTTGTTCCCAAACTGTGTTACGTGCTAGGCAGAGACAGGCACGAATGATGGGAACACAGAGAACAAGGCCCAGCTCCCCCAGGAGGGTCAGAGACGACTCCTGAAGAAGTTATGTCACAGGGGAGCTTTTCCAACAGAAGTCTCAGCATTATTCTCCCCTCTGTGGATCCAGGAAGTCATTCGGTCAGTTAAGAGACCGTCCCCCTTGGCTGGAGGATGTCTCTGACTTTTCACAGAGTCATCTGACATTCCAGTGTAGACTCCTCCACAAGAGCTGGACTGCCGGCCCATCTTGGCTCCCCACTCGGCCCTGACGCCAGAGCCCCGTGGGACAGTGAAAAACAAGACCATAGCTGGGAGATGGAGTGTGCATCTGCTGCGGGGAGTTGTTTTGGTTTAATTAGGACTCGCTATTTCCTGAGTTCCCATAACCGCAGCCGATGAGTTATGTTGGTTACTTGTGCTGCAGGCTTTGAACGGGTGGCACTTAGGGGGAAAAGACTCCTCTTCTTTTAAAATCATCATTTGGAGCATCAAAATAAAAAAAGGCAAATGTGCTTGGGTTTTTTTTTGGGGGGGGGGGAGATAGCTATGTGTAGAATGACGAATACCATGCCGGACACTCGCTTCTCTGTGGGAAGACAGGCCTGGGGCCCATGACTTCAGCACGTTCAGTCCCGTGCATCCGAATGTGCGTGTGTATGCACCCCCCCAAGGGAGCTGGCGACGAGGAGAGCAGTGTGCGCTCGCCCAGGATGTCTCAGACCAGTTCAGGAGATGGAGCCTCCAACCGGGAGCGACGGTACAAGGCAGACCAGGATGAGGGCCATCATGGAGACCAGGAGCCCCTTCATTTGTTTATCCAGGCTCAGCGTGCAAAGGAATTCACACGCATGGCCTCATTTGATCCCCACAAGGGTGCTTTGAGGTTGAGTGTTGTCATCCTCATTCAGGCTCAGAGATTAAATGTCTTCCCCATGTCCCCACAGTCATTGGCATGTGGGTCTCTTACTTAAACCCCAGACCCGGCCAGTGGATGGACAGAGGAGAGGGCAGGTGACTTATACCAGAGCGATTAGGGACAGTCTCATGGAGGAGGGATGACCAGAGTCAAGCCTCTACCTTCTGGAAGAGAGGTGAAAAGAAAAGGAATTCTGCACTGAGCGGAAATCTGTAAGTAAAGACATCCAGGAAGATGGGAGAGTTAGGAAGTAGTCCATGTACCTATGGCCTCCCAGATAATGCCATCAAAACTGATGGAATAAGTGTAAATTGAGCATTGAATTAAATACTTAACATAATTCAAAACAAAACTGTCCTTGCCCTCGAGGATGATGTAGCTGGAGAGAAAACACACAAGCAAATGCGACTGAGACGAGAGAACACCTAAATGGTAGCCCGAAATGCCTACGAGTTCTGAGTAAGCCACGCCCTTGTGCCCAGTGACTCCTCAGGGCGGCGTGAGGGAGCGTGGCTGCCTGGCGACGCTCGTTGGGCTCGAAGAGGATTGGGGGATCTCAGGAAAACGAGGCAAGCTCTCTGCGTGAGGTGCTGAGCTGTGCTGACTCATCCCGCCTTGAAACAAGCTAACCCCTTGGGAAAAAAAGGGGAAGAGAGAACCCGGGAGAAGGTTCTGTCTCCGCAGCCGAGGCAGGCAGAAGTGTAGCGACTGAAAATTGACTGAGTCTAGGGTCCTCCTGGCAGGACGCTGGCACACGCGGAGACACGATTTCACGGAATCCTTCCATCGTTTTGAACTCAAGCAGGCAGGTGTCATGGATGCATTTTGCAGGTAGTAAACACTCTCAGGGGAGTTAAGTAACTGGTTCAAAGTCCCATTATTAGGCCACTGGAATTCAAAACTAGGTTTTTGATCTCTAAGTCCAGGTCAACTGTATGTTAACAGAGTAACCATTTTATATTAACTTTCATCACAGTGCATCAGTTTAATAAATGGTGTGGCAGAGATAAGTCCAAATTTGAGAAGTCTGGGGAACTTTTAAAAGTCGTGATTTGGGAGACTGCGTGTGTGCGTGTGCGTGTGCGTGGGGCAGTATCTAGAGGGATATATTTAGGTAAAGAAGGCCTTTATTCTGTTTTTAAAATGAAAGATAACAAGAGCACCTTTGTGTTCTGGTGGAAATACCAAAGGGCAGTAAAAGATGGGGGACAGGCGGGAGCGGGGACCCGAAGGAGCCACGTTCTGATGAGGTCAAAGGGGCGGGACCAGAGTGTAAAAGGACCGCACGGGGAGGAAGGGAAGGCAGAGGAGGCCTCAGGGGACAGCAGGGGAGACCCCGGCACCGCTTTGTGGCTCCTTTAGCGTCTGCCTTTAGCAAGTGTCGTTCTTCTCTTTTCGTCTGTTTGCCACCTCTGAACCTTTTTAAAATTTCATTGTTACAGCTTTAGTGAGGTATATTGACATGCATGATTTCACTTTTTCTGAAGCTACCATTTTTTTCCAAGTGGCTGCACCATTTCACGCTTCCACCTGCCGCGTGCCATCCTTCCACTTTCTGTGAACACAGTACGGATGCTTTTTTAAAATCGTGGCCATTCTAAGAGCCATGCAGTGCGTCCCACTATGGTATAAATTTGTAATTCCCAAATGACCAATGACAGGAAAATCTTTCATGAGCTCATTTGCACCTATGTATCTTTTGTGGTGAAATTTTGTTCAAGTCTTTTCCCCTTGCTTTTAATTTCCTTTGTATGTTCTGAATGCAAAACTATTATCGGATACGTTATTTGCAAATATTTTCTCTCATACTGTAGCTTGGTCTTTTTATTTTTTCAATAATGTCTTTTACAGAGTAGAAGGTTTACATTTTCATGAGTTCCAAATTATTTTTTCTTGAATTGTGCTTTTGGGTCTTATCTAAGAAAACTGCCTAACTCAAGTACAGAAAGGTTTTTTTCTTATTTCTTTGTAGAATGTTTATAGATTTCATTTTACATTTAGCTCTACAGTCTATTTAGAGTTTGTTTTTGTATGTGCTGTGGGATATGGATCTAGGTTTATTTTTTTAACATTGGATGATAACCTATGGTTCCAGCACAAGTTATAGAAAAGGCTACCCTTTTTCTGTTTAATTATTTTTGCAATGTTGTCACAAACCAATTGACTGTATACATATGGATTTATTTCTGAACACTTTCGTTGATCTATTTGTCTGTCTTTTCAGTAATAATACTACTGTGTAGTGATGACTATAGCTTTATAATAAGTCTTAAAATTAGAGAGTGTAAGTCATCCAACTTTGTCCTTCTTGCCCAGAGTTGTGTTGGTTACTCTTGGTCCTGTAAAGTTTCATATAAGTTTTGGAATAAGCTTGACGATTTCTGTAAAAAACACCTCTGGGATTACTGGCATCCTATGGAAACTACATATTAATTTGAAGAGAATTGGCCCCTTTTCCTCAACGTCAGCTAGAAAAGACTGCACGTGCTAATTCTAATTTTTCACAAATTAGGAAGTCTAAGGCGAAGTAAAGGCTCATGAATGCGTTGAATTTATAGTATGCAATGACATATAGCAGAAATGTAATAGAAAGGAAAGATCGAATCTACTGGTTGCTTTCAGGGGGCAGCTTAAATAAACCACTCCACAGACGGTGACAGTCTTTGGATTGCCAGTGCTGCAGTCACCCATTTCTGGTAAGAGTGGAAGCGGGATATGGGACAGGAGAAAACCACTCTCATTAAGAAGTTCAATTTATCCCTGTTCCCCGAAGTAGGACACGAGGTGGTCTGACTACGCAGTCAACACGCACAGGGCACCAGTTTTCACTCCAGCCAAGAAGGAAGTGGCTTCGCCCCGTAGGTCAGCGGCACTAGTGCGGTGAGGTACGCTGTGTGCAGAAGTTGGACCCCTGGTGGATGTAGCAGGCATACGACCCGAGGCAGAAACTAAGGAGAGATCGTAGATGCCAGGGAGTCAGGGAGGAGAGCCACCTAGAAGCAGAATCGGTACGTCGTTTTCTCTGCATACTGAAAGAGCTGCCATGAAACCGTTTGGTGAGACTGTCTGATTTTCCGGCAGTCCACGCTTCGCGCTTTCTGCAAGGCCAGCATAAAATGCGCCCACCCTGAGGACTGGGCACAGGAGCTGCTCGAATCAGGGTTTTCCCCAATCCCTCTGGCCAGTCCCAGCGGTCATCCACCGCCCCCCCGCCCCGCCCCCACTGGAGCACAGTGTTCACCAGCCAGAGGAACACGAGATCGCGGCCCAGCGTGCAGTTGAGCGTTCGTTCGCTTCTGGGCATTTCTTCACGCTCTGTTCGCCAAGCGCCGTTCTGTACACTTCACATACGTGAACTCATTTAATGATTAACCTGATCACTTAACGATTAATCACTGGATCAGCTGGGCCCTTAACGATTTATGAGACCCTATTTTGCTTGCTGTAAAAACAGTCCTTCTCTCAAGGAGATCGAAGTAAATTAGGTGTTAACAGACATATGACGCATGAGCTGTAATTACGTGCCTAAAAGCAGTGATTAACTATGCAGAGAGGAGTACAGAATCGTGGAGGAAGGGTGCCTGATCTAGGGGACGGGGAATCGGGGAGGTGTCAGGGAGAGGGGGCCGCCTGTGGAAGGGGGTGTCGCCTGAGTGCTGAGTCTGAAGCCTGAGCTGGGGGCTGGGAGGAGGCTGAGGGGAGGGGGGTGGGTACAGTGCAGAGGGGCTCAGGAGGGCGGTCCAGGCAAAGGCGGGGAGCAGGAACAAATGGCAGAAGCGACAGGCAACACGAGATGCGCGGAAGCCGCAAGCCACGCAGTGTGGCCGGAGATGAGGCTGGAGACCGTGCAAGAGATGACACTGCGATGTGGGCAGGGGGAGGACCCAGCTTAGTTCTTGACCTGCGGGAAGCGGAGGTCTGCTGAAGAATCATGAGCAGGGGCGCGGGAGGTCTGATTTATATTTTATATTGCTCAGGAATTTAGATAGTCTGGCGGCAGTAGGAGGTGCATGACCGGACTTGTGCAACTGGTGAGGACACGTGTACTCTTAGAATCAATAGAATCCCAGTGAGGGACCATAGCACCCGTGCAATAAACAACTTACGGCTTCCTGCAGCGCCCTCAGACTACCGCTCGTAGTGAGTCAGCTCACCCAGGAAGATCTCGACTTGTTTTAACTTTTGTTTCGGTGTTCACGGTTCCTCCTGCGTTTGCTCGAAGGGAGCCATGGTCAGGCCCATTTCCGGTTAAAGATGAAAGAGGATTGGAAAGGACCAGCCCTTCTCCCCCGTCTGGCCTTGGCCGTGGCCCCGCTGTGAGTCACCGGAGCGAGCCTCAGTGTCCTCGGCTGCAGACGGCGTGGCGTGGGTGGGTGGCGCGTCATGCTCTGCGTGAGCTCGAGAGTTCCATGGAGCAATGTCTCCGCGCACGACACGTCCCGGTCTTCAGAGGGACCTGGAGGCAGGTGCCTCAGCGCCCTTGGGTGGCACGTCCTGCGCTGCCCGTGAGGAGGGCGAGTGGTGTGCGTGTGTGTGATAATTAAGCCCCGCGGACCTGCGACGTGGGCACTAGGTTTAAACACACACCTGGCGCTGACACTAAATAGTGCCTAGCGCGTTTCCGCACACACCGGCATGCCAGACTATCCAGAATGCATGTGTGCGCCAACGCCGTGAGTCAGCTCTTGCTTTTTTGACTTACAAAAAATTTTTCTTTTTGAACTCCTTCTTTACTTCTCCTTGAAAGATGCTCTGGTTGAGTTTATTACTGAGAAAGCAAGGCGAAAACCGCCTGAAAGCTTTATTCAAGAAAAAAGCTCGAATATGTTTAACATTTATTGATATTTAAATGGTCAATAATGGCAATTTCTTGAAATGTTCTATCGGGGTAGAAAACAAGCGATCACGGTTTTAAAACAACACTGTGTTTCAGGAGGATATCTCATCTTCATTGCTCTAAATTCCATCGCCAGTAGGAAGAATTAGGATGCACTAGGCCTCGCTGAGACTCAGGCCAGCAGTAACTGTGCTTGTCAGGTGTGGATAGGACCCTGATTTACGGTCTGGGCTGGGCCCTCTCCCTACGGGGCTTTCCCGTTCCCCTTACCTGGGACCAAGCCATCTACGAGCCTTCATCTTTCCGCTCTTTGGTCCTGCAACTGTGCGAGCTCAGCTCGGCCGATCGGATCTGGCCTCTCCCACCCAGATCCTTAACGCGGACAAACGGGATGACCGACCGCGACGCCGTCTCGCGATCAGGGGCGTGACGCTGTGCCGGTCCCTCGGCGTGTGTGTTCATCTTATAAAGGGGAAGCCCATCATTCCACCTCTGATTTTCTAGGCTGTCTGCTTGCAGCAAAGATGTATGTATTTATTTATTTATTTTTCTCTGAGTGTCAACCCAAACTCTAGAGCAGTTTTTCCTTGAACGGCATGAATGCATAGGGACAGATGTGGTCTGGAACACACACACTCTCTCTCTCTCTCTCTCTCTCTCTCTCTCTCTCTCTCTCTCTCTCTCTCTCTCTCTCCTATGAGAAACAAGACCGAATCCGTGGGAAGAATCCCCGCCGGGAAGCCACGGCCCTGACGTGGGTTTGGGCAGCCGTGAGATCATCAGGGCCCGGCTGAAGGTCAGGGGTAAGTGCCCGCCTGGAAGACGGGATGCCGTGTGCAGACACTGGGGTGTCGCTTCGCAGAGGGGCCACGTCTGTGTCGTGCTGGCAGGACAGACACTCATTCCGACCGTTCGCAGGCCCCACAAAAGGCTTGGCGCGTTCTGGACTTGGCGAGAGATGGTTGGGACTGTGGCATTGATCCCCTTCCAATCCTTTAAACTGCCACGACGCCTCCCTGTCTCCAGCCCCAGACTGCCGGCTCGGGGGAGTCGCGTTCAGGCCACTGGGGCAGGCGTGGACTGCAGCGGCCAGTATTTGCTGGGGCGAGGCAGCAATCTGGAGCCGAAACACAAGAGAGACAGACAGGCAGGCTGCCTGTGGCTGACGAGCTTCTGTGGCATTCAATTGCTATGTTCATCGGGCTCCCCAGTGGGGGTGCCTGCGCCCCCGGGGGAAGGATGACCCATTATGGTGAAGGATCAAATGATTAGGATGCTCTTTACAGTGATTTACACTTCTTTTTATGCCTACTTCGTGACACGTAATATATTCATACGATTGTTTATGTAGTATAAATAAATATGTCCCAGTCAATGCCTTTGTGCACATTTGGAGAGGAAGAGGAAAGAATGCGAAAACAAAACTAATAAAAAAGATGTCATTGTAAGAGGGTGACAAGATCAAACGGTATTTCTCCCTCACTCTTTTCCGCTGAATGTGCTGCTGGGGCAGTCTACCCAAGTGTGGAAAGGAAGCAGAATTGAGACCCTCGAGGTCCGTCTGGTGGCATCATGACGGTCGGCCAAGGCCCGCCCGGGACCTCCCTCCCGCGGAGGGCGGACGCCTCCCTCGTGAAGCTGGCCTCGCGTGTGCTGTCGCCACGCCTGCAGCCGGAGCCCTAAGCGGTGTTTACGCCTTCGGGGGACCGTCCAGGCCCTTGCCGATTCTGCTTCTGAGACGTCTCCCGGGAGTGAAGGAACCAGACGGCTCTAGAAGGGGGACAGCGGCTGGCGTCATGGGGCGATGCCGAGCCGCGGCAGCCGCCAGCCGCGCTGACCCCGGGCGCACCACGCGGACTCCCTCTCCGGGCCCTGCGGACTCGGGCGGGCGTGTCCAACCCAGCTGGTCCTCCCCGCCGCTGCCCCGCCCGCCCCCGCGCCCACACGTCAGGCCCACCCCTGACTCCCCGTTGTCCCCCGACGGGAAGGAACTCGTCGTGGGGCCCTGTGGCCTCAGCTGTCCCCAGTGTCCAGATCCTGGCCGCCCCTCGGACCTCGAGGGCTGTGGCCAACCGAGCCGCGCCGCCCTCCCGCCATTTCGCTGTGTCCCCCTCTGCGTCAGCTGGCGGTTTTTGAACTTCAGAATGTGAGCCGGATCACGTCACCCCCTAATCAAACCTGCGCCGGCCCCACTTCCACTCAGAGTGAACGCTCGGGCGGTCGGCCACACCGTCACCTTCCTTCTTCTTGTCATTCCGCCTTCGCTGCCCCTGTTCCTTGCTTTCCTCAAAAATTCAGGCTCCCGTCCCCTCCCCCACCCCCAGGGACACTGTATTTGCTCTACCTTCTGCTAGAACCTTCTTTCCTAAGGCACTTCCTTGGCCCACTCCTTTATCTCACCTGCACAATAAACCCTGGTTTGGCTGCCGCCTGCCACCCACGGCCGCACTGCCCCTCAGCACATCCAAGCTCTCTCACCTGCTCTATTAACTGTCGTACGCAGGGCAGGATCTTAAGGATGTGTGCATGTATTCATGACGCGGGTCGTATGCTGTCTGGCTCCCCCCCTGGAATGGTGACCTTTGTGCATGGCTCACCTGCCTGCGTACCTCTCCCTATTCTTTTTTGAGACAAGATTTTAAATGTGTTCTTCTTCAAGAACGTTATAAACATGACTGGCGTGGGTTATCACTGTGTGTGGGGGGGGTCTCATCGCATCGTAAATGACACTCCGGCTGCTCGGAGCTGAGCACGCGGCTGCCAAGGGGCCCGGAAGCCGTGACGGTCATGCCCCCGATGCCTTCTTTCCCTGCTCACTTCTGTGCTTTATGGACATAAGGACGAAGAGTACGTTAGTCTGTTCCCTTTGTTCAGGAAGCTAGGCGTGGTTGAGTGACGGCCCTGTTTCGTGGTGATGACCACGACGTAAGCGGTCCGAAGCCCGACACCTGAGCCCCCGCAGACACACCTGTGTTGGCGTGGCCGGCCATGCGGGCGTTTCGGGTGGGCGGGAGAGAGTCTCAGGGGTGTGTGTACCCGCGTGCGATTTCAGGTAACGGAAGAAGTGTGTTTGCTGGCTCGGGGCCTCAGGGGTGTGACCTCTCTGTGTCCAACAGAGAACTAAAACGCATTAGGTAGAGACCTTGCCTGAGCACATCAGGGTGCATTTTTCCAGCTGCACAGAGGTGTTCCTGCAGAGAATAGAAATAGGCTCTAACCTTGAAATCGGGGGAAAGGAGAGTTACGGTGTATTTACTTTAGAATGGAAATTCTAAGAAAGCAAGCCTCGTCACAGTCAGCGGTGGCACGGGCCTAGATAGGGGCCTTTTGGCAGGAGAGAGGACATGTGGCTTTTCTGACCTCCTCTGTTGGCATGGCAACAGAGAGACGTGCCCTGGGGCTGGGTGCGGAGCCAGGTGCCGGTGGCACAGAGGAGAAGCCCCTTCCTGGGTGACGCGGGGGAGCGTTCCGTGCGTGCCAAGGGCTGTGGGTGGCTCCGCCAACGTGGGTCCCGGCAGAGCACGTCGGCTCCCGACGGCCCGATCCACTTACACTCACCTGTCGTGGGAGTTTCCTGGGGCTGCAGTCGCAAAGCGCCCCACACAGGGTGACTTAAACCACCGCAACGTAACGCCTCCTGGGTCTGGCGTGTGCAGCCCCGAGGCCGGCCTGCGTTCAGCCCCTGCGGCTGCCTGAGCCTGCGGACCCAGGCTCCAGAGACGGGAGGAGTGACTCTCAGTTGTGGAGCAGCTGCCCGGTCCGTGGCACGTCGTCGTAGCAGGACGGATGGACTGAGACCTGTGCCGTCTGCCTGGCAGGGACAAGCCGCCGCCTCCTCCTCCGCTGAGCAATGAAAGCCTCAGAGTAGGGACTGGGGATGGCTGTGCTCTCACGCCCTGGGTGAGGGCAACGTCACGCCCTGAGTGTCCCCGTGGCAGACACGCCGATCCATGGTTGCGAAACGCTTCCGGGACCGTGCTCAGTTTGATGCAGCCCGGATCTGGGTGGAAGGCGGTTGTCTTTAGAAAGTCAGTCTCTTCTCTGCGGCGGGTGGCTGCCTTGAGGCCCCACGGAACTGGCCAGAGATGCTGACGGAGCAGATGCAGCTCTGGTGGTGAGCAGAGCGCGGGGCCGTCAGCCTGGGAGGCGGGAGGAGTGCGTGGTGGCGCGTCCAGCCTACGCTCTCAGCTGCGTGTTGACAGTCCCGCAAATACGAATATGATAGTACTGGGAAGACGCTGATATTATAAACCGTTACTAATCATCATTTCCCAGGAAAAGATCAGGTGGCCGGCGGCTGTCCCTGGAAACGAGGCGCTGTCCCTAGGCCAAAGGGGTGAACGAGCAGGCTGGCCGTCTCCATCCCCTGTCCTCCCCCGCCTGCCGCAGGGCAGGGCGTCGCTGCCGCGTGAACGAGGGGCCGCCCTCCATCGCGATGGAGCCGCCGCTGGGCTCTACCTCGCTTGCGGCAGCCGCGGTCCGCGCAGCTACCGCTTCTGGGCTGATTGTGCAAAGCTGAAGGGCAGGCGGGCTGTGGGGCGACGTCTGTCCAGAGGAAGGATATTTTTTTTGGCTTCTCACGAAGTCACCTTCCGCCAGCCAAGCTGTAGAACTCTGGGCTGCGTCAACTCAAAGATGGGATGTTTGGCCAAGTTGCACACGGTCGCTGCGTGGGTTAGGGGAGGCCCTATCCGGACTGGCTGACAGTTACTCTCCATGGATGAGGATGTTCGGGAGGAATGGACAGTAAAGCTCCGCCCTTTGGACGTGTCATCCACAGATGCAAGAAACTGAGGACTTTGGGAACGTCCAGTGCAACACTCAAGAAGTGGATTTTATCATCAGACAAGTCAGTGATGTTTGCAAACTAGTTCAAAATCTTGGCTCCTCATGTGAGAAAGAGAGGTCCCCCCCACTCCGTGGTTAAATGTCAACTCTCTCATAAAACACATGAGGGACAGGAAGTGAATCTATCTGGTCACAAATAAAAGCTACATTTTCCAGCCCGATGTAATTCTCCCAGAAGTAGTGAAATGCCATGGGGAAATAAGAAATGGCTGGATAGAAATTCAATTAGCCTTTTGCAAACTGATTTTGCCTTTACATTTCAAGCTAAAAATAATCTTTAACTTATCCTTTCCCCTTTTATCCCTAATAAGTACAGCCTGCTGGCAAAGTGGCCAGAACACATTTTCATGCAGTCCTTTTAATTGTGACCCAACCTATTGAATGCTCAATAGATATTTAGAAAACATTGTAACTCAGAGGAAAAATGTGGGGAGAATGAGGAGGAGAGAAGGAAGAACTGAAGAGGAGGAGGCTGAGGTCAGGCTCTCGGAGCCAGTCCCTCCGGGCTGTGTCGGACGCCTGCCCCAGCGTGCAGGTGGGCGGGGTCCTTGCTTGACTGACTGGGGGCTGAGCTCCCTCCACTGGAAGCTCCCAAGTGGGGTGAGGGGGTCCCTTTCCCAGAGCTCACACTACTTGGAGTGGGAGGGTGGAGGGCGGCTCTTCCAAACCTAAGACTGGCTAACAAGACGAAACGGCCAGCAATGCGCCTTTTATGTCTTATAGGCCCAAAGGGACAGCTGATTTTGCTGAGCTCTGCGAAGTCAACCCACAGGAAGACAGTGGGCACGAGCTGGTTGGGAGGGTGGGGGAGGAGTTCCCATGCAGTATGGAATTTGCCTGCTCTGAGGCACAAATGGTCCTTTGACTTAAAGCAGTAATTATTTCCTTGGCTCGCCAGCACCAGGCTGCCGGCCTTTGAGCTCTGTGTCTGCCTTGCCGCTGTCAGAATGAAATTACTGAAAGGTCAGCCTCATCAATACGCAGCCGAAAGGGGTGGAAATGCCAGACGGCACACCTGTGAGCATCCAGGGTCCCGAGGCACAAGCTCAGCTGCCGTTCGTTTATGTTGCTGTTATTAGTTGCTGGGAGGTGCGCCAAGGTCAAGACCAGAAGCCTAAACCCTCCTGTAGAAGCTTACGCCTCACAGGGTCAGCCAGCCCCTTTGCTCTTGGGTGAGGCATTGCCCACCCCTCCCCATCCCCCTACCCCGAGCCTTCCCAGCCGGGTGGAACCTCCTTGGTGATAGACACCTGCTTCTTTATATCTCAGATGACAGTTGCTGGGGACATTTGTGAATACCTGAGCATGGATTAATTTACTAGCTTCAGAGTTCCACACAGGGAATATGTGAGAGAAGTCCCCACTGCAGGGGAAGGCTGGACTCCCACTGGATGGGATGAACCGTAGCAGTAGTCAGCTGAGGGGGTGGGTCACTTACGCAAGCGTCCCCAGGGGTTAGGTGATCATCATCCTGGAGGAACTCACCTGGGACATTCTGTCTTCCTTGTTCAGTTGCCGTGAACTTGTGAAGAACGAGTCAGGGTCTCTGTTGGAGCAATGTGCATACTTATGCATCGTGTGCACGTGTGTGCCTGTGTAGACCTATACATTCGCACACACGCACCTAGGTACACGCGTGTGTACACGTGTGTGTGCAAACCCGCCCCCAGCTCTACCTCACCCAAACATGACAAGAAGTCAATAGATAGTTGCTATTGTTTCAGATAAATGGATAAATGAATGCCAACAAAAGGATTTTAGATTTTTAAAGTTTGCTTGGGTTGTTCCTTTCCATTATAAAAGTTAACATACATATATATTTTTATTATAGAAAGTTAGAAACAGCAGAGTTAAAAGCAGACCAGAGAGGAGTAAACAGATTCAATTATTTCCTTCCAGCCTTTTTCCCGTGCACAAGTTTTGTTTGTTTATTCGTGAACCTAAGTCTGAGCAGTTTTAGAACGCAGGGAAGGAACCGGTTTCGTGGGATTTCACCTCACGCGGGGCTTCGGTAAGGTCCTTCCACACTGTTTACTGACTTTCTGTTTGGCACCAGATTCTGTGCCGGGTGCTACGGTAAATACACCGGCGGGGCCTGCCCAGGCAGGCCGCCATGGCAATGTGACAATTTGGGAATAAGGGGGGTGTCTGGGGACAGGCAGAGAGTGGCCACCGCACTGTCTTCGCACTGTCCCCTGCAGAGGCGTCCAGCAGCCCCTCGGAGCTCTCGCTGTCCACGTGATCGTGCTCATGGGTCGAAGCGAACAGGACACATTTCGGGCTGGCTGCTTTGCCCCTGGTTTCCAGACCCGTACTGACGTCTTTAAGCGGCTCATCCTCTGGCGGCCGGTGCACCCCCTGCTCCCTGCCCCCTGCCACCATGGCAGCCCCGAGAACAGGAAACCGGAGGTGGCCCTGCCAAAGCCCTCAGCCCCGCGGGCTCCTTCCTGCCTGCCGCGGGGGCGGTAAGACCAAGGCCGCGGGGAGCCAGCCTCTCTGGGCTGCGCACACCACATGCCGTCCTCGTCCTTAGAAAAACAGTCATCACTTCTCCTCCCGCCCCCTGCCCTCTGCCAGCCAGTCACCCAGCATGGCCCACAAACGAGTAAGCCAGGCCCGGGGAGGCCGCTTCTGCTCCGGGCGGTCACAGGGGCAGTGGCTTCTAAGCCACCGCACGCAACATCGCCTCCCTCAGCCAGCACCACGTGTTGGCTGGCGCCTTTAGAAAAGCCACCTCGGCGAGTTCAGGAGCTGTAGTCTCTACGACTTCTGCGCTAACATGGACTAAACATCAGCTACAGTAAATCACCTCAACCAGCCGTTACTTATTGATCCTGTTGTGGTACCATGCAATCTGGCAAGTTCCATTGCGAGACGCGGGCTGGTCAGGGCTAATGGATAACTTCGGTCCAGCCTGGGTAGCCCTGGGTGTGACCCCACAGAGGGGCCTCTGGGGACGCACGCACAGCGAGGGGACGCAGGAATCCTGAGCGGGTTGGGGGAACGTGACAGAAGCACACTTTCCTTCCTCCCCCCCGTTTTGTACCGTGCACACCCCGATAAGCCAAGGTTATTCTCACAGGAACTGGAACTCCTGTGACCTTGAGAGCCCCTTCGGGCGGCCACACGTTTCCATCAAGTGCACTAAATGCCCTTGAAGCTGGCCAGTCCCTTTACCTCTGGTTAAACATTACAGAACACATGCCTGCTTGGAGTGGGCAAACCATAAACCCTCTACCAGAGAATGGGAGAGAGAACTTTGCACCCGGAGCCACAAAGTATGACTATAGTCCTGGTTGTGGTTTGACCTTGAGTGAGCGCTGCTTCTCTGGTTCTCAGTGTTGTTCTAAATTGTACTTTGTTGTAATTGCCTCTACAAAATGTTCTCTAGCTGTCTTTCCCACCAGGCCCAGACAGAATTCGTTCACTCTTTCTTCCGTGGTCCTCCTGTACTTGGTACAGATTCGTGGCACGGAGGTGGGGGTATATCTAACAGTCTTATGTCCCTCATTAGACTAGATCCTGCAGGGCCCACAGCTTTGAGTCCCTGTGGCCTGCCCAGTGTCTGCCTCACAGCCTGCCTCGTCGCGCCCATCTGCACTGTGAAACGGGCCACAGCACGCACTTCTCTAGGGCTGCTGGGCCAGCATTCAGCACTGACAGGGCTCAGTCAGCGTGGCATAAACTGCAAACCTCGAGGGACTCTCGGGGGCAGTCATCGTTCGCATAGCAATATTCCCGCTCAGGGCGGCCCATGCCACGAAACTCAAGAGAATGAAGGAAAGAAATCAATCACGAGGCCACCAGCAGCAGTCAGGTCTGATACCTGACCGGAGCCGAAGGGGCCGGGCAGGGGACTCAAAAGTCCCACTTCATGCCACTTTTCGATATTAGAAATAGGGATGAGTTTTCTATCAATATGTCTTCACGTTGGTTTTTTTTTTTTTTTTAAATTAGAAAAATAAGCGTGCAGGACACCTGTCAGCTCCTTTAGTATTTGCCTCTCCTTTAGGTGTGAACCAAAGCTTGTCTCGCCGCTTATCACGTTATCATAGATTCAAAAGGTGAATCTTTCTTGCTTTGATGTGGTCCTTTAAGCCGGGATGTTGTTGACGACCTACTGCATCCTCACAGCGACCCTGATGTTCTTAAAGTGGTTATTCTTAACTATACTTACTGACTAAAGGAACTGAGATGAGAGAGTTAGTTGGTGGCCCAAGATGTCAAACGCAGCAGAGGGGCCAAGGCTAGAGCTCAGGGGACCTGACGCTTTGCAGAGTGGAACCTATGGAATGGTCCCTGAAGGCAGTTTCCTGCGCCCTCTCTCCTGGGCAGTGGCCCAGCCTCCAGAAAAGCTGCTACCTGCACACAGAGGCTTCTGGGAGCTCACTTCCTGCTGTTCACTGGACCGGCCCCTGAGTGCTGGTGCGTGGCTGAGAGATGGCAGGGAGAACACCCAACGTGGGTCAGACGGCCTGCTGCCTGGCCTCTGGGCCCTGCCACCAAACAAGCTGTGTGACTTAGAGGAAAGTCACTTAACCTTTCTGGAGGTCAGCATCCTTACCGAGTGGGAAGGACACCTGCCTTCACTCTTAGGATCTCGAGAGCCTCTGGTGGGATGAGGAGTGTGGAATGGCTTTGCTGCCTACAGGCCGGGCATGTCATTTGCCTTCAAGCTTCTGAAGGCAGCTTGGCAGGGGCACATGCACCCCAGCCCCGAGGAGATGAAATCTAGGAGGAAAGGATAAAATCACTCTCAGGAGGAAGAAAGAGATGCTCCCGCTCTGTGAGTCCCCGTGTTCTTTAATGTCTATTTACCTTTCCCTCCTGGGAAAGGGATGTCTTGCCCCCAGCATGTCACCCCGGCCGTGACCATTCGACCTGTGCGGCTATCAGAGCAAAGATGTTTCACTCAGTGGGTCTTTCCCGAATCTTCGCAGTAGCATCGAATGTGTTATAAATGCTTCTATACTTAGTCATTGGGGAAAAAAAAAAACCCAAAAAACATACAAACACTGAGCTTCCTATGAAGCATGATGAAATTCTTTTTCACTGAAGAATATAGGGACCTAAAATTCTCAGTGTGTTGAGTGCAAGTATGGACTAGCGGGAACACGGACTTCTGCTAGGTATTGACGGGGCCTCCCACTCCCTCCACGAGCCCGGCCCGACTTCCTCGGGTGCGCAGGGACCACCTTGCAGGCCGTCTGCTCTTCCCTAGGTTTTCCCAGCTGGATTCCACTGAGTGCCCACGCGGAATTAAACGGGCCGTAGCGGCAGGTAGGACCCGTTTGGCCTCATGATATTTCGTAGGTTAAAGGAGCACAGAAATCAAACAACTAACAGTAGACACCAAGAAGGAAGGGAAAAAAATGGGGCGGGGGGGGGTGGAGTGGGTAATGTCGAAACATCAACCCGCGCTCTCCCTGTACCGAGATGGTATCGCAGAAGGGGGGCACTTCTGGGCACCCCGGATCTGCTCAGCAGCCATGGGTCATGCCTCAGCTGGCCTTTTTATAAAACGTTTATCAAATACATCTGGAATTAGAAACTCCCTTTCTAGGTTATGCAAAAAGTTAACATGAGGAGTCAAGCTCTCTGCTAAAACATGCTGCCCTGTGGAACTTGACCTCTCTGAATCTGGGTTTCCCTGTCTGTAAATTTAGGCAGAGACTAGACTATCTCCAAGACGGCGTCAGCTCTAGTAGTTCACAGACAAGTCTGCGACTCTGGTTTATCGGATGCCAAAACTCAAGGTTAGACAGGCTGACTGCTGGCAGCCGGCCCCCTAGACTGCCAGCAATACCTCCATGATGTTTCTTCAGCCTCTCTTCCTCTTTCCACTCATGATATCCAACCCCAGTTCAGGTCCTGTCTTCCCCTCTCTGCAGTTTTCCAGCCCACACACCTCCACCAGAACTGCCCTCCTTAAACACAGCTTCGATATATCAGTCCCTGGATCAGAAACCTTCGGTGACTTCCTGCTCCCTGCAGAATGAACTCCAGCCGCCCAGCCCCGCCTTCCCCGGCTCACTGTGTAGCTCCAGCCCCCCCTCCCACCTACTAAATTGTTCTAAGGTCCCTCCATGTTTCTCAAATAATGTCCTTCGCCCTTCTACCTTGGGCCTCGGTTCAAGTTTTGGCTTCTACGTAAAACATTTCCTCCTCCTCAGCTAATCTTCTCTGCCGCTCACTTATTAAACTCCTCCATCTCCTTCAGGGTGCACTCAGGTCTCCCCCCTCCACTCGTCTCCTGTTTGCAGAGAAAAGTGATTCTTCTCTCTCCCATGAAGGATATTTGTAACCACGTTCTAGCACTCATCAGAGTGGTATCAAAGTTATTTAGATGTGTTACCCATTTCAATCAGCTCGTGAAATCTTGAAGTCAGAAACCATGTGCTTTTTACCCCAGCATCCCGGGACCTCCAGCTTTGAGCTTTACACATTGCTGATCAATAGTTACTTTTGAAAGGCGAATTCAATTGATTTCCTCTTGGTCACCCCAGAGCTAAAAGTAGGCAGTGTAAAACAGAGATCCCCCACACTGGATGACCTTCTCAGCTCTACAGGCAACCTATCTCCTCTTCTCAGCAGAGCCACAGGTGCCAGGCAGCCTGGGCCTCTGACTTTGCCCGGCCTGCCCAGAGGCCTCCCCACACTCAGGGCAGGCACAGGATGGCCGGTGTGCTGCGGAAACCCAGCCTGCCCTTCGTCAAGCATGAAATCAGATAGCAAGTGCTTTCCTCATCGAGAATTCCTGTTAAACCAGTTCCTCGGCCGCACAAGACCCTTTCGCCCTGGGAGGAACAAGATTGGAGGATTAATGTCAGCTATTCAAAGCCTCCTCCCTCTGGCCTGCTCTTGGTTGGTGACAGCATGGCACCCCGAATCTCTCTGGATGGTGAGCTCAGACTTTGGAGTGCAGAGGCTCTGCCCTGCGGTCAGTGGAGAAGACTTCTCTAGAAGGCTTCGGGCAGAGTCCCCGGAAATGCCGCTCGTCCAGCCCACAGCGCTTGTGGCCTGCTTAGGACACCTGAGACAGCCATGTCCTCAGTCTGTGTCTTTCTCACTGGGCGAGATTTCAGGGAGATGGAGGGAGGGGGCGTGGTGAAGGCAAACGTGAAAAAGATTAGCGGGATACCCTCCAAGATGGTCGGTGACACACAGAGATGCCTCTGGGTTAATGAGAAATGAACCCACCTACCCCCAGGTGAATGCACAAGGTGACGGGACTCGCGGCTGAAGCCCACGGACCCTCCTGCCTGGTTTGGGGGATCGGCCTCAGTGTCTCCCAGCTGTGTGTGTGTGGGTGGGGGGGGGTCTCTGGGCTGGAGAGAGAAATACCAGCACAGAATGGCAGGTGGGTGTTCAGGGGCACAGGGTGGCGTGGGGAAGGGCGGGCACCCCCTCTGCAGGGCGCCGGGACCCTTAGCCAGCCCTCTGGGATCCCTCAGCGCACCACCGGGTAGACCTGCCCAGTCGCCTGGGTTCAGGCATGAGGAGGTCAGTTTACATGGCAGGGGCTGGCTTCCACGGAGCCACGGCCCCAGACTGCTGGGGTTCAGGACTGAATCGTAATGTAGCCTGTTTATGATCAGACCCTTGTGCGTGTGAGAGCTGGCCCCGGACAGGGCGGGTGTGAGCTGCCCAGAGGTGCCCAGCCAAGGCTGGGCTCAGAGGCCCGTCCTCCTGACCCGCATCGCGCTTGGCTGGATTCGTGTTCCAGTAGTCAGGGCTGCCTCTGCTCTGCCTCCCCCCACCCCTGTCTCCCCGCCCCTGTGCTGCCTCTGTTTCCCAGGGGCTGGAAGCCTGGAATGTAGATTCTCCGAATCCCAACCCGTGAGGTCGTGGCCTGGGTCCCAACAGTGCGGGCAAGGGCAGGTCAGGAGAGCAGGGGGGCGCGGCCATGATGTTTCCTGCAGCAGCCGCAGGCAGTCGTGGGGGTGTGTGGACTTCAGGGGAATGGACATGCGACATCGGCAGCTTCCAGGCGGCCTCCGGGCCATGGCCTTGGTCTTGCGGCACCCAAGAACGTCGGTGACGGTTTTCTGCAGCCCCTTCAGCTGAGAAGCCAGTGGTAGCTGCTTCTGCATGGGGCTCCCCCGTCCCTGCCTCCGATTTCCTGAGTTAAGCCCCTTCCTACTTAAAATGCCCAGCACGGTTTCTGTCTTCCGACTCCACCTGGTCCGAGGGCGCCATTCTGTGGGGTCGCTTCCGAATTATCGGTCACACAATGGCTTTGAAAGGCAGTGAACCGAGTGCAGAAAACGTCCCGGCTGACGGTGACTCAGCATCAGCAGCGTCTTCAAAAAGGTCACCTGCTTGCACAGAGAGCCAGGGCTCCGCGCTGCTGAGAAACACGCCTCCATGTTTGTTTTTTAAGTTTTGTTATTAGTTTCAAGTAAACAGTAGATGGGTGAGACATTTATATAGTTTATGAAGGGATCCCCCTAATTGCTTTCTCTCCTCCAGCCCTCCACCTCGCGATTGCGTTAACGCCGACTCCCCATCCCCGTGACCCTCCAGCGACGACTGATCTGTGCTTCTTGAGTCCTTCACCCCTTTCTCCCAGCCCCCAAGCCCCCGCTTCCTCTGGCCATCACCAGATTGTCCTTTGTATTTGTGAAGGGCTCAACGTTCAAGTGATCTGAATAAATGGAGTGAAGGACATGGGACAAATTGCTTCAGTCACAGAGACAGAAATGGTAACACCAGAGTCAAAGCGTGTAGATTGGAACTTGGTGGATTTCCTTGTGCCGTGGACCCCTCTGGCAATCTGGACGAGCTTCAGACCCCCTTCTTAGGATAACGTTTTTAAATGCATAAAGCAAAATATAATTTATTCCAAAGGAAAGCAATTTAAATATCGTTCTTTAAAAATCAAATTGCGATATGAGTGAAATACACACACACGTGAACGTGAGCAGCGAGGTCGGGCCGCGCTCTGTGTGGTGCGTGCACACGGCATTTTGGTAGAACTCTTCGACAGGTGCAATGTGCCAGGTTTCCTGGGGTGACTTGCATTTTGTTTCCTACAATTGTAACGGAACAAAAGGATACAGCTCGGACGTTGGCAGAAATGGTGATGTAATTTTTTTCGGTCCAAGGTCATGGACCCGAGGTTCAGAAATCTTCGTCTAAATGTGTGGGCGATCCTTTCTCACACCCGGCGCACTTGGAAGGAATCCGGAGGCTGAGATGAGCTTCAGAACCTCGGATACTAAAACAGACGTGTTTGCGATCCGCAGTCAGCGATGTGTATGTACAGCGTTCTTGAGGGGAGAAAAAGAAGGCTTAGACATCGTGAATGCAATTTCTATGGTTTCTCCAACGCAGGGAAAGGTCGAGAGATGGAACAAAAGCCACCTTCCGGTGCCAGCACTGTCTGGGGCTAAGGCGGACTTGGGCCACAGCCCGTCTTTATTTGAAGGCCGCGTTCTGCCTCTTCCCTCCCCAGGGAGGGAGGCAGTGGGCGCCCCATCTTCGTGGTCTGCAGTACTCGTGGTTAAGATCTTCCAAAAAAAAGAAAAATTGTGTGTGGGCGGGGGGGGGGGTGGTGGGAGGGAGGCGAGAATAAAACGTAACATTATTCTTTATCCTTTCTGGAAGAGATGACCACGGTGGATGGAAACATTGCTCTTGACCTCCATCCCAACTTCGGAGAAGTGTGAGCCATGTGGGAACCTTTCAAATCAAGGAGTGAAATTTCAGTTTCTCTTATATGGTCTGAATAATATGCTTGTGAATTCTCAGCTCCTTTGAAGAGCAGAAAATTGCTTGAATATTTAACCATGCATTTGTTCTTGGGAAACAAAATGTTCAGCTCTAGTGGTTGCCACAGCAACTGCCTGGGCTAAAAATACAAAAGCCTCCATAAGAAAAAAAAGTATGCACCAAGCGGGCAAGGGGAGAGAACATGGAGTCTCGCAAAGCAAGAGCATTGGCGGGAACCAGCCAACCTGCAGAGACAGGGGCAGTGCACTGGGGAAGAGACCTACCACCGCCCGAAGTACTCCTCCTCCTCTCTCCTATCCCTACGCCTCCGCCCTTTAAACACTCGCAAGCCCTGAGCGCGGGCAGCCACCCCTCAGAGGACACCTGGTCACCTCAGAGACAAGCTTGGAGGGGGGTGGCGTCCCTGAGAAGCCATCACGGAAGCTCACCCGCTTGTCCCGCCGCTGGCTCAGCCTGGCTCTCAGCGAGTCTCCTCCAACTGTAAACGACACGGCCGCCTGCAGCTCCCTGCAGCCCTCCTCAGCCCTCCTCGCTTGCTGTCGCTGGTCTTCTCTGAAATGCTGTTTCGGGAGGGCTGGCGCCCCATTCTTTGTGTGTGTGCCTGCATTTATTTCATCTAGATTTCCAGCTCTCGGGAGCCAGGACCTCGTAGTGAGCGACGCCCAGCACCTTATTGGCAAACTCTGCTCCACCACGTGGGTCGGGCTGAATAATGGGGCAGCATCGGCCTCTGTGGAAAGTCTGCATGCAGGTCAGGGCATTCGGAGGCACCTACAATCGCGATTCCTTGATTAACTACAGTCCCGGGAACGACTCTGTGACTTTGCACGGGAACTCCGAGTCAAGTGCAAAAGCCCCAGGGCCTCTGCAGCGCCGACTGCACCCCACCCCCGCTTTTGGCCAGGGTAAAGCATCGTGGGAAGGAAACTGCTTTAATCGTAAAATCATATTCCAAGTACAGCGTGGGATTCGAGATCTTGAGTCTTCACGGTAGCCTCACCTGAATTCCCCCAGGACAAGGGACAAACACCTGGGTACCTATTCCCTCATTTGGACGAAAGGGTTGTATTGTCTCGTCTTCATATGGTTACTATCAGGATCGAATCAGATGAAGAATATGTTAAGGTCCAAAAACTACAGCCCTTTGTACACATCGTAGGGCTCATCGGTCGTTTGCTTCCTCCAGTAAATGGAAACCCAAACGCAGGCCTCCCAAACGCCCGGACCTGTTTGTATTCCGATTTCCTGCCGGTTCGGTCTCGTTTCCTGTATTCTCTTACCCCCTGTGTACTTGACAGGGCTAATTTGCACAGGTCATTCTGTTACGGGCATCCTTCTGGCAGGCACAGACCATTTCTCTGCGATTTGACATTTCCCCCTGAGACGAGAGCACATCCAGTCGTGATGATTTCTCAGTGCACAGCCTCTCTCCACATGTAAAGCTCTCTCACGTTCACACTGGGGCGGGGGTGGGCGGCACCACTCACCAGCAAACGGCAGTTCCCACCTGAGCTGCTGCCGGCTTCCGGTGGAGACGAGCGATGCTCAGAGGGAGGCTGGAGCTAGAGCCCAGGGAGTGTGGCGGGAGCGACTTGTGATGACGAGGGCAGGCCTGGAGGGGGACCCCGCAGGAGCCCCTTCCACCTTCGCCTCCCCCGGCACCCCTCTTCGTAGCCGGAGGCAAGGAATGGGTTTCCCGCCGCAGGATGAGGCTGCACACCAAGGCTGCCAAAGAGCAGCATTGGCATCCCTGCCAAGCCTCAGGTGCGTGCTGTGCACGTCGCTGACGGTCCTCCCAGGCTGGGAGTCCCCACGTGGCGCTGAGGAGGCCTCTGAGCGACCTCTCCTTGCACACTCCAGGCCCACCATGCTGCGCTGGGGTTCCCCAGCCTCGTGGGGGGCCCTCGGCACGCTGGCCGCAGGTCAGTTTCCTCTGGAAGGTTCTCTAACTCCTTCGGGCCATGGTGGGCCTGTGTGTAGAGGCTTTTGTCCATGTGATTCGTCCAGAAAAGGGAGACCACCAGGCTTACCACGTTTGCTCTTTTTGTAGCTATAGAAGATGCATAATTATGTTCAATCAGCAGTCTGAAGAATTCGCTTAAAACTTCTTCCACACGTGGCCTAAAATAGCCAGGCTCTGTCTCCAAGAGTGTCATTCACACCTAGTTCTGCAGGGGAATTTGAATGAACATTTCTTGATGTTCATTCTCATAATGCCCCTGGGGATATGGAATGACTCAGAAATAAGCCTGCTAAATTCAGACATGGTGAAGATTTTAATTTTCTCATTTATCTTTTAATGGTTTGATAAGCATTTATTGAAGGCTGCCATGATTCAGAACCAGCCTTGTATCGGTGAGAATATAGCAATTAGTGTTCACAGCCAGGGAACGTCGGTGAGGCCGGGGAGGGGGTGCTGCTGTCAGAAAGCAGAAATTGAGGGGGTCGGTCACCCCACGTTCTTGCAGATCAGCCTTTGTTTTGGAATCCCACTGTCTCGGATGTGAAATTTTGCTTCATCATTTACTCTGTGTAAATTTGAACAAAACGTATGACCCCCCTGAACCTCACTTTCTTCATCTGTAAAGTGGGGATACTTCCAGCACCCATCACATGAGGTCATAGTGGAAGGTTCAAGAACATGGAGTGTCTAGAGCACTGAGCTCAGTGCCTGGCGCACGGTGAGTGTTGAGGACCATAGTTAGCCACGAGAGCCTAGTCATTTTGACTTTGTCTAACTTATTCCACAAATATCCATTCACAATGTGACCGGCACTGGGGTCAGCATAAAAGATGAGTGCTCTCTGTCTCTGATTCCTGAGCAGCTTAGGATCTCGTAAGGTCAGTGAAGAGGCCACTCCCTGGAAAGGAAGCCACCATGTCGAGCAGGAAGCACTGGGGAGGTCAGGCAGGGTCCTAGGGCCAGTCCGGTCTGCGGCCACAGACAACTTACCTGGAAGAGTTGGTGCCTAAGGGAAATTTTCGAAGGATGGTTAGGGGCTGTCTGGACGAAGATGTGTGTGTGTGGGTAGAGGAGGTGATTCCGGACAGAGCGAGAACAGCAGAGGCAAAGACACGGAGGCGGAGAGCAGGTGGCAGGGCATTAATGCAACTTCCTCGTCACTGGTCCAGGGGAAGGCTGGAGCCAGGGAGGGGAAGGAAGCGAGGGTGCCCATGTGTGGACGAGCCTCATGGGTACAGACCTGGATCCAGAGCTTGAGCTTAACGTGCCGTTTGGAAGATTTGAAAGGTGGTGCCACGGTTAAATCTGCATACTGGGCAGGTGATGTTTGCAAACTGGAGAATCCACTCAAAGTGACACACTCAAAAGCCATTTCGATGGCAACACTGAAAGCACACTTTCAAGAACCACTGCAGAACCCAAACAAGAAACACACATGCGTGCACGCACACACACTCACACACTCACTCACTCACAGAGGCATGTCGTATTAAAACTACCGAATGCCAGATATTGAGAAAAATCTTAAAAGCAGCCGAAAAATAAAGACGATACTTTTTAAGAAGCAACAATAAAACTGACAGTTGACTTTTCAACAAAAATAAAGGATGCCATATTTAAAGCACTGAAAAATGATAATGGCTTATCTAGAATCCTATGCCCAGTGAAAACATCTTCCAAAAATAAAGAGGAAATGAAAACGTTCGCATTCATCTCCTGCCTCACCTCCAAGTCTGAGAGTATTTGTGACCAGAACATATGCATGAAAATGCATACTAAAAAAGTTCTTTGAGATAAGGAAAAATGAAATATGGTCCCGGATAAAAGTATGGGAATGCATAAAGGAATGAAAAGAAATATAGGAGGAAAATACATGGGGAATATAATAAATATTGACTATATCAAACAATATCATGTCTTGTAGAGTTTAAAATATACATAATAAAATCATAACATCAAAAACATAAAAGAGGAAAAGTTTAAAGATAAAGTATCCTAAGGTCTTTGAATTCTCAGAGTGGTTGTAAAATTACTAATTTATATTAGTCATAAATGTATATTGTAATCTCTATGGTAATCACCAAAAGAACAGTAAAGAATATATAACTATCAACATTAAGGAGGGAAAACTGAAGACAAAAATACTCAATTAATCAGAAGAAAGCAAAAAAAGAAAAGAAAGAATAAGGAAGCATGAAACAAGTAATGAAAGAAAATTAAGATAAAAATTTTACCCTGAATTACACTAAATGTACACAGACTTTTGTGAGGTATAATGGACAGATAACATGATCTTAGTTTCATATATAACATAATGGTTTGATACTTGTATATATTGCAAAATAATCACCCACAGTAAGTCTATTAACATCCATCACCATTGTTATGAAATTTTTTTCTTGTGATGAAACTTTGAAGATCTATTCTCTTAGCGACTTTCAAATATATAGCACACTATCATTAACCACAGTCGCCATGCTGCACAGTACGTCCTCCTGACTTTTTAATTTTATAGCTGGACGTTTGTACCTTTGAACCCCTTCTCCCATTTCACAGATTCACCAGAAAACTGTGGCCTAATCACAGACTGTAGGACACCCCCCACCCACACACACACCACATACCACCTCAGGCCTATTCACCTCAGTTCCCTTTATCCAGTGTACCATGTTCACCTCTCAACAAAAAGCTGCAAGGCATCTAACAGCAAAAAACAGTTTGAAGAAACTGAATAAATATCAGAATCAGAATCAGATATGGCAGAAATGGTGGAGTTATCAGACCAGGAATTTTAAAAAACTATGATTAATATGCTAAAGGCATTAATAGGAAAAGTAGACAACATGAAAAACTTAATGTAATGTTGAATAATGTAGGCAGAGAGATGGAAATTCTAAGAAGAAAAAAAAGAAATATTAGAGATTAAAAAAAAAAAAACAAACCACAAACAGAAATGAAGAATAGCTTTGGTGGGCCCCTTAGTAGACTGGACGTGGCTGAGGAAAGAATCAAAGAATCACTGAACTTGAGGATATGACAATAGAAATGTCCAAAACTGAAAAGTAAGGGGAATAAAAGGCTGGAAAACAGAAGAGACCTTCCAAGAACTGCGGGACAATTACAAAGGCCCTGCACATATCTAACAGGAAGACTGGACGGGAGTGGAAGAGGAAAAAGAACAGGAGCAATAGTTGAGACAATAATGACAGAGAATTACCCCCACATTAAGTAAATAAAAGTTATCGGCGGTGACTTTGGGTAAGGAGATGGTGGTAGGTGAAGGAGACATTAGATACAGGGAACGTGCAAACTTCAGGTATGCAGCAGGTGTCAACTGGGGATCAGTGAAAGAATTGCTGAGTGTCTGGGGTCCCAGCAGAAAATGGAGAGGAGGAATATTTAGAGAAAGCAGCCTCTTCATTATTTTACTTTATTTTGCAAAACTCATCAGCTTATGAATGGAAGTGGAGCATATACATAGGGTTGCTGTTTAACCAGATGTGGAGAAATTCAGGGCAGAAAACGGGGTGACGAGACTTGGGTGGGCTTCCTCGAGTGTCAGGAAAGGAACAGTTGACATAACTGATCATTGGGTCCAGGCTTAGCAGGATGGCAGGTGGAGAGAGAATGAGAGAGAGAGACAGACAGACAGATTGAGAGAGGCAAAGAAAGACAGAGAGGCAGAGGGAGACAGAGTCAGAGAGACGCCTGGGGCCCGAAGGTGGCGATGAAGGCGAAGACCGGTGGTGTTGGGGAAGGGTGGTGAGAAATGCTGTCGAGGAGGAGAGTCGTGGAGTCTGGGTCTCGGAGGTGGAGCAGGAAGGAAGCAGCCCCGGGTACCGCCGCGGCGAGTCTGTTTTCTGAGTGGCGATCGCCGAGACCCAGGAGGGGATGGGCTGATCCTGTGACCTGCGTGGAACAACTTGTCCCCCACCCATTGTGACTGGCTTTAGCTGGGCAGCAGTGACCTTCTGTTACGCTGAGCCCTTGAAATGTAAATGTTGCTTATTAGAGCAATCCTAACTGACAGATGAGAGAAATACGGATGAGAGGAAGGCATGCATTGGAAAAAAAAGTTTAAGATTTGCTATATGCCAGGCACTGAACTAAGCACTTTGTCTGCATAATCACATTTAATTGTCACTGGAATAAGAGGTAGGTCCTGTTATCATATGCCTGTTACAGATGAGGGAAGTAGAGGCTAAGTGAACCCTGCAAGCCAGAGCTGAAACATGGTGAACTTGGACTCAGCCCTAAGTTGCTCTGGCCCTGACGCTTGTCCCCTTTAATTGTCAGACTGAGCTGCCCCCAGGCGTGGAGTCATTGTAGGAGACTATGCCAGGCTGGGCCGGATTCTGTTTACTCGATTATTTATCCACTCATTCATAATTCATAGCTTGCTAGATCCATGAATGACCTAAGTTTGTAGGCAAATGTAAACAAACTGACCTGAAGTTCCAGTTAGGAAGCTAATATGTGGTTGGAAGCCCTAGGGAAAATGCCTCCTAGGATTTTAACTCTTGCTAAAATAAATATGAGAGAACTTTGAACAGTAAAATTCCACACGCTAAAGTCTCACAAACCTCTCTCATTCATTCTTCACATAATTATAACAGATTCAGTCACCTGGTTTGAAAACCTGAAGCAATATGTTCTCAGGCTGCTGGAAATCATTGCGTACCCATGGAAAGACCTTTTAGGTGACAGACCGTTAGTACAAGGACCACAGAAATATAGAAGTGCACTTGCCTGCCTCTGAACACGGGCACACGGCCATATGCTTCTGCAGCTCCCAAAGTGAGCCCCACAGTAAATAATTAACGTGCCTAACAAAACGCGACCATGTAGAAAATGTGAAAAACATCTAAAACTACCCTGGAGTTAGAAACATGGATCTTTTACCAAACATCTCATCAAGTAGTACCAATTTCAAACTGGCACTGCGCTTCTATAAAGACACTAATTGCCTGAAAACTTCATGCATGTGACACTTTTCACTTCAACGAATGGGGAGAAGACAAGACCTGGAATGTGTTCACTTGCTGGCAAACCGGAGCTAACGTGGCCAGGGCTGAAACCTGATGAACTGTCCCTATTATCTGTGAACACTGTCAACATGAAATTGAGGGATGTGTGCCAAACCAAACCTATACTCTTGCACTTTTTAATGTCATGTATCATTCTTTCTTTTTTTTCAAAATAAATTTGGACTTCAGCTATGTAAATACCTTAAGTAAAGGCACTCTTTGGAAAACTGTCCCAAGAAAGGTTTTTTCCAGGTTTGCACACTGAAATAATCAGCGTACGTGAAAGCCACAGAACGGATCAAGGACCTGTCTTCATGTGCCCTCGCTCCAAGTCGTACTTTAAATTCCCATCATGTGTCCACGTCTCTGAGACATAGGCCCTGTGTATCACACTGCCCCTTGGCTTATGGTGTCAATCCTAACAGGGACGAGAGAGAATGGCCTAATGGGTTTACTTTTAACAGAGTGTTTAAAAACTCAGATTGTTTAAGACACATTAATAACGATGTTTGTCACGAAGATGCTCCCTGTATAGAAGTAGAAAGAGCCAGGGTGGGTGCAAAGTAAGGATACTGAAGGCAGAAGCCTGGGTGGCCCTTCTCAGCCTCTGCTAGGCCAGTCGCTGCCCCTGCATGCTTCGGTTTCCTTGTCTGTAAAAGGAATAAGTTTGATACGGAAACCAGCCATGTTCAAAGTCCTGTGCTACTCTCTAATATCGCTCGTCTCCATAAATCAAGACATAACTCCTCGCTTATGGACCACGTAGAAAGTTGCGAGTTCTCAGATAAATCCAGTCTCTGTCTGTCGGCTGCTTGATGGTCTTGGATTTGCACTCAGTTTCTATCTATTGAATCCTAACTCTTGGAATCTAAGAAACTTAGATGTCATTTGGTCCCTGTTTAGTGATGTGAGGAGCCTGGGGCTTAAGGATTCGCCCACGGCCACCCTGCTGGTGCAGTCAGGGCAAGAAGCCAGCTTCTTGACCACTGGCCCTCGGCTCTCCGTCCATGTGCTTCCTCTCTGTGATGCGTTTGGGACCGTGTCTACATGTGAATGACAGGAAGCGTCAGAAATCCACAAGCAGTCAGCATTAGATGCAGGGTAGCCCATTGACTTATGATGAAGTAGAAGTTCTTTGAAAAAAAATTAATAGGACATTGTTTAAGAGGTTAAGTGCCTCCAGAGATAAAGATCTGGCCTCCCTCGCCAACACAGAACTCAATGAAAACTAAGTCTTACGTGTAAATGTATTTTTGTTGAAGTTTTTCCATTGAAATTGAGGGAGGGCAAAGTGATTTAGATGAAATGAGAACTGACCTCAGCTGACCCAAAACTTTTGTCCAGGGCACAAAACAAAGCCCCAATCAGACTCAAGCCTGGTTCAGAGAAAGGGCAGCAAAGGGGGAGGAGGGGGAGGAAGATGACTGAGAAAGAAAAACATTCGTGTGATTCTCCTCTTCCTGACCAGAAGTCGTGCTGCCAAACTGTCATGAGAAAGGCTATTTATGCCGACGTCCCAGCCCAGCTCAAGTAAAAGTAGGAGTCAACTCATCAACTCTGACCTGGTTCCCAAAGAAACAACAGATCGGTGAAGCTTCTGAGTGTCTGGCTTCTTAGATAGACAGGTTTCTTGTATGTAAGGAAGATGCATCTTGAGTGAGAAAAGTTTGTGCCTCTTTCCCAAGTTAGCAGGGCCCGCAAAAGTTATCTGGTGTTCAGATAATAATGATAATATTATTATTATTATATATAATAATAATTATTATTATATCAAAGCATTTTGTGGATTAGGAAGTGTTTTTCTATGCGTTATCCTGCTCAGCCTTCATGAGAACCCAGTGAATTACGATTTCTTACCCCATTTTTTTCAATGGGAACACTTTGGTTCAGGAGCAAGTTGAGTGAGTCACCATGAGCCCCTAGTTGGTCGACGACCCGTTGTGAACTCACACATCTTTGCATTTGTTCTATTGCCAAAGAAAACTATGACTACCTCTTGGTGTGGTGGTTCTTGCCAAAACGTTTAAAATAAACGTGAAAATGTAACAATCCCAGTTCTTTTCCATGTGTTCCTCATACATTTTTTTTAACCAGTGTTCCCAACCGCCTCTCCACAGCAGAAGTTAACCTTTACACAGGAGCCTTTTTAATATTTCATGAACCCAGCTCCAGCACCAAAAGATCATTTATAATTATCTCATCGCCGCATCCTCCTTTTCTCATCCATAAGGTGGAAATTAGCATATTAATCATTGATAACATTTATTTGAGTGTTTGTTCTTTATGAGACACTGTGCTGAGTGCTTTTATGCGGATTATCTTGTTTTGTCCTTAAAACAGCCTTATGAGGCAGGTACTGATTACTTATCCCACTTTGTAGATAATAAAGCTGAGACCTTAAGAAAGTTACGAGACTTACCCAAGCTGATGAAGAGTGGGCCCAGAATTCAAACCAAGGCCCTTTAGCAGCCAAACGGTGTGTCTGTGCGCTACGGCCCCAAGTCCCCCCCACACACTGCCCCCAGGAGGCAGGGTTCCACGAAACAAAGAAAGGCAGCCTGCGAGTCGAGGCAAGGCCAAGGTTATGTGTGCAATTCCTAGCTCGGGGTTGTGGGCGTAGGACATTGTACACTTTGCATTTCAACGAGGATGACACCTCAGCGTACTTCACAGAGGTTTAAAGTCGCAAGGAAATTGCTTCTGCAGACATGTATGCTTCATACGCAAAGAGAGGCCACCACTGGGTAGCAGGTACCGGTGAGAGAGACGACATGGCAAGTTCCCTCCGGGAGCCTTTCAGCCACCCAGCCTGAAAATCCGGGCCCTGGAAGTGCTTCGGCACAGAAAGAGGAAAACCACGTGGCTCATCGCAGGATCAGCAGCCCAAATCTGGCACCGTTCACAGGCACCATTCATCCATTCGGCAGACGGACTCGCCCAGACTGCACTGACATCAAATTTATGTGCGAAAGAGAAAACAGTTGCCCAGCAACTCTTATAATGGAGGAGAAAGTGCTGCTCATTTGCACATTCTATTGTGTTTTGCCAAAAACCACATCAGATTGCCCCAGGATTCAAAGAAGGTCCCCACCTCCTACTGGCAGCACAGGAGGGAGCCTTGCAAGGAGCCGGCCTTGACGCCCCCACGCGGCCCCCCTGGGCGCCCACTACCTTGGCGCGGCCAGCAGCTCTTGGGATCCAGGGCACTCTGAAAGGAGAGAGAAAGGGCAAGAGTTTGACATGATTTTAAAGAAACGATGATCTGGTTGGATAGATTTTCACCTCAATTAAATACGGGCCCCGGTTTTCGACAATCTTATTAAATGTGCTCTTTAAAAAAAAATAAGATAAAAGCTTCTAAAAAATAAACCTTAAAAAAAAAATCCCACCATCATTTACACAAATAGCTGATTTCAATTTGGCTGTTGTTTTTTCTCCAGCAAAGGGCGCAGAGCAGTTACTCAGAGGGATAATTCTGGGGACCCGAGGGGCTGCGGACTTGAGCGGTCTGGAAATGATCCACCCCCAAATTCCTTCTCCGCTAAAACCTGAGCAATCTTCTTGCAATTACCAAATTCAAACCATGAGCATGACAGGCCCAAAGTCATGTTAGAGATAAATGCTCTAAGTACCAACAACGTACTGAGGTAAAATCTGATGTGGATTCACATAAATTTCTTAAAGATACCATAAGCCATTCACTGACTCGTTTGGAGAGAAATAAGATGAGACATATTTGTAGGAAGACAGGGAGAAGGTTCTGATGTGATAAAAGATACCATTTTGGGTGCAAGTTTTGAAATCTGAGTTAGAATGTCTCAGCAGCTGACGTCACCTTGTGTAAGTCAGCCCCCTGCTCTGAGCTTCGGGGGCCCCTCTGTCAAATCCCATTCGTATAATGTGGTGGTTGTAAGAAAAGATAAAGCAACAAAAGGAGAAGCACACAGTAGGGCTCCATCGCCATCTTTGGAATGCGAGTCTGAATACTTAGATGGCCCAGTTACAAAGACGAAATCCAGGCAGCGAGTCGTAGAGTTATAACGTCACGTGCAGAAAATAGCAACTCCTTCATTAGTTGAAACTTATGTCCCACTTTTATAAGCATCACAAGGCATTTGTTTAAAGGGAAATAAGAAACATATTGCAGTTGTTATAAGATAAATACTCTGTCAAGTCCAAACTAGAGAATCTACAAAGAAAACCTGGAAGGCCAGAATGATTTAGCTGGATTGTCACAGTAAACCAAAGCACCGCATGTAAATGTAGCAACGATTTCAAAATGGCTTCAGGATACAAATACCACAAAACTGGGTCGTTGGCCAATACTAAAATCCAGTCATCTTTTGCTTCCTGTGCTTGGAGGACAAAAATGTTTGGGGTGTGACTCTGTGCAACAGTTAGTATCTCGTTTCACTGGGGTGCTGCCCCTGTAAAGTAACATCGTGCCACACCTTTCTGTACTGATGATCATCCTTATTTTCTCTTCCGTGCAAATATGAATCTTCCAGTCCTTCCACTGTCCCTGGCCAGTCAGTGCCTCCCCCAGGTCCTCGTGAAGGGCTGGGCTGTCGGGCTCAGACATACCTGGGTTTGGTTCCTGGCTCTGACACACACTAGCTGTGACGACTTGAGCAAGTTTCTTACCAGTAGAATTCTCAGCCTTTTCATCTATAAAATGGGGGTAATAATATTTCAGGTGTAGTAGTTTATAACTTAGGCGAGAGAATGCCTACAAAGCCCTGAGGACTGTACGGGTCAATAGGTGTGAGCGGCCGCCATCATGCGCGGTCCGGCCAGCACGGGGCTGCAGGGAACTGCTTCCCACCAGCGCCGCAAGTTTGCTGTGCAACATTCACCCCACAGAGATTTCCGGGTACCAGGAAAAGTGGCACAAGGGAATTAATTGGTCTCATTAGGCACCAATCAAACAACGCCATTAGCTTCTCATGTAATGGGCTGGGACTTAATCACAGGCTGTAGGTGTGATGGTGTTTGGATTTCACGAAGCTGGCCTTTTCTGTGAAGAAGTCATACTAATGACATGCAGGCGGCACGCTGGCCTGTGGGTCTCCTTCACGCCCAGCAGCCGAGGCTCAGACCTGGCTCTCTGAGATTCAGGATACAAGCAACTCGCTGTCCCGAGCAGGGTCCGCGGTTACCGGAGGTGCCAGGCCAGCTGAGGGGGCGGGAGGAGGGGCGTGGGCGGCTGGCCCTGTGCAGGTTGGGTACCGGCGCTCCTGTCCCCTGTCCCCTTCCTCCTCCATCTCCTCCTGCCCCTGGTTCTTCCTCGGGGTCTCAAGCCCCCGCACCCCCGGCTCGCCGGGGCAAGGCGACATGCCGAGCATGCCGGAAACAGTGCTGCAGTCAAATTCTGTGGCGTTGACTTGAGAACGTTCCCTAGTGTCTATAAAACGTTCATGTGGTTCCAGGGGCAGCTACGAAGCAGGAACAAATCCTCCTGTAACCAGTTAGGAGGGAAGAATGATAATGCCGTCGGTTCTAGTGAAATTTTCTCGAGGCCTCAAAGAGCTGTGACGAGTGCTCTGTCCTCCCACGGCCCGAGGGTGGGAGCGTGTGACAGTCCGATGCCAAACAACTAGTAAGCGCCTACTGCAGGCGCAAGCACGGTCCTCTGTGCTTCAGACAGGCGTCTATGAAACATTCACAGTAGACGGGAAAAGCAAGGACAACTGGTCGTGTATGCCACGTGGCTGCTGTTCCTCTACCCAGAGCTCCATCCTCGAATGTTCGAACCATGAGACCATTGTCCACTTTGACCTTAACCTCGACCTTCCAGACACCGCTGTTCCCAGGCCACCAAACTCCGCCTCCTGGCCTCCCGCAATGCACCCTGCTCCTCCCGCCCACACGCCCTGCTGTGCTGAGTCCCAGTGCTGGGTGCTCTTCGGTCCCCGTTTTCCGGCGGACAGGAGGAGGACCCCTGCAGCCTGGTACCCCGTGCAGTTGAGCGAGGGGGCGTTTCGCGGTCGGTGCCGCAGAGGGCTGCGTGACCAGCATGTCCCCCCTGGAGAGCGGGGGTGCGGGGCGGGCCGCCTGGGTCGGTTCCTGTCGTAGGGAGACTGAGTGGATGTTGCTAGGGAAACAAAATCTAAGTCTCCCGTTAAATTTACTTGCAGCTCATGAGTCACACCTCTCCCAGCCCACGTGAAATGCAAGAAAGGAAGACAACAATGACTGTTTTTATTGGCCTGTGTGCTTTTTGATTTAGTGATTTTTAATCACAGATGGCATTCGGTGTGACTTTATGTGCGCTGCGGGGGTACTGCGCGGTGGCTAGGGGATCACGTGGCTTACGCGGCGCGGTTCCCACCTGGCACTGCACGTGGTCATCACAGGGCTGCTGACCACACTCCCCGTGCCCGAAGTCACAGCCCGGGGCTGATTTGTAACTGTCAGCCGTGCTTCTCGGTCCCTTCAGCCCCCGCTCATCCGCCAGCGATTAGTTTGTTCTCTGCACCCATGCGTCTGTTTCCGTTTTGTTTGTCCAGTCTTCGTGTGTATTTTGCAGTGAGGATAATCCATAGAAGGGTAGATCTGGACAAATATCGTGACTTGACTCCACCTAGAGCATGTGACCCAGGAACTGCTCTTGGCTCTACTCCTGTGGTCACAGTGTGACCTAGAAGTCTCAGAAGGTGGAAGAGGGAGGGGAGGTGGTGACCGGAGGTGGAGAGTGGGAAGGCGCAGAGGAGAGCGGCAAACCATTCTGCAGGGGCACGGGGTCCCCCTCCCTCATCCGCGGGGCACGGGGTCCCCCTCCCTCATTCGCAGGGCACGGGGTCCCCCTCCCTCATCCACAGGGCATGGGCTCGGGCACAGGGTCCCCCTCCCTCGTCCTCAGGGTGCTGCAGCTTTGGAGCGAGAACTGAGCAGCTCTCTGCTGATGGCTTGGATGTCAGGGTGCTTGTCAAATGCTGGTCTTAATTCATTGTCAGTCCCCAGGGGCTGATTCTCCCCAAATCTCAGCTCAGACATGTTTCCCAGGGATGTCTACTCCAACTCCGAGGCTGGGTTCGACCCACGCTGTACGCTCTCAAACCTGGGCTGCCATTTTCCCCAAATCGCTCACATTTAGAAATCATGCAGTTCTGTGATTCTTATCTTTCTGTTTTTCCTTCACTGAACTGTGAGTTCCTTGAGTGTAAGAAATGTATTTGTTTCTGCTACATCTTTTGTTCCCAGTTCCTATACAGAGCCCAGCATACAGTAGGTGGTTACCTTATACTATTCAATGAGTGAAAGACTTTATCCTAAACAGACGTGATCAGAAAGCAGATAAATGACTCCATGCGGAATAAAGGAAGCCAGCCTGCAAGGCCAGAGGAAACCCATAGTCACCTTGCAGGTGAACTCCTGGCCCGAGGGACCCACACTGCCCCACAGCAGAGCTCAGAAGGTGGACCCGGCACAGTCTGCGTCCACGATGACGTTTATTGCAGCCTCACTGTCTGCATACCTGTCAGCAGCTGACCTTTTTCGTGTGGCCATGGAAGCTTTCACTGTGAGATTCTGAATGTCTTCTTAGGGTTTTTGGTGTACTGACTTCAGCCAAGGGTCACGCGTATTTCCTGAGACAGGAAAGATTCGGGCCTCGTGGGTAAACAGCTCTGGATCAGGCACGGAAATCATCTCAACGGTAGTTGGCAATGTCCTAGCAGCTCACAACTGCTGACGCCACGAACGTGGGAGTTAGGATGTAGCCTCTTCATCCCCTGCAAGAGTCTAGAAATGCCCTTCCTGGGACAGTAAGTAGCCAGCGGCTGAGCACAGTGACCACACAGTGCTCCCTCTGTGGTTACAGGAGGGTTAAGAGTTACATCCAGCTCCAATGAGGAAGCAGCAGACCATGTAGTGAGCGCATGACTCACGTGGTGCGAGCCACATTATTTTGATCAAAACCTTTTTCATTCATTTGTGCTCATCCATTTGTAATATTAAAGTGAGGAGAAAGAAAGGTCCTAGAGGCCAGCGCAGGGTGCCCGGGACCGCATTCATCAGGCTGTCCCCATAACTGTGCCTTCATCAATGTCAGGTAAAGGGCGTGAAGGAAGGAAGGACAGGGTCTGCCTCAGTCAGATGCTGCTGGTCCTTCCTAAGTAAAGAATGCCCTATTAATGCAGGAGAAGATGTGTCAGAGGGACCCACCCTGAGTGTGGTGTGGCTACTGAGCCGTGTGAGCTTTTCAAGTCTCAGTTTCCTTATTTAGAAATGGGGGTGATAATATCTGCCTCCTCTCACCGTTTCGAGGTTAGAACTGACCAGAGTGATGCCAGACTGTGGCGTGGCCTGCCAGCCCCTCGGACACCCTCTCCTGACTGCCGTCCTCACTTGCCGTGTTTCCTCCGCTCTGTTCTCATCCTGGGTCGAGCCAGGTGTCCGGGGCTCACGCCACTGTCGCCTGCTGACCCTGGTGGTGGTGTCCTCTTGGCTTTCAGCGTCTGTGTCGGCAATGACGTGACTTACACATTAGTTATATTTTTGTGATCTCGAAGAATGAGAGAGAGCAGGAGCAGAAGTGGGAGCTCCAGGGAGAGCGAGCAAGTCCACAGACAGAAACACAAACTGTATTTGATCACGTGTGGGTGTCAGAGGCCCCGCCGGGTCCTCTAAGGGGCAGGGACAGACACACGTGACGATCAGAAGCAAGTACAGCCAGGACAGCACTCAGGTCAGGTGTCTGCTTTCCCTTGGGCCCCTCTTCCGGGTTGTTGTCATTTCCCTCTTTCTCCCCACTCCATGGCCCTGGTTCAGTCCTCGTCCTTTGGGCCCCCCCAAGCCTGCCCCGCTCGGTGACAGGCTCGATGGACCCATGCCTGTCTTCGTCCTCCGCTAGTCCAGAGCCATTCCCCTGTGTCCTCCAGCCGAGTTTCCTCTGCAGCCTCTTCTCAGTGGGGCCTGTTTGGACTTCGGGTTTCTTGCCTTTTCACACCTGCTCGGGAGGTTCCCTCAATCCGAGAGTGTCCACATGTCATCCTGGCCTCTGTGCTCTGGGCTCCGGTTCTTCCTTCCCATCTCCTCGAACCCAGAAGGCCAGGAGGATCTCTCGTTAGTGGCGTTTGCACACCACAAGGCTAACTCGGCTCCATCACACTGACCAAGCGAACCTTGAACTCCGTGTGGGCTGTCCAGGTGTTAAAACCTGGCCTCCGGCCACCCAGGGGCTGATGTGGAATTGGCAGATAGCACAGACACTTTGATGGTGTAAAGGAAACTGGTGACACAGAAGTCCCAACTTCGGTTCTTATAATGTTGTAGAATTGTGTTTGTCTGGGGGTATTCAATACTTCACTAGAAGTATTCAATAACAGAATGGTTCCCGACAGACCATTTTTATGATCGCCCACGTTCAAAGTCAAGCCAGCATAATGAGTAAATCACTAGAGTGCATGGGGAAAATGGAATCCGCGAGGCTAAGAACGACCATTCCGTGATTCTGTAGAGAGTGACCCGCTCCACGTATGGGGAAGGGTGCCAGGCGTGAGATCCGTCTGCAGACCCGTCGTAGAAATCTCGTCGGCCATTAGAAGGTGATGGTCCTTTGATGTTTACACATATGGCGAGAATAGCAACTGTTCTAAAGCGTTGAATTTCTGGTAAAACACACGTACACGTACATGTAACATGCTAAAACATCTTTTTTCAATAATCATACTTTTTTAAATATTAAAAATTCCAGAATTATTGGAAACAAATCAAGTCATTAACCATTTGGAAAACGGCATTTTCTGTGATGCAAACACACCAGGGCTATTGAACAACAACAAAAAGTCATATTATTCCAATAACTAAATGGTAAATTAAATGCATCCACCTCATATGTTGGGGATTTGTAAAAAAACAGTGCTCATGGAGCACCTGGCATCTGTCCAGGCTCATTCCCTTTCCGCGGGTCATATCTAATCAGGGCGACCATGGGCTCCCAGCTTGAACAGTTCGGGATTCTCCCTTTTGTGTCCTAGTGAAAAGCCACTGTGAGGAATAAAGATAAAGCCAGGTGGCCTCTCACTCTGTTGCCTATCTTCATTCCCTTAGTTAAAACTTTCATGCCAGGTAATATATTTATTATCTCACTTTCTGTGCTGTTTTTTGTTTTTTAAATTTCCAGGAATATAGAGGCATTCTGGTTTTTTTTTTTTCTTGATACTAGTCATAGCCCCTTGTGGTTATGGTACAAATAAGCAAAAAAAAAAAAAAAAAAAAAAAAAAAGTTGTCTTTCTTTTATTTGTGAACTAGAATTACATAATTAATTGGCTGTTAACACACAAGGGCCGAGCCTTGTGGGAGGAAACGTTCGCATTCGAAGCGCCTTCCAGGGCCCTCAGATGTTTGGAATTATGGGGAGGCATCTGGGAATTTTCACAGCCAAACGATGATATGAAGGATGAACGCTGTTCAGAGTCTGGGTTTAAACCTTAGCGTCATGCGGCATCATGTTGGATTGTACAGGGAAGGGAAAAGGAAAACAAGTTGGAAGCAGAGGTGGTCTGGCCCAAGGAGAGGAGAGAAGGCTGGGGGCTCCAGGCACCTCTGTCCCCCGCCCTGGCAGCCCCCGGGGCCCCTGGAACAAGCACAGTCTAAGGAGGTAAAGGGCTGGAATGGGCTGATGAGCAGCACACTCACCTAGTTGAACGGGGCACGAAGAAATGGAATACTTTCAAGGCTCCTGGGGGTCCTTTCGTGGAAATGATGGTGTCCGATCAGATAAAGCCCTGAAACTCAAAAGAGGAGAACCAAATACAATGCAGTTTTGTAAAGGGGCATGTCAGATGCTTGTGGAAGTGGCTTTGAGGAAGATATGAACTCCTGCAGCAAAATTTCCCCTTCGTAGGAAGAAACTGCAAGAGAGAAGATGTACAGCAGTGTCCGCCAGGGCGACAGTCTGGCTTACTTTAGATCACCAGTCATAACTCCCGGGGTAGTTCCCCATCAGTTATGAAATGTATTGGCTGAAAAGAGCAGATACCGCCTCTGTCGACATCCACCTGTTTGGGGCCAACCATCGTCTGATTTACCCTTTCCTGCTCAGCCGTGTGTGTGTGTGTGTGTGTGTGTGTGTGTGTGTGTGTGTGTGTGTGTGTGTGTGTTGCAATCTTTCTGGTTGTACATGAGAAGTTACAATCAAAAACTGGGGGGTCCCAGGCTGGATTTAGATTTCAGCGATGTCCTGTTTGGTCTGCAAAGAATTAAATTTCTTTTTCTCAGATTGAGAATTCAGACATCCACTTTTGTCCATCTTTTCTTGAGGAAAAAAATAAAACAACAGCAACGGTCAGAATGCGAGCACGAGAACCACGGTTCCCTCGTTGGCAGAGCCTGAAGGGGAGGGGCGGCTTTCTCCTTCCGCCCGGCCCTCCTCATCACCTGAGTTTATCACCTCTATCCAGGCCCAGCTGAAGCATGAGATACCGTTTCCATAAATCCCCTTTCGGCTCGAGCGAGGCAGAATCCGTGTCTGTGTTATGGAGCCTGGAACGCTGACTCGTGCAGAGTTACAGCCAGGAGCTGTCACCGTTCACAGCTTGAGGGAAAGGGAGCAGGAGCAGGCGGCGGGGAACACGGGCTCGGTGACGTGCCACCTTTTGATAGAGGTGGTGACGATACAGCCCGCAGTAAATGGTGGGGGCTCTATGTGCTCTTGGCACACGCGGATGACAGGGCTAACTAAATCGTGACCTACGATGTGCAGATATTAGGGAAATAAAGTTAAATTTGTTAGTGGTGGTTTTGTGCTCATGCGAGAAAACATCATTTTCTTAAATAGTCATATTGCTGTAATTAGGATGAGAAGCCATTTTGTAATGTACTTAGACTAAAAACAGATTTGACAACTTATTTTCGAATATTAAAGGTTTGGGTTTTTTTTTTTTAATTTTTAAAAAGCAGTATAGGTTTGAACAAAACCTATTTATTTCCTAAATGCGAAACATAACAAAATGGAGAGATCAAAAATCTCAAACCAAATCTGGGCCACGCATTTGTGTCTTTCATTTTGTTTGAGCTCATCAATTACTACAGATGGCACCGATATGATCATCCTGCAAACATCGATTCCTCCAGGGACCAGCCGGCCCACAGCCCATCTGGTGGCAGAAACACCCGACATTGAGGGGCACCAGCTCTGTGTTAAGCTCCGTCACGTGCATCAGGTCACGTTCGTGCCCTAAGGACACTCCTGAGAGGCAGATGTTGTTTCTCACGGACGAGGAAACTGAGATCACAGACCTTACAAACAGGAGAGCCAGAATTCGAACGCAGATCCAGGTGGCTTCTCTTTTTCTCTGCACCGTACCGTGGCCTGTTCTCAGAGAGAGTCTCAGAGGCTGTTGATGTAGTACAGAGTGTTCACTGAGCGGGAGCGGGTCGGCCCCTGGCAAAGGGGCAGAAGAGGAAAGGATTCTGTGGAAACAGAGAAGAATGCCGGAGGGGTCCAGCAGCTAAGTGGCGGGGAGCCATGGCCGCGGCATGGAGGAGACAGCTCAGGTGGCCTGCTCCAGGCGAGCAGCTGGACAGAGGCCAAGCCGGGGTCCTCTTTCAGGCATCGCCCGGAGCCCGGGAGGGGTGCCAATGCCACCGTACACTTAGAAGTGGTTGCTTACCGTGGAAACGCAGAGGTCTGAGGGGAATGGGGAGGCCCGGCGTCTGGGCTTCCTTCCATCACTCACTGTTTTTCTCTGTTGGCCACAAATGTCATCTCGGTATCCACTGAGGGGGACTGGACTAGGCGACATCGAAATGTGGTTAGTCTGTGGATTATTTAATGCCGGGAGACTAAAATTTAGATGTTAGATGTGAGTGTGTGAGTGTGTGTGTGTGTGCTTGCACATGTCTGTGAACGAGAAAGGGAGAAGAAGAATGGAGGATATAGACGGAGTAAAGAAAGACAGCCATAAGGAGAAAGCACTTAACATCTTTCATGCCCTGGACCTGAGACTCCTGTTCTTATAGAATCAATATTTCCAGTGCTCAGAGAGAATGGGTCTGTAGGTAGCGATTTTCACATTATAACTCAAGTCAATAAATATCGTCCATATTTTTTAAAATGCTGGCCGGACTGCCGAGAGGCAGGTAACTTAACACCTGTAATTGGATATGGCCGGAACCGGAGAGCTCGTCTCCTGTTTTATGGGAACTGAGAGCATGTAAGCTTTAGTGATGAGAAGTCTGCTTTTAACATCGTGTTCAAAGCTCTGCAGTCGGGTAATGAGGTTAATGGAGACTGTCTAAGTGCCAAGGAGATTATCACTTGATCCTTCAGAGACTCTGTTCCGATTGAAGTATCCTGGTGCCAAAAGTTGAGATGTCAGGGAAAAAAAAAAAATGCGTTTTTTTCGTTTTTGTTTTTGTTTTTCAAATCCATCGCCTGCAAAACCATTGTTCTTGAGCAGCTCATCTTTTTAACTGCCATGCGGAAGGGTCATGTTTTTATTCGGTTCGCTTTTTTTTTGTGTAATAACATACAAGAAATAATGGGCAGGGAAACGTAGAGCCAGCGATGATACTGGTGAGAACCTTGCAAGGATTCGTTGGGGTTTCCAGAACAGGCTGCATACTTCAGCCTGAGCGTAGCTGTGTTCCAGAACCTTCCGTCTAGCCGTTTGTCCCTCCTCGTCCCCTCTGATGGTGCCTTTGGCCCCACATCTTCACCTCCTTTCTCTGCTCTCTTCCTCTCCTAATTATTCTCTCCTTCCTTCCTTCCTTCCTTCCTTCCTTCCTTCCTTCCTTCCTTCCTTCCTCCCTCCCTCCTCCTCCCTCCCTCCCCCCTCCCTTCCTTCCTTTCTTCCTTCCTTCCTCGCTTCCTTCATCCATCCATTCATTCTGTCGAATCGGTGACTTTTGAAAGGAGCACTTGCTGTGCCTCCCAGGCCCCGGGCATGGCCCTGGGGTGCCGGGGGCAGTGAACGGGGTCTCTTCCTCCCGTCCTCATCCGTGACCTCTGCTCTACCTCCATTTTTTAAATCTTTGCGTTTCTTTTTCTCCTCCTCCACCTTTTGTCTGAGTGGACCCCCGTCTCTTCTTCAACCCCTCCAGACCTCTTGTTGAGTCCCGGTAAGCTGGCGGCGGAACCGGCACCGCTTTGCCGCTGCCCCGTGAGGTCGTCCCCGCTTCTCTGCACTTCCACTTCCTGTGGTCTCAGGACCCCACGGTCTACCACGGTCTGAGAACACCAAATGGAAAGTTCCAGAAATAATCCGCGCGTGTCGAATTCCATGCCGTGCTGAGCAGCGGGGTGCAACGTCACGCATCCCGCTCTGTCTGGCTCCTGGCGGGAGCCCTCATCTGTCCGGCGTCCCCACGTGGGAGACGCGCCCGCCCAGATGTCCCTGGGCAGCCATCTTGGTGATTAGGTGGACTGTCGTGGCGTCCGAGGGCAGGTGTTCAGGTCACCTCGATGTCACTTCACAGTGGCCCCAAAGCGCCAGAGTGGTGATGCTGGCGGCCCGGACGTGCCGGGGAGACACCGGGAAGTGCTCGTGGTGAGGGCATCGGAGGGCCAGCTGCCACCTGACGCTGTCACCAGGCCTGTGTCACGCGCCTCCCTCCTTCCCGTCACCTCGGCCTCGCGTCCTCGCACAGCGTCACAAGCATAAGGGGGAGCGCGGACCACGGAGGCGTGAGGGGCCACGTCCACGTGACTTTCGTTAGCCTGTCGTTACAATTGTTCTGTTGCATCTTTCGTCATTGTCGTTAATCTCGTGCTGTGCCTGATTGACACACTGTATCGCAAGGTAGTGACGTGCAGGGAAAACATAGCGCGTAGGGGCTTCGGTGCCACCCACGGTCTCAGGCATCCCCTGGGTCTGGGTCCATACCCCCTCGGATAAGGGGGGGGTACTGTGTTTGTTTCCTAAGGCTGCTGTAACTGATCAGCACAAACTCAGTGACATAACACCACTCGGATGCATCGTCCTGCAGTGCGTGTGTTGGGGGGCTGCCCGGGTCTCCCCGACTCCTCCCTTGAGGCCCTGGAGCAGAAGCTGCGTCCTCGGCTTCACCCTGGGGTGGTGCGCCCCACCCCGCCTCCTCCGAGGGGCCGCCAGCCTGCTTAGGGAACCATGTGAACACGTGGAAGGTTGAACAGTGATGGAATCATGAAGCTCCCCTCAGGGTCTCGGCGCCTCGGCCGGGGCTGGTCCCGCCGCCCAGGAGGTCATGTTCTGCAGACCGCTGACAGTGGCAAGTCCCCGCAGGACGGGAGGGCCGGGTCAGGGCTCCGGGAGGAAGCGCCGGGTCAGGCCCCCTGCGGGGACGGGGCGGCAGTGAGTTCTGGGCATACCGTTAGGATTCTGTCTCGAGTGACCTTCAAAGTTCTCGTTTTCTCTTAGGCGCGTGTTCAGCTCAAGACAGGGTAAGTGGGCCACGCGAACAGCACCAGTGAACACCACGTCCCCCCTCCTGCCTCCCCCTACCCCACCCCACAGCCCACCCCCCTGCCAGGCTTCCTCTCTCCTCCTCCCCATATCTCAGCATGATACAAAACAGCCTTTCTTTTTCCTGAGATGACTGAGAAGCGGTCCCCCATAATTACAGTAATCGTATCTCCTTTGAATTCACCCAAATTACCCCTTCCATTGTATCAGCACCATCGCTCCATGACAGGCGTTATTGGTAAGTTCTGTGCAGGGGTGCAAGGCTGTTTGCTTAAAGCGGCAGCTGCTTAAATAGCCTAATGTTCCTATCTGGTGACTCACGTGGTGGGAACACGTCCACATGCCAGTGTGAACCGTGGGGGTGGAGCCGCAGGAAGGAGGAAACGTCTCAGTGTTTTTAGATGAAGAACATGACTCTTTCGTTTCCTGCAGAAGAGCAGAGAACATTCGTTGGTGGCATCATGGCCTAGTGTCCGTAATGTGCCATGTTTCGGGATGGGCGAGGGCGGCCCTGCCTCTCCAGTGCATTTTGATCACCTCGGTGACTCTCACCCACATTTCCCGGCCCCACACCCTGGGGTGCTCTCCTCAAGTGAACAGTTCGAGATGGCTCCGAGATGCCCCGGTGCACCTCCCTGCGTTTAGAATCCGAGCTCGCGTGTGTCCAGTGGCCTTCTCTTCTGTCGTTTCAGGTAGCACTGAGGGGTCGGAGGTGCGCACGGTCACCTGTCGGGTGTGCATCGCTCAGTTCTAAGCTCACTCACTGAGAGCCTCCCCTGTGCCAGGCCTTGGGGACGCACGGGTGGGTAAGTCAGGGCAGCTCTGTCCTCAAGAGCTCACAGCCTTGCAGGGCCATGGTCAGGGAAGCCCTGGGAGACCATGAGACTGACGCCAGAGCAGAGTAGGGCACAAAACGTTTCCCTCTTACAAACGTCCAGCATCTGTCAACGCTGCTTCGTGACACCGGTCTGGCTCTCTGGGCCCTGGGTGCTCGGATCCCGGTAGACACGCCCGCCCCCACTGTCTTCCTGCTGCCATGAGTCACCTGACCCCTCTGGGTTGGCCTGTCCCCTCATTTTCTCTGGACATCCCCAGATTCTCAATGCTGGGTCTTTGCTCACGTTTTCTGTCCAGAACGAACCCTCATCTACCACCTGCAGCAGTAACACCAGCGACAGCTCCCAGACCCATGTGACCTCAGGGACCGGCTGCTTTCCTAATTCTGTGCGAGACTGCCTGCAGCCACGCCAAACGTCCTACAGCTTCTCCAAACCCCAGAGCTGTGAGTACAGCTGAGTTACTGAACATAAAACTAAATAGGGACTGGGAGCACGCCGTGCAGACGTCAGGTATCACCATCATCGTCGTCGGTAGGAGAGCTTTCGGGGCCTTTGCCGACACCAGCTGTATGCGTTTAGGCATGGTCTTGAGCTGCTAAACAGGAAAAACCATCTCCATGCTGCAGGGTGGTTGTAAAGACTAATCAGATATGGTGACGTGGGTATAAAGTGTCTGACTCGCAGTAGGCAGATCGCCAGCGGATGGTGACTCAGGCTGTAGGGGTGCTGTTTTTTCTTAGAGGGGGTTCACAGTCTCCCTTGTTTGTTGTCCGTTAAACCAGGACGGGTGTGTCTTGGGGTGGGAGGAGCAGAAAAGTCATCTCGCGGAGGAAAGGTTGGTCACGAAGCCTGCAGCCTTCACCTCACAAGCCAGAGGAGAATGGTGGTGTTGTAATGGGTCGATGACTCCCCACTTCCTCTGTCACCAGTCTCAGCAAGATGACAGTCATCTGGCCCTGACAGTCCCTTGGAGACCAAAGGGCCATTGTTCCTGAGCAGACAGTGTGTGTCAGGAGCGAAGGCACACACAGGCCCGGAGGAGCGGGGACGCGGAGGCAGCTGGGCCTCTCCGGTGGTGACTTCCTCACCCAGACAGGTTCTCCCGTGTTGTGCTTGGGTGCTGCCCCATTAGCACCGACTCGTGGCGGCGAGTGGGCGCAGGCCTGGGGGAGCCTGGGCCTGGGGATCGCAAGCGGCTTCCGCTGCGAGATTTCTCAGCATCAACGCTGCTGACCTTTGGGGCCAGGTGCTTCCTAGTTGGGGTGCTGCGGGCGTCGTGCCCTGTGGGGTGTTGGGCTGCATCCTTGCCCTCTGCCGGCGCTGTGATGCTCCCCCATCCTGCCGAAGGTACGACGACCAGGAATGTCTCCAGACGTTGTCAGCCTTGGGGGGTGCGGGGATTGTGGGGAAGCTCTCTCCTGTCAGTGACGAAGAGCAGAAAAAGAGAAAAAAACAGAGTGACAAGTAGCGTCCCTTAGAATAGTGTCATCTCAACCTCGAGGAGGGCGACGAAACCGCCTGGCGGACCCGCGGAAACACGGCTGCCCCGACGCCAGGCTCAGCGGCCCTGGCGCCTGCGTCTGGGCGGGGCCGGAGGGTCTGCATGTCCCACGAGCTCCCAGGCCAGGCGATGCTGCCCCTGCAGCCACCGGGGACGGCGCTTCCAGGAGCGTCACTGCAGAGCACGCGACGTCACGAGGACGGAGACGAGGCCGTGAGAGCCGTCCCCTGTCCCAGCCACAGCGCAGACGTGGGACCTTTCAGAGCCACCCAAGGGAAGTGTGTGAGGACTGGGCTTGTCCACCCTCCCGCAGCGGGAACCTCGCCACAGAGCCAGGGAGAGGACGGACGTCGAGTTGGCGGCTTGAGTCAGAGACCCGGGCGACTCGATGAAAGGGGACGTGACCCTACAAAGATCCTGGGGGTGCCCTGGGAGCGGCCACCCGCCCGCGGTCAGCTCGTCCGTGGTCCCGATGGCCAGCTTAGCCAAGCACAGAGAGGCACGCGGACAGCCCAGCGCCATCAGGGGGCGGGGAGATGTGGAAACCCAGGTCTTTAGCTCTCCTTCCCGCCCGTCACAGACGAGCATGCAACATAAGGTTAAAAGCACGTGTCCTCATGTTCAGGACCATTTCCGCTGGACCTTCACTGAGTAAATTACCGCCCCCCCCCCCACGGGTCCTTCCCATGTGGACACCCTGGCGCTGCCTTCGGCCCGTCCCGACCCCGCCGTGATCTAGCCCACTCCTGGGAAGGGGGCCTGAGGGTCCACGCCGCCCGCAGGCAGAGGAAGAGACTGCGTAGGTCTGAGTCAGTTAAATTACGGGCTGTCTGCACGTAGACACGGCGTTTAGATGCTGACGGAGCATGACAGGAAATGGCTTCCTCCTCCTGTTCTATTTCTCTGTAGTCTCCAGCACCCCCCCACTCTCCCCCACCACCCCCTCCCCCCGCCCACCACCACCACCACCACCACCACCACCACCGACAACAGCCAGCGGGCTTGGCGCGGCATCCGACTTCCTCCTGAGCACTCCTTGCTCTTCTTCCCTGACCTGCCCGGACTGAAGGGGGCGCACAGCACCCTGCCTCCCGACTGACGTGTGCCGGGCCTTTCTCGGAACCGACCGCCGGGCCTGGAAAGCCTGAGTCACCCGGGCCCCATCTCCGGGCCTGAACGGCCCCTCAGAGGACTCAGGCCGGCGCCTGGTCCCTGGGAGCCGCCCCATCGGTTCCGAGGCTGAGGCCGCAGGGCTGCAGACCCACGCTGCAGGCGCGAAGACCGGTTGCTTCTCCTCGGCCGCCCCAGGACGAGGCTCTGTAATGTGTTTACTTCCAGCGTCTTCTCGCCTCTTATCTGCACGTCCCTCAAAAACAAAGTCTCTCATGGAAAGTCTTATCTCTCACTTGGAAATTTTGGAATCCCGAGGTCAAGTTTCTGAAATTTCTCTCTCTCTCTCTTTTTTTTTTTTGTCATACGGTCGACGTGCCAAACTCAGCGTCATGCCTCTGGCCTTCTCCCCATCGGGGCCATCAGCCATGGGGGGGGGGGGGCGCGGACAGTGCTCCAGGGACACAAGAGAGTCACATAAGAAGGAGGTACAGTCCTTCCCCCAAAAGGGTGTTTAAAATTGTCCCACGTGTAAGAAGCAGGGACCGAGGGCATCAGATACCATCTTCCTAAGAGACGTAGGGCAGTCGCTCGCTCTTCTTCCCGCCGCGTGTGGTCAGGCAGTTGATTCGCTGTGCGTTAAGGTTCGTGTGCTTCAGTTTGCTCTCCGTGTTCGGTTCTCTCCCCTCCCCGTCCTCATCGATTTACTCACACACATGCACACATGCACACACACACACGTAATTTTAAATGTGTGGTACTTAAATGTGCTTCCGAAAGGCAAAAATATTCGGATATTCCCTAAGCTAATCCATATGTCATTCTCTCGCATTTCCCTTCCAACCTCGTAGTTTTCTGGTTTATTCTTTGTGTGTTTCTTTCTGTAAAGAGAAACCCACATGTGCCTATCGCTTGATTTTCTTGTTCCACACAGGGCAGCGCTCTACACCTGCGTGCCCTGCACCTGCGCGCCTGGCACCTGTGTGCCCTGCACCTGCGTGCTCCGTGGCACTTTACTTCTCTTCCCTTCATGCCCTGTGAGTCCACAGAGATGCATCTCATGCTTTTTTTTCCGTTCTTTCTTTCTTTTTTTTTTTTTTGCTGCTACACAGCCTCCCACGTGGCGAACACGCTGTTTTACTCAGCCGCTCTCTCTTCTACGTGGACATGCAGGCAGTTCCATGATTTGGCAGTATGTAAAGAAGGCTGGAATAAGCAACCTTTTGTGTGTGTGTTTTCTGTTGTTAGAGGTATGGATTCCCGGTGTACCCACGGGCCACAGGAGAAAGGCACGTTGATGAAGTTGCCCCGGTAGAGATCGTACCATTTCATGTTTCCGCCAGCAGGGCATGCGGGTGCCTGCCTCCCCAGCCCCGCCGCGTAGCATGGTGTCGAGTGTATGAAGTCTTGCCGGTCTCGATGGGTAGAAGGTAATATCTCATCTATACGTGTTGCGTAATTTCTCTCAGAGTAAAAACACACGACATAAACAGGAATGTTATCCAAGCGAACTGGGACTCACAGGCAAACTGCAGGAGAGTCTCGGCTCAGAGAGGCAGGGCATCAGCGATGGACCGTAGCAGGGATGGCAGCATGGCTTTTCCAAGAGCAGGGCGGAGTGGACATTGCAGCTCCCATGATGGTGGCCGTTTCTTTCTTGAGCCAGTCACTTTGGGAGAAACCAGCTTCCACGTTGACCAGCCTCACTGAGAGGCCCACACGGTGAGGAACTGAGTCCTCCAGCTGAAACAGGGTTATAAGGGGGCCTCGTGGGTGTGGCTCCTCCAGCCACAGCCCTCGCGGACTCCTTGACTGGAACCAGGAGCACCCAGCTAAGCCCCTGGCAGATTGCTGAGTTCTGGGGTTATTTGTTTCACAGAAAGGGGTAACTAACATTGGACATCTACACCTGTGCCCTGCATTCCCCTGACCCCACTGGAGACGTGCGTGTCCAGTCATCCAACTGCTATTTACTGAGCGACTGTTACGTGTGTACCAGCGCGAGCTGAGCTGTCAGGAACCCAAGGACGTAGCCACGAGTGAGATCGGTGACGTTCCTGCTTTCGTGGAATTCACCTTATAATGGAGAGTCGTTTCCAGTTGTGCATATTTGCCTTATCTTCCTGGCAAGATCACAAAATACTTGAGGAAAGAAACACTTATTTTTACATCCCTATAGAATTTTGCATGGTGAATCTAGTTCTTGTGTTGTGGTATCCTGTAAGTTTTTTCAAATATCTTTGATCTGTATCCACAAAAGATTTCATGAATGCAGACACTGTGTGTGTGTGTGTGTGTGTGTGTGTGTGTGTGTGTGTGTGTGAAGAAATACTGATGTGATCCCGAACAGACATTCCCTAGGCTGGACCCGTGTTGCTGCTGACCCTGGCTCACCTTGCATGACCAGTGTGTTGAACCAATAACATTATGGTGGGAAATCTGTGCCTGAATATGCTTAGAATCACAGTTCTGTCTCTCTTTCTCCTTGTTCCCAACAAGACACAGAATCTCTACCTTTCCGTGGAAGTCCTATTTCCCATGACGTCTGGTCTTCCCAGCTAATCTGTGGAGAAGGGCAGAACTCCTGAGATATAAACTGTATAGAGATAAGAAAAAGAAGGAAAGACTATCGGACATGTTATTTAACCTTATCTGTAAAGTTGGGGTAACTTACTCCATAAAATTTTTCAATGACTAAGCGTGTTAGTCATTAACGCACAGAGTAGTGTCTGGGTAGGAAAAGCCCAGCTATTTTTATTACCCATGAAATGCTACAGCATGCCCTGTGTCATGGGAGAACAGCACGTCCCACCATTACCTAGATCCTCACAGGCGAACGACACCAGAGCAGATGCCAAATTCAGTTTATCAGAGCCAGCACAGGGCATGCACGAGGGCTGCACCGCCCCTCGGTTCCCCGCACCTCCGATCCGCCCGACGTCGAAGGCTCACGTGCGCTTCTGTTAGTGTAAGGCCTTGGGGGCCTTGACCGTGACCTGTGTCAGGGCCCACATTCAACCCATGCCCCGCGTCCTGCTTGTTCCCCCAGCAGCATCCTGACCCCGGAAGGGAGACGCGGTCGTGGACGGGAGGGGGCAGGGAGGAGGAAGAATTTCAGCCTGGCCCTGGGGAGCCACAGGGCACGGGACACGCACTGGCCAACGCCAAGAGTCAGACGGGACCGTCGCCCAAACGCGGCTGCCCGCGGCTGCCTGCGAATGCCGAATAATAAGGACCCTTATCGGGAACAGGGGGACCCTTTCCGTGAGAAGCACAAAGAATTCCAGGAAGCGCATATTCAAAGGCTGTTTCCCAGGCAGCTGAAGCCGCCCACCTTCCCTGAACACTTGGAGCCGCGTTCTGTTCTCCAATGTGCCGGTCGCCTTTCTGAGCAGCCGCCCGGGGGGTGGAGGGGGGCGGTGGCAGCTGGGACCTCCGGCTTTCTGAGAACGGCCTGCAAGCCGAGGGGCGCGGGTGGAAGTCCTCGACCCCCTGGCCCACCCCGCCCCAGCCAGCCTCCCTCTGTAGTAACCTCCTCCCTCCCCCTGAGCTGTTGCTTCGGGGGCTGTGGAAAGGACAGGACAGTTAGTTCTTGGAGGGCTTGTGAAGGATCGGTGCAAACCATCTGCCTTCTTGGGAGGGGACCCCGAGGGTGGCTTTCCAGGGGTCTGGCTGTAACTGGAAGGTGAGACAGCAAGACACTTCCCTGGGGAAGAAATGCGAATAAACTATACATAGGACCTCAATAGCAGTAAATATTATAGAGCTGTTAAGCGGCATGTTGTCTGAGGGGCCTTAATTATATGGGGGGAAGGCACAGAGATAGAATATTTAATGGATAAAAAAGCAAGTTTCAGGATAGAATTGTCCTCGTCAAGCAAAAAATGTGTGTATCTGGAAAGTGAAATATCGACATGTCCATTGCGGCCACATCTGGGTGGTAGAATTATGGGTGGTTTAAAATTCCTTCTTTGCTTTTCTCTTCTCTCAGTTTCTCTTTTCTATGACGAACACATTAACTATTAATCATGGAAGAGATATTAATGCACAATAAAAATGGAAATAGTAGAAGAAGTATACTGGACAAGTTGGGTGAGGACATGCAACCAGAGAATGTTCCCCGACCTCACACCCTCCTCCGTCACCTCTGTCCTCTCCACCGCCAGCACCCAGGGGCTCATCTGCACAAGCTAACATTTCATGACATGTTGGCTTATGTCTCTGATGGTTTTTCGGATGCATGTCCTGTTTCCCCAGGACGATGTCTTATTTTTCTCTTGCACAAAAACTCCCACCCTGAACCACAAAGCGTAGAGCTTTACACACACCAGGTTCAAGATTGGAGAGTCAGTGTAGCAGGGCCGGAGCCCATGTGAGGATGGAGGGAATGCTCACAGGTGCCGGTCAAGGGGCCCGAGATGAGGGTAGATGGGTAGGTAAGCAATGCTGGTTCATTCCTGACTTTGTGTTCCCTGGGGGAGAAGTGAGGGCATCTTCCGAACCACATTTTAATTTGAATGGAATCCCAGACTTACATCACCTGAGAAGTCACTAGCTACTGCCCTGGTGGGCGACTCTAGGGCCAGTTCTGTGAGGAGCCAGCTGGTTCTGCTCCGAAGAGGAGCCATTTTTTCAATCGACTGTTTATAACAAGACAGGAAGTTGGAGGGGAGAGGGCTCTTTAGCTCTCTGAAGAAGGGGCCCCCTACAGTGGGTAGGGCAAAGCCTGGGCTCCACGAGATCCAGGCTCGGTCGCCCATTCTGCTACCCATGAGCTCAGGGAGCGTGTGTAAATTTCCTCTTCCCGAGTCTCACTTTAAGGGGGTGAGAACAGGCGTCTCGGCTCACAGCGTGTGTTTTACACACGTCGTATCCATCGTGCGAGACGGGGCCGGGTGCAGGAAAGGACTCAGCGAACCGGCGATCGCTCTGCGGGACGATTGTGACTGTTAAGCAGAAACTGTGGGCTCCACGGGCTCCCTTGACCCCAGGAAAATGTCACTGAGTCATTTGTACAAGGTTCTGACTTCGAGGTGTTAAGCTCTATTTCGCAAGTTCCTTGCCAGTCTGTGACTCTGTTTGCTTGAGTTTGATAGCTGTCTAGCACAGTCGCGTTTACATTCAGACAGCACTTTTCTTCGAGAAACTCGAGAGGCTTTGCGGACAATTATTCATTCGTTCTTGCATCCTGAGAGAAGAGGCAGGCGGACATTCTTTCGAGTCTGACGAAATGGAGAAAACCAGGATCAGGAAATCCAGGCGCATTTCTTGTGCCTTAGCCCCCGCGGCTGAGCCCCTGGATGGAGGGCGTGTGTCCTCTTGTACGGCCTGCTCCCGTCTCTACCAGGGTGTCATCCCAGACCCGTGGGAAGGAGCGAGGGGCTTCTAGGATGAAGAGGCACCTGGACTCACTCCACAGTAGAGCGGGAGTGAGGGGCCTCAGTTCTCGTGGGCCGCCCCAGGCGGGCCCTGCACCCTGCGTCTTACAAATTCCTCTCAAATCAGTATCGCTGTTTCTCCATTTGTCACGTCCTTGCCGACCCCTGTCTGGGGCTTTTCTGCTAACTTGTAGGAGGCTTTTCTCTTTTGAATATTTGGAAAGGACTTTTAATTTTCTGGCCTCATGTCAGGTTGAAGGGACTCCCCTTAAGGAAAGAATCCCCGCCCCCCCCCGGCTGAATTTCCCTGGGCCTGGGGGTGAAAGGGCAGGGAGTGGGGCACAGTGTCTTTGAACTTGAGTGGGAAAAATTTCATCTTTATTTTCACTAGCCTTTCCTGAAATTAGGACTTTTTCAGCTGTCACTGTAGATGCCTAGCCATGTTAAATGAAGCAGGACCTGCGACTTTGCCAACGATAGAGATCATAGATATTTTTAGATCGCATTGCATATTTCTAGTTATGATTCATGCCCATCACTACATCAGAATTATAGTCGGTATTAGATCAGCTGCTAGACCGTGACATTTAATGGGCTAATTAAGAAGGGTGTATTTTACTATCACAAAAATTTAAAAATATGTTATAACTGAATTTTAGTCCCAACACGTTTCCTCCGTAATTCTATGTGTTTTATCGAACGACTGTAGAAACGTGGTTGTGAAAAGGGAGCACCTCGCCTTGTGAAATGTGCCCCAATTAACCCGAGCCCCGGAGCCCTAGGCGGGCCTCTGATTCTCTCACGCCCCCTCCCGCTGCACCTCAGGTCGTCGTCTGACATAAGGCCGCTTGCCCCAGCCTCGGCCTCCCTTTCCCTGCCAGGGATCCCTTCTTTGGACCCTGACCTGGGGCCATCTGTCCGTTCCTCTGACTGCCTGCATCTGTGCCCCGGAGAGTTGTGCCAAGCTCTGGTCAGCACAGTTGGGAAGGGCAGAAAGGAGCTGAGCCGCCCTCCGTCAACGCCATCACGTCTCCACCTTCGTGGGGTCCATGGGTCATTTTGCCGAGGTGACCTGGCCCCCATCGATCGGACTTGGAATTTCTTAGGAGCTTAATGTCTGAAAGGGCAGGGCTTAAGTCAGGGGGCAGGAGCAGGTCTCGTTCTTTGCCGACGTCCTCAGGCAGAGCTCGCCCGCAGCACGCTGCTCAGTGAAGAAGGAAGGAAGTGTCACCGCATGAATAGTCCTCCGATGCCTTTGTGCAGCTATGTGAAATTTGAAGGGAAAAATCCATTTAGAGAGCCATCACCTCATACTATACAATAAGAGACATTCCAGGTCAATTAAAAATTTTAAGTAAAAAATTAAATGTTAAGGAAACTAGAAGAAAACATAGAGGATTGTTTATTTGAGATAAAGAAGGATTTTCGAAGCTTAAGGCAGTGGGTGGAATCACAAAGGAAAAGATTAATTGATTCGACTAATCCCAAATTAAAAGCTACTGTATTAAAAAAAAAAAGAGAGAGAGAAAAATGAAGAGTAAATTGGGATGAGCATTTGAAAATATATTGTTGAGGTGCTGGGGACTCAGAGGTCAAAATATCACTTTACTGGTGATAAAAAAAAAATAGATTAGAGTCTGTGGTTTAGGTTTGAGGCTGTAGTGGGTTTCCTCATTACTTTACCCCAGAAATCAAGTTGCCTGTCTTGTTCCAGGCAGAGTGAGGTGGAGCCCACCTGTGTCAGTTTATGTCATGGCAGAGAGCAGGTCCCAGAGAGACAGAGACGGAGAGACGAGTGACTAGTAACGGGTCAGGAGCCATCAGGGGACCAGTTGAGAATGCTCCTTCTCTAACTGCTTATGAGTCGGAGAGCCGGAGAGGGAGGGAGCCGTGAGTGTCCCCAGGCAGGGGTTCTTCAGTTCCCGGTGCCGTGGGCCACCCTGACGACCTGGTGACGGCGAGGGGCTCCCTATTCACAATCACGTTTTTACAGTGTTTGATAAAATACATAGAATTACGGAGGAAACATGTTGAAGATAGTGGTGTCTTGGGTGGGACAGGACAGAGTGATCCCCGCAGAGTCAGAGACTGAGGCGGCGTTAAGTGAGTTGAGGCCTCAGGACAGGCCCAGGGCTGCTCGGCGCACGTCTGTCACCAACAGGTGCTGGCTACCGACTTTGGGCTTTCACCCCACGCTCCCCCAGACTCGAACTGGAGGATGGACAGTGGAGGGCACTGTGCAGTGGCCCTTTGGCATGTGGGACCCGCCGTGAGGAGCGTAGTGTGATGGCCAGCTCCGCCCTGCACGTCTGCCGAATAGCCCCAGCACCCCAGCCCACGGGGCCCAGGCCCACGTCTCTCCCTGCGGACGGCCTCGGCCTTCGGGCATCACACACCCTGAGGAGGACCTGCCACCACGGCCTGGTCAGTGTCCAGCTCTGTCTTCTCCCGCCGCCCTCCCCCACGTCCAGCCCCCGGCCGGCACGTCCCTGGGCAGAGGCCCAGCCCCGGACGCTGAGACTCATGACTCCTTTGTGTTCTGCATGAGTCAGATGACCTCCGTCCAGCACAGTCAGCTCCTTTTGATCTACTTCTCATTTTTTTATGTTTGTGTGTCATCACCCCGTTTTGGTTTTTAGGGAGTCTCATGGTGCATGTTTCTAAGCTGAGAATGACCTCCAGTCTGAGAAATATATGTCCAGCTGTAGAATATTCCTGCAGATAAATAAATCCAGGGCAGCGACACAGAACCTTGTCAGAGGGGCCCCAGACGAGGGCAAATGTGGGTTTCCCCACACATTCGGCAGGTAGGCTCCCCCGGAAGTGGGGGAGCAGGGAAGGCCTGTCTGAAAGCATCTCCATTGGCTTGGCTCTCGTCTGGCACATGCACGTCTGGGCGTGTCTGAGCATCTACAGTTGGTATCGACGGGAGGGGGCAGGGAGGGACAGCGAAGCCCCCTCTTCTCCCCAATTCTCAGACTGTTTGTGTGGCTCCCCCCGCCCTGCACATGGACCCCCACAGGCGGCACCACGGACGAGGGGTACACGCGGCCAGAGTTGTTATTCCCAGAGGGAGGCTTCTCACCTCGGCGCCCTCGACAGGTTTCAGAAATCAATGCAGTGCCACGCCAACCTCTCCACCGTCCAGGGGTCCCCTAGCCTCGCTGCTCAGCCACCTGCATTCACACACGGCTTCCTCAGTCCCTCTAGTGGTCGCTGACCCGGATGTCACCATGGACCACTCCTCCCTTGGCCCGCTCTGCATATTCTCGCTCGCTCCAGCTCGCTTCGGTTATGAAAGGCCAAGAGACAAGCTCTCCTTCACCCACGCTGGGCTCCTAGAAAGCCACCTGTCCCCGCCAGACGGGACCTCGGAGCAGAATCTCAGTGCGAAGCACGCATCTCCCCCGCGTGCATGTTGAGAATGGCCCTTCCACCTCTGAATGCCCAGGCCCCGGTGTGCGCGAGGCTCGGCAGTATGACCGAGGATCACCGCGGTGGCTCTGACCTGCTGAGCACCTGTCCTGAGGACCAGGCCAAAGAAGCCACACTGACAAGCTGGGGGTCAAAGTAGAAAGGCCGGGAAGAGGAGTGACCTCCAGACCCGTGACGCGAGGGGCTGTTGTCTGATTCAGGGCAGAGCGGCCCCGTTTGGGGACAGAGGCTCTTAAATGGCACGTGACAGGAGTTATCAAGTCACTCAAGGATGGCCGAGGGGAGGAGGATCAGACTTATTTCTGATAGTTTTCGGTTCGTGTGGGGAGGGGAGAGATCAGTCCAGTAGTTACGAGTTACAGCGAGGCAGTCCTCAGGTCAGTGTTGAAGAATTCTTCGCTGACAAGCTGAGTGGTTCCGAATGGGTCATACCGTGTCACGCGTGAGGGAGCGTCCCACCGCTGGAGGAGTTCAAACAGACGGCAGACCCTGCAGAGGGCTTTCTGCGTCGAGCGTCATGGAGCGGAGGTCTCAGGCGCCCGCCCAGTCCAAGGGGCAGGTGGGGAGGTGACATTCAGAGCAGCAGGACACTGCGGACCCCCACCGCGAGCTGCGACGTTGCAGCAGTTGGGGTCACGTGCGAGGCAACGCTCTGGACCGACCCAGAAGGATAAGAGAAGATTTCTTTGCCATAAGAGAAACTTTACAGAACTTAGAAAGACAAAACAAAAGATTAGATTTCTGGATTCCTTCATTCATTCTTCCATTCATGTCACAACACACGGAACTTTACACAAGAAACAGCGAAGGTGACATCGATCCTGCCCAGGTGGGGCGGCGCGGACTGTGAAGTTGAGCGGACCATGGCAGGGTATTTCAGAGAAATGAGTCTGCCCTGGGGAATTGGTTCTGGAGAATTTGCCCCCATGCAAGGCGCCCAGAGGGACGGGAAACGCCTAGCCCCGTGTGCAGACGCACCTTCCCGCCTGCCCAGAGCATCCGGCCTGAGGCATGCACGCCCGTCGCCCGCACCCCGGCTCAGCCGCGGGACGGCCCGAGTAGCAAAACCATGTGGCGTGAAGAAGCGTGGCCCCGTAAACGCTGGCCAGGAGGATCTTGTCCCCTACGACTCCTCGTGCAACTGAGGACGACATTCAGTGCTTGGTTCCTGGTCCTTCCCTTTGGTCTAGATTGTCCTCTGAAGCCAACATGACTGCCGGTACTTTCTCAGTATTGCTGCACCGAGACCAAACCTCCCGTGGGCAGTAGGAGACTTTTTCTGTCCCCATCTCTCCCATGATCCTTCAGGTTCTTTTTCTTCCCAGCCAGGCACTTTAAAACCCCACTGCACCCCCCCCGCCACAAGCCCCCAGAGGTGAACGACACGGTGCCCCCAAAACGGGAGGTAAGTGTCTTCCGAGCTTCGGTGGTCCGCGTTGTCTCAGGGCTGCCTGCCGCGGCCCTCCTGTGTGCAGAAGTCAGCAAGCGGGTCTGGCCCCTCTGGGGGACTTCGTGGGGAGGGCATCGGGGGGGCACCTGGGCTGGCTGCTCTCCCTGCGGCCTGGGCAGGGAGGGGATGGGGGACCCAGAACAAATGAAGAAATCCTGAACCACTCTGCTGAAGGGCCTGGCACACGGCCATCCAGAGAAACTGCCACTTGCCGGCTTCCGCTCACGGGCCCCAAGGCCTCTGCCATCATGGAAAGTTTCTGCTCTTGTGGAAAATCTCCAGGAATGCAGAACTACAAGAGTCCTATTTGTGCCGGGCTGGAGGATGCTTGTCTGGCCACCTGACAAGAAAGGATTTGCTGGTCGGTGACCGGATCCCAGGGAATGATCTAACATGCGTAAGAGGAAAAAACAAACTGCTCGTCACACAACACGGGGTCCGTAAAGACTGAACCTAGCACGCAGCAAGCACCCCGAAATACGAGTCCTCCTGGGCAGTGAATTTGGTGTGAAAGTGGGCATGTGTGCAGCTTCTGGGATTCCAATAATGATCCTTTTCTTGACTTGGGTTCTGGTTATACGGGTGTGTTCAGTTTGTTAAAAAAAAAAAATCGTTGGGTTGTATATGTGTGATCTCTGCGTTCCCCTTCGTGGGTTATACTTGAATGAAAAATCACTAAAAGTTTTTTTTGTTTTTTTTTTAGTGTTGCCCGTTACTGGTGAATAGTCTGTTCATTCAGCCAGGGTCACCTGTACGTGAGTTAATTAAAGCACTTACTCGAGAGATTTAAATTTTAAAACGTTTTAAAATATTCAGGAAATCAAAATTTTGTTCCAGTATTTTTCATGGGCTTCCTTAGCCTGGAAGTAGAGGGTGAAAAAGGCAAAAAAGAAGAGGCTCTACTATACAACAGTACCTTCTCTTTATTCTTTGTAATACATCATAATCTTAATTACATAGTTATTTGTGGCGATGCGTCTCATCGCACTGCTGAAACTGGGACGTTCTCCCTCCATCTCCCTGGGAAACCCACCCCCCCCCCCCCCCCCCGCCATTGCCAGCCCCCGCCTTCCTCCTCTTACGCTCACCTGTCACCTGTCGGAGGGTGTCCGTCGGAGGCCCCTCCCTACCTTGGCAGGTGTGAATAAAGCTGATTTCTAAACCTAAGCGTTCTTCAGGGTCCCTCGCCCACTGGCTGGCTTCCGGCTCCCTGGCTCTGAGTCACGGGTCCTCGAACCCAAGCGGAATCGGTCTTTAGGGCCCCAGCTTCTGCCCGGACTCTCTCCTGCCTGGTGCGGGTGAGAACGCGGCTGCTTGTTCCGGGGTTTCCTTGCCCACGAATCCTCCCTGTCTGGCTTAAAAGAAAGACCCCTCCCCTGCCCAGTCCAAACTTACTTCAGTGCTTTGCCCTAGAATGTTTAAAAAAACAAAAAAGCCCTGCAGGACCCCAAACCATGTGAGTGTTTTAACTGTCGTGCTTGTGATAAGAAAGCGAATGTCTCCAACGCCCCAGGGAAAAGAATCTTCACCAATCAGGTGGTCTGCTTCCTACAAAACTGAAGGTGTTAGTTGATGGCTCGTTAAGAATCATTTTTAGTGAATAATAACCATTGATTGCCTCTGGAGTAACCTCTCTTTCAGTTGCATCTACTTGTTTCTGGAAATGAAGTTTCTCGGTATTTGCACCTATGAAAAAAAATAGGAACATTGGCTTTCGCTAGCAATGAGTAATTTTCATCCAAGAATACATTAACAAAGTGAAAAAAATAACCTCTTCTGTTTCATGCAGATATATATTTGCAATTCAATTTTACTCTGTTGAATATTCATTAAAATTTGTAATATATTTTTTTTGACTTATAATTGTATAGAAATACTATGGAGAATAATTCAATTTAAAATAGATTTTTTTAAACTAGAGCCTAGTGCTAGTACACAGAACAAAATTTTAAATATTTTTAAGTGAGAAAATTATGACAGAATAATCAAAACATTTTGAACCATAAATTATTTTACGTTTGTATAAAATTCTGTGGGGGGGGGGATTAAAATGAAATATTTATTTCAGGGAGAAAAGACAATGTAAAATTTCCAACTATTAAAAAGGATCTGTTGTTGCAGTTTTTGAATATTTAATCACTATAATATTAAAAGCCAGATGAAAATAGCAAAAAGGACGATACAATAATTACGTGTTTCCTGAGACTTTCCTTCATGAAAAACACCTTTTGTTTAACTCCACCGAGGATAGTCATAGGAGTTAATACCCTCCGTTAGTTCCACATCCGCCGTGTCTTGGGGTCCGATCTGCTCCATGTTCTTTTCTCTTGAGAATGTGCCCCGTTTCCTTGGTTCTTCGTCTGAGGGTAACTGAACTCCGTGTGGGGCGTTATGGGTGCTATCCTGGGGGAAAGATGGGTTCTGCTATTTCTCTCCATAAAGTCATTTCCCTGGTGTTTAGCAGGTAGCGTCCCTGGCTGGCCTTGAGCGGCAGGCTTTCCCCGTGTGGCCCCTCTGGTCGCCTCTCAGCCCCCCTTTGCTGGCAGCTGGCCACTCTGAGCCCCCTCTGCCCAGGTGTAGCTCAGGTGTCAGTCAGAGGTGTGGGTGGATGGCTTGACGGGTCCCTTCTCTGAGCCTTTCTCTTCCAGAATTTCTTCACTCTCTCTGGTATTTACGGGTTCCTGACTTCACTTTTCTCATTCTTCGGGTCTGAAAGTTTGCAGGATTTGTCATACCTGCTGCTGCCAGGTGTGGGCTGTACTTAGCTCCAGGCCCGAAGCCCCAGAGGCAGGAACTCATTCCTATAATCCATCTTCCCTCTAGAGCAAGTGTGGCTTCCCGTCAGAGTCCGAATGCTCCTCGTTGCCCCCAGGCCCTTCAGGTGGTGGGCTTTGCGTGTTAGGTCCAGATTCTGCATTTGTTTTCTATGTGGATGGATGGAGAGGGTCCCCCAGTAGGGTCTTAGTTCATCATACCTGGAATCGGAACCCGCTTGTGTTTTAAAATGTCGACTGACATGTACGATAAGCGAGGAATGACATCCTTTGCCCATGACAAAAAAATTTGGACATCAACCTGATAGTGTGAAAGGGTGTTCTTTTTTGTCTTTTTTGTTTTTTTGTTTTTGTAACCTTGCCCTAAGGATATCGCATCAGATCCTCTCAGACACCCGGCCCTTGCTCCAGCCACCAGCTCTGCCTGGGTTCTGACCAGTTTCGTGCAGATAAAACCCGAGGCCTCATCTCGTGCCTGTACCAAGTGCTTCTCACTCCCCTTCCTGCCGACCGCAAGGCATGGGGTGCTGTGAGACCCCACGTGGCGAGCACACACGCATGACCCGGAGTCTGGGGAAGTTAACAAGTCTGAGTGAACCTTTGGCAGTGGGGAGACAGAAGCCAGAGGGTAGTTCCCCTTTCTCTTGAGATATGGGTTTCCGGCTTCGCAGAACTGGTCCGGCAGAGTCAAGCGAGGAGTCGTACTTCGGAGAGGCCACTCGGGAGGCACTGTCCGTGTAGGCGTCCCCTCCATCCCTGGCCCAGCGCCTCGTCCCTCATGCTTTTTCACCCCCCAAGTCGGCACGTTATGCAGTAGCGGGACAGAAGCTGTTTCCTAGGGAAGCCAGATTCGGTGTTCTGGGTCACTCAGGTCAAGAAAGAAGAACACGGGCCCCACCTTGAGCCCTGTGGACACAGAGCCAGAAACAGGCTCGTCACATCTGGTTTCTGTGTTCCTGAATTCTGCCACCACTGCCTCTCCGCTGGCAGTAGCTCTAACCAGCCTCGTCTTGCCTGGTCTGAAAACCCAAGTTTTGATGATCCGCTTTGCTCCCCGGGAGGGACTTTGTGTTCCATCTGTGACTTTAGAGGAACAGCATCCTCCAGGCCCGGGCTGTGAGAAGGACCGCTCCCTAAAGACATCGTAGACCCTCAAATCCTAACTCCTCGGTCTTTCTTTCCTCTTTCCAAAAATGTCCCCCTTCCGTCTTCCTCGGGGGACAAAGAGCAAAGCATCTGTGGTAAATGCACAAAAGAGGAGGCTGTACTCAAACTGCTCATGGTCCATGGGACAGGCTCTTTCTAACACCTTAGCTACGCCCTACGCTTGACCAGGTGAGTTTCCACAGGTGAGCTCAACCTTGTGGGCGGGACAGATGGCAGGCCCGGAGCCCATGAGTGACCAGGGAGAGAAGCACATCTCACTACCGTACGAGGAGGAACTCTCCCGTAACTGATGGAAGTGAGCGACTGCCCGTGGATGGCAAGGGCCTTGCCCCTGGAAGTCTCAACACGAGCTGACATCACCACCTGTTAGAACGCTCCGAGGCAGCGATGCTGAGGCCTGAGCCCCCAAGTGCTGAGTGTCCGACTCAGTACTTGCAGGTAGCCTGAGAATCTGCATTTCCGATAAGTGTCACGGTGAGGCTGATAATGCAGGCCAAGGGCCAACCTTTGAGACCTACCATAGCCATGTTCTGATAAGACGCCCCCTGGACAGAGATGCAGGGGAGCTGAGCGGGCAAAAGCACATGCTTTGGGATCAGATCAGACCCGGGTGTGAAGCTCAGTTTGGCCGTGAGAATTTAGGCAGGCTGCCGACCCTTGCCCCACCGGCTGCGTCCTTGGTGGAATGTAAAATTGATAGGATTTACCTCTCTGGGTAATCATGGGGAATAAATATATCGAAAGCAAAGTAGCCATTAATATTGTCCTTCGTTGTCTGCTGGGAAGGCCGAATGCGCCCTCCCGGGTGGTTGCCATCACTTTCTGGCTGTCTTTACGAAGAGAATCAAGCCCCTTCTTTTCTGGGGTGCAAACACCTGTTTCTGGAGCAGAAGCTGTGCCCCCGTCCCCAGCTAGCCTGTAGACACTGCACGTGCCAGCAAACTGTGCAGGTGCCATTTGTTCCTGACGGCACCGCGTATCGGCCTGTAAACATCGCCTCCACTAAGCCAGCTCTCTGGAGAAAGGTGACTTCCCCTGTGCTAACAAACACTGTGCTTAAAATAACCGCCCGTCTACTCAAGAACATCAGTATCGACCACCAGCAGGGATCACCGTAACCAAAGGAGGTTTTCTAAAAATAAGAACAAAGTGCCATTTAGGAATCTGCACACAAACCAAATTTTCCCTTCTAAGGGAAGAAGCCAATGAAATAAATCACCTCCTTTTGACAGCACGGGGCTTGCAGGAAGTCCCGGCGCTGACCAGAGAGAGAAACCTCGGCCCACAGGCCTGCGGTTGGGCCCTTCGCGCACGCTTGCCCACTGAGTCTCCCACAGGAGAAGGAGACTCGTGGTTTGCTCCGCGCTCGGCCTCCGTCGGTCAGCGGGTTCGGGCGATCCCCCGCGGGCAGACCCAGCGCAGCTGCTGGAGCCACACCCAGCTGCGCTAACGAGAGCCCTCGGACGGTCCCTCGAAGCCAAGGCTCGCCAAGCCACGATGACCAAGCTCCCGGAGTGCACCAGCTAGAACGCCCTCTCCCCCGGGATCCTCCCCAGCCCCGCGGTGCTAGCCCCCGAGGGCCACCTTCGCCCTGACGGTAGCTCCACGGAGATGGCAGAGGTGCCGAGTGATGTGCCCACAGGCGGCCTTGGAGGGCAGCGTCTCATTCAGGCAGCTGTCACTAACGGTTTGCGTCCCGGGCTGAAACCTAAAGAAGCAGTAGCAGGTGTGCACATTAATGGAGCATCTCCTGTGTGCTGAGCACCTCCAGTCGCTACCTGTCACAGGCTGATCTGTGTCCCCCAAATGCATACGCTGAAGGCCTAACCCCCAGCACCTCAGAATGACTGTGTTTGAAGACAGGGCCTTTAAAGCAGTAATTAAGGTAAAAGGAGGTCACGTGGGTGGGCCCGAAATCCAGTTTGACTGGACGCCTCATGAAGAGCGGATTAGGACACAGACACACTCAGACCCTCGGCCAAGAGGCCACAAAAGCAACCCACCCTGCTGACGCCGCGGTCTCCGACTTCTAGGCTCCAAAACCTGAAAGAATAAGTTTCTGTTGTGTGAACCACCCCATCTGTGGTGTTTTGTTACGGACGCCCCAGGGAACTGATATGCTACCTCCTGGGTTTCTAGATCTCCGTAAAAATAGGCATAATGCTCATTTTCGAGCGATGAATCAGGCTCAGAAAGGGAATGTACCTTCACAGAGGCCACACCGCCAGCCAGCGGCAGAGCCAGCGTGTGTGACTCTGAACTCTCTCTCCACACCCCGCCTCACATCTCCTGGGGGCCGCGGGGGTCCAAAGGCACAGCCCGAGCGGGGTTCCTGGGTCAGATAAGGTGCAGATAACTGCAGTATTTATGGAAAAGCACCAAAAAAACAGCTTCCCCTTTGAACCATGAGGCTTTTAACCCTAAGGAAATTCTCATGCTTTTTTCAGCAGAGGAGAATTCACCGTGTTTTCTGGGTTCAGAAGACGCGAAGACCAGTAATGGCTTTTTAGCTGGAACATCTCCCGGAGAACGCGCTTCGTATCTGCGGGATCCGGAACCAGTTACTGTCCGGGAGTAAAAACACTTAGTTTGCAAACTGCGAGATTTAAATGTGCGAAATGTGTGACCTCCTTTTGCTCTCCTAAAACTCAGCTTCTCTTTCCCGCCTCCGTTCTGCCTTGGCAGAACACTCGATCAGCAGAGGCATCATGGCAAAGGGTGGCCCTGACTCTCAGAGTCCCGCTCCTGACACCATCTCGGCCCGGCAATGCTCCGGCAGCACTGGGAACGGGCCGGGCAGGATGGCGGGTCAAGCGGGGCAGAAGCGAGGGAGAGGGGGAAAGCCACACAGGAACGAGAGGAGACGAAAGCGAGAACACAGCCAGCGGCCCGGGGCGGGGGCAGTGCTTCGGAAGAGGGGAGGTGAGGAGGATCATGGGATAGAAAAGAACGCTGGCGGGGGGGGGGTGGCGGGGGCTGAGGGGCCCCGCAGGGCATTAGGCCAGGAAGGATGGGGCCAGGGACTGACAGGGAAGAGATGGGGTGGAGAGAGATGAAGGCCAGTAAGAGGCAAGTGCAGTAACCCGCACTGGTGCTGGGCAGCGGTTCTCAGATTTGAGTAGGAATAAAGTCACTTGGATGCTTGCGACACCACGATCCCTCCTCCCTGTGCCAGAGTTCTGACTTCTTAGGTCCCGGCAGGCCCCGGAAGTCTGCTTTTGTTTTGTGTTGTGTTTTTCCAAACGAGCAGCCCAGGGGCATCTGATGCAGGTGGCTGGGTGTTGTTTGCAGGGCCCCTGTGGCCCATCACACTCTGAGGCAATCGCCCTCAGGAACGGCCATTCTAAGTGCTCGACTTCGGGACTCAGCCGCCTTGTCCCACGCTGGCCTCCAGTGAGCGGCCGCTTCTGCCTGCCAGGCGCCTGCGGGGGTCTGGGGGAGGCGGGTCAGCAGGTGCTTTCAAAATGACAGGGTTCCATCTGGAGTGTGGAAGGTCAAGTTCACCTGCCCCAATGACCCTTCCATCCAGAAAGACCCGTCTATGCTCCTGAACTCTGCTGCCCACCTTGGGCCAGCTGGAAAGGCTCTGTTCAGACTCTGAAACCTCACCCCAAGCACCTTCCTCCTCCAGCCCTCGGCGTGAGCCAACAGAAGTGCTTCGCCTGCTTAAAGACAGGTTTTAAGAATCGGTTTTATTCCTTATGACCTGCTCTAAAGTTGATCCCAATGTTAAACTACACGTGCGATATTTTATGCACACCTTTCCATTCGTGTATTTCTGATTCCTTGCGAGGAAGGTTATTTGTGTTTCAAAGCGTATGCAAAGCCGAGAAGTCAAGATCAAGGTGTCATCAGGTGTGGCGTCTTCCAAGACCTCTTTCCTTGGCTTGCAGATGGCCACCTTCTTGCAGTACCCTCAGATGGTCTTTGTATTGCAAAGGAATGATGTGGTGTCTGTATACACACACATGTATGCGGGGTGTGTGCGTGCGTGTGTGTGTGTGTGTGTGTGTGTGCACGTGCACGCGTGCGTCTGGGATAGAGTATTGTTCAGCCATAGAAAATATGAAATCTTTCCATGTGGAGCAATGTGGACAGAACTCAAAGGCATTACACTAAGTGAATAAATCAGACAGAAAAAGATAAATACCGTATGATCTCACACATATGTGGAATTTAAACACACCAAGAAACAAAACGCAGCTTACAGATGCAGAGAACAGAGCGGCAGTCGCCAGAGGCAGGGGAGGGCATGAGCGAGAGGGGTGAAGGGGTGCTGAGAAGCTTCCAGGGAGCCAGTGAATGAGACCTGGGGTGTGGTGCCCAGTGTGGTGACTACAAGTCATTACACTGTGCTGCGTAGTTCAAAGCTGCTAAGACAGCAGATCTTTTTTTTTTTAATTGTATTTAAATTAGTTTCAAGTATCCAGTACATTGAGTAGACCAGCTATCTAGTTCATAAAACGATCCCCCCAATTGCTCCCTCCCTCCCCTGGCCCTCCGCCTAGCCATCATATTAATGCTGACTGCATTCCCTCTGCTGTGCTCCCCATCCCCGTGACCAGCAATCAACTACTAATTGGTACTTCTTTAATCCTTCACCCTATTCTCCCCAACCCCCCCCATCTGTCCATCACCAAATTATGCACTATATTTGTGAGTCTGTTTTTGATTAGTTTGTTCTTTTTGTTCCTTAGATTCCTCATTTAAGTGAAATCACATGGTATTTATCTTCCTCTGACTTATTTTACTCAGCATAATAATCTCTAGGTCCATCCTGTCATTGCAAAAGGTAGATTTCATTTTTTTTTAATGTCTGAGTACTATTCTATTGTATATATGAACCATAATTCCTTTTCCAATCATCTGTTGATGGGCATTTAGGTTGCTTCCATATCTCGGCTATTGTAAATTGTGCTGTAAGACAGCAGATCTTAAAAGTCATCATCACAAGAAAAAAATTTTTGTGACTGTTCTTGTCTAGACAAAATAAATATTTTTTTCATTAAAAAAATGTCAAGGTGACAAGAGAGTGTGTTCTTGAAGGCTTGAGAACTATTTCAGATCTTTAAAAAGACAGCCAGTGGAATAAATAATTCTCGAGTGTGTTCTGGTTTGAAAAAGATAATGAAAACATTTAAAAATATTATCGGGAGAATTCGGACGTTCAAATGTGGCCTCGGTAGTGGATAATATAGTTTTCGGGTTAGATTTCCTGAATGCGGTGTTTATATTGTCGTCCTGGAGGATGACTTCCTTGCTCTCAGGAGACTTGCACTAAGATATTAGGGACAACAATATTGAGTTCTCTGGGAGAAGAACTCTTAGAAAAGGTCGCCCCCAAAATCATCGCATGAATGCGCATGATGTAGAAAGAGAAAGCAAATGTCAATAATCGTGAATCTCGACGTAGGGCAAAGGGTCAGTGGGGTTTGTTGTGCTGTGTTTGCAACTTTTCTGTAGGTTTGAATTTTTTTTTAAATTCAGAAGTTGGAAAAAATATCAACGAATACAAAGGATAAGGGCCATGTACCACACTCATTGTTTGTATCAACATGCCCACCGTGTGCGGGGCCTTCTCTTCTGCTGGCTAAAGCGACGCCCCTTATTACCCACCCTAGACAAGGCTCATTGAGGTGAGATGACCTTCCCAAGGTCGCAAAGGATTAAATGAAGTTAAACAAGCCAGAAAGCCAAAGGTTCCAATGCCATCGCCAAATTTCCAGAACATTCCTGCTTCCCTGAAAATATCTCCTTCCTCTTGACTGAACAGGAAAACTCAGATGGAGGGTTCTGCTCCTTTTTATATCATTAAGTGGTCTGTCGTATAGATTAAAGGACTAGCCCAGAAAAGGAACATACAGCAAAGTGGAGCTGGGTGAGCTGGGGGTGGGATTCAAGGTGAAACTCCCTGGCATCTCCCTTAGGCTCCCGTGGAGCCTGGCCAGGGGGCGAGCGAGAAGAGAGATTAACACTGCTATGAATAACTGCCATCGGCCACCAGCTCAGGGCGGATTGGAGCAGGGCGCCTCTCAGACGTCAGCGCCTCCCGGCTGCACAGTTTGTCTCCCTTTACGTGTGACCCGTGTGTCATCCTCCACGAACCCCAGCGATCCCGCCCCTCTGGGCCCGTGGTCAGCTCAGGCCCTTCGGGCCCAGTCCTGTGCCTGCAGCAAGTCTCACGGTGACTTTTAAGACACGGAGGAGACCACACTGGGGAGGTAGCCCTGGCAGGCCACCGTGGAGTGCTCTGTAGGACTGTTCTCTGCACTTGCTTGGCCTGGAGGAGACAGGGCTGGTGGAGGTGAGATTGTTTCCTCACCGCCCCTCAGTGAACCAAATGCAGCTCCCACCTGGGCTCGGGGCGAGCTCTTCTCTCTGCTTCTTTCAGTCAGAGGTGACCGCTTTCTAACTGTGCGTTTGCAGCTCATGGCGTATGTTTTTTTGTTTTTTGTTTTTTGTTTTTTGTGTTTTTTTCACGTGTCATACATCACATACCAGTTTTGGAAACTCTGTTAGCGTTTTCGGCTAGCCTTCCTTATTCTGGAAGAGACCCCCTGCTGTCCTAGGAAACAGAGTCTGGTCTCTGCTGAGTTTTTGCAATCGCAAGGTCTTGTCAGAAACAGGGCGCCTGATACCCCAGGACCCCCCTCCAACGGAAAGGCACGTCGCAGGGAGGACGGTGGTGCCGTGGGAGCTGCCAGAGGCTCTGGAAAGGTGCATTGGTAGAGGAATCTCCGACCCGTAAGAGCCCATGGCATTTCGCGTGGCCGACACACAAGGTGGCAGTTCTCCCCCTGCTTCTGCCCGGGGAGGAAAGTTAGGCCCAGGAATGAGAAGAGGGTGGCCCGGTCAGCCCCCTCTCCCGACTTCTGCCCTGCACGGTCCCCGCTGTGGGAACACAAGACTTAGGGCCTGTCACAACCACCGTCACGAAGGGACGCGAGCCCAGTTCCGCCAAGCGTAGCTAGTGTCTCTTCATTAAGTCAGGGTGCGAGGGAAAATAATAAAGCCTATGGCTCTTTGCATCTTAATTCTAGAAATAACTTTATTTTCATTTCCTGCGGTGAGCGAGGCAGGCGTAGAGATACAGAAATAAGTAACGCACGGTCCTTTCTCTCTCTGGAGAGTGGAGATGAAGCTTGATTGAAGCCATAAACCCTTAGAAAAGGAGAGATGGACAGTCCAGGAAGATGAGATGTAATTCACTATGCCTTCGGCTAGCTGGTTACAGATGGGTTAGCTCTCCGGCTGCTTGCTGTCATCAGAGTTAAGGTACCAGTAGACTCTGGAACTGTCAGGATTAGAAACTGACCCTCCTCGTGCTTCGGGCTGTAGAGGAAAAGCAAAAATCCAGGCATCCGGTAGGCGGTCGATCGTCCCACCGATGAGAAAGAGATTTCTCATGCCAACCAAACTGACAACGTATTTCTCACTGCTTTGACTCCTTCTAGCCCCAGACCGCTAAACAGCTCAGTGACTTCTAGTCCTTTCCATGTGTCTTAAATGCCCATTGTTCTCTTGAATTAGTTAACATTTTAATTCAGTTTGAACATCAGGCAGTGTTCACGAAAAAATTTTTAAATGAGATACCAAATAGATTTTCCGCTGAGATCTAATTCTCCTTTTTTCTTCCTTTGATTTTCTGAGCGTCAGGTGAGCTTGACGAATAGAACAGTAGGTCTCTCTGGCCAAGCAGCTTCCAACCACAGTGAGAAACTCGTGTAGACCGAGTTTCTCTACAGATGAGCAGATGAGACTTCAGAAACTTATTAATTGCTTCCTTTGTTTGTGTGTAGCAAGCTACATAGTAACCAACACGCATATACAATGTGGTCATCCGGTGAGCCTTCCGGCGCCCCCTCCGTGCCTCACTCTCTGCGTGTGATTGTATGTAGTTTTTTATTGCACAAAGCAGGACCCCTTTGGGAAACTCAAGACATCCCCCAGACCTGCCTCTTCGTCCTGATAGCCCACAAAGGTCTGCACCTGCGTCTGACACACACAGCCTGTGTTCCTTTGTAAGGGGACAGTAAGATCACCATAATATATCATCCCTGCCTTAGTTCAAGTTAAGCATTTTTATTTAAAATAAAATGACCTATGTCCTTTTGGCCGTAGGGGGTGATCTCTATTTCAAAATTAAGGTGCCCGATTCTTACTGCAGTTCCCCCTCCCCGCTGATGCGACACAGAAGCCAAACGCTGAATGTGTCTACTTACTTTTTAATCCCATTTTAAACACACAAGCCCGCGACTCATTGCAGGCGCACGGGGAAAGGCCTCGCATGACGCTGGTTGTCAGCGCTCCGCCGGGGCTGTGTCTTCAGGCGCAGGGCTGGGTGGACCATGGCACGTGCGTCAGATCCGTCCGTGGCTCAGTGAAGTGCCTTGTGAAGTTTCCCACTTTGCGGAAGACACGTGCTCACCGTCTTCCTCCACTGCTCTCTTCAGTCACAGTGCTGTTCTCGGCCCACGACGGGTGGCCCTGACGCATGTGAGTTCGCACCCAGGAGGAGCGGCAAAGCCTGCGGAGGGAGGCGGCTCTGCGGGCAGCGTGCCCGTCGGCCCGAGACCAGCGTGAGGCAGGCCACCTGTCTCCCCGAGGTGCAGCCTGCACTGAGCTCAGGGCGCCTGGGCTCAACCCCGACTCACACCTGGGACATTGGTGCGAAAGAGGGGTGACGGTTGCTCGGGGGTGCTGAGCAGTCAGTGAGCCAGCATGTAAACTCTCGGGGCCCCCGGCTCTGACGTGGGCGGGTGGACGCTCTGCCATTTCGCTGAGGCCGACGGGTTAGGGGCGTCGGCCCGAGCGGAGGCGCGCGTGACACGTGGGGTTCCGCGGGCAGACGGCTCCTTTTGGGCTTTTCAGACGTGATTTTTCGATGCCCTGGGCTCATATAATTACAGGAACATGAAGAGCGGGAAGTAAAAACTAAGACCCGGGAGCTGTTTTCGCAGGGCGTTGGGCGCATGTGCCGTGGCCGGCCGTTTCCGTGCTGTTTTGCTTGTGTGTGAAAGTTCCGTGCGGAGGTGGCTGGTGCCGCAGGGGGCGTGGGGGCCGCCTTTCCATTTGTCTGGTGACTCCAGCGGGAGAATGTCTCTGCCATGCCTTGTCTTCACTCCCCACAAGTGCACCCGGCCTGCAAGGAGGTGAAGAGCTCGGCAGGTCAGGCGAGAGATGCAGAAGGGGAAGCAAAATGCAAACAGTTGGCAGCTGGTACTGTGCACACCGAGCCCCACGTGGACATTGTCTATTTTAAGCCTCAGAACAACGCCATAAAGGCCTCTCGTTGCCCATTAGCCTCTTTTATGGAGGAGAGCTCTAAAGTCAGCAGCTGTCACCGGCTGCCACTCGGCCGCCCAGCCGGTGTTCCGGGCACGCCCGTTTCAGGATGTACGTACAGCTGTCACTGCCATGCAAACCTCCTCCCACAGGGACAGTCCCAGGGCTTCCCCTCGACCTCCCCTCCCGGATGTGGGTGCCACCCCCTTCCAGGTGACAGGTGCCCTGAAAGTTTGCCAGGCATCAGATGAGAAGAAAGGATGGAACAGGGACTGAGGCCAGCCGTGGCATTGGAGTCAGCCCCGGCCGGGCCGTGGGTGGGACGCCAGGGGAACGAAGCCCAGGGCCGTGCTGGGCTCACGGGAGCTGTGACAGGCTGAGCTGCGTGCACCCCACAAGTACACCCAGGACCTGGGCGGCACCTCTCGCTGTGGGCCACACCTGCCTCCCTGAGCAGCAACTTCCTGACACCTGAGGTCCTTCCCACTGTCCTTTCAGAGCCCAGATGCTCTCGGAGCGCCCCGCCCCCGCGTGGCCTTCCGCGTGCCTCAGGAATGCTGCCTGGCTCATGCTGTGCCAGACACGGCCGGGCTCAGGACCCAGAGGGACCAGGACAGGCTGAGTCGCTGTCCTCCCTGTGCTCACAGACTCCATCACAATGAACCTGGGGGTGGGGGCAGGATAAGCCTACCCTGGACAAGGTCAAGGTCACTGATTTGTCCTTTCACACCTGATTAGAACCCAGCCTGCTGGCCGGTCCCTGGTGTTGAGCAGTAGCCTGGGCAAGTTGCTTGGGCTCTCAGCTGTGAAGACTCAACCCCTTCATGAGTCTCCTAGGCAACCTGGAAATTCACCTACACAGGCCTCACCTGAGGCAGGAATGTGTCACCACCACCTGCCTGGAGCTTCTAGCCGGAGGCTTCAGAGGGAGAGGAAGTGGCTCCAGCCTCCGGTGGTACTTCTCTGGCTCGGCCCCTTTCACGCGTTGACAGGCACCAGGGCCTCTGTAGGTGCTGTCCACATGCTCCAGGAAGGAGCCGCCCACCTGCCGGGCCGTGGGGTCCACTGTCTGGCCTCGGGGCACAATGGCTTTCCCTTGAAAATGTACTGGGCACGGGGAGTTAAATAATCTACCTGGAAAAAAATAATAATTTTCTTGGAAAGGAGGTAAAGTATTATATGTGAAAAAAATGTTAGGAAATAGAATGAAAAATATATGTGAATCTCAGCGATGAAGACATAGGAAGTCAAGTGCGTTTCCGCTCTCTGGCTGGCAGCCTCAGGCGCTGCCCGGTCCCAGGGGGATTTCCTCTCTCTCCCGCCGGCTTTATGCACTGCCCTGAAAAGCGGTCACCTGCCTTAGCAGGGTGTCTAACAGGCCACGTGGCCCTTGGTACCCAACCCAGATCGCTCATGCGGAGACGGTTCCTGGCTGACGATGCTTCGCCTTAATGCTTTTCTCTGTTGTTGTTGACTTTGCTTCGTTGGGAAAGTTATGTGCGTTCAGAAGAAATCGTACTCAGATCCTGAGCGCTGACCTTCTCCTGGGCTCACGCTGTGTGTTCCGACGCGCTCTCGTGATGCGAGGCGGCGGGGCTGGCGGGGGTGGGGGGCAGCTCCCCGTCCGCGGGTGACACGGCCGGGGCTCTGCCGCGTCCTGCATGGCCGGCTTCCACTGGATATCGTGCGTCATGTTTTCACACCCCTCATGTTTACCAAACACTCATCTAGTGAGAAGAGGGGGAAGGCGATGGCTCCCGGCACGAGCCTCAGGGTGATTGGCAGCCGTGGGCTGGCGTGAGCGCCCTGAACACATTTCACCCGGGCTGGGCTGAGCTGAGACGGTCCGTAGGCTCGGTGGATTACATGCATTTTCTCCTTATGACATTTTCCAACTTACGAAGGGTTTATCAAGGGTGACCCCATCCAAGTCAAGGAGCATCTGTGTTTCATGCCATTTGATTCCCTTCCACAATCTCATAGGTAGACACTAAATTCATCTTATGGGCAAAGAAATTTTGATTCAAAGAGGTTACCTCGTGTGGCATCACACAGGCAGCAGGCAGGGGACCCACACTCAGAGGTCTGGCCGCTCCGACAGCTGCGCGCCCCGGGCCACCGCCTTCTCCTGAGTGTCCTGCTTCACGTCTGGGAGAGGGGAGAACCCATGGACTCCCCGCCTCTGGAAGCCAGGGGCCCTCCTGGGGGAGTGCCACCGTGTCAAATAAAATAGGGCCCTGCAGAAAGGTCCCAGCGGTCCCCCTTGAGGACACTGAGGGCTCCTCCACCCACGCCTTTGGCTAGAGAAGAGGGTGGTTGTGGGTGCCGGGTGTGGCTGCCCCTCACTCTCTCCCGCGTCAGCCAGGGGGACAACACACCTTCCTATCTTTGTCTTCGGTCTGATTTGCACTCAGATGGGCAGTGAGGTGTTGGCATTGTAGGGAACAGGAATCTGGAAGTGAGGGCTGAGCCCCCTTTGGAGGAGGCCACCCCGAAATGCGAGGTCTGAGGGGCAGGTGGCTCACTGTTCAGGACGGCCAGCGGCTGAGCTCAGCCATTAAAGATCCCTCATGGAAACCAGAAATGCGCCCACTTCTGGTGGGCGTTTTCAAGATGCCGCGAGGTGAGCAGGAAGCACAACAACGTTGAACCCCAGGCCCGAGGCCTAGGAAGCGTGAGGCAGGTCGAGCGTGCTGAGGTCAGAGCAGGCGAGGTCATCCACCTGCCTTGTGTAATGGCTATGCCAAGCCCTAGTAATTTATATGGCAGTGCCCCGGCCCGTGGGATGAAGGACTGAATCACAGGGAAAGAGGGCGCAGGCTCCTCCCAGTCCGCCAGCCCTGCTTCTGGGCCCCGAGGTCACCTGCCGAGTCCAGGGAGGATCTGTGAGAACCGCCACATTCTGGAACGTGCCACTCAGACTTTCTCTAACTGAAGGCAGCGCCAAACTCTTGGTGGCCTCCACAAGGATGGTTGGGATCTTTCTGATGGGCTTTATGTTGTCGGGCAAAATGCAGCTCCCACAGGTGAAACGGGGTCAACCAGCTAGAGCGAGACGATGCTGGCTTGGTCAACAGGTCCTCCTTGTTCATTCGAGTGGAATAAGGTCACGTGCCTTTCTCAAGGTGACGGGCCCAGACACTGAGTTCTAGCCTGCCAGCCTCCATCCCCAGAGGCGCCGAAGCCTGGGCACCCCAGTGTTCTCTGCCCTGTTGTTCTTCCTCATCCATGGCTGGTATTCAAAAGGGGCAGTATGCCATTGGGGACAGGCCCCAGGATCCCCCGTGATGAAGGCACAGGTGGGTGGGGACAGGCCAGCCCAGCCGGCTGCTCGATCCCGGCGTCTGGGATCATGGTGGGGAGGGGACTGGCAGCTCCTAGGAGAATCTCAGCATCCTGCTCACCTGCTTGCGTGGCCCGGACTCGCTCATGACTCATCGAAGACTCCTCTAAATTCTCATCCACTGATGCATTTGACTCTGTGTGCGCCACATCAACTGGAAACCGAAAACGGAGGTGATTTATACGCATTTCGGCTCACTGTTACGGCACCGTTCCAAAGCGTCTTCCTGCCACCCCAACCGCAAGGTCGTTTTTGAAGCCTTTGAGGACTGGGAGCACGCCATGCTGCTGCGGCTCCCACCACATCCATCGCCGTGCTGAGCGAGGGGTCCGTGCGCAGTCACTACGTGCTTCTGTGGACCCGTCTCACTCTGGCTGGGCCGCTGAGGAAGCTCAGCAGGAGGCGAATCGTATCTGACGATCTCACAACTGCTCCAATGAGAACTTCCCTTTAAAACATTCCTCCTGCAAGTTCTCCTTCGAAGGTCGTTTCGTTGTAGTCATAGTGTTGATCCCAGAATTGCGCACCCCATCCTTGACGTCCGCAATTTGCAGCCAGGCACAGAGGTCTCAGAGGAAAGCAAATGCTCCTCTCTTATTGCTCTCCACTCCAGCACCCTTCCCTTCCCTTCCCTCTGGAAGTGGCGCCACGTGGCTTCTGAGAAGGAGTCGTCACGACATGTCACCTTCCTGTGACTTCTCACGGCACTTGGAATAAAATCCGAGGTCCCCCCACCCCACGGCTCCTGCCCGCTTCTCTCATCTCATTTCCTGATGCTCTCCTTCCCCCAGAATTCCACGGGACCCTAAGGAATTTCTTGGTCCCCCAAGTCTCTCCTCACTGCAGCATCTCAGAGGAAAGCGTTTTGCCCGCCTAGAAAGACAGCCCAGGTTAATTCTTCAAGCCTCACGTCCTGATTTAAGCATGGCCTTCTTCCCGGACCATAAAAATATAGTAGGTTTGCCCCCTACCTTCGTCTCTTTCCTATCTTCTGCATTCATCCTCTGTGGCATTGATTTGAATTCAGAATTGAATATTTTGTTGCCTTCCCAGCATCCCTCCGTAGACCGAAACCCCAAGAGCGTGGACCATGGGAAAGCCTCTGGCTCTCCTTCCTGTTTTCCCGTCTCTGGTCCTTCGTAGAGGCTGAGAAGCTTTTTCTTCCAATCAGAAGAGTGTAGAAACATCTAGCGGCATGGATCACTTAGTTTGGCAGGGGAGGGAGTTCACAGGTTCCCACCAGAAGGATAAGCTGTGAACTGTACCGGGAATGAAGAAAAATGTACAGCGTTCAGGGAGGCATCCTGGTGAGCCCCAGGGCCCAGCTCCAGGCAGAACCGTGTCCCTCTGTCCTAAAGAAACTACTCGAGAGCTGCCCGTAGCTCCTTGGGGGACAGGTTGTAACCTCTGCCAGATGTGGGCCATCTGGTGAAAGAGAAAAGCATTTTATTCCCCACTCACAGAACGCTTCTGTACTCCAGATGTGGTGCTGGGGTGGGGGGTCCCCACACCAGGCCATGCTCCAATACCAGCTGGCTGTCCTGCAAGTCAGCTCAATTCTGACACTGTCTCCCTGGAGGTAGCACCAGATCCCACAGGTTGAGGGCTCAGTCCCACAGGACTGCTACCACTCCAGGTGCTGGTTGCAAGTCCCAGGTGTCCCCTGTGCTTCTGACTGACCAGCTGTGATCTCCTCCTCGGGTCTGAGAGTGTGCTAGAGTGGCTCACTCAGGAACGCAGGTCCCTGCGACCGACTCATTACACAGGGTGCAGAGGTTACACACGAGCAGTGCGGAAGAGACACGCAGGGTCCCTGTCCCTTGTCTGCCGACCTGGAAGCTCTCGGAACTCGCACCCAGGGCTGTTTCAGAGGCTTCGCTCTGCAGGACTGATCTAAATCAGCTGCAGTGAGTCATTGCACCCCCAGCCCCCTCTTCTCTGCAGAGACAGAGGCGGCTGGGAGCGCTAACCCTCTAACTGCTAGGGCGGGAGCCCTTGGCACTCAGCCCCCATTGTGTTTATCCAGGACTTTCCAAACCTGGCCATTTACAAACTCAGGTGTGGCCAAAGGGGCTTGTCCCAAATAACAAAAGACTCTTTCATCTGTATCACTCCCATCGCTCAGGAAAAGCCCAGGGTTTAAGAACTCTGGCCAGGAAGGGGGTGAAGGCCAAACACAGATGCAGGGCATTTCCTACTATAGATCCCAGTATCGCAGCCACCTCTAGGAAAGACCGATAATTCGATAATTGGCTATGTCGTTTTTAAATGGAGGACCTGCCCGGCGGAGGGAGGGAGTCATCGTGTCCCTCTGGAGAGCGTGATGCAGACCAGGAAATGCTCAGCCTCCCTGCAGGCCCGGGGGAGGCCAAGCCGAAGCCCGGCGCCAAGCAGCCCTCCTGTTGCTCACTGGCTGCTGGCAGGGGCCTCGATTAGATTACAAGATTAAGGAGATTTACCCCCTGGTTCAGGCATAATTTTCCAGGGGATGCTAACTCCAGGCGTCCCAGAGCCCAGTGTCCTCAGTGGACCTCAGCCCGGTGCACGTGGACGCGGGAAGCTGCTGCTCCACCGGTCCCCTTGCCTGTGAGTTCTCTGTTCCCAGCTGCGACAGGCACGGCGGTCCCCGGTGCCACCGGCGGGGCCACGCGGTTCCTGGCGGGGACGGGTCCCACGGCGGGCTAGCGGTCCATCCGCTGCCGTATCTCGTCTGCCTGAAGAGCCTAGTGTTTGCATACGAGATTTATTCCAAAATTAATAAGTAGTTAGATTCCGTAGTCATCTCTCACCTGGTGTACCTGAGCGATCTGGGGAGAGTTACTGAGCCTCTGGATGCCTCAGTCTCCTCATCTGTAAAACGGGGGTAGCGTTTTAGTATCCATCTCGTGGAGCAGAGTCAGCCAACAGCTGAGCTCTTGTGCGTGAAGCTCATGGATGTGCTTAGTAACGAGGAGTGCTCGGTCAGCGTTCGCCCATGGTTCCATGTCATGGGTCCCTCGCAGTCAGCTTCCAGAACGCAGGAAGCGGAACTCATTCATTCCGGTGTCCCGGGGCCTGATTGGCACGTGGAAGCGTGCGTGTGGAGCGGGATCAGCCCCGCCCCGGCGCTCACTGGCTGCCGTCGCTCGCTCTGACCTCCAGGGTGCGAATCCCACCGCGGCGGCTGAGCCGTGGTTTCCTGGAGGTGCAGCTTAGCTCCTGCCCCGCGCCAGCAGGCGTGCGCATAGTAGGCGCTTGCTAACTCTTCACAGACCTCAACTGATCACATTGCTTCATCCCAAAAACAAGGACATCACATGGGGTGTGTGTACGAGCCGCCGCGTGCGCGCACTGGCAGACTCCAGCAGCGCCATCCCCTGGCAGCGAGAGGGCGCGTCCGAACCAGCAGAGCCCTGACATTGGGACCGACAGGCAAAGGGGGCCGGGTGGTTCTGCCACAGCGGGGCTGTGCGGAGACCATGAGTTGCCTGTGGGCGGAGGCCTCCTGCACTTCCCAGCGCCGCAGGCAGTGCCTGGCTCGTGCGCCGTGCTGATGCGCATGTCAGACCGATGGCTGTATTCCCGGTGGAGACGCCGACACGGGATCTCCCCTCGCTCCCCGGTGCCCAGCGCAGGCTTGTCAGGCTGCCGCACACGCAGTACAGGGCTCCCGCCCACCCACCCCACTCCACCTGCTCCCCATCCTCGCCAGATCGCACCTCCGTCTTTGCTCGGCAAGACGAGGGTCACACTTCGAAATCCCGTGTGTGCAAAAATAGCCACAAGCGGGTAATGCTCACTTGGCTGGAATCTCTTCTTGGGGCGCAGAAGGCACTGACGATGACTTCTGCCTTCTGTCCGATGGGAGAAGACCCTTCTCTGTCCTTCCTGTTTTCTTTTTTGAACCAGCTCCACCTTAAGTACCAGGGACTATTAGCAGAGACAGACCAGACTGGCCAGAACTGCCAGTCAGACGTGGCCACCTCCTTCCCCGTCCCACATGGGAAAGGAAGGAGCTTTGCTTGGCTTCCCCAACCGTCAATGTCCCCTTTCCAAACACGTGCTGAGTAAGATGCTTTGCATAGCAGAGGAGAGATGAGGTAACTACAGGCGGCTTGAACATAAGGGCGTCTGTATTTCCTGTCCGGGAGGTAGGACAGTCTCAGAGGTGAGGCCGTTGACTTAGACATTGCGTATCGCACTCGGCTCCAGCTTCCTCCCTCAGCCCTGGGACCAGCTTGGGCCTCGCACGCTGCCAACAGTCTGCATCCCTCCATCACACGCCCCCTCTCCCCGTCTTGTTGGCCGGAATCGAACCAATCCGCCCATGCTTAAACAAGCCCTAGCCAGGCGAGGCCACTGCAATGGCCTGGGCCAAAAAGAGTCACCCTCTGGGTTTGGGAGAAGCCCAAGTTCCCAAAAGGAATGTAACCCCTAAGGGGAGGGCCCCCGGAATCGAGGTTTGTCTGAGGGAGAAGGCGGGCCCCACTCACCTGTCTCAGGAAGGAGCAAGTTAAATCCCAATTTGATGCTTAGGCGAATCAAACCATTGTAAGGGTCCTGCTTACTCGGTACAGCCACCCGGTCCAAGAGGCAAAGCCCTTCCCAAGGCATTTACTCAGAGCAGCTGGACCGTCCTTGGCTGTGCAGGCCGAAACGGCAGCACGGCCCCGCCGAGGCCTTCTGCACACAAAACGGGAGAGCAGGCTCGCCGTGACTGCCTCCCGCACCGAGCCACCAGTCCAGGTGGTGTGTGCGTCCCGATTCCCGATGAACGTCAAGGCTGGAGTGGCGACATTTGGCCTCTGTTTCAGTCTCTGTAACGAAGTTTGGCGAATCCAATATAAGTCACAACTTCAGTGGAGATTCTGCTGGGGATTTTTGTAAAGAGTCTTCTGGAAAAACTTAAAATCTTCTAATTCCTTGTGGGGGGGAATATATATATATATATAGTACTTTTACAAAGAGAAATAAGTCAAAAATCTGTTTGGTCCTGAAGATGTATGACTGGATGACTATGAATTTTCCTCCCTGAGGTTTATATTTGACATGAAACTTGACGGTCGAGTTGCCGCTTCCCTTAGCTGTCGGTCGGCCGTCTCCCCTGTTCGTGCTCTGGCGTCTGGCAGGGCCCACGGGCGCTGCTTGTTCGAGTCTCTGTCTTGGCATTCTCGGAAGGGCCAGAGCCGCGTCCTCCCCACGAAGCGCTCCCTCGCCCTAAGGCACGCCTCCCACTGGCCACGGGCCTCCACCCACCGAATGCAAAGGAGCCCACGGCGTCTTTGGCAGCGACACCGGCTCTGTCCACACCGGGAAATCTCTTCTCTGCTTTTCTGCAGAGAGGGCTGAGTGCGTTCTGCTTCTAGCCACGTAAACTTCTGGGCGAGTCTGGAAGAGAAGCGAGTCATGGAGGTGCACAGGAAAGTTATACAGAGCATCCCCCGCCACCCACGGAAAGTAGCCATGAGTTTTCAGAGGGCTGGCTGGCTACCCAAGCACGGTCTCCTCTGCTGTGCCCTGTCGAAGGGACCGAGGCTTCCTCTGCGCGGGGCTTGGCTAGCAGCAGAGGGATGACGTAAGCAAAGCTTCAAGGGGACCGAGTTTCAGCTGCCCCTGCCGGGCAGGAGCAGGTGTCCTCCCGTGGTGCGTGGTATCAGCTGTGTGTGGCCGCTCCACACTTAGGACCTGGGGGCTGAGATGAGGGAAGAGAGGAAGCGTCATATGGGGTTTAAAAACGGGGCAGGCTACGAGGGTCAGCATTCCCACTCCCACTTACCAACCACGTGGCTTGCGTGCGTCGACACCTCTAAGCCACCGTCGCTTATCTCTGAAATGGGAATAATAGTTGCCACTGCACCAAACTGTTGGGTGGAATGCGCCAGGATGAGCTCATAAAGGTGGTGGGATACCGGGGGGGGGGGGGGGTGGGCGTGGGTGGGTTGCTATGGCAACAGCGGCAACCACGCAGGTGGTTATTAATGAGATGGATGACCGCGCGGCAGAGTCCGGTCTTGGGAGGGCTTAGCTCCCTGCGCGTCTGTGTGGCAGGGAGGGGGAGCAGAGGTGTGGGCGAGAAGCTGGGGGCAGGCCCGCGGGTCCCTGGGGAGCGGGAGGAGTGCTGGGTGGGGCCAGCATTGGACTGGACTAGAGGTAGCAGGGAGGGTGGGGGAAACAGCCGCCTGGCACTTGAGTTCCCTCCTGACGTGGCCGAACGAAGTCCACCCATAAAAGTGAGTCATTCTTCTCCCACTGGAAACGCCGGGTTGCTTCCTGTCAGGAGCAGTCTCCCCAGACCCTGGGCGTTACTCTGGGAATCACAGCAACCAGGTCACCTCGGGCACACCCGGCCGCAGCCCGAGGCGCACAGCGTGCTGCAGGGCGGCAGTCTCTGCTCCTGTGAAAAGTCCACTGAAAAATAGGACCCGCTCCGAGCTGGGCCAGCAGCGAGGCTGGAGTCACAGAGCTGGCCGAGCGGCAGCGTCCTTCCAGAAAGATGCCAGCCAGCGCTTTGCGGACCGTGAGGCTCGACTCGCGGGAGGGTGTCCCCTCATCTTAGGGAGAAGAGTGCTCGGCGCGTCGGGAGAGAATCGAAGGGTGTTCTTCCTCCCTTAACAAATATGCACGCAGGGCCTGGGGTCTGTCAACGTGAGCAGCCCTCAGTGAAGAGATGGTCACTCAGGAAAAGGTTATAGTGAAATCACTGCTCGGGGGACATAACCCAATTTACGCCTCATTCATTACACGTCGATGTAGAAAACATTTTCCGGCTCGATTAAGGATTTAAAAGTTGTAAAAAGAAAGAAGAAGGAGAAGCTGCAGCGACTGCATAAACAAGCTGAAAGGAAATGTCCGTGTGCGTTTAACTGATCCCAGGGCAGAGTGGAGAGATCACGCTACGGCCACCCACGGCCACGATGTGTCCCGCAGGAAGCCCGCCGAGCCTGGGCAGGTCGGGGCTGCTCTGGCGGACGGCACCGCTGAGGGCCGAGGCCGAGGCGTGAGAGGTCGGACAGGCCCTGCATGGCCGCTGGATTCTCACCCCTGGTGTCGTGAGCTGTCACATGAGAATCCTAATGGCGCCAGTGCCACCACACGGGACAGGCCTCATGGAAGCTCTCATGGACGTCCCTGCTGAGGGTGGCCTTCCAGTTGTCCCCACAAGGCTAGCCACGTGGCACCGTCTTGGACCCTCCTGGTCGGCCAGCTGATCAACGCTGAGTGACTTCCATCCACAGCAGGTGGAGCAGAAGGATCGAGCTGAGCCCGTGCAAGCCCCTGACCTACAAAAATGCGAACGTAACATGAATGTTGTGTTAAGCCGTTAAATTTGGGGTCATTTGTGATGGGTAGAGAAGGACCTTCTACACAAAGCCTTGGTAGGAATAAAGTAAAGGAACAGCAGATTCGAAACTGTGAACTGCGCCGTGTCGTCATGACCATGTTAAAAGGAAGTGACAAACTAAAAAATATCCTTGTAACACATCTAACCGATAAACCGTTATGAAGAAAATTGCAAAAGGAAAAAATGTGCAAACAACAAAAGGTAGTTATCAGAAAAAAAAAACTTAAAAAGCAAAAAGGGGATGTCAGATCAATTAGAAAAAAAATGAATGCAGATTAGATGACAGTAAGATGCCTGTATCCTTGTTAGATTTGCAACGAGTTTTCAAAGAACTCCCCTTGCCTACCAGAACAATGACTGATGGTCTTTCTGGAGAACAAGTCTGGTGTTATCAATCAAAAGTCTTACACACCCTATGTTCACGTATTCCGACTTCTGGGAATTAGTAGGACAGGCGTGTGGTCAAGCCTTCTCATCACGGCACCATTTATAATAGTGAGAAATCATTAACAAAATGAGAATTTTTGCTAAATTTCAAAGAATTGAAAACAGTGAAGTTATCAAAATCATAGTTTCAAAATTATCCAGCGACCAGGGAATACATTTAGGACAGAACTGAAATGGTGGCCCCAGGCGGGGGTGGGGGTCGGGTCGGGTGGGGGGGGAGGTAAGTTAAAAGTGCACAGGAAGAACAGCCACACCTTTGTTTATGTAGATGGGTGACTATGCAGAGGAGAAGACCTGACGGATGCCCACCCAACGATGAGCCTTGGCCCAGGCAAAGGCTGTTAGGAAAGGGTCATTTCCTTCTTTCTCCTTGTCTGAGTTTTTCTAACTTCCCAACAGAAAACCATATTCATTTTAGAATCGGAAAAAACATTCTTCTTCTAAGTAGGTAATTTTTTAAAAATTCCAAAGCAGCGCCTCCTGCAAAGTGGACCCCAGGGTCTTTCCTGTCCTAAGAGGCCCCCTCAGAGGCCAGGCTGTCCCCCGAGAGGCCTGGCTTCCAGGCCATCCCTGGGAACCCCAAAATGGCAGGGTTGTCTCTCTGTCACTCCTCCCCTCTCCCCGCCACACCTCACCCCCACAGATGTCATGCACACAAGCAAACACTTCTACTTACTTCTGTGAACGTGGAAATCACAGACTGACAGCCCCGGCTACACAGGGTCTACAGGTCACTCACTGTTCTTTGACACACCTCCTCAAAAAGGTGTTAATTTTATTGTAAACTTCCAGGAAGTGAGATTAGACATGCTTTTTCCTTTTGGCCACACTAAGTACAAGGAGAAACCCCCAGCATTAGGTATAAAACAGAAGACTCTGAAAAGCTTAGCTAGTGAGCGAAACACCTGAGAAGCCACACAGCGGTGAGCTCCTCGTTTGTTTGGTTTGGTTTGGTTTTGACTCACGTATCCCAGACCTGAAACAAAGAAGCTGGCCATCTAGAAGGGCCGGCAAGAGCCAGCAAAAAAAAAAAAATAGCTCCAAGAAAAGCCTGTTCCTCCAGAGGCCAGCCCGGTGAGACAGAAAACATTTAGACAATAACTGCTCCATGCCAGCCAAACGCCACAGGAAAAAGCCGCACCCCACCCCCACTTCAAAGCCAAGGGGACCTCCGCTTTTGCCGTAGGGTGATAATGAGGTGCGCCCACCACCCACTGGCGTGGTATCAGCGATGGCCCAGTGAGAGTTAGGACGACATCTGCTAAGCCCGACAGGCAGCCCTCCCCTGCCGCCACGTGGGGAGCCTGTCCTACAGTGATGGGCCGCACCCCCACTCCCCAGTGGGGAGGTGTCACAGGACGCCCAAGGGAGAGTCGGAACCTGCACCACTGCCCGGGGGTGATGAGGACACCCCGCTACTGGCACTGCCAGTCCCCCACCCCCCGCTGTAGGCAGGAGCGCCCCACCCTCTCCCACCTGAGGGTCAGTGGAGGCCGAGTGGTGGCCCTGGCCGCCCTCCCCTGCCTGGACGCAGCAAGCAGGGTGGCAGCCTCACTTCTGCCAGGGCCGTGTCAGCAGAGGCCGGCAGAAGAGTGGGTTCAAAGGAGACGCAGGGCTGCAGAACACAATACGGACACGTCCTGGTGCCAATCAGAAGGTCACTCCTCACCCCAGACACCGGGAGGATCCCAAACCGAAAAAAAAATGCATTCGGTAGGTTCCAACACCAGATGTTAGAGAAGACAGAGATGTGAGATTTATATGATCAAATTTGAAAGCCGCCCGTGATAAAAATGCCTCGAGCAATTGTGACCGTGCGCGAAACAAATTTTCAAAGTAGGAAGGCTCAGCAAAGAAATGCAGAGCGTCAGCAAAGCAGTAGAACATACTGAAAAACCCAATGGGTATTTTAGAACTGAAAAATACTGTAATCAAAATAAAACCTCTCAGTGTGTGGACTTGTATTCATTTCCAATTGCTGCTATGACAAATTATCACAAACTTTGTAGCTTAAAACAATACAAATTCATCCTCTTAACAGTTCTGGAGATTGGAAGTCTGAAATGGGTCTCCCTGGGCTAAAACCAAGGTGTGTCGAGGCCAAAGGCCCCAGCGAGGAATCTGTTTCTGGGCCTGTTCCAGCTTCTCGAGGCTCCCTCGGTCCTGGGCTTGTGGGTCCCTTCCATCTTCAAAGTCGACAATGTCTTCCTCACATCGCCTCATGCTGACGCTGACCATCCTGCCTCTCTCTCTCTCTCAATCTCTCTCTCTTACAAGGACCCTGTCATTCTAGTGCGCCCACTGGGAGAATCCAGGCTCACCTCCCCATCTCAAGATCCTTCATGTAAAGTCCTCTTTGCCATGTAGAATAATATATTCACAAGTTCTGGGGATGGAGATGTGGAAATTCTTTGGGTGCGGAGGAGGCATTGTTTTGCCTACCTCAGTGCCACGTACAGAATACGTGTGCCACATCCTGGGCTCCTCAAAAGTCTCGATCAATTACCGAATCAACTCAGAGTCCAAATTCTTGTCAACTCAAAAGTCTCAAATCTCATCATCTGAACAGGTATGGGGATCTCCGCTTATGACCCAGCCTGGGGCAAAATTCCTCTCTAACTGTGGACCCGTAAAACTACCAAACAAGTTATCTGGCCCCAAAATACAAGAACGGGACAGCCATTCCCATCCAATGGGGAGTCTGGGGAGTCATCCTTCCCAAGCAATTTTGAAATCCAGCCCCCAAATTTCACATTGCTCCGCCCACTAGCTAAACCTTCCTTTCTCATGTTGATAGCACTTGTTTGCAGTTGAATAATTTGATCTGCCTGTTTTCTGTCTGTGGAATTTTGGGGTCCAAGAGCTCTATACCTCTAAGGCAATTGAATTAGTAATTAAAAAAAAAAAAATCTCTCAGCCCAAATGTTATCACTGGAGAATTGTACCTAACGTTTTAAAAAAATTAGCATCTGATCTATTCGACACAATCTCTTCCAGAAAATAGAAGCGGAGAGAACATTTCTCAGTGGATTTTTCTGAAGCTAGTGTTACCTTGACACCCAAACTAGACAAAGACAATTTAAAAAAAAAAAAAACACCAAAACTGCAGACAAATATCAAATACCCCTCATACATATAAATGTAAACATCCTTAACAAAACATTAGCAAATAGAATCTAGCAACATATGAAAAGAACTATAAACTATGACCACACGGGTTTTATTCTAGGGCTGCAAGCCTGGTGGTTCGTTATGTGAAAATAAGTGTAGTCGTCATATGAACAGGCAAAAAAGACAAATTATATGATGCATCAAGTGACGCAAAAAAAGTATTTGACAAAGCTCAACACTTATCTATGATTTAAAAACAAACAAACAAAAACAAACAAAAAACCTCTCAGAAAAGTACTGACAGAGAAGAACTTCCTCAACCTGATCAAGAATCTCTGTAAAAACCTACAGCTAACATTCTACCTGACGGTGGAAGACTGAGTGTTCTCCCCTGAGATCAGGATCAGGGAAGGGTGCTGACTCACCACACTCATTCACCACGGTATTGATCTCTCTCGCCAGGGCAATACGGCGGGAAAAGGAAATACAAGGCACGTAGATCAGAAAGGAAGAGCTAAAATGATCTCTCTTAGCAGATGACGTGATGACCACAGAAATTCTCGGGGAGTCTACCAAAACAAAAAACTGCTAGAATTCGTGAGTTCAGCAAGGTCTCAGGATTCAAGAGAAACATCCAAAAATGCACTGTATTTCTATATACTAGCAATGAACACGTGGATGTCAAAGTTAAAAATACAGTATCATTTACATTTGCTCAAAAAAAGAATGAAACACCTGAGTGTGAATCTAACAAAATGTGTCTAGGACTTATATGCTGAAAACTACTCAGTGCCAAGGAAAGGTATTGACGAAGACCTAAATAAATGGAGTCGGGGAAGGATAAACACATAGATTAGTGGGGCATATAGAGAATCTAGAAATAGACTCATGGACATATGCCTGATATATTTTTGATAAAAATACAAAAACAACTCAATGGAGACATGATAGCCTTTTCAACAGGTGGTGCTGGAGTATTTGGGCAAAAATGAACTCAGATTGGATTCCAGACTTAAATGTAAAACTATAAAACTATTAAAAATCATAGAAAATCTTTAGGATCTAAGACTTGGCAAAGAGTTCTTAGGTTTCATAATAAACATATGATCCATAAAAGGAAAACTTGATAAATTGACTTCATCGAATTTTTTTAAATTGCTTTTTAATAGACCATATTAAAAGGATGAAATGACAAGCTACAGGATGGGAGAAAATATTTACAGATCACACATCTGATCAAAACTAGTACCTGGAATAAAAAAAGGCTTGAAACTCAAAAAAAATATCCAAGCAGAAAGTGGGCAAAAGACGTGAACAGGTTTTTCACCAAAGAGGATATGCAAATGACAAATAAGCAGATGCAAAGATGTTCAGCATCGTTGGCCACTAAGGCAATGCAAGTTAGAACCACGGGGACATCACTACAAACCTGTAAGAATGACCAAAGTGAAAAAGTGACGTTCCGTGTTGGTGAGGTTGAGCGGAAGCTAGAGACGGGGGTCGCCTTGTGCAATGCTCATGGAAATGCCAAAGCCACCATCTGGCAGTCCCTTAAAAACTAAACGTGAAACTACCTTACGACCCAGCAATTGCACTCTCGGGCATTTGTCCCGGAGAAATGAAGACTTACGCTCCCACGAAAACCTGCACAAAAGTGTCTAAAGTAGTCTTACAAAAGCCCCAAACTAAAAACAGCCCAGACGTCCTTCAGCAGATGAACCTCTAACCCATGGGACACTGAGTACTACTCAGCAATAAAAAGGACCAACCGTCGACAGAGGCAACCATCTGGTAAATCTCCAGACCATCACGCTGGATGAAACAAGCCAGTCCCCCAATGCGGTATGATTCCCTTTACAGAACATTCTAGAAAAGTCATCATTACAGGAAGGGAGAACAAATCAGGGTTGTGAGGGTCGAGGCGGTGGTGGGGGCGGGGAGGGAAGGGTGTGGGCGCCGTGAGGGCTCCTGTGGTGATGGAATGTTCTCTGACCTGGTGTCAATATCCTGGTTATGATATTGCACGACGCTACCCCTGGGGAAACTGGGTTAGGGATACGAGAGACCTTTCTGGATCATTCCTTAGAATCGCATGTGAATCTACAATTATTTCAAAATAATTTTAAATTTTTAAATGTAATTTCGCATAATAACTTAAATATTCATCATTGGGAAGATCCCACGCTCTGCCCCACGTGGGCGGGAGTGGCCAGCCGGTGGGTCGGGAGTGGCCGTCACGTGGACGTGCGCTCGCCAGGCTACACCGGGCCCCGGTCCCCCGTGCCCGGCGCCCGGCTCTGTGTTTCTTGCAGCTCGTCGCCCGGCTTGCCCTGCTTATCCGGGTGCGTGCGGCGAGTCCCTGCCTCGCCGGGGAGGGCCTGTGGGTCTCCACGTTCAGTGGTTGAGGTTCGCAGCCCGAGGTGAGCAGGTGGCGGTGGGGCTCGGCCACGCCAAGCCGCTCGCTCATGGCGGCCGTCTGAAACCCGTGTACCTGGGGCGCGACGCCATGCGGTGGAGACCTTGAACGTCGGACAGACGGCGTTAAAGTCATTTTGCCCATCTGACCTTGAGCAAAGGACTCGAATGTTCACATTTCCTCTTGTGAACTGGAAAGTCGTGCACGACTCGCCTGACTGGAACGTGCCCCCCATGGTGGCAGGGCGCCTCGCCTTTCCTCATGGCTTTCTCCTTCCTCCGGAGGAACCCACGGCTGAGGCCAGAGGAGGCCGGTCTCCGCGTGGCTGGTGCGGATCCGGGCCCCTCCCTGGGGACTCGCGTGCCACTTGGCTCAACATCTTTCCCGCGCTGTCTCACCGTCCTCTCAATGATCGTGCAAAGCAGCACTGACCTGCCTTGCACCCGCCTCGCAGCTCGGGGACCCGAGGTGGAGAGAGGAGTCTGACTCCACCAGCTGTGCCGGCAGCTAGTTTTCCCACGGCCTGTGTCTGTTGCGGGTTTGGTGGCGGTTTCCTTTCAGACCCTCCCCGGGGACAAGCCGCAGCTCTTGGACGTCTGTCACAGAGGTGAGGCTGGCCAGGACGACTTCCGGCTCAGCCTTGGTTTGTGGCCTTGGAGAGACTTTGAGAATGTCATCTCTGTTCCGCCTCCCTCCCCGGACACACGAGCTCTCACAGGATGAGCACCTGACTCAGGTCCCCATAGGCTGCGCTGCGTTCGAAGGTTTTCAGGCACCACGAGCCAAGCACGGCGCGTTCACGCCGACGGCGTCTTCCGACAGCCGCTCCGGGGACATCTGTTTCGCAATCCGATGATCTTCTATTGGCACTAACTTCTATTGGCAAAGAAAAGGGGACAAAAAACACACAAAACAGGCCGAGCGAAATACCAGCTCTCCCCTGAGGACTGGTTGCTGGCCCAGTGCTCCGGGCTCGTCGGTCACCGGAGATGAAGGCGCTCAAGAACAACAGGACGCTGCCCGGCTCCTGGCAGAGGGGCCGGGAGCCTCCCAGGACACAGAACTGGGGGACTGGCCGGGGCTCCCTTCTCCAGCAGGGCAAGGCCGGCCTCTGTCCGCTCAGCCACATCAGCCCCGGCAAGGCTCTGCCCTCTCTTGCTAAGCCTGTCTCCTCCGCCTTGTAAAACGGAGATAATGATCATAGAAACACCTTCCTTACAAGGTCTTTGACAGAAATAAATGAAGCGATACTGCTTACGACCGCGCCTCGCAGGCCTCAGGAGTGTCAGCTTCATACCAGTGGCGGATTCGCGGTAGGCCAGGAAAGCGTAATAGCCACTGGTAGGATTATGGGTGCTGAGATCTGTAAAATGCCTGGAAGAAAGTGGGGGTGGTGGAGGTTGTATTTCAGCCATTATCAGAAAAAAAAAAAATAGCCAGAGGAGAAAAAACAGATCAGACTTCAAAGAGTATTCGGGGAGCTCGCTCCCCACCAAAAATTGTGTCCTTCAGCAATTCTCTGCATTTGATATTTAAAAATTAAACCGTGTTTTCCCACTAGCTTATCATTCCAGAGATGTTCTCTGTTCGGTTTCGATGACTGTAACTGCCTTCTTTAAACGACGGCCCAGCTTCGCCGCGTTCTGGCTGTGTGTCCTCGGGCGGCACGCGTTACCGCCGCACCTGTCAGTTCCCGGGTCTCCTGCTGCCAGCGTGCGCTCGGGGCGGCACACTCACCTCCGTGACTGGCCTCGACTCTTCTCGCCATTCGAACCCTACCCTCCACCGCTTATTTTCTTCTTTTTTTCCCAGCTGTCTTTTTTCTTTTTTTTTCTTTCTTTCTTTCTTTCTTTTTTTTTTTTTTTTTGGAATATTTCTAATCGAAATCCTAGGTGCTCCTGGGGCGCGGCTTCCGCACTTCCCCCAGAAGCGCGGGCTGGCTTCGACGCCTTCCTTGACGGCTGTCTCATTACCTGCTGGTGCTCCCAGCGGGCTCGGGCCTTGCAGGCATTCACGTCCCTGCTGTCCTCCCCTCTGTCCTGTAACCGCCGCCGTGTGCACGGGTGGGCAGGCTGTCCCCCGAGCTGACCAAGCAGGTGCTCAAATGTTCCTCTTGTTTCTGCAACTTGTTTTATTATTATTATTATTGTTATTATTATTATTTTTATTTTATCCCCACCTAACCAGATTGACCAGGCATCCATATGTCTGTAGACAGAACACCACTGAACACACTTGGTAGAGTAAATAGAAGTTTACTTTCCCCTTAAACAGACACCAGGTGCCTGTGCTGTGTGAAGCGGCCTGTCTCGCCCAGGCCTGGGCTGCCCAGGCGCTGAGCCACAGAGGAGGCGAGAGGCTCTGCCGCGCTCGGCCCCAGCGGGTCGCAGCCCACGTGAGGGGAGACGCAGAGGCCGCGCTGTCTGTCAGGCTTCGGCTTCGGCCCACTTTCCTGGCATGCCAAGGCCGACCCGTCGCCCAAGTCAACACAGCGGTGCGTGTGCCTAGGACAGGCCTTGGTGCCCAGAGGGGTTTAACTGCCACACGCTCCGACCTCTGAACGTTTCCTTGTGTCCTTCTCGTCCCCAGCTGCTGCATGGCATGGTTATGGCCTTGCTGTTGAAGGTCATAGGATTAAGTTTTGGGCCCTCAGACCAAACTTATAGTAAAGGTCGTCTCTCCTGGAACCCTTTCAGGGTTTTGAAAAACCTCATGAACTCAAATTTTATTTTATTTAACATGTAGTACATATAAATAAAAATAAACAGTAATTTCAGAGAGGGCATTATTAAAATAGTTCACTTTCTAGGCAGGCTTTTAAAGCAAAAGATGTCACTAAGAAAACTATCTAAAATTTCCTTATCAAAAAACACCTCTCTATGATGTTTACCTTTCTGGGAAACATTGAATTAAGCTAGGATTTTTTTATTCTTTTCTGGTTGGACAGGGTTTTACTTTATGACCTTAGTTACATGGATATTAGCAGGGCCCCAGCCCAATCTGCCAGGCCAAAAAGTATGTACAGGCAATAGGTAAAATCAGATGGTGAGCAGATTATGACTTTGGCCAGCAAGTACGTGATAATGGCCAAGCTTAATGTTTGAACAAACATTTGTTTTAAAGGAGGAGACAGGTGGGAGTGTCACATGTTTCAGAGACAACACAGGTATGGCATAAGCCTGCCATTTGGAGCACATGACTTATAATCAGAGCATCACCCTCACCTGGTGGCAGCATGCATACATTCCGGCGTTATTTTCTTGGAGCTTCCCGTAATAAATGACCGACTAAAGGCTTTTGCACCTTTTAGAATCTAGAATCTTTACGCTGTAAGGAACCTATCAAAGCAGCCAGTAGAATTCCTCTCATTTTACAAAAACCCAGATCCAGATATTTTTATTTGCATGGTCTGCTGAGGTCACCATCTAACAGCGAAGGTGACACTGGATTCTGGTCCCCTGCCTCCCCGAGCAGTTTGCGTTCCTCTGTCACAGGGTCCTGTCGCACACTCGGATTCTGTCCTTTGACCTGGGCATGTTCATGTAAAAGTTAAAACTTGAGTCTACAGGAGGCCAATGTCCACCAACAATAAAGCAACCTATAAATCTTACCTATTTTTCCACTTGTCATAATTTACTCATTCATTCCAATAGTCCTGCCAAGGAATGTGGTTGGTTGGTTGGTTAAAAGATACCCTGCAATCTAATTCAAAAGCCAAGGAGTAATCAAAGGCTCCTTTATTCTGGAGGTTTAACAAGCGTTCCCAAAGGTCATTGTCATTACTCACATAGTCACAACACCAGTTATATGAGAAATAAACGTGTAGGAGATGACACAGAGAATGAGATGTAGCTATGTATCCCTTCTTGATTTCTATATACTTGAGTGTTTCTTCAAATGTTACATGTGTCAAAGTGATTCTGCAGGGCTGGTACTGTAAAATAGGATGACAGAGAGCAAGTGATAGAAATTTTTTTTGGCTCTGGACCCCATCCTCCCATCCCCCACCCCTCTAGGGAAAGCCTTGGGGAATGAACAGGTTCCCTGAGTCAGAATTTCGGTACAGTCCAAGTGTTTGACCAGTTTTAAAGGCATCCAGAGGAAGGGACGGGGTGAAGCTGAGGGCCAAGGCTAGCCAGTTCCGATCTCATTCCCATTCGGGAGCGGCCATCTCGGAGAAGAGTCCATCATGCTTTCATTAGGGAAATTAAAATATTCCCCAAGACACTCTATTTGTAAAACATTTTCCAAATCAAATTCCAGTTGCGGAAATATTTTTGGCAAGCACGCAGCGGGGGCTGAGAGCCGGGCCTGCACTGGCGGCCGGGGGCAGAGGAGCGGGCCGAGCCCACGCGGGGCTCGCCGGGCAGCTGGCCTCCAGGCGCTGGGCACCCGCCTGCTCCCAGACTCCAGGGCGTGGGAGCCGCTCCCCTGGCCGGTGCAGACCGGAGGGCGGCCGGGCAGTCTGTCGGTGCAGAGGCCCTGGGCCCACCGCTGAGGGCTTTCTGGTTCTAAGTTGAATTTTCATGAGTTTGGGACACAAACGGGAACTCAGGGCCCAATATCTACGGATCAAGGGCTTCAGGGAACATAAGTATTGACGCGCTCCGGACAGCTGCCAGTTCACGTCTGCAGGCATACACGTGTGTGCGTGTGTCATGTATAGGTATGTATGTGTGAAACTTGTGATCGCAGCTTAAAATGTTCGGAGGCAATTAACTGTTCAGAGGCCCTGCAGAAGCGACTCGGAAGCCCTACTAGACTGAAACAGAAAGTAATCTCTGTGAACGAATCGTTCTTCTAATTTTAACTTTAATGAGCAGAAGAGAGTTTTTAATCCAATAAGTAAACCTTTGGGTAACGTTCTCTATGTACAAAAGCCACCTCCGACGCATCTAGAAGCTCACATGTGCATAGGAGCCCCGGCGTGGGGTCGGTGCCATGGAAGAGGCTGCGTGGGCTCAGGCCGGGGACGCGGGCCCGGCGTGGGGAAGGGCCCATGGGGCGGGCAGGGAAACTGAGGACATGGAGCCTGTCCCGAGCTCCCGGGCACAGGGCTGGGGGCCTGGAGGAAGACACCAGACGAAGGCCGCCTTCCTCCCAGGGGGCCGCTTGGTCTCATGGGGGAAACAGGAGGGAATTCAGGGTGAGAACGCACCCCGGGCCGACAGGGAGGGTTGCACTTGCCTCCCGCAGGTGACCCAGGCCGATGACGCCTGCCCTGTGCCTCCTCAGCGAACCTTTCCTTTCTTCTTCAGAGTGTCCTTTGTTTGGTTATTTTCATTCTGGGGATCAGAAACCTATTTGTAAATCAAACATTTCAACTCTCCTGGGGCTCAGCCTCCTGAACCACACTAAACTGTGGACCCTTAAGCCTGGGCGCCCGAAGCCTAGACAGGCAGGTAGGGTGCTCACCTGGGCTTGAGCCCTAGGCTCCAGGCTGCAGGAGCTGGCGGGCTTGCTTGTGGGAGGCGGACGTGTCTCTCAGGGTTACCATGGAGATGGCAGCCGGGTCAGCTGACTGCTCTGCAGACGGTGGCTCTTTTTAAAAGAAGAAAAAGGTCCTATTTTCCAAACGGGAAGGGACAACGAGGAACCAGAAGGTCCGTGAGAGCAAGAAGTGGGGACCAGGTGGGCAAATTCCAATGAGAAGAGAGGGGCAGAGACGGCTCCAGGGTCAGGGGGTTCAGGGCTAGTCGGACCCCCCCGAGTTTCGGCCTCTGCCAGATGATGCTGGCTCTTCTCAGACTGAGTTTTTATAGGGAGAATGGCAGGTCTGGTATTCTCAAAACTTGTCTTTGGTTGCACAGGCCACAGCCTTCAGATAGCTCTGAGTCATGTCACAGGTCTTCAGGAGCAGACGTGCATATCAGGGAGTGCCCAGAAGTGTTCTTCCCAAGGCCCTGGGGCACTGTGACACTGGGACGCTGTGACTCTGGCTCTAGCTATAGAACTGTCTCCATCGGGTGCATAGACCCTGTGTGTGTGTGCAGCCCGGACGTCGAAGCCTCTCACTCCTGGGGGTGCCGTCTGGCACTGGCTGGTGGCTCCCCGGCTCTAAGGACTTCGGGCATGATCCCCAAAGCTTCATGGAAGAATTGTCCCGTGTTTCATGTCAGCAGTAGTTGAGCCAAACCGCCTTGGACGTCTCCAGGGGTTACATGGTCACCCATGTAACTGAACAGAACTGCGTGATCGGGAGACGGTGGCTTCGGCCTGATATCTGCCCAAGGCCGCGGCTGGGCTTCCAGAGCCTCCGGGGTCGTTGGGTCCGTCCTGTCTGCCGGCTGTCGCTGGCTTAGCATGCCACCTTGAGTCACTGACTCCCTCACTCTGTGCCATCTGCGAAGTGTGCGTAACAGCACACTGTGTCCTTGTCTCCCCACCTCCCGGCTCATGCTCCCTCCCTCCGCCCCCCTCCCCCCTCCTCCTCTTTCTCCTTCCTCTCTTCTCTCTCCCACTCTGTCTCCCTCTCTCCCTCCCTCTCTCTCTTCTCTCGCTCAAGAAGATAATGTGTCTGTAAAGTGCTTTGAGCTCCTTAGAGATAGAGGGTCTATAAATATCAGCTGTTATCACTGTTGCCATGGAAACGCTCGCAGAGCTGTGCTTGGTTCCTGCATTTGCAGCACAACTCGGCGTTTCCCTTCCTCCCGGCTTCTGCAGACGCTTAAACAAGCGGTGATTTTACCGATTTTACGAAGCTGTAGCCAGGTAGGGGGTAAGGACAGAACTTGTTTGCTTTCGACTCTTCTTCATGTCAGTTTTCAAAAACTGGGCTTCTGTCGGCTAAGGTCGAAGAAGGAGTAAGATCGGCCAGAGGCAGATACTAGTCCAAGGATACAAATTATGACAGGCACAGGTGTGCCCTGCCCAGTCTGTCGCCTTGCCCAGGTGTGTCGCCCTGCCAGGTGTGTCGCCCTGCCCAGGTGTGCGCCCTGCCCAGGCCCTAACCCATAGCAAGGGTCAGGCAAGGGAGATTTGCCATAAGCTTCAGAAATAATATTCCACCCATTTTAAAAAGATGCTCTGACCCCCGACCTCAACTTCAGAACCGGGGCTGGGAAAGTGTTGGGGTGAAGAGGGTTGCGCATCTGCACCTTCCTGCCAGTCCCCCATCTTTCTCGTGACGGTTCCGCAGGCCCAGTCTAGTGCGTGGCGTGAGGCAGTGCTGGCAGGGCTCGTGGGACGAAGCGACGGAGCGCCTGCGGAAGGCGGCGCTGAGCCAGGCGCGTGCCCGCGGACGCCGCCCGGACTCGCGCTCCCGGGCACCCCAGCTCCCAGCGCTGCCCGCCTGCTCCCCCACCACTCCCGCCCCCCGTAAGTGGGGTGCTGGTGCCGCTCCATTTCCATTCTCGTGGCGGTCCTGGGGTGCCGCTCTGTAAGGGGGAGAGTTGAGGATTACTGTCCCAACGGCCGTGACAGGCCCCGTGCGGAGATGAGGGCCACGGCGGGCAAAATCCTTAGTCAGACCTGTCGGCAGCGCTTGTGGCCTCGGCGGGTGTCCCAGGCCTCGCTGGGCCAAGGCAGGAAAACGCGAACGGCGTAGGGGCCGCGAGCCTGAGCGCCCTGCGCGAGCCCCGCAGTCGCCCGCGCCGCGCCCCGCCCCGCCCCCCGCCTCAGCCCCGGCTGTGAGTCAGAGGCGCAGCGTTCGGGTGGTTCCTGCCACAGGTGCGCGGCGATGGTCACCCGGCGTGAGCGCACTCGCCCGCCGCGCCCCGGGTCGATGTGCGCGTCCCACCCAGTCGCTCGGCAGGGCGCGTGGAGGAGCCGCGTGTTTGCAGCGATGCGAACTGCTGGGAACCTGGGGGGGCGGCGGAGGCGGCCCGGCCATGACAGTTCCCAGCCTGGTGACGGGCGTGCAGCGACCTCCACAGGTGCCACATGCCACGTGCTGTGCGTGTGTGGTCGCCACAGGCCTGACCCGGTGCAGGGCACACTGGCCCCCCTGTGACCTGCCGCAGCTGTCTTAGAGGTCCGTTCCGGACGGGAAAGCTCACGACAACGACGAAACTCTTGCAGGAGCGAGGAAGGATCGCCTGAAATGTGCCCAGAGGCCTGGGTTGCTCCCGCATCCTTGTCCACAGGGGCCGAGGGGGCGAGGGCCACGTCACACAGCACATAAAGGACATTTGCTGTCTATTCGACTGCTACTGAATCCGCCCCGACCTCTACTAGTCGAAGTGCTAGACAGTGGCAGTGAAACAGACGAAGGTGTGGCCTTCAGCCAGAAAACGGGCTTAGGCTAGGTGGCGTCTAACGTCGCTTTCCGAGCCAACGCTTTGGGGTTCCTTGACAAAGCTGGAGGTGGGGGGGGGGGCTTCCCCCTGAGAAACGGAAGTGAGTGCTCTGTGCGGAACACTCTTAAACGGAGCGTTTGAAACGTGCCATTCACATTCGTGTCTACGCATTCCTGGCTGCTAGGACGCTTCATGGTCCTTCACCCCGGGTTTTTACTGAGCCCCTCGAGCTCTGGGAGCGTTGTCTTTTTCCATTTTTATTTTTTTAACTCTGGTGGTAAAATGAAGTCACAGAGAAGACAGTGGCTTCTCCTGGAAGGCCGTGGCTGAACACAGCCTCTCTAGGTCAAAGGGGTTCCTTCTTGGCGGTCCCCACCCCCCTCCACCCCCCTCTACTGATAAAGGACGCGATTGAAATGGACCAGACTCCTTTCCTGCTGCTGGGGTGTGCTACTAAGATTCCTCCCGTGAACACGTTGAAGCACAGCTTTGAGCACAGGCTTTAAAAACCCACCTCGTTCCGATTCCGGCTCCATCGCTTAAGAGTTATCCGTGAGCCAGGCAAATTCCTTCATCTTCTGAAGCCTCAATTTCCTTAGAAGCTGAGATATTAATTCACCTTCAGTTTATCTGAGGATTCGGAGCGCCTCACGGTGCTTGGGCATCGTGGCTGCTCATCACATGTGGAGGCCCCTGCTTCTCCCTTCCATCCTCTCTGTAAAGCCCGGCACTTGATTCAATCCAGGCCTTCGAACACAAGGGCCAAACTTGAAAAAGAAGACGTGATTGAGAGAGGAGAGACCCAGGAGTTCTACCTGTCCATCCAGGAAATGCAAACCCTGAATGCAGCTTTCTGAGCTGCCAGTGGGTAGACCCACCAGCCGTTCCAACTGAGAGATTAAAACGAAAGGAAAGATAAATAAAAAGAGAGTTATTTCCCTCAGCAGACTACTGTCCTGACATGGGGACACAGAGATGCAGCTACAGTGTGCCAGAAGGTCCCCACCGGGGTGTTACTTGCCGGGTGACAAAAACCCCTAATAACCCAAGACTGAACTCAAATGGGCCTAAAATCCCCCATTCCTTGAGATTCACAACAGGGCGCCGAGCCCCAAGCAGTCCCCAGGCCCCGTGCACAGCAGACAACAGCTCGGGGGCAATGGACGTGTGACATGAGGGTTCGATGGCGGGGGTCCCGCTGGCAAAAATGCAGAAGGAGAAGGAAGCTGTCAGAGACAAGGTCAAGCACCTCGTGCTCTCGCCTGGGCTCCGGGCCGTCGACGGGGAGGCCAGCGTCCGAGACCACTCGGCCTCGGTCCGGGACGTGCGGGCAGCTCCCCTGCCACCCGCCAGCGGCCGGCTGGTCCTCAGGCTCAGGGCCAGAGCCGCCGGGCCCTTCTCGGCATCTGCATTCAGCGCTGCTCCGAGCCCACCCCCCACCACGTGTTTATTTCAGCCTTCAACAGGATTCGACTATTTCCCACTCAGGTCAGTCAAGAAAATGGGTTTTAACCTAAAGGTACAGAATGCTCCCGGGGACCCAAGGAGAGACAGGCCCCAAGGGAAAAGGGACCGGATGTTGCCCGGAGCGCTGGCTCCTTCTTCTTGGTGACAGAGCCCTCTGTGCTGCGTGTGGGCACGAGGCTGCGAGCTGCACACTACAGCCCCCAGCATGCCTTGCAGCCGGCCACGTCTGTGGGAGGAACGGGGTGTAAATGGAAGTGAGATGTATAAATTTGGCATCATCTTTTTAAAGCCAGAGCCGCTTGTCCTGATTTCCTCCTTGCAGTTAGGTGGCATGGAGCTGTGGCGTGGACTCAGCCTCGCTCATGCAAAGGACAGCACCGCAGAGAGTGTCAGAGGGACAGGGGGAGGGACCAGGGTCCTCAGGTAGCGCGGTGACCTTGTGGCCCGCTCACCTCCGGGCTGCGAGGGAGGAAAGAAAGGACCGCTCGTTTCCTCGAGCCGCTGTATTCGGGTCTCTGTTGCCGTGGCGTGGCTGGCGTCTGAACTGTCACGGGGACCGCGGGCCAGCCCGCAGAGGGAGCGTCCCGCGTCAGCGGAAGGGGCCCTGTCTCGGTCAGCTCGGCCGCCGTGACAAAACGCCGCCGGCCGGGCGGCTGAAACCACGGCCTCGCGTCCCTCACGGTTCCGCAGGCCGGACGTCACACCAGGCCCCAGCGTGGTGGCGTCACCGGCGAGGGCCCGCGTCCTGGCCTGCAGACAGCCCGGCCTGGTCGTGCATGACCGGGCTGGGACAGAGACTGGCATCTCTTAATAAGGGCACTGATGCCAGCATGGGGTCCCCCACATATGACCTCATCTAAACCTAACCCCCACCAAGGCCCCAGCTCCCAACACCGTCACAGTGGGAGGTTAAGGCGTCAACATATGCATTGGGGGTGGGGTGCAAACACTCAGTCTCCAGCAGGCGCGTGGGCCAAACAGAACCACCTGGGCAGCCCTGGTCACCAGCCCGCCTGCACAGGTCATGTCCGCGGCCAGCCAGCTCAGGAAGCATTCGAGCTCACGGCCTGTCACTCGGATCCGCTCCTGAAAGTCCTTGGCCTGAGGGACGGTGGTTCTGCAAGCGTCATGTTCTCACACCTCCGGCGGACTGTGTTTTCTGCGTGCAAGTCGGCAGTTCCCAGGCGTCGGGGGCTCAGGTCACTTCTCACCATGGAGCGGGACGGTTTTGCACGTACATGCTGGTGCTCCTGGCTCGCAGCACCCAGCATGCATCAGAGTCGATGGAAGGGTTCGCTAAAGCAGACCGTGGCCCCCACCCCTGGGCTTCCTGATCGAGCAGGTCTGGGGTGCACCCCAAGAGTTCGCATTTCTACCAAGTCCCCAGGTGCTGCTTCTGGTGTGGAGACCACAGCCCGAGAGCCACTGACCCCTGATGCCTCCGTGCTGCCCCACGCTGTGTGAGGCTGGAGCTGGCCGGATGCTCACAGACAGGCGAAGCACCTGGCCATTTTAGTCCGGTCAGGATGCAAGGGCTCCCAGTCTGGGGCGTGGCAGGCAAATCAATGTGTCATTTATGGAACAAACGTTCATACATGCGCGTTCTGGGCTGGACACCGAGAGCCAGCACTGACCAACCACAGACAAAACTGCCCGCCCCGCCGGAGCGCAAGTTTGAGGGGAAACGCTATCATTCGCTGAATTTCTATCCGGTTCTAAGCCTTTTACATGAATTCTCTCACATTCCCGCAAAGACAGTAAAATATAGATGCGCTCGTTCTCATTCTCAAGAGGAGAACGTTGAGTCTCACTTAGGTAAGGCACTCGACCTCAGACGGCTCTGTCCCTAAACCCATGCGCGTTCCCTTACACCACACCGAAATACGTGTGGCCCATGCCACAACGGGACTTTTGGCAGAAATGCCCTAAAAAGAAATGCTTGTCCGCAGAGGGTTTCTTTTTCGCTGCCGTGACCTGGAAGGATCCCTGGGTGTGTGGGGACCTTCAGGTGTCAGATCCGGAGGGCCGGGATGGAAGGGTCCGAGACTGTGAGGAGGGGACAGTTGTCTTGATGCTCGACCACGGCCCCCCGTCCCGGTCAGCCGGCCGGGGAAGTTACTGCTCTTTGGGATTCGGAAGAGGTTGCTTCCGAGCACCGGCAGGCCGGGCCCCTGGTCTGGGCCGGAGGGGCTTCCTTCTGTCCATCGGTTGTGCCCTCGCTAGTTCAGGCAGACCGCGAGCCACGCCCTGGGCTGGCAAGGGTGGAGGACCCGAGCCGAGGCTTTGCTCCTGGTCCAGAGGAGCGTGATTCGCAGGCGGACGTGAGCTGCTCTGAAGCGCATCGCCAGCTAACCGGCTGAAACGGGCAGGGCGGCCGGCCAGCTGGGTCCGGTGCCTCGCACGGCGTGTGCCACTGTACTATGATTAGGCAACCGCTATTTGAATCCCACCAGCCCAGGGAGGCTGGTGGAGAGGGACTGCACTGTGGCCACAGGAAGCAGCGGGAAAGGTCACAGGCGCGGTGTCCTCAGGAGCACCCCGATGAGATGGAGCCACAGAGCCTCGGGCGGCTGTGTCCCTGAGATGCGGCTGGCGCGCCCGCCGCTGCCTCCTCCTCTGCTTTCTCCCAGAAGCCCGCAGTCCTGGGTCCCACCTCGGGCCGCGTAGGAGGGTAGGTAACGGGGACGCTGGAAGGGGCCTGGCTCCCTGGGGGAATAACGGAACAGAGCCAGCGTCCCAGCCCAGGACGGCACCCCTCGGGGCTCATCAGCAAGAGGGGCAAACCCCACGCGGAAGCCGTTGTCATTTTGGGGTTCTCTCAGGCACGGCCAAGCTTCGCTTTGAGAAAACCATCACGGGGACTTTCCTTTCTTTGTTCTCTTTTTTAACGGACGGTCGCCATGAAGCTCCCCCTCGGGGTCTCTCAGACGTTGACCCCGGTGTTCTCCATCTTCACATGCACCTGCTTCTTCGGGCCCTCCCTGCCCCCGGCCGAGTGACGGAGGGGAAGGGACGTGGGCTGTGGCCACATGCTCGCCAGCCACCTTCCCTCGCCGGGTTTCCACTTCCTGTCTGAAAGCTGCCTCTGAACCCTCTTACGAGTCTGCTGGTTTCTCGGACCAGGTGCGGCCAGCCTCCCCCGAGCCTCGAGCCCGTGCTGCGGGTCAAAAGGACCTTTTGTGGGGCTGGAATGTGCTCATCGTCGCAACTCCTTGTGACTCCAGCCCGGCATGTTGCTTCCGTGGAACCTGCACCACGTGTTTTGATAGTCAGTCGTATCCATGAGCATTAGGCTGGCAAGCCGAGCCAGAACAGTCAGTCAAAGATCGGCGGTTCGGAGGTTTCGGGGGAGGGCTCGGTTTCAGACGGGGCAGGGGACCGTGAGCTTCCATTCTTCCTCTGGACAAGGCGCTCCAGACTCTGCCTTTAAGTTGTGTTTTTCTCCGTTAAGAAAACCTTGTCCCAGCCCGGGGCGTCTTCCTCGTGGCTCATGGCTAAGCGTGGCCCACAGCTCTGGCCTCTGCTCGAGCGGCCCCTCCGCCCGCCAGGGCGTGCGGTTCCCTCACTTCTCCTCAGGTCGATGCTTCCTTGAGCAGACGTCACCATGTCACCGTCTGCCGGAAGCCTCGCCAGCTCTCAGGGGGGTGCGCCCCGCTCCCATGTGCCCTCCTAGCACCACTGGCCGATGGCGGGTGTCCCCACACGTGGGAGCACAAGCTGTCCACCACATCGGCTCCGGCGCCAGTGAAGCCACCGGCAGGCAGTGAGGGTCCCGATGTTCACGGCACGCACGGACAGACAGGTGCTCCTCCTCCCCGCTCCCCCAGGCTGCCCCGGGCCCCTCCCCCACAGTGGGACAGAGCCGCGCACCGCACCCGCTGGAGTAACCGCTCGCACCCTGGCACCCTCGCTCTCTCACCGCTGGGGCTCTGCCCCTCCAGCAGTGCGGCCATGCGCTGCTGGGAGCCCCAGACCAGAGCTCTGTCTGTTGGCATTCGTGTCCCAAGGCGATGTGGCCCACGCAGGGGGTGACGGCAGGTGACGGACAGCTGAGCCCACGGACCCGGGACAGGCTCCGTCACACTGTGACCCTACGAAGAGGCAGGCCGCTTTGGAGAACTTCCGGCATGAAACACGGAGAACCTCGACGTGGGGCACCTGCTGAGCTCGCGCTCCCTGGGTCTGCATCTTCCTCCGGTGTCGGGGGGGGGGGGCTGTGTCTCGGCCCTGACTGCTCTGCATGTGTCCATTTTCCTTGCACTGGACTTCAGGGGGAGGGGCCGTCTCTGGGTTTTTGTTGGTTGGGTTTTTCTGCAAGTTAAAGAGCTTTTCCTAAACCATTTATTGCTAAGGACCTGGGCTCAAAAATCGGGGAAGGCATAGTGCTGGCAGGACACCGGCAAAAAACGAGCCCCGCCAGACCTGCCCGCCTTGGACCAGAGCCTTTGTGTTAAATGGACATCGCTAAACGGGAAGTTGTGCAGGTGTGGGAGCAAAGCTGTGGGGAATGGGTAGAAACCGTCTCACACGAGGGCCATGGAAACTGGGCGCTTTTACTCGGAAAAGGTTAGAGTTAGGAGCGACAGGAGAGATGTTTTCAGACACGAGCCTGAAGACGCACCTGACGTGTGTCGTGGTCCCAAGGCGAGGACCAGGAAGGGGCCGCAGTCCCGAGGAGCTGGGCTTCCGCTCGGAGGGCCGTCCCCTGCAAGGTCGGGGCGCACGGCCCAGGCGAGGTTGAGTGCAGGTTGGCTGACCCGTTCTGGATGAGAGGGCCTGAAATGGTGGCCGCGCCGTCCACAGGGAGTTTCCCCGCAGTGACTGACTGCCCGTCACTCCGGGCAAAGGCCAGGAGGAAGTTGGACATTAAGCAGACCATAAAGTGGACACCTCGGATCTCTGGGAGACTTCAGAACCCAGCAGGAAAAGGCCTGTAAAATGCCCCAGGTTTCATCTGATCCATGTTTGTCCCTGAGGCCAATAGATCACGCCTCTCTGACAGTCAAATGACAGAGCAGAACTCCCCTTGCTGAGCTGAACTTCTCAGGGAGTGTCCAATTACCTGCTAAGTGGATGGAAAATTCTGGAAAGGAACTGTATTCCTAAAGCCTCCTGTCCCCTGCTCTGTAGTGTGGTCACCTCTGCTTTGCACCTTCCTCATACCACGCTGGCCAAGTCCAGGGGAGGCCAGAGCGACGTCCAGCCCATTCCCCACCATGTTTTCGGGCTTTCCCCGTCTCCCAACGTCAAGTTGGAAAATAGTTCAAGCAGAAGGCAACTTCTGAAAGCTGCTGGTCAGGCCTGTGACTGAGGTGACGGGAAGGGAACCTGTCACTTCCACTGCTGAATAGTCCACCTTAATAGGGGGTGTTCTAAAAAAGGTCTCTTCCTCCCCTCACCCCTTTTGGGATTTTCATACTATGTCCTCACCGAGGACAATTATTCAATGCCAGACCTGGTGAAACAGGATGCTGCCTAATGATTTCAATGAAGGTAACAAGGGATATTCTACTTCCCCATCAGGGGCTCTGTCACCAGAGAAGACTTTCTATCGAAGAGACATGACCTGTGGAGCGGTCAGCTTCCAGGATGGCTGGTTCAGGGTTTCCCCGCGACCGCCTGCGTCCTGACGTGGGTCGGTCGGGTTGGGCGCCACTTCCCAGAGCGCCCCTCCCCGTCCTGCCATCCCGGCAAAGCTGAATGGCTGCAAACAGCGCCATGAGAGCCCTTGTGCTCAGTGCCTGCTGCCAGATGAGTCACCGTGCAACGCATACCCTCGCCCGCTCCACTCTGCGCCTGAAATACTCCTGGCGAGCAGCAGAGCCCTGCTGATGTTAGCACAGCATGCACACCAGGGACCATGGCCTTGGTCTCGGCCCTCCTGAGCCCTCTGCAGAGCAGACTGCACTGTGTTTGCCAAGGTTTGAGAGCTGATAGCTGGGGGCGGGAGGGGGGGATCGATTTTCAGGTGCAGATCCCCCTCATGCAGCCTGCCCTTCACAACTTCCTCTTTTGCAGGGCAGCTGACACCTCCATTTTAGCTGTTTTTTCTGGGTTGAACTTTCCATCCTCACTTGACAGAGGTCCTTACCTCCCTGGAGCTCTGCTGCCATTCCTGCTCTCTGCTCCCTCCCCTACGCCACCCGCCCCACCCGAGCACTGATTTCAGGCAGAGTCACAGTTCTCCAGACCGCCCCTCTCCCTAGCCTGCAGAGAAAGAGATTTAAAAATTATTTTCTTCTCCTTAGCCTTTAAATTCCTCCCTCCTGGTCTACAGAGGGCCTGGACGGTAGACCTGTAACTGGGCAACCTCCTGAGATCTTTGTGGTCCACACTCCCCAAGCCACACCCAGCCACACTCCACCTGCCAAGAGCCCCCCACCTCTGGAGAAACAGGCGCTTCCGCTTTCAACCCGCTCCTGCAGCACAAAAAGCCTGGCCCGGCCCAGCCCAGCCCAACAGGGACATGTGTGCCGGGGTTATTCATTACTGGGGTGGAGGCTGTCAGGAGCAGAAGCAAGAAAACCCGGCAAGCCAGGGGAAAGGTGGCACAGGGGTGGGAATTAGTCAGGGTGACCTTGGGGAACTCAAGTCCTGGCAGGGGTGTGTATCCGAGAGGGAAGTGGCAAAGTCGAAGCAACGCCCCAAGTTAGACAAGGTCAAATGGAAAGCGCTAACTTAATTAAGTTAGCTACTTAATAGCTGTGGCTCTGCACCAGGCCCTTGCTCAGCACTTTCCCACACCTCCCATGCAACCCTTGCAACAATGTAGCACTTCCACCACTTCTACAACTAAGGAGCAGCCTTGAAGAGTACAAGTGACTCCCAGGTCACACGACGCACGTGCAGAAGCTAGGAGTGTGGCCGCAGGTCCATCCTGGTCTTCAGTAGGTCGCTCTTTCTGGTGATGCCATTGTGGGTGAAGCAACTCTGGATGTCTAGAGCAGGCGTCTCCAACGCCCAGGCCGAGGACCGGAAGGGCTTGTGGCCTGTTAGGAACTGCGTCGGAGTAGGAGTGCGCCGCCAGTGAGCACAGCACTGTCTGCATCTGCAGCCGCTCCCCAGTGCAGGCGCCCGCTCCAGCTCCCACCTCAGATCATCAGGCATAGACTCTCACAGGACCACCAGTCCTGTGCCAGAAGATTGGGGACCGCTGTCTCGAGTGGCTGGGAAATGAGTCTGCATCTCGTGCCTATGGGGTTGAGATCATGTCTCCATTGCAATGCTGCTTTGGGGAGAAGCAGGGCCCTAGGAGCCCAGGGAGGTTGGTTGAGATGAGATGCTGCACCTGGCTGTGAAGGCATGACCCTCAGAACTTGCCAGAAACCTACCAAGAGCTTGAACGCAGGGGAGGGAGAATGAGCAAAGCTAAGGAATTAAAACTGGAGTTCCGGGGGGGGGGGCAGTATTCCTAGAGGAAAACAGTAGGTCAAGGACAAGAGAGAAAGCTCGTCCTGGCCAGACACAGAACCAGTCTACTTGACATTTGCTACAGCCTTAGAGAGCTAGAGAGCTAAGGTAGGACACTCATTTTGAAGACAAAGTAGGGGTTCTACTTAAAAATCTGTCACTGTGACTCCTTCTCCACATACTTTTTTTTTACCATGTGCTTCTACGAGGCGAGGGGGAGAGGAAGACTCCAGGGATGGGGGTGGGAAGGGTGGAAAAGGGGAGCGCGCACGCAAGGGCACCGCACCCACCGGCGACCCCCTGGTCTTTTCCTGTTCCACTTCCCCCCACTCAGCCTTTCCTGCCCACCGCCCACATGCTCTCCTCCCTTACAGCGCCAGCGCCCAGTGAACACATGCCCTCGCAAGCGACCTGTCCTGCCGGAAGCTCCAGCATGAGATGCCTCCTGCTGGGGGCGGGGGCGGGACCAAGGGTATCACACCTGTTCCTGCAGTTCCACCACCACCTGGGGCCTTCCCAGGGCCAGCCCTGGGGGGGGGGCGGAGGGGGGCAGCTTCCTTCTCAGTGCAGAGCCCTGTATGTGGCAGCCCCTCTGGGGCTGGGTGGGCAGGTGGCGGCTGCTTTCCTGATGTTCAGGTATTTTTCAGGTATTTGCCCAGGTCTTACAGGCGGGCCTTGGGAAGGATTTGTGGGAAGGAACTCTTTCTACTCAGTTCGCAGTTGCCCTTAGTCCTCCAAGGTTGACCTTGGAGACAGAAAGGTGGCTGGGACAAGCGTCCCTACCCTGGGTCATTCCCGGAGATGGGGCTGGGCTATGTTCTCCCGGGGAGGGGGCTTGTCTGCAGCCCTTCGGGGTACCTCGTCTTTTGCTACTGTCACTGCCCGGAGAGGTTAGTGAAGCTGCTCCCGGCTCAGCGGAGCCGAGGGAGCTGACCCAAAGGAGTCTGGCTCTTCAGCAACAGAGGACAGGGACAGCAGGGGGCTGCGTGCCAAGAGCTGGGTCTCAGGGAATTTACAGTAGAACAAAGGGGCGCGAAAGCATGGCAGGGAGACCACCAGCCCCGACCCGGTGCCAGGGGGAGCCCTCGGTGGCCGGGTCACGTTAGACCCGTGTCCCGGGGGTCTGGACTGGTGCGAGCCGCCTTGCGGTGTGACCGGGGTCCCAGGGAAGACTGGCTGGGGCGGGTCGGCCGCCTCCACCTTCCGGGCGGGTTTGGCAGCTGTCCCCGCCCGGGGTGGTTCAGGCCGCCCACAAGGAGCAGCCGGGCAGCCGGGAGCCGGGGTTGCCGGCGGGCTGGCCGGGGAGGGGAGGGGAGGGCCGGGCCGGAACTGCAGCCGCAGCGGCGGGGACAGCCGAGGGGGCGGCAGGTGCAGGAGCGGAGGGGAGGGCGGGGCCGGGCAGAGTCCCCGGCTCCCGGGCGTCCCGGGTTGACCTTCCCCCGCCCCGCCAGCGCCGAGGAGGGGTGGGCCTGCAGCGGCGGGCGGCCGGGAGCGCGCGGGCGCGGACGGGCGCGCCGGATCCACCGGACCCGGACCGCCGGGCCGGGGTCCCGGGGCGTCTGCGGGGCGCCGGGCGACGCAAGGCAGGGCACCCCACCACGGGACCGGGTGGTTGGCGCTCGCGGGGAGCGAGGAACGGGCTGCACGCTGTCCCCGAGCCCCAATCCGCGCCCCCGCCCGCCGCGCGGCTCCTTTGTGCGGGCGCCGCGCCCGCCCCCCGCGCCCGCGGCCCCGCCCCGCGCCGGCGATTGGCCCGGTGGGCGCCGGCGGGCAGGGCCCGGGGCCGGCGCGCCGCGCTATATAGTAAAGGTGGGGCGCGCGCCCCGCGCCAGTTGCTACACTCGCGCGCTGCGCCCGGGCTTCGTCCGTCAGTCCGTCAGTCCGTCCGTCCTTCTGCCTCTCTCCGCGGAGGTCACAGGAGGCGGGGGGAGTGACAGCCGCGTGTTCGCGGGGCCCCCGACTGCCGAAGGCCGGAGGAGCGCGTGGCGGACCAAAGGGAGCCCGCGAGCGGCCGCGTGCCCACCAATAGGTGCGGGGCCCGGAGCCGCCCCGCCCGCGGCCCCGCCCTCCGCTCGCGTCGCCCCCCGCCCCCCCTGCCGCGCTCGAATCCCGCCCCGGCCCCGCGCCGCGTCGGGCACTCGGGGCGCCGCAGCCGCAGCGGCGGGAGCAGCCTGCGCAGAGCCGGGCCGGGCGCCGCGCGGCAGCCGGAGCGCAGCGCGCGCGCACGCCGCAGTCCCCGCCGCCGCCGCCGCTGAGCCGCCACCATGGCCCGCGGCAAAGCCAAGGAGGAGGGCAGCTGGAAGAAGTTCATCTGGAACTCGGAGAAGAAGGAGTTTTTGGGCAGGACCGGTGGCAGCTGGTGTAAGTACGGGGCCCGCGTCTCCCCGCAGCGCCTTGGGGTGCCCGGCGGCGCGTCCCCGCCACAGGCGCTGCGGGCCGCTCCGCACCCCCGGGCCGGCGAGGGCTCGACCCTGTGCCGCATGCGGAGTCCCTAGGATCCGCGCGCGCTGGGGGCCGGGGCACGCCAGGCGGAGGCTCTGTGGACCGGCAGGCGTCTGTCCGGGCATCGCCCGAGCCCTTTCCTACTGCGGGGTGGTCAGCCCCTGGGAGACTAGAGGTGTCTCTCCCGATGGTCATGTCCCAAGCCGGTAAAACACAAAACAGCGGCAACAACAACCACCGAGATCTGCGGCTCCCCAGGGTCATGGGCTCTAAGCAGGCAAGGTTGCATGTCGCAGCGCCTTGGAGTCTAAATATATCCCTCACGGGCGCGTGGCGGACCCCGCATCCCATGCACACTGCAGCATTGCACGGCGATGCCCGGCGTCCCCCGTGACCTCTCGGGCGTCAACCACAGACCCCAAATGGCCCAGGAGGCTCCGTGTCAGGACTCCGATCCTGAGGCATGGCCCCGAAACCGGGCAAAGGCTGGTGTATTCGGTGTCTACACAGAGGGATCGGATCAGTAGCTTGGTGCGATTATTATGAACGGTTCCTCTGAGAAATAAGGGGCACAAAGGCTTCGCAGGTCATCCTATAGGATGGCGAGCAGCCTGTTGCTTGGCTGATTGGACGTGCCCCCCCACCCCACCCCCACTGAAAATGAGACACCTTACTTGTTTTCCACATCCCTATAACCCAGAGGACGGTGTGTGTATTTTTTTTAAAGGTCATTTTTGAAGGGCAGAGTTGTAGGCAAATCTCTGTGAGTCGTGACTGCAGAGAGAGGAGGGGGAGGGGGACCCCCTCCTGCATCACTGCCCTCCTCCTGCTCTAACACCACCCTCCTCGTGGACACCCTGCGCCCCGCACCACTGCAGCCACTGAGGGAGCCTGGAGGGGGGGGCCGAGGCGGGCTCCTGATTGGGAGGCGCCGTGGGCATCAGCAGAATGAGTCAGGGAAATAGTGCTTGGCTGACATTTTGAAATGGAAGCAGCCGGAATATATGATTTTTTTGTTGAGAAAAATAAAATGCAGCTTGTGGCGTGGGCCGCTCCTGATCGAAAAGTGAAGGGTTAATAATGCATCACCCTTCAAGGTTAGTCAAGGTGAAACCTCGTTCTGAGGTATTATGGGGAAGCATAGGTGTCCCCGGGCCGCGTGACGTGGGGGCCTTTAGGTGATGGCTTTGAGCTTCTGTGTCACGTTGTGTTGTATCTGGGGGAGACTGTTCTTCAGAGGGTTATTGCCCGTGCCACAGTGGTTACCTGTGTTTTCTTAATGAGGAAGGGAAAACCTGGAGAACATGGGTGTGTGTGGGTGACCGGCTCTGGCCAGGGCCATCTCCTAGCTGCTGCCAGTCACCTGAGTGAGGCCTGGCGGCGGGGAGGGGGCTGCAGTGCAGAAGAGCCCCCTGCCCCCAGTCTAGCTGGAGCCCCCTGCCCTGGTGGTCTGGCCCAGTCTCGCACGGGCCCGGGCTGCACTGACTCCAGGCATATTGTGAAATTTGCCCTCTAGTCTTTCCCCCCTCATAAAATATATTTCTTTCCTCATTCCAATTCCAGAATAATATTTGCTTTAGAGGTAAGGCAGTAGGGGCCTACGTGTTCTTTAGGCCGATGTTTAATGGGGCAGCACCTCCGAGAGAGAGAGAGAGAGAGAGAGAGAGAGAGAGAGTGAGTGTGAGCATTTGTGTCTTGGTCCCATGTCAAGCGTACGATTTGTGAATGCAGACGCCAGGACGGGTGTGCCTGGCTCATCTTCTGTTTTCTGAGGGCCAGGTGCTGGGTTAAAAATCCAGTTTTCGTTTTGAGCTAATATGTCCGCTCCCTCCTGGCCATGTAAGAAAAGACAGAGCCCCTCAGCCGCCCGTGGGCAGAGAAGGCGGCCGCACCTGCTGTCTCTGATGGAGCAAGTGCCACTGCCCAGCGCTGAGCCCAGCATGGGCGCCCTTGGGACTGGGTCCGGTTGCCCTTGGCTCAGTTTTGCTTATAGGTAGATAGATGTTCACCAAGATGGAAGCAGGAGCCTCGCCTGTCGCCTGCTGGAGAAACCGTGGCATGCAAAGCACCTGTGCTTTTTGCCGCTTTATTACATTAACAGGTGTTGGTAGGTCTCGTGTTTACCACTGGGCCCAAAGGGCATTGTTTTCCTTCTACTTGTAACCCTTGTGAAGGGTACTGTTTTTTGTTTGTTTGTTTTAGATCCAATTGGCAAATCTCTATATTGTATTTTTTAAAAAGAAGGAAAACGTCGACAGCGTACTGTCTGCGGCAGCCTGGCCAGCTGTGCAGCCCCTGGTGGCCGGCCCGCCGGTGAGCCCATGGCACGCTCCCCTTTAACCACGTCACGTCACCTCACCTCAGCCACCAGGCAGATTTCGCTAAGTGGCATCTGAAAGCTAAGAGGGAGAGTTCCTCTCTCGCCGTAGGGACCGGCAGAGCGGGAAGGCTGGCTCTTCTTGTGTGTGATGCGTGTGCTTGGCAAGCGACTTGCTTTTCCGTCGCCCTTTTGTGTTTTAAGTGGTGGCCTCCGCGATGTGCCTTCTCACATGGTTAGGCTCAGGTAGCTGGAGCCCAGGGAGCGCGCACGGAAAAGCGCGGTCCTTGGCAGAGCCCGGCGTGCAGGCGAGCGGAGCAGGCCACGGCGAGGCGGGGGCAGAGGGTACAGGAGTTCTCTCGCTGACCACGCCACACCAGCTCTCGCACCTCTGAGAGGCATTCGCTGGAAAAATTTTCCAGCTCTGTTGACGTCACAGCCTTGCCATTTGCCTGCTGCTGCCTGGATACCGAACGCAGCACTTAACCCTTGCGGGGCCGGAAGGCGGCGGCTGAGCGGGCAGCCGGCGTTCTGGGCTGTACAGCCTCTTTCCATTTCTCCTTCGCTCATGTCTTTGCCTTTCTCCTTGTTCTTCCCCCCCCCCCCCGATAGAGGAGAAAACGGATGATCATCAAGCATTTCTGATGTGGTTCTGTGTGTTTTGCTTGTTTTAACAGCTCTAAAGCAGGATTTCCCTGAACTGTGTGTTCGCTGGCAGGAGGGCCCCGGGCTTTGGACCGTGGGGACAGGGCCACTTCCCATCGCCCCGCGCCCACTCCCCCGGCTCCCCTTCCACCACTCACAGCCCGTTCTTTTCAGTGACACTGCTGTTCTGAACCTTTTCGCCAAGGACCCCCGCGTCTAACGCCGGAGATCTGGGCGTTTTTAGGAGTGACCTGAGGCCCCTCTGTGCCGTCACCTCACGTCACGTCACGGTTCCCTTCTTCCCTCCGCGCTCCGCGTGGCTCGGCGGGCCCGGCGCCGCCCGGCACAGCCTGTCACGATGCGGCTAATCGTGGGGATAATCCTCAGGCCCGGTAACTGATAGCCTCATTCCCGTCTCCAGCTGCTTGGTCTGGGTTTTCGTTATTTTTTTTATTTTGCTTTTGCAGTGATCTCAGCCCCCTCTGTCCTGGGGAGAAAGAAAATGCAGCTCACGCAGCCCGTCATGGTTCTTTCTGGGTCCAGGCAGAAAGAAGATGCAATAAAGATGTGTTTGCCATTTTTACTGCAGCAATTTTTTTCTTTTTTCTTCTTTCTTTCTTTTTTTTTTTTTTTTTTTTTTTTTGCTTTTTCTTGGTTGGCGCACCTGAAGGGCGAGCCTTGCCTAGCCGGTGGTCCGGATCCCAGGGAGGGTGACAGGGACCGGCAGGAGAGCCGCCCAGCTCTGTCTCCGCGCTCGTGCGTGTGGAGCGCACAGCGGGGCTGTAGGGCTGAGATGTCGAGGGATGAGCAGGCGAAGGAAACACAGGGCCCCGAGGGGGCATGCTGCCACCTTCGCGCACTGTTGCGTCAGCCACAGGCACAGCCCAGCTTTGTCGATCTTAACTCAGAGAATGAAAGCATTTCCTATAAAGAACCTTAGTTCTAGCCGAGCATCTCTCCCACGGGCTGCCCAGCCCCCGTCTCTAGCCCCCGTCTCTAGCCCCCGGTCTGGAGTGAGGGTCATGCTCGAACGGGGTTTGGAAAAGGGGGCTCTGAAGATGCAGGGTGGCGGGAAGCCCCGGGCGGAAGTCTGTTCTCTGGGAAGATCAGACTGTGTTCTGAGCATGTGACCGACCGCATCACGGCCTTTTGTTCCCTTCTGTTCTCCTCGTAGTTAAGATCCTTCTGTTTTACGTGATATTCTACGGCTGCCTGGCCGGCATCTTCATCGGAACCATCCAGGTGATGCTGCTCACCATCAGCGAGTTCAAGCCCACCTATCAGGACCGGGTGGCCCCACCAGGTAAAGTGAACGTGCTGAGTCCACTTCTTCTAGAAGTGAAATGAGGGTCACTGTTTCAACCGAGATGGTTCTTCTGGAAGTTTTCTGTAAGGTGGTGTATCCCCCTGTAAGGGGAGCGAGGACCCTCCCCTGTCACTGGGCCTCCCAGCCCAACCTGCCTTCACGGCTCTGCCCTGAGGATGGAGCGTCCTGGTCCCCCACCCGGCCTGCCCCTCACCAGCCACTTGACTGATGCCCGGCGGGCGAGGAGGGGGGCGGCGGGGGGCGGGATCACTCCAGGCCCTTTCTGCTCTCTGCTCACTTTTCGCTTTCTCGAGGGGACCGTGACTCAGAGACCCACAGACCCACCACTCTGGCTCCTGCTTTTGGAGGGTGACTGACGGTTAGGGGCGACGACAGGCTCTGAGACGGCCGGGGCTGCTGGGGGGTGGGGGCCGTGCCCCGCCTGCTCCGGCTTGCGGTCGGCCTGCAGCGGAGGCGCCCGCACCCCCACTTCTCAGCGCTCCTGCCACTTTGGTCAGCGAGAGCCTTACTCCTGGCTTCCTGGACCCACTGGGCTGCTGAACAGTTTAAGCTCTGAAAACGCGGGTTAACGAAGGTCGTAGAAAGTGCAGAATGCCACGCGAGTGCCCTGCTGGGGTCCGGGTGCTGTCGGCTGGGTGACCTGCAGCCGCGCCTGTCCACGCTGGTTGCTACGCCCCGGGGCGGGAGGGGCGCTGCCACGCACCTGACGCTGGCAGGAAGCTACCAGGGACGTGACTGCTGTCGGGCTCTTAGCAGCCATTGTCGGGAGGACCTGGGGAGAGGAAGTGTGGTGTAACTTCTGGGTTCTCTCCTTATGAACGACCTTGAGGTTGCCTGGGGGGCGGAGAGGGTGGGCAGCGACGTCCCCTGGGCAGCGGTTGAGGAACATCTGTGTTTGGGTGATGATCATCTCAAGGCCGCCTTCGTGGCGTGGCACAGACTTGTCACGTCCACGTCCTCCTTGGGTGTGGGACTCGGGAGATGGCGAATGCTGCCTTTGAGCCCTAAGTCAAATAGTCCCCTGCTGGAAGAAAAACCCTAAACCTTGGGGAGTTTGGAAGTGGAGAAAGAAAACATGTAAGTATACAAAATGACTTAAACCTGCTTAATAACCCACAGTTCCCAGCAACGGTCTCCCCAGGAGAGCTGGGCACCAGTGGAGGAGGGGTTCTGGGGTGTGCCCACACTCGGGATCTTAAGTAATCATGTTGCACGCTGGCTTTTGTGACAATACAGCACGGAGTGTCTCTTTATGTCCTGTTAGAAGTTTTACGGTAGCATCAGTAGCCCTAACTTAAATTTATATAGCCTTTTTCTTTTTCTTTCTTTTTTTTTTTTTCCATTTAAAAACTATTCCGTAGGCACGATGCTATTTTATGATAATTCTTATAGTCGAAGCCACAGGTGACCACAAAAGCCAGCATTTCCTTTGATTTCCCAGATTTAAAAAATGGCCCCTGACTACATAAACTCTGTGGAGTCGGCCTTGACTTGCGATGAAAAGGCTCCATCATGCTCTTTGCAGACTTTCGCCGCACCTGTTAAGCAGGGACTTGCCAACGACCTTGCCCGGGGAATCTGGTGGCCGAGATGCTCGGTCCTTCCAGCTCTGCCCCCCCTTCTCGCCCCTTCCTGAAACACACATTCTTGGTACCTATATTTAGTGTGCTCGCAGCAGTTGGACTGACCTGACAGACGGTCGCTTGCCCAAAGGAATGCTGGTGGCTCATCTTGGAAATATGCGTGCCCGTCCTTCAGTCTGAGTCACAGGGGACTGCTTCCTCAGGCCTCCGCTTCCCCGTCCTGTCACCTGGCTCCTTCGTCACTTCTCTGTCTCTCCTTTTCCTCCTTCCCGTACCTTGCCAGGAGAATCTAGGCCAAGCCCCCCTTTACTGTCACCTTTCCAAGGAACATGAAGTTCCTGTGCAAACGATAGTGGCCTTGGAGCAGGGGGCCAGGTCGGCCCGGCACTTGCTGCCGGGAGTGCTGCCATGAACTGTCCCCGAGCCCTCGGAGGGACCCTGAGTGGTTCCTCCTCTCGGCGTCTCTCAGACAAAACCCTGAGAACGGGAAGCATTGGTAGCTGCGGACAGCTCCCTCACTGCAGATCGGAAGGAAACCCTGGCCATGCCTGACTTCAGCTTAGGGTCTCCAGGCCTCTGTCGTGTTGAAGTTCAACTAGGAAAATTGTGTATTTGAGTGACAGGAACCCAGTGAGTGCGAAGGACTTGGCACACACTTACCGTTTAAAGACTCACTGAGGTGATGAGCTGAGGCTGAAGCATGAGCACGTGAGCGTGGCCCCGGGAGGCAGCGTGTGGCACACGTGGGGGGGCCCGTCTCTCACGCTGGGCGAGCTGATGGGCCAAGCGAGAGCGTCTCAGAGAAAGGGCTGCATTGCCAAATGAAAGTGAGATGTAAGGGGAGAAAGGGACCCACGTGCCGTTTCTGGTGGCCCTTCGCGCATATGACACCCCTCATGGAGTCGGGCAGCTGGGGCACATGGAGTGGGACCTGCCCCCTCAGCCGGAGGCACCGGGCGCGAGCCGCAGCCGTGATGAGCCGGTCAAGACGGGAAACCGCCGTGGCCGTAGGGCAGAGAGGTTGCTCGTCGGCAGCTCCGCGCTGCCTGATCACAGCCCCAAAGTGGCGTGGGGCACCCGAGCCACCGCGCACGATGTCACCGTAGAGGCCTGGAGGGATGCGGGGACTCTGGTGCTGGACACAGTGCCCTGCCCCCCACACCACGGAGCCGCAGTGCCCTCGTCTGCCCAGGGGGAGGAGGACCCTGCGAGCATCAGACAGACTGAACACGTCACGGGGACAGGGCTTCAGTGGCACACCTCGTGGCTCGCCGTCGAGGTGGCTGTGCACGGCCCCTGCCATCACGTGGGCCCCGCACCTGCCGGGGCCGCCGTGCTCCAGGTGCCGAACTCAGTGCCCGGGGTGACACGGCGGGGGGCGCAGTGCGTTCGCGTTTTCCTGAGGCCGATGGAGGCTTAGCGTTCTCTGCAAGGTGTTCAGGAGACGTTGCATGAAGAAACACATTTTTAGAAAAAGAATTAAGGAAACTTTAAAGACACTATGTGCTCTGTAATTTCCCCCTTTGAAGTTCCTCCGTCTGTGGGGTTGGCCCCCGCCAGGCCTCCCTCCCGGGTCGGGCAGACCCTCATGGCGGACTCGGCCGTGTCCCCCTCCCGATGGCTGCGAGGGGGGGGGTCTGGAGCAGACTCCCCTGTACGCCCAGCTCGGGCTCACCTGACCTGACCCCTCGCCGCTGGCCCAGTGGTGTCTCACGGAAAAGTCATCCTTCCGTTCACGCGGCCCCTCCCCCACCCGTGCTGGCCGAGCACCAGCAAGTGCCGTGAAGGTCACTGGCTGTCGGTCGCGGGTCCAGGGGTCTCCCGGGTGGCATGCCTCCTGCCAAGCAGGGAGCGTGTTTACTCTGCTCCTGCTCCTGAGGTCATGGGCGGCTTCTGCTTGGCTTTGAGCAGCCGAAGTCACAGGGCCGGGAGAATTCTTTAACAAGGGTCGCATTCTTGGGGCCAGAACTGAGGTAGGGGCCAGGGGGGCTGCAGCCAGCGGACCCGGGGCGCACCGCGCCGTCTCGATCCCACTTTGGTCATCAGAGCAAATCGTCTTCACGTCCATTAGGGTTTAAGGCGTCTTCATTCACATCTCAGCCGAAGTGGAATTCTGGAGACCTCATCACGGCAGTTTCAGAACTGCCTGGTTTTTTCCATCCCAGTCACGTGACTTCCTTCCCCTTAAATTCCAAAGGGGGGAATTGGGAACGTTCGGCGTCCTTATCCTTCACAGTGTTGTCCCCAGAGTGCCCAGAAGGTGTTTTTTTTTTCTGCCGTTTCTGATTAGAAACGGTCTGCAATCTGTACACCGACGTGATACATTCACGCCGCCTCCCCCCCACCCCCTGTCCTCTGCTCGCACCCAGGTCCTTCCCGCACCCCCTCCCGGAGGTGTGCGCAGTGGCTGAGTGGGCACAGGGCAGCGGCTGCCCAGACTCAGGTTGGTCAAGGGCCAGGTTGGCAAAGCCCGGTTCTTGTTCCTCAGTGTCCCCAGCCTCAGCGGCTTCCACAGCTCTCCATGTTACCCTTTCTTCACTTCTAAGGTCAAGGATGTAACTAATAAGTCAGCTCAGGTGCACAGGACGCCTAATGATTAACTTAAAAATGTCAGAGCCGCAGAAAAACAGGTCCTGTTCCGTACGCCCCTTTCAGATGAGTAAGCAGAAGAGAAGGCTCTGATAAGTAGGGCCCGGTGACACAGCCCACGGGGAGGGTGGTGGGGGTGAAACGCTGAATCTGGGGAGCCTCACCGGGGACTCCAGTGCCACCCGCCCGGGCCTCCGTCTCCAGAGCTCGGAGGTGACGGGCCTGGTGCTCGGCTGGTGGCTCAGTAGTCTCCTGACCCACATCTGATGCAGACAAGACGAGAGAGAAGTTGGGGTAACCGAGGGGAACAGGGAGGTATTCCACAGTGGCTTCCAACCAGGGCAGTGCGCGTGCATGTGAACAGACACTATCAGGTATCTGGTGTGACGTGGAGCCTCATTTCGGCGTACGGGTCACCTAGCAGGAGTCATGTTTCGCGTCTAGGCCAGTCGAACGTACTGTATGTGCTTGTCCTTCACTTACGCCTTGGACAGAAAGGCGCAGTCAACGCAGAATGCTAGGACTGGCCTCTCGGTTTGCAGTTCCTCCTCTTCACTGGGAACAGGCAGAGGCCTGCCCCACGAGCTACACGCGCTTTGTAAGACGGAGCCTCTGAACGAAATAACCCTCTCCCTGCTCACCTGAAAACGAGTCTCCATACAGCTGGGGGTGACCCGGGCCCCCACCGGAGTGGCTGGCACGTAGCTTCGCGGGAGCAGCACGGCTGCCCTTCAGACGACCCGGGGGTTAAGGGTGCGGACGCCCGTGCAGTCAGAAACCCACATGTAACTGCCGACGCCCGCGAAACCTTGCTAGCTGGGGACTGGGAGTCTTAGAACGTGCACAGCTGATGAAGCACGCGCTTTCCGTGTTCTGTGTGCCATAGACGGAATTCTTATTCTAAAGAAAGCTAGAGATCGTGTTGAGTCATTTATAAAGCGATTAGTACATGTATTTCATGTATTCATTGACATACCTAACTTTTTGTTAATTTTAAAAAATATTTCCAGGCTATGCAGTTCATCTGCGAGTTTTTTCAAATTGTTGCAAATCTCCGAAAAAATATTCCAATGTCTTGAAACAAATGCACACGTCGGTGTCGTTCACGGGTCAGCTGTATTTGGTCTACGAGGCGTGTGAAATGCAGGTACACGTCCAGCTTTGGGATCCTTTGAGTGCTGTCAGCCAGGTGAAAAGGCCGTGTTCTAGTTTAAACTCTCACGTAGATTGAGAAGTTATAGAAACTGGCTTTATTATAAACCTGACTGGAAACAAAACACTTCTTCCTTAATGACAAGCCTTCTTTTCTCCTTCCTTTACCTTCATCTCTTACCTGCCGGTCCCCATCCTGTTGCGAACACCAGTGAGGCCAAAGATTGAGTTTTCCCTTGTTTCTCAAGAGATGGGGGCCAGGGAAAGGCAAGTGTGAGGACAAAGGTCCCCAAATCTCGTGTGAAGCGACACAGGCATTTAAACACCAGATGTTAAAATTTTCAGATCCAAATTATTTCAGCCCTTTTAGGGCACTTTATTAAACAATAATCGAAATGTAATTTAAGGCAGCTGGTCACGTGAGGGCAAAGCTATGCAGGGCTCAGTGTGGTTAATGTCAGCTCGGGTTCGGGAGACTGAGGGGCGAAGGTTTGACCTGGTTCCGGGAACGTCGTTTGAAACCGCAGGCCGGCGATTGGGTGTGCTGCTATCTCCGGCCCCCGGGAGCTGCCGGTGCAGACAGCGCTTGTCCTGGCCCACAGTCACAGCTGTCACCGGAGGAGCGGGCCGCGCAGAGAGGGGCAGGCCGCCAGCACCCCGGCTGGCATGCAGACGGAGACCCCCGGCCGCCAGGTGGGGCGTCTGTGGCTCCCAGAGAGCGCCCCGAGGAGGGACGGGTGTGCGGGGTCGCCCGCTCCAAGCCCATCCCTCTACTTCCTCTTCCTCCCACTGGTCTGACGATGGCAAGTCAGTGACTTACAGCGTTTAGACAGCAGGTCGAGAATCCTTCATCTGCCTCCTGTAAGTGTGTCATCGCTTTAGAGAGATTATTTTCAAGAAAAGGAATTCGTTTTCGGATGGTTTGAGGTCGCATCAGAGACTTCTCCTAATTCAGGCTGTCCCGACCAGGCCAGGCCCCGGGGAGGAGGCCGTGTGGGCCGGGGGGCCGAGGGCATGGGCGATACCGAACCCCATGTGCTGCTTTTCTGGAAACGTCCAGACAGACGTTGGTTCCCCTGAAAGGCCGCTCGCTACGGCTGCGTCAGCTGCACGCACTGAGACCCCTCAGACCCGGGGGGAGGCTTTGCCTGGCGGAACTTGGGGGCTGGGCTCTGGCCCCCCCAGGGAACCTTTTGTGACTGCCCTTCAGGGCTCCGTGCCGCCCCCTGCACTAGTCTAGAAGAACGCCCCGCCCTGCCGAGTGCTGTTGCGTTCCCCCAGGTCCAGGCAGGTCACCTTGACTTACCTGTGTTCTTACAACTCGAACTGGTCATGACACTCCAGTGGGGCTCCCCAGTCCGGTGGGGCGTGGACTCTTTACCTTACTACCTGGCTTGACGTCCCAGTGGGAGTGGCTACTCACCTGGCTTGTTTTGCTTTATTTCTGCAGGTAGCTCTCTCTTTTATCACAGTGCGTCTCTGAACGATAAGTGACCACAGTGCCGGTTTCTCTAACTTAATGTTAGAAGAAGATTGTTCATGGCGTAAATTCCTTTAATCCTAACCTGTGGTTTGGGAGCATTAAAAAAAATGATTGTAGTAACCTTTGTTTTTTTTAACCAAATATTTTTCTTCAAGCAAATTCTGCCAGCTTCCCCTTGGGCTTCTCTCCGTCACGGCCGATGGCTATTCTCCCCGAGTTCCTCAGGTCCTGCGTCGTCCTCGCTGCGATGAGGCCTGGTGCCCCCCACCCTCTGGTCCCAGGCAGCCCCCCAGCCTGGCTCCAGGCCCCCACGATCCTTGTCTCCATCCTGCCCATTCTTAAGAACGAAAAGCTTGAGGAGGCCCGCCCCGCCCCCTAAGCCGGGCACCTCGTCACTTTGCCACTTTGGAAGCTCGAAGCCATCCTCAGTCCCTAGAAAAAGTGACAGCCACTTAGCCCGGCCCCATGATGCCTGTTCTTGAGCCTCAGAAATGGGGCTGCTGAATGGTCACTCATCTCCTGGTCCTCCCACTGTAATTATGTCACTGTTTTCATATCTGCACGGGTACCTGGAGGGCCGTGACGTGAGCCACTGTCTGTGCCCAGCACAGAGAGGGGAGGTTTGGAAGTGGGGGTTAGACTAGGGTTGCCGGAGGAGCAAAGGGTGTCTGGTTCACTCTGAACTTCAGATAAACCACGAATAATTTTTCCACCCGTGTGTCCCATCCCTGTCCCATAGGACACACCTGTACAACAGATACGCGTGGTTTACCTGAGGCTCCGGTGTGCTGGGCAGCTTCTGGTTCATGTGGCAGCCCTGTGCGGCCCCTCCGCCCGCTGCCCCTGGACAGGGCCATGCGCTGCTGTCCGCAGCTGCTAGGCAGTCTCGCGATGACAGGGGCTTCTGTCGATGGATGGACTTGAAAACCTGGTTAAAGAGGGGAGACCTGGGGTACACCGCCTTTAACTTTTACCCCGGCTGGTGCCAGATTTGCTCAGAATGACCGAATGGTCCAGATTTGGTCACGTGGGCTGTGGCTAGCAGACCCGCCCCACACCCACCGCCCGTGTGCGGCTCTGCCGGGTGGCGCTGAGCCTTGCCGAGCTTGGAGCACGTGGCCATGGACTGTCAGCGCCTAGCCGCGGGGGAAGGGACGTCCTGTGCCAATGGCGAGCTGGCAGTGAGCACGAGGGAGGCCGGGGGGGTGGCAGGCTCGGATCACAGGCCCTGCCACTTCCGCTGTGCCCTGGGGCTGGGCCCCTAACCTTTCTGGGCAGGAAGAGTTTCCTTCCCACAGTGGAGGTACCTTACGCCTGTCATGCAATGTTGCCGGGAAAGTTACGGGGTCTGTGACGCCCGGGAGGCACGAGCACGGGCCCCGGTCCGAGTGCCAGAGCAGGGCTTCCGGGAGGCGTCCGCGCTGGCCGCCCCGGCCCCAGCGCCTCCCGCCGCTTCCCGCCCGCTCACGACTCTTCCTGTCTCCCCCCTGCCCAGGCTTGACGCAGATTCCCCAGATCCAGAAGACCGAAATCTCCTTCCGTCCTCAAGACTCCAAGAGCTACGAGGCGTACGTGACGAACATCGTCAGGTTCCTGGAGAAGTACAAAGAGCCCGCCCAGAGGGACGACATGATCTTTGAGGACTGTGGCAGTGAGTCGACGCGCTTCGGCCCGTTATTTAGTCACTGAATGACGCTCCTGACGTCATCGAAAGCTCAGACGCTGGCCATGTCGAGAGGCTGCTTTTTGTTTTTTAAAGCAAGAACACTTCTTACCGTTGAGCCTTAGATGCGGTGGCAGAAACCATGCCATCTCCAGCGTGATCGCGATCTGCATGTGAAAGGTGTCTTGCTTAAAAAAACAAAACCAAACAAGCAAACAAAACGGGACACGTCAGCTTTTTCTTGCCGAGACTCGGCCCGGGCCTGGTCTCTCACACCTCACACCCCGTGCTCTCCGCCCGCCCGCGCCCCCACGGACCAGCGCACAGGGCCTGCTCAGCAGGACGCCCCGCGCGGGGCTCTCCGTAGCCACACAGCTGTGGACGGAGGAGGGCCGGGGGTCAGGGTGTGTGGCACAGACCTTGGCCTGGCACGGGTGATGGGCGGGTCTCAGGCAGCCGAGCTTTTGGGTAAGGACATGACTGAAAAGTGGGGAAGGATGTTTCGTGAGCCGCTGACGTGAACATAGTTCACCGTCCTCCGTGCTCCCTGGACTGGGACCTTCCCGGCCACCCAGACAGGATTGGCCTCTGAGTTGCTAGGTGGCGGCAGCCCTCTGGTTTGATTCTAGCATTTACCAGTTTTAGCTCTTTGCATGGCAAACTATTTGCTTAGTCATGATGGGGGGTGAATTGCCATTTGAAGTCATTTTGAAGAGATTTCCTGATTCAAATGGTTCATATTCACTAAGTTTTTCTCATTAGAAGTTAAAGGAGGTTTTCATCTTTGCAGTAATTAAAAAGCCTGCATGATACAGAGTTAGAGTGAATCACTTCATAGGAGATGGACTGAATTGAGGCACTTTTTCATTTGAAGGGAAAATAGTTTGTGAACTTAAAAAATACATGTGAATTATGATATTTGCATCAGTTTTCTGCAGGAGGCTTTTTTATTAACTTTGGAGTCTATATTTTATTCTTTCCCTGGGTTTGTTATGAGGGCTAATTAGAAATGCTCCAATACAATTTCTCAGCTGAACAAATGCTTTTAAGAACTCACAGCTCTAAAAACTCAAATCCAAAAGGATTAAAAAAAGAAAGAAAGAAAGAAACTTGAATGGTGGTTGGAAAAGAAAGAACCTAATTCCCAATTTTTCCCCCTCGTTAATGTTTAACCTGCCAGTCGGGGGCAGAGCTCCAGGAAAATCTGACCAAAAATACTGCCAGTTCTGAAAATTATTGACAGTCCTTTGAATTCACGTTGTAATTACGACGTCCCCGAGAGCAATCCAGCTTCCTTTCCATCTCCCGAAAAGCGGAGTCATCCATTATTTAAGGAAGAGACGTGCTGCCAGAGGCCACAGGCCACGTGCTCTTCATCAAGGGCCGTGGAGCTTCGGTGTGGGCTTACGTGCCAGGGGGTGCTTTGGTCAAGCACCTGTTTCACGTCAGGAGCGAGACGGGAGCTGGTTTGCCGGGAATCCTCGCTGGGCCGAGACGGCGTGGCCTCCGCCCAGGTCGCGGTGACGGGGGCAAGCGTGCCCGTCCCTCTCGGGGGCACGGTGTCAACGCGGTGTTTGTGTTTCTAGGCGTGCCCAGCGAGTACAAGGAGCGAGGGGCCTATGACAGCGACCCGGGCGAGCGGAAGGTCTGCAGGTTCAAGCTCGATTGGCTGGGGAACTGCTCTGGGCTCAACGACGAGTCGTACGGCTACAGGGAGGGCAAACCGTGTGTCATCATCAAAGCTCAACCGCGTTCTGGGCTTCAAACCGAAGGCAAGTGGTTCTGTCGCGCGTCGGCTTTCGATGAGCCCCCGGCACGTTGGGATGGGAATCCAAGGGTCGCTCTGAAGTTTCTCGCTGAAGCTCTGAAGCCCAGTCAGTAGAGTAAAACTAAAAACTTCGGTACCCGCCTTGACGGGGCCGTAGCTCGTCATCGCTCTCCCTTCCTGAAGTCAGAGAAATGGAGTGGCCAGGCCAGATCCCGGGGTGAGCCTGTGACCCTGCGCGCAGTGCTCCTCAGACCCAGAGGAGTTTTTACAATGTCAGCTGTCTAAAAGTAAAAACAGAAAAAGATAGTTTTAAGCTCCAAAGCTCCCGGGGTGTGCGATGTGCTGGTTTGGGCACTCTTGGAGCCAGAGAGCTTTTAAAAAATCATCTGGTAATCCGACAAGACAAATTTTATTCTATTTTTTCTGAATGAAGATTTCACTGCAGAATTAGGAGGCGGATACCATTCCAGGCTGACCTCCGATGACCCCGCCGCCGGCTCTCGGCCCTCCTGCGGCTTACATGTGCTAAGATACTAGCAATTCTTTAAGAGAAAGGACAATTCGTTGGTGGTGTCTTTTACGAAACGAGTTGTTTCACTTGCTCCTCGCGATCGTGAGCAGACACCGCTGTCCTCTGCCCTTCGGTGTGGATTCTCCCAGCCACGCGGGCATTGCTGTTGTGAGCGTGCATAGTGTCAGTTCTGATAGGGACTGACCGCGGTGTATGGAGCGATAGGAACAGAACTCACCTCTGGAATCTGGCTCGCTTGTTACCCATGCATAATATTTTCAAAAGAAAATCTGAGTCCAGGTGACACATTTAAGGGTGCACCGGAATCCCTTTACGCCAGCAGAGGCCCGAAGGTATGAGCAGGTAGGTGGTCAGGTCTCCGACAGGCATGGGCAGCCTCTAAGCAGAATGTTAGTCACCTTGCCACTTCGGCTCGTTTATAACGGGAGGAAAATAGGAACTGCGCTGTCACACTCAGAGTTGATACTCACATTGCTGGGGACTCTCAGCCTCCCCGGTGTTCTGGAGCCCTCGCTTCCGTCCGTCCACCTTGGCTGAGTGGCTGAGTGACGCCTGCAGCCCGGACGCAGGGTCCACTCTCCTGTGATCTGTGTCTCTCCCCACCTCTGTGGAGACACTGTCAGGTGATGAGTCTGGCTACTCTCTCTTCGGTCCTTTTTTCCTTCGATTTGGTCCTCACTTGCTTACCCCTTGCTGCTTCCTAACTCATCGCCCCACCCCAGGTCCCCAACGATTTCATTGTTGGGATTATTTTTGTCAGATTCCAGTTACCCCCGCCCCCCCCCGTGTTACTTAATGTGCCTGTTTCCTCATCCTCGGAGGACAGATCTGGCAACTTCTTTCTCAGTATGCATTTCTTTTCGTATTTTAAAGATACATTGATTACCGGCAGAAAGTTCCGAGAGAGGCAAATGCAGATAACCATTTTCTGGCATTCCAGACCAGAGAGTAGTCCCGGAATGCTTAGTTCCTCAGCGACAGGGAACTAACTGTCCATCGTGTGACGTGGGAGGCCGGCTCTGTGCGGCATCTCGTGCCAGCTCAGGCCGAGCTGCAGGAGATGTGGCCGTCCCCACGGGCTCACGCTGTCCGTCCTCCCCCTCCTCCTGAGGCAGGTCCGAGCCGGCGATGTGGGCAGCAGTTTTCAGAGTTTGTTCTCTGGGTGCCTTCAAGGGGGCTGACCCCTGCGTCTAATGCCGCCTTTAGCTGTTGGCTTGCTGGCCTTGCCTCACAGAGCTGGAAAAGCTCCTTAGCGGGCAGGCACCGCGCTGGAGACCAAATGACAGGAGAGGCTCCTTGAGGAGGCACAAGGGGGAGGGGGTGGGGAGGCAGGCGGCACCCGCTCCCCACACGGGCGGCAAGCCCAGCTTTGTCAGGGCAGAAACGTCAGCCATCTCTTCCATCTCTGATAACCGTAGTGGACGAGGCGTGATTTCTGGCGTGGCCCGTGTTTGCGGGGTCCTTGAGGAGAGCTTACGCTGATCCGACTTTCTCATGACATTCCATTCAGCACTGGGCGGCACCACGGCTTGAATCATCGTGGTCACAGAACTTGGCTACTTAGTTTTATTTCAATGAAATCACAGTGTGACCTTGCCCAGGACTGGTCTGGGTTGGGAGTGGGGGGTGGGGGTGCAGGGGTTCATTCCGCTGTCCGCAACTGTTTGTGTCTTTCAGTTAACCTGTGATCCGTGTGTCCTTGTTTGGGTTACAAACTAGTTCTGTTTTTTCGGAAATTTAAAGTGATTTACGAAACTTAAGGACCAACGTGGGTTCTGTTTTTAGCCTCCCAAGAACGAATCCTTGGAGACTGCCTCCTTGCTGAAGTATAACCCCTACGTCCTGCCCGTCCAGTGCACTGGCAAGGTGAGGAGGTGCGGGTGGAGGGGAGCGGTGGCAGCTGCGAGTTCTGTCAGCGCGGGGGCAGAATTTTAATGTGGGCAGCGGGAGAAACAGCCACCAGAAATTAGTCGACTGAGTTGTAGCTCCGCTGGGTAAAGAAGAAACAAAGATGTAACAAAAAAACAGCTTTGGATCTGGGACAAGAGACTGAAAGCCCCGACGTGCACCGCCGGCTCCCTGCTTTGCAGAAGTGGGGCCGGGGAGGGGGAGCTCATTCGCCCACACGGGAGCTTCTCTGGCCCAGGGCGCGCGGAAAAATTTGCGGACAAAGTTTGTTTTTAACTGACAGTCTTTCAATATTTTTCAAAGATAAACCAAAAACAAAATTTATGTGAAATTAAGGGTGAGAAGGACTACAGACTCCCGTTAGCTCTAGAGATAGGTGCCGGGGGGGGTCCATTAGGAAGGAAGGGGACCTAACGCCAGACAGCCCTGTCATGCTGCCGCCAGAAAGAAGAGGGGCCCCAGGCAAACCCGGCAGGCGGCTGCGCTCTTGGGATCGTGCTGGAAGCCCAGCCCGGGTGCCACCACAGCGTCCCCTTCCGGGCCGGCCCTGTTTCTAGGAGGCAGCGTGGCTTGGGGACCGTCTCACTTGACCTTCGTGTCCAGGGCCACTCCGGTGCTGTGGGATCGAGTCCCCGCGCGTGGGCACCGGTGGGGTCAGGCGCGGCCCCTAACCTCTCGCCCACGCCCCGTCCCTAGCGCGACGAGGACAAGGAGAAGATCGGGACCGTGGAGTACTTCGGCCTGGGCGGCTACGCCGGCTTCCCGCTGCAGTACTACCCCTACTACGGGAAGCTGCTGCAGCCCAAGTACCTGCAGCCCCTGCTGGCCGTGCAGTTCACCAACCTCACCTTGGACACCGAGGTCCGCGTCGAGTGCAAGGCCTTCGGGGAGAACATCGGGTACAGCGAGAAGGACCGCTTCCAGGGCCGCTTCGACGTGAAAATCGAAGTTAAGAGCTGATCGCAAGCACAGATCCTTCCCACTAGCCATTTAAGAAGTTAAAGATACAAAAACCTACTAGTCTTGAACAAACTGTCATACGTATGGGACCTACACTTAATCTATATGCTTTACACTAGCTTTCCGCATTTCATAGGTTAGAATGTAAATTTAAAGTGTAGCAATAGCCACAAAATATTTATTCTACTGTAAATGACAAAAGAAAAATACAAATTGAGCCTTGGGACGTGCCCATTTCTACTGTAAATTATGATTCCGTAGCCGACGTCGTGCGCAGTGTTCTGGCCCCCGGGTGTCGCTGCCGTGTGTATCTCCTTCAGCGTGCGGTGCCACAGGTGCACTCTGGTCATTTTTCAAGCCATGTTTTAGCATATGTTTTCTACTTTACGTGAGCAAGGTTTGCTGTCCAAGGTGTAAATATGCAACGGGAATAAAACTGGCATGGTACTTTTTTTGGGGGGGAGGGTGGCTCTTTCAAAGATAATGCCCCATTCATGCGTATTTTAACACACTCCATAGTCTCTTCCTGTGGCGTTAGGTCGTTTTTGTTTTTTGTTTTTTCTTTCCCCTGGGGCTGGGAGGGTGGGCTGTCATGGGGGAACTGCCCTTTAAGTTTTAAGTGACACTACAGAGAAACAGAAGTGAGGGGTCGTGTCGTGCTTTGTATGGAATGCTGTCTTGCCATCTCTTCCCTTGTCCTCCAGTGCGTTCTGAAGCTGTAGGTGACCTGGGTCGCCCGTCACTTTGGCCAGTGATCAGGCTAGTTGATTTGCTTTGTTCCTTTTCTTTTCCTTTTCCTTTTCTTTTCCTTTCTTGGAGGCATCACGTGCTGGTGCTGTGTCTTCATGGATGTTTTAACCATTTTCATGGTGGAAGAATTTTATATTTATGCAGTTGTACAATTTTATTTTTTTCTGCAAGAAAAAAGTGTAATGTATGAAATAAACCAAAGTCACTTGTTTGAAAAATAAATCTTTATTTTGGACTTTAAAAAAGCAGTGCGGCCCCCCACGGAGCGCGGTCAGTGTGTCCGCGGCGCGAAGCCCCCTGCTCTGCCGTGTGGCGGCCGCCGGGCATGGCGCTCGTGCTGGTCTTGTATTCAGTCAGGTTGAAGCAATGGACAATAAAAGAATGAACACATCCCTCACGTGCATGGTTCGCTCTTGTCTAAACGCCCCGGTCTGTGACTGCTTGACTTGCGCTGCCGCTAATTGTCCAGGATCTTGAAGAAATACTGAACCTGAAAAACAAACATGATTTCGTGACAATTCGTACGGCACTTCGGCCTTTGCCACCTGCCGGAGGCCAAGAGCTCGCTCTGGACCCCGGCTCTGCAAAGGGACACGTGCACGTGGGAAGGCAGGCGGAGACGGTGACGTTTCCAAGTTCAGGTCTGTCTGACAGTGCTACCTTGTGTAGTTCACATCACGTGACATCTGGGTTGCTGCTAGTGCCTCACTAGATATTTCTGTTTAAAAAAAATGTCAAAGTTCTTAGCAGTTCCATTAAAAAAAAAACGAGGTTAGGTTTGAGGCTCGTAAATTAAGAAGGCTCACACCTTGCTTTTTGGTTCACAGTTTGGCCTAAGTCCCTATTTAGCCATATTTGAAAATTAGCCTCGGTGCGAAAGGAGACAAGAGCATTTCCGGGGCATAATCGAGCTGAGGTTTCAGTAGCAGTTAACCGCCACGGGCACAAAAGGCCCGGTGTCCCGTTTCTGAGAACGGAGGTCTCTCTCTGCACAGCCTGCGCTGCCCCGGCCCTCGGGCGGCCCTCGGGCGCCCTCTGGTGGGAGGCGTGGAGGCCTGCCCTTTCTGAGAACGGAGGTCTCTGCACAGCCCGCGCTGCCCCGGCCCTCGGGCCCCTCTGGTGGGAGGCTGGAGGCCTGCAGTTTCTGAGAACGGAGGTCTCTGCACAGCCTGCGCTGCCCCGGCCCTCGGCGGCCCCTCGGGCGCCCTCTGGTGCGAGGCGGGGAGGCCTGCAGGCCTGCGAGGCTGAGCGCCGCCTCGGTGCGGAAGGCGGGGCTCACGCTGTACAGACGCCCTCCCGCCGCCAGCGGAGGCGGCTCACGGACCAGACACAGCTCACGTGCCCACCCTCTTGCCCCCGCCCCGCCAGGCTGCTGCTCAGTGCTTATTCTTTACAAATACTACCTGAGGCTGTTGCCTCGTGAGCGGCAAACTGTGATGGCGAATTAACACCAGAGAAAAATGAGTCCATTAAATCCGTACAAGGCTCATTGGACTGGAAGGACGAATATTGTCAAAATGTCCTTCCTGCCTAAGCAATCCCTACTGAGACACTGATGGCATTCTACTCAGAATTCAAACAATGAATCCTAACGTTTATACATAAAAGACTCCAAATAGCCAAAGAATCCTGAGAAAGAACAAAGTGGGAGGTGTCATGTGCCCTGATATCAAATTACACTACAAAGCTACAATAATCAAAACGGTATGGTACTGGCATAAGCTTGCATGCGCGTGCACACACACACACACACACACACACACACACACTTTAATAGAACAGGATAGAGCACCCGGAAAAAATCCTTGCTTATATGGTCAATTAATTTACGACGAAGGATGCAAGGATATACAACGGGGTAAAGACAGTCTCTTCAATAAATGGGGGGCTCGCAAAACCGGACAGATACATGCCAAAATAATTGAACCACTTTCTTATACCATATACAACAATAAACTCGAAATGGGTTAAAGAGTTAAATGTTAGACTCGGAACCATAAAGCTCCTCGAGGAGAACACGAGGTAAACTGACCTCGCTCCAAGCAGCGTCTTCTTGGATGTGTCTCCTCGGGCAAGGGAAACAGAAACAAACGGGACCACAGCAAACTAAAAGGTTTTTGCACAGCAAAGGAAGTCAGCAAAATGAAAAGTCAGCCCACTGACTAGGAGAACATATTCGCAAAAAAAAAAAAAAATCTGAGAAGGTGTTATTATACAAAATATATAAAGAACTCATCCAAGTCAAATATAAAAGAAAAAAAAAACAATCTGATTAAAAAATGGGCAGAGGCCCTGAACAGACATTTCTCCAAAGAAGACATACGGATGGCCAACAGACATGAAAAGGTGCTCAACATTGCCAGTCCTCAGGGAAGCGCAAATTAAAGCCACACTGAGGTGTCGCCTCACACCTGCCAGAACGCCGTCATCGATAAGTCAGCAAACAAGGAGCGCTGGTGAGCACGCGCACCCTGCTGGGGTACGGCTGCTGTGAAAGACAGCGTGGACGTGCAAAATGTACAACCAAGTCCCAAGCCTGCCATGTGATCCAGCGATTCTGGGAATTTATCCAACCCCGCTCCCCCCCCCCAAACGCTAACTCAAAAAGATACACGCAGCCCTCGGTTCACCGCAGTATCACTAGTGATAGCGAAGGTACGGGCGTAGCCTAGATGTCCGTCGACAGACGAATAAAGAAGTAGAACATACCTGCAATGGGACATTCCTCAGCCACATAACGTGAGATCTTGCCATCTGTGGCAAACAACATGGATGACCTAGAGGGTAGTGTGCTAAGTGACACAAGGCAGAAACACACGCCGTCTGATTTCACTTACATGTGGGATCTAAAAATCAAACGAATGAACAAAAACAGAAACAGACCCGAAGATGCAGAGAACAAGCCAATGCCAAAGTGAGGGGACTATACACACACACACGTACACACGTGCACGTACACATGCATGCACACACATGCACACACATACATACAGGCGCACACATGCACATGCGTGCACACAGGTACACACGTGCGCGTATACACACGCACATACACCAACGGAACTCTGGCTTCCGTACGTTTCTTGATCTTTTCTCATCAGTCATCCACCCCTCCGTAGATGAGATACTTCTCACGTGGAGGGTCACGGTCCTCTCCCTCATCTGTGGGGTTCTTACACATCTTAGAAAGGGGGCCTCACCAAGTCCAGTCAATCGAATGCTTCATTTCTCGCACAGAATGGGAAGGGAAGGAGTTTTAAAACCACATTTTCCAGAGGTGGGCGGGCACCACTGGAAACAAGGCACCAGAGGGTCGTCTGAGGAGAAAGGAGGCGGGCCTTGGGCTCAGACCCTTCCGCGGACCGTATTCCCCAGCTAGAGTTAAGAGCTCGTTTTCATTGTATTTATTTTATTACCTCCAAGTAATAAAATACTAATTTTCCATTTAAGTATAATAGTAAATGTACTTAAAGAAAGATAGTAAATAAAGTTTCCGTTGGTACTCAGCTATGCTACACATCGTGACAGTGATAAATGGCTGACTAGAAATTAAGCACTTTTGCTCAAAAAACAGCATTAAAAGAAACGAAGGTTTTCGGTTCTGTACCTGTTTGGGCAAAATCTCATTTGAACTCTGAGAACAAAGCTTGCCCTGTCTGCTCAAACTGCACTTATTACGGGAGGGAACTGCTCCAACTCCAAATTAAAAACCGTTATCAGTGATCAGACACGAAAATCCAGTTATCAGAATCTTTCCAAGTCCACTGACTGCTCAAACGCCTAGCTTCTTAAAGGACTGGCAACACTTCAATATCAGGGCACATCGGGCCCGTGGAGAACCAAGCGGGGTCACTAAGGGCCTTATGAGGACAGAGGGGAACCAGGCGAGCAGCATTTGAGTGAGTAAAGTGGTCTGGGTTTCAAATTCAACAGAGAAATGTCCCTCTGTCTTTCTTTCCGGGGGGGGGGGGGCGGAACACTAGCCAGACTGCCACGTGCCATCCTGGGGGCCCCACTCTGGGAAAGAGGACCAGGAAGCGGAGGGGGAGGAGCCTGTTAGTTTCCCACGGCACCCGCATGCCACCCAGCGTTCAGCACAGAGGGCTGGACGATTGAGCATCGGTTAAGGGCCTGCCTCTTAGTGACCACGGCACACAGCTTCGTACCCGGCCACAAACGCCCGCAGCCCAAGGAAAGGCCGCGCTGCAATCAAGCTTGATGCACTAGCTCCAGCTCGTGGACGAGCCCCAGCACAAGGCCTCGGTGAAACTGGTATCACGAACTCGGGACCGTCCGAGCAGCGTCTGCGTGCTGGCCCCACATGGCCCGGGGCGGCGGGGGGTGGCCTGACAGCCGTCGGGGGACCAGCCGTTTGGGTTAAGGGCTTCTGCGAGAGGGCGTCCAGGGCCCTGCGATGGAGGGCTCAGAGGGACCCTTCAGGCCCTGCGTCCCTGCCCGTCACCGCGGCCACAGGGCCCAGGGTGCCCCCAAATCTTCACGCTACGAAAAGCTGAACCAAGCGCTAGGAGCATGTCCCTCACGCTGCCCCGCTCCACAGGGACAGAGGCCGCGTCTGAACGTTCAAAGGCAAACGGGGATTTCACGCCAACGCGACTCCAGCCTCCCGCAGTTCTCCACCCCGCGTCCTTGGGGTCTCTTTTAAGGACCTCCTGAGCCCCCGGCTGCCGCCGCCGGTGAGGAGGGGGTGACCGCTCCCCAACCCGGCATGCAGGGCCACTGACCTTTCTCTTCACGGGAAATGCGTACCTTGATTTCTAGTGTAACTGAAGACATGGGAGTCCTTTCTAGACATTTATTCTAGAATTGTGCACTGTGACTCCTCATCATTTGGCCTCTTCTGACTCGAAGGGGGTTTTGGCTGTAGCTAGTCCCTGCCCAGCCCCTGGGAAAATCTACAACTAAGGACAGATGTTTGTCGCTTCTGTCCGTCTCCTCCCCACCCCAAAGACTGAAAACCTGTTCCTGAGAGCCACCATATCTCAGTATGAGTCACAGCGATTTTTCACTATTAACATTTTAACTTTCACTTCTCTTTAAAAAAACACGGAGACCTCGCTCCGAGCAGACGCGTTGCCGGGCCCCCGAGTCAAATCCGTGCCGCTGTCAGAACGGGGCGCGCCCCGGGCCGTCCCTCAGCTGACGGAACCGCGGTCTGGAGCTCAGCGCGCGCCCAGGGCCCCAGGAGGGATGGACGCATCTCTGCGTCTCTCCTCACGCCCGCCTCGCCCACTTTCTTCTCCACCCTGGCTCTGGATGAAGAAGAGGCTCCGCACCCGTCTCCATCACCGCCTCCTGCCAAACGTGCCGGCGTGACAGCGGAAACGCCGACTCCCGCCGGCACGGCAGAAAGTCCCGGGCCAGCGGAGCCCAGGGTGGGTCTGCGGCGACACTCCAGGGCAGGAGAGAGCTGAGGGGGGCTCGGGAGGAGAGGGAACGAGGGGCTGTATTCCTAGGGACGAAGGAAGGTATAGGAGGTGTCTGGAGAGGGGCAAGTAGGAGAGAGACAAATACTTTTCCACCATGGAGTAATCTTGTTTTCAAACAAGAAAAGCAGCGCCCATAAATTTTCCAAAAGTTCTTTGAGTTTCTGGAGCAGTGGAAAGTCATGAATCATTTACAGCCTTATCAGGGTCACTCATGGAGAGTAGCTTGGGTCTTAGTTTACAGCCCTGTTTTGAATGGTGTGAATCTCTTGGCCCCATCGAAAGCCTAGATCTAATAATTTACTCTAATTCATGTTTCATAGTCTCTGAGGAGGCCAGCGGCTAAGGCGGGCGAGCCCAGCACCAGCACGCGCCTCTGCTGCTACGTTCGAGATCACTGCTGGCAGAGGCGAGATGTGCTTTAAAGCAGAGAGAGATCCTTCTAGGGAGGCTTTCTTTGCAAAGTTTGCAGGAGGGAAAGACGACGGCGCTTCAAGATAACAACAGAAATGGCAGCGGCAGTAACGACACTGAAAATTAACGTGCCAGCGCCCACCCGAGTCCCGCTCCCCCTTCCCCCTTTATAAAGAGAACTGTGGTTTTGCGGGGGCGGGGGGCAGCAGTGAGCACAGCCACCGTCACGCACAGGGGGGCGGGGAGGACCCGGGCTACTTTCTGGCCCACGTCACATAAGCAAGCACAGAACTCAGGGAAGTCCCTGAGACGCAGGCACACTCGGCGGGCTGTAACCCTTTGCCCTTGGCCCCTCAGTCCTTTCTGCCCGGATGAGAACATGATGCTGGACACAGAGGAGCCACCTGGCATACGGCAGTCACGGGGCAAGGCCAAGATTACCTCAGAGGCCTCCGGGCTCAAGGCTGGAGCTGCTGAGCCAGAGCCGGTCACGGCCTCCCTCCTCACTTCTTGCTCTACATAAGAAAACCTCTAACTCCTTCCGTTGCTGGCACGTCTCCGCCCAGCGGCCCCCGAATGAGAATGCTGGAGGTCCCCACCTTGCAGGACCGGCTTAGGGATCGGTCGTGCAAACCCGGGCACAATGCCTGGCTTGTCGGGCACTGGAAGGGCGCGGAGCATCCCGCTGCCCGGCCCTGCAGGGCTGGCTCGACGAGGGCCCGGCCGAGCTGCAGGCCCAGCCTCGGGGCCGCTGAGGCTGGGCTTCTTTCCTCCCAGCAGCCTCTCTGATCGCCACAAGGTAATGGAAGGTTCCGGCACCTTCCAACCTTGCAAGGAGGTCAACAGGATGTGAGAACTGAATCCTGCCGCTGGCCAACAAGTCATGCGAGATCCATCCCGGGCAGCTGCTCTGGGCTGAACTGTGTCCCCTAAGTTCGGACATAACCCAAGTACCTCAGAACGTAACTGTATTTGGAGAAAGTGTTTAACCAGGCTGTTAAGCAAAAACGGGGTTTCTAGGGTGGCTCCGTGTCCCTAGAAGAGGAGGAGATTGGGCACAGACACACGCGGGGGTGAGCACGCGCCAGCAGGGAGGAGAGCGTCCGCACACGGAGGGGCGAGGCCTCAGGAGGGGCCAGGCGTGTGGACTCGGCACCTTCACCTCGGACTTCTGGCCTCGAGCTCCGAGGACGTTCCCACTGCCGGGCCGGCCAGCCCGCGGCACCTCGTGACGACGCCCTAGCCGATGACACGGCTACTCTGAAAACAAAGTTCAGGCAAACGAGGCAGGCGAATAAATTGTGGGCTGTGAAGAGAACAGGAAGCAAACGCTGCAGATCGCTGCGGGGAGCAGGGAGGCGGGAGATGGGCCTCAGGCTTGGGGGGCTCGGCTGTGACGGGGTTGGGGGTCTCCTCAAGGCCGCGTCTGTGCCTGGGGGCGGTGAAGGGCTCACCCAAGGAGACAGAACATCAAGAGAAGTATCACGGCCTCACCAAATGCAGAAGAGATAAAGCTCTGTCACTTGAGACCCTCTTCTTTTGAAAAGTTTTCAAACATCTTCCAGTACAAGTGAAAAGGAAAAAGGCTTTGCTATTTTAATCTCTTCTTCCATTCTTGTAAATGACATTTGTAATGTCAACATTCAATGAGAGCTATGCAGAAGTTGGCACTTTTAATTCCTGTGAGAATGCCAATCCCACTGAGTAAAGAAGATACTAGAGTCACATTTAATATAAAGCACAAATATGGCATTGGAGTGGGTTAGGGATAAAAATGTCAATTACATATAAAATTAAATACCACCTTCTTGAATCATTTGCTGTGGCATCATGGAAAATTTTCCAGCCTTCACAAGCAAGAGTGTTAGAACTTGGTAACAGTAATTCATAAATGGCCTGATTCCACAGTGAGTCAGAATGACTAAAATACTCTAGATAAATGCTTCCCTTATTTATTTTGCTAGTTGAAACCACAACTCATTTGATAACCAATGTTGGTAACATTTTTAAAGAGTTACATTAACCACTTTGCATCCTCTTAATGTGCCCTCTGAGTTGGACACACAAGAAACCGCGGAGGATTAGTGGGATGCTGAATGGGGACCCCAAGTCTTAAAGCCAACAAAAAGAAGGTTAATTAAATGGGCAGCCCGTGATTACATTTTTTTTTTTTTTAAAAGGAGCTTATTCCTATGATCACATGATCTGGGCCTCAGGGAAAGACCTTACTAAATCTCTGACCCTGGAAATTTAAAATAGCCTCTTTTAGTGAAAAAAGGACATTTTGTTAAAACTTTAATTTAAATTAGCAGAGATTATAAAAATAGAGCTTTTTAATTAACAAAGCCAAGCCATAAAAATCTACAATCTTAATGTAACCCTTTCTTTACTTCTTCTCAAAACTGAAGTCCTTCAGATCGTGTAGACACTTAATCTCAGCTCACTTGATAACCAGTGTTGGTGACATTTCTAAAGAGTCACACTTAATCTCTGGCGTAAAGTTCAGCGTGGCTTGCGGGCCGAGCCGGAGGTCTAAGGGCCCCGGGGCTGTGACTGAGGCACCCGTGTGACTCAGCCCTGACGCCCGCCATGTCCACCGAACACTGGGAGAGCGGCTGCTAGTCCGCGTTGTCGTGTGAGGTTAGCTACGCTGGCGTGTCTCTCTCGTTGTGGGGTCGTCAGTATTAGATGGGATTTTTGGAGCCCTTCGGTGAGACTGTTTAAAACTCTACCATGCTTCTAATTTGGAAATTCATGCTCGACATAATACGTCAAAAATACCGATCTCTACGTGCACAGGTTATTCTCTACTGGTTTTGTCTAGATTTACTGATTTAAATGTAAAGCAACATTTTTTAAGTTGGGGCAAACGAAATCTAACCTCTGAATATATTAGGGGGAAAAAGTGCCCCAGAGGCCTGCATGACAGTACTGGAAGGCTAAAACAGCCTGTACTTAGAGGAAGAAATAATACATATTCATCTTGGTGGAATGTAGAATAGTCATCCAATCTCTAGTTGTAAAATGCTCATCATTCGATCTGCTTTCACTTCCAAAGAAATGGTGAAAATCCCTATATGTCACTTTGAATAGAAAAAATATTCTTTGCTTCATTTCCTTTAGCTTATAAATCTATTATTATATTTTTCTTTTAAAAATTGTATCCTTATTTGGATGACACTGGAAAGGCATGGGCTAAAAATGAAAAATCTTTAACCTTAGGTTTAATTTAAAATATTATTGACCAAAAGAAATTAGTAAAATGTAAAACAAGAAATCAGTAGAGAAAAATCAATTAAACCAAAAGCTGGTTCTTCAAAAAAAGTCAGTAAAATTGATAAGTCTCTAGCCAGACTAAGAGAAAAGAGAGAGAACAAAAATCACTAATCTCAGAAATGAAAGAGGAAGCATGGAAATGATAAGGATAATAAAGGAATACTGTGAAAAATTCTGTGCCCCTGAATCTGATAACCTAGATGAAATGGATCAATTCCTGTAAAGATATAATCTGCCAAAGCTCACACAAGAAGAAATAGATAATCTAAATAGGCCTATATTTATTAACAAAATTGAATCAATAATTAGTGCTTTACTTACTCATCTGAAAACGGGTCACGATATGAATGGCAGAGAGAGTTGCATAGGTCGATGAACCTACAATGCCTGGCACACAGCAAGCACCCTGGGCGCTAGTTAACATCATCCCACACGCAAAATTACAAAGTTAGTAAGCAGATGACATGAAGGAGCTAACGCGATGTCACGGTGTAGCTCTCTTTTAAACTTAGTCACAGACATAATTGCACCAGGTTCCTGACTATAGGAAGTGAACATCTGTCCAGCATAAGATTATAAAACAGTAACACAGTAGTTCAGATTTCAATTATACTTGATCAAGGAAAGAACACGTGGACTTTGCTGTGGATGAGATGCTTGCAAGATGGTGGCCAGCTGCTACCTTTTGGCTAAAGGTATCTTTGGTTAAAGAAGAGGGGCTGGCTATTGTTCTCACAATTATTCACAAACCTCACAGAAAGCTGCTTACACAAAATTACGTGGTATTTGAGGACTAAAGTTATTCCAAGTTTCTTTGAAAGCCTTTCAGAACCTGCAAAACCTCCTCAATGCATTTGTTCTGAAAACACTCGGCCTCAAGTCTTCCTTCTGTTTGACAACCCCTGTTTTCTCTCTCATTAAAGCAGAAACATTCATAACCGTCTCACGCAAAGAACAGCAGCAGCGTTTTATGGATGGAAAAGAGGATGAACTGGACTAGGTCAGAGAAGGCGCCTTTCTATGTCCTCTGTAAGGACTTAATCAGTCACCCGCGAAGTTACTGAGTAACTCAGATCATGCCTAGTCGCTGGCTGACAAATGAAGCGGTGTGCAGACCAGAGGCAAGAGTTCAGGGTCAGAGGGGAGAGGGCAAAGGACGGCCCTCCTCCAGAGTCAGGGAGACCAAGGGACTGGACCTCGGTGGTGGCAGGGTGAGTCCTCTGGCCGACGTGCTCGGCGAACAGTCTCATGTACCTCTGTCCCTGACATGAGACCGGGTCAGAACCTCGTGCCCCGCCTGTGCTGGGCTCAGTCCCTCCTTTCACAGGACGCCTGTACGCACAGGAGACACTACACCCATTATTCTGCAGGTTCTCGCAGAGACTCTAGGATCACTGGAAATAAGAGCCCCAGCGAGCATGTGAATTTCTTCGTTTAGCTAATATTTAACTCAGAGTGGTTACTGTAGTAGTTACACGCTTCTGTTTATTGAGAGAGGATTATACTTGGCTATGATATGATCTTGTAAATCTAGGATATATAGCTCTGGGATGAGGCAGTCTTAAGTTCTTTCTAGCTTGTGACTTTGGGTCCCTTCATTCCATCATTAACTATTTATTCAAGCATTAAATATTTCTTTTAAGCTCACAACAAATATTTCTGTGCTCTAAAAAAGATGACCAAGAAACCACAAGTTTAAGAGTGAAAGAGCAAATCAAATGTCCACTTGGATGCTTATCACCAAAACGTAAAAGGCCACCTGGTGACCAGGTGGCACCGAGTGGACTAACGGCCACGGGCGTCTCTCCGGGTTTCAGGTGGCCTTGCAAACGCCTACGTTTCTCCGTTACGGAAAATGACCAAGAATCGACCCTCTGCACTCAGAGTCATTGTTAGCATTTTTGAAGATCATCCTGAGGAACGGCTACCAAATAGAGACGCGCGTCACTCAGTGGGGATGGAGAAAGCGTGGATCGTATGTAATAAGCGGTAGGCGAAGGGACGTTTTGCTCACTCCGTTAGCGCCTCTGGCTTCTGCCTCTCAAACCCTGGCTACACGAGGGATCGTCTGCGAGTTTTACTCTACAGCCGGGTGGTAGACGACAGTTTATACAAGAAGGCGAAGCCGGAAAAGAAAAACCGAGGGACTGAGTTGAGCTGCTGTGGCCTGAGGCAGCTCCTGGGTGCTGACCTTGGCGACATCGTAAGGGAAACAACCCGATGGCCAGTCGTATAGGGCCATGCTAGATAGAAGCAGAAAGGCTTCTTTTGCTTATATTTAAGAACCTTTGAAACCAGGTCAGCGTGTGCTTTGTATTTGCGGAAAACAGAATTCAGCGGTTTCAGACAGCGAGACCCCACTCCACAGGCCCGCACGTCACAGACGCACCGTAAAAGCCACAGCCTTCCCTTTGACTCTGAAAGATCTATCTTCCAACGGCCAAATGCAGTGACGGTAAAGACTGCAATGATGGCTATAAAACAACCCATGGTATCGGCTGCGCGCTTCCTGCTCTCACCGGGTTACAGGTGGGCGTGGGAAGGCACAGACGGGCCCGGCGCCCCGCATTTCTGCGTCCAGGCCGGGGGGAGGCCAGAGCATTTCGTTTCCGCCAAGTTCTCAGGTGATGAAGATGCTGATTGGGGGAGGACACGGGCATCAGCCAGCTAGGGGGCCGATCCTGTGGGAAACCTGGTCGCGAGCTGTCAGCCATCCCACCGGCCACCTGCAGCGGGGCCTGCTTGTTGCCTCCCCCGTGCTCACCCTCCCTTTCCTCCTCCCAACAGAAACTGGGTTTTGCTGGAGGCAGGAACGTTTCCAACTAACAGAAGCACATTTCCCAGCTCCCCGTGAAGCAGGGGGAGGCCGTGGGACCGAATCCCAGCACACGCATCCGCAGAAGGGGCCGAGCGGGGCTTCTGGAGAAGCGTCTGAAAGGGGGTGGGGAGGGCTCCCCGCCGGCCCATGCTCTCCCCCCTTCAGGCTGGAACACAGAAGTGGCAACTGCAGATGGGCCGGCCACCCTGGGAGCGGCGAAGCCCATGCCGAGTGGCCAGGCAGGACACGGGGGAGTGGGGGGGCCTGGGCCCCTGACGCCCCACGGAGCTGCCGCCCCTGGCTCAGCGGCCGTTTCAGACCAAGGAAAGGGAAGTCCAGGCGTTCAGGACACTAATTTGAGGGTCTTGAGTACTAGGGACCAGAAAAAGATTCACCTGTAACGCCCCACACGCCAAGGTGGAGGCCGAAGCGGCTGCCCAGCCGCTCTTCCGTGGCTCGGGGCCCCCTCCCCTCCCCTCACTGCTCCTCGCATCCCCTCTGGAACCTCAGTACCGGCGTCAGCGCCCTGGAACCCTGACCCTCGTCCCTGGGCCTCCGGCCTGAAATGGAGCCGGATGTCCCCGGGATGTCCCTTCCCCGGGGCCACAGCCAGGCCCCCGCCCGCCGTGGAGGGGCCCCGGGCCCCGAGGCTGTGCCGGGGCCACGTCCTCTCTTGCCCCTGCTGCCGTCGCCCCCAGGGCCACTTCTCCCCTCTGCTGTAAACTCCTGACTCTGGATCACCATCTTCCTCCCAACTCTGCCTCCGGCCACAATCCTGGGTGACTTTAACTTCGCTGAACAGCAATGCCCACGCGTCCCCGCGACGGATGCCGGCCCTCCGTCCACACTGCCAGCCACTTCTACGGCGCCCTGAGCCTGAGAAGCCCCCCCTCGGAGACTTTAAACAGACACGTCGCCGGACCGCAGCCCTCCCCCCGACTCCGGGGGTCTCTGGCTGAAAGGCTTGGGCAGGCCTCGTCCCTCTGTCCTCGTCCCCGCCTGCTCCAGCACCTGCCTGCCACCCCGTTTTTCCCCAGCTATGATGTCGAGCACCCTGTGACAGCCGCAGTGACCCTTCCTCCGTGCACCTGTGAAAACCTCGCCTCTACATCAATCCAACTGTTTGTCAGGAAAACAATCGAATTACGATACACGGAGAGTCCCAAGCCAACTGAATCCTAAATATCACCCATAAATCTACATTCTGTGATCAGCCCTTTCTCCGCAGCCACCTCAGACCTTCGTTACTATATCCTTTATGCAAAACTCCTGATACCAGGTATGTTGCCATGTAGACGAGTGGTATGGCACACATTACAGCATCCTCCGAGGAGTCTGGTTAGCTCCCCATAGTCTCATACATTAAGATTTCTGCAGCAGTGTGAACGGTCACACTAGCGGGTTATGGGAAAGTTACACATCATAAGTAAGATCAGGTTAGGCTCTGCCATCGGACCTACGGAGAAACTTCGGTTTTCGGAGTTGTGGCATCACAGATGGAGACGGGGGTGTCTGCAGCACCTCACCTGGGGACACGCGTCACTCTCGTCTGATCCCCTCGGGTTATCCCTCACATCCAATCGGTCTCCCGGGCCGTCAGCTCTTCTTTCCTGAATGTCTTTGTGAAACGCACTGCGTCTGTCTGTCCACACTGCTAAATCCATGCAGGCTACCACAGTCTCCCCCTGGATGACCTTGGTCGCCTTCTGCCGGCCGCCCTCCCCGCAGACTGGCCCCCGGCCGGACCTGGATGCGTTCTCCACGCTGCGGCCAGAGCGCGCTCTGTAACACGGGTCTGACGGTGCTACCCCCGTGTGAAACGTTCGGTGAGGTTCCTACTGCCGTCTGGATGGAGCTCAGCTGTCTTCATATTGTCTGTGCGAGGCCCTTGCTGACTCTTCCAGCCTTACCTCTTGCCGTTTTCCACCTCAAGGTCAAAGCACGGGGCCTTACTAACCTATTTTTAGACCTCTTAAGAGAAAGCTGTCCGCTCTGGTCTTCGCGCGAGTTCATTCTTCTTTGACAACGTCCGTACTAGTAAAACTCACAACTCTTCCTCCGAGACAGAAACTAAAACCCAGACTAAACTGCGCGCGTGTCACCGTGTGCAGAGGCCGAGGAAGCCAGGCCTACGCGATCGTCTTAGTCACGCTGCACCTCTGCCCAGCGCCGGCCAACGCCTGGTTCACTAGGTCTGCGCTGGAACAAGAACCGAGTCCGAAGAAATCGCGCAGCGAACGTCGGATCTGCCTCAGTCACTACGCAGACAATGAAAGACGCCTCATCCCCCTTAAACACTTACAGTGTCATCACGGAAGTGACGCAACCAAGTGCCCGAACATTGAGAAGAGAAAAAACAAAGGAAAGATCCATGGCCTCATCACTCTTAGGCATAGTTACGGTGGTTCCCATCGCCTCGTCCCACGAGGGCGGCGGCTACCTGCATCCTGCTCACCGCGGCTTTTAGTTAAAAAATATCTGAATGAACAACTGACGCAGCATTTCGGTGAAGAGAACTCAAAATTCAAACATACTCGACCTTCCTCCTATGCACCTGTTCAGCAACTGGGAGAATTTCAGTTTCGGTTCCTCCCGCTGGGGACAGACCACAGCAGCCATGCGGGAGGCGGGGGAGCACGCAGTGTTTTCGATGACGTTTTGGAAAATACAGGAAGCAAGGACAAAGGGACACGGACCCTCGGAAGGATCATCGGTGACAGGGGAGAGAGGGCTGACGCCGATGGGGAGCGGGGGGGGGGGGGGGGGGGAGGGGGAGGCGCGCTCAGTAAATCGGGTCAGAGATAACGCGTCCACGCCCGTTAGAACTGCAGGGGGCGCGCCCAGAGCAGAGGAGAAGCGGAGGAACGAGCCAGCGGCGCCTGGATCAGGCTCTGCTCAGCGCCCAGGGCCGGAGGTCGCAGGACTTAGGGAGCGTCTGGGGACGGGTCCTGGGCCGAAGGAAACGAAGGCGAGAACCAGACGCGACGTGCGACTCCGACCTGGGCCCCGTTGGGCGGTCTCCGCTCTCACGGAAGGAGAAAGGTTCCGTTTCTGTGCTCAGCGCACGAATCACAATTTACGTAAGCAGAGTCTTCCTGCCTCTCCTTCAGACACGATTCATTGAAGAGTCTTTGTGTTCCAGGCCAGACAGGACGCTCCCTGCGAGCCCTCGGACCGGGAGGAGGGCGCAAGCGAGCAGACGGACGCGGTGCTGTGACAGCGCGGCTGCCGCCACCTTCCCCGCAGTCACCGCATGCGTGCCGGGCACCACGCCGCCCCCGGGGCGGGCGCCGCTGGTACCTTCGTCCTGCAGGATCAGGAAACGCCTAGGGGCAACGAAGTGAGTGATGTGCCCAGGAGCACGGCGCGTGTGGACGCTCGGCCACACGGTGGTGTTAGAGGGAAGCACGAGGCTACGCACACACATGCACACGCGTGCACACACATGCACACGCATACACACACGGACCCGATGCACACCAGAGGTGTCACGGCAGCCTCCTCCTCGGAGGAAACACCATTAGGCTTTAGACATGCGTAATGTTTCTGATTTTAATCACCCCAAATTCCCTTCAACAAACCCCGTGCAGATAACTGTATTCTGCAGGCTTGCTGTCACCCCCCTCCTCTGGCTGGATGCCAAAAAGTCAAATTCTGGGACAAATCGTGCGGAACAACCCCACAGCTTCCAACAACGGCTGCCACTTAGCCGCCACCAGCAACGTGAGGGTCTCCACTCCACCACACGTGCTTTACCACAGGCGGGCAGTGACGCCTGAACAGTTCTTCGCCATTAATAGAAAGACAGCTACACATTTCCCCAGGAACGCCTCGGGTCCGCACCGCTTCTGCCTACCGCGCGCCAGGGAACGCTGCCAGCGAAATAACATCCTCGAAGGTCTCAGGCGACAGACACTGTCATTCGTTCCCGTGACCACAGAAGTGGCTGTGCCGCAGCGAGAGAGAGCCAGAGAAATTGGGTTTCTCTCTTCCTGCCAAGATTCTTGACCTCTAAAGCCTGTAATGAGCGCACCAAGGACAGGGGCAATGTCTTACTGGGTTCCGAAGTCCGATCACCATGTCGGCAAGTCACACACCCTCTGTAATGGCGTGTTACAAGGACAGGTAGAAAAAGTAATGGATGAAGGCAAAATGCAGACTGAAACCGTACTTCCCGAGTGCTACACGTCCAGCACACGCTTAGCCCAGGGAACACCACGCGAGGGAAAGATGAAGAAGGAGGAGCTTGTTTCCCGCTCTCCCTGCCCGCCACATCGACAGGGAGCCATGACCCCGGAGGACCCATGACGGTGCTGGCTCACACCGTTCGTCCTGGCCTCTTGTCCGGCTGGAGCTGACTTTCCGAGGCTACAGCAGCTCTCAGTCCGAAGTGCTTCTCTGCTCAGGCACTTCTCTTTGTGTCACTCTGAACCTCAAGACCTGGGAGCAGGTAACTCGTGTGGCCTGTAAGTGTTTTTATAATACTTCACCATTGAAAGCCCAGTAATCTACAGATAGTTAATCCCTCACGAAGAGAACGTTCCTTGGCCATGCCAGCATTCTTTATTCTAGTCTCCTGATAAGAGACGTGAGTCAGAGGAAGAAAAAGCGACTTCTCCAAGGTCGCATCATGAATCATCAGCCACCTGAGAGGCGGACGTTTGAACACCGACTTCCACTTCTTGATTAATTCTCGAAACCACACAGTCATTAATTTGCAATTACATCTCCTATGCAGTTAGGCTAGAGAGATTTGAATCATTTAGTAAAAGGCTTTGTGAACTGCAGGCGTGTTAATCTATTTCAATGGGCATACCTTGGATAATATTTGTAATGGGCACAAATTTCATGATTAATAATATTTTAGTTTCACTGAACACTACATTCAAAACTAAACTATAGGTCCTGAACTATAGGTGAAGGGAATGTTTATAAAGCAGGTGAAAATTTAAAATGAACACTTAATCCTTTGGGTAATTGAAAAGTAAAGTTTGTTACATGTTTACATTTCACAAGGATGTTAATATTTCATATCAGGGCACAGAGTTTAGATAAGATTTTAGCAGATTAACATCTTGGATTATAGGAGAAAATCTAAATAGAGCCAATGAAGTCATTCTCTACAGCAACAAAAACAAAAACTGATAAGAATAAATTTAATAGGTATGCCCAAGACACATATATGTGTGTGTGTGTGTGTGCGTGCACGTGAGCATGTACACACACACACAGACTCTACTTGCATAAAAGGAGAGTCGTAACACGCACACAGTTGGAGAGACTCACTCTCACAGACACGCCGCCCCCATGTTAATCTATAAACATGTCGTAACGTTAGTCAAGGTCCCGTTTGCATCCTGAGGGGGTGGGTACAGACTTGATAAACTCAGATAAAGCATGTGGGGAAATGAATTGAAGAGAATAAGCAAGAAACCTTTCTTAAAGTATAAATAAACTACAGCAATGAAAACAGCATTTTGCTGGCACAGACCACGGAATACAACTGAAAGTCCGACAGCAGGCACAGGTGTGCATAAGCATCAATAAAGGAGGAATGACAATGGAAGAAAGGAAGGATTTAGTAAACAATATTGTGACAGGTGACTAGCTCTATACCTCACATCGTATGTCAAAATAAGTTCCAGGTGGATTGAACAGTTCAATGCAGGCAAATGAAAACAAAATGGGGAAGGCTTTTCTACATGACTTCGAAGGTAGAGATAGAAAAAGATGAATAGATTTGACATAAAACAAATAATATTGAAATAGATACGCATTATGGATGGCAAGCATTCTTCTGTCATTTAACTGCAATCCCTTAAATTTATCCTTTGTCTTTTCATTGCATTAGTTCCTTTTGACACAAACATTTAAAAAACTGTAAGAAAAAATATTAATCTTTCCTTTAAAGTTTCTTTGCTTTGGCCTAGAAGTGACTTTCTTAACCCCAAACCAGACCAATTTTCGCTTAAATTTTCTTCTAATTCTTTCATCATTCTTATTTTAAGTTAATTAAACGGATAAGAGGTCAAAACACGATTCTGTCCTACATAAGCTGTTTGAGGATGTTACTTAACCACACTGAGCCTCAATTTCATTTTCCCGAATAAACAATACCAACCCATGAGAACTGCTGTGGAGATTACAGAAATAGTTCGCACGAAGTATTTCTCAAGGTAGAACCTGACGAACAAAGAGCCGACACACTGACTTCTCATGCTGTCGCGTACATATCAGGCTTCTAAATGTCACTGACACAGTTTCACGACTAGCACCTTATGGTAATAGCATTTTTACCTGATTTTAAAACCAATTCCACATTATTTAATTAATGATGTAGTTTTCTACTTTGTAAATTATGTTTAAACCATAATATATGCTGATTAAAAAAAAATCTTAATTCTTTGAAGACTATCCAGTTATACGGCACATCCTTACCAGATGGCCAAGTGATGGAGGGATCCAGGAATGTCAAAGGTTTCTGACACACCAGCACCGCTGAGGTTATCTGCGGGCCTGGCTGGGAGCAGGATGCTCGCATCTTACCTCTAGCAGGCCGTCCTCTGGCAGGTCGGTGCAGTGAACGGCATTCTGGATCTTCGTTTTTCCAAAGACTGCTCTCAGGGTCTCAGGACGCAAATGCCGGGCGATTTCCTAGTGAACACACATTGGCAGGTGGGTCAAAGCTGGTCCTGGTGCTCATCAGAAAAATACCAGCCGTACAAAACACCCAGGTTATTCATGGAACACCTGTATGCACTGATGACACCAATTTTTCCCAGAAAGAGCCCGAATGTACGAAAACTTTGAGGAAAATTTTCAGTTCACTCTTATGGCATTTTCCGTGGCCCAACATAAAGTCCTCTGTGTTCTACTTAGGGGGCAATAATAACTATATCTCCTCTAACGGATTATGAGAATCACATAAAACATGATCCCAGTTCATAACTGTGAAAGACTCACATTTTATGGACAACAGAGATCTTAACAACTTGACTTAAAATAGTTTGATGGCATTCGTTTTTAAAGTTTTTTTTTTAATGTTACAGTTGTATCAACTTAGTACTAGCTCACATTTCGGGGAAAGATGGTTACAAATAACTCATAAAATTGGAGGTAAAATAACCCAAGAGGTTAAAAAATTAAAGATGTGGGAATATTAATGACCTACTCAGTTTTTTTTTGTTGTTGAAAGTTAAAAATGTTCAAAAATCCTATTTTAATTTTGAAATATGTATACAAAAAGGTATTTAATATATACATATATTTAAGAAATAATAAAACAAATACCTGTGCACCCACTATTAAGCTGAATTAAAGAATTACAATGACTTTAAAGTCCCCCGTGGACTCCATCCTATTTTGTCCCATCCATTTCCACCCAGGAGCAACCACTGATATAAATGTCACTGGAGGATTCCCTTGTTTCGTTTTGAAACACGTGTTTTTTTCCAGATCCATCCAGACGAACGTGTGTGCTGCCCTTCGTTTATTTCTGTGCGGACCCCAGTGTGTGCTGGGCCAGGCTGCATCCACTTCCTGTTGGGGGACATCGGAACTTTTGCCTGACTTCTTCTCTCTCTCACTTCCACACAGACACACAGACACACAAGCTTGCATGCACACACGCAACCACAAGCAAGTCTGCTACGAGCATTCTTGGTGTACACGCGTAAGCGTTTTTGCTGGACTCTTAGGGCTCACACATACTCAGTGTTACTGAGTACTGCCAGACCATTTTCTTGAGTGGTTGTAACAATTAGCCCCACTGCCTCGATACAGAGATTCAAGCTGCTGCCTTCAGAAACGTCACATTTTCCTTCCCCAAGTCTTTATTGTTAACAGATAGTTTTTTCGCCTGTAGTCTTTGCAATCGCTTTTTTAAAAAAGAAAAAACGTTCTTCAGGAGTTATAGCCTAAAGGTAACTTTATCGTCCCCTGCAACTCATTTTCTCCCTAACAGAATTAGAAACTAGGGCTTTCATCTTGAACCACAGCGTACGTTGCTGAGAACGCGTTCCTTTCCCTCAGCCGTCCTCTCCAGAATGCCTGAGCCACGCTCTTCCTCCCCAAAACCGCGTCCCGAGCGCGTCACAGACACCCATTTTCTCATGCATTATTGAAATGAAGCGAGTTTTAAAAAAACAAATCACTTTGAACTTCAACTAAGTCTGTTCAGCTGAGTATTTTGGGAAATCACAGAAAACGTCATTTCAAACCTGGCATTCGATAGTAATTGGAATGAATGCTGGCCACGCGCAAGCCCGGTCTTCTGCGAGGACCTCAAACTCATGTCCCGAGACAGTGACCCCCCCCCCATTTCCCGCACTCATTTGATCATTACAGTGCACGTTTTTATACACCGTCTTAAATTTTTCCTGAAAAACTAAATTTAAAATAAATGAATATATTAATGCAGTGTCATAAGCATGTAAAAAATGTATGTGGTTAACTTAGCATACAATTATATCTATGTACACATCAATAGATATTTTAACTATTATAGTAGCATGTAACTACAGGCCCTTTTTATTGCAGGCATTGTTAAACGATGAATGTTTAAGAATCACAAAATTGCCAATTCACGTGCTACATACCTCACATTGTGAAACGTTGACTTACTTTTTTTATTACTTTGATAAAACTACTTAATCTCATAAAAGATACGGCCATTTGATATAGCTTGCTTTAATAAGCTCTATCAAAAGCTTATTAATTGCTGCAAGACATGGGTTCACGTAATTCAGCCACTTTCAAAATATAATCATTTCTGTATCTGATCCTGCTTTTAAAACATGAATAAAAAGCTAGTTTTAAAAATGCGACTAATTAACAGACTGCCAAAATTTATTGCCATTATGAGTTAATAATTTATTTAAGTGCTTTCAAAAAGACCCCGCCTGTCCTTTCTACAGAGGAGCGACGACCAGGTTTGGTACCTCGTGTCGTCAATCGACACTCAGCACGCAAAGGTGAAAGGGCGGTGCTGGTCTGCGGGGTCACATGCGAGGGCCACCAAAGTCCCTTTCTTTGGCTTTGCAAGTGCTAGGGCCATCTCACTGAGATATAAATAAAACATCTTATTGTCAACCCCCTGAGCACACGGTGGCTCGGTAGGTACTATTCACGTCAGCTGCAACTGATCCGGGCTCAAACCTGGCCATGGTGTTGCCGGCACCGGTCAGGCGGCCGGCCCTTTCATGTCCCAAAAAGGTAATTTCCCAGGGTCTCATGAAGGTTGAAAAATGGTTTCCTTCCGTTTCGACACAAAGCCCCCTGTCTTTCAGCAACGCCACCAGGGGTGGGCGTTTGGCACTGACAAGCGGCACACGTGCGCGCGGGGGACAGGACCTGGCGCACTGCGGCGGCCTCCTGGGGTTTTAAAATGCTGGGGCCTCCCGCGGGCACTGCGCCCACCGCCCGGGTGGAGATTCCAGACCCTCCTCCTCACCATGATGGAGACAGGTCTGATGGGAATATGGAGCAAACGATCATCTCTGCGGATAGAAAGAAAATGGAAAGGGGAAAAAAAAGTAAAGTGTAAACCTAAGAAATATGAAAGGAAACAGTACCATTTGGTCGAGAACAGTTAATGCAGCCAAAGAGAGGTAAAAGAATCACTACGGAGGAATACGTATATTTTAAAGAAAAAGGAAACTACATGAGAGGGAAACAAGGGACTAAAAGGAAAAACTTGTGAGAATGACTTAGATAAATGTACTGGCACGTGGAGAGGCAGAGGGCGCTGACAAGGGGAATGAGGAAGCGAAAACCAACTAAATGCCAAAATTACAGAGAGAGAGAGGTTGGGGGGAGAGGGAGGGAGGGAGGGAGGGAGAGAGAGAGAGAGAGAGAAGAGAGAGAGAGAGAGAGAAGAGAAAAGGTCCACTGTGGAAGAAAGAAGGCAGTTATCGGAATTTCTCAGTCCCTGTGGGACTAAGGTGGCCCCTAGGGAACAAAGGACAAGGACAAAGCAGCTGGGAGTGGGAGTCGAGAGGGAGACACAGTGCTTAGCCATGCCAGAAGGTGCTAAGGCCAGAGGACAAGCAAAGCCGAAAACCTTGCAGGGAAAACAAAATTCAAAATATGAGGAGGAGGATCAGGACAAGTGCCAAGCCCCAAAAGATACAAGTGTCTCCAAAAAAAGTTCAAATTCCATCGGTGACAGTTTGATGAATGGTTACTTAAGTGAACGGGAATGGCTTATGGCTCATGTTCTGAGGCTGTGTCTAGAATAACAGAGACAGCGAGATCAGTGGATGCCCACAGCCGAGGGGCAGGAGGACAATGGCAAAGGGCCTAGGGCCTGTTTTAATCGGGGGGGGGGGGGTGTTGAGGTGATGATCTAAAATACTGTGGCAATGGCCGCACATGTGTGTGGATATACAAAATAAAACAGTGAATTTCACATTGACAAGTGGATGGATCGTATGGATCGTATCGGTATGTGACTTCCACCTCAATAGTGCTGTTCAAAAAATCAAATGTATATAGCCTATTCAGTTTTAACAAACTTCGCATAAAAATTTGCCTTCTATTCTCCTCTCACCCTTTTTTTAACCTCTCAGAAAAAAATTAATTTAACAGCCAGCCTATCTAGGTAATTATAAGACAAAAAAGATGTAATTCGCTGACTTTGTTTTGATTATATAAAATATGACATATAATAATACTTAAAAATGTCTAAAGCCAAATACTTAAAGCTAAATATATATTATTTCAGCTCTTTATTTCAGAAACGGAACCGCAGCACCCGTTAAACCTGGGCCAGTATCAGACCGTATGTGTGCAGAATGCCTCTAAGTTGTGACGATCGTAATACTCTCTATTATACCAACGACCATAATAATGCTAGCTAATAGCTATTAAGTGGTCACTACGTGCTCGGGGGTTTACAGCAATAATCTCACTTATTCTTTATTATAATCCCATGAGGTAGGTATCATTATTATTCCAAGTTCCCAGATGAAGAAATTAAGGTTTCGAGAGCCTATTGACCTGGGCGGAGAGCAAAGTCGCCAGTGGTGTAGGTGAGATCTGAACTCAGGTAACAGGACCCGAGGTCTTGGCCACCTTGATATACTTCTTGGATCACACTGTGCTCACACGTAAAAATCAAGGACCACAGTCCCCGGAGCCGCAAATTTTAAAACTGTAAATTATACCTCCGAGGCATGCAAAGGTAAAGGGAAGAGGTATAATTCACCAAAAGTTCGGCAAAAAATCAGAATTTGACAGTTGGCAGAAAGGGCACAAATCACTGCGTTTGACGAGCATGTCACGGAAGTGACAAAACCGAGCGTGCGGCGCGTCTGCGCAGCTTCGCCGGAGCGGAGGCGACCTCGGCGCGGACGACGCTGCCACCGGCGACCGGGGCGGAGCTCGCGCGCGCTCACGCACTCAGGTGCGCACTCACGCGCGCGCTCAGGTGCTCACTCACGCGCTCACTCACGCGCGCGCTCAGCACCTTTCCTTGCCGTCGGCAACCGCGTTCGGAACCAGCCACGTGCCACGCTCTGCGCCGGGCTCCGGGCTCTGGAAAGTCCGAGAGGACTAGGACCATCGGGTCCTCGGGGGCCTCGCAGTCTGGGGGGGGGGCGCTAAGCAACACGTGGAACCAACGACGACAAGATCACGTGATCGGCATCTCCGCACGGGCGTGGCAGGAGTCCCCAGGGTGCTGGAAAGGCCAGCGAGGCCTCGCCAAGAAAGCCGCCGACGCGCGGGGCCAGCCGTGGGGACTTGGGCGCGGCGTGGGCAGGGGCCGCGCGCCGTGCAGAAGTGCTCGGGGCGCCGCCGGCGGGCCAGAGACCGTCTTCAGCCTCTCTCTCTTCTGACGCTTCGGACTGGGGTGACCGACCGAGCCAGAGCCCAGACGCCCCGCCCTATCGGCACTCCTCCTCCAGGCCGGGCACCCCAGGGCCAGGCGCCAGACAGTGCAGGGCAGCTCCCCCTCACCCCAGAACCCGCTGAGATCAGAACCCGCCAGGCCCGTCCCCGGTGCCTCCCAGCGTGGCCCTGTGTGGCGTGCCGTGCCCCTTTCCTCCCGGACCTGGCACTACCTCTTCTGTGGCAAGGCCCCTGCGGGCCTCACCTGGGGGCTGCTGACACCCACACTGGACGGCACGCGGGGAGGAAGTGCGAGGTCACGGGGCCCCCGCCACGCAGCGAGCGCTGGCGGCGTGGTCGGGCTCACGCTGAAGGGCTGCTCAGGCCCCGCAGTGGGGGCGGCGGTGCTGAGGGCAAGGAGACTACTTCAGAGGTTGCTCTAGGGGACAGGAAGCGACGGAAGTCGCCATTTTCTTTTCCCACATGTCGGTCCTGTGTCCATCTCTCCAAAGGCCTCCACGTGTCTCAGGGGGAGAGCCAGAGTCACTGCAGCTCTCACAGAGCTCACGGGGCCTCCCGCCGTGGCCCCACCTCGACCTCACCTCCTGCTGCTCTGCCCTCGTCACTCTGCTCCAGCCAAGCTCCGGCCACCTTCCCGTTCACGCAGCACCTGCACTGCTGCCCCCACTGCCCAGCGCCGCTGCCCTCAGCCCCTGGGAGTCCGCATCCGGAGTCACAAGGCCACACTGTAGTGACCGCAGTGACTTCCTTCCCTCGCACGGAGCTTCCCCTGGCTCAGGGAACACGGGGCCTTCACCTTTCAGTGTCAGTGCCTAAGAGCACACGGCCCCTGGAAGGTCTGTAAATGTCAGGCTGGCTGGGCTGACGGGCTGAGGGAGTGAATAAATCAGAGAAGGAAAGAGATGCTTTGCGCCGAGGCGACCGCGTGTCACCTCTGCACCACGTGAGGGACCTTCCGAAGCCCGCGGCAGCGAGGCTAACAGCGGAAAAGGGAAATGGGGGAAAACGGTTGTTGGCGTGACCGCGTCGGTGGCAGTCTGTGCACGTGGTCCCGTTTAACCGAGAGCAACAGTGGAATCTTCTCGCGGACAAGAAAGGGGGCACCTCTCCATTCCAGGCCTTCCTGCAGCCGTGGGACCAGAGTGCCTCTGCCACTGATGATTCCATCCGCATTTCCTTCGCATTCCGTGCAAGACTAAATGTGAATCTCAGTCCCTGTCACAACCCCTAGCAGGAAATCCTGGTAATCAGTAGGAAGGCTTACAGGCCAGACCTGGGAGCAACCCCGAGTCTCCAGCTGTAACCTCCAACGCCTGGATCACACTCGGAGGAGATGAGAAAGCAGTGAGAAGATATCCATAGAGTTACAGGTTTAGGAAAAAATATTATTAGCTGGATTTCAACCCGATGAGGTCTGAAAGAGTGTTTTTTCATAGACCATCTGTTTAGGATCCTAATCAACTAATTCCACCCACGTCCTAATCCCCAAAGCAGAACTCACAGGAAAGCAACATCTGCTGGTTACGGCGGGATGACACATGGCATTTTTGTTTTTACAAACTCCAGTTCCCAAAACTCTTCAAAATTAAAATTAACATTGAAGGGGCTGCACAGGGCGCCCGCTGCCCGACTGCTTCCGTGGAGAACAAACAACGCAGACGCGCACTCGAGAGCTTGCCCCTCGGAGACCAAGGGCTCCGCGTTTCCTGAGAGCTCACGGGGCTTCCAAGACTGAATGTTTTCTCCGTTTCTAGCTCCTGCTTCTGAGCTGTTTACAGATACCCGCAATTTAAATCGATAGCTCAGGAAGACAGTGCAACAAACGAGCACAGTGAACACAGGCTCTGGGTTTTAACAGTTTTTGTATTCCTTCCAAAATATAATTGTCCCTTTTGTCACAAATGTGCTCATCACCTGTAGTCGACTACCTGGCTGCTCTTAGCCACACCCAAACTGCCAAGTTCTGCAAGCTCTCCTTCCAACATATGTCCCCAAACCTTCCGCTGTCGCCACCCAATAATGGTCATCGGCCCAGGGTTTCGTCGTTGCTAGTTGGAATTACTTTGCTGTTCTAACCAATTTTGCACACAGTGGTCACGGTGACCTTTTAAACACAGACCTAAGTCTATCAATGCCCCACGACACTTTCCCACGGAACTTCCCGATGTACCTGCATAGCGCACACCGGCCACGTGGCCTTTGTAACCTGGCCCAGACGATCTCTTCAGTCACGTTGCCTGAAGCGAGAGCCAACCTGGACTCCCCTGGATCCCAAGAACATGCTGAGTTCTCCCCAGGTCTGGGGCCACCACACAGGGCTGGTCTCTACCATGCAGATCTGAGAGCCCATGACGGTCCCTCAGGAATCCCTCTACCTCGCAAAGCCCTTGCACAGAGGTCTCACCATGAGCACTGATCACAGCCGTAACACGTACGCACTCACACGATCACTTGTTCGATGGCCATCGGACTTCCAATCCCACGTGGACAGAGCTAATGTCTCGTCCACCATCCCATGCTCAATAACCAGCCCACAGCATGTTCGATAAGTTCAGTTGAATATAACGAAGTTGATCCCAACGCAATGATAATGGAGGTAAAAGAGTAAAAATCCCTTAAAATGAAATTTATCTCTATACCTCAGTCTAAGCACAGTGAACCTCTGGAAAGGAGACTTCTCTGTATTCTCCATGATACTAGAAAAAACACATAAACCATATATAATTATACCACTATATCAATAACGTATATCTTCATTCTGGAAATGAAGGTCCTACCCAGAGAGCATCCTAGTGTTTGGCTCCTAAGTGGGGTGACATCGACAGCCACGTGACAGAATAATTCTGCATGAGCGGCTCTGCCCCGGGACGGGCACGTCGGCACGCACCTGAAGAAAACTGTTCTAACTGTTGCTCAGGTATCTTCAGCGGTGGTTCAGGTCCTCTAGAAACAGTATTTTTCTGCCTTTGGAGAGTTAATAAGTGCTGGCTTTTTAGTTGCACAGTCTGATAAAATTGTCAAAGCCCGAATTATTGTTTAAACCAGCTAAATTTTTTCGTATGTGTGGGAGAGAGAGAGAACAGCCTTTTACCAGTGATAACTGCGCATCTGTCTAAAATCAGATGCCTCTCACTTTTTTATTAATATGTAATTGACATATAACACTGTATTAGTTTTGGGTGTACAATATGATTCCGTATATGTATATATTGCTAAATGATCACCACTAGACGTCAGCATCCCCTGCTACAGAGTTATAATTTTTTCCTTGTGATGAGAACTTTTAAGTACTCTCTTAGCAACTTCCAGATATTCAGCGGTATTATTAATTATAGTCGCCATGCGGTACGTTCTGCCTCCGGCCCTGCCCCCCGGCAGCCACTAGTCTGTTCCCTGGGTCTATGAGGTTTTTTTTTTTTTTTTTTTTAAGATTCACATGTGAGATAATATAATAATTGTCTTTCTGTTTGACTTAATTCACTTAGTATGATTCCCTCAGGGTCCATTCATGTTGTCACAAATGGCGAGATTCATTCTTTTTTACGGCTGAATAATAAGTGGCTATGACAATTTACACTCCCACTAACAGTGCACGCAGGCTCCCTTTTCTCCACATCCTCACCAAAACTTGTCATTTCTTGTCTTTTTGAGAAGTCATTCTAAGAGGTGTGAGGTGACATCTCATTATGGTTTTGATTTGCGTTTCCCTGATGACTAGTGATGCTGAGCATTTTTTCATGTACCTGTTGGCCATCTGGATGTCTTCTTTGGAAAAATGTCTATTCAGATCCTCTGCCCACTTTGAAGTCAATTTTTTTTTTTGCTCTTGAGTTATATAAGTCCTTTATATATTTTAAATATTAACCCCTCTAAAAACACGAGTTAATATCACGCTGTCAGAATACAAGAGTACATTCCAAATAAAACGTGCCCAAACTAGAACTGTGTGTCGCTGCAGAATGACAGACTTTCTCAGTTACATTTGTTTAAGCACAAATAAAATTGGGGGGGGGGAAGAGGAGGATGGAAGAAGAGCTTCCATGATCACAGGGCAACGTGACAGCCCTACGGAGTCACGCACTGAACCCCTGCCACCCGCGAAGCGGCACAGCTGTGCTCCCCATGCTCCTGCGAGTCCCCTGCCTCCCGGGGCTCCCCTCTGCTTCCTGGACCCCTCTATCTTGGACTCCTACTCTGGCCGTTTTACTGTTTCTTGTCTCAATCAAAGAATATATCGAAGTTCTTTGAGATCAAAGAATATATCTCAGGTTTTCCTTTTTTGTCTTTAAACACCACAGCTTATCATAGTATAATGTATTGAAAGACGGCATGAGAGAACGCAGTTGCTATATTCGATGGATTACATGATGCGCAAATATGACTTTAAAAATCTGGATATATAAAAAATAACTTTTGGAAAAGACTTAAGCAATAAACACTATTCGTATTTGTATAAAAATGGTGTTTAAGCAGTTTTATGGGGAAAATATTTTGTTTCTGTAAATGTAATGTCATATTTAGGAGTTCAAGTGAGAGGGTGTAAAGTTCCTTTTGTCTTCAGTCCAATTTTTTATGTTTTCCTGGGTTTTGAGCATCTATCCATAATGTAAGTAATTATGACTTATGTAATACGAGGCAAACACTGTCGTTTATTTTGTGGCTTTTGGGTCAATATTGCTAAATCACTCAGAAAAAGATTATACAATGCCTAGTTTTAAAACTGGATGAAGAAAAAAGTACTTCTGTATCTACTTTTCAAAAGTCATTTGATTTGTACCTATTTTATGCCCTGGTAATATAGTGACAGGGTCTTGCAGACACACAAGACAGCATAACGCAACGGTTTAAGACATGAATTCGGGAGCAACAATAAAAAAGTTTCAATCCCAGCTCTGATATTTAACCAAAAAGAGGAGTGGGGGTAATATCTTCACTTTAAGTTATTTGAAAAACCTACATATTACCAGAAAAGGATATGTAAAATTCAAAAGATCTTACTTGAAAATTTGAATTACATCTCCTGCCTTTTCAGGAAAATATTGCTGTTGAACCAGTATTATTATATTTGAATAAAGCTTTGTTTTAATTGTCATGGAAAAGTATTATAAAATATTGTTTTATCCAATCGTGTAACGTCATCTGCTTCTCTATTACTCTCTCACTAGGTCACGTTATTTCATCTTCTTACAATCAGAGATGGAGTTATCACCTTTGACAGGTTTTTGGGCAGAGCATTATTTAACACCAAATTAAAAGAAATCCAAAACAAATAGTTACTCTGAAATGTAGAATTTTCTAGTATGTATTTTGTACTTTTTCAAGCTAATTGTATTAAACCCTTTACAGCTATCTACTCGTCAAGAAAAATTATTTTCTTTAGCCAGAATATTTGATTAGGCAGGCACTGCTAATTATTTTTTATATTCATTTTTCTTTTAGAAATGTCATCCCAGCTCATTATTTTTAAACATGTAGAAAATTCAGTCGATCCTCATCATTCATGGGTTCCATTTTTGCCAAGCCACTTACTCACTAGAAGTTGCGTGCAGCCCCAAAGCAGTCCCGGCAGCATTCTCGCTCGCCCGTGGGCAGGCGCGGGGCAGCAGCGCCTGAGCCCGCTGTCCCGAGAATCCCGGCCGGGGCTGCCGGCGCGACTCCGCCTCGTCTGGGCTCCGACGCGATAAGCCACGTGCGTCTGCCGTCTCCTAGGCCCGCGCTGCCCACGCCTTTGTGCGCCCGGTGTCGGCTCACTGTAACGTGGCCCCGGGCATCGCGCCCAAGGGCGCCGCGCGTTCCGCAGCACGGGGCGACGGCGCTGTGCCTCGGGGACGAGATGCGTGTGTAGCGCACGCTCCACCCAGCCACGTGTCAGGCGTGCTGCTGCTGGCTGTGGGGTCAACGCCACGGAATCGACGGCCCGTGTGAAACACGGCGTCCGCGAACAGCGACACAGTGAACCAAGGTGACGTGCTGAGCATCTGAAAAACAGGCTGTGGCCAGAGGCTCCGGGAACCCTGCCCCTGCGTGGCCCCTTCGAGCGACATCGCCGTAATCCACCGCTCATGGTGGAGTCACAGAACGTGACTGCTGTGGAGGACGAGGCTCAGCTGTCTACGAGTGACAACGATCTCGCGCACGCGGCTGCGGCCGACAGGGCCTTCTCCGCCGTGCGGCTGCCGACACCGCGTGAGTCTGTCTTAAGTCCTGCCCACCTCTCTGATTTAAGAAAATTACCTCATTCTGTTTTACTAGGCATTTCCCTAATTAATAAGGCTAAATAAGCATAGGTTATGGGAAACAGGCATCTTTTCTGTGAATCGTTCCCTGGGTTTTTTTTCTTCCTCTTTTTCGTCTTCCTCAAGTACAAATGATAACCAACGAATCTGTAAATGTGTCTTATGTTAAAGGAAGAGAATGAAATTTCCCTGCTCTTTGGCTGCTTGTCCAAAGAGGCCCGGGTGACCGTGCAGGCCTGGCCGAATGACACCGTCTGGCCAGACGGAGGTCCACGTTATCTCAGTCGTTCGCCAGCGCGCACTGTCTCACAAAAAATGGCAACACCTTCTTGAAGGAATATATGTATACACACACATCAGTATTCTTCACACTGAGAGCTTAATTCCACCCCACATGTCAAAGGATAATGAATACCTTAGAGAATTTCTATTGCAGAGCTTTAAAGATTTACTTACCTAGACAATCGAGCAAGAAGAAACAAAAAAAGAAATGCCACAGTAAATATTTCTGCCCATTCTGTATTGTCAGTAGGCTAAAAAAATTCACTTTTTTCTTAAGAGTGTTATATAAAAATAAATTACGTAAAATGCTACTTGGAATAAAATTTGTTGTCTATTACAGTCACATTTGTACTGTTTCCTTTAAGGGGCAATAAAAACCATCAAGCAAGTTAAGGTACTTGGTTAGTAAAACAAAAGATTAACATTTTAAACAGTAACTCACGGGGTCAGCCGGCCCGCAGAATTCTCGAAATGTCTTTGCAGAGTTATTCTGCTGAATCTCCAATGCCACGCAAGGGCCAGAATACATTTCTGTCACCATCTCCTAAAACGTGTAATGCGAAAGAATATTAAAAGTTAACATAATTTAATCTTGATCCTTCCTTTTTTGAATTGCACCACTATTCCCCTCACTCTGCCTTCATCCCCACCTGCACCCCACACGCCAAACAGTTCCCAAATGCTGACCGCGTTTCCCACGGAAGCGTGCGCTCCCTCGTCTCTGTCCTACCGCCGCCGCCATTTTTACACAGTGCTGTACCACCTGCCACTTCGTTACCTGAAATCATCTTCTCGCACATCTCCCTCTCAAGGGGCTCTCTCCGCTTGAGCACAGTACTGTCAAATGACCATCTCTCAAATACAAGCTCCAGAGTGTTTCTCTCAAAGACACTCTTAAAACCTATCGTGACTTCCAGAAATTAGAAAGAACAGGGTGCAGGTTCCTCTCACCTCGGACGCCTAGAAACCGGGCAGCCTACGTGAAACAACGGCTTCCAGACCCTGAGGGGCAGGCAGCACGGGACCACGACCCCCATGGGAAGGGCGACGCACAAGGCAAGCCGTGGGATTGCCCGTCTCGCTGCCCGGAGGCAGGTCCCACGCAGCGGGACGGGGAGAGGAAACACGGCAGAACCGTGCCATCGCGGAGTGGAGCAGACCAAGACCGGAGTTCCCGAAGGCCACTGCGGCCGGAAGGTGCAGGACGGTGCTCAGTGGATGTCCCCCTTCCCCTTGAAGGGGGAGACCCCTCGTGGCAGAAGTGAGAACAAACGCAAAGACTTGGAGGCTAAGCGCAGGCGGGATGTACGGGGGTCCCCGAAGGAGCCCGGCCAAGGGCACCGAGTGAGACCGTGGGGAGGCGGCCAGGGACAAGGCCAGACCACGTGGGCCACGAAGGCCGTCTCAGTGCCTGGAGGCGATGGCAGACAATGCCGATTTAGTAAAATAAAGGCTCTTCCAGAACAACACTTAATATCAATCTGAACTCAGCCATCGCACCGCAACAGCAGAAGTTCAAGGAGGGGGAGGACGACGTAAATGACACCACACACGGGACCCTGCCCGTCAGAGTCCTGAACTGCACCCCCTGAAGTCACTCCGCTCTCGCACCCCGGTCACAGTGCAAGCGGTTTTTACGGTTAATTATGCCGAGCCTGATTCTCTGTCATGATGTTGAAGTTCCGCCTACACATAAACGCCGAGAGCCAAGTTCTCGGGAGGGCAGGAGGCACGGGCACACGCTCCGAAAGAGAGGAGGCAAACGCCTGCCTGTCTTTCACTTGTCTCTTTCTTTTTCAGGATTAATAACAGAACCACTGAAAATACAGACATGGGGGGGGGGGCGGGGAACAGGCACGAAATGGAAGGAAAAAAACTGGTTGAAAAAAGGGCTCCATCGAAAAGCACAACGTGTCCCTTAAAGACCTGCACTCCACAGAATTCTCACGTCACCCAGGTTTGTAGTTGAGTAAAAAATTGCCAAAACAAAAAAGAGGCTGTTTGTTGCTTCTGCAGACGCTCAGCTACTCGCTTCAGTGCCTCTGAGGGGATCACGTGACCTGACGGCCCTGCTCGCCAGGACGAAGCCCCATGGACACGGGTCATGGGCTTTTGCTGCCGCTGTTCGCTTGATCCCCGGTATCTAACACGTGGTTTGGCGCCCAGTAGACAGATGCCCACTACGTGTGTGGGAAGTAAGTGGGTCATGATAACCCTGTGGACAGGAATCATCATCTTTTCATGTCTGCAAACGCTGGAGCAGCAATGTAAGCGAGAACCAGATCACCTGTTTTTTGTCCCTTTAGGCTACATTGCCTCTTCAGATTATTTTTATGCAGGCCTACTTTAGAGAATTATATAAACTTCCTAAATTAAGAGACACCTAAGGGTGTGCTGCATTTAATTTACCTCTTCCTTGAACTTAAACTTGAGTCCTGAATGTTAATTTTACCTCCACAATCCCAAGATTAAAAAAAAAAAATCCTAAGAATAAATGCAGATCACATAAAAAGAAATTGCATGTATGGTGTTTTAAAGCACTATATAAAAGATGTTAAAAGTCAGAGATGAGGTTTTTTTAAGTTTTCCTAAGGTAAATATGGCCCACCTCTGACAGGTACCTACAACATCAGTGCCCTCGACTTCAATACCACATGGCATTGTGTGAAGGTGTGACTGAGGAGCCAGGCTGCCGGCGGGTCCGCCTCCACGGGGTCTTAGTCTTATACAATAAAATGACAATATGATGTGGATGAATGACGGCAGTTGCTTTTAGGAATATTTTCTTAAAAGTCAAAATGAACAAATGAAAGAAGGAAGATGTATGAAAGAAAGATTTAAGAAATGGAAAACAGTTGCATCGGCTGAATAAATGATGTTACGATAACACATTTAGAAAGATCTTCCATGTAAGAAAAGGCATGACTGTAAAGTGAAAAAGCCGGTAAGATGGAAGTCCGATAAGCTATAGGAAAAGGCAAAATCCTCTGGTTCCTTTAAAGAAGGGTGGAACTCCCAGGGTGCTGAATGCAACAGGGGATATTTTGTTATCAGCCTTGACTGTGGGGGGCAGAGACGAGACCAAGGCTCAGGCAGGTCCTGGACCCTTCATTTCCTGTTTTAAGGCAGGTTGAGAAGTGAGGGGAGGGAAATCGAGTCTCTTGTCAGGAACAGGGAGCTTTATGCCAAAAGAACAGCCTTTATGCAAAACTCTGCCAAGCGTGGGCGAGGAGGCGGGCCACCAGTGCAAAGCGAGCCGAGATGATTTGATAAAGAGGGAAGGAGACTAACTTTGATCTACTCTGTTTTTAATTTAAGATTTGGCTTATACGTATAGTCAAGTGACTTGAATACAGTCATCTGTTTTCGAGGACGTATTTCACTGCCCTCTGAACCGCTCCTTTTAAGTCTTAGTATTTCTTCGTCTCTGTCACATTTCCAGGTGACTCCACCTGCGTTTGTGTCATGAAAGCTGGCACTGCGTACTGCTGTAGAGTGATGCCACAATGTGAAGAACTATTTGCTTTTAACGTTCTAAAGCATTTGGGACAGTCCTCCATCCTGAGAATATTATACGCTTTGGAGATAATTTCAAAATGTGTCAGTAGCCCACCCCGCAAGTTTTTTTCTTGCATACCAGTATATACTTGTTTCACAAATGAAATAATATCGTAGTTTTAAAACTGATCCAGTGGTCCTCCGGGATAAGATGCCTCGGTCACTGGGTATGACTGGCTGGCAAATGGCAGGGTCGCACTACTTTAAGGAACGCTTTCACGATTAAAGGTCAGACTGAGCTCCCCAAGACGTGAGACACACGCTCTCAGCACTAGTGCTTCACACTCGCCTCGCACTTACGTTATACTCAGACACCACTCCTTTATACACTTCGTAAAACTCTTCGACGTTAGCTCGATCCATGCTGAACTATATTTAAAAACAAAAACAAAAACTGTAAGCCGACCAATCAAATAAAATGAGCCGCACTTAGCACTCAGCATTTATGATCTCGTCGATATATTTTCTTTACTTTAAAATGCCAACCTTGCATAAATTACTCTTTAAAGATTAGCTCATCAATAATAAAAATGTATAATAACTGTTGCGTGCCTAATATACCAAGCATTGTTCTAGGTCCTGTACATACAACGTCTCATTTACTAGTCACAACGACCCTGTGACATAAGTAGTCTTAACAGCCCCAATTTACAGATGAGGCTAAGACCCAGAGGGGTTACGCAACTTTGACGAACTTGCATTCCATTTCAGTCTGATCTCATTGATCACGCTCTTAACCACTAGACTATACCTCTCTCTGAATAAAACCTCATCCTCAATACAAAAAAACCCAAGACACACACAATGTAGTTTATTGATAAATTAGTGACACAGGGAAAGAATATTACTAAAGAAAAGTACTAAAAGTACTTTGGATTTTGTAGGGAGGGCTGAAAAGATACCCTTTTCTCCCAAGCGTTCAGAAAAATCCCTGGTCTGGTTCATCACCAAGCACTTACACAAGTCTGGATTCCCAGTGCTCTTTGGAAAGAACTGTAAAGAGAATGCTTATAAAGACAAGCCAGCAAGGGCTCGTTCTTGTCCCGATTCAGTTAGAAATAAAAGTTTATTAATTTCTAGTGTATCAAAACTAAGAACATACATTTTTTAAAATAGCTTCAGAATTGCCGATTTTATTCCCCATCCCCCACTCTGCTTCTGTATTGTCACCAGGATTGACGATCACCAAGAAATTTCTGTCTACTCAGACGAACAGTACAAACTAGAAGGCAACAAAACTATTACAGGGAGCGAATTTTGTTTGATTTCAGGTTTTTTATCCTATGTTCATGCAACCGGTATTATTAACGAAGTAATAACAGAAGGTATAATTAAGTACTTAGTAATTTGCACTGGAAATTCTATAATTCTTGCAATGGAAATTTTCCACTGGGTAGTTATTTCAATTAACCCACGAATAATCCACTGAAACAATGTTCTCGCTGCTTAGGTGAGAGAGCTGAAGATAATGCCTGAAATTTGGCCAAGGTCACATGCCTAGAAAGGGGCTGAACTGTGACTCAGACATAGATCTTTCTGACTCCAAAACTCAAGGACTGTGGTTGTCATTAAACTGCCACCACCACCACCCCCGCCCCGCTCCCCGCCCCAACACACACACACACAGGCTCAGTTAATCCTTTTTGCATTATCCTGGTTTTCGCCAAGCACCTACTATGGCTGATCACAGAGCTAGGTGGCAAGTTGGTCTGGCTAGAGTCAGACCAACGTTTAAAGCTAAAATTTCCTGTGAGTACATCACTAAGCTGCTACTTTGAGGTGGTTTCGGCTAACAATCACCCTATAGTCCCAGATAAGACTCCTCAAATATCAACTTCCTCATCAGTCTCCACGTTCTGCCTGATGACTTTGCAAACTAGTTGATATTTCTGACCTTTCATTGGCTTGTGGGCATTCCCACCAACCAGGGACACAAAAAGCCAGAACCCATGACCCTTGACCTCAGGTGATCCTAAGGCTTCATGGAAATCAAGAACACTTCCTTTTCTGGAGAAGCGCATACAAATTATATTGGTAAGAAAATTCTCAGCTCCAAAATCAGCACTTCACTGTCCTCATGGCATAAACTCGCTGGTCTTCAAACACTGTGAACTCTAATCGCCGATCTGATCCTGTGATAATTTGTGCCCAACTTCCAGCCAAAGGCACCGGTGAGCCGAACACGAAGGTACAAGCTCCTGGGACCGGCGCTGTGCCCTCCGAGCAGGTTTCCTGGAAACGTGTCGGCAGCATGACGCTGACCGCCGGGGGCCCTGGGGCCAGTGGCACACCTGCCAGCGAGGGCGTGACATGCGCCAAGTCCAGAGAGGGTGCTGAACCGAAGTCCAGGGGCCAGTGAAAGGCCCTGGTCAGGCGCTGACCCTCCTCCTCCATCCGCCTCTCAGTCCCGCTCCCCACGGGGCATTCATCACGACTACTCGGCTTACGTCTATATTTTGTTTGTAAAAATTAAATACGTCATTCTAGTCCATATTTATTTTGTAACTGAAGTTCCGATAATTGTCGAACCATACCTTATAAACTCAAATGAGGCGCATATTAGTTCTCTCAGGGTAAAATTGTTTCAAAGACATTTTTTTGATTATAAGGTAATCAAGTTCAGCAACTACATTTTTAATTTTTAATGCATTGCATAAACAGAGAAAATTCGATGTAAAATATGTTAAAGCTTATGTGGAAAAATATTCCTTAATAGGTTATGACTCATTGCAAACTACGTACCATCTGCATAGCTGAGATTTCAAAACCTGCATCTCGGATGGCAATCAGGATCTTCCCCAGCAGCCCTGAAAATGTAGAACGAATGGGTAAAAATGCAGAATTCCTACTTGGTTTCTTAGGAATGCAAGTTTTCTACATTAAACACATTTCTGCAAGGAAAACTAAGCTCCTAATACTGAGCATTTCATAGTTATTTGATTCACTTAGTAAGTGCTTCAAGAATTATCAACGAAGATCCTGAAGATTAAAAAACGTTTAAGATATTTGGTTTCAAAACCCCTCAAATCCAGTGATACAGAAAACATGAAAATCAAACAGTTGAAACTAATATTAGGAAAACAATATTCCAAAGTACTAAGTATGGAAAATGTTCAGAGGAGAAGTTCAAAAAAAGGAGGACTATCGGATTATAGCTGAAGAGGTGGACTGAAGCCTCGAGGGAAAATGAGAGCATCGACTGATCCTTGAGGCCGTAGACAGGCAGGAAGGAGTACGTCAGGACAAGGAGAGAGAAGGCACAGGTCTGGGAGCATGGGAGCGGGTTCACGCGACAGGAAGAAGTGAAAAAAGAGCTGAACGAGAAGAGCGCCTTCACCCGAATGGATGAAGGCCCCGGGTGCCAACGACCGCAGAGGGACTCTGTCCTCGCCCCCGACAGGTCAGGCGACCGTACGGCGGGGTCTGCGGCCACTGTGAGCCGGGGCCGAGGCTGAGGTCCTGCTCATTTTCTCAATCGTCTTACAAGTTTCTCTCTCTCAAGTCAACGAAAATGTTCCCTCCCTCCCTCACGTACAGATACGCACGCCCCAAGGCGGGATCGTCTGGATGCTGCCTAGTAACCCCAAAGCACCGAGCATAGCAGTGCCTGAACATGCATTTTTATTTACTGTTACTGCAACCAAGTACGCATTCTGATTGTAGCAGGCTGAAGGATGAAAACAAAAGAGGACAGATCTATTTATCAGACGTGTACCCAGTGGAGGCTGAGCGACATCACAGCGTGCGGGGGAGACAACGGCCTCTCGGGCGTGTGAGGAGCCTCACGGGTCCGCGTCACACTCCGAACAGTCCGTACCGTGTTCACGTCAAACGCGATGATTTCGTTTGACCAAACACCCTGTGTCGCATTTACGCTGTTAGCCTATATTTCATCCATTTTATAGTTGCGTTTGTCATGAATCTGTACATTGCTTTAAACAGTTGCCTATACAAAAGTTACACTTCGTTTTATAATTGGACATATGTAAGTTGTATCATAATTAAAATAGCGTATGTCAACACTGGAAATCCAGGAGAACACTCTTCCTCCAAAAGGGGGCCTGGCCGAAAGAAATGGAGAGGCTCTGAGAAGGCGGAGCAGGACGATGCGGGATCGGGATCGAGTGGTGTATCAGGGAGGTGACCGGCCTAGCGATGACGGGCAAGCCGGTCTGAGCCGAGGAGCAAGGGCGGAGGCGGGGAGGATGAAGATGCTTCCAACGAGGGGGAACAGGCTGAGACTGGACCAGCGGGAGGGGGTGGAGGAGTGAGCTTCTGAGTCTGAGTGACTGGAAGAATGCAGCGCCTTTGAGGAGGAAACAAGTTAGGAGACCAATCAATGAACAAAAAGACACTGAATTATCTTGGACACAGAAACAGAGCTTTATCCAACGGCTGAATAAGGTCATCGAGGGACGAGTGCAGGAGCTCCCAGCATAAAAGTGGGGTTTAGGGGGGGTGGACGTCATCCCACAGAGAAGGATGCTGAGGGGTGAAGAGAGGTCAGACCGGCACTGAGAACGGACAATTCCTGCTGGACTGAAAGGAGGGCAAGGCAGAACAGAGCTGGAAGGAACAAGTTTTGAGAAAACGCCTAAAGGCTGGGGCTTGAGGAATGAAAATGAATAAAGATACATCCAAGGTGATGTGTGAGGGAATAAATATTAGAGGAACAGCACAGTATCCAATGGAAAATTCACAGACTAGAGGGGCAGTTAGGAATTGACGGAGATTAAGGACGCCGGGAACTGAGACAACATATAATTTCCAACCTCCACCAATGAACTTTCTTTGAACCCTGGTGGTTAAAATCTATTGTTCTATCTTGTACTTGGAGCGAATCTTTTAGCCATGGCATGATTTTGTAACATCACACACTGATCATTTAGAAAATATCAGTGCACCGAGTTACGCAGGCCTTCCAAACGCTGACTCATTTCGCCACACCACTCCAGAAGGTCACGTTGTTAACGTCGCCACCGATTTCGCGAGCACTGCCCCTAAGGACTGGGAGGCTGTCGGGCCCGCGGTGGGGAGTAGTCTCCCAAGACCCTAGCCCCAGCTCTCGTCTACAACTTCATCTGCACCAGGAACTTTGTTTTTGGCAATGACCACCGCCAGCTGTCATTTCTTTGACAGGACAGACTTACTTTTGGAGGGAATACTTGCCAGCACCCAAGTCTAAATAACTGTGGTCTGTCTGCCAGCTTCTGGAAGGTAGAAGTGGTGCCCCCAGAATGCACCCGTAGCCTGCAGCCCCCACAGCTGCGCAAGGCCCTCCCCGACATGGCGCCGCGTGGCTTCACGGGGAAAGCAGTGAGGCCTGGACATCCACTGCTGTGTCGAGGACACTCCCCCCCACCCCCGCCCGCCTCCACCCATGGTGGTTACAAATGCACTCACTCCTAGCACAGCCCGGGCCACGGTCCTGATTCGTGCCAAGGGGCTGGCAGGGTGCCTGCGACTGCTTTTGTACCGTTGGTGCAAAACGGCAAGTAAACTTGTTGTTATGAAAATAGATGTGACCTCGCGAAGCCTAAAAGGGTCTTATTTATTGTAGGAAAGAAAATGCTCTACATGATTACGTAAGATCTAAATATAAAAATCGTATTAAGCCCTACGCATCAACCAATACAAAGAGAAATCTATATCTATTATAAATCTGTAATCATATTAAACTAGTCCTGGAACGTATCATTTGACAGAATAATTCTATTCACAGATAAACCAATAAAAAAAGTTATAGTCTAAGGAACACTGCCATTCTGCCATGAGTCAAGAATATTGATTTTTTTTTTATATATCCAGTTGGTTGTGTGTGGAGGCAGGAGACAGGGGCATTTAAGAAGCCTGTTGTGTGTTTAACAACTCGAAAAGACAAATTAACTTGTCAATAACCGTATGTCCTTTACTTTGGTCTAGACAGAAAATGTCCAGGTGACTGAACAAATGGCAATAACTATGTAAATGAAGTAGTAAAAAATCAACAAGTAAAACTGCATACCACACAGCAAACAAGTTCAAAAGGGTCACAGGGCAGACTGCTTGTTTTACTGGGCTGGTGTTTGCATAGACGATTTGTTTTTCAAATGATCCAGGAATGCCACCTCTTAAACGTTTTGAATGTCAAATCACCTGTCGCTGTCCCCCCCACCAGGCCTCTCCCATCCTTCTGCCTCTTGGCGCAGGGCCACCCGTGGCCAGTGGTGGACAGCATTAGACACCCCTGCTTTCTCTTCTGGGAACCCTCGCTTCCCCGGGATTCAGCCCCACCCTTTTAGAAATCCGGCCCCGTTAGCCATCGGATTAGAAGAGGAGCTGCTGTCATCCACGTGACCCTAAGGCCATGGCCTCACAGGCTGGGGACACCCGCCTGCTCAGGGCCTCGGTGCGAGGCGGCCCCGCCCGAGCTGAGGTAGGATCGGAACAGTCCTGGCAGGCTGGAGTTGGGGACGAGCTGTTCTCTGTGTCCTCTGTCCTCGCTGATGCGAAGGAGAGAGGAAGGTTAGCGACGGTTCCTACACGGCAAACACCTGGCTGGGAGAAGCACCTGGATGTGCCCTCCGGCCACAGACTCAGGTCCCAGCAAACGGTCCGCTGGGGAACCCCTTCCTTGGCTTAGCTCAACCCGACCACACGGTGGCCTCGGTTTCCCTCCTCACCTGCACCTCCCAGGGTTGTGATGGGGGCCAAGTGTCTGTAAGCATGAAACTCTCAGGACCGCTGGGGCACAGACGGCACTGTCAGGTGCTGACGGCAGCACTGGAGTCGTCCTCGAGCCCCAAACAGCCACCAGCGATGCTGGGTGAACCCAGCGGGCCGCAGAGCTCTGCGTACAGAACCGGTGGGAACGGGATTCCTAGCAGCGCTGTTCAAACGCACACGTTGTCTGTCTCCACTTTCACAGCAAAGCCCTGTGCCACCGAGGCGTCTCGAGGAGGCTGATGCCGGCGCCCCGGTGACCCCAGGGCGATGTTTGCGGTGCCTGGAGAGAAGCAGGTAACGGGTCACAGTGGAACCCAACAACGACGCCTGGCTGACCCGTGGGGCCTCCGGAGGCGAGCCCCTGTTGGGTGACATTAACCAATGTCACCCAATAACTTCAATAAAACAATTTCCAAACGATCTACCCCGTTTCCCAACTTACTTTCTAGCCCCAGTAGTGACGACAACGGAACAGAATGAGCCTCCGGGAACAGGTCCGCACAGATCTGCCCAACTGATTTCTGACGACGATGCAGGAGCAAGTCAACGGAGGGGGCCTGGGCAGCAAACCCGGCGACGTGGCCCCGCAAGGGACGTGTGGAAACGCTGCCTCTGACAGGCAGGTCACCCACCGGACGCGAGTCTACTATGCTGTGGAAGAGGGTAGCACAAAGCTGCGGGGAACAGCTGGCCTGCTCTCTCCCACGCACTGCACGTGCCGGTCACACTGTGTCCTGTCATCCTCGGGGAGAAGCGCTTGTTCTCACCTGCGCTTGGCAGATGTTTGCCATCTATACTCGACGGATAAACCACATGCTCCAGCAGCTAGTAAGTGGCAAAAGAATCTTAAACCCAGTTCTGCTTGCCTCCAGGACCTGAGATTCCATCACGACAAATCAGTCCAAATATTTAATTGGCTGCGCACGTCATTTAAGGAACTCCCACATGTTGAAAGAGTTCAGAACACGCAACCCCCAAAAAGGTGCTCTGGCACATTGACTGTTTTGAGGTAAAGGCACTAGAAAAAGAGTAAGTACAGGAAAAATACTCTGACCTTTCTTCTTTTCTTAAAAGCAAGGGATAAAATTCCTGCGTGAAAGATGTCCTCCCTAAACCAGACACGTCTATCATTACGGGCGAGAAGCTGAGACAGAGAGAATTCTATTCAGAAAGATCTTGTTAAAATACTTCCTAACTTCCTTCGGTCTCCCCACCTAGTTTAGTCAGTTTTCCACAATTAGCACAATTGCCTCTCTGTTCATCTGAATATCAAAGGGAGTAGTTTTTCCCCACTTCCTTGGGTCTTCATTCCATATGAAATCCCCTGTGTCACATAAAACTTATATTAATTTGTATTTTTTTTTCTCGTGTTGACTTGTCTTACATCAATTTCTCAGGCCTAGGCAAGAATCTCTAAGAGGATAAAAGGTAAAAGTTTGCTTCCCCTTACAGTATGTAAAATACACATTATTTATATGTGTGTGAATTATCTTTTTTGACCTTCTGAAAATACACTGTAAAATCAGTAACAGAGAAGTATACATTATCTCCCCAGTAAATTTTAAATTGTTCAGAAGATCATCACCCAATTTATTGATTATTCAGAGTGTAAGGTTTCCCTCTCACCATTTGATACTTATCAAATTTGAAGGAAAAAGGAGGAAATAGTAATCATTTGATCATCTATTAGTATTTCTAGAAGTTTCAATTTTGCTACATCTCAACGTCAAAAAATATTTCCCATGGAAATAACTTACTCTGCTGTTAAGATCTTTTCTGGAGTCTTAATATTTTCTCTTGATATCATAACATCTGTACAGTGACCTGGATCCCTGAGAGCATCCTTGCATCCAGGAGAGTTCACCGTATAGTGTGGAGAAACCTGACAAACACCTTTCCTATGAATGTCAAATTTACTCTGCAACATTGATGTATAAACAAAAACGTCACCGTAACCTGGAGGCTACACTTCGTGACACCATTGATAAACAGGGGTGGTGAGAAACGAAACTGAAGGATGGAAAAATGTCCATATGACATATCATTGGATCAGACACTTGAAACCTATATAATTTTATTAACCAAAGTTACCCCAATAAACTTTTGAATAAGTCAACAACAACAAAAAATCTTGCATTTTACTTGGGTAAGAGACTGGAAAAGTTAATCCTGATATAGCCAAGAATGTATGAACTAACAAAATGGAGACACAAAAAGATATGTCTTAATCAAATTGGAAATTTTTGATTTCGCAAAAAATTTAAATCTAGTAAAATAAAATTAAGAGGTATTTTAACTAAAAATTTGGGCTAGGGTGTCTTTAAAACGTGACTGGCGTCAAGCCAAAACAAGCTAGAGATTATGAGTTTAGATTAATTTTCAATTCCAAATACAAATGAAATCACAAGCATACTAAGTTTAACAGAAGGAATTTAATACGAATCCTAGCAAACACGCATGGCACAAGTAGCTGCAGGCACAAAACCGGGTGGACAAGCTTCCCGTTTCCTGTATAGCAATGTCACCAGGCACCACCACTTCATTGATAACCGTCCAGTAATGTTTAATCAGATGAAAAGATTCAGATCGGTTTGGCTGCAAATACCTATGATATCTACCAAGCGAAAATGTTGTAGACTCACATTAAATCAATTGCAGACGAGAGTCTGGAGTCGGCAGAACTCTTAAATTGAGAACTGGTAGGGCTCTTGGGTCTTAAAGGATCTCAAATTCATCCTTTAGCTGATTGTGAAATCTATTCCAGCAGCAAGCAGGCTTATGACAGACAGACCCAATTCCTCCGACAGCGCATCTGATTCTCCACGTACGCCTCACCCCTAGACCTGAAACACGCCCTCTTCCTCACCAACGCCAGAACAATCATGAACACCACAGTCTCCTCGTGAGGCAAGTGAGGGTAACTGATGCGGCTTCGTACCTGGACCCCCGAGCCGTAACTCAGGATATTATAGTTCACTGCAATGTAATTAAATGAGCACGGTAACAGAGAACACCCACAGGGTCCCAGACGTCCGGGGGAACGCAGCTAAGAACCCCCTGCTTATTGGGAAGACGAGGATGGACTCGGCACAGCAAAGAAGCCAAGGACAGCTAGTGTGGCTGAAATAAGTTCACAGTTTTAAAACAGGGACCACCCATGAAAACCAGGAATAAAGGAGGGTACTGGGCAGACAGGCCAGGAACTGGGAATTCTGTAACATTAGGCAAATCGGTCGTCAGAAGTCCAAAGTCAAGGCCAGGTCACAGAAAAGTCATTCACACAATCAAAGGCGATGCTGTTTCTACATCCCGGGGTCCAGCTGGCTTCCAGGGAGAAGGAGGTCCTCCCTGATCTTAAAGGAGGTCGGGCCCTCTTGCGGAGGGTGAAGTAAGCACAAGTCCCATGGGAAGCAGACTTCGAGTTTCATAAATATACTGATGCAAGTGATGTCGTGTTATAACCGGTCAATGAAAATCTGTTAGTTTCATAGGCAAACGCAATGAAAAAGACTGAAAAAGTAATTCAGAACCACAGATCCATTAACTCCAACACGAACAAAACTAAGTACATAAAATCTCCCTTTCCTAAAAGTATTTCTGTTGTCTCCTTTTTAAAAGACATGTAAAGAGAAAGGTTCTCAAAGCTGGTGTTTCACCCAGACTTTTTCTAAATAGGTACATTGATTTTTGTTCATTCCACTATCTGAATTCACAGTTAAGGAGAGTCACATATTTGGGGATCTTATTTCGAGAATACTGTTTCTTCTTATTGGTTTTAGATGGCTTTACCTGATTTCTCCAGCTACCAAGAGCTATGTCATCATTCACAGACAGGCTTAAAAATCAACACAGAGCACAACACGAGCCACAAATGAAATCACTCTTGCTGATTCAAGGTTTTAAAAAATGCATGATGTGATGTATCTACAACTACTATTATCAACAGCGAACCTTTGCTTGAACACTTACTATGCAAACTGCTCACATGTATTAACTTATTTATGAAGTAGGTTCTGTCACCTTCATTGTGCAGATGAAAAAATATGAGCTTTAGAGAGGCCAAGAAATCGTTCAAGGTCACACAATTAGCAAGCGTCAAGGCACCGAAGTTCAATGGTCATTCCAAACGTTATACCCTACACTCATCCTCGCCGGGTACAGTGGTATTTTCACTGAGCTCTGTCATTCCTTGATCCACATTCTTGTTTCTTCTAATGCAGACGGATGAGTCTGGGTCTTTAGCTTGTACTACACACCACGGGGCTCTGAAGAGAGCCTGCGGTTCGTTCCTAAGCACACATCGCAGTTGCTAGGTGCTGGTGCCTTGGCTGCCTAGCAACGGATGTTTCTTTATTCCATCAGGTGTGAAGAGCAAGGCCTGACTTCCACAGATAAAAGAGTGACTTTCCACTGCTTTGTCACTCTTGGAGAACCTCTAATAAGAAAGGCACACAACGAAGCCTGGAACAAATCCAGGCGACTCTCCCTTCACACAGTAACGTACTCAAACAATCGAAACTACTGCTCAGCCTCTGAGCATCTCCAAGGAGACCTCAGGCAGGGTCGAGTTTACACGTGAGGACTTTGGGACCGCGAGCTCAGGATGCTGTGATACAGCATCTGAAGGGCACGCCTACGGGTGCATTTTATGTCACGTAAATTACACATCGATAGAGTTGATTAAAAAATATAAGTTAGAAAAGGGGAATAAATATTCTGATATCAATAATTCAAAAGATGGGAGAAGATTTCAGTGCAAGAAAGATGATTAAAAGTAGACATTAAAAAAAAAGAATATTCTGACATCAATAATTTAAAAGGTGGGAGGAGAAGATTTCAGTGGCTTTTTAAAGCATTCTAAAGTCAGCCTTAGGAAAAATCTAGAGAGAGTGAACAACTTTAAATTTTATTAATAAAATGCAAAGTTAGGTACACATGCTAAAATTTAGGTAGAACCAATTTAAAAAAATTCTATGGCAGAGGTCAGTGAATTATTTTTGTGAAGGGTAAGAGAGTTAATATTTTAGGCTTTGCAGGCCATACTGTATCTGTCACAATCACTCAACCCCACTAACATAGCATAAAAAGCAGCCACAGCCACAGGCATGGCTGTGTTCTAATTAGAACTTTATTTACAAAACCAGGCGGCTGGCCCCATTCAGCCCAAGGGCCATAGTTTGTTGACCCCTGATCTAGGGCTTTCATACTAGCAGATAAGGAGAAAAAGGGCCCTTAAAAAAAACTATCACAGAAAGCTAGAAAGGGGAGGGGAAAGTCGGGAGAAAGAATGAAAAACTTGAAGCAAGATAAATGACTACAGGTAGATCGTAATCACAACAAATGGCAATAAATTCAACTATTCTAAGATAGAACTACTAGATTGGATTGAAAAAATAAAAATTTTAAAAAATAGAAATGAAATGAAATTCAACCACAGTGACTACAGGACACATATTAGAAGTGAAAGGCTCATTGGAAAAAGACGTGCTACTCTTTAAGGAAAACAAGAAACAATAGGAATAAAGATACTACATAATGAGTAAAAAAGATGCATAACAATGCCTCAGGATACAGGAGACAAAAGAGTCCAAATTAAAAGAAGAAATGAACAAATTCATAATAATAAAGGTAATTTTAACGGGGAAGACTTTAACAAAGCCTTTTTTCAGAAGCTGATGCAGCAAGCAGAGCAAATAAAGCAGTAAGGCCATAGATTAGAACAACAGGTTTGAATCAAATTATTTGCATATAAAGAGAGAACAGTACAACAAATACCCTTCTTTTCAAGCACACATTGGAAATTATTTTAAATGAACCACCCACTAAGTAACAAAGAACCAACAAATTTCAAAGAAACGTTATCATACAGACCATATTCTCTGACAATGTTCAGACACTAACGGGACTTGTAAATAACACGGGATGAAAAAAAATTACAATGAGGAATATAAAACATTTAGAAAAGTATGCCAGTAAAATCCTGTCCCTGCAATGAGAGTTTGGAATCTGGTGGGGCGAAAGTGAATGATCATTAGTCGGAAGTTAATGTGGTATATTATGTATTATAGCTATGTGTGCGTGTGTGTACATACACGAATAACATATAATAGCACACTGTGCTAAGTGCTATGAAGGAAAAGCAGACAGTGTCAAGAGAACATGTCACTTGGGAACCCAGCGTCTTCTGGAAGGGATTGTTAGGGTTCCTGGAGGAAATGACACTTTGGGGTGAGCATTTGGGCAAAGGGAAGAGCACATAAAAGGCCCTGAGGGGAGAGGAAATGGGGTTCAGGGACGTGAACGGCAGACGGTGGCCCCAGATGGCAGGAACGAGAGCAGATAACCTGGAAGAGGTGTTGTTGGTTACACCAGGAGAAAGGTTCTTGATATGAAAACAGGAGATGACAAATAAGAACTGTCGTCAAATTAAACATCTTAAAAAATATAAAAAGTATTATTCGCATTGAACTGGAAAAGTTTTAGAGGAGGTATTCTACATCTATAATTCTCAAGAACTTGTTCATTATTCTCAACGGCCATTATCTTGGCCCAGAACATCAGCAATCTCGCTAAGCTCTATCCTAGATGGTGAGTGTTTTTCACCTAGTTGAGATGTTAGGTACTAAGGTCGCCCTTCGTATCATCTCTTCTTTAACCTTCTGCCAGGACTGGGTTCCCACAAGCAGGCAGCTGACCTCGGCATCCCAGGAGCAGCACAAATCAACCCCCCGGCAGAGCCAAGTCCCTCCGGACTTCGGGGCGGTCCCTAAGCCCCGCTCGTCCCAGACTCGGCACCTGCAAAATGGCGCTAATATCTAACTCCATGGTGGGGATTTAGAGGGTCTTCATCCATGAAGAGGCAGACTGGTAGAAGGTGACAGAAGGAAGATAAACTTTGTAGGAATCCCACACCCCCTGCCACCTAAGAGCTGTGTGACTTCGGGCAGGTTACTTAACATCTCACTGCCTGGGTGTCCTCCTCCGTGACATGGGTTTCAAATAACACCGACCCTTAAAGTTTTGAGAATTAAATAATTCACATAAAGTACTTAGCACTCCATAAATATGAACCACAGTTAGTAATGAAACTGTTTTTGTTGTTCTGTGCTCAAGAAAAGTCCTTGCTAACAGTCTTTTCCAATAACCCCAAAAGGTTATTAGATGTTGAAACAGATTAGCAAACAAAATTTAACTATTTCTAAATGAAATTTTTAAAATAGCCTCATACACACCTATACATTCAGGACTGTTAAACTCTGCCTGAAGGTTGGGATTCTTTCGTAGGGACCAGCAGAACTCTTGAGATTCCTTATAAATCGATAAATCACTAATTTCATTTAAAGTTCTCGCAACTCACCAACGCATTAGGCTTTCTCCCCGCCTGGGCCTTGTCTCAGAAACGCACGCCGAGCCCTGCCATTCGTTGGGGGCTCACATGTACGTCCGGGCACATGGTGCAGCCATGTGGGGTCTCCCACAGAACATAAAACCGCCACATGGCTCTCAGACTGCGACGTTCTGAGCAAAACTGAGCCCACCCCACGAGTGTTCACTGAAACGGACTTAGACTCGATACAATCTCTTCACACCAAAGAAGTCCGCGCCCCTTCCACAGTGTCCTGGACGCTGGACGACTTGAAGGAAATCCACCGCGAGAAAGCTGGGTGGGTCACCCATCAGGTCAGCCCAAGTTCAGGGGCGCCACAGGGTGAAACGTGTCTGCCAGGCTCTCGGCCTGTATCGCATCCAGACTACCATTCAGGGTGGAAACAAAACTCTGAAAGAGGTTCTGAGTAAGATAACCCAATTTTTAAAAATGAAGAACTTGAAAAGAAAACATAATTTTGCTGACGCCAGTCCTGTTTCAGATTATCAGAGACAATACTGGCATTAAATTTAACAAATGCCAATAGTCTACTAATAATTTGCTTAATAAATATGCAAACAGACAACCCCCTGTCTCCATATTTTTAAAAAATATATCTAAAATTGCTTTGAAATGGTTTCCATGAAAATAGAATTTTTACAGCCAAAACACAACACTGAGATAGAGAATACAATTTTCTAAGAATTTTCCATACAATTTCACAGAACAACAACAATAGCTGCATTTCAAGGCGGAGAGGACACTTGTAAACCATTTTACTGAGGAAGAAACAAAATTTCAGAAAGGTCAGCGTTATGAACAGTGCAGCAACGCTGTCCGATGCATAAATCTGTTATAAGAAAAATTTCCCAGCAAAACTTCGGAGTTCTAATACTTCCAAAGGCTATCGCGGGGCCATTTAAGTGCAAAAGTGCAGCGCCAGCCGGGCACAATCAGAATGAAAAGGCACTGGTGACAGCACCGGCGAAGGCAGTGGCAGTAGCAACGGAGGAGGAATCGTAAGGGCAGCAGTGCGGTGACGCACGTGTCACTCGGCCGGCCGCGGGCCCTGCGCTCAGCGCGTGAACCCCCACGCCCACGTAACGAGCCGTCTACTCGGTTAACCACCCCTTTTAGCGCATTTGCCCTCGCCGCCACTGCGTGCGGAAGGCATGCCGCTATTCTCATTCCACAGACGCGCGAACGCAGCCCAAAGAGGTTAATGTACCCAACGGCCATGGCCAGTAAGTCGCGGCCAGAATTCAAACCTCTGAAGACTGATGTCAGAGTAAAAATAACTCATATTATCGATGGAAGTAAACTAACTACACGTAAACACTGCAGAAGACATCAAAACAAACATGTCGCGTAATCTTGAAATTAAAAAAAAAAAGAACAGAAAATATTCACCTTGCTTTCCCTTCCAAAACCAGAGTCCCCCAAATGATAAAACTATTTCAATTTATATATATTAAGACTGCAAATGCCAAGTATGTGTATTTTCCCACCATCTTTTCCACAAACTAAACCCTGACTTTTTTTCTACTTAGAAGTGAAAAGAGGACCATTGAATCCAGACAGATTAACCACAGGACTCAGAACTAAGGCCACCTCCAGCCACATGACTGTTATTTGTGCTAAGAAATCTTCCCACGAAGATAAGGCTGTAAATCAGTAGATAACTTCACTAAATGCGTCAGGAACTTCCCAGAAGTCCATTTACCTCAACAACGACAGACTGCGAAAACAATCCCGTCTGCACAATGTTCCTTCCACTTGGCAAACAACTCGCTTATCAAGCAACTGGTACTGACGTGGTTAAGATCCTGGCCTGTTTCCACCGACCCTAAACTAGTACGTGAACTCTGCCTAGTTTCAGCCCGATCGCTGCACTGACAGACCCTCCTTCACTCTCCCAGTCCCACCTGAACCTCTGCGCCCTCCGCCATGCCCTCCCCCCGTGCAGTCTCCACCAGGGCGCTCTCCTCCCCTCTCTCCCCGTGATAAGCAAGAAACTGAGCTGCGCTATCGACAGGCTCTGCTGGCCTTGGGGGGGGGGGGAGGGGCGGGATGGGGCTCGGGGTCAACCAAAAGGGCAGGTGAGGCCCCATTCCTTTCTGCTGCTCTCTAATCAACGGCTTTTTTTTTTTTTTTAATCCCTTCTCTCATACCTGTACTACACCACGGATAAAATTCAATACGCCGGGAAATGAGAGCATTGTAAAGAAAGATAACCAGAAACCAGCAGCTGATCAGGGGCTGATGAATCTAACAAGAAATGTGATAAGAGACATCGAACTGCATTTCATCATGGCCAGTTTAACTCTAAGCTGAACTGAGTTAACGATACATTTCAAAATGGTCTCGAAGAGTCCCTAAAATTGAGGTTTAGAAATAAAAGAAAACCTTGAAATGTCGAAGTTTAAAGCATTCTGCCATCTGATTAAATTTTACAAAACTTTCTTTAACTCATTTGCCTCTAATGTTATGTATCAAATATGAATATATAAAATATAGTTAGTCTTTAAAGAACAGCTCTGAGTAAAACTGATTTAAACCTGTATAAATATGAAATTAATCATTTTGACATCACATTTCATTTATAATCATTTTTAGTAGATTTATTATATTCATTTATGCAGTTATTAAGGTATATAACCAGTATTTATTCTAATTCTATTTTATTTTTGCTTCTTTCCATGTATCACATTTTTCCTTTAAAAAACAATTAATTCAGATAAAGATCAAATTGAATGTATTAAGATGCCAGAAACAGGCTTCTTATAAAGCTGAGGTCTTTAAACAAGAACTAATCTCGTTAGCTAAAATGTGTGTGCATTTTGTGTGTGTGTATATAAATTGTGTGTGTAGCCATGCCCAGGTAAGAAAAATGAGTGCGACATAAAATCCTGATTTTTCTCCTAGGCTGCCAACACCAGCCATTTCAAATACTACTATTACTTCCTGCAGAAGGTGGCCAAACATGTGATGCTTTTGCTGTGACCGGCGTGGAGCCATGCATGTAGAGGAAAGAATATGGAGGTTACAAGGGACTGGGGTTTGCATCTTGGCTTCCCTGCTCTAAACTGGGGAAAACGACTTCTTCTCATGAATAGCCTCAGCTTGTTTATCTGGAAAAAGTGAGATACCGCCTCTGCCGCGAAGGTTAAAGATGATAACGTACGGGTTACTCAGTCGCTACCTGGCACATCGTGGCCAGTTCTCCATAAATGTTTGCCAACCACCATGCGTGCTGCTTCCTGCAGTTACGGTCCTAAGGACCTACGAGATACTGAAGTACTTCCTAAATAATTAAAGGAGTATTAATTATGCAACAAGGTCTTTAAGGTTCATATCCTTTCAACCAGTAATTCCACTGCTAGGAAAGTAGCCAAAAGAAATGATTAGCGATAACGTCAAATATTTATGTACTAATATATTCTTTAAAGCTTTATTTTTAACAACAAACTGGAAACAAGCTAAGTATCTAACTATTATGCTACATCTATATGGTTGCACAGTGTACAACAATTAAAATATTCATGAAGAATTAAGAGCACCCAAATTAAATTCCCTCCGAAATTAAAACCAAAGCCTACAGACCTATACCTCCACCATGTTAACAGTTACAGTCAGGTGTGTCAGTTACACACGAACACAGGTATGTGCAGAATAAAAGGATCTGGAGGAAATATCAAAATATCAACAATGATTATCTTGGGATGATGAGAAAACAGGTAACTTTCATTTTTTTTTAAAATGCTTTCTTAATTTTTTATTTTCTATTGTATACTTGAATTACTCTAATACTTAGAAAAAAATTTAATCCGTCAATTATGTTATTCTGTACATTCTAGTTTTTTAAGGTTGATTTTTTAAAATAATACCCATCTCATTTCCAAAAAGATTTGGGATAACTGACAAAAATATATACAACAGATTAAAATAAATAGATGAAGAAAAATGAATACAAAAAAACTTACAAACTCTCAGGATACATCTATCAATCTAGCTGTCATGTCATACATATATAGCTGTCATATATATTAGCCAAACTTTGTTTCAAATATTGAGAAGTGAAGGAAGTTTCCTCAACTTTCTCCAAAGGGGCATACTGCAAATGTGGGAGATATTGTTTTAAACTGTACTTCACGAGTGCTACTTAATTAGGTGAATCTTGGTTATATGATTGGGAGGAGAAGAGGCAGATTAAAAGTCAAGGCATCAAGACCTGTAACAGGATGAGTACATGACCCTGATCGGCAACCCAAGGAACACCTTTTTAAAATGCACAGATGCAAATATAGAGATAAATAGAGATTTGGACAGCTTTTCTCCTCACCCTAATTTTGTCACCTTTATTCACGTGCCTTCAAAGAAAAAATCAAATGCTAAAATTACACTTTAATTTCCACATATAAAATATGAGAAAACAGACATTAAGAAAAATAAGTCTCTCTTAACAAAATGTATCGAATATGTATTCAACACAGCACTTACCTTCACTGATGGCGTGAGGCTTAATAATGCAACAGGTACAATTGGTAAATTTAGCAGTGTTTGCCGGTCCACAAACTCCACTCGAAGGAAAAAATAACTCCATTTCCTAAAAACAGAGAGAAATGACTTTGGCATAAGCAACCTCTGATCTTGAACTCCTGTGATATTTATGGGAAAGGGGAAGAACTATACATTTACTTTTATAAAGTTTCATAATAAAATTGTGTGCTTCAAATTTTCTAAAAAATGATTTTAACTGATTAAAACTAATGAACTGAACCCTGTTTAAAGTCTTATGATCAAAAGGACATATCAAGTATTAATTAAAGCAATGAGAATATGTATCATTGTGTCCCATTGATAAAATTGATAATGTCATAACAGTTTGAATATTGAAGTAATCAATATGAGGTTCTTATTTTCCCCATAGCAGCAGGTCATGGGACACAGGTCCAGTTTGAAACTTTTTATTAAACTATGTAAAATAAAATTAAAAACTAAAACATCTCTATAGGAACAGAGATTAGTATCGAAGAATCAGAACTACAGCCTACAAGAGATTCACTTCTGATAGAAAGACACAGACCAGAAATAAAGGGATGGAAAAAGATGCTTCTTGAAAATGGAAGGCTACAGCAAGAAAGAAAGGCTATAGCAGGAAACAAGGAAGGACCCAGTAATTCCACGTCTGGGTATTTATCCAAAGAAACCTGAAACACTAATTTGAAAAAGGCATATGCCTTCATCTGTTCACTGCAGCATTATTTACAAATAGCCAAGGTATGGAGGCCACCTAAGTGTCCGTCAACAGATGAATGGATTAAGAGGTGGTATGTATACGCGATGGAATATTACTCAGCCGTAAAAAAAGAATAACATCTTGCCATCTACAGTAACGTGGATGGATCTAGAGGGTATTATGGCGAGTGAAATAGGTCAGAGAGAAAGACAAATACCACATGTGTTCATTTTGACAGCTGGGCTCCCACCCTGGCTTTGTCCACACCTACCCCGCCCTGCCTGATCTGCTCAACACTGCGTCAGAGTGGCAGTCGTCAGAGCCGATCCCGTCACTGCACAGAACCCTCCAATGGCCTCCTGCCTCATCTGGGATGAATTTCCAAGGCCTGGATGCCCTGCAGGGCCTTATGTGGTCTGGCCCCTGGGTCTCACTCCGAGACAGTCCAGTTCTGTAGAACTGGACACTGCCCCGGCCTCGCCGACTCGCTGCTCCTTGAACATGGCAAATATGACCCCTGCCTCGGACCCTTGCACGTGTGATTCCTCTCCTTCGCTCGACGCCTTCCCCAGACATTTGCTTGGGTTTCTCCTTCACCTCCTCCTCGTCTCCGCTCAAATCAAAGGCTGTGAGCAGCACGTCCGGACTCCCGGTACTCAACAGCACTCACCACAGCCCCTCCTCACCGTCTCATCTTTCCTTTAATTTCTTTTCTTGCTCAATTTTTATAAACAAAAAATGCCAGCTTTCCAAATACTCATTTACATATGCTGAATAAATATGTATTTAAGGCAAAGAATATAAAGGTTTTACTTAAATGCATATTCTTAGCGAAAGTGAGTAATTCTGTTTCATACCATTGCTTCCTCTTTGCCCCTGGGCAGGCTGTCATTATCGTCCTACCCATTAATCCAAGCTAACATTTGCAAGAGCACTTTTACTAGCTCATTGTTATGGCAACTAATTCAGAGACTTCACACCATGTGAAGGGCCACACTTAAGCATTTTTCATAAAGCTCCTCTCCTTCCAGGGGCCCTTGCTCTCACCCTAGCCTTTCGTAGGTCCCTAAACTGCCCAGCAGGGAAAGTTAAATGTATGTGACTTCCCCCCAAAATAAAATTCAGATTCAATTTAACACTATGTGTTGTTAAATGAACTAACGCATACAGTTGCCTGTTTCATCAGTTCCAGCCGGGTAAGACCCTATGGTCGCCTCACTAAAACACCTGACTCACTACATTCCCGTCTTAATTACCATAATAAAAGTGTCACTAAATGGCTGCCAGTTAAGTTTCTCCAAAACTTTTACATGGTAATTTTAAATATCGGTTTTGTAGATGCCCCAGATTAAAACATTTTTAAAATATCAAACTTTCCCTATACAGATCCTAATAGCAGATAAGAAATCTGTTATCTGAAAATCATCTAAAACATTAATGAAATATAAAATCACATGATCAGTGCACCTTTATTTCAAGTATGGAAAAAAAAAAATAAATCAAACCTAACAAAATATCCAATGGTGAGGGACTAAATCATGTAATACTCATGCAGGAGAATATTCTGCAGCCATCGAAATTTACTCTTTTGACAGCAAACTAGTAACATATAAAATGTTATGATATAATATTAAGTGATAAAAAGACTCAAATTAAAACCATGTAAAATGGTGTTTACTATGTAAATCGATATAAATGATCAAGGGAATGAGCTGGAAGGAACATGTCATAAATAGGTAAACTGTCAATACAGTTGGCAGGGTTACTGATGACCAATTTTCTTTAGTTTCCTAATTCTCTGAAAAGCATCTCCATTACTCCCATATTCTAAAAGCCTGTAATGTTTAAACTCCAGTGCACGCAGTGGAGCGCGGCAGCCAGGCAGCCACAGGGGTGCTGGGGCCAGACGTGCCTGGGTGGCCCAGGTAAACCCATCAAGTCCTCAGGTGGCCCAGGTAAACCCATCGAGTCCCAGTGGCCGCATAGGATGCTGTGAGAAATGAGACTGCTGTTCACACATAAATTCAGTAATTCAGACACTGATTAGCCACAGTAATTTCAGTCTTTGGAATAAGCAATGGGACAACAAGCATTTTAAATGGAGAAAACTTACCCTGGCCATGACCAGGCTACCAGCTCACAAAGGGGACACATCTTTGAAACAGTTTAATCCTAGGCAAAAGGTCAAAGGTCTTCTCTAGATCAGCTGTATGAAGCCACCCCATGTTAGCGGTGACACAATGCTTTCCTCTGACATCTAACACTTCACAAAACCACAACGACATTGACATGTGTGTGAAACACCTTACTCTGGCAGCACAAGCGAAAGAATCAGGGCCGTGGGCTGCATTTCTTATGCCGTCTGTTCCGAAGAGGGCTCTCAGGCTGCCGGGGGCATCTGCACGCGCCATCTGAGAGTTTGCGTGTCCGAGAAGCCTCTTCCACTCACAGATGGCGTCATCTCTCAGGATCTCCATGGCAACAACAGGGCCGCTCGTAATAAACTGGATCAGCTCACTGGGAAACAGGCAGAACGTGGATTTGCTTCATTTTCCTGTCAAGCTAGCTATCTCTCTTAACAAGAATATATTACAATCTGAGTATTTCGATGCACACAGCTATTATGATCTCAGAACTATTGGACATAATGAATTTTACATGGGCAAGATAAAATTTTCATAAATCAAGTGTCTTGCAGTGGCCTGAGTCACTACGAATCATAGTGCTGTCAAAGCAATTATTGTTGATTTGGCAAAAAAAATCACTGTTTCATTGAATTGAGACTATTTCATTGACTTTAATACATATTGTTGATCTTTGCTTTTCCCATTGTCCTAAAATGTACAGGAAGAATCTTCCCTTTCATTTGCATGTGGTTTATTGCAGTCAAATAAAATTTCATAATAAAGTGATGAGAGTAATGTCTTAACATATTTACACTAAGAATTTTCTATAAAACTACTAAAATTCAAAGAGTGACAATGAACTGTCAATCAATAAACATTAAGTTGGTCTAATGATAAAAAAAAATCAATAGGCCTTCAAGAAATATCCTTTTATTCACATAAAAGCTACTGTGGGTTATTCCTATCTTAAATTATTAAAGCGTACACACAGGTTCTTGATTAAAACTCCAGCACTGAGTCACAGTACCCCAAGGCACACATGAAAAACTAAAGCTCATTTTATTTTTCCACTTCTAGAAGCGTTCAAGGCAGAAATGACATGTTTAACTGGGAAATAAGGGACGCCATTCCTCCGACTGTGCTGAGCGGGGACAGTATGCTTTTTTAAAAGTAAGCCCATGTTCTCCTCTCATCCAGAGCGAGGACAGGACCCTCCCGGGGAAAGCAACATGGTGCGACACGCCCGTGTGTGCGTGCAAACGACCGAGACACGACACTGCCCGCACGAACCGCGGTACGTGAGCTAACTCCCTTCGGCACCTCTTCTTTAAATCGACTCATTTTGAAGGACATTCTGAGAAACAGCCATGCGCAGAGAAGCACTCGGCCCTTCCCTTGTACAAGGCCCACAGCCCTCCTCAGCCATACTGTCAGGCCTCGGGTGCCAAAAAATTAGATTTGAGGAACCCAAGGCAAGGGAACAAACACGTGTTTACCTGCTCTACGGGCATTTAATGGTCACCTGCTACGAATCAGAATAGGCTATAAAACAAGATCCTTCCCTCAAGAATCACAGAATGTCCTTTACTGCAGAACTCCCCAAGCAGGCAGCGAAGCCCATAACACGAGGCGGGTGGGATGGTGCAGAAACGGTGTGCCTAACACCACAGAAGCCACTGCTTCGCAATCTCCTCCCGAGACTGCAGCTACGTCTTTCGCTATGTGTTTATGGACACAACATGAAAACTAAGTCAGTTAATTCGTCCATTTAATAACATTGACCGCACGCTGATTACATAGACGAGACTCAGTCAGGGGCTGTGACAGAACGCCGTACGCGTATACGGAGACTACGCCAAAGGGTATATTCCAAGAGGGCCACACAATCCTGGCCCAGCAAGGCCTGGACACGTGCGAGACCGCTTCATGGAAATGCTCTATAGCATCGTAAATTCCGCACGTAGAACCTTTTGAAAAAGCGCTATTCTGCACAGGGGCCCAACGGCACTGCAGCCCGGTAAGCGGCAGCCCGGCCGCCGCTGTGGGTTCCGGGAAACGTGCGCTCTCCTCCGTCTGTCAACAGCGATGACGCGCACGGTGTCCACGTAAATTTCAACACAGCCCAAATATTTAGAACATAGATTCGGTTTTTAACATATATTTGTTGCTATATTTCAAGAACAAAATATATCTCAAACCATTTAAACGATAAGCGTTCTGCGGCATTGTTCATGCACACGAGAACTGCAAGAGTTTAAAGGCACAACAAAACAAACGTGCAGCGTGAAATGTAGTTATCACCCCTTTTTTATCTGCTAAATCTAAAAAGAAAGCTACGCTTCTTATAAATCAATTATCCCTTAAAAAAATCATCCAATTTGCTTCTGATTAGCGTTTAAGATATTTAATGATAAGAATTCTTATCTAATAGAAGAACAGAAAAACATTCTTAGGAAGAAAGTTCTCTGCAGTTGCAAGATGTCGCTGTGGGCCTTTCGACAGATAATTCTCATGCAACCAATTTAATTGGAAAATTACAACTCTTTAGTTTTCCAGAATATCTCCCATTATACGCCACTAGCCCCAAATTGAGCACCTACTTTAGGAAGGGCTTTGAATGATGGTCTATATGAAAATCTGTTGCTTCTTTCCTATAAAATAACCAAAATGACAACAGTTAAGAATAATGTGAGAAAATTATTTTAGCTTACATTAATGAAATACAGATAAAATCCTCTATTTGATCTGTATGTGAACTGATTGATGATTTTTCAACAAATATTCTGCCCAAATCTCCCCTTGTTTAAAATTTTTGCTTCTGCTTTTTCTATTACCAATTGAAGAAAAAAACTTCTAGAGGATAAAGGTAAGTATTCACAAAAATGACAAGGATATATTGTATTGCAGCATAAAATGAGGTAAAACGGAATGCCTAAAAACCTCGCATGGGGAGTATTTTAGAAGAGTTAGCAGCAAGACACTAAAATGACCAATTCTAGTTTTCAACACAATGGAACTACTAAATGAGAAAAAAATCATAATCTTTAGTATCAATGAAAACAAAAATCTTAACAAACTATTATAATTATTTCATTGTTTTCTCCTAACATATCATGGGCCCATAGTTACCTCCATCAAAATCTAAAATTGAAACCAAATGCTGTTCATGAATTTTTCCCTTCAATCTTATCTAATTCATTACCTTATCATACTTCTTCCTTAAAAAAATTTACAGATTCACAAGTGAATTACCACCTAGAAAAGTTTTGTTGTTGTTGTCTTATGTTTTGTTTTTATAAAGAAACGCACCATTTTCTCACAACGTTCCATCCATTTATTCTTTCATGAAATATTTACTTATCGCCTACGCTGACTGAAAGCACTGATCCAAGAACTAGAGATGCAAAGTCAGATGAAACTCAGCTGCTGCCTTCAAGAAACTGTAACGATGGAGGAACTGCCATTGAGCACATTTTAGAAAAGATCTGAGTATGTGGACATCCCCCCCACGGGTGTCTGGTGCTTGGACAAGCTCTTCTTCCCTGCCACTCCCCAGAGCTGCACATCCAGCCAGCAGCTTTGAGGGATGAGGTGATGTCTCTTCAGGACAAAGAGCAGGTTGTTTACTCACCGCTCCTCAGCTGTGTCGCCGCCGACTGTCTGCAACACCCACCGGGCCCACATCACGTCACTCCCACGGGACGCAGAGGCAAGGGAACCACCACAAATGCGATGCTCCCGCGGCGCCATGGCAAAGTCCCCTGTCTCTGACCCAGGGGCCCCACGTCTTCCTCTAGCAACCCTGAACGTCTCATAAGAACTCACTAGCTTTTAAGGTGGGTAAAGCCCCAGACTCGAATGTAATATTAATAGAAATGTGTGAGGTGGTATGAACAGTTAAAGATGAAGATTTCCTAGGCATCTTTGTCACGGGAAGTTTGCGCCAAGTGATCGGGCATTGGAAGTACAGAGGCATAAAAAATATTTCATCTCACTGAACCTATTCCAAGTCATCTCTCCAGAACTCAGCGCAATTGTCTGCTATGAGAGCAAGCATTCTCAGCTCGAACAGAAATAAGACAAATGCCACTACTTACAAAGGGTTTCCACTAAATAATAATGGTATCACTAGTACTACTGGTAACTAATAATAACGGCTAACCTTTAGTACTTACTGTGTGCCAGGGTTTTTCAAAGCACCTACGTATACCAAGCTCATGTAGCCCTCATAACCACCTTCTGATACAGGTGCTATTATTACCTCCACTTTGCAGATGAAGAAACTGTAGCACAGAGGTAAACTGTTGAGTCGCATATCTAGTAAGAGGCACAGTCACGAGCTCTAGCCTGTGCTCTGAACTGTGAGCCTCCTGCCTCTCTAGAAAATATGTAAACTGGGAGGCCTTACAGAGAGGAAAAACTCAAATTAAACCTACACCATTGCTGGGGTTAAGTTGAGGGTGTTTTGTTAAGGTTTCTAGGGGGTCAGACTTATCAAGCTCCATCGAATTTCGATTGCTAGCCACTGTCCCTGTACTCAGAAAAAAGCAACCGTCCCATGGGACAGGTATTCAGGGACAGACTGAGAAGACCAAAAACAAACCCCCAAAAGTGGTGGCATAACACAGGACACCACTGAAGCCAGCTGCCACCTCTGGGAAAGTCATAGTTTCACTCATTAACAGAAAACGCTGGTCAGATAGAATGGATAGTTTTTCAGAGTAGTAAATGGCTATGTTTACCAATTATATATATTAGGACGAGTTAAATACAAACGTTTCCAAAGGCGTCGCTTTTGGAAATCTCTACAACAGGAATCCCTTGTCAAATAGAAAGAAACATTCCTGTCCGTCTGACATTTTTATATGGTGTTATACTAGCAGATTAAGAAGAAATTACCATTATCACGCATTGGTGTCAGTAAAACGCAGATGAGGTTGATGGAGACGATAAACAGTAATGAGTTATGTGTGATCTGACCACTCCTATTTGCTCAGAGTTTAATCATTACGCATCCGATTACCTGCTGTCTTATATTTTCTCAATCTAATAAGATTACTATTCTATTTTTTGTCATTCGGTAGATTTTTAAGTATTAAACAATAACATGAACGATAAAAGATGATTTTTAAAAGGGAAACCAGACACTGCATAACTGAAAATTATCAAATTACCTGGACAACATCATCATTTTCAGTTTGGTTATAGTAAATCCAGCTTTGTTTATTATTTCAATTATTTCTCCAACTTTTGATATTGCATCTGGTTTAATCAGGGCTAATGTTCTAGAAAGAAAGAAAGAATAAGTTTGAAAAAAATAGCTCAGCAGTTTTTACTTTTAATTCTCAAGCAGTGTCGTTTCCTTAACTTTCATCCTAGATTATCAAACATCAAAATGATCTATAAAGAGAAGAATATTAAAGGTCACGTTAACATTTCTACAAACTAAATTAACTATTTTTTCCCAAGAAAACCAAAATTAGATATCCAATCTAAAAATAATAATAAAAGCTTAGGGGGAAAAAACATTAAAATTGTCATTTTAATACGCTAAAATTAGAAAACACAGGTGTTTAAAATTTCTATTTCTTAGAACCTATTTTTTAAAAGAGAACAAAATCTCTAAAAAGTTGCATTAAAATATGGTATGAGCTCGATTTTTGGTCTCTTAGACTTTAACATACATATGCTATGCGGTCAGTTTAGCATGGATTTGGAAATAATGATAAATTCTATTAATACTTTCACGTAATTCATTTTCGTAGTCATTGCGTGAGTGACTTGCGAAGAACCAAATGTCTTCTTACCTGACGTGGATAGAGGGCAAAGGCCAGACTAGCTCAAAAGCACACCCTCCCTCCTAGGGGAGCAGCAGCACGCTCTCCCCGCTATGAAGCCACAAAATTCACAGGCTGTGAAGATGGCCGTCACCTGGGTGGCCACCACCTGGCGCCCTCATCTTACTAATGAGAAAATTAGGCCCACAGAAGTGACGTGCCTGACCTCTCGCAGCATCTTGCTGGCAGCATCTTCAGGTGACAACACTCCAGGTCTGCACTCCCTTCATACCACCAGTAATGGCACTGTTAACATTACTAAGGGGAGCATGCTCACAGAATCCTCAAGGGAAATATTTGCGAATGCAAGATAAAAATCAGATTACTTGAACTAATTCAGTTCATATGATACACACAACTATGACAAAGAATTGACGCCACCTTCTCTTTCGTTTCAATTGTTCCAACACATTGCCATTAATTCTAAAAATCCATCAAAGGCGAATGCTTGGCCTTCTCATAGTTGGCTTTTTCACCAAAGACAAACTTAGCTGAGCATCTCATAATTCAAATGTCCTTACTTACAGTGGGTCTAACTTATGGCTGGCTTTTAAAACTTTTAAAAAACAAAACTTGTTCATATTAGCCTGTTTGTTACAGGCTATTCCAGTCTATCTTTTTTCTTTGTTTTGAAGCAAATATGTCATTTTTAGTATTTTATGTCATAGGGCTTCATTGAAGACACAATTAAAACTGGTCACTTTTTAGCTCACATTATTTATATATAAGCCAAACTAACCCATTGTTTATGCTAAATTCTTTAAGAACGTTCATGAACCATAGTGCTTAAAGAAAATACCTACTACATCAGCAGTCACCAATCTCTGTGAACGAGAATGTGAAAAATACAGAACTGACAGTTTAAAACGCAGTCTCATTTCTCTTTAAATGCCTACAGAAGACAAAGGATTGATTACTGTGAATAATTACTCTAAATAAATTCCTGTCATGTCCTCACTGCTTCATTGTTCGTACATAATAATTCAAATGTATTTTGTAAGGAAAACAAGAGAAGCATCAGGAATCATGTTATTTAAAAATGAATGTGGCCTGCACAGAAGCCCAGGCGGCACAGTACCATCTTAATAGTGCTGCTGTCATCTGTTGCTGCAGAGCAAACCACCCAACACGTGGTGGCTTAAAACAATTTCTGAGATTCGGTAAGCTGGCTGGGCACCTGGCACCTGGGATTCACCTGGGATCATTCGCTCAGCTGCATTTGGCTGGGGCAGGGAGAGTCTGCTGGAGACATGGCTTCTCTCCCCTTGCGGTTGTTTCATCCTGAAGGAGGCTAGTCCGGGCTGCTCTGCATACAGCCACAGGGTGTCCAGTGTACAAGCACTCATCAAGCATCCCCTTGAGACATGTTTGCTGCTGTCCCCTTGACCAATGCAAGTCACATGGTGAAGTCCAGAGTCAGGGGGAAAGGGGACCAGACAAGGACATGGATACCAGGTGTGATTCACTGGGGGCCATCACCGTGACAATCTACCTCGCGCCTGCACTGAGGCATGCTCTGTAGGATGCAACGTGAGATGCTCTCAAAAGAAAATTTAAAAAAATATATATGAAAATCATTCTTTTACGATTAAAACTTCTTAGTGGAGAGTGAAAAGAGTTTGGCCAGGCTTCACAAAACTAAGACAGGCTAGAAATTTCTGGAAAACAGTTTTCACAGAGCAAGCAAAAAATATGCTCTTCATACACCTTATTACCTGTTAGATGCATGTCACAAAGGATGGTGAGGGTGTATCAAGTTTGCATTTTTTCCTCCAGAAAATAATCAATGCCTAAGGCTATGGCCATCATCTTGTTACCCGAGTGAAGAGCAAATCGCAGAATGTGGTCCATGTGGTCCTAAGACATACCAAATGTTTTCAGGATGAAAAAGGATTCTACAATTGTTTTCTTACTTTTCTTTCCTACTGCCCAGCTGACGAGCTGTATATTGATCCCCATAGTCAGTGAGCACCAGTTGTCGAGAAAAGACATTCACTTTGTTGCCTATAAATAAATCTTCCAGGTGAAGGTCATCATATTTGGTCCGCTTTAAAAAGGTGCGATGATTCTTCACATCATGCTAGAACCAAAAACAATACAATAAAACAAATAATTACCAGTCGGGAATGTGAATCTTATTAACTATATATAGTTCTTAGTTTTGCTGTATTAAACAGGTTACATTAGGTTTCGTTTTTGCTAAATACAAATCATAATTTCTTTTATACTATAACTTCTGCATGTCCTAGTCAATTCTGGTAATAACATAAAAACTTATTACAAATTTAATACTTTAAAAAGTCCTAAATAGAAAGATTTGTTTATTGCCAAATCATTTCAGCAAATCAGAACCTCTGAAAGCCCAGAGAAATCCCAAATTTCTGTTTTCTTGCCTACATAAAACCCAACACCAAGCAGATAACAGCCTTCAATACTGATGGCATATTTATGACCATGATAATCTCCATCTGTAACCACATATTGATTATTACTTAATCCAAACCATGAAGAATCCTATTTCAGTTTTCTAACCAAAAACTATGAATTCCTATTTTTGACATTTAAAAATAAAGGCACAAAACTATCATCTTGTATTAGAATTATAATACCAAAAAAATAATTCCCATAAAAAAATATATACAAAAATGTATTTTTATGTAAAGGCAACCCCGTTCCCCTCCCTATCACACCTTTGCTCCCTTGCCAACTTTCAAGTAAAGAAAAGCTCATTTACCATTTCAACAGATCCATCCTCTGGGTAATATAAAAGCTCATAACGTCGATAAAGTGAGGCATTTGGATCATACCACTCTGTAATGAAAACGAACCTTTCACTATGATTCTGTAAAGGAAAAAAAAAGGATTTTAACACTAACATATAAAATACGAACTGTTGTATAAATCGTATGGATTAAAAGCAAAAATTACCAAATATGTGCAAAAACTAATCTGTTACTGCTTATCTGTTACATTGAATTATTCTGCGTTTCTACAATATATCAGAAAGATTTCCTTCTAATTTCTTATAAATATCCTTGGCTATCTCAAACATGACTTACAAACTGCTTAATGCTATGCAGCCATCCGGTCATCCCGAGGAACGATTTTGTAATATGTGGACTCTGGGTCTGACTACGGTAATAATTCAGTCCTTCCAAAAGCAAGTTTACATATAAGCAATCAGTAAACGGCTGTGAAAAACAAAATTCTGAGGCTAGCGCTCAATGACATGAAGTTTTAACTTTTCTTAATTTAAAACTCTAGCAGTATTAGCATATTGTCGTTAAAATCATAGTAAACATCCTCTCTCCCTAGTGATTTCCCATCACAGCATCTTTTTTTTTAATAGGAGAAAGTGCAAGTCTCGGTCCTCTGAGAAGCAGAGGAGATGCCAAGACAGGATGAAACCTGCAAGAATTTTATTCCTGTAAGAGAAATTCTGTGAGGGAAATTCCTATAAGAGAAAAGGGGTGGAGATCTCAGCACAAGTCTGAGCCTGAGATGCGGGCGGGCGGAGGAAGGGAAGGCTCCGTGGGACTCCCCTAGGTTGCTGTGTGGTCCACAGAGTGGGGGGGAGGCGGAAGGGGAGGCTGGGCAAGGCCTTCGGAGAGGGTGCCTCACCTTCCAGGACATCCCTGCTCCTCCCGCCTGGCTGGGGGCCATCCTTGGGAAGCAAGTATGCGTGCAAAGGCAGCCTTGCTCTGCAAACACGAGGCCAGGCAGGCCCTTGGTCATCAAGCTCCCTCTAGTGTGAGGTCTGTGAGGTGCACCCTTATGGCTACCACAGAGGATAAAATGAAAAAACCAGAGTGGGCCCCCTTTCCTTTCCTATTAAGCAGGATTTCCCATCAAATGTATTAAAAATATCTTAGCCCCCAAAAGGTTTTTATTACAATAAGCAAGTGAAGACATGAGGAAGAAAGGGGTCTAGGAGTTTTGCTGCTAATTCTGGATTTAGCATCCAATTCTCTGGTTAGGGAATGTGAATGGGTTCCTTTCATGTGATGATTCACTCATAAATTCTAACAGTAGAAGCTGTATGTCCAGTTGTCACTAACACATGTACAGGTTTTTTTAAATGTACTTTGGCCAAATCACACATATTTTTTTCTATTCAAATAAGCACAATTTTAATTAATCTATGAACAAACAGAACAGTACTTTTCAAGCTCCTGCCAGGCCCATCCCTTTCAGGCGGGACCCACCCCCGGCCCCTACAAACACCAGCGGTGGGGAGGGAGAGAAGACAGGGGTCACAGGGCACAACCTCTTACTCCCCTGTCTGATAATCGTAAAAATTCAACCTCAGATTTTCTATTTTTAATAATATAACAAGAGGCTTAGCGTGTAAGCTGATAGTGTGGGTACCTTTGACACGAGATGACCTTCGGCAGGTTCTGTATAGACCGAATTGACAGAGGGACAGAATAAGCCCCCACCTTGAGACTCAGCAGGAGGTCCTAGGTGGGGTCAAGGGCCATGTCCAGAGGTCAAAATAGTGATCCTAATCCCCAGGTGCTTTGCAATCATCCCAAATTGACAAAGACCAATACACATAAAACTATGGCAAAAATGCAATACAAAAACAATTCAGAGGTAGGCCGTGCAGCATGAAACCACAGGCGTTAGAAGAAGAGTAACTCATACAATCACGACAAAACCCACAAGGGCAAGCATGGGTGGGTGCCACTGAAAACCTGAGAGGAAGGAGCTTGCAAGAGGACTGAGAGAGCTGGGCAAGTGATATATCTACATTTTAAAAACAAAACGAAACTTGTGGTTCACTGAGCCAGTGAACATTCTGCGTAGAGAAATATGATCATGAGGCTAACATTTAAATAATATTCATCTTAATAGCAACCCACGTATGCATTAATGGGTGAATGGATAAACACAATGTGGTATGTACATACGATGGAATATTACTCAGCCTTAAAAAGGAAGGAAATTCTGACACATGCCACAAAATGAACCTTGAGAACATAATGCTAAGTAAAATAAGCCAGTCACAAAATATATACACACACACACACATACACTGTATAATTCCACTTACGTGAGGTCCCTGGAGTAGTGAAAATCATAGCAATCATAGCAACAAAGAAGAACGGTGGTTGCCAGGGGCTGGGGAGGTGGGAACGGGGGTTCCGTTTGCTGGTTATAGTGTCCCAGTGTTACAAGATGACAGGTGACGGTGGCAACGGTGGTGGTGGCTGCGCAACTTCGTGCATGTGTTTAACAGCACTGAACTGTGCACTCAAGAGGTTTAGAATGGCAAATTTTATGTCACGTGAATTTTACCACAATAAAAAAAACTGGGGGAAAAATGGACCACAGATGATCAGGTACTCTAGTCATGCACTCTCTTACTCATTCCAAAAATATTTAGCAACCGCTTTTCTGGTCTGAGCTCTGTGACACATTCTGTGAATTCCAAGAAACGATCCCTGATATAAAACCCACATACATGAACAAACCATTACGAGTCACTGTGACACGAACAGTGAGGTTAAGAGCTGGCACTTGCTGTGTTCTGACTACAGAGTTCTAGACACTTGTAGATTTTAAACAAACAACTTTAGGAGAGAGATGGTATTATCATCTCCATTTTAAAGACGATGGAACTAAGACTCGGTTGAGAAACACGCCCAAGGTGGCACAGCATGTGAACAGGTGGACCCAGGCGGCTTGATTCCAGACCCGGTGCCCTTAACTGCTCCTGAGAGAGCCGAGAAGGTGCTCCGAGGGGAGCAGGACCAAGCGGCCGGCCGATGCTGCCCTGTCTGCTCGCCCTCCAGAACCTGACACTAAACCCTTTCAATGTAACTGCCAACTAAAACAAATCAGATCTCAGAAAATACGACAACCATAAAAGCCAGGCCATATTGTCAACTTGGAATTCTATCGACGCATTGAAAATGTATATTGCACTCTGTGATGCTGTATTTCAGGAAAAATTACTTCACAGAAGACAACAAAACTCTTTTGTTCATACATAAGCGTTTCCCTCCTGAAATCACACCGAAACACTTTTATAGGCTACATCATGGAAAACAGTCTTGAACTGACTAGAAACCTGATTTTCAGAATTTGTATGATTAAGAGTCAGAAACTGGTCTCAATCTATTTTAAGCCAATTATCTGCTTCTGTGTGACTTCACAGACATTCTGGAGTAAATGATATAGATGAGAAAGTGGACAGTTCAACAGGCTTCTAGACTTTAAGTCTGCACGTACTGATGGCCACTCTGAGTGACATACTAGAAACCCACAGTACATGAGCACCCGCCACCTCAAGCCAGCTGCTTCCAGCGAGGGTCAGTGAGCCTTACACATTCTGAGAACACAGTGGTTCATTAAAAATTCATCACCTGACAGAGCAGGCAAATAAACACAGCAATTCCTATTGCCTTACTTAGATGCTGAGGTGATAAGTATAATAGAAACGAACAGGTCACAACCAAAAGGTTTATATTTCCCCATTATCAGAGGCTGGACATCAAGCAGTAACTTGGTTGGTTCTGAACCTTTACCAAACAGCTTTTGTCCAGGGCTCCTTGCGGGGGGTTAAGGATTTCCCTTACATTTGTGGCACATCTTAACTTTGCTTTGGTGTGGCCAGATCCGGTTCGAGCCAGTCCAGACTGTTCCCAGCAAGCTCTTGCTCCCTGCATGACCCACGCGGAAAGGCGAGCAGAAGGTGAGCTCAGGGAAACAGAGGCTTCGTGTGGGACTCCAGCTTGGCACTCCTCACTGATAAAGTCAGACACACATACACGTCAAGATGAAAAGGCAGGTGAATTATTAAATTTAGTTAATTATTCCATTCTGCTTAAAGTCTTAGCAACTAAGAAAAAACTGTTACGATCACCCTTATCTTTGAAAAGAATTACAGTTTAAGGCCAAATGTCTTCTCCATTTATGAAAAATACGATGTTCAAAGTGAGGCGTCCACATATTTCCCAGATTGTATTTTTTTTAAAAAAAGAGTCATTTGAGATAATAGCTCAGAAGTCGAAGCCATCGTTTGTCTGTAACAGAAAAGTCAGTGCGGCAGCACACGAACACACCCGTTTCCCCACCTGCAGATGCTCTTTCACCTTAGTTCCCACTAAATTGTCAAAGAGTGAAAAATGCCGGAAAAGAATCATTCCCATAGTGTGAGTGTAAATCAGGAAACTGATCAACCCAGACAGCACCACCGGGAAAGGCACACGTCCGGTTTCAGGGAAGAAAGGACTTTTCAAGTCTCTCTCAGTTCGGGCCCTAGAGAGTCCTGGCAAGGCCTTCCTCTCAGACCTCCGCAGACCACTGCCATGAACTTAAACCCACACGCGCCACGAACTCAGGAAACCTGCTCTCTGAAAAGCCAGGCTGGACTCCGCTTTACATTTTCAGGAAAACAGAATTCCTGTGAAGTCTTCCCAGACCAACCCTCTGCCCACTGATATTTCTGCACTTGCGATTTGATTTTCACAGAATGCCAGAGATCAAAGGCACATCCGTGATAAGGAAACAGAAGGTCAAATAAGTGAAGTGCCTTGGCAAGAGTCTTGTGACTTGTTAAACAGCAGCACTCAACAAAGACCCCTGTTTCCTGACGGCCAGACTGATGTGCTCACAGTAGGACACCGGCTTGTCGCCCTAGCACGTCAGCTTTGGCAAATGAGGAGCTTCTGGGGGATAGAAACGACATCATTTATTTCTTTTGAAATTCCAAAGTGACTTTCCTAGCTCAGACCTGAAGGAAAAGAATCAAATAAATACCACCAAAATAAAGATCAAAAGGATAAACATGTTCAACACTAGATCTTGTGAAAATAGCAAAAATCCACTCTTCGACAAGATTAAAAAAAATAATAATAAACAACCCAACAGCCCTTTGTCTGTAGGTCTGTTTATTTCTATTTCCATAAAGATTCTGAAAGAGGACATCTTTTTTACTTATTTGGATAAGAATGGCTTCTCTGGCTAGCGCCCTAAAAAAATCCTTGATAAAGCATTAAGTAACTCCAGGACAAGAGTCACCCACCAGAGGCCAGCTGTCAACAGTTAACCGAACCACGATACTCCAACAAGAGAAATGGTTCTGAATCGAAAAAGAAATAACGGGTCTAACTATAGTAGCAAGAGAACACTTAGGTAATTACACACACTCACTAATATTCGGTCAGAAAATTGTGTCATTGGGCTAAACATCATCTGATAACATGGAAAATTATAATATGAATGGTATCTTTACATTTTTTGATCCAAATAGCTGTTGTCAAGGTCACGAGTACTCCAGGCCAACCCTCGTTAGGCCTTAGCCTGCAGCCCCCGTGCCACCGGGCCCGGAAGTGGACGTGCTGGCCATTGTCCCTGCGTCCCTGCGGACCTCCGCTCTGCGGCTCTCCCACCTGCTCCGAACCTGGCCGGCCAGCCTGCCCCAACTCTCTCGCCCTTCACGTGCACGTGGGTCTGGCCAGCAGGGCGCAGGGGCTGAAGATTAAAGGAAGAAGAGTGAAGTCTAGGTACTTTTTTCTCCCCACCCCTTCCCTGCCAGACCGCATCGGGCGGCCAGTCGCTGTCCTCCACTGAAGCCCGCGGGTCCTGCCAGTCCACCCTCCACCCTGGATGCTCGCCCACAGCTCGCTCCGTTTACCTGGCAGGCCGGGGGGCAGGAACAGGCCCGCCCCTGGCACCGGACCATCCATCGTCAGTTTCTCTAACTCTGCCCACACCTTTGTAACTAGTCTCTAGTAAACTTTTCAACTATCTCAGCAGAGTACAACAAGCCTCAAGTAAATTTAAAGCTTTTTTTTAGCCACTGAAGAAATTATCAGGTTCCAACAGCTACTCTTATGGAAAATGAGTGACATTCAGTGAATTCTCTTCACTTAGTGGCTTTCTAACATCTGATAAATTACACAAAAGGTTTTAAAGAATTAAAAACAATGATTTAAAAAATCGTGTTAAACTATTAAAAGAATATGTTCCTCATGATATTAAAAAATGGTTTAGTTTGTGTGTGTAAAAGAATCTTTTTTTAATTCTTGAAAATTCTCCAAAATTCTCTTTGGAGCCTAATCTTGTTTTAAGATTACAGATTCATTGTATAAGAATTTAGCTGTAACGCATAGGAACAGTCTCTTGACAGCTCAGTGCATTCTTTTTTTAAGCAAACCATTACTGAGGGCCTCTAGTGGCCAGGCCCGGGAACGCAAAGGAGCACAAGAAATCAGCCAGGCCCTCCTGGAGACCTCAGTCCTCCGCCCATGGCTGAGCCCTCGCTGGGAGAACCAGGGGGTGGGTCAGAGGTAAACACCCTGTGGTGTCTTTGCAAGTGGATGGCCCCTGTTCTCCACCAGCACTGCCCTCCCAGGAGACTAGGACCTCGGAGGGGATGGTAGAGACAGAAGGAGGGATAGGCAAGGCAGAGATGTCACCGCTTCTCTCTCAGCCTTGGGTGTTTCTCTTTTCTCTACCAAATTCGGGATCTCTCTCTCCCTCCATCTCTTTTCCTCCTTCCTTCCTTCTCTCTCTCCCTCCCTCCCTCTCCCTCTTTCTCTCTCCCTCCCCCACACAGGTACTGTCCCTGACAGGAGGGAGCACAGTATGGGAGCAAAGGCACCACGCTGCCAGAGAAGACTGGAGAACTTCCCCACTTAGTCTCGTCTATAACATTTGGGGATAAGACTAGATCGGTGGCTCACAAACATTTTTTTTTTCTTTACCAGAACCTATAGTAAGAACTGCGATTTCCATTAGAATTAACACACACACAACTGAAAAAAAGTGTAACAATTTGAAACAATTCTGATCTTCGGTATGCGCAGTGTACTAATATTTTATACTGGTTTTTAAAGGCTAGCTGCTGTTCATAATTTCGAGTTCAATATCTACCAAAGATCACAGCCTCGGTTCCAGAAACACCAGTCTTACAAAACTCTAAAGTCCCTTCTGCTTCTAAGACTTTATGATTTTACATCGCATGGGGCCTCTGTGATCCGGGCAGAGGCTATCTCTGGACCACATGTCTGCCTCTCTCCTCCACCCTTATTCTGGCTTTCTTATTGGTGGCTGGACAGACCGAGAAGGCTTCCACCTCAGAATCCTTGCATTTGCTGTCCCTGCCCTCAATACCTGGACCTCTCTACTGCTAGAACGACCAGGCCTCACTCCATTCAGGTCTCTGTTCCAGTGTCACTGATCTGGAGAAGCCTCCTTGACCATCCAGCTACAGGCTAACCTGCCCCCCGCCCCCCCGGAACACACACACACACATACACACACACACACGCGCACATTCTTCACTCTATTCTCGTATACTTTTTTCCTAACACTTACCAACGTCTAACATTACATTATGTTTATTTGTTTATTGTGGGACTCCGAACCCCTAGAAAGTTTAACTCCATATGAGCTGGACTTTGTCATTCATTACTATATCTGGGTACATAGCATTCCACGCAGAATAGGGACTTAAAAATAATTGTCAAATGAATGAATAAATCTAGAGCTCTCTCTCAGAATAAAAGAGTCCATTGTTTTTGACTTAGAATTCTAGGTGTTCTCTGGTGATGAATAGCCCTTGATCAAAAATAGTTTCCCACACCTGGGCTCTACCAAGTGACTAGGGAACTTCAGTGGAAAGTATACTTCTTTACAACTATGTTTTTATAGCATCACTCTTCTTGCCTCAATGTTTGTGCCTCTCTTCCTTCTCCAAGCATGCATGCAATACCACCTCTGAAGGGCACTGTAAGTTAGTTAAAAACCTTAAATGCATTTAAAAAATGGAAAACATTATGTAACTATCAGTCACTATCACTGTTAAAATCGCAGCTGTGCAGTGCATTTGTCAGGTGCTGAAGTGAAGAAAAGAAGATGCAGAAGGGTGAGGGGGCAAGAGTAACTGGAGATGCTACTTTAGACGGGTGGACAGGAAGTCCTCTCCAATGAGGTGTCATTTGAATAAAGGAAGTGAAGGAGCTTTTAGGGCAAATGGAAAAGTGTGGCTGACATGCACGTACATCTGGGGGGGAAAAGATGTAAATATTTAAAAATCTATGTCTGAAAAGGTTAAACCAAAAGGAATTCGCTTAAAAATTATACAAATAAGAATACCTCACGTACTTCCAAAAAGTCCCCAAATGTGTATATTTTGTGCTCATTCACGGGGCACCGAAAGGGACATCTGGGTCAACAAGCAAAAACGTTTAAAAGAAAGGGGCGGGGCGGGGGGGAAGCTTTTGCTAAGCATCTAACTGTACAGGGCACGAGGCTGTACCCTGAACAATGAGCCACTGTTACATAGATCCCTATCCTGTTTGCAATGCCCTCTGGAAAATTTAAGGAATCGGTGTTGACACTAGTATACATAACTTTGGATTTATATATATTCGCAAGTTAAAGGAAACCGGAAACTCAGTGAATGAAAAATGACATAGAAAAAGCTTTAAAGGTACCCCTAAGCTTTCCCTTACATTACTCTAGAGGCTCTGCAGTGCCAGAGTGCAATTCAGGGTGCTGCGCAGGGACAGTTCCCCGAAAGGAAGAGACAATGGGGCTCAAGAGGAAGAGACGGGACGCCTCGTGTGTCCACACGCCCCAAGAGCTGGACCGGGACGCTGCGTAATCAAAACCCCGAAGCCGTTCCTCTGGCCTCGCCTAGCACTCACCATAGTCTCAGGAGCTCAGCACAAGGAAATAGATGACGCTGGGACACGACGACAGACGCCAGCACCAACACCAACGCCCGGTTACTCGGGCAACAGAGCCCCGCCTACGGCCGGACACTGCGAGGGACGCCACGGCCCCGCCCCCTCATCCCTAGTGGCTGGGAGTAATCTAAGCTCCGCCCGCCCAGCCGGCAGGCCCGCCCCTTCATGCCGTGCCCGGGGCGACGGGACACCGCCTACCTCTTTCCAGTGTCGTCACTTCTGTTTTGGTTGACAGATGACCCGGAAGTTCAAGCCGCTATGGAGGCCGTATCCGAAATATTATAGTTTATTTTTAAACAGGCATCTTATACAGTTCTCGCTCACGAAAGCCTCACACCGTACGGTCTGCGTTACTTGAGTTTAAACGCACCACGGAGTGCGTTTACCCTTTTCTTTGGGGAACGTATTCCGGAAACGGAACCCTGAGTAATCAACCGGAAGTGGTTAGTAGTGAGCTGGACATTGATGCGGGGAAGCCCTGGGCGGGTGGGCTCGGAACGGAAGAGGCTGTGCTAGTAATACTCGGCCGGAGAACCTGCGACGGGAAGCCCCCGGGACTGGAAGGGTGAGACTCTTAGAGGTAAGCCCCACGACGGGCTGCCGGAGCGAAGTTGGTGCTGGCAGGGGCGGAGGGCTGGGTTGGAGCTCGGCATTCGGCCGCCGTGGATGTGAGGAAAGGTTGCTCAGACGGGGACGGAACTTCGGTCACGACTCGGCCGGACGGCAGGAGGAGTCGCTCCCACACCTGCCGCCTGCACGCCCGTTTCTACCTCCGCACCCCTCGCCACCCCCTGCTCTCGGCGTTTGCCGGCAGACACGCGCTGTGCGTGTCGGTTTCGCCGTGCATCTTCCCAGCGCGGTTTCAGGGCTTGTTGTTCATTCGAAGGGACTTTGGAGACCTGTTTTCAGAGCAGCAGAAGGAGGGTTTGTGACTGGTGAGGGCAGTCATGGAAGACCCTGTGCTGAGTTTTAGCTAGTACTCAGAGCGCTCATTTTCGTGGTGGAACCAGTCGTCTGTATAGTGTACAGCTCATACTATATTAACACGGCATTAGTAGCACCTCTCTTCTCGTGTTCTTCAGTGGATCTTGGATCTTGGTCTACACTGTAAGAGCATGTGTATATTTCTGAAAGCATATGCTATGGCATTTTAATTTTATTCCCAAGAAAGTGAAAATTGACTTATGAATATTTTGTTGCCTGTTAAGCATCTTAACAGAATCTCCTCTCTGATATACGTAGTGAACAAATTAATGTCAGTACTGTTTCCTGAGAAAGTCATTACTCTAATTACTTTAAAATTCCCGTTGTCGTTCAGTGATACAAAAGCTCCTGCAGTCGCTTCAGTGCTATTTCTGAACTAAAATTCAGGATACATATACCATAATTTAGAGTATACTGGTGAGGACAACAGTGAAACAAATTTGAAAGTAAACCACACCTAATTTTTTTTTGAGACATTTGTAGCAATAACAGTATCACCTGTTATTAAAGGAACATGAGGGACACTCCCTTTCTAAATGCATGTTACTGAATGCAGAAGCAAGAAGAATATCATATTTAAATTACAGGGACGGAGTGGATGTGTTTATATTATATTGTTTTAATTTTCTCTTTATACGTTTTTAGGTTTTTCAGTAGAAGTCTTGGGGTGCATGTCATTGGTTAAAAAATGACTACTCTTGAGAGTTTAGAAACTAAAGGTAAGTCTTTTTCTTTTGATGGTAATTGTTTTTGAAACACGACATTTTCGATGGTAGGATGAAGGGGTGTTTGAGCCAGGTAGCTAAATCTCATAGAGCCCTGGGGAATCATCTTTGTTTCAGGTCTCTTCATGTTTGTTTTGTGATGCAGGGCTTGCATTTCAGGTATGTACAGTTGAGTGTTGACATCATTCATGGTACTTAGATGACTAGTGCTGTTAACATAGCTATGTCCTCTATCCACTGGAAGATTAAACTAGGTGGGCAAAGGGTGGGTATAAAAGACCTCTTTCCTGTTGCATTGATTTGCTACGGCTGCTGTAACAAAGTATCACAGACTGGTGGCTAGAAGTCCAAGGGAGCAGGACCATGCTCCCTCTGAGGGCACTAGAGAAGGATCTGTTGCAAACCTCTCTCTAGTTTCTGGTGGTTTGCTGGCAATTTTTGGTATTCCTTGGCTTTTGATCATACTATCTTCCTTTATGTTCCCATGGCAATCTTCCTGTGTATGGCTATGCCCGTTTCCTCTTTTCATGAAGACGGCAATCATATTGAATCAGGAGCCCCCCTTAATCCAGTGTGATCGCATCTTAATTAGCTATATCTGCATTGACCCTGTTTCCAGATAGGGTCACTTTCAGAGGTATGGAGGGTCAAGACTTCCACGAATATTTGGGGCGAATATTTGGGGCGGGGGGACACAATTCAAGTCATAACAGTCGCTAACTACAAGAGGTACCTTTTAGTCCTGCCTTGCTTGTTCTCTCTTTAACATTTCATACTGTTATAAAAATACTGGACACTTAAGTCAAGTGTTATCCCAAATTAAAAATCTATTCTCATTATTAGACCTATTTTCCAAAAATTTGATTACTATAGTTTGAATTTCATCTTTAAAAGTTTATTTTTTCTCTTCTTATTATAAGTACCTACATAATATCTCCAGTTCTGTCTCATGGTCTACAAAGCCTAAAATATTTATTATCTGGCCCTTTATAGAAAAAGTTTGCCAATCCCTATAGTAGAATGTTATTTGTTCTTTCCCTGTATTTCACCGCCTTGGGGAAGGCAGTAAGAATGAGCCATAAACCTTAGGTATCTTTTAATTCTTTGATAAGTGGTCACAGGTGGAAATAATGTTGATGAACAGTTGGAGAATTGTTTTGTTGATTCCCGTCAGTGGAGGAGGATGTGGGTCGATGTTTTGCTTTCCTTAAGCATCACTCATAATTATGGAGCTGGTACCACAGATCGTTGTCTCCCATTTGAGAGGAGCTAATTGCTCATGCATGTGTCCTGGATTGTGCCTAGTGCATATGTAATAAAGGTTTCTACGTGTGTCACAAGGAAAAATAGAATTATGAAAGGTAAGTTACTGGGCGAGAAAATGGAAGGCCCTGACTCCCGCTCGCCTCCTCGCCCATCATGTTAGCTAGAAGCACCGTTGTTACAGAGAGGGAGCCGCCATGTGATGTATAGGTTCTCCTAAAGGCTTGAGTAACTAGAACGTTTAAATAAAGTTAAAACTAAATTTTGGTTGAACCAAGTTGGTTGAATGTCTTGATTGGAATTTTATGACGTATTTTGTTCGAAAAGAGTTCTGTTCAGTGCCCACTGATGTTTCAATCTGTACTTAATTCATGGTTCTACATTACTTCGAAAATACCAGAATGTCTTAGTGATAAAATTAAATTTGCATGACATAGAGCTGGACAAACTTAAAAGCAGACTTTACGAACATGGGAATAGGCCTTTATTTTTAAAACAGTTCAGGGGAAATTTTCCTCAATGTCAATGTGCTACAGCGCAAACTAATATACCAAACCCTTTATTTTACTTTCTGAAGTATCACTTTGTTCATCTTTTTGAAAGTAGAATGGGTCCTAAGGCCCAAGGGATGTTTTAGTTAACACTTATTATATAAATGACAAAATATTTCATTGTAACATTTTGTAAAGTAGGACACGTTAATTATAGCCCTGAGGTCTTTCCACCTCCTGTCTGAGTAACATAACTTGGGATTCCAAGTGCATTACCATGTACATAAGGAAAAGTCCTCAAAAAGCTAGTAAATGAAAAATTGTCCTAGAATCTGGAGATAGAACTTTGTAAGACTTTAGCATAAAAGTCAGAATTATACTTCATGCCATTAATTAAACTTTCTTCCCGTAAGATCCAAAGTTTATTAGAGATGTTTAAAAATAATAATAATAAAAGCAATAGGAGCAAACATTTAGTGAGCGCTTACTGTGCCAAGCAGCATTCTAAACACTTGACAGAAATTCTTATTTACTGTGAAGTCCCGCATTGGACCACGGGCGTCACGAGAGCCGTTGCTGTGTGTGCTCGTCCTCCACCGCCCTGTTATCGGTCACTCACTGTTTTGTCAGGCTTAGTGCGCTCGGAGCCAGGTGCTCTACTAAGCGTAGCAGTAAACAAGATGCCACGTCCCTACCTCGTGGCGCTTGCACCCTGCTGGAACTTCTGCCCTCCATCCTGCGCTTCCTGTTCTATCTAGAATGTCATTCGTTCTTTCTAGGCTCTAAGCTACTACTGTCTGGAGTCAGTGAAGTTAACCCTTTCTTGGAGAAAGGCGACTCAGTGAAACTCCGTATGCTACTCAGTTTGAGGTGAGGCAGAAGAGGGGAAGAGGTTTTTGTGATTTGCTTGGAGCAGTGGTCGTGCGGTGGTGAGCGTAGCTGCCTTCCGAAAGTTATCGGAAGCAAGGACGGCCAGCCCGGTTTGGCTTGTAGGAGGGAAGGTAATTTATTTCAGTTGAGCAAATTAGTTTGGCAAAGGTGTGTGCAGCAGTGTACCAAGCATTTTGGAGGAAAGGGATAGGAGGTACCACTTATTGAACACCTGCTATTTGTGTGAACTTGAACTTCAAGACACTTAAAGAGGCGGTATATGCAGTGGTTAAGGCCTCAGTCTTTGCAGACAGACCGCTCAGAATCGAGTTCTGTCTCTTCTATTTACTGGCTGTGTGGCGTGGCCCTCAGCCAGTTTCTGGGCTTCTTTGTGCCTCGTTTTCCTCATCTATGAAATAGAGCTGTTCATATCTACCTCGAGGCCTATTGTAAGGATTAAACGAGTTATACGTAAAGTAATTAGCATAGTGTTTGGTATATGGTCTTTTGTAAATATTGTTTATTTGTTTCTTAATATTTTCTCATTTAATGTTCAAATTTAATACCCAGATGTCAATATTATTAAATTCATTTCATAGCAGTTAAAAGTAAAGCTAAGATAATTGTAGGACTTTGTCCAGGTTTGTCTGGCAGTAATGGTGGTACTTCAAACCCAGATCCGTCTGATCTCAAAGTTCATCTTCCTGTAACACCAGGTACCTTCCACTTGCCCTCAATGTGCTTATAAGACTTATTGGGAAAGTGAAATTAGCATGTGCAAAATCCTTAAAATGATCGCTAGGGTTCACGGTTAAGTTTCAAACTGAACATGTATGAGTACAGTGTGTGCTACAGGCAGTCAGAGAGTGGGAAGGTTTACTACAAAGAGTGGAGTTGAAGCTGACTTCTTAGGGTAACTTAGAATCACAATGAGTGGCCAAAAAAAAAAAAAAGAAGGAAAAAAAGCCATTTACGAGAACAAGAAATAGCAGGAACAAAGGCTTGATTCGAGGCCTGGGAGAGAAAATATTGAATAGTTGGGCTGGGTAGTTTGTGCAAAGCATTCTTTGCCAAGAGTTTGCAAAAACAGATGAGTCTTTTTTGAGGTAATAGGTTCCAAATATGCGTATTTCTAGCTGACACTTCTATTTAGCTAACATCATCGTCGACAGTGTGCCAACAAGCGCTTGATCATTTTGTATTTTCTTACTGCAACCCTACGGCACAGGTGTAACTATCTCCATTTTGCAGATTAGGAAACTGAGATTCCTGGAGGGTTAAATTGTTCACCTCGAGTCATACCAGGAAGTGGATGGAAGTCAGAACCAGATACCCTGATTCCAAACCTCGTGCATTTTCTAACAAGACAGAAACCATTTACTTAAGGGGAGCTTGAACCTGTGGAACTTCATTCGTCTCTTTTTGGACACACGATTGTTTTGAAAATTACTTTTTACTCTGAATTTTTCCATTCCTGTTAGGGCCCGTAATTTGGAATGTAGGGTAAAGCAGTGGTGGCCTTTTCGTGGCATTTCTTCTCAGTAAGTCTTAGTCCAGCTGTGTTTTCCCTTTTTCAGTCACCCCCACTTCAGCCCCAGTCCGAGGAGCAGGAGATGGAATGGAAACAGAGGAGCCGCCTAAAGCCGAAGTCACCACCGGAGCCCGCCCCACAAAGCATCCCGTCCTTCAGAGTCCACGAAAGAAAGCAGAGAGCCCAGGAGTCCTTCAGCTGGGGCAGGTTCTCACTGAAAAAGCAGTGGAAGTCGAAGCCGTCAGAATATTAGTGCCCAAAGCAGCCATAACCCACGTCATCCCCACCAAAAACGCAAAGGCGAGGTCTCCAGGACATCATAAAGGAGAGTTCCTGGGTCAGGCAGAGGGAGCTGTAGAGCCTAGGAAGGAACTCTCAGAGGTGAAGAACGTATTGGCAAAGCTCAAGAACTCTGAAAGGAGGTTACTCCAGGACAAAGAAGGTCTTTCGAACCAGCTCCGAGTGCAGACAGAGGTAAGAACAGCCTCGCAGGCCCCAGTGCGGATGCTCTTCACACCTGGCCCTTTCTAAGCCCGCGTGTTCGGAAACTACACTTCCTCTTGGGAAGGCAGTTGCCATTCGCTGTGGCTCATCATCACTCTAGAAAGCTTCCTCTTAAATTGCACGCTCTCTCTCAGGGCCTCTGGTAGAACTAGATCATGTTGGGAACTATACTCGAAACCAGGTAGGTTGAAGATGGGCGTGTAATGTGCTCTGGGCAAGACCACCTGTAAGTGGTGAGGAGGTTACAGTTACAAACTTCCAGACCGAGTCAGCCTTTGAAACTGACTCATTAGCAACCCCTGTTTTAAGGATCCATAAATTCCAAGTCCTTTTACCTCTGTATACCTAATGCTTGGAATAAAGACAATGGCGGGGTAAGTATTGGTATCATCATCACAAATGGAAAACTATGTATAGTGCTTAACTGTGGGTCTTTAACCTTCACATCTTAGTAAACACTGCCTTACCCTCCTTCGTTTCCTATTAGACCGCACATCCTTTTTTTAGATGTTATTCATGCTGACACCGTGGTTAGTGGTGCTTACTCAGATATATTGTAATACATGTTTAAATAACTAATTTCTAATTATAAAAGTCATTTATGAACATGTTGGAGAATACAGAAAAACAATGAAAATAGTACCACCTATAGTCATACCATGCAGATATAACTGCATAATTATACATGCTATTTTTGTTTTATAACCCTCTTTTAGTTATTAATGTTTTCTTATGTCACAGAATATTCTATTACAATATATCATTATAATAGCAACAGTGTTCTTCAGTGGCTGCACCATGTACCAACACCTGTTAGTGGACATTTGCATTTTAATTTTTTGCATTTACAGTAACAATGTATAGAATGTGCTTGTCGATACCCTGAATACCTTCCTTTGCTTAAATTCTTAAAAGTAAAACTCCTAGGGCACAACAAAATTAATTTTTAAATGTTGAATAATATTAAAAATCACAGAAAACAGTCTGTCATATTTTTTAACAAAATTTTTTTGTTTTTAAGTGTTGACTGGAAGCAGTTTGTAATTTTTATGATAATGATTTATACTCTTACAAGAGGCTCAGTTTATAACCACATGGGTTACAGACCACATGGTTTGTATATGTATATTATGAAACAAGTATTTAATATCACTTTTTGATATACACTTTAAGTAATGGAGGCCCAAATTACACAAACATTTCTCTTTTGTTCATTTTGCTACATTGAAGTCACTGACACTACTTTGAGCCTGTTACATTGATCATGTGCCTTCTAGGTCAATCGTGAGTTAAAAAAGTTGCTGGTGGCTTCTGTTGGGGATGATCTTCAGTATCACTTTGAACGTCTAGCGCGTGAGAAAAATCAGCTTATTTTAGAAAATGAAGCCCTAGGGCGAAACACAGCTCAGCTCGCTGAACAGCTGGAGCGGATGTCAATACAGTGTGACGTGTGGCGAAGTAAATTCCTCGCGAGCAGGTATTTTCTGTTTTAAGTGCTATTTCCTGTGCTTGTTTTGCTCTGTCAGATTTTGACCCCTAATATAAGAAAGTAAATTGTAGTGTGGAAAATCCTGACCCAGGTTATTAAAGTACTTCATATATTATTGACAAAGTGAGTGCGCCCCACACTTATGCAGTCTCCCTAAATGGAGAAGCGCTATCATATATCATAAAGAGCCTCCCTCATCCCAGCAGATGATGCTCTTGAATTGAATTCAGTCATCTGCAGATTTCTCCCAAAACACCACAGGTTTCCAGGCTGTACTTTAAGAATGATTGATGAATAAACTTTCAGGAAGGTGTTTCTTCGTATCTTAATGTCCGTGATACGTCCTAGTAATTGTACTCTTAAAGTCCATTTCTCATGCTGGGACAGGGCGCTCTTTGGGGAAGTGAACTTCCTATTCATTGTCTTAGCATGAACGTTAATTAAATTAATTCTCCCTGAACAGCTTCAGATGAAAGTCTTTTGTACAGATTATTGCAATATGTAACTTTTTTAACATCCTGATCAAAACGATAGTAACATTCTAAGGGCAATAAAAATTACACTTAACTATTGATATTTTAGTTGATTTAATCATTCAATATCAAAATTGCTTTCATATTAAGGAATTCAGTGGTTGCTATAGTCTGAGGCTTTAATTTTAGTTTTAAGATTTTCAGCTGAATAACATACTTAAAATTTTGCTTCAGTTCCATCAGTAGGCAACTGGTTAAATAAACTTTAGCACATCCAATCAGAAAAAAACACAAAGTTTTTTTTAAAAAAAAAAAGAAAAAAGGAAATAAGATAGCACTATATGTGCTAATATGAAAACTTCACCAAGATAAACTAGTGAAAACAAAATATAGAAAAGTTTGTATTAAATAATCTTTTTGTAAATAAAGTGGAAATATTTGTTTTCAACACATTTATTTCGAATATACAAAATTATTTTCTGGACATGGATCTTTATCGTTACATATAAAAGAATGATGGGGATGCTAGACAGGAGGAAAGACTTAGTTTTCCTTTTATAGAAGCCTTTCTGCATTATTTTAATATTTTTCTAATGGCAAAGAGGTAATTGGATGATAGGAAAATAACACATTTTGTTTTCCTCTAAAATTTTCTGTATTTAAAACATTTAGTATTTCTTTTTTCAAAATTTGATAGTCTGGAGTAAGATTGTTGAGGTACATTCCAAAAGTCACTGCATAAGGAAAGTAAAAGAACCAGTTCCTTGGTCATTTTGTAAATGAATATTTTAATTGAATCTCTTTAATGAGTTCTCAGCTCGTAGACATTTTAAGTGCTTCCTAGTGAAGATTTAAAAACTGAGAAGTAGTTTGACTGTGTCAAAGGTTCTTTGTAAGCTTTTAAAGATGACAGTCACAAAGGCAGTATGGTAACTCCTCTGTAGCGGTACTGTCAGGGTTCATCCGTAAGATCTGCGTCTCTTTCAGGGTCATGGCGGATGAGCTGGCCAACTCCAGAGCGGTTCTGCAGCGTCAGCACCGTGACGCACAGAGCGCTGTGCGAGACCTCCTGAGCGAACGGGGACAGTTCCGTCAGGACATGGGCGCTACCCAGAAGTATGGCACTCTTTTGCATTTGAGCTCTTCTACTTTATCGTGCAATTTTTGTTATTACGATGGTTCTTTAGCGTTTCTACATTTAATAACTTATTAAACATATACTTTAGTAGCATTTCAAAACAGATGCCTAGGAGAGGGAGGAAGACTAAAAAAAATAGAAGATATGCTTCTTACATTCTTTATTGGGGAGAGAACTAGTTATATCTATAATAGAAGCAATCCCTAGATTTCAGAGTTGTTTTTGGTTCTGTTTGTAGCACTTTTGTGTAATTTTTGATGGAAACCAAAAATACACCTGTCTTTCATTTGGAAAGAGATCTTTTTGATGACCAGTGTTAGAATTTACATTCGCATCCATCTGCTCCAGAACTATCAGAATTGATGGTCTTCCTTAAACGTGCTTTGTGCTGCTGTATAATTGATTGATTGCAAATCACATCAGTGAAGGCCAAGAGGAGCACATAGGGGACATTGAAAGAATGAAAACAATGTATCAAAATATCAGACTTTGTAGGAGGCGAAGTAGTGTTTAAGAGGAAAATGTATAACTTTAAATGTTTGTTTTAGAAAAGAAGATTGGTCTCATCAGTAATCTAAACTTCCTCTTTAAACACAAAGAGCAAATTAAGCAAAAGAAGAAAACAAAAAGGATGAGAGCAGAAATAAGTGAAATAGCCAAATCCTGGTTCTTGGAAAAGATAAATTTTTCTTCTAATTATAATCGGGGGGAAAATAGAAAGATACACATAACCCATGTCAGGAATGAGAAGGAAGTGGGGTACACTACAGATTCTACAGACATAAAAAAGGTAACAAGGGTATGTTATGAACACCTCTACCAGTTCAACAACTTAAATGAAATGGACAAACTCTTTACAAGGCACAAGCTACTGAAAATAACCTGAAAAGGTGTAACCTATTAAAAACAACCCTTCCAGTAAGCGCCAGGCCTAGATGGGTTTACTAGTGAATACTAGTAAACATCTAAGGAAGAAGTAAAACCAAATTTACACAATCTTCTAGAAAATAGAGAAGTGGGGAACAGTTTCACCTCATTGTATGAAGCTAGCATTATCTTGATACCAAAACCAAAGACATTGCAAGAAAACTATAGACCAATCTCTCTCATGAATGTAGATGCAAAAATTCTTAACAGAACTTTAGTGAATCAAATCCAACAATATATAGTCGTGCGCTGAATAATGACGTTTTGGTCATAGTGGACCCGTGGTGGTCCGTAAGATTACAACGGAGCTGAAAAACCCCGATCACCTAGCGACGCCATCGTAAGGGTGCAGTGCAGTCGTCACATGCATTTGAGGCGATGCTGGTGAAAACAAACTCACTGCGCTGCCCATCACCTGAAAGCCCAGCACGTGCAGTACGTACAGCCCACGTACTGGGTAACGACTGTGAGCGACTGTGGTACTGGTTGAGGTACTTACTCTGCTGCACTTTTTATCATTATTAGGGAGTATACTTTTTTCACTTAGAAAAACGTTTGCCGTGAGCTCTGCCAGCGGCAGCCTCATCTTGTCTCTTTTGGCATCGTGTCGTTTTCTCACGTGCTTGAGTTGCCCTCGGGGTGTTCAGTGTGGTCGCCTGCTGTCCAGGCTTGCAGCCAGGAGCAGGAGGCTGCCCCGTAGCTGGAGTGCACGGTGGGCTGTGTCACCTGGGTCTGTGTGAGTGCACTCGGTGCTGTTCGCACACGGCGAAACCGCCCGAGGATGCATCTCAAGGTACCCCTGTTGTTAAGTGGTGCGTGACTATATACAGACTTGTAGACATCATGTCCAAGTACGTTTTAGCACAGCAGTTTGAGGTTGGTAAATCATTCAAAAATCAATTAATGTAACTCACCAAAAAAAGAAATAACATATAACTATCTTAGTAGATGTACAAATCAAATCAGTAGTTCTGTACCACTAAATGAGCCACGTATTTATAGTATACTTAGAGCATATAAGCATATTTTACCTATACTGAAATATGACAACTAAAAAAAGATCTGTTAAATGATTTCCAGACAATAACCTAATAAACTGTTAGTGCTTCTTGTAGTCCAGCATATTTTATCAGACTTCCTGATTTATTGAACTCTGAAAGATAAGGGAGAAAGAAACTGTATGCTTTCAGAACTGTGTTTTGCACTTATTTTTCATTCCTGATTTTTCTTTCACCCTCCTGTTAACGCTCAGTGGCCCTGTGTGTCCTGCGCAGGTTGCTGGGGGAGCTGCTGGTCTCCTTGCAGTGGGGGGAAGCGCAGACTTACTGCCCAGGCACCCAGCCTCGCAGCACGGCAGAACTGGCCCTGACAAACCACAAGCTGGCAAAAGCAATACACGCGCATCTCCTGGGAAACGTCGGCACCAATGTTCAAAAAAAGATTCTCCCAGCAGATGAGTTCTGCAGCACCCCAGCAGAAAAAATGGCTGAAACGGTAACGTATTTCTGTGATGAGCTGTGGAACTTGTACTGCTGTCCTCTTACTGCAGGGTGGCATGTTCTGATGAAAAGCGCCTGGCATTGGGAGGTAGGACATGTGGAATCTAGACTTGACCTTATGCTAATGAGCTTGTGACCTGGGAGAAAACTGTTTCCTCTTCTGAGCTTTAATTTTCTCAAACAATATTACTGTATTCATAAGGAGAAAAATTTAATTGTTTCAGGAAGGACCTATTTTTTAGCTACTGAATCATTGGTAATCCTTTCTTGAGTTCATTTTGATGTGAAAACTACTATGTAGAACTTTTAATTTAGTGACCATGAGTAGGTAATAGATTACTTCTGACCTCAGAAATGATTTGTTAATCCCCACATATGGATGTGAACGTGCCGGACTCTGCAGAATCATGTCGTGCAGACCTGGTGCCTGCAGACTGGCCGTGCGTCCCATGCCTCTGACATTCTTCTCCGCTGCCCGTCCAGCACCTCGCAGCCTGTGAGAGTCAGCCCTCCCCGACTCCCACTGGCAACCCAGGTGTTCCTGCCCCAGGCTTCCGCTGCATTTGGCGCATATATTCATCATAGCCCTTTAACAAGTTAATTGCGCTTGTTTGGTTCTCCATCTCCCAACTATGAGCTTTTTAAGGGCGGGGACTACGTCTTACGGTTCCTCAAGGTCTGGCGTAACCCTTGCACGTAATAGGTACTCAGCTGTTTACTAGTGAATCAGTACCTAAAACCGAACCATCATCTTTCTCTTTTCTGTTCTCCTTTCGTATTCTCTCTGACGGGAAACCATGGCACTGCCTACCGCAGTCGCTGCCAGCGGCCCCTGGTGTAGCTGACTGCGCCTTCTTGCTTGAAACACTCTCTTCCTGTGGCTTTTCACAGCTCCCCTCGAAAGGCAGCGCCGGCCTCCTCCGCTCCGTGACCCGCCCTCACACGGTGGTGGCTGGGAGAATACGAACACGAGAAATAGGAACTGCGAGCCAGAGTTGCCATGCATCCTTGCCCTCACTTGGAGAACTTTTCAGCCCCAGAGTCCCTCCCGTTGTGGGTCCCAGTGAAGGCAACAGGAGGGGGAAAGTCAGAGCTGAAAACTGGGAGAGCTTGGTGTCCACGACACCCAAGAGACACGAACACGGCGGTTAGCATAGTGCGTTGCATGGAAATCAGAAACAGAGATGAAAAGCCGTTTGTTTAATGAGTGGTCAACCGCTCTGAAATGAGATTTCAGCAGAGGAGTGAAGGGGGCATCCTGGCTCCACACAGTGTGTCAGGGCCCGAGGAAGGCAGTGGTTAAGGGTACGAGCTGACCTCACTTACGGTAGAACTGGTATCATCTTGTTTTCTGGTTTTTATGCTTTTCATCAATACCTATTAATGTCTTCATTTAAAAAAAATAGGTACAGTAGGTAATGTAATAACGACGTTAAATTTGGAGCTTTTCGAGGAAAGGGACAAGTTCTCTAGGCAATCAGATTCATCTTTCAGACGTTCTGTGTGTGGCAGTGACATGCTAACGAATGGAGCATTATGGGTAGTTAGACATCAATAAAACAAAGGGCATGTACAGCCCCTACTGGATACATCTGACATCTTGTTTTCCTTAGGTTTTATGCATTTTGGACCCAGCTACCTGTACAGAACGCTCACCTGATAATCCATTTTCTGAGTCTTCACCAACCTCCTTACTTGCTACAAAGAAAAATATCGGACGATTTCATCCCTATACTAGATATGAAGACGTAACTTTCAATTGCTGCAGCCACTGCCAGGGAGAACTGACTGTGCTTTAGCGTTCAGCGTGCAGGCGGCTGCGCTGGGCACCTGCTCACCACCCGAGAGGCTTTGTTATTTGGGAGTGGGGGTCACATGCTGCTAGAAGTCATCTCACTTTCTATTTAAATAACATGTGTCCCCGGAGATGGTCCATATACTAGGCTCCAATTACCCTTTCTTAATAAATGTCTCAGGGTAAGAAAAGAATGAAACTGGGTAGGTAAATTTAGAGAATGCTCTCCAGCATTACACGATGCTTTTCTTAAAGGACTCTAAAAAAAAAAAATTATATACCTTTTAGGCCCTAAGTTACTGTTTATCTTGCTATATAAATTTATACGAGGAGATTGAATTTAGTTTGATCAGAACCCAGGCCCGGCACACTGCAGCCGTGGGGTGCGTGCAGCCTCTCCCGTTCGCTGCCCGAGGTCTGCAGTGGGCGTCCGCAGAACAGCAGCAGAGCTGAGGGCATGAAACAAGGGCCACAAAACCTAAAATACTGTCTCGCCCTTTACACAACGTTTTCTGACCCCAGCTCTGAAGTCGTGGCGGCTGGCAGGGGCTTAGGGAGGGAGTGTCCTTGCCCTTTACAGGCTGCAAAGGAGGCTTATGAAACTGCTAGGTGAAGGGAGATCTTTTGAAAATAAATGCTATATGTTAGGAACATCCATCAATTAATTTATATTATGTAATAGTCATTATCGTACAGAGTTTGGGATGATGAAAAATTCTGGGAATGGAAAGTGGTGATGGTTGTACAACATAAATGCACTTAATGAATGTCATTTTAAAAAAATGATCAATTTTATATATATTTTACCAGAATAAAAATATATATATATATATATACCCTTGTAACTTCAGATTACAGCACACTTCTGCAATGGTTGGTTTAAGAGTGTCTATAATAACAATAACCACAACAATAATAATTAACTGAGCTAAACAGAAAAAAAGGATCTCAAATCAACAACCTAACATTATACCTTAAGAAACTAGAACAAGAAGAGCAAACAACCCAAAGCTAGCAGAAGGAAGGAAATTAAAATTAGAGCAGAAATAAACAAAATAGAGAATAAAAAAACAAGAGTGTCAAGGAAACCGAAAGTTGGTTCTTTGAAAGGATCCACTAAATAAACAAACTTGTATCCAGACTAAGAAAAAAAAATATGCAAATAACAAATCAGAAATGAAATTGGGGACATTACATTACCAACTTCTTATAAATAAACAACTGTACACCAACAAATTAACCTAGATGAAATGGATAAATTCCTAGAAACACAAGAATTACCAAAACTGTCTCAAAAAAAAACAAACAAACAAACTATGAACAGAACTATGACAAGAGATTAAATCAGTAATCGAAAATCTCCCAACACCAAGAGTGAACCCTAATGTACGCCGTGGGCGCCGTACAACAATTGTGTGTCACTGCAGGCTCACTGGTCGTCACAAGCACCACTCTGGTGAGGGATGGTGGTAGTTGGGGAGGTTGGGGAAGTGGGGGAGCAAGGGACATATGGAAACTGTACTTTCTGTTCAATTTTATTATGAACTAAAACTTCTCTAAAAAAGTCTACTAAAAAAGAAAAACCTCCCCACAAAAGTCCAAGACCAGAAAGTTTCACTGGTGAATTCTACCAACTATTTAAAGAATTAATATCAATATTTTTCATCTCTTCCAAAAAAATGAAAGAGGAGGGGCCAGGGAACACTTTCTAATGCATCTGTGAGGCCAGTTTTCCTCCAATACCAAAGCCACACCAAGACACCATAAGAAGAGCATCCTACAGACCAGTATCTCATGAAGATAGATGAAAAAAAATGCTCAACGAAATACTAGCAAACAATGTGACGGCATAGTAAAGGAATCCCACAGTTTGACCAGGTGGTGTTTGTCACAGAAATGGAGGTGGTTCACAAGAAAATCAACCAATGTAACATAGCACGTTAAAAGAAAGAACAAAGGAGATAAATCACAATCATTTCACTTGATGCAGAAAGAACATTTGATAAAATCCAACATACTTTCATGATCACAACATTCAGAAAAGAAGAAGAGGAATAAGTAGAATAGAGGACTAGCGATAGAACTTCCTCAACTTTGTAAAGGGCATTTATGGAAAACCCACAGCTAACGTCGTCCTCAGTGGTGACAGACTGCAGGCTTTTCTCCTAAGATCAGGAACATGACAAGGATGCTGACTCGCCACTGCTATCCCACATACCCTCAAAGCTTCAGCCAGATGAATCAGTCAAGAAAAAGAAAAGGCATCCAGTTTGGAAAAGGAAGAAGTCAAACTATATTCGCAGATGATACTGTCCTGTGAATAGAAAATTCCAAAGAATCCACACACCCAGGAAAATCTAGCGCTAGCTAAGACATTCAGCAAAGTCACGGGTACAGTGTTAATGCACGAAAATCATTTGTGCTTTGAGAACAGAATCCAAAAAGAAAATTAAGAAAACATGTCCATTTGCAATTGAATCTGAAAGAATAAAATATCTTTGCATAAACTTAACCAAGGAGGCGAAAGACCGTACATGGAAAACTACAGAACGTTGCTGCACTGAATGAAAAGACACCCCGTGTTTATGGATTGGAAGACAGTATCGTTAAGAAAGCAATGCTACCCAGAGCAATCTACAGACCCACTGCAATGCCATCAAACCTCCAATGTTTCTGTTAAATGTTATGGATATTTAAAGGTCAAATTTGTTCTTATCTGTTACCTGTGTTTTCTCCCTTTGGGTTAAGTGATTAAGGTGCAAATGCCTAGTGGGCCAGAACCTGGTCGTCTGAAGCTTCGAGAGAACTCAGACAGTGATTCTCCACTCTCTGTCACACCTGCATGTTTACCTTTGTCCTCCACCCCTTAAAAGCTTATGCAGATGTAGGGTGCCAGTCTTCAACACATCCGATTCTCACGCAGTCTGACATGTTTCACAAATGTCTACCAACGTGTAACTTTACAACATAGCTGAGAGAAAGGATTTTGCAACCACACGAGTCAGTCTGTGAGCAAACTGCTCACCTCTATAGTTTCCTCATCTGAAAAACATGACCAATAGGGTTGTTCTAAGCATTACGTTACAAAAAAGCATCAAGTTACAAAAAAACATTTACCATATAGACGCATTATAAACTCTCAATAAGAGCTGGCTAGTTTACATACCTAAAATAGCATCATGCATAACTGTTACCTTTTTTTAAAAAAAAGAACACATGGAAGTAGGCCTATTTTTATTGCTTAGCTTGCCGCATCTGTTTAAATTCAAAGTTGATATAAACAGGACTTTGTATAAAGTCCAGAACTGGGCTTGCTGAAGAGGTCACTCCTGCCTCATGACATGTTCTACTGAAATTTTTTAAATGATAATAAAAACTAAGAATAGAAATATGTCCTTTTCTTGTGTTCTTTCCAGCTAGAAATGTTAAAATAATTTAGAAGTAAAGGAATGTAGAGTTCACTTGTGGTTCAGTTTGTTGCATGGACTAAGAGAGGATTCCAACACTGCAAGAGAAGAAATTATTTTGTTCTAGTGTTTAAATAAAGATAAATTCATTGTCAACATCACCAGAAGCTGTGCACCATTTCCGTAACTTACAGCATGCCCAAAGCACACAGGCCATAAAAAACGATATCCAAGATTTGGAGGATTGCAGCTTCCAAAGGAAGTATTTAATACCTTCAGTTGTAATGATCAGTAAAACGAAAAGCTCTGGCTTCTGCCATATTACACAGCTGACTCTGTAACTGCTTAGAATGCTTTGCTTCCAGTCGGAGCTGTCTAGCTCTTTCTTTGACGACTTGTTGCTCTACTAGCTTTTCTATCCGTTTCCTTCTTAGCCATCTGTAGAAAGAGACATTATCAGACCTGGTGAGTATCAACCTGAATACACTATATAGGCTATAAAGTTCTTACTATAAACAAAGGAAATATAATTTCTTTACATTGCAATGCTATAGTCACAACACAAATTACTGAAGTATTAAATGAAAAATTTCAGGCTTATACCCTAGGCTCACACAAGAAAGTATAGTTATATTTGGTATCATGTGTTTGAAATTAAGTTTGTCTTATAATGAAATTGCCAACATAATTGTTTTTTTTCACTTGCAAAATGGTTATGGGCTGGATACAGATGAGATCATTAATGAAAATAGGCAGACAGCAGAACAGTTTATCAGTATGATCTCAATTTCTATTTTTAAATTACAAGTGCACAGAAATATCTAGAAGACATGCACTAAGGCCCTCACAGCAGTGATTACTGGATGATGGCCAGGTGACTTGCCTCGCCCATCTCCATGATGCACACTCACTGCTTCAATAACAAAGGGTAATAGATTTAAAAAAAAAAGCATAAAAGAAAGAAACTTGAGACAACGGGCTTGCTGGCGAAATTATGAAGCTCAGTCTGTTTCCTCAGAATGAGCCAGGTAAGCCAGGTCTTACCCATGTCACTGAAAAGAGATCGGGCTTTCCTTAAATGACCAAAGCATGTGCCCAAATTTCCTTTCACTGGGTCTACACAGATCCCTCTCCTCAGCCCGCCTGCCTTACTTGACAAAAAGATATTCCTTAGTTAATGCAACTCCTTATTCAGTTTTTCTGAGACTGGCTGTATGTAACCAATCTTTGCCCCATTTCTCTAAGAAATGAACAAATCGACAAATGTACAAATGAATACATAAAGAAATGGTAGGCTATCAAGGGCTATCACTCTGGTACCATAAGAAACAATTTTAGTATTGAAAACTATCTTGAAAAAACTATTATGCAAAGTACAGAATTAAAGAATATTCTCACACATATTTTAAAGTCTGGATTTAAAATCGAATGGGTGGATAATGGTAGAATGAAATATTCTGTTGTTTTTCCCCAAGCTTCACTGATTACACAACTTTCTAAAATGGCCTTGAGGCGCGGGGGGCGCCCCACCTCCGACTTACTGTTTAAAGGCTCTCTCCCGGCCTTCCGTTCCTCGGAGGAAGAATAAGCATTCCTCTTGCTTTCGCAGTTCTTCAGTCTTTCTTTCTTTCAATTGCTCCTCATGCTTCTTTCTAAGCCATAATCGGAAAGCTTGCTGTGGATCTCTGTTTCCCTGCTAATCACACAAACAAGCTTTTCTTAATTTAAACAAAAAACGACTTTTGAAGGCCCTGCCCGGAAGACCCTACGAGAACACGTGTCCTGCTCATCACTTCTTCATCGTGATGCCGATCTCGTGACCTGGACTCCTAGCGTCCAAACCGCCACACGGCTACCTAAACGAAACGTGAAATTCAGTGCTTCCATTACACTGGCTACATCCACGTGCTTAACGGCCACATGATGGCCAGTGGCTACCTCATCGGGCAGCCAAGATACAGAAGAACGTTTCCATCATCACAGAAAGTGGTTCTAGATGGGAGGATAAAAAGAGGTGATCGAGCAAGATCGATCGATCGATTGATATGTAGATTCAAAGGAAAGTGTGGTGAAGAGATAAAGCAATAAAGGGAAAGTGGTGAGAAAGGATGGTACTTAGAAGGTGAAGGAGCAAGTGATGAGACATGGGGAGGAGGAGTATTTCAAGCTCGGCGACAGTAAGAGCGAAGGCCCCGAGGAGGGCTTGTGTTTTGCACGCTCTGTGTGATATGAGAGCTCAGGATTGAACACCAACCACAACTCATAAGCATCATTCTGAGTGACAAAGCAGATAAACTGACCAAACCAGGACGTGAAGCCGCATCAAGCACAAACTCTTTTTAATACACGTTGAATGGTAAGTCCTCAGCCGAACCAATCTAACGGTAATTTAGCATGAGGTCTTGCGTTCCCAGGCCGACTTTCTTAGCTCTCCCCTTCGGGGAAGCTCATGGTCCTGAAGTGCTGCTTTCTAGCTTGCTGAAACAAGCGAATGAATCTAACTTTACCTGGCTTCCAATAAACAAACAGGTTAGACAGACAGACAGACGGATGATAGATGATAGACAGGTGATGGATAGCGAGCAAAGAAGCCAAACAGAAACGGAGGCAAAGGCGCTGGGGTGCGGAAGACGCGACGTGAGGGAAGCGCCAGGACCAGCGCCCGCCCCTGCAGGCTCCGGCAGGACCTGAAAAGCTGACGACGGATTTTCTGAAAATTTGAACAGCACTAGATGTTCGATCTTGCTGAAAATAACACTCCAACAAATATTTCCTATCAGGTTGGTAAAAATAAAAACCCAGGAAAGCACATTTAATGCAGGTGTGGGGTATATTTTGTGTGTGTGTATGTGCGTGTGCTAGCTCTGTCCTAGCTGAGTATCAAACTCTTCCTATACTATCTTGAAAAAATTGGTTGTTTTCCATTTTCAGTGCTATATAAAAGCCCGATTTTGACAGGGCGTCTCAGGATGTGCGCGTGAAGTCATCCGCGTGCTGCGTTTTTTGCAGGGGTAGTTTCCAGGCCACTTTTTCTACCTCCCCCATCCATCCGGATGCTGATGTTCAGCTTCCTTTCTGCAAACAACTTCAGCTGCCACACCTGCGGCGGGAAGGGACTGCGCATGGGAGTTTTACTCACTCTGCTGCTCGCGTCTTCCATCTGCTTCGCTCTCTGAACTCTCTTCATCTCCGCGACCTGCTCTTTCTTCTTCTGCAGCCACGCTTTAAACACCATGTCGCTCTCCTTTTTCTTCTCTTTCTCTTCTTCTAGTTTCCGTTGCTCTTCCTGGAGGGAAGAATATCAAAAGGCATTAATGAAAGGTTAAAAAATCGTGTATGAGTTAGAGCAGAGAGAGAGAGTTTGAGATCTGAAATTAGAATTCCATGCTCCTAAAACTTTCCGTCTAAAAACTGGGTATCCTTTAAAAAAACGAGAAACTGTGACAATAGGTCTGCAATCACGTAGGTGTAACATACACACGTGCTATTCAGGGATTTCTTGGAGCTCTCCTCCGCTTCCTAGTTTACTTTTGGCATTAAACTCCTCCAATTGCAGAAATATGCAAAAGACAGAAAAAAAACTGTCACACTCCAGAAGCACTATTTGGTGTCTAAAAAAGCACTAATGATGTCTTAAACATTCTTATACTACTGATAAATTTGTTAATTTTGATAGGTGGCATTGTAGTTACAAAGGAAAATGCTATCATCACTTAGAGATGAATATTGAAGTGTGTGAGTGAGCACGGATGTGCATGCTGTCTGGGTCTTGCTTTAAAAATACTTCAGCCAAAAAGGGAGGAGACGAAGCTAATATGCCAAAATCTCAACGAATTTTGAATCTGGGTGATGAAAACGTAGGCGTTAGTTGTACCTTTACATGTGTTTAAATTCTTTGATTATTTTACTTAAAAATATTTCAACGTGTGTATATTTATACAGTAATAGTTTTTGCTATCAGAAGACTATTTAGACCATTAGTTAACTATAAAAATAAAATGAATTTCTTCATCTGAATTATTCAGCTAATATTGTAAAAGGGAGTTAGTTACTTAAACCAGAAAGGAGGTACTTGAACCAGTTAATGCAGAGTTATAAAATAGTCAGTGGGAGGGAAGCACACGTCAGAGTGGCAATAGCACCGAGCTAGAAGGCTGCAAACAGGTTGCATGACTTGGTTAAAGTTATTTAAACTTTCTGGACTATAGTTTTCTCATCTGTAACGTGATCTTTACGGTTCCCTCTAACTGAAAAGTCCGTTAACCTCTGATTCTGCTGCGGTTTGGTATTTCCAGTTAGATGTTTTATATGGTTCAATACCATGAGGTATCCAGTAAGACAGAGGATTGGGGCACTGATTTAAGTAATTTAGAAAACTCACCAGTTTTGGTACCTGGGGTTTTCAGTTATAAAATACTTTTATTTTAAGAGCCAAAGAAATGCTCAAAAATAATAATTAGGGATTCCATATGGCATTCTGGAGACATCATTGTTATTAGGCTCTATTCTTAATCTGAAACTAAAATCCATGAAATCAAGGAATTGTAGGCATGGAACACACACACACACACACACACACCACACACACACGCCGAATTATAATCCGATTCTACCTGTTGCTTCCTAAACGCCAACACCTTTTTGCCTTCATGTTTCTATCTGACATCTGATTTTCACCTGTCTCATATCAAGGTTACCTTCAGCAGTCACTTCTTCTGAGTCTCCCCGTTAAAATGACAGGATCTGACGAAGCTGTCACTGAGACCCACTCTACTGCATACAACGGCTCATTCACTGCTGTGCTTGGCCAGCCTTACGAGAAAGGACCAGTAAGCATGACAGTTTGTTCCACAAATACACGTTCTTAACCTGTAACCACTGAACATAACAATAGGAACACAAAGCAAGCCAACGGAGACACTCAACACTCGGAAGCAGCACTGCACTTCCTGCTCCGCCCGCAGGACGGGGGAACGGGCTCCGCTCCCAGCGAGCACAACGCCGCTTGTGCTCTCACCTCTCTCTTGATCTTCTCTCGCTTTTGTTCCAGCCGCTTCTGCAGTTCTTTCTGTCGAGTCGAAAGACAATATGTCGAGGTCAGTGGAGACACAATCACAGCCCGTGTCCTGTGGCCAGACCTCCGACTCCCCCTTCTTGGATCTGAGCCGCCAGCAGCAGAGTTTGGACAAGCCTTGGGGTTAGGTGGTGGCTGTGGGATAAAGGCCAGTGGCCCTTCTGTCGATAAGCCATTTGCTATAGGCTCTTCTCTCTTTGCACTGTTGACAGATGAATTGGAAGATCTGGGTGACAACTGCTGAGATTCATTTTCTTTACTATTAACATTATTCATGGGGGGCAAAACTCCCTGACTCTCAATGTCTTGTAAATTCAGAAGTTCGAATTTTCCATCTCTCTCAACGAGTATCTTCCTATCCTTGTTTTCTTCACAATTTCCACCAAGTGACAGGAGCACATTTTCTTGTCCAAATTCATTGGAAATACATAGCTGTGACAGTTTTCCAGACATGTTACTTTCATTTTCAAAATAATTTTTGTAGTTATCAGTGTCTTCCAGGGGAGGAACTTCCAGGTCAACTAATTTGTCCTTGAACTTGAGTTTTCGCTCCCTTTTATCATTCACGGGTTCTTGATTCTGTAGAAGCTTGTTGGCCTGTATAATTTTCTCCATGATGTACCTCCTCACTTCCTCATCCTCATCCTCTTCCAGGTCTTTCTGACTTTCCAGTTTGGATTCCTGGAAAGAGTTTTCACTATCTGAATCTGAGATGGGATCCAAAGACTGAATACTCGGTACAGAAATGAAGTTATTTCTTCTTGGTGAAACCTCATCCTTCAGAGATCTGTCAGGATCAGAAAGCTCTTCGGTGTGTTCTATTTCTGTTTCATTCTCTTTTAATTCTTGGTTAATATTCTCTTCATTCTCACAAGCCATCTAAAAAAATAGATATGAAGGTCTCTTTTTAGTAAAAATTGAGATACTTTGTCCATTTATATGTAGAAAATCTGAAATGGATTTTTATGTTCACGTAATTTATTTTATGAATGGGAAAATTTACATGCTTCTTGCTTAAATTTTACTCATAATATTCTAATTCATATTTATGAGCATCCAGGAGAAATATATGACAGTAGCACTTCAGGAAAAAATTAACTCTGTTCGAATTTGATGTTTGTCAGTGCTATCCTGATATTTAAATTTTTTTATGCTAATGCATGAAAAGGTAACTATAAATAATACAATATTATTTTAATATTCCTCCTACTATAAAATTTTCCTCCCTTTACTTTTTCAGAAGAATATTTTTTTAAATGTTTCTTCCTTATAATATTTGTATTCTTCAAAACAGTGTCTTTCTCCCCAACACCAATAAAGGTCACTGCCTTTGGTTAAGTTCTAGTCATTCTGAGGTTCTTGTAATCTCTCCAGATTATTATTGCTGCTATTTTCTGCAGGACCTAAATCCAAATTCCAGATCAATTTTTATCTCTAGATCAGATTTTCTAGAAGAAAAAAATGTAAAAGACACTTTACTTTTTTCTCTATCTTCATTCCTCTGAAGAGCTAATTCTCCTAAGGTTTCAAATATTAGCTGAAAGGCCATGTTTTTTGAGGATCTGCTTTATTTATCATTTAGTATTTGTGCAGCTGAAACGGGCACACTTTATTTTTCATTTATATTAAAAGTATAACCCCATAATTGTACCCAAGTTCATATAACAGAGAAATTAACTGTATTCATTTTTACTTTTGATGCAGTTGATTATACTGTTTACTTATGTAAATTATAATTTTTAAATTATAATTTTAGCTTTAAGGACTAACTTAATCCTGTTCTCTAATTAGCTCTTAGGATACAACGTTTAAACTCTATGCCTCAATTTTCTCATCTAAAAGATGGAAATAATGACACTTGTCCTATGTATATCAAAGAGATTTTGTGAGGTTGAGATGAGATAATATATATGAAACCTCAAGAATTACAAAACACTTTAATGTCATTATGATAAATGGGGTTGTCAGTTTACACATACCTCTATCATGCCGGCATCATTTTTTTCTTTTTCATTAATTAACCATTCCAGGTCCTTTTCAAAGTCATCTTCATATTCTTCGCTTTCTTTTGAATCGGTATCTTTATTTTCATCCATTTTCCGTGTGTTAAAGAGTAGCGCTATAAAGTGAAGAGATAAGGTCTACATTACGTCTGCCTTAGGGGTAGTGTGGAGTGTGAAGATCAATGTCAAAGGTAAGTCCAGTAACGCGCAGATACACAAAACATGGATCGTTCAGAGTAAGCACGTGACTGCCTGCTCTGAGAGACCCGTACGGGCCAGGCGCTTTCTAAGCGTACCACTCTTAACCACCATCCCACTTCCCCCCAATTCCTGAAACCCGAATTTACAAGGAGACCAATAGAGGTGGATGAGGAGACTATCTGAGGCTTCGAGGAAGATTTTCCACATTCCCTGTACATCATCAAAACGCCATGTCCAGGTCAGAGCACATGATTTCCATCCTCGGTTTCTCAGTCCTCTGGTAACTTACATGGCATAACTATCATTTCTGATCTGAGAGCTTTTTAACTCAGTAATTCCTGATTCTCATTTATGTCAATGCTGATTGCCACAGAAGTCAAGCTGTCGTCCACTCTGAAAAAACTTTTTTTTCATTAAAAAAGAAAAACTCTGATGCCTAATATTAGGAGACAGTGACAATAAATAGGGATGTCAGATGAAAGTTAATAAATATTTGTGAAAATGATATAAAGTCAGACATTTTTAAGAGAATTAAGCTAAAGTCTTTAAATGGAGGTCAGTTCCTGGCCCTGGTAATTTTTTTGTGCTTAATTTTTTTAACAAAAGCAGCATATAAATCTTTATCTAGAATGTCTGTATATGTGTGTTTACTATATATATGTAAAATACAATTTCGGCAAACATTTGTTGAATACCTACGATATTTCTATATATTTTCCTACAAAGATTATAAAATAGACCTTTGTGCTTGTAGTCTGGTAGAGAAGACAAACAAACAAATGTAGATAAAAACATAAATAAAAATGAAGATCAATGTAATAAAGGTGTATATAAGGGACTGTGGAAGGAAGAAGAAAGAAAGTAATTAACTCATTCTAAAATTGGAAATATCGAGGAAAGCGGAGACGGGTTTTGGATGCTAAGTATGAAAGTTCATTAGTCCCAGACAAAGAGAACAGCATGAGGAAGAACGAATAAACATGGAGGAGCGTGGAACTGTCCAGCGCGGCCTGAATCCATGTGTTTCTAAAGGAGGATCTGGGAGGCATGAGAAGGTGTCAGTTTGCTGTCACATTATTGCTCCAAAAAGAAAAGGGTTGAGGGAAAGTTGTTTATGTAGATTTAATTGTCATGAAATAGCCAAAGGTAGAACTATATGGCAATAATCTCCATACTTCCCACTATTGACTTAAAAACAAACAAACAAAAAACCATGCTCTCCAAATGTACATAGATTGGTAGGTCCAGTTTCAAAAGAACAGTAAAAATCTGATCTTTGGGGCCCCAAATACCGAGGACCCCGTTCCTATAACTGCCTTCCCTTGCTCATACAGCAAGAATAAGTTGCCTAAAACCTTTAGAAATAGAAAGTACAGATGTCAGGAACCCATGAGACCTGGGCACATTTTTAAAGAAATAAAATGAGAGGTATTATGCCTGAATTAATAAATTATCCACAAACCTTGTTCTGGCCATTAGCTTTACCTTACTCTCCCAAAATATTTGATCAGACTACCTGACCTGGTGCCAATTTTACTCAAACAAGACATTTTTTTTTCCTTCCATTGTTCACCATTGAATGATAAAGCATGTGGGAGAGTATCTTTCCACCAGCACAAGCCAAGTGATAGGGCTTTACATGATTGTGTAGAATAAACTAAAACTCACTGTGATCCAAAATACGTATATAAATAATACTATTTTTTAGCAGTCACAAATGCCCTAGGATAATTAGCTTTCTTTGCGGACCACGGTTCCTGAAATTTACTATTTTAAGGTGGTTTTAAGTTACATAACTTAGAATAAGATTTAAATAGAACTCTTCAGTTCTTTCCCTTATTTTTATAATAAACATAGTACTGAACTTGTCAAAAGTAAATGTTTGCCTGAATACTTTAGAAGATATGCTTTATTATTTACAGAGAATCTGACCCATGTGAAAACTCAAATTTAAAAGCAAAACACTGCATCAGCATAATAAATAAAAAAAAATGATTACAAATTAAACATATTAAGTGTTATTAAACCATACTACTAAGAAAGAAAGTCATAGTTGAAGTGACTCTGAGAAGTATGTGAGAAGTTGCCTCAAATTTGAAGTACCATTCTATTCCTGTAACTTCAAAAAGCTCATGGCTGGTTCCCAAGTAAACAAAGAACATTAAGCATAAACTCTTGTTACCAAGTCCCTTAAGCCTTTTTCAAATGCGTCACAGGATATTCAATCCCCTTAGGTTATTCTAATCTTCATCCTCAGGGTATTGGCCATATGGTGCACAGTCAACATACTTGAATAAAAATATACCTTACACAAACATAATCATCTAACACTTATTCCTTGAGAGTTGCACATATTTAAATCTCAACGTTTATCATCAGTAAAAACCTATGTAACTGGCGTGGACCAGAAGCACCTTCTTAATAGGGAACTGTAGTAAGAGACAGAAATTAATTCCTTCCTCCTGGGTGTCTGCTAAATTCCCTGTGGGTCTGTGATTGCAGATCCTTCAGGCTGAGTCTAAGCTAAGCCGGTATGTATACACGATTTTGATAATTTTCTTTCAGGACTCAGAACATTCAAATATAGTCTAGTCTAATTCATTGACTCCAGTCTTATCTCATGACCTTTTAAACATGTTTAAAATATAATAAAATTGAAAGAATGTCAAAAGACAACGCCATTTAACATAAAAGAAGTACTTAAGCAAAATCGAACCCATAATAACATCAGGAGACCATCTGGCCCATTCTTCCTGCTCCGTCCTGTCAAGACTGTGGTCCCTGAGTAAACGGTTTTTTAAAAATTCATAATCTATTACCAAGTATGACGCCAAACTATTTTACAAACATTAGGTGACCGTTTTCATTCGTATCCAAGGTCTCAAGTTACCACCGACTAAATGAATACTTAAGCCTCTTGGTGGAAGCTAATGTTTTCGGAGCGGGGTGACTTTTCCTTCCTAGGGAGACCTTTGAGAAGAGAAAGCATACGACAGAAGGTCAGACTGAGCCGCCCCCAGAGGGGTTTCCCTCGTACAAAGCGAAGTCAGGGTTCCCGCCTGCGCCAGGCTTCTGCACCAGGGACTCAGCAGGATGTGGCGCCCACAGAAAGGCTCCTCCCTCTGGTCTTCTGCCCCTTTCCTCCCAGCGGTGCGGTCCCAGACGGTTTCCCCTTCCCCTCTCTCCCCATCAACGTCTCCGCACCATCCTTCCCTTCTCTCCCTCTACAGCCCCTCCTGCCTGTGTAAGATGCAGCGGCCGAGGTCACAGAGACGGCCCGGGGCGCTCGCCTCTCCTCCTCTTTCTAAGTTCTGACAACGAGGCGAGGGAGACCCTCGGTAGCACCTGCTACCGAGGCGGCCAGGACCTGCTGCCATGGCAACGGCGCGCGGCCGCGTCCTCCATCCGGGCCTCTCTTACTGCGGTGCGCAGCGGGCGCGCGCAGGCGCAGACGGCAGCCTGGGACACCTGCTCCTCCAGGCGCGCCCCGTTCCGGGTGCTCGCGGAGCATCCGTTGGCTGCGATCGAGTTTTCAAGGAGACGACCGAGGACTCCGCGCATCGTCCACAGGTGTCTCGAGCGTTAGTAGGAACTGCTGAAGGTCAGTCTCCTCTCTGGGTTGTGAGTTTTCCCACGTGTACCTGTCCCTCGCCAGCTTTAGAACTTGTGGGAACATCTACAAGTATGTGTCGCTATATTATTTTCTTCGCTATTAAACGTCAAAAACTAGTTTCAGTTTTCCCTAGTAAATGAGCAAATTGCTAATCGGTTACCAGATTTTTTGGCCCCAAAGTCTCCCCCTCCTGCCCTTCAATCAAAACCCAAACTTTATTTCCTAAGACAGTGGTCGAGAATGGAAAAAAAGATGTAAAATGGTGAACTAGAATGTTCTTAAATCCTTAAATGTCATCTTTATGTCTAAAGGGGTAGCAAGATGAATTTAGATTGCGGCGACAAATGACAGGATTTTACGACTGCCCATTTCCCACCAGAAATAAAGAAAAATGAGGAGAAATGAAAATATTTACTCAATACAATCCATAGTGTTCAGTTTATTTTTTAAAAATTATTAGAATTTCAATCATTTTATATAATAGAACACCTTTTCTCCAAAAGAAGGGCAATATAAAATTGAATTTTTAGATACTCTCCAAACGATAAACGAAGTTTTTAAAAAAGATTTAAGTTTAAATGATTACAATATCCAGTGCACTTCCTAGCTGCAGTGCAGCATTTATAGTTGTAGTGACCTAATGTTTCTCCTGCTGCAGGGTCAGGCTGGGGCTACACACTAGAAAAAGGCAAAAATATATAGAATTATTCACTATGACAGGGCAAAGGAATTTTAATCAATTTTCCTTTAGTGACCATGGAGTTACTACCAAGCTACAGTCGACCTTAGGTTTCAGAACTTCTAGTCTCATTCTTTCACCATCTATCAGAACCTCTTTTTACATTTTGAAAGGTCTTATCTCTTTGTTGTATACTGGGCTCTTTCTTCAGTTTTATTTTCCACTTCACTAATTCTCTCTTAAGCTCTGTCTAACCTGCTATTTAACCTAATTATTGAGTTTTAAAAGTGTTTTTAAAACAAGTGTAAAATATAATGAACATACAGAGCAGTAATAAATGTATAATGAAGAATTATGTGGCAAACACACATGTATCATTTCCCAAGTCAAGAAGAAAAACAAGTACCCCAGAAAGCTGTGTGCCCTTTCTCAATCATACCTCTCTTCCCATTTCTTAGAATACCTGCTAGACTTTTATAGTAATTGTTTCTTTGTTTTCTGCCTTTACAACTTATGTTACAGATTTAAACAATATAGTCTGTCAGCTTTACAAGTGGAATTGTACTGATATTTCTTTTCTGTCTTGGTTCTTTTGCTAAAGGTTGTGTTCATAAGAGTCATTGAATCTGTTGCTGGTAGCTCTGGTTTATTCATTTTCATTCCTTTATAGTCACAGTTTTAGTACTCGGTAGTCACAAGTATCTAGTAGTTGCCGTATTGTAAAGTTCAGTTTTAATGGTATATACCTATGAGTGGAATTGTTGGGTCATGGTGCATGCATATCTTTGACTTTAAAGAACAATGTCAAGGTGCTGGTCAAAGGAGTTGTACAGATTTACACTCCCATTAGCAATTTATGAGATAGTTATTCATTGAATTTTAACTTCCAACATTTCTACTTTTAATTCCTAAAATATATGTATCTTTAGATTCTTTTTCCAGTCAGTCTTTTCATTTTTGTTAGTCTCTTTTTACTTGCTCATTTGTGTGGTTTTATCTTTTGTGTTTAAATTTTTATAAATATTCATTTTATACTCTGTGTCTGATAATTCCAGTATCTGAAATCATTAGGACTCTTCATCTGTTGCTTGTTGTTTCTGCTTACTCTTACTCATGGTTGCTTGTGTATATCTTTGTTTTTTTAAATAATGTATTTAATTATTAATAATGTATTAATTTATAATAGTAAATAATGTAGTAAATATTTTATATATTTGACCTGACAGTGATCTGCCACCAACTTTCTTATAAACTACTTATGATCTATTGTGTTTTCTTGGGGGGGCGTGAGAGGATAAAAATCATGCATATTGGATTAGAGTTGACAAATACTGAGTTATAATTATTCCTTCTGTAAGGAATTTCCTCAAATTCCTTACCATGATCAAATGCTTTTAAAACCACGAAACAATGTTAAAACAACCATGGAACCAGAATATTTGCCAACCGTAAACAAAGTCAATTAGTAAAATTTTATTGTATATTATGAGGTAGGATTTTGGGTCACATCTTAGGAGGCTGCTTATTGAAGATTATCAATTATTGAAGGTATTGTCTTTTCTGTGATTTTCTGTTCCACGCTGTGCATTAATCTATCAGTGCAGGAGCTTAAAGGAAATGCTTTTTCTCTAGAGATTTTTTAAATATTGCTTTTATAAGCCAGGGGTTTCTTGCACCTGGGACCACCTGAGCTCCCATCTAGGATGCCTGGCTTTAATGCTGGAGGCTTTTCTACTGCTACACACAGCCAGATCCTTGTTTATTAGAGTGGATATGGAGGAATGACTTTAGCTAAGTATGAAATGGTTTATACCTAAGGAAAGGAGATCAAAATGCAAAGAAAACATCAGGGTGGAGAGGAGAGGATCAAAAAGTCTAACTGGGAGTTAATTACAAACGTTGGAGATAAAAATAGATCTTCAAGCCGACTTGGATAATTTCCCACTATGGACACATTCTCTGGCATGTGGCCTCTTAGTCAAGCATAAGACACGGGCAAGAATCTCCAGGGAGCCGTTTCTGTCCAAGTGCTCCATGTGACTGTGAGTACTGATCAAGGTCAACACCCTCAGGACGTCGCAGGTAGGTCCTCCAGGGTTGTTGACATCCTGCGGGGAGTGACGATCAAGTCACGCAGTTTGATTCTAGAAGAAAAAAGTGTGGTGATGTGATGGGAGTTGTAACTGTGTCAAACAGATGATAAGTTTGGGGGTTTTAAAAAGTTTGGGGGTATGACGTAGTTTTTGCAAACCTCAGCATGGGGGGCAGGAGGTTGAATTTTCTTTGCTGTGATTCCCCTCGCTATTTTTCTGGAGGGTAAGATTTGCCTCTTATTTTAAAAGAAGACAGTTTGGCAATAAGGAAAGATTTCAGAGGGTGATTTGAAGTCCCCAAACTGATGACCAAAGACGTTTTAAACGTCGGACACAGCAGCGACCCCTTCGCAGCACCAGACAGACCTTCGCCGAGTGTGTCCTCACGCCGGGCTTCGGCGTGGAGTGAGAGGGGAGTGTCAGAGGTCGGCCACAGCCCTCCCCGGTGTCCGGCGCCCGGGCCAGAGCCGCTTTCCGCGCGGGCGCGAGCGGATGCTCGCGGCGTAGTGCGCAGGCGCGGGGCGAGGGTTGGGGTGCCCGCGGGCGCCGGAGCGAGGTGGGCGCGCCTCGCCCTCCGCCGGCCCTCGGAGCAGCTGCGGTCCTGCCTGCGCGCCCCACGGGAGACGGGGGCGGGGCGGTCCGCCCGTGGGTTTTCCGCAGCTTTCTCGCCCCGCCCCCAACTCGTACCCGGAGGCGCCTCACCGCGAGCGGTCGGAGTACCCGCCTGCCCGTGCGTGCTGCGGCGGCTGGAGCCCTCCGGTGGTCCTCCTCTCTGGAGCTGTTTTCCGGGGTGGGGGGCTCCCTTCCCACTGCTGTGGCAACCCTTACAAAGGATGGGAGTGCAGAGGCGGAAGTCACCATTAATTTACAATGTAGGGCAGGAATCAGAATGCCACCCCTGCTTATCCACTTTACAGATATGTGATCTTAGACAAGTTATTTACGCTTTTTTTTTAGCCACCTTTTTAAATATGGGTACACATTGTAGAATCTGATACAGTAACCTCTGTCGATCTTGTCTTTCCTCCACTGCGGTAAAGGCCTTCCTTACCCACGCTTAGCCCATTGAAATGGCCATTCAACCAGCAATTCTAGATAGTGTCTTCCCATAAAATGTATCCTGTCCACTACTGCCAGATTATTCTTAAAGATAAGGTTAGTCATTTCTCCCCACCCCCATCTCTGACTAATAAACATTATTAGAAAATGACCTCTGTCTTTCCAACTTTATCTCACCCTATTCCTTGCTACATTCCTTGCTGATTGTACCATTTTCTGGCCTTCGTACCTTTATGCTATTCTCCACTACAGTTACTCTTTCCAAATTTCTGATAAAAACCCTACCCATCCCGCATAGCCAGCTCAAATGTCACCTCCTCCGGGAAGCTACTCATGATTTTCCCAATGTCCTTGTTCTCTGAGACCTAAGCCTTTTGTCACAGTACCTGACACATTATCTTGTATTGCACTTGGGCATCTAAGTTGTTCTTTTTATTTATCTTTTCGAATCACACATTTTAAATTCCTTGAGAGCAGGAATCATGCCTTTTTCATCATAAAAATAAGGGGGAGAAGGGTTTAGATTCTGATCATTTACCTTTCGATTCAAACGTTCAAAAAAACGTTTCCTCTGAAAGTGCTATTTTGAGATTGATAACTACAAATTAATTGTAAAGGAGAGTAAAGGACCTGGTTCCTCAGGCCCCCACTCTGTCTGCAGGGTGAGGTGCTTTCATATGTGTCCTTTCATTTCTCCACAACAATCTGGGGAGTAGGTGATCCCCACTTACTGATGAGGATACAGGGAAGACAGCTATAGGGACAGAAAACTTAAAATAAAATATATATATATATATTTTTTTTTGCATGAAAAATTTCCAAGTCTTCATTGATAATAGGTGAAATGCTTTAATGAAGCTGGTTTGGGAACAGGATAGTGAAGGAAAGGTGCTCATTTGGGTACCGTAAGAAGACTGGTTTCCGGGATAGGATGAACAAATGATTCTCAGCTGATAGCAGGAAGAAGCTTCCCTGGGTATCAAAATAATTTTGGGCTGGAACAAAGGCTTTGTTCCAAGACAAGACGTTTCAAAACAAGATGGTACCTTCTCTTGATTTAATTTCCTTTATTTTTAAAATTCAGTCAACATCAAAGGAAATGTGGGTCTTTTCAGTTTCTAAAAGGAAGACTGCTTTAGAAACAAAGATGAGAGGTATTAAGATGAGGACCAAGAAAAATAAACAGTACAATGTGCTGCTAGAAAAAAAACTAGGAAAACAGCAAAAATAAGGGGGAAGTCAAAGGTAATCACAAAAAATGGAGATGGATAGAATGACAAGGTTAATTGGGAAGGTCTGGTGAGGGGAAGGCTTAATGTAAAATTTATCTTAGAAATTATTAAAAGATTTAAAGATGTAATTGAAAGGTCCTACTAAAGCAAAAGAGAAATTTAAAATAATTTTGATTAAAAAAGGAAATATACTGTAAAATATTTATTTCATAAAAATAATTTTATACTCTATACAGAATCAATAAAAAGTACAACAAATTATTTCCGCATCTTTGCAAAACTGCATACAATACAACTTGCAAACATGGTCCAGCATTCTACAAATATGGCCACAAGTTAAGATTCGAACTTATTACCGTCTTAGATAAATAAAGGCTCCAGTTGTGTGCCACAAACATCAAATTAAATTCCAGGGAAATAGTGCTTTGGTAATGTGAACAATTTGATTGTACCATAGTCTATTTTATTAAAAAAATTAAATAAAATGCCTCAAACACCAATTTTCTACTTGTTTCTGAGTAAATAATTCCCTATGTAGCAAAAAAATAAAATAAAATTAGGGGCTGCTACTTTGATGACATCACTTCCTCTTCTCCTCCTTAAATGTTCTTTTCCTTTCTCTACATCCAAAAAGAGATTGAATAGAAAAGGAACTACTCATATCCTTTTCATTTGATTCCAAAGTTCCTGCTTAACCCAAATAAATGTCAGTTTTGTAATCCTGACACTATTATTCACACTCTTATCTGTGTGTTTCTAAAAAAGTTAACACACCAGTTAAAAGCAGCTACCTAGATTCTTTCCAAAGTAAGGCAACAAAGTTGGCTTTAAAATAGTTTTCATGTCTCACATTCTAGCAGCCACTTAGTAGGCTGGTTTGAGGATTAAGCATATACAGAATAATATTTTTCAAGTAACTTGGGAGTGGAATCACTAGCAATTGTTCTTTTAAGCAAATATACAAGACGATCCAACCTTAGAAATAAAGGCAGATTTATTGTACAAAATGCAGGAATCAAATCTATCCTGGTTCCTGTCCTACTGATAATCAAAAAGAGGCTCAGTTTGTGAAAAAGTTCTTGGAATAATCCAACTCCTAATGATGTCTTTATCTTGGATAAGAACAGCAAATAATATAAAAGCTATAAATGGCGATAAAGTTATTTTAAAAAAAGACTTTTTCATTTTATTTTAGAAATAAAAGGGAATGCAAATACAAAATGGGGTAGTTGTCTTTACCCATATTCTAACTTTTCATCATGGAATTAATAGTCTCTCATACTAAAGAATAAAAGACAAGGAAACCTAGCTCGAGTTTTCTGATTAGGTCTCTTCATTTATATTATTATTAGTAGGGCCTCAAAACTTGCCTTATTTTCTAACTAAATGAGCTTCTCTGGGAAGCACATGAATAATGCAAAACTGTACTTCTTAAAAATCTACATAAATACAGAATTGTCAAGATGGGCACTGAGTTCATACAATGAACCTTTGAAGATAACTTAATATTAGAAAAGACACACACTCCGTATTGGACAGAACACCAGACCAGAGCAGATACTGCCAGTGTTAGAACAGCTTTCATCTGTGAAACACAAATGCACATGAATAACACCAAAATAAGAAGTTGAACATATTTTGATCCTGACCTGTAACATCTTGTGGCCCCTGTGAAGCCCTGGTCCCACCAGGCCAACCTTCTAGCGAATCAGATGTGGAAGTACTATCGCACACCAAACTCACTTGCTATCAAGTATACAACGCCATGCGCTGCTTGATTGTTCTTACTTAATTTTCAAAGTCAAATTCACTTTTGAATCAGAAAAGTTGTCCTTAAATAATCCACGAAATAAACTTGAGTCTGGCTCCTCTGAACAGTATTATGTTACTATAGGAACAAAGATACAGTCAGTTGACTGCTTTGAAGCCATGAAATACACATTCTTAAATATATGTCTACACCTTAAAAAATTAAATTATCAAGGACGGTTGCTGTACTGAGTTCTTGCTATAAGAAGAAGGTCGTCAGCAGTGTATCATGAAGTAGTTCCTTCAGAACTTGATTCCGGATCTTCTTCTTCTTTCTATATTTCTTCGTGATAGTGACCGTACCATTAGCCAGGAAAACCAAAGCGATGAGTGCAAAATAACCAGCATAGATGAGGAACTGAAGAAAGGGAAAGAACTAATTTATAGAATTATCAATTAGAAAATGGGCTGCTTTGTTATATATATGTAAATATACTCTATAATTAAAGGTATGTTGTTTCTAAATAAAAGTTCAGAAAACACTGTATGCTTACCCAGTATGTCAGGCACTGAAGATACAAAGAGGCAGCACAGTGTGGTGGTACCAGAGCCTGGACGCCTGAGTGGGGGTCCGACTACATCCCTTACCGGCTGTGGGACCTTGACTGAGATACTTAACCGAAGGGCCTTGTCTTGATTTACAAAATGGAATTCATAATATTCCCTACTTTGCGGGCTGTCAGGAATGGATGATATCATGTCTGTGAATGTTTATAGCATAATGCCGCTGCCGTTAATCCTGTTGTTATTTTTGCTGCTGTAGTTGCTATCACTGAATCATGGTCTCTACCCTCAAGCTGACAGGGCGGTATGACTAACAGGCCAGGTTCTGAAGATGAAGAATTTTTATTCTTGCCCAGAAGAGGGCAGTAGAAGGCCAACTATATTCCGTCATAGGATTACTTTACATAAGAATCTTCTCTAAGCCAACTTTTTAATGTGACATAGTTTATCAACATATTCATGATCATATTCTTCTTTAAAAAAATAACTTACTAAATACTTATAAGCTGGTTCATGGGTACAGTACAAGAGTCACTAAGGCTTTGAGCCAGGTTTTAAAAATTTGGATACATGTAGTTATAGGAAACCTATTAATCATGGCAGAGTTTCAGCAGAGTCCACAAAATTCTAGTATTCCATATGTTTAAGTGCACCATTCTTATAGCAAGATGAAAAGCACTTAGTTTTTCTCCTACCCTCTATCCCAAATGTAAGCACCAAACCCTCCCTTGGGAGGTCTTGAGGTTTACTACTGGTAGTAACTGGGAATCATATGGATAGTAATAAGCTCCCACCCCTCTGCCTCCCCCACCCCCACCTTTTCGAGGTAGCAAAGTGCAGTGGGAGACAGTAGGCTTTCAAGTTAGATGCTGGTTTAAATCCTGGCTGTGCGCACTATTGTTGACTGTGTGACCTTAAACAACGTAACATTCTTTAACTCTCAGAGTTATTTTCTCCATGTCTAATCCTGACAACTCCGCAAAAATCTATACAAAGTACCTGGCACATAGAAAGCCCTCAAAGCACACTACCTATTATCATCATTTCTTTTAGATCTCTTCAGTAAAACAAATTAATTACTGCTGATGAGTTGTTAGGTCTTTGAAGTCTAAGAAAACTAGTAAATATGGAGGGAACTGGGCCAGGTATGGAGATGGGGTAGGCCCTTTTTGATTCAATTGCTCATTTTACCAAAGTACAGAGCAAACCCTACTACAGACTCACAATGCGTGAGGCATGTACAACCGTACAATTTCTGAATGAAGGAAAGCATTCACATTGTCTGGGTGTTTGTGTAGGTGTTTTCTCAGTAGGCCATGTGATAAGAATCATAATGCTAGTCATCAACAGCAAGTCATGACCTTGGTATTTGGGTGAGGGGGAGTCTGAAACGAAGAAGGGAGGAGACGGAGAGAGGGCATTGAGATAAAGTAGGGTATCTCAAACATGGGATATAGTAGTCCAGGCACAGAATTAAAAATGGACAAGGAAGCAGAGGGTTTGGCCTAGAAGAAACAATATTCCCTCTCAGCTTCACTGGGCTGGTCAGTTACTTTAAAAGACGATGGTCCCAACATGCTCCAGGTAGCAAAGAACTACAGACAGGGGATGGCTGAAGAAAGGAGGGGCACTTTTTATTTTATATCTGTTTATATTTGAATTTGTTTTCATTAGATATGCTCCACTCTGTCATCCTGATCAAGCCATAACATCTTCAGTACCAAAACCAATCTTACCTGAGTGGTAATTTCTAAGCCAAGGCCGCTGGCATCTACCACGATGAGAGTGAGCAGCGTCTGCAGAGCCAGAGCAATGAAGGTGTTTACACCAAACACTAGGGCGTAGCGTTCCATGCTGAGGTTCGCAGCTATCTGAAAACTTAAAAAAGAAGGAAATGAATAGACAAGAATTTCTTCCTGGGCATTATAACTTTTACTTTAAATGTGAAGAGTACCCCTTCTTTCTGCTGTCAATTCCCTTCCCAACCAAGTGAAAAGTGTTTTATTGCTAAATAATGTAAATCTCATGCAAACATCTGGAAATAGCAGGAATATGTAAACAACAAAATAAATAAACCTTGCCTAAATGTTCCTCAGGAGAAAACAAATAATATAATGCTTCCTCGCATTTGCCTCTTTTAACTAGAAGATTTAATTTCTTTATAAAGAAACCAAAAAGTTTTTCCCATCACAACTTTTCCTAATGCCTTTGAAATTAAAATACGTACGTTGCTATAGTGATGAGTAACATGTAGATGATTCTGAAGACAACATAGGACGCGTAGCACACCCAAATGTTCCCCACGGTGTCCATGATGTACACGGAGGCAGCGATCAAGAGAGAAAACAGAGCCAATGTCATTTCTCCCCAAGTTGACCAGGATATTTTAATGTAACCAACTGCAAATACAGCAACAGCACCTATAAAACAAAAAGTAATCTGGGTATTTTGCTAAATAAATACTACTTCAATAGTTAAAAAGTCAGCTTAAATGATTACATTTTAAAAGCTTTAACTTACAAAGAGGGTAGCTCACGATTACAGAGGGTCTTTAAAGTCAGGCAGAGATTTTGGATTTAATTGAATAAATAACAAAGAACCAGTGAGATGGCGAGAGATTAAATTAGGGCAGTCTGCAAAGAGATGGAAGTGAGGGGCACAGACCTGGGGTGTTGCCAAGGCAAAGGTCATCAAATTAGAAAGGGACAATAGAATGGTCAATGACACAGGCTCCGAGGTCACATCTTGACTTTAATACTTACTATCTGTATGACCTTGACGAGTTATTAACATATCTGTCCCAAGTTTCCTTAACTGTAAAATGGGGATACTAATCGTACCTATCTTAGGAATTTTGTGAGGACAGATTTAACATACATTAAGCCCTTTGATTAGCACTTAGCATGTGTTAAAACGACATATAATAGCTACTGTTATTGGATATTGCTACTCAGATCTATATTAGGTGGCAAAAGCACCAAGAAATCAGCTTCACTCTCAGCTTCACTGGGCTGGTCAGTTACTTTAAAAGACGAGGGAATAATGGAGACCTGGACATGAAAACAATTTTGAAATCATGATATTAGGTTTCCCAGAGGTTATACAGAATTCAGGTTAGCCAGAGTTTCTACCACTTGAGCGCTTCCTCCTAAATTATAAAACCAGAGCTCAAAATAAGGAATCTTGGGATCACTTCAAATTTGGGAGGGGAGAAAAAACCTGACTGTGACAGCCTTCACCCCCGCAGCCCCCGCCGCCCGCTGCCACCTGGCCTCACTTACCCAGTAAGGTGGACACGGCCTCCACGCCGCCGTTATAGACAGAAGCATGGCGAGAGGGCATCACCTGCTCCCACAGGCCCTGTGTGTAGTTCACAACCAGGAAATAGCCGCAGGTGGAGAGGGCCCACCACACCGACCAGCAGAGCAGAGGGCGACAGGAGTAGCACGTCAGGAAGTCATCCCACAGCACCTTCAGCACCAGAAAGCGGTCTGGCTTCAGTTCCTACACAGCAGAAGGGACAGCTCCAACGTCATGACGCAACTGCACAGGAGGCAACTGTACAGAACTATGGCCAATATGTATTTAAAGTACACATGTATATACAGATTAATCTTAGCTAAAGCCATTTTAACACATTCAAAACTGACCTTTTAAAAGGTTCTTATTCTTTTTTCTACTACATGAGATCTATCAAATGACCGTACTTTCCCTCCCTCATCAACTCTTTGTTAGTTTTCCAACATCATCTAACAAATTACAAAGGAATCAGCATTTCATCTCTACCCTGGTAACTCAGACAGAAGCTGCCCATATGTGCCTTAATAATCAAAGTGAGTTTCATGATAAGTGTCACCCCCTGGGATGATAACCTAACAACTAGTAACTAGTGGTACAGTAAGAGGGTAGGCAAAGTAGATTGATTTTCAATGAGGACATCAGATGTCACATTGAAGCGATTTGGCTTAACTCCAGGTGGAAAGGCAAAGACTATTCATGTTGGTCCTTTACTCTCATCCAACTTACAAAGCTTATGGAGCTCAGTTTTATGCCTGACAGAGCCCACCTACAAAGCGGGAATGTTAATACGCATATTTCCAAACACATCCCAGGAAAGCTAAGACTAATTCCGTATGTTTAGATGGAATCTTGTTCCTCACAGCTTATAACCTCATAGAAAACAAGTTTTTATTTTTTTAAAAAAGGTAAATGGGAGAGGCAATGAATCTTCCTGGCTAGAGAGACGGATGGATGAATTATTTTGATATTAAAACTTTCTTCTAAAAGACAATTTTATAGTCACATTTCTAATACTTATTTTAGCATCTTAAATTTCCTCTTTTGATTCTCTTTGTATTATTCATTACTACTCCACTTCAGCCAAGCATCATTTGAAATTCAATAAATATCTGATATCATTTCCAGCACAGAATAGGAAGGTAACTCCTATCCTTAAATACTTTGGGCTTCAATTCAGAAATTGGAAGTAGACATTCTTCATTTATCGGAATCATTTCATCTATTCATTTACCAAAATTTTCTGAGTGCTTTCTTTGAATGCCAAGTTCTGGGGATTGAAAGTTGAAGAAAAGACAGCCTTTGCTGTAACTTCTAAGACATTTCTGACACAAGCAATATAATGTTGTGTTAGTCTGACCTTGAATGTCATTCTCTCTAGGGGAAAATGTCATCCCTAATTTAAATCAACCTTATCTTGAATCAATGAATGAATGGACCGACCAACAAACTTGGGATAAAACCTGAATCCAAATGAATACAAGGCCCAGCAAGAGGGGGTTTCCTGTCTGCTTTTTCACCACTGGTCTGGTCCCCAGAGTAGCCACCCCAAGACATTGAAGGCTGAACTTACCGGTTCCTCCATGGGTGTCTCCTCCACATTTAGAGGGATTTTTGACTCAACATCCTCCCACCTGGGAAGGTGATTTGAAGCTGTAGTGTCAGTAACAATGCCGCCATTTTGTACCTTGATACCATTCACTTCCTGGCAGATGGAATGAACATGGAAAAAAAGGCTCTTCTGTGGCATAGGAAGAAACCAGGCCACGGCGAAAGCCACAGAGACAGAGGTAAGAGAGATGACGTTAAGGCTGAACAGGGACCAGTCTGCCACTGAGACGAGGATCTGCCCTACGACAGAGCCCACCGTGAAGCCCAGCAAGGTGGCACTTCGACAGTAGCTTGTGACTTTCTGGTACAGGCTCACGTCCACCACACTGTACACATAAGAGTAGTAGGCAATTTCTGTGGCTGTGACAATGCCATAGAAGAATTCCAGGAACTGAATGGCCAGCAGTCCCTGGGCATAGAGCAGCATAAACCATGTCACAATAAGGCTGAGCCCCTGCAGCAGAATCACAGGTTTGTAACGGAGGTAGTCTGTGGCAAGAAACACAGGAAACAGCAGCACCAGGTAAGAATAAGTCCACACTGGATAAATTTCATTGAAGACCTGACAGTAAAAGAAGGATAAAAACCCATTAGTGACATCAAAGGACCTGGAATATTCATAGCAATTCATTCTTATTAAACAACCTACCAACACTTCAAATACCTCATCCTAATCAAACCAAAGAAATCTCGACAGCAATTCTGATAATTGTTTAGAATATACTTCCCTATTTCCACCCCATCATCTTTTTCTTAAAATCTTCCCCATTCATCAAGGCCTAGTTCAAAGCCTTCCTCTTGCTGGAACACCGCCAGTCGCAACATTCAAAGCTCGCTGCTTTGTATGCATCAGTCTCCCCAGTGACCTCAGAGCACTGGTTCTCTTAACCAAGGCTGGACATTTCCCAAGGAGCTTTAAACATTTTGGATTCCCAGCCATGAACATTTTTAAAAAGCTCCCAGGAGATTTTAATGTGAGCCGGAGTTGAGAACCATTGCCTCATAGGTTCTTTGAAGGTGGACTCACCTGCACAACCTAATAGCATACTGTTTAGAAGATACTGGGATCAATAAACATTTTGGAGTCATTGTCAGTTCTTACTTCTAGCCACAGGATAGGGAACCTTGATGCTACTGTTTGTTTAGGACTGATCTGACTGATTTTAAGTTTCATTTCTTTGGTGGTACAGGAATTAGTAAAGGCAGTAAATCTGTCTGCACTTTGACAGTATAACTACCTATAGGTGGTAGGATTATAGGCAACTTTGATGTCCTTTTTGCTTTTATTTAATATGAAAAAAGTGTTGCTGTTTTCTTTTTAAAGTTTTTTTTAAATTGGGATACAGTAGAACTACTATAAGGAGGAAGCAAGAGAATCAAACTGTTAAATCAGGCTACATTCAGACACTATAATATTCTGATCGGCCCTACAGACAGAACAAAGAAAGATTTTGGCTGAGATTGCTAACAACCCATTTCCCCACACCATGAAGGGGAAACAGAAAAACAGCCATTGAGAAAACCCAGAGTCTTTTAAGGGCCTGCCCTACAGAAAATCATTCTTCCCTATGGCTAAAACCATGGGAACCTATGGCTTAAAGGCTGGGAGCTGCCAGCAGGCCTTTCAGCTCCGTAGCCTTCCCTTGCCATGCTGCATACTCTTCCCCTTCCTCACTGTGTGCCCATATCAAAGGAAAACCGGCAAACGAAATCTTTAAACTGTAACACACAGGAACTGGAGCATAATATGTAAACCGAATCCCCCCGGAACACTGGGGTCCCCTCAGTGCCTCTACTCTGTCTCACTGTCCTCGTTCTCTATTGTCTCCGTCCCTTTTTCTCTCTCTTAGGCTCTCTCACTCTGCCTCCGACAGGAGACCTCACTCTGTAGAGTGTTGCCCCTTTTTAAATAAACTTTCTTTTTGACTCTAACTTTGCCGTGTGTTTGAATTCTTTCTACACTCTCCGCCAAGAACCCTCTTCTCTCTTAGTGCAGGGCTTGGTCTCCTCCCCACTCGGGGGAATTTGCCCTGTCCTGCATCAGGAATAATCTTTAAAATAAGCTTTGAACCATTTAAGACCCAAGCTAGAATTTCAGTTCCATCACTTGCTGTGTGATCCTAGGAAGTTTTACTGTGGTTACCGCAGCGTAAGATGCCTCTCAAAAACCAGAGGAAGGGGAACCTAGACATGAAGGTCAGAAGACCAAAGGCTTCCCTGCAGACTGCACAGCTAGGTTCCATTAACAGCTTCCCACTCCTTTTTTGCCTATAGTTTTACAGATATTCTTCACAGTTTTAAGTTTGAAAGTGCCTCCTTTGACTCACCTTCCCCAACATGTTTTTCCCAACCAAACACCACCACAGAGCTATTAACCATCACACCTTTCCTTTAAAATACCCTCTCTCACTCCCTCCTTCAATACCCCATCTTCGCTTGTTTTCTGCCCCAGCCCTCGGACTTCGGTTCACTTCATCACTGCAGTAACACGGTCTGTTCCGAGACATGTTACACGCCTTTCAATGACAGCTGTCCCCAAACGATGAACTGTCACGTTTTCATTACATAAACTGCATCCTTTCAATTACCAGTTTAAAGTGTTTATGCTTATAGGTCTGTTTCTACTTCTAATGCAAAACCACAATTTTGATAATGAAGATAAGGAAAAGTCACATTGCCAGCCTTGCAATGCCAAGTGGAAACAAAAATAAAGGCAAGAAGGGGAAAGACCAGATGAGTTCCTTTTTACTTCTAAATAAATCAGACTTTTTCCCTGAGAGAGAGCAACCCAAGATGAATGTCCCTCTCATGACATTATCAGCATTATAAGAGCAAATCTCTACTGAGTAGCTAGCTGCGCACTGTGCTAGTCACCTTACCTGACCTCATTTAATCCAAACGACCCTAAGAGGAAAATGCTTTTATCATCTCTATTTTACAACTGAGGAAACTTGGCTTTAGAGAAAGGGTAAGTAAATTGTCCAAAGTTACACAGCTAGTAATTGGTAGCGCTGAACCCAGATATTCTGAATCCACCACACTTAAATGCCTCATTTCTTCAATCAGAAAAATATTATTGATTACATACTATATTCCAGGATTTTTTGTAATGCCTAGAACAGCTTTTTCAACCTGCACTGAGGTGCTTTTACAGGGCATTCATGAAGAGAAAAAGACCACACCATCTCCAGAGCTTGCCATTACCTCCAAGGAGAAGCTGTTACACCTTAAAGTGCTTCTTTGATGGATACTTTGAATCTTGAATGCAAAAATGTACGAATTATAGATTCCTTGTCCAGACCCTGGTCAACGCCTCTTATCTCAGGTAAGATGTGTCATGTGAGCAAAGGGAATTGATTTTAAGGTACCTTTCTACAGCACAGACCAGAGATTGATTGTGCTTTACTGAGATTCAAAAAGTCAAGGGGAAACAGATATTCAGTTTTAATTTCTAATTCAGATTTTTAGAATCAGGTTTCAATTAAACAACTAATTAATAAGCACTTATTTGCATAACACTGTTTTAAAGTTGGAGATTAGGAAACACACACACACACACACACACACACACACACACACACACACGAATAAAACGAAGCCTCAGTTCTCCAGGAGTTCTGAGCCTACTGAGAGATACACATACATACATTATTGTTCAGTGAGATAGGAAATATGGGGTTGCTTCTGTGAGATGGACCCTGAAGAATGTGAAAGTTAGAGGCCAACAGAAAGATATCAACAGGTATGTAGGGGAAGATTACTCCAAGCAGAGATCATATCTTCAAGCACTGGATATGCTGGACTTGCAGCTAGCTGTGAGGTAACGTGGATGGAGCTTGGGCAAGTGGAAGGGAAGGGGAAGAAGGACGTAGTTAGTCGGAGACGGGCTGCTATGGAGGTGAGAGCCAAATTCTGTGAGGCTCTGAGTATCAGGCAGAACAAGTGGAATGATTTTTTTAATTAAAGAAAGGTAGTGAATGCCAAATCACATGCTAAAAAAGATGAAAGGATAAAGAAGTTTTTGGAAATAGAGCTCTATTTTATTAAAAGTTTGGCATTCAACTATTGGAATGCAGTCGAATTTTAACCTGTTTTAAAACTTTTTAAATGGTACCTAAAACAGGTTAAGATTTTTCTTGATATCTAAGAAAAAAATCTTTTGAGAGGGGAAAGATGAGGAAATTCCGTCCTTTCTTTCCTCCTTTTGCCTTTGGACAGTTCACAATAGGTCTATTTAAGAAGATCCAGCTTGGCTCTTCTAAAGTCTTCTAGGGGGAAATACGAACTTCAACACAAACATCACTAACAATGATTAGACAACTGCTTTGCCTAAAAAATCATGTAATATTTTTTAAATTAACTAGCCATTGGTGAAAGCAAGCACTCAGTAAGGAAGCAGAACAATTGTTCTACTTATTTCAGTTATTAGATATTCAAAAAATCCAGGATTCTGGGGAGGGTGAGCTAAGCTACACTGTCCATAACCAACAAACTCAGCAGTGAATCCGAAGTCCTCAGAGACAAATGACAACTCTTTCCAGACACTAGCTTTCTCTTCAAACCCTGCCTGCTTCCTCATCTATTTTGCAATAATAGAAGTGTGTTATGTTTTTGTTACACGGTCAGCAAAATATTTACTGGGCTTGGCACCCCTGCTTTATTCCTATGCCCCCTGAACATATTTCACTCACCCTAGAAAGCTCTCTTGTAAGGCAGGGCACAGGATGGCACATCGCAGAGCAACTCTCTGCCCAGGGCACGTGACAAAACAGATCAGCTTTCAAACATCAACACTGGGAGAATGTTTCTTCCCCGTGGCACTTCTTGTCAGGCAAGGTGCACAAACTGATCACATGGTAGTTCACATGAAACTTTAATTGTTAGCAGCTCACCAGCATATCATTTCTGCTGTAGTGGCTACACCTCAGACTCAGTAGTAGTTGTGGGTGTACAGGATCATTCTCATATTTACTGCAGTAATTTTCTTCTTGTAAAATCATTCTGTTCACAAGAGTTGGAGCTTTCTATTTTATTTTTTAACCGATATTAAAATTCAACCAGGTAATGAATAACTGTTATAGTCCCTTGTGGAGTGGTGCATAAGACTGAGAAACAGAAGATCCGAGTTGGGTACAAGTGAGTGATGCTTGCTAGAGATGAGACAATATGAGAAACTCAAATGAAACCTTCAATCCAGGATTCAACACTGACTTTCAATTTCCTCTTAAGCTCTTGAAAATGGAGGAGCAATGCAACAACAAAGTAGGCTAAGAGTAATTATATCCTACTCTGACCAGTTAAGCAGGGATACCCGAGTGGCTACTCAAAAGAGGTGACTACTAACCAGAGAAAGAAGAGTAAGGTTTAGATGGGAGTATTTCCCACCAACAGTGGGGGGTGGAGCTCAGGGTGGGAGAAGTAGGCATAGGAAAAAAGGACCGGCTAACAAGTGCCCACTCAGCTTTCACCCTGTGTAGTGTTCCAGAAAGGAGTACCTGACCTCAGCGCTCATGCTTTGTAGAGTTCAAGGGAGAGGACGTTGAACCTGCTTTATTTTGGTTTTGTGGGGGCATCTTGAGTATAATTCCTCAAAAACCAAGCGTTGAGATTGACCATACACATTTTTAAAGTACACCATGCACTTTTGAAGTATTTTACTTACAAACCCTGATCTAGGGAAAATCAATTAGCAAGTTCTTGACCAGAGTCTACTCGCTCTCAATTACTCTGAACATCACAGAGGGACAGAAGCTTTTGAGAGATCTCACCATGTTGTTGACAAGCAAAACTAACGTCTGTGAAGCAACAATTCACAGTGCAAGGAAACCTATAATTAAGTGCCAATTCTGCGATACCATCTAGGTATCTGCTTTTATTCTAGGAGGCGGGGTGGGCGCGAGGGGCAGCAGATCCCCGGACAACTGAAATGAAGACAAATTAAGGTGATGGGTCTTTGTTGTCCTCTACTGTCCTTATTTGAACAGGTCCATGCCCTCAAAGGCAAACGAAGTAACGTACGGGAAGGGAGTGGGTAGGGTGCATCAGGGCGAGGGCAGAGCCTTTCAGAAAAGCAGGGGTAATTCAGCATCTGGTTCCCTACTTCCAACAACAAATATTTACTCAACCACGGCCATGTCCAAAGTACAGCGGGCTGTTTCCACTTTTTTCATCCAAATACGTCCCTTTCCCCCGAGCCCTCCGCAGGAGAAGCGCCCTATACACCCAACCGACAGAAAAACAGCGTGAACTGATGCAGCGCACAGCACGGAGCCCCCTCCGGACCGGGAAAAGTCACGGATGTCTGCCCAGAGTGGCTCCCGCGGCAGGAAAGCCCTCCCCGGCCCTCGTCCTTTCCTTAACCGAATCCCCTCCGCACGCTCCCCTCCCGCGCCCGCTCCCGCGCCCCGGGGCCCGGGCCCGGCCGCCGCGCGTACCTCCCTCTCCGTCAGGTTCTTGTCCGGCCCCAGCAGGTAGGGGGTCAGGAAGGGCTCGGACGGCCGGAGGCTGGAGAAGAAGCCATAGGCGCAGAGCAGCGCCGTGGACAAAACCCAGCACTCGCGGGGGACCCGGGCCGTCCGCAGGAGCCTCGTGGCCGCCTGCCGCCGGGACACGGGGCGGGGCGCATCCATCCGGGCCGTGAGGGACAGGGGCCCAGCCCGGCCCCTTCTGGCTCCTCCGCCAACTGTGGTGCGGTTCAAGCGTTGCCACAGCGCGAGATCCGTCCCTACGCGTGGCGTCCCCTTCTCGCAGGGACAGGCCGCCCAGGTGGCCTACCGGCCTCCTCCGCTTAGATGCCTCACATCTCCACTCCCCACGCGGGCTCGAAAAGGACACATGCCTTGAGGCCCACCCCCCACCCCCCCGCCGCCGCCGCCGCCTTCCGGCGCACAGCCAATCACAGCAGACGCCGGCAGGGTGGCCTCTCTCCCATTGGTCGGCGGCGGCACGCCGAGCGCTGACGTCCTCCGGCGCGGGCGCGGAGGACGAGGGCAGGACCCGGTCCGAGCACTGGCGTGAGGCGGCCGCCCGGGTCTGTCAGGCGGGCCACCACTGGCTGCGGCCGCCGTGGGCTCGGTGCTGCCGCTCACCTGAGGGGCGTGCGCCCCGTGGGTGTAATCCCCACAGAAAGGAAGGAGCCGTCCCTCACAGAGGCCATCTCTCATTCTCAGTCACCGTCCCTCTGGGCGTCCATTCAGATTCTCCTTCCCCGAGAGACTCAGTGGACAAAGCCGGGGAAAGGTTTAACCTTGGGGCGGGCGGATGCTTAACCTCTCCTTCAGCAGCTGTCATGTTTTAAATTGTATTGAGAGGCCACGGGAAGACACCAGAGGACTTAGAGCGTTTGCCCAGAGACTGAACAGAAAGAAGCAAAGTACGTAAAATAGTGTGAGAAGAACAAGTTAGTGAGTCACTCAGCAGAAGGGCTGTAATGGAGTCCTAATTAAAGGGGTTTGGCTTTATTTTCTCGCTTTTTGCAAGAAGGATAGAAAGAAGAAACACATAACTGAATGATATAGCCTGTGTTTAAAAGGAAAGCGGAAAGTTCTAAGCCATTAAAGTAGTCATGAAATACTACCGGATCCCGCCGTTTAAAAGAGGGAGAAAGAGACAAAGAACTTGGCATAGTTTTCAAGGGCGAAGCATGACCAGAATCCCCGGGGCTTTCTTTCATCTCTCTGTAAGCCTCTTTCTGCCTGATCCACAGCCTGACTCTCAGTCCAGACCAAGCTGCACCATTTAAAGCAATTTTCCCAGTGCAGTATTTGCAGACATCATTACTCTAAAGGCTAAGAGAATGTGTGCTTGTATGTTTTTACGTTTTTGAAAATCTTTCCAGACTTTAATTTCTATGTGGCAATTATCAATAGGTATAACTCACAGAATAAGTCTTTAGGGTCCTCAAAAACAGGAGACTTAAGACTGAAAAGTCAGAACTTCTAATGTGCGTAATACAAGTATCTAGTCCCTCATCATGGCTACAGAGAGAACACCAGTGGTCCTCTTGACAGTTGCTTTGCATTAATATTCAGTGCTTTAGTAGAAAAGAAGGAAGGAGAAAGAAAACCTTGAGAGGCCTCAGAAAGAGAAGCCCACTTATTGCGAACAGCCTTCTGTCCCTTCCTGGAGGCTTGGAGTCCTGAGTTATGTTAACCTGTAAATCACTGGTTCTGGAACTTTTCCAGGTGTAAATCACGTAGGCACCTCAAATCCCCTTTGCGATGTTGAGCATTAACAAATAATAATTCTTGAATTGGGTAGAAACTGTGTTTTACTGTTTTCTCTAAGAGGTCAAAGTAGGTAGAATTCTAAGAACGACCTTTGACCTTGTGTAATCCCCACACCTTCGCCAGCTTGAACCCAATTTGCTGAAAGAATACAACTGTGAGTGTGACGTTATACGGTGAAAGAGGGATTGTTCAGGTGGGCCCAATCTAATCGCACCAGCCCTTTAAAAGCAGTGAATCTTTTCTCCTGGTAGCAGAAGGGGGAAATCGGCGGTGTCTGACGCTTGGCGTGCTGCTGCTGCACGGGGACGGAGTGCCATGGCTGTGAGCACCCTGCAACAGTTGAGACTGACTTGGCCGACAGCCAGCAAGGAACTGGGGTTTCAGTCCTACAACCACAAGAAACTGAATTCTGCTAACAACCTAAAGGAGTTTGGAAGTGAATTCTTCCTCACAGCCTCCAGATAAGAGCCCAGCTGACACCTTAATTTCTGCCAGTGAAACTAAGCAGAGAACCACCCAACCCCCCTCCCCTCCACTCCCGGACTTCTGGTCTACAGAACCGTGAGCTAAATTTTTATAATTTATTTTATGCCGCTATGTTTGTGGTGACTTGTTATGCAGCAATAGGAAACTAATACAGAGGTAAATAGAATATATTTTAAAAATTGAGGTAGTATTTACATACTACGAGATTATCCATTAATTGTATTTAAGTGTAGAACTCGGTGGCGTTAGTACATTCACAGCATTGCTTAAACGTCACCTCTGTCTAGTTCTAAGACATTTCGCCACCCTGAAAGGAAGCTTGTACCTGTTACGCAATCACTCCCTATTTTCCCCTTCTCCTGGCAAACACTAATGTGCTTTCTGTCTCTATGGGTTTACCTAGTTTGGATAATTTATTCAAATGGAATCGTACAATATGTGTTCTTTTTGTGGCTGCCTTATTTGATTTATCATAATATTTTTGAGGTTCATTGACATTGTAGTATGTATCAGTACTTCATTCCTTTTTATGGCTGAAGAAAATTCCATTTTGTTTATGTTTTCATCAATTGATGGACTTTTGGGTTGTTTCCCCTTTTTGACTATTGTGAATAGTGCTGCTATGAACGTTTGTGTGTAAGTATTTCTTTAAATACCTGATTTCAGATTTTTGCGTCTGTAGGAGTGGAATTGCCAGATCACTTTATAATTCTATGTCTAACTATTTGAGGAAATGCCAGCCTGTTTTGCGTGAGTCTGCACCTTTTAATAAGCCCAGCAGCAGTGGGTGGGGGTTCCAGATTCTCTCCCGTCCTTGCTGTAACGCAGGAGGTACCTGCACCTGGGGTATTCCAGAAAAACCACCAGGGAGGACTGGAGGGGTGCCACATGTCATTTATTAATCACAGGACAGGGAATCTTCAGCAGCGGCCTGTCGGAACTGCAGGAAAAGGCACCTGGCCAAAGGCAGGCAAAGTTTTTATGCCCACAAGCAGAGGGAGGGGTATCTCACTGGGAGAGAGAGAAGGCGACAGGAGCAAGATGTGCTGCTTGGTTACAGGACCAGATTCATGTCCATGGGAGCAGCAGAAAATATCCTTGGGAGCAGGCACTGCCAGAAGCTCTTTGTGTACTGCCTTCCTGGGCTGCTGGCCGGGAGACAGGCAGTCTTCTGACTATGCGGAGGGGCTGTGTTCTGAATTAACCCCACACTTATCATTCTTATTTACCTTTCTTAAACAAATATTCATTCTAGGAAGTGTGAAGTGGTATCTCACTGTGGTTTTGATTTGCATTCACCTAATGATTAATGATGTTGAGCATCTTTTTCATGTATTTGTTAGCTGTTTGTATATCTTCTTTGGAGAAATGTCTGTTGAAGTTTTTTGCCCTCTTATTAATTGGATTGTTCTTTCTGTTGTCGAGTTGTTAGAGTTCATTATATATTTGAGATACCAAAGCCTTGTCAGATTCATGACGTGCAAATTTTCTTCCTATGGGGTAAAGAGAATACTGAGGGACATGGAAACATTTCCCTCAAGAGTAATTCATGGAAACATTTCATGTATTGAGGTTAAGCTCTCATTCTTTCTAATGTTCCATTGTGTGAGTACTATAATTTATTCAACCATTTGCTAGGTATGGTCATTCACTCTTTTTAGTTTTTGGTCACTGCCAACTGCTGAAATTAACATCCTTGTATCATATATGTCTACAGGTTTTGTTTCATTTTCATGGGATTTAACCTCAGGAGTTTGTTAACCGGGTCAAAGAGTGTATGTATTTTTTTGTTTGAGTGGGCATTTATCAGTCGTTTTCCATACAAGCTCTAACTTACATTTTTACTAGCAACATATGAGAGTATTCTTTTTGGAGAATATTCTTTTTGTACTGCATCCTTGCCAAAAATAGGTATAATCAGGCTTTAAGATTTTTGCTTAAAAATAAAAAAACTAGATTCGTCTACAGCTATGCCACCCTGAACGTGTCCGATCTCTTCTGATCTTGGAAGGTAAGTAGGGTCAGGCCTGGTTAGTACTTGAATGGGCGTTAAAAAAATAAGTAAAATAAAATAAAATTTTTGCTAGTCCGATAGGTGGAAATCAGTGGTTCTAAACCTGTAAATGATTTTACTCCCACCCTCCAGCCCCCAGGATGTTTGCCAGAGTCTAGATATTTTCGATTGTCATAACTGTCAATTATGATTGGGGGTAGGTGCTACCAGTTTCCAGTTGGAAGAGCCAGGGATTCTGCTAAATATCCTGCAATACTCAAGGCAGCTCCCACAGCGAAGAGTTATCCAGCCTAGAATGCCCGTAGTCCCGAGGCTGAGAAACCCTGGTATAAAGTGATACCTCATTTTATCTTGCATTTGAAAATCTTTATGGGTGAATTTGAGCATCTTTCTATATGTTTGTCAGCTATTTGGATTTACTCTTCTGTAAATGACCCATTCAGATTCTTCGCTCATTTTTCTTTTGGTTGTCTCTCTCATCAATTTATAAGACCACTTTATATTTTATAAACCCTTTATTTGTCCTCTTCATAGAAAATTTTTTTCCAATATCTTTTATGGACTAGTTTACAGTATCTTTTGCCAAATAGTAAGATGTTACTGAAGAACATAAAACAAAGTCTGAACAAATGGTTAGATGTACTATGTCTTTGAGTAAGAAAATGTTATAAAAATGTTCCTTTCCCCAAAGTTATAACTTTAATGAAATTCCAGTTGGAATCCAATCAATATCCAATTAGGAATCCAGAACTATCTTAATGTTTACACAGAATAATAAATGTACAAAAATAACAAAATTTTGCAAACAAAGACTAGTAAGGGGGTATTTGTCTCACCAGATATCAGAACTTACTTTAAAAGCTTTAGAATCAAATCAACTTGGTGATATAATTGGAATAGACACATATATAAGTGAAACAGGCTAGAAAATCAAGAAGCAGGGCTCACATTGTGAAAATTTAATGAATGACAACTATTTTGTTCAATTAAATGAAAAAAGGATGGATAACTTAATAAATGTTACTGGCAAAACTGTTGATCCATATAAAGGAAATTAAAATTGGAACAAGCTTATACTATAAGATTGTATTTTAAGCTATGGTATAGTACAGGCAGAAAAGGAGCATTGATTCATATAGAAGTGTGTGGCATACAGAATTTTGGAACAAAAAGAAGAATTAAGATCAGCTTGTCTATGGTATTACTTTCCAGAGCAAGACTCTAAGTTACAGAGAAGTTAAGAGACAGGCAATGTGATGAAATTGGAAACATGCCTGGTGGCCCAATCTGAACTTTGTTCTACAAAAGAAATAATGGAATTCAGTAAAACATAATCATAGATTGTTAATTTTGGAAATAATATTGAAGCTAAGGCTAAGAAATGTAATCAATTTAACAAGATTATCAAGAGAGTTAGAAGCAAACTCAAAATGGTCTTTGGTTGTGTAGATGCACAGTCCAATACTAATCCATGCCATGCCGCCTTTTATCTTCTCTTCTTTCTAGGTGATTTTGCTTTTTTTGTTGTTTTGTTTATTAATTTGGCTTTTTTTTTTTAGATTCCACATGAGTAAAGTCATACAGTATTCATCTTTCTCTGTCTGACTTATTTTAACTAGCATAATACCCTCTAGGTCCATCCATGTTGTCACAAATGGCAAGATTTCTTTTTATGGCTGAATAATATTCCATCATACACACACACAGACACATATATAAACATACACATATATAATATCCATTCCAAATCTTTATCCATTTATTTACTGATGGGCATCTAGGTTGCTCCCATATCTTGGCTACTGTGAATAATGCTGCAGTAAACATAGGAGTGCATGTATCTTTTCAAATTATTGTTTTGGATTTCTTCAGATAAATACCCCGAAGGGAATTGCTGGGTCATAGAGCAGTTCTGTTTTTTGAGGAATCTCTATACTGTTTTCCATAGTGGCTGTATTAATTTTCAATCCCACTGACAGTACACGAGGATTCCTTTTTCTCCACATTTTCACCAATACTGTTTGTTGTTGATTGATTGATGATAGCTATTCCAACAGTTGTGAAGTGGTATCTCATTGTGGTTTTGATTTGCATTTCTCTGATTAGTAATGTTAAGCATCTTTTCATGTGTCTATTGGCTATCTGTATGTCTTCTTGGCAGAAATGTCTATTCAGTTCCTCTGCCCTTTTTTAAATCATGTTGTTTACTTTTTTTTTTCATTTATTTTCAGTTCTCCTGGCACGTAGAGTATTGAAATTCCTTTCAAATGTATTCACTAGAACCTCTATTCTTACTTTATTCCTAATAAGTATGATAGGTACAAATAGATATTTTTCTCAGATTATAGGCAAGAACACTAAAAGACAGGGAATCTCAGTCCTTCAAAGTCACATTTATTCCTTCAACACAAGTTTATTGAGAGCCTATTGTCCAAGACTTCGTACTTGGTGCCACATGGAAACATTTATAAAAAGTCCCCACCTTCGGGGCATTCATATGATGAACCAGTGGCAAGTCATCCGTCCAAGCCCTCCAGGCTGTGCCCCTGAAATGCCCCTGAATTGATGACCTTTGTTACAAACAGAAGCAAGTTGTATCCTGACAATCATAGACTGAATGACTATGCTGTGCTATTCAGCAAAAGGCCAACTCAGTTCACAAGTGACTCTCCTCCCTGTTTCTGAAATACTTGACCCAGAATTTTGTATGTAGTCATCAAGACATTGCCCCCAGATGAGCTGTGTCATGGAGCAGCCCATCTAAAGGGCTGCCTACTCATCAGCCTGCTTAGCCTGCGTGGGCTGGGACTGTGGCACCATAATGATGAGGCATTGCCACACCATCAAGGCCCTTTGTAAAAGAGCTCTGGAGGTTTCCCCATGGACACTTTGTGGCAGCATTCCTCCATCCTGCCTCTGCCTGTCTTCTGCCATCATTTGAATCTAAATTGGAATGCTGCAATCACTCACCAGTCTTAAAAAATTTCATCCCGTGTGAATAGTGCACCCTACGAGAATAAATCTGTTGTTGACAATAATTCAGATATTAAACCACTACCTTCATCCTCTCACTTGCATTTATTTGATTGTCATTTTCTTCCCTCTAGTCTCTCCCTAGCCCAGGCCAGTCTCCATAGAAGAGTCAAAGTTATCTTTCTAAAATCAAATATTACTTTGTCTTTACTTCTGATTGTTTAAGAATTTTGGGCGCTTACTGAATAAAGTTGAAACATCTTATTTCTGAATTTTGCTAACCCCTCCAGTCTCATTCTCCACTATTGGCCAATCCACTCCATTTTCAGCTATATAGCACCACCAATTTCTCAAGGTACTGCTCAGATATCGCCTCTACCACTACAACCCTAGTCTAAGCCATCACCATTTCTTCACTGAAATGCTACACTGGCCCCAAGCTTGTTTTTCTGACCCTAGCCTTCCCCCACTTTAGTCCATTCATACAGCCGGGTGGTCTTGTTAATGCCTAAATCAAACCATGCCATTCCTCTGCTCAAGTTCTTCCAATGGTATCCCATTGCGTTTGGAATTAAATTCTCCATTTTTACCATGGCCTGTAAGGCTGCCCTGCCTGACCTGCTCGCTCTACCTCAGTATATCTCCCACTTCATCTCCTTTGACTCTACCTTCCCACTCTGAGCCAGTCTCATTGGTTTCCTTGGGGCTCCTTGTAGGCACTAAGCACCCACCTCAGGACTCTTCCACTTCCTCGTCCCTCAGCCTGGAACACTCTCTTCCTAGATACTTGCATGATGCCCTCCCTTGCTACTTTCAGGTTTCTGCCTAATTTTCACCTTATCCTACTTAAAATAGCGCATAGCCTCATCCTGGCTCCACTCTGTCCTTTACCCTGCTCTATCCAACTTAGTGCTCACCTACTTGCTGTATTACATATTTATCTGTTTACTGTCCTATTTCTTGAAATGAACACTAGAATGAGAGTTCCGTAGAACTAGTGACTTTGTTTTTGTTTGCCACTCTAGAACAGTGCCCAGCTACAGGAGTCTGTGGACATGAGATACCCACTAAGAGCCAATCTAAGGATAAAACGTATTGTAGTAGAAAAGAGCACTTGATAAGGAATTGGAAGCCCTGAGTTCTAGCTCAGGGTTTTCTATGTACAGGGTACGTGACTTTGGACAAGTAGCTGCACCTTGCAGCACAGGTTCTTCTAACATGGGAATTGGGACTAGATGATCTCCAAAAGCCTTTCCAGATCAAAGGTTCCATCCTTCGATCTAGCTGGGAGGTGGTACCCAAGTGGCAGGAATAAGTTGAGTCAGGGAAAGGAATGTATTATCTCTCAATATCAATGACCTTGTATGTCGAAGGGATGATGACAGAGTCCGACACCTGGCAGAGCCTGGACTCAGGCCTCAAGGCCCATTTGCCTTCCTTTTCCTATTGACACAGCTGCTTGCCTCAACCTTACAGCCGCTGGGCTCCCACCAAGATGGAAGAGGAGGCTAGGAGGCGCGGGTCGCCCTCTAGCGGGGTTTAAGTGACATGTAGAACTAGGAAGGGCTTAATCAGGGGTCTGCAAACCTGCCGGCATTGTGCTGGCTGTCTTAGCCTTGCTGTTGGGTTTTTCTATGGGAACTAGAGTTACTGTGGCCCAGGGTTCAGGTGTGTCCTTTAGAAGTTTGAGGGGTGGTTCTGGAGATTACCAGAGGCACACTGGGGGCAGACAGTCACTTGTGAAGTGGCAGTCTTGGAAGTCCTGTCTGTGACTCAGCTGAAGAACCTCCTTGTATCAGATGGACCCCACAGAATGGATTTCACCCAAAGCCAGAACTGACTAGATTATTTAGTCAAGCCAGGTGGTGAAATTATTTTCTGATATACTTCATCTTTTAAAAGAATGCATAAAACATTTAGAAAAATGTTAGGTCTTGTTTTATAAAAGCATGTGGCTTCTTATGACAACCTCCAAAAACATTCACAGTCTCATGTGAATGAGTCATAAGTTAGGAAATGCTGAAAGAACTAGAGGGTGTGTTGATTTCTTTCATCTATATTCATTTGTGGCAATGTAATTGGCTAAGGCATAGATCAAGTGCTTTATGAGATTCTCACTACCAGCATCAGACCATATCTATTCAAATGTTTCTGATGTGTCATTCTCCTGCCTCCCTCTCAACAGTGTATAAACACATACAAACACACAATCACACACTTATCTTCTCCCCTTTATTTAACTATGTCTTCTCCATGTAGTTTGGTCAGGTATTTTAAAATACTCTCCAATGGAAAATTAAGTGTTCAAAACATTTAATGTAACATCTACCCAGATGGAGGACGTTAATGAAGAAAAACCCTTTCCAGCCCTCAATCTGACTAATTTAGGACCTCCTGTCCAAGTTCTTATAACCTCCAATTCCCATAAGATGTTCACCTTTCATCTCTTTCCAGTCCTGAGGGTGAGAAGTCTCAGCTGGAATCTTTATAATAAAGAGGAGGACATTTTCAGTTCTTGGTGAGATATTTAGGTACGAGGAGACATGATTGCTCAAGGCACGTGTATTTGTGCTCAGCCTTTGTCACGTCAGTCCTGGTAAATGATTTCTGGTAGTCGTATACAGGACTTCTCTGCCACTGACTGTGGGCTTTTTGTGATCAGAAACTGCATGTCATCTTTATCTTTGTATTCCCTGAGTTCACTCTTGTGTCTCGAGCATAGGAGTGGTATGATAAATGTGTTTTGGTGGACTTATTTCCCACACCTCATACTTTTTCTTTCCTTGAACTCATCCTTCATTCATACTTTTTTTTTTTTTTACTACTATTGACAAGTACAGGCATACCTCGGGCATATTGTGATTTCAGTTTCAGACCCCTACAATAAAGCAAATATCACTGTCAAGCAAGTCACGTGAATTTGTTGGTGTTCCAGTGCATATCAAAGTAACTGTAATCTATTAAGTGTATGATGGCATTATATCCAAAACAAAACAAAACACGATGCACGTACCTTATGCTTCATGGCTAAACAATGTTAACCATCATCCGAACCTTCAGTAAGTTGTAATCTTTTTGCTAGTGGAGGGTCTCGCTTTGATGTTGTTGGTTGCTGACTGATTGGGGTGGTGGTTGCTGAAGGTTGTGGGGTGGTTGTGGCAATTTCTTAAAATAAGGCAACAGTGAAGTTTGCCGCAGCGATTGACTTGTCCTTCAATGAATGATTTCTCTCCGTCTGAGAGCATTTTACCCACAGCAGAACTTCTTTCAAAACTGGAGTCAGTACTCAAACCCTGCCTCTGCTTTATCAGCTGAGTTATGGTCTAGATTCGTTGCTGTTGCTTCACCATCTCCACCTCATCTTCACCATTAGATGCCATCTCAAGAAACCACTTTTGTCGTTCCTGCGTGTGAAACAACTTCTTATCTGTTAAAGCTGTGTCGTGAGGTGGTGGCAACTGAGCCGTGTCTTCAGGCTCCACTTCCAGTTTCCGCCACATGTGCAGTTACCTCCTCCACTGAAGTCTTGAACTCCTCAGAGTCATCCACAAGAATTGCAATCAACTTCTTCCAAACTCATGTTAATGTTGACATTTTGACTTTTCCCCATGAATCACACATGTTCATAGTGGCATCTAGAATAGTGAATGCTTTCCAAAAGGTTTCAATTCACTTGGTCCAGATCCATCAGGGGAATCACTATCCATGGCAGCCATAGCCTTGCAAAATGTATTTCTTAAGTAGTAAGACTTGAAAGTCAAAATTACTCCTTGATCCATGGGCTGCAGAACAGATGTTGTGTTAACAGGTGTGAAAACACTAATCTCATACATGTCTGTCAGGGCTCTTGGGTGACCTGATGCTTGTCTATGAGTAGTAATATTTTGGAAGGAATCTTTTTCTCTGAGCAGTAGGTCTCAGCAGGGGACTTCACATATTCAGTAAACCATGTTGTAAATATGCTGTCATCCAGGCTTTATTGGTCCATTATATAGCACAGGTGGAGTAGACTTAGCATCATTCTCAGGGGCCCCAAGATCTTCAGAATGGTGAGTGAGCATTGATGTCAACTTGAAGTCACCAGCTGCACTAGTCCCTAACGGGAGAGTCAGCCCATCCTGGGAAGCTCTGAAGCCAGACATTTATGTACCCCCCATGAAAGCCCCATCTTCCAGCACGAGGCTGTTTCAGCTACACTGAACATCTGTCGTTCAGTGCAGCCGCCTCCGCGGATTATCTGCCTAGATCTGGATGACGTGCTGCAGCTCCTGCATGGGCACTTGCTGCTTCGCCATTAAGGTTACGGAGGCGACTTCTTTCCTGAAACCTCGTGAACCAACCTCTGCTGGCTTCGCACTTCCCTCCTGCAGCTCCCTCACCTCTCCCAGCCTTCGCAGAGGTGAAGGGCGTTAGGGCCTTGCTCAGCAACAGGCTTTGGCCTCAGGGGCGACTGCTGTAGCTGGCTAATCTCCTATCCAGACCAAAACAACTTTCTCCATGTCAGCAGTAAGGCAGTTTCACGTCGTTATCATTCATATGTTCACTGGAGTAGCACTTTTAATTTCCTTTAAGAATGTGTCCTTTGCATTTACAACTTGGCTGTTTGATGCAAGAGGCCTAGCCTTTGGCTTGTCTCGGCTTTCGACATGCCTTCCTCAGTAAGCTTCGTTGTTTCTAGCTTTTGATTTAAAGTGACAAATGTGTGACTCTTCGTATCACTTTTAATAGAGGCCATTGTAGCATTATTAGCTGGACTAATTTCAATATTGTTGTATCTCAGGGAATAGGAAGGCCCGAGGAGAGAGAGAGAACAACCGGCTGGCGGAGCAGTCAGAACAAATACAGTATTTATCGATTAAGTTTGCCACCTTAGATGGGCAATAATAACATCAAAGATCACTGATCACAGATCACTATAACAGATAAAACAATAATGAGAGAGTTTGAAATATTGTGGGAATTACCAAAATGTGACACAGAGACATGAAGTGAGCAAGTGCTATTGGGAAAATGGTACCAATTGACTTGCTCTACTCAGGGTTGCCACAAACTTCCAGTTCGTAAATGCAGTTCCTGTGAAGCACAGTAAAGTGAAGTAGAACAAGGTGCGCCTGTGTTATAATGTCACACTTAGCCATAGCTGAAGCTGTCTGTGCTTAATGCCCAGTTCTGTCTTGGTGTAAAGATTTGATTTGATTTCAAACAAAACCAAACTTTAGAGTCTGTTAAAAGACCTATCTCTGTCTTAGAATATGAATTTCTTTTAAGGAGAGCAATTCATTCATGCTTTTATCTATAGCTCATACCAATTTGTATTTCTAACTTCACCTCGTCCAGCTCTCTACCTGCATTTCCAGGCAAGAGCTCTTAGTACTTTGAAGTATAGGAGAGGACATGCAGATTCAGAATACTGTGTCTGGTGGTCCACCGTGAACTCTGTGCCTTAATTCATTATTCTAGCAGGGGATAGTTTGTTGGCGACGCTTCGATGTGCCCCCAGCAGTGAATATAGGGGCTTCGCACAGGGTCGAGAAATGCACAAAGCTTGTGAGCAGCTGATTGTTCTGATCTCTTACCTCTCCACTTCTGCTCTACTTAAAACCTCCTTGCCTGGCATATTTTATGAAGAGCTTAGAGGAGTGGTGCCTCAGACAGACCTGGGTTTAGGGCGCAGCCCCCACTGCACCTCTTGGCAACCTTGGGCAAGATACTATCCCCTTCTGAGGCTCAATTCTCTCAAGTAGAATGTAGATAATATCTGCTTTGTGGGTAGATAGGAGGATTACACAAGGGTAGATAAGATCAATGCTTTGCACAGTGTTTGGCACAAAATTGATCTTAAAAAAATTCTATTATTTTCTAGGTACCATAGTGGGCCAGCTTCAAAGAAAACTCTGGCACACAGGAGCTTTCTAAATGCTTGTGTGGGCAGCAGACGCAGATCGCATTTCAAATTTAGCTTTTGTTTATTTTGTCAGAGGTTAGCGTGTATGGAGAGGAGAAAAGAACAGGAGGGATACTGGTTTTTAAAAATCTTAATTTTATTGAGGTATAATTTTCATCAAATAAAAATTATCCATTTTAAGTGTATAGTTCAATAAGTTTTGGCAAATATAGACAATCGTATAACTACCACTATGAGATTCAGGAGTGTTTGAAATAGGCCTCTGAGGTGGGGAAGCTACTGGGATCTGGAACTAAAATGTGAAGCTTGGTCTGAACTAAGAAGGAGCTTCTCTTTTCCCTCAGGGAAGGAGGGGCGGTGGGTGGAAACGTAGATACATGGGCACTGGATGGGGTAGGAGTGACAGCGTGTTCCTGGATGTGTGGTAGGAGGCTAGGTGTGTGGTGAGGAAAGATAAACAGGAATGAGACAGGTCCTGCCATAGAGCACGAAAGTTTAAAATAGCTTATTTGGGCAGCAACTGGCAAGGGATGTGTGTAGAGACTGCCTGGCTCAACCTGGCCGTGCGCGTGGAGAAACTACAGGCAGGAGTTTCTCTGGGCATAGATGAGGGACAGAAAGTCAGAAACAAGAGGATTCTGAGGGGTTGCGAGTGACGTTGATGAAGCCATGAGGTTGCAGAGAGGCAGGAGCTGATGGAGGGGGTGAGGGAATGGGAGGCTCGGTGGGTGGATGGAAGTTTATGAGACCTACGAGGAGTTTCTGGCTGGTTGGGTTTAACAATCCACAGGGGGACCTGTTGTGAGAGATGACACAGTTCAGGTCACACTCATGGGAAATGGCTGCTGAATTTTTGTGGAATGCAAAGTGATCAGTTAACAACTGATCGAAATGCGAAGACAGGATCATTGAGGCCATGCCGGGCTTTCCAAAAGCACTGGCAGCATTTCACTGGGAAGATTTTATCCACCGCTTTGGGCATCCAGCTGTTACAATGAGCACCTTGCAATCCAGCTGCAGATCTGGTTGGCTTAAAATGCGTCTAGAATCCCACCTCTTTTAGCACCTTTATCGCTACCTCCCATCTCTGTGGATGTCTGTAGTCATATAAATGGCTCTTCCTGTGACTGTCCGTGCTCTGCTGGTCTATTCTCTTAGTACAGCAGCCAGAAAGAGTCATTTAAAGCAAACTCACATCACAGCACTTTTCTGTATCCATCTCATTCAGCAAAAAAGTCGTGCTTTTCCAGGGTTCATTCAGGGGCTTTCCAGAGCTCATTCAGGGGCTTTCCAGGGCTCATTCAGGGGCTTTCCAGACCCGCACTGTCCCCTTCCCCAAACCCACTTTCCCCTCTGATCTCATCTCCACTCTCCTCGCTCAGTGGGCTACAGCCTGCTGGGCTCCTTGCTGTCTCTGCACCACCCCTGCACACTGTCATTGCAGGGCGTTTGCACTCTCCGTTCTTTTGGCCCAACAATTTCTTCTCCCATCCACCCGCGTTATTTACTTCGTCATCTCCTTCTGGTCTTTGCTTAAATGTCACCTTTCTCTCTAGGGCCTTCCCTGGCCATCCTATTTAGTATTACCGACCTTCTCCCTTTCACAAACACCTTGTTTTCTCCTCTGATTTATTGTCTGATGTCCTATGTGTTTTTCATATTGTTTATTGTCTGTCTCTTTTAACATGCGGATAAATGCCATTAGAGTAGGGATTTTATCTCTTTTCAGTACCTAGAACAGTTCCTGCCACTTCATGAGCAATCAATAAAAGAATTGACTGAAGAGATGTTTGCTCATGACTGTAAAGTGAAATTCAATTGAATGCAAGCTTACATAGAGAGACAAAGGAGAAACATGACAGAAAGGTCATTTTCTCTGGAAAAGGAAAGAGAAAAATGAAAAAAGACAGAAGAAAGGAAAAACTAAAAAGCTACTAACGTTTACTAACAGATCCTTAATGGCCCCAAGGTTGAGGCGTATCAGAGGTCAGAGACAGAAAATAAAGGGGGAGGGTGAGGATTTAAGAAATCAACCAGAAGCTGCAAACTCCCAGCACATAGTCAAGGAAAAGCCTGCAATCCAACTTCATATCCCTCCACATACATACAAATTTAGCTTGTAGAAACCTGCACAGCATCAGGAGAAAGGGTGTAAAGTGTGGTGTTAGGTTTAAATAGGCCAGCACTTTAAAAAGGGAGCTAAACACAGGAAGACAAGGTGTGTCTTGTAGGCAATAAAAAAAGAATACTTTAAAAGAAGTTTTCTTAAAAAGAGAAAAGAAACTTGCATCTTGTGAACATTAAAAAATACAGTGAGTAAAGTGTTAGGGAAACAGGAATGTGTGTCGGAGAAGAGAATGGAAAGAGATAGTTAAATATAATCTTGGTTTTATTTATAAAGCTTTAATCTTGATAAATGGCACAATCTTAAAGCGAACACCTTGTCCAGGGCCCTCATAATATTTATGTTTCAAAATCCAGGCTATAGTCCAAAAGATTTCAAATTCTGAGAGAAACTATTTGTTTAGAGTCCACTGTCCTGGGTGTTAATATGAAAGCAAACTATAAAATATTAAGACGAAATTCATATGGAATTGCTCAAACCAGGCCTTAATAAGCAGAAATTTGTAAATAAGTCAGTCAGTTCTTTGAGGGCCATTCGTCTGCCTGCCACTTCTCTGCAGTGCCTCATATTTCCTTTTCTATAAATGATTAACAATAAATATTTAATTGAATTGAAAGATATCAAACATGTTATATTCATCTTCAGGAAAGGCAATTATTTTAAATGATTAATCTCTACCAAAAGATAAAATTATAAGTCATATTATGTCTATACATATAATGTTTGAATGTTGCTGTGTTAATAGATATTGTTATATGAGCTGGATTAAAGTCTTCTGCTACCAAAGTAGAATGGTTCTCTGCTCCAAAATGACAGTATAAAAAAATGAATTGAAATAATTTTCTCTCTTTTTTCTCCCATTAATTGTTCTCAAGCATTTGGCTTCTACTGCAATTTGCTCATAATAGAATCTGGTGTAAGAACGTATACCTTTGCAAACATTTAGTTGTTATACTTGGCAGAGTACTGAGTATACAGTATTGAGCTCATTACCATCAGATGGCTATCAAAAGCATGACTCAGAGAAAGTATTTATGATATGAGCTGTTGTCTGAAGGAAAATTACTTTCCTTTAGAGACTGTAACATCCACCTTGGCTTAAGCCAGACCAGCAGAGAGCCATGCACCATGCACTTGGACCACATAGCACTAGCCTTGGAAGTCCTGTTTTTACTGAACTGTGCTTGGGTGAGAATCCATCAGCCTCTCCTGAGGGATGCACAGGAAACAGCCTTTTAAAATCTGATCTTGTTAAACACACTCTGCACATCACATGGTGTCCTCTTTTTGTGGACCACAAAAAGGTCCACAAAATTTTAATTTTAGTATCCAGAAAAGTGCTTCTTTTGAACATTTTTTGGGGGACACTCTTGTGTAAAAGATAAGATTTTTCTTTTTGCATCTGCTAATAAAAAACCTTCCTTTAAACTCAAGTCTACCCATAGCAAGGTGAACGACTTTATTGTACATATTTTCATGTCATCCTCTTTCTTGCTTCCTGTTTATATTCCTACCTCTGTTTTCTCTTTCTCTACTACTTATAACATATGTTGTCTAGTAGTAGTTTGTGTTTTCTTTTAGGCAACCTTAAGTCTTTTGATGGAACAAGAAGAGAAATAAATATATTCATTCATATATACATAAAATTTTGTTGTGTTAATTTGAGTCTTATTTTTTTGCCAAGAGTATGGTACTTTCCAATTACTTTGCTACCTGAGGATGTATGAGAAACTTTGATTTAGAATGTTAGTTGCTAGGAGGGCAGAGAAGATTCTTTAATACCTGGCAAATATCAAACCACAGTATCATCACCAGCCAATAATTTTTAAAGTCTTATTTAGTGCATTGCAGAAAATTATGCTCTTCATCATCTATATGTAAATCTACACTATAATATGTACTACAATCTAGCATGCTGACCATTCTTTCTAGTTTAGACTCTGGCACAATTTATTAACTTCTTTCTGTTTAAAGCCTCCTTAAACCAATTGACAACTAATTAATTTTTCTTGTTGAGTAAATTTCTGCTTAATTCTGTTTTATCCAATTTGTCTGTGGATAATTTACAATAATTTCTGAATCACATTCTAGATCCGTGGACTCAAGATGTAATGCTAATGTTTGCATCTGCTATTACAAATCTTCCAATCCCTACCCCTGAGAAAAACAAAATTAGGTCAGTTAAATCCACCGAAGAAAGTCAGTGCAAGCTGTTCGATCTTTGTTCAGCCTGGATAATTTGGGCTTGACCTCTGTATTCAGGTCCGCAGAACTCTGGCGAGGTATACAGTTAAACCAGATGCGCCACCTACTGGGAAAAGCTCGGAGTCGCAGGTAGAAAATAGAGCAACTGTGAAAGGTAATGGAGGCTGCACAACACCGTGAATGCACCTCGCACCACTGCGCTAGCTGTGCACTTGTAAAACCGACCATTTCAGCCATTTTTGTTATGTGTATTTTACCACAATTTTAAAAAAAATTAATAAGTGGTACAAAAGGCATTCAGTGAAGCAGAATTAATAACAGTTGTTCATAATAATATCGATATTATATCACCTTTATACTGACGCTGTCATTAATTATGTTAATATTATAATAATCAACACCCATTTATTGCTTACTGTGTGCCAAGGGCTATTCTAAGCACCTCACGTAGTAATACAGCCTTCGCCACTTGAAGACTACTCAGAATACGAAAGTTTTACGCTGTTATACTGTCACACCTCTGAACACGATTGCCAAATTCCAGACTTTCAGAAAGCGTCTTTAGTCAACAATGAGGAACATTGATAAAAGGCAGTTGAGTAGGTAGAACAGGTAAACCCCATTACCACATTTCTTGCCAAAAAAAGCAGGTGAGTTTATGAAATTGTACATCATGAAATACGAAAGTCAGGTGAATTTGAGGGGGCTCAAATGCGGGCTCATGGGAGAACTCAACGAAACAGGACAGTCTCACAAGCACCTCAAAATCCTGCCATCATCCAAGTATACCCGTGTGGTTCTCATCTCTTGCTTAGGTTCCCACATGTGACTCACTTTTGACCACCTTCTCCCTCTTCCTTTGCCATTCCCTCTGCCCAGCATGCCCTGTCCTCTCACCCTGAACATGTCCGAATCCTGTCCAATGTGGCATCTTCCATAGCATTACCAAAAGCGACCCACTTTTAATCTGGTCTCCACCATCTGTCATTCAGTTAGCAGATTAGGGATATGTTTTGTATCTCTATGTTTCTCTTCCCCTCAGATTGTCAGGTCTTTCCAGGCAGCTGTTTTTATTTTTTGACCCTGCAGATACACTGGACTTATGGGCATGGCATGGTGCAGGGGTGGGGGATGGAGGGAGGTGGCTGGGTAAGGCAGTGTCACAGGAATTCGGGAGAATGGGCAGCCATGTCAGGGGAGGCTCACAGGGTCCTGAATTTAAGCATGAAGTTCTTAGACTTCTCTGGTTTTTGTGGACCCTTATCCCAATCCAGTTATTTTGGGTTCAGCACAGATTGCTTTAATATACATCCAATGTCTTCAAGGTCCAGGTCTCCACAAGTCTTCACAGTCTGACTCCATCCCACATGGGTTACTCCTTTGATTGGCTTTTCACTGCTCAGTGTGTAACCAGCGCATAGTCTGTATTTGCTGCTTATGCTTCTCTTCTTTATCCAACTAGATATGTTCGAAGAACCAGAGCAGTGCCTTTATTTTTTTTGCACATTCTCCCCTACAATGCTCATCACAGTGCTTTGTTATGTAGATAGAATAACCTGACTACATTTTTAAAAAACGAAGATGGTGGTACATCTAGGGGGGTTAATATGATTAAGTTTTTTCCCATATGCCAAATGCAAAATTACTCATGTATCTGTTGGTGAGGACATTTCCTACAGCCTGGAGATATCACACCTTGAATCTCTAGTCTCTCCCCACACAGTACTTGGATGTGAGACGCTTTCTCATTACCTGTGCATGGACAGTGTAAGTCTCACTCCACACACAGACATGTTGTCTGCCTGTGTCCTACTGTGTAACTCTAGTCTACAAGAACATAAGAGTTTGGAAGAATTAGGCATTCAGAATTTTCCATGAAATAACTCTCTATAAGGAAAAAAAGTACAAAGAAAATGGTAGGCTGGAACCCTGATATTAGGTCCACTGCCTCAGGGCATCTGCCAGTTATAGAACCAAAATCCACTGTTCCGTGACCTGCTCCTTCTAGGTCCTGAACTCAAAGTACAGTGATTATTCCAAGTTCTTCTAAAAAGTGGCATAAAGTTTGTAATTTCTTTTAACAACTTGAAAAAATCCTGGAGAGCTACTTTCGTGTTATCTCTGACCCTCTTGTATTTGTGATACACTCACAGCCCCTCTTTACCAACTCTCAGTTAGATTAATAACGCTTAGATGTTATCTGTCCATTTCTTCTTCCAAGTCACAATTCTACTGTGAGTCATTTCTTTTCTATAGCAACTGGTTATACCATAACAAACAGTGGACTATGTTATGTCAGTGGAAGATATACCATATGGCAAAAGTTGTAATTTCATCTAAATGACTTCAAAGAGGAATTTAAAAATATATTTTTATTTCAAAATAAGAGGGGTTATAATATTTCTACACAGATCAGATTTAACCCAAATATCTCATTGATCCACAAACAAGTAATTTTCAGATCAGTTAATTAGTTCTTCTTATTACTATTTATGTCTACCTGTCTGGAGGGGGATGAATCATAATCAGTATATCATTTCCATTTTGTGGAAGAGAAACCAGGCTGAAAGAGAGGCCAGGAGTCTGATCACCTGCTTTCTGGTTTCTGCTCTGACTTGAGCAAGTAGCCTCGGGCAGGTTGTCGAAACTGTGTGGCCTCCTTTTTTCACTTATTGGGTAATCAGGCAGGATCTCATGCTCCGTGCACATCCCTTCCCCTGTCTAGCACTCCACGTGATTGTCTTGCCCCTGTTGAACCTCTGTAGAGTCCAGATAAGAAGAGATCCTGCCTGTTTTGGCCGTAGAGGAACCCAGGACTAGTTACAGAATTTGTGGGGCCCCTTGCAAAGCAAAAATGTTGGACTCTTTGTAAAAAAATTATTAAGAATTTCAAGGGAGTGACCACAGAGCATTAGACCCAGCATGGGGCCGCTGAATGAGTGAAGCCCTTCTGAGTATGGGGACTCTGTGACTAAAATGGTCACACTCATAAGGCTGGCCCCAGAGAGAACAAAGGCGTTTCTCTGAGAGAAATCCAGAGCCTGAGCGACTCCTGTATCCTGAGCCTCATACTGGAATGGGTAGGAGGGACCGAAGTGCACACTGGCCATAAGCCCTGCCCCCATCAGAGGACCTTTCAATCAGAAGGGAATCCTCAAACTCCTAGCTCTCCCTGTGAGGAAAGGGTTTGGGCCAGACAACTAGCTCCCCAACTTTTAAGACTGCCACTTGAGGGACAGCCACCTAGCTCAGATTGCCCGCAGAGTTTGGCACTCACAAGTCCCACAGACCATGGCAGACAAAGAAGCAGTGCTTAGAGGGGCACGTGGGCACTCCCCACAGCCATGCCCTGGGCTGTGCAAACGGGAGCAGGAAAAACGCCCCCTCCCAGTTTTCTGCCTGGAAGGCGGTTGCTGCACACTTTCCTGCTGCGGCTGGTTGTGGCTTCTAATCAGCCGGCCGGCCTGTGGGCCTGTGGGGGCCAAGGCGTCCTCCCTGGAGCCTGGTGGCCACATCCCTGCAGCAGGGAAACCAAGTCTACAGCTTCTCTCCGGAGGGAAATCGTACACACACGTAGTACCCCAGCATCACGGCTGCCACACGAGGGACTGGCTCCCAAATCACCTAGCTCTGGGTGGTGAGGAGGCACTTACGAGTCCCCCAGGGCCGCACAGAACCAAGAGGTGGCTCCAGGTGGGAGCATAAGCCCTCTCAGTGACTGTCCCCTCTGGCTCAGCACAGAGTGAGCAGGCAGACGCCCAGCTCCAGGTTTCTCCCCAATGGGGACTGGAGAGCACGTCTGATGTCCTAGCTTTCTGACCTGCTGCCCGGAAGTCTTTGGGAGCCGATGGGGCGAGTGGTTACTCTCCTCCCGCAGCCTGAACAGCTCTGTGGGTTTCCTCATGCCTTCGGGACAGTGGCAGGTCTTAGCATGCCCTCATCTGCTGGGAACCACTAGGGACAAGAAAGCGGCTGGGACAATCAGGAGCTCAGGCAGGGCTGACTCGTGGGGTTCCGATACGTGAGCCCAGTGTGTCAAGACTGGGAGAGGTGGCTGTTTTATTTAATGCACAGAGGCCAAGGCAGAGAATCAAGAAAAAGGAAGAAACAAGGAAATATCCAGAAACCAACTTAATAAAACAGAGATAAGTGATTTACCCAACAGAGAATTAGAAATGATAGTCATAAAGGTACAATAGGCAACTCTGGTAATTGGCATGTAAAGATGTTCCAGTGAATCATGCCCCCTAGTCTGCAAAGCCATGTGTCCTCCCGGCCTATGCTGCATCCAGGCTGGCCTGTGACTCGCAGTCACGTGTGGCAGAATTGAGACTGTGCCAGTCCTGGGATTAGCCTTTAACAGGACTGGTAGCGTTGGCTCCCTCCTCTTGACTTGTTTTACGCACCAAGTTCTGGGGTGGTTTGTTCCACAAAAATAGCCTCAGCATTGACTTTCTCTCCCATGTGACTTGAAAGATACCAGGAGGCTCCCCGGTCTCATGGTGTGCATAGGGTCATTGGACGCCAAGTTCTCAGGGGAGGGAGGGCTGAAAGGGGAAGTTGCTGAGGCAGGGAGAGGAGGAGGCTGGGGCTGCAGAGAGAAGGGCACTTCAACTGCCTGCCAGTTTGTCCAGGGGCCAGTTCTAGCAGCAGTAGCTGCAGTTGGGCCAACAGTTCCAATGCTCCTTTTACAGATTGCAGCTTTCCCTTAAGTGAACCTATGTTTTGAAACTGCGTGCCATGTGGTGTCAGCTAGGATGAAGCCACGGTTCCATGTCCAGTTCTCTCATGGTTATCCTGGCTCTGTCCTAGTCCTAAGGGAGACCAGGCCAGATTCACAGGTCCAACAGGACAATTGAAAATATGCTTACTTGTATCTTTCCTCATGAAGAGTCAGAAAAGTCATTGTCGTGTAGGTGAGACAGGGTATTTTGAGCACTCGGTGTTTCATGTGTGTAAGACTGTTTTTCTTTTTGCTGTCAAGAAGTCAATGATTTAAAAATCTCACTTGTTTCCTTTACTCTTAAATTCTAGTTTCTTTAAAGAAAAATGCAGGTGTGAAAGCTATCCAGGTCTAGAAATTATTTTAAAAAATAATATTTCTTGTATTAATGTGTTTAGGGTTTAAAAGAACTATCAGAAAGCACATTAATTACATGAATATGTTACTTTATATAGCATATTTAATCATTGTGAAAGATAACCCATTTATATTCAAATTAATGCAGAAATAATAGTCATCATCTCACTTAATGGTAGCAAGGAGTTACATTATAAAAGTTTCATATATAAAATTTTATTCTCTGATAGAGAATATAACATAGCTATAAAACACATTGCCCACTCTAAATAGTTTGATATCTTTCAGGTCCTTCTTGTCTCCTTGAATTCTCAATTCTAGTAAACATCACAGCCAAAGAGTTCCAGGCGAAGTGCAATACTTTGATTCCATGTTTTTGGAATGATGCGGATAAACCTAGAAATGATTGGTGGGTTGAAAAAGTTCTTCACATGTCCTTTGATATTACTATTTCCTTCAAAAATCTGAAAGCAAAATATGAGAAAATCCTTAATGATGGTATATGGGTATAAAAATCTTACAGATAATTTTTTTGTCCTTTAAGTTCAAACTGAGGGCATTGAAGAACACTTATAACATTGTCAAAGAGATGATCCTCCATCAGTAATGAAATCACACTCCAGACAGACCTCTTTAGAGGTTTCACCTCGCCAGTGATCTGAGTCAAATTAGGGATAAATAAAGACATTTGCGATGGTATCATGGAGCAGTTTCAAAACCATCTCTGCCCTGAGGCCCTTTGCAGCTGTATGTGACTTTGAGCAAATTACTTAAATTCTCTGATTCTCTATTTCTCCTTGGCAAAATGGGGATAATGAAATTATACCTCATAGAAGTTGTAAACATTGAAAATGTGTGTAAACATATGACAAGTGCCTAGTAAGTGTCAGACAGTGGCACCAATAAATGCTTCGCTATTACTAACATCTTAAATGACATGCAACCATGCGTTTTTACTTCTCCTTTTCAGGTAGGCCCAAATCAGGTCAACTGTGTCCCCCCTCCCTTTTTTTTTTTTTTTTTTGACCCACAGCAAGTTCCCCGGCATTTACACACAGCAGAAGCTATGTGTAATCACTATTTGTTTATGACAGAGTGCTTACCCTGCTATGCAGACATCATGGTGCAATGAGAAATAAACCAAACCAAAGAAACAGCCAGCCCAGGGGTTTAAAACGAGAGGTTCAAATTCACTAAGAGCGGAGCCCATGATGAGCGTTCGATAAATGCCCGCCCCCTCCTCCCGCGTTGCCCCTCCCGTTAGCTTCAGCTCAATTCCCACTCCTGTGATGTTGGCTCATCTCCTTGCTTTGCCCCTCGTGGCACTTCAAAGCCACAGAACTGAGAACTGAGGAGTACAGAGGAGTAATCCATCTTGTAGGAAATTAGTCTCCCCATCAGTAAAGATAATTCCTTTCTGCTCAATCACAAAGACACAAAGTTTTATGGCCATGGGTATTTGATCAGTGGTGAGTAACAAGTATTTCCAAGGCAATGCTGATGTGTTATTCCAGACCTTTACAGTAGAATATTTTCTAGACCCCTGTTATGGACTGCACATTTGTGTCTTCCCAAAATTCATATATAAAATTTGATATATCATATAAATGGGATTAAGAGGTGAGGACTTTGGGAGGTAATTACGCTTATAAAAAGAGGAAGAGACAGGGGATCTCTCTCTCTCTGTGTATATGTGTGCACACATCAAGGAAGGCCCTATGAGGACATAACCAGGGAGCGGGCTCTCACCAAGAACCCAACTGTGCTGGCACCCCGATCTAGCACCCACCCAGTCTATGGCAGTTTGTTACAGCAGCCCAAGCAGACGGAGGCGACCACTTCCCCATCTTTCTCAGTCGGGGCTAGTGAAGCCTCACATCCCCTAGTGTTTGGTTCTCACTGTTTCACAGGCGGCTCAGTCGAAGCTGAAAGATAATGTGCAGGGTCCCTGTCCCGAGACCAGGAGCCTGCAGAGTTAGCGTTTAGAAGACTTAAAGGAGTGCTGCATGTCAGTGCGTGTTAGGCCGGTGTGGAGAGCTGCTGGCAAATGCAAGGACCTATTGTCATCATGGCGATTTTCCAATTGCTTGCTTTTGCCCGGGAGCACCCTGTACCTTGTCCACCATGGAGAATTTCTGCCTGTAAGGTTTCCATTCCACTCCCTGGTCACTGTAGTAGATGGCATAGCTCTTCACATACATTTCAGAGGACAGCGACTTGCAACCCTGTGTTATGATGGCAGTTATCTTCTTGACTTTGAGCAGATCAATTTGTAACCACTGTTTGTTGTTGTTTGCCTATGAAAATGGTAAGAACATATGGGTAAGACAGATGTTAAAACCCTTGCCTTTTTTAGACCGAGATACTCAGAAATGCACAGAGCTCAGAGGATTTGTTTTGTTCCATACCTTGGGCTTCCTTCTCTCCTTGAAGCCTTCCCTGTTCCTTTTCATTTGTTGTCCCAGTGCATGTATTAGCTTCTGCTGGACTATTTCACACATTCTACAATCATTACATATTTGTTTATTTACTTACTTATTTGTATCCCTTACTCTTTGAGGACAGAGACTGCCTTAGTTTTGTTTCTAGGTACTTACCATAATGCATGGCACACAGTTGGTGTTCAATAAATATTTGGCAAGTAAACAAAAGAAATTTACTTGAGGAAAAAATATTAAATTGGTAAATTATCTGTAAATGTTATTCTCTCGAGTTTGTTTAAATGCTGTGATATCGATTGATACTACTGATATTACTGAAGGATTATCTGAAAAAGAATTGCATAGTATCCTTTATTTTAGAAGAGCCTCACTTTTTCCATTGCTAATGTCTGTAAATGTTATTCTCTCGAGTTTGTTTAAATGCCGTGATATCGATTGATATTATTGATATTACTGAAGGATTATCTGAAAAAGAATTGCATAGTATCCTTTATTTTAGAAGAGCCTCACTTTTTCCATTGCTAATGTCAAATAGGAGGAATAGTCCAGTTTCGTCTTTCCTGATATTTCAAATAAATATAATGTTTGAGAGACCCGATAAAGCTATACCTTGGGCTTGAAATGACATAGCAATTGTTCTGTCTCTGGCCTAACACAATGCCTAATTACATGGTTGGCGATATGCACTAGGAGAAAGATGATCGGAAAGACTAATTGAGTTTTAGAGTAACGTGAGATGAGTTTTCAAATTCGGGAGAGTTATCATGCCCCATACTCTCAGCAAATTCTATGTGAGATAATGAGTACTGCTTTATTTTCTCAGCATCACTCATGTGCATGTCTGTATGTGTATATATGTATACACTTATGCATGTTACACATAGTCACATGCTTTATGAATTTTTAAAGAAAATTCATTGAATTAAAATTAGTTAATTTTTTTTTGTTAATTTTGTAACACCCTCTGGTGCGATTTGGTGGTGTTTTAGTGTGTCTTCAAATCAAGGTTGTACTAACGATACAGAATACAGGTAGTTAGAGGAGTTTTGTAGGCATAAATTATTTTTTGTAGGCATAAATGTGATAGAGACCCTTCAATCTGCATGTGTGCCTGCATATGTCTAGTTTAGATTTTCAATCTCCCTAAAGAGACCCTATAAAGACATTTCATGCTAATAGGTTAAGTGAAACAAATAGTTATGACCTAAAATTCCAGATTTAAAATGGCAGCATTAAAAATTAAAATTAGCACTTCATCTTTGGAGCCTGTATTACTTCACAAAGACTAAAAGCAAATCATTTATGGAGCAAATTCTTTTTCAATGCTGTAAAATGGAAAGTGGGGTGACAAGGTTATACCATAAACAGGTCTAAAGGGTCACCTGAGAAAGAATTCAAAGACACCCTTTCTCTAACTTTTTATTTTCTTTTTAAAATTACTTTATTTTTAAAAATTATATAAATGTAATGTAACATTATTACTTCTATTATTTTAGCTTTTTGGGTCTGGGTCTCAGGTTTTCCTGCAGAATTGCACAGTGAGGAGTTTGGGGTGCTTTAAATGGTGGAAGGAGCACTTTCCTTTGGGAGAATGAGATTCTGATTCTGCCACTAGACTAAGCTAAAATTATTTACTATCCTTTGTGTTTAGACTTAAGATGAAAATTCTGGACCAGAGGCTTTGTAGAATCCATTGCTGTTCTAACAGTCTGCAATCCTGTGATGGTCTAGAAATGAGTTTCAAGGCATGGTCATTGATTGATCCCTAAGACTACCTATATGGGGTCCAGGCTTTTTTATTTGCTCCACTAGAGAAGTCAGGTATCTTAAAGGAGGGAGTTAGGAGGATAGAAGATGGGGAACTTGGATTAAGTTGGATTGTTCTGATTTCGACTTCCATTCTGATTTCTCAGGTCAATTGAAGAGTGAAATAAAATGAGTCAATTATTAATAATTACCCTGAAATGAAGGCATCTGCATTACTCAATGGGCTAATATCAGGGGCAATATAACTCTCTGGAATATGTTTCTTCAATTTAGATCACTGATTTATAACCCTGATTTCACAGTGCTTTACCATGCTGTCAATTGTCTAAAGGAATGTCGAAAAGTTCTCAAAAAAATGGGAACAAAACACGGCACTCCTAATAAAATGAAAAGTATTGCTAAATTGTATGCGGAGGAGGGGGGAAGATGTTGCAAATCTAAATCATTTATCATTAAGGTAAGTTGTCTCAAAGGGGGTTTGTAAACTGTAGCCTAATGCCAAATCCAGCCCTCTGCTTGTTTTTGTAAATAAAGTTTTATTGGAACACAGTCATGAGCATTCATTTACATAATGCTTATGGCTACTTTCCTGCTACAGTGGCAAAGTTGAGTAGTTATGACAGGGAATGTATGGCTCACAAAGCCTAAAATTTTAATTATCTGTATCGCTGCAGAAAAACTTTGCCCATCTCTGCTCTGAATCAAGATGAGACAAAGAACCACAGGGATGATAAATGACTTCTCTGTGAGCCAAAGTTAGAGCTAAGACTATCAATTCAACAGAATCCAAAATTCTTAGCTTAGGGTCATAATCTGCAGAAACAGATGATTGTCTGGCTTCCCAGGCCCTATGTTCCCTGTAGTGAGAGCCTTTGTTTTCTTCTGGAAGGCTGAGTGAACTCTGTTCTCAGGGGATAATAATAATTCACCTTGGCTTGCCAGGCATTCACACGGCCCTGGGCGTTCAAGCGGGCACGGAAGGGTTCCCAGTAATCTCCCCACCAAGACATTTTAAACGAGGAGGCAGTGATTTGTGTGTTTTCTATCTTTCCACTTTCCATACCAAGCGGGGTGGAGCATCCTGTTGAGAGATAGCAGCAATGTGATTAAATACACACCACCAATATTCCCTGCACAGTGTTTTGTACTACAGAGGATATAAGGAATAATGTTACTAAGTTACGATGAAAGCAACCATCACAACAGTCAACACTTATTGTCCAAGTACCAAATCCTGTTTTAAGGCTTCACATGTATTATTATTCAATGCTCCCAATTATCTTCATTTTACGAAGAAGAAAAACACAGCAAGAAAATGTAACTTGCTTAATAGAACATTGCTAGAAGAATCAGAAACTAAATTTGAGCCCAGGCACTCTGACATCAAATACCTAAGTGTTCTAAATGTCTAAACTTGTTTTCTTCCTTCATAGAGTCATAGAACTTAGGGTTTTGCTTTGAGATAGTAGACAATAATCTATGTATATAAAAACAAACTATTCTAACAAAAGCTACAAAGAAGAGGATATAGTGGACAATTGTTAGTCACATTTGGTGTTTTATTTCCATCTCCTTGAGGGCGATTCATGTTACATGTAAGAACCATAGCTAGTGAGTGAGCCCAGCTGATTGCCCATCACCATCATCTTGGTGACATTTTGTTCTTGCTAGTAAATTACGCAGTCATATTCTTGAAGTGATACCTCACTTTCTCCATGAAAAAAAAAAAGTCTTAAAAAGAAAACCTATTGCTAAAATAGCTGAATTCCCCATTTTAGTATAGCTTGACTCTATGATCTGAACAACCAACCATTTACATTGTATGCCATATGGAAAGAAAAAAACAATGATTTATAAAGCCATTTCAAGGAGTGTTCCTGCCTGTACCAAATTTGCACTTTGTGGGGAGAAGTTTCGTACCACTACTATCTGGGCACTGGCAAAATGCCCGTATCTGTATGCCTCATGAGTATCAGACTGTACTGCACCGTCATCTGCTTGGATAAGAAACTGATTCAGCTACTTTCTCTACTGGGAGTGGTGGCTCTTCCCTCCACTCCGAGAGAAGGTACTGTAGCTCCCCAATAAGTGTGTTGAAGGAAGCAAGTTTCAGGTGCACCTATGTATATCGATCTCCTTCCCCCCTCAGCCCTGAGTAGTCAGCCAGGTGCTGTCTGGAGCCAAGCCCTGGGTTATCTGCTTTGTTCTTTTACTTAAGACTGCTAGACAAATATTATTTTCTATATGTGCTATGCAGTAAAAATTTTTGTAAAGTCCTACTTTGAGAATCAGAGAAGGAAAATGGTAGCTAAGACTCTTAAAGATCTTCATTATATATAGTAGGATTTTATTATGGCCATTTATGGTGACCCGGATTTATTTATGCACAGGTTACGCAGGATATCCCCTGAAAAATAGCAGCTTACATAGAAAAGGCTTGGGTGCCTACAGAGGGTGTGAAACAGACTATAGAGCCCAATCAAGGTTTTGGGAATTTGAGAAGCAGAGTTAGACTTCCAAAACATCCATTGAACAGCAGCATCCAGGAGTGTTGCTAGATCCTGTTATTAATTAAAGTCCGAGTGACCTGAAGAACTCTGGAAGAGTGGGGCCTAGTTTGAACTGATTGAAAATGGGCTGACTGAGATCATTCTAAGCTGAGGCCCTTCGCGGGAGGGTCAGGCTGGTGTCCATGTCTTCCAGGTGCTATTCAGAGATGCTACCTGCCGTGTGGCTGGTAGAATTGGGGCCGGTCTAAGTTGCAAAGAGAGTTTAGTGTCTGGGTGGAACTTCTACGTCACCAAGGTTTTTCTAGGAGCCTAAGTGATCAAATACTAAAAATTCTGCCCCTTCTCCCATACCCCTGAATGCTGATTCTCTGAGTGGTGGCAAGATGATAATGCATCCTTTTTCCTTACCATTAATCTCACAGCCTTGCAGCTCCAACCGAAGGGCAGGTTTGTTATAGAATCTAGTTGGATAGATCCTAATATATCTAGCCACAATAGGTGGATCAAACCGATTTTCTTTTATTGTAGAGGCGTCTGAATTGCCATCGAAATACTAGAAGAAAAGAGAAAAGCTCAATTATATAAAAATTCTCTATGAAGTGATTTTATAGTAAAATTTGGGTCTCATTTAACATTGTAATGTTCAGTTTTCATGTGGCCAAAACCAAATCAATTTGATCTTATAAAATAATTGGGGCTACTTCTACTTCAGGAATATGGAATAGACCTATTTGCCCTATTCTTCCTGTTAAGTATAACTGAAAACCTAAGACTCTGAAAGGTGGAGAGGAGAAAGGACACTGGCGAGAGTTCTGGCACCCAAGGAGCTACATGGCCCTGATTCCCTGGGTTTCCTTTTTGCCTCATACCCTAGACTTGGAAATGAAGAAGCCAGAAACCAGGAAATACACATGAGTACAGATAGAACAGCCCCAGCAAAAACCTTCTTCCTCTAGCTTCAAAACCAAGGAAGGGCAGCCTGGCAAGACAAAATTTTCAGACAGTAATTGCTCTACTTCAAGCTAAACACCATAGAGACAACTGTGGCCCCTCCCCACCCAGTAGCTGCAAAGGCCACGGGGACCTTGATGTGCAGGTCACAGGACTGTGACGAGGCTTCTCAGCACATTCACAGGGTCTGTGTCAGAGGGCCACTCAGGGACCCAGGACTTTTGGCCTCACCAGCTGCTCACAAGGCCTCTACCCCTGCGGAGTCCCATCCCCACACCACAGCAAAGGGGCAGCCAGCCCCCTCAGCTGGGGAACCTGGACTTTGACCTGGCCTGGCAGTAATGAGGCCGCACCCCACCTCCTTCCCCTGACAAAGCAATGTCAGAAAGACAAGCCAAATAGAAGAGCAGGCTAAGTCCATAACTAAGATAGAAAACAGAAAACAATAGACAAAGGCAATGAAACAAAGAGCCAGTTCTTTGAAAAAGCAAAAAAAAAAAAAAAAAAAAAAAAAAAAATTGGCAACTCTAGCAAGACTAACAAAGCAAAAAGACATGAAATGGGCAATATCATAGCAGACCCTGTGGACATAGTAAGGATAATAGGGAATATTATAAATACTCTATACACATAAACTTAAGAACTTAGAAGAAAGGGACCAATTTGTTGAAAAACATAAGACTATCTCAACTTACCCAGTGTGAAATAAATAATTTGAATAGCCTGTACCTTAAAGAAATTGAATTTGTAATTTTAAAACTCCCAGAAAAACAAATTGTCAGGCCCACATGCTTTCGCTGGTGAATTCTACTAAATGTTTAAAGAATTAACACCAGTTGTAGACTTGTCTTCCAGAAAATAGAATAAAAGAGCATACTTCTCAATTTATTTTATGAAGCTAGTATTACTCTGATATCAAAACCAGAAAAGACAGGACAAGAAAAACTACATACCAATATCCCTCATGAATATAGACACAAAAATCTTTAAGCGATGGATTCTAACTCTAATCTGTTCTCTCTCCAATCCTGATTAGTAAGAGCCATAAAGCAAGATTTTTCCAATCTGTCCTCAGGTATAGTGCAAATAATTGTTACTGTAAATAGCTAAGTGATAACATACAAAATTAGGTGTAGATAATATAGAAAATTAGAATATAGAAAGTTAGTAGAATCAAAACACTTGGTGGCATATTTTTAATGTGGGCTCCTTCAGGCACAAGACCAGATATTCTACACTGCTGCACACCATCTGCCAATCTGAAAAGGCTGGGTATTAAGTATGATGATAAAGTGATGTTTAAAAAAAGTTTTGTGGTGTTTTGAAGTGTCAGAAGTCAGGCCTATCCCTTTAATGTGTAATATACAGATTTATCATTTTACCGCTTTCATTCATAGGGCCTTAGGAAAGCCATTCATATTTCTGACACCCAGAAAAGTGTCTTTTAAAAAGAAAGTGTCATGGGCAAGGTCACAGTCTGGAGGTGAGTGTGTAGACATGAGAGAAGCAGTGGGCACAGACCATCACGTTCCCGGTGCTGTTCCCTCTGAAGATCTGCCAGTTGGTCTGGTCGGAGCTGTAAGCCACACGGAACTCGGTGGTGTAGTAGGACTTCAGGTAGTGCTTGGCGCCTTGGGACTGGATCCCTGTGACCAGGATTTCCCTTTGCATGTCCACCTGTGTTATAGCAAAGCCATTAAACAGAACTGTCCTTGTCAACAAATCACTGCCTTAATTCACTGTGCAACCAGCTTTCTTTAGAACTAAAGAACCAGCATCCAAGGTCTTAGTAAACTAATAAAATGGCTAAATGCAATTTGTGTTTGAGCACAAAGTACCTGCACTTGAATCCTAGCACAACCACTAACTAACTAGCTGTGTGTGACAGGGAAATTAGTTAATCCCTCAATGTCTTAGATTTTTTCATATATAAAATGGGATATTACTAAACTTAACCACATGAGGTTCATTTTGAATATGTTTTGTACTTAGAATAATGCCTAGCACCTAGTAATTGCTCTTTCCCCTAATAACATTGCAAGAAAACAAGAAAAAATTATTAAATTAGTGTTATTTTTATTATTACAATAGCAGTAAATATGATCAGATTAATAAGTCATACCTGGATCCAAGGTTTAAAGTCAAATTCTGTTGATATTTTTTCTGTTATCCAAGCATTATATGATCCACCATTGTTTAATCTTGCTAATTTGGGCTCCCAATAACCTAAATCCAAAGGAAGAAAAAAAATCATTCTGAATTAAAAAAAAAATACAATTAGCAATTTCTCAAATGAGGTCAGTCCCAGAGGACAGTTATATGCAGTTAGGAGACCAGATAGTTGATGTAGGCCTCAGCTACTGTCGTAGTCCATGACGATGAAATCTTGGCTTCAGGTCTATGCTTGGTCAGCTGTCAATTACCACCCATCCCTCTTCTTGCATCCAGGTCATGTTTATCTTTCCTCAGTTATGTTGATGTGGTTGCTACTGAGTGTGCCAGCCTAACAGGGAGAAGGATTTATGGGAGCCTCAGACCCTTTACAGTTGACCTTTTGATCTTGGAAAGAGTGAGCTTACTTGGAGCAGAGTGAGGAAAATTAGGAGTTTCTGACACACAGTGAGTGAGCAACAGTTTCTTGAATAGATGAATGGTCAGCACAGCAAAGAGCCCTGTTAATGGCGACCCTAACACATGGCTGATAAGACCTTGGAGTCTGGCTGGAATATTGCATGTGTGATCAAACCCAGAATGGGGATAAATGGGGAGAGATTTGGAAAAGGGCACATGGTCTTTTTAGCAAGCTGTCTGCTCTTGCCCAATCTGCTGAGAGGTCAGGCTGCCTGTGCAGAGTTACCAAGCACTCCTAACTCTTGGTCTTCCTGGGAGAGACTCTGTGGGAACATTATACACTAGAGGGGGTGTAAATGATGTGGGGGTGTCAACTGGTTTTTAGCTCTTGCATAGTGCTCTTTCCTCTACCAAACAGGCCCCCCAGATAGAGCTGTTCCACCACATTGCCATAGGGAAGGGCCTGGAGAGGAACAGGGCCCCCAGAGTCAACAGGTGGGCGGTTTGGCACACTGTGCACTCACAGTGGCAGGTGGTGGCTATTACAGGCTACGGTGCTGCGACTCACCTGAAAACTCAGACGCCTTGATCTGCGAATCAGCTATGATGCCAGTGCTGAGTCCCACTGGCATTTTACATCCTACGAAAAATAGAGCAATGAATAATTTTTACTTAGAAAATAGATTTAACAAGGTAAAATCTCCATGGCTAGAGATTATACCTCTGGTGGGTTGTAATTAGATACTATCACCTACCTTGTGTGGCACTGACTTCGATATATCTGATCATAAAGTGGTAAATACACTAATAAAGACTGGTGCTTTAATAGAAATAGTGAAACCCTAGAGGAAAACAACTGAAATCCTGAAATCAAATTGGTTTTTAAACCGATTTCCATCTGTTTCTATCTTTGAGCCATTTTACAACATCAAATAGTAGCCCTCAAAAGACTATGTTCTAAAAAATTCACCTGAAAGTTATAGGGTTATTTACATGATTATGGAAGGGAATCCAGCTACTGAATTATCTGGACATTGGCACAGTGCTTGGTACTCATTGGATGCTTAATAAATGCTGGCTGGCTGGCTAAACAGACAAGCGGAATTTGTTTCTTGAATACTGAGGTGCCAAGTTCAGTGACTGTCTTGGTTATTGTTGAATTCCTGCTGTCTTTTCCCTCCTCTGTGCTAGGCATCTCGAGGGTTTCTTACATGCACTTTCCCGTGGATCACAAATCATGAAGGTGGATGCTTTAAGTTGGTTCCAATTAAGAGGAACGCCTTTGGGCTGAACCGTTTGCGTTAAGTTTCCTAGATGACTGACATTTGCAGTGTAATTAGACCATGGCCAGAATGAAAGCATTTCCTGCTGCAGACTGTGTCTTTGTCACATCAGAGCTCTGAGCTGAATATTTCCTATCTAAAGTTTGGAATATTCTAGTGACAGGACTCTCCTGCTCCACGTATCAGGTGGCTCTGAGCTGATACCTCTCTCTATGATGAGAAATGGCGTCTGCATCCCCGCTCTCTGGTTTTCTCCAACCTCTGTGTCTAGGAGCCACCAGCCAGGTTTTGAGGCCTTCATTTCAAGAGTTTTAAATGAACCTAAAATAGAGAGTGGAAGGACATTACATACTCAGAGATTAACAGGTTACCACTGGTTGACAGCTATCAAAGAATCGTAATCACTGCATCACAAGAAGCTTTAGAATAGAAGTTAAGAGTTATCCATTTCTCTTTTTAGGCAGGACCAGAGGTGTAACAAACAGATCGAAACAACAGAACAGCAAAGCAACAGCAGCCACAGCCACAATTACCACAACCACGACCACCACAACAAATAAATTGCCCCAGGACTTTAAAACACTGCCAACACCCCTTACTAGAAAGGAACTTTCACTTATCTAAATAGTTACAAGTTAACCCACATGTAACATAGCTTCGCAGTCCTAAGTATCAAAGCGACTTTGAATGACCTATCATCGAGCCTCAAAAATAATGTTCATTTTCCTTTCTCTCTCTTCATTTCACTAGTTTTCTTTTTTAGATAAGAAAATTAAAATAAAACATCCTTCTCCCCTGTTTCAAATTTTCAATAGTTTATGCATTTGGATAGAAGTGTGCATAAATTGTTTCAGAACATAACTGAAATAATGAAATTTCTGAAACCTCTTATTATCCATTCTGGTATTGAATAGTACCCACTGCCAGTTAATACTTAAATTATGATGACTGTAATTTGTGACCGTTTCCCAGATTGTAAGTAAAAATTAATAGCTGATGGTCATTCTTCTCAAACGCTAAGAAATCTCAGGCCTTCGCCTCCCCAACGCAGACACTGAGGTTTGAAGGTTTAGGTGTACCAGCCAATCCCGGCTACTCAGTGCTTCTCACAGGCTCATGGAGAGGCTGGCTGTTCTGGTGTCCCTGATTTGAATAGAATGGGTCTTTGTAGCTTTATTAGTGAGTCACTGGCACGTTTAAAATAAACAAGAACCAGGCCCATTTGGATTTCTGTGCCTCTCTCCGAGGCTGACTCACACAGCAGCTTCCCGCCCAGAGTCCTGTAAAGGGACCGCCTTCACTAGCTTCTCAGTGTGGAAGGTAGGCTGCTTGTTAAAGATGCAGACCCCTGGGCCCCTGCCCAAGACAGCAATATTTCTGCCTTAGCATCTGCCTTTAGCCAGCTTCCTTGGTTTTTATTATGTCCAAGACAGTTTGAGAACCAGTGGCATCTAGCACTCACACCCCTACCTACACACCTAGGACAGAGATACATTTAAAACAACCCACTGGCACATAATGATCCTTTAGATGACTGTAGTTTGTTTAAACCATATCATTATTTTGCACATGAAAAGCTCTAAATACACGTGTTAATCTTTAGCTTTTACAGCCATTAAAAAAAGAATCTTCTTTTCTCCTAAACAGCCTCACAAGTCAGTTTAAGATTAGGATTTCTGTCATCACCTGCCTGAAGATACCAGGGTGATAGAGTTGGGGGCAGAAGTCAAGAAATCAAGAATCCCCCAAACTGTAGTAAGTATCCAATCTCCCCCTCCACAGGAAGCTTTGGCTACCTGGGACTTGTGGGACTCATTCTGTATTCTGCTTAAGACCTGGCCTGCGTGACGTACAGGGGCTTGGAAGAACCTCCTTAGACGTAGTGTCTCTGGAGAGCCAGCTGGGCTGCACACTCAGCCTGTGCGGAGCCGCAGAATGGCATGCACTAGCTGGCGTGTTCGTACTCTGCATGCAGCTTTGCCAGGTGGCTTTGCCAGGATCCAGGCCAGAACCCATGCTTGACCGCTCGGAGGAAATGCAACAAGGGAGAAATGGGGGGTAACAAATGCTGAGATGGCCTTCCATTGCCATTGTTTTAGTGGGGATCTCTTTTTATGACCCAAATCTTTACCAGGCAGAAGGGGCCAGACCCCTAACCGGTGCTGTTGAGTGCCGTTTTCCAGCAAGGTCTGACCATGGATGTGAACTACGTGAATGTCTTGGGAGCCGCCCAGGTTCAGCAGGTGCAGCCTCACCCACTCTTGCTCATACATTCTCAGGCCAGGCAAGTTGTAGATCATCCCGTTAATGGCTGAAAGGACAGAGAATTACAACCAATTAAACATCTATGTGCACCAGGAGAGAGGCTGGTAAGGACATAGGAGGGTCCACTCACCATGCAGCTTCCTTATGATGCCACATGCCAGGCCCACCCAGGGCCCCCATGTGTCATAACAGCAGTGAGAACCACCGGCTCCTCCTCACACCAGCCTGCAACAGAAGGCTCCCTTTCCTGGTAGTTTACCACTCTTTTCCCAGGGTTTCCACTTTTCCTGCTCTGTGCTTTACCCATTATTCTTTCCATTTATAGTGTGAATCACCCTTTGCTACAAAAAGATAAAGACTAATATGAGCCAGAATAGGGAATTCTAGTGTTTAAAGGAAAAGAGAGCAAGTAAGGGGGATATGCAGCATGTCACCCTAGAGACCTCCTAAATTCAGAGGTAGTTCCAGGCAAAAGTAGGGGGTTGGACTTCATCTTTGTTGTGCCCACAGCCATCTTGATTCGTGTTTGTTCTTTTGTGCATGTGATAGCTGCTCTGCCCCTTGCCAGCTTGGATGTCAAGGGTTCTTTGACCTTAACCACTCTCCCTTCAGAACTGTGTGTGTGTGTGCGTGCGTGCATGTGTGTGTGTGTGTTTAAAGCACCTGGTAAATTTGATCACCTTGAAAAATACAAAATTTTGATGATAAAGCTTAGTGCTACCATGCATTTAACTGGGAGACTGAAGTGAGGGAAGTTTTATTGTTTATTATTCTCAAGTTAAAGGATCTGCTGAGGAATATCAGGAACCAATTTTTGCAGGGAGAGGAGTTGAGATCATTCTGGCTACCCAATTTATTCTCATATGCTTCTGGTTCCACCTGGGAATTGCTGAAAGCTAAAACTGTTACAGTCATTCCTCTTTTAGAAAGCATACATGGGTAATCACTTCGATGGAAATAATTTTCCTTTAGAGGTCAAGAAACAGGTTTATTAACTATTTGAATTGCAGAATAATGCTAATTCCTTTTCAGTTCATGTGTAACTACGGCATGCTGGCTTTTCGTAGTTGTTGGTTTGTTTGGGTTCGTTTTGCAGCAGCCTCTGTGTCTCTTTTCAGACTTTCTCTCCTCTCCTTCACCTGCAGTGTTGCCTGCTGGGTTCCGTCAGCCCTCTGAGACATTTAAGGACCTAGTTTGAGTTATAGTTCCTATTTCTTCAGAAGCATCTCATGTCTAATCTTGTGAAGACCTAAGGGCAGACACCACTGTAACCTGGTGTGGTTTAGTTCAGAGATTACATTAAAGTCAGAGAAAAATACCGTGAAACTCATGGGACTGTTTTACTTCTGAGGACACATGTCCCCAAGACCTCTTGGGCTTCTTTTCATAGTACCAGCTCTTCTTTTCATCAAAGACCATGAAGAGCAGGACAAATTCTCGCATGTCCACAGGCTTGTTGCTCTCCTTATGCAGTGTACCTTTCCGGCAGATCAGAAGGGGGCCTATCAGGCCTGAATGGATGTCCTTGACCTGGGAGACAGGAGGGGCCAAGTGCACATGTTCATTCTTAGAATTTTCCTTGCCCTTCTGACCATCTCTGATCACATAGAGAAGGAATCCTTCTCAGAAGCTCCAATGTGAAAATTATAAATGAGTAGCTTAAGAAGGATAGACATTTATCATCTAATTCTATGGCATTCATATTCCGTTTCTCTGATTAATCATTTATCTCAACATGATAGTAATAATGATGAAAATAATATTGATAGTATAACAAATACTATTGAGCAGCTACTACTATATTAAATATTTTGCCTATAGCCTCTTATTTAATGCTGACAATCCCACATGGTAAAAAAGAATTCATTTAGTAAACAAATATTACTAAGTGCCTACTATGTGCTATATACTGTTGTAATCTCATTTTTAACTTTAGAAATTGAGGCCAAGAGAGATCCAGTAACTTTCCTAGGGCCACATGGTAAGGGACAGGATAGGAATTAAAATTGATGTTTGTGCTCTCTCTACTATGCTCGAAATGAGGGAGTCTTGACTTTGCAGTTCTTTCATAGAGAAAGAGCAGAAGGAAGCTAATACTTGATTAAAGAAAGTACAGATAAACGTCTTCCTCTGTGAAGGTGGTCCCTGTAACGCCAACCAGCGGTTTCAGTAATCTTTACTCATGTCACTGAACTCGTCACTGAACAAACTTTTCTCTCTCACTGTCATTTGTAGACCTGCAACAAGAGTCCCTGGTTATGGTAGCTGCAGACTGTTGACCACAGTCCTTACACATTCCTCATGGATGACAAGACAGACATTTAACAAGAAACAATCTTGACCCTTCCACTTGTTGAACTTGGGTTATAAGGTTAGGGGAATGACAGAAACTCGGGATGGCTGTACCTACCGGGTTCACTGCTGAGTAGTAGGCCCAGGCCCGACAGGCGGAGCCAGGGTTTTCTGGCCCTGACCGGCCCGTGGCATGCCACACATATGTGTAAGTGCCATTTGGCTGAACGGCGTTGTCTTCTTTAAACCATTCGGGAGAGTCATCTTCATAAGTCTTCCCCTCTGATGATTTTTCATAGGAAAGCCCATGGGCATGAAGAGAATATGGTCTGGATGCCAAATTTTTAAACCGAACCTAGAAAAATCAGTAATCTACAAATGTCCTTAAGCTTAACAAAAATCCAAACTAAAAAATGTCAGCATTAAAGTCCAGAGGGAAGGGCTGTTAAATGAGACCCGAGATGGAGCGAATGCCTACAATTACAGAGTAACTTATGTATATTATTCCATCCCACTTTACCACTGTTCTGTGAGATAGGACCCAAATAGCTTTCCCCAGAAACACCAAAACATGTTTGTTCTTAGCCCCAAAGCAAAAGTACTGACATGATCTACAAATCAAATGCCAGTGGTAAATGCTACAGTTCTGAAGGTGCATCAGGCTTGGGTCTTGTTCACAATAAGCTTTCAGCCTGCTGCTGACAAGGGACATGCACACATGAACTCAGGATGAACATCTGGAGACAAAAGGCACTATAAACCGAGTGTGAGTGGGGATAGATGGGTGTGCCTGGGGGGAGGCAATTGGCTGAATGTTTAGGAGACACTGGGGATGTCAAAGAAAGTTTCTTAGGGGAAATGGAATTGGCCCTTATAGAATGAGTGGGAGCTTAGCAGAGGGGGAAATAAAATTACGAGATCATTTTTTTCTTGAAGATTGCCAAATTACTTGGCAAGCAATCTTTGATGAGAATTTTTAAAAATTATTTTTAAGTTTGGAAAATAAATCGCCTCTAGCTCTCTCTTGCGACCTTGACCTTTACCACCCCATGGTGCTTGTGGGAATTCCTCTGCCAATCTCAGCAGTGCTGAGGGGATGCTTACTTGGATAACATCGTCCACTTCAGCTCTAATAACAGGACCAAGAATGCCAAGATGCTCTTCATACTCCCCCCGGGGTCACGTCTGGTAAAAGTGCTATCAAGGTACTTTCGAAAAACCACTTTCTTGTACACAGTGTCCTTTGGAACACCGCCGTCTTCATCGTCCAGTTCACTGAAACGATAATAATAGTATCTGTTTAGAAGAACAAGGGAAAGACTATTCAGTTTAGGAAATTATCTGAACAATGTTTTCTGAATATAGTGTCTAGCATAGAGAAGATATTTAATAAATATTTGATGAAAAAATGAATGAAAATATAAATGACTAAAAACACAAGCCAGTAAATATCCTCCAACTCCCAGCTCACACATCATTTCTTAGGTAACTCCTCCTATGATTCTTTAGACTAGATCAGATCTCTCTATAGCATTCCTGCATTTCTACAGAATTACTGTTTATACACACACACACACACACACACACACAATTTATATACATATATACATATACATGTATATATGTATGTATGTAAATATATATAGTAAATTCCCATAGTAGTCTTATAGTATTTCTGTAGTAAATGTAGTAAATTATGTGTCATTTATTTGTGATATTATCTATTAATAACTGACTCTGCCACTAGAGTGAAAGCCCTGTAAAATTGGGGATTGCGCAAAATTTGCTCGTAATTGTATTCCCAGGGCCTACCAGATTATCTGGTACATAACAGGCACTTAATACATTTTCCTTTAATGCATTAATGAGTAAGCAAATATAATCATATATTAACATAGCAGATTTTAATATCAAAGCAGACAGAGCCATGCAGTGGACAGTGGCAGAGTTTGGGGATATTAGGCAACAATGGACAGCTGACTTAAACCACCCCTGTGAAGGCCACTGGATGGATGGGTATTTTCTACTCTGAAAATAGCCACCCTTCTCACATTTCCTTTTGCTGAATCACATTAATCTTCATGTAGTTTACCAGCTGCTCCGTTTGGGGCCAGAGTATGTCAAAGTTTCCCATTGACTCTTAAATTTCCCAAGCCTAGGGAAACAGGCCAAAAGCTCATCCATCAGTCTCTTAGCATTTGTTATATACCATGAGCCAGCAACAGAGAATCCCATTCTGCCTGCCTCCCAGCCAGGAACTTCCTACTGTACTATCCTCATCCTTCCAGACTCAAAGCACAACATACTGTCTCACAGCACACGAGGATAAATGCCACTTGACTGTCATAAAAGTAGGTGGCATGTCTGGAACGGGACACAGACATGAAGGAGCTAGTCCCATCCCTTTCCATTCTGGAAAGGGCCTAAGTCTTATTCCCTTAGGGCTTTGCTCAGAAATCCTCAGTTGACTAATTATTTTTATGTTGCAATGGGTGCCACATTTAAATAGGAAGTCATGGGAGAAGGTGTTTTAAATAGAGTTCCAATGTGAAAATGTCAGGCATCAGATTAATGAAATAATTTCTGTGAGTCATACCATGCAGCGTGTTTGCTTACACTAATTACGCTTTGGTTTTTAATTTATTAGTGTAACAGTTAGCTTTCATAAAAGCTGTCAACTGTATTTAGACAGTTTAAGCATGGTCATCACATTATGTCCCTGAGAATCTGATTCACTAAGCCTTGCTCCATTTCCCCCTTCTTTCTCAATATTGTCATCCCAGAATACAGAGCCCAGCCCAATATGGCTTTCCACCTTAAGCAAAATGAATTGAATATTATCTTTTAAAAATGCAGAAGGTCCCTCAGAGACTCTGTTATGAGTCAGGCCACTTACAAAATTGTATCAACTCCTTCAACTCTATGATGAAGAGTGGCTGGAACTCTAAAACGTTAGAGCTGAAGAAGATCTTGAGGGTCATTTGATGTAATTCATTTACAAGGTGAAGGTAACAAGATCCAGGAAGGGAGCCAATGTATTCCTGTGAGCTAGGAAAGGCTTAAAGCTTTTGAGGGCTTGTCATCACCATTTGAAGAAAGAACAAAATGCTTCCCATGACCTATGAAGCCTAGTGTCGCTTGGTCTCTTCCAAGCTAGCCAACTACTTTCTCACCATCCACCCTCTTCCTGAGCTCCAGCTGCTCTGCCCTCCCCCCCCCCCCCGAACAGCTTCCTCCTTCCCTGGGGCCTTGATCAGCTGTTCTCTGTCTGGAATCCACTCCTGACCAGGTCGGTCCTACTGGTCTTCAGATCTCAACTCAAGTGTCAGATTCCCTGATCCTCATATCATCGTGTATCTACCTTTCCTTCTTGGTCTTTATCATGGGTATATTCTACACTTTTATGTGATGACTTATTCATTTCTACCTTCCCAACTAGACATGAGGGCAGGAGTCATGTGTGTTTATATTCTCTTATAATCTCAGCACTTAACACAGTGTCCAGGAGAGAATAAGTACCCATCAAAGAGTTATTAAATGAGTGACTCTATAAACCAAGTTAAAAATCAAGAATAAATCAAGGCCAATCATTATCTAATGACTACCTCGGTTCAGGGTATACACTTGCTTTTTGTTTCTAAACTAATTAACATCCTTTTGCCTCTGCTACTGGAATCTCATGGAATTTAAGTGAAACTTCCCAAGGAAGCTGTGTACTTTATATTGATCAGCAAACAATTTTAAAATGTTTTTGGTAAACAAGTAAATGCAAAAGGAGATTTCTACATCACAGACTTGAATCTCGAGCTAACTACAGTGAAATCATATTGATTAGCAGGTGGCTATGGAGAGGCTGGGTTCTACACTGGAGCAAGAGGTGGGAGCAGGAACGTTTGTCCTGAGAGGAGAAGAGTGAGGCGAGGGTGTATTTAACTATGGACTATCACAGACATCTTACATCAGTCGTTTGTACGTTGTCCAGATGTAGAGAGGCATATTTTGGAACTGACAAAGGAAACAGTGTAAACCAAGTTGCAATTAGGGGAACTAAATCGTACTTAGCATAATTTGCCCAGAATTGTCTCCTCAAACTGTTGTAATTAGTTTGTTTTTTTTTTGTTCTTAAGCAGTAGTGGAAAATGAGAATATAAAAAGGAGAAAACTGGCCAAACCTTTGTGCAAATTTTGCGTAATCCCAGGATATTTCTTCGGCAGCAATATAATAATTTTTTCTGTTCCCGTTGTTGCTGCGGAGGTACCATGCTGCAATGTTGTCAGGATTTCTGGAGGAGTTGATGTCTGTCCTGATATCAGTTTTATAAGGATCGTCATAGGCCACATAATCAACTTCAACGTAGTCTTCTTCGCTGCTCTCTTCCTTCTCCCTTGGTATAATCTCAATGTAATCTCCATCATCTCCACTGAAGCCGAACACAACCGGTGGATTAAGTTCCCTTGGTAGAAACGTGTTATTTAGTGTAGGAGACACAGAAGAAGATGGCATCTGACCAAGGTCAGGATAAGGGAAAATCTGATCAAATTCTGGAAGAGGCAATGACTGACTAGATTCAGAAGCATGAGATGTCTGATCAGGATCTGGAGGTGATATCTGCCCAAGATGGGGAGGAAGAGTCATCTGACTGAGGTCTGGAGAGGGAGTCTCCTGGCCGAGGTCAGGGGAAAGGGGCAGCTGACCAAGGTCAGGGGAACGGGTCGTCTGGGTGAGGTCTGGAGAGAGAGCCTCCTGGCCGAGGTCAGGGGAAAGGGGCAGCTGACCAAGGTCAGGGGAACGGGTCGTCTGGGTGAGGTCTGGAGAGAGAGCCTCCTGGCCGAGGTCAGGGGAAAGGGGCAGCTGACCAAGGTCAGGGGAACGGGTCGTCTGGGTGAGGTCTGGAGAGAGAGCCTCCTGGCCGAGGTCAGGGGAAAGGGGCAGCTGACCAAGGTCAGGGGAACGGGTCGTCTGGGTGAGGTCTGGAGAGAGAGCCTCCTGGCTGAGGTCAGAGGAAAGGGTTGTCTGATGGAGTTCTGGGGAAAGGGATGGTTGACTGAGATCTGGAGACATGGTTGTCTGCCAGGCTTCAAGTTCTAAGGAAGGAAGCATTTTCCCCATGTCACTAGGGAAGGACTTGTTTCTTAGGCCATAGTCGAGTGTCTGGCCAGGCCCTGGAGAAGATATGTGAGCGGGGTCTGTAGTGAAGTGCACGTGGTCAGAGCCTCGAATGGGGAATGTTTGATGATGCTCTTCAGGGGGCATCGTCTGATAGAAATCTGGAGGGGAGCTTGTGTGGTTGGTGTCGTTTGGGGGATTCCAGTGGTGGTCAGGAAGCAAGGCTACCAGGCTAAGATTCACAGAAGGGAGTGTCTGATTGTGGTTGGTGGGAAGAGGTGTCTCACTGGGCTCAGGAAGTAAGTCTGAAAATGTGATGTTGGCTTCCCCTCTTAGAGGGTGAAAGCCCCTTGGAGAAAGAGGAACGTGGTGTGCAAGCTTCTCTTCCTTTTTCTTTTTTCGTGTCCTAATGAAAAAAGTGCCATTCTTCAACCCACTTTTTCCTCCATCCTGTCTTACTTGTGGAAATTTATACCTAAATCTAGAAGACTTTGGGTGGCCGCTCCGCTGCCCAGGCTTGTCTGTAAGAGGGGTGCCTTCTCCCCAAGCCCTGGAGGCGTTCTGGGGCTGCTCGGCACCTGATTACCAGCCACGTCTCCATCGGCTTCCTGGATTATCTCATAACTCCCTTTTTCAGAAACCAAATGCCATTTCCCACTCAGAATCCTAGATGGCGTCTTTTGTTTTAGGAGTAACAGGCCACTGGGAAGGGCCTTCCAGGGCCCCGTTTGGGGAGGAGAAGAGTTGCCTTGGCTTAACTGTCTCCCAGTCTCATTCGCCAGGAATTCCATTGGGGAGAACCTGTGCTTTGCTGCTTGTTCTCTCCCTACCTCGAATCTCTTATGTTTAGCATGTCCTTGACTTCCAAACCCTTCTGTACCCAGTGGGAGTAAGCTTATCTCCGTGGCATTCGACCGCAGAGGAGCCTCGATAGGGTCTTCAGAATAAGGGCTGGAATGTTCTGTGGAAAGGTTGAGAACCGAGTTCTTTTCTAAGTTAATGTGTCCCACGTGGGGACCAGCCATGGTGGCTTCCGGGTGAGGAGGAGTCGTGTGAGGTTCTGCAAAGTCATTGGCAGTGAGCCTGCTGACGTTACGTGGAGAAGAAGAATTTGAACCAACGGCTGTATCAGTATTTGGAGGGACGAATTCAGAGCTGTTCTCCAGGGCTAGAGCAGTAAGATTGAACTCATCTTCCTCCTGATTCAATGATGAATTCCTGAATGACCTAATTCCTAGCGACAAAGCCAGTACGTCCTGGTAATCATATTCAGCATCATCCCCATCACCTTGGATTTCTGTAGAGTCAGGCATTTTCCGTGTAGTCATGGCCATGGACACTGAAGGTTCGTAAATCTCATACAGGTCTTCATCATCGTTCCGGATACACTTCACATCCCTGAATCTCAGCCGTAGGTTTTTGTTTCTTGGATTGGAATTCATGGTAGTTAACATCCAGGTTCCTATACAAGAGAGACAGAGAGCTCTAGGTCCAGAAAAAGATGTAAAACACACTAGCATCCATTGTGGTGGATAACTTCCAGCAGACTTGAGTCAGAGACACACCGGTGAGGCCTGTGGCCCGCCGCTGGTCTGTGAACTCTCATTTGCTGTTTCACAATGACATGAGAAGAACCGAGAGCAAAGTGTTCAGGAAATTTTAAAGCGATTTGGCGTTGCTGTGGCATCCAAGCACGTGGTCAGTGCACTTGTCTCGTTTAACAGAATATAGACCAAAAGCATTGGGCAGTGGAGATGAGGGAGAACTTAGCACAGCTAGTTTGAAAGTTACCGTTTCCAAATATTTTAAAAGTGCTGAATTGAGAATAAAATGAACTTTGAGAATTATAAACATCTTGTTTGAGAATTGGAGTTAGGAGCAGGATGGTGATGTCTACTCCAGAAATAAAAAACATTTAGATATTTCTAAGTAATAAGTAATTCAGGTGGCCCAGGACAATTTTGAATCTCTTTGAAATTGTGTGATCTGTTGGCACACTGAAGACTTCCTGGGAGGTCTCCAATTATTGCCACTTGCCGAGTATCTACTAAGTGCTAGGCACTTGGCATGTATTACAATTAATTGTCAAAACAACTCTGTAAGGTGTTGTTCTATTTTTCAGATTAGTAAAATGAGGCTCAGTGAGGTCAAGTCACTTCCCAAGGTTATACAGATATTGAGTGGCAGAGCAGAATTTGAACCCAGGTCTGATGAATTCCAAAGCCCACGTGCTTCCGATGACACTGTGCTGTATCTAATGTCAGCCTCTAAGGCACCATATCAGTGATTGTTAACCCTAGGGATGGTCGTCTTAAAAAAAGAAAGAAAGAAACGTTCTTTTGTGACTGAATGCTCATGCTTCTTCCTCAAAGCTATGGCTTATGTTGCTGCGGACGTGTGTCTGTGCTTCTCACTTAGCCCAGAGAAGGATAAGTGGGACTCATGTTAAAGGACTGGGCCTGTTGAGGGGATTAATGCCCCAAATGGAAATCGTGAGGCGTGTTGAAAGCCTGTGAGGCCTAGCGAGCTGTGGGCGTCTGGCGAGCCGCACCAGACCTTGAGAGGCCAGAGGCGCCCTCGGCATCCGGGCCCTTACCAACATTGTCCATTGTGACGGTCACAGATTCCCCGCGCATGGGAAAGAGGGTCAGCGTGTCCTCGTGCCTCTTTCCGTAGATGAATGAGTGCCCAGTGAAGTGAATGGTCAAAATGTCATCCTGGGTTCCCACACTGCAAAAGTGCCACTGGACAGTGTCATCGAAACAGAATCCCAGGGTGGGTATGCTCTCCGGCACGTAGCCATTGATAGCTGAAAGAGTAAAGTCTGTTAGAACGCCAGGCCTATCAACAAGGGCACGCATCTAGTTACAGGGAAAATGAACGTCCCAAGGCAGTGACTACGAGATGAGCTTTATCAGGTCTGACACGTGACTGGAGGATCAAACTCAGGCTTCCCCCCAGCAGTGGCCTAGGGCCCTGAGCTTAAGCCCGCAGCAAACGCGTCAGCTGGGGCTCGGGCCATCCCTTCTGTCCCGAACTTCTTAGCGGGCCCTAAACCGCTTGGCGGCCTGACGTTCCAGCACCCCCGGCTCCCCATCCGCATTGACCTTCTTAGTCCGATTTGACAGTCCAGCCCCGGGTTACCTACCGAGCTGTTGCCCTGGCCTAAGGGGTTCACCTTGCACCTAGACAGATTCCCAGCACCGTCCACCACGTCCTACAGCCCTTCGCTCGCCACCCGGGTCCCCCGCTCCGTGTCTCCCTGCCCGGAGCATGCGCGCGCACACGCACGCACACACACACACACACACACACGCGCGCGCACACACACACACACACACACATACACACACACACACACACACACCCCCCCCGCCCCCGGGAGCAGGAACCCAGAAGACTTGTAAAGATAACAAGCTTTTGACCTCTTGCTGTAAAAGGATTGCCGTAACGTCCCCCAGTGATTTCACCACCAGATCCCCGGGCGGACGTGGGCCTGAGAGGTGCGTGGGTGCGAGTCCACGTCTCTGCCTCTAGGCGCAGCCATGCTCCAACCTGAGAAGCTGATGGGCAGACGCAGTGCTCCGACTTACTGCTCATGAGGTTTGATTCATAAAACTTGGGGTCATCGCGGTTCACCTTGTCAGGATTTTCACAAAACTTGTGGATGTTGTCCTCAATGTACCAGCTCTTGTTCTCGTCGAACACAGCGAACACGGCCTGCTGCTCGATGTCTGCTGCCCTCTGGCGGGTGAAAGCGGCACGTTCGGGGATCGCTGTCCAGCTGATCGCCCACCCTCTCCGAAACCCACCGGCACAGCCCTCGGACCCCCGAAGCCACGGGGCAGGCATTTATGAGAGCCCATGTGTCCACACCTCATGTCAGAGCCAAAGGTGTTAGCAAGAGCCAACAGAGCAGATTAAAGTTCAGAGACTGAACATCGCTAATAGAGAAATCCTGTTTTACCATGGCAACTAATTCTGCTTCTCTCTCAACCTGAATGGTTGGATGGGCTCCTGGAGTTGCAAAGGACAAAACAGGAGGTGGCAACAGGAAAGCTTTATACTTCTTCCCACCTGTTTTCTCTCCGAGCTTCATAAATTAGGTCTTCCAAATGTGTTTCTGATTTTTCTAGGTATATATTTATTTTGTATGCCTTGAGCTGAGACTTTTTTTGATTATAGCTTAGCCTAATTGTGAATTTTAAGTTAATAATATGTACCTATTATTCTTCAGTGAACATGAAGGCAGAAGATCCATATCTTTGGTCACATCCTTCTGCATAATTTAGTCTCACTAGAGAGGGACATTGTTTAGACCCCATCTCACTAGAAGCTATGTCTCCAGTGTGTCTCTCTTTTCTCTCTCCAGTGTAGATATCTAAAGGCAGCAAGGGTTGTTACAGAACTTTACACTTTTACCAGGTGGCGTCTCACCAAGCCCCAAAGCCACCCTATATAATTTTTAGGACGGATTTTAACCATTTGATAAAAGAAATTCAGAGAGGCTAAATGATCTGCTTATCCCATAGCCAATGTCAACAGACCTGGAATTAGAAACTATACCAAAATAGTTTCATATTGTAGTCTTGCCTTCTGCAGTGAGAGTCTACAACAAGATAGAGAAGTAACCAAAGGAATAAACATTATCACATTTGTGCTAAAGAGGATGACTTAATATTTTCCGTTCTCTAGAAAAGCCTCATTGTTTAGCAAGGAGACCTAATCTGTTCCAGCCAGAAGAAGTTCTCAGAAATTTCTCAAGGACAAGATACCTGTATGCCTCGCTTGTCCAGGGACCTGCTCTTACAAATCAGAAGTAGCCCTATCAGCCCAGAGGCAGTGTCTCTGACGATGTCCACATTGCTGTAGTAGGGTCTCGTTAAGCACTGGGCATCATTCTCTGTGGGCTCATCTGACTCCAGGATGTTCCACTTGTAAGTATAGGTTTCCCCTGGTTGAACTGCTCTGATCATAGTGTTACTGCCTGAAAGAAAACACAATCAAAATTGTTTTCATTTGCAAAATTATTTTGTGAAAATGAATGAGTGCGTGAATGAATGAATAATTGAGCCCTCATTACAACCAGTTAATATTGGGAAAGGAATATTCTTTTTATATTAAGCTCCACTTACTAGAACCCTGGATCGCATGTAGTCATCAGCTATTGCTCCACTAGAGGCCGCTATGGCACTACCAAATGACGTCGTATTTTGCCACCAGCAGGGTAAACAAACCCTGGAAGTGAGCAGGTTCGGGTTGTGACTTTTAGGGCATCCTCCACGTGTGCTACCTGGCTGCACACGCTATATACTAAGCAAGAAGGATGGTAGAAAAATATGGTGGCCTCTCAGAGGTCAATAGTTTCCAGAAGAAGTGAAAGATTCAAACCTGAGGAGAAGGAAGAGTTGACTTCATCTTCAAAAGGAGAGAAGGTCACTCCGTGAGGGTAAATGCTGTAGACGCGGCTGGCCATATTTTTGAACACGATCTACAAAATTAACTCAAATTCATTATTTCATAATTTAAGGACAATTGTGAGAATTAATAGAGGACGCCAGCTTTGCACATTCGCTTGTTGAGTGGGGTGGGTTTCTGTACATGGGCATGCATGCAAACTGGTTTATCTGAGCAGCAACCTCTGCCATCCCCTGAAAGCGGCATTCAAGAGTGTTCCACTCACACAGTAAGGCAGAAAGTGGAAAGAGAAGTCTGATCTTGGAAGTGAAAGTTTCCTCACAGTGTATCATCCTCTCTACACTGGTCCTCATCCTCCTTCCCCTCCTTCCAGCTTGGACCACATATGCTTTCAGATCTGCTCCTTCTGCCTAGACCATGATCCCCTCCCCGGCCAGCCACATCTCCTAGGACCAGTGTCTTTGAAGCCATCTTCTTGAAGGGCATGGAAAAGAGCCAGATCCTAAATTTTCAATGATGTATGTTTAAAGTCACTCAGAGAAATGGGGGAAGGGGGAGAGTGACAGAGAGAGGCTGCTTTCTGTCCTTTGGTTATTTTCAAATGAACAGGATTGACCTTGTTTGTGGATATCCTCTTAGTTTACCCCATGCAGGGGTAAAGGGAGGAGCATCATTCACACAGGAGTCATAGTTAGTCTCCTTAATCTTCAAAAAGAGAACCTTAATCCTATCTTCTACTTGGCTGATTGCCAAAGCACTTGGATCATCCTTTATCTGTAGATTAACTGCATTCTAGAATCTCATCAAAGATTAGAACTTTCAATTATCTGTGTCCCAGTTCTTATAAAAAGCTTGATGTTGTGATATAACATTTAGAGAAAACTGTCTGAAGAACACTCAGTGTTCTTGCTACATATCTAAATTTGCCTTCACCGGAGAACAATCGTCAGAGACCTATCTACCTGGACCCCAGTGAAGAATCGTTTTTACTCACCTGTGTTTACTGCAATGTTCTCAGCTCTAATGAGAAATATTATTTTAAAAGACCATGCATAATTTATTGGGATTTTATCAAGGATTTCTTCCACTGTGCCATCCCATATCCTCTTTTTAAGGATCCATGGTAGAAATTCTTCTCTAGTCTCTGTGCTCCTTTTATGAGTACTGTAAATCTTGCCCCGACTAATTTCCCTTTTTACTTTGGCTGTTAGAAAGCTCAGGACAAAATTTGCAGACAACTTTATAGAAGCATATGATATGTGTTTCAATATACTTAACCTTGGTTTTAATTTTTGGCCCATATTCTCTACCCCGATTATATTGACTCTTGGTTTCATCCCCTTTAATTTGATAAACTGTCTCATTCTTTGTATTATGAGGTAGGCTATAAATAAGTGCAAATACTAAATAAAAATTATAAGTTTCATTTGAATTAAAAATTATGTAGACACCTTTTCTTTTTAAAATAAACCAATACTTATAATCTCTTTCACTCTTCAATGTGTTCAGATGGTTCTATATTTCTGTTACTTACTTTGAGTGTGTCTCTGACTTGAGCTCTGATAATTGGGCCCAAGATCCCATTTTCTTTGATATTGGGATCCTCCAGGCGTTTGGTGAAGGACTCATCTTGGTACTGTTTGTAGACAACCTTCTTATAGTGTTTTCCAATTTGGTTTGAGAAATTATCCAAATGCAGAGATCTGTATTTTCTTAAAGTGAAATGAAAGGTTTAAAAAATTAAAATCATTTTCTCAAGTATTGATCCCAGTAGGGTGGGGGAACTCTTGTACTTAGAAGTTCTGCTCTTGGATGAACTAAAAAGCTAGTTTTCTAAAAAACTCTTAATACGATTTGCAGAGTCCTGATATCTTCTCTGTAGTTGGAGGACTAGACACTTCTGATCTGTCTCCTCAACCACAGATAAGAAGAAACTTATGGTGAGAAGAAACTACACTCTGGTTGCTAGAGTGGACCTGAGCTGTCTCTGGGCTATATAGATGAAAGGGTGGGACACACTGTGACTTTTTCTTAAGTCTTTTCTGTCACTTAGTTTATGGTAACTTTATTGGCTTTCCAGTTATTTCTCGATTTCTGAAAGCACTTTTGCAGTGCAGGAAGCTTTCGCTTTGGAAGACATCAGTCTGTGCTGCTGATCTACCCCATCTACCATCCTCCCCAATCCTATGCCAGCTAGGAAGCAGCCACCTCCCCTGTCTCCTGCAGCTGCGATACATGATCTGGAGGCAGCAACAAAGACCACTTTCCCCTTGGTCCTCTTTATTACCTTAGTTTGCAGAAGCTCCTTGGTAGAATGCACCCACTTCATGCCTTCCTGTGCATAATAAAAAGCACTGAGTGTTGCCAGAGAGGCCTGAGTTTCTATCTCAGTTCTGTCAGTTATATGATCTTGAGCAATTCCTCTTTTACTCATTTTCTCAATTAAAATTTTTAAACATAAATTGAAATGTTTTGGTTAGTGAAAACTCTCACACACTAGATCCCCTCAAGCCCACCTCTCTAACCATCCCTGCATTTTCTAAGCATTCACGTGTATTAATTTCATGTGTATGATTCCAGAGAATCTACGCAAATATACCTTGCAAATGTAAATATTCTTACCCTCTCACTCTTTAACAAAAGGCAGCTATTTATATACTCTGCTGCACCTTGACTTTTTTTTTTTTTGCATTTTTTTTTTCCAGCTTAACTGAGGTGTATGTGTGTCAGGTGTACAACATGATGATTTGTGTGTTTTTACCACACTAGTTAATAAACTCTTACACCACCCCCATATAGTTACTATTCCTTTTAGTGTGTGGTAAGAAAACTTGAGATTTACTGTCTTAACAAATTTCAAGTATACAATACGGTATTATTAACTATGGTCACTACGGTGTATATTAGGTTTCAGGGATTGGTTATTATTTAGTATCTTAGCATCCTTTCATTTCAACTTGAAGAACCTCGTTAGCATTTATTATAAGGCAGGTCTAGTGATGCTGAACTCCCTCAGCTTTTCTTTGTCAAGGAGAATGTGTCTCTCTCCTCACTTCAGGACAGTTTTGAGGAGCAAGGTATTGTTATCTTCGGTTGGCAGTTCTTTTCTTCTTTCAACACCTTGAATATATATCACCTCACACTCTCCTAGCCTCCAAGGTTTCTGCTAAGAAATCTGCTAATAGCCTTATGGAGGTTCTTTTGTATATGACAAGTTGCTTATCTCTTGTTGCATTCAGAATTCTCTCTCTGTGACTTTTGACAATTTGTCTTGGGGGTATTTTCTTTGAGTTGATCTTGCTTTGGGTAGCTCTTTTGAGCTTTGTGAGTCTGTATATCCATATCCCTCCCAAGATTTGGGACGTTTTCAGCCATTATCTTTAAATAAGCTTTCTGCCTTTTTCTCTCTTCTTTTTCCTTCAGACTCTTACAATGCATATATTAGTTCTTCCGATAATACCCCATAATTCCTGTAAGCTTTCTTCCCTCTTTTTCATTCATTTTTCTTCTGTCAGGCCTCTGGGATCACAGTTGAGTGAGGCTGGAATCAGGCCACGTGGCTGCTGGTGGGCCCACAGTGGTATCTGTAGTTGGCAAACCTTCACCAAGGGCTAAGGTGGGCATGGATCCTGTCTGGTCCCTGGAAGATGGGACTGCCTCCAGGACCTTGGTGGGCAGCTGGCATTGCAACAGTGGTCCACATCAAGGTCCTCAGTTGAGTTTGCAAATGGTGGGCCTGTTACCAGGTGTGTAGATGGGTATGGCTCCCATCTGGTCCTTGGGAGGGCTCCCACCAGGTCATTGGGTAGGTCCCCGGGCGGGCAGTACTGTTTCTGAACAGAAATTGGGAGGGTTGGAGCGGGTTTACTTCAAGATCTGCAGTGGGACCAAGGTCTGCAGGCCAGCCTTCAGGGTCATGGACAGATGTGACTTCGTCTGGGTCCCTTATCAAATGGTGTTGCAGCAGGACCAAGGCCAAGTCGGGCTGTAGCTGAATCTATAAGGGTCTGTAACCGGAACCACAGTCAGCAAACCTACCACCTGAGCATGGACTTGCTTCTCAAAACAGGCCTCTTTGGGCTTGGTTTTCATTGGGATTTTGCAAGTTCCTGCCTGGATCCCAAAGCTCTCACAAGGGCACTTTCGTTTGTGGATGGCTGCCAAATTATTGTTGCTGTGGGGGATATGAGTTGGGGACCTCCTATCCTGCCTGCCGTCTGACTCCCTTGACTTAATTTAATAATATATTGGAGAACTTTTCATATTAGTATATAGAGCATGTTTGCATCCTTTTTAAACAGATGCACAGTATTCCATGTATGGATATACCATAATTTATTAAACCAGTTTCCTATTGATGGATATTTTGGGTCGTTTCCAGTCTTTTGTCACTACTAACAGTACAGCATTGAGTATCTTGTATGTACATAATTTCACCTGCAAACAAGTAGATTCCCAGGGTACGGTTGCTGGGCCAAAGGGTGTAGGCATTTATAATTTTGTTAGTGTCAAATTATCCTTTAGACTGGCTCTTCCAGTTTACTCTTCCATCAGCAATACATGAGGGTACTTGTTCCTCACAGCCTCGCCAACAGATCAGTAACATACTCACCTGGACTGTGAGTATGCTAGGTGAAAATCTGTGTCTCAGAGAGGTTTAATTTGCATTTCTCTTATTGTGAACGAGCTTGAGTATTTTTCATGTGTTTAAGATCAATCTGAATTTTTAAATTTCTTAATCTCTTTGACCCATTTACTAACCTACAAAATAGACAAGAGCTATTTCTAACTTTGGAGTTAAAGTGAGCTCTTATGAAGGGGGTAGCACAATGCTTGGCAGCAGCAAGCATTTACCAAGGGGTAGCGGCTGCTGCTGCTGCTGCTACTACTATTATCATTATTATTATTAATTTCCCTTGGTGAGTTTGATTTCAACCAGAAGACCTGAATGGAATTCAAAACACATATTCCTTTGAGAGTTGTCAACTCATGACATTTCACCCCACACATACAGGACCCTGTGGAACATGTCCTGAACCTTTGCACAGTGATAAGCACCATGAAACTCACTTGTCCATGGTCGCTGGTATCACAGGTGCGTAGTCCCAGATGACTTCCTCCGCCGCAATGAAGTATTCCCACCTCTTCATGTGCCGCCTCTGCTCGCGAGTTAGCATCTTAACTTTCCTGGTTTTCTTTGCGCAGTTTTTAATGTCTATGTAAGCCTGCATCCCAGCTGAGTTAGCACATGAAGACAGTGAAAGCATTTGAGAGAAGAAATTAAGGCTGATTAATGTGTGTATCTTTTAAGTAAATTTGTAGAAGCTTTAAATAACAACAGTGAAAAGTAAAGCCCAGGCTCAGGTGTCGAACATTTTGGTTTGCGGCTATGGAGACGGGGCATGAATGAAAAGCAGGGGGAGAGAGGCTGGGTTAGGGAGAGTGCTTAGAAAGATTTCTGCTGGTTCTTCCCGAGCAGGAGCATTTGTAATTTCCAGACCCTTAAAACCTTATCACTTAGGTCTTGTCGATTCCTCATTTTTCCTGTCAGCTGTCCTTTTAGTTGTAAAATGAAAATCAGACAGTAAATACCGTACGAAACTGTTGTTAAAAATTAAATAAGTTAATACAAAAAGGACTTGAGTTCAATAATATTCACTTATTGTTGTTGTTATTATTTGGAACTCTCTCTTCTAGGGATATTGTGACAATTTTGTTACTTCAAATATAATTTTGACTGCTCAGCATGAAAAGAAAATGAAATGGTCCCATGAAGTCAATCTTTCTTTCCTATGGGTTCTGCTTACATATATTATTTTGGTGACATTTCCTACAGCAATATCACTTACTTACATTTTGGTCTCTGTTTACAACAGTCTTGAAGCACCGATGTGTAATAGAACAGCGGTTATTTTGTTTATGTGGTACCACATAACAACGTGGGCTGACATTTCTTTCACCAGTGCCCTCAGAAGCCCACTCCTTGGCTGTGGGATTTTTGTGTTTGACCCATTCAGTTCCCATCCATTGGGTCCCCCTTTGTGCCAATCTTTGTGCTCATCTTGCTATAAAAGATCATCTTTTCATGTTACAACTTCGATATTTCCTATAACTTGGTGCTTCTGTAAATTTGCAGATGTTTGTCTCGTTCTAACATTCAGGTCTTTTCCTTTAGCTACATATTAAATACCCTAAGAAAGAATATCTATATGTATGTATTAGCTTCCTTCCTCCTTTTTCCTTTCAAGGAAGTAGAGACCTCTTCAGCTTTTGCTTCATTTTTAAAAATCTTTGTCAATTCCTCCACTTCCTCCATCCCCAACTAAGGTTATAAATCTAAATGAGGAGAATCTAAATTCTGTTCTTGGGGACCAAGGCATGAATATCTGGAATGTGGGTGGCTTGAAAAGGCACAGGAGAAGGAAGGAGTTAGTGCCTGGGAAGAAAGGATCCTGCATTCATAAGCAAGACTGTCGGAAGAGTTTCTTGCCTTGAAAATGTTTTGGGATGAGAGAAGATATTGTCCACTTTCCCTCTGGGCTTGCAGTCATGTTTGCAGTGGTGGACGTAGCACTGACGAGGGTGATGGCCGAGATCTTATGATGGTTCTGCTCCAGGACCTGGCCGTTGAAATGAATGGAGAACAGTTCTGGTCCAGAGCTCATTCCAATCAGATGCCAGCTGACGTGGTCATGGGCACAAACTGTTATATCTGAGAGAAAGGAAGAGATGGGGCCAAAACAGGCAGTCAGCACTCAGATACGTGCTGAGCACCTGCTATTAATCAGCCATTGTGCAGGGTTTGGAAGTCTAGACACTCTGATTGTGGTTCCCACCCTAGAAAAGCAGATATCTAAGTGATGGGCCAACGAGCCGTCATGATTTATTGCAGTAAGAGGTACCATGGAGGTAAAACTGGAGTCCAGAGATGGGGGATATTGGCTCAGAAATGGGTTGCTCAGGGATAAGGCCAATGGAGGGAACGAAGTAGGTGGCCAGCCATCCTGGTTTGCCAGGGACCGAGGTGTTTTCCAGGATGCAGGATTTTCAGTGTTGGAATTAGGACAGTCCTGGGCAGGCCTGAGCAGCTGGTCACTCTGGAGCCAATCTGGCCTCACTTGGGGGCGGGGGAGGGGGAGGGGGGCGTCACCAGAGCCTGTAGTAGGGCAGAGTTCAAGAGCCCAATCCTGTCAGCTAGGTGGAGGTCAGAGCTCTGCCTAAAAGGAAGGAGATGTGAAGATAATTTAAGGATTTTATATTGCTTCTGTACCCACTCGTTGATCATTTTAATGACAAAGGAATTACTCTGTGGGTTATAGGCTTTTCTTAAAAATGCGGTAGACAGTTCCTCATTATCTGGACCACTGGGAGCATTTCATGGTTGGAGTAAGGAGAACAGCACAAAAGCTAAGTTTTGCTTCTCCTTTGTTCCTGCAGTGACTGGGGAAACGTTCATTTGCTCTGTGGGAGCTTCTAGCCCTGGTTTCTGCCCTTGGTATGGGTTTTACATTTCAGATCCATAATCACCAGATTCCAGACCATGGGGCTGAGCTTCAGTGCCCACAGAGGGGCTGAGGGCCTACTCTTTTTCAGTAGGCCACTGTAGCAAGGCAGGGGTTCCTGGTATCACGGGGGAGAATGAGAGGCTAGACAGGAGGCTGTGGTGGAAGCATTTAGCCATCCCAAAGGGATGCTCAAATTGAGTTGAGCATTTAATATATCTGTATCGGCATTTATTACATTGATTCAGTAGGCTGTTTCACAAGCATTAACTTCTCTCAGTTTCTACCCTGCCCCTCCTAAGCCCATCTGTTCTCTTCAACCATAAATTCAGATACTCTATTCCCTGGTCAAGTTATTAATTTTTATTTTTGGGGCATATGGTTTGCTTTTTTGAGCTTCCATCTATTTACACAGATGATTCCCTCTGTCAGGACACAGATACAATTTCTCTCTTGACCACTTCCCTCTAAGTCCCTTAGCACTGGACATGCTACTTTCTATGTTTTAAAAAATTATTAAACACCCCCTGTTCCAGGGGTGATGGTTAATCCATTTTTGTAAGTTAGCACAGGGAGATAACTACCTGACGAGGACCACACTAAGGCAGAGAGATGGGCAGGGTTTGAACTTAGGTCTCTTAAGGTAGATGCCAGTTTAAGTTTTGGACCTTTGAATCAAAGCCCAGAGTCATCTGAGTGTGTGCAATAGCAGGAGGGAAGAGGAGCCAAATGAAAGAAATTACAGGTTAAAAGCCATGTCAAAGCCTCATCTCTTGCCCAATTTTGTTTTTTAGTAAGTGAAACCATTCGTGATTTTCAGACATAGAGAATCATCTCTGAGAACCTTAGTGTTTTGAATGGTTTATTTAATAAAGTAGTATTTTAATTTTTCTTCATTTCCCCTCAGAATCTTTGGTTCTAAGGTATTTTTAGCAGATAGAAATGGTTTGATTGGAAGCCAGTTTTCTTCTCTTTATAGTTGCTAAGATTTTGCTCTTTTGAAAGAGTTGGCGTGCAAATGGAAATAGAAAACATCCTACGTGCCTTTGGATATTACTCATCTGTCACCTTTTGAAATGTCAATAGTCTTTTTGTATGTTAGATATTTCTCCTAATCTTCTGTTCATCTCCAGTGTATCTTTATTAAATTCTTCCTGTTGACTCCTTCTGCTAGGGGTTGACCTTGAACTTCTGTCCTATAAAGCTTCCACTGCAGAAGAAGGCATGACCCTAGAACTCACTGAAAGAGATTGAGCTGATATCCTAGAAGTCTTCCGGGAGCTGCAGGTCAAAGTGAAACCTACTCAGAGCACTACTTCTAATAAGGCTGCATACTCCTTCACTTACGCAGGTTCCAGTTTATCAGTTGTACTTGCTCGTTAGAAAAAGACATGAGAAAACCTTGAGAACCACTGAGCTAGATTATGTTGCCTTTCTGATTAAGAGTTGAAAAACAGTGAGTGTGGTCAACTTCCCAAGTGCCGTGGGAAAATGGCAGAGCCCGAGACACCGATGCTGCTGCTGCTCTCGGGCAGCGCGCAGCCCACGCCGTACCTGGCATCGTCCCGTTCACGTAGCCATTGACCGTGTACATGAGCGATGGCGACCGGCTCCAGCTCTTGCTTTCATCGAACACAGCGAACATCAGCACGTGCTGCTTGTCAAACATCTTCTGAACCCCATCCTCAGTTAGGGTGCCTGCGAAAGGAGAGACATCCCTACCTGTCAGTGGCATCCCGGGTAGAAGACTCTCATTTGCTATTCCCAGATGACAAAGGGTTTAAGGCCAGCAACCAATCATAATGGTATCAAATTTTAAAAGTTCTTGCTTTAAAAAAATAGCATCTTTATCAAGTAATGATGATTGGGGGATTACCAAAATCTTGGTGCCACACTGCATGTTTTCTCTGGCCCCTCATAGCCTTGAGGAATGGGGCTTTAAAGGTAACTGTGATCTGGCGCAGAGGGAACACTTGGTGGCTGTCAAGGCTTTAGTAGAAGTATCCATGTCCTCCAGTGTCAGGAGGCCGGTACATAGGTACCAAGCTCAGTTGGGTAAAGCATCACTCTCCAAGTTTGATGCAGCCATCCTATGTGTACGTGGCATGGCACACTAGAGAACTGGTTGCAAGGGTCAAGGTCAGTCCATTCTCATATGAGGAAAAAGTGCAGCTGAAATAAAGCTTTTTATACATTTTAATTTCTTTTAGTGCAATCACAACATCCTCTATATACCAGGTAATGAAAACATGTATATGTGTAGTGAATTGATGAATTAGGAATTTATGCGCATACGTCAGAGAAATGGTGAGTCCATCACATTTTTTTCTACAGCGCAGTTTGTTATGGTTGTTTGTTTGTTTTAATAAAAGATGAGCTGAATTCCTCTGAGGTAAAATGAAAATCCAAGCTTGCTCCTAAGGTGCCCAGCTGATAAAATTTCTTAAAAAGCAAGTTGGATGTGTTTGCATCCTACCACCCAAAGGGTTTGTCTCTTTTACAAGAAAAGAAGCTAGAGTTTTGTGTGTTTGTAGACCAGATCACCAACCCAAACCTTCGATGTCAGTCACAACTCTTTCCAAGCACTCCCATTAGGGAACATCACAGATCCTGCAGGCATGGCATCAGGACAGGGACCTACTCGGGAGGCTCCAGGACTGAGATGAAGGAGGGATTGTAAGAGACAGGAGGATTCCGAACCCTCAGATACCAATGTCCCGCAGTGGTCTGGCGTCCGCGCCCCTCTCCCTCTGCTTGGACTACAGAAAGGCTCCAAGGGTCTCCCAAGCCTCATTCCCTTAGAGTACTCCTTAGCACCCTAACTCCTTTGCTGTTGTTCATGTTTGTTTTGTTTGTTTGTATTTTTTTTACCTTTCTTACAAATAAGCAGAGGTCCAATCAGCCCAGAGTTGAAGTCCTGTATCAGATTTTCGTAAGAGTAGTAGATGTATGTGAGACATGGCGGGTCGTCGTGTGTGGGCCCATTGTCCTCACTGATAACCCACTCGTAGGTGTACTCTCGGCCTGGGGCAACGGCATCATCCATCTTCTCTGCAAAGGATGTGTGGTCAGCGTAGGAAGCACCTGGAGAAGTAAAAGTTATCAAAACATCCGGACAGATTGTGAGGGCTGCCTGGTCATCACTTTCAAATCTGGGGGAACGTAAGATCTCTGTAAAGGGTGTGTGCCTCTTCATAGTTACCCTCCGTGATTTGGAAAGAGTCACATTATATTCACTCCTATGTCTGTATAATTATAAAGGCTTTGAGTTCTTGGTCATCTAAGTGAATAGGAAAGGTTACTAGTACATTATTGGAACTTTAGATGTCTTACTTTGGTCCTTCGTGTACCCCAAACCCCACCATTAACACTTTCATGTATGCTTATCTTTCTCTGTGAGAGGGCAAGGGGGGGGTGTGTGTAGAAATTGGTCTTCCTTATTGGAAAGACGGAACTGAGATTCTGAAGATTAAAAGAGGCAGAGGGTTGGGTGCAGCTTTCAACAACAAAAGGAAGATGTGGCTAGAGATGGAGCAAGTGAGGTCAGGAAGGGGAGAGATCAGTGTCGTAGACAGCCAGCTGCAGGCGGCGGGCAGCTTCCCCTGTCTGAGGCTGTCCTCATTTAATTGGGTGAGAGTTTCACTATTATTGACGGGTGCCAGAATTTCTCTTTGGGATAAAATCATTTTTATTGGGTTCAACAGCTTGATAAATTTCTTGAGGTGAAGTTGAGACCATCAGAGTGTGGATGCAGGCCAACAATAAGGATTAAAAACAACCTAAAACGCTTTGCATGATGGAATAAAGGTCCAGAGGGAACTATTCTTACTTAAGTGACTATACTTTTGGAAACAGAAATGCTTAATTTTTTCTTTCCCTTTTCCTTCCTTCTCTCTCTCTCAATCTCTCTCTCTCTCTCTCTCTCTCTCTCTCTCTCTCTCTCTCTCTCTCTCTCTCTCTCTCTCTCTCTCTCTCCTCCCCGTATGTATTACACACAACAAAGCTCACCAATTTCATGTATACTATTTGCCGAGATGTGACAAATGTGTACAGTCCTGTAGCTATCAAGGTTTAAATCTACCATGCTGCTCTCGTTTTCTCCTTGTCCATCTGAGTTTTGTTTCTTTTTCTCTTCTTCCTGCCTTCTTCTGGATTGAGTATTTTTTATGAGCCCTTTTTATCTCCACTGTTGGCTTTTTAGCCTTGCTTTATTTCCCACCCTGGAGACAGAATGATCCCTTCAAACCCCAGATCTTATTTTGCCATGTTCCTGCTTAAAATCTTGACAATGGCTTCTTATATCATAAAACCCTTAACATGGACCACAGCCCGTGTGTGATCTATCCCCACTTCTCTCTCCATGCTCATCATGTGTGGCCCTTTCCCTGTATACTATGTATCAGTCACTCAGGCCCCCATTGGGTTCCCCGTGCATGCCAAGTTCCATCTTACCTCAGGGCCTTTGCACATACTGTTCCCTCTTGCTGTGTGCTTTTCCTCCCTTTCTTCCTTTGGATAAATGTGTGCCCATCCTTCAGATGTCAACCTAAATGTAAGCTTGTTGCTTCCCCGATATCTGAATGCGCTATGCACTCATCACAATGTGTAATCAAATATGTGTGGTATCGGATGATGAGCTCCACTTCATCTTGCTGGATAATACTTGTTGCATCCTGCACATAATGTGACCAGAGCATGAGCTCCCCAAAGGCAGTGCTGGGCTGTGTGTCTTAGTATCTCTGGTGCCTCTCAGGACCTGGCATGGGCAAGATGCTCAATGAAAGTTTACGGAAACCTTAAGATCTAAGGTCCTGTGCGCCAGAGCCGAGGTCATCAAGTCTTAGCCCATGGGTGTGTTTTGTTAAGATTGCATGATATTAAAACAAATTTAATGCCAACATTAACAACACAGAAATATTATATAGGAATCTAGATTGCTGGTTTGTCTTAAAAAATGAACAAACAAAACCTGGAGGTCTGGTGACACTGGGCCAAACTCCTGCATAGAATTTGGCTGGACCTGAGTCCTGACTGACCCCTTCAGGAAGGTCACTAGCTCTCTGATCACCAATCCCCACTGCACTTACATTTTTCATTGAATTTCCCTCCTGGTTTCTGCAAGTATCTGAGTTTGTGACCCTTGTGCTAGTAAAAAGCTTAACATGGGATTCTGTTGTATCTATTTTTCCCCCCAAAGGTAGTTTAATATTAATAACCAATATTTACTATGGGCTAGACTTTCACTCTATCGATGAACAAGGATTCAACTATTAAAGTTATCAGGAGTTGAAAATATTAAAAGCTTAAATAACTTCCTGTAAATAATAATGTTCCAGTCTAATCAACAAGAAGAAAGCATTTATGAGAAAGAGTCTCTGCTATAAAACAGGAAAGATTATCTCTGCAAAGTTGCAAAATAGCTTTTGTGGCAAAGCACGAACAGGACTGATAAGGACAGTCACCCTCTCAGGTCAAACCTTGTCTGTTGACAGGAACTTGCGTGGCCAGTCATTGACTAGGCCTGTCCTGACTCGAGCATGCCGGCCCCTAGTCATGGCTTCATGCTTTGCAGCCTCTAAAGTTAAAAAACAATGTTTCTGGACACAATGCTTCTACTGCTCTAGGTGTTAAAACAGCACAGGGGATTCCCATAGCAGAAAACGGCATTCTTTCCATCGCCTTCTCTCCAAAGGCCAAAACGTGATACTCTTTGTAGGGTGAGAGAGAACTCTTAAAGTTCTTTCTCTCTTTGGATAAAGGTGTGTTCATCTTTCAGATATTAGCTTAAATGTCAGCTTACTCATTCCCTGATCTTTGATTATATATATCATAGTATAGAGATGTATATGTATGCATATCATCTATGTATAGATGTATAGATACACATATATAACAGCATTCATCATAGTTTTTATTAAATATTTATGATATTATACGATTAATGATACTTTCTTCTGCTAGAATGTGGGAGAAAGCACATGAGGTTTGGGGTCAGAACTGAAATTTCTTACTTGTACCACCTCATAATGGTGTGGATTTGGGAACGTTTCTTAACCTCCCTCTTAGCCTCAAGTTTTCTCATTCACAACTTAATATAATCCTTTTTCTAGCAATAATATTATCCTTTTTGATGGGTTATGAGAACCAGAAAGAATTTGCAAAATGGCACCTAACCGGTGTTGGGCAGCCTGTAGTAATACACTACAGTATTGGGGTTATTACTTTCCCAGCCATTTTGCAGTTGATAACAGCCTCTTTCTGTATGTTTTACTTCTAGTAAGATGTATCTTAAGTGCTCCTGAGTTCTCTTAGCAAATGTGAGAGAGATTGAGGTGGTGATCTATTCTAAAGGTGATAAAACTTGCTCATAAGATTAGGTAACTGCTCACAATCACCAGTAAAATTAATAAATTTCAGAGCAAGGGGAAATTAACATGCAGTCTCTACTTCCAGTCCTCAGTCCCTTGGTTTAGTTCAGTAACCATCATCACCCTTATCATTATCATCACTGTCATCACTGCCTCACCATCACCATCATCATCACCACCATCGCCACCATCACTATTGCCATCGCCATCACCATCATATCATCATCCGTGTTCCAGACTGTGTGCTAGTCACCAGAGCACAAATGTAAAAGAGAAACAGCCTGAGACCCTGTGGGGCCCACAGCCCAGTTGACAGTAAGGGTACATCCTGGTACCCTAGTTGTGGTAGATTTCACCTCTAGATTTCTTCTAGGGCCACTTTAGTGGAGAATCCACAAGTAGAACACATCGTTCATCTGGGAGAACCAACCAATATAAATATCTAAGAGTCACCTAACAGGCTGTGACACATGCTACATACAGCAGCAGGACTGATTTTCTAATGATATCAGCCTTATTTTTAAATGGTCAGGGTTTCACATCCAGGTTTACTTGAACAAATAGTAGTTTTTAAATGTCCATCTAGTTGACCAAAGTAAATTACTGAGAATTTCACATTCATATATTAAAAATATGATAAAATCCAAATGATCGAATGAATGATTTAATTACATTTACTATACTACTAAAAGGTGAATCATGGGCATCTTGAAACAAATAAAGATTTGTACATAGGGTTAGATCCTGTAGTTATACTTAGTGAGGATTACTAATGAGAAAGTTTGGGGATAATTTTATCAATGCTTTTTTTTTTCACTTCAAAGGATTTTATTTAACCTTTAGTTTAGAACAAAACAGGCATGTTGTGTATTTGATTTTGCAACCTACATAATATAAGGCGTGAAATATAACAGCTATTTAGGGGAAGCATGTATGAAATGCATTTTTGGTAAATCTGATTTTGACTTTGCAATCAAAATAAGTTAAAACTCAACTAAAAAGAGGAGAAATGGACAGAAAAGACTTTTATGCTGGAGCACAAAAAGTCCTTGTTCAGCTTCTCACTAGAATAAATTCTATCGCTTCTCGGCCTTTTGGCCAAGATCAAGTGCAGACTAAATTCTTTGCAGGAGGGCAGCCCTTCATTTTGTTTTCTTAGTTCTGTTCACTTCCTGCTCAATCCACAGTCAGCCTTGTAATTGGTTTACTCTTGTCCTGATGAACTAATTACTTGCCAAAAGGCTGTCAGAATTTTTTTTTTTTTTTCAAATGTAAAATGCTGTGGACCAGCTTTGGGAAAGTGAAATTACATAAAGAGCCACTTTGGTCACCCATCTGAGTGCTCATTCATGAAATCCTCCCTTGTTATTTTATTATTTTTTTTGAACAGCTCTTTCCCTCTCCATTTAATGAACTTAGTGAATGCTTCAGTGTGCATTTAAAGATTCAGAACGTTCTTTTAGATGTTCTAATTTAGATAATGAGCAAATTAGAATGTCAATGTTTTATAAAGAGCCTGGAACCATTGCACAGGGCATGCAATCTCTTTTGAAGAGAAGTTCACATTTTTCAATTAATGAGAATTGTCATAGTAGCCATAACTGTTTGTTTTACGTATTTATCATGTACTCAAAGAAGTTTCTATACAGTACCAAAATATTCAGATGAAAAGTGAAAAATGTAATTGCCTACATTATGTCAAACATTGGAATGCTTTGAGAAAAATGAGAAGACTGTTTTCACATAGAGACTTTGGCAACACTTAGATGCAAAGAACAATCTCTGGTGGAAATTATTTATTTTTTTATTGAGAGAGTTAGCTTACCAGCAGATAGTTGAATATTACAGAACTAATTTTCTGGTATAATACCTATAATGCAATTCAGATACTTAAAATGAGAATATAAATCAAATAAAAGGATATTAAGATTCACTCTGAAACAAAATTTTAAAGGTAATTGCCCAAAGGACTTCAGAGATCTTAATGGATAACAGAATTTGCTTGAAGTTTCCGCATTACAGTCAGTGCATGTTTGTTACAGAGTTCTTGATATTTTAGCTTCAAATTACAATTCTTTAAGTGATTGGAAGTTTTAAAATGATTAGGTATGGTTGTGGCTGTAGTTTAAAACATATTCCTATTAAATACATCTCTAAAGGAAACGTCCTTGTAAGCACTTTTAAAAATCACGATTTGTCCATCCTGTTAGAAGGGTTACTTGTCCCTGCCCTATGTACCCTTGAGGTTTCTCTGGGGAGGACGTGCAGCTGGGGGTAGTTGGGAAACACCAAGGTGTTTATGTCAGATGCTGCCAGTTTATGGATTAAAGGCCAGCGTGAGACTTCTACACTAAGTACAGTAACGACTTCCTGGCCAGAACTCAGATTTCCAACCATCTGAACAAAGCATAGCCAAGAGTTCAAAAAGCAACAAGGCTCCTGGGTAACTCTGGTTAGAAAACGATGTGCAAAACCCAGGAAGGAAGCTCAGCATCTTCACCTGTAAATCATGCTGTAGACAAGGGAGGCTTTCATTTCGAGTCTGTTTACTCTTAGACTGCATGCAGTGTGAACATTTTGTGGCTATCTGTAAAATCTTACAGGAGGTTGGAAGTAATGATTTAGGAAGGAATTAGAATTTTGCTTCTCATCCTCTGTTTTAAAAGGGTCTGGAGAAGTACAACATTTAGAAAAATTTGTACCCAAAGTGATTAAAAGACGATATCCTAGACACTTAAAGAAGTAAACCTGAAACTATCTGGAAAGTGTAATCATTCAGATGACTCACCCCTTATGTGCTCTGGATAACTGAGGCTTTCTGTGCAAGTTAATTCATTCTGACATCGAAATTCGATGGGAGAATTTTCATTCGAATAGAAATAAAATAATGAGCACTATCCAGTGTTAAGGCCTTCATTCAGTCTAGGCTTCTGGGCACAAAACGCAATGCCTGCACTATAAATAACCATGAAGTAACCCCGGCGACAACAGCTATCATTATTGTATGCCAGCTATGTGCCTAGAACTTTCCTTATCTTGTGACTGATCCTGGCCATAACCTTAGATAGGAGGCATCACTGTCCCCATTTTATAGATATGAAACTGAGGGTTAGTGGTAAAGAAAATCACCCAAGTTAGTTAGGGTTCAAATTGAGGACATTCTGTCAGCATCCCTTCCACGGCTATCGTTTCCTTCTGGCTGGTGAGAGCAGGTCTCCAGATGCCTGGTGGGGCTCGAGGATCAAGTCCCAGATAAGGAGGTTGCTGTCTAGGTCAGCTGCTCTGCTTCTTAGATCCAGCAGCTGCACAGGCAAGCACTGAGTCATCTCTCGGGCCTGCTATTGTCTTAACCTCCCAGCATCCATCTCAGTTATCTCCCCCTGAGGTGAAGAAGTCTGGATTCTCATGTAGCTGGCTCAGCATGTACTTAGTTTATCTCCACTCCTAAAAATATCATTCAAACCACCGAGGGAGGCTCTAGGTGAAGGTGAGCCAGACACGAAGGAGATGTTTTATTTTAATGCAGAAGGCACAGTAAAATGAACAGAGGCTTGTCTTTGGCCATGAAGAACACTCTCCCCCTTTACTAGATTTGCATCTCATTTCCAAGACAGACGCTGACTGTCCCCACCAATCTGTAATTACCTTTCTCAGATTCATGCAACCAGGGGCCAGTGGAAGTGGTGGGAGCACTGTGAAGGATTGGTCATGACCGACTGCTGGCTGCGGGGCAGCGTAGGGACAGATCAACAGTAAAGGAAGGGGGACAGTGTTGCAAGGTTCACTTCCTGTGCAAACAGGCCCGCTTGGAATACAAAGTCCACGGCACTCACCTCCCACGTTTGGAATGGAACCTGCACAGGACATTGTGAGGGTTCCTTCCTCTGGTATTATGGTGCTGAGGTCCTGAAGGCTCATCTGGAAGGCTCATCGTAGGTGAAGTGCTTGCTCTACGTCACTGTACGATTTTAGGGAAGTACGAGAGACCCCTGCGCATGCTACCTCACCATAGTCTGGCCAGATGGCCTCTGTAAGATGCCTGCAGTGTCACAGGCAATGTTTCATTGCTTTTCCTCAAGACAGAGTTTAGGCGCTAAGGCAAATACTCCTGGGGAAGGTAGTTCGTTGACCTAGTATCAGTCCTTATACTGTAGTCGGAATGAATTTGACAGCAATTTACATAGGAAATAATACATGTAAAAGTCACTTTCTAATCCATAAATTGTTAGCCAAAATATTAAATTATTTGAATATTCAAATTTTTAATTGAGATGTAACTGACATATAACATTATAATTTGAACACATTTTGATGGAAGAATCACCTTTATCATTATAGCTAATATTGATCAAATATTTATAGTGCCAGCACTGTCTAAGACTTCATGATAACAAACCAATACGAGGTAGGTATTATTATCGTTCCCATTTTGCAGATGAGGAAGCTGAGGCACAGAGAGGTTAAGTGACTTTCCAAAAGTCACACAATCAGTAAGTGTCTGAGCCAGGATTTGCGCCAGGCTCAGGATTTCTAGTCCAGAAACACTCTCGTACTCAGCCACTCTCTGCAAAGGTGCGGTGGCTGGAACACACGGGGGAAAGACTTGTGAATCATGAAAGGTCCAAGGTTATTTTTAAATGTTATTATACTAACATTTGTTACAATAGGGATATAATTTTCTTATACCAGTTCCTAACAGAACTCTACCCTGCTGCTGCTGGTCCGGACACCAGCATAACGGAAATAATCAGAACAGTATCAGCAACAGATGCTACTAGCCTGTGGCTGGTGTGATCACTTTTACCACCATCATGTTCATGATCTTCATTGTCATTCTCATCATTATCATCATCGCCATCATTCATTGAGGGCTTACCAGGTTCCAGGAACCATGCTTAGGACACTACCCAAATGATTTCATTTATTCCCAAAGCAATGTTATGGAGTATGTATAACCATTCTCATTTTATAGATGAGAAAACTGTGCCTCAGGGATGCTAAGGTCATAGAATCAGAAATGATACAGCTGGAATGTGAACCCAACTCTGCCTTCGAAGCTTATGTTCTTAAGCACTTCCCAATGTCCAAAATTTGAGTACTACTGTCAGCACCACCACCACCACCACCACCACCACCACAAAATACTGCTTATTTAGTGTTATCTCTATGCCTGGCTGGCCTTCTGCCACTATTTCAAACTGTGGCTCATGAGCCAAATCCAGCAAGCTCCCTTTTCTTTGTAAGTAAAGTTTTATTGGGATGCAGCCATGTTCATTCACTTACACGTATATTGCCTATGGCTGATTTTGTACTAAGAGGTGGAGTTGAGTAGTTGTAACAGATCTCATGGCCCACAAAGCAAAAAATGTTTACTCTCCAGCCCTTCACAGAAAAGTCTGTGGACCCCTGCCTCAAATCATCTTGCAACGTGTCTGTGATTATTCTCATTTTACAGATGAATGTATTGGAATTCAGAAAGATTAGGTAACTTGCCCATCCAACAATTAAAGAACAAGAACCTAGTGAAAAACTGAGGTGTAGATGACTCTAGAATTTTTCATTTTCCTCTCAGAAACTTACAAAAACAACAATTTTCATAATTACCAGTTGCAAGAAAGGAGAGTTCTTTGCCATGTTAACAATGGTGCTGTAGAGTTGTACCTTTCTTGTGGTCAGAGGGGTATGAGGTTCCTCTTACCTTCTGAGGCTTTGCCGTATGTAACCCCTTGAGGATGGATGCTTAAGGGCTTGCCTGCCTTATTCTTAAAGTGAACTTTCATGGTATCTCCAACTTCGGCATATAAAGTGGGCCCAAGGAGTCCTGTGGAAGCAAGAATTTAAATGTCCGTGTTCAGGATTACCAAAGACACAGCTGCTATGCAGAAACCAACCGACCGTGCAGAAAGCCCGTGATGGATTGCTGCCATCCCTCCAGGTCCCGAGGTCGACCTGCTCATCTCAATCTACGAGGCGTTGCCAGCTCATTACCTCTATATTACATGCAATCAGATAAAGACAGGAGGGTAGAAAAACTTGCCTTGGGCCCAAAGCAAGTCAAGAGGGTAGGAGAAACAGTTCTGACCACGTCCACTCCATTGGGACCCAGTGTCATTCCTTAGAGGCTGCCACCGTCTTTGGTCAAGAAAAGAAAGACGTTCATGTTCACCTGTGCCGGGTGATGCAAGCAAGGGTGGGCAACTGGGTGCCTGAAATCTCTCTGAGGTGGGAGGCCCCTGGGCCTTGGGTGGAGTGAGGGGCGACCCACATAGTTCTCTGGCCCAGAGGCAAGCTCAGAGTCCCTGAGGCAGGAGTGAGCTGGATGCTTCCAAAGGACACTAAGAAACATGGCTGGGCAGAGTAAGAAGGGTCGGGGTAGGGGTGGGTGGCACTAGGCCCTTTGGGCCACAGCAGGGACTTTGGGTCTTCTCAGTGACGCAGGAATCGCGAGGACTTTGTGCAGCAGAGAGACGGGGTCTGATGTGTTTTAAAAGCTCATCCTAAAAAAAAAAAGATGAAAAGTTCATCCTGGCTGCTGTGTGGTGACAGGAGAGGAAGCAGGAGACCAGGCGGTGTAGACGAGACAACAGGACATTGGGTCAGTGAAGTAGCGAGAAGAGGCAGGATTCTGGACGTCCCGAAGGCAGAGCCAGCTGGAGCTGCTGACAGATGGGGCGTGGCACGTGAGAGACACTAGTCAAGGGTGACCCCGAGGTTTTAGATGTGAGCAACTGGGTAAAGAACATTGTCAGTTACCTCAGTGGGAAACACAGTGGGGACAATGGGTTCGGGGTGCAGAAACTAAGACTAAAATTTCCCTGACTACATGCCAGGCGCCGTGCTAGGTCCTGGGGCCACGTGGGTAAATAAGACACAGTTCTTGTCCTCATGCTTACAAGGTAGTTGGCAGTGGTGATGATAATTATAAGAGGGATCCCACTTATTGTCTCCTTAATATGTTTGAGCACTGTGAGTCCTTATGTTGATCCTCCCAACAAATCTTTAAAGTAGATATTAAGATCCCATTTTATAGATGAGGAACCTGGGCCTCAGAGCATGTAAATATCTTGCCCAGTATTCTACAGCAAATTCAGCCCATGACTGAAACTTCCGCCTGTCTGACTCTAGACCCTGAGCTCCTAACCACCTCTTTATATCGCTCCCCGTCACCTCTTAGTCATTCATTTATTCATTCAATGAATATTAATTGGGTCCCCACATTATCCTAGGGGACAGAATTGCAATGGTGAGTAAAATTGATGGCTTCATAGAGCTCCTGCAGGGAGCGGGGAAGGTGGCTTGCCCAAGGCCAGTCGGTGATTGGCAGTGGCCTGGCCGGGACTGGAATTCAGGTCTGTGGACTCCTGAACCAAAGCTTTCTCTACTGCCCTCCACAGGGCAGGTCAGATGCCCACTTTCCTGGAATGGCCCCAATGTCTACACCATTTGTGATGCCTGGCCACATCTGACTCCCCTGGCTGACCCCTCTCTCTGGTTGCTATGCTCGGTCCTCTCTCTCACTGGCCACTCCCACCTGCCCAGATGCCCAGGAGCCCAATGGGGTGCCGACTCTGCTGTCACATTGTGCCCTGCGCTTTGCTGCCACGGTCATCTTGCTTCGTTGATTTGTTTGTTGGCATCACATGGCTGCAAATGCCAGCTGCCCAGAAGTCTTCCCAGTTATTTAACCTGATAAGACTTCTTACTGCAGTGAATGATTTGGGGTATTTATTTAGCCTCCCTTTCTGTTTCTTCAGAATTAAAGCATAACAAAGGAGTGTTTTCATAAATGCAAATCAAATGCCTTCATGCATGAAAGCAAACACCTGGCTGAATGTTTGAGCTGCCGTCCAGCTCCTCCATCAGCCGAGCGCCCTAAGACCTTCCCTCCTCTCTCCCCAGTGCTCAGAGCCACATTGGGGGAAGGAGTGGCCTATCCTGGGTTACCAGGAAGGTAGCACAGCGTGTCCCCAATTTCATGCACTTTTAGAGTTGGAAAGGACTGCAGGAGGCCAGCTAATCCCGTCCCCCTGCTCAGGTGAATAATGCATTACAGAAAACGGGGCAGCCCGTTGTTGTGGCTTTTTAAAACCCTTTCAGGGACAAATATTTTATAATCTTCCTTGAAAAGAGGCAGACACTCAAAACAAACCATTTTAAAGCCCAAGACAGAATTCTTGAAAATGAGCCCAGCCCCTCCACCTGTCCACACGTCCACAAGCCCGCTGCTGGATGGGCATCTGTCTTCAGACTGCCAGTCCTGCAGCCTTGTCCCCACTGCAGCCATGGGAAGGCCTGGGCTCTCGCTGCACAAGTGGGCACATGGCTCGTTCGGGCTCAGCTAGAATCGTACACACCAGGTGAGTGGAGCAGGAAATAGGGGACGATGGTACAGTGACACAGAATGAGGCCGGGGATGAGGAAGGCCACGGAGTCAGTGGCAGTGCTCCCATCCAGCACCCAGCCTTTCCCTTTCCACTAGATTTTCCACCTTGTGCCATCTACTCTCGGACACAGAGATGATTAATACATCATCCCTGCCCCCAGGGGTTCATACTTAAGCAACTTTGGGAGTTTAGGAAGAGGCTGCATAAAAATGTATGTAAAAAGCCTCTGAGTTCATATAAAACAACTCTCTTATGAGATACACAGGGGTTGACCAAAAGGTAACATTTGGAGTGCACAGGGCATAAACATAAATCAACTGTCAAAGTTTACTTCTAATTAATGAGGTCGAATCAGGAAATCACTACAAAAGTCAATCATCTCAAAGGATTTTGATCACAGTACTCTCTTCAAAAACTACCAATGCCTCCTTGTTGCTTAAAAGATCGTCTCTAGCCTGGCACTGGTCCTTTCCAACACTTAGGGCGCTCAGCACAATGGCTTGCACAGCACAGACATTCACATGCAGTTAACTTGGCAAGAGCCACAAAGGCAGGGCTCTAAACATGGGCCAAACTCCTCTTTCCCAGGCCTGATGAATATGTTTCTTGGCTCATTTTCCCTTTTCCCACCTACAATTTAATTTAATTTAATAGTTCTTAAGTACCTGTTGTGTGTACTAAGCTTGGAGCAGGAGCTGTGAAAATGAATAGACTGTAATAGAGGATGGTGGACCTTTAACTTCCTGCCCACACTGATAAACTTCATTCTGCTAGTAAGCTCACTCCTCATCCGCTCACCCAGCCTGGTGAAGGTAGTGTCTCTTCTAAGTCAGGTTTGAACCCCATCACTTCCCGTTTCTTCTGACCATGGCTCCGTCAATCCTCTCTCAGGTGTTTTGACCCTCTCCTTTCCTATTGGATCCTTCCCTTAGATATTCTAGGTCATTGTATTCTTTTCTTGTAAAAACTCTGAAATATCCTTGAACCTCTTAGACCCTTCCAGAACTACTCTGTCTCTCCTCCCATTTGGAGCCAAGCTTCAGGAAAGAGTTATCTATAAGTTCCTCCTGCTTCTACTTCCTTATCTTCCACTCACTGCCATTCCACCTGTATTTGCCAGGGGAAGCAGCACCAGTGGAAGCAGGTGAAGAGAGGGTTTCAAGAAGGGGAGCATTAAACGTGCCGAGTCGGAAAAGACCTGGCAAGAAACCACTGACGTCGAAGCAGTCACAGGTGTCCTTGTTAGAGAGTAATCCCGGTGGACTCAGAGCAGATCAGGGAGGAAGTAAGGAGAGGGAATGATTTGGGAGGGAATGAAGTGGACTGTTCATGTGGAAATGGGTAGGGAAGGAAAGGGAAAGGCAGACAGAGTCAAGGGCAGTTTTTTCCTGGATAGAGGTCAACCTGAACACAGTTGTGTTTTGTTTTATTGTTGATGATTTTTGACTGGAGGGAAGTCTCCAAGCAAGGAAAGATTGAAAAGAAAGGGAAATCAGAGGAGACAGGAAAGAATGGGCTAAATAGAGAGGTAGAAGAATGAGTCTGGGACAGGTATCAGGTCTTCACCTGGTTTGGGGGAAGGATGAGTGAATTATTGACAACAGGACCAATTGGAGGAAATTCTCTCTTAATGGCCTCTATCAATCCTGTGACATATGGTACCATATTTAAGATGCTAGAAACCCATTCAACCTATTTTCCTTAATTAAAGAAGAGATGATGAAAAATTTTTCTTTACAAGTGATGACTATTGTGTGCATCATACTAAAAAAACAAAAACAAAAACGAGAAGAGTTGGGAAAGATAGATGCAAAAGAATCGGCCATATACAGTTCCTTCGAATGGGTCTAGGGAGCCAGACAGAAGCAACAGAGCACTTGATAAGGCTCATGTGCACTCATCAACCTGACCATAAGCTCCAAGAAGGCAGGATATGAGTATGTCTTGTCTACTGTGGCATTTGCAGCACCTAGTTCAAGGCCCAGCCTGTAGCATGAACTCAATAATAGCTTGTTAGATGAATGAATAAAAATTCAAACACTTAAATTCTTTTTAGCTTTTCAATCACGGCTAAAAACAGCCAGCTTCATGGGCATGTGACCTGTGCAATTGACTGGGCCCCATGCTTGGCTTAAATGCATTGCTGTCACTGTTTTGAGAGTCTCAATAATATGCAGCCTGTACTGGTAAAAAATGATAACAACATACATTTCTATGAAATGTCGCTAAATAGATATTAGATATATGCAAATTACAAATTATCCATATTTATCTTTGTTAAAAAATATATTTCAGGCTTACCTGAAGTACTGGATCGTGGTTTTTCTTTTTGAAAATATGCCTCATACTCTCTGTAGACAATTTTATTAAAGGAAGTTGCAGTAGGATCCAAACTGGAAATAAAATACAAAAATTAATTTGAAAGGCATATATGACATCTACTTCTCAATTACAAAAAAAAGACCTCTCATGTCCTCAGTCTTATACTACAGCTAACAGTATTTTAAATTGTATCCCATGGTTTTACAAATATGAAGTTATTGAAATAATTGCTGGCCTCGTCAAGAATATTCTGTCGTGATAACCATTCTTTCACAAGTTAAGTCTGCCCTAACTAATCCTGTTACTCAGAATCAATTTCCTAAAAAAGAACCCAAGATCATAGTGTGAACCCAAACTTTAGGTTTAGATTTTAAGCAATTAAAGATGTGATCAAATCTTTTATGAATAAATACGTGGGCTATTTTTCAACTGATCAAGCGAATGCAGTGTTAAGCTACGGGGGAACGTGAAGAACTGTCGATTTGGTGGACTCCATTTCTAGTTGAGAAGTTGGATATGACTAATGGAGTAAAAGCCTTTGTATTCATTTTGGAAACAAGCAAACGGAAAAACTAAGTCTCGGGAAAGTTTAAGTAACTTGCCAAAGGAGAGATAGTTGATAAATGGCAGAGCCAAGATTCAAAAGGTGAAACCATTATATTCATGGTAACGAATTCAGAGAGGGAGCCTGAGCAACGGGGGGTCATTTCCAGGCTCACTCTTCTGTGTCTCTAAAGATGGGCACATCATTCCTGTCCTTGTCTAAACTCAAAGATAAAGGTAACAGGGAAGGGAAGTGGGGGCATTTCTTACAAGTGCCTAAAACAGTTGTCCAGATGACTTTGTTAAACTTATGAATCCAGAGAGAGTGGCCCAGCTCTCATCAGGGCAGAACAAGAGTGGGAGACCAAGCCCAGGGGTGACGACTTCTGCAGAGCCGGGCGATTTGGAGTGCATGCGCATCAGTCCTCTCTCCACCCCTTATTGACTGTCTAACCTGGAAAAGCTTGCTAAATCCATTTGTGCCTCCATCTCTACAATTGTGAGCTGGGAATAACAGTGAGGTCTCCCTCACAGAATTGTTACAGGTATTAAATAAGATAAAGCAAAGAGCTTAGAGCTAGCACATTGTAAATTATCAATCCAGTGTTAGCTGGTATATTTTGAAAGTGTAATAAAGGTTGGTGTTCAGTCTTCAGAAGGCAGAAAAAAATCTGTAATTCTCATAATTTTTTAAACGTAAGATACAAGAACTGTGTTGATGTTTGGGGCAGAAAGAACGAACGCGCGAGGCAGTCCTTTCAGAATATCTAGTGCCGGGAGCGGTGGCTTCTCAGTCGTGGACGCTTTCAGGTTGTCCAGAAGCCAGATGGCCGTGTGGCAGGGCAGGGGTGCTGGCGTGTAGCGTGTGGGAAAAGTGAAAGTAGAACATGGGTGTCAAAAAGAAATTAAATGGCCTCTTAGAGTTCTTAGAGCCTAGGCTTCTACGTGTTGTTTTTGTCCCTAATGCGGGATTCCTTTTTCGTCCGTTCATTTATTTATTTATTTTCAAAGTAAAATTGAAAATTATCCCCTCTTCTCCTACTCCAGACCTTTAAACACAGGAATATAGATAATGGTGTAAAAGCTTTACTGAGAAAAGGCAGTCTTTTATGTGGAGAAATTTTAATAGAGGTGTGTTTCCTAACATATTCCAGTGTATATATTGTGTATACATACTGACGTACAGCTGTTTTGATTTTGAACAGTTGAATTGCTATTGGAAAATAATCTGTCTGAACAGGAAGTTAAAGATGATACAAATTCAAACAATATGCATGATAAATTTTCTATTTGGGAGGATTCCTTAAAGATGACTTATTTGTGGTAAAAATCATAATGCTAGACTCCATAAGGAAAAAATAACCATGTATTTTTTTCAACACCTATTGCTACATACATGTGATTGAATAAGTTTCTTTAAGGAAATTTTCAAAAACATTACTTTGGACCTGGAGCAAGAATAATAGGTACTTCAGCTCTAAAAGGCATTGTCCAACTAACAGTAGATATAATAAGAGGAAAGACCTTTGCTTTGTGCTAAAATACACTTTGGCAAAGGATGGAAATGTCATGTTGATTTTTTTTAATAGTGATTTTGTTTAACTCTAGGTGTAGGTCATATTTAGAACAAATTCTTAATTTAGGCATCCAGATATACTGGTTAGATTTTTCATATAAAAATACTAGAGAGAAATAACATGATTTGAGGTTCAAAAATATTGAGAGTTGGTCTGGGTTATCACTCTACGATTTTGACTCAGTAATCGATGCCAGAGGCATGTCTCTTCCCAGAATTCTGGAAACTGAGACACGCAGTGAGAGTGAGAGGATAGGATGACCAGTTGTGGCTTCCTATGGACTCACCATGTGAATCAGGCTTTTGACCTAGGTGGTTCTGCCTCCAGTTTTCCGTGTGTCATTTTCAGAGTTAACTGTGGAGGAATGAGCAAACTTCCCAGCAGAAGCAGGCGGGCCCCAGGGAAGCCAGCAACAAGTTAATGGGGAAGATTAGTGTTGGAAAGACTTTTGTTTTCCTTGGGGTTTTAGTTAATGGCAGTTCCCTAATGGTGTGGGTGTGACCTAGGCTATCACCTTGAGATGCAATATTTAAAACGACTTATGTAAAGAGGGATTTCTTATTATTACAAGACCAAGAAAGTATGCAATGCCCTCTAAAATAACCCAGTTACAAAGAAAATTTTAAAAGGTTTAATGTTACAGACTAAAAGACTGTCACAATATTGCAGTATTTCTTGGCAGATCGCTTTGTAATTGTAAAACAGGAACACATCTTTCACAATCATTTAAAGTGCAATGTTAAGTTTTTAAAAAATTGAGTCACATTAAGAGGTTTACCCTTAAAACTAGTAAAAATGTAACCAACTGAAAATATTGAGTAGATCCTATAATTTGTCTCATTTCTGAAAAGTCTTAGTTTTAGCCTTTCAATTAGGGAAAATCGTTGACCCCTCAAAGATAGAGTTTTATTATTTTAAACCTCCTCTCAGTTACATACGCCTTTTAATAGTGACCTGACCAAAATAGCCACGACAGACCATAGCTGTGGGAGTGATTAAGGATGGGAGAAGAATGGAGAGTCACGTGAAGCAGAAAAAGGTGAAAGAACAAAAATGTTACATTTTTATGGATGAATGGTGTTTTGAACGTTCTTTATAAGAAAACAACAAAATTATGGCAATTGTTATTGAATAATCTGCTTATAATAAAGTATAGGTATATATCTTTAGGTTTAGAAGATGAAGTTTTCTACAAAATGGGATAAATAATATGTAATTAGAAGTTACATAAATATAGTAGACTACTAAAGATCTCGAATAGGAGTTTGCAACAGGGCTAATGAGGGAGTGAGTGCCTGGTGCTTTTGAATCAATCAATATATTAAACCAACAATCAACCATACTAACAAAACTGTGTTAACAAATTCTTGAAAGCAGCATCTGACCAATCAAACTGAGCATTTTCCATGGTTTCAGAATGGTAAACTGCATTAATGTAGGCAAAATTAGCATCTACCATGTTTATTGCATTCATTATCCTTTTCTATTAATTGTATTTACTTAGCCAAAGTTAAAAACAATGCCATGGCGTTGCAAAGGGAACCCTTTCCGAAAGGAGCGGCGCTCGCCCTTGGAGAAGCCCGCAGGGCGCCACCCCTGCCTTACCTCTGGTCTGCGGCTCAGGGCGGTAGTTCCAGCTGATGCCCTGGGCGGCTACGTAGAACTGTCGCAGCGTCGCCGCTTCGGCCCCGGGGCTCCACGAGCCCGCCCAGCTGGAGCCCAGGACCACCAGGACCCAGAGGCGAGGGCAGCCTGGGGACATGGTTCCTTTGCAGCGCCTGCCCTCCGCCTCCTCCCCAGGACCTGGGTAGGGGCCCCCTAGCCGCGGATCGCACTCGCACCCTCGGTCCGTTGTCCCAGCCGCCGTGAGCTGCCGGAGGCTGAGGGTGGCAGCGTCCTCCTTCCCTGCGGCTTCCCCAGGCACTGCCGCCGCCGCAGCCTCGGGCGTCCCCGCCTCCAGAGCCTTTCCAGGCTTGGGGTTGGCTCGGTCACTGCCCCAGGTGACAACAGGTATTAGGGAGAGGAAGCAGGCGAGTGGCTCTTTTACTACAGGTGAAGAAAGGGCAGAGCACGGAGGCTCTGACAGGTGGGCGGTGCCCGAGGAGTCAGACACCGCAGGGAAACTGTGTCCCTTCTACCTGCTAAGCCAAGTCGCCCCTCACCATCCTCCCTAAAAACCGCCTGGGGCAAAGTCACACCTGCCAGACCCTCCGCAATTCCCAGTGCAGTGGGACCCAAGACCTTGAACCACACCGGTGACTCTCCTGAGCTGAGGGACAGGGTGTTGTGCACGGTTCTGGGCACAGAAATACTGTGTTTTCGGGTAGTGAGGACGCAAGGGATGAGCACAGGACCCGGCCTATCAGCCTGGACTGCCGCCCATGCGCAGTTGTGTCTAGGTAAGGGCCGGTGGCCAGGTGCAACAGCGACAGAGCAGGGGGCTTAGGGAGGGTGGCTGAGAGAATCAGCCGCCCAGGTTTCAGTCCCACTCACAGCTGTGTCGTCCTGGGTAAGGGGCCAGCCTCTCTGGAGCTCAGTTTTGCATCTGCACAATGGGGAAGCTACAGTTTTTCCTGGTAGGGTTGTTGGGCAGATAAAATAATACCGCAAAGTGTGTAATTCCCAGCAGCTCATAATCTCTGAGCTGGTGGTGTTCGTTACTATGATCGTTGGTCTTGCCTCCAGGGCCCCTTATGTTTCGTGGAGGACCTGGCTGGTGCCCGCTGTCTTAAGATCTTGTTTTGCTATTGATAGAGAATCTGAGAATTACATTGTCTGAAGCATCATGATCACTTGTCCTAGGGCCTCTGAATGTACATGTCTCCAAGCTTCTGTTTTAGGATTTGTCTCAAATAAATTGTAATCTGGCACCTCCATGAGGTCACAGTGATGGGACACTCCTCTCCAGCTTCCTTCCTCCTATACACAATCTTATCTTTGTGCCTTTGCTGGTATTATTCCAAAATGTTAGAATGCCCATTCTCTTCCTCGTCGCTGCCCACACCTTATAGTCCAGTCAGAGTTCTACTCATCTCCTGGATCTGGGCTCAAATGGACTTTTCCATTTCGTGACCTCCTATAACACTGTTCAAATGATATACTCACGTCGATTACCCTCTGTTACTTTGGGCGGGGGTCCCTCATGTCCCCAGCTTGATTATGAGCTGTTCAGGAGCAGGACAGCACTAAGCTCCTCTGGATCGATGGGATCAGCAGTTCACAAGGCTGATAAACCATCTGAATACCCTGGGGAACTTTTACCAAATGCAGGTTCTGACTCAGGAGACCGGGCTGTTACTCGTAGTTCTATAGTGCCCAGCCTAGGAGTCGGCAGTCCAAGATGCTGAGACAGTTTTCCAGGGAAACCTTTTAAAAGCATTGTGTCCCTAAATCCCAAGGTTACTACCAAATTCTTGCAAAACTCTTGTGACCTTTAGTTAGACTGTTTCGCCACTTTTATTTGCATGTTTACCTATGTGTCATTCAGTCTGTGTGACACATTCATTGCCTAACATTTTAGAGACAAGACAGCTACATTGTTTGGTTCTCTATTTTTTGCATTAGTTTCAGATAATTACTGTGGAGATTTCAGCAACCTAAATCTGAAACGTGATTTAAAGAATATGTAAAACACATCTGTTCTTCCCTGTAGAATATTCAGGTGATAAAGACTCTCTGTTTCTCTGATTTTCTCCTGTGGGAAAGTGGTACGGTGTGTATTTGCTGACTGGTGGCAGGGCAGAGCTGTAATGGGACAATAGTGATGGTGCATTCCATGGCTGGAAACCCAGGGGTGGATGCAGACCCCATTAAATCAAACATCAGATAGTACAACATGCCATGGGGGGGCGGATCCTTTTAATTACACATTTGAATATTGGTCTTGGGGTTCTTTGGGGGAGAGTGACTGTGGAGGGACTATGTCTCGATTTGGTCTTCTGCAGCCTCGGCACCATCCAGTGGCTTCTCTGGAAGCTTCCGCAGCAGAGGTCTAAGAGGCTTCATGAACAGCAGCACTGGAGACCCCAGAGATCTTACAGAAATTCCCTCAAGTCAGAGACACAGCCTACTTTCCAACAAAGTAGTGGACGTCTGTCTCCAGTCCAAAAACAAAAAGGCATTTTAATTTCCCCTCAGTCTGGTCTTCCAGTGAGTCACACATCCCAGTCTCTGGCTAATTTGTATTTCAAGTGACAGCCAGGGCAGAGCCCACAGACCACAGCAGAAATGTTCACTCCTGGCTGCTGAGGCTTGTGTTGGAGGCAGAGGAGAGGTGGAACAGGAAGGGATGGTGGGTGGGGAGTTGGGTCTTGTGGTTTGATCCTTCTGCCCTGGTTCAGAGCTAATCTAAAGGAAATTCCTTTTATTCACAAGTATTCCCAGAAAACTGCAGCACATGTGCTCCAGTTAAAGTCAAGTCTAGCAGGAAGCCTGATGTTCAACAATAGAATCCGTGAGGTTGCGTGAGGAGACCCAGAGCAGGACAGGTCTCTGCAAATGAGCCAAAATGAAATAATTATATTCCCTTAAAAAAACAAGAGAGAAAGCTCTCATCATACCTATCCCTTGAGGCTCAGTATAATTTGTTTCTGGATTCCAGATATTCTGGCACCTAGGCCACTTTTCTTAGGACACTCAACTACTCACTGAGCTTTTTGGGAGAGAAAATGTGTCAGGTTATTTTTGTTTTCCCAGCAGGCCACATAGCTCCAGTAGTCATGACCTCTGGTTAGCAAGCCTGTGTCAATACCGCCTAGCAGCCATTACTGGGAATGTCAAACGTCCTGAAACGAGCTAGGTCTCCTTGGTATGTTTCTACTCTGGAGGAAATGGAAATCCTCACATGAACTCACTTTCTGTTGTCACTCTAGTGCCGCACCTGTCCTCTGTGCCAACACAATTTCCTTCATGGCTTGAAATTTTAATTCATGCTTAAAATCTAACTCATAAAAGTCAAGCTTCATATCTTCTCCCTTTCCCCTGCTGTTCTATTTCCTTTAAAAATATTTTTATAGGAAACTTACCTTAAGGGCTCGGGTCAAATGCAGCATTTGTAAAAACTCCATATGTTCCCAGGTGGCTAAAGAACAGAAATACAAAGATGAGCTGCCATATGGTACTTAGTTCTTGGCCACAGCCCAGGACATAGCTCCTCCGGAGACTAAGGATCACTAACCACCCCCGAATTCTGCATTGAAAGGGAAAGAAGACATGCCGAAGACATTTTCTAGATCCCACTTAACAGCTCTTGGAAATTCCACTGCGCTTTATACCCATGTGAAGTGACTGTTGATGCTTTAGTCCTGAATGCCTGCTATGCCCTGACGGGGCTGCACGCTCTTCTTGGTGGGCGGCAATCGTCACAAACTTCCCAGCCTTGGTTCTTGGTCGTCTGGCCAGTTTTCAAAGAGTGGTAGTACTGCCCCCTACAGGCGTGTTTTGGTTTTCGCAATGCCGCGGAGTTCCGTTGCCGACCACGGGCGCGGCCAGCGGGGGTGGACGTCCTAACTGGAAGGCGTGGAGGATTGCCCTACGCTCCGATGGCTCTAGACCATCTGCGCAAAAGTCACGTAGGTGAAAAGTCTCTGAGTCCTGACCTTCCCTGCTTTACATATAAATATTAAGGATTTTGTTGTTGTCGTTCATCTTCTAAAATGCAATGGCTGCATGAGTTGAGGGAAGATTATAAGAGGTTTTCCAGCTTTTAACCAGAGTCGTTCATCGTTGTAAAAAAGCAGGTCGGCAACACCTCTGGCGCCGCTTGAGCTGCAGCGCAGGCCTGTGAGCGGCTCCCCGCATCCGCGGCGGCGCCGCCCCGGCTTCGGCGTCTTATTTCTTTTACAGATCGCTTTCCCTTCGATTTCTCCTTTATGCTCTAAGTAGGGTACTTACTGATTTTCAAAAACGTTATGTGTAGCTAAGACCTATTACCTGCGTATTTTACTTTAGAACGAGTTAAGGGGACTCTGCAAAAGTTCTGCAGAAAGGGCGCATTATGTGTAATCATTCTGGCATGTTACAGTGCATTAAAAAGTCAGAATAGAAAAATTTACTCCATCACAAAGCATTTTCATCTTACCTGTGAGGGTTCAAAGGGCTTTCCCCATCATCTGAAATAAACAAGAAGACACAAAGGATTGGTTTAAAAGAAAAAAAAAGAGATGGACAAAGGTCATCCACGATAGGAATTGTTGGAGGAAGTTAGTGGACTGATTTCCAGATGGGCTCATTGTAACGGGTGTACTGGGCACAGTCTCTCCCTGTTTAAGGCCGAATGAAACATTTGACAGTGTATAATTCCAAATTCTCCCATCCTCCTCCTTTTCCCTTTCAGTAACAGCCTCCTCCTACGTCTGGTCTCTGCCTTCAGCCTCTTGGGTATTTTTGGTTGTCGTTGAGATCACTCGTTCTTGAAACCCGTTTCTTTGGCACTTGAGGTCCCCTACTGTTTCATCCTATGGCACATTCCCTCAGCCATCAGTTGGGCAAGCTAATCGCGTAAACAAATCCATACCAACATAACACTATGTTTCGCCTCTCTGGGAACATAAGTGATCAGGGGCCTCCTGTCTTAATTCAAACCATGGACTCTGATAGTAGAAACTTAAAAATGGCAGCAGTCCTGTCAGTCAAAGTGTCTCCTGGCTTAAGAAAGTTTTAAAATATTAGGTCAAATGAATATGAACTAGCATATTTATTATAGGACATTATCGAGCCTTTAATGTGATAGGGATTGTGCATTTTGAATTTCTAGTAAAGGGACATAGTAGGCAGCATTTTTCTATTATTTGACCATAGACTCACTCCTAGAAAGTTTAAAATTAAATTGGGACAGGTCAAGGGAAAATTAACCATCCTCACAAATGAATTTATTTATGATTGAAGATATTGGAGGATGAGTGGCCGCTGGTCCCTCGCCATGGTTCAGAGGGCTCCCCAGAAATATCTTAAAACTAAAGAGAGAACTTGGAGAAATGCAGGAGTAGCGTGATTCCTATGTGGTTATGGAGATCGGGGGACAGGTCTCAGGAGCTCTCGCCTCTGCCTTCTAGATTCAGTTAAGCAACCACAAATGTTGCACGGAGAGACTGGCGTGGTCCTTGCGCTTTGAAACAGAGTGTGACTCTTGGTTATTGTCCTACTTACCCACGCACAAGTGAGCACATGAGGGAGCTTAGAAAACCAGCCTCAGTGCGATGGTGGCTTTGTGGACGGAGAGAGCATAGAGCAGGGAGCGAGAGCTTTTGCCCTGAGCAGTTAAGAATCGGTGTCAAAACTCCCTGATTCCACGAGAACTGTCAGGAACTGTGACAGAGCCACTGTCAGTGTTCTGGACTTCAGCATCCCTGACCCTGGTGGCCCTGGTCACTCTCCATGAGGAGTGACGAAGAGCCCCATTAGCGTAGAAAGAGTGGTTTCTGAGCTTCTGGGCAGGCTCAGCGTCTGGGGCAGACAGGGAAAGGAAGTTTCAGCCCTGAGGAAGGGGTTCCTGGGCCAGAGTCCTTTGGGGTGAACAGCCTGATAAAACAGTCTCCCTCATAGGGTCTTCACCCACCTTGGTCACTTCCCTGCTTAAATCCCGCATTAGCTCTGGAGTTCACGAGTGCACACGCAACTCACAGCCTTCCACGCCGCGTCGTTCGTAAAGCAGCTGCTCTTTACGCCTCCGGCTTCACGTCTTGATTCCCCCACAAGCCTTCCCTGATTCCGATGCTAAAGCGCTGAGCGTGGCACTGTCCCAGCGGTCTCACCCTTTGAGGTCTTTCCACACATCCTTCTCTCTGCTGGAACTATTTCTGCTTTGTTTCCCCCTCGGCAAAATCCCTCTTATTCTTCAAAGCTAAGCATAAAAGACCCTTTCTGACCTATCAGTCTGGTGCGGGCACCTCTATTTTGAGTTCCAGTAATACTCAGGTTGTATTTTTGTCCCAATACAGTATTACACGTCAGTATTAGCACTGATTTCGCTTGCGGGTCTCCCATGCTGGATGATGCATACCCTCCAGGTATCAGGGGCCGCCATTCTGGATGCCAGTGTCTGACACAGTCGATCAGTAAATGACAGACGCGTGAAAGAATGGTGGATGGATGCATGAAGGAGAGAAGCTTAACACTGTTTTAGTTTCAGTGATAACTAAGGAGAGTTGAAAAGTTCAGGTTTTGAGGCCCATCTCCAGATCTCCCTAAATGAGCATCTGTATTTTATCGTTTTGTATTTTTTATAAAGGTGATTCTCATGAGCAGTCAATTCTCAAGATCACTTCTTACAGCCTTCTTTCCTTCTAATGCAAATATTTTCAAACGTGAACTACTGAAGTGTGGTTTCACTGCCCCATCCCAAATCATGTGAAAAAAGAAAATGAGGAGAAGACTCTTTCCTGTTTACCTTTTCGTCTGAAACGCTTTCTTAGCAGAGCCAGGAGTGTCCAGCCCATCGCCAAACCTGTCATAGAGGCCACTGCTCCACCAAAGTAAGTCAGGGCTTCCTGGACAGTCAGCGGTCCTGCTGCAAAGCAAACACACACACACACATGCCAGAATTAGAAGTGTGTTGTGCAAAAGACCATCATCCTCCCGGGAATTCTAAGGTGAGATCAAGCAGGGCCACCAAAGGTCCTGGCCACGCTGACAATCTGGAATGAGAGGAAGTCACAAAATCATTTTATCCCTAACGCTTAAATATCAAACGTGATTTCCAGAGGAGTTAAAAGTAAGGACACACTGAAAGAAATTAAACAATTGAATGGTAGACACAAGAAATGGAAGGTTGGGCAAATAAAATAAACTATGGGTATTTGTTTTTCTTGCAATCAAAAATATAGTTATAAAACAAAAATATAGTTATGACAAGCTGTAGAGAAAACATTTTTTAAAAAGAAAAGAAAAAAAGAGGGATGGATAAAATAAACCTTACAAACAGATGGAGCTTAATTAAGGATGATTTATGGTATTTTTAGAGGTATGTGGTATACAAAGTTCTTCTAGGATAAGTTAGGAATCTTCATGAAATAACCTCCAGTTTAAAGCATTTTGAAACTTCAAGATGTGTTGCCCACAGAGTAGAAGAAATGAGAGGATTCATTTCACAAATCTGAGCTCTGAAACAGGGGCGGTGACTGTCTACACAGAGTCATTGCTTTTAATTCCCTCTGCTCTGTATGTGGCAAAGAGAGTCTTCTTGACTCATTGTGAAACATTTATTAAATGCAGGGAAAACCCAGTGACAGAAAGTGAGACTACTCCCAGAAATATGCCGGGAAAAAACACTGGTTTTGTTATTTTTCTCATCAGCATGACTTCCTAAACTATATGAAAAAAAACATACCTTGGCAGGTTGGCATCGTAGTCGACCACTGGCCATTCTCTTGACATGCTGTTTTTGCTGAGCCATTAAGCAGCTGACCCGCTGGACAATGGAAGGTGCAGGCGGATCCGTAGCTGAAGTTTCCCCAAGGGTCAGAGCAGTTCATCAGAGTCGGCTCAGTAACGCGCAGCTTGGAGCATTTCACAGCTACAGGAAAAGAGAATGAAGGAGAAACAAATATGTAGAATGAAGATAGAAAAGATTATCGTTTCGTTGGCAACTTGGCTGGCCTTGCCAGCAGATGAGGTAGAATATAAGAGGTCAGAGAGGGACGAGCCACTTCTGACACTCACACTAGCGTTTCTGGTGTCACACATACTAAGACATCCACCTGAGAACGAGAGACAGACACGTAGTAGTATCCAATAAACACCTGCTTAGGGACTCCTCAGTCTTGCCTAAGAAATACCATTCACAAAATTTCGCATCTCAAAAATACGATTCTGAAGGTTGGTATTACTATAGTTAGCAATTAGCTGGCGTGCCAACATGTTTATTAAGATATTTAGTAAGTGTTCAGCATAACTGGTCTCTGGAAGTTTGAACGAAGTAGAGACCACCACCTTCTTTAAACTATTTTTCAGAGAACTTTGGGTTATTCTGCATAGGAAAACTAAAGCACGGGAAATTAAATTGAATTCAAACAAACATTATTAGGCAGTAGTGACATTCACAAAGCACTGTGCTGGGCTTCATGGGGAACACAAAGGGGAAAGAGACGCAGTCTTCCTGTGTAAGGTGCTAGTCTTTAGGAGGTGTCACACGTGGTTTATCTTTGCATTTAGGTTTCAATGATTAAAACATGGAATGTTCACACCGTCCCATAATTAATAGAATTACAACTTGTTTTTTCCTAACTCATGCAGCTTGTTTTATGTTTGGCATGCCTGTTGTTCTAACACATTTTGGGGCCTTTACAAATGTTTCCTGTTGTAGGTCTTTGAGTACCAGGGCATTAGCTTGTGACATAAGGAAGGGGAGAAGCCATGTGCTGGCCGCATATTACTTCTCATTGGGGTTCGTGTGGGTTTCATGGAGGGTCTGACACTTGAAGTGGTCGTTGGGGATGGATGGGGCTTCAGCAGGCAGGTACAGTGACTAAGTATAAGGCCTGCCCGAAGTCGGCACCAGAGCTGCCAGTTCATGTCACATCACCTCTGCAGGCCGGAGCTGCTGCTGTCCATTGTCCTGACAGTCCACATCTGAGAGCACTGTCTCCCTCCAGCGTGAATCCAGCGTTGCATACAAAGTAACAAGTGGTATTCAAACCAAAGGGTACCCGATGATGCCTACAGGTCATTAATCCCTGCGCTGGAGTGAGAAGGGCCAGGCATCGCACCTCTGCGGCAGGAGGTGATGCTACACCTGTTGTGAGAAAATGTTTCAATTTGAGAGCTCCCAATTAAAAGTTGGGTAAGAGAGTTACGACTGTCATGGAATAACTGCCTTCCACTGCTTTCATACAAAAGGAGGCTCTAGTAATAGATCCTTAAGGAATTTAAAGAAAACTATTGATCTGAGGTATGGAAAATCAAATGAGGAAAAGTATTTACAAGTGTTCTTTAATGGAAAGATAATTCTCCTGGCCGGAAGAAGAAACTGGGAGGTCAATGTCACCAATATAAAAAGGGAAAAAAGCAGAAGAGTTAATGCAGAAATATAGGAAATTTAGTAGAAAGCCAAATATGCATGGGCCAACTGCCTGCCCACCCTGCTTAAATGGGAGGTGGTATTGTCCTCAGGTCAAGGGTCAGTATGAAATGTAAAGTGTGAATAATGCCATTGGCTTCATCAGTAACTTGACATGTGGCAGAAAGATGACTTCTCTGCACTTCAATTCCTTGATTTGAAAAATGGGGTCATGCCTCCACCCCTAGTACTCTCTCCTCACAATGGAGCAGCAGAAACCAATCTATCCATCAATAAAGCTCTTTAAGAAAAAGAGGCCAAAATTATGAAAGAAAATTTCTGCTTAAGAATCAATGTATCTTTTATTTATAAACATAAAAAACGTCCTGTCACTCCTTATACATTTTTAAAATTCATACTCTATGTTCCCTGGACTCTGTTTAATGACAAGAATTAGTGCTTTCATCATCATCATCATCATCATCATCTAATGTATACTTGTTTGCTACTATTGTGGGAGAAGTTTCCAGAAGAGCTGTCCTAGCAAATGCATGCGGTGTTACCTTCGCAGGTTGGTGGTGGTGCTGTCCATCTTCCAGAAGCAGCGCATTTTACATCGTTGGACCCCTCCAGCTTAAAGCCCTTGTGACAGGAGAAATGGCAGGTGGAGCCAACACTGAATTCTCCACGAGTGTCAGAACAATCCAGGCTTCCCCACTCTGGGGCAAGCAATTCTGGGCACTTGATGGCTACAGAATCAAATCAAGAATGTCACAATCTTCAAGTTTACCCAGAAGCATTGTTCCGCACCAAATGCATTCATTCATTCATGTATTCAGCAAGTATTTACTGAGCAACTGCTATGTCAAGTGTTTTGCGAGGCAGCAGGCGGTCCACCACAAATGACAGGCCGTTTACCACAGCGGGCAGGAGGAGGCGTGGGGGGCTTGCAGAGGAGAGCGCAGGCAGAAGACACAAAAACGAAGAAGCCTGGGTTAGAAGCAGTCACACTAGAGAACTCAGTTTCCTCCTCTTGTCTGTAACCTGCTCCCGAGACCCCGGCACCTGCCTTGGGTCCCACGATCCTGCCTGTGTGGGCAGTCCGGGCTTGCACTTCTGCCCGAGGCTGCTTCCTCCTAGGGATCTGCCATCCCCTCAGACCAGCACCTCTGAACCCGCAGTGGTCATCTTCTGCCCTAAACCGTTCCCTCCGCTTGGATCCCCTGGCCGTTCCCTTGTACCACAGCTCCGTGACACAGGGACGCTCTGAGCCTCCCGTCTGGCAACGCCAGTCCCTGCACTGGGAAGTCCCTGCGCTGGCCTCCTGTGTTCTTGCCTCTTCTTCTCGGCTCACACTGCCCTGAATGCCCTTCGCTCCTGTGAACGACATCTCGCCCATCTTCTTGGACCCCGCGGAAAGCAGCGTCTCCGAAGCCTCCGCTGACCACTGCTGACCACCGTGGCCCATGGCCTGCGGTCCCCTCTGAGCACGGCAGCTTCTCGCTTGAACACCATGCCTTTCTTCTCCGCTAGGTGAAAAGCTCCCGACTCAGGAACCATAACTGTCTGTGCACCCACAGATCGCATGGCAGGGTCTCCAGTGCTGCTCATGGAAAAGTGTTGAATTTGGCGTTTCTATACTGGCTCACGTGTTTTTCAGTGACAGATTACTCACTGAGGGATTGTGTATCCTTATTGCATGAATCCATTCAAAAAGCCAACGCAGAATACTAAATTACAGTTTAGTACTCTCACATTTTTGAGCAATTAATAAATCCATATCAGGCAGATCAATTACATTTACCAAATATTTATTAAATATATCTATTAGTCACAGACATAAAATCATCTGTGAACATTTTCACTAAAATAATTCTTTAAGACTCTCCCAGGATTTCATATTTAAGCCCAAGAAAATGTATAACGTCAGCTGCCCAAGAGCAAGGACCCTGTCGGCTCTTTCCAACACTGTTCTAGGGAACGGGGCCTGGCCCACAGTAGGGGCTCTAAAAATGGTGTCAAATTTTTGAACACGTTAGTACAATTTAATCTGCACGCCTTCTAACAAGTAGTTTTACCCGACTTGAAAAGAACCAAGAAGAGTCACTATTTTTAAAAAAACGGATTCAGGTGACCCACAGTGGGCAGAGAGAGCGACTGCAGCATTCAGCTCGGCTGGGAGATGCTCCTTTGGCCTCAGTCTTGTTAGTCTCTCTCTGCCAGGATTATAGATAAAGCCTTTCGTACCTGTGAAAGGCCCTGGACCCTCTTCTGTAAAAATTAACCTGTCCAACCAAAGGCCGTTGGTTGACGTTAAGGGCTCGACTGAGGTATGTAAGGAAGCGGGTTTTCCTGCCCAAGGGGCAGCCTTGCTGAGGTCCGTGGGAGCCTGGCCCAGGTCTGGCATCTGGGGGACAAACGCGAGCTGAATTAAACGTGTGCATTTGCCAAGGAAGCTGGGCATGCGGGGGCCCGCTGTAGACATGGAGGGGGGGAACTTGTACTGTGGAATAACCTCTGTGGGTAACTTTTAGAAGTGGTCGTATTCTTGAGCCTCCTGTAAAAGTTTACCAAAAACGGAGTAACTGTAAGAAAAATAGAAAACAGATGAGGGTTGCTGTACGTGTGCTTAGTGCTGTTTTCATGGACTTCCTAGGCGGCGCCGTCTGCCCTGAGGGTCTGTCTGGCACCTGTCTGCACTCCCTGCAGTAGGGCACATCATCGCCGGCGAGCGCCTGGGTTGTCCCCTTCACCGGCACTGCCGTCAACTTTACAACATGCTGGCTCACACGATTTTAAGCAGATTTGGTAACCTCTTCTCTGTTTCATTGACATTTTTTTGGTGGAAAAAGATGGCATAACTAGTAAATTTAAATTAGCTGGTCTAAACTCAAACTTTAAAAATAAAGACTAGGAGCCCCCGTGGAGCAGAGAAATGTTAGAGTGAAGAGAGAAAAAGAGACGTGAGCCAGGCCAGAGCTAAGAGGGCACTGGGGTGCCATGTCTAAGCCTTGGGGTGAGCAGGGCCAAGGCAGACGGGCAGACCTGGGGTTGGGACTTGAGACCGAAGCCCTCCCCTCCCACCAAGGTGAGGCTGGTCATGCGGAGTTGGGTCCAGCGACCAGACATCGTCTTCAGAGAGTCAGTAGCAAAAGGGCTGGGAGAGCAGTGGTTGCGTCAGGAGAGCGGCCCAACAGATGGGGACATGTGGGGACACAGCGATGGGATATAACCAGGTTCAGGGGAAGGACTTCAGGTCCTGGAGGGCAAAGGCAGGGAAAAGTCTGTGAAGTGCGGGCAGAGCCCAGGTCCCAGAGAGCCTGGGACACCTGCGTCCTAGCTTAAAAGGAAACATACATGGAACTCCTCAAAAAATGAAATCTTGCATTGTTCTCTAAAGAGAGAGACTGATGGCTCTACCGGCCGCCCCACCCCTGTTTCATTGGTGGCCCGCAAGCCTCTCTGATGCCCTATGCAAAAATCAGTGTTCTGGGTCAGTGCCAACGGGCATATGGGAGAAGAAGAAAATCTATTTGCTAAATCTACAGAATCACTTGGAGAATGAGGTAGAAACACAGGTATGCAAGCCAGAACTCAAGATCAGGCTCAGACACGGTGGACAGTTCTGAGGCCCCCGGCTGGCTAATGCTGCTGTCCTGGTCAGAGCTGATTCTGGACGCTGGGCGTGAGGCTGGGAGGCAAGCACCTCTTCTGGTGGGGAAAGGGGGCCTGGGAAGGAGTGAGGGGAAACAGGCTTCAGAGGTTCAGATTTAACACCCTTTGGGTTGCATATGTGGTTTAAAACTTCAGTGAGATAATTCTTAGGGAGTTTTTGTTTAACCTGAAAACAGAATGTGAGAAAACAGAACTCAAGATAAATGTCAATGGAATAAATGAACGGATGAGAAATAAGTGAATGAGCGATGAAGCACAGACCGTATGCTGTCACCCACTCATGTTCTAGAGTCCCCAGAAGGCTTGTAGTGTACCTTTTTGACAACAGATGGTAGCATTTTACGTCCTTTAACCTACAGAATTCTTGACCAGGGAAGGGACTCCAGAGATAATCTGTTCACTCCTCTCCTTTTAGAATCAAGAAAACTCATGACTGAGGATATGACACGACTTTCTAAAAGGGCACGTGGCTGCAGGGGAGAGCAATGCAGGGCTTTGGCCTTCCTTTGTTCCTTCTTGTGTTTATGCCACAAGAAGGAACAGATACTTCCGCTGGTTTTCATGCAGCACTAATAGTGTTCTGTTAACATTCTCTAACCTGATCATCGGCTACTGCCCTTTCTGAAGTTCTTTTCAGCAGTTATACTGTGCCCCGGTGAGTGGAAAAGAGTAAATTTACTAGCGCCTGGCCCAGGACTTGGAAACCCTGCCACTGGGTGTCAGTGTTGTGCAGTAGTGAAAACAGGAGCCCTGAAGTCAGGCTAGACCTGGCTTCGGATCCCGGCTGTGTGACCTTTGCCTGTTGTTTATCCTCTCAAAGCCTCAGTTTCTTTATCTTTAAGGTGGGGATGAAAATAACTATGTTAAAGATTGTTGTGTGGATTGAATGTGATCATGTATGTGAAACAGTTGGTACTTCTTACACAGCGATAAAGATGAGGTATTATAGCTGGTCTCATTATTACTGATTTACTGAATAATAAATTGGTACAGTGGTGCTTTTTGAACGTACGAACTATTGATTTAGTGAAATTCTATTTTGAGCATACTTTCTGCTAGGTACTGTGCCAGCCAGACGTTGTGGAGAAATCAGAGACTGGTAACTAGGATCCCACTAGTTCACTATCAGTGAGGCTTGTGCTTGAGTAAATTTTTCCGGTAAGTGATAAACGTCAATTCAATAGGTATTTGTCGCACACCCACTTTCACTCTGTCCAGTTGCTGCAGGGGACACAAAGATGAAGAATGGGCATGCAGTTCCTGCTCTAAAGGAACTCACAATCTCGAGGAGGAGGAGGAGGAGGAGGAAAGGAGGGAAGTGCTCAGCGGCTAGACAGTGAGACCCTCGAGGGCTGGGGCGAAGTCCCACTGGCCCGACTAGGCTCAGTGAGGGGGCGTGTGGGCGAGAATGAGTGAAGAATGTAGTGGAAAAGAAGTGAAAATCCCAGTGACATAGCTGAGCTTTATCACTCACTAACGGTGTGGATTTTGACAAGTTACTTAACCTCTCTGAACCTGTTTCCTTATCCATAAAATGGAGAGGGTACTGCCTTTCCTCATTATCTCAGAATTGTGGTAAACATCCAATGTGGTATGACATGAAAACACCTTATAAAACTCTGAAATGTTTAAAGTTATTATTATAAGGAGAGAGGGGCGGGGGCGGGGAGAGCAGAGAGAGGAGAGAGGGAGAGGGGGAAGAGGGAGCTGCTTTCGGTCTAGATCACCACACTTTGTGGAGAGTGTGTTTCTTTTAGCTTCACACAGTTAGACACAGATCCCTGATGATTCTCCATTCTGCAGCGTCACCTGGGAAGCCATAGGAAAGCACAGACTCAGGATCCTACCTTCACACACTGGCGGGGAGCCTGTCCAGTGTCCAGATGGAGTACAATCCAATCTTTCTGGTCCAGATAAAGAGAATCCCGCATTACAGATGAATTGGCATGTAGACTTAAGACCGGAATCTCCCGGAGGCTGACACAGGTCATTGCCCCATTCTGAGGGCTTTGCAGTGGTGTGCAGGCAACGGCTACTGTGAGCATGGCAGAGGAGGAGAGAAGAGGTTGTTTTAGAACTCGGCAACCTGAAATGCACGCGCGCGCGCGCGTGTGTGTGTGTGTTGATGTGTCCGCATCCTTAATGCGAGGGCAGTCTTTGGATAGAAACAGTCGTTTGCATTTGGTGGCGCTTTATCAGCAGTTAGAGGTCATGTAACATAGCAGCAGCTTACAGTTGATTGATATCCTGAAATGCTCACCCTCAAAGAGGTTTTGAGGTGATTCTAAAAGGGGGCTGGTGCTTTGGAGGATAGTGAGGCGGCTCATTTCAGGCACCTCTGTACAGGAGTGGGAGTGGCCACTTCCTTAATACTTTCTGCTTTCAAAACAGACCTCATAACCTCACCAGAAAATGATGACAAGCGATTGGGAATAGGAAAATGGAGTAAAAGACTCCTCCTCCTCCGAACTTCTGTTCCCCAACCATCCTGCCTGGGTGTCTCACAGCGAGGAGGTAGTGGGAGACTCTGGACCCGGAGCCTGGCTCCATTACTCACTAGCAGTGTGTCCCTGGACAATGAGTTCTCTGAGGCTCAGTTGCTTTATCTATGAAATTAGAAGAATAATAATCCTTGCCTTGAAGGGATCCTTAGTTATAAAAAATAATTTTTAAAAATTAAATCATATAAAAATTAAATTTAAAACATTTTTTAAATCATGGACACAACGTAGGCACTTAATGTAAATGGCCATCTGCAGATGCTCGCCCCACCAGGCTCACCTTGCAGTGACCAGCCTCAAATGGCACACTCTTTGCCACGGTTTATACCTGTAGAGTTGGAGGTCCTAGGGGACCTGCTTGGGTTGGAGATCTGTGACTTTTGGCAAGTTGGTTAACCTCTCTGAGCGCCAATATCTTTACTTTTAAAATGTGGAGAATAACACACATAGCTCCCAGGAATTCTGCAAGGGTCAAAAGTGAAAACCTTTGTATGCAAATGCCAATAGCTAGTGAGATGTCTGTCTGCTAATTAATGAAATGATAAAGCCCAGATTAAACACTGTTAAAAAAATGAAGACTGAGAACGTATGGTTTAGGGTGTTTCCTGTTCACTGACCTGACTGAGCAGCGCGTGGCTTTAGACCAGAAACAATGGCACTTGAACTGCTTGAGGTTTTGAGAGCATTCCCTATACCTTTCTCTTCCCTTTCTCACTGCCATCTCCAGCTACGTCCCTCCTAAACTGATCAACTTGTCCAAGGACCTAGTTATTTTCTGCCACTCAAAAAGTCGTTTTGTATTCAGTATGTATGTGTGTGTATGGTGGGTGAAGGGAAAGGGGACAAGTCAAGAATCCGATAATCCGTAAGGACAGATTGGGAGGGTCTTGGTGGCCTTGCCTTCTGATAGCTGGGGTGGATACACTGGGGTGGGAGGGGCATTAGAAAGGGAAATCGATATCACTCTCTCAGAAGTATTACGACAGCTAGTGGATTGCAAGCCTCCTGGTCCCTTCCTGCCCAGCCCACATGTAGGTATTTCACTTGATGCTCACCCAGCAACAGGAGGAGAAAGTTCAGTCAGAGTAAACAAAGAACTAAAAGCAGAAGGGAACTGGGAGGTCACAGGAAGCCGCAGTGCATGCCAACCTCCTCGCTGCGAGACACCCCCAGGCAGGACGGTATGGGGCAACGAGTGGTAATCTGTGCCCTGCACAGCCTAGGGTTGCCCCGAACTCCGACCGCTGTGCTAACCCTCCTCAGGGACCCCGGGCTCTTCCTCAAAGCCGCGTGGACTTTGTAACACGTCCCGGCTTCAGCGCAACCAGGTCAAGAGCTGAGGGGCCGGGTTGCAAGCCTCACCCTGGTCCCTCCAGACCCAGCTCAGAAGGCACACCCAAGCCCAGCGCCAGCGGCTCGCCATGCTCCCTCTGCCTGGGGATGAAGGACAGCCAATGCTGCTGAGTTTGTTCATTCACTCATTCACTCATTCACTGTTGACCTAACCTAACAGTGCTGTGTGTGTGCACGCACGCTTGTGTGTGACCTGGATAGCAAGTGGCTTCCTCTCCAATAGTAACATGGACCTGCCCACTTTCACTTAGACACCAAAGCCTGTACAAAGGGAAAGGTGCCTAATGCAGAATGAGCTAGTATTTTACCTATTTCATTTTATTATTAAAATTGCATAAGCTGATTGCATGGAGGGAAAAGCGGATGGGAAAATACTGGAAGAATTCGTACAAGAATACTAAGCGTCTATTTGACGGGGTGGGTGTTCAAGAGGACTTTCCTTCTTGTGGAGATTTCACTAGTTTTAGTGTAAATATTATGTACATGCTGATTTAGTCACCAGGAAGCGGATTGAGGAGACGATCTCCATGTTGTATAGCAGGAACTGTAAAGGGCAAATGGTTTTGTGTTGTTTCTTTATCTTCTTATTTTTCTGTAGCTTTTATAAATGAAAATCTTGCTTTTTAAGAGCAGTATTTGGTATATACATATAGTTTAAGAATTGAACACATCGAGTGGGAAAAGGAGGGGAGGATAAAAAGCATTCCTCTGTCCCTCAGTTTCCACACACGGACAATGAGAGCCACTTGCATTTCATATGTTATTGACAACACACTCCTTTCGTCTTCTGTCAAGTATGATGCACATGTTCACACTTATGCTGAATATGCACTATTTTTACTCCGAAAATTTTGTGAACTTGCGTTTATAGATTAGTTCCTCCCATTTTTCATCAGTTTTCGCCCTAGGCCCCTTTCTCCCATCTTGCAGAAGTTCGGAGGATGTTTGCAGCTGGGCACCTGCAAACCCTGCCTCCAGCCACCATCACACCGCGAGGTGCCCCCATTCCACCTGGACACTCCGTGGTGCTCGGGTAAAGTGCCAGGTCACCTGTGAGACAACCCTCCTCAAGCTGTTTCTGTCCTCTGGACTTCTCTCCACGTGCTGATTTTAGCCAAGTGGGAGCAGTTCGCCTGGTTCCTGATGGAGCTGCAGGTCCATTCATTTCTTGATGGACACTTTCGTTGCTTCCACATTTTAACTATTACGATAATGTGTTACGAAGTGGGTGTACGAATTTCTCTCCCAGACCCTGCTTTTGACCACTGCCTCATTGTTAAATCAGGATATACTTAGACGGAGGGGATTCACATAAATTGCCCAGGGATCCCAGTAAATGGCAGCAAAAAATCCCAATATTGCACTTCTGGTACATAACTTCTGCGTGGGGAACCCCTTGTAAAAAAAGTAACCCTAGTGACCTCCCTATGCTTATTTCTCATATAAGAGCAAAAAATTGAAAACATGAGATATCGAAAGATCATTTTGTAAAAGCAGATCACAGACATATGATTTATGAGGTAATGCTGTCATCATTATCGTATCTACATTTGTGAAGCTCCTAGCAGTTTTAGCCTGTTTCACACACATTAATTCATAACCACCAGTGAGGCAGGCAGGCAGGTAAGGCAGACAATAGTGCTCCCATTTTACGGAAGACACCGAGCTGCAGAGAGACCAAAGCTTGTTGCCAGGAAAGGACAGAACTAGACTAAATGCCTTGTCAGTTACTCTCCCATCATCCCCTGCTGTTCCTCACGCATCACTCCTTCCTCCCCATCCCCTTCACGCCGACCCATCCAACACGTGTCAGTCAGTGCAACCCAACCTTGAAGTCAATATGCTGTAATGAACATGTTGTGCCTAAGACTGGCTTTGCTCCCCATTTCATTCCTGGTGCCCAGCACAAGGGGCTTGGCACGTAGTAGGTTCTTAGTGAACGTCATGAGTAAATAACAGAGCTCAATGCAGATGCCGATGCCTTTAATAGGCTGAGAGGCACAGAGAAACATCATGAGGTCACAGTACCTTGACAGACTGGGGCTGGCGCTGTCCACTGCCCCGCACCGGCACACCGAACCGTGTCAGCTCCTCTCAGCACGAAGCCCTTGGCACAGCGGAAGCTGCAGCTGGTGTTGTACTGAAACGCCCCGAGGACGGGGAGCAGTCCACGCTTCCATGGGCAGGACTCCCCAGCGGCGTGCACTCGACAACTAATGGAAAAATCTGTTGTTTGAAACCGGGAAATGCAAGGGCTCAGTCCTTTCTGAGGAGAGCCCTCAGAGATGCTACATCTTACTACCACATCGTCAGGCTGTGCAGAACCCCAAATCCTCGCTCTTCCAAGGGGAGACCTCCTGGAATACCTCCCCAGGCTCCCCTTTGCCTGGATCACCCCCCTGCCCTTCAAGTCTCAGCCTGGATTTTGCTTCCTTTGAGAACCTTCCCCGCCCACCTCGACTCGGGGTGGGAATTCCTCCAGTGTTACTGCACTGTTCACGCACTGTGGTCATCCTGCCGCTCGGAGCGCAGTGGGCCATTCATAGTGTGCCCAGAGCCTCGCAGTGTCTGGCACATCAAATGTGGTCTTGAATAGTTATCGGCATTATTGGTGGAATTGGCTCTGGGGAGAGTAGATTTTAAGGACCGAGCTGGAATAACAGCTTATTGTTGACACTCTTATTACCTGGCCCCACGGAGTGATCCGGAGTGGGCTTTGTCCCTGGACCGCAGGATGTTGTCCTAATCAGACTTCAGCCGCACAGTGAGTGCAGCCCAAGCTGAGTTCCTGAGCACAGTTAGGCCCCATGTGGCCTCCGCTCTGATAAAGACCGGTTTCCTCGTGCTCTTCCTCGATAAAGCACTTCGTCTGCAGGCTATTCTGCTTTTTTCAGAGTGTACAGACTACCCTTACACCCTGGGGTTAGGCTTCCAGTTTTCATAGAATCAGGCATGTGAGATCCAAAGAACCTCTAGTGTTTCTCTCTCACTTTACAGATGAGCAAAGTGAGGTTCAGCAAGTTGAAGTGACTTCCCTAAAGTCTCATATCTAGATAGTAGCGGAGCTGAGCTCGTGATCTAGGTCTCCTAGGAATTCTCAAAGCCAACTTTTAATTTTCTGTTACCCTTTTCTTTCTGCCGTATAAGCTGAGGGTGCGAGGCATTTGTACAGAGTTCATTTTGTGGTATTAGGAAACCGCCTAGTGTTGCATCACAGCCTGCTTTTCAGTGCAGTGCTCCTTTGCTCCTCTGTCAAAGGCCATCTCTAAAGGCTACGATGAGTCATCCCCCTCTTTGTCCTAATAGCCACTGGTCCAGCTCCTTCTCCAGCATAAGGCCTTGGTCCCACAGTGGTATATGCCAGCAGGTCAAGAAGGGGAGCAAAAAGAGCAGAAATTAAGGTTGATCCAGTACCAGCTTATGCTAGGCACTTTATACTTGTCATTTAATTGTATACTTTTTATATAGTTTATCCTCACCAAAGCACCTTGCAATTCCTCGCTCATTGCACAGATGAGGAAACCATACCTCCTGGAGGCTGAAGAGCTGGCTTCAGTGTCAGAGCCTAGTGACGTTAGGGACACTTGGTTGTTCCCTGTGCCATGACTCCTTCCTGGGCAGACGGGGGCTGCTAAAGGACAGCCCTACCCTCACAGGCTGGCAAAGGGTCCCAGCCCCGCACCGCCAGGTCCACACTTTAATTTACAGCTGGAACCATACGCAAAGGCAGCAGCGGGGGGTGGAGGGGGGTGAACATGGTCCATGGAGCTGCCTTTGCACAGCTAGAGAGGACAGCCACGGCCCAGAGACAGTCCTGAGTGGGAAGACCATGCCCACAGCTGGAGGGCAGTGGCGGAACTGCCGCTGGCGGTCCGGAGGGGTAGGAGGCTCGGGGGGTCGGCCTCAAGCCGTTTGCCCTGACTCGGAGCACCAGTCCTCAGGGCGACCCGAATCTCTTACAGACACAGACTCCTGCCAGCTCTCCTCTCATGGCCTCTGCTCCACCTGCCTTGACAGGCCCGTCCTGGTAGGTCTTCTGGTGTCGACTTAGAGATGTGGATGCCACCCTTTCCCCACGTGTGTGAAATTTACGAAGGAGGCCATTCTGAGCCTTCTTGATGGCCGTGAGCTTTGGGGAAGGGAAGATTTTAAAATTCTGTTTCTAGTAAAATCAGTCTCTTGTTTTTCTAGAGCCTGACACGCTTTCCCTGTCCCATGCGTATCTGTCTAGCTGAGTGGAAGGCAGGACAGTGACGGCGTGGCCTTTCAGGCCAGCTTCATCCATACTGCCAGCAGGAACTGGGCGCAGTGGACAGTGCACCTCCCCAGCCGCCTGCACTCACCTTGGCACACCGGGGCTGAGGCTGTCCACTCCCCCAAGGCCGTGCACCGCACCACCTCCGGCCCAACCAGGGCAGACCCCTCGTCGCAGCTGAAGTGGCAGCTGGGCTGGCGCGGGGCAGCCCCTGCGGCGTGGGGACAGGTCATGCTGCCTCGCTCAGGAGCCCTCAGGGGTGGGCACTGGGTGGCTGGAAACAACCAGAGCAGCGGCGTGAGTACCTGAGAGACCTGAGGACATTGCAGCTGCTGTCTGCACCTTCCCAAAGTGACAGGCAAGGCGACGAACTCGGTTGGTTAGATGGTACCTTTCAGTAGCTGTTCGGAAAGATCCGAACCCCCTTATTTTTTTATTTACTTTATTTTAAAGAAGCAAGAGTTATCAAACATAGTATTCAACCCCTAAGTCCTTATTATTGTACTTTGTTCACTTTGCAATTATCAAAGGGAGAGAGGACCCTCTGTAACGCTTTTGCCCGAGGATCAGGACTTGGGCTGGTCCCCCGCTCTGCAGGTGCGCAGTGCCGGTCGGTGGTGTCATGCAGAGCCTCACCGCTTCCCGCGTTTTGGAGTGGGGAGAGCGTGCTCTCCCTTCCGAAGTGCAAGTTGTCAGTGAGGACGGAAGGAACAGGGCTCTGCATACCTTCACACTGTGGGGGCTTATCGGTCCAGACTCCAGAAGCCAAACACTCCAGCTTGCGGGGTCCATGCAGGGTGTAGCCTGGGGCACAGCGGAAGCTGCACTGTGACTTGAAGGAGAAGTTCCCCAGAGGGTGGTGACAGCTCATGAGCACGTGTCGCGGGAGCTCAGGTTCTCCACACTCTCTGACTGCGGGGACAAAACACTGTTTTTCATTGCAGGCTTAGACATGGGGTCATGGAACTATTTGTATAACCCTCTTAAGCCTGTCTTTCTAGGTTTCTAACCCAGCCCGGTCATCTTGGTCCCTTTGTATGGGCCGCGTCTTGAGAAATAATCGTTCTTCACTGGTTTTTATTTCAAACAAGTAAAATTTGCCTTTGTTCTGCTTCCCTTACATTTCCTTTTCACCCTCTGGGATTTTATAAGCAAATGTTCTAAGAATAAAGCGTTTTGACCCAGAGCATGTGTCGATGAGCACCCTGCTGGGGGCGGGTGGGCAGAGGGCGGAGGGGACCCGGGACCCGCACCTGTCCCTCCCTGCATCGCCGCCGCATGTGCCCCTTGGCCGCGCCAACGCCGGCCGCTCACCGTGTTCACACTCCGGCCCGTAGAAGCCCTGGGAGCAGGAGCAGGTGTAGTTGCCGATGGTCTCGACACACTCTCCTTGTTCGCCGCAGGACGTGTCCTGGCACGAGGCTGCACGGGGACAGAGGGTCAGAGCGTGTGGAGGGAAGCTGGGTTCTTGTTCAGAGCCACTGACTCGGCCCCTCTCAGTGGGACCGAGACAGCTGGATGACAGAAAACCGGCATCCTGGGAGCCAGCCTGTCCCCTGTGAAGGGCGTGTGGCATTGCATGGCTTCCACTCCAGGCTGCACTCACTGCTCCTGCCGGGGGATTACTATGTGTGGATACAGAGGGACAGGTGGAGCCACCAATGGAGTGTAGACAGAAACTCCCCTTTGGTGCAAGACTGTGACTTTTTTTAACCGAGAGTACTTGCCAAGGAGTGTTATTCAGAAGCCCCTGTGACCGATAGTACAGTAAAGCGGTTAGGAACCAGACGTGGGTCACACATATGTAATCAGAATCCTGGCTCTGCTGCCTACTATGTGTGACCTCAGACAAGCCACGGCACGGAGCCCAACGTGTCCACGGTCACAGTCAAAACCCTTCCGCCTTTTGTTCATTTCAAACCAGTGACCACTCCCATGGGGTAAAGGAGCAGAGGAACCCGATGAGATGTCTATGACCTACTCGTGGTAAAGGCACACAGTCTTGTGAGGCGATGTCTCACAGGTCCAGTATGTGAGCCTTAGGGGGCACAAAGCCTGACCGACCTGCCTGGCCCCCTCACTAAGTCTGTGCCACTTGGGGGACAGACTGGAGAAGGGCCAGCCTTTCTTTCCTGCGGGAGCCTCTGAGGACGCTCGTTGATGTTGTATGGGTGAGGTCAGAGCCGGGGAGAGGTCCGTGGCGAGACCGCTTTCTGCCGGTGTCTCCTCTGCACTAAGCCCTGCCACACGTTGGTCTGCCTCGCGGTCTATCACAAGAGGAAATGCATAGGTCACATAGAGGACCGTGCTGGATGATCTCTGTGTCCTCTCAGCTCTGAGATGCTCTAATTCTGTAAGCCAGGCAGGGTTCTGCAGACATCCCTGTGACACCCAGAGAGGTTGGCGGAGCTGCACTGAGGCGGGAAGGGGTTCAGGCAGAGAAGACGCAGGAGGTCGTGGTGAACAGAGGTTTGGTCCGCATCTCCCATCCCATTCACCTTGGCGGTCAGGGTGTGCCCTGAGGCGAGGTGGAAGCACTTTGCGGTAGCAATGCCTGCCCACCCTGTGTTCTCAGCGCATACAAATGTTCTGATTGTAGCTTCCTCAGGATCTCAGGAGTCCAGGATTGAAAAAACAGCTAATATTCTATATCCTACTCCATGTCAGGGTTTCCAAGCAGGTTATAACTTGCTTGTCCCTTTGGAGGTCCAGGAAAGAACATAATGATGATTCAGCAAATAAATTGTTTCAATAGCCTGTTCTGAGGTCTAATACATCCTGACATTTAGAGAATTATTCGGCTTAGTTTCTTGTTGCAGTATACATATCTATTCTCATCAGTCTCCTACAGAGAACCGATGGTTCCCTACACCCTTGACCCTTGAATGGCAAAATGCCGATCAGCGATAGTGGCTGTCTGGAGCATTGCGTTAGTGGAGATCAAAGCCAGCTGTTCTCAGGTGAGACTGTGCCGATCAGAGATGTCGGCCAGCGTTGCAGGTTGGGGCGGGGGCGGGCATCATGCATGCCGGTAACCGTCAGTGTCTTTTTCATCTTGTAATTTTTTTGCACCCTTTACTGGAAATGACTGTCTTGCAGATATGGATGTTGAAGTTTGGGTGGGAGTTGGAAGCAGTGGCATTTTGGAACATCTAGTGATAGCCAAGATCATCTGACAGGGGCAGTTCTAGGGAGGCATTGTCCAGAAAGGGGAGGGCACCCACTGGGAGAGCAGGTTGATGAGCTAATGTCCCGGTCAAATCCATCCCAGCCTTTGAAGAACAAGTTGTTAATGAATTTGTGTAAGAATAAATACATAATTTATAAAACAAGACCTAACCACGTAACAATGCATTTATGGACGTTTTCCCTTAGCCAGGAGGCTCTGGTGAGGAGAGGGATACATGGAGTACTCTCCACCGTGAAGTCCGTTTCCACCATCGACTGGGGGGAGGTGCTTGTCATCTACAGAGTTTAGAGCATGGATAGCACGGTGCGACCTCTGGACGCTGACTGACTGCAGGAGCAGCTTCAGGGCACCCAGGGCTCCCTCAGTCAGCGCTCCCTGGCTCGTGTTCGCGCTAGCCTTGCGCCACGTGCTCAGGGCTGTGGGCTCCTCCACACGGGGAGCCATCAGAAAGGCGGGGTCCGATCTGGTGCCAGGCGTGTGGCTACAGGATAAGCTTTCGTGCATGTCTGCTTAGTCTGGAACTGGGGGAGCCGAGACCCAGACATACTCACGGTATCTCACCTGCCGTTACCTTTTCCTTTTCCTTGTCCTCCAACCCCCACCAAAGTCCAACAGACCTGAAGACCTGTTGTCACTGAAGGGAGTCTATAAAGCTCTGTGATCTTTGGTCACGTTCTCAGATTGTCTCATGAGAGTGTAAAGCAAGAAGTGTGGTAGCCTGTGTGGCTGGAAAACACCAACTTTGGAGTCAACGTGAGTTGGAACCTGGCTCTGTCAATAAGTAGCTTAGAGCCCGAGGCAGATTCCTTACTAGCTCTGAGCCTTCCTCTCATCAGCAGAATGAGAGGAATGGAAGGGCGTGCTCGGTGAGGATCTCATGAGGACTGAATGCAGCTAATATGAAATGGATTCGTGATATATGAACAAATATTATAACGATACCTAGAACATGTTAATGTTCAATAGCTATTAGTTACAGCCATGTCTCCTAGGGGTGCAACCAAGTTCTCTCACAACTCATACGCTCTCTTACACCAGGCCGTAGTAGTACAAAAAAGCTCTGGACATACATTTTAGGAGATTAAAATTTCCTGAGCATCGATTTCATCAGCTGTAAAATGACAAGGGTGGGCCACATGTTATTAAAATTTCCGTCTAGTTTCGTAGTCAAGTTTTCTCTAACCCTGATCTGTGTTTCCTGGTGCTCCCTAACTAACACTGTTTGATTGACAGCTTACCCTGTTTTGACATCCCTGATTTTGTGACTGCGTTTCTCAGTGGCTGTATCAATAAACCAGGGGCAGCATTTTTTTTTTTAAACAGACAAATTTCAGAGCAGAGAAGACCCTACCTGTATAGCACAATGCCCGCTTCTTTCTCCTGCACGGCTCATCGTTCCACTTGCCGGGGGCTGACGGGCTCTTGATGTAGATCTCCACGCAGTCCTGGTCATTCTTCTTATTGTTGGGCTCGTTGTCGGCCCAGTTCTCAGCCTCCTTTGTGAGGGTCTTTTTGGTTCCCACCCAGGTCCAGTTATTATTGATCTTTCGGATCCCAATCCAGTAGTAAGAGCTATAGTAAGGTATGACGTCATTGAGGTAAGCAATCTCATTTTTGTTCTGGATGGCCACTAAATCTGTGAAGTACTTCTGGCAGAATTTCTGGGAAAAATTCCATGAGTATGCACTGGTACTGTAATTGTAGGTCCAGGCTGCCACTTCTCTCTGGTTCATTAGTTCTACATAAAATAAGAGTGAGTGTCAGGTTAGCATCGCTAAGTGGAAGGAGGCTGTGAGCATCAGTACGCTTCTGTGTAGTCAGATGAGTTTCTGACCAGAAGACAAATACCCTAAACGTGACTCTTTCGTGCTGAATCTAGTTGTTTTAAGGAAGAAGTGTGATTCCCATCTTTTACTTAAAAGGATACGTACGTGAAGTCACAATAGGAAAATGTCCTCTTCTGAGGATCCTTGGTATTAAGGATTTGGAATCATAAGGCACCGGAATGGGAAGGGACCTGAGAAATTGTCTAATCTGTTCCTCCTTTTTTTAAGTGGAACATGCATAGTAAGTAATTCACCAGCTCCAAATTAAATGACGCATAAAATGTCTTAATGGCTGCCTCGTATCTACACATTCTGCCTCTTCACGTGGAGGATAAGATGCCTCATCACCTACCATATTCACTTTCTTAGCAAAACAGAAGTCCCACTTCCACACCTTTGCACCCACTCTTCTGCTGTCTTGGCTGCCCTCCCCCTTATGCCTGGTAACCTCTTCCCCTACCTTCGCTGACCTCCCCGGGTAGGCTTGGGGCTCCTTCCACCAGGCTCCCACTGCACCTCAACTCTGCCTTCACCTTTCTTAGTGCTGTGTATTGTAATGTCTGTTTCTATGGCATGGTCTACACTCGCTAGATTGTGATTCCTGATGACAGCTTCTTTTTAGCCCTGGATCCCTAACACTGAGCATAGAGGTTGGTACTTAATAGGTGTTCAATAAGTACTCGTGGAGTAAAACACAGCAGGTTTGTGGCAGAGGCAGGTTAGTATAAGACTGATGTGCAGTCTTATACTCATTCCGCTGTTCTTGGCCGTTTATCTTTGATATATTACTTCCTCCATCTCTGCTTACTTATTTGTTAAAGTGGGGTTTAAAACAGCCCTCTTAAATAAATGTTTGTAATATAGAAAGAAATAAAGAATGTGCCCTGTCACATATGAAGGGCATGCACTATGATGCAAAATATTGTTATCATAGCACGTGGGAGCTCACGGGGCCAGAAAGGCCAGTTCCTGTGCGAAGAGGTGCACAATGCAAGCAATCAGGCCTGGAAACGGCTCCCTTCCTGTTATTAAGTCTTCTTCCTATTCGGTCTCCTCTGCTGCCTGTGCGAGAGTCAGTTATGTTTGTCCCTTCCTCACTGACACCTTATTGCATTGTTTGGCCATAAGACTTTATTCTAATATTGCCAGGGCTGCATTAGGACTTTCATGGACTCTAGGTAATTTTGCCTTAGTAGGCTCCATAATAATATAATTAAAACTATATTTTATAACTGTATTAGCATAAAGCTGAATATATTCGCATTATATACTGAAACATTTTATTTGACCTAGAAGGAAATAATTTTTAATAAATTAAAACATTTTGGGGTCCCTAAAAGTAATGTAGGCCTGTGCCTACTGTGCCTAATCGATAAATTGACCCAGGATATATCCATTTAAGTGCTTCCTGAAGCCTTTCCTACCAACACGATGATGCCAGGTGCATTTTCTTCCAGGAATCTGGGCTTAGACAGCTTTCCCATACTTTACAATGGCTGGCCACCATCTTTAATTTCTCCTACTTGGAGAAGTTACCGTAATTACTCGGGGTCATGTTAAGGGTCAGCATAAGTTTACCGAAGATCAGGGCACCGAAGCAAAGCACTTTCAAGACCGCTATCTGGACTCTCCGGTTCCAGGAACTTTTCAGGCAGCTGGCCTGAAACAAGAAAAGAGAACCTTTTTTGAGTATTCACATGCAATCAGTGTGGCCAAAAAAATTCTAGTTGCTATCGTTGTATTGAGTTACATCCCTGCTCGCTTTCTTTGAGGGAAGTAGGCGCGAGCTGGCTTCTCCCTTCTCGTCTCCCACTGCTCTGCCTCAGAGTCGTACCCCGGTTGCACGACGCCAATACCGCATCGTTTCTTCATTCATTTGATTTACATTTTACAACTAACTGCCTTGTACCACTGAAATTTGTCTTTTAAAATACATTTTGTAATAAGCATGTAAGACAAGTATTATTATTATTATGCAATCTCCCTTTAGGAAGTTGTATGCCACATCCAAGAACAATAGGAAGCCACATGAAACTCCCTGGTCCACAGAGATAACATCTGAGCATCACTAATCGTGCTGTGTTGAGTTATGCCATTTATTGTCATACTGATCCATGTTTTGTCTTCTTGCTTTGCTGTTTCAGCATATATCTAGAATACTATTCAGCATTTAATGTATATGTATGCATACACATATTTAATATTTATGTGTATTTTATATACATATGTGTATATATACCTATATATATATATATGTATACATACATACATACATATATAATCAATGTATTACCCTTGGATCTATAGCAAATATTATTTCTCATGTGCTCCCTCATCAAATCTATCGACATTTAAAAACATTTTCAGACAAATAAGTTCTAGAAATGCTATCTTATCTAACTCCCTCATGTTGCTCATGAAAATACTGAAGGTTGGAGAGTCTAAAATAACATATTTCAAAATGACAGCAGCAGAACCTAACTTTGGAACAAGAGCTTTTCCCACTTTACTCTTGTGCCTTCATAAACCTCCTGGCCTCCAAATCCGTGCCGCACTGTTGTTGTAGATGACAGAGTCTGTGACATGGCCAAGCCTGTCTACTGTGTCAGTGTGTCTGTAAAGCTACCCCAGCATGACCACCGACATAAACGTAGTGTATTAGCTTTGCGATTGAAACTTTATCATTCTTTCGGCCAGACTGCTACCTAAAGTCCCTCCTGTATAGAAATTCGGAATTATCACACACACCACACTTTAGTGATGGATGACAAAGGGGGGCGTGTGTGCGTGTGAGCTTGACCAGGCAGCGGGACAGGCATAAATCAGTGCAGCTGTCCCAGAGAGTGGGATTATCTTTGAATAAGGAACCTGGCACTTTTCCATTTAAGAATTCCTGAATATTGCCTTTGATAAATAGGCATATTTTGTGTTTTTTTATGAGCTTGGGCACTAATCAGCTGGCCTCTGCAGAACCTGTGGTCAAACACTGAGAATATCATAATGTTGTGATTTATGGAGCTGTTAACTTGCACAGGAACTACGTTGATAATCCCTTACTGGAGACTTGATCCCACTGTGTTTTCTCTGGATTATGTTGTATCACATTTCTGTTCAATACCCACAAAGTACCATTCCAGGTGCTACACCAGAAAACTTTAAACCAAGATAAGCCTGACTTTCCAAGTTGTTCACAAGCAAGAATTTAAATAGCTCTATGTTCAGATTTCCAATTTCTAAAAGTATACTTTCCTAAAACTAGTCCCCCTAAGAACATGAGTATCTGCCTCCCATTTTACAAAAGAAGTCACGCCTTTTACTAATCTGACTCTTATTAATTATGGGGCCTTACCCTGATATTGAAAAAACATTGCTACGCCAAACAGAGGCAATCCAAAATATTGGTATAGTTAATGAGACCTCGAGTGCCTCAGATGATAGTGTGACAAATCTGTTTCAGGCCCAGGGGTTTCCATTTCTCTCCTTTCGGCAGCTTTAATGGAAGATCGATTAAGTTGTTAGATGCCAAATCGTTGACTAAATGTTGATGATAAATCAGTATGTAATTCAGGGCATATTAACTCGGAAGTTCAAAGAATTGACATTGCTGTGATCAAACGTCCATTTCCCTTTACTTACTCATATGAATGAAGTTTCTCAATGTTTAAATCCTTAAATATGAAATATCAGAATAGGATTGATGCTGACCTTGTCTGATTGTATTGATAAAGCTATTCATTCACGATTACATGAATAAGGAAAAAGCCCCTCTTCTCATTTAGAGATGCATCTTCAATAGCGTTTTAAATATAAAAGTTTAGGTTAGGGAAATTCATAGTATGTCATGTTAACTCAATCAGAAAGGAAAAAATTAAACACGTAGAGACTTAGGGTTTCAAAACAGTTGTCTCTCCTCAATTGAGAGAGCGAACGAGACAGAGGGGGTGCTGGTTTCAAACACTTTAAGGTTGAGCGTGCTGGGGGGGCGCACTTCTGACCAAGGCGGGACATCTCAGAAAGAAAAATGCAGGTCCCTGTGCACCCCCTGCTCCCGTCTGCCCATGCTTCTCTGTTTTTAAAAGTCACCAAACACCAAGAGTCCCGTCTCAGAGATTATTTGAGAGGAGAGCTGCGGGAGACTGTGAGGATCACTGCCAAGTCTGCTCAGCATTTCTCCAGGCTCTGCAGCAGGCCCTTCGGGCCACGAGTGCTCACGGCGGAGCCGCCACCCCTCCCCGTCCCTGAGACTCGGTGCGTTTCGGAGACCTGCCCACACTTGCTCAGCTGAACATAAGGGGTTAACACAGTGATTCTTATCCTCACAGGGCTCATGAACTCCTTAGGATGTTGGATAAAAGCCATAGTCAGAAGTCTTCAAAAAATGCACACTTACAATTTTTTAGACAATCTCAGAAGATCTGTGAACCCACTAAGTCCGTCCATGTTTAATGGACCCCAGTTCACATCTCTGTGTCAACTGTAAGGTAGCACCTCGACGCTCTGGCAGCTGGCAAGGGCTCTGCGTGTGGGTGTGGAGGGTGGATGATGCGTGAAAATCTTCCTTCAAGCAATAATTCCCCCTGAAAATTCCTTGGGGTGGGCTGGCCTTCTCACTACCTCACTGCTCCTGCTCTGTCTGCGGTGTCTTCTTCAGGACGGTGCAGGTCTAGACTGCTGAGGAGTTAAGGGCTCCTTTCCCAGGAAACCAGAGGACACTCTCTATCTCTAGGGGTCCCGGTCTGGGCACTGCCAGTGTCTGCTTTAATGCTCTCTGCCAGCCTCCCGGGAAGGAGTCAGAGGCCGGGTCATTGGAATGACATCCTGGGCCTGCGTCATCCTCCTTGAGGCTGCTTCCTACCGAGGTTACCCTTAATTTTACTTTGACAAAGAGCTGCAAGTGATGGCAGGGTGAAGAGAGGGACAGAGAGAATGTGGAGGGAGCAAGTGTTCGTCCCTGAACCGCACTCAGCATGGGAAGAAGTACTCGACGCAGTGGGGGTCCCCTGGCTGCCAGCGTCCAGATGCCTTAGAAAGTCTAGAAAGTCGGCAGGAATGAGACCACAAAAGCAGATTCGGTTCCACATTGTAGATCACAGCTTTGCACTTTTAGAAGCAGAATCAAACAATGTCCTTCCCCAGACCCTCTGTCTTCTGCCCAGTGCTACCCAATCTCTCGGCCCCATCTGGGCGCCCCTCCCCTGCCTCCCCTCCCCCTCCCCACAGCCCCGCCCCACCCTCGCAGCCCAGGCACCCCCCCCCCAGCTGGCTGGGCCCCGGCATCCTGCTACCAAGCCCAGCAAAGGCTTTGCTCTCTCATCCTCCTTGGCCTTTTGGCAGCAGTAAGTACCACTAACTACTTCCTTTGGCTTAAAATCCTTCTCTCGATTCTTCTTTTGATTCTTCTCTGATATCTGGAGCATTTTTGTCTGAGTTTCCTCTGAATTTGCCTCACCCCTCTGCCTTCACTTGCAGAGACAGAGGTCGCCCTCGGTATTCGTTACTATGACCCAAGTCTCTTGTCATGCCGCCGCTTTCCTGGGGCTCCTTGTGGTTCTCCGTTTGCCAATGGCCTGCTGTCAGCACCTCTAGCCTGGACTTCTCTCCTAAGCATGAGGTCTAGATTCCACATTTAAAGCAAATATCTGAGCAGACACTGGAGGGAGCTGCTGGCAGAGGTTTCTTGAGGGGCTTCGACTCATTCAGGTCCGAATCCCAGCTGTAGCAGGGAGCAGATGTCTAATGTTTAATAAATTTGAATGAACGAATGAATGATAATGGCAGAGAAATGACGGGAGGTAAGATAGAAGTGTTTGCTGAATAAGAAAATGTTGGGAAAATGTGTGATAATTATAACTAAGGACATTATGGATACAGCAGTGTTTGTATCAAATTTAAAAGAGTATCATAGTCAGGTAGATGAGCATAAGAAAGCTGTGTAAAAAAGTGTTCTTGGCACTTTGTCTCCTGTTTGAGTGTGAGAAAAACAAGGGGCATGATGACTCACATCCGACGTGAGACGGCAAATGAGCAGGACTCCGTCCTTAACTCCATGTTGGCGGGACAGAGGAGTAAGTGGAGGAGAGGTGGAGGAGTCAAGGGCTGTTGCCACTGCGCCACGTCTCAGGGGAGTCTGGAGCGGCAGCAGACGGCAGCAGCGGCTCTTAGAAGTAGGGGAGGGGAAAGCAAATGTCAATCTAAATTTGCTCTGCAGTGGGCGTGACTCTCTGAAAGCCTCTGGCATCAAGGGGACTCATTGAAAGGATGTATGTTTTTGCCGCCAGACAATATCACTCACCCAAGTCCCATAACCTGCCTGCCTTTGGAGACCCTGAAGTCCTCCATCAAGTGGGACCAGGGAGGGAGGACCAAGGATCTCTCCCTTGTCCAAACCCTTCACATTAATCTGTCATCAAATCGTATTGACTTTACCTTCTGATGAGACGCTGGCCCTCCTCGCGATTTCCACCTGACTGCTACAGCACTAGTTCAGACATCGTGTTCCTTCCCTGGACCAGGACAATCATCTTCTAACTGGTTCTTCCCCTCAAGGTCACCCATCTCCCATCTTTCTCTCTTATGTAGTTGGAATGATGTTTCTAACACACAAATCTTATCATTATTGCTTCCCTACTTAAAATCCATCAATTGTTCCTACTCCATGAGCAATACATACAAATTCTTCAAGATAATACACGCAAAACCATTCAAGACATGTTTCTTCCTATTTGCCTAGCCTCATCTCCTGCCATTACCCCTCAGTTCAGTGCCCCCCCCCCATAATGGTACAATGCATTTGTAACAAAACACCTTATAGTTCCCAGAATGCAGTGCAAGTTTCCCTCTCCCTCCTGTGTGTGTCTAGCTCTGTGAGTTCAACAATGTCCTCCTCAGAGGAGCCTGCCCTGCCACCAGGTCCTTCCTCCCCCACCTGTATTCTTGCCCATTGATTTATTAAGTGCCTACAATGTGTCAGCCACTGTCCAAGGTGCAGATGTTAAAGTAAGAAAAACAGACAAATCCCGGTCCTCATAGGATGTACATTCTATTGAGGAAGACAGACAATCAAACAAACACCAATAAACATGCAATGGTACTAAGCAAGTAAACCTGAACAGAAGATAGTTATAAGTGACAAATAGGAAATTAAGATGGGGCGTTACGGTGGGGTTAAGTGATAGAGTGACTGGGTTGTCATGTTAGCCAGGGAGTTGGGCAGACTTCTCTAAGGAGGTGACATTTAAGTTGAGAGCAGAATGACCAGAAGAAACCAGCCAGTCAGAGGCAGGAGGAAGAGCATTGAAGACAGAAAGAAACGCTAACCTGAAGGCTTTACGGTGGAAGCGAAGTGCGGAGCCTTCGAAGGACATGAAGATATCAGTGTGGCTGAAGTGGAGTGAACAAGGAGAAGGGGGTGCGATGCAGCTGGTGACACATTGGTTCGAGCTTTGGCACTAAACAAGGGGTGAGATTTTGCTCTAAGTGGAATGAGAAGCTCGGGGATGGCAGGGGCGGGGGACTTTAAGGGCGGCAGTGAGATGGTCTAATGTTGAAGTCGGGGGTCCTAGAGGTTAATTGAGAAGGTGGGTGGGGGCTAGATCTGTGGGTCTGAGATGGCAGTCACGGAAGGAAATCTAGCTACTAGGGTTCTGAACAGAGAGAGTCCCCGTGAGCCCCAGTGGGAGCCAGAGGACAGGAGTCCAGAGGCGGCCAGCGTCGAGCCTGATGGTGCAGCTTAGCGGACACGCAGCCCCGCAGGGCACTGCAGCTTCGTCACGGCATGGCTGCCACTTCAGCTCGCATAGGCGTTGGGAGGGTCCACATGACAGCAGGGTTTTAAATGCTTGCAAACTCTGAAGGGCCTGTAACGCATGAAGCTACACGACCATCGCGGTTCTTCGTCCTTTCAACCTTCACCTGCCTGACTCAGCCCCAGACCGCTTCAACTCAGCCACTTCCCACAGAAAAGAGAAATGAACTTACCATCTCTGTGACTCGGCTGGCTGTCGCTGGCTCTCGGCCGTCTGCCCGAGCCCGACCTCTTATAGGCTTGCCGCCTCCCCACAGTGTCAGGCTGTTTAGAAAAGCAACTTCCTATTCACTTTCCAGGAATTCACCAAGCCCTTCCCATTAAGTTTGAACGTCGATGATACGGGAGCAAGGCAGGCAACTGGGAAAGAGCGGTCACCAAGGGTGCAGGGGGGTTGCCTGCTCCCAAGGAAGGTGGTCTGGAGATGGGGGCAAGTCTGAGTCACTCCCGACATGCCGGGCTGAGTGGTGCCGAGACAGTGCCCACGCCCCAGGGAGACAGATGTCCTCTGAGATATGAGCCCCAGTGTAAGGTCGTATGCTTGGGAAACATACTTTGTCTTAATCATAATGTCCTGGTGTACCTTTTCCAGTGATTGTGAAATCCCGGTGCATGTTCACTATCCCAGCAACCTTCTGAGGGAAAGGAGCAAAAATAGTAACAAAAATCATTAGGTCAGAAAGGAAAAAGCCACTGAGGGTTTTCTGGCAATTGGGAGGTGGATTGTTGGAAACACTTTTGAAATGAACTACAGAGCAGACATGGCTCATGACTAGAAAGGAACTTCTGCTTCTTATGTCGGGAAAAAGGTGGGGAAATGGAAGGGTCGTCGCGTGGGAGCCAAGGGCCGCATGGCGCAGCGGTGCGGACCTGGGTGCTGTGGCTGACCCACCTGAGCCCCGTCTGGGCTCTGAGCATGGCTTTCTGTCAAGCCACTTGTACTGTCTGCGCCTCTGTTTTTCAGCTGTGAAACGGAAAGATAACCACAGAACTCATTTACAGGGTTGTTTGATTAAAGAAGTTAATGCGGAGAGTGCGTAAAATGATCTCTGGTATACGGTTAGCAGTCAGCAAATGGAAGCTGTTGTTACTGTTCAGATTTACCATCTGATAACAAAATCAAGTATCAGATATTTAGTACCAAGTCAAAAACCGTAACTCCAATTAATCCTCTCGGAAGTCTAGTTGTGCAGTAGTGAGCGTTGTCTTCACTCACCCCATGATTGTCACAGCTTGGAAGTGGGCATCTCATGGGTAGATAAAAGATGGAATGAAATAGAAAGATCTGGAGGGCAACCCAAAGATGAAGGTGATTTACAGAGCTCGGGGTTGCATTTGCTCTTTGGCATTGGAACCCAGAGGGAGGGAATAATCACACGGTGGGAAAGGAAAGCCCGGCAAAGGAGGTGGTGACGGGACGAGAGTGGGGGAACGAGGTACATCGAGAGAGAGGAGAGAAAGAGATGCTGTGAGGTAGCATGACACAGTGTCGGAGCGTGGCCAGGAGCCAGACTGCCTGGCTCCACCCCCAGTGGCTGTGTGACCTGGGCAGGTTACTACCTGCTTGTGACTCAGTCCCCTCAGCTGCATTAATAAGTAAGCATAATAGTCACCGCATAGAAGTGTTAGGACAATTACGTGGCTTCACATGGACAATACCTGGTGCACTGTGGGTGCGATGTGCTAGCCGTCTTTCTGGAAGCTTTGCCTCCACTTCCTCCTATCCTGATTCTCACTCCCCAGCTGCTCTTTGTGGCATTGCCTCATTTAAAAAAAAAAAAAATTTCTCAGATGGGTCTGCGGGAAGATGCTATGTAAGCTGTAGACAAAGATGTCAGCTCTCCCCAGATATTTTAGGGAGATGCCTTACATGGAAGCTACATGAACCTCTAACTCTTCCTGCTGAAATTCTGTTTAAATTGGTCTGTGGTATTCTGATCAGGCATTTCTTTTCATTATCTTTGCTTTCCAGTTTTTAAAAGGGAAGGAAAGGCCAGGAAATTAGTCATTTTAGCAAAGGTCTCAAACAGTAAATATGAACTTACACAAAACTGTCCACCCACATAGACTTAAAGGGGAATTGGATTCTCCATCCAAGCATATGTATGCCCACTTAGCCTGATCCAGGGATTCATTTATTCATATTACACATTACTTTAAGGACCTGTTCTGTATTATCATCTAAGCCAGGGGTCCCCTACTTCCGGGCCATCGATCAGTATTGGTCCATGGCCTGTCAGGAACCAGACCGCACAGCAGGGGTGAGAGGCGGACCAGCGAGCGAAGCTTCATCTGAATTTGCAGACACTCCCCAGCACTAGCATCACCTCTTCAGCTCTCCCTCAGATCATCAGGCATTGGATTTTAATGGGAGTACCGATCCCTGGTGCTGAAAAGGTTGGGGACCACCGATCTAAGCTCCACTCTGGAGAGATGAATGAGACACAGTCCCTGCCACAAAGGAACTCATAGACCAGTGGAGACACAGGCACAGAAACAGAAAATGATGAGCAACGTGGAAGAGGCAGTATAGACACGTTCTTCTGCGAGCCCCACAAGAGGACAGCTAGCTCAGTGTGATGGTGGCAGTGGAGAAGTAGTTGGAAAGGGTATTCAGAGGGCATGACCCTTTAGCTGGGTGGATTAAGCCAGATCCTTTTGTGCAAGCGTGGTGACTGGACATGCACACAAGTGCTCTATACTCTGCAGACAAATTAAGAAGTGGTTTTTCTTTGAAATCAGAAGTCCGTGGTAACCACAGCAGGGAACACTAGAAACACAGTTAAATGGGTGACCTACTCAATGAACACCATGAAAAAACTATTTAAAAGTCACTGAGGAAGTGAAGCAGAGATATTTTTATATTTATGAGCTACCGTTACTGAGTACTTATTCTCTGGCCGGGCCCTATACTAAGCATGTTAGAAACTGTATCTCATGTAATCCTTCCCCTGACTTTAAGAACAGCTGATCCATCTGCTCACAGATTATTACGACATGCATTTTATTAAAAAGGAAATAGAAGCTTGGAGGGTTAAACACTTTCCAATAAATGGAAAATATGGGATTGAGATTCAAGTCCAGATGAAGCAACACCACATTAAAATCTGTGTTTTGTCATTAAACTCATTAAAAAGTACTTTATGGAAGGAGAAGATACCCTTCTGACCTGCTTCTCTTGGTTCTCTGGTGGGTAATCTGCGTTCAAGCTCTGGTCATTGAAGCGAAATCAAGTGTGAAGCAAAATCAGGACAAGGTGTTGCACCTCAGGCCAAATTCTTCCATCACTGAGCAGATTAAGCAGAGGAATCACAGAGATAAAATGCATTCTACACTTCCTCCTGATACACACACAATGTACATGTACTTTAAAAAAAAATAAGAGTACTATTTTCAACTATAATGAATTTCTTATGGGTCAGGGGAATATAGAATATTTTTCTTTATTCTTTAGTATTTGCCCCTATTATAGGCTCCTAAATTCACACTCAAAAATGTAAGACTTCCTTTGAGATCCCTTCCTGTACCACTAGGAAGGGGCTGACCCCTTAAGGGGCCGGCTCTGGGCCAGTTTAAGTTTAGGATTGTGTCCTGGGAATGGAATGAGGGAGGCCCACAGAGGAAAGAACAAGTCTGAGAGTCAAAACCCAAGGCCACAGATGACATCAAAGCAAAAAGGCAGGAGAGGAGGGGCTCTGTGACTTCAATGGCATCTTCCACTGGCCCTAGGGCCCCGAGGGAGTCTTACCGGTGGACAGGTCATTTTAAACTAAGTTTCAAAATTGGCCTAAATGCTTAAAAACTGCTTGTTTTTCTTGTAAACATCTTGGTTATCAAAAAATGGGTATTTATTGAAATACATATAAACTCCAGCTGTGACATGAAACAATAGATTGTAATAAAATAAATAATCGGAAAAATAGCAACCATATAAAGTTACTTTGCTGGAAGCAATCAAATCAAGTCCAGTTTTCTTAAGCTTTGAGTAACCGTGTGATCCTGGCTCCTGATGAAAGGAGGTGCCTTACATAGAGATTTAATAGCCTCTCGGGGATTTGCTTTCCTTTTAACAATGAAGAGACAGGAAAAGGCATCATTTGAGATTTTAATTTGGGTAACTCGTTTGTACGTAAATTGTGCTTAATAACTGATTTTCTGTTTCTATAGGTAGAGTTGTTACAATAAAACTAAAAAGAAAATTTCCACAAGAAAATTTTTTCTAAAATGAAAATATAAAATCTATTCTCTTAGAAAAGAATCATGCCACACACAAAAGCAAAAAGAAGTAAAAGTTATCCATTGTATCACCCACCCAAACACAACCACTGTTGACTTGGTAAGCTTTCAGATTTTTTTAATGCATATATTCATGACTAAATTTTCAACAAAATAGATTCAAGTTTTATTTTTATTTTAATTTTTAATACTAAGCCATATATTAAGGACATCTTTCCATGTTAATAAATATAGGTCTCCATCAGCCTTTATAATAGCTGCATCATATTCCATTGTATAGTGTACCATCAAGTATTTAAAATACCCCATATTGATGAAAATCTTGCTATTTGTAATTTCTTGCTATCATGAACAACACTAGGATGTTTACATTTGTATATATGTCTCGTATAATTTCTCTAGGAAAATAACTAGAATTTACTAGCCAAAGTGTATGCACACTTAAAATGTTGACAGATATTATATCATTACCATCCATGTAAAACTCTAAATCTGGATTCTCACTGATAGTGTATGAGAGCACCCATCCCCCACTCCTATTCCAGCACTTAGCTTTGTCAATTTTAAGAAACTCAGCCAAGCCAGACAACAACAGAAATCTCATTTTTCCAATATTTATGACTTAGACTACTATGGTGCTTACTGAGTATGTAATGCCTTAAGAGGTAACCCAGAAAACGAGGACACTGCACAAAGATGCCTTGGATGTCACCTCCTGCCACTTTGCAAGCTTGGAGCTTTGGTGCAGTCATTAGCAGTAAGGCATGAAAGGTGGCAGGCTCAGCAAAGGTGAAAAATAAATGAAAAGATAGATATTTAAGACGCAAACAGGGACTGCTTCTCGGGTTTTGTGGCTGCTGCTTTTGTGGTTGTTTGGCTCCTGCCTGCCTGTCTTCGCAGGGTTGGTCAGTTGGATCCTTTTTTGAAAAGTAGATTGTTTCATTACTCTGTGTGCTGGACACCACATTGCTAGAAAACCATTAAATTCAGAGATGGAAATGCTAGTAAACATATAAGCTTGAATAATAATATATATATATGTGCTTTGGAACAACATTTGGCATAAAAATATTTTGGCTCTCAAAATGAGTCACTGAAAGAAATCCGTTTATACTTCAACTGTAAACAATAGAGTATAACGATAAAGAAAGGGGAAAATAGCAACTGCATAAAGTCACTTAGCTGGGAAAGTCAAATCGGGTCCAATATTTTAATCTTCAGATAATTCTATGCTCCTGCGTCCTGATAAGAGGGAATTTCTTACCCAGAGCTTAAATAGCCAACCTGAGGATTCACTTAAGAGGTGATGGGGACCCTGCGTGACCCTAAATGGAACGTTGGTGTCACAGATAGCAGTGTTTCCAGGCAAAGTTAGCCTTCAGGGGCAGAGCGTTCTTTGTGAGTGAAGTGGTCTGCTGGGCATCTACGCCCCTTTTAGGCCAAATCCACATCTTCCAGTCTACATTACTCAGAACTTTAAGGTTTCAGTAACCTGCTTTTTGCAAATGCTTGGGCTGTGTGGCCTTGGACAAGTGACTCAAGTTCTCTGAGTTTCATTTCCCCTCTGTGACCTGTGTAAACAATGAAGAGTTTACATAATGCACCGTGACCAATTGGGATTTATCCCAGGAGTGTAAAAGAGATTTAACTTTAGAAAATCACGTTACCAGATTAAAGAAGAAAAATGTAATCTTCTCAATACATAAAAATATGTAATGAAATTCAACATTCATTTAAAAAATAGAATGATAGGAAACTTAATAATATGATTAATGGTGTCTACAAAGAAAATCTGTAATGAGAGCATCATAGCGGTGAAACTCTGTAAACATTCCCTTTAAGATCAGTAAGAAGACAGAATTTCAGTATTTCTACTTCTCTGTACTAGTTGTCTGAGACAAGATAGTAAAGAATAAAAGAAAAATAAAAGAAATATGAATTAGAGAGGAAGAAACAAAACAGTCTTTATTTGCAAATGATATGATTAAGTAAAAATCTCAGTAAATCTACAGATAATTAGAACTAATAAAAAACTTTAAAATGTGGCTCAATAAAGAACCAATACACAAAATAAGTTGCAATCTAAGCATTAACACAAAAAATTAGAAACTGTGATGTTTTATAAAAAAGATTTGTATAGTATTGTAAAAAATTTCAGATACCTAGGGATAAATCTAGCAAAAGATAGGCAGTGCCTTTATAGCAAAACGTTATACAATTTTATTGAAAATACTTCAGAAAACATAAAGATATATTATTTTTAGGAATCATAAAAAATTAAATACTCCTAAAATTGATCTATAGACTTAATGTAATTCTAATAAAAATCTCAGTAGGTTTTTTTTTTTAATTATAGAGCTTCTTATTAACAAAAGTTTATTGAGCACCTTGTACTTGCCAGACACTGTACTAAGCATGGTAGGATATAGCAATGAGCAAGACATCAAGTCCCAATTCTTACGGACTCTAGTAGTCAGGGAAACTGACTTAGAAGCAGTGAATTCCTAGTATGATATATTGATTATAGGCCATGTGAGTGACATTTTACAGGTGATAAAACTGAAATTAAACAAGTTTGTTGCCTTGTCCAGGACCACAGAGCTAGCATGTACTGGAGCCACTTCTGAAATCCAAGGCCACGAAGCCCGGTTCAAAGCCCGTGTGCTTTGCATGTCACCATGCAGGTGTCCAAGGCTCGAAGGTTCAGCCAGCCGCTGTGCACTCAGGCCTCTGGGCATCTCTGTGGAGCCACATGTGCTTCTGAAACCCCCACAGCTGGGGGGTGGCCCCAGCTTTGGTTCCTGTGCCACAGCAGGGGCAGTGAGATGGCAGTGTCCCTTGTCTCTTGCTGTCTTCGGGCACCTGAGGGGTCGTGCAGAAATTCGTTTACACAGACCTGGTAAACTTGTCAGATAAACAGTGGGTGCCTTTCCCAGGCAGCGTTCTACTTCCCCTGATAACATCTCCCATTGTGTAAAAATCTAAACACACCAGAATGAACAGGAATCCAACATCTTCCTTTCTGTGGTAAAACGCTTCCTTGCTGAGTCTCTTGGAAACTCCATTTTGGGGGGTTAGGAAATCAGAAAAAGAAAGCCTTAACATCAGTGCCCAAGTATTTTTAACTTTACGTGTCAAAATGAATAACTGACCAAAAAAGTTTACATGTACAACAGGTTGCATGTGATGATGCACAACTTATATACAATGACATGGCTGAGTCTCATACTTACAACATTGGGTGAAAGAAACCAGCCCCTCCAGAAGAAGACATCCTGAAAGAATCTAGAAAGATCAGAAACAGTGGGACCACTCTGTGGTGTTAGAAATCAGGAGAGCTCTTGACCTTGAGGGCCGGGGGCAGTTAATGGCTGAAGAGGTAATAAGGGAAGCTTCCAGGGTGTGGTACTGATCCATTTCTTCATCTGGGGGCTGGTTACAGAGATGTATTCAGTTGGTGAAAATTCATCAAGCTGTACATTTTTTATGTACCCTTTTTTGTGTATGTTTTACATTACTCAAATAGTAATTAACATTTTGGCTTGATCATGGTTGACCTTACCAGAAAAGAAGCCATCAATCATTTTAAGAATGCGCAAATTTGCAGGGGGAGAGGAAATTGCAGTAAAAAATTCGGAAGGTATGTTTATTGGGTTATTAGGTTTATTGGGTTTATAGGTTTATTCTCCACATATTATAGCAATATGAGCTTATTCCTTGATTCCAACCCTCAAGGACTCAGAGCATTCTGTGTTTTTCTTCTAAGGAGATAACCTCTGTCCCCAGCAGCTGATACACGAGGCTGTTCACACCTGGTAAACAGGGACAGGTATTAGTAGGAGAAATGTGCTTCTGTTTTCTATCAGACACAGTAGAAAGTATTTAAAACTTGCCAGGGGGAAATAGTCTGAAAATAAATCGCCTGAAAACATTTAGTTGAGAAATTTAATGGGTGTAGTTCTCAATTTTTGTGTATTTTCACCACAGGTATAAGTCATGGAAAGATTTATCATGATTTTTTTTCCCCCTTTGGACATCAGGTTTTTTTTCCCTCTGCCCCACTAAAAGATGATATTTTTAAATCAAAATCTAGCTTTTATAGCACATGGTGCATTTTTTTCAAAATGAAAATAGCTTTATGATTTTATAATGACAAAATTAACACACTATTCTGCTTTTTAAAATTAGATATTACAAAAAATCATAAATAATAAAAAATTTAAAATCACTTGAAATCCTATCACCCAGAGATAATAATAGTAGTTAAGATTTTGATAAAAATAAGTACATACATGCAAACACATATATACATATTCCTAGACTTCTTTCTCTCTATAAATGTGTATAGAGATTAAAAAAAAACTGATTAATTAGTGCCCTTCAAGTAAAAATAAATAAATACAATGTTATATGCTTTATCACTGTGCCTCTCTAGCATTTATCACAGCAGTCGTGAAATAATGGTTTACGTGATGATTTTAAGTATTGCTAGTCAAGTCCATGAACCCTGGAGCTACGCTCCCTGGATTTTAATCCCAGCTCTGTCGCTGACCAGTGTTTCATCCTGAGCAAGGGACTCTTGTTCCTCAGCTTCTTCATCTCTAAAAGACAAAAATCATACCTACCTTACAGGGTCGGTGTGAGGATTAAATGAACGTACGTCAACAGGTAGCACGATGTCGCGTGTTAACCCCAAACAGTAGCTGCCGTGTTACTTGCTTTCTCGTTTTTTTCCACCAAGCTCCGTCTACGCAGGGACAGCGTTGGTCGTCTACACTGTGTCCTCAGCCCGGTTCAGCGTGTGTTCAGCAGTCATTGTCTGTTCTTATTAATGGTATTCAATAAATATCTGTTGAACAGCTGAAGGAATGCCCACAGGCATTTGATAGTGATAGAATATTGGGAAAAGCCCAAGTTTAAGAGTCAGGCAAACAGATTTTAAAAGCTTATTCCCTTATCCTTAAAGATTGACTATTTTTGGGGGAAGGGTATTGAACTTTTCTGAGCCCCTGATTTCTCATCTATAAAATAGAGATAACAATTCCTTCTTGCAACGTTGTTCATGGATTTGAGACCATTGTGTTAGTTTATCAATAAATAGTAGGTTTTATACAAATATTATATTATAGTATCCAGATCCACTGCTTTGCATAATCCAAGAGACACCATTCACGTGGAATACAACACAAACGGTGACCCCCGAAATAACGCAGTGTAGGAGCCTCAGGCTGACCCACAGAATACTTCACAGTTCATCGGAATTACAGAGTAGCCCTTACCAGAGGCGCTCCGGGGTGGATTATTTGGGGTCCACAAGAGCAATTTAGGGTTAATATTAGCTGCAGAGACCTTCTGCCAGTGACATTCACATTTTAAAGCCATGGAAGATAAGACACAGCTATAAATTCAGGACCTGGGTTTAAGCTCAAGCTTTTAAAATTCTAAATTCCTATATTCTCAAACCCAATAAATAGTGACAGAGGGAGTGTCCGCGTGTGTGCTGTGTGTGTCTTTACCCTTCATTCAACATCTACAGATTCCTTAGCTTGGGAGCTAAGGAATATCAAATTCATTCTAAGGAATATCAAGTTCATTCTGCACCCAACTCTCCCCTACGTTCTGAGTTGGATGCAGTTCAATTTAGTATCCACAGTAATTCAGTGAGTTACATAATACAAACAGAACCTCCTCTAATCAGATGAACAGGACATTTGGCAATAACAAGTTGCTTCTGAGGAAAAGTAAGTTTTTTGGCATGTTCCTTGCCAGCACTACAAAGCTGAAAGCTAAATTTATCTTCACCCCCTGGTGCCCAAATGTCGTTTGTTTGCATTTGCTGTTGTTATTGCTAGTGCACAAATCAGGATTGCAGCCCATAGGTTTCTCCAGAATTTTCTTAGGGGCATCATCTGCATGTGCTTGGTGAGAGGTCACAGGCCAGCCCAGGAAAGGGCCAACCTGGGGGCCGGCTCGGCCTCTGCCAGGGAGGCGCTGGCGAAGCCCAGGCATCGCCCTTTCAGTAAAACAGGAAGGGGAAGTGGTGACCTGCAAACTCAGGGAATTTTTTCCAGATGACCAGCCTAACTCTCTCCCCCTGTTCTCGAGGAAGTGGCTCAGCCCTCAAAACGGCAGGGCACACTGGGGAAAGGCAAAGCCCGACGAGGGAAGCTGATCTTCACCCAGGGGCAGTAGTTCGGGACCACAGCAGATTCTGTTGAAATTTTTTAAAGCACTCAAGTGTTGGCAAGAATAAATGTTCTGGGATTCACTTTAACTAGCACGTTGGCTGGCCCTTCGTGGAGGAGTTGGCCAGTCACATCTCCCTGCTCCGGTTCCCTCGAAGAGTAGAGAAGGTACTGAGGTCGCAGTGAGAGGGATTTAAGCGAGACACGAAGAAGAGCTTCCTGAGGACTAGCTTAATTACATATTGGAACTGTTTTTTTCAGAGCACCACACAGTGTCCTTCCTGAATCCGGAAAGCTACAATGACCTTATAGCTAACCACGCCTCTGCAGGATTTGGGTCCAAGCTGACATTTGTTCTATTATCCCCGTAATGAGGGTGGTGGAATAAATGAAAATGTTTTGTATTAGTATGTTTTTATTCTTATTTATTAGCATGGAGGATTAGATTAGGTTTTTAATTAATTTTTAAAAATTTATTGGGGTGACATTGGTTAATAAAATTGTATGTTTTAAGTGTATAGTTCTATAACACATCATCTGTATATTGCATTGTGTATTCACCACCCAAATTCAAGTCTTTTTCCATCACATATATTTGACCCCCTTTGCCCTTCCTACCTCCCCCACCCCGCTTCCTGGTAACCACCATGCTGTTGTCTGTGTCTACAAGATGTCCTTTGTTTACCTTGTTCGTTAGTTGCTTCCAGTTTTATGTCCCACATATGAGCGAAATCATATGGTTCTTGACTTTTTCTGTCTAACTTATTTTGCATAACATGAGATTCTCAGGATCCATCCATGTGTCAGAGATGGCAGTATTTATTTCACTTTTTCTTATGGCTGACTAGTATTGCATTGTACATATGTCCCACATCATCTTTATTCAGTCATCTATCAAAGTACACTTTGGTTGCTTCCATGTCTTGGCCACGGATTACGTTTTGATCTTGATTTCATTCTAACATTTACTGCTGCTAGCAGTTTTCAGGAGTTAATTATCTGGCCATGGCCAATATTTCAGGAGTTAATGAGCTGGTAGAAGGATCATACGCATAAATAAGCTACGTGCGACACATTGTGGTCAGTACTGTAATCCCACAGAGCGCTGTTGACTGCCAGTAGAGGAAGACATTACTCCACTTAGGGGATTTGAGAGAGATTCCCTTTCATGAGCTGGGTCTTGAAGGATGGACTAGACTTAAATAAGTGAAAGTTGGGGAAAGTGGAGGGAAGGCTCAAGCAAAGATCTGGAAACAGAAAAGCACAGAGTGCATTGAAGGAAAGACAGCTACTACAGGGTGTCTGGAACCTAAGTTGGGGATCAGAGACTGCGCTGGTTGGGCCTCCAGAACGCAGTGCACTGATGACTAGAAGCAGCAATAGTGTGTCGGTTCAGATTCTCCAAGAAGCAGGCACATAGATGTTTAAGATCTGTATTGGGAGAAGCACTGTGGTGGATAAAAGGGAACAAAGCAGAGATCGGCAGGGAGAGCCTTCGGAATGGGGTGAAACATGACCCCTACCAAAGGAGAGGGGGAAGGAAGGAGGGAATGGTAAGACGCATCACAGCACAGCCCCGAGAGTTTTGGTCAGGGCAATGGCAATCCTTGAGGCAGAGTCGTCCATTAAAAGAGTCCCATGCCTGTGTGATGGGCTCACACTGCTGTCAGCCATTGGTTGGGAGCAACCCGCGGGTGAGCAGCCTCAGCAGGAGAGTGGTGGTGGATCCAGCGGGCCGTAGGTGGGATTGTGAGTCAATACTGCTCCCTGAACAGGACATCTGAGGGGTGATGTTCTTGCAACCACTGTTGATTGGCATCACGGACTTCCCATTAAAGAGGCGCAACTTCTAACAGTCTACCATTAAGGGTGATGTATGGCGCAATGTTTGACTTGTGGAGCTGGGTATCTTTTTTTTTTGGTTAAGACAATTCTCTCTTATGGCTTACTAAAAACTTTTCCTTTTTAAAAATCATGAAGGCTTTTTCTTTCAATCTTGAGATGATTATGTAGATTTTCTTCTTTAACCTATTCATATGGTGATTTATAGTTAGATTTTCTAATGTAAATGCTACCTTTATATTCCAGAAATAATACCTTTATAAATACTTTCATATTCCAAAAACTGAGCAGAGGTTATATTTTTTATTTTCTGATATATTTGTCTTGCTAATTCTGTGTTTAAGATTTTTTTCACATATCATAAGTGAAATTGGACTATAAATTTTTTTCTTAAAAAGTCTTTGGTTGTGAATCAAGGATATTTTGGTCTCAAAATAATGGGGAATAGAGTTTCATTTTATATCTCTAGAAAATGTTAAATATATTTGGAAAAATCTCTCTTTTTAATTGGTAAATCTCACCTCTGAAACTATCTGAACCTGATGTTTTCTTTGTGACAAGAGTTTTAACTCCAGATCCTAATTCTTTAGTGATTATAGGAAACCATTCAGGCTTCTTATTTCTTCAGGAGTAAATTTGGCAAATAAATTTTTTTTTCAGCAAATTTGTTTACTTTGACTATTACCAAATACATTTTTATTAAGTTGTTCTTAATATTCATTTTTTAAATTTAATTTATTTTTATTTTATTATAGTTGGTATACAATTTTATATTGGTTATATTAGTTTCAGGCATGTAGTATGATGATTGGACATTGTTATACCTTAACAATGTGATCCCTGCTAATTCTAGTAATCATCTGTCACTGTGCAAAGTTATCACAATATTATTGATTATATTCCCCTTCCCCTTTCACCCATCCCCATACCCTCCTCTGGTAATCATCCTTTGGTCTCTGTTTCTATGAGCCTGTTTTTTTATTGTCATTGTTGTCGTTTTATTTGTTTCATTTTTAGATTCTGCATATAAGTGAAACCATGCAGTATTTGTCTTTCTCTGCCTGACTTATTTCATTTAGCATAATACCCTCTAGATCCATTCATGTTGTCACAAATGGCAAGATTTCATTCTTTTGTATGGCTGCATAATATTTCATTGTATGTATATCCACATCTTTATCCACTCATCTATTGATGGACACCCAGATTGCTTCCATATCTTGGCTGTTATAAATAATACTGCAATGAACACAGGGGTCTTTATGTCTTTTCAACTTAGCATCTTCGTTATCTTTGGATGGATACCCAGAAGTAGAACTGCTGGGTTATATGGTATATACATTTTTGAAGAATCTCCATACTGTCTTCCATAGTGACTGCACCAGTTTCCAATCCCACCAACAGTGCACAAAGGTTCCCTTTTCTCCACATCCTCGCCAACATGTGCTGTTTATTGACTTTTTTATAATAGCCATTCTGACACATGTAGAGTGGTAACTCGTGGTTTTGATTTGCATTTCCCTGGTGATTAGTAATGTTGAGCATCTTTTCATATGTCTGTTGGCCATCTGTATGTTTTCTTTGGAGAAATGTCTTCATGTCCCCTGCTTTTTTTTTCAATTGGATTGTTTATTTTTTAATTGTATGAGTTTCTTATATATTTTGGATATCAACCCCTTTTTGGAGATGTCATTTGGAAATACATTCTTCTATTCAGTGGATTGCCTCTTTGTTTTGTTGAAAGTTTTCTTTGCTATGCAGAACCTTTATAGTTTAATTTTTAAAAAAATCATATATTTGTACATTTTTCATGCTACTAATTTTGTATATTTATACCATTTTTCTTTTTTTTGATCAGTTTATTTTTGATTCTCTTTGATTCTCTATTCTTTCTCTATTTTAATTTTTTCCCTTAAATGTATTATTTTCTGCTTTTTACTTATGGTTTATTCTATTTTTTTTCTCTAACTTCTTAAGTTGAGTGTTTAATTTTGAACTTTCTTCACTAAATATAAGCCTTAAAATGATAAATTTTCCTTAACATTTCTTTTGCTGCACCCCACAATTGCTGATGCATAGTTTTTAATACTATTTAATTATAACTCAAAATTTTGCTTTTTTGACTTATGAGTTATTTACTTTTAATTTTTTAAATTTACTTTACTCTTTATTTACTTATGAGTTATTTATTTTTAAAAATTATTAGCATCCTGGGATTTTTTAAATTAATTTTTTATTATGAACTTACATAGAAGAGAATTTGATCTGTGTGATTCTACTTCTTTGAAATTTATTGACACTTTCATGATAGCCTCTTATATGATCTATTTTGGTACATGTTCCACATATAGCAGAATCGGCTAATTGTTAAGTGAAGTGTTCTGTGTACGTACGTCCATGAAATCAAGGATAAGTGTTTTTGCATAGGGATTACTGGTGAATGTACAGTGTGATGAAGATGAAAATCTGGATATCCATAAAGTTGGCCTCTTTAAAGATATTGCAGAGTGTGGGAACAAGCAGTGATTTCTAATCTCTGGGCCTTAACTTCCCTCCAGGAAAGAACTTGTTTTTTTGTTTCTGTTTTTGTTTTTAAAAAATCATCCATATAAATACATCTGTGTTTTCTCAATCAGTGGGTAGTAAAAATAACTACTAAACTAAAATTTTTAAATTTTAATGGATGTGCCCCATAATAGAAAAGTTTAGAAACTACTTCTGTGGGTATGTGCTTTCTAAAGAGATACTGATTTCTCTAGAATATTCATACAGTGCTCCAGAAGTAACTAGCACAATTGTGCAGGTTAGTTGCACCATCAAACATGCCTTCTAACCTGAAATCCACATGAAACTGACCACACGCCCAACTGTGAGCCCAAGGGAAGGGTGTTTACAGAGGCTTCCCAGCACACTGAGATAGACTGGCCAATGTGCGACAGGGTCTCTGTCAAACCCACGTTTCTGAAACACACTGCTTTCATTTAAAAGGTCAGAATTCATTCAAACCCCTATCTTTAATGGCCCTTAGCTTGGGGACTTCTCCCACCCTCAGTCTCCACTGCTAGTCTTCATGAATTAAAAGCCATTTTGACCATATCCTTGACTCAATCCTATATTGAGAATAAAGGAGGTATGTTCATGCAGAGGAAATATAACAAAAGAGGGACTTTCCTACAAGATCTTTGAAAAAAAGAGCATTTGCATGAACCATTTTTAACCAGAATCTTTGTTTTATGTTTTTCCTTTCTGAATGCTTTGTTATGCTCCCTTACAGTCCCCCACCCTGTCTCTTGACCCCAGCTAGTCAGGGACCAAAGACTTGACAATGTTTCACATTGGAACCTTCCTGGCCCCACCCTAATCATCCTGCCTGATTAATTACACTTACTAAGTCCCTCTTCCGTTTCTCTCCACTCCTAAGCCCTCAGCTGTTAATCTTCCCAGAATATCCCTGTGATCTTGTCCCTCTCTTGCTTGGGTTTTCCCACAAGCCACAGAATGAACTTCATAAGCCTCAGTCTGGGATTTGAAGCCGCTCTGTGCCTTCTGTGTTGCCGATTCTCTGCTGAGCCTATGAAACCTCTCTGATCCCTCTGACTTCCGTGCTTTGCCTCAGTGACTTAACTCACCGGGTTCCTCATTAGACCTCACTCGGGATCTAATTTTATCTCTAAATTCCACCCTTTGCCAAGTGGCATCTCCCTCCTCTGACCCGGAGGAGCATCTCTGAGTTCGCGCACGGAGCGTCCCGCAGCGCAGGCTGCCGTGGTTTGCAATGAGCAGTGCTTTCTTCCCTTCTGCTTCCACCGCAGGGTCTTTCGGGGCAGGACTCGTCCCCTGTGCGTCCACAGCCTCTGGTAGCAGTTTTTGCAATAGTAAAATTTGGGTAGGCATCCATTGTCCTCCAGACACAGGGCGAGTTTGAGGATGCCAAAGTCAAGAGACACAGCCTTTTCTCTTAAGGTCACTTTCGAGGGTGATTTTGATGTCAGTTGGGACATGGCCACATTCTTTTGGCCTGCCCAAGCAGTATTGGAAATCAAATCTGTTTGAGAAAATTTTTATTCCTCTTTCTCTTAGACGCACAGCTCTTTTTAATATCACCGTTCCTTACCTGTTAAACAGATACACACAAGCCATGTGGACTTAAAAAAAGTTAGTTAATCTCTGAACTTGGTTCCTAACATTTGAAATGGGGATTCCTGTGGCCATGGCTGAAATGCTATGTGGAAGCTCAGAACTCTCTCTAAGAGCTCTCAAGGTTCCCAGAGAGCTTAATTTACATGCTCGCCTTGGTACTGATTTTCTTCTAAGTATTTTGTTTCTGCCAAATTATTTTGTCCCAACTTTGCTTTTTGTGGTTCTTCCTTTATATCTGCTATTTTCAACCTTAAACTCCTTCAAAGCCACCTGGATCCAGGTCTGTATTAGTGGCAGGATCTTTACAGAAGGTTAATGCAAAACCGAGGGAATCACATCGTTTAATATTTACAGTTTGTCCTCAGGGGCCAGGCCACCCTGCGGAGTTCTGGTTTCCCACAAGTCTACAGCTTTTCTCTGTCTCCTCTACCTTCCTTCCTTTTCCTTTTGCCCTCAAAGGAGCAAAGGAAACCAAATTCTCTGCATTTTCTCATGCAGAACACCCTAGCTACAAATTACTGCTTAAGCTGCTGCCAATGCTGGTCTCGCCTTGTGCCTTAGAAGTGTATCAAGAAAAGACAGTTTTCTCCCAGTTTGGATTTGGATGTCAAATAAGATAATTGGATGCCAGCAAAAATCAGTTTAAGATAATAAACTTGACAATAAATCTGTTACTTTTATCCTCATCATGGCTACTACAGCATTTAGAACTATTAGAATTGGTAACACTGCTATTAGATCTGTTACTGGGAGCAAACTTTGTACCAAGATGCTGAGGAAAGCTCAGTTCCAGGTAAAGCTGTCAGAGTCGCTTGGGGAGGCAGCGTCTTGTCAAATGCCGAGTCCACCAGATCAGACAGGGCCTCCACGGCCAAAGGGAAGTGGAAATCTCATTATTCCTCCTGATAATTTCCTTGTCCTTTGTCATGGGATATGTGTCATCTGGTGGTGGCAGCTTTTCTTTCCTGAATGGAACATGTGAGCAGAAGGGAGACTCAAACTGCTGGAGTCAAGAAACAGAAATTTTAGAAGACTTTTGGAGAAAAGGAGAAATCGATGAGTCAGCTGGCAAAGGATGGGAACTCCGAGGGGGAGACATGGATGTGTAAAGGATAATGCTAATAACTTTCCACGGTACAGTTTGGGCATGAAGCCTCTTTCTTGCTTCACCTATTTCTCATGAGCTCGTTATGGAGCTGGGTCTGTGTCAGGCATGTATCAAAGAACACAGCGCCGTCTTAGGGAGGAGGGCTGAAACCTAGGGCCATGCATGGGAAGTGTGTGACACTCAGGTGACAGAGTTTTCTTATCTGCCCTAAGGTCATAAAATGAAATTTTTATGTAATGAAATATCTCTGCAGGAAAAGAGAAGACTATAGCCCAGTGCCATCAATCCCTGGTAAACAGATCCAGAGGAATGGATCATTGTGCGTCCCTTGGACTCTGTCAATTTCACAAAGGCTGGTATTCTGAGTTATGGGAGAAAGGGGTTATTTCATTTAATCTGGAGCACAGTTGTGTGAGGAAGATAACGATATCCCCATTTCATAAGTCACCCTGAAATCCAGAGAGTTGATGCCTGGCAGGATCACGGGTAGAGGCAGAAGGCCGGATCCCAAGCCAGGAGGTGTGACTCCCCAGCCGCCCATCACCTCCCAGTGAGGTGCAGGTGGCAGGGCCAACCCGCGCGAGAATCTGCGCTCCAGAGTCCCGTGCACACAGCGAAGGACCTTCAGGTTCCCAGTCCTAGGGAGAAAGCCTCGGACCCGCTGCTGCCCACACCCTTGCATGGATCCAGAATCTTACACCAAGAAAGCATGAAAGGCAAGATTTGGGTAGACAAAAATCTGTAATTAAGGTTCAGTTCACAAAGCAGTTTCTTACCCAACTGAATTATCACAGTAACTCTGTCGGACAAGGCATATAGGCAAGGAAACAAGAAGCTAAGTCTCAGGGAAGTTAAACCCAAGATCTTTGACAAAATTGATCTTGTGAATCTTTAGTATGACATAATTTGCCTATAATTTCTAAATATCCTCATTTCGTAGCCTTAGGACTTAACGATTAGTGACTGTGTTTTTAAAAATCTATAGTACAGTCGTACTTCCAAGAAGTTAGCCTCCACTTGGGTTCTTTGATCCTGAGGCTTAGCTGAACAAGTGCTTGCAGCGAGGGCTGCCGTGTGGGTCTCTGCCTGGGCGACTGCGAGGGACGCAGCACATACGCTGTGCGAAGGTGGACGGCACATCCTAGATTTAAGCTGTGCAGCGAGGGGAGTCTTTTGCACTGGCCCTCATCGTAATGTAGAATCTGAGATGGCTTTGAGAAAGGAAAATGTCACCACAGGAAACTCATTCCTATAGCATGTGCGAATGTTTATGGAAGCTCTGTTGGCCATAGGACAAGGAGGCATCTGCAGCTAGACTCTACACAAGGCCCGATTCTCTTCTAGGAAGGCAGCCCGTGACAGGGAATGAGTATCTGCTCGGGTCCTCACAGCCCATGGAGAGAAAGGGTTTGCTGCAGCTTGTATCAAAAAGCACACTGAGTGCTGTTTCTGATTTATTCAAATATACTTATTTTGAGTGTCGAGTAATGAATAAGACACTCCAGGGATGTGTCTCAATCTCTACAGTTGAGGGTAGGATTTCATTGGAGAGCAACATACATATGATAATTTTTAGAATAACAAACCAGACATTAAAAAAAAAAGCAAACTGTATTTAAGTACAAAATCATATGTTGCAGACTAACCTTACAGCAGGAGGCCAGGAAAGGGAGGTTGCCATTGGTGGGACCAGCTAAGGACTAGTTATGAAGGAAGTGGCAGGCGTGGGGATGCCCGAGGGACGCCGGACATGAACCTTTACGGGTAGATGGAGAGGCTGGAAGCAATGAGATAGAAGGGCCTCCGTTTACAGAGGGTGGGGCTGCAGTGCAAATAGGACTTCCCGCCTTCGCCTTGGGAGTAGAACCCCATTACTTTGCTGGAGTTGGAGAGAAAAGATTACTTCAATTCTCTGAACTTTCTGCAAGGACGCGCCCCCCCCCCCCCACAGTGAACTGGAGGGCCAGGAGGTGAAATGTGTGTGCGGCATCGCGGGGCCGGGGCTGCACGTGTATTAGATTTTCACTGTATTCAGAAGTCCGTGTCAGCAGGCACGGCACTGAATTGAAACTGGAAAGGACAGCCAAGAAAGAGAGCGGAGTGGGGCGTGTTGACGCCCTGCAGCGATCCCCCCCCCCCCGGGCTTGTTTCTGCGTGGACAGGGACAGCGGGGTAGAACACGGAGCTGCATGGACCTCAGCTGGGGGCCGGGGAGGGGGCGAAGGGCGCAGGGGAGTGGAAGGAGCTGCCGGGCATGGATGGGTCTCTTCAGCCGCGCGGAAAGGGACACAGGCCATCCCCGTGGGGGGACACTGCCGTAGGAAACTTTTCTCATGGAGGCTTGGAAGGGTCCAGCGATGCTTTAGGATCCTGAGAATTTTCTTTCACGGAGGGTGGTTTAATATGGATCATCCGTGCTGAATGAAAAGCAGGAGAATATAGGTTAAACGAAGGAGGTTAAAAATTGCAAAAATCTAAGTGTTAGCAGGAAAGGTAAATGTTTACCAAAGGTGAGAAAGGGGTAGAGGAACTGACTTCCGCGGATTGGGCAGTACGCAGGACGCCCCGAGGCGGAGGATGGGCTCAGAGAACCCTAACGCTGAACTCCTCACGCGTTCGGGTGCTCACCGCCCACACGTGGTGCCGCAATGTGCAGACGCCCATTCAGTGGGTTCGGGCGCCTCGAACAAGCCACCCGGTGTTGCTCAGGCTGCCAGTGCCCAGACGCACTTAGAAAGATGTCTGGACACAGGCTCTGTCTTCAGACCCCATAAGTATGCATGACATTTTAGGTAGAATTTGGATAATGGACAGTCAGGAAAGTAGAAGACATGTCAAATGGAAAGAGAAATCAGAGAAAATCAAAACTCATGAAAGAAAGCTATGATGCTGGTTCTAAAGGCCCGATTCTGGTGGGGTATGATTTAAGGAGATGGTGACAGATTCAGTTTCGTGAATTAAGTGCTAATTCGTGTGTGTGTGAAACTGTGAAAGGGCGGGGAGGACCAAATGCAGCATGTGTTCATAGCGCCTTTCACAGGGAGAACCAGACTCTGAGACTATTCTCATGATGAACTGCCAGGGCAAACCACAATTCAGCAGCTGCAAACGTGCTTGCCAATGCAGAGATAAAAATGTTTCTGAAAGCAGAATTTCACATAGACCATCCTCTGAGGTTGGCATCGTATCTTCCTGTGTATCTTGGGTGTAGCTTTTACCCAGGCAGAATTTAGACACTAGAAACCAAATGAGGTGACAAACAGAACCAGTTTGCAGAAGAATCAAAATAACCCAGCAAGAATTGAAACCACAAATGCCCTAGGAGTCCTTCATTCACCAACCCAAAACTAATAGGATCGAGCGCAGCGGGCTATGAGCATTAGCTCGAGGACTTAAAAAAAAAACCCCTGATATGAGGTGTTGAGTGTGATGGTGTCCATTTTACCTTTGGCTTGTTCTAGGAACACGCCCTGTTCTTCCACCCCACCCTTCCTCAGTGCCCTCACACAGTGGTTTCAGTGTGAAAAAGAGAATCACATTACTGGAAAACGAGGGCGCCTGGGACTTGCGGCTCTAACCTGGGAATCGAGAGTCCTGAGTTCTAGAAGCAGAAAAGTTAACAGTGTGGTCTTTGGATCGAGGTGGATCTAAACCTCAGATCTGCCATTTATTCAGCCACCTCAGCCAGCCGTTTTATTTCTCTGTTCCTTTATGTGATTTATATGTCCTCCCACAGGCTTGCAGGCAATGTGTACTAATTTAAGACACGTAAAGCACTCAGAACAGTGCAGTGCACAGCATGTTCGATAGAATTTTTTATGATGATTCTGACTAACTCTGTCACTGGGTCAGGGCCTATAGCAAAGTTATTTAATTAGCTCGATGGCCAAGAGTTTGAATGCCATGTTTCCCAATCCTTTACAGACCTAAAGAATTTGATGAATGATTAATTTTTAAATTAGAAGTCACCTTGGTCAATAGATGAGAGGTGTCCCCAGCGGCTGGGCAAAGAACTCTTTTTTGCTAGGTCTTTCTAGCACGTCTGGCAAAGCACTCGAGCCCTGTGCCGATGGGGCCTGCCTTCCCTTCAGCTCCTGCTGGCGGCCCCTCCGCATGCCACTGGCCCCCCCACTACACCATCCTCATCGCCCCCCTTCTCCGGAGGGCCGTCCCCGCTTCTCTCCACACACCTACATCCCCTCCATCCTTCAGAGACCAACCTGGGTTCCACCTGGGTTACCAGATTTTCCATGCACACCAAACTCCTTCTGTATTGAAAGTCTTTTCTTCGACATGGAATCCATTGACCATAACCATATTCTGTCTTATATTTTTCTGATATTTTTCACATATTCCAGTCTTAACTTCACTAGATCATTTCCCTGGGGTCAAGAACAAGGATTTACTCCTCTCCTTGTCTCAGTCATTAGCATTGTCCCTACACAAAGGTGTTCAATAAACAGCTATTGACTAATTCATTGTAAAAATCAGCGACCATTAAACTTAATGTGGCAATAGCTTAATATGGTAATTAATGCTCACTCTTCCTGCCAGCGGTCTCTTCCTGTCCCACCAGGACATCTGAAAAGCTGAATCGATCTGCTTCCAACTAGTGGTAATTAAAACAGGTGGTTCCTGTGGCCAGAATATATGCTGGGTAGAATGTGCCAGAAAGACTTTCACTCAGTGGGTGTGAGCATTAAAGAAGACTTGATGCCTTCTGAACTTCCTGCCCCCAGAGACAGGGAAGGTAGCCCAGAGAAGGGTTTAGGCCCCATCTGCTCTAGCAAATGGAAGGCAGGGCAGTAAGAGAGAAGGACAGGACTTTTATTGACCCTGTGTCCCCATCGAGGTACCCCCGATGGTCTCATCTCCTTTCAGCTCAGCTTTATAAAAGAGGTGGCTCATGCGTTCTGCCTCAACTTTGTCACCCCTACCAAATCCTCATCTCCTAGCTATGAGACTTCTGTGGTGACCTTAACACTGAAAACACCCTTCTCACCAATACTCTTGTGACATCCGGTAAAACAACTGGTTCTCCTGGCAACATTTGAAATGGTTTTCATTTCCTTCTTCCTAAACATTCACAACCCCTTACTCTCCTCATTTTCCTTCTCACTCCCTGGAAAGCTCTTCCCATTCTCCTCCTCCTCCTCAGCCGACTCATTCTATACTGATGTCCCTGCGGCTCTGCCCTGTCCCACACCCTCTTCCGTCCTCACAGTGCTCCCTTTCCCTGGACGGCCGGACATGCCCCTGAGATGGCAGTTAGCCCCTGTATGCGGGAATCCCTGAATCCACTTCTCCTGCCCCAAGGCAGCCCTGGTGCCAGACAGAATGAATGTCTGTGGCTGAGCCACAGATAACTAGAGCTGAACATGTGCCGAACTGAACCATGAGCTCTGCCTCCAGACCTGCTCAATTCTTTCGTGTTCCCTTTCAGCAAACAGTACCGTGCGGTACAGATGGTAGCCACCCATCAGTTCCTTGACCAGAACCATGGAAACTTCTTGGATTCTTCTCTCTCCCTCAGCCTGCTGTTAACCATATTTGATAAACTCTGTCTTCTTGTATCTCATGAACTCATCTTCACTGCTATTTCTCTAAACAGGCACCATGGCTTTAACTTAGAAACTTCAGATTCCTCCAAAACAGTGCTCTGCCTCCAAGCTCACGCACTTCTCATGTTTGCATATTTTTGTGTAGAGTGATCCTCATAGATCAAATGCAGAGATCCCGGAGATGCAAATTTCAGCGCCACACTCCCGTGCTTGAACCCCTGGGGTGATACTCCAAAGCCCTCAGGATAAGTTCGTGCTCTCTGATTCGGCTTCTAACTGACTCTATGGTCTCACCTCTGCTGCCTTATGTCTCCCACTTTCTCTTTTGCCCTCTTGGCTCAGCCCACTGAACTATTAAGAATTTCTTAGTAACAATTTGTGGTTTGTAGGGTGGTTGTCTGAGCAAGCAACCGACTTCCTTGGGGACCATCTTGCTTCATTTTCAGCTTATTGAAAGCCGGGTGTCTACGTGGACACTTAGCTGTCACCAGAGTCTCATCCTCTTAGTTCGCTTACACTCCCCTTCCTGACACTGCAGAGCAAATCGCCAAAGCCCTCGAGCGAGGCGTGTTTGACCGTCTTCGTCTCTGTCAGATGGACCGTGCCCTTCCACACGTCTGCATCTCTTCTCAGGGTGTGCTCCTCCGAGTGCAGACATCTGAGGTTTAAGTCCAAACTAAAAAATTGGCTTTTTAGGGAAGCTACAGATAGAGCTTGTGCTCCTCGCTTTGCCCAGACTCCTGAGGGTCAATACTTATCAGGAATCGTCTACCAGCTTGTGCTGGGCATCGAAGGCCTGCACGCTGGAGTTATGCCTTCTGAGAGCCTGGGGTTCATCGGCTTCTCAGTCCTTGCCTGTTGAATTGGATGTTTCCTGAGTACTATATTTAGTATTGCTCTCATGTTCAGCCAGAACAAGAAAAAAATGTATACCACAATACTTCCAACCCTCAAAACAAACAAACAAGCCAGGAACAATCAGAAGAAGTTCCCTTTACATAACTGTCCTTTCCTAAGAGGACATTGCTTGTTCATTCATTCACTCATTCATCCATCTCCACTAACACACACACAAAAACAGCTTTTAAGGGAGACTAGTGGATTGATCGCTTTATCTGGAAACCTCAGTTGAATGAGACCCAATGTAAATAACTACTAAGGAGTTAGTATAACAGGAGTATCTTAAGGAAGATAGAGGAGAGATCAACAGATGTGAAAACTCCTCACTGATAAAACTTACCTTTTCCGAGACTTTTTGCCTAAAAATAGAAGAAAGAGAAAAATGGATTAGCATAAGTAGACAATTTCAATTATTTTAAGTAAGAGTAAAAGGAGAGTCCCATCCTCAAAACTGGCTTTTGAGGAGTATTATGCATTTGTTAGGTGGACCCCATCTGTGTCTCGGGGATTCGAGGCCTTGGGTGACTGTTCTCATTCACAGTGGTAAAGGCCTGACAGAAGAGACCGGTTGGTGCAGGTGCTTCTCAGAGTTCCCTCCATCCTCTGTGCTGCTCGTAGAGACAGATGCACAGCCCGAAACACCTGACGGTCAGACCCAGTGTACCCACGCACGTGCTCATCCCTTCCTAACCCGCCGTCTTATCCTCCCCGCAGACTCTCCCCCGGGAGACTTAACTGTTAATGCTCTAAGAATACGTGTCCTTCCATCTCACGTCATCTTCTCTGTGAGGACTCACAGAGGTTTCACTCAGGTCTCAGTGGTAGGAATTACACATCTTCCCTGAGTGACTGGTGTGTTTTTATCTTAGAAACACAGTGACTATCATAACTGGTTATACTTTCTTCTTTTGACTGGTTGCAAGGAAACTCTGAGCCAGAAGACCCGAGAACCCTCTTTTCATAGGACTTTGTGACACACACTTTTGCGTTCTAACTTCATCCCGGCTCCAGCCTATTTTTGTACCCTAAATTTTGGCCTTCTTCTTCTTTTTAACTAATTTTAACTTACTGTATTGAATGCATTTTGACATTTAGCTTACATTCTTTCTGAAAAAAGCAGAGTATAAATAAATAGTTGTTGGGCTCCAAGGGAAATAAAAGCAAAAAGAGTTTTTTGAGGGGGAAAAAGCCACTAGTAAACAATATATTTCAGTGGCTATAAACTAGAGTTCTAGAATCATCCAATCTGGGTGTAAATCCTTGGCGGCATGTCTTTGAATATCTGCTTATCCTCCCTAAGCCACAATTTCATCATCTGTGAAAGAGGCATGAAATTATATTTTCCTCATTGAGTTGGCAAAACAAAATGTATTCAAAATATTTAGTCAAGAGCTCAGAGCTTAGGCAGTGTTCGATTACTATTTTATTGTATACCTTTAACATATTAGAAATTAGAATTTTAAATGTTTCTTCCCAAATTCAGCCTACTGATGACATGGACCAAATATACTTGAACAGAGAGAATTCAATCTGAATTAATTTCAGATTCTGTTTATCTTCATATATATTTTTTTTAGGAACAATGAAACACGTACCAGTACGTGAGCAAAAATCTGTTCCTACCAAGAGAGTTTGCCTTTGTAGAAAGGGGAACTAAGCCGCAGGTGTTCAGTTTCGTGCCCTTTTCTAACCCTGCATTGGTTCAGGGGAAAGGTCTGCCAACCGAGGAGGAACGTCGAGCCTCATTAACCTGCAGACCAGTGGCTTTGGCAGGGAGGACACGTCCAGACAGAGTCTGACCTCTGACTCTCGCCCCTGCTGATTCAGGGTTTCAGAGGTTTGGCCTAAAACCTCATCACCTCAGATTCCTCGTACACCACACAGGGCCGATGACAATGACTAATCGAGAGCGATGGTGCTAGAGGGAAAGCTAGACAGGCCTGTGCCCAGGGGAACATGCTTCTGGAGCCTTCCCCTCACCTTCCTCAGCGGGAAGGCTCTAGCATGTGGATCGCGAGGCGATGCGCACCGGGGCCAGAAGAAGCAGCTGAGGACGGGGCAGGGTCAAGGTTCTGGGCATTGCCTTGGCTGCTATGTTCTAGGGAGTCACCCATTTCTTTTCCCAGCTTCGTGAACCCCAAAAGCCTATAAAATTCTCAGAGCCCATGAGTAAGTGCATGAGCTACACATTCGGGTAGAAAAGGTTTAGCCTGGGAACCTACCCATCATCTCTAGCATTGTGTCACTAGGAAAAATATTCTTCATGCTTCAACTAACTTAACAACTAAAAGTTTGGGAAGATGAAGTCACTTGAAAATTGGAGACGGCAGAAGAGGTTTCACACATGGAGACGCTTACACATTATGTCAAGGCTATCCTGACTTCCCTGCGAGGCCAGTGAGCACTGGGGCTGCTGTTCTCTTGGCTGACGGAACTGTGACTAGCCCAGCTGCCCGTTATCTGTTTCCTGTTTGCCCCACACTGATTCCCCCCGCAGGGGCATGCAGTTTTCAAGTTATCAGTTTGAGATCTCATACCGAAATGACTCCAAGGTGAAAAATTTAAAAACAACCCCACTGCTGTTCTCACCCCTGCCTGTAAAACAGCCTCACCCAGCTCACCCCCACCAGATGCACATGACTTCAATTCTGATCGTTTCATCTACTAACATTTATTAAAGGATTTTGGAATTTGGGAATAAATATCGTCCTTAGACAGGTGATTCACAGCCCCTAAGACCTTACGGCTCGTTTAGATAACTCGCCGCCCTCTCACCCAGAGCGCGGGGTGTGATTGCCCACTCTGCCCTCTGCTCCCTCCATCTGCCACCAGCGTCCAAGTGGGAAGGAAGGCAGGACAGTTGGGGTCAGGCTTAGAAGTCTCAACAGAAACGATACTCAGGAGTGGGAGAAAAGTCTCGTACTTTGGCATCAGTGCCACACGCACATGCTCAGTGTGGTCTGGGAAGATGACGAGACCCAACCTTAGCAGCATTTCTGACAGCAGGAGCAGAGATATTGTCACGACTCAGTGCTCCCAAGTCACAGTTACTGGAGCTCTTGCACGTGGACAGGCCCCCGCCGGCCCCCGCCGTTGCCTTTTGGGGCTGGATAAAAAACTAATCTTGTTCCCTTACCCTTAAATTTGGAGTGAAAGACCAGATTATAGTGGAAGACCATTCGGGATTGGCAGATAATGTTATTGCAGTTGCCAGCGGGGCGTTCACATCATAGTCATTGAACAGAATACATGCTAATTAATTTGATGGAAGTGAAATTAAAATGGCAATCAACTGACCCCATAGAAAAGCAGTAGTTGGTTAGCGGTTGGTTAGCAGCTGTTTTGAGGTCATCAGTGGCTTGTCAACTTGAAGCAGGGATTTACTGAAAGCTGCCTAATGTGCATGAATTACATAGTCTTGAGTGTTTCTGCCAGGTGGGTTTGGCCAAATGCAGCGGCACACGCCCAGGGTCTGCCGCAGACCGTGGGCCTGTGACCAGCAGGCTGCTTGCACTTTAGGACTTGAACACACTCGGGGGTGAGGGGTGCCGCTGCTCTTCCCTGGCGTTTCACTCTATTCCAGGCAGCAGGCGTGGGCTCCCCGAGGAGGCCCTCCTTACTCTCTCCTGCGTTCCGGGGCAGAGGGGGAGCATCAGTGTGTGCTGCCTTTGGTTGGGGCTGTGACCCTGAGGAATAGACACTGGGAAGAAAACTTGGGGATTTCTCCCAGGGACAGTGCAGCTCCACACGTCAGGAGCCAGAGCAGGCGTGCGACTCTCCCTGGGGTCAGGGATTGGGGAAAGCCTGACTGGACAGTGGAGTCACAGTGTAGTACAATCATGGCACTGAAATCAGAGGCACAGAGACTGGTAGAGGCAGGTTATGCACCTTTTTTCAGAATTAAATAAGAGCAAAGAACCATCAGCATATCTCATTCGTCTGTATCACCCTAGCAGGGTGCCTCGAAGATAGTGAGCTTCATTTTAAAGTTTGTTGGATTAAAAACAAAAATCAGCAAACTTGTGATGCAAGTGCATACTGGGCTGCTTCCCACGTCTCCAGGGACTGGTGTGTACAGAACACAGAGCAGGGTATCCTGCTTTGGTCGAAGCTATCATACCTAGTTTCCTGTGGGTTTCTACGTTTTTTTTTTTCCTCTTTAAAGTTGTGTTATTATCATGAAGATAAACTCGCATACCTTTTTTTAATCGCCTTGCCAGCCAAATGATAAATGCCAACCCCGAAAACGCAGTAACCATGACCGCCAGTGGAATGAAGAGGGGGTTATAGTCTCCGTCCTTGATCATTGAGAAGCTCCTGTCCACTTCTGAAAGAGAAACCAGGAGGGCACTGGCGTGAGGCTGCAGCCTTGCTTCCTCAGTGCCATCCCGTGACATTAGACTTTTTCTCTCCTCACGCTGCCCAGGGACAGCCTACATGATGTCGTCCAATGGTGAGGGAGTGGCATGGGAGGCCCACGATGAGCCCGCAGCGCAGGCAAAGATGGGACAGCATTTCCAGCCCAACACCTGAGGAATCTCAGTTCCGAGGCCCGTGATTCAGTTATCTCTTTCCCACCATCTCCTCCATCTTTAAAGTCTTCAGTGTATCGGGGCAAACTGACTCACTCTGACATATCGGACTGAGGCTCGTCCAGCTTCCAGATAATCCACAGGAGGTTTCCTTCTCCCCCATTAACTCGGTTCCTTCTGAGCAGCTGAAGGTGCACTTGGAGGAAAAGCCGAAGTTGGCCAGGGGGTGACTACAGTCCATGGTCCCCAAGTCGGGTGCTGTCAGCGGCTCACAGTGAATCACTTCAACAGAAAAAAAAAAACAGTTACCTCTGAGTAGGGAACCTCCCTGGCAGGGTTTTGGCCAAGACTGCCTGACTTAACTGTGGAACCATCTGTGGGAATCTAGAAGTTTCTAATTTAGAAATTGCTTCCGATGATGCTTCCAGACTCTGGTTTTTTTGAGAACGATGGAGATGGTGGTCGGGGGAGTCAGGAGAACAGTGAAAGCCTTTGAGGGGTGGACACGGGGAGGTGGGGAGGGCCGGCCCTCCGGGGAGCTGCCCCAGCCCTGCCCACACTCTGGCTCTGCTGGAGCTGCCCTGCTGCACGGCCTTCGCCTCGAGACCTCTCGTGGAATCTCATCAGCGAGTGTAGAGCATGTGTGCCCTTTCACCTGCTCTCAAGTCTGCCCAGTTTCAAAAAATACCCCAATTCTCTGGAGCAAGTCCCTCAACTTTTGTACAAGTCAGCAGGTTGGTCAGCTTAGTGCTATGATTTTAATAAATGGCTTTGACAGTTCTTTTGAGAATTAAACCACTCAAACTAGTGAGTCAGAAACATAAATATAAAAAACGTAACCAAAACTTCACAGGTTCAAACACCAGCAGTTTTCGCCAGGATAGGGATGATCTTCTTGACCATTCAGAAGAAAAAGTCCACCATACTTCAAAGGAAAAAAAGGTTAAGAGATTGCGTTTTTGTTTTTCACAGCAGTTGTTATTCTCCTGAGAGTTCATGGAGGAAAGTAAAAAAGGTTTCAAGAATAAACAAATAAAACAATAAAAAAAACCTCTATCCTCCGAGAAGGAAATTGGTTGGTGTTAAGTAGGACACCACATAGGTGTTATTGAGAAGAGAGATCAACCAAAATTAAACTGAGGTTCAGCGAGACTGATTATTTATACCATGACAGTGAGAAGAAAAAAACAGCGTAACCACACAGATGCTGAAAATGACACGCGTACTGTGAAATGTCTTTAGAGGTATTTGGCTGTTATTTTTTGTTCGTGGTTTTTCTTTTTAATTTTAGTAACAATAACCCCTCTAAAAAGCGTCACAGTAAAATCTAAGGTTAAATCATGCTCCAAAAGAGGATGCAGACTTCTTACCAAGACTCCACTGCATTTTCTGAGTGTGTAAACCCAGGCCTGCAGTGACAAAGCTAGTTGGCACAGTTACTCACCTTGACAGGTTGGTTCAGGTGATGACCAGTTTCCAAATGGTCCACAAGTGGTTTCCTCACTCCCAATTACGTCTGTTCCCTCAGAGCAATTGAAGGCACACCGTGAGCTGTAGCTGAAGTTTCCCAAGGGGTGGGTACAGACCATGGTACCCAGCGTGGGGGCCTCCACAGGCTCACACTGAGTCACTTTAATAAGAAGAGAAATAGCACCGGGTAGTGTTAAGAGGACCGGGTTTGAATCCTAGCTCTGCCACTTGATAACCAAGTGTTTTTAAACAAAGTGACTTAATCCCCCAGCTTTAGTTTCATCATCTATAAAAGAATATGATGATTCTATTAAATTTCTAGAGTCATGTGGGAATTAAATGATTTAATGCCAGTCAAGGACTTGTAATAGAGCCTGGCTCATGTGTAGTCTTAGTTAAAATCTAGTCAGTCTTCTTGTTGTCTTTGGCATTATGTAGGGAGAGAATTCTTAAACATAGATGGGTTTAAGTGGGAATGGCCAGCTCAGTTTGGAAATTATGGTCATATAGCAGCCGCTGAATACATTAGAGTGTTGGGAGTAGGGGGTTTGGATAAAGAGTGGGTGTTCACAATGAGTCTTCTTTCCAAGGGGAGAAGATCAAAGCTTTAAGAAGCATCTCAGCCTGCTACTGCTACTCTGGCTCAGCTCCACAACTTTATTTCTTTTCAACCCTCTCCGGCAACTGTATCAGTTTCCCTGCTCTGATTGGTTGGGTAGTGGGTCCAATTAAGATTTGAAAATCAGTCTTTGCATTTTAGACCCTGCCATGCTGTTTGGGCAAACACTGCAACTCTCGTGTCTATTTCTTATCGAATTTTAGGCATTGCTATGATCTTGCTCTTGAGATTTCAATAAAAAATAGATCCAAGGAATGAGAGGAATTTTAATATTTTTCATATATAGTCCAAGTCCAAATTAAAGTAAATTACATTGTCTAATTCAATTCATGCCCGTAAGCAAGTGCCCAATATATTCCAGGCATATTCTCAATCTTACAGATGCAATGGTCTAAAGTTTCTATGAGGCTTCCAGGGATACAGATGAGTCAATAGATGACTTTATCAAATGTGGCATAAATGTGAAAGATATACATGAAGTAACTGGGACAGAAAATAGGGGCGCTAAGCCTGTCCTGGAGTCCACAGAAAGCTTCCTGAAAGAAATGGTCCCTGAACCATGTCTTCAGATAAACAGGTGTATTGGCCACGCGCAGAGTGCGAGAGAAAACCATGAGCGAGTCATCGAGATGTGCAGCACATCTGGTCAGTGTGGAGGACCATAAGCCTTTTCATGCTACTGGAAGAAAGAGGAAGCAGGGGATGAGGTCAGGGAGAGAGACAGGAGCTAAGACAAAATGCTCCTGTCTTTGTTCATTGATGCAATGAGTACCTCCTGTATGTCAGCATCACTCTAGGCCTTAAGGAGTTTATTTAGACTGTATCCTGTAGGACAGCAATAGGTAGAAATTAAAGGGTGGATGGTCACATGTATGTGATTTTATTAGATTGTTTTTCATTGATCAGCCTGCCTACCATATGAATAATGTATTTGATGGGTGCTAACGTGAAGTTGTGGGACTCAGCTGAGAAATTAGTGCAATAATCTAGATGGGAGTTAATGAGGGCTATGGTTGTAGAGTTGACAGGTAGACACAGAGAAATACAGAGTTATGAAAATGAGTAGTGTGTTACTTTGCATAAATGTAGGAGGAAGTGAGAGTTTCATAGCAGAACACCAGTGTAGATGGTAGCACACACAGAGATAAGGAATACACAAAGGAAAGCTGTCTGGGGACAATGATTTTACAGTCACATGGCATACCAAAGGATACGTTTAGCATATTTGGAGTTCAGGGCTAAAAACATTCGGTAGCCCAAAGCTCATATAGACTTGAGAGTCTGCAAAATTGGTAAGTTTCTCCAAAGGGAGTATCTAGAGTAAAAAAAGTGGACAAAAGATAGAACAAAAGATGGACAAAAGATAGAAGAGAAATAACAATAGTGTATGGGCTTGGATTAGTGCTCATGAAGAAATGATCACAGTAGAGAGAAAACCAGGAAAGAGTGACAGCCAAGACAAATAAGATTAAAATGTTTTTAAAAGAGTGAAACGGACATGCCAGTGATGTAAGCATTAAAAACCAGAGTCTGGTAGCGGAGCGAGGGTAAGTACTGGGTGCGAGTCCTGGTCAGGAATCTAGTGGGATGACGTAGACCTCTTCAGTTAGTTGACATTTAAATTGACTTTGGCTTTAATTCTTTATCTTTTCTTTACAAACATCACTATTTTTTTTCCTCTTTAAAATTTCTTTCTAATGCACCAGCTACTTCAAACATAGTTTTGAAAGTCAACCAATATCAGTCAAAAGATTTGACGTTTCTTTCAGTAGCGAGTTGACTGGGTCAAAGACTCCTTGTCTTTGAATCTGTGTAGTCTTTCCTTTCTGTTTCTACCACCACGGCTCTGCATGATTTCAACACACTTCTAATGGTTTTCTCCATCTTCTCTCCCTTTGCTCTGCAATCCATCCTCTCTTACTGTGCCTAGGATAATTGCCCTAAATGCAGGTGTTAAGGTATTAAGTGGTCTCCCATTGTTAAATAAAGGCCAGATTCTTTCATCAGACAATTTCCAGTCTCCACAAGCTTATGCCAGCTTATCTCGCTTCCCACCAAACTAAACTATGAGCATATATAATTTTCACTAGTTAATTGTGATTCCCTTAAAGGCAAGATCTGTACTATATTTGCCCTTATATCTCCTGAAATACTCAGCCCAAATAAATTTGTTGGATTTATTATTATATATCCCCGACACATATGTATTGCATATCGTTATGTGAACTTTTCTTTTTGGCCTTGCCCTGTAGGACTTTGAGGATTACATAAACAAGCAAGATTACCTTTTGGGTAACTTGCCCTCCTTACAATAAATGTTTAGTTCATTTCAGACCTTAGAGTTCTAATGAATCCATAATCTCACTAGATTATGAGTTTCATGAGAGCAGGAATCTACCATGCCTGATTCGTTATCGTAATCCTTACAGCTATGTTCTTTGTGGCACTCAGAAAGACTTGTTGAGAAGTGAAATGAAACTTCATTGCTGACTTATGAAATGTTTACGGAAAGGTAACACCATTGTGCAAGCTCTGATCAAAACTTCTCATTTCTCAGAAGCTGGTTTTTGTCCCAACTAACTTCCATAAACTGCAGTTACCCCGTAACTACTCAGAAAGAAACAAAGAAAAGAAGCTTACGGAACTGACACTGGGACCCGTAACCCACGTCACAGTTACAGTATGATTATTGATGGTTTCCACACATTCCCCGTGCCACTGCATGACCAGGGCTGACAAGAAGCTTTAAGGAGATCAGAAAGAAATCATTTTAGTGAGATTACTTTTTAGTATTCATAGTCATTTCTTTAGATATAGATAAAATTTTCACTGAGACTATTTTAATAAACAAAAAAGGTCTATTTGTACATTCATAGCATTTTTTGCATAAAAACCATAGGCTAAATATTTTATGATGTACTACTTGGCCATATAGCCAAAGACATTTTTTTAGAATGAATTTCCAAAGCTAAAACTCTATAAAATTTGGAGTGAACTTAGTGACATACATTAAAACTCTGAAATGACTTTGTTTTTAATATAATAAGCAGGTTAAATGATGACCTGACCCAATCATTTCTGCAGTATGCTTGGCAGTCTCTTTCCGTATAGAAAAAGTAAAAAGTCCCAATTTGATCAATTAATAGGGAGTTCAATTTACAAGAGAGTAAACTGACTATGTTTCACTATTAAAATATGACTGGGAGAAATCCTGACGGGTTTGGAATCACCGTAATGGTCTTTACAGAAATTTTCATTTACCCCGGATAATGAAACACTGCAATATTTCATTCTATAGAATTATACGATGAGACAAAGCAGGGCACGTGACACCAATGTGACAGCAAGCCGCCCACTTCGACGTGAGGAAGCTGAGGCGACATGAGCCTCAGTTCTTGCTGGGCCCATCTCGCTGCTTCCACTTCCTGCCTTAATTCCAGGGACACGACGGTCCCGTCCTTGCCCCTTCCTTCCACCTGGCCGCGCCATCTTTGCGTACACTGACGCAGGGGTCTGGCGCCTCCCTACCTGTGTAGCAGAGGGCCACCTTCAGCTTCTGGCAGGCATCGTCATTCCATTTCCCAGCGTCTCTGGCCCTCTTGATGTAGATCTCTACGCAGTCCTCTTTCGTCTTCCTGTTGTTGGGTTCCCCATCTCCCCAGTTCTCTGCCTCCTTGGTGAGAGACTTGTTGGTTCCCACCCACGTCCACACGCCTCTCACCTTCCGGATTCCTATCCAGTAGTAATTACCGCTGTAGGGAAGCGTCTGGTTCAGTACTCGATCTCCCCTTGTTTTGTATGGCGACTAAGTCTGTGTAGTTTTGTTGGCAGAACCGTCTAGCATTTGCCCAGTTCATGGGTTTTTCAGAGTAATGGTAAGTCCAGCAGTCGGCTCCATGATACACAGAGAAATCTGAAAGACAGCATGAACCGGATAGACTCACAGTTATGGCTGAAAACAACCGAGGGCGAATCCGGGCCAGGCCTGTCACTTAGGGATGAGGAGCCTGACACCTCAAGGGTAGAAGTTCCTCCCTGGATCGCAGACTTGGTCAGTCACAGATTCAGAGTAGAAGCCAGACCTTCTAGTCTTGATCACTTTCACCATAATAGAAAATACTTTTGGACATAGCTCTATTTAAAAAAATGTAGTGGCTTTCTGGATTTATTTTCAAAAAATAACAAGTAAAATTTAACCAACATATTTTAGAAATTCGTATTTCTTCAGCTCAGCAGCTGTCAACCATTTAAAATTAATTCGAGTATAATTTCATATATCTCTAAGGTTTACTGGGATACCTTCCTGAAGACCAACATTTCTGTTTCTAAGAGAGAAGTAAAATAAGGACAGGAATAATGACGGTTTTAAGTGATATTTTTCGTATCAAAAAGAGAATGTTTTCCCATTGGGAGAAATGCTCCCGGGAAAGCCTTAGACATCTGACTGCATAATAAAAAAGAGCGATCTGTGAAATCAGAAGGCGTAGGAGTACGAAGTTTACTTAGACCGTCTTCTGTGTTCAAGATACTCTGCTGATGGTGTTTAATCATCGTAGGGGTGCTTCAGATATGAGGGCTTTGAAGAAACCAAAACAAAAAACACAATGACCTCATAATAATACATGCCATTCTAAGCATAGTACGATCTATGTGAAACGCTATTATACCATAAGGTAAAAGTTTTCACAGCTCTCAGCAGTTACTGAGTTTTCACTGTGTGTGGCAAATGCCATGGGGAAATACCAAAGAGACTTTTACAGCTTCCTAAGGCTTCTGAACAAGGAACAGCAGAATGCAAAGAAAGCATAATTAATTTGATCAGATTAAACATATCAGAAATGAACCAAGAACTGTGAAACAGACATGATTCAAGAAGATCATAAAATAAATACATGGAACAGAGTTTCAAAGGTGCCTTCTCCTGGAATTTCTAAGAAGGAGGAAACTGTTTTGTTTGCTGCTGTATCCTTAGTGCCTCGAATCATGTCTGGCACATGGCAGGGACTCAGAAAACACTTGTTGAATGAAAGGAGCACCAGGATCCCAGGTGGCATGAAGCAGACATGGTATAGGAATGCGTGAGGGGCAGAGAAGAGCAGTTTGCTTGGCCAGAGCTGAAAATCCTAGCTGGGGAGTAGGAAGACATGAGCCCACTTAGGAAGTGGGAAAGAAGGTTCAAAACAATTGCTGAACAGCCTTCAAAAATCAGACATAAACCTTGCCACATCAGTGGTGGAAGGATCAAAGACCAGGCAAAGGGCCTGTCCTTAAAGAGCCAACACTCTAATTGCAGGGACGACATCGTGTCCACTCAACTGCTGGTAAGTGACAGAAAGCACAGGGCTAAATGTGTGGTGTGGGCTGTAAGTTCCCTATTAGATATTTCGTAACTGACCTTATTCCTTCATAACTAAGACCTCTGTGGGTTTATCAGAATTTGGACCCTGCAGTAGAGGGTGTGGCAAGCTTAGGAGGTTTCTGGCGAAGTACTGAAAAAGGGAGGAAGGGAAGAGATCTTCATCGAATGGGTAGAATTACAGCTGTCTACCTAATAATTTTCCCACTGACTATGCACATCCAGTGGGTATTTAAGAAAAATAAACAAGTTTGTTTTTTAAAAGGCCTGGCAATATACACATAGCAGAACATACCACAGTAGAGCACTGTCCACAACCACAACCTTAAGACTCCCTGAGCACGCTGGTGTTTCCATGGAAATATCTGCAAATAAAACACAAAGTTGTACTTAGATTTATACTCTCGAAGCACACATTTACAGCACCTTGAGGAGGCACCTTCACCTTTCTTAAAGTTCGAAACAAAACACACATGCTTCCTAACTCTGGCCAAGGTTATAGATTTCTCAGAAATGAATGACAGAGTAGCATTAAAATTGCCTCAAAACCAAAGCATGTTTTTTAGCCTCAAGTTGCTGACCGTTACTGCTCTGAATTTTTTCTATATTTCAGGAATTTTTTGTACCTACTTTTCTGCTGAGTTGTTAGATGAAACTATCCGATACTTAGTATATATTATTTTAAAGTGTTCATTGCTTCTTAATGAACTATTGATGTCTAGATTTAATGTTAAAATCTCCCACTTGATTATGACGGGCCAATGTTTCAAATACCTAAAAGAATTAGATAGCCAAACAGACACCAAAGGAAATCAATTCATCTTTTTCAACTAAAAAGAAATACATTTTGAACAACTCAGATGACAATACCACAGGTTTTCTGTGCACCTTTAAACCATATTGTCTGAAGCGTATCACTTCTCAGTACTTGTTACGTTGAGTTGCAAAAGTGCTAATTTCAACAAGATAGTCCTTCAAGAATCTCACCAGACACAAGTCAAGAAGTCAGCACATCTGAGAGGGGAGATTCTAAGAATATTCAGCAATTTTCGTTCTTGGCTTTTGAAAAACCAGAAATGGAATTGGTTCCTTCTTGCCCTTTGCCACCTGCCTCTGCAGTCCCGAGAAGAGCTTCTACCAAAGCATCTGAAGTGTTTAGACGAGTGCTCACCATGGCTGTGCTCGGGCCTCCCCCAGTCCTGCAGCTTCTCCTCCGATCAATCGATCAATCGGCTCCTGGGGTCTCCAGGTCCTGGCCTGAGGCTCGGGGCACCTTGCTGCTGACTGCTGAGTGCTACCAGCAGGGCTTGCTTTCTTTCATTTCTCCAACCCGTCTCACATCCTCCTCCCACCCCCACCCCACTTACTCCGCCTCCTCTTTCTTGTCTTTCCCCACCACTTTCCTGGTCTGACCTCTGTCACCCGCCCTGAGAAAGAGCTGCTGACCAAGGCTGTCATTGTGGGATTCGCCCTTTCCTCCTTTCTTCCTTCTCCTTTTCCATCCTTCCCTCCTCTCCTCCTTCCCTCCCTCCCTCCCTCCTTCCATCCATATCTCTGTCTCTCCCTCTCTCCATGTCTTCGTCTCTCTCTCTCTTTTTTATAAACACTAGGCTAACTCATGGTAAGGGGCCCCTAATAATCGCACCACATGATCAAAACAGTATTTCGTTAAATTTACGATGTCTGTTAAGCTTCAGTGGAGCTAACCAACGGACCTCATTGATTTCAGTTCCCTTTCCTCCCCCTTTCCTAGCTCACCCCCTGGTGGAGGTCCTTGTTAGTGACAGTGCCTGAAGAGAACAAAGCAGCTCTAGTTTTTTTTGCCCTAAGGGGCTTAGGGGCCTACAGATCCCTTTATATTTCTGGAGTGTGAAGTGTGACTGCATTTGAACCCCTAGGATGGAGGGCAATGGCAAGGAGGAGTCACTGACATAATCAGATTTGCATTTTTAAAAAGATAAAAACAAAAACAGTAAGAGCTATAGAACTCAATGCTCCGTATTTATTGTATTTGTTACCTTGTTTAATCTTTATAAAGATTAAATACTAGTACTCCCCAGTAGGCACTATTAATATTCTCATTTAAATAAGTCTCGGAAAGGTTAAGAAAGTTGCCTTAGTCACATAGCTGGTAAGATACACCGTTGGAGTTAGGGACCTGGGCCCGTCAGCTCTGAAACCTGATGACTCCCAAATTCATATTTCCAGCCGGGAGCAGCCCTCTGCCCTGGGAAGGTTCCCAGGGCCCAGCCAGATGCCAGTAGGATTATAAAATGCGGCAGTCCTTATGGAGAACAGTTTGGTTGTTCCTCAAAAAATGAAACGTGGTGGACTTATCATATGACCCAACAAAATTGCACTTCTAGGTATATGCTCGAGAGAATTGAAAACATAAGTCTCCTCAAATACCTGCACATGAAAGTCCATGGCAGCGTCATTCATAATAGCCAAAATGCAGGAACAACCCAAATGTTCATCAACTGATGAAAAAGAAAATGTGACGTATCCATACCGTAGAGTATTATTCAGCCATAAAAAGTAATGAAGTACAGATACATGCTATAGATGAATTAACCTTGCAACACTGTCCTAAGTGAAAGAAGCCAGACACAGGAGGCCACATGATGTACGATTCTATTTATATGAAATGTCCAGAATGGGCAAATCCATAGAGACAAAAAGTAGCTTCGTGGTTACCAGGCGCTAGGGGAGAGGAGGTGCGGGAATGACTGTTGATGGGTATGGGGTTTCCTTTCGTGGTAATAGATACGTTCTGGGGTTAGATAAAGGTGATGGTTGCCAGAACCTTGCGGATATACCAACTATTGGATTGTATACTTAAAAGGGGCAAATTTTACAGTATGTGAGTTTTATCTAATAAACTAGGATTTTTAAGAAAGAGCCCATGCACAGAGCTAAATATAAACATGTTTATTATCAAACTTTATAGTGTCATGTCAAATATAATAAGTATGACATACGCTTAAATAAATACATACTTTAAAAATTGTAAAATATTCTAAATCATAATTTAAAATACTTTATAAAACCCAAACACAGACCACATTTATATTTCATACAGTAGTACATATAAATATTTACAACATTTGAACAGTTGGAGATAATGGTAATTCATCATTCCATAGGTAGTCTGATCACAAAAGCTGTTTTTTTCTCTTTTTTGTTTCCCAGAGTTTTTTTGATCCTTAAAAACCTGTGCTGTTCTGTCTGATGCTTATCATCTCTCTCTGTTTACTTTTGGCTTTGCCTTTGCCAATATGAAGCCAATGCTTCTCTGAAACTTTGCTTTTTCAATACACACTAAGTTGATGGAAGTATGGGAGAGTTTTGATCCTCACGCCCTGTGAGTTTGGAGCAGCTTTGGCAATTACTGACCGAGAATTTCTCATTGCCAGTCATCAACCAATAATTGGATTCTTTAGGAAGTTTAAACTCCCTTATAAGAAAGCATAAATACTTGCTAATACAGGCTTTTCTCTCTTCAAGAGCAGCCTAACAAACCATAAAACAATTAAGAAATAATTATTAGACATCTTTGCTTCGTAAAAACCCATGGAATGAAGCCTTTACATGGCTGATCCTGTCACGGATTCAGAGCCTAACGTGCTGCACAGGAATTCTCCATTCAACACCTTCTCAGGAGCACGGAGCACATCCGCATTTCTACATGTTCTGTCCAGCAACCACGTTCACAGCACTGCACCTTCATCCCTCTGCATTTACGCTTCTATCAACTCAGAACATGTGGCCTCATGGAGGTGTTCATCATGGAAACCACACATTTCTGGAAAAAAACCTGACAGTGTACAGGTGTAGGCCATTTAGCTTTTACTCTTCTGATCCTATTCATGTCTTTAAAAGCAACTGCAGTAAAACATTCAAACCTTTACACTGCTTACCATTGTTCATTGCTAGGGAGCAGCATTTGCCTTTTTTTTTTTTTTGAAATATATTCACTACAGATGTGACATTGGTCTTTGATAATAAGCAAAGAGGTGGTGATCTAGGATAAGTAACTATTCCCAATCATAGTCCTAACATTTACATATTTTAAAGCCCCTACCTTACTTGTACTGATTTAAGAATTACAGAATACGTATTCAGTGCAAGTAAAAAGAACACAGTCTACTAGGACACTTTAAAAAGAGTAATCCCACAGGGATAAAAGTGATTACAACTATGCTTAGTACTCCTCACAAGAGTATTCAGTAGGTTTTGCACCATTAATACACTTTCCCATGCACTCAACTGTGGGCATTAAAAGTTTGTTGTTTTTTTTTTTCTTCAAGTCAGTAATAAGAATATCATTGGCCAATTTGTTTTCTCTAAGCTCTTGACAGTTACTATTCAACCCTATGACAACTTTATAATCAGCAGCTGAAACATTGTGATGGGTAAAAGAAAGAAACAATGCCACAAAATACTGTGTTTCTCTACCAAGATTTCAAGATGAGCAAGGAAGAACTAGAGAAGGAATTCTGAGATTCCAGAGTCTTGGTCTCTTTAATTTTGCCTGGGAGGGAAGGTTATTTCCCTCCAGTATCCAGCACTTCCCAGATCCTGAGAATAGGAAAGAGAAGACTGAGTCTTTTTGGTGGTGGGCAGGCCTGGCCCACTGGGCTTTGGTTCTTTGAAGTCCTCTTGGGCACTGCGGTTCCAGCCGTAAAAGTGCAAGAGGTAAGGGCCTGAGGTGCAAGGAGAGCTCGCTGTCCTCGCCATCTTCAGGCATCTCCCTGATTTCCTCGTTTACTTGTGTCCTGCAAGTATAAGAGTGTGTGCCATCAGGACGCTTAATGTTCTGCCTGCCAATAGCAACAGCAAAACTCATCTTCTGTTCACGGTGTGTACTCGTACTGGTTAGTCTGAATGTGAACACTGAAGTCCTGTTCAGTTAGGGCAGTGAAACCCTTCTGTGTGGTACTGTAATGGTAGATTCTTGTCACTGTACATTGTTAAAACCGAGAGTGAGCCCTAGTGTAAACTGTGGACTTCAGTTAGTAATAACTGTCAACACCGGCCCATCAGCTGTGACAAAATGCCACAGCGATGCAGGATGCCAATGACAGAAGCAAAGGAGGGCAGGGGCCAGGGGGAGGCTGCAAGTCTGTACTTCCTGCTCACTGTTTCTGTAACCCTAAAACTGCACACACACAAAAGTATTCATTAAAAATATCTATTTGGAGGGGACACGACCTTCTAAATTCCCAGAAAGCAGAGCAGAGTAGTTCAGACCACAGATTCTGGAACCCGACCGCCTTGCCTGGACTCCTCCTGGTCACACCACTTACTAGCTTGGAGAGTTTAAGCAAGTTGCCTAACTTCTCTGTGCCCCTTTTTCTTCATCTGTATAATAATAAATATAGTAACAGCGCTGTCTCATAGACTCCCTAACTGAGAACAGTTCCTAGACGCAGTGAGTGCTGTGTAAGGGTTATCCGTTATTGTCATCATTAACCTTCATAAAGGAAACGAGTCCATAAAGGCCAGACCCTTGCTCCTTCCCCTCCTTCTATAAACAAATGAAGCGACATTTCATAAAATACAGGAAAGGTGGTGATTCCCCACCTCCTCCCCCAAAACCGGCAGACCTAGAGGGTTAAGGAGCAACAGAACACGTGAAAAGGGTATCTTCTCTCAAAACCGTATGTGATTTTCCAGGCTTACCTGATTCCCTGGGACTCAAACAGACTCAGAAGGCGTTTGGTAGGACCCACTTGATTGAAGGCTTTGGCAGCTGCTGTGGAATACATGAGGACACTCAGTCAAGTACTGTTTTTTAATACGAAGCGAAAAAAAGGTGTAGAGTTTGGATGGCATGCTATGTATGAGAATGCAGCTTACCTGGCGGGAGTAAATTTCTTTGCTGCAAGAAAAAGAAAACCATTAATTTGGACTAAATGACTTTAAGGACATATCAGATCCAGAAACAGGAGGACTCCGCATCATTAGGAGTTGCAAACTCAACGCTTCAGGGCCCCTGTGGTAATCAGGGCACCAACTCAGCTTGGCGGCACCCGGGTTCAGCCACCAATGTCATGACAAGTCTCAAATCTGGACTCTATGTGGAATTTCCTATTTTGTCAACATCAAAACTTAATTCAAAAAACTTTAAATACTCTGTAGGCCAAACCACAAATGTGGCGAGCTGTGTTTGCGTGTTTCCTACAAGATACTCCCTGACGTAAGCCCGCATCCTAACTAAGTTTCCTGGAAACATCGCGTCCACGCTCCTGGGAGCACTGGCCGCGGCAGGCTCGTCGCCACCTTGAGAGCACCAGAGGCCGCAGCGTGAGTGGCGCTTCTTGGCGGCTCCGAGCTGCGTGGTGAACCCCGGCCCTGAGACCCCTGCGTGGCTGTGCTGCGGCTTATCATTCATCTAGTGACTAGATTCTAACTACTGGTTAAACCTGGATGACAGAAAAGGCATATTTTTCAAAAATGCTTTTGGAGTACATTCCTCATCTCCCTCACCCTTCCTCCGAAGACGTTTCAGAAGCCAGAAGAGAAGCGACGCGGACGTCAGGAGGGAGGTTCCAGCGGCAGAGAGTCCAACAGCCAAGGGGACACTGGACGTCGTGGGTGCTAAGGAAACGGGGGAGGACTGTCACGAGCAGGAACCGTCTGCAGTCGTCCGTGCTGGTCCCCTGCCCTTTCCCTTGCACACTGGTTGCCGTGCACAAAGCGGAGAGAGAGCCATGTAGCTCAGTACGTGAGGAGACGGGGCATTAAAGGCCTTCGAGTTCTACCCCAGCCGCTTTCACAAGCCTGTGTCCCTGCTGCCAGGCCCCACACTGCACCTTGCTGAGCACTGCTCATCCTCCCTCCGTCCCTCCTTCCCTCCCCCCACTCCCTCCCTCCTTCCTTCCCCACCCACTTTCTCATTCTCTCATTTTCCTTTCCACTCTAGCTCTCCTTTTCCCAAGTATCATAGTTTGCCCATTCTATCAACATGTCACCTCTTCTACTTTCCCTATGTTCCCGTAAAATTAAACGTTCACCAGTTTGCTCCCCTGGGCAACCCTCTGACCTTTCTGGTTTGGACAGAATGACCAGTTCATCACTGTCGCCAGATAACCCCCCTTTTCCTCTCTAGTGCCCCAGACGACCACCACCAAGCAACGCCTCACCTTCACAGGTAGGCAGCACCCCAGACCAGTGTCCCGTGGCACCACACGTCAGAGCTGCTGAGCCGGTGAGCGTCCATCCTTCCGGGCACGCAAACACGCACACCGCGCCGAACACCGGCGCCCCGCTGCAGCTCACGTTGGCCAGCTTAGGAACATCCAGGCCCGGACACTGCACCACTGCAAGGGAGTGACACACGGACAGAGGTTAGGGAAAGACCGGGGACTGAAAGACTGGCCAAAGAGTCGGCGGAGCGCAGCTGAGCCTCGCTCAGGTTCAGCTGTGGAAATTGGGATCAAGCCCTGGGGGCATGTAGTTTAGAAAATATGATGTACTTGCCCTGTGCCCCTTAAGTCTGAACGGCGTCTTACCTTGGCAGGAAGGGACCTCCTGTGTCCACTGTCCTGGGTGCACTCGAGCTGAGCTGCCCCGTGTAGCTGAAAGCCTTCCTCACAGCTGAAGGACAGGAGGTCCCGTATGTAAATCTCCCAGCAGAGGCATGGGTACACCTCCAGGCCACTCTGGGGCTGGTGGACAGCATCACATTTCACAGCTGGGACAAGAGCAGGATTGTTAAAAGTTTGTTTATATCAGGCGAAACAGGTTTCTCCAAGTAGCCAGGTCCCTGGCTCGTCGGTAGCTTTTATCTTAAACTAAAAATAAACACATACCTTCACATGTGGTCCTCACTGTCCCATTCCCTGTGAGATCACACTGGAGCCTTGCGATCCCTTCAGCGCAAATCCCTGCTCACAGGAGAACTCACAGCTGACCCGCTTTGGAAACTTCCGGAAGCACTGGGAAGACAATTCACGTGCCTCTCTGGCTGGACAAGGTTTGCACTGGAGAGCTGAGACACGAAAGCAGCGGTCAGAAAATGTTGCAGTGGAACAGGACAAGGACAGTCCTTGGATTCGAGTGACCCCAGTCGTTTTGGACAAAGCAGCACTCAGAGAACTCAAGACTGTGACCCCCGGACGACCAGGGAAGGTGGCTGGGTGTCTTTGAGTTGCATTCCCTTCGTTGACAATGGCACTAATAGAGGATAGCCTAACAGGACCAGGGATTTCTGAGCACTGTCTGGCATGCAAAGGAAGTTAGGCCAGGAGAAAAACTTGTGTAGTCAGAGCACCACTTTGGGTCCGGATGCTCACAGACAGCGCCAGAGAGGAAGACGGGAAGGAGGCCATATAGAGTTTGTCTGTTCTGCAGCTTGTTTCGTCTTGTGCCTTTTTGCCAGTGAATTTATTCTGCTATATTTGGCTATAAGAATATTGCTTATTTTTAATATGTTTGCTCTCGCTTTAAAGCGAATTAAATTTTGGTGTTTACGCACTAAGGCGCCTCTCTAGCCGACCCATGCTTGAAGCAGTCTCACCTACTGCTAGTTACGGGCCATATTTTTAAGCAGAAAGGTTTGACAAAAGTTATAGCATCAAGTCCATGTCCTCCCGATCCTCCTCCGTAAATGTTCCAGGGTGACTTCCCCTCGGGTTAAGGCACCTGCTTGTTCCGCGCCAGCGTCTGTGACGTCGCATTGGCACAGCACAGTGGAAAACCAGCAAAGCACGCTTTCTCATCACGTACGGGTCTTTCCCCGCGTGAGCATCGTTTCTCTTGTATGAATCCCAAGGTATGAGACGAATGTCTCCCATCAAATCTGATTTCCCCAGTTCACGCAGGCGTCTGGCCTCACGCTAGCTGCTCTGCGTGGCGGGGGGGGCTGCGCGTGAGGCAAGGGGTGTACAGGGGAGACCGTGGGCTTACCTTCACACACCGGCGCCCGCTGTGTCCATTGCCCTTGGGCCGTGCATTCCACCTGGGCCGGTCCCCGCAACTGGAAGCCTTCCTCGCAGGTGAAGTCGCAGGATGACCTGAAGGTGAGCTCTCCGGCGGGGGAGTGGCTGCAGCTCACGGAGCCGTTCTGAGGATGGCCGATGGCACCGCACGTCACAGCTGTAACACAGGCACCCATGTACATGAGTGGGTCTGGCTCGGCCACGTCACGCACGGGGTGAGGAAGAGAATGTTCGCAGTGGGTCTGGACATGGAGCAGCTCTACCTTTGCACGTTGGCTTCTCGTTGTCCCAGGTCCCGGACGAGGTGCACTGGAGGCGCTGGGGGCCCCGTAGTTCAAATCCTTCCTCGCAGCGAAACGCACAGGTCGTGTTCCACGGGGAGCTCCCGGGGCTTGGGGAGCATTCCACGTGTCCGTTGGCAGGGCGTGTCAAAGCGTCACACTCAACCACTGGGGATTCAGAAGAGCACCATGAATTTCACGGAAGAACGCTATGTCGTCCTGTTGCACCGGAGCTTATACCAGAGCTCCGAGCAGGGGCCATCTTGGCCATCTGTACTGGCTGAGAGGATCAGTCTGATTAAAACGACAAAGAGAGCTCTCCCTAGAGTTGGGAACCGGTCCACGTAGGGTTTTAAGGGAGGACCCGGGGAGTGCTCCGCGTGCCCTGCCGGGACACTTACCGTTGCAGGCTGGAGGGGAAGCGCTCCAGGCCCCGAGGACGTGCACCGCGGGGCCTCGGCGCTGCTGGGCAGGTAGCCCTCCTGACAGCTTACGGTGCAGGAGGAGTTGTAGCTGAAGCGCCCCAAAGGGTGGGTGCAAACCAGGCTCCCGTGCGTGGGGGCCTCCGGCTCCTGACAGGTCACAACTGAAAAGGGAACGCAAGTCAGGCCCCGCAGAAACGTGTCTGCATTTGTTCACATCACCCTAACCCCAAGCCGATGAGGTTAGGGCCAACGTCATCCTCGTTTACAGGGAGGACGCTGGGACTCAGCGGGGTCAGCCACCCGGTCGAGGTGCCATGACTGCTAAGTGGTGACTCTGGGATCTGACCCGGAGGCTCAGCTCTTAACTACCACCTGGTGCCACCATGCACCCAGGGAAGGGAAGACAGACACGGAGCTGACCCACAGCCAGCTGGGACACGGGATGGGGCCACCACCTCAAGGAAGGAGGAGGCGAGACCTACCTTGCTCACACCTGGGTCCCCTGAAGCCTGGGTGGCACCGGCAGGTGTGGTTGTTGATGGTCTCCACGCACTCTCCATGGCCGCTGCAGGACGTCTGGGTGCAGGCAGCTGCGGGAAGCGTGATATGTGATGAGGAGGGTGAGCGCCTTTGACATCAGGATCGGCGGTATGCAACAGAGTTGCCACCAGTGATACGGAGTGCCAGAGAGTGTGACTGAATGTCGCATGACGCCAAAGCCGGGTTAGAGGCTTGACTCGCTTTAAACCTTGACGTTAACATACAGGTGTGCAGGGCAGAGCCGCGCCTGGCACCGAGCACAGAGAATTCGCTTTATCACAAACTCTAAAACCAGCCCCCGGCCCTGTGCACGTGTCTGCACGCTGCGTGCATATAGCGCCGTGTGTGTGTGTGTGAGCTGGTAAAGAGCTTCTTTCCCAGTCACGCAGAGCGTTTTAAAACCATATCCTTCCGGATATAGAATTGACGCAGTAACCAGTTCTCGCGTAGCGCCCGCAGTCTGGCGAGGGGCCCGCACGGTCGACCACCCCCCGCCCTCCCCCTCCCCGCCGCCCCGGCCCCCACCTGTGTAGCACAAGGCGAGCTTCTTCTTGCTGCACCTCTCGTCGTTCCACTTGCCGGCATCCTTCTCTCTCCGGATGTAGATCTCCACGCAGTCCTCGTCGCTCTGCTTGTTGTTCGGCTCGCCCGGAGCCCAGTTCTGGGCTTCCTCGGTCAGAGGCCTCTGGGTCCCTATCCAGACCCACTGATTGTTGACCTTCCTGATCCCGATCCAGTAGTAACTTGACGAGTAGTTGAACGTGGCGTTCAGGTGCCGGATCTCCTCCTGGTTTTGAATGGCGACCAGGTGGGTGTACCTCTCCTGACAGTACGCGCTGGCCTCGTCAAACGCCAGGGGCTCCGGGGACGCGTGGTAAGACCAGGCCCCACTCTCCTCACACAGAAGGAGCGCTGAGGGGGAGGGGTGGAAGGAGGGAGAAGGTTCAGTCCCGCTGCGGCCCGGCTCGTACCTGGGCTTTGTAGTGTCTCATTTTTGGCAGACAGTGACCTTTGGGATGACTCAAACTCTTTTTGCCATTTCCAAAATAAGAAGGGGGATGGATGGAGAAACTCCCATTTACTGCTTTACCTGTGCTCACCTACCGTAACCTATCAGTAACTTTACAGTGGAGCAATAATCAGAATAACAGCTTTTTGAGCACCTAATCTGCACCCCAGCCCTGCGCCCTCACAGTGCCTCCAGCAGAGGTGTTTGTTTTATGAGCAACACCTCACACGTAAGGAAGCTGAGGCGCGGAGGTAAAGGAGGTGGCCCCTAGTCCAGGACATAACACATTGTGGGGGGAGGCCAGGGATGCTGCTGAGCATCCTCCTGTGCACAGGGCGGCTCCCCACAAGGAAGAATCATATGCTCCAAATTTTCAGTAGTGCCAAGGAGAGAGGACGGGGATCCCTGATCCAACTAACGGCATCAACTCACCCAGAATGAGAGCAGAGAGAAGCCGCGAAGCAGTCATGACTTCAGTTCTTCTCATCTGAAGATCCAACTTGAAAGGCTTTAGGGGAAGGGTACAAAAATCAATTACAGAGTAAATCCCGGGTAACCAGTTACTCGCACCACCCCGCAGTGATGTTTACAACAGCATTATAAGATTTTAGGTAAAGGATTCCAGTGTCAGTCTTTATTTCAAAGATGTGTATCTGAATGAATAGATACGATATTTAAGGTTTTCATCATTTAAGTTGAAAAGAAAAGCTAGGTTTTAGCTAGTCTGGATACAGTGAGAGGCTCCCCACGTCTTTGATCAGAAGGCTTCGTTCATGCTGGTCACCTGAGCGTCATGCCCGCGGCTGCTCTGGTAGTGACTTACCGTTTCGTGTCGAGGTTGGTTCCAAATCCGACTCCTGGGGCGTCTCTGCCGCTTCTGCCTTGTGCTGCTCTTGAACTTCTAGTGCTAAGTCAGCCAGGAACAGCTGAGCACAGCTCCTGCTGGAGTTCCTTTATAGGAGAGCCGGCTTCCTGTGAGTAACGGGAGGGTACGACCAAGCCCTCTGAAGAGGAATTTCCCGGCAGAGTCTAGAAAGTTCCCTGGGAATATCCATAATGCTAAAAATTACAGTGATGTCAGAGACCCTGTCTGTCAAAACCAATTCTTTTTTGTTTCTACCTTTTTTTTTTTACATGAATTCTATTAACATGCCACAGATGCATAGTTTTTAATTCTAAGAACATAAAACACCTTTAAAAAGTTGAAAAGCTTTGCTGATTAGCAGTATGTCTTCTGTAATTATGGTTGTCATAAGAATTTTGCAAACGTACACAAACTAAGAATAGCGATGTCATCTGTGGACTGCTGTCCTCAGTTTTCTCACCCGGAGCCGTCAGTACTGGGTCACCCTCGCTTTTTCCCGCTCTCGCCTACCACCTGAACCCATTGTGAGGTGCACTGTCTCGCAGAGGAATGAGTCACAAGGGACACATTAATCCCCAGATTCTGTGCATAGTTATGGCTAAACTACTAGAAAGAATAACTCTAACATTTATTTAGAATATGTCTCTAACATTTATTGAATGCTTACTGTGTGCCTGGCCTATTCTGAGTATTTTGTGTGTTTGTCTCTATGATTATTCGATCCTCAACAGCCTAGGAAGTGGGTGCTGTTATTATCCCCATTTTACAGATGAGGAAATTGAGGGACCAAAGACTTTACTTTTCTCATCCTAAAGCACAGAGCCAAGGGGCTGAAACCCAGGCTGTCAGTCTCTAGAGCCAGCTTCCCGAACTGCCGCCCCAAACCATGTTTCTCTTATGCCCCACGATGAGCCCCTGTCCTGCCATCCCCTATTCTCCCCTTGCCCACGTCCTCCAAGAACAACACGATCATCCCAGCTCCCTGCCAAGAGGGCTATGCTTCAATTCTGAGGCACGAAGGCAGGAAGGCGACCCAGTGAGCAGCAGACGGGCCCCAGCTCCTCAGTGTGTGGGGAGAAAGGACAGAGAAGCAACCACAGCAGGCTGAGCTGCACCTAGCACAGGTCGTTGACCGCATGTCACACTTTCTAGGAGATTCTGGTTTATGAGCAAATTCTCTCTACAGCTAAAGTGCAGAATGATTACTTTAAATGCAAACTGAGAGAACTCCAGGGAGGGAACGCAATCTCAGAAGGAGAGTTGAGAGGAATGAGTGGAAGAGGTGTGTGAGCAAAGGTAACTTGTCATTATTGCTGTTCCCAGAGGTACGATGTTCTAGACCCACGGGGACCCTACACTCCCCTGGGGGAGGCCCTGAGGCTGGGCCTGCAGATCAGGTACCCAGGGTCCTGGAAGCTGAGCGGCTTCCTTCAAACTCTCAGGTTGCTGATGAGGCCACAGACAGATGGAGAGATGCCAGCGCAGTGCGGGGCAGGAGCAGGCTGACAGCCGACTGTGGCTTCTCCACCTGTGCTTTCCCGTCAGGGCCCCCCTTGCTGGGGACCAGGAATGAGCTGAAGAGGAAATCGGGCGAGAGCTGAATAGCTGGGGATGTGGAATCTTACCTGCCCTTCCCCCATAAACCTGATTCCCCCCACGTAACAGGACAGTTAGAGGTGTCTCTGAACCCTTCCAACTCTGGCTTCACGTGGGTCCCTTTACAATCCCCATCCTGGGGTGGGCAATGAGAAGAGGCAAGAAGACGAACAAACAAGGGCACAGCCCAGCTCCCCACCAGGGCCGTGTGGTCTCAGAGGCGCCACACTTCCCGGCGCGTCATCCCCTGGCCTGGAAGTCCCCTGCCCTCCTCCATAGCCTTTAATGGGGCACCAAGGACTAGAGCGGTTTCGCTCCTGGGCCCAGGCCAACTTGTTCTCATCTTCATGGTGAGGGGACATGCTCGATGGAGTGAGAGAGAGCCAGAAAAAGAAGATTGGTGTTCCCGAGACAAATGCTACGATTTTACCCACGGCCGTCCTGTACATTGTCAATAGCCAGGAGATTGGTTTCATGGGAAGCAGCTCCAGCCATGCCCACATGGGTCAAGACCGCCTGCCCAGGCATGAATGCCACTTTGCTTCCTCACTGCTGACGGGGGCGAAGTGGCCTCCTCTGGCTTGCCGAGGCCCTCAGCTTCCTCGCCTCTGGGCAATGTCTCTGGGCACTTCTTTTTTGAAAACCAGGGTTACCTTCTACCCAAGTTCTCCTCTGCTAACATCTGAAGTACTTCTGCAAAGTGTAAGGTAGGGAGAGGACATCCCAGTAAAGATTCAGTTCTATTTGCAGAATATAAATGCACATCCAAAATTGTGAAATAGACTTTATATCAGTGTACCATCACAGTGTGGAATGGTGTTCCTTGTTTGATCAGAACATATGCCTTTTGATTGGAAAACTGGTCTGGTTCCCTCTAGATCCATCCCAGAGCGAAGGCTTGTTCACTCGTTTGGGGTTCGTAGACATCTTAGGACGCCCTGGGCGCTCTCCCCGGCTTTGCTCCCACCCCTGGGGAGAAGAGCGGGGTTCTCAGATCTCTCTCATATGAAGAAGATTCACTGGGTAGCTTGTTTAAAAGGGCATCTTCCGGTCCAACATCCAGAGACTCCGACTCAGTAGGTCTGGGCTGGGGCCCAGGAATCGGCACTGTAAACAAATATCTCAGGTGATTCTCAGACAGATGCCCAAATTGTGCCATGCACTTAATCCCAACACCCTCTCTACTGGAAGGCTAGAGGCCCCACTGGTGACAGTGCTGGGCAAACATAAGGAATATTTAGGGCGAGTGGGTATTTTGAATTCTTTTATATGGAAAGTAAATGGTTTTTAGCCAAGGAAAGAATGGCTACTGAAGAAGTGGCATAGGTATGTATATATTAGGTTATTCCTTTTTCTCCTCTGATTTAAAAAACCCCATAATCCTGCTAATTCCCCTTCTAAACTTTCTAGATGATACTAAGACATCATTTTTAATGTGTTTCCTTGCTTCCTAGTTGGCAGAACCTTATCTTGAAGCTTCCGTTTTCTGTTTTGGGATCTAAGAATTAATGAATAGGAATATCTTCAAAATGAGCCAAGCCTGGTGAATTCCCAGAGCGGAAGAAACAAGTGCGGCTGGGCTGGTGAATTGACAGAGCTTTTCCTGAATGTAGCCAGACTGTTTGCCGACAGTCGTAACAGGGGGAAAATGCCCCTGGGTTGGAGTGTAGCCCCCTTGCTTGTTTTCCTTGGCCGCTGATGCTGCTTGTTTTGTAAGTCAGAAGTTTCCTGAAGGACTATTGTTAGCTTTGTGCTAGATGCCTCACATCAGAAAAATTCTGGTGGTCACTTTTTGAATAATAAGAGATTGCTGTGTTATAGTCATTGGCTCTGGGCCTTGGAGTAAAGCTTCTTTGCCTTTTTAAGTCTCAGATTTCCTATCTAAGAACCAGAGACGCTGGACCATATTCTCTGCAGCTATAGCGTATTATGACATTATGTATAGATATCGGACAATATTCTGCTGGTTTAAATCCAAGTGTTCATTATATTCCTTGGTGTGAATTTTTTAGCTAATCGTTAATAATAATACCATATACAGAGTGCCTACAGTGCACCAAGCACTTTCCATTCATTACTTCATATGAATTTCACCAGATGAAAGGTGGACATTAATTCCAGTTTTTATAGGATGAAGCACAGAGGATAAATAACTTGCCTGTGTTTTTTTTTTTTTTTTTTTTTTTTCCTGCTAACAAGCGGTTGAGCAGGGATTCAGATCCATATCCATTATTCTAAAGCTTTTGGGTTGACTCCATGCCTGTTCAGATGGAAACTTAGGCAGGAAAGCATACCTGAGCCTCTGCATGGAAGAAAAGAGGTTACAGCAACCTCCTTGGCTTCTCGTAGCCCCACCCTGACCTGCGGGTTCGATGTCCTAAGTTGGGTTCCTTCTGAAGCAGACCCGTGACAGGCACTTGGGTGCAAGTCTTTTATTTGGGAGCTGAGTAAGGAAGTGAGAAGGAAAACAAAGGGTGTGCTGGTAAGTGGGTTACCTCCATGGGAACAGGGACTCAGCCCCACTAGAGAACTCTGAGAGACACCGAAGAGTATCCTCAGAAACAGTTGAGAGAGCTGGGGGTGTATCCACCAACTGTGGTCAGTCATGGCAGAGGGCTCCCCAAAGAGATCCTGGAGTCAGAGAAGGCCCTCACAAAGGGTCACGGGGGCTCACGGCTGGGCCTGACTTAGGTTTTAAAACGTGGATCTGTGTGCTGTGCTGGGACAAGATAGATATGTTAGTTTTCTATCATTGCAGTAACAAATTACTACAAATTTAATGCCCGAAAACAATCCAAATTATTTCATAGTTTCCGTGGGTTTGAAGTGCCGAGGACTCAGCTGGTTTCTCTGCACTGGGCTTCACATTGCCAAATTCAAGGTGTCAGCCACCTGGGCTCTTCTTGGGAGATTCGGAAAAGAATCCACTTCCAAGGTCATTGATGTTGTTGGCAGAATCTAGTTCCTTGTGGCTAGAGGACGGAGGTCCCCGTCTCTTTGCTGGCTGTGGTTCAGGAGTCATTCTCACTTCAAGGGCCACCTGTATGCCCTGGCCCATGGCCCCCTTCATCTTCCAACTGCAGTGGCAGGCCAAGCCCCTCTCAGCAGGTCCCCCCGACGTCTCCTCTGTCTCCTCGCTCTTCTGCCACTCTTCTGCACGTCTCCCTCCCTGACGCTGCCGCCTCCTCCGCTCCGCTATTATGGGCTCCTATGATTATACTGGGCTCACCCAGAAAATCCAGGATAATCTCCCCGTCTTAAAGTCAGTTCACTGGTAACCTTAACTCCATCTGCGAAATCTCAGCGGTACCTAGATTGGTGTTTGGATAACCGAAAGGCAGGGATCTCGGGGTGGGGGCATCTTTAGCATCCTGTCCACCACCATGGGGGCTTAGTCACAGCTGCAATCCAGGAACTCGGGGAATGGCTCCCCTAAATCAGCGCTGCGGTGCCGAGGCCACATCTGTGACGATGTGTTTTCTGATGTGGTGCTTTTTACATCATCTCTGCTCAGAAGCGAGACTAAGTCCCTGAATCCAGGGATGGCAGTGCTCGTGCAAAGCAGAGCAGGGTCACGGTGTCCCACCCATGTCCCTTGGCACTCCGTCTTTCCGAGTAACCCGACTCCGTTGGTTTTTATGTCGCACTTCTTCTCTTCGCTCTGGGAACTGAGATCCCATACGTGGACACTTCATTTTGTCAGTTCTGCTTCTCGAATAATCATTATGATTATTGATCTAGCAACTACCATGAATTAGTCACTTCACACCAGAGGCGATACCAAGAACTTTCGATTTACCAAGTCATTCGTTCATCATAACGTCATTAGGAACTAGGTATCACTCTCCCCATTTTATAGACAAGGACACTAAGGCTTAGAGAGTTTAAATAACTGGATGTTTACACCATAAGTAAAGTCAGGAGTAGAACAGAAAACACTCTGAAGGCTGGACTGGTCATCTGATATCATTAAAAATGGCTAATCCCTAATGATATGTACAAAAATATAAAATGTAAATAAAAGTACAAACTTTCTTTTTAAAGTACTCGTAGGGAAAAAAGCAGGGCCATGGAAATTTTGGGGGGTCTCCTCCCATCTTTCAAATTCTCATTGAGGTTTTGGTGGGGTGGTGGATGACGCAGGTCACCTGCCACATGCTGCCCAAGGCAGGTCCTCTGCCCAAAGGTGACCATGTTTACATGCTGAGACAGGAGGTGGACAGCAAATAGCTCATGGCAGCCTTTATTTTACTTAATTAATTCATGTTATTATTTCTTCGTTTATTTTGTTTTCTCTTATTTTATTTTTCCCTTTTTGGGTCTATGGAGTTGCTGTCTATATTTTGGCCTGCACAGTGTACGCGTCAAACCCTGTCGTCCAACAGTAAATTAGAATTTTATTTTGCTGAGTTGTTCTGAAAAAAGAGAGGCGGAAGTGCTGATTCCCTGTCTGGAGTTGTCGTCCAATACGTGACGTTTCTGTTTTCCGGTGTTACTTACTGTCCATCAGTGCTATTGTCCATATTTTTACTGAAAACTGGGGGTACTTTGGGGATTATTATGACCCCTTCCCCCAGAGGATTTTATTTGTTGTTGCATCATCGCTGTCATCTCGGGCTGGCTGTCCGTAGGTGACCACAGCCAGCTGTTGCGTGAGTAAGTGAACGAAGTCACCTGAAACACGTGAAACGTTTGCTCGTGCGTCCTGCTCACGGGTTTCCGAGCAGCCGGCATCCTAACACGGACGTGCGCACTCCCTTCCTCCTCCTCACTGTCCCACACCGTAAGGACAGGAAAGCATCTGGCGAGGCCGCCAGCCTCAATACCGATGTCGCCGAGTGCCAACTAAATGCAGCTTTTGAGAAGCTGAGTGAGAGGGCTGAGGACCCCAATCGCCACCCCAGCCCCCGCCATGCTGAGGGCCCAGTGGCAGCCAGATCAAGGGGAGCTGGGAGCCCCTCGTCAGGGGCGCACGTCCACGCTGAAGATAATGAGGCTCGAATGCTGTACACCGCTAAAATGTTGCTGTGTTTAAAGGCAGTAGAAGATTTTTCTCAAGAAGAAATCACGCCGACTCAACCCGCCTAAAAATAATCTTAAAATTATACTGGAATATATGGAACCTCCCAACTAATTCTGGGATGTTATAACCTTTATATTAAAACTACACAATACTAGCACAAAAGCAGGAAGCTTATCTCCTGTATGATGAGGACGTCTAGCAAGAAGAATCTTGGCCTGGACCCGGCCACCCTGGCACTGCCTGTGTGTGTGTGTGTGTGTCAGTGTGTCCTGTCCGCAGAAAATGGCCACGGAGATGTTATATAGGAGTCACGGTGGTCACCGTCTCCACTCCACCTTGTTTGCCAATGTGGCTGGTTGCAAAGCTCGTGTTTATGTGGAGCAGAGCACCTAGGATGATGACATGACAAATCCGACAGTGAAGAATATCCAGGAAAGGGACTGAGGGAGAAGATTTGGGGCTGACTCTCAAAATAGAATCTCTGTGCTCTCTGGGTATTGGCATCCTTGGCCTCTGATAAATAAAGTTCCTTTGTTGTTGAACAATGTTGATTTTGGAGAGAAACCAGTTTAAAAACCCACAAGCCATTCTCTGGGAAATGTTACAGGAACACAGAAGGCAGTTCCATGAAGCCAGCAAAGCCTCATTGCTGCTGCTAGCAGATAGGAAGACAGGAAGGGATGAACAATACCTTTTTAAGAAGCTCGGCTTTATCTCAGAAAGTTGCCTCCGGCCAGTCCGGCTAAAGGTAATTGGCATGGGAGCATCTTTATCTGTGATTCTAACAAGTGGAATGTTTCCCTTAAGACAGCCCGGTTTGAGTCGGGGAAATGAAACACTTTCTCCACCATGAGCAGCCATAATCCCCACTAAAAACTCTCCAGAGACTGACGATGATTATCTGGAGTGGTCAGAAATGAGTCACTTTCCCCCTTGAAACAGTCAGCAGACAGAAGCAAATTTAAGTTCTTTTGGGTTGTCTCTGCCTCATAGATGCTTGACTAGGGTGTTCACTTTGCTACATGACTGGGAAGCAGCATGGAATAGGAGAAAAACCTGGTTATTGTCGTTATGCAGATCAGCAAAAAAAAAAATGCTGGGTGTTGTCACAAATCAGCTGTGTGACCTTGAGCAATGTATTAAATCTCTCTGAACTTCAGGTTTAACACTGTAACATAGAATGGTATCTGTAAAATGAAATTTTTTTCTACATCATAATGCTGTGGTTAAAAAAAAGTAAAAATAGATGATATAATGTGAATAAAGCACTTGGCATATATAGTTACTCAAAAAATAGTACCATTTGAAATGCTGATTTTAGACTTAGCTGTTCAGAGGCAATCAGCCAAAGCTGGCTGTGCTGGATGGCAGCAGAGGACTTGCCTGGCCTTCAGAGCAGGGATAAATAATTGTCAGCATGCCTCAGTCCTTAAAAAAAAAAAAAAAAGGGCTCATCCACCTGGCCAGGTGAGACATGGCCAGACTAGTGTTGCGAAGTTCACCCTTGCGACCCGGACCCAGGATGAGTGACGGAGAGGAACTAGGGAATGCTGCCCATGGTGAGGCACCAGGGCCCCCCAGACTCTGGAGGGCATGGGTGGGATTCTGCGAGGTGAAGCAGAGGAGACACTTGACTTTCCTGTGAAACGGGTACCAAGACCTTCCAGAGTTCCCAGTTGTATATTGCCACCTCAGCAAAGGTTTACAAAACCTGTTCCATGGGACAGTGCTTCCCAGGGAGGTGAAAAGAACGTCATAGTCGGACAAACTTCGGAAAGGTGGCGTGAGACGGCTCGCTTCTTGCAGAGTCTGAAAGCGTGTTAGCGTGTGCGGGGCTCGGAGTGGTCCTGCTGGGCTAGAACTGTGTTTCACATCGGTCTACCTGATACTTTCCCAGTCTGCTCTATCCTGCATGTTTTTTCCCCACAGCACCATTCTCCGACATACCTGCAACGGTATGAACAACTATGTGTGCACAAGATTATTATGGCATGATGTTTAATATTGGAAACAATCTAAATTTGAACGCACAACATTAACCCTTCCTACATAAACTATGCACATATAATTAAGACTTACAGCGCCCTGGAGAAAATGACTCTCTCACTACCTCAGGGGCATTCTAACCAATATATTCTTGCCTTTCTGTGTGTTGTGTATGCAATTCAAATTCCAGTCTCAGAAAAATTACAAATCACCAAGTGTCACATCCATTCAGTATTCAAAGCCGCAGACATTGTGTTGGTAAGCCAACGACTCACTACACAGACAAGTGTTTCTGTGAGCATTGGTTCTCCTCGAACAAAAATAGCCTTGTTGACAAATATGAGGAAACCGTTTTGTACAAGAATAAGATTTTGTCAGCCTTCCACCAACATAAGCAGCAATGGAAGCTGCTTCCCTGTCATTTCCCCGTCTATCTTCCACCCTTTGGTGCCGACACGGACACTCATGTCCCCTTTTGCACGTAGTCAAGTTCAGGGCTGGGAAAGCTCGTTCTGAGATTTGTTATGCGATTGGTCCCCAAAGAAACTTGGCTTTGCTTTTGAAAGTTCGGCATGACATTGTGTGAATTTTTCATAGCAAATCATTTTCAGGACTATTTTTATTCCTTTAGGGGCCCTAAGAATATGAAGCCGAACCTTCCTGTCTTAGAACAGACTGGTTACAAATCAGCAGCTTCTCTCAAGATGTTGTACACGTAAATATTCCAAGACAAATGTGATCTTTCTGGAGACATAATAGCACCGAAGGAAGTCCTGACAAGGCAAATATATATATTTATATATTATATATATATATATATATTATATATATATATATATATAATATATATATATATATATAAACGATGGGAGGTAGAAGGCAGAAAGAGAATAGAGACTATATGATGACGAACTATTTAAAAGTGTTGGGGGGCTACATAAAAAACTTGACAGTGCACTTTTGAAGAGGCCGAGGGGAGACTCGCTTTCGTACATCGCTGGGTGGAGGCGAAATGGAGCCCCCCCTGTGGAGAGGGATTTGGCAACAACAGCGAAGCAGCATGTGCATTTGTTCTGTGGCCAGGCAATCCCGCCTTTAGGAATTTGGGGTGATGGTACACGTCTGCATTGAAATATATATGCACAACGCTATTCATTATGGTATAACTGTAATAGCAAAATATTGCGAACAACCTGAATGGACAAAATAGGAGACTTATTGTGTGACCTATGGTAAATGCATGCAGTGAAGGGTCCTGTTCCGTTATGTCATTAATTTTAAAAGTCAAGATGCAAAAGAATATAGTATGCTATCTTTAGTAGGAGAAAAGGGAAATAAGATATATGTGCATCTGCTGCTGATTTTGCAGGGATAAGCACAAGAGGGACAAATCAGAAACTAAGGAAACGGATCATCTCCTGGCGTTAGTAGGGATAGGATGTGAGAGACTGAGGCTTTTTTGTCTGACTTTTGTCAAAACCATAAAGAAGTATCCAGGTGTCCATGTACACAGCTGTGTTCAGGAATATATGCTCAAAAATAAAATAAAAAAACTAATACGAGTAGCAAAAACCCCCCAACATTCAATGCAAACAACAAACAAAAAATGAACCTAACAATATTGATAAAATAAGCTCAGAGAAGAAAAAATAAACCCAATCCATACACCAGTGGAGCATAGTGCACAGTCAGGGATGTAGTCTAAGGACAAGAGAATTGCAAAAATAGTTTGAACTAAATTTAGCTTGTAGGATTTTATTTGTACTCACCTTGATGCACTAATCCTGAAACTGCTTTTTCGTGTATTATAGGATTGCGTAAATGAATAAATATACTGATGCTATTGAGAGCTAAACCTATCACTTTGGGAGAAGAGAAATAAAAATATGGATTTGACGGATGAAGGAAACTGTGGTGAGGGTCTCCGTATAAACTCATTATCTTAACTAATACATCCTCTGGCTCTGTCCACTGGCAGGGCCTAGATTCAGTGACCTCTCAGCGAAATCGAGCACACCTACTGTCCAGAACTGGATTTCTAAATACCGTTCTCCATGCAAAGAAACAAGGTCCCCTTGAGGAAAAGACTCCAGGTCTGGGGCAGGTGACGTATAAAGCGAACCTGGAATTTCCTGCTGTGCCAGAAACAGGCAAGCGCTCATAAAAACCTATGGGATCATAGCAAAAGGACAGGTGAGGCAGCTTGAAATAATCCCTACTGACCAAATTTGGGACAATTTGAGCATCGGAAAGAATATTGAGAATAATGGATTATAACACTTGGATAACAAAGAATCCATGAGCCCATGGAGAGGGAAAGAAGAGGAAGTTCCTGTGTACAAAAGAATAGTAAATAATAAAGAAAATGACAGAACTGGAGAAAAATTATTTTGCTAATGATGACTGTAATAATTCAGGCAAACATTATTAGTGGCTTACTACCATCAGGAAAGGCGGTAGGGGAACAGGGTATTCATACAGTCTCAAGGCGTCACCCTTACACTACTTACTAATTTACTTACTAATTAGTTAGCAATTTACATTACTTACTAATGTAAATAAGAAAAGGTGGCTTTACAGCAGAGCAGTGAGCAGATTCCCTCTCCATCTAGTGATGAAACTTAACGTCACCAATAATGGACCAAACTGGATCACGTATCTCCTAACATGACGCACTGAGAAGGGTTCGCCATCATCAGTGTGGTGCTCTTTTGTGTTGAGCAGACTGCCCAAGGTGAAGGCCAGCTTTTACTTACTTTCCAGGGTTATTGGTTTGAATCTGTTTTGAGGATCTTAGATTTTATTTTCTTGTCAGCTCAATAATTCATTTAAGAAAATAGTTTTTATATTTTATTCACTATCTTAGTTATTTTGACTTGGAGGCTCTTTTAAGGTTTCTAAATCACCATGTTACTAGAAATGGAAAACAGCATAGTTTCTTTTGAAAGTGTCTAACTCTACACTTAATTGTGCTTGTCGCTTAGATTCGTATAGCCCTTCTGTCTAGTAGTGTGGTACCATGTGGCATGGGTTATAAAACAAATGTTTATACCCTTTTATTCAATAATATGACTCTTGAGAACTTATTCTTAGGAAATAATTTAATGGTAACAAAACACCATTAGCACAAAACATAACAATTTGATTTGGGCAACCAAACGCTGGAAGCAACCTAAGTACCCCCTAGAGAAATCATTTACTAAGCAACCTCTAAAATGCTCATTATGAAGTTTACGGAAACTTGGAAGATGGTTCCAATGATAAATTTTAAAAGCTGAACATAAAATTTGTACATACACCGATTCCAATTTCTAAAGAATATGTGCCCATAGGGATAACACTCAAAAGATAGTTGTATTAGATTGGTGGTATTATGATGGATTTTGTGATCTTTATTTTTCTCTTTAGCATATTGATACATCAATTTAATTTTATAATGCAAAAGAATTTTTCACTTGTTTTTGCCACTTTAAGGAGAAAAGAGATGTGCTTGATTATTTGGTTCTTAGTGAAGTCTTGGCAGTTTACTCATGTAAAATTGGGGTATGGAGTCCAGCTTGAATTGGATGATATTAAGGAATGTGCCCAGTAACTGGCATGTGAAAGACAAGTAATAAGTGGTTATCAACTTTTATTTTCATACTTAAGTATGGTGGGGGAAGGAATGGGGAAAGGATCAGTGACCACTCCCCCCCAAAGGTCCAGTGTGAAGGTGGCAACCCCAAATCCCTGGGAGAGCATATAAATATATATATTTATACATATAAACCTAAGCTATGGTACGTATATGTCATCAAAATACTACACCACCACTAAAAATGTTAATATAGACCTACACTTCTGGTGAACTTGGCGTAGTCTTCAGCAACTGACTTCTTCACCTTGCACCCCAGAATCAGACTTTCCAACTCAGTCACTGACCTCACATGGCCAACAACAGGCCTTGTCCTGCAGGGGCAGCCTCATTACACCCCATGTCACAGAGCGGCACACAAGGTCTCTGTGGGCAGATCCCAGGGAGAAGGGTGACAGGCGCAGAGACACACCACCCGGTCAGTCCTCCTGATCGCTCACCGTAAGGGATGGACGGGGCTGGGGTCACACCAGTGAACCTCACATCGTAACACACAGTAGCCTCCTGCCTGCATCTCAGGTGTGTCACTCATTTCATGCTCTTTCAAGAAGAATATCAATTTTATGTATTTTCTACAGCAATTATCACAGGGTCTGGTACAAGAACAGGGCCTAATAAGAGCTGAGTTAATAAATGGTGCTTTTCTTGAGCCTTTCTCATTGATTCTGTTCTGTCACCTCCAATTTTCTGTTAAGTTCATCCAGTGAATTTTTACTTTTCAGTACTATATTTTTTAGTTCTAGGATTTCCACATCATTTTTATAGAACTCTCTGCTGAGATTTCCTATTCATTCATGAATTATGACCATTATTTTTCTCTACATTATTGAGCATAATTATGATAGCTGCTCTAAAGTCTTTGTCTCAGATTCCAACTCCTGAGTTATTTGGGGGTCAGTCGCTATTACATTGCCTTTTAAAAAAATATAGGAGTCACATTTTCTTTTATATTCATATGTGTAATAATTTTTGGTCGCTACCTCGACATTTTGAACTATTAATTGTGGAGATTCTGGATTCTCTGAAGAATATGGAATTTTTTTACACCAGGGAGGTAACTTGATTGAACTCAAACTCCAAACTCTAGCTCCTCTGTAGCAGCAGCACTCTTCGTTCAACTCTTTGAGCCTCGGCCACATGCTTTACATCTGCCATGTAGTTTTGGGGCAGCTAGAGAAGGGGGCATGTCACGTACAGAATCTGGGGCTCCCTTTCTCTGGACTTCTCCTTCTGGATTTCCTCCTTCCAGCTTCAACGGTTGTCTGGAACTCAGCACTCCGGTCTTTGGGTCAGTAAGATGTCAGACTTTCTATAGTCTGCTCTGAGGCAAAAACCTGAAAAATGGGATTTTTTTTTTTTCCATCTTGGTGCTATTACCTTCTCCTGAGTGTTGCTCTCCAGAGTCCAGAGTTTACGATTGTTTTCTGTGGGAGAGTTGTCTGATAGGATCACCTCCTTCATCACTGGAAGCCAGAAGCCTCCAAATATAACTGGCCTTAGAACAGCGTTCTGTGGAAAGGACTTTCAGCCACTTCCTGTGTACTTTCTTATTTCCTGTTTTCCTCAGCTATGCACTTTTTATATCCTTACTTGTAAGTCAGATATCTTCCCTACTTGAAGATTCGGTGATCATGATCAGGTATCCCCCATACTGTTAAACACAGTGTCCCCTGGTATATTTATAAAAAGGAAAGCATGCTGTTGTTTATTAGCAAACAATGAGAGTATAATAAAGTGCTGGTCCTTGCAGCCAGGTAATCAAGGTTAGACTCTCAGGTTCTCACCAGTTTGTTGGATGGCCTTGAGAAACTCATTTATCCTCCTTGCTGTGAGGACCAGAGGTAGCTAACACGGCCTGGCCTGGGTGTCCAGCATAAGACAAGTGACCCCAAAATAGCATCAATAGCATTTTTAAAAATAGACTTTATTGCGGGGGGGGGGTACTGTTTTAGGTTCATAGCAAAACCGGGTAGAAAACAGAGTCCCACGTAACTCCTTCCCTCCCTCCCTCCCCCATGCAGGGCCTCTGCAGCGTCCACATTTCCCACCAGAGTGGCACGTTGGGTAAACTGATGAACCTGCATTGACACATTGTTATCATCCAAAGCCCATAGTGTACATTAGGGTTCACTCTTGGTGTCACACACTCTGTGGGTCTGGACAACTTTCTAATGATATTGTCCACCATTGTGGTATAGTAAAGACTATATTTACTGCCCTAATGATCCTCTGTCCTAAACCTATTCATTAGTTCCTCCTCCCGACTGCCGGCAACCACTGATTGTTTTCCTGTCCCCATAGTTTTGACTTTTCCAGAATGTTATATAGTTGGAATCATACAACATGTTGCTTTTTCAGGTGGCTTTTTTCACTTAGTAATATGCATTTAAGTTCTCATCATGTCTTTTCATGGCTTGATAACTTCTGACCTACAGAAGTGTGAGCTAGTACATTAGTGCGGTAAGCTGATAGCTTTGTGGTAATTTTTTTACTGCAGCAGAAAAAATTGAAAGACAGGGTGGGTCCTTTCCTGAAAATTTTGCAGATATCTGGGCCTGGGCTGGAGAAGCTTCTGAGAAGATTAGTTGGTTCGAGAACAAACTGGCAGGTCCAGCCCTCAGCCTCGCTCTTGCAGGCTCACTGTGTGTCTAGTGTCTCCACAGGAAAGTCACGGCTGGACCCGTGTCTGGGAAGATGGGTTTGGAAATGGTCGCGCCCCAGGGAAGAGGTGAGAGGGCTTCTCTTTCTCACGCATCTCCCACCACAGTCTTGTGAGTGTTTCCTCTTTGAGTCTAGTATTGACAGTCACAGCAACCTGATGGGACCCGGATCATAATGACGGTTATAACAGTAAAAATGGCTCTGCCTTCCAAGTACTCCAGTGTCCCAAGGCGCTGGCTAAACAAAGCGGGTTGGAAATGAGCTTAAATGGGGGATTTCCTGAACATATTCCCTATTGTTGCAAAGTTAAGCTGGCTTCCTTATCCACAGTTAGGCCAAGCAGGCACACTACATGGTCTCTAGGGACGTGCTATTAGTGAGTTTTTTCAACATAAGTGACTTTTTAATAGACATTTATACTGAAAGAAAGAGTGAATGGCTTTTCCACCAGAAGTGGAACTGGCTGCCCTACTGGAAGGGAAGACAGGAGGAGGGCGATCTCCGGGAAGTCGTGAATCGGCTTGGCGCCCGACTCTGCGTTGCACGTGTCCTCAGTTTGCTCCCCAGCACCGCCAGGGCCTTTGTGTCAGGGTATCGATTTGATGAGTATTAAGTCACACCTCTGAACATTTGCTCCAAGGACATTTTGCTGCTCGGGTAGGAAGACCTGGCATGGGGTCTGGAGTCACGTGGTTGACATACTTAGGTAACGTAGTCAGTAACAGAGATGCTCAACTTCTGCTGAGTGCCCGAAGTGCTGGCCAGGGGCAAGCAACGTGAAAACTTCTTTCAGAAATCTTCAATGCAGGCACTTGGTAACTAAGTCACAAGGCACAATTATTATTAACTAGATTCCTATGGGGCTTTTAGGGATGATTTTACAAATTATTACAATTGATAGTGGATCCAAGCCAGCAGGCTATGCCACCTATGATTGATGGACAGTGTCCACACTGCTAAAGTGAATTGTTTTCTAAATACAGTAGCATTCGTTTGCAGTTTCTACCCAGACCTAAGGCCGAAGCTCTGCCAGGAACAGGTCTGTGTTGTCCAGTCTGCTGCTACACAGAGGAATTCGAGTTCGCTTGGCTGCTTAGACCTGCTTATATGTGACCAGCTAGTCTATTTCGCTTCTCTCTGCCTTAAGCATGTACCTAGGAAGGAAATAATCTTAAGGATCTTAGTCTTGATTTAGACTTGGTGCCTATACAGACTACAGGAAGAGGAGTCCACAAAGACCACCAGGAAGTCGAGCAGGGTTAGCCTTCTAAGGAAAGGCCGTTTGGATCGTCACCTCCCTGACACGTTGCACCACCAGTGTTGGCTGCTGTCCTCCTCTAAATACTCCTTTCCGAGCCACTGGCTTAATCTAAGCCTCCTCCTTTCACGCCTCGCGAGAGACTCCAAACTAGTTTCTTTACCTCTAGTTCCTCCTTCTTCTGATACATCCTGCATTCCACGGCAAGGCACATCTTCCTAAAACTGGATGTGCAGCATTTTACTTGTACAATGAAAGACTTTCACTGTTTCCCATTCCCTTCAGGAAAAAGGCCTGACACCCCGCTGGGGTATCAGAGCAGCCCCGAGTCACGCGGCCCGAGTCCACAGCACCACGTCCACTCAGCGGCTGTCTGCTCACTGGGCCTGTGCCTCTTGCCTAAGTCTTCTCAGCCACTGACCTTTTCTGGAGTAGTGTCCTCTGTCCATCTCGACTACTCAACTGTGTCCAACATCCAAGGCCATGTTCTTGTCCTGCCCCCTACAAGATGTCCCTGACTACTTCAGCCCTCAGGGATCTTTACCAATTCTGAACTTCAGGACATTCTTCTGACTCTGTAATTCAAGTTTATTCACAGGTGATCTCATGATATTCCATGTTGACTTGTTTACCTTTAATTTTCATTCGCTAACCCCTTCATTCAACGAATTCAATGAATATTTATTAAATGCCAAGTCAGGATAAGATTACTGTCTTTAAGTAAATTACAGTCAATATGATCGTAATAAGATTTTATTTGCTAACTGACATGCTGGAAAATAGTTATAGTGTGGTAAGGTTTGTGACAGAATTATTAGTGTACGGAGCAGGGGACCCCGAATCCAGGCTGGAAGTTCAGGGAGCATACTCGTAAGATCACAGTGAACTTGCATATATGATGCTACCTGCCTCTTTTTCCCTCCTCAGTTGTCTGCTCTAAAGAAAGGAATGTCTTTTGCAAATGAAACTTTTCTATTCTCAATTCAAAGGTATTGTATTGCCCAGTTTAAATTACTCAGATATCTGACTTTGACTTAGAAATGTGCTTATGAAACTTGGCGATTAGAGACCAATTCCCCGAAACTGTCACTCCCTAGGAGCCGTGCACTGAGGGCTGTGGGGCCCAAGGGCAGAGGAGCAAGGAACCAAAAGCCATCGGTTCACATAGGAAACACCTTGCCTCACCTAATCGTTATGATTTTTATTACTCTATTAGTCATTGCAACTATTTTCTCATCACTATGGTAGTAGACTATTTAATAAAACAAGCCTTCGTTAAAAATGGTCACACCATTGTCTCAGTCAAAACCACCAAAATTTTTCTTGTTATGGATATTTAAGAAAACATCCAGTTCCAAGAAAACCAGGAGACCTCTGAACTTTCTAAATGAGGACGCCACGCTTTCTGGTGTGGACAGGAAGCCGTTGGGCGAGAGAGCCAACTGCCACCACTGAGTAAACGGACGCCAAGCTAAGACTCGAAAGAGACGTCGAGACGAGCCCAGCAAAGATGGGTGCAGCGGAGGAGACGCGTCCAGGGACAGAGAACACTGTGTGCAAAAGTCCAGAAGTGGTAAATGCGACAGAACACGGTCAAAGCCAAGAGCAGTTCAGACGGGATATGGGTAGCGGAAGAGAAGCCTAGGTAAGGAATCAGGGGCCAGCTTGGAGGCCCCAAGAGAAACCCTGGATGTTACCCCGAATGCAGTGGCTGCAGCTGAGGGGTCTTTCATCCATTCACTCAACAAATAGTGAATGAGAGCCTTTGATCTGCAAGGCGCCATTCTGAGCACTGAGAAAGGAGCAGTGAACAGAAGCGATGAGTTCCCAGATCTTCCAGAACTGCCCTTCCAGAGTGGGGGAAGGTTACAGCAAATAAGGAAACACATAATCGAACAAAGTTATGCACAGTGACGAGGTGAAGGAAGGAAGGCCACTCAGCTTTGGTGGGTTAGCAAAGGTCTCCCTGAGAAGGTGACCATATCTGGGCTGAGACCTGAAGGAAACCGAGAAGCTTCGTGTACAGAAACGTGGGGACAGAAGGTTAGAGTGAAGAGTGAGGCAAACGCCCTGTGCTAGGAGCAAACTTGGCCTCTTCGAGGAACTAAAAGGACAGTGTGCCTGTAGTGAAGTGAGCAAGGAGAGAAAGATGGGATACGCTGAGGCTGGAATTATAAACAGAGCAGGGTAATAGAGTTCCTTACAGGTCATTTTATGTTATTCCTACAGCATTTGAAACCATTAGAAGTTTTAAGCTCATGTGGGAGTTTTGATTTATATTTTTAAAAGATAATTATGGAGAATTAATTATCAAGAGGCAGAAGGGAAATAAAAGGGGGATATTTCAGTAGTCCAGACTGGGATTGGGTTAGGATTGTAGCAGTAGAAATAAATAAAATTGGTACCAATTTGAGATCTCTTTTGGAGGGAGAGCTAATGCAGCTTATTTATGGGTCATATGCAGGAGTAGGGAAAAGGGAGAACATAACATAATAACGACCCTCAGATTTGTGCCTGTACAACTGAATGAACGGGCACTGTGAATTCAGATGAGGAGGCTGGAAAGGAGACTAAGAGTCACGAGCTTCGTGTTTCCAAATTTACTTTGAGAGACTTATCAGACATGCCAATGGAGATTTCAAGCAGGCGGTTGGTTGCATGTGGGTGAAGCTCAATAGAAAGGTGAGGGCCAGAGAAAATGAGCTGAGAGTCATTGGCACACGCATGGTGTTTAAAGCCGTGGGAGTAGAGGAGATGCTCAGAGCAGGTGATGATAAAGAAGCAGTGAGGGCCTGGAAGCCTGGCTGTGTGTGGACAGTTACCCAGAGAATCAGAACAGGCAAAGGGGATTGAGACCCAGCAGCCAGTGAGGTGGGGAGGGAAACCAGGAAGGGTAGCTTCGAGAAGGCAAGAGAAGAGAGTCACTACAAGGCAGTCAACTACTGGGCAGAGGGTAATATGAGGACAGAAAAGCTTCTACTGAATAGCGAATAACACTCCACCCTGCCCTCCAAAAAACAAAAAAGATTTGAAAAGGAACGAGCAAGGGAGGTCTTGCCTGCCAGATATAAAGTTACATGACAAACGTGCACTGATTCAAACGGTTTGATACCGGTGCATACATAAGGCAAAGCGATGAAACAGAAGAGAATGTCCAGGAGCGTGCTTACATATGCATAAAGAAGTACAATACGATCAACAGGGCATTTCTAAATCACGCTACTCGTCAAAACGCAGCTGCCCTAGCAGCGGGCAAGAGTGCCCAAGCCCCAGGAGCCAGCGCTCCGCGCGCGTCTCTTCTCAAAACGCCGCCCCTGGCTTTCGGGAGTCTCCTGGGTAAAGGCAAAATTCGCAGACTCTCTAGGATTTGGCTCAACCACGTTCAAGAACAGCTGCCCCAGCCGGGCTGCAGTAACCCTCCCTCCTCGACGGCGCGCCTTCGGCCGCCCTCTCCTCCTCCGCGCAGCAGCGTCTGCACCTCGAGCCCCCTCCCTCCGTGGGCCTCCTGTGGCCGGGGGACCGAGCCCTTCCTCCGACCTCCCAGAAGACGTTTTCCCTTTGCCCCGACCTGGGTCCGGGGGATTTCGGGGCCTCCGCGTCCTGGGCCGAGACAGTTGGTGGCGGAGCCGCGCGTGGGGATGGGGCCCCGGGGACCAGGCATCACAGCCGGGGAGGCGGGGAAGCGCATGGCACGGAATCGTGGCGGCCCGTTTCCCCCCGTGCGACCCGACCCGCTGCGCCCCGCCGCCCAGGTCGGCAAAGGGCACAGGCCGTGGGGCGCTGATGCGTGGCGGGGTCCCGGGCGGGGCCCCTGGCGAGGCGCCGTCCTGGCCACACGCGGCTCAGAGGCGCCACTGTCGCGGCGGCGGCCAGCGGGGCCCTGCGCAGTGACCTCGGATGCGTCACCCAACCCGGGTCCGCCCCCTCGGCGGAGTCCCAGGGCCGCTTCGCGTCCACGCGGCCGCGGCCCGTCCTCCGGCCTCCGAGCTCGGGGCGTCGCGGGTCCAGCTGCTCCCCAGCTCTCCGGGGGCGGGATGCTCTGGACCCGTCCCCCTCTCCTCCGGCAGTTCCCGCTCCACCCTCAGCCTCGACTGACAGTGGTGGTTCCGACCGCGGAAAAAATGCGGCCCGGGTGACGTGCCCACGCCCGCCCGCCGCTGCTGGCGTCCACGCCGGCCCGTCCGCCCCGCCTGGCTCGCGTCCCCTCTCTCCTGCTCCGCGCCGAGGAGCCCGGCTGCCCTGCGCAAACGTCCTGGGTTTTGCTCTGTGCCACAGCTTAGGAAACCCTCCGAGTCCGGCCCGCGTCACTCCCCTTCTCTGCCGCTCAGGTCGCTTTGCGCCTTCGCCACTTGCGCTTCTCCAGCCCTCCCTCTCGTCGGGTGTAATTCCTGTCCGCAGCTCCCTCCTCCCAGGTTCCTTCCATGGTACCCCCTTGCGCTCTGTCCCAATCACTCGGTGGAAACTGCTTCCTGAGCATCTCCACTGGGGGCCTCCACGTTGCTCAGTCCAGTGGCGCTCACCTCGCTTGGCCAGTCTACAGCATGGGACATCGTCAGTGTCCCTGCATTCACCTGTCCATTTCAGGACGTCAGACACCCCCCCCCCAACACACGCTCCCAGTGTTGGGCTCCTTTGCAGGTTTGGGGGTGTATTACGTTCTGATACCTAGTGAGTGATGATAGGCAATGGTCACTTAAGGCATTAAGACATTAAGAGGTCATTTCTTTCATTAGATTTTCTTTCCAACACAAGGCATCTTTTTATTCCCAATGTGATTCTTCTACAACATCCTTCATATTCTTGGCTGCTTCCTTTACATCAGTTGATCTACTGTGAAGGAAACTGGACAAACGTTTGCACTGGTATAAAACCAAATACAGCCAGACTCTTGAGTCGAGTTTTAGCTGGACTCACCAGAAGACAGTTTTTTATCGTGGAGTCCCCCTGGGGGTAGGTTTATTGGAATTAGCAAGCACAACTATAGGACATACTGTTAAGTTTGAATGTCATGTGACTAGCAAAAACTTTTTTAGCGTCTGTCCAGTGTTTTGTCTGAGGGTTCTGTCTTGGACAGGGCTAATCCACCCTCCAGAAAGATCTCGATTCTGTGGTAAACCCGCAGGGGTGTTCACGGCGGGTTGCACTCCTCACGGAAGGGAGGTTTGCTTTCTAATTATGGTGTTTTCATCCCAGTTTTGTATGCTGCCCAGATCTGTAATGAATTCATGACAGAGTTCAGACAGGATGAAGATGGGTGCCTTGCTAGAGAGAAGGAAAAAATTTTAAATACATCCAAAATAAGATTTTGCACTCATGGAATGTAATCCAGAAAAGGGGCAGGAGTTTCTGTCTGCACGTCACATTGGAACAGCTTTGGCTCCGTGGCGCTGTGCCCTGTGGAGAATGGCAGTGCCTGGCGGCATTCCAGGATGATGGTGCCCTCCAGAAGCACTGTCAGTGCACACCAAGGAGAGTGGGGCCTTGGGGGAGCAGCAGCGTGCTGCAAGAGAGCCCAGGGCCCAAAAAGGCCGAGCTGCTTCATCTGCATCAGCATAAAATACCAGCAAAGGAACATCGTGAAGAACAGGTCAGCCTTCCTTCGTTTAGAGTTTGGAAATATCTCCTGAGAAATGGCATCAGGGTGATACATAGAGGGTACCAAAGCACAGCATCACTGCATTGTGCATCTGTGTCTGTTGGCTTGAGATGAAGGTGCGTTGTGACCACAGTGTGAGTGCCCTACACTCACTCCTCGGAAGCACAGCCAGGTTGACGGAGCCCCACAAAACAACTCAAGTTTCCACTTGGCAACTTTTTACATCTCTTAGCCTTTTGCTAACTTTGGAATAAGATTTGAGAGTAGGATGAGGACTTTTTTCTGTGCATAGTTCAACGTTTGTTTTTTCTTGTGTTAGAGGACTATACTTTAAGTGCGATTTCTTTCACGTAAAAGTTAATAATGATAGAAATGATATTTAATGTGGTGATTCTGAACATTTCCACAAATCAATGAAACCATCCACCAGTATTTACCAAGCTTTTATATTGATAAACCATTAGCTAAAACAGGAATTTAAGACATGTGGTCTGACTCTGAATTAAAATTTCACTGGGAGGGTAATAAGCATTATAATCAAGGACCACCTATCCTGATTTGTCTAGAACAGTCCTGTTTATACCCGATGTCCCGGAAAAATGATTAAAACGGCTTTATTTCACTCTCGAAGGTTCCAGTTTGGATGGTAACATATATGGTCACGCTGACTATAAAGTATTTTATGTAAGTGGCAAGAGTTACACACATATTTTGGAGAAGTTCAGAGAAAAGAGCTAACTTATGGACCAAAAGATTAGGACAGGCTTCACAGAGGTAGGGCTTAAGGTAGACCTTGAATGACTAGATACATTAAAATCTGAGAAAATGGAAACAGTATGGAAATTCTTCAAAACATTAAAAACAGAACTACCATATGATCCAGCCATTCTGCTTCTGGTATATATCCAAAGGAAATGAAATCATATGTTGAAGAGATATCCGCACTCACATATTCACTGCAGCATTATTTACAGTATCCAAGGCGTGGAAACAAAGTCCATAAACAGAAGAATGGATAAAGAAAATGTAGTATGTATGTGTGTGTGTGTGTGTGTGTATAAAATACTACTTACACATATACACACACATACACATACCTATATACATATACATTGTGTATATTCACATACACACAATTGAACACTGTGTAGCCATAAAAAAGAAAGGAAATACTGCCATTGGCAACAAAATGGATGAACCACAAGGGCATTATCTAAGTGAAATAAGTCAGAGAAAGACAAATACTGTATGATCTCACTTGTATGTGGAATCTAAAAAAAAACACACACACACACACACATAGAAAAAGAGATCAGATTTGTGTTACCAGAGGTGGGGGTAGGGATGAAGACGGTCAGAGGTACAGACTTCCACTACAAGGTACGTAAGGACTGGGGGTGCGATGTAAGACATGATGGCTGTAGTTACCGGTGCCGCATGGTGTATTTGAAAGTTTCCAAGAGAGTAAATCTTAAAAGTTCTCTCACAAGGGGAAAAAAATCTCTCTCTCTCTCATATCTGTACGAGATAATGGATATTGACTAAACTTGTGGTAAACATTTCTTAATGTATGTCAGTCAAGTCATGTTGTACACCTTAAATTTATATGGTGCTATATGTTGACTGTATCTTAAGAAAACGGAAAGAAAACATAAAATTTTAAAAAAGAGAGAAAGGAAGCTCAGGTAGTCATAACGGGTGAGCAGCCTTTGACAACGAAAGATCACTTTAGGAGGAACAGTTATAGCAATATTCTAGAGAGAGGATGGAAATTGTAGGTTTGGCTAAATTCAGGAGCACCTCGAATGTAGACTAAGAGATTTGAACTTTATCCTTGCGGTAAGAGAGAGGTACCGAAACATTTTAGGTGAAGGTGTGATGTACTAAAACACTGGCCCTTTTCTCAGGCCCTTTGGCCTTTCCCCAGAAGTCTCTTAGAGGCTTAGAGACCAGTCAAAGCCCTTCTCGAAATTTCCTCCCCAAAGTCTTCCATGACGAGCCCGTCTCTGTCACTTCTGTGTGAAGACCCTTTCCTATAGATGTCCTTGTGGTCCTGAGACAGTGCAAGTAGACAGAGACAGTTTTGTTGCCAGGGTGTAAGGAGATCATACTGACCTCCTAGTGTGTCTTATACCATGGGAGAGAAATCAAGAATTAATGTCTTCTGTTTTAGATGAAATCCGATGCAAATGTACAGGCTAAAATCTTTTCCAGCGTTACCGTGAGGCGTCTTACATGCCCGCTTTGGAGACCACAGTCCTGGAAAATGGGAAGCTATTAAAGAGTTTAATTAGGTGGACTCAGAGTGCTATGAAAATTCTTATCTGGCACTACAGGCTGAACGGATTAGCAAGGGTCAAATTAGCATTGGGTGAATTGGGGAAATTTTTGAGTAGCCAGAGATTAAACAAAGGAAACAATTAACTAAATAATGACAGAAATAGCACTAGAAATGTTTGTTTTAGTCAACAAAAAGGAAGAGTGTATCAAGAGCAGTGGTTTTAAGTGAGATTAGTGTCACAGATTTATATGAAATATTAATGTGCAATGTTGCATTTGAACTCAGTGGGGATAAACAGACCAAATCGCCAATATTTTGTTGAAGAGGGAACGATTAGAGGGGTCTTAGTCATTTGATGGAGGGCACGCTCAAAGGGGCTCGGGGCTGGGATTCAGGTCCACCTGGGCTCTCTTCCGCTGGCCTTCCCAGCACCCCAGACAGCCTGCCTCCATCTTGGATGCTTGTCTTCACCCTGTGCTGCTGGTCCCGAGTGTGCTTAGTGATGAAGAAACAGCAGGACGTCTCAGCGCACCAGCGTGAAGAGGCCCATGGCGCCGGGCAGCCTGTAGGGTCACTTTCCCTGAGTGGATTCCAGCTTCTCTAACCCCCTAGTCAGCCTGGGCCTTCGTTTCACTCAGACACATCACAGTCACTTCCTGACTAAGAAATACCGCGCTTCACGGATCCATCATTATCTGTGATAAATGAAATCTAGGGTTTATGCTCAGAGATCTGTTAGTGGTTGACAAATAGGAAGGGTAGAACTTTCCTTGAAACTTAGATGTAGGGTTTTAAAAGACCAAATTTGGGAGTTAATATTTATTCGCCAAGTCATTTTTTTTTTCCATTTGTGATTTATTCCACAAAATTATAAGGTTAAAGGCAGTGCTTCAGGACTGGTATAACAGGCTGACCATATAATTATCATCTGAATCAATAAACTTCTGGGAGTCAAAACTGTTAAACCAGACGGGACACTGAGACAAGCAGCATCACCTTGGACTGTCTCGGGCAGACGGAGGTAGCATCATTCCAGGTCCAAAGCTTGGCAGTGTTGTCCTATGAACCAAACCCACGCTGGGATGAAATGCTTGGGGTACAGGAAGGTCACTTGAGCTGTTGTCAAGTACTTCTCCTTGGTCTCTTATCTTAGTCATATAACCCTGTCCCTCGATTGCCTCCTCTGCCCTGAGTCGCCAGAAATCCTACGTCCGGTCACTTGTCGAAAAGTTCAGCCATTGTGGGAATTCCAGGCCACCTCCTGACCCCCTCCCGCAGCTGTCTCATCCTTTTCCTTGGGCTTCACCACCTTATCTTTCCCGGAACCTTTCTTGCTGCTTTAAATTGTAATGAATATCATTCCATATTTGTCTCTCTTCCCCTTCTCGGCCCCCTGGCTCTGTCTGTTCGCTTTTATACATCTCTCTACTTCTGAGACTTCAGTTCAAAGCTATCAGTTATCTGTTCTGTTTCCCATTAGTTAATCTCTGACCCTTCATAAATTAGATCTGACAATGTCTCTTGATTAACAAAGGAAATGCACAAGTCACAGTAAAAGGGACACACAGAAGTCAAATACACTTGGGGATTCATCTATTCATCACACTAATTCTGTAAAGATCCAGGAGAAATGGGTGTAACTGGAAGTGTGTTCAGTCATTACACAATATAAAACTAAACTTTTCTTGCAAGTATTACATTTCTTTAACAGAAATTCAGGAAATTATCTTCCTGTATACAGAGTAAGCACTCAGGAAATTCTTGTTGGAATGAGAGCACGGTTGGGCTTTAGAGTAGGGCAGAATTCTGTTTGATTTGCCAGCATTGGAGAAAATTAAACATGAAGGGTGTGGCATCAATCTGGAAGGGGCTCAATTTCTCCCGTTACTAAAATATTCCTGAAGCATACAAACTGCGTGCATGTTATGTATGACCCAACAGTGGGCCCATCCAGCATGTCTCTTTAGACCAATTATTGGTAAAATAATTTACATTCAGGCTCTGACATTTGGCTTTGTCATTTATTTTAGGCAATGAGTAAAATGTCTATGGGCTAGTAAATAGTTGATAGCTACCTAAAATGACTACAGACATAAAAATCTAATAATTTTGATTCTAATGAAGGTTATTTTTCTTTATGCTGAACTACAGGAGGAAACAGGGAGGAAGAGCTTCTGAAACATTTTGGCGGGGAGGTTACAGAATAAGATCTTTGCTTCACTCTGGGAAAATGAAACAGTCACAAAGTTAAGAGAGCGGTGGTTTGATCTTTAAAAACTGGGCTTAAACGTATTTCCTGTTAAAGGAACTGAAATTCAGCGCATTCCAAATATTTGTGCCACTCTTCCTAGTAAATGTTTCTCTAAGGTATTTTCTTTAGAAGAGAGAGTCTTCTTTGGTTCTCACTGTGAAAATCCTGGAGAAGCTGCGAACAGCAAAGCCAACAGGAAACAGAGTTCAATTTGCGCAAAGCTCAGGAAAGAAAAGCCAGTTTCTGAAAATGTGGCTCCCTCTGGAGACTCTGAAACAGAGCATGGTAAAGCAACGATAGCAAACGAGCTGGCAGAGGGCTTGGTTAACGAGAATGTGCTGTGCCAGCGCCCGCCCGGGCGCACCTCGAGTTTCTAGCCTTTATCTGACCATTTCACACAAATTCTCCCCTAAAAATATGTCCCCACCCACTCTTTTTCATGCTAGTTAAAATAAGTTCGGAATCAAGTGTATAGAAATTCACCAAAAGTTATTTAGCCTAGACTGGCAGAAATCCAGGAGAATTTGAGTTCTAGGACGTTTTAGACACACTTGGGAACGTTTAGACGAACTTGGGGAAGACTTGCCCTTTCCTATCTCATATGTCCATGAACAGAAAGAAGATAATACATTTTTCTACTTATCTCTTTGGCTAGATAAATTTCTCAAGAGTGGGCGCGTTCGTTGCCAACACATTCCGAGGCATATGGATTTCTCCTCCGTAGCCTCAGCTCTGAGCGATGACCGGTTGGCTGAATGCTCGTTACCTCTCCACTATCTTGGCACTGAGAGTGGAGCCTCACAGGCGGGAAGCTAGGCTGAGAAAATTGCTAGGACTTCACTCATACTACTTGGATGACTGGAGATGCGAGGAGGCTTCCGGATTTGCACCGCTGCTGCTGCTGTGCAGACCCGTGAGGACCCTCTGAGACTCCTGGGTAGGGCGACTGGGACAGGTGTCAGTAGCTGTTTGACTTCAGCTCACCTTGATGACCTTCACTGTGGTGTCCAGTGTGCAGGGGAGGTCACGTGGGAATACTTGCCTCTGTAGCTCTAACCAACCTCGATTCCAATATCTCTTTCGAGTTCACCTGCTCCACAATAAGATAACTAAGACTATATTCCATCTCACCTGGCTGATGGCCCCCAGCAGGGAGGCTATAAATCACCTGGAGAGAAGAAGAAGAAAGAAAGGGGAGGTGTGTGGAGGGAGAGTGTGGGGGTTGGTGCTTACTTGTTTCTCCACATTCTGAACTGGGATTTGTAAAATGTATAGGCGAAGGCAAACACCCAACTTTTAACAAAAGTGAACGAGGCTTTCAATTTGAGGAAACAGGATGACTAAATATTAGAATTCTTGGAAATAAGAACTTCCGTTTATACATAGGAACCATGTGGAAGGAATCATAAGTGCTCTGTAGTAACTACTATTCTTAGAAGACCTCTGTTAGGGAGATACTTTATAAACTCTTTTACAGATGGGGAAACTGAACTGAAATCCAAGGTAATCCAAGGCAATGGGCTCCAAAGCTCATTGTCTTAACATGTATCTGCCTCTTCAAATGAATTAACCTATTTATACGAGAAAGTGTGCTGTGCACACTTGTCTTGGATTTGTGGCCATTATTTGTATCTCTAGTTTCTTCTGCTGCCAGTTTTCTTGGGTACTTGTGTCCCTGGTGCACTGTTACCCCCATATTATCAATGCCCCGAATTATCTAGTTCCCAGGACTGGGCTTATGTTTTGACTCCCGTGTTCAGTGGACCTCTCCTAAGGCTGAGATTGTGCCCTGAGCCCGTTGAGGGCCCATGTCTCTTCTACTTCTGCACAGGCCTGGGTGACACCTCATTGGGAGTCTAACTCATGTTGGAGAACTGAGAGAGACCTATTTGTCTCAGAATCTTTGATACTAGCCATTGTCATGAAACTCTATCCAATGCTTTTGTACTTCCTGTTAGCCAACCCAGTTCCCAGGGCCTTTTTAGGTGGGTCTGGAATTGTGGCTGTGGCATTTATAGTAATGGTACCCTAGGGATAAGCATCTGACTACTACAAGTCTTCTCTGTAGCTACAATGAAATACAAATTATTTAATTATAAATGACTTTCTTCATAAAGCTCTTTTGCATTTAGTTAAGTGCTGAAAACTGTTAGCTTTAATGATCATTATTAAAATGGGGGTGATATATACCTCATAAGGTTACAAATATTAATCAAGATACTGTGCAAAGTGTCTAGTTAACAGGTGTTCAGTATTACCACATTTCATCGAATCCTAATTTCAGAATAAAACAGCAAAGCAGAAATTAAACATTCACAACATGTGTTTAGCTCCTCCGTTTATTTCACTTAGGACACGCAGTCGACATTAACTACGGGACTTAAAAGTCATTTCAATTAGGAATCGTTTTAGTCCTTCATCAATTATTTCAAGTGTTCTAGTCTCAAATACGTCCCTTTCTTCTACAAACTTCTGAAAAAGATGAATGCCTCCACCTACACCAAAATAATGTGCTTTGCTGGCCAAAAGCACCCGCCCATTCTTATCTAACAAGCTATGGAGTGTTTGGTGCAAAGTACCATAATAATCCGGATTATAAATAGTTTCTGAGGTGAGAATGAGATCGTATTTCTCAAACAGTTTTTCACTGCTTAGTACAAGCTCACAAAACTCAGACCACTCTCCAGAAAAGAACCGGCATTTACACAGTTCTTGTGCTACTCTTGATTTCCTGCATCTTTTCACATCTGACTCATTTCCATTATTTTCTTCATCTTCTAAACTGGAGTTAGCCACTACATTGGGTAATGTTACTTCATCAATCACCATACTGTTATAATCTTGAAAGTGAATTTCTTTGGCCCCTCTTTTGAGTGCAAATATTCCCAGCAACCCTGATCCACAGCCAAGATCCAACACTTTTTTTCCAGCCCATTTCACTTTGGCCTTTTTGAAATAAGCCAGGAAGTCAAAGGTGCATTCCCAGATTTTTAAGCCTCCTTCATAAACACCCGTAATAAGATCAGAGTGAGAGGAAAAGCTTTTTGAGACTATGTTTTCTCCAGGGAAGTTCTCTTTCAACAAGGTGGTTTTTATGACTGCTATTTTTGCGGGCTGGGGACCTGGTAACGTTTCTATGACTTTATTTTCTAACACTTTCTTTACATCTTTAGGAAGAGCATGCTCTTTTGCGACTCCCAAGCACGGCTGTTTATCATGAGGCTCCAAGTTACTCGAACTGCTGGCTGAGTCACGTGAGTTGTCTGAGTCTTGTGAGGAAGCTGCATTTCCCACTGAATTATGTTCCCGATTGGTCCCTGTGTTTACTCTTTTGACTTTCTGAGACTGAAGATTCTTTTGAGGAACTCAGGGTCAAAGCTCCATCTTTAAGGGGTGTTAATTCATTTTCCACATGGTCTTCTATAGTGAAATTAAATTGAAAGGTCATCCTCTTATTTAAATGTTCATAATCCTTAAATTCAAGGGACGATTCTTCAGCTTCTGGAGAGAACTGATGACACACACATTCACTTGTCTCAATTATTTGAGAAATTTTGTTCTGGTCAATTTCTCTTCAGTCGTTTATACACATATTTACAGATGTTTTCAAATGACTTTTTAGAGGTCTTTCAATTTAGCTCTGGAGAAAAAAAATAAAATTGCTCTTAAAAAGCAAAATGAAATTTTCTTAAAATGTAATATTAAACAGTACCCCATCCCCTTACAGCTGCTTTTTCTGTAAAAGCTGTGATGGAGAGGGAGATAAAGAGTTTTGGAAACACACACACACTCCCTCCAGGGTTCGAAAGTTGGAGAAGAGAATTGAGTGTAAAAAGCGAATAAAACAACTAGAAAAAACGAGAAGTCCAAAATTCTCGGGCGGGAAATGACAAGCCTAGGTACGTTGTGTCTTTCACCTGTCCTGACCCTGCCCAAACATATTTACCTGCTAAACTGTCAGAATCTCTTCTCTTCAGTCTGCCCCTGTTTCAAGTAACAGGAGTTCATGACTTCATTTTGGCATATGAGTCGCCCTTTAAAAATTGCACGAGTGTGCTCGGTGTCACTTCACCCAGATGTCCTCACTGTGCTCAGTGGAGACCAGCAGCCCTCAGTCTATGTCCGTGGGGGTAATTTTGGGGTCATTTGTGAAGATTCATTTGGAAGCACAGCAAACACGAAATAAGCAAACACACACACGCACGCACGCACGCGCGCGGCCCTGAACCGTTTGGCGAGGCCCCTAGAAAGTGCCAGCACTTCATCGAGACTCTTCCCTGTACCTCCGGTGCAAGACACGTAATGTACGCTCTCTGCTTCACTTCGCACAACAGACCTGGCAGATGGGGTCTTGCTCCCATTATAAAGATGTACGAATAAGGGTCACGCAGCTTAGTGGATAGGAACCTGTCCCCTTCTACCTCGCTGCCGCGGGGCCTGGGGTCATTTCCTGCTGCAGGTCCCAGGTCAAACCCGACCATACCTTTTGTTTTGCAACCTTAAAGCCGCGTGGGACGGAGGGTGGCAAATCTGGGGACTTCCGGCCCTCACCTCCTCAAAGCGCTTCACCTTAACGTTCACAGCCACGCAGACCGGGGGATGCTCGCAGCCCGGCGAGTTCCACGCCCGCCGCGCGGAGAACCGGGGCCCGGCAGGATCCTCCCCGCGGCAAGCGCACCAGTGAGTCGAGTCCTCCACGGGCCAGACGGACCCGGCGCGCTTCCTCTCTATGGTCCTGGAGCCGGCGGAGCGCTCGCAAGGCCCGCCGGGACGGCGGCGTTTCCGGCCGCGGCGGTGGCGGGACTATTTGGAGTTGTGTCGCGGACGAAAGCACCATGTCTCAGGAGCGCGCGGTCCCGGCGAGCGCGGGGCTCCTGGAGGAGCTCAGTGGCTGGCCCGGGGAGCTGTGCCGCCGGGAGCTGCCGTCCGTGCTGCCGCGCCTCCTCATATCCTTTGCCGTCGCTTGCGCTTGGAGGGGGGTGTGCGGCGGCTGTCGCGGCGTTCCTCGTCGCAGCCCCGCCGGCGCGTGCCTGCGGCCCGGCCCCGCCCCTTCCTCGTCGGTGAGCGGCGTGGGTCCGCGAGGGGCGGGGGGGCGGCGGGAACGCCTCGGCCCGGCGCTCGCGGAGGGCTTCCGCCCCTCGGTTGCCGCAGCGGGTGTGGCGTTGTCTTGCGTTCCTGTCCCTTTGAGAGTTTCTGTGCTCGTGAAGTGCATTAGGCGCCAGCAGCTTTGCGCGGGAGAAGCGGGGAGGCCGGGCCTCGGGCGTGCGCTGGCCGGCGAGTCCTGACGCCGACAGGTGGCCGAGGCTGGGACGGAGCTGCTGTCGTCTCTAACACGGGTGGGTGGTGGCCGTGATGGTGCCTTCCCGCTGCCGAGAGAATGAAAGGTTCTGCCGGGTGCCGAGTCTGTAGACGATGTGCAGTGACAGTGTTCTTCCTCCCCCTTTCCCACGTCTCCTTTATCGCGGCCTAGGAGGAGTCGCTAATGGGTAATGGGTTCCATCTGCTGGGTTTGAGTTACGTGATGAGCGCCTGCGTTGTCCAGGTGCAGGCCGTTCTCGTCTCGTGCCCTCGTGGTTATAAACGTGCCTGGAGTCCTAGTTTTCATGATAGGTAATTCTATACGTCTTCGAGCTCACCCTTAACATAAAACGACACTTAAAAAAAAAAAAGTGACCTTCACTTGAGAGCCCAACACTGCACAAATAATTTTTATAAAGTCAAATACAGATATGACTGTCACATAGAAGCCATTCACCTAGGCATTGACAAAAATCCCTCGAGGTACCAAAGCCCTTTTGCAGTCGTTGTGCAGGTATGGAATTGCCTTCCAAAGGATTTCGACATGTGAAACAAAATATCCTCAAAAACATGTCCCGGGTCCCTAGTAGGTATCAGGTAGGCTTTGGGCGAGCAAAGATAAGGAACATGGTTGTTGTTCTTCCCCTCGGACTTCTAGGGGGACTTCAGTAATTGAAAGTCAGTATTCCCACCTGGCTTTGCACCTCAAACTTAACATTCAGAAGAACCCACATCTGTTCTCCCCTGCCCCACACCCGTTTTCTCCATCTAAATACGTGGCTTCACAAGCCAGAACCTTTACAGTCAGTACGTTCTCTGACTTCAAGCTGTATCTCAATTGTCACCTCTGTTGGCCCTTTTCAGAGCCCTCAATTTTAGGTAGTTCCCCAAACCCAGCCTGTAACACTCATCACTTTGTTCAGTTTTCTGGAGTACTTTATCATTAATAGAAATTGTCTGGTTTGCTTTGTTCATGTTCCATTTTTCCTCACAACAGTGAAGTTCATAAAGGCAGGAATTTTGTTATCACTGTGTTACCCAGCACCTCAAGTGTGCCTGGCATTCAAAGGGCAAAAATATTGTTTTTTTTAAACGCCTGAAAGGCTCTTCAGATGATCTTTCTTTTTAGCTTTTAGTAGTATTTTATCTTCAACAGTTCTCAACAAATTGAAGTGTGCAGTAAATCCAGTCTCATCACTGAAACAATTATTTTCATATTTCGCATCTTACATATTTTCCAGTCTTTACCTGCATGTCTTCATAATCATAACTCATACTTAATTTTGGAAGAGACTAGAGTTTTTTTTTAAACTTTTGCTGCAATTTTTCTGTAAGGCAAATTCTATCCTACTGGACCCAAATGAGTTAATGACTGTACCTCATTTTGAATGCTGCTGCGAAAATCACATATGCAATGGTAAGATTTCAGAAGAAAAATGAATTCTTCTATTAGTTCTGATGGGGTTACAGGGTTATTCACTTTTTCTTGTTGACACATTCTTTAATGATTTTTATATTTTTACAGTATAACATTTCTGACAGTTCTGGATATCCAGGTATATAATTTATAACATGATTGCTGTTAGAATAATTTGTTGTCACATTTTGTAAGCTGCTATGTGCAGAAGAGTTTTAATGATAAGATTTAAAAGGTATGCAAGTGATAGGAAAAGATAGAAAGTGGTGAGTGACTTAAGATGGGTACAGATAAAATACTAAGAAATACTGAAGAGGGAGAAATTGCTTTCCTGTATTAGAAGCCAGAAACCCATGGTTTATCCTAGCACTCTTTTGAATGTCAAAGTTATTTCATGCCCACATAGCTTGTAAAGGCAGGTTTGTCCCTGAGCAACTTTGAAAAGATTTCCTTAAAGTATTTCATCATACTGTTTGTTTACCTAATAAACATTAACTTTTTAAAAGCAAATTTAAGCCAGTAATTTAAATCTAATTTCAGTCTTTTAATGGATCATTGCTTAAACTTCAAGAAGGATCCGTTTTAAAATTTATTCTCACTAGTGAATATCCTGTTGCTGTGAAACTAGTCTCTTCCTTAATCATTTTACTCCATGTATCAGCATTCTGACCACTGGATCGAGCATGTTCGTAAGTAAAACTGTCTTAATTGTGCGCTTTACCTCGATGTCATCAAGGTCTCATACTTACTTAAGCTTCATATTCTCTTCAAATTGAATCTTTTCCTATTGTAGTGTTACAGCCTCTGTAACCTTCAGTTACTTAAAATGCCCAAATTCCTTCTCATTATAATACTTAAAGTTTTAAATTCCATTTTTGACAGTAAACGTGTTCTGTTCAGTGATGTATGTATAAGAACATGTAAACTTTAAATTGTTAGCTCTTAAACTGTGGTTAAACTTATATAATTTGCAGCTACTTAACTTCCACCCCTAACGTGTTAAGTATCATTTAGAAAATGCTTTCTAGGTTACAAAAAGCTGATTGATAACAAATTTGTCATTTGGAAAAGCTGACATTCTCATCTTTATCCGTCTTCAGTTAGTACATGATGTGATCTACGTAAGAGAGAAAGTAGAGGTTGAGAGTTTACATATATTTTGAGTTAGCTTGTCCTATTTACATTTCACTTGGTCGTGGAATATAATTTTGTATATAATTTTGAATCTGTGTTGCCTGTTGGGGTCTAATTATTTTAAATAACAATTTTTTATCTGAGTGTGAATTATACATGTTCATTGTAAAAAATTTGAAACATGCAGAAAAACAGAAGACGGTAAAACATCCATTGATTTGAAACGGTTAAAATTTTGAGAACATTCTCATCTCATTTCTGTATATTCTTGCCAGACTGTTATTTTTTGATGTACATGTTTATATTAAAATTGGTATGCTATTTTGGATCCTTTTTTGCTTAACCTTGAAGGACCATAAATATTTCTTCATGGTTTTAAATCTGTAATAATCATTTTAATGATCGCAGATCCTAATTGGTAAATGTACCCACATCCGTTAACTGGTCCTGAATTGCTGATGCATTTTCCTTTTTATTTTTATTTTTTGCTATTATTTTAGTTACTTAATAGTTTCTCTTCATAGAAAGTAGAGTTTGGAACTACAGTATTGTATTGGTATTGTATTCTATTGTATTGGTAGTGCTTACATAATCTCACATTGGGAAAGAGCAGTGACCTTCATTAGCTGACATGACATAATATTCCTACAAAATGTGTTACTATTTTGTTTTATAGAAATTCTGAAAATTATTGTAGAAATGTTTTTACCTCATATGAACCACCTGACGTTGGAACAGACTTTCTTTTCACAAGTGCTGCCAAAGGTATAGTAGTATATACAGGTTATAAAGACCCTTACAATTTATAGTTTTAGACCATTCTTAATTGTGGACCTTTTTTAAATGTATCAGACATATTCGAAATACAAATAAAATAGCAAAAAAAGGATCTCTCACATTGAGAATATGGTGGCGTTGGAGTAATCATTAAGTGATCAAAAACATTTTCAGATAGTATGAATCCTTCACTAATTCAATTTAACTTATTTATAGTTAATTTTAAGTACTCTTGTATTTTAAAGATATTAAAACTTGGGATGGGTGATAAAGTTAGCAAGTCACTTTATGTGTCTTCTCTGTAGAGTTTATTAATAATTGTTAAATTACATTATCTGGAAAAATGGACCCAAGATTTAATAAAGAAGTCATAGAATAAAAAAGGCTGGAAGTGGTGAAGTCAAGTAACTAAGAAAAAATATTACATTTACAAACTACATTATTTTTTAGCTATATGGTCTGCGTTTTCTCTGAAAAGCAGTCTTTTGAGAGAAGTAAAGGTATTTTGGTGCCAAAATGAAACATTTGTTTATGATAACTCATTCTCTTATTGGAATGTACTTCTTCAGAGTTTAGCTTTGAAGCAGGTAATCCTCAGACTTTCTTTTACTCATTCACTTGATTATTCTCTGTCAGAACTTTCTTAGAATTGTTCTTGACCACCAGAAAAGCATCCAGCTACTGTACAGATGAAAACAATTCTGAGCATCGACAGGCCTGTGGGAAACATTGTCCTCTAATTAGCTTGTGTTGACTGTGTATTTATTCTTGTAATGTTTTGAGCATTTTAATTGTTTAGAAAGATCCTAGTAGTAAGATCTTAAGATGGTTAACTTTTCACAGACAGAAAAACTTAGTGCCAAGGTCACATACTGTACCTCTAACCCAGGAACTATATTTTGAGTCGGTTGAAAAGGGGAACTGGTTACAGTGAATAGGCAATTCACAGATGCATTGCCACTACCAGAAATTACCCTTGTAAATGCCTGTGTGAATGTTGATTGGTTAAAACTGTCATCTTTTATTATGTAAAGAGTAGCACTTAAGTTTGTTACATCACCAAAAATATGAGCTTGGAATGATTTTTTTAATGTTATTAAATAGATTCAAACACAGAGATGAACATAAGTCTATTTCTGAGGGCTTATTTTTTTAAAAACTTGTATTATAGAATAACTAATAATATCTATATTATATATTTTAATGTATAACATATATATTTTTTAGGACTTTAGGTTGCAATTGTTAAGGTAGACAATATACCAAGGGTGTTAACTGATGCAAAATAAAAGTCATTGATTTTTTCAAAAAGATTTCTAGTGATGTCTATTTCTATCTATAATCTGCTTTGTTTTTACAGACTGTGAAATTATTTGATGACATGATGTATGAATTAACCAGCCAAGCCAGGGAACTGTCAAGCCAGAACTTAGAAATCCAGACCACTCTAAGGAATATTTTACAAGTAAGTCAGATGTATTAGAAGAGGTGAAACAATTTAAAAAACAGTGTGAGAATTTTAATAACAATACTAATTAGCCTTGTATTCTTTATGTAATGGTCCAGTCCTGGAATTAAGTGTAGAAATAAAGATATGAATACAGAAACTGATTCTGAGTTTTTTAAACAATTTTTTTTGCTGAGTGAACATCTAAACTCTTAAAAGAAGACAAGTAATCAGGATAGCATGCACCACTTGTAATTTAAAGCCTACATGCGGAATGCCTGCCATGTTCTCGGGTGCGAGTGGCAAGCCAGTTGTCCCAGTATTTGTCGTTCTGATAGACTGAAGTTTTATGAAAGTAGGAAGAGTGTCCATTTTGTTCATTGTTGTCTCCCTAGCACCAAGCATGCTGTCTGACACTTTTTAGGTGCACAAAAAAAATATGTATTCTGAATAAAATGTCTTTCCTTATTTCCAGACAATGGTACAGGTCATCGGAGCTCTTACAGGATGTGTTCAGCATATGTGTGCCACACAGGAATCCATCATTCTAGAAAATATTCAGAGTCTCCCCTCCTCAGTCCTACATGTAATTAAAAGTACCTTTGTACACTGTAAGGTGAGTGCTGGGTCTAAATACACTTTAAATGGGCTGGAATCCATGGGCAAAGGGCTGAGTAAAAGAGTATTTGTGCTTAAGATTTTACATTTTAGCCTGTATTATTGGAGTTGACTTTGCCATAGAACTAAGAACATATATGTAAATGTTTTTACAGAAGTGGTTATAAGGAAGTGATAAAAGGTGGGTTTTTGCCTTTCATTTGTTTGTTTTATCCTGTTTCCTCTCTATAACAAAAGAAGTGATATGTATTTGTGTCCAGTGAAAGGGATCTGGAAATAGTTCTGCTATGACATTGGTGAATCACAGGAGTTCCTTAGTGATTAGATGCCTGTAAAGGGACATTAATGTTAGTTAGTTCCTCTCTGCATTCCTGAGGCAACTTTAAAGCCTAGGATTTGTAGGTCACAGGCAGTTTTGATACTGCTATTTATTGGGTGAATGAAAATCTCTAGTCAGTTAATGCTTCTCTGGGGATAGGGTGCTACCATGCCATGCACCTGACCTAATGTTATTTATCTCCCTTTCAGTTCTTTATTTGCAGAGTCTTCGAAGTCAGAAATTATTTGATATATTCTTGCATTTCTTGACGCACATGATATATACTAGATGACTAGATATATACTAGACATTTGTTTAATGAATATGTGATTTAGTAAAAAATTAAATTTATGATCTCAGTATGAGTTAAAGTAAATTTGGCTTTTGAGCTGTTTATGATTTGCTTTTTCTCTCATTTTGTAAGCAGAATAGTGAATCGGTCTATTCTGGGCGCTTACACCTCGTTTCAGACCTTCTGCAGGCCCTTTTCAAGGAGGCCTATTCTCTCCAAAAACAGCTAATGGGACTGCTGGACAGGGTGTGCGTGGACTCTCTGGTAGATGGGAATGATAGCATTTTGAATATGGTGATCGGTGAGTGAAAACTTACTGCTTAGTACATGATGTGCATTGACTATAAACTGTACGTCTCACTGTATATTGTTGCACTTAACATTGTTTCTCATGGTCCATGATGTCTTACTGATTGTGCAGAAAACAATCCTACCAGATAAGCTATTAATCTTTAAAATTTTAGAATTTAGGATTGCTACTTGATGCCTTAACATTAGATCTGTATATTCAGGTTGTGTTGATGGTAGGTGATTTCCCCGCGCTGATTAAGAGAGGTGTGTGACTTTGTTCCCTCTGACGCAGTTCGGTGGGGAGGCAGTAGCTTAGGAGTTTGAAACCATAACTCATAGTAAGCCACGCATGTGTATGTGAATGATTGTGAATGTGTATAACACACCACATTTATTACACGTGACAGACTCTATCCTAGTCTATTTAAGTTTTGAGGAGTTGACATCACTCATGATGGGATGTGACCCAGAGTCTGAAAAGCAATACTCTCTAAGGGTAGAGGTTGTACACATAAGTCAGTATCGAGAGAGTGGGCTGGTTTTGTGCAGGGTATGAGGTACCTTCTGCTCTGGAACAAACCACCCCAAATATATTGGATTAAAACAACCAGTTTTATTTACTTATGATTCTTTGAGTCAGCACTTTGGGCTGGGCTCAGCTGGGGCGGCTTTCTCTGTTTCATGTGGGGCAAGCGGCTCACTCACGTGCAGTCACTCACCTCACACCTGGCTGTTGGGAGAGGCAGAGGTACTGAGCCAGCCCCGGGCAGCGCATCACCCAGCAGGCTCAGTCACCTGATGATGGCCTCGGGATTTCTAAGAGTGGCAGGAGAGGGCAAGTCCAGTACGCAAGCACTTTCTAAGTCTTCACTGGCCTCACATTGATTATTGTCCTGCTGGATAAAGTGAGTCACATGGCTAAGCCCAGAGTTTGTGTAGAGGGAGACTGGCCAACAATGTGGACATGGAACAGGAAGTTACTGTGGCCATTCAAATCACCTACCACAGATAGAGTAGAAGCCTTACATGAGTACAGTGCAAATTAGTTTTAGTTATTCCTTGTTCGGTTTTCTTAGGTTCATTTTGTCACTTTAGATTAGAATTATATCAGTAGGATATTTCAGTTATAAAAAGCACAACTTTATTCCACTAAACATTTTAGTTTTATTTAGATCATAGGATAAGTGTAAACTTTAGAAGTTGATTTCCATAATTTATAAATATTTTAAATCAAGTGTGACCCCTATTTTCAATAGTTATTTGACACATTTTTTTTAAACTGCATTACTACCTATTTTAACAGATGTCAAATTGTTAAGTAGATACTTTTAAATTTAGGAGAAACTTATAACATTTAATATTTTAAGAGTTCTATTATCTTTCTTTGTAGTTATTCATTCATTGTTGGATATCTGCTCTGTTATTTCCAGTATGGACCATGCATTTCATGCCAATACTTGGAAATTTATAATTAAGTAAGTTTTTTGGTTTTTGTTTTTTTTTTTTTTTTTTTTTTTTTTACTATTTGTAATATATTTTCCATATCCAAAATATGAGTTATTCATAAGTTTTCTTAGATTGCATTTAAAACATTCTATGTAGGTGTATATGATGTTCCATGACCCTTCTGTCTGATAATCCAGGTATCCTACGTGTGGCTCCCAAACCAGACTGGGCTTCTTTATCCTTCTGCCTCTAAAATTAAAAGAAAAAGATTAGAACTAGTTAGTACTTCTTGAGTAATGGACCACGGCCAGACCAAACCTTAACCACTTTCCTGTTGTTTAACTGACTTTCAGGTATCCAATTTCCAGGCTTAGTAGTTACAGTTAGAGCTGAATATAATTCCTTTCATTATATGCTTTTGAGTTGTTCAAGTTTAATTTCATCTATAAAGTACTTTGAACAGGAGTGTTACGAAGGGCTCCTTGGGGGAGTGGCCAAGAGTTCATTAGATGATTATGCAGGAGGAGATGTGAAAATGGCCGAGAAGCTCTGCTTTACACACGTGCATGACACCTTAAAGTCAGTGTGATGCTTTCAGGTCTTAGGTGCTTGTCTCGCAGTGCCAGGTTAGTCAGTTGCCCACCAGTGACAGCAGGGGTTAAGGTCTTGACTTGGAGTCATATCCACATGCTCGAGTCCATTCTGATAGCCGATTCCTCGTGAGCCCTGGGCTTTTCTGGAACTCGGCGCGGTAACAGGCACCTTCGTGGTGGGTTATGGTGAGAGTGGACTTTATCAGTGCGAAATGCCTAGAACTGCATGGCACAGTGTCTGCTCGGCGAGTTACCCTATCACCGTTATCATCATTGAGTGTCTTCCCTACTGGTCCCCTTCCAATTCATTTTCTCCCCAGCACTCAGACTGCTTTTTTAAACATGTAAATCAGGTCATGCACTCTAGTCCTTAAAATCCATCCTCTTTTAGAGTAACAACCCAGTCCTCTCTGGGCTCTGCCATTCCTCACCAGCCATCTCCGTTTGCTCTTAGTTCCTCAGACGTAGCAAACTCCCCCGTCCCCTTTCGTGGCTTTTCTCTCTGCTCGGATGCTGCTGTCCCGGCCTCCACGCTGGGGAAGCCCCAGTCCTGCGGGAGTGTTCTCGGACAGCCTCGGGCCCAGTAAGCTGGGTTGGCGCCACAGCCTTGAGGGCCTAGCATTTATCACAGCTGTAGTTACTTACCATTTACTGGTCCCTCTGATGCTGGACCACAGTTCCACGTGGAGGCCCAGAGCTGTGTCTTTTTCTTTCTCTGTCCCCAGATCCTAGCAGAGTGACTGGCTCTTAGTGAGAGTTCAGTTAATAATTTACGTAGAGAAAAAATTGGCAACTTCAACTGACATACCCGCTTCATAGGTAAAGTCAGCACGTCTTAATTATGTCATGTCTAATATGCTTGTGTTCTGATTTTTCACATGTTCCTTCAAGTCAGTTTTATGTCCTGAGTTACATGATACGTGCCTTGCAGTGATTTGTTTCTTTTCTTTTTACTCATTTAGGCAGAGCCTGAAACACCAGTCGGTTATAAAGAGTCAGTTGAAACACAAAGATATCATCACGAGCTTGTGTGAAGACATTCTTCCTCCTTCCAGTCTTGTCTGCAGTTAGCGGAGCAGATACCCCAGTCTGACGTGCAGGTGAGTGCGGTCCGACAACGCTTTAAACGGGCTCTCGTCCTTCGGCAGTTACTGAATGTCATTTGAATCTCTGGATAAGTTTACCTAGAAAGGTTTTAACTTCTTTCATTTGCTTTCTGTTGTTTTTTTTCAACCTTTGAGATTATTTTTGGCCCAAAATTATTTCTCACCCAGAACATCGCATGAGAGTCCCGTCTGTTCCCATCGCTTTAGTCTGTCTGCTCGTCGTCTGTACCCCTCGCTCGTCGGTCAGGGCGTTCTCAGAGCCCTCCCGTTCTCCCCTGCCCAGACCCAAGGACCTGATTCCTCAGTCCTGTTTATCGAAGGCCTCTTGATACAGCCACAGCCAATCCTTTCTTCAGTCTAGTGCAGCCTGCAGGGATGCCACATCCAGCGCTGTGTGTGTGCCGTTCTTAGAAATTTGACATATGCTTACATTTATTTTGATTTCAAGGAGTTATAGTGTTGAATTGGCATCCCACATAAGAAACATCGCATTCTAAAAGTCGTTTGCGTTATGCTTACTGGGGACTGTTGTTAGTTCATTTTCCTTTGACAATTTTATACTTAGTGCCCTTTGTCTCAGATTAGCCCTTTGTAAATGATGTTTAACTCATAAGGCCCTGTGAGTGAAGGGTTAGTGGTCCTCAGGTCCTGACGGTTATATGTAATAATTGCAGTGGGAAACGAGGTAAGTATTTCTTCCTAGAATGACAGTAGCGCAGCTCCTCCTGTTGTGCCTCTGTAGGCTGACACGGGATGCTGTGCAATGTTCCTCCCTGCCGAGTGTCCGTCCCCTGGGGCCGGGTGATCTGGAGTGACAGGTGCTGGTGGTGGGGGTGGGCGACAGGAGCTTTGCAGTAGGCGAGGCAGCCGAGCAGCTTGTGGAAGGGCCTGGCCCTCGCTCCTTCTTTCCCTCACCTCCTTTGTGTGCCCTGGCTCCCCTCACCTCGCTGACAGGAGAGGCGGTTGGCCTGGTGTCCTGTGTCCGTCCTCTCGTCCTCAGCCACACGCTCCTCTTCCCGGGGTCCTTCCTGCGCACCTGACACCGCAGGCTCCCCAGCCAGCCCTGGGAACAGTAAGAGGAGACCGAGGGTCCTGGGCGGGGTGATGTGTGGGAGAGCCCTGACTTACGAGCAGAGTTTCATGTTTTTCCTTATTCGTGACTGTTTGGAACTGATACATTTATTTGACCAGCGCTGCCCGCTGCCCACTGTCCACTGCCTGGAATGGCGCTCTGACCTGGTCTGTGTAGTTTCTCTTTTCTTTTCTGATCAGCAACGCCCTCTGCTGTTCACTGTTGATACTTATTGAGGAATCAAACAAAATTTTCCAAGTAGTGTTTTCACTTATTTTCAGAAATGTCTAAATAAAACCACTAGATTTCATTAGTTGTGTGCTGTTAGTGGAAGGATTATGGATAGATCAATCCCTGTATTAGTTTCCTGGGCTGCTGTAGCAAATTAGCACGCACTAGGCGGCTTAAAACAACACATTTATTCTCTCTCAGTTCTGGAGGAGCGTCTGAGCTGTTGTTGGCAGCGTGTTTGTCAGAGGCTCCGGGAGATAGTCTGCTCCGTGCCTCCCCCTCAGCCTCTGGGGTTGCTGGCGTTCCTTGGCTTGTGGCTGTGGAACGCTGACCTCGGCCTCTGTCAGTGGCTCAGTCGTCACGCTGTGTTCTCCCCCGGGTCCTCACGTTACCTAAGACACTAGTCAGTGGGTTAAGGGCACAGCCTGTCCCACGACCTCATCTTAACTAATACATGCAGTGACCACATTTCCAAATGAAGTCACATTCTTAGGTATTGGGGTTCGGACTTCAACGTATTTTTTTGGGAGAACTATTCAGTCTGTAATAGCTAATAACATTAACAAGATGTTTATTCTTTGTTAAATCTTAAACTTGCTTTCAAAATGAGAATATTATATTGGAATTTTTACCATATAGTTTTTTATCCATCAATGATTTAGTTTTTCTATAAAGATAGGGAAATTTACTTGTAAGGCTCTTTGATATAAATTTAATTTCCACTGTAATTCTTTTGTTATATATTGCTAATAGAAATTTGTATTCTGAAAATAAATATAGGTTTATATCTTTTGCCTATACTTAGATTTATTGCCTGTTGCAGTTAGTTTTTAATCAGTATTTTTTCTTTCACTTAAAGGAAGAATGGATACTCGGTATTTTGAAACATTGAAAAATGGTCTTCCTAGCTTATGCCCCAGCCCCTTCTTTGTTGGCATTGGGATGCAAACTTTCTGTTTTAAATAGTGAAGTAATTCAAGATGGGATAGTATTTGTGTTGTGCACTTGATTTTTGAAAATGTCAAAATAAAAGCTCTAGATTTAATTGGTATCTATTTAGTAATGAAGGAAAACTAGAGTCTTAAACCTGGTACAATTTCTCCTTGAATGAGAAGGAAAAGTTAAAGTAGGGAAACATGATGAGCTGTGTGTCGCCATTCATTCATTTAACGAGTGTTTCCAGAGTGTTTGCTTTGTGCCAGAAAGTGTACTAGGTGCTCAGTTCGTCACATTTTCTGCTCTCCAGAACTTACAGCATATCTTGAGAGACAGATAAGTTGGTAATTATAGAATGGTGTCATCTGTGGAGAACTGGGGTTGGCTCATGGGGAGTAGAGAGGTAGAAACCCAGTCCTGAAGTCAGAAGGTTTCTCACGATGTGACATCTAAGCTGAATACAATTTCTGCTGAGTGTGTGTCAGGTCAGTGTGGAGTCGCCTCTAACTCCATACTCGCGAACGTCCACAGAACTGTGTGAGTTCAGGTTCATATCTGTCAAGGACAGGTGAAGTGTCATCTCACCTATTTCTGCTGAGGAAAATTGACTGTTTTCAAATATTTTTAATATTGGTTTAGATGAACAGTCATGTCTCGTGAGTGGGTTATCCAATTCTGTTAGATTGGTTTAATTAAAGTTTGCTATATTGTTGGAAAGAAAAAAACAATTAACATTAAAGATACTGTATTTCATATGAAATTTTCAAAATTAAAGACAAGAATATCTATTTGATATAATTTTATGGTACTAATATAGAGCTCTTTGGATTATACTATGTATTACACGTTTCGGTGACATAATCAGTATTTATTGAGCTAAGTTGCCTAAGTGTCAGACACTATTAAATTTCACCTTAGTATAAGCCACACTACAGCCTTTTAGAGAGGTTAAGTAACTTTCCCAGATCACATGGTACTTGTGGGCGGGCCAGGATCTCAGTCCAGGCGGGGTGACTCCCCTGCATGCACTTGGCTGTCCTGGCATTACCCACCATTTTACCAGCTTGCAAACTTAATGCACACTCAGAAAACCCTCACCCATTGCACGGATGTCTTGACATGGAGAGCGAAACCCTGCTTTCCTCTGATAGAACTGCAGGTATGGTTTTGATTTATTTTTGCGGGGTTAGGGAGAGAATATGAACACACAACACATTTTAAAATAGTTATACATATCATTTTGCAACTTGATTTACTTTAACTTAGTGCTTACTGTGTCATGAAGATACTATCTACTTGATTCTTTAATAGATCTGTGCTATACAGTTTATGAGTATATCTTGACATTTTTAAAATATTTTCCAGGTGATGGATACTTCATTCATTTTAGTTTTCACTCACAAAATGTTGCGTTGCATACCTGTGTTAGTAGTCCTATAGAATGTATTTTCAGAAGTGGAACTGCTACTGAGTTAAGGAATTTTAACATTTTACCTTGAGAGGATACTGTAGAGTGTACTATTTTATGCTCCCCTGAGTGGTAAAAGTTCCTGTCACTGCACCTCCACGTAAGCCCGGGGGTGTGATCAGTTTTAAATCTTCCCTAATCAAACAGCCCTCTCCTCTTACCCTTCTCAACAAATGTAATCAGGTTGTACTTAGATTCTTTTCAACGTTAGTTTTTTGGCAGTTTGTAGCTTCTGTCTTTTGCTTGTTTCATGTATTGTCCTTTTATTGGTTTATAAGAACTTCTTCTTTTGCCCATCTATTGATCTGCCTTTAGAAAAGAAAAATAAGGTATTTAAATTTCTTTCACTTTCAGATCAACTCAGAATAATCTCCTCTTTTACTTTCATGAAGATTTGTTTTCACTAAGGTGGAGTTTAATTTTTTGAAATACCTCTATTGTCATTTGGTGTTTATTGCTCCTAACAGTTCGGAGTAGAATATCTTTTCTTGGAAATTTTTACACTTTAAATGTTTATTAAGAGACATTTTTAGAAAATACTGTATCATTTACAAGTTTAGCTAATTTCATATTCTTAACGTATTATACTTATTTTCTTTTTTGAAACAGGATAATACTGACTACAGATTATTTCAGAAAACACTCAAATTGTGTCGTTTCTTTGCCAACTCTCTTTTGCACTATACTAAGGTAAGGCTGATTTTTTATAATGTGTGCATGTGAACTTTTCAGTAAATTATAAGTAATCCTGTTTTATCATTCTTGCCAGAAAGTCTTTCAAAGTTATTTTTCAAGAGTACATTTGTATTGCTAGTCGTTAAATATTGAACATCTGCTCTGTCACTTAAGTTGCTGCCATCATTGTTATTTATTCGGTTATCTGAAAAAATTAATATGAAATTATTTAAGCATAAGGTCAGTTTTCAGAAGATAATTCAACTTGCCTTCAAATACTGTTTGTAAGTTGATTCTACAATTTTTTAAATTAGGTTTTTATAGTTTAAATATTCAAATCTTTAAAACTGTAATTTAAGAGCTGCATATTCGTGAATCAGGAGAGCAGCGATAGTTAAAGATAGACGAATAGAAAGGTAAGTTGCCAGGACAGGTGATCTGGAGAGACGAGCAGAGGATGCTTACAGCAGCTGGTGAAAGAAGCATCGTTAGTAATAGGTATTTAAAAGAAAAAGCTGTTGTCCGAGTTTGTTTGTTTCTGAACCTGTCCTCCTCCTCTTTAACGATGAGCGAGCGAGGATCTCCAGTGTCTGTCGTAGTTGGGCATAGCGCACAGCAGACACGCCGACTCACGTACACAGACCCTTAGCTCCTCGCGCGTCTGCTTCCTTTCTGATCGTCGTTCCTTTCCTCTTCTGCTCATGTTGGAAACTGTTCTTTCTAGTTCCTTAGGTATAAGGTTAAATTGTTTGAGGTTTTTCTTGCTCTTCTGAGGCAGGCTTGCATTGCTGTGTACCTCCTGGAACTGCTTTGCCGGTGTCCCGTAGGTTTTGGGTGGTTGTGTTTTCATTTTCTTTGTCTCAAGCGATCTTTTGATTTCTTCCTTGACCACCTTGTTAATTCATTTATTGTTCAGTAGCATGTTATTTAGCCTCCTCGTATTTGTATATTTTTCGTTTTTTTTCTGGTGAGTTTCATGCCACTGTTACTGGAGAAGAAGCTCGGTACGATTTCAGTCTTGTTAAATCCATGCAGGTGTGTTTTGTGGGCCACCATGGTCTGTGTTGGAATTGTTGCTGTGCACATGAAAAGGCGGCACATTCTGCTGCTTTGGGGCGAAACGCTCTAAGAATGTCCGTTAAGTCCATCTGGCCTAACGTGTCATTAAAGGCCACTGTTTCCTTTTTGAGTTTCTCTCCGGATGATTGTCCATGGATGTCAGTGGGGTACTAAAGTCCCCTACTCTGACTGTATTATGTCGGTCTCTCTGTCCATCAGCGTTTGCTTCATATATTTAGATGCTCCTATGTTGGGTATGTAGATATTTCAGTTATATTGTCTTGTAGGACTGACTCCCTGTATCATTATGAAATGTCTTTGTCTCTTGTTATAGCCCTTGTTTTAATACCTGTTTTGTCTGATACAAGCATTGCTACCCCAGCTTTTTGTTTTTTTCCGTTTGTATGAAGTATCTTTTTTATGCCTTTACTTTCAGGCTGTTTTTGATTTGAAGTCGGTCTCTTATAGGCAGCATAAATGTGGGTCTTTTTAAAATCCATTCAGCCACCTGTATCTTTTGATAGACTCGTTAGTCCATTGACACTTGAAGTCATTGATTGTTACGTGGTTAATGCCATTTCATTGTCTTCTGATTGGTTTCGTAGTTCTTTTTTGTTCCTTGTTCTCTTTTCTAGTCTTGTGTCTTTCTTTAGTGTTGTGTTTGATTTCCTTTCTCTTTCTTGTATACCTGTTATAGATTTTTAATTTATGATTCCCATGGGCTTTATATATCCCTCACTATGTTTATAGCAGTCTGTTTTAAGTTGATGGTTCCTTAAATTTGAAAACATTCTAAAAGCATTATTTTCACTCATCCCCTTCATGTTCGTTTTGTCATTTTTTACTTTTGTGTGTGTGTTTGTATATATCCCTTTATTTGATGTTATAATTAAGCATACTCTTCCTATTTTTGTTTTTTAACTTTTGTTCTAGCTTTATAGTTGGTTCATCTGCTTTTACTGTTTGTCAGTGAGATTTTTTTTTTCCTACTTTTTTATATTTTTGATCTTCTTAAAGAAGTCCCTTTAACATTTTTTTTAATGCTGGTTTAGTGGTGATGAATTCCTTTAGCTTTTTCTTGTCTGGGAAACTCTTTTCTCTCCTTCGGTGGTAAATCATAGCCTTGCTAGGTAGAGCAGTTTTGGTTGTTGGTCTTTGCCTTTCATCACTTTGAGTGTTTTTCCTTCTGGCCTGCAATGTGTCCTTTGAGAAATTGACAGGCTTATGGGAGATCTCCCCACTCTTGTACATAACTAACTGCTTTTTTCTTGCTGCTTTTACAGTTCACTCTTTGTCTTTAACCTTTGGCATTTTAATGATGACGTGTCTTCGTTTGGCTGGGCCCTTTGGGTTCATCTTTCTTGGGGCTCTGCTTCCTGGACTTGTGCACCTATTTCCTTTGCCAGGTTAGGGGAATTTTCAGTCATTTCTTCAGATAGGTTCTCAGTCTCTTGCTCTCTCTCTCCTCCTTCCGGTACTCCTATGATGCAAGTGTTGGTATGCTTGATGTCTCAGAGGCCCCTTAAACCATCTTCATTTTTTAAAATTCTTTTTTCTTTTTGCTGTTCCAAATGGGTGTCTTCTGCTGTATTGCCTTCCAAATTGTTTATCCGATCCTCTGCTCCATCTAATCTGTTGTCGATTTCATTTAATGTATTCTTCATTGTAGATCTTGTTTTCCTCATTTCCAAATGATTTTTTCTTGGGGTTTCTGTCTCTTTGTTGACGTTCTCACTGAGTTCACCTGTTCTTCCACTACGTTTGTTTTGCATCCTTATCAGTGTTTTGAACTGTGCATCTGGTAGATTGCTTGTTTCTATTTTGTTCAGTACTTTTTCTGGAATTTTGTCCTGTTCTTTCATGGGCTGTTTTTCCCCCCTCTTCCTTTCAGCTGCCTCCCTGTGTGTGTGTGTATGTTCTAGGTGGATCTGCTACATCCCTCATTCTCGGCAGAGTAGCGTCTGTAGCAGGTGTCCTGTGGAGCCCCATGTCACAGTGTCCCTGATCACCTGAGCCAGGTGCTCCAGGAGTATTTCCTGTGCGGTTGTGTGTGCCCCTCTGTTGCAGTTGAGCCTCGATTACTGTCGACACTTCGGTGGGTGGGACAGACCCCTAGGCTGACTCGAGGTGAGGGCCGGCTGTGCCTTCGGCGGATGAGCTGCTCCGTGGGTGCCGCCCCCATGGGGCAGATGCTGCTGCAGCAGCGCCGAGTCTACCCTTCAGGTGTGTCGTTTGTGGAGCTGGTCAGTTGGTGCTCTGGTGCAGTCTGAAGCCAGCCACCATGTATGTTGGTCCTGGGATCATTTTGGACAGGCTCTGGTACAGGCCACGGTCAGCCAGCACTTGTACCCAGCTTGGTGCTGTCTTTTAGGAGATACAACACGTGGTTGCCATGTGTGCTGGGCTTAGAAGTGCTTGGGAAAGGCTGTGCTGCTAACCAAGGCTGGATGCCACTCGGGCCAGGCTTGGAACCCTTTGCTGGGCACCACGATGCAGGCTGAGGCCAGCTGGCACTTGTGCTGGGTCTGCGGTCACTTAGTTGAGGCTGTGTTATAAGTCAGGACTGGCTGTTACGTATGCCATGTATGCCGTGTTTGGGGCTGCCTGATGGGAGTCGCAGTGCAAGCTGTGACAGGTCGATGCTTTTGCCAGGCTTGGGGTAGCATAGCAAGAGGTACAGTGCGCGTCGAGGCCAGCCGCTGCTTGTTTGGGTTCGTGGACCCTTGAGAGACTTCGGAAAGGGAGTAGTGTGAGCTGAAGCAGCCTGCTTGTGGGGAGGAGCCGCTGAGAGAGGCTTAGCAGGGCTTGTCAGTTGGGTGGGGTGGGGTGTCGGAATCACCAGGGCAGGGCCAGTGGTGCAGCTAGGTTAAGGGAGAGGTCAGGAGAGGTCAGATTTGGTGCTGCCTGCTCTCGGTGGGCAGAGGACTCAACAAAGGAAGAATGGCACCTGCCAGCACTTCCGTCCCCACTGAGAGCTGACCTGAGCCCTGACCCTCCAGCCCTCACCCTAAAGCTGGCCAGTTCATTTCTTCCACTTCTCTGGCTGCTGCCTCTGTGCTGGAGCCCAGAGCGAGTGAGTCTGTGCGCAAGTGAGTCCGCGTGTGGGCAGTTTAAGTCGGGCCCCCAGCCCGCAGTCATGGCCTGTTAGGAACTGGGCCGCACAGCAGGAGGGGAGCAGCGGATAAGTGAGTGAAGCTTCATCGGTATTTGTAGCCGCTCCCCAGTGCCAGCATCACCACCTCAGCTCTGCCTCCGATTGTCAGGCATTAGATTCTTATAGGAGCACCGGTCCCTGGTGCCACAAAGGTTGGGGACCACGGTTTTAAAGGAGCGTCTGGGACTCCAGCATTCCTCCATCCCACTTGGTGCGATCCCCACCGGTTTTCACAGTGAGAAGTTAGGGGACTTCTCTTACTGGCACTGGGCTGAGGAGCCTGGCATGGGACTGGGACCCCTCGTTTCTCACGAGGGACCTTCGCAGCTGAGATATTTCTCCCATTCTTAAATGCCACACGTGGGTGTGGGTCCTGCCTGTTCTGTGTCTCCGCCCCTCCTGCCAGTCTCCATGCTGCTGCTTTATATCCTTAGTTACAGGACTTCGGTTCAGCTAGACTTCAGGGGTTCTCAGTGATGGTGGTTCTGTAATTTACTTGGAGTTCTGATGCGGTTGTGGGAGGAGGTGAGCACAGCATTCACGCTCCGCCATCTTGACCGGAAGTCCTTGTTATGCCTTTTTTAATCCTTTTCTGTCAGGAATTTTTAATTTTTAAAAATCAGGTTTTTTTTTTTTTTGGTCGCATAAGACTGTGAAACTTACGTTCTAAGAGGCAGCTTAACCGCAGTGGGTGGAGCGGTCACAGCTGTACTCGAAGCCCAGCCTTGCTAGTTTCAGCTGTTACTTGATGAAGTTACTTGCCACCTTAGCTCCAGCTTTCTATTCTGTGAAATGAAAGTAACAGCACATCATAGGAGTTTTTAGAGGACTGAAGTTAATGTACAGAAAGTCGTTTGCTACACGTCTGCTGGACTCGGTGCTCAGGACATGATAGCTGCGAATTGTCTTGTTGGTGATAGTTTTAACAGTAAAGGATTTTAATCCTTTCTATTGTCATTCAACAACCTTTTTTTTTTTAATATAGCATATCCAGGATTATATTTTAGTTTTTCGCATGCCTTTGTGAGCAGATATGTATTAGATAAGCACAGTGTATACAAAGAATGAACAGAGTTGTTTTCTTTTAGGAATTTCTTCCCTTCCTCTCCGATTCATGCTGTGCTTTGCACCAGCTTTATCTTCAGGTACACAGGTAAGAAGAATACCGTAAGGTTAGTAAAGTGTGGCAGGGCCGTTTGATCCAGGCCACAGCTTAGTATATATCATTTTAAAATAAAGCATCAGTCATGTTTCATAATGTTTATAGTAAATTTTTATCTGATTGCTTAAAATAATTGGAGATGACAGTTTTTAAAAAATAGCTTCCATGTGCGCTTCGCTTACCTTTGTGCCTTAACTAGTACCTTATTCGTGACTGAGGATTAGCTGGTGTGGTGGTGACTACCACAGGCAGAAAAGACGTTGCATCCATGTGTGTATGTTTTCTATTGGCATATTTAAAAAATTTTTATTTTATTTCTGTGAGATGTAAGTCAAGAAGTAGTTAATGCCATCTCAGAAAAACGAATTACGGAAAAGTGCCATAATTTAGAAAGGGGCTAAGTGACATTTGAAATTGACAGTTACCTCAGAGGAACCCTTATTAGTTCGATGCTAAATCTGTCAGCTTGTTTATACGGCTGTCCCTAGATGTCTTGCTAATCCACTTAGTCTCCTAGACAACTTTCTCATGCCGCTCCCTCTTCAGACTTCCCACGTGTCCAGCAGTTCAGCCCATTGCTCATTGCCCATCAGTCCTCGCTTCGTATGCTATTGAGAAAGACAGAAGCAACTGGAAGAGCTTCCGTGTCGTCCCCGCAACACATAGCTGTTCTGCCCGTGTGAGGCTCACACACGCGCCTGTTCCTGTGCACGCCTGCGAGGCCGCCCTCCCCTGCCCGGGGACCTGGCTCTGGCAGTTGCGTCTTCTCCGTCTTGCGTCACCAGCCTTCCCTCCCTCTCTGTCGGGTCCTTCCCATGAGCGGACCGACATGCTGCTGCTTTTTCTATCTTACGAACATTACAAAAACAGACACAATCCCTCAACTCCGCGTCCTCCTCCAAACGCCTTCCCCTTTCTCGCCTCTCTCTGCAGCAGAACTCTTGGGAGGCTTTGCCTGTGCTGCTGTCTCTGTCGTCAAGCCTCGAACACGGGTTTGAACGGCTCAGGTCCACTTACCCATGAGCTTTTTTCAGTAAATGTTGTAAACGTATATCCTAGTCCTCTGACTCCAGAGCATTTTCTTTTCTTTAGCGTACTTTATTGTAAGAATATAGCACGTACTATATAATAATACAGTTGTGTTAGCTGTTTTTGATATTGGGAAGGCTTCTGGGTTTTGGTGAGTTGAAATTTATACACAGTTTTCTGACTGTGCAGGGGTCAGCGCCCCTGACTCCCGCCCACCTCACCCCACCCCGTCCTGTGAGGTCCAGGGGTCAGCTGTACTTCCCTTCACGAACCTCTTCTCGTCAGACTTTCCATTCCACCCCTTCAGGAAGCAGCCCTGTCACCGTCATCAGTGACCGCCACGTTGCCGCGTCCACTGGCCGGTTTCAGTACTCGTCTCATGTAGCCTGTTGGCACCACGTGACCCTTCCTTTCGCACCTTTCCTTCTGTTGGCTCCTGGGACGCCGCTCCCTCTCGGTTCTTTTCTGACCTCACTGGCTCGTCCTCAGCCGCCTCTGTGGGTCCCCAGCTTCTCTCAGTTGGGTGGCCCCGGGCCCCAGGCCTCTTCTCCGTGGTCATTTAGTCTCAAAACTCTATGTCTCCTTTAATTCGGCTTCCAGTCAGGATGTCTGCACTTAAGCTCACTCAAACCAAACTCTCGTCTCCCCGCATTCCATCCACACCCCCTACAGAACCTCCTTCCGTAGCGTCCTCAGTTCAGTTTAAATGGCAGCCTCGCTCCTCAGGTTGATCTGACTCAAAAACCTTGCTGTCATCTTTGACTTTAGTCTCTTGCCCTCGTACCCTACATCTAATTTGAATTAGCACATTCCGTTTGCTGTCCCCTTTGACGTAAATATTTGCATTCAGCATGTGTACACAGAATCCAGCCACTTCCCACCCCCCGTACTCTCGCCATCCAGTCCATCCGCCGTTATTTTCGTGACTGGAGTTTTGCCCAGTAGCATCCGACACTCCGTCTCTGCTTCGGCCCTCGTCTCACTCTCGTCCTCCATACAGTGCCTTTCCTGGGCGAAACCCTTAAATGACTCAGTACTCAAATAGAATTCAGTAGGTTTTCCTGTCGTCTTTACCTGGTTTTATTTTTTCTCCATTGCACTTAATTAAAACCCTTTTTCCATTTTGGGAAAAAAGCGTTAATTTAGCACCATGAATAGGAATGCTACGTTTTTTAGGATTTGACATTTTCAGCGATCAAACTACTAAAAACAGAGTGCTATACATGGAGTGATGCCATTTGTTTCCAAAGACTGTCAGCATACTAGCGTGGTGGAAAGAGATAACAAAAGTGAGCTACTTCGCGGCGAGCTCTGGGGGTAGGATTGGGACTGTGACCCGCGAGTTATCTCGGGGTAAACGCTGCAGCCCCAGGTGCCACTGGCGAGGTTGGCCTCTGCCGTGCTGCGTGTTTACGTGGGCACTTGCTTAACTGCCTCCCTTCATTAGGACATATTCTAAAGGGAGTGCGTTTCGTTTACTGCTGCATTCAGGAACAGCACGTGGTGGCATGTAGAGATAGGCATTTAATAATCGTTTGTCAAATAAATTAAAAATACAGCATTGGGTGGAAAAACATACTTTCTCGCTCAGTAGCTGTAGTTCAAGTCGGTGGAGTTTCATTACCTACATTTTATGTGTGTTTTTCACTTATAACTCAGTCCTCACAACTCTGGTCAGTGTCGAAAGTGAAAAACCTGAGGCTCAGGGAGGGCATGACCGAGCCAGTCACGTGACTCCTAGTTGCTAGGTGGGTGCTTTTTCCATTGCAAAGGCCTCAAGTGTTACCTTAAGTGCAGCCTTTTAAATGTTACTGTCTTGCTGAATGGTTTTCTCGTGTATTGTCAAATTTGCCACAATTAAAATTAACATGCCAAAAAATATTGACTGCATATCTCACTTCTCACAGGTTTTGATTGATGTTTGGTTTTAACCCCATTGTTCATTTTCCATGAAAAAGCATTTGCATCTTCCTTCGTGTGAATATACAGTTTAGTCATTTGTAAGCTCTTGCTCCTGAGAGACTGAGCATAAATTCATAGTGAATTCTGCGTTCTACCTGTTTTAAAACAACTTTTCATAGAAGCTTTGTGCCAGAATTTATCAAATACCTTTTTACATGCTTTTACCGATTGTTTTAGATTCATATTTGTCCAGTATTTTTTAAGGACATCATTGTCAAAATGGTATTAAAATGCATGAAAAGAGTCTGAAGATTTAAGAATCTTAATTTTACAGAATTAGAGCCATGTTATTTAGTTCTGAAGTTCTTCATATAATTATAGTGTTAATTTGGTACTTTGAATTTTGTTTTATGAAACACTTGCTACTTTTTCATATAATTTCACTGCTAGAAGAACATGAGTTTGCAGTACGTAGCTCTTCCTACATTAGAAGATAGTCATTCATGAGTTTCTCCTCCCTTTACAGCAAGTGTCCTCCAAGCCTGTATGCCACCAGGGTCCCTCAAGCCCAGCAGGAGGAGATAGCGGCTGCTTTCCTAGTGACCCTGGACCCCCTTGTCAGTCAGCTGCTCGCCTTCCAGCCTTTCGTGCACGTGGTTTTGGACAGTAAATTAGGTAAGCTTCAGAGCAGTTAGTGTTGGACTAGTTCATCGATTATGAGGGGTTGTCTTCCTCTGTGTAGTAATTGTGTTTTCTTTAAGGTTTAAAAATTGTATTTGAATTTTTTTCTGCTTCTTGGAACATAGTTATCATTTTAAAAAATTACGCCCCTAATTTCTTTACATATCATAGCCAGATTTCTGCTGAAAAGATGTGGAATGTTTTAGCAGTTTGTTGCATCGTAATGAATGTGTTTTTGTTGCCTGTAAGAGCTGCCATGTGAACTGCAGTTCCCACAGTGTCTGCTGCTGGTGGTCGTCATGGACAAGCTGCCCGCTCAGCCGGAGGCCGTGCAGAGCCTGTGGTGCACAGGAAGCCAGGTCTCAGAAGCCACAGCCAGGTAGCAGATGCCTCGTTTATGTCCAGTCATAGTGCGGACGGTTTAGAATGCCCTGTTGTTTGGAAAGATCTTGAAAATAAGTTTTTTGTTGTGTCAGATGTTCTCGTTAATGATTGCTGTGTAGACCTCCTGCATGTGTTGCTGCTTTATAAAAATACAAATATAAAATACATGTCTATAGATGCTAAAAATATTTTAATTTTGTTTGGTGCTTTAGAAAGTCATACCTAATAGTGTTATGAACATTGAGCATAGGAGGGTAGATGTGGTTAGTTACTTCTGAGAATGAGCTCTGGAAAATAGGATGCCAGTGCTGTCAGTTATCTCTGGGACATGTCACTAGTCTTCATCCTTCCCGGCACCAAGCTCCAGTTTCTTGCTCCCTGGATTATTGCTGTGCTCTCATTTCTCACCCTTCCTGTCGCCCATTCTTAGTACCACTACCAGTTTAGTCTCCCTAAAGCCCGAGCTCCCCGTCCTCCCGTAAGCTACAGCGTCATATCAGCAGCACGCTTGGCGTCTGAAGCCCGGCCACGCTGCCGCCATCCGCTCCTCACCAGCTCATCCTTTCTCCTGTGTTCTGCACAAACACCTGGCTTCTGTCAGACAGGTCACTCATGTTGACCTGTTGTCAGGCTTTTGTTCTCTCTTTGTATCTTGTCTATTTTTAATTTGTTATTTATATTCTGAAGATTTCTGAAAGCATTCCAATCATGAAATGAATGACATCTTCCTGTCTGAACTATAGTATTTTCTGTTTTCTACATGCTAGCTAGGCTCTTTAATTAATGACTTTGTCTCTGACTTTGTATAGTTTCGTACTATGTTAAACACTTGGCAAATGGTAAAAAAAAAAAAGTACAGGAAAATTCTTGTCCTTTAAGGAATTTCTCTAACAGCGACTGTTTTTATGTATATATATTCATATGTTAGAAATATATTCCTCTTGAGACATTTTGCTTTGCTAAAATAACCCTTGATAAGATATATTATTATTATCCCTGCTCATCATTGTTAATGTTTGGTTCAATCTTCTCAATTTCTCTGCAGGGTATCTCTACTCAAAGCCATTTTTGACAGTTTTGAGCAGTGTTCTGGTGAACTCTCTCTGCCTGTCCATTTACGGGAGTAAAGAGTCAGGGGCAGGCTGAGGTCGCGGTCACCTTGTACCAGTATGTTTGTGTTCATTTGTGTACATTTATTGCTTCCTTTCATCCCTCACTGTTTCCCGAACTGGTAAGTTTGTTACTTGCTGGACTAAGCTGAGATTACTCTTGCGCTTTTTTTTTTCTTTTTTCATTGAGATTGTGATTTATATACAGAAAAATGTGCGGGCATAGTTGATGTATGCCCTCTCTGAATGTCATTCTCTCAGTTCGCACATTTTACTTTTTAACTCAGTTGTGTCCTAGGAAGTGGTAATGCTAGAGGCCTGTAGTATTCCGTTGTGTTTAGCTAAAATATTTGAGAAAACATTTTGGGTGGGATGGTATGGAAAGACGTTGTGAGGAGAGGAAAATGTGTGAATTTTACCTAGTTCAGTTTTTTAAAGAAAAGAGGTAAGTAGTAGTATGTAGTAATTATAGGTCTCAGGGATATGTATTTTTTTTTTTTAATGGAATTGGATTAGAAAAGATGCTGAAGAAATTCTATGGAAGAAATTTTTTTAGAATTTACACAAGGATCAGTATCATTTAAGATGTAAGTGGGTGATACCTGCCTGTATTAAATACTGTGATTGAATAGTTAAGGGCGGAAACAGACGTGTGGGCTTATGCGTTATGTAGGCCGTTTTAAAGGTCCCGGTTGCGGAGAGACTTTTGTGGATCCTCGTGATGGAGCGACCACGTTTAAACCACTGTTGAGTCCGCGGGGCCCAGCACGAAGCCCTGGGTGGCGGGTGCCGAATGGGCGCCGAGGGGGTGGCAGCCGGGTCGCTCAGACCCTGGAAAGCAGAGCCTTGCTGTTGGGATCGTGATCGTGATTGTGTTCTGTTTCATTTTGAAAACGACGTTAGTGGTATGTGTGACGAGCTCTGTTTTCGTCAGGATGCTGCCCTACTGCACGCAGTGCTGAGCACTAACATGATCACCTCTCTGTTGGCCATGGACGCGTGGTGCTTCCTCGCTCGGTACAGTGCACTTGCTTTTTTGGTATTTGGTTGATTTATAGTAGTGACTGGCAGTAAAGTACTTTTTACTCGTACGCTTATAAAATTCCGTCAGTAACCCTTTCGTGGCCCCTCCGGATTTCATGTCCCAGCCCGAGAGTGGGGTCTGGGTTCCCTCCTTCCATGGGTTGGTCAGAGGCTCCCTGTCGCTTAGGTACTTTTGTTGGTGATATTCCTTGCCCGTGATGGTAGCTGCAGCTTACAACAGTCTGTGCTTTACGGAAGTTCACGTCCTCGCTTTTCTGAATAATCGTGTAATTGTACAGAGACTCCCTTCTCTATGTGTTGCAGATATGGGACTGCTGAGCTCTGTGCCCATCACGTCACCGTAGTGGCCCATCTGGTGAGTAGAGTCACAGGCCTGAGACGCCCACTTTCCACGGCGTTCCTTTGAAGATGCGGGAATTTTAAAGAAAGTAAATATCAAAAGGTGAAATAGGTGGTGGCTAAATTGTTTTGATACTCTTTGCTCCGTGTTAGCTCTGATGCTTTTGAGAAAGATTTGCTAGAAACAGTATAAAATGGGAAATTGTCTCATATTTTCAAAATTTTATACTTCATTAATTGTTCTGGGTAAGACTAGGTTAATTGAGAATACATTTGAAATTGAATGCCAAGTAGAAAATAAGAGTTTTGGTGATGACCGAGAGGTCTCTGTCTCTAACGTGACTTGGACAAGCTGACGCTCCTTCAGCCGGGATGGTGTGAGAGGGACTCAGTGTGACAGTGGTCCATGCCTTTGGGAAAAAGGCTTTGTGAATGGGCACAAAGAGAAAATGATTTAGTGACTATTTTCATCTCTTCAATGTTGAGCTTTGTTTTCACTTGTTTTATTTAAAATGGTCATGGCTTGTTGTTGTGGTTTCTGACCTTGGCCTTTGTAAGTTCTCAGGTGGATCCACGTGTCTTTTGTTTCTTAGTAGGGTCACTGTGTCACGTGTTTCCCAGTTTACCTTTTAAGAGTGCTGTGGACCACGTCCCCTGGGGGGGTGCATGATAAGCTGAACAACTGACATCGATATCTGCCTGGCCTGTGGTCTGGAGCGTAGGGAATCCTTAAACATTGTGCAAAAACAATAGTGCTTTTTACAGTGTGTGTATTGCATCTCCTTTAAATAAAAGCTATCCTAATACATGATCCATTATCCTAATACATTATAAGAATTGATTTCCAGAAAATTGTAGCATTCCATCCACCTTAGCACCACTATGTTAGAGCTTAAGAGAATCCATGAATTGTCTTTGAGGAGGATTAACATACCACCTTATCAGAATGGTAGTTACAGATTCCACAGTGTCCTCAAAATAGTATTCTCTAAAGTAGGTTCATGGAAGAAAAAAAATTACAGCTCCGAATTAAAAATCAAGATTACCTATAATCGTATCTCCCAGAAAGAGCTACTGTTAATATTTTGGCCTATCAAGGCTTGTAAGACTATGGTTTTAAGTTAGTCGTTTTCTTCTTTTCCCAGATAAAATCTTGCCCTGGAGAATGTTACCAGCTCACCAACCTGTCCGTACTGCTGAGGCGTCTCTCTTCTTTCATGGCCCCACCCCAACAGGCAAGAGCGTCCTCTGTCACCATCTTTGAGCAGCTGTGGAGAGTTGGATTCAGACTCTTTTGAAGGCCTTTCCCCCATTTATTCTACATTTACAGGCTGACATTACTTAAGTGTAAATTATTAGCGTAATGATTGCTTTGCGTCTGGCTTTTACGTGGGTTTAGATTTTCATGCTGTTGAAGCAGAGCCGGAGCCACACAGCTGTTGAAGTGGTGAGCGTTTCACTCGGAGCTGCTGCTCCGAGGAGGAGCCTTCAGCGCGCGGGCAGGCTGGCTTCTGGGGCTAGCCGGACGGCGGGGCCCAGGGTTCTTGCTCAGCACGGGTCAGGTGAGCAGATACCAAGGGCGAGGCATTAACTCTTGGCCCACTTAGGGCGACATAGGCCCCGTGAGGTTGGACGTAAGCCCAGGTCAAAGGCTAGTTGAGAAGAGGGCTAAGTGCCTGGTGCGAGTTTAGTCAGGGAGTCTTGGCCAGCGCCTTCGCTGCAGGTGAGATAGTCTTTCTAATTCTGTCTTCCAGAAGCGTCTTTCCCCTTGTCGCTCCTGCGTGTAAGGTACTTGAAATCGTTCTGTATCTCGTGCCCTTTTTACCCAATTCGAAGAGCTAGAATATTATTTGTGCCCTTCATGCTGCTTCTTACCTGTTTTTATGGTAATAAGTTTAGTGTTTAGTGGGGAACTGGGGGTGGCTGAGCCCCAGGTAGCCATTGAGGAGACATGCTGTGCAGTGACCACGGGGTCCCGCAGGTGCAGGGCCCCGTGCAGCCCCCGCCGTCCCTCGGGCTCGGGCGGGAGCTCTCTGCAGATGCGGGTCCCAGCCCCTCCTCTGCGAGCGGAGCAGCCGTGGCGTGGTGGCTGTGAAATGAGGCTCACGAATGGCTTTTTGCTGATGTTCAATTCTTATGATTCTCTCGCATGGACACAGGCTCGGGGACCACTGGTTAGGGAGGGAGGGGGTCACAGGCCTTGCTTTGAGCTCTGGCTTATTGTGACCTCGGGCACGTCATCCTTTCTGAGCCTCAGTTTCCCTGTCTGCAAAGTGGCGGACGTGCGTGACTGTTTTGGAAAGTTTTGGAAGGACTTCGAGATAATATATGCAAAACACTAGCAGAGTGCCAGTGTGAGTGGCACTCGGTAAGTGCTGACCACAGCCCTGGAGTTTGCCGGGCACCAGGGGACCACCCGACCTCCTAGCCTTCTTCCCTTCGGTGTCTCTGAAATGAGGAACACTCAGGCCTGCCTGTCCACACAATTGGGGACACACAGGGGCTGCTGTGCTCTCCCCGAAACTCCCCAAGTTGTCTGCTCCAGATCCCCTCGAAGGCCAGATGCTTGGTTGCTGGCCTGTTGCCAGCCCTTCTTGTGCGCCTGGGGCTTGGAGGCAAGAGAGTCTTACCCTGTCTTCTGTGTTACAAAACAGGCACAAAAGATCCTTTCCCAGAGTTGTGAAATCTTAACATTTAGAATGAAACAACTCAACAGAGTAGCTTTGTGTGAGGCCAGTTAACTTTGGCATAAATAAAATAGACAAACTTCATTTTCAGATGTTTTATATACATCTTAGTTGTCTAAATTTTTCCCAGTGATTGAGGCTAACAGATATATAAGTTATGGACAAATGAGGGATTGCTTTTAACATTTTCCTTTAGTTATCAAATACTGATTTCCTGCTATGCTCAAGTTACTGTGTTCCTGTTTTATAGAAACGAGAGAAAGTACAAGAAAGTTACTTTACCAAAGTGAAAGGATTTAATATACCCAATAAGCACACTAACAATTGTGCTACCATTTTATGTAAAATAAAAGTTACTATATTTACTTGCATTTTAAGCCCACTGGTATATTTTTTATCCTCAGGTTTAAGGAGGAACATCTCATTCTCTGAGAACTATTCCCTATGCTTCCGAACTACTGTCAGCACCAGCAATTTCAAATCTTGAAAATTTGCATTGAGACCAGGGCTTTCAAACTCAGAACAGTGAATAAATAAATGACTTTCTGTGTAACGGATATGGCAGCGCCTCCCCTTTCACGTTGTCCAAGGCGTTGTCATTTATAGTTTCTGCTTTGGGACAGAGCTCGTTGGTTGGACTTAATCGTAAAGAAGGGTCACATGTGAACTAATGTCCAGCAGTTGGCACAGTCCTTTGCCTGCCCGATGTACTGTGGACTTGCAGGTAGAGCTGCTGGTCACGTCGGACGCAGGGCTCATCGTGGGTCCATCTTTCTGGCTTTAGCAACTGTCCCTGAAGGTAGTCACGTGATTTCTCCCTTGTTTTGACAGCTAAGCATTTTCTTCAAGCAAAATGAAATCCAAATATAAATGTAGTATGTAACATAGGAAAGGTTCTCTGTCAAATTTAACATAGTGGACTTTTTTCTTTTCATTTTTGATGTAGGAAAATTTTCCATATAACAAGTAGATTTTGGATATTATAAAATACCTCTTAAAAATTACATTAATATACTTCCTGGTTGGAATGTACTTAATTTAGTAATTAAGTGCACCATTGTTTTTGCTGTTTTTCTACCAGAAAGTAATATTTTAACCTTTTTAAGAACTTCAGTGTTCCATTTTTTCTAGTCTGTTGATGCTTCATTTTAATGAAACTGGGCAGTTTCTCTGCTACCTGGCAGGCACTGTGACTTCCTCCTGGTGTAACGGATTTGCCAGCCACGTGGTTCTGGACTGGCACCTTATGTTTAGGAAGCGCGCCTTGGCGGCTCTCCAAAGGGGGGCCAAGCCCACCTGCCCACCGGAAAATGGCCCTCTGCCCTGTGCTTCTTTAAAGCCTCTGCTGCTGTCAGCCGAGGTGACTGTAAGCCAGAAAGGCTTGCCAAACCAATCTTGTTGGCATGTTTTGGAGTATTAACTTTTGACTTAACTGTACAAGGCGATGAGTAAATTCTTAGGGAAATGATAGACTTACTGGGAAGGAGCCTGGTAAACTAGCTGACCTGATGAATAATGAAACACATTCTTCAACATTTCTCAGTGCACCTTGTACTGTGCTTCACTTAAAATGTGTTTTTTGTTTTGGAAACATGCAATGACAACAAAAAATAATGCATGTTCACTTAAGTTACCTTGGTCTGGATACTGCTATTCAATTAAAAACTTAAAAAATATTAAACATGGAAGCAAATGCTTAGCTTTTGTGCATCCATTCATCAGACTGTCTTATGTTACTCTTGTTTAACAATCTATTTCAGGTGGAGTTTATCCAGAAATTTCCCCAAAAGCAGCAGAAAACCTGCCTGTGTGGCAGTGCATTTCCTTCCAGGCGCTACCTGCTGAGCTGAGGCAGCAGACTGCCCGCGAGGTCGCGGGGCTGGGCACTGCGCAGTGCCAGAAGTGGCTGGGCGGCACCCGCCTTGGGGGAGCTCGACTCTCTGGTAAGCAGTGAGTTCGGCTGGCTTGATTCATTTCGTAGCTGTCGACTGAACCCTGTTTTAGAAACTGGGGTGGGTTATAATGGGATGGGCAGGGAGGGCTTCTGCCCTCAGGGGAGCACCTCGCACCATTTCTGGATGTCTGTATTGTGAAAGGGCCTGAGAAACATACTGTGATCTTGACTGATGTGAATTGCATTGGGGGGTGTGTCTGAAGCGTAGGGCGCATTGGAGCATGGGAGCCCACCATGAAACACTTTGTAGTATTTCTGCTGACACTTCTCTGGGCTGGGCACACGATTCTGTTTGGCGAACGACAACCCCCATTTCATGCAGCCTTGGTCTGAGTCTTTACCTTTCTATTTGGAACACTTCCTCGTAAAACGATGGAAAAAAAAATTCATCTGTAAGAAAAAAATGATTTTGAAAAATTGAGTATAGTACATGTAGTTGAATTTTCCAGTTTGGTGGTTTTTTGCTCATTTATTCAAACATTTTAAGTGATTTTATGTGTCAAGCTCTGTTCTAGGGATTGGAGGTTATCAGGGAACGAAGCAAACAAAAATTCTTACTCATACATTCTAGCTTAGCTAGACAGTAAAATAATAAATATGTATATCATTTTGTGGTAAGTGGAGAAAAGCAAGGATTGGGACAGGATACTCAAGAGGGTTTGGGGACCTATTTGTAATTTTAAATTACAACTTCACAGTCTTCTCAGGCCTTATATTTCCATATGGAGTGTCAGTGTTCTGATTGTCTGTATGTCATTTGACACTAATTATCAAGATAATTTAAAACATTGACACGTATCCAAGGAAATAAAAGTATTTATGTGCCTTTATTTTGAGAAAACTATTGAATGCCCAGTTAGGAATAGGTTAGGTGGTTCAGGTTTTACATTTATTGTGCACTCATTTTTATAGTAAACATAAAACACCTTCTAAGTAAAAGAAAAACACCTATTTTCTAAAATTGAATAAGGCTTTGATCTACCACCAAAATTTTAGTTCGGCAGGTCATTTAAGATGTTTATTTTTAAAAGGAAATAGGTAAACCATAAATAACAAAGCTGATGGTCATTACAGAAAATTGTGGTTGTTGACTTATAATGGATTAAAAGCTTTGTGACTGAGCACTGCTTTGCATCTGGCTTTGCTTCACTCCCACCACCCAGCCAGATTCATCCCGGCCAGAGAGAGGATTTGGTATATAGACAAGAGCGAATCCAGTGTAGTACTTAAGTACTGTATCTGCTTATTGAATGCAGTTAAGGAATCGTAAAGATTAATTATAAAACAACAGTAAAAATTTAGTAACTTAGATAGCTAGGTGCATAGTATGAACAAATTTTTAGTTGATGAATATAAATAAAAATTTAGCTTGACCGTACTGACCGTTTGTATCAAATCTATTTATTAAAATACAGTGCTGTTTTCATTTTGTTACTAAATTTTCCTGTTAAAAAAAAAGTTTGTTTAGAAAAATGAAGCACAATTCTTTATTAAGGAAAATTATTTGTAATAAAATACACTTAAAGAAATAGGTGAAAAGATGGTTTTGGGTCTTAAGAATATAATTCTATAAGGTTTTCACGAAGACTCATAAGTAACACACAGTGTCTAGGTGACTGGGCCACCAGCTCTTGCAGGCGCATTTCTCAGCCCAGGTCCTTTCCCTGCCTCTCTCTCCTCTTAGAACACAGGGCTCTCCGCTTTGCTGGCTGTGTGTCATTCTGCTCGTGAAGCCCTGGATATTGGACAGCAGGCTGCAGTTATGGAAGCTGGGAGTCAACTCGGGGCTTTTCTGAACACTAACCTGGTAAGGAAAGCAACTAACTCATCATTTCCCTGAAAGAACAAATAAAATACTCAGGGAAGAGCATGGTACTGAAATTTTCCTATGACAGGTATCTCATTTGTGAGGTGCTGGTAGCACCTGTGCATAGAACTTAAAACGTGGTAGTACGACTGCAGCCGGTCTTCGTAAGACTGTGATAGGATTATGTTGGTAAAACTAGGAAACCTGGTGAGGGCAGTGACAGTCCCTGGGCTGTTTTCCTAACCAGTTGGGCCCTTTTTTTTAGTGGCTTCCCTTACCATTTGTTCTCTTCTCTCGGGTTAGTGTAGCCTGTTTTTGTGATTCTGGGGTCTTTTAAAATGCTGTTTGGGCTTAAAGGTAAAGGCAAGTGAACAGATAGGGCTCATTTGTATTCCTCTTCCCCGGCAAAGACAAAGGCCCAGTGATGACTGGGCCAGAATAAGAATGATTGTAGTTTGAAAATGATACGTAGTTTAAAAATCTAAATACGTTGTTTATTTTCTTTGACTAAGTAGAGGTAAATATGTGGCCTCTGGCTGTCCCAGCCAGCCGAAGCTGAAGGCAGCATTCCTTTGGGGGAAGTCGTAGGAAAGGTTTTGTAGGTGTTCACCAGTAAAGTCAGTCAGCGTGGGACCAGAGTGAGGATCCCACGATCCTCACAGAGCATTCGATGATCACCGAGGAGCTCCCTGCTGGTGACAGAGCTTACAGCGTCAGGGAGGAGCACTTACAGAAAGGAGAAATGGAATTTTAAGATGACTCAGGAATAGAGAAGCTTTTCAGTGGAGGACGAAAGTCATCAGATCTCCATTGAGTTACTTGGGTTGGAATTGCAGCTCTGCTTTTCCCTAGCCATGACCTTGAGCAGATAGCGTAACCTCTCTGCCTTTTTACTAGTAAGTGAGGCTGTAACCGTATCGCCCTCATAGATTGGTCAGGTGTAAGTGAGGTAAATGTAAAGCACCCAGGTATGTAAGAAATGCTCATTAAAAGGCTGCTATTCACATGTAATGAACATTTCCACCACTATTATTTTGTCTCATTTAAGGTCGCGGGTCAGCCTTGTGTGCAGCAGGCGCTCAGCCTTTTGCTTCCACTGCTGGGATCGTTCATTCAGACTCTAGACCCTCAGTTGATCAGTCAGGTAAGACTTGCTGCCTTGTCGAGGAAGTTCTTAAACTGACGTAACTGAAGATGACTTTCTAGAAAGTCCTTTTAAAGGCGTACGGTCCAGCTGGCTTGTCACGCTGTCGTTGGTGCACGCAGCAGCGCGTCAGGGCGTGCTCATCCCGCGGTTCGGTTTCCCTTCCTTCCTCGTACTGTTGTGAGCTCAGCCTTGGCCTGTGCTGCCCAGACCGCTGCCCGGGGCTGGCAGTCAGAGCTCTGTGAGGGCCGCCCCGGGAGGGGGCTGTGACCAGCCTGGACCCCGGGGAGTCCTTGTGTCTCTCTGAAGAAACACGACTGTGAAGGAAGAGACAGAACCAGGGTCACTGTCCAGGGAGCCTGTGGTGTGGCCTCCGTCATGCCCCACTTTTGGAAGTTTTGGGCTGATGGGGAGAGAAAAGGGAAGAGGGCTTCATCTTATCTAGAGTGGTTTAGAGGCTTCGGAAGGAGTCCGGACTGGACGACTGATGCCCCAGGTCAGGAATTGGCTCACGTTTAGGCTAATCAGAAAGAGCGAAAGGAAGAAAACAGGATAAAGCTAAACCTCTAAACCTCGCTGTTCAGGAGGGGGCGGTGGAGAGTGAGCCCGCAGTGGTGCTAGTTCAGGCTCAGTGCATGGGAAACAGGACAGTGACAGACATGTGTGAATTACGTTTTTAAAACTAGCATACGTGTAACATGGATTACTAGATTATGAGAATACGGTCAGATAATTGACTCAAATTACATTGATTGCAACAGCTTGAATTTGTTGATTCTGAAGGTTCTAATATTCTTTTTGAAACATTAGATACCGATAGTTCATTAAGCATTGCTTCCTTTGCGGAAGCCTTTACCTCATCTGGGGTTGGCAAACTGGCCTCTGGCCTAGATTCATCCTGCCTGCTTTCAACCCAAGAGCTAAGGATGATTTTGACATTTTTAAAGGTTTGGAAAGTAAGATTTAAGAAAAGAAAAAAATACGCAGTAGGAAACACGTTGCCTGCAAAGCCTAAAATATTTACCATCTGGCCCTTCACAGAAGTTTGCCAGTCCCTGCTAATGATAATGAACTTCTGTCACTAGAGTTTAAAATACAAAACAATTTTTAAAAATCTGAAAGAAGAGCAGTGGCAGAGTTTTCAGGAACAGCTCAAGGTTTTCACACAGTGGCTGGTGGGAGATCACTAACGATCGACTCAGCCCCCACCCGAGACCCTGAGGCTGTGCTGGGTTTTGCCTTCTTCTGCTCCGCGGCCCCATCAACACCCTAGGCAGGTGTCGCGTCTCTGCCACCATCATAACCGCACTCTGGCCTCTGCCCCTCAGCTCGTGGCTCTGCAGGCCTCGCTGCTGCAGTTGGAGCCCCCTGACCACGTGCGCTTGGCGGTGCTGGATTTTGTCTCCTCACTAGGAAGATGTCTCTTATCTCAAGCTCTCCAGGTAATAACTCTTAATTCTGTCGTTCCTGTTAACAAAATCATTAGTAATTGATGGAGTTTAAGGGGTGGTTAGGTTTTTTAACTTCTGGAATTCTGTGGAGTGTTGACCATGAAAGTTGGCAGGGGGGATCCGGGGGGTGGAATTATTTTGTGAAGAGAGGGTGACTTTGTGTTGTTTTCTTTTAGAAAAATAAATGTTCACATATGTAGAGTTGGCTGGAGTCCGATTCCAGCTGGGCCCTAGCACACGACGTTCCTGGGGAAGAAACACATAGTTACGTCTTCTAAGGACCAGTGTATGAGGAAATTGGGTCATTTACTGAAGTTCTCTTGATTTTTGTGTCCATGCAAGGGAGCCCAATTGTTTTTAAAGACAATATTTTTGAAAGTGTTACCAAGTACATCTAGCTGACCGGTAGGTGTTTGCAGTCACACCCCAAGGCCTGGCACGCACCGCGGCCGTGCAAAGCCATGCTCCCCTTCCTGGCTCTGCTACTGCGTCAGAGGCCCACAGTTCTAGATGGGGGGCTGTCCTCACCTCCAAGGGAGAGACAAGTAAAAGCTCACTGGTGAGGACCTTAGTGTGTGCTTGGAGCAAAACCACAGTGGACATCAGCTCAGTATTGATGAGGAAAATCTTTGAAAGCAAATATTCCTGGTTCGTTTCCCCGAGGACTTCCTTGTTTATAGGTAAACGACCAGCATTTGCCTTGTCACGTGAGGTTATGTTCACGAGATGAGTGGGGTCATTGATAGGTGGTGAGCACTGTAGACGGATGTGTAGCGTGGGAGACTGTGTGCATACCTGGGTGCAGTTTTCAGCGGGATGAGGGTCAGTGGAGCCCTCACCAAGGTGACCTGAGAGCAGAGACCTGAATCGAGGGGGTGAGCCAGGCAGGTGTCTGGGAAGCCGGCTCAGGGCCTCTGCGATGGGGAACCCCCGCCTCCCGTGTTGGGGGTTTGTCGGTGTAGCTCAGAGGTCGTGGGGCTCGAGGCTGACATAAGGACTTTGGTTTTTAGTCTGCGGCAAGTGGAAGGATTTGAGAGCAAAGGAGCAACGTGACTTAATGCTGTGATACACGTTCACTGGGACAGAATTACGGAAACTTGACATCAGGCATGTTCAATGTACTCTACTTGGTTCTCTTTTTAGGATGAAATCCTGCCCGGCCTGTCGCGCATGTTCACCCTGCTGCTGGCCGACAGGAACTGGCTGCTGGAGCACCACGCCGTGGAGGCCTTCACTCGCTTTGCCGAGGTTCGAGCAGTCTGCCAGTGACCTTCAGAACATTTCAACGTGTCCGATGTTCCAAACGTGCAGGAATTTTTACTGAGCTGCTTTTGTACCTTACTTAAGTTTCTGCTGGAGGAACGATCACCAATCTGAGTGAGGCGTAGAGAAACGAAATAACTAAGGTCTTATGGGTGGTGACACTGAACACATGCTCACACCAGGTCCGCAGACTCGGGCAGGCCCCCAGACGCTATTTCGGGGTTGGGTGAACAAGCATGTGCGTTGGCTCTGTGGAGCAGGGGGCCCTGCCGTGGGCTCCTGCTTCCTGCCCACCCTTTGCTGCGCAGTCACGTGGTTGTCATCGTCAGGGGACCCAGAGGCCTTGGGCTGAGGGGCGGTGCGGCCCAATCTCAGGCGCCTGGAAGGACTTGAGCTAACCGTGTCCTGGGTGTCCTCTGGCCCTGAGTGTTTTCTTTCAAGATGCATTTTTGATTAAGGGAGCCCTTAAAACATCTAGTGTTTTTGCAAGTTGTTGAAACTAATTAAAATTGGTCTTACCAATTTTTCAATAGGGAACGAATCATGATGCGATAGTCCCACAGTGTCTCAGATCTGAAGAAATGAAGAACAAAGTTGTATCCTTTCTGGAGAAGGTATTTATTCGTGTTACTTTTTTGAAATTGTATAGTCGCCACCAAGTCAAATATCTTCTAAGCTTAAATATTTTTTAAGGGTTCAGGACAGTGGTGACACATGTGCAGCTAGGATATTGGAAGTCACAGAAGTTTATACTTGGAGTTACTCTGAGTATAGTTCGGGATACTGTAGGGTTGACAGATCCCTAAACTATGAGTCGGAGTAATTGGATTTGCACGTGGAGCAGTAGGCCTCCCACTGTATTTAGATATAATTTGGGCTTGGCTTCTCTGTGCTGAGACCAAGACCTGCTTTGCTAAACTGTGCCACTTTTAAAGCTGTGCATCTAGAACCAAAGGGCTCTGTTTGCTTACCTGGAAACTCAGAAGGGGACAGTGTTGCGATGTAGGTCAAGGGTTAACTGAAGCACTAACAGAACAGTTAAACCACAAATTTAGAACACCAGGAGAAGGTATATCCCACCTTCCACAATCTGCATTCTTCACAGGTGAGGGCAGAACAGTGTGACACTCTGCATTTAGACTCACTTGGGCTCGTGTGTTTTCTGAAAGTGACACCATTTGGTCCTGTAGAGGAGGATGCTGACGTTTGCTTGTCTGTCGTCATCTCCGGCAGACGGGGCTTGTGCATGAGACTGCAGCCGCCAGAGCAGAGCGTGCGAAGCGGGAGAAAGGGCTGTTCTGGGCGTCGTCCGCCCGCGCGCCGTCGGGAGCAGCCGAGCGGCCCCCTCTGCAGGTACGAACTGCCTTAAATAGAGCTAGATGGCCTCTGCTTTATGGTAGCTGCTCTTTTAAACATCACATTTCTCCCTCAAAGGTTATGCACACACGTACAGCAGAGGTGGGACAACGAAAGAGTGAAGTTCTAAACAGACTACACTCACTGTTCCTTTCCATCACTTGCAGTAACTCTGGGGACAGCTGTGTCTAGACACTACACGTGCAGCAGTTTATGACCCACAGAAGGCTCGTTCATCAGACCAGCCTCTAATTTGTAGCAATGTCTAGAAATCACATCTACTTATTAAAAGGCAGAAAAATCCAACATCACCCAGGATACCGAAAAGCTTGTTTTCAGCCCTGAGCGTATTTGGAATCATAATGCGTAAGGGGAGCAATTTCCTCCTAGTAAGCCTGTTACAGCTCTTAAGGAAATTAATTTAAATGTTACTTGTTTTCAGGACATGTAACTGTTATGCCTGAAACCTCTCAAGTTAAATATTTTATGTGAGTAGGGCGTCCTCCAGAACCTGTTATGGCCGTCCTTCGGAGGACTGGTTACCTGCCAGGCGTGCCCTGTCCCTCCTCCCTGCAGTGTGGCGATGCTGCAAAGCCTGGCTGTTCACTCACCTGGCTCCAATAGTGTCTGAAAGCCACAGCTCTCAGCAGTTAGAAACTTAGTACTGAAAATGAAGCATTTAGGAAAATCCATACTTGGGGCTTTTTGTAAGGACATATTAGATGTCTATAAAGAATACTCATGCACATTACTGGGCGAGACACCCTTAGAAGAATGCCTTGTTTTTCTAGATTGTGGGGCTAGAGGGGCAAACCAATGGCTAAAGTTTGCATGTACCAGTTTTTTAGTTTCAGAATGTTCTATAAGCTTCGCTATAGTCCAGAAGGAAAGTTCTCTGTCCTTTTGAGAGTGGGTGCTATGGCACGACTCACCCCACGTTTTTCTTTGCCAGCCGTACGCAAAGAGAGCCCGCCTGGGCAGTCCCTTGGGAGAGGAGTACGGGGCAGCGCTGCAGGCCACGGTGGGGGCCCTGGACGCACTCGAGTCACTGCTGTGCCGGGCTCCCGCTCCTCACGGGCTCCTCTCGGAACTGGAGATGCTTCACGGAAGGATCGATGAGCTAAAACGCCGTGTTCTCTAGGGTGAACCTCGAATGGACCACAGTGTCAGAGTTGGGTATGACTATCATTCTACATTTCGTAAATGAAAATATTGTAATTATGTCAATAGTTTTTCTAACACATAAAACAACTTTTATAAAGTTGAATCTAGTGAAAATAGTCTTTATTGGATATTTAAAGAATAGGATTATGGGGCTACTTCTCCTTAAGCACTTTGGTAGGTACAACGTAACATGAGTGGAACAACCAGACGCTGCCCCACTGCCCGGGGCCATTCACTCAGCACACCTGTAAACATAAATAAGCTGCCTAAGGAAACCTTAGCCAATTTAAAACCATTTGTATACTTCATAGCAAATTTTTTTGTAGGTTGTATTTTACAATAGAGCTAACTCTTTCTCTTCTCACTGTTCAAGAAATAGCACAAAATTAAGCTAATCAGCTTGAACTTTTGTTATTTATTTTCTTTACTTCCAGGATTATCCTGGGAAAAAAGTGGCCAAGCCCACCTTTCCACAGCACTTGCTCGTCACAGAAACTGGCCTTGGTCAAAGGCACACGGGCTCCTCCCCTGAGCGCCTCCGCCCGGGCCTCTTGCCATTGGCACAGACCGGGAAGCAGCTCCTGGCAGGAGAACAGGATGCTTGCGGGTTTTCCTGTCTGCAGAGCCTGCTCTGAGGTATTAGTTTGAGTTTTTTAAAAAGGAATCTTTTTTCCTAAAGTTGAACTCACAGCCGCCGTCACCAGCTGTTGTCCTCCCAGCTCAGCTCCCCTTCGTCACCCCAGCCTCCAGCTTCTGCCTGTAACGAGACACAGCAAAGCCAGGGCGGCTGCTGACAAACCGTCTGCACACGTGCAGGGGGCCACCCCGTGTCTTCCGCTGTCAGAACACGGCTGCCTCGTGCTAGTAAGACTCCTTACTGCGCCATGAAGCGGGAACACGGGGCGGGGCGGGGGCATGGAAGATGACCTTGACACCTCATTCTTGGCTTAGCCCCTTTTCCAAGTAAAAAGGTGATTAAGTGGTCCAGGGAACGCTTATTAGCCTGAGCATTTTTCTGGGGAAAAAAAGATAAGAGAACGGCTTTTCTTTCACTCTGTGTCCCCGTGGCCACATCAACCCGCCGTGCACGTTAGTCTGTCCTTCCCCTGGTGGGAGAATGGCACGGGGTGCGCTGTGGAGGGGCCCGCGTGCCTGGCACCCGCGAGGGGAACGTACCTCCGCAGTCTCGGCCGCGGCGAATTTCGAGGAGAACTGCAGCGCTGGCGAGACGCCGTCCTCGCTGCCGCCCGTCCCTTGCGTCCTCAGAGCAGGCGAAACGACAAAGGCAGCTGAAGGCTTAATTTCTGGGGTCATGTCAGCAAACCAGTCCAACTCGGCGTCCTGGACTGGCTTCTTTTTCACCTGGATGGTAAACTCTTCCCCTAGACCAAGTTCTGATGGGTCCTTAAGGCGCCTTTCTCGTGACACCTGTGGCTTGGTTTGGTCTGAGTCCTCCAGGCTTGGTGTGGGGCTGGTCCTCTGGGGTCGGCTTGATTCCAAAGGCTTGAGCTCCTCCCCGGAGGTGACTGTGGTAGTGACACCACCTCTCGGGTCCTTTTTGGTACCTAAGCTGCTGGGTGACTTCTCGGCTGACAGCTCCAAGTCGGGGAGAGGGGCCCCGGCAGCATCGGGGGCTTCTGGAGGCCTGACCTGGGCAGTGGCGGTTCTGTCCCCGGGGTCCTCAGGCTCGCTCCAGTCAGGCCACTCCTCAGACGTGTTGGGACTTGACGGGAAGTTTGCACCGTGTCCTGAGGTACTGTTCACATCTGAAATTCCATTCATGGAAAACTTAAGAAAACTGATCCCCTGTGGGGATGTGTGCAAGGGTGCACTGGGGCAGGGCACCACTAAAGGAACACAGACAGCTGATTTCTCAGGCGTCTCCTTGCAAACTAAACTGCAAAAGCACCCATTAGCGCGCCCTTTAACAGCCACGTCCAAACGTAATTGCTGACTGGCGTGACTGTCTGTAAACACACACAGACATGTTTAAGGCAGGCAGGGTGACCCCCGCCACGTTCATTATGTTTCGTGTGCTCGGGTGAGTTTGCCTAACTCAGCGCAGCTTCGCTTCACAGATGTTCCCCAGCATGCTCTGGGTACCCAGAAGCCTGTGCCACACACGTCCTAGCATCCTCCACAACTCTGATACAGTTTGGAAAGTGCGGCACTAAGGCCTCAAAAGTCCCAGAACAAAGGATCTGGGGCAAAAAAGGATTCAAACGTCACCTACTTTTCTCCTAGTTCTGAAGAGGGCGTCAGTGTACACCTGCAGTCCAGGAAAAATGATGAGGCCCAGCTGACCACATCATTGCAAAGAGACGTCGGTCTGTGTTCCTGAAGTTCCCCTTTCGGAATTTAAACTCCGGAAAACCGTCCCGGTGTTCCTACCTGCCTGGACAGGGGCGCTGCAGTCCCGCTGCGTGTGCTGCTGACTGCGGGTGGGAGCACCACCGGGTGAGAAGCCCTTAGGGGGCAGGCTGGGGGACCTCTGCCCGTGCTGGCTGCAGACGACGTGCCTGGGGGAGTCTGAAGGGAAGAAAAGTCCAGAGAATGAAAGGGATGGTCAGCGCCTCTGCTCTCACACACGTCGGTGAGCAACGGTTAAGGGACATGCGTGTGTTTAACATCTAGCGACGGGATGGATGACCTGTCCTAGAGGCACTTAGGGACAGCACTCGGTGGTGCAGTAGGAGGGAGTCAAGTGTCAGGTGAGGAGCTGGGTTAGGTACAGCCTTAACGCACTGAGTAAGGACAATGACAGCCTTTAAAGACAGTGGTGATCCAAACCAGAAAATTCCTATTCAAGAGTGGGCATTGCTGAAAGAATTCAATCAGAATTTCGGGAAAATACTTCCTGCCTTAAATAAGAAGGTGAGGGCACTGTGAGAGAGAACACTCCTCACAGGCCCTCGCCGAATCCTTCCACCACCCTCCCTGCTGAAGTCCTCCCTCAGCCTGCCGTGTCCCCCTCTCGCCTGTCTCTCCCACCGCTCACGCAGCCTTATTTCCCTCCGGTGGCAAGACACCTCAACGCTGGCCCTTACTTGTGATGCCTGACCTTATGTGTAAACTGCAAAAAGAACAGAAGGGAACATGTCAGAGTGCCTCCTTCACACGTGTCCCTGGGGAGGGCCAGCCCTGGTGCCCACTGCAGGCTGCTGCGCGGCTCACCCTGTCTCCAGGGAAATCGCTTAGTAAACATTCACCTGCGGCCGCTTCGGTGCCTTTTCAGGGTCTCAGGATACAGAGCAACCAAGAGGGACAGGATGTAAAATGTCTAGCACTGGAGAACTCCATCCAATAAATAAAACCAGTGTTCTGAAGAGTGAGAGGACCTTAGCTAATTCGACATGCAAATCTGTCCCCAAGACTGACCTGACCCCTAAGCCTTATCTCAAAATTACACGCAAACTCCTCCCCGCCAGGATCCCTCTGGTGTGAAACGTGAGTACGTTCACTCGCTGGCTGGTGACACACTTCACCCAGCTGAGTGTGTATACTTGCTCACAGTGAAGAGGGGCAGCTTCAGTGTCACCTCTTCACGCTTCTTGGAACCACATGACACTGGTGTCACTGGCACCAAGGACAAGCTGAACTCCTTCAAAACTTCTGGAAGCCAGTGTTGCTTTAAAAATCTCTTGGCATCAAATAGAAAAGTGTATGTGATGGTTCTTGTGCTGCCCCTCTGCTGTCACTGACGTCAGTGACATCAGTGCTGGAGATGCCACGCCCTCAGCGCCGACCTAGTCAGGCTCGTGCAGATGCGCAGAAAGGCGACGTACTGATCAGAATTCTTTACCCTTGACTTCTAAAGTCCCAAAATCACTGTCTCCAGGTAACATCCAAAGGGAACAGACCAGAAACAAGGATTTAAGGTACCTAAAAATCAGTAGCTTTTCACCAATAAAATCATCTTAAACAGCTAGTGGTGTTAGAACTGTTACAGCTTTTTGGAAAACTGACAATATCTGTAAAAATCTGAAGTACATTCTTTTGCCCAGTAAGTCTACTTCTGGGACTTTATCCTATAGCAATAAAACCCACACTACATAGAGGTACGTGTATAAGGCCGTCTCCTGCAGCAGTGTGCAGTGTAGTGGGTGAACATCCAGAGATGGGTGTAACATCCATCGACAGGGAAACCACTGAATGAATTACATTCAGTGCAATGAAGCAGCCGTCGGAACGGCGAGCAAGGCGTGTGTGCTGGACCCTGGTCCCCAGTGAGCTGCTGCACAGCTGTGCACGCTGTTTTTCTCACGTTTAAAGAAGCTACACGTGTATGAGTACGCATCTGTCCTTCTGAGGGCTTAGAGAAAGGGGTGAAAGCGTCCTCACTAAACTACCAACATCAGCTACCTGCCCCCCAGGAGTCAGGAGGGGAGCCACCAAGTCTCCCCCCCGTATGTCTCTGTGCCATTTGACTGAATGAAACCCATGACTCGTACGATGTTAAAAAGCTAATAAAACAGCAACAGCACTCACAAAAAGCTGGACATTTGAAAGCCTTACCTTCTGGCGAGAGGTCGGCGGTTTTCGTGAAACTCGGGGCCGTGCGCTTGAAGATCTTGGCTCTCTCTCCTCCCACCACCACCTCTGGGCCCAGGAGAGACACCAGCACCGCTAGGCTGTGGAGCGTGACCGCCACGATGGAGCCGCTGGTGTCACGCAGGCCCAGCAACACCTAGGAGCACGCGGGCGGCGGGTGAGCGTGGACAGCCACACCGCCTGCCTCCCCCGCGCCGCCACGCGCGGACGCGCGACCCGGGCTGCCTGCTCGGGTCACCTGCGCTTCTCAGGTGCACGTTCTAGAGCAGCTCTCGAGCACCAGTGTTTCCCCTCCTGACCCACCGGACTGGACTGACGCTTTTCCAAAAATACAGTATGGTGACTCCAGGTCAAGATGGCAGGGAAGGCACACACTGTGCTCGCCCCTCCCCATGGCCACACAAGAATTACAACTAAATTCCAGAACAGCCATCACTGAGAACCCAGAAGTCCTGTGACTAAGGATGAACAGAAGCCGCCCAGAGATGGTGGGAGGGGCGGAGACACTGAACAGGCAGGAGGCAGGGCCCACACCCAGGCGCGGCGGTGAGGGACTTCCGTGGAGGTGCCCGCTGAGGAGTGCGTCCCATCCCCACACCAGGCTCCTCAGCCCAGGGTGCCAGTGCCCAGAAATGGAGTCCTCACGAGACCTGGCTGAGAGAGCACCAAACCTGACCTCTACTGACCTCTCCCTTAACCTAGCTGCACCACAGTTCCCGCCCTGGTGATTCCGACACCCCACCTGCCCAAATACAGGCCCTGCTGAGCCTCTCCAGCAGCTCCTCCCATGAGCGGCCTGTCAGCTCACACTGCTCTCTTTCCAAAGTCTTAAAGATCCGCGAACCCAAACGAGCAGTGGCTGGCCGTGGCGCGCCTTGCACCTCTTGCTAAGCAGCTGCAAGTCTGGCACAAGCAGTGACCAATCTCAACCTGCACTGTGAATTCCCATCAGGTGGCCCTACGCCTGGCAAACGCCGTAGCCAGTGCTGGCCTGGAACGCAGCCTCAACTAAGGGCCGCAAGTCCAGCACAGGTGGCGGCTGGCCTCGGCTCGAAGAGTGGTGCCCACTGAGAGTCTGAAGATCGGTGACGGTCAGTGCAGCAGCAGCTGGCCTCAGTTCACAGCATGGCCTCCCCCCAGCAGGACCTCCCAGCACAAGTGGCAGCCATGTGCCAATCACTGCATAGCTCCTACCGGGTGATCCTGGGCCAGACGCAGGAAGCAGCAGGTCCTGACCTACCTGAGCCCCTCCCAAGTCTCCAGAACCAACATACCCAGTGGCTGGCATCAGACCACGCTGGAGCACGACCCAACCAGCTCCATGAACGATTCCCCCAGAATGTGGACTTGGCTGGCATGAGAGTCCCCCTAAAGCGGATTCTGCTCCATGGGGTCAGCCCTCCCACAACAGCTTGTCCTCTATAGTCACGGCCAGTCCTCACAGTGTCAGCCTGAGAGTCAATCCCAGCCACTCCTATGCCAACGGTAATTAAGACTCAGCTATAACAGGAGGGCACACAGGCCCCGCAAAAGGGACCCCCCCTGAAGCACCCAGTTCAGGTGACCAGGGAGGTAGCATCACTGGGCCCCACAGGACACTTACTATGTAAGGTCAGCAAGCCAAGACTGGAAGACGTACCTGGTCTAAAGGAACAAACAGGGAGCTGGCCGAAGTGAGGACACAAACGTGTCCCAAATGAAAGGACAGGACAAAACTCTAGAAGAACTAAGCAAAATTAAGACAAGCGATCTACCACATCGAGTTCAAAACATCGTTACAAGGACAGTCAATGAACTTGGGGGAGAAACAGTGAACTCAGAACTCCCACAAAGACAGCAACTACAAAAAAGCACCATTCCAAAATGAGGAAAACGACATTGGAAACAAAGGGCACATTAGAATCAACAACAGATCAGAGGAAGCAGAGGATCAGATGAACAACTGAGAAGGCAATGTGGCAGAAAACGCCCAATAGGAACAGCCAAAATTTTTTTTAATTTTTAAAAATTTTTAAAAATTAAAAAAATTTTTAGGGGGCCTCTGGGACAACATCAAGCATACCAACATTTGCATCATAAGGGTACCGGAAGAAGAGAGCGAAAGGGATTGAGGACCTATTTGAAGAAACAGTGACCAAAAACATTCCTAACCCAGCAAAAGAAACAGACACACAAGACCAGGAAGCTCAGAGAGTTTCAAACGAGATGACCCCAAAAGGCCCACACTGAGACACATCATCATGAAAAAGTCAAAGGGTAAAGACAAAGCAAGAATCTTAAAAGGAGTAAGAGAAAAACAGTTAATTATCTGTGAGATCGCTCCCATAAAACTGATTTATCAGCAGAAACTTGGCAAGCCAGAAGGAATTGGCAGGAAATATTCAAAGTGACAAAAAGCAAGGATCTCTAATCAAGACTACTCTACTCAGCAAGGCCGTCTCCTAGAATCAAAGGAATGATAAAGACCTTCCCAGATGAGAAAAAACTAAAAGAGTTTATCACCACCCAACCACTGTTACCACAACTGTTGAAGGGACTTAAGACCAGAGATATGAATAATATGGCAATAACTACATATCTATCAGCAATTACTTTAACTGCCAGCGGACTAAATGCTCCAATCAAAAGATAGAAGGTAGCTGAATGGATTAAAAAAAAAAAATCCATACTTATTCTGCCTCCAAGAGATCCACTTTAAATCAAAAGACATAGCCTGAAAGCAAAGGAATGGAAACAGATATTTCATGCAAAGAGAAACAAAAAGCTGGGGTAGCAATGCTTGTATCAGACAAAACAGGTATTAAAACAAGGGCTATAACAAGAGACAAAGACATTTCACAGTGATACAGGGAGTCAGTCCTACAAGACAATATAACTCTGAAACATCTACATACCAACGTAGGAGCATCTGAATATATGAAGCAAATGCTGATGGATGTAGACCAACAGTGATGCAGTCAGAGTAGGGGACTTTATACCCCACTGACATCCATGGACAGATCATCCGGACAGAAACTCAACAAGGAGACAGTGGCCTTTAATGACACATTAGACCAGATGGACTTAATGGACATTCTTAGAGCATTTTGCCCCAAAGCAGCAGAATGTGCCGCCTTTTCATGTGCAACAATTCCAACAGAGACCACGGTGGGCCACGAAACATGTCTGCATGGATTTAACAAGACTGAAATCGTACCGAGCTTCCTTTCTAATCACAATGCTATGAAACCAGACATCAATTATCATCAGAAGGAAACTGAAAATCATACAAACACATGGGGGCTAAAAAACATGCTACTAAACAAGAAATGAATTAACAAGGAAATTAAAAGATGGCGGAGACAAGAGAAAATGAAAACACAACCACAAGTCTACGGGACACAGGCAAAGCAGTTCCAGGTGGGACACAGCAATGCAAGCCTGCCTCAGAAGAGCAAGAAAAACCTGTTTAACCTACACAATATCCTCTATGTCCTTAAGGAACTAGAAAAAGAACAGTGCCCAAAGTGAGAAGGAAATACTAAAGATCGGAAATGAAGTACACGAAATAGAGTCCAAAAACCAACCGAAAAGATCAATGAAACCAAGAGCTCGTTCTTAGAAAAGATAAACAAAAAATAACCTAACCTTTAGCCAGACTCGAGACAAGGCCCAAATAAATAAAAGTGACAACCAACGCCATAGAAATACAAAAATAATAAGAAAGTACTATGAACAATTATATGCCAACAAATTGGACAACTGAAAGGAACGGATAAATTTCTAGAGATATAATCTTCCAAGGCTGAATCAGGAATAAAAAATATGAACTGATAACTACTAAAAATTCTGAATGCAAAAATCCTCAACAAAATATTAGCAAATGGAATTCAGCAAAGCGTTAAAAAGATGATAAACCATCATCACGTGGGATTTTTCCTGGTGTGCAAGACTGGGTCAACGACCACAAATCAATTAACACAGAACAGCACATTAACACAATGAAGGATGACACTCCTACGATATATCAAAATAGATGCAGAAAAAGCGTGACAAAATCCAACATTCATTTATGATAAAAACTCAGCAAAGTGGGGACAGAGGGGTCATTCCTCAACACGATAAAGGCCATACGTGACAAACCCACAGCTAACATCATACTCAACGGTGAAAAACAAAGCTTTTTCAAAGATCAGGAACAAGACAAGAATGTCCACTTTCACCAGATTTAATCCACATAGTACTGGAAATCCTAGCCACAGAAATCCAATAAGAAAGTCAAGTAAAAGGCATCCAAATGGGAAAGGAAGGAGTAAAACTCATTCTTTGCAGATGACATACTATATATAGAGAACCCTAAACAGTCCATCTAAAAACTATTAGAATATGTGAATTAATTTGTAAAGTAGCAGGCTACAAAATTAATATTCAAGAATTGGCTGCATTTCACACAACAATAAAAACTATCAGAAAATGAAATAAAACAATCCCAGTTACAATTGCATCAAAAAAGAATAAAATACCTAAGAATAAATTTAACCAAGGAGGTAAAGGACCTGGACTTGGAAAAACTATTAGACACCGAAGAAAGAAACCAAAGGTACAAATAAACGGAAGGCTACGCCGTGCTCACTGACAGGAAGAATTAACAGTCACATGTCCAAACTACCCAAAGCAATGTACATATTCAATCTCTATCAAAATTCCAATAGCATTTTTGAAGAAATAGAATAATCATAAAACTTATACGGAACCATGAAAGACCCAGAACAGCCAACACGATATTGAAAAAGAAAAACCAAGTTGGAGGTATCATGCTACCTGGTATCAAACTACACTACAAGGCTATAGTAATTAAAACAGCATGGTACTGGCATAAAAATAGAGACATGGGACAATGGAACAGAAGAGAGAGCCCTGACATAAACCCATGTTTATATGGTCAATTAATCAATGACAAAGTAGGCAAGAGTATACGATGGGATAACATAGTCTCTTCGATAAATTGCATTGATAAAACTAGACAGATACATCAAAAAAAGAAAAAAGAACTAGACCACTTTCTTATACCATGTACATGAATAAAGTCAAAATTTAAGACCCCCCCAAACCATAAAACTCCTAGAAGAAAACAGGCAGCAAACTCTCTGCCATCACCTTAGTAACAGTTTTTTGGATGTGTCGTCTTGGGTCAGGGAAATAAAAGGAAAAACAAGTAGGACTGTATGAAACCAAAAAAGGTTTTTCACAGCAAAGGAAACCATCAATGAAACAAAAATACAACCTAATGAATGGAGAAAGATATTACCAATAATACATTTCATAAGGGATCAATATCCAAAATACATAAGGAACTCATACAACTTACGCCAAAAAAACCCCCCAAAAAACGCAAACAATCCAATTAAAAAGTGGGCCGATGACCTGAATAGACATTTCTCCAGAGAGGACACAGATGGCGGCCAACAGACATATAAAAATAGGCTCAACACCACCAATCACCAGGGAAATGCAAGTTAAAACCACAATGAGCTACCCCCGCACACCTGTCAGAATGTCTGTCATCAATAAATCAGCAAACGAGTGTAAGCAAGGACGTGGAGAAAAGGCAACTTTTGCGCACTGTTGGTGGGACTGTAAATTGGTACATCCACTGTGGAAAACAATCTGGAGGTTCATCAAACAATTAAAAACAAAACTGCCATATGACTCAGCAATCCCACTTCTGGATTTTTATCCACAGAAAACTGAAACACTAATCTGAAAAGCTATACACCGCTATGTCCATTGCAGTATTATTTACAATACTCAAGATATGGAAGCAACCTAAGCATCCATTGACAGATAAATGGATAAAAAGGCAACACACACATAGAACAGGATATTTCTCAGCCAAAAAAGGAATGAAATCTTGCCACTTGTGACAACATGGACAGATGCAGAGGGTATTATGTAAGGGAAATAAGAGAAATACTGTTTCACTTACATGTGTAATCTAAAAAAACAAAAATAAAACAAAATAAACTCACAGATACAGAGAACATTCTGATGGCTCCCCAATGGGGGCGGGGGGAGGAGGAGGTGAGGAGGATAGGTGGAAGAGAAGAGACTGAGAAGTACAAATTGTCAGTTATAAACACAGGCACAGGGTTGTGAAGTGTCGCGGAAGGAATACAGCCAATAATCATGACTGCGTGGTGTCGATGGGTACCAGGTTTAATGGGGTGATCACTTCCTAAGTTATGTAAATGTCTAATCACTATGTTGCACACCTGAAACTAATATAATTGTATGTTGACTCTAATTGAAAAGATAATCTTTGTCAAAAAAAGAAAGTGTTAATACAGACAGGAAGTAAGCAAGTCGTTTGTAAGTCGCAGGCAGAATTCACAAGGTATATTCAACACCAGCAGGAGGTTTGTGACCCACAGGATGTTACAGAGGGACAGGATGACAGGACAAAGAAGAGTGCTACTGACAGCAGGTGTGGATGCAAAGACAGATGCGGAAGGCCATCACGCCGCCTCTGGGCTGACAGCCATGTAGTCAGACACCAGCCCCCCCCCGTGCGACCTCCACCCGAGAAACAAGGACTCTCTAGCAGCGTAAAAACCAGAATGCGATGGCCGCGCCCTACCCCGCGGGGGACGGCCGGGCCATGTGGCCGTTCTCTGACCTCAGCTCAGGGCCAGTTCCGAGACCTGTGGTGACACCTCTGGTTCAGAGCTGGAGTGCTCTGTCCCTAAGTCCTCAGCACACACCGCCGCACCTGGGGTGACAGTCACTGCTGCAGCGCAGGTGTGGACATGGAGCGCCCTGCTGTGGCACGTGAGGCACCAAAGCCAGCCCCCAGTGCCCCGCACCCCCAACCCACACCCAGCAAGTGGCTGCGACAAGTGGCATTGTCAGTTCTCAACCCATGCCTCAAGAAGGCCACACCGCCACGTCCAGCAGCCCTGAGCAGCCATGAGAGTCTCCACCTCCTCTGCCAGGGAAGCCACGTGGGACTGTCATGAGGGCACAGCGGCCCTGACACACCACGGAGAGGCCCGACCTTCCCAACGTCCCAGCCCAGCCCGTCAGCCACGCCCTCCACGGGGCCAGGGAGCTGTCTAGATACGGCGGCCACGGCAGGGCCCCAGACACCCCGCCTCAGCTGACATGAAGCAGCAGAGGCCCCGAGCTGGGCCCGGCCAACCCAAAGGACCGTGACAATCAATAAAACGGGTGTGGCTCTAGGCACTGGCTTGGGGTGGTTTGCTCCACACCAGCAGATAACGAACACCTACCTTTCTCAGGCCTAGGGCACAGCCCACGATGGCACACAAAACTAAAGTCCCCTGAGGAGGAGCAGGAAGAGTTCTGACTCCTGTCCCTCTAAAGGAGAAATACATCTCCATGACAGACTGAGGGACCATCTTACCACGAGCGATAAAGTCCAGGGTCGAGAAAGCGTGCAACGAAGCCCATAACACTTTGCCACCCCAGGCCATGCTGTGAAGTCCTGAACCACGCTGGGCCCGCCCGGGCTCCTCCCCACGAGCCTGGCCTTCTCTGCCCTGTCAGCCTCTTCAATTTATTGTGCTAACAAGTATAAAAAGGTGCCGGTTTCATCACGTCCGGCTCACGTTACGACCTGAGCATCGTACTGTGATTCTCCCCTACGCACGTGGTAAGTCATTTTGTTCTGTTAACCGTCTTGTGTCAGTTTTACTTATAACGAGCCCACCGAGAGAACTGAAAGGTGGAGTGGGGGACCCTCCCCAGCTCCCCAGCACCACCTGCTAGCTCTGAGGCACAGAACCTGGCCTAACACCAGGTCTTACGATTCTCAAACCGATCTCACAGGAAAACAAATCATCTGAAAGAGACCACGTGACTGACAAAATCCTTTAAAAATTCACGTCCGCCCAAAATGTGACCTGAGGACGAGCTCACACAAGGTTGGAGTGGGCCCCACTGCGTCCCACGACTGGTGTGTGTAGGACAAGGCCGGTGACGACATGCAGAGGTCGGTGACACCACTGATGCCCAGACACGCCGAGGAGGCCGGGGCTGCCGGGAGGCGGGATGGGTGCCTCGCCCTCGAACCAGAGATGAGGTCTCCCCGTCCTGAGCCGCGCAGCCTGCGGCCACCTGGGACATCGGTGACAGGAAACCAACACAAACCTGGGGCCCGAGGGCGGAGCCTGCCGAGGCTGCCGTGAGGCTGAAGACCACGGAGGCGGCGGCCTCAGTCCCTCAGGTCTGATGGTTGCGGACCCCGAGTGTGCTCGTCCCCCCCCCCCCCGCAGAGTGAGCGCACGACCCTCGCCTTCTCTCAGGCGGTGAGTGGAATGGAAACGGGGGGGGGGGGCCTGCCCCCAGCCACGGCCCCGGGCCCCCCGGCTCTGATCCGAGCCCTGCGCCCCGCGCCTGCCCGTCTCTGACCTGCGGCAAGATGACCTTCCGCAGCTGCTCCGGGGTGAAGTGCTCCACGTAGGCCTCCAGGTGCGACAGCAGCACCACGCGCACGTGCTCCTCGTGGACCGCGAACAGCCGCAGCAGCACCGGGATCACGCGCGCCTGGAACAGGGCCGGCGACAGCAGGCCCCGGGGCGCTCCCGCTGCCCCAGGTCGGAGGTGGTGCAGGGGAGAAACAGGAAGTCAGCCTGGGGCGCACACGCGCTCGCGCCCCGAACCCCGTGTGAACCCCCCCCGGGGGCGGCGTCGTCTTCAGTGCGCTGCCCCTTCCTGAAGCTGTTTTAGAACACGCATCACGGCCACTGCACTGCGAGGAACGTGCTCGCTTCAGCAGCATCCTGAATCGATCACTTTCTACGCGTGTGCCTCACAATGCGTCACGAGAATGTCACGCACTAGATGAGACCGACGTGGCAGCTACAGTTTCGGCTGTAAAGCCAGGCGGTGCCAAATGCCACAGGGGGACCTGACGCCGTGGCTATGGGAGTGGGGGCGTCTGGTACACATGACACCCTGCACACGGGCAGACTGACACTCCTGGCGGCTCGGAAGCACACCCCACCCACGTCAACAGAGCCACGGGGTGACAGAACGTTCCTGGCTAAAGAGAACGGCGCCACAGTGGACATCGGAAACTCTCTGCTGCCGAACAGTCGCCTGTCACGCTGCTTCACTGCGCTGAGATTTTGTAAGAAATTCCAAAAGCAGGATTCTCCACCCAACTCGACACAGAGTGACAGTAATGCCATGTTCTCTAACCTGAGGTTAGCGTCTGGAGTCTTAAAAAGTTAGAGGTTTCAACGTAATAACTTTGTGAAATGAGGTTATTTCACATTCAGAAAAAACGGAAGCTCCAAGGAGTAGAGTGATCTCGGTGCTTCTCAGTCTTTCCACTGAACGGATAAACGGGGCGCTCTCGGGGCGCGGGAGGCACAGGCCTCAAAGGCCAGCACATGCCAAGGCTCCCTGTAGACGCAGGTCTCCCCATAAAACTCCACGGGCTTCTCACGCTCTGGGCGTGCACAGGAGCATGCGTGAGACCCCGGCTGACTGCAGTGAGCCCGCACATGCTCCACGTTTGTCCCGTGGGTCCTAGAACTCGGGTTTGGGTCAGTTATCCCATCGGGGGCCAGGAACTTCTATGCTTTTAGACCCGACATAACTACGCCATGTAGTGATCTCTCTCTGCTCAAATACGGACTAGCTACCCCCAAGCGCCTTAATTCCCAGTAGTATTAAAATGGAAATTCACCTTTTTTGGGGCCAAGCAGATGAGGAAGAAAACTCTTAACAGCCACTGGCTCTGCAAACACCAGCTGATTAAGCAGAAGAGGCACCAACCGTGAGGCTATCAACTCCTCCGACAGGCAGCTGACCCTGTCCAGCAGAAACCTGAAGGAAAGGAGGAAGGCCCGGGAGACGGGTAGTGACGCCGGGCCAGCTCGCTGGCACACGTCACATACGAACGGCTGCCTCCCACCTCCACCTGAGTGACGCATTTGAAACGAAGCTAGAAAGATGACCAGGGCGGTCCCAGGTGGTTATGAAAACGCAGGGGGGAGGCCAGCTTGCCAGCACCCACATGACCTCCAGCCCCAGGGGGAAACGTGCTCAGCAGAGGAACCCTGACTAGCAGCACGAGTGCCCTCTTCTCCTCCAAAGTGAAAAGCACAGGATGTTAGATGACCCGCCGTTTCCATAACAAACAGAACACAGGCTTTTGTTACTAAGCTTATCAAACGAAAACTAGGTATGCAAGAGCACTTAGACGCTCAGACAGCAGGTCACAAGGCGACATCTTCACCAATCACCCTGCACGGAGTGGCCACACCCATCCCTACTCACTCCTGCCTCTTTTCTAGGTCCCAGGGCGGTGGGGGCGTCTTGCTGAAGGCCATTCCCACCCAGCCAGGGCCCCAGCCCTCCATCCCTTCCCTTCCCTTCCCGGACAGGCCAGTCCCCAGCACACCTGCAGTGTCAACTGCTCCCTCCGCCCCTCAGCCCGTGAACACACGGATACCTCTGCAGGATGAAGTGGCCAGCCTCGCCTCTGCTGCCTCCTGTCACCCACACCACCCGCCCCTTGCACACAGGGCCAGGCTCACTGCCGAAGCAGCTCTTTCCAAGACCAGGCCACCAGTGGATTCCCGACCAGATGACCAGCTTTTCAGATACTCACTAGCGCTCTGGGGCCACCATACCTCCAGGCACTGCACTGTCTCACCATCAGCCACCCCTCCCGCCACCCCGACACAGCTGGGCGCTCCAGCGCTCTGGTTGGGCCCACTGCCCTCGTCACGCTCCCCACTTTCTCTGGAGAATGTCACCAACTACAACTGATGACCCTAATTAACATTCACCTCAGCCCCATCTGGCCGAATGCCCATGGACATCTCCGTCGACGTCCCAGGGACGTCAGATGAACACTCTGACCGTGGAACTCACCGTTCCCCTGCACACTGGGCCCTCTGCCCCAGCACCCCTGACTCATCAGGTGATGATCACTAAGGCCTCATCGCAACACCCTCCTCTCCGTGCCGCCGCTGCCCACGCGTGGCCTCGCATGTCCTGCCCTGGCCGCAGCCCCGGACGAGCTGAGCCTGAGCCCCCCAGCACGAGCGGCCCCTTCAGGGGAGAACGACTGTCTCGCAGCTGCCCTCACTTTCCGGACGGCGTCCGAGCCGGAGTCCCCACCTTCCAGGTCAGCGCTCCCCACGGCCGCACAACGGTGCCCACCCCACGCCTGTCCTGGTCTTGAGCCTGCCCTGCGGGTGACCTGCTGCTTGTCTCTCCACGCACAAGACACACTGCACGCCACTGTGCTCGTCCTCGCCCCTCCCCCCACCCCTGCAGGTTCCTTCTGCCCACGGACCCTCCCCCTGCCTGAGGCCCTCGCTGGGCTGTCCAGCCCACAGGCCGGCAGAGCGTGACATGGAGGAAGGTGCAGTAAACTGCACTGAGACCCCAAATGTCCACCCAACTTCAAGGCCGCCTGGTGGTCACGTGGGCTTAATGCATGTCACCGCAGTTTAGCGGGTAACGTCTGAACTTACTTAAAGAACTCAGTTTTCTCCTCTTCGCTCTTCAATGTTAAACTTTTCAAGAAATTCACAATTTCTAGAAAATCATTCCTAAATGCCAAACAAAAACATGCAGGACAGCAGGTTAGAGGAGGCATGTCAAACGCTGACGCATAACCAGACACTGGACTGTGAGAGTCGACAAAGCAGCGGTCTCCCGTGCCCCTCAGAAGGTCCTGCTGTCATGAGGTGGCCCAGGAGACGAGCACTGTCAAGGAGCCCACAGGGAATCTGGTGTTCTAGGAGAATCAGGAAGATGTGTGAAGGAAGATGTGTGAAGACACGTGCTTAACCACACACGTGTGCACACATGCTAACAAACTGTGTGCTTTTTCAATCATCATCAGAACCATCCACGTTTTCTGTCGTGACGGGATGTGGTTAAATGGACCATCCTGGGAGAAATGGGAACCATCACAGAACAGCTGATTCTCAAGTCTCTTCCCGGAAGTAAGGTGTTCGAGAGGTTGGGGGTGGAGAGACACGTCTCATTTCTCCAGCCAGGCGGGGAAGGTGGTCAGCTTCCCGCAGGGCCACCAGACAGTCACAGAGGCTGCAGACTGGCCCCGGCCGCAGGGAGAGGACGCTAAGTGTCTCGGCTGCAGTCTAAGGTATGGGTCCCCTGCTGCCGCTCCTACCGGCTTCTCCCCACAACACCTGGATTTCGGAGGGAGGGACCCAGGGTGTTTCTGGCTCTCCTCTCCTGTTAAAATACAATTCTTACTAATGAACTCTTGTCACGCACAGTGATGACAGGATCTATTTACTGTAAAGGACGAGACTTTATAGCAAGGTAAAAAAGTATTGCTATAAATTATCCAAAAGGACATGAAATACCATGGTTAAGACTCCTCCAAGGAAAATATTTTCAACAGTCTTTCAAACAAATGACAAGTAAATCCTTAATAATTACAAGGAACTAAGCCCCTGCCTGTTTACTGCCACCCCGGTCCTGTCCTGGGGGAACCATTCCCCCTCGAGACCGTCAGCTCAGTTTTTCTCAGGCTCTGACTACAAACACGCAGTTTTAGTTGCAAAGTGACATAGGATTGGCTTTGCTAATAAAAGTCATGAGTGTGGAATTAACCTGAGCAGAAGTTCTGCTGTCAGGGAGATAAAAAAAAAAATGAAGGACATATAATTAAAACTAACCTTGAAGAGAGGTTCAAAAACATCTCTGAATCCAGCGACAGTATTAAGTTACATTCTGCCCTCCCTCTAAATCGACTTCTTTGCTCTTCCATCACGTCTTACTAAACAAAGAAAACAATCTTCTGCCTAAGAAAAATAAGCTCATTCCCCAAACCCAACAAAAGAAAATTTCAACAGCAACAAACTGGTATTAGCGGCACAGTGGCAGAAGGGAGAGGCTGAGCTTAACTTTCTCAGTGACCCTGGACGTGAACCACGGGCCCCACCCAGCTCCTTCACCAGAAGCCGGAGTCCAGCTCTGTTTCTAAATCAGCCTTTATGACGATTACGTATTTCTGAAACTTCCTCTCGGGACAGGAACCTGAGAGGCAACCCAGTTCCTCCCTCTATTTCCCACGGGGGTGGGGAGGGGCTCGGCCTCTCCTGACAATCAAGGAAGGGGACTGCTCCACTCAGCGCTGCAAGGGTGCCGGAGAGCAGGCCGGCGTGTCACGCAAGACGCCTCACCTGAAGAAGTCATGGGACAGTAAGGTACGGAGCGCGGGCCGACACTGTGGAACGGGGTTCCGCAGAGCTGCGTGCAAGGTCTGCTTGGAAGGCTGGCCCGAGGGCGGCCGCTGAAACTGAAACCCAGACCCAGTTAGTGTCCAGTGCCTTCCCCTCTCAGGCCGCTACGGCTGCAGACTGACCTGTAAAAGCCCAAACAGACAGAGCCCTGGCTGTCGCCAAACAGCTCCGGCTCCCGCGGCCACACTCCCTGGCAGAGCGGGAGGGCGCCCGGCCACCCGCTGCCGCCTGAGCCCTCGCACCCCAGCGTCCATTTCACTGGCTCGGGCCCAGGTGTGTGGGCCCTGCCGGCCGGGGCCACTCGTCCCCGAACAGAAGTGAGCTGAGAACGGCATTTTGGTCCCCCAAGGGTGGTACGTGGCCTGCCACCGGGCCCAGCGGGGAGGAGGCTGTTCTCCACCCACAGGGCCCCCGCTCCACCCGCATCCTCAAGCACAGAGTCTGGAACAGTCGTGAGCAGCCAGCGGGACGGGGCCTGGGGCTGCTGAGCCCGCCCGAGCCTGGGAGGAGACACTGTGCCAGGGCCGCCCGACGCCTTGCAGCGCCAGGTGGGCCAGCGCCCCGCGCCATGGCAGGGGACACCTGAAGGCTGGGCGCCGGGGGAGGGCAGGCTGTGTGTGCTCAGCAGCCCAGCTTCCGGGGACAAAGCAAGCAAAAGGCAATGAGGTCACATCAAGAAAAAATTCAAAAGGGCTTTGGAAGAACCAAGGAAATGTTAAGCTTGACTTAGAAACCAGTAACGGAGTCTGAGTTTTACTCTCCTCCAGTTATTACGTGCACATCAGCACTAACTTACTGGCTGGTTCAGATCGAGCCTTTAGATGCTCAAAACCAACACCAAATAACAAGGCGACATGTGACACTGGCAGCCGGCGTTCAAGGGGCCTCCTCCTGACGGCGTAACGAGGCAGGCTCAGCAGCCGCGAGGACCTCCCCCTGCCATCAGGGCAGCCCGCCCGGGCCCTGGGTAGGGGACAGGCTCCTGCTCTCAGCAAAGACCGGCGGGACCTGCACGCAGGCGGCGTGGGTGGTCTCCCACTCGGCCTGCGGACGCAGCACGTGACGGCAACTCACCCTGCCCGCTCAGGACAGTGAGCACGCTTTCCACCAGCGTCCCGAACGAATAGGCGTCCCGCGCGTGGCTGTGCGACTCCGGCAGGGCTGTGAACTCTGGGGACTGGAAGCAGGACAGGCGTCAGCGCGCCCCGTCTCTGCGGAGCCCCCCGCTCCGCACTGAGGACGCTTCCGGCCGACAGCGCGGCACCGGCTCACTTATAGGCTCCTAACGTCAGTGCCTTTCAAAAACACGCGTGACGGTGACCGGAGAAAAAACGTGCCGTCATCACTCATCACCGCCAGCACACGCACGGGCGGAAACACACACAGGACGGCAGCGGGCCTCACGGACACCACTGAGCCGGGCTCCCCGAGACGCCCGAGGGCGTCTTCTGTTCCTCTCTCAACATGCTAGGCAGACCCTACCCTGATTTGAAACCCACATTAGCCAAGTGAAAAACGCCGGTGCACACGCGCAGTGCTGCCGTGGATGAACCTGACTCATTTCAAGTCTTAGGTCTATACGTAAGTGCACACTGACAGTTGCATCAGTTTCCTGAAAAGCACACTGAATGTGCCTTTGGGGGTCGGCGGCAGTTTACAGCGGGTACGAGGACACATTCAGAGGGAGCGACTGCTTTCCACTTAGCTGGTGACCTGGCCCTTCCTCGCCAGCACCGACCACCGCTCCCAGCGACCTTGGGGTCCCGTGAGCCAGGGGGAGCGGGGGAAGGCTGGTGCTGCCACCCGGCTCTCCTGCCTTCCAGCGAAGCACAGGGTCACTGGGAAACGGGCAGGAGGCACCGACCTGTCCCCACGGAGGTCCTGCTAGCGCTAGACAATGTCACAGGTGTCTGTACACCAGTGTCATCTGGGTGTTCGGAAGAGGCTCCCGGCTGCGGCGGTGAGGCCTGGTGGAGGCCGTGAGGGCAGAGGGTCGCGGCCTCCGCACTCAGTGAGCACAGGGGCGGCAGAGGCTCCGGTCAGACCCACGAAGCAGCCTCCGCCGCGGGGACGCGTGTCACCTCACCATCTCCTCAGGAGGGATGCATGCCGGGTCCCGTGCTGACTGCAGACTCCTCAGGAACTAGACGGAGACACGAAGGAAAAGAAGCCGCACATGTGTCTGGTGACCAGTCTCTTTCACCGAGTTGCCAATGCAACGGGCAATAATAGGAACAGCGGCCACGAAACCCTCAAACCAATGCGACACGTTAAATTTACCAATTTAAAATCCTCCTAACGGGAACACATGAATACAGTGCCTGACATGGCATGAGGCCCAATGGAAAACAAATAACAGTTTGCTCCCTGCCCTGCAGCTGGTTTACCAGACTCCCTCTGCTGAGAGGCGCCCCCGCGGGACGTCCTGGTGTGGGACCCCGCACAGGGGTCAACAGGGGGAGGCCATCCCTGCATGGAACGGCCTGTCGACCTCCTCCCTGAATCGAGCCCACCTAAGGCTCGCTGCTGCCAGAGAGACGGGACTGAGAACCTCATCAGCTACGAGAAAAACCAACATCCACAGAACAAGCACGTTCTTGCACTGACTCGACCATCTGTCAAGACCTGCATGCCCCGACCGCCACCGAGGGCCCCAGGAACCGGAGCCAAGCGCTGTCAGCCGGTTCCCGGGCCCCCAGCGGGCGCTCGCGGACCCCGCTGTCCTAGGAGCAGCTGTAATGGTAAGTGTGAGACTCTGTCACACCCGGTAAGGCAGGCACGTGACTCCAACATTCAACACTGCGTGGTGTCACCAAGCACAGGGCACTGCAGGAGCAGAGCGGGCAGTTAATTAAAAATTTGAGCAAGCCATTTTCTCCCTGTCTTGGGTTCCTCAGCTAAAAACAAGGAGCAAAGAAGGAATGCCCCCCAGCGCCCCTCAAGAACAACATCCCGCGTCTCCACGAACATGAGCACTGACAAAAAGCCCCTGGCGCTGAGGAAGAGTCCCCGGTGGGGGCCGGTGCCAGAGCCCGCGGGGGCCCGGGCACGAGGCGGGCCGTGGCCAGCTCACCTCCGCTGTGGCCTGGGGGGCCGTACACACGGTCTCCATGCCCCCGAGCTTCCAGTGCCCGTCTTCGCTCACGAACACAGACGACAAGCAGACGTTGTTGTGTGTCAGGCGGCCCTGGAGGACGAAAAGGAACATGGCTGCCACTCTAAGTTCCAAAGCAGGAGTCTCAAAAAAAAGACGTGGCGAGCCTTCCCGCGTGTGGCACGAGAAATGGAACCCAGCTTTACAGAATGACAAACTGAGGGAGCCTGCTCGAGCACCGTGAGGTCACAAAACGGGGAAAACGCAGTGGACAGGCTTCCGTTACCTCCCCTGGCCTATGAGGCGGCTGCACAGATGTGCGCACCCCGCTCCCACGGGACTCGGGAGACGCACGTGTCCCCAAATGTGGTCTCACGACCATCACGGCCTTCGTGTTGGCTGCCACCCTTTACAGATGACAGCTTTCTTTGCTCTAAGTGACTCTGTTAATTTTCTCCTCTAAATTCTCTCACCAAATTCTGTCCTTAACCCAGATCCACTTCACCTGAAATCTTGTAAGTAGGCATTAAAAAAATTCTGCCTGAAGAGGTAAATGGAATAAAGACCACCAGAAATTCACTAGACCACAGGAAAGCCAAGTTTAAACCTATAAAAATAGTACAGTCAAATAAATAAGAAAAAGAAAGAATGAGTAGGATTGAAATGTTTTCTTCCCAAATCAGGAATCGTTTTAGTAGACAAGTACATTTTAAATACTCTATCCAGAAAAAAAAATAAATACCCAGAAAAATATGTACATATTTTAACACAAAATACACTTACACACACACACACACACACACACACACGTGTGTGTGTGTGTGTGTGTGTGTGTGTATATATATAAAAGGAATGCTTAAAATACTATGGATGCCACGTTTCCACCTCAGAAAAAACGAAGGCGACTCGCCACACAGGTATGTGCTATCCCTGCACTAACACCCAGGGGCTGACATGCCGTCAGGCGGCCTCCTCTAGGGAGGTCCTGGACGCGGGCCGGCCTTGCCCTGTGTGCCCGTCACACTTGTCACCATGTGCCTGCACCTTCCCAACCAAGAAAATACTCCCCCACAGTGAAGCAGTAATGACTCTCACGTGAACCCAAGGCTGCTTTTAAGACAAGACAAATCCAAAGTGATATTTGGAAAGTCTGTCCCCCATCAAGAGAAAACTTTTAAAAAATGTGCATTAAAATGGGCCAAACGCAAGTGTTTCTAACCCGCGACCGGTGGTGTCAGGTCTGGGGAGCTGCCCGAGGCCTCGACACTTCAGGATGCAAAGCCCAGGACGCAACAGCAGCTCTGCGGTCAGCGTCAGGGAGCAGACCGGACGTGGACGGGAACCACGCTGTCTGCGGAACCGCGCACGCCGCCATGCTGAGGGACGTGTAAAACTCCGCCTCTAAGAAAGAACCGTTTTTCAAAATTGAAAATGGGACAGAACTGAAAACGAACGGGAGCTCTGGTCCGCAGCGGCGCTGGCGTGAAACCTTTCTCTGTCTTGATGAGGACACACACCCGGGGCAGCTATTCTCAGGTAGAGACTGATGCCCAAGTGCAGGGAGACCAGCTAACTGAAACGACCTCCGGGCCGGACCGCCCAGGGCGGAGCGCTAGCTGCCCAGGCCCACAGCCCACGCCTCCGCAGCTCCTCTGCGCCTTCCAGTGTGCAACCGTCCCCCAGGACGCGCTCCTGTGTGAACGGGAACTTGTGACTTCTGTATGAACCACGACTACAGCACCGCCACACAGGCGAGTCCGGGGCTCCATCGAAGCCCGCGAGGCGGCCGTGTCCAGGCTACGTACTCTGTCGTGAAGGAACACGAGGGCCAGCAGTATGTCGTAGATCCCGGCGCAGACCTCTGCGGAGGACAGTGTGGCCAGCGCCGCTGCCAAAGGCTGCACGCGCTCAGTGACGAGGTGAATGCCATCGGCTTGCACAGCACAGGATAAAAACCTCAGCAGGCAGGGGTGACGAAGGGTCTTCAAGTGCTTTAAAAATACAGAGTTTTTAAGTTAATGACTGAAAACCATATTATCGTTGCATACACGTTGCAGTAAAAGTCGGAAAACGGAGAACTGTATTCAAGGTCCTTTCCTGCTCTCTACCTGCCCGGCTGTCCCCAGATTTCAAAAGAGACCAGGAGGACCTGTGCCTTGTGACCTTACTGACGTTTAAATGACTGCTGCCCGGGAACTCGGAAAGGTAGAAGTGCAGCAGACCATGGAGGGCAGTCCAGTCTAGGGGGAGGTACCCGCAGAGGTGAGCTTCCTGGTTTAGGGACGTCCCTTGCCACAGCATGCGCTGAGGGTGCAGGCTGATGCAGCAAAGGTGGCTCAGACCCTTGCAGAAGCCCTGCCATCGCTCTGGCCAGAAGAGTCGCAGGGAAGGCAGGGGAGCGCTGGAGGAGACGCCCTGGCGCCTGCCACCACGCAGGGCTCGGGTGCCCCCGCGCCGGCAGGGTGACCTGGCGAGAAGGGACTGAGGCTCGCGTGGCCTGCACAGCGGGGCGGGGAGCAGTTACAGGGCCTGAGTGACGATGCCCGTCCTCACAGCCCACCTGCTGGGCCTTTATTAATTTCACTTTTTCATAAAGTATTGAGCAGTCACCTATCACACACCTTGGCGGCTTTGTTGACCTTGTCTTCGTTTTCTCTCTTATACACAAATACTGAGGCACATCTGCCATCCTGCAGGACAGCGGGGTACACGGCCAGGCCTGAGGGCAAGGTGACCGGGGGCCCCTCCAAGGCACAGCTCCGCACGGCGCTGCTCTCTGCTCCCATCCTGGAGGCCGGGTGCAGAGCCGCAGCCCCTCCTGCGCCTTGCAGACCTGAGGAAACAGTTCGGTTCAAACTCCAGCCTCTGCCTGCAGCGTGAGCCCAGAATCCAGATGCAGCTGCTCTAACCTGCCGGTTTCCACGACCCCTGTGAACTGGACCACATGACAACAAAAAGGGTAAATGCTCAGCACGTGACCAGCAACGCCTGTCAGTGAGCACCTGCCAGCTCCAGACACAATGCACATACTGCTAACAGCTGCTGCCGCTACCTCCCCCTCCCAACCCCATGACATGCACCTGGCCACCCACCTGGCGAACAGGTCCACCCTCGCTCCCCGACCCATGCGCAGGCCTGACTCCTGGGCAGGTGCTGCCAACTCGAGTATTCAAAGGTGGTAAAACTACCTATGTCTAAAATAACTTAATTATAAAGGAAAACAATACAAGCCGGAGACGATTTCTAACGACGACAAAAAACCTGTTAACAAATGGGACCTTCTATAAGCGGGATCAAACCCTGAAACCCAGAAGATGGGACAAAAACAGACAAGTCACCGAATACGAATGACGACAAGCATAACAAAAAGTACAGCCTTGCTGCTCTTCAAAGTTATGCCAAGTAGCAAGGGGAAAGTACAAAAAAGCATAATCTCAGATGCTTAAAAAACCTCACATAGATGAGATTCTAGAAAGTGTAAAGTACTCTTAATGACAAAAAAATAGATCAGGGACTGCTGGGGGGGTGGGGAGGGGGAGGCAGTTCGAAGGACCAGGGGAGTGAAGGGATGGCACAAGGTACAAGGAAGCTCTGGGCGGAGGGGGATGAATACATTCATTGTCTTCCAAGATCATGGTGATGGGTGATTACAAACTTCAAGCTTATAAAATTGTATACATGTTCAGTCCACTGTATGTCAGTTGTACTTCAATAAAGTTGTTTTTAAAAGAAGTCTACATCATATACCTACATCTCCACACACACTGTAAGTGGGTGTAGGATCATGGGTCACTCCCAGGCATTCGTGTGCCTCCCCCCAAACCTTTCTTTTCCACAGGGTCACCAAGGGCAGTGCCCTGCAGTCCGGCAGTGGAGACACAGTCGCAGAGGGCACAGGACCGACCGCGAGGGGCTGCCTCTGGGGGGCCGCCCGCCACCCAGGACCACAGGCCCGGCTGCTGGATCATGTCGTGGTCAGGAGGGGCCTGGACATCCATGTGGAAACAAAATTATTTCCCAATGTTGGCTCAAACTTTTTAAAACCTGTTTAGGCCAAACAACTTACTTATGTGTGAAAAATGTGTGGCAGTCAGATTTAAATTATGGCTTTACCACCTACAAAACAAAACGTCTGGCTCTGCCCACACGGCAAGCGGCGAGTTCTAAAACACCTTACGTAGACCTTTCGAAATTTCAATTTAAAATCTGGATCCTTTGATAAAGACACCCCCACTTATCATCACACACAGAGCCTCTCCTCGGACTTGTTTCTCTACTTTGGTGAAGGTCCACACAACACTGTTGTCAGAGCACGTGACACTGCTCAAGACACGTGCCTAAAACAGAGCATTTCACGCGCCTGCAGACCCGCCTGCCACGTACCATGGCCAACGCCAGCTAAAAATGAAGGTTTTCAAAATCCAAGATCGATTCTGAGGATTAGAAGTGGTCTTTTGTAACAAATCCACTGGGTCTCACCCTACCTAACAATGTATCTTTCTTAAGAATAATAGAAAAGTAAAACAAAAACAGCATTAAACATGTCAAGTGTTTCAACTACATGTAACATTCACCTTTCCCCTGGGACTACAAATAAAGCCAGGACCTGGGCGGAGGGTGGGGGGGTGCAGCTATTAATCCCACAGTACAGAGGCGGGGTGGCGCCACCTGTGGCCACACCCCACCCCACTGAGCAGGGGGTGCCTGTGGTTGCTCCCCTCTTCTCCTGCGTGCCTGATGGGTTAGGTGCCATTTCTAGGAGCCAAGGCCTGGAGAAGAGCCAGGACTCTGAAGGAACAAGAGACCATGCTGCCTGCCAGCAGCACAGCTGAAGGCAGTAGGGTGCCCTGAGGTCGTCAGGCCGCAGCCAAAGCCAAGTGCAGGCAGGAAACGGGCCGCAGAGGGCAGACACAGGGACAGTGGCTTGGTCAGACCCACAGGGGTGCACTGCTACCCTCCAGCTCCAGGTGGCCCAGCTTGAGATCCAACCCCCCAACACCCTACTATCAGGGGGACACCAGAGGGAGCCTGAGTGCGCCTGTCTTCTCTGAAACCAACTGCCATTCCATAAGCAGAAAACTCCTTCTACCTCCGATCTGAAACCCTAGTCCAGGAGTGTTGCTCTGATAAGTGTCACTGAGGCAGCCTGGCTCCCCAGACACAAGATACAGCTTCCCATGGAAACCGACACGAAGAATTGCAAGAAAATGAAAATCCTCTTGTCCGAAAATCATGCTGCTTATTTACTCTTAATGTGAATATCCAAAGGAGAGAAGACATCACCGGGATTGTGGGGCGGTGCTCTGGCCGAGCCATTTCTAAAGCAGGCGGCTTCCCTATGGGAGCGCCAGGCCTTACAGCATCTAATAACCTTCGACTTAACATCAAAAAAATTCACTGCAAGAGAAATAACAGTTCAGGGTCGTGAAAGCTTTAGCCACCCGTTAAAACCGGTCATTTTTCTTAGCAGTGTATATTTCTGATCTAAGGAATACCACTTAAAAATTCAAAAGGAATTGCTCCCTTTCTTGAGAGAACTTGAGAGTAAGCATGCCATTTTAGTGTTCTGAGCGCGATTTATGTTGACGGATGTCTCCTGACACCCTCGGTGCAATGCTTACCGAGCAGTACGGTTATATTTGGGGTCCAGAGTCGACTTTAGTAGGGGGAAATAAAAAGATGTACTGTTGACTGCAATTTGAGAATGACATAAAAGCAGTTAATCCTTAACTTTTTACATGACTGTATCTTAAGAGGCACAAAAACTGTTGATAGAAAAATGACAACTCAGCTAAAATGGACTTAGGGAAACGTACGACCATAAACAGTAACACCTGGACTTCCAAAACACTGTCTTGTTTTGAGGAGTAAAAGGGAAAACACGAAATCTTTTGGCTTTGAAATAAACAAGTCACGAGACTGAAAAGGGCATCTGGCGCTGTGCTGGTCGCATGGCCATCGCCACTCTGCGAGCAAACGCTGAGCAGGCAGCATCTGACTCGAATGTGCATCACAGTCTCGTCTCTAGAAATGTGTTCCCTGCTCTCCTCCGCTCCCTGGCTTTCCCGCGCAGTACCTCAAGTTTCTGGGCCACCTGTGGATTAGGACAGCCCTCAACCAGGACTCTGGGCAACCCCGGCACGCCACTACGACATCCGGGTCCTCAGGGGACCATCTCTCCCTCTGCTCTTTTCACAACGAACCGCGACGATCCTTGCGAGTTCCCAAGACAATGGCCCGCGTTGCGAGTTCTAAGGTCTCCTGAGTGGACCGACCCTTGGTTATCCGGCGACAACATGACAACGAGCCCTCAGCCTGCTCTGCTTCAGACGTGTGTTCCGGGTGCTGAAGTCAGGCCGGTGGCGCCAGCTGACCAGCACGAAGCCTTTGGACCAGAAGGACCAGCCGGGGCTCTGCGGAGATGGGACGCTGTGGGGCACGAGGGCGGCACCCCAGGGCGGCGCCCCCGGCCGCCCCGGTCCGCCCGCACCTGGAGCCGGGCCCGGGGCGGGCCCGGCCACGGCCGCTCGGGGGCGCTGCGGGGCCCGCCCCGTCCCCACGGCCCACGGGCCCGGCGCCCCGGCTCCCTTCCGGTGCCCGGCCGGGCCAGGTGACAGGGCCCGCGGCGGGGGCCAGGGCTCGGGCGACAGCGGCGCCGGCCCCGCGCGGACGCGACGCGGCCCGGGCTTCCTGTTACCTGCGGACGGTGGGGCGGCGGCCCGGGCCTCGACGTCGGTCCCCTCTTCGCCCCCAGGTGACGCCAACCACCGTGGTCTCCCCCGTAAGGCTCCGGCCACTACACCCACGGGCTTCGGGGGTGGGGGCCCTCGGAAACCATAGAGACAGGCCCGGAAGCCGGCGAGAAGGCCACTGCGGCCCTCCGACCCCGCCACCGCGGCGAGCGAGCCCGGAACCGCGCTAGAGCGGCCGCCCCGGTGACGCTCGGGCCGGGGCCATGTTGAGTGTGGGCGCCGGCACCCACGCGCGTCCGCCTGCTGTCCCCAGCAACGCCGGGCTGCGACGCGTCCTCTCCCTTCGCGCGAGTTGGCTGCGCGAGTTCGTCTCGAGGGACGTTCGGGCTTTTAACCGCACAGCTTTCACGAAACTTCCGCCCGAGTCTAAAATGGCCCCGGCCGCTGTCCACACAGAGCAGGGGGCGGGGCGGAGCCCGGCAATCGGCGAGGACGTCAGGGCGCGACGTCGTCGACCTGATTGGCTGCGCCGCGTGGGCGGAGGCGTGTGCGCGTGCGCACGGGCGCCCGAGGCTGCCTCGGGCCTCGGACTTAAACTCCAGAGACGGAAAGCCCCCACTTATACTTAATTCACCGGAGTCAAATTGGAACTATCAAAAATAATAAATAATAGGACCTGTTATCAATATTAATAGTTTCACCTTAACTGGGTGTTGTGAGAATAAAGTGAATATACGTTAATAGTTTTAAAACCAAAATTTTCAAAGCAAGCACAACAAATTTTCCCTGTTACCGTCTGCGTGGGTGTGGTAGCAATCACTACTAATTAAAGCTTCCACCTCACAGTTGACAGCTGACCTAAAGCACTTAATCACCTAAAATGTTTACGTTCATTCTGGTCGGTCACAGTAGCTAAAAGTTTAAGATGGATAAGGACCATGTCAAATGACAGTAACTGGCTTACCGAATGTTGCTCCTTATTCAGAAATGTATTAAATATTTAGTAGGAGGCAGGCACAAATAATCCGTCCTATAAGCTTGACGAGCTTTCTGCACTCTCAGTGCTGTCCTATAGAAATAGAATTCAAGCCGCCTATGTCATTTAAAATTTTCAAGTAGCCCCATTCAAAATAGTAAAAAGTGAATTTTAACATTGTATTTTACACAGTATATCCAGAAGATTTCCATTTAAACATGCACCCAATATAGAAAGTTAGTGAGATATTTTACACTTTGTACTGTCTTCAAACTGTGATGTTTTACAATTTGGACTAGCCACGTCTTTGTGAGCAATGTGGATAGCGGCTACATATCCGAGCGTATAGTGTGAGGTCTGCCCACCACCCTGCACTAGAAAGCCGAGCAGGTACTGGTGCTGCAGAGGCAGAGTTCTGTTATCAAGGTCGGCATCTGGCACCAGGAATCTCCTAGGCCAGTGGCAGAGCCAGGGCCATTAGGGATGAAGCCTCAGATGGCATCTCCAAAGGCTGCAGGCCCCTTGAATTTTAGGCCCTGTTTACTTAGGAATGGAGAGCATTCTCAAATATTTTAGCCAATTCACCTATCTTGACTTCTTTTGAGACCTCGTTTCTACTATTTATGATAATAAGCTGTTATTATTGCCAATAAAAACCCATATGAGACACTATGATAAGAGCAAAACATCTGATGTCATCAGACATCAAGGTGATTAAAGTATTTGTAGCTCCATCTCCGGCGTGATGCCAGCTGCCACCCTCGGAGTGTGGACTCCTGATTACTAGGAGGTTGGCTGTGTCTAGGGCACACCTTCGGCCAACTAACCCACATAGAGCATCACTGTCTATGCTGCGGAAGCTTAAAGTCAACCACAGACATTGTGATACCCACATTGTAAGAAATAATGCCCTGCTTTGTAAACTGTAAACGCTTTACAAATGTTCTAGAACTTACAACCTCCTGTTATAGACCGTTTATTCCACAGGTATTTAACATACATCTTTTCTGTGCCATGCACTGTGATGACAACTAAGAAAAGAAAAAAGAAGATACAATCATTGTAGAAAAGTGATTTTTTTGAGAGAACCAAATAGTTTTTTTTTAAATGATTAAGTAGTCAGTGCTAAGAACGTTATTTTAGTTTTCAAAGCGCCTTGCCCCACCCCCCAACCCATTTACGTTCCAGCTACTGCGTGTGAAGCTGGATCTGAGCTAAATGACTCTGCACTTCACCGGTCCATGAAGGTCTTCCTGACAGCCCCTCCTCGCTCATTCACTTAGTCAGCAAATGCTTTATACGGACTCACTGTGGACCAGGCCCTGCCTAGAGACTAGGGAAATACCAGCAAACAAGATAAGATAAAGTCCTTCCTCTTACAGACCTCACATCTTAGGGGGTTAGCAGGAGGGGGACAGACAGACCATAAGCATCTAAATGAACAAAGATAAATTCAGATAATGGTAAATTCTATGAAAAAATAAAACAAGGTAATAAATAGTAGCAGCAGCTAACACATATTAAGTACTGTGTGTTAGCTCTTTCATCTGTTCTTCCTAAATCACTTTGTAATAGTATGAGGTAAGTTAAGCCATAGAATGTTAGCTTTATCTTCCTATTAATGTCACGGATGTGTATTTATACTTTGTACATATGACAAATAATAAGGCAAGATATCGAAGTTCCTAGTTCCTAGACCGGAGGCAGGGAGACAGCTTATGTCACTGCCAAAACAGGTAAGCTCGAGTAAACCACTTACTTTTGCCTGGACATTGTTTCATCATCTGAAAGAAAGAATTTGAGAGTTGCTTCTAGGGTCCTTTCAAGCTTTAATATTCTATGATTAAAACAGAAAACTAGGACAAATGTGTTTTCAGAAAGACTGATTAGGTTGTAAGCTCAAAAACACAAATCATATTTTAGATTCACATATTCCCTAAGGAGCATTATATACTTCCTTATATATATGAAGTAGTTTTAAAAAAATCTGTTGATATTTGTATTTAAAATTTTTATATGATTGATTTTTCGAATAAGCAGATGGATTGAATTATTCCATAGGCCCCGTCCAGCTCTACTATTCTATGCTTAAATTATAAATCAAGCCAGTAAGTAGTGTAGGACAATGAGGTTTTAAATTCAAGAACAGAAGCCTTGCCTTTGATTTATGCATTCCTTTAAAAGCCTCATATAATTCCTTCCACAGCAAATGCTCAAGGAAATCTCTCTATAGTTATTTTGCTTTAAAATTTTCAACATTATAACATTACAACATTTTAACATTCAAAACTCAGGATTAATTATGACTTTCCATTTTTTACAACCTAAATCTACCTTATAAAAACAATGAACAAATGGGGAATGAGTTTCTTCCAGTGAGCAAAATCTTCTGTTTCCTAGTTTTCCTTAATGAGACCTGTTGCTTTTCCATACTTTAGATTTCACAAATAAAATTTAAAAGCCCAGTACTAGTTTAGTTTCATGTATACTAACAGACGTCCCAGGCTGTCTATATTACTATCAGAAATACATGAATTCAAATGGCTGAACAGACTCTACTTATATATAACATAACAAAGCATATGTCCCATTGTTAACTGAAAACTCATCATGACTGTGGGAAGCAACCTTTCAGGCGCACGGTGTGAATAAAAAGGTGATGTCTTTGTACACGTTTTAAAGGTAGCACATATCACAAGGGGGGAAAAGGACAGGAAAAAAATTCATATGCACCCAAATAAGCATGCAACTCCTAATGAAACACATTAAATAGAAACACATGACTTTCACTAATTCATTTGTACTTTATGCTTCTTTTTAATAGAATTAGTCACTTCATGTACATAATGTAGTGTTTGTTTTCCAGCCTACTTGCTTTTCAGCATTAACTTTTGAGTCTCACGAGGAATCTTATCCAGGGTCAGGAAGCGGTTTGAGGAGTGAAGTGCCGAGCACCCACTGTACGGAACGCGGGATGGGAGGGGCAGGGTTAATCTGCAGAGAGCAACACGAAACATAACAAGAAACACAGACAGACCCACAGCAGTTTCAACATGCATTATTAGCCTGAGGGTCAGAGTTAGCCCAACCCACACGTTGCCTCTAAGCCGAGCGTGCACGTGGACGGGGATTCATCGCGGGCTGAAGCCGTAGTAGTACGGGTCGTCAGGGCGAAATCCATAAGCGTGGCGGGGCGCCCCAGGATGCCGACTGGCTGGCCGAAGCCATCCATCCCAAGGCTAAAAAGAGAAAAAGAAACTGTAACTATGTTCTTCATCACAGCTACAGATGTCGGTCAAGTAAAGGGCACAGGGGACTTACGTGGCTGTCATTAATCCTTTTCTTTTTACCTTTAATACAGCCATAAAAATGTGTATGATAAATATTTACGTATAACAATGTGTGTTAAAAGTGTTGGAAACCTCTGTCATTGGGTGCCATTCACAACAAAGAGGAGAACAGACTGGAAAAGTTTTAATAAATTATATTCCCATATGGCTTTTAGGCCAGAATGTGAGAAGATTTTACGTGCTAGCAATTGTCAGACATACACTGCCAGGGAATGATAAAACTGAAACTGCAGAAAAGTGAGTTTTGCTGTTTATAATGAGATGAAGATACAGAACTAATCCAGTATTAGTAAGGACATGCAGTTTGATTCTTAGCAGTGAACTTTCACTCAGAGCCAAATCATATGGTAAGCGTATGACTAAAGGAAGGAGCCGAGATATTTTACAAAATTTCAAAGTCAGCCAGGTTTGATCAGCAATCCTTCTGACTCAATGCAAAAATAATTGCTAGATAGTATATGTTTCTTTTGAGTGACAGCAAGGTTACTAACTATAAACTTTGGTTCAATTTATTCTATGGAAATAATAGAAGCCCAAAGTAGCCTTCAGCTATTTAAAGGTATCTTGAAAATGGATAAATCTTGAAAATGGATAAATTTTGATTACTTTTAAAAAATGTTTTCATCTCTTAATAAATTATTTAGAAGAGAATCTGTTTTCCAAAGCACTTTTTAAGGATCACAGGATTACCCAACACTTAGCGAAATGACAAGCTACTTATTTTGCCAGGCAAATATGGCAGCTCTAACATGCTCATGCATAGCTCATGCGGCGAATGCTAGTGAGCTTATTTCCAGTCCAAGGAAACACTTTACACCGCAGAAATATAAGCTCTGAAAAAAAGAATATATGTAAACGATTTGAGATTATCTGAGATTAATTAGAAAGACACTTTTTATCAGCAATATCTCAATGATTAAAAACATACTCCCACAGACATTAACGTCCTCTCACAACTCAAAATGAGACTGTTAAAACATTTTAGCATTAACTATTAAAACATTAAGGTTTTAGGCTCTGTGTGTGTGTGCGCGCGCGCGCACGTGTGTACTGGGACAGGGCTTAATACTAAATGTAAAGAGTCAGAATCCACATAGGGCACATGAGTCATGTGGCTCTCTCTCAGGGGAATGGAATTCATGAAATACAAGACTTAGGTTAGCATGTGGAGTGAATGATCCAAGTCAAACTTTTTGGGTTCCTTCTATATCAAAAATTGTGTCTATAACTTCTGAAAGTTGGCTGAAATTTTTAAGTTTGAATTTTATCTTGAAATGGCAAGATATAAGCACACCCTGTCTACTTTATCCCATGGGAAGATGACATTTTTTGATCAAGGGAATTAGAGGTAGCCGTTAAAGATGTTTCAGAAATCATGAGCTAAGATACACTTGTAGCAGTTTAAAATTAAGAGGAACAGTGGGCTGTTGAACATTTTTTCCTTGAAGCACTAAGGCAAATACACGCGAACCTAAGTGGCTCTCAGCTGCATAGGACTGACTGTGCGGCCTGCGGATTTCAGCTTCCGTTTTCATCTGTCTGCTTATGACCTGCCTGCGGCCGCTCTGTGCATGTTTCAGCGTCTCTTCCGAGGCTGAATAGCAGCACACTTAGGTTAAACTCAAGCTAATTTTGTCTTTGCTTCTCACGCTAGGGGTTGTGGTGAGATCGCTTTTGAGAATTTGGAAGCCAGCTGCGTGCAGGAGATGAGTGAAGAAACATGCAGAGGCACCTTCAGAACAGAACACCTCCCAGGAGAAACGGCAGCAATAGGACGTATTCTGCCTCCAAAAGGGTGACTGGGAAGGAGTCTGTGGCACGCTGGCACAGAACAAGCAGCTCCTCGAGGCCGTGCCCAAGCAACCCGGGGGACCCGCACGGCCATCGGAGGGCCCGCCTTCCCGCAGCCCTGTGCTCCCTGGGAAGGGGCCTTCACGGTTCTGAGGGTCTGCGGTCATCATTCAAACTGCAAAGCTGTCCACTTTAATTTCTATGACAAATAGGCAAACTTCCGATCATTCTCTCATGTGGCTTGCCAACAGGGTAAAGAATAAACTGAAGACATTATCCGATCTGTGTGACAGTTATACTTTTCACTGTACATTGACAGATGGATTTTTTTTTAACATCAGTCACACTGTTGGTGAGAATTTGCTGCCCAAGTCGGTGAAAGTCAGACCTAACCTAGAACACGGATGAGTGTCAATTTCTAAGCCTGCAAGTTTACTGTGACTGAGTTCTATTTATGCAGAGACAACTCTGTGTGGTACAATGTCCAGGACAAATTGTCTTGAACTTTCACAGGAGGAAGAAAATTTGAAACCAACTCTTAAGTTTTTCCAGAATTATTCCAGGTGCACTTGCTGTCTGAGGACATTATGACTGGTTTGGATGGTACTCTGACATAAGTCCTTGGTCCTTTTGTGTTATGAAAGATCAACTATATCCCTATGATTAATATGTTTTAAAGAAAATTCACTCTGAAACTGAATAGTTTGATTCTTTAATTTTCATTTGGTTCTAATATAGTGAGGAAATTGGACTTTTCAGGATGCTAAAACCTATAGACAGATATTCTCTGGGGACATGTGGACATTTACTCTACTTTCTCCCTTGGGATAAGGATGTGGCCTTGTTAATGCTGAATCTGGTTCAAAACCAGGAGAGCCTAATCATGTTTACCTTTAAACAGAAGATGATAAATTCTGTAGGTAAATTCTTCATGAAAGGGCTGGAAACCGTGAATATGAAAGGGAAGTGTGGCAGCAAGACGTGCACCTTTCCGAGCCACCAAGACTTAGAGTGAACAGGGCCACAGGTACTCGGCGCGCTCACTGAGGACCCCGGGAAGAAGGGAGACGTTGCCACAATGCGCGGTGTGGCCACTCTGCCGCAGACTCGTGTCTGCGGGTGTGGGGATCCACGTGGGGACTTAATCCAGCACCACGCTGTCTCCATGTCATGTTCTCCCCCTGGTCCTCCTGACCTGAACAGAAAGCCTTGTGTCCCTCTGGTGAGACTTAGCCCCACTAGGCCACCTTCTCTTCACAGGGCGAGTTATGTAGTGTTATTTAACCTTTATGCTCAATGTCTGGATATCACATTTTGGACTTTTAAATTAGAAAAATATCAAAATGCAAGACCTTTTCTTGAAAATATATTGATTCTAGTTCAATTAAATGGCTACGAACAGCGTTTGCTGTGAAAGGACAACTAGGAAAGACAAGGCCCCCAAACTCCATCTACTACTAAGTTTTATGTCCCAAGAACATCATTTTGGGGTACACCTAGAAAGTAAAATGACAAATTCTTCATAAATAAATTATATTTAAAATTTGACAACAAATATAAAACTATACCTATTTTTTAAAAAAATTTAGAAATCTAATTAGCATTCAGCAAGCAGAAGTCTGAGTTTTCTCTAATATTTGCGATGCTTCGAACAAATTTTTAACAGGGTCCGTTAGACTTCGAAGCTTGGGGTGATCAGAGGGGGAGGAAAGGGAACCCACAGGCACGCGTGACGCATCACATGCAGCGCACTACGAGGGGGACGGAAGCCGGCAAGGAGTCCCAGGCGTCCGAGGCCCTTACTGAACTTCTGTGCCAGAGCTGACATTCTTGCGGGAAGAGAAGAAATTCACCTACCTCTGCTGTTTGTGAGGCTTAATCAGTGCATATTTGTAAAGCACTTTGAAATCCTCGGATGAAAAGTGCTGCACAGGTGAAAAGTATTATCATTATTGAATAAAATTAGATAAAAGCAACACAAGTCTTTTTCTTCTGTGAATTTCCCAAGTCAGCAAAATGAATGCGGAGTAAATAATGAATATATTAGTGTATGCTACAAAAAATAGATAAATAAATTCAAGCCAAGTTCTCTCTTCATCGGCTCACAGAATCTTTGACTCAGAAACATTTTCAGAATTAACTAGTCTAAACGTCCATCCACAGCAGCCTTGACAGGTCTCACCTGCTCTCGTCAGAACCCCTCCGGAAAGGGGGCGCTACTGCGGGGTGGAGGCAGTCATGCCAGCACGGCACATCGAACTGCTAGAAAGTTCTCTGTCACACTGATCTGGGACCCGCTCCTATTAGTCCAATATGACTGTTTTACAACCTTCATTTAATCAGTCCTCATGGCATGGTCTCTAAAGTCTTTACCGGCTCATTTGCTCTCTAAAATAACTCCAACTTTTTCAGTATTTTTCTTAAAATGAAGAAGCTGAAAATTAAGTGTTACTTACGACGTGGTCTGAAACCAGCATAGAATATGAGAGTCTATGTCTGACTCCGCCAGTGTGGGCTACGCCTGCGTCGATCCTGTGTTTTAAGGCGTCACTGCCGCCAAGTGGCTTATACTGAATGTACATGTGTGTATGATTGCGTGTGCACACACAGACACACGGACTTTTTCCCTTATAACCACCATGGGTTTCTTCTTTTCACTTTGGGTCTTTCCTTAGGGGTCCTATTCTACATGAGACAAAGGCCTTTACGACAGTGACTCTTACTAACTTCGTGGCTCCCTGGCCCGTCGGGCAGCACCGAAGGCAGGAAGGGCTCTGAGGCTGTCAAGTGAAAGCCAGCATGCGCTTTCTCTGCAGGAAGCATCCCGGGATACCATAGAACTGTATGAAATGATAATACTTTTCCAGAATAACTCACTTTTTATAATTACTCCAATATATTAATCATAGAATCAGAATCAGTATGTGTATCTTCCTTTCTAGGTAGATTACAAATTGATACAAGAGTGATTTTGGCTCACGCATGATTTGTCATGGAAAATTTAGGTCCAAGTAATAGTGATCCTTTGTCTGTCCGTCCATCCAAACAGTACATGAGCTCCTATAATGTGCTTAGTATATAGTGTTGAGAGTCCTTTAAAAAAAAAAAAAACGTGCTTCTAGGAAGGCAATAAAAAATAAGACATGGCCCCTGACCATGGACTGGAGGCGACTAATATGGAACGGAATTCCGAGCATCATATGAGCTTGTATTATCCTAGTCCATTTATAAATTGCTTCAGAAGAACAGAGCACGGCCACTGATCTAATACAACGTAAAGTGTATCAGAGGTTATGTACAAATTGTTAAGGAAGAATCTTGGGGCCTAGAGAGTCTTTCCAAAAATACTTTGATTTTAATACATCTGTCACTTCCTAACATTATATTTTGTATTTGTCTTTTTCCGATTATAATGCAAGCACCATGAGGGGTAGGGCTGTGTTATTCATCGTTATATCACAAGCACCTAGCACTGTATCTGATGAGGAGTGGGCATTCAACAAGTGTTTGACTACATGGGTGGAAAAATCTCAAAGGACAGGTAGGACTTCACAGGTGGAGAGAGAGAATTCCCAAAAGTGTGGGAGCCTGAGCAAGAGAGAGAAAGGGCTGAAGAAGAGCAAATTATTTCTTACGGTTACAGTCTTGGGTTTACGGTATAAGCAAGGGGCAGGAGATAAAGCCTAAAAAGGAGGTTAGGGCTAGATTTTGAAAGTTCTGTATATGCCAGGCTAAGAACTATATACTTTTGGAGATTTGTCAATGGTTTTTAAGAAGGGGAACGACTTACTTCTGTGCTTTAGAAGGATAATTGTGATAATAAAGGGCGCTGAGAGGCAAAAGCTTAAGGACCATGTTATGACTACCCATCTGTGAAGTAATGAGAGCCTGCAGAGGCCCTGACAGAAAAAGCAATGATCAAATACGCTACATTTCATGGAAAAAAAAAATCATATCTTTTTCTTTTAAAATGAATTTTTTTTTTTTAGTTATACATTTACTATTTGGGAACTGAGAATAAAGGGAAAAATTCAAAGTTGGTTAAAAATTTTAGAAGTTATAGTTATAATTAGGAATGGAACAAAGTTTGCCCCTTTAATAGGGACTATGCTTCATCAAATAACTAATAAGAGGCTGTGGTTTTCCATGGAGATAAAATCAGACTGCATAAGTAGTTTGCCTCTGTCTTCCACATGAAGGGCAGAAGCGACCATTTTTTCTTGATATTCTTATACATAGTCACAAAAAAAGTGTCGCTCCAATGAGACAATGTCTATAAAGTTATACCTATTTGTATAGTGATGTATTATAAATCGAGATCTAAATGTCTGTGATTTATAGACCAACCACTAGATGGAGAGCTTGTCTTATCACTGAGTATCATGTACTCCACAGTTTTAGAGCAACTTCTCAAACTGAAACTTCTCTGCATATTTAACATCGATAGAATGTGGTCTTCCACTGCTTCTCATATAACCGATGTCTTCATTTATAAATGTGAAATAATTTACTTAGAGCTAAATAGGAATATCTCGTTCATATGCAAAAACTTGTGACCGTGGGGCCTACGAAAATGCTAGAAGATACTGTATCACAAACTGAAAAAGGTGATATACATTCACGTCACAAGCACTCGCTGTGGTCCAACAGCTTCACTGAACCTGTCGCTAGCATCTCGTTCGGACGCATTTACATGTAATAAACACATATTTGCTCCAAGGTGCCACCTACTTACTGCTCTGGACGTAAGCCTTGCTATCAGTGAGAAAATGAGCCACGGAGCAGCCTTTCAATGAGTTTCCCCGATAAAATCGAGTCTAGCTGTCATTTTCCATTGAGTTTTCTTCTACTCTTTTCTATGACTAATCATTAATTTTTCTTTTATTTGGAAATGAAATGGCTAAAGAACACTAAAAAAAAATCACATTTTTAGTGAAATCAAACTAATACTTTCCTCAAAATCAAGGACAAATGATATGAGTAGTAGGAGGTTGTGCTTAAAGCACTCATGCGGAATTTATTTTTTAAAAAAATCTTTTCAAAAAAGACTCTGTCAGTCTGAAGGGGAAAAACACCACCACGGGGACAGATCCTTTCAATTTAGTTACTACACTGAGATGCTTCAGATGAAAACCAACTGGTACTGATGATGGGAGAGCATGTGTAGAATAGTCACGGATTTATTCCAAATGGTAAAGATAATCCATGTCATTGACGTTCGTTTAATGTCATTCATTATACATCTTAATTTGTTGTTTAACCTATCTCCAGAGTCTATTTTAATTACATTTTTATGTGGAGATGTTATAGTTGATACTTTTTCATATTATATTATTGTTGCATTGTTTTCTATTCTTTTTTTTTTTCTTTTTTTAGCCCCATTGAGATTTTTCTATTAACTCTAGTTCTTGGCCATCCTAACCCATACTGTTGCATCTGATAGTTCTTCATGATAAGTCCTTTCTTCATAAGCTCTGTAATTTTTTGTGTTCAAATTCAGGTTTAGTTTTTTACTTTATTTTATTGTTTTGCCTGTCTGTTGGCCCTTGAGCTTGGAAAGATTTCTACAGAGAGGTTCTGTATTTGTTTATGGTATTTCACTGGACTTGGGGGTTCCCACACGAGATTTACAGTGTGAATTCTGAACCCACCAGTAGGTGTGCAGCGAGACTGTGATTTCTGTGTCTCTGGCTGACTACTCTCCCAGATAGGGCCTCGGGGCAGAAGACAAGTTTTGGCCCCTTCTCTGGGCTGGTGAATTAAAATCACCCAGTCCCCTTTTCAACTGATGAGAAAAAGGCAGCCATATGAAGCTCCACACTAGATACAGGGAGTTCGGTCCCATCTCCCTATGCCACATAACCTGCACCTAGTTCAGTGTTCTTGCGCGTGATTCTTTTTCGTGAGTGCATATGTGTCACTGGGGATGTTTACTAGCTTTGTGAATTTTTGTGAATTTGGCCATAAATTACAAATATTTTTGACTACCTTTTCTACATAGCTATATGGGAGGGGCCTTCCAAGTCAGCTCAGTCTACCATCTTGCTGGAAGTCTCTTCCATTTTACTCTTTTTATCTTCTTTCTCTGCATATTCAAGGAAAAAAATATATAATCCTATTTCTATGACTCAATGACTTGGAGGAAACAATGCCTTGAAGAGAACAATGACTTGAAATAAAAAAAACTACGGCTATTAGAATATATTTTCTTTTTTCTTATTTTCAGCAATTACCAGGAAAAAATACTTTAATAGGTGCCTAGTGGAAGCTGTCAGATGTGGTAATCAAGCCGACGTGACTATTTACTCAAATCTATAATGGTCCCAAACGTTTTACAGCAATCTATAATAAAAGTGTGCCATCCAGCCATCTTCAACGTACAATCCCTCAGTTAAGCACAAGGACTTCTTGAAATCGATAGTCCCGCACCATCAAGCAATGCCTCATTTCACACCACCAATGTGAGGGGAACTTGCTGAGCTGCCCAAGCAACCCCTAGGTCAATAAACTGAGTCATTAGCACCTCCTTTGAATAATTGTTTGTCTGTTACTGGTTCAACATTTATATAATCTGTCATAATACCTTGGTTTTTTAAGACACAAAAATTACTGCTGTAGGCTTAGAGTAGAGAACATACTGTAAGTAGCAATGTTTTCACAGTGACAGTTTAACCGTACTGTCTGGCACTGAGTGAGTTAAAGCCTGAACACCACAGCTAATTACTATGTAATGCTAACCCTAGTTGCTGGTTCATTTTGAGACTCTTTAAAATATGAACTGTGTATTTTACCCCTATGCACTCTCTTAATGATTTGTTTTTTTAGACTGAAATCACTTCCAGCCATCAGTTATACCCTTGGTCTCTACATGTGCACTTCTCCAAGCACAAATATTTCTTTTTCCTATTGGTCTGCCAGCCCTGTCAGAGCAAATTTCACTTTAAACTAAATGCTATGATACTTAAAACCTCTTGGATTACTCAGGCTGCTAGTGTGATCTATGACCTTCCAAGAATGACAGCTGAACTTTCCAATTTGCTTATGCTGCTCGGGGAACTAGAAAGCACATGCCTAGCAGGAAAACGTTTCTGACGCTGAGCAGAGAGGGCAGTCCTTGCTGGAGGCGGGAGCAGGAGACTATTAAGCACCGAAAAATACGAATAAGAAACGAAAAGAAGCTAAACATGCTGTAAAGTCTAAGACTCGAAGCATAATTCAAAAGTTAATGCTAGTACTAAAAGCTTTTTAGTCCAGTTAAAATATGAACAATGGCCTCCAGTTACTGTAAGTTAAGCACCAACCAGAATCTTAAAATGATAACGCACTATCAAAATGAACAAATTTAAGAGATGGAATACACTCTAAAATAAAATCGCCATGAGTACTATATGAATGGACTAACTCGACCAACTCCTCGTCTTTCTTTATGAAACAGACATCTGACACACAGACACAGCCAACAAGGTCATATGGTTATCTAACGTGCACACTATCCTACTGGCGTACCGGTCTCCCACAAATGAAGCATTAGTGTCAAGCTTCTGTTAAAACCTTGTCTCCAAGTCCTTAAATAATACAGTTTGGGAAAATTGTGATATAGTTTTGAAACTTCCCACTTTTCACTGTGAAAGTCTTATCAAATGTACAAAGCTTTATGAAAAGTTTCCAATTCATGTCATGTCTACTTACTCATTTACTTGTCTCAATCCTTTTTAGGCTAAATAACCTACAAATTCCCTTTGGCTGATAAAAATCAAGTGGTAGTTGATAAGTGAAGACTATGTTTTGTAGCTAAAGCAAACTAAATAATATTTTTCTAAAAATAAGAGTATGAGAATAGATAATAGAAACTATATTTAAACAAATTAAAAGCGCATGATTTTAATAGCTAAGCACAAAAATTTAAAAAGTTTGCTTCTAAGTTTACAATATTATCAAATATACAACAAAAAGGCATTTCCTTGCATTATTATTATATTTTAAAACCTCTACATTGGACAGTGTTATCCAAATACTTTCAGCCACTAAATCAGCAATTTCAGTAATCAGTACAGGTAAGATAAATATTTCAAAGTTATCTAGTGTCTCTAAAGCATTTAGGATCTCAGTACACTATCTAACATACCAACATTGCATTTAGCATTAGAAGAGTAGGTACTAAAGCAGATCTCTGCTCTCTAAATTTTATAAGCTTTCTTGGTCCTTGAGAATATATTTGTTATATTAGGGATCTATTTAAAAAAAAAAAATTTCATCTACTTAGGCCTAAGGCTGACTTCAGGCTGCAAAGGTGTTAAGTCATCTGACGACGAAACACGTGATTTCTGTGTCTCCTTCACAGAATGTGTGTTAAGTCATCTGACTTAACAAAGGGTTAAGTCATCTGACGACGAAACACGTGATTTCTGTGTCTCCTTCACAGAATGGGCACACTTTGGGCGCATACCGGATTCTGTGTAGGCTGCAACGCAGAAGCACGTGACCCTAACAAATATTTTTCAGCCTCGTACCCTATTACCATATTTTAAAGTTATTATTTTCCAAGCAACATACGGAAACATCACTTTTTTTTCCCTTTATCACTGACATACGTGGGCATTTTTCTCCTTTGATTTAAGGACTGACAATTATGTTTATTTACTAAATTCAGCAAAACTAACAAGTACGAACTTATCAACAACTCCTGAATTTTTTAAAGAGGGGTGCACTGACCTCAAAACCAGGATATGTGAATGCGGTGCCTCCACTGATGTAACTTGTTTCCATTGCTATGCATGACTTTGTCATGATTTCTTTTTGTAAAATAAGAGTAAGGGCTACCCCTTCCCACCTGCCTCTGCCTCCATGTCATCATCTCCAAGTCCCTTGCGGGAACATGCAGACTCACAAACTCATCGTCATGACATGTGGGGATGAGAGAGCCTTCCCTAAGAACACTTCACAAGCTCTGGCCCCTGTCCTCCGCGCTGGCAGTGAGGGGAGCCTGGGTCACACCTGGCACGCTTCTTCCACGCGCTGCCTGCACGGACAGGGCTGCTACACAATTCACAGGCGCCGTGCCCACCGCACAACCGGCGGCTGCCGCCCGGAAACGATGCCACGGCCGGTCACGCCTTCCCCTCGCCCCCGGGGACCACGCAGTCGAACCCTCCAATGCTGCCATGGCTGATGGAGACGACACACCATCTGTAGCGATGAAAAACACTGGCGAAGTCTCTTTCCATGCTTCTTGACCTTATTTTATATTCAGTGAGTCTATTCTGAAAGGAGTAAATCCAGGTAAGGTTTTCCATTACTTTCCACACTGCGCATTGCTGTACTCAGGTTTGCTGCATGGCGCTGGCTTCTCCTTAAAAGGGCACAGGTCATGGACGTGTTCAGGGCGGGGGGTTTCATTGTGTGATGTTCGCTGTCTTGGGTTAAGCGCAGCAGGGCGACTCCGAGGAGCCTTATCTAGGGAGATGGGAACGCACCACCCATTGTCGAGGGTACAGGCAGAGCGGGGTTTTAGGCAGTATTTCAAACTAGCACATAGATACCTTGACCCTTGATCAAGGGTCCACTGTACATGGTTTTTCAACTGCTCATCCAGCACAGTCCAAACCGAGCTGTGCAAGGCTCAGCTCCGGAGCTGGGAATCGGCGGACGCCGAGGGCGACTGTAGTGATGTACGGCTTTCCTGCGGCCCTCAGATGCTGCCCTGAGTCCCCACACGGGTTCAGGGTCGACCATCTACCTGTGTTAGTTATTTCAGGTACACAGGACGAGGAAAGGTCACAAACTGATTTATCGTGAATGACCACGGGGCCTGCCTGCTGGTGGCAAACCGCACCTCCCTCCCCAGACTCTGGGGAAAGGCAAGTTGCAACTGTCAGAAATTATAATTGTTTCTTTTTGCCCTTAGTGTAGTCAAAGAAAGAGTTAAATTATAATAGTCCAATATTTATAAACTCCTTAAAATGCAGAAGCCTTTTAAAAAAATGTTTCTGAGTCTTTTAAGAATTCCTGTTTATTTACCACCTCAAAAGACATCTCAGCATGGAGTCTGAACACCCATGTATATAGAGCTTTATGGGATTTCTTGTATCGACTTCAAAAGCTGCGATTTTTAAGTTACAATTGCAATTAAAAAAATGGACTTGCCTAACTATGCTCACAGGAGCCCCCTCCCTTCCTTTCACATTTGAGGGGCTCTAAATTAGCCATTTGATACTGTCCACACAAATCTAGATTCCTGTTTAAGACTGCTTTGCCTTTTAAATTCTGACAGGCCAATATAAGAGTGCCTTGTTTTGGGCTGGAAAACCCTGAAATGGAAAGTTTCTGAAAAAGTGGGATGTATCAACTTTAGATAAAGCTAAACAACAACAAAAACTTAAAAATATACATGTATGTAACATGAGATAGAATACTGACTTATGTCCACAAAAGAGAAAATACTTAGGAAATCACTAATTATGCTCCTGTTATAAGTCCATCTAAGACTTTAATTTTAATCTTTAACTGAATCGGAGGGCATGAGAAAGCATTCGTTGATCATGCCTCACTAGTGTGGCATGAGACCACAGAAATATGTAGCTCTGACATAAAAACCAACATAGACATACAAAGATTTTATAGTCATCAATAATTAACTTTAATAATAGAAATATAAAGTTCAGAAAATCATAATCATTTTTCTCAAATATAGAAACAAGTAGCATTTGAAATTAGAGTCTACTACAGAGAGCCACACTGGTCCCTTGGAAATAAGTCTGCGTTCTATTTCATTGGTGGGGGCACTAAGGAGCCATGAGATTACCAAGTTGACCTGGGCTACTAAACTGAAAGGCTGCGAGCTGGCCCCAAACTCCTACAGGTAAAATCTACAGAATTACAGTCTATAATTAACCCCCTTAATAAACTTTGTCATCAAAAACGCTCCCAATTAAGAGTACTGAGAATTCATCAATAGCTCTGATGTTGGTATTAAAACAAGTCCAAAGAATCTGTCACTTGTTCCCTTGGGAATACCAATCAATCAATTGATCAATCTATCTTCCTACCTGCCTAGCTACCTACCTAAAATGAAAGGTCTCTCTATTCAGTAGACCTTTACCCATGAGATGGAAGACATCGAAAATCAACAATTACAATAAACTCGATAAAACAGCTTTCCTCAAATCTCACAATTATTCAAATTATGTTTTGTAGGACACAGATGTTTCTAGAGAGGCATTATCTCTATTAGAAAGCCACAGTCCGCTGCCAACTGACTAATCCCGCTGAAGAGCCCGTTAAACGAAATAACTAAACCCGAGTGAATTCCCAGACCACCGAAGCGCGGTGTTGTGTTAAACAGCTTATAAAACTCAGGAGGTTGCATTTCAATAACAACGCGATTCTTTTTCAAATATTGCACTGCTTGGCATAAAATGCAAAAAGTCTAAATCTATAAATCTATTTACATTTTTAATCTAAGAAAATTCGCCATAGGATCTTAAAAATTTTTTTAAATTTCATCTTTTTCAGCTTTGAGACATAATTCACATACAACATTTTTGCCGGACTGCCTGATTTTTCTTCTGTAAGAAAATACTAAGAGTATAATCTTTCGTAATGAAAGTAAGCTAAAGAATGGTAACACTCCAAGTAGCATACGCCTTAAAAAAGTGTTTATTATTTAAGACAGTGTGGCATTCTTTTCCAAAGATGGTTAGTTTTGCGTGCTCTTAAGCTTAAGGACAATTCAGAAATGTGAACACAAACACATGTACACACATGCACACACACAAGCATGTGCACACTCACACACACACTTAGCCGAGGTGTGGGAATGACATAATAGTAGATGAGAACGTGGAAGTCCCAAGACTGACACTGTATTTAGTATTAATTTCTAAATTTCCTTTCTAAGCCTAATAATACTATTGCCCTTAATTTTTTTTAAAAAAAAAATAAAGTCGAGACAAAGATTAAGATACTTCAAATCATCTCAAAAAATTATATTTTAACCCTGCACTATAAGCTTCTCAAGGGCAAAAGTGTTGTTTCTTACTATCTCTAGAGCCCACCCTAGTGCCTGTCAATTAAAAAGGTTACTGAATAAAGGAAACTTTAAGTGTTAAAAGAAAACATACACACATCCTTACCTTGATTATATCTTTACTTTACAGTCTGTAAAGTTAATGTCATTTGTCATCACAGAAACTTTAAAAGTTAAAAGTATCTTTTAGAAATCGCAGTCTCTAACAGCCTATATGTTACATTTCTGATTTATTGGTTACTCACAGGTCATTACTTAAGACCAAGTAATAATAAAGGAACAAGATCAAAGAAACCCCTCTATTCATTTTCAGTATAATGTAGAAATGTTTCTACAGAATGTAGGATATTTGATAATAAAAACTTACATAAAACTTGTTAATACTGGGACATTAAAAGTTTCTTTTCCCAATAAACTTTAAAAATATTTTGATAGAGAATGCTTATATTCAGCATAGATGAGTACTTCTCAGAATACTCAATTAGATATGTGGCAGTATACCTGTGTGCTAAGAATTCCCTAATCTAAACCATGAAGGCAGGCATCTTCATCTGTATAAAATTCTTATATAGGTTATTAAAAATGTTCTCATATAGCATAGGTTCCTACCAACAATTTTATAATACAAGCATACAACACTAAATATATACATGTATATCTTATGTATTTAATAAATATTTTGCATTGTATATTTGAAAGGATTATACTGAAATAGTAAAGATTAAGTATAAAATTAAGACATGTAAAGGAAAAGTTCACACTGAAAATAAAACACGGCATGGGCAGCGGAGGAAGACATGTGTGTGTCTGAGTACTGGCGCTGGCCCTGTAAGGCATCTATTAAACAAGCTTCTGTTGAGAGCCTGGTGTGTGCCACGCGCTGCAGATACCGCTTTGAAGAAGACAAATTTCCTGCTCTTCCGGAGACTACATTCTTCTGGAAGGAGGTAGATCAACAAGTGAACCCAAAATAAGTGGTCAGGATGCTAAAACAGACAGTGATCAGGGGATAGGCGGGAAAGAGCTTTTTGATAGTTTCGTCAGGAAGAGTCCGAGGAAGTAATACATGAGCTAAGACTTGAAAGACAAGAATAAGCCAGTCACTCAAAAGTCAGAAGAACATTCAACGTGAACACAAAGGCGCTGAAGTGAGGAAGAACCGGCGCGTGTCTGAGGGACGAGGTGGGGCCCAGAGTGGATGTGACCAGCAAGTGACTGGCACGTGCGCGGGAGGTGAGGCTAGCAGCAGGCGGGGACAGACGCCCAGGGCTCCACGGACCTCGGCGAGGAGTCGGCATCTCGTCGTGAGAGTGTGGGAAGCCACTGAAGGCGGGCGGGACACATGATCTGATTTATTCTTTAAAAAGACCAGGATATACACCCAAAGCCTATATGATTTGATTAACTAATGTCACCTCGATAAACTAAATAAAAATAATAAGATTGTGATGGGTTCTGTGAAAATAAATGGATGGCAAGGGAAGGTACGTGCAGAAAAGCAGCAGGACTATTAAAGAACAGTCAAGGTGGCAGACAGTGGTGGACATGGAAATGGCCGAATCTGGCGCCGTCTAGAAAGGAAAGCCAGCAGGCCGCAGCGCCGGGAAGGGCAGCTACACCGTCAATGGCTTGAACTAGCGAATGGTGGCGACAGTTACTGAGATGGAGGCCAGGGGAGGAATCTGCCTGCATGCAGGACATCAAACGCCAGTCTGAGGATTTTATTAAACATTCCATCGGACGTGTTCATATGGATGGATATGTTAGGTAGTGAGAGGCATAAGGCTCAGGTCGGGAGGTCTGTTAAAAACACACGCTTACAGACAGTATCTGATGGGAATGAAACCCTCTAGGCCAGCGGTCCCCAGCCTTTCTGGCACAGGGACCGGTGGTCCTAAGAGCATCTCATGCCTGATGACCTGAGGCGGTGCTCCTGCGCGGGGAGCGGCTGCGAATACAGATGGAGCTTCGCTTGCCCGCTGCCCACCTCCTGTGCCACCTGGTTCCTGACAGGCCACGACCGGTACTGGTCCACTGCCGGGGCTGGGGCCCCTGCTCGAGGTGGGGGGTGAACAGGGTGGAAGCCACTGAAGGAGAAAGGAGGGCTGTCCTGCAGAGAGCATGGGAAGGATGGTGAGGGGCTTAGGTGGGAGGAGGAAAACCGGGCGACCTGGGAGCTGACAGCAGGAAGCTCCGAACAGCGGGACCCAGGCAGCGCGCCGAAGAGAGTTAAGATGAGGAAGGCCCGTCGGTTCCGGCAACATGAAGATCCCCGCGGTTCCCACATGCCCGAGAAACCGAGGCGTGAACAGGAAGGCAGGCTGAGAAGTCTGTCGGACCAGAGTGCGAGGGGACAGAGACAGGTTAGCTCTGGGCAGTCCAGTTCTGCCCATATGCTGACAGAAACGGCCGGGCGTAAAAGGTGGGCAAAGGGAAGAGCAGAGGCCGGGTGGGGGAAGGTAACCTCGGCTGCTGTTAACTCCATGCGCTTCAGTTTTCTTAAGAATGATGGCTCCTTCCCCAAGCTGTGGTGAAGATTTAATTAGACGGGGATGTCACAAATAGCAACAAGCTGCCGCCTGGTACTCGGTACATATATCACAATGAATGCCATCATTATTATTAATCAACACATCCCAGATTGTAGACAGATTTGAAACCATTTTAGAGAATAACATTTCAAATAATGGAATTGGAATATAGATTAAGTCAGTATGACATTAAAGTCTGCATCATTTCTAATTCTTTTCAGTAATTTCATTTAAAACTGGACTGGACTGTCCATGTTCCAGAAACAAACTTTGTTGAGCAATTTCACTTAAGATTTTTTAATCTCATTTTTTTAAAAAAAGAATAAGAACAAAAACTTTAAAATTAATGTTTATATTGTACAGAAATTTTCTGTGGACTTTCAAATCCAGAATTTGGGCTACATCATGAACTAACGGTCTGATGCAGATTTAAAGTTGCAGAAAAACAAAGACGCAAACTACAAAACAGCCGCCCCTGACAGTCTAAAATGCTGTTTTTAGCCCCCTCGTTTCATTTTTTTCCATATGCAGACTATGATGCTACAGTTTAAGTGCACACAGTTAGGCTTATCTGAAAATCCAATAATTTTAAGAGTACAAGCTACAATTTTAAAGTTCGACAGTACTGTGTTATACCTAATATACCTTCTAAAAAGGCCTAGGGGTGGGGCCGCACCTCTCTCTTTATAGTTTTCGAATCTCTCCTTTCTCATCTTCTTTTCTTAGTGGGATAAGTCACTGCACTTTCCCAAGTGGATGCTCTGTTTTATCAGGAGATCTGACTTTATGGCCCCCCCCCAATTTAGAAAAAAATAGTATTCTGAGTTGCAATACATTTTTAGTGATTGTTTTTATGATAGTTATCCAAATCAATGAATGAGTATTATACATTATTGTTTTATATCCAACATTTTGATTTTTATGAGAATAGAAATGATTTCTTCTGTGGGATCAAATGGCTGTAAAGTAACAGTAAATGTGACTTCAGTGGTGAGAAACTAGAAACTGGTTTCTTTCTTTTACATATTGTATAATAACCTATATAAATGTCAATGAAATTTATCAATGGCTATCATCCAAAATGGCCTTCTAAGAGTAAATTTCTTGACAGAGGTAAGTTAGATTCCAGTTTCCAAACTCAAAATAAGAGAGTAAAAAAAGATAAAAGATATAAATGAAAAATAAATTTTATAACATATAGTAACCTAATCAAATAGTTAATGCCTCAACCAACAAGTTTCATTGTAACAACAACAAAAAAATGAGATTTTATTGTTTCAGCATGATGATGAGTATGTTTGATAATATATAAAATAGTTTGCTTAAATGTGACTTTAAATTTCCACTGATTTATTCAACAGATCTATAATACATCCAATATGTATAAGGATTCATTTGATTAGATGGTTTAGTGGATGTTTATAACAATGTTATTTTTACTTTAAGAATAGCCCTTATAATGTAGAGATCAAGATTTCTGAAATCCTTTAAATTCCATTAATATTAAGAAATATTCTCTTCAATCAAAAGTTAAAAATGATGTTCTGATTTATTACATGCCAAGTACAAATTTATGTTGTAACTGAACATACAACATAACCAAAGAAATAACAAACTTTTATTTGAGGAGGAAGCAAGACTTGGGATTTCTAAAGACCCAATTTGAGCCTTAGTGGTCAGTAACAGCGTGCGCTCGGCTCGGCCCCTCACCCCACTTTCGAGGACATAGGCACAGCTTCCTCTTCTCAGTTTGTTAAGGTTCTAAATCTTTCTCCCGGGTTTGGCCTTGCAACCACTTACTTGATAAAGTAGGTCACTTAAAAAGAAAGAAAGCCCAATAAAATGAATTACAAAGACAACAAGATTAAACTGATTGCACTGTTTTCATACATTGTAGTTGAAATTCTGCAAAGACGCAGTTGGCTGTGGTTTGGCATTTAACAGCATGCGATTAGTGAGGAGGAGGAAATTTTATTCTCATTAACTGTTGCAGATTTACTGCAGTGAAAAAGAGCTATGTAACCCGAGATGTGACAGTACAGAAAGATCAAAGCCATGGACTGGAAACTAAATAAACCCTCTGGCTACTTCCTGCAAGGAAAATTCACTTTGGCAATGTAAAACAGAGCCCAGTTAAAAACTACTCTGTTTTATGAGCTGTCATAGCAGCTCAAGTGGTTTGGACCGGCTGAGTTTAGAACATTATATTTCCTTGTTTTTGTCTTAGATACTTCTGTAAGCAGTTTTATAGACATTTTTTCTTTCCATTTTTAACACAATAACAAAAAAAGAGAGAAGAAACTCCTCTTTTGGTTGAAACTGAGAAGGTAAGCCACTAAGCTCATTAAAGCAGGCAGGTCTTCATTTGCACATTCCTTTCTCATTTACTACAATTTAATATTTTGCTCTTAGATTTATTTGGCAATGTACATTTAATAATTCATCTGCAATCTGTACAATTCCTATTCAAAATAAGTGCAAATCAGTTTAAAGAGCCCATATGGCTCATATCTGAGGGGTGAGCTATTTGTAGCAGTACATCTGGAAGGAGTGTGGAGAAAATGAGAATTAATTAATATTACATTTAAAAACCTATAGGCTCTAGGTTTAATCTGTTTTTCCAAAAAATATTTAAGAAAAAATATTTGGTTTAACATTTCTAATATAATAAATTTTTAACAATTGTTCATAAATACTGAAATCACACTGTTAAATCAATCAAAACACAGATGGGCTAGAATAAATCAACCTTAAATTAGAAAATATCCCCCAGTTTAGGAGTAAGTTCAGAATCATTGAATCCAGACTTTGAGGAAATAAAAGATGACATGCTCTCGTTTCCTCTCTTATTTATTTATTTATTTGTTTGTTTGTTTGTTTGAGGGGGTGGTGGTACTTATCAACCAAATTGCTTACAATTTTGTTATTCCATTAGAATATGAATGAGCAAGACTTTACAATGGTAATTTGCATACTAGTCTCTTAAAGAAAACCTCATAATTTTTTTGAAAATAAGAGCATTTCATAGGTCAAATATAAAAGCAGTCATCTTTGCTTAAGGACTTTCTATTTTCCTTCTGTTTAAATTTACAACTAGGTTTTATATTTCTGTGCAGCCAACAAAAATGCAATTAATACATATAAAAATGTATGAACTTTAACACTAGATAATTGCACTTAAATGGTGGCGCTATAATTAACTTCTCAGTCAAGACTGGATTAACTCCCCTGTTGTTTCTGATATACCATAACTGGTGTGTTAACCTTTCTAGAGGATCTAGTCATATTCAGATTACTTTTTTAATTTATAGACTCAGTTATGCCAAATTTCTGCTCCAAAATGAAAGTCCTAATAAAGTGACAACAAATTTGGTTTTCAAATTTGGTTTTCTTTGGGAGCACCTTCAGACCTTACATACAACTGACATGCATGCCTCCAAAAACTTTGCTCATCCTACTTCTGAATTTCCAAAGGAAAGTAAATCACTTAAAATATTTTTCCAAGTCAGTAGTATAATTTCTCTAGGATAAAACATCTTCCTAAGTTTCCAGAATTCTAAGCCTTGATTTCTGGCTTGTATTTCTAGATTTCAGTAAAGTTTACAATTTGCTAATGCTGATGTGTGATAATCTAATAAAATCTGGCCTCAAAAGTTACAGGCCCAATTTACTAATAAAACCTAATTCGAATTCTCCTTGGGAAATGCGAATATTAGTGTCCAAGCAGCGGACCCGAATATCTTTGTGTTTTCAAGGCTAGAAAGAAGTTGTCTCTATAATAAAGTCGAAGCATGTAAGACAAGACTGATGTATCAGGATTCATTTATAGGCATAAAACAATAAATAGCATCATGTATTAAACACTGACATTGATTAATTAGCTAAATAAATAACTTGCACTGACCATTCTAGACTGAGATTATCCCACTCATTTCATCCTTGTTTGTTATACAACTACCTGGATTAACCTGCAGAGAACTGAATGAACAAACTACTTAAGAGAATTTAATGGTAGTGCACTAATTGGTTAATGTGTTAATAGGTTTGCAGCACCGTGCCTACAAGCAATCCGAAACACCACTTTTCAGTAAATCGTGTCAAATATATCAAAGCTAAAGAGGTAAACAATATGTTGGGCGGTAAAATGAAACCTACATATCTTACTACAAATTGTAAAATAACATTTATTCTAAAACTTTCTAAAACACAGCTCACTCTTAGGGTGATATCATGCCTTGCCATCTGCAGGCAGTAATGGTGCACAGCAAGCCTGCTGGCTCCGACCAAGCTCCCGGGCTGCCCTCTATCAGCTCTCCGGTTTGTAAGACGTGTAGAAGGAATTAGGATTCAGATAGTTTTAAGGGACTGGCCCCAAACCAGAGAATACAATACGATTCTTTGCCTTGTCTATCTCACACACTTTCTGATGATCAATCAAATGAGATACTTCATGATATAAATGCTAGCTAAAGGCAAGTTATTATTCTTTGTATACTTAGATTTAGAAAAAAGCCTTAAACATATTGTTATTTGAAATGTTTAGAAGGCTCCTAAGGCATTTGATCTTCTGAAAAAAAAAAAATGGCAAAATCGCTCTGGGAGTATTCAGAAAGAAAACGCACTGGAACGTAAGGCTCGTGTTAGAGCAAGAATCTCATAGTGCAAACACCATCTCTGGGCCCTGGTTTGCTTTCCTCAGCAGAACTGTGCTGCCCGGTGACTGCCACCCTCGCTCTCAGGTTCTCACCCTCTCACACGTTTAAGAGGGAAATGACCACTTCACCACCCTAAATGTAACATTGCCTGTTACAGAATATTGTTATCTCTTAGGAATGGGTTTATTATTCAAGACATTTTACCATACATTTAATTGGTTAATACTGACGAAGGTGGGAAAAACTTAAACTTATCTCTACTGGGTATACCTAGGTCTAACACATTATTGAGCTTGAAATACATGTTTTACATACATTAAAAACAATGTCATTTGGATAACCAAATATAGTTACAATAAAAATGCAGATCTGGATATTTTTAGATCAAATAATATACTCTGAAGTACAGCAATTATTCAAAAGAAACAGGATACCCTCTTGTTACCTAACCCTATTGTTTCTATAAAGAGGTTTTACTCCGTGTGTTGTAATCCTGATTTAACAAAATTCCATTTAAACTAAGAAGCAACTCTTGCAAATATCCCAAACTAGGTACAGCTAAGAAGGGTTAGGAACCTATGCAAATACACTAAATAAAGCAATGTTTTAGTTAGTGATTGTCTTTAAAAGATTTCATAAATATGTACCAACTCACTTAGTTCTTACACTGCTGTTGAACAAACGGTTGGTTTCAATGTCTATCAAAGGAAATGTTTCTAGGAGGTTCTTTTCACTATTTTGATCTTTCCACATGATGTTTATACTACAGCCAAGGCAATGAAGGTACTTAACACTTAAACTACTAGAACAAATGGGAGATATCTATTGTGATATCTATTAAAATTGATAAGGGATTTATCAAAGAAGGGGTTTGATAGGCATATTTACTTTCCGCTCAATATAAAAGAACTTCTGGATTGGCCAAATTAAGGGTTGTCACATAGACAATAATTTGATTTCTCCTTTGAATCATTGTTTTGAAATAATCTCATAACATCTAGTTCTAGAAATGATATATAGTTCTATAAACATGACACAATGCCTTTTAGACAGGGAATAGGTAATTCTGAGGAGCTTTTCTGAAGTGAAAAAACTGAGTTAATAGCTGAGTATAATTAAGGTTGCCTGATAGCTGCAGAAATAAGCTTAATTTTTTATATGTAGAGTCCTTGTCTTAGGAAAAACTGTACATTAAAAAATTTGGATAAAAGATTGTTTCTTATATATTAAAAGGAAATGGGTAATTTGTCAGGTCTATGCAGTATGATTTTTAAGACTATGACTAGCATTTGAATTCTGGTTTAATATTTGAAGAAAAATTAGGGTGAACAGAATAAAAGGTGCATACTTATGATATGTAATAAATACAATGAACAGAAAAGTTAATGCTGAAGCAGTCTAAGAAAGAAAACAAGAGGCGGGCTGCGCTAACGCAGAAAAGGGAAGTGCAGGGCCGGAGGCCTGGGTCACGCGCCTCTAGCTCGTCTCCGACGCCAACAAAACGGGCAGTAACTGACATCACCGTGCCAACCACAGGGAAGAGCTCCAGGCCCTCCGAAAAACATTTTTCAAAGCCCCAAGGAAACCTAAGTGGTCTCTGCGATTTTTTTTCCAGTTTATGAAAATTGGATTCCTATAAAAGAAAAATGGGCCATTTTTACTGCAACAAAAACTGATTTGTAGAAGCTGGAAGCAGTTTAAAAATACTCAACATGAGGTTCTTGTTAGTCTTGAAAAGTAAAAGTTATAATAAAAAAACGGTCTAAAAATATGGTACGAATACATGGTAAAAAGGGGGAGAAAAGCTAGTCTTACGCCTATTATTTTTAATTAGCTTCAATAGCAAGTCCCACTTTACTTTCTAACACCAGTTCAGATTTGGGGAGGGGAAGATTTACATCGGACCCTCTGGGATTGGCAACTCTGTAACTAATGGCTTGGAGCCCTAATGTATTTTGCATTACCCCTAAATGTCAGGAAATTCTGGCGCCAAAGGTTCAAACTGATACTGACACATGTCTAAAACCCAAGATTCGCTGTCCAACTGCCAGTATCCATTCTATCAAACATCTAGTCTCCCTTGTAGAATAGGATAGATGAGTTTAACAGTTTTCAATGTTTCCAATTAAACTGCCTTGCTATATTACAAAAATGTAGGCACCCAAATTAAGAAGGAGCCCCTGCCTTGGATTTTAAGAAAATCATTAATTTGAACTGTTTAAACGATTCTCTAAATCTGGCTTAGTTTCCACATTTTAACAGATTGTCCATTACTAAACTTTGCCATTTTAGGAAGAAAGCAAAGATTTTTTCTTAAAACCATTTTAAAAACCTCTTATCATACAAATTAGAAAGTTATTCTTTACCCTGCAGGAACTTGGGGTCACCTACTTTACCTGAACCCGCTGAAACTAATGTTAAAAAAACCACAAAGACTAAAAAGCCACACGCCCGGGCTGAAGGGCCACTGCACACTGCCACTTTGTTTCACATTCTCAAACCATTAGAAACAATGATAATGATAAAAGTCACGTTTATACACTAATTTTTTTACTATTCTTTTCCCAGGTAACTCGATGGTGCTTACTTATCAAAGACATATGATAAAGAACAGGGCAGGGAAAGAATTTGTAAGTCATCTGGATAACTCCCATGTTTAAAATAAAACAATCTTAAAATAGATAACAGTCCCCCTTTTTCGAAGTATTTAGAAATCAGCTATTTAATATTCAAAATTCAATCAAGGCATTGTTTTTTCATAGCTAACCTAAATTCTTCATGTTGTCCATTAAGTCTGCTTATTCATATCTCCGCAGTGAGGATGGAGAGAGTAAGAGTTCAACACCTTCTGGTTACATTTCTCAAAAAACTTCCTATTTTGCTTAAAATCGGTTAAAAATAAAAATTTTCAAATGTATGATTTTAAGTCAATGTTATTTGATCTAACAGACTCTAAATTTATCTACTGGATATCAGGAAATGAAAGGTAGCCATTAGTTTAAAATTTCACATCTGGGACATTACGTGGCAAACTTTCATGCCAAAATATGTGAATAATTATACAGCAATTTAAAATACTTAAATCTTTGCAGAATTAAAAAATATGCCAGAGTTAAGATCTATGGTTTGTAACTATCAAAGAACACAGAAATCCTATTATCAGAGAATCTCAACCAACCAATAAAGTGAATAAAAGCCTGAGTAAATGATTCTGGAGTAAAAAATGTAGGAAGAATGACTGAGTTTGGGCTACACTGTAGATTTTCTGTCTCTGCTGATCCACTTGAGAGTCCCTTCTTATCTGATCTATTACCTACAAAGAAACTGAAGAAATTCATTGTAAATTGTTTCTTCTGGAAATAGGATAAAGAAAATGATACAGTTGCATAATTTAAGCCCTGAACAATTACAAAAGACAAGAGTTGAAAGACTTAACTTTTTCAGGGGAAGTTCTTTTTAAAGGGCAAACAATTCTCAAATCAAAATGATTATAATAAATAAGTATATCATTCTTTTGACTTGAAAATAGTCTACGGTAAATTTTATTAACTAATCTTTTAAGCCAACATTACTGTGATGTACCTTTTATGATATGAAAGAAGCTATTTAAATACTTTTACTCTTGTAAAGGAACTGAAGTTATGAAGGTAAGAGACTCTTCCCAGTCATTTATAAGAAATTATTAACAGAATTAAGGAATAAAATTGTGAAACCTTTGAATACAGTGTGTAACTTAATCATTGAGTATAGCCATCTCTCAAAACATTTTTATTGTTTTATAAAATGATCATTTTTAAAAATCAGAAATGAGAGATTCTCCTGAATTGAACTCATAAGTTTTTTTTTTCTTGTATATGCAATGTTAATGAAATGTTCAGGTTCTTAAAAATCACATAATTATATATAAAAACAAAAGTAAGTCTTCCTCAAATAAGTACTACATAATAGTATATGTGTGCCTTTATTAGATTGGCAGTACCTGAAGGAGATACAAAAATAATGTTTTGTTCAAGGTGAAACATAAATGGCAGAACAATTAATCTCATAAATCCCATTATCAAAAATCTTCTATGTAAATATTAGGATTATAAAACCAAATCATTCCTTACTCTCCAGTTATGTCTTAGAAAACATTTGTCCAGTGAAGTGTCCCACAATGGAGTATAGTAGTTATGATGATTAAATAGAGCCTCTATTTAAATAATTACAGCTCATATAGACAGAAACACCAGAAGCAGTCAAAAGCCATACGCTTTCTGGTGTGCGACCACGTTTAACTTTCATCTCCTAAGGCCAGGAGTTTCTTACCACGACAATTCAGTACACCAATAAAACGCTGTCCGAAGCACTATGATTTATTCACAGTCCTCTACAGAACACTGTACTGCACCTACAGCTACCGCGCTTCATGTGAGACTACATTTTTCCACTATGCTTTGAAACTCTGGGTCATGACCATCAATGAGTGGTGAAACCAACACAGTGGCTGCAATCTGTCCTTCAAAACTAAAACCACAGAATAAAATGGAATATATCACGGTCCATTACAGAAGTAATTACTGTTTAAGGAATTTGTGTTACATGTGTACACACGCACGCACACACATATACACAAACAAGGGCTGCGATGCGAGAGGTATTTCTTAATGTGGTTGTAGCAAAGTCACTGCAATATGCTACATTTCTTCCAAATTAGGCATCATGTTTGAAAGAACATAAGCTTTAGAGACATAGAGACCTGAGTTCAAATTTTTTTCTGTTCCATCCTATTTGTGTACTTACTTAAATTATTAGAGTCTTGATTCTTCATTTGTAAAATTGCTATAATAATACTTGCTTTAAAATACTGCTATGCAGGTGAAAATAAATGTGATGAATATTTGTAAAATAGATTCTATACAGCAGATGATCAATAATGGTTACAATAGTTATTATTATTGGATTAAATGGCTTATTAAAAGTAATCATTAAAGAGTTATAAAATATTAGCCACAATTATATCCTTTCATCTAAAAAATACATAAACACATCCTCCAAACAGAAAATAGTTTATGCTGATGAAAAGTAGAATTTTAGAAGAGGAAATTAAATAATTTAAAGAAAAAATAAATAGTCCTACTGGCAAATAGCAATTCTTCAGACTAGTTTAATGTGAAATTTCAACAATTAGCCTAAATTAAAATATTACACTTTACACTTCTAGGAATGATATGAAGGAGAAAATATTGTTTACACATTCTGGTACAATTTTAAAAATCAATTTTAGAACAATGCTGGCATGTCAGATTTTTCCCCTTAAATGTTTTATTTGAATGCCATCCACAGAGGAAAAACTTTAATCAAAGTATCAACTTTTTAAAACAGTAATGTCTGAATAATTGTTAAAATACATATCCCGCATTCTTATTTTATATTTTATTTTACTGGCTTTGGAAAACACTTAGGACACAATCTGGGTTCATTAATTTGGCAAAAGTACTGTCTCTTCCAACAGACAGTCTGTATCTTCAAAGTGATGAGCATGTGTGCTTTTCAGACCTGTGATCCCCTTTTTTTTACATAGAAAATGTGACTTCATAAACTAATTTAAAATCGAACAAGCATGTTCTTGAAAATACTGAGTATTTTGTACTCTTTAATGAAAAAAAATAGAGACATGGGGAATAAAGAGACGTCTAGCTTTTCAAAATCAAAGGAGCCACTATATGTTAGATTTTTCTTGGAAAGACTGTTTACCTGCTAGGAAACGGGTGCTGCCCGACGACGTCTCCATTCTGGAGGTGATAATCATTGAAGAAATCTGGACTTATGGCTCCTTCGGAGGCAATTAATCCATCTAGAAGAAAGGGAAATAGTAACCAGTAAAACATTTGTAGGGAATAAAAAGGAAACTATTCTATCAAGCAATATAACAGAAGATAACCTGCATTTTAATCTGGAAAGAAAAATGCTAGTACAGCTTGCTGTTCTCTTGGGAGTACAACAGAAGACCACACATGCTAACGTGTTGCCCCACAGCAATGCAGCACAATAAACGAACAAATGTTCAACCGAGCATCTACTAGCAGCACTGTCCTAAGGCACAGAAGGTTAAGTAAGAACAATACTCTGACTGTCACGGCGGCTGAAAGAGACTTGTGGAGGAGACAGAAAAGGACAGGCGTGAGGTGAGGTGGGGAGGGACGTATGGATGGTCCAGGCAAAGGAAACAGGATGAATAAAGACATGGAGAGATGGGGTCAGTAAAAAGACAAACTCTAGTACGTCTTCCACTTTACATGCAGACAGCTTCATTTGTGTGACGTGGTTAGGGAATTAGATATTTCAAATAAGTGAATTTCTAAATAAGCAATGCTTGACAAATCTTTAAACACACAAGTGTGTTAGAAATCGTTATAAATATATTTTACGCACCCTGTTTTTAAAATGTGGAGTGGACGTAACTGAAATGCTTTTTGAGCCAACCTCCATTAGAAGCATCGATTATTATTCAGTCGTGCTGCAGGTTATCAGACACATCTGACCACCTGTGCTAAGCAGCTCTACACCACCATGCTTTTAAGTTCTTTTAAGTTCCTTATAAAGTGCTTCTTTTCCCAAATCTAAGTCTTTATTACTTCTGCCTGATTTTAGAAGAATACTATTCTCTCGTTTGCTCCGAACTCTAGATAACCTGTTTTTGATAAAACCACAAGTTAAGAATAAGAACCTGAGGAAAAGCCATAAGCAAAGGCTCCAGAGCCGGCCTGCGTGCAGAACAGTCCTCGGAAAGCCCTGAGGACTCTGAAGTGTCCTGTTTTGAAAGTATTCTGGGTTGTTAAGTGACCTCTGGATAAATACTGAAATACTGACATACCTACAACATCATTTATAAATCTGGTGCATAGTAAGCACATTATTCGTTCACCAGATGACCATTTTACATTTACCATATGCGTAATAATACTTTCCTAGGTCCCGTGGGAAATATAAAAAGTACAATACAGAATTTTTGTTTTCTAGAATTTCAGGTTAAGTAAAATATAAGACAAAAACTTAAGATACAATTAAATAATATATTTCATTAATAAGTGATATACAACAGGAATAAACATAGTATGTACCAAAATGAGCACTAGAGACAGAAAAAGGGGGGTAGAAACACCCCGCTTGGGGAGGGAGGTTGGCAGAAGTGCAACTGACTTGTCTCAAAATGTAAGTATTTAATGACAAAACCTGTTTAAAGAGTAAAGGTATTAAAAATTGAACAAATGGAAAAAAGCAATACAGTCAGCAAATGAATAAGTGAGATGATCTGTATTTCCATAAAACTCCTATACTACTCATTTGCTGTATACACACACACACACACACATCCATTTGTTACATATCATGTACAAAAGACATTACTATTTAATTGTTGAATTGTCAGTGAATACCTTTAGTATTTGTCTTCTTACTTCAGTAAATTTAAAATACTTAAGAGGTAGTTTCAAAAGTATCTAATCTTCAGACTAGTTTCTATGTCCTCTAAAAGTGTAAGATTCTATAAATCAAAGACCAGCTAAACATTAAAAAGTTACAAAAAAAAAAAAAAAGACATTGTGAGAAATGCCAAGACACCATAGAGAGTTGAGCAGCTAAAAAAAAAATTAATTTTAGATGAATCTAACACTTTGTGAAAGTTTGGCTAAAGAAACAAGGTTAAGACCACAGAAATCAACAAGCTTCTCTGTTAAATTAAAACCAAATAAGTGAGGATCAGGGTTTAAGAAATATGCCAGTTTTAGAGGAACAAAGCGAAGTAAAATGCCAAAATACAATGTATACCACACTTTGAAAATGAATTCAAAGATATTCGCCATGCCAGTAGAATAAAATATTCTAACACCCGGAAACACTTTATATATAAAGACAACTAAAAAAAAAATGACACCTGAATTATATTTTAAAAGTTTATATCACATGAAACATGTCCTAGAAAAGTAAGCCAGATTAGGAAAAAATTATACAAAAAACTCTTGTCAAATTCTCAACATCTTCATTTTGATTCAGAGCTCCCATCATCTCCAAAGGGAAAAATGAGGAGGAAAAGGACAAATGGAATCGAGAGAGGGAACTACAGACTGGGAGCTCTTCAAATAGAGATCAAGCTAAATATTTCCGAGCTTAAAGATTCAGCCAAAAATTTTATAAACCCAAAATACAACTAGTTTAACAATGTTATAAGCCTGATATTATGTGAGTAAAGAGAAAATTTATACTCGTGAACTTAATTTTTATTAATCCTGGGACACTGCAATTCACTCTGTAAACTACAGCTTCTACGACACCCTTTAATGGCTTGACAAAATTTAGGCAACTCTGACATATGAGCAACCTTTCTTTACTAGAATGAGGTATAAAAGTTAAATTACACCTTAAATTAAATCCTCAAGTCAAGGACCTCAACTTCTTTGGAACTATCTGTTTCTCAGCATTCTGCATCCAAAATTAATTCTTTTATAGAAATAATAAAAAGGAATCACATGTTCTGCATTACGAACTCCAGATAAATCTAGGAGTGTCCTTCTCAGGCTCCTGGTCTAACCTTATGGTTTCAAAGATGGCAACAAGGAACCAAAGCATTTCATGCACCGTCTAAACAACCAGAAAACAAACAGGACAGAGATGACGTACATCCGAGCACTCCGTAGAGCATCACGTATCAATTATATGAAGCCTTGATATCATGGTTATATATCACACACCTTTCTCAGGTGTTCCAAGTGATGATGATAAATACGCTTACGAGTGGAATGGGGTACATAGTAGAATAAGGGTGAAATCAAAGCAAATTTATTGTTAACACAGGTAATTTATGACTTGTGATTTCTGAAAGTCAAAAAACTGGCTTATCCTCATTGTAAATAGAAGTAAAATGTGAAAAAACAATTCCTTCTTACACATTATTGCTGAAATAAACTTTGTTTTTTAAAAGTCAATTAAAACATAATATTGAGCTCTTTGGTGAACTAGCTAACAGTGAAATTGTGACTGTGTGGGAGAAAATAGATATCAATAATGAAGAAAAAAAAGAAATGACTAAAATAGCTAAATCATAGCTTATTTGGCTGTACCTGATAAAAGATTCCAGAGAAACACAAAGGTAAATGAAAACTATTGTTTTACAATGATTCTGAAGACAGAAACAAACCATAGTCTAGAAATATATTTATTTACATGTTAAATGCTAAGAATTAGATTCACCACCATTGATGAGGGATGATCAAAAAGGGAAAAGTCATATAGAAATGTACAGTATCAATACAGTTTTGTAAGTTATAATGTACTTTCTCTGCTGGTAAAAGGACTAAAACAAACAGCATCATTTTCATGAAAAAAAAAAGAAATTAATCAGTGGTTATAACCCAACAGCTTCAGACTCTAGAGAAACAACACTGTAACTAAAGGGGATGCTAGGTTCCTATTCCATATGACCACACTAAGATAAAAGCAAGAAACAGACACATTTTGACATATTTAAGAGTCTGAAACTATAGAAGGCCGTGATAACGACCGCGCAGCAGCCAATGCTATTTCATTGTAAAGCGGAAGGAGACCAGGGACTCCTGGGCCATTTCGCTTAACCTCTGCGGCTGAAAAGCTACTGAAGCTGCTTTTACCAGAAGCAACATAAAGCTTCATGGAGACCAGAGGCTGAAATAAGATGTCTCTTGCATTTGAACAAATCTGCAGTATTAAAAATTTCTCTTGGAGTTTCTGAAGACACAACTGCACACTGTAAAAGAGGCTGGCACTATCTAGATTCCACGGTATATGTTAAGAGATACTACAGCGATTCATTTAGTAGATGGACCATTCATGAAAAAGGAACTAGGTAAAATAATTCATTCTCCAAAAAAATAGATGGCTTGATGAGAACTGTATCTTTAAACACATAGCAATGGAATCTCCACTGTCAAATACCTACCGTATCACCAGGCCACAGGTACTAAAAAACGACCATGCTGATATCTAATGATAATATTTCACCCCTCGAATGCTTAAAATTATATATTTTTTCCATCAGGGTAGTTGTTTTGAAATTTTGATATAAAAAAATATATAATTTAGAATTCTCACATTGTTCTTACTTTTTTCCTACTATGTTAGAATTCTCTCATATTATACATTTTAATTATAAAATAACTCATAGAAAAATGTTTATGATTGCCATCTTAAGAGGTTAATTTAAGTGAATGAATTTTAGAAATGTGGTATAGCTTTTTAGAAATCTATTCTAAAACTCTAATTGCATTAAAACAACGAAGTTGAATATTGTTGTGGTTAAAAGTTTTACTCGGGTTTGCAGGCTGGGAATTGATTCACACTGAAAAACAGCTATCAGTCTTCAAAGCAAGAAACCTGATTCCAAGAAATCCTGATTCCTGTCAACAAAAAAATTCATATCATATATATTTTACATCATTGTACTTCATGAATATCTGAATATGTAAGGAACAGCTGCTTGCCATTACTGAACTGAGACATTCTGGTTGGTTGAAATTAATGATCTCCACCATCTGGTTTGAAACACAAAACGGTATTTCATAACTACTGTAAAGTTCAGTTAGGAAGAAATCTATTTAATATCAAAGTAAAGTATCAGTTTTCTGGGATTCAAGTATCTATATCAAATATAAAAATAATGCAGTGTTTATGGACAATTTGCACAATATGCAATTAGGAAAACTCATGAATCAAATATAGTAGGAAAAAAGTGAGCTATTAATTCAGATATAATTACTTTAATGCTTTTCATTTAAAACCTGCTGCATATCTCAACTAGAAATCCTTTCCTTCCTGTCGTCAACTAAATGACTTCAATGAAATAAATCAATACTAATTATGCATCAGCGCGACACATAAAAAGCTAAAATACTCAAAACCTTACCAATCTTTGTGCCAAACTCATCCCTGGAAAGAGGCAGTAAGACAGAATCAACAAGGTTATAATATATGTAAGATTTATGCAAAAATTAAAGTTTACCTTGAAAACACTGGCAGAGGTTAGAAGGAAAAAATTTAAACTATTGCTATAAAAATCTAAACCATCCCAACCAAAACAATAGCAAAATTATTAGACTGTTAAAATATATGGAAAACAAAACATAAATTAGTAAATTATACATTTAAATAAATGAATAATCGTGAAAAGTGAAAATTACGTTTTCCAACAGAAGTCAGAAATCTTGAAGATGCCATTTTAAGTTCTATATCCTAGAATGTAATAAACTAAGAGCAATTAATCTTCCTGGCTACAGCCCTTTTTATGGTTATCACATCAAAGACAAACAGGAAAAAATCGCAGTGACTGAATAGGTTTGCTTGGTGTGTACGATGCTGCGTCTGAAATCATTAGCACAGGGGCATTTATGTGCTGCAAGAAGAGCCCGCGAAGCCTGGGAACAAGCAAGGTTGGCAGACTGAAATCCCGGTTTGCAGCACGCAGACAAACTGTTTAGTTTTGCGTTGGCTGTTCTCTTACCTGAGTTGTAGAAAAGGTCGGGTCTTTCGAGAATGTCTCCTTCGTGGATGTATGGCTCGATTCGGTCGTCGCCGTACAGGTACTGCTCGCTCTCATCCATCTGACGACTCTCTACCATCTCCAACCACTGAGAGTTGTGCCAGCGAAACTTTTCACTCTGAATTTTCTTAGCCCATTCTTCATCATATTCCTATTAAAAACAAACAGTCAACTATTATCGCATAAGCTTACGCAGGTACTCCCTCGGTGATCAGAAAACAGTGCTTTTACCTTGTGGGAAGAGAATGGGGGGCTTCGCTTGCCTCAGAGGATACATTAACGATACCTGTTCAGAATTATTTTGTACAGCATCAATAAAGATCAATTAAATACATATATTAAAGACATCTGTTAGGTTTACCAATCGCTGATGGCAATGGCAAAAACTGGAAAACTTAAAATTTCACAAGTTTTTTTATTATTAGATAATGGGTAGCAATCAGTCTTCAGCTTCCAAAGAGTCTTGTGGCTATAATTACTTATGGCACTAAGGACAGGTGAAGCATTAAAATTACATCTTTTGCTCTTTTTGTTTAATTTTCAGTAGGAAACAAAGCACTCGTAAAGTATTTCTCCTAACTACTGAAATGGTTACTACAGAAAACAAGTAGCAGATTTTAACTTAATTTTGTCTCAAGCACAAAATAATAATGTTATCTTACTTGGTCATAATTGTTTCTTTAACTGTCTATCTCTTGCTTCAACCCTGAAGTCCTAAGAAGTAAGATGGTGGCTTATTCACTGCTCCATCTGTAATACCCATTCACATGGAAAATCCTTGGTGAATGTTTCTGAAGGACACACAGGCCAGTTTACAAACTATGTTTGAATCTATCCAGTTTCCTACTTTTCCCACAGGTTATGGCTATGTCTGACTAGTATATTCACTTAATTAATGGACCATACAATTGATTTCATAGCTGAAAAAAATAATGCTTCGGGTATTTCTTATCCTAATCTTAGGGTTCTTAGTTTTAAATTCCTCTGTCAGTATCTTTAACACTTTTGGTTATTGTTTTCTAAAAAGAAGTTGGAAAGATGCCAGCTAATAGTACTGTCCTCCAACAGTCAGGATGACCATGATAATGGACCAAATAAACACTTTAGTCAAATAGTTGAGTAATTGCCATACAGGTTGAGGCTCAAGTCAAAAATTGTCATCACAGACTGAGTTTCTGGGATATAAGAATAAGTCTGAAATTTTACAATTATTATCTTGTAAAATTTTATTTGTTAAATTTTAAGTTTCACATTATCATTAATTCTCTTAGCAGTGTCAGCTATGAAACTGTGTTCCAGCTATACATCTTTGAAAATATGTAGATGCTCCATCTACATAGGTTGGGGGAGGTAGAATATATTTTTTGGCTATGGTACTGCTAATGACAATTTGCCACCAAATTATTAAGATTTCCTTCTTTCTAATAGTTATCTATTAACATCCCTATTAGTTGTCAATTTCTTTCTTAATTATTTATTAATTATAAATTACATAAAATAGAAACTACATCATAATGTATATTATTTATAACTTTAAAATAAAAACATTATATTAATTCAACTATTATAATTTTTAAATCAGAGGCCCCAACCCCTGGCTATGGACTGGTACTGGTCCATGGCCCGTTAGGAACCGGGGCACACAATGAGAGGTGAGCAGAGGGCCAGTGAGCGGAGCTTCACCTGTATTTGCAGCTGCTCCCCAGCGCCGGCATCACCGCCTCGGCTCCACCTCATATCACCAGACATTAGATTCTTATAGGAGCACCAGTCCCTGATGCCAAAAAGGCTGGCATCTGTTTTAAATCACCAAAGGAGATTTTTTTCATTCAAAGTTACATCTGCAATGCTAACCTATATTTGAAATTGACAATTTAGATATCAATGATAAATCCTATATCCAAATGCCATATCTTATTGGTATAGTTGCAGTGATTAGATATAATATATATTTATATTATCCAACCACTGATCACACATAAATTGCTTCGACGAGAAAACACGGATAAAGCATTTGGAAAACCTATAAACTTAGACTGAAAACACTTAATGTTAGCCATTTCTGTTCATTGAAGTAATAGCTCTCTAAATTAGGTACTATAATTATTGCCATTTTACCCATGAGAAAACAAGGCCCAGAACACTGAAGTAACCTTGGGAAGCAATGGGAAAAGGCAATTAAAGAGAGGACAGATAAACATTTGGCGGGATCACTGGAGAATGTATTCTTTAGTGAATGAGAATATAACAACCAACCTCCAAGGTCAACTTTCAGCATTAAGATCCCATGAAGGGGTTGAACTGTTGACCAATTGATGATACGGGAGGAAGCAGCTTCCGGTCTGCTAAGTACAGTACATTGCACATTATATTCTCAATCACCTCCTCTCTGACATGGCCGCACATAGGGGTGTTAGGGAAAGAGGGAGTTGAAAACAGAACAGCACAGAGTTGTTGTTACAAGTAGTTTCGCTGGCTACAGACTTCAGTGGGTCAACTTTGGGTTTCCACAGTTTAAGACTCAGTGGTGCTGATCATGCGATATGGGACTGTGACCAGCTTCACAGTAAGTTACCCAAATGCTCACTACACCTTTGAACCTCTTTAAAGTTCATGCGGTTTCAAAAGCACAGTATATTTTTTGGTTCCATACGTGGCACAGTGTGTTGTTCAAAGTCAGCTGCAAAAATATATATTATCGCCATATTAGAAGTGGCCAGATAATTTAAGAAGAAAGATCACAGACACAGAAAAAGAAAAGGATGAACTTATTATCCATTAAGGTAAAGAACTTAATTTTAAAACAAAAGCAAAATGGTATTTTGGAAGAGAAATTCTCCATACTAATGAGTTCACTAAACACCCAGAATGTGCCTTATAATACCAGAAACCCTATTAAATCTACATCAAATACTGGAGCTAATTTAAGTGGTATTTATTATTATTATTATTATTATTATTATTATTATTATTATTATTATTATTATTTGTATGGATACTAACTTGTCTTATTTGGCAAGAGGTATAAAACTAACTTTTCATTTTGGTAGAAAAAATTTGAACCTAAATGAAGAAGTATTCAAAGATGATGCTAGAAAAACATGATTTGACTGTTGTTTTATTACAATTTAAGTTCAAGCATATGGATTCCTAGTGTAAGAACAGGAGTTAAAAATTCAGTGAAGTGCCGAAAGCAAATAAAATATGGGCTTTCCTATTCCATTAAGGGTAAAACTAGACTCTTACTAATAACTGTGAAATGTTACAGAGGTAGGTATAATTTAAAAATAAATCCTTAAACCACACATTCATAAAATTTAGCCTAGTAAGTAAAGCTCTGCGCAAAGAAAAAAATTCATGCTTAATCTAGGAGTTATCATCTTACATCTTTCTTATTAGATTTTACTATTCTAATTTAATAATAAACATACATTTAACAAATGCAGAAATCTGTGACAAAGAAGCTTTCTTCACAAACAGCCTTCTAACTTGAGCCTTATCGCCCTTCAAGCTTACAGCAGTGTTATTAGTGCCCCCACACAGATGTGCCTGAGTGTTTAAAGCGAGAGTTTCCACACTCCATCGGGCAGATCCAAATGCACAAACCAAAAATGTCCATGAGCATCCGTGGCGACCTTTTGACACCGGAATCCGCCCAGTCAGTGTCTCGGGAGGGCTGACTCCGAGCCCGCAGGAGCAAGACTGGCCTGGCGCTGGTCTCGTCTTCCCTGCACCAGTGTCTGACGGGACAAACCCACAGCACCGGGCACCTCTTAGCATTAAAAGGCTGAAAAGCATAGCAGCGATGACACAGATCGTACTGTCATTTTCTTTATGAAAAACAAATTCTATTCTGACTTTGAAGTATTTCTGTACCGTTAAACCACAGGTTTACATTTCTATGACTAACCTAATCGCTAACATGTGCATCACTGTCTCAGGGGCACGACGAAAACACTATGGCTGTCTTCTCGGCTCTTCAGAAACACGACACAACACACACACAGCACAGCACAACACAACACCAAACAACACAACACAAAACAACACAGCAAAACGCAGAACACAACACCAAATGATACAACACAAACAACACAACACAAAATAAACAACACAACACAAACAATACAACACAACACAAACAACACAACACAAAATAAGCAACACAACACAAACAGCAGCTTCTCTCTCAGGAACCAGGAGACAGAATGTTTCTCCCTACCACGCTGTGCAAAAGATAATTCTCTGCAAAAGATCCAATGAGGAATACCGCTTCCTACCACAATGAACCCACCGCGACGACAAGCGGAGTTCTCGCGACAAGTGTGCGTGGCTTTTTGTTATAGATCAGAGTGAAGGAAACAGCAAGAGCCTTGACCAGGTGGTGTCAGGGCCTCAGAGTCTCAAGCGCTTACAACATGACTTTTGGAAAATATCTGGAGTTTTATAATTATCAAACTATTTTATTATTGCAAGTTGAATATTATAGAAAAAAACCTATAATCCCTTTACCTAGATAGAACCACAGTAAAAACTAGCATAAGTTTTTATTACTATTTTTCCATGACTTTTTAAATTCCAGTATTGAGCTAACTTTGGAAAATAATTTTTAAATATATACTTTAAATTTAGAGGCTAAGTATGAAACTTCACTCAATACTATACTTGTGCCACAAAAGTGTGCTCTAGTTTGTGGTAATACAACCTCAGGTATTTGAATGTTTACCAAACACAGCACCTCGGAATGAAGCATGTTTGTTACGAGGAATACAATATTCATTTAAATCATTCATTTCTCCTTTTCCTTAGTAGCAAACATTGGTTGGAATCAACTGAGATAGTATTGTTTTGTATACGATGCTGTCTTTTGATCTTTGTTTCTGAAACACAAATTTTTATGTTCCAGATTTAATGAAAATCAAATATTTTAGCTTATGTCTACTGAGAGTCTATTCGGCAAGCGTAGTACATTAACAGGCTAGGACAGTGGTCCCAAGAGTTTTAGATTTCAGGAAAGGTTCAAAAGCAAATTTTGGGGGCTGACATTAAATGTAAATCAACTGCCATCTACTATTATTGTTTTAGAGAAGAAAGCCCATTTTAACACTAAAATTTTAAGGACAATCTCAACATAGTTATATACTTTCCTAAGACAAAACACGTTAACAACCTAACATCTGCCATTCCTCCTCAGACTCTGTGTGTGTGTGTGTGCAAGCGCCATGTGCCTCTGCCCCTGCCACACACACACACACACACACACTTTTGTGACGCATTTCACTTGCTTCAGTGAAGCGCAGTAGCAGCTCTATCCAGCATTCTGCAACCCCCAGCCCCCGCGACCTTCCACATCCTCCTTCAATGAGGAGAGTTTGCTAGCCGTGGCGCCGTCCTGGTTTCTTTGCGTCTCAGAGCCTGAACGTGTGGACACCGGCGTTACGGTATGGTACGAGAGACCCTGGAGCAGGAGTCACGAGACTCGGGCTCTGGTTCTAGCTCTGAGACTGACAGAGGTAAGCAAACTTCTAAAGGTAGACTGATATCTTTGGTCTCAGATTCATTTCTAGAACGAGATAAATCTAAAAATTTACTCAAGTCCTAACATCCTATAAATAAAAAACTGTGATTAATACCATTACTTCATAAGGCTGTTGAAATAACTATCCCCCAGAACTGAAGAATACTGGCAGTATAAGGGATTTATTTTAAAAAGTTAAACAGCAACTCTAAGTGAACATCCAGTGTCAAAAACTTAATTCAACACATATCGACTAAATCTATTCTCTCTAACCTTCCTGCCCAAGTCTCTCCTGCCCACTTACGTCACCACCCCTCGTTACTAGGGAATAACTGGAGATTCAGGGACGCCAGGGCTCAAGCCCCGCAGAGCCGCGTCACAGGAATGCGACAAGCCGCACGCAAACACTGAGGCGTGTGTCGTCTCGTCTTCATTCTGACAGGGTGCACCCGACGCCCCGCTCTGAGGCCGCGTCCGTCTTGCGTGGAAGGGTGAGCTCTGCCTTTCATGCCCCTCTCTGCTCGGCCCCTGACGTGACGGTCTCAAGCACCCAGTTTCTATGAATCCTGAAGTGTCAGCAAAAGCTTACGGTTTGATTTTACGTGGAATGTGCCACCCTTTTTGAAGTCCTTTATCACACTGTTGGCTGCCTCACCACTGAGACATCATGAAGCCTTAAGCGGCCTGGTGTCAGCCAGCGCCTGTTCACTCTCAGGGGAACTCTCTGTCACTGGCTTCCGTCACACCTGGTATCTGATTAGCACACTACAGGATAACACGGAGCTACACAGATCTGCTCTGTGTTCTAAAGTAACTGATGCAGAACAGATTTCCCGTCCTCCTCTGATGTGGCGGCCCCTTAATTGAGAATGTAATATGGTTTATTTAATACTATTCTTCATACTAAATGTAAGCAGAGCTAGAGTAATTTAGTACTTGTTAAGGGTTAATTTAGCAGCTGCTAAAAGGTGCCTTTCAGCCTTAGAAAGTACTCCTCACAGTGCATCTGATACACACACGCACACGAGCGCATACACAGACAGGAGTGTCGCACGCACGCACACACCACCTGCTCTGCGACCGTGCTCCCCAGTGTCGGCCTCGGCTTCAACGACGGCATCATATAACCAGACCCCAAAGCAGAGTTAGCATCTCCCCCATCTCTGTTTCCAGCACTGAGGGGGCTCGTCCGTACGATATTTCACACAGCATGTCCAGGCAGGCCGCAGAGTAAAAGCTATAACTCAAATTTATTTAACTAAGAAGTCATGATTTTTTATCTTTTCTACTAGGCTTGGATTCTTTTAAATCTGACTGTTGCCAATTTAAAAAAACAATAAAGCGACACGCACAGCCCCGCAGGGACACACACGGGCGTATATGCACACAGATTCACGTGTGTGGTGCACACAGTGCGTCCTGCACGTTGCCGGCAGGTTCTGCAACTTCCAGCCAAACGACTCACACTGGCACCAATCGCACTGTAGGCCAACTAATATAAATAAGAGTTAAGTTTCTAAGCATCTCCTCGACACTATAAAGACTTTGAGCCAAAAGATGTTCAAGAACCTATTCAAGGACCTGCCGTGTGTGTGTGTGTGTGTGTGTGTGCGCGCGTGTGTGTGTAAATTCTCATGAGCTAGAAAAATACCCTAAATTTCTGTCTTTCAGGTTTATGAAACATGAAAATGAACTCCAAAAGACAGCCAATCAAATTTATCTCACTAAACCCAATGTGACTATGGAATTAAGAAATAAAAACCAAATTTGTGATACCAAGAAATGAAAATTTACCAAGACTGTAAAACAAGCAAGAACGAACAATACCTGCTCTGAAAGAACATCTTAGAAGTCTCTGTCAATAATTCACTCAAAAATCTCTGCTCTGTGCCCATAACCAACCTGCAAGTCAATTAAAGTGACTATCTTTCCTAATTCCCACCCATCCCCTGCTTTCGAAGGCTTGTCCTGAAATAAGCTGAGTTTCAATGCTAACCCTAAGTCCTAAGCCTATGAAACGCTCTCTGTAACTTCCCTCCTGAAGATGTATGAGACGTATCTAGAGTGTTCTCCTGTGCTGGCAAGATTATTAACAAACTCAGCTTCTCTGGCTGACACAAGTTTTCCTGGTAATTTTTTGTGGGGACCACAACAACTGATGTCTTAGAGGCTGCATGTAAACTTACACTGGTCTACCTCATTTTAATACACCAGTCTTATTAAATATAATCTTGTCTGTCCTGGAAAGAAGATAGCACCTTGTTTTCCGAGTTTCAAGTACTAAGTATTAATTCCAGGTTGTTAAAATACACACAGTCTGCCCATGATCATAATTAGAACTAAGAGAAATCTCAGCAACACTGATGTGTGTTAGGATCAGGTCACACGGGCCTGAGGCTGGCAAGGAAGACAGCAGACACCCATCTTTTACCAGGGAATTCGGCACGTTCCTTTTCGTATAATGTGCCGCAGGAGCAGAGGGTCTGCTGGCCGGGTCACGCAGGAGCACTGCTCCTGGAAGGCCAGTTCACATCTGAGGACAGTACCCGGGTGTTCTACAGTCTAGATTGTACACTTGAATATTCTAGGAACTCTGTGTTGTTAAGTTTTGTATTCCCAGTGTGCATCTTAGTGTCTGCAACACAGTATGTGCTCTATAAACATGTATTACACGTTTGAAAACTCAGTATTGTCAGGGGAGGAATCTGTGTAGCATCGGGGAAGAATTTATGAGGTTCTCAAAGACTTCACACAGAGCTGAGGAAGTACTGAAGGATAAAAATCTGAGTTTTTAGAAGCTCTCTACGTATGGAGGGTTCTAGTCTTCTCTTCATGAATCTCAAGGCCTGGAAGAGAAAAGGCAACAGTGAACTGCCTCGTGACCCCCTATGAAGACCAAGAAGCGAGGCTCCTCTCTCCTCACCTCCGCGCTCCTCTCTGCACCGACCCCACTCCTTGCCTCCCCAAACTACGTCTAAGGCCTAGTCCGACAGGCGACAACTTGCCAATGAGGCCATAGAGCCGCACCACCAAACGTGTGCTCCCCCACGGTACCAGGAGCACTACCGCTGCACATCTGTTTCCACTCACAGTGCAGGGCTCAGGCCCAAATGCATTAAACGAATCATCACTAATGCAACATTTCCATAATTCGGGGGACAAGCACTTTATTGAAGAAGGCATATTTCCTAAGGCTTGCAAGGCATCTAATTTTCCTTAGTACCATTCCACATTGTCTATCTTGAGTGAAAAAAAAGTTTGTTTTCTTAAAGATAAGTTGCCTTAAGCTACAAATATTCCCATCGTCTCTTTTTTATTTTTTATTATTATAGGACAGTCATACTGAGATAGTAGGAAATCAAAATCTAGAGGTAAAAAGAGTCTTAAGAGATCATCTGCTCCCATTTTAGACAGGTTTCTAACAAGCTATTGTGGGAAGCTGGTTATTTAGCTATTACTGATGCTAACTGGACAGAGACTTTGCATTCTCTCTTGACAGCCTATTTCTAGAGTTTCATCATCTTTCAAAGTTTGTCCTGTTTCAAATTAAGTCAATTTCCCCATGTTTTACTCTTTTAAAAGATTCAGGACGAATGAATAGCACCCCGAGTCATGATCAGTTATGGAGTCTGAGCTCAAAGCATCGAAGACTGGCAGCTATGTCTCAAGTGAACTTGAGACGCTGTCTTTTTACTGATATATTAAAATGCCTGCTCCTCAAATTTCTGCCAAATAAGGAGGTCCAAGAAGCTAGGAGTGTAACTTTGGTCTGAGGTTAGCTGTGAAATCCAAATAAGTCACCACAGATTCAGAAAATGGGTAACTGAGCAGATGAGGCACTTCCACACTAGAAAAGGCAGCTCCCTACTTACTAGTGTCCTAATCAAGGCCTTTCAGTTAATTGCCCTATTCAATTAACCATCCAACATTAAGTTTTAAAATGCTAAATTCAGCCATTTTGAGGATAATTTTAAAGTAAACAATAAACAGTAATATGTCTGGCTAAAATATATACCCCAAATAATTTCCCAATTAAAACCCAACAGTGAACACAGTATCTTCCCTACTATTTTAAAAATTGAAATGAACAGAAAACAGCATAATTAACTATACTAAGGGAAATGTTGGTCCAGATATTTAATCTACATATAAACTTCTCGACTAGGTCCGAGTTTCGGTCTAGTCTGAATAAAACATATTGCGTGACCATCATGTGACGGACGTTTCATATACACCTTCTCTAACGCTTACAGAAATAGCCCTCTAGTCCTCAGGAGTGTCACTGTAAACTGAACCTTCTCGAAGTTAAATAAATCGCCTGAGATTGTTCGGCAGGGAGGAGCGCTGGAATCGGCTGCATCCTCAGCACACTGTTCTGCTGGACCAAGGTGCTGGTTCGCAGAGGTCAGAAGGTGAATCTAAGACCAGAACACTGACCCATCAGAGAAGAGGAGAGAGACGTTTTGGGAAGAAGCTCCTCCCAGGGTGCAGTTCCCTACTGCGAAGCTCAGACTGGCCGGGGCCTGGAAGCTTGTAGGTGTACTAAGCAGACAGGGAAATAAACATTCTCCCAGTAGAATGCGGCTGTGCCCAGAGCCAGTGCCCTTCCATCAGCTGACCCGGACTACTTCTCCTCTGGGAAACTCAACTATAAACATGACTCAGTTTAGTAGCACGCTGGACTTCGAACCACGACTAATTCACATTTGAACATTGAGATTACTTGTTCAGACTGTTTTTATACCAACCAACTCAGGAGATCACAGAGCATCTCAGGGAGCCAAACGTAGTAGCTAATATGTCACCAGTTTCTTTTTGCTGATTCTTCTTCTTTGAAGTCAACAAGGCTTTTAATGAATGTGATAATTTAAAATAATTTTCTTTGTGATTTTACATTATAACTCTGACCAGGATTTATAAATTCCTTCGAGGAAGGCAGGGTCAACAAAGTAAACTGAAGACTAAAAATGCTCATTGTATTTAGAAAAATGAGGGTTACGGTGACTTCCGGGAGCACCATTTCAACGCAGAAGTGAGGCAGAAGCCAGAAGTGGCGCAGGTTCGGGGGGGGGGGGGCTGCACGGGTCTACCGACATGCGTCTGCCTTCCACATCCCTGGATTTCTCATCCACAGATTCAACCAACCGTGACTCAAAACCAGTATTTTCGTATGCTGTACAACTGTAATTTAAAAATAAACAAAAACAAACAAAACCACCAGGATGTTGACCTGCAGCTGGGAACCCACGGACGCAGAGGGCCACCTGCATGCGTTGTCCTCTGCCGTCCCACAGAAGGGGCTTGAGCATCCGCAGATTCTATATATGTGGGGAGTTCCAGGAGCCAATCCCATGAGGACACAGAGTGACCACGGTAGTTAAGTTTTTGGGGAATCAAAGGTTGTATGTGGATTTGTGCCTGCATGGGGGTGCCAGTTCCCTAACTCCCACCTTGTTTGAGGGTCAACTGTAATATGTAGACAATTTTTTTCAAAACATTGGTCCTGGACAGAAGGCGAGAGATGAGATAGTACCTAGAAAAGAGGGGCAGGCATGGGGTGAAGATTAACTCCTGTTCCTCATGATGAGAGACTTGAGCCCAGAGTTTAGAAGTAATTTGGAATAAAAATTTTTATCTTATAATAAATATTTTCCTATTTTTACTCTAAATATTGTTATAATAAGAATGAGCGGCCTTTTGGAACTATCACTAACTTACATTCTAAACCACACATACCTAATATGTAAATCTAAATACATTATTATCTTCCATCTACCTTTTCTCAAAGGACGGTAATTAAAACAGTATGCTAAAGATAATTCATGGCAGACTGACATCTCTCTCCTTTCCTCGTTGCTTAAGGTAAGATAACCACACGCAGAACTTTAGGAAGCTTCTTGTTCTTATGCTATACACTTCATGCACAAAATGGCACTCGCGATCTACTAGAGAACAGCACACGAGTCACACAACTATTGTCCAGGAGTAAAAACTATCCTGTACCCAGAAACCCTGCGACCAGTGGCCTGCTTGTACGAAACACCTGCTGGAGCAGCGTTAACAGTGAAGTCTCCCGAGTTTCATTTAGGGATCGAAGCAAAATGTCAACATGCTCATTTAGTTCTTGACCAGTAATGATATACTCAGTCAAACCCCCAGAGCAGATAATATCAAATAAGGTGAATTCCTGAAATAAAATGCAGAAATTTGACAAAAAAAGTACCTGTTGGTGACTGCCCAATTTCATTATGAGATCAATAGCAGAAATGTCAACTTAGAGGATTCCCAATGAAGTTGTTAATTGATTCTTTAAATGTTATTCTGATCCTCTTAAAAAACTTAAGTTAAACTTTAAAAACTACTGAACAGGCGATGGTAAAGACATTTTTACAGTGAGCCTAAATAAAAGGTATAAACCCAGTTCAAAAAAAGAAGCAAGCAGGCTGTGTAGCAGTATCTGCCGTAAGTGACAAATATATTTGAAGTCATCGAGTATCCAGCCTCTCCCAGGTGCAAGGCCAAATCCAGGCAAAAGAGGGTGGTGGGCACCGTGACTTCAGCAGAGGAGTCTGCAGGGCGCTAGGTGTCTAATCCCAGACTCAGATTACCCCGCTGATCACATTCCTCCAGTTATATACCCTTTAAAAACTCCTGAAGTCATGAATAACATTAAAATTTTTGTTTCATAATTCCAAAGCAACTTACAAAACAATTCTATGTACATAACAAAAAAACTGAAAACAAAGAATTGAAAAAACAGTTGATATAAGATTTGATTTATTAAAAAAGTTTAATGGCCTGACTGCAAAGATAACTAACTGTATTTATTGTTTTGGCAGAAATTGTCATCAAACCCTCTATGCAGTAAGTTTTCTGAAAAACAATTGATTTTGAGATGATGTTTGAACAGAACTAAAATTTTTTTTTCTTTTTTTGTAAAATTCTGAATATGAATAAAACCTCTTCAAGTAAGAAGGTTATACTTAAAAATTAGAAGCTTAAAGTCTTAATAATATTGAAAAAATGAATGTAGTATCATTGCATTTACCAAAATACGAATTTGTATTTATAAGAATGCATTGTTCTAAATACACATACAATGTCTTTTTTCCCCGCAAATGAAAACTATTGTACTTTATGTAGGAAGAAAAATTACTTACCGCTATAATATCCAGTGTATTATCACAGACCTTTCGGATTTCATTATTTTTATCATGCATCAGATCTATGAGATATGCTGGAGCCTCTGAATGAAAGTGGTTAAAGATAAAAACTGCATTTGAGATTGAGACCACGCATTCACACACAAAAATTCCACATTTCTCTAAGTTCACATGCTAACTTGAAATTTAACTTAAAATTTTAAAATAAAATCATTAATACAAGATGACCAGAATATTTAATATTTAATTTGTTTAAAAAAAAAAAAACAGGGATAAAAAAGGAAAAAAAAACTAGATAAAAATGGGTAAGAAAAACAGCCAGTAAATCTTGGAAAGCAGGCCATGTTCTGAAAACATGAACACAGTGAAAATAACTGACGAGGGAGCTCTAGAGCTGTGCGGCCAGGAGGGCCTCCGTGAGCGCCCTGGCTCGCTTTAACGCTCAGGAAAGTTAACTACACACGGAAGAGCAACAGGAAGGACTCACGGTCAGACCCCATGTGTGGCTGTTAGAAGAAAGAGAAAACGTAGGCATTTCCACATGGAAGATAAAACCTGCAACCTAATATTTCAAAAAGAGATAAAGGAATTTAAGAAAACAATAGTATATATATGAAAGAACAATAGAAGTCAGAATTAGAAAACGCAGAAGAAAAAAACAATTCAGAAAAGAACTAAAAATAAAAGCAAAAATCATTTCAGATATAGTAAACTAAATTTACAACATGAGAGTAAATAAAAAATAGATAAACCTTTAAGAGAAATAGAAGGCAAAAAGGAAGACAATTTGTAAAATTAAACAATAAATGAAAAGATTAAAAATTAGAAAATAAAAGATATTAAAGACAGGCAAAGAAGATCCAACATAATATGAATCTCAAAGAAGACAACAAAAGCAATAGGACAGAACGAATATTAAAAATTGTAATTCAAGAAAACTTCATTCCTGAAATTAAAAAAAAAAAAAACCTACATACTGAAAAAGAGCACATCTGCATGCTTGGAAAAATCAAGTAAGGATGACAAATACCAAGTCAAATTCTAATACAACTACTTGGCTTCAAAGAAACAGAAACATTCCTTTGGTCTTCCTGGCAAAAAGATTGACTCATAAGGAAAAAAAGTAAATTGTCATTAGACTTTATGACAGATACCATAATGATGAGTACAGCCTTCTCATTGGCAGCAATTCAGGCCAGAAGACAGTGGAAAAATACCTTTCAATTTCTGAGGGAAAGAAATAAATGGCAATCTAGAATCCCATATTCTGTAAATCATTATTAAAGGGGCAAACTAGCTATTACTTTGGCAGGGAGGAAGGGAGGCTCAGAATTAGAAAGGCTCAGCTGAGGAGATGGCTTATAAACTTATCTTTGCTGAGTTGGAGACCATCAGATAAAAAAGGAGAGAAATGTGTTTGAGGATGTCAAGACACCTGAAGAGGCAGTAAGTTATAACAAGGTGGGTCATGTCTGATAAATGATGAGAAATCTGGTGTGCTAAGAAAAGACGGTGTTTTGTAAGTTAAAAGGAACTTCGGAAAAATGTTAAAGTCAGCACATACAAAAAAAAAAAAAAAGACACGAAGATTCAGGTTAGATACTGCTGCCACTGCCATCCTTCCATGACATCCCAGACTTGGTTATATATCCTCTATATATCCTCTCCCCTGCCCTATTCACATACCTTTATGACCTGACCATGATGGAGGATAATTTTATATTTCTTGCTTACTTGACTCACTCCATCAGACGAGTACATCCAGCACTTAAACAATGTTAGATGATCAGCACTAGCTAAATGTCTGCAGGTTAAATGATTGATTATGTGCAGTAAAAGATGGAGCAGACATAAAATTTTCAGTATGGGACTGGGTGGATGACACTTATTATCCACTCAAAATACAGAAGGCAGTTGCTTTTCAGGGGAGGCTGTTGGCAAAATCAAGAACCCTTTTAGATACAATAATGATAAACTACCACTTGTTGAGTGTCTCTGCGTGTTGGGGATGATTACAGCACTTTAAACCCATTAGTACGTATAACAGTCCTATAAGGTAGGAGGGACTTCTTTCTACTCTAATAATATTATGGCTATTTATAGATGCGAAATTGTATGCTCAAGATTAAGTAACATATCCAAGGTCCTGCAGCTAATAAATGGTAAAATTGCCTTTTAGGGTTACGTGATTATAATGCTCCATAGGTTACACCATACCACATCCCTTTAGTTACGAGGAAGACATTCAGTTGGCAGTTAGCAACAAATGCCTGGAACTCAAGAAAGAGGTCTAAAAATAGTACATACTTAGCATATAGTTAGTAGCTGAAGTTATGAAAATAAACGTGTTTTTTCCATGGAGAGTAAATAAGGTAAGAGTCAAAGAGAACTAAGGACAGGCCTAGGAAGCTCTGATAGTTATGTTAATAGAGAAGAAAGTTCTGATATGTTTGTTAAGTTTCTTTGGAATCACAGTCTGACAGGTTAATAAAATTGTTACCAATATATTCTACCATCTACTGATTTGGGGTCAACAGCTTCCATGAAGAATAGTTTGTCCTCTAAATTTATTTCAAAGCTTGATCCATTCTATATTAGTTGAACATCTGCAAGAAAAAAATACCTACAGATACACCTTTTCTGAATATGTTAAATGTTATTATCAATTGTAAACAGAGAAGGATACGTGTTTCCTTGATTATGACATCCCTTGTGGCTTGGTGGAACACCATCTGGTAGAAGACGTAAATTATCTGGCACACAAATTCATCATCTTCTTGTTGAGCTGAAAGGAAACAGAAAAATTCAAGTAAAAGAATACTACGTTTACATAAAAAATTGAAAAATATTGAGGAGAATAAAAGAAAATCAAAAAAACAAAGTGATAACGAGATAGGTAAAGGGCAATTGGTTTAAATTATTTGTAATATATGAGTGGCATATATCATTTATGTCAGGTGTTTTTTCTAAATTATATGGTAACGACAGTGAGGAAATTTCTTAATATGTTTTTAGAAGTTATAGTAAATTTGGTTGTAGTTAAACTAAATAGGGTAAATTACTTTGGAATACAAAGATAAAAAATAAGATTTTTGAAGAAGCGCAATTACATCATGAATCTGAGTTTAAATCAGACTGCTTGAGATTGCTCATATCAAAAGATGGGGTTGTCCTCAGGCAGGACGGAGGGGCAAGGCTGGTTTAAGAGAAAAGCAACAGTGCTTCTTGGCAGTTTTCACTCTCTTTGCCACCATGAAGGAACTGATAAAATGAACTTCTATGCACCTAATGTGAAATGGCAACACCAACCACAGCTCAGCTGGTTCTTTTTGGTTCCATCATAAGAATTCTTTCAATTATTCTAATTTGTGAAATAAATCTGGTTCTATTTTGTCTCTATAATGTGGACTTTATATGAGAAACATAGTTCTTAAAGAAGATCACATCTTGTAAATGTGTGGTAGAAATTAGACTGTTATAAACAGGTATTTTTCTTTGTTGAATAATCTTAACAAAATTAAACGTTACCTATTGGCATGAAATAAGAAGGTATTTTAGTTTCAATCTAATTATAATAGTAAAAAAGAACGCTATGTAATCATACAGGCTAGTAAGTATTTATCATCACACGGAGACTAACAGAATAGCTGATGTCCACTGAGTAATATGTCATGTCAAAAGCTAATACGTAAGGAAATCTAATTTTTAGGTACTGGTTATAAAATTTGATTTACTAATAGTTTGCTATCGACTCTTGGCAACACCTGTCAGACACAGATTTACAGGTCGAAGGTTAACAGAGCATCCAGCTAGTTGTGTGGGATAAATTGTGGGCCCCTCAAAGTCAACCCTGTTCCAAATGACTCTCCTCACCAACATGCCAAAGTGCCACTCTCCCGGACGACCTGGGCTAAAAGTCTACTAAGGACTCGTGGTACACAGTGTTCCTTCACTTAGTCAAAGGGCTTTGATCTTGGAAACCCATACATTTCCTAAAGAGAGCAGTATGCAGCCTCTGCCCGTATGTCCTCACGTCAGGACATGAGGACGCAGTAAAACCCTGTGTGCCAGCGTCATCAGCTTGCTTCAAGCACCCATGGCTTTCTCAGTCACTGCCAGAGCAGGACAGCAACTCAAGGCCAGGAGTCAGTGTTTCAGCCTCCTCCAGTTCGCCACAGAATCCGCGTCGTGGCTCTGCCAATGATGTCGTCTCCACTTTCGCCTCCTGGCCTCCTGATCTCTCAGTTATTTCTACCCTGAAAAGTCCTGGCTTGAGAGTGTGGACCGAAATGAATACACACACACACAGTGGTGGCCCTCGACATGGGTGAGTCAGGGGTGCCAAGCCTCGCACAGTTGAAACCCTACCTGTCCCTCAGTATCTGCAGGGGATCAGCTCTAGGACCCCTTGCGGATGCCCAAGTCCCTTTATAAAATGGCTTAGAGCAATGCATACAGTTGGCCCTCTTCATCCGTGGATCAGAAACGGTACAAGCGTTTATATTGAAAAAAATCCACATACACAGCTTAAACCTTTCGCCCTACATTATAAGTGTCATATTGTGCTACCTAAGGGCCAAGTGTACAATATGTGAGAACACCTCGACCATGGGGCATTAAAATACTTTATGTCAGAGAATTTACAAATCAAATTTAAAAATTAAGAAAAATGTAAAAGAAAAGAAAAATAGGCAAAAGACTTAAATAGGCACTTCCCTTTATTAGCCATGCCTAAATGGCCAATAAACACAAACAGGTACTCAATTTCATTAACCGTTAGGGAAATGCATATGGAAGCCACAGTGAGAGTCCACTACACGGCTACAGTTACGGAGACGGCGCCCAGATACGCGGCGACACAGAGCACCTCAGGGACCAAGCACCGGCGTGACGGCCTTGTGAAAACGACCGGTGTAAGGTACTGACGCCAAATGCGTGCGGCTCTGCGCCCCAGCCGCTGCACTCCGACGTAGTGCTTAATAGAGATGAGTAAATAGGTTCACCATATGCACGGTTTAAGAATATTTATAAGACCACTATTTATAACAGTGCCTCTCCCTTTAAAAAAAACTATCTATCACTAACAGAAAGAATAAAACAGCAGTATATTGACACAGCAATGAAGAGAAACACACTGTACATAACACAGATGACTATGACGCTTATAATGTAAGGGCAAAAGAAACCAGATTCTATTAATACAAAGTTCAAAACCAAGCAAAATTAATATGCAGCTTATAAAAGAAAGGATAAAAACTGGCAGAAGAGGGACCTCTACATGCTGGTAATGTTTTATTTCCTTATGTGAGTGGGAATAAGATGGGTATACTCGTTTTGAAAAGTCATGGACCAAATACGCACAATTTGTGCATTTTTCTTTCTGTTATACTCCAAAAAAGTCTATTAAAATATAAAATGCATATACGTTATACCTTGCATGGGAAAGACTATTAGAGTGTCCTTTTAGGCTTCTCATATTAATATGTTTAACTTCTGCACTATGATCTACCTTTAATGTACAATATCTGCTATGGAGTTAATTGCGCTCCTCCAACATTCATATACCGATACCTTAACCCTGTCACTGTACCGGGAGACATGGCTACAAGGAAGTAATAAAGGTTAAATGCGGTCATAGGGATGGAGTCCTGATCCTGTAAGATTAGGGCCCTCTGAAGAGATGCCATAGCACTAGCAAGCACTCGCCCCTGCCCACCTCTCTGCCAAGGAGGATGTCAGGACACACCGAGACAGCGGCCTCCTCCAAGCCAGGAAGAAAGACCTCACCAGGAACCAAGTCAGCTGGCACCCTGATCTTGGACTTCCCAGACTCTAGAACCATGAGAAAATAAATTTCTGTTGTTCAAGCCACTCGGTCTGTGGTAATTTGTTAATGGCAGCCTGCGCAGACAACTACAAGGTCCTAGAAAGCATGGCCCTCACTGAGTAACACAGATTCAGATGAATTTCATGTGCAATAAGAGAACAATGAACCCTGGCCCCTTTAGAGCAATACAAAAGCAAGAGGAAGACTCTATCAAGGCCTCCACTGTCCAATACGTAACCATAAGCACCGTGGCTAATCGCATTACATTAAATTAAATTAAAATTCCTGTCCTCTGTCCTAACACCACATTTTAAATATTCAACAGCCACACATGATGGATGGCCCAGACAGAACATTCTCTTCATCACAGCAAGTTCACAGGACAACACTACTTCTGGGCCTAGGGGGGAATATAATGCTTAGAAATGGATTCCAAATGAACTTTCCTGATTAGAAATTAAGATATTTTAAAAAGGATTTGCACAAGATGGGAGCTCCAATTCAACCAATACACAGCTCACAGAAAGAAGAAATGTTTGATGCTCGTTGTTCAAGGCTGATGAGAGGAAGGCCATATCTGTAAAATTGGTCCTGAATTGCTTCATAGCACCATTAACTTTGTAACCTAAAGCTCTTCGATATATTACTCTAGCTAATCCCAGTAAATTATATTTAATTCATTTTTTAACTATATAATTTAAGATGCTATGTCACAAAATGATTCATGTAACAAGATAAACAACATTTCATGATTCCAGACTTTTTATACTTAAAAACTTAAACTTATAACCTGTTAGTATATTAGCACAGAAATAAGTTAAGATAAATTATAATTTACCATTCAGAAGTTCAATGAGTGCGGGGATTATCCCAGATTTGGCGAGCAATGCAGCGCAAGAGTCATCCATGGATACAGTTCCAATCATTATAACCACTTCTAAAACAAGGTCATCTTCTGCAGCACCTAATAAAGTTAAACCGCAGACAGTTTTCATGCAGATAATGAGAGCTATTAAATCAGTTGTTATGAATCCTAACATAGTTATATGTTTGTCTTTTTCCAAATTTCTGTGTTCACTGATGACAGTTTGTGGTGGTGGTGGTGGTGGGGGAAGAGCAGCAGAAAAGTAGAAATAAGTCTTTGGAAATATAAATCGACGACAATTTAAACACAGAAAAGAGAAGATTCACTTGAATGTCTCCATAGAACTTTGTGTGTGCATGTGTGCGCATGTGCAGAGGGGGATGGCACTTGGTAATTTTAAAAAGGCAGGATTAGAAAAAAACAAGGAAGAAGGCAGGATAGGGTAGGGAAACTTAACATTAAGAAAATGCACTGTTAGGAAAAGGAGCACATGCACATCGGAGGAGGCCTGGAGACCACCTTTCTGAGAGAAAGAAACGAGAACTAGAGCAAGAACTACAGGCGTGGGAGGAAACGTGTCACCTAGTGCAATAATGCCGACAGTCTCATCCAGAGCACGAAGAACACCGATTGGACAAAAGAGAAATACTCAGCACGGACCTGGTTTCAGTTTATCCTTGAGGTATGGAACCAACTTGTACTCCTTAAGGACTAATTCCCAGTCTAAGTCTGGAATGGTCAAATTTGCAAGAGTCCCCAGACATTCAATCACAAACTCCTCCTCTTCGTCATTAGAGATCTGGGCTGCAAGATCCCCAACATAATCCTGAATAAAACAGATTTTTAATACGAATTAAAATATGATTCCTGCAGAAGGACCAATCTACAAATTTAACTCACAGGAAGAAAAAATTAGTATCAAACATGACTCTCTTGTTGTAATACCTTGAGCTGAATTGCTGAGGAAGCCTGCGGTGAACTGGATTAAGGCAAGAAAGCTGGAGTGAGGATAGAGGGTTACGGGAGGAACCATACAACAAAAACAGCAGTAAAGCCTAGGCTGAATTTTCTAGGAACTAAACTTACAAGGAAGTGGGTGACAGAAAGCCAACGGGAGTCAGGAGTTAATATTGACGAGAGCTCGGTACGAGTTATAATTCCAAATGCAGCACTCTAAAGCTTCCATTTGGAGAGTACTTTAACAGATGACAGGCCGAATACTACACTTACGATAAATAAATTTTTAGTTGGTCCATCATGCTGGGAAATGTTCCTAATCATCTTCATCAGCAGTGGATCCTTAAACTTCAGAGCCCTCTTCATGAGCATCTTCAGCCCATTTCCTGACACAGAAAAATCGAAAATTCCCCCAATAAAATTAAGGTTCACTTAAGTTTAATGATTTTTTGGTTTACACTTTGCAAAAAAAAAAAAAAAAGTCAATTTACATACAGTAAAATGCACAAATCTTAAGTGTATAATAGATTCATTTTGATAAATGTACCATATCATGATATATTTCCTTTCACCCCAGAGTTCCCTGTACCCCTTCCCAGCAAATCCTATTCCCCAAATACAATAACTTTTTTCCTCCTCCTTTTTCTCTTTTCCTTCTCTCTTTTTTTTTCTTATTAAACAAACTAGTTTTTCCCATTCTAGAATTTCACATAAATGGAATCACAAAGTATGTGCTCTTTTGCGTACAGAATATGTGTCACAAATTTTAAAAATGTACTGTCTTTGACTCAGAAAATCTGTACTTCTAAGAATTTATCCTACAAATATAAAAATGGAAATGTGGAAAGATTCAGAGAAAGGAAAATTACCACAGCATTGTTTGTAACAGAAAAGCAGTGGCAACAAACTAAATATCCCAAATAGCAGATTAAATTATGAAAAAATTTTTAATGGATCATTTTTGCAGCTACTGACAATTATGTTTTATAAAAATATTTAGTCACATGGAATGATATGCAATGTATTATTAACTTAAAAACTGTCACCATATATAGAAAACTCCATTTTAATTAAAAATACATAGAAGCATTGCAGCAAAATTTTACCTATGATTACTTCTTAACAGTGAGAGTAAAGATTTAAATTTTTTCCTGTTTGCTCATTTGTAGTTTCTGTAATGATCCTGTATACTTTTCAAATAAGAAAAACAACTACTGAGCAGAATGAACTATCATAATGCATGACAAGCCATTTTATGACAATATTATAGAAAAAAAACCTAATACATTTGTATTACATCATCTTACATTATAACAGATCATTTTGCATTAATAAAAAGTTTTGTTTCATCTAGTAAATGTTTTTAAAAATCAAATTTCAATTAAGAGTAAATGCCCTTGGTTTATAAAATATTACTGGAGGTTAAGTGTTTCTATTCATGATATAAGAATATTCTATCTGACTTTAAGATTGTAGCTATAATTTTAAAAACTACTTAAAAACAGGATTTACATAGCTACTATAATTCTTAATTCCTTATTATCCATTTTCCGTCACAAGCCAATTGCCATGGGACAGAGGTTATCTACGAAGCTCAAAGGCACTAACCTTCACAGATAAGCTGTACATTCCTTTTGTTTGCAGCAAGATTAATGCAAAAAGAAATGAGTTCCAGGTCAATTCGTTCATCCGAACATTCGAAGAGCATCTTCATTAACTAGCAAGAAGCACAGGGCAAATTTTACTGAAAAAGACATATGCAGAAAAACCAGAAGCAGTAGTTTTATCACAAAGTGTTATCTTAAATTTTATGTTGGAAATAATACAATTCCATTTTCAACACACAGAAGTGGTAAGCTCTCACTAATAAAAAACTAAATAAATAAATGGTTAATGAACTACTAGAGTCTCAGCATTAAACATAAACTAAGTAAAGTGGAAAATACAGAAAAATGTTGAATATATCTATGCATTCAAGGAATTTAACATACTTTGTGGGAGTAGAGCATTCTGAGCAATGAAAATACCTTGGGCAAAGTTTACGAGGCAGGAAAGAACACGACCTCTCTGAAGAGCTAAGACCAGGAAGCATGCCTGGAGAGAGGGGAACGTGCTGAGAGATAAGAAGGTAAAAGCCAGATCATGCAGGGTCTTGAAGTACATGTTAAGGATTTCGGGCTTCGTCTTAAGGATGATGGGAAGCCACTGAAAGCGTCTAAATAAGGAAAGTGCCAGGATAAGATCGTGTGGCAAAAAGATCTGGCCAGTGTAGAAAGCAGACTGAACCAGGGTAAGAAAGATGTGGGGAAACCATCTAGGAGGCTGGAGGAAACATCCAGGTGAGAGCAGGGCCTCCTGGACCAGGGAGAGCAGGGCGAGTAGAGCTAAGGGGATGGAAAAGGATATACTTAGGAAAGAATCAAAACAGGATTTCATGACTGACTAGATGTTGTGCTCAAGGAAAGGAAGGGTCCAACGTGCCTTCCAGGTTTCTGCACCGACATGAATGGTGGTACCAACATTCACCAAAAAGGAGAAACTAGAAACAGCAGAAAACTTTAAAGAGGAGATAGTGCCTTTGGGTTTTTGATACGTTGAGTTTAAGTTGCCTATCTGATAGTCTAGTACAGTTGTTCAGCGTAAGTTATAAATGCAAGTGTGAGTTTAGAAGAAATGTTTGGACTGGAGGTACAGTTTTAGAAACTGTCATATATGGTTGTTAACTGAAGCTGTAGGCTGGATCCAATTATTTGGGCATGGGTATAAAATGAGAAAAGAATTCCATTTAAGGTTAAAGGAAAGGGAAAGATGGCTTAAGAAGCAACAGACGGAAAAGTAAGGAGTTTGAAAACGTAGGCTACCTATGCCATTTAGCAATAATCTAGATTTTTCAAGATAAGAATTAGTTCCTATAATAAAGACGAAATAAACTTTATGCTATAGTTTTGAGAAGCTAGTCTATTATTTGTAAGTCAACAATTAACTTATTGTATATCATGCAAAGATTTTTTTCTAACAACATAGAGAAGTCATTTTATAACCTAAAAATTTCTTCTGTTCCATCTCAGGGAAGTACTTTTTAGATCAACACACCTTTATAAATCTGGCACAGTGTCTTACATATACTAAGTGAATTAAACACTATTTGTTGACTGGTTAGACCCTATTCTTGTTTTGGTTATTCCCACATCAGTTTCAGATAACTTCTACATTTCAAAAAGGATACATGATCAACACACAAAAATCAATTGTATTTCATGTGCTAGCTATGCACAATTGGAAACGAAAATTAAAAACACAAATCTACTTATAATTGCTCCTCCAAAATAAAACACTTAGGTATAATTCTAACACAACTGTATATATACACATTTAACATATGCTGAAAACTAGCAAACATGCAGCAGGTGAACGGCTGGCAGGTATGCCTTTCCCAGAGGGCAGCTCTTTAACCACAAATGTTGCTAATGGAATCTCTGGGTAGAGAATCAACAACATTTAACAGTGTTACCAAATTTAAAAATTCTATGGCAAAAAAAATTCTACATTTACTGGATATATATTTAACAGGTTTTGCAACCTATCTATAAATTAACTGCCAATTAAAATTTATTATGTTTTTCATACTCATAAAAACCTACTATAGATTTCTTCCAGGCTTTTACTGATACAAGAAGCTTTTTTGTAATAACAAAAAATGCTACATCAAATCAAAGCTTTAAGAAGGCAAAATATCGGTGGCTATTTACTTGAAATGAACCTTGTAGTATGAAAACTGCCCTTAGAAATAGGGTTACAGTTGATTTGCTTAGAAGCTAGATTTTTGTTTTGCTTTGTTTTTGTAATTTTATGAAATATTCAAGAGCTAGATTTAAAAAATAAAAATAATGCATGGTTTGAAATCTTATCTACATCAAGGGAAATTAGGACTAAATGTGAATTAAATGTATCATGATATAGAATTAGTTTTTCATAATAAGAAAGAGAAACACTTCAATTTTAATTAAAGCATTCACAGTTTAAAATGATAGTTTAGTTCAAACTCTACATGCAACATGATATCTTCAATTTGATTGCTACCCATGGCACTTCAAAAGTGTAATTGCTGACAACTAGGAAATATTAAAACTAGATTTGTTCTGCTTTAACTATGTCCATTGTCATCTTTTACCAATTTACCAGGAAGGCAGTAAAAGGGCTTCAGCTTGCGCAATGAAGAGGCGACAGTGTTCAATCAGACAAGTCCCACACTGAGTATCAGATACCAAAGACCTACGACCGAAATCACTGTGTCTAGACTCTCTGGCACCTGACTTCACTTATTTACCAGTGACCAGAGCCAACCCCCACAGCTCTCTGTTCACACACCTCCACCACCCCCACCCTCGCCCAAACATCTTTGAATGATTACTGCAGAACTCCGCATGCCTCAGGAATCTCTTCTGACTGGCGACTCCCTAACTCTGCTGTTTGAAGTGATGCTCTGGTTTCTGAACTTCAGCAGATAATGGCAGGCAGGAGCAAAGGGGGCTGTCAGGAAGGACGTTTACCAGCATTCGGCTAAAAAGAGCATGCAGATCAAAGAGGGGCCAGAGAGGACAACTGCGGTGGAAAACATGTGGATCACTATGAAGATTCTTGCACACTGTTCTAGGGTAAAATATTAAACAACGCCATGACATCATTGCCTAAACACGTACTTTGATTGGCCATTCTATTACCAATAAATGCTTTTATAAGCATCTGGATGGCATTTGCACCTATTTAAACAAAGCATGCATCTTAGAGGTCTAAATAACAATGAACTGTTAATGTGTACTTTTAACTATTATTAGAATACAACTATTAACTCCTGGTTATCCCCAAGTATGTTTACCTGAAACAATTCACCCACCGAGACCATTAAGATCATGTATAAAGAAAGATTTGCCTGGCCCCAAAATTGTGCAGAATAGTGACATAATAGGGGAAAAAAATAGAATATATTGGACAATTAGAGGCAATAAAGTACAAAAGAAGCAAAGCAACATAATATTGGGAGAGATTATAAGGCACATTGAATATATAATCACCTACTCTGAATGTTAAATGATTTTCAAAGTGAACTCTAATCTAATTATAGATTTAACCTATAAAACACATATAAGGAAGGCAGTATCTAAATTGAACTATGAATAGGTCAAAAATAATGAGAAAAATATTTGACATTTTACTAATAGTACCTTACTTTTGTATATAGTGTTTTACAATTTGTAAAAGCTCCTTTACATAGATCTCTAATGTAATTAAAAAATATAACCATACTCTACACTCTTTTGATCATTAAGATGAATATAAATAATTACTAAACCATTGCTTCCCCACTTTCAATGTTATTTTAGGCTTCTCATCTGAAAAATTCATTTGCAATACTAACGATCTTTACTAAACAAAAACTAATACGCATACATTCAAAGTGAACAAAATAAAGCATTAACTCTAATAAAATATTCTGAACTTCAGATATAACGTTATATAATAAGTAGGTTAATCAGCTGTTGTCACAAATGAGTTTAAAGCTTTACCGCTGCTATAAACAGTACTTCAAATAGCCAATACCTCTGAAAGGAGTATCTTTTTAATTCCTGAAAGAAGCTTGGAAATTTCAATTGAATCCAAGATTTGCTTGCCATATGCTTTTATTTTACAATAAACCTAGAACTGGGTGGCAATCAAACCATGTCAATTTTTCCCTAGATACGTCAAAATTGTGCCCTATAAACTATAAGTTATAGGCTGGACAGCACTTCAGAAACAAGTAAATTTTAGAGTATCAATTGGTTTCTCAAAATATGGCCTCGACTGAAGAGCTTCAGAATGTTTATGATATAATTTGATAATACAACACCTTACCTAGTCCTATAAGGGTTGAACTTTTCAAAAGAAAAAGAAAAAAATATCATTGACCACTGAATGAGTTTTAGAAGATTTTGTTCATGAAATACAGATCATAAATGTTCTGAAAACCTCGTTGCGGAAATGTTTGGTGTTAGAAAATTATCTGGCAAGAAAACATGCATGAATATTGTTCTAAAAAAGGTACGGGAGAATTTTGTATACACACAGTTTTCAATTGCAATACATAATGATAATGTTTCAAAAGTAAACTAAGCAGGCTCTTATTTCTGATTCTTTATTTAAAATAAAGTTTTATATTTTATGTTTGAGATTACACATTTTAAAAGAGAAGAGTAACTCCAAATACAAGATTCAACATAATAAGTTTTCTATCCCTTTTTAGTTTACATTTACATCTCTTTTACTTAATATTATTATTTTAAAATTCTAATCTGGATGAAAACAGTCAATCTAGGCAAGAATATTATTCTTTTTTGGCTGCTTTCCAATTCATATCCTGTAGTCAATGAAGTTCTGACACTAAATGGGATTGAAAAAGGAACACCCTTTGAAACTGCAAAGCAGAAACTCTTGGAACATATGGCGTGAGACTGTGGTAAATCACCTGTAATCTCCCTTTGACATGGCTACTCTTTTATTGAAAACTTGTTTGACAAAGAGTTTGATTACACTTCACACTGGCTGTAGTCTGACATGCGTTATCTCCGTAAGAAGCCTTGCCTTGTTAGATACAAAATGCTGCATATTTTCTGAAGGATGTCTATTGCCTATAAACAAGCATAATTAGTTTATCCCCTAACACAAAAGGCTAAGAAATTACCTTTAAGAGTTTATCAGTTTTTTAATGGCATGTAGATAGTGTCAAAATTCTGGATAGGAAATTGAATTTTAGAACTGTCTTATGGATTTGGGATAAATAGAAGGATGGTCAATAAGAATTAATAAAAAGAGAAATTGTGGTCTATTTTTTATTACGTAGTAATTATTTTCAAGTAATATAAATTTAATGACTTATATTAGGCTAATAAGAAATTGCATTTTTGGAATCTTAAGAGGAATTACTTTAATAAGTGTGACATATTCATATTCTTCTAATGTGTTTTTTAAAATGTGTTATTTTTATTATATAATACATCCTGTAATTTTTCTTTCTCTATTTTAGAAAACAATTTTATAGAAAATAATATAATATTAAAAATCAGCCCAACCAGTGTTTCAATCATCAAGATAACCAAATTACTGGAGCTCAGTTTATGAAAGATTAATGGCACAATGTTACTCTATGACTATAAATTCTCTAAGAGTAAAATCATATAAGTATAGAATATCTCTATCCTGAAGAGTCCATGTAAAAAGCTCCTTCAAAACAAACAGACCTAACATACGAAGTATATCAAAACTGAGTCACGTCGAACAACTTTCTTGAGAACAGTGCTACAAAAATAAAAGAATTTTGATGAAGCATTTTCCATCAGAGTATGCAAAGCACTTAAAACCATCAACTATAAGCAGGACTAAAGAGAAAATTACAAAGTTGGGAAATGTTTCAAATATGAAAAGAGTTAAAATAGTTATTATATATAGATTTTCTTAATCATGAAAATATTAACATTCTCATGGAAAAATTGACAAGGGACATGAATAATTTATAACATAATATGGATAATAAATATATAAAAAAATGTTCAACCTCACCAATATCCATAGAAATCCAAATAAAAAGAGACATTCCATTTTTAGAGAAATGATAATAGCCCGTGTTAAAGATGAAATGCTAGCTGGAAATATAAACTTATGTGTTCTTAGAAGGTAATCTGGCCACAATGTGTCAAACACACAAGTGGTGTTCATACCTTTTGACCTAGTAATTCTACTTTTAAGATTTAAACAAAAGGAAAAAAATTAAAGATGGGATAAACATTTATATACTGATATTTATTATATACTATGATATTTATTTAATTTGCTTACATATGTTTAGAACTGTTTTTATGTGATAAATTGGAAAAAACTAAACATACAATTTAACAATATTTAAATTATGGTACATCTATGCAACAGAATATTATACAACTGTTGAAAATAATTTTTGAAGAACATTCAGTGACAAGGGAGAGAATTAATGATCCATTAAATGAAGTAATATATAACTACATATACAATGCCAATATTTTACTTTTTAACTATGTAGAAGGAAATGTAGCAAAATGTTAAATGAATATCTCTGGGTATTATTTTCATTTTATTCTATTCTGTACTTATAACAAATTTATATTATAACAGATTTTCTATAACAAATTTATATTATTTTTAAGAGGAAAGTTTTAAAGAAAAATATCTAGAATATCAAGAAAAAAGTTAAAAAAATTTTTTTGCATGCTCTTTCTAAAAACACTTGAATCACTTACCTGTGGTATACAGTCAGTGTATGCAAACATAGATTTAAAGCGGTCATCCATGCTTATGTGGTAAAGAACACACATTGCTATTTGTTTGTAGTTTTCATTGCCTGGGAATAAGAAATCATGAATATGGTGATTGAGATTTATGTGATTAAATTTCTTTGGTAAAATACAGAAATTAATGCATTAAAACTTTAAAACTACTGAATTAAACCCTAATATAACCCTTATCTAGAAAATATTTCAAGCTCCTTATTTCCATTCCAAAGTGTGAATCACACTATCTATGAAATATCACTAATTTCCAAGAGCTAATATGTATTTGCAAGGCATATTTTTGGGAAAAAAAATAAACCAAAATCTAAGAATTATTTTCAGTAGCCCACTATAAAAGTGGCCTGCCCACCCTTACTGTTTTATCAAAATATGTGATTAACACAGTTTACTGAAAGTGATGGTATACAAGAAATAATAAACAAAATGTATATTTAATTCCTATGAATCAAAAATTGGAAAAAATAATCAAAATGATAAAAGAAAGTAGAATAGTATTTGTAATGTTAAAAAATACAAAACTACAAAATGCTAAAGGCTATAAACTTATAAATATGTAATCCAAGGATTGCCTCAGAACTTCTGAGGTAAAATAATTCTAGTTTTATACACCTTGAAACTGAAAAGAGAAAAGTGAATGATACATCAAAGACTTGAAAAATAAAATGAGACTTTAATATGCCCATGTCATCATTCTACCTGGGTTCAGAGAGACCATATTTTAAGGAACTATTTGCAATTTCAAAGTTAGCAGCAAAACTAGAGCTGGAAAAGTTTAGCCAGAAAGTTTTATCCAAAGAATAGTATCCTTGAGGATTCTGAGCTATGAGAAATCCTTGAAGATATATGGAGTTTAAAAAAAAAAATCAAGCACGTAAGTAAATTTAGTTGATAAATTACATCAAAAAGATTTTAAACATATTTTAACAGGAAGGATAAATCCAGCACCATTATCCTTATGTCTACCATAGCACACAATTATTAGAATACTTGTGTTTTTTAAAATACTGCTTTATACTCTCACTGAATTTTTTCATGTATTAGGCATAGTTTAAGGCAGTTAGAAAGCCTTGCCAGACGTAAAGTTTGGTGTTCTCAGAGGGCGTGGTGTAGAGCACATGCAAGCTTCTCAATAAATATCTGACTGAGTCTACTTCTGATAAACAGTACAGTGACTACAGGTAACAATACTGTAGTGTGCATTTGAATGTTGCTAAGAGAGTAGACCTTACAAGTTCTCGCCACACACACACAGAAACTGTAATAATGTGATGGGACAGATGTGTGACCAACCTGACTGGTCATCATTTTACAACGTGTGCACATATCAAATCGTTATGTTGTACACCGCAAAATTACATAACGTTACATACCAATTAGACGGCAATAAACCTAGAAAAAAAATCACTGTTGTATAAAAAATCACTCTCACGAAGTTGGACCAGAACTGCTGGGAAGCAGTGGCTGATATTCTGAGAAAAACAAGGTGCAGAAGCCTGAAGGCAAGTGGGGGTGAGCGGCAGCGGCCCTCGGGGAAGGGCTGAGTCCCACGTGGAGGCCGTGGAAGCCACCGCTCGGGGTCAGCGTGTGGCTCTGCCGCCACCGGGCTACCTGGCCTTGTGCACGCTACTGTAACCCTGTGCTTCGGGGTCCTCATCTGTGAAACCAGGACAAGTGCGCCAACTCAAAGGGCTGTTAGTGAGGATTTGGGTGAGAGGATCCTGGTTAAGCAACTAGTACTGAGTCTAATAAACCAGTTCAATAAATATCATTTTTCACCGTCATTACATTGACAATACCGTTCTCCTCTTTTACCCGTAGAACAGTACTGTCATGTGCCCCAAAGTATATGCTGTCTTTGTGTTTTCTATCCGCGAGACTGGATCACAGCTAGAGGTAAAGAAGGCTCAAGCGGCAGCCAGATTTCACAGGGTTCAGAGGTACATTCTGAGCCTGTGCTGAGTCACGTGACCTTCCACCTAGTCACCTTCCTATAAAGCTCCGCTGACCCCCTTCCTCCCAATAGTATGGGCTTAGGAGTCACCTACACGTTCCAGTCTGGGAAGAACCCTCCATCGTTCTCTCATTCTCACAGGGTTATAAATTCCTTCATGAAAATAAAACTCGAGGAAAGAAGGTAACGGGAGAGTGGATCACTGATCACTTCCACACCTGCACACACTGCGGCTCTCTCTCCTTCCACGTGGAACTCCTGCAACGGGGAATGGTGGTGGAGCAGGTGGGCTATGAAGGTGAAAGGTCACAGAGACAGGTGTGACGACACTGACGGCCACCTTGCGATGAGCGACAGCACCTCACTCACCTTGGAGCAGCATGTGCTAGGCCAATGAAACCCGTAGGCGAGGCACCTAGTCTGGCCGAGTGAACCGAACACAAGAACCAGGAGCGTGACCAGCTCTGCACTAGGGATATTTTTTTCTTGAGGAAAATGTGAAAGGAGGTGATGACATACCTAAGGGACAACAGCACTGTACTCAGAGGCCTATGTAACTCGTGCTGCTGAGATGTCTTCTAGATTTTGTCTGGGCAAAGGTTCCCTAGAATTCAATCAATTGATTTATAAATACCTTTAAAATTGATTTTCTTCCCTTTTAATATTTACTTAGGAATGAAAAAAGATATAAACTGACATTTGCCTTTTATTCAGAAAAACATGGAAATATTTTATGAATGGTCTTGTTACCCAGATGTTACCTTAGTGATTCTAATTCATATCTTGTTAAGTACCACATATTTCTTTTCTCTTCTCAAGAACTACATACAATATGTGAATGAAGATTATAGTATATAAACCACAGGTATCTTATTCATTGATTCAACGATTACATAAATGATTAAGTGCTTGACAAAAACATAGCCTAATTAGCAGATACCTGACAGCCATAACAAAAGACAAAGTATTTTAGGACAAAAGCGAATAGTTGGAGTGAGAAACCTGTCTGGAAATAACCTGAATTTATCTCTTCAAACACAGCTAAACAACAAAAAGTAGAGGCTTTCTGGTAGCCAACATTTATTATTACTTAAAGGCTAATTTGCAGATCATGTTGCAATAAACAGCCATTAAGAAAGATTAAATGGACCAAGTAAAATATTAGCTTATTCTTTATTATAAGCCAATAGTCGTCTTCATTCATTGAAAGAAAGGATATTTTAGTTCTTAGAACATAAACGTCAAAAAGGAAAAAAAGACAGAAAACTCCAACAATTTTGCATTGCATAACCTAAATGAATTCGGGAGGCTGGAGGGTATGATTTTCTCATAAGAATTCATAACTAAGAACCATAAACTCCAGCTAACCAACTTTGATTCTTCTACATCCTACAAATGGCAGGCATTTCAAAAGGGCTCTTTCAAGACTTACACACATCAATTATTCCCTAACGGCACCCCAAGTTAAAACGGGCTGCCAACAGTCGGTGTGCTGGCACAGCGCCAAAGGCTCTGCATTTTGAGAGCAGTGAAAAGACCGAGTATTTTGAGAAGCAGACCTTAATGACGAGAGGTGGATTAGTCAGATCTGGTCAAGTAATAAGGCCAGAGTGGAAAAAAAATGGCCTAATCATTATGATTCTTTGGGTATTTATGGTAACAAACATGAGTCATGATGAACTCGCTGGCTAGCAAATGCAGAGGTCCTAAGTGCTTCGATAGGATTTCCACAGGAATGCACCGTTAATTAGCGGGATCATTATCTGAAAGTGTTACTGAGTCATCTCAGCAGTCGTGCAGCCATCCCCCAACACTGGTCCTTCCCGGCTGAGAGCAGTTAATGCCGCAACAAACCGGTCATTAACTCTAGTAACTGATTTTGTGGGAATTATTGCACTTATAAAATACATTCAAGAGGCTTTTTTTTTTCTTTTCTTTAAAAAAAAATGCAGCTGTAGTTCAGCTGGAGCAGCTGAAGGAGGAAAAAAAATCAGCTCTCTAGGCTGCTCTCACAATCGATTTTCTGCCAATTAAAGGGCAAACGCATGCTGATGGGTTTTGAATTTTAAACTGTCTTCAGTTTTTTCATCTCTGAAGTGATTAGTAAAAGCACCATTTAGCCACTAATTTTGTAAGACACTTGGGATTTTCCACTCACAGTTCAGTCAAGCAGAAATATGAGTTCTGAACACCAGAACTCAAAGCCAAATTTCCGCTTCTGCAGTAGACCCAGCCCAACACTTTGTAAAAACAGAGTGAGAACACAAGTTATGGGCCACGTTATTAGCCAGATTCTCATTCCCTTCTACACTCCATGTCTTGTTCAAAGTGGAAAACTCCCTTTGAAGTCACAAAGGCACTGTGAAAGATAAGAGAAGTGGGACTGTAAGCACCCCCATGTTCAAATAGAGTAGGTGATACATCACCCCTAGAAAGTCTACGTGGATACAACACTGTTCAAAACTCACAAGTGTCTTCATGTTTACAACAGAGTGAGGGCCCTTAAAGCTCAAGCGACACAGGCAAAAACACCACTTAGAAGAGAGTGGCCACAGTTACTGAACACATACATTGGACTATATCGGAATATACTAAAAACACACGGAAGGGACATTAGAACATCTTTGGTACACGTTTCCATATAATTTTATGTTTAACTTATTAGGGCCATACTAGAGATACATACCCAGTCTGATTAGACAGCCTCAGTTAAAACTTGAATTTAGAGAAACCAATTTTTAATCTGTAACTATTTTAGACTGTCTTTGGTTCTGTAGTAAGAATTCATAACTAAGTCAAATCAAACAAAGACGTGAGGTGAATAGATACAAACCAAGAGCTTTTAACCATGAGTTCGGGGCGGCAGCGAAGAATGACAACTATATAGGTTACAATAATCAGTATGGAAACAAGTGTCACGCTAATTTTGTGAAACAATGATTCGTGGATTAATGATTTTTGTTTCATATTATTTAATTTAAAAACCATAAGAAATTGAAATTGTAAATCTACTATTAAGCTCAATAGCTCTGTCACATTAAAAGGCATTTGCTAAGCAAGTACTTTAAAGTTCAACACTTTTGATGCATTTGCATTTTTTGTATGTACAACTGTACATTTTGCCATGTAGCTTATTTTTCATATCTTTTCAACATGTTTTCAGTTATTTTATTACTTGTTTGTAGTATTCTTTTATTCCACCCACAGCATACCACGACTTCTTTGTAATACACCCTACGAACATGCGCACTGGTGGTGCAAATGGTAAGGGCCGACACGAAGCCCTGCACAGTGACCGCCTTCCCGCTGACGTGCCCCATCACCGACTTAATGTGCTTCGGTCAGCTTTTACCATTAGACATGGAGACACCCCGGGCAATATTCACACACACAGGATTGGAACCAGCTGGTGATAGAAGAATCTTAAGAAAAAAGGCTTCTTGATTTAATTGGGAAAACAGGAGGAAGCATAAATTTTACTGCCATTAATAACTTCAAGCAATCTTGATATGACTCTACCTCACGGTGACGGCTAGACATGTGCTTTTGGTTAAAGTGTTTGCCACATCTAACCCCTATTGTTTGCTCACTTGATCAGGTAAGAAAATGCAGGTTTATTTATAGGATAATGAGGCCTATTAAAATTGAGAAACAGTGCAGTAGTCTATGAGGAGCTGCGTTTTGAAACAGATGTGTGAAATTCCATAACAGTTTTGTAATAAACAGGTCAAATGAAGTTATTAAAAAAATCTACTTTAAGTTTCTTAAAGAAACCATCATAAAGGCAACTGAGATTTAAAAAAAAAAAGAGAGAGATGGAAAACACCTCCTAATTGGAAAACATTGTTCTGACCGGTTCCAGTTTTTCATAAACAAGTCCGAAAAGGCCATTTACAAAATAATGCTTTTTTCATGACAGAAAGACAAGCTTTATTTCTTCATTTTATGATGCTTTTGATAAATTAAAATTTAAGTCATATTAATATATGATGAAAAAAGTAAATTTAACATTATGGGGGAATTTCAAAGGTGTTCAAAACAACTATTTAAATTTTCTTTTAGGGACATATGGCAGAATGGTCAAAGAAAATAACTCTTTATTTTTAAGTGATCAAAGTTTAGAGTCCAATAATATCTGCTCTGGCAATCTCCAACAATAAGGGAAATCAGACTTGTCTCAACCGGAAGAAATCAAAAATTTATCACTTAACTCTTGACCTGGTCCACTCCCTACATGCTGATAAAATCTTTCCACAGCCTTGGAAAACGCCCTGAAACCCAGATCACCGAGCGGAATCTAGAGCGAGATGAATCGGGTGCCATTCTTCCTCTCAAAACCTTTCTGGGTCTCCTCACAGAACAGAGCGACATGTATAGGAATTTAGAAAACCTTGGAAACTCTACCTTCCAATGAAGAAAACATGGTCTAACATCACTCTGACTCAAACGTGGGTTCTTTTTGAAATGATTCACGTGGACTGTGAAATAGGCACAACGACGTGCTACTGAATCTAGGAATCCGAATTTTCCTGCCATAAAAAATAAAACTAGTTTACTTTTTAATCGGCCATGCAAATCAGCATGGACTCACAATCCTCAAACTTAGAAGAATCGAAATTTATACAGACAGGGATTTGAATCGAGATTTGAACTATGGATCAAACTTTCACACTAGTCTGTTCAGCCCCGTCCACGTGTGTTTCACTGACCCGTGCAGCTCTGCTGATTAAGGGGCGGCCTTAGGAAGGACGTCTGAGCTAGTTACATTTTTCAGTTAACTTGCACACAGATTCATAAATTATATCTTAAAGTGCCTAGTACAAGTTAAGCACTTGATGAATATTTATTGAGTATGAGATTGACCTTTAGCTATTATAATTATTATAAATATTGAAAAGCTTAGCAACATCTCTAAGTAATACTACTAATTGCTCAATTTTTAAAGAAACATTCTCATTTCTGCTCATAAATAAACTTAGAAAGTATTGCAAGGCAGGGTAATTTGTGATGCCGGCTTCAACATATACAGACTTTTGAATACTTTAAAAGAACATTATGCTCATCTGTTCAAACCCATCATTTCAAACTATCTGTGGTGTAGGGCCAGGTTTTTATTTTTCCTTCCAATACTGTTGTAAAGTATGAAAAAAAATGAAATTAGAGATATGCAAGACAAGTTCAAAATTTCTATTATTATATTCGGCATATATAAAAATATTTGATTAAGTTGCTACAAGTGTCTAAATGTTCATCCTCAATTTCTGGATTTACTCATTACAGACCAGTGACAAACAGTTTATGGATCACACTTTGAGAATCACTGTGTTAAAAGATTCCTGCCCCGAATTTACACAATTCATGAAAGAAATCCGTATCAGTGCTATGTCAATGTTTAAAACAAACCCCTTAAAACCAGGCCTTGAAACAGTCAAAACTATAAAAAAGACTTTCTTTCTGCAAGGCTCAGTCCCGAGAGCCTTCTCCTTCCTTTTCTTCCCCTTATCATAACAAACATCTGAGTAAGGCTTTCTATTAATTTTCTCATGATTCACACAATCCTATTTTGTCCCTTTATTTTTCTAAAGAAGACAAAAGGCTCTGTGATGATCAGCTGGCCTTCCTAGTGTCACTCAGCTAAGAGTGAAGGGAAGGAAGAAGACTCAAACTCAGCTCTTTTGATATTCATTGCTTTCACACGTTCCTTTCATACACTAATCCATCCAGCCACCCAACAAGCAGTGAGACCCAGATGGGCCAGGCACAGTAAGCAAAGGCGTGAATAAACCCGACACAATTCCACATTTTCATGGAGCTGTGCCTCTGGGGCCTGGGGGCATGGTGGTGATGGGTGAGTAGATGGTGAAGACAATAAACAAGATAATTATATGAATATGTGGTGATTAAGTGCTATGGAGAAAAACAAAAGGAAAAGGAGAGAGCTTCAGGAGCCAAGGGTTGAAATTTTAAATAGGATAACCTGGGAGTGAAGCTTGAAAGAGATGAGGAAATGAACCAAGCAAAAAAATAGGAAAGAACGTTCTAGGCAGCACAAACAGGAAGTGCACAAGCCCTAAGATAAGAGTGTGCCTATTGGGTTCCAGGAATAGCAGGAAAGTCAATGTGCCTTCAGCAGGAAGAACAAAAGAGAGTTCTAGAAACAAGCAAGGAGGGGAGAGAACATATAAATTCGTACAGGCCATTATAAGGACTTTGGTTCTTCCTCTGAAATGGGAAGTAATTAGAGAGTTTTGAGCAGATAACTGAGATGATTTAACTTAAATTTTAATAAGATCACTCTGTGTACAGTATTAAGAAAAGACTAGGGCAAGGGCAGAAGCACACAGACCAGTTAGGACGCCATTGTATTAACCCAGGCAAGAGATGATGGTGGCTGGGACCAAGGGAGCATCTATATTTTGAAGATACAGCTGACTCACTTGAAAGATTAGATGGAGGGTGGGAGGGAAAGAGAAGGGTCAAGGATAAAAGTTCCCCAGTTTGGGTCAGTTAACTTGAAAGAGGAAGCTGCCATCTATGGAGAGGGAAAAAGACTGTGAAGATAGATGGTTTCGGGAGGGGTGGGAGGGGGTGGAAGTGAGAGTCAGGCGCTTAATTTTGAATGTGTTAAATCTCAGGTACTTACAAGGCATCCAAGTGGGAAAGGATTGTTGGGGTAAGAAAATCAGAAAAGAGGCTAAAAGTTTCTATCTTTTTATATCAGTAGAGGCAGAATACTTAATGGAATGGATGAAGTCACCAGAGTAAGTACAGATAGGGAAAAAGTCTAAGGCTAAGGCCTGGAGGAGGGCGCAGTCTAATGGTGAGCTCTGGGGAGATGAGGAGGAAGCAGATGGGAGACTGAGAAGGCCTGGAGACGTGGAGGAAGGACCGGGAGAGTGCTGTGCCCTGGAAAACAAACGAAAAAAGTTAGAGGAGGAGACAGCTGTGCGAGTGCTGTTCACAGGCTGACCTGACGAATATGAACGCTGGAAACTGCTGGACGTGGCAACGCGGAGGTCAGTGCACCCTGACCAGAACAGTGTGATGGAGAATGGGGTGGGAAATGTGAAAGCCTGATTGGAAAAGATAAGAAGAGTGTCCAACAGTGAGGGAGGGAACTGAGAGAGAGAGGACAGGAGACAAGGGAGAGAGGAAGGAGAACAGACAACAGACTGAAAAGGATATGAAAAGAAACAGGAAATGAAGGCGGTTTTTTTGAGGCATTTTGCAGTAATGGGAAGAAAGGAAATGGGATGATACCTGAAGGGTAAAAGAGTGAAGTAAGAGTCAAAAAGAATTTTTATTAGGATAGAAATAACAGCATATTCGTATGTCAATGGGAATGATCTACTCGAGAGGGGAAAAATGATACAGGGAAGAGGACTGCTGGAGCAAGAGGCCCCAGTGGATGAGAGCGGGGGATGGGGAGAGGGAGGGGCAAGTTCATCCATAATAATGGGAGGGAAGCAAAACAGAGGCACAGATGCAGGCAGGAGGGTAAGTGTGGCAGGCAGGAACTCATGAAGTCTTCTGACCGCTTCTACATTCTCAGTGACACAGGAAGCAAACAAGGTGATGAGCGGATGAGGATGAGGATGAGGTCAGGTTTAGGAGGAGAGCAGGAGCATGACCAGAGGAAGTGCAGCATATCGGACCGCTGGGCAGCATTAAGTCCCATACTGGCTAACTGCAGCGTTCACTCTATGCTGCTGTCCCTCTGTGGGAGGGCCTCGCATCTCACAATCCTAGCATGTCACACGCTCTCCCCGCCCCCTTCACAAAGCCCCAGGGAAGCTGGTAAGAACGACTCTAAGATACAAGAGGTTGAATACTCAAATGTCCAAAGAGCAAGGCAAGAAATATAACTAAATGTCTAAATAGTGGAGAAAATAGGGGTTATCCTAGGGAAATGAGAGGATTTGGGTCATGCCTAGAAATCCAAATATAAGATTAAGAAAATATACTTTGGCAAAACAAAGTATGTCTTCTAGCTGGATTTAAGCAGCTAATTTTAGACCCCTGGTGAATTATTACTACCAGGAGTGTTTTCATTTAATAGAAATTAAAAGCTTTTGAGGAGTGCCCTCATTCACTGGTTTTCACAGTGTGCTCTGAGGACAGCTAAAGGGGACCCATAGGGTCACTATTTTCATAACAATACCAACATATGACTTTCCTTTTTTTAACTCTTTCTTTTATAAAAGGCTACATGACATGATATATATGACATACGTGATATACGATATCACAACAGATTGTTGAATGAGATATGAGAGCCAGCTGTTGTCTATTAAGCCTGACTTTAAAGAGATTTGCAAAACGTAAAACTACGCCACTCTTCTAAGGTTTGTTTTAGAAAAAAATTTACTTTTCATAAAAATATTTACGCCAACATATAGCAGGTTTGTTATTTTTAAATGAAGTTTTAATTTTTTTGTTTTAATTTTGAATACAGTAAATAGTCACAGATATAAGCCCCCGTAATCAAAAGCTCTATGGGGGTCCTCAATAATTTGGTCTGAAGGGGGTACTCATACCAAAAGTTTGAAAACTGATGCTCAAACCACTGAGTTCCCACAATCTCCTAGGGAACGGGGAAGACAAGACTCACGAAACGCAGTGGCGGTCATTGGCAGTGGCTGCCTAAGCCGCCTGAGCAGCAGGCTGGCTGTGCCTACTCTCTTTGAGTTTAACAAATGCAAAATTTCACATACATCGGGATGAGACCTGTATATTTATAAGGCCTAGTCCCCCAAGCTTAAATTCCTTTGAAAATCCAGTTAAAAATCTCAAAGCAGACATGAAAACTCAGAACATTACTCAATTTAAAATACATATTAATATTCACAAAAAGAAAAAAATCATGTAAATCAACTCAAAATTGTCTAAAAGTTCACCAATGGAATCTGGTAGTTTTTTAATAAAATCATTACATATGACTGTAATATACTGTCTCTGTGATGTGACATTTAAGCTTTAAGCATGAACCAATATCACGCTCTTTGAAGAATACACTTCCGCGGTGGATTTCTGCTTGCTTCCATGATAATCATTCTCAAGCACATCAACCAATACTCAGCTTAAGAAACATCCAGCCAAGGCAACTGAGAAGTTCGAAACCATTATTTGCCTGGTGCGTCAGACAAGAAGCTAAGAAACCTTAGCTTTTCGAATGACGTTTGAAACGCTGTCAGTGCACTCCCCAGGGCACGGAAGGACACACTGCGACAAGACAAGGCATTTCCTTGCCACCTCCCAGCCTGGAATGTTCTGACATAAGGAAGCACTCTTTAGACGCATCACAGTCAGATGGCTTAAAGACTTATGACAAGGGAATATATATTTTTTGAATGATCTGATTCTTAGATGAGCCAAAAAACCTTTAAACACTTAAGAAAAGTTAACTCAATGTCATAAAAACCTGAACAAATTGTCTAACAACCGAATAAGTAAAGCCAAACTTTCTAGGTCCGATTCAATTTGCATATAATCACATTTGCTGAAACCATGGGCTATGATAGGTGCTCCAGATGGTAACGTAAAGTTACTAGGCATAAGAAACTATGTCAACTATAGGGATTAAAAAGAACTGAAAAGATTTATAATTGACACTGAACTAGGATCCTTATGAAACCTCAGGAAAATAACATTAAAACTGAAATAAGAAATGAGTATTTTTGGTGTATTTAAGAAAAACAAAGGAATATTTAGATATAAGGTTTTCCAAACAAAAATTCTGAAATATTCTCAATGCTTCAAAAAAGATCAAAACAATTCAAATCAATCAATTTCAAAGTAAGTGGAGAAAGAAAAATTCAAATAATGATTTCTAAAATTTCTTATTTCTCTTTATGTGTCCCTGGTCTCAAAGGAAAAAGTTAAATTCAAAATTCCTAAATAAAATGCTATGATAAAACAATATTAAAATAATTTTTGGTGATACCGAATTAATTCTCTCAGAGCTTCATGTGGCAAAAGAACTGAAAAAAACACGATTTCTCCTCTAACTTCAAAAATTATTCAAATCAAAAAACCTTATCAATTACATATATATATATTTTTCAGTTATTCAGCAATTCTCGCAACAGCAGGGGTCGCAATGCACTAGTTAAACGCCTCAGGATAAAAGAGAAGGGAATTAAATGTTCATATAGCACAGCTTTATTGGAGCCTGAAAGATTCATGATACATTGTACTCTAGTTAAAGTAATCTACTATTAAGTATAAAAAGAGTTTTCAGTTATGGGGTCCCCAATTAATAATAAAGAAAACCTACTTAAAATCTCATAGCATTTCCAGTTGAAATAGCATCCCTTAAAAATCACTTCTAAAAAGTTCTACTACCTGTATAGCCCTAAAAAAAAGTGCTTTTGCCTTTCTTGCATCTTTTAAAAAATAAGCAATTTCTATATATAAAAAGGGTAATTCTTTAACTCAGTCGGTCATCTGTCAATGTGAACACATTAAAAAGTTTATTTCTAATGAAAAAAAGCAAACTGATCACTCATGTTCTACTGCATGCTCTTTAATTCCCCCTCCATACTACAGTGAAGAAAATGCAGCCCAAATTCTTTAAATATTTAAATTACAAGTTTTTCTCATTCAAAAAAAGTCTTTCAATTCCATGTAATTATTCCAAGTACTTGCCAAAGAATAACCTAAATAATTCTGATTACCAACTGTTCGACAAAATAAAAGTCCAACAGAGACATAATATTTCTGAAGGAAAGAAGTCTAATCAGTTCTTTTAGTTCAACTGAACATCAAAAGCAATCAGAGAAAACTCAATGAGTAAGTTGTAAGCAGAATAAAAAAAGTAAAAAAATAGAAAATATAGTACCTTACACGTAGAAACGGTAAATACTTCTTTGTGAACATTTTTTAAAAATTGCGTATATTAAATAAAATGTATCATATATAGCATAAATAAAGTATAATGTATATTAACTCACACATGGATATGCGTACATACATATACACACATACTTGTGTGAGTATTGGATTGCAATGTAAAATATATCTTCCGATAGATTGGTATAAAAGATGTTTGAAAGTTTCTGCTCTAGGTGAATTACTTCCTATCTCTTAAAATCTATGTTCTCCATAATGCTTTTTTACTACAACTTCCATATAATCGCAATGGCCAAAGATCACAGATATTAAATATATCACTGAATTACTCAATTGAGAAATTTAGTTTGTGTTAGGAGTTAATGATTTAATTTTCCACATAAGTAACATAAGTAACATATCCATTAAAATGACCATTCTAATAATCACTTTTCAGAAAATCATTTATACACTAAACACAATTTTGTTGAACATAGCTGAGAGCACAATCAAGCAAGACAGGTTTCTTCACAGTCAAAAGTAATGTTGCAGAAGATTCTGAGGGTACTGGATGGGAGGAGGGGCGGGGGAGATCAATGAAAAAGGGCAAAGAGATTAAGCGGCACAAATGGACAGTTACGAAAGAGTCATGGGGATCTAGGGTATAGCATAAGGAAGACAGTCAATAAAATCGCAAAAATATGTAAGAGGACACAGGCATACTAGATCTATTGGGGTGATCATTTTGTGAGTTATACAGATCTTGAATCACTATGCTGTACAACTAAACTAATATATATTGTATGTCAACTATAATTTTAACAATTCATTGAATTGTACACTGTAAATATGTGCAACTAATTGTCTATTATATTTCAATAAAGCTGTAAGAAAAAAAAATGTCATGAAGCCCATGTGATAAACATCACTAGGAAGAGAACCCTTCGGGCATTCATTTGGAATTCATTTTTAACAAAATATACACTTCAAATAAGTTCAGTTGTCGGTTTCCAAGACCACAGGAGATTAGAAATTTATCATTAAAGGAGAGGAAAACTGCTCTTAAAAAACTGCTACTGATACAGAAGAAATGAGCAGTGACAGCCAAGAAGGACAAGGGGGGAAACAAAAACTATATATAAAAACTAAAAATAAATACATGGCGTTCGGGGGAATAGCAGAGCACAGCAATGTCTGCAGCCTCGTTCATAAATTATAGCTATCCTCACGCAGCCCCGGAGCCCAGGCTCTCTGGCTCCAAAGCCTGTGGTTTTAACTACATTACACTGTTGCTCAATAAAAATTTAAATTATGTTCACATCATTAAGGTACATTTAAGAAAATATTCAAGAAAGATGTAATCAATTTTTAAAAGACCTTCATATAAAATGATTAAATACCCTTAATGGTATAAGCCTGGAAAACTTATCAAAAAAGACCCATTTCTGGATATCTATTGTTTGTATTCTATGTAGTTTTATAATCATTTTACATCTGTATAATCTCTTAACATTTACTGCATTATCTCATTTAACTCTTCCCTATTAATATGTATAATTATTACCTATACACCAAGAGAAATCTGACATATGGGTTAAGTATTTGCACAATATCACATAGCTAGTCACTAATGAAGTAATATTCAAGGTCATAAAGTCTGGCTCCATAATTCTAATTTTTAATCAATGTGCTCTGTGTTACTACATTTGCTAGATATACTACATACAGTAGTGTTTGCTATAACATCTCAGAATGTACTTTTTAAGGGATTCTAGTTAATCCCAGAAACCCAACTAAAATTCAGAAAAACTGAAAAACGCCTTTCAAGATCATTAAGCTGCTTGCTCTCTAGTGGTCCAATTCTAATCCTTCTGAGCATCTGCCTGCCCCCTTAAAGTTCAGCATGGCCACGTGATTTGCTTTTAGCAACAGAAATGTATATAAAAATACATGTCCCATCAGAGTGGAAGCCTTTAAGTTTGCAAGTCTCCGTTTTCTCGCTCCTTCAGTCTGCGTCCTTGACTGATGTTAACGTGAACCAGCACTTTCTACTCACCCGTAATGAGCATATAGTATGAGCAAGAATAAGGCTTTGCTGTACCTGAAGCTACTGAGATCGTTTATTAATAATCAGAGCCTTGTCCTCCTGACTAATACATTTATTAGACAGGTTTTTCCTGGGAAGTGATGGATAAACAGGCCATTTTGAGATGTGATAAAGTTTACAAAATGGTTGTGTTCCAAAGGTTCATATTGAATCAGTTACTTGGAATTGAGAACATGTTCCCCCCACCATAAGCTCACCTTAAAAAGGGCCTACAGAAGCTTATTAAAACCCATAATTTAAATGAAAAAGTAGAGAACAGTACCACTAAAATAATTAAATTAAAAGAATGTGAAATAAATAAATGTAAACTTGTAGACATTCTGAAGTACTTTATCGAGTTGAAGGCACTGTTCTCTAGTATACACTAACTTCTCTTCAGTGTGTACCTTTACCCCCTTTCATTACCCCTGGAGTATCAGTAGATATTCTCTTTTGTTTGCTATGTATGATTGCTATTCCTTGCATGGGCTGTAAGTGGAATGAAAAGGAAGAACTAAAAAGAGTTATTAAGTAAAATATTATGTATGAACATTTGAAAAAAAGAAACTGCTTAAATTAAAATACAAATGACTTGTGAGCAACAAAAGGGTGGAGTATGACATGCTGAATCTTTAGCTGAAAAGGACAGATCTAAAGTTGTTATAAGTTTATAAATGAATATTAGGTCTTGCATGAAGTACCAAAATGGGAACATTCTCTTTTGAATCCCAATATATCTATGGATGAAAAATATTTCTCTACAGTGCTTAGCACTGTGCTTTGCCATAGGTTATCAACATTTTACTGAATTAAATTGAATTAAACTGCATATGCATCACAGGGAAATAAAAATATAAGCTACCTAGTTGGTCAACAAATCTAGTATCTATAAGGATATTAGTACTCAGAGAAAGATAAGTCAGCAACACTTCAAAATGTCCATTTTACATCAAATAATGATAATGATGATAATGTTAAGAAAATGATAATAAATAACATTTATTAAGAAAATACAATATGTCAGGTATTGTTTAAGCACTTTGCATGCAATACCTCGTGTAATCCTCCAAAAAACCTTAAGTTGGTTATAATTATCATCTCCATTTTAGAGATGAGGAGATTGAATCAGAGTTTGGATGACAGTCCCAATGCGACATGGTTAAAAGTAAACAGTCACAATTCTAATAAGACGATTTGACTCTAGAAACTGAGCTCTAGAGATAAAGTATCTTATATATTGAATATTATATCTTATATCCCCAAATTCTATTTGTTAACAAAATGTGAAATGGGCATCCTGTGAGTAATTTCCCAAAAATCTCTTAAATCATATTTCATAAAAGTAGGTGAATGGATATTGAACAAACCAGATTATGAATTCCTTCCAGACAAGGACTATATCTTATTCATCTTCATACCCTGAGAATCTGACCTAATATTTGATACATAATTCTGCTAGATTTATGACAAATGAAGGGTCACCTGATTTATATTCAACCCATCAATTTTACTTTTAAAGTTTTTCTGTTTCCTCGCTAAGTGTTTATATTGCTTTGGTTCCCCAAAAGCAATTTTTGAAAGTACTCCTCAATCAAGTTGTTATAAAAGGTATAACATAAGTCCGGTGCAATATTTGTTGACTGGGAAATTAGTCAAATGTTCTTAAACTGACGAATAGACTAAAGGTTTTCCTATCCTGAGAAAAGAATAAGTGTAAACCTACTTGTTAAGGGGACTTGAGAACTGGATTTTTAAATTATAGCTCTGCCCAGTCTACTTAACCATAATCTACTTAATATAGCTATACATATTCAGTTCACTATAGTAGTCAATAAATCCACTTGCAGCAGATAGACCTGAGTTTGAGCTCTGCCTTTTATCAGCTATGTAATCCTGAGTGAAGATGTCGACGGGGAGTCCATGAGATAATGTAATTAAAGCACACAGCAAAATGACTAGCGTACTAAATAATAAATGTGACTAGTATTACAAAGAAAATTATGATGATGTCAATGTCAGATTGGATTCGTAGATATTAGATGGCAAAGAATAAACTTTAAATCATTCCACTACTATGCCACTACTGTCAGTAACTTACAAAATATTTGACTATATGGAGAAAGCAATTAAATGAGAATGAAATTGCAGTACTGTAAACAAAGGAACAGAGTCTTAAACGATGAGTTAAGAATTTGCTTTCTGGTTAACAAAAGTAACAGTAGAGGGAAAGAACAGGTAGACTGGCACTGAGGCATAAACGAGCTTGTTTAGGGAACTGTAAGGGGTTCAGTTTGGACACAGCACAAAGTGTATGTTGAGGAGGAGCAGGTACCTATAAAGACAGATAATGAACAGATCGTAAAGGGTGTTTGATACTCTGCTAAGAAGCATTATGTATGAACACAGAGGAATTAACACTTGAATCCATCCTTGCTATATAGATACCTTGCTAACAGCTAAAAGAAAATAATATTATAAACTCAGTCCTCTAATACAATATTTTCTAGCCCATGCTACACACAAGTACCCTTTATTTACTTAATGACAAAAAGGCTCCCCAAATTTGTGTGGTTGTCAGTAGTACACTAAAAGCATGGTAGAATATGAGAACTTAAATCTCTCTGCTTTTAAAAACACTGAAGAGGAGACAGTTTCTCTGGCTTCCCCGGCAGCCCTTCCACAGCTTCACAGGGGGGAATGAGAACAGAGTTAGCCTCTCCTCCGCTGCATTCGACAGCACCATGGAACTCTGGTGCATGTCACTCTTCATTCACTCCGTTTATTTTTAAGTTCCCAATCAAAGAACATACACAGATTAATTTTTGTTAGCTGACTTTTCAACACAGAGCTCAATTAACCAATGATGCTGGAAATTCCAAGTAACACTAGCATCAGTTTTTAAAAAACATACCTAGGAGTGCGGTGAGTTTGGGAAGCAGTCCAACTTGTACCATCTTATTCCTCAGCCCTGTGTCAAAGGACAGGTTTAGCAGAAGTCGGAGGGTGATATTCAGGAGATCTTCATGCTCACAAGGTATCATTTTTACCAGTTTTTCAACAATATCCATTTCCACCTATGTAAAATAATAATACAAACGCAGTGAGGTTCTGCTGCACAATAAAACAAAAAAGATTACAAAAAGTTATATTTTTACTGTTTTTACCATATATACATATATAAATAGTAACTGTGTTAAATCTACATGCTCATTGTAATCTATAAACTACTCTGAAATCAAAATTCTGACCATATATATTCCACACCATCCCTTCTTTGCTTCACTTAATAGCATCAACTAGAAGACAAATTACATTGGGTTCTTGAAAACACATCATTGACCACCACCTACTAAGGCCAGGTCCTATTCTAGAGCAAACAAGATCCTGTCTTGGCCTTTGAGAATTTCACAGTCTAAAAAGAGAGCAGACAAATGGAACAAATATTAAAATACAATGTGGTAAAAATGGAACGTACAAAGTACCCCAGAAGCAACACTGGAAGTAAACACGAAGCTACCTAGAAGAACAGAAAAGACTTCAAAATAAAAACAAAGTTCTTAAACGTGTGTGATAATTTACTCTCTGGTTAAGAAAGGCAATGGCAACCTAGGCAGAAGATAAAGCCCGTGGCTAGGCACACGGCCATGAGAGAGCTTGTTTGGGTGCTGCTTTGGTATGGCCGCAGTCTGAAGGATATGCTGAGGAGTGGCAGGAGCTCATAAAAACAGACACTGGGCAGATCGCAAAAAGCTTTTCATGCTCTTCTAAGACATTTAACATATTCTAAAGGCAGTAGACTGCCTGGAATGACTTTAGGGTCAGAGGGTAATATCATCAGATCAGCAGCATAAAGATAAATATATCAGTACATATATACAAATACATGTACATCCACACACAAAGACAGACACACACACACAAAATGAATAAGGGGCACGGTATAGGTAGAGATTGGAGACAAACACTGAAGAATATACTGCATTGTGATTAGGGTTTGTTTAAAAAAAAGACAAAAAATTGAAGAGGAAAGAATAATTTGAGAGGTATTTAGGACACATGGCTAAAGCATTTGAATGAGAGATGAAGAGGAAGCACTGAAGACGACCTTCAGGTTTGGGGCTTGGTCACTCTGTCGAAGGTCCCGAAGACCACCCCAGGTTCCGCGATTTGCTAGGACTCAGGATGCTGCTCATGCAAACAGTGCAGGCACAGTGAACTCCCCTCATCACTTAGGGGACAGAGGAAACTCTCCGGAAGTCCAAGCTCCCAGACACCAGGCCAGGGCCAACCCTGTGAGGAGGTCTGTCTAAGCACAGCAGAGTCAGGCCCCTCTTCTACAGTCAGTAAGGAGGGTGTAGGTGCCATTGCCTAAGATCTATAAATTGAAAAACAGGTGTATGACAAGGAGGGCAAAAAGTACCTTAATTGTTGTCATGTTTAATTTGAGGTGAAATTCAGTGGATCTCGGTAAATATATAAAACTCAGAAGAGAGCTCAACTGTGAGTAACAGTTAAAACTCTAGGACGAGGGTCAGAAAACTATGGCTAGTGGGTCTAATCTGGCCTGACATCTGATTTCATAAAACCCGAGAGCTAAAAATGGGTTTTGACTTTTATATTTTTAAATTATTGACAAAATGTAAATACAGAGTATTTCACGACACATGAAAATTATTTGAAATCCAAATTTCAGTTTCCATAGAGTTTCACTAGAAGACAGCCATGCTCGCCTGCTGTGGACTCTCCCTGGCTGTGATCATGCTTCAACAGCAGAGCTGAGCAGCTGCGACAGGGATAAAAGACTGACTCTGGCCTTGTGCAGAGTCTGTTGACCCTCAATTCTAAAATAATAAAATTCAAAGAAAGAAAACTCCAGGCCCGGAAGACTTCTTCACTGGTGAATTCTATTACATATTTAAGTAGAAATAATACCAGTTCTATACATACCCAGAAAAACTAGAGAGAAAATGCTTCCTAACTCATTCTACGAGGCCACAGTTACTCTAATAGCAAAACCAGACCAAGACATAATAAGGAAACTATAAACTAGTAATCCCTTATAAACATAGGTACAAAAATCCTCAACGATATTTTATCTAATCAAATATAGCAATATATTAAAAAAGCAATATATCATGACCAAGTGGTGTTTGTTTCCTGAATGTGACTGGCCCAGCATGGGCACATCAATCAGTGCAATTCCCTCCATCAACAGTCTGAGGAAGAAAAACCACGTGATCATCTCAATGAATGTAGAAAAGGCACTTGACAAAATCCAACATCCATTCACAATAAAAAGTCTCAGCAAACTAGAAACAGAACAAGACTTAAACAGATCAAGTATCTACAAAAAAACCTAGATAACTTTAAACTTAATAGTAAAAGGCATTGCTTTCTTCTCATGACCAGTAACAAGGCAGGAAAGCCCACTCAGAGAATTCCTTTTTAACACCATGAAAGAACCCCTCTCTAATATAACAGGGGGAAAAAAACATGCAAATTAGATTGGAAGAAATACAACTTTCTATTTACACATGACATATCTATTTACTTAGAAAATCCCCAAGAATCTCCAAAGAGCCAATACAACTAAAAAGTGAATTTGGTAAGATCACAGGACACAAGGTAAATATACAAAAATCAACTGTACTTCTATATACTATTAACCACGACTGATGTAAGACTTATTGTGGTGATGATTTTGTAATGTATATCAGTATTGAATTTCTGTGATGAATACTAGAATAGGATATTATATGTTAATTATACTTCAATAAAAATCATCAACAATGGGAAACTGATAATTTCTTTCTTAAAAAAATCACAATTTATAATGGTAAAACATTTAGGTATAAATCTAACAAAACATGTACAAAATATGTATGTTAAAAACTACAAAATGATGGAAGAAACCAAGAAAGACCTAAATAAATGAAGAGCTATACTGTGTTCATGGATTGGAAAATCCAATATGGTTTATATATTGAATACTGCCAATAGATTCAAAGCAATCCCAATCGAGTTTCCAGGATTCTTTTTAAAGAAATAAGACTGGCTGATTCTAAATGGGAATGAAAAAGTAAAGAATCTGAAACAGCCAGAATAATTTTTAAAAGAATAACATTTGAGGCTTTATAATATTTGATTTCAAAACTTACTATTAAAGCTAAAGTAAGCAAAACAAAGATGTATCAGTAAAAGCACAGACACATGGATCAATGGAATAGAAGAGAGAAAATGCAAAATAGAACCACACATATATAGCCAACTGATTTTCAACGAAGGTACAAAGGTAATTTCAATATGGTGTAAAGGCGTTTCAGGAGAGAAAGAATAGTACTTTCTACTAATAGTACTAAAACAATTAGACGTCCATATCAAAACATGAATCTTGATCAATACATTGCACCATACACAAAATTAAATTAAAAAATGGTTGCAGCACAGACTAAAACAAAAGCAGTAATAACACAAACCCCATAAAACTTCCTGAAGAAAACAGGAAGAAATCTTTGTGACCTAAGGTAGGCAATGACTTCTTAAATACGACACCAGAATACATTCCGTTAAAAACATTATTTGATATAGTGGATTTCTTGACAATTAAAACTTTCTACTCTTCATAGGAGAATGAAAAACAAGCCACAAAAAAGGAGAAAATATTTGCAAAACATATAACTGGTAAAAGACATTCAAAATAAAAAAAAAAACTCAAAATTTAATAAGAAAATATGCAACCCAAGGCATACATAACCTCTGTTGTTACCCTTAAAATCATATTCTGATTTATTCCCTTTTTATTGTGTTGTATTAATATGGAAACTCAATTTAAGTCATTAAAAATTTTTTTAAATAAACTAAATTTCCTTTAAAATAAACAACTCTAAAAAGCAAGGTCAGTATTAGTTCACATCAACAGTAACATGAACACATTATTTAAATAAATCATACAGCCTTACAAATAGATCAGCCCTCCCTGCCCACCACTCCTTTTAAATAGAACTGCCACAGGCTTCATCTGTTACTAATTATATTAAGTAATATTTTGCTTTTGAAAAAGCTACAGTATAAAGGGGTGTTATAGAAAACTTAATAATAAAATGACCTGGAGAGTATTTTTTTATTAATTTGTATTTCCATCGCAGAGAATGGAATGTAAAAATGCGTGAAGTCCAATCAGATAAAGATTAGACACAGCCTTCTAATCATTTCTTTCGAGTTGATAAAAGCCCAGTACCAAAAGATAAATTTAGTAATTGTCTTGACATGCAATGCTCTCTCAATTATCTATCTATAAAATGGAATTTATAGTTAATTAGTACTTTTATTAAATGTTCTATATAAAGTGACAGTGTATCAAAAATCTATCGGTAAATTTATTTCTGCCTTTAAGTCATTCTTTTTGCCCTGGAAGTGAAAAAAAAGAGTAGGAATACCTGGAGATATTTCTTGGAGCCAATTACTTAACCTTTCCCACCCTCTGCTACTTCATTTGTAAAATCAGGAGGTAATTCACAAAATCTAAACAGGCCATTTTTATTCTATCTTTATGTATTTCTGTATTATGTGTATTTTTCAGAAAAGAAAATAATATACGATCAACTTGTATGTCTCAAAGACCACTGCATCAGCACAATGTAAGATGGCAAACAACTGACTGTAGCAATTCAAACGAGAATGAAGAGGGTGCAAATAAGGAGGCATAAACGAATACGCTCACGCTGGGAACAGAAAGAAGGGTACTCAAGAAGCACAACCAGCGGCAGTGGCTACTAACTGGAATGGCGAGTGAGAGAGAAGAGACTGGGCTACCCTGTAATTCCACATACTAATAGTACCAGAAACGCAGGAGAAACAAATATGGGACACAATAAAGCCAGATGATTCTAAAGCACAATCTTAAGCTTACATTATTTTCTAGATATTATATTCAATATGAAAAGACTCATTCCATACAATATTAAGAAAAGGTTTTTATCCATAAAGCTTCAATTATCTGGAGTACTAACAAGGAACGTCATATTTCCTAGCGAAGCCATTTAAAGCAGTTACTGCTATTATACAATTTTCCTTCAGAATCATCAGAGTAGAGTAATGCGTTTACTTTATCACAATACTCTAACTTAAAAATAGCAAACATGGACTGTTTCAATGTGAAGTTACCATGTCATTTTTGTTCTCCATAAAAATGCTGAGTTTCTTCAAGAACGACACAACCAGAATCAGCAGCTCGAAATTGTCGCGGTCGAGGGCCTTCACCAGCATGTGGACTATGCTCTTGTTCCGCATCTTTAGCTCCGTCCGCGTGTCTTCTGCAAGGTTCAGCAGCAAGTAAAGAGCCACTAGAGGAGGGCGGCAGAGACAGCCAAGTGACCGACGTGTTGACCCAGCAGTGTGATGACCTTCCCATCACCAAAGTAACACATGCAGTCCCCAGAAGAGAATACGTTATTTTGAAATTTTAACTGGTTATTAATTCATCCATTAGAAAACATTTATTGCTATTGAGTGATATGTTATATAAAATAAAACATGACTTATGTAAAATAATAATCGTATGATACTGAGGACACAATAACCCAAATAAGACAATGATCTCCACCCTCTTGAAGCTGAGAGCTTAATAATAATCAAATGGCAATTAAAGGTATATGTTAGCAAATAATAAATCAAGCAGATGGGGAAAAATAATTTTATGCATGTAGAAAACAAGGTAAAACTTTGACAACTAGAGGCGGCCATGTTAAAACGAGCTATATTGTACAGCTAGAGTGGAATTTGAGGATGTTAAAACATTTAAAATTTTCAAACTAATTTTCTGAGAGTCTCTACAGGAGATGGCCATACGAAATTCAGTAATATAACTGTGACATTAGACAAAGCTGAAGTCACTGTCCACTAGTTCTAGGTAAAATTTCTTTTAGATACTTGTAATAAAAATAATTACATTCTCATAACTCAAATAACAATTGTTCTCTTTTGACAGTGAGGATTATGTAACAGATAATGTTTTCCATTTTGCCCTGAAAGAAAGCCTCTGTTGACACTTCGAAGGCTTCTGTCAGAATTACGCAGGCTGTTAGGGTCAACGTAATCTTCGTGCTCGCCTATGGCCTTGATTTTGCTCATCATCTTAGTATTGCATTTCTCTAAACCCTTATAAATAGAAGAAATATATGCATGCATATATAAATGTTACGTTCAATTAATTTCACAAATATTGGAAAGGCAATTCACACTAATTAAGTACCCGCTGTATGCCAGGCACTGTACTAATTGATATGTGAATAGTAATCCATTTTACTGTTAAGACAATTTTATGAGGAAAGAAGTATTATAAACATTTTACAGCAATCCTACTTCTGCATAGGTGTTCAAAGGAAATGAAATAATGATCTCAAAGAGAAGTTTACACTCATATTTGTCATAATAGTCAAGACATGGATGCAACCTACGTGTTCACTGATGAATGACTGAATAAAAGAGATGTGATATATCAATATATACATACATATATACACAATGCAATATTATTCATCTATAAAGAGAGAAGAATATTTTGCCATTGTGGCAACACAGATGAACCTCAAGGGCATTATGCTAAGTAAAATATGTCAGACGGAGAAAAGACAAATATTGTATGTTCTGACTTATGTATAGAATCTAAAATAGTTGAACTCATAGAAACACAGAGTAGACTGATGGTTACTGGGGCTGGGTTGTAGGGGACATGGGGAGACACTGGTCAATGGGTACAAACTGTCAGTTATGAGATGAACAGCGCAGGGATCTAATGGGCAGCATGGTGGCTGCACACAGTTAACGATGCTGTGCTGTACACTTGAATGTGCTACAGGAGCAGAGCTTAAATGTTCTCACCCCAACAACAACAAAGAAATGGTAATTATCTGAGGTGAAGGATGCACGACTCGCCTTACGGTAGTAAACGTTTCGCAATATATACAGTAATCGAGTCATCTCGTCGTGCACCTTACACCGTATGTCAACTAATCTCAATAAAGCTGGAGACATGTCAGCAGTCAGCGACAAAGCAGGAACTGAAAGCACACTTGAAAGTCCCGCGTCACTCTCGCTAATCTTCAAATATTCTGCATCTTTTGAAAGCCTGAGAAACCAAACTAGTGAACATCTCTCAATAAACCCCGCAAATAAGACCATTTTTCATTACACGAGAAATATTTTGAAAAATTTTACATCAATTTCCTAAGAGAGCAACAAAATAATTCACTATGTAAGTATGTTAGGGTTTGAGACACAAGATTCTTATTATTGAAAAGTCACTCTGGATTAAAAAAATCATCTCTGAGTTAAAAAAAAAAATAACAAAGTACATATACATTTAAAAGCTGAATGGGGCCTGGTGTGAAAGAGTTGAGTGATATTTAAAACATTATTACCTACAGATAAAATAGAAGAATTGGTTATATATTAAAAGTAATAAAACTTTCCGTTATTCTGGTATTTACTATACTGATCTGATAAAAAAAAAAATGGAACAAACTCAATGCAGAGTATGCACGTTGTTGCTTTTCTCATTGCTTAAGAATTCATACCTCGTAAGAGCTGTTCCTGTTTTACTACAAGTCCCTGGTATTTTTTAAAGGTTTTTTCATAATCTTTCCTCAAGGTTTGGTTTTCAGGGTCTTCATCAAGTAAACAAGTTAAGGATCATCATCCATACTCATTGAGGCAAAGAAAATCTACTGAAAATACTATGAAGAACCGTACTATTAAACTTTATGTACATTATCCAGTTATTTTCTCTAATCAATAGTTTAACGAAAATCTTATTCTCTGCCCAATAATTGTGTTATAACAGGATTTCTTAACCAAGGGTTCAAGGATGGTCGTGGAGTCCTTGGGTGAACACGTCTGGGTTTCACCAAATACTGGAGCTCCCAGAAATCATATGCAAGTATTTCATGTATGTGCACAAGTTTCTAACTTTCAACAAATTATCAAGTGGGCCCATGTACCAAAAAGATTACCGCCTTAGAGAATGATTTAGTTAATAAGAATACTGGATTCTTCTTCAGAGAAATATGGATTAGATATAAAGCTTTTTAGCACCCTCTTTGGACTGGATGCCAAAAGAGAAATATCCCAACTTTAGAGGTAAACAAAATTTTAAAATTACATTTTCTAGCCCAACTTAATAAAACAGCAATATATTAGGAGAAGTGGCCAAAATTCTGCTAGGTCATTTTTATATTTCTTCAATTACTGTAATCCACTGATCCTAAGATACTTTTGCCAACACTGTTAATATCTCTAGAATTCAGATTTGTCTTATAATCCATGATAACACATAGTTTAATTGGAAGCATTTTTTTCTGTTAGTGATTCATAAATAGTGCTGTATCTTACAACCAATGGTGTCTGATATTGAGAGGAATACAGAATGTCTTAAAACATCGGTTCTTGTCACCAAACAATCGCAATGTAGAAATTAATGTTGCTAAAAGTCCCATTAGTGTTCCTCTCCTCACCCCTCCAGTTTAAATAAATTTTGGGTACCCACAGGAGACATGGGACTCCAGAAATAATCTAAACTCTCCAAGATTTTTGAGTTGTCCCTGTAGTTAAGGCAATACCAATTGAGATGTCATAAACTTATAGCATACACAGAAAATTTCTAAACATGGAAAGACCCTAATTAAGAAGAACCAAAGCTCGTGAGTGTGTGAAGGTGTGTCTTTACAGTGTCTTGGGGGTTCCATGAAGGGGAGGTAAGAAACATGATACTCTGTACAACGGGAATAATATTTTTACCTTTTAAGAGAGATCAATAAATTTTGGGTTCAAAGGAAAGTTACCAATATGGCTTGCTGATCTGCAAAACATGTCATATAAGGACAGTTATGAATAAACCAGGGCCTTCAATCTAGAAGAGTAAGTTGTAGAAGCAACATGATAAACGTCTTCAAATATAAGAAACATGATGTCCGAGAAAATATCTATATTCTATATTACTTCTGTACATAAGATTAGGACCTAGGGATAGAAGTTATGGGGAGTGGAATTTACTACACTAAGCGAAGAACATTATAATAAACAGAACGCCAAACCACATAATAAGCTAAGTCAATATGTGGTGACATTGTTCAAGAAGAGACTAATAACTCATTTGTAAGGGAAGTTGCCGAAAAGATTCCTGTACTGAAAGATAGGTTAAAATAGACCATTTTAAAGGTTTCTTTGACAGGTTCTCCCATTCTGCAGGTCCCTCAAATTTGAACATTTAAGAAAAGTTTTGCCCTTAATTAAAAAAAAAGAATTTAAAATTATGTTCATCATTTAGTTCACACCCATTCCCATCAAAATCACCTATTACACAGAAATACATAAGCCTGTGGTGAGCCAGCCTTTAGCTAACCAAAGGATCTTAAGGGACATAAGTGTAGCTACTTAGAGATTCATGAATCCAATTATCTAGGACCACTATTATTTGCTTCCTCTATCTTATCAACTAATCAAAGTTATAAAGAGATGCAAAATGTATTTCAAACTATATTCATTCTGAGAGTTTCAGTCTTCATCTTAACCTTCAAAACACTCTTGCATTTTCCCAAGTAATGTGAATGGCAACAAACAAAACAAAAACAACCAAACAAAACCACCACACCCGTCCAAAGCTCATAGCAACAGGCAACGGTGGGGTGAAATGCCACTCTAAAAGGATATCAGCTTTCTTCTTCTTAGAAAGTTCTTCTTGCCAAAGCTCATGTCTTTTTAATTCATGATCAATGATATTCATACAGAGAGCTCCAATTTTATAGTGAGTGATAAGTCCATGAAACTGAGAAAAGCTTTAAAGAAGAGATTTTAGTATGCACTTAAAGGAAGACATTTTGTAGGTTCAGGAAATTTGCTTTTGATAAACACTGGTACAAACAACACAGAAAATAAATTTACCATACATATTTCAATAAGTGAACACACCCACAGCTTACTAAGAAAACTTAAAATTATGAGATTACTTTAACTCTATTTTACTATACTACCTTTACCTGAAATATAATGAAATTATTTTTAAGTTAGTAATTAAATAAAACACATTATTTATAATTAACTATGACTTGAACTACTCAAATATTTTCAAAATAAATTTTTAGACTACCATCTAACAAAGCTAATCATATAACAAAACTATTATTGAATAAAACTGATACCAGAGGATAAACTAGTAAAGTATTAGCAATTGGGTTTTGCATATGTTTCCTGGAAAGTTCATTCATCCAAGTATTTATTCACTAAATATTTAATTTAATCTAATGCTGACACATTTTTAGAATAGAGGAAGGCAATTCTATAGGACTTGGTTAGAAACTTTTTACAATGTCTCAATAAACATCTTTTAAAGAATATACATGTAAAATATATGGATGCATAACAGGTATGTGCACATAGCCGTCTGTGCATGCACGCACGCGCGTGCGTGTGTGTGTGTGTGTGTGTATGTGTGTAAAATAACATTTACTGGTATTTTGGGTCAGGCTTTATTCTAAAAACTATCTGAAGTGGGTGCTACTATTGTCATTCAGTTTACAGACGAGGAAAGCGAGGCACAGTGACATTAATTAATGTAACTAGGACCAAAAAGCTAATAAATAGCAAGACTTGGATTCAAATCCAGACAGTCTACTTCCAGAGCCCATATTCTATGACTCTCAACCATTACACTCTCCTCCTCTGAGTGTGTGTGCGCGCATGCATGTATGTATGTATGCGCTTGGGTGAGTGAGTGTGGATCGAGTGAGAGACAGAACAGAGAGGACAGAGAACGGGGATCAGTGAGAGTTCAGTGGCAAAGCACGGGCAGACACACAGAAGACCGAGTGCACCAGTCATCTACAGACTAAACCTGTGCTGCAAACAGAGAAATACAGACAGGCTAGCACTTTCATTTCCTAATTTTTATACTTACCTGGAAAAACAAAAAAAGATGTAGATTATGTTTGTAGCTAACTCTACACTTTGCTTCCAGTCTTCTCTCAGGACTCTGGCTAATGCGCCAAGGGCAGTTTCTGCAGAAAACAGGGAAGTACAGAAATAATCACTCTCCTGCCTCTGGAACAAAGGGTGATTGGTTTTAAATGTCTACTTATTAATAAATAACAAAGGATAGAACTGGGACAAAAAAGTAGGATGCTTTTTTTCCAACACAGGAGCTATTTTTAAAACTGAAATCCAACTTTTACTTAAAAACTCCTAATGTTCAGCTTTAAGTGTATAACTGTAAACAGAAAAATATGATTTAGATAAAGTAACACATATATGCTATCGGTAACAATAAAATAATAAGACCCTTTATTTCTGAGTTGCATTTCCACTTGTAATCTTGCTACAGCAGTACCAATTTTTTTCTTTTTTAACATCTGATTTAGGGTGTTTGTGAATAAGTTAAAAAAAAAACAGAGCTACTCTAAAAAAATAATGAGTAGTTTAGTAGGCTAACACTAGCTCCATTAAAGTAAATTAATAACCAAATAAAACTCATACACAGAAAAATGTAATATTTTTAATATCATGTTAAATTGATGCCAAAAGACATAAATAAAACAAAAAATCTTTCACAAAATTAGCTTCAGGGTAGATTAATAAGCATGCCTGCTAGATTTTTATCTTGAAAAAGGTGAAATTAATAAATTGATTAACAGGAATATTAAGTAGACATATTAAGTAGATATAAAGTAATGAGACTGGTTTTAAATTAGTGTTGCTACATGACTTACCAATTCTTAAAATAATAAATGTTAAACAAAATATCTGTGTGTTTTTCTTAATCAACTTTCTTTGATTGGCACTCAGGATCTATTATACTTCACTGACTGCATTATCAGTATTGATTATTGTAATGAAAGTGTTCAGTTTATTTGAGCTTTCTGGCAATTCAGATTGTGAAGCAAGAATTCACTATGTTATTAAGCCACTTAGAAAGACATTTTTTCATCAAACTAAAAAACACCCTATAATGGCATTTCACAATATTATTCATATTCATAATGTAGAGCACTGGTGTAATATATTTGACTCCAAAATCATTCTGGAGTTAAGTAAATGGGTATCATGTACATTAAGAGCAAAGGCCCCCAAAAGTCCTATTTAACGAAGAACCTGGTTTAACTTTGTTTATTCTAGTATTACCAAAGGCATTTCACCACTATAAGCCAAAGGAAATAATATTTCTTAGAATATTCTTTGGAAAATGATGTACTATCATGTCATAAATTTAGGTATATGTTTAGTGACCTATTTTCCAAATTTTATTTCATTTTTCTCCTTTAGATCAAATAGAGAAATATCTCAATAAAAATACAGCTACAGGAATTGTATACGGGTTAACAATAAATAGCCCAAAGAAAATCAGTTTCAGAAAGTCAAAATACAAAATTAATTTATAAGTGGAATACAATCATAATTAAAATTCCATTATGATTTTTTAGAGAATATGTTAAAGTGATCTCAAAATAATATATAAGAAAATCACTATGATATCTACAAAAACCGTAGCTTAGCAGCAACTGCAGTAAACAGAACAGTCTGGCACTCCCCAAACTTCCTACTGCAGAAAACTGTCACTATCCGACCTACCTGGACGCTTGCTGAAAAGCTCCATTCCCAGGGCAGTTTCGAAAACCACTAGTGGCAACACTGCAGTCATGTGCAGCAGCCTTGCCAGCTGGAGCTAACGAGAGGCTTTAAAAGGAAAAACTAGAAAAGGAGAGGCTCACAGGACCTTTTGAAAGTTCCAACATAGTCCTAGGATTCTACAAGGTCGTGCACAATGTGGAGGGATGGGCACATACCACAGAAAGACCAGAGAAGGACCTAATCTCTCACCTCTGACCAACCTCGAGGCAATGTACAAGCAGGAAGTGAGGGCTAAAGCTTGTAAACTACCTGCTCGAGCGCAGAGGACATGCCACAACACACACACACACAGAGCCCCTAAGCAAAGGCTGGGACACTTAGTGCCAGTCATTTAAGGAAGCCTCTATCCAATCATTAGCTACCACTAAACTAACTGAGCCAGGGGCTTCAGCAGCTGCACAAAGAATACAGAACCAAGAAACTCATTAAACAAATGAACAGCAAAAATAACAAGCCCTGGAGGGGTTGAGAATCAGATTTCAGAGTTTCCAGGATATTATTTCAACAACAGAACAACAAAATATGAGATATGCAAAGAAACAGGACAGTATGTCCTATCATCAAGAAATACAGTCATCAACAGCAACTGTCCATGAGGAAGCTCAGACACTGAGCTTATGAACAAAGATTTTACATCAACTCTCGTAAATATATCAAAGAACTAAAGGAAAACATATCGAAAGAATAAAGCATAAGAAGGTAACAGAATGATGTCTCACCAAAGAATATATAAAGAGATACAAATTATTTTTAAAAAAATAAACCAAGTGAAGATTCGGCAATGGCAAAATACAATATCTGAAATGAAAAATTCATTAGACATCTTAACAGTAGACGTGAACTAGAAAAAGAATCAACAAATCATGTAAGATTATCTAGTGTGAGGAATGGAAAGAAAAGAGAATGAAAAATAAACAAACAGAGCCTCAGAGACCTACGGGCACCAACGAGCACACTAACATAAACATACCAAGAGTCCCAAGAGGAGAGGTGAGAAAAGGGCAAAATGAATACTTTACAATATGATGTCCCCAAAACATACTCAGTTTGATGGAAAACATTAATCTGCATATCCAAAAAGCTCCATAAACTGCAAGCAAAATAAGCTCAAAGATATCAACACTTAAGCACATCATAGGCAGACTGGCAAAATATTACTGCATGGAGAAAGAATTACCAAGAAGTGTGATATAATTAATATAAAAATTCATAAGGCAATAGTCTATATATTTAATACAGAAAAAAACATATACTCATATATATATGTTAAAGCATGAAAAAAGTGGATGAATGCACTCCAAACTCACAACGAATTATAGAATAACAGTCAAAAGGGTCTTATCTATAATATTCTAATTCTTTTAAAAATGTATATTAATATGCGTTGTATAATTTAAAAAATATTTAAAATGTACAAATTTCCTAATTGGAATACTGATAATATCCTAGGACTCCCAGACAGATCTCTGTGTATATTTTCCAAGCCATAAAGTACTGGCGTGCCTCCATAAAAACGAGTTTCACAGCAGACAAAAAGGTATTCCTTCTCATGGATTGGAAGTCAGATGATAATGACATCTCCCATATTTTATTTTTGGCAAAAGTATAATCTCAGAAAACTATGCATTTAAAATAATTCTGTAGTGATATTACTGAGAAAAAAGGTTTGAAAAGCATGAGTCACCTTTTTCTTTATTACCTACACGTGTAATGAGGGAAAAGCAAATTCAATCTAAATGAAATTATAAACAATACTTTTCCTATGCTACTGAAAGAAAATACTGGAACTCTAACTAATTTAATAAAAGCATACAGATATGTACACAAATGTCAAAAGTTTGATAATGTATCCTAATTGAAAAAATAAAAAGTCTTTCAATAGAAAAAAGAATAGATATAGTACCATTAATGCTTGAGTTCCATTCTTAAATGATTTGTGAATTCTCCAGAGAATATTCAAATATTATGCTCTCGTATTAAAAATTTGAATAAGAAGAAAGGTAATAAAGAGCTGGAAAATAAGTGCATTCCTAAGTTTGGTATAAATAATTTTTTTTGAGTGATAGTGAGGTATAAATAATTTTAGCTTGTTCTTCTAACATAATAAATTTAGAAATCATATTTTGCCATAATTTTTCTATTTTTAATATTTATAAATCTAAGTTACCATTTAATAGTAGTTCTTCCAAATTATCAGGATTTCGAGCAAGCTGCAGGATCAAAGCAGAACCCCGAACCTTGTCAGGAATATCTTCATATAACAACTCAATGTACTCATCCATGTCATTAATGTTAGCCACTTCATCAATCTGAAACAGAGGAAGAACTAGAAAGTACTCCAAAAGAATAATGCGTAACAGAGCCACTGTCAAAGGGATGGTATTTTGCGATCGATATATTGCCCTTCATAATAACGGGCAAGTTTTCAAATGACTCATAGCGCCATCTTTGCGTAGAGGGGGAAAGTTGGATCTGTGGGTGCTAGGGCTCCAGTACAAAAGTAGTTATGAACCATATGATAAAACGGGATGTAGACAAACTCTAAACTTGGTCTATCAACAGAAAGTATCTTAAATGTAATGAAAAAAATTTGTATCTGCTATAATAGATTAAACAATATTTCAAAACATCTTGCAATAATATTTAAAACATTTCACAACTTACTTTTCTATCAAAATAAGTTAAGTCTACAAACACACCCAATAATTTTTTGCTTTACCAATTAAATACTTATTTTCTACCTTTTTTAGATACTTCTAAGTTCAATCATTTAAAAAATTCCACATCTGTTCAACGTGATTGCATGAATTACTGACAGTAAAAGGTAAGACCTTAAAATCAGTTTTCTATTAGATCAGAATAGTCTTACCTCCATTCCTTCAAAAGGAGGTGGATCTTTAGGCTTGCTTGATTTTTCTTTTTTTTCTGTAAAAAGAGAGTTTTTTTTTTTTTTTTAATGAGAACAAGGTTTTTAGGTTTTCTGGGTAATTTTTATTTTTAGCAGCTGAGTTTACTCCTAGGTAAGTTGGGCATCTTAAAACAATAGTTTATGAAATAATCTTTTTTTCTCATGCATTAAAATGCTCATCTATAACTATCTGTTCTACTGAGGATATCAAGGAGAATACAAATAAATAAAAATCTATAAATAATCCCCAAGTTATGTAGGCAGCAATTTTAACTTCCACCTTGGTTAACCTTTTGGGTATGTAAATAGCGAGACTTGTCAACAAGAAGCAAAACAGTCTCAAGTTTTCTCTTTTTCCCCTCTTAATTCATATTTAAGTGCAAATAGAAAAATCAATAAGGCAAATAAAAATACTTAAATTATCAAAGATGTTATCTCTCATCATTTATAGACATATTAGCAAGACTATTCTATCATAAAATATTTTTAAAAATTCTTCTTGACATTTTCCTCACAGCACTTATTATTATTATTATTATTAACAAGTATACCCTGAGCGCCAGCTATGTTGTTGAAAGCAATCAAGTTCAACATATTGATCATATAATGTGTTAGTATTTAGGGCTAACTAATAAAAGCATATATTAGTCACAAGGTGTTTTATTTGCTGTGAATAGAGAAAGAAAGGTGACTGACTTAAAAAAATTAAATTTTATTTCATTTTTTTCGTATTAGTACAATAAAAACTGAAGCGTTTGTAAGTTATTTCAAGGGCACCATATTTTGGAACTCACCCACAGTTAAAGAAAGATATGTAAACTTAATAAATACTATGAAACTGAATTAAGTAACCATTCAATAATCTAAGATGACTTTCCATTTAAATGTTTCTATTTTGTTTCATTATTGGTGTAGATTATTTAAAAATGTCTCTATAAATAACCAATCACTTAGCTCTAATATTTTAATGGCTTAGTGCTTTTATGAGGGAATTAAAAGTAGAAGAATGGCAACAATGGGGGCGTTGAGGAATGAAAGGGTAATATTTTCTTAAGATTCATAAAACGTATCTTTAGTATGGTGTAGCACATACAACATATATTTTAACATTTAGATACTTAAGTAATCCATTCAAATAATAAATTAAATGTCAATAAAAAATTTAGAAACTATAAATCTAGTTGGAGCAGAGAAAATGAGTTTTCTGCCCCAAATTCTCTCCTTTTATTATTCTATAAACTCAATATGACATTTGCTTGTATTCCTTATTTCAGCATATGTGTACATGCACATCGCGCGCGCGCACACACACACACACACACACACACAGAGTATGAAACAGAAACATCGTTTTGTGTGGAAACATCTAATATAAAGCCCGACATGTAGGAAACTAATGTTTGTTTATTCTTTCATTTACTTATTCATAGCACTGGTAATAAAAAAACAAAATCACCATTCAAATATCTAAAGCACAAACTATAATGGAACACCTCGTTTTGCATTAAAAGTCAGGAATGCTTCTGCTTACCTTTCCCTGACAATGAGTCGCGGCGGTTCTGTAGATAGTAGAGCAGCTGTTCCACCTCGTTCAGCTTTGAGGGATGAATGAGTTTACACTCCTCAACCACCTTCCGTGCCAGGGAAGTTATATCTGTGTTGGCATTGAGACTCTTAAGACGAATGCTGCAAGCAGATCAGAATTTTACAACTCAGGTATTAGTAAAGTAAGTGATAACTTATTACTCCTTTAAAAAAATAACGTATAAAGCATTTCAATGCACCTTAGACTATTTTAGTAAAGTATAATAAAGTATCGGATATAATTACGCTTAGAAAAATGCAAAGCGATAGTTTGATTTGAGCTGGACCAACAAGATAAAAAGAACATAAAACCTGCATCTGCCTCTTCTAGGCAGGACAGCACATTCAGAGATCTTACTTTAAAAGTCTTTCTGATGTAATATATACAAAGTCTTTAGTCAGTGGATGTGAGAATCCATATCTCCAAAAATTAATCATTTTCTTGACCACAATCATAATCATTTGTTTTTCAGCTAAGACAAGATACAAAATTGATATTTTAGGATTCAGTTGTCCTAGTGGAAATTATATAAAAGCAGGATGCATTTTAAATCTTATATGAAGAATTCTAAAGAACAAATGAATACATTATGTACTTGTTAGTCTATTTAAAAAAATAATAAATCAGCTTCTCTCTCTTTTTTATTTTAGTCCAGGAGATTCGTTAAAAGCTCAATAAGAAAAGGCTATTCCAAGTCTGGAAACAATTGCATTTACACAGATTCATAGTACCAGGAAAAGCTATGAAAACAAATAAGGTTCAGGGTGAAGACTCAAACTGGTGGCAAAAGATTCTTTCAAACAGATGTGCTTATGCAAGGATTCTGTTCAAAGAGAAACATAAAAAAATAGCCACCGTGTAGAATTATTTCGTGGGGGAAGATGGCCAATATTTGGAGACACGTCAAGGTATTAGAGGCAGCAAAGGCAGAGATCTCGGAAAAAGGTCCTGTACTGAGCAACTATGAAATTTTTCAGATGTAGATGGTAACTCCTGAAATAAGTCCAGTAGAGTGATGTAGATATTATTCCTAGCTATGTAGTCATCCACAAATCTGGGATTCTATAAGCTACCTTTTAATTATGTTTTTATAATTCTACCTTTTGATTATATTTTTGTATAATATTACTGCACATCAGAATGCAGAGCTAGAAAGGAGAGTCCATTCAGAGGAAAACTCTCAAAAAACTCCACGTTTAATTTCAGCAAGGGACTGGGAAATCTTGACAGTTGCTATAAATCTGAGAAGAGACAACAGAAATGCTATAAACTTACATTTAAAAATGTTCTTTCTAGTCTTTAGACCAGTTTTAAGTTTATAGGAAAACTGTGCATAAAATATGGAGTTCCCATATGTACTCAAATTATCTCCCTCTCCATAAAATTTTTTCTTTTATTACCATCTTGCATTAGTGTGGGACCTTTGTTACAACTGATGAACCAATATTCACACATTATTATTAAGGACACAGTGTACATTAAGGTTCACTCTGTGTTGTATAGTTCTATGGGCTTTGACAAGTGCAAAATGTCATGTATCCACCATGGTAGTATCATACAGAATAGTTTTATGGCCCTAAAAATGCTCTGTGCTACACCTATTCTCTCCTCCCCTGTCCCCTGACCCCCTGCCAACCTCTTGTCTTTTTACTTAGTTTTATCTTTTCTAGAATGTTATATAGTTGGAATCCTATAGGATCTAGCTTTTCCAATATAGCTTCTCCCGTTTAGTGACATACATTTGAGTTCCTCCGTGTCTTTTCATAGTTTGACAGTTGATTTCTCTTTAGTGCTGAATAATACTCAACTGTATGGATGCACCGCTGTTTACTGTCTACCTATCGAAGGATATATTGGCTGCTACCAATTGTTGACAATTATAAACAAAGCTGCCATAAACATTTATGGCAGAGCAGGTTTTTGTGTGGATATAAGTTTCCAACTCATTTGGTGAGTACTCAGGAGCACGATTCCTGGGGCGTAGCCTAAGCCCAGTTTAGCTTCGTGAGTAACTGCCCAGCTGTCTCGCAAAGGGGCTGCAGTGCTTCACATTCCCACCAGCAGCGAGTTCCTGTGGCTCTACATCCTCACCCGTACTTGGTGCTGTCATGGTTCTGGAATTTTCCCAGCTAATGGGTATGTAGTGTTGTCTAATTTGATAAAGCAGAGTTTTCTATCTTTTTCTAGATCTGTTTCTACCAACATATATATTAGCTGGTTCATTTTCTTTCCATTAAAAGTAATAGATCATCTTTCAGTGTATAGGTCTCTCTCCTAAATCCTTCCCCTATTATAAAAGACAAAGGAAAAACAGGTAGGGCTAGAAGTTTTTGAAAATGTTACCTGTATGTTTATTGGTTATTCCTATAATAAAAAAATAGAATCTTCATTAGGCATCCCTTGCCCATTAAGAACAATACTCATATTAGTTTTGAACCATAACAGTCAGTTTCTCATAAAGAAATATTCAGAAAACTGGGACTCACTAAAGATGGGTTTATACATTCTCTTGCCCAATAAAGAAGAATGAAATACAAGTCTCCTGGACCTGACCCATCACGCTGACCACTCCAATTTAATGACAGTTTCACTTCAGACCTATCTCAATGCGTTTAAGTGTCTCCTCGAAACCCTCACCCTCAGCTGCTGCCATTGATAAAGCCTCGAACTTATCAACAGACCACATTCTCTTTTTAGTCCCACATGATTTCTCTCCAGGTCTTATGCAGCCAAGGCTGAATATCCCAAAATTAAGGTACTCAGGTTTTCTGCTCGCTGAGGTTTATAAATCCACTCACTCCGGCCATGTAGACAGTAACTCTTTCTGGCTGCCTGGCTCTCTGATGAATACATCCCTTGTCTAGAAAGCCTGCAGATTTTCAAACAGTAACAACATTCTCATTTAATTCTAGCTGAACAGGGCTACTGACTGCATTCTTAAGAACTAAAATCAAATTTCTCCCATGAAATGTGGATGTATAAGATTCTAAAGGCAAAGACCCTGATATTTTTGCTTTTCTTTAGCAGTAAAATTAATAAGATCTCACGATATTGTCACAGTTTGAAAATGTACAAAATGCAGGCAGCAATCTCTAACACACAAATGGAAGACAGAAAATGTGAGAGAACACAAATGTGTTAGAGTCTACAGTGTATGTGTATGTGCATGTGTAGTTTAATCTGGTAGATTATTCAAAGAGTTGGTGTTTTTAATGAATTATCTACGTCATTTAGTCTCCCCCTAACCCAAATACGAAGACAAATTAGGGATCTTAACAAGACACTAGGCAGCTTCTCTTTCTAGGCTGCTGTACACCAAAGTTTCTCAACTGCAGCATTATTAAAATTTTGGGGCCACTACCTCTTTTTTTGTAGGTAGCCATCTTGTGCATTGTAGGATTCTTTCTTTGCAGCACCCTGGCCTGTATCTTTTAGATGCCATCAGCACCCCTCACCAAAAATGTTTCCAGGCATTGCCAAATGTCCCCTGGATAGGGTGGGGGGATCACAACCAGATGAGAACCACTGCTATATATTTAAAATACAGTGCATCCTGGTGTGCTAAATTCTGTAATATGCACTCCTAGCAGCCTGAATATGCTTAATACCACCAAAACACACTAAAAATGCCTTTTAACCAGTTCCCAAACTGAATTATTTATGGAAGTTAGAAGGCTAGGAGAGAATATTAGGTGACCTCCAGCCTCCTCTAACACAAAACTATTGAAGGAAGGCAAGCTCACCACCAGCATAATTATAGACTAATAAAAAAGGCCAGTTCCCAAGGAGTTCCTGCAAGTATTACGAATGCAGAAAGGAAAGTGTGTAGGATATTGGAAGTTCTAAGCTCAATTCACTGAGTCAGAAAATGCTTATCGTATTACTGATTTTTGTGGAGAACTACATTTTGAAGGGATGAAATTCAAGGTACATGCCCCATTGGGAAATTTTGGAAATCATACCACTTTCTGCAATTCCAGGGAAGAAACAAGCACACAGGATCCCACAAAATAAAAATTTCCTAAATTAAGCCAAAAAGTCCCATAAAACATATCTTTTATAATTGTTTTGTAGTAGCTTATTTCTATTTTACGCATTTATTAAAAAGAAAAACCAGAATAGGTATTTTTCAGTAGGTTCCCACTATGCTTACATAAACATGATTATCTCTGGAATAAATATACCTGTATTTATACTTTAAAATAGTCTCTGCTTCACTAAAATGAATTATATCTAGAATACATAATCATTTTATCATCTATGCAGATTTAAACATCAGATTTCTATAAAGTATGACTACTTTCAAAATGTACATAAATGAAGAAAACTTACATTTTTTGGCATTCCTTTCGTTCTCCCAACATGGGATCCCCCATTTCTCCAAGAATGGTAGCTTCCACTTCATATTGGACAATGAGTGCTTTTTCTGATGGATGTACATCAATATTTCCTCCTTTAACTTTCCTATAATATAAATAGATTAAAAACTTAGAGAATGTCCACGGTAATTATTAGTTTCTAGTTCCAAAATATGTATTTAAATGAGATTTACAGTTAAGATGACAACATTTCCCAAAGTGGCATACAGGTTCAGTATAATCCTTATCAAATTTCCAAAGTCTTTTTTGCAGAAATGGAAAAGTGATCCTAAAATTCATATGAATATACAAGGGACAAAAGGGACCCTGAATACTCAAAACCAACTTGAAAAAGAAGAACAAAGTTGAAAGACTCACACTTCCTGATTTCAAAATGTACTACAAAGCTACAGTAATCAAAACAGTAAAGTTACTAGCATAAAGACAGACATATAGATCAGTGGAATAGAATTGAGACCAGGAATAAACCCTTATATATACAGTCAACTGATTTCAACTAGGGTAGCAAGACCTTTCACTGGAGGAAAAGAAAAATCTTTAACAAGTGATGCTGACCCAACTAGACATCCACATGTTAAGAGAATGAAATTGGACCCTTACCACACACGACATAATTAACTCAAAACGGATCAAAGACAAACATTTAAGAGCTAAACCTAAAACACTCTTAGAAGAAAACATAAGGGCAAATCTTATGACCTTGGATTTGGCAATGACTTCTTAAATAATGACATTCAAAGCAAAGACAACTAAAACCATAAAGACTTAACCAAAAAACAAAGTTTCAGGATACAGAATCAATATACAGAAATCTGTTGTGTTTCTATACACCAATAATGAACCACCAGAAGGAGAAATTAAGAAACAATCAATTTTCAGTTACATCAAAAAGAATGAAATGCCTAAGAATAAATTTAACCCAAGAGGAGAAAGACCTGGAGTCAGAAAGCTGTAAGACATCGAAGAAAGAAACTGAACAAGATACAAATGAATGGAAGGATACACCTTGCTCATGGACTGTAAGGACAAGCATTGTTAAAATGTCCTTTACTACCTAAAGCAATAAACAGATTCAATGCAATCTCTATTAACATGCCAATGCCATTCTTCTCAAAATTAGAACAACTAACCCTAAAATTTATATTGAACCACAAAAGACCCCAAATAGCCAAAAAATCTTAAGAACAAAGTAGAAGGTATCGCACTCTCTGATATCAAATTATACTACAAAGCTACAAAAATCAAAACAGTATGGTACTGGCATAAAAAGCTACATATAAATCAAGAGAACAGAATAAAGAACCGAGAAATAAATCCTCCGTTATATAGTCAATTAATCTACGATGATGGAGACAAGGATATACAATGGGGAAAAGATAGTCTCTTCAATAAGTGGGCATATGCATGCAAAAACATTATACAACTACTTTCTTATGTCATACAAAAATGAATTCAAAATGGATTAAAGACTTAGATGTAACACCTGAAACCATAAAACTCCCAGAAGAAAACAGAGACAATAAACTCTTTGACATCACTCTTAGCAATATCTTTTTGGATATGTCTCCATGGACAAGGGCAACAAAGAAAAACATAAACAAATGGGACTACACTAAACAAAAAAGGTTTTCTACAGTGACAGAAACCATCAACAAAACAAAAAGACAACCTACCGAATGGGGGAAGACATTCACAAATGATATATATGATAAGGGGTTAATAGCCAAATATATAAGGAACTCATATAACTTAACACCAAAAAAAACAAATACAAAATGGGCAGAGGATCAGAGCAGACGTCTCTCCAAAGAGGACATACAGATGGCCAACAGATACACAAAAAGGTACATCACTAATCATCAAAGAAATGAAAATCAAAAAACCACGATGAGATGCTACCTCACACCTGCCAAAATGGCCATCATCAATAAATCAACAAACAGTATGTGCTGGAGAAGTGGAGAAAAGGGAGCCCTCATACACCCCTGGTGGGAATGTGAACTGGCACAGCCACTATGGAAAACAGTATGGAGGTTCCTCAAAAAAATTAAGAATAGAGCTACCATATGATTCAGCAATTCCTCTTCTGGGTATTTACCCAAAGAAAACAAAAACACTAACTGCAAAAGATACATGCACCATATGTTCACTGCAGCATTATCAGTAATAGCCAAGATATGGAAGCAAAATCAACCAAGGGAAAAATAAATTTAAAACTTGCACATGAAAGATACTTGCAGAGTATTTATCTGATAAGAGTCTAGTATCCAGAACATATAAAGAAGTCTTTCCTCCAAAGACAGACGAAGGCAAAGACGCAGATGAAAAATGCTAAATGTCACTGGAAACCAGGGAAATGTAAACCAAAACCACCACAGATACCACTTCACATCCTTTAGAATGACCAGAACTTAAAAAATAAATGCCTAACAAGTGTTCGTGAGGATGTAGAAAAACTGGAACTCTCACCCATTGCTGGTGGGAACGTAAAATGGTGCAGCCACTATGGAAAACAACTGGCGGTTCCTCAACGAGTTAAACACATAATTAGCACATGACCCAGCAACTACTTCAAGAATACACCAAAAGAGTGAAAACAGGTGTTCAAACAAAAACTAGTACAGGAATGTTCATAATAGTTTTATTCACAACAACCAATAGATGAAAACAGCCTACATGTCCACCAACAGATGAATGGATAAACAAAATGTGCTATATCCATACAATGGATTTTTATTCAGCTATTAAAAGAAATGAAGTACTGAATTGATGAATGCTAAAACATAGATGAATACTGAAAAGTTATACTGTGTGAAAAAAGCTTACACAAAGGCCATGTACTTATTTCACTGACCATAAACTTATAGCACTTATCATAAATACAATAAAATAATTACTTCTGATAATATACTGTTTCAAGTCTGAATTTCTTACTACATTGCAAGTACCATAAAGGCAGGGAAAGTATGTCTCATTCATCTAATGCTTTTTTTATCACTAGGCTGAGTGACTTTTACATGGTAGGATTTCAAATAACTGAAATGAATGAAAGCCATTCACTCTAAAATCATTCAGTAGTTCCCCATCACTCTTATAAGTCTTAGCTCTTTACTACAGATTTGAAGCCCCATGTAATTTGGCCCATTTTTCTTTGTAGCCTGCATTTAATGACTATTGAGTACTTATGTTCTAGGCACTGTGCTGGGTACTAGCGATACAATGGGAAGATATATGGGTGAAGAACAAGGCAAGTTCAGATACTGGGAAGGGAATTTGGAACCTAATATTGAAACACATAGGCATCTGAAAGAAGTTACTTCTGTAAGGCCGAAGTATGGAATTATCAGGGGTGGGATAGGAACAGAGAGATGAAGCTGAAAAGGTAGGTGCTCTAACTCTAAGAGCAATGGAAAATTGTAAGTAGAAACAAAAGGAAGGAAGGAAGGAAGGAAGGAAGGAAGGAAGGAAGGGAGGGAGGAGGGAGGGAGGGAGGGAGGGAGGGAAGGAAGGAAGGAAGGAAGGAAGGAAGGAAGGAAGGAAGGGGAAGGGAAGGGAAGGGAAGGGAAGGGAAGGGAAGGGAAGGAAGGAAGGAAGGAAGGAAGGAAGGAAGGAAGGAAGGAAGGAAGGAAGAAACTGGCTGCTAACTGTCTATTTACCTGTATGTATATCTGACTGAAGTCACGAAATGTACCTATTTAATTATTTTCTCAGTGACCAAAGCAATGCAAGGCATACACTAGGTATTTGGTGAGCACTTATTAAGCGCTTTTGAATCAAAATACTAACTGGTAGCAGAACAAAAACATGAAACCCAATTTTTGATTCTATAATCTATTATACATGCAAGCATAGAGACTAGAGATTCCTCAGTGACAGGTACAATGACACGACTGAAATTAACTAATTCAATTTAGAGTGAATAAATTAGATTGAAAACATACTGCTGTCCTGTTAAAAACAAACTGTAAAAGTAAAAATATTACAAAAGGAATATATGTAATTATTACCAATGAATCAATAACTAAAATGCAATGTTCCGACATTCTAAATCAGGCCTGTATGATTATGTCAGCTGGATATTTCTAATCTGAAAGTAAGCCATGCAACTTTTTATTTGAGAAGTGTGTAGTTCAATCTTTCCAGATTCTGACCTTATTTTACTTCAAACATTAGTGTCTCACTTTATTTTTTTAAAGTAAGCAACAGACTGAGAATTATAAATCAGAGTATATGTAAGGGTCCATACAGGTACAAGAATTCTAAGAAAAATGACCTTCTGGCACAACTATCTTACATGAAAATAAGCTAATGATATAAAGTAGCTCCTTGCTTTAGCACACTCTTCTATTTAAAGCTGAAAGAGAAAGAATTTATAATCTTCTTCTGTCACAAAATTTTTAATTGAGATTTTAAAAACCCAAAGTAAGCAAAATTCAGTGAGGAAATACTAACTATATACTTATGATTACATATTCCTTCTTTAAAATTTTACTTACGAAACCTGGTTATTTGGCAGATTCCAATACATTTAAACAAAATGATAAGGGCAGGCAATATATGCCTCAGTCCAACAGAGACAGTGCAGTTGATTGGTTGATTTCATAATTGTTTGAAGCCCTTTTAAGAGTCTATTAAAAATTAGAAGATCTTTCCGTGATGATCAGGGCCCTGCCAAGCCAGGATAAATACATTCACTAAAAGTATATTATGACATGTAATAATTACATGCATCTTTTATCTAAATACTTTCATATTTAGTCCTCATAGCTTTCATAAGGTAATATGTGCCCCATTTTTACATAAGGAAACTGTCCAAAAGAATACACGTGTCTTTCTCAGGATATTTACCCAGTCAGTAACAGGAACTTAAGTAAAAATGGAAAGTTTAAGATTTCTTTTTCTATTGGGTCACTGCTAATTCTTGGTCCAGCGAGAGGTATCCTTTCCATCTGGGATGCTCTTATCTTTGACAGTAGTCAAATAAATAATCCCAACAAATTTACACTCTTCTTTAAAGAGTAATTGATACTACAAATATTTTAAAACTAGAGAATTATGGCCTGTTCCACATCAAGCTCCTGAACGAACCTCTTGATAATTATGAACCTCCTACAACAATGATACTCTAAATATGGCAGTCATATGGATGAAATGGATGGGGAAGAGAGAGCTGCACTGGAAAGCAGCATCTCAGCCAGCCTCCCGCACACTGAAAAGCCACCACTTCTCCCCCCCCCCCCGCATCGCTTCCGAACCCCATGGCAGTGAACCCGACTGGAGACAAGAGCAGAGGGCCAAGGGGCTTCGCTTGCAGGCTCCCACAGGATTTACCTATTAGGGAAAAATGGAGCATCGGAATGGGTGGGGGGCAGGGTTAGCCTCCCTCGCCCCTCTCGCGTGAACAATATGGCAAGGAGACCATCTTCAGTGCAGGGCTGTCAGGCCCCGCCGGGTCAGGTGGTGGGCTGCAGCATCGCACACCCCGAAGGGCCCTTCTTCTCCTCCCCAATGCGCCCTCCCTTTCTTTCCACGACTCCCCGCCCCGTCTCCCGCCCCTCTTCTGAACGTCCAGCTTTGCCCTGACACCTCAAGGCCAACCCCAAGAACCTCTAAGAACATCTTCATGGCCCCCAGCCAGGCCCCCAGGGGGACCGAGCCTCGGGGAGTCGTCACCTTTTGAGGTATCTGGCATCCTCCCCTTGCATGGCGGCGGCGACGGCGGCGTGGGGAGGACGGGGGTGTCTGACAGAGGCTGGCGGGGCTATTTCCGGAAACGATGGCCAAAGCACCCCGACCCCCAAAGGCGATGACAGTCCAGAGGCCTGCAAGGCGGGGTGGCGGCGGCGCTGTGGTTACCACGGTGAGGCCGCCGGCTCCTCCCACAGCTCCCAAGCCCCAAAACACTGGAGCCGCCCAGCCCCGCCTCGAGTCGCCGCCGCCAGCCCCGCCGCAAGGCGCATGCGCCGCTCGGCCGCGCCACGGCGCAGGCTCAGTGTGAGGCGCGGCCCTGGGACCAATGTGGCGCCCCTGGGACCAATGTGGCGCGCCCTAGAGTGGAGCCTGGAGGCCTGCGAGGCGATTTCGGCGGGTGTGGCCCGGGAGTGGCGCCCTGGTCACCGCCCGCGTGGGGCTGGGAACTGACGATCATCCCCGGGCAGCCGAGTTAGGATTTCAGGTCCTCAGTTTGAGAAAAGGGAAAGAGAATCCGTTAACCTTTTAAGGAGAGAATGCTGTCTGTAGAGCAGTTCCAGCCCTCGGCTCACAACCTGTAAAGTGAAGTTTGTATTTGGGAGCATGCGGAGTGCTTTATCTTGTGGAGATAGTCTGGCCTTTATACAAAATGAATGCAGTTAATATCAACTTTGATTCAATGTTAAATCTTTACCTTCCACTTCGATATCTTAAATCTAGAATGCACCTCCCCCCAGACAAAAACAGCTCCTGAAACTCCAACTCCTCCAGTAGTTATCCTTAACTCAGGGGACTTTGGAATTGTTTCCTTTGAGGCAGGTGGCAGTTGGCAGTGCAGGCTATGGAGAAGAAGGTCTGTTCTTGAACCTTAGCAAGTCAATGTCCTCTGCAGATCTATTTCCATGGGCTCAGCTATCACACCTATGCAAATAGTTTATATTCGTTTATTCAATAAATAATGAGGGCCAGCTTTGTGCCAAATACCGAACCAGGAATACAAAGGCACTTCCGCTCCCCAACTTCACCTGCCCTCCTGTCACTTTCTCTTCTAAGCTTATATTTTCAGTCACCTTGGGCCATGTCTACATAGTTGTCCCTAGGCTTTTTTCAAATGCATTAAGTTAATGCAATGCACTACATGGCATATTAAATTCAGAAACGCAGTCCATACCCACTAAGAGGTGTTATTTGTATCTGCCCACACATTCACACCAGCTATACTATTTGTCAGCGTTGTAATATTGCTTTGGTTTTCCAGGGAAGAATGTTTGGAGCTAACTCTGACATCTTCCTCCATATCCTGCCCTCTTAGTGAACTACTACAAAATTCTATCATTTATTCCTTCAAGATATTCCTGCAATCCAGCTTTTCTCCTCCATTCCCACTTCTACCAACTAGTCTAGCCACTTCTTACTTAGAATACTGCAATTCTTCCCTAACTGGACTATTTTCTTTTTTTTCCCCAAGTATTCATTCTAAAAACGGATATAAAATTTTACAAATTAACATTCACTGCTGGATTACCTTAAAACTCCCACAATACATAAAATCGCCAGATCACAATATCCATTAAATGCATAGGGAACAAACATTCTTGCAATGTAAGTTCCTTTCAATCAGAGATTTTGTTTTGTTCGCTTCTGTATGCTTAGGACAGCATCTTTCCCATAGTTGGTGCTGAGTAAACATTTCGAGTTTGAAAAAAAATGGATACCTGAGCTTGAAACATAATACCAACAAAAATCCAGAGGAAAGGTGCCGAGCCGGACATAAAGAGCTGGAAACTAGAGCAACAGGGAGATAAACTGAAACTGGGACTGAACTGGAGAAGCTGAGTCAGCAAGAGGGTAGGAGGCATGGGTAAACTTTTTTCCAGTTTAAATAAGTTGAATAAATTTTTTAAAAAAGGATCTATCAGTGAAAGGGACAATAAATCCAATGGGAAAATTGACAAGAAAAAGAGGAATGGCAAGGGACAAAAAAAAAGAAGCAGGAAAAGATGCTCCTCCTCAAAGTAACCAGGAAGATGCCAATTAAAACCATAAAAAATATTATTTTATGTTGACAAGGGTGTAGAATTAAGAAGTCCGACAATACCAAGTGCTGGTGAAAATGCGAATCCCTGGATATTGTTTAGTAAACATTTCAGGTTTGAGTGTACATTGGGACTACCACTTGAGAAAAAAATGTTTTGCATTATTTTGTAAAAGTGAGCAGGCATACACCCTAAACCTTTGCAATTCTATTCCTAGTTATAGGCTCCGGAACATTCTAGCAGATGTGCACAGTGAGGTTTGTCTAGAATTATAGGAGCAGTACTGTACATAATAGAAAAAGAAAAACTGAAAAACAACTCCAAAATATTTTTGCAGTCGTCTCTCTCATTACTTTCCACGTGGCCCCCACTGGCATGGTGGTGGGAAGGTCTTTTTACACTGGATGGCTGTGAAAGCTCTGCTGGGGAAGGAGGGTACCTTGGCACAGCTGGGGGGGTGGTGGGGGGGATCTGCGGGGGAGCTGGGCGAGGGGGGAGGGGAGCGAGGGGGAGCTGGGCAAGGGCCATCTTTGATATGACTTCTAGAAGGACTAGAATAGAGACAAGATAATACTTAGGGACTGAAAGATGTCCTGAGTTAATCAAAGCCATGAATCCCAAGCAAGATAGTTAAGAGAAATTCATAGATAAAACATAATGGAATTAAATAATTCCAAAGCTAAACAGAAGAGTTCAGAAGCCATCATCATCCTTTAATAATTTTATAGGTATTAATTTAGCATTTCCCTCTTATTCCTACTCACCCTCCCAATGGATTATAAATGGTTTGAATGAAGAAGCCAATCCCATTGAATACTTGGAACAGTCTTGAGAGTGAATAGGAGTCTGAATTCTGGAGTTAGAACTGAGTTAAGAGTACCCCATCCACTATTTATTAGTTGACCTTGAGCAAAGTAAACATTACAAACTTCATTTTCTCATCTATAAAATAAGAATGATAATTCATATGTCTTGAGTTATCATAATGCTAAATGAGATAGCACACATAAATTTATACCAGGGTGATTATCACATAAATGGTGGTAATCATTATCAACTGAATTAGGTGTTTGGAAATCAACTATCGATCACATGTTTCTGGATAAGTCACTTAAACTCTCTGTGTCTTCATTAAAAAAATTGGGATAAATACCCACTGTAAAAGTTTGGGCTGAGGAGGAAATAAGTTAATATTTTGTGAGAGTCTTATAGACCATAAAATTACATGAAAATGCTAGAGGTTATTATTATTTCAACTTCATCTTTAAATCTGTCAACTGTATTTGGAATACTGAACTAGCGGCAGTGAGGAGTTTAAAAGTATTGAGAAAAAAAATAATGGCTGCCTCAGCTTTATAATTTCACAGGGGGAGAGAAGGAATACAAAGTTACATAAAACCGCCTATGATAGAACTGTGTAAATGCCCATCGTCCAAGCAATACGGCAACATTCCAAGGGGGGTGCCTGGAGGGCTTTGGACTTCAGGGGCCAGGCTGCGTTGCTTTGGGAAGCCTTCCTGTCACTCCTGCAGTTTGCTGCTTCTGCAAAAGCATTCCTCCTGGGAGCATTCCCTAAGCTCAAGACTTAGTAAAGTGACTTTTCTGTTATCCCACTGCATGTACTGTACTTTATGGACATGATTTGTTTACAGTTCTGTCTTCTCCAGTAAAAGTGATTCAAAAGGTATACATCATGGATTTCCAACTGCATTTCCAATCACAGTGCTAGGTACATAGGAAGAACTAGTAAATGGTAACTGCTGCTATAGCGGATATAATTACAGCCTTCGAGGAACACATAGTCACCAGGTACGTAAATAAGTAACACATAGCCACCAGGTACGTGAACATACTGATGCACGTCCTAGCGGCAGCTGAAACAAGTAGAATGTCGGCACCAAGGAGGGAAAAGCACACTCATCATGGCGGATAGAGGCTCAGAGTGAGGCTCACAAAGGAGGACTAATAATCTGCTAAGCAGAGAGCCTAACAGGAGTATTCTAGGGAAAGGCAACAGTGCATACGAAGAGACAAATGCACAAAACATCACTGTATATTTAGGAAACTGTAAGTCGTTGAGGTGGTTAGAGAGTTCAGTTCAAGTTTGTGAGCAGTGAAAAATAAGTTTGGAAATACCAGGAGGATCCAATTGTAAAGAGCCTGGTATAAGAGTCTGGTACTTGAATATTTTCTGCAGGCATCAGGAGCCATGAAAGTGTCCTCATATAGGAAAGTCACATATTGGAATGTATTACTCTTAGTGATAATGATTGTTCTATATTTTATTCACACAGCTACACAGAACAGAGGTGTGAGAATTATTTCTTTTTATCCTCCATTGCTTTGAAATTTTAATCCTGATTTGCTTCAAGAGTCCATAGAAAATCCTTTCTTACCTTGTGACTGCCTTTGGGATGTCATCAAATAGCCACTGGGGTCCAAAGAATCCATATCCACTGGCTAGTAATGCACTCATCTTCTTATTTTTCAAATTAATTTTAGCTCACGTTGCACATCCTAATGCAAAGAAGATTTCAGTTAAAAGGACCTTTTAAAATACAACCTCTTCTTGATGATGGTAACCTCTATTTTCCAATAGTATGACATAAGACAACAATTATGACATCACGGGATTGCTCCAGGGTCAGATGGGGGAAGGAGGTGGCCCACCAAGAAAATGAATTCTGAATCTGTGTGCTTTTCTCCTTCCCTAAGTTCTACAGTCTGAACCAAACTTTGAGAAACTAGTTGTGTGGTCTGTCAACCTGATGATCTCTAGAGACATACAGTGAAATGACTGTATTATCCAGAATAAATAAGACATGTGTATTTAGTCACACATATACACACACATCACACACACACACACACACACACACACACACACAACCCTGCATTTGTGAATTTGTATATGTAGATATACACATACATGTTCAATTGGAAATGCTTTGCATGACAGCATAGCTATAGTTATGCTTCCGTGTAAGTAATGGCACTGTGAGAGAGGTGGAGGACCTGAGCAGATCCAGCCAGATCAACTGTCTTTATTACTTTAACCAAAATTTACGAGCAGGCATTGCTTTAGACTTGAGCATGAAAAAAAAATGAATAGATGTTAGCTCCTGGCTTGAAGAATTTGTAGCTAAACCCAGTAGAAATACGAAGTGTATATATAAATGAAATTCAAAGCAATACATTCAGTGATAGCATGTAAGGCATTTCTGTAGAAATCAAGATGGATGTGGAACAATTAGACACTTATCCCACACAAGGCACTCATCTAAGAACTGAGGCTGTGAGAATAAAACACAAACTTTACCTTAAAGGAGTTCAAGTCTTCAAATAGGCACTCAGGGAACAAATAATTGGCATCTCAGCCATTATTTCTCACACACTTACATCCCAAGTTAGGTTTATTTTTTTTCTAGATCCTGTTATTTTAAACTGCTTACCTATTGATTTCGTTTTTATAAATAAGATGCCACACCAACTCTTTTCAATGTATTCCTCCAATTTCATAATCCTTCACAATGATAGAAGTTTCACTTCCATCCATTTGAGTTAGAAATATTAAGTAACTCCAACCTCATTACACACACATTTGTTGAATGCATAGTGTTCCAGGCACAATTCAGAGACAAAGTAGTAGTCTAGACGGGTTACATTCAGGCAAGGCCTATGTGAGCAACCAGACGTGTCCTCTGACGCTTAACAGCAGAATGAGAACAATTTTTGAGCTGCAAAGCATCAGACAACCACTGCCACACACACCTCTGCTGGAATAAGTTGAAAGCTATGCGGTCGCCAAGGAGTCCTCCACCCTCTTTACCCCTTCAAGACAGGGAGTGCCATCATACAAGTTTGTGACATTCCCATTGGCTCATTAAGAACAGAACTAGAATTTCCGGTTCATTCCAGATCAGTTCCTAGCAACTGCCGGTTAGCAATAATAACTGTGAAGTTGGGGAAGAAATGAATTCATGCTACCAGGGTTGAAATATATTATATTCTGACGGGCCACCTAATCCCAGCCTTTAAGTATGGACTGAAATTAAATCCTCTGTTATTTGCGTTTAACTTTCAACGTTTTTCCTTTCTCTTCTTCTTTTCCTTCTCTTCACCCTTTCTTCCTTCTTCCTCTCTTTTTTGTTTGTTTGTTTGTTTGTTTAGACAGCATATATGTCATAAAAATAACTGCATGTTGGAAACACAGTAGTTTCTGATTTGGGAAATTTCCTGCCAAATCCTTCTCTTTGACGTGGTCATTAGGAGAAGGAGCAGATGTATATCAAAGACCCTGAGAAATGGTTGAAATAAGATCAGAATTTTTGCTGTGTGCTTTAGTGATGATAAAGATTTAAAATTCATTTCATTTCAATTTATGCTTCAATATCTTGTCCACATAGTGGGGGGTTTTTTTGTTTGTTTGTTTGTTTTTTTGAGGGAAAGGTAAAAAATAAGATGCTGCTACTTCAAGCTCGACAAATGGTAAACTATTTCTCTCAAATCAATCCTCTTCCTGCCTTTCCCCTTCATTGGCGTATGAACTTTTTCTTCTTTCCCAAGGAGTCAGGTGAGAGGAGGTCAGCATTGCTCTGAATAAAAGTCTCTAGAATGCCATCAGCAAAACAAGACAAAATAAAAACAACATAAACAAAATGCTGATTGTCCACTTACTACATCTGTTCTCCTCGGGACACCATGGTGTGTGTTTCCCTTTAAAAGTTCTCTCTATTAAATATTCTGCACCACAACCAAGAGGACTTGATGGTGAAAATTCCTCCATTTGGGCTAAGGAAGCATTAGCGGCTTAAACATTTTTAGCAAGATTGGTTTTATTTTACCTTATTAAATATCTTCATGGCTCCCAGAATACCTTTAGTTTTCAGACCTTGAGATGTTGGGCTAGGATTGATTCCAAAGTTATTCTGTTGCCAGTACCTGTGAGTTTATAATATCATTAAAATTGAACAAACATGAAAAGCCTGAACTGGAAAGTCAAATATAAACTGAAAGAACACATACTCTCTTCTTCCATTTTGCTGGTCAATTTACTCAGAGCAAAGAAAAAGCAAAACGGGACATAGGGAGCTCTCAGTATCAGCTTATTTCTGATTTTTCTGCTTTTGATTTACGTTATTACTTATAGTTTAGGTTCTTCTGAAATAAGGTTTTGATCTCTTTTATCTCTTTCTGGTGTGATTTCATCGCGATTGTGTGGAATTTGACCTCGATACATTTTTTGTTGTTAATTTTTTATGAAGTTAGCTTTCCCGAATGCTTAGAAAGTAGTAACATTTCTAACTTCACAGACATTCCTCTTCTGCTTTTTGCGTACGGTGTTAAAAATACCGCCTCCTGCTTTCTGAGATTTCCTCGCTCTGTTCACCTTCCCCACTTTTACCCGTTTCGTCTCCTCTTGGTCTCCATTGTCTCTCTCGCTGAACTACGCTTCTGACACCGGTATTTCTTCCTGGAGCCTGGGTCAGGTATGCGAGTTCCTAGACCACACACTGCTTCATTCTTATAGGGTTGACAGCATATTTTTTGCATTCACATGCTGCCGGAGTAAATAGTACCTTTCTTAGCTTTAGCCACTTGTCTCAAATTGACCTGTTGTACTATTCAGCTGTTATCTGTTGGGTGTTTTTTGGTTCCTTCGTCCTTGAGATCATCAAATGCCTTGTTATTCCCCTCTGCTTTCTCCTACACACGTGCCAATGGCACTGGTCTTGTGGCCATTGGTAGTTTGTCTCTACCTGTTTGTGTTTTGGGGTTTTGTGTTGTACCTTGCCACCCAGTTTTGTTGGATTTTTGCTTTTGCTGTCTAACTGCTTTTTAATGTGGTGATTTTGGAGTACCCAAAAAGCTTTGCTGCCACTACTATCTTCCTAGAATCCCACGACAGTAGTTATTTTTTATAGATAAGGAACCTGAGGCCCAAGGGGGTAAAGTTATTTGCCCAGGATCGTACAGCTAGCAAGAGAAGATAAGTAAACATGGAAGCACCTTGGTGAGAGCTTGGTACACAGACAGGGCTTAATGCATCCTCTTTCTGTCCTCCTTCCCTCTCTCGCTCTCCCCTTCCCATCCTTCTTCCCTTCCTTCCTTTCTCCAACTCCCCCTCATTTCCTCCAGAGTCTAGATTTAAACCCACTTACTTCTGACTCCGAAGCTTCTGCAAGCTCATTTACTATGCTATGCTTCTACCCATAATGCAAAGTCACTAGAGCTTTAGATTCAGCACAACCATTGGAACAAAATTAGTGTCACTAAAAGCTCCCCTCGTCTCACTGAGAATATTTCCCTCTGCTTTGATGCTCACACACTTTTCCAATGGAATCGAGAAAACCGATGCCCTTGCTGTAATGAATCTACTTGCAGGCATTGTGCAACCCTGTGAAAGCCTTTTTTCATCTTCCACTACCACCCAGGGAACTATGTTTGATAAGGAGCAAATGAAACCTGAGCCTGAAAAACTCTGATTTTACTTTCAAATTTAAAATCCACAGTATTTAAAGAGATTTTAAACATGGCGAAAGTTAAATGTCCTGCTTTCAAAAAAATATTATAAAAACACTATTTTGATTAGAGAGCTATACAGTTCTGAGACACAAGTCCATAAAATCCCAAGCTCCATTGGTTAGGGTGCTTGGCTCATGACACTTGACTGAAACCGATTCATTCAAGAATTGAGTGCACCGTGAAGGCTTCCAGGGAATTTATACTGTACACTCGTCATGTAAAAACTCCAATTTGCTAATTCTCCATAATCCTCTACGTAAGGCCAATTAGTAATCAGATCTTGGGGAGCAGAGTTTTGCTGAAGGTATGAAATCACCATACAAGTCCTAGGGGATTCATAGCTCTATTTCAAGGCAGTGGCGTTATAAAATCCTGTTCCAGATTTTGGCTCTATAATGGCTTTCCCAGGTTGGTGACACGCCACACAGAAAATGCCATTTCCTTACTTTTTTTTTTCTCCTTGAACTTCCTGGTCTTACTGTGCAGGCTTAGTTCGCACTGTTTGAATTTACTTATTGTGGTTTGCATAAAATTATCCTTCACTCATCTACACGTAGTAGATAATGATTATTTGCCTATAAATCTAACAGGTACTGAGTTTTATTTACCCTCCTGCTCTGTGGGCACTCTCTGAACAAACGGACTGTTGTTCTTGAAACCTTTTCCGTTTTTATGAGATTTGGAACTGTTTCTCCTTGTTGCTTTGTGCGCTTTTTAGCAGCTTGAGGCTCCTTCTTTCATGGTGTTTCCTCTGGCGCTGGTGTGAACAGAGGCTCTTGGAAATGGTAGAGTGTTAATATCCTGGAGAGTGGCTTGCTACATGTAAAAAGATTGATTCTTTAGGCTGCTGGGAGCTGCAGCAGAAGCAAGCCTTTCACAGTGTGTGTGCGTGTGCGCGCGCACACACACACGAACGGTCACACACTATGCTCACCTTCTCACGCTCTCTGACTTCACATGCACAGAAACAGGCCAGGAAACCCGACCCCATGTTGACTGGAATGTTGCTTTGCATTCATTTCCAGAATATTTGGAGGCTCACATATGTTTCTCATTAACGCTCGTGTTTGATTGTTCTACGTCATTCATAAAAAAATTAAATAAATCTGTATCAAAAATTGTCACCTTGCTTTAAAGAAGCACAATTTGCTCCCTTTGGGGGAACACAAAAAAAAAAAAGAATGTGAATAAATATTTCTGCTCCTTTACATATATTTCCATAAATGAGGGTAGCATTAAGACATAATAATACATTTGAGGTTCAAGGGATTTTAAATAGCTTTGGAACAAACCAAGCACAGAGTAGCATTACTTACACAAAGAAACTCATTTAAAACAGAGCCTATTAGTGAAATGTGGTTTTAAATCATGTCTGCTTTAAATATATGTTCAGAATTAAAAGTTACTGGGCCAGAGACCAAAAGTTAAGTAAGCCGATACCTGAATATAATTATAAATTTGGAAGTACATTGTTTCAACCCACAAAGGGATGATTTAGTAAAGTATGATACCCAGCATAACATACTTAGGTCTAAATGACTTAATAAATTTCAGAAAATGCAGTTAATTGAATCCATTTCTAATTTATGTAACAACTTATGGAATGCTCCCAAACTCAGCCTGGTAATGCTGTGGCCCCTTTAAGACAAAAGGTAGATTTGGGGGGAACCAAATCTACCTATCTATCCATCCATCCATCCATCCATCCATCCATCCATCCATCCGTCATCTATCTATCTACATATCTAAATTCAAGTGGCTAAATCAAGTGTTTCAAGACCCAGATATTAAGCTCAAATGGCCTTCTGACTCCTTACCTATTCTTTCCGTTTACTCTTTCATCCTACACATTTTGGATAGTGTTTATACAGTAATCATATTTTTATTTTCATTAATCTCCTCAAAAATGTAATTTCCCCTCTCTCCTTCTGCCTCCTGATAGACCCAAGTGCTTTCCCAGAGGGCTTTATAAGCCGCTTCTCTTGGGAATTGCAGGTGATAAACTGTCTTCAAAGGCAGTTGTCTCCTGATCTGTTGACACCACACCTGATTAAAACAAATTGAGGTACATTTGCACTCACTAGGAACCCCTCCCTATTATACACTCCTGGCTTCTCTCTAGCCCTTTTGCTTCCTAATTCTTACAGAGCATTCTCACTCTGGACCATGGCTACCATCATTAGACACTCTTTTTCAGTCAGGCGTCCTCTGGTAGAACTCCTGTCCCAGAGGAGTCCCTGGAGTTAAGGGTGGGGTGGCATCAGTGTAACCCCTAGCTTCTGAGGTAAAGGTGTCCCATCCTGCCAGGTGTAACCCAGTCTCCACTGCTACCTCAGGGGTGGACATGATTCAACTGCGAAATACGTCTCCTGCTGGACCTGCCCAGGCTCTGCTGTCAGTTCAAGCTCACAACTAGTCGGACCTGCCTGAGCACGCCTCCGAGCCCAGGCTCCTAGGAAATACGAGAGCTTTCCACTCGATCGTCCAGGCTCGTTTCTGCTCTTTTTTATACGATATTTTCTCTACCATTTTCGCCCAACCATCTCCTTACCATCTAGGCAAAGTCGTACCAATCCTTAAATCCTCTATGAACTCTCCAATAATCCCCCTCCTTACATTTGATTATTTAACTGAACTTTTTCTCATTTGTTGTCTTTTCCTCTGTTTCATGTGCATTTTTCCTATCTAGCCAAATAACGATATTTAAAGATACTTGACACTACGTAAAAAGCTTGGAACTGGAGTCGAGGACTTAAGCCCATTCTATTCTAATTCCATCACTTATAAACTGTATTAGTCTGCTCAGATGTTCACAACAAAATGCCACAGGCTGGTGAATTAAACAACAGAAATGTATTTTCTCAGAGTTCTGAATGTTAGCAGTCCTGGATCAAGGTCAGGTAGGGTTAGTTCCTAGTGAGGAGTCTTCCCGGCCTGTAAACAGCTACCTTCTCACTGCATTTTCATGTGGTCTTTCCAAGGCACATGTGTGTGAAGAGCAAGGGGGAGAGAGACAGAGAGGGAGAGAGGGAGAGAGAACAGGGGGGGGGGAGAAAGAGGCGGGCGGGGAGAGAGGGCAGGAGGCAGCGAGCGCTCTCTGCTGTCCACTCTTACAGGGACACCAAGCTCATGGGACTACGATTTGGGTTTCTACTTGCTAGCTGCCATCTGACGACTCGTCCAGCATGGCTCCTCGCTGCCCTCTCAGTCTGCCCACGCAGGCTCTCTTCACAAGTCACACCGACGGCGTCTAAACCCCCACACCACTACGCATCCTCACCGTTCTGTAACTTAGCTTGCGCAGTTTGCTGTCTCTTGGTTTCTCTTCTCTTGCTCATCTCCCTGTTAAACTGTTTTCAGTGCTACCTCTCCTGGGAAAATAGTTACTGATTCTTAAAATAGAATGAATCTCTCCTGATTCTGTGCTCCCTCAGCACTTTGTTTAGATTGCAGACTTTATCAGAGTTTACAGCTTACGTACCCGAGCCTACAGCACTCACTATGGCATGAATCCTTTGCGATAGAGGAATGTGCCTTCCTCACATATGTTTCTTTCTTCTCAGCCCACCTCAGTTCCCAGAAACCTAGAGCAGTTTGCCTTATGACTAGTGGAGGGTTGTAGTGAATAAAGTCGGTCAGTCAAATGAACTAGCATACACTGGACACTAAAATAAAGTTATACATTGAGAATAAACATTTCTTTCTGAACCCTAGGACTACACTAACATTGTTTTTTTTTATTTATGCTAATTGGTTAGCAAAGTGGACAATATAAGATGGACTGACTCCATAAGTCACAGGCATGAGTCTACAGGAGCCGAGCAGGGCTGTCGAGGATGGGACATTGTGGACATCACTTGCTAATAGGGTCGCCAGAGGTTGGAGCTGACTCAACAGCATACTTAACAATCACAAAGTGAACTGTATATCTCACTGTAACCTAGGATGATCATCCAAACCAGAGTCTGGATGTCAGTAAAAAAAGCATTCAGGGATTAATGGAGGTTGATTGGTTGACTTAAGGATTCCTTAACCTCTGAAATCGAATGTGACCTGTGATATCCATTGCTAGCCTATGCAGAAGGTTATTGGCAAAGTAGATGCTGGCCGTGGTGCTGAAGATTTAAAGTGCATGTGACGTCTTAGCCATATGGTCTGCCACGACATCATAAAAATCCAATCAGTGCTAGTCCAGCACCACTTCAATGTATTTCATAGTTTATATTTTAACACGTGCCTATATGTAATTCTATCAATGCCCACGACACTTATCGGTGCTCACTAGAACACAGAGTAGGTTGAAGCAGGGGTCCCATACCCCTGGGCTGTGAACCGGTACCGGTCCGTGGCCTGTTAGGAACCGGGCCGCACAGCAGGAGGTGAGTGGCAGGCAAGTGAGCAAAGCTTCACCTGTATTCCCAGCCACTCCCCAGAGCCAGCATCACCGCCTCAGCTCCGCCTCAGGTCATCAGGCATTAGATTCTCACAGCAGCATTGGGCTCCAGTGCCCAAAAGGAGGGGGGAACATTGGGTTGAAATACATTATTCCTGAATCCTGAATTCAGGGACTTAAAATATGAGTACAGCTGTCTCTCATTCTCTTATCACAATTCCATGTGGAAGTACTGTGAGTGATTTCATAAAATTAAGGTGTTGTCAACCAAATCAAGATACTACCCATAAGCATTTCTAAGAGGCAGGGGCCTTCACTGAAGAAAATCAGATTTACTGGGGAGACATTTATCTTTAAATTTATTTACTGGATACATTTTTGCTTCCAGATATAGTTTTAATACTTACAGTAAAAAATGAGGAAAGATGCTTAGAATAGGGAAGTTCTGAATTAAACAGAATTGATGTTAATCTTGAGCTAGATTAGATACACAATGTTTTCCCCTATTATGTTAGCTTTCCTTGCGCATGAATATTTTTATGCATGTGTATAACTTAGGCCTAAATGGAACCTAAATGTGGCAGTAGTGAAATGTCACAATGCATATTCCTTTTAAATTGTTCAGGTGAAGGTCACTGAATAATAGCATCTAAATACAGGGGAGAAGAAGTAAAAGAACAAATCTTTCAAACACTGTTGCTGAAACATTCTTAAAGACAGTGTCTTTCCACACTGCGAGCTTTTCTCTCCTCTATATTTCTGCCTGCCTTACCTCGCACAGCTGTTGAAAGAATGACTTGAGATAATGTATGTACAGATGCTCCTCGACTTAACGATGGGATTACGTCCGAGGAAACCTATTGTAAGTTGAAAATATCCTTAGTTGAAAATGCATTTAATACACCTAACTTACAGAACATCATAGCTTAGCCTAGCCTGCTCTCAGCATGCTCAGAACGTAACACCCCCAAACACAAAACACCCCAGAACTCTGGCATCAGAGTTCACGGAGCAGCATCGGTGGCCGGCCTCGAGTGCCCGCCCGTGGGCTGCAGCCCGGCCTCGCGAGAGAGCATCGCATTGGACACCGCGCCTGGGAAAAGGTCAAAATTCAGCATCTGAAGGATGGGTTGTACCGAACGCCCACCACTTTTGCACCATTGTAAACTCAGAGAGTCGTAAGTCAAACCGCCGTAAGCCAGGAACTGTCTGTAAACACATTTCGTAAAATAACTTCCTAAGCAAATGAAAGGTTTTGTTATTACTCTGTCAAACCGGGTCTGGAATCTGAGCCCTTGCCCCTTGTATCCTACTCGTACCTGTGCACAGGTCGTCAGTGAGGCCATCATCGTCTCAGAGCCTGACATGCGTGGCCACACCTGGAAGTGGTGGTGTCCGCCCCTCGCCCTGCCTTGCTTCAAACCCGCCTGGTTCCTGGAGTGTCATGGCGAGGGGACTGAAGTGAGGCCGTCGAGCACCTGCCATCCTGCTGCCTGACCCCCAGGCAAGGGTCCCTGCTGCACCAGTGAGCCGAAGGGCGGCCCCCGAAACCCTTCAAACTGCTCGCACCCTCTTAGCCGCTGGGAGTCCCTGGATTCCAGCGGTAGAGACAGTGGTGGACATCGCGGGTCCACCGGTCCCCTGCCCCAAGCCAACCAGCCGCCTCTGACGCCTGCTCCCCGGGCGATTCTTTCACCTGTTTGTTTGGCATTTACCAGCTTATTACTAAATATCATGCTTCTACTGCTATTTGATATTTTTCAGTTTTAGATTATTTATTGACATATTATTTAAGTGGAAATAAAAATTTAGGTTTCTTACACCCCTGCTTCCTACCCCCACTTCTCTTCTCCCATTTTTTACAAGGTGCTAAAATAAATCACAATTTTTGGTTAAGTTCAGATTCAATATTTGTAATGTTATGATTATATAAATAATATTCATAACTGTGCCATGTAGTTATGATAATTTCCAGTTTTATTCTTTTATAACTTCCAGTTTTCTCTGGAATCAATAAATGCCTCCTTTTTTAGCTCCTGAGAGTTCTACATACCTATCACAACTTCTCCTCACACTGTTAATCTCTTTCTATTATACCCAAGATATCAGGTGATCTTGGTTCCTTCTGGATCTTGCTCTAAGCTGGACCAGATTTTCTAGAAGAACTGCACACCTGCCATTATGTGAGTTTCTTTTCACTAGTCTCCTGTTTGGTTTTTTTTTTCACATGGATCCCCTATTTTGCTGGTCCTATAGATACAAAATATTACATGCCCCGTAGTTCCTTTTTAAAATAGTAACATTCTTCCCTTTAATTTTCAGAATGTAAGCCTTGAGCTTCAAGGGTCTGCTAATCTTTTTCTCATTGCTAATAGAATCCAATTCTTAACCGTAAAATTTTCAGGCCTTGCTGACAGCTGGTGAAAGAAATCTAAGAAAAATCAAAGGGAGAGAATGCTCCCTCATCCTTGCATAAAGCAGATACACTCGTCCACACCACAAAACTCATCTGATAAAACGATGGCTGGAAAAAGCTTCCAGAATTCTCAGTTTTACCCTCCTGTCTAATCTTAAGACCCATGTAAAACTATATTTACCTAATCTGTTATTTGTTTAAAACTGTTCTTGGAAGCATTATTTATACAAAGGAAATTTTTGGACACCCAGACATTAGAATGTGTTGCTGTGCCCTATGAAATAGATTACTTCTAGAACCTGCAAATCTGACTGGTTGTATTATTTAATCATTTGTTGCCTTGGCATAATATTCACATGAGCATGTCTTTTTTTTGTTGAAGATACTTCTGAGATTCATTTGTTGAACTAGATAGGGATCATAAATGAAAAAAATTCATGACTTGGCTGTGCATTTTATTCAAACAATTGTAGGAGCTTGTCTCGCTTGGCGTAACAGCTCTCTCTCTCCCGCGGCTCACCTCTGACCCTGGTGCGGCTCCTTCCTTAGCATCGCCCTGCGACATGCTGCGTGGGAGGTGCATTTTTGCTGCCTAATTCCATGTCCAAAACGTGACATTATTCTTCCTATATTCCCCAATCGATAGCTTGGCTGAGTATTATTAGTTTAGCATTAAAATAATTTTTTTTTCAGGTTTTTGAAAAATCTTCCTCTTTGGTCTTCTGGCAGCCACTGCTGCCATTCAGAAGTCCGGCGACGATGGGCCCAGCCCTGTCCTGTCGCCTGGTTTGCCGCAGAGCTTGCCCTACGGGTCTCCTCGCTGCCCCTCCTGCGACATGTTGATAGTCCATCTCAACGTAACAGCAGGGGATCCTTTTAAACAGGAAGTCATGGCCTGCCAGCCCCCTACTCAAGACCTCACACGAGCCCCGCCGATGGCCTTCAAGGCCCCGCGTGCTTTGGGCCCTGCCACGTCTCTGTCTCATCTCTTCTGTCCTCCACCATGGCTGCCCTGCAGCAGGCACGCTGGCCTCCCAGCTGACCCCACACAGCTATGCCGCCACCTCAGCGACTTGCACTGGCCGCTCCTCAGCCGGGAACACCCTTCTCCCGGACACCTGCAAGGCGATGCCTTCATTCCTCTCAAGTTTTGCTTAAAATGCATCCTGTCAAACAGAACTATCCTGATTATCCTGTTTAAAACTACATGCCATTTCCAGCCTCTTCTCATCCCAAATCCCCCTTATCCTGCTCTATTTTGTTATGGCATTTACCAGCTTCTGAGAAGCTGTTCTGTTTACTTTTATATTTTGTCTAGTATGTAAACTCTAGGAGGGCAGAGAACTTTATTTTGTCACTGATATAGCCCCAATACCGATCAGTACATAGTTGGCACACATAAAATGTCATTTGAATAAACTGAGAAGTGATTATCATATCCATCTTCTATGTAATGTGACAAAGGCCCTTCGTTTTAGTAATGTTTCTGAGGCAAAGGTTATGTGCACTATCAAACGTTTCCTCATTTTACTCCTTCCATCTGTTTTCCATATTGTAGACAGAATGATCGTTCCAAAATGCAAACCTGATGATGTCAGCCCTATTCCCACCCTTCTTTCCCTCTGCTTAAGGTGCCACCAAAGGCTTTCTATGTTTTTAGAATTAAGACAGAATTCCTTGGCATGATCTATAAAGCTCACCATAGATTGCTTCTCGCCTAGGTCAGAGGGCCTTTGCACAAGCTGTTTCCTCTTCTTAGAATGCTCTTCCATCCTTTCTTCACTTAGTCAGCTTGAGGATCAAAGCCACACTCCTGGAAATAGCATCCTGCAAAGGGTTTCAGAAATGCAGGATAAACAAATTCTGGAAAGTTAATGTATAAGGGTGACTATAGTTAATACTATGTTATATACTTGAAATGTGGGACAGGAGTGGATCTTAACTGTTCTGACTCAAAAAAAAAAATGTGGGCCGATGAATACGTTAATAAATATTTCACAATGTATACACATATCAAAACACTGTGTTGTGTATCTTAAATACATACAATTTTTATTGGTCAATTATGCCTCAATAAAGCTGCTGCTTCTATAATATTTTTTTAATCCTAGTTTAACAACTATTAAGTCAACGAGTTATGTTAAACACACACACACACACACACACACAACACACACACACTCTCAAAATTTCGCTTTGCTGGAGGGCTGCCCTCTCCCTGGAATCATGCTCCGAGCTCCTGCCCACTCCTCGGACCTCGGCCCCGGGGCGACTTTCTCAGGGCAACTGTCCCTGATCAGACCACGTGGCCCTCGATGGGCTCTCATGGCGTGTCTCTCTCCTTCGCACCCATCACTGGGGACACATGCTTTCACACGTGGTGATTGTCTTGCTAATCCCGATAGCCCCCACTGGACTGTCAGCTTCATGAGCATAAGGGCTGGAATTAGTTTTGCTCGTGATGTGACCACTAACGCCTAGCACGGTGGCTCGATCAAGGTAGGTAATCAAAAGACTATTTTTAAATGAATGTACAGGTGTAAAATAGTCTGTCTCGGCATCGGCTTTCATTTTGTATTAGATTTTATCCAACCGACTTTCCACTATTCTTCCAAACTGTTTGTGTTCTAAAGCTGTTTGCGGTTTGCCCCCGTCAGAAGACGGGCACTGAATCCCAGAAAGTCGGCTGCTCGCATGCTGGTCCTCAGCTTGTCTCCGTTAACTGCCTCACGTGGCTCTTCAAATCTGGAATTTTATTTCAATGAACATATTTGAATAAATTTTATATCACTCTGGTATTACTTCAGTTAACGCTGATTTTAAATGTGGTTCTAGAGTGGCCTAACTTTAAGAATCACCAAATTTCACTGTTTTCTGTAAAATCTGATAAAAGTGCTCTGAGTGTGGGCAGAACCACCCTACAACTCAGGAATTGACTATGATGACTTTCAGGCCTCAATAAAAACTTTCAGAATCCAGAGAAAAGAAGTGTAGGAGAAGAGGACAGGAGCAGGAGATGGAGTGATGGGGGGAAAGCGAGGTGAGGACTGAGCGGATAAGTGAATGGAAGCCAGGGATTCTTTCACACTAGGTTTCTAATGCTTATTCAAGAGAATATATGGAAGTGTAAAGAAATTTATTGTTTTTTTCATACTCAGTTTATGACATTTGGACATCAGATTTATTTTCTTTTTGAGAGGAAAGAATTCTCTGTATAACGCTCCTTCTACTGACCTACTCAGTAAATCTCAGCGTTGTTTTTCTACCAGAGATGATGGATTTGCTGTGATTCAGCCATGATCTGTTACTCAGTCCCAATCCTGGCAGGTTTTACAGATTCGTAAAAATAAAAAAAAAAAAAAAGATGAGTCAATTAGGTATCCAGCCTGCAGCTATATAAATGGACAAAAGTTAACAGGCTTCATTTGGCTTCAAATGCAAGTCTGTCCTGCTTATTCTCTAGCTACCCCGGCTGAATGCACACAAACGCAGACACAGAGATACACCATTTTAAATGACGTCCCGAACCTGTCCGTATTTACAACTCCACAAAATGCACGCCCCGGCCCAAGGACTGTTAAAATCGGCCGGGAAAGTGACCCAAGGGAGTCAAGTAGTTCACGGCGTTGGCTGTCATGTCGCTAGGTATTAATCCATCCAAAGTGCCCTTTATAACTGGGTGGGTAGGAGACATCGCAGTGATCCCAGAGAGCTTGACAGACCAACAGTAAAGGATGGACAGCTTTTCAGCCTCACTTCATTGTTGTCTGGCTTTCGTCAGAGACAGAGCAGTTGGAGAGAGGGCCACTGAGTCTGCGCGGGGAAGGGCCAGTCTATAAAGCCTGAGACCTTCCCGGCAGCCGGCGCCCGCCTTTCACAGCAGTGTTTCTGCACGACGTGCAAAATGTAATTGCCGCTGTCACCTACAACGAGGATTTGTACAATCATTCTTTTAGACGTGGTGGAACTGAAAAAATAAGAACACACTAAAATGATGCCCTACCCTTAATGCCAATCAGAAGACAACTTCGGTTAAAAACAAAAGGAAAAGCAAAACACGCTTATTCTAATAAGTAACTTAATGTGAAATAGAAGGCTGCCTAAGACATATAAATCAAGGCATCTTCTCTCTGCACTAACACTTTGTCCCCTCAGAATTATCATTTTGTAATTGGAAAAGCCCTACAGTTTAAAGTGTGCCTCGTACAAATGTCACTTCCAAGCTTCGGTGCTAATCCAGAGGAAATATGACCCGAGCGGTCTCCGAGGCCCAATGTCTAGGTGTTGGATACATGATAAACTTCCACGGAGCTCTCGTAGTGAGATATAGTCCTCTGGAGAATTGAATTTTTCAAGGCTTAGTACAACCCAACCTTTTAAATAAGATTTAAGCTTCCCTTGTCAGGTTCTTTTAAGAGGTTTTAAAAATTTTTTTATTTGCTGCTTTGACCAGGTTCTAATCCCTGGTCCCTAGTGACCACCTTTGGCCATCCAAACCATTTCATGTCTGGTTTCCAGGGCCTGGTGCAGCTTGCATGATTGAAGAGGTATAGATATCTCTTTGGTGGGGGGGGGGGTGTGAAATACACACACACACACACACATACACACACACATATTTTCCTCTTTCATGCAAGAGCCTCATCAAGATAATTTGAGATGGGAGAATAATAATAAGACTTTCTTGCTACTTTACTGATAATATGAGTTTCTTTTCTTTTTTTTTTTACCTCTTTCCATTTTTAGGTAGTTCTCTTGAATAGATTAAATGATGACAGAATACTAGTTATTCGAAATAATGAGTCTAGTAGTTTGTACCTTAACTGTGAGAAACATTCACGCCTCCAGGACTGTGAGAAACATTCCCGCCTGTGTTGAAGCTACCTAGTCTATGGTACGAGCAGCCTGAGCTACTAAGACAATCAAAAATTTCAAGTGCTTTCTTGTGCTTAAAGTGATGTGGAAATTTCCAGGCTTCGGAAACAACAGGGTACTCAAAGCCAAAATGGAAAGTTGGAGATGATACTGTGGCACCCCGTGTGATGCGGACGCCGGTGAACGAGGGATGGACGCGCACGCCCCGAGACCTGCAGGCGACGGCTCCTGAGGCCGCGGCCTCAGGAATAATCCCCCTGGAAGTGTTCGCTGCTGGTAGCGTGAGGCTCACACTTGAAGGAACAGTGTTCTCACTGCTGCTTTGTTCTGAGTCTGTGTGTCCAGCCCTGGTCTGGGTGGGGAGTAATGTTTGAGAGGCAGATTTCAAATAATAAAGTGTTTTTATTTTGTTCCATTTTTGTGGATGAGGCAGCATATACTTTTCAGTACTTAGGGCTCCTGAAAATTTATACCTGGTCTTGATATGTTCACTTTCAGCTAAACATCAGAGGCCAGTTTAACCCCAAATCCGGTTTGCTACGTGCACAATGGGAAAAATATGGAAACTCATACGTTTAGGAAAACATTGCTGAGTAGAAAGCTAGGGGCAAGTTGAGGGAGAGAAACAGCATGCAAAGGAGCAACATGACGAAGGGAGGGGTTGGAGAACACTGTTTCTGGCAGAAATCTCAGGTACAGGAATCGAAGTCTGCCCCTCTAGCCAGTCGGAAGGTGGGAAGGCCGGAGCCCCCTGCTTGCCCACGTCATCACATGCTGCCCCCATCTGGAATGGCCCCTAGCACGGACAGGCCCATCCTCTTCACGTTCTAATACACACTTCCCATTTCTTTCCCCAGCCTGCCTTTCTGCTCTAAAGGGAAGTTAGGGTTGAAACACTGAAAGGAAAACCAAAATATGAGGATATCGGCCTGAGACGTCATCCTATTTCTTAATTCTTTAAGATTTTTTTAAAGTATAATTTCATTTTCTTTCATTAATAATTATCAAGCATCTTTTGGTTAGAGAAAATGTGCAAAGATTAAATTGCCTAATGTTCTATGTACTTTCACCAATCCAAAGTCATATTGAAATATTAAATCATGTGAAATCAAGCATTGTTATATTTTAAAGGAGAACGATATGAACTTGAATGTTTTATAACTTCTTCAATTAACGTAAATCAGGGAAATGATAAAAGTACACACACACACACACACACACACACACACACATACCCCAAATAGATATTTTAGGCAAGGGCATTATTCTCCTTATTAAAATGGGAATTATATTTTGCTTTAAATGCTGGGAGAATCAAGCCCCCAGCTGAATTCTTCTCAGTAAGACAGCAAGGAGTCCTTCAACAGTTACTTTGGCTTTTCTGTTCATTAAACCAAATGACTTAACCTTAAAATTATGGGTTTAAACATGTCTTCAGCTGCAAAGGACCATTTATTTCAAGCCCATTTTCATTTAATAATGATTGCTAAGTTAGACCTGACTGCTGCCCTTGAATCTGAACAGTTCGGACACCCAGCAGACAGCCTTCCTGCACCTAACAGAGCACTGTGAGCGGTCGAGAGAGTCATGCGCACTTCCCTTCACACCACGTGTTCCAAGCACGTGTGGGGTAACAGGCTTGGCCAATGACTCCCGGGTAACAATCAGGGTAACTTTGAGTAGGTGCCTGTTTCTTAAACAAAACATGATCAAGAAAGAGGCAAACACTCCATGTCAGGTTGGACCAGTGTGGGGTGAAGTAAGGCCTGGTTTTCTGTATTGAGTCATTCTGTGAAGCCTGTTTGCACAGTTTTTATATTTCTCTCATTCCAAGCTTCAAGTCTACTTAAATGCCTATTTTAGCACAAATACACATTAAGTTTATCAGGCAAGAAATACCTATTCTGTATTCTCACCATTAATTTTTCACTAAAACCTATATACAAGAACGTACATCAGTAATTTTTTCCTAAAGTTAATTATGCTGAGTTAGTTTATTATTTCAACCTTTAAAACCCATCTCCCTGTGTGGGGAGCTGGGAAACTATCAACAGATTATTTTTATTTCAGATACACACACACATGCACACACACACACACAATTTTCAAATTCTAGTTCAAATTTTTATTCTACCATTTATTTGCTGGGTGATGTTGAGCTAAAACTTAATCTTTCTAAGCTTCGCTTCCTGCATTTATGAAATTGGGATAACACCAACCTCCTGGATTGCTCTAAGGCTTAATTAGGCATTACAATTTAAAATTAGCTATTATTATGATGGTAGAATCAACTAGTATTAGTCTCAGCAAAAAAAATGACATTACATTTTTTATCAAGAGTTTAACACACTGCCTTGTAGAAGAGAGTGTCTCAATTATTTATGAACTGAAAACTGTTCACCTAAAAAAAGTGTTCTGTGGCAAGGAAAAAAGTCTTGAATAACGTAAGTTGTAGATAAAGAGGGCCTACACATCGTCTTGACCTCAGTTTCAAGTATTATGGAATTTAATTTGATAGGTAGTCATACTGAATGGATTTCCCCAAATATGTAGCTCACCATGCTCCTGAATGAGGCTCTCTATAGGACTTCAGTGCTTCCTTTCCAGTTCTTACTTCTGAGTCTCTCTCCACGCCTACTGATTGCTTAACAGCAGTTTGCTCCTCACCAAAAATAACACCTGTGAGAAGACAAACCAACCTGGGTAAGTTCAGAGTGTCCACCATCTCTTGCTATGGCCACATTCCTTTCCTCTACATGATTGTTTTTCTTTCCCATCTTGAAATTGGATGCCTGTGGCAGACGAGAGCTAAATGAGAACCTCACTCACTCAGTATGATGAACATGGTCAAGAATGGTATGAGGCGGCAGCAAAAAGAGCATTTCGGCAATGAGAGAAAAATTATCCACATAAGGAGACAAATGCAATGAGCCAGAAGCTGACGGGAGCCACACCAGTATGAGAAATCGTCACAGAATCTAACGTGGCTCACAGAGGTACACAAAAGCTGACGACGGCACTTTGTATAAACCGATCAGTCTTTCATTCCCACTCAGAAATTATGGGTCTGAAATACAGAGATTTTAGAATCAACCTCCAAACAAGTAATTAACGTCCATCATTTTATAGTGAAAGAAAATTTGTTCTGTAAAAACTGAGTGACTTGCCGATATCAAGTGCCAAATAAGGGATGGTGAGGAGCGGAGTCAGTGACTGCCGGTCCCTCTCCTAGAACCCAACGCTCTGGCCTTTGCAGCATCGAGATTTTCAAAACGTCACGAAAATGTTGGGGTTAAGAACCTGCCTCCTGGTAGGCTGACGAATACCAGCAACAAAGATCTCTTAGTTTTCTTCTCTTGCTTAGCTTTCCCCGCAGCGACAGAAGATTCTGAAGGCTAGCTGAGTGGCTAGCTGAGTGAGCTCCATAAGCGCAGCTCACCTGGATTTATTTTCTTTTCAACTCTTAAATGTATCGAGTACAATCTCAACATGTGGCGAAACTGCATGACTAGAGACAGCGTTGCAGTGACTACAACTCAAGAAGATCCAGAGAGACATAAAGTATTTTCGAGACCTATGACATGCCATTAACTTTCCCCCAAAGATGCTAACGCTAGCAGCTCGCGTTCACGGCGCACACGCTGTGTGCCAGGTGCCACTGCACACGGAGCACATTCAGCTCTCACGGCCGTCACGCGAGGCGTGTACTCTCACCTTCACGGCGCGGAGGAGGGGGTGAAACGCAAGGCGTGAGGCCGACGGAATGTCGAGTTCTTACGGATCTTTCTGTTGGGAAGGTTAGGGAGCAGATGGTGGTCACGGTTCTCACAGGAAGCAGGTGGCATTTGCCCATTGAGAATGTCAGCCAGGTCGATGAAGGGACCACTTACAAAGGTAGGAGGAAGTCAGGGGAGTTACAAAGACTCGGGGATTCCTCCAGGTTTTCAACAGCCTGGCACACCTCTGCCCCAAGGCCTGACGCAGCAAGAGGAAGGCACGTTATCAGAACCGGAAGAGGATGTTTGTCGAGAAGACCCCAGACAGGAGCTACGACCTTCCACCATCAGAAGCTGGCAGCCTATGGCATTTCCACGGGAAAGGTGTCAAGGGATCAGGTGCACTGACTCGCTCTCTCCCACGCGCCTGCTGGCACTACCCAGTGCCTGAACCCAGGCAGAAGCCAGAGGGTGTCATTACAGGTCAGCCTCCTGGGGGAACGCCGTTATGTGGGAGAGTGGCCTGGAGTGACAATCAGAAGATACCCAGTCCAGAAACCGAATCCACAACAGGCAGAGAGGAAGGAACAGGCTTACAGGACTAGGCATTGTTTAGAGCCAGCTAGATGGAAGAGTTTGCTGACAGAAGGTAATTAACATCAAAACAAGCTTTCACAGAATTGCGTCTCTTGAAGATCCTTAAAAACGGGAAACACATATCCATCTCTATGAACAATTTGGGCAAAACTGTACTGAAGAAGGAGTGTGGGTGGCTTGAGGTGACTTTGAAGGGTCCTTGTAACTGGAGGATTTCGTGCTCCAGGAGGAGGGCATGGAAATCAGGGAACAGGATCTCCTGCAACAACTCTTTGAAATGGAAATTGGGCTATTCCATTTTGGGAATCAAATTAAAGCAAATATTCAGGGTGTTAGCAGGCTGAGCTCCTGCCCCTTTGAAGTGGCAGCTAAGGCAGGGAGGCGTGCTTTTCCCAGGATGAAGCAGGATCTCACTCAGCTTGTTTTCATCCTTCTTGGCACCTGCTGGCTAGGAGTGGTGTCGCCCAAGCCATTAGACAGTGCATGTGCCAAGCGCTTGACCTCCTGCGTCTGCTACCCCTCCCCCCACACACACGCCCCATGACGCCTCTCCTGATATAGATGGACAAGGGGCTGGTTTAAAATGACAGTCTCAAGTTCGTGTAGGAAGAGAAGGCTAATTCAAAGACACAGCCAGGCAAGCCTCCTTCCTCCGCAGGAATAGCAGCAGCCCCTTCTGCATGGCCCACCTGGGAGCCCATTTCGCATTCAGATCCCGCTGGCAGAAGACCGACGATGAACTCTGTCGACACAGCATGTCCTTCATCCTTCACAAAGCCATTCGTGATGACTTCTTTCAGAGCTATCTCTACCTGCTGGAAAAAATTCCCCTGGGTAAGTGAGTCAGAGCTACTGGATAAGGGACAAGAAGTGACCGAGGGAACTGTGTAAGGTTGTAGGATTTCTGCTCAAAGAGCAGTTAGGAAGAGGACACTTTCCAGGTGCAAGAACCTGCAGCCCAAGTCAGTGAGCTTGAAGGTGTCAATGGCATTCTTTACAGAGTGTGTGAAGACCAAGTGCTGCCTGGCAGGTCAGGTCTCTATTTTGGGACTTCCATGCCCCCTCCGGCACAGTGATTTGCTTCCCTGGCTGTCGGTTAACTGAGTCTCAGGCTCATAGAAACTCATTTCTTGTGTTTTGAAAGACATTTGCAAGAATATAAAGATGGGTAAAGTAGGTAACTCAAAGATGAGAGTATTAATGCAGTAGTATATTGACTAGAAGTTAGAATAGAAAACTAAATAGTAATAGTCTTTACTGTTTATCTTTACAAGGCGTCCTTGTGTGTGTGTGTGTGTGTGTGTGTGTGTGTGTGTGTGTGTGTGCATGTGCGTGTCTGCGTGCTCACAATCCACAGAACTCCTTCTACCTTCCTGAGTCAGAATAACAGTCTAAAAGGGACAGATTTGGTCTGTGAATATTAAGGAAAAAACAGGGCAATAGAGTGTCTCCATTCTAGTTATTGCCTCTAGTTTTCAGGGAATTAGACAATAGAACAATAAAAAGCTTATCTGGTTTGGCTACACTACTGTTCTTAGATTCTGTGACAGTGGTCACTTCAGGGCACTCTGAACTGCTCTGGAGAGAAAATGACTTATGATTAAAGAGTGAAGTATCCCCCTTTGGTTTACATTCTCCCCGGTGAAAGCAGGAGCCGAAAGCAGGAGCCGTGTGCCTTGGCCCAGTCTGTGGTACTAAGGTCGTCTGAAACCTCGCTATGTCCTTGAAGTGGCTGAGCTTTCCACACGTGAGGGGGTTACAGAAACCTTCATATCGCATTCAAGAAACTACACGCTAGCAACCTGCCAAAGCTTCTTATAAATCCATTTCTGACATACAAATTCTAGATATACAAAGACTTTCATCTCATATTTATATGCATTTCTTATGAAAATTTCTCATTTATGACTTTACTTGATCCTCACAGCCATACTCTGGGATAGACAGGGTACCTATTATTTTTTCCTCTTTCCTCCCCCAACACTAATTTTTTTCAAATGAAGAAAGAAAAACTCAGAGATCATGAGATCTCATCTAGATACCAAAAACCGGGGCTCTTTCTGGTAAAATTCTTTTAGACATTTCTATATCTCATCTGCTTTTCTGGAGACGCTCCTTGGGGCATCTGGTGGCCTCGGTTGAATTAAACCAGAGAAATATATCAATTACGATAACTGACAAGTGACTCACTGGGGGCAGATAGCTGCCAAATTTAAAAGGTAATTATTAGAGGGAAAAGGAACTCCTCTCTGAAAGTAGTTAAAGAATTAAAAAAGTAAGAATAAAATGGCCTTTTCTGAAAATTATTTGGGACAAGTGGACTATAACTTACATTTGGGCCCAATCCTTTTTTTTTTTTTTTTTTTTTTTTTTGGCCCAGAATTGTCTTTTTGATTTTATCTATTTTTCTCCTTTGTAATGTGCTGATGATTCCCAATCTCAAAAAAAAAAAAAAATTACTGTTAAAAGACAAATATTTTGACAAAGTTTTCCATGGAAGCCCAATATAAAATATAGGAAAAAGTGGAGTTTTTATGCTTAGGATTAGGGGCAGAGTCCCTTCCTGCTCTAGCCTCCCCGGTAGCTCCTGGGGCACTTCTGCAGCACACACAGGGTTCCGTAAACACAGCTGGAAAACCTTGTTGGTCTAAGCCAAAGACGACGCCACTGTACTTAGCTGTCTTGCATCAATGGGGACTGCTTATTGTCTCTGACCCTCTGATTCAGCCCAGGCATTAGTTCCCCAGGAGAAGAACAGGGCTAGCCTCATCCACAGTATCACTCTGATTGTAGCAGTTGAGGGCTGTATTAGTCAGTATGGACAAGGCTATTCTGCAGTAACAAGTTAACCCCGAAATCTCAATGGTCCAACATAGGCGTTTTTTTGTACTTGTGCTACATCATTTTAACACGGAGTAGGAAGCGACGGGCTGTGTCCCACACAGGCAGGCAGGGATCTGGGCAGACAGAGCCTCCACCGCCCCAAACATCACGAGTCGCCATGGCGAGGGAAGGCAGGAGCTACAGGTGGGTCCACCAGCCCTCAACACGTTGCCCCAGAAGGACACACTTCGTATCTGTCCAGAGATGGCTGCCTCGAACTCGTCACATGCCCTGCCTGCCGCAAGGGTGCTGGGCCATGGGCGGGGGGGGGGGCACATGGCGTCACCAGCAACCGTTTCTGCCACAGGAGAAAACACTGCTCTTTAGAGACAGAAAGACCAGAGACGTCTTCTTTCTGATCAATTCAAGTACATTTGGTGCAAGAGACATTTGTGGAACTCTATTGTGCAAAGCGCTATCTGTGCCCCGGACAAGACTCAGACATTCACTAAAACACGGTCCTCTGTTCTTCAGGATTTTCGAATCTGGCCACGAAGGGAAATTTGCAAGTAACTTTTTATTCACCCTCAAAAGCTTTAAATCGAGGGCGCAGGGAAGGCAGGCCGGCAGCTCTGTGAATGCTCAGATGCTTTGCAGCTGCTGCTTCTCACGGTGGGAGCTGAAGTACCTCTGAAGAGCCCAACTCTGCAGGCTCTGGGCAGCGCAGAGAGGAATCAGCGCACTCGCCAGTGCTGACTTTATCCCATCGAGGGCTTTCCCGCAGCCCTCGATTAACTTGCCAACCCTCTGGTTTTGCCCAAGGAGATTATAATGCGTATACGACGGAATTGGGGATTTCACATGTCAGTTTCCCCTGTCGGCTCTAGTTTCTGTGAGAGTAGAAGCCTCATCTATTCTTGTCCTCTTCTGTATCTTCATATTTACCATTTTACCTTGGCTCCTGGCACCTAGGAAGAACTCACTAAATATCTGTTAAACAATGAAGTGGCCCCTTACTACGAATTAATTGCAGGTCACCAAGTCCTAAGTTCAAATTCTGGTGTTGCTACTGATAGAGAAGTTCTCTCCACAAGTCACTAAAGCATCATTTTCCTCAAAACAGCATTTTCCTGCATTTTCCAGCAGGGCTGTCAGAAAGATCAAATGCAATTATGTATGTGAAAGCAGTCAATGCTCAATAAGTATCAGTTTTTTCCCTTCCTTCCTTGGAGCCAGGCGCCCTTTAAAGTCACCACGTAGCCCTCCTTAGAACAGGCACTGCGAAAGACGATAAGCTTAATTCACAGCATGGGCATTCTCAGGCTGCAGTGGATGTTGTGCTTTTCCGTTTGGAAATAAAACAGTCAGTGCAAGTGCTCCCTCCTCGGCAACATGGGGTGTTTCAGACTTGGCTTCCCCTTTTGATGACTTCAAGACTTCACAGAACTGAAAATAAAGCCCTTCTTTGAAAAGGTCGGGACCCACGACCGCAGGGTCTGCACAGAGAGTCTGCTGTTCGGGGTAATTACGGGAAGAACGGTGGCTCACCAGACTCCGATTCCTTCCTGCCTTCCTTCCTCCTTCGCACTGCCGGCGTTACTGGCCCCAGCACACTGTGCGGCGGGAACAATTTGCTCAAATATCCCTGGCAAGCCTCAGAGCTCCGCGGAGAAGGGCGCGCTCACACGCTACAAACCTCCAACAGGAGCTTAGCTGTCCGCTGAGCACAACGATCTACAGAAAGGAGTGGGGACAAGTGGGTCGCTGCTCTCAGTGCTTCGCCGTCTTATTCCCAGCCAACCCTCCCGACATCCCTTTAGGTGGTGCTGCTATTTCCGCCCCTTAGGTCTGAGGGACCGAGAGACACGAAGGGGTTTGACAACTTGCCCAAGAGCCTGTGGCGGTGCGGGGCGGAGCAGGCTCGGAACCCACGCCGAATGCCAGAGTCCGTCTTTTCTGACCGCGAGACCGCGCTGCCCCCCCCCCCCCCCGGTGTAAATGGCGCCTTGACTAGCGTGGGCAGCGGTGTGAGTTTCACCGCAGTTTTTGACTTGACGGGAAACTAGGAGAGCGTTGGCCGTCTCCGGAGATAGCCAGCAAGGCTGGCAGGCCAGTCACGGGGTTCGGAGAAGCCAGTTACGCCAGCCCACGTTCAAGGGGCGTCTTCGAGTGAACGAACTTTCCAGAGGTGGATTCAACTTCCTCTTTATTCACAAACAGCCACTCTGGAAAGTTCATTCACTCGAGGCTATACGCATACCATCCCCAAACAGAGACGCTCACGTGAGTTACCCCTCAAACGTTCTCGCGCTAGCCACACCATGTTTCTGAGCACACAGAAGTCATTGAATATTTGTAAGTTATGTACTCAGCAAGAGTCTGTTACTCCTGGACACTGTTAAAGATTTAATCTCACTTCACATTTAGAACAATGGTCCCATGTGGTTTAGAAGAAGCAACAAAGACTTTGTATTGAAATAGCTGTGGGGGTGGTGGGAAGAAAATAGGGGGAAAGGGGTCAAATATTTGGCGACAGAAGGAAATCTAACTGGGTGGTGAACACGCAAAGCCATATATCTACGACTTACTGCTGAACGAAACATGTAAAACTTATTTGATTGTGTTTATCCATGTCGCCCCAATAACTTTTTCACTTAAAAAATTAGGTATGGGTTAAGGCCTGGCTGTAACACTTCATTTCCATGCGACACTGAGTAAGTCACTGAATCTTTCTGATTCTCTATTATTCATCTGTAAAATAACGATTACGGCCACCGCTTTTCTGTATCGTTGTGAGGATTACAGAGGTCCTGTGAAGAGAAAATACCTGGGATAGCACCCAGCACACGGGAGGTCCCCCCAGCTGTCAGCGCCTCCTTCCTTTACCCCTTTTCAGGAGAATCAGTCTCTGAGGAGGAAATTAAGAACAATGGTCACCTCCTCGTCATCACAATTAAAAGCCAGAGTTAATAAAAAACATTTCCTATAAGACACTTGGAACTTCCAAATGACCCTCAGCGTACAATTATTGACATTTTTCAAACACAGCTCATTGAACAGGGGCACATTTTTCAAATGTGTACCGTCACCCTTGCTTTTCTCTTTGAGGACAGGAGGAACCAGATAATGCCCTTTTCACTTAGCAGATCCGGGGTGTGAGAGGATGAGGGAGTGTGTTTTGAATTTAAACAGCCCCGCCTTCAAATCCCAGTGGGTCACGCACTAGCTACTCTCTCTTGGGCAATTTAGTTAATATCTTAATGCCTTGTTTTCTTCTGTAGATAATAACATTTATATTGCATATTCGGTTAGATATAAATGCTTAACATATGTAGTACATATATACATGTTTGATCAATTATAGTTACGATTTTAAAAATTACTTGGCTAATTGGGAGGATAGCTATTTTACAAACTGTACTAGAAGCGTGCCTTGTGCGTGGTTATATCAGCTTTTTCTTGCGGCCACTCACTACTCTGTTGAACCTGTCTATTATTCCCAGCACGAAACACTGGGCAATGTTCACTTACTCAACGAACAGTCAAAGATCTGCGCTGTGTTTCAGCATAACAGTAAGTGCGGGGTCACAAAGAAAATAAGATACAGTTGTGTCCCGAAGAGTGGAGTGCAGCAGAGGGACCCCACAGATCGCGTCCGTGGAGCGTGGAAAGCATGGTGACAGACACCAGTACGGGGTGCCGCAGATGCTCCAAGGGGGCACGGCGGCTGCTGCGTCAGCTTCTGACTTTTCCGATGCAAAGTCTCGGCCTGAAAAATCTGTCCCTGTATCTGTGCCTGACTGCCGGCCTTTTAAAACATGACAGTAGGTCAGGCATAACACTCGGGCAGGAAAAGTTATGAACGCTCAGCCAAGTGGGCAGGGCGTGAGGGGTGTGTGTGGTGGGAGTGGGTCATTGCTGCAGTGGGTCCCTGTCCCTCCTCCCCACCCTGGTCACCTGAAAAGAACTTAGGTAATGTTTAAAATGGAGGGAAGGAAGGAAGGAAGGAAGGAAGAAGGAAGGAAGGAAGGAAGGAAGGAAGGGAATTGCTCATGAGCAAATCTCTTCTATAGACAGTCTTATCTTTCCTAAGGGCATCTCCTAATTGCCTGCCCTCCCTTATAAATAACAGGTAACTCGCTCCAACATGCTGTCTCAAATCATTTCAAAGGTCCCATCTAAACCTTGCCTACACAACCTCCAGAGATTCTGAGATCGATTTTTCAGTTGACAGGCAGGTCTAACAATCTGAAATAAGTCTGATGCAGCTATAGCCAACCATTTAAAAAAAAAAGAAAAAGAAAGAAAAAAGCAAAGAAGATATTCAGCAAACATAGGCACTTAGCTATTAACACATTTTTTCTTAGAGACTTTACAAGATCTTCGTTCTTCTTCAGGGTAAATGAACTTGAACTCAATTTTTCTTTCTGCCAAAGGTAAGCCACTGGAAGGCCCTTAGGAGTTCTGCTCGTAACGTAGGTCAAGAAATAAGTGCCATTTTATATCAAGGACTGATAGAGTCCCTAGTCTCTGTCTTAGACTGCCCCAAGTTTCAGAGACACTGCAATCCCATAAGAATAAGCTACTAGATGTAATTCTTTAATAACAAGGCCTGGGCGGAGACTGACTACCTTATCTGAGTCAACAAGCACCACGGCAGGAGCCATCAGAGGGGAAACCCAGGCTGGCCATGACACCTCATATATCTTTTTAGTGAAATGCTCCTGTCAACTAGGTGAAAATGAGAATTCAAGCCCATAACCATAAAAACATACCTATTGAGTCTGACCCCTGCTGAGGCTGGCATTCACTTGTGGTCTAAATGTTGCTGGCATAATGGACCATTCCCATTTCCAGATTAAGGGTTTTAATAGACTCCACCAACTAGTTGACTTAAGCAGGTGATGATGAGGGTGGCTGTTCTGCGGCCTTGGTTGGATCCAGGAGAGCACTGAGCAGGGGCTTGCCCGTGACCCCAGGCAGTGTTTGACTCTGGGAAGACGATGAACTGTGATTTCCTTGCCTGGTTTCTGAGACGTACAGAGGAATTTGGAATAGTCATGCTATTGAGATGGTGATGCTTGATTTTTGTCGTCCCTGTTGAATTTTTAAGCATCTATTGAGCCACATGCTGTTTATACAACACTTTAGCAAGTGCTAGGGAAGGGGGGTTGGTTAGGTCACTGGATCCCGATGTTTTTGAACACGAGGACTCTCCTTTTGATTCTGTATTTTCTTAATCGGTAGCTAATTTGTGTATAAAATGGCAAAAATCTTTATATTTATTAATACTTTAAAAAGATCTGTACTTTTAAAATACTCTGTGCATAAGTTAATATACACGGGAGACACAGTACATGGTATTTTTAGTCTCTAGAAAACAATGTACGTAGAAACTGATTCACGTGTCGCTTTTGGCAAACTCATGCTCATTCAAGGACCCACGCCTTGGCTCCAATGTCTTCACCTTGGAAAGCACTGATGTGACTCCACAGATGGAACGTATTATGGAGCAACACTGCAATGGAAGTGGTGTTTACTGGATCTTTAATGTTCAGAATCAAAAACTGAGCCTATGTAATTATTGTCCAGTTCAGAGCCAAGGAGCACACTGGTCCAATGCCACGATCTCAGCGTTACCTGAAGAAAGATGTTCCTAGTTAAGGTTGAATAGATTCTTTCTTATATTCCTTCTACTCAAAATTATGTCATCTTCTGGTTTCCTTCATATCCTGATCATAACATTTTTGTACTGTTGCATATTTTACTTGGAGCTTTCAACTATCTTTTAATTTTGCTGGTTGAGATTAAAAATATGTCTTCCTTACAATATCGTTAATGTCCCCTTTCTCCTTCCTACTCTGTCTATTGCCCGGAATCCAGCTTGTTGTACTCCTTGAAGATATTGTTTTTGAAGCCTGTTTTTTTCTGTTGTAATATAAACTGATTTCTTTCTAGATCTGGTAAATATTTGTGATTTGGGGATTTCTTTTTATTGGATTCCTGGGTTAATTTCATCATCTTTCGCCACATTATCTTCTCTTGATTTTAAACCTCATTGGGCTGGAATATAGCTTCAAGAACTTCTGAAGCATGAATCCATGGGAGGTAAATATTCTTTCACATTTGACTGGGGATTACGTTTTAGCTTCAAAATAATTCTCCCTCAGAATATGAATGGCACTGCGCCATTGTTTTCCAATGTCTCTGACGAGATCTCTGTTACAAGCCTGATTCTAGTCCTTTGACAGTAGGGTTGCCAGATAAAATAAGACGCCAGCTAAATTTGAATTTAAGATAATCAACAAGTAAGTTTTTAGTATAAGTATGTCCCATGCAACATGTAATATTTTGAGCATACTTATACTAATAAATGATTCCTTTTTTATCTGAAATTCAAAATGAATTGTGTGTCCTGTATTTTTAGTTGCTAAATCTGGCAATCCTGCTATAAGGTCAATCACTTTTTTTCTCTTTAAAGAACCCGAGAATCTTATTATTTTTTGTTATGAAATTTCCTGTGGATATATATAAATGTGGCTTTTAATTATTATTATTTTTAATCCATGCTGCTCAGTACTTGTTGAAACTTATAATCTCTTTCAACTATGGGGAATTTTCTTCTATTATTTTTAAATAATTTTCTTCCCTCCATTACCTCTGTTTTTGAGAATCCTAACCAGCTTGATGTTAGGCCTCCTGAATTAAGCCTTTATAGCTCTCATATTTCTACTTCATTCTTTTTGTTTATGTCCTGATAAATTTACTCAATATTATATTCCAAAGTTTTTGGTATTCAAAACTTTAATTTCTAAGAATCCTTTGTTATTCTTCGAATTATCTTTTTCTTGGCATCTCATGTTTGATTTGTGGATGTACCAGTTCTCATACCTCTTCAAGGATATACGAGTTTTTCGTTTAGTTTTGGTTTAAATGCTCATCTGTTTCCTAACTTATTTCTATTTCCTTTGGGTTCAGTTCTGATTGTTTATCTCTACTTTTTTCTTTCGGGTTGCCATTTCTTTCATGTTTGAAAATCATTGTTTATCCATATTTAGAAATAAAGGACAGGGTCAGTGATTCTAGGTAATAGAGACAGTTTCCTTTGTTACATACTTCTCCTCTGAATAGAAAGGATTGATAAAGAAGCTCGATATGTCCAGGTAGAGCTTACCAGACTTTGATGAGTGTGAGCAGGTGAGGTGCTTAGCGTCCTCTATATGCCCAAATGAGTGGTGTTCTAGGATCCCAACACTGACTGGTCTAGTTATCCTTAGGCAATTATTAATTTATTTTCAGAGATGAGACATATGCCATCCTCCCCTGAGATTACAGCTGTGCTCCTTGATGCTTTTAGGAAAGCACATCTGTCCCCTCACTGGTTAGTCTACAGACAGATTTTTGATTACCTCTTACTTCGTTTTGCAACTATTCTGGGCTGCAAATTCTTTAGTTTTTTTTTTCATCTGCTCTTTGTCTTCCAGAAATTTGTTGAAATCATAAGTCCATCACTGATCCCCTCTTGTTTTCTTTACTATTATGGGCTGAGTTTATTAAAGCCATTCTTGGTGAACATTGGGAAGGAGGGAAAACAAATGCATGAATTCAGCCTACAGTCTTGAACCAGAAGCTCCTCTGTCTCATTTACATTCTGTCACATCCTCCTAAATGTGCTCTATTGAAAATATTTTACAACTGCAAGGGTGCACTTTGGTCTACAAAACACATTTAAGTGCACATTCATTTACTTTTCAGACGTCGAAACACGTTTTTCTAAAAATAAATGTCTTAAAATAATACCTCATATGGTTTCTGAAATAATGAAATGACATAGTGCATCACAGTATAATGTGCCTGGCCTACTACCTGGCACAGAATAATTGCTTAATTGATAGCATATCTTATTTATTATTTTATTTTCAGAAAATAGAGCTCTAGTGCATTTTCTGTAATTGGTAAAAAGAGAGATTTGGGTGTAAGTTGCCTGAAAAAGAGATGAAAAAATAGCTACCCTAAACTACCTGTGATTAGACGTAAAGGTTCATGATTAGGTTCTCATAAAACATTTGGAGCTCATAGATACAACTGTATAAAACTTGTGGATTCTTCATTCTACTGTAGCAAGTACTATTAAACTTTGTAAATACGGTAATAAGCTGTAGTTTTATTGAAGCAGAGTATTAACTCATGAAAAATGCCACATGATTGTAATTTACACATGAGATAACTGAAGATCAGAAGATCAGTGAGGCGAAGTTTTCCTGAGTTAACATAGCAAGGCAGTCACTGCGCCAGAACTCAGACTTAGATCTCCGACTTCGAACCAGTGCCTTTTCCTCCACAATTCGCAGTCTTCTAAGAGGAAATCAACGTGTGAGAAGATCTGAATTTTGTTCTGTCATATAAATATTAATAAATATTAATAATATTTCATTTGCAGTGAAACTGTATGCTTTAACAAGTCAAGTCATCAATGGTGAGATGCAGTTCTATGCCAGAGCGAAACTCTTCTACCAAGAAGTACCAGCTACGGAAGAGGGTATGATGGGAAATTTCATTGAACTATCCAACCCCGATATCCAGGCTTCTCGGGAATTTCTTAGGAAATTTGTTGGGGTGAGTTATCCAAGTGCAGCATGGTGAAGAAGCAAAGTCCTTGCAAACGCTGCGCTCACATGCTTCTGTGTTGTTACTTAAGTCATATTAAAGCCATATGGCACAGCCGAAAGTTTAGCCTGAAGCCTGCTTTCAGATGTTCAGAAAGGAGGGGTCACCCCAAACCCCTGGTTTATCCCAGTTGACATCCACCTGCCTAGCACCATTTAATTGTCCATGCTTCAGGGGAAGGTGAACTCGCAGTGCTGATATTACAGAATGGGGGTTAAGAAGATGTCTCTTTTAGAGTCTCATAGATGAAGAGTTGACAGCCAGATGATTGATGAGAGATCATGCCATTTGGGATCCTGGGGTGATTTATTGATTCCCTCTAATAAAAATTTGATGTAGGAAGGAAATACATGCTTACGTTTGGTTTTAGAATGATAAGTACAGTAGAATCTCTTTATATTATTTTATCCATAGTTCAGATACTGCCTTGAAAGAATGTGACCCCTTTGTAGTCCCGGTGTTGGGTGAAACTTCACTTCCAAGTCATATGGAGACAGTATTGTGCAAGGCCCAGAATCTTGGGCTCCAGAGTCATTAGGGTGTTTTTACTTACTGTGTGAGCAACCTTGGGCCTGCTACTTCAATGTTCCACGCCTCAGTGTTCTCGTCTCTGACTAGAGAGTAACTGCAGAACCTGCCTCACTGGATAATGTGAAGATCAAATGAGATCATGTGTCAAGTGCTTGCTTTCATGCACATAATTATTACCCAATAAACCTAATTTATGGCTACTACTAATAACAGGCTTTCACGAAATGCATTTATTATATTTTAAGGAGCTTCATTTAGTTGTTAAAATAGACTTGACCCACATAATAAAGCTGCTGTCAGTTCTACTGAAGGCATTAAGTGCTAACTGGCAAACAGATTTTGTTTTAATTCATTATGAAGTCATTTGTTTAAAATTTGGAGCCCATTTTATTCTGATAAAGCAAACATTATAAATATTATAAATATTTGGGTTTAGGTTGTCAGCCTTAGAAGCATAATGTTAAGAATATCCATAGTGTTGAGGTGAGGCTCACTTCACATCCAAACTCCCGGAGCATCGACTGCCTGCATAGAGAAAACAGGATGGAGCACCCACAGGGGCCGAAGAGTCTGAACGTCAGCTGCAGCCATAAGCACTATGGAGCTGGCGACGTTGGCCCTGTAGAGGTCAGGTCAACCGGGAGTATTTCTAAATCAGCGTTGCTCACTGATTGCCCTCAGCGCTCTGCGGAGCCCTTGAGAAGCATGTCTCACTCACTCTCCCCGCAATGCTAGGGGGTGAGTAGTATTATTATCCTTGCATTTATAGTAGTGGAAACTGAGGCTTGGAGAGGTTAAGTAAGTTGTCAAGGTTACACAGCTGGGAAGAGCTGGAACGTAAGCTCAGCCAGGTCTGTCTGACACCAAACTCTTGCTCTTAATCATGACATATTTTTTCCATTTGTCTCATGAAGGAGAAAAATCCCTGCCCTTTTTTTTTTTTTTTTTATGGACCACAGACCTCAATTCTCCTCCAGTCTAGCAGAGAGCAATGCCTCCTGCTTGCCTTTGTGGTGAGGCTGACTTTGATCCCAGCGCATTTCAGAAGCTTAGCCAGTCATCCAGCTGTCTTGTCACTCCGTGTGGAATATCCAGCTGACCACAGGGATGCTGGTCAGACAGAGCCCGGCCACATGCCCACGGGCCTGGGAGAGGAAACGGCCTTGCATTCGCATATTTATATTGGAAAAGACCAGCCTGCTCCTTCTAAACAAATATGGAGAGTCTTTCTCAGCAGACAAACTCATTGAGAAGCTGTGACCTCTAAGTACAAATGCGGTCTTTTTTAAGACATGATATTTTGGTACTTTGACCTTAATAATCTCCTAAATGAATACCCAGGTCAAGATACAACAGGGGGAAGGAACAGGAGGATCTGACCTGATTTATCCTTGTGCCAACTGGGAGAAGGCAGATTATTTTTTAAAGTTTGGCTTTCCTTTCAACGCTTAGTGACATGGGACAGTGGGAAAAGGTGTTTAAATTTGTTGCAAACATGTTTATTTTAGCAAATAAATGATAACAAGATGATGTCCATGGCATAGCTGATACATTTCCTCCATTTTAGCTTTCGGGCGGGTGGACAGTGGTCACATAAAAAGTCATCAGTACTTATAATTTCTCTTTTGACAGTTTGCAGAGATGCACGACTAAAAGCTCTGGGTCTAATTTGTTACACTTTGCTGTTCGTCTACAGTGGGCTTTAGCACTTTCATTTTAGTTTTAAATTCCATAGATGAATTTGAAATAATATCCTTCAATATACATATAGCAGAACCAAAATGCAAATGAATTTCCTAAGAGTATTTTACTACTTTATATAAATCGTATGGATAAGGATAACATAATAAATGAAAATGAAAATATCAAAACGCCTTGTTTGGAAGTCACACGTCATATGTAGCTCTGGTCACATGCGTGGAAGGGCACTGGCTCTCAGGATAGTCACGGCTGGTACTCCTGGTGGCCCAGAGGTGGAGGTGCCTTCCCTGAGAGCAGTCCTTAGACCCCTTCTCGGCAGAACTGCGGGAGACGGCAAGGAGTGTGGTGCCAGGCCGTGGGAGGCAGCGCCAGCCACGCGCTGGGACACGGGGTACAGAGGACCCGGCGGCAGTGGCCCGAGGCTAGAGGTACATAGCGTTTGTGAGAGGCACCTTTCATGTTTGTAAAAAACCACCATTTCAAGAATAACTAGTGAAACAGCACACATCTACACTGGTGAAAAATGCAAATCGGAGGCGGAGGATTCTCAAGGGAGTTCTATGTCAAACGTTCCACCTCTCTGGGCCTCAGTTTCTTTGCACGGAAGGGCAGGGGAATTAGACCCGAGTGGTTTAAAAACCCCAGGGTTATGCTGAGATCCCGCAGGGCTTACTGGGAGAATAGCAGCTTTTCTTTACTTGTTCACTGAGAGACAGGAGCATGGCTGTTATAATTTTCCCTCCGGCATATTTCTGAGGCCCCTGTGCTCCGCCACTCTGTTCCACTTTTAGAACCGTTTGCTATGATGACATGAGCCACATGATCACTCGAGGTTTTAGGGTCAAGTAATAAGAAAAATTTGTAATGATGATCTCTAATTGAGCACAGAAATTTCTACGAGTCATTTTCAGTAACTTAAATAATTTCCCTCATTCTTTCCCCATCTTGCTTATGTTATGCATTAATTTAGAAGATGCTTCTTTTATGGCCTTCACGACATACACCTTTAGCCTAGGCCTTCTTCTGAATTAGTTTAGTTTAAATTATACTATCTGAATGAGGGAGGTGGCATCGTGTAAGTAGGAATGGCAAACACATGGCTCAGATAACACCTTTTCCCCTCCCATACTCAAGGCAGACATCACTAATCAACCACAGACCTCTTTCCTGCTAAGTCTCAATGAAGCCTTAGAAGTCTTCTCAACACAGCATTAGACAGACACTACCAAGGGAATCGGAGTTGTTACTTGAGGTGACGACCCTCAGGTCGAAACGCTTTGGAGTCGAAGTTCCCTGTCTAAATTCTAGTTCTGCCATTAGCCGTGTGACATTAGAAATCAAAGTTTCCTCATTTCCAAATTGTGGAAAAATCAGTATCTTGTGGAATTGTCTCGATTACTATAGTTGTTACAGAAACAAAAACCTCGCTACGTACGAGCACTCAGTAACTCGTGGGTATTTCTCTTCCTTGCGGAAGAGGCTACGGCGGCTTCGTCTCTTCTTCATTGTACCTTTCCTGCTGTCAGGAAGGTCTTCTGGGTGGGTCAGCACTTCTGGTCTTTCCTTCTGCCTCAAACTTTACCTTTTGATCCTTAGCCAACATTTTTTTAATCCTTGGTTGCTGAGAAATCAAGAGCAGGCTTTCTCCTTAGGATCTGCACTGGCCCCTTTGGGTATCTTGTTCCTGTAATTTCCAGCATGAACCCGTTGAACGGCCATCCCAATTATGACCAAATAACTTGGACCAGCTGCATCCTTGCGGTATGGATAGACATGGATAGTATGATATCGCAAAGACGCAGCTGGTCACATAAACATACACGTTCGTGTCCATTACTTTATAGAAGCAAGTCTGAGGAAGTTTGCATTGGCTGATTTCCTCCACCTCTACCACCTAGCTATTCTTCGACCTCGGTTAATTTCACACACAGACCTAGACAAGGAGACTTTGCTGCAACTCAGCGCTGGGTTTGAAGTAAAATCCTGGCCTGAGAACAAAACAGCATTCTTTCAGCTCTGGTCCTAAAAATTACCACCCACACCAGAAGAATAGATCATTCAGAGGCCCCAAAATCAGTTTTAAAAAATATAAAATTTCAATCGTACCAATATGAGTGGAAATGTGTTCATTAAGTTAATTAAAACATTTTTTAAGTCAGAAAGGCTCTCACTGCTTTGTCTTTGTGTGTGTGTCTGTGTGCATGTGTGCGCACACACACGTGCATATATGCATAGCAATAAGCTACAGTGCAGGTCCATTTAGCAGTAGGTATGATCCAAATTTAAGGTTAATAAAATTTTATTTTCATAGGGCTTTCAATGGCCTGTCTCCAAGAAAATTATCAAGTTTTAAAACTGACATTATTTTCTAAAATCCTATTTTGAAATTCAAAGATCTATATTTGAGTAAAACAAAGAAAGCAAAAACTAGAAATGTCTGGATACTTTTCAGAAAAGGTAACCGAATGTTCTATAACCTGACTGTGGTAGTATGTGCCTTGTATACTTTTGTGCCAACTCCTTGAACGATACTCTTAAAATACTGCATCTTATTATATGAAACTGACCTAAGTAACGTGGATCTGAAGAGGTAACCGGAGTGTCCAAGACTCAGGTGGCTGTCTGTCCCTCTGCGCAGGGGCCCGGGGGAGCCGGAACGGACTGCGCCCTGGACTGCGGCTCCGGGATAGGAAGGGTCAGCAAGCACGTCTTGCTGCCGGTTTTCAACAGTGTGGAACTGGTGGACATGATGGAGTCCTTCCTCCTGGAAGCCCAGAACTACCTGCGGGTCAAAGGGGAGAAGGTCGAAAGTTACCACTGCCACAGCCTGCAGGAGTTCACGCCCCCGCTGGGGAGATACGATGTCATCTGGATCCAGTGGGTTTCCGGTTAGTCCTGTGTCACATTGCCTCTGCCTGTCTCCCCTTCCCAGAGAGAGAAGACAGCACCTGGGCTAACGTGAGGAAGCACAGCGAGGGTCAGGCCAGAGAGGGGAACTGGCTGCACTTGTGCTGAGAGCGGCCAGCCAGCCTTCGGTATCACGGGAACCCATATAAAGCTCTGGTCTCTCAGAGTTTTCCCCTAATGCACTCTGTAAGCTTGACGAGTCCCATCTCTAGGGATGGAGTGCCCGAATCCTAGAAAAAACCTAAATACTTGAAAAACTTTAAGAAGCAGGGCCAAAGAAAGTTTATCCCCATTTACTGGAAAAACCAGACTTTCTTAGATTTAAATTTCCAGGACATGAGACAACAGTGAATTAGATTTGAGAGAGAGAAGGAGAGCGGGCGCGCGCGTGTGCATGTGTGTGTGTGTGTGTGTCGGAGGAAACACGGAGGAGTCATGATAGAGTTGGGCTGTGTGGGGGACATGCAGGGGACCCCTGGGATGGGCAATAATTTATCTGACGTCTGTGAGGTATACGCCCGTCTGTCCTCTTATCTAAGTTCTCAATGCCTCCTGCGATGAAAACAATCCAGGCTATTAACTAATTCATGAGTGAGTGAACAGATGCTCTCCTGATTCTCTCCTGTTCACCTTCTTTCCCACCCACCATTCCATCCTGTTTCCCTACCTACTTGGCCTCATCTGTAGGGTACCTAACCGATAAAGACCTTCTTGCGTTTCTCTCCCGGTGCCGAGATGGCCTGAAAGAACACGGTGTCATCATCCTGAAGGACAACGTGGCTCGTGAGGGCTGCGTCCTAGATCTCTCTGACAGCAGCGTGACTCGGGACATGGACATCCTCCAGAGCCTCATCGGGAAGAGCGGGCTGGAGGTGCTGGGCCAGGAGAAGCAGTCCGGCTTTCCGGAGCAGTGCGTCCCCGTGTGGATGTTCGCGCTGCACAGTGATGTGCGCTCCTGACCGCATAGGGGAGGGCGGGGGGGGGGGGTGCTTCGAGTGGGCGGAGCGCGCCCCTCAGCAGTATGCCTTGGAATTCACTCAGGGAGGGATGGAGAGGACGGAGGTAAGCGTGTGTCTGAAAACGATCGGTGATGTCGTCTGCTCAAGTTGCCACTAATTCTGTAAGTACCTGCACACCGGATTTTCCAAAAGATAGATGGAGTGTACACGGGTCCACGGGAATGGAAACGACAGCACTGTCCACGAATTCTACACTGCCGTGGCCCCCCCGAGGTTTGCACAGAGAACCCCGCAGAGGCCTAGACCCCCTTCTGCGGCCTCCGTGCTGGATCCCTTACACGTCCTTCCTCTTTGGGACTACTGCTTCTCTTGGACAAAAATCTCCCCTAATTAAGAGGCACCGTCAAAATAATCTTATGAAAACCAGCCCATTACTTAATTCCGTCTTTAGACTTTCTCTTGACAGAAAAAGTATATGGTTTCACTCTCTATTTTGGGCCAGTTTCACCACCCAATGATGTCATATGGATGTAATTTGATAACAGACGGCTGCATTTTAGTGATGGGGAGGTGTCTCCTTTCAGGAAAAAATGTCGTACCCTTGAAATTTCAGCTGTGAACATATAACTAAATGTCATTGATAATCTAATTTTAGCCATTGGCTCGCAAGGCTGCTGGCTTCATTGCAGCTGCTCCTGTTTCCTTCATTGATATGAATGTACATTGGAAAGAGAGAGAAGTGATACATCTGAAAAGTGAACTAACTGGGTTAATTTAAGGCATTGGTTTAATTAAAAATAACCTAAAATCTTTCACAACCAAATGTGATTTAATTTTTTAGCAGCAGAATGTTTCAATATAACTGCTATTGCCTTTAAAACACTCCACTATCTTCACGTCAAAGCACATATTTCTATTTTTATCTTGATGTATTTTGAGGCTCCTATGAAATGTAAAGAATCAATTAAAGTAAAGAGGGTCTATTGCGTGGATATGCCATCATTAAAATCATATCTGCAAGTCATAGTTCTAATCTAGGAGGAAAATAATCATTATTAAACATTTACTAAAATAAAAATGATAAAAAAAATCTACTGCCTTGTTATAGCATTACCTTGGTAGTTTCATTTATGGAAAATTATGCCCCTGGCACCTTCTAGCTGTTGTATGTTACCACACACTAGGGCAACACAACACAATGTGGGGTGGAGCCCTTACCCAACAAACCAGAGAGCAGACCTAAATCGAATGGTGAACCATTACCCAATAACCTGAGCATGGCAAATGGAGGCACTCGAGTTTTAATTCTCTGTGTCTTGGAGCAAGTTAACTGAATCTTTTTTAGCCCCATCCCAGGAATTTCCTCTTTTTTTCTTACAACGGCACCCTTAATTATCTTACCTCTTGACTTCCTACTTTGCTAATACTCAGATGCTGATTGACATAATTACCCATTTTCTCTGATACGGCTTCCTGAACTTGTAGAGGAAATAACATAATTGTCCTACGGACATGGGTAGATGTGACCTCTAATTAGGTTGAGTCTTTGAGGTTGATCAGCTGTCCCTTTTCTCTAAGTCGAGTCACTTTCTATTCCCCTTAGAAATTTGCAGATCTTTACTGCTCTACCCAAGTTCCAAACTCCATACATACCCTTGACGTAACTAAGAGACCAGAGGTCAGGGAGATGATCATATTGGTACCCCTCCCCTTGCATGCGGTGAGTGACAAGTGTGAGATAAGGGGAGAGAGGGACTGAGGGGCCGCTGGAGCTGCTCGTGCCGCCTCAGAGGTCACGTTAGGATTTGGCCATGTTATTTGGACATTCTTGAGGCTATGAGCAAGGGACTGGTGTTTTTGGTCCTGGAACTTGGGTCAGACACACTGTAGAGTGAGACCTGCCGCGGTCATTCCTGCCTAACTCAGTAACCCCGACACACCACTGACGTGAACACACTCGTGTCGTGGCGTGACAGTCGATGTTAGTTTCCAAACGCTGTCCATGGTCTGACTGCCCTGGAATCATGTGGGAAACTTTTCTAAGATAGAGAGTCACAGGCTCTGTACCCATGACGGTCTAGTTCCAGGAAGTGGGCTAAGATACTAGTATTTTTGTAAGGGCTTAAACTGATCCTGATCCTTAGTTTTGTTTGAGGATATGGATGGGGACGGGGGCATAGGGCTGGGCTCTTCAGAGCCACAGCAGATAAGGTAAGGCAGACAAGAGTGTGGGCCAGATTCAGGGAAATACATAGATGGTGAAATCCACTCTCCACACTGATGCTAGTCTTTCTAAAACAAAAACACAGCCATGTCACATATGCACTTTCATTGACTCCCTATGACCCACAGGACGACTTCCCACTCCTCAGAACGACAATAAAGCCTTTCGCGATCTAGCCCTGGCTCCCTCTCCAGCCTGGGTTTTGCACACCCCGTGTAGCCATACCTAACTTCCTGTCATTCCCCGAGGGAGCTACCGCTTACGACTCTCAGAAGTTAGACGCGTTACTGCCTTAGAACAGAACTACTCTCATCCTCTTTTGTCTGTCCCAACTGCTTCGACGTTGCTGACTCTAGGGAAGCTTTTCCCGCCTCCACCCCCAAGTGCTGGGTTAAGTGCCCCTACTGTGTGCTACCCTCATACCCCCTGCTTATATCACAGCATTTACGTGGCACTGTCATTGCCCACTCACTTGCTATTTCCTCTAGAAGATTCTGAGCTCCATAATGGAGCATTCACGGTTGGAATCTCCCTCTTTAGCACAGGCCCATGTACGCTGCAAGAACTCAAACTTTTGTTGAAAGTCTAAAAGGCGATGCTATGATGGCAGACAGACTCAGGAAGCAGTCTAGGTTTCTGAAGGCATCAAACAGGAATCGGAGCAAAGTGGCAGGAAAACCCAAGGGCTTCTGAAGTTCTGTGAGCACTGGGATGTGCAAGACTGTGTGGAAACAGTGATCACAATGCAAGCTGCCCAGGACCAGGAAGTGCACGGAAGGAAGAGGGCAGGGAGCCCCAGGATCAGACACGCTTCCAGGAGGAGACTAGCAAGAAAACCGGGTCCTGAGTTAAAATCCTCACACGTGAGGAAATTTCTGTTTTTGTTTTTGTCTTGTTTTCAAATGAGCCAGCTCAAGGATATGGTCCACCCAAAGACCAGAATTTCATCACATGAGAGGGTGTACCTCATAAGAGAGATCTGTTGAAACTGTGAGTAGGTCATAAGAAAGCATCTCCTAATCCTCACCTGTTTCCTGCTAAACCACAAGTCCAAAGAACTGACCAGGTTACAGATGAAGTTAGTCCTTGTGTGAATGTTGAATGGAAGTAGAAGGTGCTCACCTGTACTTCAGAGCTGAATTAATTGCAAACATGCCTGCAGTTCTCGATGAACTCTGGAGGACCCCTTGGCTTGTTCAGTGATTCATGAATGGGTACGAGCCTCACCTACCTCCTCTTCTGAGAACCTGAGCCACTACTAAGCGCCAGCAGGGAAGCATGCCAAGTCCTGAGGGGTCAGCAATTCTATAGAGTCAGGACCAACATAAAAATAGAAAACAAAATGAATAAGGTCCTCCACGTGAAAGATGATCTGCTTTGTATTATGGACACATTTTGGCCTTACCCTTTCTTTCCCCCTCTCCGCCATTTCCTGTGACTGGTCTGTGTTGAGTGATGTATTGGGGAGAAGACCCGTGTCAGATACATTCAGCTGCCTGTCATGAGTAATTCAGACCAGTTGTGTTATTGCTTTCCTTCGCTCCAACTGACTCTTTGATGCTTTGGCGTCCATGCCAGAAAACCACTCTCATACTCATCAGAGGCCAATGTTTTTGCAGAGGTCACTGCAAGCTAATTAAGCAAATATGTGAAAAATAGTTTTCAATGATCTCAATTAGCAGAGTGTGTGTATACCCGTATCTGGCGTGGGGAGTGAGGAGAGACTTTTTAAATGATAACTGACTTGCAGAGTCAGTGATTTGGTACCAGAGAACTAAGCATATGCAGCACCTTTGTGCATTCGTTAAATGGCCATAACTTGACCTTTTGCTACAGGACAGGCTGCATTCATTTGTGAAAATAAACACATAGAAAACGTCCAAAAAAAATCATGGCTCAGTAATGGGAAAGACAGATACATAAATAATAATGAAGGAGGATAAAAAGAACTCAAAGAGTGGCATGTACAGAGAATTAAAGTAATACCAAGGACAGAGTGACTCGTTACACCTCCTGGAGGCTACACAGATTCATGCCTTCAGTGCCTACTATGGAATGCCTACTATGTGCCGTGCACTGCTCTAGGGTCTCAGGATACACAAAGGAATAAAGTCCAAAGAGCCTTGCCTCATGTACTTCTATTTTAGGAGTGATATAGGTGAGTAATTATTTTTATGTTAGAAAGTGTTACATTTTTGGAAAAATAGAGTAGAGTAAGTAAGGTTTGGAGTCATGGAGGAAGGTTGTAATTTCAAACAGTGGTCAGCACTGGCTTCACTAAAGAGGTGACACTTGAGCAAAGAAGGGAAGAGAGTGAGGGCATTGGCCATATGGATATTTGGGGGAAGAAGAAACGGCAGTGCAAACACCCTAAGTCTTGGGTATGCCTAGCCTGTCTGAGAAACGACAAGGGGATCAGTGCAGTTGCCAGTGTGAATGAGGGAGAGGGTGTAGTCAGATATGAGGTTTAGGGATGTGAGTGGGGCCAGATCAGGTAGGGCTTCGTGGAAAGGACTTCTGTTCCCCCCCACCCCACCAGTTGAGAAGGGTGCTACTGCAGAGTTTTGAGCAGAGAAATGACATCGTCTGACTTGTTTAAAAGGATTCCTCTAGCTGCTGTGTTGAAAAAAAAATTAAAAGAAAGAGAGCATTCGGGCAAGGATGGAAGCAAGGAGACCAGTTAGAGCAGGAGTTAACTATGGCTCATGGTCCCAACCCAGCTGGTCGCACTTTTGAAAATAAACCTTTATTGGAACACAGCTATGCCCATTTGCACTACAACAGCAGAGGCGAGTAACTGCCACAATGATTGTACGGCCTGGAAAGTGGAAAATATTTACTTTATGACCCTTTATAAAAAGCACTGCTGATCCCTAAGTTAGAATCTTGTAGTAATTCAGGAGAGAGACATGACAGTGTCTCCAACCAGGGTGGTGGCACTGAAGATGAGAGGTGTTCGGATTCTGGATATATGTGAAATGAAAGCCTATTGGATCTCCTGAATGACTGTGTGTGGAGAATCATAAAGTAGAAGGCAAAGATGAGTCTAAAGTTTTTGGCCAGAATCACTGGATGAACATTTGAGATAAGAAACTTGGTGATGAAGCAGTTTTCATGGTGAGATCAGGAATCAGAACTGCTTAAACTCAGCTTCTGTGAGTTTTTAGATGACACCAAGTGAAGATCTTCAGGAGCCAACTGCGTATGCAAGTCTGAAGTTCAGGAGAGGTGTCTGGGCTAGAGATGGGAAACTAGCATCGCGCTGGTACTCAGTTGTGATTCTGGCAGAGATTACCAGAAGAATGAATAAACATAGTGAAGAAGACAAAGGATGAGCTCTGGAGCTCTAAACATTAAGAGTTTGGGGAAAAAAGGAAAAAACAGCAAAGGAGACCAATAAAGCAAACCCATAGTGGGGTAGTCAGGTGCTCTGGGAGCTGAGTGAAGAGAATATATTAAGAAGGACAGAAGGATTGACTATTTCAGATTTCTGATAAGTCAAGGAAGAGGAGAACTGAGGATTGACCAATGCAGTTTTGGTAGAGTAGGTAGAAAGGGAAGCAAATCTGAAAACAAATAAAGTAGCATCCGGCAGCGGAAGTAGGGTTAAGAGAAAAATTGGGTTTTTGTTTTTAAGATGGAAAAAATAATTTTATTTTGTGTTTGTATATCGATGGAAAAAAATTTGATAGACAGGGAGAAACTCATGATTCGGGACAGAAAGTGAGAGAACTGCTAGAGCAGTGTCATTAGGGAAGAAAGGACGGGATCCAGTCTGCCAGGGGAAGGAGCCAGTACTGCAGCACGCTTACACCCTTCCGGTTGTGGCGCGGAGTCAGGCGTACGGATTCTGTGGGTAGACGGTGATGGCGGCGGGAGTCTATGGAAGTCCCTTTTTGTTTGCTCAAATTTTCTCAGTGAAGTCAGAAAAAAAATCATCTGAGAGTAAGGGTTGTGTGGTATGCTGTGGGTTTGAGGCAAATAAACTAAACAGCCACCAAATATGTGGTCCAGTGAATGGAATGGAAAAGTCTAACATGGTCATCGAGCAACATATGGGTTCACTTGAGGTTCGTAATCAAGATAATTTATCTTTAGCTCATTCTTCTGCATGAATGATGGAACAAATTAGGTAAAAGAATGGATTTAACCAGGTCGTGGCCTTGCCAAGTGAGTATAACAAAGAAGTGAAGGTATATACAAAGAAGTGAGTATGTTCGTTAATCATGGAATTTAAGATTGAGCAAGGAAGAAAGAGAGGATATCAAGAAGGTTAGAGACAGTGAAAAGAAAGAAAGATCATGGGTTAGAGATCCTGTGAAGTTAGAAATGGGGCACTAGAGGGAATGAACGAAGGGGTAGATGGAGGTTATGGTCAGAGAATGGAATGAATTCAACTGAGATTTGGAAGAGGTTATTGGTAATGAGAGAGTCTAGGGTCATGAACACACAAATGAATGGCGGAGGCAGTGTGGAGGGCCAGATCGCTGGAAGAGAGGAGTGCAAGAAACAGACACTCGAGTGTTGAATTGAATCATTTACTGTGTATATTGCATCTTCCATGAATTGAGACATTGGCAGTATTGGAGAGATTAAAAGTGAACCAGGAGATAAAATCAGTGGGCTGGCATCAGCAATGAGGGATAATGGGTAACATGACCTAAGTATATGAGATTCAACCCCCAGAGTGTCTAGGGAGGAGACAGAGAGAATGAGAATGGTTTGGAAATGACAATGAGAAGCCTGGAGGGTATCTACTTCACATATGACATAAATTTTTAGTGGAGACTCCACAGATATATTGTTGTTCTTGAGGCAGAGCGATTGGGGAAAGAATCTTTCAGGCATAGTGAATGGATGGCATTTGACAGCATGCACTGAGACACAGACTATAAGAAATGGTGAGCATGTGGATCTGGCTGGGGTGGCAGTTTGGGGCACGGTGGCTGCAGCTGTAGAGACACTGATAGAGCATGATGGAAGAAGAAGAAGTTGCAGACATTTGTAGGTTGGGTCGGACTGTGATCGGTGTGCATTTGGACTTTTCTGTAAGCGAAAGGGACTGCCTCAGGTTTTTAGTGAGGGTGCTGACCTCGTCAGGTTTATTTCACAGAGATAAATCTTGCTACGATGTGAAAGTAGCTGGAGATAAAAACTAGAAGCTGCGGCAGTAATGAAAACGTCAGAGAAAAGGGCCTGAACTCAGTGCCCAGAGGAATAGAAGGAACACTGGGAGCAGGAAGTTGAAGGAGCTGGTGATTGTTTGGATGTGGTTAGTGACAGAAAGAAAGGAATCAAAGAAGAATGGAAACTTTCAGCTATAGTCACTAGGTAGAATATGTTACCTTGTGCCAGTTCAAGGAATAAAGGAGAACAACCAGATACCTTGGTAGGTTACACGCCTTTTAAGGGGCATTCACCCCGCAATCTTAGTGAGTACACCCTATTCTGTAGTTAGACATTTCTTTCTTTCATGGAACTCAACATTTCTTAAAGTAGCTTTAAGACTGGTGAGGATTCTGAGTGACCAGTCGTATTCTTTCCTCTAACTGGTTTAGCCAATTTAGGAATAAACTCGAGAATCAAAGATCAAACACTAGTTCAGTACATAGAGCTCAGTACATATAAAGCAAGGCTGGAGAACGTGCCTGGGACCTGCAGCCTAAATAAGACTTCCCAGCATGCCCTGTCTTCCCCCACCCCAACCAGGAGAGAGTCAGGTCTGAAGGGTTAATATTTGCCAAAATAGATACAAGAAGATCGGCAGTCTCCCTCGATCCCGGGAGGATGGAGAACTGACAGGAAAGAATCGACAGGTCTCCACGCTTTCTTTCTACAGCGAAGCCAGAGTAAGGAGGAGATAATGCCTGCTCCTAGGGTCCAATCACTCCTCCCAATCTCGATGAGAGAAGCTGCTGCTCCTCCTGTGGGAAGAAGGGAGTAAGAGATGGAAAAGGGCAGAAGTCCCTCCTTCCCCACCTGACCTCGCCAAAAGTGGGATGGGAACTCGTGCTGAAATTAAGACGTGGAATAAGCAGCAGTCCCTCAGCTACGGCAGGGCCTGTGTCAGACACAGGCAAACTACGATGCAAATGCAGTCAGGTAGTCCAGTTATATGTGGGCCCGCAAGAGAAAAACGTGCCTCCCTGGGTACAAATGCAGAGGCTGGACACGAAGGGAAATGGAAGCCAGAGGACCCTGAAAATACACTGGGTCACTAGTCCAGTGGGGGGGGAGTGACAGGGAGGGTGTAACGCATGGGTGCGAGGGTGCCCCGTAAAACTCAAGTGCAAGCATGCAGCAGACAGAGCGACTGACTCTCAGATGTCCTTGGTCTTGTTCTCAGCTCTCATTTACTGGGAGAGCCACCACTTGGGCTGGCAGGGGTCAGAGTCTCACTTCTTGTCCAATCAACTGTACAACATGTCTGTGAAATTTCCATCGTCTCCACTCCAGCTGCGGGCTAGAGTCGAGGGACACACCTGAAGGAGGTGGAGAGTTGGGAAGATGACTCAAAATGATCTCCCCTGCCTGAGTGTCTTCAGCGACCAAGATCAGGAAATAATAGAAAACTTAAAATCTTGTAACATGTCCATGCTATGCACGAGATGCAATGCAGTTAAAGGGCCTCTTTGCAGGAACCCTTCAAAGGATTGTCGTGGGAAGGGAGCCAGCACCTGCACCTGAGACCTTAGCAGGAATAAGGCGGCTGCAATTTTCCTGCACCGCTGGTTAAACATATAGACAGAAAGGATTTAGATCGTCGCAAGAAGAACAGAAGGATGTCATGGAAGAATGTCTGGTTCTCCGAGCCCCTCTAGGAGAATTCGTCAAGAACGAAAAAGGAATGTGGCGTTCGGCCGTCTGCGTCTGCCAGATGTTCCCTGGCAATGTGTGTTGTTAGAACCGAAATCTCAATTACGAGAACCAGGCCCACCAAACAATGAAGCGCCCAGTGTCCTTTGAGCCATTCGTTAGGCCCTTTTGGGTGTTGCTCTGGGTCACGCTACCGTCGATTGATGTGAAATGCTAGCATGCCCCTGGACCACGAGCCTTCTGTTTCTGTGGCTCAGAAGGACACCTTCACACACCTTCTGCACTGACGGGTGACTGCTCAGTACTGAGAGCACGGATGTGGCTTCTCTGAGTCGACGTGTTGTGCGTGAGGGAGGTGAGAAGCCAGGGACAGCTGGTCTCAGGGCGGCAGCTGTTCACGGGCTAAAGTTCACATAGGCCATTCGGCATCACAGGGGTGACATTTCGGTGGCTGCTAATCTGAGGACAGGGTCCAGATGGAGATTAACAGAGAACCCTAACCCCTCCCTGGAATGTGGGCAGATCCCACGGCCATACGCCTTGGCTCGAGAAGAGGTTTAAGGGCCCAGGAGCCCAGGCTGTCTGAAGTGGAACATTAGGCCTGTGGCTAAGGAAAGACGAGCACTCTTAACACAGGCCCCGGGGCTGGTGCGGACGCTCACGGCCTCCTTCCCTGGCACATTCGGCCTGGTGATCAGGAAGGCGGGTGAGGCCAGGCGAGGCTCGGTGTGCACAGAGGAGGATATGAATTTTACTTTCCATGGGAAATGATGATGAATTGCTTTTAAGCTTCAATGTGATAACCATGATCCCTCTTTCAGAGAAGCATACAAGGACGTAAGTTCTAATTGTTGGTGTTAGCTTTCCAGACTTTTCCAATGAAGAAGCAGGAATTGATCCATTCATTCAGCTGTTCACTCATCCACTAGCTGATGAATATCTATTTGGTGCCTGGTACATGCCCAGCACCATGCTCGGCACTGGGGACACCGGAGGGAGCAAACCAGATTGAACTAGCCTTCCGTTTGGGGAAGGGCAGACGTGAAAGGAATGTGCACTGAAGTAAACAAGAATTTTAAATGTGTTATATGCCACGAAGCAAACACATAAGAAAGAGAACAATGGAGGTGGCGGGGTCTCATTTATATTCGAGGATCTGGGAAGGCCTCTGTCCTTGGTGGTAAATCCTGGGTTCTCTGGGGTTCCACTCGGGGGTGGTTTACGAAGTCGGTGCCACAGTGAGTGTCTCTGATGGGGTCCCTATAGAAACCAGAGGATGAGGGTGGATTTGGAAGGGGAAGAAATTTCCTTCCGTTCTGCACATTCTCCCACACCACACATAGTCAGATGTTTACTGTTCACGGTTTCATCCGCAGGCCCTAAACACAATGATTAGCACATCGTAGGTGTTTAGTAAATGTCTGTTGAATAAACGAGTAATTTAAAAGCTGACCTTCTCCGCTCCTCTGTTTCTGTTTGAATTGATCAAGACAAAGCTGGAAGTAACGAGGCAGGTCAAACTCTGGGAGTTATGACCTACAGGACATGTGAACAACTTGCAGACACCAGAAAAAGATCCTGAAGACGAAAGTCAAAGACCAGTTGTAAGGAAAACAAATCATCCCATCACTGAGGCCTGAAGTTTAGCCCGAGGCGACAGCTCACTGCCAGGAAAGACTTTCATTGCAGCTTCACACCCTGGTCTGGACCTTCTCAGGCGGCTGAGACCTCCCTCCCTCCCCTCTGGCACCTTTCAGTGTTGCCTTCAAAAAGTGAAATGAAACTTCTCCCGCTCTAGAGAGGCCAGAGTCAGGTTAGGGCAGAATTGGACGCTAGGGGCGGCCAGGGGTGGGAGGGGAGAATGCGGAATAAAATGCCTTATTCCTTATCCATCCTTCATAGCAAACTTTCTAGAACACAGAAAGTTGAACTCTGATAATCCTATTGATAACACTGAGTATGAAACTCCATACTGAACTCAACAGAAACACCTGTCTTGTCAGAGACTGGCTGCCTCCATCAGCCCGTGGGCAAAGTTCTCCCTTCTCTTCCCGCCCCTGGGGAGTCAGTCCTCACTTCCCGTCCAGCACCCTCTGCAATCACTTGCTCGGGGACCACCTCAATTTCTACTTTCAGTGAAATAACAGGAACCCCAGTACCATCCCATGCCACTTCCACCCCTGACCTTCAACTTCGGGAAGGCCTGAGTACAGCTGGTCTCCTCAGGCCCGACGCGCGCCCGGCTGTCCTGGTGCCCGTGCCTCTGGGGCCCTGCTTCTGCTGTTGGCCTGCTGGCTGTGCACGGGGTTTCCCGCGCACTTTCTGCAGTCGCTGCCATCGGGTACTGCCCCAAGTCTGCCCCTTTCCTCCTCCCTCTCTGTATTTTTCTCCAGAGCATTATCAGTATCTGACGTTATGTCAGCAACATACCATGGACATATCTGTTTGTCTCCAGAATACAGGCTCTGGACGGCACTGCCTTTGCCCATCTGTTCTCACGTCCCCAGCCTTCAGTAGAGTGCTGTCACATGAGAGAAGTGAAATTAACGTTTACTGAATGAGCAAAAGAAAAGCAACCATCCAAGTGGTAAACAAAACAAACAAAAAACCCCACCCCAAACAAAACAAAACCCCAAACCCAAACCTTCCCTGTGGTGAAAAGGATGCTAACACTAAGACTGAACACACTTCCTATTTCTCGCTTGTATTGTACCTTCCGGGTCCCAGGCTTCCTCACGGAGTTCTTCCTTCTCACAGGTCCAAGGCTCGGCCAGCCTCCCTGCATTTCCACATATGCCCCCAGCCCCCGGAAGCCTCCCCTAGGTTTAAAAAGGCAGGAAGGGCCGACGTAACAATGCGTCCGTGACCCACTTACACCGGCCATCCCGTGTCGAAGGGGACTCGGAGCTCTCCCAGTGCAATGCGGTCCACTTCGTTGCCTGGTCCTGTCTGGCAGCTCTGGCTCATTTCGGGGTGAGTGTGCCTTAACCCCACACTTCCACATGGCCTCACGCTATTGCTGTGATTGCATTCCTAGTCTACAGTAGGCCAAATGAGACACGTGCTGTGAAGGTGGGTATGTTTTAAGCTGGTTCCCACGACAGATTTGAACAGAGGATACGCAAAGCCTCCTTTAGGGCTTTTGTCACCTGTTGGCCCCTTCCTGGAATGGGATTTCCTGATGGTTAATATTCCTCGGTCAGATGACATAAAATGCCTGTTTCTGGATCTTGTTTTTAAGTCTTTAGACCACATAGGTGATGATTTAGTGGGAACTATAATAAAACCTCAGCATTTAACTTGATAATCTCAAGGGAAATGAGAGTAAGGGTAGGGGAATGAGTGGAGACGGTTTTATGTAATAATTAGAGTCATCAGTTGTTGAGAGACTATTTTGGGCCAGGTACTACTGGTTATTTTATATGTGTACTTTTAACTAAATGCAGCCTGAGATTTTCAGTCCGGATATCACTGGATCCTATTTCCTAGGTTGTTATTTTTCTGTATGTAATATTAGAGCATCAACCTAAGAATGCGAGAAATCTGGGTTCAAGTTCTCCTCTTCTATGTGGTTAAGAATATTAATGTCTTAAAATAGAAATGAGAATCAGAATACCTACTTAATGGGATTGATGTAGCATGAAAATAAGATATTATAATTAAGGAGTGAATGACAGTGACCATTCTATAATAGATGCTCAATAAATGAGAGCAGTGGCACTAATTTTTACTTAAATATATGTTTCTGGCAAGACAACCAGGTCAAACTTGTGGGTATTCATTTTCTTTCTTTAAGGTTTTGCAAATGAAAAGTTACACCACAATTTATAAAGGTCTGAGTACTTCAAAATAATGAACCTATGGGAAAAGTGGAAGGGAAAGTCAGTAAACAGAACACACACACACACACACACACACACACTCAGGCCTTCAGACAGGGTCTCTCACTGTAGCCCAAGGTTCACTGACAGAGCCCTCATACCACATGAGCAGATGGTGAGCGTTTGAGAGACAGGAATATACATCCTTCAGGAAAGCACTGACATTCTTGGGAATTTGGGAAGAATAGAAAAAGAATGTCTTAAAATGAGGAGAAACGAGAAAATTAGGGAGACTCTCAGTGGTTTAGTCTTCGTTAACATTTGCAACCAAGGGCGACGTCTGCGTTCAGACCTCAGAGCCGAGCCGCACCAAGCCGCCCCCGACCTGGAGAGAGCTGCGCGCCCTTTAATCCGTGACCACTGCAGATCGAGTTACTCCTCTGAAAGGACTTTTCTTCCTCCAGCCAACAAAACGAATTGAAATTGATGTACTTAATTGTTTTCTAAATTGTTTTCTCCCCCAGATGTTTTTTATCAGCGTTGAGCCCAGTGGGCTCTGTCAGTCACATGGGAGATGAAGTCATGTGGTAATAAAAGAGAAGGGGTTGGGGGAGGAAGGGACATGTCATACAGTACATTGTCTAATTGAAAAATGCGCCACGTAAACGCTGACCTGGGAACCTCTCCCTCCCAAGGGCGGCTCACGACAAACAACGCACACATCTTCTGCCCCGCAAAGGTTAGAATTCTCCCGTCTCTCTGTTATTAATTCAGGTCAACGCAAGCGTGTCCTTCCTTTTCCTTCCCTGGGCGAAGCCACTCTACTGGATTGTGGTGCAAGTAACAGGAATCCAAAGGGAATGCTTAAATGAAGAAGGTAAGGGCATCAGGCGAGAGGGTGGGGTTAGGGTGACGAAGACAGCATTAGAACTAACGTCCTACAGGGGAGAATGAGACCCAGCAATAACATCCACGGTGTGTCTGAGACCCAGTTGCTAACGATAATCCAGTCTGAGATGGAGGGGGATCTAGCGGGAATATGGCGCTTGGGACAGGTGGCAAATCTCAGGGTCGAGAAATGCTAAAAACATAAGCAGTGTGGAGAGAGGCAGACAGGAGGGGAAGGGTGCACGAGGTCACAGATGCAGGACCCCGTCAGCATCTGAGAGAGACAGGACAGGGAGAGAGCCGATGCTCACAAACAAAACTGAAGAAGCGAAAGGAAGACCCCTCTCCCAGCTCCCCAGCATGGAAGCGTGAAAACTGGCTTCAGTCCCAAGATGCGGGTCCAGAAGGTCCTCAGGGGTCTGCCCGGCCCCCGCCTATCTTCCTTCGGGCTACACTTGACCCTGACTGCACGTCTGTCTGTCCAGTGTTTTTTCTTAGGCTCCGTTGGAAATGACTTGTAACCAACGGGATGTAACTGAGGGGTTTCTACCAGCCCTCGCTGTCAAGAAGACCTCCCTCTTCTACTGAGGAAAAAGTTTCTTTCCTCTTAGCCTGTCATCATGAAGGAGGAGGACACCTGGTCATTACAGAGGAAGCCCAATGAATCACTCATTTAATCTTTACTCATTCACATTTGACTAGAACAAACTCCAGGGACGTCTCCAAGTTCTTTGATTGCACTGGAATCTTAATGAAACAACCACTTTGAAATACGAGGACTATTGCCCAAGGTTTACAATCCTCTGTAATTTTCTTTGTAGTGATGCTTGAAGTAACTAGATTTAAACTGCACAAGAGTCAACCGTATGTTTTGGTATGAATTACCAAAGATTTAGGGAGAAAATCGCATCGTAGTGAGACACGGGTGGCCGCGGGTTCAGGTACCTTCACCTGCTCCTCGGTTCTCTGGATGAGAAGCACTGTCACCGTCATTGTCACTGTCATCATCGCCTCTCGTTTCCTCCCATCTTGTTCCTCCTCCTCGTTTCCCTCCTAGTCTCTCTCCTCACTGTCCTTTTTGTCTTCCCTCTCCTTCTTCCCATTTCTTTCTTGCCTCTTCTTCTACTCCTCCTTTTCCCCCTTCTTCGTTTGCCCCCTGCGTTTCTTTTTCTTCTTCTCTTGACGTCTTTCATTTCCTCTCCCTCCTCCTTCAATTTGTTCTTCCCCATCCTTGCTTCCTCCTTTTTTTCTCTATGTTTTTTTTTTGTTTTAATTTTGTGCAAGATTTAGAGAAGTATATATACTTGTGTCTTCTCCGTAACAGCCCTAGACATTATTTTTTAAGTGAAGAAATTAGATATCAGAGAAAATAAGTAATTTTCCCACCCATATAGCTTGTAAAATATGACTCTGGGTCTCTGATTCCCAACCCATCCATGTTTTTAGTAAAAGTCTCTCTAGGAAGGGGCAGCAAATATCAGGGGCAGAGGGAACCAAATGAAAATATAATTAAAGTTTAAATTTTTAATTTGAGGGAAAAATAATTTTGTAGTTGTGAGAATCTGAAGTCAATTGAAGTAAGATAGTTACAGTGTTATAAGTAAATAGTTTTTAACAGAAAAAAATCAATAAAGAAGAAATCATAGAGACATGAAAATACTTTGAAATATAGAAAAGCCTTTTTAAGTATAAATAATTTATTAGATCTCAAAGATGAATGAATATGCTATTAGAAAGTTCTCAACATTCCTTTGGAAACGCATATTTGTGTTATCAAGTAGCAGAAGACCAAATTACAGCTGCCTTCCCTTTTTACTAAAAGCAGCCTGGGACCAGCCTGTACCAGGGGAGTGGCAGTGGCTCACTTCTGCCCTCAAGGTCCCCCATTCTGTTCCTCTTTTCATGCTGCCGTTGTCAGCATGTCGGCTTTTGGTGCTTGGACTTGTACCCTGGTATGCCATCGTGGCTGCCACAGCTCCCGCCATCTCATCCTCACTTCATTACGTTTAAGGATGGGGGGGGGGAAGGTTTCCTTGTGAGATCTCTGTCTTTTTCTTTTTTTTAAATGAAGACAATAGTTTCCAGAAGCTTCTCCCATCCCACACCTGTGCAACAGACTTTCTCTTACGTTTCCTTAGCGAGATCTGGGTCACTTGCCCACCTCTGATCACTGACAAAGGGAATGGACTGAGGCCAGAGAAGGAGCTAAACGTCTTCAAAAGTATGGAATATCTGCTTGCTACTTGAATATGCTGAGTTTAACTCGTAGGTAAGAAGGAAAGAGGAATGTTGGATAGACAATGACCAGTCCCTGCGATGCCTACCTTATCCATTTCACAGAGGAAAAATGTCGTCCCTTCCTTCAAACCTTCAGATATTCTGAAGGGGCAGCATTAGAACTAACGTCCTACAGGGGAGAACGAGACCCAGCAATAACATCCACGGGTGTGTCTGAGACCCAGTTGCTAACGATAATCCAGTCTGAGACGGAGAGGGATCTAGTGGGGCCCTTCCTTCAAACCTTCAGATATTCTGTTAGGATTCTAATCTAAGTACCAGGAGACCTTCGGGCAGGGAAGTGGAAGAGAATGATTCAAAATTAAAGAGGAAGACAAGCTTTATTTTTCTGAGCGAGGACGTGGCCAAGTGAGGGATAGGTATGTGAGTAAGTAAACACGCGTCTCTAAGGATGGGTGGAGCTTTACATGTGGCACAGTGCATGAAGAAGCAGAGTGAACTCTGTTATGACCAAGGGGTGAAGTCGTCATGGGCTCTGCAAAGGACTGGCACATGCTCTGGAAAGGAAGCGGCACCCTTACTTTTTGTGTGTGAACTCAGCACAGTGTGTCAAGGACCTTCAGGACAATCTAATATCTCAGATAGCTAATAATTATTATACTACTACTACTACTACTACTACTACTAAAAATAATATATAATGCTTACTTCAAGTCAGGCCCTGTTCTTAGCACTTCACCTATGTTAGGTCATTTAACTATTGTGACTGCATAATGAGTAGTCTCTTGGGAGGAAGGCATAGTTCCTTGGCAATATCTGTACTTCTGATAATCATGGCTTCTTCAACGATTTTCCTTTAACCTATTCAATGGCCAAGTAGCTTGGATCAATTTCAGAACCACAACCAAATACTTTAAACCTGGCAGGCATATATCTTTTTCCCTTTTTATCCACTTGAATCTATAATTTCATTACATTACTACCAGCTGGAACATTCACCAATCTAGTTCAAAGATTCTGAGATGTCTTTGAAGGAGCTATTCATTGTTAAATTCTATGTAAACCTTGCAATAGAGCAAGGCCCGGCCCACCAGCTCCTGCTACTCCATGAGCAGCTGGTCCAAAGCTACTGGCTGCTGCGGGTCCATCTAACTGCTACCATCTTGTCAAGGCCAAAGCCAGAATTTAAACCATCTAGTCTAAATCCAGAAATAGTGTTCTTCACCCCTGCTCTTTGTCATCTCTCGAGAATCTGTGCTTTTAATCACTCAATCACAGTACTGAGTTGTGGAAGTGTCATACATTCCAAAGTACAGCTAATGGAAAAAACAAGACCGTGCTACAGGGTCGAGGAGAATAGGACATACCTGGCAATGTAAATGGGAATATTTGGAGAAAAAAATGAGGATCAGTTATATTTTGAATGGAAACATGTTCGAGGGGGAGAAATCTGCAGACACGTTTCAGGTGCTAACCAACCGAGTTCTCCCATTTCCCACCCGCGAGTGGAGAGGGTTGGTGGGAGCTGCTGTCCTTGGTTCAAGTCGCCGCTCTGGTTCACGTGAAGCATGACGGCGCGACGAGCCTGCGCTACCAGAGTGCCTGTCGCGACGCGGGGGAAGTGCTTTCTGGTATCGCAGACGCCTGCAGCAGGACCGGCAGCAGGGCCTTCATCCTGGTGGCATTTCTTGTCTACCCGGGGATGTAGCCCTCAGTGACAACTTCTGCCTATCGGATGGTGGATGTGACAGTGGGCCAGCCGTCCAAGGGCTTGGGGCGTAATTCACAATGTAGTGGTTCCTTCTGTTTGTCACGGGTCAGGGCAGAACGTACTCTCCTAAGCTTGTTTTCATGGCCAGGTGGTGCAAAGCATCCTTGGGGCAGCTATTCAGCTATCCTGAATTAACGAAGAAGGATGTCAGAAGTACTTTTATATAAGGATCTGTCTGAAGGTCAGAGGGAACCATGGAAACCCATGACAGTGTGTCCCAGGCTCCATCTGCATGCACTTAAGGCATCTGAATGCATCTCATTCAAACCTCTCTGCAGAAGAGAAAACTGAGGCCCAGAGAGACTAAGCAGTTTACCGCATTAGCGCGGAGACGGCTCACTCTGTAACACAAATCGTTTGACTGAGGATCCCATACCCTGCCTGGCTTGGATCTTCGACGTTCTCTGGAAATGTGAAGATAATTATTACTGGGACAAATAGCGAGAAACAACTTCAGGAATGTGGAACAGGGCAGAGGGGATGCAAATCAGTGTGGCTCAGACCTTTGCTTGAAACTGCGGCTTACTGGAACGGGAAGCTCCACGTCTTTGAGTGAAGTCCTTTTGGGGAGAATAATCCTCTCACCCACATGAAAGTCAGGAATTCTTCCACAAGCACTTAAAAACTACTATTGGGGAACTTGAAGAGGCCAGTTACCAAACAGCTCCCTCACTGTTCCCACGGAGAAGCCAGTACTTTAACTTAGAGGAGTTTGTCATGGGTCAGGGCAGAACGTACTTTTATATAAATGAAAAATTGCTCTGTAATGTTGAGTTTTTGGTTAACAATTTTTTCCCCCCTAAATACAAAAGAATATGTAGTGAGAAGGAAAGCCTCGCCTGAACGCTGACCCTCCCTCTTCCGGTTTTCTGTTCTAAAGACAAACTCTGCAACAAAGCTGCTTTCCCACACGAAGTCTGTTTAAGTGTCTATCAACACACGGCTGCCTCTCTTTATACACATGGCGGCTCATCATGCTCACCGTATTGCACCCCGGCTTTCATCGCTTAATGTTTCTTAAAGATACCCATCCACATGTGGATATTTACTTCATTTCTTTTAACCAGACGCAAACTTTAAAAGATTGAGGAAATACAGTCTTCTTTTATTGTCACTGTTCTGTCTCTCTAGCACTTGTCACATGGCCACGTCCTAGGGGACGAGTTTAACACAGAGCACTGGCTGGCCTGCTGCTTTTCGGCCCAGGGATCCTCACGTTCCTGGGCGACTGTCCTATAATGTAATGATCTGTCACATTCTGATTCTCAGGTGACCTTCTCAGTCTGGCTGAGACGAAAGTGTCACTGGGGTCCGGGGAAGCAGCCGGCCTTGCGCTGGCCGTCCTGGCTGCGCTGTCGCTGTCGGGGGACAGCTGCACCCCGGCCACGCGCTCCCCGAGGAGACGTGGGTTTCGCTGGCGCGAGCTGCAGCCACTCTGCGGAATGTCTTCGGTTCTGCAGCGTCAGGAGGAGCCAGGAGGCTGTGCTCCTGGGCCAAAGGAAACAGCTTCGGACTCCAGACCACGACTTGGCGGGGCCATGGGGCCTGCGGGGTCCAGGGGCGGCTCCCCGCAGCCGTCACCCCGAAAACTCTTTCCCACTAAGAGTGAGGAGCACGAGCGACTCAGGACACCTGGTTCACGCTCGAGCACACACCGCAGCCGGGGGAAGTGCACCCCAGCCTCGCTTTGACCCACAAGGGGAGGCGAGAGCCCCCTCCCTTGCAGGGAAGGAAGGAGGCGGCGGCCAGAGTGGAACTCAGACATCTCAAGTCTCAGCAGAGGCCTTGGTCTGCGCTTAGACAAATAATCTCGAGGAGACCCAAATCCCCTGCTCACTGTGAAAACAGACAGTGCCAGAGTGAAACAGAATTAAATTGTTTCTCTTTCATGGCAGTTGAAGTGTAAAAACTGTTCTATTCCGACCTTATGGTTGGAATATCCTGACACCTCATAAATTACGCTGAGGGCTCGGGGCCGGCCGAGGGCCGGGCGGCCGAGGTCCACACAGCAGTCAGCCCGCAGTGGCCCTTCGGGGGGCAGGCCCCGGTCCGTTCGGGGGGCAGGCCCCGGTCCGTTCGGATGCGCGGGAATGAGGTTCCTCAAAGTCACTTTTTCGGAGCTAGGACCAGCATTCCCCCCTTTTCGTTTTCAGAGTTTGCACAGCCACAGGGCCTGCTTATTACGGAGGGGGAGGCAGGAGAGGCGCAGTGACAACTCCCGAGTCTCGGGGAAGCTCTGTGGTGGGTTTATCTTAGTAGAAAAAGGGGGAAAGAGGAAGGAGGGAGAGGAGGAAGCGAGAGAGACACAAAAGAGAGAGAGGGGGGCAAATGAATCACGGGGAAGGAGAAGGAAGGAGGGAAGAGGAAATGTGGGCGAGAGAAAGACATGGGCTGGCCCTTCAGACGGGGCCTTCTCCTCCCCTCCGCACACCCATCTGGTCGCAGGGACCCTGATGGAGTGGAAGCCTGTGCTGCCTGCCCCCTGTGGAGCGGCCTTTAGCGCCTACATCCATCTGTGCCCCACACACAGTAGGTGCTCTGTAAATGTTTGCTGAGCGGAAAGATCCACAGATGGGTCCCCAGAGAGGAAAGCAGATTTATTTTGGGAAACTCCAAGTATGTAGAGCAAAGTCCTTTGGAGCAAACACTATTGCTTTAGCCCGAATCGCCATAAGGTTGAAAGACTCTGGGTCTGTGTGGGTGTGTCTGGACGTATTGTGTGTGGGAGCGTGGGTGGGTGGTCTAGACCAGTGGGTAATAAGTGACAGGAGGGCCCTTGAAAATATAAAGAGCTCCATAACTACTGTAAAAATAAAACTGGGAACAGCATGCCCAGACCTCCAGCCATGCAGTGACCAAACCTGACCTTGGCAGAGATGAATAATATCGTAGAGATGAATTCAAGAATTATTAGTCAGTGTTTTTGGTCTCTATGGGCTTTTTTTTTTTTTTTTTTTTTTTAAGAACTGCTGGGTGGGTTTTTGGCAAAGCAAATGACTGCGACAGCCTGCAGGATTCCACAGCCCTTCCAAGTTCTTTCTAGACTCTGCTATATTGAAGTTTATTTTTTAATTTCTGGTTCTTTTTTTTTTTTTTCTAATCAGATGTCTTTTCTGGTTTCCTATTTGGATAAAAAAAAAATACGAATTCTCATTTGCCTCTGCTTTTAATTCCTCCATTTCTTGGAAATTATGTCTTAGGCCTTCCTCACACGGACCATCCTCCTCCGGATTTCTCTGGCCTGGGAAGGAGGACAGAAGACCGCGGGGAGCAGGTAGTTAAAACCCTGTTTTATACCAGGCTTCAGAATAAGTCAAAGTATACTTTCCCCCTATTTCCTTTCTATGTCTTTTTCAGGTTTACCTAATTGTTTCCCAACTTATCAGCCTAATCCTCGATTCCACATGACCATCTCACTCTTGTAATCGCTGTGCACATCTGTTTGTATTTATGTCGATTTTACGTATTTGATTTCCCTCCCATTAGACCTTAATCTCCCTGAGGACAGGAGTCACTGTAATCTTTATTTTGTATCCCCAAGTGTCCGGGCTGGCTCTGCAAAGCCGACGTGTGGTCCGCAGACGGAGTGCACGTCCTCACCTCTGAGGACTGCTTCACTGCTCGGCTGGCCTGTGCCACTGACTTCTTCCATCCCTTTCCTCGTCAGTGCAGGCGCAAAAAAATGCTGATGTCACGTACATGCGGACACAATTAGGAAAAATTAGAATTCTAAGAGTGTATAATACATTTCGAAGTCAAGAGTAAATTACTCATGAATTTTATATGGCTTCGTAGGTAGCAAGATGGAATTTAAACTGAAGGTATAAGTTTCTGACCATAAGCAATTATCCATCTTTTAATGAAATATAAACTTTCTATCCAGTTGCTAAATGTTTTTACGCATGTTTCTCTCTAGTTCTCCCTGGGGCACTCTAGTGGACCCTTTACCATCAGGCCTCCTGAGTTCTGAGTCGGGCCCACAGTCCAGGGAACCACACATGGGCAATCAACTGAATAAATCTGCCCATTTCTGAATGAGGTTCTGTGTCCTCTGGCCCCATTTCACCCAACCACTGATGTTCTTCTGTGTTAAAACCAACGCAGTCTGAGCGTAGTTCTCTCAAGAGCCTCCCCTTATCCCGCTGTCTACGTGGAAAACCCTATGGAACGAATTTGGCAATTAATTGCTATGATATTATACTTTGGATATATGCACTCCTCATTTTCTCTTAGTTTATAAAATGTTCATCTTAGTGTTTCAAATGCATTCCTCCACCCATTCATCTGGGGAAAAGATGATCATTTATTGCTTAAGAAATTCAATGAGAAAGATAGGAAACAGCTTCTAACGTCCGAAAGAGATTTTGAACGAAACGATACATTGGGGAGCCAACACGCAGTACTAAGAAAGTGCCCTCCACACCCTTCCCTTGCTCCCTTTACTATACGAACTACTTGGCCTGAAGGGCTTGTGCTCTGTGGCTCCCCCAGCCTACAGAAGTAGCTCTTCTGCTAAGATATTTAGGCAGCTCTGTGGCAGCAGAAGGCTAAAATGACGAGCAGTAAAAGGACAAGGGGGAGAGAGAGGACAGCCATGAAGCAGGCAGACATCCCCCTCCTGTTCACCAGGAGGCAAGTTGAAGGGAACTCCAAGGGACGGGTGGGGCTAGGGGAGGGGAGCACCTGAGCAGCTGACTTAAACCAGGCTGGGTCACAGTCCCACCAATGTGATAATGCGACAGAAAAAGGCTTTGCGGTGACCTTTGTCCTAAGCCATGCTTGGTCCCATGTGCACAGACAGATTTCAGAAGGAGCCAAGAATACACCTTGGGAACTTGGGGAGGGTGTGCGGCGTCACTATCTTGGGGGCAGGGGGAATGGTTCTGCAGCAAGAGTTGCAAGGCAGGTTTCTCAAACTGGGGCCCAATGACTGTCGCAGCCAGACCTCAGGGGGCCTCTAACACCAACAGGAGTGGAGGTGAAGCAGAGGCAGCCCATTACTGAGGCCTCCCAAGCTCAAGCTAAGACCCACTCGAGGGCAAGTCACACGGGCCGCAGACCTCAGCTGTTGAAAACCCGTTGGGTACCTGGCATCCACATTGACGAGGATGGCATCCCAGAGACAGGAGGAGGGGGCAATGCTCTCGAGGACCCTGCTCTTCCCTTATGGACCTTGAGGTCCCACAAGTCCCCTTACTCCTCCTCTTCCCCGTTCATGCGTTCAAACATCCTGTGTTTAAGCAGGGGGAAGAAAGGCTTTCAAAGAGATTGGGACTTTTTAACCAAAGATGTTAAACACTTCTTAGCTTGTTTAACTTGTTGGATCAAACTAAATTTGAAGTTTGATTAGAATTTTAGTGTATTTTTCTCACCTATACTTAGGAAAAGACCAGATTGTTTACCAATGAGATACAAAACTATAGTTCTCGACTTTTTTCATTTACAATGTGTGAATTAAATTTTGTGACTCCCACCACACAATGACTGACAAATGACTGAATAATTTGTCTTTTAAGGGATATAAATACTTCAAAAGGTGATTCTAAAAGATCTGACTTGTCAATTGAAGGACTTTAATTTTAAAGTTTAGAACAGGAATTGGCAAAATACAGCCCAAGGCCAAATCCGACGCACTTTTCATTTAAATAAAGTTTTATCGGAACACAGCCACACTCATGCGTTTACATATGCTCTGTGGCAACTTTCATGTGATCACAGCAGAGCCGAGGATTTGCAGCAGAGCCCACATGGCCTGCAAAGCCAAAAGGGTTTACTGTCTGGCGTTTTACAGAAAGTTTGCTGACCCCTGGTATAGAATAACATGGTTTTATTGAGCACCTTGTCCAGCCCCCTTTTTAGACAGATGAAGCCACTGAGATCCTGCGAGGTGAACTGACATGTCCAAGATCACACAAAAAGTCAGGGGAGGGGTCGGGATAACAAACTCTGAATTTTAGGCACAGCGAAAAGAGTGGGGAACTCTTTACAGAAGCGGGTTCTTTCAAACAGCTTCGTCTTAAATAACAACTCAGAGTTAATGATTATTATGAACTAAACTTACTAACAAACTCTAGAGAAAAATAAAAATCATCTATTAAAATCCCTTTCATCCTGTGAAACCGTCTGGGTTTGATGAAAATGGAAAGACGCAGTTCCGTCAGAGTGCCACGACGCAACTGAGACCTGCATTTTGAGTCATCGAGATGTTCTCATTACGCATCAGAGACGCGAGCCCCCATGTGTCACGTTGCATAGTCTAGGGATTTGGAAAATAACTCTAAGAACCTGGTGGCTGGACCCATAACGGAACTCCTCTGACCTGTCCTACGAGGTTGTCAGACACACGGCTGCTCACCCCAGCGCTGCTTCCCAGCCGCGTGCAGGAACGCCCACTGAGGAAGAGAGCGTAGACGAGTCACCAAGTTGCTGCCACTCTCCTTCCTCAGAAGAGTCCCCTGCATCCGCTCTCCCATTTCGTGCCCCAACCTCTCGTTCACTGCCACCTCCTGCAGCTAGGAGCTGGTCCTGCCACTCCATCACCAGAGGGAGGGTTTTCAGCCCTCGCCTCACTTCACTCTGCGACATCTGACACGTGTGCCCACACCTTTTGCGTGATGTCCCATCCTCCTGTGGCTTATGCTCTGCGCATGTAACTCTTCTGACTCGTTACTTCCCCATAAGCTCATCTGTCTGTCATCTGTCCACCACCCTCAAATGCGAACTTCTGGTTCCCAATCTCTATCCCTTCTTTGTACTCCTGTATATATTCACCTGAGAAATCTTATTTATGCTCATGAATTCACTTGCTAGCTAACTGGTCATGGCTTTGTTAGCTATATCTGTTCCCAGCCCACGTCTCTCTTCTAAACGAAGAGTTCATGTCCATCTGTCCACAGGGCACCCTCAGGCTGACTTTCTGAAACTCAGAAGTCCAAAGCTAAAATCATAATCCTTCTCCTAAACCTGATACCTTCTCTGATATTCTAACCTTACCACGCCATCTTCTCAAAGCCCTTCAGTGGTTTCATGGAGCCACAGAGACTAAAGTTCCTAAATGCCACTAAGCCCTCCATGCCCTGGCTCTAGCTTCCCTCCTCTCTTACTTGGCTTCGCCTCGCCCCGCCCTTGTGGTTCCTTGCTTTCTCCTCCCCGTGTTATTTTTCCGTTCCTTTGCTTCACATTGGAATCGCTTTCCCTTTGTCAATTCAGTGAGCATCTACTCAGCTTCCGAGAGTCCATTCGTGCATACTGCCTACTCTGCAACCATCCAACAAGACATCGGGCGCTAGAAGGGGCTGGAATCCATCAGCCTGATGGAGCGACTTTGTGGTGACAACCTGCTCCTTGCTGGACCAAACTTTAACTGGCTGCAGTCTGCCGTGGAATTTTCCAGTTCCCCCACCCATCTGGGATTATCTTACTAGACTCCTTTTAATAGCTATGGGACCAAGTGAGTCATAACTCTTGCAGCAATTTAGTCAGAGTGCTGTCAGTGAAAATTCTCCTAGAGAAAACCATGCAATAACTAGAATTAGGATAAGCTTGCTAGGGGCGGAGTACAGCACTTTATATTCAGCATTTAGTACATTACAAAGAGACAACACAATGAGGTTAAAGAACATGGAGTCCAGAGTCAGGGTGTCTTGTCTGCGTTTGAATTCTGGCTCAGTATTTACTAGCTTTGTGACTCTGGGCAAGTTTCATAGCCTCGGTGCTCAGGTTCCTCACCTGTAAAATGGAGATGGTAATAACAGTAACCTCTGGACAGGACTGTGGTGAGGGGCACATTTATGTGTGTGTCTACACACACCAACGCAGGCTACTTAGAACAATGCTCGGGACTCAGTGTTAGCTGTTACTATTTTGAGCTTGTTTAGATGAATTAGGAGAAACCAAAGTTCAGTAGCCATGAGAAAGATCATTTTCGACTGCAGGATTGAGTAGCCTTCCTCTTCTACACCAGCTAAAACAAGCATAAAACTCTCGACGCTCCAATTAAACTGTACACTGAATTACAAGTTTATATACCTTATGTTTGTTTAGCCCGTTATACTAGGCAAATAACTTTCACTTACTTTTATATTAGGCAGCAGTAAAAACAGGGAAAGAATGAGCAGGCTTTTGAACATGCAATTCTTTATTTTATGTGCAAAGGCTTTGAGGAATGTCTCCTTAAATAGTTTGAGCAAGCAATTACAGAAACTTCAAACACCAGCACACCCTGTGAACATGAGCCACTGTGCACCTACCCCAGCCTATGTGATCTCTACGGTACCTGATTCTCACGACAACCGAACCCCAAGAAGTAGGACGTGTAGCTATTATTGTCCTAATTTTATACAGAAAACAATACAAAAATAACATGAGTCCCATGTTTTCTGATTCCCTGTATGCTGATCAAGGAACATAATGGTACAGAAGAAACAAAGGAGATCCAGGAAGATAACGAAGTAAAAGGCAGTTCAACAAAGAAAATAGACCTATTGTATATCTGCCTGCTGTTCGTCAGTCAATGTTTGTTGCACGGGCTATTGCATCTGCCTGCTTCTCTCCATTCCCGATATCACCAGCCAGCCTGCTCCATGTTACCCTGATCTTGCCAGAGAGCTATAGTAATCCATTCAAATGCCTTCAATAGATCTCCATTAGTCTTGAGAGAAAACTAAAATTCACTAACAAAGATTACAAGACCCTATACCATCTGGCTCCACCTGCTTATGGTAGAGATTGTAAGCTGTTAACACCCATTTCTCTTCCACCTGTGACATAGATGTATTACATTTCCCAAACTCCCTTGCTGTTGGGGGTGACCATGTGACTGAGTTTAGCTAATGGAATGTGAGCAAAAGTGGCATTGTGCTACTTTTAAGCCTGACTCATAAAACCTCTGATGTACATTACAAATGACCCTACCTGATGACTTTCATGATGACTTTGAAGTTATGTGAGAGGGAATTAAACATTTATTCTTTAGAGCTCTGATACGTTTGAGCCCACTGTGATTACGTCACATTTGCGGCCTCGCCTGCCCACAGCATGCCCGTGCCTCCCCTCTCCGCATCAGGTGAGTGGCCTTTCGTCCCGCATTCTCGTCAGGCTCCTTCTCTCACGTGCTACTGATCTTTCCACTAACACCTTCCGCTAAATCCTGCTTCCTCAGATCTTACTCACTCAGATATTACTATTTCACGGAAGCCCTTTCTGAACTCAAGTGCCCTCGTACAGGATTTTCTCTCCATGCACTTTTCCTTCAAAGATCTTGTGTGACCGTAGCTTTATAGTTCTGTGCTTTTTAATTACTTTACGTCCCTTCCCTAGATGTAAATCCCTTGAGGACAGGGAAAGTGTCTGCTTTCATTCATGCACTGTCTACAGAGTATCTTGATATAAAGACAATAACTTTTGTTGAATGAACAAATCAGATTAATTTATACCATTAAAAAATTAAACATTTAAAAGTACCATTTACAGCTACAAGTTATGGTGCAAAAGTATTTTTTCTCAATATGAAATGTCATTTTGCTTCTTTTTTATTGATTAGAAGTAAAGCTTTTAGCTTTCATGCTAGCTGTGGGCATGTCATATACATGGTCTTTATGTTGAGGTATGTTCCCTCCATACCCACTTTGTTGAAAGCTTCTTATTTTTTATCATAAGTGAATGTTGAATTTTGGCAGGTGCTTTTTCTGCATCTACTGATATAATCATACACCCTGCTTTTACCCTATTTTATTAATGTGGTGCATCACACTGATTTTTGGATGTTGAACCATCCTTGCATCCCTGGGATGAATCCACTTGGTCAGGATACAGGAGCCTTTCGATGTATCGTTGAATTCAATTTGCTAGTAACTTGTCGAGGGTGTGTGCACTATGTCTTGGCCCACATTCCCATAGCTTCTAGATGTGTAACAAACCTGAAGCCTGATCCTCAGGCTGAAACTCCAGAATATAAATAAATAGGCCCTTTTCACAGGAAGATGGAGATGGGCAGTGTTTCAGCCTGTCTGTGCAGTGCCCTGGGGGTGGCAGCCTGTCCAGAACTACCTTTCCCATTAGTTTAGTCCCATGGGGTCCAGAAACACTAGATCCTCTGGCCACCAGAGCCAGGCAGTCAGGTGGCATTCCTGGGTGGCTATGTGCACCAGCTTTAGTGGAGCCACGAGAGTCTGTGGGATCTGGGCACACTCGCAGGCTTTGGCAGGGCTGCAGGGGTGTGTGCGGGGTGGAGCATGCCCTCGGGTGCTGGCAAGGCAGAGGGAGAATGCAACAATGGCCCCACCAGTGCCTCTATGCCCAGAGAGTCCCCGTAAGCGCCCTGCCCCTCCTGCAGGTGTTTTAAGATTAGTAGAGGAATCTCCTCACATGTGGTCTAGGCGCTTTTCAACTGCTCCTTCTGAGCTGGGCCTTGGGGTGAGTAAACCTGCGCATGAGCCCTTAAGGGTGGAATCGCATTTCCCAGCAGCTCTTCTGGCCTCCTGGATATGAGCCCTGTTGTTGTCAAAGCCAGGCGTTTTGAGGCCTCTCTGGTGCTGGTCCCCAGGGTTGGGGGTGCATGAACTCCCTATTTGTGAGACCCTTCCCAGTTGTGGGTTGCCTTGCTGAGATGGGGTTTCTGGCGAGACCACATCTCTGCCTCTCCTACCCATCTTGATGTGGCCCTTTTATCCTTTGTTGGGAGGACTGGTTCAGCTGGTGTTCAGGTCTTTTTCAGAGGGGATTGTTCCATAGGTAGCTGTAGTTTTCACATGTCTGTGGGAGGAGGTGAGTTTAGAATCTTCCTGCGCCACCATCCGGAACCCACCTCCTGCCCTTTGTTTTTAAGTGTTTTTAATACTTGCTGAAACTAATTGTTAACAATAATTTGAAAAGACATATGCACCCCTATGTTCACTGCAGCACTATTTACAATGGCCAAGATATAAAAGGAACCTAGGTGTCCACTGATAGATGAGTGGATAAAGATGATGCGGTATACACACGCGTACGCACACTCACACACACACACAATGGAATATTATGCAGCAATAAAAAAAAAGAATAAAATTTCGCCATGTGCAATAACATGGATGGACCTAGAGGGCATTATGCCAAGTGAAATAAGTCAGAGAAAGACAAACACCACATGGTTTCACTTATACATGGAATCTAAAACAAAACAAAACAAAACAAAACAAAAGCAGACTCATAGAAACCAGACTCATAGAGACCAGAGGGATGGTTACCAGACGGGAGGTCGGGCAGGTGAAAATGTTGGAGGGAAATCTAGTCAATAACACTGTGATTAGTGACAGATGATTACTAGAATTAGTGGGGTGGTCACATTGTAAAGAATAAAAATGTACATCTGAAACTAATATAACTAATATGATATTGTATACCAACTATACTCATAATAAATAAAAATAATTGCTGACATGTTTTAATACCATAATCTCCAAAGGACACACAGCTGAATGTAGCAGCCCCTGCGAGCCAGGCCCACACCCAGTGGTCCTGGTTTAGCATATTTGCCTTCAGCATCTCACTGTCCCTGGAATTTGCTAACCACAAACAATTTCTGGATTGTTTCTTACTAAAAAACCTTCTGGTTGGGAAAAAAAATACTAGAAAATAAAATATCCAAGGAATAAGTTATATTCTTCATATAACTGTGTGTGGTAAAGAAAAATAAGCCTAGGTTTGATAAAAACAAATCTCGGGACTTGATTTCTAGTTAGGGTTGCCGCATATATCAGTATGTCCCATGCTTATTTGGGGCATACTTATTCTAAAAATTATTTCTTCTTTATCTGAAATTCAAAATTAGATGGGTAGCCTATATTTTTATTTGCTGAATCTAGCAGCCCTATGTTTGGCTGTGACACTTGCCAGATCCTTTATCTTAGACAGGAGTTTCACCTTGAGTAGGTTAAAGTAGATAAAATATTTGAAATGCTTAGCATCATGTCAGGCACTAGATGCTGCCCCTTAATGCTCAAAAGACATTATTTTCATTATTAATATATGCAATAATAAGAGCTACTATTTGTTGCAATATGGTTCCATTCCTTGTGATAATAAGAGCTGCCATTTTCTGTGTCCTCCTACGTGCGCAGTATTGTTTTAAGCCCTTTATGTGTACTTTGCATTCATTCCTTCAGTGACCCACGAGAAAGGCACAGCATGATCTCACTTTACAGACGAGATGCAGAGAGTCTGGGTCACCACCACTCTACCGTGGCAGAGACCTGTCGGATCCGGCAGACTCCAGGGCCTGCTCTCTTCACCACCACACGACAATGTCTGCACACTGCAAATGAGGCTGGGCCCGTTTACGGATGGGTGCTGTTTCAGATTTAGGAGGACTGTTTTCCCTTAGCCCCTCTGTGACCCTGGGAATGGGTTCTGCTGCCCACCTGGTAAATCACCCATCCATTTTGCGCCCAGAGCCAAGTTTATAGAAATCTAAATACACTTTACTAGATTTACATGTTAACACGAAAAGAGAAAAAGTCCCCCCGTTTGCCTTTTACTTGGGGCAACCCTTTGGTTTTATAGGCTTGTTTGAGTAAGTAATTATTCTGGTAATGCCAAGGCCGCCTTTACTGAGCTGTCAATGCACCTGGACAGCTCGGGACGACGAGCGGGCCCGGTCCGCCCGGCCCGGCGGGCCAGCGCTTCGGCTGGATGCGAGGTGCTCGCCCACCCCTGCAGGTTTCTCTTCTTCTGGAAACCTCCTATGGACCCATGTGAAGGGGGGAAAGAGGATCAGATAATTGGGATCTTTAAGATGGTTATTATGAAAAATGTTCTGGAACCAATTCAAATACCAATCAGAAACCACATTGTTCAACTAAATCACTTTCAGATGCCACATGAGATACAAAATGAAATTATTTCCAGTTTAAAAATATAATGTTCCTTTAAAAAAAACACAGTATTTTATTTTATTATTTGAAAAAAATCCGCCTTGGCTGGAATTCAAACCCGTCACAGATGATGTACAGACAGGCTTTGTGCAGGTCCCTTTGGATCCGGAGCCTACAGACCTCGCTATAATGTATTTAAAAGTTCCTTAAAATGGATGTGACGGCTGTTTTCTTTGTGTATTACAGAAATATACAGAGTTCAGAGGCTCCATGGCTACACTTTGGGCATGTATGTCGTTAAAGGAATGAAAAAAAGATGATGGCCAAATGCTGTATTAAAATCCCATTAGAAATGCTGGGAGGAATTTATGATCCCAATCTCTTTTATCTGACAGGCGTCAGTTTGGTGAAACAGTTTTCCTCATTGCCATTTCTCCCTCTCCTTTCCTCTCCCTTCTTTCTTTCCTTCCTTCCTTCCTTCCTTCCTTCCTTCCTTCCTTCCTTCCTTCCTTCTCCCTCCCTCCCCTTCCTCCCCTTCTTCCCCTTCCTTCCTTCCTTCCTCCCTTCCCTCCCTCCCTCTTCCCTTCCCCGCCTCTCTTATTTCTTCCAGGTCCCCACTTGGCCACAGATGTTTGGGTGTCACCTTTAGCACTAGAAAGGGCAGTGTTATCAGGTTTCTGTCCCCTGCCTCAGATCTTCAAGGGGAGGTCATGCCCCCTTTTCCCAGGTAGACCCTCCTCCCTGTCTGAGGACTCACTGCACTTGGGAGTGTCCCTCTGAGCCACCAGCACCGCGATGAGGAGCAAGGGGCTTAGCGCACCACATGACCTCAGGAGTGATGTTTGTTATGGCAGGTCCCACACGAGCCATCAGACTCTGAGCATGAATTTTGACGGACTCAGAACCACTTCTCCAGCCTGTGTGCCAGAGGACACTGGCTTTCAAGCAAATCTTCCACAAACTGACAAAGAATGCGTTTGCCCTGTCAAGAGAGGGGAGGGTTTTTGCCCCTCTTCAGATCTGCAGAGCATGCTGTCGCCCTCTGTGGAACAAGAGGGAAACGTCAGTCCATTGCCTCACGGAGTACAGAGTTACCTGTGGACTGACATGGAAGTCTCAGCTCACAGCGAGCTCCACAGGTTTGACAGAAGAGCAGTAGGAATAGGGAGGTCAGGTTCTGGTCCAGCTTTGCCATTTACAAGCCACGTGGCCATGGGCAGTTGTTCTCTGTCTCCAGGTTCTATCTACTTATCTGTAAAAGGAAGCTGGCTCTGAAATTCTCTGATTTTGTGAAACTAACCCAAAGGGAGGCAGAGGGGAGATAAATATTACTATGAAATATTGTAACCAAAGACACACAACAGTTTTTTTTTTCAGAGTTTAGCAGCGAGAGGTGGATTAATAAATCCATACTTCAGGAAACTCGGAGTCACTGATTCACATAAATTCACTTATCTCACGTCTCATTCATCTGTCTCCCAGCCTAAAAGCTCCCTGAGGACGGTGACGGTGCCACTCATCCGTTTCCTCACTCTGGGCCCGTTCGTTGGGAGTGGAAGAAAAGGTGTAAAAGTTAGCTAATACTCATAGTCAGAAAATGGAGGAGAAATCCGCAAGATAAGAAGAAAATCTCTCTTTTCAAACAAACAAGCGCATATGGTCACAGAACTTCAGGCAGGAGCACACCCGAGGAAGAGCAAGGGCTGAACCCCAGGGCAGGCAAAGAGCGAGGCGGGTCAGAGCTCTTCTGCTGGGGGGCGTCGGGCCAGTCTGCACAGGGAGCAGCTGCTCGAGTGCCGCTTTGCCTTCCAGCCTTTATCCGAGGAAGGTGAAGCTCTTTACTCGCCTGTGATCTCCAGAAAGTAGGAAGACGGCACTGTCATTTAAGGTTGAATAAACAGAATTTTGAAGAAGTTAATTTTTATTAAATGCTCAGTTAAGTAAATGAACATGCCACCGTAGGCTTACTTCTTACTACATCCTTGAATCAAACGCAAGAAAGAATTTGAACTCTTTTGGTAGTAAAGAATTACTCGCAAAAATAGCAAAAGATTAGACTCAGTACTTGGCAAGAAACGGAAAATGTGAACATTTGATGACATTATGTTCGAATGACTGTCTCAGCGGAGTGTTCTGAACCTACAAGAAGGACTGGCTGACATGAAACTCACACGATGGGACTTAATGCTAACTTCAAATTACACGCCCAGAGAAAGAAAATGGTCTGAGCCAAGAGCAGTGAGATAACTTAATGTCACTTTTAAAGAATAATAAAATGCATTCTGGGAAAAAAAAATTGGAAATGCTCAAAGAGTAAGAAAATCATGAGCTAGAAAGAGCATGGATTGCTGCAAGAAAAATTAGATTTTTTTTTGAGAAGAAATTTATAACATCAGAGAAAAGGAAAATGATATTATTTATTAGAGTTTTTATAGACTACTTGGTTAGGAATTGCAAAATTATATTTTTAATTTGTTTTGAGAGTTAGTTTCAACTGGCATAGATTATGTTCCAAAGGCTGCTTGTAGAAGAACAATAAAAGGAAAAAAGTCAAGGCATTAGAGTTTGGAAACAATATTAATTTGCATCTCTTATAAATATTTTTTATTCCTTCTCTAGAAGTAAAAGAAAGTAGAGCATTACTGAAATTGGCACTTAAAGTGAGAGTGTTGGTGAGCACTAAAAAACTACAGAATTAAGAGACACAATTATTCTCTCCTTTCTCTATGTTCTGTGTAAGGTCCAAGAAAAAAAGATACTCATTCATTTATTCATTAAACATTTATTTGTCCATGATCACACAGCTCCTATAATAAATGCAGCAGGAACATGAATAAAATAACCGCTCGTTACTTATTTTTCTGCACCTTAATTTCCTTATCTATAAAATGGAGACTGTAATAGTTCATTCTGAGGGGTACTGTGAACATTAAATATGATCATTTTGTAAGAAAGCATAATGCTTGACAGATGGTGATGACATCAGTAAGAAACACCCAGCACTTACTGTGTGCTAGGGACCCCAGTGTTTTGGATACGTTAACGCATTCGATACTCAGACGACCTTGGCTGACTGCAGTGAAGGCAGACGCTGTAATCCCATTTTGTGGATGAAGAAACTACACTTTAAAGACTTCAAGTACTGAGCTCATAAGTACTGTAGCTGGGATGCAAACCCAGACATTCTGGCTGCATTGCTCGTACGTACCTAACAGCTATTATCATTATTATTACAACTACTGCACTGAGCTGAAATTGCAGCAATGGGAATTTAAATTTAGACGTCGGGTTCTTGACTATAGAGATTACAAAGAAATGGAATGGGAATTTTTGACATGTGAAAATCCCTGGAGAGTTTTAGGCACATCCGGGCTGTCAGCTAAGGTCCTACCGCCCTTTGCAGACTTGGATCAACTTGGTCTAAAATTCCAATTTGGCACCTAGGCAACTTCAGGGCCATCTCTACGATTTCTGTGAATTCTAATGGCCTTCCTGATTCCTTCCTCACGGTTTTCTCGAGCTCACATTTATACATCCTGCACAATCCAAACACAAAAGTCCATTTTCCCCAAATACGCCTTAGTTCACAAGTTTCACTGAAGATGAGAGGTTATGGGAGAGGTCACATCACATGCCAGGCACTAACTTCCTGCTTCACCGGCAGCCCTCCCCGTCGTGCACACCAGCAAACGTCCTTCGCAAGATGCCATCTCCAACTGCCTAGCACATGGAGGGACGAGGACTCCCGCCGTACCGTGTCAGGAATCGTCAAAGCTAATATAAACCAACCCTCCAGGCAAAGTCCTCTTGGAAATGCAAAAGGCCAAAATTAAAAACAATCCTATTACATTAAAATTTAGAAATGTTTCTAAAACATCATTTGTACGGTCATGGCAAAAAGATTTCTTGCTGACGGATTCCCTCTGGGCCAATGGGAAGCCCTGGCAGAAGACGGGACAGAGGACGGAGCACAAGATCAGGGTGCTTACAACCTCAGCTCTCTCCCTCGCGTCATCTGAAGCTGGCCTGTTGCTCAACCAAAGGCTCTTCTTGAGGCGGCTTTCCGAACATGGCCGTCGCCCTCCTCTCCAGTACCCAACCCTCTGCCCATCCTGGGGATCTGGGAAGAGCATCGGCTTTGCTGTCCTAGCCGCAGGTCCCCGCCATACACCACACAATCCCCTTCCATCCCCCCTATACCATGTGTTAATGGGCTGAACTGTGTCCCCCAAAAAGCTGTCGAAGCCCTAACCTTTGGTGTCTACGAAAGTGACCTTATTTGGAAATAGGATCTTTGCAAAGGATCAAGGTAACATGAGGTCATTAGAGTGGACCTAATCCAATATGGCTACGTTCTTAGGAGGAGGAGGAATTTGGACACAGCGACAGGCTCACGGGGAGAACACCGTGTGAAAATGAAGGTAGAGATGGGGGCGATGCATGTACAAGCCGAGGGATGCCAAAGATTGCCAGCAAACCACCAGAAGCTTGGAGAGAGGCACAGAACAGACCCTCCTTCACAGGCCTCAGAAGGCACCAACCCCGCCAACACCTTGATTTTGGACTTCTGGCCTCTAGAACTGTAAGGCAATAAACGTCTCCTGTTTAAACCACCGAGTTTGGTGTACAGTAGCCCTAGGAAACTAATACATCATGTAAATAACCTGTTGCTTAAAAATTCCTGTAGTTTTCTTAATCTGAGTACACCAGCTGATAACTATTGGGGCCCTGACTGATAAAAATGCCACTGTATAAGAATAAGTTATTGGGATAATGTCTGGCTAGAAGACCTGGGGCAGGTACACCCGGTTAAGAGCTAGCTGTAAGCTCGTCTGGAAATCTCTCATGTAACACAGCGCACGACATCAGAGTGGAAGCCAACATTTGTATGACACATTTGTGGAGCAAAGTAAATTAGTGCGTTCCTTTTTAGCTATGTAGCGATTAAGCTCCATCTCCAAGTATGCACTGGCTCTTGACATTTAGTGCAAACAAAAAATCTGTGACACGCTAAGAGGAAACATAAAACAGGGCAAAGGGATACGGGGTGTGGGCTCTCAGATGAGGCGACACCGAACGGAGAGGCAAGCGGAGTAAAGGAGTGAGCCATGTGGGCATCTACGAGAAAGTGTGTGGGCAGAGGGGACAGTCGCGCCAAAGGACTCAGGACTGGATTGTGCTTGGTGTGCACAGGGTCGGTGGAAGCCAACACGACCGAGGCTGAAGAGGTACCAGGGAGCTCAGAGAAGTTACCTCAGCTTCCTTTCCCATGCGACTGGGATAGTTTAACTTTCTCTACTGGATTTCACAAGTACTTAACATGTAAGGACAGTGTTTGCGAAGCGACCAATAAGAAAGTTTCTCACGTAATAAGTATTTATGGAACCAATGTGGGGTGGGGGAGGGTCACAGAGTGTTTCCACATTTTCTGCAGACCCCCTTTCCACCCTTGTGATAGCCCCAGCAACAATTCACGTTATTCAAAAAGACTAAGAAAGATTTTAAGTCACAGCTTGATTTCTAATCAAGTGAATTTTCTTGGCTCTGTTAGAGGTGATTTTCGTTAGCCCCAAATTAGTTTCCGGCCTTTTTGTTTATTCCATTTTGATTTGTGTGGCCATGAATCCTTTCCTTAACCTTCCCCTATTTCTCCGGATCCATGTTTTGGCTTGGGCAGTCCTAACCTCTATAACAAAAAGAACTCACAGATTTTTCAGGAAGTTCTTTGCTTACAGAAAGTAATAAAAGTATTAATTTCCTTTTCAGATTATTTAAATGGACCATAAAACAGCCTCATTTACTAAGCATACTTTCCTTGTGTCCCAAATAATCAAGAGAGGGCGTATGGTCTGGGGCACTAAAGCGTTTACACATACTGGTGGGCCGAAAGGTTTAATGTGTCTTCCCGGAGAGATTAATTAAAGCCGGGCAAGACTGGCTCAGCGTTATTATTTCATTTTAAGTGCAGCTGGAAAGCAGAGCATGAGCCCTTGTCCAACTCTGCTGGAGAAAAAAACGCATGTTCATCATTCTTTCCTATTAGAGCAATTCTGCAGTCGCTCCTCACACTCGGGCGGCGGAGCTCATGATGGCACTGGGGACAGGAGACAGGCGGGCGGACTCACTGTGCCTGCAGGTGAGGCCAGGCTCAGGGAGCGGGCCAAGTGGGGCTACCAAAGCCCGAGGCCCCCACGACTGCAGGAGCTGAGCAAACACTGAGGATGATTTAGAAAGAGAAAAGAAATCCAAAAAATAACTTCGAAAAATTTGACCAATACTAGAAACATTACAAAATCAAGAAAAAGAGCATTTTCCTTGATTTCCTGACATAGCACTATACTACCTGCTTTCATTTTTGACTGTATACTCTTTGCCTTTTCACATTAAAATGATTTTATGACTTTTCTACAAAGAGAATAGAAAGATATCCCGATCTCTCTTTCAGCATAGTTGTTTGAATTTTTTATTTTTCATAGTTTAGATGGATACAGTTGTAGCTTAATACGCAGACATATTCACTGTTTTTACTACTGCTTCCAGTTAGTGCTCTATAAATACCGGAACTCTGATAATTCTAACATTCTATTTCTTGCAATTCCCATCAAATTAGAAAAAGCAAAGTATCATGTGTTCCTGACTGCACATGCGGCCGTAACTCCTGACAGGAGAGATGTCCAGCCTGACCCAGCACCTGTGAAAAGCAAATCATCGATGAGGAACTCAGAGCGCACACAGCTGAGGACCGGAAGCATTTTCTTTGGACCGGTTGGTTTCTGGCTTCATGCATTTCACATCCCCTTCTCCACGCCTCGTGTGCTGGGACACAGCACACGCTCCCTCTCCCGCGTGACCTATGGCCCTGCGACCTTGTGTAATGGGTGGACAGAGGGCACCAGCACAGTGGGCATGGCCGAGACGCCGTTTCTACACCAGCCTGGCGAGCAATAGCTTTGCCCATTGGAAATGGCTGCGAGACTCAGAATGACAGTCCGCTGAACCCAAACCAAGCCCCCACAACACTGCTTCCCCTTGGCGGGGTCCCCAAAAGCCGCCCCACCGAAAGGGGAGGGTGTGGGAGAGAAAGTCAAAAAGGAAAGAGCCAGTGGTTTTAACAGCTTGGGTTAAAATATCTTCCTTTCATAAATTTTACACAAACCTATGCGTCCTCCCAGGACCCTGGACAGAACCTGTGTAGCTGAACAGCCCCTGGAAGCCTAAGTGTCACTAGTCACCGTGAATCCTCCTCCAGGGTGAAATGTGAGAACAGCATTTTACTCTCACCCTCTCTCTACAAGGGCTGTAGGGAGAGCTAAGTCAGCCCCAAACCGGTTGTCACAGAAACCCAGCAGGTAATGCAGCAACAACGTGCGTTTGAACTGCGCGAGTCCACTTACATGCCGATTTTTTTTCAATAAATACTATAAATGTATTATCTCTTCCTTGTGATTTTCTAAATAACATTTTCTAGCTTACTTTAGTGTAAGAATATAGTATACAATGCATTAACATGCAAAATATGTGTGAATCGAAAGTTATCAGTAAGGCTTCTGATCAACAGTAGGTTATTAGTCGTTAAGTTTGGGGGAGTCAGAGTTATATGTGCATTTTCAATGGCATGAAGTGTCAGCGCCCCTAACCCTCATGTTGTTTAAGGGTCAACTGTACTTACAATTATCTAAAGGAATCAGACATTATCCATAATTTTGTCCCAGCGGTTTATTCAGAAAACTCAATAGATGGCATTTCAAATGTGATTTTTAGTGAGTATTAAATGACTGAGTTAAAATAATGATGGGAAGCATAAAATTAATATGCTTTATATCTATTTAATGATAGAAGTCCTTTCCATGGAGATTGGATAATATACTTTCATGGTTTCAATTTTGATTTTTCCCACTTTTCCTCAGGTTTCATTTTTTTCTTTGCATCCTTTTCTTTCCATATTTTTTCTTCCATCTTTATTGTTCCCTGTTCCCTTCTCAGGCTTTAGGGTTTCTTAGGGATGGTTTTGGTTCAGAAACACATTCTCTTGGTTTTACGTTACTGATACACAGAGAAAATCCTGGGGTAGGGAAGAGCCGCCAGGTGGATTAGGGTACTGAGACCCGGGCACACTTCACTGCAGAGATTAAGCAGTGTCTTAGTCCAGGCTGCTGTAACGAAACCCCGCAGACAGCAAACATCTACTCTCACAGTTCTGGAGACTAAGGAGCCCGAGAGGGTGCGACAGGACTGGTTTCTGTTGAAAACTCTCTTTCTGGCTTTCAAATGGTTTCCTTCATGTCATATCCTCAGGGGGCAGGGAAGAGAGGGATGGAAGGAGAGGGAGGGTGGGAGGGGGAAGAGAGAGATCATCTCTCTTACGTCTCTGCTGATGAGGGCGCTGACGCCATCATAAGGGCTCTGCTCTCCTGACCTAATCACCACCCAGAGACCCCACCTCCAAACACCATTCATTACACTGGGGATTAGGGCTTCAACAAATGAATCTTGGGGAGACACAAACATGCAGTCCATAGCAGATAGCTAGGCAAAGCAGGCACGCATGCACGCACACATGCACACACGGATAATGCACGCATCCTGTCGGCTGCCAGATCTCTTACTGTCAGAGCTGGGTCTAAGTCTCTTCTTCCACGAGCGCCCTTTCTGCTGCTCTCTTTACTAACGTTCTCATTCAGGTCCGTCTGTCCATAATTTAACCCGATCTCATTCAGGCCGGTTCACTGCTCACTAGGAAACACTGGCAGCTCCTCTTGACCTAGTGTAACCCATGGCATCTATTTATCTTTTCTTGCCACTTCAGAAACTAAGCTCCAGTTAGACCAGGAGAGAAACAGCTTACTTTGACCTAAAAACATTTTTTCAGTGCGATCTTCCAGGTGGGAGAAGGAGAGAGAAGAACAGGACGTGACTCCCGTGAGAACAAGGCATGTCACCGTGCCGACCTGGCTGGCTGGCCCCGCTCGGCTGGGCGCGTGTTTCCCTGGGCAGAGCACACCTCCCGCCCAGCAGCGGCTCTGCTGTGCTCGTGCCCTTGGAGGGACAGACGACAGGCCCCTTTGCACAGTCTGAAGTTCCTAACTAAAACGTTTACTCGTAAATGTGTACAGCTTCAAAGGCTATAACTTCTGGCACATTGAAATTGCAATTTTAAAGTGAAACTATTACTTCCCTTTTAAAAGGTTCTATATCAATGTTATATCCACCATCATCTATTTTAAAAGGCATACAAATTCTTAACAATTAGGTCTTTTCATTTTCTTTTCTCTTTGACATTTTATTTCTACTCCACTTCCGCCTCAGGATTTTATACCAATGTAATATATTTTTATATTTAAATATCTTTTATTAATCACTCTTCCATATGCTTATGCTACAAAAATTTTTAAGTTTCCATTCTTTTTTTTTTTTCATAATCTCCATACTTAAGAACTTCATGGCCAAATCTGAATTCCTTTTGCTACAATTTTAGCTCAGTCTAGCAATTGCAATAGAGAAGATCTATCTCCTGTAACCCTAGAGTTCTAAGAGTTAAAATTTTCTTCTGTATTACCATTTACAGGTATTTTTATATGCAAATGATCAAAAACAACACATCAATTATAATTTTCATAATTATTACACATCAAAAGTAAAATTGTGTTGGAACTTTCCTAGTGTGATAGGTGGTGGTTTTACAGTGTTTTATCAAATGAGGTGACACAGATATTTAAAATGATTCCTTTGTCTGATCTCCTCAGGAGGATGCATGGCACTGACAGGGACAGGGGACAAGCGTACCTTTCTTTTGTCAAGTGGGAGACAAGCTATAGCAAAGGAAAGTGGGAAGAAGGGTTATACAAACCTCACCGCAGACACCTACCCAGGCAGATTACTGTAGGAAAGAGTGGAGGTGGAAGCTGAACACCTGGAAGTTGATTTTCTTAAAACTGTGTTTACATATCTACTAAAAAGTTACGTGTAATCCAGAGCGTAAGTATGCCTGTTTGCAAAGCTGCTCCTCGAGGATCTTAAAATAGCCGTGAACATTCTCCCAGAATAGCTAAGAGGTAAAAGTGCGGTGAGAGGCGAGCGCGGGACGCGCGGGGACGCGTGGGGACGGTCACAGACATCTCCTGGAGGCCTTGGTAGTGGGACGAAGCCCAGTGTCAGAGGCTCTTTCTAGATAAATTTAACCCTTAGGAATTCTGATCCAATTATATTGTGACTACAAAAACTTCATTTGATTTCTTTTGATGAATATTTTCTGCTTTTTGGAAAGTAAGTGCCTTTTAAATAAATCTATTTAAATTTACTCAGATAACTGAAGTTATTCATCTCAGCCCCAGGGGCTTCTCTCAATTTACACTCACACAGGAAGCCCTATTAATTATGAAATGTCCTGGATTATCACTTACAAATGAGAGGAAAAAATGCAGAGGACCTCTCAGGCAAAATGCACTCGGTTGCTTTATATTGACAAATGTCACTCAAATTACTCTTGGAATCGGTTCATGATTTACTTCAAATGCCTTAAATAGATGAAAATTCTCAATAATCCTATTTATTTCAATTTATATATTTCAAACTATTTTTTCAATGTACACATTTATTTATATTTATTATTAATTTCCCATGTAGTAAATAAAATACATAATAAACATAATGTTAGTTACTTATATTTAAGTAAAAATATTTATATTTATTACCATTTTTTCTCTAGAAAGATTTATTGCTATGGAAATCAACAGATGTCTTTTCCAAAAAAGGGTGAAGACCTCACATTTGTAAAGGTAGGTATGAAACATCCTACAGCAATGATAAGGGCTGAGCAATATACACAACTAAGAGTGCTTTCTAAAGAAGACTTTATAAAACAAATAGGAAACAGTGCAAGAAAAAAGTCAAAAAGTCAGTTGTATACACCTCATAACTGTATAAAATTGGCAAGCATAAGCTTATTTACTGATATTAAGCAAAACAGCATGCATAGATCTATTTAAGGCTTTTAATAATAATTAATTGAGTAGGGACTCTAACACCAAGGTAAATTATAAATTTATATTAAATTTAAATTTATAATGTATTGTTTCGTTTATTCATTTTTAATTTATATTCATTCCAATTTAGCAAATAAACCCTACTGTTGAAACAAAGGATCAGATGTTTCCCCACACTGCAGTAAAGTGAAACTAGCAAGACCTTACTGTAAACCGACTATTTGTCTTCAGTTATTTGGCACGAGCTCTCACACATCAGCCCAGCTCTTAACCCCCGCTTGGAGCGCCCAGAAGCAACGTCCCGAAACACGGTGAGAAGAACTGGCCGTGGAGCGCTGCTCGCGGCCCACCCGGGTTTCGGCTGGACAAGAGAGACGCCTTCCACCCTCGGGCCAAGCAGCAGACTCGCCCAAGCCAAGCTGGCAATGTCACCACCTGGCCCAAGGTGGGAAGTGGACGCGGGGAAGGAACGGGAGCGGAAGCAAAGGGGAGGAGAGGAGTGGGAGACAGAGAAGGAAGGGGCGAGGGGGGAAGAGGTGCCCAGAGAAAGAGGGGGCAGGCTGTCATTGGAGAGGACGGGGCGGCGCCACCCCTCATCCCCTGCTAGTGTCACCGTTACCTAGGTCTATTTAGGGAACTTTCCAAAACAGAGTGGCTTTGTGGGTCTGGCTCTCAGAACTTATGCAACCAATTGTTCTGGGAACAGCCTGGAAATTTCACAAGAGAGCTGAGCTCTCAAGAAATTGACAGTTTGACCAAAAGATCAAAGGTTTGGTGCAGTGGGGCTAATTTTCAGAAAGCCTTCCAAATTGAGATTTTCCTCCTTGTTAGGGCAGTTAACACATGTGAAAATGTAATTCAAGGCACTTGTAAGCAGCTTTCTTCTTGGTTCACAGTGTTACGTGAACATCAGTCCTCTCCAAACCCATGAAAACAAAGTAGGCGAGCAGGATGACTGCTCCCAAATCACTGATGGGAGGAGAGAGGAGCACAGAATGATGCAGTGACTTGCCGAAAGGAGAAAGTGGCAGGGCTGGATTACAAGTACGACCGCCTTCGACTGGCCAAGCACATGGCAGCGCGCCGCGTGTGGGCGGGGAGGAAGCGGGACGTGCACTGTGAGGAGCCGGTTATCCATGGCCGGGGGGCGGGGGATGAAATCTGAACAGTTACTGGAGATTCTGAGTGCTCAGAATACGTTTACCGCACCAACAAGATCTAAAAGCCACACATGAGCCCTAGATGAGGGAGGTCTGCAACCCACGAGAGCTAACCCAGGCTGCTGCTCTCTGAAACATAACAAACAGCAACTCTCTTATGGTAATGTTTGTTTAATTAACGGAGAGGATGTAGATAATCCAAACACTGGTTAGCAATCCCTAATGACCAGGAGATGCTTAACACTTATTGGGAAGCTAAAGTCTGAAAGCAAAACCGCGCCTCCCCCAGCATGTCATAAATCACTGCTTGCGCTGCTGCAGGGGGCTCAGAACGGGAGGACGGAAGCCTGAGTCGCACCACGGCTCTGCGGTTCACGGTCCCTGTGGTTCGGATCAGGCCTCACAACCGTACCTGGGACTTACTGGGCCCAGGAGTCAAGGAGCTGACATGTGTTTTCATCATAAACTTACATGAGTTGAAAAGGCATTAAAATATCTACTGATCCCTTTCCTTCACATGTACAAGAATGTTTTAATTGAATATTGTAACTGGAAACGCTCGCGCTCTGCATAGACCATCTGGAGATGTTTTCAACCCTCCGAAGATTCCCAAACGCAGTTCTTTCCTTGGAAGCCCTGCAAGCAGGACCTTGAAGCCTGCAACGCTCCACGGGCCCAGGCTTTCCCGCGTGAAGTCCTTTCGGCCTTGGTCGCCCCATTTAGCTCTCTCTATTGTCCCATTACCCAGACTACAGCCAGACCTTTGTGAATAAAGCCATCTTTGCCAAATTAATGACAACAGAAATTCAACTTATTTACACCTAATTCATCCTGGTGACACACATCTCCTTTCCACCGTAACTTAAGCGGCTTAGACTTGCCACACAAAGCACATTCTGAGGATGACCGGCCAGTGATGGTTGCAGGATTCAGATAAAAGAGCAGGACAGGACAGGCTGGAACGGTCTTCTGCATGTTGCTCTCAGGAACCCAGCACTATCGTCAGCTCCTACTGCAATTACATTAACATAGTTTTTCCAGAAGGAGCGAACACTCAGCCATAGTAAATTTACAAGGGAGGGTTCCAAAAGCGACATGTGTTTCTCCTCACTAACTCCACTAATAATTCCAGTTAGGAACACACTGATTAACCCCAGGACACAGTTTCCAGAAGAGTCTTACTTCTATTATCTTGACTAATTTCTTGAACTCAGAGAAAAAAGGAGAAGTTTATAATTCATTATGGCAAATTATGCGAAGCTAAATCTCTGACAGCCTGTATCTATAAAAAGAAAGGAGACTGACCATTATTACTTTTTTTTTTTTTTTCTGGAAGGACTGCTTCAGCACTGCCTCGTAAACACAGTCCGTTCAAGTGGTGGAAAATGCTAAATGTCTGGCTGAATTTTGCCGGCATGTTAAGGCATTTACTCTAAAAGCATTTAGGAAGAAAACAGTGGCCACAGTTCACGGGAACGCATGCGCATAAGTGTGATACCACACAGTGGTATTACAAAGCCGAGATAAAACGGAGTGAATGAGAGAACAAATCTCCCCAAAGGTAAGTTGTGTCCTGATGTTTGTCTGTCCTGAACCACTGTCTCTACCTTCCTATCCCAGCACTGCTCTGCCAAGGTGCCTCGCCCTCTCAGGCACCTGGTCCCGCCACTTCCTCACCACCGCGGTCACTACAAACGCAAACTGGATCATGCCACTTCTTGCTTATTTAAGACTCGTCAAAATGTTCACTGCATTTTAAATGAAATGCAGATTCCTCTCAGACCTCATTTTTTATTGTGTTTTTCTCAATCATTATTCTCCAACATCACTGACCAACTTCCTGTACCTATAAAACTTACTTGCCTCAGGGCCTTTGCAGTTCTTAGGCCCACTGCCTGGAATTCTTTCTCCTCTAAATGGGACCAGGATATTTCCCCCTGGCAATCAGGGCTCAGTCCTTTCCAGGCATCTCATCAAAAGTTAGCCTGTAGCTGGCTCTCATCACATTACCTGGTTTCGTCATCTTAAGTCTCTCAGTATCTGAATTACCTGCGTCAGCATGCACGATGCCTGTCTCCCCACCAGCATGGAAACCCCAGGACCAGGAACCTGCTTGTCTGGTTCACCGCTGTGCTGGCTACACTTCGGCATAAGTAAAGACCTCGTGCCACCTTCTAATCCAAGCCCCAAATGACTCGCACTAGCCCAGGGTGGGCCAGGATCAGCACTCGAAGCCAAGGGTTTGGTTGTGGCCAGAAGGACAGGGAGGACCGGGCCAGGGAGAGGTGGGAGCTTGTGGCTGGCTGCAGCCTGCCTGCCACTCGCCCGCTGTGTGGCCTTGGGCAAGGTGCTACAACTTTAGTGAAGTTCACGTTTTTTATTTATAAGAATAGAGAGCAAACAGCATTTACAAGTAACTATTTCACTGAGGTGCAAAGCTTGAATGACACAATGTATGTAAAGCGACTAGATCTGCACCTTCCACACACAGGCCCCGATAAGCGGTAAGTCATGGTGGCAGATATCTGTTACCTCCCAACAGATGTACTTCCTTCTTCCTTGGTGACAGAGCCCTGATTTTGTTTAGGATGGTAATGCCTCGGCTCAGATGACAAACCATGCTTTGGCTAAGGCAATCATAAATAACTAGGTCCCTACTTTCCCAGCCTCTTTTGCAAATAAAGGTGGTTAATTTTGGATGATGAAACTGAGGGGAAGTTGCCTGTGCGTGTGTGTGTGTAGTGCGGGGAGAGGAGCTTCTAGGGGTGTTTCTGCTTTTCTGATACGAGGACAGACATCAGCGTCTGGCTCTCGGTCCTGCTCTCTTGCCCAGCATGCTCTGCGGCCTCCTGGATGCCTTACTCATTAGGCTTCATGTGAGCTCAGTTATGTTACTTGTTAACTTGTGCTGAGCTACATTTCTTAACATATTTCCTATTCATTCCTTTATCTGGGTATTTAAAGATATTTTCCCACTTATCATCCCAAATACTTTAGAATAAACAGACTTTCTACCCATCGTCAGCCTATTTCTCCCAGTGCGCTAACATAAAGAGGTAGATCACCAGCATGCCAGTGCACACAAACAAGTAGAATAAAACTTGTCTGATGAGAATTCTAAACAAAATTCTCACCCGCCTTAAGAGTAAAGGGTCAGCTATCCCTTGGGGACATCTTGGGGGCCACTGCACGAACCACATTCAGCTTGTAAAACTCAGCTCGACTACTGTCATTTCTGTCCATATCATGGCCTGGATTTCAGGAGTGTGCATATCTTACTCCATCTTTTGCCGGAACCACACAAATTTGTCTTTTTCTTTTCCTGTCATTGTGATGTGGGAAATGTGGACAAAGATGAGGACCACTGACCTTGATTTTACAGATGGAACAAAGGCTTTAGAGGAACAGGACAGAGCCCCCCTTCAGTTGTCCGTGCTATGATGAGGCCGACAATGAGGTGGAGAAGAAGGATGAGAGAAAAGCAAAAATCGCAAGTATTTAATGAAAGAGAGAGAGCGCTGTGAAGAGAATGTGCAAGAGAAGAGCAGGAAAGCCAGGGGCTCTGGGCCCGGGGGTGGAATGAGGATCTGAACGGTGTTGGAGGAGACAGTCTGCTCCCCCAAGCACACTTGTGAAGCCACAGGTTTGAGGGACGCTGCCCAGAACCGCCCGACGGCTAGGAGGCTCCTCGGGCTTCGAGGGAATGAACGCCTCGGCCTGGCCCCGCCCCCGGCCACAGCCCTTCTCTCCCGGCACTGGTGCCCTCTCCCCATCCTCCAGACTTTGATGTGATTCCTTCAGTTATCCTCTCCCTTTCTCTTTGCAACGTTCCCCTCCCTCTTCTGAACGCTGCTGGGAGCTCCCCATGAGGCGGCCGCCCTGGACTGGGGCAGGCCGGAGTCGCTTTTCCAGTGCTGGGGAAACTACGAGGGGGGTCGGTCCTGCAGCGGAGGCCCCAGCGGGCTCCACGGTGGGGTCCTCTCCCCTCCCTCTCAGGCCCAAGTTTCCTTTCGGTTTTGTATACAGAACTTCGCAAACAGGAGGGAATTACTAGAGCTAACTCTGCGGCAAACTTTTCAGAGGAGTGACTGTGAAATGTCTACAACCCCCCTCACTCATGAGTATCCCACAAATTGGCCCCTGTCCCCCACTATTCCACTAGGTCAGGTCCCACAAAAGGTTCTAATAACCCCCCCTCCGCCCCAGTCCATGACTCAAATGGAGACGGTTCTGTCCTTTTGTTACAGGAAGAGTTTTTGGCCACATCTTTCTTCCATCCCTAAATCCTTGTTACTTTTATTCTTCTGCTCTCATTAAACTTTGCAATACTTCTCTTGTGTTATTCGAATTACCGTTTTCTAGCTTTCTTTCTCAAGAAACTGAGAAACTTAGCAAGAGGACTATGTGCTAGATCTGGTATTAGATATTGGTGATTCTAAGAACCACAAGTGTAATGTAGGTACTCCATGAATGCATTCATTATTCCCTGATTCATTCATTCCTTCATCGAATGTTCCTTCCCAACGTCATTCTATTCCTGAGGAACCGGTTAGCATGGAACCTTTCTAACTTGGCTTAGAGAATCTGAAAACTAAAGCCATTGTCTATTTCCTGGAGAGTTTACAGGATATTTTGGGAACGACCTCAACAGCAAACGCTCCCTGCACATTATGTGGCTAAACATAGCCATGCCACTTTACATCTACATATATCATTACACGTATCCTCACGAGAACACTGGAACATAGACTTCATTTCTGAGGAAAGTGACACTCAGATTAAATAGCATGCCCAAGTTTACAGTTACGAAATGGCACCGCTAGATTTGGATCGAAGCCTGTTTCGTTCTTTCCACAGTAGGTTATATTTTCTTCTGTTTAGCGTGAGTGGTCACCTCCTTAGGAATTGCTGGGCTGTCACCATTTCCAGACCACTCAGCTGTCCATCTACGGAAGCGTCTGGTGGTGGCAAGGGCACGGCCAGCCCTCACAGCCTTTCCCCCTCAGGTTCCCCAGCTGTCTCGTCAGTTGTCGTTCATTCCCTTCCATTCTCAGGCACTTTGCGCCGTGTAGGAGCTGGGTTTTCTCGGGGCTGCACAGACAGAAGTCTGATTTAGTCGAGCGAAGACGGACTTGGGGAGTCTAACTGGAGAAGTCCTGTGTTCAAACAGGGCGTGCGGGGGAAGGTCACAGCCCAGTACGGGGCATGTGGGAGTGGCCGTGGCATCCGCGCGTGGGTCTGCGTGTCTGCATGGGTGTGAGAAGGCACGCACACGGACTGTCTGCCGCAGAAGGCGTCTGCGGCTGCAGCGGCTCCGGCTGCCACTGGGCACTTTTAGCGCCTGCCTGTCCCTGTGTTCGTAGGTGCACATGTGGCTTCTCTGTGGGTGTGCCAGTTGCGTCTGTGATGGGTTTCTCTGTGTGCGTGTGGGAGTGCTGAAGGAAGAGTTGGCTTCTAAATAGCTTTTCCAGACTTCCATCCAGGGCCCCAGACTCAAAGTGAAAATGATGTCAGATGCGTAAATGAAATTTGCTACTGATATCTTCATAGGGGGCATGGAAAAACCAGAAAATGGAATAAACAGTCCACTGTACCCCCTTTTCCTCTTCTCTTTCCAGTGTTAAAAGAGTTTCCACCCCATCTCCACGTCGTCCTTTATCTGTCCAGGTGAATTACTTTTCACTTTGCCTGTGTGTCACCAAACGGAACGACTGTTTCTGTGTTTCTGCCTCCAAGCAGGGGGGAGAGAGCTGTGTGATCTGAGAAGACAGGGCAGGGGAAATGTCTAGACAGGGGCACAGGGAGCCAGCGCCTGCCCTGCCATGTTCGACCATCGCGTCAACTGCATGTGTCCCAAGTGCTTGGGAACACACGAAACCCCAGTCAAGGTCACCTGCGGGGAATCTCAAGCAGACTATTCTAGGATGGGATTTTAATTTGGTAATATGAAGAAAGAGTTGGGGGCACAGGAAACAGTCTAGATGAATAGAAAAGGGAAGTGCAACTGGGGGTCTCCAGATGGACGGAGGAGGCAAGATGCCCAGTCACTGCAGAGGGCCGTGGGCAAAGGTTCTTCAGCCACGCCCCAGCCTGAACAGGAAGTTTCGCTTACAACCATGCAGTATTTCCATTTGTTTTTGTCCTCTGCTCACAAACAGCATTTTCATTATGAACTGTTCTGCTGCTGAGAAGGTGGTAGCCTGGATGTGGAAATAGCATTCTAGACCCTAGATGGAATATCTCCCAAAACAAATGGAGAAAGAGAAGTCTGCTGAACGGATAAGCGTCAGTCTCCTGTGCGTGTGGTCAGCTTCAGAAAGGACCAACAGCAGTGGAGGGACCTGGGCAAGGAGAGGGCCAGAGCCACAGCTGTCCACCTGTGCGGCCTGTCGTGAACAAGAAGCTAGGCTTCCTCTAGAAAGCACTTGCTACTGACTACATTTAAAACGGAATCTCAGTGGGTCGGTATTTAGAAACAATACATTATAAAATAGGATAAAGCTGATCAGGAATTGCACATTTCTAACCTTTCTCCTTCTTAGACGCTAGAAAGAACCCTAGCTTGGCCTCCTTCAGCACGCTTCTTTTCTCCTTTCTGCAGCCGTTGTCCTGATTGGCTTGACTAGCTTTTGAGATTAGGGGATGCAGCAAAGGTGGAGGGGTGGGGAAGAAGAGGAGTAGATTTTTGTAGGGATTTTTAAAGGAATTAGCTGTGGTCTGTGAGAAGTGAACTGACATGAAAAAAAAATTTTTTGAAGGACTAGGTATCACCTTCATGGAGTATGAGGAAGCACAAGTAATATACTTGTTAACCTGAACTTCTTTTGGGTGGGTAGAATAGAATTCTTTTAAATTCAACACCTATATGGACCTAAACAACTGGAACGTAGTTTTAAGGAAGATTGCACGTAAATGTTATTCCTTATTATTCTAAATTACTTTTCCTAGAAGCTTGGTAATTGATATTTTGATTTTCAAGCCCAAGGGAACCCACAGCCATAGGCTGTTAACCCACTCTCTCCCACTGCTCAAGGCTCCACATGTTAAATTGGACACTTCTCCAGAGATCCAGGCCATACGACCAGCTGCTGATTGGTCATTTCCACCTGGATGTTCCTTCAGCATGTCAGACTCAAATGATCTCACCACTGTACTTTCTAAATCTTCTCCTTTAGCGTGCCCTCAGTGAATGGTACTTTTATGCTCAGATTTCTAAACCAAACAAGAGAGTCTCTCTTCGCCCCCTCCCTCCGATTTCAATTAGTCGGTTTGTCTATTCTAATTCCTACTAGTTCCACAATCTGCCCAGTCGTCTCCATCCCACGGCCAGGACCCTGGATGGGACCGCCGTCCTCTCACCTGCATAACCGCGACAACTCCCTCACTGGTTTGCCTGTCTCCAGGCCTCGCTCGACCCGTAACTCTCCATGAAAACCATGTGTTCCTGCATGGACTATACCTGTCCTATATAGTTAGCCTTAAATATTTAAATCTTGAGTTTGCTATTTGCTTTCTACTTATGTGTTTCATATTGAACATATTTTAAAGTTTTTGAGTACTATGCATAATATCCAACCTATTTTCCCCATCTTAAAAAAAAAAGGCAACGCATCAATGCAATTTACTTTATTCCTGTTGCAGACTTCCTCAGGGGTTTTTTGTCTACCTGCCTGGACTGGTTGGAGCATCGTATGGGACTTCTTTTATATTTTCCACATCGAATGTATCACTTGCTGGATCCCGTGTCTTCCTCTTTTCTGGTTTATTCTTGCAAGCAACAGCCTTTGAAAGGGTAAATGTGAGATACAATTTTGGAGTCTTTTTTGATATTTGATATTTATTCTGCCATGCTATAGACTGATAATTTGAATGGTTATAAAATTCTAGGCGGAATTATTCGCAATAGCCAAGACATGTAAACATGTCTTGTTATATGTGTGTGATGTGTTTGTGTATAATGAATGGTATATTATTCAGCCATAAAAAGGGAGGAAGTTCTTACACATGCTACAACATGGAAGAACCTTGAGGTCATTATGCTAAATGAAGTAAACCAGGCATAGAAAGTCAAATAGTGTATGTTCTCACAAATATGTAGAATCTAAAATGTTTAACTCATAGAAATAGAGAATAGTGGTTGTCAAAGGCCGAGGGGAGTGAAATGGGAAGATATTCGTCAAAAGGTACAAATTTATAGCTATAAGATGAATAAGTTCTGCGTTCCTAACGTACAACACAGTAACTATAATTAACGATACTGTATTTTGTACTTGAAAGTTGTTGAGAGTAGAACTTACATGTCTCACCAAACACACAAAAGGTAATTATGTGAAGGGATGGAGGTGTTAACCTCGTTGTGGTAATCATTTTGTAATATCTGTGTACCAAGTCATGGAAAAAAATTAAATTCTAGGCTGGAAAAAATAACCCTTGAACTTGAAGATGTTCTCTCGCATATGAGTTTGCTGACAAGAAGTCCCTTTATCTCCCTAGAGGCATCCCCATCCCACCTTTATTGAGATATGAACGGCACATAACACTGTGCACAATGTGTTGATGTAATACACTTCTATCTTGCAAAGCGATTACCAAAGTAGCATTAGCTAATGCCTCCAGGGCACAAACATCCTGGAAGCTTTTATGACCTGTTCTTTTATTTTTATGTTTTAAATTTTTACAATGATTTTCATAAGTGTGGTTCTTTTCTCATTTACATCACTTGGCATTTGGTAGAACCATCCATTTTGAATTTGTTCTTTAGTTTGGCAAAAATCGTTTTATTTTTCTGATCTTCTTTATCTATTCTCTCTTCTCAAAACTCCTTTAGTTGGATGTTGGAACTTCTGAATTCATCTCTATGTCTTTTATCTTTTCCATTTCTTTTTCTTCTTATTCCGAGTTCCAGGAAACAACCAGGTGGTACCTTCTTATCCTTCTATTGAAGTTTTTTTTTTTTTTCTGGAAATTTGATTTTTAACTCAATCCAGTACTCTGTTACATCCTATGTCAATGAAACGAAAGGCCCTGTTACAACTTTGGGTTTCTTTCCAAACTGCTCCTGTTCTGCATTTTCAACTTGGCTCCTTCTCTCTTGGCTTCCTCTCCGATTTACCGCCCTGTGTTTCACCTTTGTTTTCAGCACAGGGAATTCCCGAACAATATTTTGTAAGCAACCGTGAGACCTCCTTAGACCCCATGGGGGCTTGGCATCACATGCTTCTATAGCACTGCTACAACCAGATGCATTTGCTGCCAGCTGGTCACAGCATAAAAAATACCCTATATATTACTGCTACTGATTTCTGTGTCAAACTGACTCCTTTTATATAGTGACAGGCCCTTTTGTAAGTCAAATCACCTCTCCTAACTTTCCTTTTGTCATAGATAGAAAGATCTTTTGAATCAGGTTTGGTGAAATGAGTGGGTACTTCTATTACCTGAGGATGAACAGGCTGAAAGAGATTATGGTTTAAATATAAGTATGAGCTTCTATTATTAATACAACAGTCACAGACAAAAAAAAAAGTAAAATATAAAATAAAAATGAGTGTCTGCTGTGGGCAGCTCCCAGCTTAGTGAGATCATATACTCTCCATCCATGGAGACATGAACAGAAACTCTCTTTAAAAACAGAATAAATCCAAACCTCCTCAGAACTGTGAAGTTCTGGTAGGACACAGTAAGACGAACTATGTGACCTTTGCTTTCCTAATCTTTAAGTGCATGATTGATCTCGATAGAAAGAGGAAGAAGCAACAGAGAAGCTGTCCAGGAGCAGGCACACAGTCGCCAGTACCTAACAGCAAGAACCATTAGTCTCTGTTCATCTAAATCCAGAGCATTGCTTTGTACAAGGAAGAGTTTAAAAAATCTCGGGAACAGATGTAAAAGCACTCTTTTCTTTTTTAGCAAAAATGTGGTTACCGTAGGCCACCGCAGTCAGAAGCAGAGGACACCATGCTGGCTAACGGAAACCAGATGCTCTGGAAAAGGAAGCCATGGATGAATATGAATTATTTTCAGCTGAATGACCTTCAATTATCTCCCTTATTGTTGAGCCCTGGTTCTCTGCCATAATCTTCCTGTGGGTACCTTGAGAAGGGAACAACAAAGGGACTCCACTATAGAGTGATTTATGGAGGACATGTACAAGGGTCATCTATGGTATGTGCGAGAGAGAGGGAGGGAGAGACAGCGAGAGAGCGAGGCAAGAGAAAGAGAGACTGGGAATTCACTCAAGATCAAAAACAAAAACACAGGAAATACAGTTACGCGGGAAGAGATCTGGGGGAGAGCCAGGAGTTCGGGGTTCCAGTCTTTATTTTGGTACTGACTCATTGTGACATGTTGGACCTATTTAAAATACGTTTATTATGAATCCAATCTCAGCCTTGTTACGCCAAGATTCTCTCGCCATTGCAAAATGGAGCGAGTCTTTGTAGATTTCCTATTTTCCAGGAATACTATGAGACTTGATAGTAACATGATCCATTTTCCTTCATGCAAGCTCTATAATGCCAGGTCTGTTTCCTTTTTCTCATACGCTATCCAGGGCCATAGTTGAAGATGCCAAGACTGAATAGTTATTTTCCTGTTCCCAAATGGAACTTGTTCTTAACCAACTTCCCTTTACCAAACCACCTTATTAATCGTAATGGCTCTATTTTGATAGCTATTGCATGTCTTTGAAAGAAAGGGGGATGGATGTGTGGTGGAAGAAATTCTTCGTAGTAAATACATTGTTTATGGAAAATATGATCTTTAAGAGAAGATTCACTTGTAGACTCAACTCCATCTCTTTCATTGGACTTTGCTACATTTTTCTCAACAGTTTCAACACCCACAAGAACATCTCCATCTGTACATCTTAACAAGCCCAGGCTTATTGACGAAGTTAAATTAATCTTGTTTTTTTTTTTTCTTCAACTTTATTCTGTCTTCCTCTCTCTTTCCTTCCACTTAAAAACAAACTCTCTTTTTCTAGTTTATTCCTCTTAATGGATCCACAATTTTGCTAGAATTCCAGATTTGGTACAGTCTCCTCCTCTATTAAGTTTACTGATTCTGGTACAATAACTATCAAGAAATCAGAAGAGATTTCTTTTAGGGTCCTTGACTGAGGCCTAAGGCTAAGAGGAGCTCTGGGAATGAAGAACAAAGACCAGAGCCCTACTTTCACCTTCTCAACAAACATCTCTCCATCGATTTTCTCTTGTGCCTTCTACATATAAAAATTTTCCCTCATGGTATTTTATTTTTAAAAACACACAAACATGCTATTATTTCTTCCATCTTAAAAACTACCCCTCCAACAGAAACAAGACAAAAAATAGCTATATTTGTTTCCTAGGGCTGCGATAACAAAACGCCACAGGCTGGGTGGTTCAAACAACAGGAATTTACTTTCTCACAACCCTGGAGTCTGGAGGTTCAAGAGTGAACAGTCAAGGAGTTAACAGGCCTGGTTTCCCCTGAGGTCTGTGTCCTTGGCTCATGGCTGACTACCTCTCATTGTGTCCTCACGTGGTCCTGTGCGTGTGGGCACGCCTCCCTGGTGCCTCTCTGTGCATCCTGATTTCTTCTTCTCAAAAGGGCCCACTATAACAGCCTCATTTTAACCTAATCTCCTCTTCAAGGGTCCTGTTTCAAAGTATAGTCCACATTTTCGACACTGGGGGTTAGGGCTTCAACAAGTGACTCTGAGAGGGACTGCAGACACAATTCCGTTTACACCATAACCCAAAACAAAACGTCTCTAAGACACTCTTTTTACTCCACTTCTCTCCTACTACCTCATTTCCTGCTCCCCTTTACAGAAACTTCTCAAGAGTCATATGCATGTGCTTGTGGTCTCCAGCTTCCCCCCCCATTCTCTCTTACCCCCACTCCATTCGGCGTTTTGCTCTCATCGGTCCAGCAAGACCACTCTGTCCAGTGGCCATCCTCAGCGCCCCTTCTACTTGGCAGCACCGACGCCCGGCACTGCTGACTGACCTCGCCCTCACTTGGCTTTTGGACGCCACACTCCTGGTTTTAATCCCGCCTCCCTGGCTACGCTGTCTCTGTCTCTTTCGCTGGTCCCTCCTTTTCTTCCAGAACTATTAATATTGTAATAACCCAGAGTCTCTTCTCTATCAACATTTATTCCCTCGGTGAACTTATCCAGCTTCATAATTTTAAATACCATCAATATGCTAGATTTCCAAATTTATATCCGTAAATCTGTTTCCTGAATTTCAAATGTCTATGTATCATTTCCATATGTACATAATATATACATCTGGGGTATTCTCCTTCCAGATACCCATATGGATAACTCACTCCTCTCCCTTAAGCCTTTGCTCCAATTATGTCTTTTTGATCAGGCCTGCCCTGACCATCTTCTTAAAACTGTAAACTGCCTCAAACCCAACTCCATCCTTGTGATCTGGCTCACTCAATTCTATTTTAATCTATTTAACCTATTTATCTATTCAATAGAACTTATCACCTTCTAAGGTACTATGTGATTTGCTCAATTATTACATTACTTTCATTTGTTTTCGTCTACTACAGCAGCTCCAGGAGGGTAGCAATTTTATTTTTAATCTGTTCACAAAGACACCCCAAGCATGTAGCCTAGGTCCTGGGAAACAGTTATTCACTAAATGCGTGCACAATTGACAAATGACTGATTTTAGGAAAAGGATCTTTAGAAGATGGAACCTTTCAAGCTGAGCTTCCATACCATTGGGAGGATATTTTCTTACTAAATTCTGTGTCACTGACTTGATGGGTCAAGACCCTCGTGAGCTCTTTAAGATTTGGAAAGACTACCCTCAGGCAGAACTTTCTAGGAAAGGTGGAAATCACCTTGGCAACAAGGCCTTGTTTACCTAAAGTCTCTCGTCAGAGCAACACTTCCTAGAATGGAGCCCAGTCCTAAGGTCTGCCTCATATTCTCTGACACTTTGCTCTGCTTCCCTCTTTCTCTGTCTGTCACGAGACCCTGTACGTGACTTAACCATGGAAGCCATTGGTCACCTTGATCCTGCCAGTCTGTTCACATCTGACACCAAAGTCCTGCAGGTGTCACTCCCCACCTCTGTTCTAATTCTTACTAGCCTCCCATCCCAGTCATTGATGACTCATTTTGCCACACTGACAAAAATAAGCAGAGGTATCTGTCGCATTTAGTAGTATCATAACATTCCAACAGTCGCCTTCTTCTTAAAGATGTTAATTTTTATGTGGCCTTTATGATGACATTCAAGTTTATCTCCCAACCCTAGTTTTCTTCACCTCACTTACTCTTTGTGTTGTTTTTAGATTAAGCTTCTGAGATGACAGCTCTGATCTCATCACACCTTGAGTGGCTCCCAGAGACTGCCGAGTCAAGTCCAAATCTCTTGGCTTAGTCCTCAATGCTGTCTGTGCTCTAGCCACAGTCCACCCCATTGGCTGGCTCCACTTCTCACCACGTCTCCATGTGCACCTTAAGCTTTAGACAAAATGCAACGCTTTGATGCTCATCAAACAGATCTTACAGATTTCCTGCTTCTGTGCCTTTCTCATATTGTTAGTTCTACTTGGAGTGTCCTTTCCCCCTTTTCTACCTTAATTCCTTCTATCTCAGGCTGAGCTAAAATATCATCCTTAGAAAATTACTCTGAGGCATCCTTCAATGAAGTAATAGTTCCTCTCACTAACCTCATGCAGCATTGTTGTCTGAATTCTATTGTTCCAGCCACGATCGCCTCTGCTTCCTATCACACATGTAGTTAGTTGTCCTTTTTTCTCTCTGTCTACATCCCTACCGACACTACTCCTAGACTGTGACTTCTCTCTCACCGGGCTGGATTTTATTCATTTGGGGGCCTTCCACAGTTCTTAGCTCTGTGGCTGGTACCTCCGAGATGCCTGATTATGAACCCCTTGACCTGATGTTAAACATGTTTCTGACTCCTTACATCCTTTTGTTCCTACAATACTGCACCCCTTTGCCATTTGCTTTCTTTCCTTTTTGAGTTCTTTTTGGCCTTGACTTCACATTAGAGCACACACTTTAAGCTACCAAAAAAGAATGCATGTGAGTGAGCAAAGGTCACAAATCATGATTTCCTCACGCATACACTCACCAAATTGGTTCACGTGTTTTTCTACTGAGGTAGGTGCCCCACAGATACTGAACTCTGTGGATGCTCAAGTCCCTTATATAAATGGCGTAGTATTTGCATATTACCAATGGACTACTTCCAGCACACTTTATGTCATCTCTAGGTTACCTATAATACCTAATACAATGTCAACACTTGTAAATAGTTGTTACACTATTGTTTAGGGTATAATTACAAGAACAAATCTCTACATGTTCAGTACAGATGCAACCATCCAACCATCACTGGCCTAACTCCATAGCTCACATCAGCAATAATGTAACATTTTTTTCCTGAATATTTTAGATCTGAGATCTGAGGTTGGTTGAATCTGCGGATGCAGAACCTTCAGAGGAGGAAAGGGTTTTTTTTTTTGTTGTTGTTGTTTTTTATCAAGAGAATAAAACAAAACAGTAATTAGCTTTGCTGGCATATTTATTTTGGTAACTTTGTCTTTACACTTGAAGAAAACTGTCTGAAAATCAACTAAGCAACTAGCAATTATCAAACATCTACCCAGTATCCAGACATATGCTAAATTAGAAAGACCTTGGGGGAACTAAGACTGATTAACCTTTGTAATAACTTTCTTCAGCACAGCAGGGCCAAGTTCAAGCTACTCATTAAAAAATGTGTGAACCCCTTGCTATGTGCCAAGCACAGTTCTAGTCACTGAGCATTGGTATAAATGATGAATTGTCTGGTATCTGCTTTCAAAAACCTTATAATAAAGGAGGAAAAACAGACAAAAAAATTACTACAATATAGTGAGATAGGTTCTAGGCCAGACATTTCTTCAGGATGTAAAGGAAACACCTAGAATGGCCAGCTCAAGTATCACACCATTTGGAAGCTTTTCATTTATTATTTATTTATTCAACAAAAGAATGACTGAAAATTCAATCACGATGCAACCCAAATGTAGTGAAATGGCAGTGAACGGAAGAGGCAGTGAGTGCTGAAGGAGTCAGCGGGGCGATCACTTGTGAATGGATGGTTTATGGGGACTAGGACCAATTCTCCAAATGCAATACAACTGATAACCCCCAAATTCTATTGATACTAAGTTCTTGTTCTGATGGTCCTATGAGGACAGATCGCAGGCCAGCTTATGCTGAAGGGTGTTCCAATGCCCTCTTATCCCAATTAAAACTGGGATAGCTCCTGGATTAATATTGGGGTATGTGACACTGTGATCCTCTGAACAGAGATTATATTGACATCCTGTGCAGCCGAGATCCTTCCCTTGCTACCTTTTGTGAGATCTCGAGAAACAAATCCTGAACAAGTATGACAAAGTCTGTAAAATGATCTGCCTATGCTTATTAAAAGGCAGTGAGGTCTCTCTAACCAAGAGATGAGTTCTTTGCATCTGGGAAAGAGAGTTGGATTCTATTCTGCATCATCTATTATAAATGTCTAGCTGCAGTCCAACAGTTGAATATTTATTACAAGCAATGATGGAAGAGGCAAGAAGAGCCCAGTTTGATTTTCTAGATCTAAGGATGTGTTTTGAGCTGCCACTTAGAAAAATGCTTTGACTTAAGCACTGAGCCAACTTTATTTGGAACTGTCACCACCAAGAGAGAAAATGTCTGGAATACTTGCAGTGTCATTTCTGGGTAGTCTGCTTTTTATGACTTGTCGAGCATTACTAAAGAGAGACGAGTGAATACTGTGTAGGATTGGGGACTACACGAAACCATTAGTGCTGTCATAGCAGGCAGAAACAAGACCACCAGGCAGAACAGAAGACCACCCAACACAGAACATGAGCTCCCATTAGCAACATCTTGGAGACTATATGCTCTTGACATTTGCATTTCAGAATGTTGAGCCACCAAGCACGCAGTAAGATAATTATTGCTTTGTGATGATATTTAGCAACTCTCATAATGTGGACCACCAATTCTGGTTTGGGTTTCTTCTTTTTATTAGCACCATCTGAGAATGTCTGTGGTAGAGACTTTGGTGAATTGCGTCTGTCCTGTGGCCAAAGGAATGAAAGGAAGAGAAACTTGGTCTGTTAATGTGGAAGACTTCAGCAACAAAAAGCCCCCCACGATACATGTCTGAAAAAGGCTTCGTTGAGGGCTGTTTTCTTTTTCTTTTTTTTTTTTTTTTCAAAGAAAGCATACCAGAACACTTTACGACCGCCTCTTAAAGAACACTCCACACGCCAATAGCCCTGTACTAATTTCAGAACTGTGGTGGGATCTTTTATCCAGCAAACCTTTCTGGTCAACATTTCTACCTCACACAGATCCAACCATCTCCTGATTAAAAGAAAACAAAACAACACAACTAAAACACTCCCCCACCACACTAATACCCAGAAGTTAATATGATTGCTTAAGATAAGTTCTTTATCTTTCATTCAGGTTTATTATTTTTTTCATAAAGGGAAAAATCAGTCCAATTCCTCTCCTTTTCTCCCCTTCCTTGAGACTTTTTTCCTTGCCTGTATTTTATTTTATTCTACCTCTTGTACTGAGTGTCTTGGTTAAGTTTTTAAATTTGAATTCACCAATTCTAATGACTGTATGACTCAATTTGTCATTCTAGTCCCTGGTGACAATTTTTTTTTAGTTTATTGTTGATACTTTCTTCTCTTGTATTCTCATTCATTCATTCCTAGATGTTTATAATTATTACTCAACTACACATTTCTCACTTTTATGATTTTAATGCCTTTTAAATTAACTTTTTATTTCAAGAAAGTTTCCCTTTTTTGAGAGCTTCAGACTCAGAGAGCATGAATAATTAATCGTTATCTCACAAACTCACAATCTTAATTTTTTTTATTGGAATTTATTTAGACTGCAGATCTTGTTGCACAATTGGCTTGGCATGTTGTCATCATTCATAAAATCAGTCTTTACCGGACACAACAAAGGTCCTTAATATTGTAGAGAGGTTAAGTTTTATATCTAATGCATAAATCTCTAGATTTAAACCTTTGGCATAAACAGATCATAACTGAGTTATCTTCCCCTGAAGCCAGCCTCTGGAGCAGTGTCAGCAGTGGCCCCTGGCTCTTCACCATTCCAGACTATTGCTCGAATGAGCAGCACCGTTGTGTTCAGGCAAGATTTTAATCCAACTAGCATTCACTTGGGGGATACATCTTATAAACCCTTCTGACTCAACAAGAGCAGAGTCTGTGGAAGTCCCATATGGTGCACAACTACAAATATTTGGTGAATGGATGGCAGGAGCTAAACATAAGTAGAGAAAGCTATAGAAAAAGAATGGGCAAAATTGTCCGAGGGCTAGAGCTGGAAGACGACAGTCAAGAAGGTCATGGATTTTACAGCTGGGATCTCGGTTCCACCTCTGCACGCGCAGGATTGCTTTAGGAACCCACTGTACACATCGTGACTTCCAGTAACCGAATCCCAAATTAAATTCTATCCTGTAGTGTTAAGGTTTCCAGATACTAAATTATTGACCAGGTATGGAGCATCTAAAATTTTCATCAATTAACCTTGTCCTCTTCTGATCATTTCCTTGACATTCCTATAGGAAATTCTGAGTTGCTCATATTAGTATATAAAGGATCTGGCCTTGCTTGTGTGAGTTTGCCTTCTTTCTCACTCGGGAGGTTTCTCTGCTTTCCCAGGCCCTGCATCATTCTTTCATCCCCAGGGGCTGAGCTTCCATTTCCTGTGGGGTAGAAGCTTGGCCTGAACGTGTGTAATTATGGAGTTTCCCCTGGGGTCTGAGAGGGTGGGAGGAGGTAGTTCCTGGTTCAAAGTTTGTGTCTCGGGAGAAGACTCATAGAAAACAATTAACTGAGCATTTGTCAGAAATACTGGCACGTGCACATGTCTTTTAGCTCCCCAGAGATTTGCTTTCTGCTTTCCTAACATCAGGATACCGGCCAGCCACATGGAAAGACTGCCAAGCACATCCAGCTCATGTGGCCAGAGGCTGCTCCACTAGACTATCTGGAAATCATTCTTTTGCTCACTTGGGAGGTTCTGGGCCCCTTGATTTCCTCAGAAACGAGGCCCACCCAAATGATTTCAAGAGCACGCTGCAGCACAGTCTGAACAGGCGGACAAGCTAAGAAAGTTGGAGATCTGTGGCTCCTCTCCTTCCCTGTTTAGTGCAGCACATTCTTTTCCCAACCACATAGGTTTACAGCCTCTCAAGACTATTCTCATGAAAGGCGATAGAACCCAGTGTCAAGTTAAGTTAAGATGAATGACTAGGAAAATCCATAGCTACTGAGAATGAGCTTCCCAGTTGAGTATCAGTGGTGACCACAGGAGGTGAGGGTTTGCCTTTTTTCCCATCTGTTGTCAGGAATAATTGAGAGAAGCAGAGGGCTCTGGTTTGCCTCTCACGTTCCCAGCTCCATGTCTCAGCATTACTAGTGGTGCACTGGAGAGAGGATGAAGCTTCCTTCCCACGTCTCCTTTGTCGGTGGGCTGGCAGTGGGCTGTCGCTATCTCCTTTCCATTCTCAAAATGGGAAGCAATAGTTCGATAATAGTCTTTCTACTTTCTATATCTAACCACATCACTTCCTTGCTTTACAATCTGCAGTGCTTTGCCACCATCTGCAGAATAAAGTTCGTCTTTTACAGGATACCTGAACTCAAGTTTTGCCGCATTATTCTAGCTCCTCAAATCATCAGGCTCTCTCGAGTTCTCCGTGTGCACGGGCCACTCCCTTTACGTGGAATGGCTTCCCGTCACCCATGCTGTTGTGCTGTTGCTATTGTCGTGGTTGCTCCCATTGCTCCCTTGCATGTCTTTCCCAGCAGACTGCCATTTCCTTTGCAGCAGGGGTGTTGTACTATTGTGATGTGAAACCCAGGAGTTCTCTATGCTGCCACAATAGACTCACCACACTGCTGTAAAATGAACGAATACAAATTTAAAAGAAAGTCAAACGACATACGTATGTAGATATAAATATATACACCTGCTTTTTGGTATATGAGTTATAGGCAAGATTCTCATCCAGTTAGCCTCCTTTGTTCATTTCAACCTGACTTTGCCTAAATCTAGGTGGCGGTGGTACTTGAGAACTGCAGCACACTTGATCCTGTCCATGTACCCCTCTACGACAGACGAGTTGACTGGACCCCTGGACTTGAGTTCAGCTGCTCTGGAAAAAAGGGTTCAGGTTTAGAAGTGTTCTTTCATCCTCTGGGATCTCTCATCCTCTGGGACTAAATCCGAGAGCACCCTAGATGATAAATGATTTGGAGCTTTCAATTGTGGCACAGTTAATTTCACTGAGGAGTTGGATGCCAAATTTCAGTAAAATGTGGAATAAGTACACTAGAGGAAGTCAACTGGAGCATAACTCGACTCAGAACAAAGCACCCTGGGAAAACACTCTGCTCTGTGTCTCACTCATCAAAAGGTGTGAGTTTGGGAGCGGGCTAGAGCAGAACAGCAGAAATTATGATTTTACATCCTAAGAATTTCCAAATTAGTGGTTGGAAATTTACGCAGGGGGTTATTATTAAGAGGTTTCAAGAATCCTAGCCTTTTTGCACTGGAAAAGATCTTATCGATAGCGTACGTAGTCTAACTTGCTTGCGTTACAGATGCAGAACTAAGGTCAAAGAAGGTCAGTCTCACAGCTGTGCATAAAAAAGGTCAGCGTTCTTTCCCCTGCCCACATTAGCTCCTGATGCCTTTTAGGTGTTACTTTTCTGCTATGAAATGCTCTCTTTAATTAATAGGATGCACAGAATTGTTTCACTCTTGTTTAAGTGTCCACTTGCCAGTCACTGAGTTGTCCATTTTAAAAAATTATTCATTCACAGCTCCTGAAGGGTGTGGAAAACTCCAGAAGTCAGTCAGCACAATATTCCTCCATCATGGCTTTACTGTCATTTCTGTTATTTTTATTTAATAATTCATACAATTCCTTTCATCTAAGGTATTCAAAATGCTCTGCTCATATGTATGCCTAATTACTTTACAGCACATAGCCAAGTATTATTAATAAGATATTAGTTCAAGAAACCAACAGTCAGGGAGATCATCAAGTTACTGGCTTATCTTCAGGTTGTGCAGGAACCACCAGAATCCAGTTCTTAAGAATCCTGATGGATGTCCAAGGTCACTGTTACCCAGAGCCACTCCTTGGAGGGGGCTTTGTGCAATGAAAGGCAGATTACAAGGGACCGAGGAATGCCTGGAGAATTCCCAGAGCAGCTCTGCAGTGGCGGCTCTCTAGTTAACGAGCGAGCTTTTCCAGGAACCTCATGAAGCCGTCAGGACGGTGCTTGACTCAGGGCTCTTTTTCATCATCGATGACAGTAAATCTTTCACTGGACAAACAAAATAAGAACACTGGGACTGATAGAGACTAATATGGCAGCATCTGTTACAGTACATAGCACAGAGAAGGTCCTCACTAAATGTTTCTTGATGGAAAGAAGGAAGTGAAGAAGGGAAGTGCGGAGAGAGGAAAGATGGGAAGGGATTTTTCACACAGAGAAGAATGAACCCAAAATTCAAGTTGCTTCGTTTCGAAGATAATATAGATGCAATATTTGGGTGTCTTCAAAATATTCTATTTGTAGAATTTGTTGGCTTGCATTTGAAGTGAAGTTTTGAATTTAACTTCAAGAAATATTTGAGAAACCTATTTTTGTTAAGGTTTCTTCTCATACATTTGCATAATTGAAAATAACTTGGTCTTTTGGCCAAAACCACAGTATAAGAGATATTTCATTTGTAATTACACAGATCCAAGTGACAGCACTATATTATGAAGCACAAAGAGCTATAGAAAAGGGACTCTTCTTAAAAGAGAAATCTCAGTTGGCAAATTCCATTTGTTATGAAAATCATTGAGCTTAATTATAATATGCTCCATAGTGAAAGTACTCCATAATTGTAAAATCCAAAACATACAATCTTTGAGGAACTCATGTTTTCTTAAGATATTTTGTTAAATGAAAAGTTTTACTTTTTTTAGTGCTTATGCACTGGTAATAAATGATAGAAATCTCTTTCTTTGTTGTGTGGGAAAGGGTTAGCGATATGGTAGGATATTGTCTCAGTTTCTGGAACACAATTCTAATCCAAAATTCATAGGACTACTAATTTATGCCTAAAGAGGCCCAATTTCTTAATGAAATAAAAATGCGAACTCCTCTGGCCAAGTCTACTCCAGGCCCTCCGCTGACTGCCTTTTCTACCTCCGTGGACTCCCCTCCACCAAGACGCCTGGTTGGGCCTGGCTTTGAACAGCACTCCCTCGTCTCTCAGTCCCTTCTCAGTATCTTCCTTCTGAGCCTTGGGTCCTGCCCGCCCCCTCTCCTCTACCTGCCCCGCCCACACCAGCACCAATCTCTAATGAAAAATTCCACTGGTCATCCAAGTTGTGGCCAAGTGCTGCCTCCACAGAGAGGCCCCACCCATCTCACCGGGTGATTCACCTCTTTTGTAAGTACTTTGTAATCAGTGCCACACCAGAGGGGGAAACGCTACTGGGTAGTGTAGTCCTCTGTGCACTTTTCTTATTTCTTCCTCCAGAATAAAATTCTTGATGGCAAAGAAATGGACTTGTTTCTGAATTATTTACTTAGTTCAATGCTTAGTATATTGTAAGCGCTTGGTGAAAAGCTAAAGTATGAACAGTCTGAAAATGTGGCTCACAGGACCTCACAAAATCTAATTACTTCATTTCCTGAATGATGATGGTTAAAATGAAAATAACTATAGCAGCTGTCATTATTGAGCACTTACATTGTGCAAGGCAGTGTCATAAGTACATATATTAATTGCTAGAGTAATCCTGTAACTTGGAAATGCTTATTTTTATTTTACTGAAGGGGAAACTGAGGCAGAGAGATTCAGGGATTTGTTCAAGTTACACAGAGTGAGACATGAAAAGGCCAGGATTAAAACCCAGGCAATCTGTCTACAGAGGCCTCAGTCTTAATTTCTTTATAAGCATCTTGTCTCTCTTTCAGCCTTACCCTAAATATTCCAAATAAATGAAGTCTCATATGGGCACCTTCTTTCCCAGTTAATGAAAACATCCGCGTCCTCTCATGGAAAGTCCACATGAGTTGCAGTTACCAGCAGTGAGTGAGACTCTGGCCATCCTCAAAGAGACCACGGTGTCTGTTTGATAAAAGCCATAATTCTGCTGACCTGCTCTGGGCCTGGCCCCCTCACAGAAAATGTAGGCAGACACTTGGCAACTGGACTCTCCCAGACTCTCAAGCACAGGGCTGTGTTAGTGTTGGCAGCGGGGGATGGTTTGTTTCCTCCCAGTTTCATGAACTGTCACATCAGCCTCTTTGATCCTCCCAGGGTCTCGAGTGTGCCAAAATCATTATTCCACGTTCTTGCTGTTTCAGATAATTGCCAGAGAAAACGCTAAGGCTGGTAATGACCGAGGTAGGGAAACACTGCTCCCTCCACGGTATACCATTTATACGTTGCATGCTCTGGAAGGCTCCGGAGTGGAGGCATTGCTTATTTTTATTGTCCCAAAGCCATGAAGGGGAAAAAAGGGAATGAACAGAAATTGATACATCTGGAACAAGAGCCAGGCATGATTTACTCACATTTTTACCTGACCCGAAATTGCTTATTTAGAAAAAAGAAACATTATAAAGTCTCAGGAAAATGTCATGAATCAGAGCCAGCATGATTTCACATTGGGGCTCCATAAAGAAACTGTCCAGGAAAATCAAATGACCCAAAGTACTGCTGCCACCATGACCGTCACCATAGCAATGGTTTCAGAGTGTGCTGCCATGTGATGGCTCAGCCTGGGGACTCAGACACTCAGCTGGCAAATGGATGGGAACGTGCTGGTTCATTGGAGGCTGTCCTCACTAGGGCAGAGGTGAGTGCTGGTTTGAGAAAGCAGCAGACTTTCACCTCAACACTCCTTTATTGCCTCAAAAATTGCTTTGAGCTAACCACAGACTACGTCACTGAAACACACAACTATAGGAAGTTACAAAAGGGAAAAAAAAAGTTGACTAAGGCCTCCCATCCTGCTTTAATGGATCCCTTACTCATGTGTTCTTGGCACTTTGTAAGCAACATGAGCACAGTTATGAAGCAATTAGATAATAAATGCTATTCTTACAGCTACCAGCTGGAAGAGACTTTAGAGGCCATCAATTTTTTCTTTTAATTAACTAAACTCCAGACTTTATTTGACTTTCATCCATTTTCTCATTAAGGTCCTCCTTCTGTTCCAGAATTCAACCCAGGAGAGCACATGGCATTTCACTGCCGTGCCCCCTCGGTCTCCTCCTGTCTGTGGCAGTTTTTCAGTTTTACTTTTTGTTGTTGTGGTTGTTTTTTTTTTGTTTAATGACCTTGAGAGTCCTTAAGCGATCCTGTAGAACATCCTCCAATCTAAGTCTGTGTCGTGTCTTTCTCACGAGCAGACTGGGGTCATGGGTTTTTGGGAAGGTCACAGAGACGAAGTGCCCTTTTAATCATACCACACTGAGAGGACATGAGAAACATGTGACATTACTGTGATATTAACCTTTGTCACTTGGTTAATGCCACGTTGCCAGGTTTCTCCAGTATAAAGTTACGATTTTCCTTTTCCCTGTTCTATTCTTTGGAAATGACTCACTAAGCCTAGATCATTTTCAGGGTGTGTCTTCGGGAAGGGCGGAGTCAGTGAGAAGTATATGTGTACATCATTTGGACATCTTCTGTAGGAAAAATCTGACTCTTCTATCCCATTCTTCAATTAAATCATTTATTTATATTCATGTGTAATCATTATATTTTGGGTTGTAATCCAGTACTACAGCATTTATTTTGATCAAGTTGCTCCAACTTCAGCCACTGGGAGCTCCTTTAGGAATGGGCATCTGTGTCCTTTCGACACGTCTCCCACAATTTGGTTAGAGCGCTGCCTTTGTGTTAGAACAGGATGCTCCAGGCTCATGTTCTATTTTGCCTGTCCCAGCTCTAGCATCAGCTATTTCTCCAAGGAGCCCTGGTTCCTTTTATTCAAGAATGGTATTTAGAAACCAAAGAGACCATCAGTTTTTAAATCCTTCACTGGTCAAACAAGGAAGCAGAGATGCAAATGGTGAAATAAATTACCCAGGATCTGACACTGAGTAAGTGGCATCCAGGGCTTAGAATCTACGTCTGATTGTTCGATGGCCTTTCCTTTACTCCAATCTTCACCATGCATCTACGCTTTCCCAGCCAGCCTGTGTGCTCCTGGAAGGTAGGAAATATAACTTCTCTTTGTAAAATCTCTCTTGTGCCTTCTATTGAGCACGAAGCATTAATAAATGCACAAGCCAAGTTTCTACAGCATCCTCTTTTAGCCTCGCTTTTTTCTGCCCAGGTCAGACCCTCATTAACTCTTGCCCTAGACTATTGCAGTTCCCACAAATATGGTGGTTTCCTTCTCCAATCCGGCCTACTCATTGATGCAAGATCAAGAATAGAAAAGCAGAGTTTTCATCATCTTATTCAATACAATTTTGCAGAATAACATTAAACTCCACAATATTCTAATCTTTTTTTCCATTTCTCCCAAATTTTGAATAGTCTCCTAAACCATCTTAGCAGATATTATATGATTTGTTGAACAGAAAAGAGGGACTCTCAGATATAGTCTTTGTCAGCTTTCATCTTTTCTATCACCAATTCCATCTCTACCTACCACCAATGACACTTTACTTTCCTGTTCCAGAATAAGTCTCTATTTTCATAGGTTTTATCCAGTGCTCTTAGGTATGACTTTTCTGGAACAGTGCTCCATTAGTTAGTTACCATCTTTGAGACTTACATGTCTATTCTTTTTTCCTACTGATTCAGTCCACTGAACATATTTATAAGCTGAATTCTTTCCCATCCTAAAAAAACAAAAAAACAAAAAACAAAAAACAAAAAAACCCCAAAACCTTCCCTTGCCCTTTCTTCACATCATGCTATTTCTCCTCCCATTCACCCTCATATTACTCAAAAGGTCTCCACTCACAGCTTCTACTTTCCCATCACTATTGCTATTGACTGATTAGACTTATCCCCCTTGAATTCAGGGTTTCCACTCTTATTGACAGTATCCCTATATTATGAATGATCTCTTTAAAGTTTTCAGTTACTCCATCAGCCATGAGCACATTAAAGAATTTAATTTTAGTAAAGTGAATTTTAGTGAAATGAAGTAGCCCTGTGAGGAGGTTAAGGGAGCCACCTGCGGGGGGTGAGATGTCCCAGGGGCCAGCCAGAGCAAGAAAGCAAGGCCTGAACCTGTAAGTGAGGAGAGGCGTGTTATCAGACAGACAAAAATGGAGCCATCTGCTGTGAGCTTGGCCTTAGTGGAGGGACACCAGCCTCTGCCAGAGCCACTGGCCAGCAGGCAGGGAGAAGAAATTCCCTACTTCTCTTCCCTCTTACCTTTCGATGTCCTGTCTCCCATTGGTTAACCCAAAGTTAACAGAGCAAGAAGCCCAGAAAATGCGGTTTGTAGAGGTTGGACTTTTAGGGAGTAGAGAGTAGGGCAGAGAAGGGTGGAAAATGGATCTGGGGTCGGGGAAGCAAACAAAATAACCAGCAGACTTACTAATCTGATTTAACATTTGAGGAGACTATTAAATTTCTGCCTACTTCTTAAAGTGTTTCCACTCTGAGATCTATAATGCTGTCTCCCGGTTTCTTTCAATAATGCATTCACTTGAAAGACTGTTTATCTACTATGCTGAGAACTCTTTGCTAGACACTGGAGATCCAGTGGTGAAAAGACAGGTACTGTCCCTTCCTTCAGGAACCCTATGTCCTGACAGTTCCTTTCCAATCTACTCCACCAGCTCGTCCCATATCCTCCTCATTTCATACTGGTAAGCCTCAAAATTCTCTCCTTGGGTCTCCTTTCTCCGTGGAACCCTACTGACCCCAGGCTTTCATCCTCACCTGTATATAGGGACTTCCAAGTCTATATTCTAAACGCAGCCCTTCTGGCTTATTAGCAAAGGACTCAATGCCCTCAATATACCAGCTTCAACCTTTCTATCTCTTACCTAACTTTCTCCGACATCCTCTGTGTTCTACCCACCCATAAAGGGATCCAACTCAGGGCTTTTGTTTTGTTTTCATCTGTTTTGTTCCTTGATGTATCTCAAGTCTATAACAGTATCTGACACATAATAGACAATGGAATACATTCTTAATCCATGAATAATGACTGAATTACTTCCATAGAATCAGATTATTCTCTAGTCCCCAAACACAAGAACTTCTTGCTTCCGTATCTTTGCTCACATAAATTTTCTCGCAGCATCTCTACCATGTATAGTCCAATCTTCCTTCAAGACCCACCTAACCCAAATATTTCCTCTTCTATGAGCCCTCTTAGATATCACCTAATTAGAAATGATCCATTTATCTGTCATTATACCTTGTTTATATGTTTGCTTCAACACAATTATTAGGCCATATTTTTAGTTAGATGCATATATTTATTTTTGTCCAGTTTTACTGAGGTGTAACTGACAAGTAAAAACTATGTATTTAAGGTATAAACATAATGTTTTGATATACGTATACACTGTGAAATGATTATCATAATCAAGATAATTAACATATTCATCACCTCACATAGTTATGATTTTTTTTAATGGTAAGAACACTTAAGATTAACTCTCAGCAAATTTTAAGTATACAGTATGGTATTATTACCTACTGTCACCATGTTGTTCATTAGATCTCTAGAACTTACTCATTCTGTGTAACTGACCTTTTGTACCGTTTGACCAATAGATGTATGTATTTCCATCTCCCACAACACTTCCAAAGTGACCTAGGCTACTGATTCACTGTTATTCCTCCCCTATCTCTCCGCAGAGCCTGTCAAAGTGCTTTGTTGAATTTAAGAAGAATTGTCATAGCCCAAATATACAAATTAATCTTTTTCAGCCATTAAAAATTTTTAATATCTGTCCAGACACATTATTATATCTGTAAAAATCCCAGGTGTTTCATCTACAGTAGAGTGAGGGCATTTAACATGTTGCATTTTGTAGCCCCTAACCTCAGGAGGTACAGCTATAAGCCAAAGTCAGATAGCACCAAAGGGAAACATCTCCAGGCTCTGCCACTAAAGAGCCCTCAATTTAGAAAGGTCTTGTGACTCTAACACCGTGATGCCATATCAGCCCACCTGTGCTCTTAAACTGGTATGACCCAGCCTTAGTGAACTCAGGAAGCTATACTGATCCAGCTCTCTATCATTATGAAAACTGACTTTTTTTTTTATAATAACTCTGTGTCATTATGAAAACTTTCTGTAAGAAAAAAAATTATTCAAGAATAGAGTAGACACATATAGAAATCCAGAATACATTTCTGATTAATTTGTAAGTATTAAAAGTGATCACCTCAGTCTAAATGGAGATAACTGAGGTTTGTTGGTAATGATTTGACTGGCCTTATTTTTGAATCTCTCTTGCCCCATGAGTTAGGGATCACAAGCCAAATGCAGGTTGGACTTCAGCAAGCCCAGTCTCCCTCCCTTCTTCATTCCTCCACTAATAAGTGGTAAGGGTCATGCATCTACTTCCTCTATGTGTTTTGGTCTGGGCCCCTGACCTACAGTGGGTGACTGTAAAGACATGGCTATAAGGACCTTCTGCACGCAGGTTAACTCTTCTGACTTCTAGAATATGAAAATACCTTGCCTCCATCAGCATGTAATAAGCTGTAAATGAGGAGACTGTAGCCTCAAGGACAACGGCAAATTTCCAGCTTAAAACTGACTGATGAAGAAACAAAGACTGTGTGATTTAACCTTGGCCAGCTCCTTGCCAGGCAGTTAGAGATATTTTCCAGCCTCCATTAAATCTATGTCTTATGATTGGCTTTGAACCAGTGAAATCTGAGCGGAAGTGATATACAGTACTCCAACGTCTGGTCATAAACATTCCCTGTGCTTCACCCTCCATGACTTTGCCTTTGCACAGCCTGATGCAGGTGAACATGGGAACCTAGAAGCCACATGTTGAAATGACAGACACAAGACAAAAGGGTCCCAGGTCCTTGACTTGAATCATAACTTGGGCAAGAACTGGCCAATGCTTAAGACCAGCTCTTCTAGACTTTACGGGGTAATTTCTATCACCTTGGGGACAGGGGCTGATGTTATCTTAATTAAAAAGAGGTAGAGTAAAGGGAAATGTTGAGAAATAAAAGGGGTGGAATAAATGATGTAAAGATTATAATACGGTGTGGTACATATTGGATCTTATTCTGCATTAGTAGAATAAGTTGGAGTAGCTGCTCAGCTAAGTTCCTTCAGAAAGTAAGACCGTTTATTGGTAATAAAGTGTAAGTTGATTTTTTTTATTAATTTGCTTTAGGCTTGGTCACTCATGGCCAGCAATGTGAGAAGGATAATTCAATAACATAAACACACATTTACGAGTCTAAGACTAAGCAGTGTAATCAACATATATACATATACAGCTAGGAAAGAAATATTTCTCTGAAGGAGACAATTTCCAGAAATATATTGTTGTCTCCTTTTTCATTGTTGTGTAAAGTAGTTTAACTCCTTTAGAGTCTCACTGATTCAAACATATCTATTTCAGGAAAGGTATTTGCTCAGAGTTTGCTAAGCAAATCTTTTTTGAGAGAGTTACCCCAGCTCAACGGGGTGCCCTGCTGAAAACTTTGTCGAGCTTTCGCTTTCCAACTTTTAGATTTTTCCAGACTCTATACAAGAAGAATTTTCAACACATTTTTGGTTGGATCTGAGATGCATACCATACACAGCATACTTTTAGACTAACTTTTTTAAGTGGTAAGATTTAACTTTGGACATGATGCTCATCCAAGCTATCATTATTCCCTTTACTTAGACAACTAGAGTTCACTCTTGCCAAAAAACTGGCAGAGAGGTATGCTGGTTGTATGAGAATATGTGACATAAAAATCGGAACTCTACAAAGTATTTTGAGATAAATTCTACTGAAATCAATATCATCCATGAGATAAAATGTAGAAATCAATATGGATTATTGCCAAGACTTTTGGTCTCACTTTCTGGAATAGTAGGTGCATTTGCTGAGTTATGCTGAGCTCTGCCATGTACAATACTGCTTTATAATCCTTCCAATGTCAGAATCAGTTCCAGGCCACTGGACAAAGCGACTGGCCAAGGCTTTCATGTGAACAATTCCTAAGTACGCTGCACGTAGCAGAGCCAAGAAAATGTGGTGACCACCTTCTGCAGGATCAGCATAATTGCTCCTTGACAGACCTTCTTTATGATCAAATAACTCATAGTTATTTGTTTTGAGTGGCTTGAATTTATTTACCAACTTATTTCTTTATACTTAATTGAAGATACAGACCTATCTGATAACAAATCCAGATTTGTGCCACTACAAATAAAGAGAGGAGGGAAACTGACAAAATGCCCACAAAATACCAGGTGCTTTTCAGTATTTACCCCTATGTTAATTAATTTAAACACCAAAAAAATTTCAGCATTACATACATAATGAGTTAGGGTTTTAGCTTAGCCTTAAAAGGGATGCTAAAGCAGAGTTAGATCTTATTGCTCACCGTGACAGCCAGGATTTCTATAAAAATGTGTAGAAAATCTGGTGCCATAAAATATCTGGTTTTGAACCAAATGTAGGTGATGCTTCAGGATAATATAGAAGTGACCAAACACTACATCATTATTATTACTACTACTTGCTTTTACTCGGTGCTTACCATGACTAGGTGCTGGACTAAGCACATTACTTTCTTATCTCATCTATCTCTTTTAACAATCCTTTGGGATAGATATGATTTCTGTTCATACATTAAGATACTGTCCAAGAATGTGCAACTTCTAAGTGCAAGGTCTTAAAATTCAAACTGGGCAGCCTCGGGGTATCAATATAGAGTGAGATTCAGTGACTATTTTATATTCTAGAAAGTATCTTCATACAGGTAAATTTGAAGCTTTGAAAATTCTTTTAACAGTGGGAAATCAAATAGCTTAGCTATGTCTGCTTAACTTTTATGAAAAATAAATTATGGTCAGAAAAAGTAGCTGAGGAAGGTTGACACTTTTGCTTTGTTTTTACAATAAACACAAAATGGAACTCATACACATTTCTCTTATCTCAACTTATGTTTTAAAATACCAAATAATATACTTATAGTTCTAGTAAACTGATGAACTACATAATCTATAAACCGGTCTAGTACAACAGTACAGAAATGCTAGACAGAATACAGCACGTGTCCTTTTGAAGTCATAGCTGAGAACGAACAATCCACAGGTGCCAGAATCAGACGGGAGACTGAAAACCAGGGGAAAGTAAAATAAATGGTAGTCGGTGTGTATGGAGCGTGTCTCTAATTAAACTAGGGACACAGTATCTGTTGGCCTTTCAGAGATGGATGATAATGCCTTGGACCATGTAGGCAGAGAATTAAAACAAAGGGCTTCTCCACAGATCCAGAAAACCCTGATCTAGAAAAACCTAAGCTTACAAAATAGTAATAAAACTGGTCCACAGCTGGTGATACTCTTAAGTCACTTGGCAAATAAAATGTAAAAGTACTCCAGAATTCCATCCACAGGTACTAGAGAATCTCAAAAACAAAAACAAAAGAAAACAGATAAAACAAAACAAAACAAAAAAACGCCCTATCCCACATTAACCCACATAGGGATTCATTTCTATTAAAAATTACAAGACATTCAAAGAAACAATCTGCCACAAATAAAAGTTAGCTAGTATGACAAATAGCAAGCTTGAATCCCTGAGAACTTGAGATAACTGGATAATAATATGAACTGTAAAGTGATTATGCGCAAAGCATACAAAAATAAATAAGTCAAATAAATGAATAAGACAACAAAAAGGAACTGACAAATCTGAAAAAATATGGCTCACTTCAAGAAATTTTTTAAAAAGTTATTGAAATTAAAAACTCAGTGCATAGTTTAAATGGTAGATAATACTAAAAAGAAGTTCATAAACATGAGAAATAAGAATATTTCAAAGATGTTTTCTTTAAGTGTCCCATAATTAGAAAAAAATAATAAAAGCACTTCCAACCATGATTAGAGCTTTGAAGTCACACTTTAAACTTCTCTATCCCAAAACTTAGCAGTGAGATGTTTTTGTGTGTGTACATTTAAAAGCACAGCCAGCCTTAAAATGATAAAACTCTGTTAAAATACATGTGCTACTGTTATAGGTAAGAAGAAGCAGGGAAGTGGAGAGTGGAGGAGCCATCTGCAAAGGCGGCACAGCACGGAATGGGGCGAGATGGGGTGGAACCCTGATTCTCCCTACTCCTGGCTTGGGCAAGGCCCTTGATCCCTCACATGTACCACGGTAGAAGAATCACTTAGGATTACAGTTATGAGCAAATGACATCATTTAAAAAGTTCAGTATATTTAGCATTGATTTAGTGCTCAATGAATAAACAGCTATTTCTATTCCCTCTGGAAAGGAAGCAGAGGAAAAGAAGAGGGAGAAAGAGAGGAAAATGGAGAAAAACAATGAAGATGAAGAAAAGAACTAGCAAAGGAGGAGTGGGTGCCCGGGTGGAAGCTGGGAGTCCCCCGGCTTGAAAATGAGCAATGCTGCAGAGAGAGATGTGCCATGAACGGTCTTTCGCAAATGTGCATTGTCCCCCAGCAATTTCCCACCCCACTTTCGGTATGCATACAATACTGAGCGAGAAAAAATCAAGGGATGTAAAGAGTGAAGGATATGAGTGGGCAAGCAAGGGAAAATATAAAGCAAGAGGAAGAAAGAGAAAACAAATAGAAAAGCCTATGGGAAAATGGAGGACAATAAAAGAAAAAGACAAAGTTAAATATCTTGGTAGTAACAGACTAGCAGGCAAAGGACCACCAACTGTCTTTCTTAATTTAAAGAACAAGGAGATCTTATTCTTGTTAGTTTTGACCTTTAAGTTTGGTTTTTTGGTTTTTTTTAGTTTTATGAGTAGGCTGAATCATGACAAATACCTAATTTAAAATTGATTTAGCTGCCAATAACCCCTCCTGTGAGACTCAGCTGCCAACTCAGCCCTAAAACAAATAAAAATACTTGGATGAATCAATTCAGCAAGAGAAACACATATCTCTTTTTTTTCCTGGTATATTGTAGGCAAAATAAATCAGTTTGCTAAGCAGAGCACGCAACACAGAGGGAGAGGCCTTACGAAGAAACGACTGGACTGTGGAGTCCTGACGCAGTCTCCACAAGCTCCACAGCCAACGGCACTAGGGGACTCGAGGTAGCAATTCTTGATTGAAAACACGGTTCAATCATTGGGCCAAGTGGGCTTTTAGGGGTCACATGTCTTTGACACTATTCCATATGAAACATTTTATTTCCAGGACACAGTGACTGGAAACGTTTCTCGTTTCACCCCATGTAGAAAGAAAAAAAACACAAAACACACAGGCGTATCCATCCCTTAACCCCACACTAGCCACCCACCTGGGAACAACTTATAAAACATCTTTGCAACAAAACACTGTTAACACTCTTCTTTTGGTCACTCACTCTTCTCACTTCGGTCCGGCTCCTCACAGGCACACAGATGCACTATTTATTACTTTGACCCCGTGCGCAGCAAATGCAAACAGCAAAGTTATTCTAACAAACCACGGAAGTCAGTGCTCTGCTCTTCAGTCTGCTTTCTTTGTGCCTAATTGCTGGCAGGCCAGTAAGGCTGAGTGCCGTGGCAGAGGAAAGAAGGAGTGTAGGCCTGTGACTCTGCACTATCTGAGGGCCTTCTGGACAGGGAGACACGGATTCCTGCATCCAAAGGATCTGAATCCCCTGGAGCTTTGGGAAACTATCCTGTTTGTGTTGCGTATGGTGCAGGGCAGGCTTTCGTTACAGACAGCAAGAGATGTTGCCTTAGGGTTCAGGGTGGTTCCCAGGCCCGTGACATGCCATTTACTCATTCCTTCATTCAGTAGGTATTTATGAAGAAGTCCTGACACAGAGGTAGGGAAAATGGGGGTCAAGGGCAGGCAGTATCCCAGAAGTGGCCCTAAGAGAAGGAGGGCCACTGACTCTGACTTTGAACAGGCAGAATTGTGCTATCGAGGTTAGTAACACAGATATAAATTAGACTTAGGACATTTTGGGTCTGTGTCCCAGACTCTCCATTTCCTAATATAACTTTGGGCACATTATTAACATCTCCGAGTTTCAGGTGCAGAGAACAGTACTTATCTCACAGGGTTATGATGAGCTTTAAATAAGCTAATGCTTTACCTCGCCTGTGGCTGCCTAGCACATTGCCTGGCACATTGTAACTGTTATTAGTCTAACATTAACGTGAGTCCTCTTCCTTTCTTCAGATCCCTAAAATAAAATGAATAAGCACATCTACCATCACAGGGGATGATTCCATACATTATAAATATCTCCAGAGACGCTTCTAGGTGATAGAGTGGAGTCCAAGGTACCTTTGCCAAAGGGTCTCAACCTTGGAGGGCCTGAAAGTGACTATGTTCATTAAAGAGTCTTTTGTTCCTACTGCACTGCCAAGTGCTTTGTGAAAACGAACCGATCCCAAGACACTGACGCCCACTATCTCTGAGAGCAGCCCTGTGTCTCCACCCAGAACACGCTGCCAAGTCCCAGACCTTTCCAGGCTAGTTGAGAGCTGAGCACTGCCGAACCTCCGAGTTGAAAAAAGCCTTGGAAGTCATCAGCCTCAGCCCTGCTCTGGCGCATGAGCCAAACCACATAGCTAAGTAAGACACTAAGGTCAGCTGATAATATTTCCTCTAAAGCCTCATAAATTTTTTTCTTCAGGGTTTCAGGTCCCCAGACTTTCCTGGAAGAGGCCGAGTGACTTTCGAAAGGCCACCAGTGAATTATCATTTAGTGAAGTGAAAGATCAAGGACCTGGGGGCATCCTGCTGGTGGAGGAGGCTGAGCATCTCTGGATTGGCTCTCGGTCTGTACCAAAGAGTCAAGGACCCCACCTGGGCAGTATTATCATGTATGCCTTCGCCTGTAATATACTCACTGGAAATACATTTCTACACACAAGTTCATGCAGACTGATAGCAAAAACACATAAACGTTACCAATGCGTTGCCAACGTGGGGTGACCAGAAGGTAAGGAGAGAAACCTCCAAACCGGCTCCAAAGCTGAGCTGGAGGAGGAGGCAGTGCCTTTTCAAATGGTAATAATAATAATCATAACCAGCTACACCGAGAAGTAAGGGGTTAAGCAGTGTTGTTCACTGTCACATGACGCTGGGAAAGGCTGAGCAGGAACCTCTGGGACCGGGAGGAGGCACATCTTGCCTGCACATGTGGCCTCCACCACAAACACTTCAAAGTGCCTCCTCAGACCGACATAACATTCTGACGCCGACTGTAAATGCCCTTGACACGCAGAGTGGAAAATATCAAACACTCCACCAGTCCCCGAAACGCAGTGTCTCTGCACTGGGAAAGGCCTTAATGAGGCCGCAATGGAGGGGGCGGCTGGTGGGAGAGGACTCAGAGCCAGGGAGGGGGTGCGTAACGGGTGGTTCTGATTTAAGGCTTGTACTGATACCCGCCGGCGTGTGCAACAGGGCTCAGACCGCTGTGAATCTAAACGCCCCAAGACCTCGCAGGACGGCGGCCCCAAACATCAATTCCAGGCCTTGCTGAGTCAAGACCCTACTGAGACCATTTCCCCTCGCACATTCCAGAGCAGATGACTCTGAAGGGGAAGAATTTCCCGGCCCACAGAGCTGTGATTTTTCTGCTGAGGGATCTCTGGGTCCTGTTTTCTCCCACACAGTTACTCTCTATCCTCACGGAGAATACCGTGGGATGCTGATTTCTCTTTGGTCAATTTTCATGATGGGAAAAGTCAGCAACCTGGAAGGTCTCCCTCGTTCTATCAAGGGGCACCCGCATTTCTGTGATCAGGGGTCTTTCCCCTGGGGATCTGTTGCTACCTGCTCCTAGTAAACCATCTATGAAACAACTCTGTCAGTAGAACAGTCTAGACGACGTGGAGGAAAGGGTATTTCCCTCCTTAACATCCCATCTTTAGACACAATTATTGGACTCGTGCTGGGCGGCATCATCCACTCATTTTTAAAATTCATTCACTAGTTTTGAAACACTGGAGTACATAGAGTTAATAAAATATATTTCCTACCTTTTGCAGCTATCACTATATGATAGGAGCGTCACCAAAAGGTCGCTGCTGTCAACCTAATGCCAACAAGACTCCCCAGTCTAGGGTGCAGTAAAGAGACTTTGGTGTGGTAAGCATTTTCCAGCTTCCAGAACAAACTGGAAGTACCCTCCCCTCAGACCAAGGAATGGCTGACTTATATTGAGAGGGTACCTGCGCTGGTCTCTGATTGGTCCATTTTTATGCAAATGAGGACTCCAAAGTCGCACAGTTTGATTGGTCCAAATTGTCCTGTCCTGATTGGATGGCTTCTAGCATTCTGATTGGTTGTTATGGACCTGTTCTGATTGGTCAGTAAAGATGCAAATGAGGATATACCTGTGCAGTTCCAATTAGACAGGGCAGGTCTCAGCCCATGGGTTGAAAGATAATTCCAGGAACTCCTTCGTAAGGGTGGGTTCAGATGACAGAAACGCAATGCACAGGATGACAACTCAGCCTGTGTGATAGGCCTGTTAATAATGGCTGCTAGACTCAGGTTATAATTTTGAGACCGATTAAACACAAGGAGAAAGGGACATATCAAAAAATAATTGCATACAGTGCTATATAGAGATATGTCACAAAGTGCCCAGAAACACTGGGGAGCATGTGCCTCCATCAGTTTCAGGCATTCGGAAGCCTTCCTTTCAGAGACTATATATAAGCTGGGCTTTGACAAACTTGTGCAATTTCACCAGGCAGAGGAAACAACCAGTGCAAAGACATGGGAGAGAACGAATCACGGAGAATTTGGGGAAGGTCAGTGTGGTTGGAGCACAGGCTATGAGGGGCGACCATGGTGGATGAGGCTGGAGACGCACAACATTAAGGGCTCGTGTGCCGGGCTAATGCCTTCATCACGGAGACTGAAGGGTGTTTGTAGAGCACTGACCCGATTGAGTTTGTACTTTAGAAGGGCAAATCTAGTGAGGGAGTGAAAGGTGAACTGGAAAGAACAGAGATTAGAGTCTTTCTTTTGTGTGATGTGCTCTGGTGGTCACTTGCTCATCAGAAGAGGTGTTTAATTCCCATTTATTCCCAGGTCTGCTGAACTTTCCTGGTACTGCTGCTCTCAACTCCTCAGAAGCTTAGCAGCGAAAACACCCGTGCTCTCCAGGCGTTCTTCTCCTGCCTCTGTCCCCACTGCAGTCTTTCCAGAGAATGTGATCCAGGAGCAAGGGCTGTGGGAAGCCATCAAAACCACGGGACCATTATAGAGCTATATCCCGGAGGAAACACAGGGGATGAAGTCTCGTCCCAGGGAGAGAGCAAACAGATTCTTATATAAACATGGATCAAATGCAAAATTTTAGCCAGAAAAATAGACTCACTTAAAATGCATTTTGTTACTAAGCTTATATCAAACAGGCCCTCAGGGACTCTGTCAGGAGTTTTCTTGCAAATTACATTTACATGGTTTTAGATGATGTTTGGATGGTTAAAATCCTTCTAGTATAATAATATGGGAACATAAGATAAGTAAATCATAAAAAAGGTAACTGAATCTCTTGTGTTAAGTCCTGTTTTTATAGGTATAATCTTCAGAGAATAAGAAGAGGTTGAGGAAAAGATTGAACAACAGATAGAGGCAGTGGTCAGTGTTTGTTTCTTTGTTTTTTGCAAAGTTTTAATTGTCACTGGAGACAAGACCCTGAATGAATGAATTGATTTGTCTAATAAAAACATCAGATTTGTAGAGGGTAGGGGGGAGGTAGATAGGGTAAAGGGGACTCAAATACATGGTGACAGAAAGAAATCTAACTATGGGAGGTGAACATACGGTGTAAACATATATATGCCTTGTTGTTAAAGTGTACAGCTGAGAGTTATTGGATTCCATTAACCAATGTCACCACAATAAATAAATAAATAAATAAATAGCCAACCAACCAAAAAAATCAGATTTTAAATATTTTAAAAATAATTAGTGGGAACTTCTATAAAAACAATTATATCTTGTTTCTCCCCTCACAGAAAGACTGTAGATGCCAAAGTCATTGCTTTGTTTAGAACAGTGGCTCAGATTAGAAGTCTTTAGTCGAGACTGTTATTTATTATTGGAAACTTGTATAGCCTGGCCTGGATGCAGCAACCATACTAGACCTGCACTATTGATCTATTCAGCTACCTCACCATCTGCACCATTTATGGCCTGCTCTGACAGGTAGCGCATTTTGACCTCTATCTGCATCGTATTCTAATATTCAGTCTTACACCAACCCTATGAGATAAGTCCTACTCTTGGCCTCATTTTACATGTGAGGAAACTTAAAGCTCAGAGGGATCAAGTTAACCTGGAGCTTCCAAAGAGCGGAAGTGAATTTCACTCCACCCTTGACTCACTGGATGGACTACATAGAACACTGATATTTCTCAAGGACACTAAAAGCTGTCCCTGAATATGGGGTAGGCAAAGGGGATTGGATTGGGTTTAAAATGAGCAGGTAGCTTGGTGAGTGAGGGACAGAGTCAGGGAGGCACCAAAGCATTCATCTCCCTTCTCTTTGGTGTGAGCTCCACTCCCAACTCTCTCAGGTGCTAGAGGAAGTAGGGTGCTGTCATCCCTGGGCCTGAAGCTCTTTCTCAAAGAACAGGTCATGTTGCAGAACCAAACAGAATCACCAACTCAGCAACTTCAAGGTATGAAAGCAATTATGCTGGGCCTGAAAACAAAGGGCTGCAAGTAAAATGGAGTTTCATAATGTGTAGTTAATTTCTAAATCCCCTCCCGGCTCTGACAAAATGCCGAGTGTGTGTGTGTGTGTGTGTGTGTGTGTGTGTGTGTGTTAGCAAGGGAGGTGTGTGAGCAGGATCTCATTCCTCTAAGAAGCGGCTCGGACTTCTCCGAGCTGTCACACAGGCAGGCCGTGCTTGAGCACTCTGCACCCTTCTCATCTCCCACTGTAAATGGTCCCGGCAGATCCACAGCGCTCCTTAAGACCCAGCTTGCTGTCCAATGCCAAGACAGGAAGAGCCTGCTTGGCTGTTCTATGCTCTCACCTACTATTCCTGACAACAGCACAGAAAACATGACATCATAAACTCGATTTTGGTGAGCATCTTTATGTGACAACCTGCCTTGAAAGGAATCCAAGCAAATATCCTGCTTCCTCTAGTCCATTTCAAAGCCAGTAAGAGATAATGCTCAGTTTGCAAGAAAAGAGTGAGGTGACAAGTGATCTGGTTCCTCATGTTGTTTTGACAGAGAAACTCAACCTAGCAGGTCTCTTGAAATGGCATGACATCAATGCATTAGATTAGAAAATTGAGACATAAGAGGATATGATTACCTTGATGTCCTCAAGGCCCCTCATCTTCCCCTTGCAAATGTATTCCCTTGTTCACATGTCATTATCAGTGAATGGTCCCACCAGACACCCAGCCACCCGTGCTGGAATTCTAGGTTCTTCTTTCTACCTTATCTCTTAGTGAGCCCTATTGTTCCCTTAAATATCTTTCTCTTTTTCTTTTCACAACCATTGTCAACTGTCCAAACCCTCTTCAGTAATCATGTCCCCCTCTGCCCATTCTGCACACTGTTGCCAGTGATACTTGTAATCAAGGAATTATAACCATCATCATGAAGTTAACATTGTAATATGTGCTTACTAAGTGCCAGGCACTGTACTAATCGCTTGGTCTCTACCCTTTCACTTGCTTTGATAACTTGGTGTCCCTGCTCCAAAGTTTTTAATGATTCTCACTACCAGCAGGATAAAATTGCAACTCTCCTGTACAGTGTCATTATCAAGCCCACTCCCACCATGATTCATCTCCTGCCACCGTTGCCCTGTCACTCACTCTACGTCATAAAGCACCTCTCACAGCTCCCTCAAGCACCCTTATCTTCCTCTACATGTGCCTCCCCACTTTTAACTCCTTGTACCCCATTCACTGGATCCCTTTTATAGATGAGGTAGTGTGACCCTTCCTTTCCCTGACCTGACACATATATGCCGCGCAGAACAGTAAGATAAGATTCTATTATGTGCTAATATATACTGCCAATGTGGTTTCATCATCACAAATTCTCAGTGCCCTCTCCAGACTGCAGACTCTATATTCAAACAATCTATGCCGAAAGGAATGTCAGACCACGCACCCCAAACCGAAACCACACCCTAGAACGCCATATAAATAGACAAGACACATTTTCCTGAGTCACATTTTTCAACCAGGTTCTTTTAAGAGCAAGGATTTTTGCATATTTTGCCCCATGCTTGCCTCCTAGTTTCTAGAACAGAGCCTGGCATGATTTATGCACTGAAGTTATGGTTTAAAACTTTTATTGATACAAAGAGATAATTTTATGACTACAGGTAAACATTTGAACACGTACGTTTATGTGTCCAAATTTCTCATTTTCTATGATGATGAGAGTATAAACATTTCTGAAAAGCCATTTAAAAATATGTATCAAGAGCTCTAAAAAAAAATTCATACTCTTTGTGGCAGGGACTGCAAGATGACTACCCGATGTCCATTTTCCTTTTCTCCGTTACTAACAGAAACCTTTTAGGAATGAGATGGAGGTGTGTCCAGCTAAGTTTCCCAGCCCTCTCTGAAACTAAGTGTGGCCACGTGACTAAGTCTTTATGACTTATGATGTAAGTGAAATTTTTTTCTGAGGGATTTCTAGGAAGTCTTCTTAGAATTTGGGCAGAAGACTGATGAAATCCCTTCTGCTCCCTCTTCCTTCCTGAAATCTAAAACTAGATTACATGGCTGGGTCTTCTGCAGCCATTGGCTCATTCGATCAGATAGAATTCATTATGGGGTATTAGAAGCTTAAAGAATTTCTAGAAGGGCCAAGGAATCAAGTTTGAGAGTACCAGCCGAGGACAGTACATCCAGGAGGAATAATATTTGGGGGCATGCCTCTCTGGCATTTCTTATTGCTCAGCACTTGACACCTGTGACAGTAAACCATAAGTCACTCCAGAAAACCTATGGCCTTCCCTACCATGCTTTCTAGAAGATTCCATTTTTCTCTACTCGCTCGCCACCTCCTCTCACTCACGTCTGCCTCCAGGTCTTGTAAGGTGTGTCTGCCTGGGGGAACTCAGATCACCTTGGAAACTGTAGCTCTAAGGAGGTCTGGAAAATATCATTCTATTTTCCATTTTTCCCACCTCTGAAGTACGTACGGGAAGACACGTGAGGAGGGGACTGAGTGGGTGTTGAGAGAACCAGTATGAAGTATTTGCTGGTCTGTCAACTCGGTTTTACCTGTGGTTCTTTATGTCCCAGCTGTCACTGTTTAGGATTAGCAGGGACACAAAGCAGTGGAATGCATAGGAGGGTTTTTATGCATGAGATGCTGAGGGAGAAAAATTTATAGAGCGTAGGAAAGAGAGGTCACGGAGCCATCATTAACACTGGGAGGACCTCAAAAATAACAGTAAACACCAATAGCTACAGTCTATTCAATAACTCTGGGTAATCACAACGACCTCCTGACTGGCCTCTGGCTGCTACCCCTGTCCCCCTCAATCGTCTCTCCACGCAGTGATCAAAGCACATCAGGTGTTCTGCTCACAACTCCCCAAAGACATCCCTTGTCATTCAGAGAAAAGCCACAGTCCCCTTCTTGGCCACCGTGCCCCTCTGTTCCTCCACTGTGCCAGGCACTCTCCAACTCGGGCCTCGTTCTGCTACTCTCTTCGTCTGGAATACTCTTCCCCAGTTACCTGGGTGGCATCTTCCCAAGTGTCATCCTCTCAGTGAGACTTCACCTGCTACCTTACCCCAAACTGTACGCCCCACTCTGGTCAACTTCCTATCTCTCTTCTTCATTTTCTCCTGAGCACTTGTTTCTAATGTACCATTTTTAATAAATTTGTCTCATTTATAGACTGTCTCTCCCTACCCCCTAAAATTAAGCCCAGTGTAGGCAAAGGTGGTTTCTTTCTCACTGCTGTCTGTACAGGCACCAGAGCAGTGCCTGACACATGATAGGTGCTTTGTAAATATTTGTTCAATGAATGAATACATGAAAAAGCTGATTATAGTAAAGAGTTAGTGGATGGGTGAATGAATAAAAGAGTTTTTCCCATATCAGGATAAAATGTAATAGGATTTCTCAGGAGACAGAAAAGGGGAGCTTTTTAAAGGTCCTTTTCTTTTGAGGTCCCCTTGGGGGCAGGACTGTTGAGGTGCCCTGGGCCAGCCGCCCCTCTGCAGAGAAACCTTAGGGCTGACAGAGTTGTAACGGGGAAGTTGACACTGGCCTGGGAGCCATGACAGCGGCCTCCAGCCCTGCCTCTGCCCCCAGCCATATGAGTTTGGGGAAGCCCTTTCCACTTCTTTGGCCCCTGGTTTTACTGGTGGGCAAACTAGGCTTCTGTGGGCTCTGACTTCCTTCTGTGATGGATTGGCACTGAAGGAACAATTCACTGATCAGAGATTTAAACTCTGGAGTGGAACGCCAAGAGCTCAGGAGTGCCATTTTTAGCATGCGAATTTTCTCCAGAAACGCTTGTGGCAGCAGAAATTCCTCCACCCCATGGAGCACGGACATGCCCACTGGGCTGTGGCCTTTGCAGGCTCTCGGTAACACCAGGGCCCATGAGGATGTCTGTGGCCGGCCTCTTTAGGACACCGTGTCCCATCTGCTGCAGCAATCCTGTGGTCCAGCCTTCACCTCTACTCTAAACACACAGCCTTCTCTGCACATTTCACATGAGTCTCTTGAAGGAATCCAGGGACATTTTTCTTTAACCTGCCTGAAATTTGTTTTGGCAGAAGTTCTGAAGGCTGAAGTCTGGAGAGATTTGGGTTTCGTTAAATTATAGATATAATTTCAGTGAGGTTAAATAACTCAGGCAAAAACTGGAGCACCCTCCCATCAATTCTGCCCTTGAAACTCCACCTATCCTGCAAGGCCCGACTCCAGCGCTGTCTCAGCCATGAGGCTTCCCCAGGTCATCAGAGCTCAAATGGCTTCTCTTCTCCCTGAGGCCGTGATAAGGGGTTGAATTTCAAATCTTGCCAGAGGATAACCTTGACCAAGTTCCCTAACTTCCCTGAGCCTCAGATTTCTCGCCCGTAAGTGGTGAGAGTGGAAGTGATAGTAGCTAACATTAATTAAGTGCTTACTGCCAAGACTGTGTTGGATACTGTACATTATCTATTTTATTCAATCCCCTTATGAACTGTGGAACGAGGCATTTTTACTATGCTTTCTTTACATGTGAGAAACCGAAGGGAAAATGGAATGATTCTGTATACCTCACTGGGAGGTGAAGATTGAATTTTAAAAACCAATGGCTCATGACATTCAGGAAGCGCCTCGTCCCTCATGCCCATGCAACCAGGGTGGGTGTGTCAATCTCACACCTCTCCCATGTGTTGCTTGTACTGTGATGCATGAGGGAGTGGTGACGTCGTACAGAACAGGAAACGAGTGACCCGGCCTGGGCTCCTACCCTTGGACATGTCACCTAATCTTTAGGACTCTGTGTCTCTGCAACTGTAAAATGGGAGCCATAAGACTGTGAAGATTCGTAGATATGAACATAATCTAGACTAATACCTGGCACACAATAGCTATTATTATTATTATTGCTTATCTTTAATGTTACAATCTCTATTCCTTTTTAATTTGATATTTCCTGAGAAATAAAGCAGCCCTTTTCCATCTTTAAAGCCTCATCCTGTTTGTGACCTCATCTTATGTCTTGCATGTTACAAAATTGCTTCTCAAAGTGCATTCAAAGGGCCACCTGCATTAGAATGTCCCAAAACTTGTTAAAAGGAACACACCTGAGCACCTCCCCGAACTAAAAGGACCATGACCTGGGGCAGTGGCCCAGGACTCCTGTGTTCTAACAGTTGGCTTGGACAAATCCCTTGGACACAGACATTTGAGGACCCTCTACTAGAGCGCACCAAATATCTATGAATGAAATAAACAAATGGATAGATGATCAATGCAATTTGCTGAAGTATGCAATTTTTTAAAGTAACAGACAGATAAAAATATCAACAGTGGTGATAATTTTAGGTTACGACGACTCTGGCCTTACTTTCTGGCCTTTAGGTTACAACGACTCTGGCCTTACATAGAATTTTGGACCTCGGCTGCTTCTTTGGCTTATCCTTACCCCAAATGCTCTTCCATCTCATTCCCTTGGGTAGGTATGGGTAGCTATTTAGGTTCAGGTCTTTACTAGGCTCTGGAAATTTCCTGAGGACTGTTAGTCTCCCACTGATTCAACAGCAACATAGACTTAAACAACCACATTCAGGGAGCCTGCCCTTTAAATATTATCCCAAAGCCCTACCAAGATGAGTTACATCGACAGAGCCTATAAGAAAACAAATACCTCCAAACTTCCAAAATACTTTGATAATTTTTAATTGGGATATAAATCTTTTGGCCTCAACATCTTAGCAAAGAAAAAAAATCTTGAGTCACATGAATCATATACAGAGATATTATGAATTTGTTTTTATATAAACTAGTTTCTTTTTAAAAGACATTTCTTAAAACCCCATTAAACCAAAGATTATTTTTTCTATAAAGACACCTCACTCCAAGATTCAGGAGACATGCTACCCCCTTTAAAAAAAAGGGAAGGAAGACAGTGCCATGGTCAGCAGAGGCATAAATTCAATTCACCTGGCAGAGTGTTCTTCAGGTCTGAGGAATGTCAAAGGACGCATTTCTAGTGAATGAAAAAAGAAATCCACAGAAGACCAGCACTGAAACACGCAAAGAGAGGTTCGGTTCCAACGCCCGGGTTAAGAGTCATACTCTCTGCGTAATTTCCATACCAAGCACAAAACTGAGTCAAAACGCAAGCTGTCAAACCCGACAAAACCGAAGCCAGTTTAATCTCCCCACAGAAAAAGGAAAATAACGACCCAGAATTGAATAGCTTTTTCATTAAAAATTACTGTATTTTTAATTTTAGGCAAGTTGGATAGTAAAAACAGCTACACACTAAACAGGCTTCTTTCTGCAGGAGGCAGGAATCGCAAGGTAAAACTAGAAGCGGACCCGCGCCTTTTCCCCAGGGGCGGTTGTGCGAATCACACACTGCAACGCAGCGACGCTCCTAGCACAGCCCCTAATGAATGCCGTTCATTGCTATCATCTGAGCTCAGCTTGGAAGCCGAGATTTCTGCCTTTACTGGGACGAACGACGTGCGCGACCCCGGCGACAAAGCCATGCAGCGCTGTGCCCCGGCCGCGGAGGCGACGCAGACCCGGACCCCGCGGGGCGAGCCCCGGAGCCGGCTCCTCCGGACGCGCCCGCGCCGCAGAAGCGCATGCCGACCGCAGGGGTCGGGGTGTGACAGGCGACGAGTCTCCAAGCGCGTTTGAGGAGGAAGGGCCAACACCCCGTTTCCTGCGGGGAACCCCACGCGCTGAGCGCCGCTTCGTGTGTCCTCACCGATCGCGCCGCGGGAGTGAGCGCGTGGGGATGAGTCATCTCTGTTCTGCCAGGTGGAGGGAGGCCCAGGACGGAAAATGGCCCCACAAGGCCGCACGGCGGAAGCAGGGCCTCGGTCTCTAAGGGACCGCACGCCCAGCCCCGCGCTCCCACCATCCTGAGCTCACCTGAGCGGGAGTGCTAAACATCCTCCACCGTGTGGTTCCCTGGACACGGTTCTGCGTGTTTTCTCTTCAACGTCGATGGACCATGTGATGCAGGGCCAGGTGACACGAGAAAGCTCTGGGGGCCGCCCTTTGGGTTTCCAGTCCAGCAGGAGAGCCGAGCGGGGGTGCGAGCGCAGGTCTGAGGGAGACGAGACACCTTCCAGAACAAGGCCCACACAGACGGCTGCCCTGAAAGGTGCCCAGGCCCTGGGGAGCGTTCTAGGTGCGGTGAATGGGGGTGGGGCTTTGACACGATGGCCACTCAGGATGACAGAGCTGAGCTACAAAATTTTCTGGAAGCTGGGAGGTCATTGACCTCATACCCATTATTTTAAAACAAACAAAAACATACAGAATCTATAAAGAAATGATGGTCCCATAACGCACAGGCTAAAAGTAAATGCAATAAGAGAAAAATAAGCTTTTTGGCTTCAGCCATAATCATCAAGTTTCCTTTTCTCAGAAATCACAACCAGATATTTCTGGAAAAACATACCTTAGAGAAATGATCAGAAATACAGCAAAGAAACTTAAATAATTTAGTACATATAGATACAATGAAACATTAGACACCTAGTAAATAACGTTTCTAAAGAATGTTTTATGATGTAAAAATGTTCACAATATTGTATTTAAGTGAAAAAGTAAGGCATGAAACTATGTGTACAATATGGCTTTAATTATGTGAAAGAAACAAAGGACATTTTAAAAAAGAAAGATTAGTAGTACTAAACACACCATAAGGGAAACTATGATACCCTATCTCTAGGTGATAAGCTTGGGGCAGGGTGGAGACTTTTGTATTTTATTTTAAATCAAAAAAAAAAAAAAACTTAAAAAGACAATAACATGTATCTTTTCAATAATTTGAAGAAATATTATTTGAAGAAAGATATGACATACCCTCATAGAAAGATGGCCAATGTGCTTGGAAACCAATTTTCCCACTAAAAACTGCTTTGCAGACTTTCCCAGAGAAGAACAATTCTAAATCAGCCTTCTGCAGCACCACCCCCGTGGCTACCTTGATTCAAACTCCCAGGAATTCAGCAGGACCACACCACTCAGCTGGCCTCAGGAATGCGCACATCTGAGCTGTTTCCCTGGGCCATGTGGGGAACATCACTGCCATATATTCACAGTTGTGAGCTGTCCAAGTCCCGTCATCCTCTGTGGGTAAAGGGCGGGAAAGAGCTACGTGATGGCATGCACAGAATCACATACTGTCTCCTGTGCCATTCCATTTTACCAGCTTTCTTAAGGCACAACCCTTCAACACATTGTTTATTTTTTCCTCTCAAGAATTTGTCCAAAATTTGATATGTGTAGAAAATGCCTACTTCACCTCCCTTCCTTCAGCATTTTCTCTGGTCATTCAGATGTGTGGTAGGAAAAGAAAACTGATTTGCATTACGACATTTTAATTCTCTGGGCTGAACGCTCTGTAGTTATATTTATTTGGCTTTGAAGTGTTCTCATCTTGGAAAATTAACATATATAATCATAAAATGGTAGACCATGCAATTGTTTAAAACAAGACTATTTAAAGACCTGAAAACATTTATAATATTGGTAAGTAAAAAAAACAGGGTATAGAACATTGTAACGACAATTTTGTAAAAAAGAAGAAGGAGGAGGAAGGGAAGGAGGAGGAGGAAGAGGAGGAAGAAGAGGGAAGAAAAAAGAAAAGATTTTAAAAAGGGCCACAAAAGCCTTTACCACCTGTCAGCTGTAGCGTCTTTGGTGATATATATGTGCCTTTTCACACTTTCCTATATTTTCCAAACATTATACACTAAACATGCTACTACTTTTATAATCAGATAAAAAAAAAAAGTATTTTGAATTTTCTTCCCGTTTGAATACTATTGTTCTCACCTGAAATTTAAATAACAACATTGAACATCACGTGTCATCAGCATTGTTGGATGAGACTCCAAAGTCTGAGAGAAGGTGAGGGAATCAACTTTTGTTGAGGATTTACCGTGTGCCAGACATCTTCCAAAGCTTCTCTTTATTTACTTCTCAAATGAACCACTTGAGATAGATGGGGGCAGCCTCCCTCTGCTCTCTCTTTGAATGTAACCCTTTATCCTGGAATGTGACTCATTCTCACAAGGTTCTCCTGCGAAGTGACTGAGAATACCCTATGTTCTTCAAAGTGACGATGGACTGATCGCGGAGGGGCGGGCCGTGAACTGGTCTGAGATGGTGAATTGGACTCTGGGAAGGTGTCCCAGGCGGCAGGCACCACGGCGAGGAAGCACAAAGACGGCTGGGGAGGGACCGGTTCATGGCACCAAGAACCGAAGTCTAGGGTGGCGATAAGTTTTGCCCGACCTGGTGTCAGTGAGTCATAAATGCATTTCTGCGGAGAACTGGAAGCGCTCGGGGAAATTGTGTCTCCTCTCCTTCCTTTTGGATCTAATCACTGAACCAAACTACTTGAGAAAATGCACCAAATTACAAAACAAACATAACTTTTCCTTGAATGGGTTAAATGGTCAGTATGTTTATGAAATGGGAGAAATGAACATTAATTCCACTTTCCCTAAGATTGGGAAATTTAATCTTTTTGAACAGACTTGAGGGTTTGGTTGTGGTTTTTAAAATCCTTTTCTTCTCTTCTAAGCTATTACTTATAAAGAAAGGAAGACATGATTTTGATAAATTCCTTCCTCCATCAATTAAAAATAGCCTGATTACTACCAGAGATTGAGGTAAAAAATAAAGTTTCCTATAGATCTTTCTTTTCATGATTACAGACGTGGAGTTTAACATTTAGAGAATGTGCACCTCGTCTTCTCTGGAGTTTTCTTTCTTAGGAATGCATCATTAGTCAGTTTTGGAGAACGCTTCCAAGACAGTGTGGCTGAATAATATCTTAACGGCAGTTGGATGGGAGTAAAAAAACCTTTACAATTACAGGGTAGGAAAGTAATGCAAACTTCATTTAGGCAAAGCTCTTCGGCCTAGACAACTTCTAGAACTAAGTGACCCGGGGAAGGTCTGGGATGCCACGTAAGTGAACATGGAAGCTGACATTGTAACTGACACCTGGGCTTGAGATCTAAAAGCTGCAAGAAAAAAACAATTCCAGACCACAATAGGACAAGATATATTCCCTCTGTATATTGCTCTTCACCCAACACTTTTATCATTGCCAAGAAGAGTATTATAAATCACTCCCTGATCATTCTTCATATGTTCCCCAGATTGTAGTTCATTTTTCTGAGCCTCAACTTATTGCACTTTGCTGGACTGTACGACCAGAGTGTGATATTGAAACCAGGCCCACCTCTTTCGGAGCCCTACTACTCATATCACACAAGCTCCGTGGTTGTGCTGGGTGCCGAATCTGCAGCTGGACCCTTCCGCTCCCATCGAAGCTCCCTGGATCTTTAAGCAAAATAATGTCCATTTTACCTCTGAGTGGTTCACGCACAACTCGGGAACCCTTGAGAAGTCTATACATCTTGCCTAGTACCTACTTCAGAATCCACATGACGTAGCACATGCAGTGACTCGGTGACAGGAAGACCCTGAAGCCAGGTGTGACCAGGAATATGTGTTGTCCTGACAAGTGAAGGATGCTCTTACCACTCAGTGCAGGAATTAAGGGAAAATGAATGTCGCTGAGTACACATGCACTATTAGCTTTTCTTCCTAGAAAAAAAAACGAGCACTGATTGGGATCTTTCCTCTGAGGTTAACGTGAATGACAGGCAGTAGGAACTTTAAAGACAAAAGCACTTTGGGCCCGGAGAAGGGAACGGTAGGGAAAAGAGGCGCATTTTTAAAAGTCTGTTGAGTTTTCAGTGGAGGCGCAAAGGGAGGCAGGATCAGAGAGCTGTTTTCATGAAACTGGTAATAACTGGTGCTGGTGATAGTGCAGACACCTGACCGCCCCAATGCCGTCAGAGAAGGCTGTGGTTTGGTTGTGTCTCCAGAAATCACAGAATCTAAGACAAAGTTGGAAAGTTGCAGACGGACCTGATTTTGTAAAAGGGAGCAACAGCATTTGAAATCTCAATAGCAATGATGGGAATTATTTTGCAAAAATAATTTATTAGGGGAAGCAGAAAGAAATCCGACTGAAAAAGAATAAGGTATTACCTGTGTTTTTCACAAAACAACCTAACAGGGAGCTTGAAGGATGCCTTCCAGAGTGTAGTAATAAGTATCAGTAACATAGTAATGTAGTAATAAGTATCCAGAATGTAGCAATAACTATCAGTAATATAACGCAGGGATGGGGTGTGATGGTGGAAGCAGGAAAACAAGTAAACAATAATTCTTCAGAGCAGATTCCACAGCAGGAACAAGCAGGGAGGAGCCAAGTAACTGCTTGCAGAGAGACCACCATGTTCTCAAAACTCCTTGCCTCCTCCCCCAAACCATACCCATTTGGGGGAAGATTCCAGCCAGGACTTGGATCTTCTATGGCTTTCATATCCGGCAAGAAGTTCTGAAAAGCATCTGTTGCCAAACTTTACACCCTTCATTCACATCCTGAACTTTCTGGGAATTCCAGCCCTCCTTGGGAGAATGAGAATTTTATTTTCACTCCCCCTCCTGCCACCTCCTCCACCCACCCCCTCCAGCCCCCTGCCAAGTCCAGAGAAGTTTAGCACTGCAGAGGGCTAGTGCCAACAGTACACTCTTGATATGGAATGTAAAGGGCAAATCTAGCTCTTTAAGCTTGAGGTAATTAGCTCTTTAAGCTGATTACCACTGACGCATTAACAAAGTCACAAAAATATTTATCAAGCACACTCTATGTGTAAGGCATAACACCAGAGGGACATAAATGAATATAGGATACAGTTTCAATCAAGGAATCTATAATCTAGTTGTAGAGCAGACAGTAGACATTAGCTCTTGGTAGGTATTGTTACTTAATCTTTTGTGGCAATTAACATGAATGGTGCCATCAGGAAGACCATCAAGTTCAGATAAGGGAGCGAGAGATCCCCAGGGACTAGAGTGGTCACCATGCCTTCAGGAGATAACAAAACTTGAAGAAGGAAGGGAATACACACACAGTGACAATCTATAGGGCTCCTTACATTTATTCTCTCACTTAATCCTCTCACCAAGTATCTGAGGTAGATAGTATTATTTTTATAGATGAGAACACGGAAACCTAAAGATGTTTAGAAATTTTCCAAGGTCCCCAAACTAATAAACAGGAGAGTCAGAATGCAAACCCATGTCCTACTGAGTCCACAATCGTACGTACTTTTCACTTCATTGTGAAGGATGGCTGGATTGGCTAGGCTAAGGCTCAACCAAGCTTGGCTTGTACCTTCTAAAGATGCATCTGCAGAGACGGCTGAAATTAGTTCAGAGGTTAACAGCTCTCTTAGTGAGGTTGTGGAGAGAGAAACATGATATCCTAACATAGAAAGATATCCTAACATAAATGCCACAATTGAGTTTTATCTAACCATTGTCTGGTTTGGGGTTCTCCCAGAAGCAGACCCAGAGACCAGGATTCAAGTACAAGTAGTATACAAGGGCAAGCCGGAAATATTGATAGAAAGTGGGGAACTAAAACAGGAAAGAGAATGCTGCAAATAAAGAGTGACATATGAAGCCAGCCATCACCGTGGATGAGTAGGATTTTAATCTCGTGGGAGACTTCTGGAAAGCAGTACAGGACACTAGTTCTGACTAGTCCCTGAGTAAGAGCTATGACAGAGGGGCCAGCAGTTAATTCCCTGGTACTTACGGTCTACCATATGCACAAACAGAAACCCCCCTGAGGCCTGGAGAAAGCCCCAAGTGAAAGTCACGCAGACATTGATGAAGCTGGCTGTCTCGCATGCCATGTGTCAGGCCCAAGGGGTATGGGCAGGACACTGACAACACCTGCTATAAACATCGGTACCTTTGCGTGAGTTTTGAGATATTCTCCAGTACTGCGTCCCTCTCGATGTGTATGAATACGTTGACCATTATCTCTCCAGCCTCAGAGTGCAGAAGGAGCACTTGGGAAGCTTGCTAACAAAGCAGATTCTGAGACCACACCCACTGAAATTCAGACCCACTGTTTGGGGACGGAGTACAGGAATTTGCTTCACTGAAAAGTATCCCTGGTGACTCTGACACACATGGTCTGTGGGTCACACAGTGAGCAAAAAGCCTGGAATCTCATGTATTATGTGGAAAACAGATGAACACGGGGGGAGTCACATGGTGCAGTGAAAGAAAAGATGGTGTTTGGATCACGGTCTCGTTGGACATTAGTGACCTTAGAAAAACTACATAGCCTCCTTGTTTTCATTTCTTTACCTATAAAATGGAGATGAAAGCACTCGACTGGACTGTTTTTCTATGAGAGTTAAATAAGATAACATATAGAAGAGTCCAGAGCAGTATGTGGCTGTTGGTAAGTGCTCAGTGTTAACTCTCTCTTTTTTCCTCAGAAGGCTGAAATCTATTTGACAAAGTGATACTAGTGGCATTGGGTAGTTGATGCTGTTTGATAAATTATACCTGACTAGAAGAATACCTGACAATAAAATAATGCAAGCCTCAGCTCTAAATTTACCCCACACTTTCTCAATGCACCTACAAACTGGGTTATTTTTGCCTGCCACCTGTTACCGCCTTACATGATGATTGTCTTGGGGCTATAAACAGAAGCAGCACCATGCCCACAGACAGATCAGGTATGGCCCACGCACCTCTGCAGGCTCTCACTTTCAGATACGAACTTCCTGTATGAGAAGCCAGTTTGTTTATTGGCTCCTTATATTTCCAGGAAAGATAATATTTATTGTTATCTCATTATGCCAAAACTGATTGGCAATTAGAACAAAGTTGGATTACAGAATTATCATAATATAGACTTCAAGGGATGAACATTGGAGCACAAAGCAATATGCTTCACGCGCTCAGCAGATCCTGAAGTGGTCACTAAATTTAATGACATCATTCAGGCCACACAGTCTCCCATACGTGTCTGCAAGATCTCCAGGTAGTTCACTTCCTATGCCTCATCTTTCTTCTTGTCACCTGCTTGGTCTAAGTGTTAACCAGATATCTCCTGTCTTAATTAAAGTGATTTATGCCTTGTCCACGGGAATACAGAGAGAGATGGACCAAAGACAAAGCTTTGTTAGCTGCTCCCAAGATTGCTTAGCTTAATTTCACAAATGAAACATGCCTAGAACAATAGTGAGGATTTTAAAAGAACATGTGTTTCTATAAATGTTGATCTCAGCCAGTCCTGATATGGATCACAAAGGTCTTTTACCACATAGCACAATGCTGCCCACAAATATGATGCAGAGCACCTGTTTCTTCAAGCTTAGGCCCCTGAACATGCAGACGACCATCTTCACATCACCAGAGGCATAAACACTGCTGGTCGGGAAGCCTACAGCACAAGCCATGTGGGAGCCATTCTTTTACCTCACCCCACTAAACTGCACCTCCCAAAACAGAGCCTTCACCATGCTCACACAAGAAAGCCGGTGTGGCCTGGTGGGCCGAGGCTGGGCTTGAGGGTGAGGCACCTGGTTCTCATCAAGGTTCCGTCTGGCTCGTGCTTAGAAACCAAAATCAAGTCACATCTCTACATTCTCATGTTCCCTAATGTAAAATAACAGAGTTGGATTAAATGATAACTAAATTCCCCTTCATCCCTGGAAGTGACTTTTCTAAGGGGAAAATCAGGTACCCAATAATAAATACATCTGAGTTTCATTATTTGCAGGAGTTATGTCCTCCAAGAGGCTGGAAACACTGAATTCGCAAACGCTGACTCACTGCTCTTAGGGGAAGTGCAGGGATAGGTTCCTGCGAGCCTCTGAGCACATTTTCATCAACTGATCAAAACACAACCTTGTTTTCTGTGTGTTTTGATCTAAAGACGCCTTATTTAACATACGTTGCTGATTGATTAACACTGAACTCACAGCCAAGATCACTATAACTCCTGCCTGAACGACACTTGTCCAGCATGCCGATATCCTCCACAATGTACACCACAGCCTTCTCTCACTGACGCACGCGAGACGGCTCTGTGCTCAGCGACCACTGTAAGTGGATGAAATAGTCAACAGAAAGCGCAAAGTGCTGAAAATATGGCATTGGAGAGAGGACACTCATTCACAGCAGTGCGCGCCTGACCCCCGCCAGGAAGGAAGGAGGAGGGCCCGCGTTCCTGCTGCTCTGCGCTCCTCCGGCCTGACAGCACTGCGGTTATTTATTTGGAAGTTACGAAGAAAGTTTAGCAAGTCGCCGAATTAGTAAATATAAAATCCGTGAGTAATGAGAATCAACTACACATTAAACGTAATAATGTTCTGATTTTATAGTCTCTTGCTGCTAAAAATATCCCAGCAGGCGTTCCTCAACACCTTAATGTGTAGCAGCGTAGTAATCCCCTAGGTTCCCCTAGGTGTGGGTGAAATTACAACTCCATCTCCGAGGTGGCGCCATGTGGACACGAAGCAGCTTCCTGACCGTCCCCAGGCAATGCGACAGCCCAGCCGGGATACCTCAGGAGTGCGAGGCTGATCCTGTGTTCGGCCCACTGGGCTGTCCCTGCTCGGTCCCGACAGGAGCAGCTGTGCTCCCTTCGCTCCGGGTAGCTAAGTCCTACACTCAGGCTCCGCGGTGGACATTGGCAAGTCACTCTGGGACACGACTTTTGGAACTGCAGCAAGTGAGTGCAACAGTCAACCTGTGAGAGTTACCCGAGGACTCACTGGCTGTTCTTCTACCCCAGCTCCTTGGTTCAGAGACAGCGTTGCTGGCATATCACCCCGCCCCCTGTATGCGGGAAAGTCCTGACTCCTCAGCCTGGTACCCAGGCCATCCCAGCCTCGGCTCCCCGCGGGCAGCACCGAAGAGCCACACTGGCTCGTCCCTGCTCCTTTTCTGGAGGGTAAGAATCGCTTGCTATCCATTTTAAAATTCCCCTCTCGTCCTCTCGATGTGTGTAGCAGGGCCTGCGGCATACGGCACACCGTAAGCACACTGATGAAATGGAATTCTGCCCCAACGTTGCCAGGACCTGTAATGCTCTTCCTGTACTCAGGTTACTCTGGCATGTTTCTCTATTACTTAGCATTTTTCTCATTTTCCTGTGTGCATCACAAAGCCGATGAGCCAGATGGCTTTCTTCTTCCAAACCAAAAGCCTTCAACCGAGTCCAGATCACTGAACTATCACCACTGAACCACACGTGCGCTTGGCTCCAAGTGACAAAGACCACAGGCTGGAGTTAGAGCGGTTGGGCAGCTGGAGTCCCTGAGGACAAACGCGGGACATGGAGAAGAGGGCAGAGTCTAGTCCGCCCCTTGTCTCAGACACAAGGCACAAGTCCGAGTCCTGTGGCAAGAGGAGCCACCGACGAACACTGCGAGGCCCCTTTCTTGAGACGCTCGGTGACACGGGCGACCGAGAGCACAGGAGATGAAGTGAGGTGTATATCCCATTCGAACACCATTCTCCTCCTTTGCTAGAGAGCTGAGCATGGCTTTTTTCACAGAGATGACTCCTGACCTGCAGCTACCTCATGAGGCGTGGCTGCTTTGGGGGCACTGGGAGATGGCACCCTCGGCACAGGTGCTGGGGTCCTCATGGCGAACACCGGCAGAGATGACAGTGGTCAGGTCTTCAAGGAGTGAGGAGGCTACCAGCTATTCATAAGCGGGTCCCAGAGAAAAACACAGCAGGTGTGGCAGGCTTCCTGTGGCTGGCGGACACTCAACATTTGTTATACACTGATTCATGTGGCATTTAACATAAGTCAAACTTCCTTCTCCACTTCCCAGAAAAACATTTCTTCGAAAAATGAGAAGAACTTAGGGTTTAGATGCAGATCTGAATTCAAATCCTGGCTTGCCTGATTATGAGTTATGCCTCTTTGAACAGGTCATTTGATCCTTTCGAGAGCCAGTCTCCTCCTCTGTGACATGCCAGCAACTTGGACTTCACGGAGGTTATGTGCAAAGATTAAACGCGCCCTGTCAGTCTGCTACACCTTTCGTGCTCCAGGCACACAGTCGTTCTGTCTGTGGGCCGACAGCTGTCGCTATGTTCTTCCACGGGGACGTGTGAGGGTACAGTGTCCTGGTCCCTCAAAATTGTGGGCTCCTTTGCTGGATCCTTCTCTGATTGCCAGTTACACTGGTGAGTAATCATGTGCAAATGCATGTTCTCCATCAAAGGTTATAAGAGGCCAAAGACTCATTTCTTCAATGCTTTCGAAAAGCTACAAGACATTGATGCCTGGCTATGTGCCAGCAGTTTAGAAATGAAAATTCCCGCATTCCTTGTGCCTGGTCTCATTAATTCTCCCTACTTCATTGGTGTTAAGGTTTTATAAATAAGCAAGACAGGATTGATTTGTTCCATTTCAACAAACTAAAAGAAAACAGTCAAGAAATCACTCCCATCATCATTCCCCTTCAGATGACTTCACTTCAGTCATCTTTAGGGAAGTTATTGATGGTTTGTGCAAACATGCCAAAATAATGCAGCAGGCTTCATAAAGGGTTCACGGTACTTTCTTTCTGGCCAAAGGGACAGTCAAGATGCTGGAAGACCTGACCATTAAATTATTAGGATTTGGGGTGTTGAGTTAGGCATACGTGGGCGTAGCCTAGAGGAATGGAAGGAACACTGAGGGAAGGGTGAGAACACCCAGGGGCCCTTAAAGGTGCCTTGTACTGGGATTTACAAACCTCTTCAGCAAAACCTGGAGATTTCAGGCAAAAGTTGCCTTTTAGATATACAGAGAGAAAGGGGCAAGAATCTTCAGTCAGAGCAGATCTACTATTGTAGGTTGTACATATTAGGCTCCCATATTATGATCAGTTTCACCACTAATATACTCTGAAAACCTTCCTATTGTTTGAATTCCCTCTACACTTGCCATCTGATTCATTCTCTTGCCTCAACACTTTCAGTGACAGGGCTCCCATGGCAGCCATCTTTGGACAGATGTTCCCTAAATTCCCTTCTAGCTCTATTAATCTACAACAATGCATGAATGTAAACAGGAAACACAGTGGTGTGAAGGCAGAGACTGAAGGCATTTGTTTAACATGACTCATCAATCCATCACATCCTACGCAGTTACTCTTCTGTCTATGGCTAATGAGGGTAAAAACCATTTCAAATTTATTTTATTTTAATATCTTTTAAAAACATGTGAAACTACACCCCCCTTTTTGACACGGGGTGTTGCTTTTTCTCTTCCAGAGGAAAAACATTCACATCAGGATTGATTTAATTTTTTTCCCCCTTTTAAATCATAAACAGTCCCGGTACAAGAAACAGTAGCTGTTATTGATTAAAAGTTCATTTGCTTTGCCTAGGCTGATGATTGATACTCGAAAGGCAAGAGGGGTGTTGGGTTTTGGCTGGGAGATTGGAAGTGGGACAATTTTGTCACATTACCTGTTCTTTATAAGAATGTTAGTGTTGGAGGAAATTTAAGTTTAGAGAGAGAGCTTTTTTTGTCTGTAAATTTTAGTAGATGTTGATCTAACTTTTTGTTTTGTTTTATTTCTTACTATGCTGGGTTCACCAGCATTAAGTACCTGTAGTGCACATGAGCTTGTGAGAGGCCCTCTAAATGGGCTTTTAATGGTCTGTTGAATAAAGCAGCTACCAGTTCAGGAAATGCATGCATTTTATAGGTGCATATTTTCAAAGCTTCTATTTGTGAGTGCCAGCTGAGAGGTGCCTTTGTATATGTGCTTCACAGACCCAGTACAGCAATAAAGACTGCCTCTGGAAGCATTAAAAAACAAGGAATAAATTTCCTTGTCCCATTTATACTTCAAATGTCAAGAATAATATTTTTTGTGGTTAAAAAAAGTATCTTTCCTTTAGGAAAGTTATTTGAGCCCATCAGAAAATTCTAATTTACCAAGAATGTGGCAATCAGATTCACTGAACCCATTTGTCAGTGAAATGTGTAATCAAGGCTTGGGACATTAAAGAAAAGAGGAAGGGGGATTAGCAGTTAGAACACAATTCTTAGTCTTCAGTTTCCAATTTTTATATGTTGCAAACATTGTCTCCCTTTTAGTTTTTAACTGTAGCAAACATGCCATACACTAGAGATCCTTCAACTTGTCAGTTAGTAGAACATCTGGAAGTAATAGTGATCTTTGTACAACACCCTTTAATATCGACATATTAAATTTAAAATAACAGAATATATAATATGATACCAGGTTTTATTAGGTAGTAATAAAGGCAAATATCAGCAATAAACATTTAAGAAAAAATGTGTTGGAAAACATTAGAATGGAAAGATATTCCATTAAATTATTTTTTCTGAAAAATTGCTATTCTTCATATTTAATGGCACAACACCTTGGCTAAAATTGTGGAAAACTGGTGTTCCACGGAAGCATAGTTTGAGAATCAGTAGCATAAACAGAGATACATGGAAATTCTGAATGATTTTGTAGAGAGCTTATATATCATAAGTTGGACTTTTTGAAAATGGATTTAAAGTCCTCAGGATGGTCTAAGCCTGAAACCAATGGGAAAAGCAAAGAAATGGTGATCGATCTGCCTACCATAAAATGTAAAATTTCAGTTTGTTACATAAAACACCATAAAAAAATTAAAAAGGCAAAAACGACCAAAAATATTTGCAATATACATAATAACGTATTTCTAGATTTTAAAAAATGAGTGTACAATTCAGTAAGAGAACAACTAATACTAGGATGAAAAATAGTGGGCAAAAGAAAATGCTAAGTAACTTACAAGATAAGAAATAATACATGCTAATATAGCAAAAATTTTTCAAAACAATTGTTAATCAAAGAAATGCATATTGGAACAACAAAATGACATTTATGTCTATCAATCTATGGGTTTGGGGAAATGGACACAATCATACACTGATATGTATGTTAGTATAAGTTTCAGAAAAATAATTTGGGAACATCAAAAGTCTTAAAATTTTTTATACCTTTAACGAATAGTTCTACTTCCAGACGTGTGTTGCTATCTCTTATTTTATTCCCTTATGTAAAGGCTTCTGTGTGGCAGGCATTGTACCACTTATTTTAAGTTTGAAAGTTAGAAACAGTCTCATTGTCTAATCATAAAAGACAGGTTAAGTAAGTTATAGTATGGCACACAATAGCATACCATAAGGTCTCAATTATTGTATAATAAACGTTTCCTTTCTGATATCCATAGGTAGTTTTAACACTAAATGAGGAAGTTTTAAAGACATATGATTCTATTTGTATAAACTCTACATGCAGAGGAAAGGGCTGGAAATTCACAAATCAAGATGTCTATTGTCATATCTGGGTGGGTGGAGTTACGTGTGTTTATTTTGTTTGTTTTTTAACCTACGCTTACTTTCGTAATGATTATGTGTGTCAGATGGAGAAAAAAAGCAAAATGTATTTTTAAGTTCCATCCTGTAGAAGCTATCTAAGGAGAGTAAATGACATATCTAGCCTAAGACATGTTATTACCTCTAACAATCATCTTTTCCTCTAAAAATAATCCCTGTTACAGATTCTGCCTCTGTAGAATGCTTTTCATCCTTTTTATCATGGGTCATCTCAGCTGGTGATGACTCATATTTCTCCAAAGGATCATATAGTGTGTTCCTATGCAATAAACTCTCCCAATCACCAGTAATAAAATCAAACCACTCTAAATTAAGGTCTTTGGGAGGAAGAGGCCAAGTCAATGAATAGCTTTGTATGATTTGAATGAATTCCTAAGGAAATAAGTCAGACTCTTGACTTTCATCTTATTCCCAGCCTCTGGAATAAGAATGTTAACTCAACCAACTTAATGTTTAGGAAAACCAAAAAGGAAAATAAAATATTTAGGAAAACCAAAAAAGAAAAAAAAAACAAAATTTTAAAACCTCCGTGTCCATAACCAGGATGAAGATACTGACCCCAGTTTTTGAGCATCTATCCAAAGGAGAGTGATATGATCTAAGTAAGTTTACGATGAACATCAGGAACAAACTTGAAAGAAAAAAAGCATAAATAATGCATAGATTTTGGAATTGGCAATAACTCGGCCCTGCGTCTGGCAAACCATGAGAATATAGAGAAGGCACTTAATTCTTCTGAGGGGAGATAACACCCAAGTAAAGCTTTTACAAAAAGTGAAAGAAATTAAATACCTCGTGTATTAGACGGTTAATAAATGTCAGTTTTCTTCATTTCCAGGAGAAGGGTAAGAAAAAAAGAGCAGGGGAAGGCAGGAAATTCCACTCACCTCCAACCCCCATGTTCAGAGCTTTAGGCAAGGCCCTAGTAGTCCCGTGAGGAAAACACATGTGTCTGAAGGGAGGGAAACAGATATGCGATTGGGAGGATGGAGCATTGCAAAATAATTTTAACACCCATCTGAGAATGAGGATGAGGACAAAGAAAATCCCATGATCACAGAGAGCAGTAACAACTGAGATACTGCAGAGTGCAGGGAAGTTTCGGGCCTGGGACACACAGGTCACTACTTTCGAGAGTCAGCAGGTTCTTCCCCGGGCCCCTCCTGGGTCATGTCGGGGGTCTGAGGTGTGCCGCTGTGCTGGTCACCAAATGAGAAAACAAACCTTCCTCTTTTTTTACGGAGTAAATGCTGGGACAACACAGTATGGTGCTGACTAAACAGGCCCGAGGTCTAGGAAAGGCCACTCCTACGTGCACTGCATCGTTGCTGTTGTCGTTTGCAATGTGCTTGAAAATGTGAGTTTTACCTTGAATCTCTGAAGCTGGGGGGAAAGTCCGCTCACTTCTTGTTTAAGAAAGAAACGGTCTGGAGGAGATGTGAAATCTTAAGAGCTCTTGAAGCACGGTGAATGGGAGGATATTCAATTTTACAAAAAAGGCTTATGATGGCGCGGAGCGGCTGGGGCCGGCTGCTGGGAAGCGGGAATGGGCTGTGGTGTGTGCCTCGTGCTGAGTGTGGTTTGAGAGAGTTGGTGTGAATTAGAAATGTCACGAAAGTGAGACCCATCCACCACAAGCTCTGCTATTTTGGGGTTGAGTTTGAAATACCAAAGTGTTTCTTTAGGATCGAAGCTTTGGCAGTGTGAGGCGGGCACAGGGACAGGTTCCAGTCTGGCCAGAGGCAGAAACTCCACATTCTCCTCCGGAGACGTGCAGTCTGAGAAAACGCTTTCGGTTGCTCGGAGTACGTGTTCACATTTACTTTGGAGTACTTTCTGAAATTTCTTCAGTAAAAATGCTCTACTCCAAAACAGGGCAATCCTGATAGCTGTTAATTCTGTCTGTCTCTGTCTGTCTCTGTCTCTGTCTCTGTCACACACGCGCGCGCGCGCGCACACACACACACACACACACACACACACACACACCCAGTCTTTATTCTTCGATGCTTCACCGACACTGCTTTTGGTTGACACACTGAACTGGAAAGAGTCCTTCTGAGGCCACTCAGCACTCCCTGCCTGACCTTCCGGGAGGAGGGAAACACCCCAGTGAGACCCTGCACCTTTCTTCTACCTAAATCTGGTGGGTTTTACTTGAAATCAAAATGGCAAGTAAAGTGTGAAGTAGCTTCCAGCATGTAGAGGAGGAGGGGACACGGTGACACAGGCCACCCTGGGCCCTGGGCCTCACTGCAGCTCAGGCCAGAGAGCACTGCCACTCGGCCCGGCAGGTGGCACACCCTGTTGGGGAGGGCACCCCGAGCCCTCGCGCCAGATGTTCCTGGCATCGTGCTCCTTCCCAAGAAACTAACTTGGGGGAAAGGCAAAGCAGATGCCTGGCACCTGCGCCTGTGATGGAAATCCAAACGGCCAGGGAACAAAAGACAGAGGAAAGAGAAGTCCGGTTTGGACGCCGCGCTCCCGGTTCCATCTGAGAAGAGCAACAAGGCAACGCGCCACCTTGTCACAGCGCGCTGCTCCGGCTGACGGGCTCAGACCCAAAGGGAACTGAGCCCTGTTTCCTCCGCACCTCCGGGGGCAGTGGGAAGGGCGTCCCCCACTCCTAGCCTCCCAGGCTTCCCTTCCGCCCTCCAACCTGAGGCAGAGGAGGTCCCCTACCCAGGCCGCGAAGGCCAACTCCCTGAAGCCCGCACGAGGCCGCCCTTGGACTTTGTCCCTGCTCCCAGCACCGAGGCTCCCACTTAGAGGGAACTCGATAAACGCGTCCGTGTTGCACACGCAAGCCGAATGGTGTATGCGTGCGACGGGAGCGGTCAGCGCTGGAAGGCGCCTGCGCGCCACCAGGGCCCGCGCACGGCAGTGACGGGCCAGGCACAGGGCCACACACTCCCTGTGCGCGCCTCGCTCCCTCCCTCCGCCCGCCAGGCCTCAGGCGTCATCAGAGCCTCTCAGGAAACGGAGCACGTGGGGACTAAGATCACAGTTAAGCTATTGGCGCGTGGGATTTGAACTGAGCCCTGTCCACCCCCGCAGCACAAGCGCCTTCCAGACCTTGGCGTGTCACCGATGGCACGCTCTCAGGCCGTGGTCCAGGCGGTGCCATGCTTACGACGTGTGAAGATGGGCAGCCCCCTGCAGTGGACCATTTTAGGGAAGGATCCCCCAAACACCGATCTCCCCACCTATGCGCCCAAAGACCCAACCCATTCGCGGTTCCTTTCTGGAGGAGCCCTGGGCCTCAGAATCAGAGCGAGCGGTGCAGAGATTACCGAGGCTCGGTCTTTGCACCGTCGTCGCACGGTCTTCCTGCATTGGCTCTGACTGGGCACGATGTTGTGTGACTCAGGTTCACCTTTCTGAGCTTCCGCTAGTCCAGCTGTAGAGGAGGAACAGGTCACACAACTGCTGCTTTCACCACGGAGAATGGTGAAATCAGATAAACTTCACACAAAAAAAATCTGAACTTTTCTAGACTGTTATGGTCGGAGACACTGTCTTTTATCGTTGTAAACCCCCAAATGCCTGGGAAAGTGCTCAGGTGTTTCGTGAAATGGAGAAACTAGTATAACTTTCTTTTCAAACACAAGATTTCCATTTTTCTAGGTTCAGTTTAGAGAATTGTTGCCGCCATTGGCGGCCTCTTCTTTTCCAGTGGCCTGAGGAGGTGGCGGTACTTGAGGGCATTGGTTGTCTGGTATACCTAAGGAGAGGGTTTGCAATAAGTGGGTGTGACACACCTGGAGGTGCCCAGCAAACACGCTAGAACACAAAGCTGACATGAAAGTGTCAGGCTGCTGACCTTCAAGAGCATAAGTGTGCTCGGACAATGACCATAGCAATGATGCCCAGTGTTGGCCAATGACAAGACACTCGGAATGTTCTAGACTAAGATTCTCATTGTTCTTGACTGACACCAGGGAGGTGGGAGAGTCCTCTCTCAGGACCTCCTACTGCAAATGCCTGAATTTTAATTTTTCACCATCCTGGTTGGAACAGATTAATTAGATTTAGAGCAAATGCATGTACCTTTATTGTACCTTCAAAGTATGAACTAAAGTTCACACTTGTTAGAAAAGCACTATATAACCTTTGACCTAGGAACAGGTTATATAGCCCATATAAAACTTGTCTAAGTGATTTACTGACTCATGAAGGTGCTTCCCTAATTAATGAACATAGCTGTCTAAAGCCTTGTGGGAACCTGCAGTAGAGACTGCTCTCATATATCATTTGGAAGCTCCTTTAATTCCTGCTTTTAGTCACATTATTGTTTACTGTTTCCCATGTGCTTTATGCATATTAATTAACCTGAGCCACGAAGGAACCCCACAATGTAGGATGACAGTCCTACAGGTCATGGAGCGTGAATGACAAAGACAAGATAAGAATCAAGTGCTTTTGACTCTTCAACCATCTATCTTTAAGAATGGTCCTGAAAAACTGTGTGTGTTCCCACAGACTAGCAGTTATTGATTCCGAATGCAAAGCTCATATGACAGGTGTCTTGGCAAACAGGAAGCGGATGACTAAGCCTTCTAATAACTGTGTGATTTTAAGAGGCAGATCAAGAAGACATGATTACCAGGTGGGGACAGACGGCTTTCCTCCCCCGTTTCACAGCACACAGCGAGGAGGACGCAGAGCCCACGCAGGTGTTGGTAAACAAAAAATCCCCCTTGCTCACCTAGCACTCAACACTCTCCTGCTCATGAGAACAAACTCGTCACAATAATTGAACAAGCACACTTGAAGTTCTGACCATCAGCTTCTCTTAGAGGTTAGAGAGAGAGAAAAAGGAGGAGGAAGAAAGAAAAAGAAAACATCACAGAACAGATAAAATCCAACAATATTATTTTGCTCTTTGTGCCCAGTGTCTCATCATGGCTGAATCACCAAGTTGCATGCAGATGTGAATGGAAGATGTGTGGATGAAGTGAAGGGCAACCTTTATGATTCTGACGGTGGGTGACACGCACAGCCGGGGGCAGGGACTACACAGCCTTTGTGGGTATACTGTCAAAATGTTTCGACTGAAGAGAATAGAAAATTAACCAGTCTCCCTTCCAACTTTGCCTACCCTAAAACATTTTCCCGTGAAATGAAGTACTGCATCCACCGCGTCGTGTGAGGTTCCGTCTGTGGACCCTACTAGCTTCTCCTGCCCATCCTGCATGCTTCTCTTCTTTTTTCCTTGACTGTTGCAAAGCATCACAACGGCCCACCCTCCGGTTCCTCAGCTGCTCTGCATGCCCGGCCCATCACAGGTTCGTTCGGATCAGCCTCCTTGGGCCTAGGTATTTTGATTTCAACCACAGATGGACAGACTTTCCATCCTCCCACTTCCTTCTAGGGACGCCAGTGGTTTAAGTCAAATACTATGCAGCTCTAACCACTTAAAACAGAGCCACTGATTAAGACACATAGCCCTGAAACAATTGGATGCAAAGCTCCTGTTATGAGCAACTGGCATCCTGTGCCCTGAGAAGCAGCCAGTCCAAACACACTGGAGACTAAATGGAGTTTTGGTGGTTAACTGTGTGTGGTTCCCATGGACAGTGTCCACGTTTCCATGTGCCATTTTCAGAATATCCAAGAGGAATCACGGGAGTGGCCAAACGAAAGGCTTGGTATGAGTGATAAACAGAGGCGAGAGGTGCGGAGACCGGCTGGGCAGAGGAACTTGCCAGAAGGGGGCTGTTGGACACTAAAGCTGGGCACTGTACCCTCGGTGGCTCGAGTATAGGCTGCCCTTGTTGGATTCCAAAGCCCTATCTCCACAGGTTCAACATTAGTATCCAGTTACACACAACGAAGCTTTATGTGAACCATTTTGGTTTCTATTCATCTACAGGTATTTGTTGAGCACCTTCTACATGCCAGCCACTAAGTGACAGAAATAAGCAATGAACAAGACAGGTGAGGTCTCTGCCTTCGACACGGTTTGAGTCCAATTGGTGGAAACAGGAAACTGACAAATAAACAAGGCTACTTCAGGTCATAAGAAGAGTTATAAAGAAAAAGAAAGGAATTAAATAAGGAGAGATGCTAGCAAGTAATTGAGATGTTAGAAAGACCCTTCAGGTTGAGTGTTCAGGAGAGGCCTCCTATGACAGAGGGTGAACAAAAATGTGGCTACGACTTTAGAGTTGAGACAGAACCAGCCACACAAAGATCTGGGGGAGGAGGGAGGCCCACAGAGAGCATCTGGAGGGAGAGGGAGCACCACCGGGGATAGGCCTAGGGCAAGACCTCAGGCTCTGTGTGTCTTAAGAGAGGCCATGTGGCTGGAGCATCCTGAAAAGAATAGAGAGCAGATCAGAGAAGGCTGGAGAAGCCCACAGAAGCCACATCAGTAGGAATGCAGGCCATGGTAAAAGTTAATATTCTATTCTAAATTCTTATTAGAAGCTTTCAAACATGGCCACAAACACCACATTCTGCTTTCTTCACTTCAACTCAGTAGTCCCGTCTCTGAAGTCTGCATCTGACAGCTTGACAGCTGCATTAGGGATATCGAGTCCTAATCTCTGGCCAGTACCACCGTAAACTAGAAGTATGCATGCACTATAAGTGGATAGGATTGCAAATCATTCACTAATGGCTCTTCACATTAAGCTTTTTATAGCAAGAATCTGTTTTCTCTCATTTGGCATATACAACCTAATAGCTTTTCATAATTTACCATTCTATTTTGGCAGAAAATAGACATTAATTCAAGAGAATGGCTTCTGGAGATAAATTTTACCCTTGTCAGTTATCCAAAATGGAAAGGCTGTAAAGGATGTCTTGCCAAGAAAGGGGTAGGTGGTATCTCTCTTGATTAGCAGTTAGAGCCAAGTAAAGTTTTATGTGAGAGAAAAAAAAAAAAACCCCAAGATTCCAACCCAGACTTTCCAGTGTTAATAAGAAACCATGAATTAAGTAAGACAATGGACCTGCAGCTAAATACTGAGTAAAAGCAGAGACTCGGGCCTGGAACTAGTTTTCTCCAAAATGTACACTGAACAGTTTCCGCTCCACAATTTCACAGGAATATCAGTAATCTGACATGTCCTAGGCATCTGGGTTCATGAATATTCAGGCAGGTAGGGTGCTGAATACTTTACTGAATGATGACATCTGGCACTCCTGGATTAAGTGATGCTTCTAGTCCTGGGAGAAATACAACAGCTTACTACTAAGACTACTGGCTTTTACATAGTGTTCACTATTAATGAAAAAAATTCATCCTCTTTCAGTCTAATGGGGCTTTTCTAGGTAATAAGTTAGTGCAATACATTGTGCTAAGGTCTAGAGAAATATGGATTTTCATACTTACAACTTTGTACCTGATAGTCACCAGGCTTTTTCAGGACATTTTCTTTGTTTCTAAGCCTTAGGTACAATTCAAAATATTGAATTTTCCTGTCTCACTGAGAAATTTTCTGATCTTATTTGATAAACTATAAAAATCATAATTTAATAAAAATCTCAAACTCTAGGATCTTAATGTTAAGTTGGCCCTAAGAAAACTGCTGAAAATGTATGGGGCCACAGTGAACTAGAGATCCCACCCAGCTCATGACTGTTCGGCTGAGGACGCTTGGGGATTATTACTGAGTATGAAAATCTTTTATACTTTTTGTCTTTCCATTTCTAAGGCACAGCAAGTACAGGTGTTGATTGTAGGTAAAGCACATTTATATTTCTAAGTTTTTTTTTCTCATTACGAGCTGTGCATTCATGCCAGGTTGTTGGTGCCATAAAGAATCCATATTTTAAATTGTAGGTTATTGTGTATTTTCCCAACGTTTCTGCTTTACGGCCCCTCTGAGAATGTAAGTTCTTTGCATGGACGCTTCACTTCTTCACTAGTAGCCTCCACCATGACCCTAAGTGCAGGAGCCACGTCAGTTCAGGTCTTAATGATCATGGAACCTACTATACATAAGTCTTTTCAGTCTTTTCTCTAAAAACACTAAATCGTCCAGAACTGATAGTTTTCATGGAAAGTCCATTACTTTGTTACTTCTGGCAGACGCACGTGTTTTTCTTTGGCTGGCCGGGCTGGTGGCATTCCAGCAGCATGGAGAACTGGCGACTCTGCCGAGTTCCTTCTCTTAGGCTTGTCAAAGTCTTGTCTGACACAGGTAAACTGGACATGACTATATAAACACACGAGGCTTTCAGTGCCGCCTCTAAATTGTCACACCCTGCCAGAAAGTCTCCCTAGCACCTCAGTGAGTGGCTAAAGCTTTCTGGGCCCCGCATGGTGCTCGTCACAAGATAAGCTTTTGCAAGCAGGACTTTGTCTTCAAGGTTCACATTTTCTTTAAACCTTAAGATCCGAAGGCTTCAAGTCAAATTCCATTGCCATTTCTTTCCCCTTGTCATTTAGGGTTGGATAATCTCCCGGTCTGGAACGTTGGTCCCATTACTTTCCAGTTGTGTTTTTGTCCCTGTCACTTCTCAGCCGTTAGTGTGTTTATACTGACCCATACATTGGCTTTCTCTTCCAGAACACGTTTGAATAAAATCGTAAATAAGGATCCAAGCTGCCTTTTCAGTTCACGTTCCACGGCATTCGCGAGAGGAACAGTGACTTCCACACTGCCGCATGCTTTCCCTGCCCTTGCACAGAACCGCCCTCTGAGCGGCAGCCACTGGCTTTCCAAATTCTGCTAAAGCTGATCAACAAAGCATGGGAAATTCAGAAATCTGCTCTGTAAAACAGTGTGTACTGCGCTCACTTCTAATTTCTATCGTGCTAAGTAGCCCATTTAAAATACATCTGTGTTTTCCTCTAGACTAAAACTCCCTTAAAACAACAATGAGCACAGTTTTCACTCAGCACTGTGCCTCCTCCAATAAATATTTGTTGAACTGAATTTAAAACCAGCTTCATAAACTCATTAGATTTAATTTGGTCTTTTAACACAGCCTGATTAACTGATGGATCTTTTTAAAGTTTCGATTTTATGGTACTCTTCTTATTTTTCAAGCCTGAAACTTTAAAAATAGGAGGCTGAAGAAGTCCATCCATAGCCAAAGTGGTTGAAGTGTTTTAATTCCAAGGTAAAAATGTACATTGCCTCATCTGCATCTTGAGTATAGATTTACGTTGGCTCCTCATGATAAATCTGCCTTCTAAAAGATCACCTAGGATAATGAAGGAAAAGCTTCCACCACCCTTACTAAAGAGAAAACCTCTGGGCTTAACGAAACACAAGATGTCTCCCTTGCACGAGATATAATGCAGCTGGATAGAACTCTGATGGGTCTTTATCGCAAAATGCCCTCGTCTCCTCCTCATTCCCTGCAGCGCTGGGTAGCTGCCAACTTGCTCAGACTGTCGGCATCTGGTAAAGCTCTGGCTTGATTGCCTTGGTCAGGTGGGGTAGAAGCAGACCCAGGCATTGCTCTTCCAGGCATGGTTCCTCTATTACTGCCGATCCACTCTGTAAGTGCAATCACCTTGAAAATCGCCCTCTGATTTTCCATCACTCACATTACCTTAGCTAGTCAGTTTCTTAGCTACTTGGAATATATGTGGAATATTTATTAAATTAAATCGCACCAATGGGCCCTAGGATCCTTGGACTTTAACTACATTTATAGTTGATCATCCAACTAAGTTCTTCCTGAGAGGGGGAAAAAATAAATAGTCAAAGGCTATCTTCTAGGAATTTCCAGATTGCAAAAATGCAGATCTTGTCAGCAGTCTGTGATAGTCATTATTAAATAGGGTTCTGTCTGGCCTTGAACTAGATGAAGAGCCCTGGGAAAAAGTTTAAGCCCTTGGTTACTAAAAAGTCAAGTGTGACTTCAGTGCCTTTTGTTTGTTTGTTTGTTTTTGGTCAAGCCTAAGCATAAGCTGAGCAATTTGGGAATTAATCAGACTTCCAACCGCATAGAATTCTGAAGACTGCCTTTGTATAGACCATAACAATAAGGGTCAATAAGGGATTCTTGACCCGACCTTTTGCTATGGTAGTTTCTTTACAGGTAGCTGGACTGCCCCAGGTAGACAAGATTTATCTGAACCAGGTTGTTTATTCAGAATAAGAGAAAGGTTTAATTTCTTCATATCATCGATCTGTGGACAACTTTCAAACACTTAAAACGGCCTGTGAACCTGTCTAATATAACTTAAATGCTCAACTTAAACACTTAAAAAACATGTGAGAACTTAGTGACCAAGTCCGAGTAAGGGTTTTAAAATAAGTAAATGAGGCATAAAGTTATAACACTGTACAAGTATTTTACAAGCAGACATATCATCACTACACATACTTCTCATAGAAACTTGAAAAGGAACAGAACAAGCTTTGTACTGTGGAAACACAATAGGAGCCCTCACCTTATAGTCATAGGAGAAGCAGAAAGGTATCACTTAGTCGTACGTTATATTCTATCTATTCTTTTATTGTAAGGTGTGTCCTTATTTCTATGTTATTGTGATCTCATATGTAGCATATGAGCAGAGGTGGCATATAATAAATACCCTCTTTAAGGCAAAAAGTGAAATATATTATCTCATGCAACCAAATGCCAAAGCCGGGTTTAAATTCTATCAATCTGTCTCCCCTTTTACTCTCCCCTTTTCTCTTTGTTTCTTTCTCTGCATGTCAGTCCCATTCCCTGGCTAGCTCTAAACATGGCTGCTGCAGCTCTCAGGTTCACATTTTGGCTTTGACACAAAAAAAGAACTGAATTAAATACTAATTTTTATTTCTGTAGTAAAAAATGCAACATCACGTTCAAGTGCCCCCTCTAAAAGGAATTGCATCTCGAAAGGTTTTACTCCATAGACAAAATGTCATCATGAAAGTCTTGAATATTTTAATTTATATATGAAAGAGATTTTCTCAATTTATTCAAATAAATATAAATTCAGAAATACAGTAATGAGGCAAATGAAAACCTCATATACCTCAAGTGGGGATGTAAAGTGCTACAACCACTTTCAATAACAGGTTTGCAGTTTCCTATAAACTTACATTTACCATACAATCCAATTTTCCACTCTTATGAGTTCCAAGGGAGTATCCAAGAGGAATAAAACTATGAACTCATAGAACTACATATACATCAATGCTCATAGAAATTTTATGTACAATAGCTCAAAACCAGCAACAACCCAAATATCCATCGACAAGTGAATGGATAAAAAATAATTGTGGTATATCCATACAATGGAATACTACTAAGCAATAACAAGGAATGAACTGTTGATACATATTACTTCACGGATGATTCTCAAAATAATTATACTCAGTGAAGGAAGTTAAACAGAAGAGTACGTATTACATAATTCTGCTTATTAAAGGTCTAGAAAGCGCTAATCTATACTGATAGAAAGCAGTTGCCTGGAGGAGCTGGGGTGCAGTGAGGAAAAGTAAGAGGGAGAGATTCTAAAGACCTGTGCATTCGAAACTACAACACATTATGAAGCAAAATTAAAAAAAGACCTCATAAATGGAGAGAAATACCATTTTTTTGTAGATTAGGAGACAATATTAAGGTGTCAGGTCTTCCCAAATTGATCTCTCGATTCAGTGCAAACCAGTCAAAATAGCTTTATTTTTGTAGAAACTGAAAAGCTAATTCTGAAATGTATATGGAAATTCGAAGGATCTAAAATAGTCCCCTGATAGAATCTGAAATAAAAAATCAAGTTGGAAAACTTACACTACCTATTTGTAAGCCCGTAAAGCCACAATAATCAATACGGAATGGTGTTGACAAAAAGGCAGGGATATGGATCAATGTGACAGAACTGAGAGTCCAGCAATAGACAAACTCATATCGGATCAATGTTTTATGATTAAGGTGCCAATGGGGAAATGCTTTTCAATGAGGAAAGGATATTTTTATCAACAAATTGTGTTGGGACAATTAGATATTCACAATTAAAAAGATTAAACTAGACCCTTAATGATACATTGGAATCCATCAAAATTAAAAAGGTTTGCTCATTAAAAAACAGTATTAAGAAAACAAAAAGGCAACACAGACTAGGAAAGTATTGCCATAAGATGTATCTGACAAAGAACCTATACACAGTACATAAAACTATTTAGATCTCAATAATAAAAAGACAAGCAAAATAACAAATAAGCAAAATGTTTTAACAGACATGTCACAAAAGATATATGTGATAAATAAGGACAGAAAAAGATGCTCAAAGTCATTAGTCAGTAGGGTAATACAAATAAAACTGCAGTAAGATATTAATACACACCCATTAGAATAGCAGAAATTTAAAAACTGACCATACCAAATGTTGGCAAGGAAATGGAGCAACTGGAGCTAATATACATTGCTGGTGAAAATGCAAAATAATACAAAAAACTTAGGTAAACATATATATATACTTACCAGATATCCCACCAATTCTACTTTTCGTTTTTATTCAAGAGAAATAAAAACATAATCCACCCAAAACTTGTACTCGAATGTTTACAGAAGATTTATTTATAATAGCTCCAAACTGGAAACAACCCAAATTTCCATCAACTAGAAATATTTTTAATCAGACCTAATTTTGAAAAGTAAACAAACACTCAGGCCTGACTGGAAAGCCTGTAATCACTTGTTTTTCTCTGAGTTTATAATCATAGCCAAATGTCTTAATTGTCAATTTAAAAGTTTTGATTTTTTACTAAAATTTAGAAGACACTCCTCTAGGACCCCTGAGGACCACTCTTATAAAGGGGAGGACAATGAGGCTGCCGTCATGGTTTTACTCTTTTCAGCAATAGCCATACACACAGCGTATGCTGAAAGCGGTTTGGGAACGGCCTCCAAGCAAACGCAACCTCCGTTCAGGTTTTGTCACCAGGCTTTCCCGTGCTGCTCTCTGTGTATCTTGATAGAAGGGAACCTTTTCAAGTGGACACCCATTCCCTGGACCCTACAGAGAAACCCCAGCCTGTTTATAAAACAAGGTTTGAGTCACTGGTACCTCGAGTCCTTGTGTGTGCACCACAGCTCAGCAGCATCTTCTGAACCCTCTTGAGAAGCCATCTAGAAAAAAAAACATGAGAACCAGTGAGGAAGCAAGCTTTTCCTTTGATGTGTGTTGGCGTGAAAGTCCAGTATCTGATGTGGGTGGGTTTCCACCTTCTAACACACACTCACACATGCACACACACACATGCACACACACACACGCATGCACACGCGCATTGCCTTTAATACGACGTTGTCACTTGAGCAAAATACTTTCATCTTTAGCTGATCCAGTGATGGGAAACTTTCATCTTTAGTTCATCTAATTTGGCCTGAACTGAATAAAACCCTCGTCGAAGACGAGCAGGGTGCCAGAGCTCCCATACAGAGGGTAACTTGAGGAGCTGCTCCTTGAAAAGCCATCCAGCTTCCAGAAGGATACCAGTAAGAAGCAGGGAATGGTGAGGCTGAGCTGGGAATGCTAAAGGAGAAGCTGTCAATGTGCCTTCAAATTTTATTTTGGATTCCAACTTTCACATACACCCACTGAAGATTGGGCTGCCTGCTGTCACAGTGAATTCTTCAGATATCCAGAGCTGCTTTTTTCAGAAAAAGGTATGTTTGGGCTACAAAAGAATGAAAACTAGAAACACATGAAGAAGTAATGGAACCTTCTAATTGAATAGTTTGTATTAACTCAATCTAATAGAAGCATAAATCATTCACAAACTTTGATAATCCAAACTGTTACATTTTATCAGTAAAATTCATACCATTTTCTTTGTAGTTTTTTCGAGGAAAACATTGTAAATGTTTTCTCTTTAAGTTCAAAACAGAAAGGAGAAAGAAAAACATTAATTTCTGGGAAAACATACACATTTGGAAATTTGCTTTTGAACAATTGAGATCTGGATCCACGTTCATGAAAGCGAAGCGAAAATACCAACAAACCCACTTGGGGTCATTAGGCCTAAAATCGTCTCTGAACAGCACTGCACAGCCCCTGCCCTCTTCCTCGCCGTGCCCCACATTCGGTCTAAGGAGACCAATGCACTCTGCTCCGGGAGAGTTCTTTGCATCCACACAACCCTTGTTCAAATCTCCTTTTACGAAGAAAAAGCACCACCAACTGAAGAGATCCTTGTCATAACAGGCAGGTTACCGTCCTCTAATCTGCATCGTCTAGGGAAAACAAAGATGCTACAGGCAGCCTCAGAACTGACCTCTGCACTCTGGTGGGGAAGCCCGTTCCACTGGCCATCATGATAGGTCCCAACCTAAGGCGAGGAACTTTGTCCAGTCTATAAAAATCAGTCATGGGTCACGTGTGCCTTACGCAAGATTCAAGCAGTGTGACCGCACTTGATTAGCAAGTCTCGAAGGGTATTTTCCTGGTATCCAGAAAGCAACCATTTATTGGCCAAAAATAAGAATGAGGTGTAATGTCCAGTCCAGGTTTCACTGGTACAGAGCCTCTCCCTAGATATCTAAAGATGGATGTAAGAGTCTGGGAAACTGGAATGACTCTAATACTGTCTTTTATTGATTGTGGGGACTTTGCAAAGCTCTTATGCCATGAGTACCCATTATGAGAACAGAGAGGAAAATACTTGAGGTTCAAAAGAGTTAAAACTTTTTTCAATGTTTGCTTATTGTAGAACTGATTAAATGATGCTATTAACCCTACATCAACCAAAGCAAACCAACCAAACAAACAAAAACCCTGTGAGCACAAAGAGTTTGAATCAATAATCTAGGGCTTTTACAAATGTAAATCAGAGTAGGAAAAGACACAACAGCAGTTATTCTCTGTTCTGGCCAAAGATAACACAGACCCCCAAATCCACTGTCTCAGGCAAATCTCTGTTCTGTCTGACTCCCTGAAGTCGCAGGAGGCATTCCCAGTTGGTCAACCAATGCCGATTCCGCACGCTCGAGCTTTCTCAGTAAAGGAAGCAGTAATGTCCCAAATCATCTTGTGTGCACTAGGTCCAGATAATTTTGGACTTAGGAGAATAATCTTTATGGATCTAATGTATCTCAAAGGTGTAAGTTGCTCCCGGTTTTGTTTGATTGTCTTTTTTTGTTTGTTTAAACTCTGTGTATGCACAACAACACACACACACACACACACACACAATCCTAAAAGAGTTTCCATTATCTCCTTGTTATTTTCCCCTCAACACTTGGCTGACATGCCTAATGGCTTATGTCAGGAAGTGGGTATTATGGAAGTTGGAGGTACAGATGTCTGCATGTTTCTTCAAACTGTATAACTTGCCTAATACATAGTGAAAAGCTGTTTAGCAGACGAAGCGGTGCTTTGAGATGGCCATGTAGGACTGGGTTATTTCCAAATATTCTAGTAAGTGTTAAAGTGCGACGTTTCCGGGTAGCCCAACTTAAAGAACCATTGTGCTCTTGCCCAAAACCCCTTGAGAAGACAGTCTACCACGTGTCTTGCAATTGCACCGACCATCCATTTGAACTTCTATGTTCACAGAATTCTCCCATCCAATGAGTCCTTTGCTAGGACTTGAGAGAAAGCGATGGGAAGAAAAAAAGAAACTCTCTTTTCTCTTGGGCATAAACCTAGAACGAGCAGGCGTTGGAGCTATTTGCCATCTTGCCATCTCATGGAACATATGAATGAAGCCACTACTTTAAAAAGACAGAAGTGAAATACATACAGCAATTACAGTCTATTGGCATCTTTCAAGTCCTTGGATATAGCTGTGTTTAAAACTGGTTTTACCCCTACCCTTTTCGGTTAGGAAAGCCAAAGAAATTAGCCTCCACTCCCCCCCTCCCCAACACACACATTCCTTTTTTTAGTTAAAGCCAAATTTAGTTAGGTTTTCCATCATTGCACAAGAAGGAGCTGATATGGATGGAGAATAAGTGAATTGTCAAGATCTATTCCAAAATTAAAGTTCCCAATGTTCCAGGGATAATCACATTATAAATTGGGTGTGGTTTTTCACAGGCAAAATTGAAATCTGAAAAAAATAAAAATAAAACATCAAACAAGTTTGAGAATAACTTTCTTTAAACCTACAGTGCTCCAGCATTGGAACTATTTTGTAAGGTAAATGGATGGATGGATGGATGGATGGATGGATAGATATAGATAGATAGATAGATAGATAGATAGATAGATAGATAGGCAGGCAGACAGACAGGAGCTTACTTGGAGGTGATGGGTGATGCTGATATTGCTGAGTTATCTATAGCCCTGGGAGATACGGCATTATTCAATATAAACTGTCTCTGCCTTACATCGAACATGGAGTATTGTCTTGAAGTTACTGGACTTGAAGGCTTTGTGAGCACCCTCACTCATGATGTCTAACTCATACGTTTTTTTTCTTTCTAGATTATGTGGGCATACTTTAACAGTATAATCTCTTCGTAAAAGGTGCTAAGTATCACTTTGGCTGAAGATTGCTTTTAACATTTATAGATGCAGTGAAATCTAAAACTACACAGAGAAAATCTGCAGTGGGTGGTGACCTTTCAGGGATGGTGTTGAAATCTGGTTCATGATTAAAGCAGGGTGTGGTTAAAAGGGGAAGGGATGGAAAATTCTCTTCTGGCAACTTGGTAGAGATGTGGGGTTAAACTGTCAAAACAGTCACAAAAATCTGTTGCCAGAAGAGAAAAATAAAAACTCTAACAGCAGCTTTAAGCTGTGCCAGGCACGGTGTTCAGTGCTTTATGCTTGACTTTATTTAATTCTAAAAGCAATAAAGATTTTATATTGCTATGCACATATTACAAATGAAGATGTGAAAGTGGAGAGTTTACATAAATTATCCAAAGTGTCACACATACCCGGTGGTGAAGGCTAGGTTTGAACCTAGGTCTGTCAAGTCCTTGCCTTATGCTCTCACCCTGTCAGTCATCACTGCTGCCACGCCCCTCATCCCTGTCCTCGATGCATCTCCGTCAGCGCTCCCCTGCACGCCCTGGACTTTCTCCCTCCCAATGATTCTCATATCAATTGAAATCAATGTACAGGAAATACTGACTCATGACCATGGAAATATGTTTTATTTATCCTGGAAATTTCCTTCTTCTCTGTCCCTCAATCTGGATCATCACAAAGAAAATAATTTTTCTCATTAAAGAAAAACAAAAAACATCACCATCTAATTTCTTAAAGTGTAAGACCCTAATTTTCTTTTCTAACTCTGTCCAGGAACTTTTTTTACAGCAGTCAAGCTTTTTCAAAGCCTCCAAAATTCACAAAAGGTAGAAACAGGATCTGTCCTGGCTTAGCACGCATATTTAGATGTGTCTGGAAATCAATGGCCTGTTGCTAAAAGTCTCCTGATACTGTCCCTGTGTGGAGGGGTGGCCTTCTGAAAGAAGAGATTCACCCTTAGAGCTACTGCAGGGGAGTTAGTGCTGCTCCACCCTGGCTGAAGGGTGACAAGTGCATGCGTTTGTGACGGTCTCAGACAGGACACTCAACAGTCTGTTTTACTTCTAACATGAACACATTCTCAGTCGAGGCCAATACTGGTTAATAGTGAGGTGCCGAGAGAGAGCAAGTACCTTGGCCAAGCAGGATCAATTTCATTAAAATTTCATGTCGGTTAAGGTAGACTGACTTTTTCCTGTAACTTGTTACACTTTTAAAGCATCTTTAAACACTGGGATTTTTTCACATTAAAATTTGAGGGCACAGTTACCACTCAGCCAGCATATTCGAATTACTTATCTTTCCATGCTAACATCGTCTATCTTTAGGCCAAGAAGTATTTTCCTAAAGCTAGTATATGCTTTGGACATAAGACTTTTAGAAACAAACATCTCTCAAACATCCAAATATTCTGGAAGGTAGGTAAAAGGCAGCTTTTAAAAATCTGAAAATAAAGATGGTGAGAAAAAACTTAGAGGAAGGATAGCTCTGATGTTGGGGAAACCAGAGTCCAGATTTACTCTGGCCAGTGGAAGCCTCCGTGAAGAAAGAAGAGGGAGGCCCCTGCACGGGGTCCGGGAGGGAGCACATGGGATTAGAAAGCATCTTCCTGGTGAGTTCCCATCAGGTGAACAGCATGTGGTCTGCCTCTAAGAATCTGTGACCGAAGAACAGTCCTTGTCCCAAATAGCCACAGCTGTCTTGTTGGTAAGTATTAGAACTTAATTTGTCATTCAACTGTGGTCACATTACATGAAGCAATAACTACTAGAGAGCTGTCACCATGTCCTGCATTGAGGCAGTAGAAAATCTGGCACGGTTGCCATGGTAATCCTCCTGGCAGGACAACGAGGATCCTATCATTATTGCTAAATGGTGCTAGACTCTGGGTGGTCTCTACCCTCAGGAGTTATTTTCATGTTTCCTTATAAATATATCATAGAAACTTTTCAAAAAAGGTGTTAGATTTAAGAAGGAAATAGATAATGGAAGAGTAATCTCATTAATACAAGAGTCACACTTTGACACACTGGACACAAAATTCAGTTTTCCAGGGGAAAGATACAGCTGGGAAGATGTGGCACAGGAGTCAAACCCCACCTGAAAATGTTTACAAGTACGGATAAAACAAAGAATGAAGGTTTCAGTTTCATCACTTCATTCTTCTTAAAAAATTATAAGAGAGAGAAGGGGGCAGGAACATGTGACACACTTTAATGCAACCATATGCCAGGAGATGACCATCTGCACAATGACAAGATTTTCTATTCTAGACAGGTTTCTCAGACCCTGAGAACAATAATATCTGACCTACGGTAGACACACAGATGACTGCCTATCTAAAACGAATCGTCAGCATTCATTCAACAAGTAGGCCTTTCAATATTGTCTACTGGTGGGTCATTAATTACATTTCAAATAGGATTTTCAAGTGAAAATCTGAACATAAGTCACTAATCAAGGTTCCTGTTAGGGAAAGGAATGATGAAAAAAAAAGAGAAATTGGAAGTCCTACCACATGGCCTTAAACATTTGGATACATGTTTCAGTCAATGCATTTAAGAAGAAAATGATGAGAGAAAAATCTGCTCTGGAATTCTGTTCTTCACATCCTAGAACTTTTCAGGAGCCACACAGGAGCTTCATCCTATCCGGGCCTGGTGCAAACAGGCATCAAAGCGAGGGACTGAACTGTCCTGCTCCCTTTTAGGGTCCTCAAGGACTTGGAAAAGGAGCCCGGGCAGGAGGGTCTGTGAGATGCTGAGGGGTGGGTCAAGCCGAACACTTTGTACATACATATTTTGCTATGCAGAGTTCCTGTTGGAGACACAGAGCTATTCAGAATAAAGGAGAAGTAGATGTGGGCCTCCACCTCAAACTCAAATCAAGACCTCTTTCGAACTCCAAAAATATTTGGCTAAACATGCTTAATGACTCCAGATTTTGAGATCTCGGTCTGCCAGGCCATGGGGAACAGTGAGTAGGTAGGTGCCCGCTGGAACAGTGTGCTAGTGAGTGCAGGGCTCTCAAGGGAGTTACAAGGAAAGCAAGTATTCTGGTCCCTGATTCCTGAGAGCTTATGGCCCAGTAGAAAAAGGGCCACCACATAACTGCTTATGAGAAATGCTAAACTAGAGCTGGTTTTCAGTCAAATCGTTTAAAAAAAAAAAAAGAAAAGAGAAAAGAAAAGAAAAGAAATTCCTGAAGCTATTTAATCAGCATGCTTGTTGGCAGGGACCTTCCTTTCAAGGCTCCCTCCCTGCCTGATTTGTGTCCTACCCCGAATCTCCCTGAATCTCCCTCCCGTGGTAAATCTCAGGAGCCACACCCTGCGTTCACAGAGCAGGAACACACACTGATACGTTCCTTGCTTGATAGTTAGGGTACCTCCCAGGCTGGTAGAAGCCATTCTTGCAGTCCCATTATGTGAATTTTCTGGCTGAAGAAAGTCAAATGAAGTCGCTATTAACTTCTAACTGAGCCCAGAAACCAACACAGCATTGCCAACGATTGCTCTAATTACTTGCAGATGACCACAGCCATGTCAGTGTGCAGATGAAACAGCAGGATTTCAGCTCTAGTTTTTTTCTTTTTTTCTTTTTCGTAACCAATTTGTCGATTGGTTGCTTTAGTCAAGTTAACTTGACTAAGGAAAATAGAGAGGACAGTGACTATGCAAAAAGGAAAGGTGACTCACAAAACAAGTATCAGAATCTGAAATTTGGGTGGAACATAGTAATCATCTGAACCACCCATCTGGAGAAGTGGGGCCATCCTTAGGCTATTGAGACTTTTATCCTATCTACCATCTATCAATCAATCAATTTATTTATCTATCATTTACATACATATGTATCTTTAAATAATCTACATGTGTGTATCTGAGTGTGTATTTCGTGTGCATACAGTTTTGGTAGACAATTACGCTGGTGCCTGCCAACACGGCATGCCTCCCTGCTTGGATTTCATGGCCTTGTGTAGGCCCCACCCACACTGACTCGGGCTCACTGAGACATAATCATGCATGATGCAAACAGGCCTGATAACCACTTGCACATTGGGGCTTATCATCTTGGAATGTTTGCTATTGGAGTCCTGGGCCTCAGTGTAAAGCAGTCTATCCTGCCATTGAGAACCCCAGAGAGAGGAAGATGCCTAGGCAGCCATAGCTCTCATAGTCATCCACTGACGAGCCCACCTGTGAGAGGAGAAGCAGTCTCAAAGAGTTCAGCCCTTGTCCAGCCAAGCCTGGTCAGTCCACAAAGTCATAATAGCAATAAAATATTGTTTTAAGCTCATAAGTTTGGATAAGCGGTGTATTACACAGTAACTGGTAACTGAAACATACATGTGTGTTTCTGCACGTATGACATCCATGGAAATTTTCCAACTTCCTCTTATATTTTTATTTATTTAAATTATAGCATGTTTAGTAAGTAAAACAAAATAAATAAACTTTACATGTACATTTTAACATAATTTATAACTGTAAAGTGAACAACTGTGCAACTACTACCCTGGTCAAGAAACAGAACATCACTAGTGCCCAAACCCACCTGTTTGCTCTTTCCTCATCACAGACTCCCCTCCACGCCCCCACCCCACAGGTAACCACTGCCTTGAATTCTGTAACATTAATAGGTTTTCCTTATAGTTTTGTCACTAACATATAGATTCTTAAACAGATGGTTCACTTTGGCTATCTTGCACTTTCTATGGAGTCACTCTGTACCCTTTTGTGGCTCACTCAAAGCTGTGCCCTTGTCCTATATACTTTGGTGTTCCCATGAAGCCATGCTTCCTTCCCAAGGGCAACTGAAAAAAGTTCAGACATAGACAGAGCTACCAGCCTGTAGTCCTGGTCACTGTGGAGAGGTTACACTTCTGAATCTGAGGGATTTCCTTTGTAATCCACTAAGAATTTCTAGCTTAAGGTCATAGTGGAAAGTGTAACTATTATAAAACATGGAAGAGTCAAGTAACATTTCTGGGTACACAGCATGTGACTGTTCAGTAATGTGTCCTGATGAGTGTGCTGTAGAAAATGACCTGTTGATCACATGCATGAGAATCCCTTGGGAGAGCTTATAAAATGCATATTCCTGAGCCTTATGCAGACACACTGGATTATCTGAGATTTGAATCCCAAGGTATCTGCATGCATATTTTAATAAAATTCCTAAATTATTCTACACACATCGAAGTATAGAACAAATGCTCTAAATGTATAAGGTTTGGCACATTCAAAGGAAATACTTCTTACTTTACATTTTAAGAAAGCAGTTGCCTTAGGAAACAGCATATTTATTTCAATGACATTGCTGTCCCACAGTCCAAACATTTTTTGTGACTATGCGTTTTGTGCTGCCATAATGGCCTCTAAAACAGTCTTCAGTATCTGCTCAGCGCTGCAGATCTGTGCTTTGAAACAGTGGATGGGAACACTAGCAATAGTCACAACCATTTAGAAGCATGTCTGGGGAATGAGGTCAGAGATCAAGCAGGGCGACACGGTAGGGGTCCTAAACAGGGTACCACCAGGAAGTAAATTAAACGAGCTTTTCTTGGGTGGGTCTCATAAAATACAAAGATGACTGAGTTTGACAAAATGTATGCACATTTTCACAATCACCATATTGACATGTAATGAAAATTGTTTCAACATTACATTTGGCTTGGGGAAACAAATATTCAAAATGTTCTGTTTCTAGACATTTCCTGAAAATACATTTATTCATTACTATTGTACCAGAAACACGTACACAGGGACAATAATTCAACACAATGCCTCAAATGTCATCCACATCGATGACTTGTTAGCACAGATGTTTCCAGATCAAGTTAAGGGTACGAAATCAAGACAGCGAGAAGCCGGGGCGAAAGGGGCTCTCAGATTTTGAATACTTTTACTCAGCTATTGCTGCTCAATCAGATGCAGATCTATTCTCTTAAATGTCTACTTTTTGGTCCTGCTGTCTGTTCTGACCTCAGGTTCTGCCCTAGATTCTTGGTTTTTGAGTCCTGCTGCCTTGGGTAACCTCAGTTATTTGAGCAACACATTCTCCTGGCACCCAGGAGAGAAGAGCAATGGCCAGCCATCAGCACATCAGCATATGATTTCTTAGATTTATGGATTAAATGCCATTGCAGCTTAGAAGGCTTTTTGAGTTCCAAATGAGTTCATAAAAACAATCTCAACATTACAAAAACAATTTTAAAAATCTCAAAATAGTTTTTACTTGCTAAATTTACTTTTAGAAATCTTACCAAGTGTCACTTAAATTTTTTTAAGCCACAGTTTTGCCATTGGTAAAATATATATATAATAGTGAGACTTCAAGGAGCTTTTGAAAGAATTAAATGAAATAATTCCAGTAGAAACTTAGCATAGTGTGTAACGCACTGAATGCTCAAAACGTTAGCTATTGTTACTATTATAATGTAAAGCAACCACCACAGTACTTGGCAAATGTGGTTGAATACGTGGTAGCTATTAATATATATTTTTAATCTTACTGATTTAATAGCCAGAAAGATACTTTAAACAAAAATTTAATTAAGTCAATGACCATACACCCTCAGAATAGACACAATGCCAAGTTGGACACTGCCTAATGTATTTTTTATTCTAAATAGATATTATTAAAAGCATGGATTCCTATGTTGAGTTTGACTTTCTGGTTGGGATTTGTCTATATGTAAAAAATGTTACTAAATCCTGAGATTTGCTAAGACTTAATAGTTTAGTACTTTCACACTAGCAAAAAAACAATCAAAAAATTAAAATGAAGCCCTTATGCATTTAAATAAATGGTTATGGAAGTTAAAGAATACTTCATTCACTAGTAAAAATTACCTAAGATGTGGAAAGACGACACAGGCATCCTATATTCTAAGCCAGGCTTACCTTTTATTCTAACTTGAAAGTCAAAAATAGTTTAGTAAACTTCCCATTTTTCCTTTTTCCCTTAAAAAAAAAAAATACTGTGCCCTGCAGTACTTCTTGGCTCTTACCAGAGAAGGGAGAAAAAACTGCCAAACTATCACGAGATAGGTGGCTCTCAGGGGTTCTCCTTGTTAAGCAGGAAGTGCCAGAAATCTTGCAGCGTGTCCAATACAAATTTTCTTTTGTGGACTCCAGAGGTTTGCATCTGGATACACATCTGCATTTTCTGGGTGCTGGGCCAAACTGAAACGTTCAGTTTATCCATTGCTAATAAACATGTCAGCAGTTTCTTTGCTCTCACATCTGTTGTGAAAAATGTTATCTTTCCTGAAGTGTATTTATTTTGTCTTTAATACCATCTTTCATGGATTACAAAATAGAGATATGCCTTCACTTAAGAAATTCAATAGCATATGCTGGAAAGTGCCCCACAAGAGTGATGAGATAAATTAAAGACGTATATTATATCTTGGATCCTGAAAAGGAAATCAATCTAAAGAAAAACGACAACTCTCAGGAAGGCCATTCCAATGGAAACAACTTGCCTCTTAATCAAGTTCATCTAAAAATCTATTCAAGACGTTGTACGCATCATAGGAATTTAACAAAAAGTTTTAAAAATCTATTATCAGTTGTTTCATTATAAAGTCTGTCTTCAGTCAAGCTGATGACTTCCTTTCCCAAGGAAACAACCCACACTCATTTGCTTCTCGTTCCATATTCTCCAGAATACCTGCCCTGCCCACTTTACTGAGAGTGAGGCTGTTAGAAGATCAAATGGGGTTTTGTTTGTTAAGATGCATTAGAAATAAAACTGTAAATTGTCAGATAAATGGTAAATGATTGCCAATATGTCTTCCCCTTTCTATTCTTTTATTTCAATTCATAGTCAAAGGTCCATTTTTCAAAGGTCCATTCGATCCTCAGCAACTCTTTCTCCTTGCCTTTGCTCACCAATACCCCACCCTCTCAAAACATTTAATTGGTGGGAAAGGGCTATCTCTCTTACACAAGTGAGGAATGGCATACCTGAGAACTCACCAGCATGCAGTTTAAGGAAGTGAGTGGGAAAATCCTGATATGAAGTGTATAGTAAATATAATTAGGGTTGTGCACATGTCCTTTTCAGTCTCTTCCTCTGGGGTTATGGATATTCCTAATACCACATACCTCCCTCTGAAATTCAAAGTCATTTTTCTGCCCAGTTGGCCAATAGCCAATTTCTGCCGAAGTCAAGGAGGAAATGGGTGGAATTTCCCAAACCCTGTCACTCTGTCCCTTCAGATCTATAAGATAAACTAGCAAACTGTGTGCTCACATATATAGTTCTCTGCTAAAGCATTAGGTCAATATTTTAAAAATGTATCAATGAATAGTGATTAGTTAATAAAAAAGAAAACAAATATGGAAATAGAGAGGATCAAAAAAGTTAAAAAGTGGTTTTCTAAAAGTTTAACAGAATCAATCCAATTTTAGCAATATTAATTAGTCAAGTAAAAAAAATAGAAGGCACAAATAAATAATATTAACACTAGAAAAGGGGACATATCTAGAAAAACATCTGTTTAAAAACAGCAATCGAATATCATTAAAATAAATGCCAATAAATCTGGGGAGCTGGAGGAGATGCATAGAAAAATATAACTTGATAAAAGTTACTTAGATAAAATAAAATCCTGAATAATTTTCTACTATTAAAGAGATTGAATCCATGGTGAAAATCTTCCCATGAATAAAGCACCAGGTAAAGCCAATTACTAATGAAATGAATAATTTCAACCTTATAAAACACTTTTTCAGAGATGAGAAAAGAAGGAAAAATGCCTAGCTCATTGCTTGAGAGTTGTATCCAAGACAGTCTTTAAAAACTTTGTTGAAAGGATTCATTTTACCAGATATTAATCTTTAATATAAAAGCTCTAATAATTAGGCAAGTATGATATTAGTACAGGAATAAATCCATAGCCTAGTGAAATGAAATAGAGAGACTGAAATAAACTTGTCTAAATATGGAAACCTAACCTATAACAGAGTGCAGATAAATGAGGAAAGATTACACTCTTCAGTCAATGATACCAATCTATTTAGTCACCTATAAGAAAAATATAAGATTCTTTTCCATACTACACATTCACACAAAATCCAGATCAATTAAGAGCAAAGTTTTATAACTTTAGAAAAAAAAATAGCAGAATGAATTTATGAATTCAGAATAGAGAAGGATTTCTGAAACAAAATACCAAAATGCAAATCATAGAGAAAAGATCTGACTAATTAAAATAAGGTATCATCAAAGAAATATCATAAGAAAAAATTATCATTAGATAATTCTGCCCATCGTGACAAAAGTAAAAAGACAAGTCACAAACTGGCAGAGGATACTGACAACACATATGGATAAAAAGCTTGGAATCTAGACTATGTAAAGAACTCCTATACATGAATAAGAAAAGGACAATCCAAGTTTTTAAAGTAGGCAAAATACACGAACAGGCATATATAAAAGGAGAAAACAAGAATGGTCCGCATACTCATTTTTAAACATGCTCAATTTCATTAGTAACTAGGGAAATGCAATTCATACCATAAATGAGAACATTTCAAACTTACATTAGAAAAAAATTGGAAAAATCCAAGTGTTGGTGAAAATGTGGAGTAAATGGGAATATAGTCTGCTACATATTTTAGGAAATAACTTGACATTACTAGTTATGTTGAAGGTACTTGTTGCCTATGACCTATCTATTTTTGTCTTATTTTTACATCTTAAAGACACTCTTTAATTGATCAAGAACTATGCATAAATGTGTTCCTAACAGCAATTTTTGTAATAGCAAATAACTGGAAATAACCCAAATATCTGTCAATCAGAAGTAGAAAGTATGAATACATAGTGGTATAATTATACAGCAGAATTTCTTATGGTAATGAACATTAAGCAACATGTATTAATAAACATTGATTTAAAAAACAGCAAGCCAGAAAAGCAAGTAACAGAGACTATATATACATAAACCTCAGTGAAAACAAAACAAAACATATGTCAGAGTTATAGGCATAAGTGGTACAATTATAAAGAAATACAATGGAATAACAAAGATTTTGAAGTGATATGAAGGCAGAAGGAAGCAAGGACTGCCTATAGAGACTTCGACAAGAGTACAACATTCCATTTCTTAAGCTTGACGATGTACACACTAGTGTTCACAATATTATTATTCTTTAAAACTGCACATTCCATATAGTCAAGAGTTACAGGAATGAAAAAGTTGATTGACAGCCGTGATTTTGTAACCATTTATTTCAAACACGATATAGTAAGAGAAGTTAAAAAGTGTCCAGAATTTAGGACATATTAATAGAAAGAAGGTACCATAAATGAGATAACATTTATCTAAGTTCAGGTGAACTTAGCAGGGTATTATGCACAGGGACTGGATAAACAAAAACATGCCACTCAGAAACCAAGGGCAGTAAAGAAGTGACAATCAGAATGTCAAGATTATTTAGGCTTCTTGGAAAGCAGTTTTGATATGAAGCCAAAAAGGTGTCGAACATGAAGCCAAGACAGACATATCTAAAGAGAGAGCTAGAGGACAACTGGACTGAGACCGGTGGTAAAGCGAACGAGCAGTGGGGAGGGGGGACGTGAACAGAGCCTCAGTTCCTGGAGAAATGGGCCTCAGCAAAGGGATTTCGGGCATGTCTCCAGTGTCACGACTCTTGCCCGTTAATAAACCGCCATAAACATTTCTATTCTTAAGGGATCAAGTTTTATGTTTACGTGGACCTGAAGTGTATTAAGCGTGTTCTCAAGATGGCTTTTTACAGGGATGAAGTAAATGGACTAAGAAGTGATACGTGAGCTTCCTCTTTCAGAAACAGTAAGACGACCCTTTGTAAGGTTCTAAAGAACAGCAGAGCGGCACTCGTTTAGGTGACCAAAGAGGGGGAAAGTGCCTAAATCACAATCAGAATGTCTACGCTTAATGTTTATTTTCAAACAGCTATATAACTGGGTGTGAAGCTTGGCTCAGACGCTGGGTTGTCAGTCACGTGACCTTGGGAAGTCACAGTTCCTGTAAATTTTCTCATTTTTCTCATTTGTGAAAGAGAGAGGTAGGCCTCTGCTTTCTTCATTTTCCAGTCCTAGCATTGCACCATGCTAAGACTCATAAATTCAGTGATTTAATTCTACTTGAGGTTTCTCTGTTCAGACCATTTTCTAGAAGCTTAAAGAGAAAAATGTCCACAAAGACCTTTACTTCCCCAAATTTTCCATCTCCTACTTTGGCTTGGAGAAACCTGCTCTCTACAGGAGAGCCATGTGCTGGCAGCTCGCTTGGCAGTCACCTCCTTGCTTTGAAGTCCTGTCGACCTCTACACCGTCATTGGACAGGAGACGCCTTATTTCTAAGACATATTTGTGGAACTGGCACACCACTGGCTCGGCCTGGAGTGGTCCCTCAGTTAGAATGTGCCTGTCAAAGGCAGAAGAGGCCTTTGTGTTCAATAAAGGATGCTTAAAAGTGAGGGTATCACATGTTTTTTCTCTTTCACCACATGGAATTTTTGTTTTTATGGCCTTCAAAAATGAAACAATTTTTATCTTAAAAGCAAATATTTCTCCTGCTCTTAAAACGCTAGCATTTGAAAACCAATATATATTGGCAAATAACGTGGGAAACAGACATGCGGAATACTTAATAATGATTGAACACATAAAGCATTTTTCTTCTGTTGTTATGTGACAGCTGGATGAGTTTCAACTTCCTGCTCACTGCACAGGCTCTAAGCTCCCAATTCTGGGCTTTTTCCTTTTCTTCCTCCTCCCTGCCTCCCCATCCCCTTCTCGCCTCCTCCTTCCTCTTTGGGAAAACACGAATGGTTTTGATTACATAATAGCTGCAAACTTTATATCTCCCACTTCAATTCTTACACATCATAAACAGAAGAGTGAACTTCAGACTCCATTAAGACAAAGGTTGGTCTGAATTGTAGGGAGGCCTTTCATGTTGGTATGGTTTAAAAAAATTTTGCTATAGGAAAAGGAATGCATTGAGGTTTGGCTAGAGATCATGCTTTGACTACCAACCATTCAGGCTAAATAGCGACAAGACCCCAATTCTAATCAAGTCAAGAGTGAAGCCTTGAGCCCAGGACCAAGGCCCCTGCAGGATTCATTCAACCCGACAGGAGTTTTAATACATGAGCACCCATAAACGCAAATAGGCTAAGTAAGGATAGTCAGAGCCTTATAAATAAACTGTGAAATGTGCACACCTTGTAATTGTGATTCTCTCTTCTCTAATGTGGTGTTTTTTTTGGCATTTCCCTTTACAAATAAACTTCTATTATTGTCATAGTGCTCAAGTAAATTAGAGACAGGAAGAGCAAGTCGATACTTTTTATTCCATCTTACAAATATTTACTGAGCACATAGTCTGTATGAGGCACTGTCCTGGATACTTGGCTACCTCAGTGAACAAAACAGACAGTTTCTCTATTGGAAAGGAGAAAGACACCTTTAAAAGCAGTATGAATAAACATATTATACCGTCTTGTGGAACAACAGAACAAGGAAAAGGTATACGGGAACACCAGCTACGGTGGAGAGTAGTGATTTTCAATAGGATGGTCAGTGAGGCTGTGTTAAAAAAGGGGACATGTGATCAGAGGCTCCTTTGAATCTTGGGAGAAGGGAGGCCAGTGATGTTTCTATATTTGGAAAAAAAAAAAGATTTGTTCTGGGCAATAGCCTGTTTTACCTGATTCCTTGGTACATTTTTATGCTCTTTGGTAATGTGATTCTAGATAAGTATACCTTACTTCTGAGTATATTGAATTCATTATAATGTAACAATTTTTTTTTGGAGCCCCAGCTACATAATAGGCACTGTGTAGGAGCTGGAGATATATCATTCAAAAGGCAGGCAGGGTCTCTGTGCTCTCGGAATGTCCAATGGAGACAGAAGAGGCCAGCGAAGACACAGGAGAACGAGACGATTTCAGAGGGCAGTAAGGGTTCTGCAGAAATAGGCTAATAGCAGACGGGTGGAGAGGCGGGCCTCAGATAGGGTGGTCGGGGCAAGAATCTCTGGCACTAATCTGAGCTCTAAATGAGAAGATGATGATGAACAGGGGGAGACTTTCAGCATAAAGAACAGGAAGTACAACATCTCGGAGGAGAAGATGCTGCTGACCTGTGGTACGAACAGTGAAAAGGCCAGTATGGCTAGCACAAGAAAAGTGACAAGAGACAGCATCAGAAAAGTAGTTCCTGTTATGAGCTGAATTATGACCCCCGAGAAGATGCCGAAGTCTTAACCCCCAAGTGCCTGTGAAGGTGACCTCATTTCAAAATAGGATTTTTGTAGATATTCAAGTTCATGTGAGGTCATTAGGGTGAGTTCTAATCCAACATGTCTGTGTCCTTATAGAAAGGGGAAGTTTGGACATGGAAACAGACACAAACAGAGAGAACTCCATGCGAAGGTGAAGGCAGAGGGTGGGGTTACGGGTCTACCAGGCAAGAAACACCAAAGATTGCCAGCAACCCACCAGAAGTTAGGGGAGGGGCATGGAATAGATTCTCCCCCAGAAGGCCAATCCTGCCAGCATCTTGGTTCTGGATGCTCCACCCCCAGAACTGTGAGACAATACGTTTCTATTGTTTAAGCCACCGGTCTGTGGTACTTTGTTTTAGCTGCCCCAAGAAACGAACACAGGCATAGACAGATTCTAGTCTTCATGCAATGCGAAGATCTGAAAGACTCAAAGCAAGATCTGATGAACATCTTTAAAAGGATCACATGGACGTGGCCGTCTGGTCATGGCATTGCAACCAAGCGGAGCTTGGCATTTTCCTCAAAAGAAGCTCGATAGAACTTTACACAGCCATTAGAGAGCGGCCATCATATGCAAAATAGGTTTTTCAATTTTTGAGTGTTAACATTTAGCATTCTTGATCCTTAAAAAATATTTTTTGGGTAGAAGTTTTTTAAAAGTATAAATATATATTTTAGGGCTGAAAGAAATCTCTCTTGCAGAAGATGTTTGGAATGTATGGGTTGCTTATATTTCTATCTTGTTTACCAGCAGAAAGGCGAGCTGAGTCAAAGCTTTCATTTACTGGCTGAGCAAACTTCACCAAAAAGGAAAACCTTTAATTCATGTATTTAAACATGTTTACAAACACATCTAGATATATACATGACCTACAAATATATGTATGTACGCCTGTGCATATACATATCCATAAACAGTATATTATTTTCATACTCTATGCCTACGCCTGGATACTAAATTTTAGATCTGTAAACAATGTTAATCATTTAGGTCTTGTAAGTCAGTACCAATTTTGATGACCATTGAAATGAGCCTGTTTTGATGACCATTGTAAAAACTAGGTTCTTAGTGACAAAGACTGGAAAAAAAAAAACACTATTAATAAAAACACTATTAATAAAAAAAACAATATTAATAAATTCCTTAATAAGTCTAGTTCTGCTTCTAAAGGTTTGATTATATACTCAATAAAGTTTTTGAATAAAGTCCAGTTTATGGACGATGCTATAGAACAAACCACCAAGTTCTTCAAGAAATAAAGATATAAAAGACATGACCACTAAAATGTGTGAACTTTATTTGGATTCTGGTTCAGACAAACCAAACCATTAAAAACAGAAAGAAAAAAAAGAAAAAGAAAAAAATTTAGAAAATTCTCAACACTCACTAGAGGTCTGATTGCATTAAGTAATTATCTTTTTTTTTACCCTTTCTGGATTTCAAAACATTATTTCACTTACGAATTTTTTAAATGATTATCTTTTAGAGATTCTGAAACATTTTGTATGAGATGATATGATGTCTAAGGTTTGCTTCACAATAACTGAATGGCAGGAGGCGGACATATAGATGAAACAAAAGAGACCTGAGTTGATGGTTTTTAAAACTGGGGGGTGTAAGGGTATGTATTGGGGGTTATCATTGTATTAGCCTCTCTATTTGGTGTATAGTAAACATTTTCATACTAAAATGTTAAAAATGTTTTTTCACGTATAGTACGTTTTAATATAGTTCAAAGTTTTTAAATTCTATAACCTAGCTTTCTATAATACATTGTTATAAATATACCTCCGGCTAAAGTAGTGTATTAAAAATTGAGATTGTATTATTCATTTAATACTTTATGTCTCGATGACTCTAATGTACACATCAATTCAATGTACAACTTAGCAATGGATAAGATGGATAATTACTATTATATTACATATTTAATTATACCCCCGATCAGATATCAGTTGTTCCAGCCTCAGGTACCAACCCTGGAGGCTTCCAGTCACTTGAGCTGACAGCACCTCACCTCTAATGTGACCTGCTTTTACTTTCTTTGACCTTGGGGCTTCTCTGATACCCCAGCATGGGATGCCAGCATGACACTGCTTGGCAGGCATCCACGGGCAGCTGCCCCTCAAACAATGGCATGTGTGAACCTTTCTTCTGTTGGCCCTTGGATGGACAAATATAAGAGCCATTCTATGCGCTTTTCAAAAGATCCCATGAGATCATGCCCTGTTTGTTCACAGAGGTGACCAACTTGAGAATCCACCTTCATTTTGAGCCGTGAGAAAGCAGAACTACAGAGTTTATCCCCCTTGAGTATTCAGCAGAGCCCTGATCAGGGCAGGCACGTAAAGAAACCATCTGAGCCAGAGAAAGAATCACTTGAAAAGTTTGGTGGTAACAGCATCTATCAACTAACCACATAGGGCCAGGAAGCGCATCCGCTCTCATCGCCCCTTGAAAACTTCATAATCACAATGAATTGGGAGGGTATTCAGAAGAGTACCGCCTCAGTTATTGGGAATTAGTCCTAGATCAAATACTTTGGACTGCTCTAACAAATCTTAAAGGCAGTACACCAAAAGATCAAACTGTTTCTAAGTAACTTCACTGTATCCCAGGCGAAAGCTCAAGAATATTTATAGGAATGAAAATATATCCAGCACCCTAAAATATAAAATTCAAAATGCCTGGCCCTAATTGAAAATTAACATGCATGCAAAAAGTAGGAAAATATAACCCATAATGAGGAGAGAAGGCAACTTACTGAAATTGACACAGACCTGACACAGATGTTTTAATTAGCAGACAAAGATATAAAAATGGTTATTGTAACTGTATCCCATATGTTCAAAAGTTATGTAGAAACATAAAAGAAATTTTAAAAAGCAAATCAAACTTGTAGTGATGAAAACAAAAAAGTCTGAGATGAAAAATACACTGAATGGGATTAACAGCAGATAGGATCTTGCAGACAGAAAGATAAGTGACCTTGAAAATAAATAGAAACTGCCCAAGATAAAGCACAAAGAAAAAAAAGAATTTAAAGAATAAATAAAAAGCATTATTAAGTTATGGGACACTTTCGATCAGCCTAATATTAGTGTATCTGAAAGAGATGCTGGGGAGGCAGAAAAAGAACTTGAAATAATGGTCATTTCTAATACTTCGAAGAAACTGTAAACCCAAAGAGCCTGGAAACTCAATTAATTCCAAGCACAAGAAATTAAAAAAAAAAACTATACTCACCAAGTCCAAAAGGCATTATAAGCAAAGGGAATGACAAACCAGTATCATTTATGAGCAAAGATGCGAAAATTCTAAATAATATTTTCTACAACAATACCAAAAAAGAATACTCTATCAGTAACAAGTAAAGTTTGCTCTATGAATGCAAAATTGGTTTAACATATAAAATAAATGTAATTCACTATATTAAACTACAAAAAGAAAAGCCACATGATCATCTCAATAGACGCAGCCCCTTGACAAAATCCATATCCATTCCTGATCAAAACTCTCAGTAAACTAGCAACAGAAGGAAAATTCCTCAACTAGATGAACGGCATCTATAAAAGACCTATGGCTAACATTATCCTTAATGGGAAAAGACTAAATGTCTTCCCACTAAGTTTGAGAATAAAACAAAAATGCTTGCTCTACCACTCCTTGTCATCATTATATTTAGAGGTTCTAGCCAGTAAAATATGGTAAGAATAATAAATGAAAGGTATCTATATTGGAAAAGAAGAAATAAAACTGTATTAATAACTAACATGTTCTCGATGTAAGCAATCCTATGAAAAAGCTACTAGAACTAATAAGTGAGTTAGCAAGACTAAAGGATACAAGATCTATAAACAAAAGTCAAATTTATTTCTATGTACCAGAAAAATATCAGAAATTGAACTAAAAAATACATATTCATCATAGCATAAGGAAATATGAATTTCTGAGGGATAAAACTGAGAAAAGATTTACAAAACCTGTATGCTAAAAACTACGAAATATTACTGAGAGAAATGAAAGATGACCCAAACAAATGAATTAACTATTATGTTTGTGGATAGAGATAATCACTATAATCAAGATGCCAAATCTTGCCAAATTAGTCTGTAGATTCAACAGATTCAGAATCCCACTAGACTTCTTTTTTGAAAGAAATTGGTAGGTTGTTGGTAAAATTCATATGAAATTGCAAAAAACATAAAATAATCAATACATCTTTGAAAGAGAATAATAAAGTCTTTAAACCAAAGACTTATTTTACAGTTACATTAATCATGACACTGTGGTCATGAATGGCATAAAGACAGAATAATAGGTCTGCGGATCGCTTGGCAACTGGCCCCAGAAGTGCACTGGCTGGTCCTTGGGCCAGCACACCCAGTGGCCTGCTTCGACTGGTACCTCAGGCAGAGTACCAACCAGGACTGCATCTGAGGAAGGCACACCTGAAGGGCAGACAGGGCAGGCACCAGAGTCCTGCTAAAGTGAATCCTGCCCCACAGGTTCAGCCCCTCACTGGCCAATCCTCACAACCTATGAGCCTGAAGGTCAATCTCTCCTATTGACATGCAAGCAGCAACCAAAGCTCAACTACAATAGGAGGGCACACACAACTCACACAAGGGACACACCCAGAACACCTGGCCCAGGTGACCAGGGAAGACTGCACCCTAGGTCCCATAGGACAGCTACTACATAAAGCCACTCTACTAAGACCAGGAGACTTAGGAGCCCTACGTAGAAACAAACACACAGAGGCAGCCAAAATGAGTAGACAAAGAAACATGTCCCATATGAAAGAACAGCACAAAGTTCCAGAAAAAGAAGTCAACAAAATGAAGACAAGTAATCTATCAGATGCAGAGTTTAAAACGCTGGTAATAAGGATGGTCAATGAACTTAGGAGAAGAGTAGATGAACTCAGTGAGAACTTTAACAAAGAGAACGCATAAAAATGAAGATGGAAAACATAAAAGGGTACCAGTCAGAAATGAAGAATACAATATCTGAGAAGAAGAGTATGTTAGAGGAATCAACAGATTGGATGAAGCAGAGGATCAAATCAGAGATTTAGAGAACGGGTAGTGGAGGACAGCAAAAAGTAAAAAGAATCAAAAAAAAAATGAGGAATGTTTAAGGGGCCTCTACAATATCAAGCATAACAACATTTGCATCATAGGGGTACCAGAAGGAAGAAAGAGAGGAAGGAATTGAAACCCTATTTGAAGAAATAATCACGGAGAACTTCCTTCACCTAGTGAAGGAAACAGAAATACAACCCCAGGAAGTGCAGAGAGTCCCAAACGAGATGAACCTAAAGAGGCCCACACCAAGGCACATCATAATTAAAATGTTGAAGGTTAAAGACAAAGAGAGACTCTTAAAAGCAGCAAGAGAAAAGCAGTGAGTGACCTACAAGGGAGCTCCCTTAAGACTATCAGCTGATTTCTCAACAGAAACTTGCAGGCCAGAAGGGTTTGGCATGAAATATTTAAAGTGAGGAAAAGCAAGGACCTACAACCCAGCAAAGCTTTACTCTACCCAGCAAAGCTATCATTTAGAATCAAAGGACAGATAAAGGACTTCCCAGACAAAAAAAAGCTAAAGGATTTAATCATCACGAAGCCAGTATTATAGGAAATGTTGGAGGGATTTCTTTAAGAAGAAGAGAAAAACTGTATCAGAAATGTGAATAATGGCAATAACTACATATCTATCAACAAGTACTTCAAATGAAAAAGAATTAAAAGCTCCAATCAAAAGGTAAGGCAGCTAAATGGATAAGAAAACAAGACTCTTATAAATGTTGCCTATGAAAGACTCACTTCAGATCAAAAGACACACCAACTGAAAGTAAAAAGATGGAAAAAGATATTTCATAAAAATGGAAGCAAAAAGGCTGGGGTAACAATACTAATACCAGACAAAGTAGACTTGAAAACAAAGGCTATAACAAGAGATAAAGAAGGACTCAGTAATCCCATGTCTGGGTATTTATCCAAAAAAACCTAAAACACTACTTTGAAGGGACATGTGCATCCATATGTTCATTGCAGCATTATTTACAATAGCCAAGATATGGAGGCCACCTGGTGTCCAGCACCAGTGAATGAATATAGAAGAGGTAGTATATATACACAATGGAATATTACTCAGCCATAAAAATAAGTAAGTAAATAAATATATAAATGAAATCTTTACATCTGCAATAACATAGATGGACCTAGAAGGTATTGTGCTGAGTGGAGTAAGCCAGATAGAGAAAGACAAATGCCATTTCACTTACACAGGAATCTACAGAACAAAATTAACAAATGAAACAGAAACAAACTTATAGAATATTTTGAGGGTTACTAGATGGAAGGGAGTCTGGGGCTCGGTGAAAGAGGAGGAAGGGATTAAGAACAAATTGGTACTTACAAAATAGTCACAGAGATGTAAACTATACAGCATGAGGAATATAGTTAATAATAATGTAAAAAATAATAATATTGTAATAATTATGCACAGTGTCAAATGGGCACAATTTATTGGGGTAATCACTTCATAAGTTATATAAATGTCAAATCACTATTTTGTACACCTGAAACTAATACAATATTGTATGTCAGCTATAATTGAAAAATAAATATGTATATATAAAAATAATAGAAATAGAAAAAATATAGTAGTAGAAAAAAACCAATGGGTTGCTAAGGGAAGAGGAAGAGGGAGGGGGGACCACGGAGGGTGGGAGGACAATTTGTGGGTAACCGATAGGCTTGATTAAATGCCCTTGATTATGTGGGTGATTTCACACACATGTGCATATGTCGAACTCCAAACACGAACCCCAAGTGGTCATTACTTGAGTGTCTACTCTATACCAGGCTGTGCTTAATGTTTAGTCCTTGATACAAATCTTTTCATACAGGTATCTATTATCACTAATTTACAGATTAGCACACTTAGGATCAGAGATGTTAAATACTTGCCCCATTTTACTTACCTAGGACACAAAAAATTTTGGAAAAGTAATTTATTTTCTATACAAGTATACAAATATAAAATAAAAACCTCTCTTCCTCCTAGTCATTGTCAGGACTTTCTCTGGCTCTTTAGTTTAAGAGAAGGCATGCGTAATTATATATTCAGATACACACACAAACACACACAGGTTTTGGAAAGCCCTTGAATATTCTTTTTAGTTGTGTCATTTCACTCCCAGGCCTGTTTTTATTCAATTTTGACTGTACTTTTAAGGTTGTTCTAGCTTCGAACCCTCTCCTGTGAGGTGCGGAGCCCAAGGACATAGAGGAGATTGGTTAGCAAATGTCAATAAAGTACTTCAAAGGGATTGGGATATATAAATTGAAAGTTGTTATTCTTCCTGTAATAGAAGAATTGGTTGAAATGTTGAATTTCCTTTAGTGAAACGTTTTAATACCTTTCGTTGGTAAAATGGGTTACTGCCAAAGAAGTCCAACCAGTGGTTTGGTGTATGGTAAGGGTTTCTACAATAACACCTGAACAGCAGGAGGTGCAGGTATTTTTCAAAGTAAAATAAGACTGAAAGCAAAGGGTCATGCACCTTGCAGTAAGGTGAGACATCAGTTATGCCCCATGGGCTGTTCAAAGGGGCACAGCAGATGTAAAGAAGGGGAAGCTGGAATGGAGCCACATAACACATGCCTTCATTTCATTCATGGAGCAGACGGAGCACGAGCAGATGGTCCCTTACTTTGATGAACAATCAGAAGGGAAGCCCATGGATGCATAGAAAATAGAAGCATAGAAAATGGTTTTAGGGACCATGTGTCAAGGAGAGCTCCAGATGGAGTGGTTAGTCCCTCTTCTCACCTCAGATCAAAATCCAACAAGAAACGGGAAAGGATGGCCGGTAAAGCGACAAACAGGACCAAACGGTTGATGGGATGGGGAGAGTGTCCTCCTCTTCATCAAGCCCGCCATCTTGGCACACAGACCTACATTTTTCCTTTTTAGGACAGGTCTTTGTCCCCACCATTTCTTCTCTCTGAAATTTCCTCCTCCTGCACAATCTGAATCCAGCTGTCCTTAGGACTTGGCTCAGATTCTACACCTCTTCAGTTTTCTTAGCCCACAGCGCTCACTTCTTCTGAATTCCTACATTACTCAGTGTGTATCAGCCATTGTTTCTTTAATTAATAATAAATTCGATATGATGTTCTTTTTTTATATATAGATAAAGAATCCTCTGGCTTTAAATGACTTGAGATCTAAGACCATTTTAAAATTCATTAACTTCTGCTTGGCGCTGTGCCTAGAATATAGCAGGTGTTAACATCTTTCTTCTTTGTGCCAGTCAAGGTACACAGATATCTTGTCACATTTGATACAAAAAAATCAGATTTTAGCTCCTGAGAGCACACTGCAATTTGAGAAGCCCTCCGATAAAAGCCATATGGAGAGCCTGGACTATTTGGAAATTATCACAATATATTTGGCAGGTATAATAGCCCATACAAAGAATAGAGCATATTTGGATAAGATGCTGGAAATAAATAGCTCCAAATTGGGGGCAACTGTCAGTTCTTGGCCCTCCTATTGCTCTTGACAATGTCTTTTTATTCGTTAGGACTTTTCGGGTTGCTAGCAACAGAAAGCAACTCTAATTGGCTTGTGCAAGAAGAGAAGTCCTTCGTTTACAAAGCTCTGGAGCTTACCTGAGCAAGTCAGAGAAGTGAAGGAAAAGATATGCGAGTCTGAGCCCTAGGCCTTTAACCAGAGATCAAAGCCACAAGAAACCTCCCATTTCTGTCTGACAGTTGTCTCCACTTGGCTTTATTCGACAAGCATATTCTCCCCATATATCTGCTAGCAAACCCCGGCAAATATCCTCCTCTCTGAAACCTTAGAGAACAGATTAGTCCCAGAGAAAGATAATGACCGGCCTTTCCTAGGTCATATGACAGGCCTTGATCCAGCCACTGCAACCAAGGCGATATAAACCTGAGACACCCACATGTTCCCTTATGGCCAGAGAACAAAGTTTTGGTACAGGAGAGGAGGCACGGAAAGCTTATTGTTCCATCGAAAATAACTTCCACAGTCTTGTATGGATGTGGCATGTGTTTATCAGAATGCCCTCTTTAGAGCTAGGCTAGGGACACTGAATTGCTCCCTTCCAGGACTCCACCTCCATTTTGAGGGCTATCAAATTTCCCAAGACCCTGTGAGTTAGGTGAGTCTCTAAGTTACCTTGGGACCCCTAGAATGAAAATCTATTAAGGAAGAAGATGAGGCAATTCTGTTAGTGATGCCTGCCAACAGTGGTGATCAGGATAGTTCCATAAAGTAATATATTTCATTACCTTGACGTCCAATAGAGCTGACACATAGGTCACATGAAGAGCATTCAGGGAACAAGTGTCATGGAGGCACCATTCCTTCTGAATCGTCATGCTGATTTCAAGTCTACTGAAAAAATGTAAAGGTAAAGGCAAATGAAAAGCAGTCCTAGTTCTCTTTGTTCTCATTCCCTGAAAAAAATGCTTTTGCCCCCATCACATTAAAAGATAGCAAAAACTCAACAAAAAATTATAAATTGCTTCTAATGTGTTAAGACAACTTATTTTTTCAAAGATTAAAAACCATGTCAAACTGATTGAAGACCCTTGTCAAGAACATTAAAACATTTATGGTGTAGCACTGTAATTCGTATCTGAAAAAATAAAGCATTTGACTATGTTAGTTTCTAAGCACATACAAATGTCACTAAAGAAACAATTAAGAAATTCTGTTTTGCATTCCATTGGAGGCTCACTCCCTGCTTGGGAGAAGTACCCTAGCTATAGTGTAATTCCCCTCCATTGGCTGGTATTGTTTTGTGGCTTCTTGGATAGAAGCCTCTAGCTCAAACTAAATCATCCTGTCTTTCGCCATGCTATAAGTAAGAGTGTGTCCGTTGAGATCTCCTAGCTTTTATGTTCAAAGCAAAAACAAAAAACAAAAACAAAAACAAAAGCAAAACAAAGAAAAAAAGCAAATTGTTATGGACTCATTCTCATCTGAATGGGTCTCCTAAGAACAGATTACTTTGAGCTTCTGCCTTTCTGCATTGGGGTCTCTTCCCAGAGGCTTATTTCCCTGACTCCTTTAGTCTTACAGTAACCAGAGATTCCCAAGGTCTCTATTCAGTCTAAGAAAGTTTAAAGTCTACCCACCACATGCATCTTTTCCCTCTGGCTCTGTGAATCATGAAGCAGATGCGGTGTTAAATAACTACCCCATTTATCAAACAATAACACATCCTTGGGATCATCCAGTGCTCTAAATCACGGTCTACAATGGGCCATGTAAACGGCCACATTTTTCTTCATTAGTCAAGATTAATGAAAGGAATGTCTCATTTAAGAAAAGAATCAGCCACAAGAATCAGAAGTCATGACTGAATACTAATTATAGAAAGATTGAAAAGGGTTTTATGATCCTTAGACTTTGAGTTTTTAAAAAATCCCCAGATTCCATGGAGTATCCTCCAAATTACTAAAAATCCCTTTTAAGGAAGTCAATCTCAAATAAGCTATTTCTGTACTCCTTTCTCATTCCTTCACTCAAAAAAAATGTATTTTTCCCATAACGTGAACAAAACTCCCTCTGGGGTATTTCCCCAGTCCCTTCAGTGAAATACACACAAATCATCATTGTACAACTTCATCAATATTCTCAAACATGCTCATGTAATTGGAAGCCAGATCCAAAAAAAAAAAAGAAATCATCACCACCCCTCTTGTGCTGCTCTCCAGTGACTATACCTTCCACCGTGGCTAACAACATCATTGTTCCAACATCATACGTATTGGGGGCCCTTTTTTAGAAATTTATGTCTCTGTCCAATACATACTGTTTGTGTCTTGCTTCTTTCACTCAACATAATGTTGAGCAAGATTCACCTATGCTGATTCACATAACCATTTGATTATTGTCACTGTTTATTTAAGTATTCATCATACATATAGAATGCAATTTATCCATTCTGTTATTGATAGACATTTGACTTTTTTCCAGTTTTGGCTTAAACACAAGTTCTACTCTGTTTCCACTTGCATTCCCATGCTTCCACCTAGGATCATTCTTCTTCTGCTGGAAGAACTTTCATGAAAATTACCTTTGGTGAAGTTCTGCTGTAGATAAAGAATCTCACTGTTTGACTACTTGGAAATGTCTTTAATTACCTTAATTTGGAAAGACAATTTTACCAGGTACAGAATTTGAGGTAGGAATTTTTTTTTTCTTTTAGCTACTTGAGTATGATTTCCATTATTTACCAGCTTGCATCGCTTTGACTGAGAAGTCAGTTGTTTTCTCATTGTGTATTTAAAATCAAAGATCTTTTTTATCTGACAGCTTGAAGATAGTTCTCCTTCTCTTTGGCTTTCAACAGCATTATTATGATTTTCCTTGGTATCATTTTCTTTATATTTTCCTACGTGGCATTCAAAACACTTCTTGAATCTATGGTTTGATATTTTTCAACAGTTTTGAAAAATTATCTGCCATTATCTCTTCAAATATTGCTTCCGCCCATTCTCTCTTTTTTCTTCTAGGATTGCAATTACATATTTTTCTTTCTTATGTCCTATAGGTCTCTTGTGCTCATACTTTCCTTTGTCTCTCCATATGTTATTCTGGATATTTTTTTACTGACTTGTCTTCCAATTCACTAATTATATCTTGGCTATGTCTAATCTACTTTTAAACCCATCTATTAATTTTTAAAATTCAGCTATTGCATTTTTTATCATAGAACCCCAGTTCAATTATTTTTATAGATTCCGATTCTCTGATGAAACTTTCACCTTGTCCTATATTTTCTTGAAAATGTCAACCATATTTATTTATTTGCAGTCTCTGTAAGAGCTGATTCTATTCAGTCTTACTCCTAGTTTGTAATCCTTCAGGGGTCCCAAATTAAAGTCTGATTATTTACCAGATCCTTAACACCTTCACAGATTCCAGTTCTAATTTTTGTTCCTTCAGTTCCATGAAACTGCTAAAAGCTGCCCTCAGTTTCTCAATTTCTTGGCTGCTTTTTAATTGGAAAATACTTTGTTAGGAAAAGAAGCTCCAAATTTTAGGCTTATGTCCTTGTTCTATTATTCTGAAGTTACTGATGCTTTACAGCTCTCCAATGTTAAAATTATTTTTTTAAATTTAATCAGATTTTTAAGTTGTTATTGTTGAAGAGTGGTCAGATACAAACTATTCTGTCATAGCTGAAAATGAAAGCTGACCACTCCTCTAGAGGTTATGATCTTAACAGCTATCATATATGGATTGAACGGAGCACTTTACCATACACTGTTTAGCTCAAAAACACTAAGGAGTGACACTCTTTAGCTCATCAACACTAAGGAGTGACAAGGTTCAAATTAGTATTTAGAATACTACTTAAGAAAAAAAATTTTTTAAAGCAACACTGAATATATGTGAATTCTTATTCAGATTGCTAATGGACACTTTCTTTTAAATTTCAACTCTACGCATTTCATTCTAAATAATTCAATGATAAACATCTTTGAATAGATACTTTTGTGTGATTTCCTGATTATTTCCTGAGTAAACTTCTAAAAACATAATTTCTTGGTTAAAGTTGTAGGTATTTTTAAAGCTCTGCCACATTTTTGCCCTATTGTCCCCAGAAAGGTTTGGTTATTTACATGCTAATAATTAGGCTTAATCTTATGTGCATATTTATAACTTTGTAATTTTTTTAATTTAAGAAGAGACAGGAAAATATTTTCATCCTGGAAAACATTTTTCTCTACCCATCCAGCTATAAAATTTTATAATGGGAATTTTTATTTTATTCTTCACACACAGCAAAAGATCTCTTTGAGCATGATTCAAAATATATTAAATTTCATCCATAAAGATCTTTTATTCCTGGCAACATGTTCGAGATTATATCAAAGAGGGGGTTTCCTATGAAATTTATGTTATAACCTTAAATGTTTCAATAACTGCTAGGTAGATGTCTGGTGAACAAAGTCTAACAAGTAGAAAAACACTTAGAATTGTGCACATGGTTTGAAATTTCCAACATATTTGGGTGGTATGACAGTGTTTCTGCATCTTCTGTTGCCACCCACTAGGAAAGCACCATTGCAGTATGTTTCATAAGAGTCACTATATGGCTTGGTTCAGTTCATATGGGTAGAAAAAACTCGGGTTCTGCACTTTGGAATGACAGGACCAAGCATTGTGTGGCTACCTCTTAAAAAAGCTACAAGAACAGGGCCTAAGGCACCTCAACCAGGGAGGCTGACTTCAAATTACCAGACACGTCTATTATGAAGTGTTGAAAGGAGAAAGAAAAACAAATAATAAGGTTACAAAATAAAGTTTATTTTATCAAAATTAAAACTGCTTCCTTCTCTCCACTTCAGAGTACGTTTGAGATGGAACAGTCTGAGGATTACATTGCTATAATCCCTTAGCAGTTAGTTCCACACCAGGAGGTGCCTGCTACAGACAAAATTGTAGGGTTAGGAATGTTCACAATTCAGTGACCTGATTGGCTGACTATTCCTCAGGGCTTTTGAATCAAATATTTATACATCTAAATGGGAGCAAAGAAAGGAAAATGGTTCATAAAGGGAGTCCCAGAGCATGTATTATTGAAATAACAGATGGAATATTATATTTTTGAAACATTCTTTCTATAAAGAAGTCTTTTGAAGTTTGTTTTGGTAGGACAAACTGAGCCAAGAGTGTTGGAGAGAGAGAGAGAGGGAAAAAAAAGGTTTTATTTTCAAATGCTTAGTGTCAGCAGTGTACAAAGTTAGCATTTCCCAAAAAAAGGCATGCCTCAAAATGCACTGCAGGACAATGTGTTTGCAGAGTCACTACTTTACATAACAGTCCCAGGGTAGGGATAACTCAGAAAACACTTGACTGTCACTGCCCTGTTTGCGTGTACAGTCTCCAGAATCTCTAACCTCCAAAATCTTTGCAGAAGGTGTCTGTCTGGCCTCTCCCTGCTGAATTCTTCATGTTTCCTAAACTGATTGAAACCTTAGCTAACACTCAGGGCACCATCTGACAAAAGTCACGGGCCACCTCCTACTTGCTGAGATTTTGGTAACAAGCAGATTAAGATTGGGGATTTTATGTCACATGGACAATATTACTGGGTCATCCAGTCTAGGTCTGAAGAACAAAAATGGAAGCATGCGATACAAGGAAAGCCAGGCAGAAGGCCAAATGAAAAATTTACCACACTTGCTTTATTTCCCTCCACATGGGAGCCTGAATCCATGACAAAACCAATAGTTCAGAATTATTCTATTGTCTTTCCAGGAAAAATACCCCATTACTAAGCAATCAATTTGAAGTGCTCCATGGTCCGTCTAATTTCTCCATCATTTAGCTCTCAGGGCATGGTTCAGTTAGCCTGCTCGTCTCAGCTATTAATTGGATCTGTTATGTGATGATGTGACTTATTGCATGGCAACTGGAAGTGACTTTGACAAAGAAAGAGAAGGAATTTACAGGAATACAACTATTTTGACCTCGTATCCAGACATGATCTCTATCTGTGATAGGAATTGAATATAATTCCTGGTAGTGTGTATTCTCATAAAGAACAAAAGGAAGAGTAGCCTGGAGAAGGGGTAATGGTTACGATGCAGTAAATAAAGGAAGTTCATTCCTGCTGAAGTCCAGGCTACTGATATTTGCTGATCAGGTGATGCAGATATAAGTTTCAGGTATAAGTTTATATAGGCACTGACCACCAAACAATAGCCAACTGGCAGAGGGTGAAAAGCCAGCAACCTATGGCTTTTGAAAAATCAGAGTACACAATCAGATGGCAACTTCTGCCAAAAGAAAGAAGCGAGAAAGAGAAAAAGAGACAGCAACTCATTTCCACCCACCTGTGGGGGCCACCTCCGAGTAAATAAGAAAATACTTTAGTAATGGCTCCTTGGGTGACAGCATCTGCTCAGGGAGTTGACTCAGAGAGCCCAGAAGCTCAGAGCTCCAGCCACCAGCAGAAAGGACTCTTGGCAGAGCTGCTTCCTGTACCTCTTTTGATCATAGGACTCGGGCTTGGAAAGGTTTTCACCAGTCTTGTGGTTTCCTGGTTGTGCGTCAGTGCATTCTGGCTGAAACACTTCACTTCCTTCAGGCCAGCCCCTGCACTGATGGCTCCCGGCTCCACAGTTCGCTCTCTCCAGCTTTGAACTAGACTCCAAGGACACTGCTGGCTGCAGCAAGAACCTTGAACAAGAGACTTGCAGCTGGGATGCTAGCTCTCCTCTCCTTGTGACAGGGATCCTAAGTGGAAAAAAACAGGTTTAATGGAGTCTTGCTAAAAGTCCATTGAGGCACAGGATATTACGTGTGGTTCCCACAATCTCTTTTCAAAGATAGTCTGCAACAGAACCACTTGGGCAACTGGTTAAAATACAGAGATTCCCAATCTGGCCTCAGACCTAAACCAGAATTTCTGAGTGGGAACTGGGAGTCTGTGTTTTTAAGAATCTCCCTCATGATTCTGACATATAGTCACTGTCTAGTATAATATATCCAATATATCAAATTTCATAAATTAGGAAATTCAGGCGCAGGAAAATTGAGTAATTTTGCTAAAGGAAAACTTCTCCTAACCGTGCAGTGTTCCTGTGTGCTTTGACCCGAAAGTTTCTTTCCAAAGAGGAACGATTCTGCTTGCACAGGGGGCCCTTTTCAAATCCCACTACTCCCAACTCAGGTAGGATTAGAAAAATGTGTGAAGTCAGAACAGTCACCAGAAAAGGCACTGCTTTTGCTCGTCTGTCTTCAGCGAGGTTTACATCATGGGACCTGAGACACTGGCAGTTTGGATAGATCACATAAACAATAAAAGAATTTCTCAGACACTTAGTGAGTGATGGCTACATACAGTCATTTGAAAATTTCAGGGTTATTTATAGAACAAGGTTTCTGTTGGGTGATTTGGGAGAGTGGAGCAGTATAGGAAGGGCTGAACAGAAGACCCAAGAATTTCCCAAAGAAAATGGATAATTTTCCTCTTGAAACTGAATAGTATTAGAAACGCTAAATTTTGTAATGGCTCAGAACCATCATAAACTAAAAATAGTATCAAGAATAATCTATGCTGTTATCATTCATATATTTACTGATAAGCGTTTAGATTGTGCCAGGGATCATAGATTATCTCTGGGACGTCATAATCCCCTGTGATTAAGTACTTACGGGTAAATGCATGGGAGATATTATTTTTAAAGAATGCGAGAATAAAACTGCGGTTGCTAACACAACTTTTGGAGTCAGAGGTATATGAATCAAAATCCCAGATCTACCACTGACTAGCTGTGTGGCCTTGAGGAAGTTACTTAACTTCTTTGAGTCTTAATTTCATCTATAAAATGAAGCTTGACAGGGCTCCTAGGAATATTAAAACATGGCAGGGGAAAGGGAAATGAGAGGGTGCTGAGATTATTGAAGAAAATAAAAGGCAAAGGGAAGAATGCAAGTGAACCGAGATTATCCAAGAATATATCTAGACTAATAAGACTAAAAGAGTAGTACACTAAAAATATTTGCATGATAATTAATTTAAAATCTCAAGCTCAGTTTTGTCACCAAATCCTGTGCCCACAAATTCTACCCAGTCCTAGGTTGTTAAACATGGTTAGAATATATGCATTGGATCTGCTTCATGAATTAAGAATTTTTATTTCTTTCATTCACTCCTATGCCCAGTGTTTAGTTGTGAGATGGATGGATGTGCTGGTGGGATCTAATGAGGGCCCAAAGCCTTGATACTTCAATCAGGAAGGAGGCTGGTGAATATATAATAAATATGCAAATTCCTCTGTGCCTGCTCGGTGATGGTCTACCCTGTGTGCAGGTGTGCCGATTCTGTAAGCCATGACCACCAAGGAAGGAAGGAAGTTGCCCTGTTCTATTACCAAAATGCCTTCACCTCTACATCGATACCAGTGAAGCTGGGGAACAATTGCCTCGCAAGAAGTTCTGATATTAGTAATAAAATGCCCAATAAACAGAAGATATTATTGTTATTATTTCGAATTAGATGCATGTCAAGAAAGCCAAAAGGTTGCCCTGAACATTTTCAAAACATTGCTGCAATGTAATGGAGACTTAGCAGATAGGTATCAGAAGTACACAGCAATTTAATAAACCCTCTTTGTGTCTGAAGTTCAAAGCCATTATATTTTAGAAAGAAGGAGGAAGGGCACGGGGAAAGAAAGAGGGAGGAAAGGAGGAAGGAGAGAAGAAAGGAAGGAGAAAGGGGAAAGAGGGAAAGGGAGGGAGGGAACTAAAATCAACAAAGAGAGCATAGGATCATATTCTTAAACCAAATTCTAAGAAAGCTGAAACCTGCAGATATTTTCTAGCTTATTTTCTCTTAAAATATCCTTAGCATAACAAGTCAAGTTAGTAACTATAAAATGAGTCAAACTGTCACAAAGAACAAGAGCAGTTCCCACTTCACAGCCCTCTGCCATGTGTGTGCCCAGAGCCTGGTCCGCAGGGGTGATACGGCAGGCTGGTCATCAGCTCGAGCTGGGGGTCAGAGATGATGGTTTTGTACCTCACTAGTTCAGTGACTTCAAACAAGCCACTTATCCTGACTGTGCCAGTTTTTTGCTTTTGTTTGTTTGTTTGTTTTTTTCTGCAACAGGGAGTTAAGAATAACACCCACCTCACAGAGGTTTGTAAAGTCTGATCCAGAATGTGGTATACTCTGAAGGCTCAACAAATAGCAACTACCACTTTCATCATCCCCATTGTTTGTACGAGTGAGGTATTGAAATTTCTTAGATTTACCATTTGAAAATGTGTTGGCTGCTTTGGTGTGAAAAACAGAGCTGGAAAATATGTTCGTTGCTGGGCCCCCTGGGAGAAAGCTCTGGAAGCTCTATTCCCCTGCAGCAGTTGGCACGGTTATATTTAGATTTCATATACATATATATAGCCTTATGCTCACAAATTGCATGAAACTTTTGTTATCCTTGCAGTCAACCTTCTGGTTACACAGAATAAATTTTACCTTTTGCTGATGGAGCAACGGAAGTAAAGCTAATTAAATACTTGGCCTTGGATCATAAGATGAGCCATAATTATCATAATTTCCTCAAATCTCAGTCTCTGGTTCAGCCAAATGAACTAGGGTTTCCATGAGGTTTAACAGCGAGTCAACCCTGGAGACATTCTGGACAAATTTAAAACAATCTAAATATACTTTGTGTTTCACATTTTGTACAAGAGTAAACTGAAACAGAATAGGGAGTGCAAGGCAGTGTTCTAAAGGAAGGAAGGAAGGAGTCTTTTAGGTTCTGCTGTAAAAACAAAGTAGACTTGATTCATGAGCTATAAAAAGATTATTCTGCCAACACAGAACCAAAAGAGTGAGGTTAGTTTCAGAGAAAAATGATGAGCATAATCTGTGTGGTCACTAAGGTGGTTGCATGGAGACCTAAAATTTTTAAAATAAAATAAGAAGTATTGAGTCAGAGGACAGACTAGAAAGAACACAAAAGTGAGAGTAAGGAGGCCTGGCCCTGTCCATCAGAAATGACACCGCATTATGGAAATCTCATAAATCATTTAAATGCAGATCTCCCAGCCAACCCTACAGAAGGGTTAGAAGGACAACAAAAGTGTCTTTTTAAAAAGTGTTTTGAAAACCACTTCCACTCAAAAACTATTAAAATGTAGCTCTAAATCCCATTATTTTAAACCACACATAGGTGTTTGTTACCTATTGGGTATTAGATATTATAAAGGAACAAAACATGGATTCTAGCTTAGAAAATTTAGAGGGTAAACATAAAAGGATATAATTATATAAAGATAAATCAAGACATAATTTGCTAAATTACCAAAAGATTTCTACAGAAGACTGCTGTAGAAATTCATTCATATAGATGAGAAAATGCTGAAAGCTACAATATCAAGGAAAGCAAAAATGAAAGTTGGATTTGAGATCAGACATGAAGGATTAAAATTGTTAAAATGGAAGTGTAGTTTTTTAATATTATACTGAAGGATTAGGGATTTATCTATGGACAGTAGGGAATATCTAAAAAATTGCGTCTAGTGATGACTATTTATGAAGACTCATCTAGCAAAAGTGGTTTGGAAGGAGGGTGTAAGCAAGGAGACTCATATGATACTTGGGATAGTTCAAATATAATAACAAGGCCTGAAATACAGTGACGGTTGGGAGAATTAAAATGAAAAAAGTTTGTGAGAGATCTTTTGAGAAATTTCTTGAGAAAAAAAATCTACAAACTCTGACAACTGATCAGGAGAAAGTAAAGATCAGGACACATGAGTGCTTGAGGTTTTAAGCCTAAGTTAGGAAAACAAGGTACCATACATAGACCCAGGGTATCAAAAAGAGAATGTTTTGGTAACATTTGAGAAAAAATTTTTCAGTACAGTGCTTAAGGAGTGGTTACAGCTCTAGAAATTAGTACTGGCAGGTATGCTCAGAGACATCACAAATCAGAGGTAGGCTAGAGAAAATCAGAATAAGGAACCAAAAAATTTAGGGCCATATTAAGCAAATCCCAATGGTCTGTAAAGATGTTATCTACCTTGCATCACCCACAGTGACAAAAGCAGCATATTTCACATGTCCTCAGGAAAATGAATAGCACAATTTGCTCAGATAGTACCAAAACCAAGGTGCCCTAATGTCTTTCAAAATGTGTGTCAACAGGAAAACTTCTGTTACAGTATGTCCTAAGAATGGTGAGTTACTACTTTACTAATAAGAAACACCTTAATAATTGTGGTAGGCAGAATAATGGTCCCGCAAACATCTACAACCTAATCCTTGGCACTTATGAATATGTTACCTAACACGGCAAAAGGAGCTTTGCAGAGGTAATAAAGTTAAGAATTTTGAGATGGAGAGATTATCTTGGATTATCATGTGGTCCCAGTGTCCTCACTGGGTCCTTTTTTTTGGTGAAAGGTCAGGGACAAGACAGAGTCAGAAATAGAAGACATTATGCTTCTGACTTTGAAGTTGGAGAAAGTGGTCATGAGCCAAGGAATGCAGGCGACCTCTAAAATGCTGGAAAAAGCAAAAAGCAGATTCTCCCCTCGAGTCTCTAAAAGGAACACAGCCCTGTCAACACACCGATATGAGCCCCATGAGACTCTTGCTGGACTTCTGACCTACAGAGCTGTAAGATAATAAATTTGTGTTTTTAAAGCTACTAAGTTAGTAGTAACTTGTTACAGAAGCAATAGGAAACTCATACAATAATATTACATATATTTTCTGAGTAATACATGCTCATCGTAGAAAATTTAGAAACTAAGGAAGAAAAGATATTTTTAATAATATAAAGTTTAAACTTATTTTTCTGACCATGGCAGAATAACTGGTACCTGACTTGCCTTCCTGTCACAATCAGCTAGAAAACCGTACAAAATATGAAAGAAAAAAAAAAACCAACTTTTAAAACACAAGACTACACTGTCTACAAGAAGTGAAGAAAATTAGATGAAACCTACAGTCCCTCAGCTTTCCTCCTGAAAATATTTTCGAGACCATATTTGAACTCCAATTCTCCAGAATGGAGAGACCTTTTTAAACACTCAAAGCATGGGGCAGGGATTCAAGACTATACCTTAGCCGTAATAACTAAACTAACTTTAGAAGGGAGGCAGCTCTAGACATCCATGAAGAAAGCTTAAAAAAAAAAAAACCAAAGCTTGAAAGAATTAAGATGAATCTCCATCAATCTAAATGACACTCAAAACAAATTCAACACTTTTTAAAGGAAAATAAAATGCATAAACTGATCAATGTAATAATCATGACGTCCAGCAACCAGTCAAAGATGACTAGATAAGCAAAGGAGCTTGGAAATATGACTCATATCATTAGCCTGGGAAAAAGATCAAAATTCAAAATGTGAAGTACAGTTTCAGTTGAATTCATATTGCTATCACGTTGTTGTAAAGTAGTTCAACCATCTTTAGTAGGGGACCATTTGCGTGTATACATTTAGTAATATACCTCTTACTATTATATAGTAAGAAAACGAAACCCAATTTTTCCAAATTTGAATAGATCTCTTTCAAATGAAAATACACAACTGGACAATAAACAGGAATAATGATATATCACATCAGTAATCAAGGAAACACAAATCAAATCCATAATGAAGCATTATTACACGTGTTCAGAATGGCAGAACATTTTAAACTGTCAATCAGTATTCTTTTTCTTTTTTCCTTTTTCTCTTTCTTTCTTTCTTTCTTTCTTTTTCTTTCTTTCTTTCTTTCTTTCTTTCTTTCTTTCTTTCTTTCTTTTCTTTCTTTCTTGATGAAAAGCAATGGAAACACTCATACATTGATGGAAAGAAGGTAAAATGGTACACCACTTTGGAAAATAGTTTGGTAATTTGTATTAAAGTACACTGACCTTTTGATCCAGGGATTTCACTTCTAGGTATTTACCAATAAAAACTGAAAACATATGTTCACAAAAGTTTTGTATACAAATGTTCGTGACAGCTTTATTCATGACTCTAAACTAGAAACAACCTAGAGGTCCATTAGCAGATAAATGGATTTAAGAAATTATGAACACTACTCAGCCAGAAACAAGTGAAAGAGAATGAACTACTGACATATGCAACAACACAAAGTTTCGGTAACATTATGCTGATGAAGAAAGCCAGAAACTAAAGAGCATATACTCTTCCATTGCATGTTTATCCCCTTACATGAAATCTAGCAGAGCAAAACTAATCTATGGTGACACAAAGCAGGTCAGTAGGCTCTCGAGGCTGAATAAAGGGAAGGAAGAGTGACAACAAATGGGCATGCGGGAACTTTTTGGGGTGACGGGAATACTCTATATCTTAATTCAGGTGATCACTGCATTGGTTTATATATTTGCCAATATTTATCGTTCACATAAAATATTCTATGTAGTTTATATTTCAATAACATTGATTTTAAAAGAAAAAAACTAAAAATATAAAAATCATCTATATACCTACCACTTAATTTTGTTATAATTTCTTCTAGTTTTTCCAAGGATTTTATTCATAGTTGAGATAATATTCTATACACTATTTGATACCATTTTCTCTACCTCTATCACTTATAATCAATTTATCATGTCACCAATAATGATTTGTCAACATTAAATAGCTTAACGATCCCTGCTTTATTATTTTAATAAAAAATTATCTTGGATTTTCAAGTTTTCCTTTTCATAAATAATACTCCAGTGATCATCTCTGCAGATAAAGTTTTGTTCACAATTATATCATTTCTTTAGGAAAGACTTACAGAAAAAAGTATTAGGTTAGGTTAAAAGACAAAGGAAGAAAATATTGTTACGTTACTCTTAATTTTCCTGGAATTTGACTTATACACTGTCAAATCCCTATGACCTGGTATGTATCTGTCTCACAGTAGGTGAGTAACTGCCTCACAGTAGATCCTGAACTGTTTGTTGAATGCAAGCTTAAATGACTGGGGATTGAAGAATTTTCAGTCGCTGACAGAAAATACTGGAGGAAAATAGAAACAATGCAAGGCTGGGTATTATGTCTGCGAAGGGGAAACCAAAACAAAACAAACAACTCTTGGGGAAGAATCAAGATGTCTATTGGGATGTTTAAGTTGCTAGCTAAGAGTTGATTTAGATCGCTCTAAAATTATGATGAAAACTCAACACCTACTTCCCATTCTCTTACAAAATCTTGAGTTAAATCTACAAGGTATGAGTGGATTTGGGGGAGAAAATGTGAAATGGGCTGAGTTCTACAGCAAGTTTGACCAGAGGATTCAGAGTCAAACAGTAAAGCACTGATGAATAAATTCTAAAAAGGCACATCCTTATCCTCTGATTCTTAGTCATAAAGTTGTAAAGAACGTTTACCACTCATGATTACGATACATTTTTAACATACACATTATAGGTATATTTATTATTCTCTTCAGCGTCATGCAAAAGATATAAGAAGATGAATTTTTATCATGGCATACATGAGAACAGAATAACCAAAGGCTCTAAAAGTAAGTGATGACTTAACATCTTAAAATTCATGAGCCATTCAGATAGTAAGTCCATAAACTCCTGAAAGGTGCATTGGAAATAGGCTAAACTCTGATTAACAAAGACCATTCACCACAGTCATATTTCCTATTTAAAGTTTTATATTAAAATCAATTTAGTTCCTCCTTTATCTTGGCAAGAGAAGGCTGAGAACACCATAAAATGAGCAACTGCACAGGAAGGCATTTTCTCATCAGCATAGTAACACATTTTACAGATTCCTAGATGGTCCAGATGATTGCTTATTAGTTCAAGGTTTCTGTCTAATAAAATCAATAGTTACCATATTTCCTTGATTCTAAGACGCCGCTGTCACACGCACCATTAATAACAACTGTGGACACAAAAATAAACAAACTTGCTAAGTGTTCACAATGAATATGAGATGCATTCCAACTATGGAAAAAGTCAATTATAGGCAAAGCACATCTTATCATTGAGGAAATACTATGCTTTGAAAAGAGAAGATCAAATTCAGCAAGTTTGTCGTTCACTGGTTTGAGGCCTGCCTCAAAGCATCAGATCTTCCTAGCTCTCCATTGTCTGACTCTGAAAGGAGACCAGCCTCTTCTCCCCTGTAAGGTGGAGGAAGGAAAGGGCTGAGGCAGAGAAGCATAGATCAGATGGTCTTTGAAGGATCGTTCCAGCTCTAAGGCTCTAAGGCTGTGATTCCATGCTTCTTGATAACAGTTACTGAAAGGGAGAAGATCCTCATTTGATTAATTCATGCAAACTCTTGTGTTGATTTTCATTCTCATCTGAATCTTGATCACAGTTCTCCAAGGATTTCTACCTTTGTAACATCTGATTTTGAGAGAGCTCTTAAAGCGTTGATTTCAGGACTTGGTAAGTCATTCTTTCTTCAGAAAATCGTCGCCGACAAGCTCCAACAGCTGAAGGAGACACAGCTTCCAATGAGCAGGACGGCAGCTCTGCTTCTAAGAAGTTAATCCGATGGTTTTTGTCATGAGCAAAACAAGAAATCATGTTTTTAATCATACTAAAAGGTCTCTGCATTTTGTTAACATCTGGAGTTCAATCACTTCTGTGCTAAAAACCGGGGAATGCTTCAGCAGGGCATAAATCTTGCCCCTCATTGTACATGCGATCCAGATGCTGGAGGAGAATTAACGTTCGTTTGTAACACATCTGGTGTCGGCAGCTTTGAGTAAACTCTAATAGAAAGAGTGCGGAACTAACGTGGCATTACACCTTCCCTTAGGCCAGGGGTTCTAGACTGAAGGTAAAAGCCTGCAGGTGTCCCTTGGGGCTTAGCAATAAACCGCACTAATCAGCTCTGGCATTGTGTTAAGTGGAGGGTGTTTTGAATTTTCCACAGAAATTTCACAGCCCGGTAATCCTACATCCCTACTCTCTACTTTTGACAACTCTTTAGATTTGCCACCATCTTGAAACACCCAACAAAGGAAAGGTCCAGAATCACTGTCAGCATTGGGCTATCCCAAAAGATGCGAAGGGCACATCATGTCTCCTGCAGCAGTGAGCAAATAACGAGACTGGCCTACCCTTTGAAGAAGTGATTTGGAGTTGAAACAGCATTGAACTTGAACGGGGACATACCACCTCTGGTGTGTGTGCAGAATTCCAAAATTGCCTGGGTCACAGTTTCTCACAAGGATATCTGAGGACCAAATAGGATGATGGCTTTTTGTAAGAACAGGATCAAATCCAAATTTCTTAGAATAGCATTGTAATTCACTTTATAACATAGCCTTCCTTTCCAGCCTCTTTTATCCTCAGCAAGCACTTGGATTTTAAACTACCACAGATATCTTGGTTTTAAAAATCCTGTTGCATACTTTGCGCTTTGCAGCCTTTGTCCGTGCTCTTCCTATGGTTGTAATGCTTCACCTCAGCTCATTTGCTGACCTGTTATTTCCCACTCAGTATCCTTTATAAAGCACTGGGACCTATCTCTACTGCAGCACTCCCCATGGAGCACCATGTGCTCAGCCCACTGTTCTTTGTGTCTATCTCCTCGCCTAGAGTTTGAACCTAATTCATGAGAATCTGTGAGAGAAAAGTGTGTGTCTACTGAAGCATTTAATAAAGTCTGAGGGACATATTTCTTGTTGCTGCAGATAGCCTCTGATTGAATCACACTTCTATGAGAAGACTGTGATAGTTAGGATTTAAAAGAACATCCAGGTAACTATGGATGTGTTTTATGAGGGTATTGTGCTCTATGGAGGGGTGGGGTCAGTCTCCGTGGTCGGGCAGTAAGGTGCTCACACTACAAAAGCATCTGAACAAAGATCAGAATAGATCTCTCCATTCACACTCTGCCTGGCTCTTGTGCTCACCAAGAGAAACTGTGGGTGAAATTTAACACCTTATTCAAAGTGTTCTTTAATTTGGTGCAGTACCGTATGGTGAAATTTTATGAATTAAATGTGCATATGACTTGACTCCACTAATCATATGTTTTGAATTTGGTATTTGTAACTGTAACTAGAATGCCAGAAGAAGCTACCCTGCAAATTAGATTTGAAAACTGCCACGCCACCAAATGAATCATGTGGAATAAGAGAAATAAGACATGAACATTGATAAATGTTTATAATCTCATTAGAAGAAAAAATGTGAACTGAAAAAGTAAGTTTGATGAGCATATTGATGTCCTAAAGAAAAGGCTCTCTAGCAGTGATAAGATCCTGATAACTTTACTTTGCTTTTGGATAGCATTTATGTTTTTCCTAGTACTTTCATATGTCACATTCATTCATTCATTCGTCTTCTGTGCCCACCTGTGAGAAACACCCAACATCAGGCCCAAGGAAGAAGGAAAACCAAAGAATGACTCTATCAATCCAAAAATAGACAGACAGGACTCATCAATGTTAAGTAGTAAAGTTTTCTAAGTAGACTTATAAATGCTTATTGTGGAAAGCAGCTTAGCTTGAATAAGACATATTCAATTTAGGTTTGATGGATAAATAGCTAATAGAAGACATCTTTTTATCTGTTTAAAACAGATGAGGTTTTTTAAATATACTCATTTCAACTCCTCCAAGACATGTATTTTAGACATAACTCATATAAAACATAGAGTTGGGTTTTTGTTGTGATGAAGTGTGATTTTAATAGGTAAGTTACCCACTTACATTTATGGAAGCCAGTATTGTTTGATCTCAATTCTGTCATTCAAGGAATACTTTCTGTTTTCATTGCTTCTATTAAAAAACATTACACTACATGATACATTTTCTTCCTTTTGTTCTCTGTTTATATGTTCTTGATTTTTTAAACTCTTAATAAAGTGGCGATAATAGTTAGATGTTAAAATGCAAAGAAATATATATGTCATCTGACTTAATGGGGTGCTTTTACCAAATCTTCAAAAAAATTGATAATTCCAATGATATTTAAACTGTTTGAGGTAAAAATTTCTATTAAAGTCATGGATGAAACATAAACCTACCCTAAAGGTATTAGCCAACACAACTTAATAAGAAAAATAGACTGGGGTGTAAAAAGAAAAGCAGGTAAAATTATCATCATTTGCAGATGAAATGATTATACACCTGGAAAAAAACAAGGGAATCAATTTTTTAAAAAAAGTATTCTACTAATAAGAGAACTATGTAAGATGCTTAGGTAAAAAATTAATGTATAATGACATCACTTATACATACAAACAATATCCAATTGGATGATCTACAGGAGAAAAGACCCCATTCATAAAAACAATAACCTAGGAATACACCTAACCAGAAATAAGTAAGATCAATACAAAGAAAACTTTTAAATTCTCTTGGGAATCACAAAATATATAAATACACACACATTCACATACGCACATATACACACTTAAACATAAAGGTATAGAATGTGCTTGGAAAGAAATATACAAAAAATATTTAAGAACTCAGTATCATCCCAGTTAATTTATAAATTTGATGTATTTGTTTTAGAGAGTAGGCTGAATGACTCTAGAGATCATTCAGTGGTTAGTACTTGGATGAGAGACCATCTAGGAAGACTGGGTGCTATAGGTGCAAAATAAGTACATAAATAAAATAAAGATCATTCAGAAAAAGAATAGCCAGAAAATTTCTGAAAAACTAAAGCCAGAGAAAGAAACTATTTCTACCAGGTTTTAATACCTACTATAAATTTAATCAAAATTAAAATGTTTCTGCTCGCACATTAACAGGCAGATATGACCATGAAAGAGGAAAGAGAATCCAGAAACAGATCCAAAAACATACAGTTATATAGTAAAGATACAGGGAACATGTCAAAAGGGCATTTAAAATATGAATTTAATAATAATTGGTGATGCGTAACCTGAAAAAAATACATTTGGATTCATATCTCACCAGAACAAATTTAAAATTGATCTAAGATTTAAGTGTAAGGAATGAAATCATAAAAGTAGTAGAAAAAATCATGAAAAAAATGTATTCTCTCAAGTAAGAAAAGGTTTCCTAAGTGTCAACAAAACCCAGAAGCCACAAAAAAAGGGATAAACTTGACTATATAAAAAGTTTTTAAAAATATTTTTGCATGGCAAGAATGATAATAATCAGTTAGAATCAGAGAAAAAAATTAAGAGAAAATATTTGCATATGAAACAAAAAGCTAATTTCTCTAATATATAAAGAATTTCTACTAATCAATAATGAAAAACACTGAACAAACAACATAATAGCCTAATGAGCAGAGACTGTGAACAGACAGATCACAGAAAAGGCAATGCAGACAGCACTTAAATACATAAAAAGGTGTTCAAGTGAGGCTACTTTACAGTATATTAAAATAGCCTATTTCAGTCTAGAATATGGGCAGAATTCAGAAAGCATGGTAAGTCTCCTTTGGCTAGAGTTCAAGGAAACACTCATACGCAGCATATGTGCATTGAAATCAATAAAACTTTTTTGCAGGGCATTTTGACCATATTTATCAAAATTACAAATACACATATTCTTTAACCAGCAATTCCACATTTAGACTGGATCCTACAGATTTACTCACATATGTGGTAAAGTGACAAAATTACAAGATTATTCACTACAACCTTCTTTATAAAAGCAAAATTTAATAACCACCTAAATAACCATCAATAGAGTACTGCTTATATAAATTGTAGTGAATAGACATAATGGTATAGCAGTAAATAAAGAAAAAAGTTTTATGTATAGATTTGCAATGATCTCCAAGATGTTCTTTTAAAAAGGATAGAGAATATTGTGCATAATATATAAATATTTGAGTAAAAATTAGAAGATAGAAATATAAAATATATATCTTAACCCTGGCCACTACAGCCTACATTTCAATACCATCAGACTACTTTTCATTCTCTACATCCGCCTTTTGTTAGAGCCACCATACTTTTGATCACTACATCCTTCCCTGTGTAGAATGTCTTTCATCCTTACTTGCGCTTCTCAAAATTCAACCCATCTTTAGGTCCTCTTGTAAGTTAATTTTTCTCTTCTTTCCTTCCAACATTACCATCTGCACCTGGGTTTTTACTAATAAAAGGTAGTAAGCCTCTATTGAGTCTACACAACGCTGTTAGAAGAGAGGAAAGAAAAAGGAGAAGCTACTAAAAACAGGTCTGTCAAACACTTTGCTGCCGTATGTCATTTAACTGTATCAAATGACCATGTAACTTAGGTGTTATTCCAGTGACAAACATTGAAACTAGCTTGAGATTAGAGAATGTTCCCAGTGTCACACAACTAACAATTGGATGTGCACAGGTTTGGACTTGGGTACCCAGGACCCCAAAGATTTCCTTTTTCCACCACATGACCTTGAACTTAAGGGATTTCTGCCACTTTTCTTTACAGCCCAGATCTCTGAGATCATCTAATTCCACACTCCCTATTTACAAATGAGGCAAAGAAAGCGGGAAGGGTTAAGTGCTCTGCAAACTAGTTTGTTAGCGTCATTGGGGTTGGATAGAAAGTCTATAAAAGCACATGCATGTAATTAGGACTAGGGATAGAGGGTTGACCTGGTACTTTACACTTTTATAGTAAAATTTAGAATTAACAGGATAATTGATAGTTTTTAAAATTAAAATGCTGTCACATACCACAGACTTGGAAAAGGTTCAGGAATGAACAACATAAACATCTGAGAATGAATATCCATCTGTGAAAATTAATGTCCGTCCATGACATTTATAAGAATGCTTTCGTGTAATTAATTCTTTGCCAAGCATCTTTCTGCGCTAAGACAAAATGAGTTCTTGACATCTGATACAAAGTCCATGTGCCCGACGATAAAATCCTGAGGTCTCCGGTGCTCACTCGCCTCCTCCCTCGGATATCTGGCTCCCATCCCACAGCCTCTACCACTCTGGCTCAGGAAGTAGGCAATTTCCTGCCCTGGCTGAGCCGGATATTAAGACCTCTTTGTTCCTTATCTCCAAGAAATAACACCTCTCTGTAATACTCAGAGGGGCTGACTGACTCATGGTCATACCCACCACGTAAAGGACACTCTGCTGTTCTAACATTAGTGTTGACTGAGGCAGAGTGATTTGCCCACATTTTAATTGTAAAATGTTGTGGGGCCATATGTAGCACACTGGGTTATTACAGTTGGTAGGCTGGCTGACGGGAGGATAAAGGAGATTTTTAAAAGAACTATAAAGCTAGAGGATCTTCCTTTCTGTGCCTCTCTGCCCACAGACAAACTCACAACTTTGTCAGTTTTTATCTTTGGAAGCATCCTCTCTCATATGAGACATCTTAAATGGATTCCTTCATATTAGTACAGACTAAACTGAAGCTTCTCGGCTGCGTAACATGAGCAATTTGACTATTCTCCTCGGAGGTAATACATACAGAGATAACAACTGCTGACAACTTCTCGGTGCATCCCGATGTATAAAGACACATGACGTATCGATCCGTACACACAGGCCGTGTTCTCCACTTGACTGATGGTTAGTAACACCATCTGCACATCCACAGCTTGTCCACTTCCCAGCCTTCTTCTGTTTGGTGGAATGTTCTTAATACAATATTCCTATTCAACACTTCAAAGCCCTTTCAAAACATTTCACTTTTCATGTAATGCATGCCCTACATTCCAGCTTCTTCTGTTCAGGGAGCTGATACCAGGAAAAGCTAAAAACAGTTTATTGTGAAAACCAAGCACTGAAAATAGGTCCGAAGTAAAAACGTACGGAGCACTATCTGTCCTCCTCCTTCACTAGCAGCATTAAAGGATTCAACGTATTTTAGAGCTCGGAAATCGTAAAGCTTATTTAGTCTCATCAGCTCATTTTATAATTGTGGAAACTGGGCAGGATTATTAACAGCATTTTAAGTAGTGGGATGGAAAAGATTCCAGGTAAAAGAACTACACCTGCACAGACAAAGGGACGCGGACTGGGCCGCCAGAAGACCGTCCAGATGGGCCAATCGGGAAGGATCAGAACACAAATTACATGATTGGGCTGAACAAATTTACGAAGGACTCTGAAATTTCTATCTGCAATTCGTGGGTCACTTTTCTACTTTTCTAGAAATTTAGACATTGAATCATGTAGTTTAGATTTGGAAAGGAAATCAGGATATTGGATTTTCTTTCTCTCCTTCATAACACTTATTTAGTTGTAATTATTTATTTAATTAAAATTTTTCCTATCCACTAGATAGTAATCTTTATAGCATCTAGCACAGTTGGCAGGTATATAGTAAGTACTTAAAACTATCTGTTGAATGAATGAGGTCATCTGAATTAACTTCTACACAGAGATGTCATCTTTTTTTATAGCTTCCTGAAGAGTCGAGTCTCTGTGAATATCCTCAGTGATGAAACCTGGCCATCAGCTAGGTCTGCCCTGCCCTTGCCAGGCATTTTTGAGGAGCCAACTTCTTTTGGAAGAAGGGAGATGGACTTAAGGTTACTAGGATATTCTAAGTCAAAGGACATGAGAATATTAAATGCTTCTTACGTTTCTGGCAGCACTAGGCTTTAGGTAAGGTACAAGGAAATGAAGTATACGAGGGCCTTTCTGCACTTCTCAAAAAGCCTATGGGAGCAGACATTACTATTCGCACTTTCCATATAAAGTAACTGAGGCTAAGCTTTGAGTATTTTATTGAAGACTGTGAAATTGATTTGAAACCAGGCCTGGCTTAGAAACTCAGATGGGTCCTTGACTTGCTATACTCCCCTCTACTAAAAAGCATAAAACAGAAATGCTGTCCTCAAAGAAGTCACAATATAGCTGGAAGGAGAGAGGTATAAATGCTCAGCCTAGAGTTTCAAAATGTCAGGGAAGGCTTCACCAAAGAGATGGCTTCTGACCTGGGTTGTGAAGGTGACTGACAAATGAAAGCAACCTGACTCATCAGGAAGCATGTCCCAGAAGAAGGAGTCCAAGAACTCAGTGCAGCCAAAAGACTTTCTCATTGGGGCACAGTATGTTCAGCTGGGCTGGGGATATACTCATGTCAATATGCCATATCTTCAGTGGTGTTTTTATAAGGTTTTATCTGCCTGATGTACAGAAGCACCCGCTTCAGTTCCTCCACGATGTGCAGACGCACAGACACACAGCAGCAGCAGCACATGTGCTGTCGTGCGTGACAGGTTGTCTCTGGGCTCCTCCACTGCATGGCCTCTGAGTATTAACAAACAAGGCACTTGGCTTACGTGATTATAAGAATACAACTGAAGGAATTTTAAATACCAGACGTGGTTAATTTGACTTCAATGTTACAGATATTTGTCTAGCACCAAAATTTAGGACGGGGGGGGGGGGGTGAAATAAAGACTAAGTAGCAGTAGAGAAACTTCCTGAACTTTTCAAGTTCGTAACAGAAATTGGCAAATGTTCTCTGCAATTTGCTTTTAATGCGGATGGAACCAGTCTCTCATGGAAACAGATACCTTCCTGTACATTTATTGCTTGTTACAAAAAAAAAAAAAAAAGACTGTGTCTGGCATTAAGGCAGCCACACAGACCACCTCACTCCCTTGCTTAGAGGAGACTCAACGGGAATTTAAAATTAAAATTCCAGCTTGTTCTTCACACAGAAAACTATCCAACAGGAATGGGCTAACAGAAAATCAAATTTGCTGGTATTACAATATTCAAACAGGACAACAGGGGTTATTTGACATGTTCAGTCAGTGGTTGATTTGTGATTATTGCTTAGCTGTTAATAGGTATTGTGAGAATGACTTTGGAAAAAAGCATTGCTACTCCTGAACAATGCCTCTCATCATTCAAAAGGGCTGGAATCTTTGGCAGCAAACACTACATTTTAAGTTTCTTCTACCTAACACAAATCCATATGGCAGTCAGCAAAACAGGGAGTGACTGTGTAGCCAAGATGAACTGGATATAACTTCCATTTTATAATTTCAAAATACTGAAGCTGAGGGTGGCATGTGTCAGTGATTTTGGCACGATTCGACTACCAGGTTAAGAAAAATATTGAAAAGTGATGGTGGGAAGTGATATGAACAGCGTGTGGAAAGAAGTCTAATTTGAGAATGGACCTGACTTCCTTAGTCTTGAACTCGATATGACTCAAATTCCCAACACGTCATGGTTTGTACAACTGGGGACTCTTAATGAGGTCATGGAAGATGATGCAGAAGGGACATTAAATTCTTACAATGAGTCTTTAAAGAGCAAGTGCTATGGCTGATGCTAAAGAAAATTCAGAGGACTTTTCAGTGCAAAGAGTTTTAAAGATGCTCAAAGAAGCCGAATATACTTCTGAAAGAGGTGCTAGAAATGGGAACTACAGCAGTGAAGTGTTAAAGAAGATGCCGAAAGTATCAGCCCATAATGAAGTGAATTAGGAAGAGAAAAGAGGTCTCTTTAGAGAAACTCAGCTCTACCTATTTCACAGAAAGGCAAAAGAGTATGAACCAGGAAGAGAAAGTGGAGGAAATGATGCTTCTAAACAACCTGGTCTTTCTTCCGCTTTGTCACACTGACCTTCTCAGGGAAAATAATCTTGGAGCTTTAGAACTAGAAGGAATATTAGAGATCATCTCCCTCAACCCCGTTATCATACAACTGGGTGAATAACTCAAGGCTGCACAGCTAGTAACTGGTCAACCAGGACTAGAGCTGATCTTTCAGACTCTGGTGTTCTCTGGTTCAGAATCAAACATTCTAGATCTAGACAGAACTTGTTTCTTTAGTAATGAGCTATTGTAAATTAAAACGATTCTGCAAGTTTAGTGCCCATTTTCTCTTCTGTCCTATTTCATAGAATTATTAGAATAAAATGAAGATGCAGCATGTAGCATTCAAAAATAAAGGATTCCTACTAGATGGTATTTTCTAGGTTATGGACAAGAATTAACTTTCCCCCCACCCAGGTTCTAGCACATATACTACATTTACGCAATAATGAAATGAACTGAAATACTTCCATTTTAATAAACTCCAGATAACCTGAGATTGTGTACAACAGGGAAACCATCTGGTAGGCACCTTCCAAAAAGGATGCATGTTTAAAACAATAAATTTACTCTTTGGGAAAAAGCAGTACCCTTCTGTAACATAGTCTTAGGTCTAGTAATAACTTAGAGGTATAGAACTGGTTGGAAAAAAACTGATTACATTTCCAAACTTCAAATTTCAACAAATAATTGGTAATTATTATGCAGCTTATTCTTATTTCCCTATTTCAGTTGGGGAAAATCCTACTGAAACTAATCTTTCCTACATTAGCAAACTAAATAAATGTAATTTAAAAAGATATACAGGACCACTCAGACATTTGGTTAATAATTCAATGCAGCTGACATCTTAAATATATTATCAGCATTTATGAACCAACTTATTCATTAAATATTTCAGCCAAGTTATAATTCAGTTTAAGGTTCCCACTTGAATTTTCTAAAAATAGAAGTACTCCACTGATACAAGCTGACATTGTTTAATTTGCTATCTAGTTTTAAGTGGAAGAACACATACCAGATATCTGAATTCATAAAATGTTGATCTTTAAAATTTTACTTTTTCTGTCTCCATATTTTCTTAAATATCTTGGCTAACAAATCCTTTATCTTCTTCTCCAGAAACGTTCATGACTTGGCACATAAAAATGACACCTCCTCTCATTTCAGAAGTGGCTGAAGTGGGCATATTTTGTGAAAGTTGTCTAGCTTTCTATCAGTTGTCAGGAAATAAAACCAATCCAAATTGGCACCCTTGATTCTGCCTCCAGCTCCAGAGCAGAGCAAGGCAGTTGTCTTCATCAGAAAGTTCCAGGACCAAATTCTACTAAGTGATACAGTACTGTTGCTAAGGAAATAAGATACCTAAGAAAAATGAAGTTGATCCCCAAATTTGGTTTCCCTCACTGAAGAAACTTCAGATAGTGTATTTTAATATACAGAACATTCACTGCCATCAAGACCCTCTTGGGTTCTTAAATTCCCGTTGACCAACATCTTTCAATGTTCAGAGATGGAAAAGGTCCCCAGAGACATGGTCACCACCCTCATATCTTGTGACAGCAATGCCATGGAAAGTCCTCACACAAGAAGTTTGGTGTGTCAAAATGTAGTCTTAGTGGATTTGCCAACTCAGGATAGACAGGACAGACAACAGTATTTTAACATACGTTCATAACTTCCTGCCTTTTTAAGTTTAGAAAATACTCAACTCCTATTTCACTTACAGAAAAGTTCTACAAGGAACATCTATATACTTTGGCTTGAGTAAACTATATAAACAGGGATTTGCTTAGCAATAGTCTCTAGTTTAGGGTAAGAGGAAGCCAGAAGAATGAGAGCATCATCATGTGACTTGCATATTGTCCAAGGTGGTATGAGAGCTTTCTTTATCAAAGTCCAGACCAGATAGGTCAAGTAAATTGATTGGCTCCAGAAGCAGTTCAGCGAGGATCCAGAGAATGCTGTAAGAAGGGTCGAGTATTGTTTCTGAGAGCTACCGGGGGTCACACAGGCTGTGGAGGCAGACAGATCTAGGTTTGAATTCTGGCTCTACACTCACGAGCTGACTGACCTTGCAAAAGTGAATCCCTCTGATCCTGTTTCTTCATCTAGAAAGCGGAGATAAGGCTGACTAAGTGGCTGCAACGGGATCAGATGGGGGATCAGATGGACACCGGAATGTGAATGCTGAACACAATCCTGGCCACACAGCGAGATGGAAAAAAAAAAAAAAAAAAAAAAAAGGTTGCTGCAGATGATGGGAGATGTGATCAAAAGGCTTAAAAAGGTTACGTGGACTAAACAGAGAAACAGCATGCTATCACTAAAAGTGAGAGGGAATGACAAGCCAAAACCCCATTTAAATTTTCAGGTTTTCTAAGTAAAAGGACTGAATATTTGTAACCAATAGAAACCAAATTCAGGATTAGAATAAAATGTAGATTTCAAATAACTGGAGATGATTTGAAAAACTACATGAGTACAGGATATCTAGATGTTTTATCATCATCAATCAATGGAAAAGTTAACCAACTAAAGAAGACAAAAAGATGTGGAAGCCTTCAGAGTATTACTTGCTACTGATAACTAATAATTTCAAAATACCCCTTACGGCTTTCTCCACTCAGCTGGACAAGTAGGAAATGACACAACAGCCTTCTCGTTTTCCTCTGAAGTCAGTTGTCCATCTTGTCCCCAAACCGTTTGTACAAGTTTAAAACTTAGATTATAATTTTGAGGTATACATAAGCCAAATCTGCATTTTTATTCCCAAAGAGGTTAAAAACATGTCTTATGCCCCCCAAATTTAGTCCGTTTTAAACGTCTGTGAAACATGCTATTTCCATTTACCAGGACAAGGTGCTGCACAGTCTAGAGGAGGTTAACAGAACCTAAGAGTGGAACATATAGAGTTTGAAACAAACATGTTCGACATTATATTTCTTAGTATCTAGAAAAAATAAAAGATTTTTCAAAAGCTACTAAAGGAAGTTCAATACAGTTTTCTTGGCTGGTGAAGAAACTCAGAAAACAGAAAACAAAGGATTAACCATCCCTCCCCCTTTCCTCACCCACCCTGATCTTCCCCTTCGCAGGCAGGGCATAAAATAATTTCCAGAGAAACACGAGATTTTTCTTTATCAAAGAGGGGCAGAGGTTACAAAAAGGTTGAGAAACACCTTTAGAAACCCACCAGCTGGAGAACTGCTTAAACATCACTAGGGGCAACATATTCTCCCCAAGAGCCATGCTTCAGGAAGGAGATGAACTGAAGCCTTTAATCTCTGTGGTAAATGGAGCCCCCAAAATCAGATTTTAAACACTGGATAAACAGCTCAACTGGTTCCACCAAAGATCGTACTACTGTGACCCTTGCTATCAGTCCTCTTAGAAGGAGTAATTCTAAGGCAGAACAGGATCCCAGAATGAGGACTCACTTCTTTACACAACTGCTAATCCTACATTCATTTAAAAAGGAAAATGGAAAAATAGATATTACTCTTATAATTGTCAGTTTTATGTTAATTTAATATAGGTCACTCTTTTTTTAAATTGGAGGTAACACTGGTTAATAACAGAAGTTTCAAGTGCACAATTCTGTAATACATCATCTGTACACTGCATTGTGTGCTCACCACCCAAAGTCCAGTCTCCTTCCATCACCATGTATTTGACCCCTTTTATCTTCCTCATCTTCCTGCCACCCCATATCGCCTCTGATAACCACCATACTGTTGTGTCTGAGTTTTGTTTGTTGCTATTTTATATCCTACGTGAGTGAAATTATATGGTTACTGCCCTTTTCTATGTGACTTATTTCACTGAGCATGATACTTTCAAGATCTATCCACATCATCGCAAATGGCAGCAGTATTTCATCCTTTCTTATGGCTGAGTATTCCATTGTACTTATTCCCCACATCTTCCATCAAAAACATGTAGGTTGTTTCCATGTCTTGGCTATTGTAAATAATGCTGTAATGATCACAGGGGTAAATGTATCTTTACAAATAAATGTTTTCAAAATTTTCAGGTAGACAGCCAGAAGAGGGATTGCTGGGTCATAAGGTAGCTCTATTCCTAATTTTGTGAGGAACCTTCATACTGCCTTCCATAGTGATTGTACCAACTTACACTCCCACTAGCAGTGTATGAGGGTTCCTTTTTCTCCACATCCTCTCCAACATTTATTTCTTGCCTTATTGATAATAGCCATTCAAACAGGTATGAGGTGATATCTCGTTGTGGTTGCATTTCACTTATAGCTAGTGAAGTTGAGCATCTTTTATCTGTTGGCGATTTGAATGTCTTCTTGAGAAAAGTGTTCAGGTCCTCTGCCCATTTTTTAATTGGATTGTTTGTTTTTTTGTTGTTGAGTTGTATGAGTCCTTTATATACTTGAATATTAGCCCCTTATCAGAGGTATCGTTTGCAAATACCTTCTCCCATCCCATCGGTTGCCTCTTTGTATTGTCAATGGTTTGTTTCACTGTGCAGAAGCTTTTTCATTGGATATAATCCCACTCGTTTATTTTTGCTTTTACTTTCCTTGCTTTTGGGGTAAATTCACAATAACCTTTTTGAGACCAAGGTCCTTAAGTTTAGTACCTATGTTTTCTATGTATTTTATTGTTTCAGGTCTTATATTTAAGTCTTTAACGCATTTTGAATTAATTTTTGTGCAGGGTGTCGAACAGCAGTCTAGTATCGTTCTTCCATGTGGCTATCCACTTTTCCCATGTTACTCTTTTTCAAGTGACCTTTCACTTAAGTGAGACTTGCACTGATATATCCATTTTTCTAAAAAAGCAAAGTATTTTTGCTTTTTCTGAGTCTAATTGCCTTCTCCTACTTCAGTACCTTCCATTAGATTTTTATTTCTTTGTGTTATTGAGATACCTGCCCAGTGTGTTTTCAACTCCATTTCCTGAATGCAGTTCCTCATTAAGGTTAAAAAATTTAATTAAAATATTTTACACAATAGAAAAAAATCACTTCTCTTTGGGCAATAACTAGTTCAAGATGATCTGCACAGCTCTGAACAACTATAGAAATGCCAAGTTCTGACATACATCTGCTTAATGTTTCAGGAAAGTTTGTGTTATTAATGACAGTTCACTGTCTTTAGTATAAATTTATATTGTCAAAATTATCAGTGGATACTTGAGCTTACATTAACAGAGCTACCTCTGTGCTTACATTATAAAGGAAATAAATATATTGGAGACAAATGAATTGTGTCAATGCTGGGCTGTAGGTGACTGTTAAGCAGGTTGTAACAGAGACTCAGGGTCTGGCTGATAATGCAGTTAGGATGAGGTTGGGCTCAATGCCAAGCAGATGCTAACAGCTCAGAATCTCAAATAGTGGAGGCTGTTTGCAGAGTGTGTAAGGGAAAGGCCTACGCAGCTCCGTGAAAATGTCCCATTTCCCTGGCTGAAGGGTACTTAAAGGCAGCATTGACTGACACTGATAAAGGCTTACCATTCAAGTGCCAACACCAGGACTGCCTGAACTGCGGAGCAGAGTCGCTATGCAGGTAAAATACTGGAGAAGACAGCTGAGCTCATCCAGAGATGGGCTGAAATAAAGTCATAAAATCAGTTATGGAAAACAGGGAGCTTTGGGATCATCTGCAGCAACCTTCCCTCATGCCTCGATGGGCAATTCCAAACTCTTGCTGTATGCAGATGCTTTATCCCAGTGGATAGTTTGGGAACTGGGCAGCAACTGCATAAGGTGGACCTGACTCCTGAGATGCTTCATTGGCAGTGAGTCCCTCATATCAAACTCAGAAGATCTTTTTGAAAACCAACTGCCTAACTGTGGGTAACCTGAACAAACCATTGTATTTCTCAGACTGACCACTGGATATTTCTGACATCTCACTGCCTTGTAAGCCAAGACAGGTTCATATGAGCCGGTCTTCTAGTGGAGGAAGAAAGGGAATAGATATGAAATGCCAGATGCCACTGGTGACTGGGTATGGACTGAGAAAGAAATCGTGACGTGGGCCTACAACACCATCACTACTTTCAGGGGAAGATGAATCTCTAAGGACCCACTGTGATCGGCCTGGTGAAGAAAACAAGAGCAGCCTCTCCTAAGACTTTTAGTTCAGACTCAATTATCTGCTTCCAGATAGTGAATTCAGAGAATCACTCCTAGGCTTGATGATAACTTTTAGTTTTTCTTTGGAACCTAATATCATTTCTGACATTTGAATCTCCACATAATATGAATAGGGACCAAACAATTTGGAGATGAGAGAAACAAATATTCTACAGTTTGCTCTCAATCAATATGGGCTAAATAAATTTAAGAGCGTTTTCAGGATTTTGACGTCAATTTCTATATCATTGATATGACTAAGACCAATATTCCAATTCTCAATCCTTACGATTTCAAGAATGTCAGTTCTACTTAACATTTATCGACTATGCCCAAAACACTGATACTCAGATAACTAAGAAATAATCTCTGTCCAAGTTGCAGAAATCACATAAAAATGTTAAGTTAACCTCAAAAGGAAGCGGGGGTAGTCTCCTGGGGTACAGTTTCTTACAAACAGATACATAATTGTGTAAGTATGGAGGCAAAGTTTGATTTTTGATATACTTTTTTTTTTTTCTGGTAAAAGGAACCATAGCTTTCATCAGAGTTAAAACTGGTCAAGATCATTGTTTTTCAGTTTAAGCTATAGTTTCTATTTCTACGTATTACCAGATATTGATTGATCATAGATACCAGAGATGCAAAAATTAAAAGCCACGGAGTAGCCTTATTTCACTAGCAGTTTTGAACAGCAGAATACGCAATCTTAGTAATATAGCAGAAAAATATTGTAACAATCTGAAATAGGAAGAGTTAATATAACATAAAAGTCATCAAAGCAATTAACGGGAATTCAGTGTAAAGAAAAGTTAATGGAATAAGGTTGCCTACCTAATTTAAAGCAAGCCAGAATCCATTATTTGAAATACTAAGTACATCATTTTGGACTCCCAGCATTGGAAGAGGGACCATCCCGCTAAATATCATAATCCTAGAGCGGACATTTGATGTTTATCAAATGAACGGAGTCAGAAAATCTTGGGAACCTGGCACGCATGGGCCAGGTGGTATTAGCCCCCGCCATCATAAAACCTGCAGCGCTTTCAAGTGCTAATGTCTGGACTCTGCAATGAATCCACGGGGAAGAGAGCCCTTAGCAATATTAAAAATGTGGGACTCATTTTTCAGAGCAGAATCAGAAGGTGGAAATGACCTGGGAGCAAAAAGAGGGGAGGGAGGACTTTAAAATGAAGTATACACATCACATTCACTGAATCACCTAGACCAGCTTCTGTCTACAGCCAGTATCCAACTGGTAAAGGGGACAGTGGTTTACTCATTCTTATAAAGAACTAGAGTCATTTCTACCATACACAAGCTAGTCAAGACTTCCATGGTTTAATAAATGCCTGAACATGGATTTTTCTTACATACATATGCATGTTGGGTAAGGTGCGGCACGTATAAATCAAAATCCAATACAAAATGCTACTCATAAATGACAGATTTTCAACAATCTGACTTTACCATTCAGTTAATAAAAGCACCTTTGTGTTTGAAATATACCTATTCATGACATGCAGCTCATTTTATCTTGTTTCCATATGGATGGGACTGGCAACGGAGAAAACAATGACAAATCTGTCTCCACTGAAAGTGCTCTACCAAACCTCCCGCCTGCCACTCCATGCCACTCCATCTCCTGCTCCCTCGCGCTGCAACCAAGTGGCTCCGAGATAGGGAAGAGGACCAGGGTGCCTCTGGTGGTGGCTGCGCCTTCCCACTTGGGCACAAGTCAGTCTCCAGTGGAGACCACGGCTGTGCAGCCCCCCACGAGGCACCCTGAGAGCAAACCTTCCACTCCTGTCCTCAGCCCCCGCCCCAGCCAAGCAGGGGACAGGCATTAAGGCAGGCCGCCTCTGCTTCCCCACGTGCACTCTCTCACAAGCCCCCTTTGTTCCCTGCCCTCCGACCCATCTCTGCGCTAAAGCAGCCGCTGCCCAGATGTTCTCTATCAAAGCCTGAGCCATGCCAGGCAGCTCTGGCACGCAGGGCGCACTGGCCCTCCAGAAACACCGCCCCGCCCCGCCCCGATTTCTGCAAATATTTTTAAATGCTAATGGGTTCCACTCACCCCCAACCTAGAGGAAGGTTACAGAACAGGGCTCTGTGTGTCCAGCACATTAGCAGCCCGGGGACCCTGCCTGGCGCCTGGGCTCTGTCCCACCCCCCGGGCGTCGGCTGGGCTCCTCGCTCCTAGAACTGTGGAGGCCAGTTCGCCAGCGCGCAGCGTTCCAGTGACCGAGGTCACATGGGCGGTTGACAGGAAAGTTGCTCCAAGCTACTAAAAGAAAGGGCTCTATCTTGCTCTGAAGTTTCTGAGAGCAAGAGAAAGATCCTTTGAGCATCTCCAAAACAAAATTTTGAAATGTTTCTTTTTTTTCTCATTCTTATCTCTTTTTTCCCTATTGAAAAAAATTTTTTTTCTGGCTCAACAGACAGGCACAGAACAATTCTATGTGTGCACTGGTACTTGGGTATCATATCCCTTTTGACACAACTTAATGATAGAAAATTGGTACATTAACAGAAGCCATGGTGCAAATTTTAATAAAATGGAAACAGAACTTTCTATGGAGGTGGGAAAGTAATACGCATTTGGAGGGAGAAGCAGGATGGCACACAATTATCACAGGAGAGACTTACTCATCTTACTTGCATTGTGACAGCTGTTTTAGCACCCCGCTGGAAGTCTCTAAAAAGCCTAGTTTCCAAGGATAAATGAAAGCCACCCTTGAAGATGATTAGTTTTCAATCCTGTCCTGATAACCTCACTGGTCGCTCTGGGAACTAATTGCTCAGATGTAACCACCTCTGGGTGCTGGTTTCCCCATGGCTGCAGCTCCCTGCCGCGGGCAAAGTCAGCGCTGGAGGAGGGGCCCGCCTCTGGCTCCCGCCCACATGGTGAGCAGAGCACCAGACTCTCAGGTCTTCAGATAATCCCACCCGGATCCAAAGACTTCACAACGTGCCATCACACCATCAGCAGTCCTGCTTCAAGTGAAATTTTATTCCACCACTTTCTACCGAGGGGCAGTGGAGATTTAGGACCTCAATGAAATTTGACAGCAGAGCAAATGCAGAGTTACACAATCCAGACAACTCTTGAGAATCTTGAGAAAATCACTTACTGACACATCAGCCTAGGCACTGAGAAAGGAAATTGCGCATTATCACCTACATTCATGAGATTTTCTATTCCACTGTCTTCAGTAGCGTTTTGAAAACTCTTCTGGGTTTATCCTACCCAAGGAAATGGTTTGATCATTGATTGCAGGAATCTCCCCCCAAAAACCCCAGCAACTCTTCACTGGAAAGCAAGAATCTGTGCCCTCAGATTCTCTGAATCCCTTGCCTCAAAATCTTCCCCTTCCTTTTTCTACCAATTCTGGATTTACTGGCCAATCTTAATCAAGTTTCCACACTGAAAGAGCAGATTTAAACCAAACTTCCAATCCTCAATAAATCCTGGCCTCACCTCTCCCGCTTCCCCTCTCCCAGATGCTGCCAAAGCTTTGCGAGGTGGTATGTAATATCTCACCACAGCAAGCAATAACCTCGGCTCTACCTCACCCACACACTGTCGGTGATATTTAGGGAGCCAGCTCTTGACACTCAAACTATTTTTCTACTATGTAAAAAGTTCTGGGATAATTTTAAAAACTGAAATTAAGACTTTCCATTATTAGTTAATTCTAAAATAAAGTTTAAATAATCTTAAACAAAGCTTTACTTAATACGCTAAAAATATAAGCAGTGACCATGTCTTCGATCTCCAAATAAATGACAAATCAGTTACTTAATGCAGTGCAGACCAAAATACTGCTAAATGTTTCTGTCAATGTTAAATCATTTGGACTTTTCGGATATGGAAAAACCTGCTGTACAGAATTCTATTTTTGGTAGTCTCTGCAACTGAGACTCACCCAGGTTCATACTGATAAGACTCCAACAAAGCAACTGTCTGAATATCAGGCAGGAGTGTAACCAGATAAAGCACACATGAGACTTTGCTAAATATATGGCACAAATTATTTTTAATCAGCAACCAAACAAAGCAGTTATACATACCTCATGAAAGACAGGTGTCTCACCAAACATGACAGTAACCAAACGGACTCCTAAAAACTCTGGAGGAGAGCTGAGTTAGGTCAAAGGAAAGCTCTGTAGATAACCACTGCCCTATTTACACATGCCTTTCTTAAGGGGGTAAAAAAAAAAAAAAAAAGAAAGCAGAATCACAAATCTAATGAAGGTTTTAGATACAACAGTGTTTCTCAGGCTAAGTCAGCAGACTCTAGGAGTCTGCAAAATTTTTCTTTTCTTTATAAGGGGGACCCGTAAGTTCAAGGATCACCAGTCTATAATCTAAATCCTTACTTAAACCAATATAAAGAAGGCAGGTAAACATAATTTTTTCATCTGTTCTACATCCCAAAAATCAGAGAAAGCATTAAAAGTAAAAATAAATCCACAAGGCTAGAATGCCGGGAAGGATAGCATCAGTGTCCATGAACAGAATTTTCTGGTAAATGAGATCAGACTGACTGCAAATTCCAAAAAGCTTAATCCCATAAAAATCAAAGCAAAAAATATCCTGGAAATTTGAGTTTAGCCAGTAGAACCCTAGATTAAATCTGTGACTCAGGGGCTCAGAGCAGGCAGGTAATTAAGGGCAGTAGAACTGCCAGTTTCCACAAAGTCACTTGCTTTAGTGTTTCCCAAAGCAGAAAGCATGATACTTGTCTCCCATAAAAATGGGAGCTCGAATCCAGAATAGACAGAATGGACTATGGGAACAATATGTGCCCCAAGTTATCAGGAGGGCTGAGAGAGCTCACAAAAGAAAAGAGGTACCCCTACAGCCAAGCCTGCCCTAGAGCATGTCATTCTCTCCTGTGCATGAGCAACAGAGCCAGGGCTCACACAGTCCCCAAGGAACAAGCATCAGGCTGATGAATGTGTTCTAACACGCAACGGTGATCAGCCTAGCCAGGGGTCTTAACCTCCTTGTGACAGGGACCCCATTGGCTGTCTGATGAAGCCTACAAATGCTTTCTCAGAATGTTTTGAAAGGTACACTATAAAAAATAGGATTTAAAATGATGCAAATTACATCAAAATGAAACTCTCAAAATATCTTTAAAATTATTAATGCGAAATGGCAAGATCTAGCAGTAGGTCTACCACTGCTAAAATTTTGAAGCAGTGATTATAATCCACACTTAGAAATTAATGTGACAGGGAAATGTATGTTTTCTGTTGGTGACAGTCACAGATTCTGCTAGTACTTCTGTAGTTGTTGCCTACATTCATAATACAAAAAATTGCTAAGTTCCATTTCAAGGCCAGTAAAGAAAAATTGTGATTTCTTCCATCTAAAGGAATGGACACCTGATTTCTATCCAGGAGCTCCTTAGTGATCTCTGACACTCAAGCTATGAGCCTCTGAGGTAGACCTTCATTCACAAATATGAACAAGCAAACAAATATCAAACATGTGAGATCAAGCAAATGTTTTTTAAAACACCAAATTCCATAAAAGAATTCCCTAGGAAAGTATCGAAAATTGGAAAAAATAATAAAATAATCTCAGTTAGTAACTACAGATCATTTCAGAAGGAAAAAGTGTCAACTAGCAAAATGCATCAATCAAAACAAGATGCTATGAAAAAGCAGTTTCTTGGAAAATTATCATAATTAATGAAATATGGGCCGACTTGCAGAATGGAGACTCAAGATTAAACTAGCAATCTGGAAGGGTAAACAGATTCTAGCAAAGTTCAGAGAAAAGGTCAGATTAAAAGAATGAGAAAAATGTATCTGTACATGTATGTGTGTATGTTCATATACATATGTATGTATATATATACACTGAATTAAAAGTGAGATGAATCTACCTACCAACGTACCTACCTACCTACCTACCTACCTACCTATCTCACCTTAAATTCCTCCTGGCCTAGGCAGGGATATAAAGAGTACAAATTTATTGTTTCTTGATATATGATTTCTATTAACTAAAGGTAACGGATTAGCCACATTACTATTTGATCTCCATTTTATTAATGGAATCCAAAGATTATCTGGCCCAGAACTATTTTAAACTAAAATTGTCTGCTCTTCTGAGTATCAATAACAGCTTCACTGTATCTCTTATTCACATATGTTGAATCTTATGTAAATTAAATTACCAAAAGAAACACTTTATTCAAAGTGGTTGGCTAACTATAGTAATGAGTAGGCATCTTAAAACAAAACAAAACAAAACAAAACAAAACAAAACAATACTTGAGGCAAAAGAGTGCAGAGATTAAGAGTCAAACTCTTGAGTCAGACTGCTTAGGTTAATCCCAATTACTAGCTGTGGCAATTTGGAGAAGTTACCTAAATTCTGTTCCCCAGTTTCCTCATCTGCAAAATGGGAGGGATAGTTAGAAGGTTGTAGTGAGGGTTCAAAAAAATAATACATGAAAAACTCTTAGAATAAGACTGTCACAATAAATGTTAGCTACAATTATTTAATATTTTCTCCGAAGACATCTTTCCCAGACCCTATTAGCGTTCTATCACACAAAGGATGGCTGCTTTGACAGATCCAGCTCACAGTTCATTCAGGGCAGAACAAAGATTCTTTATGAAAAACAAGGAGCACAAATAAGTGACCACTTCAACTTTTTCTACCTCCATCCATTTTGTCAAGCCACTTATCCAATAGCAACTGAAGTTTCTAACTAGTCTTTTGCTCAAAATGCTCCATCAGATAAGGTGACTAAATCCTGTCGAAACTTTCCCAGGTGGTCTATGCCCAAAGTAACAGTCCATCTGACTCAGTTAAATAATTTTTATCCTGTGAAATTTAGGCTGTTATAACTGACACCTTACAAGTTGCATGTTTAGCAAATATAAAAGAATCTCACTTGAGTGGCCCGCTGGAACAGGCTGGCACCAGCTGACGAGAGGTGACCATGCACATCTCTTCCTCCACATTTCATATTTACACTATGGGAATCAACAAATCCAACAAGTCAAGGTGCTTGTTGGTTTCATTAAACATTACCAGCAAATCATATCTCTAGTCCAAAAGAATCACCTTGTGAAATCCCAGAGTTAGGGGGTCCATATTATCTTTTACAATGCAGCTTATTTTGAGGACAGGTATCAGAAGATATCCTGATTTGACATACAAAAGAAATATGGTTAAAAAATAGACAAGTGAGTTTCTATAATATTCCTAGGTGTGAATCTAGCTATCTATTCTGGTTTAAAAATTTGAGCATAACCCGTTTCAGATACAAGTGGTAATTATGTGGTTTTATATTAAGTTAACTTGGAAATATTGATACATGATATAAGTACTCTTAGAAATTCAGTGTTTTATTCAAAACAGTCTAAAATCAGAATATTTTATTTTGCTCTGGAAATTTTATAAAGGTGTTTTGCCAAAAGCATTAAATATTTGATTCTACTTGTTAAGATTTGCAGGAACTGCTTTAAATTTATTATAAAAAATAACAGCAACAGCAACACATTTTCCCCTTTCATTAAGGCAGTGAAAAAAAAAAGAACTTTAAGAGCTTTTCCATAAAAATGCTCTAAAATATTCCATTAAAATTAAAAGGCAACTGCCATTTCACACGTGGTCAGATTTAACTATTCGAAGTTATTTTAAGTCTATCAGTCCCCAAAGACCAAACTACCTGAGAGCCCAGCTGTGTTCAAAGATCTCCAGAACTCAGCCTCCAGCGATGGGTGGGGCTGATACAAAGGGCCTTAGACCAGAGCAGGGAAGAATGATTCTGGGTTCGATATTAGTATCCTGCTCTGCCCAAATCCTCACTTGATTATAGATTTCTGAATGAAATGACTATCCTGCAATGGCCAGGGAGAAGCCCACCGTAGGTCAGGGAGCCTGGAAAAAGCCTAGTTGCAAAATAGCCTGTGGCCCCAAGTCAACAACAGTGAACTGAGAATCTTAACAGCCAGCAATCTTCCAAGGTTGTGAAAAATAGCATTTCAGCTGAAATCTTAAGCTCTTGTGATTATAAAAAGTATTTTTAAAAAGCATTTTTAAAGTGCTACAATAATACGCACACCTGTCATTAAATATTATACTCCTTCTGGTAGGGTTCTCCTTGCCTAGTTTTGTTTTATAGCAATAGTTCTGCTTTTTAAATATGGTTCAAATATTAGTTGCCAATGAGATATGTAGTTTCATGCACAAGTTAACTTACTAAGCTATTTCTTAGGGTGGTCCATTATACATACATTTAATTAGCCCTAGAATCAGATTGTTAAATACTTGTTTAAATGTCCCAAATATTAAGAAGTAAGAATACCCTATATTTTTCAGGAACTTATTATTGACTTTTGTACTTAAACCTTAATGGTCTCTGGCATTATCCTTGTTAGGGTCTCCCAGACCCCTACAAACTGTGACTTGACTTACTATTTACCTTAGTACCGGATGCTGAGGTCTTTGGAATTTCATTTTTTGGTATAAAAGAGAGTTGCCAAAAAAAAAAAAAAAAAGGTGAATAACTTCTAAATTTAAAAAATGAACAAAAATGATATGGTAACTAAATGAAAAGGTCAAAAGACTTGCCAAGGATTATTAACATCTGACTTCTGGAACCAGTGTAAGAAAGAGGATTTGGGGGCGGGAGTGTTTTGTTCGGTTTGCTTGTTTGTTTAAAGTACAGGAGTAAAAGCTATATGTGTTTGGGATATAATTCTGATTCTTCCATTTGCATGACCCTAAGTAAGTCACTCAGCTTCACATGACTTCTAGATTTCATCAGATTTCCTTTCAGGTCCTTCAAAAAATAAGAAAACGAAAATAATAAGCAACATTTTAATGGTCTTATATATATAAATATGGTATAAACACTGGAAAAAGATAGAGCAGTGTTAACTTTCAGATAAAGTCATTGTCCTTCCTTGAAATATCCGTTAAGAACTTCTCAGCCTCTGCTTTAGAATGATTTCTTATTGTAAAGTAGGGCTACATTATTTCAAGTGAAGGATTTCACCAACTTCACATGCACATATACTTACTTGCCTGCAGGCCCCTGGCTTTTTTCCTACCCAATCAAGGAGGAGCAATTGCCAGTCTACTCGCCTACACACTTACTGTAAGCTCAACTCCGTGTGCTGGAATGCTGCCAGACATTTATGAGCGCCTAAGGGATATTGGATAGTTGTCATCTTTCTCTTGCTCCCTCCGACCACACCAAATACCCTGGCAAGGTTGCTGCACCTGGACACTGCATTCCCTGCAGAGCACCTTGTTACCAAAATTGTGGAAAACTTGGACAAAGTTCAGAGAAGAGCTACTAAAATGATTAAATGACTGAAGGGACCAATTTATAAGGAACTCAGAAATGTTTAGTTAAGTGGTAATTACCCTAAAAAAGGTGTGGTGGCTCTGGCATTATGTTTGAATTCCAAGCCATAATTGGCAACGAGGCCTCGTTTCAGGCCTCCACATTCAGAAATATTCTGAGGGGGCAGAACCTCGCTCTTGCTTGACCATTGCACAGGCTGCTTGGGTGGTATTCACACCCAAGTGTAATGACCTCCACACACACACAGAAGGCACCACCACCAAGGCAGAGCTCATTTAAGAAGGCTGAGGGATGCTTAAAGGGAAATCTCAGGAATCATAAGAAGTCTGAGCTGTGAAGGGCCAGTTCATCCATCCCAGGTAAGCACCTACCCACACGCAGTCACCAATTTCTGCCTGATGGGGGTACCATTTAATAAGAGCTGCCGGTTGAATCCGAGTGTGGAAATCTGTCAGATACACTGCTGCGATGTGCATCCCTTTGAGAACGACAGTTCCCTCCTGGACAGAGGAAAAGCTAAGAATACTCTAACAGTTAAGGAGGCTGCAAAAGATCATTCCTCAGAGCATTTCCCAAAATGTCTTCCAGGTGATGTTACTATGTGCTACACGCAGTATAAAAGAAAAGTGCTAAAAACTGGGATAAATGAAGTTAAACCCTGTGTTGTGTTTGTTTTCTAACAGTATCACCTCTCAGAGCCATCAATACGCTACAGTCTACGTGTCTCACTAAGAGGGACAGTGTGTACACGCTCACAAACTCAAACTGAGCATGGAATGCTTTACGTCCTAAGCACAGGGTCTTTGTACCCACAGCCATCTCCATCATGCTTTTTATGACGCTGCACTCAGTAAAGGACAATGAAATGCGTGAATTAGCCTGGGCTAGAAGCGATCTTAAATCACAAGTCACTCCTCTAACCACCACACTGATATTCTAGTGACTCTTCATTTAAATGAATCTTTTTGTCCTAAATAAATGAAATGAAATTTGTTAGCTAGAAGCTCCTAAAACTCAAGTTTGAGGGCCTCCCACTTGCTTGAGGCTCCCACATCTCTGAAAATAGTTTGTATTATTTCTCCTTCAGGAGGCACCGCAAAATGGCATAGCCTTCATGTCCTGTAAAACCTGCTGCCACTATGTCAGTTGAAAGTGACTCAGTGGCTTTTCACTACATTTATAAGCTGTGCCTGAGAAAACTGAACTTAAATTATTGATAATCTGACAGATTAAAATTCACTCTAGATTACCCTGGGGTCACCTTTCAGACTCAGGAACTCATCCTCCTGGGCAGTTAAAATGCAGGTCCAAATAAGAACTAAATCTAGATTCATTCTTTGTATACTCTTTATAATTATATTAGTTTCAACCATCTCACTTCTTAAAATTCCTCTTAAGATATTTATCACCTGTACTATAGTTAAAAAAAAAAAAAACCTAAGCGCCTTACCCAATAGTCTTACTTTCACTCTCCCCGTCAATATTTTAAGACTGAAAAGCCATGCAGAAATCATCACATTGTAAATATTACCACAGTTGGAATTCCTTCTGAGCACCATCTGAAGTTTCTACATCAATTTTTTTCACGAGTAGGGACTGACATCTTTAAACTTAAATCTACAGTACTGCAATTTGGCATTCCACTTCAATTCTTTAAAAGCTCCATTTATATTGATCTTGTCTTTTGGAATTTCCTGTAGGCTGCTTCAGATAAAATAATTTCCAGCCGAATCTTCATCTTGTCTGCTCTCTAGTTTGACATTACGTCTTCAAAATCAAATCTTATTATTTAATCCAAAACAAAAACACTTTATTACAGAATATTAAATCAATAACACTAACAGACTGACCTTGGTAATCATTTTTACCATGACTGATAAGTCAACGTTTAAGCTTTGACTACTGGTGCTCAAAAGTTTTGCAAATTTCTTCCAGACTATTCGTAATTTAACAAGATATTCTAACTGTCACACACAGAAACACTATCCAGTCACTTTGTGTCTTAGACCAAACCAATGTTTTACTTTCTCATTTTCCAAGTAAACTTATAGTCAAAATTAAAAAACTGGGACTGAGCATAAAGGCCAAACATTTTACCTTCCTCTGTTACCTTCCCTCCATCTTCCTGAGTTGGTAACTGTGAAAATATGTTAAGCCCAAAATAGCAGCTGTGCACAGCCAGGTCAGTCAATTCCAAACAAAAAGGGAACTGACAGAAACCCCCTTTACAAGTCTAGTGTTTGTAAATATCCAATGAAATGACTTCATTCAGTCAATTATTTCTGGCAAAATAACATAGTAATTAAACTGAGGACCGACGGAAACTGTTAAACAGGGCAACTACTTTGCTGAGCAGTTCTAGTTAATGCTTTTCATTCATTTTCATTTTTAAAAAATGCTTGAAATACTAGTGCAATTAAAAGAAATTGCCTCTTCACTGAAAAACATATTTAAAATATTCCAGTGTAGAGAACATATGGAAAAGGAAGGAGAAACTCAGTTTTCCAGTATCTTCTTAGTGTCAGTCAATTTATTTTAAGTACGATAAATTCTGAAATCAAAACACAACTGTATTAAAATATAAGTAGAAATGACACCCTAAAGCCAGAACATCATACAGTACAGACTCAGGTTCATAGTGAATATACTGTCTGCAGAATATTTTTGCTCTGTCCAGTCTCCTTTTGGCTCCTCCAACTGGCTACCAGCATACCTCGATTCCCATTCATTCATTCACTTATTCATTCAACAAACTAAGCCACCATCTCAGGCATTGTTCTAGGTTACATACAAGATAGCATAAACAAAACACTGGCCCACAGACCTCTTCTAGGTGCCTAATGGTTATGCACTTGGAGAAAGACAAAAGTTCTAATACATAGTAACAAATTGGAATGCAAAAGCTAATAGGAAAATCTCTGGTTGCTTCCCAAAGGAAAATGCAAGTTGTTAAATTACTTGTAGCACTTCATTTTTCAGACTCTTGGATACAAATAAACACTATTTTTTCGAGTACCTGATGCCATGGATACAAAGATTAGAACAGAAAGGGAAACTTTTAGGCCATCAGTAACAGTCTAAAGGAAAGAGTAAGAGAAGTTGTTAAAAGTCAGGACTTAGGGAAACCAAGCCAGAAAATTCCAAGGTAGAGGGAAATGGGGAGAGTTAGTGACCTAAAACAGCTTCCACTACACTTCACAAATATTTCTCATTTCTCTGTCAGAGTACCTGGTCCTGCACTTATAAAAGATTCCCCTGGATATGAGTAAGCACCCTCTTCTGAAAATGCAAATAATATGGGATGTGAGGTTAAGAACTAATAGTCATTCACATTCTGCTTGTATGAGCTATAAAATAATTTTTTTAATGTTTGCCACAATTCCTTGTAAACTGAGGAATATTATGAAATCAGAATGGCAGGGTAAAGATCACAGATCGTAGAGTCATGCTGCCTGAGTCTGAATCCTAGCGCACTACTAACAAGCTATGCGAGTATGCAAAACTAACTTCAATCATTTGATGCCTCAGTTTCCTCAACTGTAAAATGGGAATACTAGTTGAAACTACTTTGTAAGGCTGTTGAAAGTCTTAAATTAGTTACTTAAAACAATGCTGGAACTTGTATTTTTGACCAAAATAGAGAATAGGAGCTGAATTTATGCTCCTTCCTAAAAGAACCAAAAACAAACAGAATATATAAAAATAACAATTTCCAAGACACAGGATATCAGGTAATGAAGGGCTGTGATCCCTGAGACATGGGAAACAAAAGAAGCCAGGCTTATAACCGTTCTCAATTTATTGCCTTGAAAGAGTTCCCAGGCCACAGTATAGGAGGGGGGAGCGGGGAGAATCCAGGCAAAGCCTGCAGGACTCCCCAAGTTAAGAAGATGGAGTTCAGTGTATGAGGAGAACAAAAGGGTGGCAACTTGCAAGACATAGTACCAGAAAGGAGAGCACTGCACAGAAAAAACAAAACAAAACAAAACATAGAGGTCAGCAGAGGGTCCCCTCAAGTATTAACAAAGTAGTGATCAGCACATGCACATAAGGAAACTACATGAGGCCAGGGGAAAAAGAAATACCCAAAGGCATCAGAGTACAGCACACAGCACTCACACAGGGCCAGGAATAGTGGCTACTGTCAAAAGTCAGACTGGAAAGCCTCTTAATTCACAGAGCATTTGGTAGAATATTCAGAAGATTCTTACCTCTGTAATAGGAAATAATTAGTTTTGACTGAACGTTTCTCTGGTAATGTGTAACAAAATTTAAAAGCAATTCTCAAAAAGATGAAATTATTTACAAGTAACTTAACTGCATCTCAGAACAAAGCTCAAAAATATTTATAGGAGAATGAAAATAGCTAGCACCCAACAAGATAAAATTCAGAATGTCTAGAATCAAATCAAAGATTACCAGGCAAGCAAAGAAGCAGAAAAATATGAATCATAATGGGGAAAACAAATAATCGGTTGAAATCCAGATCTAACACAGATGTAAGAATCATCGTCTTCCATATGTTTAAAAGTTAAGAAGAGATGTCAAAGGTATATATAAAAAAGACCCAAATTGAACAGCTACACATGAAAACTATGTCGGTGATAAAATCAAATACACTGGATAAGATTAAAGATTAGACATTGGAGAAGAATACTAATGAACTTGAAGACACAGAAATTCTACAAAACAAAGCAAAGAAAGAAAAAAGATGTTAAAAAGTGAAAAGAGCATCAATGAACTATAGGAAAACTTGAGTGGCTAACAAATGTGTAATGGAAGCCCCAAAAGAAGAGAGCAGGGTAGATGGAAAATGTGTTGAAGAAATAAGAGCTGGAAAAATTTCAAATTTCATGAAAACTATAAATGCACCCATCCACGAATCTCAAGTAACCTCAAACACAGACAATATTAAGAAGTCTACACCATGGAACATATTCTAATTGCTCAAAAACGGTGATGAAGTAAAAAGTTAAAAGCAGACACTGAAAAAAGATACATTATATTTGAAGAAACAAAGATGAGGATAGGGTTCTCATCAGAAACAATGCTAGCCAGAAGACATGGAACAGCAGCTGTAAAGTACTGGGGGGAAAAAAGTCAAATTAGAATTGTAGACTCAGTGAAATATCTTTCAAAAACAAAGGCAAAATGAAGAGTTTTTCACATATGTAAAAGATGAAAGAATTTCGCTCACAGCAGAATTGTACTATAGGAAACGTTAAAAGAAGTCCTTCAGGCGGAAGGAAAATTTTACCTGATGGAAATATGGATCTGCACAAGGGAATGAAGAGCACAGGAAATTGTATCTATATAAGTAAATATAAGACTTTCTTATTTAAATCTTTTTAAAGGACTCTGTTTAAATAACAGCAATGCATTTTGAGGTTTGTAACATTTAAGTGAAATGTATAAAAAGTACTATAAAGACTAGGAGGGAAGAAGTAGAAAATATATTTCTAAGTCTCTTATATTACACATAAAGTGGTATAATAGTGCCTGAAGGTTGAATGTGATAAGTTAAAGATATCTGTATGATGTTAAGCAACCACTAAAATAACAGAACAAAGTTATAACCAATAAGTTACCAAAGGAAACAGAATCAGTGAAAGAAATTCAATACAAAAGAAGATGGGGAAAGAGAACAATAGGTGAGACAAAGAAAAAACAGACTGAAATATCTTGGTTTATGATTTTAAAGCTTAGCTTAGAGGTTTAAAACCTAAATATAATAATCACATCAAATGTAAATGGTTTAAACACACCAATTAAAAGAGATTATTAGACTGAATAGAAAAGCAAGACCAACTATATGGTGCCATAAGAAAGGTACAAGTAAGTGAAAAGTTATAAAAAAAAAAAGAAGAAAAGAAAAGAAAAGAAAGAAAGAAAAACATATACCACACTAACATTAAGCAAAAGAAAGTTAGAGTACTATCTTAACATTAGACTAAGTAGATTTCAGGCTAACAATACCAGGCAAAAAGAGGACAAAATTTTTGGCAATAAGTGAGTTAAATAATCAAGAAGACAAACAATCTTAAATGTTTGTGACCCTAATAACAGCTTCAAGACACATAAAGCAAAACTGAGAGAACTGCAAGCAGAAATGGACAAATTCATAAATATAGGAGATTTCAGTTCTTGTCCCTCAATAAATAGTAGAATAAATAGATAGAAAACCAATAAGGATGGGGGAGACTTAAAAAACACAATCAACCAAAAAGGACCTGATTGGCACTGATACAATACTCCATTCAACAATAGCAGGATACAGTGAATGCTCATTAGTACACAGAACATTTTCCAAGAGTCTACATTCTGGGTCATAAAACAAGTTTCAATAGATATAAAAGAATTCAAATTATACAAACTACTTCTCTGACTACAACAAAATTAATTTAGGGATCAATAAGAGAGGTCTCCAGAAATCTTCAAATACTTAAATCCAAACACACACAGAGGAGTCGGAAGTCATCAGATACGAGCTTCCAGGAGTCTCTTCAAGAGGAGCTGTGCAGACGGTACTTCGTTCTCCCAGCAACAGGTGACAACACAAGGTACTGCCAAGCAGGCAAGCTCCTCCAAACCTCGCTGCCGAGGGTGATCACCGTGATCACTGGAGTCGTCATGCAAGCAGGCACGCTGCAGCCACACCACTGACTTTAGCCACCCAGGCTCCAGCCTCTCCAGAGATCAAACTAAAAGTGTGATAAAGTGTGACCCAGGAATCCAGATAAACAAAAACAGGCATTCACCATAAATTACCTTGTTAGCATAAACTATCTGATGAGCACAAAGGCCCAAAGTATATAAAGACAAGCTTATCACACAGGATATTCCAAGCATTTAGAGCTTTTCTTCCAGGAGCCAGTCCTTCCTTTGAAATGTCCAGGGTTTGAGCATGCAAACTCTGAGTTAACCCTTTACTGAACAATAAGAAAACATAATGAACTTAATGCCAATACATTCAACGACTTAGGTAAAACAAACAAATATCTCAGGGGGGCGTGGGGGGGGGGGAACTACCAAGTCACTCAAGAAGAAATAATCTGAATAGCCCTAACCTATCAAATAAATTCAATTTGTAGTTAAAGTTTCCCACAAAGGAAACACCAGTTGGCTTCGTTGATAAATTCTACCGAGTATATAAGAAAGGATTAATACCAATGCTGCACAAGTAGTCCAGAAAACTGAAGAAGAGAAAATATTTCTCATTTGGTGAGACCAGTATTACCCTGAACCCAAAATGAGGCAAACATTACACAAACCAAAACTATAGCCAATATCCCTCATGAACATACATAAACATTCTAAACAAAATTTTAGACAATCAATATATAAAAGGCATAATATATTATGTCTAAGTAGCATTTAACCCAGAAATACAAGATATGTGTAACATTGGCTAATTCATCATTAACAATCTGAAAAGAAAAATCATATTATCATTTCAATAGATCCAGAAGCACACATGAAAATCCATTATCTATTTCTGATAAAAGTTCTCAGCAAACTAAAAATAGAAAGAAGTTTCATCAACCTAAAAAAGGGCATCTACAAAAAAAACTAAAGTTAACATCATACTTAATGGTGAAAGAGTAAGCTTTCACTCTAAGATCAGAAACATGACAGGGTGTCCAATCTCACTTTTATTCAACATTATACAGGTGTGTCTAGCCAGTGCAATAAGGTGAAAAGAAATAAAAGGCACGCAGATCAGAAAGAAAGTAAAACTGTCATTTGCAGACAGCATGATCATCCAGCAGGAATCCAATGGATTCTATCTTTAAAAATGCTGCTATAACTAAGGAGTGTTTATCACAATTAACAAACATAATTTTATTTCTATATAATAGATGCAAAAATATTGAAAACTGAATAAAAATGCTACATACAATAGAATCATGTTATTAACCACATAGGGATAAATCTGATAAAAGATGTGCAAGACCTACATACTTAAAACTACAGAATATTGCTGAAATACTATTTTAAGGCCTTATAAAAAATAAAATGGTATCTTGATTCTAAACCTATTTTTAATGTTTTTCATTTACTAGCAAATGAGTCCATGGCTACAAATAGTTATAAGTTATAAACAGGGTTAAAGTTATTCATAGTCATAGAAATTCATACTAGAAAAGATTCTCAGAATACATGAAATGTGGAAACGTTTCCACTCAATACTTAACTCGGAAAGATTTCAATATTTATTTGAGTGCTTGGTAGGCATCAAACATCCTGTTATACACTGGGTGAATGAAAGCTGCATCCCCTGATCTTGTGAAGCTATTACCTAATAAAGGGAAATAGAAAACAAACAAGTAAAAAACAGGTGCAAATAATTTAGGAGTTGTAATTAATGCTATGAAAGTAATAAAGATCATAGATACGGGACAGGGGGGAACAGGGGTATTATCTGGATAGGGTGGTCACTGAAAGTCTAAGTAGACATTCAGGTTGAAACCTGGAGAAAGAACCAGCAAGACAAAGGAAAGATCCTCAAAGTAAAATGAAACAGCATTTGGGTAGGAAAGTGGGTAGGAAAGTAGAGCATTGGGGGAGAGGCTGGCATGCTCTAAAACCCCCAGAAAAGCCAATTTGGCTGCAGTATAAAGGGAAAGCGAGCCTAATGATCATGGAAGAGAGATAGATAAGCAGGGGTCAGATCATGGAGGCTCATGCAGGAACTATTCAAAGCGCAGCAGGAAGCCATTTTACAGTTTTAACCAGGCTACAGACATCAGATTTTAATTTTTTAAAAGATTACTCTAGCTGCTATGGTGAAGAATCAACTGGAGGCAATATAATAATTTTAAGTTGTCACAGATGGCCCCTTTTGCCATAACACATAAAAATGCTGAATATGTAACATGTTTTTTATTTAAAAGAAAAAAAATACATCAGAGAACATAAAAGAAAGCAAAGAGAAATCCAAGGTGGACTCTACCTGAATATAAGCTCTGGGAGTTGGGTATCCTATACACATCTGAAGACAAGACCACTGAAATGAATTTCAAAGCCTGGAAAGCATGGTCCATGCAATAACAGAGGATTAGAAAAAAAGCCTATTGTTCCGGAAAAGCAGTAAGGAAGACTGCTGTGAGTGGTAGAGTAGTATTTAATATGTATATTTTACATATATAACATATATGTTATATATATGCACATACATACATATATATAATATGTATGTATGTATGTATGTATGTATGTAATGGGCACCCACAAAAGAACATCTCTGACATCTTTATCATACATGGGAATGAGATTCAAATTTATGTCAGTTGAAAAAATTACATTACATCTGGTGTAAAACAACTGAAACTTCTAGAAGCCCAGAAAAAAACAATCTGTAGAGATAGTCTCTTAACCCAAGGTTCAGAGGATTCCCACAGAACAAATAACTTCTTTGAAGATAAGCTCCCAATAAAGTACTATACATCATTTAAAGAAACCAGTCACCAGGAAGGGGAGCCAACAGGGGAAAAAAAAAAAAAAAAAGATTTATAACCTTGCAAATTGGAAATTACCATTTTATACGAATGACCATATTTTTCACTATAATCTCGCTCATGCTTTGGTTTTCATTCAGGAGGTAACACAAAACCTTTTAAAATATCATAATATCCACTTCTATTAAGATTGTTGATAGTTCTTGAAATTCACCCAGTGAGCTAAAGAAAGTTGATCTGTCAAATTTAACATGGGGCATACAACATGGTTCATTTTTATTAGCTGGAACTAGATAACTGGTGTCTGTAAGTGGGAAACCGAATTAACTACCAGACTACTACTGACCCCCATCTACCATTTTGTAGCTCACCTGTCTCTTTAACGTATTTAGTCTATCTTCAAAAATGGAATGTATGTCTTCTTCAAACCTTTTGAATGGCATTTTAACTCTTAAAGGCTAGGGAAAATGAGTCCACATTTAAAATGAAGCATTTGTGCACACCCAACTTTCACAAACCACTTTAAAGTTTAAAAGCTCAAAGGTTACAAGGGAAATTCCAAACATTCTTCCCCTACGATCACCTATTTAAAACCGAAATACTCTTGTCCGAAATACTCTTGTCGACTCTTTTCCTGGTGTGGTATTTTCCTTTGTCTTCGCTTGTATTTCAATTTGTTAAAAATATTGACACACTAAAGTCGAAAGCCGCACCTGAGATTTTAAAATGTACGCCCAAATTAAAAGGTTTTTTAAAAGCGCTAAATATGAAAGAAACAGGAAAAACGGGATAACCGGTCTCTCTCTTGTTATCCTGATCAGTATGCTTTTTGAAAACGCCTGCATCTTTTAATCTCTGAAATCTTGCTAAAATTGAGAAAATGGAAGCCCAGAGAGATGTGAGCGTTCGAGGTTAAAAAACCAGAATAAAACCAGGACTCCAGGTGGGAGACGCCAAAGGAACGTTTGCCCACTTCCCAGGGCCGCCGTTTCACACTGCCTTCTCGAGCCATAAATACAAACGAGAGGTCGTTTTTAAGGGGGCAGCTTTAGACATTCCTTAGGAGAAAGATTACAGATTAGCCAAAATCATCCACAAAACATCAAGAACCCAACTCGCAATCCACAGAAATCTGGGCGCCGCCACGGCCGGCAGGCGACCTCGCAGAGGAACCCTGTTTGTTATGTGTGTCTGCTCCCTTTCCATTACCACAACCCCGTCCTCTGAAATGTTTCTTCACAGTTAAACACCTAAATCTGAACACTCTCTCGAGTCAACCCGCTGCACAACTCCAGCGCAGTTCTGAAAGGAACCTGCCCAGGTACACACCTCAGAGCCACCAGGTAGAGGGCTCCGCCCCAGTGAACTTCCCGAGGACCCCGAGGGCAGCTACGTCCGCCCTTTCTCGCTACCGACTCGTGGTCACTTCCTACCTGCCTGTTTATCTCCACCTTTATCCCCATCGTTATTTTCCCACATACCTCTTGAAGGAATGAACCCAACGATATTAGGAGACGGGAGAGGGGGCAAAGCCGGATAAGGAAGAAGGAACGTCTGCGTGACCAAGGTTTCCTTGGTGGCGTGTCAGGCACCGCCGGGGACAACCCCGGAAGGAGCTGCAAGACGCAGGGTCCTCGTGGCCATGGCTCATCGCACTGATTGGTTGGCTGCCGCGGCCGGAACCCGGATGTGCCTGGGTGGTCGTGTTGGCAGTCGGGGCTCCAAGGTTTGGGCGATCTGGGGGTGCTGGCAGCCCGGGCGGATGGCGCGGGGTTGGGCTGGCTTCTCTGAGGAGGAGCTGAGGCGGCTGAAACAGAATAAAGGTAACAGGCAGTGCCCGCGGAGGGTTAGTTCTTCTGTCTGCCACGGGGAAGGGGCGGGGCTGCAGCCTTCGAGGGGAAGGGGGCGGGGAGGAGGGTACTGTGCGTGCGATAGGGGACGGGGCTCTAAGTGCAGCACGGCACCGCCGGGGCCCCTGAGATCGATGTACTGGGAGCTGTGGCGGAGGGGCGGACTGAGATCGCTTAGAAAAGAAAGTTCAGGAACTCATTTCAGGGATTTATTTATTTATTTATTTTCCTGTGAAAGGAATGGGACTTGGGAGAGGAAGCGAGCCTACAGCCTGCTCTCTTCCAAGGGGATTGCTGTATAGATCAGGGTTTGGAGGGTTGGAGCCAAGGTAAAGGAAGGAGAGGGGCACACATCATCTTAGAATTGTGATGAATTTATAGCAGCAGACAATGACTGAGAAAGTGGAAGCACAGGTCTTAAACGCAAGACGTCGGTGCTTTTCATAATACATCTGACGTCTTGGCATTCACTTCTGGTTGCCAGATGATTTTTTTGCAGTTCTTTCCAGCTCTTGAGAGTTAGCAAACCATAGGGTCTTTGAAAGGTTAGGTCCGAAATGTGTACACACACACACACATACAGGTTTAAGCCAAAATTTTGTGTTTCCCTCTCTGGCTTTATACTCATTGAATGAACCTGCACTATTTTGTCATTTTTCAATAAAGGAACTAAGTTTGCTGATACTTTGTGAGAAACTCTTGGAGATATAAACTATGCTTTGTGGTCGAAATTTCATAAAATTCTGCAGGGTGAGCCTGGTAGTGCACACCACTACTGAGCTTACACCACTCTTGGTACCTTAACTAAACCTTTACCTTGGGAGAAAATTAAATAAACCCTGCCATGCTTTATATTAGAATTTGTGAGAAAATTGGGTTGCTCAGGTAGGCCTGTGCATTAGGTGTGAGGATCATCTAGGGCTGACAGGTGGAAAATGGAGTTTGTTACCAGCAAAAATAGGGACAGTACTCTAGAGAAACCCATATGTGCATTGGTGAAGGTCAAGAATGTTATTAACACTCATTTATAGTATTAAAAAGCTGGAAATAAACCAGGTGTTCACCAAAAAGGGAGCAGATAAATACAATGTGGTATAAGCATCCAATGGGCTGCTATACAACCAGTGGGACTATATGAACTGTAGTCACATGCATTAATATGTATAAATTTCAAGAATACAGTGTATGAAAAGAGCAAGTTGCAGAAGATTCTATACAGTCCGATACAATTTATAGAAGGTCAGAATCATAAAAAACAGGTATATTCTTTTAGGGATCTAGGAAATCTATAAAGGGAATGGAATGAAACAAAGTTCAGTGTGGTGAGGAGGCAAGGGGAATACGATCAAGGAGGGGCAAATATGTAAGGAATTTTGAAGAGCACAGTGAGATACTACTACATACCTATATACCTATTCGATTGACAGAAATAATAAGTCCTTTATCAGATGTCTGTTGCAAATCATTTTCTCCCAGTCTGTGAGTTGTTGACTCATGCCCTTGACATTGTCTTTTGCAGAGCAAGTTTTAAATTTTAATGAAGTTCAGCTTACCAATTATATCCTTCATGGATAGTGCCTTTGTGATATATCTAAAAAGTCATTGCCATACCGAAGGCCATCTAGGTTTTCTCCCATGTTATTTTCTTGGAGTTTTATAGTTTCGGGTTTTACACTTAGGTCCGTGATCTATGTTGAGTTCATGTTTGTGAAGGGTGTAAAATCTGTGTCTGGATTCATTTTTCTGCATGTGGCTGTCCATTATTCCAGGATCATGTGTTGAAAAGACTGCTCCATTTTATTACCTTTTCTCCTTTGTCACAGATGAATTGACTATATTTATGTGGGCCTATTTCTGGGCTCTCTGTTCTCTTCAGTTGATCTACTTAACTAGTTTTTCGCTAACATCCACTGCCTTGATTACAATAGCTTTATAGTGAGTCTTGAAGTCAAGTAGTGTCAGTCCTCCGGCTTTGTTCTTCTTAAATATTATGTTGGCTATTCTTAGTCTTTCGTTTCTTCATGTAAACTTGAGAATCTCTTTGTCAGTATCTACACAATAACTTGCTGGAATTTTGATCCGGATTGCTGTGACTCTATAGATCAAATTGTATGACTGACATCTTGACATTATTGAGTGTTCCTATCCATGAACATAGAATATCTCTCCATTTATCTAGTTTCTTGATCTCATTCATCAGAGTTTTATAGTTTTCCTCATATAGATCTTGTACGTATTTTGTTAGATTTATGCCTCAGGAGTTTTGTTTTGTTTTGTTTTGTTTTTGAATGCTGATATAAATGGTATTGTTTTTAATTTCAAATTCCACTTGTGATTGCTAGTACATAGAAAGCAATTGACTTATATATTAATCTTATATTCTGCAACTTTGCTATAATGACTTATTAGTTCCAGGAGTTTTTTGGTCATATGTTTTATTTCTGGTGGCCTGATTTGATTATTGTTTGGGAGTTTAAAAATTAGCATTATAAATCTCATAGGTAGGTTCTGTGAAATGCAAAATAAAATGGAAGCCACAGTAAAGAATTTGAGAGTCACTGTTAATAATTCAGCTAATGAGTATAACTGGATGGTCAGCAGGCCCATTGACATTTTCTCATGCTGTGACTAAGGATCAGTAGCCAAGAATAAGTTCCTTTTACAAGATACAGGAGACTACCTTGTGTTTCTGGCTAAAGTCAACAATAATATAACATTTTACTATTGATAGTAAGTACCTCTATCTTTTTAAAATATGTATTTTTTAACATATATGAGTTAAATTCTCCAGCTGTCCTTACGAGGTTAATATTGGCATGGACAATACAAAAAGTATAATAGAGGTATTAATTATTTCATTTATAATTATTTTTGAAATTGCTCTGAGTTCTTCTGTCTTCCTCTATTGCATTGCTCAGGCTGCTATTGAAGTTAGCTTGCATACATTGATTAAAGGCTAACTAGACTTTGGGAAACACAACCTTGGACTATTGTGGAAGGTGAAAGAAAACAATTTAGGGTAAACTAACATTCCTAAAATAAGAAACCTCATTCAGTTAGACTTTATGTATAGCATCTACCTATGTATTAAATTGCCCTAAGATTTGTTAAAATTTAAGAGAAGTGAAGCCCATTTGAAAACTCAGCCACCATTTTATTTCAGGAAAGCAGATACATTCATTAATCAAATTTAAGACATATCAGAGAATTCATTTGTCAATCTTGCTTTGCCAGCTTAGTCATCTTTATTTGATGATTATCAAATCAAGTTGAAAAAGAAACTTTGCTTTGTATCCTAATACCTAACTCATCGACAGATGGACTTCCCTGAAGATAAATTGACACCTAGGACAGTTTTTGTTAAATATTAACAGTATGATCAAAGACCTATTGAAATTCTACAGGAAGATTGCTGTTTTCCCCTTAGTTTTTAAGTCAGAGAAAGGGAGACCCTGTAGAATTATTATCAAAATTTAATGTTAATCTTTTATTAGAGAAATTGTAATTATTTGCTGTCCACACAAAAGCATTGGCCTTCATTTTCTTCTTGCTGTAGATCCATTTGAAGCACAGCGGCGTCTCCCTGCGAAGAAAAGTCGACAACAGCTCCAGCGAGAAAAAGCCCTTCACGAACAAAGCCAAAAACTGGGACTTCAAGATGGGTCAACCTCATTACTTCCAGAACAGCTGCTTTCAGCACCAAAACAGAGATTTGACACTCAAAAGCCACATTTTTCTCCCCCTACTCCTCCGAGTCCTCTTGCGCTCACCTCTTCTGTTGGAAAACCACAGTGTATTGAAAGTCAACCAAGGGAACTGGGACTTGAGAATTCCTGTGATGGTCACAAAAATGCTGAGGTTCTATCTCCAAAGCCAGATTGCAAATTGGAGAAAAAGAAAGTGGAATTGTTAGTAAGTCTATGTATCCATGAGACTTTTTTCCATTTTACCTTTTTTCCCCATTGGGTTTTGAAGAAAAGTAATTTTAATGTTTTTTCTGTTTTATATTTTAACCTAGAAATGAGATAAATAAATTATTGAAAAATAGCTACTACCTAAATATATATTATAAGCCAGTCAGTATTAGTCATTTTGTATGTTTCATGTCATTTAGTTATCACAACAACGATGCAATGCATGTTCATTATTTTCACTTTACAGATGAGCTATCTTAGATTCAGATAAGCTGTTGTATTCCCAAAGCAAATATTATGACGCTAATAAATAGCAGAGATGGGGGTCATATAAAAGCTTCTCAGAATCCAAAGTCTTTGCCCTTTATACCACCAGAAGCGTTTGTGATATACAAATCGAATCTATTCTTCAACTTCCAGACTGCATCTTCATTGACCCAGAAAAGGGTACTTGGGAAGAGACATGTAGAAATGGTCAAAAGAAAGAATGTAGGGAATCGAAGGGACTAATTAAATAATTCAGTTGCATAGTTAGATTTCTTTTTAATCTTTATTTAACATGTTTGTATTTGAAACCATCTCTAGGATTTAGATTAGCCGCATTATTGTGGAAGTTGCTACTCTATGATCAATTCATGTAATCAGAATTTTTTACTGTATGGTTATGTTTTAATATCTAATTTGTTTCCTACTGATTTATCACTCATAGGGAAGAAAGGATGGCATTTGTTCCTGTTTTCCATTTTCTGAGTCATTGTTATTCAAAGTATCTTACATTTTTTTCTACTCAGGTATTTTTCTAATCTCTGCTGATCTTAATTCTGTGCTTTGAGTTTAAAGTGTTATCTGCACACCAGGGGTTTATAACCTAGAAATCATTTTGACAGGAAATAGAAAGCTGCATGTATATTGAGACCCAACTTTGAACAAGTACATTTAAACGTCTTTAGGTGTAGTTTAAGTGTAATTTACCAACGAAGGCCTGAGATAAGTTGGGGGTAGGTTTGAATTGAGCAGGACAATTTAAATTGAATGTGATGAAAAAAATTATTCTGTTTTTAGGTACTTGGGAAATTTTTCATAGAAGATGTAATCTCATGTTGAAACGGAAATCTTGAGGCTATAAGAAGGGGAACAAATCTGTAGCCCAGAGAATGCTCAGAAATGACATCTCACTTCTTTGGCAGAGGCAAAGAATAGACCAGAGAATAGTAGAGAATTAAGATTGTGAAGAAGGACTTGGAAGTAGGTGATTCCTGTCTAGCAAGTTCCCTAATGCAGTATTATACCACTGAGGCCTCTGATGGTCAGAGAAAATCCAGGTGGCAGTGTTGCAAACCATTTGAAATTCAGTGCTGGGTGAGTTGAACTCAGGCATCTGGTAAGGAGATACGATGCCTGCAATAGTAAAAATGAGAAAGGACCAGTATCAGCACTAAGGTGGAGGCAGTAGAATGGAGCAAAAAGGAGTTTTTTGGATGTGGTTACTATCTTTGGGAATAGAGATTTTTGATAATAATGGCTGTAAGAAATTAGGATGAAGAGCTTTGTAATTACCTTGTTTAATTTGAGTTGACGTCAAGTTCATGAATTTATGGGAGATTTTAATATACTTTTTCAGAATTGGACAGATTGGAAGACTGTTCATGTTTTCAGATCTTTGAAGTGTTCCTTTAGCCCAGCATTCAAGTTTTAACTCATAGTGTCTCATCCTGTTTAAAAATGTTTAAGAGCTGAAAAGAAGTGAGCAAATAGAAAGAAAATGAATGTATTAAACATTTGGTTATTGTCCTAAGTGTGTTATATGGTAGAGACTTTCATTGTAGGAAACTCTGGAGTCACTTCTCTTCAAGGTGGCAGAATAGGTAAATTCTGTACTCTCCTCTCATAACCACAGAAGAATTGCAACTAAACTATTGAACAGCCATCATTGAGAACCACCTGAAGACTAGCTAAACAGAAGTCCTATCACTAAGGATATAAAGAAGAAGCCACATCAAGACTGGTAGGAGAGGAAGAGACTCAGAATGGGCAGGTCCCACACCCATAGTGTGGCAATTAAGAATTGAGAAGGAATCTCAGCTACAGAAGTCCCCCCTGAGGAGCCAGGGGTCCCAGCCCACACCCTGCTTCCTAGCCTGGGGTGCCAGTGTCTGGAAGAAGAGTCCCATAACATCTGGCTGTAAGAACCAGCAGGGATTGACCTGAATGAGACAGCTGCTGGAGTCCCAGGCATTATTCTTGAGCTCACGCATGGACTTGCTCACAGATTCACTTGCTCTAAGTTGGCAGGGGCGGCAGCCCAGAAAGCACCAGAGGCATTTGGGGAAGAACTGAATTGAGTAGCTTTAGGGTAAGGGCTGGAGGAGCAGGGGTCTGGGCAGCTGTCTCCCAGGATGGAAGTACTGGCAGGCACCATTGCCTCTTTGTTGAGCCCTACCCCTAGCCAGCCAGCAGGTGCAGGCAGATTCCAAATCTGATTTCTCAACAGAGACCTTGCAGGCCAGAAGAGACAGGCGTGAAATATTCAAAGTGATGAAAAGTTAAGACCTACAACCAAGATTACTCTACCCATTAAGGTTATTTAGAATCAGTTTCCAGACAAGAAAAAGCTAAAGGAGTTCATCACCACTTAACTATTATTACATAAAATGTTAAAGGGACCTTTTTAAGTAGAAAAGATAAAAAATATGAATAAGAAAATATGTAAGAGTGAACAAAATTCTCACTGACAAATGTAAAAATTTAGTAAAATCAGTGTATTGACCGACATTAAAGTGTCCACAAAGGTTAAAAGGTAAAAGAAAAATCATCTGTAATTACAACAATAAATCAAAAGGTAGACACAAATACAAAAAAGAAGTAAAGAACGACAAAAACAAACATGGAGTAAGGTTGTAAAAGTGGTAGTGATTTTAGAACATGTTTGAAATTAAGCAACCATTTACTTATTATAGACTACTGTAAACATAGGTTGGTATATATGAAGCAGATATAATGACAAAAACCTACAAAAGATCTACAAGAAATAGGAAGGAATCTAAACACTATAGAAAGTCACCGACATACAAGAAGAGAGCAAGAATAAGGAACTTAAAAAACAAGACAAAATATCAGTAACTATATATCTCTCAATAATTAAATGCAAATTGATTGAATGTTCCAATCGAACAACATACTGTGGCTTAATAGATGAAAGAACAAGACTCATACATATACTGCCTACAAGAGACCCACTGAAACAAAAGAATGGAAAAAATATTTCAACTGGGAATGAAAAAAAGCTGGGGTAGCAATGCTTAGACAAAATAGACTTTACAATAAGGGCCATAACAAGACAAGAACATTTTGTAATCATAAAGGGATCAATCCAACAAGAGACTATAACTCGTAAACATCTCTGCATCCAGTACAGGAGCATGTAAATATATACAGTAAATATTGAGAGATTTAAAGGGAGAGAGAAAAAGTAATAGGAGGGGAATTTAATAGATCAATATGCACAATGAACCAGTGGCCTTAAATAACACATTAGATGAGATGGATGTAATTGATATTCTTGGGACATTTCACCAAAAGCAGCAGAATATACATTCTTTTTAAGTGCACATGGAACATTTTCCAGGATAGACCATGTTAGGTGACAAAACAAGTCTCAAATTTAAGAACATTGAAATCTTACTAAGTATCTTCTCTGATCACAGTGATATGAAACTAGAAATCAGCTATAAGAAGAAAAATACGTGGAGGCTAAATAACATGCTACTAAACAATAAATGGGTTAACATCAAGGAAGAAATCAGAAGATACTTTGAGACAAATGAAAATGAAATAGAACCACCCCAAACCAATGGAATACAGCCAAATCAGTTCTAAGAGGGGAAATTTATAGCAATACAGGTCTACCTCAAGAAGCAAGAAAAATCTCAGTCAAGCCTTGCGTCTAAAGGAAGTACAAAAAGAACAAAGCTCAAAGTGAGTAAAAGGAAAGAAAGAATAAAGGTCAATGAAATAGAATCTGAAAAACAATAGAAAAGATCGATGCAACCAGGAACTGCTGCTTTGAGAAGATTAACAAAATTGATAAACCTTTAGCCAGACTCATCAATTAAAAAAGAGAGAGGGTCTAAATAAATCAGAAACGAAAAAGGAGAAGTAACAACCAACACCGCAGAAATGCAAACTAGTGTAAGGAAATAACTACAAACAATTAAATGCCAAATTGGAAGAAAAGGGTAAATCCTGGAATATTCAGTCTTCCAAGGCTGAATCAGGAGGAAACAAAATCTGAACAGATTGATAACTACTAACAAAATTGAATCAATAATCAGATGGCTTCACAGGTGAATTTCACCAACATTCAAAGAGTTAATACCCATCCTCAAACTATTCCAAAAAACTAAAAAGGAAGGAAAGCTCCCAAACTCATTTTACGAGGTCAGCATTACCCTCATAACAAAATCAAAGATACTACCAAAAAAAAATTTATAGGCAAATATCCATGATGAAAATATATGTAAAAATCCTCAAATTAGCAAACTGTATTCAGCAGTACATTAAAAGATCATACACCATGAACAGTGGAATTTATTCCTAGGATTCAAGGTTGGTTCAATATTGACAAATCAGTTACAATACACCACATAAAATGAAGGATAAAAATCAGATCATATCAATAGATGCATTTTACAAAATCCAAAGTGTGGATAGAAAGAACATACCTCAACATAGTAAAGGCGATATATGACAACTTCACAGTTAACAACATCATACTCAAATGAGAGAACACTAAAGATTACACACACACACACACACAAAAGTAATGAATTCAATAAAGTAGTAGTATACAAAATTAATATTCCAAAATCAGTAGCTTTTTCATACACCAATAACAAGCTATCAGAGAAATGAAGAAAACAGTTCCATTTCAAATTGGATCAAAAAGAACAAAATAACTTAGAATACATTTAACCAAGGAGATAAAAGACCTGTACTTGGAAAACTTATGAAACACTAAAAGAAAGAAATTGAAGAGGATACAAAGAAATAGAGAAATATACCATGCTCATATATAAGAGGAATTAACATTGTTTAAATGTCCATACTACCCAAAGTAATCTCCAGATTCAATGCAATCTCTATCAAAATACTAATGGCCTTTTTCGAAGAACTAGCACAAATAGCCACAACAGACTGAATGGCCAAAGCAATCCTCAGAAAAACAGTTGGGATGATCACGCTACCTGATATCAAACTATACTACAAGGCTATAGTAAAGTAATCAAAACAGCATGAGACTGGCATAAACACACACACATATATGGAACAGAGTAGAGGACCTAGAAATAAGCCCATGTCTATATAATCAATTATGAGAAAGGAGGAAAGAATTACAATAGAAAAGATTCTCTTCATTAAATGGTATTGAGAAAACTGGGCAGATACATGCAAAAGAATGAAACTGGATCAGTTATACCATATACAAGAGTAAACTCAAAATGGATTAAAGACTTAAATGTAAGACCTGAAACCATAAAACTTGTAGAAGAAAATGTAGTCAGTGGACTCTTTGATATCATTCTTTGCAATACTTTTTGGATATGTCTCAGAAGAAAAAATAAATGGGACTATATTAAACTGAAAATGTTTCGCACAGTGAAGGAAACCATGGACAAAACAAAAAGTCAGCTTACTGAATGGGAGAAGATATTTGCCAATGATAAACCTGTTAAGGAGTTAACATCCAAAATATATAAGGAATTCATACAACTTAACACCCCCAAAAAACAAAAACAACAACAAACAATGTCATTAAAAATGGCCAGAGTACCTGAATAGATGTTTCTCCAAAGGACATAGATGGCCAACAGAGACATGAAAAGATGCTCAACATCCCTAATCATCAGGGACATGCAGTTTAAAACCACTTTGAGATATCACCTCACACCTGTTATCAATAAATCAAACAAATGTTGCCAAGGATGTGGAAAAAAGGGAAACTTCATGCACTGTTGGTTGTAAATTGGTGCAGGCACTATGGAAAACAGGATGGAGATTCCTCAAAAAATGACAACGGCAACTACCTTATGGCCCACTCCTGTGTATTTATTCGAAGAAATCCAAAACATTTACTCAAAAAGATATATGCACCCTCATGTTCGCTGCAGCATTATTTATAATAGGTAAGCTATGGAAACAACCTAAGTGTCTATCAAGTCAAATGGACAGAGTGTTATATATATAGAATGGAATGTTACTTGGCCATAAAAAAGATGGAAATTTTGCCATTTGCAACAACATAGGTGGACCTTGAGAGTATTATGCTAAGTGGAATATGATTTCACTTATATGTGGAATCTAAAAAACAACAAATGAACAAAACAGAAACTTGTAGATACAGAGAACAAATTGATGGTCGCCAGATGGGAGACAGGTTGGGAAGATGGTGAAAAGGGAAGGGATTAAGAAGTACAGATGAGCAGGTATAAAAATAGTCACGGGGATGTGGGGTACAGCACAGGGACTGTAGTCAGTACAGTAATAATGTCAGACGGTAGTAGACTTATCAGGATGATGACTTTAAGTTACATAAATGTCTAATCACTGTTTTACACCTAAGACTAATAATATTGTGTGTCAACTGTAAGCAAAATTTTTTTAATTAAAAAAATGAAAATGTACACAATCTGAAAAAAAAATTCTAGGCATAGAAAGAAGTAGGAAATTGTGACACATAAACAAGAGGAAAGTCATCAAAGGAAACAGACCCACAAATGATGGGAATTATCAGGCAAAGAATATTTAAACAGCTATTATAAATATGTTTCATTTGTCCAAGAGTACAGAATATAAAGTGATTTAATGATTAAATTATTAAATGATTTTTTTTAAAAAAACCCTAAAATATGTAACATGGCATTAGCTACAGATCAATTTATTTTGCTTTCCATTTTGCATGTGATACATAATAAACTTACACAAGTTTCTTTGTACTCCTAAAAAATGCCACTATTCTGACTTCCAGTTTGTGGGTTCCCAGATTATCTACATATAATGGATTTCAAAGGGCCACTTTTCATAAGCCTAAGCCTTCTTTACTTCAAATCATAGTCTTTTTGTTCCTATTAGAACAAAATAATGAGCTACAGATGGGTTCCTTTTAAGAGGATTTTTGAAAGAGTATATACATAATGTAGCCAATTGAATTTTACATGTAGGAGATGGGGCTGGTAATGTGTGGGGTGAGGTTTTAGAAACTAATTTTTATACTTTTTTTTTTTTTTTTTTTTTTTTTTGCTCCCTAGGCAAGAAAAATCTCGTTGGGAAGTCCTCCAACAGGAACAACGGCTAATGGAAGAGAAAAATAAACGTAAGAAAGCTCTTTTGGCTAAAGCTATTGCAGAAAGGTGAGACACCTGAACCAGAAGAGGTTGTTTGTAACCCGCATTCAGCTCTGTCATGTTTTATACGTAGTTTTCCATTTCTCTTCTAATAAATAAACTAACATTTTCTCTACAACCAATATTTTAAGGCTAACTAAACAAATTGTGCCCTATAAATGATACTGGAAGTTCAGTGTTGATTTATTAAGGAGGACTTTTTAAGTATATATCATAACAGATTTATGAATACAGGTGAGATTAAAACAAGAATCAGCATCAGAGTTTTCACTATTACCCATCTACACATGCATGATGGAGCAGCAAATAGCTATCAATACAATGAAATTAGGAACAAGTGCAGGTTTTAATTTTGACATGAGGAGGTCATCAGCTGGCATTTAGAGGAGTGAGATTATTCCACATAAGTGACTTAAACTCCCACAAATCTTATTGTGTTTCCTATGGACAATTCTCTTAATTTACCCTGCCCCTACTGATAGAAGATACTTGATATAATTTAACCTTTTATCGATGACTCGGATCCCCATTACGAGCACTGTCCATACTGTGTGCAGTTCAGTTTCTTCCCTCCTAGTGTCAGTTTAACTGTCAGCCATCCCTTTGTCCTTACTGCATTGTCCTGTCGTCAAACAGCACATGCCCATTTGAGCCACCGTTCCCATCCCTCGCTGCTCTTTCTGCCCTTTTTGTTTGTAGTTTCTCCTGTGCTGTCGCCTTAGGAAACCGAGCACAGTCAATAAAACAATAACTGAGAACAGGAAGAACTACATACAAATAAGTATTCAGTGGCATTTTCTTTATAGGTCTCTAGAAAAGTCTAACAAAACTATAATTGATTGAAGCTGGTGTGTGTGTCAAAAGGGAGAGGAATAGGGATGTAGAGAAAGTCAGATGGGTATAAGAGTAACAGAATTTTATCTGCCAAAGGGATATAGTATGAATTTAAAAATGATTTTTTTTTCTTCTGCTGATTTATCTTGATTTTTCATGAAGCATAGGAAATATGCAACTTACTGAACTTATGTTTCAAGAAAAAAAAGTGTGATTATTGGAAAACATTTTAGTAGTCTTCAATTTGGAAAAGGTTGTTTTCTGGAGATTTTACAAAAAGATTTACAGGCTTAGTACTTGTTCTGCTCTGTGTGCTTTAGAATTAAGACAGAAAGCACTGATATAGACAGAAATGTAAGAAAATGAAACCTAGTTAGATGATGAATGAACACTGAAGTACAGTACTTGAAGTAAATGAACCCCACTGTTAACTTTTATAGGCAGAAAACAAGGGTAAATGCATAAATAGAGGAGAAATTGAGAAAAAGTTGCAATAGACTGGTTTTATGTGGGAGTTTTATTCTGTGAGAATGTGTGAAATTTTGAAATGAGTGAAATCACAATGAAAAGATTGCCTTTTGTCTTTGTTTATTTTTGTTTTTAAATGTTTTATTATACTTGGGAATGATGAAGGGACTGAGAGATGGTGAAGTTGGATGTGCTTTTAAACAAGAAAAAAACTGTGTTTGGTTTTGAGCCCCAGGCAGAAAAATTTTGAGGACCTGTAGTTTTGCCTAAATAACAGGAATCAAATCAGTAAAAGCTTGGGGAAAATGAGTCCTGAGAATGTTAAAACCCTAAGAGATGTTTTTGGACATATAATGAAATAGTGTTTAATACTGGCATCTGTTGTTGGTGTCCACTGGGCATCAGATAAATGTGAATGGGCTTATTAGCAAAAAGAAATTAAGGCTGGAGATTTAGAAAGCTGTGTTCAGTGTTCCAATGTAAAGAGAATACAGATATAGTCTTTTATTGCTTATTCTCGTCCTTGTGGAATAAATATAGACCTACAAATGAGCTGTTTATGGATGTATTTTTAAATCTTTTTCCTTTGTGTATGAAAATTACATATACTATAGAAAATTTGGAATAATACAGGAAAAAAGCACAAATATAGTCTTAGCGATATATTAAATTGTTACCAGCATTTATTTAAAGTTTCTGTCTTTTTCTAATTTCTAAAAATTATACATTAGAATCATATTGTATATACAGTAGCTTGCTTTTTTCACTTATATTGTATATGGATATATGATCTTAAAATGTTTTTATTTTTTCACTCATGTTCCTGACTTTCTAGATCTAAAAGAACTCAGGCAGAGACCATAAAACTAAAGCGGATCCAGAAGGAGTTGCAGGCTTTAGATGACATGGTGTCAGCTGACATTGGAATCCTCAGGAATCGGATTGATCAAGCCAGTCTAGACTATTCAAATGCTCGGTGAGTTGGGGAAATTGGACTCCGAAGGAGGAGTTCGATTTAATTAATGTTTATGCTCTCTAGGACAAAAATGTTTATGTACATCATCATTTAAGCCTCAGAACAACCCCATTAGGCACTATTTATTCCTGTTTTGTAACAAATCAAGTGTCTCTTCTTGAATCATCCTTTACTTTTCCCTGCCGTTTAACCTCATTCATATTCCTATTAGAGTATTTCTTGCTTTATTTATTTACATCTTAGTCTTTTCTGCTAAACCAGTGGGTATTTAGTGTTTGGGACTCTTAATATCTGAATGACTTGCCCTAAAACTCTAAAATCAAATCTCTGCTCTTTCTATTAAGAAATTTTGATTGTCCGAGATTGTCCTTAGAGATTAGCCCAGTTCTCATTTCAGTTTTCATCAAAGAAAGATCTAGTTTATTTTTTTTAAGCCTATGAGTATGTTTTAAAGAAAATACCATTCTTTCTTGAAAGCTTGACGATTTATTTTTTATTTTTTTGATTGTTCTGTATAAAATGATTTGCTATCACATGTTTCCTTGGTTTCAACTATTGGCATTTTTTAAGAGACAAAAATTATCATGGACTATTTTTGAAATGAACTCACACATGTAAAGAATTACGTGAACTTTGCAAACAGATAAAAAGGCAAAACATTAAGTCCAATTTCAGGGTTTTCCAGTTCTTTCAACGTTGCTTTAATCATCCTGGTTTGTGTTTTTTCACAAGGGAATGCTGTGTTAATGACTCAGTTTTGCATCTTTCTCTGTAACACTAGAAGTCAATCAGAATGCCTCATTAGTCCAGGCTAAACCACAGCATCAGAATATTTATATAAATAATTTAATAAAGCGGAAATGCTCGATTGTGGTTTTTTAATTCGCTGTTTATTGTTTAAGAAAGTGGTGGTATCCCTGTGATTTTTGTAATTGTTGTTTGACTGTGTGTGATTAGGCTTACTGAGCGGCCTTTATTAATTACCTGCCTAGATTAATGCCATCAGTGGCTGATAACTGGAGGTTCCATACTCTACTGATAAGGTCATTCGGGAGGTGATCAAGAATATATTAAGATTAAACTGAGCCAAGATATTTAGCATGTTTTACTCTCTGAACTGAAAGATTGCCAGAGGAACATTTAATGCCATTATAGCCCTTAACATAAACAATTCAGATTATTCTGGATACCTCAACAGAAGAATCAACTGGTCACATTTTAATTTTGTCTTAGAGGAGGCTGGAGAATGATGGCTTTGTACATTGAACATTATATAAAAAATATCATAGTTTCAGCCTTCAGAGAACCACAAATGTGAGATTACTGATTGAAGGAGAAAATATCCCATAGCATATAAACATTTTTAATGAAATTTTAGTAAATTTTTTATATCTTTTAACAAGCTGAAAATGGCAATTTTTCATAGTGTACTTATATTGACGTGGTTGTATGTGAATATCCGTATTGTTTTTGTGAGGCTATTTTTACAAATCGCACAGCCTAATGTGACTAGAACCAGGGTTGTATCTTGTTCATGCATAAAATTAAGACAACACTTTTCTGAGTTACTGAGGCTTTTAGATTGGTGATATAACGTTCTGTTCTAGATTTCTACTGGAAAGTCATCCCCAGGGCAGTCAGTTTCTGTGGGAGATTTCCTTGATTGTTTTTTTTTTTTTAAATAAAAATATTATCATAGTTCTCTAGTGCCTGGTACAGTGCTATGTCCACAAAAGTGTCTTGGAGACTGAATAGTCCAGCGTTTCCTTTAGAACTGGCTTCTGCAGAGCAGTGTCAGGGTGGGGACCCCGAGGAGACCGGCACTCGGAGCGAGCCAGCTTGAGAGGTCGCTGCTGCCGCGTGCTGTGCAGACCGGCTTGTAAAACCGAGCGTGGCTGCGTGCAGAACATTGCTCAACCCTCAGGGTGCCAGGGAAAACAGTTATGACTCTTCGCCATCTATGTTTAATAGACACTCCCATGCACAAATGCACACACACACGTACATATATACACGTAAATATTTTAGGTCATTTTGTGAATAATTTAAAGAAGTAAGAATGAAAGGATTGTGGAAAACAACTTTATTAAAAATTTTTATGAGCGTGTAAGCATGGCAGACCTCTTCGTATGAAGTAATGTTTGACTCCTAACATTATACACAGCAACACAGGACGGTCCAGATACTTGTAGAATATTGTGTGATTAAGTTCTTCCTATCGAAATTAACTCTATGAACATAACATCTTACTTTTATCCTTAGAAATGTATTTTTTACTCATTGATTGTTGAGTTGGAGGAAATTCACCCAGGCTGTTTTTCTGAAGACTCATCCTCTGAGATTTTACTTCCACTGTATCCCGATCTGGAATCCACGCCCTTCTGAGTCTGCATTTGTGTCGGTCCCTTAGGGCTGCCATAAAAATCGCCACAAAGTAGGTGGCGTAAAGCAGCAGAAATTTCGTCTCTTCCGTTTCTGGCAGCCAGAGTGTGGATCGAGGTTTCGGCAGCGTTGCTCTCCCTTCAGAAACTCCAGGGGAGGTGCCGTTCCTTGCCTCTTCCGGCTTCTGGTGTCGGGGTCCCTTGGCTTGTGGCTGCACCACTCAGTTCTGTGCCTTTGTAGTCACACCGCTTCCTCCTTTTTTTCTCAAATTGCCTTTGCCTCTTTCTTAAAAGGATACATGCCATCGCATGTAGGGCCCAACTGGAAAGTCAGAAATACAAACGTCCCTCCAAATCTTTAACTTAATCACATGCTTTGCCATATGTAATTGAATATTCTCAGGTTCTGGGATTAGAAAGTGAACGTCTTTGGATGGTCATTTTTTAGCTTACCACAACATTATGTTTTGTCTAATAATTACTACAAAGTGTCTTCATCTGTCAGTTTTTTTTTACTTTGCCATTACGACAGAAAATGAAAAACATTAATTCTGAACTGTGTTCACTGAAAGCTGAGAGCAGATTACAAATATGGTATTCTAGTCTTTTATACCTTTTTGAAAAGTGCTACAATACTTTGGACAACACAGTAAGGAAACTAAATGATGATGACTTGTTTCATTATAGCATAGTCTTTTTAGGTCATTTCATCATTCTTTTCTCATTTTAATTTTTTTTAGCATAAATGGGAATAATTGATGAGTAACAAGGAAATAATTCCTAGGGTAACGAAATGGCAAAATGTTTCAAGATATAGGAAAAATAATATCTCAATGATCCCATAATATATCTTAGATTTATAAAAAGATCCGGTGGATCAATATCATGATTGCAAATTATGATTAGTTTTATTCTGTTTTTTAAAATGTAAGTAAATTTCCTCTTTGTTTTTTGGAAGACTTCTAAGAAAGGATTAAAAAAAAAATCATGATATGTTGATCCTCACAAATAGTTATAATTGCTCAGAAAAGGAACCGAAAAACTAAAAGTGGGTCAATGGAACCTAACGGCACGCCAAGGGTTAATGATTGGGTTTTTTTTTTTTTTTTTTTTTTAATTGTCAGGGATACTAAAACCAAGACACAATTTCTAGAATCTTTTAAAATAACATTTATTAAATCATTCATCGCCCCTTTAAAATAACAGAACAATTCAATAACTACATTTCAGTTCAATTTGTCTTACTATGTTAAGTATAATGCTCTTATTATTCTGTTTCAAAATATGTCATCATACTCTGATTTGGTACAGCCACCTGACCCCCAGACTCATAGTGCAGTTTGTGAAACTAATCAATATTTTAAACATAAATCACTCCGTACAGGAATATATATGCATGTTTCTGGGCAGAAGGACTTTAAATAAACAAAGTGCAAAATCTTCAGTGATTTATCCAGGGTGAAAGATCAATGGAAACCCAGGGACCTATTTGCAAATTTTAATTTCAATTCAGCATTCATGGGCCCAATCAGTAAATCTTTACTGGCTAACTTTGACTGGCTGAGGGGGACCTCAGACTTGCAGAGAAGAGAGGTTTGAGTGAGGGGAAGGGGCTAGGGATTCTTGTACATCTAGAGAATGTTGTCAGAGTTCTTAAGCATGATGTGAGAACATTCAGAAAAAGATTCGTTACCAGGTATGGAAATAAGGGTCCAGAGAGCCAACAGAGCTCCTTTAGAACAGTTATTTTAACATAGGAGTAATTGAAAAAGAGCTAGTTTTCCCATTCTTATATTTACCAGATGACAGTAAAAAAAAAATGAAATAGGATAAATGAATGTTATGTAAGTAAGAGTTTTCCATTGTAAACACCATGTTGTTACGTTTTGCATAATTTTAATTTTAGATACATGTATATTGATGTGCTAACCATGCTTTTCGATTTGGTGCTGTGGAGGGAAGTTCGTTTCTTGCGTGCCTACTGGGCGCCGCACTGCACACTTGCCTATTTGCTTATGTCATCTGGTCCTTACCACTCCTCTGAAGTACTGTTACAATCACCGTTTACAGACAAGAAATAACAAGCGTTGGAGAGGATGTGGAGAAAAGGGAGCCCTCGTACACGGCTATGCGAATATAAATTAGTGCAGCCACTATGGAAAACAGTATGGAGGTTCCTTAAAAAATTAAGAATAGAGCCACTATGTGACCTAACAATCCTTTTCCTGGGTATCTACCCCCAAAATCGAAAACACTTGTTCATAAAGCTATATGTACCCCTGTGATCACTGCAGCATTATTCACAGTAGCCAAGACATGGATACAACCTAAGTGTCCTTTGACAGATAATTGGATAAAGAAGATGTGGAACACATATACAATGAAGTACTTCTCAGCCACAAAAGAGATGAAATTTTGCTATTTGTGACAACATGGATGAATCTTAAGAGTACTATGCCAAGCGAAATAAGTGAGACAGAAAGGACAAAATCCATGATTTCACTTATTATGTGGAATATAAAACAAAACGCAACAAATGAACCAAGAAACTCATAGATAACAGACAACAGAATGGTGTTTACCAGTGGATAAGGGGAGTGGGGAGATGATGAAGAAGGTAAAGGGGGTCAAATAAATGGAAGGAGACTAGACTTGGGATGATGCGCACACAGCAGAGAACACAGATGTCATGTTATAAAGATGTACACCTGAAACTCACATATGTCATCATTAACCAACATCACCCCAGTAAATCTAATTAAATAAAAAAGAGATACAGATTTTCTACTTTCTCCATCTCTTACTGTTTTGACTCTCAACTTTATCTGTTCCCAATTCTGCATTCAGTGATGTTACGTTAATGCTTGAAATTGGCCATGCTGGTAGTATTTACACTACAGAAATCAGCAAACACTCCAAATAAGGGCTCTTCTCCTCAGAGCTAGCACACCACTGAATCAATCGTCAGCCTGCTTTTATTCAGTCGCAGCCTGGGAAAGAGGAAATGGGTTCAGAAGAATGTCATCATATCAGGAAAGTCCAAATGTGGATGCTGTGGACGTTTTAGCAACAATAGTTTGTCTAAAGTGTACTCTTGTAGACGAGAGTTCATAGAGCGTTAATATCTGTCTTCATTATACATTGTTTCCAATTATGAAGTTTATTATTGTTTCTCGGCCCTCCTTTGAATATCTGCTTCAATGGAAAATTAATGGACCCATCTTTGTCCCTGTCCCCACAGGAAGCGGTTTGACAGGGCCGAAGCAGAGTATGTTACAGCAAAGCTCGATCTGCAGCGCAAGACTGATGTGAAAGAGCAGCTCACCGAGCACCTCTGCACCATCATACAGCAGAACGAGCTCCGCAAGGCCAGGAAGCTGGAGGAGCTGATGCAGCAGCTGGACGTGCAGGCTGAGGAGACTTCGGAGCTTGAAGTGGAGGTGGCGAGATTGCTGCATGAACGAGGAGCAGGAGCAGAGAAACAGATGGTTCATGGAGAGAGGCCGTTTGAGCCTTCTGGGGAGAGTGCACCCTCGGGGTCTGCTCAGGAGAACAAAAAGCATCAAGAACAGTCTGCTTCCCCAAAGGTAGATGAACAACGTGAGGATTCCAACGGCACTCTTCTTCTTACTCCAGAGCCCCCAAATCAAGAAGCGAAAGCTACAGTGAGTGACATTGCAGCTGCTCTGACCTGACCACGTGAAGGGCCAGTGTTCTTTTCAACTGATGTGGTATTCGGTAAATGATGTTGTAGACTGTGCCGTGACCTCTGATAAATGCCTCTCTTACACAATATTAACTTTAGAATCCCTGATTAGTTTTATGTTTGACCACTGTCAGGTCTCAAAGAATTTAAATATATGGCATAGTTCACCTTGATTTTGGTCCAGTCCTTTTAGTGTACCCTTATTTTGGGTGAAAACAAGTGACTTAAAAGGATAGAATTAAAACCACATGGTTAAGAGTGTTTTTAGACCAGGAAAGTATAGAAAAGTAAAATGAAAAATGATAATACCTCATTTAAGTCAAACTCATTTAAGTCCTGAGAGAAGTAATGAGAATGAAAATCCTATTTTATATCATTAGTAAAGAGACACAAAAATTAAATGTGAAAAAGAGAATAGGAAACAACTAACAGAAGTAGTAGGTTAAATTATCTATTTGGATCTTTCTAGAACTGCAAAACAACTCGGAAATTACAGTTTATGTAAAGAATCAGACAACTTAAGCCCCCATTATTTTTGTCTTCCATTTGCCTTTTAAATGGCTTTGGTTTACAACCTGAGTTTTGGTTAGTTGACACACACAAATGTATCTATATATAAATATGCTGTATGTAATTTTACTATTACTAAATTGTCTTTAATTAGCACATTGATTAGTTAAATTTAGACAAAGCATTTTTACAGTGAGGCTGAAATTAATATAGAAAATGTTATTGCTGCTTTTGATTATGAAAAAAACACATTTTCTTTCTAAAGTTACCTGTAAATACATGTTTTATATGTAGGATATAAATGATCCTGTCATAAAGCATTTAAATTGTTAAAATGATGGTTTTCTTATTACTTTAATAGTTTATTACTGTCACTAATACTTCACCACTACATTGTATTATATGTGAATGTGTAAATACAGTTTTGTCACAAAATCTGTACATAGCATTAATTTCTGATTTATCAGAAATTCCAAACAGTAAAATCATACATTTTAAGTCTAAAGAGAAGAAATAAAAGAGGATAAGGATAAATGTAATATTGTATCTTTAATAATTTCCAAAAAAATTGGGGACATCCTATCTTTAAATGAGTTTGAGAATTATTTTCTGGTAATGGAGATGAGCTTTTATTTTTATATTATGTAATTTGAGTTGAAATTATAGCTTTCCATTAATGACTCCTCTATACAGAGGCATTTATATAAATAGTTATGTTTTTCTTTATGGATGACATAAACTGAAAGCTTCATTGTCCAATGCGCTCCTATTTTTCTAAGGAATAAATGTCTGATGCCTTTATGATATGCTCCTTTGTTTATCATTTTTTAAAAAAAGTTCACAATTGAGTGTTAAGTGGTGTGTGGCAGTAATGCGTCTGTGGTAGATACAATCATCGACTTTTCTATGAACAACCTCTGTTGGGGAAAAATTCATCAATAAATGAGGTTCTATAATATTGGCCAAATATGGATAGGTACAACCTAATTCTCAGTCTAAGCACTTTAAGCACTTATAAAGAATATACAAAATGAGAGCCATGAACTTAATGAACTGGATGGCACCTTGGAGACCATCTGATTTAATTGTATTTTACAGATGAGGAATTTGAGAGTCAGAGATTTCACTTGGTAATGTTGGCCGACTGGCCCGTTTTAAACTTAAAGCACAGTGAAGTCGCGGTTCTGAGCTCCTGATGTGTCTTTTACAACCTTGACGCTTCTCTTGCAATGCCGACCATGAAGTTCACTGCATCCCTCCTCTTCAGAGCTTTGCTTCGGAACCCATGCAGGAATTGCGTTTGTTTGTGTGAAGAAGCTTTCAAGTGTGCCAGTAAATGGTCCAGTGAAACCACTATTTTGGAAAACTTACCTGCTTGGCTTTCCCAGGGCGGCTTCCAAGTGCTCAGGTGATGATATAAGTGACAAAGTTCTTTGCATCAGTTTGGTACGAGGCAGCTGTGGCCCATGTGTGCATGGAATGATCTTGGGGGCTCACTGGTCTGAGGAGCATATGCACTGGCTCCTCCAGGATGGCCCTGATATCTTTTAAAATCATAAAATCCGTTCTAAAGACTTTTGATATATGGATTCACAAACCCACGGCAATTGTTAGTTTCTGCGAAGGAAATTATTGGTTCAAAATTAATGCCATACGTTTGTCGGAGCCCTTTGCAGGGCTGTCCCTTCTGTGCCAAGTCCCTCTTCTCTGCCATGCCTCAGGTTGTTAGAGCATAAGGTTATCAGGGCTCCGAGTGATGGATGTGTAATTTAGGAGGTCACCGCTTTGTGTTATCTTGTGTTTTGTTTAAGAGTCTATTAAATTGCAGCAATTTTTCCTCATTCTCCTAAAAGGCATACTCCGCAGAGTAAATGTGAATTCCTGAATTTTAAGAGTTTTTAAACCTGGATTCTCTGCGACTTTCTTTAAATAGAGCCGTTTTTATAGGTTTCAAAGAAAAAGGATTTCTTAAAACGCAGTTCACATTGCATTTAAAATAAAGACAGTTCTCAAGTTTTTCATCTCTGCATAATTCTACTAAATTAGAGCAGTTGCAGGTAGTGAATCTTTGTGCTCACTGAGAGCACAGCTGGTTCGCAAGACAGATGATAAAAATCTGATTGGAATTCCTAGAACGTATTTCATAGCTGGGTTGGCATTTGAATGATAGAGTAAAACTCAGCTATAAACCCCTTTCATTCTTTGTTTGGATTTAGCTACATAGTACTCTCAAGGAGCTTTACCTAGGTATTCAGCGACTTCCTCTTCCGAGGCATTGGCACAAGACAAACTCAAGTTATTCTGACCCAGGCCATTCCCGGTGACCTTTATAAATGATGTTTTGGGTTTTGTATTTCTAAGGAGCCAAGTCAGCATTTTAAAAGTCCCTGATAGATATAACTCAGTCTGCCAGACAAGACCTGGGGCTACGCTGGACCAGGGTAATTATACGCTTTCTCGACATAGATCTACCCCAGGCCTGACTTGAACTAGTCTCTGGAGGGATGAAGCAGGACAGCGTTTTCCAGTCTGCCTTCACCTTAATGTCAGGCTACTTTTGCAAGCTCCTAATCTCAAACAGCTGTCTTAAAAATGCAACATCATCTCTATGCAATTGCTCAAATGACTGTATAAAGCTTCGTATATGGACAGAGTTATATAAGGGGTATATGATCTGTACCTTTTGTCTCTGAGAAGCCTGTACTCTACTTGAAGGACTAGATTGACATTCATCAGACAAAGGCTGATACAGAACATGGTGTCTTATTGATGGGAGGCATAATAAGTGGTTGGAACACTGAATATGGAGGCATCCTTCAGAAGTTCCAAATTTTTAGAGCAGTCTAATTTTAAATATTCTATCCAGTTTTTGCTAACTAAGAATGTATCTAGGACCTGCTGCGTCTTTTAATTTGCCTCTAGCACTGGGAAGCAACACATATAGAACTAAAATAACAACAACAAAACCCTCTGTTAGTGTGTCCAGATTTTGAGTTAAAGAATTATAGTCACCAGAGCAAGAGTAAATTGGAAAACAGGTTTTTGTATGTCACTGATTTAAAATAGTTGGCCCACTGGGATTTACCAGTGCAAAAGAGACAGACAAACATCCACTATTGGAAAAATTAACTTTAAGCTTATGCCTTTCTGACAAAGGGTTGATAGCATCTTCTTACGCGGAGAATAGCATAATTACAAGGGCTCATTACAAAAATTCAAGGTGTTGCCGAACCAAGGGGCAGTAATGATTGCCCAAGCCAGGACAAGATGGAAATGGAACAGACTGGTGTGAACTCAAGGATAACTCAACATGGATGCATGTTCAAAGTCACACGTAAGAGAGGTCTTGCCAAGCCAAATGGCTTTAGGAGCCTAAAATAGAGCCATAATTAAGCAATAAGACGTGAGAGGGAGCACATTGCTGGGTGATTATAGCATGCCTCAGGAATAAGTCACTAGGCCAAGGGTTCGTATGAGGAGTGGAATAACAACCCTGCACTGTATGGTATCATGCTCCTAGAAGGACTAGGAGGAGGGAATGTATAATAGGAGTTCGAAGAGACATTCTGTAAGCTGTTGCTTTAGTCGCTGCGTAATTCTGCCTTGTGTCACGGACCTGTGGCCGTGAGCGGTAGCCAGCATCCTGAAGCTCCGTGTTTACACCAGAGCCTTCTCTTACTTTATCACCCAGTGGAACTGACCATCTTCTCGTTTTCTTAGCCAGACCCATTTGCGTGTCTCAGACACAAACCAACAAAGCCCAGAGCCACAGATATGGCGGTGGAACCCACATTTACTCTGCAGAGTGGCTCATTGAGCTATTTTGGCTCATTTGTCTCACGTTGCATTTCCTTTAGAAACGTCCACTGGACGTGGCTCCTGTGTCGCATGGGTGCAGGGACACCTCCCTCACAGCCCTGCAAATCGAGGCAGCGCCTTATGGCCAGATTCCTCTGTGTTTCTGTAGTTCTTAGCACTTCAGAAGAGAGTTTTCAAAATTCTGACCCAAACTCGGAGGACAAGATTTGCCGTGGTCTTTGACATCTGTCGTGGCACGGGCCGGGGCCATTCGGCGGACAGAATTCAGGACAAACAGTGGCTTTCCTTAGCCCCGCCCCTCGGTCTGGCGAGGGTGCTCTCACACTCTCTCTCAAAATCTGCCCGTCAGAATTCCTGTGTTGAACGCTCATCCCAGATGTGAGGGCGTCAGGAAGTGGGCGGGCCTTTGGGAAGTGGTTGGGTCCCCAGGGTGGAGCCCCATCAATGAGATCGGTGCTCTAGTGAGAGGCCCTGGAAAGCCCCTGCCCCTTCCCTCATGAGGATGGAGAAAGAAGGTGGTTGTCTGTGAGCCAGGAAACTGGTCCTCACCAGACACTGAATCTGCCAGCACCTTGCTCTGGGCCTTCGCAGCCTGCAGACTGTGGGAAGTGCGTCTCTGTTGCTTATAAGTCACCCGGCCTACAGTATTCTGTTACAGCTGCCCGAACAGACGGAGACCGCAGTTCGTTTTGGGGAAACTAAGTCAGCAGGTTACTTTCCCCAAGCTTGTCTACATTTTACCGTAGTGGAACTTTTCCAGGTGATGTGTTTTAACTAGCGCGTGGAAATCTCGACCCCCAGCGAAAGGAATTGCAAGCATCAGAGCGCAGGCGTGAGGCCCTGAGCTCACGCCCGACTGCGCGAGCCGAGATATGAGCCTCTGAAGCCATGCCGTACTCTCCATTTGCAAAAGATGGCCCCAGCCTGTCTTCCCCCAGCTTCCTGTGGCTAATGAGACGTGTCCTTAGGGAAGGAAACGGAGTCTGCCATTCTAGCCATATGTACCACTCACTTACGGCTGCATGATAGACCACTCTGTAACTTAGTGTCTTCAGTCAGACACCACTTTCGTTTGCTTGTGATCCTGCGGGTCAGTAACTTCCTGCAGGCTCAGCTGGGAGTTCTGATCCTGCTGGGGTTGGTGGGTTTCCTGGGCTGGAGGCTCTTTGAGCCCCACTCACGTTCTGCGGTTGGTGATGCCTGTCACCTGGGCCTTCTTCTCCATTTAGTCTCTTATCCTTCAGAGGGCCAGCTCGGATTTCTGTTCATGGGGTCCCAGGGTTCTGAGATGGCAAGAGTGAAAGCTGCAAGCCTTCCTGAGACCCAGCTCCGCCGTCACACCTCACGTCGGTCGCATCCCGCTGATCAAAGCACGTCATAAGGCCAGCCCACAGTCACGTGGTGGCGAGGTGGACTCTACATCTTGATGGGAGGAGAGGGACAGTCACGTTGCAAAGGGACATTTACGTTGCAAAGGGACATTTATGTAGGAATGAGAGGAACTGTTGTGCCAAGTTTGCAAACAATTTACTACATCAGCGTCCCCTTGCTACAGTTATTCACATTCATGCCAAGAGCAGAGTTCACTCACCCCCTCCCCTCCAAAATCTCATCACACTCAATTCAGCATTCCTTGGACCAGACAGATTGTAGGAGCCCCCCAGTCTGGCTCCCCCCTGACTACTTCTGTACCTCTCTCAGGGCCACCAAAAAAATTAGGCTCACCTCCCTTCCCCCCTGGGACCACAGAAAACCCTCCAAAGCCGCGCACACCATTCCACTCTAGTTGAGCCGGGCAGCTTCTGCGGCACGGTGCTGGGCGGAGGGCGTCTCTCTGAGGTCGGCCATCTTTTGGATTCTAACCTGGAGCTAAGGCACAGTTCTTGTTCTCAGAACATGGAGGATCCACACTCAAGCCAGCTGAGGGGGTGGGAGTGGGGTGCAGGCCCCCCTCGGGGACTCAGCAGCATCTGACCCTTTTGCTTCGCCTTAGAATCCTCTCTTGTCTTCCAGCCAGGGGAATTTTTATTTTACGTGGGCAGGAAAAAAATTGGCTCAGATTGATCAAATATTCTTCCAAATCTTTTTCTTCTGAAGCCCAAAGCTCAGCTTTTTAAACCCAAAAGCCAAGAATTTGTCTCTTTTGTTCTGTGGTTCTGCTGTGACAACCCTCCCTGGAGGCGAGGAATGACTCATGGTCTCGCTGCCCAGATGGGGAGGGTCAAGGGTAAAAGGAAGTCACGGGGAAAAACACATTTGTTAATACATCAAAATATTATCCTGCTCTACTAGGGTTTCTTTTTCTTTTTTTTTTTTTTCTTTCTTATTCTTTGTTAAATGGAGACCAACCCGTCTTCATCCTTTCTTATAAAGCCTTCTGCGTTAATAGGGTTCCTTGGAATGTAAGTAATAGAAATCAACTCATTCTTGCCCACCCTCTCCCTGAAAATGAAATGCAGGTGCTGGGAGAAGGAGTGGGAAGAACAGGAGACTGAGACAGATATGTCATCGTGCCTTATGAGGTCACCCAAGACCTGAATTTTCATGCCTTCTCTGGTTTCTGCCCTTCCCTGCATGTTGGCTTTGTTCACTAGATGGCTTTCTCTGGCTTCTCTGTAGATAGGGCCTAAATTTGAAATCCTCCTGCTACCTGCTGAGACTGAAATCTCTTGCTCAGATATCTGGAAGGGATTCTGATTGAGTCAGGGTGATCAAGGACAAGGTAACTGTGACTGAGGGCGTGCCCATAGGGAGGGACAGAATCACATTCCACAAAAAGGCCACTAAGTGCCACAACAGTAGAGGGAAGGAAAATTCTTGAAAAACTAGAGGTTAGGCAGAAAAACCCCAGATGTCTAATTTACTCTTCCCTGGATGGAAGTGATTTTGCCTATATTAAACCGTCTGGGCAGCTTATCTGTACCGATCGCGTCATCCTGATCATACTGCTTATTCTATAGTCATCCATGGCGATGTCTCTTCTAGTGGACCACCAGCATCGGGTGGGCAGGAACTTAGTTTCCCTCTGCGCGAAGGTAGACACAGTGTGCTGTACATAATAGGCATTCAGAAGTATCCACCGAAGGATCAGATGAATCAATGAACGGGAACAGAGGAGGTAGCTGAGTCAGTAAGCCCGAACAAACAATGGATAGATACTATAGAGGGAGAATCCCAGGGCATTGTATGGTAGGTGTAATGTTGAAAAAATATCTAGATACCTTCTATTATGTGCTACGATTTTCTTCAGGCAGGGAAAGGGTTAAGCAGTTTTGCACTGTGTCATGGACTTCTGACATGATATAAAACACTACAATTTTGGCTTTTCCATTTTAGCTGACATGGTTTAAGTTGATGAATATTTTGATTTGTGCCAGTCTTGGGCAGTTTTAAATGCTATCCCTCCAGGAGTCAAGAAGTCCAGTCATAATCATAACAATATGCTTGTCAGTCAAAGGCACCGGAAGATTGTTTAGGTGCAAAGAAAGCATTTTCCCCTGAAAGGAAACAGGGCAATTGAAATCACCTACTTTTCAAGGCATTGAAGTCAAAACTGTTACCAGCTTCATGGTGTGAAAATCCAGGTCTCAGCGCTCTCTTGGTCAGACTCTGCAATGTCCGGGGGCTATCCAGCCAAAAAAACGAGTTACAGTCTAAAGTCCAGAAGAAATTAGACTGAAGGGAAAAGCACAAGCCCTCAATGCTGATTTCCCCATCATTATGTGCAGGTCACCATTTCAGCAAGGAACGCATAATGAATTCCCTTCCATCTCCACAGTCCAAGCACCTTGGGTAGATTTTGCCGAGCCAACTAAATCAGAGAATTCATGCAATTACACAAGATCTGGGCAGAGGCAAGTGATTTTATTTTACTTTTTTTTTTTCTGAACAGACTGAACAAATAATATTTGATAGAATTGACCTAAAGGTTATACACCATAGGAACTGCTTGCATTACAGCAGGCAAAATTTAAAAATTCACATAGCTCTGGGTTCATTAGCAAAAGGGAAAAAGCCAAAAACCAGTGTGGGAGAGAGGAAAGAAAAAAGGAACAGCCCGGAGAAATGAATTTCAAAATTGGAGGCAGCCCAGAATTATTCCAGCCTTTGGATATGTCGGTGTCAGGACCTTCTTTTTTCAATGTTAGTGTGATCTTAACAATTCCAGCTGCTCAACAAATTTGCTCAGCAACTTCTCCCCACCAGAGGAAAATTAAAAAACAAATCTGGTATGCCCCCCCCCCACTTCTACTTTTATTGCATCAATAGCAGCTTTTACATGGAAGTGAACTGGTTAAATAAAAAGTTACTATAATAGAAGGAACACCTTTCACCCCCAAAGAATTCCATATACCCCATGCTGATATCAAAAGAGTCTCCTCATGGGAAAAAGCAATGTGGAAAGCAAACGGAGCAAAAATCTGGTGTTCAGAGTCCACTGGGAGCTTCAGACAAATATGAAACAATGACTTCATGTAGCAGATAAATTTCTCACATTCTTCAACCAGTTTTATTGGCTGAATACTCACGTATCCAGTTGTATGAACACCAAGCCCGCCCAAAGAAGAATCGGAGTGGATATTAAAAAAACCCATCCAGGGTGGAACTCGAAATCACATGCTCACCGTTCTGTCCCACCATTTACCAGTGTGTCTATTAGCCGAGTCATCCAAACCCGTGGTTATCATTATCCTCTATTTCCCTGATAAGGAAAAGATAACTTTGAAGAGGCAAAGAAGCTCTTAGCAATAGCAGAGCAGGAGAACATTTACTGTCATCACATCCAAGGTCCAGCCTTGCACGTCATCTTCTGTCCCAGGCTGCACTACCAACCCTGGTTTCTAAGGCACATCGCAGTGTGTCCCAGACCTCTCTCTTTGGCTCTGTGTCCGAATTCCCTCCTGAGAATCTTCCTTTTCCCTTGAGCCATTCCTACTCGTTGTCCCTCATCGGGCCATGCACGCATGTGCCTCTGCAGCCTCACGTGTCCTGCTTCCCCTCCTTCTGTGGTCTGAACTCGGGCTTCCTATCCTTCGGACTGGATGCCTCCATGGAACTCTCATGGGCTGCTCCAGCCTTTGCTTAGGTCTGTCATCTGGATCCCTCTCAGCTGGCACTTCGCCTGGTCGGCCTCACCCTGTAATATCACTTATGATTTCATTAGTCCCTGCGGCCGTGCAGAATAGCAGAAAGTAGAAAGGCTTTGGAATCAGATAGACTTGCTTGGAGATCCAGGCCCTTTCCCTAATGAACTGTGATCATTTAACCTCTCTGTAGTTTCATTTTCCTCGTGTGTGAATTGGGAATCATAATACCTAGCTTACAGAGTTCTTGAGAGCGTCAAATAAAGTTGTATATACCAGGTACCTAGTCCCTTACGCCACAGAGTAAGTCAGAGCTTTGTCTCATTAGTTTCCTGCATTGTCTCTGGCACCCAGAAGGGTTTCTAGCACAGGGGATGCTCAGTGAACGCTTATTAAATGAATTAAATGAATATTCGGTACAGAGCAAACATTGATTCTCTTCTATTTTTCTGTCTCCACTAGCCTGTAATTTCCGCAGGACGGTGTTTATTGCATACATTTCTTGGCGTACTTGCTGGGAGGAGCTTTGATGAGTGTTTTCTCACAAGCCCGTGGTCTCCCTATTTACTAAATGACTCTCGGTGGCAAGTAACAAGCCATTCGTCATGGAAGGCAGCCCACCTGTCTGGGAACTTCAGCGCTACTTCCCACTGAAGGAAGCAGTAGCAGAGTAAAAATAATAATCATCTTAGAAAAATACAAGGGAACTAGGAAAAGGCATTTGACAAATATGTATCATGTATTACATTTTCCATACGTCCAGCATGCTGAGAAATACACCATAAAACTCAAAAATAAAGTACAAACTATCAATGATGAAGGTATTGAAGATGGAAAGAAGGAAGAGAAGGAGAGAGGAGAAATGGAGGAAGGGAGGGAGGGAGGCAGGGAAAGAGGGATGAAAGAGGCAGGGAAAGAGGGGGGAAAGCTGTGAACTACTGCTGTTGCCTCGAGGCTGTGTTTTGTTTGTTCCCAGCCTCTTGCAGTCAGTCGTTCGCGCTCAGGCTGGGAACAGCCTCAGAGGAGCTCTGAAATCCCGAAAGGATCGTGGTATCGCAAGTCCAGAAATTTCATATCAGAGACCATGCCACGCCACCCCACGTCGGTTTCTTCCCTGTGTCTATCAGAACAGGAAACGATCTCAGATCCTAGGCGATCCCTTCGTGACTTTAACCCAGGGACTTCTCCATCATTTTTTTTTTTTTTTAAATCAACGCGGACCGTGATATCATACGCCAGAGAGACAGTTTGGAGCAGTTTGGAAAGGTTTTACCTTGGCATAATGGGAACCACGTGTGCCACGATGGGTTTCTAATGCTCCAATGAGGTGGGCACAAGTCGCTTTGAAGAAAAGGAAGCCATTTCCAACCACATGTCTCCTGATTTATGCCCAAGCCCCAGAAGGTCCAGACAGGTTGGAAAAGATTTGGTAATTGGAGAAGTGACAGGGGGGTGAGAAAGTATACTTTGTAAGAGACTGCAAACTTGACTTTCTTGAAATTCTTGCCTTGGGCAACGCGTGCATTTGAGAGCGTAAATCATGTTAGTAGTTTAAGTCAGATTGAGGGTGAAAGACTACACGGCTCCATGAATTAGGACTGGATTGTTTTGGTAAAAACATTTTCCAAGCTGGCCAAACATAAATCAGCCCTAACAAGGCACCTGTGATTACAAGCAGGTCGAATGCCCCTTACCGTACATCCACCCATTCTTATTTCTCTTCTACTTACATTTTTTTTTTCGACCAAAAAGCAGAAAGCAGGGAGGAGTTTTAGAAACATGTCGCAGGCAGCCCCAAAGGAGGCCCAGAGCCGGGAGGCAGATCCCTGCGTGGGTCTTAGCAAGGAGGCCAGAGCGGGCGGGGTCTGCAGTGGACACAGGAGAGCATCTCGTCAGACAGCAGGGAACCAAGGCCCTGGATTTCAGTGTGATGTCTAAGGCTGGCATCAGCTGTCGCCTGGCAGCTGGCCCTCCACACTTCTGCCTGGGGCCCCCGTGGCGACATGCACGCGCCTCGTCTTTCTCCTGCTCTTGCTCTTGGGCCTGAAGGTCCCCTGGTTTGGGAGACCCTAGCTGTCTGTGTTCAGGTGACTCCTGTTCCTCTGCGGGGAAGCTCCATCGTCGTTTTCTATGTCAATCTTGGGTGTTGACCTTGGGTGTTTCTTCACGATTGTGTCATTCTTTATTGCTCTCGTGAAAAAATGGTCTCACCTTCAAATCACTGCTCTGTTTCCCTTAGCAAATGCCTTGCTTTAAGTCCCTTCGGAAACAGAACAACGACCCTGAAAAAGACACCAGGGTTAGTTTGCCCTTTTGCAAGCCTTGTGAACTAGTCGAGTAGGCTTGAAACGTTTTGTTCGCCACATCCAGCGGTCTTAGGGAAAAGCTGTATGCGCAACTGTTTCCAGTCTTTTCTATTATTAGAATTTGATTAAATTGTCAGGTCTTATGTTCTCTGCCATTTGTAAACATTTTTTTTTTTAAGTAGAATCTTCTTTCTTTTATCGTTTGTCTCCTTGGCATACAAACACTATGCTACTCAACTGGGCAGGCCCCTCAGCTCTTCTAGAACTTAGAAATTATGACCCAGATAATTTAAGATTTAAGGGAAGAAGTTGTTGGTTCTTCCTCCAGTCTTACTTAACTATGGCATCGTCTGCTCTTTCCTGTATTCACTTTTTTCCCCTCAAGTTTAATAATAACTGAAAATTTCTCGACCATAGTTTCAGAGTATCTGGCGACTTTCATTATAAGTAGAGGGCTTAGAATAAGGAACCCAACCCCTAGAATGTATTTTTTCAAGTGTCAAATAACCTACCTCATTTCACCCAGAGCTTTCTGAGAAGAATTTAGCTTTGAGTATATATAGCGCTTGAAAGTCCTGGTCAGGAAGCTTGGCGTCATGGTGTTCCACGGTCATTTCGAAGGGAAAAGGAGTATCTCATCGGTTGGTTAATCGGCTTAGGATGTAAGACAACCAAGAAGAAAGTCAAGCTGATCGTGGTCCATCCCATCAGGCAATGGACCTCACACCTGCTGCACCGCCCTACAGAAACCGAGCAGAGTCACCGCCCTGTGGCTGTCTCTCGTCCAGTGCTGCTAGCATCTGACCTGACTGCATGCTAAACTCGCATTGCGCAACCTTCAACCCTCCCCTCGATCCTCCCGTTTCCCAAAATTTCCGAAGAGGTCTAAATCTTCTAGGAGGGCCTCACAGTTCTCTGGAATGAGCTCTCTCAATCCACCGCGTGCCGCGCAGCACACTCTGCTCCTCCGTCTACTCCCTTGAGGGGTCTTCCTGTGACAGCGCCATCGCGACCGCCAAGGCTGGACTCCTTCGACCCAGCGGGCCCCCGCCGGCCTGCAGAATAGCTGCTCTGAGGAAGCAGACACCTCTCCCCACCTCACCCTTGTAGACACGTATTTTCGCCGCCCTCAGCTGCGAGGACCTTCACGGAGGGCTGTCCGGTGTCCCCAGCGGTGCAGAGGGATCCGTGCTTCACTTGTGCGCCCTTTTTCTAGGATTCGGATGGCAGTCCATGAGAGTGGTTGCGAAGGAGTTTCCTGGGAGGCCTCATGCTGCCTCCTGTCTTAGCTCGGGCTCCTTAGGAAACAGATCTGAGGCAAAGGCTGACCATGGATGCCTTCCTCGGGGGTTCAGACAAAAAGAAGGAGGAAGCGAGGGAGGGAAGGACGAGGAAGCCATACTGCACTGGCCAACACTTGATATTGACAGGAGAGAGACAAAGGTGGTCACACAGCAGTCGTATTCAAGTAGGAACCTGCGCAGGTAGGCTGCATTAAGAAATGATGCTTCAGCACAGTCTGTCGGTGTGAGGAAGAAGAATTTATCTGGCCAGCTCTCACCTATTTCTTTTTCCCATTGGTTGAACTTCTCCTCGGGGGTGGGGTTTCCCAACCCTTCTGTATTGCATTATCCTGGTGGCTGCTGCTTTATTCGCTACCACAGCATGTGCAGTACGTGGTGTGCTGTTTTATCCAACTTTCGGAGTGGTGGGAAGAAACAGAAACTCTAGACATATGAGAGGCGGCTGAGGTGAGCCACCAACCAGGTCCGGCGGGGTTGGTAGGCTGCGACAAAGCCGGGGTGAGGGTCCCGAAAGCGAGAGGCCCCATGGTAATGCTGGGAGATGCTTAGAATGTCAGATTACCCTCAAACCCTCTTCTCACACCCCCATCTTACTCCTTGCCTTGAAATCTGTAATCCAGCACAAGACTTGGTTTATTTTGAGGTTTGTGCTACATAAACACGGTTCATTAAATTTTGACAAAGTGTCCGGTGTGAGTCAGTTATGAGGCCATTGACCATCTCTTTTTAGCAAAACCGAAGGGCTAAAATGAATAGTTTTAATTGAATAAGATTTCTCAGGGACTTGTTACTTACTTTTTACATATCTGACATCTTAAATAATCATCAAGAAGGTGCAATGAAAACTGTTAATAGAAATAACCTAGAAAAATTCCTTTCCATACCTCAGACACCTCAGACTCCTTTAAAGAAAGGCAAAATGAACGCCAACATGTAAATAAACTAAAATAAAAACCAATGCACCCTGAGGGGTGGGATTGTTTAGCTCACACAGTGGAATGAAAAGTAGTTTTGTTTGTTTGGGTCTTTTTAGTTTGTTTTATTGTTGTGGTCTCACGTTCTCCATGGTTAGGGCTCAAGTAATTTTCTTCTTTTCTATCGTGAGTTGCTGGAGGGCTGGTAAAGATTCGGTTTCATTCTGATGTTTGGAGAAAACGATCTTCCTGTTCCATATTCAAAGATAAAAATATCTCTCAGCTAAAGAGGTTGTCGGTGCCAAGACCAGGTTCCTTTTCAGGAATTTCCTTCCTGAACTTGGCGCTTTGACTTCCGAAATAACAAGCGTTTTTCAGCTTTTCTGGCATCAAAATATTGACCGACGGGGTTTGGTTTAATGACATAGCATCTCCTTCTCTGGCCTGCTGAGATGGTTGCATCAAGTGGCTGACACTAAGCAAAGGAGAAGCCAGAAGGAGCCTCTGCGGGCAGGGAGCGTGGAAAGAGGGAGTAAGCAAGCGTGAGGAGCCAGCCCCGACCCCTCGACATGCACACCGAGTTTCAAAACGGGGCCGTCAGGCACCGCATTGAAACGGGGAGGAAAGGTGGATCAGTGGAAACACCCGCGCTTTGATCTTTCTTCAATTTAATTCCCTTTTGGTAAAAATCCTTTCTCCTCCACACCCGTTACAGAAACTAACTTGTTCCCAATCAATACAGGTAAAACGACAGCGATAACAGTAATGCCTTCCAGTGGGAAAACAGTATTGGGAGCTGTGTATACCATCCGCTTTGGGCTTGGTTTTATATTTAAAAAGGAATTTGGCAAAGTAACTAAATGCTTCTGTCTACCTCCCTTTTATCTCATCCAAACCCTGTGCCTCTTAATAAACTGATGTCAGAGGAATTTGGCAGAAAACTGAGGGAGAGACGCTCAATGTCATGGTATAATAGGGCAGAAATAGCGTGTCTGGAGGACGCCTCCCGTATCCGACCCTAATGTATCAACAGTTAATGCTGAGTATGCCTGAGCCAGGGATGGTGTTGAAAAGGGATGAGGTGGTTGTGGGGTGGGCAAGATTCCATCATTTCAGAATGGTTTTTTCCAACAAGAGTGACATCCTTCGGGGGCAGAAAATACAACCCGGACCCAAGACGTCGGCGTGCCCTCTGGAACAAGGCAGTTCACAGCGGAAGAACACTTCCCTCTGTGGGCTGTCCTCCAGGAGAGCCTAATATTTGTCAGATCTTCCTTCTCTTTTGAAACTACCCTTAAACAAGAAAGACGATCTTTTAATAAGAGAGCAGGTGAACTTCCATTTTAAGAAAGCCCGTTGCCTGTCAGGTGTTCTGCTAGATGCTTTACAAATAGTATTTCTCTAGTCTGCATGATACCTTCGCCTGGTTCTTTGAGGGTCCCCAGTGCGGGAATGAGGAAAGTTTGGGAGAAGCAGCATGGAGGTGAAGGACCTTGTCTAAGGTCACACGCCTGGTAACGAAGAAACTACAATGAAACCGTTTGCTTTGCAGTGGGTGCTGTGGTGCCGCTGCCCAGGTGACAGCTTCAGGGCCGAGGTGCCTCTGCCCCCGGCTGTGGGAGGTGTGGGCTCCCTGGTGATGCTCTCTCCAGGAGGTGACCGAGGCTAAACAGAGTGACCTTGCTGGAGGTGCTGCCCTCTTCCTGGGAGGCAGCCTGCAACCAAAGGCGGATTGTTGTGGGGGATACAACAGACTACCCCTCTCCTCCCAGCCTCAACTGAGAAGGACCGGGGGCCAGAATTCCCCCATGGGATCGGCCGAGCCCTTTGTCAGAACCGCATCACAGCCAGTCCCTCTCTGCCAGTCCTGGCTGTCTTGAGCCCCATGCAGTTGGCCTTAAACGTCCTGCCCAATCTCAGAGTCTGTTTCCTGGGAAACCTGACTTACAATAGCCTTCTGGAATGCACGTTAAAATGAAAAACAAAAACAAAAGCAATCGAAATTCCCGGGCACAGGAAAAACAAAAAAGCAAACAAAAACCTGCTTCATCGCTTCCATGCAGTGACTCTAGTGTGTATACTGCATAGGAATATCCAGAACTGACACTCTTGTTCCAGCTGGAATTTCACGAAGCACAACATTTTACTCTTTTTAGAACCAAAATGAATATTAAGAAGTCTTTCTCTCGCATCCCACCCCATCCACCTTCATATTACAATTTTAAAAATAAATGAGGCTTTAAAAAGCAAGTGACTTGGCTGTGGTCACCCAGCTATTTGGTCAATTAGAATCCAATGCTGAATCCCAGACTTCATTCTATAAAACACAGCCAAGGTCATATTAAACATTTTAAATTTGATTAGATTAAGATGTTTTTTATGACACCTATTATATGCAAGAGTACTTAACTCAGAAATGATAGATTTTCTCTTCCCAATTTAGGGTTACTATACACAACTATTGTCTTTAAAAATATAAAGTGACCATGAATATCATGAAAGCAGACATTACTTATCCTCTGCATTAACTAAGTAGTGTCGTTTATACATTCGCTTTGAAACCGTTCTAATTTGCAAAGCTTTTAAACAACGCATTTTCCCTCTCTGCCATCCTCTGCTAATTTTAACTTAAATGTCACCATATTACATGATAAATTGTTTATTTTCCTTAAAAGGACAATTTCAAGCGTGCCTCCCAGAGCTCCGGGAGTTCTTTTTTCCCCTTCAATTAGCTTAGTTTACAAATGGGGATCTTGGAAACAAATGAGATTCAGCTACAGAAGAGAACACTTCCCCTGCCAGGATTGTGACCCACACATGCACGTGTGTGTGTGTGTGTGTGTATGCGGGCGCACACACACACACACACACACACGCACGCACGCACTCCATCCTCCCACCGGAGGTCAAAGGCGCCTGGCCTTTGGTGTCGTGGGGTGTACTGCCGTCGCTGGCTTGCTAGGAAGGAGAAAGGAGTTTCCAAGCTGTAACATGCTAGACGTGTTGAGCGTGCGTGGTTATGTAACACCATATTTTTTAATACAACTGACAGTCTGTCTTGAGATTTAAGTGTTTTTTGACAGTTTTTATGCACCTGTTAATTCAAAGCTCTTAACATATGCCAGTTAAAAAAAGCCAGGCACTAAAACATCTTGCTTTAGACCCTAAATATGGCTCAGCTGCAGTCCCAGGCGGGCGGGCGGGAGCAGGCAGGCCAACTGATGTGAACGGTTCCTTCCTTCAAGATGGAAGTCAGCGGAGCCTCCTCTCTGTGACCGGGACAGAGGTCTAGGTGTTGGTAGGGAACGCCACTCGATGTCCCAGGGAACAGTTCTCAGAGCCGACTCAGCTTACTCTGGGTGATGTGTGCAGACGGGCAGCTCGGATCTGGACGGACCAAGTCATGGACGCACGGGGCGGTCCGTGAGCATCCTTAGACCTGGATTCCGTTCAGCGTAGCTCTCCACCTGTCGTGTGCCTCCCCTCCATGCCCACTTCCCCCACCCAACAAAGCTGAGGACAGATGCCTGAGTGTCTCCAGTGTTGTCACCATGGTTTTCAAGGGATAAGGCCATCCTGTCCCCTGTAACCCCAAGAGCAATTTTTTCTGGTACCAATGAAGGAATAATCCTCATCGACCTTAGACGAGGATGATTAAGGAAGAGTCACTTTAGCACTAGCTGCATGCCAAGGAACGAACCATCTCTCTGAGCTCACAAAGTACCTTGTATGCAAAGCGCTAAAACAGCATAGGGTGGAAGATAAATAAGCCTTAGCTTTTACTGCTCTCTGAGGCTGTATGGGCAAGGTGCAGCTTGAATGCAGTTTAAACACCTGCTGCTTTCCACTCTTGAGGGCACAGAACAGTGTTTCCAACAGAACCGTAATGCAAGCTGCAAATGTATGTCTGTGCCTATGTAATTTAAGATTTTCTAGCAGCCACATTAAAAAAAGATCAAAATAATTTCAATAATGTATTTAACTCATATCCAAAACATCATCATTTCAATGTATAACCAACTAACAAGGGATTTTATATATATTTTTTTGTATGAAGACTGAAATTGGGTGTATATTTTGCACTGAGAGCATATCTTAATTTGAAGTAGCCACATCTCACATTAATAGCCACATGTAGCAAGTGCAGTTCTAAAATACTAGCCATGAAAATATCCCAACGAATGGAAAATAAATTAATGTCCCTGGGGAATAGTAATAGGACCGGAGAACAGCCAGGACCTGTAAAGAATATAGCAGCTTCTTTGATACCGGGTGTTACACATATTTCTTTTCATTGTTGAAATGTCCCTCGCAGCTTCACAGCAATGCTCATTAGGTCACAGTGAAGAAATGTAGAAAAAGGAACTCTCAGAAAGTGGGATGAGTACCTAGTTGGACAAGCGAATTCTGTCAGCCGAGTGTTGAGCAGAATCTAAGTGATCGTTGGCAGTGACGCCGTGGTGAAGTTCTGTGTTCTGTGGTCTGACAGTGTGTGGCGGCATGCACAGCGGCTGAGAGGCTGAGGCCCTCAGCCAGACAGAACTGGGTTTGAATCTCGTTTCCACCATTTGTGTGGTAGAAAACATTTTCACTATGTCGAGCTTCAATTCCTTCATTTGTAAAATAGGAATAACTACTTCATAAAATGTTGATGTGGAATAAATGAAATAATCTATCTACAGACCTCACCATAGTGTTCACAAAATATTAGGCTTATGATTATTATAGCATAAGAAAAACTGTCCGTGACTATTTGGCACTAAAGCAGGTTACAGAGCATATTCGGTAGTTGAGACGTTGTTCATCACACCTCCTTTAACTTCAGCTACGCTAATCTATCCGTGTAGAAAGGTCATCAGTTATTAAAGAGAGGTGACAACTGGACTTTAGGATGACTTGCAACAAGATGGTTCACTTCAAAAATTGTTGTTTAGTTTTATTTGTAGGGAAAAAGAACTAACTTTCATCGACTGTTGAGGAATTTTTTCCTGGGTTTTTGTTGTCGTTTGTTAGTTTCTTTAACATACCAGGAACTTTCTCCATCTTATCTTAATAATCCCTTGAGGCAGTGCTCATTTTAGGGGTGAGGACACAGAAGATCAGGAGGTCAAAAGTCACACAGTTAGCATGTAGCATAGTTATTATGTGAATCCAGACCCATCCAACCTTAAGCTCATGCTATTCCTCCTCCCCCGTAATGGCCAGATTTGACTTTCACTTATCCAGAACTTTCAATAAATAGCAGAGACGGATCTAAATAGTCTTTTTATCAATACTAAAATGCCAACATTCTGGCTCCGTAAGTGACTGTGGTTAAAACACACGTCCCCCAGCAGACCCCGTTTACCCCAGAAAGGGGACCTGTGGGTCGTCACTGTCATTCACATCAGACTTCTCACTGCACTGCTGAAAGGGTCATAACCCTTTAAGAAGCTCATTTCTGATGTAAAAAATACTGGAAATGGGGACACATAAGATAGACCATGCATTATTTCAGGAGACTTCTCTCAGAGGCACAGGAACTTGGATGTCACAGATGTCTTCAGATGATCCCACCCACCCACCCAGCTCCCAGAGGTGGGGGCCACCTACCCACTTCTCCAGAGTGACTTTCCAGGTGTGTCTGTTCCTCCACGACTTGGTTAAAGCTGGTGGTGGGGGTGGGGAGGGACCAGAGAAGCACAGAAAATAGATGCTCGAAGGCTTTTCTTCTGGACAGTCATGTACAGCCGGCCACTGCCAGTGCCTTTAGAGAACATCTGTCATGGAAGAAAACAAAAGCCCTTGGCAGCTGTTCTGAGGGGCTTTGCTTCCTCAAGTCTCGTCTTGCAGAGAGAGGTCCAAATAAGAATGCCCACACTGTCGCCCTGGCACTCAGAGGAGAGAGGAACTACCCGGTTCAAACTGCATTTGTATTTCTTATCGAAAAGGTATTCGGTTTAGTTTAAACAAACTTCCATGTTGCCCTCAGGCTTTCTCATTCTCCGAAGAAACTGGTTTTACAAATTATATATCACAACCCCTCACGGTTGAAGGGGAGAGGGAGAGTCACATCACGATGGTACATTTTCCCCATGGATGTCGCCACCTCACACAGTTCCATGGATTAATGGCGTGTGGTAAGCTTCCGTTTATAAGCAGGAAAGTGCTGCTGAGGCCATGAGGACAGCATTGAAAATTCCTAATCATAGACAAGCATTTCAGACGTTCATTACCACACAAGCCATCAGTGGATTAGATCTAATAAACCAAGTACTTGCAGACCTCAGCCCTGAGGCTGCTTAGACTGTTCAGAGAAACGCGGAAGGAAAACTGGCTGGAGGTGCAGCCTGCTTTTGAACGGAGCCAGCGGGCCTCCGTTTCCTCATGAGAGGATGTCAGAAGACCAGCCGAGAAGCAGGAGACCCACACATTCGGGCTTTAGCACTCAATTTGGTTAGAAACAGTAGGACGTGATCTAGTAATTTAGCACAAGAAGATGTATTTTTTAATCGCATTGAGTTAGAGGAGGTAGTTTTTAAGGAGGGTGGGGGGGGGCGGGTCTCCACTATGCTAAAAGAAGGAAAAAAACCTCATCTTTTTCAGTAAAAAGAAAGTGCAAATATTCTTCCAGAAATAAAAACGAAAACTTCTCTCTCTCTCTCTCTCTCTCTCTCTCTCTCTCTCTCTCTCTCTCTCTCTCTCTCTCTCCCCTGAGATAGATGCCAAGTACTGCTCTGAAACCATGTGAATTTTTCTCTCGTGCATTTGTCAGCCTGACTCCAAACCATTTTATTCTTTCCTCATTTCTCGTCTTTGTTCAGTCTGCTTTGAGTTATTTGCTTCTTGGCATAGCTTCCATTGGGGCGGAGAGTGCCTGTTCTTTCCCCCCCCCCCCCCGCCCTTCTTTTTCTTCCCGTCCTTTTAAAACTTCTTTTTTCGCGTTCTTTCTTCTGGGCCCTGCAGTGACGCCAGAGCCCCCAGCAGCGGTACCACCAGTACCACCACCGGAGCCCACCCTGCTCACCTCCATCGGGCGTCACGCCACGTGGAAAGAGCAGGCTGGGGGCGTGGCACGCAGGCGCGTTCGTTAATGCAAAGGGGTTCTGCCCGGGCCCCTCTCCCTGGGGGAGTCTGCAGAGCCCCCAAACCTCCCCTTCCGGGCAGACTTGCTCCACGCCGCCATTTTTTTGTGGGGGACTTCCTTCAAAAGGATCCTCCGAGTCGCTCTTAAGAACAAGGGTTTTGAGCCCCGAATTGTGGAGGTTACTATATTCATTTATTTACAGAAATCCATTGCCTTTTATTGGGCTCCTTTTTAAACTGGCTTTGTCACAATATGTTTCAAATTGTGGGAAAATAAAAAATAGAATCACACTATCCATATAGCTACATATAGACCTGAAAAGAAGATGGTTGTTTTTATCTAAATTTAAGCAAACAGATTTTGTTTGGATGTGGGGTAAGTTTTAAGGAGCATCATGAATACGCGGGATGTAGAGTGAAAAGCACCTTCAGTCCACATCCTTTTCCCCATTCTTTTTGTTTGGGGAGCTGGAGTGGATTTAGCTGGCATTGTTTCCACCAATGTGTAATTAGACTTTGAAAAAAATACTTAACATGAGAACACGTTGATAAGTGTGCTTCAGATCAGGAATGTACAAAAAAAGAAAAAAAGCAAAGTCAGTCTCTAACAAATTGAGAGTTTCTTAAACTTGAATTAGCCCTGCAATCTAATGAGACAGTAGAAATTGAACTATTTGTTGCTGTCTAGAGTCTGTCCAAGTTCATGGGCATTTTACTTCTTTGAAAGACTTTCCTGTGACGCATGAAGCCCATTTTGTCTTCAGGTAGAACTTGAAATAAGTTTTTTCCCTCTCTGTCAGGATTTTTTTCCCCCAAAGAAAGATAGAAACACAGAGCGATTTGTTGATGATTTGCATAGGATTTATGAACAAAATTGAAATCTCCATTGTACAGAGTTTGAAAAACAGTCATGCTAGCTTCAGGAAACAGAAGTAAAGGAATTAACACTCAAGTGCAAAGGCTGATGTGGGAGAAAATTGTTCGAAGCCTAGGATGAGAGTTGTGAACTGGAATGACTGGGCTTGGCTACCTGCAAGGAAAACGTTCAAACCTCCCGCTCCTGAGGTATGCGGCCTGGAGAGTGTCAATCACTTCTGCAGCGTTCAGCTGAGTACTGAAATACTCTGTGTCAGAGACCCTCAGCAGAGAGGGAACAGAGACTGTGGCCACGTCTGCATGTCGCCAAACACTTGAGTCAAACTGAAACCATTAGGCTGGGGCCTCGATGATTTTCAGACACTCAGATCTTTGGCATCATAAAGGGAAACAATTCAGATTTTTCAGTCTTTATTTTGATATTTGTCATTATGTAGCTATAGCCAATGGCTAGATAAATGTATGTATTCCCTACCAAAAAAAATGTTTAAAAGTTACATATTCAATAGGCAATTCAAGAGAAGTAAATTATAGAGAAGGTACACAAAATAAGCAGCTAAATCATGGTGCCACGATCACCTATGCGTCCTTATTATGCACAACACGTAAACACACACACACACATGCAGACACATCCTCAAGCAACAACTTTTAAAAAATCTGGTTAAGCCAGATTTCCTATCTTAGTTTTTTCACGTGATGTTATCTCAATTTTAACTTGTCCATAAGCCAGACAACTCCTACGAGAATAAAACCTTGCAGAAGTACATGACTTCTCTTTGTAAATCTGCAAACCATTTTTCCTTCTATTACTTGAAATATTATCACTGTGGTTTCATTTACGTGCAGAGTATATTTTCAAGGCACTGGCTCAAGTTCTGAATGCTCTGAGCCTCTCTGTTTTTCTAGTGATCATATGGTTGCCAAAATACAAGATAATTTATGTGCAAAATAAATTCCAACCTTAGTTTCAAAAATATACTTAACATTGTTTCAACATAAATGAAAAATTTATCCAAAGAACATATGATTAATAATCTTAAATTAATGGATCCCAAATCAAAATGATGAGAATATTTTGTTTTGGTAGCATAATATATTTGCCAACAGACTTACCTTAATGTATATTAATTAGGAGATGGAGAAATGAGGGAATGCATTTAAAGTAAAGATCACTTTACAGTTAACATTTAAAATGGATTTTTAATGATTTCTAAAATATTTTCTAAAATCAATGGAAAGGAAAATGTTTAAACTATTTGATAAAAGCTTCTTTCAAGAGGCGCATAGTATACTACTGACCTTTTCCCCAAGCTTGGCGTTCTCCAGAAATTCTCCTGGCTATAAGGCATATTCATAAACCCCAATCCAATAGAGACATACTTGTCACACCTAATTTTGCTATCTTCTTAGTTGTTCATTTTATAGCAATAATTCCCTCTCCTACTTCCTTAATTTTTAAATGCAACTGCCTCTAGGTGATGTGTATATGATATGGCATTCATTTCCAAGATATTAAATGTCATAACTGAGGTCATTTTAAAATTAGAAAGAACTGGTGCTTTCAAGACAATGCACTTGAATTATCTGTGCAGACGTACGTGCGCTTGAATAAGGTTGGAATGGTATAAGACTGTAAAGTTGTAAATTACCGTGTTTGAGAAAATACTTTAAATGGGCAGTGAGAAACCATATAATTAAATAAGAATTTAAAAAGGCTTTGAACATGTCCAGAGTAGTGTAAATGGATTCTCAGACATAGATTTCATGTTTTCATTTTAATAGCAATAAAGTATGTTGTTTATATACATTCACTTTAAAACTCCACTTAAAAAGCATGGCATATATAGCGTTTCAGGCACATGTTTACCATAGACCCAAAGAAAGATTTTAATGAGCCATGGCTGGAAATCCATCAAGGTCTGCATGTCAACACTGGTTCCATTATAGAAAATATTTTCTTTTCTCTATTTCATTTCTAAAAATATGAAATGTTTGGGAGACTGGAGGATAAGAGGGAAGAGGTGCTTTGAGTGAGTACACACAGATTTTTAAGGCAGGTCCTCTCTTTTTCTTCCTTCTGAAAACAAGAATAAGTAGATTTGTGCAGAGGTGAAACTCTACAGAAATTGAGATGTAGGGGTGCTACGGTCGCCACAGTGATGATGCGGAGGAGATGCTCTGAGCATCTCCGTTGCTTAGGGATGTTTAGAATGTCCTCAGCATGTTTGCCAGCTGGCATACTTTTGAGTACCATTACTTGTCTATTTTTCAAAACGTCAAAATGTAGAGCTCTGTAATTTTGAACAAAGAAATCTAAAGTAGTTGCGAACCAAGTATTATTATAGAAAACAAACACACATTTAAAAAAAAAAAGGAAGAGAGGAGATAGAAGATGAAAAGAGAAAGGAAACAGAGGGACAAATAACTTTGGAGGAGAGCAGAGGACAAAGTTAAAATTAGAATGGGAAGGATCTGATAAAAGAACCAAACACAACTTAAAAATATGGAAGCAGAGTAAACATCACAAATACGCCCTTAACAAACCCCGGTTCTGCAGGCTTAGCTGCTGCCACACGAAAGTTATTTTTCACGAAAATTGGTTACAGGAGTTACCGCGCCTTCGGATGGGGGCGCGTAGGAATAAAGCAGTGCGTGGACCGGAGGGCGCTGCACAGAGCCGCGCTCCCTGCTGCTTCCGCCCCTGCCCGGTCCTCCTGTGCCCGACCATATGGAACCCATCTCATCCAAGGTCATAGCTGCGAAGAGGGGCTCGGGGAAACCAGGGCTGCTGCTAGCTGTTTTAACGGCATGCCACAGGAAAGTTTTATTTCCAATTGATTGGTTACAAATCAGATAAATATCGCTTCTAATGAAAGCAGCTTTGAACTGCTGGAAATGTTATCTGTAGGAGTCTGGGGTTTATCAAAAGTCAAATGCAGCCTTAATCACATCAACATGCTAATTACAGGCCAACAATAAAAGCTTTAAGAAATGATTGTGCAGGTTTTATTACTATTGACAGTCACCAAGGTATATTTATTTCGGAAGGTAATTGTCAGAAGACTTTCTCCAGAAAGACTTGTTTGTGTAATTAAGTGTGTGTGATGCAAGCTTATCTGCTGATCGGCTCCTGCTAGTTATGTAGCCCCCACAATGCCTCAGAACACAGAAGCAATTTAAAAAAGGAAGGTGCAGGAAGATAGTTTTTCGGTAGTTCATTTATGAGGGGTAAAAAAATAAAGACCTAATATGCTCTGAAAAAAAAAAAAAACCAAATGTACTAGAGTGAGAAATGTGATCAGTTACTAAAAAAAATGAATAAAACAACACGGCAAGTAGAAAAGTCTTCATGATCAGTGAAGTAAGAATAGAAAAAAAAATAGAATGGAGTGTGTTCATTTTTATTTAGACTAGAAGTTGGCGGGGGGGGGGATTTTCTCTTTGTATACAAAATATTATTCAATGGAATGGGGTACTCCAACCTAAAAATAGATGTGATGAGAATGAGACAAAACAGAAAATAAGAAAAAATGGCTATGTAGAAACAGTACCACTGGTTTTATTGTTTTATTGTGAGTTTATTACATAACTCCCCTAAATGCCTAAAAGCAAGAGTCTAAAAGTTTGATAACACCATTTCAAATCTACAGAGCCTCACATACTTTTCCAACTAAATAAACAACAAAGGCAAAATTTACAGTTGCCCCCTCAGCATTTTTTTTTGCAGGCTAGGACCCCTGAAACATACTTATGCTTTTTAATTTCCATCTTATTTTTAATGACAAAGTGACCGCATTGTGACTGGTCTAGAGAGGAAAAAATAAACTTTTCAAACTATAAACTATTTTTGTGCCATAAAGAATCATTCAACTCTACAAGGGAAAAACCCTAATTGAAAAAATATCATTATTATATTGAAAGGTGTTGGACTGGATTTAATTCTTTCCATTCCCAAATGCTGGCCTCCGTTCAGTTTCCATATCATTCAAAGCAATTAAAAACATGGCAAATCCTTGATCAATTTTTTACCCTTAAACAGGGTCAGTTCTGAAGTTGTTGTCACATTTTAATGGGTTCAGAGTCAGTTTATGCAAGAGACAATCAAATGTTTGCTTTTAAAAGCCCTATAAAAAGTAAGAGCTTTTAACCTTTTGAATGCATTAATAAAATGCTAATGACATCATGGCCAAGGCCACATTTGGAGGTCCCCCAAAACTCCAAAATGACTGTTGTGAAAAGAAAACAAAATTTTAATCAAATGATCTGTTATTTTAATGGCCACTTACAAAACAGGAGATTTATTGAGACGCATAAAGTTTGTTTGCGTGAGTAAAGGCAAAGCTATTAAGAATTACCTTCTTCTGGGTCCCCCTCCCTGGTTTCTTGCAACATAATACTACCAAATATTTGTGAATTGTGACTCAAGTCTGCAGTCCTATTTCTAGCAGAAAATAAAAAGAGAGGCTGGAGAGAGAGAAAAGAAAAAAAAAACAAAACGGTGCCAATTTGTCTGCCCGGGTTCTGATTATTGCATGCAGAATTTTTTTTTTTTTCTTTCGAGGGAGAAGGATTTGGTGGGAATGTTTCTCCCTTCAGGGTGAGATATCTGATATCCATCCTGAGACCAATCATAAGGCCAAACTTTCATGCAAAACTGCACAAGGGGGAAAAAAATGAGTCTTTGGGTAAAATTCTCATCTAAATTTGCAGCAGATCTCTAGTTTCCGCTGGGCAATTATGGCTCCTTTTACCATTTCTGATTGCAAAACACATTGATTTTTGAAAAAGTTATTTCTGATAACTTGAGAACTTTCCACCCGGGCCCCTCCCCCAACTCCTCCTCCTCCCTTGCGACTCTCTGGTCCTCATTCTGCCTCTCCTGTCCCGAAGAGCTATCCGGTGACCCCTGGTGCTGATTAAAGTTTCCTGGGTGACCCCGATGCATTTTATTACACCGGCTGGTCATAAAACCTGCTTCAACTACTGGCTTATCCGGACTCCTGCGTCTTCCTTAGAAAGCCCCACAGTAAGCCCAAGCTCAGGCAGGGAAAATACAGACAAGGCAACGAGGCTGGGCAGAGGGCTTGAACGTGGCCTTTGTCCATACCGGGGAGCACTGAGCAGAGGGGAGGGAACGGCTTAAAATGAAGACAGACACTCCCGAGGGTTCTGGAGGAAACCAATTTAGTACTAGTGTAGATGGGATGTGGAGAAGTAGAAACAGAAGGAAAGCGAGGGAAAACATTAAACTCTTTGGTGTTGTGTTCTGTTCTTTTTCTAAAACGACGCCACAACCTGGAAATAGCTTGCAAGGTGAAAGCGAGGCAGAACTAACACAGGCCAACATAAGGCGTCTCTGAAAACAACGTTTCTCAAGCGATTTATTAGGCTTTTAGCAGCAACACGAGGTGGCTAGACACCGTTGCGTGTTAATGCACTTACTACATCTGGGTAAAAAATATTATCTGTACACGGCTCGGGAGGAACCAACTTCCGGTTAGACCTGGTGTAGCTGTTTGTTTTCCTGGCTGCCAGGTGCCGAAGGGCGACGAAATCTGTAATACTCGCAAGCCTCGGTGGACGACGGCGCTTCTGTGGCCGGGATGTGGCGTGGCAGCGCTTGTAGGAGAGGCCAGAGAAGGCAGCGTTTGAAAGGAAAACGGTGCTCTAGGAAGTCAAAAATTACCCAAGTCCTGGGCTTTCCCTGGTTCTAAAACTGAATGTGTGTGTATGTGCATCAAATCCAGCCTTAGCATTTGGAAATAAAAGTTCTTAAATTCCATGTCCACTCGCAAAGTCCGAAAATAAATCAGCAGGGGCAGTTCTTGTCCTTGAGCCAGAGGAGGAGGAGGATGTAGTTTGGAGACTGGCCAAGAGATGCCCATCTGTTCAGTTCTATAAGATGCTGCCCATTGCCTCGCGGGCAACAGGATGAAGATCTGATGCACAGATTAGCCCCTGGCAGCTGTCAGGCCAACCACAGTAGAGAGAAGAACACAACTTTCCCAGCTTCCCCTGGCAGGTCCCCATTTCGGTGACACTGAAGCTGGCTCGCGTCCAGACTCTTTGCTGGGAGTCCTAGTCCTGGGTGTTCCTAATCCCCAAATAACGGGCTCCCAAGGAACTAGGCGGTCTTCGCAGTGCTGCCGTGATCTGAAGCTTCGATCGCGCTCACACCAGCGAGACTCCTTAATAAGGTAAAGTCAAGGGCCCAAGCGAGTCACTGATGACTATTTAATCAGCATCTGATGACAAAAAAGTGATTTGTTTCTCTTGGAATCATTTCCTTTGTTTCTGGGTTTTTTAAACTCTTGGAAAACTTGCTGCATTATTCTTCCTTTTATTCAAACAAAGAAATGCACAATAACCATGAATTCAACTCTACTGTAGACAAAAGTGGTCCCTTTTGCCTGTTTTTCTTTTCCATGCAGCCACTAAGCAGAAGTCAATCATTCCCTCAAAGATGTTGTTAGTGGAAGTTGGTGTATTTGTCAATAGCTAGAGTGAACTGGTGAGTTACACTTTATTTATTTCACTCCTGATCTAATTTAATTCACTCAGAGAGACTTCATAGGGAATTATCTTGGATAAAGTAGCTTATTCTCCACTTGATAAATCAATTTCCAACCCTCTTTTTCTTGGTGGAATCTAAATTTCTTTTACATTTTATATATTTTAAAGATTACATATAGTACATCTTCTTAAAGGAAGTGATACATTTTTCTTTAAATAGTGGAGACTTTAACTGTTTTTGAAAAGGCTTGGTCCATGCCTTGAGACAGAGATTCTACGATAGGAATGTGGGTGTCAGATGTACCAACACAACTAGAAAGGTTGGGGTTCAAATTGAAGCAGGGAAAGAGTGTAGGTCAAATGCAGTTGTCAGCCTTCATGTATTTGATCCAAAAAAAAAAATAGTGGAGTGACAGAGTCTAGAAAGTTAAGATATGAAATAACCCAGTAAACACAGTTCTTGGAATGTAGCCTAGAAAAATAATATTTATGACGGAAAAGTTATAAGCAGGAAGATATTCACAATAGCAAAATTTTGAAAACATTGAAACTATCCAAAATTGGGAAAATGAATAATTAAATGTTGACATACACACTGTGAAATATTATTACAACTACTAAAAGTGATAATATAAAGTTAATAAATCATAACAATGTCTTTATGCGATTATTATTCTAAGTGAAATGTCCAGATGAATGAAGATTAGGAAAGAATGCATAGAAACTTTCAAAGTTACTCTAATAGGAGTATTGTTTTAGGAATTTCTCCCCTTCAATTGTCCAAAGTTTCAGTAGCATTGCTATGGGGTGGGTGTTTAATTTATAACATTCGAAGATTACCAACAGTATAATTAACAATAGTGTATTTACATACACAGTGGCAAGCCATTATGTTGTTTAGAAATGTTTGGGATTTTTCTCTGTAGTATTTCTATAGGCACACTATTTTAAAATAACATTAATTTGTCTTTTTTTAAAATCTCTAATAATACTTGCCTTAAAGTCTAATTTGTCTCATATGAACATAATCACTCCCTTCTTATAATTACTATTAGCATGATATTTTTCCAGCCTTTAATTTCAACCTATTATTTGAGTCGAAGGCATATCTCTTTTAGATAACAAATACTGTTTTTTATCCTATCTGACATTTTCTGTCTTTTGATTGGATTTAGATTATTCACATTTAATGCAGTTATCTATTTTTTTTCTGATGAAAAATCTGCTATCATTCTTATGTTTGTTTCTCTGTTAATGTGTTTGGAGAGGTGCTTATAAAAATTTTGTGTTTATTATTGCTTTTAAGAAATTTGATTAAAATGTTTCTTGGTGCCATTATCTTCATATTTTTGTCGGTGGTGTTTTGGAATCTTTGAGCTCTTTGAGCTATGGGTTTATAATTTTCATCAAATATAAAATTGTTTTGACCATTATTTCAGCATTATTTCTTCCAAATTTTTTTGTTTCTCCCCTTCTCTCCTTTGGGAACTGGAATTATGTGTATAGACATACCACAACTCATTGAAGCTCTGTTTTTTTCCCCGTACCTTTTATTTCTCTCTGTGATTCCTTTTGGCTAGTTTCTATTGTTGTGTCTTCAAGTTCACTTATCTTTTCTTCTGCAATATCTAATCTGCCATTAATCCTGTCCAGTGTATTTTTTTTGACATTGTAGTTTTCATTTTTAGAAGTTCATTTTGATTTCTTTTATAACTTCCATGTCTCTACTTAATACATTCAATCTTTCCAATAGCTTCTTGATCATATAATTGTTACAATTGTTTTAACATCCTTGCCTGTTATTTTATCATCTGTGTCACATACGGTTTGGTTTTGATTGATTTTTTTCTATATTATCAATCACATTGGTCGCATGCTTGATCATTTTTGATTGGATGCCAGACATTGTGAATTCTTTGTTGGTGGCTAGGGAGTTTTTCTTTGCTTGGTTTTGGTATTCCTGTAAATATTCTTGAGCTTTATTCTGGGACATTGTTAAAATATTTGGAAACAATTTGACCCTTTAGATCTTGCTTTCAAGCTTTGTTACACTCGAACATAGCAGTGTTGATTCGGGGGTGAATTTTTTCTTACCTTGAGACAAAATCCTTCTGAATACTGTAATCGAAGTTCAATGCTTTCTGAAGTTTTCCACTCTGGCTGGTGAGATTGTTTCTGCTAATCCTTTCAGGTGTTTTTTCCCTCAGTCTTGGGTATTTCATTACATGAATGTGCTGATCAGCATTTAGCTGAATATAGAATTTTCCCTCTGTATAGCTTTCTTCTCTCTGATATTCTCCCTGAAAAATTTAGCTATGCCTTACTCCTCCGGATCCTAGCTCTGTTCCCTCAACTCAGGGAGACTGCCATGCTCTTGAATTCCTCCTTCTGTGTCCTGACTGAAGGAAGACTTTCTCTTGGCTGTAAGCTGGTTCAGTTATAGGGTTTATCTTGTTTGTCTCCCATCTCTCAAGGGTCATTTTCCTTCATTGCCTCATGCCTGATGTCAAAAACAATTTTTAATATATTTTTATGGTTTCTCAGTTGTGTTTTTGTGGGATGGTAATCCATTTTGATGGGATGTAGGCATCTCCATGTCTTGAGCATAATTTTACCAAGGTCTAAGCTCTAAGTTTGTTTGGCAATGTCATTGCTTAAAATCTTGGTAGGTTTAACACTGAAAAAATGTAGCTTCTCATCCACTTGCTTGGTGCCATGTGCCAGTAACCACACCCTAAATCATTTTGAAGCATAGTGTTCAGATCTGCTTTATATCTTTGCTTTCTTATCTGTACTTGTCTTTCTCAACTTAATAGCAGCCACCTGGAGGCTTTCAGGCTTGAAGGTGAGAAACCAGAATGTGATCACTTTTGCCAACAGGGAGGTTTAATGGGACATTCACCCTTACATTTTGTTTTATTGTTGTTACTATCTCATACTCTTAGAGGTTGATATAATCAGTTTTTCCAACCCTGTATGACCTTTCTCCTCTTTCTGTAATCCTTCTAATTTCTGCTTGCAAATTGGCCATTAATCAGTTTATTACTTCCTTGTAATATTTTGACAAAACCAATTAGCAATAGCCAAAGACCAAGTTACCACAAGTGAAGGTTCAACCTTTTTCTGTTTTCTCCTTTTTTCAGCCACCGAGTAACATTATTACGCTTCTTTCCTTTGATGTCAGTTTTCTCATTGGCTGCTTCACAAGGCACACGTTTCAATTTTTTAATTTCAGCAATAACTTATTTCAAAATATTCATCTCCGGATTAGGATAATCAATGTAGCTGCCATAAGAGAAAAATGACAAAATCACAAAGACTTAAGAAAATAAGTTTAATTTTCCTCATGCAAAGTTTAATGTGTATTGGCCCGTCTTCCTCAAAATTGTAGCTGCGCCATCTGGAACGTGTGGCTTCCAAGTGTTCCAAGGCAGGGAATAAAGAAATGCTGAAAGCACATCGTTCCTTAGCAACCTCATTTCCCTCACAGTTCATTGGCCAGAACTTGTCATATGGCCCCAACCTAACTGCAAACATGGTTGGGAAATGTTGAGAAACACAAGGAAAAAACTGGGAGAAACAAGGGAGACACAATGATTGATGCTGCCACACCATGCTAATAACTTCATATAGTGCTATTCGTCTTTTCTCTACGGCCACGTCTTTCTGTGTATAAACGTCTTCGTAGGTACCCATATATGTATATCATCTTATCATGGTTTTATCAAAATGGAATCATATTTACTTTTCTCTTTTTTTCAAAAACGTCTACTGGAAATTTCTCCAAATTAACTGCCAGACCTCTAATTTATTCTTTTAAATGGCTTCATATTATTCCACAGTGTAACTTGTACCATAATTTGCTATTTCTATACTGAGATATATTTACTCTATTTTTGTCAGTCTGTCAACTGTGTGTGCGTATCCAATCGTATAAAATCCATTTTTCAAAATTGATGGCTTTTTCCCACTGTGGGCTAGAGACCCAGCAGGAGAATTTACTGGGTTAAAGTGCACATGTTTTGTTCATTTTCATATTTGCCAGACTGGTGTCCGTAAAGGCTGAAACCATCCGTATTTTTATCAGCAATGCATAAGAACCCACGCCTCCACAAGTCTGATAACAACAGATATTTCGACACTTTTTAATTTTGTCAATTTAATGGGGAGTAAAGAAAATTAGGAAAATGCAAAGTAAAGTAAGGATATTTTCACATGTCGCATGACTGTTTGGCTGCCCTTCGATTCCTTTGCTGCTGGAATTCACGTCCCACTTTTGTCAGATAGTACGAGCTTTTTATTATCACAGTAAATTCCTGGCGATCTTCTGAAGGTCAAATGTTTTTCCCAAGCCAATTTTCTAACTGTATTAGATGTATTTAAATATAAAATATTTAATGTTATATGTATTTTCTCTCGTTCAAAAAGTTGGATTTTTTGTAGTGTCAAAAATCTGAATCTCTCTCGCCTCTGGGTTGTACTTGTTGCATACTAGATTTTCTTGCCATAAATATTTCTTTGCTTGTTTAAGGTTTAATCCGTGTGGAATTAACTCTTGTTTAGAGTTCAGTTTCATTTTTTTTTTCAGGTGGGTAGCTTTCTGTGTCAGCATTTTTTTTTTATAAATAATCTATTATTTCTCCTCTTTTCACATCTAAAATCATGTGTTTTCTGGAATTCTCAATTCTTTTCTACTGATCTATTTGTTTCTTCCTATGCCTATAACCATATTCATTCATTTTTAACTATTTACTGCTATCTTCTGCTAGTAAGGCAAATCCCTATTCACTTTATCAAAATTTGTTTGGCTATTCTCAGAAATATTTGCTTCTTTGTAAACTTTGATGTCTTTTTATTCATTTCCCCCAGACCTCTGTGAGGATTAAAACTGAGATTACATCAAATTTAAACAAAAATTTGAGGCAAATTGACATTTTTATCATATCGGATCTTATTATCAAAGAACATGAAAAGACTCCATTTGTGAAGACTTAATTTTATATCTTTCAATTGATTTTATGATTTCTTCTTATGGCTTCTGTTCCTTAAAAAATATTTATCTCTAAGTATTTAATAGTTTCTTCTGTGAGATTTACTTGCTAGAGCCTACCTCTATAATAGTATTTGATAATGACCAGGTTCGCACTGATCCCTGTCTTGTTCTTGGTTTTTATTGAAATTGCTTTAGTGTTTCATCATTTAGGATAACCTTAGCTATTAGTTTTATATAAATAAACTTTTCAAAAATTAGAAGTTACTGCTGAATTTATTAAATGACATTTTACCATCTGGTGATAGAATTATGTTGGTTTTTACCTCCAGAATTTTGATGATAGATTATCTTGATAATTAATGAAATATCCTTTTATCCCTGCAATGAACTGTACTTATACAAAATAATTATCTCTTCTGTTTATATAACACATGTTCTATTTGCTTGTATTTTATAAGGATTTTTTTGTATCATTATCTCTAGGTGATATGGGCTTTTACTTTTTCTCTTTTGCATTATTATTGTTAGATTTTAATATAAAAGCCATGTAGGCTTTGAAAAATAAGTTGGAGAAATTTTTTATCTTTTTCTATGGCCTGAAATAGTAAAACCAACATTGGAATTATCTATTTTTATATTATCAGATAAAAGTAGTTATGAATCCATCTGTTCCTGGTACTGTTTTTAATGGTAAATCTAATCATTTGAGAATCTCTTCTGTGGTAAATGATCCATTGCATTTTCCCTGTTTCATCTTTGGTAATTTTATTTTGCTAGGAAATTATTCTTTTTCAGCTTCTCCAGATTTGTTGTTAAAAGTTGTATGAACTACTCTTTTATAATACTTTTCATCTTTTATGAATCTTTTAAAATTCCTGATTGTTATCTATTTTTGCATTCTTCTCATGGACTGTTGGGCTGTCCTCAACCAATTATTTTTCATGATAAGCTCATTGTCTAGTTATTGGAATACCTCAAGTTTCCATAAGCTCTTGAACTGTGAAAGGTGAAGCAGCCTTTGCAAACAAGATGCTCACTCCTGTTGAGATGATACGAAAACCTATTCAATTATTGCTGAGTGGGAAGGAAGAATCTGTGTTGCCACATCTCTTCATTTTTAAAAAGAAGTCATGAATCCAGAATTTTATGTAGTATCTTCCCATTTCAAAATATTGATGACTCGTTAAAAAACTTTTTAGTAAATAATACTCCACGTTAGGACCTCTGGAGTAAATGGTACTCTAGATGGAAAGATAGTCATCGCTAACTTTAGTTCTGCATCCTGAAAGGAAACAATTGTGCTTTCTTTTTAGGTGAGCCCCTCAGAGGCAGAGCCACATTCTCTACTCAGTTATGTATTCTCAAGGTTTCAGGTAGAGCATAAGATATTCCAGGACATTCACTATATATTTATGGAATGAAGAAAGGCAAGCCTTGGTGCTATTGTCAGAGACTAAAGGATCTTCGGTCTGGCTTTTGTGAATATAAACAGTAATGCAGTAAAGACAACTGTTCAAGTGGCATTGAAATGTGAGAGGGATGCAGCAGGATGTCATTTAAAAAGTCCCCTGAAGTTGCTTTTTAGTAGGGGTAGAATGTACAATCCTGAGTTTTCTACAAGACCAGAATATCTCAACTGTTCAACCTCTGTAGCAAAGAGTTAGCTGGAAAATGGATAATGCTTAATGAGAAAGATGATGTTTTGTCTGAACCATGTGATTTTGAAGATTTTATAGTCTTAACAACTTCCTGAATGTAAGGTAGAGTCTGAGGATAAACTCAGAGACAATGAATTTTCATTCTTTTCTATTTGCCATGCTTCTCACAGACACTTTTGTAGGGAAAGGGAAACAATGAAATCATTGTCCTATATTTTACAAACATAGAGTCTGAATATTATAATGCAGAAGAAATGATTGTCTGAGACGAGACCTCAACATGATTTCAAAATTTGGAGAAAGGCCAAAAACCCAGGTTTTGAATTGCAAACCTACTAAATCCTTGATTGGGCTCCAATGCTCTGTTCACCATGGCGCTGCCTGTGTTAACCTGAGCCCTACTCCCAAGTATGACCCGCACGTGGGACTCACAGACAACCTCAAGATGTGTGGGATTGAGAGACGGTACCAGGCACACTGCGTCAAAACGCCATGTCCCCTCAAGGGCATGGAGAGAATGATTTCCTAGGTCAAAATATTAATATCTAGACTTTCAAGGCTGTTATTAGTATTGTGGGGGGGGGGGGGGAAGCATCATTCTATTGAATCAACAGACTGTCCTAGGCTTATCATTGAATGCATCTCATTTTACTCTCTAATTTTAAATTTCTTTGTTATTAAGTTTCTCTCTCAGAGTTTCGAAACATGAGTTGCAAAACAGACTATTATTAACCTCAAAGAGAACCCATTTATCCATGATAGAAATACAGAGCATTTATAGTACGTCTACTTTCAAAGAAAGGAATCGAGGTGTGCCACTTAGAGTTAATGAAAGAGATTCAATCAGCCCTTTTGTCTGGGAGTTTGAGAACTGAAGTGTACCCAAGGAGTGCCAAACATGGCGATTTCCTCCAGGATTGTCACATTGCCCTACTTCCAAGGGATGTAGCATCCAGAGAGGGCTCAGCTGCGCTGTCATCACAAGTTTAAATTTGACGCTGGCAATAGCATAACCATGGGAAATAATTTTTTAAAACTATCACAACTGAGTTTTTAGATTACATGAATCGTCATTAACAAGCGAGCTCCGTGGAGTTTGATAGACCACGGACGTTTAAGAATACACAGTTCTTCACTTTATTACAGAATCAGCTGTGTCAAATACTGTGCTAGGCCTTTCACATCCATTATGTCACTTAGCCTCTTAATAGCCCCATTAACTAAGGACTATTACCCTTACTCTACACATGAGCAACTGAGGGTTTGAAGAGGTTAAATACCTCCCCCAAGATCACACAGCTGGTAAGTGACAGGACGAGGAAGCTGACCGCTGCCTGATTCTGAAGCATGTGCTCTTTCCATTACTGGTGGAATGACTGGAATCCAGATTAAGTTCCACTTGGCCTGGATTAAAGACCTGCTCTGTGGCATCCCTGAGGAGTGGAGTAAAGTAAAGGCTAAAGAAAACAGCTGATTCACCTCCGAACCAAGCAGCACACATCACAGGAGTAAGAGACAGGGTCTCACTCTGGGGATGAAAATCACGATGGGACGGAAAGTTCTCTTCTAAGCCATTCCCTCTCATGGATGACATGATGTCTGAAAGTCTGCTCTGAGCGTTCCTTCCTTATACTCTTTTTTGAAAAAATGATATCTCTGGAAGACAGGAAAGGTTTATACGTGAAATAAATTCATGTTCAGGTGTTTTGCAACTGTGCAAATACACCTTGTGAATAGAGAAAAAAGGCTAGTCAACACATTTTTGGTGCATAGAAGACAGTGAGGCTGAAAAGAAGGGGAATACAGAAATAAGAAAACACTCTATCTCATCTCCTGCTTAGGTCAAATCTTAGACACAGTAGTTTAGAAAAAAAGGAGAAAAGATTCTGGTATATTTTTCTCTAAGTAATCTAGAAGCTTAAAATGGGCCTGTAATTTGTAGCCATGTTCTTGATTTAAAGAAAGCCTAAAGATAATCATGATTTTTTATTCTATTCTTGTGTTATTCTATTCTAGTCACTGATGATTTGTATCATTTTCAAGATCAAACATTAGCATCAAGGTCTTTTCTGAACTGTTTGATTTTGTAATTTTCCTAATCCTATACATAAAAGGTAAATTTAGGAAGAGATTTCTTTCCCCTCATCCTGGTGATTTTGACCTTTGAACTATCATTAAGTTTGAAGCCCAAATTACGGATTTGCCTAAGCCTGGTAGTAGACAGCAAACTGTGCAAAACTGTAGGGGACAAAAACTCAGTGACTTACTCTGCCTCGCTGACTTTCCTGCTCTGCCGAATACTGGGAAGTACCATGTAACTGAATATAGACTGTCCCACAGACTGTCAGGGTTAAAAGACAAGAGCCAAATTCCAGGCGCTGCCAGAGTTGGCAAAACACGAAGTTCCATCTCAAAATAACTTTTTTCTGCAGCTCCTAAAAACTGACTCCACTTTTCAGGAAGCGCCGCTGAGGCCTGTCACCGTGACACAGGCCTGTGGCGTGGGCGGCCATCTTGTGCGATGAAAGACGAAGTGTCTGGCCCTGAGCCAAAAAAAGCCAAAGTGATCAATACTGCATTTTGAAAGCACCAATGGACCCTTTGTCCCAGGACTAACACTTCTGGGAGATGTGCCAGGAGATTCACGTGTGCACATATGTGCACACACAGGAACGCGATGATCCAGGAAATCCAGTCATATGGGAAGATCAAAAGCACAGCAGGATGTTCCTGTGACTCTGGCACTGGTCAGCAATACTTCACTGTCCACATCCAAATATGAAGGCAGCTTAAAGAGTCTACAGATGGAAGATAAACAGAGACTTGAAAGAACGTACCAAGGCAGCTGAATTTTCTCCCGTTGCCTTCCACCTACCAGGAGCAGCCCTGGTGCCTTGTCAGTCACTGCCCTGCACCACTTTGAAGTGTGAGTCTGGCCCCCAAACCCTACCGAGTGGATGCCAGCCTGGCCTGATCTCACCTTTTTAAGCCTCCTGCCCTCCAGTGCGCTCACAAGTGTTTGGAACACATCTTGGGGATGGAGGGGAATCTGATCCCAGACCCAGGGCCAGACAGCTACTAAGACTTGTCATGTGTCTGGCACCGAACACCATCATGTTGCCAATTTAAAACCAACTAAATGACCTCAGTTTTCTTGGGAAAGAAAAAAGAAAGACCACGTGGTAGATGAGAGGACAATGAAAAGATACCTTGCACACACACACACACAAATTATTTGTCTGAAAATCGAGGCCATATTTGGGTTGAAAAATATATAGTTAGTGGATAGAGTTAACAGAAGAGCCTAATGAGGCACTTTTGCTACTGTTGTCCTTATGAATAAATGTTAAAGACATATTGACTCAGGGAGGAAATGAATATTCAATTTAGAACATTTTCCTACATTTAATATCTGCCTCTCTCATCATGTTTGCAATTTTTACAGTCTTTGCTGTGAATAGCTTCTCATCACATTTCTATGAGGGAGATCATCATAATTACAACCTTATGTTATGGGAAAGCAGAAAGAAGTGACTTGGCAAAGGTCATGTGGCAATGCAGTGCCCTGGACAGGACAGGAAGGGAACTGATATATCTGGAAACCATTCTGAACTGTGCATTCCACCGTGCCTGGCAGAAAGCAAGGCTCAGATTGCCCCAGCCAAAGCCGCGAGCTTATTCAGAAACATGAATGCCTGATGTGATGATGTCAAGAAGAAGAAATTAGACTGTAGTAGTAATATCTTGAGCAATAATACCTTTTTGGAAGCAATTTCCAAAATTATTACTATCATGAGCATTAGGGGTAATACAGGGAAAGAATGAACTGTTCTTTAATACTGGGGCATTTGATTTGGCGCTTAAATTGCTGTGAAGTCTACTCTTAGCTAACAACCTACCCTTTGTGAAATTGTATATTAACTGATTCTTAGGTGATCTCTCTTTCATGAGACTCTCCTGGGGGCTACTTCCCTGTGTCCTTATGTATTCTTGTGTAGTCCACAGGGCTGTGGGATGAACCGGCACTTCTGCCATAGGACGTTGCTTAGCTGTAGGAACTAGATGTTCAAAGAATTTCAGAAATGAAATATGAAGTCCATAATTTCTGAAATGAATGAGCCTTTTTTCATCTTACCCAAGCTGAGAGATGTTCTAGTCCCACTAAAAAGTTAAGAATCTTTGAAAAAATCCATCCTTACCACAACATAGAAGAGAGTAAAACTGAAAAGGCAAATGGGAGAAACATTTATAAACAGTATTTTTCAACAAGTATGTGTTGCCAGGTAAGTAAATCTTATTATAGTTGATTTAAAAAAAAAAAAACAAACCAGTACTTCCTCTATGAATTTTGAAATATTTAAAATGAAGAAACTGAGCATTTTCTGTAATTAATATTAAAATTATGATATGTGGAAGTAAACATGTAAATCATAAGGTACAGGACAAAATCTTCATTGATAAAGAAAACGTCTGCTCACAGAGAACATGACCCAAACTGGACAAGGGCAGACGCATCTCCCTCAGCCAGATCGAACAAGTGGCTTCCCCCAACTGTCCCACAAAGAGGAATTAAATATTAGGGTTTCATATAGTTTGTTTCTAATATTGAAAAGAAATTTGTTGTTAAATATTTCAAACAGTATATAGAAAACGGTATACTATCACCAATTATATTTCACAAACCTTAGCATCTTGTCATGTTTGCTCTAGGTCTAATTTTTTATGAGAAAGAAGTATAGATACTTTTGAAGCCTGCAGTGGAACACCCCTCTCCACCCCCTCACCCCCAGATTTCAACTTCCTCCCCTTTCTCCTCAGCAGTAGCCTGAAATTGATGTGTATCTTTTGTTGTCATTTCCATAATTTATTATGTAGAGATGTATCAGAAATCATTATGTGGTATCGTTTGTACATTTTCAAATTTACCCAAATGGTATAATGCTGTTTCATATTCTTTTCTACTGGTTTTTACCCTTCCACATTGTTTTCAGCATTTATCCAAATTGGTATATGTGTCTAGTTTAACCATTATAACCACTAAAATTGGTCTTCTTGTGTGTATTTAATAATAGTTCACTTTATTATTTTCATTTTTATTGTATATTTTATTTTGATGTTTTATTTTATATTTCTTTGATTATAGTGAGATTGATTTTCTTTTCTGCGATTTTCCTATTTATATCTCTTGCCTATTTTTCCATTGGGCTGATTTCTGAAATTAATTTGTAGGAGTTCTTGATATATTCTCATGACCAGTTCTTGACAATCACATGCCTTGCAAATAACTCTTCTCTACTACACCTCTTTCTTTCGTTCTTTCTATGTAGATTGCTGTACGTAATGTCACACTCAACTCTTCTCTTCAAGACAGTGCCATCCACCATACACAGTCAATGACCCCAAAGAAATTTTACAGCAATTTCATTTTGCTTTTGTGTCAACCGCCGATACAACTTGCTTCTGACCCCTGGTTCCATTTCCTTTCTTTGCTCCAGACATTTGAACCTAGATGCTTTGACAGTCTGTACTCTCCGAAAGTGTTGTCCAGCACTCCCCCTTTGTCATCTCAGTTATTTTCCTCCTTCTGTAGATTTACTGACTCTCATTTGACCCATGTACCATGTTTTCAGGATTGTGATAAGCTAGATCCTTTGGTCTAGCATCGAGTTTCCTATCCAATGCTAGATTCTTACCAACTGATTTGTTTCCTTCAGACGTACATCACCAGCTTGAATCATCTTGTCCAGACATTCCTTTGCTTCTTTGCTGTTTCTCTACTCGCCATCCTGCCATCACCAGGTAAGCTTCATGAGGTCAAGGACTTTGCTTTTTCACCACAGCAGTTTCAGTATTTTTGGAATGAATGAAAGCAGGTGTTCTTTGAACAACCTCTGAATGTTGGAAACCTAATTCTAGCACAACGATCTCTTCACTGTCAGAACCTGGCAAGTGTCCTGGAGGTAAACCCACAAAAGTATGAGGACTCCCCTAAGACTGCCCCCGCCAAGGAACACAACTGAAAGAACCATATGCCACAGACTTTACTTAAGAAGTGCTCTCTAAGGAAACCCAAAGACAACAGGAGAGACAAACACAAGAACAATAGAGGAGATGTAAGCCTCTGACAACCTAAGCTACAGCAAACAGTAAATTCAGCCTAATTCCTACTAAGATGAACATAAAACCTCACACGAAAGGCCTACTTGCCTCCGTTCCCTTTACCCAGCACATCATGTCAGCTTTCAATAAAAAAATTTGTCAGGCTTCCCATAAGACCACACAGCTGGAAGAGAGAGCAAGCATCACACTCAGAGTCAGATATTGCAAGGACGTTGAAATTATTAGACTGAAAATTTTAAACAACTGTGATTAATACACGAACAGCTCTAGCGGAAAAGGTGGACAACATGTTAGGAGCAGATGGGTGATACCAGCGGGGCGATGGGAGTTCTAAGAAAGACTCAAAAGGAAATGCTAGAACTCAAAAACACTGTGTGAGGAATGCAGAATGCCTTTGATGGGCTCTTGAATAGGTGACACAACCACAGAAAGAATCAGCGAGCTTGAAGAAACGTCAGTAGAAACTTCTAAAACTGAAATGCCAAGAGGAAAAAAAAAAGGATGGAAAAGACAACAGAATATCTAAGATCTACAGGATGACTACAAAAGGTATAACATCTGATCACGGGAATACCAGGATGGAAATAAAGAGAAAGGAACCGAAGAAACAGTTGAAGCCAGAATGACTGAGAATTTTCAAAAGTTGTTGATAGACATCAAACACAGATTCAGAAAGCTCAGAGAACGCCAAGCAGGAAAACACACACACCACACACACACACACACACACACACACACACAACACACACAAATCTACATCAAAGCATATAATATCAAAGACAAGGAGAAAATCTTGAAAGATACCAGAGAGAAAAAAAAACACCTAACCTACTGGGAAGCAAGGATAGAGATTACATCAGACTCCTCTTCAGAAGCCACGTGAGCAAGAAGGAGCCCAGGCGGGTATCTAACGCGTTGAAAGAGAAGATCTCTGAACCTAGAATGCTTCATCCAGGGAAATCATCCTTCAAGAGGTTTGACCCCTTTGGCTCCTTGGGACTTACGGTGTTTAGAACGAGGCTCTCAGTTTCACGCATTCCATCCAGCAGTGACTCCTCACTCTGTGGATCCTCCAATGTGAGTGGGGATAATGACACTGATGTGAAGCATCAGGAACACCCAGGGCAGGGACACCCGTCAGGTGTGTCTTTTAGATCAGTGCTATTGGCGTAGCTAAGACAGCACTCGGACTTGTACATGTGACAGGACTGATAAGCTGCTTATACATTATTAATAAAAACTCAGAGAACTTATTATACACCCAGAAGAAACAAACACTGTGCACCTGCTTCTGCAGCCCTTATGTAAGTGAAGGAAGAACTGCGATTTAGACTGTTTTGTGGTTTCTCTGGCCTCTATCTGCCCCAAAGAAAACAAATACACACAGCTGTTAGAGCACTTGCTTTCCTCTCCAGAAGAGGATAAGTGTGGAATAGAAATCTTGGGGGCCTGCAGACACTGCCTAATAACTAAAGAGTGACAAACACAGCAGGTCTGTCCTGGTTCCCAGGGAGGAGGCAGTACTTCATTATAAAAGCATTTCTGCACCTGCAGTGATGGCCGTCTAATGCTCGTCTCTGCACCAGGGGCTGTCCGCATAACTGTGTGAGTATGAAGCCGAGGAAGGAGCATCACTTCTGTGGGCTGGAGGTGGAAAGCACAATGATGATCCCAAAACCAAAAGAGAAAGGCGTCCAGTCCCTCCGGGATAGGGCTGCTTTTCGGAGGCTGGGTCCCATCAAGGCCAGGGGTGCCTTCAGTTCAGAGGTGCTGAGCGGATTGTTAGTGCAGTTCTTTAAAATGAAACATAAACCAACGATTTGGGGAATCCGGACAGTGCCCAGTTTAAATCCTTTTAAAGGCCACACAGCTGTGATACCGTCAGTGCTTGGCTAAGGTTGGTCCGTGAATTTAACCTTCCCTTCAACTGCTATTTCTTACTGTCATTATCGGTGGTATTTGTCAAGGGCCATGTGATAGATATGTGGGTGTTATTTTAACAGACGTGATTGATTACAGAGAGATGGAGTGTCCTTCAAAGTCTTCTCTGGAAAGCTCTTTTCTTCCTACTACGAATTGATCCTGTTGTGATTTTTAATATGAATCATTTGGAATAAAAAGATCTAAGTCTCAAATGCTATGAAGCATTTCAGAGAAACTCATTTTTTCATTCATCCAGCCAGTTCCGATTGATGGCTGATGGCCAACTCTGTGTCGTGCTAAATACCGGGAGAATGGAAATCAAGAAGGACCAATCCCTGCCCAGTAGGAGCTTCCACTCTAGTAGGAGCTTGCAGATGTGTGAACTGATAAAAGCAATAGAATGTGATGGATCCAATGATAAGAGGATGAGCTGTGGTTCTGCAGGGCCCGAAGATGAGAGGGGACAACTGGACCAGGTTTCCTAGCGGAAGTAGTGCTTGAGCTGAGCCATGAGATACTCACCAGACTTTCTGAAAAAGGATGACTTCCAGAGAGAGGAAACTGAATGTGCAAACTTAGAGGCTGAAATAGCTTGATGCATTCAGAGAGCTGAAACTAGTTCCATTCGGAATAAGGGTTCATTTATGTATTCATTTATTAAACAAATTCCTTAAAATAGTGAACAAGATGTATTCAGTCCATGCTTGCATGAAGATACTTTATAGCGATGGAGGCAGATTTTTAAAAGAACTTTGTAAAGAAACATATAAGATAATTACAAATTATAAGTGCTTATTAAAAAAAAAAGTGAAGGCTCAGATAGAAAGTAGAAAAAAGGAAGTGAAGGACAGAAATATTCTTTAAAGGCCAGGAAGTGCTCTTTGTGAGAGGGGACTCTGAAACTGAAGAATGAGCAAAAGGTCATCCTAAGGAAATGTGGTGGGATGATCATTATGGACAAGTGGATGGCAGAGGAAGGTTAATGCAGTTAATGGGAGGAAGTGCACACCGGCACTCTACAAAGAAGCTTAACCTCCCTCGGAGGCAGTAAGGACCCACCGCATAATGTTCAGAGACAAATATGATCATGTTTGCATTTCAGGAAATCTGCTTTCTTGGCAGAGTCCAGAGGTATTGGCCACAAAGTGACTAGTTAGGAAATTGCTTCGGTGGCCCTGTCCCTCTGTGGAGAAACGATTGATGCAAGTGATATTAAAAAAAGAAAACGGGCAGCATTTAATTTCTTAAAGCTATAGAATGATTTCTTTTTATCGTCTTTGTTTGACTGTTATTTATTGTCTATAACACAAGAATTGCATGTAATTTGGGAAGAAAGAAATAATAACCAAACAAAAATAAGACAAAATCACTAAAAAGCCAACACTAAAAGATGACTACTTAATATTTTGCATGCATTCTTCTAGTCTCATTTCTATGCAAATATGTAGTTTATAAATATTTTTGCCTACATTGCAACATCTTTCCAAAGTAGTATGTCAGTGACATCATGATTTTGACAGCTGCATAGTATTGAATTATATTTATAATTTATTTAATTATTATTCTATGATTTAGTTTCTTTCCCCACACTTTTGCATTATAAAAAAATGTTGCTGTGAGTATTCTTTATGTGGATCATGGTGCTCCTATTCGATTATGTTTTAGGGATATATTCCTAAGAGCTGAATTGTTATGTCAAAGCACACAATTTTTTTTTTTAGTGCTTTTGATACAATTTGCCAGAATACCCTTTAAGAAACTAAATTCTTCTTGTATCTTTGTTCTTCGAGACGAACTCTAAAATGATTTTGGCAAATTGCAATAAATAAATAAATAAATAAATAAATAAATAAATAAATAAAGTAACATTTGTTGGGACTACATTGAATTTACTGATTAATTTAGGGCTAATTGACAGTTTTAACAGATTGAATATTTTCATCTGGGTACATGCTGTGTTTTTACACTTCAAAATAAGTCTGTAATTTCGTTCAGTAGTGCTTTGTAGTTCACCTTTTTGTAACCGTACTCATTTCTTTTTAATTTTATCCTTAGGTATTTGACATTTCATTAGCATTATGATTAGAGGATTTTATTTAGCATTATATATTCTGAGTATATTTGAAATACAGGAAAGCTGTGGCACTTTCAATGTTTAATTTGTAATTGGCTACAAAATGAACTCATTCATTTTAAAGGCTTTTTTCTGTTGATTTTCTCAGGCTATTCAGGTGGACAATCATATCATTTTATACCATTTGTAAATTTGCTTTCTCTTGCTAATGTTATTAAACCATTACATAGTTTTCTTATTTAATTGTGTTGCTGGAATTTCCTGAACAGTCTTATACAATCTTTGTGATTACAGTCTCCATTCACTGTTGCTGACTTTAATGGGAATTTCTGGAGGGTTGCATCATGAGGCATGAGATTGTTCAGTTATTTTAAACTATGCATATTACATGTTGAAAAGTCATTCTGTAATCTGTTTTTAAATGTTTTATCAAGAATAGATTCTGAGTTTCATTAAAGCTTCTTCAATATCTCTTATGATGCTTCTGCTTTGATAAATAATGGTGATACATACCCTAGTTCGAAGCATATATTTCTTTCTTGAATAAATCCTATTTTGACATTGTCTTTTAATAAATATTTTAAGTAGTTTTGTTAGTATTTTCCTCAGGAAATTGGTGAGTCCTTTGGTTCTTGTGCTTTCTCTATAAGATTTCGGTATTGCGATGGTTGGTGTTAGCTGTACATATATATAAAGAAATTGGAAACATTCCCTTTTTCTCTGTGTTCTGGAACAATACAAGTAGCCTAGAATGATCCATTCCCCAAATGTATGAATGAATGCACCTATAAAATTACTTGGCTCCAGTTTCTTTTGAAGATACAATTTTTAAATTTCTTTGAATTTTCTTCCATGAATTTTGATCTAGTAAATATTTCTGCTTCTTCTAGGATCAAAACTATAGCTTTGTTCTGAATACACCTTTGGTTGCCTCTGGATTTTTTCGTTAAACATTGTTTGGCCAGTTCTAACTTTTAATAGATAACTCTAATCTGTTTGTAATGTTGTGAGTACTGATATACTTGGTTTTGTGTTTTCTATTTACCATGCTTCTCTATTTTTTTTTGTTTGTTTTTTTGCTTCCCATTGACTTTATTGAACTTTCCTAATTCTTTATTTTTCCCTTGTGGCTTTGAAATTCCACATTCTATTTATATTAATGAATGGTTAACCTCTAATTTGTGACATGTAAACTTAATTTAACTTGATTTAGCAAAATCTAAAATTAATCATTATCTAATCTTCCATCAAAACAATATAAAAACTTTAGAATGATTGAACTCCACCATCTTATTTTTCATGCCATTTTTGTCTAGATTTTGGTCAAGCTTGATTTTTTAATTATACCAGTTTAGTGATTATTTTTATAGTTACTCACTTAAAAAAATCACAAACATTAAAAATGAACAAACCAACTTGAAGAAAAACCACTGGATGCATAAATAGGAAAATTTTTTACCTTAACAAAGATAATAAAACAATTTGAAATAGATATAACTATGTTCACTATATTAAAAAAGAAAGAGGTGATAGAAATCATTAGGCAAGACAAGAGAGAGTGAAAAAGAATCACTTAACTTACATAGTGAGTGAAATAAAATAACTCAGTAGATGAGTTGAACAATAGACCAGATCCTGATGAAGAGAGAATAAATTGGAAAATGGATCTGAGGAAGCCATTCAAAACACAACACAGAGATATAAAGAGACAGAATATATGATGGAGAAGTTAGAAAACATGAAGGATGCAATCACCAATGCAAAAGGGGTTTGAAAGAAATTCCAGAAAGAGGTCACAGAGAGAGCAGAGGAAGACAAAGATGGTAGGAACAATAACTAAGAATTTTTCAGAATTAAAAAAAAAGAAAAAGAAACATGAACAGGAACCTACAAAATTTTCAGTAGGTATATATTTTTTAAAAACCATATTTATTCAAATAAGTAGTGAAACAATAAAACTTAAGGCCAAGAGAAGATTTAAAAAAAAAAAAAAAAACAGAGGAAAACTCCTGACTCAAGGGATTCCTTTTCCTTGACTTTGGGTTTGCTTACTCAGCCTCCCATGTTTAATGGAAGTCTGCATTATTTTCTAATTATAGCTTTAATTATACTTAGGTTCATATATTTTTTTAATTTTATTTTTTTCCATTAGTTGCAATTTATTTTCATACTTATTTAAAGGTAATTTCTAACTTTATTGTCTAATTGTCAGAAAGGACCTATTTTATTTCTGCTTTTCTGTGGCTTTCTTTTTGGCATAAGCTATAGTAATAGGTGGCACCTGATTGTAATAACCACAATATTCTTTGACTAATACTTGTTTGTCTTCTGTTAACAGAATGTCATACACTCATTAGCAAGTGAGTTGACGCCTGCCTGAGATACAGAGGTAATTAAACTCAAATGATATAAGATCGTAGATCTTATTTATGGGACTTAGACTCCCTCTCCGCAGCCTCCGAGACTTGAAAACAGTCCCTGATATACTCACATGCTATCACAGAAGTTCCCTTTTATAATTTCCATTTCCATTAATATATATATATATATATATATATATATATATATATATATATATATAATACATATTTGTTACAGTTCTCACTGAGTTCCTCTACTCTTCCCCCAAGTTCATGAACATCTTTATAACCAGTGTTTTTAACTCTGCGTCTGCTGGATTGCTTGACTCCATTATTCTAGATCTCTGTTCTGTTCTCTCATATGGTTTCTGCTTCTTTGCCTTCCCATTCTGGCTGCCTTTCTATGTCTGTTTCTATATACTAAGCAAAGCTCCTGTCTCCTGGTCTTATCAGCGTGGCTTTGCGTCCAGTGGCACAGTCCTGGGAGGGGTTCAGCTGCAGGCCAAGTTTAGTCCCACCCTGTGCCCCTCCAGGGCCACCTGTTAAGATTCCGCAAGCAATCCACAGATGCTGTGCTTATAGTTGCCTCAAGAGGCCACACCAGAAACCGAGACCAGCTGCCACCGGTGTGAGTCTTGGCACTGCTCAACATGGAGCACCTGACTCGCGGAGGACACACCTGGATATGGCCCAGGTGGGGCTATGAGTTGGGGGAGGCGGAGTTTCAGGGGATCCTCTGAGAAGAGCAACCTCTGTTATCCAGTTTGATGACGTCTCAGCTATGAGAGGGCTGAGTCCACACGCTGGGATTGGGGAGAACCCAACAGAGGAACAATGGATACCACTGGCATTTCTGCTCAGTAGAGAGCCTTGCCTCCGGCCTTCACTCCAACAACTCAGTGTCTGCCTGTAAGTCCTTGGTGCCCCCCGCATACCCCACCCAGTGCTAGTGCTCAGAGAGAGCAGGTCTGTCACCGCAAAAGTCCTCTCGCGACATGGCCCCCTTTAAGAGGCGCCTGCAGCTGCCATGGCCTCTGTCCCATTCAGCTGCCGGGGACCGGGCAGCCTCATGTCTTCATTCCCTTCTACCTTCTACTGTTGCAGGGTGATTAATTATTTCTCTCCCTAGTTGTAGCACTTCTGTTCATCTAGATCCCAGGTGACTTTCTTGCTGTTTGCTCCGTGTTTCTGTCACAACTTTGATTTGGTCGTAAGAGGAATAAACAAAGCCTCTATCAGCTATGCCATTTTTCCCCGTCTCTCGGTATTTCTAGGTTTTAAATTGCCAGTATAGTGTAGGGTGACTCAAGAAGGTCAAGGGAAGATAAAGTAGAGGCTAAGAGGAGGGAACAAATTCTCGGGGCTAAATTTATGCTAAATCTTACATTTGTGGTTTTAGACCATTGAACTGGTATTTCTTTAAATCACTGATGCATGCCAGCAGTCATTTAGCATGGTAGTTAAGAGCACGTGCTTGATGGCCAGAGAGAATCTGGTTCTAATCATCGCTGGGTGACCCCCTTGGGGAAATTACTTACCCTCACTTTCTTTATCTGTAGTGAAACCTACCTTCTGGGATTATTGTGAAGATTAAAGGAGATAATGGGTATAAAACACTTAGCACAGTATTGGGCACATTCATCAAATGATAACAATTGTTACTATTATTATAGGTCAAATGTTCGAAACTCTACTGAGATCTCTATTTCTTCTTATACCTTCAAGTCACTGTCCCATTCCCTTTCGTTTCACTCTGCAGGCTTTCTTTAAACATTTCTGGAAGGGCAGTTCTTGTGGTAACACATTCCCTCAGCTTTAATTTACCTAGGAACGTCTTAATTTTCTTCTCACTCTTGAAGGACAGTTCTACTGGATCTAGGATTCTTGGTGACAATTTTGTTGTTGTTGTTGTTGTTGTTGTTGTTTTTACCTTTGACCACTTGGAATATATTGACCCACTGCCTTCTGGCTTCCCAGTTTCTTTTGGAAAAAAAATCTACTTATCATCTTATTGAGGATTGCTTACATGCGATGAGCCTTCTCTTTTGATGCTTTCAAGATTCTCTCTGTCTTAGGCTTTTGAAAGTTTGATTATAATGTTGTAGGTCTCTGAGCTTGTCTTGGAGTTTGTTGACTCTTTGATGTTTATATTCATGTCTTTCATCAAATTTAAGACATTTTCTGTCCTTTCTTCAAATAGTCTCTCTGCCCCTTTCTCTTTTCCCTCTCTTTCTGGGAGACGCTAACAATGGATAGATGATCTGCTTGATAGTGTCCCACAGGTCACTTTGGATCTGTTTATCTTTCATCAGTCTTTTTCCATTCTGTTCCTCACACTTGATAATTTCCATTGTCTTCTATTCAAGTTTGCTGATTCTTTCTTCTGTCTGCTCAAATCTGCCTTCGAATCCCTCTAGTGTATTCTTTTTTTTTAAATTTTAATTATTGTACTTTTCAACTTCAAAATTGCCTTTCGGTTTCTTTTTTTCTTTTCTATCTCTTTATTGGTATTTTCATTCTGTTCATACAATATTTTCTTGACTTTCTCTACATCCTCCTTTAGTTCTCTGAGCAACAGTAAGACAATCATTTTAACATCTTCACCTAGCAGATCTTCCATTAGATCTTTTTTCAGGAACATTTTCTGTTCATTTATTTTTTGCTCTGAATAGGTCATTATTTCTTGTTTCTTGTATGCCTTGTGATTTTGTTGTTGTTGTTGTTCTTATTGAAAACTAGACATTTGAATCTAATAACGTAGTAACTCTGGAAATCAAATTCTCCTTTCCCAGGCTTTGCCGGTTTTATTATTGTTGTTGTTTTTGTTGTTGTAGACTGGCTCTGATCCAAGGATCAGCCAGAGGTGTAAACTTAAGATTTTCTCAGGGCCATTCTGAGCCTGCACCTTATCCTGGGCATGCATGGTCACTTTCTAATTTTCTCTGTATATATATAGTTGCTTTAGAATGTTCTAGTCTTTATTGGGTCTCTCAAAAGAGGGAAAAGTGAAAAGTGAAGGAGCAGGCAGGGTCCTGACCACTTAAATCCCCTGGCAGTCACTTCAACTCGAGAGAAGGACTTGCAGCAATGGGGGAAGTGTGACAATGACTGCCACCCACCTCTTTGTCTGCACCTCTGTGATCAGAAACAACAATCAGCAATTAGAGTAAAGATCACTGATATTTGAAGGTTAGGGTCCTTTTTTCCCCACTCAGGCTTCCACAAGCTGTGTGTAACCACGACAGAAACATGTGCATAGCTGCCTGCATGTGCTGAGGGTGGGGGTGGGTGGCTGCTACTCTGCTAAGAGCTAAAATTGTCCAAAATTAACCTCAATTTACCGTCCAAGCCTTTCCCTGGACATTGCAAGCTTTCCATAGACTCCAGAGTTTTAAATTAATTACATGGGACAGATTCTGTCAGTGCAATTGTTGTCTAGTAGGGAGACAGTTTCCTGGTGCTTCCTATTCCTCCATCTTCCCAGAATCCTCTCTACTTCCCATTATGTTTTTCCCCTCTATGCCTTAGTCTGGATATTTTCTTCTGATCTATTTTTCAGCTCCTGAATCCTTTCTTGAGCTGTGCCAAATATCCAGTTAAACCCATCTTAAGTTCAGTCATTACATTTTTCAGTCTAGAAATTCCATTTGATTCTTATAGTTTCAATGGTGAAATTCTCATCATGTATTACTTTGATTGTATTCATTATTGTTACTTTTAAGTCCATATCTGCCACCTTCAATATCTGGGCCACCTATTTCTGTGGTGTTTTATTTCTCTTGGTCTTGTTTCTCAATAGGTATTGCTTTTAAAAAATCAAATGCTGGGTATTTTATGTGAAAATTACAGGGACTCTGAATTTCGTATTCCTCCAGAGAAGACTCAGCCTATCATAGAAGGCAACCGAGAGGCAGGCATATCAGCTCAGTTTGCTCTGGGGCTGAGCTCAGTCTTGGGAAGGTTCAGTCTGCATCTAATTTCGCTTGCATTCTTCGGGTGTCGCTTTCTAGATTTCCTGCGAGAGGGCCGGAGGGTTTCTTGTGGCTTCTCCTCCTGGGTGTATCATGACCTTCAATTTCGGTCTTTTTGGCTGTGTCAGGTTGCAAGGATCTCTGATCTGCTTTTAATTCACTTTATGCAATATACTTCTTACCCTCTCGCCTTATGCAGTTTAATTGGCAAATACCTTGAGGGGGAAATGGTGCGAACGTTGGTCTCATTTGCCTCCACTTCCCTTCTCCATGAAATCTCAGTAATCCCAAACTCTAAACTTGTCTTTCTGCAAGGCCATACAACTGCATAAAGCTCTGCTGGGCTCCGCGCCTCTTAGTAGGTATTTCTCCTTTTTCATTCTCTAGCTCTATGGCAAAATGTGTCAGATAACCCAAGGATAAAGGGGGAAATGGAGAAAGTCTGGTTTGCTGCAGAGTGTGTCCTTCTCTGGAATAAGACTTTTCAGGTCCTAGTTGCCTTGGAAGTGCTCTGATATTTGGGCTGAGGAGATATAATACTTCAGATTTTCTAGTTGCTCTTGGAAGGAACATTGTTGTTCTGCTACAAGCTATCACATTATAGCCAAGCGTGGAAATTCTGAACTAACCTTGATTATTTACTCTTTGCCGGGCGCCCTGTCAGATCCTTACCTATGTTATCTTACATTTTTTCATCAGTCCTCTGAGATGCTGAGGCTCAGAGGGTAAGGCCCAGAGTGACTAAGTAATGTGCTCAGAGATTTTGAAAGGCAGAACCAAGGAATTTACTTCCAAGGCCTCGGAAGCCTCTACTCTTCCCATCATGTGAGGCTCAAAGTGGGATGTAATAGACTATCTGGTAACAGTGAACTCCTACCTTACATCATTTGGTCCATGATATTATAAAATTGGTTATCTGAGATCCTGTCTAATCATTTTAATGGGAACCTGAGACACCCAACAGTAATGAAAATTAGAGTAATCACTAAATCTCACCTTTCAAATTTTGAAGGAAATATTTCGGATTTCTGGTTTAAAGAAGATGCTCAAAGAAAAATTCCATAAAGAAGAAAGGGTAAAACAGTGAAGGGCAAAAGGAGGTTATGTGTTTTAAGCAAGTATGTTAAATGTATAACTGGACACTGAATTCACAAAAAGCAGAAGATATATTGCATAAGAGAGATGAATAGTGACTTAAACTGACCTGCAAATTATTGCAATACTATATTGTTCCAGACTTTTAAAAAAATCAGGTTTCTAAATTCCATCATATAAATTCTTCCTTCTTATCAGTAGTGATGAAAAGCAAGAGAAGAATGGCAGGAAAATGGGACAACTGGAGGTCAGGTCACGATAACAGCACCTGGTCTCATACAGAGTCACGCCTGGTTACTAGTTTCTCACATATGCATTATCTCACAGCATCCTTTTGAGGCAAGCAAGAAAAAAATGTCACTGAAATCTGTTACCACTATTTACTGGGGAGCAAAATTTGAAGTAAGGCAGTTGTGCTTAACACGATAAAACCAGGAGTAAAAAAGAGAGTAAATTTTATACCTAACTTAACAAGTAGAACTGGGCAACAGAAGATGCACCCAGCCTGGTTGTTTACCTGTGAGCTAGTATTATAGGAAACAGGAGAACTGGGAGAAGAGACGAGAGAGATCTGTTTAGAAAATCTGAGATTTATGGAAGGACACAGGCGAGGAGAGCAGGTGGAATGAGTTGTGCTTGGCGCCAGATTTGAGAGAAAGAGAGTGCTCGATGTCGTCCATTACAGCAGAAACACACGACAGATCTGAAGGTATCCACAGCCATTGCCACGTGCAAGTCACTGGTGTCTTTAGCTAAAGCTGGCTCAGCGCTGCCTGCAAGGTCAGCAGCGTCCAGGGCTCCGAGGAACAGACAGCCCCAGTGAGCTTCGCTAGGTCCCAGCTGAATACAAGGGTGGGCCTCTGAGCCTGTAATGTGGACGCATTACCAGCTCACTACTTGGAAATGTGTTTTTAGTCCTTCTTCATTTGATTATTACAAAATGTCAAAATAGTTCAGGTAAGGAGGCTATGGGATGGAGATGGGAGTGGGGGAGAGCATTCGCCCACACACAGGAGGAATGTTCCTGAAATGCCACTTAACATTACAAGAACCACAGGGGGAGGGGCCAAGGAGAGCTTCTTCAAGTCGGACATCAAGTCTCCTGCTCAAACAGTGAAGTATGGGGATCCTGTAGAGCGCATCTTACGTTTCACCCGTTTTCCTGTCTCACTGTAAATGCATATGTACGAGGTTGTCAACCAAGAGCGTTGTTATGTGCCTGAGGACATTATTCTCTTGTTTATGCATCATGGAACCTGTGAGCTGTCACATGTGATCATTATGTCAGCTTATTAACATGTCAGGGTGTATAAGTCCTGGCTTCCACCTCGGAGGGGAACCCGCTTAGGGTGGGGCATCCTGCTCACCAGCAGGGCAGAGTCCTGCCAGCTTCCAGCACAGGAGGGGCTATAATCAGTGCCAAACTTGACTGCAAATAGGACCACCCAAGGGCCTATGGCTGGGAACCAAGCCTCAGTCCTACCTTGGTCTGATCTAGCAAGTTTGCTTGCTAGTCCCGGCTTTGCTCCCACTCACTGGGGAGGAATACAACAACAGGAGTTATTTTAAGGAGGGTAAAGCAGAAAGAAGGGTTGGAAAGCCACTGGCAGATGCTGGAAGGGTCCTAAGGAAAAGGGTTCTGGTTGGTTACATCACCCAGGGCTTCAGATTTTTAACAAATATTGATGGATGGGTGGAAATCAAAGAGAATGCCAAGAAAGATCTATGTGTGTTCAGAGATTGAGTCAGAAACTCTCTCCTTCCAAAGCTTCCCAAAAGGAAGTCGCAGTGGGAAGCAAAGTGGTGATTAAGGAAGGAAACAGGCCCAGTTCTCTGGGGCCTTGGAAGTCCCCAGGCCAGGCCTGCCTGGGAGATGAGCACAGGCTTCTCCTCTCCTGACATCTTTCTGCCAGATGGTGGGTCTGGAATCCTAGAGGTGCTCGGGCCTCCTGGTTGCTGCAACCTGAGCCCGGAAAACTTTGGTCCACCAATTTTCCCTCCCTCCACCCCTCTAGCGAGCAGGAGCAGGGCCTGGCACAGTGAATGACCTTGGCGCTCTGAGGAGCCCCGGGCGCCTCTGAGTGCCCGAGCTGGGCGCTGGTTCCGAGGGTTCAGGTTCGGGAAAGCCTTCTCCCACCCAGCCAGCTGGCCCCGGGAGCCGGCGCCATTCACGCCTTTCACTGGGTGATGCGCTTGCCGCCTGGTCTTGAATCATGACTGTAGGGTTATCCTCGTTATTATTTTTTAATTACAGTCCAGAATCTCAACGAATTGATAATGTGGAAACATTATTAGGGTATGGATCTAAGCCACTAGTAATTGTAACTAGGAGGGAAAAAAGGAAAGAAAAAATTTAATTCTGCAGGCTCTATGCCTGGAAGATATGCTTTCTTGGGGACCCTCCCAACTTGTCCCCTACCCCAGCCCACCCTGCTGCTCTGACTCCCAGCTGTAAACCAGGCAGGAGCTAGAGGACTTTGGGGCTTGGTCCCTGCAGCTGGGCAGGAGCAGCCTTCCGGAGGGGTTCAGATCTCCAAAAGCCTTTGGCACCCTTGGGGCCTCAGTAGGATTCCCCAAAAGGCAGCCAGAATGGTGAAAGCAGGCCCTGCCACCTGCCTGGAGACCCTGCCCCAACTCGGGAACCTCCCTTTCCCTGGGCACCCTGGGAGTGTGCCCCCAGGTCCCAGCGTCTGAGCTTGGAGAACGCTCTACCTCCTGTCCCGGCAGTCTTCAGGGGCCCCCTCCATTCCTGCAGGGATGCCCTTGGGCCCTGCCTCCCTCACCCCGGTGCGGTGCGGGCGGGAGCGGCCCACACAGTCGCCACTAGAGACGTTCAGGGACGTGCCTATAAATGTATATATCACACATATACATGCACATGTTCGGTCGACGAATATTAAGCCACGGTGTCTGTGGTGTTTTCGTTGAAACCGTTAGCATCCTAGGTGCCATTGGCGAGATCGGTTGATAATTACACGAAGGACAAGTGGAATGACACTAAGGTGGCCCCTGATCCCTCAGGAGGACACTGGCGGGGTAGAAGCCGTGACGTCCGCTTCAGTGTCCAAACGAGCGTCTCTGATCTGTCGTCCGTGGCGCTACCTCTCAGTCACCCACCCGGGACAAGGCAGTGTCCTCTGAAAGGCGACCTGCCCTCAGCTGGAAGTTGCTAGGTCTCCAAGGGAAGCAGCAACACGCGGGTATCAGAAGCCCCTGGCCCGTCCCCAGACCTCTGTGGCAAAGGGCAGTTCGGACGGTGTCCTGGACGAAAGGAACGCTAAAATGCAGCTGTGTGCACGAGGGTGGGGAGGGAAGCAGAGGCCAGGGCCTGCTCGGGTCTGGGGACACCCCCGGCGGCGCCTGGCGCGGAGGGAAGGCAGGAGCGGTCCCTTGGTCTCCGGCCCAAACTCAGCCAGGAGGACGCGTGTGAAAACCTCTCCGCGCGGCTCGGGCGCGTCCCTTGGAGCCGGTGGCACTGACGCGCGTGGTGCTCGGCTCAGGCCGCGGTGGTGGGAACCCCCCGGAAGGCAGCCGCCTCGAAGGCAGCCGCCTCGCCGTGGCCCTCGGCACGGCCCCCCAGGCCCACCGGGGACGCGCCCGCCTCCCACCCGCCTCTGCTCGTCCCGCTCCGCTGCTGCGGACAGATGTTTACCGCTCCGGCCCCGACCGCTGCGGAGACCCTGCGACGCGCGCGGCGCACCGCGCGGTGCTGGCCGGCTCTGGGCTCCCGGTCGGGGGCGCGGGCGGGCGGGCAGGAGCGGAAAGGGGAGGGGAGTGGGTGGACTAATGATGAAAAAGTCTCCTGCATCCCGGCTCCTTAATTAAATGCATGGAAGGAACCGAGGCGAGCACATCTGGTTTCAATCTGCAGCCCTTTGATGGCATCAAATGTTCTTTTCCCAGATCAGGGCTGGGAGCTCTGGGCTCGCTATGGCCGTTTGGAGCCCAGAAACCATTTGCACACACTCGGACCCTTCTTCCTCTCCAGTAGAGCCTCTCGGCTATAGGAGAATAAAAAAGGTAAAAAGTCTAGTAATCAAGGTGGTGAGGGAGTGTGTGTGTGTGTGTGTGTAAGGAACATAAAGCGCCACAAATAAGCACTGAATATTTCACCTACTCGTCATATAGTAACTCATTTCTAATGAGACTATTAAAGCTGTTACCAAATTCCAACAGGTCATGAAAAAATCGCTCAGCACCTCTCTGTCCTCTGGCAAGTGAGAGCTCACAGACAGGCGACAGAGCGTTATCCGTGGACTTCGGTGGGGGCCCCTCCACGTCGCCGCGGCCGTGCTCCCCCCCCCACCACGCCATGCCACGGCGCGGGCTGGACCCCGAGCCCCGCACCAGCCTCTCGGGCGAGCGCCCTGCCCACTCCGCGTCTGGGCAGCCCCACCGTCCCGGACGCCTTAGCGTCCCCGCCTGGGCAAGCGACCTTGGCCTCACTAAAGAGGTTACGAAATTGGTCAGATTGTGGGGCGAGGGGAGCAATTGTGATAGACGCCTAGAGTCCTCTCCTCTGGCTAAATAAATATGTAAATGTCCTACCGCCTGAGGCGGGGCGCGGAGGGGGTTCCTAGCCGGACGCAGGGAGAAGGCTCGACTAGACCCTGCGCTCTCTCCATCACCTCCCCCGATCTGCCGTAGCCCGCGGAAGAAGCGCGGGGGAACCCCGTTATTATCGCTCCTGTTATTTTATGACGCTATTTAATAGGCTGTCTCCACGGAGCCAGCGCAGCCCGCATTCGCCTGCTCTCGCCCACGTCCTCTCTCAGACGCTCCCCCCCCCCCGCCGCCCCTCCCCAACACGGTTCGAACGGCGAGGACGCCTTTACGAAAATTAGAAGGCAGAGGGGGAAGAAAAGTTGATCGAGGTAGTTGTGGATTTTTTCCCAACACGTTTCCCCGCAGCTGTTATCAAACATGCACATGAGTTTTTCCGACAGGATCTCAAGCGAATCTGGAGGAGTTAACGCAGAAGCAAAAGAATCAGCCCGTTGGAGGGGACTGCGGGTTTCAGTTCGTCTTCTTTCTTCCCCGTGATACTATTGCAAGGGAATGATAATTAGACCTTTACTTAAAAAAAAAAAAAATTAAAAAGTCCGAAGGGGCTCGCTTTCTCTTCCCTCCCTCTTCCTTCCCGCCTCCCCTCCCTCCCTCCCTCTCTCTTTCTCTCTTGCTCGGATGTTGGCAAAGGGGTTTTTTCTTAATCAGACTGTTTTTCGGTCCGGGGGAAAGGAGGAAAAGGGAGATTGCGATGCAGAAAGGGGGTCTGTAAAACGTCAGGCGCCGCACAAAGGCTTCGCCACGTAATTACAGGCTCCTATTAAGCCGAGCTCTGCCCTCCCCGGGGTCTCCAATTTTCTTGTATTCCCTACAAAGCCTCCTCTGCATGCCAGTCTGTGCCTTTTGAAGTGCCAGAGCTGCTTGATCCAACCGAGAAGGAAAAAGGAGCTCGGCTGGGAGAGGGGGGAAGCCCACCGCCACCCTCCTCCGGACTCCTGAAGTCTTTTTCTTTTCTTTCTTCCTTTTTTTTTCCTCCTACGAAAAGTAAAGTGAGAATCCTGCTCTCCAATACATCTGCAAGACATCACCCTCTCGTCCTGAAACTTTAGTCACTCCTGAGAATCTACAGGAGTGCAGAGAGGGGGAACACGTTTTCTTGAAGACGTTTTAAAGCTGGAACAAGCCTTCTTCTGTTGGTGCTTGAACTCTTGCCTGGGAATAACTTTTTTAACCTTAAAAAAAAAACCCACTGTGATTCTTCTCTGCCACCCCTCTCCTCTCTTCTTGTTGCCTGACTCCCCGCCCTGCCGGCCTCTCCTCCCCTCTCTCCCCCTTACTATTATTTTTCGTGCGTGCGTGTGGACGCTTTTGGAGAGGTGGACGGGATTTTTTTTTCCTCCTGACTCGAACGTTAGGGTGACTTTTTAATTTCATTTTTTGGTGCGGATTATCTCTCTGGATTGCGCCGGACTTGGCCTCAGGAAGGCAACTGAGGCTGTTACAGGCCGCGGGTGGAGAACGCTCTGCTCTGCACAGGGGGGTCCCCCGCCCTCTCCCCGCTTTTTTTTGTCCTCGCCTCCTTTCTCTCTCTCTCTCTCTCTCTCTCTCTCTCTCTCTCTCTCTCTCTCTCTCTCTCTCCCTCTCTCCACTCCCCCCTCTCTCTTCCCCACTCGGCTCCTCTCCCCCCTCGCGCCCACAGCGTTTGGTGTTGATTCGAGCGGGAAGAGGGGGTGGGTGGATCGGAGGGGAGACCATGACCTCCAGCTACGGGCACGTTCTGGAGCGGCAGCCGGCGCTGGGCGGCCGCTTGGACAGCCCGGGCAACCTCGACACCCTGCAGGCGAAAAAGAACTTCTCCGTCAGTCACCTGCTAGACCTGGAGGAAGCCGGGGACATGGTGGCGGCGCAGGCGGACGAGAGCGTGGGCGAAGCGGGCCGGAGCCTGCTGGAGTCGCCGGGACTCACCAGCGGCAGCGACACCCCGCAGCAGGACAGTGAGTGAGGGGCGCGTGCCCGCGGGGCCGCGTGTCGCGGACGCAGGGCGGGCGTCCGGGCTGGGCCACGGGAAGGAGGTCGGGGGCAGAGGCGAGGTGGTAGCAGTGGCCGGAGGCAGGGCCCGCCACAGCCAGGGGAAGGGGAAGAGAATGGCAGGGCGCGGGCGGGAGGCCCTGAGGCCCTGCGCTGGGGGTCAGGGGCGCCGCGGTCCCCGCCGGGGCCGCCGCCGCGTCGCGGGCGCGCACGGCCGCCAGGTGCCCCCGCGGGCGGCGGAGGCTCCCGAATGGGCGCAGACGCGGGAGCCCGCCGCGTTCGGAAAGGCGGCGGGGAGAAGATGCTGCGCCGGGCCGGGAGGGCTCCTCGCGGGTGGCGCGTGCGGGTTCGGGGACAGAGGCGGCGGCCGGCGCGGGGCACGGACTTGGGGGCGCGCCGGAGCGCCCCGCGGTCTCACGAGCTGCCCTCCGCCGCCTGCCGTTGCGCCACCTGCATGTGGGTCGGAGACCCGGCAGGGTCAGGGTCTCAACGACTCCTTTGGGGGGACCCAGCTCCCGGCCCGCCTGATCCCGCACCAGGGAGATGCTCGGCACGAGCGCGGCCTCCAGTGTCGAGCCGTGTGCCACTCTCGAGAAACTCTGCCTCTTGGCCCCAAGACCTGCAGAAAACTGCACGCACAGTCTCCCTGCCCCGTCCACCCGGACCGGGGAATGTCGCCTCGGGTCGATAAGCGCGCCTTAGAACTGACTGCAAGCATCTCCGTGCCTCCCCGAGTCTGTAACGGACTTGTCACCTAACATCCCAGGTGACACGGGGCTCAGTATTTCCTCCTTGAGGTCTGCAAGGGCCTGAACTTGGCTTGAAGTTTCGAAATGAGGTTGATCTCCTTCCCTGGCCTTGTTCGCCACTGCTATTTTGTCTTCAAATTTGGAACCTGTGGAACCAGGAGGCCTGGCCCGCATCCTGTGGTTTCCGAAAACACGTAGCCAATGTCCGACTCTCAGCAAATTGATAGACAAAGCAACTGGGCCCAGAAACAGCTGGAAGCGAGGCCTGGCAAAGTGGTGGCAGCCGCAGCCACGCCAGCGCAGGCCACGGGGAGAGCCCGTCTCCCCCGCAGGCCGCCTGCCCCTTGCCCTCCTCCTTGGTCCAGGCCTGGGTCCCCCTCAGCGTTTTGCAGCCCAGAGCAAACTAGGGACTATCCACCCTCCCACTGGCAGAGGCAGAGGGCACCTGGCGAAGCCTCGCCTGGCTGGGCAGTGGGGAGAGATGGGCAGCTTTGAGGAATGAAGACCCAGGGTCCCAACCGCCTGGTCAAGGCTAGGCACCGAGTCGGGGGTTTCCTTGTGGAGGGCACTGGTGGGGGGGGGTGCTGCTTATGCTGCGGGCATGGGCAGCTTGGGTGAACTGTCTGCATAGACATTTTAACTCCAAGAAAATGCATTGCGAACCGGGATTATTTTTTAAACGTTTTACTAGGGAAATTTAAACGTAAGAAGAGGAGGGAGGATGGTATTCTGCATTTCCATGTGCCTGTCGCCAGCTTCACTAATTCTGCACTTTCTGCGCTTCTTGTTTCAACGTGGCTAATGACGAATCACAACATTGATCACTACTGGGAGCACTGCAGGCTAGACCCGCAACAAAAACAGGGTCGTGAAGGGACTGCTGCGGAGAGGAGCAGGGTGGGGCGGGAGAGACCAGTTCTGAGAGCAAGCAGAGGGCCGCGGAAAGCCGGCCGGGGCAGGGCGCCGCGGCGAGCCTGAGCCCGGGGCCCAGGCCGGCCATGGGGCTGGAGGGATGCGGGCTCTTCCAGTGGTCTGGCTCCGCGTGGTCGCCACGGGGAGGGAGCTGGCCTTCGTGGTGGCCTTCTGGTGGGTACAGAGCAGGGCTGGGCCCTGGGCGGCGGAGGCCCGCTGGGATATGCCTCCACGCTGAGGCAGAGGTGGCACTCGTGCAGGGAGCCGACCCAGGGGTGGCTTCTGAGACCCAGGCCTGGCGTAGCTGAGACACTGAGCACGTGGCTTCCACTGGGGTGCTCGAGGACACGCAAAGGGCAGTGGGTGGCATTGGGGACCATGTGTCCCCAAGGAAAGGGGATGAGACCTTTTCAAACCTGCCAGCTTGATCATCCAGCTCATCTTGGAGTTTCAAGGAGTAACTCCCCTAGTGGGGAGTGGACCCCGAAAGGGAACAGCAGGTAGGAGGCCAGGCAGGGGTGAGTGCTTGAGGAAGGATGGTAGAGAGACAGTTACAAAAGGAAGTCACAGAATTCAGCCTGAGGTGATGGGGACTAAGTGACCAACACCTAGGACTGGGAAAGCCGCTTAGAAAACACACACACACACACACACACACACACACGCACACACGCACACACGCACAGGCAGGCCTTGCTCTGCAGGAAGGCAGGGGCCTGGTCTAACAAATAGTCGTTGCTCTTAGAAACGGTGTTTCAGCCTCCTCCTTCCCAGGGCTCCTCGGTGAGAAGAGGCAGGTCTGGTAAGCGGGGCGGTAGCGGGCATTCAGGGGCACACTCATCCCTGGTTCCTGGGCCCCCACTGGAAACTGCCCGGGGTAGCCAGGGCCAATTGCGCCTGCAGGGCCACAAGTCTGCCAGGGACAGTCAGGCAATGGGTCAGTCAGTCAGGGGAGAGAGGGGTCTCCAGGCAGAGGACTAGGGCTGGGCCCCGAGCTGTAAGGGACAGAAACGTCACAGGAGTCAGGAGTTCCTCACAGCCTCCGGGAGTCTGTCTGCCCCAGAGTGGAGACGATAAGATAATCTCCTCCCAAGAGCTGGGGACCATTCCGAAGATGCCTTTACCCTTCCAGCGAAATGGAAACAGGTCCTTCCTAAATTTACTTTCGGGCTGAAATGAGTAAACCAGACTCCACTTACACCTGCAATATTAGATCATGAATACTGCAGATTTTCTAACTACGACCTGGGCATCCTTGGCAGAGAGGAGCGGGCTAGCCCATCCAAAGGGAGAGCTCCCGCTGACCTACTCACTGGCCACCAAGATTCTGTCCCCCAACCTTGGCTGAGATTCTCCCTGAGTCTCCCCTCCCCAGAACGACTTCTTTCCTCTGTAACTGGTTCTCCCAGCCCGTAAACTTCTCACCCGTCCAGGTTCAAGTACCTGAAAGGTTTAAAGAAATGGTTCTTTAACACTGTTAGGAATTCAGTGGCTAGTGGGAGAGTCTGGCCTGTGAAGGGGAGGGGTGGGGGTGTTAGATTAGGCGCAGTGAGGGAGAAGAAAGAGGAATAGGTTATAAAACAGGGAGACCTGCTCCTGGGAGGATGGTGCATCCCGCTGTCATTTCTTAATCCGAACTTCTGCAAACTCTTAAAAAAAAAAAAAAAGCGCCTGCCTTCCACGTTCCCAGCCTCTAAATTAGTGAAACCAGATTGTCCTAATAAGACCTTTTGTTGGAAACACATGTAGTCATAAAAAGGTAGACGGAAAGTCAATTAGACACGCGCGCGCGGGCGCACACGCACACACTCGGGAGCAGCTGGGCCCCGGCCGCCGCCGCAGGGCCGGGCGGGATGCAAATGCAGCACAGCCGCGCGGGAAATTGATTTGTCACAAAGCGAGAGGTGTAAACGCCGTGCGCGCAGGACTTGCCGGCGGGATTCCCCCACCGCACTTCCCGGACCCAGCTCCGCCAATGCCTCCTCGCCAGAGAAATGCCGGGGGAGCAGGGACGTTCTCTAGGGCGCTCGGTAGTTGCAACGTGCACCAGAATATCAATTTCCCTGGAGTCTCAGCGTTTGCAACACCTGTGGCGCCAGAAATTTTCTGGGCGGTGCCACCCTGGGCCCTTGGAGTCGGTGATGGTACCCTGAAATTGGGCCTCAATTATCTTGACTCAAGGGGGGAGTCAAGATAATTTTATCGTTTTAAGGGTAGCCTGGAAAAAAAATATTCTCTTTGTAAGAGGCAGTGAAATCCAAGATCAAGGGAGGTCACTGAGTCCCCGAAGCCCAAAGTCAGATCCAGGGAAGTGGCGGGTCCTGTTTATCTTCCATGCAGGGGCAGGGGCTGGTCGGCCTCCTTCTCCTCCTCCTCTGGGGGAATTGACAGTCAAGTGACTCCCACCGCTTTGGAGCGAAGGAAGGGAGGTGGGCCTGCGAAGTCCGAGGCCCCAAGCTGCCCACACTCCCTGGGGCGCCAGATCCCCGACTCCTGGAACCAACCAGTCACTGCCTCCGCATTCATCTCTTGCTTCCCAAACCCGAACGCCTCTCCCGCGGCGCAGCGCGGCGCAGCCAGCCCTTCGGCTCGGCGACCTCAGCCTGCCCCTGAGCGCTCAGGTCAGAGCGCAGGGGCATCAGGCAGGCGGCGGTGGGTCACACAGGTCCCCGTGGTTCCTCCGTCTTCCCAGGGCCGTCATTTTAGATTTTACAACCCGAGTGAATAACTCATCTCCAGACTAACAAGATGTCACTCGCCCACCCTGCCCCCACGAAAATCCCCTAGCAACTTCAGGACCCACAGTATCTTCCTACGGCCACTGGCTCAGATCCGAGTTTTGAACGTCACTCCCCGCCAGCCGCCACCTCCGGGACCCCTTTTTCACATTTAAATGACGTCTGTAGATGTTCGACAACGGAGATCCCTAAACCGATATGATTTTTATTTTGAAAGTTGTATTTCCTTTACAGTTCCTCTGCTATACCCTGTTTCCTTGCTCCCTCCTTCTGCAGGGCACCCCACCAAAGCAGACCCCCAAGCTCTAGGAGGCCACCTTCATCGCCAAGGGCGCAGGCTGCGGGTACCAGGAATTTGCAAATCTGTGTGCGCGCTAGTGCGGTGACCCCCGCGCGCCTCCCGCCCATAGCGGCGCCAGCTTTTAACCGCTTGCGAAATGTGTGTTTCTCATTTACCCTTTTGGATAGAGTCATCAGAAGCCTTAGAAGGTACAACTTTTAGAAACCGGGGGAGTGTGTTTGTAGAGGAGATAAGGCTTTCGTTCTTCTTATTTATTTTTTGCAGGGGTGGAAGAATTGTGGGAGGAAGAATCCTTCCCCAAGAAAAAGTGAAAGGTGTGTGGGGGGGGGGGCGGCGGGTGGCGGCTCAGCATCTTCCATCTAAGCTGTTTGTAAGTTCGACCATAGCGATCTCGGTGTATTCCTCCGAGCTAGAGATGAGGCGTTTACAGGAACTATACAAGGGGCCCACTCCCTGAGACCGCTTGGTGCCCAGACATTTACGGAACTACCTGTGCGCGCGCACCGCACCGTTGTACTCGCGGGGCGCTCTGTCTCGAATGCCCCGTTTTAATTTGTTGCGGGCCGAGTACCACTCCCATCGCTTCGGTGTCCCTTAGCTCACTTTCCAACAGCACAGAGAGGACGCGTACATCAACAGATTATGATTTGTCCACAAGAATTTGTGTCCTTGTAAAATCAAATCGTTTCAGGAGCAGACTGACGACACTCAATTAAAACCCAACAGGCTCAAACAGTAATAATATCATCGAACTGCCACCACCGCCTTTGCCCTCCATAAGCTGTTTCTTTTTCAGTCAGTCACTGCGGAGATACATTGAAGAGGTGCCTGAGGAGGGACCGTCATTGGCGTTTGGGGTCAGCGGGTTGGTTTCCAAAAAATGTGTGGAAGTTTTTGATTACGAAGATTTCTGAATCTTCGTAGATTCTTGGTTCCATTTGTCTGATTTAGTGAGGCAGCTGCAGGGAAGTAGTGCAGAGAATTATGGACTATCGATTTTAGGTTTAAGACTTTTAAAAAGTCACTGCATTTCACTTATCCTGGAACCACTTTTCTTGATGAAACAAAAAATATATATATCTGGGAAGTGATTGCAGGGGAACAAAGGCACAAATGGTGGTCGGGGAAGGAAACTTAATGAAAGACAAAGAAAACATGTCAGAACGAATCAATCACATACACATGTGACTTCCCGGGAGATTCTGAGGACAATCGGAATCTTAAGGGTGCTGCTGTCCCTGTGGATCTCAGGGGATGAGAGTCTGGGTTTTGCCACCAGCCCTGGGTGCTGGCCCACTCATCTCAGCCCCTTCGCTGCCCCAGGTAATGAGGGAGCTGTAATTCCCAAGATCTTTGGGGCTTATTTTTACCATTAGTGATTTGCCCTGACTCAGCTACAAATGAGAAATAAATTTGAAAAATGTGTGTTCGTTTGAGTCCCCAAGATCCAAATTATGAGGAAGGACAAGGACCAGTCTTCTGGTTCCTATTTTGTCTGCTTTTATGGAATTACTTGCAAGTGAGTGATTGGAAATTTCCTTAACGGGCGGGCAGGCGCACAGAGAAAGCCTCGCAAGGCCCAGACTGGAATGGAGACCCCCGCCCCCCCCCTCGGCGCATCAGGCTCTGAATCTCACCTTTGGGGGCTGGAGGGAGAAGAGAGTAAAATAGGGCGCATTAATTCAGTACTTTTAGTTTTAGTTTAAAACAGAGCCCACGGCATCTTTGATTTTAATGTTCTCCATGTCGGGCGGGGGATGTAAACGTCCCTAGCCCACCGCCCCTGGCCCTTGTCCTCTCAGGTCCCAGGGAGCTGGGTCGCTGCTCTCCGCGGGGTGGCATGTACCCCAGAGTCTGGCAAGAAGCGCTACGCCTTTCCTTCTCCCGCCTAAAGGGGGCGCACTACCCCCAGGCTGGGGCTGGGACCTAGGTGCCTTCCAAAACCCCTGGATTCCTTCAGGGGACACATGCCGGAGGGCCACTCTACACAAGTAGCAGGAGATGGGAAACAGAAATGTGAAGATGCTCCAAGGAAAACATGAATAGATGCTGCGCAAGCGTCTTAACAGAAACATGGAGGTAGCTGGTAGGCGTCCTGCCTTCCTCTGCTTTGAAATGAGGGTGGTCAGGATTCCAGGGCGAGCTGGAAGAGGGAGAAGGGGAGTGGTGGGAATCGATGAGCCAAGGTCAGTGGGAGCCACGGCTGCTGCCTGGGTTCCACCGGGAAAAAGAGTTTGTCCACATGGAGATGGGTGAGACATTTCTGCATACGAACCCCAGGGGCAGACGGGGAGATAGAGAGCTGGCAGTGTCAGTGAGAAGCTGCACCACCCGGAGTCTCCAGGTGAGGCAGAACACTTAGACCCTGGGGGTGGGGTCACGCTCTTTCTCTCTAAGGCGGAAGGATAGCTGCCCCAAGTCTTGTGCCTGCCTGCGACGTGGGGACCCAAAGCTGTTCCCGATCCCCAGATCCGATTCCTGGCCTCCACTGATCTTCCCTCTGGGGGAAAGACTTTCCAGACTTCGTGGGCATAGGAGGATAAATTCTTCAGCCCTCTCTGTACATGTTAGAATTTTCTTTCTCTTGTTACCTCACCTTGACACCGAGGGGAAACAAGACAAGGCAACGCAGGGAGCGACAAAGTGGCAGGATGAAGATTTTGTCTTCTTAGTCTAGAGGGTGGTTAACACATACCTTCCGAGATAATCTGAGCTTAGATGTTCACTAGATACAAGCCTGAGGCCAGTACGGTACAGGAAATTGCCTTCCCACAAGCGTTTGTCTGGGTGTAAAAACATTACCCCCATCCACTTCATTTCTCATCCTCCATCACGTCGTTGTATTTTAAAGGACCTCACAGTGCTGGAAGGTGGTGTAGTTATAAATAAACACAAAAACAGACGGGCGCTCTCCCGGTGCCTAAATATATATGGGGAGGCCAAATTCTTTCAAAGAGGAGTCAGATACGCGGCTTACAGGCTAAGGGGCTCGCCTCAGTTACAATGTGAGCCCGGATATGCTGAGTTCAATCAGCTTGACTGTGGGCGAAGTGAAAGGCTTAGCCAGCACTTCGGATGTATGCTCAGAGAACCACGTTTGCTCCAGTCTCCATTGTGTTTGGCCACACAAATTCATGCTGGCCGGCAAAGGGCTGGGTAGGCTTGGCTTGGGCCCGGCGGGTGGCAGGGGACTCAGTGTCCCAGCGTCGTGTTCTTGTCCACTGTCATTTTCTTCTTTGCCTTTGCTGGGCCCCACGTGCCTCTCCAAGACCTCTGTGCTGCAGAGACAATTGGGCCTCGAGGCCAAAGAGGCCCCCAAAATACTGTTTCCCAGAAAAGGAGAGGCTGTCGAGCTCCGTGACATGCCGTGTACCAGGTGTTCTCATGAGTCTTCCTCTCTGATAACTCAGTTCACAGTAGCCCCGTCTGAGACTTCCTGGGAACCGAGGTCTGGGGGATCAGTGACCATTCTGTTTCCTTTCCAAATAACCCATAAATATATGAAGTTGAAAGTTCCAATGGAAATACGTATTAAATCTCAACCTTTATACCCGGGCATTGACATGTATCGCCGTTAATCCCGACTGGGAGGTCATACGAAATAATTACGCACATTGTGACTTTTCTTTCCACTTTTACCAGTACTTCCCTAAATACTGGTCTGGATTATAGCAGTCGAATAGCACTGGGACGGCTTCCAAGCTGTTGCCTGTGCTCAGTAAATGCTTTCTAAGTGATAGAATGAGCTCGCCATCCTCAGCCTGGGTTCTAGGCCCCGCCCTCTCCACCCACGTGATGCCCTCTGCCTGGGAGTCCTCTTCTAGGCCCACCATTTCAATAGCCATCTCCGGACAGGTGATGACTCTGAGGTTATAGCTTCGAGGTCCCTTGGAGCTGCAGATTTCATAAATTCAGCTACCTACCATTTGAACTCACAAAAGCACATCATACTCCAAAAGGAGAAAATGTGCCATTAGTGAGCTCCCTTTCCCCAATCCGAGCCTCTTATAGTTTTACCTATTGTCCTGTATCACAACACGTAGTTGTAAAACTCAAAAATTTCATCCTTGGCTCCTTCCTGTCCACCTCTGTCCAATCCGTCCGCCCATCCCAAGTTCACCTTCTAAAACCACTTGACTCCATCTCCTGTGCTATCTCACCTGCACTGCTACACCAGCCCCCTGAGTAGTTGGGTCTCCCCGCATCCACGTGCATCCTCCACGTGTGCAGGTGGTGGACAGGCAGACACAACAGATCTTCAAAGTATATCTGCTGAGTGAATGAGTGACGAATGCTGGTGCATTCTTTTGCAAACACTTTTTTTTTAATCGTGCCTTTCCCCCTCTTTAGAACTCACAATTGCTTTTTATTCTTTTCTACATCAAGACCATATTATATGTCCTTTTTTAAAAAAAAAAAAAATCATCCTTAATCATCTGTTTCCATGCCTGCCCAATCAACCTGCTCGTTCACACACACATGCAGATCCAACTGTTTCCCTGCTTTCCCGGGTATGTTCATGAGGCTGGGGCACGGCTCTCTAGTCTCCTTTCTGCTTCTCTGACTTCTGATCCCTGCCCCTTTTTGCTAACTTACTTACACATGCTGCCTTTCAAGATTCTGTTCCCAGCACATTTCCTTGTGACATTGTCCTTGACTGCCTCACCTCAGGCAAAGCAAGTCCCTTTCTTGGTGCTTACTGTAGAAATAACCAGCACCCCAATGAGTATTGCTTAGTTATTTTTTAGATATTTTATGATTTTTAATCTATCTTGAGCATTTCTTAAGATTAGAGACTTTTTGCGGAAGAGAAGGCATATTCCACAGTGTCTATAGAAAGCTGCCATAAGCAAGTAAATTAAATAGGTAATTTTGGGGGGTATGATTTGGTTCTGCTGTCTTTGCAATCTCTACCTGCAAATAATTTTTTGAATATAAGAGTAATACCAAAGTACAATACTGCTCATTTTAGGAATTGTATTATTTTATATTCAAAAGTTTAGATACAAAAGTAAGGTCACCTATATTTCACTACCCGAAGCAGACACAGTTAATAGTTTGGTGTTAAAATATTTCCTTTTTTTTTAACGCAATTTTCATATTAACATTCTTGGTTACTGATTTTTCTTTAATCACTGGAGGAGTCTTAAATCCCAGTTTCAAAGGTGGTATTTCCCCCCAATTAAGAAGATACTCCAACATTTAACCCACTTTCTCTCGTCAGGAATATCAAACACACACACACACACACACACACACACACACACACACACACACAAACAAAAGGTCCCTGAGAATTAAGAGGGCTGCGACATCACAGTTATTTCCCAGTGTTCTCGGTCCCAGTGGGTACGTTTCCAGCAGCGAAGCCCTTCAGTAGTAATAGTTTCTTTTTCTTTTCTGCTTGTTCTAGCTGGGAACCTTCCCTAGACATGAGCACATGTCTCCTTTGGAAATTGGAAAAGGCTGCATAATACCTAAAGGACATTCCGAGACCTCAGTTGAGCTCCTGCTCAAAAAAATTAGTTTTTATGTGGTTCAGCAAGAAAGAAACCATGTAACAAAACCAGTGGGGGAGAAACTACGGCACAGGACGAACCTTTTTCTATTGTTGTAGATGCCTGGGTCTTGAATTTTCTTCTACTAAATGTCTCGAGACCCATACATGCTTTCACAGAGCAAAAAGGAAAATAGCATTTAAGTCCTGTACCTGGGAGAATGATGATCAGGTAGGACACTGACCTATTTCCAGGACACAGAAGTATGTTTCAGTGGAGGAAGAAGCACTTGTAAAAATCAAAGATAACGCATTTAACCGGATATGAAAGTCTGTAGTACGCCAGCCCTTATTTAAGCGATAATTACAGAGAAAATATAAATTGTAGTTACGAAGTCGATTGAAAAATCATCCTCAGGCAAGTTGACATTAAAACATTTGCCTGATGAATGCAAATGTTTTCTTTAGGGAAAGTATTAACAAGTGATGTGAAATTATGCAGAACAAAAATTTTAATTACGAATTAGACATATCTTAATAATCAATCCTTCTCATCATGAGGAAAGGGGGGAACAGGGAGAGCAATCATCGTTTCTGAGGACTAAACACCTCGCTTGCCCAGGTAGGGGTCCTGCCCTTCCAGGTGCTGCCTGCTGCCCATGTCTGAGAAAGAAGGGAGGAGAGCCACCCAGCGAGCTCCCCGCCCACGGCCAGAGGTGCCGCTCAGCGGCCTCATTCTCAAGTTCAAGGCGAGACTGCAGGCCGAGCGAGTCCTCAGCGCATTCTAGAAATGAAGCATCATTTAGTTCATTAATCACGGAAACCGGAATCTGAAGTTTTTCTGCACAGATTTCACAGGCTGACTCAGCTTCTGACAAGAGGAAGAGGAGGACAGGAGCAGTGCTCGCATGACTCGGTGCCCATGTGACCGTCGTGGGTCTGTCCTCGGCTTCCCTCGGGGAAGGAGAGGTTTTTCTGGATTACTCCAGAATATACAGAGCGCTATTTAAATTTTGATCTTCCCCCCTTTACCTCAACATTCTCTTTTCTCAAGGCGACAAAAATACCTGTTGCCTGCAAGCGTTTTGGATTTTTTCGATTTGGAGGTTCAGGGCTACGCTGAAGAGCCAGGAAATTCTACGGTGTTTGGGTAGGCCTTGATTCAAATACAGTCATTGTAACTGATTATCCTCAGGGTTAATAACATTAATAATACAAACAATAAAGTGAGATTAAATATGGAACTGCTTCACAAACTCTAAGAACATATACTGAAGCTGTTGTGTTTTTATAAAGCCAATTCTAAGAAGCGGGTAGGGATGGCGTGGTTATTTTCATTTTACAGAGGAGAACGCTGTGGCGTGGTGAATTTTCGGGAGCTGCCGTAAGCTGACAAGACTCTCTCCTGATCCCATTTCAATGTATTTTTCATTGTGTCCCCTCACCTCTGACGTCAGCCAAATTCTGCGAGGTGCCTCACTCTCCAGTGAGACGGTGCTGAGTTGAGAATAGGGAGACCAGAGTTGGGGACAGGGAGACCAGAGTCCACCTCATCCTGCCACGCTCCACGGTCTCTCATGGCCTTGTTGGAAAGTGGGCACATTACTGCTCCGTCTAGCTTCCCCACGGGATGTAGGAGGCCAAAAAGATATTGCATTTGTGGAAACATTTGAGGGACAGAAGGCTGAGTCTGTGTACGTTATCATACCAAAGGATCGAATGGAGGCTTTTCTAAGTCGCCAAGTAAAGACCGAAACCGGGGCACGCATGTCAGCACATGTATGCCCAGCCCTCGGAACCCGAGTATGTTCTCTTAGATCCGAGGAGGACATTCGGGGTGGCAAAGCCTTTCATGGCCCGGTCAGAGAGTTCTGCGATGTCGCGGCCGTGCAGCGTACCAAGGCCTTTTCGTCTGCGGGTTCCCCTCCCGTGGTTTCAGTCCGCCCGTGGCAAACTGTGGTCTGAAAATACTGCATGGAAAACTCCTTGACCGTGAAGCCAGCTGCCAGCCTCTGTCCCGCGGGGCTGTTGACCGCAGCGAGGAGACGCCTCCCTTTCCTGCCCCCCGGGGGCGCGCAGAGGCTGCCCCGGCTCCCGCTCCTCATTCCAGGCACGGATTATGTCGTCAGCGTGGCTTCCTGATCGATGCCGGAGGCCATTTAATGTCACCGAAATCGGGAACATCTCCCGTACTCTAAAGCCACACTCGCAGCATGTCAGGTACTGAGGGACTTAAGGCGTCCATCTTTGACCTTGAGTTAGAAGTGATGCCTTATGATTTTCATTACGCTTTCCTCAACTTTGCCCCTGACTATGGTGGAGAATATGTGACATGAGCTTCGGACACGAGGTGTCAGGACCTCTCGTCCCACCCCCGACACAGCCAGGAGACCATCCGCGCTGAGTTTTCCCTGGCGTAGAATGTCTCTAGCATAGCACTGCCTTCCTTCTCCTCCGAGACGTCTGCGTGGTTTACTCAATTTTTGGTACGTGAATAATACTCGCCATGTCCACTGTGGTTATACATAAAGTTGCCTTTTTTTTTTTTTTTGCCAACTTAGGTTTCCTAACCAGTTGAGATAAACATTCTGTCCTCTGTTACGTGACCTGCTTTCACGTGCAAGGTTTTGAAATCCGATAAACCTGGGAGACACGCACACTGCGTTTCTATATCATGGAGCATCTTTGTTTTATTTTGCCAAGCAATGAACAATTAAATCTCCCTGGCATTCTTCGGTAATAAATCGGCAGAGCGAGCACTTGTGGTACCTGTGGAGAAAACGAGTCACTGTGGGTGGGGCTCAGACACCGGTTTACCTCAGGACAAGTGCATTTGTGGCCTGGAGAAGCAGTTCACCGAGTGGCCTGTGCTCTGCGTGCAGAGAGAGGCAGGTCGCCGCTCACGCATGGTCGTCTGTGGGTGTCAGGCAGCGATGGGGGGGGGGGGGGCACAGCTCTCTGCTGGGAAGGTGAGGCCTGCAGGGCATGCGGAAAAGCGCAGGTTTGCTGAGAACGCTGCGTGTGCTTTACTGTATTACGCAGAGTCTCTGGAGTGGGGCGCAGATGACTCCGGGTTACTCTTCTCCCTGAGGGAGCGCCGACTCCTCCCTCGTCTCGGCGGAGAGGCAGATGTTCTAAACTTCAGAGCACTGAACCATGGTGCTTTCCACACTGCAGATGGCTCCGTTGCCGGTCGCAGGGGAACGGCCGTGCAAACACGCGAGCCGGGACACGAAACAGGAGCATCGCGAAGCGCTGCCTGGGTGCCCTGCCCTGTCTTACGCGGGTCACGTACAACACAGAAAAGGGGTTTGGGGCACTCATCGGGGGTCGTAAAAATCCTAACTTTGACTAATGGCAGGTGATTGTTATCTTATTCTAGAAGGTATACTGTGTGTCAAAGGGGCAGTTTATCACACAGATGCAAATACGTGCAATTTTAATTTTAAGTAAGTTTTCAGATCAAAGTATGCTACATTTGGGAAGTTCTAGTTCAGTATTTCGTATCGTCCTTTCTTGCAAAGTCCTTCCTTACTTTCTGATGGTTGATAAACATAGTGTTTCCAATATTTCTGCAACTTTGGTCTGAGAAAGCCAAGTTTTAATCCCTCCCTTTTCAGACACTGTCTGTGGGAAGGTTGTATTTGAAATCTCAGCCTAGCTTTTCCAAGTTGGCCATGTTGAAAGTCAAATTTATCCTGTTAGCCTGCTACAGTTCCATCGCAAACATCTCCTTTTAAGGTATGCTCTGGGGCATTTGTCCCAAATGGATGTCCTATTAAATATCAGGCTTTGTTTCTTTCTCTAATGAACTACACGCAATTCATAGATGGCTGTCTAAGGAGGGGGTCGTGGTGGGGCTGGGAGAGCCTCTTACCTGACAGACTGTCTAACTAAGTAGAAAGGAACTACGTGTAAGAAAGCCGGGTTAGGGCGACTCGAGACAGCCCAGAGGAAGAGAACGAGAAAGGGGGGCCCTTGTGGAGATGAGACGACCAGACCCAGGCGGCAGGGAGCCCGGCTGAGCTACAGGCCTCCCAGTCCGTCTGGGACCCTTTTGTGACATGATCTCCGCTCGAGTGGTTTATGACATCACTGGAACCCCCTTGGTGGAATTACAGCTTCATAATTCACAGTTAGCTGTTGTTTATTCTGTATTTAATCATTTGTGGAGCATACTGGCAGCATACCCAGGGGAGCTGTGTGGTTATGCTCCTGCAAATCTTGTAGTTGCATAATTAAGTACGTCAGGAGCAATTCACCAAGTGTCATAACATCCCACTTGTCAGGCCTTGCAGATGCTGGCCTTGGTCGTGATGGTCCTGCAAGTTATCCCGGCCATGCGCCTTCTCAGCGAGTTCTCCATTTGGGGGCGCAGTTACCAAGGACAGTGACCTGGTTTAAGTACAGTTTTCTGAGTAGCAAGCTCAATGCTTCTACAGAAATATCACTCCCCATGAGGTACTGACGTCTAAAGTATGACTATAAAGGATGGTTCTATTCCTCTTAGCCCATAAGAGTGTCAAAAAATGCACCAACAAGACAACAAAGAAGGTTATCTGGGTCAGCAAAGGGAACTGGGGTTCGTCGCCACTGTCTTTGTGTTTGGAACTGAAGTGACCCCAGAAATGACCCTACTTAATCTAGTGCCTTTGGGTCTTTCAATGGGGAATGCAAGTTAGAGAAAGAAATTAAGGTGTATCGAGCCCCTGTCGTGAGCAGGTGCTGTGCTGGGTGACCGACGCTGCTTGTGTGGTTTAAAGTTTCCCCGTCGGCGGACACTGTCTCCTCAGCCCACCGCGCTCGGAGACTCAGAGGAGGCTGAGCACCCTGCCCGAAGCCTCAAAGTTAGTCCCGACAAAACCAGAGGTTGTCTGCACCCCTCTGGTACCCCGTATTCCACCGTCCCCTCATTTACCCTCCAGGGGCTAGAAGACGGGAAAGAGGTGGTTGTGTTAAACAGCCTCTGAGTGACGTTGGTTCATCGGAACACGGAACTCACTCCCGTCACTGTCGTGCCAGCCTGTGCTTTGGGGTTGCAAATGAAAAACTGCAAATCGTCCTTCGGAAAATGACGTCTTTGCCAAGAAAACACCTGATGGCACTAGATACTTCAATGACAGTTAAGCAACAAAACTGGTGTTAATTACGGGGCCCGGTGAACTTGGATGAAAGAGTGAGTTGGAAGCTAGTACAAGAGGGGAAGCTAGGTGAGTCAGGACGCTTTCCTGAGGATCAGGAGTTGATTCTGATCATGACTCTGACCTTGAACGTGCCACTCAGTCCCCTAAGCAATAATCCTATGCCACTGGAAAACTAGCAATACACTTTCGATTTCTATCATATAACTAATAAAGTATGGCTCTATTCCTCTTAACCCATAAGTCTACTGAAGATTAAATCAGATATATGTGGATCTTCCTTATAGGTGGTACATAGCTTCTAAATTGTGTTAAGTCTAATACTAGGTTAAAATATTTAGGAAGGAAGGAAGGAAGGAAGGAAGGAAGGAAGGAAGGAAGGAAGGAAGGAAGGAAAAGAAAAGAGAGTCCAAAATTTCTTGTTCTCTCCTGCTATGGGGGGAATAAGATTCTTTTTTTTTCTGAGTTCAGGATAGTATTTTATTTGAAGGCTTCAGATAGTCTGAGTTGGTTGTTTGGAACTGGAATTTCATTTTTCTAAATGCAGCATTGTAAATGAGGAACAGGTTCCCAGGAAACCAGCAAAAGACCAGTGAGGGCACGACGCAGGGAGCCGAGGCGGCGGCGCAGCCCGGGAGGCAGCGGAGGGGCGCAGTGAGGGGGCCGGGCTGTCCTCCCCTCTTTATTGGTATCGGACCCGTGCTGGACACAGCCTGGAGCTGGGCAAGGCGCGTCTCTGGGCTGCCCTGATCGGTGCCCACCCCCGCGCCGCCCGTGTCCCGGTGTGGCTCCTCCCGTGTGCGGGCACGTCACCCTTTCCGGCACGGTCACATTGCTCGGCATTTAAAAGAGTGCCTCTGAGCTTTCCGTGCCTCGATCCCCCGGTTCCCTGCTCTTCTCCAGAGGCCCCCGTGAGGAAGACAAGCACACGGAACAATCGCTGAATGGGAGATAATGTACCGAATTGTCATCATCTGGCCAAATACTCAGTAAAGCCTGGGCATCCCAGGCCCCGTCTCCTGACACTTGCTGGCGAAACGAAGTTGGAGACTTAGGTGTCTGAGATGGTCGCAGCACGGACCCGCCCTCCACTCTCTTTCCGCCTCTCATTTTCTTGTACATTTGACAGACACGTGCAGGGTGCCTGCTATGTGCCAGTCACCTTCCTCGGGCCTGTGAAAACACAGGTTTGCTTCTCCTTGTAAAGCTTACCTCCTTTTGAGAAAGAGAGGCAATAAACAAGTAAACATAAAAACAACTAGATAAATAGTTCAAAGATAAATAATGATAAGCTCTATGAAGGAAATGGAGCGGGCTTTTTCGAGCAGGCACAGGAGTGAGAAGAAGATCAGAGCGCAGAGCCTCTGGGGCAGTGAGCACGAGCAGCAAGTGCAAAGGCCCCGAGGCAGGACCAAACTCGACATGTCCAAGGGACAGAAAGGCGGTCGTCGTGACCGGAAAAGAGTGAGTGATGAGAGTCTGGGCGACGGGCAGGGAGAGATGGTGGCGCCAGGTGATACGGAGTGTGGGGGTCACAGCGAGGAGCTGGGCTTGGGAAACCGTTACAGAGATGCGAGCTGGGAGTTCTGCGATCTGATTCATGTATTTACAAGAACACCCTGACTTCTCTACGGCAAGTGGAGAGTGGGGAGGACGGGGACGCAGTTAGGAGGCTGGTACCAGGCCAGGTGAGGGGCGACGGAGTTCTGAACGCGCCGTTCGGGTGAGTAGCTGACCAGCGGGTCGGGCACCCAGGCTCACCTTCCTCTGGGCTCAGGAGCCTGGCGGGGACCCTGCTGGGTTCGTGGATGGACCAGGCCTTACCTGGAGGGCCGGCCAGGGTGCTGACTCTTCTTGGCGTCATCCTTTCTGTGTTCGTACCCAGGTTCTCTCTCAAATTTGTAGCCTTTCTGCGGCCAGCCCTCCTCGAGCCCCTGGAGGAGGGGAGGGAGCGGCCGGGCGCAGCAGGGCGTGAAATGGCAGCAATTTGTTCTTGAGTTTGTTATTCGAAAAGATGGAGCCTGTAATTCAGGTACTGCCTATAATTTTCCCAGAAAGGAAGGGTTCCTTTTTAAGTTCTGGAAAAGCCACCTCTTTGTAATTTAGCAAAACGTCAGAAGGCAGCATTGCTGACGCCTACAGTTCAGACACGGGAAGCCTGGTGTGACCGGAGGGGCCTCAGGAAGCGATCTGCGCTGCTGAGGTCACGGTGCCTCCCCTCGGCGGGTCTGCATGGGTGCCACCAGGATCAGACGCCAGTCAGGGCGTCTCTGCAGACGGTGAAATCACAGTCACACTTCGGGACGGTCCGCCTACCACCGGTCGCTCAGCTGACGAATCCTGGTGTCCAGAACTGTGCCGAACACTGCGGAAGGCACTGAGGAAACGAGTGGCGTGGGCTCTTGTCGGATGAGCCCGTCCTCTCCTTGGCGAGGTGGGGTCAGCACCGGCCCCCACGCAGCTCACCCTCAGCGTCATCTTAACGCCCCCACCTCTGACGTGCAGCCTCCACGCCTGCTCTTCATTCTACGGGACCTCAGGTGACCGGGGCGAACCAACCCAGAATTCCAGCAGCAACCCCAGCCCTATCCTGTCTTCCATTCTGCATGTCCATTTGTCAGAACAGACATTTTGTCTCGCGGGAGCTGGGCCCGACCCTTCCTTCTGGTCCGTTACAGACGTGACCTACCATGACCCGGAGGTGATTGCCGACGTAGGAAGAATGTCAGACCTATGAGAAACCACTAGTTGGAAAACTATCAGAAGAAGCTTTGAGTAGATGCATCTTGCTTTTAAAGAAAACGTTGAACCCCAAATACTTGAAGCGCCCTAAGAGTTAAGAAATGCCTCACTATCTCGTCTTCCTCAGCATTCTAACTCTTCCAACACTTTTCATGAGGTTTCAGGTAATTTGGCAAATGGTAGATTAGCGTCAACATAAACTGATAATTATGCAGTTGATTAAGCAGACCATGGAGAAGAGTTCAGTATTTGACAAGAAAAACTGGATTTCTTATAAACTGAATCTTGGGACCAGATGGCAGCCCCCTGACTCCCAAACTCAAGTCAGAGACAATCAACTTATTAATTTCTCACCACAAGGAACTAATCAATAGCCTCCCTGGGGCTGAAATGTTGTCTTTACAATGGGGCTAATTTGAGGCTTTATTAGGTTTATCTCTTCTGCTGAGCTTGCACGAATGTCTTCATTAGTGATCCAAAAAAAGGAGCAGAGGAAATCGGGTCAGGACAAACCAGTTTATACCAACTGTGGCTGGAACTACCAGCCCAGCACATGTCCTGATGCGGGAGACATAGAAGACAGGGAGGCGGGTAAGGGGCAGCCTGGGCCTGGGCCTGGAGCAGCCAGTCGCAGTCAGCCAGGCTTGGGACAGCCCTGTCAGAGGCTGATTCGCGCGTGGACTAGCAGCCGACCAGGAAGGAGACAGCTCAGCAACCCTCAGCACACTGACTCCGGGTCCGGGGACCTGTGAGGGTGACCTGCAAGACACAGGTGGGGGTCGCAGGGCTTCTGCCCAGACTAGGAAGTGTAAAAAATATTTGTTTGCATAGATGGAGAATAAAAGAATTTGGAATTTGGAATCGAAACATCTAGAGTTCCGTTCAAGCTCTATTTCTGCCTGTGTGTGCCACGCTGGGCCTCTATTGCCGATCAGTAAAGAGGAGTGATGTCGCCTGCCTGATCGCTTTCATTTTTTTTTTTTTAAAGCATGGAGTCTTGAGGGCACAATATGGAAGAAAGGATGGAAGGGTGTATATGGTCGGAGGCCTGGCCTGTGTGACGACGCAACTTCAGCACACGAGAGGACAACACACTGCCAGGGCTTCTGGGGGCACAGCTTCCACCCTGAGCGGGACCCCTGAGAGGAGGCCTCCTGCGAGAGGCGGGCGGCCCTCATGGGAACGGGACTTGAGCGTAGCAGAACTTTTTTCCCACAAGCCAGAATATCGTGAGTTAAGAACAACGTAAGCACGGAGCGAGCAGATGTCAAACGCGTGTGTACCCGTTCAGCCCCACAGGGGCCTCTCCCGGCAGCGGGGTGAGGCCTGCGGGTTCCCTCGGCGGTGACCGCCTTGGCTCCACTCTGCCGTGGTTAAAAATACAGACCTTCTCCAGCCTGACAACCTGGCACCTGTCACCAGCATTAAACTCAGTTAAAAATGATTTGAAATAAGATCACATTGGCAAAAAAAAAAAAAAAAAAAAAAGCCTGGTAGATTTTTAGTCAAGGGTACAAAAAAAAAAAAGCTGCTATTTGTGTTTCAGATATTTTTTTTTTTTTAGAAATGTGGTCTGGTGAGTAGAGAATGGGATCTTGAAAAAAAAAAAAAAAAACGCTGGCTTGGAGGACCAAACACCCAAGGAGGGCAAAAGCGGGCAGCTCTGAGCTTTATAACCAGCTTTTCTTTAAAAGGAGCTGTGGTGGCCCCAGGCGGCGTGGTGGGGCGGGGAAGAGAATGTCCCATTCACGTGGTCCCAGGGTTTTCAGCAAGGTCAAAAGTCTGGGAGTTCTGTGGTGCCTCCAGGGGTGGGACTAAGGCAGATGCCAAGATCAGCAGTTTCTGACACTCTCAGATTCTAGCCTTCAGGGGATAGTGATTTGGTGAGAACAGAGGAAGAGGTGGCATGAATTAATGACATTTAACATCAGTAGGGGAAGGGCAGCTGCGGCAGCTTGTGCAGTCAATTCCGTGAGAGACATTTCCAGAACAAACAGAGTCACCTCTTAATTGCCTGCATATGGATTTTCCACTTGGTGGATTCTTTTAAAATCCGCAGTTGACATCTCAGACTTGCACACTCCACAGCTACTTCATCTCATTGTCAGAGGGCCTACACTTTGCGAATCCAAAATCGTCTGGACGCCAAAGCTACCTAGGCAAAACTCTTTAGAAACTTCCGTCTCCTGGGCAAGTGAAAATGAAGAAACTATAGAATATTTTCCAAGCATAAATACAGAAAGCTTTTGGACTACCTTGTGTTTGGGGGATGAAACTAATAGGCGCTGAGCACCTCGTAAATCGTTATGTCTTGTTTCTCTCCATTACTGAGAATAATCAAGAATTCCTTCCCCATCCCCATCCCAAATGCAGGTTAAGTTTTCTTATTAGTAGGAGCCTCTTTTCAGAGTCACACATTAAACAAAAAGCGCGATTTCTATGGCATGAAGAGGTTTTTTTTTTTAAAGGTCATTTAAAAGGTCATTTAGAAAAAAAATTTTTTTTACAAGTTAGAATACTGACTGAGGAACAGTGCACGCAGGAAACAGGCGAATTCCACACCCCACGTGTGAAAGCTGGCTTTTAAGTAATGAGGGAGTTCAGCATCAGACATCCCCAGTCCGTGGAAGTCAGATTTGGTGAGCGAGCCCGTCAGAAGTCCTGGCTGAGGCTCCGCTCCACCCTCTCCAGTCTCTTAAAGGAAGTTTCTTTGGATGCTCAGGGGTGCCCTGACTTTGCTGAATGCTTGCCCTTGCCTGGGGAGGTGCTGTGCTCTTGAGGACCAGACTCTACCGCCCGGTCCCTCCCTGTGGGTGAGAATTCTGTCACCGAGCTAAGAATCAGAAGATGCAAAGCTAGGGAGTGGCATGGATTTTAGAGGAAGACCCACCTTCCTTTGCTCTAAAACAAGGGTCAGAGTACTGTCCACACAGGTGGCTCTGAGCCTTCAGTGAGCTCACACGTACCCAGCGTGGTCAGCACTGTGCCTGGCACGCAGCAAATACTTACCGAGTGGAAATTATTTTACAATCAGCACTTGATCCTTATTTTACAACTGACCAGACACTGTGGAGTCCTTTATCACTCAGCCATAAAAACCGTGTGGCTGTGTCCTTGAAATATTTGTAAACATCTGGAAACCATTTAGTCCGAGGACACTTTAGGTAACTAAAGGGACTCATTCTTAAAATGAATATATAGTCTCTGGAGACACTGGGGCCAAAGAGCAAGTGACCAAATCCTTCTTCTCGGTCCAGAAAGCTTCATAGTAAGAGGAGGGGAAAAAGGAAGAGAAGAAAGAAGAGGTGGGAAGAAATAGATTTTGCTTAAAGCTAAAGAATATTTTGTTTGAGAAGCAACATGTTGCTTATTGTATGATTTAGACATCAAAGCATCTAGGCTCTGAATCCACTTATTTGCTCAGAGATCTCTAGATCCATTCTGATGCCTCTCTAATATAATAATAATAATAATAATAATAATAATAATAATAATAATGTGTTAATCTATAGACCTTGGGAAATAAAATCTAAAACTCCTACTGACCTTGGACCCAGAAAGCAGTGTCAAATAAGAACCAAAGGAACTGTTAATATTGAAAGTGCAATGTGGGTCAGAAAAATGTCATGCCAGTGTCCACAGATAGCTCTGGAATTGGCTATACCTGCAGCAAAATTAACTTATATAATTTTTTCCTATTTTTCTTAAAAATTATTTAACCAATCCTTTTGAAAGAGCAATTGGATTTTTAAATTTGATAGTAGAGATAACATGAAGTCAGGTATGTTTCGAGGGTTTCCAACTTTTAGCCCTTCAAAATTCATTTCACAGTCATGCTCAGGGTTATTCAGACTTTAGAAATTTATATACAAGTAAAATGTTATTTTGAAAAGCATGAGTACCCTTATTTATGCAGCTGAGTAAGGACACTTAACTAAACCTCTCACTGATTTTTGGCTGTAACGTTTCATGCAAGAAAGGACACCACAGTGACAAAATAATAGAATGACCGTGATCGTAAAATTAAACAGGTGAGTGCATTTAACTTATTAAAAAACTCACTCGTGTTGTACTTATTTGCCCCCATTTCATTTTGGGGCCCTGAAAGCTTTGTTTTTGTTCTGAGGACTGTTGACTGGGAATCTCCGATTAGTTTTTTTCGCTTCCTATATCTTCACTGTGTAATTGCTGATTTCATTACTGAAACTCACTTGATGATTTTGTGGTGGTGACTCAAATTCAAGCAAAATCCATGTCATTCTTTAGCTTTGCATCTTCTGATTCTTAGTTTTGTGACAAAAGTCTTACCAATATGCATTGATGGCTAGTTGCACATTTAAAACCAGATGAATGATGATGATCTGAGCTAAAAGTAGACACTTGAGACCTTTTTTTCCCCAGGAGTTATTGATTTGAAGTTGAACTGAATCCCTCAGGATACTTTCCCCCTAATCTACTGGAACCTAGTGTGAGAATCCCCACCTTCTTCAAGGGCAGTGACAGGGAACCTCTATCAATCCTCTGTTATTTAAAAACACCTGATGAAAATATATGTTGACTCTCTGCAGACAGGAAACCCTTAGGGTATCTCGGTAGGATTGGCACTAGCTCAGGGTGACTGTGGAGCCTTGCACAGACCCGAGAACACACGAGGAACTCACTGAAGGGCGGAATGAGTGTGTGAATGAATGATGCCGCTTCTGGCCATCACAGGCTGAATAGCAGATTGCCGATTTTGAGTTTATTTGATGCAAATGACAAAACATAGTTTATCTGGTAGAAAAGGTTTTAGAACTTGGGCTCTGGGGGCGGGCACTCAGCCCACAGAGCTGAAAAGGTTAAGAGCTTTCTTATCTCGCTGTGAGGACGTGAGTGGAAACAGGCGGTGTTTGGAGGAAGCGTTGTACATTTAAACTTTGTGTCTGTGACCAGAAGTCTGTACCAATAAGCATGTGAATTCAAAAAAAATTTTTTCAATCTATGGTTCTAGAGTCTCAATATTTATCAGCTTGAAAAAAAAATCATTTCTTAGGTATTTTTCTTGCTTTCAGACAGCAGGTGGCGATATGTGGTGAGGCGTGGGGAGCTTGGGGGCCATTTGGATAATGTCATAGCGAAAAAGGTAGGATGTGGAGACCTGGATAGCAAACTGATCAGATTTGAGTGTGTGTGTGTGTGTGTGTGTGTGTGTGTGTGTGTGTGTGTGTGTGTGTGTGTGTTTGAGAGACAGACCAACCCAAAAAGGGAAAGTTTTTTAGAGATGTGGTAACGTTTTGGCTGAGAAAGGTTGACATTTGTCACCTTTTTGAAACACTTTTCTCACCAAATTCCAGACAATATTTCACCTGGAAAACTCAGGAGCCCCCAAAAGGTCTCTGGCTCCTGAGAGCCGCTGTCAGTTAGTGTTTCATTCTGTGTGGGATTCTCCTTCCTCTCATCCCTTCCTGTCGTTCCTCATTGACAGAATGCCTCCCGCGTCCCATGCACTGCAATAAGCATTGTGTCGTGTGAGGTCTGGTCCCTGCGCCCTGGGAGCTTGTAGTTTAGAAGACGCAGACACGTGGACCCCAAATCAGCAATGTGTCACGGGTCCTAGAATGGAGTCAGGATCATGGCAGGGTAAAGAAGAGTCACAAGGGAAGGAGCTGTCACCGCATGGAAGATGGGAACTTTGAGCTGCGTGTGAAAGATGAGTCCTCCACTCAGACTGGATTGGGAAAGAGACGCTATTAGAAGAGTTTTGCCGCCGCGAACCGTTCAACCGTGCGTGGTGTGTCTGAGAAAGGCTGGGTGGGTCTTCGCATGTATTTATAGTCATCCATGATCCAAGGGATAATCAGTAGTTACCCTTACCAGCCTCGTTTTCGAATTTGAAAATGCGGGAGCGCGTGCATTTGGCAAAACTCGACTTCCTCACCACGATTCCTTATGTCTAAGAATTTGCATGATAAGAGTAATTATAATATAAATTTGACTTCACATATTCAAATGTTTTGATTGGGTCGAGATTAGATATGGGCCAGATTGGCCCTAGAAATCTGATTCTGGGAAGAGTAGGAATGAAGAAAAATTGAGGAACTATTCAGAGAGATGGGAATTTCAGAAAACTTAAGAGTCTAGAGAGAGACTAATAAGTTGGCTTTGTTCAGCCACCGCCCGCGACGTCAGAAGGGCAGGGCCGCATGGACGCATGGGCAGTGGTCCACCAGGAAAGGCCCTGCTGCAGGAGAAGGTCCTCATGGTTGTGTCTAGGCGGGCAAAAAGAGTCAGCAAAAAGGTGCTTTCTTGTCAAAATTCGAGGATGGATGACAGTGCTCATTTGGGCATCAGGTAGCTGTGAAGTGGGTGGGGCAAGCCTTTCAGGCGAGAGGTGTGTTTTGTTGACCACTGTTTTCCCAGTGGAAAATCCTTGCTCAAAAATGATCTCTTGAGTGGAAAAATGAAATAAGGCAGATAGACTGGGTGCCAGGGAGGAGGCAAAGATTGGGTTAAAACGTTCATTAGCCAACCTGGGAGTGACAGGTAAGGTGGCCTCTTTTAGAGGCTGCGGATGGATTTAACGGCGGGGCCAAACTCAAGCATGTCGTGGGAACCAAGCGGCTTTTAGTCACCCCTCACACGACATTACTGAGAAGAAATTGCTTTCTGCCCTCCCTTCCCCTTCCGTCCACCCTCCCCGCCTTCCTTTCCATCTCTTTTTGTTCTTTTTCTTTTGTCTTTTATTTCAGGGTTATTGAATTGCAGTGTTTTCCTCTGCTCCCTGTCTTCTCCCCTCCCCTTTCTTCCTTTTTTCCTTCTCTTCTTCTTCCTTCCTCGGCACCACCCCCATCTTGTTCCTACTCTATTCTTGTGTGAGTGACAAACGTAGTATTGAAAATAAATAAAACAACGGAGCATAGTTCCAAGGGTTTAATGCAAAGTGGGAAAATTACGACCCTTGGGCCGCGAGTGGCAGACCGCCCCAAAGGCAGGTTTCAGGGGCCTACGGGGCCTTCTGCTGGGGGCGGGGAGCAGTGCCTTACTGTCCTTATCGCAACATTTATGCAGGAAATGGTAACGCACAACTGTGAGCACATGGCACTGTGTGAAGCATTCTGAGGGACATGAAGATCCTTGTCCTTCGAGAATGTGTTGATCGATGGGTCTAGAATCTAGACTCTAGGTTAGATACACGCACAAGTAAGGACTGTATCAAGTGGGAAGGGACGCTGTGACAGGAACAAAGTATATGATGCGGGAGCTCTTTTTAACTTGGCAGTCTGAAATCGGAGTGGAATCTCTCCTGGTTTATGTTTCCAGGAAAGAATATGAATTTATATTAACAGTTGTCCAGGATCAAGAAGTCCTTCCTGGTGGCTGACCTGAACCCTAATGGATTCAGAATCTAGTTTCTTATTTTCACTTCAACATTTCATTAAATTCTTAATCTGAAAAGTTGAATTTAAGAGAAGAGCCTTAAAAATTCCAATAAATGAGGTTAGTAAGATTGTTGGAATATCTTCCTTGATTCACTATTGAATTGTATCTTAGAATGTAGCTAACTTTCCAGAATATAGTGAAAGCTTAACTTCACGTTATTATCAGGTATAACCTTGTATTAGCATACACATTATGACTTTACGTTATTAGTAAGTTGCTGTATTGTGTATTTGGTAAAAAATCAAAGCTGTTTTATTTCAGACCACTGGTAGTCTCTTACTATTTTAGAGTCAGATTTGTCCTCGTAGAATTTCTTTTCAAGATAAGAAATGATAGTCTATAACAAGTATTGAGGATTTAATGAGTCCAATAGAGAAACTTCATGGAAATAAGTTAAAGAAACTTTAACACTCTCTTTCCCTCCCTCCCCTTCCTTTCTCTCTCCCTCTGTATCTTTCAACCTTGCACACACACACACACACACACACACACACACACACACACACCACATCATTTTTCTGCACCTGGGGCTTTTGGAATTTTCATATCATAGAAAAGGCTCACCTTCTGCAGAAAGCCCTTGACCCTGAGGTACCTTGGAAACTTTTAGGAGCTGGCCTGATCCCATATACGTTCCAGGCAAATTCTGACAGCCTTATTGCTTTTCATCATTAAGTGATCCTGGAACTTTTCCTAAATAGTCAGGCATATTAATGCCGGCGTCTTGACTCGGTTCCAACCCAACCTTCAATTTATCCCACTTGGGCCAGTCGCAACATCCTTCCCCACTCCTCCTGCGACCCAGGAGCCCCTAGTGTGTGCTGTTACGATTTGCAGAGCTCTCGGGAGACAGAAAAGCCAAATACCACGGTTGTGTTATCACCACCAGTCACTGGAATCAGCCTCAGAGGAATAAAGGTGAGAAGAGAGGAATTAACATTGATAAATGACTTGCAAAGCAGACCATGCTGCAACAGGCTCTAAATATTACGAGAAAGAGTGGAGACAGCATGCAAATGTGACTGAGGAGGAGGGGTTAGAGGGCAGGCATGGGGACACGGGCACACTCAGGGGCCGCGTGCACAATTCTGCGTGATGGAATGCCCCAGGCCGGCTCTCAGGAAACAGGATATTCGATATGGCAGGACTGCCTTCCTTACAAGGGGACCAGGAAAAGAACAACAGTGACTTTCCTGACTTTCTTGCCGGGCTGCGACCCGCCTCTTCCCCTGCCTCCAACCCCCACTCATCTCAACGTTCACCATCATAGACAATTTGAAAACTTGTGTTGCCAGGTAAAACCAGCCCAGCCACTCTTAAAAGGAAAACTTTCAGAGTGCTAGCGGAGAAATTATGGTGGGGGCTGGGTCGCTGGTGAGACTGACGGACAGTTTATTACTTATTCTTGGAAATTACATAAAGAAGACAAGAAGCTCAAATCCTGCACTGGACTAGATTTTGAGGTGAGACGGGCGTGTGGAGGAAAATCGATGCTCTCAGAAACCTGATCTCATCGGAGGAAGGTGGGCTGTGCAGGCAAAGCAGCAAGTCTACAGAGTACGAATCTCAGGTGAGTTTCCGCCCACAAAATCAAACGATCGGGAGCAATAATTCCACCTTATTTACAAATATTTGATCCCTGAGTTTCACGTTTCCTGCCCGCGAACATGGGGATAGCACTGTTCACCACACAGAGAGTCCGTGAGGTGAGGAACGTTTTATTTTTCTCAAGCACTCTGCATTTTCCACGGAGGAGGAGCCGCTGTGAAACCAGAGACTTTGGTTTCCAGGTGCAAGTGTGTCCAAACTCCCAGGTGCACATACGTCCAGATTTCAGCACCACTCATCTTCTAATCTGTCATCCCATTTCTCCCCTGCATGTGTTACAGTGCCTGCCGACACATGAAACACGGTAGAAACGTCGATTCAATTTTTGAAATGAATGAAATGAATTTAGAAAAAAAAAAAACACGATAACTTAGAGAATCTTTTGAATTCGGAGTTGAAAGATAGCTAATGAGTGACCCAATCAGACCTATTCTGGGGTCTGCAGTTCCTTGTCTGGGATTCCTGGCAGACAGAATCCAGGCTTGCATAGAGATTTTCACAGGTGGGGAGTGTACTGTCTCACAGAACAGTTTGTTCGCTTTGAAGGGTGGAAATTAGCTTTATAAAACTTTCTAATGATTCCGTGAATGCGTATATGCTTATCTGCATGCATAGCACATATGCTCACTTAGAAGAGGCCTAGTCCCTGTATAAACCGCATTTTCTTCTTCAAAAGCTAGTCGTGTGGGCTGAGGACAGTGAGGGTACTTCCGGAGTAAGTAAGAGTATTGCAATAGTATTTAAAATCTGGGAAGTGTGCCCACAGTATTTACCACTGTTTTAAGAAAGCATATTTATGCTTTTAGTACCAAGCACATCTTTTTATTGATTCAGGGACTTCTACTATTTCACAAGGAAAGCAGATTGTGAATAAAACTTTACTGATTTTTTTTCCCCATCTTCCTGCGGTAACCAAATGCTTTCGGCCACTAGAGTCTAATGAGTAACAGCTGTGCTCAAAGTGCTCCTATAGATAAAAATTAAAAGTAAAACATCTAAGGATTTTCTTGTTGTTGGAATAACGATGGCTGTAGGAACTAAGAGATGGCCGAATGTGTCATTCAGCCTCTTCACACAGTAAATTGGGAAACTGGCAGACCCCAAGAATCCAGCACTTTGGGACAGGTGCCGGGAGCCCCCTGGCCTTGCATGCAGCTGTGAGAATTTGCAGTGGGAAGGTCTGATTTACCGGTATCTGGCATTAGCATGGCTGCATGTGATTACTGTACCCGATGGACCATTACAGCCGGACACACGAAGGTGCCCTTCCAAACCTCTTAGCTGCAAAATGAGGCAACGAGGGCGATTCGCACGAGATCAGTTAGCTTGTTGCAAAACCGTGACTGGAACCTGAGATCCTGTTTAGTGCTTATTACCTTCCACTAATGGCTTTTCCCGTGGCTGCAGTGTGGTCGTCACCACGCAAAATAAGATGCTGTGTAAGTGCTACGTGCCCGGACACTGAGCCAATTGTTCTCCCCAACCCCTTCTTCAGCGAAAGCTTCACTGCACGTAGCTGATGCTCGTGTCATCTGTCTGTTCACACACTCTCGGTGGAAGGAGTGAGTGGCCTTGGGGGGAGGGGTCGTTCTTCAGTGCTGGGATTACGTACAGGTGTGAGATTCTCGCCCCCAGTTTGGTAGGGGTGAGTGTTTCCTTCTTCAGGATAAAGAACCAAAAGCCATTATTCTGCCAGCCGTGCTTGAGTTTTCTCCTGGACGTCTCAGGACTCACTTACATTTCCCGTAAGTTCAAATCCCTTCTTATTAGTTCAGACTCACTCCTCCAGTCAACAAGAAATCTATAAGAGGTGCGAACGTGCATCTTCATCCCCAACTATCCCGACCCCCTCTCCTCTTTTTACTCCTTTTTCTGAGTATACTCTTTTTTGTTCTATTCTCTGGGACCTCTGCTGGAAGGAACCTCAGTTGAAGTAGTAGCACAGGCTTAGAGCAACTTAGGATGATTCTCCTGGAACCTTCTAGGAGTTCAGTTGGAGGAATAAAATGTAGACGTGCTCGCCTCTAGCCTTCATCGTAAAAGGCTTTGGCGCTTGAGTTTCCTCTCTCTGTAGGTAATGTAGCGAAGCATGTCCAAAACCAGTATGGAAGAGACAGAGAGGACCGACCCCTCACACCTGCACTGGTCAGTCGTTTAAGGGGCGAGGTAGGCGGGGCGAAGGCAGGAACGACACATGAGAAGAACAGGGCCGTGGGTGGTGAGGCCTGTTTGCCTATGGCCCCTTGAAAGCCCGGGGGGTTACTCCAGCCCGCGGTAAGTGCATCATTAGCCACGACCAGCAGCGATCACCTGTTTCACCGAGAGGGACATAGCATAGTATTGCCATAGTTACAAAAAGATGTCATAGGACACAGCTGGCAGTGCAGAAGGGACGTGGTTAAGTTCATCAAGCTAGTAGAAGTTCTTTATATGAAAAATGACCTCACACAGTGACTCTACGAATCCCATTTTTCCAGTTAAAAAAGGGGGCAAAGAACACATTTTGCCATTTGTGCTAGAGATTTGTATCTCTTAGGTTAAATGCAAATTGCTTTAAAAGCTAGGAAAACCTATAAAAGTTTTAAATGTTCCACACTGGGCTTAAACTAAGAGTCTTTGTCAAATAAAATGGATTCTGGAAGATCTGCTTTGAACCACTTTCTTTGCATCTAAGCACGGCCTCTCTCGGAGGAAGGAAATGGTAAAGTTCTCGCAGAGAGAGAAAACGTTCACCACTCAGTAAAAATCCCAGGCCTGGCTTCGTGAAAGCTTTAATTTAGCTCAGCTCTCTCCTCTGCGAGTTAATTTAGAGAACCAATAAAAAGAGATTACTTTTGGACCGAGAATCTGCCCGGCACATTCTTTGAACCTAATAGAGCTAAATAAAGCTACGCGAAGTCCTGTAATTTCTGGAGGAGGTCATCCGCTCGCGATGGCCCTGCTGTAGCTTTTGTGAGCCTAGCGGGCCAAATGAGAAGAAACGGACTCTAATCTGGAGCGTCATAGAAGTGCAGCCACTTCTCAAGCACGCACTAGCGAGTGTGTGTGAGCGCGCGCTCGCACACACACACACACACACACACACACGCACGCAGCCAGGAGGCGCAGGGAGAAAGGGGAGCACCTCGGCTGAGAAATAACACCAGCCGTGGCGACTAACTGGTCTCCATTCCGGTCACCAGATCTCTGAACCTCAGTCACTTCCACTGGAAAAGGGGAACGGTTGTCTCCCCTGATGGGTTATCATCCTGGGAGTACAAGAGTTTATACATTCAGTCGCCTTACAAGTACAGAATTCTAGTTTTGATTTTTTCCTTGCCTGTATCTGTTCTAGCTTTTTTTCCCTCTCACGTAATGTAAGATAAGCTCATCATAGAAAATTAGAAAAGAATCTAGAAACAAAGCAGTAAGGCGAACACTCTTAAGGTTTTGATTTATTTCTTTCTGGTCTTTTTCTGGCTGAATATTCCTTGATATAGTTAAGAATATACCACACGTGTAAATCGCATTCATATATATGGGTATATATACACATACATTCACAAGTGTTCTGTTATATCATTAAAAAGCCCTTATGAAACATAACATTTAATAACCCTATTCCCCTCCTTGTCTTACTAACATTACAGCCAATGTTATAATTATCATTTACTGAATGCTATGTACCAAACCATATGTAAGTGGTTTACATATGTTTATGTTATTTTACTTCATTCTCATGAAAGATGTTTGTGTACTGAGACGAATATAGCCAATAAAACTAAAATATTGAAGAGACTAATAATATTAATCTGTAAACCGCTGAGAGAAACTCCAGGACCATCTAAACTAATTTAACTGGCAACAAAGTGACAGTAAGGCTGGTAATGACCTCATACTTCTTTGGAAAGTTGAAGCTAAATAAGTATATATGTATTTTTTGATCTGTATTACCACTTACAGAAGTACTTGAAAATAATTTTTTAATTTTATTTTAACGTCTGGAAAACAAAGCTTCTCTTTGTTTTTCTGTTCCTAAGGAACGAAGTCAGTTAAAGATGAGTTAATGCCTCAGTGAAATGCAAGAAGGCCTCTTCCAGAAGACATAGGCACCATTCAGGGTTGGGGAGGGTGTGTTAGGATCACAGTGGTGGCCTTTTGCTTATTAAAAGTCACTATTTTTCTGACCATTTAGCTTCTAAATGAAGCAGCTGAACAGAATCGCACCATGTTATTTCTTTCGCTTTCAGAAATCAATCTTGTTGTTTCCACTTGTATTGACAGAACACGTTCAGAGCAGAAGTGGAGTCAAGTCGCTGCTGACCTGACTGGCCAGTGGTTTTAAGCAATGACTTTCCCAGCCGTCCCATCTCTCTGCTGAAAGCTGGCTGGTCTACCGGCCTGGCGAGCCAGGGTGAAGGGAGAATGTGCTGGACAGTCGACCTGGAGAGGGGAAGGGGGTGGGTGAAGGAGGGCGCAGGGGGTCTCTGGAGAAGGGGCTCTAGGCTCTTAACTTTCTAATCCTCCCTTCAGAGAGGCCCTTGGGCCACCAAGACTGTTGTTGTGTTGACGGTCTGTAATCCTTTGTCAGAGTAATTGACGGTGAAGTCTGCACTTTTGCAGCTAATGATAAATAGGGCTTTTAAAGGTTGTAATTTCTTGTTTAACCAGTGCCAGTTGCAAATACTTTGTGCTGAGGAATAATTCCTCTGTGCCAAATAAAATACAGTGGAAGTCTGTGGGGCGGTTTTTCAGCTTATTGTTAGTCGCAGCTTGCCTGACAGAGCGCTTTCTATGCGGGAGATAAATGCTCGGCCGTCTGGCTGTCAGTTTTAGTACAGAAGGGACTTTTCTTGTGGAAAAAGCTTTCCTGTTTCTCCAGTAAACATTAATAAGGTTTTCTTTTTTTCTTTTTCTTATTTTTTTTTTTTTTTACTTTTAATTTTTATTCTGTTACAGAGCTCTTTCAGAGAGGTAAATGTTTGGTTCCTTGGCATGAGAGGGACTCTTTGAGGCTTAAACGTGTCTTGCTTCATTCTGTCCTGTTCTGGAGCTCTGGGTGTGCACAGAGCTCCTCCAGATAAAGTGTGGGAGGAGGACACTCGTCAGTTCACAGAAAACTGTGTCATGAGCAATAGGATTGGGGACGAGGGTCTAGAGGCGTCTGCTCACTCCAAGACTAAAGGGAAGGTTACAGTAAAGGGGCGGGAGGATGGCCAACAGGAGAGAAATAAGGGTTCTCGTGGGCCTAAAGGGGACTGACTGGCTTGCTTAGATTCGAATGGGATTACTGCCTTTAAAATGAAATGAAGTGACCCCAGAATATGGTGAGAAATACCCTTTTGCCTCAAAGTACAAATAGATGCCTTTCGGGGTTGGGGTGGGAGGGTTTATATAGACATAATTATATTTTAAAAGTCCCAGTAGAGTTAACTGTTTAAAATTATCCTAAGGTCATTTTTTTTTTGTCCTATCTGATATTGTTTTTGGAAATTTTCACTTTTGAGTCAAGTTGCTGAAAGTGAGGCTTCTTAGGAGCCGGGGAGGGAGGGGGAAGGTCAGGATGGAGCCTTCCAGAACCTCTAGTGGAGGTGCACGGACTTTTCAGGTGTGCATTTGGTCCATCTGGGGAGGCCTTCAGAGTGCTCCTATGTGTAAAACAATCGTACTTCTTCACGGCCTGAATCCGCACTTCGCATCGTTAGTAACTTGGATGCACCCGTACTTCACAGATGGAAAGAAAGCTGAGCAGGAGACTGAAAAGCAGGCCAGACAGGGGAGACGGTGGGAGGTGACGGCCAGAACTATCGGGAAGGGAGTTCACAAACCAGAGAAGCCCCGCATCCTGCCCATCAGAAATGGCGGCCCCCCGGGGCCACACGGTCAGCAGTGACCTTCAGCCCTAGAAAGCACCGGTGTTCACCTCCTGCCCCACAGAAACCAAGCTCCAAAGTTACCCCTCTGAAAGGCGAAACTGCTCCAGTCGCCCACTCCCCTGCCCAAAAAGTCCAGTCCGACCCCCGCGCGGGAAGGGATGGTTCCAGGGCCCATGGTCTCAGCGGCTGTGACGGCTGCATGGCCACTGCTCAGCTCAGGCTCCCGGGCCGCTCGCTCCATGCAGGCGCGGCCAGGTCTCACCGCCGCCCCGCGTGCTGGAGATGTCTGCTTTCTCCAACCTCTAAAAATAGACGACGTGCTCTTTCGTGCCCCTTCGCGGGCTGTTGCCAGGAACAAATGAGGTGAAAATCCACCGTTAGAAACGGGTGGATTTCTACCACCCCACTCCATCCATCTCTCGCAGTCTTTTCCCCAGGCCGGAATGTTTATTTTGTTCTTTCAAAATCCCATGCAATTAGGTCCTCCTTTTCTGTGACTCTTTTGTCACGTGCTAAAATACTTGTGCTACAGCTGTACAGTGTGTGCCCTCCATTATTTTGCTCAGCTCGTTGTTTTTGGAAGTTACTTGTTTATATACTAGTTTTTCTCACCAAACGGTGAGCTTCTTGTGAAAGTGGAGGCCATTGACCTTTCATACCCACCAGCCAGTAGGTGTTCAATAAACATATGTTACATTGAGTGGAAAGAAAACACAAGACAGGAAATCTGAATTGATTTGTCCTTGCAACATAATTTGAATTCCATGTTTTAAAGGTTTGTGGAAGGCTTCGGCGTGAACTCAGTGTAATTTGTGGGCGTCTGACTCTTCCATCTCAAGCCAAATGCTTTGCTTGCTTTGTTCAAGAATTGCACATTTGTCACATGGAGTTGAGGGGTGTGTGTGTGTGTGTGTGAGAGAGAGAGAAGCAGGCCCACACGTCTGCTAACAAATGTAATTTATATCACAAAAGGTCTAAAAAGAGAACTACCCAGCTTAACTTCTTAACAGGGCCAACAGGTTCCTTATGCCAAGATGCTTGCCCATGTTCATATTCAAAGATAGCGAATTTTGATTTATTTTCTTGTGTTTTCCATTGTTCTAGCACATGAGCATCCTCTGAAGGGTAAACAGTTGAATTTATGTTTTATTTTGACAACACTTAAGACCATAGAATGTGGCTCTTCCGTAACTGGCAGTAGCAGAGTATTTCAAACAACTCGGGGGTCCCGGAAGGCTGAGCTCGTGGTAATTTCGTGGTTCGTGACGCTGGCGGTGATGGATGAGTACTTGATCTGCGCAGTTACCTTCACCCCATTGGCCTTGTGCATAATCAGATTTACCATCCTGGGAGGGTCTTAGAATGGGCTGATCGGGAGAAAAATGGAAATGGCTTGCAGGCTATACATTTAGTTCTCAACTTTTCTGCCAAATCCGAGTCTCAGAAGCATTTCTCAAATGAAACACGTCTGATGAAAATCACATGGTTGCAACCCAATCACATCAAGAAATTGGTCTATTCATCTATTTTAATTTCTGGGTTGAAATGATACCCAACACACCCTCACTAATTCCTATCCACTTCTTAAAAGTCCTTCCACTCTTTTCATAACCTCTACCTTCTCTCAGAATCTCTGGTTTTATGAAAAGTAATTAAAGTGTTTTGGAACTTGGGCTCTCTAGCCAAACTACCAGTAGTCAAGGTCAGCTACGTGCCCTTGGTCAGGCTACTCAGTCTCTCTCAGCCTCAGTTTCTTCATCATCTGCAACACAAGGATCATAACAACGTGAGCCCTAGGGTAGTGAAATATGAAATAAACACCTAAGCATGGCTCCTGGCAAATAGTAAGTACTCAGGAATTGTTTGTTTTATTAAGAAATGAATATTTATTAAGGTATAATAAGTATTTCATTAGGCAGTGAATATTAAGTGCTTACTTGGGAAATCATATCTACATAACATCACATTATATGAGAAGTATGTAAGAAAGGTACAAAGTACTGTCTCTGCCATCACGGAGTTATGACATTATATAATAATTTTATAATGTCTTACTTATACGCATAGTGTTTTAAGAAAAGTCATCTTATTTGTACCTCACAACAATTCTGTAGGACATTTAGGACTTTGTTGTTGTTGTTGTTGTTGTTAGTTAAGAACCGAGGCTAGGAAAGGCATGGAATTTGAGGAACTGAGTAACAGAAACGGGCCTGGCATTTGGGCTGTCTTTTAGTTACTGTCATTCTGATACACTGCAGTCTCCTTCTGAGTAGATGTTGAGACTAAAATACATAGAAAATGAAGAAGACAGTGTATATGATGTGCGAAATTCTACAAGCCAAGCACTTGGTACAATCAGAGTTAAGGAAAGAGAATAATGTGATCTAGAGAAGTTGGGAAAAGTAAAATAAAACTTTTGAACTCAGCCACTGATTTTCTAAAATTCTGAAATGTTACTAAACATTGATTTCCCTGTATATTGAATTAGATAAATGTTGCTTTCCTTCATTTTGCTAAACTGTATTAAATTACTAATACATTTTGGGGGGTTAAAATTATCTTAAGTGCTCTTTCCGTATACCATAAAGACATTTGGGATATAAATGAAATAGCATATGTGAGGTGTTTTATGATCTTTGGAAGAAAGGCGCCATAGAAATGCAACCTCTCAGCCCTCAGAAGTTATGAACTCAATTACATTGTCTCTGGCTAATGGAATTCTCTTCCCTCCAACTGCACTGAGAATCAAGTAGGGAACATAGATTTCTAGTTCTTTCCCTGAGGTTCAAAAATCTCTAGGCTGTGGTTAACTTCTGGCTCGAGACCACAAAAAACACACTCCAAATATTCATCATGTCCAAAGGTTAAGTAGGGCCCACAAGATGTAACTGATTTATTGGCCATTGGTCACCGCAGTCACTCTGCAGGACCGTGTGCTAACATGCCTTCTCAGCTGTCCTGTATTCTTAAAGGAGCCTGGAGAAGCAAGATAGACTTTGGAAGGCCAGTAGCGTTCATCTTCCTGCCTCCTGCCTGGAGCTCCTGCAGGGGATGCACTTGCAGGAGCTCACCTTCGTCTTTGTTGAAACAAATGGCAGAGCGATTTCCCCCCGCAGGTCTGCAGCCTGTGCGTGATAGACTCTACACCACACTGCTCTTAATCCTAAGTATTAGACCCTCTCTCCCGGTCTGGGGAATAAATTGTTTTTCTGGATGGTCTCCTTTTGGAAGAAGCATCAACTTGGACTCTAACTAACAGGCCTGGGTTCTGTTGTTGCTGGATCCTTGGTAACATTATTTTTCCAGCCCTGACAAGAAGCTGCTTTTCTAGAGGGACCCATAAAACTTACCTAGTGGCTTCAGTCTGGACTTTGAAACATGTACTGCGAACAATTCCAAAGCCTCGCGTATTACTTGGGTCCTAGGGGGGACGGCGTCGGAGCACAAACTCTCCGAGTTTAAGGGGTTCACTTTTAATGCACCCCCGCGCCTCCTTTTGTTTGTTTGTTTGGGTTTTTTTTTTTTTTTTTGCCCTGTTTCCTTTTCCATGTCTGCATCGTGCAGCCATTCAGGGCCCCGCCAACACGGTACTTGGTTGTACCAAGCAGCACGACTTGGCGATTGAGTTCGCTGGGAACCTTACACACTCGGCCTTGGTTTATTCAAATCTTAAACATATGAAATATCTATTTAAAATCCTTTTTTGTTGTTGTTTACAACGGGGTCCAGCTGGCACTGATACCACATGAGCCATTGTCTGAGCGCACCTACCGAGAAACTACAGAGTCAGAGCGAGTTAGCAGATACAGCCGGCGACAGACTGGGTAATGAGGATATAGTCTCAGTGGGCTCTACAGGAAGCCCGAGCAAGGAAAACTTCGCCGGTGCCGTGGGGTGGTCTGCCCCTCTGTGGGCAAGTGGATCTGCTTCCAGGTATCATGTTTATAGCGCCGTTATAGTTCAACCCAGGATTCTCTGAGCTGAGTCACGCATGAGCCCACAGAGACACACATCCACCCCCTCTCCACACACGCACACTTTGTAAGAAACAAGTCTCCCATTTTATATGTTAGAGTCCCTTAAAGTTCCAGAACTTTATCAAATAGTTTTTTTGTGTTTGCTCTCTCTTCCATGGTTTGAAAATGTTTCCATTACCTTTAAATATTATCTAAAAGAAAATGGGCATCCATGCAATGTTAAAATAACCCTGATATCCACAGAGGTTATCAGTAATGTTAAATGAAACATCTAGAACACTGCAGATCTGACCTCAGAAAAGTGTAGCCATGAAATTACATACTATCTAGTTAATCTATTGTTAAATTCATATCTTCCAAAATTAAAGATAATTAGTAAATAGACATATTATTTTTTACTATACCCCTCTTTGAGTACACAGATTTATTCATTGGTCAAGTAGCTGAAGAAGAATTTATAATTTAAAATCAGAAAGAGATACTAAAAACAGTCTAATGCCATGACCCATCTGACAGATCGACCAAGTTGCATTCTTAAAATCACATTACTGGAAAAAACAACATGACTTTGTAGGGCCAGACAGGGTAAACACTCAGGTTGACTTCTAAGCCACTGAGTTTGTTTTTGTTTTTTTTCGTTCACCATTAGATAAAGTTGTCTTTATGATAAAAGCCTATGAAAAAACTTTTGTAAACATTGGATTGCCGAAAGTGTGGGAAAGGGCATAGAATCACTATTGTGTAAATCTGATCTGTGACCTATGACTAATTAGAGATAATCTTTGATATAAAAAATGGGCTCTCTCAAGTCAAGACGTTAGCCATACTGATGTCACTTGGTGACAACCCAGGCTTAGTGGCCAGCCAAGCTAGTGCCCCATTGGCCTTGGGAAGAACTGGAACTGGTGCTGAAACTAAAAGTCTCCAGGAAAGAAAACCATAATAATCCTTTAGCCAAGGAGAATTACTCCAACCTAACAGATCTGAGACAGAGAAAGAAGCTTAATGATGCTGTCAAGGGCAGTGTGACCACCAACTCTGGAAACTCTTAGTCTGGAAATAACCAAGTAGAACAAAGGAAAGGACCCCAGTGGGGACTTTGAAATACCTCTGAACAGCCGAGGGGGCAGATTTCCTTGTAGATAACTTCCTCTCTGATGGGATAAAAATGTTTTAAACCACAGCTTACAATGTTCCCATGTTTGCCCAATCAGTTAGCATATATGCACTTTCTATAACTGATTTATGGCAAAAATTATGTTTATAAAATCCGATTTCCCAAAATCTCTTCTCCTACCTATACACCTAATCTGTGTATGTTTTACATGAGTCCCTGAGCTTGTAAAATCTTCCAGTGTATTCCTAACGTACTTCATTTTAAAGTACATCATATAAAGTACAACTTTATACTATGGTGGAGAAAAAAAAAAAACTAACTCCAGTAAATAAACCACATGGTTAAATCTTGCACCGTTTTAATCAGAGTGACACAGAAATAGGGGGAAGGGAGCCCTATCAGTGACTGGGGATGACTTGGCACCAGAATCACACACTCGCTTGTTCTTTCTCCTGGTTCAACACACTCATATCAGAGTTCTTTCTTGAAAGTAATTTTAAAAGTTGGAAAAAATTTTAAATAGTGGACATCTGAGAAAAAAATGCAGGATCGTGGAAGGAAGAATACCTGTAATGGGATTGAAGGCATGTTGGAAGCAGATGCCAAGGAAAAGAATGATTTCTTTGGAGACTAAAAAGTCATTCTTCTTACATGTGGTTTACTCTCCTAGTTACCATTTTCTTTCTAATCAACAAAACTTATGAGGTCTTTTCTCCATCCTGGCTTCCTCTTGTCATGAGTTGAGAAGTATGAATTCTTCTCGCCAACTTTCAGATGATGGGGAGTTGGAAGTGGTAGCTGTGACATGAGTCACAGTGACACACAGATTACTCATAGGTTTCCACTCCATGCAGACAGACAGAATCACCTATTAACAAGGAGTTCAGCAACAGGGGACATGATTCAGTGCAACAAGATTATTCCACATGGATTTCTGGGTGTTTTGCCCAAAACTTTTTTCTCATACGACTCTTGTGCGTCATCTTCCTTAGTAGTCACATATCCTTGGAGAGGAAATCACCACATAATTAAGGTTTAGGTGTGGCTGACTGGCAACAACATTCCTGTATGTTGGAGGATGAATTAGCCAGGCTTTCGCCCAGACTCCTTTGCTGGTGAAATGGGAGAGAAGACATGGTGATGAGAAGGGAATACAACCTAAAGCGTGTATTTTTTTGGAACAGAAACAGCTGTACCAGATCATGTCTGAAACAGCCACTAATTCCGTATGTGTCATCATTATCAAAATCAAACAGCTGCTGAGTGCTGGTTGGTTGAAAAGGGCTCTGTTCTACACGTTCACCTGCCTTCAGGGCCTGCCTTCTGACTGGGGAGATCATCACTGAGGCAAAGTCATGCACAAAGAAAGTGCATGAAAGACCTGGATAGCACATGCTTCTGGAACCTGCCTGCCTTAGAGAGACTGCAGTAGGTCTTGATAACAGGAACACTCGTGCGCCAAGACTTTATAGAAATGCACCCCCAAGTGTGAGTTGGCCAGGGCGTGCATGATAGGCATTTTCACCAAGCACAGTTAACACACTCATTCCAAAGCAAGGTGCCCAAAGTAGGCCCTGCCCTAACACTAGATGCTGGGACAGCAGGGGCACAGGCCAGGAGAGTTGCCCGCCCTCGTGGCTGTCAATATCAGCAGCTCCAGGTCACCATAAGTGTTGCAAAGCAGATGGTTCAGCAGCTGGAAAGAGGATAATGAGGGGGCGACTACCCCTGGTCAGGGACCAGAGGAGGTCCTTCCACGGAGCTGACAGGTAAACTGAGACAGGGGTGAGGCCTAGGACGTGGTGTTTGGCAAAGGGAGATGAGGTCAGGCAAGAAAACGAATGAATGACAAGGAAAATAAATTTTTGTCACCATCATCAGTAGAACAAGGAGAGAAGGGCAATGGAGTGACCAGTCACAAGACAGCTGAGAAAAGGATGCTGAACTTCAAGTGTGACAAGAGAGAGAGGCTCCTGCTGACCTGCCACCCACTTCGGTGTCTCCGTCCTCCTCCCTCGCCCGTGGCTGTTCTGACGGCCACCACATGTACTGGAATATCTTTACTCTGTTGTTTCTTGGCTTTTCCAGTGCTTGTAACTCCATTGCCCAAATCGGTTATAAAGTCCCTTGAAGGTGGACTACATGTCAAATTTCTCCGGGCACCTGCTCGCCTGGCCTGTGGTAGATGCTCAAGAAATATTTGCTCAAAGGACCAAATACGGGGATAGTGAGAGGATGTGAGGTCAGGACCGAGCATGATCACTGTTAGCGGCGCCAATCTGGGGCTGGCCTAAGGTGGCTGACGCAATGTTCTCAACAAGGCCGCTGCCACCCAACCCACGGTTAGGAGGTCAAGGCCGGAAGAAGGAAAAGAAATAGCAGTTATGCCCATTTCTGTTTAGCACATTTAAAGTTTAGAATAGCTGTCTCTCAGAAACCTCTCTGGTTTCTCTAGCCTGTGCTTTTAGGTAACTAATTTCTTTAAAATAAACATCCATTTTAATTTCGGTGTGGAGACTTATCTCTGCTGAGAGCCGCGGGCTCTCAGGATAATGGGTCAGTCACCTAACCTTTCCCCAGGCATGCATAATTAGACTCAAGTTCTCATCCGACATATTATCTAGACGGAGGTTTTCTGGAGCAAAGACCAAAACAAAACAAAGCAAAAGCGAAAACATAGCAACAAAAGGACATGATTCAGTCACTGCCTTAAACAAATCATTATTGAGAGTTTTCTACTGGGCTGGATACTGAAAACATAAAAGCAAACCTAAAAACCCAGGATGCTGGATTTTAGTCACCCATCCCAGCCTGTCATTTTTGCTGATCGGGCCCTGCAACCTAACATCACACAGATCTGGCCGGTCATCCTTCCAAAGGAGGAGCTGAGCCTCACAACTGCCAATCCAGGATCCTTTCCCCAACTGCCCCATGAAAGGATTTAGAGCAAAATACAAGGAAATGTGTATACCTAGTTGTTACAGGTTTAAGAACCTGTACTGTTTCTGTCTTAAAGCAAACCGTTTTACAGACAAGAAAGTTGAAACACAGAGATGTTACAGTGTGGTATAGTCCTCAAAAAACGGCCAGCTTCAGACCACAGTTTGGCTTTTCTTATTCTTGAAAGAGAATTTTAATTTCCTTTTGCTTAAACATTATTTAAAAATAGCAAGCTTCGGGTGTTGACTGTTTCAGCATACTTCTGTCTTCATATTAGTTCAATGTCCAAGACCAGCACACAGCCTGACGGGTTTTGATTTCCTCGTCCGCCCTCCTCATCTGCTCTGCTCACTGTTACAGAATCGCCCTTGGCTCGACCTCTTATTGTGATGAAAAACTTATTTTCTGTTCCCTGTGGCTCTCTCTGCGATAGGCCTCTTGTCCTTTTAACTTGAGATGAAAAAGTGTAAGGAAGTACAAGTCATGCTTCTCTACTCCAGTGTTTGAATGCCTCCTAATTGTCTTTTTTACCCTTCAAGTAACAGAGCCCTCGTCCCTCACCACTGTCCTTCCCAGAGCTGGGCTCCCTCGCTAGTTCTGTGCACCTCCTTCACTGCTATCTGCTTCCAGTTCTGTGGGGGTTTTTTAAAATCTTTTTTTTAAATCGGATTTTTCTTTAAAACATTAAAATATATGACCAAAAAAAATATGAATCATTAAAAAAATGACTCATGGTGGTTGCCTCCCATGAAGACACCAGTTCTGACGGCTAATGTCAAGATCAATGTTGTGTTTTACAAAATGACAACAGCCTCACTACAAAGGAGGGCCAGAAGAAGGCAGAGTGTGGGGCTCATCCAGAGCTGTTTGTGATCTCTGTCGAGTGCCAGGCCCTCCAAGGGGACCACACACCTGGAATGTGGCAAGTTCAGGAAGCTTTCAGTCTCGGTCAGAATGCACTCCTTCCCCAGAAGTTGGCCTTCCCATGTCTCTTTCTATCCCTTTGGAATTTACCGAAGTGCTCCGACATTTCGGGAAAAAAAGTCACTGAATAAATATTGGGTAATATGACCCAACTTATGTGTTTTTAGACATGTGGCAACCAAATTAGTCAACCCAAGGCAAACGGGCTGAGAAATCACTGAATTTTTATAGTCTGGTTTTAGCCCCTGGCCGCTGCCTTCTTTTTCCGTTTTTTTTTTTTTTTTAAACAAATTTCCAATGAGATTACTTGTTAAGGGTATCAATTGCTTACCTGTTTTCGAGTGCTAGAATCTGCTTTCTGAATGTTTCTTTCTTTTCAAAATTTGAATTAAAAAGGGAAAATTGGCTTGTTAGAAAGCAAGGAATTGACTAGCCGCAGAAAATTGTCCCAAATGGGGCTTTTTGGACAAACTTCTACGCATGATTTCCATGTGCAATTCAGGGTCTGCAGTTCTTTTTGAATTTTAAAACTTTTATTTATTTTTTGAGCTCCCTAGATCTCAATTATGCTCGCCATCAAAACTAAGTCATAGTTGAGTGATCTTCTTACTTTCTCCCCAGCTGTGATAGAAATTTTACTAAAGGGTTAAATATCACACAATCAGTAAACAGAAAAAAAAAGAACAAAGAAAGAAGAAAAAGGAACGACAGCAATGGCTGTCGCTAGGCCGTGTCCAGGGAGAAACGGGGGCAGCAGCGGTAGCCGTGAAAGCCGCTACCAAACTCCTCCCACGCGCCAGGCTCTCTGCCTGCCACGTCGCCAGTATGTTTGCAAAGGACCCTGGGAAGTAGGTATTTGATTGTTGCAGAAACAGGCTCCGGAAAGTGAAGTGTCTCATCTAGTGCCGCGGAGCAGGGTCCGCGGGAGAACACAGGTGGTTCTGATTGCCAGGCCACTGAACTTTCTACTCCATTCCACTGCCACCACCCCAGCTATAATTTAGTTGGGTCAGATTAAACCATTCTCATTTTCCACTTTTTTGCCATCTAGAAATGAATGGGGCGGAAGGGGCGGGGGAGATTAAATAAGCAATTCATCCATAGAGACATTGGGAGTAGGTTACATACCTAAAGCCAGCATTTTGTGTCTTTATCAGAAAGAAGGTATTTTCCATTCAGTGACTAAATTCCCATCATGACCATCGCAATATAGGAAGATTCTGTGTCTGATTATTATATTTGTATTTGCTGAGCACTGATAAGAACCTCAATTAAACACAAGCATAAACTCTGCACTCTGAAGTTACAGTCTAAAAGAGACATGGAGTCACAAGAAAAACGCCACAGGGGGAAAATGTCACCGTAGCCTGGGCCCCAGGACGGGCTGCATGACAGGCTTGCTTTCTGTTGGGCATCCTGGGGCTTCTGGTCACCAATCCTCTCGGGAAAATGTCCTGAGAGAGTTAAAGCAGCTAAGGTGACAAGGATATCATTAACACTTGTAGTTCCATAGAGATGTGTTGGCCCTAGAGAGGTGAATGGACGGATGTGAGCTGAGGCCAAACACGACACCTCGCAATGCCACCAGCGTTTCCTGTTTCGGGGCGGGCTGGCCTCACTGACACGGAGAGAGCCAGACTCTGAGCCGCACCCACAAAACCTGCTGTGCTTTAGCCAGAGCCCCGGACTCATCGTTTTGGTCGAAACCACTCAGAATACTGTTATTTCACACTTTTTCGAGCATTTTATTCTCCAAAGAACCCATGTCCCCCAAATTACATTTAAGGTGTTTTAATGTTATTTTCTAAGGATTAGGACTGACACTCGACTAAAAACAAACCATGTAAAGGAAGAAAATATGCATGTCACAGACCACCACCTCAAGTTCAGGGTCCAGCAGTGTCAGGTAACCTCATGCCCTGGACTGGACAGCAGCCCCGCAGTTGGGCACGTGTGCTGGCAGAGGCCGGTCCCGCTTGAACGTCTCTGGGATTCGGGGGGGACAGTACCAAGGGAAGGTGTGGACGTGCTGCCAATAGGTTTGGTCACCGTGAGACGCTAAGCATGCTCCACACTGTGACGGTCACTGGTTAGGTGACCCACGGGCCACTTCTCAAGGTCTGTATTAAAAGGATGTCGTCCTAATTGTGACTGGAGCTCAGCGTAGCCGGAGAAACTGAGGGGACACCGCAGCTCCACCTCACTGCTTTTCACAGGCCCCGTGGGAAAAGCCAACCCGTTCTTAGTGGCTTTTGCAATTACGCCTCCCTCCAATTTCCCAGGGTCACAGGGCCCGGACCGCACGAATCCCACTAACGTAAGTGGCTGTTATGCAACCAAAGCCCCTTTGAAAACATTCTTGCATGCCCTAAATTAATCGGCGGGCCGCTCCTTGGGCCCGATTGCCTGCCATGTTTTCGACCAAAGGGCCGATGATGCGCTTTGATGTGGCGGCCGGTTTCTGCTACTGAAGCTGGCGCTTAACCTTCTTGCATCAGCTTCCCTCCCAAAACGATGCGACGCAGGCAGGCGAGACACGTTTCCCTCCAGACTGGATGCCTAAAAATATGCTTTCACCCTACCTTTAAATTACACTTGGCGGACCAACCTGGACTCCCCAGGCTCCTCGCACAGGACAGCGAGCGGAGGGCCGGGGCCCTCCTGCTAGGGGATGGCACTTCACGCTGTCCTCTCCACTCTCCCTCTGTGCGAGTTCAACAGCCACACACGGAGTCCTGAGTGAATTTCATGCCAGAGCCAAGGACAGAGCTCGTGTTCTCTTTCACTTGACTTTGAGCGCACAGGGGCACCCTACCTAGGACCCCGGGCTTTCTTTCCTAAAGAAGTGCTTCGCGTGTACTGTAGCATCCTGATCCGCTGAACACTGTCTCTTTCTCAAGTGTGTTCCTAGTCGCTTAAATCAGTCCCTTATCTTGGAGCTGCTTTTCTAGTAAGGAATAAAAATGAAGGACTATAATCCCTGCATTTGCAAAGGAATCCAACCACCTCACTGTGTCAAAACATTTACACAAAGAATTGGATTATAATTTTTAAAGAATATTTAATTATATGCTAACATATATGTAGGAATTTAGAGAAAGGAGAGAGAACTATGGATTGGAGTTATTAGCAAAGTTTCGTAGAGAACGTAAGATTCGAGATGTGTCAGAGGATATAGAGATTTTGAACTGGGTCTGAAAACTAAAGAAAACGAAGCGCCAGCGTGAGTGAGAAGATGGGACGTGGGGGTGCACGTCTGCGCTGAGACAACCCCGCCCACATTTAACTGATGAAGCGAGGCCTTATGGAGGCCACTGAAGAGGAAAATTCAAGAATATCTGGATGGAAGTAGATATTCTAGATGAGAACGGTTACATTGTTTAATGGCTTTTCTGGTAGGAATGACAACACGTGACACACACGGACCTTCTTTTTAGACCCTCTCTATGTAGCTAGGATGGAAAAATTTGTCTTTCTCATAAAAATTTTTCCAGGAGAGTTTTTTCCCCCCTTTTTAAAATGTATTTATATCTCTTACGCACAGCATGTAGACCGTCACCTGCCCTTGATGGTGGAGTGGAGTTAGCATTCCTGGCTCCGTCACAGCTTGTACTGTGCTTTGGGGCTTGTCACTTCATTCTCCTAGGCTTCAATCGCTTCATCGGTCAAATCGAACTAAACAATTTCTCTGGTTTCATTTGGTGCTGACATTTTAAGATTCATGTTTCCAAGTGAAAATACCCTGTCGATAATAAGCCATTTTGATTTTTTTTTATTAGGAAGCTTGTCGATAACTTGATACTGGTAATTTGCTCGGCCATGCACAGCACTCGCAAACATAATCGTCCACGGAGTCCACAAACCCCTTGGATTAAAATGTTATGATTTTGACAAGGATGCACGGATGTCCCTCGTGGTTATTCCACAGTGTGGGGCATCCAACCCACTTCGGGGTTCAGCACGAGATGCTTCCTGATGCCCCAGCTGGGTGTCAGTATCCTTGGATGGCGTGTTTCAAAATCAACCTTCACCGTAGCCTTTTCACAAGAAAAGAGATCTTCTGATGATGATCAACATACACTGCTTTCTCTCCCGTGCGGAGTCTAGACTCCAATAAAGAGCTTCTTACAGCTCCTTCAGACCACCCCCCCCATTTGTAATTCTCTGCGGTGTTGACGTTTTCTCTCACACTGCGGAGAGGCCGCACTGGGTCCTGTTCATGTGTGTCCGAGGGAGAAAACGGGAAGCTCACACTTCGTGATCAGTGAGCAAAGACAGATGAGCCGGGCTGCCACTCAGGCTGCCTCTGTTGGCCCCTCACTGTCTCTTTCTGTTATACTCACACTTTGAAGGACATTTGCCAGACGCAGGCTCTTTGGACCCCTGTCATTTGTGTGTCTTTTCTCACCTTCAGCGTGCTCTGGCCTGGGGTTTTCATTTGTTAAAAACAACAAGAACATTCACCGAGAAACTTGTTTCAGGTCATTGTAGCTATTTATCTCTGTCATACACTATAATTCTCCATTTCCCCGATTTCCTCAGCAGGGACATTGGTGGTTTCTGGTGGACGGTGAGTCAGTGGGATCTGAGCAAACGGTGGAAGGTTTCAAAGGGAGTCTGTTGTAGCAGGTTGTGGAACTAAGAACGAAACATAAGATATTCTTATTCTGGATCATAGTTTGGTGGTGCAAGAGGTAACGGGCTCACAGAACAGTGTAAAGGCCTTAGATCTGTGGTTATACCTGAGAAAGCTCTTTCCTCCGAGGGAAGAAAACACATCATGGGACTGGCTTAATAAGTGATTTCCCTTACGTGATTAAAAACAATAGCCGATGGTCTGTCTCGCTGGCCTCCACCTGTAGTAGGTATGCAAGCAAAGGACTTTTTGCAGACTTCTGTTAAGTGCGGGCATGAAATGCAGGGTTTGGCACCGTCACAAAGGCCTGGATGACCGAGAGACACCTGGAGTACAAGACATGTAGAACTGCAGGCAAAGAAATGTAGGAAGGGGAATGGGAACACCAGGAAGGATACAAGTTCAGGGCAACCGCCCGACAGTGTCTGATCCTAGGTGTTTGAATTCTAGTGTTGATGTTGTTGCAGATGGATTTTGCTAATACGTAAATAGTGGTATAATCAGGGTGTTGGTTGGAATATTCCAGGCCTTGACAGGCTGCAGAAATCAGATGGGCTCTATTCCCAAGGTGCCACTGCTATTGGGAGTGTCCCCGCAGTGGCTTGAGTCAGAATTCTTTGCTGGGGGTACAATCGAGCCGGGGAGGTGGCCGGCCGTGACCAACTGTGAAGCCGAGAGAGAATGGGTATCGGCAGCTTGTTGGCTGGAGGAATGTGGCTGAGAACACAGGAATTTTTTCTACAGAAACAGTTTTTAAGAAAAGTTTCCCATTTTCCCGGGAAACAAATTCAACAAGCACTTAATATATCTGGGTGCTTGAAATGTCCAGAGGAATGTGCCATCTCTGTCCTCAGCTCCAAGGGCATTCCTGGTGAGGCAGCTGTCATGACGAAGGGGTCTCTGCTCCTGGGGACTCCAAGCTCTGGGTGTTTAGGCACCGAGGGGGCTTGGTGAGGCGCCCCTGGGTCTAAGCTACACTTCGAATTGTCTCCCAAATCTAGGACAGACCTTTGATTTGTCCTAAGAATAGCAGCAGGCATCACTTTCCTTAGGAGGGAGACTTGTGCGGGTGGTTTCCATGGGTGTGCTGGGTGCCCGTGGTCAGAGGCCAGCAGACTTCGCTTGCTGGAGGGCGATTTCTCTGGAACGCGGAGGGGGCGGCCGAGCTCTCCCTTCCCTCCGTCCTCTCTCGTGCTTTCTTCAGGCCGCGTCTCTCTGGGGACAGCTCCTGGTGGTGTAAGCCTGGTTCCTGAGGCGGGGCCAGTGACTCGGGCCTGGGCAGCTCGGTGTGCGCACCTCTGCGCCCTGCACAGCTCCGAGGTGGCTCGGGCCTTGGCGCTGGCTGGGTGGTGGCGTCAGCACCGCTGCTGTTCCGCTCAGCCTCACGCGTCCGTCATTCCCGCCTGGGCGAGTCTCAGGACTGCGCCTCCATCTGACTGCCGGGGTTGGGCTGGGGGACCCGCTGGGCGAGGTGCTTCTGGGGAACCCAGAAAACCACAGAGGGACCCTGACAGGCGAAGACATGGCATCTCCAGAGGTCCCAACATCTTAGGGCCCGGGGACTCAATTTTGGGGTGAAATTGTTTCACAGAGCTTTCCGTTCTGTTCCCTGCTCTTGAGGTCTCACAGCGTGACAGGGAGGGGCCCGGGCCACCGCCGGCTGAGGGTGTTGGGGCTGCAGCGCTCGCCTGGTCCAGGCTGAGGCCCCCGAAGCCTGCATCAGCGACAGCATTGGCCGGGCCGCGGCAGGTGCAGGCGGGAATTGCTGGCTGTTGCCAGGGGGACGCACAGAGAAACCGGAAGCTCCCTCATCCGTTCGAACGGGGTTTACCTCTGTGATGCTGCACTTGTCTTTAGGAACCAGGGGATGCTCGGTCTCCTTGGTTACGAAACTATATAAATGAACATAATATTGTCAAGGACAAATAAGGTCCAAAGAGATCCGCTCCCCTTCCCCGTCCCTGGCGAAGTCCAGAGAACACGGGCGGCAGCGGAAAGTTTCTCTGGCCTCCTCAACAAGGCTTCAAACAGCACGCAAGACAGGTCCCTCCGCCAGCTGCGGTTCTGGGCCCCCGCCAGGCCTGGGAGCTGCCAGGGTGCTCGGCCTGGGGACTTGCGAGCGCAGGAGGCGGGAGGTCGCCGTTGGCGCCCTGTACCCCAGCGCGGCCGGGGGGCTCCCCACGCCGCCGGCCTGACCAGCTGCGTCTCCCCTTGCAGATGACCAGCTGAGCTCGGAGGAGAAGAAGAAGAGGAAGCAGCGGCGCAACCGGACGACCTTCAACAGCGGCCAGCTGCAGGCGCTGGAGCGCGTGTTCGAGCGGACCCACTACCCCGACGCCTTCGTGCGCGAGGACCTGGCCCGCCGCGTGAACCTCACCGAGGCCAGGGTGCAGGTAACTGCGGCCGCCCCCTCGGGGACGCGTGCCTCCCTCGGCCGTCTAGGAACGCGGGTCGCTGGCTCCGGCTGCAGTGGGCACCAGGAAGGACCACAGGCGGGTAGCACGAGGACACAGCCAGCTTCTAGCTGCGTTTCTTGGGGCAGCACAGTGTTTTTTAAGTGAAATTGAGTGCTCTTAGGCCCCATCCGCCTCGCGCCCGCCGGCCTTCCGGACCCACGCGGCGGGCTCCGTACAGCTCTGCGCCGGAGCCCACGCCCCTAGATTCCACTTCGAGCTTCAGGGCGGGCACAGGGATGAACTCTCTGATCCCCAGCCCAGTGTCCCTGCCCCCCCCTCCCGCCCCGTCCCCTCGGTAAACGCATTATAAACACACACAACTATGGACGCTGGCGGTCGGGGAAGGGAACCCACGAGCCTTGCCCGCAGGGACAGCGTAAGAGCACACGCAGGAGCCGCTCTGAGCTTTTTACGTGGAGAAGGGCAGGATGTGGCACACGAGGGAGAGAGAGGGCAGCGATTCTTGGCAGCGTTGACGGCACCACACAGCAACTGCCAGAAATAACCCCACCCACGATTCGAGCTAACGAGGATGACCACCCGACTCCCAGCACTTGGGCCCCAATGTGCCAAGTCTCCTTCTGAGTCCTCTATGAAAACAAGTCCATTTAATCCTCACGTTGACTCAGCGAGGTGGCCAGTGTTCTTCATCTTGCAGATGAGGAAACTGAGGCACAGAGCAGTTAGAGTATTTTGCCCAAGGTCGGACAGCTAGGAAGTGGCCAAGCTAGTATATGAACGCAGAACCGCACTCCCAGAACTCCTGCTTTTAAGTACCGCAGGAGACTGAATAAATGAGGGTCCCGGCTAGATGCTTTTGCCAGTAGCGTTTGCTGTCTCTGTTGCTGGGTCACCATCTTTCTGTCTTCCACGCTATTTGGATAAGGAGAGCAGGCCAAATCTGTCTGGCCTTCCTGGAGAAATTATTGTTAGCACATCTGCGTTCCGTCTGGGCTGGAAGGACTTCTTTCTGCCAATAGTGAGGCTCCAGCCCGCCAGGGACCTGAGTGACTCCAGGGGCCCTGAGGTGGCAGCTCGGTGCCATGGAGCGCTGTCCGCTGGGAGGGACGCTTGCTGAGCTGAGGGAGAGGGTCCCGGAGGTCCCTCGGCAGAAGAGAAAGTGTGCCAGAGTTTTCCCCATGGGAAACTGGGACCTCACCTGGAAGCATTCACCAGGGGGAAAAAATGGCGGTGACATAAGGGGAAAGGAGCCTGGGCGCCGTGTGACGCCGAAGACAGGCAAGGAGAAGGCGCGAGCAAGGTGCGCACACTGCCGCTTGGTCCCTCACTCAGGTGGGAGTGGCCACAGGGACAACGGCTCTTGCCCTATTCATCCTCCCCTCTGAGCCGGCACTCCACGGATGGCTTTCCCATGTCCCCTCCCCGTGCCACTCGCCACAGCTCTCCAGACACCTGTTTCTCTTCCTAAGCCTCTTCTTTTCCCCCTTCAAACCCCCCCCCATCTTTTCTGCCCCAGGCTTGGCCTGCAGCGCTGTAAGGAATCACTTTAGACCAATCACCCACAGTACCTGAAAGTGTCACTTGCTGTGGTGATCTGAATTTTCAACAAGGAACCCTGGACAGGGCAATGTTGGAAATGGGGGGGGGTGAAAGAACAGTTTTGGGGTTGGGGCTATTTTGGCCTGAGCACAACCATTAAATGTCTCTCTCATATGCTGAAAGCACTTTACCTCCCTCCCCCGCCCCCCTGCCCCTGCCATGTGCTACCGGCTTCCAGTCTGAGTGTGTCCCGTGCAAGCCCTCTCTCTACGACTCACCCCCTTCCAGCTCTGGCCTTCATTACACGCAGGGCGTTTATCACAACACGACACGTGTCATGTTGCGTTGCACGTGGTCCAGCTTCCCCAATTAGACTGCGAAGTCTTCTTGGATGAAAGCCACCTCTCATCATCTTTGTACCATTCACCTTTTCCCTCACTTTTCTTTCCCTCAAACACTTATTGACCACCTATTGTGCTCTTGGGACTGATTTCGGTTTTCTGGGGATGGATAAGACACTGGCCCTCCCTTAAGGATGTCATCGATAGGAGGACAGAGAAGACATGTGCATATGTCATGATACAGTAAGATAATCCCTACACTAAAGAAATGGTCAAGGATTAGCGATTAAAAAAAATCAAAACAAAGAGAGGTGACACATATGCCAAGCAGCCCAGCCGTGCTGACTCTCTGGACAACCCTGTAAGTAGGTATTACTCTCTCCATTTGATTGGGAGACAAAGGATCAGAGAATTAAACTACTATCCCAGGACAAATCTTTAAAGTTGTGTAGCCAGTATTTTCATCTGACTCTGTTAGATTTTAAGGTCATGTTCATGACAACATTTCATAAAAGAGGCGACGTTAAAGTCAAATCTTGAAAAGCATGTCTTTTGACACTTAGACAAAGAGCAAGAATGTCACAGGCAGAGGGACATACACAGTATGAATATACATAGGTGTGAAATCACCGAATACATCAGGAGTCTTGAGGCCGGGGTAGCAGGCCAGTGCACGAGGTCCAAGTGACTCAGGGTGTGGCTGGATTAGTGAACAAAGGGCTTAGCCCCGAATGGCCTTTGTTCTGTTGTCAGACATCTTGATCGTATTCTCTGGGTGATGGGGAGCTAGTGTGTAGCCGATAGCAGGGCACCAATGTGATAACGTATGCATTAAATCGGTAACTCTCACAGTGACGAGAAGGGCGCACTAGAAACCAGTGAGCTGGGAGTCAGCGAAGCCAGGCAGACGGTGTCCAGACTCAGCCTCACTGATCCACCCCGGCTTGCCATGGCCACCAGTCCATGGTATTGGCTGTGAACGTTGTCCCCTGGAGCTGTCCCGCTCTACGCCACAGAATTCCTTCCTCTCATACCTTGTCGGGTGTTTCTATAATCACACCCAGCTTTTGTTAGCAACTTTTCAAATATGCACGCCTGTCTTCTTCGAATAGTGTGCGAGCTGCTTTCGAGCAGAGAATGTCTCATCTCTCTGTCCCCAGCATTAGCACAGAGTCTACAACACAGTGGGTGCTCCATAAAGATTTCTTGCAAGAAAGAATGAATGAATAAGATCCATGACTATCCAGAAGAGCTGCAGCATCAGCTCGAAAAATCAGCCATTTATTATTTGTGTGACCTTCAGCAGATTCCTTAATCTCATTGACCCTGTTTCTTCAACTCTGAAACGGAAATAACAAAACCTAATAGATGGGCTTGTCACGCCGAGAAATGATGCTCACATGTGCTCGTGGGAGGCCCGAGCCCCACAGCGCTTGATGCGTGGTAGGTGTGTTCTCAGCTGTAGCAGGTGATGCTGTCGGCAGCGCCCATCCCTCCATCCCCACAATCGAATGCACCCCGTTCCACTTCCAGACTGCAGTATCTGCATTTCTGTTTCACACACGTCTCTCTCGGCCTTCAGGAGACTGGCCGGCGCTCAGCGAGCCGGAAGTGCTGGAACGTTACTCCACACCGGCCAGGACAGGCCAGAGTGCAAGCCACGGTGGGAGTGTGTGTTCCACCGTGGAGCTGGTCACCACGGGGGACCAGCCACACTCCTCAGCGCTTGCCGGCTCCTCCGTCCCTCCCTCCCTCCCTTCCTGTTCCTTGCACCCTTCAGATAAACCGTTTGCTTCTTCAAGCCTCACTATAGGGTCTACTTTGGGGAAGATGGAGAATTTCCTTTCAATGTCCAATCAGTATTATGAAAGCAGATGAAGTTTTCACATTTTGAAGGATTTTGAAAAAAAAAAAAAACTTTAAAAAAATGTCACCGTCTCCGTGGGAGAAGCCTCAGACGAGTCTTCTTTCTCTGTTGCAGTTACGGCAGGGGCTGTAACCGTGTTTGCTCCCCCGTGTGCGTTAGTCGTGGGTCTCCCCTCCGGAGTCTGGAGGCTGGAAGGACCCCTGGGCGCAATGCGAGTCTTCGCCCTCAAGCTCTCCGTCGCGTGGCCCCAGGGGAGGGTCGCTCTGGGCAGAACCCCCCTCCCCTTCATCTTCCGTGGGAAGGCCTTACGCAGGGAGACCCCCGGGACCTGGCTCGCGTGCCCGCCTCTCAGTCGCCTCCTCCCCTCTTCACGCCTTGCTCTCCCCCGACTGTCTTGCAGGTGTGGTTCCAGAACCGACGAGCCAAATTCCGCAGGAACGAGAGAGCCATGCTGGCCAATAAGAACGCTTCCCTCCTCAAGTCCTACTCAGGAGACGTGACTGCCGTGGAGCAGCCCATCGTGCCCCGCCCTGCCCCGAGGCCCACCGACTACCTGTCCTGGGGCACGGCCTCTCCGTACAGGTGAATGTCCGGCCCACTCCCCTTGCTCCACTTCCGCGTGTTCCTCCGCCGTCGGCCACGGGCGGCCACAGCTGCCTGTGCAGCTGGCTGACACTGCTCACTGGGTTAACCTCTTCAGAGACATTCAACTTGCTGACGCCCCCAGATTTCCACAGGAGATTACTAGTGGCCCCAGGAGCAGGGTCTGGGGCAGAAGAGAGAGGGGCGGGCCAACAGCAATCTCTTCTTGGACTCAGGAACTGTCACAAAGGTTTCCAAGATGGGGGGAAAATCTTAAAAAGATGGTTAAGCCACGCTCAGAGCCCCGCTTGCACCCACTCTGGAATGAAAGTTTACTCCAAATTTAAGATAGATGTGTTTTATAGTGCTCAAGTCGTAATTTAATTTGTAAGGCTCTAAGTGTAGGTCCAAAGGCAAACTTCACAGTAAAACTATTTTGAATTTGGAAGGAAGGAAGAAAGGAAGGAAGGAAGGAAGGAAGGAAGGAAGGAAGAAGAAGGAAGGAAGGAAGGAAGGAAGGAAGGAGAGGAAGGAAGGAAGGAAAGAAGGAAGCAAGCAAGCAAAGGAGAGAGGCAGAAACAGACAGAGAAGGAAAGAAAATCCAGGATCATTCTGCTCACTTGCATGGCCATAGTTCTTTGTTTAGTAGGTGGGGTTGTCTTATGATCCAAAATGCCTTCCTTTTCTGTTGCTGATTCTTACTTATCTGAAGTTCTTTGGGGGTCAGTTTGTTTGTGTGGGGTTTTTAAAGTATAAAAACAATGTATAATTTACACTAAACTTTTCTATTAAAAAGGTGAACAATTTTAAAGAAGCAACTAACAGAGTACTATTTCAGTGTCTTGGAGGGGCTTTGAACCTCCATTTATCATGCGTTCAGAAACTGCAGGTTAGCGCCAGAGGGCAGCTGCGACACAAGTGCCAAAGGCATTGTCGCCAATCCGAAGTGCCTTTATTTGAACCTGAACCTGAGTGCACTCAGAAACCAGATCAAGGTTCTGTGTTCTCTGGCCCACGGCAGTGGAGCAAGAACTATTTATAAATGCATTTATTAGGCTCTGGTTACCTTTTAATTGTTAAGGTTAACTAACTGTTTAAGGAGATGTTTTAATTATAGGAGATTATCCCACAGTTGAAGCCAACTCCTGATGTGATTTACAAATACTTTTCAAAAGTTGATCGCTCTAATCAAAGCAAAAGGCCTCACCTAAATGTTCTGTCTGTTCTCAGTCAGTTCCTTGAAAGACAACACCATAAACGTATTTGGAAGTCTCTTTTAAAGCCCCCACTGTGAAATTAGCCTGAATTACTCTGGCCTCCAGACATAGAGCCTCCATGCATAAGAAATCGAGATTCCTTTTTGCTCTAGACATGGTATGCCTTGCTGATTTCAAAAGACGAGTCATATCTGTATGTCCTATTTAAGACTTAGACTTCTCTCCGCAGAATTTACTAAGACATTTTGAAGACCACTGTGAAGTTACGTACTTTTTACCATTTTAAATATGTGGAAGTCCGCTTTGTTTCCTGGTAAATAGTGATAGCTCATAGACTCAGTAAATGGCTCGTGAAATGGATGTGGTCCCAAGCTTGATGTTTCAAGGTCTCTGGCTTGACTCTGGTCACAACCAGGAAGTATTGCTCCCTTTTCTGCCTGGGTCATAGGTAGGAACTTTTCACATCAGCTCAAAATAATCCAGGTGACTGTCAACTGGTCCCTACCAGCGAGAGGATGAGGGCAGCACACTGCAGGAGTGGGGACAAAATCCTCCCTGAATTCGTATTGGGAGGTGACCTGCACCTCAGCAGCAGCCACACCCCAGTGCCTGTATCATGCATAGTTTGTATGTGGGCATCTCACTGTAATTATTAATATGCAATTTATGTGTGCCTTTTGGGGGAAAATGTCCTATTTTAATTTGAAAGATTGTGTAGCAATCCTAGATACATTTTTTAAAAACACTCATAATTCTACCATCTTGACATAACTAGTTTGTCTCCGCAGTTGGAGTCCCATATTTTATATAGCGTAGACCTAGTGTATATATTACTTTGTATTCTGTTCTTTTCACTTAAAATTATATAACCTAGTACTTTTTACTCATTTCATGGTATACTTTTATATCATTTCTCTCTTAGAAACAGAGTTTGTAAAAAATAATTAAAAATTCATAGAATCTGATGGTTCATTCTGTACAAAGAATAAATTAATCTCCAGATAGAAGTAGAAAAGTGATGGTTTAAAGCAGTAATTTAATCAATAATAATGTTTTTGACCCATGTTGATTATGAAGTGTTAATCGTTTTGACTAATTTCTAAAAGCGGCAAAAAAACAAAAACAAAAACAAAACAAAACGATTCTGTTACTTGGAGATTTTTCTGCTATGTTTAGAACCAAAATACTTTATGATTTCCCATTTTTAAGCCTGGTAGGAAATATAAGTCTTATTAAGAAAATAGAAAAAAAAACGAGTGATGAAAAGCAAAGGAGACGACAGACCTCTTGTGTTCGGGAGAGTTAACTTGCTGTCTCTGTCAGTGCCATTGTGTCGAGTTAGCCCTCTCACGTGTGACAGTCATTAAAAGGCACTTCTCCTGGTTGATCCTCGGAACGCTCCTGTGTGGTAGCTCTGCCCTTGCTCTGGTTTCAAAGAAGAGACCAAACGCTCGCCCAAGTTTAAGCCTTCAGCAGGCAGATTAGACCAGAGCTCGCCATCCCCATTTCCGTCCAGCATGTCAGTACCCACGGCCGCCTTTTCATTCAGATGAAACCTGACAATATGTTGGGAATAGCAAACAGGATGAGACTGGGAGCTACGTGCACATGCCCTCTTGATTCCGGCTCTGTCTCGAGCACCGAGGCAGGCCTGCAGCCTGGTCCCGCCTCCTGAGGCGTGTGGATTTCCCCTGGGATGACCGACGTGGCTTGATCATGCCACCCGGGGACGGCGAGTGGATGGCTTTGCCAAACAGGGCAGTCTGCTGACTTCCACAGCTCTCTCCTGGAAGGGGAGAGGAAACCAAGGCTCGAAGCCATTGTGGTCAGAATTACAGGACGGGCCATGGCCAGCACAGTTTTCTCTGGGTGTCTTTTACACCCAGAGTGGTGGCTGCATCATTCACCGTCCAAACCAGGACACTTTTGAGAGTGAAAGCGGGGGTACTACTAATAACAACACTAGAACAACAGGCATCACACTGGGATCATCCCTGGCAAACTGGGACATCTGGTCCAGGCTATTTTTAGCACATCATGACTCCGTTGATGTTAGAGGTGATGATGGCAGGCAGGCAACTGGGTTTCAAGAAGGAGCAAAGCCTTCCCCAGCACAGACCCACTGCCCTGGCAGGTATCTAAGGCAGCGTGTTGGTGGCATGCACACCCACTGCTTAGCTCAGAACTGCTTTCTGGGGGCGAGTGAAGGCTCACGTCAGCACCAGCATCTTTATGACCCACTGCCTTGTAGGGCCCTGTCTCCTGGGCAGCGCCCATTAACCAAGTCTGGACTTCTGACTGTTACTGTAGATGGAGCATTCTAGAAACCTTTCCCCAGAGATGCCCTTTCCTGTGAGAGACAGGGAGAAACGGGCAGGCTCTGTAGCCTTAGTCCAGAGGCCCATTTCCAGGGGGGAAGGCTGAGCTTCAAAGAAGACTGGGGACAAGTGAGAGGGAGGCCAGCCGTCCTTGTCCACACCCTGCCCCCAACCTCCTCCTCCTGCTCCCTGCCTCCGATCGATCGTGGTCACGCTGCTGCCCGACTCTGCTGAACGCATTTGGCTCATTTCTCCCTTTCACACTTTCAAAAATAGATCCTCGTCCCTCCCAAGATGTTGTTTACACGAGGGGCTTCATAACGGATTCTAACGGAAGACACTGAAAAGGTAACTTGTCAGAGGGGAAGGGGGTGGCCGCTGGGGGCAGGGTGTAAGTGGGAAACAAGCGCATCCAAGCAAGTGGGGCTCACGGTCCTAGACGCGAAAGCAGGCGGGTCCCCGAGCGGGGAGCACCACCGGAGACCAACCGCAGCTGCGATACGACGAGTCCGTGAGGTTAGGGGTCGCCTGAGAGCCCAGAGCAGGGGCGCATGGCTCGCCCAGATCCTGTCACGGCGCAGACTCGGCTTCCTAAGTCTGGGCGGGACCTGGGATCCGCGTCTCTGACGTGCTCTCATGTGCCACCAAGCTGGTGACACTTGCCGCATACTTTGACGAGTGAGACTTTAGGTGACGGTACAAATTGGGGCGGAGGTCGGAAGAACTATGTTCTGTCCTGGCTCCTGGTGCCCATCGGGCCAGTTGGATCATCCAACTCTTAGGTCGCCTCGTCCCTAAGACTGAACTAGTCACAGTTTTCCTATCATGTACCTCCCCGGGGCATTTGGAACGGATAGGTAAGCAATGTGTGTTCCAAAATAAGAAATACAAAAATCGTTGAGATGATAAAAGTGATGCAAAGCTTTGTATCTAAAACATCTGTAGAAAGAAACATTAAAAATGGCGGAAGGGTCCCTGAACATGCGGAGCAAACGGCAGCCTTACAGTGCGCCCACTTTAAGGATACACGCATACAGAAAAAAAACTCTGAGCGTTAAAAACAGAAGTTAGAAATGATTATTTGAATCACGAAAGATCGCTTTCAAAAGATTCATGGGGTTTCTCTTTAAAAGGAAATTTCCCTAGGAAAACTCAAGCACTGAAGTTTCTCCTCCCTGGTTCTCGCACCAACTAAAGAAGGAACCTTAGACAGGGCCGCGGCCGCCACGCGTCACGGAGTCGCGAACACCCCAGCTCTGCAGCGTTTGGAAAAATCCAGAGCTGGGAACCCCTGGGGCCTCAGGCTGACAGATCTGTCATGGGAGTGGAGTTTCCAACAGTTTGTCATCATTTGTCCAAAAGGGCCAAATAGGAAACAGAGTTAGAGTTGCAAAGTGAGTCAGGTGTTATCATTCCCACCCTCAACATTCTCCCCAACTGTTTCGTAGTCTGTGGGACTTACGCCAGGGGTGTGTGACCAGAGGTGGGTGACCAGGGGTGGGTGACCAGAAAGCAGAGGGGTAGATGTCCATACATTTCCTGGCTTTAAAATCGTACCATGTACGGCGTTTCCCATGGTTGCTTGGTGTTTGGCAGTTACGTGAACACATTCTTCCTCAGGACAACATTTCGGAGTAGGTCCAGATTATCAGGGATGACATGTCCCTTGTGAAAACCGAACCCTAACCCCGCCAGCGGCGAGCACTCTGCCGGCTGTGGCTGGGCTCCATCTGTTAGGCAGCTCCAAATAAGGTCAGGGAAAAACTCCAGGCTCGCTTCGCTGCGCCAGCTCCGAGCACGCCTCACGCCTCACTAGCTGTGCTGAAGTGACAGGCGGGACACGCGCATTCCCTCTTCAGCTCTAACTCTTCAGTGCCTCTTACTCGGCAGTGTGGATTCTTGGTCATGGACGCAAAGAACTTAACATTCTTAAAAACGAAATGGAAATGTTGCTTCAGCCAAACTCTATGAACCCAGTTCCCGGACTCATGTCGGCCTCCTTTCGGGAACTAGGTGGTCCCTACTCCTGAAGCAAGACCCAGAGGCAGGATGAACAGGCGTCGGGCAGCCGGCTCCTCGGTGTTATCACGTGCTCAGTCTACACAGATCACTTAGTTTCAATCTCACCTTTTTATCCCAGGAAACTGAATCCTGCGTAGCAAGGAGCAGTCACTTTACGGGGCTTGGATGCCCTGCAAACTTGGCTGGAAACCAAGTTTTCTGTCTTGTGAGAAAACATTTCAGGGTTCTCTTTCTCTTCCTAACACGGAGCTTTAGAAGTTTTGATGACATGGGAAACAGGTGGTCAGGAACAATCTGATTGGCAGCCACTCAAGGGGCTCTCTTGCATCTGTTGTCACTTTTGCAACTGGGTCTTCTCCATCTTACTTCTAATGCCGTTTTTAAAGCATGACTAAGCTGCCCTTGGAGGACTCACTCACTAGCTCTTGTCTTTTCTGACCTGTACCAAGTCTCACTTGTCACCGGTGTGTCAAAGGACTGATCCCTGCTTGCCTACATGGCACTTATAGTTCAAGTAGAGTAACTCATGTCAAACTACTCGTAATTATTTAGTCTGTGCTCAAATCTCACTGTGGTCTCTACTTGCAGAGTTAGATAAACACTCGTTAAGAGGCTATGAATTAAGACTCTCTATTTTACTTTTTATGGAGTCATTTAGATCAATTTTTGAAAGTTTTTAACTTTCTTGAACATTTATCAAGTGAAAATGTTATCACGTACCATGCTCCTGGGGAATTGCAAAAGTCACTGGTGAATAGCCACTGCTTGTTCACCCTCATGCTCACTGGCTTCAGGCCACCTACAAGTCAGGGCCTCACTAATACAGCGGTGTCCTGATAACCACTGGAGGCTGCTCTCAATCCAGAAACGGCCTGCCATTTAAGGGAAAATATCTCAGACAAAAACCAGTCTCCTGTGCAAAACGGAACCCTCAGGGGGTCAACATCAGTGGGATGTTAATATCTGGCCTGCCCTAGAGAGAGTAGCTCAGTATTTCTAAGAAATGTGTCACCATATTAAGTCTTCAGACAAGAACATCAGATGGTATTAGAAAACGATGCAGTACCTACAGCAAAAGTGGTTCTCTGATAGACAACAATGAAATTACAACTATAGTGGACATTTCTAGAAAATAATAACAGCATTTTCAGCAAACTATGTCCTCAACATTCTACTTCCCTTTTTATGCTAAGAAAAATGGACCACACCTTTGATCATCAGATAAAGGAGAGAATCTCTATTAAAAAGGACTTCTCCTGTCTGGAATCTGAAAGGATAGAAAACATATCCCTCAGAAAATCAGGCCAAGTACTTAAAAGCATAATGCTCCACAACAGTCACTATTAGTCATTAGAAAAATTTTTTTCTTTATGTCGTTCACTGTCATTCTCAGTACTTAACAAATAATACAGATAACTCACAATTCCAGCTTCTCTCCTCTGCATTTAAATGATACTATACACTATCTTCAGGGATTAATTCTCTTCTCTAACCTACTTGGATCTTTGATTTCTTTGACATCTTAGATTTCTGTGTATCCTAGAAATTGCTTGAATATATGGGATTTATGGATTCACATGTATTTCTGGTAGGGCCTGGAATGGAAAAATGCAATTCATATAAGTATTAAATGATTATATGTATGTGGGTTTAAAAAATAAATGAAATTTCTTGGTATATTATTTTTAAAAACTCATTGTATTTTAATGGGTTGTTCTGGTCATTTATCCCCTAATTGAAATCTACCTTAACTCTTTCTTTCTCTGTCTTTGGTAGACAGTGGTAGAAGTAACAGTATATTCTAAAGTCTAACTAACATTAATATTTTTTCATTTTTTTCCTGTTAAAAGATGTTTTTGATGGATGTGAGAATATATCATCAGCCTCTGCATTTGTCATGTACCTTCTGATTTTGTTCATTCTAGTAAGATACCAAAATTAACAGAAGGACTAATTCCTAAATATCTAAGCATATTGGTGAAATATTTTAAGAAATCATTATTCATAGCAGGATGACAGAGAAAAATGACAGTGAGCTGGAATCCATTTAATCATATTGTACCCAGATATTTCTCAGTTATTCATCTATTCATTTAATACTTTCTTGAATGCCAAATACCTGGCAGCTACGAGATTAACTCTGCCTGGGGAGAAGTGGAGAACGAGGTAGACATGGTGTCTGATACGCGGAGCTTGAGGAGCTGAATGAAACAGGTGCCAGAAGGACAAGTACAGGGTGCTCTAGGAGAACCTGACTTTGTGGAGACCGTTAAGATTATCTATCCAGAAATGAGTAAGACGGAAGCAGGCAAAAATGAAGTAGAAGCACGTAGGAATCTGCTGGAACCCTTCCGAGGCTGCTTCTGACATACGACACGCACGCACACACACTTAAAGATTTTAAATTAAGGATGTGTATTTCTAGAAAGACCTAGCGATCTGGGACTAATTATATTTCTTTAAGCTAATTTTCCTGGGTTAATTACTAGTAACTGAGCTGAAATAGGCTATTGTGGGTCTTTACCTTGTGACTATGTGGTGTCCCAAATAAGTATTAGTGATACAGTCTCCCTATTTGTGGAGTAGCTTAAGTTTTCTCTCTTTCTGGTCTGTCACTCGATCCCCAGAACCGCAAACTCCTGTGTGGCTGACAAAATTACATTGGAATGCAGGCAATGGAAGAGCACATGTCATTCCATTTATAAGTCCATCTCATTTCAGCCCCCAGTTGAAAAGGATTTTGCTAATCTTAGAAGCAACTAGAAACATTTTCACTTAATTAAAATGAGTTCCCTTTTAACCGTTTATAGAAAGTAATGGATAATTTGCATCCAAGTCTAAGAAACCATTACTTTTTCCTTTAAAAGAAATGCATGGATGCAATTAACACTAAACCACCTACAAATTTCTGCCCAGTGGTATTCCTAGGTCTTAATTACAATTCTGACGATGAAAAACAGAACTTCAGGTTTTTCTCAGCAGTATGGACAGTTGGGAACAGGTCAGGAAACTTGAAGCTGAAGCCTTTGCCGGTTTATCTGGGAGATTTGACCATTTCCAAAATAAATGATCCCAAAGGCAGTGTCCAGAGCTACTCGAGCACTTCTGAGAAGTTACAAGATCAAGGCCATTCGGGACGGAGCCTCCCGATCTGGCTGCACTTGGTGCTGTCACCCATTGAAGGAAGAACAGCAGAGAAGTTACCTTGGGACGTTTAACTGGTTCTCCAAATACACGATTTAACGTGGTATTTACTGAGTATCCAAAATGTGTGAGAATTAAAGTCAGCTTCCTAGAGCGAGGGAGGCAAATGCTTCTTTTCCAGCACCCCCTTCTCTTCCTCAGTGCTCCCCCCACTCCCAGGGACTAGGCAGGGAGCGGGATTAAGTAGTTTTAATTGGTCAGCTGATGAAACACCTGCTGTTCTACATAAGCAGCTTTCTTCTCTCACCCCAGAAATAAATCATTACTCACTGTCCCCAACACAGCAAATACCTGTCCCTTGCCTCGGTCCCCTCCCCACTGCTTTCCCTGCCCTTGAAAACATGGCCGCCCTTCCTCCGGCACTTTAGACCCGGAGTCTGGGGCCGGAAGAGACCCCGGGGGTCACCCGGGTCAGCCACCTGCCATCCCCCTGCCTCCATCCTCAGAGTTGCATCCATCTGGGCCACAGACTTGCGGCTTCGTGAAACTAATGCCTGTTATTCTCCCCGCTCTCTCCTTTGTCCCCGCAGTGCCATGGCTACTTACTCTGCCACATGTGCCAACAGTGGCCCTGCACAGGGCGTCAACATGGCCAACAGCATTGCCAACCTGAGACTGAAGGCCAAGGAGTATAGTTTACAGAGGAGCCAGGTGCCAACAGTCAACTGAGGAAAAAATAATTAAACAGGCCTAAGAAGAAACCAAAACCCATAAGACACCTATCCTGTTCTGTCATTTCTTCATCTGCCGGAAAAAAAAAAATTAATAATAATAATAAAAACAAACCAAAAACAGAACTAAAATATTGGGACCATGGCAGAGAAAAGCAGGAGAGGAGCCAAACGAACACTAGTTGACAAATGTCCCTCCTCCTTCTTGGGCACCAGCACCACCTGCTTCTGTGTGTTCATTGTGTTTTCCCTTCTGTTCATGTGCTTTTTGCTTCATATACTCCGAGCTTCTTCAGTCAGGTGCAGCCCACTCACCCCCATGATTGTATGGGTTCTAAAACAACGAACAGCAGCCAAAGAAACAGAACATATGTGTATGTGTGTGTGTGTGCGTGTGTGTGTACCCACCCACACACACACATATATATTCTGAATAATTGTCCGAATAATCTCCTCATTGACTTGTTTAAACCTCAGTGCCTTACCCTGTCCTTCTTCCCAGTTCTCTGTCTAGAAGGCTCTAGGAACTTCTAAAAAGCCAGTCTTTCTGAAGAATCTATGCCAGATATGACTTCCTTTCTCACTGTCTCCACCTCTGTTGGTCATGGTAAGGTTTTGCCATCAGCTACTGGGAAAAAAAAAAAAAGCCATCGTGTACAACACCTGGTCACTGGCCTGTCTGATCCAGTGGGACTGGCTGTGTCCGGCTACTTCTGAGCTCTGGGTCTAAGCTCTAAACTATAGATAATATCACCATGACCCTCCACCCCCACCCAAACGATCAGCTATCTTAAGTTAAAGATATTTGTTGTTTTTGAATGATTTGCTGTCATGTGCTATTTGATAGAAGTAATGTTTTTCACTTGAGAGAGGGAGAGAAATTTCGGGAAACAAGGACTGAGTTGCAAAAGGCGTGGCCTCCATCTCTTTGGTGCCTTAATGGTCGTCAGACGCACACTTATATATATATACTGTATAAATTGATATATTATATATATGATATTCTTGCAAGCTTGATTTGCAGTTTCTCAAATGCTACAAAAAGCAAATTTCACGCCGTCACCACTGCCCTTACCTCTACAGCGATGAGGCTTTTTACTGGGGATCTAACTTCCTTTCTTACTCGACACAGAGCAATTGCTAGGGCGGCTGTTTGAGAACAGGGCTCATTTTCACATGAGGGCTTTAAATAAATTAGAAGCTCTTTGAGGCTTATAAGAATGTCCTTGACTCTGGAGCCTGAGCCCCGATGGAATCCCCGATCCATCATGGGGATCACACTTAAAGAGAGGAGGAAAAGCCATGTGGTCACCTGCCCTTTCTCCCTCAACAGGAATTTGAAAGACACATGTTTAAGTGGAATATTTTAAGGCTTGTCTAAATTTAAAAAGAGGCAATTATAGGCTACTTTTAGTTTCCTAATATTTTGAAATAAAGTTTAGTGGCCAGGGCTGGGAGCCAGGACTGACCTTTCTTGTCTCTTTCTCTTTGTTTCCAGCTGTGCTTTTGTAATTGTCAGGTGGACTTGACCAAACCACATTACCATGCGGTGCCTCGGTTTGCCCTTTTTGTAAAATGGGTTTAACGATACTTACCTACCTCACAGGGGTGTTGTGAGGATCAATTCATTTGCTCCTTTGTTCTTTCCTGTAGTCTCTGTATGTCCAGCACTTTTTTTGCCATGGGAGGAGAGGGACTATAAAAGTATTTGACGTCCATGGGAGGGTCCAGTACTTGGAAACCTAGTTTTCTAGCGAGGAAATGCTACCTTGCTGTAAATACTTATAACCTTGCATTTGGTTTATATTTACAGACCTCTGGGAAATCACATCATTTGACCAAAGAATAATTTTAAGGCACACAGAGCAGGAAAAAAAAAAATTCCATTTCTACTTTTATCCTGACCAGCTTGGTTCTAATAATTTTAGTTAATCGGTGATTAAAGGGCTTTAGATCGATTCTGGCCAAATCTGCGAGACCTTGAGCGATGGGCAAGGGATCCGGGGTGTCAGATGTGCCTGCAGCTCCTGTTTGTTGTCTCCCTGGCAAACTAGATGGAGCTCACAACCAGCCACCGACCCGCACACGCCAACTCTGTGCTTCTTCCAGGAACAAGAAGGAAGTCCATTTTATGCATTTTGCTTTCATCCACTGATTCCCTGTTCTTTTCACCTATGATTCAAACATTTCTTACTGAATGGTTCACGTGGGCTGGTGAACAAAACACGTGACTTGCTCACTGAAGGGTCCCTGGACTAAGTCTCTGTCTTACTGGACGCTTGGATTGCTGCATCTCAGACAAACCATGCGCCGCAACAGACAAAAACTTCCTTGTGAAGTGAGTGCAGTCCAAGGAATTGGGGAACTATTGGAGTTTGAGGTTTGGAGAAAACATCTGGTAGAAGGTTTGGGTTATAGAGCAGGAAACAGAAATCACACATGAACAGAGTTTGCTAAGAAGTGGCGGGGGGGGGGGGGAGCCTTAGGAGCAGGAGTCAGAGATTGTCACATAAAACAATGTCACTTGAGGCTTTCATCCTGACATCCGTTTTCAGTGGTGAACAGAAAAGCCTGACCCCATAACCCAAATGCTAGGTGAATCTGGGCAATGTCCTCCAGTGCCTGGGCAAGTGACGTCTGGGAACACCTCAGAGTCACTCGAGCTAATTGGCCACCGGACCTTGGCATTGTTGGTGAATGTAGACCACAGGCACCTATTATCTAAGCACTTGATCAAGAAATATACCCGTGGTACAAGCACTCATTTATTACTGACTTAAAATAAGTAAAAGTTTGATAGGTGGTTTGCAGGAGTAGCCCTCTGGGTTCTAAGCCGGTCATCGACAAAGGGCCTCGGGACCAGAGTTCTAAGGCAGACCCCGTTCCTCACCATCACCATACACAGATACAGATGAATACATGCAAACGTCTGCCTGTGTCCCCAACCCCTCCCTCCCAAACACGATGCTGATTTGTGGGGTACTTGGCAGGTTAAATGGAACCAGAAGAGGTGACCGAATAAAAAAGGGAATGACCTTTAGGGTATAAAGATCTCATAAGAAATGTAATATGTAAATTATATCTTGCTTTATGATGTAAAATATACATTGTTTGCGCTAGAATAGAAATGATTTCTTTTCAATAAAAAGAAAGACGGAAACTACATGTTGTTGTCGCTCGTCATATACAGTGGCGTCTGCCCATGCTCTTCTCCTTGGACTTCAGAAACAGACCTGCTAAAATCTGAGATTACATTCAGAGGAGAGCGAAGGTAAGAGAGATTTGTAAACAAGAGAACTTTTACCAGTGTGACATATTATTTCCTAAAAAGGAAGATAATTTATTGCTCCTCAAAAGCAAAAAATGGTGGGTGGGAGGACGAGGGGACAATTATTTGTACGACAGAGAAGTGTAGAATGAAATTTTTATGAGCTTTTAGCTATTTTCACCCCCATCTTTATCATCTACAATACCAGGTATCATTGCAAAAAGAGACCAGATAAAGCACAGCCTTTTATTTTAGGATAAAAAATGAAGTAAAATTTCTTAAGCACCTACTGAACATACGTTGGGTGTGTGGTATTTGGGGCAGGGGATAGAAAACCCAAATTGGGAGACACAGGTTCTGTTTTCTTACCAATTACAATCCGATGTAAAAGGCAACTCCGGCATGAACAAATAGATGCCACCATTCAAGACAAATTAACAAGTGTCGAACGATGGGAGCAGACAGCCGGAAGAGGAAGAAGCACTGTGCGCTGGAGTGGGCGGGGGCTTCACAGAGGGGCGGGGCCTGGAGTTTCATCGGCCAGGACTCCCGCAAAAGAGGAGGCTAGGAGAAGAAGGGATGAAGGCAGTGGTCCGGGAATGGGGAATTTGTGTTCAGGGACCGTGGCTAACGGGATGAAGAGCTAATTTTGCAGCAGAGTGGAAGAAAACACGGGAAATTGAGGTAGAGCTTTCATTCGGCAGGGTACTGTGTGTCTGATAAAGGAGTATGGACTTTTCCTCATGCCACAGAGATCCACTGAAAGTTATAAAGCAGGAAAAAAAAGTCAAAAACATACTACTTTAGCAGAATTTTGTGGTCAAAGAATGAGATAATTTAGAGCAGAACAGGAACTGGAAGCAGAAGAACAGAGAGAAGGGGAACAAAAAAAAAAGATGAGTAGCACACAACTTGCAAGGAAACAATCAGCAGGATTTCATGGTGGGGAAAAGCGAAGGGCATCCAAGCTCACCCGGTTTGAAATTTGGGGCTACAAGAATGATTCACTGAAAAAAAAAAACCAACAGAAACAGGAGAGGCCCAGTTACAGGAGACGATAATTGCAGTTTTAGATATATTATCAAATTTAAAAATAGAAATATAAGTATCTAGTCAGCAAAGGTATGAAAGTAGAGCTTGGCATCAAGGACAAGGATGCAGATGGAAATTTGGGATTCTTCTTTTAGGAGGTGACACCTTGCAGTCCAAGAATGGATGAGTTCTTCACGAAGACAGCGTGTCATTGTGACTCTACTAATCATTTAGATAAATGACTTTTGCAAGTAGTTTAGCCCAGGAAAGAAGCCTGGACTTTGAAGAACATCTGTGGTGGGGAAGGGCTACCGAAGGCAGTTTCCAAGGAGCTGACTAAGAAAAGAGAGGCGAACCCACCTGTTTGTTACCCCAGAGCTAAGAGAAATTTTCATAAACAAGGGAATGATAAATATATTCAAATGCTGTAGAGTGGACCAATTAATGGGGGGTGGAGGAAAGGCCAGTGGAATAGTGATTTTCTTGAGTACAACTTACTAGAGTCCTGAGGCCGGGGATAGGGGCACATGCGGTCCAGGAGTCCTGTAGCACAAAGCGAATGTGGCCGGGAACTGTACACGGGAATTTCTGGGGACACAGGATGTGCCGGGGACAGCACGGACCCTGGTGCCGTCCCTGCCTAGTTACTGGTATGCAGGGCAGTCTTGGGAAGTGCTTACCCCCTAAGAATCTTTCTCCTCCTTTTGTAAAATGACATCTAAATTATGGATTTATGGGAGATTAAGTGAGACGATGGACATAAAGCATTAACGCAGTGCTGGAGTTACACTGTGGATTTCTTCTGCTTTCACACACTTGAGGGACAACTCAGACATGGTCACATACTCGAAGGACAACTCAGACACTGTGGGACGGGTCCTGGGATGCAGGTCAGGAGGCCCAGGCTCCCTCTGTGACATCGCAGAGGGAGAAATTCAAGGAAGAGGGAGGCGGAGGAGGAAACGTGCAGGAAAGCAAAGAGGGGGTGCACAGGGTGTGTGACATTCCTGCTCTCACGGGGTGGGGCACACCAGATGTTTTTCCTGTTGCCTAGCTACTCCTTAATGTGAGGGATTTTCCCTTTTCCCTTTAATTAATTAATTAATTAATTAGTTTATTTATTTATTTGGCTTAGATAAAAAAAAAAAATGGAAGAGTTTGGAAGCCCCTTTTTCCCCACCCCGGGAATGCTACAGAACAGTGACTGTCCTTACCCCACTATCCTGACCTCAGGTTCATGCTCGGGCTGACCTCGTGTTGGCCTATGAAGCCGAGGCAGATGGCGGAACGTACTGGACTGCACTGTACTCAGCAATAACACAGTGTATCATGTAATGATACGTTTGATGGTCTCAGGCACAGGTCTGGGCCAGCCTGCGCTAGGGCCCCCTCCGGCCCCAGTAAGGCTGAGCCTGAGGAAGCAAAGCGTCTGGGCTTCCTGAAGGCGGAGGTCCATCCTTCTCATTCACTTAGATGCTGTAACCCCTAACTGTGGGGTCTCGGGCTGTGGACAGGTGCCCTTTGACCTGTCCTGGAAAATGTGCTGTGTGTGGACGGCGCTGGCTTCCTTAAGAAGCCTTTAGAGAAGTGGGTCCAGCTCGATTGACTTTAAGAAGGTGTGTGTGGTCTTTTGGTCGACCCAAGCCCCCTGCTAAAGTTTATTCAGTCCTATTTGGCTTTGCTTCCCCAAAAACTATTGAATTGGTGTGTGGAGACAGAGAGACAGACAGACAGAGAGAGAGACAGAGAGAATACAGCCACAAGAGAACAAAATGTGTTCATTATGCCCCTTTAAATTGGCAGGATTAGTAAACTGGTAGATTAGTATATTCTAAAGTACTTATTCACCTTCATTTTGGAGAAGCCTTTTAAAAATTAGGAAACTTATTATGGCAGGGCTCTGTACTCTTCAACTTGATGGCTCTGTCCTCTGATGGGTAGTTAGAAAACTGAAAGTGTCCAAGAGGATTTTTGAGTAAGTTTGTCATTTCTCAACAGAAAAAAAAAATAGAGAAATCTGAGATAGATAATGACGTAGAACAGCTGGATATAATTTTTGACTGGCTGAATAACCACGTCCGAAGATTGTCTTTCTTCATTAGCGTACTTCAGGGCTTTGCTGTAGGTCCCCTTTGCTCCATATTATAATCAATTACTTTAGCAAAGATAAAAAATGTTACGCTTATCAAAATTTCAAATGATCCAAGCCTCAAAAGAATAGCTTAAGTAAAGTACTTGAATTGCAGGATTCATTTCAAGATGGTCCTCATTTTATATGTAATTTAGATAATAGGTTAGTGTGAACTCCTACTTTCAAGAGGAGAAAAAATCTACATAAATCAACATCCTTCAGCTCATCTAATTTCCACCATGCTCCCCCTAGAATAGCTAAAATTAAAGGGATTGCCAATCCTAACTGTTGGTGGGGATGTGGAGCAACAGGACACCTTGTGTGTTGTTGGTGGAAAAGAAAAATAATACCATCACTTTGGAGAATGGTTTGTCAGTTTCTTCTCAAGCTGAAAATACAGCTATCATAAGACCAAGAAATTCTACTAGATATTTATCTGCGAGAAAGGAAAACACGTGTCTACATAAAGATCTACACCCAAATCGACAGCCCAAATGGAAACAACCTAAATGTCCACAACAGGCGAATGAATAAACAACACATGTGGCACATGCAACACTACGGATGAGGAGCGAAAATGAGGAGCAGAAGAAGCCTTCTGTCGGATGCAAGGAGACAGAGACAAAAACGGGTATCTGCTGGATTCCATTACAGGAGGCTCCAGGAAAGACAAATCTATTCTGTATGAACGGAAATTCAGTGGGTCGCCTGGGGCTGGTGTTGGGATGGCTGATTGCAAAGGTTACAAGGGGTCTTTGTGAGGTGATGAAACTTCTCTAAGTTGACCGGGGTGATGACCACATGACTGCACACCTTTGGGGAAGCTCATCAATCCATACTCTCAGAATACTCATGTTTTCTTGTATATAAGTTATGCTTCAAGAAAGTGGATTAAAAATATGATTGTAGAACTCTAGGAAAAAGTGGGAGGCACCAGTAAAACATGTAGCAGAAAGAGAAGCTCCTTGAACAACCCTGTGATAAAGGGTTTCAGCCGTAGGAAGTGGGATCTAAAAACAGTTATCGATCAATGGCTTGAGCTGCAAAGTAATAAACAGACTTTTGGTGTGTGTTGATTAATTCACTTAACTGGGCATCCATAACAAAAACAAAATTCCCACTATGACTTCAGAGATTATTATATATTCAGAATTTCTCTGGGGCCTAAAGGATTGTGATCTGCAAACAAGCCATCATAACCATTTGTTTATGATGTTTATTATTTTTTATCATATTTATACTTCTGGCGAATAATACAGATGTATGTTTACATGGAACTTCCTTGAAATTCAAGCACAATCTATTATTGGAAGACGATACTGTGGGTACCAAATACAAACTGAGTATGATTTTCGGTAAGGCATAATGAGCCGACATTTCATACGAAGTGAATCATTTTGAGCAGCAGGGGCTCACTATCCATCACAGAATGACGATGGTAAGGAAAACCTAGGGTCTTCTGTTAAAGCATTTTAATCGAAAAGATAGACATCATGCCATGGAATATTAAAGCCAAAAGATAATTTAGATAAAACTACAGACTAATGATTCTGCTAAAATTTTCTCTGTGAAGAGATAGAATCGGGCTGGTTTTGAGGGCAAGCCTAAAGCAAGAAGCATTACACATTGTACTCTTTCCAGATGGAGGCTCATTATTTGAGTGGCAGAGAAGTGATGCCTACATTTCATTCTACATTTAAATTAGATATCTATATAATAAAAAGTTAATTTTTAAGTATTCTTTTCCCACTATTTGATGCGTTTTCAGTGCATGAGTGGCATGATACCAATATGAGAAAGATGCCGGCAAGATGCCAGCCTCTGGTTAGCTAGCTGTTCTTTGGGCACACTGTGGCATATGCCAGCTCTCAAGTTTCTTTGAGTTTCCAACCCTTTTATGGCAAAAACAAACTAAAAAATAAATAAATAAACCCAATGTGTTTTGCTCACTGGGCATTCCTATCACACAGATCTTAGAATAGAACCCTTAGTGTTGGTGCATTTTCCTAATTGTGCCTCAGACCATGACATGGTTTTGAGAGTGGCTTCACGTTGTGCTGCCCAGCTTAAACTCTAAAATTTGTCCAACTGCTAAACCAAACATACCCAGGTTTGCCAAGGGAAATAATCTATTTTCCTATTTCCTGTGCCCCATCAGGGTACAAAATATAAAATAAGCCAAAATTCCTCCACAGTGGGCTTGCAGTCTTAAGGAGGCCATTATTTTCTATGCAGAAAGTCAAATATTTTTTCCAGAACCAATTTTCTTGCTGACCACATTGAGCATTGAGAAATCAGTGAGCGCGTTCTGGGGAAAAACTGAATCGGAGGAGGAGTTTGGCTTTGGAGAATGGGAAGTGGGTTTCTGTGGCTGTCCACAGCCAAGAGGGAACGGAGGTCCAGCCCAGGTTGTCTGAGATGTGTGGATTATCTCGAGACAATGACTACTCCTGAGCCTTATCTACACCAAAGCAAGGTCTATCTATTACTCCTCATGGAAGGACAAAGATAGGCTAATACAGAAGGACTTTTCTGTATTTTCTGCCTTTTCAAGGAAGAGGAGATCAAGTTGGGAAAGACCAATAACACTTTTAAGACATCTTTAGTACAAACATATTTCATCCAGTAGGGTAATGTTTTCCTCAGGCTTGTCCAGGAATAAATCCCAGCCTTCTCCCCCCAAGATCCCAAAGACATAGCTGATTTGTTTTCAGTTGGGGCAATGAAATGTTTAAATGGGAAACACATGTCCATTTGGTCTGGCGAGAACATGCTACAAAGCGTCTTGTTTATGAGCAGGGGCTCAGCAATAATCTGACAGCCATAGAAAGACTAAACAAGCAACTAGCAATTAACTCCTAAATAATAGTTCTTCTTAGGAAGATAGTAGATTTTAAATCCATGTAGAACAGTCATGACCTAATATATGGTTTTAAAGGCTCTATTTCAAAAAGGAGGAAGTGCTGTTAAAAACATTACTTAGTTATTTCTCCTCTTTCTTGGAACACAGATAACTTGACCTGACTGCTCCACCCAAACGCTCAAGACCCCAGATCACACTGCCTGTCTCAGGTGGTATTTCCGCGTGGAATTTTCCCCCCAGCGTTTCTTTTACCTTCTTTTTTTTTCCTAAATCTTGAATCCCAAGCAAAATCGGCCAAGAAATTGGGGGAAATGGGAAGGAAAATATTATCTCCTGCTAGAATTATACTTAAATGACACAGAGAAGTTGCTGAGTCAAAAGAATCTCAGGAAACGGTGACATGTGGAGTGGAAGTTTAAGGTCGGCATTCTTGGACCAGGTGAGGTGCTCACAGGTGCGATCACAGCCTCACCAGTTACAGTGCCTAGTGTGTCCTCATGGTGAGTTGTTCTTCAAAGCAAAATAAGTAATGGGAATTTTAATCACGTGGGATAGCTGATACAAATTCTGTGAGTAGTGTTTCCAAAAATAGCAGGTTTTGGAAGCAAAATAAGTCTTCAAATTGATAATATTAACATGTGATTTGTGTACAGCTGTTAACCTTGTCAGAAGATCTAAATGTTACAACATTTAAATATTACCCAATTATGTTTTCTGGTATTTTCAAGTGTTTGAATATTTGCCATTGGCTATAGTTCTTTTTTCAGTACTATGAAACTTAATATCTATTATTTGTTAATAATAAATATTAATAAAGTCATAATTGGTGATAAATATATTTATTAAATACTTTTTAGACACCCATAAATAATGAGTAAAGAGCATAAAGAATGTTAAGAAGTATTTAAAGAATGACTAATGACTTTGAGAATTCCCAAGAATTCTCAGGAATTCTGATTTCTTGTTTTGAAAAATTCATATGGTTAATACCTGCACTAGTCCTGGGTGAATTTAGGAAGAAACATCATTCTTGAATGGAATAATGAGGCTCTGGTGTTCAGTGTCCTGTCAAAGTACGGTGACAATGTTTTAAACTTGGGCATTAGCAAGAGGTGAAGCTTTCCTTCAGAGACTTGCCCTGTAGGCCATCTTGAGCAAACCACTTGGTGGAATGGGTATACTAATACTTTACTGGATTGGTAATAAGAGTAAATAAAATTAGGACTTCCACTTTGTACCCTTCATGAACCTTAGATTTTAAAAAGGGAGGGGGAATAAATTCAAGCAATTATCTCAATAATCTGTGCTAAATTTTATGGGCATGTGTATAAAATTAGGAAGAGCAAAAGCTGAGGTGGGGGAGGCTTACTGGGAAACTGGTAGAAAGAGCTTTTCTAGTGCTAAGCCTTCCTCTCCGACTCAAGAGTCTCCCATCTCAAAGCAGGATCAGGAGAGGGTGTGGCGAACGGGTGATGGACCCTGTGATCCTGGAGATTTCTGGTGACCACCTCCGACCTGGTTCTAGATTCAGTGGCCCTTCTTTTTCAATACTAAAAAATATCTTACTGGCTTAATGGGAAAGCACAGAAAAGGGATTGGGCAGAACAGAAAATCAAAGGTCAGAGGCGAGACCCAAGAATGCTACCCAAATACTTAACCATCCAGGTTTTCTACCATGTCCACATTTCAGTCATACAAGCATCATTTTAGACTTTCTACAACATCTGCATACTATTTTACCCTTATTTACTTAATATTTTTCTTTAATTCAGTCCATTTCTTTTAACTTAGCCTTGTCCCAAATAATAATAAACACGAAATTATTGATTGATGTGCAAATTATAGTCCCTCAAAGCACATTTGCATAACTATTACATATATCATATAACACAATGGTACATAACTATTATACTCAACAACTGTCCACCTATGTACCATCTAAAATCGTCTAAGACTGGGCCACGCTTTGGGAAAGACGTATAAAGAGCACTTCCACTGAGTTTACGAACAAAGCCTAAAGGAAAGGCATCTTGTCTTCAATGAGTAAAGGGTAGCAGAAGTTGGTGGTCACATGGGACCCCATTCTCGGAATTCCCCGATGCTTAGTTTAGTGCTCCACTATCAACTTCTTGAAATGCTTAATAATTTTTAAACAAGAAGTCCCACGTTTTCGTTTTGTACCAGGTGCTGCAAATTATACAGCCTGTACAACAGAAATAGAGGAACATAACAGGGTTGGCGTCAGAACATAGCTCACTTGTGACCCTGAAATTTGTTTTTCATCAGCAACTTTTTGCAATGAATCATTAAGTATGTAGTTCTTAGAAAAAAAACACCACCCTAAAACTATTAAGACATTCATGGAAGATTTAAAAAGTTAGACCTTTATTATATTCTATTAGAGCTTATGGTCAGTCAGGTTTGGGAGTTAACATGATATTCATTCATCAATTAGACAGTCCATAAGTAAGAGCTAAATTGTACGTTACGGATAATAATTATAATAGTAGTTTAGGAAAAAAAGGCATCTCTGAGGGCTGGAGCAGCTAGAGAATATGTGAAAAGGGAAAGATGGGAGCTGTTTAACCTCTCACATACCTATTTTTAGAGATGTCTGTGCCCAGCCTGTCACATAAAACCCTGCAAGTCTAGTCCCAACCTCTCTCCCCAGCTTCTTCTTTAACCAGTTTCTCCAAATACGGACCTGCCCTAAAATTCACAAAACCTAGTCAAGTGTGTCCATGGAGGCTCACGTACCACGTACTCAGATATTTGAAAGGTACAAAGCAAGGTAACAGAGTGTTAAATAATACATGTCCTGCTCCGCCACGTTGATTATCCTGCCTTTATAACTGTCTGAAAGGCTATGCTCTAGTTCAGATTTCCTGGACTCTTGGGAATCCGCTCTTGCTCCTGGTGGGGGCAATGGGGGGTGGTTTCCGCCCTAGGCAGCAGCCTGCTCCCCTCCCATTACTATACCAGCTCTGACCCACAATCCACGGGGCCTCATACACACCACGTGGGCTCCAGCGCACACATCCAAGCTACTCGGCCACCTGCAAAGAGCCACCTTCTGGTCTTTCTCAGGGTGGGTGAAGTTCACATCAGTAGCAGGATCTGCCTTTGGGAAGATGAATGTGGGGACGAGACCTGTGTAGGTCCTCACGCACCTTTGGGGGCCAGTCATGTGAGAAATTCTGGATCCTGGGGCACCAGGCTGTGGTTGCAAAGGGGAGGGGTGGGCATGTCCTCTGCCCATGGACTTCATGTTTCATGGAAGGTGACAAGGGGGAAGAGGGCTAAAGCCTGGCCCTGTGATGCTCGGGACCTCCAGCAGGGACAGCCAGCACACGCTATGTTCAACTCACCCCTCATCTCTCCTTCCCCCTAAGAACTGTTTTCAAGTATCTCTTTGTCTCCATATGCATCACTCTCTCTGCCTTTCTTCTTCACCTAGAATACTCATTCCTACTCTGCTCAAGTGTCATATGACCTTGTTCGAATGCCACTTCATCTTGGAAGCTCTGCACACTCTCTTAGACACAGATAGTTCATTTCTGCTTTGCCTCCATTGGCATTTGGTTTATGCCTCTACGATCACCTTTATTACCTTGTACTGTAACTGCTATCCCCCCCCACTAGACTGTGAGTGCTTTGTCATGTTTGGTTTCTTGTACCAAAAGAGTGATGGGTGACACATAGTACTCCTTCTTATACACATATTTACTGAGGGAATGAATGAATGAAATTTACTCTCGTGGTCCCAAATGTGCCATGTAATGTAAAAGTTTATTTATCGTGGGGCATTACTGGTCTCTGAGAGTGGGTGTCAATATCTGCACGGCACCATCCTGGTGAAAACTGGAAATGCTCAGTCATCCAGATGTTTGGCGTCACGTGGATAGACCCCCCCAGCTGACTGACTGAATCATTCAGTTTTCATCGGAATGATTGGCGTTGTGCATGTCTGGCCTTGTGTTATCAGCTCTTGTACCCCCACCACAGTGGGTTCAAGAACTGACTCTTAGAGACCCCAGTGCTCAGCAAGCTCTTAATGGGACACAGCATCCTCCCCCCATGTGCTACTCATGTGGAAGCTGACAAGTTCGGTGCCAAAGGTGATTTCAGTTCATTGGTCCTCATTGTCATTAGCAACTAGCATTTATTAGGCATTCACATGTGCAGAGCACATTTTCAAATGAGAGACATCATGACAAACATTAACTGATGAGAGGGGTTTTTTTAAAGCCCTGGAATCAACTATCCTGCCGCCTACCAAGCTATTTTATAAGAATTCTGCCTAAAGGAAGTTCAAAGCATGTACTACATTTCGATTATTAAAATCTTACTCACTTCATGGGAGTCTGTTTTCCTCCTTTCCCACCCCTTGTTAGGTCTTTGTTTTTGTCTTTGATCCCAAACTCTATTTATTGAATGTGCATTCGTTCATTATTTGAAATATTACGAATCTCCGGAATATTCTGCCTCTTGGCCTGAGTAGCTGAGGTCAGTGGAAACACAACACACTGATGATCAGAAGCCTGAGTTTGACCTCGTCTCTCTTATTTGGTAATTTGAGGAAAATCATTCGACCTCTCGGAAGCTCAGCTTCCTGACGCGCAATCAGCAGGGGCACTGTGAGGATGCACGAGACAACGTTCGAGAAAGCCCTCTGCAAACTCCTAAGTCAAACCCAAGTAATAGGGGACCACTGTTATTTGCCCAAAGTCCCCTTTCCATTTGCTTTAAGTGTCGGCTCCTTGCAAAAACGAGCGGAGACGGTGTCTGAGCCATCGTCTTTCAGGGTGTCCAGATGTAACAGCAAAATAACAAGCCAACAAAAACGTAATCAACAGTGATGACGGTGATCGTGGTAGCAAGAAAACAAGGAACTTCTTTTAAGCACATATGGAAAATTCGAGGTGGGAGATTTTCCAGAGGTTTCCAAGGAGGACCCAGGGCCTCTGATGCAAATTCCCAAGGCCGGCGCGCGGCCCCAACCACGCTGCCCCCAGCCCCACACCCCTCCACTGCAACCATCCCCCCGCGGAGTCGCCCAGTGAGACCTGATTTTTCATGCGCTTTTACGGGCCTCTCGCTCAGGCAGTGTGTCCAGGCGGGGCTATCCGGGCACGGGCCACGGGGCCTATCGGGACAGGGGCACTGCTGTCCCCCCGCATGGAGCTGGAAGAAGAGGCGGCCAACAAATAGAGAACTGTCCCTCTCCCTGGAAGCAGTGACATGGGCAAATGTGCCCTGGTCGCTTTTTTTCTGAGCAAACACATTTGGTCAGCCGTCTCCCTTCGGCTTCCACAGAAATGTGAGAATGTGGGCATTTTAAAAGCCCTACTTCGGAGGGGGAATGAGAGCACCTATCACAGAACTGACAGACCAGACTCAGAAAAGGTACTCATGAGATTCGAACCAGTCGGAGGAAAGGCCAGGTCGCTGGAAGAAGCAGGAGTTTGCATTGAACAACAATGCCACATGGTGGCTCCGGAGAGAATTGCACCGAGAGCTCGAAATGTCGAAAACCAGTTTGCCACCCTGCCCCCACCCCGGCAGCACCTTTCTCCAAAACCCGTGAGAACGTCGCGAAACGGGTGCTGTTAAAAATAACATATTTGCTGAATATCAGAAATATCCTCTTCAACATTTCCAAGACACATTTTGAACTACTAGGTTTCACAAAGCCTCTGACAGTCCCCAGGTGGAGGGGACCGCCCTGCGCTGGGTGCGCATGGTCTCTGTCATCCAGTAGGTGAGATGGCACGTCCACGAGGACGCGGCTGAGTCCTTCGCCTCCGAAAGGCGAGCTAGCGCGTTGGAAGCAGCTCCTGGGAGACCCCGCCCGTTCCAGGGTCCATCGTGTGTGACCTCAGGAACACTGCGTGCACGAGTCCCCCTTATTTGCGGTGATACATTTCGAGACCCCCAGCGGATGCCGGGAACCATGCAGAGTAGCAAACCCGAGTAAGCCGTGTGTTTTCCTATGTGCGCACACCTTCATACCAATGCACAAGGCGCTGTAAGAGATCAACGACAATGATAGAACGATCATAACAGCGTTCCAGAACGAAAGTTACGTGAACGTCGTCTCTCCTCAAAATGCGTGGAACTTTCCATGTGATATTTTCAGACCACAGCTGATGGCGCGTAACTCAGTAATCGAAAAAGTGGAGATCAGAGTAACTGCTCACAGAGTCAGTGCCAGGAGGACAAGTTTGAAAAACTATGATTGCAATATTTTTACAAAACTACAATTTTAAAAAATTTAAAATTCTCTTTTTATGTCTTTTTTGTCCTTTATTTTGACCTCTTCAGGAAGATGCTCCTTGTTTTGCATTTATGTAATTTTCCTAGGCTGTTACTACATGTATCAACATGCTCCTAGATTTAGGACTTAAAAATATTTCCTTAACTTGCAACCCCATCAACCTAATCTTTTTTCTTTCTTCCTTTTACTATTAAAAATTCCAAGTTAATGTCTCCTTCCATTTCTTCACTGAGAAGACACACTCGAAACTTTCAAAACTGGTTTATTATCCACTGTGCTCCAGAAACTAAATATACTCTTAAACATCTCTGATGACTCTCTAATCACTAAATTTCATGAACTTTTAAAATCTTATTATAATTTTATTTTTAAACATTCTTTTTTTAAGGAAAAAAAGTTCTATGTTCTAGATCTAAAGCCAGTTTATTATTTTTATGATATCAAGTGAGCCTCTCAAAAAGGTCTTTGTCCCAAGAGCAAGTAGGTATAAAATGCAGAAAATTATATTACTATGTAATTATACATAGTAATATACCTGTTACTATAGAATTCCAGGTGAGCCTAAGGATGTGCATGTTGCATATAATATAACATAAATGGCTAGATGTCCTATTCTGGAAAGCAAATATTCCAGGAGACTTGCTTTTGGGATCAAAAAACATTCTTTACAGCTACAGCGTAAGTGTGATTTTTTATGGTGCATCAGCATATTTAATTTAAGCAGAAGAAAGCATTTTCTGATTTAGTATACAGAAAATGAATTGCAGAGAGACTAATATTTCTCAGTAGCTTAGTACAGTTTAACCCAAGAGACTTGACCCCGCAGGAAAGTCCTCTGGGACCCTGTTCTTAACTTCTTCCACTTCCATTTTGTAGCTGTCATGGCTGTTTGTCACCAGCCAGAATGTAATCCCTAATGCCAGAGATATGCCTGCCGCAACAGGAGAGGAGAGGAGGGGAGAGGAGAGGGGAAGGGAGGGGAGGGCAGGGGAGAGGGGAGAGGGGGGCGAGGAGAGGAGGAGAGAGGAGAAGAGGAGAGGAGGAGAGAGGAGAAGAAAGGAGGCGAGAGGAGAGGAGAGGAGTCTAAGCGCCAGCCCAGCCTTGGTGCTTTTAACCTTTTAGACTATCCCCATATCATCCTGGAAGCCAAGGTCCCTCTGGGGTCCAGTGGTCCCTTCTACCTGGTCTAATATAAGATGTCTGAATCTTGAGAGCATCTAAGCTTGTTTGCATGGAGGAGGAAGGAGGAGGAGGGTGGAGGAGGGGGAGGAGGGTCTCCTCTGGAAAGCTGCTTCATGCTCAGGCCCCGGGGGACCTGCCGCACCTTACGCAGCTCTGATGGCTGAGCAGTGCACGGGTGGGGCAGTGCCATGATCCGGGAAATGAGTTTACATTCCTGCGTGTGCAGAGACAAGGGATAAATACACATACTACATACACAATCCATGCACACACATACATAGACGCCTATCTGCTAGGTTAGAAAGGTAGATCACGGTTTGTGGAAATGTTCTGGAATGTAAGAAAGAAAACAGTTTTCAGTTACTTTAGAAAGAATAGCTATATGTTAATGATATGTAATTTCTGTATTTATATATTTATATATCAGCGATACACATTAGCAACAGCATGCTAATTAAAATAGACAGCTGAAGCTTCAGGGTTTAACACCTTTTAAACTTTTTTTTTAATCACCTGAATTTTAAAATAATCTATTAAAAAACAGTTTATCATTCTGAGCAGTCATTTCCCTCAGTCTTGAGTTATACCACATTATTTGAGTTTTCACTCTGTCATCTCACAGTGGCCAATGTTATTCTGAAGAGCAGCTGCATCTTCTACAGAAAGACGGGAGAGGTGCTCAGCAAGGCGCTGCACGGGACTGGAACGCCCGACGCCCCGTTTGGGCCGCGCCGTGTCCGAGCTATTTCTGAACGGATCAATCATCCGGCTCACCTGCCCTGCAGCCTGTCCGCCCACACGATTTCAGACCGTCGCGTGACCCGCCACGCTGCTGCGCCTTTGGTCACGCGTTTCGCCCAGTCCATAGTGCTGCTCGTCAGATCTCAGGCTGCTGGTCACATGACTTGATTCCATATGCCACCCGCTTGGTAAAGCCTTTTGCCAAAGTTCATCTTTCTGTGGCATTTGTATTGTGTCTTTATTATTGAACATGTATTCATTCATGTGATTATTAAAAAATTACTAATTGTTTATTATTTGTCCCACTGGACTGTAAACTCCTTTAGGGCAGGGGCCATGTCTTATTTCTCTTACTAGAAATAAACAATGAGTTCCAACCTCACAAGCATCCATTATGATTTTTTTTATGCTCCATAAATGCTGTCACCTGAATAAATAAATGGAAGAATGACCGACATCTCCTTATGTATAAGGAACCATGCTGAATGTTGTATTAAATATTTAAAAATAAGTATATGCTCAATAAAACCTGATTCATTTGTATGTTCTTATTTCAAAGAGCTTCCTGCTGAAGTGGAAATGGCCAGCAGAGTAAGAAGAGCAAATGGCTTTTGACATCTCAACTAAGTAAAAGGAGGTGGCTGTATAGTAATGGAAAGGGGACTCAGGTGGGACCAGAAGCTCTGACTTCCAGGACTGGCTCAGACATTAGCTTTATGACTCTGGCCACCTTGAAACATCTCTGAATGCCAACACGCCCATCTGCAAAATGAGGTGCTTAGATCACGTGATCGCCAAGGTCCTTCCAATGTTAACACTCTCAAATACTATGAAATCATCAGAGTTGCGTGAAACTCAAACTCCAGTTTTGCCAAGAAGAGCCACTTGTGTATTTCTGGATGGCTAATAACCTTGACTGGACAATATAACTCTTCACAAGAAAGAATAACAAATTAGAATTCTTTTTCCATTGTCTAAGACCAGATGATTGGTTCTGCAAATTATGCACTGTTCTCAGCTCAAAGTCCCAACGAGTGTCATGCTCCAGCTGTGGTTCAGGGGGCAGGAACAAACACACATCTTCGATCTGAATTGAAAATGTGCCCCAGCGCAGAACCGGGAGGGCATGAGTAGGTGTGCATCTTCTTCAATCTAGATGAAAAAATATGGCACACGTCAAGTGAAGCTCCAACTAGAGAATGCCTCTGAAACCATGAGAAACAGAGAAAAATTAGCCCTGTGCAACTTCAACTAAATTGGAATTGATATTTGTTGCAGAGCCTGGAGATTTGCCTCTTGGCAAAAGTAGATTTTTCCCAGTTGGTTTCGAAAGTCTAATGACATAACACAACAGCTGGCCTCGTAATTCCTATTAGGCTGCATCTGCCCCTGACATTTGAGGGTGACCATGACAGCACTCCCCGCAGGGACCTCACCAAGCTTCAGAAGATAACCTTGTTCTTTTTAAAAATCATATATCATCCTGGGCATACATGCCCGTGATCGAATAATCTGCGATCCATGGGGAAGACACAGAAAAAATATGAAAAAGGTTTTATTTGCTTAGGGCAAACATGAAATGTCTCATAATCCAACTTCTTAGTCCATGACTAGTTGTTTTTTTTCCATTACCACAAAAGAAGTAATTGGTATGAAGGAAAAACCGTGGGCTTTGGAGGCAGGTGGCTCTGGGCTTAGCCAGTAGCTCTTCAAATTTACTCGCTAAGTGACCTTATAGATATTACTTAATCTCTCTAGGTCTGTCTATTCATCTGCAAACTGGGAACACTTGTTTGCACCACATGGAGTTGTGAAGTAGGTGTTTGGGTGGCTGTCACACACAGAGAGCGTCGGGTGTGCTAGACTCCCAACTTGATCGTACAGGTTCTGAACTGCGATGATGGCCGAGAGGATGGCTATCTTCAAGAACTTAAAGGTGTTGTTTTAAAGCGGAGGATAGAATTTTCAGTCTTACATACAGAAGAGGTGAGCTGCATGGTCGTCAAGTGATTACCGACTGTAGACGGGACTGTTGTCCACTGTGACCTTGGAAGGCGACGTGGCAAGGCTGGCTTAGTGGGGGAGCTTCCCGTGCAGTTGCAAAGGGCCCTGTGTTAGAAGGGCCCCACTCCTGGGTAATGCTCTGCTGTCGACACCTTGAAAGGCTTAATGATTTTTTAACAAGTGGCCTTGCATTTTCATTCTGCACTGGTCTCTGAGTATTATGTAGTCAGTCCTGAAACTTAGGAAGGAAGTTCAATGCTATATGTTGCTTGCTCGGATTTATGGAAAAGAATGTGGAGACATTACTCTATCTTATAATAAAAATAGGTATTAGCCTTTGTGCTTTGGGTTTCAAAGGGTAAAGGTAATTCTGAGTTGGTTTTGTAGAGTCTAAATGGACTAGGTTCCATATTTACATATGTAAATACAGCAAAGATTGGAAGATAAATCAAAGAATGGCAAGAGCGTTCACATATAAAAGTTCTGGAAGCAAAAGCATTTTTCAGGTAGACCACCCGGGTTCAGATCCCAGTTGGGCTTACTAGCTGTGGAACACTGGGGGAGTGGCTAACTGTAACTATGTCTCGGAATGTCATCTGTAGAATGGTACAACAGCAGTCTCATTGTAGTGTTGTGAGGATTCAATAACTTATTACCGATTGACACAAAGCGAGTGCTTATTACTTACTATTATCACCTATGAAGTAGAACTTAGCAAAGCTCCCCTATCATTTGGATATAATATGCACTTGCTACTTCAAGAGATCTGAAAAACTTTTGGTTTAAAATAATAGAGATAACTGAATTTTATTCATATTTTGGGTTTTGCAAATCATACTGACCTGAGAATAGTGTTCATGCTTCTCAATACATGAAAGGAAGTATCAATAGATAGTTTAACAACTGGGAATAAACTTTTAAATATAAGTCATTCATTTGTATATGTATGAATGCATTTATTTATTCATTTAACAGTTATTCACTGAGGACTTGTCACATGTCATGTTCTGTGCCAGGTGCTAGGAAATTGGTAACGATGTCACTTCTCTCATCATCTAATAGAGAACACAGACCTGTCATCAAGAAATTACAATCACAGAATAAAGAAGACCTATAAGAGGACAATACTAAAATGTATCAGCACAAGAATCAAAGGAAAGTGCCCCTAATTCAGGATCAGGAAGGGCTTCAAAGACCAAGGAAGATCTAAGATAAGACCTAACAAGTCAGGGAGAGTTAACTATGTAAAAAAGGGAGGAGAGAATTTACAAAACCCTGTACAAATTAAACAAGTTTTAGTAAGACTAGAATGTAGACTGTGAGGCAGCAGGTAGTGAGATAACAGGCTGAATTGGGGGGGGGGGCTAATCTTTTGACTTTGTAGGTCGTGTTAGGAATTTAGACCTTTTTCCTGAGGACATGTTGCATCATTAAAATTTTTAGCAGTTGAGAGACATGACTGAGTCACTTTAGGAAATGTACTCTGACTGCAGTGCGAGTAATGGATTGGGAGGGGAAATCGTTGTGGGCAGGGAGATAAAACGCTGTGATATAATCCAGGTGAGAGATGATAAAGACATGAACTAAGGTAACTAATCATAGTTTAAGTAAGCGGACACAGTCAACAGATAGCAGAAGGAGAATGATCAGGACATTGAGAAAGAGAGACGGGGACGAGGCAGGAAGGATCGCCATGTTGGGGCCTGGATAACTATGGTTGGTGATAAATCATTGATAGCAATGCTTAAGAGGATTACAGGATTTGGAAGGGTGACAGCTTAGATGGTAATAAATTTATTTTGGGGTGTCTTTAGACCATAAAATAGAAATGTTCAATCGGCAGTTAAATATTAACTTAAGATATGGGTAAAAGATCTTGGTTTAGAAAACGATTTGAGAATCATTAGCATAGACGTGAAAAGTAAAACAATAAAAGGAAGGAGAACATGTTTAGAGTGAGGAGAGATTAAAACTCCTAGCAGAAAACATAGGAAGTAATGTCCTCACCATTCGTCTTGGCAAGGATTTTTTTCAGATTTGACACCAACAGCAAAGGCAACAAAAGCAAAACAAACAAGTGGGACTACTTTGGACTTACACATTTCTGCACGGCAAAATAAACCATCAACAAAATGAAAAGGCAGGCTAGAGAATGGAAGAAATTATTTGCAAACCACACATCTAATAAGGGGTTGATATTTAAAATACACATGTAACTCATGTAACTCAATAGAATAAACTTAATAACTCAATTTAAAAGTGGGCAAAGAACCTATCTTTCTAAAGAAGACATTCAAATAGCCAACGAGTACATGTCAACGTGCTTAATTACATCATTAATCACCAGAGAAATACAAATCAAAACCACAGTGAGATATGACCTCACACCTGTTAGAATGTCTATCGCCAAAAGGCAAGAGATGACAAATGCTGGAGAGGCTGTGGAGAAAAGGGACCCTAGTGCACTGTTGGTTGGAATGCAAATTGTTACAGACACTATAGAAAACAGTATGGTGGTTCCTCAAGAAATTAAAAATAGAAGTACGTGTGACTCACGGTTTAGGAAATGTACTCTGACTGCAGTGCGAGTAATGGATTGGGAGGGGGAAATCGTTGTGGGCAGGGAGATAAAAGGCTGTGATATAATCCAGGTGAGAGATGATAAAGACATGAACTAAGGTAACTAATCATAGTTTAAGTAAGTAATCTCACTTCAGGGTATAAATCCAAAGGAAATAAAATCACTACCTGGGAGAGATACCTGTGCTCTCAGCTTCTTGCAGCATTAGTCATAAAAGCCAAGTACAGAACAACCTAAGCGTCTGTGGACAGATGAATGAATACAGAAAATGTGGTGTATATAAATGCAATGGACCATTATTCAGCCTTTAAAAAGGAAGCAAAATCTGAGGTTTGTGACAGGATAGATGAACCGAAGGGCATTATGCTAAGTAAAATGAGCCAGAGAGAGAGAAGAAAGTCTAACCCAGAGAAACAGTGAATAGAATGGTTACTGCTAGGGGCTGGATGGTGGGGGAAATAAGGAAAGGCTGAAAAAAAGGATATAAATCTTTAGTTATAAAATGAATAAGGAGTGAAAATGTAATGTATACCATGGTGACTATAATTGATAATAGTGTCTTGTTTAATTGAAATTTGCTAAGAGAACAGAACTTATGTTTTCATTAAAAAAAAAAGTAAACATGTAAGGTGATAGACATGTTAAGCGACTTGACAGTGAGAATTCTTTCACAATATATATGTGTAAAATCATCACATTGTACCCTTTAAATATCTTATTTTTTTTTGTCAATTATACATCAATAAAGCTGAAAAAGAAATGCTCTATTCATGTGGGACAAACTATCTCCCACATTTAGCTTTTTAATTGTAATGATTAAAAAAATTAACTTTACAAAAGAAAGATCTATCATCCTAATCAAGTTTGGCATCATCAGCAGTAAGCCGATCCGACTTTATGTGCTACCTGATGTAAGATAATATGAAGTGCACAGCATCCCCTATAAAATACTCTTATCGAACATGCTTAACCTGAAGATAATTACTTCTTCAAACGCAACTTCCAGTTTGTAGGAATACAGGAGATAAAAGCAAGAGAATTATCATCCAGATGGAAGAAATCAGTCAGACAAATTCACATGGTAGTAGGTTTACAAGACATTGGGCCCAGTCACTTCAAAATTCAATGTTATTAAAAAGAAAACAAGTATTGGGACTGTTCTCAATTAATGGAGACTAAAAAGATATACAACCAAAAATGGGTAAACTTCAATTGGATTTCTGTTCATGAAAAACCTTCAGCAAATTACGATATTTTGTAGACAACCAGGAAATGTTTAAACATGGACTGGTTTTAAATTATATTAGGAATTTATGATTAATTTATCTAGGACAATAATAGTGTTATGATATAAAGGAAATTTTTCTTATTTTTAAGAGCCGTATGGGTATCTTAATTTTTAGGAGTGTCACAACGTCTGCATCTTACTTAGAAATGGCAAAATGTTAACAGTTGTTCTGTCTAGTTACATGATGCATGAAATGTATTTTATTATTCTTTCGACCTATCCTGCACACTTGATTTTTTCATAACACAATGCTGGGTGTGGGAGAGAACATTTTTCCATTGAATGGTTTGTTGTCTAGAAAACTGTCCTAAGAAATTAGTGATGGATAGTGATGAAAATTTTATCAAAATGTTCCAGATGAAATAACTTAAGTGTATAACAGTTACAAATAGAGACAAATAAGTTCTGTATTCTCAAAGGAAAAAATCAATCTCGACAAGATTTTTTGGCAGGTTGCTTCTAAAATTTATGTAAAACAGCAAAGGGCAATGAATGGCCAATTTATTTTTGAAAAGAAAGGAAAGGCAGAAAATACTTGTCAGTCTAGATATAAAGATCAAAAAGTTAAAGTTAAAAAAGTTTGAATGGACTAATTAATAGAACAAATTAGACAACTCACAAAACAGGATATGTTTATATGGATTTTGGATGCATGACAGAGGTGGCATGATAAATTACATGGGAAAGGAGAAACTATGTAATAAATGGAGCTGGGACAGTTATACTTCATATTAGAGAAGAATAAAATTGTAGTCCTACCTCAAGCCATACCCAAGATCAATTCCAAACAGAGTTAAGAACCCAAACATTGAAAAATGTGAAAGGGAAGAAAGAGAAAGGTTCCTAGCTGGAGAATATTAGGTTGAGGGATTTGTTTTTGATTTTAAAAATGGGAGAAACCTGAACTTTAGAAAAGCATCCAGTAGATAGGGAGATAGAGGAAAGAGAAGGAATATTTCTAAGAAATGGCACGTGAGGCACAAGCTAGCGGAAGCCGGAGGCCAGAGCTGAAGCCCAGCTGTCTGGTTACGAGCTGGGAAAGCCTCGTATACGTTAACGTAGCTTCTGACGCTTCAGCTTCCACTTCTGTCAAGTGAAGATTCTATTCGTTCAGGTTCTTTGTTGCAGGGTGTAGACACTGACCCTGGCTGACTCAAACTCATCGGGAGCATGTGGGGACACTCGTGAATCAGAGGGGATGCTGCAGCAGGACTCAGAAGAGCAGAAACCTGGGCAGTCAGAAGAGATGGACGGTTCTAGCATCCTGGCCTCTCCAAGCAATAGTCAGTTTACAGCCTTTGCTAATGTGCTCAAGATGTAAATTCTAGAAAGTTTAGATCCAAATGACCTAATTTAGATTCCTTGCTTATCTTCCAGCTAGAGGAGGAGAGAGCATCTTTATTCACGGTTCCATCAAACTGTGGAAGAGTGTTATTAGGGAAAGGATGGATGAAGGGCAGATACCACATGAATAAAACCCCTGACAAACATGCATATACTCCATGCCTTTGGCGACCTGAGGATCTACACTTTTTCTTCTCATACACGTACTTTCAATAATACTTTGGTCTAACACCATGTAAATATTCCACAAGGAAAACATATTTGTCTTCTCTTCAAAGATGCACGACCCCAACTGCATGTCCCCCCAGCTCCAGGATCTCTGAGGAGTCTGTGCTTCTTCTCTACCTCTGCTCTGTCATCCCAGCTCAGGAGTCTGCAGCCTATGGGTCAAGCAAACTCATGCAACAGAAAATAAGCATGGCTTCCTGTCACAGAGGAGTGTGTTTACATAGTGCTACGCTCCTTAGGTCTCAGAGATCCCCAACAGAGAGCTATGGAAAGTGAGGTCTCGGGTGGCCATGTGACTTGCCCAAAGCCACCGGATGATGAAGTAAACAAGCCAGGGTCTGAATCCGGATTTGTCCAATACCAAAGCCACTTCCTTCCTTCCCATCACAGATGGGTTAAAATCACGTGCAGTAAAGGGCCTCCTCGAAGAATTTTAACAGGAAACTAAGCTTTGGAGAATGAAAGTGGAGGTCTGGGGAGGGTTTCAGGCTGTAAACAGTTTATGGTTGTAGATATATGAGTGGGTGAGAACTATGTATATTTAATGGAGAGAAGAGGGTCAATAGGGCTTTCTTATTTTTAAAACAATTTCACAATAACACTATATCCACTTCATAAGGAGCTTTAGTTACTATTTCTTCAACTATCCTTGTGCCAACAGGTATTTGTGTAGATTATTTTATTAGTAAAGGCTTTGATTGACCTAAGTTAGTAGGTCATTTAGACACCTGATTACCCAACTGTTGATTTTTTTTTTTTAATCTCTATCCCTAAAGTAAAAATACTATTCAATTAGAGATAGGATGGTGTTGAATTGACTATTGAGGGAAAAATTAGATTTTCACCTTATATCACCCAGCAAAACAAATGCTGGATACACTGAAAAGTTATTTTTTAAAAACATAAGGAAAAAACCTTAGAAGAAACTATAGAAAATATCTAGAAATGGAAAAGACTTTTAAAGCAAGAAGGCAATGAAATGTTCCAGCTGGGGTACAGGGATGCTCGGGCGTTGCTCAAACCAGCGATTTGAAGCTTGTAATGATGGAGGCAGGTATTCAGTGGCGGCGGGCGGTCAGCACCCAAAACACTGAATTCCCTCCAAAACCTTCTAAGAGCACGGCTCCACCCTCACTTCTTTATGCCTAGCGAAGAGCAGCGCTAGGCATTTCATCCTGCTCAGAGTTACTCCCAACTTAAATCTTGGAAACTGCACAGGCGTAATTATTTTGGTCAATCAGGAGAAAGCTTATTGTGTTTCAAAACAAGTCATGCAAGGAAAGATTTAAGGAATTTCATTTTAGCCTGAAGATGTGAAATTTAAACTTCCACTAAAGGATGCTTGGAGGGAATGTTTAGAGAAAGTCACGGTGCTGGCTAGACTCTTTCTGAGTGACTTATTCTGATGTCAGGTATGTGGTAAGGGTTAGTAAGAATCTCGCGTTTGGCACAATCTTGGTTCTCACCGTCTCAAATAACAAGCTGGTCACACTTGGCTTTTATCTTCCTTGAGTGTTTAGATCACATTCCACTGTTGGCTTGGTTGCTATTTTTCAACTTACACTTTTAAAAATGAACATTTATCTGTTGGTAAGCAAAGAATACCACAGAGAATATTTTCTCTTTGTTTTTAAGTTTCGGGTCAGAATATTTAGAACTAGACGAATTCCAAGAGAAACAAAGATCTAAGCTAATGACTGCAGTTGCTGCTGCAGGATTCAAATCCTCATGTGTCATCTCTGACTGTAATTTTTAAATTAGTGATTATATGGTGTCAAACACTGTGAGAGCTTCTGCCAAGCAAAGCAAACCTAAGGGATAATGTCACAGTAGGGAGTACTGCCAATCAAACAAACGAGCTCTGAGCAATCAGGGATATGGTTTTAGGTGGGAGAAGTCGCAGCTGGTAGAATTCCAGGAGTACGCACTGGTCACTGATGAACTGTCAAGAGTCAGTCCCACTCAGTAAGGCTTCGTCTTCAAGATGAAGTTCAACTTGGCTGTGTCGACTGACACAGGCTGAAGTTGGATTAAAGAACCAAACCAGTGCACCCACTGCATTGCTCAGGGAAGAGTCTTAGGAAAATCTCAACGCTACAGAGAAAAGACGTGAACCTCACTGAATGAATGAACAAAGCAGGACTGGGAAGGAGCCAGAGAGGTGCAGCAGAAGCTCCACCTCTCAAGCAGTACGGTAGAGCAAACCGCCCTCTATCCCGTTATCCAGCAAGAAATGTAAGCCACGGGAACCAGCCAGGGGTTACATTAGACAGAAACTTAAGTCAGCATTTGAACATCATTAAGGCATTGCCAAGTTTTAGGAAAGAAACAGAGGCCTTGCAACGAGGCCCTACGATGAGGGGTTTAAGTGCCGGGGCCCTCAACGTGACAGAAATACTGGTGATTGGTGGAGAATGTAGGTACACAGGAATGACTTGAAGGCTTGGGTGTGGGATTGAGAAAATCCTGAGAGCTCCGACTCCATCTGGTCAAGCCGTGATCCAGGAGGGTGTGGGTACCAATGCATGAACGTCTTGACATTCCCATTGCCCATGAAGGAGAAAGGTCTAGGGCTTTCAGAGCAATAAATTCAAGCTAATTATTAGGATAAACTCTCCGACAGTGTTATTTGTTTTCTTTGGGAGATAAACTACTCCTGGAGTGGAGAAATGGAAAGGTTAAGCCAAATATCAGCTGGGAGAAACCCGTTTTACAATGGGATAGGAGTATGGTGTCCAACACACCATGTAATGGTGGGCACGTGATGCTGAAACCCACAAGTGGACCGTTGGCCTGATTTTGACTCGAAGCCCCAGGCCTTCTCAGGTTTAGAGGAAGTGGGTAACTGTTCAGCGTCCTCTCTCGGAGGCCACGTCTGTAAAGGGAGGAGGAGGTTCTTCTCTGACTCATCACGGGAAGGTCACCAGGGAGGTGTCAGCTAGGACTGAATGTGGGTGAATTTAGAAGGAATCCAAGAGGCAAGAACGGCTTCTTTGGAGGCCTATGGATTTGGATCACTTGTGCTTTGGGGTGACATCTTGGGGGATGCTTCCATTGGCACCCAGATTTCTGAATTTCATGGCGGGTATTGAATGTCTCTTGCAAATACCTTAATTTTAGATTTTCTTATCAGGTGGTACCTCTAATAGCCGTGAACAAACTTCTGAACATGTCTTGGATTTATGTGTCCCTAGTAGTAGTCACAAGCCCAAGTCACAAGCCCGAGTCTTTAGCGTCATTCAGATTTTGCATCCATTGTTATGTGTGTAGCATCTTTGACTTTTTCTTGACTCTGTCTGTAAGAATCTTGAGTTACCGTATTGCCTGGTTTAGTGTGAGTTTCCTGACTTTCTCTTGGGTCTTCCTTTAGGAAACCAGGTCTTTAATTCCTCTCGGTATTGTCCAGGCCCACGTATGTTCAGGATCCCCATCACAATCGCATACATCCCTCACAAGGTTCCCTTTAGCCGTGTAAGTCAGGTCACAAAATAGCCTAGGTTTGCAGCCCAGAGGGAGAACTATCCACATAAAGAGTGGCCGGTGTTTGGGGGGAGTAAGGACGTAGGAGGCCTGTGGTCTTATACTGTAACAAGGAGAAAGACGGGTGCTAGTCATATAAAGACAAGTAAACACGTTGGAAACGGCCTGTGTCTATTTAAGTCAACACATATTTCTTGTTTGCTAATACATGCAAGTCCCTAGTGAGAAAATTCAGAGTATGTAAAGATGAACATCTAGACATTAAAGAATTCGACATCTCATGGAGGGGGACTGGGCATCTTTGATGTAAACTGGGGAGTGATGCGATCATATTGTCTCCTAGACTGGGGTAAAGGCGACACATGACAGGTAACCTTTCCGAGGTCAGCTCAGCCTCCTCGACTTACATAGGTGCAGCCCTCACCTGCTAGAGAAATGAGACTGTAGCTTTAACTGATATACAACATTCTTTATTAAATGGTCCAAAAATATCCTTAAGGAGATCTCATTGTCTCCTCTTGTATCTTAATACTTTTTCACTCTTCTGATTTTACCATCATTAGTGATTTATAAACAACCAGTTCCGTTTTTTCTTAGTTTTTCTTAGTTTCAGTCTCGTATCACCCACAGACTCCTGGGAATGTATATTTCATCACCACTTCTGCCTTAATATATCCCAAACACGACTGAGTACCCGCCCTGATAAAACCCATTCTTCCACTTTTTATGCCTCTAGCCTTCACAGACCTTTCCAGTGCCTGTCACCCAGGTTCCACATCTTTTCATTATCTTTGATTCTTTTTGTATCTGGGTACCAATACGTGTTAACTACTCATTCATCCAACACTCTGCCATCCAGGTCCAAGTTACTCTAAGCTTCCCCTTTGAACACGGCTTCGCTTGTGTCCATCTCTAATTCATTCTCCACAGGTTCGCCAGAGTAATCGTTTAAAAATGTCAATTACATCAGGGCATCGCCCAATGCCCAAGGCCTTGCATTTAAAATGATTTATTTCACCTGACAAAGGCTCAGGTGACACAGTTCCTGCTCTGTCTTCGGGCTTCCTCCCGCTCTCTGTGTTAAACCCACACGGGCTTGTTTTCGGTTCCACCACCACCCCAGACTCATGAGCCGGTCACCCTGCCGTAGTGCTTGTCCAGATCCTTTGCTGGGCTGGCTGCTTCTGTCATTCAGTTCTCAGCAGAAACATCTGCCACCTGCTCAGAGAAGGCGCCCTGATCATCTTCCTCCCCTCATTTTTTTTTTTTTATAGCATGGCCCTTCACAGCTCTCATCACTTTCTGATGCGTTCTTTATATAAGCTGCACGAGAGTTTGGGACTCATCTGTCCTGCTCAGCCCTGTATCCTTACTGCCTTCGAAAGTTCCTGGAAGGAACATCTACACAGAGCCAAGCACAGCACTGTGCACTGGGGGACGCTGAAATGAATGCGATAAGATGTCATCGGTGCAAATGTATCTGTTATCCACTTGGCATTGTCACCTGATCCCTACGTGATACAACCAATTGTATTCCTCAGACTTCCATGATCTGACACACTGCCCTTTGGATTACATCTTCTCCCTTGGGAAACACAGCATCATGAGTGTGTTTTGTTGCACTAGGTCAGGGAATGGTTCTGTCGCTTCAAGGAGATCTGACACCATCATTTCGTTTACTTGGATGTTTCACCTTCAGTGCTTAATTGTGAAACTGCTTTTCTTATGGCCTTGTGTGTTTCAGTCCTGTCTTAACTAGACAATTAATGCTTCACATTATATCTATCTAAATTCACCATATTGCTCAATGTAGAAAAAGTGTGCGTGATAAATTCTCAGGTTGATTTTCAACATTATCATTCTATAATGACTATAGTCACTGAGTATGACTATTGGGAAAAGGTGTATTTTGTTTCTTAATCTGTTGTTTCCTTCCCCCAAAAAAAAATAGAAAAAAAGAAAGAAAGAAAGAAAGAAAGAAGAAAGAAAGAAAGAAAGAAAGAAAGAAAGAAAGAAAAGAAAGAAAGAAAGAAAGAAAGAAAGAAAGAAAGAAAGAAAGAAAAAAAGCGCCTTGGGGAAAATCTTCACTTAGAGCATTTCCCGAAAGAGAACAAGCAGCCGATTCTGAGGGGCAAGGCCGACGGTTTTATTTTACTTCCCAGCAGCAGAGAGTGAGAACGTTAATAATGAAATTTTTAAAATAACCCCTTGAAATGAAAATGTATCTCAAATTAACTTTTGCTTCATATATTTCTTTGCAGTAAAGATGGCTGAAATTTAATTCTCTATCATTTTCAATCTACTCTGAAAAGCATGAATCCTAACCAGATTTTAATTCATTTCTTTGTGGAAACTTTCTTCTTTATGTCTCATTTCCTGAACCTTGCCCTGCAGTCCAGTTTGGATCTATCCTGAGTGCAGTTTGCAAAACTGATTTAATTGCAAATATTGGATACCGCTTCGACTGTGGAAACGCATTACCCAAGATAATGTGTTCTTGCTCATAAAAGAAAAAAATATACGGAATACAATTTGCCAAATATGCTCAAATATATACTTAAGATGTTCAAAATAGAATAATAACTACTTAATAAATCAACAGTAATTGCCACTTTATTGGGGAAGTGTTACATGTTAGGGATAAAATTAAAAACTGTATGCTCTTAATAATTCGAAGGGGGTAGCTATCACCCCGATTTTGTACATAGGAAAGTGATGCTTAGAGAGTTTAAGAAATCCACCTAAGGTGGTTAACAAGGTAGAATGCAGATAGGGTTCTCTGTGGCTATAATGTCTCTGGCCTTGATTTCTTTGCTATATAAAAAGGCATTGATTCAAGCCGGCTTGTACTCAGAAGCTGCTCTGCCTTTGCCACATGCAAGGGGGGCTCTGCCGATTGGTGGAATGCACTTGCATTGGCAGACAGGCTGGCAGATGAGCACTGAGGATGATTTCTAAGCCTTCGTTTATGTTTGATGGGAACAGTAATAGTATTTGGAGTCACATGAGCTGCATTTAAATCTTAAATCTAGGAATCCCTCGGGCAAGTTACTTAATGAGTTAGCCCTCTTGCCTATAGAGCTGATAGTATTAATATTTTTCTCCCAGGGATGCCTTAGGCGTTATGTTGCATGAAATCGTTTTGAGAGGTAGGGATATCTCAGCTCAGGTCTATGTAGAAGTCCAAAATAATTTGCAAGCTGATGGGAGGGATTTGCCAGAAGCCTGCTTGCGTGGGTACTTTGGACTCTTCTGGCACATGTCTGGGGAAATGGAAGAATGACATCGACATATGCTGGTTTGCAGGGAATGAGGAGACTTCAGGAAGAAAACCCATCTTCGGGGAGGAAGGATCCAAGTTTTTATCGTTGACCAAATAATAAAAACTCAATGACTGTAAAGGGAGAAAGATTCTACATAGAGTTTGGCATCCATCAGTCAAAACTGTCTCTTAGCCCAGTCCCCAATGACTTCAGCCCAAAAACTAAGTAGAGCATGAAAACTGGAAAAGCTGTTCACTAAACTCTTTACAAAACTCTGGGGCACACGAAGAAGCTGCTTCCGGGTCTGTCTGACAGAGGAAAACAAGGAAAGCATCTGCCTCACTTTGGTGACCATCTCAGAACTTGGAAAACTTTGAGCTTTTAAGAAATTGTGTCAAAAGCCTAGGAAGCACTGGTGGCACCGGAAGAAAATGCAGAGTGATGGCCAATGAGTGTTGGCAGAGTGTTGACTTGATGGGGCTAAGGAACGCCCAGATAGCTGGTGATGATATTCGTGGATGTTTCTGGGAGATGTTCCCAGAAGAGATTAGAATTTGAATTGAGAAACAGAGCAGGTGACACTCTCCTGGTGGGTAGCAGCACCCAATCTTTTGAGGGCCCGAACAAAACAAAAAGGCAGAGGAAGGGTGAACTTGCATTCTCTGCTTGAGCTGAGCTGTCTGTCTATCCTCTCATGCCCTCAGGCGCTGACATTCCTGGCTCTTGGGCTTTTGGACTCAAGTCCAATGGCAAGTCAATGAAGAAAGGGATAGCCTTTTAGATAATTAAACATCCACATGCGAAAAGTAATAAACTTCAACTTTAGCCTCATACCTTTTAAAAATCAACTCAAATTGGTTTATAGATTGAAAGGTAGAAGGTAAAACTTCAGAATTTCAGAATAAAATGTAGAAGCAAATTTCTGTGACCTGGGATTAGGGAATGAATTCTTAGACATTATCCTAAATTCACAATCCATTAAAAAACCTGATAAACTGACTTCATCAAAATTTGAACCACTTACTCTACAAAAAAGGCTTGTTAAGAAAATATAAAGACTGGAAGGAACTATCTGCACATCACATATTTGACAATGGACATGTATCCAGAATATATAAAGAACTCTTAAAACTCAACAGCCAAAACACAAACAACCCAATTTAAAAGTGGACAAATGGCTTGGACAGACACTTCACTGAAGACAATAAACTGATGTCAAATGGGCACGTGAAGAAAGAGTTTTACACTGTTTGCCGCTGGGTCAATACAAGTTAAAACCGTGACGAGATGACACCGGATGGGCGGCAAGGATGCAGGAGAACCAGACGCCATGCACTGCCGCCAGCGGTGCAAAATGGCGTGGCTGCTCTGGGAGACGGGCTCGCAGCTGTTACGAGGTTAAACAGACACTGCGCGTCTGACCCGATAATTCTACTCCCAGGGTTTTCCTTTAGAGAAAAGAAAACGTGTGTTCACACAAAAAACCTGCACATGAATGTTCATAGCAACTCCATTCACAACCACCCCAAACTGGGAACAGCTCGATTGTCCTTTAACCGCTGAGTGGATCAACAAATGAAGGCCTAGCCCAACGATGGGATACTCGGCGATGAAAAAAGGAATAAATTATTGACACATTAGTTGGATGAATCTCAAAGACATTATGCTGATTGAAAGGCCAGTCTCAGAATGTTACATGCTATGTGATTCTACTATTCTATTCTTGAAAAGACAAAGCTATAGTGATGAAGGGACCAGTGGTTGCCAGGAGCTAGGGATGGGGACAGGCGTGCCTCACCAGGAGCTCTTTGGGGTGAAGGAGCAGTTCTGTGTCCTGACTGTGGTGGGGGTTACATGAATCTGTGTTAAAATTCAAAGAACTATACGTGAAATGGGGCAATTTTTTGTTAATAATAAAAATGTATGTTAATAATTTTTTAAAAATATGTTAGGACCGGCACCTTCCCGGGCTCTCCGTGTCACCAAATGGTATCCTTGCCCTTGCATTCTACCACCACCTTGTCATCCGTTGCAAAGGTGACCCACATGCACCTTTGTTTACCTACTCCGGGATACTCGGCATGTCATTCTGAGTCTCACTGGCGCAGCTGCCCAAAGTCTCCCACCCAGAGGGACTTCCCCAGTAACTCCGGCTCATCCTGCCCTGCCGTGTCTTGACTCCTGTAACTTTCCCTATATCCTTCTTCCTGGCACATATTCTAACACTTAGATTATTCGAAAAACATTTCAGGTGCGTGTATTGGTCTGTCATGACCAAAAAGCTTTTTCCTTAAAAAGCATGCAGATAGACGACAAACCCCAGACTTGCTGGAGCCAGAGTAATCAAAACGTTATGTCAAAAAAAGAGCCAATATTGTTCCTATGAGTGTGAGACTTTCAGGAGAATAGCTTAGGACAAAATACCAGTGTGTATGAAATTCCAATTGTCTACAAAATGATTAATCACAAAAGTTCATTGAAGAATATACAGACATAATCACTTGTAGATATGCATGTGTGTGTGTGTGTGTGTGCGCGCGCACACACACACACACACACACACACATATCTGCACCGAGCTTATAATTCCCACTATCCATTCTAAATGACTGATTGTGACCACAGTGAGCTGAGGTGGTAGGTTCCTTTTTTGAGATTAAACATACTCATAACATTTTATTTTCATATCTCTTTTATACACCGCACACCAAGTTTGCTTTGGCCTGTTTTCTAATTTAAATATCCTGATCATCTAAATTTTTGCAATCAATTTCTGGAAGGGCCTGGGATATTTTGACATTAGTGAAGTTGCAAAATATTTTTACTCTGAATATTCCATCTCCAGCCAGATTTGTCTCCATGTGGTTTTCTCTGCTGGGGATGTTCATTCCACACTCAGTCAATAAACACTGATGGACAACTTACCGTGTGCCAGGTACTATGGTAGATGTTGCAACCAGAGAGATGAATTAAGATGGACACGGTCCACAGACTAGTGACTGAGCAGACAAATGGGCCAAAATTACAGGACCCGTGTGTAGGGATATGTAAGTTATGGAAAAACCTAGAAGAGATGCCTGACCCGGTCAGTGAAAAGTAAGAAGTTTTCTGGAGGGAGTGATACTTGGCTGAGTTCTCAGAGTAAATCAGAGTTAGATGGTCCAAGGAAGATGGGAAGGACTGGCAAAATAAGAAACATAGTCGATGTTATTTTTCCTTTCTTTCAGACGTGAAGGCTGAGGCTCCAATGTGTTAACTTCATTGTCCAAGGTTGTCACCAAGTAGATGGGAGAAGTTGATCTCATGTTCCTCTCACTGTAAAGACCCTGCCATTTCCATGACATAATGAAATAGAAGGAATAAAATGTGTCACTCTGAGGCTTTTAGTTGCAAACAAAAGAAACAAGGATCGGTTAACTTAAGCCAGAAGGACCTGACTGGAAGGGTCCCTGGCAGTTCTCAGATTGAGGGGATGACCAGAGAGCAGGGTCTGAGAAGGGAGGCTGCGAGTCCAGGAGACACTGCCATGGCCCCCAGGCTGGGCCACCACATTCTGCCAGTAAGGCCCTCAAAGCAGATTCGAAAGAGTCCCTGCTTTTTCATGGCAATGCCGTAGTTTTATGCTGTGAGGATGGCCGTCCCCCTAATAGGCAGTGACCAGGAAAACCAGGTATCTGGCCTTTGGGGGTCTTGACATGCCAAACTTCTGCAATGCCAGATTCCCCAACACAGGGATAACAAAATTCAATAAGTAAATAAATGACAGATCTCCATAAGCCACCCTATTAGGTTCTTCTGGAAACCATGCTGACTTTCCTTGTGATTCAAAGCAACAAATATACTTTAAACCCAGGACATGGCGAAGCTGGCTTTATCTGTCCTGCCTGGCTGCGCCTGGCTGCTGAGCCACACTGGCAGTGGGCGGAAGTGCCGACAGGAAAGGCTCAGGCTCCAGGTTGGGGGCGGTCCCGTGTGACTTGTGGGAAACCGAGATGGTAGAGAACACGCATAGGGGAGGAGGGAGCTGGGATTCTGGTTCTGAGAGAGTCGAGGAAACGTTCAGGCAAAGTGAGGAAGACATTAAAGGCTAAGAAAGGATCCTAATGAGGGTTAAGGAAACAAGGCTAGTTTTATGTAATATTTGGGAGTAAGAAAAAAAGCAGAGTCAACATCCGATAACGTGGGAGATCCTGATCTCGTGTTAGTAACTGGAATGATGGGGCTAATTACAGGTAGAGCTCGGAAGAAGGGAGTTTGGGGGTACGTGGTCAGAAGGAGCTTTTCTAAAAGGAAATTAAACATTGCAGTTTCCCCATCCCCCTCCCCATATTAAAAAGCCACGGGGGCCTCGGGTTTTCCAGCGAGACCACAGAGTCCTAACTGGGTCACGTGGACATTCGGTCCTTTCATTCTCCCTTTGATGTGTGAGTGTGCATAACGAGGTATCTGACCTCTGTCCGGGCCCATGGCTTCAGGGACAGATGTGCGGAGGATGAGGAGGACGGGCAGGGCGGCCATCTAGCTGCCCAGAGGAGTGGAAGGTGCCCAGAGATCAGAGCTGGTTTCATCCGAACCCTCTGCTGGGGCCTCGGCTGCCTCAGAAGGTGAGTTGGGGTTCTCCCTCTGCATGGAGGAGCTGGGAAACCTGTTGAGTCGTTGCAACTCTCATTGACCGAGGACTTCATATCAAGCATTTGTCTACGTGCACTTACTGAATCCTCTGATCAATCCAGGGGGCAGGTAGAATCACTGTACCCACGACACAGAAAAGGAAACTGCGGCTTGTGAGTTTGGAGAACTTGCCTGGGCTCACACACAGAGGGGGCTGGCGCTTCATGCTGGGTTTTGTAGAAGGCTTTAAGCAGCTGGCTGATTTCTGCCACAAATACAGGATAGTGGCCCAAAGTCCCACGAATCCTGAGGCCCATGTTGGTCGATGGAGCAGGTCACCTGGAGGGGTGTGTGGGGCACAGTGATGTCATCTGTGACTCGGGTGTCCACCTTTGTACTCCGCCATAGGGTCAGTGATAGGTCATGTTCAAGAGCATAGTGAGAAAGAACCACGCCCCTCCCCCCAACACAAAGTCCCCGTGGTTTTCTCTGCATGTACGATTAACTGGTCCTGAGCCACAGGTTTATGCCTAAATCCAGTCACCTTCCAAGTTCATGGGTTCACTAGGACTGGTCACCGCTATCACGATCCGCTGCCTGAGGCCGTCAGAGGGGTCACTTCCTTACCAAGCAAAAGAAGAGGGTTGGTAGGGAGACGGGTGGTGGTGGTGGCAGCTGGGAAGGCAAGCAAATGTGTTTGCTGCAGAAACTACAACAAACTTATTGTTCTAGAAACAAATTTAGTTCTAATACGACTGAGGGAAATGGGGAAGAGAAAAGGAAGGGAAAGCAAAGGAGAGGCGTAAGGGAGGGAACGGCTATTGGGCATTTATTATGTAAATCATGTTAGCCCCTTTCACATACTTCACCGTGTGTTCCTCATATGGTACCTGCTCACTGGTACCCATTTTCTAGAAGCTCTGGAAAGGCCTTCAAATATCACAGCCCCAACGTGGTGGAGTGAGGATTTGAATTCAGATCGATTAATTAGAAAGTCCATGCTCTTTTGCTCTTAAGGAAGAATGATTGGAGTCAATTCATTTCAGATATAAGTATAAAAGAGACTGATATCAAAGAAAAACTGCCATCTTCTAGAAAACTAGTCCAATGCCCCTTCTTGCTTCCAACCCTCTCAGTACCCAAATTAAGCTAAGTCATTAATCCATTATTAATTGTATGCATAGCCTACTGAGTGCTTGTCTATGCTTTATATTTCTGGGTATTGGATAATAGAGTAAGAGGCCACTCTTCTGACCCTGGAAATTTCTGAAGGCTTATTTCCATATATCAGAGGCGATAGCAATCAGAGAGAGCACTGGCAGGAACCGGGTGGGGGCGCGGTGGTGGGGAGGGGGAGCACAGAAGAAACACAGGCAGGAATGGAGCGAGGAGCTCCAGGAGGGGTTTCTAATATTTCATTGTTATTGAAAATTACACTTCATAAAAAGTCTTGTTCATTTAAAGTTCGAAGAGTGACAGAAAAATGGCTTTCATACTTAGGTCTGCTAAATGTATGATAAATCAAAAAAGATGGAACAAGGAGAAACCTTAAGCAAAACAAAACAGAAAATCAGTGTGTAGTATAAATAACACTTCATTAGTGCTGCAGTGCCTTACAGAGCAGCCTAGAAAATTCCACAGAGTAGTCGTAGTATACGGCACAAGAGAGAATAATTTACTGTCATTAGGGGTTTGTAATCCCTACGCTGGAAACAAGAATGTATGCACATAACTCTTTAACGACAGTGGACCTGCAGGCACAAACCCCTACACATCGAGATGTGAAGACATTTTATAAATTCGAGTTTCTGCTGGCTTCCACGGGCTTGCTGACCTAAGTCATTTGCTGACTGACCCGCTGAGAAGCGACCTTGGGAATGTCATGGAAGGGGCCATGCTTGGGACAGAGCAGACGCAGCCTGCCGCTCATCAGGCACAAGCCAACACTATAAACACACAACTTTTGTTAGGGGCAGTCAATGCCAAAGGCATGCAGCACGCCACACCGTCGCAAACACTCTCTGCAATGCCCCACGTGTTTTCTGTCAGAAGAGATCTTTCCATACTAGACTTCAGATGTCTGGCTTTGTGTGTGTGGATCCAAAGCAAAAATGAGAAATGGGAAAAATTAATAATTTTATACTCCGCCTTCCGAACTCGCCTTTTCTCTCTTAGCAGAGTTTCTTCTCTTAATGCTATTTAATTCCCAAGCTCTTTTCAACAAAGTCTTCTCTGAAGCGAAGATCTGAAACTTATTAACACGGAAATGCAAATGAAAGACAAGAGTTTACATGTTATTTCTCGCACAGGCATTTATATATATATATGTTGGATCCAATCTTTTCACTAAGCAAGATTTAGAAGAATTTTCAGAGGGATGGTCTCTGGTCAAAGATGACTAGACGTTGGACAGGAAGTACAGGGTTCCCAGAGGCTGGGATTGGACATTATAAGGTGGATTACTAGCATATGACCAGGGGAACTAGAGAATTATAGCCAAAAAGGGGAAAAGCAGTCAACCGACTCTAAAGGGGAGACAACAGAAACATACACGATCTTCCTGGTCAGGCGCCAGGAAGAAGGGGTCCAGGCTGGGAAGTGGGAGCTGGGACTATTGTTCCAGGAGCCGTGGATCAGGGGAGGCTGTGACCACAACCGAGAGTGTCACAAGGCTGCTGTTACAGGGTGTGGGCTACAGGGAGCGAGCCCCGTCAAATCCGGGGTTCTTCCCCCAGTGGGACTGGCAGCAGAGATAAATGGTGGCCCACCCACAGCCTTCGAGTTGTGTGAGACTAGAAGCTTTGATTAAATTCCCAAAGCAGCATGCCACCCTAAACCGGCTAAACACAGCAAGCCAATGAAAGGGTGCCGGGTCCACCGGGGCCCCCTCTGCCGCCGGTTGTGTGGCTCAGCCTGGTTCCCACCGTCCGATTCCATCTTCCCTCAGCACCTCTGGAGACAGACAGTCCATCGCCTTGTGCCCACCCCCTCTTGGCAGTGCGGTGGTCAGCTGCAGGCTCACAGCATCGAGATTGCTCAGGCGTGGCCCGGATGCCCCCTACACCCTGAGCACCAGGGGCACACATCTACCTGCCCCTCCCTAGGCACTTTAACTTCAAATATGCTACGCTCTCAAGCAGATGCCAGGCTGAGGTATCAAAGCCTGTAATTAGGCGCCTTCTTCAAAGCCTGTCTGGGTGATCTTACTTTGGGATGCAGGCTGAGTTGGAGGCTACTTTCTTGGGGTCAGAGGCAAAACGAAGACTAATGTCGTTTCATTTTGAGCCTGATACTTATAGTGTGCTCAGGGGTGGGAGGGGGGATCTCATGACTCTCAGTGGTGTCCACTGGAGACAAGCCCAGCCTGCGGACACACGAAGGGGCCCGAGGCAATCCAGCCTCAGGGAGCCTGGGCTTCTACTGGTTCTTTGACAAGTAGGCAGACATTTCGTTTATACCTCAGGGGGAGGCTTTCCTGGTCTGAGTTTCCTGCTTCTTGTTGGTAATCTGGCTGTTTCGGGGCATAGTTGCTTCCTCTGTAGGGTGCTTAGAGGGACACATGCCTGTTGATGAGGGGGACAGGGCAGCAAGGGGAGGGTGAAGCATCAGAGGGTGAAGGACTGTTCTCTAACCCTCTTGGAAACCTAACAGCTGTCCTCCGCTCACACCAGAGCTGCTGCCAGTCACCTGCCTGTCTCGTCACTGAAGACCATGATATACCTGCCTGTTCTAGCTGTGACAAACCACCTCTCCTAGCCCTGACCACCTCTCCTAGCCCTGACACTAGCATGCCACCATCTGTCCACCACCAGCCTCGGATCCTTCTTTTGGCTCGTGTCTGACTTGGTTACTTATGGATCTTGACGGGAAATAACCTTTATGGGTTATTAAAATCCTCTCTCGAGTATCTTCTTAAAAAGTATAAAGACTTTCGGGAAGACAAGAAATCATGTTACTTTAATATTAATTGGCATATCAGGTTATGTTCCAGTGGAAAAATACAGGCAGCGTTGAAGTGTAGTAAGAAACTCTGGTCTTTGGGGTTTGGATGGGGGTGGAAGGAAATCTGAAAAGATGAAAAATCACAGGTACAGAACACTAACTTTTCTCAATTTTGCCAACACTGGCATGAGGCAGTTAAATTTCTGCCTAATAAATGTATGGAACCATAAAAATTTTTTCTTGTCAGTTCTGGAAATTCTAAAGGGAGACTTTCAAATAAAGCATAATTGCTCACTACAAATTTAGCCATTCTGAAACGCTTTTTAAAAAGTGCTTTTGGAATAATGGAATGGTCACGTGATAGCTTTTATGCAAGCTTTTTGCTTTTTATATACATTTCTGTACCCAAGATTGTAAACTACTTTAGAAGAGAGACAATTACATGAACTTTTGCATTTCGAGAACTCGGGAATTGAATAAGCCAATTTCTATGTTGAGAAATGGGAGCTGTTTGGTTTTACATTCTGTTCTACACTTCATATTTCAGTTTTCCCCTCTCTTCCTTCTATCCACTTCTAAACTCTCTGCTCATTTTTTAATCCTCTTATAGCACCTAGTTCTCTGATTTGAACATGGTAGGTGCTGAATAGTGTTTGTTAAATAGAATTTAAGTCCACACGACAACACATGGGCCCATTTTACCTATAATTCTAGGGCAAGAGGGACTTTTTGTTTTTCTGTTGAGCGATGAAAGCAAGTTGGCAGGGAGCTAGCAACTTTTCATTCCCTGGAATCACTTTTATTATTTATTTACTATTTGTAGTACAAATATGTTTCCAAGAACTTAAGCAACTAGAATGTAGTTTTCTACTTAAATTCAATCCCTCTGTTTGGGAACTTTCTATCTATCAGGGGGAGTTTGGCACAATTCAGAAACTAGTAAGAAAAAAAAATGACTGCAACTATTTTGGGGATGGAAGAGAAAAGAGAGGAGAAATATTTATTATATCTATTCATGCTCAACAGACCCATAAATGTTTCCAGAATCGGTTCGAGCTAATTCTGTGTCTTGCACTATTTCATTTCAGGCTTTAACGAAATTTAGAACCACAGAAGTGGGAACTGGTTTGGCAAAGCCTTCCAGACTATTCTTTTCCCTTCTCTCTCATCCCCTCTTTTCTTAAATGGTTTGGGTCTTGGCAAAACCAAAAAGTGTTTTTCTCTACTACTTTTTATTTTTTGTCTTTAATTTTTTAACTAAAAGAAACATTTCAAAGAAAATGTAGCCCAGCTGTTTCTTATTCTTTTGCGGTCAACAAAATGGTACTTTGTAAAAGCCATTCTGTATCCAAGAAGCCTTGAGCCTCTTACAAAAAGAAGAAAGAAAAAAAAAGAAGTAAGCCTTTCTTTTCTGTGAACTAAGAATGCAAGTTTCGCCAAAAGGGAAGACTTGGAACCAAGGGAGACTGTGATTTGGTTGAATTTAAGCTTAGAATGTATAAGAGGGAGAATGATGGCGGCCTTGACGGGATGGAGGTATTTCCAGGTACTTGAACCAAAACTCTTTTATTTATGAGTCCCACCCCATCCAATGGTGGAACTTCTACACTCTCTTCCTTAAGGACTTCTTAAAAGGGAAAATAATGCCTATGTGTATGTGTGGATTTGGGGTGGGGCAGGAGGAAGGTGACAGGCAGGAGGCTGCAGCAGAAAGGACGGTAATCCTACACATCCAGCTGCATTGAAAAAAAAAAGGAAATGAACTCTGATTATTCAGGACTTGAGCGTTTGAGACAATGACCATTTTCACAGAAGTGAAGACAAAATTTACTTTGAAGTCATTTGTAAGTAGTTTACCAAATGAATGTAACTCTCAATAAAAATACAAAAAGAGATGTTTAATTTACTTATGAGAGAGGAATTTTCCCAGTTTTGGAAAGACCTATTTGCAATACCACAGGAACTTGTATTTTCGTCACACACTTTTTTATATATTCACTAAAATAGATTGCTAAGGTTCTTCCACTTGGCTACACTATTGTTTCATCTTAATTAGAATTTCCTGAGTAATTGGAAGTAAAAAAAAAATGTATTTCTCTAAAGACATTTCAAAATTCCAACTTTCCCCATTTTCCCATTGCTCTGAATTAAATTTTATTGGCAGATAAAAAAAGACGTGCAACAAGTATTATTACAGATTTTGCTAGAGAAAAATTGTATGATAAAGCTGAATTTAGTAAGAATTATGTTGATGCTGCTGCAAACTTTGCCAAGACACCCAATTTCCTTTTGGCGCATCACAGGGGCAGCCTGTGATAATCACATCGCTCCCCACTGTGAGACTACCTGGCATTTGTCATCTCAGATATTCTTGTGACATTGTCCAGTAACGTGTTGGATTTGTAAATGTTACTTGTGACTCAGTTCAGTTCACATGGACTGAGAGAGCAGAGAAGCAGAAGGGCCTCTAACTCATCAGAGCTTTCGTGGGAAAAGCTTCCCGTTCAGGTGAGAAGTAGCCATGGGCATGGTTAGCAAAGGGACTAGTGCCCATGTGCCCTTTCCTCAGGTGGCTCCAGCCCACATTTGGGCTCTGGGCTTGGTGAGGGCACCTGGGCTGGATTCAGATGGCCACACTGACCCCACCTGCTGACGGCTCACACCTGAGAGCTCTGAACACTGTCTGGGGAGACGAAAGGAATCTGGAGAAAATCTGGTGAAGAACTTCGAGGTCTGCTGTGGGCTTTAAGGTTTAAACCGCATCTCGATCTCTCCTGAAAACACTTCAGGGCCATCTCCATTGCTCAGTAAACTGTGGGTGCTAGGGATCCCTACTCTCCGGGAGTAGCACTGAAATCCGTATCAAAGTGACTCTGAAGTGTCAACTGAGGACAGAAGGCATCTGAATCACTAGTCTAACCGAACCGCCTTGCTGTCTTGGAAGTAGCCCACTGTCTAGTAGAGGGAGGTGGCCAACCGAAATGGGTCATCGGAATCCACCCGGTGAAATCAGGGCTCCGCGAGCCAGGGGTGTGTCTTCCAAGTGTGGAACCCTGAACGAAGCCGTGTCTTGGACAACAAGCCGCGTTTCGGGGCATAGCGACCACCTGGAGAACCACACGGACGAGACCATACTGCTCTCGGCCTCCGTGCTAATGCATTTTTTCCTCACCTTTGAAAACCTTGCTTAAAGTAAATAAATTTTATTTACTTTTTCTTGGATATTATAAAGGAAGTATTTTCCAAAAAATTGGTGGGGTAGCTCAGGCATTTTTGAAAACCAGGTGTGATTTTACTTCCTATTTCCTTATTATTTAGGAAACAAATCAAATTTAAGTTCAATAAGTTGTGTAGATATTTCTTAACTTAGAAACAGAAAGCAGTATGGGCTCTTTGTTTATGAGAGATTTGGGTTAAGTTGGGCATTTATTTTCACGGTAATAAGTGTGTGGCAGAGAAAAGATAAAAAGCTATGTTAACACAGACTTGTCACCTCTCCAATGCAGTTCGTGAGTTTCCAGGATAGATGAATGACAAATGTAGTAAGGGGACCGGGGCTTGTGGGGCCACATGAAAAACAGAGCAGGTTGGTGACAGCTGCCTTGAACGAAAATCGAAAAATCTGGAAAACTCAGAGCCCTCAGGCTCTCTGGCTAGATTATATTGTAGGCACTGGATCCAGAAAGTCTTTCTAAAATGTCACCATTGTGATTACAGCGCCCGTGAGTCTTTAAGGTTTTCCTTTTCTCCTTTGGGTTTCGTGTGAAAATTCCAGGACCCCTGGTTTTCATAACCTTTCGGCCATTATTAGCCAACAACTTAACTAAGTACTGCTTTCGACCTGCGAGGATGCAGGAGGGCCGCTTGCGTGCTGGCTGGAGGCAGGCCTGCCTGCCTGGAGAAAGGCCTCTAGCAGCGGGTGCAGGAGGGTGCCGAGCCCGCGCCGCAGGCTGAGCGGGCAGCCGCGCCCTGCAAAGCTGACGCCAGCCTCACGCCTTACACACTTGGATAATCGAGACCTGAACACATCTACTTTTTTCTGCTTGCTTGCAAAAAGGAAGAAAATGCACGCATCTGTCGAGCATTAGGCGTTTTTATAAACGATTTCTTATGTATTTCTCATAACAGCCACGTGGCGTGCCTACGGTCATGTCCCTTAGTAAGCAAAACCCGATACTTCTCTCTGTCCAATTCTTTTTGCTATTTCAAGGTGTTTCAGTGCTCAAAATTAAGCTTGTTCACTTCTGTCTCTTTTTTAGATGACCTCACTACTGGCGTTTTTAGACGTTTTTAGAGTCAGATGTTCTCAGGACACTCCCTGGTGTCAGGTGTTATCGTCTCAGTTTACAGGTGAGGCACAAACAGGTGAAGCACACGGGTCGAAGCTCACAGACCCAGCCAATGGCGCAGCCGGGCTGCGGTCTCAGGCACGCCCAGCTCTGGACGCTGGAGACGTTCTCCTCGCATTGGTGTCTCCAGGGGCCACCCACTGTTGTCTGTGACCTCTGCAGCTGGGGACCCACTAGCTGATGGGTTGTGGGTATCGACGCAGCCCGAGAAAAGCAATGCACGGCCTTTGCCCTGAGGCGACCTGCACCTACAGGCACACAGCCGGCCATGGCCCAGTTGGCTCTGGGAAGACTCGAGGGTCCTGCTTGGTGTGCAGTGGCTGTGACTAAGACCGGGCTGGCGCTAAACGGGAACCAGAGTGATCGGAAACATTTTGCACAGAAAAAGGGAACTGGTTCAGACTTCTGGCTTTTTTTCTAATGAAAAAACTATCCAGGAAAAATGTTGGGGAGTGAACGCTGCCATTTCCCCCCGCCCCCTGTGGGACGCGGTCTAGCAGCGGGACACAAGGTGTCTTAGCAGAGTCTCCCACAACCCTGCCCCTCGTTTGGGCGTAAGTCATTCTCCAGTTGCAGGTCAGGCATAAATCGTTCTGAACCCACGGCGCTCACTAAATGTTATTGTGTTATTGAGACATAAATCCTATGTCAGCGCGATGAAATGTCTGTGGCCATCGGGTTAAACAAGTCAAGGCAGCTACTTAACGATTTCCAAACATTCGATTGTTAAAGCTCAGACAGAGGTTTGGGAGGCGCGCCACGTTCCAATGGACTTTCAAAAGCCGTTTCTCACCCCGGTCGGTACGCGATAGCCACGACAGCTCTCCCGGCTCCAAGCCCCACCGGGGAGAAGGCTTGGCATGCACCGCACGGCCCCTGATGCGGAGGAGGCCCCGAACCTTGGCAGCCTCCTTGACCTTCAGAAACTGTCATTAGATGAAGCACAGGCTTGCCACCACTCCGACACCACTCTTTCAACCTGGCCATGGGGCATCTCCTACGATGCGGAGAAGGACTCATTCAATCCCAGTCAGCTGATCACAGCCCCACTACATGTACCTGAACAGTACCTTGTATGTGGACAGCTCCTCACAGCTTTGGAGAACTTCCCCCAGGTATTTTACCTACATCTTCTTCCCGTCTCTCTCTGTCACTTCACAGAGACATCGGAATGACCAAAAAGGGACTTTCCTAACATCTCGCCTCACACTACAGATATACCTGCATCTCCTGTCCCAGCCTCGACGTCGGGATAGGAGTCTTTGTATGTGGTGTTCCTGCTATTTGCCACAGCATGGCCAACAACCATGGTAAATTTTTAACAAAAATCACTCAGCCAAGAAAAAGGAATGTGATGATCTCAATTTAAATGGGACGAGGCACAGGAAAAGGCAGCAATAGCACACGATCATCACGGTGACTTGGCCCAGTCTCACCCTTGGCTAGAGGAGCTAGCACAGTCTCCTCCCGTACTTCCTACCCCAACCCCAAGCAGCAGAGCTAGGAGGAGACAGAAATCAGGCCTGGCCCCAGCTCTGCAGCTTTGACGAAGACTTGAAATCTGAATAAATTGCCCTGACATGAAAGAAAAGGGTCACTGTCTTTGAACAAAAATGAATCTCAGTGAAGGCTAGAACTAGCCTAGGCTTCAGAGCTATGGCAGTGAGCTCTCGCCAGCCATGACCTGTCAGAGGAGAGGAAACAGGAACCTTACCACTCGAGGCACTTAAACTTGAGCAAAGGAAAAAAACACAAGGAGCATTTTTGTTGCTCAAAGGCATGGAGTTGACATGCCCAAAGGAGCGTGAAGAGGTCAAGTGGCTTGTCAGAGGTCATGAACTAATCAGATGCAGAACTGGGCCTCCAGCCTCTAGGTACAGGTTCCATCCGCCATTCAGCTCGGTGGCTTAGAATCCCACTTATAAATTGTGGGTTGAAGTGTATTTTTTATTCTTGCTTCCTCCCTCGAATCACACTAAAAACAATGAAAAAGTCTCTTTTATCTTATGTTAAGGAAGAGCCACAGCCCCAAGTCACAATCCTAAACCTCCAATTCTATATGATTTAAAGCAAAATGAGACAGCTTCTTAGCTTATTGGAGGTGGGGGAAAGAGATTCTTCTAAAAGAGTGGTTCTCAAACTTCAGTGTACATCAAAACCAATTAGTGAGTTTTCTAGGGCACAGGGTGGAGTTCTACCCTTATGCTTTCTCATTCAACCGGTAGGAGGCTTAAAAATCTGCTCTTCTAACGAGCTCACTGGTCATGCTGGTATTATTGGTTTGAGACCACCATTTGGAAACCTGAAAGCCCTATATAGTATTTTAATTAGAGCAAGGAACTCTAGAAGTTGGCATTGGCCCTTGGAAAATCAAGGGTTGTCTCTTTAGATGACTGTTTAAATATCAGAATGACACAAGGAAGTAGATAATGTCTACATTCTGATCTTCTGGCCAAGACTGGCTGCAAGAGGTAAAAAGAGAAAGAAAAAAAAAGGTGAAAAAAGGAGGGGAAATAGAAACCATGAGAGAGCAACACAGATGATGATATAAATGGCTTTGCTGTGAGCTGCATAATCCATTTGAATGTTGAAATTGAGCTAAAATGGTCCCACAAGGAAAAAGAAAGAACAGATCTCCTAAAATATAGACCGCATCCCACGTTCACACTGCCCTCCTCCCCACTCTTGTCCGGCAAATTATGGGCCCATTAAAAATTGTATCTATGCAGAAAGAAACTAGCAGGACGGCTATACATAGAAAAAACAATGATTTTTTTTTTTTAAGAAACAAAGGAACATAGGCAAAAAACATGTGAAGTACATACATCATGAAATGAATTACCCTTCTATACATTGTGATCCCTTGAAAGTAAAAAAATATATATACAAAAAGGAGAAATGAGAATTCAAAGAAGAAAAGACAAGCTACCCAAAGTGATATGGGCCATCATTTATTTACAAAATGTACTTCCAGAACTTTTAATTTTTTTTTTTAAGTATACATAGTTAAGTCTTTTTCCTTTCTTTCTTTGAGAAAAGGCCATCTCCCTCAAATCCAGATAATTGCCCTGAACTGGTGACTCAGGTCCTCTGGCTATTGACAAGGATCAATGGTCCACTGTAAGCAGAAATGGCTTTAGGCCAGACAAGGCCCTTAGAGTCCAGGGGACCTTTAACTCAAAGGCTTTTTTTTTTTTCTCTTAAGAAATGTATTAACCAAGCCTGTTTCCCTTTACTCGCTTAATAAGCAAATCAATAATGGAAACATAACTAGATATATGATTTAAATAACAAGTTTGCATCTTCATTTTTTCCTTATCTAGGGACAGGGGTGGCATTTTGGTGGGATACCCAAGACCCTGTCCTGATTAAGCAGAGAGGGAAAGAGCTCCGTGAAACCCCAATAAGGCAGGAACTACGACCCTCCTCAGCAGGAAGCAGGTAGAGAAGAGACCTCCCATCCCTGTACACCCGTGCTAATAAGAAGTGGTTCACGGCTCTTAGAAAAGTGTAGGCAGGAAAGTTAGATACGGGGTTTCAGGTCCGCCTGCAAAATGATGAGGTCATCCTATTCTAGAAAGGTCCATCCCAGTCCTCCCACAATTAGGAAAGCCAAAAGGCATTTTTGGGCTACAAGTGACTCGTACAAGGAAACAAGTAAGCAGAAAATTGGATACTAGTTTAAGCCAGTAACTGGCACCTCCACAATGAATGTTGTACCCAACGATCTTCAGTTCACCTGAGCCTCATTATATTATCATTATAATTTGATGCATATTCGAGGAAGTTCATTAATACCATTACAATAGACTGAATTCTGGGAACAAACATGCGCAGAAAGCAAATGGTGAGTCACTGAGTCCTGTACATCTTAGCTATCCATCCAGGAAGCCTCTGAGTAAAGTAACCGCCCACAGCAAATAGGGATATAAACCCCAAAGGCTTTGTTACTGAGCCCTCGAGCCCTTGGGCCCTTGAGAACTTGAGCCTTTGAGCCACCCTTCTCTTGCTCCAGCCCACTTCCATGTCCGGAAGTATCCCATTGCTCTACTTTCCCTTCCAATAAAGCTATCCTTTTCTGCTGTACTTTGGTGTCTTATTTGAGTCTTCATGCAAGACATCAAGAGCCTGGACAATGTGTCGAGAGGAGAACCCCGCTCTTCAGTAACAAAAGGAGTGGAGCTCCAGAAAGGAAGAAAAAAGAGGAAAATTATATTATTGCAAAACAAAACAAAACTAAACTAAACTAATCTATGTTGAACTGAGAAAATCTATTTGAAAATATTTACAAGGGAGAAAAACTGAAAAAAAGACATGAATAAACAAAAAGTTGCAACCTGTAATTAGCTTCACCTGATAGCTTCACCTGGCGGCACCCACACCAAAGCTTCATGCGAACACTTACTCACCATCTAGCTCTATGGTTATCTAACACAGAGACCGTCCTTTGCCTTTCACCTTTTTCATTTGAAAAGTTATTTAATTTCTGACAGTGTCTGAGTTTGAATTTATAGCAATGAACTGAGTACTTTAATGAAAGTCTCTTTTTTGTTGTCTTGGATGATTTAGAGGCTTATTACCCTTTGTGGACATTCTGAATAATTGCAGTGGTTATAAAAACATAAAATCTTCAAAAATGAAAATTAAAAGTCCTTTAGCTTAATGGGTGTTGAGCTTGACACATTCTTGCTTTGCTACTTAAGTCGAAGGCTAATTTGAAAAATGGCCTAACTTTGAGACACACATACACAGCGAAGTACAAGGAGCTTCAGAGCCTAAGGTCTGGGAGGTGAGGGGGCTGTGTAGTCAGAGCAGGCGGGGAACACACTCCCGTCTCGGCTTGATGAATCCCCTGTGCCCAAGAAAACAGCTGACAGTCCCAAAAACCTGAGTTATATATGCGGCCACCTGGCCTCGGCCTGTGGAAAGGCAAGGTGGTGGAGTACAGTGGAAAATGGACTAGGCCCCCAGAGGCCAAAATTCTGGCCCTAGGAGGTACAACTAGCTGTGGGACCTTTGACAAGTCATGTGATCTCTCTTTGCCTCACTTTAATTATACAATAAGGAACTTCGCCTGGACAACTTCAAGGGTTCCTTCTAGCCCTAAAGCTCTGCGATACTATTTTGTGAGTTTTAATGGGATATCTTTCATTTCCTGTATAAACCAAATTCCGGGAGGATTAAAAATAGAATTTGCTACCACTTAAGTTAAAGTGAAAATGTTTACAGAGAAGAGAAAATGAACTTTCTCTCTTGGGAAATTCTCATACTCTTGTTCAAAACATAGGCCAAAAAAATGAAAGGAAGTAGAAATTGGCCATAGAACATTGATTTTCTTAGATCCTTTATATGTTTTTAAGAGAAATGGATTATGGACAGTGACAATTTTGAGTGCTACTTCCGTGTTCTAAACAGGTCCAACCTCCAGGTGCCCTGCTGTTACACTTTCCTGCAAGTATCTTTCTTCTGACTCTTGGGACAGGTGACCCAAAACCCTCATTGCATGTTATCAATTTATTTGTGCACCACTGACTTCCAAAGACCTGGGGTGAATGTACACAAGTTCCTTTCTCATATGAATCATAATTTGTAAAAAATTTTAAATGCTATCTCATGTCCTCCATTAACAAGGGCATTAACAAACAGAGTTGTGGTTTATCTACATAATGAAATATCACTCAGCAAGAAAAAGGAACAAACTCTTTCAACATGTACAACTGGATGCCTCTCTATAGCACGCTGAGCAAATGAGGACAGATGCAGGAGAGTAAACTGTATCATTGTAAGAAACTCTAGACAAGACAAAGCCAATCTTCATAGGATGAAATCCACAGAGTGGTTGCCTGACATGGGGTGGGCAGAGAGCAGCTGGCAAGGAGCAGAGCGAATTCTCTGGGGTGATGCAGATGCTCTGTATCTTGTTAGGGGTGCTGGTTACATTCATAGAAACTCACTGAGCTGCGCATTTCACTGGACGTAAATTAGGACTCATTAAAGTTTTTCATAATTTAAAAAAATGTGATCTTGACAGTGGCAGGTATTCTACTGGTGAGAGTATGATATGGAATAAATGTTTGGAGAAGTATTTTCATATAAGTATTAAAAACCTTGAATTACAGATATTTTTGACTCAGGAATTCCAATTTAAAAAGAATTCATCCAAAAAAAGGAAGGGTTAGGGGCAAATATTTTTCTATAATTACGGTCACAATAATAATGTTTTCTCTAATACTTTGTTATAAAAGTTATTAACATATAGAAAAGTTGAAAGAATTTTAACAGTGAATATATTCATCCCTTTGATTCTACCACTAACATTTAACTTTTTTTTTTTGCTTTATCATATATTTTTAAATTAACAAATAAAAAATTTAACAAATAAATTTGTGGAAATTTGATGTATTTTACAATATTGAGTCTAACTATCCAGGACTAGGAAAAACAAAAACTCAAAACACCAACAGATATTTTTTCTTATGTGTTTATAAATCCTATCACGGGTGACCAAAATATTATAAGCGTATTCTTGAAAGTAGAGTTAAATTTACCCAGAGACAGATCAAGTGACTAAGGGGATGAGAAAGATATCTTCTGCGTTCAGGCACCCTTTCTAATCTTCCCTGGTTCCTCAGAGTTCCACTGGTAGTCATTGTTTTAAGTTAATGCATTGATTCCAGAGTTACAAATATGACTACTTCTAGGAGAAAGAACACCTACGGCCACTCTTGTTGTCTACACATCCAATGAACAGCTGGCAAGCAGAAGGTACCAGAGGGTTTGAATTGGGAGGACACAGGGAGGAAGGCTGAGGCTAGTACTGGTGGTTCAGAGTAAGAACAGGGCAGTGGGATCGAACCTGGCATTGGGGCATCAGGAAACAGGGCATCGATATGCACTCGAGAGCTGGGGACATTGCAGAATGGAGCCGGCCCCATGCTGTAGAAGGGCCATCAGCAAGGATGAAAGCATGACACTTACACCTGTGGCAGATGGTTCACGGACAGTCAAACAAAGCTTTTGTTTCCTGTAATTATTTAAAATGCTGGGTTCCCCCAAAAGGTTAAATTATGGTTTATGTTATACATTTGGGGTGCCCAGGGGTTGTAGTCCATTTGGCTGAGTATTTCCTGGCCTGTTATGTTGTTGTGTCATATTGATTTTCTGTCAAAGGGCTGTGGGGACCTGGAAAGGGTGTCCTCGGGGGTTCCAAGGGGCTTTCTGCCAATCCGATCAACTACAGCTCTGGCTTAGCTAGGTTGTTTTCAAACTCTTAGGCACAGTTGTTCCAAAATTAATATTTTGAATACTTAACACACCCTCGAGGGAGAGCCGAAGGCCTCTCCACCTTTGTTCCCTCTGCAAAACAAGTCAAGATGAAGTCTTTGCTGATGAAACCCTTGGCTTCCTCTTGTTCAGCTGTGCCTCATCCCCACGGTTTAGCCTCTCGAAAAGCCCAAAATAGTCACAGAGGTCGGCCTCTAAGGCTAGACTGACCTGGCCTGTCTGGCTTCCAAAAGGGATTTTTATGAAAATATTACTTTTTTTTCTTCTCAACAGAAACTTCTTTCATTGTAAGAATCCATGCAACGCGGTGTCCTTCCTCCCTTATGAAATAGTAACCTATCTCACTGGCTTACATCACATAGCTCGTAAGTGGTAAGGATGGGACTTGAATACAGGATAAAGCCAAGGTGCAGGTTTATAACCATAAGTAAAACCATCGAATGTCAGGCAAATATTGATGACGAATGTGGAGTGGAGGTATAGAGAGTAACACTATTATGTTAAAAAGGAAAAAATATATAAACTTTTTTTCTATGCCATAACTATAGCTACGTGAAATTATGTACACATATGGGGAAAGACTAGAAGAAAATACAAAATTAAGTCTTCATAAGAGACTATTGGGATATCCAGTTAGGAGTTTATTAGTGGTTTTGCCAGATGAATTTCCTTTGACAGGTAAAGGCAAAATCCAGGTAGGAGAAGACTGATGAATGGAAGTAGGAAGAAATGGCACATGAAAGGGTATATGATCTTACAGAGGTTGGGGATGTACAGAAGAAAACTTTTGTTTGAAGAGAGGCAGAATCTAGGGATTTGAAACAAGCTAAGGGGAAGAAACCAGAGGAGAAGAAGGAAGGAAAGATGGATATAGAAAGGGGATGAGAGAAAAGGAAAGAGAGGAGAGGGAGGGGAAGCGGGGAGAAGGAGGCAGAATGGTGAAGCCAGAATCAGGTGTTTGGGTCTTGTACATAATAGTCACTCAAAATGTATATTAAATTAAGAATTAATGCTATTGGTTGGACAGCTAGGTAAGCAGGGTGCGGCTATTATCTCCAGGAGCTCGTTTTGTTTCATTTTGTTTTGCTGTATGTGCGTGTAAAATGAAAATAGCCTTATTTTACCATTCCAAGTATATTTAAACACACACACACATACATTTACTTATGTATATTCTGTAAGCACAATAAAAAAAATAATCTATAATCCTATCTAAACAAAACTATCAAAATTTTAGTAGGTAGCCTTCATGATGATTTATTTAGATGTGCACACACATGAAATTCATATTTCATTCTAACAAAGGCATCAATGTTTGTGATCTTTCTGTCAATATGTCACAAACATTCTCCATGTTAATAAATATTTTCCTTTTTAACCTTTATACAGTATTCTGTTTTATGGATGAATATGACTTATTTAATTGATCCCCTATTGATGGACACTGGGTTATTCGGAATTGCTAGTTACCATCGGCAGCTTTGTGTTGAACATCCTCATACAAGAGTCCGTGGCAGTATGAGAACACCCACCTGCAGCCCCCACCTTGCCCCCTTGGGGGTTCAGCCATCTTTCTACTTTTTCAGAAGGCCACTGTTGACGTGCGCACTCAAAATCTCCCTGTTTCTCCTGATGCATTGCCTCGTGAATACATAAATTTATCTTAGGAAATATCTAGAAACTCTCCTGGAGGATACTCCTAGTGGTAGGAAATAACACTTGATTTGCTTTTAGAGGTTTCCAGACAACAGAGAAAGTTGAACACCATCAAAGCACTGTTTTATATGTTTCATGCCCTGATAACTAGTCCCCTCTGACTGGAAAATAAAATAATTAAGTCTATGAAGATTCTTAACGAATGTGCAAAAATAGATCTTAAACAATCTAGGCAGCTACAAAATTTCCCCCTTGTGAGTCTAAAATTATATCCAAGGTTTTTCTTTTTTAGTTTTTTTTAAAAAGAAGAATAAGTATAAAAGCACTGTCGCTCAACCCTCTGAAAATAAGCATGGAATACAAGGAAAGTTTCACTCTTTGAACTTTGATTTGAAATTTGGGCAAACATTTAGGTATTGATTTAAATTTCAGAATAATAAACTACAGAATTCTAGCAATTTATTATCGGTCTAATTTGCAAGAAGGGATACCAGTGATATTTCTACCAGTATTTTAGTAGGAATTTAAAAGTGTATATTTATAACACTTAGTCACTTCCCTTTAAAAATAATATCTTTTCAGCCTGCATGTAAAGGGGCCAGATGCCTAATTAGTAACCCTGAAACTCAGCTGCAGTGAGTTAATAAGCATCCGTGGCAGGTATTAACCAGAATATTAGGTTAACTAGAATATCCCATTTCCTCAACAATGAAAAAAAAATACAAGTTCAGAAAACGAGCTAAGTGGTTTGGTAAATTTCTAAATAAGTTCATTATATTTGCTCATTCTTGCTAACTAACCTACCTGTGATTAGACATCAAACCATACGCTAAGTTATTTTCTTTATTTTTTTGCTGTTTTGGGCTGAAAGAAAGGTTATTGATTGTTGAAGTTTATGTGGGTTTTTGTTGTTGTTTCCTGAAGGATAGGAAAACATTGGCTATTTTTGAGATATATATCTAAAGGTTTTATAGTATTATCGGTGAGTGAAAATGGACAAAATTTCGTAATTCTCATTAGTCATTTGGCCACTCTTCCTACAGCTAAAAGCAGGTGTTGTTTTATTTTGTTGTTTTTCTGAAGAATGAAGCAATGAAGACTTACAAATATATATATTTTAATTCCTACTACAATGCTGAATAAAATGTAACTGATGTACCTTATGAGAAAAGATGCAAACTGTCATGGTATTTAGTAAATTACTAGCATTCTGGAGCTCAGTCACGTTTGTAGTTAAATTAGTAAATCCACGTTTGTAGAAATCTCTGTGCTTATTTTCAAAGAGTCAAGAGGTAAATGCATTTATATTGTGTTAAGAAAGGCAATGGAAAATTAAACCCCTATCAGAAATAAGTGACATAAAGATAATGGTTAATACTGAGCACAAATTGTTAGCATGACTATGCGAAGGGCACACACACTTGTGGGCACATGGCACATGCTCGGTGTCAGCTGTTCTTGTAAGCGGAGTCGGTTGACTGCCATGCCCTGGCTACTTAATCCTCCCCATCTCAGTTTCCTTATCAGTAAAATGGGGGGTAACGATAGTACCTATTCCATAGGATTGCTATGAGGACCAAATAAATGCTTACGACAATGTCTAGCATGCAGTAAATTCTAGCCAAATATTAGTTTTCCTTTTTAACCGTTAGTACCTAATATAAATCACCTTGCCTGGATTATTACCAGTGGTATTTGTATCTTTTTTATTCTACTAATTAGATTGCAAAAATCTCGGACACTAAACACAGGGTCTCATTTTTCTGTTTTGCAGCCTCCTTTTCCTAGCTTTGTATAACGAGTGCGAAACCCACACTCCGTAAATGCCACAGTTTCAGTGCGTGTTTTAGTGAATTAATGTGTAAATTCAAGTGGTAGGGGTGACGGTTCAATTGGTCACTAACAGAAATAAAGAGGGAAAACAAAGAAGTCCTCAGCTCGTCCTGAGAAATCAAAGGGAGAAAGCTCGATATTTCTTAGCTTTCAGTGATGTTCTGTAACCGACACGACTCCTCAGCCATATGTCTTCTCAAACTCAAAGTGCTTGAACCCCGGTGCCTCTCAGGACTGACTGCCCTGTTCTCTGAACAGTGGGATTAAGGCAAAAACCCAAACAGCTCCAGCAGATGGTGGTGGTTGTTTGGCCCCTGGGCCGCATGTCATGCCATTTGTAAGACAACAGTGCCACCTGTTGGCTAAAAGAAGCAAGCCGGATTTAATTTTTGCTTCTTCATTGAACAAGTGTTCTTTTCTGCTCCTCCCAGACAAGGAACACTGTGTGAGCAAGGAAGAAAAATGAAAAACAACAGATCATGGACGAGCCTCTAGTTTAAAATCTGACCTTTTCCCTCCCACATCCTCCTAAGGATTACGTGCCTCTGCTCTCACTCACGCCTTTCGTGTTCATGCTCCTTTTATGGGGCCGCCAAAAGAAAAAAACTAGCACTCCCTGACACACCTGTCACTTGACTGAGAGGAGGCATCATTTTTTATAAACCAGATCGTTGTTTATGAGGCAATGAAGATGTTCCATTTGTGGGGGCTTCGGTCACAAATCTCTGAGATGTCAAGAAAGGAGAGTCAGGAGTTCGACACTCTGTGAGATGACAATGGAGCTTAGTCCCTGACCTGGAAAAATCAAAACAGTTTCTTTGCTGGGGACAGTTAGGCTCTTCAGAGTTTGGAAGTCTGTCACTATGCTGGTATGGCACACTGCCACCGTGCCCTCACTGAAGCATCGCCTACAATGACACACACGGCACTACTGCGTTTCCATTGCGAGTGAGCACATGATGAAGTTCACTTTTGTTTGGGCTTCGGGCAGTATGGAAAGTCTGGGATGGCTTGCCGCCATTGCCACATCTTTCGAAAACCCAAGTGGGCACAGCAGGTGGGAAACAGGTCATGTTATCAAAAAATAGACAGCGTCTAAAGGAAACGAGCATCTCTGTTTTCTATCTCCGGGTGAGATATTTTCCCTGGCACCTCTCTGCATCAGTTTCATGCCTACAAAGAACCAACCTAGTAGGGTCAAGAAAGAGATTGGTGTGTGTTTAGGACAGCAGATATCAGCTGTGTGCATGTACAAGAATAAACTATAATAAAAGGTAATGTGCAATGTCATCTGAGTGACTTGGGAGTTCGTTAGGTCATAAATATTCCAATTAAGATAAACAGGGAAGATCCACAAGAGAAAGTTTACATTAGAAAGGTGAAAGCAAGAAGAATCTGGGATTCAATCAGCATTAGAGAGCCAGGCTGTGGGAATCATTAGAATTACTCATTTCTTTTCCCAGCTCGTATTCTTCCTGGTATATGGTGTGACTACATTTTCCTGCCTCATTGGAATTAGGCATGGCTCTGTAACTCACACCTGTGACATGTGAGGGAAGACAGTGTTTGTTACTTGTGGGCTTTAAAAGCCAGTACAGAATTTTCCGTGCATCCTTTTCCTGCCTCAGTCATTGTGGATCCAAATATTGAGATGAAGTCCCTGTTCGGCTGGTCCCTGGAAAACCAAGAGCATCAGGGTCTGCCTGCAAATCCACATTGACTCTATATTTTCATGGTATTTAATCGTCAAGATTTTGAGGTTGGTTTGTTACTGCAGAATGACCTAGTCTACCTTGACAAATACATGGGGTTCCAACAGAATACATAAACTAGTTAGCTAATAAAAGTGAAAATAAGAAGAAAAGTCTTAAAGAACCTAAAATTGGAAAGCATTAGTTTGAGGGGAACTAAAGTACTACTGAGAAATGTTTCAAGTGTAATACAGAAAGTAAGTCAATATATTATATATTATGTAACCTGTATAATATATATCACCTCCTATAGATGGATAATTTGGAAACACATATCTAAACCATACGTGCTGGTTTAGATATACATTTCCAAATCTTAGCCTTCCTCCCACTGAATGACACGCTGTGTCCTTATTTCTTCATTCCCAAAAAAGCCACAGCAGCAACAAAAACAACATGGGGGGACTTCTACTGTTATCTCCTTTCTCCATCACAAACTTTCATTTTCATTCCCCAGACTGGAAATTACAGCATCGGCTGAATCCTCTGCTTCCACCTTTGTCCACAGTGAGTCTCTTTATACAGTAGCGGAGGCAGTTTTATTAGAACATGGGCAGACTAAGTCACTCCTTTGCACAATGCCCTCTAAGAGTTCACCATGCACCCAAGGAAAAGTCAGTCCTTGCTTGCCAGGTGGTGTGTGTTCTGGTTCTCTACCACCTCTGACTTCCTCTTCCTCCCTCTCTCTGCCTCTGTGCACACCTGCTCCTCACCTAGACCAAGCACGTTCGTAGCTGCTATTCCCTGGAGCCAAAATGTTCTTTTTTTAGGTGTCTACATGGCTCACCCCTTTCCTTCTAGACTGCTCAGGGAGGCCCCCGATCACTGTTCACATCAGAGTGACTCTCCCTACTATACTGGCCATGCTTCGTTTTTCTCGATAATATTTAAGACCATGTGATCTACTCAGTATTTGCGGTGTCTTTGTCAGTAACCTGGCTACCTGGTACAACATCATCTCCAGGAAGGCAGCACTTCCGTCTGCTTTGTTCCCTGTGGAATTGCATCACCCAGGAGAGTACCAGGCATGGAGCAGTTGCTCAATAATGATTATTTTCTTAGCCTTGAATGCCTCTGCTCTACAGTGTGGCTTCTACTTCCCGTTTGGAATGTGAATTTGACATTTGGTGTCTGTCATGTTGCCTGGGGTCGGGCTCAGGGTCAGAGCACACCAGCGTCACAGCACCAGGAAGAGATGGAAGAGGGCTTGCTGCCGAAGGTTCCAAACACAGACCAGGGCAAAATTCGCACTTGCCCACAAGAGAGACAAACGAGGGCATATTTTAAAAGTTTTTACATCAAGCTAACAACTGAAATGTGAGATTGCCTCCTCACACGGTCGTGGCGCAACCTTTCCTCTGCGAAATGATGATGGAGTGTTAGGACAGTTTCTTGTTTTGCTGTTTGTTTGCTTGCTTTTTCCTTTCCTTTGTCTTCACCTGCCAAGGTTTAAAAGCTGACAATCCTCAATAATTCTCCATTTTTAAATAGTCTAGAATTTGCTATTTTATAAAGTAGAAAACTGAAGCCAAGAGAGACGCTGCGACGCCCACAGGCAAGTTCAAGGGTTTGGTGTTAGCAGAACTGGACCTGAAGCTCCCGCTTCCTGCCCCCTAGCCAGGTCTGCTTTCTCCACACAAAACCCCTTCCCGAGACCCGTCCTTTGACTGGGAGTGTCCTTTATTCCCACTCACATCCCCCATATCTGCTCTTTAGATCATTAAGCACCTCGGGGCTCTAGCAGAAACTTAAGGCCCCTCTTTATGGTCTTTCTTTCCTTAGTCCTCCCTGGGGAAGAAAGGCTCAAGATGGAATACTTTCATTTCTTGCCATGCCCCTGGGGATGAAAACGACTGCCATGAGTCAGACTGAAAGAGCAAGTACTTTTTATTGGAAACCACACAGGGAGCAGAGACTTTATTTTCTCCTTTCAGAAATTTTACTAATTTACCTAAATACTCCTTTGTTGTTTTAAACGACGACGACAACAACGTAGAAGTGCACAGAATAACAGTTCTGACACCCTTCCCCAGAGAAAAGCACAGTTAATGATTTTGTATATATATCTTCCCAGCTCTTTGTCTGTATATATACATAAATAAGTAAGTAGTGTTCAAGGAAGAGCATATGAAAACCCTGTAGATTTGCGAAAGGAAAGAACACAAATAGAAAAAAGAGAGAGTGAGAACATACACCATCATGCTAACAGTGGTTATATCTGAGTGGTAGGAGTAAGAATGATAGATAAATTTTTTACTGACAAAAATGACGTTAAAAATATGACTAGATAGCAAGCCAAGGTCACAATGCAATATTTAGGGGTGTCCAAAATTTAAGAAGGTCAGTCCTTCTGGGGCAGAGAGAGTGTAAGTGCCAGAGCATGGGCGGAAGGGTGTGCGTGTGGAGCAGGAGACGCCAGGGTGGGCTGCTGTCTGGTTCTCCCCCACCCCACTCCTGGCTGTCTCGGATGTTGTTTTGTACATTTTTCAAGTACTGTGTGTGTGTGTGTGTGTTGCAAATATCCAGCTACACACGACTTTGCTGCAGGCCAGAAACTGTCCGCCACAGCCAGAGGGCCTGCACTGCCCGCTGCGGCTGGCGGCATGGAGTGCCCGCCATGGCAACTGCCGCTTTTGTTTTCTCTCTCTCACAAACAGCATTCGAGCAACAGATCACTCAAGTTTTTAAGAAAACCCTGTCCATCCCGGGTATGAGATGGACTCATGAGTTTCCTTCGGTCATGCGTCTTGCTGTCTCGGCATCTGGCCACCAGCAGGCAGAGAATATCGAGTCTGCCGTCTGCAGCCATCGAGGCCTGGTCCGCGCAGCTGGCGTGGAGACGACTATGCTCCCTTTACAGAGATCACGGCCCTGGGAGGAAGGTTCCGGTGTTCACGAGCCAAACGGTTGACTCTAGCTCCTTGCCACCACCCGGAATGTCCTGACTTCTATACGGAAGCCATTTGGGCCACCAGCACGGAGCATACACTGTGACCGCCAACAGTAAACTCAGAAAATCACTGAACTCCAGGATCAGAGGGACTTTAAAGGCATCATCATCTAATATCTTCTTCTAGTTAACTTACTGATGACTGTCACTTATGTAATACATTTATTGTTAGATAACTTTTTTCACACATTTGAGGATTTCAAATCTCCCTTCCTAAAACTCCTATCCATTGTTTACTCATTAACTAATATTTGAAAGTCGAGCTCCTCGTTACATGTCAGGTCCTGTGCTATCTTCTGAGGCTGCAAAGGTGGGTGAGGCACAGCTCCTGCTTTCAACAGCCTCACAGTTGGGTTGGAAGATAATTCTACAAATAATTAATAGGCTGTATGTGTAGGAAATGAAGCACATTTCTGTATAAAAGCAGGGTAGAGGAGCACCTACCCCAATCTGGGCTGGCCAGGTAAATGGAGGGAAGATTCGGGGACAGTGTGATATGTCACCTCCCTCTCTAGTTTGTTAACCATGCAACTATTTAAGCAGCTCTAATCAACCCAATTATGTCCTCTAGACCACATTTGTACATAATAATCTTTGCCGGAGACACGGTAACTGAATCCCCATCACGCTTCCCCAACTCACTCCCACCCCCACGCAGAAGCAATGAGGCTCGAGGAGCTGTGACCCTAACTCCAGTCATGAGACCACAGCTCTCGCCAGGACCCCTAAGCTCAGGCTATCAGTGCACTGCATTCCATCACTGACAATGACTATTTAAGGAGTGGAAACATTATAAAGAAAAAATCATGCTCAGTGCTTGGGAATGGCATGCTCTTTTCATTTTTCCTCTTCCTACAAGTTAAGAGGAGCAAGCCATGTGTTTTCTACTAGTAGACAACTGACATCCATGATGAAGCCAATACTGTCATCAGAACATAGTGACAGAAAGAACCGGGGCCCTTGATCACGTTATTGAACTGCTGGATCGACGAATTCTGATATGCACTTTTAGGTGTGCATGCCAACACTACATGTCCTTATTCTTAAAGTCAACTTGATTTGGATTTTCTGTTACTTGCATCTTAAGTGTTGAACTTGCCTAAAGCCTTATTAAAATGAAGAGATATGACATCTTTGGTTTTTTGGTTCTCCCCCCCCCCAAAACAACCAGTCTAATAGTATTAAGAAAGGAGAGAGAATTTCTTTGGTATTCCTCGTTTGGGGGAATTAATTACGGTTCTTTGTGTCTAAAGTCACATTTTTCCAGAGAACTGTTCTTGATTTGCTTAGAGTACGGTTAACAGTTGGAAGCGATCTGGCTCCACACGTACTGATTACACACATTCTCTGTCCCACGTAGGCCAGGCACTGACGTACATCCAAGCCGGTTCTCAGTAAGACATGGCTCCTTTCTTCAAGGAGCTTCAAATCCTTTGGAACTCAAACGTAATATAAGGAGCCTGAGCTTTGGCGTCATATACTCAGTTTCAAATCTTACCCTGCCTATTATATGTCTGGCACTATATATATGCTGTCTCATTTAATCTTCACATCAACCATTAAGGTCATTATTTATGAATGAGGAAATTAAGTTCAAAGAGGTAACTAACTTCCCTAAAGTGACTTGTCAGACATGATGGCGCTGGGAAATGGATACAGGACCGAGTCCAAAACCAGAGGTATAACCGCTGTTGAGGTGAGATCGGAATGCGCCCTCAGTCGCAAGCTCCCGACAGCCAGTTTATGTCCAGTGCAGTTTCTCTGTCTTCGCGATGTGCTCTGAAGTCAAAGGTGGCGCTTAGCTGGTTTTTTAGGAGAGGAAAATCCTCTCAAATCAGGCAAAATCTCCATCTGATGGCAATTAGTGCAAAAGGCAGGAGCAGTGAACAAGCGTTTTTGGTTATCCATCTATTCAATGAAGATTTATTACACCTAGTATGGGGCAGGCATTGTGCGAAATACAATGAAGAATTCAGAAATTCATGAGCTTCAGATTCTGCTCTGAAGGAGCTGTGGCCTTTTAAGTGACAATAGCTGTTGCATATCATGTGTCTACTAACTGTTAGGCCTTTGTTCATACATCGTCTGTAATCCTTAAATGCCATTGTGTGCAAGTGTTTTTGTTCCCATTCTATGGATGGGGAACCTGAGGCTTAGATTCAAGCAAAGTCAAGATTGGAAAGGAAGTCTGACCCCAAAGCTCGCATTCTGTTCATGGTGTCACTCAGCCACAATACGTCCGATTCCCAAACTTGATCGAGAGAAGTAGTGTCCAATAGGCGTCCTTTTTCATTCTCTGCTCCTCCCACCTCACTCCCATTCCCCTGGGCAAGAAGTGCCTGCCAACGTTCTATGTCTACTTAGGCACTCAGTGAATTGGCTTCACGTGTTTTTGGCTCTGTGACACACCTCTGTCTTCTTTTCCTGACGCTCGCCAAGTGACGGATCTCAAGGAATCGACACCCCGAGCATCATGTTTCGAGTTCTGGTAGCCACGACAGATGCTCTTGCCTCTAGCGAAGAACTGCATATGTGGCATAGATTCGGCGCATGCATTTTCAACACTCACTCTGTATGCTCGGCCCTTCCGCGCGTGCTGCTTTGTGACTTTCATTTTGCAAAAGAATGGATTTGAAACTATAGTCAATTGCTCAAGTCATCACATTTAGTGTCAGCCCAAGATTCAAATTCCAGTTCTCTTTGTCTTGCATAGTCGTAAGTCTATGCTCTAGTTCTCAGTGTATTTTCAAAGGTAGGTCCAAGTCTGGTGTATTTTCTGCTACACCAGATATAAATATATAAAAGTTTTGTATGGTGGGAACTACTTTTATCTGAAGCATTTGCCTGCTTTCTTCCTCTCGTTCCACTTCTGCGATGGCTTTTGGAATATTTTACATCTATGCAACCTCTGCTTTTTTCCTTGGTGTCTCATAATTACTGGTCCTGGCTCCAAGCTCTCTCCCATGACTATTCCCAGAGGCCATCTCTCACCATGTGACGGCCTCTCAGTTAAGTTTTCATGAGAAACGTCTCCTTTGTGGCATTTACTAAAGGAGGAAAAATAAAAAACTCCCAAACTTCTCTAAATAGAATAAAATAATGCTTTTCTCATAGTCTTAAAAAGGGTTTTCTTTTTCTTTTTCTTTTCTTTTTTTAACTTGCATGACTCGTCCCATTAGTAAGACTTAGTTTGCCGCATGAAAACTATTCGGGTAACTTTTCTTTGAACCTTTGGTGTGACTAAGACTGACTTACCTTCCTCGGCCCTGGGCGATCTCTTGAGAATACATTATTATTTTCAGAAAGAAGAGAATACGAAGTTAGACACGTGAGATTTATTTTTAAAATGAATGCTTCTGATAAAACTCAGTAGAGGTAAGGACGTTGTTTGGGTAAGGACACAATAGTTATGCCTGTCACCTGATGAAATGCTCAGCAACAAATAAGATTTTTGGGAGGCGGATTTCTGACGTAAACCCATGCTGCTTGAAGCCTTCGGTATGGTGACCCTCGAACTGAAAAAAGAGCGTGTAAGTAGGCAAAGAGCTGGGGCCACCCACTGCTACAATCAGAAGCTGTTAGGTGGTTTTGGAGTTCTATCAAGGGAAAGTTGGAATAAAGTAAGACTAAGAGTACCTCTGCTTGTGAAAAAAGACAAGTAAATGGAAAAGATGTCCTCACCTTTAGAGAGTATATCCACAACAACGCTTTCAACCAACACTTCTGTGCAAAGTAGTGAAACACCAGGAGCGAGGCAGCTGGAAGACCAGAGTTCAAATCCCACGTCAGCTACTTAACTGCAAGCGTCTTAACATCTCTGGGTTAATAACTGTTACTGCCTCATGGGATTGTGTGCTTTCAATGAGATCAGGCCCGTAAAGCACTCAGCATGGTGCCTGCAGGTGCTAAGTTCCACAAATATTCTAGTGTTGTTATTATTAATTATTACTACTTGATTTACTAGACGTAAATCTCCAGTGAAGTCTAAGTTGTGTAACAGGACATTCCCACATGGGTACCACATGGGTCATGACCTCAAGCTTAGAATCCTATAGAGCAGGAGTGGGTTTTTCTGAGGTCAAGGTGAGAGGACAGATGGGTCAGATGATATTGACCTAGGAAAGAGATTTAAACGGCTCACTGACACCAATCAATCATATATTTTCAATGCATGCATGCTGACGCAATTAGCCTCCAGTCCCTATGATAGGTCGCTAGATTTCCCACGTGAGGTACCGACACAGAGACTACATCAGCCAAAATCCCAGCATTCACTCCCTCGGCATCTATCTTTAGAAAGCATGTGACATAAATCCAATATTTTGAGAGGAAGAAAGTTTGGTGATAAGAAATTCAGGGGCTACTAGGTGATATTGGGATTGCTATGAACCGGACATTTGGCTAATTATCTAGATTCAGAAACCACGTCCTTGCAGCCCAGGGACCGTTAACATTTAGTCCCCGAGTAGAGTCTATTAAAGTCCTGTATTTGCCTAGCACTAAACTAGGCAAAGGATATATGGAATTGCCCTTCACAATCCAGCAGCTTGGCTGATATTTTAGAATATAAGAAGCACAGACAACCCTAAATTCATCTATGATCCCAGACCATCATTAGCTTAGTTAGTATCAGGTTTTAAAGACTTATGAACCAAAAATAATACTGTGTGAACTTGCTCTGAATTTTGAAAAGCAGAGCTTCTGGTCAAGCAAGCAGGGAATGAGTTTCACCAAGTCAAGCGAGCCAGTCAGCCACTGGGCCGAGCCACTGTTTGCCTGGCAGCTACCGCCACAGAGCTGGCAGGGGACAGGGAAGGACAGCCAGGAGGAAGGCTGTCTCCAGCTCCACTCTCTTTCGCCCTCAAGACACTGCTGTTTTGTTCACAATGTATTAATTAGTTTTGACACAATATTTTGGAAGAATGAGTGGCCCCAAAACTTAGTGGCTTAAAGGCATAATCGTGTCTTTCAAGGGCCCATGGGTTGGCTGAGCTAGGACTGGGGCTAGGCTCAACTGGGTAGACCTGCCTTAGGACGACCGGGCCCGGTCCCCACAGGCTTTACTCCACATGTCGCTCACCGCGCTGGGATAGAGAGCTTGGCCATGACGTGCACCGCACACCTCTCACGGACGGAGCAGAGGCAAAGGGAGCATGGGCAGTATGTGAGACCTCTTCCAACGCAGGCATGGAACCGGCTCTGGCCGCTCCTGCCCACTTGGTCAAAGCAAATCACATGGCCAAGCCCAAAGTCTAAGAAGCAGAGGCATGCTCGCCACCAAGCATGAGGCTGTGGCAAAGAAGTGGATCAGAGAGGGGTCATTGCTGTCTGCTGGCCCGAATCACCCGACCCTAAAAGTCCCCCACTTGAAGAGTTCGAAATTTCTCTATTAAAAGGATTTTTCCTCCTTCACTTTTTGTATCGTCGGCTAAGGTTCTAAACCCTTTCTCTTTTCCCTTAGCCAGATTCCAGAATTCCTCTTTTGTCCAATCTCTGCCTCAAATCAGAAAAGTTCTCCTCACCCTTTTGCCTCTGCCCTCTCTATGGGACACTTTTGGGGCCATGTATATTTTTTTAATCTTTGAGAATCAATCTATAAAGTGTTTTCTTGAACAAATGGTGCTGACATTTGTGGCACCATCTAATTTCACTCCCCATAAATAATAAAGGATCTAGGCACACACACAAAAACACGCATGAGAATATCCGAAATGAGGGAAAGGTAATTATTAGGTAGGGTTAATCTGAACATCTTCACAGAGAAATTTGAATATTGAGGATAAATTTGAAGAAAATTATTAAGTTTTTAAAGGCTTAATTACTCCAAAATTAAAAAACAAAAAACAAAACAAACAAACAAACAAAACCTAGTCCAGAAGTCCAGTTGCAACATTCCACTCACAATGCATACAATAAGGCAACAGGTGTGTGGACTGATTAGTATTTCGCTGTTTTCCTTGTTATTCACCACAGCCCTTTGCCCTGCCATCTTGGGAGTGCAGAGCGTTAGTGTAAAGGCAGGTGAGTGGGCACAGGCATAGCTCACAACTAACCCCACACCGCAACTGGACACAGCTCAAAGTGCACGCGACTTCTGTGGGTCGGAAGTAGTGTGGCTCAGGTGTGTTTTCTGCCTCTCTCCCCCCATGTGCGCACACGTGTGTGTGCATATAGACAAAATTTATGCTGTGCTTATTGATCATTAATGACCATCGGTGATCAATAAATCGTACTATAGCATTGATTGCTACTACCATCATCAGGAGCTATTAGCCCATCAAAAAGCACACATGTGTGTTTGAGTTACTAAGGTGGCATACCGTGCAGTTGCTTTACTCTTATTTCTAAACCAAGTTGAAGGGAATAAGGGAGAAGCCACTTCCTGGGTCATGTACCCCTAGTCAGTGTTCTATGCCACCTGACTACCACTCACCATAGCATTTACCGTCCTGTGTGTAATTGTTTACTTGTCTCTCTCGACCATTCCATCGTGAACTCTACGGGGCAAGTTAGCAGCTGTATTTGTTCATCATTTCACCTCTTGGCACAGTGTCTGCCATGTGTTAGATGCTCAATAAATAAACCAGTACTCACGGAGAGAAATAAACAGCACTGCAACACGTTGCATAAGACAACACAAGTGAAGCATTTTGTAGCTTGTCAGTGTTAAGCAACTACCTTTAATCATTAAGATCTCCATTAAAATGATCTAATGAGAAAAAATACAACAGGCCAACCACCGATGGCAAACGCGCCAGCCCAGGCCATCTGCCGACTGTGCACGTTTTCTGACTTGGGGGGTTTACGTGCGGATCCCCGCCTGAGTGTGGACGGTGTGTGGCTGGCAACGCAGGCTGCAGGGCATCCGGACATGCCTCATGGTGGGGGGCGGGCCAAACCCACTGCCTACGCACACGCAGATGGCCACGCTGGCTGACGACCTTGGACTTAACACTGAAATGGTTTCGCTGTGAAAGCTCCTCAAGGTTGTGAAATCTAACTGAAATTTAAGTGCGAAATAAAAGTCTTACTAGAAGGAAAATGCATTTTTTCTCTGCATTAAAAAATATATATATGAGACGGCCGCCCCTTCACCCCCCAACCGACAGGACCGTAATGATCCGATTTCTCTTGCACCAGTCAGCACCCTGTGAGATCCAGACGTGGCACATGGAAATTTCAGCCTTAAGTCAAATATTATTTCAAAGTTAATGACAAAATCTATTTTTGCAGTGGTCTTGTTTAAAATATTTCCCCTTAATACTCTTGAAATGCTGTAATTGAAAGCAGTTATTTGAGATGCCAGTGCATACTTCTTTAATTATGTCTGTACATCTGTTTCCAATGAAAGGGCAGTATCTGTTTGCAGTTACCAATCTTATGAAAAACAGGCTTGTCCCGAAATAGATTGGAACGAAAACCAGAAAGCATTTCTTTCAGAGGCATCCTTTCAAGCCAATTAACTTTAATCATTATAGAAATGTTTATTTCCCATCTTAGTCTCTCTTCACATGTAAATTCCTTCAGGGGAAAAGATCTCTTTTTGTGACTGTTTGAATAGTTCCAATTTGGATTAATCAGAACCTGCTGGCCTGTTTGTGTTCCAATTGTGAATGCTGGCAGCTTTCTGGATGGAGGAGGCACATGGTCCCCGGGAGGGCAGATCTAGAAACTCAGCACATACACACCTACCAGTCGGAGCAAGTTGGCTTAACCTCCAGGGTCCCATGCCCGCTCCCGTGCTGCCTTCTAGGGTGAGGACTGGTGGGAGGAGACCGGGGACCCTAAGCGCATCACTACAAAACCCCTCTCCTCCAAGCGGCCAGACATTGTCTTGGACCACGTGCTCACATGTCACTCTTAGAAAAGCTGTAAGAAGGCTTGGTGGCCTAGCAAAATGCAGCGTCTGTGCTGGTGGCTTATGAGTGACATCACACTACCTAGGGGAGAGCTGTTTCTGTTCTTCAGTGAAATTTTCTATTACACAGGTCAAAAAAAAAAAAAAAAAGCTTGCGGCAAAATTTTACCTATTATTAAGTAGCCTCATTCCTCCAAAATGTACCTTTTTCAAGGACAGAGAAAGTTCTGGGTGATTTGTACAGTGACATATGCCAAGTTCCTGGAAGAGTGTGTGGCGCAAATAGACCCTCAGTGAATATTCATAGACTTTACTCACTCTTTTAGACCATAAAACATACAAAGTCTCTGCTCTTATGGTATCTTCGAGATGAGAACAAAATGATCAAAAGACAAGACATGCTAACCATAAGCATCTTGGGGACAGAAAAACAAGTTTATTTCTGTGCCTAGATGGTATCTTACACACAGCATCTGGGGCAGAGTTGGTGTTTCATAAATATTTGATGAATTTAGCTCAGCAAGCACACATGTCTTGGCCAGAACCTAAGAAAGCTACCATTTACTGAGCCTTTAATAAGTTCCATTTGCCGTGATCGACGTTTTTCACACGCAAGCTCCTCTAATCCTCAAAACAAACAAACAAACAAACAAACAGACAGACATCCTGTGAAGTGGATATTGGACACCTCCAATGTTTAAATGAGGAGCTGGAACGTGCAGATGGAAAAATAACGCACTGGGAAGAATCAGGTAGTAAAGGCCAGTGGGGGTGCGGGGTTCAGGTCCATCTTAGCTGGAAATCGGTATTCACGTGCCCTGTCTCCCGTCTCTTGCACGCTGCTCCTTCAGGAAGCCTTGCCTCTAATACACTGAAGCTCGGGGTTTCATGGTCATGTATGTTAAAAATCTGAAGCCACATGATTGTCATTCGGGAAATAACAGCTTTATTTCCACGTCTCCCTTGAAGTTCCTGGGGTTTTACACTGACTGGGCTCCTAAGAATGACAGACACCACCATCCACGGTAGCTTCCGGAAGGTGAAGCATCTGTGGCTTTGGGACCATCCAAGCAGATAGTCTCCTCGCATTCCTAAAATCATGAGGGTAAGTGATATATTTGTTCCTTTTGGAGCTGAAATGTGATCCTGTCCAGTTGGGTGGACTTGTAGGCTTGAATTCAAGGAAACGACCCATCACTCCCATGCTCTCTTCTCTGACGTTTTACGTGGAAGTGTAACAAAATCCCTTAAAACTTCATAATTTTGTCCCATCCCCAACTTTCCAGAAATCAGTCAGGAATTCCTGTGGGAACGTCAAGCGAGAGGTGGCCCTGGTGACACAGTGATGGGACACGGGGAGGGAAGCGATGGAAAGTTGGGAAAGAGGACCGAGACACACTGATTACCCAGTGGCCGAGCATCTTAACACACATGCACTAATGAGTGGCTTCTGAAATTATGTGGTCCAGGGGGAAGCTGATCTCCACGTCCTGGAGCCTGGCACTCAGGGCGCATGACTCATACACTGGGTCTAGAGCAAACAAATGAGTTATGAACAAACTACAAGCACTAATTCCGCATTAGGGTGGCTATGATCTGTGTGTCAACTGTTCATTTATCACTTCATAATATCAATCACACTTCTCAGTCTGGTCCCGAAATAGACCAGGGCAGTCTTCACGCACACTGTACTAAGTGCTACCCTAGTAGCAAGTGAGATGGATCTCCACCCAGGGAACGTTCCTAAATTCTCAAGTACACACATATGTGAACAGATAAAGAGCTTTCTCAAAGAAAACAGGAATTTCAGGGTGGGTAAAAGTCAGTGTGTTAAGTAAAAAATGCCAGTTAACAGTAATAACAGCAAAAAATAATAATAGCATTTATTTTAGTTTCTACTATGGGCCAGACACAGTGCTAGGAGCTTCACAGTGACTTTATAAGGGCCCTTTGAAATGAATGTTCTTATCCCTATGTTACGGATGAGAAAATTGAAGCTGGGAAAGAGAAGCATGTTTATGTTCCAGAGCTAGTAAATGAGGGAAGCAGAATTCAAACCCAGCTCTTTCTGAACCCCAAACCTCTGCTCTTTCTATCTTAATGCTGTGTGTCTTAAGGAGCATATTAGTAGAAAATGTGGTACAGAGAATTCTGTTCTTTCAAGGAAGCACATTAAGAAAACAGAGAAGTTAAAAACTTTAAATAAAGGATCTTGGGAATATTCCTGAATATTCCTACATCATGAATAAATCTAGAAATTAGATTTACATTCTATATTCTGCTACTTCACTAATTAACTTTTATAACTTGAGGAAGTCACTTTACCTCTCTGGGCTTTAGCTATGTCATCTGTTCTAATAAATTAAGAAGATTGATTTAATGCTGTTCAGGGTTGCAGTGGGAGGATCTGGTGTCCAAACCCTACCCTACGCTTACACCTCAGGGTCCTATGTTGAAGGAGATACTTAAGTAAAGATATATAGCCAAGTGGGAAATGACATGCCAGCCTCTGAGGTATAGGGCTCCTTGGGTAGGGCACATTAGAGCATGTTGGGCCTGAGGCTGGACTGGACCTTCCTTTCCCTGCTCCATCTAGCATGATTGTCTCTGAATGGCACCTGCCAAATGTACTTACATATCTAGCCTCCTGGACAAGAACAATCTACCTGCCTCAGCCACCCAAGTGCAAAGAAACACAGGGTCAAAAGTATAGGTGAACTTGTCCATCTGCACAGAGCAAGACGGAATCAGGGGGTGGAGAAACAAACGGGGGCGAAGAGTCATTTCTCTCCTCCTCCACTAAATGACTTCTAGGTCATTCCTGGTGTTAAGACTTCATAATGAAACCCTGCCCATAAACAACCAGGGCTAACATTTAATGACTATTGTTCAAACAGAGATGTGTAGTGAATTGTGAGTTACCTATAAAGAAATGACAATGAGATTAAAAGCAGACTTTGAATCAGAATAGATAGCAGAAGCAATGACATCATGTATTCCAAATGCTAAGGGAGAACCATCATCAACCTAGAATTTTTTACACAGCTAAACTACTATGTAAGAGGAAGGGAAAAATACACAATAACCACAAATGTGTATGTTCCTAAAAACAGTTTCTAATACGTAAGGAAAAACCTGTAATAAGTATGTCCTTCATCAAAGCAGATCAAAAATTGGCAAGGATACAGATTTGAACCAAACATTACAAAGCTCTATCTACTGTGCATATTTCTTTCTTTATACCTATAGAGATCATCCTTCTCCTTTTATTTAGCAAATGTACTTTGTTTTCAAGAATATAAAATGTATTTAATCACACAGCAGCAAAAATTAAATAAAAAAGCAATAACAAAAATATGCCATGGATATGACATTTTTAAAAGTTTGAAAAAACTCATGGCTAATAGGAGAAATCATAAGGAAAATAGAACTATATTTACAACTAAATAATGATAAAAATACTAAATTTTGTAATTTGTTGGAATACAGCTACTGTGATACTTATGGGAAAGCAAGTAAAAGAAAAATTAACCCTAGAAAAAGAATAGAAATTAATAAAATTTTAATAAGACAAGACAATAGAGAATATTAGATAGGATAGATAAAATTAATTTTATAAGAATGAGATAAGAATCTCAATGCTACTTTAAATAAAATATTAAACATTTAATTTTACTTTAAGAAGAAACAGAAATACATTGTTAAATGAGAAAATAAAATTCTTTGTTTCAGAGTTGCATTTTTTAGATCTCTCTAACTTTAAAAGAAATATATGAAGAAAATTATTGGTGTCATTGTCATTTAAAGAGAACACATTTCCAATGAAGCAACTGGCATTGCTATACTTCCTTTAGTCCTCTCACCTTCCTATTTTTGTTCCTTATGTTATTTTTACTTGTTTTAGGGTTACAACACTTATATTTTACAACCATAATTCCTGCGATTGTTAAATTTTGTTTTATTTTTAAATGGATTCAATACCCACCAGTGTTTGTTTTTGTTCTGTTTTAGCACAATTTTCCAATCTGATGGTTCCTAATTTCTTTTGCAATCACTTAATTGGCTATTTTTTTATTATTGCTTTGGTAGAGAAATATTGATTGAGTCCTTTACTTTTTTATTTATTTATTTTTTCATATGTGCTACCTGCCTTTTTCCCTATTTTTTTCTGAATGGTAATTTGGCTACATTAAATATTCTAGGGTTGACATTTGTTACTGCAGGACTTTGTAGATATTGCTTTATTACCTTCTGGAATGTTCCCCTCCTTTGGTGACTCATTTTTATCGTCTAAATATCTACAGCAATTCCTTTAAAAAAATGTCTTTTTAGTCCAGCAATTTAACCAGGATACTAGATAGCACTAATTGTGTAACATTAGTTCTCATGTATGCAAAGTGCTCTCTCAAGCTGTAAATTCAATTACACCCTGTGAAGATGGGAGAGAGAAGCAGAGTTTCAGGTTTTCCTTCCCATGACACCTAAATATGAATGAAAATTATTTTTAAAGGTGAAAACTCTGCCTAACACATAGGTCGTGCGTGTGTTTAATGAAGATGAATTGCTACATTGTTGAGATGGTTTAACTGTGGTAAAAACTTTTAATGTCCCTCCCAAGCCTACGTACTTAAAAATGAATTTAGGCAAAGCACTGTATTATCAGAATTTTATAGTTGCATGCACGTATGTCTATATATAAAATCATCTGTTTCTAAAGGGCAATTCTTTAATCCAAAACAATGTCTTTTAATCCAATTGAATCAGTTCCTATCGATTCAGTTCAGGCTACATCGGTTCAGGTTAATCTACATGAATACTCCTATCGCTCCAACCTTGGCCCTCTGTCATATGAGTATGAGACAGTAAAAATCCAGCTCCAGGTAACGGCTCTTTGTTGCCAGTGTTTGCTCCCACTTCCCCCACTTGTTCACATGACAGGATTTTTTCCTAGCACTCTCTCCTGAACCTCTGATCTTTTGGCTTTGTGGCCCACCTCCTACTATGTACTTCAGATATCTCTCTGTTTGGACAACTTATTTGGACCAGTTTCTATGCCCTGCCAATTTTAGTTGATTTTACAAATCTGTTGACTTCTTACAATCTATTCAATTTTGATGACTCTAAAACTCAAAATAAAAGACACTTCAGCTAAATACTAGTTCTAAAACAAATTCATGAGATGATGAGACTATACCTGACCTCCCTACCAGTGTATATGATGCACTAAGTTGCAGTGACACACAAAATAGCAGAAAAAGACCATGTACACTGTGGACTAAAACAACAGTGAGACCTCAACTTATTTACTGCTGTGCTTCTTTATCCTTGATTATTTAGGCCCATAGCTTCCCCTAACTGGATAGAGCCTGATAGGCTAGCCCAATCTAGAATTCCTTTTATGTGTGCCAATGTAATTCCTGAAGAATGCATTGTGAAAGGCAAGCATATAACTGAGCATCAGTCCCAAGTTCTCAAAATAAATTACTTTCCAAATAGTTCAAAGAGATAAAGGAGGCAGACAGACTCTATGTGGCTGGTAAAGAGTTGGCATCAAGGCAGATGATGGATTTAAACTGCACTTTGCTGTATTTTTATGCTTTGAGTGACAGCATAAGTGTCTTCCTATTATTCTTGGCAAGGCAAGCAACTCAAATTTCCCCTTTGGTGTTCTTCGTTTTTTTTTAAAATTGTGGTAATGCAGAATTCTCCAAAACTGAGAAAAAGCATTAAGTCACCTTCTCTATAGTGCTGGCCAAGGAATTATTCTCTATGATGTGTATTCTAAGACTTCTATGAATGAAGTTAATCTTGAATTATGGTAATGTTCTCACTGCTCTCCCTGGGACATAGCTCTCACATCTAGTGATTATTAGGTATTTCTTTCTATTCTGGCTTTCCTTTCTTAATTTACAAAATCTCCACTCCTATTTCTCTACGCTGTATCAGTCTACATCATGTTATAATCCTGATGTGGGGTTATGACCTTCATATTTCCCTCGGTTACAGTACTCAGAGTGGGGACAGGTATGTATAAGGATGTGGGATGTTACAGAATCTGAGTGAAGACTTCCCAACCCCCAAGATGCGACATCTGTTTAATCATTAGATGGCATCTTGAAAGGAAAATAAAACATCAAAAGGCAGCACAGTAGATGTGTATATTAGGATAGTTCCAACTCTTCATTATGGTGGGGAGAGTAGGTCACCATCTAATTAGCTCAGCATTTATTGGATTCTCAGGCTGTTCTGGAAGGTCTTCCCATGCATTCTGTCAAACTTTGCATGTTTTGCACCCCTGTGTGAGCTCTAGTAATTATTTAGCTCACAGCTTCTTCATAATTGCTCTGCCCCCATAGTTGTTCATTGCCCAACCTTGTAGAATCTTGCCCTGAGCATGTGCAGCTTATGAGTTGACCAAAATTTCAATACAGATTTCTGGCGCTGACAAAGAAAGATATTCACTCCGCCACTCCTATTCAACATTTTACTGAAGATCCCAGCCAATTGAATAAGGCAAGGAAAATAAATGAAAGATATACACATTAGAAAGGCAGATATAAAACAGTCATGTTCACAGATTTAAAGATTAAATACTGGTATGGTGTCAAGCCTCTTGAAATGAATTTATGAATTCAAAGCAATATCAACCAAAATCACTAGGCTTCTTAAACAAAATGGGCAAGCTATTTATAAAATCATTTCGGAACCTCGAATTGGCAGCTTTCACTCGGACAGCCAGTGGACTTAGACAGTTCAATGTGTAAGACCAGTGTTGTTCAATTGCTTCTCATTTCCTTCCATAAAATGCTGAAAAGACCTATCAATCCCTGTGATTTAATTACCTTTGCACTTTTCACTGTCACCTATAATATTTCAATCAAAATCAAGTGACACTTCAGTGAAGGAACCTACTGAAAGGCAACCTAATGAATGGGAGAAGCTATTCATCAGTGATACATTTGATATGGGGTTAACATCCAAAATATATAAGGAACTCACATAACTTAATAGCAAAAAAAACCCAAACAATCCAATTTAAAAATGGGCAGAGGACCTGAGTAGACATTTCCCTAAAGAAGACATACAAATGGCCAACAGATATATGAAAAGATGCTCAACATCACTAATTATCACAGAAATGCAGATTAAAACCACAATAAGATCTCACCTCACACCTGTCAGAATGGCCATCATCAATAAATCGAGTGTTGGTAAGGATGTGGAGAGAAGAGAACGCTCAGGGGCTCTTGGTGAGATTGTACGACTGGAGTGGCCACTATGGAAAACAGCATGGAGCTTCCTCAAAAAACCTAAAAATAGAACTATCACATAACTCAGCAATTCCACTTCTGGATATTTATACAAAAATGTCCAGTGAATGCCTATGTTCATTGCAGCATTGTTTACAATGACCAAGATATGAAGCAACCCAAATGTCCATCAATAGATGAACAGATAAAGAAGAAGGGATATATATATCCCTGGAATATTACTCAGCCATAAAAAGAGTGAAGTCTTGTCATTTGTAACACATGGGTTGATCTAGAGGGTGTTAGGCTAAGTGAAATAAGTCAGGGAGAGAAAGACAAATACTTTATGATTTCATTTATATGTAGAATCTAAAAACAAAACAAAATAAATGAACAAATAAAGAAAAAAGAAAAGCAGAAACAAACTCACAGAGAAAAAATTGATGGTTGCCAGAGTGGAGGGGTTTGGGAGATGAGTAAAAAAAAGTTAAAGGCATTAAGAAGTGCAAGTTGCCAGTAATAAAAACAGTCATTGAAATGTAAAGTACAGTGCAGGGAATATAGTCAATAATCTTGTGATAACTTATTATCTATTATCACCAAATGTGAACACAGCAAAAGATAACTGGGCTTAGGTCTGCAAAGGTCGGAATATGTGGAGATAATTATGAACTTTCTTCTGTGGAGACCAAGAACCAAAGATAGGGCAGTTTTTGTAAAATTACAGAACTTTGGAACTGAAATTATCTACTTTACCCCTTTCTTTTACTGAGAAAACTGGGTCAAGTAATTTGCTAAGAATCACACAGCAATTGAACAGTCTCTAGAATACAGACCTCAGGATTTCAGTAATACGATTTATGTGTTTCTTATATCTCGGCATTGTATCTGTGGGGAAAGTCCATTCGCCCATCGAACGAATTCAGACCAGAGCTGTAAGGTATCTTGAGATTTCCCTGAAAATGAGGAAATGAAGCAAGGACTCGGTGCAGCGGGGCTGAGGAAGGCTGAGCGGACATCTAGAGCATCACTCACTCCTTGCTTAGCCGGAAACTCAATCATTCCCCAACATTCATCTCTTTGTTCTGCAGGGTCACGTTTCCAAAAGATTTTATAGGTGAAACCTTAGGTGGTGGTGCCTGTAAACTTTCAGATCTTTGGTTTCCTTCCTTATTTGAAACCTCATGGCTAACTATCCTCTAAATAGTCACTCCAAGAACTCAATGACAGTGGCATGGGTCTGTTTGGAGCCATTTGAAAATATCATTTATTTGCTTTTAAGTAAAGAAAACATTTTATTTGAGAGCGCCCTAACTGTTCACAGGGAACATCCAAAGTAAGCATTTTCTTTCCCAAAAACAGTTTCCAAAAAGGGTTTATGGGCACTGCCAAGAACAAAGCTTTAACCTGTGAGGCACTTGAGAGCTGAAGTGGTTTCAAAGGCATATTAAATGTATCTTTTAATAGGTCAGTTGTTCTTGGGAAACTTTGTGGCTGATGAAAAAAAAATGTCCACACGGAAATTAAGGATTAAAGCATTATTCAAAACATTTTCTTAAAAATGTACTGTTAATCAAAAGGGGCCTTTACAAAAGTGAATCAACCCTTTTATGTGTCCTCAGCACGTAAATCGTTGACTGGAAAGAAAACTAGGAAGCGGTTACTCCTCAGAGAGAAGCACATAAAGCAAGCAGTAATTTCCACAGAGTAGTTTAGTGTCTTAAAAACATTTCTCAATAACAAACATGCCTGCAGAAGACCCGTTGTTCTAGTAGTTACTGAACTACTTGTAGACCCCTGTCATCGTGCCTTTCCACAGGCCTTTTCACATTCTGGTGGCTCTTCTTTGCTACCACGCTGAAATCTGATAAGCAGTGATGTTTTAAAGGTTGGTTGCAGTGTGGAATCTGAACCCATATCAGCAAACTTTTCAGACTCCATGGCGTTGACATCCACTTGTCGGTCTTGCCCAGAGAGGAGCTCTTTCATCGTGCCTGATTTTGTGACATCATACATTGGTAATTTGGAATATGTCAGTTTACTGACTTGAGTGGGTCTTCCAAATGTTGACACAAAGCACATTTATTACTATCACCACCGATTTCATTGAGAAAAGTCTTTTAAGTATTGGGAAGCTGTCTAAGTCATGGTGGTGGATAAAACTTCCAAGATTCTAATTTTCTCTTTAAAACTGATTTTATCATTAGCAACAGAGAAGTGACAAACTTACTTCATTCATTTTTGAGAAAATGTCCACCAGTAACCCAAGTCTGAATAACCATAGTGTGTCATTCCCTCATGCAAGTAAAAAAAAAATTATATGTTTCATGAATAAAGTGCTGAGTTTCTAACTAATGGGAATGCACAACTAAATGAATGGGTAAAGAGGATGTTATATCTATCTATATGTAATATCACACCACATATATTACATGCAATGGAATATTATGCAGCAATAAAAATGAAAGAAATCTTGCTTTTGCAAAAACATGGACGGACCTAGAGACTATTAAGTTCAGTGAAATCAGTCAGACAGAGAAAGACAAATACCATGCGTCATTCCTCTGTGTGTGTTTCTCTGGGATAGGCAACAGTCAGACAAAACTCATTCTCCCAGTAAATGAAATCATGTTTTAAAGGCCCACTGGGAATTGTTCTTGAAAAATAATGTGATGAGTTAAGTATAAATGAATCAGAAGTGGAAGGATTGGGTTTCGCTGGAAATATACATGGGCTAAATAATGAAAGGGGAAAATTTTCCACGCAATGTCCTTAAGAAAGAATTGGAATGCGTTGCCAAGAAATGACAACCTGTTTTTCCACCACTCAGTTGAATTCCCTGCTTTTCCTTTTCAGGCACCTGACAAAAAGTATTTGATACTCAGATGCTTTCCTCCACCCTGAAGTATGACTTTATTAGTTCAGCTAAGCAAGGTCCAGGCTTTCGTCCCGTCACACTGACTGAAAGGGCATCTACGCTCCAGCAGGAACAGCTCACGAAGCAGTGGGAGGAAGGCAGCACTCAGGAGGCACTGGGGCTCCAGTGAGCTTTGATGACCTGCTTCTCACAGGGGCCCTGTGAGGTTACACTACCGCTCAGAATTAACAGGAAGAACTTTCCACCCACGATAAAATCTGCCCTTCTGGAGATCAACGTGTGGGTGACGAGGGGTGGAGTGGGGACACCAGATGTGCCCTTTGCCTGCTGGTTCACTTGTACCATTTCTCTTATTGAAAGTCTGACTCTTCCTTCCCCAAATATTATAAGAATGGAGAGAAGAACAGTTGCTCCCTGGGTTTCGGTAACTGTTATCAATTAGCTTCTGTGATGCAACAAATCACAACAACATTTAGTAGCTTAAAACACGGTCGCTTATTATTTCTCAATATCCTTGGGTTCTTTGGGTCTCAGCTGACTCTGCTGGGGCTTGATGGTCCAGGGTGGCCTCATGTCTCTGAGGTTGTGGGTTATATCTGCTGTCTTACCCTTCCATTCCTGAATGTTCCAAAATGTATATTTAGTATCCATTAATATTTTTGTATATATTTCTGTATATATTTTTGTCTCACATATTTTTTCTTTAATGTTTATACAACGAGATTCACGATACGTAGTTTCACACTCGGATTTTATTTAGTAAAAATTACGTTGTTCGAGTTTCTCCACCTTTGAAGATTCTCTAACATAGTTTTAATAGCTGCATAATATTATTTAATTTGGGGTATGCCTCACGAATGAAGTAAATATTTTTCTTTTGCTGATCCTTGCATTACTTCTGTGATTTACCATATAAGTAATTCTGTGCTGAATGTCTTTGTAAACAGAATTTTGAATGAACCTCTCTTTTCCAGGCCTCTTGCAGTGTGTTGCTCTGTCGCAGGACGTGAACTCTTTCAAAGCTCTGGCCAGTCCGGAATCAGGTGGCAGACAGGCCAGGCCTGAGCGCGCTCCCAGCGGCACTGAGGACAGAGAGGACAGCTCGCGTGTATGCTCCTGCAGCACATGTTTTGATAAGCACAAGAGGACAGAAGGGGCGCCGCCTCGGAGGACAGAGAAGTGCAGCACTCGATGTCAATGTCAAAGAAGAAATCTGCCCCGGGAGGCACAGGAAGGAGGAGAAGGGGACGAGAGTGCCCTCTTGTGTGCATCGCCTCCCCTATGCCACCTTGTGCCCTCCACTCCCTCCCAAACCTCACACAGTGTCACATATGCAAGGTGATAAAAATCACTTTGCAAGAATGAAGCGCTTCTAGTCTTGGCTTCGTTTATCAGCAAGAGCTTTCCTAAAATTAAAGCACATTTAGTTCTGTATTTTTATCCGGCTAGGATTTGGCTTGTCTGCAAATGATAAAACCTTAAAACAGTATGTTACAAATTTATCGATCGCCGTTTCTGAATAAAGCCTGGAGGGATCTGCGCAAGGCTGCCCAGTCAGCCCCGCCGTCACCGACCCTCGGACAGGCCTTCTGCCTCATTGTCCGCTCTGCCATGATCATGTTCTTGTTGCAGCCAATAATGAGAGAAAAGGGAAAACAGAGCAAGCCTCTCTCTCTCTATTTAAGGACGCTCCCAAGAATCTACACATGGATCACAATAAGGAATTCGGAGAAATGTCATCCTTTTTCCAAGCAGCTACGTAAATTGGGTGTTCGATTCTTATAGAAGAAGAAAACCCCACAGTATTTAATAAATTAAAGTATATGAAAGAAAAATTATAAATTACATTAAAGAAAATAAAGTATATAAAAATTTTGAGGGAGCGTAGGCAGCCAGAAGAAAATGTTTAGCTTCCATCTTGGGAAGTACAATCAAATGTTTCTAGTAGAGACTCCTGGATATCTCAAAGGCACTATTCAAAGAAAGAAACCTGACTGCCCACCTCATCTCTTCTTCTTTTCTACCTTCCCTAACCCATGTTAGAGAGTAATGGATGAGTTGAGTAAGAAAAAGGAAAGAAACATACTTTACCCCCTTCCGGAGGCTGCCGAATTGCCAACAGCCCTAGCTTGGGGGAGAAGAAATTGTGATTTTGAATGAAAGAGGTTGTGTTATTGCATGAAATTTAGTAACTTTTAATTACTTAATTGTGATAGTTCTACTTAAAGTGATAATGGGACTCTTTAGTTGCCACGAGGGCTCAGAAATGTTATAGTGTCTGAGGGATTGACCCAGGAGCAGATTTTCCCACTGAACAAAGTTAAAAGAGATAATGAGAAATGAAAGCAAAGATCACTGTGATTACATCCATGAGTACTGCTTATACCAAACAATGGGTACAATAACTACTTTGCAGGGTTCTTTGCTGAAGATTCTGTTTTCAAAAAGGAATGTGAGAAAGCGGTAGAGAGCAAGGCGTGAAGGTAAATTTTGGTGTCTTCCCCTTGAGCCACACAATTCATCCAACAAATATGTATTGAATTCACACTATTTTCCAGGTATGGTTTTCAGAATGGAGATATAGAAGGGAAAAGAAATCACAGCAAACAGTAGAAATGGATTGGAAAACAAAAATCTCATTCATTCTCCTCGTCTAAAGAGAATTTGGTTTATCTGACTCACTCCCACCTGGAGACAGCTGTTGAAATTTGAGACACAATTCCTGGGACTTTAGTGCTTGAGGCTTAGAATCTTAACCCCATTTTACTAACGGGACTATCCTGTAACATATGTCTTGAGTTTTGTGAGCTCGTTTAATTATTTTTCTGCTAAAAGATGATGCCAACCCAATGGGTCCACACACGGATATGACCGACAGGGTCTGAAACCACTTCCTGGAGAGGAGCCACTTTCCATCACATCACCTAGAACTGGAAATTTCTGTTTTCTCCATTAATATGGTGAATTTCACTGGCCTTTTCTGCTTTCCTAGTTATAACCTCTAATGGCTACAAGTTTTATCTCTAGTGACACCTAGCGGCTCCATGTTGTCATGAGAACACTGTGGCTTTGAAGCTTTCTGGGGCTGAGTACCAGGCCGAGAGGGGCTCCGCGAGGCTTTCTTTTTCATTTCTACCCTTGTCACTTTGTATCGTGGCAATTCAGAGTCTCCTGCTTCCTCCTTGTAGAACAGAACTGATATTTGTGCTCCCTCGTCACTGACGGGATGCCAGAAATCTCTGGAAAAGAGACACTATGCCCTTTCAAGTGGTTATAATCGTAAAGCAGCCCCCTTCCCCGCCTTTGAAAGCTATGGAGGTGTTACCAACCAACACTGTGGGGACTAGAAGAGAAACGATGTCAAAGGTTTCCTTTCTTTGGCTGGAGCAGAGACATAGGATGGAGATTTTTAGAGAGGAAGAAACCGATGGTTCACATTTTTCTGTCTGGTTTGAACTTGTGATTGTTTAAAAGCAAAATTAAAGCCAGAATTTGACATTCCAGATTTGAAAGCCATTTCGAGATCATGTTATAACAGACCCAATTGTGGTTCAGCAGTTATTTATCATATTCTTGTCTTTTGTTTTCTCTCCAGCCATAGATTATGAAAAATTGGATAGAGTTAAGTAGATTCCCAGAGAACAGAAGAATTCAATCCAATATGACCTCCTTCTCTCTCCTAGGTTTTAAGGAGAGAAAAGCACAAAAATAATATAGCACTCATGTATCTATATTTTCTTCAATAAAATAAAGAAAATATTATAGAAAAAGTTGGTCTTTTTTCCCCTTTGTTCCAATTCCATTCTTCTATCACTATGATGCATGTGATATTTATCCACTCAGGCCATGTTTTATAAAAAGAATTATATATATATATATATATATATATATATATATATATATACGCACTAATCAAAAATATCATTCAGTGTGTGTTTTAATTATATAAATATTATTGTACTATTGGTATCATTCGATAATTTGTATTATTGCTATTCATGTGAAGATATATAATCTTAGTCAATTATTTTAACTGCTGAGTTCCATTGTATGAAAAGATCACAATTTATTTGTCCATTCTCTTAATGTCAGAATTGTTTTCTAACATTTTTCTTATTAAAACAATGCTGTGCAAGTACTTTTGTAATGGTGGGGTAAGAACCTCTAAAAACTTATTTCTCCATAAAAGCAATTAGAACACAGGCAAAATTGTCAAGATCAGCTTTTTCAGAACTTGGAGAATTAATCAAAGACTTGTAATCATCCATGGAGTGTTTGTTTAAAAAAAAAACAAAACAAAAACATAAAAAGCTGAAAACCAACGGTAGCTGTCAAAATCAGCAGCCTAGCCACTAGTAGAGAGAGCAGAATAGATTTAGAGCTCCCCTCAAATCCTCCAGGAAACCGTCACTATTTGACTTGTTTATTATCTCCCTGAAAAAAGTGCCATTCACAGGACTTGTTTTTATTTTACCTGACTCGAACCTCTTCCAGTGCAATCAGCCCCATGCACGGAGCATCTGTCAAAACCAACCAGTGGCAACTGTTTAACACTGAAGCTGCCTGAGGTGGCGATACCAGTTGGGGCAAACAGGAAGCCAACCAAAAAACTTAAAAGGAAAAGTTGGGGAATGAGATGCCCATAGAAGGCTTTGAAAACTCTGACAAATTTCTGGACATCTAGAAGTCATGTCCATGTGCAGGGATCTGTACATGCCGAGAAAAGACCTGAGAAGGTTGGAATCTCTCACCTCTGGGCGAGCTTGAGATACTTTGCAATTATGAAGGAAAGGCCCAAGGCAGTGTTATACATTGCTGGATGAGTGGGAAGCATTCCACAACACACGCACAGATCCCCTTAGCAAAGGCTGGAAGGTTTTCTGGTTCAAAGCCTTTAAGGAAATCCCTGCCTTATCAATAGCTAACTGAACAAAGAATTCAGTGGCCACATGTGACAAAGAATACAGACGTTACAGAATCAGTCCCATAAAATCACTACGTTCACAAAAGAAAACCATCAACAACAATAACGAGCATAGCAATGAATTCTGAAGAGGGGGACAATATGATTCCAAAGCAGTCATATAATATTATTTTACGTAACTAGATTTTAATGACAATTATGACACATGCAAAGAAAAACTAGAGTATAGTCCATATACAAGAAGAAAAAGCAATCAATAGAAACTGTCCATGAGGAAACCAGATGTTCTTACAAGAAAAGACTTTTAGTAAACTATTATAAATATGGGAAAAGAAATTAAGGAAATCATGTCTCCAAAAAACTAAAGTACAAAAACAATGTCTCTCTTACCAAATAGAGAATATCAAAAAGATATAGGGATTCTAGAACACAACCAAACAGAAATCCTGGAATGAAAAGTACAACAGAAAAAAAAAAAAAAAAAACTCACTGGAAGGGCTCACAGAAGATTTAAGTAGCAGACGGACAAATCAACAAACTTGACAACAGGTCAGTTGATGTCATCCAATCTAAAGAACAGGAGTAAAAAAGAATGAGGAAAAATAAACACATCCTCAGGGATTCATGGGATATCATCAAGTATACCAAAATATGCCTAGTGAGCCATAGAAGGAGAGAGGAGAAAAAAGTAGAAAGACTATTTGTAAAAATAATGGCCAAAATCTTTTTGATCTAAAAAAAAAAATCTACAAAAATAAATTCAAAGTGGATTAAACACTTAAATTTAAGACCTGAAACCATAAAACTCCTAGAATAAAACACAGGTTGCAAACTCTTCAACACCTTTCTGGATATGTCTCTTGGGCAAAGGCAACAAAAGAAACAAATGAGACTCCATCAAACTAAAAAGCTCTACACAGTGAAGAAACCATCAACAAAATGAAAGACAACCTGTCACCTGGGAGAAGATAGTCACAAATGACACATCTAATAAGGGGTTAATACCCAAAATATATAAAGAACACATACCATTTAACAGCAGAGAAACAAACAAGTTTAAAAAGGGGCGGAGGACCTGAAAAGACATTTCTCCAAAGAGGACATACAGATGGCCAACAGACATATGAAAAGATGCTCAACGTCACCAATGAGACAAATGCAAATGAAAACCACAATGAGATATCATCTCACACCTGTCAGAATGGCTATCATCTATAAATTTTCACTTATTTTTAGTTATTACATTATTTTTACTTATTTGTTGTAAAATTGTACTTCACTGGTCTGCATTTCCATGACTCCAAGGAAGATTAAGCATCTTTTAATGTTTATTGACCATTTGGTTTCCCTCTTCGGTGAATTTTCTATTCATATCCCATGCCCACTTTCTATCTGGCTGTTGGTTTGCAGAACTTCCTTTCAGTGCTGATAAAATACAAACCAGAAGCCTCTCTCCTCAGTAGTAACAGGCGAGTATGAGCAGCCTCCTGGGCATGTCAGTGGCATGTCAGTACATTCTAGGCAAGAACCACACCCATTCTAGAATGGAATCTTTGAAATGTACAGTTGCCATGACAACTGACAACATCTCAAAGGATTCCTTTGGTTGACGGAGTATTTTACCTTTGACTAAGAGGTAAAACTACTTGAGATCCTCCTCATTACCTGGCACTAACGATTACAGAATAGCTATAGTCAAGTAAGTGGCTTTTCTCTTATTAACCCTGCAGTCCGTCAAAAGCCTGTCTTCTTTTTAGCCTTGACTACTTTTCTTTAGTTTTTTTTTTCTGTTCTGTTAAAAGAAAGAAATATGGATATATAGAATTTACCTCACCATGGCCCTCTTCTACAGTTCTTACCAAATTTGCCAATTGGAAGAGTTTAATTTTGTTAATTAATCTCCTAACTGCATGTCTATTTTCTTTTTCACCACTTTACTACATCTCTCCTGCCTAGCAGGCATCTTGAGCTCTCGTGTTAACTTCTGGTAGTCTAAACCACCCATAAGTCGATACGCACATGTGTTGGGTCTCACACCAAGCACTCAAGCTCTAAAACTGAACTCCCCACCTGAAAACATTTCATTTTCCTCAGTGAAGCTGGATTTCAAGGAGTCAGGGAAAAGAAAAATTCATCGGGGGTGAAATGTTCACGAGACTAAAGAGTTTAAACATCAACTGAAATGTTGGTCATGATTTATTTATTAAAATAAATCATACACATGTAAGAATACAGAATAGCAAAAACTGTATCATGGGGAAAATTCTAGATGTGTCCTAAAATGTCTTCATTTATGTATTTACTCCTGTGAGATTTTTAACTGAAATCTGCCAACAATCTAAATGACCTAGATGAAAGACGATGCTGAGCCTTGAGTAAGAGAGCAGTTCCTGCCAACAAGTTGATTCCAGCCAAGTGAATGAATACTGAATCTTATTTATTAAAATCCTAAACAGAGACTGACCTTCTGACTTACAGAAACAGTCAAATAATAAATGCTTTTCTGATCATTAAGTTTGTAGTAATCTGTCACGGCAACAGAAGATTAATACAACCTACATGCCATGTAACATAGTAGCATCAAAACTGATAAAGCAAAGCAAAAATATAGGAAAGTTACTGGTTTATGTACCAATACAAAAAAAAAAAACTATTGTAGCATTAGTGGTAGAAGACTTTAACTCACCTCTGTCATCATGAAATCAGGGAATCAAAAAAGGGAGATTTCAGGAAACAGAAGTAAGTATATGTGTGGGGGGGGCGGGGAGACCCATATATCAATCTCGATTCAGGGAAACAAAGAACGTATCTTTTTTCCTAATGCCCACAAAAAGGTATATTCATAAAGGATAACCGTATGTTAGGCTAGAAATTTCTGTATAAATCTCAAAATGTAGAAATAGAGGTATTCTTTGATCACAATGCAAAAGAAAATTAGAAAGTAATAATGAGCATATGAAACAAACACACAAAAATACCTTACTATTTTCCATCTAAACTGTCCTTTTTTAAAGAATATTGGGTCAAAGAGGAAATTAATACAGAAATAACACAATATTGATAACATTACACATTAGAACCTATAGTATACAGCCAAAACATGGCACAGAGAAAAATGCATAACCTTAAATACTCAGAATAATAAACCAGAAAAAAATGACAATAATTGAATCAAATATCCCAAATAAGAGGTGAAGAAAAAGAACAAAATAAATCCAAGGAAGGCTCAAAGAAAGAAGGCATACCCTAAAGACAAAGCTGAATTTGATAAGAAAAAATAATACGACTAACGAATAAATTCAAAATCTGGTACTTTCTCATGATGAAATGGACACTTTGTTTCTGTGACATTCTTTTTAAAAGCAGGATAACAATACCAGATAAATATACACTGAGAGCTACTCTAGAAAATCCCTGGCCAGCACTCTTCGAAAATAAGGAGAGATTGTAAAACAGCTCCAGATCAGAGGAAATTGAGGAGACGTGATGAGCACATGCAACGTGGGATTCTGGATTGGATCCCAGAACAGGAAAAGGACATCGGTGGAAAAACCAATGAAATCCAAATAAAGCCTAGAGTTAAGTTAATGCAATTGCACCAATAGTCATATCCTAGCCTTGACAACTGCACCATGGTTTTATAAGATGCTAACGCCAGGAAAAACTGCGGTGGGGTTTATGAGGACTCCATTCTCTCTGCAACTTTTCTGTAAATTGAAAATTATTCCCAAAAATTATTTTTAAAAAAGGGATTAGAGAGAAGACCTAGAAAATCTAAACAGAGGAATAAAAACAGAAGAAATAAAAATAATCATCAAAGAGCTGGTCAAGTGAACGAACGAACAAAAACATAGCAGGTCCTAAAGATTTTTAAAGGGAATTTTACTAAACATATCATCAATAATTGATGACTCCAATTCTAATTAAATCATTTTGATAACAGAGAAATTTAAAAGATGTTCATATTCTTTTTGAAGTAAATGATTCAAATTACTGAAGTAAACAATTCACAATTAATGTAGCCTTTTCCTTTCTGATCTGAATATATTTTATTTCTTTCCATTTTCTAATGATGGTGGATGTGCTGCCCAGAAACAGTAAATGACAGCAGCAGCAGCAGTGGCCACCTTGGTCTTGTTCTTTCATAAGAATGTTTCCACATCTAACTTTACTACATCTGGTCCTGGCTTTTGTGTTTCTACATCACATTAAGAAGTTAACCCATATCTATTCTATTATGAATAATTATTTAAAAAATAGATTCAAAATTATCAGATTTTTTTTTGCCTCAATAAAAATTATGTGATTTTTTTTGAGCAATGATGTTAAGAATTTTATTATAAGTTTCCTTTCATTGAACTATCCTTGTGTGTTTGGAGTAAATACCATTTGGTTATAGTTCATTACTCTTTTAGGGTGGTTCTGTATCCTGTTTGCTAATCTTTTTGTTAAGTGCTCTTCAGTAATATTCACAATGAATTTGTTTGAAGTTTTAGTGTGTGTGTGTGTGTGTGTGTGTGTGTGTGTGTGTGTGTGTGTGGCTTTGCCATCAAGGTCATATTAGCTTCAGATTTCAGTATACGTCCCATTCGGTGATAAGAGAGATTAAGTGTCTTCCCTTTTAACTAGTCTCCTCCTTCTCCCTGACTAGCTAAGAGTCTCCGCAACCTGCAGTCCAGTGTGCAATGATACCACATGGTAAGTCATATTCTTCAAGGACATTAATGTAACTGGGATGGGAGGGGGAGACCCAATTTGTTCATTCTCTCCATTACGAGGCTATCATAAGTAATGTTTAAATATATATGTGTGGGTGAAAGTAAAAAAAAAAAAATAGCTGTTTGGTTGAAAACTGCTTTTAGCTTTCCCACTGTCTCACCCTCACATGCCCTGGGAACTGAACTCCAGTGCAACCTGAAAAGCATGAAGGTTTTGACACATCCGGCTGTTGGCCCTCCCAGCCCCTGCCTGGCTGCTATGCAGCCTATCCCTTCCCACCAAACTGTGTCAGAAGCGACAGCCTGCGGGAAGACAACACCCATGCTGCGGGCAGACCAAAAACTATATATATATTCCCAGTTCACAGCCATAACCCCAGAGAAATAAAGATGGGGGGAACTGTGAGAGGGGAAACCCCTTTCCCGTTCCAATAATACTCCAAGTAGCTCTCGCTCATAGAGCATTAATAACGTGTTAGACGTGCTCCGAGTCGTTCAAATGGATAACTCATTTAATCCTCACAGCAGCCCTATAGGGTAAGGACTACTATTATTCTCACTTGGCAAAAGAGGAAACTGAGACAGGAGGTGACCTTCCCCAGGTCACACAGAACTACCAAGTGGCAGAGACAGGATACAAACTTCTAAAGTCTGGTTCCAGAGTCACCAATATATGCACCAAGCTCTACTATGCCAACCCTTAAACTGAGAATCTTGCCTGTCCTGGCAATGGAGGAAGACCTGTAAATAAATTCTGAGGTCGAAGATTTTAAAAGAACAGGATTCGATATTAATAATAATGGTGAAGCTGTTATAACAACCAAAAGAGATGAAAAATTCATGGAATCAGAATCGAGACGGGAGACGAGCACCTAGGAGGGGATCTAGGGTGAGAGGCTGGCAAAGAAAGGAGGGACAGAGCCCTGGAGCAGCAGTTACAGAAAAACACAGCACCATTTTCCAGCCTCCTCGACACTGCTGTGTCCGGAGGTCGCATCTCTGGCAGGATGCGCAGGAAACCAGCCACAGTCGCAGACCCTGGGCGGGAAGGAGCGTACGGGGCAGGACGGTGGGGAGACGTGGAGACTTTGTCCACTGCACACCATTTTTACTGTGCTGCGCATGTGCGTGCACGACTTTTTAAATGTTTAAGTAAATAGTGTAGAATGCTTTACGAGTTCGTTCAAAGAGACGCTTCTGTAGGCAACCTAAGTTTCATCGCTGGGTCGAGTTATGCACTAGCACCCAAATTTGCGATATGGGAACAAGTGAAAGCTGGAAGAACCACAGTAAAAAGAGGGCACAGTTCCAGTGGTTTCTGCAGTGGTGGCAAGTAAGGTAACCAGCTTTGGGAGGGGCGGGAGAATTTACTCAGGGAATAGACTCCAGCTCTCTCAAGGTCTGGTCTTGGCAGGCTGGGAGGAGCCCGAGATCCTCGGAACAGCAAAGCTAGCCTCAGTGAGACACCAGCACCGACAGGGGGCCCAAGAGCTAAGGGCACTGGGTGTCCAGGCCCCCTATCCAGGCGGCCCATATCTCTGCGTTTTTTGATATTTTGCTGTTGTCAGAGGAAGGAGATGGTCTAGAGGTGGAGGAAAGGGGGCAGACTCACGTCGCACCCTAGAGGACCAAGGTCAAGGCTCCCTTTGAGCTTTCCCAGAATCGTCTGGGAATTAACTACAAAAGAGTTCAGATTCCTTCGGAATACTGGTTATTATGATAATCCCTCTCCCCTGCCACCCTACTAAGGTGGCCTCGGAAACACACATTATATGTATGTGATTTGAAACATCTGAAATTTAAAGAGCTAGTCAAATTGGCATGACTCCAATTTTTCTGGCCCCAAATGACAACAGATATTGAAGAAAAATGTCAACGACGTAAGATATATGTATACATAGCAGATGGTCAGCTTAGAGAAGAAAGCCAAAAAATAAACACAGAAGCTTAAGGCCCACCTGACTGGTCCTGAAACCCAGGTTATGAAACATGTCACCAAGTAACATTCCCAGGATTATGACCATTTTATCATTTACTGTGGGTTTCAAATGCAGATCTATCAAGATTAGGAGTAATTGATTCATGAGATAAAAGGGAACTTAGCTACAGAGCAGAAGTTAAAGCCAGAGTGACAGTCACAGCCCCACCAGAAGGAGGCACTGGAGAATTTCTGGAAATACTGGTGAACATGTTACACATTCTGAACAATAATAAAAAGCCTAATTGGGGTAAGGAGGTGAAGTTTCTGGCTAACTCTTATAAATTCCCTGAATGACACCCCTGGAAGCTGGTCAGTCCTTAGTGCTCCTCAGCGTGGTTTTTTGCCTTAGATAAACATTGGCAGTGACATGGCCCAGGGAAAAGCACACCACGCCGTGGACGGGGTATGCTGTCAATCGGGGAACCGCCACAAGATGTGATGTCACAGTGACACGGGCAGAACCACCTGGTGACGGAGCTGCGGTGATGATTTGGCTAAGGGTGGGAGGCAGAGGCCCATGTCACCAAAGGGTGAGGAGATGACGATTCACCGCCGTGCCAGAGAACTCCAGGACTGAATGAAAATAGTTGCCCTAAAAAGTGCTTCTCACCGGCTGCACGTCAGAAGCACCTGGAGGGCATCTTGTTTATTAACGCTGATGTTTGGTCGTGAACACAGACCAATTACACTCAAATCTCTGGAGGTGTGCCCGGGATCAAACCCAGCATTTTCCAGCCCCTCAACATCCTGCCCATGTCGAGAGCCAGTGATTAGATTCTAAGTGCACTAATCTCTGAGGACGCGAGGCCCGGTCAGGACCTGCTCCGTGAGGAAAGCTCCCGCTGAGGCCACAGGCTCAGGGAAGCTGCTCATGGAGACAGAATGTGCAGTTAGTCACTGCCAGAGAACTGAACAAAAACGGTCATGAGGACAAACATGTCTTATTTCAAAACAGACAAATCACCATTATAGTTCCAGGTTACAGTGAGAGTGGCCTGTCACAAAGCAGATTTTATGTTCTATAAGTAATAATAACATGCCTTATACTAATAAGCAACACAGCAAAGGCTTATTCTCTCACAATAAGAATCATGTTTGGACACAAATATAAGCATCCGAGAGAGGAGAGCGAGCGCTCTGCGCTCAGTCTGAGCACTGCCCAGGGAGGGGACACCAGATGACACTCGACATGCTGTGTCCTGGGAAGGCCATGGCAGGGTGCTCATGCCTGGCGAGAAAACGCCGTCTTTGAGTTCGGACCCCCACTCAGGAAGCTTATCTGACTACCTTAGTCAGTTTGAGCTGGTTTAATGAAAACCCCAGACCAGGTGGCTTAAATGACGGAGAATCATTTCCCATACTCCTGGGCAGTCCAGGGCGGAGACAGGAGATGCAGCGTCTGTGAGAGCCCGCCCCCTCCCGCTTTGCAGAGTCTCCTCCTCGCATCTGCACATGGCAGAGGGAGACTGAAAGCCAGCCCTCTGGGGTCTCCTCTTATAAAGGCGCTAATCCCATCGAGGGGGTCCCACCCCCATGACCTCATGTACCCCGAACCACCTCCAAAGGCCCCGCCTCCTCACACCATCACATGAGGCATTAGGGTTTCGACATGAAAATTTTGAGGGCACACAACCACCCAGCCCATAACAGGGACCCAATGGACAGGCATCTGGCCCTCTCACACTGGGGGTAGCCACCACATCCCACACAGGCAGCGCAAAGGTGCCACATGCCCTGTGGAGTCAGAGGACCAGCACGGAGCAAACAGAGGAGGGCCTTTTAGGGTGACAAGTAATCAGGGCCGGGCACTGCCTACACATTAGAGGACATAAGTCCCCTCAGACATAGCATCATCATGCGGCAGCACCTAAAAGAGGACTTCAAGCTATTTCAGAAGTAAAGACCAAGAACTTCCATAAACAGCACTAACGGCCGTGATACAAGAAAACGATTTTGCAACAGAGGCTTGCGTGAACAAAGTGGGTGCACGGGAGACAGGAGATGCCGTCCCATCAGGCTTTGTCCCTCCAATGGAGAACGGGGAGCTCTTCGTGGAATCTCGTGGATCCTCACGGACAAGTTTAAACCATTTTGTTCGACAGTTGTGCATTGACCTGCGCGTGGTTCTCCTTCTGTCGCCCATAGCGTAGACTTCCGTCGCCCTGCCAGTGTTTTTCTAGGTAGATGCCACACTGAGCAGATTGCTCCTAACGGTTACACGGTGAAGAGCATGCCTCACGAAACTGTGTCTGGAAATGCTAATTAGATAAGCATTCAGTTGCCTGTAAAAGGCCAGCTTTCAGTATCGTGGGTTTACTTAGTTTGGTCTCAAAACTTCTATGAACTCTTGGGCTTATGTTCCAGCCCAGTATGGGAGACCTACATATGACGTGATGAGTCCGTTATCACTGATTTTTCTCTTTTTCCTGGAACTTACAGGAGCCTGTGGCCACCAGCCTTTGGGATGCATACTCGAGCCTCGTAAGTAATCAAGCCATGATCCTGGCCATGAACTCCAGGTATAGTAAACTGCAATTCTCTCTTATTTCACTGATTGCACATCTTTAAAATGTAACAGAGGAAAATCACAACTGTGAAAAATAAAAAATTACTCTAAATTCCACCATCCTAACTCAGCAACTGTTACTTCTTTCTTTCTCATGTTCTTTCCCAATCTTTCTGTGTTCCACGGATAGGCAGATAATTATTGCAGAATCATAAGCAGATTGCGCACTCAATTTTCTGTAATACTTTTCATTTTGGCATTTTGTCTTAGGTTTTTATTCTTCCGTATAGTCATATTTCCATTTCAATGGTAGTATAATATTCCCACATTAAAAATTGTCTGCATTATATTTGCCAACATTATGATAATCATATTTGTATGCAAAAGACTGTATCTTCTCTACAATACGTCTTTGAAATATCTGAGAGTGAGGCTACCAACTTAGATGATGGGCAAATGTGTAAGGGGCCTGCTCCTGCGAATTCTGATTGGAAGACAGTGTGGGTCCACCAGGACCATCGCTGAGGCCTCGCTTCTGCAGGCTGCCCCACCGATAACCCAGCATGGCGGGACGAGCAGCTCCAGTGGACGACTGGGCTTAAGGAGCCTCCATCAGCCTGGCGAAACCCTTCCTGGGACTTCTGGCCATCCCAGGCCCTCCCTCCCTCCGCTCCTTCTCTTGCTTCTCTGCATCCCATTCTGATAGCTGCTTCCCCTGAATGGAACTAATAAAAATGGGATGAACCTTCCTAGAGCTTTTAACATATACTGTCAACTTGTTTCCAGAAGACCTGCACCAATAAGTGATAAGCTTAGTTCATTATTTTTGTCATTTTAAGTGAGAAAAACTCTTTTGACAGCATTCAAGTATTTTTGAGTCCTTTGAATCTTATAAATTTAAAAACAGATTTCTCATTGTGATGATAGAATGAAACGTACATCCTTTCATATTTAGAACTTTCTATGGTGAAGTATATGATAAATATGTGTCAGCATTCCACAATTATCTGAAAATATAATCCTTGTTATCTCGTTTAATACAATTTATTATATGTAAGTATACTTCCTTATTATATTAAATAATTTTTATTTTTACCTACCATATGCTGAAAATCGAATGCTTAATCTTTCTGCTGTTTCTATTTCTTGTATCTTTAATAATTTCTATTTTCCTCATATCTTTAATAATTTAATAGCATATATTTTAAAAATTATATCTAACAATTTATAAATTTTATTTCTATGTGATCTGGATATTTCACATTATAAATTATGTCTTTTGTTATTTTATAAGAATTGTATACATCTCTCTTAATACTCTTTGATTTGAATTAAACATAGTATCATATTAATATGGCCCCTGATTTGTTTCTGATCATATTTAATATAATTTCCCATGCTTTCATTAGGAGGCAACTACTTTATTTTATTCAATTGTGATTCTTGAAATTATGCTTGTAAAAATATATATTGCCCTTTTTATTGATCTTATCTAAAACTTGCTTCTTCATAAAAAAAAAATTCCCAAGTAATATTTTTAGTATATCTATTCTTCTTCTCACTTCAATCTTTGAAGCAACCATTTAACTCAAAAATTTAACAAAAGCAAAATCGAACAGTAATTTAATGAGAAATGTTTTTCTTCTCAAACTCCTTTCTTTACCACCTGGTTTCACATTCTAGAATAAAAGAAAACGCTGACACTAAAATGTCACTTGTTGTAACACACATTAGTAACTTAACAACTTTTCATTTGAAAACAAATTACACGTAGACCAAAAAAAACGTGTACTTGCCGACAGCTGCCCAAGCTGACACACAGATGTGCGTGTGACTTTCTTCTTCAGTGTTTTCAACGTCTGACTCTCAGCCTTCTTCACATTTAAATTTTGAGACACTATTTTCTATTTCGTCAAAATCTTAATTTTGCATTTTCCTAAACCAGATCATATACCCCTAGAAGTTAAACACCTTCCTCTAAAAAACTCTACTAGAAACTTTTGATAGATAGCTGTTCAGAGTCTGATAATCTATAAGAGCCCATGAATAAGTCAAACCCACCTTTCCAAGATCTGAAAACTACCTAATGTGATCCAAGAGATTCTCTTTTAAACAGTGGATCGTCAGACATTTAGAGCGTCTCATTCAGGAGAGAAAAGAGATTCCGAGTCCAGCAGGGGATTTCCTACCTTACCATCTATATCACCATCTTTTCAAAAAGTAAAGAATTATTTTCACCTCAAAAACAAAGAAAAAACAACCATGTCACAACTTACTTTTCTAGCTGTTTGCTCATGGGCACATTTTTCTTTCCATCAGTTGGAAGATGCATTCCAATTCAGATATATTAAAATGTGAGAAACATCGTATCATGGATTAGAGAAAACTGTGGCAGTAATATATTTCAACCACCTGAAGCTCGGCATAGCTTCATGGGCTTGGCTGAGAACATAACCACTCTATAATATTATGTCTATGGAGGAAAAAAAGTCCAATTTCCAAATAACTAAATACAAAGGATTTTTTTTGCCATAAAAAAAAATCATTCCTTTATATTGAAAGCTTCATTGTCAGTTTTATGAGACTATTTAAAACATGTTATATAAAGTCAAAAGCTGGGCCTTGTTTTCTAGTACAATCTGTCTTAGCACTCAGAAAAAGCCACTAACGTTAGGGTAGGTTTGTTCTCTACTCAATTTAATAATCGCACGTTTTTCTTGCCAGCTTTGTGGATCCCTTGCTGCAGTTTGAAACTCAGCTGACGATGATAGAGTCGTCCTTTAAAAAGACATTTTCTATACCAAGTTTTGAGAAAGTGAGAGAAATATGCAGCCGCAACAACGACAAGGATCTGGAGGTGAGATCTGGCTTCCCGCCATCACGGTGGGACATCTCGTGCACCACAGTTGTCCTCAGAAACATCTCTCCAGGCAGGTCGCAATCTTTGTGGTGGTCTCCTCGCTCTCTTGGAAGTTAAGGTGGACGAACAGTACTTCCCAGCGCTAATCTCTACCCTTGGGCTCCGTGTGAATGCAACAGCCCATGGGATGTAATGGACTGAACTGGTTTTATAGGAACAAATAAAGGGGCGAGTGGATTTTTGCTTAATTGGTTTCGTGAGGATGGGGAGTTTCCTGGCAGGGCTGCAAAGAGGGAACGTGAGCAAGGAGAGGTGGAGGCAGGGAGAGTCCCAGGGAGACACTGGCAGCACCTGTGGTCCCTGACTCCTCTGCACAGCTCCACAGAGCACAGGCCCCGTATGGGCAGGAGTGACGTGCGGCCGGTGGCACCGGCGAGGTCTCACCACCATCACTACAGCGCATCCTTCCTGCCTTCGGTTTATGGGCGAGAACTTAAGATGCAGGGATGCAAAACTATAAACATTGGATAAAACTTTATGTAAGGCCAGCTGGCTGATTGGTTATGTGGCTTCTTATTTTTCAGAATTTACACCAAAATATTTTAAATGTGTATGAGGACACTCTTCTGATCTTAGTGTCTAAAGACCTGTACAAACTGCAAATCTTAAAGGTAAAGGGAAAACGAGAAATGTAGTTTCTTGTTATAACTCTAAAAATTAGACTGTGTTTCACTTATTATTTCCTCTTTGCCATGCTTATATCTCCTTTAAATATTTCAGGGCTAAAGAAAATGTTTTCTTTCCAAGAAGTGTGATTATCCCCCAAATGAAATCACTTCCCTTTATTTGAATTACAGAGATAGCCTTTTAAGAATTTAATTTTGGGAGGATGACATCAACAGACATTTGAGAAGCCAAGTATCAGGTGGCAATGTAAGAGTGAACCCATCATGGGCGGCGGAGAAGCGGGGAGCGGCCTAGACAGCCTTCGGGCCCACATAAAATGAACCACACTGTGACGGTGTCTAGACATGACCCTCCCTGACAACTCTGGGGCTAGGGAATCCTGTGAGCATCCCATCTCCATGGATACCCGGGGTCAGAGGAAGACCAAACAGCCATCCCAAACCTCATTTTGTCATCCAAGCCCTCAGTGTGTTTTCAATGGCCCAGCCAGGGACAGAAGACTGTTCTGGATATCTCGAGATCTTTAATTTTGCATTCATAGTGTGATGGCATCAGGGGGCAGCTGTCTGGAAATTCTGAAAAACCGGACTGACTTAACTCTACCAGGAGCATCCATGTGGGTTGTCCAAATCATAAAATACATCCAAGCAAAGAAGCCAAATCCGAGGACAAGAAGGAATGTGGAGGAAAATGAAACATTGTGAGCTAATTTTTGCCTAATTTGAGCCAAGTGTTTTCTGTGCACTTAAAATATTTTAATTTCACAACCTTTTAAAGTAGTTAACATCGCTGCACGGATGCAAGCCGCTCCCCACGCATGCTCTGTCAACCGCCCCACGCTTATTGAGCGGTTGTCTACGTCAGGCATTTAATACCTGGGTTATCTCACGGTTAAGTGAGATAACCCTATAAGGAAGCAACTATCATTGTTCCCATTTTGCAGATGAGGAAACAGAGGCAGAGAGAGCGACAGTCATGTGTTTCATGCTAGTGAGTGAAGAAGCTGCTATGATTCGGGGTCTGTTGCTTAACTGTCTTGAGAATCAGGAGTGATTCTCAAAATGAGCTGAACCTCCCTCCTGGGAAAGGCAGAGGCTGACCACCCTGAGATTTACAGACTCCTCAGCCCGAGGATATGGGCTTCAGAAGAGTTTCACACAATGGGTGGAAAAAGGGGTTCAGCTGACCACTGGCCTAAGTACTGTGCCTGAAGAAGTCAGTTAACGGCGGTTGGCACGTGAGAATCACACAGTTTTCTTCCCTTCTCAAGGTTGTAACTAGGGGCCTGTATCTGAGAATCTAGGACAGACAGACAGACGTTACAGCAAGGCAGACCGGAATCAAAAGCAGCGAGATTCTCTAACCAAGCCGCCTACAGAAACGCACTCTGCAACCACGAGCCAGAACACATCTGTGTGGTGAATCTGGAAAGAAAGTTCTGGGATGAGAGGACATTTCAGGATCAGATAACATTTTAACTTTTTTTTTTGTTTTTAGCTGAAAATCAGATCCTGTGATTTTTAAAAGGAGAAAGAATGTGTAGTTTGAAAGACAAAAAGGAGGAGAAGCAGCAGCTGGTGATGCCCTCCTAGCCACGTGTTAAACTCTCGTACGCTGCCTGGCAACATGACTGTCACACTGGATACTTAGTAAACGCCTGTCGGATAAATGAAATAAAACCCAGCTAAAGGAGTATACTAGTAGACAGGAGTATACTAGCTAGTTATTGTGTGTTTTTAAAATAAATATAAGTCGGGTGTGAAATAATTGGAAGACGGTGGTGACCCTTGACTTGGGGCATTTCCACTGTCTGTGGAAATGAAAACACTATGACTCTTGTGTTTCCAACAGGAAATGGCCGTGTGGATGAGTGAAGATACCTTCTATCTGCAGGAGAGAGCTCTGGTGATCATCGCCAGGGTACTGAGCTTTGCATCCAGGAAAGCCAAAGGATTCGTAAGTCACAGAGTGCTATGCAGCCACTCGCTTCCAAAAACTGTATTTCTGTATTTCTTACGAAAGCTACTACATCCTATTGACATATGGTCCTGCAAGTCACTTTCTTCACTGAACAGTATGTCCTAAAGATATTTTCATAGATTTATTTCATTCTTTTAACCACAGCAAATACTCCATAATTTTAATATAGTCTACTTAACTGTTCTTCAGCTGATGGACATTTCAACTGAATATTTTGGCATTTTTTTTTCTACTTCCAGCAATACAAAAATGATCACGTTTGTACAAGTATGTGAATATGTACTTAGAAATGTTCAGAAAGATAATAGATGAAAATGTATGAATGATGAAAGTTTAGTAATGTCTTCCAGTTTGCCTTCCTGCAATTATTAGCATGGCCATTTCCTTAAACTTTCACAAACACTGAGATATTATTAGATCTTTTCATTATTGCCTTTCAGATGGAGGAGAAACAGGTATTTAATAATTTCCAATACTTACAGAGGTTTTCTATATTTTGAATAACATCGTCGCTTGCCTTTTAGATATCTATGCGCATGCCTCACTCTACGAATCCAGTTACGGTTCATTGACCCCTGCACACAGCGCACACCTTGACTGTGAAAGAATTAATGTGTAAATTCCATGTACAGCAGAAGGCTCTCAATCTTTGTTGAGGGTTCCTGGCCATCACTGAGATTTTTTTTTGACAAGCCATGCTGGGGATGATCCATCACTCTGTTCTGCAAGGTTTGCTAACGGCCAGCAGGGGGAAGCACACCAGCATTTTCCGTACTAGGGAAATCAAGAGCTTATCAGTCATGGAAGCATAAAACGATGCTAAATTAACTTTCTCTTTCAATTTTGTCTTCTAAAGATAGTCAAGTCAGTGAAATTAATGGGTGTGGGGAGATGTATACATTCTAAAAATCAAAAGTATTATTAATAAATTAAAAGCTAAGCTTCCCACAGGCCAGGTCTGTAAATCTCTATGACACATAATTAATGAAGATGTGTCCTGCCCTTCTCTAAATAAACGTGACTCCATTCTCACTGAATAAAGGCTTTTCTTCATGAATCTCCCTTGCCTAGGTCTTTCAGTCTCAGGGGCTCTCCTGTTGAACAATCTTGACTATCATTCATATTACATTGGAAAAAAATTTTTTGAAGTGGTATTTGTCTCACATGACCCACATGCCCATCAGACTGAAGAAACTGCTTCACTCGAAGACTGTCTGTCCCTTCTGTTAAACGACTTTAGAGGTTCTGAAGCAGACGTTTAATGTCAACTCCAGCACACACTTCTCTCTTTTGTTTTCCGTTAGACCAGAGTGGACACTCCGTGTCTGGGGGCCCTGGCCGCAGAACTGTCTCTTCTGTGTTCCCACACTGACCCATCAATCACACAACAAGCATCCTTTGGAATGTATCACCTCCTCTGCATTGCAAAGTGTCAGCATGGTAAGAGTCTCCTTCTTTTCTAAATGTTACTAAGGGTCTCTAATGAAGACCAGAACAAACCCTAGTAAAAACAGAAAGCAGAAAAACAATAAGAGAATAGCAAGGAAGCCAAAAGCAGGTTCTTGGAGAAAATCACTGTGGGTGGGCTTAGAGAGAAGATACCAATTACCAATATCGGGAATGAGAGAGGTATCACTAGAAATTTTATGGTTTTAAAAGAATAATAAGGTATATATGCAGATGATGTATTACAGAATTGTACACTTGAAACTTATAGAATGTTATTAATCAATGTTACCCCAATAATTTAAAAATGAAAATTTAATAATTTTAATTAATAATTTAAAAACATTGATTATATGCAAAAAAGAACTTTGATCTGTATCTCATACATTAGGAAAAGAGTTCTCAAATACAACACCAAAAGCATGACTCGCAAATGAAAAAAAAATGATACATTAGTTATTTCTACTCTTTGAAAGACACTGCTAAAAGAATAAACAACTGACAGACTGCGAGGAAATATTTGTAAGCTACATATCTGGTAAAGAGACTTGTACCCGGAATTTAAAAAGAACACTCAAAACCCAACAAGAAAACAGACAACCATGTTAAAACATGAGAGTAGTTTTGAATAGTCACTTCACCAAAGAGGCACAGACGGCAAAGAAGCACATCAAAAGATGATCAACATAGAGTCATGTAAATTACAACTGCAATGAGATATCACTACTCACCCATCAGAATGTCTAAAATGGAAAAGACTGACCATCCACATGCTACAAGAGATTTGAAGGAACTAGAAGTCTCACATATTGCTAGAGGAACAGAGAAATGGTTCAAAGACTTTGGAAAATCATCTGGCAGTACCCTGAAAACTTCAACACACATCTACCATATGACCCAGTCATTCCACAAATTTAGTATTTGCCTGAGAGCAATGAAGACAAATATTGATAAAAAGACTTGCACGTGCATGTTGAGAGCACCTTAATTTGTAACAGCCCCAAACCAGAAGCAACTCAAATGTCCATCAGCAGGACAGGGGATAGACAGACGATGGTATATGCATACAACGGAATGGTATTCATCCGTAAAGAGGAGAGGACTACTGATACATGCAACGGCATGGATGAGTCACAAATAATTTTGCAGAGTGAAATAAGCCAAGCGACAAAAGAGTACATACTATAAGACTTCACTTATATAAAATCAGCAAATACAAGCTTAACAGAAAGCAGGTCAGCGGCTGCCTTGAGATCAGGGGGTGGGAACACGGAGCAGGTGTGAGGAGTTACAAAGGGACACAAGGAAACATTTGGAGACAATGAAGACGTTTTGTTTTACTGTGGGATGTTTTCACAAATGTGTGCATTTATGAAAACTTAGAATTTAGACTTTTAATATGTTGTTTGTCATTTACACCTCTCTAAAGCTGTCAACAAACAAACAACTCACTTAAAACCCACCTTCTCTAGAACTAAAGATACCTGCCCCTGAAGCAGGGGTGCCTGGCCCACCTGCCATACCGCAACCCCGGCCCTCGGCAAAACGCCTGCCAGCCTGCCCTTCCACCAACATGGTCCCACTCAGCAGCAGCTTTTCTAGTGCCCTGACCAATGCATTTGATGCCTGAATGTGTTTGACATTTGGTCAACCTGTAAAAATACTTCACGGAGGCCTCTTAGCCACCTACTGAACTCTGGGTCAGTGCAGTTGTAATAGTTTACATCACTGAACTATCACAGAGCATTAAATATTTAGAAAACTTCAGCTCTCCAGAATTGTGCAGGAAGAGGAAATTAGAAATAGTAATGTCATAGAAGGAACCGGTGATCACATAAAAAAATTTAACTCTTTTCTTTAATACAGTGGAATTTATAAAAAATAAAACTGCAAAGCGTGATAAGTCTGGTGATTCCTACCTCCTGCATTCTTTCTCCAAAATCGAATTCCTACCCACCCTCTTGAAACAAGACAAAGTTAACATTGCTCAGGTAACTTAGCCCCTGCTTTACCGTGTGGCTTTCGTTTCATGTGTATTATTACTCTGAGTGACAACTTCTTTCAACAAAATTTATATTTTAATAATTTTTCCATTTTTAATTCGATGAACAAAGAGCAAATGATACATAGAGGATTGGCTTTCTGCTTTTTATCTCTAATAATAAGAATTGTGCCTATTATTCCTGAATATAGCGATTTATATTATTTTATTTAATTCTTACAGAATACAAACAAGGGGGGTGTTTATTAGTTAAGCTTTTTGTTTGGCTAACGAGTCATTAAAGATGAGGAACTTCTGAGTTTTTTAGCAAAATTCATGGAGTCACCAATTAACAAGCTTTCAGTACTAACATGATTTAAGTTTTGTTTTTATAAAAAATATATATATATTAATTTTTTTTAAAGTTTAAGTGATAAACCTCAGTATTGAGTAGTTTTTACTTTGACCCAACTCTCTCTATAGTTCTGTCTACTCTCTCACCTTCTTCAAAGCACACGGGCTTATCCAGATGCTTGAGAGGTCACCCAGCACTGAAACCCAGGTCAGGGTGTCCCACAGACGGCCTTCTAGCTACACCCACTGAAAAGACCACTCAGCAAACACCTTCGGGCCAGCTCATTTCTCGAGCCAGGAGGTCTTATGGTTCCTCCTAAAACTACAACTGTAAAGCAGGGCCCGTCTCTCCAATGGCTGAGGCAGACAGAACTGGGGGAGGCAAAATCATTTCCAAAGCTGAAGACGTTTACGATACTCTCTAATATTTGAAGGGCAGAGTTGGGGTAAAGCCCATATTTGACAGTTCCTCTTAATTTTAGTAGCATGGTTTTCTCCTTTGCCCCAGAGCTTACTTACTCAGGTGGAAAGGTTTTAATTACTTCAAAAATCAGATGAAACACACACACAGGATTTAGTTTGAATTACAGTCATCTTAATACCAACACATTTGTAAATTATAATGTTCAACGTTTTTTAACAGAGGAGGAGGCCCACAACAGCAAAAGTGCCTAGAGCCCATGACAATCCCATGGTCCTGCCTGGTCCTGGAGTGTCCTCGAGATGTCTCAAGCTAGCTGTCTTTCCTAGGCTGATGTGGGTGAGGCCCAAGGTCATGGCTCTCTCTTCTGATTTCAGAGCGTAGGACAAATCTTACTGCCGTCCTTGCTGACTGACTTTGTGTGGAGTCTCCTGATGAAACTCTCTGCACCCGACACTGCGATCGCATTCGAGGCGGCCACCCTACTGAAACTGACTCTGGAATACCACGCTCACAAGGTCACCATGGTAAGAGGCGTGACAATGAGTGGGGGTGCCCTGAGCTGCTTTTCTCAAATGCTCTTTTTGCCTTTGCTCTATGCCTACTTCTTTTCATATGTATTCCTTGGCATTGCATCATTACGTCGCTTTAATCAAATGAGGCTTTTTTTGGTGAAATATTTCAAGTGTACAGAAAAGTTGAGAAAATGATATAGTGAACATTACCCATCAATAATGCCAAATCCTATTTTGCCACATTTCCTTCAAATTTGTAAAAGAAATACAGCAACAAGAGAACAGTTCAACAATAATTGAAATCACCTGCGTGGTGGGTAAGACAGCTTGCCAGGCCCCTCAGCTGGCTGCCTAATTCATGGGGCCCATGCTAAATGAAGTGGAGGTTTCTTCTTCAAAACATAAGGGGAAAGTTCCATTAAAGGTATAAACATATGACATTTTTTTGTTTCCGCTATAATCTCTCTCTCTCTCTCTCTCTCTCTCTCTCTCTCTCTCTCTCTTGTCATGATGTTTTTATTTCCTATTTAATGCCTAAGTAAAAAAAAAAAAACATTAAAATTTTAAATAATTAGCATGAATTTTACCATCCATCTTTATAGTGTGTAATATCAGTTATAGATATAAATATAGAAGCATTTAACTTAATAAAATAATGTAATTCACAGCTCATGCATGAACATGCTTTTCATTCCTATCAGAAGAGCAGAAACACTACAGAAAACTGACTCCACGGTTCTTATTTCACTTCTCATCATTCACACATTCTATCGACACTCTCTACCTTCAGCTTATTAATGAGTAAGCAAAGACTGAAAGGAAAAGGGTTATGGGTTCTCCACCTTCCTCTGGTTTATCCTTTTCAGCTTAGGTGGTTATCCTATACGTGCTGTGATTTCCCAATAAATCCCTTCCTACACATCATGGATCCTCTAGAATTCTGTGGCCTAAGGGTGTCGCATGCCATGCTCCCTGTGCCATGGGACTTTGCAGTAGAGGGGTGTGCATGGATACCTGGACACTATATGGCTCAATAACAATGGAATATAAATGTACATCAACAAACTTTTCAGTGAATGGTTTCCGAGGAGTATTTTCAAAATAAGAAGTGGGGTAATCTGGGTAGATTAAATCTGATGTTGAATTCCTCAAAAAAATTAACATGGATATACCTTTTGACCCAGTAATTGCACTTTTGGGTATTTATCCAAATAAAACCAAAACAATAATTCGTAAAGATCTATGTACTCCAATATTCATGGCAGCACAATTTACAATTTACAATAGCCAAGATATGGAAGCAACCTAAATGCCCATCAACAGATGATTGGATAAAAAAAAATTATGGTTCAATATACAAAGGAGTATTACTCAGCCATTAAAAAAAAAAATGGAACCCTACCATTTACAATGACCTGGATGGACCTGAAGGTTATTACGCTGAATGAAATAAGACAGAGAAAGATAAACACCATATGATTTCACTTATATGTGGTATCTAAGGAACAAAAAGAATAAACTAATCAAAAACAGACTCACAAATATAGTAGACAATTTGGTGATGGACAGAGGAGAGGGGAGTTGGGAGGCTGAGAGAATGGGGTGAAGGGTTAAAGAAGTACAAATTAGTAGTTGATAACTAGGGACGGGAGCATGGCAGAGGGAATGCAGCTAGCATTAATATGATGGCCAAGAGGAGGGCCAGGGGAGGGAGGGAGCAATTGGGGGGATCGTTTATGAACATTAAGATGTCTAACCAATGTACTGTATACATGAAACTAATTTAAATAAATAAATTTATTTTTTTAATCTGATGTTGAATATACAACCATTGGTTTGAGACGAATTCCAGATCCATCTAAAAGTCTCCTTGTTCAAAATTGAACAAAAAAAAAAAAAAGGGAGGGGGGAAATAAAACTAACATGGGGCCTATAAATATGAATTTATAAGATCATGATTCAGTGTTCACCATCCTGGGCCATTCCTCCAAAACTTAGTTCATCGCCTCACCATGCAGATTCGAGTCCTCTTCAACGTCCAATTTTTCACATATATAGCTCCATTGTTATTTTGCTCCATTATTTTGACTTTCTTCTTAAAGCATTTCAATTATACATATGATTTATATACTGAGCTTGTATATCTTATATAAAGTCTATCTGCCCAAAATAAAAGTTTTTTTAAAACAGGGGGCATTTCCCACTATCAATAAATGCACAGATATATTCCTCATCCAAATAAATATTCTGCATTGTGCAGATTATTCACACACACAAATAATCTTTCTGTTAGTACTTATTTGTGTGTTAACCACTGCCTTGGTCATTTCGATAAGAACTGAATTCTTAAGTCCAAGAAAGGCCTTGGTGTAGAGGTGACCACAGAACAAGAGACTCTCGTGAACCTGTGAATTTACTTTTCCAGGTGTCTAAGATTATGGATGCCATTTATAAGCAGTTGTGCCAAAATTCTTCTCACATCATGAAGCATGCCATGTTGCATGTCATCACCCTGTTGACAAATGCATCACCGAAGAAGGTCATCTTTCAGCTAATGGACTACCCAGTCCCAGCCGATGAGTAAGGCCCAATCCCCACCCCTTCTGCAAGGGTTTGCTCACAGAGTCCAGAGTCAGACAGGCCTGGATATGTCAGGTCCGAATTTCTTTTTCCTGAAAAATATCTATTTCTGGATGTAGGATGACTGCAAGGCTTAAATAAGGTCGATGTGTTGCTCGCATCCTCGTACAGTACCTGGCACACAGTAGACCATCAAGAAATGTCACTATCATTTATATGAGACTTTAAATTGTGTTCTGCATATATATCCCATAGGAACAAACCTCAAAGTGAAAATGGGGTTTTTCCCCCACAAGTGATATAATTCATAGTGGTTTCTTTTTTCTCGTTTATGAAAGATAGATGTAAGATAGTCCCACCTGCCAATAAAATAATGAAACATTAAAAATTCCCGGATATAATTAGAAGTCTCCTATCCCTTGACTGTTTAGGCAAAATTCATGACCCAGGATTACCAGAAGTATTTAAGAAGAAAAGAACGCCAACGTGAGCCTATGAGACAGCATGACTCTGACAGGCACATTAGAAGAGATTAGTAAATGACATCCACCCCTCACTATAGCTTGTACATTGGAAAGGAAGGTGTGACTTCTCTACTATTACTAGAGTAAAAGGCAGGAATGACATGGAATGGATCTAGGCTTCGGAAACAAATGACCATGAACTCCATCCCAGTTAGGCTAGTTTCATAAACTCCTTGGTCTTCAATCTTCTCTTCTGTGAAATTAGAGATGTTCTTTTTGGCTCTAAAGCTGTTACATGGATCGAATGAGTGAATGTCTGTGAAAGGGCATCAAAATCAACAAAACGCTAAGCCAAACTGTGATGGACTGCCTTTTTCCAACAAAAGATCGTATTTATTTAGGAGGCTTAAATTCACGACGTGTTTTACAACTCAGAAAATCCCTGGAAGCTAAAAAATTTTCATAAGACTCAGTGTTTTCTCATTCAGGAACTAAATGAGAAAACCATATGTAAAATATTAACAGACTTCAAACATTCTGTTTAGGAGAGTATACCCATGTGGATATAAGATGACAGTTGCCAACAAATCTAGTACAAACAATATATACCAAGGAGGTAGGTACACAAAGCAAGATAATTAGAGTTGGGTGAATGTAATTAAAACAGTCCCTGGCAGGTCTTGTGCAATAGTCATAGATAAAGAATGAAGTAGAAAAGAGGACTTGGAGTTAAGCCAAATCAGAAAAACAGAAAAGAGGACGTGATAGGCTGGAGATATGAGCAAGAGATAAGGAAAGGAGGCAAGCACGTGACATTGGATGTGCGTGTGGTCTTAAGCCTGATTCTAAGGGGCAGGAGCAGCTGAGTAATGGGTTCTAGAGAGCTGGGTATGTCCGCATTTGGGGGACCAGGCCCCATATCAGGAATGTAAATACAGAGAGACTGAGCGATAGGGTTTAGAACCCAGCATGATCAACAAGGTGTCGGGGATACACCTGCACAGAGGTGCATAGTAGTTGATAAGATGAGCGACAGCAAGAATAATCTCGAAGAGTGGCCAGGTGTGCACGGAAAGAGGCTGGGGGCCTGGACGTCCCATCACATCTGGGTCACTCATTAAATGTGTGCCATTTGGCAAATGGCTCACTCCTCTGAGCCATGAATTTTTAATTTTTTAACTTCAAATTTAATTTTCTAGTTTTTAAATTTGTGTAGTTTTTTTATCTACCCTTTTTTTTTAATAAGTGTATTTATTTCCATATTAATTTGTGTTTCCATCCCAGTTTTTAAATATTCTGCTACATCTGGGCAGACAAGGTCACAAAGAGAGAGAAACAGAGTATGGGGTACAGAGAGCCGATCAGTTCTTGATATTGAACTGAACGGATATTTAAACAGCAGTTGGAAATGAACTGGTGGATCTGCAGGCTGTATTTTTATTACTGAAATTCTTCCTCCGTTTTCAAGAATAAGAGACACAATGGGATCATTTAGGAACGGGATTCTTAGCTTGTTTTGGACTTGTCTGCAGGGTCTTTTTTGCTATAGAGAGCTGTAAGACCAAGGCAGGGTTCCTGATTCGAGTCACAGTATTAAGTCAGAGATGAAACATTTATGATTCTGACTTGGGGTGTGGGGTTTGCAGCACCTTGGTAATGATGTGGCACGCAGCCGGTTCTGAGGCAAAAGTGGCCCCTCAAGTGCTGAAGACAATCCTGCTGATACTGAAAGGCAAGCCTGGGGAAATGGAGGAGTGCCTCATAGAGAAAAGGCGCTTCTCCATCGACACCACCAACATGATGCCCGTGGCGGTAAGTGATGCGGTGTCTTCCTGACCAGGAAACCGCCACCTACCCTCACGCCCAGTCCTGCTCCGGTTCATTCATTCACCCTGCACGTACTTATAGAATCCTACTCTGTGCTCCTCCCTATTCGTGACACTCCCTGTACATGCTGGTGAGAGGCATAGACACTGACCTGAAAAATACGCCATGTCAGATGACAGGAAGCTTCGAGGACATACAAAGTGCCGTGGGGGACAGAAAGTGCTACAGGGAGGGCCCGGATGAGCTGCTCAGGGCGGGCCTGTCTGCTGAGCTAAAGTCTAATCGGAGACCTGAGTGAGGTGAGGAAGTGGCCCCTGTAGATATCCAACCAGCGGATCTAGACAGAGAGAAAGGACAAAAACGCTGTGGTGATGCGAGCTCACCCTGTATGCCACTGGGGGACAAAAGTAGGACAGAAAATCTAGGGAGAATTGAGCAAGGGAGGCGGAACAGGAGGTAGCATTGGAGACGCAGCCACCTGCTAGGCGTACGTTTATGGGCCTGCGAAAGCCTGATCCCACTTGTGTCCATCGTTATACATCTCCCGAGGACCAAAACCACCATTCCCGGTAGTAAATTCAAGAGTTACAGAGATGTCATAGAAAAAAAGCGGACACTGCCCTGCCACTGAGAGGTGAGGATGTGCTTCTCTGGGGTGGGCATTCCGGTGGTCAGTGGGCTGAGTGATGCATTAGTGGCCTGACCCGCGTCCCCTCGACATGTCACTGCCCTGGTTGTCCGAGCACAGGGAGGGCCTGGTTATCGCTAGGCCTGGTCTTCGCAGCCACAGATGAAGGGGACCTTGGGATGCGGCTCGCTCCCCGCTGATTCAGCAGAAGGGGCGCTGGCCCTGGGGTTTGGGACAAAGTGGACCTGGTGGCTATTACTGAAGGAATATGTGTTCATACCGCCGGCTCCTTCAAGGAGGTCGGGGGTGGGGGGGAAACGTTTGCAGAGTCCCACCCCACCCCCCTCACAGAGGCTGACTGCGCTCAGAGGGAGAGCCTTCCACCCCTGACGCTTCCTCCTCTCCCTCGCAGGCATCGCAAGCCCTGTGCACCTTGCTGCCCGTCGCTTCTTACAAGAAGGCTGTGGCCGAGTTCTTCCCTCAGCTCTTGATGGCACTCATGCTTCAGCTCTTTTACAGCAGCCGCATGAGTGTGGTGGCAGACAACGGTCTTTTGTGAGCTAATAGGGTTATTTCAGATTGAGTAAGAGATAAGCTCCCGGCTGTCAACTATTTCTACCCCTCGGGGTCTCCCAGAAGCCTTTACAATCCCTCGTGCAGGGTATTCGTTTATTAGCTTCGGTCTCCTCTGGAGAGTAAAATACCCTTGGCAGAGCAACCATCCCGAGTGCCCAGAATTTAGCCAGGACCGTCCTCAAGTGCATTTGCAGGACACGAGGAGCCATGCCCGCAGAACGTGGTTGGCTCCCGCGGTGGTGGCAGGCCAGTGAATGTGGGGTGCAGGGAGCAGAGACCCAGAGCAGCCACATCCTGGCTCCGCCACGTGCTTGCCTGCAGTGTCCGCTCCGGGCAGGTGCACGAGTGAGATAAAGTAACGTACACGATGTGCTTTGCGATGAGCGGGCTCATGATGCTCACAGTCACTCTGTCCTTGTCAGGTGAGGCTCGGCTCTCCCAGGTGGCTGGAGACAGCGTGGTTAGCTTCGCTGTTCTCCAGGAAAACCTGGACCCAGCCGTCTGCTGTGTGCCCTCGTCCGGTGAAGACTCCTAAGGCAGGCAGAACTCAGGAATGGTCAGTCCCATTGATAGTTAATCCGCTCTCTGGCTTTCAAGAGGGCATATGTTAAGTCATCCGAGTAAATGAGAACAGATCCTATTTATTTAAAGCATCCAAGGAAATCAACAGACACCATGAGCCAGTTAATAAGCTGTTAAGCTAATAAACGAATACACCGCTCTGGGATGCATCCTGATAGCACATGCCACGGTCTCACTTGAAGCCCATGGACGTCCCATGGGCTGGCCATCGGGGGAGGGGAGGGGCGTTTAGCAAGCAGTCGGCTGCCTGCCAGACATCCCCTTTCCCCAGACCGCCATCCTGCCCAAGGTTTCCCGAAGGAGGAGGCAGGTCCCCTGCACGTAGCTATGCGAGGGCCTCCGTCCAGCCCCGCGGTGACTCTGCTCTTCTCTGGGGCCTTAGCTATGCTCGGGATGCCCTGCGGGTACTGCTCAATTGCTCTGGGCTGCAAGAGGTGGACGTCGCCTTGAAGAAAAAGAATTGCTGGAACCAGTTTTCCCAGGAGATGTTTCATCACCACGGGGTCTACCTTGTGGCCAAGTAAGAGAAGGGGCTGCACGGGGCCCTGGCGCTGTCCTGCCTTCCCCACCATACGGCTGAGCCATGTCGGAGCCCAATCGATGTCCTCCAGCTTCCGAATCTCCCCTAGTTGTCCCAGTCACCATCTGATTTCGACTTCCCTCATTTGGAGGAGCTTACACATTGGGGTAGTTCTCTCTTCCCTTGCCCCCTGACCTGATGATCTAGACCCACAGCTAGCCTCCCTCCGCAGGATGAGTTTCTCTCTCAGACACTACGACTAGAGGTCATCTGCTTTTCCCTTCCTCTGTTGTTCGAGGATGCCTGCTCTGCAGGCATCAGACAGTTGTGGATGTCCTCCCTCCCGCCCCCTGCCACTTGAAGAAAGGTTCGATAAAACCTGTGCTCAATGAGACAAATACATTTAGGAAAGTATAATGAAAGAGGACTTTTTCCTTGTACTAGAGTGCTTTTTTCCCCTCTAGATAGCCCATTAGTAAATAGCAAGCTTCTCATTACGGGGATCGGAGTTTCTGGTCAAGAATCAAGATACGTGGCCTTGACAACATAAAGGAGCATCCGACGATGCGACGACTCAGAAAGGACATTCCAAGTGGTCTCTGGGCACCTGGTGCTTTTCAAGTGGATTCTTATTCGCACATAGAGTTCAGGAACGCAGCGGGTTTTGTAAGAGTAGTTTGCCTGCAGAAGGTCACTGCTTAAGAGTCCCTCTATCCTCAGTCACTCCGGGTCTTCATACTCAAAGTGAGGGCCACAGACCAGCAGCAACAGCAATGCCTGGGAGTGAAAACTACGGCATCTCATGGCCCACTCCAGGCCTTCTGAATCGGAATCTGCATTTTAGCGGGATGGCCCATTAGAGTTGGAGAGGCACTCGTTTAGAACGCCAACCTAGAGTCTTCAAATGGAATCCCTGTCCAACATCCTTCCCAACCCCGCCACTACTGATTGGACCCAGGCCAGAATGTCACTACAACTGTGAGCCTGGCCACCGCCCATGTGGGTTCTGGAAAACAGCTTAGTGAGTCGGGGCTCACTGCCTCTTCTCCATGGCGTCCCCAAACTCTCTTCTTTATATCATTCAAAGAAAGGACTGGGCTCAAAACCACAAAGGTGACCTGCGTGGCCATCCTGAACTGCCAAGATGCTGGTTTTACACGCTTTACTTTCTCTGCCTTTGGCCTGGCATTGGTGGCAGCTCGTGGCGACCCAGGGCGTTCTCTTCTGTGGTGCAGGATGGGAGACGGGAAAGAGCACTGACGTCAATGAAAGAGATGCTGTCAGTGACCCAGGGACCCAGGTATCTCTGCTTCCCCAGAGTCTGTTCAGAATTTTCCCTGGGCTGCAGTTTGCCTTGGATCAGGGAACATTAGGGAAAATCTTTCTTATTGTCAGAGTGGTGCAGAGAATATAAGGACAAGAACTGTCCCTTCCCTACCTTGAGCCTTTGCTGATGCAGGAAGTGGCTTTATTCTCTTTGCTAATCTCTTCTCCTCCTCTACAGAACCCTTGGTGACTATAACTTTCCACAGTTTCCAGAGACCTTGCATTATCTCTACAAGCTCTCGGTGGAAGGTCCTAAAAGGTCAGAGGACAGTATCATCACAGTGATTTTCCTCACTGAAGTGAGTTTTATTGGAAGACTGTGAACAACTGAGTTCTCACTTCCTTTCTTCACCCAAATGTAAATCAACACTGCGACCTTTGTCTCCCTCTCTGAATACTGATTTTTCCACAAGTTCAGACCACAACAGATATCTGCATTCAAGGAGGTGGAGATAGGTCTGGATTTGGGGATGGTCATCCCTTCAGCCTACTCCAGGAGTTGGCTTTTATCATTACCTTGGGGGTGTGGATTTGCACGAACATTAATTATTTTTGTAGTACCAGTTCATGTATCTCTATATGTTTGTTAAAGCATATTGAGAGAGAGAGAAAGATGCCAGCCAGTAAATGTAGAAAGAATGCTAGAAGCAGAAAATCACCATTTTGCAAGTCCCAATACAATAACTGCATGAAGAAAAAACTCATCAATGAATTTTAAAATCATTACGTGAAAGGTTTTGGGAGCCAAGAGAATATTCACGTGGCACCAAATCATCAACCCACATATCAGTTACTAATTATAAAATGAAAATATGCCTGTCCCGTTGGCTGTGTGGTGATATGAGTACAGAAACCTACGTAGGAACACAGGTATTTCAAGTCTTAGTGGGACTTGTGTCCCAGTTTTACTGACAATGTCTCGATTTTTACAACCGAAGCAGAATGGTGTGTTGGCCTTTACTCTGATTACACATTCATCAGCTGTTTTCTTTCAGCTTCTGAACAACTTCTTCAGGGACCCATTCCCAGAAGAATTTTTGGTTCTCTTCAGAAACTGGGTGAATGACTCCAATCCTGCCGTTAGCAAACTGAGCCTTCAGAAAATCGCCAGCATGGCACCTGTGATCAACCAGGTACGGGTATGGGTGGTTTGCATCTGCCGCACCACCAAGGTCGCCACCTGAGCTTGAGCGCTGCTCAATGCCCTGCCAGTGTTTCATTGATGGGGAAGCTGAGTTGAATGGGAGGAATGTGTTAAATCAATTTAGTGGCTTTATCACCTCGTGTGCATTTTTCTCAGAAAATCACTCATTGTACCCAGGATTTATCAGTACCGCCCACACGGACACCCCTTACAGCCTAACCGCCCCCCCCCCACTCACAGGGTAATTTCCCCTCCACTGTACGCACGTGCGTGCACACGAATTACGATCTCAGAGCACTCGCTCAACCTTTTCCTTCCACTTACAACACATTACTAACTGCAGTCAGAGAAAAGAACGAAACAAATAGGAAATGATAAGATTTGAGTATGTATTACTATTTTCTTGTTTCTAAATTTATAAAAATTAATGTCTAATAGTGAGTTTTATTGAATGATCACCTTACAAAATCTTGGACAATTGACTCTTGCGAGCAAGTTCTAGCACCCACTGCACGCTGCCCAAACTCACGGGGCTGCACACCAAATGCTAGTTCAGATTTCCTTCCAGTTCCAAAATCCCACCCTTCTCCTCCTTTTATGTGTAGATACAAAATGTCTCCAGCTTATTGCTATCCATCCTGGACTCTTTCCTTTCCAAAGACAAGACTGTCATAATCCGAGCTTTGCTCACCCTTCGAAGACTTCTGGGAAAACTGGACAAGGTGACCTACTCCTCTCTGTGCATCAGAATTGCTTCCAGCTACTGCCCCCTGATGGATCACGTGAGTTGCACAGTTAGAGGGGTGAGATCACTAGGTTTTATAGTCCAGCGGAAGCCCCAGCTGAGACAATGACCTCATGTCCCAGAATAAGTCAAGAGAAGATAGTCATTTTGTACAGAGCCACCATTTACTCTCCAGAGCTAACAAGATTATTCCAGTAATTGTTGTCTTTTTTTTTTTTTTCTTAACTACACTATGAGAACCTGGAAAAGTCTACCCTTAAGAAAGAGAATGGAAGAATAGCCTCTGTCCTTGGATGAAAGAGGAATTGTAGCTTAGTGGCTGTGTACTGGTTAGCCCTGGATCCGGGTTTCCTGGTTCCGAAACCCTCTGTTCTGCCTCTTATGAGCTATGAAATCTTGAGCAGGTGATTCAGGCTCTCAGTGCTACAGTCTCCCCCTGTAAAACAGAGAGTGTAGCAGTTGTCTTGTGGGTATTAGAGATGGCACGTGTAATGCCCCAAAGGTGTTTATTGTCATAAAAAACTTGAATATCTCATCTGAAAGTTGTACATTCTAAAAATTCTCATTTTGTATGGTAAATGTATTTTGGATGCTAGTAATATGTTTTAAGAAGCAAGAACACTTTGGTGTGCCATAGGAATCTATTTTTAAAGACTTCTATCATGACTTGTTTGTGAACCAGAGAATTATTTCATAGTAAATTTTCTTATCAAAATCTATGTTATTAATTATTCAGATTTCACTGAAGAAGAGAGCAATATTTTAAATTACAGAAAGAAGGAATTTAGTGGCAAAAATTATTTTCATAAGGACATAATGATAATAATAGCAGTAATAATAGTGGCTATATTTTTTTGAGCACTTACTATATACCAGGCACTATCTTAAGAGATTTACAGTCACTAGCTTATATAATTCTCTAACAGCTCAATCACTATTATCCAGGTTACATATAAGGAAACTGGAGCAAAGAGAAGTGAATTTTTGGTCCATTTCACACAGCTAATAAGTATGCCTATGTGAAAAATTACTCTCAAAATGAAATCATTGGGGGAAAAAAGTAAACTAAATAAATTATTAAAACAAACAAAATATAAAGAAACAAAATTAAAGAGAACAGAAAGTTATCAAGTATCAATTTATCCTAAGTCTTTTCTCAAAAGTAGAGTATTTGAAAAATATTTGGGTCTCAATGAACCTGTTAACTACGTTTCTCCATATTAAAAAGGAGAGAAAACTTACTCAACCTATGGAGAACTAAACTGGGATTTCAACAGGTGGCGGGGGTGGGGGGAGCGCAACGAAGCGCTTCCCACAGGTCTGTGCAGCCTTTTGCTGGTTAGCGTGTCATGTCTACCTGTAGCCTAAGGATACAAACAGGCTGCCTGCCCACAGACGAATGCAGTTTGCGGGTGTGCTAAGTTTAACCCTCAAACAATAAAGTTTGATTTTCAAACCGGGAGATTGTTCACAGAAATCTAAATTGGGAATGAAACGTCAGCAGATATGGGAATACAGGAGCCCACGAATGCACTTGGCCATGGTCTGTGGGGGCTGGATGTCCTCCTCAAGAGGGACCAGGGCTATCCTCTGTCCTGCCTTCCATCCCCTCCCCACTCTCCTCAGATGCCACCTGTTTTGTTCATGTACATCGTGGTTTGGCCCCTGCGACATATAATTTAATTATCACTGCTCGAGGTTTGGGTTTTGATTTTTGTAATTACCTCTGGGAAGGAACATACAAAGCCATGTTAGCCATTTGTATTTTGTTGGGAATATATATGATATATTCCTGAGAAGAGAAAGGAAGAGGTTTAAAACAAATGAAATCATAAACATTTCTTAAAAAGTGGAAGGTAATGTTATCTTTTCAAAAATTAACCTTCCTCTGATTTGCAATTTTTCTCTTCTAGAATTTTTATAATCCAAGCACCTTCCCATTGGGCATAAGCAAGCCCTGGGGTATCAGGTCCTGTGCCAGCACGCCAAGAGCTCCCACTGGTCTCACCGGCATCTCTGCAAAGGCCTCTGGCATTTGAATACAACGTCGTTACTCTGAGTATCTTGCTAGAAATCATCCCTGAGTTATATGGATGATTGCAGTTTCTATTTTTAAGACATTATTAAACACTGTCTTCCTAAATTTAAGAAACTTACTTTTCACATTTTTTTTAATGTAATGTGAATTTTGGTAACAAAAACTTATTTTTAAAATCAAACAAAAAAACTGACTACTTAGACCCAAGACGAATATAAATCATTCTGAAAATAAATCATAATAATTTCATGTAGATGCATATATAGTATATATATTTATATGGCATATGTACATAGACATTTATAAATATATATAAACATATACATATATATATATGTATATATATAGTGCTGTTTAAAGGAAGAAGCCCTAGTAATGTCCTCAACTGAGGCTTTTCTGTGCACATTCCCAGGGTAACGCAGGCATTCGGAGTATGGCCATCCGACACTTCGGAGAATTACTCAAGGACATGAGTCACTACACATGGATGCTGAATCACGTGGTTCTTGGAGGCCTGGTGCCTCTGATCCTGTTTCTGGAGGATACAGAGATAAGAGTCGTTAAAGTAAGTCCTGTGACCTCATTTTTCTTACTTTTGCAGAGAAACGCTGTGTTTTCTGTTAACAGCAGAAGGAGAGGTCATCACAGACCGTTTTCTCTTTCACAGGCGTGTAAATATACATTAGCCATCTGTGCCTCAGAATTAAAATGGCCGACGTCATGTTTGTTTGACGACCAAAATTACAGTTTTGAGCTGGTGGTGCTCAACATCTGTAACAATCTTGTAAGTGGCCCTTCTGTGTTTACTGCCGTGAGTTACAGCAAGAGCGTTAAAGGACATCCAGAGTGATGAAGAGTGGGGTGAGGACAAGGGTGGATCTTGGAGAAGGAAAATGAAGAAAAAATAATAGATGGGCGAGGACAGCTAGGGCTTGAGACCAGAGAAAATGAACATCTCCCACTTCTTCTCCAACACTGATCATCTACAACCTTCATCCTCCGCTCCACCTGCGCTGAGCTGTGATGGGTACACGGTGGGCAAAAGAGAAAATGGAATCACTTGCTCACTGCCTAATGAGCTGGTCCCCTGAAAACTAGAACAAACTACAACAGTAGACAAGCGGGGATGGAAAAATACTAACCGAAGGTTAGAAACACGAGGTTAGGTTTGGGAACCCTATAATAAACTAAATAACATCTGCGAGCAGGAGCGTAAAGCTCATACGCGAACATCCTAAGGTTTAAACTGGCCCTTACGTGGTATAAGCCACCGAGTTCTTTTCTCTGCAAGCCTCTCTGAGGGGAGCCAATGTACTTCTTCAACAGTTGCGAGTGTTTTCTTCCCGTTTTTTCCTTAGCTTATTTCCCACATGAGCTTCATCACGGAGATGATAGCTGACACCTTGGGGTTCCTGAGCAGCTCCAGGGCGTATCTGAGGAGAGCATCGGTTATTTTAATAGGTAAATAAAACCCAATTCTCATTGTCTACTTTGTCTTGAAAGGTAGAGCTGGAAGTCTTCCTTGAAAGGAAAATACAAATCTCGTTTGTTTAGGATGGACAGCCATGTTCATGATGACGTCTGTGATGAACAGAGGTTACTATGTGTGATGAGAATAGAGTTCTATTTTATAGTATGCAGTGAGTATAGCCGTGGAGTTAAATTATTATACAAAGTGTGTTCAACATGGATGATTTCAAAATTTAAGACAGCATAGCACTCACTGCTCATTATTCTCCTTCACTGCTTGAAAATCACTGCCCGAGGAGTCAGTAGAATACTGAAAGTACAAACTGTCTCCAATGAAACTTGGACATCTGTAACCAATCACAAACCACAACAGATGAGGAAGAGCTAGCAAATCTAGTAAAGCTTAAAAAAAATGGCAGGGTTGAGGGGACTGCTGGAACATTCCAAGAGACAGAGTTTTTGATTTTGGACAAACCCGACTAAACAGTATTTTTCCACTGGAGTCTCACCATGAGGATCAAAACTGACAATCTTTTATTTATAATGGCGGGAGCTCTCAACTCAGTAACAGGCTCTTCCCTTGACCCTATTTTGTACTCAGGAGAAGCAGGGACAATAAGGAATCAGAAAGTGCCAGTCATATCATTCTTGGAAAGAGGAGTCTGTCAGTTATACAGGGTAGAAAACAAAGTGAACTCTGATCACCACTAGATCTGTGTTGATCGAGGAAAAGTAAAGGAACGCGCACACGCACACACACACACACACACACACACACACGCATACACAAGAATTTTATCTCAAACCAGAAATAATCACTGCTACCCTGAATTCTACCCTCCTACTTTCCACCAATTGCCCTCTGTATATAACTATTCCAAGATCCCAAAGTAAGTAATGTAAAATGCAAAAAGCATTCTCTTTCTACAGAGGCATTTCGAAGGGGGAAAGAGAAGAAAGAAGAAAAACAAATTTTAGAAAATGTTTCTATAGAGCAGATGATCTAAAGTATGGTTGTGAGCACACAGTCAGTGTGTGATGGGACAGCAGGAACACATGAAAATAAGCTTGCAAAGTATGGGGGCAAGTGTAAGAAAAAATACACAACCACCATCAAAATGAGCAGAAGAGAGAGAGAAAAAAAAAATATATATATATATATATACACACACATATATATATATATTTGATAACTCAGTAAGGGACAAGGAATACAGGGTTGAGAAATGTTAGCAAATGAAACAAAAACCAGCAAGAAACAGCTTAAAAAATTAAGGAGCAATGGTAGATACAAAGGTTAATGAAAGAAATGTAAATATGCATCAATGAAGAAAAGAAATAAACAAGGAGAACAGAAAAAGTATTCGAAGATATAATTTAATAAAAAAGACTTGATTAAAGATACTGAGATGGTAAATACTTTTTCAAGAAATATTTTATACAGAATGAAACATTATGATAGTTCCTAATAAAGTTATGGAACTTCAGAGTTAAAGAATTTGCTGAGCATTTAGGCAAAAAAAAAAAAAAAAAAAGTTAAAAAATAAATAAATTTGGCATTAGATTTCTGAACTCCAGTATTCAACTCTAAAATATAGTAGAATAAAGCCTACAAAATCCTAAGTGGAATAAAAATTGTGGCTAAAGAATTTCATAGTCAGCAAAATCATAACCAAGTATGAAGATAACAGAAAAAAAATTTCAAAAACACAAGAACTCAGGAAGTCATTCAAGTATGGGATTCAGCTAACTAAAGGATGTATTTACAAGCAGTATTAACTGTAGGGTTTCCATTTGCCGATCTGCTTTCCCCGATTTTTTGCTTTCTTCCAGGCCTCAAAGGCTGACCTCCCATGGTCTGCACCCCCCATGCTCCCTTGCCAGTTTGCATCCAGGCTGGTATAGAAGTCATTGCTCATTAATGCCTTCAATGGGTATGCTTAATATTCAGTAATAATTATGACAGCGTAACTCACAAATCATCCCATCAAGAGTCCCCACTGAACACCTGTTCCGAAAGACAGATCAACAAGATTTATAAAACTGAAAATAAAAATACCACAGCTAATTTCATAGATCTTGATAAGCTGATTCTAAATGTATATGGAAGAGAGAAAAAAAACCAAGATAACTCCTGAAGAAAAAATGTGGGCTACTAATCTCATCATGTATAAAGATTTATTATAAAGTTACAGAATATCAGATAGTCTGTTACTCAAGCAAAGCCAAACAGGCCTGTGAAACAGAATAAAAAGCCTGGAAACAGATCCACACATATACAGTGAAGCCTGCAAAGCAGTAGGGAAGGACAGTTTTTCTCTTAAGGGCTTGATTACATGGGCATAGAAAAAATATCTTGACCTATACTGCACGCCATGTAATTCCAGTTGAATCTATAATCCAAAAGTGTGAAAGGTAAAACAATAAAACTTCCAGAAGTAAATATAGGAGAATATCTTTGAGAAAGGCAAAGATTTCCTATAAGGACCCCCAAAATTCCCTAACCTTAATTAAAAAGATGATAAATTGGACTACATTAAAATTAAAGACTTCTGTTCATCAAAAAAAATTCACAAATGAAAAAGTTTAGTCATGGGGAAGGAGAAGTTATTTGTAAGGGGTATAAACACTGGAAAAAGATTAGTATCCAGAGTGAAAAATGCATACGAACAAATAAGAAAAAGATAACTCATTTATAAAAATGGGACAGAGACTTAACTGAGTAGGCATTCCTCAAAAGAAATATCCAAATGGCCAATAAATATACAAAACTCTTATGAATCATCACAAAAAAAAGCAAATTAAAATCACCATGTGATGCTACCACCAAACCCGAACGGACTGAAAATATGAAGGGTGGAGAAGATGTGGAGTGATGGGCATGTCCCGTTACTGCTAGGGGCAAAAAACTGGCACAGCCACTTCGTACTGTTAATTGAAGGTGGACGTGAGCATATCCATCAGCCAGTAAATCCACTGCTAGCTACCCACCCGACATCAGTCCCCACAGCCGCACACCGAAATCCACACACGAGAATGCCCATACGACACTACGTAGTCCCAAATCAGAAACAACACCTGGTCCACCCTCAGCGGAACGGATGAATGACTCTGAGTCACTAGGAGGGACTATCACATAGCAGGGGTCGGCAAACTCCTTCTGGAAAAGGCTCCACAGTACATTTTTGACACTTTGAGTACCATATGGTCTGTGTCGCAACTACTCAACTCTGCTGTTGTGGGCGAAAGCGTCCGGACGTGCTACATATACAATTGAGCCCATGCATGGGGCTGCATTTCAGGAACACTTCGCTGGCCAACCCCTGCCATGCAGCAGTGGAGATGAATGGACTATCGCTCCACTGAAGAACACGGATGAATCTCAGATAATGTTGGGCAGAAGAAGGCATACACCGAAGAATGTATTCCGAAGGACGGAAGAGCAGGTTGAGAGAGGCTTCTGGGATGCCGGTACTGTTCTGTTTAGTGACCTGGGTGGCAGCCAGACATTTTCCTTGTGGACATTCATCCAGCTGTGCATTTACAACATGCCACATTCATTTATACATGCACATACATTTCAAAAAAAAGTTTTATTAATAAGTATTTGAGAGCACTAAACGAGGACTCAGGGATAATCTAGAGATGTTTTGCTTTGAAGAAAGCAATGAAGGTAGCAACATTATGACAGAGAAATGTCTTTTTTTCATAATGTATTTTGGGGTTTTACTTTGTGCACAGGCTACTTGACAGCATTGGGTGGCCATTTACTGCTCAAAGACGAAATTGACGTCATGCTTGAAGGTAAGTGTTGAAATTATAACGAAATCTTTATGCAGAGGTCTAAATACACTCACTATTTGTGATTCTATTCACATGAGTTCTATAATGGGGCCAGGGTGGGAACAGGGTGGTAGTTAGTGGGAAATCAATGGAAAATTGGGTAAAGGGGCATCTTTTTTTCCCTCTCTATTCTCTCTCCCTCCCTTCCTTCATCCTTCCCTTCTTTCCTCTCCCTCTCTCTTCCCCCCTCCTCTCTCTCTCTCTTTCTCTCTCTCTCTGACTTTTCATCCTAGAGTCCATTAGGAACTATAGGGGTGGAGGAGGAGGGGACACAGCAGGGCTCTGAGGGGTGGTGGGGCTGTCTGTTACAGCTTCTCTACCTATAGATTGATGCCTTGAACTAAGGGCCCTTCTGCCATTACAGCCATTGAACGAGTGGTCCGGGATACAGACCCTGTGATCAAGGAGTTGGCAGAAATAACCCAAACACTCTTTAAGAAAGTAGCCCAAAATCTGACCCCCTCCAATATGAAACAAAGTTTCCAAAAACTGTTTCGCTTCATCTATATCAAAAAATTGAAGCGTCTTTATAATTATAACTGGTCCAGTGACCTGACATACAGTCCTACGGGGACTAAAGAAATCAAGAATGACAAGGAAGGCCTTATGTATGAGAATTACGAAGACTTTCTGCAAGAGTGAGACGTTCACTGGTGCCTTGGAGCACAACTCGGAAGAGGGTCTACTCATAGATGCCCTCCTGAAGGATGACAGAAGCCCCTTAACTGTTCCTTCTTCATTGCCTCCAAATGTAGAAATCTGTTGCCTCTCTAGGTGTGACAGTGATCAGAAGCCTTCCTTCATCACACTCATTCTTTCAAATAAAATTGAAAAATCATGTAAACAGAGCAATGAGAAGCTCTTGGAACTTGACTTGATCAGTAATTGTCTACGGAGCACCTTCTAAGTGCCAGACACTGTGTTAGGTGGTGAGGACATTTGGGGAATATAGACAAGGTTCCCATCCTCAGGAAGGTCACAGTAGAGACACACAGTTCAGTCACTTCCATCCTCCTGGGATGAATGGAGCTTGCAGGGGAAGAGGGATGGGGCAGGGACATGTATTCCAGGTAGAGACACTGGGGCAAGAAGTGGGAGGGGGAGCGGTGGCTGGAGACCCAAGGGGAACAGCACGCTGTGAAATGACAACCGGACAGCCACTCATAGGTAATGGTCCCCCACTGCCACAGGATCCAGTCTAACGCTTTGTCCTGGTGAATGAAAAAGCTGACACATAAACGCTAACATCCGGTGACCTTACTTGACTTCAGGCTCCAGGCTCGCTTTACCCTCCTCCCACCCCTGCGGACGGCCCACTTCAGCCTCGGAACGCCACTAGAGGTTAGGTGGGAGCCGCCTGCCCCCTGTCCACTCAGGTGTTGTGGGTTTGTAACGTGTCAGCTGGGAGTTCACACACGTCTTCATTTCTCTGCGGGCTCCCTCAATGCTGTGCGACAGCAGCCATGCCACCTTCCCTCGGCTCCTCCATTAGCTTCTCCGACTTCTGACACAGGTGGAACTAGTTCTGTCAACAATGGACGCCAGCTTCTCCCGCTTCGGCCCCACGTCTTCAACACCGTCCATACCGGAGGCAGTAGAAGACTGACACGGTCCCAGGCTAGCGGCTTCCACCTTGTCCTCACTCTCCCACTTGAATCCCACCCTCCCTCCCCGTCCCAATGACCTGCCCTGTGGACTTCAAGTTCCAGCATGAGATGTGAAGACAGCAGCCTTGTAGGTACCGCTTAGCCTGCTCCCATGGTTGCTGACGGTCAAACCCCTGGTCCTTCTGCTCCAGCGGAGCCCCGATGAGCATCTCTGAGATGGACTTTCCAGGCCCCTTTGGTCAAGTAGGTGGGTGTGGCTCCTGTGATTTTCCTTAACGCTCTGTGTACCTTTCATTGCATTTATCAGACTGTAATGAAATTACCCATTTCCTTCTCTTTCTGTCCCACAAAATTGAACTTTCTAGAAAGCAAATGTAACTTACACTTGGTTGTGTACTCTGGAACTTGCAGTGCCTCGCACCTAATATGGCCTCAATGAACCCTTGCCAAATAGATGAAATTCTAACAAGGTATATTGCCTTCATGCTTTAATAAAAATTTTTAGGTACTTATAAGTATTACTATTAAAAACAATGAAAGAATGGATGATTTTTAATTTATCCCTTAATCCAGGAGTCCCCAACCCCTTGGCCACAGACCAGTACCAGTCTGTGGCTTGTTAGGAACCAGACCACACAGCAGGAGGTGAGCGGTGAGCGAGCGAAGCTTCACCTGTATTCACAGCCGCTCCCCAGCGCCAGCATCACTGCCTCAGCTCCACCTCAGGTCATCAGATATTAGATTCTCATAGGAGCACCGGTACCTGGTGCCAGAAAGGTTGGGAACTGCTGCCTTAAACCATATTATTTCATATTACCCTGAGGTCCCAGGTTTCACTTCTCAAGATCAGGGCAAATTTCCTTTCCCAGCTTATAAACTAGGAGGGTGCCTAGTGTGGTAGACTGAATAATAAGCCCCACCTCACCCCCCCCCAAAGATACCCAATTCCTAACTCCCAGATCCTTGAATATGTCACCTTATGTGGCAAAAGGCACTTTACGGATATGATGAAATTAAGAACCTTGAGCTGGGGAGATTATCCTAGATTATCTAGGTGGGACCAATGTAATCACAAAGGTCTTTCTATGAGGAAGATGGCAAGTCAGAGAAGAAAAAGATTTTTGAAGATGTTACGATGCTGGCTTTGAAGATGGGGGTGGGGGTGGCAAGAGCCAAGGAATACAACTCCAGAAGCTGAACTAGGCAAAGACGTGCATCTCCTATAGAGCCTCAGCATGAGCATGGTCCTGCCAACACCTGATCTCAGCCCAGGGAAACCCATTTTGGACGTCTGACCTCCAGAACCATACAATAATGTCTCCGCGTTATTTAAGCCAATAAATACATGGTAATTTGTTAAAGCAGCAACAGGAAACTATCGTACCTAGATTTCTACCAAACAAAGCAAAGGCCAAAACAAACCATAAGACCTCCCTTAAAAAATAAAAAACAGAAATAGCAACAAGTATACTGGACCTTATGTACATTTTAAGGTTTCCGAAAAGGTCTGATGTTCTGAAGGACTCTGAGTCTCAGAGACATCAGATAGATAGTCAAACAATTTAAGGAGAGGAAGGTAGTGCATTTGAGCTCAAAAACTCCAGGGTACTCGATCACTACCTGGATAGACATTTTCCCAAAGAGGACACACAGATGGCCAACAGACGTGTGAAAAGATGCTCAACATCACTCATCATCAGGGAAATGCAAATCAAAACCACAGACATACCACCTCAGATTTGTCAGACTGGCTGTTATGAAAAAGGCAAAAAATAACAAGTGTCGGTGAGGATGTGGGGAAATGGGCACCCTTGTGCATTGTACATGGATTGCAAACTGGTGCAGCCATTATAGGAAACAGTACGGAGGTTCCTCAAAAGTTGAAAATAGAACTACCATATGGCCCAGCAATTTCATCTAGGTATCTATCCAAAGAAAACAAAACCAGCAATTTAAAAAGATATCTGCCCCACTATGCTCACTGCAGCATTGTTCAAACAGCCAAGATATGGAAGCGACCTAAGTGTCCATCAATAGATGAATGGATAAAGAAGATGTGGTATAGTATTCAGCCATAAGAAAGGATGAGATCTTGTCCTTTGTGACAATGTGGATGTGTGTAGAAGGTATTATCTTAAATGAGAGAGAAGAGGACAAATACCATAGAATAATAGTAAGGAACAAAGAGATTTCGTGTTTTTCACCAACAGTGATTGAGTTCTTTTTATTTCCTAGGTCTATTCTAAGCCCTGGGGGGATTCAATAGCGAATTAGATAGAAATTGCCCCTATCTCTAGAATATTACATCCTATTGAGGGAAAACAGTCAATATACAAATTAATAAAAAAATAAAATAAAATTTCATATCATAGAATATTAGGAAATAAAGAATAAAGACCTAAAATGTTATCTGGTCCAGTCCTCTAGCTTTAGACCCAAGTGACAGAGGAGATACGCAATGCTGACAGTTACCAACCCCAACCCACTCAATCCCAGCTGTGCCTTTTTATTAAGCTACTATAACTATATTCCTCAAGCATGTCATCCCCAAACCTGGTGTGTTTACAGTCAATTTTCAGTAAGAAACTGCCAAACTGTCTTCCAAAGTAGCTGCACCATTTCGCATCCCTCTCTGCACCTCTTAATTCCCACCAAACAAGCCAGATCCAGATGTCATTATTTCCTACTGAAACAGGCCTCTGACTGGCCAGCTAGACCTCAGTTTCCCTGTCACAGTCCCTCCTGTACGCCACCGCCAGACTGCCCTGCCAAAGCAAGCCTCTAAACCCATCAATCACTCCTGCTCAGAATCTCTCACTGCTGCTTCTTTCCCCACTTAAACCACGTGCAAGGTGCCTCCCAATACAGTCAACCAATCCCTCCACTCCTACTTGCAACTGCGTCCTGGGCTAACCACAGGGTTTACAGTTTGTTCCCTGAACAAGCCCATCTTCAGCTCTATATTTATCATTATCTTCCTGCTCAGAATCTAAGAATCTTTCAAACCCTCCTTAAATCTCGGCTCTCCTCGTGAGTCAGACTTTGTACTTGTTCAAAGTACTTGTACTTTGTACTTTGTACTTTGTACTTGTTCAGCAGGCAGAGGTCCGACTCTGGTCATGAATCTAACGGCAACAGAAGGTAGGATGGGACAGATCCTGGGAACAGCCATCTTTTTGCAAAGAGCCCCAGGCGAGGTCACTACAGAATCTTTAAACGCCCCAGACATGGGAGGTGGGCTGCTTCTACCACAAGAGAGCCTGAGAGAGGCTCAAAGGTTCAAGATTCGCCCCTTCATTGAAACTCTCGATGAGGCTAGGGATCCAGCTTATGCTGTACTTCTAAAACTTACAAAAGTAACAGGTGTTCTGACATTCAGGCAAGGTGAGCTCTAAAGCTACAAGAGATAAGAGATTCCTTTAGGTCACCACAGAAGCTGTGGCTCTCTGGCCACGAGCTGGACGAAGAGCGGAGAGATCTGGGCCGCCCTGTTCTTTCTCAAGGGCTCAGCACACTCGGAAGCAGCCACCCCTCCCGCTAAGGTTTTGCTGTGGTCAATGTTGTTGTCACACAGGAAGTGTAGTGGCCACCTGCTTCAGCACCAAACCTAGGTGGCAATCTGGTTAACACACCATATATCGCCACGTCCCAGACACCATGGTGAAGGAGCCCAGCACGCATTCAGTCCAAGATGATGACCAAACCAACCCCCAGTTCTCATTTCTGAGTGTCCACTCCCAGCACCAACTTTTCTAACAGTCAGTGTCCAGCCAGGAAATAGAGACGTCACGAGTTACTTTAATACAGAGAACATAATATTAAAAATTGTTGGCACGATATCGCAGACAATAAAAGGCAAAATAAAAGAGAACACAGAACACCACCAAGGTACTAACAACTCACAGTGAGCTATGAGCTACCACATCCAGGCCCGAAGAGGAAGGAAAGAGGCTGGGATGCCCAAAGAGGAAGGAAAAGCTTAGCGGGAAAGGGCAGAGCTGGGACCTCCCTTAGGGGACCTTCCCTCAGCTGGCTGCTGCTGGTCCCTCCCAGGCAGTGCTAAGAAACCGGTCCTCGGAGTGTCGGAACCACTGTGAACAGGAACTGGCTCTGGCACCAGCATGGCTGCCAGGGGGAAGACATTTTGCTTCCTCAGTGCCCACAGGAAATAAACAAGAAGCAGCAAGCCCCTTCTTTTCCAGGCTGGTGGCTGGCAAAGGAGAATGAGGTTGGCAGAGCCCCAGGCCCAATGTCAAAAAGCAGAGCGGAAAAGACGGGGTTGAGGTTGAGAAAACACAATCACCAGCATGCATTCTTGAAAGCCATCTAAAGGCCACTTCCTTCTCAAGGGCATTTTTAGTTGGCCCCTGTTGTAAATGTGTGCGCACTCAGCCCAGGGAGCCGGTTCCCTTCTGGTGTCGCTTATTTTGCCCTATACTAGAGCTACTCCTGTATGTGTCTGAATCTCGCCCCTGTCCGCCGTCACCTGCCTCCACACCCCCCTCATTTATCACCACTTCTCCTGTGACTTCTCTCCTGTGAATTTATTTGCAGCTGGATCCGCAGTGCCTACAACTGTACCTGGCACATGGCAGGTGTACATATTTTAATGAATGACTAAATGAGTCTGCAAATGAATTTAACTCAATTGAATATCAGTCCAGGGTTATCAGGCTTGGGTGACACTGGGGAATTTTGAATATAGGAATGCTTGGTTAATCAGTATGTCATTTCAAAAAACAAAAGAAAATATCTTCTAGAAGAGTGACCTACCTAATTTCAAACTCAGGAACTTCCCACCGCCTATCCCCCTCCTACTCTTCCTTCCCCTGACCATGTCAGAAGTAGTATGTGTGCCAAAATTCCATGAATTTAAGTGGTTCCAAAGTGGAAGCTAGTTTTACATAACACCACGAATGTAGAGAATGTATTTTGCAATGTGTACTAATACAAAAAAAAAAATGTATTTGGCATAGACTTTCTTGAAAAGATAAACATAACATATTATTTTCAAAACAAAGAATGGCCCCATGCATTCCTGTGGAAAGAGATGAAGTTAATCTCAAATTCCAGGATACTGAAGAACCTGCAATCCCCTGGCAGATGGAGTTAATCATTGTTGTGGTATTTACAAAAAAACACTTAGGAGGGGGACATGGGGTTAAGTCAACATTTACTCCCGCTGAACACTTAACCCTACTGGTGCCAAGGAAGATAAAATTAAAAGTGCAGACGATGGTCTCCGGTAGGAAATATGAAACCTGTCCAGAGATACGAATGAACATTCACGAAGCAATTAGCCAACAATCCCTGGAGAGCTACAGTGTCAGGCGGTGTGGGACGTGGTCTCTGATCTATGGGGACTCAGCAGCAATGTGTGCGGACGCAAGGAGGCCTTCCTGAGGAATGTGATGTTTGTCCAGGATCTCAAAGGAGGCACAGGACTCATACAGACAAAATAAGAGTGGACGGGTCCCCCACCCTCGATTTCAGGGGCCTATGCCAGGAGGGCGCTCACAGCAGAGCGACAAGAGGATCACAGCGTGTGGTGGGCATTCGGGTACCAGGCGTCCTGGAGACAGGGCATGTGAGGGAAGCAGAGAGATCGGTAAAATGAAGCAGAGTATGAATGCCAGTGGGAAGCGACCGTCGCCCCTGAGGAGGGACACGACGTGGTGGGTGGTTTAGGAAGAAGGATTCCTGAAGCCGTCTGAGGTCCCAGCTTCAGAATCATGGCCCCTGAGAAAGAGAAAAGAACTTACAAGAGCTCCTCAAAAAGAATCGAGCTGCCCCTACGTTCACTTGACAGGGCAGGGGTACCGAGAAGAGGAGACAGTCACGGAGAAAGAAAACGGGGTCCATTCTGACCCCTCTGCCTTCCGATTGAACAGCTTCCCTCCTCTTGGCTACGGCAGGGGCCACTACAAGGCGACATGCCATGATATCTTGTTATTACAGGAAAGGGAAGCGTAATCTTCTCTGTGTCCCCGCTTCCCGCCCTGGGTTAAGACGGAACCAGCTAGGCAGAGGCCCGGGCCAGGCGGTCAGCAGAGGTGAAGGAATGACGCCTGAGGACCTAGGAATCACAATAAACCAAGGCCTCTGTCTACAGTCATGGGTCCCCCGAAATTCCCTTAGGTCCAGCAAAATATAAGAATGAGAATTACCAGATGGAAAGTCATCCGGAAAATCTCCCAGACCCTCACATACTCTCCCAAGCACCAGCAATTCCCACATTTTACAACAAGATTCACAGCAAATTCTCTCATGTGCCCCCCACACAGAATGCCAGTCTGCTGCCCAGGGAAGCCTGATAACAGGTGGCCTGCTCACACCACCCCTGCTATGCTTGGCATTCAGACTGTGAACCGCCTGTGGAATTTGAAAAATGGAGAAATGAAGTCTCCATGTTTACACATGTTTAAAACTAATTCTTACTACATAGATGCTTTGGTTTCAACTCCAGAGGCTCTAAAACAAGGGTGACCTCGCCCCAACAGCTCCCTTTACCCAGAAGGGAGTTCTGGGTAAACGCTTCCTCAGCAACTGCTCCTCACTCTGGGGAACCACCATACCCCTAAGCATCCCCAGAGGACAGGCCCTAATATGACCCCACAACTGGCCTTTGAAAACCTTAAACGTTCTTTGGCCGAAACCCACGCAGCAGCAACTCTCCTTCACAGCGGGCCAGTCCAGCCCTCATCATCCAGACATCCCAGGCGGGAGTCAGGTAGACATGAGACTCCTGGACCCCCAACCTCTCTCTCAGTGGTGGGACTGAGCCCCTCCTCCTTCATTTTCAGCGAGAAGCAGGACTTCTGACCCCACTTCTTTGGTGGGAAAGGGACACACAGCACAGCTTCAGCTCTTCCCAGAGATCCACTTGAAAGATCATCTCTCAAGCCCCCCTTTCTTGGTTCTTACGCTCTCAGCTGCATTCGCTGAAACTCGCGATTTTAATGAGAAGCTCTCAATAGCCAAGTTAAATCGGCTTTTTGACGGACAAGGCTTATGGGACGAGGAAGGTCCTCGTAAGCAGCTTGCATGCATTTCTGTTGTCTTTGGCTTATATTTCCTGCCTTTGGAAGGTTTACTGAGAAGTACTCTGTAAATTAAGAGATTCATAGAATGTAAAAAAAACTTTAGTAATTGTTGACTTTAGCTTTACAGAGGAGTGATCCGATGTCCGGCAAGGATTATCACAAAATATACAACAAAAGGAACTGATCTGAGTATTTTCTATATTACAAGTAGCGAAGAATACGAATGCATTTGGCAGGGCTGACTTCCATGTGCCACCACATAGCCCATGGTGCCGGACACTGCATGGCGACACTCCTCCCATGACTCTCTCCTGCCCTGCAAAGACTAGAAGGCTAAAAACGCCATTTCTAAGACTTCCTTGCAGTTAGGGCTTAGATGTGATTTAAGCTTCTCCAGAGAGACAGACATCTGGTCTTGGAAGGCAAAGGGAAGCAGAGGCCAAATTTGGCAACTCTGTTGACTAGCAAACGTGTTTCTAACAGTTTCTGTCACCCGTGTCCCATCCTTCGGAGACGTCCCTGGTGGCAGCAGCAGTTTTGTGCTCCTTGAGTCGTAGCTCCAGGGGTGTGACCTCACGAGGCCTGTGGCAGCACCCTCCGTCTGCTCCCCAGCCCTGCCATCCACGTAGACACATAATTCCCTGTACTATGTTGCTAATTTTGTGTGTGTGTGTAAAATATAATGGGTTTTTTTGCTTCCTGTACTAAATCACGAGGAATACGCATATCAATCATAACATAAAATCTTAAGGACGGAAGGATGTTCACTGAGGCACAAGTCTATAATCGGTCAGCAAGACCCCTAGACTGCTACCCCGTAAATCTCTCTCAGTCTGGTCTCCATCCCCCACCTCCCTGCACTGACTGCTCTGACTCGGGCCTCGGCCTCCGGGTTTCAGTAGCCTTGGTCACTGTTCACTGTAGCTTCTATCTGAACCTGATTTTTTCTGATCTTGTCAATTCCTTGTTCAAACCTTCGAGTGGATCACAACAACCTACAGGATGGTACCCAGACTCTTGGGGGTGGCATTTCAATATCCGTGAGAATCCGGGCTCCGAGTGCTTTACTCATCTTCTGCTGGTTCCGTCCATGGAGAAGAGACTGTTCCATGATGTGATCACTGCTGGATCCTTGAGCTGGACTCAGGACAGAACAGAGATTGCTTCCTGTCAACCCTCTCGGAGACATTCTGATCATAATCGATGCTTCTCACATAAGCCAGTTCCTTTCCCCCCGTGTCCCATGGCGTGCTGGTTCCTGGACAGGCCATTGTCCTGGCTGCATCAAGCATGGACGGCATGTTCCCATACCTGGGACCAGCCACCTACCCACCCCCAGCCACCCCATCCATCCTGCCTTGTTCGACATGATTCTTTGGTGCCTGCCAAGCAGTGCAGAGAACGTCCACTTCCTCTTGCAGCTTCCCGAAACGCACCCCCTATGAAAGTTCTCTTAGTAAACTCTGATCACTGCCAGACTAGCCTCCTTCGAACTTTCCTGCCCCCCCACTTTCGGCAGCTCCTCCCTGGGTCTGCATGAACCCCTTACGTTCAGCAACATTGAATGGACTGTATTCTGACTCTTCTGTGCATTTGGCCGCATTTTGCTTTTGGCTGCCATGCGTTTCTTGCCCGTTGTCTACCTGGCAAGCATCAAGTCTTCCTTTAAGACTCAGCTCTCTTCTCACTTCCGCTGAAGCCTCTCTTATTTTTCTCCCAGGTGGGCTTAGATGTTTCTTACTGACAGCCGGCTTGGGACTGACTCATACATCCACTGTGATAATGTTCGCCTCTCTCTCCATGAGGCTGTACGTTTTTGTATGGAAAGCACTGCTCACGATTGAACCTCTAGGAGACTACTAAAATGTGTGGCATATGGCAGGCACCTGGGGAAGTGGAAGAAAGGGGGGCAGAGGGAGGTGTATTGAGGCAGGATGGGCAGATATAGACATGGGAGGGAGGCTGAGATGAGTGACTTCACAGTTCTGTCCTTTGACTTCACTAGTTTGACAGACTCATCAACTCCAAGTGTTAGCTCTGCTCCTCAAATCAGACCCTCTTAAGTTCCAGACAATTGAGCTTTTTTTCCTTAAACCGCTGGTACAAAAAAATCTTTCCTTGTAGTCCAGGTGCATAGCCTTTGTCTACATATTCTATAGCTCCACAGCAAAAATACCTAAAAGAACCATTGTTCTTTTAATCTCCCAGGGGTTCACCTTACAGCTCCAGTGACCATATCAGTCACTGTTTTATTTTTTGGAACTGGGACCAGGGACCTGATTCTTCCCCTCCCCCCATTTCTTCCCCCATTCTCCTCTTCCTACCACTCTCAGTCCTTCTCCTTAGATTTTACCAGGGCTCTCCACCATAAAAAAATACGGAAAAAAAAAAGAGGAATTTTTACTTTAAGAGTAACTCCTCCCCCTTCCCCAACTTTTATTTCAAAAAAGCCGTTCTCTCTACATTTGGTGAACTACCTGCTGGTTCTCTGTCCTTTATGAGCGAGACCCCTTGGAGCTGAGCATCCAAAGTGCGTGGGGGCAAATCCTATGGATGGCATGCGGAGGAAGGCTTGAGTTCTAGTTCTGACTCCTTTTCTTCTTAGCCCTGAGACCTTGAAGAAGTACTTTCTAGTCTCCTTGGACTGACGGTTGTTTTCTTGGTATCTGAGAGCACTGGATGGATGACCTTCAAGGTCCTTGATATTCTAGCATCACTGATTTTGCTGTTTTGGGTATCTCAAATAATCAGAACCCAGATTTAGAATCTCATGACAGCAACAGTAGTTAAAAAATAATGAGCATAAACTGTTAATGTATATCTCTGTTTTCTTCTGTTAAGGTGAGAATCTTTAAACCTTTGCTGCTTATTTCTACTGAGAAATTTTAAGCATTCAAGAACCTCTCTCCAGGCCCTCCTGCAGGAGACCATGGGGAAGAGAGTGGCCATCATCGGAGCTGGAGTCAGTGGCTTGGCCTCCATACGGTGCTGTCTAGAGGAGGGGCTAGAGCCCACCTGCTTTGAAAGGAGCAACCACGTTGGAGGCCTGTGGAAATTCTCGGTGAGTGGCAGGTCACTGGGACACCAATAGAAGGGAGATGGCTTCTTTGGCAAATCAAATCTGATCGGTTCTAATTCAGGCTTGAAGATAGGTCACAAAAGTTGCAGATCTGGAAAGCAAAATCTTATCCCTCCCATCCCACTAATGTCCAACCATTCAAAACTTTTCACACCAGTAAGGCTTCTTCTGAAAATAATATCTCTGGCTTATTAAATGCCGCCGCCAGTGGGACAGCCCGGATCTCCAGGCTGTACTGTACTATCAGTAATTAGTCAAAAACTACACCACTGTCTCCCCAAGCAACCAATAGGATTCTGTCCCTATTGATCTTAAATCCTAGGAACATAGGGGAGAAAGAAAAAGGAAAACCTAGACTAGGGTCAGGAGTTCTGAGTTCCAGTCTCACCTATCAGGTTTTCTGGGGAGATTTGAGGCAAGCCACTTTTTTTTCTTGGACTTCAAATGCTCGTGTGTCAAATGTGCCTTCTGATTCTAACGGGTCGTGATTCCAGAATTACCACGTGTCTCTTGGCCAGACGTTGTAAGTTATTATATGTAAGGATTGTGTGTATCATGTGCGTGGTTACTGAGTACTCTGTGGGCTCCAAATCCAGAGCAGGGGGCAGGGGGAGGGAAAAGATAGTCTCTGCCATTTCTACATTGTTGTAGAAATAACATATTCATGAAATATTCATTACAAACATGATTTTTAAATTTCATACGTTAAGTTTGGGGAAACATCTAGCCTTTCTGCCATGAATTTCCCAGTGATTATTACTGGATGTAGCTGACACGTGTTTGGTTTGAAGACACATCCACATCATTCATCTTGTCATGATATCCTGTCCTGGTCTCCGTTACAGCCCAACCTGCAACCACAAGTTACTCTAATGGAGGGTCTCAGCGCTGAGAACTCACATGTACTCACCTCGAGAGCTTTTATTTTTTAAAAAAAAAAAATTGAGTTCCTACATCCCTGAAAGTATTACATAAGATATAAGATCATTAATTTTTATTTTTCATTAGGGAATAATCGAGAGGGTTTGGGGGGGGGTTGTTTGTTTTGTTTTTAAGAATTTGGTTTTCTTTATTTACATCTGCTCAGGGAAATATGGCCAGCTTAGCCTAAACCATGAAATGGTTCTCTATGATCTCATTAGCAACAATTAAATGCTGCTCGAGCATCTATTTTGGCAGAGTTGTGTACTAGGTACTAGGAAGGCTCATACGTGACATGATCACTCAACGTCAATGGTTTCTACTCCATCTAGTGTAGCAAACCATCATGTAGGTCCACGATCCTTAGATAGAAAACAGGCTAAAGCTCACTTAAGTAGCAAAACCTGTCCTGAAGTCACATGGTCAGAAAACATGAGTTGAAGCCACAAGACTATTTACAGTCTTTATCTGTCCCACTTTGTGTCTCACTGCAGAAATTTCATCGCATTTGATTACAGGCAGGGTGCTGCCCAAAATCTCGCTAGGAGTGTTATGGAAAAATATCCCCAAATCTACAATTTCCAAAACATATCTGGCCCTAAGAGTTTCAAATAAGAGGGGATAGAGCTTTATGATAACAGGTAGCTCTTGAGCTTTATAAAAGCGGACTACTGAAATCTCAGATCAGAGGAAACGTCCAGCAGCAATGACACTTAGCTAAGACCCAAAGCACGTGTCCTCCGACAAGGAAAGTAGGGTCGCTATGGGACACACCTGCAGAGCTGCCATTCCCACCCCCTCCTCCCCCACCATGTGCTGTGTGAATGACATCCCGCAAACCACAGTCACCAGCTGGGTGCCGGTGCCAGCTTGGAGGGGTGTCCAGGTGGGGGTAACCAGCAACCCATGAAGGGCACAGAGAAGGCAACGAACTTGGTCTCTCCGGGGGTCTGTAGGAGAGCCAGTGCAGCCAGATCGGACAGTTTATTTAAAGGAGCAACGGATAACAGGGCGATAAGACACAAAGTCAGACCGCAGGTTATTCCAGAGAGGAGGTGTCTCTTTTCCACAATGTTGCTGTGTCAGAGGAGAATAATGCCTACGACCCTGGGGAGGCAAACACATACAAATATTCTAACCTCTAGTCCCTTTCACACGCCCCTCCCCTTCCTTCTTTTCAAAGGAAAGCCGCATGGCTCAATGTATGATCAGAGAAGGGTTTTTGAAATATAGGTTACATAAGCCTCTATTTTGAAATCCTGTTAGGCAGAATCTGTTCTGGAAGAGAGACACATGATATTTCTGAACTTTTCACTGTGTGCTTTTCCTGTAAAAGAAAAACCAAACACTAGTGGGCCGAATGTAAGTTTTACATTTCACACATTCTAATAGGACCTCGTGGCCTCAAAAGGTTTTAATCTGCTATGATAAGAGGCTGCTCAACAAGCTGTGTACAATAGGTTGGGATCATTTTGACTGCGAATAAGGGTAAACAGAACTATCTGGACTTTTGTTCTACTGACTTATTCTACTCATGCATTCATTTATTCATTCAGCAAATATGTATTTGGGCGCATTATGTATGGGGTGCTGTGTTAGGTATAGCTGCAGATAAGAGGCAAAGCAGGCAGCCCCCATATCCATATCTTACAGAGCAGAAGCAGAGAGTAAACAAGTACCAGAATAACTTTACTCCAAGTGAAGACGTGACTAGGGCGGTGACAACAATCAGAGCGTGGTGGGGAGGAGAGGACTTCCAGCTGACGAGAGCAGGACGAAGAGAAGCAAGAGGGAGGAGGCAACCTCTGAGCTGGACCTGGAGGGTACATGGAGACCAGCAGAAATGAGACTGACAAGCAGAGATGGAATACAAAAGGAGATCAAGGCGTGCCCTGCCCTCAAGATGCTTATGTTCCAGCAGCGAAGATGAGGCACAGACGCAGTCGTAACCATAGACGGATGGTGACAGTGCGCCCTCGGCCGCTGGAGCTCTGGGTCTAGGGCAAGCTCTCCGAGCCAAGGCAGAGTCTGAGCTTAATTTCCTCCTTACTGGCTCAAACTGCCCTGAGATTGAAATAATGAAAATGCAAGGTCTCTGGAGTTGTCTGTTGCCATACATCTGTTTTTTGTGTGTTTGTTTGGAGAACAGTCTTTAAGCAGGAGAGACAAAAACAAAAACAAAAACAAGGAGCCATAGGTTACATAGTGTTCTCTCCTCACATTTTGAGTGGCTGGTGTCCAAGGAACAAAAGGCAGAGTTCATCAGCGATGGAAATAATCCAAGGGCAGGCTCGTCCACGTTTTGACCTGTCCTCAGGCCACGGCTCAGCCCTCCCTCCCTTCCCCACTCTCCTCCCTTGAAAACCAGGGAAAGATCCTGGCTCTCGGTGAACAGGGAAGACTCTGACCTGAGAACCTGCCATGCATGAAGGCTTCGCCCTCTGTCTGACCTTGGCAGAAATTTCCAAGTCAGGTTTAAAAAGTTAAAATCTCTGGACTTAGCTATTCTAAGAAGTACAACCATGAGTAAAGGAAGTTTATTTTCAGCTTCAGGTTTAAAACACTGAGGCCTCAGGCAGCTCCCTACAGAGACATGATCCTCCCATTTCTCTCCAGTACTTTTTGCCTTCATCTTCCAGAGGTCAGCTGGGGCTGGAGAGAGACAGACATCGTGAATCCGGTAGGAACGTAACATCTTCTTCCTCTTCCTCTCCCTTCGTCTCATGGGCGTTCCTTCAGGATGTGGAGAAGCGGAGGCCAACAGCTTTCAAATGTGCTTTCAAGGCTGCATGTGGCGTGTACTTTTGTCCTGTCCTTGCGACAGAAAGGAAATGCTGATTTTCAATCAAGCTTCCCACTGCTTTTAGAAAGAAGCTGTTTTTCAATTATACAGTGGCTTTAACATAAAGAGCAGAATCTTCGGCGCCTCTCTGGTGAGGGGTGTACACCTCTAACTGGTGACATAAGGAGCCCCTCAAGCACAGAATTCAGTTACGATAGAGTGGTGGTTCCCCAGATGTGCTCCCTAGACTGGCAGCAGCAGTGTTTCCTGGCACCTGTAAACGCAAATTCTCAGACCTCACCCCAGAGACGCTGAATCAGAATTTCTGGGGTCAGGCCAAGGAAGCTATGGCCTAAGGAGCCCTTCAGGTGAGTCTGAGGATGCCAAAGTTGGGAAGCCATGCCAAGGGAAGGCTCTGTGGCTGAGGAGGGGGACAGTGAACGCCACAGAGCCAGCCACAGGGGCTGGAGGCTGCAGCTGCTCCAATTACTTCTCCTTTGTTTTTTCAACATGAGTGTGAGGTCAGAACCAGTGTTCTGATTGGAAAAAGAAAGAAAACTCTGTGGGACTAAAAACACGGAGGTAATACTGAGGGTAATTAGAATAAGAAGCCCGAGGCGGACAGCAGCCAGCTCTATGCCGGGCACTGTGCTAAAGGCTTTTCTTTCCGTATCTTACAGAGAGACCTGTTCATTTTCTTCATGGGTCTTTGGGTTTTATTCCTTTTGTTTTGTTTTGTTTTGTTTTGTTTTTTAAAGCTTCTAGTCCACCAAGCATTGAATATTGACTGGGGGGTAACACCATCCTCAGCTTCCTTCTTAAGCCTGTTATTCTTCCCAGGACCATGTGGAAGAGGGCAGAGCCAGCATTTACCCATCTGTGTTCACCAACTCTTCCAAAGAGATGATGTGCTTCCCAGACTTCCCGTACCCCGACGATTACCCCAACTTCATGCACCACCGCAAGCTCCAGGAATACATAGAGGCGTTTGCCCAAAAGAAAAATCTCTTAAGATATATTCGGTTTGAGGTAAGGGTCTCCAAATCTGTGCCGTTGGTACCCGGAGGTGTACAGGTTAGAGGGGCAGCCAGATCACAGCGCTTCACTACAGAAACCCAGAGCCAGGTGGCGGGACGTCTGCCCCATCGGAGGTTAGGCATTGCTTTGGATTATAAAGCACTCACGCATTGGGGGTTTTGTCCCTAAATAAATTCCCCGCAAGTCTCTGAGGGCTGAGGCAGCCATACTGTCACAGTGTGCTTTCCACCCTGATGCTCTCAGGTTTTAGGAGCAATCCCAGAGTCTCTAGTTCATATTTAGACTCGGCGTCAATGAGTTGTGGGTCACGAAAATGTGGTATTCATTACAAGTTCTTCCATGATGAAGAGTAGCAACTTAAATAAATGGTCAATACAGTATTTCATCTTTCACCCACTTAGCTCCTTAGATTAGGAGCTTTAGAAGTTATGGCATAGTGGCATCGTCTCCATAAATAACAATAATGCTTCACCATTGTTTAGAACTCTTAACATCAGTTCATTACTGCTAAATACAGAGCACATATACTTACAAAGATAATCAGCAAAATTGTGAATTTGGACTATATGAAATTCTATTTATTATGTTAAAATAATAATAAAATCATAAAATTATAAATTATAAGTTATATAATTTATAAATTATATTATATAACTTATAATAGTTAAATGTGATTATAATTTAGTTTTTATGTATAATTTCCCTAAAGTTATACTATGGAGACAAAGGTGAGATTAGGAAAGACTGACCCCTAGGACACTCCTATATTTATGGAATAGTTGGAAGAGGAAGTCAGAGAGGAAAAGAAATCGTAAACATTCGTGGAGGGTGTCAGTACTTAAATGACATAACGTCCTCCACCAGAGCACTCAGGATCGTATACCCCAAATCTACTCACAAGACTTCAAAAGAGTAAATACACCCCAGTAAGTAATTTTCCTTGTGAGATCTGAAGATTCACTGTGACTCCTATTTTATTATCTTCCCATACATTTCCCAATGACCAGGAGAGCTCATAACAATTATTTCATCCACAGAAACACTGCTAATAAATAAACAAATAAACAAACAGAATTGTACATAGAAGGAATTTCTTTCTAATTTTCTTTAAGACCCTGGTTTCCAGTGTAAAGAAATGTCCCAGCTTCATAGTTACTGGCCAATGGGAAGTTGTCTCAGAAAAGAATGGGAAGCAGGAATCCACTATTTTTGACGCTATAATGATTTGTTCAGGGCATCATGTATACCCCAATCTGCCAAGTGATTCTTTTCCTGGTAAGTCTGAAAAATATATAATAATCTGGGGACTTATACACAAACATCAAGGTTGGAATAGATCTTTCCATAGACTGTACATAATGATTATGAAGGTTCCAAAGATTTCAAAACAAAACTTTTGAGTTTGATGATATGTGAGACCTAGTAATAATTGGCATCCTGAATTCCTATACTAAGAGAATCAAGGACCTGCAAGTTTGAGATAAGATGAAGACTCAGGTCCTTATCTTAGGCACACCAACTCATATGTAAGTCCTGACTGCACGTGAGATCTCTGAATGAAGGTACATTCAGAAAAATAGAGTCCAACTGCCAAATTGGTTAAAGAAAGTCAATTTTTCTTATGTTATTTATAATATAAACATCTTTGTTATTTATAGAGAAAAGCTGGGTTTTCTTATTTCATATATATCCACATTTTTCAAATTAACTTTAGAAATCTGTGTGCGTGTGTGTGTGTGTAGTGGCACACTTCATTACTAAACTTAAGTGGCAAACATCAAACAAATACAATACACAAGCAAACTCCTTTCTTTCTTTCTTTCTTTCTTTCTTTCTTTCTTTCTTTCTTTCTTTCTTTCTTTCTTTCTTTCTTTCTTCTCTCCTTCTTTCCTTCCTTCCTTCCTTCCTTCCTTCCCTCCCTTCCTCCCTCCCTCCAATAGAAACACTTATCCACTCAAAAATATTGGAGTTCCCATCTCAAAGTATGATTTTCATTGGCCGAGATAATTAAAAGAGTAGAGATTTGGGGAGAACAGGAGGCCAAAACCAGCAACGTTAAGAGGCAGTGTATTTCCTGTAGACTAATAATAATTACCATCAACTTGGAACGCTTGGGCTCAACTCCTTATCCCACTGACTCCTCACCATACAACCTCAGATAAGTCACTTATTTGTCTCAATTTCCTTGTCTTTTAAAATAAGATAATACTAGTACCAACCATTCAAAGATGTTATCGAGAGTAAATGGTTAGAACATGCAAAGCCTTTAGTAAAGGGCCTAGCCCATGGTCATAAATATTAGCTATTAGTATTATAAAAATAGAAGTTTTCATAGTTAAGGGTTTTTCTTAAAAGACAGTAAAATTAATTATTTGGGAAAGGAGCTTCATGTCAAAAAACCACTGAAAGAATAAATACATTTCAACTAGGGATTTAAAAAAAAAAAATTAAGACCAATTAATAGGAAGTTTAGAAATAAAAATATCCAAAAAAGGGAGTTTTCATTATTTCTTCTGAAAATCAACTCAGACCACTCCCCATGTTCCACTTAGGCCTAGACAAGTTTCAAGGTCATTACCTCCATAGCTGGGACTACAAGGGCCCAGAAGCCTTCAAGGGGAAGAAGGTCCTCGTGATTGGCCTGGGGAACTCGGCGTGTGACATTGCTGTTGAGCTCAGTCGCCTGGCTACACAGGTAAGTGATCTAAAGGGTCTGAGGACACTGACCTCAAGTATGGCTATACTACTGAATCAGCAGCCTGGCACTGAGGATGGTCTTTGTCATGTCATCCCACAAGGGAGCCACCTGCTTTGCAGGTCCCTTAAGTCAGGGAGGACTGCAGACATCCTCCTTGTGAAGCAAGGTAACGTGGCTCACGCTAGGAAGAAAGTACATTCCGCTGGACCCAGAGGGGTGTGTGTGTGTGTGTGTGTGTAAATGAGCATTTCTGTTTTAATTTTATGTTCTGACAGCTTCCGAGCACACCGGTGACTAATCAGACTCTACCTTCCCTTATTTACCTGATGGTATTTCTTATCGTGTACCCTGCGAAAGGTACTCAGCTGACCACTCTGAAGGTCTGGGAGATACACAAGATTTAGTTCTTCCTACTGTTTATCCATTCAACAGCCAGTGCTCAACAAATATCAGGTGCTTTCTATGTGTCAAAATTATGTTGGACTACAAACACACACAGAACTAAGTCAGATTTCTTCCCAACTTCAAGGAGCAGGCAATGGGTAGAGGTGGGATGACAGGTAAGCGGACCACCGCAGAAGAAGGTAATGTGACTTCCGTGCCATTCGGTGTGGCAGGAGTAGCACCGTGGAAAGAGAACCTGACTTAGCCAGGCCGCAGGCAAAGAACGTCTCCTAGAGACTCCAAGCTGTGCCATGTGCGATCACTATACCCGAAGAAACAACGTATTTTAAAGGAAATAGGTACTCAATGAATTACTTCTTGAATGTACGTAGATAAAAACTAAGAATTTTTTAAAAGTCAGATTCCCTTGGTTATTACACGAGTGGTACAATGGCCAGGCAGTGGGTTTGTCTCGGGCCAAGGGAGCCGTCATGGTTCGGGATGCCCAGCAAAGATGCTGCTGGGTGGGTGTGTAGGGAGAACTGGAATAGGAGACCAGAGATGGAGAACAGAGTTAAATCTCTGGCATCTCTCAGCCTGATTTCAGCTAAAGATTTAGCTACATTTCCCCCACCCAACCGAGCAACTGCCACCACCCACCGCCACTGAGGTTTGCTGGATTGGCTAGTGTCCACCAGACCTACTGTGTTAGTCTACGCGTGTGTGAAGATGAAACCTGTCACAGTTGAATACAGAGCCCTCTTGTTTCAAGATGGCAGGTCCTCATTCTTACCACAGCGATGCACTAGTTCTCTGGGGTGGGGAGAGGGAAGAGTTCTGCCTCTAATCATGGACGACTCATTGTGACCCACCTCTTTAAAGTTGCTCCTGTCTGAATACTGAGGCAAATGTGTAAAGACGTCCACAGAATTGTGTCTTATCTACTCATTTCTTAAAGAGTGACACTGATATCTATGTGGCCTTCCCCACCAGGTCATTATCAGCACCAGAAGTGGTTCCTGGGTCATGAGCCGGGTTTGGGATGATGGCTGTCCTTGGGACATGGTGTATGTCACCCGCTTTGCAACCTTCCTCCGTGTCGGGAGCCACACAAAGAAAAAAAAGATGGCCACGGTTCATGAGGTTCCTGCTTCACTTCCTGGAGATTAGCTGCAAGCCCGCGCGCGCCAACAATGAAGCCCGCGCGCGCCAAAAGATACTCTTCTCTCCCCCTCCTTCCCCATTATCTTATACCAATCAGAATGTAGCTTATTGCCACCCCTGCTACGCGGCCAATCCCCTGCCTACATGTATCCTATAGCCCACTCCGCCCCTGAACACCAGTGTATATATACCCCCGTCTCACAATAAAATTTGAAGGCTTGATCAGAGTATTGTCTTGCCTTCGCTCTTCTCTCGCCCCCATTTTCTTTTCAGGTCGGATCCTCCTCTTGGGAACATGGGTGTATGTCACCCGCTTTGCAACCTTCCTCCGGAATGCTCTTCCTTCATTTGTCTCTGACTGGTTATATGTCAAGAAGATGAACACTTGGTTTAAGCACGAGAACTATGGCCTGATGCCTTTAAACGGGTACTATGAATAATACACGTTTGTCATTCAAAAGAGTGGGGCGCTGGTTTAAGTTGAATTCTTTCTCTCTAGGTCTGACTTCAGCTGTCTCGTTGAGGCTGCTGGAATTAAATTTAGGACTGCATAGGTGATGGTCTATGTCCAGAGGCCACGTATGAGATGAAAATCTTATTGAAATCAGTATAGTGGGGAAAGGAGTATGGAAAAATTCAGACTGGGGATGCAGTAGGCAGCTAGATCACCCTGACGTGCAGGATCCAGCTGTGGAAGCTACAAGCTACAGTATGGAATTTTGAGAGCTGAGCCAACTCATGAATTGTGTTGGGTTTTTTTGAGGAATATCTCGTTTGTGCTTATGGGTGAATGGAGATAGGAATAATAACAAAAATATCTACTCCTCAAGACTGTTCTGGTGTTCACTAAGATAAAAGACATAAGACTTACTTTGTAAACTATAAAGCGCCATAAAGTATTGGTTCTGAATAGTCTCAAATTTTCTAACACTCCTCTAAGGAATAATTAACAGAGTGGTGTTAATCAACACATCTCAGTGAGTGGGGAGGTTCAAAAGAAAAGCGCTCACCTCCTCCACCACCGAAGGGTCACACTTTGGCAGGACAGTCAGGAAGCACGGGAAACGTCAGGGTTGGGGCTTCCTACAACCGAGAGGCCAACGAAATTAACAAGATTTGCTTGTGTTCTCTATGGAGACAGAGCCCAACTTCCACTAATGAGAAAGGCATTCAAGTTGGAAGTATCACTATGTCAAGAGAAAAAATATTTAAGTGGGTAAGCAAAGAAAGGACTCACTGAGAAATTTCATCTTTGGCCCATGCCAGCAAGTGTTTCACTGTGTGTAGAGAAACAGTTTAAGGAAAAGTAAGAGGCAACTGGAAACTGAAACAGCAAATGTAAGGCTTGGTAGCCTAACTCTCACTCCATTGCATGCATCTTACCTAGTCGGGCAGACTGCTAGATGCCTAGAGAGAAAGAAAAGTTGACTTCACATATTTGAAATTATGTTTAATGGAACAGGAGTTCCAAAGCTTGATCTAGTTAAGATTTTTTTGTCTTGTAAGAGTAACTGAAAACTGTATTTTGGCTTTGTCCTTTAGACATTAATTAATGCATCGTTTTAGAAATCCACTCCTAAGAACTAAGCTCCCTTCCAGAAAGGGTTCCAAGCACCCTGAGGTGCTGATGACACATCCTCACCCCCACTCAGGAGAACAGAGGTGGAAGAGGGGAGAGGAAAACAGATTTTCCTGCAACCTACTTTTTGTCACCTTATAAGATAGAAGAAGAGGTTGCAGGATTATACAGGTGGAGAACGGTGTGGAAGTATAGAGACAAATTCTAAGATTTATAAAGTTTCTCAGTGTTTGAGATAGTTGGAGGATGTTTCCAAACCCCCGAAACAACTCAAAATGAAGAATGTCATCAAAAAAACATCATTCCTTGAATTTTGGCAGATGAAGTGCAGGATCAAAGTTGTTATACTTTCTTTTATGACCATAGTTGATGAAAGGAAACCAAAGGTGGCAATAAAACATCAGGGGGATTGTTTTATAAACTATATAAATGTCTAACCAATATACTATATACTTGAAACTAATAATAAAATTTAAAAAAAAAATCCCACCACAACAAATCTGATTGTCTCATCTATGATGAGGCCTTAGTTACAATAATAGCTCACTTATAACAACGATGCTTACAGGTGCCAGGCACTCTTTTAAATGCTTTATAGATTACTCATGAAATTCTCACGACAACCCCATGAGGTAGATTCTGTATTGTCCCCATTTGATGAAAAGGAAACAAGTACTGGGGTGTGGCAGCTAGTACGAGATGGAGTCAGGCTATAAATCTGGGTCATCTCTCTCCAGTGTTAGCACTCTTAATCATTTTATTACATCTAGGAATTAGTTTTATTCTAATCTATTTGGTGAGTCTCCCAATAGTCTAAGTACCCATAAGAGAATCTTCAAGTTTCAAGGGACCAAGAGAGGCAGCTCAGACAGACAATTCCAGACAACAGAAAAAGAACTGCCCCAAAGAAGAGCTTGCTTGTCCCCAAGCTGATGTTTAACTGCTCAAATGTAGTTGCAATGCTATGGGCTGTTGCGGAGATTTCCTGGAGATGAGGTAGTTCATGGCAATGGCCTTTGTCTCTTGCTTCTGCATAGCACACTGAGGAAAGAGCCTGTTTTCAACGACGAGCTCCCATCACGCATCCTGTGTGGCACTGTGTCCATCAAGCCTGGGGTGAAGGAGTTCACAGAGACCTCGGCTGTGTTCGAGGATGGCACCATCTTTGAGGCCATCGACTTCGTCATCTTTGCAACTGGCTATAATTATGCCTACCCCTTCCTCGATGACTCCATCATCCAGAACAGAAACAATGAGCTCACCTTGTTTAAAGGCATCTTCCCCCCGCTGATGGAGAAGCCAACCTTGTCCGTGATTGGCCTTGTCCAGTCCCTTGGGGCTGCCATCCCTACAGCCGACCAGCAAGCCCGCTTGGCTGTTAAAGTGTTTACAAGTAAGTGGGCCATCTTGGCTTCCATTCCTTTAGTCAGTGAACATTTATTGAGCACTTACTGTATGCCGAGCACTGTGCCAGGTTCTGGATGATATAACAAAAATAAGATAGATGTGCTCCATGACCTCAGAGAAGTTTGCCACTCCCCGAGCAAGTGCACTGGCTCCTCAGATTTCTGTTTCTGTGAACTGTCATTCTACTAAAGACACCAAAGGTAGCTCCTCTTGATATAAAATCTTTTAGGGACAGAGTTCATAAATATTGAATGAAATTCATCATATGTCATTATACATTTCTGATTGCTTTGCTTTTTTTTCAATATTTTACTCTTTGTTTCTATTTTTAGACTCATGTACCCTGCCAACTTCAAAGGAAATGATGGATGATATTGATGAGAAAATGAGGAAGAAATTCAAGTGGTAAGAGATTGTATTTGCTAATGAAATGGAACACTAGCTATAATCAAACAGTATTAGATAGCAAATAATGGTCACTGTATTTCTCCTGTATAACACTAGAACACAGGTTCTCAAACAGGTGTGATTTTGGTCTCCAGCATTTGACAAAGTCTGGAGACATTTTTGGTCATCATAAGTGAAGGAAGCACGCTACCAGTGTCTAATGAGGAGAAACTGGAGGTGCTGCTAAACCTCCTACAGTGCAGAGGGCAGTTCACACGCACGGAGAAGTATCCACTTCAAAATGCCAGTAGCGCTAAGATTGAGAAAGAGCTGTAACACTTTCTGCAAGAGTGCCGTTCTCACCAACCATTTGTCTGTCCTAGCCACGGCAATCAAAAAAAAAAAAAGAAGGAAGGAAGGAAGGAAGGAAGGAAGGAAGGAAGGAAGGAAGGAAGGAAGAAAGGAAGAAGAAAGAAAGAGAAAGAAAAGGTATCTAAATTAGAAAGGAAGAAGTAAAATTGTCACTATTTGCAGGTAATGTAATACTGTCTATAGAAAACTATAGAAAATTCAAATAAATGAATTCAGTAAAGTTGCAGGATACAAAATTAATATTCAAAATCTATTGTATTTCTATATGTAAATAATGAACTATGAGAAAGAGAAACTGAGAAAACAATCCCATGTACAATTGTATCCAAAAGAATAAAATACCTGGGACTAAATTTAACCAATGAGGTAAAAGTCCTGTACCCAGAAAATAAGACAATGGTGAAAGAAGTATCTTGAAGAAGACACAAATAAATGAAAAAATACACAGTGCTCATGGGTTGGAAGAATTAATAGCATTAAAATGTCCATGCTACCCAAAGCAATTTATAGATTCAATACAATCTCACTAAAATGCTAATAGCATTTTTCACAGAACTAGAATAATCCTAAAATTTATATGGAACCAAAAAAGACCTGAATAGCCAAAGAAATCTTGAAAAAGAAGAACGAAGTTGGCGGTATCGTGCCCCATGGTTTCAAACTACAATACAAAGCTATAGTAATCAAATCAGTGTGGTACTGACACAAAAACAGACACATAAATTGATGCAAATAAGCCACACTTGTTTGGTCAATTAATCCACAACGAAAGAGGCAAGGATATGCAGTGGAAAAAAGACACTCTCTTCAAGACATGATGCTGGGGAAACTGGATGAACACATGCAAAAAAAATGAAACCAGACCACTTTCTTGCAGTGTATGCAAAAATAAACTCAAAATGGATGAAAAACTTAAATGTAAGACCTAAAACCATAACACTCCTGAAAGAAAACATAGACAGTTGACATGTCTTTGCAATATGTTTTGACTATGTCTCGTTGGGCAAAGTCATCAAAAGGAAAAATAAACAAATGAGACTACATCAAAGTAAAAAGCTTTTGCAACAAATGAACAAACGAAAAAATTCATGGATACAGACAAGCCAATGTTGGTCACCAGAGGGGATGGGGGTTGGTGGGAGGACAAAAAGGGTAAATGGGGTCAAACAGAAGGGAATAGAATAGAATAGAAGGAGACTAGACTTTGGGTGATGAGCACACAACAGAGGATACAGATGTTGTGTTATAAAGTTGTACACCTGAAATTTATATATATTAACGACTGCTACCCCAATAAACTTAATTTTAAAAAAATAAGAAGTGTTTGCACAGTGAAGGAAACCATCGATAAGATGAAAAAGTGACCTACTGAATGAGATACCTGCAAATGATATACGCAGTAAAGGGTTAAACTACCCAAGTGACATAAAGAACTCATACGACATCAAAAAACAACCTGATTAAAAAATGGGCACAGGCCCCGAATGGGCATTTCTGCAAAGACATACAGATGGTCAACGGACACATGAAAAAATGTTCAACATCGATAATCACCAAGAAAATGCAAATCAAAACCACACTGAGATATCACCTCGCACCTGTCAGAATGGCTATTACCAAAAAGACAACAAATGCCACATGTTGGCGAGGACGTGAGAATATGTGGTTGGTGGGAAAACGGAACCCTCGTGCACTGTCGGTGGGATTATAAACTAGTGCAGCCACTATGAAAAACAACAGCGATTCCGCAAAAAATTAACACTAGAACTACTGTCCAACCCAGCAATTCCACTTTGGGATATTTATCTAAAAAAATAAAAACAATATTTTAAAAAATGTATGCACTCCTATGTTCATTGCATCACTGTTTATAATAGCCAAGCTATGGAAGCAACCTGTGTTCACTGATAGGCAATGGACAAAGAAGAGGTGGCACATTTATAGATGGAATAAAATTGAGCCATTAAAAAAGAATAAAATCTTTCCATTTGCAACGACATGGATGGACCTAGAGAGAATGATATTATGTGTCCACTATAGCTTAAAAAAAAATTTTTTAAAAATTAAAAAAAAAGAATAATCACGTATTAAAAAGAAAAGTAAGTTAATCAGTCACCTTAAGACCGGAGGATCAGTTCACTCAGGCCACGTGGCCAGAAGCAAAAGCTCAAAATGACATCAAACTTGTATAAGCTATTGGAAAGAAGAGAAAAATAAAAGCTCTTTCATAGCCAAAGAACAAATGATATAAATTCAGTGCTGGGGAAAAAGAGGGGCGTGGGGTACTACTGGAGGTACTGACTAAAATGTTACTTTTCTGAGACAGAAAATAAGAAACTGGTTACAACTCATCACAATGTGTTCTTCTCTTCCCTCAGTTTTGGCCTGAGCCAGACTTTGCAGACTGATTACATCACATACATGGATGAGCTCGGCTCCCTCATAGGGACCAAGCCCAACATAGCATGGCTGCTCCTGACTGATCCCAAGCTTGCCCTTGAGGTGTACTTCGGTCCTTGCAGCCCATACCAGTTTCGACTTATGGGCCCAGGAAAGTGGGATGGAGCCAGAAAGGCCATCATGACCCAATGGGACCGGACAGTAAAGCCAATGAGGACAAGAGCTGTCAGTGAAGCGCACAGACCCCAACCCTTTTACGACCTACTTAAAATGCTTTTATTCCTACTGCTGCTTCTTTCTGTTTTGCTTACATTTTATTAATGAGAAAGTTCTTTGGGTCTCAGAGTTCAGCCTGGAATTTGAACTGCAGATATGCCTATACATACAGATAGATAAAATCTCATAGCTGCTTTTTCCCCTCCTGCAGATGTAAAAACGAATTCTGACCCATTTGACTCAAAGTCTAAATAAAATGGAAATACTCAGCCTCTCTTTTCTGATGAGAATCTGTATTCTAAAAGGTTTTTTATATGCTAAATTGGCAAATGTGGAGATGTTTGGGATAAAAAAGATGGGAGGGTAAATGGGAGTGAGCACAGATTTGCAGGCCGAATAAAGTTTAATAAACTTTTTAAAGGGTCTTTTGCCATAGGAAGAATCATCATCATCACCATGTTGAATCTTCCAGCTTATGACACAGTATATCTTTTCATTTATTTAGATCTTTAATTGCCCTCAGCAGTGTTTTGTAATTTTCAGTGCATAGGTCTTATCCAACCTACGTCAGAGTTATCCTAAGTATTTCAGATTTTTGAATGTTATTATAAACAGTGGTTTCTCTTTTTTCAATTTACTGGTGTTTACTGCTAACATATAGAAATGTAATCATTTATTCTATGAATTTTTACATAGATTTCATAATACTTTCTACATAATCATGTTCTCTGAAAATAAAGATAGTTTTACTTCTCCCATTCCAATTTGGATATCTTTTATTTCTTTTTGTTGCCTTATTGCACTAACTAGAAACTCCAATAGAATGTTGAATAAAAGTAGTGAGATCGGACATCTTTGCCTTGTTCCTGATGTTAGTAATAAAGCATTCAGTGTTTCACGATTAAGTACGCTGTTAGCTGCAGATATTTTTATAAATGACCTTTAAGTTGAAGGAGTTTTCTTTTATTCCTAATTGGCTGACAGTTTTTGATAATATTTTTGTCTGCTTTTCGTTTCAGTGTAATGATAGTCTCACAGAATAAGTTAGAGAGTATTCTTTCCTCTTTAATTTTCCAGAAGAGCTGTGTATAATTGGCATCATTACTTTCTTAAATGTTTGGCAGGATTTACCAGTGAAGCCATCTTGGCCTGAAGATCTTTGTGGGAATATTTTTAAACTACGATTCCAAGTTCTTCAAAACAGTTAAGGTTACACACGATATGCGTTTCTTCTTGAGAGAACTTTGGCTGTCTGTGTCTTTCCAGCAGTTCTTTTACATAAGGTAATTCAATATAGGCAGTACAGTCTTTTCAACAAATGGTACTGGAACAATTAGATATTCATATGAGATGAAAAAATAATGATCTACAAACATACAGAGACATGGGGAGAACAAGAAAAAAATGACATTTTGAGTGGGGGTGTCTATGCTTCAGAACATGTTTCAGGGTGTGAGTCTCCTCCCTACTCCACATCCAATATTAGAGGGGTATTTTCCCCAGCCAAGACCCTGGTGGAAGTGTGGCTAAGTGCAGTGTTAACCAGACCTAGAATATTTGCGCCAACTGAAAATTTATTTTGGTAAATTGGACTTGTTGATACCTTATCCAATCAAATGGGTCTGGTCAGAGTAAGTAATCCAGGAAGAAACGAGCATAGCATGCTCGGATCTAGAAACTGTCACATGTAAGAAAGCCAGGCCAGGACGAGTCTCAGATCAGGGACACATTATTCATCCAGGCACAGCAACATGCCAGAAATACTGCCTAACATATAGAAATCAAATGGGAATTCGTGCAGCCATTTTAAAAAAAAAATGCCGTATGGATATAAAGGTATTGATACTCCAGAAAGTGAAAAATCAAGTTAGAAATCACACTTAGAGTGTGATTTCATTTTTGTCTGTGTGTATATATAAGTATCTGGAAAGATACACTAACATATCCACAGATATGTGGGTCTATGTTTGATGGCATGAGAAATGATTTCAAATTCTTTTTATTTATCCATCTTTCTTAATTTGCAAATGAACATCGGCTCCATCCACTACAAAAACGGGTTTTGAAGTAACTGTATGATCCGTGTCTAAGTGTATATACAATGGCATTGCTGTGAAGACATTCCTCCATTACCCTAGACCTCAGAATGTGAGCCTCTCACTAAGCCTCAGAACTAACAAAATCTCTGGAGTTTCAGAGGCAGGACGCTGGATGAGTGAGAGGCTCCTCCCATTTCTTACAGCCTCCTCTGACTCTTAACAGCCTCCCAAGGGCCTCCCAGCGCACAACCAGCCGGGAAAACAATTGTGTCCGAGAGACAGCAAGACAGCAGCAAAAGGTAAGAGAGTATCAGAGGTATGGATGATAGCTGGGGGCAGAGGCTCAGCTGTGAGCGCTAAAGCTCAAAATCTCTCAGCTGTAAAGAAAGTTAACTGGAGGTTTGGCTCGTTTCCCTAGTACTATGTTGCTGAATCATTTGGCTTTGTTAGGTGGGTTGCTCTTAACTGTTAAACTAAGACTTTGTAAACAAGGCTTGAAGCAAAGTCTATAGACTTTAGAATCTAACCAATGAGTCATTTACTTATTTCCTGCAGCTTCTTAAATTACCACTGCTATAGCGTTTAAAGCCCATTACCTGACCACCATCAGGACTCTGACCTTTTGCTCCAGAGAAGCAGTATTGACTGATCCACGGCCAGAGACCATGGCAAAGAAGGTGGCAGTGATTGGAGCTGGGGTCAGTGGCCTGAGCTCTCTGAAGTGCTGTGTGGATGAGGGGCTCCAGCCCACTTGCTTTGAGAGGACCAAAGACATCGGGGGACTGTGGCATTTCCAAGTATGTGAGACCTTTTTTCTTGACGGGGTGTGCTGCTCTAGCATCGCATGCAATGACAGCTACCAATGTCCCTTCCTGAAGGGTTCCTTCTGATGAGATTTATCCCATGCAGCTCCACAGGAACCGAAGAGACAGGCTGGCAACAGTCTCGGGTCATCATTAGCCTACACGAGGGACAAACCCAGGCATGTAAAGGTTCTGTCCCTATGGCTCCAGCAACTGTCTTGCAGCTGACATTTCTGTTGTTCTCAAAGCAACATACTAATAGGAGGGCATATTTTACAAATCGGAAGTGACGGGGATTCTTTTCCAGATACCACTTCTATCCAAATCGTCGAGTGAGTGCTTTTTTAGGGAGTGTGCTCTTACACCCACTGACTTTTCTTTTTCTCTGATGAGTGAACTATTTGCTGGCTCAGCTTTGCTGGTGACACTCTAGTGTAACAACTGGGAAACTCTTTATATTAGTATTAAACATACTTTGTTCATTAAATTCATGCTATTAGCCAAACTTAAATATTGGTGATGCTAGCTGTCCCTTAGAATTTGTATAAAAATTTTAAAGGATACATAGATAGATAGCGGTAAAGATTTTATAATCATTCCTTCCCACAATCTTTTGAGTAAGCACTAGCTTGCCTCCTTCTGGATGTTAGGTCTTACTTGTATCCCTGTGTCTTAGTTTCCTCAGCTATAAAATGGGAATAATAACATAACAGTGTAACTACCTCACAGCTATTTTGAAGATTAAGGGACATACTTGGAATTAAAAACTTATATTAAAGTAAAATAAATGACAACTACAATAACCATGTTTATATTTTAGAGACAATCAAACAAATTCTGAGACGTTAATTGATTTGGTTATGGTCACACCGCTGAAGAAACTGGCGTTCAAACTTTGGTCTCTCCTAAGTCCCTAGTTATAGCCACACCCTAACTTGCGTTCGTGACCAGAAAGTTTCAACATAATTTCAGCTCAGAACTCAAGCGTGACAGCTTGAGGATTATGATTAGCTACTTCCAAGTGAGGGATCCAAAGAGGCGGGAACACCCCAGCCAGGAACAAAAGGTCTGAGAGCATGAAAAGCAGACTCATGTCAGCAGAAACCATACAAAGTGCTCTCCCTACAAGCTGATCGAATAGGGGACTGGCGAGGACATGGGCATGTGTGCTTTGCCAGTTCAAACCGAATTTCATGCCAAAGTGGATATTCTGACCTTGGGTTTTTCAGATGCATATGACTGTAAGATACGCCTGGAGGGTTCCTTAAAATATTGAACTTTGAAGACCAGCCCAGACTTCCTAAATCAAAATCTATTGTTAACGAGAGTCCCAAATGAATCCTATGAGGAGACAAGTTTGACAAAAAAAAAAAAAGTGCACAACTACCAAATTTTAAAAATCTATTCATTCAACGATTTATGAATAGCCAGAGCTAGCAGTGGAGATCTTGATACATACACAGGACCCATAGCTCTGTAGAGAAGAAACTGGAAAAACATTCACTTCTTACTAACAACTGCTCATTAGAATCATCATAGCCTTTCCCGAGAAGGTGACATAATAAAGTGGTCATTCCTGTTTTAACTAAAGATGTGTCATCTTTGTCCACTTTCAGTGCACAGATAGACTCCATTTGTGATTTTATATCCCAGGTAGATTTTTTAACCTCAGGAAGAAATGTGAAATTATAACAAATTTCTATTTAGTGATAAATTTGTCATTGTTTTACTTGGGATTTACTATCAAAGAGCCAAATGTCCCTTACTTGATTATCATTAATTTGACAGCAGAAGAGTGAGAGTTATTTTGAGTGATCTGTCAAAACACATGACTTGATGAATTCCAGGAAGGTACTTTCTGCCCCTAAAATATTTCTCCTGCTACCCTACTGCTAGTGTCTAACAAATTCAGAATGAGACAAACTTTCTATGGCTTTAAAAATAAAAGTTAGGCTAAGATTTGAATTAACTAGCCTTATTAAATACAAAATGGTTAAGTATAAAACTCCCTGAAACCTGTAACAAAATCACATTTCAAAGCTCTCTTAAAACTACAGCCAATAGAGAACTGTTAACACTTTTCTCGACCCAAACACAGCAAGGAAGCTCCCTACAGAGAGAGACATACAATAAAGCAAAGTTTCAGAGGTTGCCAGTGGGGCATTGTAAGCATCTCCTGACCAGGAGACTGGGCTGCAGAAGGGAGCAGGTATCCCAAGGGTGCTGGCAGCCACCCCACCCACTCCCAGGGCACCAGAATCAACTTCCAACATAAGTTACTCTTTCATTTCTCCATTTAAACACAATCCTAAGATCACTAAGCACATTTAGTGGTGAAGAGCTGAAGACTTCTTGTCCCATGCCCTGCTCAGAGGGCACTGAATTCTTCCAAAGGATTCTCCAGCACCCCTGGTGGGTAATTAACAATATTTTTGCACTTTTCTTTTTTTTTTTTTTTTTTTGTTAGCAATGTGGGGCACTTGTCATGCATCATCTCATTTTCCTTCACGATGCTCCTAGGGAGTAGGTATTGTGATTATTTTTACTTACATATTAAGAGGGGACTGAGGTTCAGGATTAACAACTTGCCCAGGAGAATATCAGTGGTGGGAAAACAACGAAAAGGAGAGTGTGTAAGATCCCTGAGCCCCCACACTCGATAACCTCTCTGAGGTGCCGAGAGGGGAAAGCGTGACCTTCCCTCGGCCACTGACCCAGTCCGCCTCCTTTGCTGTTCCTGATACCTGTGTTCACAGGGAAGTTACCAACATCCATTGCTTTTGTGCGGGTTTGTTGCATTTTTTACATTTGGATATAAATGTATTTTTTCCCCAGCTACAAATACAGTCCATTCTTTCTTATGCTGCAGTGAACAGGGAGCTGTCGCTGACAGCTTCGCTGAAGCTACAGCTTCCTCAATCATAGTACACACCACTACCGAGAGTCTAGTGCATCCCCGTTCACAGCCGAGGGCACTGATCCGGCCCGGGCTCACTCAGTCTGATTTAAACCTAAGTCTAACTCCACAGACCAGGCTCCTGCTGTTAGCCCGGGCTGCTTCTTTCAGTGTCACTGAAAATCTAAGGAGCCTTGATCTAAAGATTGGTAGGAAAGTAATGACTTTCTATGAATATGGATGAGAACGAAACATGCACAATTAATTTATTGTGGTCAAGGGATCATAGTTAAGATTTCCTTTATTTACTATTCTGTGGAAGAGACTATAGTGCTGTTTGTGTAAGATTAAGACATTTATTTCAATTAATTTACGAGTCCCTACAAGCCTTCCCTTCTTTTAAACACACCCTAATGCTAAATCATAATAGCAATTACTATTTGCCTGGATAACGCCTTAGTCTCTGCGTAGGTGTCCACTGAGAATTCTTGGATGGGATTATTTAAATTTTCTTATAAAAGCCTCTTCGATAATGTGCTGATATCAGGAAAATTGAGTTGCCCATCCTTCCTTGCCGTGATTTAACATAAGACATCACCATTAAGCAGAGCACTTCTTACAGAGAAAATTATAAACCCAACCACAGCATGTGCTGCCTTCTGTTTTGCCAAAGCACACTCGCTAACATTTAAAATCAACTGTAAGATTTGATTGGTATCAATGCTGTTCACCTTAATCACTTGAAGGTTGATTTGTATAAAGCATAAAGCGAAGGCAGGGGATTCAAATCAAGGTGGGAAAACTCCTTGCCCCAAAAGTACTCATTCTAACTGAAATTCTCTATTACGTTCTTTAACCAATGTCCCAGGGTTTATTGGTTTCTAAAGAGGTGGGAGGTAGGTATAGCTTCCCCAGGGGGCATTTCAGAAGGGGGCAGGTTGTCACCATGACTGACATTAAAAAGGTAGAAACCTGGGATGCTAAATCTGCCCAAAGAAGGATCACTCCCTCTCCCAAACCCACCAGTGGCAAGAGTCCCTCCAGCGAGTGACACTGGAAGGCCCCACCTAGGTCCTATCCCGCAGGATGCTGAAACACATACCGCACCTCATCACCCAGACATTAAAATCACCTGTGGCAATGAAAGAGGCTCACATCACCTGGGGGTGAGATTTAGAAAATGAGTAGGAAACCAAGGGTTTTTTTTTTTTTTATGCACAGTTATCGCTCTTTTATTTGCTCCTTTAGGAAAATGTTGAAGATGGCCGAGCGAGCATCTACCAATCTGTCATCACCAACACCAGCAAAGAAATGTCCTGTTTCAGTGACTTTCCAATGCCTGAAGATTTTCCCAACTTCCTGCCCAATTCTAAGCTCCTGGAATATTTCAGGATTTTTGCCAAAAAGTTTGATCTCCTAAAATATATTCAGTTCCAGGTATTGTATTTTGCGGGGAATGGTTTTCTCTACATTAGTTCAGATCACATTTAAATAGAGAAGTTACTCTGAAAATGAAAGAGTGAATAAAACAAAGTATTCTAATTCAATTTTTTTGCCTAAAGATAAGAGCATGATAGAAAACCCCCAAAAAGAGGGTCAATACCCCTGTTATTAGAGACCATATGCATTACCAGAAGAGAAAAATCATCAGTTAAAAGTAAAAGTTTGAATGATGATAATATTGATTGTAGAACTGCATGTAAACTAATATTTATAACCACTGAAGCGGTTAAATTACATTTCCCTTAAAAGGACATAAAGAAAATACCAAAATGCTATTTCTTTTTCCTATCTTTTCTATAGAAATAGCATTTCTTAGAAAAACATGTTAAATAAACTCACAGTTCTCCATTCATCTAAGAAGCCTTAGAGAAACTACTTTTACTAATTACTTTTTTCTGGATCCAATCTCTTAGCAAGAGAAAGGAGGCCAGATCATTTTGAAATACAAGTAAAACCGTCTTTCCTGTTCTTCCTCAAAAACAAATAATCAACAACAAAAAAACAATATTCTCACAAAACATACTAAATTTTTATCAATAATATACATTCAGAACTAGTAACTGTACTTAGGAAATGAAATTTAAATTATATCTCTGAATAAATAACTCTTAGTGGAGCTTAGATTTTTAACACATCTCATTTTTTCTGCAATTTTAGTTTTATCCCAGGTTTCTATTATATTAATTTATAACAGCTGATTTTGGCTAAAATCTATTTGTAAATACCATTAAAATGTTCAGTTCCACCTAATATAATTTTTCCCCAATTCCAGGTAGATCCATCCTTTAAATTACAGATTCTTTACACCAGAAGCTGTCTTTGTCCATTTAGTTATTAATCTATTTGACAGATATATTGCCCTCTTATGATACTTAATTTACATTATCTATTCTCTTAAAGATCGTGTTAGAATTGCAAGGGAACTATTTCATTTGTTTATTGTGTCACTGCTGTAATTGTGTTTTGGAGGTTGGAGAGGGGTTAGGAAAACATGTTTTCATTCACTGGTCTGAGCTGACACAAACCCTAAGACATTGGGGCTCAACTCAGAGTGTAGAAGGCTCTTTGCACCCTGAGAACCTTCTGAGTGAGAGGGTGTAGGTTCTCGAACTGCGTTTTCAGTAGCAAGAATCCACAGTGCTTTAGCTAATATGCTACTCTGGACTACAAATCTGAACTACTTACTCTCGGCTGAAAATGCCCAGACATTTTATAATACTTTCATATGCCTTACACTAATATTCTATAAAGATTTTTAAATTTGAACAGCATTGCTTAAAAAAATATCCGAAAATCTAAAAGGCACACAGAGGAGACACAAATACTTGTGAACCAGAGCGACATGACATTCATCTAAAAGTGAGAAACGCTTTGCTTTCATTTGCCATTTGTTGCTTAAATACGGCAGACATATGACCTTCATGTACACTTTCAGAAACTCACAGACCTCCAGACAGTGAGCTACATTTTTAAAAGATCAATGAACCAATAAATGATTTCACCCAAATGAGATCACAACGTACCCTGTTTAAAAACACGAAATATGAACAACTGCCCCTCACGGAGCGCTGACAACGAACCAGGCACTATGCAAAGTGCTTCACATGAAATATCTTCTCCAATATAGAGCCTGCACACAGATGGACACATGAAAGGTTCTTAATGAATGCCATCATGTGACCACTCAAACAGTAAACACGTGTTTTGCATCTCGCCCAGAGCTTACCTTGCACTTCTGTGTCTCGCTGCAGTTCTCATTCAGTCCCGAACGGACCAGTTCCCAGAGCCGAGTAAGGCTCTCGCACCAAGCGCCGTGTCCTTGGCAGCCCCCTGGCAAAGAACAATGTGAAGGGCATGCTTAGTTGTCTTGCCTTAACTGGCTCGAAATAGAACCTAGAGTCCCACATTCATTCTACCCATCCCCGCTCCCAGGGCACCAGACAGGCCCCTGTTATGCCAGATTCATGCTTAACAATGCCTTCTCTGTGTTCATTTAAGACAACTGTCCTCAGTGTGAAGAAACGCCCAGACTTCTCCTCCTCTGGCCAGTGGGAGATTGTCACCGAGAACAAAGGCCAGGAGCAAAGTTCTGTCTTTGATGCAGTTATGGTCTGCAGCGGCCATCACATCCTCCCGCACGTCCCACTGGAGGCATTTCCAGGTGTGGCCCAGCAATCCACAGCTTTTTAAAGCACGTGTCTAGGTGCTTCATATGCAGTCTGGGTGGACAGGTGGAATTAGCTGCTCACTTGGGCACAACATTAAGACTGGGATGAAGTGAGAAGGACGAAAGACTCTGAACACTGTCTCTGTTACACAGGGAGCTCAGCTGACATGCTCCAAAGTCAGAATTCCAAAGAACTCCCACCCACATTACTTCTCTTTTAGCCATGTGCCTATTTTGGCCTTTTTCTATCCTGCCAAACACCTGTGACCTTATTCCATTCTCAGATCCTCTTCCATAAAACCACACCCACGGACAGGGTCCTGTGGGGGGAGCCTCTGGGAACTTTTTTGCTCCTGGACCATGTACTTAACTTTTCTTATGTGCTTTATACTTTGAGTTTGCCAGTTGGCCTTGCTATTGTAACTCCCATCAGAGGGGAAGCGGCCAAACAAATGATCAACCCCAGAAAGAAAAAGCAGTTTGGTTGAAAGTAACTTGACATAGTTAACAAGTGATAAAGAAACGCTTCTCTTTTTCTCTCCTGAAGGTATCGAGAGGTTCAAAGGCCAGTACTTCCACAGCCGCCAATACAAGGGCCCAGAGGGATTCGAAGGAAAGCACATCCTGGTGGTTGGAATCGGAAACTCAGCAGCAGATATTGCCGTGGAGCTGAGTAAGAAGGCTGCTCAGGTGCGGTGCCCTCTGCTCACCTTGAGCCATAGAGGAGAGGAAAGGAGAGGACATATTGAAAAATCTGAGCCATGTAATCGAGACTCCACTCACAGTGGTTGGTTAGTTGGCTGGTTGGCTGGTTGGCTGGTTGGCTGGTTGGTTGGTTGGTTGGATGGTTGGTTGGTTGGTTGGCTGGTTGGATGGTAGGTTTGTTGGATGGTTGGCTGGATGGTTGGTTGGTTGGCTGGATGGCTGGTCGGATGGTTGGATGGTTGGATGATTGGTTGGTTGGATGGTTGGATGACTGGCTGGCTGCTTGGCTGGCTGCTTGGCTGGCTGGCTGGTCACTTGCTCAGTGTGATATCATAGAAAGTCTGGAAGTCAAGAAACCAGAGTTTCCCTTCCAGCTTTGCCATTATCAGTCGTGTAGACTAGAATGAGTCACTTCATTTCTCCAGGCGATGGTTCTTTCACTTTTTAAATGGGAAGTTTGGACCAGATGACTTCTTTCAACCCAGGGAGCTTAGTGAGAAGTTGACATGTTCACATTATGGGGAGTGCCATTTAGAAATTTAGTGCCTATTTGAATTGTATTTGAAATGCAAATAATCATCAGTTACCAAGGAACATAAAAAAAATTAAATAGATGTAAAACTCTCGATCATGAGCACAGATATTTAGATGCATGTCGAGGATTTCCAACCACTGCCATCTTTTCACCTGCTCAGGAATGACACAGAAGAGCTGCTAAGGAGCCAAACATTGCAAGATGTAGATAATGCTGACAGGAGAAGCAGAAAATAAACCCCTTCCAAGAAGGGAAAATAGCTAAGGTTCCTGTTCCCAGAGCATTCCCCAGAGCAGGGCCAGGGCCCTGGAGCCCTGCCACGTGCACATTAGCCTCCGCGGCCCTGCATCTTCTGGCTGCACATGACTCACACCTTCAAAACTATCCTGTCCTGAGTCTCACACTTTCAGGGCTTGAGAGGCCAAGTAGCAAACGTGATAAACAAACATGGTAACTCTCCAGCTGCTTAATGAAGGGGATATACTGGGACCCATCAAAGTCACCAATCAGTCAATGCCAAGCAAGGAGAGACAATAAGTAATGGAAAGAGACATTAGGGACTATTGTGAAGTCAACATGAGGGCAGCAGCTGACCACAGACTGACAATTCAACACTGTTTTAGGTAGATACCACTTCACAAGCTAAGGGGTTGAGATCCTCCTCAACGAAATCTGTCTCCAAACTTGGCTTACTCTGGATGTGTGACACAATGTACAACTCCTCTCCTCCAGACAAAATTAATAGAAGAATGATAGCTAGCAGGCAATATTTTCAGTACTTTGCATATATCTCAATCTGCACAATAATCCCAGGTACTGTTATTACCCCTATTTTGCAGAGGGAGAAACTGAGGCACAGAGAGGTTGAAATAACATGCCAAAGGCAACACAGTTAGTAACAGTGAGGCTGGGATTCAAATCCATGCAGTCTAGATCTGAGGTCTTGGCTGTAGAATCCATAATCCTAAACTCTTAAGTGAATCGGTTTCCTTCCAAGTGAATCAATGTTTAAGTGTTTATCTAGGGTGGCCTTCTAATACAGAACTCAGAATGAACGGTAAAATTTTGAGAAGCAATTCAAAATTCAAATGTGAATTTGGACAAGGGGGGAGTGAGCAAGGTTAAATATGTATTTGAAAATATGTACTATATATATATTTCGAAATATATTTTGAAAATGAGAGAAACCAGAATACATCTGAAAGAAGATTCGGAGGAGCATTTACAGAGAATGAGAATCAGTATAAGTTCAGAGTTTTTAACATTTAAATATGTAAAAAGTTCTTTTAAGTACAGGAGGAAGCTGATCTTCCTTCTTATTGCCACTCCATGTAAACGCATTTACGCCTATATAGTAACTAGGCTGTAATCATACATTTCCTAAGATTATAATTATTCACCTTCACTATAAAAGAAAAACTTGGGTGGATGGAAAAGCTGAGAGGAGGTAAGGAGCATTGAACCACAACAGTCAATGTGGCAAAGGCTTGTGGATTTCACAACTGGTATTAGCCCAAAGATTTCCTCATGTTTCCATGAAAATTCCCAAGACTATTGCAGTCTTCCTCTGTCTGTGTAAATACCCCTGGATCCTCCTTTTATAAAAAGTTGCCACAGAGCAGTGATAACGAGAAAGTGCTTCGCTGGAGGTCAATCATCTTTGAAACAAAACATTTCAGCTAATTCTGGGGCCACGCACATGATGTATCACCTGCACAGAACATTCCTCCCAAAAATGACGATGCCCTGACGTCACCTGGAACCCTTTTTGCTTACCAGGTATTCATCAGCACCAGACGAGGTTCCTGGGTCATGAGCCGTATCGCCGAAGGTGGCTATCCTTGGGACATGGTGTTCCACACCCGCTTTAGCTCCTGGCTCCGAGATGTCCTGCCACGAACAGTTCTGAAATGGATGATGAACAGACAGATGGATCGGTGGTTCAGCCATGAAAACTATGCCCTCGAGCCTCAAAACAAGTAAAGTTGTTTTGCTTTTGTATGGTATACGCGTTGGTAAGTGAGGTCGTGAGAGGTGCCTCTCTTTGCAGAGAGCCAAATTGCTAACATGGTAATTTGAGCTACAGCCCAAGAGCATAGATCGAGAGTTGGATCTCCATATTTGTTCTGTATGCCTTTTAAAAAGTAAATACTTAAGAAGGTCAAGTAGAAAGGTTTGAGCTATTCCAGAAAAGGAGAACTAGACTACGGGAAGAACTCATTAATACCCAGAGCAGTCCGACATTAGAAAGGCTGCTTTAAGAGACGTTCTGTTCAGAGGGTTGTGCTGGGAAATCGTGTCAGATTCTCTGTCTGATAACTCCGTACATCATATGGGTTCTTCCCATGAGCAGCTTTTAAGAGCATAGTCAGTGTCTTTTTGCCAAAGGGGCGGGGATCTCTATTTATCTCACAATTATACATCACTGACCTTATAACCACAAGCAAACATCATAGATGTTTATTTTCCTTTAGTTGGTAACAGGCTCCTTCCCTTAAAATAAATAAATAAATAAAACAGAGGGGCTTTAGACTCTTTTGATGAGTGCATCTGACTACTACATTCTGAGATCTGATGCATGTGGCACGTATTGTCTTATATACATATATATTTTTTTAATGGTTCTCAAATCTACAGAAAAGAAAATTTAAGAAATACTAACAGACTTTGCTTCATCACCCATGCTATCATATACAGAGACTTACAGATGTTTGGAATTAACAAACATCTCCAAACTAAATTCTATGTATTAATTTTTGCACTGATCCTTTCTAGCTTTCAAAACTAATGGGAATTTAACAAGTCTTCCCCTCCTTACTTATTATCAGACAGAGATTAAGGGGACAGCAAGATGATTAAAGGCAGGCGCCACAGATGAACCTTAGAGACATCGATTATCTAATAACCACTGGACTATCCTGGAACTGACCACGGGCACTGGCATTTTGTCTAAGACCTGGGGGATGCTCCCTTTTTCGAAATATCTTTTACTCCCCCCCCCTCCCATCACCTACAGGATTTCCCTTTGTTGAAGGGAGCAATTTATTGTATGAAAATAAAGTCAGGTAATAAGGCTTGGAGCAGGCCAACTATTCAAGTTGGAACGTTCTATGGATATCTGAGAAACCTCTTTATTTAAGAGCCAACCCCATAAATATCAAGAGGGATCAAGACTCCTCATTAACTGCTCTTTCTGAGTGTTTTCTTCTGTGTGTTTCAGATACCTGATGAAAGAACCCATACTAAACGATGATCTTCCAAGTCGCATACTCTATGGAGTCATCAAGGTGAAATCAAAAGTGAGAGAGCTCACAGAAACTTCTGCCATCTTTGAGGATGGAACGGTGGAGGAGGACATTGATGTCATCATTTTTGCAACAGGATACACGTTCTCTTTCCCCTTCCTTGAAGATTCACTTGTTAAAGTAGAGGATACTATGGTCTCACTGTATAAATACATGTTCCCTCCTCACCTGGAGAAGCCAACCCTTGCCTGCATTGGCCTCATCCAGCCACTCGGTTCCATTTTCCCAACTGCTGAACTCCAAGCTCGTTGGGCGACGAGAGTTTTCAAAGGTGAGTGAGTAGGCAAGTGAGGGGCTGAGGGTTTCCTCTCCGATGGAGTTTGCTCAGTAATGAGCTTAGATAAGAAAGGTGCCAACAAGAAGGCTGCCTACCTTAGCTGCTCTCATAAGATTCTCATCCTAAAAAGTCAGTGGGGAAATCACAAAATAACAAATACAGAGCTATAATAATAATAAATATCTTGACTCGTTTAAAATGTTGGAAAATTTAGAGAATTTCAATTGGCGTAAGGCTAAGTGCATGCTATCCTTTCTTTGAACCATGGGAGAACCACTAAGAAAACATGTGTGACTCCTGGCTTTACCTATGTGATGTTTATAAATTCCTCAGAATAAGTGCAAATCAGGAGACTTGGAGCCTACTCCACACTTCGCTTCAAATTAACTCTTAATACCCAAGCAGTTCAACCTCACAGATCTCTACAACGTTATAAAATTATTGAAAGGTTTCTCTCTCGGCATCTGAGTAGCACTCCCCACTCCTGGGAAGGCTATTATCTCACTGAGCCCAGGATCCATTCAGCTCAGCAAACTGATCAAATGCCTAGCCCTGCGCTGGACCTGGTGGATGGAGAGAAATGTAAACAGATCATTTCAACATAATGAGACAGATGCTTTGATGGGGAATGCGTGGGTGCACTGGGAGAAGAGAAAGGGCACTGAGGAACAGCAGGGTAGCACGTGGTCAAGGAAAACTTCCCAGGGGGTTGAACTTCTCAGCTGCAGAAAAGGGAGTCACTTCAGTATGAATACAGAGCCACAACGCAGATGGAGACTTATGAGCTGTTTGACATTCCTAGAACATGGCATGTAAGGCAGAGAGGGGTGAGAGGCATGCTAAGGAGCTTAAATACAAAATGTAGATCGGCTTTTCCCAAAACTGGCTACACACAAAAATCATCTGGTGGCCCTTAGGGTCGCTGATTAAGGCTGACCTGAGCACCTAGAATTTCTGTTTTAGAAAGCTCTCCAGCCAGAGGACCAATGGAAGGTTATAAACAAGGGACAGACATTATCAGTTTATATATTTGATACATTATTTCAGCATTTGTGTGGAAGTCAGATTTGAAAGGAGAAAAGAACGGTGTCTCAGAGACCAGTGGGAAGCCTACTGTAATAGCCCATACTAACATACGATGACACAACCAGCTCCAGGCAGACAGATGAGAGAGGAGAGGATGTAAACGTGGGAAACAGCCAAGGCTAACGTCGGCGGGACGCACACCTGGCTCAATATGGGAAGACCAGAGAAGAGGGAGGAGTCAAGGGTGATGACCAGCCATCTGCGGCCATGGAAACTGGGCGGGCAGCCACGAATACAGAGAGGGGGCAGGAAAAGGTGCAAGTCTGAGCAGGGGGACTTCGAAGGTGAGCTCTGCTGTGAACTTGCTGCATCCGAGATGGCTAGCCACATATGGGAGGATCTGACCATTTTTCAACATATCTGGAGCTCAGGGGACACCTGTGGATGGGGGATGGAGTCATGGCACATGGTAACGACTCTTATGTCCCCAACTGCCCTACCTTAATCTGCGACCCTCTTACTTAAGAAGCCTCTTAACTGGTCTCACTGCCTTTCGACTCACCTCCCTGGAACCCATTTTCTGAAATTCAGCAGCCAGAAGGACCTTTTCAAAGGCAAATCTGATCTTGTCACTGCCTGCAGAAAACTCTCCCACGACTCCGCATCACCTTCAGGCCGGAGCTTAAGCCACCCGGCATGGCCTCACCTTCCTTCTCCAGCCTCTCGTCCTCCCATCTCCACCTCAGAGTTCACGCTATAGCTCCACGGGCAGCAACACCATCGGCATGGCACAGCCCAGAGTTCAACAACACAGCAGCCCTGATGGGTTTAACGTGGGGAGATGGCCAGAGTCTAAGTGTAGGAATGAACAACTATGTAAAGCAATGACATTGAACCCAACCTGTGACTCAAACCAGCCTTTTATTTTCCAGGCCTGTGTACCTTGCCTTCAGAGAAGACTATGATGGAAGACATTATCGAGAGGCACAAAAAAAAAATTGATCTGTAAGAAAGTTTGTTTTAATTCTTTACGTAGAGCAGTGTTTTTCAAAGCAAAGTGCTCTGAGCGCCTGTAGGAAGCATCTACCTAGCTGTTTGTTAAAGACACCAATCCATCACCCAGACCAGGTGACCCAGAATCTCTGGAGACTGAACATTTGCATGTTTATGTTCTTGCAAGGCGATTCTTACACAGACTGGTTTAAGAACTAACTACTTAAAGAGTTTTACCAAATCAGAACACTTTCCCTTAACTCGATTTCATTTCAGTTTCATTAGATTTCACGTTTTCTCAGGCCACCCACGCCCTGTGGTTAGAGAGAAAGGGGTGGGGACCACGGTGGTGACAATAGCCTAAGTATCTCTGGGAAGTTAGCTGGGGTCTCACCTATCAGAGTAAATTAGAAAGGGCGGTGGTGTGACGTTAAGCTTCGAGGATTTCTGCTTTGTGACAAAGTGGAATGAGGTTCAGTTGAGATCGAGTGTCCTTGGAAAGTTGACTCGGAGCCTTAGGTCATGTGAGGGAGTTATCTCGTGTGCATATTCTAATCCACTAAACATTTATTGAATATCACGTGCCAGCCAGGGTGCCAGGTACTTCAATAATGTGACAAGCAAATAGTAAGTGTCTCCTCTGCATAAGACCCTGCGTGAGGCTTGCATCAGTCATCTCATGAGTCTTGGCAGCAAACCTGACTAGCTGGCCCTTTGCGTAGTAAATACCAAATACTAATCATGGTTGTAAATCTTGTCGCATCCCTAGGACTTCCATGTACTCATGGTCATTCATTGGCTATTTATCTTACAGCCTATAGTCAATTAGACACATCGGCCTCCCGATGAGATAAGCCAATACTTTACACCGGAGACTCTCTAAGAACTCATTTATCCATTCACTAGTTCCTTCGTTCTTACACTAGCTGTTAAATGCCTAATGTTTTTCTATAACTTAGAACATCTTGTGAATCTGCCCTTCTTCCTTTCTTCGTTAAGGTTTGGGGAGAGCCAGAGCCAGATACTGCAGACCAATTACATCAACTACTTGGATGAGCTCGCCTTAGAGATAGGTGCGAAGCCAAAGTTCCTCTCTCTCTTGTTGAAAGACCCTAAACTGGCTGTGAATGTTTACTTTGGACCCTGCAACTCCTATCATTACCGCCTGGTGGGGCCCGGGCAGTGGGAAGGAGCCAGGAGAGCCATCCTCACCCAGAAGCAGAGGATACTGAAGCCTTTAAAGACACGGGCTCTAGAACCTTCATCTAATTTCTCAGTGCCCTTCCTGTTGAAAATCCTGGGGCTTCTTGCTGTCGTTGTGGCCTTTTTTTTCCGATTTCTGTGGTTCTAATCTGTCGGCCTATAGCCTTTGGCTTTATTGTCAGTCAGTACCTCTTAAAGAAAAAAAAAGGCTAAAAGGAAAGATATTAAATCTATATTCTAAATTTAGAATTGACAGGAGCGGAGTATGAGAGGTAACTGTGGAGAATTAGCAGAATTAAGTCTACGTACAAAACCAAAATTGTGTCGTAAAATGTCTTTGCCACTTTACCCTTCCCTCAAGTTTGCCAGACGCTACAGAAAGGACAATAAGGGGGAAAAAAAACAAAAAGGACAGTAAAATAACACAGGCTAAATAGTGCTGCCAGCCCCAATGTACGCAAGCTGCGGGGAATGGGAGAATTATATGGAATGAAAAGCAGGCCCTAGGGTTCAAATCACTGGAAAATCTAAGCCGCAGGTAAACAGCTGAACTCCTGCATGATGCGCTGAACCATCTTCTTCTCCGGACTCTAGTGGGTGACAAAGGTGTCAGACACTGGATCGTACCCCACTTGCTTAGTGGGGAATCGCTCAAAAATACTGGAGGAGAAGACGAGGGTAGACTTTAAAACAACGGCAATGCTCAGGCAGACTTTCACGACCTTATACTGGAAAGCTGGGCGTTTTTTAGATTCTTTAGATTTTCTTACATTTCTTATATTTTTTCTTACATTTTGACAAAAACATTGCTGTAAAAATAAAAATGAACGTGCCGTGACAGCTCTCTCCATGCATGTGTAGCAGTATCATAGACCAGACGTGCTCTGTGTACGTTACACGCACCGTTTTGTTTAGTTCTCCCAGCGGCTCTGCGAGATGTGTGTGGCGTGTCTTGCAGAAACGAAACGGAGACTCAAGGGCTGCTGAATCACATGCGGAAGACCGTACAGTGAGTGGGTCTGGTGGCGGAGCTGGGGCTGGAACTCAGATTGCTTGACTCTAGAACTAAAGACCATAACCTTGCCCCATAATATACTTATTTACAAAAACCTCCAGGATCGATAAAGTACTTAACAGTTTATTTATAATCATATATACGTTATTTATGCAGGAACTTTACCAAAAAAAAAAAAAAAAGAGTACTCCTTGCAAAGACAATCTGTTTAATTTTATTTATCATATTTGATTTATACATCAGCTGGATCTAAAAAGCACTTGAAGGCATTTATAGTGAAAGACACCTATATAATAACATTTAAGATAATCAGTGACATTTTGGAAAAGCAAGCATTGAGGAGAAGAAGTATATTTCCCAAGTAGATGAAAAGCATTATAATGATTGGGCCTTATATTTAGATCTAACCTTACAGATAACCAAGGTAAAAAGTGAAGCAATATGGAATCTTTGTCCTCTGATGGAAGGAAACATACTGTTTTGTTAGGAAACACAAACATTTTCTTGGAACTAAAGTCCAAAAAATACACAAACAATTCACTGTCAAAGGGCACTGAGCAACACAATAAACATCTGGTTACAAACATCCACTGCAGCCACTCTCTCCACGGACAGAGCCTTGGGAGATAAACCCCGACCAATGGCTTCAAGGGGAGGGAAAGATCAGAGATTAAAAGATTTAGGCAAATTTCTGCCCTTATTACTGCAAAGCCTCTGTGGACACTGCCCTTCACTTTGACCTGGATTTCTCCCTCAAAAATTAAGGACAATGTGATGGCAATCTCTGTCACTGGAAACTTTTTCTTTCAAGTTCATTGAAATGACATCAGCATTTAGGTGCAAGATTTTTTTTTCATTGTTCTTGGTAGCAGACGGTGTATATACTGAGTTCTTGATTAAAAGCTGATTACATGTTCATTATTAAAGATTATTTGCAAGCCATATAATAATATATAATTATAATAATAACAACAATAACAATAATAATAATAGAATTTATCAAACCTTTATAGCAGGAGAAGAAAATGACTGCCTGTGGGTTAAAGCCAGCCCACTATCTATTTTTGTAAATGGTTTTACTGGAGCACAGCCACACCTATTCGTTCATCGCCTGTGGCTGTTTTCAAGTTACAATGACAGTTAAGTAGCTGCAGCAGAAACAGGATGGCCCATAAAGCCTGAAATATTTCCTATCTGGCCCTTTACATAAAAAAAGTTTGCTAGTTTCTGCTTTGTGACGGGCAGGGGTTGTCCTGTTTTTCATCAGCACTACCCAGCGAAATACCTGTGGTTGTTAGATCCTACTTCTAGTGAGAGATCAAGAAACAATTGTCAGGTTGACGCTGAATCAGTGGGGGGAAAAAGAGGTCCATTGGGACAAAATTATTAAATTTATAGCCTTGAAATTGTTAGAAATAGGATGATCTCTTGAAATCTTTCCAAATATTCTGATACCTTTTTAAAAACAGAAATAGTTCATTTCCAGAGTCTGAGATTAACTAAAGAGGACGCAGCCGAGTCTATTCTTCTGCCTCCATACATCCTGAAATGAAAATCTATCCCAAATGAACCACCTAGGATCATTTGTCCCAAACTATAATCCACAGCCCCCCTGAATCAGAGTATCTCAGGGAGTTTATAAAAGCGCTTACATCCTGAATATAAATGTAGTAATGATTCAGACCTGCCAAATCAGAATCTTGCTAGAATCTCCTCAATAAGTTCCTTAGAAGATTCTTGGGTACCTGAAATTTAGGACCCATTCTTTTGAGGTCTCCCCCCACCCCACCCCCAAAAATAAAAGCTGCTTTCAGAGATCAGTCCATTACCCTATCCACAACTCAGGGCCAAGTCCGCCCTCAGGTTCACCCTCGGTGCCTCCTGCTGCCATGCTGTCTGCAGTGCTTGTTCCTCCTGTGAGGGATGTTAGCTGGCGACCACGCTCCTCTTAAAGCTCTTGCTGTGCTGGCCCCCTTACTAATCTTTTATTTTAATTCCCCTCCTCAGTTTTCTTACCAAAAGCCAAATATGTCACATTTGCTCTTTACAGAAAAAAATAAAGATATTTCTTAAATAAAACTCTTGGATCGTGATAATATAATAAAATTTCGGATAATGAAGAGTTTGGAAGCTTAACCTAGAAAGAATCCAGCATTCCTGTTACAGAGAGGATGGCACTGGAGGGTCCTCCAGGACGACTGGTCTCTCCTCCTGACAGGCATCGCCACTGACCTGCGCCCCCCAAGGGCAGAGCTTCCGGCTGACTCTCGGAAGGGAGAGTGTTCCACAGAACATAACTCACTCTCCTGTCCAGTCTGCCTTGTGACCAGGTCATGGATCAAAGAGGCATAAAAATAATAGGCTCCTGAGATGAGAGCCAACTTAGCCCAGGTCAGATGCCAAAATGAGATTAAATATGCCAAGGTTTTATTAAGGAAAATGCTTACATGAGGGAAAATAGAGAGAGTGCAGGAAAAGGCTGGAGGAGCCATCAGCCGGCCACACGACCCTGACCCTGAGTGAAGAAGAGAAGAAAGACGTGCCAGGTATGGACACCCCCGAAAGTTGGCAACAGCCTGAGGAAGGTGCTGCAGAGCCCTGGGGGTTCCTCGCAACATCAGTCTCTGGCCCCCTGACAGATCAGTCACTGCTGGGAGCGGCTCCAGGGGAGGGGGCCGAGAGCCAACAGGGTACTTCAAGGACATCAGCTCAAGCCCTTGGTCAGTTACGCTCCCTGGGGTTAGAGAGCCATGAAGTGCTCCCACAGGTCCCTAACCTCATTTTTGCATCGTTTAATTCACTGAATTACAGTTTTTAAATTACTCCACCTAGATAGTCATCTGTGGCAGTTGTCGTTCACAGCCACCTCTAAGCATGTCCTCCTGCAAAACAGAAATTAAGTTAGGGAGCCACAGTGGCATCTTCATGGTGCTTCAGTGTCACTCTTTGAAGGGGAGAGAATAAGAGTCCAAAGTGCATGTCACGGGACACTGTCCCCCTTAGCCCTTCATTGCTGCCATTCACCAGGTTAAATCATTAACCTCACCTTAGGTTCCAAGTTCTGCATAACATTCCTTATCTCTTAGGCCGGTTCATCAGGTACACAGCAGGCTCACACTGGTCCATTTGTATTTCTGCTGGTCCAGAGTCTTGACCGTGCCGGAGCCCTTGGCACCAGGAATTACAACCACACAGAGTAAGCAACCAGACCTAATCTCGGATTCCTTTGGATGAGGGTGGTGGTGCCTGGGTTTCTTCTGTTTTGTCTCCTCACCAGCTCCCTTCATGTGTGACCTTGGAGAAGCTATAAAGCCACTCTCCAAAGTACAGAGAGAATGGTAAATGCTTGAGTACTTGTAGTAGAATGGTGAACTCAGACATTATCAGGTCTTCTGGGGACTGTGGTAAAGATGTTGCTGGGTGAATGAGTAAGTGATTAATCAAAAGAAAACAATTTGGATTTCTAATGCAAAAGAAAATCAGTTATTTTTCTTAAGTGCTTCCATTCATAGCTTCCGACATGGCATCCGACAAGGGCTTGGGTCTTCTCTATCGAATGCTGGCATTTGGCACAAATTGGAGAGAGGCAACGCCCCTTTGGGATCTGACTAATTTGTGTTGGCATGCTGTCCTCTTCCTGCTGTTCAAAGTCCTCCATTCTATACGTAATGCGTAGATGAGCATTCTGTGCATTAGGACAAGATTTTTTATTTTTCTTACTATAGTCAGATCTTTGTTGCTAATCCCACTCCCGGCCACATTCACAAGATTATACATTTCAAGGGTTTTGAAAATCTCTTGTGGATCTCTAGTTTAATGACATCTGATTATAGATGGAGAAAGAAAGTCTCCTCAGTCCACTGTGATTTCTTAGCTTCTCCTCCAGCCTAGGGAACCTGGATGGCCTTGTAACTGGTGGTTGTGGTTAGGAATACCCTTGAGGAGGTGGGGATCAGTGGGCTGGAGGACAGAAATCCCAGAGCCCGGCCCTGCTCTGACTTGAGTTCTACCCAGTTTTGCTGGTTTGTTCCCAGGGGCTAAGTGGGCACACTCACTCACTGTCAATTGCCATCCCACTAAATCTACTATCTCTGATTACTCCCGACATGCACAGCCCATTTAAGGATATTGCACCACTGTGCAGTCTGTGCCAGTATCCATGTGCTAAGGTGTGCGTGTGTGTGTGTGCGTGTGTGCATGCATGCGTGTGTGTGTGATGGGAGAGGGAGGACGGGCAATGCATCAATAAAGGGCCGGATACAAGTCCAACGGCATCAAGGAACATGGCTTCCTAGGAAATATATAGGTGAGTCACACTTGAAGGAGTTAAAAACACTGGTTAACTGATATAGTGCTGGGCTCATATACATGATAATTTGCGTTTTCCTGACACCATTAGATAAGGTCTCCAGTCAGGTAAAAACTTGTCCAGAAGGTACGACTCTAACTCAGGTTCCCGAACTTTCTAAGCTCAAGCTTGGTGTAGAATTCTTTCGCAAAGCCCCCATGCTATGGCTTCTCTTATTAAGTAGCCAAGTGCAAACAACTTAAGTATTTTTGTCCTTACGATTTTGTCATTGTTTGAAAAAATAATGCACAAATTGAAAGAAAAATAAGATTTTTGTTTTATTCTTGAGTAATCAGCATTACTTAATAATGAAGTATACATGCTTGCTGGGCACTGCACAGCTTCCCAGACCACAGGTCAGACCACGCTCTGTCCCTCTGCTTCCTGCTCCACCCCGACTGACGTCCCCAGTGTTCCTGCAGCACTTGCTTCTTTATACTGCAGCTGCCAAAAACCCGGCTTTGCAAAGATATGACGGCATCATGTGGAACTCGGTCCTACCCAATACTAAGACTGTGAACTACCTCCAGCCAATCTGTTGCTCAGTGTCCAGCATACATAGAGTATTACTCGGTTTTCCTCAAGATTTTTAAGCACCCCATACACAGTGTTGGAAGTGACAGCCGTAGTCCCATGTACTGAGCCCCTACACCCCCCTAACAGAGCAAAGTGGGCACTCAGTCTGACTTCAGTACGCTGCATATTTGCATTTTACTTCTGTGAAAAAAAGAACAGTGGCTTCTAACCCCATGGTGAAAAATATTAACTATTATGCAACTCACAGTGATGTCCCATCTCACGTAGTGATTTTGTGTTGCTAAAGTTATTTTACTTATTATTTTTATTGATTCACTTTCACCCAGTGACATTTACCTTACCGATTTAGCCATACTTTTTCTTAATTTTATTACTTATTTCTTTCACACTTAGTCAGCTTTGAGGAGGCTCTCTTCATTAAAATAATAATAGTAGTAACAGTAATAAAATCTCCAATAAAGGGATGGCCGAATTTTTATTGAATATTCGTATAAGGAGCGATAACGCTTTAAGTGTTATTTTGCAATAGCGTGTGAAGTAGCACTCCAATAACCAGTGGCATTAGTGAGCTCTCAGCCTAACAAAATCTCCTACTGCATTATCGATAACTCTGTTAAAAGTGCAGCAGTTACTGACTAGAAACGATTTTTAGTGGGAAAAGAAAGGACAAAACTTTTTCTAAAAAGTACTTATTAATTTTTTAATCACCTTAGATTTCCATAATTATCAATATCTGTAAAAGAGGGTGGAAGCATTGATTTTCATGCACATGTGAAGGCAGTATTTACTTGTGTGCTTATGATATATCATGAGAACAACTCAAACGAGTCCTTGGTGACTCACCAAGCAGATCTAAAGCAAAAAATTAAAGAAAAAAGATAAAGGCCCTTTGAGTTACTTTGAAACCTATTTTGTGCCCTTTTTTATTTTCCCCTTCTGTCATCCTCATTCTTATATTCCCTTATTCATTTTCTTCACTTGCTGAGAGACAATCTTTACATACATATTTCTAGTTTTCTGCAATGGCTCTGATTACAAACATATTGTAAATAAACCCAAAATTGTCAAGATAGATATCCGCAAAAATATCAGACTAAAGAAAAATCTCCTGAAGATGTGAAAACAACCTAGCAATGTCTATTAGCATGTGCTAAAAGCTTTTTTATACATTAGTTGATTCGTTTTTACAACAGGTTCTATTTCCAGCTTCATTTCTGAGAGAAAGAAACTGACACACAAAAATAAATTATTGCTGGTTATTAGCCAACGCCAAATGCCATGCCCAGGTCTCTGAAGCACAACTTCCCCTACCATTCCATGAAAAGCCAGAGGGAGATTTACTGTTCGAGAATGCTGGCCACGTCTGGTCCATGCTGACTTACAGTGATGGTCTGGGGAGAGGCTTTGTATTTATTGTACATTTGGCAGGAGGTCATTTTGAGGACCCATGAAATTAGCACTGGGGTGGGAAGGGAGGTATAATTTTTCCTCCAACCCTTCTAAGGTCTTCTGGCAGGGCTAATAATCAAATTAACATGAGACAGATTAACAGGAGAAAATGTCTAAGTTTATTACATATGTACATATGGGGGTTCCATAAGAATGTGAGACCCCCAGGACAGATCAGGAAGTTGAGGCTTAGAAGCCATCTTGGGCTAAGGAGAAGTGGAGGTTGTGGTTTGGGCCATCACAGGCAAGAAGGTAATTCAAACAGAGATAGAAAAGCTAATGTTTGGTAAATAAATGTTTGCTGGGCCACCTTTAACAGCAGGACACAGAGAGGACTTTGGTCAAACAGGCCTTGCTGGTTTCCCCCCTGTCTACCACACACTGGCTCAGATTAAACTTTAGCCACTTGTGATGGTCTTTGCCATCCTGGAGCAGGCCCTCCATCTAAATTCCTTTTAACCAGTTGCAGGGAGGTGAAAGGTTTTTCCTGAGTTTTTCCTTTTTAAAAAATAACCAGCTTAAATTAATCAGTATCCAAAAGAGGCATATTTTGGATTGGCAAACTCTGCTCCCCCAGGAGATATTTGCCCGATTAATTACTGTTTCATTGAAAAGCATATAAGTTGGTGAATCAATTCATTTTACCTATCAGGAGATCAACCCATCGCCAAATATTCATGCAACAACTATTAGAGACCACATGTGCTGCTGGAAGCTGTGAGGAGACAAGAGACAAGTCAAAGAACATGCCTTACTGTGGAGACACATGTAGCATTATGCAGGGAGACTAGCAGATGTGATCGTGAGAATCTATGTGATAACACAGTCCCCTCTAGTGGGGAGCGTGGTATTTCACAGGCATCGAGAGAACAGCACATAAGACATATCTGTCTTAGCACTTGACACAGAGCATAGTAACTATGTGTTTTCCTGTACAGGAGAACAATGTCTTTGGGGCACTTCTTGCATCTACTCTGTGACCTTTGTGCTTTACAAACCTACTAACTTGGGGACATAAAATGTCACAAAAACATAGTAGGGAACTATACTGAAAATTGCATGATTTAGTGTTAAATGTATTGACCAAAATGCTAAAGGCATTAAAAGAACAGAGGCTCGCTGATGGGAAAGGCAGAAGAAACCAATTTTGGAAAATATTTTTATAGTTACGATAGTTTATATTTATTGAGCATTTTCTACGGGCCAGGAACAGTTCTAAAACTAGATTCTCACAAAACACTACAAGGAAACTACTATGATCTTCTCCATTTTTACAATGCACAGAGGGGTTCGATCGCTTGTCCAAAATCATACAGCGGTAACTGGCAGAGCTGGGCTTTAACCAAGCAGTCGGTCCGGAGCCCGGTGGCTTAACTACATTGCCATTTAGTATTCGTATAGGTCTGTGTTAACACACAGCCTGGGGCCAGGCCATCCCGCACCTGTGCCAGCAGAGGCAGAGTCATGTCCTGGGAGGGGAGTCCATACCTGGTGGGGACAGGCGGGATGACTGCCCTTCCACCGCACACCCTCTCTGGCAGCGCCCTTTCTCTCCTCCCACGACCAAGCACTGGCCGCAGGGGAGATGGACATGCGGCTGGGGCGCCGGCAGAACCCCAGGGACTGGACTGTCCTGGAGTCACACTGGGCTGGCTGCAGTGTCTTCACTCCCAGTCTCACCTCCACTCTGCCAGCTGCCATGTGGCCTTGAGTCATGTCACCACACTAATCGAGCTTCGGCTTCCTGTGTCTAATAAAAAGCATTTTGGACAGGACGGTTCTTGTCCCTCTCTGGATTAGTGAAGTGCAGCTGGAAGGAGAAGCAATGTCCAGAAGGCAAAGCTCTACCCACCGTGGTCCGACTTCAGCCACTCTGCCACAGGGGACAGTCACAGCAACAACTGTACTGACATTTGGTACTGGTTGCAAGAGGGGGTGGGAACACACCACCAGCACAGGACTGCACCAGGGACCTGTCATGTCTCCAGAGCCCAGCCACAGAAGATCCGGCAGCGCAAAGCCCTTAATCTTCCCAGATCTTTCTCCAGGCTTCCTAGAGTGCAGAGGACAGGGTGGGGCTTCCACTTACAAAAATAAAGCTCGTCGCATTTTCCCCAGAGGACAGAACATGGCTCGGAGGGTTGCAATCGTGGGAGCTGGGGTCAGCGGCCTGGCCTCCATTAGGTGCTGTCTACAGGAGGGGCTGGAGCCCACCTGCTTCGAGAGGACCGGCGACCTCGGGGGACTGTGGAGATTCACCGTAAGTAGGGTTTTGTTCATTCTGTCGTGAGTCTATTTAGAAAAAGGCTGGGCCGGTGCTAAAAGAGGTTACATTTCTTCCACAAGGGGCCAGCCGCCCTGGGGAGGGGCCGGACATGTCTGTCAAATGGGGCCAGAAGGGCCACTGGAATCCATCAAAAAAGTGAGGTCCAGCCTGAGCCTGAGTGGGAGGCACGCTGGCCTCCTCGCAAACCAACCGCATCTAGAGCCAGGAGGAGGGGGCACACGGAGGGTGGGAAAGAAAGGAGGGGTGGGGACAGGCTGGGACCCCAAGGGCAAGGGGCTGGGATTGGGCCAGGGGTCTGAAGCAAGACCGGAGTCCGCCGGGTCGGAGCCAAGGTGTAAGCAGGCACAGGAACTACAGCCTGGGAGACACGGGGCCGCTGGGACCTGCTCCTTTGCCCAGCCCCGCTCCATCGGTGATAAAGCCGGCAGCGGGCTCCATGCAGGACGAGCTCCGCACTCAGGGGCCAGCTTTCCTGACAGTCCCCCGTCCCTGTCCACGCTGAGGGCAATCAAAAGTCAAGAACGGGGCGGGGGGGGGGAGGGGTTGGTGCCTTTTTTGTTCCCTGAGCAAAAGAAAATAATATTCTCAAATGTCAGCAGGGCTACAGTCTGGACTAGAGTAGGGGGTCAACGTGAGGCAGGAGGAGAGGGCACTACAGAGCCCACATCTAACTGGCCTGGGGTCCAGGGGGTCACAGGGGCCCTGCTGGGGGTCCCCCTAAACCCTGTGAGCTCTACAGCTGGGCCCAGGAAACATCTGCATCCAATGTCCCCAGACCATCTATTTCCCTCCTCGAGAGGACAAGAATGCTTTCCGTGAGCTCGACATGAGCTGAGGAGAAGCTGATGGGAACAGTGAAACGGCAAGGGGCCAGCCATCCCGTCTCTGGGACCTCATGGGACTAGGGGAAGACAGAGCATCCCTCTTGTAGAAAGGTGAGATTTGGAACTGGAACAATTATTTTCTAATAATTATATAATCATATAATAAAAAGCTCCAGAGAGGCCAAGATTGTTAGTTTAGTCACAGTCCTCCCCTCCCCCCTCCCCCCCACCCCACCTAGCCGGCTTGATCACACACACAAAAAAAGAACTGTATATTTGGCAATGTGTCCAACCACCAAATGTGACCATCAATGCATAGCAACTCCCCCAAAGGGCTGGGCGAAAGAGTACAGAAGTTCCCACATGTCCGCCCACGGAGACCCGACACCCATGCTGTCACCACTCCCCGCTCCTATATCCACCAAAGACATTGCTAATCAAGCTCGGCACCTTCCCCCGGTGAGCCTCAGAATCCTTCTCAACACCGTGCTGCAGAGAAGCACTCCCGATCCATCAGAGTGGGGACTGAAACTGCCCAATTAGAGGGGCAATGAGCAGAGGTTTTTGGTTAACGTATTCTCAGTCCAAGCAAAAAGTGGGCCCAGAGGCCTTGGGATAGCAGATCGAAATGCTCCCGACATTCGTCACAGACCTACACGTTTATGTACATCCCCCCCCAACAGTATATATTCCAAATTTAGCCTTTTATCATTGTTAACTAGAAACTGGGGTGCTCTCTCATGTCAGCCATACATTAATCAACCCCAAAATGTTTATAACTGATGTTTTTCTTTTTATACTGACAAGAAAAAAAATTCTGAGATGCCTGCAATGAAATTACAGCAGGTCTGAGGGTGGAAGGGTGAAACCGGGAAGATTCATCAGTTAACAACTGCAGGGTGAAACCAAGATTAATCAGATAACAACTGCAGGGCAAAACCAACGAAAGACTGATAACATTCCTGAATGCGTACTGAAACAGTACTAACGCTCAGGGAGCTTTTCCTGCGATCGGCTAAAAAGAACAGGCAGACATCTCCACTCGCGTGCTTGTGACCTGGGCAGCCCATCGCCCACCACCAGCCCCGCACGGCGGACGCTGCTCCCTCACAGAACGCGCACCTGCGCCCCCAAACTGACCCCACTTCATCTCTCCCCACCCCCTTCAGCCACAGCCAACGCGAACACTTTCAAAACCACTTACGTTCTCCTTCCCCAAACTCCTGGGCATAAGGGAGCCCGGTCACTCCCGGAGGGCGGACACACTGTCTTCTCCACCCAGCCCTGCTGCTGGTGGTTTAGATTGCACGCCCCAGGAGCTGGTCCTTCTCCGGCTACCATATGGCTCGATAAACCTTTTGTTTAGAAAAGCTTTCAGCTGTGAAGGCTTCTGTTTCACGGTGCTATAGTTTCTTCCCTGGCCATTTGCTCTCACTTCTCAATATCACAGCTCTTCACAGCTGCTCCTTATTGTCTTTTTTCCTATAACCCAGAGAAAACTTGATCGCTTTTCATGAAAGCAAACCAACACCAAATTTAGTTCTAATGCTGGCTTCAGGTTTAAGGATGTTCTAAAGCTCTGCAACCCAATAAAGTGGCTGTTGATGTAAGAAACGTCCAAACTTGTAGAGAATTTTTATGTTTATTTCAGCCTGACTGATGACAAATGCCAAGAAGCAAAATCTCAATGGATTGAGGAAATGCTCTGGAGGATGGCGGTTTTGTGGCTTGTTTAATTCATTAGAATCAAAGCAGGAGACGGAAGGAGGGTTACGTGAAACCCGTGGATGATAGATTAGGGAAGTAGGAAAGATCTCAAGGGTTGGATAGAAGACAAGATGGAGAGACACCAACTTTTGCTGCAATGGTGGGCGCGGGACAATGAATAATTCACATGCACAGCACTTAGAGATGGTAAAGGGGAACAAGATAACGAGGAGGGGTCCTGTGGCCTTGCGCTCTGGTGCCAGCAGGTCTGCCTTCAAGGGGCAGAAAAGGAAAATTACTCTGACCTGTTCTCCTAGATGCGGATGAACGATAAACAGAGCTCATTTAAGGTAAAGACTGACCTTTGCTAAGGTAAAGATGAATGGGCCTGGAATGGGACTACCCGCTGTGATCTGCCCAGTTAGGAATTTGCGATAAGACCATCCCGTATGGTTACTTTTGGTGACCGAGCTTGCCAGGCAGCTCTATGGCCCCCTGAGCTTGTCAGGTTTATTGCATAGCCCACTTTCATTCATATCACCATTAGCCACATGCAACTGTGGAATACAAGTGATACAGCTAAGAAATTGAACTTTTTATTTCATTGAACTTTAATTTTAATTTTAAAACCAATACTTAATTTAGCTATTGAAGAACACTGAGGTATATCTGTTAACAATTTACTTAAGTGAACCTACTTTTTCCAATGAAAATTCAGTATTTGAATTGTGATGTGTAAAATATACACTGAATTTGGAAGACTAGGTATGAGAAAAAGAATGTAAAATACTTCATTAATAATTTGTATATTGGTGACATGTTGAAATTTATAAAGTTGGGATATATAGAGTTAATATAGTATTATAGTTAATATAGTAAAATATAGTTTTGAAATTAATTTCACCTGTCTCTTTTTACCTTTTTTTTTTTTTTTAATGTGCCTGCTGGAAGAGTTTGAAGTGCCTCTGTGGCCTCCATCATGCCCTGTTGGGCAGAACTGGTCTGATGCCTTGTTACTCAGAGCATAGTCCATGGACCAGCAGCAACTGCGTGGGAGCTTGTTGGAATTGTAGGCTCTCAGGCCCACCCACACATACGGAATTGGCACCTACGTGTTAACAAGCTTCCCCAGCCGATTCCTACTTAACAAGATTAAGATCCTCTGATCTAGAGACTGTGCTTCTCACACTGGAGGCAAATCAGTGTTTCTTTCATTTCTAATCAAGTATGTTTTACAAATATAACAAAAATGAACTATGAGAAAAATGAAAATGAGACATGGACAAATGACAAAATATAAAACCAAAATTTGAATGAAGTAGAAAGACATAAAGTAAATTAGAAAAAAAAAAGTCATTAAACAAACACAGAAATAAAACAATTCTAAAAAGTGAATACATTGTTCTTTAAAAGTGTATATGTAGGCAATTAATACAGAGAATCACTATTACACTTGCAACTTTTTGTCAAACAAAACATTACTTGTGAAATAGCAGTTCTCCATATTAAACACCTGTAGGCACGCTTTCAATATGCATTGTACATAATAATATTTAAGGTTTTCAATGTGATAATTAAGCTTGCTTCTCACTGGTCAATTTATCTAATCTGGATTGGATTGCTTCTCACTGGTCAATTTATCTAATCTGGATTGGATGGCTGACTCTCATAAGGGATAATGTATATCTAAACTGTTTCTAAATTTGTTTGATAGCACACATAACAGAAGCAAGGTGCACAGAGGTATGCTGAATGGACTGGAAGAGCTTTTAAAGCAATCTCAGCAAGCTCAGGACATTAGTTTTTTTAACCGCTATCCAAAACAAAGCAAGGAATGCTGTATTTTTCAAATTTATCATCAATCCTTCTTCAGTAACCAGTTCTGATCATTTATTCTGTAATGTTATAATTAAATATAAATTACCTTTCAACGAGAGAAAATAATTATAGATGTTATGCACTTTTGGAAAACAGTTTGCAAACTAACCTTAAAACATCATACACTCTCACGCAGTCCTGCCGCACAACTAATACACAGTTTGGCTCCTACACAACTCATCATGTGAGTTAGACAAACCCAAGACTGATCTGTGTCCCATTCAAGACAAAGGAGTCCATATACTCGAATATTGAGCAATGTCACATTACTACTCTAAAGATTTCTAGATGCTGTTTCTCAATTTCTGTGCTTGCTTGTAGCAGACTGCTAATAAACAGTTTGTGTCAGGGCAGCCCTGCACCTATAGCCTTGAGTAGTACTGCTGTAGGTCTTCCTGCGGAGTATAAGATCAGGATTTAAACACGCATCTTTCTCAGGAGCCTCTTAGAGTCCATTTTCTAAATTTATTCTAGATAAATGAGACCGTCAGATAAGGACCACGGATTGGCCAGATGAGGTGATCTCATCATCTGAGAGCAGTAACATGAGTTTAAACCGCAAAGATATGTTTATAATCTTACGCTCTGTGACTGATATGCTTCCAGCAGATCTAGATTCACACCCTTTGAGGGAACAAAGTAAGCCCTCTCCATATGTGAGGTTTATGTTCTTGTTTCCACTTGTTCACACACACACACAAATATTTTTTTGTTTCAGAAGAAAAAAAGACCTATACATTTCCAAAATGGTAAATACTAATAAAATACCAATGACCTTCCCACTGAAATCAGAACAATCCAAAAAACAGGCACTACTAAACTGCTTATTGCTCAACCTGTGGTAGTCGTCTGAGATGTGATGATATTTGCTAGTGATTCCAGTCAAAACCAGGGGTTGGAATTGATGAGTGCTTCACAATACAGCTGTTGAATCTGGAAACCAACTTGCTTCCTCTCCCAAGCACTAAATCCAATTAGTTTCACAGTCCTATGTGTTGTACCTACTGCCACCTACCAAATGCCACTTCTCTGGATTTCAATTGCCACTGCCTCTGCTCAGGCCCTCATTAGCAATTGGGTGGACTTGTGTCTCGAGCTCTTAACTAGCCTCCTTGCTTTCCTTGACAGATCTTTCTAATTCATCTTTTGTAGAACCAGAATTATCTTTCCAAAATTTAATCACTTCTACATCAAAACAATAGGAAGACTGCCATAACCTTCTTATAAAATCCAAATTCTTTAACTTTAGATACAAAATCCTTCATAATCTGAACCCTCCTTCTCCATAATCCTTTCAACAACACCCCATGAAACCAAAGCAACTAGGAATTGCCCAGCATCCAGATACGTAGCTCCTGGCTCTGGTCTATTTTCAAGTTCCCCTATATTTGTTATGAGGCTGTGTGAATCTGGACAGGTGAGTTTATCCTAGGTTTACTTGTTAGCACATAGTAAATGAAACTGTAATTCTGATTATGAAATTCACAGTGGGGTCCAATGGCCATCATCTCTCAAGTGAAGACAGCAAATCCCACTAGAAGGGTGATAGGTAGCATATGTCATCAGGATCACCTCAATCTTGGTCAATGTTTGAAACATCTAAAAATGAGCATGTATTTCATGTGTATGTGTGCCTCTGCACCACACATCCACACTCATGTGCCTGCACTGTTTGTACAGGAATATGTCGAAGAAGGCAGAGCCAGCCTTTACAAGTCTGTGGTTTCCAACAGCTGCAAGGAGATGTCTTGCTACTCAGAATTTCCATTCCCAGAAGATTATCCAAACTACGTTCCAAATTCTCTATTCCTGGAATATCTCAGAATGTATGCAAACCGGTTCAACCTTCTGAAATGCATTCAATTCAAGGTAAGACACCAAACATCAGTTAGTAGTCAGGAAATATTTTGTTTGCCTATTTTTTATGATCTCTCTGTAGCCTAGCTTTGAGCTCCACAGATGAGAAAATAAATTGCAAGACCAATGACACTGGGCTGGAGTCCTTCTCTCCTTGTACTTAACCCCCCCCAAGTAAATCTCGAGTTGCAGGTGGTTACTTTGTGTAAGGATTCCCATGCATAAAATTTTAATTTGCAATATTTAGATCCTTAGGGGCCTAAAAACCATCAAACCACATTTTCAGCTTGGGCCAATTACCTGCATATAGGGACACTGAGAGCTCCCCCTGGCCCCTGAGGACTCTGTCCTTTGATGAGAATGGATGTGTGAAATGGCCCATGCACAAGAGAACCTCACTATTTGAAGGACCTCTTTTCTCAATATCCTTGGGAATAGAACAATGTTTGACTATTGTTCTTCTCATAGGCCCTACCCACATTCCTTCCCATTCTGGAAAACAGAGACAGGAGGAAGGTGGAAGGACAAGGGGAAATCAATATATCCTCTTTCTATCCCTTTTTTTCCTTCCTCTCCAATACATGAATGAGAATCCATGTTTTCTCCTTCTCCTGTCTCCCTCCCTATCAGAGATGGGTGTGTTGGTATTCATAAGGAACCACAGAGAAATTGCCATGAATGGAAAGATTGATCACAACAAGTAGCAAATAAGATTTATATTTGCATCCTTAAAAGGACTCCTGATTAAAACAAAATCACTATCTCGAAGAGGCAGCTCCACCTCCATGTTCACTGCAGCATTACTTACAAAGGCCGAGTCATGGAAACCACCTAAGAGTCCACTAATGGATGAGGGTATAAAGAGAATGCAGTATATGTGTAGAATGGAATATTTTTCAGCCATTAAAAAAAAAAAGGAAATCCTGTCATTTGTAACAACACAAATGGACCTCAAGGGCATTTTGCTAAGTGAAATTAGTCAGATGGAGAAAGACAAATATTATATGATCTGACTTAAATATAGCATGAAAAGACCGAACTCACAGAAAGAGAGAATAAATCAGTGGTTGCCAGGGGTAGCCCAATGTGATTTCTAGGGTTACGTTTATGTTTAGTGTGTGCTCCAGCATGTTTGAATGTCAACTGGCACATCAGCCAGCAAGCCTTTATTGGAACCTTGACAACTGTGAATCATGACATCTATGCTTCTTTCTTCAGACTAAAGTCTGCAGTGTAACAAAACGGCCAGATTTTACCGTCACTGGCCAATGGGAGGTCGTCACCCAGCATGAAGGGAAGCAAGAGTCCGCCATCTTTGATGCTGTCATGGTCTGCACTGGTTTTCTGACTGACCCACATCTGCCACTGGACTCCTTTCCAGGTACAGAATTTTCTACAATGAACCTTAATGTGTCTCATGGGAGCCATACTGATTGGTGTGAGATTGAATTCCTACGGTTCTTCCATTACACAGTTAAAGTTGTGAGGTAACAGGGCTTTTTTCCTTAACCAGCCACTTTCTGGCCAGTTTTTGGCTTTCATATGTTTCAAACAACCTATGAGTCCCAAAGAGTAGGGTGAATAACTAACAAGCAGTTTTATGCTTCACTGAGGTTCAATGTCCCTCCTTGAGTGACAGAAGCACTCAGAAAGTCTTTCAAGACAAAGGACACTTAGGTTAGTGACCTAAGCACGTTGACATAGTTGAGTTAGATGCCACAAAGGTCCATCAGTAAATAAAGGAAAAACCAACTTGATATTTCTTGGTTTTTTTTTATGTAAGTCACAGCAATTAACTAGATCAGAGGTGTGTGGCACCGAGTCACTAGTCAACAGGGAGATAAGTCTTGGGAAGTAAGTTAAGATATCTTTGGGTCTCAGTTTCTCTGTCTTTTGCAAACATGATTCATGTAAATCTATATCAACTATCGTTTGGATTACAATTCAGAGGGAATAGAGAATGCAATGGTTTGGTTTATTTCAACTGTAGTAAAGGATTCAAAAAGTTAAAACTTTAGGAAATGTTTCTCTAGATTCAACCTGTGGTGATCCCAAAGCTTATCTTCCACTAAACTCAAGTACTTGTGATGGTTTCCTGTCTGCCCTCAAAGGTTACTCAAATTGGGTCAAGTTGAGGTAAAGCATATCCTGAAAACTGCCCTAGAATGGAATCGCTAAAGCAAAGCATCGAGTTAGGTCTTCATCCCAGTGCAGGAAACCCTTCTCCAACGCCCGAGAGCTCAGCCGCCTCTGCTTGAGCATGTCCAACAGTGAACTCTCACCACCCACGACACAACCCAATCCTTCATCCGCCATCGCCCACGGAGAAAAACTCCTGGGCAGCAAGCTACTCCAAACTCCCAGGAAGGAGTGCCTGGTACAAGGTCACTCCAATAATCCAGAAAGTTCCATGGCATAGAGAGCACATTGCATTTATTTAGCACCTACAGTATACTGCATGAGACACTAAGAATATAGAGGGGGATAAGACACCATGTAGCCTGCATGGGAGGATGGGGTTTTATAGGAGTCCAGTGGAGGAATCACAGTCTATGTATAACCTGAGTCTATGGTTATACTCATTTTACAACACGCTCATGCACCTCCAGTGGTCCTGGATCTGCCCCCCAGGTATCACTCAAGTCAGGTCAGATTAAGACAAAGCATACTCTGAAAGAGACTGAGCTAATGTACTCGGTTTGAATAGGATGAGCTTGGGACCCAGGAGGTACAGATTATCTAGGCTATACAATTAATAAACTAAATAATCTTGGGTCTCCCACTTAACCTTTCTAAGCCTTTGGTTTTTCACCTATAAGTTGAGGGGCTTTTTTCCTTGCTTGTGAAAAGCTCTATAAAAACCAAATATTAATATATAAGCTATTACTGTCCCTTGATTCCTATCAACCTTTAAATGGCCATGACTCTTCTTAATAATATTTCAATTTCATAGTTAATCATCAAGCAAATAAAACTAGAGGCCTATCTAGTGAAATAGTCACTCACTAATTTCCTATCTTATAAAGTCATGTACCAATAGTTTAGGTTTTCTTTAAACTGAGCATGCTATCACAAACAACCCAAATCATCTGCCAAAAGGACATTATTAACTGCACCATACTTATGTTCATTCACTGACCCTGTGAATCATCTATTTGATTTCTTATTTTTTCTATAGGTATAAATACCTTTAAGGGGCAGTACCTTCACAGCCGACAGTATAAGCATCCAGATATATTTAAGGACAAGAGAGTTCTCGTGATCGGACTGGGGAATTCTGGCACAGACATTGCCGTGGAGGCCAGCCACGTGGCAAAGAAGGTGCCATTCTTTTTTTTAACATACATATATATAAAGTTTTCTTTTTTTCAGTTTTGAATGGTTTCTGATTCCCATTATGATTGCTTTTTAACCTAATAATTTTAAAAGTTTTTTTTCAATTACAGTTGACATTCAATATCATATTAGTTTCAGGTGCACAGCATAGTGATTAGACATTTATGTAACTTATAAGGTGATCCCCCAATAAGCCTAATACCCACCTGACACTATACATACTAATTACAATATTATTGACTGTATTTCCTATGCCATATTTTGCATCCCATGACTATTTTGTAACTGCCAAGAAGGTTCCACTTTTGATGGTATTTAAGGAAGGGCTTTACATAAGACACATACCTCAGGCAAACAGTGTTGGACACCATGATAAATGATGAGAGGAATAAAAATGCCTAAAATGCATATATAAACAGATTTTTAAAGTATTTTTTCTAAATGTTTATAAATTTTGCTGTAAATTCTGGGTGTTATCATTCCTCTAAAACCTACTTCTCGGACTTCCTATTTTTGTCTTTTCCTAGTCATCCAGTGAGAGTTCCTGGAGACATCAGTCTCTTGTCCAATTCCACAGATCAGAAAACGCTAACCAAATCCTTGCTAAGCTCTCCCATTTGCTCCCTCCTTTCCTTGTTAATTGCCACAACCACCGTCAGAGCCAAACCACCTCAGACTAAGGCTGTTGCATTATCCTCCTAGTAATAATTGTAGAAAAGGTCAATACGTATCGGGGCTTATTCTGTGCCAAGTGCTTCACTAAATGCTTTACTGCATTGCCTCAACCAATTGTCAGGACAAGCCACTGAAGCAGATGCTATTAGTGCCCTGACTACAGAAGAAGAAACTGGGTTTTAGAGAAGTTAAGGAACCTGCCTAGGGTCATACCACTAGCAGGGGAGAGAGCCAGTTTTCAGATCCAGGTCCCTTTAATTCAAAGCCTCCGACTCTAATTCTACCCTGCATCCCACCCCCAGTCCATCCTCCCCCACATGACAATCCACCCTATGTCCAACCACCAACAAAGAAATCCTCTGAAATCTGCTCTCATTATGGCATTCTCATGTTGAAAAAAACCTTCTAAAAACTCCCCTTACCTAAATTAATTAATTAATTGATTGATTGATTGATTGATTGATTAAAAACTACAGATGGATTAGCTCTGCATTATAAAGTTCTCCATAATCTGCTCCAAATCTAATTTTATCCCTCACTACTTTCCTGCCCGATCATCAACTGCGGCCTGACAGGTGTACTCGGAGCCCATGCCAACCTCTGTGTCTCTGTTTCCCCCTTTGCTCACACCACACCTTCCCTTCTGCAATGCCCTTTTCTTTTTTATTACAATTTACATGTACATTCTCAGCTATCTACCCCCAACACGAAGGGACTCTCTCCTAGTAAGAATTTATGTAATCATCATTTACACTCCTCAGTTGGCCCATTTTAAGTTTTAATATTCCTAATTACTTTTTACAGTATATATTTTATTTCCAATTATGCTACAAACTCATTGAGAGCCATTCCCCGAACAACTACATATTAGTTGCTGAATGTTGTGCCAGGCACTGAGGATACACTAGAGAACAAACCGACAAACACAAGATTCCCACTATTGTGGAGCCTGTAGTTCTGGGGAAAACAGATGTCAAGTAAATAATTATAAATAACTAGATCAATAATTGCAAGAGTGAAAGTGACCATCATTTCTATATCGACACTGAAACTTCTCTCAGCATAGACCATAATTCATAACTCCCAAAATGTCCTATCCGATTCCACATCATGGCACAGAGAGACTGATTCAGTGCAAATACCTCTGATGTCAAAATCATTGATATGCTCGTAGTTCTGGCTCCACGCTTCTTGTATTGCATATACTCCTTTGTAAGGCCAAACAAAATAGACAACAAAAACACTGACACTAGCTCAGGTCACCACGCCCCAGTGTGGGGGTGGGGCAGGGGAACACCATCTAGTCAATCAGTTTGCAAAGTAAAGATCAATTGACTAAATTTTTTGAGTTTTAAATAGTTGCGCAGACAGCTTCTACAAAAACAACTATTAGCTTAGAGAACTCAGTCAGTTGGTAAACGCAAACTGTCAATCTGTCAACAAAAATAAAAATCTGCCAAAATGAATTGTATTCACAAATTTTTGTCAGTTCAAACAATGATTTCTATTGAAAGCCTCTGTATACAACTTTCGATTGCTGCCATTCCCTGTTCTTATTGCCCACAACTATCAGTGTACAAAGTAGGAACCACCTGTTCATTGTCTTTTGACAAGAGACTCTAAGCTCCCTGTGGCTGGCCACTATCTCGGTCACTGGTGTCTAGCACTGAGGCTGGCAGATAACAAGTGCTCAGTAATTTGTCCTAAAGCATTTTAACACTTAGGACATTCTAACCATTATCTCAGAAGGAGAACTCTAAAACAGGAGCCAGAGGAGCCAAAACTGTCTTGTCAGGAATGTATTTGGAGCGTAGCAGACTTTTTGGTGTCACTTAATTTGTGGAACTTCTCGAATCTCTGACAAGGCCAGCCCTGATCACCGCATGAGACCAAGTGATGTCTTTGGTTGCTTCCAGGTGTTCCTGAGCACCACTAGAGGGTCGTGGGTGATGAGCCGCCTCTCTGACTCGGGTTTCCCGTGGGACATGGTGTTCACAACTCGGTTCCAGATCATGTGCATAAATGCTCTCCCAACTCCCATTGTGGCTTGGTGGATGGCAAGAAATATGAACAGCTGGTTCAATCATGCGAATTATGGCTTAGTACCAGAAGACAGGTAAATATGGCATATCTTGTTGTATCTGCCGAAGGCTATGAGGAAGAGGAAGCCTCAGTCCTTCCGGTGGCAAATGCAAACCCAGCCCTAACATGACATGACTGAAAACGAAGGAAAACTTCACATAAACTTATTTGAAATCATGTATTCCATCTTGCCAACAACTTTTATAGTGACTGTTATTATAATCTCTCTTTTATTGTGGGTAAACTGAGGCTTAGCAAAGTGCAGTCACTTGCCCAAGCTCACTTAGTAATAAGTAAGCTCTGTGACCTTTGGCAAGCTTTAGCTGCAACAATCAAAAGAATGGTTTACCTGAGTCTTCGGACAAAAGAAACACACTTGTCTTGTTTCAATGGTTAGGAAAAATTCGACTCTTATAGTTGGCCTTCACCATCTTTCTGAACGCAGTGCCTTCTCGACCTTGCCAAGATGACCTTGATTTCAGTTTGTCCTCACAGTTACAACCTCTGACTTTTCCCGTGAACAAGAATGGTTCTACTGCCTTATTCATTAAGTTTGCACAATGAGGGTCCATTATCAGTGAAATACCACAGCCTGGAGATGCCCTCTGTTCTCCAGACTTCACTCTGGACCAGCAAGGACCAGGTGATACCCAAGGCGCCACCAATGGCATGCAGCCCTCTTCCCACTCCATATGCGTCTTCCTTCTCCTCGCTCCCTTCCTCCTTCCTGCATCTACCTTCCTCTCCCCGGCTCTCCCTTTCCCTCTATTTGTCTCCATCTGTTCCTTCCCTTCTCTTACCTGCCCTCTCCTACCTGCTACCTCCAAGCCTCTGGGGGGTTTAGACAGTTCACCAGAGCTCTTTCTACCATAAGCTTTATCAAGCCTGCAGGGCAGCGCACGGGACTATAAAGCATTTAATAAGGAGCCTGAGGAATTATATTTCTTTCTCTCTCACATGAAGTAAATCTCTACGGTCTCCAGAGTTCTTGCACACGTAGTGTTTTACGTGCACTTCATCCTACCTGACAAGCTAAGGATGGCCAGTGCCTGTATCCTTAAACGACAGGTGAAGAAAACAAAGCCCAGAGGGACCAAATGACCTCCTCACCTGCCCAAGCTCTGTGAAACACAAGCAGTGCTCCTCCCGCTCAGACCCTGTCCCCACTGTGGATTCGCCATGAGCCCCCAAACGGCTCGATTTATTTAAAAATCACCCCACAAAGCGTTCGTCAACGATTCCAAAGGCATGGCCAGAAAACGGTCGTTCCGCCCTCGTCCCTCGCAGCACCTGCCCCGGCTCCGACAGCAGCGCCGGTCCTGGCTCCCTGCGCGGCCCTTCCGCTTTCGGGTCCCTCCAAAGTGACCGAGAGGGCCGAGGGCTGACATCCGGCACGGGGACCAGGACAGGGCGCTCAGATCCCGTCTCCTCAGGCTCCCAAACGCTAGTAAAGGCTGAGCGCGCGTCGTCCCCCTTCTGGGAAGACCTGCGGCGGCCAGGACCTGTGCCCGTGCCGGGGACCGGCTGCAAACAGCCCGCCGTGGAGTGCAATCCCACCGGCGACACGGCCGGGTGCTGCGTGGACGGCGCGGGACGGCGTGCCTGACAGGACAACGGCCACAGGGGAAAGGCCGACACCCGCCGCTGCAAGGGCTGCGCGCCGCTCTCGGTCCCCTCCGCCTCCGCGGGGCGGCGGGAGCCCTGCACGGATGCTGGCCTACCTGCAGGACGCGCAGAGCGGGTCCCAGGCCCCGGCCCGGAGCCGTGCGCCTCGACCTACGGAAGCTGCGCGGAGCCGCAGGCGACCCTGTGGCGCGGCTGTTCCCGCCACAGGCCAGTGCGCATGCGCGCTTCCCAGGACGCACGGAGCCTCAGGCAACCCCGTGGTGCGGCCGTTCCCGCCACAGGCCAGTGCGCATGCGTGCTCTCCAGGACGCTGAGGAGGCGCCACCCTCCGCCCCCTTTCCCCGCCCCCCCCCCCCGCCCGCGCTTGCGCTTCCTGCAAGGACTGAGGGGGATGCAGAGAAGGCGGGGAAAAGGCCAGTGCCCTTGGGCCAGGACGCTGTGAGCGCTGTTCTGTCCTTCTCCTGCTGTGGGGCCTGCAGGGGCTCTGTTGCTGATCTTTGGCCTACCTGCGGTCACCTCAGGGCGTCCCCTGCTACACCGGAGGCTTTTTTGCCTCAACAACGGGAAGAAAGCAGGTTCAGCAGGGCACCTGGTGCCCCACCTGGGGCTGACCCCACAGGGTAGGCGGGTGCGCCCTCCCAGCCTTCGGCACCTGCTCACCTCCTGCTGGGTGGTCCTCGGGCACACAGCCTACACAGGTACCGCTTCTACCTAAGGCCAGTCTTCCAAGACAGAGAGAGACAGCTGTTTTCTCTAATTCATATAAACGAACGTAGGAAGTCAAACAAAATGAAAAGACAGAGGACTAGCTCGCAAATAGTCAAGAAAAATTCCTGGGGGTGGAAAAAACCCTAAGGAAACAGAAATAAGTAATATGCTGGGTAAAGAATTCAAAAGACCCTGCGTAAGGATGTTCACAGACCTTGAGAGTAGACTAGAGGAACTCGGGGAGAACGTCAACAAAGAAAGTATAAGAAGGAACCAAGCAGACATAAAATGAAAAGTAACTGAAATGAAAAAGACATTAGAGGGAATCAACAGCAAATTAGCTAACACAGAAGTGTGGATCAGCGAGCTGGAACCGACCAGTGGATATCAACCAGTCAGAGCAGCAGAAAGAAAACAGAATTTTTTAAAAGGGTAGTTTATAAGGGACCTCTGGGATAATACCAAATGCACCAATGGACCCATTATAGGGGTCTCAGAAGGAGAAAAAAGGTACAGAAAGCTCAGGCTCCACAACCATGATGTGTCAATGTAGGTTCATCAATTGCAACAAATGCACCACTCTGGAGGGGACTTCCACAGTGGGAGGTGCTGTCTGTGTGTGTGTGTGTGTGTGTGTGTGTGTGTGTGTGTGTGTGTGTGTGAAGGGGCAGGAAATATATGCTAAATCCCTGTACTTTCAGTTTAATTTTGCTGTCAACCTAAAGCTGCAATAAGAGTTAAAGTCTATCAAAAAAAAATTTCTTTTAAGCTCAGAAAGGAAAAAAAAAAAAAGTGGCACCTCCTGCCTAGCCAGAGTCCCCAAATAAAGAAGGGAGGAAGAGAACAGAGGGCTGGATGCATTGTCACTGGCAGATCTCTCTTGTGTTTTTGTTTAGGACACATCTGAAAGAATTTGTGGTAAATGACAGTCTCCCAGGCTATATCATCACCGGGAAAGTGCTCATCAAGCCAAGCGTGAAGGAGGTAAAGGAAAACTCTGTCCTGTTTAACAACGTCCCAAAGGAAGAACCCATTGACATCATCGTCTTCGCCACTGGCTACACCTTTGCTTTCCCGTTCCTGGATGAGACGGTGGTAAAAGTTGAAGACGGCCAGGCCTCCTTGTACAAATACATCTTCCCTGCCCACCTGCAAAAGCCAACCCTGGCTGTGATTGGCTTCATCAAACCCTTGAGCTCCATGATACCTACGGCAGAAGTGCAAGCTCGGTGGGCTGTTCGCGTACTGAAAGGTAAGAGCATGGGCAGGTGTGATCAGTTGGCCATGTTATTTTGGATACCGGAAACTCTGAGACCCTCCCTGGCTCCTTTCCAAAACAACGGAATCTTTAAGAGCAGGATTCATTCTATTGTTCCCAGAATTACACTGTCATAATGAATATATACCATTACCACCACAAAAGAGAAATCAGGGGTCAAAAATATAAGCTGTGCCTACCTGTTATTTTGACCGAATCAACTGGCTCAATTAATATTTAAAAGTTCCATCAATAGAATGACATAATTCTGGCAAACCGGTTGTAAGGTTCTGTCACATCAAGGAAGTCATAAAATGACCAGATGCTTATCTTTTCAGCCAGCAGACCGCTTAGGCTGCTGACAGATTTGCCAGAAGAACAGACGAGTAGCTGAGTACTAGAAATAAAAGGTGACCAGCAGTAAAGCGTCTTTAACCACTAAGGAAGCACCTCAGGTTAAGTTGCATTTTTTTGTTTGTTTTATAGGTATAAATAAGTTACCACCATCAAGTGTCATGATAAAGGAAGTTAATGCAAGAAAAGAAAACAAGCCCAGTGGGTAAGTTAACTTCTCATGCATCCTTTTTGAATCATAACTAAAACTGGAAAAAAACAATAGCAAAGAGAGGTAAAAGTCACATTGGAGAAAAAAGAAGCACCTGAGACTTAGAGGGGAAAAAACAAAAAAAACAAAAAAACAGGAGACTGTTTTGGAGAAAGGAGGGAAAGGGAAATTGGGAAGTTTTAATGTCCCCAAATCACTACTTTAGACCATGCTCATCCAGCAGCACATGGAGTTTGGAGTCTAAACCAAATGGAATTAACCCTCCTCTTCCACACACACTATTCCATACCTTATGCATAGTCAGCAGACAACAGTCGTGTTTATCCACTCGGACACCAGAAGGGTCTGCTACTCATTCCTTCCACAAACCTGTATTCAGCTCTACTGCTTTTTTCAGACACTAGAGTAAGAGTCGGCAAACAAAGGCCTGTGGCTTTTACACTTTTAAGTAGCGGTAGGGAAAAAGAGAAGAAAAAGAAGACTATTTTGTGATGTGTAAAAAATATATACAATTCAAATCCCAGTGGCCATAAAGTTTTATTAGAACACAGCCACACTCATTCATTTACATGTCATCTGTGGTTGCTCTCCAGTTACAATTGCAGAGTTGAGTAGTTGAGATAGAGACCATAATGTGGTCCTCAAAGCCTAAAGCATTTACCCCCCACTCAGCCTTTGCAGAATAAGTTTGTTGATCCCTTGTGCTCCACTTGTGCTCTACTCTTTGGCCGCCATTCAAGAGCCAGGGATAATGGAAGGGGGCTGGCCAGTGAAGGAGTCAGGGCCCACAACTCTCACTCCTAACCCAACTAAAACATCTCTGGTTTTATCTGTTTTATTGTTTATCTGCTTGAGGCTTTGATACAAATTTTGCCTTAAAAAATAAAAGGTTTCTAAGGACCAAAAAAGAAATTTTAAAATCATTGCATTTAAGGAATTTATCACTTCTCCCATTCATATATCCTTCCAAACTTCAAGTGTTGATCTTTCCTCATGCTACATCCCAAAACCACAAAAGAATTTTAGGTGTCTCTTCTTCATCCTCAGCCTGGAATATAATTTGATCGCCATTGTGGCATTCTAGTATAATGTAGATAGTGAATCAGAACTATACACTGTAAAAGCTTTCTTTCACATAGGTCAATCATTGATTTTAAGGACTAATATCAGCATTACAGAGAATTCCACCCTATTGATTTTTGTGTTTTTTTATATTATAAAAATATAACAATAATTGAGTTATAGAAAGATGTAGGAATCACAAAATTATGTGAAATATATTTTTTTCTAGAGATTGCTGATCATTTCACAAAAGAACTAAAGTAATATGAGAGGCATTGAGGGTGTTTGGTGCATCGTATGCATAGAGTATCTTTTCAGGGGACTCATCTCGTATTTAAATGATACGGTGAGACTGGTAGACAGATCTGGGTGTAGAGGGAAGACTGCGGAAACCATTCCAAATTTCGCAGCATTCTTGTGTACTTTTGGCACTTTTACTTGTTCTAAAGTTATCATTTTTTAATCTTTTTAACTTCCTCTTTATGCCCAATCTTTCTTTTATAAAGGTTTGGCTTGTGTTACTGCAAAGCTTTAGAAGTAGATTATATCACATACATAGATGAACTTCTGACCTATATCAATGCAAAACCCAACCTGTTCTCCATGCTGCTGACGGATCCGCGCCTGGCTTTCACCGTCTTCTTTGGCCCATGCACACCGTACCAGTTCCGGCTGACTGGCCCAGGGAAATGGGAAGGAGCCAGAAATGCCATCTTGACCCAATGGGACCGATCACTCAAGGCCACCAAAACTCGAATTGTACAAGAATCCCCATCTCCCTTTGCAAGCTTGCTTAAACTCTTTAGCTTTCTGGCTTTGCTTGGGGCCATTTTCCTGATTTTTCTGTAAATAAAAGATGACCTAAATGACTTGTCAGATGCTCAGAGTAGATTCCCCTGCCTACCTTCAAATCTCTGCCAAACGCTAGGAATGGTAGCTGAGTTTCTTGCTATAAAAAGCTCTTTTTTCAGGGGCCAGGCGGAACTACACAATTTAACAAATAAAAAAACTCAGACAAGGAAGTGTCAGTTGATTTGTCCAAAGCAACGGAGCTAATTGGTGGCTAAGTCCGGACACTCGCCTCCAGGACACACCCAGGGCTCTGGATTCCTCCATCTAAGCCTGTTGGTTGCCAATGTTCACACGACTCCAACAGTCTTAATAGTGATGTCACAGAAGTTGTATCACAAGGATCTTACTCCGTGAAAGGCACCTGTGCGCCTCTCTCCCTTTCTCACTCTGCCCGTGAGCATGTCGCTCCACCTCTCTGTCAATGTGCCTGGGCTGTGGCCAGTCCCTTCCTGGATATGCGCTGCTTCTGAGTCTCCATATGAATCCCTCCTATCCCCCCTTGGCTCCTCCCTCTTCCCCCTGACTGTGGCCATGACCATACTAGACCTACTCTATAACCACAGTATATATAGAACAGACTCAGGAGAAAGAAAGGGCCCTCATTTCTAGACTTGAAATTATCCCATAAATCATACTGGGAAACAGTATGGGTTTGGAGTTTGTTTGTTTGTTTTTCCCATTTATTAAAAAAAAATAATAAATTTTAGTTTAGGTCCGGGAAATCGAGTAAAACAGGAAACATTACACATTTTGACTTCTTGCAGTGCCTTCGAATCAAGCATCTGAGGCATTTCATCTCCAGGAGAATTTGACATTTTGAGAAATTCTTTTAGTACATACAAATAGTACCCCTGCAGGCCAGATTGAAGTGAAGTGTCTTATCCATTTTTGTACCAGTGCTTTTAGAGAGCTGAGCCGTGTGGAAACCCTGCCACTTAATGGCTGTACAAGCCTGAGCAAGTCATTCACTTCTAGACTTCAGTTTCTCCTTCCTATAACACAGAGTTATAATACATCTGACTTCGTAAGGGTTTATAGGATTAAATGGTGAGATCTATGTAAAACGCTTAACCTAAGCCCCGTAGGTGTTTACTAAGAGCTCCTATTACTGTCATTATGTAAGCAGGCTGCATGTTTTATTGCTTGCTTTATTTTTTCTGAGTCACAGACCCAGCCCCTCACTGGACAGTCCCAACAGAATATCTCATAGGCTTCTCGAATGCAGTGTGTACAAAATTAACCTCATTTTCTTCCCCAAAAGACCCTGACTCATTCTCGATATCATCCTCCTTACCATCTGTAGGGGAAAATAGACATATTTCGATAAATAATTATACAGATTGCACAGTTAAAAATAAATGGCACATGATAAATATTTGTTTTCTTTCATAGTCAAATGAATGAATAAATAAATATACAGACAGACAGACAGACAGACAAACAAACAAATAGATAAGCAAGGACTGTCTGGACCATGCCCTTGGTGGTTATCTGATTTTGATTCTATGAGAGATATTTTAAAACTCTGTTAATTATAGACAATTAAAAGCAATGCAAAATAATTCTTGTCTGTAGACAAATAAATTATATTCATTAAAGGTTTGGTTGGCTTCTGTTGCCCACTGTGGAAAACACTAGTTTTGCCTCCATTTGCATATTCATATCAATATCCTTGATCTATAAATGTCTGCCTCCTTTGAACTGGTGGTATCACCTTACCAATTTCCTCTTTAGTAACAAGTTAAAAAACCTTTAGACTGTGTTCATTTCGTATTTACATTAGAGTCATAATTTTGCTTCCTCTGAAAATTATCTTTTAACACCTCTTTCCAGGAATAATGGTACTATTATTCATCTATAGTTTTTTTTTACTGAAACACAAAAGAAATCACCTTGACCCTCTGACCCTCAGACCTCACACCTGACAGTCAGCAAGTCCTGTCACGTGTGTCTCTAGGGGAGAGCAGCAATCACAGGGAACGTGTGTGAAAACACAGGCTGTGGAGTCAGAACCCAACCCACTTGGCTGAACAACCTTGAACAGGTTATCTCATCTCATCTAGCTTTAGTCTGTCTATCTGTAAAATGTGGAAATAATATTTTAGTATCATTAGGAGGAGGAATGAATGAAGATGCATGTAAAGCATTTAGCCCAGTACCCAGTATACAGTAAGTGCTTATTATTATCTCACAGACTGCTGCCCCTTGCCTGCCCCCTTCCTCAGTTGCTAGTTTGGGCCCATTTCGTTTTTGTCTAGGTCACTGGCCCCCTGCCCCCACCTCCACTCACTTCTCATACTCCACCATTTGAGGGTGCTGCCATTGCTTGCAGTGGTCTATCTAATAAGGGGAGATAAATAAAGATGTCTATTGCATTGTTTGTGATAACAGCCAAGAGAAATAACAGTCAGTAGTGAAATGGTTAAATAATTCATGGCACAGCTAACTAAGAAACAGAAGCTCAACTCCAGCTGACATAGCAATATAAAACTGTGGCCCATGTAGTTGGAGTTTGGACTTTATAGAGTAGCTTTTACAGAAGGGCATTTTGGTGGCATGTGTATAATGAACTTCAGGGTTGAGTTAATCTGGTGGCTTCAGTGGCATTTCACCACAGTTCCTTTGGATTCCTTCTCTCCGGACCAGCCTTATTCCCAGCGTGCTCAGAGAGCTGCAATTACAGACTGCAACCTGTAGGAAAAAGAGAGAAGTATGTCCAGCACTCTTCCAGAATATGGCAGACGGCGACTTGTATCCAAAACTTCTCTTTAGCTTTTCTTCCCGGTCCCCCCGGACCTAGCTACAGACACCCTTTCCCAGCCTTCCTTGCAGCTAGTATGGCCGTGTGATTGAGTTCCTGCACATGGGATGTGACTGAAAATAATGCGTGTGATTTCTCCCTCATTTACTGAAAAGGAAATTGCTTACTTTGGACTCCTCCCTCTCTGTTCCCATGAGCTGTAGCAGGCTCTTAGAAGCAGCCCACCTCCAGTCACACAAAGGGAAAGTCCTCGGAGATGGCTGAGTAACCAGACCAAAAGAACAAGGTCCCTTGAATGACCCAGGCCACAGAGCTGCCTTACTAGCCTAGTCTGGTCATATTGTAACATAACAGAGAAATAAATTTTGTCTTCTATGTTCCATTGTTTTTAGAGGTCTCTGTTGCATCAGCTTCCTCTTTACACTATAATATACATATCCTAAAGTTGCCAGTGACTCCTCACAGCCTGAATTGCATCAAAACCTCCTTCAAAGGCAATCATTTGCTAGGGGGATATGGTTCCCCCCTGACCCCACGCCTGGAGCTGGGGCGGGCTCAGCTATTTCAGAGAGGATCGGAGCTGCATGCCAGAGGACTGACTGGGTCTCTGACTCAGTGTCTCTCTCTTTACTACTGTCATAATCCTCAGTGATTTCAAACTCAAGTGTGTACTCTTTCCATGCCACGACCTCTCAGCTCCTTCACCTGGTTCCCTGGTTATCCTCCACCCTGCTCACCACCCACGCCATGCTATCCAGACCAGTGCTGTCCAACCACCACCTTCTGCCATCATGGAAATATGTCATCTTCACTCTCCAATGTGATAGCCACTAGCAATGTGTGGCTGTTCAGCACTTGAAATGTGAAATAATTTTTAATGTTTTTAATGTTCTTTAATAACGAGTCATTTCAATCTAAGTTTAAATAGCTACATGTGGCAGTGATTATTGCATGAGACAGTGCGGGTCTTGGCCTTCTCTTCAAGTACAACACTCCACAGTCTGAATTACAATCATCTCACTCTCAGCTGATACCATAAGAGCACTATTTTAGTACGTCCAAACCTTTTATGAAGTGAGGGTTTAGTTACGATCTATGGAAATAGTTTACATGGGAAAGGGGTATGATTGCTGAGTGTACAGTCTAGGGCAGCTCACTGAACCTGAGAGTTGAAAGAGATGCACACATTCCCACTGTACATAAGTGGCTTTGGTATGCCACTAGATAAAAATGTTTGGGGGAGAGTTGGAGACATTTTGAAGTGGACTGTATGTGGGACAATATTGTTGAATTTACATTGACTTTCTTAGACATGGTATTGATGTGATTGTGTGGGAATTGCTCTTATTCTTGTGAGAGGCATGCTGAAATATCCTGATGGCATCCTGATATTTGATGTGTGTGTGTGTGAGAGAGAGAGAGACAGAGAGAGACAGAGACAGAGGGACAGAGAGACAGAGAGACAGAGAGGAAGAAAATGTGCTAATAGGAGATAGAATGGGTGAGAGATACATTGGTGTTCATTAATGAACCTGTTCTTTCAACGTCTCTGTTGGCTTAGTATTTTTCAGAATAAAAATTAATTTGCTGCCAACATAAGATTTCATATAAAAATCTGGATTTGTGGTTTCTATTGAAAGGAGCCTAAAGCCTTACAATATTGGGCTCCTGCTCTCAAATAGGACCATTTAGCTGAATCCAATAGACAGAGGGTGTGCTTTCCAAACCAGTCTTACCTGGCCCCCTGCCCTCGTTAGGGTGTCTTTCCTAAACCCTGTGGGCATTTCTATCTGTGCTCCTAGTCTAAAAACTGTTCAATGAACCTAGTATGGTTTTTTGTAAGATGGTCTTTCAAACACTTGATGGAGAAGGGGAAAAAAAGAAAAAAGATGATGCCTACTCAGTATTCTATTACTGCCACTGCTTCTAACTTTCCTTATTCTTATGCCCTAGATTAATATTCGCAACTCATTTTATGTTTTCTTAAACATATTTACCAGCTCACTCTGCTGACCTTCTTAAAAAATGAAACTGCTTAATTATAAGTTTTTAACTTTAATCACACTTCTGGAGTTAGGTAATTCTAGACATGAAAGAATTTGGGGAGGTGATAGTCACCCAAGTTACCTTCTCCTTTGAAAAGCTCTCAGATGGTTCAAGGGACTAAGAACTCAGGGTCGAATATGCTTGTTTCAGGTTGAAACAGGTTGAGGGACGCTTGTTTCACTGAGGGCTGGGCTTTCTGTGACCCGGCGCCCTCTGGAGGCTTCAGTGAGAAGTGCAGCCGATCACCGGGCGCCCCCTCGGGGCTTTGCATGAACAGTGAGGGAAAGGGTGGAGAAAGAGGCAGAAGTGTCCACGCCTTCAGTCCGGAAGCCTTACCCTAACGTCGTTCAGCCTACCCTGAGATCACGGAAGTATCAAGCTCGTGTTCTACACAACTTTTTTTTGTCTTCAGCAAGTATTCTTTCAGCGATCACCAACATAACAGGAAAGACGGGTGGTGTTTGTTTTACACCGAGACCATTGTGATCAAAATCAGCATTCCTTTATTTTTTTTTTAGAACAGAGAGATCTTGTTTAAAAGACAATCGCTACCTTTGACAAACGCTACCATTGGCTACTGACTCTGAGAAATAATTTGTCAGAGTATCTGCTCTATTAACAACAAGGTAAGTGCCCTGGATTTTAATTTCTTTTTTTCCTTTTTAATGGGGAAATGCTTCCAGAAGCTGCTTTGGCAGAAGATGAATATTCCGACTGCATTCCTTAGGAATGAATGTCTCTTCTTCAGGAGTTTCTTGATTAGGGTTAAAGCAACAGAATGAAGGAGGAAGTCAGGAAGCAAACAAACACTCTAGGAAGAGACAGACCACCCAAAAGGAAAGTGCCAGTGAGAATAACAGTCATGGGACTTTCTGTGATTCTGGACATGCCTCTGATTTCATATTCTGGATAAGATGAGAGTACCAGGCACAAAACACTCCACAAGGCTTCTGGTAGGAAGAACTGGTTATAAATGCCCATAACACTGACTTCCTCCAATCTGTCCTGACAAGCACAGACATCTCCATTTTCCTGTGACCTCGTTGTGGACTCCAGAGTGTCCCATGTGACTTTCCTCGGGGACTTTGTTCTGTATCAAACTCACCGATCCTGCCTGTAAACAAGGTTAAGACACTCTTTCCCCACCCTCTAATTCGCGTAATATCTTTGTTGCATGGCAGGACGTGGTCCAGGACCCTATGTGCTCTAAATAAAAACTAACATTTTTGATGACTGCAATTCCTAAGGTTCAAGGAGCCTAGGTGATTGTAAACGACCCCTTTAATCTAGGGACTCAGGGACTCAGGGCTTTGGCAACACTAGCCAATAATAAGAGCTCGATTTTTAATTGAGCACTTACTATGTAGCAGATATACTTGTACAACCCTTCTAACATATAATCAGTCATTTAACTTTATAACAAATATTTAAAATAAGTACTACTATTATTTACATCGGCATTGTACCGATGAGGAAACTAAGACACAGGAAGGGTAAAACAGCTAACCCAAGGTCATACCGTTAGTAAGTGAAGCCAGGATTTAAAGAAAAACAGTCTAATTTCAGAGCCCTCGTTTTTAACCAAAATGCAATTCTGCCTCAGCTCAAAGACGAAAGGAGGGTATTTATAGTACCATAAAAGTCAAGTTCTGTGACAAGTGTTCCCTTCCAGTCTTGATATAAAAGAAGCTTTGCTCGACCTTCCTCTAGCAGCATACTATGGCCAAGCGCGGTTGCAGTGATCGGGGCTGGTGTGAGTGGCCTCTCCTCCATCAAATGCTGCTTGGACGAGGACCTGGAGCCCACCTGCTTTGAGAGAAGCAATGACATCGGGGGATTATGGAAGTTTACTGTGCGTAGTTCGTTCCCTCCCACCTCCATCAGTCATAATCCGACTGTGAGCTCTGTCCCTGCTCAGGCATGGCGGCTTTAGCCTACCCTGGTGATCAAGTAAGGGAGCTGCTCAGGCAATGACATGCACTTGGGCGTGATGCAATGCCGTGCTAACACTGTGCAGATGTGTCTCATAGGTGATGAGCCTGGAGAATTGGCAGGGAGGGAAACTGGGAAGAGAACAAGAAGAAAGGGTCAAAAGAGTTAAGTTTGTACACAAACACAGTATCGAAAAGTTATGGTGATTTCTGGACCGTGGACATTCTAAGACAAAGTAGCCGAGTGTCACATCAGGTAAGCAGAATGGCCTTGGCGAATAGGGAGCAGATGACACTTTAGGAAAGATGGAAGTTGGCATCAGGTCATGGAGCCTCAGCCCTCAGGCACTGTTTGGGTCTTTGTGAATACAGCTGGCAAGGGCAAGGCAAGAACCCTGACCTTGAAAGAAATGATCAGAATAAGAATCGCCCAGGCACTGATCAGTCCTTCTTGGGAGTGGAATATGCCGCCTGGGGTTATGCTCAGGGCTAGGCCAGCCATTACGTGACTTGAGCATCAGAAATTGGGGCTAGAAGTGGCTAATACCAACTGCCTCTGGCCAGGATTGGTCCCGGGAGCTGGGGGTAGCAGGATCTTCAGTGGGAATTGGAGGGTCTGCCCCAGTGGTGGGGTAGAAGATGTCTGAAGATGGGAGGCCTGAGTACTGAATGCTTCAGGGGTAAGAGAAGAGCAACATCCATTGGGAGCTCAAGATGGGAGAGAGTACTTCCGACTGGTATGAATGAGGGAAGCCTTCATGGAGGAGGTGGCATCTGCCAGTCTTTGGTGGATGATGAAAAAACAGAATAAGCAAATGCATGCAAGCAGGAGTGGTCACAAGCTTAGGATTATGGCCTTCTGGGGTACCACGAACCTCATCAGGCACCAGACGTCAATGTGGAAAGGAAGTATGATGCCTGATTTGTGAAACCCTTGCTATATGACCTCACAGTTTGTTTGGTTTCCTTCTCCCAATCTGAAGTAATACAAATTAATTTTGGAAAATAATATTTAATTAAACAAAAGGAACAATACAAATTAAATATAACATCAATGCTCATGGGTCAGCGCCCTTAAAGTTTTCATGTAATTTCTTCCAGTCATATATATACAATTTTTTTTTCAAAAATGCATTTGTAGTACTTTTTTCATTCATTCGAAAAGTACTTATCATGTCCTTCTATCAGGATACAATGGGGAATGAAGTAGACAGAGGCCCTGTCAGTGTGGCAGGGAACAGAGTTAGTGCACAGATGATCACAGGGAAGAATGGTCAGTTCGGAAGGGCAGGGTGCTATGGGACCACAACAGTGACCTCACGTAGGACTGTTGGGTCAGGGACGGCTTCTCAGAAAAAGTGACAACTGAGAAAGAGACTTGAAGGAGAAAGAGAGATTGGCTGCAGCCACAAGAAGTTCATGGGTGCCTTCAATGTAGACCTTTTTGGGGTTTTTTGTGTGACAGAGACGGAGACAAGACACCGCTACAAGGTTGGGGAGTCTGTGAGGAAACAGAGGCCGCCCAGGTGACAATCCCTTCATGAAACGTGAGGCGGGGCAGAGAGACGTGGGCTTGGAAGGGGACTTAGGTTGAATGGGGACAGTTTTGTTTCATTTTCAAAATTAGAGTCTTTGATAACTTAAGAGCTGATGTGAAGGAGCCAATGAAGAGAGACTGATTGGAAATATGTAAGAAAACAAATAGAAAAATCAGTGAGGAGTTCCTGGAGGAAAGGCACAAGGAAGAGGTTCAGAGCCTGGGTGAGGAGATTAAGCATGGTGAGGCAAGAAGGCAAAGATGAGCTAGACAGACCAGGGAGCCGGCCCCACGTCCATGACGTCATGCAAGGGTGCGCTAACCTCAGAGAGCCTGTAACCTTTTGGTAGTTTCTTTGCAGTCTGAGAAAGACACCATGTTGAATAATTCCAATCCCAGCAAAGGCTTCTGATAAGGCTTCTGATAACCCAGTGCTAGGTGTTCCTGGAACTCTTTGGAAGGACAAATAAAAAACTAACCTCAGGTCTCTATTCTCTCCTCCCTGTGTCCCCCACTCATCGAGCTGACTGTGCCTTCACCACAGGAAACTTCCAAAGATGGGATGACCAGGGTCTACAGGTCACTAGTGACAAATATCTGCAAAGAAATGTCATGTTACAGTGACTTCCCCTTCCCAGAAGATTATCCCAATTACATGAGGCAAGAAAAGTTTTGGAACTATATCCAAGAATTTGCTGAGCACTTTGACCTTCTGAAATTCATTCGGTTTAGGGTAAGACCCCTTGGGTTATGAAAGGCTAATGAACGGGCTGGCCCAATCATGAATCTAATGCAGATGGAATGATGAATCAAACTTCCTGGGTTTTTTTCTCTCTGGATAAGGCAAATAATAAAGACTTCTCACTTAGCCTGAGGCTCAAGTTTTACTCAAATAAATCATTAAAATATTGAATTTCCTGCTTCCTCCTCTAAATCTAAATTGTCCTTCAGGATGAAATTCGGAATTGGGGGGGTGGAGGGGGATAGCGAAATAAAAATGTTTTGTTCATGAAACCCATTGGGAATAAACAACTAAAAGTCTGAACCACAGAAATGATAATGGGTCAAAATTCATTTTCCTAAATTGTCCCAATGCATCTGCTATTGTAGTCCATCTCCTTCTCGCCAGGAATAAAAACTGAATGTTTCTTGCTGTCAGTGAAGGCGTTCAGATGTTTTGAGAATGAGTCTGTATGACCACTTCTGAGACATTGCCCGAGTTATCTAACTTCTCCAGGGAGAGGATAAATCAGTGGTAACAGGGTCCCAATCATGAGGCTGACTCGGCCCGCTTGAAGTGACACACATGGGTACCACACTGTACCCATCATTGCGTGAGGTTCCAAGGGGACTGACAGAAAGCAAGTGTTTGTCTTTTGCTTTCAGACCACAGTGCACAGTGTCACGAAGCGTCCAGACTTTTCCGAAACTGGTCAGTGGGACGTTGTCACAGAGACAGAGGGAAAGCATGAAATGGCGATCTTTGACGCTGTGATGGTTTGCACTGGACGCTACTTGAACCCCTATTTACCTCTGGAGTCCTTTCCTGGTGAGTCATTTTCTACCTGAGACCTGGGTTCTTCTGGAAGGAAAGTTATTTATTCGTAATAGGAAATACTCCCTAATGATTATGGCCAATTTTATGTTCACCCTCAGAAATAACTCTGAAAGGCATAAAGCACAATATTAGTCAGGTCTTATTATTATTTTTGTTACTATAAGTGCTACTGTTCTTTAAACTTTATCCTGCCTGTCTGATTTAAGTCGACAATCACAAGGTTCAAAACTATGAGATCTGTCATGAAACAGAACAAGCTTTGAATTTTGTCATTGAATTATAGGTTATTTGAATCTCAAATAACCTATAATTCAATAACTTAAAGAAAGTGAGAGTATAAGGAAACTCGACACATTTCTTTTTTTTAAGAAAAATAACAGAAATTATATATACAAAGGAATATTTTCAGCTTTTAAAGAAGTCGCCACAATAAAAATCTACATGCCCCTTACACCAGGGCTAGCAACTCAAAGGAGCTTTAGAAATTCCCTTTTGGAAATGCTTTTAACTCCAGCGGCACATTCTTTTTAATATACTCACAATCAGCAAATCATCTTTTGAGATCAAATGAGAATTACTAAAATGTGGTAAAGCTACTCTCTTCTTCTGTCCCATCTAAGTAACCCTAAAGGCCATTGAGTAAGTGACATTGTGAAACTTTTTTAAGAACGTGAAAGACCTTTCAAGGACAGGAGTGAAGAATAAAGCTTGCAAACCTTAGTACCTGTTAACACATGTTTGTTGAATAAAATCAGGTGCTGAACAGCCTTTTAGGAAAACAAGCTGAAGAAAAGGAATTAGTGTAATGTTGGGTATAGGCTGTCACCACAATCAGGTGCGTCCCAACCACCGCCAGGACCCAAGATGCTTATTTTAAAAGCAAGTCAACATGGCACTTTCAGAATAAGACTCCGAAAGTGGGGTCCTGGAAGCCTACTCCTCCAGGGATATGACTCTTGTGGAAACTAGGTCTTTACCCAAAGTAGAGGCAGGGCAGAGTTCAAGTTGCGGCTCTGACTCTGACATGCATCGCTTATGGATGAATCTTGTATCCTAAGTCCCTGCTTCTCCATTGGGGTGGCCTTTGGGTGAAATCCGCCGCCACCTTGAAAGGCCCAGCCCAAGACCTGAGACAGAGAGAGTACTCAGTAAAAGTTAGCTCTGGGTGTCAGTATGAAAGAGTTCTGTCTTCTCTCTTGGAGAAAAGGAAATGGGAAAAGGAAATAACTTCCTGGTACTGAGTTAAATACATTCACCCACTGTGATTTCCATGGCAAACTCAATTGTTTGAGTCGGTTAAGGAGAAAAACAGCTGTACAGTCGTGGGAAGTGCCCTGAAGCCACATCTAGAGATGCGACCATTTGTGACAAGGTGCGTCTGGGTGTAGTGTGGACTTCTGGTTTGTCTCCTGTGATGAGAGTCAACCTTCCTTTTGATGACACTCCCGGGAGGGAGTTTATGGCCTCTGAGCTCCTTCTGGAGGCTCTGTCCATAGGCAGATCAGGAAGCGCAGAGAAAGTCTCCCCCTGCTTTGTTGTTTGTCAAAGTAATTAACATGCCAAAGCGGCATCTATTTGGGTGGCATGTCTGAACCCCTTCAGTGGGAAAGTAAATATTTCAAACACACCAGCAATCCATAAATAACATCAAGTAGCCATATGAGTCCCTTAAGGAAAGGGTGAGGCATTGGGAGAGAAAGCCCTGGCCAAAATCCTAGCCGCTTGGGAATAGATAGAGTCGTTTCTGTCAATCTTTTACACCAGAGTACAAAAGCACCAGCTGTTTGGTTAATGATTTTAAAACGCTGTCAACCACTCTGGCATCTGGCTGTTGACTTTGTCAGGTTGCTTTTCTGATTTTCGCTAACCACAGTATCCTTCACAAATAGTTATAAAACTAATGTCGCATGTGGAAGTTTTACGTGGGAACATAAACTCCGTATCGAAAATATCAGGGCTATTTCTATTTAAAAAAATCCATAGAAAAGATAAGCTTTCTCTACCGGTGTCAGCACAATTCTTTGAAAGTCGAAAAGTGAGAAGCACATCACCTTTCTGTATACGTATGAATTGTCTTTCACTTTATTTTCTGAATAAATGGTTTTATTTACCAAATAGATTCCCTTTGGGGGGGGGGGCACTGCATAATTAATATAATTATTGACTACCTGCAGGTTCTATACTTTCTCCTGGGTCTCCTGCTCAAATATGCCACTGTGGAGAGAGAACTTCTCATTTGCAAGGCAGCGTGTGAGGCAGTGTGAAAGATACGCACGCTGCGAACCGAGGCTGCGTCCTCAAGAAGCTCGTCCCCAGCAAAAGCCCCCTCGGTGGCTCGAAGCCCCGCGTTCTAACGCATTTGGTGCACCAGCTGTTCCCCGCGTTCTCAGAACCCTCAGTGCTCCCCTTTTCAAGCTCCTAATCACCCTTCGAACGTCACTCTTTAAAAACATACACATTGCCTCCTGCAGGCGGCCTTCCCCAGCTCAGTCTAGGCCTGATGCCCCCTGGAGCCACCCTGACACCTCTTCTGGGGAGGCTGCACGGTGTGTTGTGCTGGACAGCTGACCTTCAGCGTCAGAGGAGCTGAGTTTCTGTCCTGGCTCTGTGAATTACTAGACGGCCTTGGGCAAGTTGCTCACCCTCCCTGTGCCTCACTCTGGCATGAGTAAAATTGGATAATAATATTGCCATGAGGTTCAAATTAATTGATGTGTTTAAAGCCCTTAGAAGAATGCCTGGGGCTATGTAATGTTAGTTGCCATTGCCCATTGACCTACGCCTCACAAGGATGAACTCCTTGAGGGTAGGTACTCCCTTTAACCCTCACATCTCCTACACCTAAATCAGCACCCTGAGGCCTACGGTGTTGAAAGGACAAGTCCTGTAAGGCCCAATTGTCATTCAGGTGTATTCTCGTGTGCGATGCCCCTGCAGGCCTGTCGTGTGGGCTCGTCCTTCCCCTGCCCCGGCTTGCCCGCTTGCCATCCCAGGCCATTCTCACCGCTTTTCTGCTCACTCTCAGATAATGGGAAGTCCTCTGATTTCTTTAAATCGCCAAAAAATTCTCGTTTTCATACCCTGTCTTGTGCAATAGTTAGAACTGGCACCTACCTGCACTGGGAGGCTCCTTGCCTCGCCTGGCTGGCACCCGCTGTGGGCTGCCAGCTGCTGTGGGAAGAGGTGGCGAGCACGGCCTCTCCCTCCCTCTCCGCCAGTTCCTCCTCTCCCCGACCCTTCACCCAGAGCTGCGGTCTCTGATCTTTCCAGAAGTGGAGGTGGGAGAAGGACAAGAAGAGAAGATGCAGGGGGCAGGAGAGCTCCTTTTTGACCTCTAGTTTTTTCTGGCCTTGGGGGTGTTTAAGATGGACGCCTTGGAGGGTGCTTTCATAAGTTCTGCTACAGAGAGACGCTGCATACCGGGGATGTCTCAGAACCTTATTATAGGCCACGCACAGTCAGGCTGGCCACTTACGACTCCTCAGACCCTAGTGCTCCAGGGAAGCTCCACACAGGCTATCCAGTAAGGTCTCGGTGCCTGTGCAGATGGCTACCTCGTGCCAAATCCCTTTCATTCATTCGTTCATTCATTCGGCATCTCACATTGTCAACAGCAGACGAGAAACTTGCTGCCAGCGCAGCCGGCACCCCTTGCAAGCAGCTCCAGTCACGGCCTTTCGAGCACGAGTCAAACACCAGTCTGCGCTGCACAGACTCCCAGGGTCAAGGTCTCTTCGAAGCCCCTCGGACCAGACTCCAGGTCAAGGGGACAGAAAAGGCCACCACACTTTAATAATTCCTTTCGTGAAATTCTCCAATTTCCAACTCTTGGCCTCTTCAGCTTCAAACTGAGTAAGGGGCTAAAGATCACAAAACTGGTCTACACACACATTCTTTGCAAATTCTGCAGAGTTGCTTAGCAACCCGAGACACTGCAACTGTTGTATTTAGTTTTCAAGCTTTGAGGACTTCAACAGGCAAGAATCCTATTCAAACATTGTGTTATATAGTAGCTATCAATAAATGTTATTGAGTGAACGAATGAATCAACGGGCGAATGAATCAATGACATCATTGGTCGGAGATGACATATTCTAGGAGACAGTTTCATCTCTTTCCATTAAAATCTCAACGTACTTAAGTATTGGGGTGAGAGGCCGTCAAGTCCCCTTGACTGCAGGGCTTCCTTTTCTGATTCTTTGTCAGTGTTTTTCAGTGTCTGACGGCCATAACCCTATCTGCCACCTCTGTTTCCTCCTCTAACTTTCACAATTTTCATAGCTGCAGCCACCACTGTCAACACCTCTAGTTCTAACTGTTTATTGTTTTAGTTTATGTGAATCCATGCTCTATGCCTTTTGTATATGCCCATGGAGATAATTACCAAAAACAAATCAGGAGGAGAAATATCTGGTAACACTTCTCCTGTGTATAAATATCATAATCGTGATACTTTTATTGACAGAGTATTAGGAGCCTAGAAGACCCGTCATAAACATAGATATAGATAAAATAAAATATACATAAGCATACAATATAATAAAGCATTACATATACGATAAAGCATAAAGTAAAAAAGCATAAAACATAAGTAACGAGCCTAAATAACAAAAATTATGATGTAATATGTACAAGAGAACTTGCCACAAAATTTTTTTTTGTGAAAAATAATTGAATTAAAATTCGATTTGTTAAAAATGTAATGCACACAAATCACATTCTTATGGAATGTATCTACTGGGTAAAATAACACACATCAATAATCTGCTTCTCAAAAAAAAGAATCTACTTCTCGCCTTGGTGGTTCAGGGTCATGTGTGAGATATTTATTATTGTTGGCAGTGGGCTTGATTTTCTTAAGGAATGGCTTTAAAAGGAAACACTCATATGGAATAGAAATTCTCCTAATTTTTAACAAAGCGGAGAGTACTAAATCTACATCCGGGCTCCCAGCATCCAGTGGGAGAGGTGGATGCTATGTTGGTCCTGTTTCTGGCAAAGAGCCCCAGGAACAAAGGGCTAACGCCTTCCCAGGACTTCCCCTACCCCACCAGCCCTGTGCCTGCGTGCTGGGGAAGCTCTGATTTTTCAGATCGCTCCTTCCCCTCAGGAATCCGTAAGTTTCAAGGCCGGATCCTGCACAGTCAAGAATATAGGCGCCCAGAAGGCTTTGAGGGCAAGCGCATCCTGGTGATCGGTCTTGGGAACTCCGGAGCGGACATCGCAGTGGAGCTGGGCCGAACCGCAGCTCAGGTACACCCCTCCGAACCTGCACGCCCCACACGCGTCATTTCCGGTGGCCGGAGAAAGGTATTGAAGAGCGTAAAACACACTGGCCGATCGACAGATGATGTGGACACGGGGCGAGGGAAAATAAATCCACACTTCACAGAACTGAACCATCTCTGAGAGGAGCTACGGAAAGTGTGGGGACACCAGCCCAGGAGGCATTTTCCCGAGGGGCCCCTGCGGGAACAAGACCGAGTGGGCAAACTGCTCCACCCACGCCAATTATCTTTCTTTCCCCCTCTCCCTTTGTAATCCTGGCAAAACTCTCGAGTAAAAATGGAAGGGGGTGTTTTCTGAACATCTCCAAATTTTCAATAGAAGTCAGATTTATATTTTGTCCTAAGATAAAAGCAACCCTTACTTTGCCCAAGATGGTTACATAATGATTTTAGAAAGTCTAAGCATAGATTCACGAATTAGAAATTATTCCACTCTAACATACATTATAGGACAGTGATTAGATCTAAAATAAACTAGATTTTAATTCTAGATTGAATTTAATTTAAGCAGTTAATGTTGCTTTCTCAAAACTTCACGTTAAATACATTATTTACATGTGGAAAAATTGTCAGATCAACATCATGTATTTACTGATACTATAATTTTTTATGCTAAACATGACAATACATAACAGGTATGGAGATCAGGTAAAAGTGATTTGTGAAAACAGTGACAGCAACAGAAACAGATGGTCATGTGTAGATTTATGTGCAAATCCCCCAGTCCTCTGTCGTTCTGTAAGACCATTTGAAACACACCAAAGAAAAACACTACAAAATGATGGGCATGTGTTTATCCTTCTTGCCTCCCTTTTTAGGTATTTTTCAGTATTAGAACTGATGCCTGGATTACCTACCGTGCTTCAGCTGAGGGCTATCCATTACAGATGATGACTACAAAAAGATACCTTTCCTTTATTACTCAAATTCTGCCTTCACGTGTACTAACCTGGATAGAAAAGAGGAAGATGAATAAAAGATTGAACCATGAGAATTATGGATTAAATCTTACAAAGAGGTACTTGAATTTTTTTTAATCTAATGGGAAAATTATCAAATTGATAACTCTCACTTTATTTTATTCAGAACTCCAAAAGTTCAGTAATTGGGATGCTGCCTTTGCTTATTCTGTTCTAAGCTTATTTCTTGAAGACAGTGCCCATCAGGTACTGCAACAGGTCTTAATGTAGGAGTATTCCCTGTCTGATAACAAAAGTTGTAACCTACGAGGCTAGAAGGAAATAAGGAGTGAAAACTTTGCTTTTCCAGCGCGGAAATGAGGAAATTTGAATTGGCTTTGAGGAATCGCAGAATGGCTGGATCTACAAATAGAATTTGTAGCACCAGTGAGTACAGGTGGCCAGCTCTCCCTAACCTTTAAAAAATGTCCACCCTGGCTTAATAGAGGTATGAATCTCCAATAGGAAGTATTAGAATTAATATTTTTAAATAAACATCTGTATAAAGTTGCACATGGGCGGGGAAAAGAAAACCTTCGAAGTGTGTGTAAGGTCATTAAATGTGACTTTTATTATATGCCCGACCCACACACCTTTTTCTTTGGTAAGACAGCTTTCAACTTATAAAGAAAATTAATGGCAGTGGAATGATGTGATATGTAAATTTTGTAAAGACATTATGCTTGCTGTGATTCAGTAGAAATGATGTTGTCATGAAAATATTTATCAGTATAAATAGGTACAGATTTTTAAATTTTTATCCAAAAAGTTTCTTGTTAATTCCCTCTTTTTCTAATGTCAATTTTTGAGGCCTTGGTGACGTGAGACCCCAAATGGATCATCAGCTGGCTTGTTGTGTACTCGACCCTGATATTCTTAAGGAAAGCATTGCTCCAGAAATTAATTCCAAGAGACAGAGGCTTTGAAACCCCAGGCAGGAAAGAGTGGGTGTAGTCATTTCCCACATGCCTCCCACGGGGAGCAGGAAAACAAAACATGTGATAGAGACAGTCAGTTAGGTGGACACTGGTCAATTCACTCCCTTGGCTTGGCCGATAATATCCCTGAAATGACCAAATAAATCATTTGCTGAAGCGTCTCATAGACATAACTACAGTGAATGATTTTCTCTCATGTCCAAGGGGAAAGCAGAAAATAGTTATGAACGATGAGCTGCCCAACTCTATCCTCTATGGGACCGTCACCATGAAAACCATTGTGAAGGAGTTTACGGAAACGTCCGCTATCTTTGATGATGGGACAGTGGAAGAAAACATCGATGTGGTGATCTTCACGACAGGGTACACCACTTCCTTCCCCTTTTTTGAAGAACCTCTCAAAAGCCTTTGTATGCAAAATATGTTCCTGTACAAATTCATCTTTCCCTCAAACCTCGAGAGGGCCACGCTAGCGATCATCGGCAACATCTGCCTCCGCGGATCCATCTTATCAGCTGTGGAGCTCCAGGCACGATGGGCCACAAGAGTGTTCAAAGGTACTCTGACCCCATCGAAAGACCTGTGCGGTCAGCTGAGCCTTTAAATTAGTGCCCTGTGATTTAGCCAGAATCAAACAGGTGTGAGCTAAATATGGAAATATCAAAAAGTTTCGTGGAAAATTCATTTTCTATACATGTAATTTATCATGGGTGTGCTTATGTCACCAATGAGGCAAAGTGAAAAAGAGGTTTTGACTCTATGGATGGGGTAAATTTGGACCACAGAATATAATCACTTTTCCCAGATTAACTGAAATTATTGGAAGCTTCAGGGTCTGTTCTAGTCTAGTCTACCTACTTTTAAAGTTTTCTATTTATTACTAGAAGTAGAATTTTGCTTCCAGAGAAAGAATCACTTACACTGTGAATAAAGTTGAGTTCTGAGGAATAGTAACCTTTAAGAAATGCCTGCAAAAAATATTCTAGACCTTGGACATTAACTGTCATCAGTTATCACTATAAAGGGGGCAGGTGTGGGAGCCAGGACACGGGGTCCAATCCCCAGTCTGAAACTCGTGACCTTTTTAAAGACCTCTCTGAATCTCAGCCTCTTCATCTGTAAAATGGAGATAATAAAATATCACAAGGATTTTGCAAAATGGGTGTTGACTGCACATAGTGCAATTAGCACACAGTAAATGCTGAGTGATCTCTGTCATTCTTACTATTGCTATTTTCGTCATACCTCTCTAAAGTAAGGAAAGTTTTAAATTAGTAAGCATTTTAAAGGATTGTATTTGTATTATTTTAAACCATAAATGGCAATCACAATTGAGCCAACAAGCTGGCCTTAAGTAGAATTTTGTCCTTCGTGAACAAAAACAATCACCAATAATTTATAAATGGCATGTATCACACCCCTAAGTGGTACTGACTTTATCACACTGCGCAAACATAATGTCAAATTCCACAGCCTTTCATTAAGTTATCACAAATTTCTATTTCTTTAAGGCTAATTAAAGTGCTTTCATAGCATTATCTTAAGGTACCTGATGGTGTTTTTAAGTATTTTATAAACAAGCTCAAAAATGCTTCTCCAAATGATGGCTGACAAATCCAAGCCAGGTCAGAGCGTATCACAGGAGTAATGTCACGCTTCTCACAAGCCCCCCAGAGGCTACCCGGGAATCATCAAGTAAAGTTTTTACGGGATGAAATGACCCTGCTGACAATTACACTGCAGAGCTAAGACTGGCCCACGTCATGTGGACGGCAGCCCCATACCCTGGCTTTGGATGGAGCCGCCTCAGGAGGGCAGAGTCCAAGCGCTGAGGCCACCCAGGGGAGGAGGTCGAGACAACAACTCAGCAGGCAGAGCCTCTGTGACACTGAGAGACCGCCAGACCCCTTCTAGGCTTGAGGGTCCCCTGTAACAAAAGTAAAGACACACCTAAGCAGGTGTACAGAAGCAGGATCATTTTAAGTGTATACGTTTAATCAACCGGTAGCTTTAAAACACACCCACAAATATAAATGGGGGTATATATGCAATATGAGATAAATAATGTCTATAAACATGTCATGTGCCTGGCGATGAAGGGGACAGGGGCAGGCCAGCAGGGCCAGGTGCTGACGACCAGTGAGTCGGTGCCGCTGAGGGCTGGGCCACAATTCCAGCAGTAGGGCCCCCTGGGTAAGGGAGCTCAGAGCGGGCTTTTACCTCCAGAAAGTGACCCTCTGAGCTCTAATTCCTGTCCGAGCCTTGACTGTCATGTGTCCTGAGGCTGGAGCCCAGGCGGGCCAGAGAGGATGGGAGGGGAGCTCAGAGGAAAAGCTAGCTTTGACTTTAGTGTTTGCTTTCAATTTCTCTCCCAGGACTCTGTAAGATACCTCCATCCCAAAAGCTGATGGCTGAGTTTGCCAAAAAGGAGCAGCCTATAAAAAGGTATGAAATGTAGCTTGCCACAGGGAAAACTTATCAAAATATTCTAACAACAACCAAAACACAACAAGATATAAAAGCCATCCCACGAGAAACAGCATGGCCTGGAAATAACTGCATTAGGAGTCAGGAGAATACGTATCGGTCCTAACCCTTCCATCCACTAGATTTGTGTCCTGAGCCATCTCAGGTGGGGAGCCAGGGTCCCTCTGCAGACACAGAGCCCGGCCCCCAGCATGTGGCATTCCTGTGCTTGCCTGGCCCCCAGAATCCCGTCCTGTCTTGGTTCTCCTCCTGTTTCTCAAGCTGCTCTCTCTCTATTTCCTGGTGTCTCCTCACCTCGCCCCTAAAAATTGGTGAACCCCAACCTTGTTTCTCAGACCTCTTCTCATATCTATTAACACTCACTCGTAGGTGGCTTTGCCCAGGCCTGTGGCTTTTACGGCCATCCTGTCCTGGCCCAGATCTCCCTCCAGCACCCCACTCCTAACCCAGGCCTCGCTGGGCAGCTCCACTCCGGTATGTCACAGGCGTCTCTAATTTAAGCTGCCCAAATGCGAACTCGGCCCCACCACTGGCCTCCCGCCCTGCTCGTGGGCTGCTGCTCAGTGGCTGCTCATCCTGGTGACCCGTCAAAACCCCTGCAGTGATCTCGCACCCCACACCAGCTCCTACCATCACATAAATCCGGACTCCACACCCTTCTTCCTACCCCTGCCGCTACCACCCCCTCTTGCACAAGGACACTTGGGGACACTTGGGGTCACCTCTCGTGCCGCGAGCTCGCCCTGTGTCCACTCCGCTGTCCCAGCCTAGTCCCAACACCGCGGCAAGAGCCGGCAACGCCTCGCTCACCGCTCTTCCATTCCGAACCCTCCCAGAAACTCCCCCGTAGCTGTGCGGCCCTGTGGGGCCACCAGCCCCCTCTCTGCTCTTGTCGCCTCCTGTTCCCAGCCCACGCATCCCCTTGCTCCCGACGCTCCAGTCTCCCTCACTCCTCACACATGCCAGGCAGACCGCCCCACTTCCCACCCCCCCCACCCCCGCTGTGCAGTTACTGGTCCCTCTGCCTAGAATGTTCTAGCCCCTTTGGACACCTGAAGCTCACTCTGTCTACACATCACCTCCTAGGGAGTGGCCTTCTCTGACAGCACGATATGAAACGGCGAGCCACCCAGCCTCCTTGTCACTGCCCCTCACCTCCCCGACCTACATGGCTTCCTGTTACCTGTGACCACCTGACATATTACATATGTGTTTGGCCGTTGTTTTTTTTTTTTTTAATAGCCTGCTGATTTCCCTCATTAGATTGCAAGCTCCTTGAGAGCAATCTAGCACCTTGGGTGATGCCTGTCTGTCACAGACTTGTATTTCCTGAAGGAATAAATGAGTGCGTGACACTGAGACATCATGAAAGTTTACAAGTAACAGAAACAGGGAGGAGTAAAGCCTTCACACACACTCTTCTCGCAGCCGTGTCGTGTTCGGTGCTGGGACACAAGTACAGCCCTCTCGACTCTTAATTAACATCAATCAAAACAATTTAGGAGGCCATATTCGTGATGCTTCCTGGTCACGTTCATTCATCCAACAACTATGATATTAGGACCAATCAGATTTTGCGCTCAGATTAAATTCAAGAACCAAAAACATGATTTAAAGTTCCTCTTCCCATCGTCAGCCTTTACCATCTCTTTTAACAAAATGGATTATCCTCGCAAATACCCTCCGTGAGTAAACTGTTTTCGCTCTTTTCAAAAAAAAATCCCCAAACATGGTTTGACTCCAATAAAAAGAAACAAAATGGTAGGAGGAGGGGTGACTCTCATAACTGGAAAATGAAAAGTGGTCCATCTTTTTCCCTCCCAGGGGTGTGATGAACAACGTCCACAAGCAGAAACTTGACTACATCCCCTACATGGACGACCTCGCCTCACAGATAGGCGTGAAGCCCAACATCCCACTCCTGTTCCTCAAGGACCCCAGACTAGCTTGGGAAGTTTTCTTTGGACCATGTACTGTATATCAGTACCGCCTAGTGGGTCCTGGAAAATGGGATGGAGCCAGAAATGCCATCCTGACCCACTGGGACAGGACACTGAAACCCTTTAAAACTAATTTTGTTCCTGATTCCCCCAAGTCTGCCTCTCTGGCACATTACTTAAAAGTTTGGGGAGTGCCTGTCCTACTTGCCTCTCTTCTACTGATCTGTAAACCTTCACCTTTTTTGAAATCAGTGCGAGGTAGAATTTCCCCTTACCTAATCAGTATTTGGTGAGGATGAGTCTATTTGGTTATGACAGCACCGAGTCATATTAATTCTCTCTCCAAATATCTTGTGCTTCCTTCCTCTCCTTTCCATCATAACTGCTGTTATCCAAGTTGTTTCAATCACCTCTTATCAGAATTATTATTCTGTCTTCCCCTCTAGTGTCAGTGCCTTTCCATTCCACAGTCTGCCTAGAAAGTATTCTAATATACACACACACGCACGCACACACACACATGCATACACACGCACACACATGTAGTCATTGTTTCCATAAACATCAATATCCTGGTAGGAGTAAGATGGCACTCAAATTAGGTAAACTGTGGCAATTTTAACATAGAGACTATTTCAAAAGGTGTGGGCAGATGTAGAGAAAAAAACAGGGATAAAGACTATTAACAATGGCAGTCCACTAACAGCTGATTTTATAAGTAAGGAACAACCCAGGTGGCAATTAGAGTAAATACAGCTAACAATACAGCAACTGGGAGCCTAGTGTACCGCTTGAAGACACTCCAGAATTCGACCTGGATTATAAGCCTAGCTCTGTCATTAGCCGTGAGCCCTTGGCCAACTTAGCCTCTCTGAGAAAATGAGAAAGGTAATAGTCGTACCTCCCTTAAAAGTGAACTTTAAATGAAACAATATAAGGTATTAGGTACATAGTAAATTAACCATTAATAGCCGAAGTGTCTGAGGACATTTTCAGTTTTCTGAATTAAAAGATTTGAAAACCATTACTGGCTCTGTTCCCTGTTACCTGACCAGACAGTATAGCCTTTGCTCCCCGTGGGTTCTCTGGGAGCAATTTCCAGCTAGGATCTCTTTTCATCCTTGTGTCCCCACCAAACCACTGAGGCCTGCAGCCACCACCATCACTGCCACCACCACCACCACTCATGTGCTATTAGCAAAGGGGAACTTGTTTTCAATCATTAGGACTGGACCTTCTGCTAGAGCTTGTCTAGGGTTTTACCAATGACATCCCCCACTAGACGGGCACCTAATTCCAAACCTTCAAAACCAACTGAAGATTGCCAACAGGAGCAAGGTTACATTTAAGCTATCTGTCCCCAAGTTCCTGAAGGAGAAAGCAGACCTGAGATGTTGTTATTAGCTTATTATAGATAATGTTGCTTTTTTTTCCATGTATTAATTTTTAGATGAGAAATCAAAGACTCAGAGAAGTCATTCGCCCTGATTCACAGAGCAAGAAAGAGACAGAACAGAGATCTGCAGTGTTTGCAAATTTCCATGATGCAAATACTCCCGCAATTTCAACCCACCGGCCTGCACGTGGAATCAGGGGGAATTCCCTGCAGCTGGCTTGGTGTCTGAGGCCCAGCTGGCTGGGCACACTGTGTTTCTGCTCAAAGGGAGCATTCGCAGGGACACGAAAGTCAGCTAAATTTCGGTTTGCTGACATGGCACCCCGGGCAGGAGTTGACTCCATCTTGGGCCTAGAAATGTATTTCAACAAATGTAAGGAGTTGTTTCTGTTTCTCAAGAGCCTAAGCCCTCCCCCTATTCACATCTCCTTATACAGGCTTTAAGAAAATAAGTCGAAAGTTTAAATTAAAAAAAAAAATTGTATGAGAGGTCAGTTAGGTATGTGTGATATTATGATTTATACAGAGATGTATGTATTTGCTCTTTGTCCTATTCCTGGCATAGGGCTCCTTAAACCCTTGAAATTTCCTAAGTCATAAGAACTATAAAGATGTCTTTTGTCATCCATAACAAGCCCCTTTCAATCATACTCGAGTTTATTATCAATGTAGTAACTTTTAGAAAGTTCATAAGGATAGAGCCTGGTTGCCAAGGGAACAAACAAAATGATTAGACAGTTGGAACTTTCAGTCCCACCCCTAGACCTCCTGGTTGGGAAGAGGGACTGGAGGTTGAATTAATTGGTAACGGCCAATGACCTAATCAATCGTGCCATGTAATTGAATCCCCCAAAACAAAAGGATGGGCTTTGGAGAGCTTCCAGATTGGTGAAAAGAGGGAGGTACTGGGAGGGTGGTATGCCCAGGGAGGGCAGGGAAGCTCCACATGCCTTCCCATGTAACCATGCCCTTGGCATCTCTTCCATCTGGCTGTCCCTGAGCTGTATCTTTTTATAATAAGCCAGTCGTCTATCAAGTAAACTGTTTGCTCGAGCTCTGTGAGCCACTCCAGCAAATTAATTGAACCTGAGAAGGGGGTCATGGGCCCCTCTGATCTATAGCTGGTGGGTCAGAAGCACAGGTGACGACCTAGCCTTGAGCTTGGCATCTGGAGTTGGGGCATGGGCATAGTCTTGCGTTCCAGAATTGCTTGATGTGTAGAAAGCGCCCACATCTGGTGTCAGAAGTGAAGTAGTATAGTAATACAGATGCAGAGGAGATGCAGAGGACTATTTTTCCTTTACGGTGTAATGCTGGCCACCTAACTAGGCAGGTGAGCGTGAATCACCATATGCTTGAGGCTTTCAGATATGTCACCCAGTGCTGCAGAATTCTTCCCGGCAGGGTTTTGCACTTCTAGCTAGTCGGCCTAACTACGAGTAACACGCAGCCTGCAGGCCATAGACAGCCGCCCCAGGCTTGCAGTGCAGCTTGGAATCTAATATCAGAAATCCTTGAATCCTAATAATGGAGGAACTGAGATCCACTTCAGGAGACTCCGCCTAGCCCTGGTTAGACTCCGCCTAGCCCTGGCTGATCACACCTCACAGGTGGGGGAGGACCAGGTACGTGCCTGACCTGCTGTGTGTGCAGTTCACCAAGAGAGGTCATTGGAAAAGCCAGTCCAGACTGGGACTCGGGTCTTTACAAGGGGTCACCGCTCACTGAGGCAGCTTCCCTCAGAGCAGCAGCTATGACTCTCTCTCTCCAAGTCAGGAACAAAACACAGGTCTCGGGTACGATTCATAATCCCATGACATTTCCAAAATAGAGTTAAAGTCATTTTATCGTCTATCACTTATCATATAACTCACATTTTTAATATAAAAGTATGATTTAGATGAAAGAATGTAATATTAAGACATATTATGAAGCAAACCACATTCACAAGATCATTCAAGGATATTAAAAATAAACCAGTTATACAAGTCTCTTGCTCTACAATAAAATGCATTCAGAGATCAGCATTACAATTAGATCCTTCTGTTGCAATTTCCGAAAATTTATCTCCCCAAAAGGAAATTCTTCAAGTAAAGGAGAAATATTTTTTTTAAAGGACTAAACTTAAATGATTGCATTTTCTAGTGTAATAACAATATGGATACTAACTCATTAGGAAATAAATCGAGCTCAAAAGCATTTATTTTTCTGGACTACCCTTATACATATGTAGGGGAGCAAAATGTACCACCACAAAGTGTGTCCATTTGGCACAAGGGTTAATTTAAGCTAATTATTTTAAGACACGCAAGACTGGGGAAGTTGTTTTTTTTTTTCTTGTTACCTCCCACTTAGGGTGGGATGGTGAGAAATGCAGGATATTAATCATTTAAGTGCCAAATTATATAAAACATTAAAATAAATGTGGAGGTCCCAGATGGCGGTGGCATAGGAGGACACTGAACAAGTCCCCCCCCCCCGCCCCATGAGCAAAATCAAAAGTACATTATAGAGAGCGGTTACTCCTGTGCGACAACCGAATGCTGAATGAACAGCCTACCAGCAAACGAGAGAAAGAGACTGAACACAGAAAGCTCGGGGCTGTGACGGCTCTCCGGAGGAGTGAGTGTCACTGTATGTCCCCTTCACCTCCATGGGGCAGTGGGAGCCCACCTGGGGCGTTGGCCTGTCTGTAGGATCCCAGCAGAGCGGTTCTGGCTACATCTCCTGGAGCCTTATGTCTCCAAACAAAGGGAGCAAGCAGGAACCACCATCAGTCACCACACGCACCTGGCCTCCCTTCTGAGTAGTGCTCCTGACACCAGGCAGGCCAGTGCCCCAAGCGCCGTCAATGCTGGCTCAGCTTCAAGCGCTTCCCACACTACCCAGCACATGGAGCCTACAGAGCTCTGTTCCACACGGACCACTTTCAGTACAATAAACAAGAGACAGGCTGTGCAGCAAGCTGCAGGAGCCTACCAGGAACTTCGGAAGTCTCTGGAGTTGGAGCGGCAGGTGAGCACCACTGTTTGCGTCCCCCACCTCTATAGGGTGGGCAAGGGCTCCATCCAGGTTCTCTGGCCTGGCTGCAAGGTCTCTGAGCCCAAGCCCACTTCAGCCCAAACAAAGGGAGCTAGCCAGATCAACGGGGCATTACCGCATGCACCTGGCCTCCCCACCTGGAGCCACTCTGACTCAGAGGGCCAGTCCCCCAAAAGCCTTAGGCACCCACAAATCTCCTACGAGCCTGCCGAAACCATCCAGCGCACACAGTCTACAGAGCCTGCTTCTACATAAGACCATTTTTACAAGGCTGGAAGAGAAAGCTAATTCATATAAACAAACACAGAAAGGCAAACAAAATGAAATGGCAAAAGAATATCTCTCAAAGGAACAGGAAAAATCCCCAGACAAAAAAAGAAACCTAAGGAAATGGAAAAAAATAACAATAATTTGCCTGATAAAGATTTTTAAAAAACAGTCCAAAGGAGGTTCACAGAACTTGAGAATGGAATACAGAACTTAGAGAGAACTTCAACAAAGAGTTAGAAAGTGTAAAAAAGAATCAAGCAGACCTGAAATATACAGTAACTGAGATAAAAAACACATTAGAAGGAATCTAAGCAGATTAGCAAACACTGAAGTACAACCAAATATTAGCAAATTGGATCAACGATATATTCAAAAGATTATACACCATGACGAAGAGGGATTCATTCCAGAGTTACAACATTCATAAATCAATCAACGTAATACACCACATTACCAAATAAAAGATGAAAACCACAAGATCATCTCAATTGATCCAGAAAGAGAATTTGACAAAATTCAACGTCTTTTTATGATAAAACGCTCAACAAAGTGGGTTTAGAAGGAATATATCTCAACATGGTAAACGCCATAAATGATGAATTCCCAGCTAACATCATACTCAGTGCTGAGAAGCTGAGAGCCTTTCCTCTAAGATCAGGAACAGGACGAGGATGCCCACTCTAGCCACTTCTATTATTGGAAGTCATAGTAACTGGACAAGACAAAGAAATAAAAGGTGTCCAATTAAAAAGGAAGAACTAAAACTCTCATTATTTGCAGATGACATGATACAACATATAGAAAACTCTGAAAACTATACCAAAAAAAAACACATTAGAATAAAGGAGGTCAGTAAAGTTTCAAGATACAGAATCGATATACAGAAATCTCTTGTTTTCTGTACGCCAATAATGAACGAACAGAAGAAGAAATTAAGACGACTCATTTACAATGCATCAAAATGTTCAAAAAACCAAGGAATAAAATTAACAGAGGTGAAAGATCTTTACTCTGAAAGCTGTAAGACATTGAAGAAATAAATTGAACAAGGTACAAGTAAATAGGATACACCTTGCTCATGGACCAGAAGGATGAATATTGTTAAAATGTCCTTACTGCCTACAGCAGTATACAGATTCAGTGCAATCCATATGAAAATACCAATGGCATTCTTCTCAGAGTTAGAACAGCTAATCCTAAAATTTATATGGAACCAGAAAAGACTCTGAAAACTGAAGAAATCCTGAGAAAAGACAAAGTGGGAGGTATCATGCTCCTGATATCAAACTATACTAAAAAGCTACCAATCAAAACAGTACAGTACGGGCATAAAAAGAATATATAGATGAACGGAATGGAGTAGAGAGCCCAGAAATAATCCTCACTTATGGTCAATTAATCTACAACAAAAGAGGCAAGGATATACAATGGAGTAAAAACAGTCTCTTCAATAGGTAATTCTGGCAAAACTGGACAGATAACATGGAAAAAAAATGAAATCAGGCCACTTACTTATATCATATAAAAAATAAACACAAAATAGATTAAAGACTTAAACGTAAGACTTAAAACCATAAAACTCCTAGAAGAAAACATAGGCAGTAAACTCTTCGATACAATCTTAGTAATATCTTTTTATACATATCTTCTTGAACAAGAAAAACAAAAGAAAAAATAAACAAATGGGACTACATCAAACTAAACAGTTTTTGCTCAGTGAAGAAAACCATCAACAAAACAAAATGATAACCTACTGAATGGAAGAAGATCCTCACAAATGATACATCCAGTGAGGAGTTATTGTACAAAAATATATAAAGAACTCACCAAAAACAAACAAACAAACAAACAACAATTCCATTTAAACATGGACAGAGGACCTAAATAGACATTTCTCCTAAAAGGATATACAGATGGCCAACAGACAGGTGAAAAGATACTCAACATCACTAATCATCAAGGAAATAATTAGAACCACAATGAGATACCACCTCACACCTGTAAAAATAGCTATCCCCCCAAAATCAACAAATAACATGTGCTGGCGAGGATATAGAGAAAACAGGATCCTGGTACACTGCTGGTAGAATTGTAAGTTAGCACAGCCACTATGGAAAACAATGGCGATTCCTCAAAAATTAACCAAAAAAAAACTACCATATGACCCAGCAATCCCCCTTCTGGGTATTTATCTGAAGAAAACAAAAACACTATTCAAAAAGATACATGCGCCACTATGCTCACTGCAGCATTACTAGCAATAGCCAAGATATAGAAGCAGCCTTGATGCCCGTCAAGAGATAAATGGATAAAGAAGTGATATATGCATGTGCATGTGTGCACGCACACACACACACAATGGGACATTACTCAGCCATAAAAAAATGAAATCTTGCTACTTGCGACAACATGGATGGACATAGGGGGTATTATGCTAAATGAAATAAGTCAGACAGAGAAAGACAAATACCGTATGATCTCACTTATATGTGGAACCTGCAAAAACAAAAATGAATAAACAAAACAGAAACAGACCCACAGATGTAGAGAACAAGCTGATGGTTTCCAAAGGGAGGAGTGGGGGTATAGGAACAAAAATAATAATAAAATAAGGTAAATGTGGACAGTTTATGGAAGAGAACACAGTTTTTGCATTAATTTTTCAGTTAAATCGGGAGACCTCAAAAAGTCAGGCTATGTGCTCCTTCTCTCCCACCCTCACAGAAGTCTTTGCTCTGAGCCCAGGGCTGCCCAGATTTTAGTGATGTTCATCACTAAAAAGCAGGAAAGTTTGAGAGGCCTCATCCAAAACACAGGAACGTGAACAAATGGCTCCCCCTACTGACCTAGTTTTTAAAGATGCTTTCAAAAGCCACCCTCCTGAGGGAGAGAAGATTGATGAAGTTAGTGAATTCTCGTCCAGCATCGCCTGATCCAGCTCACATACTGCGGTAATTAACCATATGTTAGTAGGAGAATTTCTCCCTGTTGTTTTCCAAGGAGTCATTTACAAGATCTATATTCCATTAAGTGAGTTGCGTGCCTGTTTTTCAGTGGGGGACACAACAGTCCCAAATGGGTAGACCAAAGGTACTTGAATGGGAAGAAAAAGCTCAAGCGTTTCCTCCTACAACCCCACCCACACTCCTTTTTCATCTGTTTTATGTGTTGGAGTACCCAGTAATTTTTATTAGGAAAAACGATACTCTGCTGAAAGGTTGGGAGCCACTCATCCCTAATCACTCTAAGAGGAGAGGATCGTAGGTGAAAACAGTGAACTCCGTCATCTTACCTACTCGTGTCCCTGGTCCTGCACGCAAGTGGAGATGCCCAATGGGTATAGCTGACGATTCAAGTCTGGAGCTCCTGAGACACAGTGGGTTCTCACGAAGAGAGCACTGGGTGATGCAGAACCCTGACTTTCTGCGATAAATTCAGCAAGAGGATGTTATTTCATATAACGTTGGTCTACATATTAACTGATGGCATAAGTTGCAAAAAAGCAATTCTAGGAGGGACCAAAATAGCACAAGTGAGCAGGTACCTGATGTTTTAAAAGGACTGCATCTCCTTTAGAAACCTTCCGTGACTCATTCCTCTTGAATGAGCTTTTGGAAAGAGTTCGGCTCCCTACGGGTATGTGGTCAATTAAGAGAGCATCTGCACTTTGAGCATCAATTCTGCCAGTGTATACAGAAGCATCTGGATCACTATGAGAACCCAGACTTCTAGACCATCAAGTTTGCCTGCAATAACTTCAGCCTGAAAAATTCTCTGAACTCACGTTACCAATGGCCCAACTGGTGAAAAGAAAAATAATAAAACTTCAGTGAAGTGACTTTATTTACTACTAGCAGTGTTTGTGATGAACCCCTCAAGCTATTCTAATTGCAATCTGTAATCCTCGATAATTAAATGAATGGACCTGTTGTTTATTTTATATGAACCAATTCAGTGTTGGAGGATCTCTCCTAAAAATGAATATATAAAACAGATGTGCTCCCCACCCTCTTAGAGCTTACATTCAAATGGAAAGATGGAAATAAAACAAATAATCATAAAATAAATGCACAATTACAGATTGTGAAAAATGCTTTGAAGGAACAGTCCAGGAAGAGAGAATGGCAGAGTGACCTAATTTAAACTGTGAAGGGATGTGTGAAGGAAGCTCTCTCCAAAGAAGTGACGTTTAACCTGCGCTGTAAATGTTAGTAACAACTCTCCAGCTAAAGCCTGGGAGATCGAGGGTATCTCAGACAGAAGGTCACAGGTAGGAAGTTCCTGGGGCACAAGACAGCACAGAGGTCGGCAGAGGAGGATTCTGGGGGAAACAAACCAAATAAATCAAGACCCTATAGACCATGGAAAGATGTCTGCTTTTACCTAAGACAAGTGTTGTACATCAAAAGTATTACAAAGGAATTTTTTAACAGCTTTATTGAGGCATAAATGACCTACCATGTAGTTTATCTATTGTAAGTTTGATGAGTTTTAATAAATTTACACACATGGAATTAGTCTTACACATTATAATTGGGTGCAGAACCTTTATCAACTTTTTATGTAAACAGGCCATTTGTATTTCTTCCTTAGCGGTTTCACAATTCTTATTTTGACTTTTTTTACATTAATGTTTATGGAGGCTCTTTTTGTGTTATGAATATTAACTCTTTGCTGATATGTTTGTTGTACATATTTTTCTCCCAGACCGTCTCTTATCCTGTATTTTGTTTATGGTACCCTTCATCATAAAAACACTTTTAATGTCACGAGCGCGCTCTGCATAAACGGGGGTGCTGGCGGGGGACGGTTTGGTGCCTTTGCTTGTGTCTTCCTCTCCCCAAAACTACAATGATAATTTTTGGTTTACTTTAGCACACTGTCATTAATCCTCTCAGCAATGTGAAACTGGTTCTATGGCATGCCGTGAAATATGAACAAACTCTTGTTCTTTATCTAAATAATAACCGATTTGTTAGCTACATCATTCCCCTTTGATTTGCAATGCCACCTTTAATATACTACATTTCCATAAGTACACAGGCGAGTGTTACTGCATTCTCTAAAGATGATCTAAGACATCCTTTTTTTTTTTTTTTTTTTTTTACGGTAAGACATGACGTAATTCCTGATAATAAAACTTGGCATCAGCATACAGGTGTGCTTATCTCCTTAGGAAGGAGAGCCATGCACCCCGCTCAGAGAGAGATGATGTAGCCTACATCACATTACATTTTACTTCCAAATGAATTAAACATCTATTGACCCAGATTTCCAGGGTGCTACAAAATTACAGGTTCTTTTTCAGCTTCGGTGGCTCTGGCGACAATATAAAGCTAAACAGCCACGTTCAGAATAGGCTCCTGAGAAGAGGCCAAGACCATGGAAAGATCAATAAAAGCTTCAAATGATTTTGTGTAGAAAAGAGATTTCACCCTGAGGTGATGAGTAAGACATGGTCAGTCATAAAAGTGCGGTGCCTAAATCTCTCCTGCGTGTCCTGTAAACGATTTAGCTGCGAGACCCTGACTGCAATTTGTTCAGGAGGAAACTTCCTGGCAAGCATTTTAGATTTAATAACTAGTGAATTAAATGTCTATGATCTGTGGGGAATAGAGACCTGGCCCGCCAGAGGGGACCATCCTAATGGGGTTAAAATACAAGCGAGTGCTGCAGATTAGAAACCAATATTCCTCAAGCATTGCCCGTCCTAAAGGAAGATTTCCACCGGACACTTCGATTATTTGGGGCCCTGCTATGAGAGTTCTCCATCAGATAAAGGTTTCAGGTTGATTTCCTTATTGGGTTGTCTTCTATTGTTATATTCCTAGAAAATATGAGCGAGGATTTTGAGTTGAGCCAGTTCTTCCAATGTTCTTATTAAAAACCAGAGCAATGTACTAAATGCCTTCTTCTCAAAATCCATGATATGAAAACAGCTGCTGTAAGTATCATCACCCCTTTTCACAGATGAGAAAACTGAGGCTCAAAGAATTTAAGTAACATAAAACCAGTGAATGGCATGGCAATGACTTAAACTGTTTCTGGAGCTCACGCTCTTAGCCATTTTGCCGTGCCAGCTCAGAGTCAGGGACAGGTGGAAGGGGTACTGAGCGTGAGATAAGGGGGTTGTCATCCTTGTAGAGCAAAGAAACTATTAGAAAGGGGATCTTCTCTGAATTCCCTAGCTAGCAATGAGAGGAAGCAAGGTTTATTTTCAATAAACCTGGATATACATATCATCCTATAGCTGTAGTTCTTAAGTTGATGCTTAGCGATTGAGATGACTTTTAATTTATTGTCATTGTTGTTATTTGTCTTGTACAACAAAAGACAGGCTCACTAAACCAGCCCAATGGTTTGGTCAAAATTTTCCTGCCGCAATCGATTGTCTCTTTTTAATTTTGAACTATAATTAGAAAATGTTATTTTTAATGTTTAGCATTTAATGTTGGTCCAGATAACATTAAGTTCATTTTCTTATTTAATGTTACCAAAAACGGGTGACATCTATAGCGATGTGTCATTGGTCTGTGATCAGACAAGCAGCTGTTATGAGCAGTAGGCTTTAACCAAATCTTCTGAATAGACCAAGTCAGATTACTTAGGGTCACAGTAAGGGACAGGGTATGTGATAAAAATATAAACTAGAAGTCTCATTAGGTAGAAAAAGAAGGATTTGCTGAGTGCGACAACTTTTAAAAGCTACCATGAAATCCAAGACTAACTGTTAACTTTCAGATAAAAATGCTAAGAAAGTGGAGGAAACAAAGCAAAATGCCCAAGTCAGCTTCCAGCAAGTGGCTGGACCAGCTGCCCTGGATCCAGGTCACTACCTGAGCTATCAAGGGTGGAGGTAAATTTCACTATGCAAATGTCAATTGCTCCACAGCCAGGACAATGCCCCTTTACCCTGAAGAACAGCACAAACTTGTCCAAGAGGAAGAGGCTGGGATTTATGCCCCTAAACTGAGACTAGTTGCAAGTGAGTTTATTAATCCAAGTTTTTTTTTTTCTAAATCAGCCAAGTATGTGATTCAGAATATCACACTTAGCGTTTATGCTAATTGAAACGGTTTCCCATCTACGAAAGGCTTTAGACTGAATGAAATCTTGAACCTATCTCGCTCAAGAACTATATGATTCTACAAGTAGAGATTTATAGGGAGAATTGGCACATTAGTGGTTTCTGAGGGGGAAAAAATGTCCCAGTACTATTCAGAATGAACCAAGAAGCACAAACAAGTGGATGAGTGTAAAAATAGCATCTAAACGGAGGGAGGTAACAAGGCGAAGGCACTTCCCAGCCCACATTCAGAATATCATATTCCGTTCTAAGAAACACATTCTAACAATGACACTGATAAAATAGAATGGAAGCAGCAGAGGGTGATCAAGATGGTGACGCACTGCGATGTCTTGTGCCATAAAGAACATCAGGAGGTGGTGGAGGGCCGGGGACTATTTGCTCAGAACCCCTGGTAATATTGCGCGCCCCGCCGCCCCCCACCTAAAGCCTTATCCTCAGAAATGACCTAGGAGTCCAAACCAGAGAAAGAGGCTGTCAATGAACAGATTACCCACCCTCTCCTAAGTAACCACCAGGACCGGTGTCAGCATGCCTCACTTCCCTATTTGCTGTAGTCACCCACCACAGTCCGACCCTCCAGGCCACCCATCGTCACCGAACTCGTCTCCCATACGACACTGTCCACACCTCACTGGCCCAATCTTCCATCATTCCTGAACCATCCAAAAATTGTTTTGACGCATCCTGTGGAATTCACAGATGTCATGAGCAGAACCCCTTCATCCTCGAACACTTCTGAAAGCCCCCTGCTCCGTGCTTCCCAGCTGCCCCCGCGCGTCCCTGCCCCACCTGGATCCTTCTCACGTGAATGACATTTTTTCCCACATTCGACAGAGATGATATGAGTATCCGTGCTCCTCATTCTCACATAAAAACCAATTCCCCTCTCGGCACCCACAAAAACTCAACTCTTTTAAAGAACAGGCCATCTGACTGTGGTGCCCACTATCCCTTCGTTTGATAATCATCCGTCAAGCTCCAGTCACTCGCCCTTGTTCTTTGGAGACTGAAGCCCCTGGTTTTCTGTGTTTCCATTTTGCCAGCAGTGACCTCGCTGACTCCACAGCCAAATACAGTGGCCAACCAGTGCTACGGCCTCCCAGGTCCTTGGCCTCTTCATCGCCCACGTCTCCTTTCAGCGACTTCCTGTCTCTGAAATCTTTGCTGCAGGCAGCCCGTTCTCAAATCACCACCTTCTGGGACTTTCCCCTCAGGGACCCTTCAGCCTCACCAGAACTCCAGCTTGCTGAAGCCACAGCTTTCGCTGTCCAGCACCGTCCTCACTTCTCTGCTTACCTGGCTTATACCCCATGGCCCAGCGTCATCATCGCTCCTTGTACATACCATCAACTACCTTGGTCCCTCTTTATTTTTTTAGTTGGAGGCAAAACTTGGATCTGGTAAAGACCAAATATCCATCTACCTAGCACCCAGTTAGGCCAACACACAATCGTGCCGACTGGTTTCAACTGTAAAATTATGGCCACGGGTCTCAACCAGGTTCTTAGCCCTTACTACCGCTTAGCTCCTGAGTGGTGCTTTTTGGCAATAAAGACAAATTTCTGAGTTATCTGAGTGACTCACTCAGATGAGTGAGCCGAGTGAACGCGAAAGAGAAACAGGAAATAATTATGAAAATAAGGCCCGAGGCACACCCATAGGTGATAAGACTATGGAAGCAAGCCAGCTTCTTTCCAGAACATTCATCTCTCCTAAAACTGCGACATGACTTTCAGGTTCGTCTGGTATTCTAGCATGGCGTCTAACTTCAGCGTGGTCCGTTCTTACTCCGTGACTAAAGACCTTCTGAGTCTTCTGCTTTGTATGTGCTGTTTTCCATGAATGAAAGTGGGTAACCTCGCCCAGATGGTTAAAGTGAGATAGAGTTGGACAGAATTAAACGCACCTTAAAATAACTTGCTGGAATACCCAGAAGTGGCATTGCTGGCTCGTATGGTAGTTCTATTTTTAATTTTATTAAACATCTGTTAAGAGGACAATCACCTGTTGTGTTCTTACCGCTACATATACATTTACATAGCTATTTAGTTTTTAAAAACTTGCTTGACTTTGACATATTCTTTGCAGGACATAGTAGCCAAGAGTATTTATTATCTGCGAACCTTCGGCCGGTTACCTAACCTGTCTGGGCCTCCACTTCTTTACCTGTAAAATGGGGCAATAATAGCACCTGATACCAAGGAGGCAAGGAAGACCACGTGACCCGAGAGCTGGAAACGGCGAAGGGCGTGAGATAAGGAGTAGACGCATGCGTTAACTTTTATCATTTTTTTCTGTGTTTATCTTGAGGAGTCATCGGTAAAACAGAGAAACATCTTCCAAAAGGAAAAAAAAAAATCTCCCAATGGCCTATGCGTAAAACTCCCCCTCGTCTCCATTGAAGCGCTATGCACAACGCTTCCAGGCACGAAGGCCCTATTAAAACGAATACGGGATACTCTCCAGTTACACATCGCTACAAATGTATTGATCCCTCTGTCACGGTCCCAAGGGGCCTGAGTTGGGCACAGTAAAGGTAACGTTGCTGGGTTCCAGAGTGGGTCAGGTAAGTCGCTGGTGTGAGCTGGGAGAGAAACATTCTGGAAAGTCTTGGAATTCTGTCATGATGAAGACGGGGTCCCTCGAGGTCGATGGGTTTATGAGAACCCCGTTCGATAAAGGGAATAGCGGACAGGAGGAAGTGTTGAACCCTTCCTTCCTCTCTCACTCACCCTGGGATCACAGAGGATGGGAAAGGAGTGGCTATCAGACACCTCGAACTGCTTCCCATGGTACAGGAAGGTGGGGACAATTTCGACTTTGCATCCCAGGAGCGCCCAATTGTTCAGCTCCTGACGGAGTCACTATGCTAATTCCCTAAAGTCTCTATAAATATTTCTTCAGCCTGAATGAAATCAGACAAATCTCTTAGGTAGAAACTGCTAAAGTCACAAGTGGTCTAGTGCCAGTGGTCCCTGAGCCTGCCAGGACAGCCTTCTCCCCTCTTCCCATCTGCTGACCAACACCACAAGGGACAGAGTGTTGTGGGCTGTGTTCTTCTAAAAATAGGTGCCTACATTTCCATTTTTCCTGCCCACTAAGACCAGAAATGCAATACGTAATGCAGACAAGAGAAAGAAAAAAACAAGATGGCGCAAAGAGCGAGCCAAGTTTGAGATACATTTCAAGTGCTGGTGGAAAAAAAACAAGTAGGAGCATCAGGAAATTCCCCACAGATCTGCGAGGGATAAATAGCATTGTTACAGGTGGGTAAAGAGGGAACGTAATTCCAAGTGAGGGACTGGCATGAGAAAGGTAAAAAAAAAAAAAAATGTCTAGGATGATTGGAGCATGGAAGAATTGAGAGTTGAGCGTGCCTGAAATTCAAGCAAATCCTTGATCTTAATATGCCATGCTAAGTCCCTTTGGGGCTGAGGCTATTTCACTCATCCCTTTATCTTTATTGGCTCTAATAGAGTGCTTTGCATAGCAGTGGATTAGCAAATATTTGCTACGTGAAAATGCGAATGTGTGAAATTACATTTACTCATCCTTAGCTGAGTCAGGTGGCCTCAGAAACCGTGAGGAGTCCCAGCAGATGGAGCAGGCAGAGTCAAGATAGGGAATTTACATCTGAGTTATCGTTTCTTGCTCGATGAGCTCATCCGCTGAGTCAGAAACCGTTTGCCCAATGCTCCTGTAGAGTCAGATGGCAAATGCTTAACTTATTTGCTTCCAACAACTTTTAAAAGAAAAAAATCAGTTATTATAAAAATACAACATGTTCACTTCAGAAAATCTGGAACATACCCAAATCTATATAAAGACAATTTAAATTCCTACAATTTCACCAACTAATGATGTAATATTATAACAAGATTTTCTCATGTCATTAAAGATTCTTTAAAAGTATGGTTTTTATCAGTCATTTCTATTAATGCATACATCAAACTATTTTCAATTTATTTAACCATTCTTCTGTTATTGGACATGTGGATAGTTTCTAATATTCACTACACTCGTTGTAACGTGTCTTTCAATACACTCTAATAATTTCCATACTCGAGAATCCTAAAAATAGTCTACAAATCCCATTTAAATACATAAAAGAAGGCCGGGTGAGGGAGGGAACAAACAGAATACCTTGTCCACGTGGAATAGCTTACCAGTAGAAATCTGTAGGTTTTTCTAAAAATAACATATACATATCACACATTTTCAGTCAAAATTCCAGCATGACTGAGAGGAATCTGACAAGTAATTTAAAAAAGTTTTTTTAAAAAATAGCTAAGACACAGCAGCTAAGGCAATTTGAAAAAAGGAGAGCAAAGGTGGAGAGGTTGTTCTTACCTTCCACAAGAGATTATTACAAGCCAATAGCACAAGAGCCACCAAGGAGCAATGGCAAATATTAGTACTGGCTCAGGAATCGACAAATAGATCAATGGAATAAAACGGGGACCCGGAAACCGAGAGACATGTATATGGAAGCTTCGTCTATGATAGTGGTGGCATCTCTACTCAACGAAGAAAAGATGGTTTAGGAAATGATGCTGGGAGAGCTGGCTCGCTACATGGAGAAAAACACAGTTGGGTTCCCACCTCACACCACATACACATGTGAACTGTAAGAGATACTGTAATCTGAAAATGAAAACCAAAAAAGGTAAGAAAAGTGTAGGAGAATCTCTTTTCCACCTCGAAATGGAGAAGGAATTAGTAAGGAAAGCCTAAGAACCACAAAGTATCCGGAAGAAAATTCATGGATGTCAGTGTATCAAAATAGCATTTCTTTTCAAAGAAAGGCATCGCAGGCAAAGTTCACAGACAAGTGACGGCCTAGAGGAATGTTTGCCACCCCTAAAACTCAAGGATTGGTACGTAAAATACACAGAGAACTTCTGTGCGTCAACAAGCAAGAGGCAGGAAACAATAGAAAACATGACAAAGAATTAGAATAGGCTAGTCACAGGAGGAGGAATCTGAATATCTAACAAATGTATGAAAAGATGCTCGAACTCTCCACTATTCAAAAAATGCAAATTAAAAGTAACAATAAGATATGAGACTGTAAAATTCTTATTCACAAGATTTCCAGGACATTCACATTAAGCAATAATATTAGCAACTTTATGATATTTCCAGACCCATTACACTCTTGCTAGTATACCAAACATATTTTCTCATGTATTTCTTAATAATAGAGACTTGCCCCCAATAAAAACCCATTTTAAGACGATCCCCATTCTTCAAAGTTTTTTCAACTCTTTCAGGAGAAAATCTCTTAAATTAAATATATTAGAGACCTCAGAGGCCTGTTTCATAGATTATCAACTTGCATTATGGTAAGCCTCAGTGGCACTCTATCTCTCTCATGAATATAATTTACTATTTACCTCAAGGCATCTCTAATTTGGTTAACAGTCTCTTGGAATTATAAAACAAATGGTGTGAAAAGAAAATTGGTCACCTAGTCAAGCAATGTGCTGAGGGGAGAATAGGAGTACATGAAAACATTATTCTAAAAAATTTAACTGTGTCATCCACACAAACAAAAGTCGTTTTGATTGGTTCGGTGTTCGTCAACACAAATAAGTGAAGAGAAAAATTGTGTGAACAATTTAAAATTGTTTTAAATTGTATTTTAAAAGCAATGTTGAAAGTAAAATTTTTAAGCTTGATTTTTGACTATCAATATAAGTAGTAGTAAGGAACCTATATAAAGGATTTTTCTCTTTCAATTTTTAAAAGATGTATATTTTAAAACTATTATCTCTGCTGTTAACAGCTTTTTCCCAGCTCCCCACAACGAAAATTTAAAAAAGAAAAAAAGCCTTTATAAACAAGTCTGTGAAGTGGTGAATGTTCAAAAGCCAATCTTTCTTTTCAAAAAATGTCCAGGCTAATTGCTTCAGTCCAGCAGGAACAGAAAATTTGCGTGCAGTTATTTTGCATATCCCTTGGGGAGTTTATTATGTAAACAGACAAACTCACCAGACAATACTTAACTGAATGGTAGGTTTGTTTTTCTCTTATTTGTAAATTCTTTCATAAGGAAAATGCAATTCTTTTTATCTGACATAAATTTGGATGCCATAAAAATCAAGTCCATTTGCTATTTGGGTAAAATTTGTATCTGTTTCTAGTTTCTAACTGTTTCTTCATGCCTCTTCAAATAAATTAATATTTGATCAGCAAAATTATTTGCCTCCAATATGATTAGAAAGGAGTAAACTTCTACAGGTGACATATATAGAAAAAAAAAATAAAGTTCTAAAAACTTAGATGTGGACTTGATTAAAAGAGGAATTCCATTTATATTAGCACATCACCTAGAAGGGAAAAACCTGTATATGAATAGTTTACACTCAATGGGGACTTGCACCTATGTGAATGATTTGACTCCCACCAAGGACTCTGGTATACACCAGTTTCGTCTCCGATGCTTCCGTTCTGCAGAGTTGAGTCCCTTTCTACCCTTTTAGGCAGCATTCTTTTTTCTGTAATTGGTCACTCCTTCAGCTTAAATATTTCAGGGAACTTATTTGTGCAGAACCATCAAAAGAAAATGAGACACACTCAGGTCCTTGGCCTGCCCAAATGGAGCCCGAGTGATGAGCGTACCACTCCTGGGGCGCTTTGCAGCATCTCACACGGTTTTCACTAGTTGGTATAAACAATCAAGGCACTCCAATACCCGGAGAATCTTCCTTTCTACATTTTCCTAGGGGAAAAAAAAGCAACCACCGCCATCCCAGTTAGACACGACAAGCACCATCCTGACAATTTCAGCATGCCCTTTTAGATAGAAGCAGCCCACAGGGAACCGCACATAATTACGTCATCCTCCGCCTCCTCCTCCCACTCCCATCCAAGGGATGAGACACCAGAGAAAGTGAGCCAGTGGATTAGCCAATTTAAGATTTGTGGGTGAAGTCAGAAACTTGTTTGGGGTGCTCCCAAACTGTCAGACCCCCAGACCATGGAAAACCTCGGTTGTTTTCTGAAGTGCCCTGGCCCTTCGAATCTGCTAGCCACTCTGCCCTTAACTGTATTGCTAACCGATATTGTGGGTTCTCAATCTTTAAGAAAGAGGAAGACCTTACTTGGCAGAGTAATCAAAGTAATTGAGGAAGATTTGTTTATAAATCATATTTTTGTAGAATCATAATCGAAACAAACCATTGGACCTATCATTAAAGACTTCTTGCAATAAATGTAATCGATCACTATTAAAGATTTAATTAGGACTACTTGGTGCTTTGTACTCTGGTATCTGAAAGCATCTTTATATTTGTTCACTTGTTTTATTATCTGTTTCCCACACCAGAATGAAAGCTCAGGAACATCTGGGACTTTTTCTCTTGCATCTTTTCCTTTATCTACTGCACCTAGAACATAGTAATAGGACTCCATGAGTACTTGCTGAAGGAGTACCAACGAGCCCGCAGCTAGCCAAATGGTTTTTGTTTTTGTTTTTCCCTTTCGAAAGCCACCCGAGAATCCCTCCAGGGGCCATAAAATCCCAAACTGCTTTTACCTGAGTCACTATTACGTTGCTTTATAGAGTGGGGATAGCAGTTCACTAACAACCACCTCAAAGATGTTCCCATGACTACAGTTTGCTTCTATCACCAAGGTCACCCCTCAGGGCAATCACATTATCCCCTTGCTGCGAATCTAAGACATGTACCCAAGGTAAGTTTACACCAGCTGGTAACCTTGGAAACCTTTACAAGTTTTTTAATTACGATGTTAAAACCAAGAACCAACAGTTACTCTGACGTAGACTGGGTTAGACTTCTCCCCAGTCCAAACTCTGAGCATCAGCAGATGCAAGGGGGAAATGCTGAGCTCAGCTGGGCAGCGTTGAAAGCAGAGCTAAATAGGGATTTTCCGTAGGTACAGTCAGTCCGGAAGTGGAATTAGGCCACGTTAACCCACCTATAGCACACTCTCTCTGCCTGCACAGAGACTCATAGGAGCAGCAGCAGCCCTGGCAGATGGTGGTTAATAGAACACTTGGGCTCATGTGTCCAACCTACTCGTAAGCACCAATCCTCCCTCTTGCCATCGATGCTTGCCCTGCTCCCAGCCATAGCCGAATTTCTGTGTGCTTCTTCTCATCTCAGGGGTCATCCCCAATGTTATTTTGACTTGATTATACTCTGATAGGAATGGCAAGAAGTGTATCCTGAATTTACTGAGTCATAGGAATATCTGGAATATTTATTGTAAAATACAGCTCCCAAGGAACTTCCAGAATAATCATAGCTCTGCAAATCAGCATCCTAAACATCCTGGAATGCATACAAAGCAACAAGGAAAATAATAATAAAACACAAAAAAATATACAATCTGTATACACCATGGTTTACCGCAGAATTATCCACAATAGCCAAAAGGCTGAAACAACCCAAACGTCCACAAAAAGATGAATGGATAAGCAAATTGTGGCAATGGAATATTATTCAGCCTTAAAAAGGAATAATTCTGACACATGCTACAATGTAGATGAATCTCAAAGACATAATGCTGAGTGAAATAAGCCAGACACTTATACAAGTAGTTAAAGATAGCCAAGAACATTTTCTTGAAATAAACAGGGATGTGCATATAGATATTGAAAGGACAATCTAAATATGTGTAGAGAAAATATCCAAATAGGCACATCCTAATAAAGTTATTGGACTGAAAAGATAAATAAGAACCCTGCGGACAGCCATGCAAAGATTAAATCATTTATGGGGTGTGGGTGGGGTGGCCTCAGAATTCCCCAAAGCCAGAAGACACTGGAGGTTAGATTGGATCCAGATTTCAATCCTTAGGGTTATGACTGGACTCAATGTTTCATTGATTAATCACTTAATTTGACCAACATTTGGAAACCATTCAATAAATGTTTGTATATGTGGACAATAGATGCGTCATCTGATAACCTATAATTTTCCTGAGGATCCAAATCATATTTCATTTATATGGGACGTTCAGCTTGCACACTAATGGGAAAGACAAATATGTAAACAAAATATCACAATATTATTTGCTAAGAGTTAAAAGTCAAGGCAGGAACAAGAAGAAAGGTGTGTTCAGGAATAACAAGAATCTAAGGGACAGGTGGAAGAGGGCCTATGACGGGGCCAGGTGATTATGAAATTTGCAACGAATTAGAGGCGAAAGAAAGGCCAATGACGGATTTCAACTTTGGAAGCGTGTTCTGCGCTGGTGTGTGTGGAGGTACAGTTATTATCAGACTTCGGGGGTAGAAGAATGAGTTCGTCATACTTATAGGTCATGGCATGTTATCACTTTTTGTATCCAGACGAAACTCTCCTTTCATTTACGTTCTCTTTATCCTCTTCTCTCTCATTTCTGAATTTCAGAAATATGATTTGCTCACGGTGACAGGGTAATGGGCTCCTTTCAAATCTACTTGCTGCAGCAGTGACTACACTAAGAATAGGTTATTCAGTAAAGGGATGCTAAATTTATATTTATGAACAAAGAATGGGAAAGGTTCGTCTCACTCACTTTACATTCTAGATGTAAGGAGCTTTGCCAAATAGCATAGGCTGTCACTGAGACAATCCTTTAAAAAAACAACCTTTTATTGTGAACATTTTATTTTAATGCATGAAAAGAGAGAGTATACTGAACTCCCGTGTCCATCACCCACCTTAAACAACTATCAACATTCTGCTATTCTCATTATATATGTATTTCCCCATTTTCTTTTGGCTTTGTTTTGTCTGGCGGAATAGTTTTAAAGTGAAAGCAAGACACTATATCCTTGTACTTACAAATATGTCAATTTGTATCTCTAAGAGATGAGGATTTTTAAACGATATTACCACAATAATGTGATACACCCACCCTGTTAAATTAGTGATTAATTCTTAAATTGGCCACCATCTGTTGCAGGAGAAACAATTCTATGAGGGCATTCACTAGTGGATCAATGACAGTCTACTAATAAGCCTTAGAATTCAAAAAACGGAAGAGAATTTCAAAACTAAGGATTGCAATCTCTTTTTTTCTTAGATAGCTCTACAAATACAAATCTGGATATCCAGATTCCAGAACAGGGTAAAAATAGGCTATGAATCAAAATATTAATCACATCCTGTTACTTTTAGTTATCTATTTCTTCTTGCTATTTTATTCAATGTCAGTTTAATATATTTAATCATATTTTTATTCGGGGAAGAATATTTTAGATCTGTCATGGAAAATTTTGACCAAAAGACACATTTAAAACTAATGTAGGGTGGTCATCAGAAAAAGACAAATTTAAAGCTAACATAGGGTGGTCATCAGAAAAAGACAAATTTAAAGCTAACGTAGGGTGGTCATCAGAATCTGTGCCCATGACCTTGGATGAGGTGCTAATTGAGTCACTTAGGAATTCCTGTGTTCTTAGTCTGTCCTGTGACTCAGCTATCTGCCACATAGAATAGTACAAAACACCCTAAGACTCACACTTAGGAATGTAAAATACACACACACAAATGGCAATTAGGTGACAGGTCACATTACCATTCATACTAAAAGCAGACAGTAATAACAGGAATTTTGAGATAGCTTGTAAAGCACTGGGCTCTGAGTAAACTTCGCATTGAACTGTTTTGTTTTCACTGGAATATTTAGGAAGTCTCGTCCATCCGCAACAGGTGCGCAATAGTATTTGTTGATTCTGTTTAATGTTGGAACCAAACATTTCTAGCATAGCAATTATTAAATGCCTGACTGTGTAAAATACAATAGACGCATGTTATTCTACGTCCTAGAATGGAGCAGGGGAAAAGCTCTGACTTATATAGGTCTTCGCTCTGCACTCAGCATTTTCTGCTGTCCCGAATCCATGCATTCATAGTCAGGGTTCAGGCTGAGTTTGTGTTTGTGCGGGTGGCGACATCTCTGCCTCACCCCCATTTCCAGCTTCAGAGAAGCCAGAGGACTGTCCATAGGATGGGTGACAAGGGGCATATATTCTGAAGATTGATAGAAAGGCACCTATCAATATTTTATTTTGACACATCGGTGAAGTGCTGACTCTTCTGAATAAACAGCTTTCTTGGTAAGTCATACCTCTCCAGACAATTCTACCTGATCTTTTCTTGGCTGGGAATTCACTAGACCTGAAAAGAATTTATGTTACCATGTATGCTTCCAATTACCTACTAGCTTGTGTGTAAACACATCCTATCAGCCTACATATTTTTCTACCAGCACATCCTTACTCCCAACAGCAGTGACATACACAAAGCAACATGGACCCTTTCTATAAAGCCTTAGGCTCTATTTTGAAGAATAAATGATATGGGCAAATAAATTCATATTACCCAGAGCCAAAAACCAACCAACAAACAAAAAGGCTGACGTGACTTGGCTAAGTCTTCCGTATTAGTTATGTTTCAATCACCTTTGTGACTAGTGACAGTGCCTTCAGTGTGTCTGCTTTCCCAGAATGGTGCGCCAATATCACAGGAAGAGTTTTTTCAAAAACACAGTCCCCAAGAATCTGTAATCTTAACAATTCCATGGGTGATTTTTCTGTGGCCAGCACCAACAGCGTGCAAGAATCACTCCCTAGAGCACCTAGAAAAACACTCCACACATACAGAGTTTTACACAGATGTGTAACATAAATGTTTGATGAAGAAATGAATCAAAACTGGAAATTAGCAACTCCATGAACTGAGACCACACCCGAGGTCTACAAGTCTATGGATCTTCTAAGTATTTTGCATCTTGCATTGTCTGGCCTAGATAGATGCTGACTCAACTCTGATCCATGTTGCCACACCCCATTCCACTCAGAGCCCAGCAACAACAATCCCACAGCGGAGGAAACTGCTATTTACCCTGGATTTTTAAAGCAAAGAGACTAAAATCATAAACCCTTGCCCCACAGAAATACTGCACACAATATAACTACTTATTGGCTATCTACCTAGACTCTATGTACACCAGGCACAGTAGAGGATACAAAGTGGTTACAAGGTTTGATACTTGCCCTTGAATAGTTTGCATTCAAAGTTGTAAAGATGAAAAGATGTGTTATATCCTGGGCCGGGAACTTTTTGACAACATCCCATTATTCCTCAGAGCGATTCTGTAAGGGGCTGGGTATTGTTGTCTGTTTTATAGGTGAAGAAGTAGAGGCACAGAGAGGTTAAATACCAGCTCAAGGTTACATGTATGCTGGCGGAGTTTGGATCTGAACTTTTCTTTCTGACTCCAGAATCCAAGCTACTGCTGCTAAGCTACTACTATACATAGTGTCATGGAAGTTACTCTGCATTCCACATCCACTCAAGAAGTGGGCAGCGAGCATATACTGTGCACTGGGCACAAATGCAGATCACACGTGGCCTCTGTCATCATACAGCTTCTAGTTGGACTGGGGAGGCAGACATTTAATAGTGCAATGTGTATATGAGGGAGAAATGGAGGCTGTTACACAGGAGCCTGCAACTAGGAACTTACCTTGGTCTAAGGATTCGGCAAGTAGATGAACCCTAAACCTAGCGACTTCACTCTCCAGCTGCAGGACTTGCGAGATGCTACAGTTTCTCATCTGCAAGTAAAAGCAGGAATACCAAATCACAGGATTTATGTATATAAAGCACAGAACCTGACAAAAAGTAAGTACTCAATTAGCAATTATTTAAAATATTCATTTTCAAGAATATGCAGAAGCAGGGGTAAATGTGGAATGAAAAGAGCAGGAGACAAGAGGAAAAATTGTGGGCAAAGCCCCTGAGGCAGGAGGGGCAAAGCATCAAGTAATGTGGTGTGAGATGCATCCCACCTGGAAAGGTGGGTGGGGACCAGACCGAGCCTTCAGTTGGGGATTTTTATTTTTATCCAAAAGCAATTGAAGCAATTAAAGGAACTTAAGACAAGGAAGAAAGATTCACATTTGAAAAGATTACCCCAAGGGGTCTTATTGCATACACACATACACACATACACACACATACACACATACACACACACATACACACATACACACATACACACATACACACAACACACACATACACAAATATAGCAAACATAGAGTTGGAGTGATCCAGGGAGAATTCCCTTCCCATTCATTTTCTGTGATCCTCTGAGAAAAAGGCAAACTATCGTTAGGTCAATTCAATAATGTTCTCTGCAGTAAGTACTTACGGCAAGGTGGATGCCAATTCTTGAAAGCAAAACTTCCCTTTAAGGTGACTTAAGGGAAATTTCTCCTAATACAGGATGACAATGGTTAGAACCAGGGCCTGGATAGTTGGCCCAGAAGTCACGCTGTTAGAGAAGTCACACTGCTGGGGAACAACCTGTGGAGTGCCGAACAACAAAAATTATAATCCTGAGACCCGAATTTTCTTATCCTTTGAACTTAAAGGTCAAAATGTCAAGCAAACAACCAGAACTTTTACTTGCATGGTGCCACATAGGCTTGACTGCCTTCTCATTATCTCATTTTATAACACTGATAAAGTTGGATCAATAATTAATACATTGCTGAATTGTTGATTCGATTTGAATTTGAAGGAGGGCAGCTGAGTTCATTTGTTCTGCAAACCAGTAATCTAGTTACTTAAGGGTTTTTAAGAGCAGCGGATACATCAAGTTACTGATGATTTATTACTTAAAAGATTTTAAGTGACCGTATGTCTTGCTTTGGATGTTGATCTTTTCACCGCGGAGAGTATCTGTTCATGCTTATTCTCTTTGTGCTTTTTAAAGAATCGCTTTAAATCGCCTCTGTCATTGAGCAGAAGGCAAGGAAAGAGCATGGTCTAGTTGACAGCATCAGTCACTGCACCTCTAGGTCACAGAACAAGTGATGAAGAGACACACATGATCCTTGAGTGAAGGGTCAGAGAAAATGTCCGAATGGTCCTCCAGACCACCTGGGAGGCCTCGGTTCGAACAGCAGCTCTGACCATGGATTAGCACTGCGATCTTAAAGCACGTCACTTGTCTTCTTTGGACCTCCACTTTAGAATCTGTACTGCAGTTTGCCGTGTGAAGTGATATTATCAAAGGACTTAGCCCGGTGCCCGCCCTGGGAAGCGTTTGAGAGTTCACAGCTATAACGTGGGAGAAGTTGTTAATGCAGCAATAACAGCCAGGTGAGGACCACGAAGAGCCGACTGCTGCCGAGGGCTCCTCTGGCCCAGCTTCTCGGTGCCCCGCAGCCTGGCCAACCCTCCTGAGTGAGAAGACCATCTCTGGCAGCAGACATGGCTCTCTTCCGGTTAGCGGTCTCCTCAAAGCATCTTCTTGGGCAGATACTAGAGATCGAAAGGGGATTTTAGCCTAACAGGTGGCACTCTTTTATTGATCATTACAGTGATTAAGACTTTGCAGTGAAAGTTTCCTATAGGTAATACCGAATATTGAAGTGAAGAGAGTTTCATTTCACTGCATTGACCTAGGCTGTTAAATACTTTGAGAAGCTTTTTCTCAATCATCTTTCAGTCACTGTGCCTCTTCTCTAGTCTTCCCATAAAGACTGTGCCCTATTAAACAATGGCTTCGTCCCTAGAGTATAGTACGACTAATTCCCATTCGAAGCAATTATTTCACTGAGACTCTCAGCAGCTCAAAGAACTATTTCTGAAATAACTGTTTAATTAACCCCGGCAAAAATAAGAATGGAGACTACAAAGAAACAAAATCTGAACAAGGCATGGACTACTGGTACTCTGTTAACACATGAAATTCTCTTTTCCATCAGAAGCCAAAGCCTAAAAATTATCCAAAACACCTTGTCCCAGTGCCATCAAAGAAATGTACTGTCAGCCTTACTTCTCTTAATTACTATGGAGCATTAAAAGATTTAAAAACTGGGTGATTTCATGTATACATTGTAAATACAGTTGGTTGGACAGCAAACAAAACCAAAAACTACCTTATACTTCAAAAAATGCTTCACGCAGCAGCCAGAGTCACAGTTTTAGAATAATTATTGAACATGGTATTTATATCCATCAGCAATATAGTAAGTTTCCATTTGGGGCCTAATAGTTAAGAAATGCTCAGTTAGCACCTGGCTAGTTTCCTTTTTCACCTTTTCCACACCGTGTTCCCTGGACCCACCCCCTTTCCATCTGGTCCGTTGGCCTTTATCATGACTCGCCCACTTCCTGTTGCAGGTGAACTTCCAGCTCGAAGCAGAACTGAAAGCCAGCACGTCTGTCTCCTCCATCCCCTCCCTCTGCCCTTCCCTGCATTCCAGGGCTCCCAGGGGACTGTCATGAATGCTACCTCCTCTTAACTCCGGTCCACTGCTCTGAGAGCTTAGTTTCTCCTCTCAGCTAAGAAAATTCTGGGGAAATTTTGGGTAGACAGTAACCCTCATTAACACACGACTTGTGATAAATGAACAACGCATTTAGCCAAAATGTACCTTTTATCTCATTATAAAAAGGGTTTCCTGAGCTAATTAATAATAGACTGATAAACGAATATTTATCCTACTTTATGTATAATATTTTATGCAAAACACATATAAGTTTATTTAGTATATAACCTCTTACAAGTTGGCCACGGTAATTTTTCAAAGCCCTGGTGATATTTTTCTTATCTTCATTAGTTAAGTTACAATATCTGTTGACATTCATAAAATGCGATTACATTTTCATACAGTATATGAGTATTATGGTTTTCATTATATCAGGCTTATAATGTTTCACGGTTTTACCAACTATAATTTTCTGGACCATTAGTGAAAAGAAATCGAAATTGTCACGTGCACATAAGCCTTTAACAAACACTACCGCTAATTAAAGCATGACACATCGATTGTTTTATTTGTCACCTAACACAGGTATTCCTTGCTTTTAAAGAGTTCACATTACTCCTCTTCATTTTACAAAAGACCTACATTAGTACCTGTTTTCACTAAATGAAGGAAGTCCAAAGAAGATTTTTGCTTTTTTGAAAAAAGGGTGAAACATGAAAATAGTGTTTTGCATCTGTGTGGCAGCCAGCCTCAGAAGGGCCCGGCACACCTGGGCCATGAGAGCGGCCCCTCCCAGCTCGCTCCCTGGGCTCAGCATCTCAGCCTCAGGCCACCACAGCTCGGCGCTGTGCCTGTGAGCATCTGTGCTTTGTTTCCACCTGTCTCGTGCATCTGTCAATGAGATGCGTCCTAAGGAATAAGAACAGCATGAAAGAACTGGGAAGGGTGTTAAGCTTAGTGTAAAACTCGAGGTAATTGAATATATTTGGTATGGTTTTGTAAGTTATTTTGGGGGTCTGAGAACAGTCAAAAATTTTTCCCTATAAGTTGGTGGTAATTGCTTCTTCATTTTACAACATTTTGGCTCGCCATGTTTTAACAGGAACATTCTAATTTCAGATATTGGGAAAACCTATCTCCCATAAATCTTCAGTGCCTTCAGGTTTATAGAATCAATCCCAGTGAGAAGGGTAGAAATTCAATAAAACAATTAGTAGCTAATAAAGCTGGGCAATCAGAAGAAAAATAGGTCATGTTGTTTGGCGAATCAATTTGTTTTCAATATGAAAACAGTTTGCCTGACTTTATGTCACCAATTGGCAATTTGATAATGTTACCCTAAAATTATTGTTTAAAAAGCAGAACTGGAAGTTAAATGACAAGTTTTCATTGGCTAATGAAAACAGGTTTGTTATAACAAATTTATTTTTACTGAATGAGAATTAGGAGAGGTGAAAGAATCTAAGACAAAGTAGATTTTAAAAGAATATTATTTGGCTTTGGACATTGTACCAATACCAAAAGATTTCACCCAGATTTCCCCCCAAGATATTGGAAATAATGGAAATAAAGCCACTCTCTGAGAGCTAAATTTTAAGATTGACTACAACGGATAAGAGCACAAGTAAACAAAGTCACCTTCAAAACACAAACTGTCCTGACTTGACTGTAACTTAATTTTTATTGAAAGAATATTGCTAAGAGGTTTGAGTAGCCATGGAAACAGAGAAAGGAGCACATGGGAGCACTTTAGGGCCAGTGCCCATCCAAGTGCTGCCGAAGACAGAAGGAGCCCAAATCAACAGCACAGCGGGATGTCCCTACCATTATTGGAGATCGATGTAGAAAGTTGCTACTGCTGGAGATTAAGTATTTCTGCCTTTGGGACAAAATCATCCTGCAATTGAGATAGATGAATTGAGAGCAGTCTGCACATATAACTCCACTCATTCTGAATCTGTGCAGATCAAGCAACCTTCTGATAATACCTTCAGTTTCCTGAGCAGATTTGTATATGTAAAAATTGCACTGGCTTTGCAGTCTTGAGTGTTCAGGTCTATAAATTACAGCTCTTGGAAATTAATAAATTAATATTCTGGTTGTATGTCAATCTCATGACCTTGGTTAATGTAAGCTCATCTGATTGCTGAAGCTGTTCTTAATTGCTAAAGCAAGATATTTCCTGACCAAGACGCTGTAGACCAGGCCCTAGAGGGTTGTGGAAAATTTACCAAAGTAATGCTTCCCGGTGCTTTTGAGGACAATCAGGAGGCCTTCCCCCTGGCAATGACCCTATAGCAGCCAAGCTTTTCCATTTTAAAAGACCATTTGGGGGGATGGGGGCAAGGGCCTGTGATTTACCTCTCTTAATTATTGTATTATCTAACATTGCTACAGTGACAATTCCATAGCCATATTGGTGGGGAAGATAGTTCAGACCAGGAAAGGCAGGAGGAAAGCCTTGGATTTAAAATCTACTATAGATAGTTCATTAAATAGACAGAAGTTACATTTACTATACATCCACCATATGTTCCAACACACTATAGTTCATTATAGTCCCTCGGCTCCCTGATTGCACTTGTCTGGTAAAACCCACCATAGGGGAAATCTTACTGTCTCCTCCGAAGCTGTAACAAAGAGCAGGATACTGCAGGAGAAATCACATAAATCAACTGAATGCCATAGTTTACAATCATAATCACAAATTTCCAAAGTGCTCTTTGCAGAGCATGCCAACCCCAAACGGTTACTTTTCACTGACATACTAGACAATGCATTTATATCTTCATCAACAGGCAGGTTATGGTAGTATAAATACTGTATATGTACATTTCTAGAAAATATCAGATATTGTCAGATCTAGGTTAAAGATGGTGCATAATTTTGATACACACTGCCGAGCTGTGATGAACCAATTCACACACCACCCACCACATACAAGATGATCGCTTCCGGGAGGCATATCAATCTGTAATCGTGGTCTATTCAAGAGTTCTTGGAGAGATTTTTCAGGCTAAATCGTTACCGTACAGCGAAAACTCGGATTGCAGGAACTCCCTCGGTCCAGCAGGTGGCGACGTCGCCTTCCGCCGGGGTCTGGCCGCCACGGGGGCGTCACGTGACCCGGCCGTCTCCGCGCCGGGGGGCGGTCTTGCGGAGCTTGCCTGACGTACGCCGCGGCATGACGTAATACGTAGGGGCTGGCTAGCCGCCATCTTGCTTCTTTTTCTCGCTCGCTCTCTCCCCCTGCTCGGGAAGAAGCGAAAGTGCTTTGGCGGTTTGTCCATCTGCAGCTGCGGCTCCCCCAGCCCAGTGGTCCTGCGGCCACTGGTGGCCCCGGCCTCCTCTTGCCCTTCCTTGGATCAGAGCTCGGCCGAAGCCCTCGAAGTGCGCACACACACTCAGCTTGACACCCTGGCCGGTGAGGAGAGCGGCGAGGGCGGGGGAGCCGCGCTCCCGGCGGGCCCGGTCGCGGCCGGCGGGCGTGGGGGCGCCCCGACCCTGCGCCCCGAGCCTGAGAGCCGCGCGGAGGGGCCTGCGGCCCCGGCATCCCCGTCCCTCCCTGGGGCAACGCCGGTCTCGGCCCGGGGCAGCGTCGGCCCCCGGCCCCGGGAGCGGGAAACCGGGGCCGGACCCGCCCCATGCGGTCCGCAGCGGCAGTTCCGGACCCGCCGCCCTGTCGCCGCCGCCCCCGGCCCGGCGCGGGGCTCGGCACGTTGCCGGGGAAGCCGAGGGGTTCCCGGCGGCGGGACGCGCGGGCGCGCGGTGCCCTTTCCCGGAGCGGGGATGCGTCCCCCGGACGGCGCCAGGGCTCCGCTGGGCTCCCCCCCCCAACCCCGCCGGCCCCCGCCTCGCAGGCGGCGAGCGGGAGCCCCGCGGAAGGGCCCGGCTCGGGCGAGCGGGCCCAGCTCCACTTCCGACTCCAGCGGAGGGCCCAGTGGCGTCCGCGCCCTAGGCCTCTCCATCCCCTCACCTGCGCGCCCGGTCCCACCCTGCAGCTCCCCCCGCGCTGCGGGAGCAGTGGTCTCACCCGTGCTGGGGTCAAGGCCCCACGTTAGGACTTGAAGACAAGGGCGTGGGGACCAGTGGGAACACCGATACATTCTTCCTTTGCCCGAGAGAAATGTATCTAATTCTTTTAAAGGGATGTGCATGTGTTTTGACTTGATTTGAGATTTTTTTTTTTTTGACGTTTCCGACATGCTGGCTTCTAAAGCTACCCGGATTTCCGCATTGGCCGCTCTTCAGCCTAGGTTCATAGATTCATACCTCGCTAGGGTACTCAGAATTGTGCAGTAGGCGGCTGTGCTGTAAGGTTTCATTCAGAAGGCACTAGAAGAATCAGGATTCTTAAGTGCCTGATAGATTACTCTTGCAAATAAAAACGATAGGGTGATGCTTAAGCGCCCACCAAGCCTACCTCCGGCATTTGGTAAAAGTAGATGTAACCTCTTCTGTTGGTAATTAAGATGCTGCTTTGACTGGAGCCATTTTTAGGTGTGTGTCATAGATGCACTGCAGCATCTTTTCTGGCCCACCTCGAATGCACTGATCCCCTAAAAAAATTAGGAATAGGTTGAATTTGAGTTTGATCTTTAGCGTGTACTCAAATAGTAATTTTCTCCTTTTCTGTAATGGGATTTTTCAGAACATAGGCCTCTTGACTTTTGTATTTAAATTTTATTCTGGGGAGCTTATGTACGTGGCTGTTCTCCACCGTTAGTTGACCTTTTTCTATGTTCTGAGCCCAGTATAAGCCTTTTATGCACATTACCTTTTGAATCTGACAGCAAGCCTTTGAAGGAGGTGCTGTTATTATCACTCCCATTTTACAGATGAATGAAATCAGGGGGTTAAAGCAGTTTGACCAAGGTCACATAGCAGTTGCCGGTGCTGTATAGATTGGAATTGAAAAGAGATGCTCTAAACCGTAAAACTGCCTCCCTGTTCCTCGTAATTTTATGAACTGTGGAAACTAAAGATACAGTGTTATTAACCGAGTTTCTTCTGCTTAACTCCAGTATAGAAACATTGTTGGCGTGTGAAAGTGTTGCAAAGTGTGAAAATGGGTTATAGTTACTTTGGGGATAGGATGGAAGCTAATTTTTGTATCCTTTTCTGTTTAAGGCCAGTGAAGTAAAACGAACTAGTATAACAAGATACAATTTTTAAATGTGGCATTCTGGTCTATACCATTGATACAGTGTTTCCTCATCGGTAAAGTGGAGATGATGGTAATGATAATAGTACCTCCTGGGAAGGCTTGGAAGGCTGGCAGTAGGAGTAACAAAGAAAATGTATGTGGAAGGTTTGTTACTGTGCTCAGTGCATTAGTGAAAGGTCAGCTGGTGGAGGAAGGATGGCAGAATATTGGGAGAAGATAACTCTCTTCCAAGCAGTAAGCAGTCTGTGTATTCTCAGAATGGAGTACATATTCTTTGGAAATTTAAGATAGTTTTTATATCTTCATTTTAAAAAAATACTTTTTAGGCTTTTTTTCCACACCTCCACATTGTATGTTGTTTCTTAAAGATATCTTCTTTATATTGTACAGTCAGTAACCCTAGGGTCAGTACAGAATTTCTAGCTCATTGTAGCTCATCTCCTCCCCACCCCTACTCCATCCCACCATCCTTATTGGTAAAATATCTTTGAAGATTATTCTGTCCCTTCTCCCTGTCACTGGTTTCCTCCTATCCCCCAACCACTTCTTCAATTTGTAAGTCAGTTGAGTAACTTGTGTTTCAGATGCTATTTATACCATATTTCTGTAAGACAAGGATTGATCACAGCTAAAATGTTACACAGATTGGTACAGAACCCTATTCTCCAGTGAATGAGATCCAGAAGTTGTGTCTGACTGAGTTATGACTAATGCACTTTCAGTAAATCAAGACTTGTCACCTTATAAATAGGGTAACACAATGAAAGCTTATCTCAATCTGTGTTAACTGTTGCTTAGAAGTTTTGAGAATTAATTAGTTTTATGAGTCATAACATTTTCAATTTCTCAATAATGCCATTGCTGCATCAGTCAGGACATCTTTGTGGGTAAAAGTATTCTCTAGAGAGGGTAACTTTAGTAAATTTTCTATTGTTTGTTCTTTACCAACCTCCAGAAAGGCTAAATATATACCTATCTTCTTGCTAATTGTAGTTCTAGTCGTTTATTTTGCTCTAGGTTAACAGAATGCCTGTCATGTTTTGAGGCCTTGCATGTGCATGTGTTTGCTGGCAAATCAGATCAAGCAAGGGCTGTTACTGTGTTTCAACACATGTCTAGTTGTCAGACAAAAACTTTGATATCGTTAGCATATACCTAGAGTCTGAACGGAAGATAGCAGTAAACTTACTGTCGGTGTAATGTCACGTCCTCACCCCTATGTGGTACTGTTGGTCTCTACATTACAGGAGGGCGGGCTGTACTGGCACACATCTAGTATTAAACAAAACGCTGTTGGGTATTATTTACTTAGCATATTATCTACTAGTTTTCCATTTACTTGTTTGTATTTCGATACTAATCATTTTTTACTAGACTGTTTCTGTGTCTCCATCACCTTGTATGGTGGTTGGCACACATATACCTAGAGTTTATTAGAGATTATTAAATGAATGAGTTTAGGAGACACGAAGAATAGGCCCAAACCAAGGTTCAACTGATGAATATGTGAGTGGAGCAAAAGAATACTCTGTCATATTCTGTCATTTTTTTCTCTTTATTTACCTGTTTGAGTAGAGCCAACGCTTTCAAATAGCTTGGGTTTATGTACTATGCATTGAGTTGTATTTGCATAAGATTTTTGTAAAAGTTCTCATGTGTGGGTTTTTGTTTTTATTTTTGTTTTTTTCTTTTTGGCGGGGAGTTCATACCAGAATATAAAAATAAAGATACACAAACAGGTAAGGGAAATTTGGCGCAGAAAATCCATATATGGAAAATTGCCTGTAGTACAGATTGAGTGCCCAGTTGGTTACAGGTAAAGGCTTGATAGTTGGAGAGATCGAGTTATTGTGGTTATTAATATCCATTGAGCATTTACCATGCCAGGCACTGAGCTAAGAACGTTTTGTAGATTATCTCTTTCAATCCATACAGTAACCACAAAACAACTAGAAAACTGGGATTTAAAGAGGTTTGATTTGTTCAAAATTAATTAGCTAGTAAATGGGAGTCAGTCATTGACCGAGAACTTCTGTGCTTAACTTCTGTACTATATGGATTTCCCAGGGCCAGTATTTCCCAGACAAGTCGTTCATGATTTTTGCTTTATCTTCAAACCATCTGTCTATTAATATTTTAAACTGTATTTTAAGTAAGTGAAAGTAAAGGAAAAATGTGCACAATTATTTGGCTTTACAGTTTTTCAGCATATTTTAAAATAAACATAATTTTAACTGTTCCTTTACGGGCCACTTAAAATCATCTAACATACCATCAGTAGTGTTTGTATTCTACTCTTTGGGACATAATTGCTGGGAAATGAATGCTGGATAGGATCAAGCAACAGTTGGAATTAATGAAGGCCAGAAGTGATGAAAGCCTAGAATGGAATAGATTCATCAAACAGGAAATGGCAGCGTTACAGCAACAGAGATATAAATTAGAGCCTTAACTATATAATTGGGACATCATTTCCATGATGAACTGTAAAGTGGAATGGGTTTATTTAGACAGAAATGTAAAGGGATGTTTAAGACAATCTATGGCAAGGAAAGGAGAACAAGAATGAATGAGTAAAGAAAGAAGTTACTGTAAAAATCAGGGCGGGAGAGAATAATCTAAAAATGGGATTAGAGCCAAATGTAGCAGAGTTCAGAATACCAATGAGAAGTGGCTTTTGGACTTGGCTGAGACCCTTGGTGACCCTGAGAGAATTTAGGTCGAGTAATGAAGATGACAGGTTAAGCCAGGAGGACTCAGTAGTGAGACCTCTTGATTTTTAGGTGTGTCGAATACTCAAAATGAGCTCTGGACTAGACGTTCAGAAACCTAGGTTTAGTCGGTCCTTTTGTTACTTATTGCCAGCTGTTAACTTGGGGAAAAGTGGCTTGACTTCAAGTTTTAAATATATTCATCTCTGAAATAAGGATACCTGTTCCCCCTATCGGAGCATTATTGCAAAGATCACATTAAATGTTTTTGTATATCTTTTGAATTAAATATTCTTTGATATCACACGAGTCTTAACTGTATTTAAAACAGAAAAGAGAACCGTGAAAAATAGAAAGTTAAAGGGACAGGGAGAACAGAATCCTTAGGAAGTTCGAAGGCCCCCTCCAAGTAAATCTTCAGTCTGCATAGTAAGAGGTGTGGGGGGGGGGTGGAGAAAGGGTGTCTGAGAAGTTAATAACTGATCCTCCTTCCTCCCTCTTCCCTAACGAATAATGTGAAAGTGCAGGGCTGCTGTGTGTGGTCATGTACGTCGCACAGAGGGGCCGGGGCGAAGGAGGCAACAGAGCAAAATCCAGCCCACGCTCGGCTTGCAGAGGCCTGAGCCTTCACTAGGCCTCCTCAGGGAAGTTGTGCCTTCACATGTCTTCTCCCTCGCGAGGCATCCGCCCACCAAGAAGAGTACTGGTATCTTTCCCAAAGGGTATGTTTTTCTATTTGCACAAAAGCCCTGTGGAGGCCAGTGGATTCTCTGAAAGGCTTCTTGCGGAGACATATTACAGCTACATTTAGAAATACGTCAGAAACAATTGGGAGATTGGAGAGATGACCACTAAGGAACAAAAAGCTTTGAATTTTTTCCTAAGATTGGTTGAATAGTTGGGTAAGTACAGAATTCCAGTTTATCCAATGTTATTTTAAAGATGGGTATTGTAGCTTATTAAATGTTACTAGTAACTGGGAAACTATATTAAATGTCACACATTATCAAATTTTGAAGAGGAGAGGGAAATTTAGTTTTCAGAAAACCACTTTATAATTTTTCAGTTCCAATTTAGATTTAGATTTTTGGCAATATGATTAGTTTAGCTTGGCCCGTATTTTAAGTAACTGTTTTTAATGTTAGGTTTAAATTTTGTACATCTTAATTGAAGAAACACAGTTGGCAGATATGAAATTATTTCTGAAAGTTAGGAAAATGGAACAGATAGAAGGATTTTATTTTAAAAACAGGATAGAAGGTGATCAAAATGAGGCTTTCGTGGGTGGGCTGGTTATATTGGTGTATGAGTTTTAAGATTTAGATGAAAGAAAACTGGATTTTTTGCTGTACGTTCTGTGAGTTTGGATATATATATTTCTAGGGGATCGATGCATTTGAGGTGGCCCGGAAAAGATGCAGTGCATCTATGACACACACACCACAGTAGGATGCAGAATGCAGAAAGGTGAAGCATCTCCCACTTGTAGAGCCAGAGTCTTCTGACATTTTGGAGGCAGAGAAAGTATCCTGCTGAACTATTGAATGAGGATTAAACAGTCAAGAATAGCCTGCATGTCTTGATGGCTTGGTTTCTTGGACATTAAAAAAAAATTGTATCGTTATGACATTTGAAAGCATGGAAAGAAAGAATGAAAGTAGAAGGTAGGAGGAAGAGGTGGGTAGGTTCTTAAACATTGCAATGGTAGAGGAATGCTAACAAACTCTCTGTACTTATAAATTTAAACTCAAAATTCTAACCCTTAAAGGCAGCTCTTTCTATATATGAAAGGTTTAGAGTAATTCATGATGTGAAATGAGCATCCTGAAGAGAATGTTCCCCTGTCCCCACCACGAATCTAACATACTTGCCTTGTGAAAAAGTTGACCAAGAAAATGCTTTGGTTTTTATTTGTAGTATATAAGTTTTGGAAATGTTATTACCATTTATTAAGTTCCTGTTACATGCTGGACACTATTCTAAGAGCTTTATACACACTTTGTTAATTAACTCTCACAAAAGACTAGAAGATGATATAGTCCATGGAGGAGGAAATTAAAAATTCAGAATTATATTTAATGACTGGAGAAATGCTTATGCCGTAATATGTGTATGCCACAATTATGCTATAAAAACCCTAGCTACTAAGTATTAGAGCTGAGGTTTAAACAGAATCAGTTTTAAGAAAATTGTATAATGCAAACAGTTTTTAAATCTTATAAGTTGTCAGAATGCTCTGGCAATCACCTCGAGTAAATGGTAGGCATACAGCTTTACTTTGCTGGAACAGTAATTCATAGTACAGAAGATTTGATAGCTGCATTTCTTCTCTAATCGTTAAGGCTTTCTTCTGCACCGGAAACTCAGTTCACATGTGTTCAGCCTCAAACAGCCCAGCCTTTCTGCCATTCTGATTAGAACTCAACAGATTTATTTATATTACACTTTTTTCAAATGACAGTTTTGAATGCTTTTACTGTAGTGCTGTTTGTAGTAGAGGCATTGAACATATGGCGGTATTCTTAGTTTTACTATTATAGCAGCAAATGTAATCTTTAAAATACTTGATGTCACTAACTTTAGAATAACTAAGTGATTGGTTATAACAACTAGAGATGGAAGTGACCTTAGAAATTGACTAGCTCAACCTCTTACTCAAAGCAAGGTTATCTTTAAAATCTTAACTTTTGCTCGAATACATCTGGTGACCAAGACACTAGTCAGCTTTGAACACCATACTAGTATTCGCTCTCATCTCTTTATTTCCAGCAGCACTGGGATTTGGCTTTCTTTTCAGGGTTTTTGTTGTTGTTGTTGTTGTTTTGTTTTGTTACAAAGAAACAGTTGTGTTTCTCTTCACAAGAGTTATTGTATGTCTAAAACAGAAAACAAACCCTGGGGAAAGGGGTACAGCAAGAGAGGTAGGGAGGGGTGTCTAAGTTTGTTTCCTAGAAGCACCCTTCTCTCATGTACCTCATGGCATGGGATGCAAATTTTGTGCCTCAGCCATATAACAAATTATTTCACAGCTCTTTGAGTTGTTGGGCAAATGGTAAAAATGAGAACACTATGAGTTTTTAGATAACTCGTTGGCACCTATAGATAAACTGAACAGTTAGAATAGAAAGTTTTCTTTTGTATCTAGGTTAGTTTTTTTTTTTTTTTTGATATTTGTTTTAATGAAGGCCAGACTTCAGCACAATACTTTAAGCAGTAAAAAAAAAAAACACAAAGTTCATTGGAACTTTTACAGTTTCAGAGCTGTGCATTAGATTGTTACTGAAATAGCAATTTTGGTAAAGCAGTGCTGTCACAGTACTGTCTCTGGCTCTCTCCTGTGTATGAACAGGCTGGGTTTTATATTCTGTATATGTGAAATTTATTTTTTGAGGCATGACTTTATGACTCTTATATCCAGTTTAATTCTCCCTAACATTCCATGATCTTTTTCAATCTTAAGAAAGTCATTGAATGCATCGTTACTCTTTCAGGTATGTATACATCATATGTGACGTCTGCTTTCCAGGTCTTATATTCAAGTTTTTGACAAAACACTTTGAAAGAACAGCATCTAGTATATTAGTTACTCAGGCCACATTATTTCATATTGACCTCATTCTTTTAGTATAAAATTATTTTCAACCTCAAATAATCTATAATTCTCATTTGTGTTGTATTTATTTAAGGAGTGTGTAAAAACTAGTACTTCGATTGTGTTTAAAATCAAGTAGGGGGGTAATTTAAAAGTAAACTTCAGAAAGTTTGTATTTTGTGAACACTGAGCAGCCTAGGATTTAGAGGAATGTGGCAAATGTCTGAACCCTTTTTTTTTTAATGGAAAATGTAGTTAACATTTTAATGATAAACAAAATACTGTTTTCTGGAGTTAATGTAGTCCTCCCTCTTTGTCAGTTCCGGGGACATGTGAAAGTACCGTAGACTAGATGACTTAGACAACAGAAATGGATCTCGCATGGTTCTGGAAGCTGGAAGTCCAAGATCAGGGTGTTGGCAGTTAGGTTCTGGCTCGCACATGGCTGCCCTCTAGTTGGGTCCTCACGTTGCAGGGGTCGCTCTGGTGTCTCTTCCTCTTAATGAGAGCCTTAATCCCCTTATGAGGACCTGTCCTCTTTACCTCCCCTAAACCTGAATATCTCCCAAAGGCCTTATCTCCACATCCCTGTCTGTCACGTTGGGAGTTAGGGCTTCACCACATGAATTTGAGGGAGACACAATTTAGTGCATAGCACCCCCTCTTTATTTTTTTTTTAACAATCTCTAGTGCATCGATTCTTATTTTTAATTATTATACTTCAAAATGACATTTCTGTATATTACTGCTTTGCTGCTATAATTTTTGTCCTTGATATTTTACTCTTGTAGCACAATAAGTTTTGATAATAAAAACTTGAATCTTTTAGAGTGTCTTACCCTCAAATGACATGTTATTATATAGTTTAAAGATTTGATGTTTATCTCTTCTGTAATGAAAATTGGATTCTGAGTTTCATATGGCATTTATCTTGGGTACTGGCATCTGTCGAACCTGGATTTAATTTTGGCACCATCACTTTCTAGCTGTAAGTTTGGGGCAGGTTATTTGACTTCTCCAAAGTTACTTCTTCATTGGCAAGTTTCAACTTGAGCTTTGAGCTCTGAGTCCCAATCCAATATTTTTATATTATATTACATTTGTAGAGCTTGGATTTAAAAAAAAAATGGTTTCAAGAGGCATTACTAAATTAGAATGTATAGAACTTGGATTCCTTTTTATTTAGAAGCGGGAGAAATATCAAAGATTGCTCTAGGTTTTAAATGTAGAGATCAAGGACATGGGTCTGTGAGGTAGGGAGAGGAACATGTTGGGAGAACAGAGGAGCATTTTTTAAAAAAAAAATTGGAATAATTTTAATCTTACAGAAAAGTTATAAAAATAGTACGAAGAGTTCCCATATTCCTTCATCCATGTCCCCTGATTGTTAATAGTTTACCATATTTGTTTTGTCATTCTGTGTGTGTACGTGCACACGTACTCAGCCACACATAGTATGTGTGCTTGACTTTTAACGTCTGCTGTGTATACCTCGTCATCCTGAAACCTGAACTTCAGATCACAGGCTCCTACACCTTCAGTTCTTCCACTCAGATAGTACACTTTCTCCTGTCGTACTTATTAAATGAATGCTATCCTCAGGAAGCTTGACTCAGTAAACCTAGTCATTACCACTCTTAGGACTTTCATCCAGCCTGTTGAAATTGCCAGTCCCTTCTGCTCTCTTCCTTCTCCTCCAGCCTCTCTGACCAAGCCCTTGGCGATCCTCACCTCCCTTGCTTTGCTTCACACCTGCCCGGCACAGCTCTCATTCCTCACTCCGTTCGTCTGTTGAGTGCTGCCCACCACGCGCCATGCCTGGACGTGCTGCTGGACACCGAGGGGAGTCGTCCAGCCGCGAGACTGGGGAGCACTGTACCCTGGTCTCCAGCTCTGCTGGACCCTGAGTGCTACTTGGTGCTCTTCCTCCCAGTTCTTTGCAAACCTTTTCAAGCCTTGGATTTCCAAAGCTTGGATTTCCACTCGGTTGATGAGGACAGCATGTCTGTCATTTGTTCCCAGTAGTTCCTGATAATATTGTAGGCACTGGCTACTATTTGCTTGGGCGAATGGGGGAATTAACCATTTTGAGTTTGTAGTTCTGTAGAAAATTTTAAGGTGTTTTTCCTATAGATGATTAAAAATGTATGTCTGAAGAGTGTAACTTGAAGGAAAGTTTTGGAAATTATCACTTTTGAATCGGCGAACTGTAGATGAGATGGCCAAGGAGAAAGCTCACAGAGCTGGTGAGAGAGATGGCAAAAGCATATTAACTTTGAGAGAGAGAGACACAGAGAGACAGAGAGACAGAGAGACTGAAAGCTGTCAGAGTCGCAGAGACCAAAGAAAATGGTTTACAGAGTACTACTCATATGTGCATGTGATACCTGACTGTTGTCAATTACTTAGCAGACATACTTCCTTGCTCAGTGAAACATTCGTGCAGGGTGCATAGTGTGCCCGTCTGGAAGTGGTTGCCATTTCTTTTAATGTTAACTGTTTAAATCAGTGCGACATTGTTTTGTATTTTCCAGAGGGACCTAACTCTCACCATAAGAATGCTGGGGAAAAAGAGGTAAACAGATCCTGGATATTTAGAAGCCCATCGTTGTGAGAAAGATGATTGTCAATGACAAATTGGCAATTTGTGAAAGTATGAGTTTCTTCCAAATGAACTAAATTTTAAATATCACTTATGATATTTTCAGTATTGAATACCTTTAAAATCCTTTTGTGATGGTAAATGAGTAACTTTAGCCTCATAATTTTTAACACTGAAGGAATTTGAGAGATCACAGCTTAAAGAACAGTCTGCTTGACAGTGACTTTTCTTTCATTTCTTTCATTCATCTTTTTTGTGCAGGGGCAAAAAATATCTGTTTACAAGGTAATCGTTCAAAATCTGGCAAATGTAGGTGCACATGGTTTGGTACAACTAATTTCAATGGAAAATTTTTTTTTTAACCAACAATGCTTAGTTAGAGCCATAGAACCTTGAATTTAGAAATATTATTAGTTTTTCTTCCCGTAAACAAAACCAAAAAGGCTTTGTTTTTGCCAACTGGCCCACAGCCCTTAAAGATTTAGATTTTTAGGTACATGGTAAGCAGGACTGTAACAAAAAAATATTCCTAATAGCGTACAAATAACAAAAAGCTTTTCAAAACTAAAAGTGATATAAATAAAGGATGTACATAGTTTCTTTGGTCTCTTTCAACTGTGCAGATAGGTTTTTTGAAATTAGAAGCTGGCAAGCTGAAAAATGCTCCTATTGAGCTTATTATTTCAAGGGTTTTTGAATTACTAATTATGTAAATTGTACCATTTTGTTACTTAAGTATGGGTCTGCTGAACGCAGCCAAGCATTTATTCAGCTATTGAGGGTTTCTTTTCGATTAGTTTTTCCCTCCAGTGTCTCTTCGTGGCATTTAGAATAACTGAGGCCGCAGTCCTTAGCCTAGGTTACTAGGCCCTGCACACTCCCCCCCCTCCCCCGCCACTCTGACTTCATCTCTGCCTCTCTCAGGCGTGACCTTTCTACTTGAACCTCCTTCTCCCAGATCAAAATCCGTTTGTTCCCCTAGTGGTTCTCAACTGCGCCTATACTGTAGAGACACTTGGGGGAACTTTTCATAGACTACTGTTGCCAGCCGTTCCAATTTACATGGTCTGGCACAGGGCCTGGGCTGTGGTATCTTAAGATCTTCCTGGGCGAGCCTGCGCAGCCTGGGCTGAGAACCACCGATTGATTTTCTTAGCTCGTGCCACTTCCGGGGTGGTGCTTCCCCTCTTTGCTGTCCCTTACCCAGTTCAGTTTTTATTCATTCCCATATTTTTGTTTGCTTATTTACTGTTTGTTGGAAGTTCCGTGAGGGTGAACCATCATCTATCTTTCAGGATACGTTCTGACATTTAAAACAACATTTGAGTTTGTTAGTGCTCAGCACATTTGTTATATAAATGTTGAATGAATATTGTCACTGCAGCATACTTTGAGAAGGCCTGATGTTTCTGTGTGACCTGTAGAGGGTTGCTTTGCTAAATTGTATTTCAGAAAATACATTCTTCACTCCAGCAGGCTTTAAGAGGTCATTGTTTCTCAATAAGACTTCAGTCCGCAAAGGCCAGAGCTCACAGAGAGATTTGGCAGATTTGTTTTCCTGGAAACAGTGTTAAAAATGTGGGTTAGGTTCCCACACCAGTGCTCACAAGGAAGAGGCGTTAGCATACTTGCAAAAGCTTCCAAGGTGGAAGGGGGGGGGGCGGGTCAAGACAATCCTATGTCTAGTGTCCATGTTTCAGCCACAGCCACGCCTGTGCCTGGGCTTTTGCAGTCCGTGGGGTCTCTACATTCTGCCCTTGGCCCCTCTAATCCATTCTCCACATCATAGTCAGAATGATATTTTTAAAACAAAAGGCACGCCTCTGCTCAGAATCCAGTGGTTTCCCATTGCTTCAAAGATAAAATTTTAAATCCTAATAGGCCTACCTCATTCAACCTTCTCTTTTGTTTCAGCTTTCCCTTTCTTACGAGCTTTTCTGGTTTTGAACATGATTAACATATCAGGGCTTTAGGTCTTTTCCATTGCCTTTTCTTCAGGCTCCAGGCTGGCTCCTTCCCCACTTGACCCCCATTAGAAGCCTTTCTCTCAGAGAGGCCCCACCCTCCTCTTCATGGGGAGGACTGGAACTGGATGCGAATTAATCAATGGCCAATGAGTTAGTCATTTATGCCATAAAAATCCCTGAACTAGAGCTTCCTAGAGGTGGAGCTGTGCAAACTCAGGTGGGGACAGCTCCTGCGCTCAGGACCCCTGGGGGCCTCAGCCCGTGTGTCTCTTCATCTGGCTGTTCATTTGTACCCTTTAATAGGTTTGTAATAACTTGATAATCTAGTAAGTTGTTTCCCTGAGTTCTGTGAAATGCCGGAGCAAATTAATCAAACTCTTGTTCAAAGCCAGCCAGTGAGACTGGGCTTTAAAATGGCATCTGAATAGTGGGGGTGGGAGGTGGTAGTGTTGTGGGCCTGCACCCTTATTAATCCGAGGTGGCATGCTCTCTCCAGGCAGGTTGTGTCAGAATTGAGGTGAATTGTAGGAAACCCGGCTTGTAGGCCAGATAATCTGAGAATTGCTGGGTGTGCCACCACACGCATGGTGACCAGAAATGTCAGAAGCAGCATATTAAGAGTGGAAAACATGCGGGGATTTTTTTTTTTAATATATGGGCGGGGGAGGGATACAGGGGAGGGACACAGATTGATGATATAAAATTGCAGAATTCAGCAGACCTGATACAAAATAATGAAAAACAACAATAATAGACCTTATATTGAAGCAGAAAATATCAGAATAAGCACAGAATCAACAAATAGTATTTCTATTCCTGGGGTTGTTGAAGAAAGCAGTTAAAGATTCTTGTGGCTACAAAGTTAACCAATAGACAAAAGTAGAAGTGTGGAAGAGAATCAATTGGAAATAAAAAACAAACCTATATTGGATAAAGGAGGAACTCAAAATCAAAATTGCTGAACACAGAAAACACCTCCTATCAAAAACATGTACAATCACATGATTCAGAGGAACGCTCTTAAGTACTTTCATTATCAGACAGTAAGTTTAAAAGTTACCCAAAAAAATCATGAAGAAAAATCAGGATAAAATAAAAACAGAACAACAAAAAATGATCAATCCAAGGGGTGGTTCTTTTGGGAAAAATGTTACCTGAATCATTCTTAATTTTAAGTTGAAAATGAGAAAGTTAGCATAAAAGACACATGAAGAGAAGACTTGAGAAGTAAGGGATTTCAAGGAAAACAAGAATTACCAAATTTGGCTTAAAAAACAAGAAGAAAAAAAACAAGTTACTCAAAATGTTGCCCCCCCCCCCCGCCCCAAAAGAGTCTGGTTCAGGCATTTTCACAGAGGAAGTCTGGTGTCATTTAATAGAGACATTTCTCGTGCTATTTGCAATGAACAGGCGGGGCTTGGCAACTGAAATCTGGCCTCTGGCCTGTTTTGTATGGCCTGGGAGCTAAGAATGGTGGAGAACCCAGAACTATAACTTAAAGTCTAAGACTCTATCCTAAAAATACTAACATAGGGTGTAAACTACACATACAGGGATGTTAATAGGGATGTAGATGTATGTGATAAAATTAATTTATAATGTGTATCAGTCATTAAGTGATCCAAACTTTGAAACATATTTATCAAACACCTACTGTGGTATGCTATTTTGTACACTGGGGGTACAAGACACAAAATCTGCTCTCCCAGGCCTTTCTTTCTAGTGTAGTGATTAAAATAATAGGTAAACAAGATCATTTCAGATAGTGATAAATGCTATGAATAAAACCAAACAGAACAATATGAGAAAGTATGAGGCTTTTAAGAATATACAATATACCACAATTTGGTTATCCACTCACCTGTTGGTGGATATTTGGGTTGTTGCCAGTTTTTGCCTATTATAGTCAAACTATGAACCAGAGTACAGGTCTTCATATGGATATATGTTTTTATTTCTCTTGTATGGAATGGGGGAGAGGGAGTTTGGTTGATGAATTTTTTTCCTTTTTAAGAAACTGCCCGGTTGGTTTCCTAAGTGGTTGTTAACATTTTACATTCTAGGAGGAGGCCTCCAGCTCTTCCATATCCTCATCAGCACTTGGTATAATTGTTCTGTAATTTTAGCCAATACAGTAGATGTGGAGAAGTATCTCCTTGCGGTTGAAATTTGCATTTGCCATTTGTATACCTATCTGGTGAAGTTGTCAACTCCTGTGCCCACTACCCCCTTTTTTTTTTAATTGGCTGTTTTATTATTATTGAGTCCTGAAAATTTTATATAGATTCTGGATAAAAGTCCTATATCAGATATATGATTTACAGATATTTTCCCCAGATAGTACCCAGCCTATCTGTTCATTCTTAGCAGTATCTTTCAAAAAAAGTCCAATTTATATTTATTTTTTATTTTTATTTTTTCAGGTGAGGCAACCCTTGGTTGACCTCATAGATTGCAAGGACCTTGTCAGCTTACAATCCCTTATTTTTTATTTTTTACACCTACAGCACCTGGTCTTCCTAGGTGGTCTCCCATCCAAGTACTAACCAGGCCTGACCCTGCTTAGCTTCTGCGATCAGATGGGGTTGGGCTTGTTCAAGATGACATGGCCATAGACAGAAGTCCAATTTATAAACTACATCTTTTATGGATTATGCTTTCAGTATACTAAGAAGTCCTTATCTAACCCAGGGTTGGATGTTTGGTAGTTGTAGGTTTTAAATTTTATCTGTGATTCTTTTCTCAAAAATTGAAATAAAATAAATATAACATTGTGTAAGTTTTAAGGTGTACAACATGCTGATTTGAGGCATTTATGTATTGCAATATTACCACCATAACCTTACCTGACACCTCTGTTAAGTCACGTAATTTTCTTTCTTTTTCTGTTGTAAGATCATTTAAGATCTTGTCTCTTAGCAGCTTTGGAGTATATAGTACAGTATTGTTGACTGTAATCATTATGCTGAGCCTTAGAGCTCCTGAGTGTACTCATCTTCTCACTGCAAGTTTGTGCCCTTTGCTGTGGTCCATTTTCAACTGAGTTTTGTGAAGTATGGATCAGAGTTCATTGTTTAATATGTGTACACAGTTGCTCCAGTACCATTTGCTGAGAAAACTATTCTTTATCCACTGGATTTTCTTTGCATTTGTCAAAAACCAGACGCTTGTGTGTACTTATACTTCTAGACTCTGTCCTATTGGCCTGTATTTTTACACCGACACCACACTGTCTTGATTGCTGCTTTTTACATGCCTTGAAATCAGGTGACTTTGGCCTTCCATCTTCTCTTTTCAGAGTTTTTTTGGTTATTCTAGATCCTGTCCATTTCATTATGGATTTTAGGATCAGCTTGACAAATTCAGACTTACTCCCTCATTTTTTTCTGAGATTTTGTTTAGGATTGCTTTGAATCTCTAGATCTGTGTGGCGTGAACTGACATCTTAATTTTGGGTCTTTTGACCCATAAACATGGCATATTTCCATTTATAGAGGTTCGTATTTTTCTTTTCCTGCATAGTAATTTGTAATTGGATGCCACAATGTATATTTTACTTTCTCGGGTGCTGGATATCTTTTCATTTTTTATAATATTTTTTAAATGTGTTTGGAACTCAGTCACCTGGAAACAGTACGACCAGGCAATATCACTTCCGAGCACTTTTTCCCACCACTTCTGGGATAAGGCGTTTCTGAATAGTCTCCCCAAAGTCCAGTGGATTAGGAGATTTTCTGAAGTCTAGCTGGTGAGGACAGGCTCTGTGGCCAGCCCTTTGCGGATGGTTCCATCTTTGGGGAGTTTCTTCCCACACGTGCAGATTGGTGGTCTACATACTCACGTGGGGTGGGGTGGGGTGGGGGTCCTGCAGTGTTAGATCCCAGCTGCCTTGGTCACCCAGAACTCTCGGCCTCATTTTTTTGAACTTAGGTAGTCTGCCTGCCTCCCTGGGGTTCTCCTCTCAGTGCAATGACCTGGGGACTCTCCAGACAGTAACTTCGGGTTCATTTCCTTTGTTTTCCATTTGTTAAGGCCCTGTCCTTCCTCGCTCTGTATCCACAGTTCGTCATTCAGACAGTAATTACATTTTTAAAGTATTTTTAATTGAATTATACGAAGTGAGACTAAGTCTTGATGGTACTTACTCTGGATTGGTTGGATTCTTTTAATACTTTGTCCTAAAAGTAATCTTTTTTTTTTTTTAGCATTATTTTTATATACTGTGGTTTTACATTCCTAAAAGTAATTTTTTGAGCTGGTCACTGACTTTTCTCAAGTATGTTGAATAAAGTTTGAACCTAATTGAGAGTTTCAGGGTGTCTCCTAAGCCTTTCAGAAGCAAGACACCAAAAAGATTAGTGGGCTAAATTAAACTTTGGCTTTAAACTAAAAGTGTCCACACTTAACTGGCAAGCCATCCATCATGTTGGAATTGGACTTTCTGATTTATTCAGTCTTATAGTTTATAACTATAAATTCTGTTTTTAGAAATGCAAGTTTTTATAGCGATAATCATGTTAAGTGATAGCTTGTCTTTATCTTTTGATTGAGTTTTCTTTCATTTTCATTTACACTGATTTCAGTCATGTTAGGATTTACTTTTTTTCTGGTATAGTAAATACTGTAAAACATAAAAACAAAAGAGACTCGGCATATGAAATATAAATTTATTCTCTAGTGGCCTGAAAAGCTGATTCTTTGTCTACCTTTCTCACCTCAATACACTCAGTTTGTATTTCGTTTACTTCTTGTTTGGGAAAAGAAGGGCGTAGTATAGATAGTAATTTAGTAGTAGAAGGAGAAACTTTTTACAGAATATTGAACTTTAAAAAGAACTACTCAAATATTAATTTTATAATAAATTTGCAGGAACTTTTAATTTGACCTTATATAGAATCTGTATTTTGTGGCTTTCAGGGTCAATTGCTTGTTCTTTTTTTGTATTTGGAAATAAATTCCTTATAATTTATAGAAAATTTAGTAGTTTTGTTTTGCTTTCAAATAGTAAAATTAAGGTTCATTTTATGATTCTTTTCAAGCCCTGATGTTTTGTGATGGCTAGAATCGAATTAGATATTCTGTCATTCTGTGGTTGAATTCTGTAATGTTACGTTGGTTTTTTTGTGTCAGCTGATGACAAGTTGAACTCCCTAGCTTGTCATTTTAATTTTTGTTTACTTATGAAATTGAACATTTTATACATTTGCTCATTGGTAGTGTTTCTCTAGTGAGTTGTCTGTTTATAGCATTAATTTTTGGGTTTCTTCAAGTTTTTTTCTTCAATACGATGAGTTCTTATATAGCATTCACATTTTGCCAAATGTTGAGATAGTTTGTCTGTTCACTGTCATTTTAATTTTTTAACTGCTGTTTTCCTGTCATGATGTGCAGAATATTTGGTAGGCTTGCTTTTGAATATAAGCAAAATTCCTTAATATAAAACAGATGCCTGCATTCTAGGTAAAATTGAATCTTTATTCAAAACAAAAAAGAAATGTTACTAGGTGGTCCTAAAAAGTAATCTGTGTGTATGTGTGTGAATTTATAATTTTGTTTAATGTAACACAGAGTTCTGGGCCGGAGATATACATCCTGGATGGTCAGTTAGTGGTTGAAGCCATAGGAGTGGATGAGGTTCACTACAGTGAAGAGATTAGAAGGGGAAGAGTGGTGAGGACACGATGGACAGCACAGGAGGAAGGACTGGCTTTCGATGGAATGGGAGGGAAGACACTACACTTCGTTAATTGCGGTGATTGTGAAGACTGCTCCCATCTCATAGACGCTGTTGTATGTGCAAGAATGTGTATGACTACTATACTCCAAGGGTGCTAATGCTGACGGTGGTGTGGGGAGCGCTGTACTCCCAGAAGTACAGCTCCCAGAAGTATCAAAATAAGGATCGATGTCAAGGCCCCACCCTTACACCCCAGATTCTGGTGTATTTCAAAGCCCCTGGTGATTTCGATGTGCAGCAAGGCTTACGAACCACTGTTTGGACTATATCTGCTAATAGCAAGTCAGGGTGTCCTAACCTTTTGTATGTCTCAGAACCTGGAGGACTTACTGAAACCCATAGGTCTGGGCCCCATCCTCGGTGTTTAACTCAGTAGTAGATCTAGGATGGGCCTGAAAACTGGCAGTTCTAACAAGTTCCTGGGCGATGCCAGAACCTCTGTAACCACAGGTGGAGGGAGGGAGATCCTTGGGAAAGATGGATGTAGGTACAGGGGGCTTGTGGGTTTGCCCCTGGGAAGTTTTCAGGAGTTTCTTTTGATATTGCTTCGTCGGTGATGTAGGCACGTGAGGGTCTCCACCAAGAGTGTTGCACGCATACTCGCTCAGGTGCCGTGTAGAGAGGTCCGAGGGTCCTAGGTGTTAAATTGCCATTAGATGAGGGTGAAAGAACAAGTTGACTGTTTTTCTTGATGCATCGGTTACTTTTTTCACCCGAAGCAGCATCTTGAATCTCAATTTCATCATCTAGTGGATGTGCACTGTTCTCCGTCGTTGTCAATGAACATTCTTCCAATATCTTCGTCCATGTTATTGTTGAACATCTGTCAGCAAGGGTGGCTTCTGGGAGTTCAGCGCTCCCCACACCACCGTCAGCATTAGCCCCCTTGGAGTATAGTTAGTCATACACATTCTTGCACATACGACAGCGGGCCGTCTATGAATTAATGTAGTTGTTTCGGTTGCAGGTGAGTTTTTCCACAGTTTGGCAGAAGGGAAGGTGATTCATTGTCGAGTGTCTAGTTAAGTGGTTTTATACAGTTGCGTGGGGAGGAGGTGGCATGGTGTAACGGACTGACCCAGAGCCTTGATCCCAAAGCCAACCTCATGTGCCTCTGAACATCAGTTTCCTCATCTGTAAAATCAGGAAACTAACTGTATCGTAAGATTGTTAGACTGAAGTGAGATAACAGATGCAAAAATTCTCGATAAGTTTAATGGAACTACACAGGTAGAGTTTGGCAGTTGCTATGCATGTAAAACCACATCGCTGCATGTGATGCTCGCCCTGTGTGGGCAAGTGTAAACCCAGTAGATGAAATGGTTTTGATGCTGTCAGGGTCTCCACGGACACTCCCTGACTTGGGATGCTCTTTTGCCTGATATACCCTGTGTCGCACTGTCTTTAACCCCCGTGCTTCAGTTCACGACGCTTTTAACTAGTGTTGGTTTCTTGGTAGAATTCACCACCTGCCATACTCCCACCCAAACACCTCAAAAAAACAAACAAACAAACCCCTGAGGTTGATGTGTGTATGCCTCATTAAATGAAAGGGAAACAGAATTAGAACTAATTTGTGTATTGTTAGTGATATGAGCTATTGAAGGTTGATCTGTTTTTATTTTTCAGGATTTCTGTGAACATTTGTAGTTACTAGTTTTCAATAAGCTAATAAACTATTCTAAAATTTTCCTTCTCATTTTTCTTCCTTTTGTGCATCTCAAAGACTGGTTTTAAGGGGTGTGGCAGGAGGTTTTGGACTCGATGAGTTTCCACCGAAATGTCGGAGAAGTCAGGCCAGAGCACAAAAGCAAAGGATGGGAAAAAGTATGCGACGCTCAGTTTGTTTAATACTTACAAGGGGAAGTCATTAGAAACTCAGAAAACCACAGGTGAGTAAAATCAAGTGGCAATTACATTCGTTATGGTTTCCATGCTTTTGGTTTGTTACTTTCTATAAAAGACACCCTGAGCTGTACCAATTAGATTACTGAAACCCTGCTTACATGGGGCTTTTTGTATACACATGCATTTTTCAGGGAATACGAGTTAAACATTTGACATGAGTTAAAAATTATGTTTATTTTTTCTTGTTTGTTGTCAGCAGAAAATAGGTGGAATTGTATAGTTCCAAATGGTAGCTCAGTCAATGAGATTGGTAGACATAGAGCTAAATGTTAGTGGGTATTTATTAACACTTCAAATTATGGAATAGGGAGAGTCCTGTGGTGTTTTGGTTTGTTTCGGTTTGTTGATACCTTGAACCCAGTGATTGCTATGAAAAGTAAAAACTGGACCACATATGTTACTTTAGCAGTGTTCATTATGAATATAAAGTCAGCATATTGTACTTTAACTAAGTTTCGAGTTAGAAATAGAGTCCCTGAAAAAACTACAAAGCCAGAAATGTCAGTGTTTACCTTTTCATAGTATACAGGGTTTACTGTTGGAATTTTTAAAGCATCAGGTCAGTGGCTTGATAGTTTGTTTTAATATAATTTCTATATGAGAAGTGGATATGTGGCCTAGTTGAAAAATTCTTACCTTAAAATATTAGGAATAATGGTTCAGTCTTCTATTAATTCCTGTTTCTATATTGTCGAAGAATAAATTGGGTAATAAACTAGATCTTCTAAGAAAGTTGATGTATTGATCTTTAGTTGCAGCTCGACATGGATTACAGAGTCTTGGAAAAGTTGGAATTTCACGGCGGATGCCTCCCCCTGCTAACCTCCCAAGTCTCAAAGCAGAAAACAAAGGCAATGACCCTAATGTGAACATCGTACCGAAAGACGGCACAGGGTGGGCGTCAAAGCCTGAGCAGCATGAGGAAGAAAAGTAAGTTAGTGTCTGCCAAAGAACCCTCTGCTCCCCTTGCTTTGTAGGAACCTACTTTGAGTTCCTCCAGTGTGCTCAGCGTCGTGCTGCGCGTTACGTATCTCATGCCCTTTAAAGCAGTGGTTCCCAGTCTTGCTGGCACCAGGGCCCAGTGCTCCTCTGAGAATCTAACTGCCTGATGATCTGAGGCGGAGCTGAGGTGGTGATGCCGGCGCTGGGGAGCGGCTTCAAATACAGATGAAGCTTTGCTCACTCGCCTGCCACTCACCACTTGCTGTGCGGCCCTGTTCCTCACAGGCCATGGGCTGATACTGGTCACAGCCCGGGAGTTGGGACCCCTTCTTTAAAGTCTTTTAGATAGTCAGCTTTTGATTAATTTTCCCTATGAGTGGGTTTAGTGGCAGTATTTCCATGTGCGAAGGTAGAACAGTGACAGCTGCTAATCACAGCTTCTTATCTATTCTGTCAGGATTCCTCCTCTCCCATTCCCACCAGTTCAGGCATTTTCTTTCTAATGCGATTAGAAATTGATTCTTCTAAATGATTTCATGGAGCTAAAGATTCTGTGTGCCTGGTTCCCTGAAACTATGCCTGATGTCCATCGTAGGTGCTCGAGTAATATTATTTGAACGAATGAAGAATTAGCGAGAAAGCTGGGTGACCCCTTTCATCATCATTCATTCGACATGTTTAACGTCCTGCTGTCAAGGATTATGCAGGGCCCTTAGTCCATCAAATGACCTAGTTAAGTGGCGATTTTTAAAAATAAGGCAAACAGTTGAGTACTTGATGCTTTTTGCCTCTATCTGTTATCAAATTTCTATAGTCTCTTGGGGGGGAGCTTCATATAGTAATTTGGCTACTGGAGTAAAGCTTGTCAAAGACTGTTTTCTGCTTCTTGATTATCGTAGGGTTATTTTGTAGTAGCAAATCAGTCAGAGGTCTGCGTGTACCAGAAATATTTAAATCTCTTAAGTACCTTTTTCATTTTTAAGCGTTAACTCGTTACAAGGATTGGATAAAACTGTAGACCATTCTCAAAACACCTTTTACCCATGGGAGTGCGTCAGGCAGGTTGCTGTCACCGCTGAATGACAGCAGTAAGTCTGGTGGCAAACCTGTGTGGAGGTCGGCCTCCAGTGGCCACATAGAGAGCTTGCTCAGCCTTACCCTGGCTCATCCCTCCAGGCCAGACCGTATGTATGCCTGTACTGTTATTTCTAAATGTAAATGTTCACTTCTTCAGAACAGATCGTTGGGAGCTGTGTTCAATAATGAGCGCTTCTTTTATTTACAAAATGAAAAACGAGCAGAGCCGTCTTCTCCTGGGGCGATTCAAAGGTAGAAGAGAAAGGGACGGAAAGTAGCAGGACTTCACTGACAGGAAGGTCGCAAAGGGAAAGCGAATGAGAAGGCTGCATCTATGAGTAGCTGTGTAGCCAGAAGTATTCGTGCACAGATTCATCCTAAATGCAGTATTCATTTTATTTTCTTTAAATATGTAATATTTGAAATAATGGATTCATATTTTTTTTAAGAACACCAGAAGTTCCACCAGCACAGCCAAAACCTGGGGTCGCAGCTACCCCAGAAGTAGCACCTGCTCCCAAATCATGGGCCAGTAACAAGCAAGGTGGGCAAGGAGATGGTAAGTGGACCTTAGCTGGGGAAACTGGTCAGGCTTGATAGTTACTGAGCAGCCATGCAGGAGATAAGAGTGGGTCGTTAGGTTTGGCAGGGGCCGAGAACATTGTCATAGATAAATAAACTCAAGCTCTCAAAAGGGGTCTTTTTAAAACCTTTTGGGCTACTGAAGTATCAGTGTTAAGAGCCATATATGACCCAAAGGTTAGGATTAAAACAGGAGTCGTTCAGGTACCCTCTGTCTTGCGTGATTTTACTTTTACTCCACATCACCAGACAACACCTGTACTTTCAGCTCTTTGAGACATAAGGACGCAGATATTGTGTAGATTGCTAGAAACCATATTCATCTCCATCTGCCCCTTGAGCTCTCTTTTTCAAACATGGCGCTCATGATTTCTGTGGTAGAGAAAGAGCTGGAGAGTAGCCGTAACGCAGAGTTGCTGTAATACCTCCCTTCCCATAGGGAGCGATGGACCCCAGCAAAAATTCCACCATTTGGAAATCAAGAAACATATATAAAACATTGTATGGGAAAACCCATCTAGGCTCTGAATCTAATAAAATCAGCTCTTTTAATTTATAGAAGTATAAAAGTAAGCAAGCAGGTAGGTGGGTGGGTGAATAGTGAAGTGCAGTGTCTCAGCAGTAAATGAAGTCAGTAAATTGAACGAAGGCGTTCCAGCCTCACTGTGGTACTGCATGCAGTGTTTATTAAATTCTGTTTCAGTAAGATCATTTTGGACTGATTCCTCAGAGTCATTAGCAAAGGAATGTTGACTCATATGAAAACATAAGGAGTCATGATAAGAGAAAAAGAAGTGAGCCTCCTCGCTTGCCTCACCATCTTTAATGCGTCTTCCGGAAGTGTCTGGCAGGTTCCTTTCTTAAATTCTTATCTCCTCATGGCTGTTCATTAACTTTCCAAGGGATCTGATTCTAGGTAAATTTAAAAGTTTTATGGATGTGAATAGTCATCATTGAAGGATGGAATAATTTATCAGAAAAAGGCAGAGAGCTCTACCCTGGGAGGGGTTTTGAATGATCTTCCATGTAGAAGTTACATTTAATGTTTTTTAAAAATCTGTAGGAATCCAGGTGAACAGTCATTTTCAGCAAGAATTTCCCAGCTTGCAGGCAGCTGGGGATCAGGAAAAAAAAGAAAAAGAAGCAACTGATGACAACTATGGACCTGGACCTAGTTTACGCCCACCAAGTAAGAGTATTTCCTATTAAATACAAATACAGAATGAGATTATATTCATTTTTATCATGTGATATAACTTCTGCCTGCTAGTGTGTATGTGATTTGCCTACTCGTAAAAAGCAGATGGTAACTGTAGTTGGTTGACACTCGAGTGAGATTTCTGCATGAACAGCATCCATACAACTCGAGAACTTGTTGGAAGATGAAGCCTAGGTGACTTATGTGCACAGTAATATTTGATCAGTTTTACAATAGTAAAATTTTTTAACAAACCTCCCCCAGTGTGCAAATATTATTTATTTATAAATTGTATCCATTTACTTGCTACTTCATAGATATTCAGGGATCCCTTGCTTTCTGAACTCAAACCCAAACCCAGGAACCAAATTTGGATAGTAAGGGATACTTTCATTATGTACACTATAAAGCAAAAACTCAAGATAGAAATATAAAATCTTTGATTTTTTAGGTGTCTTATTGTCATTACCAAATATCTCAAAGGACATGTATACATGGGGAGGTTCCTCTTTACAGGAACAGATACAAACCCATATTTCTGATAACCTGATACATTTCCTGTTTCTTTTGGCTCATTTCTAGTCAGGTCTGGGAAAATCATCTTTTTTTATTTTTGTTTTCTAATTGCTATAATGTTTGTTGATGAGTTCGTGTTAGAAATAGATGTTTTCTCGTTCTCGATACTCATCTCTTGCTGCAAAACAAAGCTTAAAACAACCAAGCGAAGTGGCCTTGTGGTTTCACACAGTATCTGAGGGTCAGGAATGTGGGAGCCACTGCTCAGGGGCTTCTGGCTCAAGAACTTGCTCAACAAAGTTGCATGAAGCTGCCGTCTGATGCTAGCTTGACTGGGCTGCTGTTCCAAGCTCACTCTTGGTGGCTCTTTTGTACGTGGGCTGCTCACAACATGGCTTCCCCAGAAAAAGTAAGGACAGATGGAAGCCCCACAGGCTTTTATAACCTAATCCCGGAAGAGACAGGCCATCACTTGTTGTATACTTCAGGCTGCACAGGCCTGTGCTGGTGCACTGAGCAGGTGGAACACAGGGTGTGCATGCCAGGAGGGGGAGGCAGCTCGGCCATCTTGGAGGCTCCCTACCTTGCAGGGCTTTCCTGTAAAACCATTCACAGTCTCATTTGGTTAAGTGTAGTTGAATCAGATAATACAGTCACTAAACCTGCTCCCTTGGGCACGTGTAACTAGAAGTAGTAGACCGAAAACAAATGAGCGAAAGCATCACTGTCAAGCCTTCTGGGCTGCAGCACTCGCACCCCACCCTTCTCAGGACACAGTTTTAAACGCCGCCGTGTCCAGTGTTGGTAAGGCTAACAGAAGCGCTGGTATTTTCTTCCCCGACCTCGGCATTGGGTTTGGTGGCACCCTCGAAGGTACATCCTCTCCGCTTTGGAAGCCACTGCTCCTGGCTTACCCACACACCTTAAAAGCATCCGTAGGGCCTAGATTGGGCTTTCGTTGCTCCTTCACTCTGCTTGCTTGTTACTGGCTTAAATTTTCTTAAGATGGTCCCGTTTGGTTTCATTCTATTCCATTTTCAGATGCTTCTTATTCCTTTCTTAATCTCTCTCCATGCCAGATGTTGCTTGTTGGAGAGATGGCGGTAAGTCTACTGGCCCACCCTTAACCTCTGACCAAGATGAAAAGCTCCCTGGCCAGGATGAAAGCACAGCTGGATCATCAGAGCAAAATGACATCCTCAAGGTGGTGGAAAAGAGGATAGCTTGTGGTCCTCCGCAGGCTAAACTGAATGGACAGCAGCCTGCCCTCACTTCCCAGTACAGAGCCATGATGCCCCCTACGTGAGTAGTGTTCAATAAGTCAGGTGACCAAGAGGTTTTTGGTCTGGGTTCCAAAGAGAGAATTGGAGTAGGAAAATGTTTAGGTCTTTATTTTATTAACATCTAACTAACATTTAGTGTTTTCTTTGATTATGAATGTGGGAAATAATTCAGAAGTATCAGCGGTGCCTGTGTTTTTATCATTATTAGGAATCATAGGTATTTTCATATCACATTATGTTGTTTTAGATACTGCAAAATATTGTTTATACTCAGCAGTTCTTCAGAATAGACCCATGGGTAGGCCCACTTGTTATTTAATGACCTAATAAAGATGCACATACATTACTAAGTCACAAATTTGTGTTCTAACTGTTGTGGTAACAGAACTTTAGTATAATTATTTTTCTTCATTATATTCTGCATTTTAGATTTTGCATTTTAAAACATTTCTATAAGAAGAGATTCATAGAATTTACCAGACTGCCAAAGGGTTGTTTATGGCACAGAAAAAGTTAATACCTGCTTTCATTCTAAAGTTTTATTAGTATACCTTTAGTTTCTTAGCTTTTCATTATGGAATATTTTAATACATGCAGAAATAGAAATAATAGTGCAGTGACCCTCTCTCCCCCCACATCTGCCATCCATCTTCAACAGTTATCAACTTGCAGTCTGTCTTGTCCCCTGTTCCCACCATCTTGGATTACGAATGCAAATTCTGGATATATCATTCATTTACGGCTATTTTAGGTTGTTAACCCTTTAAAGATAAAGACTAGGGGAAAAGCCCACAGTGCCATTATCACACCGGAAAGGGAAATTCTTTTTAAAATACCAGGTCCGTTTCCCTGACTGTTTCAAAGAGGGTCCAGATGTCCGTTCGTTGATTCCTGTTTCTCTAAGGAATTGTGCTGTCTGTGGATACCTCTTTTTCTCTCTCTTTTCTTTGAAGCCTACCTGGTGCAATTTACTTGTTATCCTGTGGAATCTGGATTTTATTGATTCAGTCTTTATAGTATGATTTAACGCATACTTCTGACCTTATATTTTTTATAAATTAGTTTTTCTATAAATTAGATTTGGTGCCCTCATTCATGTGTTTACTCTCAGCCTACTGTGAAATAATATGGCAAGTACATCTGTCCAAGTAAATTACATTTTTTTAGATTCTTAATCACAAAGGGAAGAATCTAGTTCCTATGTCCATTTTCTATGATTTAACTCCAAGTATTCAGGCTCTATGTAGCCTTTTTTTAATATATATGTTCTAGTCTTTGTATTGATATTTAACCATTCTAGGGTAGAGGAGGGAAATAAATGATTAAATACCATTGCTTATTAAATATTTTCTTTAAAAAATTGAGAGTGTGATAAAAATCATCTATGCTAATCTGTCCGTGAAAAATGATTTGCACCCAGCTGTTGTCTCCTAATAATTTTCAACTTGTGCTTTTAAAGACCCTTGAATTTCCAGATGTGGGGGTGGGACAGGATCAGGGAAGAGAAGAAGGGAGACCAAGTTGACTTTGCCCCCAGTTTCATCAGTGATTTTATTTGAATAAAGTGTTCCACTGATGAACAAAAACATTTTGAAAACTACCATATATTGAGAATTTAAAGATTGTTTCTACAGTTAATTTTGTGGCAAGTTCTAAATATTAAACATTTAATACCACTCAGAATTCATCTCCATGCCTGAAAAATCAGCAGGGAGTCTAGTACAACTTCACCTGTGAATCTGTGCCTCTAATAGTGTATTTGCTGACTCAGTCATCAAAGCATGCATGATGCCCACAGTGCTCCGCAGAGCTTCAAACCAAAGGCTTTCCCAGTTGGGTTTCAGCTGCCGCTTAACTTAATTAACTTTGCTCTGACCCTGCTTAGAAATATCTTCTTGAGACAGCATGATCATGTAAGCATTAGCCTTTCTTCGAGTATAAACTAATTTCCTTAAGTTATACTTTTTTAGCAAAACTAATCTATACTAGGATATAAATTATGTGTTTTAAGGTAATACATTTCACGTGTGTGTGTGTGTGTGTGTGTTTTTAATATAATTTGACCTGGATATAAGCAAATAATAAATAACCAAGCATTCCTGGACATTCCTTCCCTTCCAAATCATAAGACAAATCCCTTGGTGTTTTGTTTCTTTTTATACTTATCTTGTAACTTCTAAACTTAGCTTCTCAAAGCCATAGAGAGCATCATCTCTGGGCCTCAATTGGTAGTTACTGTCTCATGCTAACTTGAGTGGGAATCCACCTGTGCCCTTACCCACCTCCTCCCTCACTCCCTTGGGTTATGAACTGTCCTTGTATCTGAACTGAGTTCTGTTTGCCAGCCAATGTGCCTTCCGTTAATCGATCCTGCATTCGGTCGAAATCTCATATTATTTTAAGTATTTGAACTTGGTTAAGTCTCTGCAGTTTTCTGCAGTGCATGCCCGTTGTCTTTTTTAGTTTTTCATGTCAATATACAATCATTTTTATGTAATTTTGTTAATGAAATAACAAGTTCTTAGGATGAGCACTAGTTATTGCCTCTATTTGTAAAGACTTGGTGGAGATAATAATTTTACAAATGGCTTGTTATTGAGGATGGATGATCTGTACCGGCAAATAAAATGAGTTCTTCATAGTACTATTTACTTTTAATCGTTCTTTCTATAAATTATAATTTTAAGCTTAGGGTGATCTTTTTTTTTAACCGAGTGGTTAATCAGTTTTTATTTCCTACATATAGATGTTTCAGCAGTATCCAAGGATGGCGTATCCTCCTCTTCATGGTCCCATGAGGTTTCCACCTTCTTTATCTGAAGCAAACAAGTAAGCTATTAAATGATCAAATTGTGCAGAGCATTTCCTGGAGGTTGAGTGGCTTGTGATGATTGATTCATTTTTCTCTCCTCGGAGTACAGCTGCCATAATTGGATAACTTTTATAAGAGAACAAAAATACTCCATTCCTCTAAAACTTTAAATTATCTTACATAAGATTCTGAAACTGAAAATTATGGCCCTAAAAATTTATGGCGCTTGTTTATCCCTCTTTTCTTACATGATGTTAGTGACACCACAGTTCCTTTTGCCTGATGCTTGAGCATCCTCCTGAATGATGGTTTCTTAAACCTCTCTATTTTGAGATTATTAGTATAAGATTAGTGTGAGATTATTGAGTATTAGTCTTAGCTATATTATCCTTTAATATATATTTGTTTTAATTCTTTGACAAAGAGTTCTTGACTCCTATTAAATATTTGCATAAGAATTGTGTATTGTCTTAAATTTACATAATTTATTTCATACGTACATTAGATATAAAATATTTTATGTATCATGTAGAAAACATTGTTGAAATGAACTTCATTTCAACCTTTTGATTTTTCTGATTAGTACCACTAAACTTGGTACCCTTTCCCCTTAACTCTCGGTCAAGAGGTCTTCGAGGAAGAGGCCCGCCTCCTTCGTGGGCTTCTGAACCTGAACGCCCCTCCATCCTCAGTGCATCAGAGCTGAAGGAGCTCGATAAATTCGATAACCTAGATGCTGAAGCTGATGAAGGTTGGGCAGGTAAGAGGCAAAATTAATTAAGCATTTTTAATTTTTAGATGCTTTTAAACAGTCAAGCTGAGTTTTCCATAATTTAATAGGTGCCCAGATGGAAGTAGATTATACAGAACAGCTGAATTTCAGCGATGATGATGAGCAAGGAAGTAGTAGTCCTAAAGAAAACAGCAGGTAGGTTACGATTTCTTTTACAATTCATGTTATGAGTTTGTTGATTTCATATTAGCCATTTAATCAGAGAGGCTTCCTTATTTATAGAATTTCTACATCTTGCTCCAAGAACTTTTTCTCAGTGAGAGGGAAAGTGATTAATGAGTCAAATTTTAAAAACACAGCTAATGACAGAATTAAAGTTTGACATTTTGATGCTTGCCATCTAATTGGAGATATTTTGAGAAACAATATCACAGACTATTTAACAGTTGTTACTTGCTTCACCGGATCCATATTTACAAAATTGAGAAAAATTCCGTGGGTGACTACAGCTCCTTCGGGTCTTTGATTTTTCAAGCTTAGCAAGCAGTGTCTTGGAAAATGGGTGCTTTTTGTTTGTTTCTTTTGGGACAGGGGCATCCGAGTCAGGAATGTATGGCTTATGTGACATAACAGTTGGGCTCTTAAAATACGCAGGAGCTTGCATGCACATGTTGATGTTTTTCGGCCATGACCTTGTAATACACTGCTGTTTCATCATCAGTTGTGAGATTCCTGTGATTTGTTGTGATTTTTTAAAATCCTGTGATTTGATTTATCTTTTTCAGTAAATCAGAATAAATTAGAATACAGTTATTAATTATCTGTAATATTACTCAGTTGCATTCAGATGAGATATTTTGGGTGGGGGATGATAGAAAGTGGTGGGATTCTATTCCTTTGCCGGATTGTGTGTTAAGCGTGCACGTCCGTATTCAGTAACTGCTGTACTAGCCTTCAGGCCTTGTGATAACCCAGCCAAGTCCAGTCCCCAGCACATTGTAGACATATGGTATCTATCTATTGAATAAATGGATTAGCACCACTAGGTCACAAAACCATCTCGTTCCTTGAGACATTTTCCCCTGATCCCAAATGGAATTAATGTCTTTTTTACATAGAGAAAATGTGTTTACATATAGTACAGTTCATCCACTTTACTTTTTTATTTTACCTGGATTTTGAATTTGCAGTGAGGACCAAGGTTCAAAAGCCTCTGAAAACACTGAAACCCGAAAAGAAGCAGATGAAGTGTGCAACACTAAATCGTCATCTCAGATACCTGCCCAGCCACCAGTAGCTAAAGGTCCCTATGGGAAAGGACCACCATTTAATCAGGTTTGTTGGCTTCAGGAGGAATGATATTTCCTTTCTTCACAAAAGAATAGAGGAATATTATAAACCAGATTTTGATGTCTAGATTTTTTTCAACGTGTGCAACAGTAATGTATATATCAGCAAGTGAATATTTATGTATTATATCTGGTTCCAGTTTTTTCTTTCGGTAAATCTCACAGCCTCAGTTTGCCGTTAAAAAGAAAACCCAGGAAAAGAATTGGACTTAACATAAATAAAATTTTGAAATTCAAGGCATACATCTAAGCAGCCATATTAACTGAGCTAGAATTCCAGAATTTATACACTAAAATTCTGCTTCTTGGAAAGTTCATTTGAGAGTCTTAACTTTATTGAAACCAGAGTATGATTCTATAGAACATGAAGTCATCTTGCAGTGAGTGGTTTTTCTTTAAAAAGAGAAAAGGATAAAAATGGTTTGCTTTTTGCAATTTTGCACTCTCTGAAAAAATCACATTCAGAAATATTTCCAGTAGATACTTTTATCTGATTATTTTCTAACGATCCCTAGGAACGTGGACCATCTTCCCATCTGCCACCACCTCCAAAGCTGCTTGCGCAGCAGGTAAATTTTAAATGCTGGTTAATTGTCTATATGTATCATTGACTTTGTTTAATGTTTTTTATTTATGATGTTTCTGAAACAGTTATGGACCTTATCTTGAAGCCTCTCTGTCTTCCTCTTTATCCTTTCCCTCTTCGTGCTTAGCTGCTAATGTTCCCCATTTCACTAAGAAAATACAAAGCACCGTTTTTCCCTTTTCTGTGCCCTTCCTATTGTCCTTGCTTCTCAGGTCAACTCTTCTACTTGCTCCTGGGTCCCATCTTCTTTTACTTACCTGTTATCTCCCCTATTTAAAAAACTTTTTTAAACCAGTCCTCCCCTAACCCCTCTATCCACCGCTTCCTGCAGTGTCTACCCTGTTTCTCTGGTCCCCTTCCCTGCATTATTTCAGTGTCTCTCACTGACTCTCTTCACTTAGGCTTTCCTCTCCCGGCATACCTTTGAGACTCTTATTACCAAGTCAGTAATGACTTCTGTCTTGCCAAATCCAGTTTTCTTGTCTTCGTTTTACTTAATCTCAGCAGCAGTTAATAGAGTTAATCTCTTTCTTCATCGTTCTTAAAACACTTTTTTTTACTTGCCTTTGAGACATTACACTCACTATTTTTATTCTCTTTAATTTGTATTCCTTCTGAGCTTCCTGTAATGACCTTTGGGTGTTGGAGGGGTCAGGGCTGTGTCCTCCTTTTTCTAACTATAGTAGACCCTTGAAAGATACGGAGGTTCGGGCACCAACTCTTCACACAGTTGAGAATCCACATATAATTTTGACTTCCCAAATCTTAGCTACAGGGCATTGGTTCCAGGACCATCCACAGATTTCCAACTGTGGATCGAAAATACTATTCTTGATCCATGGTCGTTTGAACCCTCGAATGCAAAACCTGGGGATACAGAGGGACAGCTGTATGTCCATTAAAAAATCCACGTCTGGACCTGGGCAGTTCAAACCCATGTTGTTCAAGGATCAGTGGCATATCTTTTCCCTGAAGGATCTCGTGTGCATGCTGATGGCACTTATGTGTATACCGGGAGCCCTTAAAGCAGTCATTCAACATCTCCACTTGGCCTGCTGATGAATATCTCATACTTAGTATATCCAAACTGTAATACACACACTCCCCCCTCCCTGACTCTCCCACAATACACGGCCCTGCTATTTCTCATCTTCCACATTATCACCCATTTGCTTAAGTTAAAACCTGGAAGTCACTCTTACCCTTTCCTTTTTCACTTTACATCCAGCTTAATCTCAGCGAATGAGGCCGCCTCTGCCTTCAGAACACATTCCTGCTCTTGAGTCCTTGCCACCACCTGTTATGTTTCATTTGCAGTACCACATCGGTTCTTAACGGCCTTTGCGCTTCGTCCCTCGCAACCCTCGCCCTCGTCGCGGGTCTCCCGCAAGAGATGCAGCCTTTTTCAGCTGTGTGTGTGCCTGAGGCCACTCGGTGCCTGCTCAGGACTTCACAGTCTGCTTCCGATTTCATCTACGTGTACTTCTGTCCTCACCACATGATCTTTGTTGCTGCTGTTTTTTTATTTCATCCTCAAGACATCTTATCTACTGTTGCCTCTAACTGGAAGGTCTTTTCTTGGGATTTTTCCTATTAAGTTCTTGGATCAGATATTACCACTTTAGAGGCCTTCCCTAAAAACATCACCAAGGTAATGAAAAGATTTAAAAAACAAAACAAAACACTAATTTCATCTGACAAAGAACTTGTATTGGAATATTATTTAAAAAAAAAAAACTTATAACTCAATAATAAGATAAATAGCCCAACAAGGTAATTTGAACATTCACTAAACAGAATAAGGTATACAAATGGTCAAAGAGCACATGAAAAAATGTTCATTATCTTTAGTCGCCAGGGAAACACAAATTAAAACCACAATGAGATTTTGTTACACGTCCAAAATTAAAAAGGCTGATGACACCAAATGTTGGGTGGGATGCAGAGCAGCTGGCACCCTCATGCGTTCCTGGCGGGCTGGAAAACCTTGTGATCACTTAGGAAAACAGTTTGGCAGTTCCTTATAAAATGAAACATACATTTACCATATGACTTGGCAGTTCCATTCCTAGATATTTATCCAAGAGAAACGAAAATACATATTTACACAAAGACCTAGACATGAATGCCCATAGCTGTTTTATTATTCATAGTTTAAAAACGAGAAGCAATCCACATGCCCATCCACAGATGAAACGATGCGCCTGTGATTGAATACTGTTGAGCGGTGGAGTGGAGCAAGCTATTGATAACACACATTGACCCAGAACTATTACCCTAAGCACAAGAAGCCAGACACAGAAGAGAACGTAACTTGATGTATCCATTTATATGAAATTCTAGGAAAGGCAAAATACTCACGACTGCCAGAAGTGGTTGCTTGGGGTCGGGGCTGCAGGTAGAGGAGTGATGAAAACGCCCTGTGTCTTGATTGTGGTGGTAGTATACAAGTATATCACTTGTCTAAACTCATCAAACTATGTGCATCACATTTTATGTAAATTATACTTCAGCGAAGCTGCTCTTTTAAAAATGCTTACTCTGTGAGTTTACTGTGGAAATTGGGTACCTTAATATGATCACTTTGTTTTTGCAGCTTGTCTCTGAGCTATAGATGAAGTAACTGAACACGAGGGAGATTAAGTGGTATGCCTAAGATAGCACTGTTAGTAAATGATAGAGTATTCATGTTTTTTATGTTCAGTCTAATGTTTTTATCATACCATTATTTTCTCTTTTGTAAAGGATTCTGACTAGTTACGGGTTTTAAGTTTTTCTTCATCCTTTGTAGCTGTTCAAGTCAGTATTTTTAAAAACATTTTTTTTTCGTTCCTCAGTGTTTCAGCCCTTCATGTGCTCTTTTCATTCTGCTTTGCTGGCAGTGATTTTAGACCTCATCGTAGTTTAGAACACATTAATTGAAAATAAATCATTAAAACGCAGTCTCTTGGGTGATCTTCCCTCATTCCACTTTGGATTCTAGATATGTATGTCTGGGTCTTTCAGTTCAGAGGAAGAACTCTCTCTTCCCAGGCCGATTTCTAGGAATTTCTTCTCCTTTGAAGTGTCAGCAGCTTCAGTGTCTCCTTTTCCACTCAGCTTCTTTAGCTGTCTGCTTTATTGCCTGTAACCATACTCCCATCTTCTCAGGGCTCTTGTGGTCCCATTTTGCATCTTTCTGGACTGCTTTCTCCTTTCCTCATTGCATCCCTGGTAGTTGCTGCTAAAGTACTCACATTCTAAATTTCCTTTATTTCTAAATTTATATTTTGAAAGTCATATTGCGACAGCTTCTGATTTGTTCAGCAAATACTAAGTAAGCACTGGGCATGGTGCATGGTCAGTGAATATTAGGTGGCGGGATTAATTATTCCGGTTTTAGCTTGAGGAATTACTCTGGGTTTAATATTTTTCCCATGTTGATACTTTTTTCCATTTTAATATGTTTTCTCAGGAAAATTTCTCATATTTTGTGAGAGTTTTTTCCTCTCTCTCAATGCCAGAGATCCAGTGTTTGTCAGATTTGTCCCATTCATCTGATAATTTCTCTGCATGTTTCAGCATCCTCCTCCAGACCGACAAGCAGTACCTGGAAGACCAGGCCCTTTCCCCCCCAAGCAGCAAGTACCTGACGAAGATGAAATATGGAAGCAGAGGAGAAGACAGCAGTCGGAACTTTCTGCGGCAGTGGAACGTGCTCGTAAACGGCGTGAAGAGGAAGAGCGGAGGATGGAAGAACAGAGGAAGGCAGCTTGTGCCGAGAAACTGAAACAGTTGGATGAAAAGCTTGGTATAGTGGACAAGCAGCCATCTCCAGAGGAAATCAGAGAGAAGGAGCGGGAAAAGGAACGGGAGCGGGAGAAAGAACTTGAAAAAGAACAAGAACGGGAACGAGAGAAGGAGAGGGAAAAAGAAAGGGAGAGGCTGCAGGAGAAGGAGAAAGAACTGGAGAGAGAGCAGGAGAAACAAAGAGAAGTGGAGAAAGAAAGAAAGCAAGAAAAAGAGAAGGAACTAGAACAGCAGCCAGAAAAGGAAAAAGAACTAGAACTGCAAAAGACGAAAGAACAGGAAAAGGAAGGTGAATCAGAGAAGAAAGAAAGGGAGAAAGTGGAGGAAAAAATTGAGCACAAGGAACCTGCTTTAGAGCCTCTGGTAGAAAAACCAGAAAGTGAAAGCAGCACTAATAAAGGTATAATAGTCTTGTTTGTTCATATGTACATTTCACAAAATGCCTCATGTTACTAAAGTGTTGATGTTTGTGTATTTTTAATATGTGTAACCTAAATTTAAAAGCTAAAAAACAATATGTTATCCAGGTAAACAAGATTGGATTTTTTCTTTATTTTTTTTTTCTTTTTGAGTGGAAGTTAACCTTTATTGGATAACTTAATATGCTTTTTTGCCCTAATTTTTTTTCTTATGGTAAAGTACATGTGCCATAAAATTTAGCATCTTCACCATTTTTAGGTGTACAGTGGTACTAAATGCATTCATAATATTGTGCGATCTCACCACCGTTCATCTCCAGAATGCTTCATCTCATAAAACGGAAAGCCTTTTCCTACGCCCGCGAAACAAGAGTGCCCTAGTCCCTTCTCTCCCCAGCCCCTGGCAACCATTCTTTCTGTCTCTGATATCGACTATTCTGAGTGCTTTATTTAAGTGGAATCATACAACATTTGTCTTTTTGTGACTGGCTTATTTCATTTAACACAATGTCTTCAAGGTTCATCCATATTGTAACATATTATAGAATTTCCCCTTTTTTAAGGCTCATAATTCATTGTGTGTGTGTGTGTGTGTGTGTGTGTGTGTGTGTGTGTGTGTGTGTGGCACTTTGCTTATCCAGTCATCTGTTGATGAACACTCAGATTGATTCCATGTTTTACCTATTCTGAATAATGCTGCTGTGAATGTGAGTGCACAAATATCTCTTTGAAACCCTGCTTTCATTTCTTCTGAGTGTATACCCAGAAGCGGAATTGCTGGATCGTAGGGTAATTCTATTTTTAATTTTTGAGGACCCACCATACTGTTTTTCACAGTGACTGTAGCATTTTACATTCTCACCAGTGTACAGTCTCTGCCCCTCCCTCTTTCCTGTGCTTGGGCTCCCTCAGTGTGTATGTTGGTCTGTTTGATCTTGTCCCACAGGTCCTTTAGGCTCTGTTTACTTTCTTTTCTGTTCCTTAGATTTAATAATTTCTATTGTTCTATCTTCAAGTTCATCTATTCTTTCTTCTGTTTGTTCAAATGTGCAGTTTAATGTGAAATGGGGGAGGCGGGAGTAGAGCTGGTCCTGCCGCTAAGAGCTCTAATTGGCTGGAATTAACTGCACTCTGTTGTCCAAGTCCTCCCCCTGTAAGTTACAAGCCTTCAATAGACTCCAGAGTTCCAAAATAATTATATCAGACATATTCTGACAGTGCAATTGTCTGGGTTGTGTGGAAGAAATTGCTGGTATTCCTACTCAATCGTCATCCCAGAAACTTCTTTGTCTTATATAAAAGTATATAAAGACAGCAATTGTTGGAAGAAATGAGTGATTTCATTTTAGGAGAGATGGGGTTATTCTTCAGTGTTTTTCAGTTATTAGATGAGCTTCAGTTCTGTTTTATTTGCTAAGTTGTATTGGCTTTATAGTCATTTATGCTGAACCTTCTGCTTTTTTTTTTTATTCCAAGACCTCTAACCAAATAAAATCTCATTTGTTGGTTTCTAAACTTTAAGTTGAATAGAGCTTAATGGGAATTTTTTATTGTCATAATTAAATGACTCTACCCAGGTTATAATTTCAGATTTTTCTACCAGTTGAAATATAAAAGCTACCATAATGTAATTAATTGATGTGCTTAGCTGTTATGCTTTTTTTAAAAAAACTTAACACCTTGCTCCAAACTTGTAGTAAAGTTCAGTCTTAATGAACAGTTTAAGTTAAAATAGAATTAAAATAGAAGTAATTTTATTTCAGTATATTTTATGATATAAAAATACTGAAACTTTTGAACTCAAAACCCAAGCTCTTTCTATAAGACCGTGTTGCTTGAAATTATTTTATAAAGCTATTTGAAATTTATTGTATGTTTTTATTTATACTCAGGGTTACTTCAGTGCTGAAAGGGAACAAACAGCCTTAGAGAGTCTTATTAACAGTTCATAAGAAAGGACTATGGGTTAGAAATAAGGAAATTCATAATTTAGTAGTTCTGTCAATGAATACATGTATTGATCCTGATAAGTTAGTGGTCAGTGGTGACTATATCTGCATAAATTATTGCTTTCTTTTTAATAATAAGTATTTAGTGGCACTTTTATTTTCATTGAGATTTTATATGTTCTCTGATGGCAGCTTAATTTTAGCTAGGTTTATCAGTGAGATATAACCATTTGGTTTTTTATTGGCTCTCCTGATATTTTCCCATTTACACATTTTTAATATTGACTATAATGCAGACAAGAAAATGTGTTTTGAGATTCTTTACAGCATGGTTTTACATTAGCAAAATAAACCTCCTTTTAAGATTCAGCCCCAGTTCTCTGAGAAAAGAATTTGTAAAAAGCTTGGCTTTGTAATTGTGACAAATGACATTCTCTAGAACAAATATGGCTCTGGTTTTCTTTGGAATGAAAACTTTTCTTATTGATATGTGTGTGGTTCTCCTTTCTGTGTAATCATACGTGACACCCTTTACGTAGAATAATGATTTATATATTTGAAAAAAGTTGGTGATCTTTTGTTGTCAGACTTAGATTCATTAGTTTTCTTTATAGATAATAGTCCTTCGATCGAAAAAATTAAACCACTATGTTCTGTTTTAAGTATTTAAAGTCCATTTGTGTTTCACATAAGTCCTTGTGAACCACAAGTAAATATTGGTAGTACATTAATATTTATTAAAACATGGAAGCTAGGAGTATTTGAAATGTTTTTTTTTATTGCTAAAAGTCAAATACATATTTTTGTATGGTGAAGCATTTGGACATATAATCTCTGTCTTAACGAGAATTCAGCTTTGAGGAAATCAAAGGTTTTGTTAGTCTAATGTTACCTCCTTGGTGACTGCCAACGTTAGGATACAAAGCAGTGATTTGGAGTAATGAGGATGCTTTCCTCCTCGTTACCTTTTTCTGTATATCAGTCTAATCATTTCACTTTAGCATGTATTTGGTAAGTGTCATAGATGAACACCATTTTCTCTTTCACCTTTTCTTTGGGCAGAGGGTGACCCCGTTTTCACTAGACAAGACAGCAGTCGCGGTGAAAAAGAGACCACACAAGTGGCACACGAAACGGAGCCAGAGTCAGGGTCTCAACCTCGGCCTGCTGTTTTATCTGGCTATTTTAAACAGTTCCAGAAGTCCTTGCCACCACGGTTCCAGCGGCAGCAGGTAACAAAAAAACATTCTATCGTGTGCAATTGGAAAGGTTTATTGTTCAATAGTTAGAGAAATAATTTGACAAAAAACATAAAATACACAAAACACACTAATTTCCCCTGAACATTTTTCCCTTTTAAATCAAGTTTGTTGATAGGGGTTTTACTGTGAACTTCTCTGTCAGTCCTTTTTTCCTCTGCCTCCCTGAAGACACTATCTTTCCTTCTGGGAAATGGTATTTGCAACATAATTAACGAATGATAAGCTGCTGTAAGTCAAGATATCATACTATACCCTTTGTTTCTTTCCTCTTGCCGCCTCTCACTGTTAAATGTCTTTTGAAGTCTTTCCCTTGAAGGATTCAAAACCTATTTTCTGATATGACCGCTTGATGTATACATATTAATGTATCACATGGAACTACAATCTCAAGCCGTGGGACCCTGCCTTTTCAGGAGCAGATGAAACAGCAGCAGTGGCAGCAGCAGCAGCAAGGTGTACTTCCTCCGGCGGTCCCGGCACAGCCATCCAGTGGTGCTGTCCCTCCTCCCACACACAGGCCTCTTTACCAGCCAATGCAGCCCCACCCTCAGCACTTGGCGTCCATGGGTTTTGATCCAAGGTGGCTCGTGATGCAGTCGTACATGGATCCTCGAATGATGTCAGAGAGCTGCCGTGGACATCCCTCCCATTCATCCTGGTGAGTGGGAGGTAGCCTTGTCTCAGGGCTTGCTCGCCGTTCTGCGGCATCAGAGCTTTTCATTTACCTCCATTGTTAGTCTTAATTTCTTTGTGAGTTGTAATCTAGTTAGAATGTAAAAGGACCCCTAGAATTTTTATCACGAAATTATGTAACTTTCTTTCAGCACAGAGTAAACGCCAGGCACTGTACCAAAAGTGCGATAAGACCAAAATGCTCGTTATTTTCTGTTTTGTGAATATTATTTAAAATTTTTAAGTTGGAAAGTTACTGTCTAATTAACAGTATCTATTTGCTACACTGCTTTCGTTCCTTTGTGTTTTAGCATTTGAATTTTGTCCATGTTATACATTGCAGCTTATCAATTTTTCCATCGTTTACCAGCCCTACACTTGTTTCCTCATAGGTTAGCTAAAAACAAATGAATTAGCAGTCTTTGATGGAATCTATGAGAATAAATCCAGATAATCCATTATTAAAATGGTATAGAGGAAAATTTACATATGGTAAAAGCATGATCAAGAATCTCATTGTAGTTTTAAATTTACACAGATTTTTAAAAGGCATAATTTACAGCATATTGATCATTAATAGATTAATAGAATTTTTGTAGGAAATATTTTCTCAAAATTTATAACTGTTGGCGTAATTCTCATTGTATTAACGTGCATAGTTACAATGCTTATTATTTGATTATTTTCTTTCCTATAAAATAGGATGCCATTGTGGTTTTGCTAGCTATGCTTTCCCAATTCTTAAATCTATTTAACAGCAGCAATGAAAATCTCATTCATGGAAAAACTCACATAATCACTGATGATTTGCTGAGTTGATTAGTTTTACTTTGCAAAAAGTATTTCTTTAGTTTAAATGTAGAGAATACCAAATAGTAATTGATAACCTAGATTCTATGTCTATGATTTTGTTAATTTGGGTTTGGGGTTTTTTTTTTTAATCTTTTTCTGCCTTTTGTATAGGAATGATTCCTCCTAAGCCACTGATGAGAAGAGATCAGATAGAAGGGTCACCAAACAGTTCTGAGTCGTTTGAGCATATAGCTCGATCTGCAAGAGACCATGCAGTGCCCCTCTCTGAGCCGCGTCTGATGTGGGGGTCAGATCCCTACCCTCACCCTGAGCCTCCGCAGGCCACTACTCCCCAGGCAGTGGAAGAGCCTGAGGGCATAAGGTAATTGTTATGTTTATGAATTGACCAAATACAGTGTAGTGGTGAAACAAACCCTAGATGTCATCTCTGGCGATCATTCTGATTTAGGACTGAGCCATAAATCTGACTCCCCCCCCCCCCCACTTAAAGTGTGTCATTTCATTTTTGGGCATACTTTATCTTTTCTGATATTTCTGTTGATTAGAGCTTTTCGTAACCTGGTTCTGTACATTGAATTAACTGCTAAAGTTTAGTGTTAGATATTAAGATTGGCAGGTTTCCACCATTGATTGGGTACTTAACATGTAATCTGGCTAAGGTGTTGCTAGAAATCTTCCACTAGTGAGAAAGGGTATAAACATTTAATTATTAATATCTTATGGAAGTTTTCTAAGGCCAAGATAAGGACATACACGAATTTACAAAGAGACTTCAAACTAGTAGACAGTTGGTGATCTCTAATAACTTGTAACCATAAAGTTAGAGGTCTGCCTCTGTATATTTTACGATGTCTTATAATTCTGATTCATTGGGAAAGATAGACCTCTGTACTCTTTCATGTTGTACAACTGAAACTTAGTAGCAACTCCTCATTCCCCCTCCCTGTCACCGTTCCACACTGCTTGGATGGGTTGGATCACATTCTATACCTTGTATCTAGAGTCGTGCAGTATTTTCCTTCTGTGACTGATTTATTTCACTTAGTGTAACATCCTCATCCATGTTGTAGCATGTAACAGGATATTTTTTTAATGGTAAATAACATTCCATTGCATGTGTATATACAGCACATTCTCTTAACTCAGTCATCAGTCAGTGGATGTTTAAGTTGTTTCCACCTCTTGGCTATTTGAGTAATGATGCACTAAACTTTTTATGGAGACATAAAGATGCTCTTTATAATTAGGATCCATTGTTTTGTTTTAAAGTTAGAGGGATTATTTTGCTGCACACTTACGTGTAAGAAAGATTTTGCCCTAATGATATGCCTCTGAATTCTCATCCCAGGCCCGAAGCCCCACTGGCTCAGGAACAGGTTACCGCTACTTATCCTGTAGAACACAGTCGGCCAGAGCCTCGTCCCAAAGCAGACTTTGCTAGAGAGCCAAGTGAGACGGAAGTACAGAAGTTTTTAAGCAGGTCTGTGGAAGACATTAGACCTCACCCCACAGACACAAGCAGTCAGCCTGCTTGTTTTGACGTCCTTGATCAAAAGACTGCACCTGCCCCTCAGGAAGAGCGGCCTACAACTGGGAAAGCCAGCCTGCCCGGAAAAGGAGTGTTTCCCATGGGTCTAACCAGGCCCAGAAATCAGAGGAGCAGAGAAGTGAGCCGTCTGCTAGCATTCCTAAGGTAACCAGCAGGTGTATAGAACCGAAAGAACTCGCAGACAGGTCAGAGGACAAACCAAAAAAGGATGGCTTCATACGGTCTTCGGAAGGACCAAAACCTGAAAAGCTGTATAAATCCAAGTCTGAAACTCGCTGGGGCCCAAGGCCAAGTTCCAACAGAAGAGAAGAAGGTGGCGATCGGCCTGTGAGAAGATCAGGTCCCATTAAAAAACCTATACTTAGGGATATGAAAGAGGAGCGAGAGCAAAGGAAGGAGAAAGAAGGAGAAAAGGGAGAAAAAGCCACTGAGAAAGTTGTAAAAGCGGAAAAAACGGAAAAGAAAGATCCTGTCCCTGCGCCCCCTGCAGCCGCAGCACCGGCTCCGGCTCCGGCCCAGCCGGCCCCAGCGGCACCTCAGCCGGAACCGGAGGAACCTCCCTCGACAGCCGCCGCGGCGCAGAAGCCCCCTCCGGACCCGGAGAAGCCAGCGGAGCCCACGGGCGGTGCCGCGGCCGAGCCCGCCGCCCGGACTGTGACCCAGCAGACTGCCCCGGCGCCAGCGGCCAAAGAGGAGGCACCACCTGAGAAGGCGGCCAGCAAGGACGCGGGTCCCGAGCGGCCCCGCCCGGACCCCCGGCCCGCCGTGCGGAAGGACGCGGCCCCGCCGGCCCGGCCCTACTGGAAGGACGCCCGGGAGCGGGACTGGTTTCCGGAGCAGGGCTACCGGGGCCGCGGCCGCGGCGAGTACTACTCCAGAGGCCGCAGCTACCGGGGCTCCTACGGGGGGCGCGGCCGCGGGCACGCGCGGGACCACCCGCAGTACCGCGAGCGCGACGGCAAGCCGCGGGCCGAGCGCGCGCCCGCCGGGCCGCCCCGGCCGCGCGAGGAGAGCGAGACGCGCAGCGAGAGCTCCGACTTCGAGGTGGTCCCCAAGAGGAGACGCCAGCGCGGCTCGGAGACCGACACGGACAGCGAGGTGCACGAGAGTGCGAGCGACAAGGACAGCCTGAGCAAGGGGAAGCTCCCCAAGCGGGAGGAGCGGCCGGAGTCGCGCAGGCCGGCGAAGCCCCCGCCGGCCGCGCGGCCCGAGCAGCCCGTGCGCGCGGACAGGCCATTCGCCCGGGACGACGACCGCGGCCGGGCGGCCTTCCCGCCGCGCGGCGAGCCGACGCGGCGCGGGCGCGGGGGCACGTTCCGGCGCGGGGGCCGCGACCCCGCGGGCGCCCGAGCCGCGCCGCCGCGCTGCGCCGGCCGCCTACCGCGACGCGCCCTGGGCCGCCCGGCCGCCCGACGTGCCGAAGCCCGACGACGCGGAGCCCGCGCGGCGGCACGAGCCGTTCGCGCCGCCGGCGGCCGACAAACGGCCCCCGAAGTTCGAGCGCAAGTTCGACCCAGCCCGGGAGCGGCCCCGCCGGCAGCGGCCCACGCGGCCCCCGCGGCAGGACAAGCCGCCGCGCTTCCGCCGCCTGCGCGAGAGGGAGGCCGCCTGCCGGGGCGGCGACGCGCCCGCGCCCACGGGGGGCACCACGCCGCAGGAGCCCGCGCCGGGCCCCGGGGACGCGCCCGGGGACAAGACGCCGGACCTGTCCAACCAGAACTCGTCCGACCAGGCCAACGAGGAGTGGGAAACCGCGTCCGAGAGCAGCGACTTCAACGAGCGGCGGGAGAGGGACGAAAAAAAAAATGCCGACCTGAGTGCGCAGGCCGCCGCGAAGGCCGGTGACACCGGGTCCCCCCGAAGCGGGAAGTGGCCAAGCGCAGTTTCTCCAGTCAGAGGCCCGGCGTGGACCGCCAGAACCGGCGCGGCAACGGCGGCCCCCCCAAGCCAGGCAGGAACTTCTCGGGGCCCAGGAGCGACAGGAGAAGCGGCCCACCCCCCAAGAGCGGGAAGCGCGGGTGAGTACTCGGCGAGCAAGGCTTGCTTTGCTTCTCCCAGGAAGCCCCGAGTGGGCTGCCGCTCCCCAGAGGCGGTCCCCAAGTGCAAGGGCGCTTGAAGGAGAGGTTCATGTGTCTCAGGGGCCTTTGCCTGGTCTCCTGAAAGAGGCCTCAGGTTTGGGGACAACCGGCACCCGCCAGGGGCTGCAGCCAGCACGCCGGCCTCCACCCTGAGTTAACTCATCGATGACCAGGGCCCACCTTTCTTTTCTTTGTTTCTTAACAAAACTGGTGCTCACGGGTGTCCTCTGGGACTAATTAATACCAGTAACCATAAGCTCTGTCATGCCACTGGTTTCTAGAGAGTAAATGTTGAACCTTAGGATAAATTATATTCCCCCTCTCGCTGCAAACCTACAGTAAATGATGCACCTCGAGAGAAACCCAGAAAGCGGAGTCATGCCCAGCCACCAAGGCCACCAGTGAACAGACTGTCTCACTGGACTTTTAAAGAAGAATTTCTCTAAACTGTGCTAAACAATCTATTCTTTTTGAATATTAGAATGTTGTTTAAAGTACATTATTATTGATTTATTTAGTATTAGGAAAAATTATGAAATAGCATTCTGTCTAGTTTTATATTTAGACTCAATTACCTGCTAGTTGTAATGATCTCTTTGCTTCCTCATCAGTAAAATGAGGAGAAAGTAATACTTTTAAAATTGACATGATATTTGTGAAGCATTTAACATAATATCTGGTGTTATTTATATAGTAAACCACTGTTATGGTGCACCCTTTTTTTTTTTTTAACTGAATTCCCAGTTTACAGCCTGAGCTGGTAAGAAATGTATTCCGACAATATTATATTAACCTGTAGTGAATAGTTGCACATACTTAGCATTTCAGGTTGTGACACCTGTCATCGAAAACATTTTTGCTTTCCAATAATTTAGAAGAAGTTCCAGGGAAATAATGTGACCGAATGTGTTTCCTGAGAACCTGCTTAACACAGAACTTGAACCTCCCTTTGAAGTCCTCCAGGAAAAGATAGCTTGTATATAGTTACAGTAACAATATAGTAATTGACTGTAACTGAACTGTTACAATTTCACATAATACTTAAGGGAAATCTTGATCTGGTTTTTGTGCCATGTAGATGCTAACAGTTTTGAACCTGAAGAAATAGCATTTACTCCTCCTTGTAGTTAAAATGAATGTTTTGTACAGGAGTCCTATTTAGGAAGCTATGAATTCCTTTAGATATTTGAGGTCATGCTTTGTGTCAGGCACTTGATAAGCTTTTGTCTTGAGTGATCCTATAGGCTAAGATGAAAATGAATTAGTAAACCCATTTTTCATGGTTTATTTTCCTAAAATTTTTGTAAAATTAACCCAACAATAGAATGTCAGGAAACAGAAACTGTAGAAATGCTTGTTTCATATAAAAGTAGATTTTTTATGTTTATAGTAATGTGTAAATCTGAACATTAAAGAATACAAGTAATGTAAAGGTAGAATGCATATCAGTTTTTTCTCATATGCTGCCCTCTTGTGGAGAAGAGCCAGTAGTGAAAACTGGACTAGCTCGTTTATTTATATCATGATAGACAAATAGACACAAGAACCTTCAGCAAATAATTAGAATTATAGAATTTAATTGCTGGAAATAAGTACTCTAGGGAGCTAGTCTCTCTCCTTTCTTGGGAAGCTCAATTTTAGTGAAGTTGTACTCAAAAGTCACCAAGCGTGTTGGTTTAGAGTTAGGGTCTTCTGTCCCACACTGTTACTTCTCAGACTGAACTTTGAAAACCACCAAAGTAGTATCTCAAAGTATTATTTCGTAGGCCATTTGATGACCAGTCTGCAGGCACAACAGGCGTAGATCCTCCCAGTGGCAGCTCTGCGCACCACCAGGAGGGAGCACCTAATGGAACAGGACAGAAGAACTCTAAAGATTCTGCAGGGAAAAAAAGAGAAGACCCCAAGCCAGGCCCTAAGAAACCCAAAGAGAAAGTGGATGCGCTGTCACAGTTTGATCTCAACAATTATGCAAGTACGTCTTAAATTACTTTTATTTACTTATCCATCTGTCTGTTCGCTTGTTACATTGAGGTAGATGCTATGCACAGAGAAGCCATCAGAGAAGGAAAGAGGTGAACCTACAAGACAGAGATAGATACAGGCTGATGATGAATCACTAACCGATACAACCTAGAGAGTACAGGATGGGAGGCAGCTAAAGACAACACGAGTAATAAGAAACTATTTAGTGAGGAAGTTAAGGATGTTTTTGAATAGACACATCATGTAAAGATGGGCTATTTGCCATTTATTCGGTTGAGATTTAAACTGGAAATATGGAATAAAATTTAGAGATTTACTAAGTTAAGACCAGGTAGTAGTAATGGGAAACTCAGGTTAAGTACCATTACTCTGGTATAAGAGATGTAGATGAGAATTTCCTTTCATCCAGTTAATGGTTATTTATACATAGGAAACTTGATTTGGGCCCAGGACCTTGGCATTATTTATAGACCAGTGGTTCATCTGGGGCTGGATGCTCCTGACATCTCAGTGGATATAGGCCAGGAGTGCTGCGATGCATTTTGCAGCGCACAGGACCATTAACAGTGCTGAAGTTAGAAAGCCCTGATTTAGGATGGTGAGAGTAAGCCCCTAGGAAGCTTGAGTGCTAACCTTTTGGCAGTCCACGAAAGGAGATGATCATCCCAAATACAACATTTGGAAAATGACAAGCGAAGATGACAAAAGCCACAAAAGATGGTAGATTTGTCTTCCCATGCATTTGTTTATTGGTTTCCCTTTTTCCAAAGAACTTTTGGAGTATAAATTTCTCAAAGTATTATATTACTGGATAAGACATAATATAAAGGTAAGAACTCTGTTTTCTGAATCAGTGATGAAAATTGAGCTATGTGTTTTAATCAGAGTTGAATCTCAGTATTCTCTAGGTGGTTTTCTTAATAACATTTGTTAAGTAATATCTCTTCAGCCCAAAATGTTACAAAGCATTGGGCAAGAACAGGGTGATGAAAACAAAATATCATTCAAATTTCCGTAAATATTGCATGTAGCTGGGTGAACTAACTCTTCAAAAGATTTGTAAAGAAGCTCTTCGGCAGGAAAATTAAAATAACGTGTAATGGCGTGGCTATGAATATAAGCTTTACACACACACTTTTTAATCTAAGTGAAAAACTCAGAATAATTTACAATTATGAAGGAGGTGTCTTCATGAGCCTGAAATGAAGTGTACATGGCATCCTTTGAAATGTTAGATGGCCTTTCCCTGAAATGAGCATATGCTCCATTTTAGAGTTCTAAAGGGTTTAAAACACAAGTAAAAGTGTCATAGATGATTCAAAACCCATCAGGTTTTTTACTAGAAAAACGGAATAATTGTAATGGGTTTTTAAAGAGTGAAAGCTAGCCTTAGTATTTTTGTCTTCCTTTCAGTTTACAGAAATGCAAATTTTTAGCTATTTAAAAAGAACTGTTGGCAGGTAGATTGTTTATGGCCACTCCCTGATCGTGTTCACTTGCTGTCCCTCACAAGCTATCACCGTCTTGAACTGTGGGTCTGTCGTTCCCAAATACTGATTTTTATTATGTGTTCCCCAATTAAATCATACATTGTTTGCAAAGTTAAAATAATTGATTTGTCTCACCCATTTCTTACATTTATTGTACAGACATTATACCTACAACCCAAATCACATCATCTGAAGTGCTTTATTTTTTTTTAATATTATGTAACGGGTCTGGATTTCTTACACTCACTGGGATATATGGTAACTTTAACAAGATAGCCAGAACTGTTAGATGTACAACAACATATGGAGTTACTCACTTGCTGGGTTATTATGCTGTATCCACCTCCATGTCACTTTACGTTCATGTGAACTTTCACATAAATTTCATTTGCTTTTAATAACTACACATTGTAGACAAAGGTCTACATAGAATAGAGGCATTAAGAGTCATAAGACCAACTTGGCTAGTTACCACCTCACCCAGCAAATTGGTGCTTACTTTATCCTTTGAAAAAGGAAAGCTGTAGTATTACCCACTTCTTAGAAAGGCTAGGTGCAGATGAGATAAAGTTCTGTGTCAGTCTTTACAGCCCAGTACAGACCTGAGGCTGGGAGGTAGAGGTTAGTGATTTGACTAGGAAAATAGGGAAATTATTTTTTAAAAAATATATTACCACTGTGTTACTTAAGAAAAAAGACATGTCATTCAAAGCAGATAGTTTTAGGACTTTTCTTTTTAACCTAGTCTATGACATCTTTTCAAATCTTAATAATAAATGATCTTATGTTATGAGAAGTGGGTTATCCTGTGATTTGTAATAACTAGATCTTTGTCTTGCCTTTTTTTTTTTTTTTTTTTTACCATTACTGGGCTAAACATTTCTATTTATCTTTTCTGTAGAAAAAATATATATATTTTAAATCTTTTTCCATGCCCACAGGTGTTGTTATAATTGACGACCATCCTGAAGTGACAGTAGTTGAAGACCCACAGTCAAACTTGAATGATGACGGTTTTACTGAAGTAGTATCCAAAAAACAACAGAAGCGTTTACAGGATGAGGAACGCCGGAAGAAGGAAGAACAGATCATACAGGTTTAGTGTTTTAGCTTGTTGCCCAAAATATATGAGCAGATGGTCAAAGTCTCTGTCTAGCTTAAAGTCAAGGCCATATTTATTATTCAGGTGTTGAGAATGATTTCATTTTCAGAACTTTAAACTGTTTTTAACCAGAATGGAGATGTTTTCAGTGGAGTATAATCACTATTTGCATTAGAGTAGATCATCTTTAATTCAACAGTGTATTTTATGTTCCCATACTAGTCATCTTATTTGTCCCATCTCACTTCATGTCAGAGTTAGAGTTCATTTTTAAATTATCTTAGAAATCTAACAAACACAACAGTCGTGATCTGGCTAATAAATTGCTTATTCTCATAAATATACAGTATGAATCAAGATATCTATTCCAGTTAAGTCAACTCAGACACCCATTTTGCTAAATGCTGACACAGGATAGAAATAAGTAGAACATATGGATCATAGTGATGAAGAGCATCTCGGTTTCTCATAATTTAAAATCTCATTAGCAGCCTTGACACTTTTGCTCTGTGAGTGATCTCTTTTGAAAAGTAAAAGCTAAATGAGTAGGTCATTTCGTTAGAAATTGCATTTTTGAACTGTTGCTTTTAGCTGTGCTGTTGACAAAAATGGTATCTACTAATTTGTTAAGGTCTGGAACAAAAAGAATGCGAATGAGAAAGGAAGAAGTCAGACTGCTAAGCTTCCTCCAAGATTTGCCAAGAAGCAGGCTACAGGGACCCAGCAAGCACAGTCTCCGTCTGCAGCTCTGGCCGCAGCTCCAGGCCCAGCCTCAGCCGCAGTCCTGACCTCACCCTCCACGCCACTCCCAGTGCCAGCCTCAGCGCCAGCGCCAGCCTCCACCTCAGCCCCCGCCCCCTCCTCTTCAGTCCCAGCTCCAACCCCATCCTCGCCTCAGCTTCGACCCCAGCCTCTGTCCCCATCCTAACCTCAGCCTCAATTCCCATCCTCACTTCAGCCCTGGCACCAGCTTCAGCTCCAGCTCCAGCCAGCTCATCCCCACCCGCTCCAGCCAACTCAGCCCCAACTGCCCCAGCCAGTGCAGCCCCAGTCCCAACTCCAGCCTCACTCCCAGCCCCAGCCCCACTCCCAGCCCCGTCTCCAGCCCTAGTCAGTGTCCCAGGTCCCACTGCCTCAGCCCAAACTCAGGGACAGACTCACAAACCAGTCCAGAGTCCACTGCAGACTTCAGCACAGCCTCCAAAACAGCCACCACCTTCCATTAGACTACCTTCCGCCCAGACACCTAATGGCACAGATTACGTAGCCACAGGAAAGGCCATCCAGACTTCACAGTCACATGGCACTCTAGCAACTGAACTATGGGATAACAAGGTGGCCTCACCAACTGTGCTGAATGACATCTCTAAGAAATGTAAGTGCGTGACAGAAATGAGGGCTGGGAATGGCCTCGGAATATTGGGGTTTGTCTTCAGTTGTTTTTATATATTCAGCACTTTTTTCCCTAGCCATCTCCTTTTTCTTAGTAGGAAACAGTAATCGTAATTTTTTCCTAACTTTCCTAAATTCTTTAGTTCTGGAACAGCCACATTTATGGACATTATCTTATGTTAATAAAGAAAAGCAACACACAGTGTTTTGGGGAAACTTAATATTTATTTTGGCACGTAAGAGTCTCTTCAAGTGGGATGTGAAGTCATTGTTTTATTGTCTAGCTACCATTAAAAGATAAGGTTAAATAGATAACTTATTATTAGCCTCTTAATTTTAATGGTCACACTTCCTGTGGCTTCCTCTCTTCAGTAGGTCCCATTAGCCCACCACAGCCACCTTCAGTCAGTGCCTGGAACAAGCCTCTAACGTCGTTTGGATCAGCTGCTTCATCAGAGGTAGGAATCAGCTTAGCGGCCTAGGTGGGTCGCTGTGGCAGAGTTTCCTTCAAACAGTTTCTCAGGCTTGAGTCACCCCACCCTGGAGACCCGACCCTGGGTTTCTGATGCCTTAGTCCTAGTGGAGGCCTGAGTACCTTTCTCACAAGTTCCAGAGAGGTGTCAGGTCTTTTTTAGGCCGCTTCTAGTTTTTAGACATATTAAGGTTAACATTTTTTTTAATTCAGTCCCAGGGAAAGTTCTTGTGATGCAGAGAATAATATAAGGGTACTTAGTATTTTCTGGACTTTTTACCACTTTTTAGCTTGTATAATTACTTAGAAGCAGAGTTTGTAGGTTGTTCTAACAATTTCTCAAATGTGCCTTATCGGTAAATGACTTTTTACCATTTTTTTCATTTTTTTATTGAACAAATATTTGTTGAGCACTTGCAACATACCAGGCATTGTTGTAATTATGGGCTTATAAATGGGGGAAGTGGAGGCCTTAGAGCAAATGAAAGAGGAAATGGGAGGCAAAATGAGAATAGAGAGCTTAGGGGAGTTCTGCTCTAAATGGGGAGCAGAGAAATGATACAGCAGATAAAGATATAGTTGAGCTTTTGTTACAGAAGCCTTCCTGCTGCCCCTGCCCCACGCCGCCTTCTGACTTAGGTCTGGGGTAGGCCTCATCATGTTCCACAGAGTTCTACAGAGAAGCACCTTGCACAGGTAGAATTAGCAGTCACTGGATTCAGCATTTAAGATCCTGAGTTTAATTTTTCTTCTTGCTGGTATTGACATCATGATTAGTCATAGAGCAACTCATAGAAAGTAGTTCAGGATTTTTCACACTGATATCAAGGGTGAAATGGACTGTTTCTTTTTCTTTGTTTTGGATGTTGCACTGGATTTAATAATTTTATTAAAATGTTCGGCCCAGTTATTTTAAATAGACATTAAAGTACAAGAATAACAATTTCTTGGCACTCTCAACTGCAAGATATTTTTGCATCCTCTAAGTTTGCAATACTAGAAGGTATTTTACTTTTGATTCATTTCACAGGATGAAAAAATTTCTTAATATAATTTCTTGAATGACAGTGAAATAGAGTTCTTAATGATTTGTATTTTTTTAATACTATGAATGTTAGTTAACTGATTCACAAAGGTCAATATTATAGTATAATTTAAGCTTTATTATCCTTCCTTATATTTTCTAAACATTTTTATTTCAAAGGGTATACTTTTTTCCTAAAACTAATATTCTCTAATAGTCCTGTTAACTCACAGTCTATTTTTCCAAATTCTTAATTGTTTTACACATAAAATCAGTAGCTTTTAGTTATTAATTATTGCACTATTTTGCTCTTCCACTGACTACATTTATACTGAAATGACTAGAATTTAAGTGTCGACTAAAGCACATGGAGAATTTTTTTCTTTGTTACATCGATAATGTTTGCTTATATTTAAACGTGAATATTCAGATATTAAATCTGAATGACATGCCTTGTTAATACTGTGGACATTGTTACACTGATAAACATAACAATAACATTATAGTACTTGATTTGACATACTAAGTTTAGGATGCCGAAACTGATATGAAGTGTGATTAGATTATAAGATCAAGGCCTGAAGTTGAACTTTGTCCCTAGTTTTGTTTTGTTATTTGTTCTTCCATGAAAAGATTAAATAATTGTTACAGACATCTTCTGCCTTACAAAGCCCTCTGTCATCTCGCCTTCTGTTCGTTCATCATCTTCTTAACCTGCTGTTGCTAATATCCCCTGTGTCCCAGCCACCCTCGCCATTTTTATTCCTGACCTTTCTACTAGGTGTTCGCTCCGCCAGAAACACTTTCCACTGATTTTGTCTTTTAGATTCGTTTCAGTGTGACTTCTTAGGGCCTCCTCTGTCTATCAATCTGAAATGGCTGAACTGTTTTAATTTTTGCGTATCCCTTATCTGACTTTTTAGTTGTTTATTTTCTCCATCCACTATAATGCAGGTTCAGCACATTAGATTGATTGCTTGTGTCTGTCTGCATCAGTGCCAGGCAGACAAAAGGTGCCACTTACGTGTACTGTTTAATTGGTGAATGGCTTTCTCAGGGTGTGCACTCCATTTCCAGTCCCAAAGCACTGCTGTGTATGTCATTTCATTTTCAGAGCACGCTCAGCAGTAGTGACACTGGTGTTGCCATCTTTTCCCCATTCATTCATTTTATTTGTTTGTTTCCCCATTCACTTATTTGTTATCAGTTTATTTGTTGCTGGTGGTATCTTTGTGTTTGGTTGCTTTTACCTTGATTTAAATGATGAAATAACTTGAGGCAGTGATTTGCCTGTGATCACAGTCATGAAACATAAAGCCAGGACTTTAAAAACTTAAGTCTTGTCCTAGTTTTCATTTTATCAGTTGTTTTCTAGCATACGCAAGTCAGTAGTGGTCCACGGGAAGTTTCCTTCAAGCATAATCAGTGACAGTTAACCTCAGTTAATGTGTAGATTGCTTCAGACCTCCCATTACACTTCTGAAACCCGTGCTGCTGCCGAAGCCACCCGGTCCTGTTTGAATTCTGCTTTGACAGCAAGTTTTTAAATATTCTCTTACCAGGGAGCAAAGAATGGTCAAGAAAGTGGAGTTGAAATTGGAATTGACACAATTCAGTTTGGTGCTCCAGCTTCAAACGGGAATGAAAACGAGATTGTTCCTGTGCTTTCAGAAAAAACTACTGACAAAATACCCGAACCTAAAGAACAACGGCAGAAGCAGCCACGGGCAGGCCCTATCAAAGCCCAGAAGGTAAATAAAATTCCTGTTCCAGATGTAATTGCACAAAAGCCACTAACACTTGTGGAGAACAAGTAACAGTTTTAAGTTGAATTTTGTTTTCAGTGGACGCCTTTGATCATGATGCCTTTTTGTTATAAACATTGAATTTAGCTTCCGGATTTGAGTCCAGTAGAAAACAAAGAACACAAACCTGGTCCTATTGGAAAGGAACGTTCATTAAAAAATAGAAAAGTAAAAGATGCCCAACAAGTGGAGCCAGAAGTTCAAGAGAAACCAAGCCCCACTGTCGTCAGAAGTGCAGATCCTGTGACAACAAAGGAAACCAAAGCAGCTTCCGAAATGTCTGCTGAGATAGGAACAATGATCTCGGTGTCATCTGCAGAGTATGGTGCTAACGTGAAGGTGAGCGTCATGCAGCGATTCCTCGTTCAGGTGGTACAGACTGTGTCTAAAACAGCAGTGATCGCTCTGCCTGAGGCACGTAATTCTGTACACTGTATGGGTTCTTATTTCTACAGAGATTATATTTCACGTGCATATGATCTAATGCAATTCCTTACAGTAAATTTTTTTCTGTCGAAATTATTCAATTCTGGACCATTCAGTAGTTTAAAATGAAAAATGTCTACGCACAAGATTGAAATGCTTTTCATTGGGTTCATAGACTTTGAAAGAATTGCTCTATAATACTTTTTCCGTTGATGGAGTTACAGTGGAGCCCTATCTTGCCCACTAGTGAGATTTCAAAGTCAGGAGATAAGGCAAACTCTAGGAACCCCAGCAGAGCCAGTTTTCTTCCGAGGTTGGAACAGATCACTGTGCTGTTGGCCGAGCACCAGAGAAGTCATTGACTTGCGCTTAGGGACCAAATTGAATGAAAGTTGTTGCATATGTTTAAAAAATGTTCACTAAGGCAGGTACACCGAGTGACTTATAGGGACTAACACTTGTTGGAATAGGAAATCTCTATCTGCCATCTCACATTCACTCTGGGACATACCCTCATTGAGAAGAAAGATAGATGGAATATTTCATGTTATTTGAATACTTTTCTCTCTTTAATTGCCGTGAAACTCAGTGCATGTAAGTAAAAAGCTCATGTGATTCTGCTCTATCATAGTTAGAGAAGAGTTTCATGATTATAAACAAGGAGTTTATCCTAAAACCTAATAAATTGTGACAACTAAGATCTTGACATTCATTTATCTACATAGTTTTATTTTAAAGAGAATAAAAAATCAATAGTTGAAAGTAAGCTATAGATTATGATAGATTCAGTATGAGAACCACACAGAGTTCTTTTAGTGATCCACAGAAGTAAACATTTAGTCCATTGACCACCTCCTAGTTCAGTGCAGTGCACTTTTTAAAATGTGCAGCACCCATCGGTAGTTGAAATGCTGTTTCAGTGATGAGTTCATGTTTGCTTTATCCCACTGTTGATCTTTAAGTTCAGATTTGAGTGAGTTGAGTCTTAAGGTCTGCTCTCCTCTCCTGCTTTTCTTCCAAAACAACTTTCCAGCAGTTAGGCTGTCATTATAAATGACTCATTAATTCAGTTTAAAACGTATTTTTTCTGTTACTACTTCACAGGAGTCTGTAACAGACTATACTACACCTTCCTCTTCTCTACCTAACACTGTGGCTACTAATAATGCAAAGATGGAGGATTCTTTGGTTAATAATGTAAGTAATCATCCTGAGAATGTGGCAAGTTGGGATAGCAACATGGCTCTTGTTATCTCATACATACCGTATGACCAGTATGTAACTCTTCTCAGGGAAAGAGTTGATAGCAAATTTGTGTTTAGAAGCACTGTAATAAAATTATAACTAGCAAAAATAGTCAAAGCTGAGTTTTTGTTTTTCCTCTGGAAGTCATCGGCTCTCCACTTCAGATCCAGATTGTGGTATGTAGGCTTGTTTTCATAAGTACTAATCTTGTTAACCTGGTTTTGGTAAGAATTTTTGTTTTTAGCTATCACGTTCTACAGATTCAACATTTTATTTTGTTGGTAATTGTGTTCGTAAGTGAAACCTTTTTATAATACAGTGAAAGCTCACTCAGAGCATTCCCAAAGATTCCAGTATTCCTGTTTGAATTAAAAACCAAAACTTATGCTGGGCCTTAGCCACTGCATTCCTGTTGTGAAGACTGAGCTGCAGTGTGTTTAAGTACCTCAGAGACTCTCCGACGCTCTGTGAAAAGGTGACAGTGTGTCATGTACATTTGGCTGAAGTTTCTAGGGCAACCATGTTATAATTCAAGATTGTGTTAAAGGTCAGTACAGTCTGTCTTTCTGCCTTAGTTCACTGACTGAAAAATTAAAAGCCAAAAAAGTCAGGTAGCTGCTGTGGTAGAGGAGTGTTTTAGAAGTGACAAATACAGCCCTTGTGATGGAGGGCAGGTGTGGTAGAAATTCGGTCAACTGCTCTCTTTTTTAAATGTAGCCCTCCGTAATAAGCCAAGGCTTATTCTTTTGGTGGAAAAAATTTATAGACATATTAAAGGCCTTTCACAAAGGGCTTTAAGCTTTATCATTTTGAGAATAAAAATCTCGATTGTGTCTTCTTACCATGTTTTTCCTGTGCTTCCTGATCTTTCCTCTAGCATCAAGTGTGTAGACTTTCAGAAAGGTGAGGTACTCAGGGATCATTTACTCCAGCGTTGTAGTCCTGCTGAAGGACTCTTAATATGTAGCTGAGGAAAAGGGGGAGGGGAGTGAGACCTACATTTTCTCTTTTTGATGGGAGAGCACTTTAGGAGCCAATTAGTGTAATTTGTCCAACTTTCAGATGTAAAACTTCATGTGCCAAAACCCAGAGAAAAGTTTGAATTTATTTAACTTCCTATAGAATTAACAGAAAACTTGGGAAGGGCAGAAAGACTTCCTGGCAAATTAAGTGCTAATGTCACTAGGCAGATTGTCAAATATTGAATCAGTAACATCTCAATACAGCTTAATTGTCCTTTAATTGTGGTGTCTTGTTTAAAAAAAAAGGTGTAGACTGTTTCTTAGATGTTACTTTTTAAAGAAAGTACAGAGCACTTTCTGCCTAACTGCCCTCTAAAAATAATTTATGCAGTATAAGGAAGGAAAGATCATTATTGTCAGAACCCTTTAAAGGTCATTGAGAGTATCCATATGAACATTTTAATGTTTTCTGTGTGGTCTACGAGGCTGACATACATAGTGCACAAAGAATTGAAGAGAAAAGAAGGCCCAGTCTGGTGTGTAAGGGAGGGGTCCACATTTGATTTTTAGCGGTGTATCTAGAGTGTGTTTGAAAACAGGAAGATCGGCTTGGGTCAGGGAACGTTATACATGGTCATCGACTTAGAATGATTTCACAGCGTTGCTCGTTTGTGCCCCATGTGGTGGTGCTTCTGAACTCAGTGTGTTAAAAAAACAATGTCCTATGTGGGAATAATTTTAGGATCTTTTGAAATGTTTTTGCTTCCTTCATTAGTCTGTTTGGGTTCCATTTTATTCATAGAACTTTTTTGTCTTTTTAAAAATTATGCTTTAAAAAGGCTTCTCCCTCTTGTTGAAGCTTAGTATACTTTTTTAGGATCTGTCTTTGTAGTTACTGGTTAGTGTTATCCAGTGTGACACTTGTTTTGAATCTTGCATGTCTTGAAGATTTATGCAAATGGTTTTTTATTACTATTATAGCACTGCTATTTTAAAGATTTACAAAATAATCTTAAGTAGTCCGGGCACTGTAATCTCCGTCAGTTAGTCCAGAGCATCAAAGTATCTGGCACCTCCTAGCAGCCCAATCATTTTCCCTAGGCAACCGAACGAGCCATCAAAATATACCATTTAGTAAGTGGTACATAATCAAATCTCAAGATCCAGAGTCATAGAGAGAAAAATGAGATAAGGGTAGCGAGTTTCTAATACCTTCAAGTTTCTAACAAGATTTGCCATGATTGTGTTATTACTGTAGTAGACTAATTCATTTAGTATAACGGAAGTGGAGGCTGATACGCTATGCTTTCCACCCAGTATTACTTTTGTTCTTGAATCTAGTTATTAGAAAGGTGACTATTACAAGAAAGAGATGAATTTCTTATATTTACACTGTCATGCTAAATGCTTCTGGTAGAACCTGTGGATCCCGTAAATGGTACAAATTGTATTCCTTAGAGCTTTGTTATGCAGTGTGGTCCAGGGACCAGCAGCATCAGCATCATCTGGAAGTTTGTTTGAAATGCAGAATTTCAGGCCTTACTGCAGACCACTTACATCAGAACCTGCATTTTAACCACATCCCAGGTGATTTGTGTACATATTAAAACGTGAGAAGCGCTGCCTTCAAGTCTATACCTTGTATTTGGGACAGACTCAGTTCAAGCATAAAAAGACAGTATTTCTCTTTGGAAGTTTTATCTAAACTGTCCAGAATTACCAGTTGCTATAAACACAGTGTAACTCTAAGTAATGAAACATTCCCGTTGGCTCTGATGAAAACCAACGCCCTTAGAGTACAGTGGCATTATCTGTAATGGGGCTTTTGTGGCAGACTTAGTTAGATTGTGATATTTGTTGCTACCTTTTCAGGTGCCCCTGCCCAACACCCTTCCCCTCCCTAAGAGGGAGACTCTCCAGCAGAGCTCCAGCCTAACTTCAGTTCCTCCCACTACTTTCAGCCTCACCTTCAAGGTACGTACGCTCTCATCTCTAAGGGTCCTGGAGTACTGCATGCAAGCTCACAATATTCTCTTGATATTTCTACTCGTTTTGTGTGGTAAGCAACAGTACTAAGCTGAGGAAATGAAACGATGTCAAATTATACCTTAAAATTTTATTAGCTTCTAATATCACTTGGAAGTGACTTGATATTCTTATATCTAAAGTAAGGCCTGTTGTGCTTATGAATTTTGTCTAAAATTATAGCAGAGCGTTTATACTAAGCTCCTCTTATTAGAGATTTTAATTTGGATATGTTGTAAATATATATATATATTTTAAAAACTAATTCGATGTTGCATGCTTTTTTATCCTAAGTACAAATAATGATAAGTATGCTAATTTTCTGTCTTTCCTGTAAGTTGTAGGAATTGAATGAAAGCAGTGTAGTAGTTGCTATGAAGAGGTAATTGAGTAATACAGGTGATTTTGAATAGATTGTTGTTGAGTAATTTTTGAATAAGGGGGCCAAAGAGATATTAGAAAATGCATTTTTTAACTTCAAGTTTAGGCATTTTTTTTTTAATCTCCTATTATGCTTATAATTTTGAACTGTTACAGTTGAGTTTGAGAGCATTCTAAATCAGTCATTCACCTCAAGTGCCCACATAGAATTAAGTGAGGATTTTTTCCAAGGCAGGTGTTTAACCTCTGTTACCGCAGGGCCTCCTATGGTGAATCCTTTCACTGGTCGCTGAGTCGTTTTATGATGTGGCCAGTGTTTATGTCTAGACTCTTTCTGCTTCAGTCTCAAGCCTCTTGCCCCCAGCTACTTTGTAAGAGGCTTGATAAATACAAACTTGAGACCATACAGTTTTATAAGACAGCCATCTCTGTGTCGCGTCATCTCCACCTTTACCCAGTCCTCCCCGTTCACTCCCATTTTCCACTCAGACTTTGTTACTCGTTTCCCACTTGAATGACTGGCAGTCTGCTTCATATTACCTCTTACTTGTGTTCTTTACCATTATACTGTTTCAGGCAATGGTCTAATTTTATATAAGCAAATATAATAATATTGTTTAGGCCGGTCGTTAATTCATAAAAAGACTCATTCAACATTGCCTTTCCCTTAATTTTTTAACACTCCAAAGAGAAACAGTATATGTTTAGAATTAAAATGACTCTAAATTAAATTACATTATCTTAAAACTTCTCTGCTTTATTTTTGCTGCTTCTGACATCTCTCTCTCTATTTGGATAATACATGAAGTATAGAAATGTTATTGACAGTATATTTGCCAAGGGGGAAAATGAGTATAGTTAAGTAATTGCACTTTTTAGTTTCCTTGAATTTCCAAAAATAGATTCTAAATTTCTTACAGCTCAAGAAAAAGTGAGGCTAAATGTATGCGGCCTATATATTATGCAAGTTTGATTAGCTATAATTTATGCGTTTTCAACACAATAAAACTGATGTAAAAGGCATTGTACTCTGTAAAACTACTCTAAACCACAAAATCTAAGATAGTATAAGTAAAATTACATCATGTCTAACTTTCTAAGTCGTTGTTTTAACACACCCCACCCAAGATTTTTGTTTTAAAATAAAACACATTTGAAACCAGCAAGATGTTTGTGAAAAGACAAGACGCAGGCAAACATAAGAGTGTCTTATGCTTTGAATTTATGAAGATGACATTAGTCATTGAGAAAAGGTTAAATTACATTTAGTGTATTATATAGAAAAGCAGGGAGATATATTCCCTAAATTCTTCAGTTAAAATAAGGTTAAAGTTTTAAAAGTTGGCACTTCAAAGACCTACAAACTTTAACAATGGTATTAAAAAATCTTACTTATAAAATGTACCCTCATACAAGTCATAGCCACTGAATTTTATAAACTTTGGTTTTCCTCTTGGCCCACTTTGACTAAGAGAACTAATTCCTTCAAAATCTACATACCTCTTCCCTTCCTATTCAAGTAGCCGTAGGATAGTTGAGGCCCTTCATCTGCGTTCCGCAGTCCGGTGTCCGCGGCCCTTGTGGCCATCGAGCGCTGGAACGTGTGTGCGTTACGTGTAAGAGAAAATAGATGCTGAATCTGAAATGGTAATTTTTTAAACCAATTAAAACATCTCGATGTTTATGTTGATTATTAGTTTTCATTATATTGTAGATATATTGGGTTGAATAAAACATGTTACAAAGTTAACATTACCTTTTCATTTTTTAAAATGTGACACTCAAAACTTTATATGTGTGGCTGCATTGATGTCTGTTGAACGGCACTGCTCTAGAGAGATTGCAAATGGAATACCTTTTAAGAAACGAGGAGACCATAGCTGAATCCAGTAGCCACAAATACACATGGCAGCGGTCGGCACCAAAAGGCTTGTCGAGGTCTTATTGTGAAACATGTGTTTGCATTGCACCCGCGCCTGCAGGCTGTCTGGTTCCGCTGCCTTTTAAAACGTGCGCATGAAGCAGCCAAACGAAAGGTGCCATTTGAGAACTGTTGACTTAAAGAGCAGAGGGAATGAGTATTTTCAGAGGCCAGCAGAGCCTTACAGCAGCCCTGGAGGGGCCTACTGTGTCCCTTCCCCACTTGCTGGCGGGGACGGGAACCGTGCTTAGATGATACTGGAGCTGTGACTTTGTATTTCACTGGCCAGTTTGGCAAAACCATCAGCAAGCTCTCCGTAGAGATGTAATTAAAGCCCACCGCTTCCCAGTGCAAGCAGGAGAACAGGTAAAGGGGAAAGTAAAGGTTTGAAAACTCAAGCATCTTAATCTTTTATTTTTGTGGTCTTTGAAAGGTTATATTTGGAATTTAAATATAGGTTATATGTGTACTCATGTATTTATGTATATATATTAGCATAGTGGGGTTTTTGTTTCGGGTTTTTTGTTTGTTTTTCGCTTTAAAAAAAAATCCATTTCATTGCAGATGGAGTCTGCACGTAAGGCGTGGGAAAATTCTCCCAACGTGAGGGAGAAGGGCTCTCCGGTGACCTCGGCAGCTCCGCCCGTTGCCAGTGGCGTCAGCAGCAGCGCCAGCGGCCCGGGCACGGCCAGCTACAGCTCGTTCTCCAGCGCGTCGGTGCCGCAGATTCCCGTCGCTTCGGTCACTCCCACGACATCGCTGTCAGGTAGAGGGTTCCTTTACGTGTCTTGAATCATTCCAGATTTTTTAGGGTCATTTTCAGTTTATTATCCCTCTCCCCCCATCCCCCAAGAAAAGTATTACTTATAAAAGGCGTAAGGTTATGTAGGAAGCATCAGCTGTTTGGTGACGTCTTGCCGTTCTTACCCCCAGCCCTCTTTGCTCTCGCAGTTTTAGTTGAGCGAACATTTATTTACGGTTTCTGAAACGCTTTGCTGGGCCTTCTTTCCTTGCCTCCCACCCTGTCTCCCATTGCAGGTACTGATAAGTAACGGGCAAAACATCTTGTTTCTCTCTAAATCTTTCTATAAAATTCACCTTTTGATATTTATTTTTTCACTCATATACAGCTAATTAAAACCATCTCTGAAAGAATACATTCACATAGTTTTTTAAATATGTTGCAGTCTGTGTCCAATTTGAAGGAGCTATTGGCCAAAATCTGTTGGGTCGACATTTTCTGGTGAAGAGTTAGCGGTAGAGAATGTCCAGTCTCTGTTTTTTGAGTAGATGGTATCCACTGGTTTTTGCTTTTTGTTTCACTTTTAAGGTGCATTCCTTAAGCACCCCGAGTTAGAAGGGTTTTTCTTCCTTAAATTTTTCACGAGCAGTGGTCCTTTCATGGAACTGAATCCCATTTTAGGCTTCGCAGTTCCTAGGGAAGCACAGGGGCCTCTGTGACAGGCCTGAGCGGGGAGGTGCACCCACCGCGCGGGCAGTCGTGTGTACTGACCGCAGTGCTCCTTTTCGGTGGTTTGTCATTCTATGCTAGTTTTAAGTAGCAAAATAACTGGTCTTTGGGTTGTCCTACAGTTATTTTGCTGTTATCCGGAATCAGAAGTATGTATTAACAGAAACGCAGAGATCCAAATCAAAGAGAGTATCCTGGCTGCCCTCCTCCTCCTTTAAAACCTGGGCAGGCATTCCTTACCGCCCATTCGCAGACATTTTCATCATGCTCACTGGCTGGAGCCTGGGCCGGAGGCCACATGGGTGGGTAGTGGGCAGGGCTGTAAAGCAGCCTGGCGGAGGAATGTCATAGGATGATCAGGAATACAGGGACTGAGAAGGTTGCTTGTTCTTCTTTGGGGCCCAACTGCTTCCCTTTTTCCAGGTCTATAGTTTTTCTGCACTCTTGTCAATGCGGGTAAATTTTTTTAACAAGGACCCTCTTGTCATCCTAATGATAGAGACTCAAGTAGAAGAACAGGGTTACCTTGGTCTTGGTCCTGTCTTAGAGAGAACATGATGAGAATATGTCGAATAATGACAACTTCCTCTCACTTTTTAAGCAAATACCAGTACTGTCATTTACTCCAGTATTGCAGTCACTATAGCTCATTAATCAGCAGCTTGACCCTTCAAGTTATATGATACTACTTATTGTTAATAGTTTGTCTTTATTTTAAGGTATATACAAGGGGGGTGGAGAGAGAGGGAGAAGTATAGAGGTAAGGTAATCATGGTGATGTATACCTCATATCCTGAGGGACACATAGTATGTATATCCTGAGCTGTAGCCTCTAAGTCCATGGTGAGCATAAACATTAATTTTCTGATTTCCGGTTGGTGCTTGAGTTATTTGACTGTGAACAACAGCAGCAGTTCATAAAGTACTTCATCGTCCCTTAATTCATCACTCTCCAATTAGGCGCTGGTACCACACTACCTCTTCTCTGAGTACAAAGTCCACAACCACGTCAGACCGCCTAACATCTGTAAAGTGAAGCCCCAGCAGTTGCAGACGGGCAGCCTGCCCTCCGCCAGCCACTTCTCGCAGCTGAGCTGCGTGCCCTCCCTGATGGCCCAGCAGCAGCAGAGCCCACAAGTCTACGTGTCGCAGTCGGCAGCAGGTGAGGGTTTTGGAACCAGGTACAGGAAATTGAGAAAACAAAGACTTTGTGGATGCTTAATTTTTTTCTCTTTTAGTTACCCTTTCAAGTTTGAATACTTTTTATTCTGTTTTTTGCAAATTTATTTCCTGATAGAATTGACTGCTGTCCCTCTTTGATAAGCGTTCTGAGACTCTTGGCCGTTGTGCTTCCACACTTATATGAGACAAATTAGGGACTGATAATTTGTGGAATAACTTGTGCATTTGATGTTATTCCAATTATGTTATAAAGTTTGTTATCTGAAACTTGACAAATGGATAATAAAGTTCATGGGAAGAATAAACCAAAGAATAACAAAGAAGACAAAAATATGTTTGGGGTGGAGTAACTTATATTACTAAATATTACAGTGTGAACTGAGTCAAGTAGTAAACAAACATTTGAATAATATTTAGACTTATTAATGACTTAAACCCAAAATAAAAGAACAGTGAGTCTATACCTTGCCTTACTAGGTGGGGAATAGTAGAAAGATTGATAATGCCCAGCATCTTTAATATACCCAGTATCTATGAGGATCGTGGGCCTTATTATTATTAGGCTTTTAAAGTACCTTGTTGGTGAGCATATAAATTGACATGATTCTTTTAGAAAAGTATCTCAAAATATTTTCTGTGTACATACTCACCATATTAACAGTTTCATGGTTAGGAATCTCATACAGATAAACTTACTTATTAATCAGAGAGAGATGTATGAGAGAGCTTATTTATTCTTTGCAGTTTTGTTTATAATGGTGACAAATTTAAAAAAAAAAAACTTGGAAAGTTCTTCAAAACATGAAAAAAGCAAATCACAAAATAGGATATATGATACATAGACATCTGTTAAAAGTCTATACCAAATTCTTTCAATTATTAAATGTCAACTTATTTGAAATATTTTGCTAAATTCTAGTAGATAAATGTAAAATTGAAGTGGATTTGCTGTTAAACAGGTTCATTTTCAATTTTAGTAGAATATATAAAATTTTGCTGGTTTATACCCCATTGACAGTGAATGAGAGTGTCTGTTTCTTACACCTTCACAAGTGCTAGTTTCGTTGTTTTAATTTGCATGTACCTGCCTGTGCTAGAAGTTTCGCATCTTTTTGCCTTTGCATCTTTTCACACTTCTAGGTTTCCTGAGTTGTATTAATTTTCAGAGAGCTTACTTAATTTGAAGTCTGCTACAAAATTTAGTTACTATTTGGAAAAATCTGAAATTAGACACTTATTACTTCTTGTTTTTCCCAACGGTCCATAGCTCAGATCCCAGCTTTCTACATGGACACCAGTCATTTATTCAATACCCAGCACGCACGATTGGCTCCACCATCGTTGGCCCAGCAACAAGGCTTCCAGCCAGGCCTTTCTCAGGTAAATGTCACAGACTTCTTCTATCCTGTATTTGTTTTTGACATTTTTAGGGTGTAATAATTATATTGGGCTACAAATAATTGACTCCTCAAAGTTACAATCTTGTATTAACAACATGGGACAACCCTATGAATTTCTTGATATGTATTAGCAAAATTGTAAAGCTTCCCAAATTTGTCAAAGCTGAATGATTAACAGCGTAGATCAAGTAATGGGTTGAAAGGGAAATTTAAATTTAGATCTTTATATTCGGTTTTGTTTTAAAAGGGAACTGATACATGGCATTAATCTTTTATTCCCGTCATATCTCAGGCTTTTATTTGCCCAGATGTTTTGAGTTGTGTATACGGTGTTCACATGTTGTTTTTCTTGTTTTGTTTTGTTTCTCCTTGCAATGCAGCCAGCTTCAGTGCAGCAGATCCCCATCCCTATCTACGCGCCTCTGCAAGGACAGCATCAGGCTCAGCTGAGCCTGGGCGCTGGACCCGCTGTCTCCCAGGCCCAGGAGTTATTCGGCTCGTCCCTCCAGCCGTATAGGTGGGCCGTGCTGCGTGGCGTCTGTGATTCCGGGCACAGGGCGTTGCTGAGCCTCCTTGCCTCCCCTTGCGGCTCCTTCCTCCCCACTATGAGCTGTGTTAAGTTATTAATTATGTTGATTATGTGTCACAAACCTCAGCCGCCAGCCATTTCAGTCAGACTTTATTGAACAAAATCAAGTCTCAGGGCTTCTCAGAGAAGATAACAGCATCTCCATAGCAATTAAAAGTCACTGCAAATAGCTCCTGCAGGGCCTAGAAGCCTCGGGGCCGCCTTGCCATCGGCCACAGGGAAGCCAGGGCAGCTCTGTGCTACCAGCTGAGGCAAATGACAGCAGTTAGGGGCGGAGCCAGGTGGGATGGGACAGGAGGAGGAGTAGAGTGTCAGACAAAGAAGGGAAGCAGGGATGATAGTGGTGGCAAGTGCGCTGTGTCGTGGGCAAGAAAACATTCTTTTGAAACAGTCACAGTAAGTTATCTTTGCAATCAAGGAAATAATGGAAACTGATCCTTGTGGAACTTGCCCTGCACGTGAAACTCTTCAGCCCCCGACATACAGTAACGTAGGACACACTCTAAGAGAGCTGAAGTCATCTCCGTTTGCATATGCGAGGAGCTTAGGACTTGAAGGGGTTTTTTTGTTTGTTATTTGTTTTTACCTAAGGTTACATGGCAAATAAGTGACAGAGCCTGGATTCAACCCTGGGTGTCTCTCAGCTCTAACTTAATGGGATGATGGAGGGTAGGCTGAGCATCACTGATAGCAGTGATCATAGCATAGCTGTCATCCGTACTCATGGTAGTGGCTCTGAGCCATCAATCAATCAATACTTGCAGGACATTTAGGAAGTTGCAAAGTTATGCATTTGCTTTTGGAAACCTGTTGGTTTTTGGTGGGGTTCAGATAGAATTTCTGTACTTTATAGCTTAAAATCGGCATCAATTGATATATATATAGCTCATTTCTCTTAGATTACATAAATTATATTCCTAAAGAAGCTAGGTTCATCTCATTAATTTTCTTAACAGAGCAGAATTATTAGTAAACTCAATATGCCTCTCACTTTTATTGTTTGATTAAAGGTTCTCCAGCAGAGTTTAGTAATTCTATATAATTAGTTGTATAGAGTATGGTTTATTTTCTGGTATATGTGGTAAAAAAATAAAATTTTAAAATAGCAGGTAGGTTCATTGTCACAAACCAGCATCCTTTTCATTGGTACTGGCTTCTGAATTATTGGAAAGTCACAGCTACTTCCCAGCTCTGTGAGAAGGAACTCAGCGATGACGTAGTAACCAGTTCCATAGCCACGGGGGGCAGAACAGTGCGGTGACATTCTGTGTCTGTGACTCCTGTTTTAACCATTGCCTTGGTGACCAGACCTGTTTAATAGCAGTGCAGTGTGTGCTGTACCTGTGGTCGTGGCTCCTTTGTTGGAAGACACAGGTTTAGACTTCAAAGGCAGTCTGTGTACGTACCCCATCGTTCTGCTCCTCCTTGTCCTCCCCCGAGTCAGCGCGTGTGTGTTAACAGAGAATCCCTGAATTAATTTCTGCCAGCACAGCGTGTAACAACACGCTTATGTTTTCCATTTTTTAAAGTATGATTGGAGGCCTCCACCCGGAGAGTTAACGGGGCAGCCTGAGGGTAGATTCCAGCTTTGTATTAAAAAAGATAAAACCTCAAGTATGAACACAGTTTTATGAACCGTAGTCACCATGGAGCATATTGCATTCCTGTGACTTACTTATTTTATAACTAGGTGTTTGTATTTGATCATAATACTGCGTTGCATACTTTAAAGTTGCTAATTGAGTAGATCTTAAAAGTTCTCCTCATAAGAAAAACTGTGTAGGGTGACAGGCATTAACTGGACTTGGTGTTGATCATTTTGCAGTAGATACAAACACCAAATCATTGTGTGTAAAATGTTATCTGTCTGTTATACCTTATTTAAGGGAAATGGCTTCATGGGTAATCTGGTGGGAGCTGCTGATCTCTTGACAGAGGACTTGAGGCCTCTCGTGAGCAGTGGGTGACAGGGCAGCGGGGACGTGCAGTCGCCAGCAGAGCTGCTGCGGTGGACTGCCAGTGCCACCGAGAAGACAGTAGATTTAGTTCTGAGCTTTCCAGTAAAACTCGAAAAGAGACTCATTCTCATTGTTCAGGAGGAGAACATCTTCCCAGTTGCTCAGGAAGAGTAACCCTTTTACTAGAACTTTTAGCTGTGGAGCTTCACTGTTCAGGAGGCTCTAAATCTTGAAACAAGTGCCTTAGACACAGTCTGCGTTCTCTGCCTCAAGATTTCCGGATTCCAGATAGCATCAGCTTGTAACACGAGCCTTTTCTCTTCGATCCTGACGTAGATCTCAGCCAGCCTTCATGCAGAGCAGCCTGTCCCAGCCGTCCGTGGTCCTCTCCGGCACCGCCATCCACAGTTTCCCAGCTGTCCAGCACCAGGAACTTGCCAAGGCGCAGTCGGGCCTTGCCTTTCAGCAGACTTCAAATACTCAGCCCATTCCTATACTGTACGAACATCAGCTGGGCCAGGCATCGGGGCTGGGAGGGTCCCAGCTCATCGACACGCATCTCCTCCAGGTGAGGCAGGGGCCAGAGCAGGCACTGGCATTGTGGGTTTTTTGCTGCAGATTGTATAAGGACAGCTTTTAAAGAAAAATGTTAAAAGACACTAAAAACAGACATGGACTAGACCAGTGGTTACTGGAGGGTAGGGGGTGATAGAGGAGGGGGGAGGTAGATAGGTAAAGGGGGTCAAATATGTGGTGACAGAAAGAAATCTAACTATGGGAGGTGAACACACATTGTAAACATATATACATATATGTGTGTGTGTGTGTGTGTGTATATGTGTATATATATATATGCTTTATTGTTAAAGTGTGCAGCTGAAACTTTTGAATTTCGTTAACGAGTATCACCATAAAAAATAATAAACACATCTTTAAAAAAAAAAAAACACCAAAAACAAAGGTCTTCCTCTTTATCTAATACTAAAATTATTAGAGATTGCTTGGGAGCCACAACCTTGATACCTGAATTGGAAATTTTTTCAATCTTATTGCTGTTTTCTTAATAAATTTTTTCTAGGCTAGAGCAAATCTTACCCAGGCTTCAAATCTTTATTCTGGACAAGTACAGCAGCCTGGTCAGACAAATTTTTATAACACTGCCCAGTCACCGAGTACTCTCCAGCAGGTAAACTATGGCATGGTAAATTTCCTCAATTTTCTTTATTATTATCATTATTATTATTGTTTCTGCTTTTGTTATTGTTTGGGAATTTAAACAAAACCAAGATGGAGAGCTATGCAGAAGTTTCTCTGAGGTGTCCTGGGAAATGGCATCCATACCCCACTTCAAGCAGCCGTTTTTTCTCTTTTAAATGGGTTTCCATGTAATTGTTTATTTTAACAAAGGATCCCATGAATGTAAACTTTTGAAAGCCATTGTTCAGGATACACGGTTACATGTAGTGAGGCAGAGACAAAGGCAGGCGAGACTCATGCAGGTTAATGTGGTACATGGGGGCAGTGGCCGAGTGTGCCAGAGGACAATGACATGCACGTTTCTTAAGTGTGTGAATGTAATAATTTTCAGTGAAAACTATTTTTTAACTATCTTCTCCAGCAATATGATTAATCGGCTTACTCTTTAACAGTTGGTGGAGGGCTAAGGGGGAGAGAGGTGGGCCTTTAGACATTTTCTCGCAACTGTGTTTGGTGACGATTTTACAGATTGCCATTCATAAATATCTTACTGACATGCGAAATAAATTGATGTTTGGGAAGTTGTGACTACTTTTTTAAATTGTATTCCTGTGGTTTTATTGTATTGTGTGGTTATTTGACCTGTGTTGTGCATTAATTCAGAGATAGTCATAATTTTTTCTGATATATAGTTTCCCCACTGCTAATCTGTGTTATTGTTGCAGCTTTTGAACAATTGAGAGAGTCACTAAGCAGAAGATTTGTGAAATGTATTAATATTAGTAGATCGATGTATTCTGTGTAAATCCTACTCAGAAGTATTGGAAGGACTGTGTGTAGTTATAGGGATACGTTCAGCGGGCTCCGGGCAAGCAGATAGCTGCAGTCTCTTGCTTGCGTTCCAGGTCACAGTACCGCTGCCAGCATCCCAGCTCTCCTTGCCTAATTTTGGGTCCACGGGGCAGCCGTTGATTGCTCTGCCCCAGACTCTGCAGCCCCCGTTACAGCACACCACACCCCAGGCGCAGGCCCCCAGCCTGAGTCGGCCGACACAGGTCAGCCAGCCTTTCAGAGGACTGATCCCCGCAGGAGCCCAGCACAGCATGATCGCGACCACCGGCAAAGTGAGTGGAGAGAATTCAAGGCCACGCGTGTAGATGTGCCCCTCCGCGTCGTCCATGCAGACAGAGAAAACGCGTCGGGTCTCCCTGCCCTCTGGGACATCCCTAACCCTGACGTGCTTACTTTTTAGCAACTTTCTTGTACTTTGTTTGGCCCCCTCTATTTTTTACCTAGTAATGGAGAATTCACAAATTTTGTGGGAGAATTGGATTTACAGTCTCTAAGACTGTTCGGCCATAAATTTGTCCTTCTTAAGGCCATGGTATTTGAAAGCTAATCACAGGGTTTCGGGACTCAGATGCTTTGCCCTTTGCTAGGATTAAGCCTTCTCATGTCATATATTAAACACAGCGTGTTAGCTTGCGGAGTTGCAGAAATGGTGAGTTTATTTTATGCTCTCTCTCAGATGTCCGAAATGGAACTGAAAGCCTTTGGAAGTGGCATCGACATGAAACCAGGCACACCCCCCATCAGCGGCAGAAGCACCACCCCCACCTCTAGTCCCTTCCGGTAAAATGGGCATTTACACTTGCTTGTAGAATTCCCAGGTAACTGAGCACTGTTTGTTAGGTGTGCAGTCCGTCAGCAGTCCTGTGGTAAGCTGTTAAGACAGTCCGATGGATAGTTTTAACTAAAATGTTAAGCTGTTAAATTACTAAGAATGTGATTTTTTATACTGTATTTTAAGAAAAAACCTTTTACCACCGGCACATCTGGCCAGTGCCCTTCTCGCCTCTGCCCCTCAACTTCTCCCCCGCGGTAACGTGGGTGCTCCGGGGTTAAGCCGCTTTGGCTCCCCCGTCTGCGGGCCTGCCCTGCACACTGCCTCCGGCTCGTCTCAGGGCACTGTGCATCCGGCACCGCTGTACTGACCAGTGACGACTTCTTTCCAAGGGCCACGTCCACCAGTCCCAGCAGCCAGTCCAGCAAAATGAACAGCATCGTCTATCAGAAGCAGTTCCCGTCGGCCCCCGCCGCTGTGAGAATGGCACAGCCTTTTCCCACACAGTTTGCACCCCAGGTGGGCAGATCCAAGTGAGAACGGAGTCCTAGCTCCTTCCAGATGATCGCTTATGCTAGTTCCCTGATCGTGTGATCTTGCCGTATTACAGCCAGCTTAGAAGCACAGATTTTAATTAGAAACAGTTTCTAATTTAACGGTAAATTTATGGCATTCATATATAGTGTCTGTAATTTTTAGCTAGACACAGGTTGCTCCTAAAGCAGACAGTAGAAATAGTCAGAAGGTTCCCCACACAGCTCTGATCATTTACTCAGGTTCTGTTCCTTTTATCTTTTTGAAAAAGTCGACTTTTTAGAGAAGGGTCCCAGTGCTTAAAGTTTTCCAGGTTTAAACGTTTTTGTTTGTTTTGTTTTGTTTTTGAGTTTTCTGGTTTTTTGTTTTTTTTTTACAATAACTATGTAGTCAAGGTAAATTTTCCAAAAGATGTTTTAATATATGTGAAAAAGTGTTGGCTTCTCTTCCCTTTGCTGATCATGTGGAAGGACTAACGAAAATAAGAGCGCTCACAAACTAGAATTGGTTCCTGAGAAAACCCATATTTGCTGAATTGGCATTATATTTTTTTTTCTTTATTTATCTTATGTTTGTTATGGGAATATGCCTTTCCTACAAATGTATCTTTTTAAAAAAGTATCCTAAGTAATAGCCTTTCTGTCTCCCCTTCAGAATTTGTTGCTGAAATGCTAGAACCAAAGCATGCTTTGCCTGATTTTTCTGTTAGATTCTCCAGGCGTGGCCTGTTGGTTCTTAGCCCCCCACAGTAGAATGGCGCCCGCCCACAAATCTGTTCACCTCCCTCCACTGGCAGAATTGGTACAGATTTACTCTGGGATAAGCCAGCCCTGTCTAGTTGGCCAGAAAAATTTTTTAACAGTTTAATGTTGTATGTTTTGTTTTTTTCACTCAGATTCTCTCTCAGCCTAACCTGGTCCCTCCATTGGTAAGAGCCCCACATACTAACACCTTCCCAGCGCCTGTTCAGAGGCCACCAATGGCACTGGCCAGTCAGATGCCTCCTCCGCTGACCACAGGCCTCATGAGCCATGCTCGTTTGCCACACGTAGCCAGGGGTCCTTGTGGATCACTCTCTGGAGTCAGAGGTAATCAGGCCCAGGCTGCGCTGAAGGCTGAGCAAGACATGAAGGTTAGTACAGCGTTGACAGCCAGCAGAGCACTGTCTCTGCGCCACGTCCTAAGATGCCTCTGGACCCGTAACGCACATCCGGGCATTCACGTCCCAGCAGCCCTGACACACACCACTCGTGTTCATTCTTTTTTTATGATTTCTTTTATTTTTCTCCCTATTCCCTCCACCTTTTTTTTTTTTTCTTTTTTTTTTCTTTTGCAATTATAGTCAGCAAACAAGTTAAACATTTTAAACTCTGGCCAAGTGATTGCTTATGAAACAGATATTTGAGGGAGATCTGAGTCTAGCTGCTGCTTTTTTTTATTTTTATTTTTTTGGAAGAGCAAAGAGGTCATATGGATTATTATACACTTCTGCATTTTCTTTCATTTGTTTTTCTTTGTTTTTCTCCCCCCCACCCCATCCCCCATTCCCCGAGCTTAAGAAATAGAAGTCATGGTTATGCAAAAACTTGGAATGAATAAGACATGTTACCTGTCTTCATTTTTTTTTTCTCATGAGTCATCTAAGTACAGTTTTCTCCAACTGTTTTCATACCCCCTTTTTGCCTGCCACCTTGGGTGGCTGTACTCCACGACAGATTGTGGAGTTGTAGATGAAGAGCTGAAAAAAGCACTTTGGGATCCTTCACGACAAAAGGCACTGGTCAGCGAGAGGTTCGCTGATGCAGGAGAGCGCCTTCAGGAGTCTGTGTGGGGACAGTTGTTAGAGCGTAAACCTTACCTGTGTGCCTGTACAGCCAGGGATGCCTTCATTTCCGTATTGACGGAGACGCGACCGCAGAAGTCGTAGTAGTTTTGCCCGTTTTGTCATTAATACGTGTCAGGTCAGACGAGAGCAGAGGATTTCTGCCTGCTGTCCAGCAGAGACTGTCCATGGTCCTGCTTCGCTCCGAAGGAGAGCCAGGCTGGGTTACCCGGCGGGGGGTGGTTTGGGGGCTGGCTAGAGCTGCTTTTGGGATTGGTGTCCCTTGGTTCTGATCCCAAGTAATCAAATCTGAAGACTGCCCTGCAGTGAAACTCTTTTGATTAAGGCTGTGCCTGAGGTGACCACCCATCCTTAACTGTTAAAGGTACTAGTCAGTGCGTGTAGAAATCTCTGGAGACCGTTTGGCCTTGGTGTCCAGTTCCCCTCCTGGCTCCTTGGCACTTGATTGTCCCTTGTTGGAACTGGCGTTGGAGCTAATAACGGGGTGGATAAGGGCGTACGTTTCTTGAAAACTGCTTCAGATTTTTGGGTAGTATAAATCACCTGTAGGGCATGAAGGGCTTTTTTTAAATGTAAGAAGCATAGAAACTTGAGTTTTAATTGTGTAAGTCACAGTGGTATAACTTACAGAGCGACGTAAGTAGGTCCTTGGGGGCACAGAGGACACCTAAGAAGTCGTTTTACCCGCTCAGAGCGTGGTAGGAGCTATCAGAACTTAGTGATCAGTGAGTTCGTAGTACTAATTTCTGATGCTCTTCTCCTGCAGAAGAGAGCTGTGGGAAGAGGACTCAGCCACCAGACATTTGGTCCTAGGTGTTGGTAATGCCACAATATAAGTGCTTCCTTTTCATTTTATTGTAGACCACATTTTGATAACTACAAATTTTAAGTGTTACATATATGCTTTCAAATTTGCAAGCAGGCTCCCTGTGTAAAATTTTATCGATAAGGTTTGTGCCAGAAAAGATAACAAACCAACAGCAATTTCTATTTTATTATTTTATAAGAGGGCGAACTTTGACAAGGTGGTGGGAGGTGGTCTGTTCTTTTCAAATATTTAAAAAAAAAATCCCATGGAATGTTTTCAGAGATAGGAAGAGATCTATCCATTAACAGCCGACAGATCAATGAGGTGCTTTTGGTTTGGCCCAGCCAGCGTGGGGAAGACCGATTTGTTGATTGCTAAGAGAATTCGAACTAAGGTTGATTGACAGGCTTTGGTAGTGCTGCAGCCTCTTCAGTTGTTGTTTCTCGTTTTTTAAGGCAAAGCAGAGAGCAGAGGTGCTTCAGTCCACGCAGCGGTTCTTCTCTGAGCAGCAACAGAGCAAACAGATAGGAGGCAAAGCCCAGAAAGTGGACAGTGATTCAAGCAAACCTCCCGAAACGCTGACCGACACTCCTGGTGTCTGTCAGGAAAAAGTAGAAGAAAAGCCACCCCCTGCGCCCGCCATAGCCACCAAACCTGTTAGAACTGGACCAATCAAACCTCAGGCGATCAAAACCGAAGAAACAAAATCTTAAAAGGCTGTGGTTTATTCCAGGGGGCTGGGGGCGGGGAGAGGGACAAGAGGAAGAATGAAGTGAGACGATGCCAGCAGCCAGAGAGGCCGGGCGGCCTCTGACATTCTCCTTTCCAGAGCTCGGAGGTGCCCAGGGGACACAGCGGCTGCTCACACTGACACACAGCTGCTGTCAGCTCGCACCTGCCATACAACACGCTCTGCCGAGGGCCATGCGTCTTCAGTCAGAATTTACATACAAACACACGTGCACGCATTTCTTGAGTGGATGTCATTTAGAACTAAATCCTTACGGTTAGATGAAACACCAGAGGTCAGAGGAAAACGGCCCTGCCGAGGGAAAGCTCGGCCTGGCCAGCGCGGAGGTCCCAGCTAATGCATCACCGTGGTTTCTTGGCTCCCTTCTGTCCTCCGGATGTGGTGACAGCATTTGTAGGCTTGGTGGTGAGACACGGAAGATGACTGGGGCTGGGGAGAGGAGCCTTGTTTTCGGTTCTGGCAGCTTGCTGTTTTTCGTAACGTGGTGACGGAGTTGAATACAATCAGGGCACAGTAGCCGTCCCCGTCTCCCTGGACGCCGAGTGGACGATGACTTGGCGATGCCCGCATCCTGACACACCTGAGCGGGCGGTGTCGGGCGCCTGCTCCTGTCTGAACGGTGCTGTGTTCTGGCCGCGGCCGAAGCTCTGCAGTGCTGCGTGGCATCCCCCGCCCGCCCCCTACCCCCCCACCCCGGGGCGCGCTCGCCGTGCCGACGGCAGGTCTGGGGACGGGCTCGTTCGGCTGGGTCTTGCTTGCCTCTGCTCGGTCATCTCTGTGACTCCAATGGGTTGTGGGCGGGGGGCTGTTGTTTTCTTTTCCGTCTTTTTTTTTTTAACGGTTTTTAGCTGATATTCATGAAGGGCAGTGAGTACCTAGAACTGTGCCACTGACAGAAGGAAGTCTAGCTAAGAAGGCGCATTTCTTCACCAGAGCCGTGTCGTTCCACCCGTGGGGCCCTCTGCTGGAAAATAGAATCAAGTCTCAAATAATGCCTCTTTAATTGTGTCCTCTAGTACCGTAGACGTAGGGCAGTACTGCACCATGCCTCTGTGAGTGTGAGATGTCTCGTACCTGCTTCACGACACGTAGCAGTGACCGTGCTTTAGCAGAGCTGTTTTTAATGACGTTATTCTAGAATGTTTTCTTTCCAGATGATGATTGAGAAGCTAATTTAAAGAAAAAATGGTGCCAGGTACCATGACAGTAACAGAACTTTGCTGTTTTCTGGGGTTTTGTTTTTTACCTTTTTTTTTTTAACGGAGTGTGCCGGATGTTCTCTCTACTTCTGTGCAGATGACTGCAGAGCCTGGGAAAGCTGTTGCTGCTATTGATGCATAACTTACTGCTATTGGTCTTTTTTATATAAATAAATATATATATACATATATATATATATATAATTTGAATTTTTGGAAACTTTAGCTGTGCTGTCAACTTTGGAAAAAGTATCCCAGTTGTACCGTGTTGGGTTGGCATTGTACAGAAATTAACAGCCATATTGGTCTAGAAACGTCGAACGTACTTTTCTCCATTTGTACAGGGGTTACGCACTGTATTAAATACGTAAGGTCTTATCTACATGGGTTTGATTACAGAAACTAATAAAGTATTCTCTAAATAATGAATCTTGGCGCTTCTGATCCGTTTCTAAAATCTGAAGCAGTCCGTCACATTCCAAAAACGGTGAGCAATATTATCTGAAGATTTGATTTCTGACTTCGGGAACTATAAAGCTGACTCAGTCAGAGTAACCGTGGTCGTGGCCCCTGCTCTGGTGGCCGTTCTCATGCTGCAGACATGAGGTCTGTCTTGGTGATGCAAAGTGCTGAACGTGGAAAACAGCTTCGCCATTCTGGGCAGGTGTCGAAGGACCCAGAGCGGCTCGGCACTTGCATGGGCACTTCTCGTGTCCTCCCAAGCACATTCGCAGTCATCACCTGCACAAGCAGACACTGCGGGAATTGACTTATTCACTCAGCTTGGAGAGTGAAGTACTGCAGGATTTTAATTGCCTACAATTCCATATCCAGGCGCGGCTTCCAGGCCCAGCTTTAGGAAAACTAGTAATGCAGTTGCTGGTGACCGCCTGCCTTCTTCACTCGTGGACGTGGTGCTCAAGTACTCGTAAGCCCTCCCTTGATATCCAGGCTTTTCAGTCTGAGACTTTTTTCAAAATATGCCCTAAATTGGCGTGATGGGTACGTTAGGAACACAGGCTGTACCAATGAGCCGCAGTCACCATGTATCTGCCTTCTTAATCACTCCCTTTGCCACTGTTTTTTATATTCAAGTCCTTAAGTTCTATCCTAAATGTTATGACTTAAAGGCAACCAGTTACATAGCTTGTTACCTTCATTTGCGAGCACCAGGTCTGTGTTGCTCAAGTGGTTGTATTAGCTTGAAACACCACCGATACCCTAGGCCCTTTGTGGCTATGATCAACATGGGAAAAATGGCAACAAAAACCTACTCAGTAAAAGGAAGATACTTGTATAAGTGTTTCCCCACTGCTTGGTTATATTAAATCTCATCTCTGGCCTTTGACTTACGGCAAGATAACCCCAAAGATGACGCAGTTAGTGGCTGATGATAGATTTGGCACACAAAGTTAACATTCTCTGCCCTCTTAAACTGTTCGGGTGAGGGGCAGTGGGCTGATTTTTGTCCTTAGTTAATAAATTGTGCTTTACGATGGAAGAAAAGATGGAGGGAGTAGGGGCAGAGAATGAGAGGAGATAGTCTGAAAAGGTATTTTATTGTCTTCACGATACACATCACAGAAAAAAAGTTTCAACAACTGCTTGGCTTGGAGGCAAGATGTAGAGGGTAGAATGTGCCAGGATTTTTTAAAGCGGACAGCGGACCGTCAAGTGTATGAAGCACGTCTCCTGACAGGTCACCGGGGTTTTCGCTGTCCTACCGTGTTTCGCAGTTCCGCATTTTTGGTCTTCTGGCGTTCCCTTTCCAACCCTCTCTTACCATAGTCTGCAGTTCGCTACGGCTGGCCTGTTTGTGAAAAGCCTCTTCATGCGATTCTGTGTTCGGGGCTTTCAGTTCCAGCCGTACAGCGTCTGCTCGTGAAATGGAGCGGAGAGGAAGAGGCCGATGGCGTCTGCGTGCCGTGTCGGCGTCCGTGCGTCGCTGCTCTCGGTGCGAACGAGAGGTGGCCCGGGGCCCGGGGCCTCCCGTCTGCTGGCCCCCGTTCACCCTCAGGCATAGGGCTGAGTCTGCTGTGGGTGCTCGAGGCAGTGGCTCCATGTGGTTTTCCCGAAACTCCCAGGAGACAGTGACGTCAGATTTCAACCACGAGCGCTGTGGATTCTCGGTGGTAGGGTGAACGTGACATGGCGTCACTTGGATTCTTAAGAAAAAGCCCTCCGGTCTTTCTGGACTAGGGGCTGGTCCAAGTGGTAAAATCGGAAATTAGGGATGTCTTAAGTGCTTGATTGCAGGTGCACATGTATTTTCCATCCACCCTTTTGATGAAGCCTAGGCCATTTCTTCGAGATGGTGCTCAAGGGTCCGGATCTGTCGTCGTCTTTCCCGAATGCGTCCGTCGCCCTGAGCAGGAGGCAGTCCTTCCAACAGTGCTGCCCCCGAACCTCTCAGAAGCTTGAGAGACTCGACCTGCTGGTTTATTCCCTTCCCCCAGAATCGCATCCAGCCTCACCACCAATGAAAGTGTGACAACGGCCGTCACAGCCGCCAGGGCCATTGATGCTCCACTCGCCCCCGGGGAGTGACAAGGTTCTCTCTGCCTGCCAATCCACTGCCTGTATCTTCTGGGGTCCACTACGGGTACCAACTGTGTTAGGCTGAGCTCGCAGGACACAGACAATGAAATGAAGACGGACCTGCGGGGAGGGCAGTGGCGCGGGGCCCTCTGCCCGGATCCCGGGGGGCAGAGGGGGAGACGGCTGCGACGGCTCCAGCGAAGGCCTCAGTCCATTCCGCAGGCCGCCCCGGAGCGGGAAATGGCCCTCAGAGTCGTCCCAAGTTGTGGCAAGAGGCAGAGCGTTCTTACCCCCGCAGTGGGCGTTGGCTGAGGGCTGTCCATCTCTGGGGGGAGGCCATGAACTTGGCAGAGAGGCAGCTGTCCCAAGCTGAAAGCAACGCCCAGGGAGGGGCTTGCCATGCCACCCCCGGCAGCTGACAAGGGCCTCAGACGAGGGGATCGGAGGGGATGGGGGGGTCGGAGGGGACGCGCTACACAGTGGCCAGCGCTGCGTTGGGGGCCGCGACGCCGTGACACAGCGGGGGGCGAACACGCAACCCCGCTCCTTTCTCCAGTCAATGGAGGACTCGAGCCATCACCACGCGGCCGCGGGGGTGTCCCCGGGCCTCGGGAGCAGCAAGGCCCGATGGAGCAGAGTGCGGAAAAGGGAGGGGTCGCGGCTGAGGTCGGGGCGAGGGGAGGAAGCGGATCGTCTTGGGTCTGGAAGGCCTTCGTAAGTGAGGTTTGGGCTTCTACAGAGAAGCGAGGCGGCGTGATCTACGGGGAAGGACTGCCCTGGCCAAAGGAAGGACAGGGACCGACAGGAAGACCGGTTAGGAGGCGTTGCAATTACTCACGCCGAAGAGGAATGGGGAGTTGGGCCCGGGGCGGTGACAGCGAAGGTGGTGACAAGTGGCCGGATCCTGGGTGCAACTCGAAGAGCGAGCGGAGCTGAATGCAGTCACGAGGTTCAGGTGAGCCCGCTCATCAGGCGGTTTCTCTCTGGCCCCTACGGCCGCCTGGGGACCAGGGGAGCAGGTGGAGGGGTGAGTGCCTCGGGCTGGCACTCAGCCGAGCACGTGCAAAGACGTGAGTGCGACAAGGGAGCTGGGGACACTCGAGGGGCTCGCCGCCCCGTGGCTATCAGTGCTAATTAGCCTCTCACCTCCGCTGCATCTGTCTATAAAGAGGACGTCGGGCCCACAGATGCTGCGGGGATGGAGACGGAGTCCATTCGCGGACGACCAAACCCACCGGCTTCTGCTGTCGTGGGGTTGGGGGGGGGCAAGACGACAACGTGCCCACAGGGGCCTTTGGCCCTCCGGCTCGTCTTCCCGTGAGGCCGGGGGGCACCTGTCCTGTTCTCCCAGGCCTGTGCTCCCAAGCCCTGTCACTGGGGAAGTCCTCAGTCGATTTTCCGTCCACGCAAAGAGCCTCGCAGAGAAGTTTCAGCGCCCCGATTCTCAATTTAATCGCGGTGTCTAGCAGTTGCGTATTTTTCTCCTGCTTCTGAGGCGGACATATGCTCATATCTTACCCACATGTACTCGGTGGGTGGGAAAATGTAAGTGTTAAACATCCGGACGCGTTTGGATCGCGGCGGCATCACACGTGACAAGCGGCAGCGTTCTTCCGCGGTCCGCGTGGAGGAACAGGCTCCGGCCGTGGGCCGCGCGCCCTGCCGGGGACTCTCCATGCAGGTCCGAAACGTACACGTCACTCCGAACGTCAGGGTCTGGGAGCGCGTGGAGGGAAGCGCGGACCATCGTGATGGCGAGTGCCGGCCGCAGGGCGCCTGGGCCGCGTGGTGGCCACTGCGGATGTGTCTGGACCCACGCTCAGCCCCCCGGGGGCTCCTCACGGAAGCCCAGACTTCGTTCTCCGAAGCCATCACACCAGCAGAGCGACAAACACAGAACGGACCACTGTAAGAAATCAGTGATCAGTGGGTCCCTTCTGAAGTTGACACCCAATCATGGCCTCTGACAGATTCCAACACAACGCAGAAGGTCGTGTATTCAAGGAACACAGTTGCGAGGCTTTGGAAACGGCCTGACTGAAGGAGACAGACACGATGCTCTGGCAGATCGTGATCCCATTTAAGCGACCGTTGGGCCCCCACGGCCAATCGGGGGGGCAAGAGGGAGGGAGAAGGTGGGGCACCTGCTTCCAGAAACTACAGAACGGGGTCCGTGAAGACACAGCTCATGCTCGTGGCGTCCGTGAGGGGCAACACCCTGCCCGCACACATATTCGTCCCGAGCTAAAGGCACACCCGAAAACATTCAGAACTGCGCCGAAGTCCGATCGGGGATTTTCACAAATACCTTCTCGCCCCTCGCAGCCACCTGGGGAAAGGAAGTGTCACTCCCGCGGGTCGGAACGCCGGAGCCCGTGGAAGTGACATGACGTGCCCAGGATCATGCAGCCCATGCGTGAGAGTCACGCCGCCAGTCAGGCCTTCCATCTCGAAGCCCACACACCTGCCACCTGAGCTGACGCGCTGTCCATCACCAGGAAGGGGCGGGCTCACCTCCAAGGCCGTGGACAGCTACTAACTAGATCAAGATGTCACCTTTACCAGTGGCTAAGCCGCAGCGGCCTGCTGGCCCAGGGAGCAGAATCCCCTTCCCCAGCTCTGCACTCAGACCCGCCTTCTGCACTCAGAAAGGGGGTTTATGTCCGAAGGTCGCGTCTGCAGGGATAATTTGTGTCAGCTGCTACTTTCTGAGGGCACAAGTCAATCCCATTAACTGAGTTCCTCGGAGATTGCCCACAGGAGGATAAAAGACCAAAGGGGAGGCAGCTGGTGGCGGGCTCTCAGGAGGTGGAGTCTGTCACGCGGGCGTCTCTGCAAGACCGGGAGCTCAGTGTGGAAGGGGCCCTCGGCCCAGCTGGTCTGGCGTCGGAAGGTGAGTCAGCCGGCTCCTCTTACGAACAGACTTGCGGCCGGCAGACCAGGCCGGCGAGCTCCGGCCACCGCAGCTCACGTGCTGGGGACGGCAGGGTCGCCACGAGTGTGGCCAGCTGGCTGGGAAGGACAGTCATCTCCCGTTCCTCGGGGGGCGGCGTGGCACCGAGGCAGGATGTGAGGGTGGCCCGGCCCCCAGCACAGAGCACGGCCTCCGAAGCCGGACACCTGGGCCCAGACCCCACCTGGGGACGCCGCCGATTTCGCCGCTGCTCCGCGTCCCCGTTCATTCCATGGGGGTCTGAACACTCGCCTTGCACGTAAAGATGCCCCACGGCGGACAGCGCCAAACGGGCGGCCGCTTCGGCGTCTGCCTTCAGCATCGAGCCTCCGGCGCCTGGCCCGGAGCCCCAGCTTTGTCCGTGTCCCCTCCCTGGTCCTTAGAAGGCCAAGTGCTCTGGGGAGGCCTGTGAGGGATGAGGGAAGGGCCGAGCCGCCGTGAGAGAGGAAGCAGCATGGGCCCAGGCCCAGCGGGAGGCCGGGGAGTCGGTTCGCCCCTCTGGTCTCTGTCTCCCCGCTGCCCCCACCCCCTGGCCCCGGCATCGCTGTGGCTGCCCTTGGTTGCCGCCTGGCGAGGTGGCGGTAACGGCGCCTGTCCTTACACGGCCGCAGGAGGGCCCCACTCCTCCCCGTGGCGGGCATTGGCGGAAACCCCTGCCTCCCAGTGCCGGGGTTGGGAGTGGGGCTGGGCGGGCCGCGGGGAGGACCCCCGAGGACGCGGCACGGTCCTTCACAGCCCTCGCAGTGCGGCCCCGGGGGAGCGCTCCTCTGTCACCCGGCACGTGTGTTTTAGATTCACAGGTGCATGAACCTTACCTCCTGGACTCCTCCGAGCGCAGGGCCATGGCTCAGAGGCCCCTCGCGGGCAGCAGTGTGAACCTCCCCTCCCAGGACCTGGCCTCCGAGGTGACCAGGCGCAGGCTCACCATGGCCGCAGGTGAGCTCGAGTGGTGGGGGGGGCTGGGGTGGGATGAAGCTGCAGGAGACAAGGATGGTTTATGCAAACGTATGCAAACGTATGGAGAAATTACCGGCACCCACTGTGTCACCGGCTGTGGGAAGCTGACCTTTCCCACACGGACCTTCAGGAGGTGGTGGGACGAATTTCAGACCTGTGGCTCTTAATTGGAGGGGGGCCACTTTGATAATCAGATGGAAGTTACTATGTGCCCTCCCAGGACAAAAGTGCATGACTTTGCAAAGTGTGGGGACAGCATGGCCTCCCCGAAAGTCGCCTCTGTCCCTCGCTGGACTGCAGCTCCCGGTGGGCAGGGACTGTCCCCTTTACCACGACTGCCAGGTGCCCACTACTGTGTTAGCGGGGCCCTGGGGATGCAGGGACCTTATATCTGGCCCGAAAGAGGGTTTGCCTGCGGCCCGGAGCAGGTGCCTGGGCTGTGTGTGGGAGTCGAAACGCCTCAGCTGCCCGACAATGTCCCCAATAGGCTGCCCCATTAAACTTGAATTTCAGATCAACAAGAACTAAAGAATTTTGGGGGCCTACATATGCCTGTGCAATATTTGCGATGCAGTAAAAACTAGTCGTCGTGTGTCTGAAATGTCCTTTGAACTGGGTGGGCAGCCTGCGGTGGCCACTGCGGGGTGGACGCCCTCGTCCCTCTCCGGGCCGAAATGGCCAAGCCATCATGAGTGAAGTTGTAAAGGACACATTAGGACTCCTCCGTAGATCAGAACCGAGCTCTGTGGAAATGGGGGTTCGCCTGGACGACCCCTCCTGGTGTGTGTCAGAGGGTCTCGTGTGGAGGACAGCGCCGGAAGCCGGGGGCAGTCGGCGGGTGCCCGCGGGCCACGCCCCCAGGGGCGCCCACGTGTGTTAGTTACGTGGGGTTATGAGTTACGTTCTCTAGTCTTAACGAGCACAACTCTCAGAAGAGACCAGTAGCCTAGCGAATTTCTGCCGAGACCTGGGCTGGAATTAGTCTAATAAGGCAAGTAGGGATAAACAGCAAAAATCGTCAGAGCTGACCCTCTGAGTTCTTTGTCAGGCACAGTATGCACTTAAAAATAATGATTTTGTTAAACCTGATAAGTTGGCCCAAAATTAAAAATTATTGATTTGAAATATGGACCTCTCTCCAATAGTGCTCATGCACTTCTTAAACTGAGTTTATAGGGATTGAGATATTAGTGAATTGATAACTAAGAAACTATACATATTCGTAAAACACGGATACGGGGTGTGGGAAACCTTTACCGATCGGGGTACATGGCAAATTCGTCACTGCCGGTTCAGGCCGGAGAGCTGGCATGGTCCCCCGAGGCTGTGGCTACTGTGCTCTAACTCCACTCACGACCCCTCCCCACCACCCTGTCTGGAGGAGCAACGGGGGGGGGGGTCAGCCCTGACTGAGGGGGGGTCAGCCCTGACTGAGGGGCCGCAGTGAATCCTGCTGGGATCTGGGTCCGGTTCTTCCAGTTCTGCCTCTCTCGGCCTCAGGACCTGGGCGTGTCCTCACTTGTCTCAGCCTCCTCAGCTGAAACACCTGTCTGAGAGTCTGCAGGTGGCTTCTGAGGCTGTTCCCAGCCCCTGGGAATGGAAGTGGTGCTCAGGAGACAGTTAAATCCGCATCTTAAGCACTGGGCGGCCTCTTCCTGTCCCCTGAAGGCAGCGTTTGCCAGCCCTGTAGGCCGATGGGGTGAGGAGAGGTGACCTGAGCCTTGGGACAAACCAGCCAGACAATGACACCTTGGGAACAAAAGCCTTTGGCTGAACTGCAGAGAGCTGGCTGGTGGGGTGGAGCCCAGGGCCTTCTGTTCCAAGGGACCAGTGGACACAGCCGATTCCTCTCTCAAGAGCTGGCTCAGTTCAAGCGTAAGAGCTTGTACCCACCTCATTTTGCCAGGTGGCAGCTCTGTCAGCGTGTGTGGGTGGGTAGGAAGGACACCATCCCAAATGGGAACTGCTTCTCCTTAGGGCCTGGGGTCTGGAGGATTCTTCTTTAGGAAAACAAACAAACAACAAAAAAACCCACTATCTATTTAAACAGCATCCATTGCCCCCTTCCTCCCAGAGAAGAGCTGCAGACCAGGAGTGGTGATGAAGCCGGGGAGCCAGGCCCTCCCCCGGCCCGGCTGAACCCCCGGTCCCCCAGCCCCACCTCCGTCTCCAGCCGAGGACCCCAAAGTCTCCTAGGCGGCTGGAACATCAGTCACTTGGAAGTGGACTTGGACAGAAACTCCGGAACACAGTTTCGGGGAGTCTGCGGGTCGTCTTTCGTCTTGGAAAATCTTCGTTCTTCCTTCCCAACGCCTCTCCCGCACCCACCGTTCCCCAGTGCTGTCCTCACAGGTGCTCTGAGTCACCCTTGGCCCCTCGTGCCAAGGCCGAAGCGCGGACATATCCGACCTGGACGTTACGCCTTGCCGTGGGACACTTATGGTAGTCACTTGTGTATGAATTAAAAAAAAAAAATTATCAGGCCTCAGCGCTTGTTACTGAATCTAGATGATGAAAAGTCCGGACCTCTGTGACCTTGAGGGGCCGAGTGCCACAGCACCCTGAGGTATTGGGGTTTTCAAAACCCAGCCTGGGGCACCGCAGCTCCACGGCCTTCGGGCTGGTCCCACCGAGCGGCCGTCTCCTGTGCAGGTGCCAGGCCGATTGCACGTCACAGGTGGGGACAGTATTTCGAAGTTCGATTCTAGGGGATTTAACTGGCACTGAATTATATCACACGTCGGGAGATGATAAGTGGGGGAGAATTCTAAATAGTGAGACAGGGGAAGGAAGGTCAGCCATGGCAGAGGAAGCAGCGGGTCAGCTGCAACTTTAAATAGTGTCGTCCGGCCTCAGCCCGTGGGGGAGGTGAGGCGTGAGTGAAGACGTGAGCTGGGTGCGTGCACAGGGACGGGGAGAGCCAGGGCCGGGCCGAAGGCAGAGCTGGGCCTGGTGAGGAGGGCGAGGCTGGGGAGCGGAAACGGCGGGTGGGGGGGGGCGTGAGTGGAAGACGAGGCCACAGTGGCGGGGGAAGGAGGTGCAGACCGCGTGCGCTTGGCGTGATGGGAAGCCTAGCAGGCTTTCATGAGGGGGCAGCTCTGGCCCGTCCGGTTTCGAGGGGCACCGGCTGCTGTGTGGGGCGTGAGCTGTGTGGTGGGAGGGACGATGGCGGTTTGGACCAGAGGCAGTTGGGGCGGTGACGACTGTGGTCAGGCTCTGAATAACATGCGTCTGAAGACGGAACCGACGTGCCTCTGTTGGGTTGGGTGTGGGGTTGCCAGGAGGAGGTCTCTGAGGCCAGGGACTGGGGCCTGAGCACCTGGAGGGATAGCGTCCCCGTCAGCTCCCGGACGGGCAGCTGGGGGGCGTTAGAGGGGGTCGCGGCAGGAACGCAGCCTTTCTGTTTTGGCTGGTTCGTTGTGCCTGATAGACATTTAAGTAGAGATGTCAAGTGGACAATGAGTACACAAATCTGGAGCTCGGGAGAGACGTGTGAGCTGGACGTGTACATTCGGGGAGCTACCAGCACACACCCTGGTACTCGGTGAGATCCCCAGAAGAATTGGGACCCTAAGCTGAGGCCAAGGGTGCTTCAGTCTTATGAGGCTGGGACTTGGTCATGGTTAATTTTATGTGTCAGCTGACCGGACCACGGGGCGCACAGACCAGATGTTTCTGGTGTGCTGTGAGGGTGCCTGTGGTCTGAACAAAATCTGCATTCCAAATTTTAAAAGTAGAATGGGGAAAAATTTTAGGTGCATCCTTTTGGGAAGGCTATTTTTTTTCCCCCTCCCCTTAACCAGAGCCCTCCTTAAGTAGGGCGCACTGTTCTGCATTCGAAATCTACTGGCCAAGTTTCTAGCATAAACTAGATTGTGGCTCAAGAATGGGCCGTCTTGAACATTGATTTCGTTTGGAAAAAAGGGATGACGGGAGGGAAGAGTTCTCAAATGAAAGGAATATGGGCTTTAAAAATAAATAAGGAGGTTTGAAATGCCTGGATCTTGTTCCTGGCCCTGGTACTTACTTCTCCGGGCAATCGCAATCTTAGGTACATGGAAGAGCAACTGAGCCGACCTAGCTGAGCCCAGAGCTGGCTGTGAAGCGTGCTCAAGTGTCAGAGCTATCAAGAAGTGGGGGCCGTGTGTGCAGAGACCAGCTTTAGAGGACAATAAACTTTTGGGGGAGGTAGGATAATATAAACTTTTTTTTTTTTTTTGGAAAACATAAGCTTTATTAAAGCCACGAAAAAAGCTGCTACACCAATGTTTGGCTTTGTTCTTGTTACTGATTGATATTTATTTGAAATAGAGGCTGTTGGTTTTGTTTGTTTGTTTGTTTTTAGCTTTTCTTTCAAATCCACCTTGATGATGCTGAAGAAGTTCCTTGATTCAAGAAAAGCAAGATGAGGGATAAGAGTTTCCCCTTAAAGGGTGATAAACGGGTCAGCTAAGTGCTTGCCAGCAAGGAGGTTAAAGGGAACGGTTGTAAAACAATAACATTTTTCCAGGTTTCTTATAAAAGAAGTCATTGTTCACTGAGCTAGTAACATTTTTTCATTAAGAAAATTATATGTTTTATAATGCTAAAAAATCTACATTTGCTCTTCACTTGAGAAAGATATAAAATAAAGTACTTTGACTTATAATACTTCAAAAACAGTTCTGATGATTGCAGCAAGTGTGAAAATTCATGTTTTAAAAATGGTATAATACGATGAAGAAGAGTCATTGGTGACCTAAGTTTTTCTTAATGGTGTATTGTTTCCAAACTTTATGAGATTAATTCACCTCAGGGTTTATCGACCTCAGCACTCTTGACATTCTGAGCCAGGTAATTCTTTGAAGTGGGGGCTCTTTTGTGTATTCTAGAACATTCAGCAGCATCCCTGACCTCCCCCAGCTAGATTCCAACTACACCCCCACCCCAAGCTATGACAACCAAAAATGTCTCCAGATATTGATAAACATCCCAGGGGGTTTGATCGGGGCACGGGGTGGGTTGGGGGGTGGTGGTGGGGCGGGGAGGGAGGAGGGTGCATGATCGCCCTTAGTTGATTTGGTTTATTTTCAGTGTTAAGACTCACTGTCAAATTATAGTAAAAAGAGAGTAAGCTGATCTGTTTCATTGAAATCCCAACAACAGACTGTAACAGAGTAACTGGTGTTGAGACGATGCACTCGAACCGAACTGTGTGGGCTGCGCCTGCTTTACGTGCTTAAAAATACTAGTGCTGCTGACGGGGTCCCCCAAGACGATAGAGAGAGGGCAGCGGGGGAGGAGGGCAGGGAGGAGAGGAGGAAGACGGAGCTTACGCTCCCTCTCCTGGCCTGGGAGTGTGTAGAATCAGCCCTGGCCAGACTGTCGCTGGTGCTAGGTAGGTCGGAGACCGAGGACAGGGAGAGTGGTGGAGAGTGGAGCAGGCAGGTGGGCGTAAAAGGGCTTGATGAGATTTCATCAAAACATCGGTTTTCTTCATTTACAGTCATCTCCCCGGCCTAATTCCTTTGCACGTGCGGCATTTCCATTCCCCATGAGTACTGACTTAGCTTCGTGGGAAAACACACACCCATCGGGCAAGTGGGATTTATTGTCAGGACAGAAAAAGGAGCTGTTGTATATTAGTCACTGACTGAGGAGAGCTTTACCCGTCCTCATACGGCATTTAGATTGACTGAAACCCATGCCCATTTTGATATAGAGTCAAAAACTATGGGCCGGAGGTAAGGCCCTCCACACCTGCCGAGCACAGGCCCTTTGATTGACTTCAGTGCCGCGGATACCAGCAAGGCTCTCTGGCGGAGAGCTATGGAGAGATAAGGGAGTAAATGAGCTCAGGTCTTCCTCCTCCCCTCCCACCCCCAGCAGGAGGCGCCCTGCCCCCGCCCCCGCAGCTGCCTTTCATGGACCTGTGCGGTTAAAATCCTCACAGCAGGCCACGCCAGTCCTGGGAGGCGGCAGACGGTCTCCTCTGGCCTCCCTCGTCTTTCTTCTCCCTTTCCCTCCATCCTTCCATCCCTCCTCCCCTCCTCCCCTCCTCCCCAGGGCCTTCTGCCCGGCCCAGCAGTGACATCCTGCTGCTCACTTGTCCTGCCGAAAGGAGCTGGAGTTCAAGGGCTTGGTGTGGTCCCACCTGGGGCAGGCCGGCCGCTGCGCTCAGGTACAACTGTTCAGATAATGTCGTTGGCGGTGCCCTGGTCACGGAGAGCAAGGGGGACCCTCAGGGGCGGCACTAGGACCTCGCGTATGTGTGGGCACAAGTGGGTACAACCAAACCGCCTGGTGAACCGAGGCGCCCTGCGCCCCAGGCTCCCTGCCCTGGGCCCGGCCTCCCAAACTTGTAACGACGTTTTGAACGTTACCTCGCTGTCGGCTCGGCTTGGCTCGTGCTTTTGAAGCTTTCAGCCGGTGACCTAGGTTTTAGGAAACAACATTCCATTGCCTTGCAGGTCACACCTGCAGGGACTGTTAAGAGGGCACAGTTGCGCCTCGACAGGGGGCAGATGGTTAGCAAGAAGGGGAGTGTTCGGAGGGGAAGGCTGGGAATCTGCCCTGTCTTCCCGCACCTTCACTTTCATGACCATCACGACCACCCCCGCCCTTGGGGAGATGAGGAGGAGGTGCGGGGAGGGAGGGGAGAGTGCCTGGCATGGGGGAGGTGCCCCCGAGGGCGCTGGGACCCACCCGTTACTGAGCGCGTGACCGTGGCCGGATGACAAGCAGAAGTTCCCTCTTGGGAGGTGTGGGTGCACGAGGGTTAAACAGGGTCATCGATGAAGCCCTGCGACTCGCGGAGCACCTGCTTTCTGTCACGTTTGCATCCGGCCAGAAACGATTCATCAGTTTAGAAGAGACACAGGCGGCTTGGAATTCCTCAGTGAGCAGCGGGAAGCGGCAGTCAGGGACCGACGGGCCGAGGAAGATCTGGTACTTTTAACAAGGGTTTGGGACATAGCGAGCAGGGATAAGGCCAGCAACGGGGCACAGGCAGCAGGAGAACAGGTGCCCTGAGACGGACCGAGTGGAGTGGAGTGTCGGGCCCCGCCGGAACGTTCTCCCGCTGTGCCCACCGCGCCACCCCGCCCGGCCGGGCTCGGCGGGGCCCACCGTGCAGGATGGGTGTTGAGGACGTGGCTGCTCCAGGAGGGCGCGGCCACCGAGCTGGTCCGCGTCGTGGGCCTGTGACAAGGGCGGTCACGCGGGGCGCTGTCAGGAGGGCTTTGCGACAAGCGCCGTGGCCGTCTGGAAATGCGTCGTGAGTTTATCTGTGAGCCTGTGTCTGAGTGAGGGGCACCGGGGCGGCGGGGCACACGTGCCGGCACTGGCCCCTGCTCCCCAGCAGCCACCACACGCCTGGCTCGCCAAGCTCCCCAGGATTCTGGGTCCAGGTCGAGGCGTCTGCAACGCGGGGTGCCGACGGCCCCGGGGGCCACGCTTTCCATTAGAACCGGACCTCGCCCTTCACGCAGAGAGGTGACAGCATCCAGAGAACAAGAACGGCCTGGGGACGCGGTCGTGCCCTGAGACAGGCTGGCCGTGTTGACAGGCAGCAGAGAACCGGGCAGCCTGAGGTCGCTCCCTCGCTGGAGGTGGGGGTGGGGGTGGGGGTGGGGTGGGCGGGGAGAGGGTGCGCTGGCCGGACGCGCACACTCCAGGAAGTGAAATGAAAGGTTCCTGCAGCATCTTCGCTGTTCTGCTCGAATGAAGCATGTCTGCCCTGTGACTTACAGAATACAGACTGATTTTCGCGCGTCTGCTCACTAGAAGCCCCCGCCTGCATTTAAAACTGACGTTGGCCCTATTATACTTTATAATAAGAACATTTTAAAGGGAAACTTCATAAATTAGTACTTTAACATCACTTTCTCCTTGCTTTTTGAACAAGTTGCCCCACGTTTTCATTTTGCATTGGGTTCTGGAAATGTTGTCGCCAGTTCTGCGGATGGGAAAGAAGGAATGATTGAGAAAATGGGCTGGGCAGAGACTTAGCAATCTGGGCTCATGGCACTTCCTCGCGAGGGGCCATCCATCACCCGTGCGTGAACTTACGCACCCCCCACCCCGCCCGCACCCCTCCCTCGTCACCGGTGCACTGTTTCGCACAACGGCCCATTTTCAAAGCTGAAACTTTCATCAGCAAACGCCCAAGTTTGTACTATCAGAGGGCAATCTGCAGGGAGCCAAAGCTACCGGAATTTTTCTGTTAATCTTCATTGTTAAACAATGTAGTTTTCTGATGGTGGTAAAACTTTGTTTTTCAAGTGCAAGAGCTGAGCTGAATGAGAAAGAAAGGGAGGGACAGAGGTCGGAGGTCGGAGGTCGGCCTGGCATCACTTGCACGAAGTGTTTCTTTTGTTTTTGATTGTAAGAAGATTGTGTCTCTCAAGTTGCCATACACATGCCATTTTAAAGGTCTCAGGACTAACAAGACCAAGAACGATGAAAGGATACGCTAAACTAGAGCGAAGCTCTGCGAGACACTGTCCGCCACTAGCATTCCCGCGGCAACATATTTAAATACAAAGAGAACTACATGTATGTGATATTGTCGTATAAATATTTCCTTTATTTGTGGTTAAAATTTTTGAAAATAATTTTTTATTTCTTTAAAAGTAGCATCCTTTATTAAAAGAAACACTGGAAATACGGATTCTGAGAAATCACCTTCATCTCACTGACCAGTATCATAGAGGAACCAGATTTCTATATCAATTAATAGAAAATTAACCAATCCCCCTAAAAAGGACATACATAAATATGTTAGGACTGATTCTGTCCAATCAGTTAAAATACTTCGAATCCTGAACTGTATTAGCAACTGAAATTCTAACACCACTCATTTTCCTAGGCATCCTATTTTGTCAAAAGATTTAGTATTTATGATGTCACACTGACGTTTACAGAGCGGGGAGAACACACAACACTCCACAGAGTGTAACACCTTTATCTCTCTGAAATGTTCTTCGTGAACTACACAATTTAGCAATTAGATTTTCATAACTTGCCAAGTGTCTTGAGTATCCCTTAATCTGCTCCTCCTTTCAAATTTCTTTCCATTCGAAACGAACAGTTTTGCCTTAGTGCTAATCCCATAGGATTAAGAAAAAAGATTGTTTCATACATTTGGAATTAAAATGACCAAAGAAATAAAAATATACAGGATCACACCTCCCATCCCTTTAAAAATTGATATCTTCTATTCACCCTATTTCAAATTTAGAATTATCTTTATTTGTCAAGGTGTCCACGTGCGTAAGTTTCTGTGTTTTGTTATAAAAGCTTCCCTCACACATCAGAGGACTATGTAGTTCCACTCTGACTTGCTTAAATACCACAAGGAAGCCGGCACGTTTTATTATTTTTTTTTCCAAATTTTTTTTCCTCTCTTGGGGCGGCCTGTATGTTGGATCTGGCACATTTTAATGCTAACAACTCGTTATTGTTATGAAAACAGACTGAGATTAATGGTGACTGATGATGATGATGACCTAGGCTCCCGACTTTTATATACGACTGTTGGCGAAATTGACACTTGATCGTTGAACATGCATCTCCCAGGGGGTCATCGGGGAACGCAAAAATAGTAAATTCTAAGCACATGATTTTGTTTAGCACTTTCAGCACTTCTGGTACAAGGGTTAGTTGAAGTTAAAGAAAGCTATCAGCGAAAACAAGGGAACGAATTACCCGTGGATTTTAATCACTCTCCTGAGGACCGGCCCCTAACTGCAAAGAGCTGGACCGAGACTGTGGCTAGATGTTGGTCATTTTCAAAACTCCAGTGACATTCTCCAATACCTTTATTATCTCCAGTTTTATGGTGCCATGAGCTTTTCACAGTGTTTAAATTTCTCATTTCCATAATTTGAATGCCAAAAAAATTACTACACATTCCCTTATATGGTCAAAAATAGGTTTACTGGAATGTTTTTAGTTATAGCTGAAGGCAGCAACATTTACAACACTTAGTTTCGTTACACCCATAAACATGTGGAAATTGCTTGCAAAGCAATTGTAACACGACAAGAATCTTACAAATAGTGATGGAATGATTATGCCTCTCTCTCGGCATAACGATCTAGTACTCTCTGTAGGCTTCTGACCCCTGCCTTAATGCAAGGATGCAAGTCCTTATGCCATTAAACAACAGTATGAAATGTCGTTATCAGTGTTTGACTACAGACACAAACAATGAACTAGCAAGTACGCAGCTTCAAATTAGATCCTTGGAATACGGCAAAATTAGGGCTGGTTGTCTTGCCCTAAACGTAATTATTAAGAGCACATTTTGCAAGAAGGGAAGAAGATAATGGACATTCTCAATGCTCCAATTTGAAGTGCTACTTGCCTCTTAGTTTCTTGAAAAAGAAGTTGTTTTGAAAGTTATTTACATGGGTTTCATTTAAATTATGCAGCAATCTTTTATTATTGTCCCAGACTCTGTTTAATGAAGATCTCTGTCATCAAATCAAGTACGGTATTTCACAACTATAACAACTGCAAGAGAAAAAAACGAAAAAGGAACATGTCAAAATCAGATTCACATGGAATGTCAGAAACAGTATTTCTAAATGTAGCGCGTCCACTTCTGGAAGCAGATAATGAAGACTGAACTTCTGCCTGAGATGAGAGCTAACAAATGGAAACGAATAAGCCAAAATAACCCAAAACGACCTAAATGTCTAACGTTGGCATTTTGATCCCATCGATTATGGCATAACCTTAGCATACAGCTGCTAAAGTATTTTAAAGATACTTAATACCATGGGAAAATATTTATAAGTATGCATATAATCTTAGTTTTTGAAAAACCTGTTTACATGTTATTAGGGAAAGATGTGAAATATATACAATAGCTATATTAACAGTAGCTAGCTCTGTGGTAAGATTACAGTTGAACTGTATTCTTATGCTCTTCTACATTTTTCAAACTGTCCACTGACAAGAAAATCCTGAGACATTCTGAATTACAGCAGGAGGGAGGGCAGAAGGGAGAGACAGGTGAGGCTAACTGGTTAACAGGTGCTGCGGGGTCAGGTCGCACACCCAGGCCCTGGTCCTCTTCTGGCTAGCACTTGGCTCAACAAACCCTTTCCTTCTGAGGAGCTTTAAGCTGTGAAAGTTTGTTTAGCGTATCCGTCAGAAGCAGCATTCTACCTTCAGAGGAGCAGAAAAGGGTGCGTGTGGCATACACAGCAGTCCTACTGTGGCTCTTCGGGCCAAGGTGAGGATCCGCGTTGACCCTCCACACCCTGGATCGTGCACCTACACCTTGTGGCTCTAGCGCATGCTTTACTGGGCCAGGGAGGGTAACCCCTCAACCAAAAATGCGTGAGGCCATCTAGGACATTTGGCATCTGTGCCATGGGGGGGGGGTTACCTTCTCGTGTTGAGTACCATGTCCGACTGTCAATACGAAGCTGCCCAGGGCAGGGGACACTGGTGCCACGTGGGGGTTCCCTCATCTGAATGGTGAGTTACTGAGGGACACCCTCAAGCTGGGTTTATTATTATTCTGTTATTCACCAGGACCTGTTTGTTTTTGACTTATTTTTCTGAGGTAGCCGAGCTTATAGTGACATCTGGTGGCCATTCTGTATAATTACAGTCTGGACTTTCACTGTTGGCTGAACAATGCTATTAGCTTTAGCTCTGAAATTACGTGACGGTGACTTTCACTCCAGAGAGACCGCTGCTCCTTCTGGCCCTCTCACGGGTGTTCCCAGGTGGCTAAGAAACCTTTGCAGAAGTGTCTGGACTCACTGTCCAAGATATGCGGCTGTCTCAGAGGGCCCCAACAGAAAAACACCCTTCACCCCAGTTTCAGGGTTAGAAGGAACATTTCTGGCATGTCTGGGAGGCACACCCCAGTACCTGGAGCCTGCCTGAATACCGTGTGGTGCTCAGGTCCCCCGAGACACGTATGCGGGCAGCCACCGATCCACTAGGAGACAGCTCTCAGAAGCAGCACTTTTCAGACCCAAAACGATTTCCTGGCCTCCGTGGATCCAGAACGAAACTTTTGGATCATGGGGAGTCAAAACTCCACACTCCGCCCTCCTTCACACACTCCAAGAACCCTGGCTGGTGTTGTACGTATATGAATTATGGGGCTAGATCGTGCCTGTTTTTATCTAACAGGGTTGCCTAAAGTTGACGTGTCTTTGCAATTCCCTGAGTAGGACACTTGTGATTTGACATAATTAACCTTCTACGATCTAATTAATTAGACTGCAAATTAGAGGTTAAACAGCACGATTAAAATGAGAAGTTTATTTTACTCGGAAGCCCAGCTAGTTATATGTACACACACTTTGGTCCCTCCTCCTGTGCCTTTTTAACAAAACGGACCAAGTTAGCCAAAATCATTTAAAACTCTCGGGGCCATTAAGTAAGTTTTAAGTCCACCTCAAGGGCCTCCCTTAAAGAGAGAATTCCACACCTCTCAGGGACTATGGGGACAGGGCGGAGACGCACTGACACGCAGAAGCTTCTAAAAGACAAACTGACTTAAAAACTGACTCTAAAAGGATCCTACAGAAACTTGGGCCATCTAAGCAGGTGTTCAAGACTTCTCACTGTTTCTCCTGCCTGAATCCTGACAGGATATTCCAAAGAATTCAAAAACTCTATAATCAGAAATGCGGTAAAGGCGGAAGCTGGGTTTTCGGACACGGTCGCATTTTCGGCCTCCTGAACTGTGAGCCGCTCTCCCTGGTGCTGACGCGGCGGGCGCGCGGGGCTCGCTCCGGCGTGGCGGGTTCCGCGTGGCGGGTTCTCCCTGACAGGCCCGCACCCGCGGCCGGCTCCTGGGAGGGGCGACTCGCGTTGCTACCACCCAGGAAGGAGCCCCGTCCTCTCGGGAGGGGCTCTGCCGCCCCGGGTGGGCGGCTGGCGGAGGACCGGTGAGCTCTCGCTTTGCTGCAGCCTCTGGCTTCCCGTCCTCAGAAACCCTGCGGACCCGCCGGAGCCTGGCCTCCGCCCAGGCCGGCCTCTGGGTCTCCCCCGACCCGCGTCTACCGCTTCCCTGCGGGTCACGTGCACACGAGGTAAACGCTATCACAGAGGGGCTCTTCGAAGCCAAGGCCACAAACTGGTGGACAGGGTCAAGCACTAGAGTCATTAAGACACTTGTCACCTTGAAAAAAGAAGGCTCCCGTGATGGGATAAGTTGGTCATGGAACACGTCAGACTGCAACTGACGTCAGGTGACTGCCAACCTCAAGAAAAGTTTCTGTGCATACAAGGACACTGTAAGATGGCACTCGACCCCCACCCCGTGGCACACCCCCCAAGTGTCAGTCTGGCGCCAAGAGACCCAAGGCACGGCTAAATCCGTTAAAATGTGCGGTTAAAATGTGCGTAAAAAAGCATTTCTTTCTTCTGGAGAGCTGGCCTTTTGATCTGTCGTCTATAAGGCACACCTATCGGGTGCCCGTGGCAGCCGTCAGGTGGGCTGGGGACTCCCGCAGCTGGGCCCAGAGGGACAGACACACGCTTTGCGCTCCCTTCTGGTGAAGCCATAAAAGGCTACTTGCTTACTTTGTAGTTGTCATTACAAGTTAAGACTTCTAAAGATTAGGAATTCTAAATAATATAAACAATGTTCTCAGTAAAAGAAGGTATAAGGTATGGAATGCATTTTTGAGAAAATTTTAAAAAATGGTCTGTCCTAGTAAATCGGTATTTCTAAATGTATATGAATAGACAAACTAAATTGGACAAGGAAAGTTGGAGGTTGTGGGAAAAGAATCTTGAGAAACTTTGGTCAAGCTAAATAAGATTAAAATAAACTTGATAAATAAATTTAAATATCAAAATTAAGCTGATACAATATTAGAATTCGGTTTTCTCTGTTAAAAGGACAGTTTTCCTTACTATTGTTATATTATTAATAAGAAATTGTAAAAGGAAAGCAAAGATTTTATGTCCTATTGAAATTATTTCCTGTGCTCTGTATCATCAGGTCTTTGCTAAATTAAATTGTAATTAAATAGTAAAAGAAAAATTTTGCTTATGATTATTGAACTTGCTGTATTTGCCTGCAAAGTCTCCAACTGTCACCATGATTAAATAAATATTGTTTCACAGTGACCTGTGATCGTATTTGACCAGGTGTTTTAAAACTTGATGTTTGACAAACTTCCCCAAAATTTAAATCTGAAAATTAACTGACAGGATCTCTGAAACATTTTAAACAAAATTTCTTTTTCATAAAAGGGGAAAATTAAACTAGGCCTATTTCAGATGCTAAAATTACATGGGAAGCATTGTCAAATCAAAAATAATTGTTGTATCTGTTTGATTAAAATGACCGTTCTTAAAATCATATAAAATTTGTAAGAATCTACAATGTCCTAATACATGTTTTTTCATTTGCAATTCTGGTTATCTTAAAGTGGTGTGTGTTGCAGAGAAAGGCAAATTTCTTTATCAGCTGCGTTGTAATCAGATCTGTAAGCAGGTCACTTTTAGTCTGTCGCTTACAGAGGGTTGTTTCACTCTGATACCTTTGTGGTTTTGTTTTATCTTCAGAGAAATTCCTGGAAAAGGCATCTCCAAAAGAATACCCTATGACCCGCTGGAAAGGTCCTTTCCAGGTACTTCTTGGGCCTTGTATGCGGCTGAGCCCCAGGGACTGACTGCTGGACCCGTTTCCCACTTTAAAAAGCCTCATCCATCTGAACGGTGCCCTGACCAGGACGAGAAGCCGCTGACAGCTCGAGGCAGACTGCTTCCTCCCAAGAGTCTAGCCCAGGTCTGTAAACACCTTCCGTACTGGACTTTACTCCGCGTGATTCTTACACTTCCCATTGCTTTATGTGTGTTTCTGTTTAAAGACACCCTACTTAATACATACCGTTGATTCACGAACACTGAATTCATGGCCGCCAGCGCGACGATGCCTAAGTGAAGCTAACACACCTGCCTTCTCCTTAAAACACGCCACGACTTAGCAACGCCTGACAGACTTCGGCACTGCACCCGGGGCCGTTTCAAACCGTGGAATCGCTAACGAGCGCACAGACATGTGAGAAGCGTGACACTAAACAGACTCTGAAGGGCACGTGTTCACTCGGGAGAGGAACCTGGCGACCTCATCAGACGTCAGGCGGAAATACGCCTGTCACTGCTCTGAGCCCATCTGCTGACGCCCGCAAAAGCACCCCAAGCACTGACAGAGGGGTGACGAGTCCACGTTGGCTGGCAGGTGAATTCACAAACCCAGAAGTCACAAACACAGACGAGGACCAACTTTCTATCACTGTAACAAAACCTCTTCTGTTTAAAAAGAGAGTATCACCATGGATTTTTTCAAATGGTTATTCTGAGACACTTTCTAAATCTTCATAAATCTCTGTAAACACAGGTAAAGAGGCCTTGGAGAAAGGAGATGTTAAAAATAATCTGACTTCAAAAAGAATATTAAGGATGCTTTAATGACTAAAATCGACTTTAAATCTAAAAGAAAAACAAAACAAACTATCGGAGAATTTATCTAGATTTGTCCTTCAAACACAATATTACTAAGTGTGAGCACGGGGAGCGTTAACAACACACAGGAAGTGAGCGTTACGTCCTGGATGCTAACGGCCATGCTGGGCCTCAAACAGATCCCTTAGCCCTGCGTTTACAGACAATCGAAGAGCATTTTCAGAGGGCGCAGATTCTGGGTGAAGACTCTAGACTCGGTCAGAAATCACTACTCAATCCTGACAGTCATACTAGGTCAACTAAAAATAAAATTAACTCTCCAACAGATGATACTCCCCCTATTAATAAGCCAGTAAATACTTACTGATAATCACCAACAAAAGGATAACAGCAACCAAAGCCACGATGGCTTTTATCTACAACACAAAAAGGCACAGATGTTAGTATTAACCCTGACTTTGTTCACGTGACTCTCTCTTGTGCTATTTACATTACACTAACTCATCAACACACAGGCTCATCCTTTGAAAGGTCTTCAAATTTTTCTCATCTGAACTCGGTTACCTGTATCTTTTTATTGTTAATAATCCGAGTTCCCCAAATTTGAAGGGTTTTTTCTTGCCTGTATTTTATTGTTCGAAGTTGTGCTGCACAGTAAACAAACCAATCAAAGCCTTCGTGGGCCTGGACTTTTTTTGTAAATCACACTTATTTCTGATACCAGGAAAAATACGATATTTTTACAACTCTGTTAAAAAGCATCAGGGTATGATGAATGACACACGCGCCCAGCACTAATGATGTGACATGCACAGCATCAGGTGGCATTTTTTATAGTACTTATTCTTGAAGTCTATGAGAATTCTGTTTTTTCTCTGTGTACTTTCTTCTTGGCATTTCTGAATCTCCATTTGGAGGAAGAGAATGTAGGTTCCTCACGAATAACCTCATGTAATAAATAACTTGCTTAAGAACATACTGTCAGTTTCAGAGCTGAGAGGAGAAACCTTAAGATCATCCTTCGTCTGCGGCTTAATATTTTAAGTTCGCATCATTTCTTTCTATAATATTGTTATATCCTCATTTAATCCTAAAATATATAAATTATAAGTTAACTTGATTTTCCTGATGAATTCAAATGAAAGTCTTGTTTTCAAACATTTTCACAGATAATTCATTAAAGATGGTTCATTCAGAAAAAAAGATGTCCACTTATTACAAACATATCAAACATTCTACGAGTATCACAAATAACCAGAAGGAGCCAATGAAATGTTTCTAAAATAGAACTACTGGCAACATTTTGGTGGCATTACAGTCATGACAAGAACAAAGTGACCGAGAGAATATGGTGAAACTCTGCAATTTGGACACCAGGTATCTACTAAAATTACTAATTGTGATACCCAGAAAATGAAGAAATAGACCAGATTGATCTAGAAGGCACATTTTCAGCAGGTGTCTGGGTCCCCATCATACTACAATCTACAGTACTCTAGGGGTGACAAGGTGATGCGGAAAATGTATGGAAACTTTGCTTTTTTTTTAACCTGAAAGTAATTCCTAAAGTAATTTAGAATTTTATGGTAGTTTTTCAACTTCACCCAAAGCATACATCAATGTGACCTGCGAATCTGTGCTAGGCTTAGAAGATTTAAATGGCAAAATCAATATCCATTTTAAAACACTTGGACAGTTTTCTGCCTTGGGTTTCTAACACCGGCCAGCAGAGGTTTACACCCCAAAACAGCAACGTATCATCGTGTCCAAAGCACTTCTCCCAAACGACAGGGACAAACATCTGTCACCACTGAACACAGACGAGCCCTGGGGCCTCCTAGACACCTGAGAGGGGGTCGGTGATGCTCCCTCCCCACCCGCTGATAGTGCTGTTCGCTTACTTTTAAAGTCAGGTTTACTGAGATATATTTTACATAACATAAAATTCCCCCTTTTAAAGTTCATTTGGCTGGGTTTCAACACACACAGTTGTCACCCGTGGGCCACCACACAGCTGAACGGAAGGCATTCCCAGCTCTCCGAAGAGTTCCTCCATGCACTGCAGCGGTCGACGCCCACCCCGCTACCCTTGCCCACCGGCCACCTCGGAGCTCGCTTCCGTCCCCATGTCCCTTTTCTTAGCCCTCCCTAAGTCACCATTGTGAAGTCAATCTAGAGCACGGCAGTGACATAGAGACTACTTAAAAATATTTTAAGATTAATTCAATTTTCCCCCTTAAAAGCATACCATTCCTCTGATCTGAACCCCATAAAGTACAAAATGAAAATCTGTAGATACAGCTAAGAAAATCTAGGCAAAAATGCATCATCTCTTTGTGGCCACATGAATAGGTGTATGGGGAGAGGAGGTGAATCCTTCATGGACCTTTTGTTCTTCCAAAAACAGTCTATAAAATAGAAAACGTCTATAGAATTTTAAAAAAATTAAAGAAAAATAGAAGATTTATTATTTAAAGCAGAAAGATTTTAAAATAGAAAACTTAAATTCTAGATAAGGGGAGCAATGAAACATGTTTCTTTCCTAAGATCCATTTCTGAAAGAGGTTTCAAAAGGCCGACAAAATTAAGTAAATCCAAGGCAAATCTTGGAAGAAATCTTAGTACGTCAAAATTTAGAGACTTAATGCTAAACCTGAAAATGAGAGACTAAAAACAATGAGTTTATAGCTAAGATTTTCAACAAGCCCAAAATAACACACGGAATCAGGAGGAAAAGAAGTGTTCGCATGCCATGAAATTTGCTATAAAATCTTCAAAGAAACATTTTCTGTTTAATGATGAGTAGCCATACTTGATTTAAGAAGTAAATTAATTTCTATAAAATGTTTTGCAGGAATATATTAGCATATAACAATTCTCATTTTTTCCCCCTTGTTTAAAAATTTGTCTTTTTTTTCTTATTTCTCTGGAATAATGAGTGATAGTGGGTTTTTTCTTAGCCACATCTGCCATAATGGATTCTGACATAAATTGCCTTTTTCCCCATTCAAAAAAATATTTTTTTTCCCTAGCTTCCATTCTATCTTTCTATTAGCTCTATGTAATGCTGTAGGCTGCTCCAAAAGGCACTAATAACAAATTATATGAAAGGTTAATATTTCTTATAAGTTTAGAGATAGCTAAACTAATAAAATGTAGATCACTTTCTATGAAGAAACCCATGAAAACATCCTTTTAGGCATTGCTTGATTCCTTTAACTATTTCTGTCCTAAAAGCTAGCTATTCATTCATTCGACAAACATTTCTGGGTTCCTACCCTCGCCTGGGTTTAGGAGACGTAACACAAAGCGAGACGGTCACAGCCTCTCCCCACAGAGCTTACAGCCTAGAGGCCCTTTCGTCCTTCTTGTCTCTGAAGAGCACCGAGGTGCTGACCAACCACGCTGGGATCTTCTAATTTACTCACTTTGCATCCACGCCACCACATTTGCCTCCGAAGCTGTTTGGATCTGTTGCTAAAAGCAGTTGCGTTATCCGATAAGCTTTCTATATCACATAGAGGATGGAGAGAAGGATTAAACGACATAACAGGATTCTTTTATCTAGTCACACAAAGACAAGAAAATATTAATTTCTACTTCTGCAAATTTATTCCCTTTTAAGCATGAAAACAACATCCTCCCTGTCTCCCACCCATAGCCTCTGGCATTCTGTATTGTAAAACAAAACAAAACAAAAAACCAACAAAAAACCAACAAGCAAAAAATGCCTGCAGGTCAGTTTGCTTAATCCGTTTTGACAATAAGTCAATAAAAAGTCATCCCAGGGCCTTAAGTCTTTCAAATAAACTTAGAAATTCTGGTAAGAACGTACTCTTTAAAAACTCAAGTACTTGGCACAACTATAGAAACAAAATTCATATGTGGAGAAGGTTAGATTCTCAGAAGACACCAAAAAGTTATTGATTTAGAAGCAAAACAATATGTTTTAAAAGTGGCTAAATAAGTTTTTGGTTAAACAAGTCTGTCAAGGATTAATCGGATATTCAGCTTTCATCATTTAAACAATATCTGAGTGTCTAATATGTGTCAGGAACTGTTACAAGTATAGACACTAACATCTGTCAGTAAAGAAAGGTTACCAATTTAGCAGAGAAAGCATAAGATAAAAATATTAGGGAAGTTTGAAATAAGTGTTAAAAAGTAGTGATTAAACTTGAGATACAAAGCATGTCAACATAATAGGACCAAAGAAAAAAATAACTCCACTCTAACTCTTCCATGATAAATTTTTAAATTATCCATTCTCAACTGATTAATTAAATTAATAATACAAAAGTAAGATCCTTCGAAGTAAAGGGAGCTAAAGTGAAAACATTAAAGTCATGAAGAACCAAATACCATTTTCCTCAGCCAAGATGCCTAACCTTTGGCTTGATAAATGGGAGAAGTAAACTATTAAAACACAATCTCTAACGTCAAAAAATGTAAGAAATATCTGTACCTGATTTGTCCTGTAGTTCATCTAGTCTCTCCCCTCTTTCAATTACCTTTGTAATATTTTCTTGCATGACGTCAATAACTTCATCCACCTGATTCTGAACACTAGTTAAAAAAAATTTAAAAATTCTCTTGAGAATTTCACAACTTTTGAAACTTTAATAGACATGACAGAAAATATCAAGTTCTCAGGATTCTTCAACCACAAAATGTTGTAAGTTTAAGGTATCATAGCAATGTTCGTCCATTGGTGGGCTTGAGTACTCAGGCAGTTAAAGGCAACATGACAGAAATAAAAGAAATATTTAATTTAAAGACAGTTTATTTTTAAGATAGTTTCTGCAAATGAAAGATACTGTCAGTAGTCACTGCGGAATTTAGTCAAGTAGCTTGAAAGTAACCGGCTGCATTTTCTCTTCAGGGGGGTGCTGAGGCATCACACAGCGGTCACCTACTTTGCTGTGCAGTTCACGCACAAAAACTAACGAAGGATTTTGCCCAGGTGTGTTAGAAACTCATGGAAAACATTCAGTTTCCAAAAGGGAAGTGCGCGGTGTGTGCGAGGACACTGGCACTCGCTGGTGGTGACTGTGCCGGTCACTGGTTCCATCCTAAACAGTGTTTACGGCAGCCGGCAAGGCCTGAGAGGTTCTGAAACACACACGAAGATGCAAAGAGAACGAGGGTTTCGGTCTTCACGATAAAAACATGATTTCCTTCTTTCTATTAGGGGACGAGGGTCTGTACTACCCGAATTTCGGACTGTTCAATGAAAATTTATTACAAATTCAAAAAGTTAAAAATGACTTTTCAGCTTCCTTACTCAGGAGTCCCTCTACAGTACCCAAACACAGAAATGTTCACTGTTTTAAATATCTAGATTTCCTCCATCGCTCTAATCATTAGACAAAAACTAACAAATTAATTCACGAAATAAGCCATGCTATTGAAATAAAGGAGAAATAAAGTGAACTCATGGTTCTTACAGCACAAAAGCTGTTTAAAATGCATTGGGTTACTAGCAACTACGTGAATATTAGTTTATACATATGTTTTAGATAAATGAGGATACGTAATTGTTTCTAGCTGGGGAAGTGTATCAATTATCAATTATCACGTAGGGAGCTTTTAAAACTTTTTTTATAAATACACATTCTGCTCTCTGCCGTCTCCTCTACACTAACCCCCAACTAACCCAGTGAGTCGGGGGATGAGGCGTGGAGGTGTGTAATCTTGAAGAGTTCTGTCCCTTCCTCATCATGTAGCTGTATCTTCAAAAAGTTTGCTTTAAAAACAAAAGGAAGGCCCATTTAGACATAGGTGGGTTCAGAAGTAGTATCTCAGATTCAAGAAGCAATTGCTGTGTTTGATGATAGTCACCTCGCTCCCATGTCAAAGCATACATACACCCACTGATGACCCACATAAACTTCAGGGCTCATCACAGCCTCCTAGGTTCTGTGTCTCCCACGTAACAAGCTACTGAAGGATTTATGACTGAAGTGAGACCAAGGTGGGACACGTGGAATTCTCCTCTGCCCAAATAGATCGGAATGAGCCCCGGACCCCTAAACTGTCTTGCTGCAACTCCTGATCACCTACGCAGAGAGAGAAAGATGTTCATCTGGTAAGAACAAATGGCACAAATACTTAAGCCACTAATCAATTTATTCAATAAATTAACGAGAGCTTACTATGTACTCTTCTAGGCTCTGGGAAAATAATACTGAACAAAATGAACAGCAATTCCGGCCCGCATGGACTTATGTCTGAATGTGCAATGAATGTACTGCATTAACTTTTACAGGGTTGTGGAAGAAACTTCCTGCTCTCTGTCCCAGTACTCTATTTGATTTACAGCACTTAACACAAGGTGAAAGCATTCATTTATGTTTCTCCCCACTAGGAGGCACGCTGGACGAGCGCAGAGACCTTGCCTGTGTTGTTCACTTTTGTAGCCCAGCACACGGTGCCTGCAGCAGAGTGTGTCTTCAATAAATATCTGTAATAAGTGAACAATTTGGGTGTAAGTACTGCAAAGCATACCCAGCTACTTGAGAAGGAAATAGAGGCAGTGAATGTAGAGGCCTCCTTTTAATTATAATGAAAGCAGAGATATCGTTTGATAAGGACCAATCTTGAAATCCTCAGGTAGTTATTTTTCATCATATGCAAGAAATAAGAGTCTAGAGGAGGCAGCGTAGGGTGGGAAAGGACAAAATGTCCTGCAGCTCCCACACATAATTGGATTATAGCTATTACAGCTATTATAGTAATATACTTACACCACACATGCTTTTAAAATAAAAATAAGACTTTCCAACTTCTGGCCAAGATGGCGGAGTAGGTAAATGCTGTGCTCACTGTCTCCAATGACCACGTTAAAATTACAACCACATCGCTGAGAACTACCTGAAGACTAGCTAACAAGGAAGGGCAGAGATGTGGAATGGGCAGGCCCCACACCCATGGAGTGGCATTAAGAATCAGGAGGGATCTCTTGGCTGTGGAAGTGCCCCCTGATATTTTCACCCCAAGGCAGCAGAATACACATTCTTTTCAAGTGCACATGGAACATTTTCCAGGATAGATTGTGTGTTAAGCCACAAAACAAGTCTTAAACAAATTTAAGAGGACCGAAATCATATTGAGCACTTTCTCCGATTACAATGGTATAAAATTAAACATCAATTACCAGAAGAAAACTGAAAAACATACAAACACATGGAAGCTGAATAACATGCTACTAAACAATGAATGGGTTAACAACAGGATCAAGGAAGAAAACAAAAGATACCTTCAGACAAATGAAAATGAAAACACAATGACCCTAAATCTATGGGACACAGGCAAAACAGTCTGAGGGGAGAATTCATAGCAATACCTCAAGAAAAAAGTCTCACACGATCTAACTTTATACCTAAAGAAATGAGAGAAGAATAACAAACCCAAAGTGAGTAGAAAAAAGGAAATAATAAAGACCAGAGCAGAAATGAGAGTAAAAACAAAAACCTAAAACAGAAAAGATCAATGAAACCAAGAGCTGGTTCTTTGCAAAGATAAAAAAATAGATAAACCTTTAGCAAGACTCATTAAGAAAGAAAGAAAGAAGGCCCAAATGAATAAAATCAGAATGAAAGACAAGTGACAACTGACACCACAGAAATACAAAGAATTATAAGGAAATGTTCCAGTTATATACCAACAAATTGGATAGCCTGGAAAAAAATGGGTAAATTCCTAGAAATATCTAATCTGCGCCAACACTGACTCAGGAAGAAACAGAAAATCTGAGCAGACCGATAACCGATAACTACTAACAAAATTGAACCAGTAATAAAAAAACTCTCAACAAACAAAAGTCCTGGACCAGAGTTACCAGGTGAATTTTATCACTCAAATAAGAATTAAAATCTATCCTCAAATTATTCCAAAAATTGAAGAGGAGGGAAGGCTCCCAAACTCATTTTATGAGGCTAGCATTATCTAGCCAAAGACACTACGAAAAAAGAAAATTGTAGGCAAACGTCCCCAATGAACAGATGCAAATTCTCAACAAAATATTAGCAAACAAAATTCAGTAATACATTCAAAGGTCATATACCATGATCAAGTGAGAGTGATTCCTGGGATGCAAGGTTGGTTTAACATTGGCAAATCAATGAACAGGATACACTGTACGACTGAAGGATGAAAACCGTATGATCATATCAACAGATGCAATAAAAGCATTTGGCAAAATCCAGCATCCATTTATGATAAAAACACCCAGGGAAGTGGGGATAGAGAGGACACACCGCAACACAATAAAGGCCACTTATGTCAGCTGACAGCTAACATCATGCTCAACAGCGAAAAGCTGAACGCTTTTTACGATCAGGAACAAGACAAGGATGTCCACTTTCACGACTTCTATTCGACATAGTATCGAAAGTCCTAGCCACAGCAATCAGAAAAGACATTTGAGCTAAAAAGAAGTACAACTGTCACTATTTGTATATGACACATTACTAAATATAGAGAACATGATTCTGCAAAAAACTATTAGAATACATGAATTCAGTAAAGTAGTAAGATGTAAAATTAATATTCAGAAATCAGTCACTTTTTTATACATCCATAACAATCAAAAAGAGATATTAAGAAAACCATCTCATTTATAACTACATCAAAAAGAATAAAATACCTAGCAATAAATTGAACCAAAAAGGTAAAAGATTTTTACTCAGAAACCTGTAAGACACTGAAGAAAGAAACTGAAGATACAGATAAACGGAAGGGAACACTGTGCTCACGGACAGGAAGAACTAACGTGGCTACCATGTCCATGCTACCCGACGCCACCTGCAGACCCCGTGCAGGCCCTCTCCAAACCACGACGGCATTTTCCACAGAACCGGAACAAACAGTCCTAAAATTTAGACGGAAACACAAAAGACCTCAAATACCCAAAGCGGTCTTGAGAAAGGACGACGAACCTGGAGGCATCATGCTGACCTGGCTTCAAACTGCACTACGAGGCTACGGTGATCAAAACGGCACGGCACTGGCATCGAAACAGACGCCCGGAGCCGTGGAACAGGACAGAGCCCAGAAGTCACCCTGTGCCTGCGTGGTCACTTAGCCCATGGCAGAGGGGACGAGAATGTGCAATGGGAGTAAAGGCAGTCTACGAAATGGTGTGGGGACAACTGGCTGCATAGATGCAAAAAAAAAATAAGCGAAAGGCCACTTTCTTACACCATATACAAGAATAAACTCAAAATGGATTAAAGACTTAAATGTAAGACCTGAAATCATAAAACTATAAGAGAACACAGGCAGTAAACTCTGTGATATCACTCTTAGCAATATTTTTTGGACATATCTCCTTGGGCAAGGTAAACAAAAGAAAAAATACATGGGAATATATCAAATTAAAAAGATTTAAACAGCAAAGAAAACCAACAAAACGAAAGATATTTTTCGTTTTACGTGTGTGTGCTTGGCACTTAACGCAGACACAGTCTGCAATGGCCACTCTCTGCACATGGCAGTGGTCTGGCGGTCCAGTGGGAAAAACACAGCCTAAGCCCTGACTCGGCCACACCCAGCCCTGGGCTGGCTCCGCCGAAGGGCAGCAGATGGGAAGCAAGCACACGGGCAGACCTCTGCCCAGGTGTCAGCAGGGGAGCCCTCTTCCCTGGTGGCAGCTTAGGTCTGAGAGAACAAGACCACGTGGGCAGACACGGAGCCCATCTGGCTCGGCGTCAGGGAACAGCTCGGCCTGGCACCCTGCTGACCCTGACTGCTCTGTGGCCCTCCCGGAACACAAGAGGATGACCGGCTTGTGAGGCCGTCTCTCACTCACCTATCTCCCCTAGGAGACTGTCATGACAGTCTCTCGTCACCTCCCAGGTTCTGGTGACGCGTGAGGCTTTCCGCAGGTGTACCTGTGGACTGTCAAACCACGTATCTGCAGAGCGCAGAGGTGGCTCCTTGATGACGGTACCCACGGCTCGTGCTGCAGACACGCGACCCCTTTTCGGTATCATCCCTTTGGGCGTGGACAGGAACCGAGGGAGCTGGCTCCTCTGGCCCCTCTCCCTTTCACTGTCTGCGCAGGAAAGGAGCTATCTGGATCTGAGCGGCTCACTACATCTTCGTTGGCCAAACCAGAGGCTGGAGGCAGGAGACACTCTCTCCTGCGGGCTTGGAAGAAGCACCATCAGTTCTACGGCTGCAAGGAAATGAAGTCTGTCGACACCTGAATCTGGTCGTCACAGCCCTGGCGACACCGTGACTTCAGGCTTTTGGGACTCCGTGCAGATGGGCTACCCATAGTGACTAAACTTCTGAGCCGTGGAAAGCGTGAGATGATAAGTGTGTGTTTGAGGCTGCTAAGTGCAGGGCACTTTGTTACACAGCAACAGAAAATGAAAATGTCCCATCTAGTACTTGACTCAATTTCAGAATCCGTGCGCTACGATCAGCCTAAGTGTGGACGCATTTCTTCACGCCAACAGCTCCCTGACTGAGCCACAGCATCTCACCCAAACCTGCCGCCCCATTGCAGTGCCCGTCCCGCCACGTGTCGCCTCATCCAGAATTAGGGCAACAACGACCGCAACAGTGACCGCTCCTGAGCCACTCGGTTCCTCCTCCACAGCGCGGCCAGGGCCACTGCCCCGCCCCGCCCACTCCTTCCCCCTTCCTGCCAGGACTCGCAGCCCTGTAAAGCCAGGTCCACCCACTGTGGCGTCCTCCATCACCCACCTGATGGAGGCTTTTAAAGCTTAAAAGGCTTTAAACTGGAAGTTTATTAGCCATAAAGCTTAGCTCGACGTACGGATTACGATAAGTAATAGTTATGAAAAAATTCTGGAAGTATGCAAAAAGACAGCTGTACTTCGAGAAACTAAATATTATGTTGCTTTTATTATCATTCTGAAAATGGGAATCAAGCGATAGATTTAAAACAAAAATAGACCTTGAGATAGTGGTAAATAAATGGAAGGCAATAAAGTCAAGAAACGTCAACAACCAGAAATTGCATTTCCTTAGCTATAGTTCAGAGGTAGCTTTGTGAAAATAAAAGAATTATTGGGTTTTTAAAACTTGGCAGTTACATTTTGCCTACATCAGGGCTTGGCCAATTTTGTCTCTAAAGGGCAAGCAGCTAATAGATGTTTTAGATTTTGTGGGCCATCGGATCTCTGTCCTAACTACTCAAACGTGCCACTGCAGTGGGAAGCAGCCACAGACAGTAAGAAAACAGGCAGGGCTGTGTTCCAGCACAGCTTTATACACAAAAACGGGTGGCAGCCAGGTATGGCTCACAGGCTGTAGAGTGCCCATCCCTGGTCCGCACAAAAATGTGATGATCATTTAAACAAAGTAGTATCCCAGAAACTTACTGTTTAATTTTATCATTTCTAGGTCCAAACCTTGGTCCAGACGGTCCCCTTCTGAAAACAAAATACCAAGTGCATATTAAGGAGAGGATTATAGAAACAAAAACAGAAAACATTCAATCAGGCTGCATTCTGCACACGGGTCAGTCAGATGGCATAAGAAACCACATTTTACTGGTGCTGCTAAATCCTGTCTGCATTGCGCTGGTACTTAGTGCTGGCCACAATCACCCTGCTAGGGACTTTTATAACTTTCAGAGAAATGAGGGTTTACATAATCCTTAGTTACACACAGGATGTCCTGATGATTAAACTTTGAAATACCATGATAACTAAAGTGCCAGTGAATAGAAACAGCTTTCTGACTAATTACAGAACACTAAAAGTACAATTCATCTTAATTTGGGCTATAAAGAAATGCTGATTGCCAAGAATGAATAAAGAGAAAATTCTGTTCAAAACATTAAAATTTTTAAAGTATATTTTAAAATTATTCATCTTAAACTTACCAATATGGCTAAAGGGAAATTCAAGAGTCTACGAAATATCAGCATGTCTCAAATTATTACTTCTCTATTATAGTTCATTATGGTGTCACTTTAACTAATTTTAACATTCTGGAAATAAAAAAATGGTGGCTATTTTAAATAATCACCATTCCTTTATTAGAGAATAAGATATAAACCACAAAACTCAAAAGAAAATAAGTTCTGTACCAATGGAACACGAAGTCTCCACCCCCTCTCCTCTCAGCCCCGGGGGCCTCCATTCTAACCCGTGTCTCTGACTGACCACTTCACCCGTGAGAGTGGAATCACGCAGCATTTCTCCTTTTGTGACCGGCTTCTTTCACTCAGCATAATATCCTCTAGGTTCACTCATGTTGTAAGCATGAGTCAGAATTTCCTTCCTTTTTAAGATGAGAAACATTCCACTGTGTGTGCACGCCCCATTTTGTTTAGCCACTCAATGGTGATGAAGACCTGGGTTGCTCGCCACTCTTGGCTTTCATGAATACTGCTGCTGTGAACACGGGTGTTGATTAAGTTTTTTAAACAGTATTTCAAGAACTTAATTTGGCTTGTCTCCCTTTGAACACGCAGAGGAAACCGCAGCAAGTGGAAGCTGCGTTCTGAACAAGCGTGTCGGTTTGCTGTCAGGCCCCTGGAAGACGCAGCGCGGGCCGGGGAGTGGACCTCCCGCGGGAAACCGCTGTCCTGAGGAGCCAGTGCTTCCCACAAGGGTATTGAACTTGCATTCAGGCAGCCGTCTACTTAAGCAAAGCATCCGGCCGTCTTTTCAATGTTGAGTTCCCTTGACAGGTGGCTATTGCGGCAGACTAAGGGTTCTCACAGTAATCAGCACTTTGTGACTCTACAGAAATTTTGTCACCTGCAGGAAGTTATCGTCCCACTTCATCTGATCTTCCTGCAAAAAAGGACACTATTTCCTATTATTGGATCTGTTTTCTTCCCTGTAGGCCCTTTTTGTCCATTGCTTCACGGCTGTCAATTACTTTTTATAAAATGTTTTTATTTGAGGAAAAAAGGGCTCTACAAAAAACTGCACAACATATAACAAAGAGGGAGGTAAAAGTTTTCTCAGACAACCCTCCCACGTCAGTCTCTAGAGAAAACGCCTGTAACAATATGTTATCTTTCCTGACTTTGCGAATGCAAACGGAGGCCTGTATGATTAATCAGGTCATTTAATTTTGACAAAGTATCAAGGCAATTCAAAGGGGAAAGGATGATCTTTTCATCAAACGATGGGGGAACAACTGGACAGCCCCCGCCAGGTATCCTTTACTTCTACCTCAACCATATATAAAACTTAACTTAAAATAGATTACAGACGTAAATGTAAAAGCCAAAACTATAAGACTCCTACAAGAAAACATCAGAGAAAATTTTAGTGACCTTGGGTTTGGCAAAGATTTCTCAAATAAGCAAACACAATAAAAGAAAAAAATTTAATAAATTTCATCAAAATCAAAACTGATTATCAGTAAGTACTGTTATAAAAGATTGTTACTAACCGGGAGAAAATATCTATAAAACATATATCTGACAACTTGTTATCTTGAGTATATAAAGAACTCATAACTTGACAAACTAATAATCTGGAGCAAAAAGTTTTAATATATTAATTCGTCGAAGAAGACATGAAGATGAAAAATATGCACAAAAAAAGATGTTCACTATAATCTGTCATTAGGGAAATACAAATTAAAACAATAATGAGATACCACTAAACACCTACAAAATGGCTACAATTAAAGACTAACCACACAGTGCTGATGAGAATCTGGAGCAACCAGAACTCTCATTCAGTGCTGGTGGAACGTGAAATGGGACACACTTCGGAAAATAGCTGTAAACGTATACCAGCCATTCTGCTCCCAAATATTGACCCATGAGAAATTAAAACATGTGTCCACACAAAAACCTGTAAGGAAATGTTTATAGCTGAAAACTAGAACTACCCCCAAATACCCATCAATAAGTGAACGGATGAATGAACTGCGGTACATTCATACAACTGAAAACTACTCAAATAAAAAGGAACAAGCTACTGATAGATGCGGCAGCATGGATGAATCTCCGAATAATTATGCAGAGTGAATGAAGCCAATAAAAAAGGCATAATGTATAGGTGCGTTCATAAAAAAATTCTAGAAAATACAAACGATAGTCACAGAAAGCAGATCAGTGGCTGCCCGGGGACTGGGAGAATGACCAAGGGGCATAAAGAAGCCTCTGAAGCTGTGGCTGTGTTCATGATTTGATTTCGGTGGTGACTGCTCAGGTGAACAGCACATATGTCAAAACTCACACTGCACACTTTACATGCATTTTATTATATGTCGATTAATCTCAATAAAGCTGTTACAAAAATACTCACAGAAAAAAGTCCTCTTCTTCATCTGAATCATCTTCTAAAAGATTTCTCTGTCAAAAAAAAAAAAAAAAGAAAAAAGGAAAGACGAGTTTTCAGATTCAGAGGGCTAACGAACTGTCAGGGAGGAGGAGTAAGGCACATTCCATGCCGGTGGAATGAGGGGGAGTAATTATGTGTGCTTGGGGGGGGGGAGCTAAAGGATACGGAGCCTCATTTGCAGACTTCCTGATGATAAAAGAAAATGCTATCAAACCAGACTCATGACTGACCACGAAGCAGAAAGGTCACGGAAGCTGGCGTGGGGTAAGGAACTGCGGGCAGGCGGGAAGGACCAAGTCCCTGCCGTCCTCCTGCCTTCCAGTCTCTCAGATATTCTTTTAACCAATAGGCTTGAGCAGCTTCTATGTGCCAGGCACTGTGCTGAGTACCAAGCACCAGCTTTGAACAATACAGACAAGGTCTAAGCTCTCACAGAAAAGGATCTAATGGTGCCTAATGCTCTGCAGAGAATTAAAATGGTAATGAATAGAAAGTGACAGGGTGACTAATGAGATTAAGCTGTCATGGAAAATCACTCTCAAGAGGTGAAATTTAAGCTCAGATCCAAATGATAACAAAGAATCAACCAAAGATGGGTAAGAGCGTTTACTGCCGGCAGAGACTGGCTAGTGCAGAATAAGCCCTAGTGTATTAGTTATCATAATAAATGTGAACGGTTTGAGTTCTATTAAAAACAAAAACTACACATAATTAGACTCAAAAAATTCCAGCCTATATCTGTTTACAAGAAATTCACCTAAAACGAATGTCAAAGAAAAGATGGAATAAAAGGGGAAAGACACCTCAGCAAATTCTAAAGAAAAAAGGTTAGAGTTAGCAACATTAATATAAAGGCATTAAATACTCCAATAAAAGGATTTTATTGGAGTATTTATGATAAATGCACAATCGACCAAGAAGATTTAACAGCAATGAATGTTTATACATTAACGACATAGCTTCAAAATATATTAAGCAAATGCTACTCAAAATACAAAGCACTGGTAAGTTCAACATTATAAGGAAGATTTAACATACCTTTCAGAGATAGACTAAGATGACAAAAAATAATATAGAACTTTGTACAGAGAAAATTTTATTTTCAATAATCCAAGAAATGGATAAGTCACAAGAGAATTTTAATAAATTCCCAAAACTACACAGGTCACATTCTCCTGCATAATGCAATGGAAATTAAATAACAAAAGGACATTTTAAAACACTTCTCATTAACACATTAAAATGTAAATGGAAGCTTAAACTATTTAGAAATGAATGACTCTAGGAACCTTACAGAACAAAATTTGTAGAGTATGGTCACAGCAGTACTTAAAGAAAAATGTGACCTTAAATGTATTTATGAAATCCCAAAGATTAAAAATATATGAAATAAGTATTTAAATTACCCACTCTTAAAGTGTGTAAGTTATTCTTAGCAACATAAAACCCCAGAAGTGTTAAAGATTTGATTGCATAAACATTTAAAACACAAAGAACACAAGACATTCATAAACAAGATTAAATGGCAAGTAATAGACTGGGAAATAGATCTGCAACATAATTTCAGAACAAAAGTCTGATATTTATTTTACATAAAGAGCTCTGACAAACCAGTAAGAAAATGACACAATGTAGAAAAACATCAGAGGAGAGGCAGAACAATTCGCAACAGAAGAGCTAGCCAATGATGACATGAAAAGATGCCCAAAGTCAGTAACATTCAGGGAGATGCTTTCATCAGTTCCTTCGACAAATATTTCTTGAACACTATTCTAGCTAATAAGTAACAGATAATCAGTACATTTATGATGGTTTATTTGCCTTAGAGGTTGATGATACCAAAGACGAAATGTTTTTATTATAGCTGTACAATGAAACACTCACGAAAACCAGTGTTTTCACACGCATTCACTGAACGAACAAGAGTGCTTGAAACATAATATCGAAAAGGATAAGGGGACACGATTTACCACTTCACACCCACTCACAGAGAGTTAACAAGTGTTGGTGAGAAGAAACTGGCGGTGAGGAGGAACTGGAGAAACTAAAACGTCCACGTGTTGCTGGTGGGAATGCAAACCACGTGCAGCCGCTTGGGAAACGGGCTGGCATTTCACAAGGTGGCACAGAGTGACTCTGTGTGAGACTCAGCAAGTGCTCCCAGGTACTTGCCCGAGAGAAATGAAAACACGTTCGCATAAAAACCCGTACGTGAACGCTCACAGCAGTGGTATTCATAACAGCCAGGAGTGGCAACAACCCCAAATGTCTATCGACTGCTGAATGGGTAAATAAAATGAGGTCTATCCATTTAACAGAACGTTATTCGAATAAAAAGAAATGAAGTACTGAGAGACACTACGACATGCAGGAACTCTGAAAACAGGCTGAGCCAAAGAAGCTAGTTATGAAAGACGACGTAGTATGTGATTCCATTTATAGAAAACGTTTAGATTAACAAAGCTATAGATCTGCGGTCATCTAGGCCTGAAGGGATGAGGGAAATGGAGGGTGACTGCTAAAAGGCACAGGGTGTCCTTCCAGAATGATGAAAATGTCCTGAAATGGTGGTGATGGCTGCAGATGCTGTGAATATGCTAAACCCACTGAATTGTGTACTTTAAATGAGTGAATTACATCTCAAAGCCGTTACCAGAAACAAGTTTAATAGGAAAGAGGAATAAAACTTTAAAAGCTTTAAAGTGATTTATAGATGATTAGGCATCTCCCCTGCCTTGGCTAGGTCCCACTACAGTCATCCAATCAGTTATCAAATTTCACAATCCGACAAACATTCAAAAGGTCTCCAGTGAAACAGTCGATTTTGTGCAATGTTAATGTTTAATATCCTATTTTTACAATAAAATATGGTAGCAGTCAACCAACAGTGTAAACACAAAGCTCCATAGTTACAGTCTCAGCAGTAGAACTGATTGAGGCTGTAGAGTTTATATTTTTCAGTATACACATAAAGATTAATTTAATAAAGCTTACTAGCAATTTGTCTATTGGTGGATTCTATCTCCCTTCAAGAAAAACACCTGCAGAATTAGAAAAAAGGGGAAGACAAATGTTTCCTGTTTTGTACTCAAAGGTACTTGTAAATCATAAGATGTTAGCAGTTGGACCTAGTGGATGATACGAGGTTCTGAGGTTGTGCAAAAAAGAAGTATGTCATAGGAAGTCAAGCAGACTAGAAGCTCCATAGGGGCAGAGACCACGCCCTCTAGTTTTTAGCACAATGCCCAGCACATAGTAGGTGGTCAATAAATATCTGTTGAATGAATCAGTAAACGAAAGAATAGCAAGAAGACAGAGAGAGAGCTTCAGGTTGCTGATAAAAATAACACTGGAGCGATATAAGCACATGGTGGAGTGAGAAGACTCCTTTGCATCTTCCCTTAGACGTACAAGTCAGACAACTATAATTCCACAAAGGATCCTCTGCGCAACACACAAACATGCCTGAGAAATCCACGCATTGGTACATCTGAAGGTGGGCGTACTAAGGGAGGCAGGATGAAATTTATAAAATGTCATTAATCAATGTTAATTAATTAAAAAAAGAATAACACTAATTCCTTCCCTCAAAAAATATTTATTAAATGCTTATTGTAAAAGCAACCTATCTACAATGTTCATATCAAATATTGTCTTCCAAAATGGGGCATAATTGCTAGATTTGTACATATCTACACAGAATGTTCTAGAATTAGAAACTGAACATTATATAAACACTACTCTGGATTCTGAGACAATTACAGGACCAGAATCCTTTATCTGCAATTTGAAATCTAAAAAGTTCTGAAAAACCAAGAGATTTGGTTGGTCTGCAGCCAAAACTCATTTGGAGGAAAACATGACCTGAACCGATGTTAGCTAATTTACTTACATACTTTATTTATATAGTTAAAATAATCAGACATTTCACTGAGAAGTATTAGTGCTTGGAGGTGCTACTCTAGACCCCAAAAAGTTGTTACATAATATACATTGAACTACTTTTCTAAAATCTGAAAAATTCTAAATTCCAAGTCTATTTGGCTCCAGAGTTCTGAATAAAACATTGTACATTTATACATTCCCTTTGAAAGACTAGACAGAAGCTGTGATCAATAACGGAAGCAGAATTCAGCTGAGTCATCAATTTAAGTAACACATACTTTTCGATGTTTACTATGAAGGAAAATAAGATTAGAATATAAGCATAAACTTTAGATTTTTCTAAAAAATCTAAATTATTTACAAAGAGAATGAAAATACATGTTGAAACTTTTTTTTTTTTAAAGCTTAAGATTCGGAACTTACCCTTTCACTTTTCACAGAACCAGTGACATCGTCATCATTAGGTGGCGCTTGAACTTGGGAGGCATATTTTCTACTCTAGAAGTACTCTTCTACTTCACAGCAGAGTAAGTATTCACCACCTTAAAGGAAAAACAGATTCTGTCAGATCGGAACTTCGGATGGAAGGCAAGGCTTTAGGCAGAGCACAGGGCTCTGTGTGCTGGGGCCTCTTCACACTTCTGACTTCGACTACTCCCTCCTCACTCACTCCACTGCAGGGTCCCTGGCCTCTGTGCTAGGCCTGAGGACATAAGAAATAGTTAAAACCACGAGAAAAATGAAGGTAACTTTCTTAGAAGAACATTGGAGGAAATCAGTGACAAAGATTTTACAAAACAAGAGAAGATTGTACAGGAAGGGGGAAAAATAGGAGGCACCTTCCTGAAAATGAGACATTAAATGCTTTAGGATTTTAACTTGGAGTGAGAAGACAATGGAACACTTCCAGGTCTCACATTTAGCTGCTTGGACAGTGATTCAGTTTCCTCATCTGAAAAATAGAGCTTTCTAGTCTTTTGCATAGCTTTTTAGTTGGGATAGTCTAATCAGATACAACTGCAAAAACAGTCTGTAAACTGTAATATCTTGTTCTAAAGCACAGCACTGGGTATTCCAAGAAAAGGGATGTTAAGTACTGTTCAACAAAACAAGTTTCTTTTTTTTCTACAGAAAGTCTCAAAGTCTTTTATATGCTAATATGCATTGTGATTTTCCAGGAAAATGCTCGAGTATGCAACGTACTCAATTTTCTTGAGAAAAAGCTGACAAATGCAAATATGAGTTTTCAGTTTCTTGGTCTAGAAGATGGATGAATAATGAGAATAGCTAATGTGCCCAATGTTTTGCTATGTGCTAGGCACTGTGCTCAGTGATTTACATGCGTTTTCTTTTACTCCTCTGAAGTAGGCACTAGAAAGCTTAAGAGAAAGATAAAACTGAATAAAGATAAGTAACTGACAGTGTTAGTCACTCTGCTCTTAGAAAGAGCAGAAACACAGGCCTTAAAGTTAATCAATGGCTGTGCATGATCAGTTGTAATATTTATTCAATTAGTTGCCCAGGTTGTATCATTCTGTTCTAGAAAGACCACTTTCCCGTAACAATCCAGCAGTCCTCTTTCCCCTTCCACAACAAACTGAAGACAATCTTTAAATTAGTCAGTCTGTTGGTTATTATACACTAAATAAGTAAACAAGCCCGGACTCTAGTTTCATAAACCAAATAAAAGTTACATTTTAAGTTGGTTTCTTGTCAAAACAAATTGATAGGCACTTTTCTTTGATAAGAAATACTTCCAAACCAGAAATGTAACCATGTGTAACAAAAACCAAATTCTTGCCACCTGAGCAGCAGCTCTAGCATTCTGCTTTTCACTTCTGTCATGTACATCTGGCCCATTTTATTCCTCATTCTTTAATTTCAGAGTAATTCATTCATGCAGAAATGTTACAGAATTCATAGAAAAACAAACAACAATAGACACAACTGAAGAACTTGAGCTTTTAATTACATCTGTATTTCTGTTTACATGTTAAACCCTACAAAGGAGCTGCCTCGACACTCCAAAGCAAATAATACACAGACTTACATAACATTTTAATGAAATATACAGTTAAGCTACAAGTTTAATGATGAGCAAGCCCATATTCTGGTCCCATAATCCAAGGATCAGATTCCTGAAGGCAAGAAACCAGTGTCCGACAAACAGAAAAGCCATGGGTTAAACAGCAGGCCGATTACGCATCACGAACCACAGGGCGACTGATATTTGTACCAAACAACTCAGAAATAAACCCCACTCAGAAATTAGGCTTATACAGAGTCTACCTAAGATCTCTCCCGCGAAAAAGTACATATGCATTCAAGTGTTTGTATCTAGGTATATATGTAAATAAAAACTTCAACACTGAGGGCAGAACACCAGTACACGGTTCACTTAAAAAATGTCACCACCGTATGCTTCCTATGCCATCCGCATACGTTTACACTTTATGTATTTTTTGAAGAGGCAGCGCGTTCTCTGTTTAGTGGCTTCACACATAATACACTTCTAACCTGTTGTTTAATAAATGCTGGCTTTTCACTTCACGCAAAAAGCAAACAAAACACCCTACGTGTTTCGCCCCGCAAACGCTTGAATGTGGGCAGCGGGTTCCCTTTCCTCCCTCCGTTCTGACTCCTCGTCCCGGTGCCCCGCCAGCAGCCGCGGCTGGCGCAGTCGGCGGAAGCGACCGCAGCTGGACGCGGCCCGCAGGTGTTACTCACGAACCCGTCAGGGCACGATCGCCCGCACCTGCCAGTCGCGAACGCAGCGCGGCCGGCGCGTCCTCCCTCCCGAGCCTTTTAAACGCCGACACGGACCGCGCCCCGCACGCCTCGCCGCCCCAGGTCTGCTCCTGCCCAGTCCCTGCTCCCGCCCGCACCGCCCTCCTCGCGTCGCCCACGGCACCCTTCGCCCCACTTTTCGCCCCCTCAGCCAGCTGCACGTCCGCGTCCTTCCCCACGGCGCCCCGGCCGGGTCCCAGCCTCTCCCCGTTCGGGGCTCCCCCCGGTCCCCCAGGCCGGTCCCGCAGCCCGACGCGGACGTTGGGGGGCAGGGGCGTCGTCTGTTTCCGTCCTGCTCGCACCATCCTCCCCCGGGACCGGACGGGCGCCTGTACCTGGGGCTCCCGGCGAGCTGCGGGGAGCTCTGGGCTGCCGCGGGCAGCGGCGGAGCAAGGTGGGGCGCGGAGGCAGTGGGCGCCCACCGGCGTCGGCCGCTTCGCCGCAGCTGCGCCCCCGCTCATCGAGGCCCTCGGCGCTCCACGGCCCGGCGCCAGGCGGGGGGGCGGGGCCAGGCGGAGGGCGGGGCCGGCGACCGCCGAGCAGTCGATCCCGCCTCCGCTCTCCGCCCGCAGAGGCCCTGACGGACGCGGGGTTTGGGCCAGGATCCCCAAGATTATAGTGTGCTTTCCATATGGGGACTGGTTCCCGAGGTTCCATTCCGCCCGGGCGCGCTCGGAGGGCGTTAGGGGAGGTGGACGCAGCTGAGGAGTCCCTCGGGCCGGGCGCCGAAGGCACGCTGGGGACTGGGCTGATGGGACCTTTACAAGGTGGTGCCTTCTGCGCGGTCCATTCTCTGGGCTAAGGCAGCCGAAGAGAAAAAGAGGGTTCCAAGTCCGAGGCCTGCTTTGGAGAGCCTAGGGTTTTCTGAAGTCGCGAGATCTGTGTGACCCCTTGTTTACGGAATCAGAGTTAGACTCGGAGAGATTGAGGGTTTCTAATCCTCATTTCGGATATTAGGAATCTCTGGTCCAGAGAGATTTACTGGAGAGGTTGCACAGTTTGGGGCGAGGTCTCAGTTCTTTCCCCTGTATCCTTTACAGGTCGAACCTAAAATAACTAGGTCCAGACTCTAGGCATGTTCTGCTCACTCTCCCTACTCCCCACCGTCACCCCACCCCCATCTCCTAGTTGGCAGCATATTAAGCCTGCATTTGCTGGGCACAGCAATCCAAAATTTGTTTTATTTTGCCCATTCCTCCCATACATGCTGGATTATTTTACTCATTTTTTTTCCCCTGTGACTTGTTTGCTACATGTCTTTTTTACTCACTATTTATGGTCTTTTGTTGATACAGTGTTTTGATGCATATTTAAGCCTAATTGAAAGATATTTTGGCTAGGGCACTGACTCTCAAGTTAATTTAGTAGTTGAATCACCTGAAAAACCTTAAAAATGAGTAATAACACACCTAATTGGCTTAAATTAACTATACTAATGATAACATACTTATATTTCATAGTTGAACCTTGAAAGAAATGTTTCAAACAAGTATTTTAACAGAGTCAATGTTATATCAAGAATTTCTGCAATTTAAATGTTCATTGAATTAAATGAATCCTTGTGGGGGAGAAGGCAGAGGCTGTTTTCGCTTTCTTCGCTATTTGGTAGCACTATGAGCACAGGGTCCTCAGCTCTCAAAACCGCTTTCTGAAAGAACCATTTAATCTGTTTAACTATTACTAGAGTCTACCTGGCTATCTATGCTAGTGAGGTCTGTAACAGCCCAAACTACAGATGCTCAATTCCAAGCCTATCTGCTCTTCAGTATGTACACTCTCCTGCGATTTAAAGTGCAGTAAAAAGCCATGAGGCACATATTTTAGTCTTTTAAAAACAGTGCTCTTCACAGGAACTTTCTTAAGATATTAGGATGAGCATCTGAAAGTATAGTATGTTCATTTACACATAAAATAAGCAGTAGTAACTACAGATGACATCAGAATGTCAAGCTAAGGAAGGTTATCAAACTGGGTCGTAAATGGTATATAATGTGCTTCGAGGGGAGAAAGAGGAAGAGGCGGCACCTCTGAATAACCATTCTTTCCCCTTGAACTTTCATGTTATTACATTATTAATAGTGGAAATCTGTATCTGGTGCAGAAAACGTACAGCAAAGTGCCATTTTCCTCCATATTAAAACTGAATTATACAAGTGGTTGAACTAAGGCGGGGGTGGAGCGGGAGATGCAGAGATAAACAGCTAGGATGGGCAGTTTTCTTTTGCTATGGATCGGCTCTGCTCATCCCTTACCTCACTTCCTCCTACAGGTTTTTCTTTTCGGAGTGGGGGACCCCTTCTTCCAGAGCGCACCCCCGTGCGGCCGCTCAGCCCTGTGTGGCTCATGGTCAGAACTCGTGACGAGGCTCAGAAACGAAGCGCACACAGAGCCCGGGAAAGTCGCGCGCTCTCCGCCGATGCTGGAAAGCCCAGATCAGAGAAGCCAGCCCTTGCCCGGAGCTAGGATCAGAGACCAGAACAGCGACAGCAGACCACTTCCGCCCGGACTCTGGCTCGCGGGCCCGCCCCCTTCCGCCTCACGTAAATAAACGCTAGGCGCCTGCGACGCAGCCGGCCTGAGGGGAGCGCGTCGCAACCAATGAGGTGTCAGGAACGAAAACCAGTGGCCAATGAGATGCTGGGATGGCTTGGGCGGCCGACCAATCGCGAAGCCTCGCACCCGGATGTGCTTACTGGTTCTAAAACCGAGCTCGGAAAGTGAGGGGCTCCCCACGTGGGGCAGAAGCTGTGGACGCCAGGGACAGGCTAGCGAGTGTTAGATTCAGTGTCTCCCGCGTGCGGTTGGCGTGTAAGGCTCATTCCTGGTTCTGAGGCAGGGAGAAATCAATGTGGCTGCTGGTCCGGTAGAAGGAATTCCCACCGCAGTTGTCTTCGGAGCCAGCGGGTGGAGCAGCCCCTTCGTTGGTACCTCACAGGGGATAGGACCGTCTTGAAAGACGCAGTGGGAGTATGAATCTCTTACCTAAGAGCTCCAAGGAGTTCGGCTCCGTTGGCTATTGGGAGAAGTTCTTCCAACAGCGAGGAAAGAAAGCTTTCGAGTGGTATGGAACTTACCTGGAGCTGTGCGGGGTGCTGCACAAATACATCAAACCCCGGGAAAAGGTAAGCGCAGCCTGGCAGCGCTGTGTGGGTCTGCTCGGGAAGGTGGGTCTTGCCTACCAAGTAATCCAGCACGTGATAGTGACAGGTGTGGGAGCCCTAACGGAGCCCATAATTTCAGGTTTCCATGCATCGTTCCGACTGAAAAGCAATAAAGAACTTAAAGGTTTTCAGATAATAGACCTCCCACCTCATTGGAAGTTCTTTAGTAACTCAACCTAAATATCGCCTCCTAGAGAAGAAAGTGTGCGTTTCTGCCACTGTGCATCCCCGTGGAGGGGGCAGCAGCTATGGCTTGACTGATAACGAATCCTAAAGGAATCTGTTATCAAACGATTGTCGCTGGCCCGCTGAATTTTGGGCGTGTGCTCAGCCCTCAAAGCTACGAAAGCATCAAGATATAAAGCCTGGGCACATTCCAGAGGTGAAAAGTGTTAAGTACAGTAATAGGAGGTTTGACAGAGGTAGGATTGTATTGGAGGTAGGGAAGGAAGAAAGGTGGAGGAAGCTGTATGTAGGGTGCTGTGTGTGTGTGTGTGCGTGTGTGCGTTCATTGGCTGAGTTCTTGTAAGAAGCTTTCTGAGCTGAACAGTAGTACATGCATTCTGCAAATGGGGAAACTGAGGCTCTGAGAGGCCAGTTTTCTTGCCTCAAGAATCACGTATGTAGTGAATGGTCACTTTGGAATTTAAAGTCAGGCCCATCTAGTTCCAAAGTGTATGCACTTCTCGTTGTACCGTGCTTTTCCAGAGATGGTGACATCGGGGCAGAATTTTGAAGGGTCTGTGGGAGATTGCTACGCAGAGAGGGAGGCAACCTCTGTTTGTGCTTGCTTCAGAAAATAGAATATCATGGAGGAGCCAAAGGCCTGAGGGGAAGAGCATTATGCCAGACTAGGTTTTCAACAGTAAAACAAATAGATTTCAACTGTCACTATTGCATTTGGATTCTGTGACTTCCTGTCGGTTCTTGAGTAATAAATGCTTGTTTCAGAGGAAAGACCAACCACGAGTAGTTCATTTCTGTGATACGGAAAACCCATTTTCACGTAACTTGCATTGTTGTCACTGAATGTGGTTTCACCATGAGTCCTGTAACCAGTGGTGTTCCAAGATGGAGCCTAGACTCAACCCAGTGATAGTGCTGTCTCCTGTGACAGTAGCATCTCTCCCTTTTGAAAACATATAGCAGCCAAGACGAGACTTGATTCCTCGAAGCACGTGAAGCTCATTCCTTTGCCTTGATCACCTCCAGCGTGTTGCTTTCCCCAGGTGCTGGTGATCGGATGCGGTAACTCAGAGCTAAGCGAGCAGCTGTATGACGTGGGCTGTCAGGATATAGTGAATATCGACATCAGCGAGGTCGTCATTGAGCAGATGAAGGAACGCAATGCCGGCCGACGGCCCCAGATGCGCTTCTTGAGGATGGACATGACACAGATGGAGTTTCCTGATGGCTCGTTCCAGGTGGTGTTGGACAAGGGCACCCTGGATGCTGTCCTGACAGATGAGGAGGAAAAGACCCTGCAGCAGGTGGACAGGATGCTGGCTGAGGTTGGCCGTGTCCTGCAGGTGGGCGGTCGCTACCTCTGCATCTCCCTGGCTCAGGCTCACGTCCTGAAGAAAGCAGTGGGTCACTTCTCTCGGGAGGGGTGGATGGTGAGGGTGCACCAGGTGGCCAACAGCCAGGACCAGGTGTTGGAAGCACAGCCTCGGTTTCCTCTGCCTGTCTTTGCCTTCATCATGACCAAGTTCAGGCCGGTCCCTGGCCCCGCCCTTCAGATCTTTGAGCTGTGTGCTCAGGAGCAGGGCAAGCCTGTGCGGCTGGAGAGTGCCGAGCGGCTGGCTGAGGCGGTGCGGGAGCGGCAGCAGTATGCCTGGCTGTGCAGCCAGCTGTACCGCAAGGCCGGGCTGGGGAATGTGTCCCTGGACTTGTGCAGTGGGGACACGGGGGAGCCACGCTACACCCTGCACGTGGTGGACAGCCCCACTGTGAAACCATCGCGGGACAATCATTTTGCCATTTTCATCAGTGAGTTGGGATTGGACCCCCTCTTCCCTGGAGGGGGTGGGGTGGGGCTTCGGTGGCTGGGTGTGCCTCGGCTGGTTCCACCTCGCAGGGGACGGTACTTTTCAGAGGTTAGACAAGCCAAGGCGAGAGGAAGGGACAGCAGTGGCTCTCTGGCTACCTGCTTAGATTCGAAGCTTGTTTCCTCTCATCTTCCATTGCAGGGGCTTGACAAAGTGGGAGAATGGGATGGTTAGGGAGGGGAGAGAAGTAACGCAGAGAAAGAGGAGTCACACATGTGGAGATGTTAGTTACTTTGTAACGGTGCTGGAAACTGATGCACTGGGCTCTGCAGCCTGTGCTCTGTGGGAGCTGGGGGCCCCCGGGGAGTTGCGGAAGTTGCTGTCCATCTGCTGAATTTACAGAGCACAGAGAAGTGGCGAAGAAAAGCCCCGGAACCAGACCGTTTGAATTCCAGTCTTGTCGCAGTCACTTCCTGGTGGTGTGACATTTCTTTCTGTGCTTCAGTTTCCTCATCTGTCCAATGAGAGCGTAACTACCTCGTGTAGTTGTGAGAAGTGAAAAGCACCTGGGACGGTGCCTGGCACGCGATAGGTGCTTTTTAAACGTTAGCATGGTTATTGAAGGGCAAATGATGCCAGATTTACCTTAGGAGTGATCATGAGAGAGACTGTGAGGGAATGCTTTCAAAAGCAGAAAATTTTAGACAAACGCCAGGCGTTGATATGGTCGTGCTGGTCGTTTGACGACTGAGCCTTTTCCCCAAGTATTTTGCAATCCTAACTGTCCACCTGTGGGAACGCAGAGTGCCTTGGACGCGAGCATGGAGTCTGGGGCTGGACTGCCGGGGTTTGCCATTAATTAGCTGTGTGAACTTGGGCAAGTAGTGTAACTTCTGTGTCTCAGTTTCCTCATTTATACGATGGGAATGATAACGCTCCCTGCATCCCGGGCTATTGTGAAGGTTCGATTTGTTTCTGTTGTAAACTGCTTGGAATAACGCCTGGCATGTAGTCAGCATTAGGATTATCGCTACTTTCCTTGCACCAGTTACCTGTCTCCCTTCCGTTACAGATGTGCTCACACTTCTCATTGCCCTTGGTCCTGCCCCTGTCTGATGGCTGCTTTGCTCTAGGCCTTGTGCTCTGGGGAGTTGATGGCCCCTTAGTGGGTCACAGTTGGAAGGGATGGTGGGCCTGGGCAGGGCTGGCTCTCTGCCATGTGGATCATATTGGTTGTGGGCTTGAACCCTCTCTCTAGGACTCCCTGTCACCAAGTGCCTGTTTCTAGTCCCCCAGGGTCGGGAGACCGAGTGGCTTTTTGGCATGGAGGAGGGCCGGAAGCAGCTAGCGATCAGCGCGGGCTTCAGGAGGCTGATCACAGTGGCCCTTCACCGAGGTCAGCAGTATGAAGGCATGGACAGCATCCAGGCTGAGCTGTCGGCCAGAGTCATGGAGCTGGCCCCGGCCGGGATGCCCGCCCAGCAGCAGGTAACATCCCCGGCAGCAGCTTTCACACGTCTCTGGGGAAGTCACCTGAGCAGCTGGGAAGGAGTTGGGATGGGCTCTGGGACCCTAGTCTGTTCCTGGGAGCATGTCAGCAGCCACTGCAAGTGGCCAGAAATCCCGTTCCCAAGCCGTGGTGACCCTGATTGAGACCACAGGGGCGTCTGTGTCTGGCGGCCTCTCGGGCTCCGCAGAGACAGTGTGAGGGAAGTGCTGTCCGCCTTGTGGGCTCCGGCTCGCTCTGCGGATCGCTCAGACTGTGTGTCTGTTTCCCCACTTTTGCACAGGGTGTCCTTGGCCATTTTGCTTCTTAGAACCGCCGCTATCTGAGGGTAGGATGGGAAAGGGCTGAAACAGTCGCTCAGCATGATTTTCAGGATATTAGCATTGCCATCTGGTGTTTTACTGGGAAGGAAGCAAGATTTTTGCCAAAATGGTGATACCGTCTGTCTTCTGTCATCCTGGCCACAAGATAGGATAGGTGACAGGTGACTGTACTGCAAGGACTTTATAGTAAGGACTTTATCCTTCTTGATAGAAGGCGAAACCAAGGTGCCTGGAAGTTCGGTGCTACAGTAACAGCTCAGAACAGAACAGGCTCCCGGGTCCCCAGCCGGGGGTTCTGCCCGCTGGGCTGACCGGTGCTTGCTGGTGCACGTGCGTTTGATGCTTCCCAGCAGACCTTGGGGCTGGTGTCCACCTGGGAGAGCGGCTCCTGTGGGGGCTGCATTTGTGACCTCCTGTCGCTAGTGCCTATGTCTCTGCAAGTCTGGTGATTACAAGCTGCTCAGGAGGCCTTTAAAAAGAAATAGGTGTAAGATTGAGAAGAGAAATGGAAAAGTTTAGGAGGGAAACGTATTTTTCTTCTAATTTTTCCCTCTCGTTTAGAACAAAGGGAAGAAAAGGTGGGTGTGACTGAGGGGAGGGAGGCGTTTCTCCTCGTTCCTTCGTTCCTTTGGAGTGCTTGCTCCCTCTGGGCTTTGTTATCTTACGCTGTTCACTTCTTCCTCTCATAATCATAGTCTTTTCCTGGGTGGGGGGAGGGGGTGGTCACCACTGGCTTTAATTGTCCCGATTGTTGAGTGTCCTTTTGAGGATTACTGTTGAGAAGCTCGCATTTTTCTTGGGGAGAACAGGCTGCACTTCACTCATGGTTTTGGGGATCAGTTGGTTTTAAGAAAGGTGTATTAAACCTTTTGCAATCTGCTCAGAGGGTCCCGAGAAGTACTTTACTAGAATGGCAGGCCTCTGGGGTTGTTCCTGCCCGGAACCTTCAAGCGAGGGTTCCTCCTGGACACGTGGGGAGGGCTTATGATGGCTCGGACTCCTTAACGAGCTGGTGTTCTGACCACATCCCTGCTTTACCTCCAGGTGCCCTTCCTGTCTGTGGGTGGGGACATTGGCGTCCGGACCGTTCGGCACCAAGACTGCAGCCCCCTGAGCGGTGACTATGTCATCGAGGACGTGCAGGGCGACGACAAGCGTTACTTTCGGCGGCTGATCTTCCTTAGCAACAGGAATGTGGTGCAGTCAGAAGCCCGGTTGCTGAAGGACGTGTCCCACAGAGGTGAGGAGTCGGAGGCTCGGAGGTGGGACCCGAGTGGACGTGGCGTGGACTGTCGCTTTGGGGTGGTCAGAAGGACCTGGGAGGTTGGCTGAGACATAGGACAGAGGAGTGGCGCTCTGTGGCTTGTCCTCGTCCCTTCTGGGCTCTTGGGGCGTGAGTGGCCGCAGCAGAGCAGAGACATGTGTCGTGCTCTGTGTCCTGAGCAGAGCCTGGCTGTGAAATGGTGAGGAGGGGGCGGTAAGTGTGACCGTCGCTCCATTGCCTGCAGAGGGAAGGCCACCCGTTCTGCAAGTTGCTCCGCGTGCGTCCGTGTAGTAACTGGGCAGGCCTCAGCGTGGGGAGCAGAAACATGGACCGGACGGCCAGCCCTGCCCACTCCATAGCACCGCCCTCTGGCACCCGCTTCCCTGGGCTTTGGAGTTGGCGGGTGCCTCAGGGCACGTAAGCCAGTGCCGTTCAATAGAACTTTCTGCAGTGGAGGACGAGGAAGTTGTCCTCTTTCCATTCCGACTGTCCGCATGGTTTGGTAGAATGATGCTGCATCGGAGACAGGCCGTCCCAGGTTCAAGTCCTGGCCGCACCGCCTGCTGATTCCGGGCCTAATTATTGTCTTCAGGTCCTCAGGTTCTCCATCTGCCAATAATTGGAATTACAGGCTCGTTATAGGAGCTAAAAGAGTTAAAGCCCTTGTACAGAGGGGGTGATTAGTAGCTTTAAGTCCTCCTTTCCTACAGGTTTATGAATAACTGTTTCCCCTGCGTGTTTCTCCGTGGAGAGGGACCAGGGTTCTTCAGCTTTTCGAGTGTCTCTGCCCTTTTCCTTCTCCAACTCCGCCGCCCACTGGTGTGTGTTGAATGTTCAACAACCATCTCTTTGGGGGAGATACAGTCCTGGCATGTACTGTTTGCCAATTTTTTGCATAAAAATGGCCGCCATGGCTAGGTTTCAAGCCACCAACATGTCAACTGGATCACACAATTCCTGCATTTTAAACAATCGGTTTAAATTGTTTAAACTGAGTAGGGTCGAACCAGCTGCAGCACACTGTCGCTCGTGTGGCTTGCTGTCCGAGGAGCAGTGTTCTAAGCACAGGAGGACTTCATTCGTGTACCCCCCCCCTCTCTCACATTTAGCCCAGAAGAAACGGAAGAAGGACAGGAAGAAGCAGCGGCCTGCTGACACTCCCGAAGACCTCCCCGCAGCCCCGGGGCAGGCCATCGATAAGAGCTACCTGTGCTGTGAGCACCACAAAGCCATGATCGCCGGCCTGGCCTTGCTGAGAAACCCGGAGATGCTCTTAGGTGAGGGAGTCGCCACTGCCTTGCACCGTAGGGAGCGCCTGAGGTCACCGAAGCCGGCAAAGCCAGCTGCCTCGCAGCTTCTAACGGTGGTTACAGAGCGACAGAAGCATGCACACTCGTGTCTTTCTCACTCCTAAGCTCGTGGCCATCCAAATAACTTTTCCCCCAAGTCAGATTGTAATCTTGAAATGGATACGCATGTTGATGTCTAAATTGTTTTCTTCTCGTTTATTTTAAAAATTAGGGTGTAGAATACTTGCAATGAGATACGTAAACTACACATTCTTCAGCTGTTCAGCTTGATGGGTTTTTGCACATGTTTAGACCCGCGTAACCAGATGGAACATTTGACAATCACGTGTCCGGAGAAATGCCTTTGCACTTGAGGATTCCTGGCTTTTCAGGAATGCGTTGTTTGAAGGCCAGGTGCAAAGCTCTCTTGAATTTTTACTTAAAAAAAATCCATATTACAGGTAGTGCAGTCATAGCCCAGTCACTAATGACAGGTTTGGGTCTCATAGCAAGGTAGCAGAAATGTTCGTGTGTCTCTGCGCTTGTGACCGTCTTCACCCCAAGACTGACTGTGTCTCAGGGAAACACCTGCCCTCTCGGCCTGTCTCGGTTTGATACGTGTCCCTGGAGGCTCGGTTCTGGCATTCGTCAGGGTCTGTCCCTTTGGTGCTTCCTTCTTTTCTCGTCTTCCCTCGTCCCCCTGCGGTTTCTGTGGCTGCTCTGTGCTTAGGTCCAGAATTCGGGGCTTGTTTTCCTGTGCTGGAACTTGGGTGGATCGCCCTGGCCTGGCGATGTGGCTGAGGGGGCAGCCGCGGCCTGTGAGTGGAGAGCTGGGCGGAGGGCGTCGCGTCTGTGCTGCCCTGTGGTCGAACCAGGTGTGGGCCGTTGTCCCTTCTGTTTCTTAGAGGGGTCTAATCACGCTATGGTGGGGACTCTCGATGTGATATCAGCCAAGTGCTTTGGGATCTTTAAGGGGCTGTCAGAATAACACACTGGTTCATCGTCTGACTCTGGCAAAGGAGGGATTGTGAGGCTGGGTTGAGTTTTCAGATGTCAAATTAACTCTTAAATTTCTGTGGTGAGACAAGAGGCCAGATCCCTCACTTTGTATTCTTGGCAGCGCTAAGAATCCAGCTTCCTCTTTTGCCCTCCCGAGGCTACTACCGAACTTTCCAGTGAGCAGATGGTATAATGCCACTTTATTCCTTTGTTACAGAGACTCCACTGGCATTGCTGGTGGTGGGCCTGGGCGGGGGCAGCCTCCCCCTCTTGTCCACGATCACTTCCCGAAGTCCTGCATCGATGCTGTGGAGATCGACCCCTCCATGCTGGAAGTGGCCACGCAGTGGTTCGGCTTTTCCCAGAGCAGCCGGATGAAGGTCCACATTGCAGACGGCCTGGACTACATCACCAGCCTGGCGGGAGGAGAAGGTACTGCTGTCGAAGAATCGGAGGGGTGTCGAGGGAGGAATGCGCCAAGGTTTCTGGGCCTGCGAGGGCCTCTGGACTCATCTCCTCGAGGGCGGCGTCAGCAGCGCCGCCGTCTTTCCCCTGCTCGTTTGTCGGCGTGTTTGTTCAGCACCTACCGAGTGCCAGCCACGTGCTCCGCGCAGCGCGGGGCTTGCGGTGTAGCCGCAGGTGAAACGGACCGTGTCCTGCCCCGTTGCCCCTGACGCGCCAGGGGCTGCTCTTCTGACCCTGCCACCTTGCCCCCACTCCCCGTCCCAGGAAACCTAAAGTCCGTAGCTGGGTGAGGAAGAGGGGAAGGGAAGTTGGGGTGTGCGTTGGGAGGTGTTCTTTCTGCATCTTTCAGCCGGAGGCGAAGCCAGAAGTAGAGCAGGACACCACTGCCGTCCATTGGTGGCTCTAAACCTTGGGGACATTTGGCAGCGTCTGAGCCATTTTTTTGGTTGTCGTTGCCAGTGGGTGGAGGTGCTTCTGGCATCTGGTGGGCAGAGACCAAGGACGCTGCTAAACCCCCTACAACGCACAGGACAGCCACTGACAGTGAATTACTTGACCGAAACGTCAGTAGTGCTGAGGTCGAGAAACCCCAAGGCAGCTGCTCCCCGGCGGGAAGTCTGGTAGCTCCAGAAAGGGAGACGTCAGGTTGGTTTCGGTCCTGAGTGAACCTGGGGTCTCGAGCCACCCACCCTTCCTGTCTGCTGGTTCCACAACAGGTGCTCTGTCCTCGCTGGATTAGAGTACCGTCCGGGAAGGCGTGGCAAACCAGCATGACAGTTTGATGCCGGGATGAGTATTTTGGGGGCTGGGGTAAACAGATGCTGCCTTATTTTAATTGAAAACTGAACCGAACCACATTAGAGTTTCACAGGTTTCGTCTCTGAGGTTGGGGCCGCCTGGGACTAAGGCCTGAGACAGCTAATAGATGTGAAGCATTTCAAACAGTGCCAGGCACGTGGTAGGGACTCAACAGCCCTGATCTCTAACCACCAGTACCTTTCGGATTGATTATTGAGGGCTCAAGGCTACAACAGTGGGCCGTCATTGTCCTTGGACTGTGATGAGCCAGCATGTTCCGTTCCGAAGAAACCACAATTAGATGTGTGCTGTGAACAGTGATGGGCACGCAGTAGCCCAAATAAATATTTATTATGTGGTCATTATTTTGGTCTCAAAGTTTGCTAAAAATAAGTCAGTGGCATTGCAGGCCATTTGTAAAATGCTATTATTAATGAAACTGTTATTAAAGAGTGGATCTAGTTCTTCATTTTCTCTCTCATTTAGCAAAATCATTTCTTTAAGCCAGTTATTGTTCAAGTAACTAGAAAAGATACACTGAGTTTGATCTGAGAATGTTTTCTCCTAGGAGGCAACATATGTCCAGAGTTAAGTTGAAGATGCCATTTTCTGGGTCAGCCCTTAGAGGCTTGGACAGCTGCCCTGTTGGGGTCAACGGGCCTCAACTCCAACTGCATTTAGAATTGCCTGGGGGCTAAAGAAAAATGGCGGCTCTCCCTCCCCCTCTGCTCTGTGCCACCGTGTGGTTTTTAACTCAGCGTGTCAGGACAGGGGCCCAGGCTCCCGAAGTATTTGGAAGCTTCATGTCCTGCCAACAGACGGGCTCTTCACCAGCTGGTCATGACGCAGAGGGGGCCCAGGAGATGAGGTGGAGGCTTTGTCCCTAATGGGGGCACTCACAGCAGAACCCCAACAATGACTACCCCAGATGGTGGCATCAGTGCCCTCGACAGGCAAACCACGTCCTCGGTGTTCTCCTTCTGACTTAGCCACTTGTGCCCACCACAGGCCACAGGCGAGATGGGATGTGGGAACGTTAATGGCATTGCTTTATCCAGCACAGACAAAAACTCGTTTGCTCCTCTTTCCCAGCGCGGCCTTGCTACGACGTCATAATGTTCGATGTAGACAGTAAGGACCCCACCCTGGGAATGAGCTGTCCCCCAGCAGCGTTCGTGGACCAGCCCTTCCTGCAGAAGGTCAAAAGCATCTTGACTCCCGAAGGTATGAAATGGAAGGTGGGGAATGGGGGCTGGACGGGCCCCGTAAAACATTTTTTTTCTTTTTAATGAAAAACGCACATATCATAAACACGTCGCTCGATCAGTTTTTTTAAGTCGAACACACTAGCACCAAACAGAACATTTCCAGTTTCTCCAGTGTCCGCTCCGGCCTCCTTTGAGTGGCCCAGCCTGCCCTGGGGGTAGCCGGTCCCCTGACTCCTGTCCGCTCAGCTCCGTGGTGCCCTGGTTGCTTCGTGTGAGCGGAGCCGTGTGGAACGGCGCCTGTAAGTTTCTGTGCCCTGGCGCTGGCCGTGGTGTTGCGTCGCCGTGGCCCGGCGTGACCGCGGCGGTGTCAGCCTCTCCGCCCGCGGTTGGTATCTGCTGTGTCCGTTCGGCGCTTCCGTGAGGAACCGCCGTTGGCGCGCCCGCAGGAGCCTCTCGGCGAGACGGGGGCGGGTCTGCTGGGCTCGCGTGCGGGGTCGTCCCTGGGGTCCCAGGCCACGCGTCGCGGGGCTTTCGCAGATGCCGCCACCCGGTTTTACAGAGCGGCGCTAGTCATTCCCGATCCCACAGGCGCGTCCCTCCCGCACGCCCTGGGCCGTGGTATTGCATCGTCACTGCGGCCCATTTTCAGATGAGCAGCCCGGGGTGAAGAGGCTCATTGAGGCACAACCGGGGTCCAGCCCCCGGGCTTGTGAAAGCTGGAGCTCCGTCCAGGTGCTCACGCCCCCAGGGGTTTCGATGTGGTGACAGGTAGTGTGGTGAACAGTTGATTTCGAACCTAAATTGTCACAAGTCAAGATGCTCGGGACTGTCTCGCTGGCTGATACATGCCGCATGTCAGGAGCAGTGTGCCTGTGGGGTTGGTACGTTCTTTCTCGGGGGCATTCGTTACTTCTTTCTCAAAGCAGTTCTTGGGAAACTGAGGCGATGACCATGGTACTGTCGTTCGTTAGTGGCACAGACGAGCAGGGAATTAGGCTGAAGTCGCCTCACGGTCCACGTGGTTCCGTGCTTTCCTGTTTCTCCGTTTGTGCGCGTGTCCCCTGCCTGCTACTCCCGCCGTTGGTGCGTTTCTGAGGCCACCAGCCTCCCTGGGGCAGGAGTTGGTATTTTCCTCAGAGCCGAACCTTGTCTCCGACATGTCACCCGTCTGTGGTCATTCTGACTCTTTCCTTCCCACCCTGCAGGTGTCTTTATCCTCAACCTCGTGTGCCGAGACTTGGCGCTAAAGGACTCAGTGCTGGGTGGGCTCAAGGCGGTGTTCCCCCTCCTGTACGTCCGGCGAATCGAGGGGGAAGTGAACGAGATCCTGTTCTGTCAGCTGCACCCCGAGCAGACACTCGCCACGCCAGAGCTGTTGGAAATGGCCCGGGCCCTGGAGCAGACCCTGAGGAAGCCAGGGAGGGGTTGGGACGACACGTATGTCCTGTCAGACATGCTCAAGACCGTGAAGATCGTGTGATCGCTGGCCTTGCAGCCTTCCCGGCTTGCTGCTGGCCTGCCCTCGGGCTCGCCGCCGGCCACAGCGAAGAAACGTGATGCGCAGTGCTTTCAAGCCGCGCATTTTTCTTGGTGTCATACTCGACTGCGTGTGACCTCCAGCTTGCTGAGGTTGCCCGACGATCTGGGAAAAATAAAGACGTTTTTCCCACCCTGTCCTCTTCAGGACCTCTCGGTTGCTTGCCTGTGCCTCCTACACCGTGTCCTTGAGTAGGACCCCTGCGGGAGCCCTGACGGACGCCGACACCCTAATGGATGGGCGCCTGAGGATGGACACCATCGCACGTGACCGCGGGCTCACGCTCGCTTTCTTCTGTCGGCTCGGTAGGAATGGCCTTGCTTCTGGCCAAAAGACTGTAAACAGCATAGGATCTGCACAGCGTGGGACGGAGTTGAGAGGGCGTCCGTGCCGTTTCTCTGCAGGGGGACGTGCCGCCGCCCCTAGTTTTAAGAACCTGCGAATCCACTGTTTCACAGCTTGTCTCAACCTCCCGAACCTTGTAGCTGGAGCCGTTCGCTTTCTTCTCAGTGGAAGGAGTGGATGCGACTCTGCGTGTGATACTCAGCTGACTAGTCCCCAGTGCTGGCTCACTCACATTTATTGAGTGACAGCTACTGCATGCCAGACCCAGCGTAAGGAGCTGTGGTGGGAGTAAAGATGTTTGAGTCTACGGCCACGCCACCCTTGAGCGTGACCCACCTCGTCTGATCTTGGGAGCTAAGCAGGGGCGGGCCTGGTTAGTACTTGGATAGGAGACCACCTAGGAAGACGGGTGCTATAGGCATTAAAAAAAAAGAGAGAGATGTTTGAGAATGGCCAAAACACATGGATTAGTAATAAAAATTAACATCTTCCAGGAATTTTAAAAAATGATTTACATTCATTGTCTCGTTTAATTTGAGATAAAAGATAGTATAACCCAAACTAAGATATCTAACCCCAAATCTCACTTGAGCTAGAAGCATCAGTCTTATTCATTCATTGAAACTGTTAGAACAGCAGTTCTGAGATTGGCTTGGATTCACCCCCAGTTATGCCAAGTCTGACTTAATGAGCAGTGCTGTGGAAAACGGCCTTGTCACTATCCAGCCCCCAGCTTCTCTCTCCACAGGCTCTTTAAAATGGACTCTGGCCCCAGGGTGAAGCATGTTTCAAAGGTAGGTTGTCACCCTTTCAAAACTGGGTCAGCCCCTGAGGAGGAGGGAGGGGGTGCAGGTCTTCCCCTGGGGCCGCGTGAAGGGAGCTGGTCTCGTCAAGTCACCGCAGACAGCCTCAGTTTGGGGACACTCCGCTGGTGTCTCATCTGTGAGCTCGTGTGGTGTTAGGGTACTACTTCCTGTGTCATACCTGCAGCTGGGTCACCCTCCAGTGCTGTGCAGACCTCGGAGGGGCACGCTCGGGTGGCGCAGCTAAGCTAGGGCATCGCTAGAATGATGACTGGCTCTCGATTGCATCTTAAGATGCAGTCTTCCTAGGTCCTTGTTAGAACAGACCAGAAGGGCTGAAGTCCCAATGAAACCTTGAAGTGATGGAAGGCTGAACACAATTTTGTTCTAGCTCAGGTGCGAGCAGGTCCCTATGCCTCCCAGTAGGTGGCGCTAGAAATCACATTTACATTCGAACATCTGGAAAATTCCGGTGGGAGGGCAGAGCAGGGTCGGGAGCTGTTTGCTGTACCTGAACCGTACTTCCTGCTTCTTCCTCTCATGCTGGAGGATGGACTCCTGCGTTGCCTACTACTTCTCTCCACCCAGTACCGCTACCCGCTCGGCTGTTTCCCCATCAAGCTTCGTCCTTCCCCTTGTGTGGGGAGAGCACGATTTCCTTCAGGCAAGGTGGAGGCAGAGGTCCTGTCGCCCCTCATCCCTGATTTTAGAAACAATGGCAGGAAATAAAGCAATGGGATCATGCTAATAGGAGTGAAGGAGCATAAACATAGGAAGCGTGGAAGAAATAAAAATGTAGCACGTGCGTCCAGGCCTGAGCTGGCATGTCAGGTTTTCTGCCAGGATATGTCATTTCTATCACAGTAGTAAGTAGGTGGAAACAAAAGAAGACTGGCAGAATAAAAATTGATGGAATAATGGATTTGGATATATTTTTCGTGAGGCAAACCGGCCTGTTGAGTGGTGACGCCCCTCAAAAAGAAATATCCATGTCCTAACCCCTGGAATCTGTGAATATGACCTTCTTGGGAAGAAAGGGTTTTTGCAGGTGTAGTTAAGCATCTCAAGAAAAAATCACCCTGCCTTAGGGCCTTCCTAAATGCAAAGATAAGACCTTAGGGTTGAGGGGGAAGCAGAGGTGAGGACACACGCGCCCGGGGAGAAGGAGCAGAGTTGGGGGCGGCGTCCACGAGGCAGGGACGGCCGGGGGACAGCCGGGGACCATGCTGGCCCCGGCAGCAAGGGAAGAGGCACGGACCGAGTCGGTCTCAGAGCCTGTGGAAGGAACCGACCCTGCCAGCACCTTGGTGGAGGACCGCCGGCCTCTCATTGTGCGAGAATAAATTTCGGTTTTAAAACTCCTGGTTTATGGTAATTTGTTTTGGCAGCCCCGGGAAATGAATATGTTGCCTGCAAGGGTTTGTCTGTGTTGCTGCTCAGCGGACCGGAGATCGGAGATCGGATGGCCTCTGGGCCACATGCTACCTCCAGCTGTCTTAGGTTTAGCTCTAACAGGACATTTATATAAAATCTGAATTTTGCCTTTTTTTTGAAAACTCGGAAGCTCTGGCCACGTCGGACGCATGTTCACACTTGGTTGAAACTGGTGAGCGTCTGTCCCTTGTGGGTGGGTTGTGTTGGCTACAGTCGCCACTTGACTTTGCGGCTCCCGTCTAGGCATCAGGATCAGGAGTCTTGGGATATTTTTAGATACGTACAAGGTGGTTTAGAAATCTGGTTATTATCTCCTAGGACAAAAAGGGAGACTGTGATTTTGTTATCCCATTGGAGATCTTCGAAGCATGTTGTTTTTGCAGAGTCTCAAGAGAATTGGAATGGTTTGCAATATTTTGTGGAGCATAGGGTTCGAATTCATTAGATTTTTTTTTCTATCTAGGTATCTGCAAACCCAGAGCATCAAAACAAGGTAGTTCCTTTAATAAACACAGAAGAACCCCCCCCCCACCTAATTAATATTATAGTGACGCATTTTATTTATCTAGGCAATGTAGTCATAAAAACTTTTTTCTCCCTGTTTGGCGGTGGCCGGAAACAAGCTGAGAAGATGGTCTCAGCTTGTCGCCCTGCTGACGGAGTCTGCTGCAGAGTAACATCCTGTAGGCATGATACTGGTTAGGCTGAGACTTAACTTCCAACTCTGAAATAATGATGTCCAGCTTTCTTCTTTAAAGTAAGGCTTGGATCTCCTGGTTCTACTGAGGATGCTAGTACGCCACAGGAAAGAATGAGTAAAGAATTGTGTTGTGAGGGTATTTGCAGGAAGTTGCCAGGCAAAATGAAGTGCTCCTGTTTTGATCAAAGAAAGTTACATTTGGAAGTCTCCAAAGCATTGCATACAGTGTCAACTCACAGTATATTATTAAATGATTCCTTTATTCGATAAATATTTGAGTGCCTGCCGTGAACCAGGCACTGTTCTATTCCGCTAGAAATTGAATTGAATAAAAGTAAAAATAAAGGCTCCTGTTCTGATGAGCCTTATATTGGTGATGAAAAATGAAAAGATAGCTTCATTAGTATGTGACAGATGCTTTTCTGGAAAGTATGCTTATTATGTGGGTTATATTTATTAATTTCCAAGGCACCTGTGCCCATATGTCCTGCAGAAAATTGAGATTGACCTCTCGCTGAATACTGTTCACAGAAGCCATGAAGTGCAATTTTCAAGTTAAGTTTCAGGGGTAGCACCAATTTACCATTCGTATACCTAGTGCTCTCCTAATAAGAAGTGTTTTCTCGGCCACCTCAGCCTCTGTGTCTCCACTGAGAGAATGAATGAGCCCCAGGCCATTGGGAAACTGGATAACAGAAAAATGTCCTACAAAGGGTCTTCTTAGTGAGCTAGGCCACCCCACACATCTTCGGGTTATGACGTGGAAGATCCAGGTCTTCCCCTTAACCCCACGCTGGTGATGGTCTTAAATCCCGCCTCCCCGGGCATAGCACAGCCACGGTGAGCAAGGCTGGCTGATGAGTTTACCAGTGCAGACGGGACTGACAGCAGGTCATTCACTCGTGGGAAGGGGCAGGGCCTGCAGTAGGATCTGATTCCTAGGCTTGCAGTCCAGTTCTCCCCACCAGGTATCGTAGGTTTTATCTGTCGAAGTTTGATTTGGTTCTTTTTATATCATGCATATATCTCAAACGTATTTAACCCTCCTCTAGCTTCTTCCATGTGTGCAGGACGGTTAAAATAATTGTTTCGGTGTCTGTGTCTCATTCTGACATCTCTGTGTGTTTGTGGTTGGTTTTGATACATTGATCTTTTCCTCATTGTGGGTTTTTGTTTGCTTCTCTGCACGCTTGTTAGCATTCAGTTGTATGCTGCACCTCGTGAGTTTGACCTTTTTGGGTGCTGGACATGTTTATGCACCTATAACTAATCATAAGCTTTGTTCAGGACATAGTTAAGTGACTTGGAAACAGTTTGGCTTTTTTGAGTCTTGCTTTTCAGCTTTATTAGGCAGAAACCCCGAGAAGTGTTTGGCCAAGGTTATTTGGCCGCTACCAGGGGACAACTCTGAGCGCTGTGCCTGGTGCTGCACGGGCCATGTGACTTTCCTCAGGACGGAGGAACCGTTCCTGACTCCAAGTGAAGGTTCCTGAACTTCTACAGCCCTCTACCGTGCACCTGAGGGGACCCTCCGCCCTGCAAACTCCGGCCACTCCGTGTCCCTTCTCTGTGTGTCTTCAGCTCACAGAGTTGACCGGACTACGTTGGTTCCAGGGCCTGGACGCTCCCTCGAGACAGCGAGCTGGCTCAGGGAGGGGGTGCTCATCATTGGTCCTCGTCTCGCGGGGGTGTCCTTTGCTGCCTGCCGTCCAATGTCTCGAAAACCGTTGTTTTGTCTGTTCTGTCTTGCATTTCAGTTGTTTCAAGGGAGAGAGAAAAACCTCGTCTCTAATACTCCATTTTGCTGGGAATGGAAACCAGGGCATATATTTTCATCTCAATAACCTCATTTTCCAGTGAGTGTTTTTTTTCTCTCTATTTTTTTTCCCCCACGGGAAAATTTCTAGTTTGTTCTAAGCTGACTGAAGGTAGAGCCGGGGTTTATTGCAGGTGCGTTTCCTCCCGAAGCCCCCCTTCTCTTCGCTGTGCTGGGCCCACGGGGTCGTCCGAGGGGCGCGCAGCTCTGCCTTCAGTGACGAGTGTGAGTTTTGTCGAGTCACGCACATGCTCTGTGCAGTTGCTCCGTCAGGGCCACTCAGTACATAGGTTGTAGCTGCTTTCTCTTCTTGGTTTCCTGTCCCCTTATTTTCAGCCTGGCTTCCTGTCTCCTTTAATGTGATAACTCCATCCTCTAAAGTTATCTTCCTTTAAAACTCCCTGTCCACCAAGGGCTGAGTGCAGTGTCTGGCCCGCGGAAAAGGCCCTTGCTAAATGACCACTGAGTGCATAAATGAAGGGGCGCACGCATGCTCGGTTGACAGCGGAGGGGCCCCAGTCGCAGTCCCTGGACGCCAGTGCATTGCATGGACGTCCCCAGTTTGGGGTCCGGCCCCACGGCCCCAGCAGGACCTCTGGGTCATGTGGAACGCCTGTCCCCAATCCATAACAACATTTCTGAATTTTTAAGAGCCGATGAAGTAGTAACTGCCAAATACTTTGAACTGTTGGGGAGAAAAGGCGCTCACTATAGTTACGTAAATAGATGGTGGTAATTTTTTGTTCCCTCAAATTGTAAACGAAGTTTGAAATTCTGATTGTACTACTTTGGGCTGTAGGTACCACCTGTTAGCAAGAAAGTCGGGAAATCCATAAAGGAGAATTTCTTCCTAAGATACCTTTGGCTTAAATAGCTCCTGCTGGCCAGGTGACGAGATGATTCAAGGCCACTTCCTGACACACTCGGCTTCCCAGGAGACCCGGCGCTTCCTTCCTCGGGGGCCCTTCTGCAGCCTGGTGGGCTCTGGAACAAAAGCAGGCAGGGGCCCGAACGTGAAGCTGTGCCCCAAACCCTCACCACCCACACGTGCGTCTGCACCTCGGGACATGGTGACATCCTGTGCCTTGCGCTATTCTGCAGAACGAACGGTTCCTGTTAGAGGCGGTTGTTAGGGCCCTTGGGAATTCCCTTAAATTGAGCTGCTGTTGATGGGGCACGAGCCTGGTGGCCCCCGTGGTGCTGTCACAGAGGTGCCTTTGGCTCTCTGCTGCGGGGAGGCCGGGCTCCTTACTCGTTAGTCTGAGGAGCGAACACTGAGAGGCAGCACCCTGGGGCCTGAGGGAGACCGAGCCCTGAGAGCTTCAGGGCCCTGGGTGGGTTGAGGAGCATCCAGACGGTTCTCTGCCCTTTCGCATCCCCACTCTGTCCACAGACTTGAAGATACTGCAGCGTTTGGAAGTGAGTTCAGATAAATCCAAATGAGACAGATGGCATGACACAGGTGCTTTGATGCGTATTTGAGATGCTTATTAAAATTCATACTCGAAAGTGGATGTTTAATGTATGTTAGTCATATCTACATGTTTAGTCTTTTTGTCCTCGTAAGAGTTATTTGAGACAGATGCTAGTATTTTCTTCCCTCTTCCTCAGGTGAAGAAATTGAAAAGGGTTAAAGCATTTAGCAAACAAGGTAGACACTGAAACTTAATTTACCTTTGGACTGCCGACTCTAGTTTAATGCTCTTCTCACCTCGCCCCTGTCCTCAGCAAGACTTCTTTACGGGCCAGTAACGTTTGTGTGAGCTCTTGGGTTTACCTGTCAGTAGTAGCATAAGTAGAGGAAAGGCCCTAACTTTGGCATCAGATAAACCTTATTTTAAATCCTGGACCCGTCACTCAAGAGCTTTGTGACTTAGGGCAAACTCCTCACCCTCCCTGACTCTAAGTTTCTTCACCTCTGAAGGGTAACAGTGCCTGCGTTCCAGGTGGCTGTTTGAGATATTCTGAGAGAGTACGCACGTGAACGCCTGGTGTGCTGATGCCTTCGGGGTGAGGGGGCGAACTCACCAGGTGTGCAGGCCTGGGGCAGGGGAAGGGGGAGAAAGACCACAGTCCCAGACACACAGACACACACAGACACACACACACACTTTCTCTCTCTCTCTCTCTCTCTCTCTCTCTCTCTCTCTCTCTCTCTCTCTCTCTCATTATCTTTGGTTCCTGCTTGTCTTGGCAGTGAAAACTGACCAACAGCAGTGATGGAAACCCAGATTAGCAGGGAGCAGGGGGTGGGTGGTGAATTTGGGGTTTGGAGCTGCCCTGCAGGGGCCCCATTTCTCCTCAGAGGCGTGGGTCAGGATCACGAGCTGTCCCCTGAAGCACAAGTGCCTCTTCCCAGATCGGCGCTTATTTCCAGAGCTCCGCAGGCCTCTCCTGCATCCTGACCGTCTCCTGGGATGTGACCCTAATATTTCACTCTTCCTCCTGCTCGTTAACAGAACATGACAGTGCAGTTGAATAGGATGGGCCTGCCAGAGAAAAGAATTTTTTTTTAATGACTAAAGGAATCATTTAATCTCAATATGAAAAAGCAATTTCTTAATTTATTTCTCAGATTTTTTTCTTGAGTCACCCTTTTATTGTATCAAGTACAGAGATGAATAAGAAATAGCCCCTAGTCCTCAGGCGCTAATGTAAATGGGATGCATGATGATTATCAGAAGTCCCAACAATGAAAGCCTTCCTTCCTCAGGACAGGCCACAAAGTATAGCCATGAGCGTTCCTGTCTCTGGATGTTTCCAGCGGGTGCCAGATCTGTGCCGCGAGGAAGACTCCGATTTCTGGCTCAAGTAATGGTAGGGCCCTTTCTCCAAAACAGAATGTTGGAGGAGGAGGCGGCATCCTCCTGGGTTTGCCACTTGCTAGCCGTCTGAACTCGACAAGTCACTTGTCCTTTCCAAGTCTCATTTCTCTTTATAGACTGCAGTCGTTGTGACATCCAGACGTAACGGTACGTCGCAGGCTCCCCACGAAGTGTGAGGGCTAACAGGAACAGTCCAGGAAAATCATTCCTTCAGATGTGAAATGTGGAATATCTTACTTTTCCCAAGAAATACAGTATTTTAGCATAGTAAAAAAACAAAACAAAACAAAACAAAATGCATGCATCTTCAGGAAGTCTTGGATTGCATCCATATGTGGTGGTATCGGCTTGTATTTCCGTAAAGAAGCCATGGAAGGATCAACAACAGACAGGTACAAAGTAAAGGCCTTAGCACAGTGCTTGACACCTAGTCATGACTCAAAGCTATTTCATCAAACGCCATCGCTCAACATGGTACCGAGCTATTATATCAAAATTTGTGCCAGGCCCGGTCCATGGCGCAGGCCGTAAACCTGCAAACCCCGAAAGACTCTAGCCAAGAGGGGAACTGGGGAGGACAGACTGGATTAGAAGCCAGTCGGCAGAGGGTACCGGCCCCTCAAGTTGAGTTCCTGGCTGGAGCTCAACTCGAAAGACAAGGGAAGCGAGGTTTTGGAGCCATCGACATCGCGCCCGACATCGATCAAGGCGAAGTGCGGTGCTGGCTGGCGGCTGCGTGCGTGTGATGTGGTATCTCGGCGCTGCAGCCCTGCGGGCCTCGATCTGATTTTCAGCAATAGGCTTTTTTTTTTTTTCCTTCTTTGGTGAATGGGGTAGAAAGAGGGACATTGGAGGACTGATGAGAGATTATTCGAGGACAGAACCAGATAGACTAATATTCTTAGTGCTTTTTAACTCACTGCGTGCCGGGAGTCTGGGTGCGGCAGAGCATTGATTAATGCAGCTTTTTTTTTTTTTTTCTCAGCTGAAAGCCCTGTTGAAAACAAAATGTGTCTGAGTCACAGGGGGTCAAGTGACTGCAGCTTCTGTGATGAGTCATTGTCTTGCTTCCATGAATGTCCCAGCAGCTGGGGCTGACTTGTTTACTGGGAGTGCGCTGCAGCTCTCTGCAGGTACCAACTCTTGTGCTCCAGACCCCAGCAGCCGAGTGAGGGGACTTGGCGTGGGAGCTCGTGCACTCCCGGAAGGTCCTGATGTGTTCCACACTGCCCAGTGGGATGCGAAGATGCTCTTTCCTTCCATTCGGTATCACAATGAGCAAGTGTCTTGATTGGGAGCCCAAAGGATCCAGCAAGAGTGAGAAGCTGTGAACAGAACAAGAAGGGATGGTGCGGGGCCCCTGGAAAACCAGGAACAGGGAGGGAGTGGTTCCTGGACTGGGAGGGAGTAGGAATGTGGAGAGGGTCACCTGCGAGGAACTGCGGCCATCGTTAAAGGTCACAGAGCACTTACAGTTAACCAGCAAGAAGGGAGCTGGGGGAGAACGTGCCTGCCCTCACTCCCTTTCCACCTCCCTGCTTAGATCCTCCCACTGGCCAAACCTAGCTGGAGGCCAGAGGGCAAGGGGGCTGTTGATGCGAGCCATAGAAGTCACCTCCTGGGGAAGACGGCAGGCTGGAGGGGAGGGGAGAGTGGACTTGGGGACAAACGGAAAACACCTAGCACAACTCACCAGCTAGACAAGTTAGGTCTCTTGTTCTCAGTTTCGTTCATCAGTAAAATGGGTACATGACTCTATGGAAATTGTTGAGAGAATGGAACGAGATAATGCAGGCGAAGGGTTTGGAATAGCCTTGGAGCCCATTGCGAATGTTGAGTAGGAAGTCGTTGAACTTTTCAAGAACGAGGGAACAACAACGTCACAGTGAATAAGGTAGATTCTTCGCTTCCCAATTGGTTCACCAGCACTTGAGACCCTACTAAGTGGATAGCCCATATCTGATTCTGGGGATGAGAGTGGGACCAAGAACGGGTGGGCTATAAAAAGGTGATGACAAGCACAAAACAGCCACTGCTTCCCCCAAAGCTGGTAATACAGTTAGAAAGAAGAATATAAAGGGTGTGTGTGTGTGTGTGTGTGTGTGTGTGTGTGTGTGTGTTTCTATATCTAGAGATAAAATGCATAGAAAGATATGAAGATATCTATGTGGACATACACATACACGTGCACACACATGAAGTAATGCAGTCACGTATGCCAAATGAAGCAGTGCAGAGAGAGAGATGCTTGGCGTTAAAATGGAACAATCGGAAAGGCATTCAGAAGAACGATGTTTGCGTTGGACACTGGGTCCAGAGGTGCCGGCTTACTGACCCGTGGAGGTGGTTTCGTCAGTCGCGAGGCTTAGAAATAGACCTTTTCAAAAAGAGGTTGAAGTATTTGAGTTCCTTCTGGTTATATTTTTGTTTCTTCTTATCTCCAGTGCCAGGCATGGCATTCTGAAAGTCCTCAAGAAATGTTTGTTAAATGAATCAGTAAAAAGAGATGTGATATTTGCTCCCTTATTAGGCAAGAGAATACACATGATACAGAGCCTGCTTTCAGCGGTGGTTTCTATGAGAATTCTCCCAAAGGTGTTTGAAATGCCAGTGCATGCAAAACGGGAGCCAGGGTTGTGAGTGAGCTTGGCGTATGCTTTTGATAAGTGATTTGCATAAGATCAGTGTGTGCTTAGACTGCAATCTTAGAAATTTCCAGACAGAAAATGATGCTCTCTAGAAGATGTTTACTTTATTAAGAGCCTTTGACATGCCAGACACGCTTCTCCTATCTTTCGCTTCTGGGGCTCAGTCGAAAGAGATGAGTAGCGCTGGTTACAGTCTCCCCAAATAGTTGTCAGGTTTTTGCAAAGCTTAAAAACAGTTTAGCATTCAAGTACTTGTTGCATAAATGTTAATAGTCAAGGACTCAGGATATAATCATGAAAGGGACAATTAAAGGAAAGTCATCCAGACTTCTTTGGACCAGTATCAGTGGCGATGACACTGGCGTGGGATTGCTCAGAAATACAGCGATGAATGCGGAAATCATTGGCTCCAAGCCCATGGGGCGCAGCCCCGAGGGCAGGACCTGAAGCAGAGCCAAGGTGCCTTGGGCTTTGAGGGGAGTCTGTAGCTGTAGCTCCCGAAACAAGCTGAACCTGCGATCAGCTCCAAGCAGCAGAAGAAGGGGGAACATTGCCCACCTGCAAGCACCAGGCCACAGAGGATGTTTGTCTCAGCCCTGCTCTCCCCCAGGCTCAGGGCTTGCAATGACAGAAGAACAACTGTGCCACACCCCAGCTTGAAACACGAGACTGCCAAGGTCAAGGGCTGCAGACAATCGAGTATGCCCAGGTAGGCCCTTCCTGTTGAATTTCCTTTCCATATTTTCTTATAGAGGTAAAATTCACATAACACAGAATTAGCCATTTTAAAGCGTATGATTCATTTAGAATATTCACCATTTTGTGTAACCATCGCCACTGTCTAATTCCAGCACATTTTCATCATCTCAAAAGGACAACCCATACTCATGAAGCAGTCCCTGGTAAATACTGGGTTTTGTATCTATGGATTTATCTAGTCTGGATATTTCATATAATTAGAATCATACAATATATAGTCTTTTATGTCTGGCTTTTTTAAAACTTAGTATAATGCTTACGAGAGTCATCCATGCTGTGGCATATACCAGTAGTTGATTCCTTTTCGTGGTTGAATAATATTCCATTGTGTGGATATACCACATTCGTTTATCCATTCGTCAATTGATGGATATTTGTGTTATTTCCACCTTTTGGCTATTAAAAATAATAATGCTATGAATTTTGTGCACAAAGTTTTTTTTTTTTTTTTGAATGCCTGTTTTCAATTTTGGAGTTATACACCTAGGAGCGGAATTTCTTGCTCGGTCATATGGTAATTCTATGTTTAACTTACTGAGGAACTGCCAAACTGTTTTTGCAGAGCAGCAGCACCATTTTATATTCTCCCCAGCAAATTATAAGTAGTTCATTTTTTTCTACATCTTCGCTAGCATTTATTTCCCATTTAAAAAACTTTAGCTATCCTGATGCGTGTGCTGTGGTACCTCGCGGTGTGTTTGGTTTGCATTTCCTTGGTGACTGATGATGCTGAGCATCTTTGCATTCCCTGTTGCATTCCAACTCAACAGAAATTTTTCTAATGCCTTACCGTTTTGCCCTTGAGTGGAGCTATGGTACAATTTAGATGGTAAATTCTCTCATATAGATTTTTTTTACCTCTGACACCAGGAGTAGGCTACTATTTGCAAATAGAGACTAATAAACACTCCTGATGGATGGTGCGGATGTGGAAATAGATAAAGAACTTTTTCAGAAACAATATTTATTAGAACTATACTATTAAGGGAACACTTTTTTTTTTTTTTTTGCTCTGAAGTTTTGTTTTAAAATCTGCCCTAGAAAAACAAATGAGACAAGTAACAAATCCCCTACTTCATGGGCTCAAATATTTCCTAGAGTGGAGCAAGCAAAACTCATGAGTCTCAATCCTGCCTTTGTTGCCGAGTGACCTTGGACCTTTGGCAAGACTTCTGACGTCTTCTGTGTTAATAAGACGTCCCTTTGTGCTTCGTTTCCCATTGGTTCTAGGATGGGGGATGATGATGATGAATTCCTGCAAGTGTTGGAAGGTCTCTTGGGAAACTCCAAGAAGAAACAAACCCAAAGTGAACTCATTATGTGAGGTTGTGAGGCTCTTTGGTGTAAGCCATCCAGTTTGATATACCTGGCTTGGACTGGATTTTGTCTTTCTTAGGGCCATTACCTCTTTTTATGTCAACTTCTTAAGGAAAATGGGCAGGGTAATGAGTGTCCAATTAGAGAAAGAGAAAACCAAATGTCCTTAGAATAATTTCATATCACAGTTGGGTTTATTGTTTACAAAAATAGATCTGCATCAAAACAGAAATGTGGAAAATTATATGAAAATAGAAACCATATTGTGTACCACCTTTTTTTGATAAGTAGGTTAGCTCTCTAGAATTTTTAAGTTTAAGAGAGAAGAAACTAAATAATACAGCATCAGGGTCTTCAGCTGACCTGGTACTGGTTAGGTGTGGGGTCATGTCTGCGATCAGGCATGATTAGGTTTCTCTTGCTAGTAGTCTTTTCTTACTGCTAGAACTCAACCTCCTATCCTTACTGCTTAATGTCTCCTCCAGAAATTGGGGATATTCTGAAAAGGTTTTAATTGAGAGCTGAGACTGAATCTTTATACAATAAAAAAATTTCAGTCCAACTCTTAAGAATAACGATACTCTTCCCATCCTGTCAACCATACTCAGTTGTCCCTGAGTTAATTGCCTGGTTAGTAGTGTCCTAGCTGGAGGTCCCTTGTAGGCAGAGTGGTGCCTGCCTGAACGGAAATGGTCAGAACAGCTGTTTTTCCTGGAGGTAAAGGTATGTTAAAATGATTGTCCTGGTAGGGACAGAGGACAGCTAAGAGGATTCATGGTCTCCGGGTAGAAGATCACGAGAAAGTGCCCCAAATCTGTTGTCTCCTCTCCACTATTTTCCACCTCTTGTTAGCAAAAGATATGGTTAAATATGTTTCCAGAGAAATAAATTAGGTAAATAAATAGTCATTGGATGAGTCTGCTTCAGATGCTTAGATGGTGTTTCTCTTGGATGAGTTACAAGTTCTTTTCAGTTATTATCTTTAACAGAACTAGAGATTCCTTCATTTTCCTTTCTCTGTAGTTTCCTGCCTCCACGTTTTCCTAGGTGGATCTGACCATTCTTCTGTGAGTCCTCAAGTGCAATCTACAGTCGCACTGATTCGGAGTTGTTGGAAACTGGCCTTGAGTATTCTGAGATAGTTACCATGATAGGAATAGGTAAAGGGGGTCAACTATATGGTGACAGAAGGAGATTTGACTTCGGGCGGTGAACACATGATGCAATATACAGATGATGTATTATTGAATTGTATACTTGAAACCTATGTAATTCTATTAACCAGTGTCACCTCAATACATTAAAAAAATTAAAAATGAATGAGGATACATAGATCAAAGAACAAAGAGGACTGTGTTGAAAGCATCATCAACAGGAAATTGAAATCACTAAGAATCAAGGCAAGTATGTTTTTAGAGAGAGCGGCTGGCTATGAGTCATAAACTAAAGTCTTTGAAACATGAAGGGAAATGACCCAAGAGATTGGTAGATGTCAACAGCAAGGAGAGGCAGGGGCAATAGTAGTCTGATGCTCTAGATGGAAAGCAGGAACATTTTAGGGAAAGAGAGAGGGAGACAGTGAGGAACATGGAATACACTTACCCCATTTCTAGGCCTAAGAATTTAGGAGGCGTGAGAGAGGTAGCAGCCAGCACTTGAGGCTACTTCAGTAGAAACAGCATCCTCAGGCAAGAACCAGATTTCTGTGAGTAACTTTGGAGAAAAGTTGAGCACGGAAGAGAACTTACTGCTAAGAGACTATGGGGTACAGTGGAGGGGTTTCAGGAGTTTGGGGGGATGGAAACAAGCAACAACCAACAGAGCCTTCTGGAAATAATGGCGGGCCCCCTATGTAAGGCACAGATGAGCAGTGCTGGAGTAGGAAGAGCCTTTCCACGCCTGCTTCTGACCGACCGTCTTCCGTGAACTGGGACTCCGCCTGCAGCAGGTGGCGTGCCCCAGTTCTCTCCTGTCTAAGACGGAGCTGGCTCCCGGAACGGAGGGCAGAAGCAGGTGACAATGGAGCCCTCAGCCTACATTGCAAGAATCGACATAACTGCCAGTCAACTCTCTGACCGATTGCCCTGAAAGAGACGGCTCTGCTTTGCTCTTGGTTTGGATGGAGACATCTGGGAGGGACAGAAAAGTCTTTGACGAGCTCGTCTCGTTGCACGAAGGCCGTGGCACTGGGAAATCTCTCCGTCCCGCGGCCGCGTCTGGTCCCCTGGGACCGTGGGAGAAATGGTCAGTGGCTGGAGGGTCAATAGCAGCCGAGTCCATCTGTAACCAGCCACTGATGAAAACTGATCTGAAAAAGAAAAAAAAAGGAGAAGGAGTTTGTGTCAGGGTAGGTGATAAATGGCTTATCCGAAACACGTACAGGCGCATTCACAGAAGACATAGTTGTTTCCTTGCTGCTGTTCTGGCCGCTTTGGTGGAGCTGTCATTTTGCAGATGTCAGTGGCCTGAAGGGGACGCTCAGTGCGTGCGTGCGTGCGTGCGTGCGTGCGTGTGTGTGTGTGCACGCGTGTGTGTAGTTCCTGTTCCGCAGCAGGGTGTAAGTAGAGCAGGCCCTAATGGAATCAGAGGCGTTGTATTGCTGGAGCTGGAACTCAGCCTTCGCAGCTGAATTTTTATTTTTCAGAACATATTTCTTTAGCAATAAGGTGTTTTCTGGCCATTTTCACCAATTAAAAAAAATAATAATAAATTGCGCACGAAGGGGATGGTGCCAAACCGGCCTGTTTACCTTGGGTGCGAATTTGCTCTTTCTGATCTCTCAACACATATCTGTAAGCATTTATATTCCTAAAATAAGTTATGTGCGGATCGAAGGAAACCAGAGAAGACAATCACTTCCCCAGGCTCTTCTGGAGCGGGTTCTGAAGGCCGCAGAGGGCAGCGCGGAGACCGTGTTATGGGACAGTGCTGACGCGGGCCGGAAACAGCGGGGTGGTGGGAAGACCGAGGGGCTGCAGTCTTGACCTCTCCCCAGCTCAGTCGTGAGGTCTCCAGGTGGTGTTCGCTTCTCACGATGAGCTGCTCTCTGGCCGACTTGGTAAAGGGCTGATTCTTAGATCTGCAAATATTTTTCCAAGGCAGATGAGGATGTTAACCACAAGGAGGGCAGCGGGCAGAGGGGGTCAGGGTGGCGTGGGAGTTCTGCCTGACCGGTCACCAGGCCCAGTCTAAAGAAGATGCCTCTGCAGGGAGTGACCATTTTTGGAGATCTTTGGCCCCAGATATTCTGGGTTCCTTTGCACAATTTTCCCCGAGAATCTGGAAATTATCCCGGTATCATTGGCGACTTTGATCCTATTTTAAGCTCTTTTTTTTTTTTTTTAAACGCCTACAGCACCTAGTCTCCCTAGGTAGTCTCCCATCCCTAAGCAGGCCCAACTGTGCTTAGCTTCCGAGATCAGACGGGATCAGGCGCGTTCAGGGTGGCATGGCCGTTAGGCTCTTTTCAGCTGTACGTGGAGAACAACAAAAGTTATAAGGGAGTTAGTTCAGCTTAACTGTGATTTCTGCATCAGAGTCCTTCTCACGCCGTTTTTGCCTCTTCTTAACTCGCTGCTTCCTGGACCTTGTCCCGTGTTAGCAGAAACTCACCATGCTGCCCATCACCTTGTCGTGCTTGACCCCTAACCCTTCTCTCTTAATACCTTATGCTCGCCTGTTGGCATTTTCTCCTCTGCCCGTGTGTGGCTTTAGCTATGCTTCCACGAGGCTACTGGTGAGTTTCCATCTGTCAGATCTCAAATGAACAGAAGCAATGGGGGTAGGAGACTGGAATGGTTCTTCCAGAGTTATTTTGCTTCCTGATGGCAGCTGATGAAAAATATGGGCAATAAAACCACCCCTGTAGGCTAAAGGAGAGAAACCCCGAGAGAGAGATAAATGTCAACTACAATGGTGATATATCAAGTGTCCGTATGTCCACATTGAATGTCTACTGGGTTCAGCAGAACGCAAAAGATGCCTGCAGACCAGCTGATGTGCAGTGAGATCTAAAATCCACCCGTGAGGTAAACCCCTGGAGAAAGACCCGAAGGACTTGAATAAGTCCTAAACTGCGCCCAAAGCAGCAACGTCATTCACCCGTGATCCCCACAATAGATGACATGACAAATTCTTAATGTTTTGGTTCGTTCGTTCCACGAATATTTGTTTGTTCCACGAATATTTGTTGAGCACCAAGCCGGGCTCCATAGGAAATATGTAAAATGTGACTCTGCAGTAATGTGACTGTTTTTTAAAAACACAAACTCCTGAATTAATATATTCAAGTATGTGCTCCTCTTGGAGAGGTTAAATATTTTTCCAGGGATGTTTTCACTACTCTGAAATTTTCTGACTCCTCTCTTAGAGCTTGCCTTCAGCCTGTAGCATGTTTTAAAAATATATGTATATAATATGCATATATATATGTGTGTGTATACATCTATGTATTATATAGATTTAATTTTTAGGATTAGCTAAAAGTTATTTGGTGCTAAGTCCCATGAGACAAGTAGGATAGGGACATGGATAAGATTCTGTTCATCTAAAATGATGTGAGACTGGAATACTGAGTTTGATTTTCTTTGGTTAGATGCATTGATTTCAAAGGAGGATTTACACTGATATTGTGTGAAATGCAGTGTTATCACAATTAGTCAGTTGCTTCTCAAAATGACCCTGAAGGAAAATTCTCCTTTAGGTATAAGAGCGCCGATATGTTTACAAAACTTTTCTAAGTTCTTAGGTAATGAGCTATGCCTAAATGAGGATGCTAACCTTTAGGAATCTTCTGCCTTGCGAGAGAGGTGGCATGGATGCCGAAACAGGGCTGAGATGATCGTGTGACACAGGAAGTTGGGGTGGCAGACCAGGCTCTTCTTTTCAGCTTTATACCCACCCTCAAAGGTGTAGGGTGTCTGACTGTCAGCATTTCCCCTCTGCTTTTCCTTTCAAGTGTTCTCTTGCAATTCATTTTATCCATAATAACTTATGAGAAAACTGTGGAGAGTGCATCTGTGTGTGTTAGATTTCTCTTGGTTCCATGATATTGTGGGACTAATTCTGGCAATGGGAAGTAAAGGGGAAAAGCAATTAGGGAAGTTCAGGATGGTTTCTTGAAAGAGGTGGGTGGGACTGATCTGGACCAACTTCTGGAGCATAGAGATGACGCGCATTGCTTCAGTGCATGTGAAATTCTAATTCATATAATGATTATAGTCCTCTGTCTGATGCACGGTAGCACTGTCTCATACATTCTCATGCTGGGGCCAGTGCTTCTGAATCTTTCGTGTTCCTCAGAGCACAGAGCAAAGTACAGGGCCCATGTCCTCAGTCACCTCTTCTCTGAAATTGTCCATGGCCGCCTCCGGACAGCACTGTTACTCTCTGAGTTCCATCTCATGGTCCTTTCAACAAACCTTGTGTCTTAGTCTGCTCAGGCTGCCATAACAAAATACCATAGACTGGGTGGCTTACCTGAAATTTATTTGTGTCTCTGTGAGCAGGCGCAGGACCTGACGCAAGACTTCTCGGTTTGCTAAATTTACCCGAATGGGTGCAAAGTACATGGTTATTGATGGACCCTATAGAAGGGCATAGACTGGGGAAAGAAATGACATGAGGGAGTTGCAAAGGACAGAATGAGCTTGGTAGATTGGAGAGGGAGAGTGGTGAGTGGGGTCAGCACGACGGACTCGTTAAGGTGAGTAATTCGGAGGGGTCAGACTACGCAGAGCATGAAATGGACGTCGATCAGAGAATTTAGACTCCAACTGGCCGCCACCCCAAGAAGAGCCGGGTTCTAGAGCAGGGAATGAGAACGTGAAATTTCCTTTTGGGGAATGCACTTTGGAGGTGGCGGCGGAGGTGCTGCTGCTGGTGACAGTGCTGAGTTGTTATCGGTGGTCGTGCTTTTCCCTGGACTTCGGGGAAAGTGGAGCTGCTGAAAGGGAACAGTGCCACCAGCTGCTGCTGATTTCGGCATGCCCTGCCCCAGGCTGTGACTTCGCCTCCGGGGCTTGGCAGCAGAAGACAGAGGTGGTGGCATCTGGCCACAGCTGGGAGCAGTGCGCGCGCTCTGCTGTGCGCCCCGGGAGCCGGATGTCTGGCTGGGCACCCGGGGGCGGGGCAGCGGCCGGGCGGGGCGGTCCTGGGGCAGGCCACGCCCCGGCGTCTGCGCAGGCGCACTGCGGGCAGTTAGCTGTCAGGAGCCGAGCCGCGGCGGGTGGCGGGATCCGACGTCGGCGCTACACCCGGCTGACTGAACGCTGGACCCCGCTGACTGAACGCGGCGCGGCGGCAGCGGCGGCGCAGGCAGCGCAGCCCGGCTCCCCGCCCGGCCGCGGAGGCGAGCAGGGGCCAGCGGGCGGCCGGCGGCGGCGCGGGCGGCATGGGGAACCGGGAGATGGAGGAGCTCATCCCTCTGGTGAACCGTCTGCAGGACGCCTTCTCGGCGCTGGGGCAGAGCTGCCTGCTGGAGCTGCCGCAGATCGCCGTGGTGGGCGGCCAGAGCGCCGGCAAGAGCTCGGTGCTCGAGAACTTCGTGGGCAGGTGAGCGCGCGGGGCCGTTGGAGCCGCGGGGCCCCGGGGGCTGCGGCGGGTCCGGGTGCGGGCCCGGGCCGGGCGGCGGCGTCCTTCTTGGTCCCCCGCTCCCCGCCCGGTGGCCCTCCTGTCTGCCTTCCATCCTGCGATACAAAGCCATTTCCTCCGCGTCCTCCCGCCGGGGCGTCTGGGGAGGGGTCCGCCCCAGGACCGACTTCCCCCGGCGGCGGCGGCGGCGCGCGCCAGCTCCGGCCGCCAGATGCGTGGCGCGGGCGCTTCCCAGTCCCGCGCCCTCTGCTCGCATCGCCCTTTCCTGTCCACCTCCCGCGGCTCTCAGCGGGGGTCACCCTACCGCCTCTCCCCGCCCCCCTGCGAGGACGAGGACGCTTCGCTGCTCGCTGGGGTGCCCGGCTCCGGCTCCGCTCAGCTGTCTCCTGGTCGAGACAGTCGTCGCCTGCCCCTAGCAGGCGAGACGGTGTGAGGAGAAAGACCTCGTTTGTTGTGGGGAGGCTTTATCCAGCCGCGCGTCCCCACGGTTCTCCCCGGGACCCGGGAAGAAAGGGTGGCGTGTTCGCGGGTGCACCGACTCACGCTCCAGGCATCTGTCAGGCACACCGAGGTCCCGACTCCGAGCCGGGTGGACGTGGGCTCGGGTTGCCCAGGTGCCGTGTCATTCCTGCATCATCTCGGAATTGACCGGCATCTTTCTCGCACTCTCTCTGCGACCCCTCCCCCAGCATCTTCTTCCATTCCCTGAGCTATTTGTCCTGCGGGTCTTCAAGGTAACGCGCGCGTGCTGAATCTAAATTATAGTTAGGGGGTTCTTCACGGCTCATAACATAGCAAAAGATAAAGAATTGGGACTCAGCATTTCTCCCGCTGAGCAATTCATGAGGGATTAAGTTACCTTAACGGCCTTGCAAAGACAAGCCCATTTGAAAGCCAGTATGAAAGCTCAAATATGTTCCCAGGTGGAGTGTACAGCAGCTCTGAGCGTGGGCTGGAGGGGGCACGATCCAGAGATGGTACTTTACTCCTTTTATTTGGCTGATGAGTGATTTGGGGTTCAAAAGGTTCCAGTTCCTTTTCTCTTTTCCTTCTTGTTAGTGTTTGGTGATGTGTAAGATTTAGATATTCCCACATCTCCTTTGGGGATGTCAGTATCCATAAAGTACATTTTCTTTTCTCTCAGATGATGTTCCATCTCTCAAATGGTACTCTTTATTCCCCACCCCCCTGTACGAATTAGAAAGCTGAGAAACCTAATAAAAAAATTAAATTGCTGACAGTTAGCTGGTATTTTTGAGTAAGTCACTTAATCACTTTGCTTGGTTTTATCATTTATTTTGAGCGATGAGAAAAGTGATGGCAAAGCATTTTGCCTACGTCATCATGGACATGGTGAAGCGATGGAGGAACATGTGATTTCAGACATGAACACACAACAGTCACATACTTAAGGGTTTTACTTTTTTTGATTTATTGCTAATGAAATTCACTAAATTTAAAGTGGTCCCTATAGGAAAAATCAGGTTTGATGACAATATATTTGGGTTTTCAAACTGCAGGGCATTTAACATGACTTAATAGTCATTTAACTACTTTCGGTTTTTAAACAAATGCTTATAGATTAAAATTGTAAGTAATTCAAATGCAATTACAATATTTTTATGCATCTTTCGTATCTTTAGTTGGATGAGCCTGTATTATAAATGCATTTTTTTGTGACAAAAGCTTTTGAACCTAATGTCAATTTTATGCATATATCTCAATTCTATTCTTTGGATTTTCAAATCCTAACACACTTCTTAATGCTATAATGAAAAAATTGCACCCATTTCCCCTCACTAGCTATATTCTTTTGAAATGAGAATTTTAAAAAAGAGTTATGGAAGAGTAAAATATTTTAGTTTGAACATTTTTCATGATGGAATGAAAAATAGGGACATTATATGTGTTATACAACTCAGAGCATTTACTGGAATGCATTAGTAATTTGTTATACTTTTAAAGATTTTTACCAATAATTACTGTTAGAATGTCAGATCAAAGAAAAGGATAAAGAAAAAAAAAAAACTCATTTAAAAATAAATATATAAAGGCTTTATTATCTGTAGAGATGACACCTGCCTAGTAGAGCCAATATATTAGGAGAAAATTTAATTAAAAAGGTCATTTGATTTTAATAAAGATTTTGGTCATTGAATTATTGAGGAATCAAACTTCTAATTATAAACCAACCTTAGGGAAAAAAGGAGTTCTTTCTTTTAACAGGAGATTTATCTTAGGCAGAGAAAACTACTCGTATTCCACTGTAACCTTTTATCTTTTTATTATCCAGAAATTTCACAGTAAAGATAAGGTCCTTTTAGGATGGAACTTTCCTCTTTTATAGGTTTTTAAGGCTGAGCTCTGCACGACTGTTGAATACGTTGTGGTGTGTTCAAATCTGAGACCCATGGAGAAAATTGAGATTAATTATGAGCCTTTATTAGCCGGCCAGCGGCTGACTCTCCCCGCTAGAGAATCAGACACGAGCTTTCAGGGGAGGTAGCTTTTAAAGCCTAAAACCACATCAAATAAGAAGCAGGTTTACAGAAGCAGAAGTTAGCTATTAGTATATCTTTGCACACATTTCCTAGAACTACACCCTAGTTATACATTAAGCAGATTATAGAAGCAGAAGTTGGCTGTTATCGTCTGGTTCAAAAATGTTATTTTGGGAGGACTCTTAAATCTTATAGCAAACAGATCCTGTTAGCCAGTTCTGTTATTGCATCCTGGCGGTGATGTTGTTTGCTTTTTTTTTTTTCTTTCTTTCTTGGGAGCTGCCGCTTGAAGATATCACTACTCCCTGGGTCTTGCCCTAGTGACTAATTTACTGGAGAATTTTTCACTTTTACAAATGTAGTCATAAAACAAGGGGTCTTTGCTTGTATAAATTAATGGTGTTTGCTCATCATTTATGCTCATTCCCTTCAAAATAATGCTGCATTTCTCCCCAGTATTTGATAATCCATGTTTAGTGGAGTAACCGTATCTTCTCTCAGATAGTTTGCTTATATTGATATTTTTTTGGACACCACTGAATGAATTTAGATGCGAATATGTTTACTTCATTTAACTGTAGCTATAAAATCCAATTTTTGGGTTACAAGTTTGAGGTCGTTGTGAATAAAATGAGGCATGAATGAACTACTTGTTTGTAATTTTCTTGTTGAAGTGACGAACTTACATATTAATGTGATACAGGTGAGTGACCAGATTGTTCTTTTGGTCGTTCAGATGAGATGTATACTGGCAGAGAGAGGCAGCTTAAGGAGTAACGAATGGAAGCCGAGACTCATGGTCTGAAATAGGGGTTCACTAGCTGGCTTAGGGTCTGCCCATTGGTCTGATTCATGTATGGAAGATTTGTATTTATACAACTACTTTCATATCCAGTTTTTTTTTTTACAGTGCAGTGAGATGATGACAATGATGATGATGATGGTTAACATTAATTGCGTGCTTGCTAAGCCTCAGGTCCTATTCTAGGTGCTTTTACATGGCTAATCTCATTTCATCCTAATAAAACCCCAAAGAAGAAGGTACTCCTATGAGTTCCATTTTGCAGAAGAGAAAACTGAGGTTTAGAGAGGTTGAGTAATATGCCGAAGGCTAATAGAACATAAAAGCAGTGGTGCTAGGATTCAACCTGAGGCGTCTGGGCTCTGTACCGATACTCAAACCTCTGCCATGTCGTCCTCTCCATATTTAAACTCACAATGCCTTTAACTTCTTCAATTACAGTTAAAAGCACCACCCAAATAATGAAGTTGCTGTATTAATAACTTTATTCGTATTTTTATATATGTCTACCTTGCCTCATTTCACAGTGAATTTGAAGCAACCCCATGGGGGGGGCAACATTAGAAAGTGAGTATATTTCTTCCCTATATTAGACATTCTTTTTTTTCTATTTTTATTTTTAAAAATTATTTATTATTATTTATGCCTGCAGCACCTGGTCTTCCTAGGTGGTCTCCCACTTGGGTACTAACCAGGCCCAACCCTGCTTAGTTTCTGATATCAGACATCTGGCTTGTTCAGGGTGGCATGGCTGTAGACCATGGGCCATGGCTCCACTGGGGTGTGAACCCAGGACCTTCTGTGTGTAAAGCAGACATGCTAACCGCTACGCTATGGAGCCACATCTCATGTATTAGGCATTCTCGAAGGGCTCCAGAACATAATTGGATTGTTTATTTAAGTCTGTATTTAGAGTGCATATAACTTGTTTATAGAGGTGTTAAGTGATAATGTACTAGTCGCTAATATGCAAATGTTTTTTAATGATACACTTGTTAGAAACATTAGTTCTTCAATACTAATTATATAGGCAGAGGATTCCACATTGTTCTAGCCTGAGTGATAAATAGACTTATGATTTTGCAGAAAAAGAATAGGTTTTGTGATTGTTGAGAACCAGATGAAAGCTTTTTAAAGCGACTATTGAGGGGAGTTTATTTCAATGTGAAAAAGTCAAATAATGTATATTTATTTAATTATGAGGTTTCTAAAGAGGAATATGTTGATCATCAAATTAAAGGAGAACTTTAAAAGTGAGCCATTTGATGCTGCTGTTGAATGGACATGACCAGGTAATTTTTTAAAAAATCCGGAAGTCATTTATATGGCTTAGATAGACACAACTCTATTCTTAAATCCTTTGCTTTCAAGAGAGTATTTAAAAATTGAAGAGGTGAGAGTTCTCTAATTGCAAATGAGACTAGGCACAGAAGCATTAATATTAAACTTAATTCAGAAATAGGTTTGTATTGAGGGAAAAGATTTTTTTTAAATATCAAAGTATCTGAATAAGCAAATATTTTTCAACAGATGGCTTTCAAGTTTTAACATTCTTAGATAAATGGGTCCTAACTATTAGAAGGTGACAATTATTGAAAATCATGCTCCAATGGTCCTCAAGAGCCCTCTTAAAGAAAGCATCAGAAACATGAACTTTTTTCATCCAACAATAAATTGCTAAAACCTGAAATTACAAAGATTTTTTTGCTAGATTAACATTGCATACTGTACTTTTAGGTTATGACAAATTCACAATTGGATTTAATTACTGCAATCGGCTTAATTCCTTTTTTTAGTTAATAATATCTGAGAAGCAATACAGTTAGGTAACTGGACTGGATTGGCTATCTGGGTTTTGACATTTACTTACGATGAACAGATATCAGAAATGCACCCGATTAACTCCTTTGAGAACAGAGTTTGCAGGCGGTGGCCCGGAACTCCGGGGGGTGGGAGCTTAATGGGCCGTGTGCTGGAGGGCAGGCCCTCTGGTGCTTCGCCAGTGGAACGGGTGTTTAGTATCTTAGCTGTGTGTGTTTTTAAGTAGGATCCTTTGCTAGGGGTAATAAGTGGAGTTAAATGGCGATGTTTTACTTCGCATTATGTTTTATTTACTTTTAAGAGGGGACTGCAAGTAGCTAAAAGAAATAGGTCATTTTTTTCACCCCCACCAAAGCCGAATCAGGAGAGCCCCAGGATCATGTACTGTGTAGAATGCCCACCTCTAAGTGTACTTTGCAATTTCCCACACTCTCAGCATTACTTAAAAAGTTCTAATGGATCATGTTATACTAAACACATTTTTATAAAGTAGAAAGAGTTCGGGGGGCAGTATATGTTTAACCTCACTGGGTGGCAGACGCAGACACTGGTATCCCCTTTCCATGCCTTCTTTACCTTACCTGCTTCGCATCCCTGGAGGAAACTCAGGGTTAGAGAGACAGGTAGTTTGGGAAGGGTCACATGGCTAATAAATGCCTGAGCTGGAATTTAGCCTTGGACATGACTCCTTTTGGCACTGTTGAGAAATAAGTGTAGTAACATCAATGAGCCTATATTTCTTGAGTTCCAAGGACACTGGGTAAGAATGTAGAAGGAAGAATGAATGTATAGAAGCTGGGGTATGTATAAGAGAGCAGACAGCATAAGGTATGAGACCACATTTTCCAATGAGTTTGTAAAATGAAGGCAGTTGGGTATAATGCAAACTCGTTGGGACAAAATAATTTATACTCTTGTCAATTTATTTTGACAAAAAAGAAAACCACCCTGGGAAACTCCAATTCTGAAATCGAGCTGGGATATAAGCGGAAAGTAGACAATCTATGAGTGTCCAGTGTTATTTGGCAGCTGGTATTATTTTAACTCAAGGCTACGTGTACTGAAGTATCGATGTCAAAGCAAGGAGGTGGTGATCTATGTCTCAGTGTCTGACTCGACAACAGGGCATTGAATTTAGACTGTCACTTTATCACGGAGAGATACCGTGTGTTGGAGAGGGCCCAAGAGGAGAGTAGCAGTAAAGAAAAGAGGTTGGAGAGATTAAAAATATAACTGGATGCCGTGAAGGCTAATTGAGAGTGGGATGGATCAGACCCACTGCTTAATAAGGACCTCTAAGGCACTAGTACTTAAGGAGGTGGATTCTCCTTTTTTTTTTTTTTTTTTTTTTTTTTTTAAGGAATAAGACATTTATTAAAGTAGTGGAGTAAATTGAAGACAAAATATATCAGGGAACATGTTCAGAAGGCAAACCTGAGAATGCAATGTGTTGTTTAGAAAGCGGGGAGGGTCCAGGTGGAGGGTTGACACTAGATGATTTGCATTTCTTGAGTCAAACACCATTCCGACAAATTAGAGGGCTGTTAATACAGTGCTGGTGAGTGTGTGTGTGAGCGTGTGCGCACGCGCATATGTTTGTGTGTGTGTTAATGTAGCTTAGCCTTTCTTTCATCAGTAGAAAGGCCTGGCATTTCACCAGGTTCTCTAAGACACTTTCTCCTGGCTCAATGTTTGCTAACTTCCTGGAGCTACATTGGGATACAGAGAAACCAAGAGATTTGCCCAAGGTCAGAAACAGGTTCAAGGGCTGAGTTTGGAACGTGGTGTTCAGAACTGGGAGCTCGGTCAGTTCAGCATCTTCTCATCCCTTATTGTTTTCAGGGGCCTCCCTCTCACCCTCCTCTCTCTGCCTCCTCCTCTTCCCATTCCCTTCCATCGGACCAAACTTTCCTCCTCTGCCATACTCCCCTCCATTACTTTTCTTGATAGCAGACCAGCAGTGACATTTTATTATCTTTTCCCCCACATGCGATAGTGGAAAGAGAGAGGGAGCAGCATTTCTCAGGCTTAACCCAGGTAATTTGGCTGAGATAACATACGCTAGAGTAAATTGTGGCTTTTAGAGAACAGATGGGCACAGGAAAAGACTAAATAAATGAAACAGTGGATGTTTCACATGTACTTACTCTTTTCCTCTCACGTGGGGGTATCTGGGAAGCTGTGCCTGGAATGATCACTGATAGGTCTTGCTTCAACCAAGGAACGCTTCGGAGCAGTTGTGTATAAATAAGTAATACACGGAAAGGTTACTTTGTAAAGAAATGGGTGAACTTTTGGTAAAATCAAATACATATTTGGATGGCAAATCCTCATCCTTCAGTTTGTCTGTTTCATATTTTTACATTTTGGTGCTTATATTCTTAGAGTGAGGCCTATCAATGTAGAATTTTTAACGATTAATTCTAACAAGCAGTAATATTGTGTTAATCCTTAATGTTAATTGCCTTTCTTATGAAAGGCAAGACAGTTGTTGAGGGCAAAGTTGATATATTTAACTCATGAATTATATGAATGATACAGGATTGTTTTCTGTCTCGTTTTTCTCTAACATCCATGCCAAAAGTATTCTGTTTCCAGGACTTCGAAGTGTCCGCTTCAGTGCTTCCTGTGACAGTGTCTCATTGTCATTTCCCACTGCTTCAAGGTCCTCATAACCCGTGAATAACAAACACACACATGTACCTGTTAGGAGACGGCAGAGGTTCTGAAGGGCTTCATTGTCTGGTTTCAGAGGCCTTGGAATCGAAAAGACTAATTCACTTGAATAAGTAATCTGCTGGGTGACTAATCTTACTTCTGATATTTCTGTTCTTCGATCCTGAAAAGGCCAGTATTTGAAAAGGTGCCATCGCACCTGGAGACAGAGCTCAGGCTTTGCTGACTGGTGTCTCAGGCCCATCTCATTCCTGCTGGCTCCTCAGCGAGGTGTTGAACCTCACTGGGACTTAGCTTTCTCATCTGCTGTGTAGAGATAGTAATACAGACTGATTTTTTTTTTTATGTGCGTTAAAGTTCTAAGTAAAATGACATAAAGCATCTGGGCCACGATATGCATTCAATAAATGATGGCTGCAATATTGTGATTTATAAGAAAAGTATGTGTTTGGTCTTCATCCCGGGTACCTGGCTCAAAGCTCCCAAACGCTTGGAATTTCTTGTGTCCACACCAGAAAGCTGTCTTCTATTATATTAATGAGATGACTTTTGGATGTCCCTAGGTCAGCTAAGGCTGGGGGCTGATCACCAGAGGAACTAACCATGTGATTAGAGGGATAGACCTTTGAAGCCCCTCCTACCAGCCCCTTGACCTTGGGAGGTGATGGGGGCTGGAGAGCTAGTTCAAGCATCAGGGGCCAGTGATATAGTCAGTCCTGCCTCATGATGAAGCCTCCTTAAAAACCCAAAAGACTGGGGTTCTGAGGGCTGGTGGCGGCCCGGAGGAGGCACGGGCGCTTTGTACCTGTTCCCATGTACTGTGCCTTATGCATCTCTTCCATCTGGCTGCTCCTGAGTTCTATCTCTTATGATAAACCTGAAATCTAGTGAGTAAAATGTTTCCCTGAGTTCTGTGAGCTGCTCTAACAGATTAATTGAGCACAAGGAGGGGGTCATCGGAACCTCCAGTCTGTAGCCTGTTAGTGACTAGCATAGGTAATAAGCTGGACTTGTGAATAGTGTACCAAGTGTGTGTGTGCGTGTGTATATGTGTGAGGGTGTGTGTTTCTGGGTGGGGGGCAGTCTTTTGGGACTGAGCCCCTACCTTGTAGAATCTGACACTATCTCCAGGTAGATAGAGTCAGAATCAGGTTGAATTGTAGGACACTCAGCTGGCGTCTGAGAATTACTTAAATGTGTGGGAAGCCCCTCCCCAACACACAAGTGTGAAGATTGCGTCCAGAACCTTTTAGGTGCCTCTAAAAGTACGGACAATCCAAGGGAAAGAGCACATCTCTGTGGAGAGGAATGATGTCATGAAAAAGAAGGATTTGACATGAACTTTAAAGAGTGAGAATTTGATAGGTCAAGGTGGGGCCAGCGGCTTAGCGGTCACATTCGCAGCCTTCTCTGATCTCCTGATGACCTAGGGCTGGTTCCACACTGTTTAGCACTTCAAAATTTCTGACTGATTCACATTAGTTTTTGGGCACTGAGTCACACTGCAAGTCCTTTGTTGGTATTGTCCACAGTGTCTTGCATAGTTCTGTTTAGGTACTTAATTTTTATTGAGGTTTCACTAATTAAATTGTTGATCTGACTCAAGATGAGTTGGTACTGGGGGTGAAGATCCTGACTTTCCTAGCTTTTAGTAAGAAATTTATTTTTCACACTCATGAGATAAAATAATCTGAGTTTGGGGAACTAATGCCCTTAGCCTGATAAGCTAATGCTCTTAGCCATGTGCTTCCATTTCTGAGTTATTCTTCCAAAGCAAGTATGTGGATATTTGTGTAAGATTTACCTGTGGAACTTGTCATAATAAGGGTTCCTGGGCTCTGCTCGTGGGCACTGACTCGGTGGGTCTGGCGTGTAGCCATAGCTTTCAGAAGCTCCTCTGAGAAGCAGCCGGATTCTGGAACTACTAATCACCACTTTCACAATTCCTGTAATTTCTGCAGCTGGGGATGGGGGAGAAACATGTCTCCCTTTCCCATTGGTGCACTGAGACGGCCCTTGCCAAGGTCACTGACGATTCCCAAACCGCTTAATTTACCATCTAAGTAGTTCTGAAAGGGGCTACTTATGCTTACTCCCTACAGTCGCCGACCAAGTTCAAGTTGCCATCATTCGTCTTCTGGATGGTACTGATAGGCTTGATGTCTTCCCTGTCTGTACCTACAGGTTTACTCTCACACGGCCGTGGCATGGTTGGTATGGAATTAAAATTAAATGATGTCACTGCCTTGGCGAAAACTTTTCAGTTCTTAATGCCGACAGCATAAAACCTAAGCTTCTAGGCATGGCATAGAAAGGCCCCCTGTGGCCCAGCCCTCTGGGTTATGTTATTCTTTGATCCGGCTGTGTTTCATGCCCTGCTCACATTCACACGCTATTTCACATTTTCTTTTGCCTTTTTTCATGTAGATCACCTTTATAGGAATATTCTCCTTCACCCGGTTAGGTTAGCTTCTGCCGTCTTCAGTTCTGCTCGCCTCTCCTCCTGGAAGCCTCAACTCCCTCCCACTCCCTTCTCTCCCAAGCGACTTGTCCTTCTGGGTGCGCATCGCTCTGAGCAGTTCTCTAGTAGTTTGCTTCCTACATTCCGCCACTAAATTGTCAGCTCCTTGAGGTCAGAGTCTGTGTTATTTATCTTCGCTCCTGGCACATGGTAACTCCTTAAGAAATAGTGAATGAATACATTGGTAAATAAAACAGAGGTTTCAGCCTTCATCATACCTGGCTTCTCTGTAGCATATGATGTTTATTGAGCGCTCGCTGTGTGCCGGGCACTGGCTCAGGCAGCAGAAAGACATTAATAAGCAAACGAGCACACCTCTGTGGAGCATGTGGTCAGTGAGAAGACCAGTGATAAATAAAAATGTGTGATGGGAAGCCAGTACAGATGCCATGACAGCAATGATTAGGACATAGTGATCGAGAATGACAGAGCAGGACGTACTGCCTGATCAGGTGACTTATGAGCTGAAGGACAAGGGATCAGCCATGGGACAGGCTAGGGTAAAGCATTCCATGCAGGAGGAACAGTATGCACCAAGGCTCTGAGCTGTCACATAGCTCTGCGTGTTGGGGGAATTTAAGGTGAAGTCTGTGCCACTAGGGCACAGTGGCGTAGGGGGAAATATGGCGAGCAAAGGGTGGGCTTTGCTGCTGTCAAAAATAGTTTAGATTTTGTCAGATTTTGCAATGGTAAGTGACTGAAGGAAGGGGATTTCATCGGGGCATGTGACATACTGTGATTGACATCTAAAAAAGATCACTCCAGGTCAGTGCTGTTTAAGTCAGTCGTCACAGCCCATGTGGCTTTGTGGCTAATGATCCTGAGAAACTGAGCTTTCAGTTTTATGTAATTTTAATTACTTTAACTGGAAGTTTAGAACATAATGGATGCTGTTCTTTGAAAATGTTTAAATGACTCTTTAGAACTGAGGGAAAAGAGCAGTCGAACGGGAATGCTGGGAATCTCAACTCGGAGCCCACCTGGAGAGAACTGAGAAGGAAATGGGAAGCGGTGTGTAGACAACTCTTTGGAGAAGAAGTTGAAAGAGGGTCTGGGACTGAGAGAGGGTTCTTCTTTAACGGGAGCTATGGGGGCATTTCTGTTTGCTAGTGGGAAGAACCGGAGATGGCACAGGCGAGAGAGGCAGGCAGGCCTGGGGGAGTGCAGGCGTGGGGTCCAGAAGGTCCATGGTGGAAGAGCCCTTACAAGATAAGGAGGGGTACCTCACCCCTGTAACAGAAGGGTTAAAAGCTGGTCCGGATAGGAGAGGTGCACGGTGTTGATGGGACATTCCAATTTGATGAGGGGATGGAGAAGGAGAAATAGAGGAAAAGGGATGCAAAGAATATCTGAGGAAATGAAAATGTGAGCTCAGTAGCAGGATACTTTCAAAACGTGTATGAAGTTGCCCTTCTTGTAAGTCAAAAACAGTTAAACGGACGTGCTAAAATGCACGTTTTGTCAAGCTGCTCCACTGCAAAATCCCCGTTACCCAGCTTCTCAGCACGATAGAGCGTTTCCTTCACGGTCTGCCGTCTGTCTCCCCGTCCGTTCTCCTCTTCCGCCGCCCCTCCCAGTCACTGCCACATCTCGTCGTGCTGATCTGCTCAGAGCTCCTGGAACGTATCAAGCCCTGTCTTGTCCCCATGGCTTAACATGCGTTCCCCTCTACCTGGAAGGCTCCTCGGGGCCCCCTTGCCTACCTCACCCCACCTGCCATTCAGGACCCAGCTATCGGGTCCTCTCGGAAGTCCCGGTAAGCCCACAGGTAGAAGGTGTTCACTAAACGCGTGCCGACAGGCTGGAGTTGCTCAGAGCCGCGCCAAACCCCAAGCTCTTTGAACATGGAATTATCCAGAGAGGCGCAGGTGCGGGCACACAAAGCCTGTGGCTTTTGAACATACGTGGCTTTCTGAGTTGTTTCCTCATTTGCAGAATGGAGATGTAGACGTGATCTCACTTCCTTTTACCAAAGTCTAAAAAGTGGCTTTTAAAAATGTCTAGGACATAGACTCCTCAATAAGTGATAGTTTAAAACCAGTGGTTGGGGGAAGACGCACATGTAACAAAACATGCCTAAGAGATGGTCTCCGTTGCGAGGACCGCCAGGACACCTGCTCTATTTAAAATGCTGTATTTTCTTGGCATAACGTCTAAGATAAATTTTGAAGACCTATAACTGAAGGCTGTTTTTCCAAGAGGTAATATTTCTTCAGAATGCCTCGTAGGTTTCCTGGTTTGGACCCGTGAGCGGGTGAATGGAGGTTTACATTTGGTGTAGAAGGAAAGTATGCGTATTCAGATCTACCCTGCATATTTTCCAGTAAGGTCTCCAGATGCCTGTGCATTAAGGAACTGTGCCAATGAGGGAGACAGGACCTGGTAACTGGTTAAAAGGAGCTAAGAGTTTACGATAAGGCTTGCCAGGGTCCAGGACAAGCTCTCAGTTGTCTGTAGAACAGACAAGACTTGTGGAAGCCTAGTGTGTTAAGGGGAGGCCCCTGAGCTTGGAAAAGGGGGCTTTCTCTGTTAGGCTGGGACCAAGAAAAGCACAAGGAGATCATAGTTTGTATACATAACGTATATATTCGCAACAAAAAACTCTATTGAGAATGGAGTATGACATTTATCATCAAATTGTCATTGTGCGTCTTGTTTATTCAGTAGCTTTTCTCTTTAAAAAATGGTATATATGAAATGAAAATATTTGTAAATTGTATTTTCTTAAGGCTTTGTATTTTATTGCAGATGCTTTAATTTTCAGATTTTGCTTGCCAAAAGTTTCTACTTTCCACCTGAAAATATTTTTCTTATCATGTAGCTTAGAATTCTAATTTAGAGAGAATCTTTTTGTGAGCCAAAGTTGTTTTATAATGAAATTAATCATTCCTCAATTTGCCTTTCAAAACACAGACATTTAAAATCTAGGAAGTTTTGTTAATTGGAGAGAAACAGTCCTATAATAATTCATAAGAAGTTAGCTATCATCCCAGCAAATAAAGCCATTTTTAAATTTATATCCTGCTTTTCCACAAAGAGTTTGAGATGACTTTCTACAAACCACATTTATTCATTTATTTATTTTCTAACACATATTTTTGGAAGTTTTGAACACACAAAATGAAAAAGTAAAGTAAAATAGAAATGAAGAGGCAGGCCCAAAAAAGAAGTAATTAAGGTAAGACCAAGAAATGGAGAATAGTAAATTTCCAAACATAAAGATTATCATAATAATGGAATTGAACACATAAAGTACCAGGTAGTTAGAGGAAAAACTAAAATATGATTTGTTATCAGAAAGGAAGAAGAAACATTCATACTTATACAGTTTACTCTAGAACCAAGTTAAAAACAATTTCTCATTTTGTAATAACCAGTAGTGGCATCCTTCAGCTGTGACCCTGACCTGTGTCAGGGTTCAGCTGGGCAGGGGGCTTGGGATCTTGAGCCTGGGTTCCTTTCCCATATTTTCAGGTGCATGCTGAGATTACAACTTAAACGCGCACACTTTTCCTAACAGAAGCATCATTTTCCCTGGATAGCTCATGTCCTATGCGTATTGACAGACTTTACTGTTCTCTTAATCAACAGATGTTGAAACTGTCATATTTTCTTCAACTCCCCTCTCCCACACCTGCTACACTTTGTGGGTTCTACTTTGCTGGTACCTTTGTTCTCTGCTGGTACTTTTCTCATTTCTGTCGCTGTCGTCCCAGTCTAGAACTTCTTTCCTCTCGTTCGATCTACTGCCGTCTCTTAGGAGCCTCCGTTCTCCATTCAGCCCCCGTCTAAATCATCCTAAATACTTTTCCCATAGTTCTCTTAAGGCGCAATCTAATCTCATCATTTCCTTTTCTCACACAATAAAATCCTAACTTTCTGACATCACATTTAACGCTTTCCGTGATCTGGCCACAAGCAACTTCCCAGCATGTGCCCCGGGCCCCTCACTAATACACCAAAGGCGCCATTCTCTCGAGCATTCCTCGTGCTTTCTCTCCCTTGTGTCATTACCCACACTGCTTCCTGCATCTCAAGTGCTTTTTCTCATGAAAAGTCTCCTGAATGTTTGCTACATACCAAAGATCATGCTAGATATCGTGGACTTAAAGATGAGAATGATTATCCTGTCCTTCAAAGACCTCACACATATATTCAGAAGAATTGGTAAGTCGAAGTTTACATAATGCTTCCTCTACGAAGCCTTTCTAATTTCCCAGCTGAAATAGATTCTACTTTCTTTTATGTTTTTTCAAAACCTTCACTTGTAATTTTCCAATAGGCCTTATCGATATCCTAAATAAGACTTATTTCATATGCTCCATTATTTTATAAGCTTCTCTGCATCACATCACCTGCATCCTAAGGTCACAACGCATGACACATCGCAGGTGTCACATAGTAGGTGTTCAGTAAATTTGTGCGGGTTGCATGCGTGGCCAGTTGGCTGAGCTGACACGCAGATTCCAAGAAGTCGATGTCATTGTCAGTCAGAACACTCATGCTGAGTTGTATTTTTAGAGTCTTGTTTGAAAAGTTCCTTTTGGGTCTTATTTTAAAAGCTCAGGTACGTGTTCCCACAAAGGCCAAACATTTTTCACTTTTCATCTGTGGGTGTAACTGCACATGGAGCGCAGCCTTCGAAGTCCGCGGGAACTCCGGGCGGTGTGTGGAGAAGGGCCTGGATCCGTCTGGGCAGGGGGAGGAGTCGGACCTCAGGCCAGGCCTGCCCCAAAGGAGATGCGAGCCGAAGGTCAGGCTTGGCACAGATCTGAAGCAAACTTGTATCCCTGTGAGAGGTGATGGCTTTTGGAATTTGATGTCATTCCGGCTGGTCTTGTGAAAATGGTTACTGGTTAAGTACTGGAGGAATCCACCTCTTGCCTTTACTGTGATGACTTTATTTCACTAAAAAACCCCGTATTTTAATATGGTTGTTCATGTTCTCGATCTCAGATATTTGGAATATAGAAGTCACATCATACTAGCCTATAAAACATCACATTTATGGTTTATCCAGTCCATGGTTCTTCCGCATATAGACACCTAAGTAACATGTCATGGGGAGATGTAGGTAGGGCATACTTTTTTTTCCTTAGATGTATATCCTATATCCTAAACTAAGGCAGATGTACCCAAAACATTCTTCATATTTACGGTATTGTCACTCTCAAATTTTTCTACTTTTCCTTTGAATCTACTTTCATTTAAACCTAATCTCTTCTTGGAATAATGTCTTCTTCATATTTATAATCCTCTTTGGCAATTATTAACAGGCCTTGACTTTTCATGGTAAGTATCGAAGGAAATCTCTATTATCCTAGTATTTTGCATTATAGGTTCACCTTAATGTGATACCTTTGGTTAGATCTCATAAATATGTGTTTATCTATCTGTATTTACCATAACCTACCATATTTTATCTATCAGAGGTGCCACAATTTCAAGATGCACCATTATTTTATATGTAGCTAAATAGGAGAAAAAACCACTGTCAGTTAAACACAATGCTTTCTTATCACCTAGAATTTTTGTTTTGTACTTATTGCTCTCAGGCTTTGGAAATAGATTTTTATCATCTGTCACTCTGACGCATGCCTAAGACGTAAGTCATAAATGAAATACTTTGGTTAATTACTTTCGAAACTTCTTCACATGGGGTCCGACTCATGCATTCATTACTCTTCTACGCTCGAGTGAGGTCCGTGCTTTTCCACCATAATTACCCTGTGCCATCAAGAGCATTGATGGCGAAGCATTTCTTAAAAAAGCACTTTTTGTTTGAGCAAGAGCAGTAGTCTTTCCTCACAGACAGGATCTCTTAGCGTCAACCAGTTCTGGAATTCTTCCGTTCACGCCCTGGGACCCACCCTCCGGGACCCACCCTCCCTGCTCAGGGTGTCAAGTGGGGTCCTGAGGACAGCTCGTGGCATGCCAGGCATCCATCTCCTCTGCGGTCTGCCCAGGCCAAGGGGCAGAAACTGAAATGCTCGCTCCTAAGTACTTGGCACCAAGCCAAGTGGTTTTTCCTGTTTTCAACCTTGACACTGCGGTGTGTGCATTGTGTGAATGAGTGGAAATTTTTGAGCAAGAAATAGCTTTATGCCAGATCCGTTTGAAATGCTCAGATCCGCCTATTTAATGGCATTGACATGCATGATTGAGCTCGGAATGTCACAACTTCGACAATTTTTCAGACAGAAAAGAAGGAAAATTAGCTCTCTTCTAAGTCAGCGCTTCTTGGCAACGCTGGCTTGCTTTACTAACTGAGGAGTAGCCTCTGTCTATTGAAAAACTTAATTTTTTAAATCTCTCTTTCATCGATAAGAGTACGATAAGGACAAAAGAAGTTTCTTGGTGTCCTTTACAAAATTCTTGAACTGCAGTCGCATGGTTACTTGTTCATGTGCTTTTGTGAAGTGCATCTGAACATCGTATGTGTGGTCTTTGGGAGAAAACCATTTCGTGAGTGCTTTTGGGCATAAACTCTTGCTTTCCCCTCTGAATTGAGGTGTGTGAAAACACCTGGCTCATAGCCCACGCTCTGTTTCCTTTGCCCTCCCACCTGCTGCTGCCCCCAGTATGCCCAAAGAACTGTCATCTGCTTGCTCACAGCTTGGCCGCATCGGGTCTTAGCAGAGTTCAAGTTTCCCAAGATCTCTAGTGTGTGATTCTCACTCTTGCTTGAATGTGTCCTTGTGGGGGAAGTGGGTAGTTATAGCTGTCATTTCTAGTTAACTATTGAATCATGCTGATTTACTGTAGAATTCCTTTTCTTCAGTTTATACTAACCATGTTTTTCTTGTATCCATATCTACTTAGGAACTCAAGCTCCTGACCTGAAATTTTGGCTGTTTCTCTTTTTACCATTTACTTAATGACAGATGGATTCACGTCGTGACTGATAATCATTAGGTGTCACTGAGATATGCTGGGTTATTATTGCTAATATATTTTACTGCTCTGCCTTATTTTTATTGTTTGAGAAATGGAAACTAATGTTTGTAAGCAATAAATGTTTCATGCTACATCAAGACAGAAATCAATATATTACCAATTAAACTTTCAGTTTAATTTTAACCTTCACCTAATTAAAGGTGGGGACAGATAACTTTTACATAGACTCAAGTTCATTTTTAAGTATGCCAACTTCTGACATTTCCTATAATTTTAATTACAGCAGATCATAACTAATATTTAATTTTCTTCACCAGTCATTTGGGTTGTAAAGCCATAATTAGGCATCATTGGTGGGAGCAACTGGAAATGCAGATGTAAGGGCTTTGGAAGACATAGTAAATGTGCATTGAAGAACTAACTGCAATCAGGGTCCTTGGTAGCTTGCTTCAGGAACTGTTAAATACTAGTACATCTGCTGTTATGTTTCCCATATCATGAAAATATTTGATAATAATGTCCGTGTGACATGAATTGCCCCTTATATGTCTTACTGATTTAAAGTAAAGTTGATAATACATATAATTTTCACAGACTCTTGCTGTGTCTTCATTAAGAAGACATTACTGAAGATAAATTTTAGGAGGGACCCATTGGAAACCCAAGTGTCTATATTTTCCTTGGGAGCCAGCCGACGATCAAGGAGTCTTTTACCTATTTGGAACTTAGGACCTTGAAGTCTCTCATGCACTGATCAGTGTTCTGCAAAGAGTGGACCCTGATTCCCAGAAATAAAAAAATGAAGAATCGATCTTCAGTTAAATGGGTTTCTATTGAACACTTACTATATGCCAATCACTTTGTAAAATAGATTATATATCAAAAAGAGATATAGAATGATTCCTGCACTCAAAATGATAATCTCATAGGGAAAAATAAAACATGAAACAATGAGAAAGCAGAAAGACTATAAAATAAAAGGCTAAATTGAACATAGTCAGGTGTCAAAACAGCCTGTACTTGTTATGGACAATCCGAGGAGAAATAGGCCACGTTGAAAGGTAGCATCTCGGGAGAGTTTATGATCATTTAGGTCGGCCTGGAGGATGTTGGCATTTGGGAAGACAGAGAAAAGTGAAAGCTGTATCTGGAAGAGGAATGGCATGGATGAACACGTGAAGGCATGACAAAGTCTGAAGTTTACAGGGAACAGCTTCATCACGGAGTGGAGTATGTGCTAAAGGAGGAACGATTCTAAGTGATCTCAAATGCCAAAAGTCAGAAGTTTGCATTAGGCATTGTCAGAAGTAATGGGGCAAAGAGGGCCATTCTGAGTGGCGGGGGTCAAGGAGGAACCAGTACACACCAGTACACACAGTCCGCAGTCACACATGTCCCCACCACTCTATGCTCAATGCCTGGAGCCGCAGGAACAGAGGCATACACACTGCTGTCAGGGACCCGATTTTCCGGAATGCAGGACAATTCTTCACGAAGCTCCAAACAAAACCAAGTACAGTCTCCTCTCAATTTACATGATAGTTTCATTCCCAGAAAACTCAATGGCTTGCTTAAGTCCTTAATTATATGCAAAATGGAATTTGGCCCTTGCTTAGGTAATTTCACCTGCAGAAATTTGTAGCAAAATATTAGAAAATCATGCAGAATGCTGAGTCGGTCAGCATAGGGGCTCTCCCAGGAATTCAGGATGTTTGACACTCCTGGTCCTGTGATCACTGTGAAACATCCCCACAAATTTCCACAGTGCACCCTCTTCATACCCCCTGCCTTGTTGCTGTATCAGTGACTGTGTAATTTACACACCCTAGTTTTTTGTGGTGGTTGTTTAAATATTCGATTTTTGTTGTCTTGCTGTTTTTACCTGCCAAAGAGACCATTTAAGTAAGATGCGATCCTTGGATAAGTCAGAGGTCACGTATTTTCTCCAGGAAGCTAGATTCTGTGGGTTTAAGAGGTTGCGAATTCTTTATTCCATTCAATTCAGACCACAATTGCTAAGCCTCTGCTGACTGCCAGGTACCATGCACTTGAGAGCTGTGGCCTCTGCTCTCACTTAGCTGGCTAACAGCCCACCAGGCTAGTCAGGTGGTGATGAAGGGTATGTGGAGAATTTGAGAGATGACAAAGCCTTGTAGAGGGTTGAGAGAAGGTCAGGAAAAACTGTCACATTTGAGTTAGCCTCAAATAATGAGGATAATTTTAACAAGATTTTAAGAGTGCATTACTTTCTATCAGAAAATTGAATTTGAAATGACCTTTCAAGTCGCATTAATTATACAGACTTTACAATGAATTACCAAATGCCTGGTATTTCTAGAGGTGACAAAGTTTCTTTGCTGTCCCCCCATATCTAGTTTTTTTTTTTCCCTTTCTGGAGTTAACTTTTCTATTGTCTGTTTTTATATCTTTTTATCTGTCTTTCCAGCGAGTTCACAAGGCTAGGCACTACGCCCTTGTATTTCACTGGCTCTCCCTTAGTGCTGATCACGGAGCAGCCACTCAGTCAATATCGGACCTTAGATACTGTCAGAATAGTTTATGTAGCAGTGACTGAGTTATTCTTAGTTGGCAGTTGTTTCTGTTTATTTTCCTATTAGCATTTCCTAGGAAAAGTGAAGTTGTGGTGTCAGTAATTGGGTTGCCAGGAGGACATTCTCTTCCAGTCTTGGCATGCTGGTCAGACCCCAGCGGTGCCCTAAGTTCGTAGGGCTATGTGGGTTTCCTCCTAGTCCCTTTCTTTAGGTAAGGAAAATTTGGAAAGCTAATATCTGCTCTGGAAGTTACAGAAATTACCACTCAGGATGTCTTTTTTTCTGAGTATCTGTTTCTCATTCAGGTCTAATTTGTACAAGATGTTCTTTCTCTTTTTGGAGTCAGTTGAAGAGCCAAATTACAGATGTATTTTTCAATGGTTTGGGTCAAATTTGATAACATTTGTAAAAGCATGAGCTGTAAAGTGTTACAGAAATTATTATTCTTTTGCTGTTATTAAGATTGAGGGAGGAGCATAAACAGAGCAAGGAGGAACAAAATGGCTACAGAATGACTCTGAGGGTCTGAGTCTTGTGTTTGGCATAATTTGTGAAGACACTTGATCAGCTTTGTTAACTTACATTTTACTGTTGTAGTTATCAGACGAGGTCGAATATTCGAAGATATAATGGTGTCAGTCCTCTAAGAAGTCAAGTTGAATCAAGATGAAGAGATCTTGAATGAGCTTCACTTTCTGTGAAGTTACTTAATTTCTGTGACACGTTTCTCATGAGTATAATGAGTGTATCACAGGGCTGTCATGTTCCTTTAATGAAGTCGAGGGCACTTCATGGTGCCTGGCCTGAGGGAGGTGTTCCGTCTCTGTAAATGTTTGCTATAAAGTATTACTGTTATTTAAAAGGTTACTCAAAACCCGGAATCCAATATATATTTTTTGAACACCCACTGTGTGTCAGGCACTAGTTTAAGCGCTGGAGAACAAAACCCATGAAGCACTCAAAGATTTCAGCCCTCCAGGAACTCTCATTCTGGTGGGAGATGGGTGAACAATGAGCGTAACAAATAAGCAAGTTTTATGGGACATTAAGTATGAATAGATTGTGGACGAAAGAGAAGGTGACTCAGGGAGGGGCCATCCGGCTGTTCTGAGGAAGGAGGACAAGACTTGGAGGTGACAGCGTTGATCATGTCTCTCCTCCTTGGTCAAGAGCTGGCATTTCCAGTCAAAATAAGTCACTAAGTTGGGAGCCACTGGTCTCAGACTCAGGGGAGGTGGCTTTTGGAGGGTGGGAAACAGATGGCTCTTAAAGAAATGTTCAGCCCCATTTTTCTACAGAACAGCGTAAGCTCCAGAACCTGAAAACGCCTGACGTTCTCGAGTGTGAGGCTTAAAACACGTGAAAGGTCACGTGCCCCTCCACCTCACTTTTTCCAGAAAGTAAGAAAATCATGTTCTTTTGTCTTTCTCTTCAGTGACAGTAAAATAAGCACTCCCGATGGCAGTCGTGTCATCGGCTTTCTCCTCGGGAGCGATTTCCTTTACCTCCTCGTGGGTTTAGCTCTAATCCAAACCAGAGGCACATTTATGTTGAGTCTCTCATTATGTGACATTATTACCGTCAGAGTTTTCAAAAGTAAGGATGTTTCTAGTTTTCTTCTGAGTGTCACTGACCGCAGGGGAGAAATGCGAGGAGGCCTCTTGCCAGAACTGGAGCACCAGACGGTTGTTTAGTCAGTCATAAACAGTTCTTTTTCCCTGGAAGTCATTTGAAAACTTACTGTAATGTGAACTCAGTGTTTCCATTTGCTACAGAGATGGTTGTTTTTCTGTAATTTAAAATCGGATGTCACATCCATATCCATTTATACAAACATTTTTTCAGATACTTAGGTTATCAGATTTTAAAATTGGATGCCATTATTATATGTACATGTATTGTGTATAGATCGTATATACACACACACAAGCATATTTTAGTGATTAAGTTAATTTGATCAATCTTTTCATTAAAACAATTGGGGAAACCAGAAGTTAGTTTTCCTAGTTAAAGATTCCTTGAGTTGAACTAACTGTGGCATTTGTACGAGTTAAAATAACTCGGTGTTTTCGTGGAGCCTGTGATGGTTCTTGTGTTGAGATAGCGCGTGAGAAGGCAGCAATGGTGTAGCTGATGGAGCTGGATTTTCAAAAATAATTAGAGAACACTGTGCTTTCTTCTGAAAAAGACGATATTCACACGGTTCATTAACTGTCCACTGCACGTGTGTGATTAGTGAGCCTGGGTGGCTCGCTCCGCACGCACACACTCGGGTCCTGATGGCTTCGTGTGCATCGTGTACACTGAAGCTGCTGAAATGCAGGGTCATCCACTGGAGTAAGTGTGCACTTGTACCTTTCCTTCTTGGCTGATGGACGAACAGTGTCTCTTTTTATAAGATGTAAAAATGATACTTGTATGAATTACGTTTGGCCTTTGAAGGAGTGAACCAAATAATATAACTGGCAGTAGAGGGTAGTGTAGTATTTAAGAGCATCGATTTGAGCCAGAACACCAGGGTTCAAATCCTGCCACGTGCTAGCTGGGCATTTTTGGGCAAACCACGTGACCTTCTGGGCTTTCGTCTCCTCTTAGTGAAATGATGATATAGTAACTACCTTCTAGGATCGTTCTGAGGATTAAACGAGTTGATATTTGTAAAGTGTTTGGGACAATGTCTGTTAAATAACTTAAAAGTAACACCACAGTAAGTCTAGAAAAATATCCTTATCTTTTAAAGATGTATATTTAAATCTTTGCTGGTAAAATGATGTGATATATAGGATTTGCTTATGTCAGGAGAGTGGGACATGGGTGTAGGTCAGATGGGCCATGGTAGACAGCTGTTGGAGTGGGATACAGGGACACGTGGATTTACCACACGATTCTTCTACTTTTCTATAAGCTCGGCATTTTCCAAAAAAAAGTCACAACAAATGAGCAGCATGGTTTGCCCCTTCCTATTTTCTTATTCTTTTTTTCCTGCTCCTTATCTAAAATGGCAAACATTTCTGTCTTTTTTCAGTGGTTAAAATGCACCTTGTATGAAGGACACCCTCCCTGATGACTTCTGCCACATCCCGTCTCCTCTCTCCTGACTGCTGTGGCTGGCCCCTGGGCCCTTCGGGCCTGCCTGTACTCGGTGTGGCTTTACAATCATTTCCACAAGAGTCTTTTTCTTCTTCTAGGCTTCGGCTTCATGCAGGCTGGGCTCATCTTTGTAACTCCCAGGGCAAACACCTTGCTCACCAAGCCTTTGTTGAACAAATGACATTTGTTGACTGTAATCCAGAAAGAGCAAAAGAGCCTTCTTTGTGTCGCAGTTGTTATTAAAGCACTGTGTTTCCGGATGAAAGGTTATTATTAAGGTTTTGCGATGATGGTTCCAAATAGGTATAGTTGGGGCTTTTTATGGAAGTATTTTTGCTGTGTGGGACATTTCCTTTTATCTTTCAGGAACCTTATTTAGAAGGTTAATGTCCCAGATTGTTAGCTAAGCTATAGAAATGTCCGTCTAATTCTGGTATATTGGGAACAGAAACACGTATAATAATTGTTTTCTATTTTATGGTCGTGGAAAGTAAGATTTTTTTTCATCCGTGAACCCACATTATTTTTTCCCCCATTTATAGACTCTAAAGTTGCCAAATAAAGTCTAGTGTGAAGTCAGAAAAAGTTAATGTTGAAAACCTAAATCACAGAACTTGGCTTTGATTCTGGATAGGCCCTGAAACCATAAAAATAAAATAACTATAATTTTTGCCACCTAACCCTCCCCCAAACACAGATAAACTTCTCTTTAAGTGTATTCTTGAAATACTAGATGTGACACACATTTTGGTAATTTAAAGCATATTTTAGACCCAGGGACTTTATATCTATTAAACGTGTCCTAAGCAGAATCATTTTATAAAGCAGAGACTATTTAAAGGGAAGAATTATAATTAACCTCATTTCAACGTCTTCTAAATCCACTTGTTTGTAAGTTGGACTTACTCATTGGGAGGGCTTCATTCATCTTAGTCTTTCCTCTACAGTAAATGTTTTTTGCTGAACATCGCCAAGTAGTGAAATGGGACTATCTTGAGTTTTCCTTCTATCTCCTTTCCAATTCCATCCACTACAGAGGTGCTAATCACCAGTGAAATAGTTAGAAGATGATGCTAAAAGCAAAAAGAAGGGCTACAGGACATAGATAATCTATAAACTAAATAATCATATTCTTTAAAAAGTCAAGAATGGGATCGTTTTGCCTGATGACACTGTTGCTATGACTTTGTCCCTTACGGTGGAGAGGCCCTGCCTTGATTTTCTCCACTCTCTGCTCCATCACCAGCCCAGTGGCATGTTCTCATTAACCCAATTCCTTGACCTTTAGCAACTGCACTGAAGAATTCAAATTCGCAAGAAGTGAATTGCCTCATTCATATCTGCAAGGTTCGACTCATGGTGAGGTTTTAGGCGGGGTGTCTGATTGTGAACAGACGGCAAGTGAGAGTGTGTGTTTTTTAGCGAGGCTCTGTGCTTGCTAAGCTGTGTTGTTTCCTGCGCTCATTTACTCTTTCAGCTTTTCCGCAGCACTTAGGACAGTGATTCTCAGTGACAATTGAGGCTCTTTGGCTGACTTATGAGGCTCCGAGAGAATTTCAAAATATCAAGGAAATTTTTCATTTAAAAATATGCCACATGAATTATTAAGAAGAATGAAGAAGGAGGTACTAATGGTAAGATGTCCAGTAACTCCCCCAAGTAAGGATTCTTGACAGTTTGCAGAAGCTCTGATGACTATTCTTCTTTCTTACCTAGATTGAAAAAGAAAGTGTGAGAACTCTCCTACCTCACACTTCCTTGGGGACAGGGACCTTGTTTTCTGTTCAGTTGTAGCTTTCTTTAGCAATTAATACATCACTTTGCAGAAAATAAATACTTGGGAAATTTAACATTTAAATTTAAAAATTTCAAATTCCTTTAATACTGTTTTTGGAAGTTGGGAAAAACTCTAATCTGTTGGCAAATTGATATGACTCTGGGAATTCATTCATGAAAGATGCTCGCAGCTGGAGCTGGCTTCTGTCCCACCAGACATGCTTCTGGTAGAAGGATGTGCGTGACCATCTCTTTCCCCCGTGAATTGGGAACTGAGAAGAATGTTAGCCCTAACTCATCGATTGCACTGCTCCTCTGCATAGATGAGAACCCAGACTATACCATTTACCATCCGGGGAGAGCCAGGTGGCCTTGACTTTATTTCTTTTATATCACATTTTTGCATGAAAAGGTATGCTATTTGTGCCCCTGGAAAATAAGAACATTGAATTGATCCCAAAGGTGCTTGGATACCAGTGAGAGCGTTCATCTAGCAGATTTTATCTCCTCATCGAGTTTATTTTTGATCTTTAAAGTAAAGTTTTTTTTAATGAAAAATACATAAATGTATGAAAAAAAAGCAGAAATATGCTAAGGAAATTATCGATCTGATTAGTTCCTCTGTTGTCCTGGGAAATTATTATACTGTCCCAATCTTTATAGAAATTTCTAAAATGTTCACATGGAGCCCCCTATATTTTCTGTCAGAGTGTGTTTAGTTTTACAATAAAGTAAATGTATCTTATGCTGACCCATGTCATTTTATCTCTGACATTCTCATGATTTAACCTGCTGCCCCCAAATCAAAACTAATGTACGTTTGGCTCATCTACTAGTTTGAATCCTCTGTATCATTCTGCACATACTCAGTTGCTAACGTATAGTCAGTATCTACCATCTGAAAGGGGCTGTTAAATATAGTTGTTCAGAGAAGCAAGGGTTGGATGCAGATTAATGTCCTCTCTTTGCTACAGTTTTCAAATATCAAATCATAATGAATTTGAATGAAAAATGACTTAATAATGTATTGAGTAGCTGTGTTTTTAAGATCTATGGTTCTTTGTTTTACTGCTTGGAGAAAAGAATGAAGAATTGTGTGATGTCCTTCAATCAGTGCTGTCTCCTGGGACTCCAGGCCACTTCAGATTACTTCGCATATTTGAAAGCATGAGAATGTTCAGACAGTTGAATGTTTCCATAGAATTGTGTTAATACTGTATCGCTCAGGGTCATTTGCAGATAATGGAAACACTCTAGCGATTTAAGCAGACAAGAAAAAAAAAAGTTTGCCATAAAGAATTAGATGCTTAGCAATCATGGAAGGGCTAGAGGATCAGACTCTAGGCCGGGCCTGAAGGAATGGCTTCCTGCATCACACCGCAGGACCAGCTGCCAGCGGAACTGCCACCTCTGTGCCATTTAGGAAGCCGGGGACTCAGGAAGTTGGTACATAAACTGCTGGTTTCGCCACTTAAGCCCCAACCACGAGTCACGGAGCAATTGTCTTCTGGAATATTCCGCCTCAGCTGCAATTCACGATCAGACGGCTGCCGGCACTCTTAGCTTCGAGACTGTCTGCCGCCCTCTGGGTCGGCACTAGCGATAACCACCCTGAGCGCTGCTTCTCCCCCACCTGACTCTGACTCCTGGGGATGTATGTAATGGTGAGACCTGAGTCGCACCGAGAACGGTGGTGACAAGGGAGTTTTCGCACTGTGGCCTCTGCAGTATCGGAGGGCACGGAAGGAGGTCGGAACAGAAGCGGAGCTGGCCCGCCGCAGTGTCTTCCGCACGTGCTCTTGTTGTAGTCCCTACGATTGCTAGAAAGTAATCTTAAAGTGAGAATTTGACCGATTAAATAAAAACGATTTTCAGATACAGCCCTGTGTGATGCATTTAGGTCTCCATGTAGATTTTTAAAGTAGATTTTTTTGTTGTTTACATTATCTAAGTCTTCAGAAGAACGTGAAATAATTAGTAATTACATGGCCACCTATGCCAGGTGGAATAATTCAGCTATCCTCGTGTATTTATACTTTGAGTTCCATATGTCTTCTCGTTAGAACTTGGCTATCTTTTGAAATTAAGCTTTCCCCACCGGTAATTAAGCCAGTGCATTTAATTGAGATTATTTTTTGACTTAGCATTAAGTAAAGCTAATGGAGCATAAGCAGCATTAGTTGAGTAAATAATGAATCAAAGAGTCTGTAAGTGTTAAATAGCATACTCTTGAGTGTTCTGTGAAGTGAACGTCCCTTTCCATGGCACTTACTGTCAGGACAGCTGGCCTAACCCAAGGTCAGAGAGGTGGAGTAAACAAGGATAAAATGAAACATTTGAAATGCGCATGCCTTTTGTTCATTTTAATCTGGTCTTATTCTGTAAAAACTGGGACCTGTGTCCCAGGCCTCACATTTTAGAGGGCCTTGCTTTGTCTTTCCTATAGCTTCTTGGGGTGAGTGGTTGGAAGGGTCAAAGATGCTCCAGGGGGACCAGAAATGCTCCTGCCTAGAGATCACACCCTCTCTCCTTCTATGTCATATTTCAGGTAACTTAGTCTCCAGGTGTCTCAGGCTTTCAGGACCTGTTGTGGGTCTCTTTGCTTTTTCTCCTAAAGGCAGACAGCACCAGTGTGTACCCTCAAGCCCAAGAGATGGCCTTGGGGTACCATTTGCACTTGGACATTTGCTCGTCTTGGAGGACTAGGGTCAGGGTGCCTGGAATCTTGCTCTGGAGACCCCTGAAGGTCTAGAGTGTGACTGGAAGTAGGATGAGATGTTGACAGGTTCTAGGCTAGGGGCCACTTTGCCTGGGACTGCAGGGGTCGGGGTGGTCTGATCAGGGGTCTCAAAAGGCTGTTTGTACTGGTGGAATCTTCCAGGGCAGCAAGTGCTGGATTGGCCTTGACTTGAATTCTGGGAGTTTTATTAAAATCAAATGACTTCTGGAACATAATGAGTTTCACACTGTTAAATAGCTGTTTGACTTCCTACATTTCAGGGCAGTAAATGAATTTGTTTCTTTTGTGAGATTATGAACAGAAACGTTGGTTCCCATTAATACATGGCAAAATTGTGAGATTGTTATCTTTCAGGAAACCTGTCAGGCTTTTAAGCTACTTTTCTTCCACGAATGATAAAATCCTCTGTTTGTGGTCTAAGCGATTAGTCTGTAGAGCTACATGGGTAGTAACATAGTGCGTACCAGGTCTACAGGACTTTAGTGTTTGTGTATAAACCAGATGGCAATTTAATGGGTGTATGATAGAGGGGATGATGATCGAGGTTCATCATAACGAAGCGTTTAAAATAATTTTAGAAAATTCAAAGCGTGAGTGCAAAGCAGATGTAAGAAACAATCGCAGGGCCTGACGGACTGGCCTTACTGTGGCTGAACGAATTTTAATGATGCCCTTTTTGTCTCCGCTCTCATCTACACCCCCTCCCCCCTTTTTAAAAATAATCTGCATGGTCAGTCACCACCTGCCTGGAAAAATACCTTTTCCTTGTTGTTTACATTATGCTTTTAGGAAATGGAGGATGGTATGAGAGTCTTTAACAAAAGAGTTAGGATCAAAGGTTATTGTTATCTGGCTGTGGTTTGAATTTGAAATAAGAAAGGACAAACAGCACCAAGGTGTACCCTCAAACCCAAGAGATGGCCATGTCTTTCTAATCTGAGGATTTAGTTAAGAAGTCATTAGCGGTGAACGTATGTCCAGTAATTTCATTTTCAAGGCACCTGATGAATGACTACACTATAAACATTCCTGCAGATTCACACAACTCTCAAGCCAAATTGTTTTTGCAATTTGGCACACAGGTTGTCATAATTTTTGGTTTAATGTTTAAAAGAGTCATTGCACATCTCCTTATTAGCAAGTTATTTCCAATTGGTGGTAGTAGAATTATATTTTCATGCCAAATGATTGGATAATAACATGTTATCATCAAATACGAGGGCAGGAGGAGGTAGGTTTATCAGGTGATCGAATTATTGGAGATGTCATTGCTGTGAGGAAAAACCCAATTAACTGTGGGCTGACGTATTTCCTTGAGCATGATAATTTTAAGGTTAGCATGTTGTTGCACATGGCAATGTTTCGTCTTTTCTTATGCCTAAGTAGTGTTCCGTTGTATATGTGTATCACGTTTTCTTGATCTAGGCATCTGTCAAAGGGCACTGCAGTTGTTACTGTGAATTCATTATCACCAAATTGTCAAGTTATTTTAAAGCGTCGTCTGATGTGCTGTTTTTCCCATTGTGTCTTTTTCTCAATAGGGGCACATGGAACTTTCAGGATATGTGTAAAAGATTCCTTAAAATCTGAGAGATTGTTTTTGAAATAAAAAGAATTATGATTCCGTTATGTTCTCTGTAACCTGTTTTGTATTTTAATACCCAGATGGTCAAGAAGTTCTCGGTTATCTCCAGATAAAAGCTTTCTTCTTTCTTTCCCCCCTTAGTCTTTGTTTTGTTTTGTTTTTTTAAATCTATTTCCTATAGTTAGAAATTAGCTGCTTATTATAATTATGTATTAATAATGTAGAGGAATTTATGTTCTTTATAATTAGAATAAGCATTTGCTTGTGAAGTATGAAAAATAGTAATGTTATATTTAATAGAATTTTGAAGCCAGTTCCTAGGGCTGTATAGTGAAAACGTAGCAGAGCTGGGAATAAAACCCAAAGTCATATGAAATTCATCTTTCCTGGAGCAGGGGGAAATAACGTCATTTCCTCAGAGGACAAACTTTGCACCTATTAGAAACAATGAAAAGAGTTCTTTCTATAGATTATAAAACTGGAATAGACACAAGAAATAATAGTGATGGGGAACGCCTAGCACCCTAATGTTGGCTGGAAGTCTTATCCTGCCACAAGAACAGGGAGGCAGAGTAGCAGACCGGACCCTGAAATAGGCTCCAATGTCCATTTGCTTGGCTGTGTGACCTTGAGTAAATCATTGAACTGTTTTCAGCCTTGGGATGGTAACACCTGTCTTTCTGAACTTCTGACGTCATTATGAGCATCAAATGTGATAACGCATGTTAAAGTATTTTGAAAAGCGTGCTGTGCAGGTGTGAGCTAGCATTAAGCCAGAGCACCTGATGCATTCTCCTCTCACCTTGCCAGCAGTGACATTTCTTTGACAGTAGAAGAAGCAGTGGAGAGAATTGCAAACTGTTTCTTTCAATGGCTAACAAAGAATGTATTGGGTTTATGGCCTAAAAAGGAATTCTGGGGAAAAGGTGACCTTCTCAGAGTTTATAATGTCAGGGCAAGGCAGTTCTGGTACCAGTTTTTAAAAGTAGATTTGAAGACATTTCGAGAAAAAGGAGATATTTTAGATATTTTATGAATATAGTTGATAACAAAGAATGAAGTGCCGATGATTTACTTGTGAATGATCTAAACAGGAAAGAAGATTTATGGGCAAGGTGGTTTATCTGCCAAAGTCGGGAAATATACAGAATATCAAGGGAGGAGCATGTAACTTAGGGAAAATACAAGAGTAACATTTATTTGAAATGCAGTTGGTGACTTTGCTGTTGTAGAATTGGCTCTAAAATATGCATTTAACAGAATGTATTTCAAAATTAGAACCACTACCAGCTACTCTCTCTCTGATTGGAAAAGAATTCACAGGAGGATTTAGGCAAGATCACTTGACGGAGGCTAAAACTGAGAATTAGCTGACGTTTTTGAAAAGGTCAGGGAAAACAAGCAAAAACAGGTTAGACCGGAGAAAAGGCTCTTGCTCGTTTCTTAAAATTAAAACTCTTTTAGAAGATGGATGGGGATGAGACGATTAGGAGGCTAGGAAGCCTCTGTCAAAGCCGTTTTTTATATGGAAATACAGTCGCAGGGGCTGACTGGATATTGACCAGGAGTGGCTGTGAGAGGCGAAAGATTTGGGTGGAGGTGTCTTTATTTCTAGTGTCACTCATTTATCTCCTCGGTGTAGTCACAGTGCTTGTGTGGATGTGTAGGCGTGCTTTAGCCATCCCCTCTGAGACTCGGCTTCAGTCTGTGTTCCTCTGAGTAGGACTTAGCAGCTGCAGTTTGCAGATTTGTAATGGTACTGAGTGCTGAGAACTAGGGGATAAGGAAAAGTCGATGAGAAAAACTACAGTCCCAGCCTCTATTCTCCAAACCATCCCTCACGATTTGCAGTAAGATTGATGAATCAAATGGCGATCTTGTGTACAGGTCTTCAGATATCTATCCTCAAACAGTGTGGGATCTACAAGAAGACAGAGGGGGTTGAACATTAAGTGTCCCTTCTGGCTGACGTGGGACCCCTTATCAAACCTCTCTTCCAAAGCTGCTGTGTGGTGCCTTCAAATGAGCTGTTTATTTGGCTGCGTTCTCATTTACATCTTAAGTTCAAATTCTTTATAGCTCACATCAAAAGAGAAGAATGAGGCCTGGGCAGCAACCCCTTGCGTGAGGACGTACTTAAAGCTTAGTTTGATATTGTACTGTAAGGACGCTGAAAATACTGTTCATAGTGAATCTATTTTCCGGTTTTATTTTGAGATTTGGCTTTTTAAAGCTATTTTCAGCCTTGCATGGAAGTACTTATTCCGTGAATTTATATAGAAGTTGCATTTCTGGCCAAGTAGAGAAAATGACTAGTTGCTTCATTTTCCTAGAAGACTAACAGATGCTTTCCTAGAGATAAAACATAATCCAGTTTGTTTAAAATCGAGTGGGTGACTTTCTTGTGGCAAAATTGGCTTTCAAATATGCATTTAACAGAACACATTTAAAAGTTAGAACGATGGTTTCCAGGTACTCCCTGACTCTCTGGATCAAAAAGAACTCATATGAAAGTTTAGATGTCAGTTAAATTAACTTATAAGCAACATCCAATGGGGAAAGAAATCAGTATGTAGGCCTTTAAAAATTTTGACACTTATCCTGCAAATAAGTGAGAATCACGTGAGTGACATAGTGTGTGTGTGTGTGTGTGTGTGTGTGTGTGTGTGTGTGTGTGTAGAAGGGGTGGAATGTATAAACCTAGGAGGGTATCATTTTGGTCTTGATTATTAGATGCCAATCATAGCAGCAACAACAATCATGCCTCCCGAATGAAGGTAAAATAGCAATGGATATAGTTTCTAAAAGTCACTCCATGTGGTTATTGAAAAGTTTGGCCTTAAAAATATATTGAGTTCTGAAAGTCTTCCCATATATAATTGCCTTTATATGGTTTTGTAACTGAGTCGTGCTGGGATGGCTGACAGCCCACCCAGGGGAGGAAGAGCATCAAGCGAAAAGGGCGCAGCGACAAAAACCCCAGATCTCAGAGTTTTGCACTTGGAAAGCTGGGGGTGGTCGTGCCCACACACGGCATCGGAGATGGGGCTGGAGGTCTAAACTTGGTGATCATCATATACAGTAGATATATCAGTTTTCCCTCAGTATTTTAAAGCGAGCCTTTTATTTTAGAACAATTCTAGATTTACAGGAAAATTGCAAAGATAGTATAGAGAATTTCCATATACCCTTCACTTTATCGGACTTTCCTTGTGTTTGGCGGTATTGACAGTTTTGGAGGGTCCTAGTCAGGTATTTGGTAGATGTCTCTTCACTGGGATTGGTCTGACATTTTTATCGTGGGGTAATGGGCTTTGCAGAGAAAGACCACAGAGAGAAATCGCCACATCAAGGGTACTCTCGGCATGACTGGTGATGTTGACCACGTCACCTGATTGCGATGGCGCACGTCAGGTATCTCCCTTCCCTTACTGTCCTCTCTGGAAGGAAGTCAGTGTGCACGTGCACACTTACGCACTGGGACTTACTCTTCTCCTCTGTGAGGGTGGGTTATTTACAGAAGTTACTCGGAGTTCTTCTGCACGGCAGATGTGTTTATTCTCCATTATTTATTTATATCGATATGATATACTTTGGGTTATAATCCAGTTATGCTTTATTTTGTTGCTCAGGCCTTTCCCTTGGGAGATCTTTCATTTGGCTTCTGTGTCCCTTTGACACACTCCCATCATTGTGTGTGTGTATGTGTGTGTGTGGCACTTTCTTTCTGTCCTTGTAAGATGCTCAGGATCATCTTTTTTATTTCTTGGCCTAGTTCCAGAATCAGCTGTTTCTGCAAGGAATGCTGATTCCTTTTATTGAAGGATGGCATTAGCGGCCAAGGTCTGGGTGCTTGGCCTGGTCACTGCTCCTGGGATATGGTTGCTTCTAAGCCCTCTCAACTGGAGGAGCAAGGAGGTTACACACACACACAAACACACACACACACTCTCACACTCTCACACAAACTCACGCACATACATATTGCTTCTCCTTTTTTTCATTTTTGAACACTGGTAACAGATTTAAGTCTTTTGGACCACCTTAAAGCGATCCCCAAATCATGTCTTCTATATGAAATGGGTTTACATTCTTCATTTAATAAATATTTTTGAGCATCTTCCATATGTATTACAGTATGTTAAGGGCAGAGTTCCAAATTGTAGATCAGCCACCTCCTGGGTAGCTAAAATGCTCTTGGAATGAGTGGCTCCCAGACTGCTAAATTTTAGAAATCAGTGAAAAAGAAAAAAAAAAAAAAGGCAATGACTGTAGAGTTGCCTCCTTTTTACTTTGTCCAGGCTGGATGTTAAAAATGAGCACCAAGCACACAACACTCCATCAGGCAGGGTTTGTCGACCCCTTCCCGATGTCGGGGTGTAAATTTCATACTGTGTTCCTCTGATGAATATAAGCGATTTCCCGCTAATACACTTTTATTGAAGGCTTTTTTCTTACACAGCGTTAATGATTATCCTACTCCACAGATGTCACTGAAGACCTTTAATGAGTAGAACAGATGTCGGAAATTTGACAGAAGTGAATAATCATGTCTATCTCTTGTCAGTCTTTTGATTTTAAGGACTGGAAATGCCATGGGGAATTGTGTCTTTGGTTGAAAAGCTAGATATGCATATGCTATTCCATAGTGAATGCTTAGTAAATACCTGCTAAACGAGTAAAAAAATTGAATTTTCTCAAATCATCTTGTTCATTAATGTGAAAATATAGACTCTAGTGTCTGAGAAGAACTCCCTTTACCGTTAACTATCTGGCATTTTCTACATTTTATAAATAAACATAATAAAAATATGATCTGTATTTCCCCCAGTCGGCCAGTGGTAGAATTTAACCTCGGTTTTCTGACTTTGTCTTAACCATTTTTCTAAGTAAAAAATTATTTTGAAATTAATACATTTCCCATTATCGTTTTCATTCAAACCTAGCTTCACAAGTAAGTGTTTTATTGAGCATGCCAGAGTGACACTTTGTGGACCTAGTGATACCTATCTGTACCTATCTGTACCTGAGACCAAAGAAGAATGAGACAAAAAAATTTATTTTAAGTCTTTTGGATATAAATAAAAAATTGAATATACTTATAGAGGTTTAGACATAGGATTTAGTCAGGAGATGACCCTTTCATTTTCTGAAACTTGTTTTTTTCCTATTATTAAGAAATACATGTTTATCAAAGAATATTTAGAAAATACTGATGAATTCTGATAAAAATGATAAAATGAAAACGATCTATAATCTAGCTACCTAGAAGTTGGCATTTGGCATAGAGTTTTCTATGTTCACTGGTACGCTATCTGATTTAAAATGTAACACACACGTACTCATAGGTCCTAGTGAACATTTAGATTTGTTAATCTGCCTCTTTACTTTATCTGTAGAGAGTGAAAAACTTTTTCTGTTAGCAGCTCCGCTGTTACGCCATTCTTGATGGTTACTGGTGTTCCAGTGTGCGACAGGATGTTTACCTTATTCCCAGTCATCATTTCATTTTGACTCTCGTTAGTCTGACAGGAGGCTATGCTATTGACTGCTCTGGAGAAGGGGCGATGGGCTGTGCTGGAGGCTAAAGTGGAGTCGGAGGCGGCGCTGTCCTCGCGGTGGGGCCCGTGCCCTGGGCACCCGCCCTCGCTCACCTCGCTGGGCCTGTCTGCCGTTAGCCCAGCTGAGAGAGCAAGTGGCCTCAGTAGCGTCAGCAGGAACAGAGCGGGCTTCCTCTCTGCCCTTTGTCTCGGGTTTGGTGCTGGTGTGTTGTCCCGGCCGCTGCCATGTGATGGCTGGTCAGCGGCACTGCACACAGGACCTGTCACTCTTTTTGAAAGCTCTATTGTGAGATGCTGCTGAGTTTTCGTGCAGAGCTTTTTGCTAGCGTGTTGCTTTTGGTTTCTTTCAAATGTGGATGTGCCTTCCTCTAAAGAACCCTCAGTAAGGAAGGCACTAGTTTTGAGGCAACTAGAAGGTGAATTACCTTTTCCTTCAAGCCTCCTACAGTAGGACAGTAGTTTGATAGAAAAGTAAATACTCGGGTTTCATCGTCTTTGATTTGTACTTACTCACAAGAAGGGGGAGAAGTGGAGAGAGTCGGGGTGGGACTCAGGGAGGGGTTCATAAATGAAACGACACCTGAATGGGGTGATAAAGAAGGGTAAGATTTTGAGGGTAGTAACGGACGGCAGTGTGGACAATGGAAGTTACTCAGGGTCTGATTTTTCATTTATTTATAAAACACTAATCGAGGGCCTGTTGTGTTATACTAAACTTGAGACACTCAGGGATGAGGTAGACACGGTCCCTGCTTTCTACCGGTGGACAGGACAGTGTGATTGGAAAGATGGGCAATGGGCAAACACATATAGTAGACTCTATAATATAGGTTTCTACAAATCATCTTGGGTTCAGGGCACAGATATCCTAGCCCAGCCTAGGCAGGGGCACAGAGCCGTGTAGGGGCTCACACTCGAGCTGAGTCTTGAAGGCCACATGGGCGAGGGGGAGGGTACTCCAGGCAGAGGAAACTACGTGTGCAAAGGCAAGGGTGCGAGAAGGAAGATGGAGTCCACGGGGCATGACTAAGAGTTCAGTGGACAGCGAAGGAAGAGGCTGCAAAGCGGAAGCGTGTTGGCAGCGAGTAATTTAGGAGGGCCTGAGTTTAGCTAGTAGGGGTTGGGAACAACATCAAGGATGATGTCCAGATTTTTACTTGGTCGATGGGTTGCTGATGCCATTCATAATCATAAGGAATAAACGAGAAGGAGCAGATTGGGACATGGTGTGTTCAGTTCGGGACATGGTGCCTTTGGGGTGCTTGTGGTATAACATGTGGAAGCCTGGAGTTCGAAAGAGAGATCGGGACTGCAGGTGCCCGAGCAGGACCCGTTGGGGGGAGCGGATGAAACCACCGAGGGCGAACACGTAGTGGGAGGCGATGCTGCAAAACCCAAGGAGTAGACAGCGGAAGACATTGCCGTGAGAGGCAGCGCGGGAGGACTGAGTGAGGGAGGCTGGCTGAGACCATCAGGAGAGAGAGCTCAGCAACACGAGGGTTGGAGAGAGAAGTAAGTTCTGGGAGTCTCATCGTTTTTTGAAGTAATAAGATCGTTGATTGTGTTAAGGGTGAAGTAGGAGATGGACCTGAATTCAGGGTCCGAGGGTGCATTGGACGTGAAACTTGAGGGTGGAGGGATGGTGAGGAGTGAAGGCGAGTGGGGAATGAGCAAAGCAAGAGCAGGTGGGGGAGGGATGGTGGTATTTGTTTGCCTGTTTTTAACTCCAGGATGGACAACTGGAACACTTTTATGAGAAGAGCCTGAGAGGGGAGGTTGAACGTGTGGGAGAGAGTCTGAGAGGACGAGAATGGCTGGAGGGAGGTCTTCAAAGAGGCGGGGGCGGCGGGGGTGGGGGACGCAGGGAGGGGTTTCCGCACACAAATGCGTAACTGTGCCAAGATCTTTTAGGGATGTCAGCGATGCTGTGGCATGGACTTCATTCTAAGTGGGGCTTTACCTCTGGCTCTGTGCATATGTAGTACTAGCCTTACTTTTCCTGTGTCCTCCTGCCAAAAACATAAGATCTGAGCCTTTTAGTTTTCCCTATCACTCCATCTTCCTGTCTCTAGTTTAATTTATCATCTAAACAAAAAATGTTTTTCCGCTGATATGGATTTATTAAGCTCTGTGAAAAGCAGAGAATACATTCCTTGACATTTTTTTCAATATATTAGTGACATGATCTTCACAGATGGGGGATCTCCGGTGAGAGAACTTTATGGATGAGGCGGCGTCTCTGGGAGGCCGCTCTTTCTTTAGAAATCTGAATATCAGGCTGCAGCCCCACTTTGCCACTAGTGAGCTCCTGTGACAGCAGGTGAGTCCCTTAATCCCGCTTTGTCTCTTTCCTGGCTTGTAATGGGTGAGTACTAGGATCAATGTGAAGTTGATAATATATGTATATTGTCAGTGCTTTGAAATGTAGAGCCTTCAGTGCACAGGAAAGATGACATTATTGTAATTGCACCTCACTTGGCCAGAACTCAGAAATCCGAAAATGCACTGGTCCCAGTAATTCTGACAATTTAACAGCGTCATGCATTATATTGTTGGAAGCATTTTCACATCCTTGATTTTCCATCTAACCCTGAAAGAAGACAGCTCTGAGAACAAGAGGTGAATTCAGTGGGCCCTGAGCAGCCGGGACGACGTGGCAGAGCCCCTCTGCTTACCCTCAGGTGGCAGCGCGGGCCACCACCCGGAGCCACGTGCCTCCACACAGGTCTCGCAGGCTGGGTTGTCCGACAACAGGGCCCATTACCGAGGCGAGCGGAGGAAAGCAGGTGGTTAAGAGCAGACACTGATGACAGGCAGAAGGGGCACCCGAGATGCTGGCAGCAAAGGTGAGGCAGGCACACTGCAAAGTGTCTCCTAAGGGAACACCGACAATGACAAAGGCTCACAGCTTGCACAGGGTCGCCCGGCCTCTGTACGGCTATCCTTGTGGGCATCACTGTTTCAGCATAAGACAGTAATCCATGTACCAAAAAATGTGTCAATACTCGGTATGTTATGCTCTAAGGATGCCAACAAGAAGATATCAACTGTATTTTATAGTTTCCCGTTAAAATAAAATGTTGGCAATTGAAGTGCTAGCTGGGGCCTTTTCTCGAAAGGGCTCGCTCTGCTACCACTTGTTCTTAGGATGCACAAGACTCTGTCCTTCTTCTGGAGCTGTAATGTGTAGATAGTGTAGAAAACCTGGGATAGATGGAGGGACAGTCAAGGAAGCCCTATACTGTGAGTTCAGGATATGTTTCCAAAGCACATGAAACAAACTTTTCAAGACTATATTGCCTTACGAGATCATAAAAGAGTTAATAAATAGCCATGGTTTTTCAAGAATAAAATAACCCTAAGTCAGACTGTATTCAGACCCCTGGAGAACACATTCACTTTATAAGCTTTGGGAGAGCAAATATTCATTTTCTTAAATTCTAATATAGTGTCCTTTCCATATAATATCTTTAATTGAGATAGTAACCTATAGTAATTAAATATGAAAGGCCCATTAGATTTCTTTTACCCATTTAAAGAAATAAGCATCATAATTATCCTCTGAGATTACCAGTGAACAAAATCACTTCTGAAAAATGAAAGTAAAATTGCCCGTTATTGAATTGTGACAACCCTGTGACCTTCAGGAAGCATAAGCCTTGAAACCGAAGATCCAAAATTCCTGACTTGAGAAATGTTTTCGTCTTTCATAAGCAAGAGTCTGAAATCTGGACAATGGCTTAAAATCAAAGAGTGACCTGGAACATTGTTTGTTGACTCTGTAGAAGTGTGTTCAGGAGTGATAATCTTTGGTAAAAAGGAGAGACTGTTTTTTTGTGGTCGTTGATCAAAGACTTATTATTTTCCTCACAGTTGGTTTAGTGAATGTTTGCTACTGTCTTTGACATTGTAGTTTACTTGCTGAACATTTGATAAGCTCGAGACAAAGTCATTGTGTCCACCAGATGTGGCTTCCTGGGCCTTCTGTATTTTAAATATGTCCCTAGCAAATAATCATAAAAATAGGAAGAAAAGGAACTCACATATATGAAGTCTTGCTCTGCGCTCTATGAATGTTCCTTAATCCTTTCAACAACTCTTTAGAGCGTGTGATGCTGTTTTTCTTTTATAGACCTGGACCCTGAGATATAGAGAGATGACATAAAATATAACCAAGGTCATATAGACTGAATGAGCAGCAGAGCTGGTATTTGAACCCAAATCTTTCTGGAACCAGTTTCTCCTTGTCCCAGCATATGGTTTGCAAGCAGGCTCTGTTTTTAAATATTCGTGGAACCTGACTTCCTTTCAGATTCACTGCTCCACTGCTACCACCTAATTCAAGTCTCTGTGATGTTTTGCCTCTATCACTCTGATGTCTCCCATTTGCCCTGCTTCTCTCTTTGACCCCTGTGGTTTATTCTCAGCCACAGCGATCCTTTTACAATGTAAGTCAGATCAATAGCTCCCCACTCCACACAGAGAAAAGCCAGCATCCTTGACGGCCACATGATCTGGCCCCTCCTCTCTCTGACCTAATCGCTGATCTCATCCCTTTGCTCACTCCTTTCCAGCATGCTAGACACCTGTCTCCCTTGGATGGGCACAGCTAATTCACCCACTTCTTCAAGCCATTGCTCGAATCTCATTTTCTCATTGAGGCCTACCCTGTATCTCATTGTCAGAAATACATTTTACGTTGTGATCCAGTGCATGTCTATACAACCAAAACAAACGTTTTATCGCTTAGCATTTTTACACATGATATACTCAGATATTTTCTATTTGATTTTATACCTTTCCACTATAAAAAGTATGTTGGCCATGATCTGCAAAATTGACTTTATGACCCACTTGTCGATCACATGTCATTGTTTTAAAAAATTGGCCTATCATATCTCAAATCTCATTCACTCAGGAAATGAGATGCAAATTTTGTGCATTAACTTCATGAGAATATAAACTCTGGAAAGCGGCAATTGAAACTTCATTCTACTTTCGAATTTTTGGCATGCGACTATTAGCAACTGTTTACAATATTCACATTCAGATGAACAAAAGTAATATAGATTTAGTTGCATAAATATGTAATTAAACAATTTAAAATGCTCTGATTTGTTAATGTTTGCTAATGTCAGAACTGTGTATGAGAAATTTCTCTTTCCATCCAGTCATTCAAGAGATTTCTATCTTTTCTCACTTCCAAATCTCAGTATTTTCATATTCAATTGATTAATGTTTATTTTTCTATCTATATTGATAATAAATAGTAACAGAGGGAAAATATTCAATAATGAAAAAATAATTTATGCCCTATTGAAGTATCACAACCGTATTTAATACGTAACCCTGCATAGCCTATTACATATTTAAATGTTTTAGAATTTTAATTTCTAAGGAAAGAAGACATTTAAAGGATATTATCTCCATAATATTCTTTAACATAGTATATTCTCTCAATTTGAAATTTCCTAATGTGATCTTCCTTAAAAGTTAGAATCCCATATTCCAAGCTGTCTTTCATCACTGTTCTCTTACATGCAATGTTTCAGCCATATTTAATTATTCGGCTCCTTCCTTCCTCCCTCCCCTATCCTCCCACCCTCCCCTCCCTTCTCCCTCTCCTCCCCTTCCTTCTAGTACTTTTGAGCACTCCCTATCTGCCATGCATGGTAGTGGGGAGAATATAAAAGACACAGTTCTTGCCTTCATCGGACTTAAACTGGATACTAACATCCTCAGTTACGGAAGTGAAAATAGGAAGCCGTGAGATTGCTCACAAAGCCTAGGGTAGGATTGGATGTTCTGTATCTTGATTTACTTATAGCATCAGAGGCGGTTAGAATGTTGGGAACGGCAGAGGAATTGGAAGACATTAGTTCAGTCCTCACACTTCAAAAATGTGGAAACTGAGTCTCTCACAGGTCCAGCGACGTGTCGAGGTCACAGCTGGAACCTAAGCTGGCTTCTTAACCAGTGCTTTCTACGCCGCCTCCTCTCCCTCCATTACGATGTCACCTACCCCGATCCCATGTTGCCATACACTTTTATAGGTCGTTTGTGCTGTTAAAGACCTCTTTTTACAATGTGCACACGGGACTATAGACTTCTACCATTATTGGTTTTGTTGCTGGAAATCATAATTGGAACAATTAGAGATGCGTCAGTGGAAAGGCCATGAAAGAGGGCCATTAAGTGCTAATAAATGCCTCTCCTCATGGGGATGGAGACCTTTTCTTTGCTAAGTATTCGAGCTCTTTTCACTGGTGCTTTTAAGTGGCTAGAAATAACACTTGCCACACGCTTGTGGAATACTCCAGATGCCAGGGGGTTCATTTCATTCTGATTTGAATTGAGCACACTGGGTGGAATGTGTGTTGATTCTTTTGTTGGTTTTAAGCGTTCATTCCATGGTTTTCATTAGCCTTTTCTCATGGAAGGCAATAGAACAATAGTGAGAACTCTTAGAGAATGAAGCCTTTAGGTAGTTGATGACTTTTGAGGAAGCAGATGGAAAGGTTAAAGTTATAGATGTTTATTTTGATATATTTTCCCTTTCACACCGCCCCAAACTCTAGATACACGTGCCAAACTAGATCTAGCTCACACGCCTATAGCTAGTAAGAGATGACCACTGCTTGTTGCTGCTATTGGGGTATATTAGCTTCTGAATCAAATTTGGGTAAATTATTACTAAGCGAATTTCAGGGTCACTTTCTACTGTTTCTTCTAAAAATAGTGATGATGATGGTGATAATGATGGCAGCTAAAGTTTTTTGGCCACTTACTATGTGCTAGGTATTACTATAATGACTTTAATCTTCTTGTCTGTGATTTGAAGTGCAAAATGCTCTGAAAACCAAGTATTATTTTTGTAACTCATTTGGCAAAACTGATATCGACTTAAACTCATTTCCTGGTAGACTCAACCTGAGTGAGGTGAAGCTATCCTACTTTGTCCTTATCTCTGTTTGTGTAAATATGTATTCATTTGTTTTGCTGCAGAAATATCAGTGTGTTTGATTCCAGGGTGCTGCCGCAGACTTCATTATACAGTATAATTTTGTGCATCATTATGCCTTCCTCAAAGAAGAAAAAAATGGTGTTGCATGTCACGTTTGTCTATCAGCAGTAAAGGGTTGTATTATCTTCTTCCCCAATTTACAGATGGGCAAACTTAACCAAGAAGTGGTGGGTCCTGAATTCAAACCCAGGTGTTTTAGTACTGAAATACGCACTCTTAACTACCATGCTATTTTGTCTTTAAAAGGAAGCATTCAAAAACATTTCACCGAAACATTATATTATCTCATAAAACTCCAATGAAGATAGAGAAATTCAGATCCGAATGGAATTTCTCCATTAATTTCCCTCCATTCTGTTCCCTGTATTAAATATTTTCTTAAACACTAATGGACATTGATTTTTTTTAGTAGATTCTGCCAGTCCTGACTATTTTATCTTCAACCTAATGGTCTGTTCTTTTTGGGACTTTTTAAATTTTCAAAAGCTCGTGCGCTTTGAGGCATGCTTTAGATCTTAGTTTAAAGAGCGAACATTGCTGCTGAGACAAATGATGCTTTAGATGATAACTACTCTCAATAAGGAAGGAAGCCACTGAACAGTTAGTACAACAGATAATCTGGACTATAAACAAAATTGTCACCTTAGTTACACACTATCAGTTTATTGATCGTTGTTAGATATGTAGTTTCTATATTATTCTTGGTGTATATGCATGGGTAATATAGTGTAATGGGTGTACTCAGAGAAGTGTAGATGGAAAAAGTAATTCTTAAGTTCACTCATTAATATTCCTCCTTTAGTGAGCAGAATTTATTGAGTAGTAAGCCAGAATTTATTGAATTCTGCTATGTGCTTTCACTAGCTACTTTTAGTACATTTTAAGACTTGGAGCTATTAAAAATATTTTTCCTAAACTCACATTGGGAATGTAGTTTCCAAGGGTAACTTTTAAGAAATAGCTAAATATTAATTTTGTGTGTACATATATATATACACATGCACATTACATATGTACGCATGTGTGTACATCATCTGTTAGGTATTGAGTGCTGTTCCTTCTTCCTTATTTCCTTTTCTTTAAAATTTTCATAGTCAAAATGGTGTAGGATCACAGACAAAGTGATAGACATGCAAAATACTTTTCAGATAAGGAAATAAAATAGCTAGACCCCATACATGATCCTTATAGCTTTAATTACGAATGTTTACATATTTATTTTTTAAGTCATCTCTTAGACTTTATCTTTACAATAAATTTCGTTTTAATTCTTAGAATGCTTATTTTAAAGATCACAAAGTGCGATCTTTCACCAAGTCACCACTGAGCGCCTCCTTTGTGCCAGTGCTGTGCCAAACAGTGGCCTTACAGCAACGAGGTCCCTGTCCTAAGGGAGCTCGTCCAGGGCCGGGAATGTGATGCGTGTTCCTGGTACTTTGGAATAAAGAGGAGGGCCATCTGACCCTGCTGGCATATCAGCCCTGTGAGGCTGCGCCAGCATTCCGCCTTTACGGCTGAGATGGGTAGAGAGGGGCCTTGACTTTGAGGAAAGGCTGCAGAGGAGCCAGTGCAGAGATCTGGAATCGGTATGACGTCACTTGGGAACCAGGTGCTCTGGGAATATAAGATTTGTGTGGGGAGTAACAAGTAAGACTTCCGGAGTGCGAGGGGGCAGCCGGGTCCAAGGACCCTCTTAAACCTCTCCTCGATGCTTGGAATATCAGATCCCCATTCCTTTTAAATATATAGTGTGGCTCTGGCTCTGTGTGCTGCTTTAGTACAGAAACTAACCTATACTGTTTTGGCTTCCATTTAAATACCCATTTTTTTACCCCAACCTTTTAGAAAAGGTGAACACTGAAGAGCGCAATACTGGCTGGGAAGCTGACTTCCACGCCTATCTATGGTCTTCCCTTCCAGCCCGGTAATACATATTCAGGACCAAGGACAGTAACAGGGCCGGTCTCAGGTCAGGCCTCAGGGGAAGGGGCTCCAGCCCTGCCCTCGTCCTTCCATAAGAGGTCTCTTGCCCTTGCTTCTCCTCTCTGGGTGGGTTCGTCCACACGTGGGCCTCTCCTGGCCACTGTAATGCCAAAGAACAAAGGTCTGGGATTCATATGTGCGCTTCGTGAAAGGGGCCCCTTTCAGCTTCTTTGGTATAAGCCTTAAGCCGGCCTTTTAACTAGGCCAAAGGGCACCACATTTCCAGGGTTGCAAATGGGATGTGCTGGGGTTTGAGGCAAAAGCCATCTGACCTTGTCCTTTCCACATTCCCCTCTTTAAAAAACCCTGCAGGAAGAGATGACTGATTGGACCGAATGTTTAGCATCCTGGGTTCTCATATGCACATGTTCTCAACGGGGGAGGTGGGGGGCATATTGCTCCCAAGGGGACAAAAATTGATTGCGGGGGGAGCAAAAACCTTATTCTTTTTATGTATAAAGCACAGGGATATGCACAGTACTGATAGACCGTGCATCTGTGCTTTTAAATTTAATGGGGAAACTTAATGGGGGAAAATGTCTATTCAAGTTCCCCAAGGGAACACTAATTAGAAGAAGGGCGGGAAACAGTGTTCTAAAACATAGCGTGTGTCTGTCTTTTCCTATCTCGCTCTGTTTCTTAGGCAGTACGAGGCGGGTTCAGTGACTCAGAATGCCACATTCTCCTAAACCCTTTGTCTTTTTTTTTTTCTCTGCCGTGCTTGGCCATAGCTTCCATCCTCCAGGTTGCCTTGTGGTTTAAGATGGTTGCTGCAGCTCCATTGCTCTCATGTATAATTGACAGGGAGAGCAGGGAAGGGCAAAAAGTGCACATCAACTAAATGAGCATCTTTTGGGAAATATCCTTGAAGTCGCTCAACAATCTCTAATTATATCTTACTGACTAAAGCTTCGTCGTGTGGACACTGTATTTGCAAGGGAGGCCGAGAAATGTAGATTTATTTATTTATTTATTTGTCTATTATTTATCTGTGAAGGTTGGGCACATTGCCATTCCCAACAAAACTGGGATTCTGTTTATAAGACAAGGGGGAATGGATATCGGGCAGGCAACCAGTCATCTCGTTAGTAGTCTCTTTTGTCCTTAATTTGCATGACAGCTACCCAGGGTAAAGTACAATGTGTGATTTGGAATAGAGCAACAGCTAAGTGTCTCTGCTTTCTGCCATGACTCCGTAATCTGAGGCTTTAATTCTCGAACAAACCGACTTTGTGAATAAGCCAATAAAATGAATTAAATATGGAGACATTAAGTTCTGGAGAGTGTTTCTTGGTGGGTAGGACACATGTTATTTGTAAGCTTCTTTATTCACATTATAGATCTCTGACTCAGAAACTTTTGCATTTTGAATGTTGCCATTTGGACATTAATTATTGATTAATTAGGTTTAATGAATATTGCTTAGAAATTCTGAGTTTCATAAATAAAAGGTAAATATTGAATTTCTTAGATGTTAGTAAAAAAAATAAAAGCATACATTTCCTGCAATTGGGTTTGTAACTATATTTTTCAAACAAAATGATGGTGGCATTTATTGAATACTTCAAATTATAGAGTAACTGGTAACAGCAAAATGTGATCTTTTGCAAATCTGCAAGTGCTAATATTCTTACACTGTGCCAAGAGTTTAGGGGGAAGAAGAAAAGTGCAGTGGAAATTTTCCAATTAAATCTGTGGATTTTGGCATAATGACTTCCTTCAGCAATTAAAGTGGCATTGTAATGGCTGGCAAAGCTCCGAGCTTGGGACACGCAAGCACAAAGCCATTGTAACAGCGCCGTTGTGTTCGGTGTGTGGAATACATGACCTCAGTGCTTCTCGGGGTGGAGGCTGGGCAGTATTTGTCAGTGACTCCTCCCCCTCCCTCTCTTCTTCCTTCCCTCCTTCCTTCCCTTCTCCCTCCCTCCCTCCCTCCCTCCCTTCCTCCCTCTCTCTCTCTCTCTCTCTGGTTATCATTTTGAAGGACGTGAGATCATAATCCTGGAGCTCATAAAATTGTTCTTTGAAGATAATGTTTTAGAATAGACTTCTCTGTTTTTAAGGAATAATTTAAAAAATATATTGGCTCTATTATTATTTTTAAAAGTTATTTCCTTCAAATTCTATTCCATGTCTTTAGCCATGTGTTAATATTGGCTCAGCTGGTGTTCTGTATTTTCTACTTTGATAAATATTGCTGGATCTTCAACATTTATAATAAACATATAAATATAAATGGCCTCAGCAAATGATTGTTAAATCGAGAATTATCTTGCCTGCTCTTTGTGTTGTTGTAAAACGCCACTCAGCCGCCTGCCTGTTTGGGAATCAGATATGGGAATGCTTTATTTCCATGTTATGAATATATGGAGCAATGACAAATCTTCCTTAAAGGGTAGGTAGGAAATGTTCAAAGCATTTAATACTTGGGCACTGACAGAGGCTCTGAGAGGGGGTAAACATGTATGCAAACAGAACAGTGTGACGAGTGTGTGTTGAGAGCTTAGAGGCGTGGACAGGAGGATTTCAAAGAAGCTTCTCATGGATGTTGAAGATTGAGTAGGAGTTGGCTAGAGGGAGAAGTGGCAGGGGCGGGGACAGCCCATGAGGGAGCATGGCGTGTCCAGGGCACTGCGTCTGAGAGCACAGAGGCAGCCACGAGAAGACAGGGCTCTTTTCTTTTTCTGCTTTGTGTTCTGTTTGGATTTCACACCAAGGACACTGAGGAGTCATTTAACGATTTAGTGTTTGGAAATTAAGCGATGGGACTTTTGTTACTGTTGAGGTTGGGTGGGGGATGCTCAAATTGGATTTGGGGAAATTAATTGGGAGATTATTATTAATTTATATGAAAGTTGGTGGTGCCTGGAGTGGTGACTGAAATAGAGAAGAGAGGATACATTTAAGGGATATTAAGAAGGTAGAATCAGTGGGACTTGGTGACCAGTTTGGAGCATGAAGACAGAGGAAGTTGGAAGACGGTGATCCCCAGGTATTTGGCTTAGCTGACGTGTATGGACGCTGATGATGTGGATTATGATTGAGAATGAAGGGGAAGAAACATGTTGGAAAGATGATAATGAGTTGAATTGTGGAAATTGGTTTTGAGATGTCTAAGTAGAGATGTCTAAAGGCTGGTGTGACTTTGGAGACACCTCTGACTTCTACGTGGCTTATCTCTCTGGGTCCCCTTCTCAACCTCTCAGTTCTGTTTCTTTCAGGTGCCCATTAAGTGTTCATATTTTTCAGAGTCCACATTCATCATTCTTTTTCTCTCCTTTCCTATTAATCGATTCTCTTGGCCTCAATACCTCCTCCATTGATGACTGTCAAATTATTATCTCTAGACAGGACTTTTATCCTGAGTTCCAGTTGCTCAGCCTGTGTACTTCTTGTCATCATCTGGATAGTTTCCAGACCCCTAAAGATCAACACGTCCAGATCTGTCCCCTCATCTTACCCCATTTCTATTACCTTACAGATAGTCTGATAGTCAAGGGTACAGATGCTAGAGTTAGACTCTCTAGGTTTGAGTCCTACATCTGTCATATTAGCTCTGTGACTTTGAGAAAATTATGGGACCTTTCTGTGCCTCAGTTTCCTCATCTGTGAAGTGAGAATAACAATGGTACCTACCTCATAGGATTGTAATGAGGATCAAATGAGAATGTGCCTTGGCACATGGTAAACACTATATAAATACCAGCTATAACCAGATCTTCCTGGATTTTCTATTCTCATTAATGGCACCACTATTTCACCAGCTACCCATACCAGAATGTGAGATTTATCCTCTCTGTCCATATCATTTCATTCCACATCCAGCAATCACTAAGCCTTGTCCGTCATACATTCTTTTTGTTGTCTTCTCTCGTCCCCACCATTACTTAACCTTTATCATCTCCTTCCTCCACGCCCTAAACCGGTTAGTGACTGGTCTGTCTTTTGTCTTTCCCGTTTTCAACATTCCCTTTATTGTCCTCTCAGTAATTTTCCTGAAATGCAAATCTGATCACTTAAAACTCTTTAGTCCTCCTTGTTCTCACAGGAAAGAAAAAAACAAAACAAGACAAGTGAGGCCCTTGAAGTTCTGCTCCCGCCTCCTTCTCCACCTCATTCAACCTTTCTTTAATACTAAGTTCCTTAATATTCTGTGTTACGTTGCTCTTCCCTGTCTGCACATCTCGATACACTCTGGATTGCCTCCCACCTATGTCTCTCTGGCGGCTTCACCAGGCAGAGTAGATTGTTTCATGCTCGGTGCCAATATATCAGGAACGTAACCCTGGTGCCTGTCGTGCTTATTGTAATCATTTGCACGCCATTCTCCTCTAAGACCGACTACGACTAAGACTGAGCTTACTTGTCTTTGACTGAATCAGCTACACTGATTACTTGTTGGAGAGTATGATTTATGCCTCTCATGTTCAGTCAAGGGTAGATGTTAGACGTATATTCATCGACAGATCTTCTGGTTAATAATCATTTACATCTATATTGAAGAAAAACATCTCTGTAGTTCCTTTATTTGTACCGAGGGAGAAAATTCCTTCTAGCGTTGTTGATCTAGCAAGTGTGCTTTCCTATTTCTGGTTGCCAAAGGTCAGTCATTTCCTCGTGGAGCACTAATAATATTTCTTAGTAACTAAGTTTCTGGAAAAGCCAATAAATCTTACCAAGATGGTCCCTTGCCTGTGGCATGGAAATTGCTCTCCCCTTTTCATGCAGGAGCCATGAAGGAGCTTAGACTTACTGCCTGAAGCCCCGCTGTTAGCACTGTGCAGAATAATGTGTTTTTGAGCGGGATTGAGAGAGAAGAAAGGCATTGGAGTTGTGGCTGCCCTGCAGCATAGAGAAACGCTTCCTCCTGCCTTGCAGCCCTGGCAGTCAGCTCGTAAGTCAGGCAGTCAGGCAACGGAACGGAATCAATTTGATCACGTCAGTCTTCAGATTAGTCTTCTTACTTCTTATGTTCAAGGTCCACTTTGGAGGAAAATGGCATGCAAATTTTCTTTTCGTGTTTATGTATTAGACCATAAACAAAAAAATATATAGAGAGTTTAAATCCAAAGTAATACTGAAGGCACAGTCAAGATTTCATCTGCATTGATTTAGCAAATAATTTTCCCATAAGATATACTTAGGGGCAAGAAATCAACCACCTATTGCATAGAAGATAATAAAATTCAAATGGATGAGTGCACTCAGTGGCTCATGAATTATTCATGATTGTTCATGTCAGTGCCTTGACTCCCTGTTGATGGAGGCAGGAATAAGGACTGAGGTTTTCAAAGCAGCTGGTCAGCATAAAGGGACAGTTCAGGTGGGGTCCAAGGCCCCTCATCTCCAAATCCCATTCTCCGAACGTTAAAATCTTGTATGTTATTTTAGATTAGATGATGCTACAGTATTGGGGAAAACATACTGTGGCTATATTGTAGCAATAGTAATGGGGGCGATACTACTTTCTTCTATGGTGTGTGGGTTTTTAAAGAGTTGCCATATGTTGCATTTCATCTGATCCACAGTATTATCTTACTTTAGTAGCAAAAGCCACTGAGGTTTCCGGAGCATTTTGCCCATTCAGTGCAGGAGCTGGGCTCAACGTCGGGTCCTCTGTGTTTCATGGAGGGCTCACCTCTCAGCTCTCGCAGGAGTGTGCTGGCCACATGGTTTCGTGCTGCTGGATGATGAGAATAATGTGGATAATCAGGGTGCCAGATTAGTCACTCATTCTTCTCTAGTGTCCTCTCTAGTGTTTTGTGGCACTTCAGACACTCCCGTGGAGTCAGGGGAGGCTTCCAAAGAGCAAGATTTGGTGACCAAATCTTTTGACTCTGAGTAAGAATGTACGTGTTGGAGAGGGGACCGGTGAGAGCCATGAACGGGGCCAGTAGGTGTGAGTGGTGAGAGGCGGGTTAGGTATCTGAATCTGCTTATTCCTCTTAATGCAAAGTTCTGTTTGCTTGATAAAAAAGTAAAGAATTAGATGTATCCCTGGGCTTTCTTTTCAGACAAACACATGGTAATTATTTGCTATTTAAAATGTTTCATAATACTGTTTTGTTTTGATGATGTTCAAAAGGATTGTTACTAAAGCTGTGTTATAAATATCTGGCCATAACTGTGGGTCGGAACAGATCTCAGCACCAAAATATCTTCCTTCCCTCCCTCTCTTTTTTTTTAATGCCTACAGCACCTGGTCTTCCTAGGTGGTCTCCCATCCAAGTACTAACCTTGCCCGACCCTGTTTAGCTTTTGAGATTAGACAAGATTTGGCACGTTTAGGGTAGTATGGCCATAGGCTCTACCTCTTTTTTAAAGAAAGTATTTTATTCATTTGCCAAATGACATCATTCAGAAATTTAAGGCCTGTATATTTCTTTGGCATCTATACATCCTCAAACTGTGCTCATGGGCTTAAAAGCTCAAAGAGATGCCTCCAGCTCTTCCTTCTGGAGTTTTGTTTTCTCTTTATCCATTTGATTCTCAAACTAACTTCTTCCTTTTTGATTCTACGCACAGAGTAGATGCTCTGCTCATTTTGATTAAATTTTAAATGATTATTGAAACCATCCAAACGAGGGAATATTCTAACATAGTTTTTGGAGAACATTAAAAGAGTAATTATATATATTCAGGTATTTTCCGAAGGGGAGTAGTAGTCTCTCTCTCCTGAACTCCAGTGTGGTTGATCTGTACCCTCCCTTAGTGATTTTCTATGTCTTTATCTTTCCATTAGATTTTGAGCTCTGGGTGTTCACCTAGTGCAATGCCCATAGCATCTCCTTAGCCCTTCTTAGTTTCTCAGTGAATTTTTTTTTGATGAATAAATATTTACTTCAGGTGGCATTCTTTAGAGCAAATATGTCTGTAGCTTCACCATCTTTATTTTAGTCACACGTGGTGCCATTCTAAATGAACTTAGCCCTTGCAGTTACGGAGCAAAGTCATTAACTCAACTAAGAAGCTGTGCAGTATAATTTCCTCTGTCAGAATTTACACTAGCACTTGCAAAACACATGAGTGGTAGTAGGGGAAATTTTGCTTAATTTTATCCCTGTGACTCTCCATTCCTGAGTATCATTGAGCTGAAGTCTTGGGTTTTGCAGCGTTCTCGCTGGCCTTTACCTGTTTCGTAAGTGGCCGTTCATCGGAATCCCACCTGCATAGGCTCTGTGCTGCCAGTTTCCTGCAGAACTCCTAGATGTCCCGTGCTCATATCATCCACTAAATTGTCGAGTAGCACATCCCGACCTGAGGCCAGCGGTTCTCACACTGACGCGAGCATCCCGATTTCTGACGCTCGCAAAGGAGCAGGGACGCCACCCACCTTCCCCAGGCGTGCTGAATCTGTCGGCTCGGGAAGGGTGGTGGGCATCGGGGCAGTAACCCCTTCTGGTGGCCCTGGAACCATTTCTTGAGAAAAATTGCCATTGGACAGAGATTTATTTTGAATGGAATAGTGTGATTTTAAAAAAATGATGATTCTTCTAAGTCTGAGGCATTCTAAATGTGTTTAAAAACTGTCTTATAGGCATGTTTATGAATTCTCGTTTGACACTGCAGAATCAGTATGATTTATGTGGCACTGCTGATGTAATTATATAGTACTTTCTTAGCTGCGGTTTTATTGGTCTAGTGTATATTAACATGCCATTTAAACATCTTTATTTATTAAAGACTCCCATTTATCAGGAGTGAGAACAAACAAAACTCAGTTTGCATATTTTGATGTTAATTTGTGCATGTACAATATTTATCTCTCCTGGGTCCTATATTTTATGTGTGACCTTTTATTGGAGAAAAATTTCAGGATATTTAAAAGATACAATCTAATGTACCTTTAGTGATGGCCGGTATTCGATAGTACTAATATTGATCTTGAAGCTGGACAGATTACTGAATTTTTAATTACCAAAAAGTTTAAGGATTAATTTCTGCATCAAATGTTTTTCTGAATGCTGATTCTCTGGAAATAAAAATTAACTGAAAGTATATAGTAATGTACACTTTTATTAATAAAGGAGTGACATATTCCAGCAAGGTCATTATGATAGTGCACAGGTATATTCAGTATAAGGAGTCCCACACTCTTTATTACTGGTTAATTAATTAATTAATCTTTACTTTTGGCAAATACTTCTTTTATAAGATGAGTCTAGCATTCTTAGGCGTGGGATGCATTGACATATTCGAATTAGGAGAATTATTGTGGAACTTGACTTATACATTTATAGGTGATCAGAATTCTTTAATGCCTTAATCTATTATTTCTTGTGTGTTTTTTTCAGGGACTTTCTCCCTCGAGGGTCAGGCATCGTCACGAGACGGCCTCTTGTGCTACAGCTTGTTACTTCCAAAGCAGGTAATGAATAAGGATGTTTGCCACATGAGGATAATTCCTTGTGCCTGTTGCCTCTGTTCTGGGTGTTAGGCTTTAGCTACAGAAATGTTTCTGTGATTACTTTGCTGTGGGAAGCTGCCTACATTTCTCTCCAAACGCTCCCTCCTTCATTGCTCTTTTAATTCTTTTGCTTATCTTAAAGGGAAAGCCTCATTTGCACATAGATTTTTAAACACCTATTACTTTTTAATGCCTAGAAAATAATATTTTATCACTGTAATTCACTCATATAATTTTATAGTACTGCATAACCGTTAATACCACTTTGGTATACTTCCTTCCTGTGTGTGTGTGTGGTGGGAATTCTTATAAAGTAACAGTTCAGCATCTGTCTGATATCTGTCTGCAGATGTATGCATATCTGTATCTCTATTTATATCCACCGCTGTGTCTCGATCTGGTGCGCTGTGCTTGCCCCTCTCCTTAACACCGTGATAACTCGAGAGACAAATGAGCTTTGTTTTCATTCTTATTTCTTAGCAACTGGTGATGTTGAAAATTTTTCACGTTTATTTGGTGTTTATATTTCTTTTTTTGTGTGTGTGAATTGACTGGAACTAGCCACTGTTCGACGCTCTGGAGATATAGCAGTGACGAGGACCAAGTCCCTGTCCTTCTGGTGATTTATATTCCGGTCACATCATTTTTAATGTGTAGAAGCATTACCCTTTGTACATTTACATTTACATTTAACAAAAAGTCAATATTTAGTATGATTTGCTTTTTACACTTTTTTTAAATTTTGTTTTTTTATTTATCTGAAATTTATTTTCATTATGCTGAAATAATATTTTCCTGGTCTCCTTAATATTCTACAACAATCTATTTGTGAATATCTTTTTGGTTTTATTGTGCCAATACCAGTTTTACTTTTGTACATTTCTAATTTGCTTTAATATCTATCTGTCAGGGCTATGGCCCTCTTTCCCCATTACTTATTTTAGAATAATTTTGCCAAGGCACAACTAGAATTCCCACTAGAATTTTTTTAAACCTATAGATTCATCAGAGAATAATTGATTATCTTCAGAATATTCATTGTTTTTTCTAATCCAGGGAACATGCTCAATTTTTTCATTTCCTCAAATCTTCTCTATATTTCTTGGTAAAATTCTTGCTGGTCTTTATGTAGCACCCATGCATTTCAAGTTAGGGTATTTGTATTTATTTTTTGTTGTCCTTGTGATTTGAATAGTTTTTCCCCCCATTATATTCTCAAACTCCTCACTGCTGATCTATGTAAAAGCTGCAATTTGTACTTTTAATTTTTTAAATTAACCATCTTACTCTACTACACATTAACATATTTTTATGTGATTCTTCTGGGCTTTTTAGTTATATAGTCATGTCATCTGCATTTCTTAATTTATTCAACCAATACTTATCTTGCAAATACTGACATGGCTGAGAAAAGAGACTTATTGACCGTAATAGTAATACTCTCCTTTGCAATGGGGATTTTTGGTGAGTGTTGACATGGGAAAGATTCTCTTGCACCATTGAGCTGTTCTGAGAAGATACGTCATGTGCTTCTTCCTCATACCTTGTGGGCAACAACAGTCTTGCAAATCTCATCCCTTCTAAGACCCTGGTCGTTCTTTCATTGCTTCCCGTTCATGAGTGAGGATCACGCTTCTCGCCTCAACTCTCCGTTCATGCCTCATGGACCGGGCCCCAGGCGGTCACTGTGTAGATAATAATCATGATGAGTAGCTGCCATTTTTGGTCATTCATTATGTGTCAGCACCGTGTGCTTCGAAGGTATTTTCATTTAATCTTTCTTTATAACCTTCTAAGATAGATATTAGGATTCCCATTTTAGAAAAAGAGCCCCAGCAAGGTGAAGCAGTCGGTCCAAGGCCATATAGTTCATAAGAGGGCTGTTATTGGTATCTTTCTGATACTGTTCATATTGTCTTTTTAAAATAGGAAACTTGAACTGCTTGCTTTATATTTGCAAGAGAGGCTTTATATTTTTATAGGGCATTTTTTAAATGTAAGGGATTATAAATATGTGAAAATTATTTGGTTAACTCATAATTATCATCGGCTTTCCAATGTCATGCCCACTTAGTATTATTTTACTGCTTGTCTCCACCCGCTGCTGTATTAGTTGCTAAACCAAGCCAAAAAATTCATTAGAGGCCCTATGGCTTCTTCCAGATATTTTGTTTTAGGACTTTCAGCACTTAGTACAGAAGAGCATTCTAAGGAATCTCACCGTGTTGTGAGGAAGGTGAGAAAAATAACCGTCTCTATTTTACTAAGAAAGGTAAAAAATTTAAATGATAAAGTCATAGTTCTTTGGACTCAGGGATTTCTGTAGCCGTGGCTTCGGAGGGCAAGAGCTGGACCAGACACACTGATGAGGCGTTGGGCGAGGGCTGCCATGTCGAGAGCAGGGGAGGAGCTAGGCGTCTTCATAGCACCAGGGGACAGTTTTCAGGGCCCGTGGACTAGCCCCAGTGCCGTGTCGAAACTGGCTTGGGCTGGCCTCCAAGATCCACATGTGCGAGGTACCTCTCTTCCCATCTCTGTGTTCAGTGATGTCGTGGCGGTAGCTTGAAGTCGGTCATGGTGGCTGTATTTACAGTATGGAAACTGGCAAATTCCCCTGAGGGCACCAGCTGTTGAACGTTTATGAGCCACTGGTTTCCTTCTCAACACCCGATCTCACTGTTTACTGGTTAAACGGCATGTCAGACTGAGAAGCAAATGTGCCTGCATGCCAATTTTTGATGAACTACTGAGTATTATTGAAAGTGTCATTGCTTTAAGAAGTGATCTGCTGGGAATTTGATATGACCCCTGGAGGAGAGCTGGTTTTTTTTAAAGACATTACAATCCAAGTCGCTTTTTGCATAAAAGTGACTATTAAGTAAAGACTGTAGGTCACGGTTAAGGACACATGGTTTTGTCTCCTGGAGAATATTACTATGTTAAAATATTTCTCAAAATGCTGTTATGTTGCCTCACTCTCCTTTATTTCAGTGTCATTAACGTAAGAAATGAAGGTATTCAAAATCGGAAATTACAAAATGGGTAATTAAAGGTAATTGTTCAATTACAGAAGTATTCTTTTGTGGAAGATTTCCTTGCTGCTTCCTCTTTTCACATGTGTCAACTATATTATTAATTCATCAAATTAGATTCCCCACATTTTAATCGCATCTACTTCTCAATGTCACGTGTCTGTATTTTAACACTTACGTATGACTTGTAATCTATTAGAGAATTATTACTGTTCAGTATTTTGGGTCCTTGGTTGGAGTTGCTGTAAAAGACCATTTCAAATAAAGATGCTCATAACGGAAGTCAGAAACCTTGTTTTAGAGGCACTGGACAACCCACGGGATGAGGTGGAGAAAAGTTCAGGCAGCAGGTCTGAGAAGCAGGGGGCTGGCTCGTGATGGTGTGAACCCCGGGCTCCGAGTGAGGGGCGGTTCACTGACACGGCTCGTCTTTATGTCAGCATGTGGACGACACTGTGGGTCTAGGTGGAACTGAGCCAAAGGGCGTTTGATGACATTGCTTCCTTACTACAATAGTTGGGGAGTTTCTAGAGAAAAATGTCCCCTTTTCACGGGAGCTATTTTCAAGAAGTTTTTATTAGTTAGACTTTAAATCCTGATTTATGTGCAATCACCAGGCTTCATAAATTAGACTGAGAGCTGTTAGTGAAAACACTCAAGAATTATTTTGAATAACAACATCAAAAGTATTTTAAAATGACGGATCTCATTTTGTTTTACATATATATATCTGAATTTAATTAAGATTGATATTTTAGCATAAGATAGTCTGTTTTCGTAGAGGACTGAATGTGTATTTTCTTTTCATTGTGACAAGTTAACCTCATGGTAAAAACAAATGTGACTCAGAAAACATTCTTTCTTAAGGACAGCTTTGACCTTGTTCTGCTCCAGTGCTAGTTCCCTGTTGATACGGCAGGTTACCGGCAGGTTACCGTATCAAGTGCAGATTCATAGTTTAAAGTCCCTGAATACAGTTATTCTGAAACTTTTCGTATGCATACGATTCCCAGGGAGTCCCAGGCATCAACCCCAGACGTTGGCTTCCGTCGATCCCGGGTGGCGTCTAGGAAGCTCGTAGCCTTTTTAAAGCACTGCTGCCAGGTACAAAGCTTTTGAAGCTGTTGGTCTTTGAGTCACACTGAGGAGCCTTCTTAAGTTTCATCTACTTCTTTCACTGTTTTCTTTCTCTGGATTCCTTTCCTTCTTTTCCATAGGCGCCTTTTGTGAGAAATTACCTACCATTTAAGAAAATCGTCTGACTCTTCAGTCACTGTAGAGTCTGGGCGCTGCGCTTTAACCGCGGCAGCATCCTCTAGGCCCAGCTGTCTCCTGCTGCTGCCAGGGCCTCTGGCTCCGGCGTCTGGCTCAGGCACCAGCGCATCTGGCCCAGGTGTTTCAAGTGCCTGGGGATCTTTTTTTTTTTTTTTTTTTTTTTTCAGCTTTATTTAGATATAATTAACATATAACCTTGTGTAAGTTTAAGGTGTGCAGTGTAATGATTTGATAGATGTGTGTCCTAGGATCGCCGTAGACTCTCAGGAGCTGAGATTCTGATAACACCTGGTTTTGTCATTATATAACCAGCTTACCTCGCAGGCAGACGCTCAGAGAGGAAAACCCAACCAGCTGAAATCTTTAACCACAAGTGCCTATCTGCTGGGTCCCTCCCTCCTCCTTGATTTCCTGTAAGTTCCAGGAATTCCCATTGACCCCATGGAATGTCGCATAGTTATCAAGAACGTAGTTATAGTTCTGGAAAATGTAACTATCAAAAATATATTAGGGTCTGTTGGGGGAGGGAGGGACGTGGACAGTGGGTTGTTGGCTTTCCCAGGAAGTTTGAGGATCATGGGCATAGAATGGGTCAAGGGATTCATTTTTCTGGAGGATGCTTACGTTATTATTCCTTGAATATTGGACATATAGTAAATAAACGAACTTGGAAAGGTCTTGGGTGGGACAGCATTCTTGTTAAATGGATAGAGACATAGAGGCCATCCATATGTATTAAGGTAAGACTCTGTCCAAATATTCCCACATTTATAACAGATTTCATTGAGAGGTAAAAATGGTTTTCTGTCAGGATTCTTATAAACCTTGTTTTTGAGGGGAAAAAGATAATTTGTACTATCTGGGACTTTTCATCCAGACCTACTTTAAATATGGTTTAATTGTATTTTCCAGGTCATTGTTTTTAATATTTGCATAACTCAAGAAATACAGCTCGGCTCTGTTTTATGCTTGGTTATTGGGATGCCTCTGTCTCTCCCTCTCTTTCCCTCCCTTTTTTCCGCTTTCCTTCCTTCTTTTCTTCCTTCTTTCTTTTCTTCTTTTTTTTTTCTGATGACTTTCTGAAACTTTTTTTTTACCACTTTTCTTTTGTTACCCTTTTTCTTAGCTTGAAGATTGATTACACATGTATTAACAGACTTGCAATTTGTATTCACTGTTATATACCTTCCAAAACGAAGTCCAAAGCAATTTTTACTCAACTCAAAATTTTAAGAAACGTTAAAGAGCTATTCTAAGCAAAACTGACCCAAATTTTATTTCTTCACAATTAGGTGACTGCCCTTGAACACCACATACATTTCCATTTAGGAAGAAATGACTAAAATAAAGGTATTTCTCCTCAAAGAAAATGAAATAATATATTTCAATAGAATTACGACTACTGATTGAGAGGATGAGATGACTTGAGTTGGTATTAATTTTTTTTTTTAGGTCTGTTTGTCTCTATTCTATTTTAGGAGAAGGTATTGAGGCTTGTATCTGCCTTGAGTTCCAAAACCAAAAATTACTGAGCATCGACCTGTATGGTCCATCTAATGTCTGCTTAAAGAGGTTGGAAGAATGGGAGAAATCCAGTTCTTTAACTTTGGACTTCACTTTCTCCCCACTACCATTAAAAAAAAAAATCAATTGTCTTGACATAATTGATATTGAAGAGGACTAAAGGATAAAGTTTGGAGTGGTGAATATCTGTGTAGCTCTGAGAGGAGAGGTGTGACTTTTATCGTAAGGAAATGAATAGACTTGCTTTCCATCAAGCCGTGGCTATAGTCAACTAACTGTCACCGCTCACCCACCCCTTCTATCCTCATTGCTTCTCCTGTGGCAGATCACAGGTGTCCCCTGTATTTGTGTTTGTGGGATGAGTCGGAGGAGCCTAGAATGCATTTCCTCTGTCCTTTCTTCCTCGGCGGGCTATGCTTTGTCTTTTCTGCTGCCACAGCCTGCATTCTTCAGTCCTGAAAACACCGACGTCAGTATGATGGAGAGGGATGAGCTGGTTACCTTCTCTGCTTAAGGCCGTGGCCTACAGGGGCAGGAAACTGGCTGTTCAGTTGTCTGGACAGCACACCGGCGGGCCATAGTTGAGCTGTTCCGCTGTTTCCGAAATGGTTTTGTACTAAACTGAAGGTGTTGCCGAAGAGAGCTAAATTCACATTAAGTACTTTTCAGGTGGTCGTGTGAGTTTAACATTAACAGTCTCCCGCAGGCCTGGTGAAATTTTTTCCCGTCATTTTCCCAAAGTGCCTTTGGGAGATGTTTGTCTTCTTGCTGTCACGGCGGTTCATTCGTGCGGCAGATTTTGAGCGTCCGCAGTGCGCCGCCAGCAGAGGACAGGCCAGTTCGTGCCCTGCGGCCCCCGTTTCTTCGCTTGTCTGCCCCTCACTCTCATGTTGGCTGATTTAAAGAGACCTCACTTTTTAAAGCCTCTGAAGAAATAGCACATCTGGATGGAATTGTCTCTCTCACTTCGGTTTTTATCTTTCCATTATCTAGGGATTTGGGGTTATGCAATACTTTGCGAAGTAATGGGATTTATGAAGCACACATCTCTCTGGAAGGCATGTCAAAAGCAATTTGAGAGTCTCTGTGTGTGTCTCATGTCTCAGGCGTGTGGACTGTGATGTCCAGTTTAAACATCCATTTGCCCTGCTCCTCTCATTCCTCATCAGAACCTTTTTTTTTTTTTTTGGCATATATGTGATGTATCTAACTCTCATTGTTACATTATTTTAATGTTTTATTTTGCCATGTTCGTGTCTACCAATGTCCATATTAAACTCAGCATAGGCTTTTTGTTGACCAAGTTTCAGTGGACGATTCAGAATAAACATAAATATACTTCAATGTAATGCAGGTCTGTTTTGATTTAGAACATAAGTATAATCTTGAGACATTGTCTAAATTGTTTAACGTTATCTAAATTGTTGCTAGCTCTTAAATAAATCTTTTGTTTTGTAACTCTGCTATCGAGATTGTTCAGTTTGGGTATTCATAAAAGTAAATGCATAAAGAATACTCATTCAACAGTTTATTGAGCACGTTTTCTCATGTGAAAGCTATTTCCTTAGGTTACAAAGACACCCTCAGTGATACCTGTCAGAAGTGAGATAAGAGAGGTGAGGGGCAGATACCTGTTACTCGGATGGCAGCGGTGGTGGACAGGTGGGGTCTGAGTGGTTTCTGGGAAAGGGGGCTGCGTTTGGACTCAGGCTTCATTTTTTCTCTTTATGTCTCTAGCTTTACCCTTGGCTTCAAAAGAATTGTAATGATAATAGTGGGTGTGCGTGCGTGTGTGCATGCGTGTGTGTGTGTGTGTGTGCGCACTATACTGTCATCAGTTTAATCTCTTAGAGCTGGTTTTGTGTATATATGTGTGCTAGGGAAAGGGATATACATTATTTATTCATTAAGACTTCTAACTTTTAAGTATTTTTTAAAAAGTATTACTCATAGTTTAAATGTTTTTAATGTTCCCATTACAGGCTGACAGTATTTCACAGCAAAGACTGGATCTCTTTTGTTTGACTTTACTTTCAAAATCTTATCAATAATAATTTTAGGTATATTAATAACAATAGCTCTCCTTAGTGTTCATGTAGAATTTCAAGATGTAGCTGAGATTAAGTCATTAAGTAGTTAAGCAAATTAAATTCATTTTTCTGGTCCCAACAGGATAGATATATCTATATTCATTTTTACTCCTTATGTTATCTCATCTCTCCTGGGTACCCAAATTTCTGTGTCTTCTTAGCACCTCCAAAGCCTTTCTGGGAGCATCTGATAAGTTCATTTACACTCAGATACAAGGAACTGATACAGTTTAAAGTGTTAATATAGCAAAGGTCTTTACATTTTAACAGAAGAAAACAAGAAGCCTTACATTATAGACGTTAATCTCTACTGGTGGAGTTTTCTTGTGGGAGTGGGAAGGTCTTTGTTTGTTTGTTTTTAATCTGTAGGCGTTTTTTAAGCCTACTGAGTGGCCGCAGGTATGCTTCTACCCAAGGTTAGCGCCTGAAGGTAATTCCATCTTCAGTAAGTTCAGAATGCTTTATAAATTATTTCTAATCTTTAAAACACTGTAATGTAGTGAACAGACAACATGTCAATCTGTTTGACAGCTGATGAAACAAGTGCAACATTTTAGAAAGTAAAATAATGTATTTGAAAACACTTGGAAAAGTGTTAATGCATTATATAAACAGTTTTTTTTTATCAGTAAACTGCTTCAGACTTGACAATTTAAGCAGTCTCACTAAATTTTTAATCAAGGTACTAATTTATAATGGATAAGGAAACTAGGAGAAGTTAATACTGAGATGTTTTAAGAATGAGCTGGGCTAAGAACTCTGATATTTCTTTATTTGAGTGCCTAAGATACACCATCATTTTTATTTTTTAGGGTTCTGGACATGGAAGGGTAAATGATAGACTGTCAAATGATCAAGACCAAGGTGAAAATGTCCACATTACATATACAAGTTCACATCCAAATGGACTTCTCATTGATCTGATGGGTTTAAGACAGGAAAAAGGAAGGCAGCTCCTCGCTGATAACGTGGGTCATCGAAAGAAGTGCTGCCAAGGGAAACAGCGCCTGTGTGTTCCTGGTTCTGCTGGAAGCCCTGTCCACAGACTTCCTCAAACGGATGGGTTTCCTGGGGGAGCCAGGTTCCTAAATGGCATGCTGACCAAAACACGAAGTGACTGGGGCTTAAAGCAGAATCCAGATAGAGGAAGTACTAAGGTCAAGATTTTGTAAACTACAACTAAGTTATGAAAACTATTTTACTTCCTAGTATTCAGGCATTCAAGAGTTCTGAAAATCTGCAGTTTTATGTGACTTCCTCAATTATGTAATTTGTTTAGGTATATTGGCTAGGAAGTGAAAATGTAGCTACCTCACTAAGATTTTATCTGATTTTTCTATCAGAGAGAATATTCCTACCTATTATGATTGTTTTTATCATAAGAAAAAAGCCGTAAAGTTACTAAAAAACCCAAGTCATTTTATTTTTTTTAATTGTAGGGAAACCTTAGCAATTTACTGATTTTATGAAATACATAGCTGCCTGTTCATAAAAGGCTATTAATATGGGAAATTATAAATATATTTTAAATATTGTAAGATATTGCTAATTGTACAAGAATAGAAGCACATACCAATACTACTCTAGTTTTAGCTAAAATGTTGGAAAACATAAGCACACTTCAGAGCAGAAAGGCAAGTAGATGACAGATGAAGCTTCTAGAATGCAAAGCACCGCATGCAAAATATTTCCTACCAGTCCTTAGTCTAGTTTTAGCTAAGTGTGTGACTAGACATGCTAGATTGGGACAGGAATCCGTAGCTGCCAGGGGTTGTGTGTGCAGAGTGGAGCCTGCCAGGACAGGTGCAAGGAGGGGTGGCAGAGATGCCCACGAAAAGATGCTCAACTTCATTAGTCACTAGGGAAATGCACATCAAAACCAGAGGAAGATATCCCTATGCACCTATTAGAATGTCTAGAATTAAAAAGACGAACCATACAAAGTGCTGACTAGGGCGTGGAGGACCTGGAACTCCTGCACGCTCTTGATGTCTGATGTAAAATGCTCACAGTTGGGACTTTGTGGCCTACATAATCATGTGAGTCAATCACTCATAGTAAATTGCTTTATAAAAACCTATTTACCTATATCCTACTGGTTCCGTTCCTTTGGAGAACCTTGACTAATATAACTGTATGTCAATTATAGCTCAGTAAGGCTGTCAAAAATATTATGTGTCCATTTACCTAATTGCTCTGAATTTGTGGCCTTGTCCTACACAGAACCTGCTGCTTGTCTCCTGGGGTTGGAGGGAGAAGGGCATGCCATGCCATTCTGGTCACGCTTTGATTTCTGTGCTGTTTCCCAAAGATATTCAATAATAAACATGGAGTAACTAGTCACACACACACTTTCCCAAGGTTAAATCTTTGAGATATTGTAAACTCTACTAGACTCATATTTGCTTTATTGGTTGTAATGATTCTGGTGATTCTGTCCTGTTCTTTTACTAAAACATGATAACTCCCCTGAAAGAACTCACATTTTGATCTCAAAGCAGGAAAATGTTGCAAGTCTCATTTCTTGACCTCTTTTGGTGAGTGTAGGACTTGGTGCCTCCTTGGTCATCAACTGGTGACGCATTAAAACAGAAGTCGGACTTTGAAATACTTTACACGCAGAGCTTGCCTTCTAAATGCCTCATCTGTCACCCGCTCGCCTTCCTGTTCCTGAAGTGAGCTTATGTTTTCCAAGGGTTTGATGTGATCTGAATATGCAGATTTCTGAAAAGGCAGTTTTTTTGCTTAGGCAGCAAAACTCAGTGGAAGTAAATGGTATTGCTGATTTATTGTGTGGCCTTGGCCAATACATAGAACATTTGGTGTTTGGCTTATGTATGACGTCCTAAGCATAATGCTGTACACTGACACCGTGACCTCTATGCAGGACTTTCCCAGTGTACCCTTCTCCTTCAATGATCCTGTGCATTCTTCATGAAGAAAGGTCTCCCCTTTCCCACATGCCATGTGCACCGCACGTTGATGCGATGTAACGAAAAATGACGTTAAAGTAATTACAAATTTGATGTCCTCTAAGAGTTAGTATCTAAGAACCAAGATGTTCATACTTTACAAAAAGATTTTAAAATGTGTTCTCTGCTCCACGCCAACCAGAGCTTCTTGTTTATTTGATACATCAGCACGTCCTTATTGCACAGTCTGCCCAGGACTCACAAGGCCTCGTGGGCGTACGGTTAAAATAAAAGCCATCGCTTCTGTCCTGGGGAGACACGGGCAGGAGTGACAGTTGGTGATAAGCTGTGTCACTGTTACAGTGCTCAGTGCAAGAGAGGTACAGGGATGGAGAGACCAGCTGGGTGTGAGCATCAGACAAGGCGCAGTGGAGGCCCGGGTCTAACGCGGACCTCGCATAAATTGAGGGCTGGGGGATCTGTGGGCGGACAGACCATCAGGTCAGGTTCGGGGGTGAGGCCTAGAGGAGGCAGCCGATGACCTCTCCTTTCACACAGGTGTCCAGGCTGGCTTGGAACAGGCCGAGGCCAGGTGAGAGAGAACACTGAAATCCTGGTAGAGGAATCTGGAAATTTGTCTTTAAAGGCAGAAAGGCATTTGGGATTCCTAAGCAGGGCAACATCACATGTTAGGAAAACATTTAAGGATCCTATCTAGAAACCGTAGAGCAAGGCACGCACGAGTGCTAGCGGCGCTGAGGGCAGCAGGCGTGTGATTTACCAGACTGCTTGGGATCGCTGGGTTCCTGGGTATTAGCGTTTCCTCCCGAGGCCTTCAGAGTTTGGCCCCGCCTCTCCAGTCTCATTTTTCTTTCGTGTTATTCAGTCAACGCTCCGTTTTAGCAACAGTGAGAATAGCATTTCTCAGGCTGTTTTTCGTTATTGGTTTTTTTTTTTTTTTTTTTGGGCGAGGAACTCCTCTGTCATCCATCCTCTCTTCCCAAGGCACTTCTGTTCTCTTGTGAAAAGAGCTTCAGCTCAGATGGCACCCCTTCTGCAAGCCTCCTCCAATAAATGACTCCCTCAATCATCTTTGCCTTCCTTATGTCCCATAGCACTTCACAGAGACTTCTCTAAAAACACCTGTCATATTGTTCCATAACTTGGCGTTTATCTGACTGTCTTATCTAGTTACCAGGGAGCTTCTGGAGGACAGAGGCCATTCTATTTGTTTGCCAAGCACGGAAGCGTAGCTCCTGTAAGATGGTGGCTATTCTCGAATGAGTGAGTGAGTGGGTCCCTCTTCATCCCCACTGGAGGCTGAGTTTGAGAGCTCGAGAGATCTTACCTGGTATAAACTTTAGTGGGAGAAAATACAGCGGAGGTTTGTATTCCATGAACATTTAATGACATGAAGTGTTGTACACGGAACTAAGTGGATAGACTGGTAAGTTCCTTGGCTCTTTTGAAGGTTATTTTGCAGTGGGAATCATCAAATAACTACTTAGGTGCTTCTTTGCCATCTTAGAAAGCAAAAGACCTTCTACAACTGGAAGAGTAATACATCTGTATGTTTTCAAATCATGATTCTTTTCTCTTAGGGAACTATAATTTCTGTTTCTCATCATTAATAGCACCAATTTGACTGCCAACATATGAATAAAACACTCTCCTTTTTACTTTGTTTTATTCTCTCATTCCGAAAGGTAGTTATTATTATGGCTTTTGGTAAGAAATTGCTGATGATCGTAGACATTTACATAATAGTCCTTTTTTTTTTTTTTTGGAGAAAGGAATTCAGAGCTTTAAAATATTCAAAATCTAACTAAATAAAAATCGCCGTGTGAGAGAAGGTATCTTATTTAGTTTGTATTAGATGCACATATCTAGAGGACAAACATATTTATGCTTCCACACTGGTATCTAGCTCCTGAAGATGTATTTCTTTCAAACGTTGTGTGCTAGCTGAATGTGATATTTGCTATTATCTGCAGATCACAAATCTAGCTGTCATTTTTCCCTTCGTAATTAAATGCCATGTGTACACTTTCCATTATGACCATTATTTATGGGTTTAGAAGTTTAGGCAAATTATCTGGCACTTCCAATGGTATCAGCTAAGATTTAAACAGATGAGAACTTAGAGAAGCTCTCAGTGTACCCTATGCTCAATTCTTTATTTTTATTTACAATACCTCTCTGCTTTCTTGGTGTCTTATATTCAACCATAAAAATGCTAATAGCCGGGAATGCTGCCCAGAGGGTGTAGCTTTGAAAGAAATATCTTCAGAATAAAAAACATCGAATCCCTGTTAAGGTTTTTAATTTTCTTTAGGGAAATATGGGGTGAGGGGTTGAGCTTCCTCACTACTGCAGACATTATTCTTTTTCATATATTCCAGTTTGTCAGGAAAACTATTTAAACATAACATCCCCGAGTGCACGCAGTACCTGTGGGCTCTGCTTGGCACGTAACTCAGAGGGACCGTTACCCGTCCTGTTCTGGACATGAAACCGCAGTGGACGCAGCCGTCAGTCACATTAGTTTGGAAGCTGGGATCGTTGTTACTGGTTTATATTGAGCTTGCAGTCCAGTGTGAGGGCCGGATCTTTTTTCTTTTCTGCACTTTGCCTGGATCCTCTGCTTGTTTTATCGATTGAAGAGCAAGGCTTTCCATTTATTATGGTAGTGAATTTCTTCTGTTAAACTGCGCTGACAACTCCAGCCTGTGAGATGGCTTTGGGTCCCGTTTCTCTTTTACAGCCTGTGTACGGCTCCTCCTCTGGAGTCCTAATGAACTCACGGTGGGGGTGGGGAGGGAGCAGACAACGCTTTTCAGAACACGGTCTGTGACCTTCCGCAGTAGCAAAATGACCTTGTTCCCCCTCACGCATTACTTACCCTTCTTTGATTTCTGTGTGCCTAGGATTATTCCTTGGTGACAAAATGGAAAATGAAATCCTCTTAAGATAGCAAAGTGACTCTCAACCCTAACGCTCTTAAGTCACTTCACTGCTTAACTGTCCTCACAGTCGAAATGCAGTTCCCTCCAGGGGATGTGACGTTTTATATCTGACCACCTTCCATTTCAATTGGCATACCTTCTCATTCCTACATGGGGAGGTTTAGCCCTTGGTGATGGATGAATCCAGAACATTCTGAATCACACCAATGAAAAACACCACCAGAAGACGGATGACTTGTAGCGAAACGAATTTTCTTATTGTGGCATTTCAAGTAGGATAAGTACAGTTGAGGAAACTGGAGCAACACGTTGTTATGCATTTTTTTTTTTCCTGAGATTGTCAAAAATATGTTCTCAGCAGGGAATTAATCAATTATAGTGATTTGATAATGTACAGTTCTGTTTTAATAGGGATATTTGGCTTACTAATAAAATGTCACTGTAATTTGAAGCTAGAGAAGTTCCATTAGAACAGCTTAAATTAATATACGTCTTTAAAATACCTGGTTTGGCATGTTAAAAAAAAAAATTGAAGTATGTAGCTAGCATTACTTCCAGCCTGTACTTGCAGCTGGGTGGGCTCCTAGCTCTTACTCTCTTACGAATCAGTGAGTTTCTGGATAAGTGTTTTCTCTTAGCCAGGGAGAAGTTACCATGCAAGTACTGCCTGTATGACCGCACTGGCTAGTTAACTACTTAATGGCATGGAAGCTATGTACAGCTGTGCTTTAGAAAATTTGACAAAGTCCCATTTATAAAACATAAATTTGATCATTTCACAAAAAACATAATTGTTTAAAATAAGATCCTAACTTTGATAGTTACACAGAACAATGATAAAAGAACTCACTTTCCCCCATTATGTGCTGAGTGCATTGTATGTTTCAAGCTCTATGGCAGATGTAGAAGCATCAGATACGAATATGAGATAGTCTTGTACCTATGGCAACCCACAGACCAGAAGGGGAGTCAGAGACTTAAATAGCAATAAAGTGTGGCCGATAAAGTGATAAAGCTACTATCATAACGAGAACCCTAGCCCTCGCCCTAGCCATAACCATAACCATATCTGCTATGAGGCTATAGAGGAGTGACACCTGACCTAACAGGTGAGGGGCATGGGTAGCAGAGGAAGACTTTCTGTTGAAGAGATGCTTAAGCTGAACTGTAGAGAGCCAGGCGGGTACATGTGTATCCGTATGTTTTGCAGGCATGTGTATGAATGTTTGCGGCGGTGTCTGTGTGTGGGAGAACCCAGAGAAAGGGTGGGATATTTCTGCAAGTGAGTTGAGCAGAAGCTTGGAGGTGAGAAACACAGCGAGGCTGCCGGAGTATCCAGTGTTCACGTGAGTGGGAGACTGGGGTGGGGTATGCGAGGCGCCAGGGACAGTGGAGAACTCTCGGCAGTGTGGAGCAAGGGGCTGGCAGAGTCAGCCTTGCACGCCGAGTGGATGGCTGTGTTGACAACAGGAGGGGAGACTAGACTCAGGCCAGGACTCTGGGTGGGCTGCCCACGCGAGGTGACGGTGGCTTCCTTTGCTTGGTGTTGCTGGAATGATTTAGAATAGAGTCAAGAAATTTTTAGAAACTTTCTGTACAAGTCCATGTGACTTTGGAACTTGCACTTGGGCAAAACCCCAGATTTATGCTGAAACAGATAAAAATGAGCACTTTTCCTCATTTGGCTTATGTAGTTTTTTTCCTCTGCATCCTACTCCTGGTTTCACTGTATAGATGGACTACTTTGAAGCACAAAAAAGTTGTTATATCTTTAAATAACTTTTAAGGGAATCCAGTAACTCAGAATTATTAAAGAATAATACAAGTGAACTCCTATATTAAGAATTTTTAAGGGCAACAATTCTGGTGAATCTTGACTTTGATACCTTTTATGGGATGTTATTATTATCCTCATTTTACTAAGAAAACTGAGAAGTGGCAGTTTGGCTGAGATAAAATATGTATCTGCTGGTATATTGGGGGTATTAACAGGAATTAATATGTGTTAATTTATATTCTGACTTATGCAATAGATATATCCCAAGAAGATGTGTAAAAAATAAGTTTTTAGATTCAAATTTTGTTTTAAATGTGATAAATGAAAAGATTTTGGTGGGAGATGTATAATTACCCTATAAATTATTTTGGGGGTAAGTATGAACTTCTGTACACAATGCAGCTCTGTCTTACTGCATTGTACAACCAGCTTTTAAGGCCAACATGGGTTATAGTGAAAATCACTCTTAAACCGCACAGTGTAGTACTGTGTGTATATGGTGTTGTGTGTACAAAGATCATTTCTTCTAACTTTCGCTGGTCATTGTTTATCAGCGACCCCCAATTCATTCTTTCTTTCATTTCTTGTCTGAGGATGTTCGTAGAGAAGAACCAGTTGCTGTTATCAGAATTCAGTTTTGTTTTCTATCAAAAGTTCTTTCCCCAACAGGCTCTAAAAATCAAGTGACGTGCGTGTCAGACCAGACACTACCTTCATGTTGATCATTTACGAAATCATCATAATGCTGACAGTAGCCTCCATTTTTTTATATTCTTAGTAGGGAACGGACACTGCCAAACGCTTTTTGTGCAACACCTCATTTAGCGTTTACCCACAAGAGGCGCACTCCATCCCTGTACTCCTCCATGAATCCTTCAAGCTTCGTCACCTGTGCTTTTGTTATTATTGGTTTGTAGTTTTAAATGTTCTCTTTTCTCTTTTGGCTTTTCTCCCATTTATCCTCTCGGATCTAGTAGTGCAGAATCTTTCTGTACAGCCTTTATAGACCATCTCAGTCTACAAGGCCCCTCTCTTTGTCAAATCCACAAGGCACCAAGGCACGCCATGCATTTCTCAGTTATTCATGGTGTTTTCTATCTTGAAATCTTATGTAAATCTTTTACTTGATTTTCATAAGTTTGTCTTCTGTTTCCAACATGGATAGGTACTTCGAGACTGTGAATTACAGCTTAACACTTGGTGTTGCCTATAATACTAGTTCCTTCATCAGTCGTAGATTTTTGTATGGCCAGAAGACTCAACTCCCGGTTGAAAGGATGTATTACATTACAGAATCTAAAACAGCCTCCTAAGAAGCACAATGTGTAATTGAAGGCTTGATCATCAGCAAGGAAATTGAAAACCTTATCACAAAAGCCAGAACAGGTTTTGAGAGACTGAAGATATAATATTTTTGTGGTATTAAACTTCTTCCTAAAATGAAGTCTGGAGAGCAATAACATCCTCCCGAGCATCTTATCCCGAGCTAGTGTCTATAACAGATTAGACCAGAGGAGAGGAGATGGCTCATAAAAAGATCCTACAGAGATCTGCGCAGAAACAGATTTTGCCTTGTGGTGTTGATTTATGTGAATGAGGGAAAAATACTGGAAATTCTAAAATAGTGGAAGAGACATTCAAAGCCTCGTGAGTCTTGGAATTACTCATTCATTGACTCATTTATTCTTTTACTTATTCCCGAATCCTTAAGGAATGCTAAATCGAAGATGTAGAAGAAACAGTCCCTACCTCCAAGCACTTTCATTGAACCATTGGAGACGAGACATATAAACAAGTGGTTACTATACGTGTGGAATGTGTAATGCATGTTACGTGAATATTCTTAAATGTGCTAGTTTGGATAGAGAATCTTTAAGGCTCTTTCTACCTGTAAAATCACTCAAATACTGCATTCATGGAGCCCTATATAATTTAGAGGAGAAGAGCATTCTTCCCAGTCAGCAGAGTGATCAGAGGAAGTTTTTAGTGGAAACGATACTTGTTAGGCATATTTTGACCAGTATGGATTATAATCATCATGAGACAAACCATTTCTTGAGTGTCTGCTATGCAGAAGGCAGCATACTATGTACTTAAAGTACATGGTACTTTATTTATTACATAGCACATATTCCTGTGAGGAGGAGGATAGAGCAGACTTATCTACAAATATCCTGAAATTATACCAAAAATTCTGTGCGTATGTAAATTTGTACATTTTTGTGGGGAAGGGTTCCAGAGCCCACGTACCATGAATCACGACAGAGAGGAACACGTGTGATCCCTGGACTCTGAGATGCCCATGTAGGGGATTGGCGGGTGGAAAGAAGGAACCGTTGAGAACAAAGAGGTTGTGAAAAGCTGAAAATTGGAATCTTCGAGGAGGGGAGGGCTTGAAGTAGCAAGAAGCATTGGCATGGGATGGTCAACAGATTGTCCCCGGGAATCAGAATGTCTGGATTTAATACATCATGGACTGCCACCTGGCTGCTATGACCTCATGAGACTTATCTAACCAGTCTGAAACTAAGACCTCTGCTATCTCGATTACCTGTTAAGTATTTATTTAAAGTTTCTTTGATTATTTTTAAAATTAAGGGCTCCCTGGGTGTTCGGCGCTTTCATTCATTTATTTTTTGATGTGATACCAGTTTGTCGAGCCTGTGTAACTAGTCACTGGAGGGACTTTGATGACAGAAGTAGACGTGGCCATGTTCTTGTCCTCCCAGCAACCTATAAAAGAGACATCATTCGCAGAGGAGGGAACTGAGGCCTGAGCCAGTTAGACGGCTTTCCAGGTCACGTGGCAAAGAAATGGCAGAACCTTTCAATGCAGGTGTGACTCCACGGTCTTATTGCTCATGTTGTGACCGTGCAGTCCTGTACAGGCCTGGCCGATGTCGCAGGGACGTTAACGGGGAAACCCACTTTACTTTAGGGGTGATTTACATATATGTTTTCCCATCCAAGAGGAAGTATGCAGACATTTTGGATCCGCTCTTCTAGTTTATGAAACCAAGTCAAAAGTTATCAAGTCACAGAGCATATCTTCAAATCAGCTTTTAGTAAGTGGTTAATACATTGTTCTGGAGACTGCATTTTTCACTAGGGTCCGTGTGATAGTGTTATGTCTGAGGACCCTCTAAAATGAGTCACTTGTTTTTCAAGCAAGGTGATTTATATCACATGTATTTTTCACTGATTGTCCTTTTTCTAACTCCTATCATCTTATCTATTTTGCAAAAGTAATTGATTACCTCCATTTGAGCCCCCTTGAAGAGGCAAGTGTCTTTGTGGGTTTTCTACTACTCGAGTGCCTATTGAGATAACTGGTGACTATCGTAGCTAAGCTATTGTATTAACTGCGTTGAAAAAATGTAGTACTGGCTTCAGATCAGAACTTACTTTATTTTTTATAGGTGCATTTCTGTTGGCATCATTTAAACTGACCGCATAATGCATTGAGTTTTTGAGTGCTGGATGTTCTTATAAGAATGTCCTGGAGTTAAAAAACAAAAATCACTTAAAGGAGAACTTAAAGTATTTCAAATTTATGTATCTACATTTAAATAATTCATACACTAGTTGATCTGTTCTATAAATTTAGTTTTCTTCTTACTAAGAACAATTTTTGGTTTCTCTTTTTCTTCCCTTTAAAAAAGTTTTCAAGAAATGGTTGAATTGACTCTATTGTTTGAGCCATTTATGAAGCAAAGGCACCATATAAGAGGAAGTTACCTTGCATTTTAGTTTTATGCAATCAATTGTGAATATCATGCCCAAGAATTTTCACATATTCAAGATAAAATCTTTATTTTTATTTGTTCGGAATTCTGTTGCAAAAATATGTATTCTAATTAGCAAGCTGTAGCATACTGACTAGTTAGACAGTGCTTGGGCATAAACAACACTGAAGTGATTGCTCTAATGAAACAGAGTTTAGAGGAGATATACCTCCCAGTTGTAAGAATCTGTAATTTTATTAAGTTTCAATGCATTTTGCAGAATAGTCATTCAGGAGAAAATTCTTATGCTTTTAGCTAAAGATGCTTATACACATATAAGGATGTGTGTGTGTGTGTGTCTGAGCAGACTTGGGCCAGAGGAGAAAACCTTTTCTGAGTAATATTGCAAAGAATACTTTAGATAAAGATTCAAGAATTAAATTATTTTGTAGAAATTGGCAAGGTTCTAAAATTGACAAGAAACGCAAATATCCAGAATGGTCAAAACAACTTAAAAAAAAATTTGGAGAATGAATTTTACCTGATTTTAACACAGAATATAAAATTACAATAATCAAGGTAGTTTGGCATTGGTATAAAGATAGACAAATAAATCAATGGGACAGAATAGAGTTAAAAATATAGATAGATAACTGACAAAGATGTAAAGGTAATTTAGTGGAAAAGGTAATGTTTTCAAAACATTATTGAAAAAATTGAATATTTATATGTAAAAATGAATTTTCATTTATGGCTTTCATCACATACAAAAGTTAAGCTGGCTCTGTTTCCAGCTGATAATGACCTTCAACGATTTGTCAGGAAGACATTTGAAGAGCTTACCAAACTAGACTAAGATCTTGTTAAAATATTTAGTTGGAATCGTGTTGCTGACAGCTTGTACATAAAAGCACATCCTGATAGAAAAGTTGATTTTGGCCAAGCAGTTAAAATATTATAAAGTATCCAGCAATACATATTGTGGCTCTAATGCTTTCTTTGAGAATATATATATATTTTGGTCATGTATTTATACACTTGTAGCTTTGATATGATTGCCACTTAAATATCATTTATAAACTTCATTCCTTATGTATAAGATTTTGCAAATCTTAGACTTTCTATTGTATATTTTTGAATCGGAATCTTATTACTTGAATTTTCATAACAAAGTCTAGTCAAGTCATTTCACCTTTAATTACTTCTACAGATTTTTACTTGGCAGATCACCTTATTTTTTGTCTTATCAGAACAAGAAATGACATTGAATCATTTGCTGTTTCTGAATTTGCACATTCAATTATTTAAAATAATATTGTAATAACTCAGTTATTTAAAAACCTCTTTTTTATTTTCAGTTTCTGAACTTAGCTGATTATCAAGAGGAAGCACAGAGAGGCTTGGGGAGCCAAAATTAATATTACAATTCCGTGATCTGAAGCTCACGCATTGCAAAATTTTTCACTCTGGGTGTTTCCAGTTCTATTTTAGACTCAGACCATACACACTGGGTTATTGGACTTTTTAGATTAGAATAAAACACAAAGCTCGAGAGAGAAAGGGAATACGGCTTACAAACAGATGCATTGCCAACAGCAAGAAATGACAACTGTTAACCTCATAGCAGGAGACAAGACACAAGGAAAACAAGCATGAAAAAGATAAAACAATTTTTTTAAAAAACAGTTTTTAAGTAAACAAAGGATAGCAAAAATCATTGGAATAATAAGAAATATGGAAATTATACATGGGACATTGTTTAAGGAGACAGGAAACTGCATAACACATACGCAGTTTCTGTAAATTCCGACGGCCATTCGTTATACTTACCTTGCCCTTTCAACAGCTTTTAACACTATCGATAACTTTCTCCCTCTTGAAACACAATGTTCTTTTGGCTTCCGTGACACCTGATGCTCCTGGGTTTCCCTCTATCTCTTTGGCCTCTCTTTCCGCTTCTTTTGCTGATGCGCTGTCTTTTCCCTGGCCTTTAAGGTTTGCACCTACCCAAGGCTTTTTTTCTGTTCATTCCATATTCTTCGTCAGGCATTCTCTCTTCTTTATCATGGACTCTCTCATTTGTAGCCCTGGGCTAAACTCTAGACTCTTAATTTCCAACTGACCGCTTGAAACTCTACTTGGGTTTTTCAAAGGTATCGCAAACTCAATAGGTCAAAAGCCATGTTTATGATCTTTTTCTTCTCATACCTACAAACCTCAAGCATCCTCCAGTGTTTCTTTGTTGACTCATTCGCTTATTTATGCAGTCATTTATTTTATTTGTTCTTTAATTCAATAGGTAAGTATCGAGTGCCTGATAGATGCAATTCATTGTTTTAGGCACTGGGAGAACAGCAGATAATGGCCGCGGTCCTCTGGGATCTTCTATTCCAGTGGGTGAAGATGGAAAAAGTTAAGATAGTGATTATGTGCACAGAAGAAAACCAAGTGGATGACGTGATAGGAGTGTGAGCGAGCTGCTACCTTTCTCTCCCATGCAGGGAAGTCTCTCTAAGGAGATGCTATTTCGAATGAGAAGTAAATGGCAGGAAGGAGCCACACAGGCAGAGGTCTGGGCGGGGGGCACTCCAGAAGACGGGCAGCTGGTGGAGAGGCCTGAGGTGGGAACGGGCTTGAAGAGCACTCTTTTCTGGGGGGCCTTTGTAGCTAAAGCCACATGAGCATTGAGGAAAGAGACAGTGTTAGAGATAGAGGTAGATGGGGGTCAGGTGGTCCAGGACTTGGTAGGCCAGGGCAAGGAATTCAGGTTATTTCTTACTGCTCTGGTAAACCAATGAAAGGTTTTAACAAGAGGAGAAAGATGATCTGATTTGTGTTTTATAAAGGTCCCTCCAGCTGCTGGGTGGAGAAGGAATCAGTGGGATCGGAGTAGACTCCGGAAGACGGGGTAGGTTGCTTTTAGGGGAGTCCAGCGAGGAGGAGGCCCCAGCCCGGGCGGTGAGGTTTCTGGGGGAGCAGAGCGGGGGAAGATGCCGAGGCAGCTCTGGTTTCGCGTGGGCGGAGCCCCTGGCTCAGTGGTAGTATCAGCAGCCAGACTGGGACTCAGAGGAGGAGGAGCTGGCATGGGTGCTGGGGGCGGGGAGGCGAGTTAAAAGGTTGGTTTCGAACCTGCACATTTTGAGATATTTATTAGACATCCAAATAGAAATGACAATTAGAATCTGATATAATTGTTTAATTCTAGGGTTCGGGGGAGAGGTGAGTGCTTGGGACGTGAATTTGGGGGTATATGTTTGTGTGCGTGTGTGTCTATACAGTGTTTTCAAGGCAAATCGATGAGATGAGATCAAAGAGAGGATGGGGTGATGGAGAGAAGAAGCAGGTCTGCGGGAAGTCTAGTGGGAATGTAGAGTGTGGAAGAGAAGAGAAGGAACTGTGAGCGAAGGGTGTGGAGAAGGAGCCATCGGTGAGGGGAGAGAAAAATCAGGAAAGTTGGAGTAATGGGTGGGAGTCGGCAGAAAATAACGTTCCCAGGGAGAGGAGGACAATCATGTCAGAAGCTGCTGAGACTTAGAATAAATTATCCACTTCGCGGTTCCGGCCAAGTGCTTGATCATCTTATCATTTGGCTTCAGTGTTTGGAATATGTTTATGTCTTGATTGTGTTTTACATGGAAACTATATGAGTATGAAATAGAGTTGATTTTCGTGTGTGTGCACATTTTATTTTATTTTTTATTTTTTAATTAAAATGATTGGAGTGACATTAGTTAATAAAACCAAGTAGGTTTCAAGTGTACAATTCAATAATACGTCATACGTATCCTGCATTGTGTGTTTACCACCCAAAGCTACATTTTCTTCCATTGGTTTTTGTTATGCTCTTTGAGCTCCTGTGAAGAAATATGGGAGCAGGTCGAGCTGTGTCGGTATCATAGCTGCCGATTCTCTGGTTGTTATTTGGACACTTGTCACAGACGGTGCTATACAAATCCCTCACGGCTGGGGGCATGTCTGTCAAAGGCTGGCCTTGGTCTCGTCTGCTAGCGTCACTCCCGTCATCTGGGGCCACGCCGTCCTCACACGCCGTCCTCACACGTGGGCTCAGCCTCACCCTTAGAAAACTCCAAAGCCACTGGCATCGATATTAATTTGTCTTCACTCCGAGGTCCCTGTAAGTGACTTTGGCCTTGTATGTTAGGAAAAGCCGCTACCTTCCATCCTCAGACCCAGCTCTTGGTTTTCTGCCTGGTACCGTCTGGCTCACGTGGGCCTGAAGTCCTGTTTCGATCTCCTGCTCTGCTTGAGGAGTCCCAGAGCCATGACCCAAACTGTTGTCCCTGCCTGATGTCTGCCTTTGTCCCTGGGCCTCCTTACGCCCACCCTACTGTCTTCGACCCTCCCACTGAGACCTCTATTTTTCAGCCTCTGCTGGGCTCCCTCCTTGGCTTAATTGTTTGCTTCCTTAGATTTCTTCTTTTCCTCCTCCTCCTCCTCCTCCACCTCCTCCTCCTTTTTCTCCTTTTTCTCCTCCTTCTCCTCCTCCTCCACCTTCTCCTCCTCCTCCTCCACCTCCTCCTCCTTTTTCTCCTCCTTCTCTCCTCCTCCTCCTTCTCCTCGTCCTCCTCCTCCTCCTCCTTCTCCTCGTCCTCCTCCTCCTCCTCCTCCTTCTTCTCCTCCTCCTCCTCCTCCTCCTTTCATTGCTAGACTTTCCCTGTTTCCCCCAGTGACACCGGCGTGTCCTGCTTCATATCCGGGCCTATATAACTCATACCTGCCTCGTTCTGCTTCTCACTCGACCACAGTCCAGGATCTTGCCTTCAATTTGGAATGACGCGAAGGCTCATTTTGTTTTTCAAAATGTGTTGCTCAGTGGTAGGCACAGTGGACTGCTTTAAAGAAGGAAGACATCTACAGATGTTCTTTAAGTATGCTGGGCCTCAGGGAAACACAGCTGGGTCAAATGTAGCCTCTGCCTCTGAGGAAGCGTGTTTGTCACTGCAGTCACACCTAGGTGCTTTTATAGCCAGTGAATCCAGCTCGTTGCAGTGGAAACTGTTCCCTGTTTATGTAGCTCGTGCATCCTATTTTCATTGTGAGCTCTGTGCTTGCAAAACACTGCCATTAAAACATTTCAGAAACAAGGCTCCAGCTAAAAAGTATTGGAGATTCCAGTTCTCAGACTAAAAGCAGGCAAGAGGTTACATGCATGTGCTCCTTAATTATTCCTTTCCACTTAACCTTGATTAATTGAAACATATGCATGTTTTTCCCTATGGAAGGGGCATATTGGAAATATTTAAATGCTTATGGTCATGCTGTGCTTTTCATCGATGATTGGAACGTTGCCCAGGCATAAACCACATCATCCTTCCCCCAAACAATTTGTCAGTCATTTAACCAAGCGTAATTTGTTTTTCATGATCAGTAGAAATGACAGTGCTAAAATTTTTTATAGGGAAATAAAAATGAAATAGAGTGATAGCTCTGATTTTTAAATACCCTCTTCCCCCCACCAAATCACTCTTTGATATATAATGTATCTTAATCTTTGCTTCGAATATAGGCTATTTTTAACATTGAGGAAACAGGAAAGATTTTTAAAACTAGGAATCTTATTTTGTAAAACTGAAAACATACATGAATTTCAGCAAGACAGGTTATAGTGACACAAAATAGAACTTCATGGATACATTATCAGGGTTTCCGTGCTTATATGCACATAGCTGACATCCTTTACATGAACTTGTGCCTAAGAAATTTAATTACTATTTACATTGATCCCGGATGGAAGCCTGGAGTTGTCTGAAAAAGCATCATTTCATGTGGCCAACTGCTAAGCATTTAGAATGAAAGGAACAACAAGAACGAGCCGAGAGCTTGTGCCACTGGAAACTGTACCTTCCTGTGGGAAAGAATATGTCTTAGAACCCGTAGATGAGATTCGTTAGACCTTCAGATATATTCATTTACCGTAGTCTAAAAGTCTCAGAAGACACACGTTTGTTAGCTCTTAAAAGCCTAGTTATTGATCAGCTAGTTTGGCCTATTCTGAAGGATGAATAACTTCCCAAGAGGCTCTTTGGGACCATAGAAAAAGGATTTTGTAGCTCCTGCTTCTTTAGGTTCTGGGACCCAATTTCACTGTGGTGGGGTTCTGGGGTGTTCTCCTCACCAACAAGCAATTCTTGGACACCAGGTGGTTGTCCTGCAATACAGCTTGATTCTGACATAGGCAGCATGAGATTCCTCAGGTTGAGGACTCAGTCCTGCCAGACTGTCCCTGCGTCCGACCCCTACCCCTGCGCCCCACCCTGACTTCAGCCACCAGTCATAAGCCCAGGCTGTTACATGGGCGTCTGACTGACAGGACACAAATGGGAGGTTCCAGTCGATCCCCTCCAACTCAGGATGCCAGCTGCAAACCCAGTTTGTTACCTGTCCTTCTGAACGATGGGTTGTAAGTCAGAGGTTCCCACACCCTCCTTCTCGGGTTCCATCAATTTGCTAAAATGGCTCACAAAACTCAGAGAAACATTATACTTCCTAGACGGCCAATTTATTGTAGAAGGATGCAACTCGGGAACAGCCAGATGGAAGAGGCGCACAGGGCGGGGCGTGCGGGGCGTGCGGGGCGTGCGGGGCGTGCGGGGTGTGCGGGGCGTGCGGGGTGTGCGGGGCGTGCGGGGCGTGCGGGGTGTGCGGGGCGGGCACGGGCTTCTGGGCCCTCTCTCGCGTGCCACTCGTCTCCGCGCATCTGCCAGCTTGGGACACTCCGGACTCTGCTCTTGAGGGTTTTTATGGAGGCTCCGTTGTATAGGCATTTATTGATGAAGTCAGTGGCCATTGGCAATTGAACTTGACCTCCAGAGCCTCTCCCCTCCCTGGGGGTGGGGGTGGTTGCTGGGACCGAAAGTTCCAACCTCCCAATCATAAGGTTGGGTCTCCTGGCAACCAGCCCCCTTCCTTAGGTGATTTCCAAAAGTCACCCTACTCACATAACAAAAGACCATTATTTCTCCTGGATTAGGAAATTCCAAGGGCTTTGGGAACTCTGTGCCAGGAACTGGGATGAAGGCCAAATACATCTTTGTTATTATCCATCACAACATCCCGCTGTCCTGTTAGTTCTTCTGATTTGCGAGGAGGTTTGAATCCCAGTGATGGGCGTCCATTAGACCCAAGGTGACATCCCCGCTCCCCTTACTCTTAGGTCACTCATCTAGGATAGCTCAGTGAGTGTGTGTGTGTGTGTGTGTGTGCACACGTGTGTGTGGTTGTGATGTATTTTGCGGTAGAAATAATAGTATTTGTAGGGTCTAAGCAGTGAGAATATGTACAGAAAAATTTTTAAAAAAATATAAAACGACTTTAGATAAATAGAAGAAATCCTTACTGTCACCCGATGAATTTCACATGCTTCCGCCAACGTCAGTTCTCCCCCTTCGTCTCATCGGGGCTCGGTGCGTGTTTCCTCCCCGTTCCTGTGGATTGGCTGGCCTCTTCCTGTCTAATGCCTCCTGTCCTGTCTTCCTTAAGACGTCGCTTCAGCACTTGTCCCTTCTCATTTCTGCATCGCCTCCTTCCCCCTAGTGCTGGATTCATTCCAGCAGCCTGTGAACATGCTGTTAGTTCACCCATCTTTGTAAAACCCTCCCTGACTTCCCATCCATCTCTAGCTGCCCTTCTCTTCCTTACAACAGAACTCCTTGAAAGAATTCTCTTTAACCTGTCTCCACTTCCTCTCCCTGCATTCGCTCTTAAATCTATTCCAAGCAGGCTATCACCCTCCCCCTCCACTGTAACAGCTCTTGTCAACCTCCTGAAGGACCCTCGAGTTGCCTGATTCTGTGGTTCAGTCTTAGTTCTCATCCTGCCTGACATGACAGCGGTATCGGATGGAGAGGAATGTCCCCCTCCTTCATGAATAACCCTCTTAGCTTTGGGCGCTCTCCTATCTTCTTGACCACTCTTGCTCAACCTCCATCTCATCACCTCTAAACATTAGAAAACCCAAGTTCTGCTGCGGTGACCTCTTCCCTATCTCCCTCTCACTTAGTGACCTCATCTACTCGGCTGACTTTAATGAATTCCAAATATATACGTTTCTAGCTTAGACTTCTCCCTAGATGAGAGACTCTCACATGCCCAGCCTGAAAGGCATTTTTGTGCTAATTAGAAAAAGCTGCCCTTTTCCTCAAGCACTCGACTGCCATCTTCTGGAAGTTTCAGAATGAACCTCCACCTAACAGATGACTGAATGTGGACGGTACCTCAGGCAGCTGTGCCGTCCTCGCCGTCGCAGTGATGCTGTTTTCTACGCAGGCGGGTGTGTACGGCGCCGCACGCTTCATAGGTCCCTAACTAGACTCCTGATTCCCGACTCCCACCCCTCCAACCTCTTCCTTTCAGTCTTTTCTATTTCAAAATTCTTCCCCTTGCTGAGGTCAAAAACTCCTTGCAGTTCTCCTGACTTCTCTCTTTCTCCTATATCCACCTTTAATCCGTCTTTTTTCCAAATACCTTAGAATTTAACCACATCTCACCCTCCCGCTGCGGCCGCCCTGGTCCAAGCCCCATCATCTCTCGCCTCCATTATCCCAATAGCAGCTTCCTCTCTTCTCTTCCTCGTCCGTTCTCAACACAGCAGCCACAGTTATGTATTTCAAACCTGGGTCATAGCATGTTTCTTCTCTACCCCAGAGTAAAATCAAAGTCCTGAACATGTCCCGTGGCCCCTCCACAATCCAGGTCTGTGCCACAGCCCGACCTCCCCTCGCACTTCCTTCCTGTGCGTGCCCTGTGCTGCCGGCTCGTTGGCCTCCTCGCTTTCCCTCCAGTGTGCCACGCACCCGTCCCTAGGCGCTCTGCCGGTGCTCTGCTGTAACGCGTGGCTCGCTCCCATCCCTTCCTGAGTCTTGGCTCGAATGTCACTTTCTCATATCCGAGAAGCCTTCCTCAACCACAGCATATAACAAGGTGCTCCATTCCCCCCAGCATTTTATATCCCCATAACTGTTTAATTTTCTTCATAGCGCTTACCTGACACACACATTGTTTGCTGTTTCTTCTCTCTATGATTTAAGCTTCATGAGGCTAGAGACTTATTTTTTCCCCTCTGCTACATCCCCAATTTCTAAAACAGCACCTGGCAAGAAGGAGCTCGATAAACGTTAGTTGAATAAATGTATGAATGCAGACGCCCCTACATCTGTCTGAATTCCTAGGGACCTTATCCTTAAAAAGACACAAAGGTTTGAGATGGACTTGCACAATTCTACAGTCTCAGTTTTAAGTTAAACACATTTTCAGGAGTCCAGGATGGATTTAAAACGGCATCTTTTACAACCTTCTTGAAGGGCATGAGTTTCCAAAGGAGAAAGCAAGTTGGCGCCATCTAGTGGCCACAAGAGAAGCCACAATTGTGTTACTTGAATTATTGATTGAACCGTAGCCTTGATCCAATGCTCATTAATTCTATGAAAGTAATAATTATGGTAGCCGTAAGTCCTCAAGTGTGCATTTTCCACAGACTATATTGAGTGAAAAAGTACATTTTCTTATCTTCTAAATCATTCGACTTGTTTTTACTGATTACTTTTTGTTTTTTTGTGATGTGACATCTTTAGTTTCTCTTTATTTTTCTTATTATTTTATCTTCCACTTGTCTTTAAACTCTTGTGTTTACATGGTACCAGTTTAGCCACTGAGTGGGTAAAGATAGGCTCCATCTTTTGGAATCTGTTCCAAGCTAAACAGAGCACATAAGCGACGCAGCAATCTCTTGAGACCAGATCCTGAGGCCCAGAGACGCGTCAGCGCTGTGTGTGCCCCTGCCGTTGCAGAATGAGCTTTTAGAGTCTGAGCTGGTCGTTTTCCAGGAAGTGCACGTGTAATTATGTGAAGAAACAAAGACAGACAAATATTCACACCCGTGCACATTGACAGGAAAGACAGAAATGAAATAAATCCTCTGTCAGTTAAAGTTTTGAAAAATTCGTCATTACAGCTCTTGGTAAATTACAGAGGAAGCTGGCCGGTCCACTTCAGGGGCTTGTGACCTTTCCGGCCCTGGGTGGCTGGGGCGGGGCCTGGCAGCTCTGCTGCCACCAGGAGGCCAGGGCCGGGATCAGACCAGCAGGAGGCCCAGGAAGGAGGCACCCAAGTCAGTCCCGGCCTGTTCACATGGAGGGGACTGTGCGTGTGAGTAGCTCTGGGGGCAAAAGTTAGACCAATGGAACATGATAAGCCAGGAAATTCCATACCAGTGTTAAGAAACATTTCCACAGAGGTCACAGCCCCAGCTCCACACCCAAACCCTCCCTGCTCTTCAGTCCTCGGCTCATACCCCACTTTTTTGGGCACTGCAGCTTGAAGCCATCATCTCTACTGGCTCTACCTTTCCTTTCATTTTAAATGCACATCAGCACTTATTTCTTGCTGCCTGTGTTAACTTTTTCCTCTGTGACATAATCTTTAGCTCCCAAACTGCTAAGCTACTTGAAGACAGGGGAACACACCTTACAGCTGTCCCCCTATTGGCCTTGCCATAGTGGGTGAAGGTTACGTGTGTATGGTCGGGAATGGTAGAAAGGCCACCAATAATCTCGGCTAGTATCTGGGCCCAAGACTCTTAGCCTTGGTCTAAATCAGGTAAAGCAATTGTGCAACTAGTTATTGGAGAAACTAAAACGTTTGTTAAGACTGGTCTGGTCCCCTTGTTGAAACTGTAATACATTTTTTAGGCTCAATAGTTTCAACTTCCTTTATGAGTTGTGTTGTTTGTCATATGCCTGATATCTCTGGAAGCAGCTAGAGAAATTGATAGTACAACAGTTACTAGGATGTTACCGAAATTTAAATAATGAATTTTCTGCTTATTGTATAGTCATTTTAGAGTTTTTCCTTGGTGTGGTTTTTTTGAACAGTATATCGTAAAGCTAAAAGATTCTGTATATTATTTTTCTTTAAAGAATTAAGCAACCTTTGTTTCTAAATATGTTTGCCTTCTGAACCTCTATTGATACAACTTAGCATTCCATCGTAATAAAGTGGCGATATTGAAAAGGACATGCTCATAGGGTTTGTAGACAGGTTTTGTGCATACCCCAGATCTAATTTCTTTGACAGTCAGATGCTGTTGTATGTTTTATCATTTGGAAGACCAAATTGTCTTCATATTATTTAATAGGCAAGATGACTTACAGTCCTTAAGCTTATCTGAAAATTAGTAAATCTAGCAACCTTAGCATTTGTAGAACGTTTAGTGTTTCTGAAGTATTAACTGTGCTTCTTAGTAGCTGCTGTGTTTTCTCATTTTGGTGGTTTAAGAAACAGTATTGGACACTGTGACTTGTAATGAAAGAAACATTGTTTCCTTATAATTATTGCAAGAGTGCATGAATTTTAGGTTGTGTTAATTTGTCTTTTGTAGAATATGCTGAATTTCTACATTGCAAAGGGAAAAAATTTACAGATTTTGATGAAGTTCGCCATGAGATTGAAGCCGAAACTGATCGAGTGACCGGAGTGAATAAAGGCATTTCCTCCATACCCATTAATTTACGAGTCTATTCCCCACACGGTGAGTTAAATATCAAAATTCCAAATTCTTGCCCTCAAAATATTGTAGCACGTTAATTAATATGCATTATTTGTATGGAAGATGGTTTGTCCTCTCAAAAAGTACCGCCTTTCTAGGGCAGTGTTTGGATGCTACCATAAGTGGTATATTCCAGAGAGCTCGAATATTTATTTTTATGGGGAGGCAGGAGGAAATGACTTTTCAAAAGATCCGAATGAGTAAGTCATTAAAAACATTTCCTTTATGTTTATTTTAAACTCCAAAGAGGTGTGCGTGAAGACGTCCATTTCTCGTATCTTCAGTCTTTGCCACAACCTTAGAGGTTGTGTACTGTGGTCGCGTCTTCGCCTATCGGAGTTTTTGCGGCCTTGTTTATTCTTTTCCTGAGGATCCCACTGTGCTTTGTTTTCCAGACTCTCAGCAGCAACTTAGAATTTAGATAAGCAGTGCGCGTGATGTGGAATAGTCTCAATTCTGACTAAATTTTTAGCGGGGCAGATTTTATCCAGCTCTGTTGCTTTTCAAACAGAGCACGAATGACACAAGGTCAGTGATGACATCCTAAGAAGACGCGGTGCCAACACCGAGTCAGGGGAGTCTCCTGCCCCGTGAGGCTGGCTGTGTAGCCCACACAGCTCTCTGGTAGGCGAAGTGGTTAACCTCTGTGAATCACATACGATGGGCTTGAAGGGAAGCGCACGTCTGGCCCTGAGGACTTCCCCCCGTGAAGGCCATGTGCTGTACGAGACTGGCAGACAGCACACGTGTGTAATGTTCAGTGCTTTGATTATAAGCCGTAGGTGTGGATATGACAGCCCTCTGGGAAAATTGTTAGGGTGCAAATCGGTGCCTTTCAAATCATGTTACGACGATCATTTGGCATAGCACAATTGTATCACAAAAACAGAAAAATTGCAAAGCCATTTTGTATTCTTTCTATTCTACACGCATGAGTCGGGGCTATTCAGATTTACAATATATAAGGCCAACCTTGTTTTATCGTCACTAAAGTGACAGGTGATTCCTCATTGTGGATATCTTTTAGCATTGAAGGTGATTGTAAGACTTTTTTTTTTTTTTCCTTCTTTTTCACATAGTGTTAAATCTAACCCTTATCGACCTACCTGGAATTACGAAAGTGCCCGTGGGGGACCAGCCAGCTGACATCGAGCATCAGATCAGAGAAATGATTATGCAGTTCATCACGCGTGAGAACTGTCTGATTTTGGCTGTCACCCCAGCCAACACGATCTCGCAAACTCAGACGCGCTGAAGCTGGCTAAAGATGTGGATCCTCAAGGTGAGTGTGCGGCCCTGAAGATGGAAGGGAATTCGTGGAAAATGCCAGAGTCGGGTATGTTTTAAGGCAACACAAATTCTTATAACGAGCTCCTTATTAAGTAAATTAGCCATCGTGATATTGTTAGAGCTTTTGCAGTTAAGACACTGAAAAAAAATCAGTAGGAAATGTAGTCTAAACCTATGTAAATAAACGTAAGATTAAGGGGATCTAAGAAAATAGACATTTCTAATCTTCCTGAACTACTTAAAGGCAATAAAATTTCTGGTACAGAATTCAGACTGTTCCCTTAGTCTGCACTTTGTACCAAATTCAGGCCATTTTCACCTGACCTGGACTTGATGTATTTAAATATATACTTGGGAAAGCAGTTTATGTCAATAAGTTAATATTAAATTATTTGCCTAGTGATATTCAAAATAGAAGCTTTTACAAAATAAATATTACTATAATGCTGGGAAATATTTATGTTTTATATTAAAACAAGTTTCATGATGAATTATTCATTCTCTCAGTATATGTAGAATGTCACAAATTTGTGACTAGACAAAGCCCAAGCTTATCTTTTGCATGATTCGTGAAAAATGTTTTTACCGACTGAATGGGAATTTTCAGTAAAACTTCAAGAGGAACGGCTGTCCTATTTAAAAGTTTAGAACTCCCAGGCATCAGAATTATGTAATGTTTTACATCTATTCTCCCCTGTACGTGGCCCTAACTTTTCAACATGGTCTTCATGCTCAGGTTTTAGTTTCACCGGCGTAACGTGAGGTCGGTTGGGGTGAGGTCCTGTTTTAGGGTGAAGAAGTCTGTTCGGGTGACGTAGTGTTGAACAACGTGCCCGCAGCCACACAGTGCGTTCGTGGTTACACCTAGTGCTCTCTGTTCCTCCGAGTAGTCTCCACGGATCGCTTTATTATGAAATGGTATTGGGGAAAGACCCAGGGTTTGGAGGCGGATCCGTCGCTTCCCGGTTATACATCCTTGGGCAAGTTCTTTAACTTCTTTGAACCTCATTACCTCATCGCTAAAATGAAATGAAATCGTAATAAACCTCATCTCAAAAGGCTGCTGCGATAATTAAATAAGATAAATTTATCTGTAAAGATAATTTTAACTCTAAATGGCTAACCAAATGCTAGCAATTCTTTTCTTTAGGAAAGGATTCAAAGGACACTGCTTCGTTTTTTATAGTCCATAATTTATAGAGGTAATAATCCAGTAAAAAAAATCAGTAGCTTTCTGTAATCCAAACTGCTGCCTCCTCTAATAGAATTAATGAGGCTTGCTAATACTTAGAATTGTAATAGAATTATTTTGAATATTTCAATCATGCAGCATAAACATAATTTCAGATTCACCCGCAAATTGCCAGATTAACTGTAGGCGAAGGAAGACCTTGGCCGAGAGGGGGCTGGGCTGGCGCGAGGGAGGCTGTGTGTGGCGTGGCTGCGTGTTTTAAGGCCCTGAGCCCTCTGCCATTCCCAGACCTGGAGAGGGAGGACAGACCGGGGCTCTGGGCGCAGACTCACCGTGGCGACGCCGGGGGTCCCTCTCAGGACGGGGGTCCCTCTCAGGAGCGCCTCCTCCAGCTACTTAGAATTTCTGCTCAGATACGTTACCCTCTTCCCTTTGTTAGGTAATTAATTCATTGTTCAGCGACATTCACAGGCATCTGTGGAGCCAGGCAGGGTGTTCGTGGTCAGTGGTGCAAACTCTCTATGCTGGACCGCCTAGTAGATGCTGGACTAAGTAGATGCTCAGTACATATTTCTGATTATTTTCATGACTCTCCGCAGCTTTTAAAAATAAGCTCTGTGTTTGCAAGGCATCTTCTCTTATGTGAGGTCATAGGAGTCCCCAGAGAAAGGTACGACAGAGGAACTGCTTTATGAAATGCACAGTTTTCGTACTTTGGGGGATGTGATTTGGCTCACAGCACGTATTCAAGTGAAGTGAGTTGTGTAATCACACTGTGTCATACGATGTAGCCAGGAGCATCCTGTGAGGTAGGCGTGGCCCAGTTTTATGCAGCAGGGATGAGACAGGCTCCGGAGCTGGCGCGCGGTCAGCTGGCGGGTAAGTAGCAGAGCGGGATATGAGCTCACGTCTCTCTGGTACCGACAGGTCCGGCGTGCCGTGGCCTCCTCCAGCTTGCTCGTGCCAGCTGCGTTTTACACACTTTGTTCAGGGGTGGTCACGAACACACGTTGGGTTTTATACAATTGGAGTGAAACCTGCTCCAAGTGTTGTACTAAACATGGTAAAGCATCATTACAGTTATATCGAGTTAGGTTTTGTTTTATAATTCTTTTTTTTTTGTAAGGTGAAGATTTATTAGACTATCTCTGTGTCAATCTGTATAAGAAACAGACCTGTTGACAAACTTAAAGACTTAGCTTCTCGAGCAAATATTATGAATGCTGGAAGAAGAATTGGTTCGAAAGAGTTCATGATTACATTCTCACATGAACGCTTCTTCATTATTTCCCAGAAGCTCTCGGTGAAAATGATCTTCAACTGGTTTAATATGATTTTCCCTTTCCATATCAGTTTCTAATATAGTTATATTGCTTTAACTAATTTTACAAGATCATTCTTATTGCTCCTTTATTTATTCAGCAAGTAGTTGATGAAGAACTATGATATGGCAGGCACTATGCTGAGCATCATGAATACGATCGCAAAGAAAGGGAAATGCTTGGCTATTTGGAGCTCAGATTCTAGTGAAGGAAACAGACAGATGACAGACAAATTATGATTTTAATGTCAGGCTGGTATAACGTCAGGTCCTGACAGAGAAATGAAACGGGATAAGGAGGAGAGTGAGTGGGAATGCTACGCTAGAAAGATGGCCTGCGGAGGCTGAATGTGACAGAGGGCTGACTGCTAACTGAGGGAACAGGCCCTGTCAGTTTCCGGAGGCGGAACGTTCCAGGCAAAGGGGACAGCAGGCACAAAGGGCTGGACGTGGAACTGGCTGGACATGTGAAGGAACAGCAAGCAGGCCACCGAGGACTGAGCTCGGTGGCAGGAAGGGGTCGTAGGTTCCGCCATCAGAGCGGTGGCAGGCCAGGTCCTGTGGGGTCTCCTTGGCCACGACAAAGACCAGACTGTGTTCAAAGTTGGTGAGCAGCCACGGGAGGGCTTTGAGTGCAGAGAGAGCAGATCCGGTTTATGTTTTCACAAGTCGGCCTGCCTGCTGCGAGGAGAAATGCCTACAGGGGGAGCGTGAGGGGACACAAGGCGAGCGGCAAGATTGTTCTTCAAAGAGGTCCAGTGGGGAGCGAGCTGACGGGACTTGGAATGAGAAAGTAACGGTACGGGGGGAAGAAGCTGTCCGAGTCAAGGTGTGCTTTGAAAGCAGAGCTGCCAATGGTTACTGATGGTTGGCTCTGAGTCAAAGAAAGAAGCAAGGATGTCTCCAAGGGTTTTAACCAAAGGCACAGGCCAAACGATGCCATTCACCGTGATTAGGAATATTAGATGAGGAAATGTTTGTGGGAGGGCGTCTGGAGTTTTTTTATTGGACATGTAGAACTGGAGAGGTTTAAGTAGTGATGCTGGAGACTGGGATTTGAGAGGGAGTTTCAAGCTGGAGTTATGAGTCTGGGAGATATCAGCCTAGAGGTGGAGCAGTGAGTCGAATGGTGCTCCCCTCCCCCGAAAAGATATGTCTAAGGCCCGTCCCCCCACCCGTACCCGTGAATGCATTTTTATTTAGAAATCAGGTCTTTGCAGACGTAATTAAGTTAAGAATCTTGAGATGAGATTATCCTGGCTTTAGCACGGACCCCAGACCCAATGGCCAGTCTTTATCGGAGAAAAGAGAGGAGGCTTGAGAGAGAGAGACGTAGGGAGGTCCACGAGGAATGGAGCAGAGGTTGGAGCTGTGCCACCACGGCGCCGGCCCGAGGAACCGCAGGAGCCACCAGAAGTTGGAAGAGGCCAGGAAGGTCCCTCCTTGAGAGCCTTTTGGGAGAGTGATCGCAGCACTGCTGGCACCTCGGTTTTAGGCGTCTGGCCCCCAGGACGGTGAGAAAATAAGTTCCTATCGTTTGAAGCCACCGGTTTGTGGTAATTTGTTGAGACAGCCCTAGAGAACTAATTCAGACGCATTGAATTCCTTGAGACGAGTTGAGTTGAAATCATGTCGGGGATGAATGTAGATAGAGGAGAGAAGGAGGACCAAGGAAACAGCCCTGGTGAGGGGAAGGAGAAGAAGCAGAGGCAGCTGAGAACTGACAGAGAACCCACGTGGCATTCCAGAAGCCGTGTTTTGAAAAGGGGGTTTCCGCAAAGGACATTGGGATCAGCCGTGTCAAATGCTGCTGTGAGATGGAGGAGGGGGATTTGCAGGTCAAGGCCGAGTCTACTGCTCAGACACGGTGAGGGCGCCCATGACACCGTGAAGAAAGGAACGCGGGGCGTGGTAAGTACGGGGTAGTGAGGCTGAGCTCGCTTCGTAATGAAGGGGTACACCTAAGCTAATGGCAAGAAAGGCAGTGCACCCAGGCCGTACTCAACTTCAGACTTAAAGTGCTCCTCCCAGAGGAACCAGGGAGGAGCTGAGAAACAGCATCCATTTAGGCACTTGCGTTCTTAGCGAAGGTTCGGTAGTAGGTAGAAGCAAAGCAGCCTTGAACTTGGCCTAAGTCATCATTACTGCCAATCTTCGTATCTAAATCAGACCCTTATGTTCTCGTGTAACGGAGATGAGGGTAGAGATTTGACCCTAGGATTTGGCACATGAAAGTCATCGGTGACCTCGATAGACAGGTTTGGCAGGAAAGTCTTTTCAGAGAAGGTTCAAAAGAGACTTAGATATGAGGAAACGGAAAGAGAATATAGACCCTCTTTCAAGTTTCACTGTAGAGGTAAAAAGAAAAATAGGACACTAGCGGTGTGAAAGCAAGAGAACGCTTTTGCAAGACGGGAGCTATTGCAGAATATTCGCGTGTTGATGAGAATGTTCCAGAAGAGAGAGAAAATTGGGGTAAATATAGGAGAATCAGGATAAAGACTGGGTAAACAGATGAGACAAATGCTTGATTAAGGGGATGGCGTTGAATGCAGGGCACCTGTGGGGGTCCTTGCCGCAGATACGAGAGGTTTGGATTGTTTCCTCGTTTTAACAATGGGAAGAGCAGAAGACACGGACACAGATGTGGTTAGTTGGTTAGACTGATGGTTGGGGCGGTAGCTTTTATCCTATTGAGTTTGTTTATTATGGTGTAGCATCCGCCTATCCTGATAGGTTCTGATGGTCTCATAATAAGGACACGGTGTTTACACTGCCCTTCAGCGTGACGAGTGGTGACGCTAACACCACGTGTTTTACAGATACTGCTGTACCTTAGCCGAGCAGTTCGTCATAAAGCGACACACATTTTCTGTTTAGAAAGCGGCGGAGTCGGTCCCAACAGTGGTATTGATTTATTCCTCGAGCATGAGTTCATTACCCAGAGCCTCTCTCTGTGCCTTTTATCTTCCGGGCACAGCAGTATTTCAGCGTTACCCGTCAGGCTTGTCGTCCATAATACGGGGCTGTTCAAAGGCCTCACTAGGGAGGCCGATGTGTCTGGAAATTCCTTTCATGGTGATTTATTTCACAGTAAATGAATTTCATTTCTAAATCTAGCATGACCAGAGGTCTTCCCGGAGTATAAAAAACACCCCAGGAGGGGCGTCAGACCTCAGGCTGGGAACAGGGCACCATTTTCTCTTGAGATGAAATTTGTGAATTACCATGAAGCTTGGGGCAGACTCCTTTATTTATTTATGGAGGTGTGTTCAACCCACCTCCTCAAGCTTGGGCTTTTGACAAGTCCCCCTTTTTAGTCTGGAAAAAGTTAAAGTCCAGGGGTCATGTAAACTGATATTCACTGACCTTCGGTGACATTTGGCAGACGGCCACGTCTGGTCGTGGAGGTGCTGGAGGTGCTGTTAAATTGAACAGAAGCTTTGAGCATCAGACTTCGAGTCAACAGTCATCATGTGATAAATATATTTATAAAATGCAAATATAAGAGCGATCCATGGAGGAAACCCGTTTTCCTAGACAGTGTATCTGTCCCTGTGGTCATTCTTAGATTCCATTTGAATCCCATCTTACCTTGACACTCATAGCTTGTATAGTGACTGAATTAAAAAGTTAATAGATGTTCAATGATTGCATCAAGACCCTAAATACTACCTGATATGAATTGAATCCCTTCATATGTGTGACGATCTTATACTTTAAGAAGAAAGGACTGAGTGTCTAGCTTATAGAAGCCATGTTTTGTTTTGACTTCTTAAGGGATTTTTTTTTTTTGGAGCTTATTTCTAACATGAATGAGACTCAGAATCAATTAGATCTTTTTTTTGTTTGTTTTTTAATGGAGAAAGTGCTAAGAACATAGGCCAAAACCACAAGGTTTGTGGTCTTTGAAAAATTGTTTTGCCTCAGTTCTGTTTGGTCGATCGTTCTTTTAAATTGAGCATCTACTATGTACTCATCTTCAGTAAAACAAGCAGAGCCACAGAAACATGTGTCCTCACAATCCTCTAATCAGAACTTTGACAGGAGGTGTATGGAATATGTCCTCATCATGTTATACTCTAAAGTTTGGGAATTACAGATGCATATTTCAAATTCTTGTCACTGTTTTGCCTTGTATGTACTAGAGTTTTAAGAGTTTCATGCATAAACAATCCAAGGAGATTTGTTCAATCGTATATCAGAAATCAGCCCATTTGCAAAGAGACGTTCGTTTATAGGTTGCTAGAGAGCCTTGCTCGAGTCCAGAGGAAACTTCCATTTGAGCTTTTAAAATGAATGCTGAATCTTAGGATTATATCTAAAATTATATCTAGATCTCTATATATCACATATAAATCATAATGTCTAGATTTTTGTATACATAAAAAATATCTTGACTCAGAATTGGAAATATGACAAAAAAGTCATCTTACAGGCTTTAAAAAAAGTTTTTTACTAGGAGAGTAGATCTTAAAAGTTCTTATTACATGAACAGCTTTTTAAAATAAAAGTGTATACTCTTTCATGTGATATTCTTATTGGAAAAGATAAAATGACCTTTATTGTGAAATTTACTGTGAAAGAGAAGAATAAATTTAGAACATGACTATGAATATATATATATATCTCTCTATATATTTTTGAATTCTTTTTAAAAGTAGGAATGAAAGTGAAAAGTGTGAAGGCACTTCGCCAAAAGCAAATGTGCTATGAATATGGAACTTGTTATTGTCATCAAGATTTTATCAGTGTGAAAAAGTCCTTTGAGCTGTGGCTTACTAAAACTGACATGTTCATCCCGTTTGCCACCGGGGGTCACTGCAAAGACGTTACTTGAACATGGGTAAAACTTCCCGAGTTGCTCTTTGTGGAGTTTGGATGCAGAAATTCTAATGTGGAAAGGAAATGCTATTTAAGAGAGTCTAAAAAAATATGCAAGAACATAATACAACATACGCTCTCTTTCCCGTAATTTAGTTGCAACTTAGAGATAGAAACCTTTTCTCAGGAATTCTCATAATTAACATATGTATGTGTTGCGTTGCTGTTCAAGGTGAACGTATTTAATTAAAACGACTTTGCTATTAAAGAAGAATTGTGTTCTCATGTCTTTCTTGTTTCAAAATTCAAAGACAAACACAATTAACAGTCATCTATACAATTAAATTTCCTCCTGAATGCTGATGTGACCACGAGTTTCTAACATTACCATCAGTGTAGCAGCAGCTTTTAAAAAAGTTGCTGTAGAAACATTCCACATGCCATCCCCAGAATATCTGTCTAAACCAGCTCCATAAAGTGATTTTGTGGGCAGTTTATTTGTATAAAATATGACCATTAAAAAAACCAGAACAAAACCCTTCTAAATTTCTGTAAGACTCATTTTCTCTGGCTGACGTCAGCATTCTTCCTTCCCTCCCTCCCTCTCTTCCTCCCTCTCCCTTTCTTTCCTTTTTCCTTCCAATTCTTTCTCTCCATTTTCTTGAGTACTTGTTCTGTACCTTGAGTAGAAGGAGAACTGTTTTTTTTCCACTGAGACAAGAGTGAAATAAGAAAGTACTTGCGCATAGTGCTGAACTTGTAGATATCTGGAGAGGCATCTGAAGAATTTATTGCCTGTTGACGTAGATCTTTCTAGGTTGGAAGTAAGACTATCAGAGGAGAACAAAACCAAGAGTGGTGGGCGGAAAGGAGATTAGGAGAGAAGCAGGTCGCGTACGACGTTTGAGGAGAAAGGTGTTTTCCACAGTCACAGTGGGGAAAGGAAGAAGGAGAAAGTGGACCACACCGAAGGTCCCCATTGGGGCCAGAGCCCATCTGCACCAAGTTTCAGGATTGTGTGGTTCCCAGAAGCACTCAGCAGCGAGAGGGCTGGAGAGGCGAAGAGCTGAGTTGCTGTTGAGACAGAATTTTGCGGGATTTGTTAGATGGAAGACAAAGTAGGCGAAAGAGTTGAAAATGCTGGGAAAATAGTCATTGGAGGGATGGAAGAAGGGAAGAAGGCGAAGCCAGAGAGGACCTGTAAGTTTCGGGGCCAGTGAGATGGTTTAGGGTTGGGGTTCTGGATGAGAATGAAGATAGCAAAGCATCCATTCTTCATAGCAGGAGAGCGGAGGGATCGGAAGAGTGGGAGTTTGCGGTTAGAGAGCAGAATATTAGCGTTTACGATTGATAGCGGGAACCAGTCCCGGTTATAGATATCCAGGATGTGGTCGTGGGAGGAAATGGCTAAAATGGCACACAGGCGAAAACCATCGAGTAGGAGAGGTCGAGAAACTAACTACGTCAAGAGAGCCGGGTGCATCGCTTCACGTACTTGGAAGCCGCGTGGACGATGGTGGAACTAGAGGTAGCAGGAACAGTGCGACGCTAAGGCCATCAGTCGACTGTGGGCGCGTGTGTGCGCGTGTCTGGGCATTTGATAGGTGACGGCAACAAGGAGGAACGGATGGCGTGTTGGCCAGATAATGGCAGGCTGCAAAGAAATGTTTCTATGAGACGGCGGAAGGTTTGGGTTCGGAGCAGCACCGAGGACTAAGCAAACGTCGCCAGCCTTCACCGCCTTTTCCTCCAACCCGGAGCCCAGTGGAGCCTGGGAGAACGCGCAGCCTCTACCTGAAGGGCGTGAGGGAGGGCCTGGGTTTAAGTGACGCCAAGGAAATGAGAGCCGCTGTTTAGACCAGAACTCGAGTGTGTTGGAGCCATTTGGTGACAATGAAGTTGGTTCCAGACGGCACGGTGAAAAGGATTGGCAGACCCGCAGCAAGGGGAGGCAGTGGGCAGCTTGCTGGAACGAAAGTACGAGCTGTTCTGCTACAATAACCAGAAACATTTTAAAGAAATTTTGCCCTAATAAGAAATTATATTAATAAAAGCATAAGACACAAATAGTACGTTTTAAAACGGTACAGCCTGGTGTTTAATAGCACACACTCTGGAGTCAGACTGCCTGGGTTTGAATACTGTTCCACCGCTTACGAGCTGTGGGCAAACTACTGAATCATTCCGTGCCTCAGTTTCCTCATCTGCAAAATGGGCACAATAATAATACCTTCCTTACAAATCGTCATGAAATTAAATGACTTAATATCTGCAAAGTACTTAGAACAGTGCCTGGTAGTATAAAAATGTTATGTAAAATTAACTTGTTTCATTGGTTAAAAAGTGAATTTGTGGCTCTTGATTTTCAAATGTGCAAAGTTATTTTTCCTGCAGAAATTTCTGTTTTAAAAGACTTTAAACAACCATTACAGAAATTTCTGTTATAAGGGACTTTTAAAAAACCAATCGTTTAAGCAGTTTCAAGAAGTGGAGAGCTAGTAAACTTAAATCTCACCCTGCAAAGTTAACTCTTGCTCCCCTCTTCCTCTTGTCTGGCTTTTCTTAGTGTCACCAACATTCCCTCTTGTCCAGGGCTCCTTGCACATTCATGTGTTGTCATCTTTATGACCCAGTATGATGCACAGAGAGCCATTCTTTCAAAAGCAGTTGTATTACCTATGCGTGTGTGCGTGTGTGTGCATGTGCGTGTGCGTGTGTGTGTGTGTGTGTGTGTGTGTGTGTGTGTGTGTAACTGCAGTTTCTCTTACTGGTGGCTGCAGGGGTCCCCAACCTCAGGATCACAAACCGGTATGGTCTGTGACCTGTTAGGAACTGGGTCGCACAGCAGGAGGTGAGTGGCAGACCGTGAGCGATCTTCGCCTGTATCTGCAGCCGCTCGCCAGCGCCAGCATCACCGCCTCAGCTCCACCTCCGATCATCAGGCGTTAGATTCTCATAGGAGCCCCAGGCCCTGGGGCCAGAAAGGTTGAGGATCGCTGGGAACATAATGCATATCATGTTCCCAGTTTGGTAGGCCCCAGCAGAGCCGATGAATTTAATGGAAACTTTTGCTGCAGGAGAGATTCTTGTTCAGTGGACAGATGACCAGCGGAGCTTGATTTGGTCTGGGAGTGAAGGGTGACATTAAAAGAGAGAGACCTGGTATTATTAACTTGTCCCCTGTTAACCAGCTGAAACTCTAGGTGGCTTCCTTGCAGTTGCCGCGTCCCTGGGTGGTGGTCTGGGCCAGAATGTTTCGGGGTGAGCCGGCAGCCGTGTGGGGTGTCTGTTCGGGATTCTGGATCGATGGCGGAGAGCTGTGTGTGCAGCAAGCTCGTTTCTCTGTGCAACCATGCTCCTGCGTGAGTAAGGGGAGAGTGGCTGCTCCATCACAGTCCCAGGCCCACGGCCATGGGACTCCTCCGGCGGGGAAAGCAGTGTGTCACGAAACCCCACGTGGGCTTTCTGGGAGGACCGCCCTAGTGCCTTGTCCATTGTTCTCCCTGGGACTGTCCTCCTTGTCCCCTGTCCTCTGTGACCTATCTGAAGTGGAAAGCGCATTAGGCACAGCTTTCGTGCCTGCTTTCTACTCATAGAAACTTGGGGCCACCAGGAAGGTCGTTTTAAGACTCAAACTACCCAAGGCTTTTTCAGGCCAGGTTTTTCTTTCTTTGGGAATACAGTTTCTTTAGAAAACTCAGTAAGTTTAACTCTGCTTCTAGTTAACTCCATGTACAAGTAACAGTCCCCGAAAGCGTTTTCCTAGACATTGGCCTTGAATGTTCTGTTTCTTGTTCCCTCACCACTGGTACCCTTCTGCCACCGTTCCTCTTTCTTGGTTTATCGTGAGCCTGGCTACCTGCGACGACAGGCTTGGGTAGGGAGGGAGGCATGTTAGGTGTGACGTTTCGTGAGTTTTGACACGTACCTGTGCAACTAGCACCACAACCCAGGTAAAGGGCAGTTCCATCACCCGTAACGCTGTCCTTGTGCTCCTTCGCACCTGACCCCACTCCTGGCTCCAGGAAGCGCCTAATCTGCTTTTCGTCGCTATAAATTAGATTCGTCTTTCTTAGCGTTTCATAGTGAATGGAATCATACGGTAAGTATTCTTGGTGTCCAGCCCCTTTTGCTGAGCATAATGTTTGGGAGAATCATCCTTTTTTTTTTTTTTAGTAGTCCATTCTTTTCCATTGGAGAGTATTTCATTGTGCGGACATGCCACGTTTTGTTGAACCATTTGCCTGTTGATGGAACTTTAGGTTTTTCTTCCCCGATTTTGGGTGATTACAAATAAAACTGCCATAAATATTTAAGTACAGGTCTTCTATGTTCATATGCTTTCATTTCACTTGGGAAAGTACCTAAGGTGGAATTGCTGGATAAGTGTATGTTTAATATTTTTAAGAAACCACCAAGCTCTTCACCCAGCAGCAATATACGAGTGTTTCGTTTCTCCACATGCTCGCCAACACTTGGTATTGTTCATTCTGTTTTAATTGTAGTCATTGTAATATCTGTGTATTGGTTTGCATTTCTCTGATGACTCACGATGCTGAGCATCATTTCATACCCTTATGAGCCATTCATAAATTTTCCTGTGCAAGGTGTCTGTTCAGATCTTGTGTCTCTTTTAAATCATTTATTTTCTTAGTATTAAGTTATGAAGTTTAAAGAAATACATATCCCAATGCAAATTTTTTATCATGTAATGCAAATACTCTCAGTCTATAGTGTACTTTAAAAATATTCTTTCACCATGTCTTTTAAAAAACAAGTTTTAATTTTGATCATATGCAATTTATTAATTTTTAAAATACGATCCACATGTTTTGAATCCTCTCTAAGAAATATTTGCTTAAGCTAGGTTTGTAAGGATTTTTGTCCTAGTTTTGTAGAAGTTTTGTAGTTTTAGCTTTATATTTCGGTCTGTGATCCTTTTTTTGTGTACGGGGTGAAGTAGGGAGGATCAGAGTTCCTTAGCTTCCATGTGGGTGTGCAGTTGTTTCTGCACCATTAATTTTGTGCGGGCTGTCCTTTCTCCACTGAATTACACTGGCAACTTTGTCCAAAACCAATTGCATCTCTCCCTTGCTCGCTCTCTGTCTCTCTACCCACCCTTCGCTCTGCGCATGCGCGCACGCCTCTGTGTGTGTGTGTGTGTGTGTGTGTGTGTGTGTGTGTGTGTGTGTGTGTGTGTATGAGTGGGTCCATAACAATTCTGGACTCTATTCTGTTCCAATGATCTGTATTTCTATCCCTATACCAATACCACACTTTCTTAAACTTTCTTAATTATTGTGGCTGTATAGTAAGCTTTGAAATCAAATAGTACAAGATTTTTTTTTTCTTCATTGCTTTGGTTATAGTAATATTTTGTCTTTTCATTTGAATTTAGCTTGTCAGTTTGGACAAAAAGCATGCTGGGATTTTGTTTGGAACAATGTTAAATCTATAACTCAAACCGTCTAGTATGCTAGCCATTAGCCACATGTGGCTCTTACAATTACAGTTAAAATTAATCAGAATGAAATAAATTAGTTCCTCAGCCATACCTCATTGCCAGTGCTCAATAGTCACGTGGCTAATGGCTTTGCTATTGCAGGGCTCACTTACAGAACATTTTTACCGCTGCAGGGAGTTCTAGTGAGCAGCTGCTACAGACCGATCTGAAGGCACTTGACTCAACGGTCTTGAATGTCCTAGTCAATGAACATGGTATTTCTTTTCATTTATTTTGATCTTCTCTGCAGCATCTTATAGTTTTCACATACATATCTTACATATATTGTATTGAATTTATCTTCGTGTATTTTGTTTTTGAATGCTATCATAAATAGTATTTAAATTATTTTTTCTTTTTCATTTTTTTTTGCCATTATATAGAAGTATACAGTATTTTTTGTTCTAAAATCTATTACATCTGATGTAGAAATAGCCACTCCAGCTTTCCTTTGATTAGTATTTTCATTGTATATCTTTTCTATACTCTTATTTTAATATATTTGTGTCCTTATATTTAAAGTATGTTTCTTGTGGTTTAGCACATAATTACACTTTGCTGTTTTATCCAAATTTTACTCTTTGACTTTTAACTGCGATATTTAGACCATTTACATTCAATATAATTATCTTTATAGTTGGTTTGAAGTCTGTCATCTTGCTGTTTGTTTTTCACATGTGTTATAAACATTTCTACATATAAAACATATGTTATGTCCTCTACATCTGTTTTAAATGACACCCAGAATATAGGTCACTATTTTTGCTTTGAATAGCCAATTATCTTTTAAAGCTATTAGAACTGAGAAAGAACTATCTTGATTTACCCGTATGTTTACTGTTTCCAGAGGTTTTTAATCCTTTGTATAGATCTGAGTTTCCATCTTGTACTACTTTCCTTCAGCTTGAAGAACTTCCTTTACCGTTTCTGCAGGGCAGGGCTTCTGGTAACAAATTAGCTCATCTTTTGTTTGTTTGAAAAGGTCATCATTTTGTCTGTATTTCTGAAAGATATTTTCTTCACTGGCATAGAATTTTAGATGACAGTTTTTTTTTTTAGTACTTTAAAGACATCTCACTTTAATAATTTCTGATTAGAAGTCTGTAGTTATTTTTGTATCTCATTTTTTTTTCTTTCTGTTTTTATGTGTGTGTGTTTTCTTTTTTAATCACTTATATTCAGAAATTTAACTATGGTGTGCCTCTGTTTGGTTCTCTTAGGGTGTTGGAGTTCTTAGCTTTGCAAGTTTATATCACCTATACTCTTTTAACTCTTGTTCTTTTATTTACTTATTATCTTCATATTTTTGTTTATATCCTTAAAATTTTGTGCATGTTTATAATAGTTATTTTAACATTATCCATGAATTCCCTTGCTTCTAAGTGAGGTTCTATTGGCTGTTATTTTATTTTATTTTATTTTTTTCTGATTGTGTTACCTTTTCCTTCTTTACGCATCTAGTGATTTTTGTTTGAATGCTGGATATTTTGAATTTGACTTTGGTGAATATTGAGTATTATTGTATTCTTTAAAAATATGTTGGGTTTTGTTTCAGCAACTAGTTACATTACTTGCAGTCTGATTTTTTGAAGCTCATTTTTAGGGTTTTTAAAAATGGCGGGACTGCAGTAATCTTTACCGAGGCGTGACCCTTCTGGTGTCTCTAATTCAGTAATGAATTCGCTGGTGGGAACTTAAGTGAGCCCTGTGAGCCCTGGAAGCTCATTTGGTTTAGAGCTACCTGGAAGTCGTTTTTGCCCAGCCATGTGGAGTTTTGCCTTAGGCATGCATGTGTTGAACTATGCAAGGGGGCTCTTAAGCACACTTCCAGAGCTCTTCCTGGAAAATAGCTCTCTTTTATCTAGCACGCTTTCCTATAAATTCTAGCTGCCTTGGCCTCCTTGAAATCCAATCTATGTTTCTTCAACTAAGGACTGCTGGGATCTTTTTGGATTTCTCCTTCACGCACTGTAGTCCAGAAACTGCCTCGAGGAAGAAACTGGGGAAATGTATTACTTTGTTTATCTCGGGTATCATGGCCCTGTGCCACCTGTTGTTTCATGTCTGAAGACAATTGTTTCATGTATTTTACCAGTTTTATAGTAGTTTACAGCAGAAAGGTATGTCTGAACTCTATTATTCTTTCACAGCCAGCAGCAGAAAGTACTGAGCTCCTTTGCTGAATCGAAAATTCGTGGTGGACTATTTGAGCTCCGAGCCTTTTTGGTCTCCTCTTGCATTGCTCGAGTTATAAGAATAGTTGGATTTTTTAACTATTAAAGGACGCTAGAATCTCTCGACTTTTTCCTGTTTCTGTTTGCAAAATGATAAATTTCTTGTATGAACTCATCTTTCTTAAATACCTTGCTTTAATCAGTAAAGATTAATTGAGACAAATTAACGTTCTGGCTCTTTCTAACAGTTTTTCCTTTCATCGGGTACCTAGTCTGCCTTACAAGTTATCAGATGAGACAGGTTTACAAAATATACAGCTGTCGCATAATGCAAATCTTCATCTTTCCAACTTGCAGCATTTGTTTCCTTGCTTCCTAACTTGCTGAGCCAGGCTTCCATTATGGCTGCTCTCTTCTTAAAAGTTCCGCCGTTTATACTACTAGTAGAATATGTATTAGCATATATTATAGTATATACTAGTATAACATGCAGTAATAAGTGGACTGAAACACGGAATGGAGCAAACAGTAGATATATCCAGCAGGGTGAATTTTCAGGGTAGTGTGGTGTTTCTTCTCTATGACATCATTCAGATACCCAGGGACTTCTATTTGTCCCCTTAGGGACTCAGAGACTTATGACGCTTAGATCCAGCGATGGAAGGTGAAAAGAGCAGACAGGAGCACGTATGGGAAGTGGTATAGACCCAGCTCAAAGTGGCACATATCATTCGTGCCCTTGTTCCACTGGCTGGAACCGATCACAGGGAGATTACAAGGGAGATTATAGCTCAAATGTAAGGGAGATTTGGAAATATGGTTAAGCTGTGTGCCAAGGAAAAAGAAGAAAATGGATTTAGGTGGACAAAATACAGAGAGATTTAATTTATATGGGCTCTTTTTCTTTTGTTTCTTCATGTCTTAGTCTGTTTTGGAGTCCAAATTCTTAGTGCAAGAACCACTCTATTCTAAATTTTCTCATCTGTGAAGTATTCTTCTTTCTTTCCCTCCTTTATCTTTTTTTCTCATTTCACCCTCTCTCCTCTTCCTTCCTTCCACAAATATTAAATCTCTCAAGCACTATGTTGGACCCTGGGCATATATTGGTGTGCAAGAGAGAGTCTGTTACCATAGCAATAGTAATTTTAACGTTTTCTATTATTTAATATTTTACCTAGTATCAAATGCAATAATATTACATATTGTCTTTGAAAATGAAAACTGTACTATTCAGAATTGTTGGAAGTAACAAGAAAATAACGTTTGTGGAAAACTTATAGGAAAAAAACAGGAAACTGTTCCCATTCATCACTGATTGCTTGAAGAAATAAAATATTCCATAATCTTTGCCAAACAGAAAGAATAACATTTACTTCAATACCCACCCCCAAATCCCACCAAAACCCAAAACAAAAAAAAAGTGCATTAACTAAAGGACATCTAATTTCCTAAGTCTGTTTTTAATTTTGCTGTATACATGTTTATACCAACTCTTCACTGAGTTTTTTCATCGCTGTTATTTTAGTGTACACAGCATTCCAGATTACTTTTCTGGAAACTGCTAATGTGGTTCCTGGCTTGATTTTGTCCCATTTTTGAATTAGATGAAACAACACACTACTTATAACCTAGTTGCATACATAGATGGAAGAAACGCAGTGTTCTTTTAGGAAAATCATTGTGCTGACGACAAAGCTCGGTAACATGGTGGAATGGTATCATTTTCCTTTTCCGAAAGTTGTGTTTCAATTCTTGTCTGAACATAAGAAAAGTAAATATACTTCCTTTTTATTCCTATATTTATTTAATAAACATTCACATTCCCACTCTGTGTTTGGCATCTGTTTAAATTGCTTGGAAGATGCAGATGAGATGTAGTCTGTGTTCTGAAGCGATCATGACTTAGCGGGTGAGAAAGACAAAGAAGCAGATCTCTAATGTAATATATGAACGATGGTTCCAGTGTGCAGAGAGAGCTCTGAGGGCACAGAGAAAGGGCTCCGAACTTACGCTCGTGGGGGCCTGACCAAGGACCTGCAGGACAGGCCTGAGGGGTATTCTGGAGGCTGGGTAGGAGCTGACCAAGAAAAGAAGTGAAGAGAAGGCTACTTGGAGCTGAGGGGGACAGCGTCATGAAGAGGCAGGACCGCCCCGTTACATGAACTGCGAGTCTTTGGGTGACTGGAGCTTAGGACTGGAGTGGACATGGTGGTGACAAACAGCTGGTGAGATCACAGCTCTCCTTTATTCAGTCGTTTTCATGTGCCAAATACTTTGCCTGGGCTATATTACTTAATTGCCTTTAATTAATAGACTGTATTTTTTTAGACCAATTTGAGGTTCACAGAACAAATGAATGGCAAGTACAGCGAGCTCCCATACACGTCCTGTTCCCCCGAAAGGCACAGCCTCCCCGGCTGTTCACACCCCAGCGGAGGGCACGTTCGTCATAACCGATGAACCTGCATTGACACGTCATGATCACTCAGAGTCCACAGTTCATATCGGGGTTCGCTCTTGGCACGTTGCACGTTCTACGGGTTTTGACACATGTGCAGTGACGCGTATCCACCATCGTAACGTCGTACAGAATGGCTTCACTGCCTCAGAGATTCTCCGTGTTCTGCTTGTCATTCCTGCCTCCCTAACCCTTGGCAACTGCCACTGCTTCTGCTCTCTCCAGTTTCGCCTTTCCCAGAATGCCATGTCGTCGGAATGGTACACTGCGTAGCCTTCTCAGACTGGCTTTCTCCACTTAACGATTGGCATTTAAGGCTCCTCCTTGCATTTTATGGCTTGATAGCTCATTCTTTTTATTTCTGAATAATATTTCATTGTGCAGGTGTGCCACAGTTCATTCACATGCCTTCTGAAAGACATCTGGTGGCTTCCGAGTTTGGCAATTATAAGTAGAGCTGTTATGAACATCTGCGTGTGAGTTTTTGTGCGGGTGTGTTTTCAGCTTCTTTGGGTAAATGCCAAAGAGCACAATTACTGGATCATATGGTTAGAGTATGTTGAGTTTTATAAGGAACTGCCACCCGTCTTCCAAAGTGGCTGCGCCATTTTGCATTCCCACTGGCAGTGAACGAGAGATCCTCTTGCTCCGTGTTCTGGCCAGAACTTGGAGGCATCGGTGTCTGGCTTTTGGACATTCTGATAGGTGTATGGTGATATCCCACGTTGTTTTAATTTGCATTTCCCTGATGACATGTGATGTGGAACATCTTTTTCATGTACACACTTGCTATCTGCATATCTTCTCTGGCAGATGTCTGTTTAGATCTCCCCCTGCTGGAAGCACGAGGGGATTTTCTCAGATGATCAAGGTCCTGGAGGCAACACTAAGAAAAGATTGGGTACCCACTATGAGTAGGTCCCCCTAGGCTTTTCAGCTCTACGACTGTCCACACTAATTTCCAGCAATTCATCAGTTACAGGTTTTCCTTATCCAGGCATTGATTCCCTCAGAGTTCTCTGCTTCTGGCTGTAATTCTCTGATACATCTGTCTATCCAAATTGGGTGGGCAGTGGTTTGTGACTCCACTTCTCTGATGAATCTAAGAAGGGTATTGATTTTTCAGTGTGTTTTGCTTTTTTACTTATTGTTAGGACAACAACTTCCATGCTGGACCAGAAACCAGAAGTACTGCTATTTACTTTTAAAACATAGGTTTGTTATTTTCCTCATTTTACCGATGAGTTGAAGTGAGCACATAACTTCTTCAGACAGGAAGTCCTCTGAGAGTTGAAGAGGATGCTGTTAATAATTATTCCAGCCATCAACTGTAAACTGTGACGTACAGGCTCACAGCTACTAAGGGTGCAGGTGGGACTTGAACCCAAACAGTATGATCTTTGGGTTGGTGCTCTTGGCCTCCATGCTACAGAAGAATCATAAATTCAAACGTATTTTGTTGACACAACTTTATTTTTTTCTCTCTTGAATCGAACGTTATCTTATGGACGGGTGGTTTTGCAACTCTGCCTCATCCTGTTGAAATTCGCCAGACCTGGGTAGCAGTGGGTTAGAAAACGGAGTGAGACAGAGAAACAGGAGAAGGACCAGGAACACGATTGCCTTGCATTTAGCATCGAGACGTATATGTCTCCAAAATTCATTAGTCTCGTATGAAAGCGTATAATGTTGGGTTTGTTTGTGATGCAGGTCTAAGAACCATTGGCGTCATCACCAAGCTGGATCTTATGGATGAAGGGACGGACGCCAGGGACGTTCTGGAGAACAAGCTGCTGCCTCTTCGCAGGGGTAACGTCCCGTGTCCTGTGCAGGCTTTCATGACATGTGGCAGAGGAACAACTGGGAGGCTTGGTTTTAACGCCGCCAGCATTGTGAAGAAGGGGCTTTGATTAGTTATGCTTTCTATGGAGGGGCATGGTGCTCTGAAATTATGTATTAAAAATGACCCAATGGGGAAATTATTCTTTCAAATAACAGGAATAAGAAAATGGGGAAAGGTAGGGGGTTGGAGGGAGGGTGTAAATATTTACCATAGACTGCATAAATATATACTGTCCCATTCTATATAAATATCCGCTGACTGACTTAATTACCCACTATATGACAAAACTGCTAAGTATACTCTATTAAAATGCACAGAGCTTTTAAGGGCAAAAGACATTGATGTGTTAACGCTAAAAAATTGTCATTAGCCAGATCCGCCCGCCTTTGTTAAATACTGATGTCTCAAATTGAGTTTTGCAAAGGAACACATCCCTCAGGCCTTCAAAGGAACTTGGCGTTTCTTACCGAGTCTCTCTGAGAGCCTTGAAATCACCCCAGAATAAACAACAGAATGCGCCCCCAACTCCATAGGTGTGTGTTCTGTTTCAGGTTACGTGGGGGTGGTAAACAGAAGCCAGAAGGACATAGATGGGAAGAAGGACATTAAGGCTGCCATGCTGGCAGAGAGGAAGTTTTTTCTCTCACACCCGGCTTACAGACATATTGCCGATCGGATGGGGACCCACACCTGCAGAAGGTGCTTAATCAGGTAAAAATTGTTCTTTTTTTCAAGCTACAAGATCAAATATGAAATACGTGACTATTGGAATTCATTTTTCTTATTTATATACATATATTTTTCCAAAATAGGCCATTCAGCTTAAGTGATAGGAATTTAAAAAATGAATATAAATATTTAGATTCTCACTGTTACTATTGTCAGTGACTAGAATCCACCTTAGTATTATTGAAATAACAATGCTCAAAGCAGAAATACATACTTATGTAGGGACAGTGAACAGGGAGTACATTTTAGCAGACATTTTTATATGCAGCCTGTTGAGGGCATGAGCCAGTGACCAATCGCGGTTGGACTGGGGCCCAGAGATGGAGGCAAGAGGAAGCACCTGCCTGAGCTGCAGAATGGACAGGAAGTTAACGGCTGGCAGGTGCCTCTGAGCGCCACCAGGGTGCTAAGTCATGTGGTCCTGAGAACATCGGGCAGCCCTGTCACTCTCCACTTCCTGCATTACCCCCGCATTCGAAGTTAAGGTTTATCTCCACAAGGTAGGCGATTTGATATGTCCTCCCGTGCCAAGGTGTTCATGGCATCCTTATTAGTCACACTAGCTGCATTTTAATAGGGTGTTCGAGACAGCCCCAGCCAGCGAACTAACAGAAGGTGTTTGAGCATCGCCAAGGCCGGTGGAGGAAAGAGGTGGGGCTTCTTCTCACTACCTATCTCCACAGTCGGTCTCAAACACCGTCTAAAGTTTTGAGAGCTCAGGGAAACAGTGAACGTTGACTTTTGTCTCACGAGTTAGTCTTCAATCTGTTAAACGCGTGTTATGATTTTGTTTCGTTTGATTTAGCAACTCACCAACCACATTCGAGACACCCTCCCGAGCTTCAGGAGCAAGCTGCAGGGCCAATTGCTGTCCATAGAACACGAGGTGGAGGCCTACAGGAACTTCAAGCCAGAGGACCCCACCAGGAAGACCAAAGCATTGCTGCAGTGAGCGCCTGGCCTGCCCCGTTTGGCACTTTACACTGATTTCTTGTGTTTGCTTTCGCCTTTAGTCTCGTTGTCATGTTGTTTTCTAGGCTTAACAGAAGAAGCAAGCAAAGTATGTCGGGCTCTGTATACATTGTACAGGAGCCTCGGATCGTTTGATTTTCTTGAAAAATATAATTGTTGATCTTATTCAGTTATTACAAATTTGACCATCTGCCCATCGGCATGGCCAATTTCATTGTATTTTTAATTGTTTTCAGTAGGTGGGTAAAACCAATAGTGATAGCTCAGTATGGGTTTTGCCCTTAGAATTTAAAAGTGGGCAGAGCTCCTGTCAAAATGTCATCTGTGTCCAACTGCATCTGTTGATGTCACCTGGACTTAGCACCCTTTTATTTCAGTCATTTCACGTGATCTCTCTGCACCTTTCAGTGGAATGAGAACCAAGGGTTCCATAGGAACGTGTAGACACTAGGGCTGCATTTTACTTCGTTTTCCTTTTTGGTCATGATTTTAATTTAGTCCTTGAAAAGTGCAAGTATGAAAGCCATTGGGTGTCTTTTTGCTCCTTTGCAATGTTCCCATCTTATCCTCGGGCCATGAGACCCAAGGGATCTTGGGGTAGGACAGCAGAGTTATTCGAGAATCACCAGCCCCTTATGTCTTTTACTTTTATTCTTTCTATTTCCTGCAATTTGCCTCAGGTCCCCCTGGACCAGAGGACCAGCTCCCCAATCTCGGCCAGCCTACACACCAGGTCATCTGAAGTCCATCTCCAGAGGCGACACTTACCGCCTCTCAGGGCCTCTTTCTTTCTCTGCAGTTTTATGATCAAAATACCCGTAATTTGGTGTTCAAAGTGCATGATACAATTTCTTTTCTTTGTGAGGAGATTTTTAAATGCTCAGATTATTTCAGTAACATTTTAATTGCATCCTCTCATCCCATTGAATAAAATTATAAGATCAAACAGAGGAAATAATTTTTTCTTGGATTAAACTCTTTCCTAGTTTATCTTTTTTTTTTTATTCTCGGCTTTGGTTAAGCTCCTGTAAAAACTCTTCCAGTTATAGAGAAAGGAAAGCTATTTCTGCGTAGGCCCCAGGCCATCATCTGAACATCCACCTGAAACTATTCTCTTTGCAAAGACTGGGTCTCACCTCTGTGACGTCATTGGACTCAGATTACAGAATTTTCCATGCCTATATCCTTCCTAGTAGATGGCTGGTCCAGCTCCTCCTTCCCTTCTTTCCTCCCTCCCTCCTTCCCTCCCTTTTTTCTTTCCTTCCTCTCTTTCTGCCTGCTTTCCTTCTCACCTTTCTCTCATCTCTGTGTGTTCTACTTGGTGTCTGGCTCTGTGCTATCTACTGGGGATTCAACAACAATAAGATTTTTGGCCTCAAGAAGAGGCCACAGTAGAGCAGAGGAAGCAGACATGTAAGGAACTAACATGAAAAATGCGATGTTTCTGGTTAAGTATAAAACGTTAGGGGAGCCCAGATGAGGAAGCAGAAGCAGCTGCGTGGAGGGTGTGAGTTCACAGAGAAAGTGATACTTGACTGAGATCCCGACGTGTGGGAGGAGTTGGCCAGGTGGGAGAACAGCCCTCTGGTGCACCTTGGTGCAGCTCGTTCTTGTGGACCAGGTGGCTGCAGTGTCGGCTGGGGAAAGGATGGCTGTGAGTTTTCTGAACTTCTGGTATTTAGTGCATATGTCGTATATACACCCTTCCAGGTGCTCAGAAATGAGGTTAACATTAGCACCTTCGCGAATGTAGCAACATCCAAGTATAGTCTAGTTTTGCTGGTCTCATAACTTACGGTTACTTTTAATTCATTCGTGATTTGGATGAAAGTGAAAAAAGGATGCTACGAGTTTTAGATGGTTTGAGTTTCTTTCCTCTTAGATTTTGAATTCGACAGGAGTTTCGGTATGTCAAAATTAGTTTCTAAGCCTAGTAATCACAAATGCAAGTAGTCGTTATTTTCTCCCCTTGGTATAGTTGTGGTATTTTGTTTTGTTTTTACCAACCGCCTTAAGGTGATTCCTTCCTTCATTAACTTACTGGGGACTCTCCTGTGTGGAGCAGGGAAAGATGAGTAAAACCTGAGCCCTTAGGAGGGTGTGGTGGGTGAACGGTGACTCGAATGGGCCTTTCATCTGGGTGCAGTGAGGAGCGTAGTGGTTGGGGCCGGGATCACAGAACGATTCCTGGGAAGGCTAAGCCTTGAATCGAGTCTTGAAGGACAGGTAAACATTAGCCAGGCAGAGTGGAAAGAAAGAAATCACAGAGACTCGGTACATGCGGGGGGAGCTGCCGCTTTGCACTTGGAGTTGAAGGCGAGTGTGGAAGCAGCAAGAGCCGGCAGTGAGGGCCGGACCCCGGGGCGTCTCCATGGCATGTTACGGAGTTTAAATTCTATTATCCAGTTGTGGGGAGTCATTGAAAACCAAGGCCAGGGCTAGTTGCGGAGGGACGCAGGGGTCACTAACATGCGTGTTCCGGCCGCGATGCTGGGGCCGGGGCTGGTGGGCCGTGGTGTCGCTGCGGCCAAGGTTCGCTTGACCTTTCGGTATAAAGTGCTATCGCTTACCTTAAATTCTTAATTCAACTATTTCAAATGCCATTTTATGGCTGCAACGAAATGGACAGAACGCATTCAATGGTACAGATATTTAGAATACATATTTTAATTAAACATTTAAAACAAATCTCAGTCACGTGTATTTCAGTTAATTACATTTCGAGTGCCAGACAGAGTGCAGTGTTCTGCTGGTAGGTGCCACCGAGAACACCAGGAACAGGGTTCTGAGGGACAGCCACAGCACATCAGAGTGACAGGTGCAGAGCTTTGTCACTTGAGTCAGCTTTATTCTCTTTCGCAATGACAGGATGGTTCAGCAATTCGCTGTGGACTTCGAGAAGAGAATCGAAGGCTCGGGGGACCAGGTCGATACGCTGGAGCTCTCAGGGGGCGCTAAAATCAATCGTATTTTCCACGAACGCTTTCCTTTTGAGATAGTCAAGGTTTGTACCAAATATGACTTTTCCCCTTTCGTTTCACTGCCTTTCCGTATTCTGTCCCACATATGCTCATCAAATGTGCGAATGGTACGGGACTAAGATGGTTCTTTGAACCAACGTCTTCGAACTCAGGTAATGAGATTTGAGAGAGCAATATTTCCTCACCGATGGTTCTGATTTTACTTAATGGAATCTAATGACATCTCAACAAATACTGGCTGAGCTCCTGTGATGTTTATTTGTGTCCTAATTAATTTAAAAATATTTCTTGAGCACCTGTTCTGGGCCAAAGTTCTAGTTACCAAGTCAGAAACACTGGTGGGGAGTGACAGAGGGACAAAGTAAGAAGATATCGAGTGTTGTTATGTCACGTGATGGGGGCGCGGTTGGGGCAGCCGCTGTTGATGGGGTGTTCAGGCAAGGTCTCTCTGAGCAGGGGTCATCGAGCACGTGACCAGGAAGGCACAGAGAGGTCACCTGTGAGGATCTGGGGGAAGAGGGTGGTTTGAGGCAAGCAGCTGAAGACAGGCCCTAAAGTGAGCACCTATACAGCAGGCGAAGAGCAGAGGAGGCGACCCAGGGCCGATGAAGGGGCAGGGTTAACAATGGGAAGTCAGGGGAAGGTTTTTGGAACAGGTGTGACCTGATCTGGCTGATGATTTTAAAAGCACACAATGGGGGCTGGATTACAAAGGGGCAAGAAATCGGCTGCGGAAGACAGGTGCGGTGGGTTAAAGCGCAGGGCCGGAGCAGAGGTGGATCCACTTTATCTAGGGCCTGGAGCCGACAGAATTTTGAGGACCCCCTTGAAAGAGAATACAAAATTGTAAACACGCAGTGAGGCCCTGGGTCTTGGAGAGGTGTGTGCAAGCGAGCAGCCCCGAAGCCTGAATCCTGTAGCTCAGAGGGCAGGATGCAGAGAAGTGGGGGTTTGTGGTTTTGGAGGCGGGGTCAGCAGGACGTGGACCAATATGGGGGGGGGTGCAAGAAAGAGAAGATTCAAGAGGACACCCAAGGTTTGGTGCGCGCCCCTGAGCGAACGTTAGCCCATCAGACAGGGGAGACGGAGGGAAAGCTGAGCTTGCATGACGGTCCGAATCATGGTTTGCTTTGGGCCTTGTTACATTTGAAGTGCCCGGGAAGCAGCTAGGTACTCGTAGGGACATGTGACTTGCCTCCCATACAGAGGTGCGGGGGTTTACATCCCAGTGTGGGAGGCAGATGGGTAAACAGAGAGTTTCATTAAAATGTGCTAAGCAAAGTGATAAACCTCCGCACAGGGTGTTATGGAAACACAGCCCACGGACAGGAGTCTCTGCCCGGAGCGTCGGGGAGCCCAGCTTCCCAGCTGAGTTTGATGAGCAGCTCGTTCAGCGGGAGGAGGCGGCGAGAGACGGGGTGGGGAGGTTGTCACAGACAGACGGGGAGGAAGCGCGGGCTGAGCGTGCAGCCCCGGTGCGGGCAGGCAGCGGCGGCATCTCCTGTTGAGTGGCACGCGGTTGAAGGCAGAACCGGCAGGCGGTTTGTCTGGACAGGCCCGATCTCAGGAGGCCGGGGCCGAACCCAGTGCCCTCTTGATCCCCGTCCAAGTCTGAGCTCCATGGCACTTTGATCCCACTTCCAAATAAATTTAAGGGACCTAGAACTTCCGGGAAGTTTTCATACGGCAATCTATCCTGTGTCGTCTGGTAAATATTATGAATTTCCTCTTACAAAGGGGCCTTGAACTCAGGTGGTTAAAATGGCCAGGGAGAAAACGTTGTTCATCTCAGCACAGCTGGACGGCTATCGTCTGTCGGGTGACACTCTTATTTATGTGTTCGTCTGCGGATACCTTCACTACTTTCGGGAAAAGAATGAAGAATTATGTATTTCAAACGAATGGCCAGATTTCTGTCCAGGAGGCATCCTTTGTGCACAGCACTCCTTATCTGTAGCAGAGTTAAAATCCGCAGAGCTCCCAGAAACTCCTAATGCTCACCGTTGCCTTGAACTTTCCATCAACAGATGTTTTGGCCATCTGGGTTTAAGTTAGGAAAGACATGAGTCAAGCTATTCTCATGCTTTAACATTCAATAATATTATCATTGAGTGGAATTAAGCGACATAACTGTGGCTCGTTTTCCCTCTGCAGATGGAGTTCAACGAGAAAGAACTGCGAAGAGAAATCAGCTACGCGATCAAAAACATACACGGGATCAGGCAAGTACTTCACGTTTCCCTCATCTTCAGTTCAAGCTCCTCGAAGAAAACGAATGCTTGTAAATGGCTAGTGAAGTGGGCTTTTCATCATCTGAACAGAATAGACCATGGAGGGGGCGGGAAGAAGTGGAAAATCCTAGTTTGGGTTCCATCGTTATTTCCTGTCTTGTCATACTCGGCCTTTTTCAGTTAGAAAAACAGAAATTCTTCACAGCAGTGTGCTTGCTGAGATGTACCGCCAGGCACGCCCTTGCTTTCCAGGGCCTTGAGCGTGAGGGAGGGAGGCCGATGTGCCCAGAAGCCATCACGATTCACACAGACAGGGCGGGTAGATCTGGGACAGAGTCCTGGAGTAAGACTGGGGAGGATTAGCGAAGGTGGTGACTTTTGAGTTGAGCCTTGTCTGCTTAGAGGACCAGAATGATCTCAACAGGCAAAGGTGTGCCGTGTGGTTGTGTGTGTGTTTGTGTGTGTGTGGATGGGACAGGTGGCAATACCGTGAGATGGGAGAGGATGAAGGAAGCTGGGGCCGGAGGGTAGAAGAAATGGCTCGATGTGGAAGGAGCAGAATGAGCAGAGGCACAGACGCGGCGAAGCCCCGCGTGCGCCCTCCGAGCCGGGAGCCACACGTGCTGACTGCAGCTGGGGATGTGGGCCCGGAGAGGGACCTGCACCCGAAGCTGCTTTCATGTGAAGTGGAATTATCCTAATTTACTTTCTTTAAAGAATCCGAATAAAAACGTTTTTTAACAGCCATTTCTTGAATTCATATACGGAAGACTAAACAACATCGAGGCATCCTGAATTCATGGTGATAAAACTCAGGTTGCCTACTTGGCGGGTTATCTCACACGGAGGAGGCACCCCAAGTCCCCTGTCTATTGGCTGCTGTACCTCGGCTTCTGCCGCAGGGGACTATTTTGAGAACAGGGGCTGAGAGGGCAAAACTCAACCGTGAGTGCACATGTGATGCGTGATTTTCCAAAGGTGTCACGACATTGAATTAGCTATCACTTTAAAAAAAGACAGTCATCTTTACAAGTCTCAATAGTATAGATAAATAAGTTCGCACAGCGAAAAGGAGAAAACACCTATAACCAAATCCAGTTTCTCGCGCCATCAGGATGATTTCTAAGTTCCCTATTCATGCTCTTCACTCTCCCTCAAATCCAGAATACTTGTGGTATAGAAGCTGTGTCTTGCTCTTTAGCCTGGCAGAACTAGTGTTTGACCATGTCTGTCTGAAAACGCAGTGGTACCAAGTCACTTTTTGGGGGCCACAAAGTACTTTTACTTAGCCAAATACAGTCTCCTTACCAGACACCTTTTCGTTTAGTGTAGTTGCAAAGGCTTGTTTGTAGATTTCCGATTTGCGTGCGCCCCAGCGGGAGAGCGGGCCGTTGTTGTTGTTCTCGAGCTAATTAGCCTGTGAGATAGGAAGAGCACAGTGTCCGGAGCGTGCCGTGCTAACGGTGCAGTTATTCGGGCCCTTAAATACACTTGTGAAGAGTGTTGCTCCCGGTCAGTTCTGTGAGATATTTGAATAACAGAAACCATCTTTGCTCACTAAAGACTTGCCGGTCCTCCTTTGTTCCTCACGCACTGAGTGCCAATGATGAGCCCGGGGACAGTCTTGTGCGACAAATAAGACAAATGCAGTAGTGACCTTCCTCCCAGTGTAGGAGGGACTGACATATGTGCCCAGACCACCTCAATGGAAGTAGGGCGTTGGGGTTTGGAGAAGGCAGACCTTGCCGTTAGCAGGACGGGAGGAGGCACGCCGGAGGAAGTGGCTGCTTCTACCTGGGCCTCGGAGCACAGGGAGGATCTGGGCAGACTGAGATCGTGGGGAGGCTGAAGTGAACATCGTAGGTGAAGGCAGAGACATACAGTATTGGCACGAGTGTGTTTGTGGAAAGGCACATGGCCCAGTTTGGCCGGAACGGGGTGTGTGGAAGGAAGGAGGAAAGTAAAAGGAAGATTAGGCCCGGACGGGGGAAATTTTAATGTTAGACTGAACAGCGTGGACTGTGCTCTGTATCCAAGGCGGAGAATTTACGGTTACAGTATGGGATGAGCACCCCAGGCAGAAACAGGGCAGCAAAGAGCGCTAAGCCAACGGTAAGACGGACAGAAAGCTGGTGTGAAGGAAGTGACAATGACATTTCCTGAAGGATGTTCACAGAATTGAGTGTGAAGGAAGAGAAGTTAATCAAGTAAGACGTGAGAAGAGAAGTCAGGAGGTCTCGGAGTGGGAGGGTCTCGTGCCAGTGCCCAGAGCCTGCAGGTGTTTGGCACGGCTGGTGCCCAGGGCCCTCTCGTTGTAGCTTTTCTCCATGGACCTTTTGTTTAAACACAAGTAAACATTTTTCACTTTTTATGAGATGCACACAAACACATACATCGGCTTTCCTGAGCCTCCTGCACTGAATGAGAAAAGCATTGTTACGATACCAATTTGAATCAATTCTAGCCACATGAAAAATGTACTCGCTTGTGGTGGTTATCTTTTGTTATTTTTGTAAATTCCTCATTTAGGCATCCTGGGTCCTAAGCTAGTTGTTTACCTGCCTTCTTTTTCCTCCAGCTCGCTGGGACCTCAGGCTGGGGCCCGCTGGGCTCGCTGTGACGTAGCTCTCCTGGAAAGTACAGGTTGTTGTCTGCCAGTGGCATTCAAAAGCGAGACGCATTTCCTACCCCACAAAGGACACGAGGGGATGGCTTTTGGAATACTTTAGAAGCAGAAATGTGAATTTCGGACACCATTCCAGTCATAGGATTCTTTTTTATTGCTGTGACGCTATGAGAGGAGACAAATGATGGTTAAATATTTCTTAGTTAAAGGCCACATAACACGCCATGAAAACATTTTGGGAACTCTTTTAGGTAACGCTAATTATCCATAGACTAGAATTTATTAGGGAATATTAGGATTAAAGATATTATTACAAGTGATACTGCGGCCAGAATAAATCACTATGTCACTTTGAAGCCTGGGTATTATACTGACTTTAAGTGGCATGTCAATAAAACATTTCCAAAAGGATATTATTTATTTAGAAAAATCTAACATGCTCTCTTTCTTAAATTTAGGACAGGGCTGTTTACTCCAGACATGGCGTTTGAAGCAATAGTCAAAAAGCAAATCGTAAAGCTGAAAGGGCCTTCCTTGAAGAGTGTAGACCTGGTAATCCAAGAATTAATCAACACCGTCAAGAAGTGTACCAAAAAAGTAAGTGCAAATTGTTTAACTTTCCAACAGTTGACCCATCTCTGTGATGTACCCGTCTTTCCCACCCTGCCATGTGCCTCTCTTTCCCCGACCCCTCATTTTGTCCCAGAAGGTGCTGAGTTTGCTGGAGGAAGGATCGTGAAAAGTGCGGAGTGAGAATTGCTTCTGTGATAGACAGGCATATTGTCTTTTGTCACCGCATTCCAAATAGGGTTGCTTAAGCCAGAAAGATTGTGTTTTAGTCAGAGAATTTTCTCCTTGTCTTAAACAGGTAAACATCACTTTAGAACAAATAGGTGAATACCCTGATTTTTCCTATGCACATGGGGGAATTGTTAGGGGAACGGAATCACGGGTACTGTGTACGTCAGCAAGGAAATCCTTCTAAATTTTAAACAGCCCACTTGAACCTGGCCGTCCCAGGAAGGTGCAGTGTGGTGTTGTAAAGGGCTCAGCCTCTGAGCTCCAATCACCTAGATTCACATCCTGGCTCTGATACTTATTCACTTTGTGACCTTGAGCATTGTACTTAATCCCCAGAGTCTTGTTAAGTTCTCTGTGAAATGGGATAATAGTCATAATCATACCACCTTAGTGGGAACTAAACAAGACAGTGTCTGAAAACCACAGGACCCTAACACACTGATCAACCATAGTAATTGCTCAATACATGAGGGCTAATCTATAAATGGTCACCACCTCCTCGCAGTACCTGTCGAATTTATGATGTAGCGTGGTGAGGGAGAGATTTTTTTGGGGGTCTCCTCACTGAGGAACACGGCAGAATTGTGCTAGATTCCAGTCATTCCACAGGGACATGAAAGGGTGTCCTGTGTCAGAAAACATGAGAAGGGAATTAGCGACGAGGCTTAGGGTAGGGCGGGCCTGGCCTCATGACAGTTAACACTGGTACTTTGATCATTTCTTGAAAGTATAGATACTTCTGGTTTTGTTACCTGTCCTTTTCTGTATAGTGACTATGAGTAATCTCTCTAAAAATCCAGTGGGAAGTAGGAGACAGAATGAGAGAGACGGAGAATGTGGATGAATATGAATATTGGTCCTCAGTTACCTGGCTGAACGACTCAGCTGAAGAAAAGATGTAAGTGGTGAAAGAGACAGGAAGCAAGCTAACTCCCGGAGGTCAAGGCGAAAGACAGGGTGTTGCGTGCCACTAGCTTGGGGTCCAGAGTGGCTCTGGAGCTTCAGACCCCTTCTCTAGGCCTCTTACTAGTTTGTCACTGGCTCCTTAAAGTCCTAGTTTCTCTTCTCCAAAACAGGAGAAGCCGTAGTTCAGGGACTGAGGAAAGGGAAGTGAACGCACGTGGGGAAGAGCAAGACGACCTTTCTGTTAGCACTCTGTCTGGAATGCTGGAGCCCGTTAGGAATAATACTGCACAGCCCCTGTCCTGGCCTGCACCCCAGAATGCCCTCAGCCTTGTCCCGTGCAGGGGAAGCTCTCCTAACTGGCTTCTCGTAACTGACTCAGAGAGTTAACCACAGGGACCGTCGCCCTTAGCACACGATGTCTTCAGCCGCAGGCGCCTCTTTGGGTGGCCCAGGCATGCCTGTCCCCCCACCAGTTAAGCTGTCTTCTTTCCAGGGGCCAATTGCTTTGTGTTTCCCCTCAAACCCAGATACCCAGTCAGAGTTCTTATTTGAATTATGTGGTTTAAGAGAAGAGTAAATAAACCGATCAAATGCAGAAAAGACTTTGAGTTTCGTTTCTGTGAAACTCAGCTTTGGAAAGATGATAAAGATCAGCTACGAAAGCATTGCTCTGGACCAGGGGTAGGCAGGACGGCCCTCTGAGGGCGTTGGGGGGCGGAGGGTATAAAAATCTAGATGGGCCCTGCAGTCCGATGACTTCACGCGCGTCTTCAGGTTCTCCCTCCACTTTAAAGAGAGCGAGGCTGGAATCGTAGCTGAAGGATGTGGTTAGTGTAGGACAGAAGATGCATAACTCCAATCAGCGGATCCATATGCAGGAAACAGGCCTCGCCTCGCATCAAAAGATGGGCACATGTGTGCACATTTATGTTTTAAGTTATATAAAGTGTTTATGGTATGTATGAGTCATTTTTTTTTTAATCATTTCTCATTGCATTCGACTTACTGGAGAACCGGAACGGGGGCCTGATGGCATGGCTGAGGGCCCCGCTTCGGGCGCGGTGGCTTTTATTCTTTGCTCTCCACCCTTCGCATTGTGCTCCGTCGGTCAGTGGTGGCCGTATATTTGTACTGAATTCTCAAAACACTTCATAGTTTGACTTGAGTCAAACCTAGCTTTCTCCCCGAGATCGTTGTTTACCCTGTGTCTCTTTCACTGAAAAATATTTATTGGCCCAAACCCGAAGAACCTAAGGGCCTGGATCAGGCGGGACGTTTGTCTGCGCCTCCGTTTGTGGCTCCCAAATATTATGCCTTCACCTCCCCGTGCACAGTCTTCCCTTAAGGCCCTTCAGCCTCGGTCTTCTCCCAGCCTCCCTGTCACCTCCTGACTTTCTTTTCTTTCCTGACCGTCGTGTCGCTGTCCAATCAGAGAGAGAAACCACACAGCCACTCAAACGGGGAACATTTACTGTAAAAAAGTATTACCCGTGACAGGGAAGTAGAGTAACGTGGGCCTGGCGAGTGAGAAGTTAAGGGAGCCCTCGAAGGAGGGGATAGTAGCTCTAAGGAGCAGGTGCCGAGGGCCACGATCTGGGCCCCTCGGACAGGGCGTAGATGTGGCTCGCTGAACGGAAGAAAAGTGTTATCCTGGCAGAACTTGCTGGAAAGTTGCTCTCTGAAGCGTGCTGGAGGGAAAAGCCGTCCAGGGGGAGGCGTCTCCCTGGAGGGCCTGAGCTCTGGGGCTGGTCGGGGTGGGCAGGGGTGCCAGGGAGCTGGCACTGTGTTCCACTCTCTCTCCGAAGCCGACAGCCCTGCCTCTTCCGTGGGCTCTCCTGTCTCACAGCTCTCCTCCATCTCCTTCAAGAGTGTGTCCGCCTTTGCCTGCCTCCAAACGTGAGTCCAGCAGAGCTCGCTCCCGGCTTTCCTCCCTCACTGTCCTTTCTCCCTAGTAGGTCATGTCTCCCGGAGTTCAGCCGCCACTGAAAATATCCTTGATTCCCAAATCATACCTCCAGCTTGAGCCTCTGGACGAAAACTGCCTCCAGTCTACTGCTTCTCTGTTCTCACTTAAGGCTCTCAACAGCTTTTTATAACTAAATTAGTCCAGTGGCTTCCTAACTGGTTTTTCACCTCCAGTCTGGCCTTTCTCAAAATTATCCTCCCCACAGCTGTCAAATTAGTCCTAAAATACAGACATCTCTGTGCGCCTATTGTTGCGAAACGATTCAGTGGCTCCTCGTGTCTTGAGGACGTTCAAATCATTCACAGTCATTGCGTTTAGTGTCACCGTCTGATCTCTGACTACTTCTCCAGCTACATCTCTTGTCACTTTCTGCTCGCTTCAGCCATTCTAAGCGATGTGCACTGTCCACAAAGGTTTTCATGCCGTCGGCCTTCACACACGTGATTCTCTTTCTTTAGACTGTCTCCTTCTGCCTCCTGTCTTCACCTGCCATCTCCTCTCATTTTTTAAGATCCAGGTCAATTATCACCTCCCCCTGCCCCTCAAAAAAAATTCTCCCTTCAGGGTTCTGCGAGTCCTCTCCTGCTCTCCAACCCAGTCCTTTCTCGGGCTTCCATCGGTGCCCTGTTTAATTACTTCGTCGTAGCATTTATGACACTGCTATGTTCTTTGTAATTTATTTGTTTAGGTGAATGCCTCCTCTTGCTCGTTATAAGCTCCTTTTAAGAAGGATCTGTGCCTTTTATCTTCCTATTCCTGGCGTCGAATGCAGTGACTAATCCTGCATAAAAGGCCTCTATAAATATTTATTAACAATTTAGATGTTCTAAAGTGACCCCAATGCTAAAGAAATTTGTACTTGGTTTTAAGAGAGTATTTTAGTCATCCCTTTTAAAATGGTAAAATTGAGACAGGTTTTCTTTGAAATATCTCTCCTTGTCCTTATTCCTTATTTTGATGTTCTCGCTTTTTGGTCTCGATATGTTTACCTGCAGGTTCTTCTAATTTAAAACTGGTCTAATTAACACACTTTGCAAAAGGAAATCCTCCTGATTAAACTCGAGAGCGCCAGGACTTTATCACCTGACTCCTTTTGACCATGAGCCGTAGAGAGGTGACTGTGCAATTTACCATCCAATGCAGGGCAGTTTTGAAAGTGAGAGGAGGAGTTATTAATAATTTCATGGGGATAATAGGAGTGAACCAAGACTTCTGCAGGCAATCTAGAACACACGGTTACTCTAGCTGTATTGTGAATATATATGGGTGTGTGTGTGTATATATATATATTAATTATATATATTTATATATGTAACTTTAACAGTATTTTCATTTACAGTTCTTCGTTTCAAATGTCTTATGTGTGACAGTACTTTTTTTCTTAAGCCACATAAACAAATATCAGTGAAAAACATGTGATTTCTGTGTGTTCAAAAAAACAAAGCACAAAGCCAGGCTTCTAACCTGAGGGGATGCATTTGCTGAGGGCTGTTTTGTGACTGGTGTCCTCGGGGCACTGGGGGACCAACGGGAGCATGAGAGTCTCGGCTTTGGACATTTTCCGGTGGCTGCAGTGCCCCCCCCGCCCCGCCTACCAAATCCCTGCAGCATCCTGAGTTTCTTGTCAGGAGGCCCTAAGAGGAACATCTTGTGTTTTTAACCACAGTTTAGCAATTGTGCCATTTATTGGCCTCTTGGGAAACCGCATTCCTGGATCACCATCACACCAATGAATTGATTTTTTCCCTCCCTGCTTGGAAAAAAGAAAAAAGCTTTGCAAGGAAATAAAAAAGATACCTTAGCTGGCTGTTAGAAATACAGGGAGAGATTTTTCATTCTAAAGTGCTGTTAGAAGAAGCGTTGGATTTTGTTGTGTGTTCGGTAAGTAATGATCTGGCCCTGGAGACACACGGCCAGGCGAGTGGCTCCGAAGCCCTGAGCGTGGCTGTCACTGACCTTCCTCCTTTTACCTCCGAATCCTGCCACTCCCTCCTGCCCACCATTCACTCCGGCTGCACTGGGTCCCTTGTTCCTTCAGCAGGTCAAGGAGACATGATGGCGGGGCCTTCGCACTTGTCGTTTCTGCTGTTGGAAGTAGCCTGCCTCGAGGTGTCTGTCCCCCCTCGCTTCTCTCTGGCCCCTGCTCATGCCACCTAATCCGCGTCTTTCTGTGACTTTGCTATTTACAGCTGCGCGTGTGAACGCGCCCGTGTGCGCGCGCACACACACATACACATCACTTTTCATCTACTTACCCAACAGTGTTGTTCTCTGCGGCACATGTGACCACACGAATTCTATTCTATGTGTCCTTCGTTGTTGTTGTTCAGTAAAGGGACTCTGAGACTTAAGCCCCGTAGGAGTGGGGACTTGGTTTGTTAAGCTCATCGGTCCTTTACAACTCCTTAAACAGCCAGGTTTTCAATAATTACTGAATGAATAATTGAAAGAATAGATGAACCCCGCCTCACTGACTTGACAGGTGATGATCGGTTTGCCTGACGCAGCCACTCGATGAACCGTCCATGGAAGTCTGTGGGATGAAGGACAATAGCTGCAGAGCATCGTGCCCGATGGGGCTTCCTTTTAGGTTGGCATGGATCTGCTGTGTCTTGCTCTGTACGAGAACACTCGCGTTTCCCCTCCTCTCACAGCTTTCCCATCCAACAACCTGCGTTGTGCTTTGCACTTAGTAGGTCCTTCATGTAATAGGTCACGGTACTCATGTTTTGAATCAGTCTGGTTATTAGCATTTGAAACTTTTATTGGATATTATAGGGAATTCAAGCCTGAGACTTGACTTTTAAGGAATCGGAATATCACCTTTTTGTCATTGCCCGTTTTTAGAAAGTTTTTTAAAATTGAGGTATAATTAACATGTAGTACTGTGTTTTAGATGTATAACATAATGATTTGATATTTGCATATATTATGAAATGATCACAGTAGGTCTAGTTAAGGTTCATCACCACACGTAGTTACAATTTTTTTTCTTGGCATGAGACATTTTAAGATCTAGTCTCTTAGCAACTTTCAAATATACTATACAGTATCAGTAACTATAGTCACCGTGCTGTATACCAACTACGTCCCTGGGACTTGTTTTGTAACTGGAAGTTTATACCTCTGACCACCTCCACCCATTTACCCTCCCCCTCCCTCACCTCACCCCTACCCTGCCTCGGGCAACCACCAATCTGTTCTTTGTTTCTATGAGCTTGGGTTGTTTTTTTTTCCCCCTTGTTTTGAACATCCTATGTATGTGTGAGATCATAAAGTATTTGTCTTTCTGTGTCTTACTTATTCAATTTAGCATACAGCCCTGAAGATCCATCCGTGTTGTTGAAAATGGCAAGATTTCCTTTCTTTTTTATGAGTGAGTAATAGTCCAGGAATCTCACCTTTTAATCTCACAAATCATTAAAGGATTCTTAGTTTATAATTTAGTTTGGCCTCTGCTTTTCCTCTTATGTTCTGTTAGGATTTTTCCTTTTGACCACTCATTAATATGTCTCCTAAAGGTAAACTTGGAAAGAAAAGAGATGAAAACCTGATTTTTTATCTTCAGGTGTTGTTCTGACGCCATGTCAACCCACCCTGACCTTCTCTTTAGGTGTTTTCTGAATTAGTGAGGCTATGTCTCTTCTGACGACCTTTTGGTTTTACTTCACCCAAGATTGACCTTTTGGTTTGTATTCCTTAGCATTTGCTGACGTGGGATTCTCATTTCTCTTCTTAGAAGAAATGGCGAGGTGTGTGATGGACGAACATACCAATATGCCACACACGTTTCTCCATTATGTGCCTCATCATTTGTAGAAAATATTTCATGTTTAGAGATTTGGGATTTGTTGACTTGGAAAAGGAAGTCTAAAATTTTTTTTTTCTCTCTGATAGCTTTCCCCAAGGCCACCTGGGTGGGACCTGCCTCCCTTTCCCTGTCTATCAACTTTACTTAGGTCTTCTGAGACTTTCCATATGCTACTCCTAAAATATAGAACACTCAATAAAATATTTTCCCATTTACCCTTGTGTAATTCTTTACCTCTTAATACTAGAATCGTTTCTCATCGTCAATTACCTTTGTAAATTGGAATGCTTCTTTTTCTTTTTTTTTAAATAACGAATGTTTTAAGCACAGATAGGTATTTCTGTCATCTCCTGGATAAATCCAACATCATGTCATAAACAAATAAAGGATCATTAGGGATTTGGGGGCAGGTTTTAATGCACAGAAATGGAATGAAATTATTGTATGCTTTTAGGAGCAGTAAAATCATTCATATGTTGGTATTCATTTTGTAGTGAGTGGCTAGACATTGGAAGGTTTATAGCTTTTTGATCAAAACAGAGTCCATATCTGTAGCTCAGCCAAACCAATCAACTCAAGTCATATGCATAAAAATTTTTTTTGTTCTGGTTTTAGTTTATTTTCTCATTGATGCTTGGTATGGAACTATGAACAGATGGTTACCTAATAACCTGAGACTTTGCTCACGGCATCGAACTAGTTACTCTTGAAGGTATAGAAATCTTGCCTGGTTTCACGCCTGTTCCAAGAGAAATCTAATAACATGGCTGTCATGATCTGATTAATCAATGGTTAATAAATTTTATAAGTGTGTAATTTTTGTTTTATCAGATAGGAATGTCTTTCAAGTAATTTTTTTTCCTTTAGGGAAAAAAGTGTTTCATGCTTAAAATTAAATTTTTATATTAAGGTCCCACCAAAATAAACATTACTCTAAATAACACTTAAAAGACTGGATTTTATTAAAACTTTTTTTTGTATTTTTTAGAAATTATAGTGCTGCTTTCTTTCAGAATATATACAGTTAAAATTTTTTCTTAGGATTATGTGTTTAAAGTTTGGGTTCCTAAAGTTATATGTAGTGTACTATTTTTCCTTTAGACCTTGTTATTATTTAATAGTATTCAGTACAATTTGAATAATAAACTATTTAGAAGTGATTTATCATTGGCTAGATGTCCAGCTTTGTCTGGAAGTTTCACTCACATTATTTAGGCATCGAATCCTCTAAGGCCTTCTCAGAGTGCACACCCATTTATTTCTTTGTGCTTTTGCCTGATTTTTGTAAAATATTTATTTTTTTGTATTACAATTTATCTGTATAGTCAACCTGCCATACAAGACTGTAAGACTTTTAATATCAAGTGCTTTGACATAAACTGAGCATACAGCTGGCCTACAGCAGAAGCCGATGAATGTTTGTTAAATGAATGACTGATATGAAATAAATTTAGGAATATAAAATGATTATAAACAATAGCAAAGCCTTAATTCCTTGATCCTATGTAAATCAATTGACAGAACATTTAAATAATAGGGGACTAAACATCTACAGATGGTATCTTCTAGATCAGTGTTTTGGCATACATGATTAGAATTTTGATGACTTTGGCAAAATAAACACATTCCTTACAACTTTCAGTTCAACATCCAGAGCAAAAGAGATGAAAAATTATAATGATTTAAGCTGAGGAAACCGATTGCACTTTAAGTAAGAGACATAGACGTGAGGCGAGGGACTGAGCAAGCCATCAGAGTCGAGTATATTTTAAACCATGTGAAGTTTTGTGCCAACTGAGCGTGGGATCCCGTGGAGTGAGCTAACGTGACGAGCAGCAGAGCGTCTGCTCAGAGATCACTCCGAATGCCAGCAGAACGCTCCTCCACGGATCATGGAACATTGGAACGGGAGCATCGCAGGAGAGAGCTGGCGATTACAAACAGCATTTCGAGCGAGCGTTCTGTGCCAGCGGGCCCCCGTCTGCCTGTCCAGCTTTGCCTCAGTGCCGCCCCCCTCGCCTGCTGCCCTGTCCGTCCTTTACTTCTTCCTCCGCTCATTGTCCCTGTCCCCCAGCGTCTTCGCTCGTGCTCCTGTGTCTGGCAAGCTCCGTTTCCCCTCAGCCGTTCCCACACAACTGCACCTAAGCTAAGCCCTCCTTCTAGACCAGCTTCTGAAACATCCTCGTAGCATCCCATTATTTTTTCTTCCTTACACTGAAAACAACATTATTTAATTCATTTACTTTTGCAAAGTAGATTTTGGACAATTACCTACATAACTTAGATGGGATAAGTGATTGGCGCACGCTATTTCTACACTTTGCTCAAAAAAAAAAAAAGTGTACGCACAAACGCATCTGTTCAGGGAGAGTTAAAAATAAGTTATCTGTGTGGTTCACGGACTGAATCATCAGAGCAGTGGATGAGCCCGTGGGCTCTGGCGTCTGAGGGTGCGGGTTGGAATCCCGGACCCACCGATTTTGAGCTGTTTAGTCTCAGGCAAGTTGCTTAACCTCTCTGCTCTTTGCTTGCCTCCTCTACAGAATGGGGTTAGTTATTTTATGGTTGTTGTGAATTTCGAATGAGGGATTTCATGAGGTGCTTAGCAGTCAGCCCGACACGTAAGCACCCTGTAAACGTTAGTCATGATCATTTCATCCTCGTTTCCATCCTCTTCATCTTTGAACTTTATTAAGTGCCAGCTCTGTAGAGCACAGTGCTAGATGGCATCTGGGTTTCTGTTTTCTTCGTAAGGCATTTCTCTGCTGGTCCTGAAGCGTTTCCTCTCCCCTAACATAGTTACTCCTGATGACAGTTCAGGGAACCTCTTCTGCCACTGCCGTTCTCCTTTAATATTCCAAAATTGTAATGCGTATATTCTGTGAAATAACATAATTTCTCTCTGCTGCTTTTTTTTTTTTTTTTGGCCATATAACTTTTTGAATATTAACACTCGAATCTGTTTTTCTTGACAGCTGGCAAACTTCCCCAGACTCTGTGAAGAAACAGAACGGATTGTGGCTAACCACATTCGCGAGCGAGAAGGCAAGACAAAGGACCAGGTGAGGCGAGGCCTTCCCTGGTGGGCAGGGTGCTTGTGGATGTGGAGGTCCCCCACGGTGGGTCGCCAGCAGTCGGCCATCCCGAATGGAAAAAAATCGCCAAGAACACAGTCACGTATGCTTATTTTTAGTTATTTATAAATTATAGACATGTGTTACTATGCTAACATCTTGTGCATGTTAAAAATATAAACAAACATAAAGACTTCAGAAGGAGGAAATTTAAAACGCAGTTATAGCATTCCTTTATTTTTTCCTCTACACCGCATGGTTCATCACGTGCATCCCTAGCATGGACACAGCCCACTTTGAAACTCACGAATCCAGAAACATACCACATTTTTTCTTTAAGACAGGGGTTCTTAACTTTTAATAGGCCCACAGATGGGTGCCAGGATAGTCATAAATTCCTAAAATGTTATGCAAAATGTTCCGTGTTTTGATTTTTTTTCCTGAGGATAATGAACAAAGCTATTCATCAGCTTATCCATGGAAAAATATAAACTTCTAAGCACGGCTCTTTTAAACATTTCTTACTGTTTGGTAAAAGTGTATGTTTTGTTGGGAGTGACCTTGAAATTGTCTTCGAATCCTAGCCAGCTCTGTGAATTCAAAAGATTCTTTTCAAATGCAGATAATTCGTTTTAAAAAGTTAAGGACTACGTGAAAAATAAAAGCTTCTTAAGTTCAGGAGGATTTTTTTCTGAGTTCCTTATGAGACATTGTAATGGGAAACGCAGAAGTTCTCGGGTGTTCTGAAATCCCAGGACACAGCCGCGAGTGTGACAGTGTGGAGACGGCCCTGGACACGGGCCATGTGTTCTCCTTGTGCAAATCACTTTTGGAGGCTGTCGTTTTATCATGTGCAGCAGTGAGATGTTGGTGTATATGATCTCAGAAGTATGATCTGTGAGAATTCCAAGATTTTGTGGTTCTCTGGTGAAATGGAAAAGAGGAGAGAGAGAATGGGGAAGGAGGAAGGCAAAGTAGAAGAGAGAGCAGAGCAAACTGCAGGGAGACACACGCACGTGCAGCCAGGGTGTGTGCGGGGGCGGGGCGAGGGATGGGGTGTGTGGAAGGAGAAAGTGAGGAGACAGAGGGAAGGAGGCCGGGCAGGTCGGGGTCCTGGTGAGCCGCTCCAGCGGTGACCTGCTCCCTGCTTAAGCCGTGGGATTCATTGCTCTTCCTTTTCCTCACTGTGCTTTGCAAGTTAATTAATCATTATTTATAGTTTTAACTTGCTTTCCAACTTTCACACCTTTGGATAGCCTCCATAACCAAAAATGGAGAAAACAGGCTTTGTGACTTAGTGGGGATAAACAAATCAAGGTTAACTCACGAGCCAGTGAGGTCAAGTGTAGGGTCAGATATAGAACACTCAGACCAGATGGACCAAAAAAACTTAAGTTCCAGTATCAATGGTACTCCCATCCTTAAGTAAATAAGATAACCATTTTAATTTAATATCTCTGTTCTAGAAAATGTAAACGATAATATATCTTGCTTAACTCTTAGGGATCTTGTGCAACAACGATGCTGAGGGCAAAGTAATACAATTATTATCTTAATTATCTTTCTGTTCAGATCTAAAGGAGTTGTTAAGTTCTTCAAGTTTCACGTTTCAGAGTTTTTGTTTCACCGAAATGATGTACTCAGACTTAGTATCATTGCTACAATTGTGGGCTCTGGCTTCGAGGCCCAGTGCGAATCCAGCTCTACTGTCTAATTTCTGTGTAAATGAGCAAGTTAGTTGGCATCTTCACACTTCAGTTTCCTCATCTTAAAGGGAGAAAAAGATGGTAGTTGATCAGACATTTTATGAAGACGAAATGAAGCAATCCAAACATGGCTCTTAGATCTTCGTTAGTGTTAGTGACACATAGTAGATATGAGAAAGGATTGCCTGTCCTGATTTCAAGGGGAATTGTCTTTCATCTGCATCTCTGACATAGTGATTAATTCCCCAAGTGGTAGGTAAGGGACGGGGTGGCTGTCTCCCTCCCGAGTGACCATGTCAGGTGGCCTGGTCTGACAGTCACCTGCCCGAGGAAGCCGGGGCTTGCCACCTCCACTGGGGACCTGTGTGGCACAGTAAAAACATGCATGTGGGTCACGTGACTGTGTCAGTTCGCCCAGCCCCCACATCTGAGTTCTGACCGCCTTGCTGCCTGCGCCCACTTGGGACTTCCCAGGTAGCTGGTCAGCACCCGGTTCCCTCCGGCCTCTGTGGCAGAGCTGTTTTGAGGTGTTCTTGCACTTGTTGTTGTTGTTGTTGTTTTAATGGAATTATTAGCAAATTCTGCTCTAGGAGCTTTGTAGGAGGAAAAATTCTTCAAAATTAAAAATTTTGGAAAACCGTAAATCTGTCTATGATTTCCTTCTAAAACAAAGGTCTTTTGAGCATCGATGCGTGGCTGTTACTGTTTCCGGTGCTCCCACACATGAACCTGCATGTCGAAGTGGGTGACTTTGTGGGTGACGACCGCCACCGGGGGTGGCTTTATTTCTCTTCGACTAAATCTTCAATAACTGCGGGTGAAAAAGGCAGTGAGAAACGCTGAGAAAGTCCAGAAAAAATGAGAAAAAATGCACTCGTTCCCTTTCGTCCCCCACATGTGACCTGGCTCTTTTCCTAGGATGGACACAGACTCCCAGTTTCCAGGAATATGAATGAGAACAGCCATAGTTTTTATTTTTTTCCACTTTTTTCCTATCCTGCCTTCCAAGTTAATGTGTGTGAACGTCCAAGATGTTCGTGACAGCCTTTGGCAGTGTTGACAATTATGTAGATATTTTGCTCTTTATGGTGGCAACAATATATTTGTGTTTAAATATTATTGTTTATTGATACAAACTCCCGGCCAAATGGATTTGGGAGCATAACACTGAACAGAATCAGGCTCTGTTGTGGGGAGAATAGAGGCAGGACCACAGATAATTCTGTAAGGATCACTCCCCTGACTCTTCCATCTTCTTTATTAAGAAAAGAAACAAAACCAAATCTGATGACATGAAACGTTTTGGTACATGTGTGATGATATCGACCCAATGCTGCCTGCGCCCTGACTTTACGTTGGTGGGGGATGGGTTTGGGGCAGGTCCCCTTGGGACTGACAGCAAGATTTGGTTAGCCGAACAGTAGAGATCTATCCTGAGAGCAAAGCCTCCAGAGTCCGTAGTGTTGGGTAGTGAGCGAGAAACAAAAAGCCATGTACTGATTACTTGGGAATAAATCGCTCCCTTTACAGCCAACTGTTCTTCAAGGCTGGGAGATAGTTATACAGTCTCCAGCCACGGCTGTTCACTGGATGACCGCTACATGGGTCGTGCCATGCAAACGAGCCTCCTGCTCCCGTGGAGCTGACAGTCTTCCAGGGAACAAAACGGCAAACAAAACACACGCAAATAATTAATTATATCAGTGGCGAACACCACAAATAGAAGGTGTGGGGTGCAGTGTATGTATTGCATGGCATACAGGCTGCAGGAGAGTAATAGTGTGACCCGGCCTGGTCTTGGGGGAGGGAGTGGCGTGAGGATCAGGGAAGGCTTTCCTGTGGAAGTCCCCCCTGGGGAGAGATATATAGACTGTCACCAAGCTGTCACCATGTCTCTGATACACTTGTGTGTCACCTTTGGTGAAGGGAGGCAGTAGAAAAATACTTGTTGTTAGTCATCAGAAGTTCGTTCAGCAAGGTCAAAGTGCAGAGCTCTGGAGGCTCATGGGCAGAGATTCGTAAATATGTTGATTTCCCTATCGGCGAGTCTCAGCATTCTGGAAGGGGTAGGGACACAGTTGAGGGAACAAAGAGGACACTTAGGAGGGGGAACTCAGTTTGGAATGTCTCCAGAGCAAAGCCCTCCTTCTTACAGTTTCCGGTTGCTCCTGTCCTTGTTCGTCCCCCTTATCTCCCACTGAAGAGTGTTTTCACAGAGGACCCTCCAGAGTTTCCAAGTATCTTGTGACGAGGACATTTCCATGCTTCCTGGAAGATGTATTCAGACCCCGAGCGGGCGCACGTGGTGTTTCAGGCTCTGTTCTGGGCAGTGGCTCCGGCAGATGGGGTCCGTGCGGTGGATGTGCCGCGGCCGCGAGTGGTAACTCTGCAAAGGGAAACGCGGCCGGGCGACAGGATGGCGAGGGAGGGCAGCGCTCACGCAGGTGGAACGGGCAGGGAGGGGCCCTCCGACGAGATGGCCCTTCAGCAGCGGCCTGGCGGAAGGCTCGCTTTCATGCCGAAGCTTCTTGACCTCGAGGCGGCTTTCTATTTCTTTGCGTATTGCCTTTCTGAGTTCGTCGATGAGCTGACTCTTCTGCTTGCCTCCCGGGAGCTTGAAGAGTAGAGAGAGGAGAGGACAAACAAGAGACGCGGTCACGCTTCCGTGGCTGACGTATGGCGTCTCCAGGAGCCGGATGCTCTAAGCGGCATCTCATTGTCCTTCTTGGCACCCATCTTTTTAGATACATGTGTCCTTGTTTTGAATGCTATGCCTACGTTTTGGAGGAATAGAACACGTATAGGTTCTGTTACGCTGGCAAAGCAAACACGCCTATAAACTAGAATACTATCATCCTCATGCGAGACTCAGACTTCTCATGCAGGTTTTTAATTTCTGAATTTAGACTAAAACTTATGTGAGTCTCATGAACAACAACAACAAAAGAACAAACTCTTTATTCTAACTGAATATGCTTTTAAAATTAAACGAAGACAAATCATTTTCAGGCTGTCAATGAGTTGGGTGTTGAAGATGGTGCCACTGAGGCGTTTCTCTTTGACCCACAGGTCCTGCTCCTGATCGACATCCAGGTGTCATACATCAACACCAACCACGAAGACTTCATTGGCTTCGCAAAGTACGTGAGACGCTTGGTCGCCACACGCGCCCCTCCTGCGGCTTTGTGTAGAATGCGCACGGGGAATTTCTGCTGCACGCCCAGCACCCCCCGATCGTGCGCCCTGTGTCAAGGTTCACTCTGGGTTGGCCCTACTTAGGAGGGGTGAGCCTCATGGCCGCGGGGTCACGTTCTCTCGAGAAGGCTGTTGGCGCCTCTATTGTGCAGCATGTGGGGTCACATGTGTCTCAGATACTCATCGTTTTTGGATGATGAGCAGCAGTTTGTGCTTGAACTCCCATAGATAAGCAGTAACAGATGCACATTTACAATATGTTTGGGAAGAATTTCTTACATCAATTGAAATATCAAGTGCGGGTCACAGGATACAGGCTATTTCAACATCCCTAAATCAGAATATGGAGGCCTTTTTTTTTTTTTTTTTTTTTTTTACTGTCCTTTGTGAACTTAGATGTAATCTTTTGGATGAATGTTCTCTTTTCTATGAAGTGCACATATTTTATTTAAGCTCGTGTCTGTATTGCTGTTTTATCATATATGTATTTTGTTCTATCGCTGTATTCACAGACATTTTCACATAGACATGCTTAGTTATGCAGGGCTTGGTTATTCATGGCGTAGTGTTTCCAAGACCCTGAATTCGCCATTTTTTTTCTTGCCCTGTAGTGGATCTTGGTTTTGCTTGCTTTTAAGGAATTTTGCTTCTAACTCAAAAATGCATTTGTGGCATATAAATGGTTCCAACTTCGGGTATATAAAACATAGTCTCCTTCGCATCAAGTAAAGGGGTCTACGTCCTGTCACTTGAACCGTGTGTTCAAGAACAGGGACGGATAAAATACACGACACAGTGTAAAGCTAACTACACTCCAACTTCAAAGAAACAGCGTTGTTGATCACATGATCAACACTGAACAGTGGCCTGAGGAATTTATTAGCATATTTTAGGGAAGAAAGGCCCAATTATCCAACAGAACATCATCTCGTTCTACACGTGGCTATAGCTGTGATCATCTAACCAGTGGTGGACGTGTATTTTGCACCCGGTGGCTGCCATTACTGTGTGGTAGATACGTTTTTCCTTAATTCTTTTCTGTCTCTGATCTGTGTGTAAAGTCATTAGAACACAGTGATTAATATGTTTCTATGGTCATTTGTCTTTGTGGCTCCACAGTCCACTCCGACTTCTAGAAAGGTATTCGCTCCCAGGTGTCCCACCTAGGCCTGTCCCCACCCTCCCGCCCCCCACGGCTCCTGCCATCTGCAGTGCTCATTTCCTACAAAATCAGCAGTGAGAAGACACCTAGACTCTGACAGGCCTCCTTGTCCCCGGGCCTAGAAGTGAGGACCTGAGAATTTCCATCTGCTTTCCAGAAAGTCCTTGACCTCCGCGTGGCCTGTGCCAAGCTCTACTCTCGTTGCTATGGGGAAAAAGAAAAGAAAAAGAAATTATTTTTGTCTTTTAGGAGCTTGCCTAATAATTGAAAAGTCTAGAGAAACACATGTGCAGATTTAAATCGACACATTCTCCATTTACTTCACTTGCTTCCTTGAGGGATTTAAAAGAAAAACAAATTCTTGAGTCATTCGAAAGAGCAGGAATGCTGTCTTTAATGGTGATTTTTATTGATTACAAACGCCAGTTAGGTTCTTATAAAAATGTAGCAGACGTAGCAAACTCGACACTGTAACTTGAAAGTGAAAAAGATGTTACGACACTGCCCTAAGGAAACTAGAAAATGTCCTAATCAGTTTGGAAAGATTCGAGTTTTAAACATGTTTGTAACCAGAGCTACAATTTACATTTCACCCCTAGACTCCTCTTGAAACATTTTTTTCCTCGATTACCCTTTTATTTTTCAAGACAAATGTTCCAGGGTTTACTTTGCTCAGTAAATTTCAATATTTTCTACCTCAAAAACTATTGGGCGACATTATTGTACTAACTGGGTTTCAAAGGCGTATCATTTTGCAAATGTAAATACTTTCAAACGTGGCCTTTGACGCTGTCTCCGAAGTCCCCGTGACTGCCCCCATTTTTCCAGCAGCGAGACTATGAACCGTTATGATGGGGGCAGAAAAAAGAAGCATTGTTTGAACTGCTTTAGGAATTCAGCAGCTTTGCACATTTAACATCTAATTGAAATTGCACACCTAAACTTCCTTTTAAGGGATCAGCCTGGGAGTCGGCGGTCTGGACTATTTTTCCAGAGTTTGCCACTGATGAGCTTTGGGTCTCAGCAAGTCGCTTCAGCCTTTTCTGAGGCTCAGTTATGCTCTGTCAAGTGGATAATAAATAATCCCTTTCTTTCAGATTGTTGGAAGATCAAATTAATGAAATTTCCTGAAGGTGCTTTTGAAAACTATGGTGTAGTCTGTAAAAGTGAAAAAGTGCCACACGCACACACACACAAACACACACACACAGAGGAATTCGCTCACTAAATGCACCATTTTATTTCGTTATGAAATTCATAATGTCTGGAATACGATTGCAACTGGAATATTTTTTAGTTGCGATATTATCTCCAAATGTGATATTTTGCACCGAGAAGGAGAGGGTGTTCTTTCCATTCGTAAGCTGGGTTGGACTCCATTGCAGTGTGACATGAGATAATTATGAAGATGAAGAAATGTTCATTTCAAAATCACTTTGAGGGGTTGTGGTTTATTTTTTTGTGCTTTCGAAAATTAAAAAAATATGGTCGTAGCTATAAATTTTAAAGTTGGCAGGAACGCTGTTTCCATCAAGGAAAAAATCAAGCCATATTTGAAGACAATTATGTAAGTATTTTTAAGTTCCAAAGATACAAAATTAAAGTCTCAAGTTGAGGAAAATAAGCATTCATTTCATGGGATTTTCAGAGAATTGTCAAGAGACGGGAGACCACCTCTCAGTTTGAAGGATGATGGTATATATAATGTTTTACACATATCTTTTTTTTCAACTGTGTTGACTTTTCTAAGAATTTTGAAGAAGGAAAACAAATTGCTAAAATTAGATTAACAGAAAAGAATATTCTCAGTAGTGTTCAGAACATCTCAAAATTCTTCTGTCTGCTATAGCATTTATTTGGCCATGTTGGATATGTGGAACTTTTTTTCATCTTCCAGCTATTTGTTCAACACAGACCATAAAATATGTACCATGTGTAATGTTAGGGCTGTTGTAGGCTTGCCGTGGAATTTCCTGATTTCTGAAAGCGTGATCTTTCAGCTATAATATAGTTTCTGAACCTAAAAGTACGGTATTCCAGAAGAAAATGTCAACTCTCCTCATGACTTAAGGATTTAATTTGTCATTGATCCTTGTTAAAAACAACAACAACAACAACAAACACAACCCTTTGTGTTTTGTTTTGTTTTGTTTTTTACACATTGTAGATAGCTTTTGTTGTTTGAGAAAACAAGATCTAGTCCAATTGTTTCTTCATTCACTTCCCCTCTCTCGGAAATTCTGCTTTGATAGAAAGGCAAGCTTATTAGCTGCATGCCTATGGAAGTGAATTTTCAAAATCTTGTACTTTTCTCTGTTTGTTTCATGGGCAGAATTTGCCTTCTGAGTTACTGAAATTTAACCAGTAGCTTAAGAGCGAAATGGGCTCCAGACAGGGACCTGCAGGGTGAGATGTCTGTGACAAGCAACTGACCAAGGTCCGTGTTTCAGTGTGCTGAGCTGGTCTCAACACCTGTTTTCTCACAGTTGAGATGGTGCCGTGTGCAGATCCCAGTTTGTTACGGGAGCACCATGAAACCTCGTGGGGCGTTTGTCTGTTATCTCTCTGTCCTGATCCCTTGGAATGCCTGTTGTCAGGACAGGCAGCCTGTGTGAGCCTTGGTGCCGAATTCCAGAGCAGTCTCAGTCTTTTCCTTTACTTTCTTCCTGTATTCCCCTACTACCTAATTATGTCCTGGTATAATAGTGTCTCACATCAGAACTTCTCTCTCTTGTGGAATCAGAACTTGGGTATCAGTTTATAACCAGATCTTTCTTTTGACGCATATGCAAATTTAGGATTCAATGCTTGGTTACTTACTGGGACTCTTACCAGGTAGAAATACTGGGTTGAGCCACTTGCAAGGACATCGTTAGTGTCGCCTGTTTAAATAAGCTATACATCCGACTGTTCCTGGGACCATTTAAAAAATAAGTGGACCTGCACTTTTCTCTTCATTCTCAAATCTGTTATTTTGAACTTTATCTTCATCCTTCAAATGATTCTTAGGAGATGAGTCATCCCTCTTTCATAGGCCCCCACGTTCTGTAGCCAGAGAATTCACAAATGATCCTGCAGGGGAATTGAGTCGCATAGCTTCCTTCTCCCTTTGGCTTCAATCTGATTGGACGGAGCCAGGGCCTGCGTGTGACAAGCCCCACTCTGGGGACTCGCGGCAAGTGTTTACTGTCTTCTCAGGGTACTGACAGAACATTCTAAGAGAGCTTCTTTACTCTGGAGCAGTGCTGTCCAGTAGAACTTTCTGAGATGACGGAAATATTTGCGTTGTCTGGTACAGTAGCCTCGAGCCGCGTGTGACTGTTGAGTAGCTGAACTGTGGCTTGTCAAACAGGAAATCAAATGCATGTTAAATGAAAACTAAATTTTCATGAAAATTTTCGTTTAAATTGTCACGTCTGCTGTTAGCTGTCGTATTGGACAGCACTGTTCTAGGTCATGGCGAATCCAGCCGACTGTCTTTCCATTTAGTCCGGCCCTGCTTTACTGACAGCTGGTGGTGACCCACAGCGGTGGCTACTGGAAGAGAAAGAAGTGGTAACTCTGGTGGCGGCTGCTAAGCACACCCCAGGGCTCAGGAATAAACAGTAAACCCTTTCAGCGCTTCGTCACTGCAGCGCGCAAGACGGCCCTCCCTCCCACTGCCTTGGTCTGCGTGCTGCCGATTTGCTAGTGTCTCCTCCATCATGGTTCCTGCTGACGTTCCGTTGAATCCAAATCTCCTTTAGAAACTGAACAGTGGTGGAGGGGGAGGCACACCTGCCGCTGGCCGTGGGGTCTGTATCTCCGAGGGACTCGTTTTCGCGATTCATTCGCGCCCTCTTCGGAGGGACCTGGAGTCTGCACTCATTCTTCTTTCCACTTCCCTTTCACTTTTCGGCCCTCTGCGGTCTCGTTTCTACCGCACCACCCTACTGAGCCTGGTTTCGGCCAGGACGAAACAGGTAACCCACTGGACAATTCCAAGTCCTTCATTCGATGTCACAAACCACTCGTTGAAGGAGTCTGTCCCTCTGCTTCGAGAACCCCCCACCGTCTCTTGCTTTTCCCCTTTCTGCCCTGGACGCCCCCCTCAGCTTCATCTGGGACCCCTTTACCATCCTATCGGGTTTGAGGGCTGGCTTCCATCACTCGTCTGCAGAGACTCCTCTTTCTCACTCACTGCTCTATCCCCAGCCGATGTCACTCACCATAGTGGTTTCAGTGACCAGCTTGATCTGATGACTGTAAATCTGGACCGCATTCCAGAACGTCTTCCTGGACTTCGTGCCTAACTCAGCTACTTACTGGGCACCTCTCCTTGTATATTCTAGAGAAGCCTCAGTCTGATACTCCCAAATACACTCCTCATCTAACCTGTACTCCATTCCTCCTCCATCGTTCCCACTGTCGGCGGCTGGGAACTCCCAGCCGCTCAAACCAGAAACCTGCGTATCGTTCGTTCCCCTCATATCTGTCTCCCTTCATCTTTACCAAGCCCATTTGATTCTACCTCTATTGTATTTTTTAAATTCTTCTATTCCTCTCATTGTTTATATCTTCCACAGAGTGTCTTATAGGTAGTTGGTGCCCTAAAGTTATTCTTTTCCTGTTTGGGTTCTTACAGATCTTCCTGCCTCTCATCCAGGTCTTTCCCATTCCTGCTGGGATTCCTGATTACTCTCGGAATAAAGTTTACGTTCATTAGTAATGGTTTCGGAGGCCTGTAGAATCTGTCTTCTGCTACCTCTTCAGCCAGTGCGGTGCTAGGTGGTGTCGGTGGTGAGAGAGGTGGAGATACCGAGAGGAGAGCAGCACACCTTCGACCACCCAGGAGGAGAGTGAGACCGGCCGGTCACACAGTCCTGTTCGTGTGGGGCAGGCACAGGCCACGAGCTTCGGGAGTTCATGGGAAGGAGAGATAACCGGCGGTTTCTGAGAAGGCAGAATCCGGAAATGATACTCGATGAGACTGAAGGCTGGGCGAGGCTCCAGCAGTGTGTGTGTGGGGGGGGCGTGAGGGGGTCTAAACTGGCTGCTTCCTGTCTTTCCTGCTTCGGGGTCAGTACTGCCCATTTCAGGGAGGTAATTTTTACTAAAACAGTGCTTTGATCATGCCATTTGCTGGCTCAGAAACGCTGAATACTTTCTGCTGCCTCTAGTGTAACGGCCAAGTTCTCCATACTTGGCCCTAACATACAGTTATTGTACTGGATGGCTTTTAAGGTTGTTTACAAACCCGGGTCTATGATTGTATAATTTTGCTGTAATAGTTTTACTTTCCACAGTTTTCCTACATGCCTCATTTTTCTACCTCCTGGCTTTGCTAGTACTACTCCATTCTCTTGGAATGCAGTTGGCTGTCTTCCTCTATTAAAATTTTACCTTTCTTCAGGTTTTCTGTGAAAACCTCAGGTCATATCAGACCAAAATAATCTGTTTTTTGGTCTCTGAACATTCAGAGCGATTACTCTGCATAGCCTTTCTTTGGGAAATTATCACGCACCCCTCTGCACACTCTTCTTTTCCTTGAATCTTTATTGAGCATTGTGTATTACATCCTCACATATTCATTCTTATAGGGCTTATTCTTCCTTTCTTCTTTGTGTTTTATGTATGCATCTCATTTGCATTAGATAAATTATAGGCTTCTGATTACAAGGACCATGCCTCATTCACGTTTCTGTCTTCCATAGTTGGTGCCCTAACATTTTTGACTTATGACAAATGCTTTACAGTATTACAGAGATCGCTAGTTAAGTACCTGTGACCAAAATTATTCCCAGAGGCTCAAATTAGCTTGTGAGTCCTTATTACATGATTGTCCGTGAACATATTTTTAAATAAATATTTTGAAATATTTTTAAATTCAGTTCAGTTATCACTGCACACATAAGAATTATGATAAAGGATGTCTTCTAATGAGGCAGCTTATTATTATTATTTTTATTATGTAGCTTACGGAGTAACTTCAAGTACCTAAATATGTCATTAGCATCAGTATCTTTGGATTTATGGGGCCAGCCGATTGCTGCAAAAAGATTATTCTTTAGGTGGAAAGAAAAGGTGATTTATTATTTGTTTGAACACTGATATTTGAGATTGGCTATAAAATGGATCTATTTTTTCCTTCTGTGTGTTGTTACAAGTGGTAGATCCTAAATATGCATTAGTCGGTCAATGAAATTCTGTCATGGAAAGTGCCCAGTAGGCACTGGGGGTAGAGCAGTGAATGAAACAGACAAAACCCTGCGCCCAAGGAGCTTACATTCTAATGGAAGGAGACAGACAAGAAACACAAAAACCCAGTAACCTGTGTAGTGTGTTTAAAGGTGAAAAATGCCATAGAGAACAGTGTACAGGAGATGAGAGTTTGGAAGAAGGAAGGGACGCAGTTTTGAACAGGGTGGTGGTGGTGGTCTCACCGAACAGATGCATTCGAACAAAGACTTGAAGGAGGTGAGGTCGGGAGCGTGCAGATGTGTGGGGGGAGGCGCACTCTAGGCACGGGGAGCAGTGGCAGAAAGCCTTTGAAGAGGGAGTGTGCTGGGTGGATGTGGACAAAAGGAAGGAGATGGGTACGGCTGGACCACTCCCTTGAATGAAGTGGGGAGCAGGAGGAGAGGAGGCAGAAGCAGAGGGTGGGGCCCGCCGAGTAGGGCTTGTGGACCAGCGAAGGGCTTGACTCTCACCCTGAGCTTCCTGAATGCTGTTGCATAGAGGCGGAGGGTTTTGAGCAGAGGAGTGACAGCATCCCTCTTTAAAAAGGATCACCCTTGTCTGTGACCATGCCACCCTGAACAAGCCCAATCCCATCTGATCTTGGAAGCTAAGCAAGGTTGGGCCTGGTTAGTACTTGGATGGGAGACCACCTAGGAAGCCCAGGTGCTATAGGTGTAAAAAACAACAAACAAGGGATTGTAAGCTGACAAGGCCCTTGCAATCTGTGAGGTCAACCAAGGGTTGCCTTGCCTAAAAAAATAAAGATAAAAAATAAAAAGAATCACTCTGGCTTTTACGTTGAGTGCAGATGTTATGGGGGGCTAGTGTGGAAGCAGAGACCAGAAAGTAAGTGCTGGCAACAATCCAAGTGAGAGATAACAGTAGCTTGGACCAAGGCGGTAGCAATGGGAGCAGTAAAAGGGTGATGAATTTTAAAAACATTTTAAGGAGTAGAATCAATAGTATTTGCTAATGATCAGATATGGGTGTGAATGTCAAGGATTTGGGCTTGAGCACTGGAATATGGAATTGCCCAGGAATTAAGGGGAAGGAGGGGTGGAGCAGGTCTTAGGGAGGAGGTTATGAGTTCAGTTCTGGCCTATTAAGTTTGAGATGCCCGTTAGACATCCAAGTGGAGGTGGTGAGTTGTCAGAAACACATGAGTCTAGAGTTGGGAAGATAGGTCCAAGCTGGAAATGTACCACGGGAATTGTCACCATGTAATGGACTTCAAAGCAGTGAGATTGGATAGTATCACAAAGAGTTGGGGACCTGGAGTCAGACTCTCCGTGCCACCATGTGTTTGTTGAGTAGCTCTGGGAAATTCATTGAGCTTCTCTGTGATTCAGTCTCTCCATCTGCAAAACGAGAAGGATAATAGTAACTACCTCACAGGATTAAGATTAAAGGTAGAATCGCTAATATCTGTAAAGCGCTTAGAACACGGTATATACTTAATGCCTGTTAACTTGAGTTTTAGTACGACTGTTCTGTACACCTGCAGGACGTCACAGACACTTGCATCGACTCATTTTGTTATTGATCAGCAGTGCAGCTTTCCTCGTGCTGTTATTTTTTGGTTCATAATCGCTCGTCGGTGCTAGGAGTTCCCACTGGGTTGGTTCCAGAATTAAACCGACCCTGGATGTGTGATGTTAGCTCTGCTTCAGTTGTCGATCCGTTTTTAAAGCCTGTATATATTTGAGTGTCTGTCATTTGTTTGGAAAAGAAATCTTAAGAGTTTCTTCAGTGCCGCTCTCCTTTGCTTCCCTCAGCGCTCAGCAGAGGAGCAGCCAAGTTCACAAGAAAAACACAATCGGAAACCAGGTAGGAACTGTTTAAAAGAATCAGTGCGTGCATGCCCCGCAGAATTTGAACTAAATTGCTTGATTGACTAGTTTTTTTAAATGCGAATTAATCATGTGCAAATTGTGCTGGAAATGCAGCTTTCCGTTTTTGTTTTCGCTTTTTAAGTTTTTAGAGTGAATTGCATTTTTTTTTTTGCTATATTATGCAGTTAACCCTATTGATTTATTTTAAATAACTTTTCCGCTATTTGCTCCGCTTTCCAAATTCGACCCCTTGTCCCTACTTTGCTTGCTTACATTACCTGTAAGTTTGATTTAACATCAAATCCGTGAGTCACTTCAAGGTAACGACATGGTGAGTGGTTGCCCCAGCTTGCTGGTGCTGCTGACTAGTTCACACATTTGCACAGCTTGGTAACAGTGAAGGGACAGCTCATAAAGAAGGCAGATGTTGGACTTCTCTGCCACACCAAATTCCCGTCGGTGAATCAATACGTTCATTCCAAGAGCATCTGATCCTTTGAGTTTTTGTTTTGGGCTGACCCGCTGTCTCTGACTAACAGCGCTCTCCAGAGATTGCACTAACTCCGACAGTTTGCTGTTTCTTTTATGTTTTATGTGATAATGAGTATTTGCATTGTTATTTCTTTTCAAGTCAAAACAATGATGACTTTAGAGTTTTTTTTTAATTCAGAGGTACAATTATTGAACAAATCGAAACCTCTGCTCTAAATTTTTTTTCCCATTGTTTTGAAAGGAGAAGAGGTAATAACAGACTTTATTTTAAAAACTTTTTTTTCTGAACTAAAGCATATAATTCTTTGCTATTTCAGGGAACCAATCTTCCGCCTTCAAGGCAAATTGTACGAGCTAAGTTCTGTAAGCTTTACTGTTGCTTTTTCATTTAGCTTCCCAAGGCCACCGTTTGTCTTTAACAGATTAACTCGACTAGCGCTTGCTACTAATTTTTTTAAACTTAAGTTGTCTTGTTCATAACATCCTATCGTTGGAATAAAAATCCTCTTAAGAGGGTTCATCCCTTCACTGCTAATAACTTGCTGTGATTGAAAGGTATGAACTAGTAAACTCTAAAATGCTGTAGTAGTGAACCTTAACATTGTGGGTGCTTTGACATTTCTCTAATTTTAATGGGCCTTAAAATAATTAAAATCGCTAATGATCTCCACCTCTGTCCTTTTATGCTATGTCGTTATGTGGTGTAAGCCTTTTTCTTCCCCTTGTATGGTTACATTTCCAATAAATATAGATGACGCTTCGAAAAGGTAGGTGAACATCAAACATCGGATTTGGTGGCATTTGTTGATAAGCATACCCGATTTTGATTACTTGTATTTATTTAAAATACTGGAACAAAAATTACATCAGTTGGCATTTTATACGGTTTGAGAGTTGAATCTTTTAAAACCAGATACTATGGCTTCATTTTATGATACTGTCAAATTACTAGCACGGTCATTTTTTAGAGAAACAGTGATACTCTCATTCCTTCCGTGGGGGAAGCAGCCTCAATGTCTTCCTTGCAACGAGACACAAGTTGAGAATGAGACTGGAGCACGGGCCAGTGGTCTGCCCATTTGTTTTGGGAGAAGCAGACTTTGGAGCTAGACATCCCTGGGTTCAAATTCTACTCCGTCGCTCAGTAGCCTTGGACAAATCATGCCTGAGTTTGCTCAATTGTGTGACGAGAAGATGAGAAAGTACTTCTACAGGGCGATTAAGAGAATCAGAACTAATACACACAAGGAGGTTTGCAGCTGGGTCCTGGATGTGTGCCCTCTAAAGAGTAGGAAACTTGCTCCCAGCTGGTAGGTGCTGCTTCTGGAAACTTTGGGGAGAAAAAACATAGAGTATAAGAAAATTATAAAAGTCATAAAACGAGAACAGCGAAACACTTTGCAAAATTAGAAGCTATGGCAAATTACTCAAAAGATTGCGATGTTTAGGTTAAGGCTGGGGACAAAGGGCTTACCTAGACAACTTGCCTCATGCTCCGAAGCATCTCTGGCTCATGGAAGGATTCACTTATTGGAAAAGCAATAATATAACGGCATAAATGCATACTTTAAGTCAGATCTGAAAGGAAACTCTAAAGCAATTCTTCCAAATGCTCAAATCATGCTAATGTGTTTTTGTGACTTTACTTTTTGCTTAGTACTTCAAAGCCCACACATTATGGAAGTTTTATAACACAAGATAATAGAATTGGGTGAGTGTCGTAATAGGATACAGATACTTTATCCAAAACCCTTGAGTCCAGATGTGGCTTGAAGATCAGAACTTTTTGGATTTTAGAAAAACAATACATTGCATATATCATATATTTCCCAATATTTCTGTGGGGTGAGGGGCAGCACCCTCTAATTAAACACATTTTATTTCTGTAGTGAAACAAATGAATAGTCACACCAGTAGATTAAATGAAAGATATAAATGCTTTCATGTCAAGTCAGGTTTTGCTGCCAAATTTGTTTAAAAGACTTTTTGATTTGCATGTAAGGGCTTATGAACCTGAATATTTTATTTTCAAGTTTGATAATTAAATGCAATGCAATATAGTTTAAAGAATCCTTTATTGTTTTTTCCCTGCTTAGCAGAAATGAACCATAATGACTTGAAAGCATTTTCTTTATGAATCTGAATATCTGATGTCGATCTGGGTTTATATTAAAACAGTTTGTAGCAAAACAGTTTTTGCCAGCCTGCCGACCGATGCCGGCTTTCATGATTGGTGGGCTAAAATATCCCGCAGTTTCCTACCAAGCAAGTGATGAGGCCCTTCTGATATCCTTTTAAGGCTCCAGGTTGTAAGAGATTGATATATAGGATCTGTGCGAAAATATTTTAGAAGGATTTAAGGAAAGCAAAACGTCTCTTTAAAGTCTAAATCCCATTTGCTTTTCTCTGCCTAGAAATTTCAAATTTTGTCTGCCTAGAAATTTGTCTGCTTAGAAGTTTTACAAGTTGATGTCAGCAAACGTACAAAAATATGTGAGCACACAATTCATCTCAAATTGGATGGGCAAAAAATTTAAATTTAAATTTAAACTTTATGCATTCCTTCATTCATCCAACATGTGTTCAAAATCTACAAGCTCCCAAAACTGTGTATTTGGTGTTTAAATCAGACCCGATGACTACATCACAGGCACTGCCCTCGAGGAGCCCACAGGCCAGTGGGGTGACGGTAAGTAAGAGCAGTGGAGTGGGTCAGACTCCTTTTCCGAGGCTGGTCCCTTCCGACCCTTCAGGCCTTGCTAAAATGTCATTTCTGCCCAGGCTGGCCCTCCCTCCAGGACTTGCTGTTATCTATTATCTTGTTTATTTATTATTTTTCAGCTTACTTCACTAGGGCCTAAGCTCCATTAAAGCTATTTTTTCTTATGATGTGGAATATCATCATAAGATTTTAAGCACGGTCATATTAACATTTTAGAAAAATCGTTCTGCCTATAGTGTGGAGAAAGGTTTTAAAGGCAGGACAGGGTTAGAAAAGGGAGACTAGTCAGGAGGCTGTTACTGACAACAGATTATGGTGACCTGGGCTAGGCTGTTTATACTGGATTTGAGGAGAAGCCAATGAGGGTAGAAGATGTAAGTAGAAAGAGTCCAAAGGATCTGTGATAAGCTGGACGTTGGGGACAGGTCTGGGGATCATCACCAGGTGCTGCTGCTCAGATACCTGAATTAGGCACAGGTGAGATGATGGGGCTCTTCACGGAAAGGGACACAGTGAGAGACTCAGATTTGGGCTGAGAGTCAGGAAGGGTATTTGTCAAGGATGAGTCCACTGTGGGAGACTGGAGTAAAATCATCCAGTGCGAAGTGGGATAAAAGTGTCTAGAGTTCAGAAGAGACGGAGAACTATTCATTCCAAAGGCAGTAGGGAACCATCGAAGGATTTCCAGCAGAGAAGGGATCTCATGTGATTTGTATGTTAGAAAGATCTGTGTGTCAGCTGTATGGAATGGTTCAGACGAGTGAAACTAGAGACACGGAACTCAGTGAAGAGGTTTTGTAATAATTCAGGTAAGAAAATACAGATGTTGGTAGCAGGAGGCATATGGGAGGAGGGACAGATTCAACATACATTTAGAGGGTGGAAAGAGTTACATGTAGTTTTTCAGGAGGCCTTAAATTATCCTCCCAGGTTATGTCTAAGGGGCCCACTGAAAAGGGATTGCAAATGAAGCAGGAGCAGATTTCAGGATTGATGGGAGAAGAAGGAGGTGATTTCAGTTTTAGATATATTTTTGTGCCTATTGGTAATATCAGTAGAATTTGAGGTTCCAGACTTGTCTGGACTGGAGATAGAAGTTTCACAGTTGTCAATGTATGTGTATCTGATAGCTGAAGCCCTGGGAGTAAATTAAAACACCTCCAGAGGATGAAAGCGTAGAAGGAAATACGGGATTCAAAGGATGACGGAGAAGGGAGATTTGGGAAGAAGGAGGAACTGGAATGAGTGTAAGAAGTGACAAGAGAGGTAGGGAAACTTGGGGAGCTGTGGAATGAAAGCCAAGAGAAGGGAACATTCAGGGAAGGAATGTCCCAATAGTATCAGATGTTTCCAAGAGCTCGAGAAACGCCGGGGAAGTTGTCAGCTAGTTGGGCTGATGGAAGGTCCTGTGCAGTGTTGAGGCCCAAGATGGTACCAGTCCCCTTGGCCTTGTGAGGCGCTCTTCCTCTCCTCAGCTGGAAGGTGGTGGAAAGCTGAGAGCAGACAAGGAAACTGATGTCCTGAGCTGGGGTCTGCCTAGGGAGGCAGCATGGAGGGTCAAGAGAGCAGATGAGTTAAAGGTTTAAGGAGAGAGAGATTGAAATAAAAGATTGTCTGATCTAATACGAACGGGGTTGGTTGTTGTATCAGTCAGGATAGGTCAACCAGGTGACACACCACCTCAGCATTTCAGTAGCTTCACCTAACAGCAGTTTAATTCACCTTGCTGTAACGATCCCATGGAAGTCACTGAGACCAGGGCCAGCTCTTCTCGCTGTGGTCAGTCATGGCCTGGGGAATCCTCGCATTCTTCCCGCAGATAGGACGGAAGAAGGGGCCTGAGCGGAGGTTGTTAAGGACCAGCCCAGCGACGACACAGCATTTTCGTTTTCGCTCCATTGACCTTAACTCAGTCATTTGGCCTCACCTAATTGAAGGGAAACAGGAGTAGAATCTGAGCTTGTGCCCAGGGAAACAAAAACACAAAAGATGATGTTGATGGAAAGTGGAAAAGTAGTGAGTCAGCCAGGGCATGGGGGTTTTACTGAAATTAGAGAAATAAGTAGCAGCGTTAAGGGAATGAGGTGGCAGGGTCGGAGGCTGGATTTCAAGGTTTAAGCGGCAAGAGAATGATGCCGAAGCACCAGAGACGCCATCGGAGTACGAGGAGACAGACACTGTGTGTGTGTGTGTGTGGGGCGGGGTGGGGCGCCACAGCCACAGACATTTGTGCCACGTCGTCTTCAGCAGGTGTGGGTCGCCGAAGAGAAATGGGGATGAAACGTCCTGGATTCGAATGTGGTCACGGCCGGAACATATCCGGGCCGGGAGGACTGACGTGACATTCACGCGGCTGGTGACCCACCCCTGTAGCTGAGAATCAAGAGCAGGAAGGCTCAGCGGACGCGCTCCGTGGCCCGGACCGCACGGGACTGCAGCTGTGCAGCCAGGAAGACGTTCCCGTGAGCTGGGGAGCGGCGCGGGTGCGTCCCCGCATCGGGTGCCTCCTCATCCAGGCTGGTTGTCTGTGTTGTCTCCCACCAGTGTGCCTTCTCTCGCTCGTACTGGAGACTGGAGTATGAAATTTGGCGTTCCCGAACCTGCAATCTCCATGACAACCTTCTTGAATTGTAGGCCACAGACAGAAAAGACCTCTTTTATTGAAACAGCATTTCTTTCCTCCCTTCTTTCTGAAACCTACTTTTAGTAGACACTCTCTTTTTCTTAGGACTTCCTGTGAGTTAAAAAAACAAAAAATCATCAACACACCCCAATTTCTCGAAATTTTCTTATCAAGTCTGCTAGTTCTTTTTTTTTTCTTCCTTTTTTAGGCAAGGCAACCCTTGGTTGACCTCACAGATTGCAAGGACTTTGTCGGCTTACAATCCCATATTCATTCATTCATTCATTCATTCATTCATTTATTTATTGCTATTTTATGCCTGGTCTTCCTAGGTGGTCTCCCATCCAAGTACTAACCAGGCCTGATCCTGCTTAACTTCCGAGATCAGACGCGATTGGGCTTGTTCAGGGTAGCATGGTAGTAGAAGTCTGCTAGTTCTTAAATCTCGACTAGTAAACGATTTGAGTCCAGTGTTAAAAGAGGGCAGAGTTTAATCTGCTGTTTTACAACTGGGTGACAAATATTGCCGACTTCTTACCCTCCTCACAGCCCTCCCTACTCCTTCCTCCACTCAGCTAATTCCACATTTTAGGGTCTGTCATTCTTAAATTTGATCCACACATGACTTTTTGGTACCAATATTTGTATCAGGATTCTTTCATGGAGCTAAGCACTATTCTATCCATGGTTAATTGTCAAGATGAGCTAGTTTGATGAACCACAGTGAACTGGACATACTCTTCCCATGTTTTGGTTTTGTTTCTTTGCTGTTGGCTCCATTCTTGGGCCCCTAAAGGTTGCAGTATGCCAGCCATCAACCCCCAGGAGATTTCCTTTCTAGTTTGAATCCAGCAGAAATAAATGAGTTTGTAGAAAAACTGAGGCTCACTGTGATTGGACAGACTTGGATCACATGCTTATTTCTGAACCAATCACGGTGGCCAGAGAATGAGTGGAACCGATTGGCTTAGCGAATCATGTGACTAGAAAGTGGGGGTGGACTCCTTTCCACCTGAAAGTCAGCTGCTGTTGGATGAAGAGAGACTAGACACACCAGGAGGAGTATCACAGGTGATGGCTACAAGTACTTGTTGAGCAGTGTTTTTCTTCAGGACAACTTATTTTGTTGTCTTCTTAAAGGAATGTAAGGTGATAACTTGTTATGGAAACCCTATGTTTCATTTATTGATTCCATTTAATGATTTTTCCAATTCATCCTCTGACCTTCTTCCTTCTTCCCCTTCCTCTTTCTATCATTTTTTTTTTTAAAGAAAATTACACTGACTTTACGAAGTTGAGAGGTGATATAGTGCAGTGGTTCTTCAGAGCTGGAACTATGACGCCACGGTGTGACCAGGAGCAAATTATTCACCTTTCGGTTCCTCGGGTTTTTAACCTGTAATGAGCTGATAATAGTAGCCACTGCTTCCTAAGTATGAAACGAGATGTTAGATTAGGCGCTAGAACAGGACGTGGCTGATGGTGAGGGCTGCATAAAGTGCTTGCTCTTACGACCGATGCTGTCGTACGCCTACGCAGAGTGAAACGTATGGAATGCATCTTCCAGATCTAGTCCGCTATTTGGACTAGCACTCAATGTATGCCTCTTAATGATTTTTTTTTCGCCCAGAAAATACACAGATGTGTTTACTGTGTTTTTACAGCCGAGTGACATCTTAATGAAGGGTTCAGGGCTGAAAATCCAATGAGGAGAAAAATTCAATCTCAAAATGGCCTTGAAAAAAGCCCTCCAACAGGCAGAGCCCAGCCCCACACTCAGCCGTGGTCTCCAGTGGGTCGGGAGAGTCTCGCGACACGGGGGGTTGGGAGGAGGCAGCTGCCTCTCTCCTGCTGTCTGAGGGCCGCGGCCTCCCCGCTCCTCTCTTGTCCTCCCTTTGTCTCTTTCGTCCCCTTTGCCTGTCCCTCTTTTTCAGAAAGTGTGATGTTTGATTTCAAGTAAGTTAAATGCCCGTATGATTGAAATTTCCTGGAATTTTTGTAACATTAAAATGTGTTTTCTCCCACAATTTTTTTATGAACCAGTGTAATTTTAGATCTGAATGTTCCCCTGAATTAACAGATAAAAGACATCTTCATGTCTTCCTGTCCCTGACCATTTTCAGTGTTTAGGGACATTGGGATTACGTCATTTCCTTGGTCCTGGATGAGTAGCTGCCACTATTTGATTTTCACTTCTTTCATTTCCACAGCACATTTCAGAGAAGTTTCCATTTATTCTTACACAGCCATCTAGACAGTAGAGGGGCTCATAGGGGTTGCTGCTTCAGCCAACACCAGAGATTGCTGGTTTTCTCCCTCGAGTGACTCTCCCTCACCCCAACACACACACATGCGCGCACACACGCACACACACACGCATACCCAAACAGGCACACACACATATGCGCACACACACCCAAACACAGGCACACACATATGCACACACACACGCACACACACCCAAACACAGGCGCACACACACGCGCACACCCAAACACAGGTGCACACACATACGCACACACACACCCAAACACAGGCGCGCACACACATGCACACACACGCACACACACACAAACACAGGCAGGCACACACACACAGACACCTGGTGTGTGATTTTAAAAATAAAAGTGGTCGCATATTGTACGTATTTTACACTACAGCCGTAAGCTCCACAAGACAAAGACTTTCTGTCTCTTTTGTTTGTTGATGTATCTGTAACATCTAGAACCTGGTAAATAGTAGATGCTCACTAAATATATTTGAAGTTGCGTTTACTTCATCCATTTGATAACATGTCTTGGAGATCATTCCATGTAAGTACACAGACCGAAGGTGACAAGACTTCTACTGGACACTGTGCTGTTGTATGCTTCAGATCATAGATGGGCCGTGGGTAACTTAACCACATTGAAATCAAATCTACCCAATAGGAGTATGTCCCCAATTCACCATGACCAAGGCAAATTGCAGTTTCTGCCCCTAAAGCATGAATCTTTTCGTACTCAATGTAATAACATTACAGAATTTTTCCTGAGTCAGAATGTTTAGCCTAGGATCCTCACAATATGGAGACATCTTTGCATTCTTAAGACATTTCATCAAGATTGTCCTGTGATTATGTATTCATAGAAAAGAAAGGTTATGTGGACCGAGTCAGTCAGGCAGGTGAGGAGCCAGTGATCAGCTTCGGGGGCTCCCTTCTCAGCTTCTCTCTGGACTCACTGCTTTATCTCGAGTCTTATGGTCAAGGCGGCTAAGTGTCACAGTGCTAATCTTGGCATTAGTGTAAATTGCTGGACCATTTTATCATGATTAAAAAAAATTATGTTTTATAATGGGATACTTCCATTTGAGAACAATCTTAATTTTTTCCTCAAAAAAGCACGTCTTTCATCTTAGGCCTCACATTTTCCAGGTAGTAGCTACACACATCGGTTCAAAATTCTGTTCGCTCTAAGTCCCCCGCCCCTTTGTGAAGTTCAACTTCTCTCTCCAGGCGTTTCAGTGGGCAGTTCATAGCTTCTGTGGAATCATGTTAACTTATCTTTGAGAGCAGTTTGCACGGTACAAGAAGATTTAGATTTTTTCCTTATGTTGCAATTCTATCTTCACACGAAGTCAGTGAACATAGGTTTAATAGCACATGTCGGTCTTTCATGTGTAGTTTGTATTATGCAAAAGCCCAGGGCAATTTTGAGCAGCAACATGGCATAACTTTTTTCTTTTTCTTTCTTTCTTTTTTTTTGTTTTTTAGAACAGGGAATCTTTCAGTTTACTCTTATGGTGATGGTGTTTATTGAGAGCTTTTAGGGGCCGAGTATTTAAACCAGGATTTCTACGTGGACTGTCTCACTGAATACTTCTAAGAGTTTTCTGAAGGTTTGGTTATTATTGTCCCCATTTGATGGATGAGGAGTGGAGAGTCACAGCTTTAAAGTGACTTTGTCAAGGTTACTGCATAGTAAGTACTGGGTTTTTATTATGGACATTGGCAAACATACAGAAGAGCTGGAAGGATAGGACTGTGAATGCCTATGTACTCCTACCTAGATTTAACAGAGGTTAACTTCTGGCCAGGTTTGCTGTATCCGGGCGTGTATGTGTGCACGCGTGCAATTAGAAAGTAAGTTGCAGACATCAGACAGTTCATCCCTAAAGAAAAAGGTCAGTCTGCTTTTATGGCCACATCATCATTTTTTTCACTTAAGAAAATTAACCATAATTTTTAATACTATCTATTGTCCTTGTGATTTAATTGCAGTAATCCTAGTAGCTTGAAAGAGTTATTGCCGTTTCAGATTTAAATGAAAAAACCTTGGAAAGACCAATGTGGTTTATTGGCCTAGCAGTATATATTTCCCAATTATTTAAGTTCAGAAAATAAATAAAACTTATCAGAGATGACCTCTTGAATAAAATATAAACAGGTACAGCTTTAGCTAAACTAAGGAATAAAATATCTTACCCCCAGAGTTACTATAAAATCACTTTGATTTAGCAACTGATCCGTTCCCTACCTCAGGGAATTCCATTAGGCTGAATTCTATGCGACGAATGTCCCCTGTCCAGGAAATGAGTGTCCTATTTCGTAACTGAACCTATGTCCCTTGAAGCTTTGCACTGTGCTCTTGCTTCACCAAAGAATTGGCCGAAGTTTCTGTCCTGATTCCTGGTGAGGTTATTTATACTTGTGGCCTGTGATGGATGGCCCCCGCGGGTAGATTAATCTATGCGCTGCCATTTACATTGTCTACTTGGAAATGATGTGCATAAATAAAAACGAGCTTGGGAAAGGCAACCGTGAATGTGAAATTCAGCCATTATGATTTCATTTCTAATGCCTAAAATTATTCTTTGTTTGCAATATAATATGCATTCTTTATCAATGGAGTTTACCATCTCTAGCTGCTTTTCCAAGTTTTAATCCGAATCTCTATTGACTTTTTGTAAATGCCTTTTATGAGAAAGCACTATCATAACAAAAACATTAGTTTAATAGGAAGTCATTTTATTGTGGCCTGCCCCACTCTACTAAATAGGATCTTCTTAATTAAGGTAAGACCTTTTCAGCGTGCATTTCTGTTCTCAGTTTTTTTCCTCTGGAAAACCCTTTTTTCCCTTCCCCAGCAAATCTGGTCTTCCTGTTGACCTGCCCGTAAAGTGGAGGAGGGGAGGAGGAAAGGGGGGATTTGTTTTTGAGAACTCAACTATCTATAAATGACTTCCTCTCGTTGGGGACATCCCGTCGCAGGGTTTCGTTTTCAGATGGCTGGTCGCACGATCCGTGTCCTGGAGGAAGGAACCATGTCATCCTTCACTCATCCTGTGCACGTAGCTTGACCACTGCGCCCAGTATTATCTCCGATCACTGCTGGCATTTCTCGTGCTTCTCCTCTTCCTGAGGTTCATAATTCATGTCACTGATTTCCGGTGCATACGGAGTCAGGTTTTAGAAATATGAGACAATTTAAAAATTACAGATGCAAAGCCTAGCTGTTTGGGCCAACATCTGCAACGAGTTTACGAGATTAAGCAAAATAGCTGCTCTGGATGACTGATATTTACCAGGGCCTCTCCATTTCCCATCAGAGATCAGAATGCCTGTGACTTATGTGCGCTTTCATTTTCGATGGAGATCAGAATGTCATCTGTTACATACCTCACTTTATTAAGTTTCCTCACAGAGTATCTTGAGTTACAGCCACGTTCCGATTAGCCACGTTTAAGAAGGTTAGGCAGAATATGGGCAATTACAAACCACAAATAATCAAAGTACTTAACGTGAGTCCAACGCTGTCCCCTAAAACTTTATGCTGACATTACAAACAGGCAAAACCTCTGATAGGGTTTTGTTTTGTTTTGTTTTGGTGCGAACAAAAAAAATCTAAATACAAACATCCGAATACGTCACTCCCTTGCTTACAACCACTCGAAAGGACTTCTTTACCTTCAGGACAAAGTCCAAACTGTACATCCACTATCCATTCCCTGTTTGCTTCTCACGCCTTCTCCTGGCACGAGCACCCCTGAATCCTGTGGGCCAGCAGCGATGGCCTCCGCCAGTGTCCCCCGTGGTCCACGCTCTTTTCTTGCTGGGGCTGTGAACATGCTCTTTTCTGTGCCTGGAACACCTTTTTTATTTTTGTCCGAATAATCTAATTTTTCTTAGTTTAACTATCACTCCCTTAGGAGTACGTTCCTCGACTTCTACACTATTTTCAGCCCTCCGCCCGATGTCCCCCTAAGAATATGTACCTTTGTCACCCAACGTTTGTGTATTTATTTCCTTGTTTAATGATCTCCCCGACTTGCCTATAAGCTCTGCGAGTCAGGCACAGAAGTTGCTGTTTTCACTGCGTATTCTCTGTGTCTAACTTTGAGCCTGCTCATGATAGGTGTCCCAGACAACTGTTGAATGAAAGAAAGTTATGTATTTTAATCTGAAGAAACCAGCCATGTAAATGACAATTGAAATAGATGATTTATAACTGATGATTATTGACATTCAGAGGGAACATCTAGAAGGTATTAAGCTGCTTATTAATTTTGAAAAATTAGGTCTGAAATATATAATTGTTACTCAGAGTTGTCATTTCAGACTTGTCTGTGGTGACCATTCGTTTCCCACCTAATACGTGATTATGCATAGCTCTGAAATGCGAATCTGAATGTAGTAAATTACAGTCTTTGAATGAAACCGACTTAAACTCAATCAACATTTAGGGCTAACCACCCAGTTATGCCTGGTACTCCGACTCTAGCAGGAGCTGTTTTCATTTGACATAGGAGAGTTCTTCCTTCATCATCCTTGACCTTTACTCGGTAAAGGTGTCCCAGATGTGTTTGTACTGTGCGCCTGCTGCATGTTTGCAAACAGCCCTTGGTGTTTGTACTGCCCCTGGCTGAGAGCCATTGTGCCAATAGTGCACTAACTTGTGACCTCGGGGAGGTGTAAGGATTCTGAAGGAGCGTAAGGCACACTCAGACCCTCCTCAGGGATGACATCTACCATTTACTCAACGTTTGCCAGAGGCCAGACATTCCACTGAGACTTCAGGTGAATGTGTCTCACTTAATACTTACCTCTATTTGAGTTGGGGCTATTAGCTCTAATTCTCAGATGAAAAAAAAAAATGAAGCTTGCTTAGATTAAGTAAACTTGCTCAAATTCAAACAGCTAGTAAATGACAGAAATGATGGACAAACCCCCAAAGCCCAGGCTTTCAACCAGGCTATAATCTTATTGGGAAAATGGAAACAAAGCGAATATAATTTCAAGTAATTCAAAACAAATGTAAGTGCCGACTTCAGATAATGAACAAAATAAATCTTCAGAGAAGGAAGAGATCCATGTGGGCCGCAGGAGCTTGTTTCTTATTCGTTAAAATCGTACCATAGATGGACTCCTTTTGCCGTGTTACATTACTGAGACACCGCTGCATGTATTTCTACTTTTACCCATCACTCTGGCATATCGAATTATTTCATAATCTTATCGTAAGAATAGCTACTGCTTTTGAATAGCTGTTTTGTATAAGTCAGCGCGTTCGGTGCTTCATTCTTCAAAACACTTTAACCTGAACGCACCCTGATGCGTGAGAACACATCGCGTTGCTTCTCTTTATGATCCAAAATTTCTAGGAATTTCGTTAAAATGGGTTCTCTGTGTGATATATGTTTTCCTCATTGGCCAAATCTTAGTTTGTTTGGTGGCATCTAGAAGATGCTGTGCAGATACTGATTCATCATTTGAAATCCAAGTCACGTGGGAGACCGTCACCCCCCCCCCATTCCAATCTGGCCGCTTCCCTCTCCATCGAGCCACGGAAGCGATGGCTGGCAACGCCGTGCCGCGGGCATCCACGTCCACGAGGCCACGCTGGTGGCTCAAATATCGAGGGCTTTCAGAGCGGTTATAACTGGCCGCTCAGAATCCCCCAGCCTCCCCCTTAATCCCAAATGAAGGGTACAGAAGGGGGCCTCCGGGTTCCCGCTCCAGCCCTGAGACCCGGCCCCCCCACACCCCTTCACGTTGCTCAGGCTGACGCCATGCTCCTTGTTAGATGTTTTGAATATTATCTCTTCAGTCACCTCCATGTTACCCAAACCAGTGAATAATTTTTTACTGCGAATCCTGCTTTCCCTCACGGTGGCATTTGACCTTTTCAATCCTTTCGTATCAATAAAACATTCCCTTCTGCTGACTTGTCCGGACGCTGCGCTCTGTTTTTCCTCCCGCCTCTCTTGCCACCTGTCTGTGTCCTTTTTAGGTTCATCCCCTCCGCCCAGCCATGACGCGTCGGCTTTCCTCAAGGCTCAGGCCCAGGTCCTCCTGTCTTCCCACCCAAACTCTCTCTGTATGTCATTTTTTTTATACCTATGGCTTCAGTCACTCCCATTAACAACAGTTCACAAATCTGTATACCTGCCTGAGACTTCTCTGCAGGCAGGGGCTTATGTCACGTGCCCACACCTTGACATTTCTAGACAGAACTCACGACTAACCCCACCCTAAACTTAGTTCTCCTGCTGTCTCTCAGTGAATTTGCCTCCACAGTCTGTCCAGTTTCAGAAATTAAGCCTTGGGAGTCATCCTTGACACCTCATTCTCGCTCATCTTCCATCTCCAATTTATCATTGTCGTATTAGTTTTCTTCTTAAGTATTTTTCAAATCTGCCCCCTTCTCTGTCCATTTCTACCACTCTTCGAAGTTGTCATCATCTGTGGCGTAGGATTCTATTCGTAGGATTCTGCCTGGTCCCCTGCATCCTTTCTCCTCTCTCCAATCTCTTCACCAAACCACGGTCAGAGGAGAACTTTTTATGCTGCAAATCTCATGTTGCTGCCCTACTTGAAACACTTCAAAGGCTTTCTGTTCATCTCGGGATAAAGACCAAATTTCTTCACATAAACGACAGGACCACGCACGGCTTCCCTCCTCTCAGGACTATGCAACAGGCTCGCTCCTGCTTTGGGTGGGTCACCGCACCCCCCATTCCATTCCACACCCCTTCAGATTTTAGTGCAAGCGCTCAAATCTTCAAACACGTCTCTTCTTACAGCTCATACAGGTCAGCGCTCTCAGAGTGCTGATCCGCAGCGTGGCAGAACCAGCCACAGCTGTCATTGTACACTTCTCTGCATGTCTTTGCGTAGCGTGTGTCCGATACCCATTCGTCTATAAGCCCCATGAAGTGCTGGGACTGTGCCTGTTTGTTCGGTTTATTTTTATTTTTGACTTATCCTTGTATTTTCAGTGTGCCGCTCGACCCAGATAAGGCACTCATTAATTTTCTATGAAGTGAACTAATCAATATTTACTGAGGTGCTTTTTTTCTTCTCTTATAAAGCAGCCATCTAAATTCTTTTTAGTAAAATATTCAAATTCTACGCAAGCCTTGCTAATTACGAGGGATCTTTTCCTTCTCGTGTGCGTATTTTTGTCCTTGAATGTGAGAAATAGATGACAGACTCAGTTCTCATTCTGTTTTGTATCATTTGGAATCTCTTCCACATGGAGGGCTCCCATTAACTTCAAAGGAAGCTCTGCACATGGAAAAGATACACAGGAAAAAAAGTGGAAAAAAGAGAGTTCTGATTTTCATCACAGTTAATGGCCCGGATCCTATAGAGGTTTAGGTGAGTAATCTCTGAGAATAAACAGCAGACTCTTAGTGAACTCGTCAGAACTAGTTATGCATGTGGCAGAGATAGTTCATAAATGGCCCGTTGGGAAAATTCTGGGAAACAGTAAAATTTCTTTACTCCTGAAGAAATTCTTTAGGAGTAAGTTTGAGACTCAAGATACTGTAATAGCCTAGTGAGCCATGGACACGTGAAAAAGCACACTCGTCATGTGAACATGGCTAAGGCTTTAGGAGCAAGACCCCACGGAAGGAGATTTCAGGTGCTTTGACAGGGCAGGGAGAATGGAAGACGATGGAGACGCCATAAAACTAGCCCTTGTAGGTTTGGGTGGTCCAAAAAAAAAAAAAAAAGCGGTTGGGGGCTACCCAGTACGGTGATTGTCTGAAATGCTAACTCGCATTCTCCTTAAGTTATAAAATTTTATGTACGTGCTGTCGGTGTAGACTTGAGCCACTGTTTTCAGGTAAAGGTTGCAATTCACAGAAAAGTCAGAGGGTTGTTACCTTTTTGGCAGTCGTATCTCCAAGTAAAAAGGGGATTTGATGTCAACTTTACACGTCGGTTCCTTATTTTCCATCAGTTTTTGTTGCACAGTGTTACTAGGTTTTCAGCGGCTCAGATCACTTCCTTATCTGAAGCAGTTAAGCTTTTCTTCGTGGCGATATCCCATGTAAGGTTCCAGAATGCTTTCTCTTTACACTGTGCTGTCGAGTTATCTCCCTACCCGGTCCTTTGTAATCTGCCTGTTTTCTGCCATGCTGCGTTCATTACACATTCAAGACGATCTCAAGAAATTGTCTGTTTTAAGCAAGGAGTACTGCGATGGCAACTTGTGTTGTTAATGGCACGAGTATTAGAGAAAAATATGGAAAATACAGGAAAATCAAAGGTGAAATAAATATAACTTTATAGCTTATCACTAATTTTCAATCAGAGCATTTTGATATGTATCACAGTCTTTTTTATCCTTGCATTAATTAACAAATATAACTGAAATAATACCATATGATTAAACAAATAGGTACTGACCTAGGTGTTTCACACTTATTAACTCATGATCCTCACAATAGTTCTGTTGCTTTCCCATGTTACAGAGAAAGAAACCGAGGCAAAGAGACTTCGATGTCACCCAGCCAGCTGTCCACCTAGGAGGCGATCGGTCTGGCTCTAGCCCCTGCCCAGAAATAGCACTCCCTCGCAAAAGCATTTCCTCACATCACGTAGTAGGTGTTTTGGGTCAGCTGAATTGAACAGATCAGAGGGTCATGTCTGTTAACCAGTTTCCAGTTAGGCGAATAAGTTGTTTCCAGGTGCTTGCTACTAGAAAGAGGACTCCGGCCAACATCCTTGCATGTAGTGTGAGTTAAGGATGCTGAAATCAGACCATCATAGAGATTTTGTTTTATTCAAGCGCTGAGAGCCTGAATCCTCTGAGCGCGCTCTGCAGAATGGAGCGGAATGGCCGATGGCACACACGCTCCCACGAGGAAGGCCCGTTGGCTCCGAGCACGGACGTGGCCGTGAGCCAGGGGCCTGCTCACAGTCTCCTCATCTGTCACGTAGGAGCATACTCTCTCCCTCAACGGATTACTAACTGGATTAAAAGAAATAATATGCATGGAGCTCCGAGCACAGTGCTTGGCTCAGAATAGTGTTTACTAAATGTAGTTATTGTTATTATTCTTGAATTCCTAGAAATGGAGTCAAACTGTATTCTTAACTTGGACTTTTATTTACAAAAGTCTGTGCTCTGATTTCCTAGAAAGTTAAAACTGTGGAAAGAACATCCAAACACACAAATGTCGCTTAACCAATTCATTCGTAGTAGTATTTTGCAAAACAAACAATATTTCATCAAATATTTTATTATTTTGTCTTAAAACAGACAATTTATTGAGATTGCCTTTACTGTGTAATGAACACGGCATGTCAGAAAACTGAGGCAGACTAATTAAAATAGTTAAATATTTGATGAATTTGACTAGTCTTTAAATTCCTTAAGCTGTGGTTCACCTCATTTGCTTGTTTTCACAGCTTCTTTATCCCAGTCATAAGGTTAGTTCATCAGGTGTGAAAATCTATCTTTTACGTATGTCAGCTCACTGATAAGACACACCTGTGTGATCATGGGACAGGGCCACAGGCATCCATAAATACTGGCTGGCTGATTTATCAAATGTCTTGGGTGAGAAACGCCTTTGAACATTTTCTTGAATTAAACGCATCCCTCAAAATGATACGCGTGAACCCCTTTTTTCCTGTGGCAGAGCACGCGCTCCCTGTGGGCAGGCTGGCCCCTGAGAAGAGGGGGCAGAATGGAGACTAGGACAGCCCTGGACCACACGTCCCCATTTAACCTGTCTTTAGCCATCTCAGTTGTCTTTCTGGGTGGAATGAGAGAGGAAAGCACAGGCGTGCCTCTCCACCGCTGCCCTGGGGGATATTCTCAGCTGTCCCCCACCTTTTATTCTGTTGGGTTGAAGGGTAAGCCAGTGGCTGAGCAAGGTGTGGCTAACCCCCTCTGGGGAAAGAGATGACAGTCCAGGAGTCTGGCTCCCGACTTTTGAAGCCACTCCTCCAAGGCTATCCGTGGCTGCTTTGGGCAGCCTCCTAGCTCTGCCAGTGGATGGAAGGCTCTGAAACGATCGAAACCTTGTGCCAGTATAAGCACTCCAAGGCCGCTCTGTGCCCCAAGTCAAATGTTTCCTCCTTATTTTATCCCTTGTTTCAAATTACATACAGCTCTATTGTTCTCATAGCCTGTCAGAGACTTTGCAATGATCCAGTGCCATCAGTAATATATTCTGATACATTACACTCAGTAATAAAATGTCAATGAAATAGATATGTCCTTAAGGGGAATATAACTCCCTCCTACAATGAAGTTCTCAGGAATTAAAGTTCAAAGATTACATTCCCAAAGGAGTTTGCAAAGTCTGAGATACCTGTGGAACATCAGGTTAAAGTCTTTCCCAATTCTTACTGTCTTGGCCTCAGCCGGTGCCTTTGCTGGGCCCATGTAGCTTTGTGGCATTTACCCACACAGGCCCTGTGGTGTATCAGCTGCCTTTATAGAAGCAGCTACTCTTCTATGGGTGCAGCCTATGCATAAGCATTTGTCATCTACCGAGATAAAAATATCAAACAGGTTTTGATATGGTTTACAAACACCCCCATGCTGCAACAATTAAAAGCCATCTGCAGGGCTGAGAAAAACTTGCACAGTCTCCCATAAGCAAGGCCAAGGTCAAAACGCCCTGCTCACAAATAAAGTTCAAGACCTAAAGCCTTGGCCACACTAGAACTTTTCCACATGTACTTTTTCTCCTCGTAATTTTATTCCTTGACTGTGTATTAATTTTACGACCCAGCATTCTGGCCAGATGTTGAGATCCAAACTTAGCCCTGACATACAGATTTTGCCAACCCCGAAAGGCCTGACTTCTTATAGCACGGAGGGGACCGACAGGAACACACTCTGGACTAGATGGGGCCGGGCTGGTCCGCTGTCCCCTCTGCTGCTCTTGCAGTCGCTTCCAACGTTTCTGTATTTGGCAAAAGAAGCTTGGGTGTTAGTCGTGGCAGTAAATTTTAAAAAGTGATTTGTCTTAAGGCTTACAAATAAGACCATGCCCTTTCAGCTCTCAAGGTCCTTTCTAGTCATGTAATTATGGGCTTGCTAGCTCTTGTTTACTTGGGCATTCAAAACAGAATTTGATATTCGAATACTGAGAGGCTGTAAATGGTAATTATACCGAATGTTGATGGATTTATTGTGGTCATTTTAAATTAGAATACAAAATCGATGTTTTATATCTTTCTCTAAAGAGACTCTATCGTCAAGCCTGTTTGCCCTGACATTCTTTTCAAGTTTTACGTAGCCTTGTCTTCTCCTTCTCGCTCACTTTCCTTTGTTTTATTCTGTTATTTTCTCTTTGGCATTCTAACCTCTCGTGTTCTCTCACCATTTTTCCTGAATGCTTGTCTTTTCCTATCTCATTCCACTGTTTAAGATTGATTTTGTGCTTTTTCTATACCTCAATCCCTTTCTGAAAAAGTACGTTAGGAATCGTTTTTCTCAAGTCTTATTTTGAGCCATTGTCATTGGGAGAGAGAAAACGTCCATTTGTGGCAGATACGCTTCCTTTGTTGGAAAAGAAAAGGCTGGGATTGGACTAGAGTATCTTGGACTTTTTATGACGTCAACTTACTTGCTAATAGCGTTCAGTGCTGAACACACTTCCATGGGTGTCTCCAAAGGGCTATGGGCCCCCTATACTCACCACATGATGGCTGTAATCCTCTTGTTTGTTTGTTTTTTTTTCTCTTCAAGTGAGAAAGCTTATTGCAATGCAAATAACTGTAAAGCCATAGGATGTAATAATCTATTCTAATTAATTTTTATGTCAAGTCACACATTTCACTTTAACTGTTATTTGTAACTCATCATTTCCATATAGCTCAATTGAATACATCCACCAGGCAAAACGATGTTTAATCAACATTATTTTTGGCTGTATTATTTAATTCTTCTAGAAATAGTGATACATTTTGAGAAAAGGTACCAGTAAGATCAGGCAATTTATTGCTTCACATCATTTTAAATTCCCCAAACCTCATTCTTGCCTTCGTTTACATAGTATCTGCTTTTTCACCCCATTGGTTTCTCTAGTCCCTTCATCTTTCTCTTTTCTCTCTATTTCCCCCCTGCTGCCTTGAATAGATTGAATGTATAATCACCAGAATCGCTCTCTTGCCCCAAACCTTCATCATCTTTGCACCCAGGTACTTAGGTCGCGTGGGTCCAGAAGTTCAGAACCCTGGATCAGTTCCCACTTATCTTCTCTTTTGCTACATCAGGTGGGCAGAACACTGCTGGCGACAGCAGTGCATGTGGGCCAACTGCCTTCCCGAAACTTTATGATCTTCGTTCTCAGCTTTTGACCAGTTTTTAAAGACCTTGTTATTATTATTATTATTTTAGAACAGTTTTAAGTTTACAACAAGACTGAAAGGAAGGTACGGAGATTTTTCATTCCCCCGTGTCTATAACCTCCCCCACTATCAGCATCACTCACCAGAATGGTATATGTATTTTTAAACTGAGGACGAATCTACTTTGACATCAAAATCACCTGAAATCCATAGTTCACCTTAGGGTCTGCTTTTGGTCTTGTGCATTCTATGGGCTTGGACAAAGTATAATGACATATAGCCACTGTAATAATATCAAACAGAGCATTTTCACTGCCCTAAAAACCCTCTTTCCTCTGCCTATTTATTTCTCCCTTCCTCAACCCTATCCTTGCCAGGCATTGATTTTTTTTGTTGTCTCCATGGTTTTCCTTTCCAGAATATAATATAGTTAGAATCACACCATATATAGGCTTTTCAGATTGGCTTCTTTCACTTAGTAATATGCATTTAAGGTTCCTTCATGTCTTTTCATGGCTCGATAGCTCATTTCTTTTTAGCTCTGAATAATATTCCACCATCTGGATGTGCCACAGTTTATCCACTCACCTATTGAACAGCATCTTGGTTGCTTTCGAGTTTTGGCAATTATGATAAAGCGGCTACAAATATGCATGTGTACCTAAGTTTTCAACACCTTCGTGTGAATACCAAGGATTGCCCTTGCTGGATCACACAGTAGGAGTATGTTTAGCTTTGTAAGAAAGCACCAAACTGTCTTTCAAAATAGTTGTACCTTTTTGCGTTCCCACCAGCAATGACTGATAGTTCCTATTGCTCCACATTCTCACCAGCATTTGTCATTGTCACTGTTCTGGATTTGGGACATTCTGATAGGTGTAGCGATGTCTCATGGTTGTTTTAATTTGCATTTCCCTGATGACATGTGATGTGGAGCATCTTTTCAATTGCTTCTTTGCCATTTGTATATCTTCTTTGGTGAGGTGTCTGTTAAAGTCTTTGGCCATTCTGAAATCAGGTTGTTCGTTTTCTTATTATTGCGTTTTAAGACTTCTTTATATATTTTGGATAACATCCCTTTGTCAGATGTATGTTTTGCAGGTATTTTCTCCTAGTCTATGGCTTGTCTTCTAATTCTCTTGATCTCGTCTTTCTCAGAGCAAATGTTTTTAATTTTAATGAAGCCCAGCTTATCGACTATTACTTTCACAGATTGTGTCTTTGGTGTTGTATCTTAAAAGACATCACCATACCCAAGGTCATCTAGATTTTCTGCTAGTTTATTTTCTAGGAGTTTGACAGTATCATGTATCGTCTGCCAGTTTTTACTCATTCTAGTCATGTTCACTCTCTCATTCGAATACCGATTGTCCCAATGCTTCACTGTCCTCAAGCCTTCTTTCCAACTTCTCCCACCCTGACTCTCCTGCAGGTGACTTAGTCTCTTATCAAGATTCCTGGAAGATCAAGGATAACCTTCCTCAACTTTCTGCCCATAGCCTTACAAAGGACCTGCATCTGCCCTCACTCTTCCCGGCTCACAAGATGTGGCAGCCCCAAGCCCGTTCAAGGACCACTCCTTCCTGCACACTTCACTTAATCTACCCCTATCTTGTTTGTCCTTGTATTGTCTTTCCTCTATCACCAGCCTCTTACTCTCTACCAGTTATTTTCCCCCAAGCAATAAGTTTTCTTAATTCTTGCCATAAAAAGAAAAAATCCCCAAACTGAAAAATAGTAGCAGCAGCAGCAGCAACAACAAAAATCCCTCCTTTGAACCTTTGTCTGTGCTGATTTTCTGGTTTTGACTGGTTTTCTGGAAGGAGCTCTTTTTAGTACTTCTCATTCACTTTTTAACCCTATGGACTCTGACCGATTTCACTACTGCAGTATAACTGGCGTAGCTAAGGACATCATGACGTCTTCATGCACTTAAGCATCTCTTTCCGTGCTGAATTTGGCACTCCCAGCCATACACTCCTTGACATTCACCTTGCCTTTGACTTCCATGACATTATTGCTCTCATTTCTCTGACATTTCTTTTTTGACACTTTTCTGACCTTCTGCTAAGCGTTGGTATTTCCCTAGAGTCTACTTTGAGCCTATTTCACTCCATTTTAATTGTTACCTAATATATGTGCACTGATCACTTCAAGCCTAGATCCCCAATCCTAACCTCTCCATTTTACTTCAGAGGTCAGGTAACTTCTCTAATTCCTGCAGGCACCTTAGATTCAACATGATCTTGGCTGAACCCATCATCAACTTTCCTACTTTTAAAAAAGTTTGTTCGCCTCCTCTATTCCTTCTGAGTTGGTAGCCCCAGGAGTTTCAGAATATTCTAGAATAGCAAAATGTCTAATATAAATATAATACAAACCACATATGTATTTTTAAATTTTCTGGTAGCCACATTAAAAAATAAAATGAAGCAGGTGAAACAAATATTAAGGATAGGTTTTTTAACCTGATATATCCAAAACATTATCATTTCGACATGTGATTGTTGATCTCAAACAAATAGACAGCCAGATAATTCTCCAGCAAAATGGGTTTATTTGGAAACAACAAAGAATTGCAATTTGGAACATGTGGTGTAATGGTGAACCAACCACTTGCAAGTCCAGAGAGCAAAGGAGAGAGACCTTCTCTTATAGAGGAAGGAGATTTCAGAGGAGCCATTGTAAACAAAGGGTCCATTGGAGGAGATTGGGAGTTTGAAGTGTAGTGGCTTTTTATTGGTTGAGTTTTAACCAGTTTTCGTTGGCTCAGTGGCTACCAAGAGAGAAGACCTTCCTTCTTCCAGGTAGAGTAGTAGAGTAGAAAAATACCTTCCTATTGGAGATGGAAAGAACATCTCTTTTAAGTTTGGGGTAAGTGCTGGTGAGTGGTCAGGCATAAGAGCTCCCCCTACAGGCCCTCCCTACTCCAATTTAATGAGGTTACTGTTTATTAATCTTTTGCATGATACATTTTAAAACATTTAATGAGATATTTTACATTTTTTGTACTAACTTTTCATAATCCAGTGCACATTTTACACTTATTGCACATCTGAATTGGAACTATTCGCTAAGGCTCAACGCCACGTGTGGCTAGTGGCTGCTGTAGAATGCAGTTCTAGAATCTTTACCTTCATGACTGTCCCTCTCATCCGATCTTAAGTCCTAGGCATTTCTTCAGTAGATTTATTTTCATCGTTACCATGTTACAGCTTTATTTTATACCTTGGTCATTTCTCATTTGAGTGTTGCAATAACTTATATAACCTAGCTTCTCTGTCACAGAGAGTATTCAAAATCTACCAGAATGCAGGAAAATTTAGAGAACACCTACTTATATATATTTTTATCTAGAAAATAAGAAAACAGTTAAGCTTTATTAATATTCATTCTACATATTGATGCCAGCACCGTCACTCTGTATCACAGAGAAGTTAATAATAAAATTATAAATGTTTATACATGTCACAAATAAAAATACATTTCTCCTCCAATAAAAATATTTAAAATATTATTTATTTCTTCTTCATGTTATACTTTCAAATTTCTCTATGTATTTCAATATGATGTATACAACATACCTTTAAAATGAAATAATAAATATACTTTCATTGAATACTATGGTAGTATGCTCTTTATAAGCCCCGGTAAGGTGGGTAGCAATGCTAGTGTGAAATAACTTAATCAGTTCCTTAGTAAAAATTAGATGAGATCTTTGCTCTAAGGACAATGAAGTTTTATTATGTATACATGCAGTGGTTTTCAAACTTCAGTATGAATACGAATCGCCTTAGAAACATATTAAAATGTCAATTCCTGGGTTTCATATGAACGCATTTTGATTCATTTGGCCTTGTAGGTGGCCCAAGAAGCTGCTTTTAGAAGGCGTCCCCATGATTATGATATAGCTGGTAGAAGCCATCAACCATACTTTGAGAAGTACTGTTTTCTTCTTCCGACATGAGGGTTAGAAGAAGTAATTGTGAACAGCGGAGAGAACGCTTTAGTCCGGGCCTCAATGGGCTTCTACATGGGGGTCTGCAAAACGCAAACAGGGCAGTGAAAAAGGAGAACGGGCGCTAGGAGACGCTAAGACAGGGTCTGGAGTCTGGAGAGGGGCTTGGAAGGTGGTGGTGATAACCTTGACTGACTTCGCGATTTTCCTTAAGATCGACTTTTCTTTTTTAATTGGCAAACTTAATAGCAATATAAATAGGAAATTAGATTGTTAGGGTATTTTTCTCTTCCTTTAGGAACCGACATCATCAGTCATTCAATAGTTCAGTAATTTAAAAAATATTTCAGGCTCTCTGGGATATTGAACAATTTAGGTCTAAGATGTATTTTCACATTTAAAAACAATATCATACAGTTCCGCATAGTATTTGATTTCTGGTTCCACGACCACAAAATTCTCCAGCACAGAGAAAATGGTAAACTATGCCGTGTGGAAAACAAAGCTTCACTTTACAACAACTGTGAGATAAAGTAAATTTTTACTTAAATGCTGTTTATAAACAATTTCTATCAAATCAGTAATCTGAGTTGTAAATGTTTTAAAATATCGATGCCATTTGAAGACTTTTATGAAGACACTATATATTTTTCAGTATGGCAGATAGCAACCAGAAGCAGATGGATAAAGCGAGACCGTTAAAAACCTCCCGACTTTCGATCGTAGCTTATTGTTTCAGCTTTCTCCCACAAACAGGCCTGGCACAAGCCTTATCAGCCTCACCTCATTCCCGTCTCCGGGTTCTGCTTCTGCCGGCTGCGTGAGACTGCCATTTTGATTTTGTTCATTTGAAGGGAGAGACTTCCCTCTGGTTATCTGTACATTTGGAAGATAAATTATCTTCAATGGCTTACGGAGGGGTGAGCTCTGGGGGAGCGATGCCGTTCTTACTGTAAGCTGTTTTTAACTTCACTTAGTGCAAGACGGGGTCTCCGTTGGCCCACGTTGAACTAAGCGTCTCTGCGGACTGTGCTCTCTCGTAGGTGATCCGCAAGGGGTGGCTGACCATCAGCAACATCGGCATCATGAAAGGAGGCTCCAAGGGATACTGGTTCGTCCTCACTGCTGAGAGCTTGTCCTGGTATAAGGACGACGAGGTAAGCCACAGAGAGGGACGGTTTTCTCCTTTCAAGTGAATGGCGTTGTGACATTCAGCTCCGAAGTGGCTCTCTTTCAGTAAGACTTAGCTTGGGATGGCATGAGAAGAAGCACTGTTCTTTTCTCATAGGTTTTTAATTTTACAATATTCCCTTCAAATTTCTTTTACTTCTGCGCTATAGTCACGTGTTTGTTTACTTGAAGAAATGAAGTTGAAACTTCTTTCTTTGTAAGAATGGCAAAGGTACTGGTACAGTGAAATCACTTTTCATTATGTAATACGTTGAAAAGATGCAAGGCAATAGAGCATCATAAGAACACAATTAATAGCACTTATGCAGCGTTAACAAAGTATTTTGGAATGATTGCTGTGACATTTGTCTCAAATGACAGGCTTTTGCAAATATCCAAATCGCTCATATTCAAGCGAGTCTCAGATAATTATTTGTATGAATATTGTTCTTTGAGGATCCGATATCTCTATAAAAGCATGAATTAAAATAACTGTAGTGGTTTGGTTTATGTTAGATGTTAATAATTTTGGTCCTATGACATTTAAATCTGATAGCTATAAAAGTACAAAAAGTATTTATCAGTCTTGCAGAGGCATTAAAGTGGTATAAAGTGGTACAGTGTCACTGCTGACTTTGGAAGGGCGTGGATGGAAATGAGACTGTTTTGAAATTTTAATAACTCCGGTCCGACCTGAGAAGTTTCGGTGCTTATAATGCACATGCAAACATTAGATAAAAATACTAGTTCGCGATAGCAAAACCTTCCGGGTGAGACTGTCTCGCGTTTTCTGGCTCTGAAGAGCATGATTTCAGAGGCAATAGTCCTTCTCTGGGCTTCGCATCCTTTGAAGACACTAAAGTGCCTTGTCAGTTGTTGGAGAAAGAGTTTCTTGTCTTATATAGTTTCTCTGTTTCCCAAGTGCTTTGTGCTCAATAATGTTTTGAATAAATATCAGATGATCAGTTGATTCCCCCCGAATTTTCTGCAGTAAGTAGGAAACCAAATCCTCTAGAAATGTCCAAAGAAAATTTCTACTCGAAAGCTTAATTTTCAATTTTTATGTCACATGTTTTACTGACTTCAGCCAAACATGGAATTGGTCATCGTCATAATCTGAGGACTGGCAACAGTTACTTTGCTGTGCTGGCTGCTTGGGGTCCCTGTCACTCTGTGGTAAACCCCAGAGTTTAAAGACCACAGCTCCAGGCACGAGACAAATGCGCCCTAGTTGTAAAACCTGTAAATGCATTGTCTTCTTTTGTGCTCTGTTGCCCTGATGATCTCTGACATACATTTTCATGATGACTTATGTGCATTTCAATGCATTTGGCCTTGGGGCCTTTCTCAGTTAGTCAAGGGAAAGCAAAATGTTTGGCTGAGGAGTGATAATAGTAATAGCTAGCTAGCGTTTTCTATGCTAGTTAACTCATTTAATCCACAATACAGCCCTAAGGATGGGTGCTATTATCACTCCCATTTTTTTCAGATAAATAAACAAAATATCCTCAACCTTTTGTAAAGTCATTTCTGTAGGACTCATTTTCCCTCATGGAAGAACACCTGGTGTTGGTGAGGTGACCAGCTCCCCAAGGCCACTTAGCTTGCTTGGTGGCAAAGCGGAAATGTGAACACAGGCTGTCTGGCTCCATTGCCTGCACCCTCCACTGTGAATGCAGGCCAGAGTCTCAGGCACGCTGGACTTGTCCAAGGCAAGCTCATCCCGCAGAGGGTTTACTAAGACGGGTTCCAGGCATCTCAGCACTGACCTTCCCCTGGGCGTTAGTACCAGGGGCTCTGTTGGGGTCGCTACTGCTGCTGGAGTTTGGCTTTCGGGTTCTCTCGTCTGAAATGAGCCCACTGGAAGGCACGCGATGCTTCCTGTAGGGAAGGAAGAACCTTGACAGCTTGGTGAGTTCATGGTCGCTGTCATCCCCCCTCCCCGCCCCCCCCCCAAACTCAGGCTGACTTTTAACAGCATCTCTGCTGCCAAAGCTCCCTCACGAGTGCTTGATTGCAACACACAGAAGGTACATGTGTGCAGTTCTCATGTTAACTGAGTGCTCGCGGACTTTTTCTTAAAGGTATATGTGTGGAGGGTGGGTGGCGGCGGGGAGGGTAGGAATATCCTTCGAAACAAATTGGAGTGATTTAGACAAAAGTTTAGGAAAGGGTTGTTTGCTCAGTTTAGATCGTTTCAAGAAAAAGAAAATGACAGACACGTTTGCTGCTCAGTGGAGCTAACAAGTAGCCTGGTCATACGACGTCAGATGCTAAGTGCTCTGATGAAGATCACACAGGGCTACGAGCTAGAGAGTGGCGGGAGAGGACCTTTCATCCGGCGTTTGTGGGGGAGTGACGTTGGAGCAGAGGCTGGAATGACAAGCCGTGCAGAAGATTTTGTTGAAGGAGCATTCCAGGCAGAGGGGCCCGTGAGTGTCAATGCCCCAGGATGGGAGCTGGCGGGAAGCCTGTGGCCCAGGCAAGGGCGGCGTGTACTGGGGGGCATGCGAGGGGCACTCAAGTTCAGGGTAGCAAATTGATGGGCCACCCACAGCCACACCGCAGTCATTGGCGACTGTCACCCTTGAGAAGCTCTGCTTGAGAAATAATATAGGAAGTGTTCAAAACAGTAATGGCTGACTCACAAATGACCCTTATCTTCAAATGGTCTGTGTCAATGGGGCAGAGCCTTTTCACAGGCGCCATCGTCATCGTTCGTTCCTGCATCCTCAGCCTCCGCTGCAGGGTGGTTCTCTACCCTCGCCCCCGCTCCCTGCTGTGACACACCGCCTCTGAGCCGGCCCTCGGGGCGGGAGGGAGGGAACAGCACAGTTCTTGCTCTTTGCTAGACTTCGACAACCAGGGCTTCGCCTCTGCTGGGAGCCGAGGCTGGAAGGAGGGTACGGGGCAAGGCCGTCAGGAAGCAGTGTTGCGTGGTGGGGCCCAGGCGCAGCGTTCAGTCTGTGGCCTCCTGACGCTGCGCCCTGCACAGCCACCCCCTACCAGCAGCACTCTAAAGGGTGCGTAGGTCCCATAAAGGTCCTGCTGTCGTAGTTCAACTATATGCGGATTAAACATGCTTTGCGGGCAGCCTCGAGACTCCAAATTTGCAAACATTCCTTTGTGAACATAAGCCGCACACTGACTCAGCTTTTGGAGTCGTTTGTCGCGAGTGCTCCTGCTGGTTCCCGTGGTCTCTGCCTGTCCCCACAGCAGCACCTACACTCGTGGGAACCCTCTTACGTCACCATTCCTCCCCTTATTCAAGCAAAGGCGACACAGTCTATATCATTAAGTCAGGTATAGGTTCACTCATTTATTCGGCGATAACTCTGTATTGTCCTACTTTTTTCTGGGTTCTGCCATCCTCCTGTTTTCCCATGTAATTAGACTGGTATGTTTTCATTATAATCGAATTGGCTGTTGCATAAATAGCGTATTATGTCATATGGATAGATATGGTTTTATTTAACTTGTGACGGGTTTGTAATAAATATAAATGACTTGTGAAATATATTTGTGATTAAAGAACAATGGCTCAAATGGTTTTCCAGGGTGAAATTAATTGAACAAAGGACCCTCCAGGCCATATATGCTTGGTGTGATGAACAGGCCGAGGTACTGGGGTATGTGGGTTTGCTGTCATTAACTGCCAGGGTTGGGACAAGCCAGTCTTCTCTGAGCCTTGGTCTTTTCACTTATCAAATGGGGACCATTGCCAACCACTCACCTCTAAGGGATTTTGTAGGACTCTGAGAGACTACATATTAACAAGTACTTTAATAAACTTTTAGGTATCACGTTTATGTATTTATTTTTGCAATTGTAAGTAACACTACTTAGAATGGCATCCCACTGTGATGCCATTCCTAGACTCGCGTCTTCTAATTTTCATTCTTTTTGTCATTTCACATGGTGACATGGGCCGTATGGGATCTCGGGTTTTTTATAGAGGACGGTAAGGCTCAGACAGTGAGAGGAGTGTCAGACCTCATTCCTTCAACGAGGCTTCCTGTTACGCCTTGCCTCCAGCGTGTGGGCTCTCCTGAGCATCGGCCAAAGTTACAGATGACAGTACCAACCTATGCGAGCTCCTGTCCAGGCTGGAGAGGCAGTAGCATGATTGTCCTGTGTAATAATTGTAAGCTACAGTTGGTGTGACCGTAACAGTTAAGTCCCTGGCATTTTCCCTCCTTACTCTGAACTGATCTACCCACCCTCCCCTTGAATTTTAGATGAATTCGTAAATATCCTCAAGCACTTTTGAACCATCACTGTACGTTAAGAGAATATCATTTGTAACGTCGCTGATAGATGGGCTTCACAGGCAGCGCCGTTTGCTCCGTTATCTGCGGAGTCTGTGTGCTGCAGCGTGGTTGTGGTAGGCCTGGTTAACCTCGCTGCCCGACGCCACGTTCTCCCCTCGCACTGCTGTGAGAATGGGCTTTCTGCAGGATTTCGGAAGCAATACAGCAATTTGAACGCCCTCAAATGAATATTAGATAGCCCTCTGCACAGTGTTTCTCATAGTGGCAGCTCCAAGCCTTGTGCTGACCCGGCCCATCTGTCCCCTCCATGATGGTTACTCCAAATTCGAGGTGCTTTTTACTGTTGTACACCCGCCCAGTTCTTCTCAGCACCAGTCCAGCCTTCTCTACAAGCTCCCCTTTGCAAATCCAAACCAGTCAAAGTGCTCAACCAAACCAAATATACTTCCAACTAACAAGATGCTCCCCGATTCTGCAGCGACTGTGGCTATAAATGGTATTTCTGCTATCCATCCCACCTGCTTCAACTTCTGAAGGTCAGCTTTCAATCTGAACGGTAATCTTGAGGATCGACACCCTCGTAGTGGTTCACATTTGTTGAGTGTTTATATAGTTTTGTTGAGCTAAGTCAGTGCCTGACTTACCTTCTCCGTTTTAGAGATAAAGATCGAGCCTCAAAGAGAACGCACGACTTAGCCGGCAGCAAACCGTCAGTGCCGTGCTCTTAATCACTTGCACATTTTCCACCAAATATTTTCTGAGCACCTGTTACGTTACCACTCCCCTGGGCACTAAGGACAAAATGCTTAGCAAGGAATCATGGTACCTGAAGGGTATTTCCCGATAAGGAAAACCTCAGGTGCAGATTACAAACCATGAAGAAAACGAGTCCAGGGATGGGTTTGTCTGGGATGGGACCACAGCCTGGGGGACCTTAAACTGTGTGGTCAGAGAAGGCTGGTGTTAATACCTTGAGGCAAGATTAAGCCTGATGATTTTAGGAATTGGAATGAAGGCCAAGCAGACTGGAACAAAGAGAGAAAAGAACTCTATAAGGATTCAGGATTTTGATCCTGAGAATGATGAGAAAAGCCTTTGAACTTTTTAAGCAGGAGAGTCTGTGGTAAGATTTGAATTTTTCCAGGTCCTTTTGGTTATCTTGCAGAGAATGGGTTGGAGAAGGACAAAACTCGATCTGGGCGTTGTTAGAAAGCTATTGCTGTGGTCTCCATAAGAGATCACGGCAGCGTGGGCTACAGTTGGCTGGTGGAAACTGATAGAAATGGGTGGATTTTAGAGATTTTTTTCAGAAGGTGAAATTGATGTGATTGATAGCTCATCACAAAAATTGGTTGAGAGTTTAAGCTCCTGCTGACCTGTAAGCCTCTTCAGGCCAGGAGCCATTGCCTGGTTCACTGTTCTACCAGCAGGGGACATGGCACTGATAGATGGCACTAAGTAAATATCAATGGTGAACATGTGATTGAGCAAATAAGCGCAGCATAATAATTCATCATGTCCTGGTATCTCAGGTGCTTCAACTAAATTATTAAATTACAGGGTAAAGTTCCCATTAGAGGTAGATTGTCTTAAAATTCTTAATTTTCATCATTAAAGATGAATGGATGTTTTCTTCTCCTCTGACTTTATAGCTTCCTGGATTGAAGATGACTTAAGCAGAAAATAAGTTTCCCAATGTGATTTTTATACATTATAAAAATATTTTACACAGCTTTAGGGAGGGATTTAGAAAAGGGTAAGATATAAGAATAAAATAGAAACTATTACATCAAAAGCATTTAGGGTTTAGGTAGTTGAACATTAATACTTTAAGATCAGATTTGGAAAAAAAGCGATGGCTTTTTTTAAAAAAAATGTATCTAAAATATGAACTTTGGAAGAATAGGATATTCTTCAAGGAGAAGAGAGCCTTGTTTTTTTGTTTTTTAAATATCAATGAGAAATGTGTAAATGGTCATAAAAAATCTCTGAAGAAAGGGGAATTCTAGTTAATGCGTGATAACAGCACATAGCCAGTACTTATTCTTTCTATAGTCCAACACGAAGATTAAAACCATAATGGAATACTATTTTCATAGGCAAGTAGGGTCATTCCACAGAAGTGTTTCCAGTGGAAATGTACTAACCTTGCACTGTTGATGAAAATCCAGCATCTGCATTGAAATAAGGACGTTCTTTGGCCTCTTAAAACATCACAGGCCTCATTTTTTGTGGGTTGAAGGGTTCGGACCGCTTGATAAGGAGATCATGTAATCCCTTATCGGGCTATCGACTTAGTGTTGTTTGTATTACGTAGCTGCAGCAGGTGACAAATGTAAGTTCGGTTATAGGAAACAAAATGACAGCTGTGTCCCTGGCTGGCCAAAGATGCGAGGCCAAGAAGTTATAGAAATCTTGATCCTGTTCCATTTTCTCTTATATGTTCAAAATTCTGCTGTTTCCAGCCAGGTCCGCCTGTTCCCCGGATGAGGTCAGTTTAACCCCGTGAGCACTATTTGAATGCACTCCTCATGGAGTTGTTTTAGTTAGCCAAAATTTAGATTCCGACAAATATTGAACTTACAATGTTCAATATTTTCATGTGACTCGAAATTTTCACATACATATGTTGCTTTATGTTATGCTTTTTAACATAGGATTATTTCATTACAAACATTTCCACATCGTGACATTATCCAAAGATTTATAATTTTGAAAAATATATAGTATTATTCAACAAGCCATATGGCAAATGCTGTTTCAACTTTGTTTAAAATACTTAGAGACCCAGACCCCCTCCCCCATATATATTATTTGTCCTACTCAAAATTTATACTGGAAGATCAAGAATACACTTTATATGACCCCTGGAAGAGAAACATTTTCAAATATACATTTAATGAATTTAAATATAAATAACATTTTTTTTCAAGCATTTCTTTGAAAACCAAGTAAAAAAAATGTTTAAAACCAGACCGTTAACTTCCCACTTTGAGGGGAGGTGATTTGAAATGTTGCCCTGAGTGGCTCACTTACGGATGATTCCACTGGCCTCCTGTCCCTTTGGAGTGTGATGGGATGGGACAGTCCCTTTTATGTTCCGACCCTGCTCCATGTCATTGGGGGTAGAATGAGGCATGAGTGGACTCCTGTCGGTGCTGTTTGCTGTGGGTTATATCAAGCATTTAAAATGGGGTGGTAACACGTAAATATTCTGAGACATTTTTATATTGTCTTCCCATTTATATTTTACATTTCGCGAACTATTGATTGATACTTTATTTTCTACTCCTGGGATCTTTCTTTAGGTAAAAACCTTCTTTGCCAATGTGTTTTGCAGAAGCGTATTTTGGCAGATGGCGTATTTGCTTAGGCCAGATTGTTAAATATAAGAATTTAGCCTTAACCATATATTTATAGTTTCGCCCAATTGCTTTTGAAAAAAAGACACTATAGTGTCAGGTTTGATAAAATATCACAAAATCGTAGAAATTTTGAACCTTGTGGGGTTTTTAGCTTTAAGACTAAATCTTTTGTTTTAAAAATGAAATACCTGAATAAAAAGTTTGTTTTAGTCCAAAATATATACTTAAAATGTTGAGTTAAATTTAAAAACAAACAAAAAAAATGGGTTTAGTCTCATGCTACGTTTTTTAAAGCTTGACCAGAATCTTTCTAAGGAAGAGAAAGCTAATTTTAAATACCGAAGTGAAAACATTTTAGCGAACCAAATCAAAGTGGACGAATTTCTAATTTTACCCATCTCTCCGCTTTTTACCCTTCAGTGTTGGAAGTATTCACATGTAGCAGCCCGGATCATTTCTCTCTATTCAGCTCCCGCTGTCTAAAGTGAAGTTTTGACATTTTTCCCAAAGATGTGGCCAAATATACGTTGCATTTCCATTCACCCCTTTCCTTGCTCCTTTTGACAATAATTGAACCGCCTGAACGTCTCAAGAGCGTGGAAGTTTGCAGTGAACAGGGGCCTGTATTGCAGGCGACGCCCTGGCCCCACACACCCGCGCTTAGAACCGCGGCGCGGGCGCCTTCTTCGTTACACAGTGACGCCGTCATAAACCTGTGTATCTCGTGGCACCTGAGGTAGCAAAGCTGCAATTTCAGCTTCTCCGTATCAAAAGAGGGGAAGCGACTATTATCAGACATTTGAAAATTTCGTGGAAACAACTAGTTGTGACCATGTTTTACCCAGGCCCACGCTGGCAGCGTCTAACACGAAACACGTGATTCTGTGGCACGTTATCCCCCCCTCGTGCTCTGGTTTCCCTCTCCCCCTCTCTTCCTCTTAAAAAGTCATGGTATAGAAAACTAAACCTAGTTTTTGGAGTAGAACTGTTAGAATCTTTTCTTCTTCGGCGAGCCTCAGGCGGGAGTGACGCCGTTTCGTTGTGACCGGTGACGGATGCTGCGAAGCCGTGTACGGTTAATGTCAAGGGCAGTAACTTACTGACAACAATGAGGAAAAGAGAACTATAGAAAGCACAGGAACATTTTCAGAAATGGGTTTTATTATATTTCATAGGCACCACTCACTTAACTTTGGGTGGGTTTCAATATTCGAATCAAAAGCGAATCATCATAATACATACGAGTTAAGTATTAAAGCAACAGCTCGAAGCCCCAGGCCCCCGGCCCCTCACTGTGGTTGTAGCTCTTGGTGTAGGTGCTACGGTGTGAGGGCTGCTTTCTTTCAATGGCTGGTTGTCATTCAGGCTGGGTTGTCGTGTGACTGCCTGTCTGTGCCTGCTGTACAGGTGAGCGGATGTTCTGCACAGCAAGTGTAGACAGGCAGACACATGACAACTCCGTCCAGCCAGGCCCTTGTTCCTTCGGGTGTCCTTTGCTCATGGGCAGATACAATCAGTCTGCTTTCCAGATTTGGTGAATTTGGAGGGTCAGGGGAAAGGGAGAAAAACACACAATAGAATTAAACATTAAAACATTATGGAGCTAAAAACAAGTTAGACTTTTGACTTTATTCAGAAAGTACACTTATACATGTGTTCCAAATGTGCTAACATGGATAATTGACATGACAGAAAACTCACATTGAGATTTTAAGGATAAAACAAAACAAAACAAAAAAGCATTAAGCACCAGGTTTATTCTTAAATCCACTTCGTATTATTACTGGCCCGTATGCATTGCAGTCAGAGTTCAGAGTAATTGAACCAGATGTTTTTCCTCTTCCCAAAAACTCTGCATATTTTAATACGAAGTTAAACACTATGTTTCTGCATGTTTCTTAAAGTAGATAAGAACCATAACCTTGCCCGTGAAAAAGAAACTTATCATTTACATGGAAACGGCAGCCATTTTCAAAATAATTAATGAGCCTAATGTATTTGGCAATTCAACCACCGACCTTGGTACCTGATGCTTTGATAGTGGGATTTTACAAGGGGACGTATTTTTACCAATACTTTATTACACAACAGGAACGTATTTAAATTTCTCGTATCCTTTTTAATGCAAAGTTTTTAAGTATGGATGTGAAAACCAAATAAAAAGCATTTGTGAGCTTAAGTTCTCTTAATTAACTACAGCACTGTGCCATGAATCAGAAGGGTATAAATTAAAAAGCTGTTCCCTGCAGTGATACTCAGAACGTGTTATGGACGTGTTAGTGCAATACAGTTACAAAATAGTACCTTGAACACAAAAAAGAAAACTTCACAAATCCCAAAAGTAAAACCAGACCCTTTGGAAATTCTCCTAATAGTTCAAATGATAACGAGTAATGGTGTTAAATATACAGATAGAAGATTTAATTCTGGTGAGTTGAGGATAATTCTACTGGTTATTTTAATATAAATGATCAATTCACATCCATAGAGGTATTTAACAAATTCCCCTGCTCTTTCAAAAACAAAATATCCACAGTCAAAATTTCAGTAAGTAGGATTTCTGAAAAAACCAAACCAAACCAAACCAAACCTCATTGCCCAAAGTGTGTAATTAGGGATTTTTTCAAAGAATTTTAAAGAAAACAAATAGTTTATTTCCCTTTAATTGTAAAATTCTGACAAAATAGCAAAGAGGAACTTTATGGAGAGCAAAATAGTTTTTAGAGACTGTGAAAAAATGAGTTTTCTACACATCTCAACTTTTATGCAGTGATTAGATATGGTACAGCTTTAAGAAAGAGTTGATAAGTGCAAGTTTTCATTTATTTATTTAATTTTGAGAAAATAAATGTCTGATTCTGTTTCTGATCATCACTTCTAAGTACAGGACTTTTTTTTTTTTTTAACAGAATCAAAGACATCAGTAAACTTGGCTGCTATTTAAATAACACAAGGTCAGAATATGCAAATACCTTAAGCGACTATTTTGTTATTGTTGCTGCATTCAGTGCAACGAAGTATTTATAGCGTGATTCACTTACAAAGAGTATATTGGTGGAAATTAAAAATTACTGTAATTCTGTATAGCTTTCCCTCTCTCTCCCATAAATAATTTGATCCAGTTAACTCTGCTCAATTAAAGGAATGATGCATGCAACCTGAAAAAATAGAAAGAAATAGTTGTGAGTTCACATGTTATCCTTTAATATGAAACAATTCTATTAAACCAAGGTAACCAAAAATATCTGAGCCTGAAAAGCCATATTTGTTTTTCGGGCTGTGGGGAGGGGAGAGTCTTGCTGAAAAATGCTTACTCGACTCATGAGACTCTTGGTCAAGTTATGTTTCTAATAGGTTTTTAAAACACAATTATAGTAAGTATGTGGAATATGCAAACTTCGTAGCTGTGTCAAACCTGCCCCTATGCTTGTTAAAAAGAGGAAAGGCTGAAAAAAAAAGTTAAGACTGTTTTTCTTTCCCCCAAACTCTGGAGTGATATTAATTTGTTATCCTTTAAAATAGTAGTTAAAATATAAAATAACTATTTACAACATTATCCTATAGTGTAGCTTTTAAATACGTTATTACACCTTTTTTCTTTTTTGTCTTTTATTTATTTTAAGAAAAAAAGAAAAGAAATATGTTTGAAGTCTTCTATAGCAAAGTTAAACCAAAGCAACTCCAGGAAACTGGCACTTATAATTCAGGAAATTCAAAAGGAAGAATTAATTATTTTCCTTATTTTTACTTCATTATTTCTATTTATTAGAACTGATAAAAATACTTCAAATTCTTCAAAATGAGTAAATGCTTTTATCTACATAATTTGCAGCACACCAAGGTAAAAAGATCGAAGAAACCAAGAAAAGTTGCAGCCTTTCCCCCAGAATTTCCTGTCTCCTAAAGGCTGACCTTCTAGATATTTTAAGCTGGGATTTCTGAGTGATGGTCTTTTAGTCATTATCTGGATGTTATTGTCCTGGGTGGGACATGCCCTTTAGAGAAGAGGAAAATGGTTGTTTTTAAAGAGCAGATCTCTGGTAGAAGAATTGAAAGCTTGACGTCTCTTTGCTAAGAGCGACGCTGGAGGATGAGTGAACTTTTTACACTACCAAGTTGCATTTTCCTATCACAGCTTTACGACTTCAACCAAAAAAAAAAAAAAAAAGAAAAGAAAAAAAAAGGTCGGGGGTGGGGGAGTGAATTCTATCATTAGGAGTTTTATGCCTAAACTCTTTCCCACAGAGTGAAAACCCTGGGTGGTCTGTAGGCGAGAGGTGGAGTAGATGATATATTTTGCTCTTTTAAAAACATAAACACATCATCTGGGCCGAAAGCTCGAATGCCAAGCAGGAAGGACATTAAACCTATTGCCTAATTGCAAGAAAGTGATCAGTGTGAAATTTTATTCCATTGTAAACAAACTTTCTTGGATTTTGAGATCTATGGCTCTTAAAAAAAAGGGGGGGAGGTTGAAAATGTAAATAAATTGTTTTTTTATATGATCCTCCCCCGATTAAGAAATGGTAGTGTTGATGCTGAGGCTCTGAATTGCCTTTCTCTTAACCCAGCGCCTCGTCTCACTTATCAATCATCCTCGCGCTGAAACGAAGGATAACTGCTTAACTTCTATGAAGTACCGTTCCTGCCGATGTACAAGGTCGAATTTTAATACTTACACTTACCATCATAGCCATGGGTGGTTTTGTTGAAGATGATCACAGTTGGTTAGTTTCCTCTGGAATAGATGCCATGATCCCTAAAATATTTGTATATCTTCTTATAAAGTAGTATCAAAATAAAATTTAACATTATTCTGATTGCCCTGGAAATAGATGCGTCGTTTTCCAGGACATGTGCAGACACGTTGGTGTGTGCACAGTGCACACGCTCCCATCCTGCCTTCAGTCAGCAGGGTTTTTTACTTTTGACCTTTAATTTAGCTCATGCAATTTAAAAATAGGACTGTTCCTTTTCATCTGTTAAAAGTTTGCATCAAAAATGGGCTGTCAGGGCTCCTCGGCTAACCCTTTACACATTAATTCTGAGGTTTCTACTCCTGTACTTACGCCAAGGACACCTTTGGGTCCCCTCACCTCCAGACTAAAAGGCATCCTGAGGGAGAATTAGGCGAGGGACTGGTGGAGGTTAGTTTCTTTGAAACAAAAAGGCCTTTTAATATAAAGACATTTAAATTAAATGCACATGAAATGAAAGCAGGTTATAAAATTCAATTATTTCTGCACAGCAAAAAAACGGAACAAAACAAAATCTGAGAAATCTTAAACACTGCCAGAGTACCTTATAGCTATCTTTCTTCTTTAGCAACTGTATAAATTAGTCAAAATACATTTCTTGAAAAACTAAGCTCTTGTAAGTTACCTAATAGTTTCTTTTTTAAGTTTTCCTATGTAAAAGAAACTACATGGATTTTTAAAATCTCAAACTTGTCCTATTAAAAGCAATTAATATGGAAGCCTCCAAGTCAAAATAGAAAAAAATTGTATCATCTAAGTGGAGAAGATAGTTAAATTTCTCCTTTAAAAAAATATTTTAACTGAAAACCATAAACAGAAAACTTATATGTTTATACCAATTTTAGGATAAGCAAAATGGCTATTTTAAAAATCAATCATTTGACAAAAGATAACTTGGGGAACCTTTTGTAATAAAACATTTTACAAAAGAGAACTTGTGACAATTTTCGAATTGTTGCAAAATATGTAATTTAGAAAGGGATTTGTTCAGGAAGCATTGTAACTAAAGAATTTAAAAGAGGACAAAAGAGATTATATTCATTTTTTGCAAAAGTCTATAAACCGACGTTTTCATTGTATAGAATTATTTGGGGGTAGATGTAAATGGAGAGTTGGGGAATTAGGGGTGAGGCAGTAACATTTTTCCAGAACTTTCTTGAAGGGACCCACCTCTGAAGTTTAGCATGGATCATATTGCAACCCAGACTTTCTCTATTATTCTCTCTATTGGGATTTCATTCAGCTTGAGGCTTTTCTTCCCTCCCACCTCCCCCCACTCCCCTCCTTCACCTCCAGGAAGGCTGGAAACTGACCAAGGAAAACTTTGCCTTCGTTTACAAATTCCTTTTTTATCAGCGGGTTTCTAGACAAAGTACCTTATCATTTTAAATGCTCAGAGATATAGAAGCATTGTAAAACACTGGCGGGAGGGCCCAGCTGACCAGGGATAATCAACAGTTCTTGGATTTAGAAAAAAAAAAAAACTCAGAGATATATTGGGGTATCAGAAGACAGAGGCTTCTGTTCCCCGGTTTATTGGGTTGCTGACTCAGGAGTTCTGAGTTGGCACTCTTCTCTGGGCAAGTCCCAGCTGCGCTGTCTAGTGGGCAGCAACTTGGCAGCTGCTGCTTTTATTGTTAGGTACTATTATTCCTGCTATTTACATTTCGGAAGCAAAATTTCAGACAAGCACTATCCATGCGGCATGATAAAAATAGCAAGCAAGTATTCTTGACTTTGGGGCAAAATGGATTCAGTCCTGGGATGTGAGAATTAGGCACAGCCCTCGTTCAAAGAAGGTTTTAGGTCCCTGGCTTTTTATGTTCACGTGCGAACTAGACTCCTTAAATTATTCTTAGGTGTTTGGAGTCTTTTTCTATTTCATTTGGAAGTGGGAAAACCTTTCGACTTAAGCAGGGGGTGGGGGGAGACTTAGGAGTCTAAGGAAATCGAGCAACAGACAGTAAGTAGGTCGCCGCGGCCCACGCCCTCGCTCGCTGAGGGCCGAGCGCGTCGCCCTCTGTCACCCGTGTACCTCTGTCTCCCTCGCACGTGAACGCAGACCGCCGGCTCCCGCCTCGGCGCCCCTGGGCACCAGAGGCCAGCCAGAGGGCCTTACCCGCGGGTCTTCCCAGCAGCAGTCCGTTCTCCGCGGTGTCCCCGAGGGCTTCTGGGTCCCTAGTGTGCAAAACCTGTGAAGAAAAACACCGGGCGTGAGATTCGCGAGAGGAGCCGACAAGCGTCCTGTCCCTGGGAAACAGCCACCTCGGTCCCCGCCGTCCAGGGCGTCGCTGTGCCTTGCCCAGTCTAACCAATGTGCAGACTACTGTACAACGGCATTGTCCTGAACAGGTAGTCTGAACACTGGGGCGACGGGGCAGGATCTCCAGAAGCTTCCATCTGCGTGCTTCACGTCCTCTCCCGGTCCCTGGGAAAAGTCGCGGGCGGCCTTCCCCCCTGAATCCTGCTGCCGCGACTGAGCCACACACTCCAGGGCTTTTCAGTCTTGACGTGGCACATTTGCTGCAGACGGGGAACTGGCAATGAATTTAGGACCAGGAAAAGGGGGAGGGCTGGGCTGGAGAGTCCATATATGGGATGATGTCACCCTGGGGAGGTTCGGGTATGCGCCCTGCCGCTGGAGACACCGCTAGCATCGCCTGCCCTCAGACACGGGTCTGCGCGCAAAACGGTACCAGATGTCTCGGTGCAAGGCTGAGCAGGCATTTCATCTTCAGGCCAGATTTTTTTCCTCCACCGGGCAGGAAGTGGGCCCCAGTATGGAAAAGCTGTAAAAAAAAAAAAAAAAAAAAAAAAAGGAGTCGAGATGTACAGTTCGGCTGCGGCCAACTGAAAGCGAGGTAGTGTGGAAGGACAAATCTGCTGTCTGATCCAGGCCAGAGGAGGAATTTGGAGATAGAGGGACAGATAAGAAAGTAAACAGAAAGTCCAACGCTGGAAGTCAGGGCTCATTTGGAGGCCTTTTCCTGCGGGACTTTATTTTCTGGTATTTCACTCGTCAAAAGGGGCAGATAAGTTCATTTTTTTTTCCTCGCTCTCTTTTCCTCCTCCTCCTCCTCCTCCTCCTCCCTCTCCCCCCACTCTTCCCCCTCCCCCTCCCCCTCCTCCTCGTCTGTTGTATCTGTCAGCGGCTCGCAGGCTGCTCTAGACTTGGACAGTAATTATAGCAACTTCCTGAAAGTAAAGCCCCATGAAAAGTCTGGAGAAATGTTCTTTGTCATGGCCTCTACAGGAGTAATTAGTTCCACATGTGGCCTTCCTCGTTTCCCTCCGCGCTTTTGGCCGGCTCTCCAGTGCCTGCTACATACAGCCCGACCTAAAGAAATGTTAACGTGGGGATTTCAAGCCTCCGCTAAGAAATAAGGACTCCGGTCCCCTAACAGATTGCCTCTGGTAGAGTCATGCCGTTAGGAACGGCATTGTTTTTCACGGGTAATTCCCGGTTCTGTGTTCCTATTTCTGTTGTTGGTGTCTTTTTATTTTTGGGGGGGGGGTGGTATTCTGGTTGCTTAGTTTTAGCTCTGGGTCAGTAAATCTGTTGAACCTCGCCGAGGACCGCCTGACCAAAGGTCATAACGCATCCGCCCGCTGGTCTCCACTTTTCTCCTCCTGCCGTTGCTGGTTTCAATTATGTGCGCTGTCGAATCGTCTGATACGCGGCTCTCTGACTTTCCCCTCCATAGAGTTCTGATTAAAGTTCGCGTTCCCCAAACCAGAGTGTGATTAATTGCCCTGTCGGAGATCAAAATGTGAGAAAAATCCCAGGTAGCGTCCAAATTTCATTTGAGTAGCCAGACTAAGAAACTTAGCATTCTTGAGAGAATTACAACCAAAGCAATTCATTTTCTGCCGGCCTTCTGCAGCGCTCCTTAGAAGTAGAAAAATCTTCCTCTTTGGACTATGTCGGGGTGAATATCTGGAAAAGCTTCGAGTGAGAACCGTTCTCACAGCATTTGCTTTTCATGGAATCTCTTCCCTTGAATTAACATGGCATTTAAAGGGCTCCAAAGTTATGCCAAGCCCCTCTCACCTCGGAGGGGCAGAGATGAGCGTCAGGTAGGCGCGCCACGCACGGAGGGGCTGAGGATCGGCAGTGAAAGGGAGAAGGGCGCTCCCCCGCGCTGTACTTCTGCTTCCACGCTTGTGTCGCCCGGGCCGAGAGCCCCAACCAACCTGGTGGGCCTCAATTCCTCCCCCCCCCACCCCCCGTCACTGCTCACATCATACTGGAAACGTGCAAATGGGACTGCGTTCCACAGAGTGGCCTTGTTACACGTGAATACCAACTGCGTCCTTTTCGAGTGTCTGTTCATTCACAAATCATCGTAGGCGAGCCATGAACCGGAAGGACAATAGTCAGCCAGGAGCCCGGGGTGCCAGGTGTGGGCTTGATTCAGCCCCAAAATAGTGGAAGCCTTTCCTCTGCCCTCTGCTATTTATGTCGATGAAACATGCTTGGAAATTTTGGGTAAGGCAGATGAAAGGTAGCTCTGATCAGGCTGCTCCATGATTTCATCTGAGTTCACACATCTGTACTTTCTCAAATGTGGGAGAGAGCCCTTCCTCGAATATGGGTTTTTGTGATGCTTTATTCAAGAAACTCAAAACTTATCTTTACCGCTTTTGCAGCATTTCAAGTGCTTTTCTACAGAAACAACTATAAGACTTGTGTCCCCTTACTTATGAGCCTGTCTCAGCGGGCATCTAGTTGACCAGAATGTGTCAGTTTTGTTTCCTCCACAAATATTTAGTTGTGCCTACTCGTGTGCTCGTCACACTGCTGGGGGCTGCCGTGCAAAGTTTAAGACGATCTGATTCCTGCTGTCGATTAGCTCACACTTACTCACAGTGGTGGGAACACGAGTCTGTGATCAAGTTCAGTCTGAGCGGTCTGCCATGCCGCTGTGGAAGGTCCTCGACCTTCCTCTGGAAACGGCCTAAGAACTTTTCCAGGTCCGGCAAGTTATCAGTTAAATACCTGCCATTGCCGTGGGCTCTAGAAAGCAAACTTAGACGCGACAAAGACTCACCTTTGAGAACGAATGTTATTTAACTTGCTTATTTCAAGAGGTGTTGACCAGAGCGATGGTTTGAATCAATGGACGGTTTTCGGTTGACGACAAAATTTGCTCTCTTTAAAAATGTCTTGGAAAAGAAACACTGCTTCGGTTGGTTATTATTCCCAAGCTTGGCAAATTTTTATGACTTTAGAAATTCTTAAATTGAAACCAGAACTGAGACTTGTTTCTATGTACTCATAAAGAAACAGGGTTACTAGTGTTTACAATTAGAGTATTTTGTGACATCCAGATATGCACACTTCAGATAGAATTTATATAGTTTTAATTTTTTCGTTGCAAGATTAGTGCCCGGGGACTGTAAATGTTTAAATAATAGAAGTATGTGAAGAAAAAGTTAATCGTCTGCCCCTCCACCCCCTAACCCTTTCTGCTCCCCCAAATTAATAGTAACAGTTCGGTGTGCTTCCTTTAATCACCTTCCCGACGGTCTTTTATAATACAGATTATAAAAATTCTTTCGTGTAGAATATATCAGTTTCTTACAATAATCTCATGGAGTAGATATCATCATCGTTCCCGTTTTATCAGTGATGAAATTTAGGCCCGGAGAGGTTAAACATATTACTTCATGGACTATGGGAAGGGGCAGAACTCAGCTTTTGTCCTAATTCACATACTTGTGATCAAAAGCGTATTTTCAGCCCACAGAGATGATTTTTTCCCTACCGAATTCTCATTTTCCTGTTATCGATGTGTCAGTTACGTACTACCTTCTCTTAGTCGTGAACTGAAGTGTTCTGTGTGCTATCTATTATCTCACATATGTGGATTTGCGCTCCGGCTCCCCCCCCCCCCCCCCCAGAATATAAACTAATCGAAGGCAGGGGTGGTATCTTTATACGCGGCTTAACTAGCCTGTAGTAGTCCATCCATTAAACTGTAGAAAGGGTGAGTAAAAGATGTATAGTATGCATGTGATTTCTGGTCCAACCTTTATCATGATAATAATCCAGAATTGCTCTTATTTTTTATCTTAAATGGAAATCCTGGTAGAATTTTCACATTTATATATCTGTACTGCAGTTACGTATCAGATCGTACCATTCTTTTAGAAATAAATGTGAACATTGGGCTAGCCATAGTTCCTTGCTTATTTTTGGCCTTCTAATCTTCTGGAAGCATCCTGTGTAGCTATCTGTCATACAATCTTGTGTGAAAAGCAGGATCTAGCCAAGCTGTGGTGTTTCCTTTTTTGTTGTTTTCTCCTTCCCAGTTTGTATTTGAGATAAAAATCTAGTTGACCCCAGTTCATTGCAAATTAAGGAAGAAGCCCCACTTAGTTTGGCCTTATGTTGTGTGGATTAGCACTTTTTTTTTTTTTTTTATTAGAGGCAATGCCTTCCCTTAATCACCAACATTTCCTATTTTGTTTGGGCCCATAAGGGCTGAGAGATTCTTTGAAGCGACTCTTCCCCCTTCTCTCTCCTTCCCCGACTCAAACAAATGGCCGCCCTCAGATCACTGCAGAGAAGTGCTTTCTCAGCCAGAGATGCAGCAGCAGAGGCTGTAAAACAGGAAAAACAGTCCCGAAGAGTTAGCAGATTTTCCTTCCACGGCTGAAAAAGAAGTTAAATTGGAACAGCTATAATAAATCACAAACTTAAGGCAACTGATTTTACAATCTTCGGAAAGCTTGCAAAAGGCAAAGAGTATGAGAGAGTTGGTTTTAAAACATACGTTTAATGCATGTTTTGTTCTGTGTGTCTCTAGAATTTCCATTGCTGAGTCTGTTTATTTAAAAGTCAACTCCTAACCAAAAGCAGTATATATTTTATGAACATTCTTTCCTCAAATCAATTGAGAAAGATAGTGTTACGTCTTTGAGTTTTACTAACCACTGGCGTGCACAGCAACCATTTCTATATTTCAGTAACCTAATCCATCAGGCAGACAAACCTTAAAAACTCTGCTTCTATTGAAAACCAGTCACACGTAGGTAAATATGCACTTGTACTTTATGACTCCAGTAAAATTTGAAGCACTTTCTTGAAGTCTTTCGGGGAAGCAAGATAAAGAGCTGGAAAATCGGTGCTGGCCTTTTCCAGCACATTTTAAGTGAGAGCGTACTTGGAATGCGGTCTGCTGCCTGGGCCAACCCCCCAAATTGACCAGCATCATCTGAATGCTATGTGCTCCGAGCTTCCATCGAATTCCACATTACAGTCGGGCTTTGAAACGAGCATGGCTCACTTGGATAGGAGAAATATGGAGTCCTCGAATCACTGACAATTTTAGAATATTGATTCCTGACATCGTTTGACATCGCCAATATTTAATTTCCTGAGTGTGACTCAGAAATGAGCATGCATGATATATATATATATTAAAAAAATTGGTATTGGCCTCATAGAAAGACTCGGAGACCACTTTCTCACAGGGGTAGAGAAAGTGTCCTTTCTGTGGCTCGGGGTGCCAGTGGAGAATGTTGGCTACAAGGAAGTGTGTGTGTGTGAAGAAACACTTTCTGTTTACCCAGAATCCCAGCAGTTGTAGTAGTAGGTCATTCTAGAAGCTCTCACTGAGGCTTTAAGTGATGATAGGCATACTCACGTGATCCATGCCACTACTGCAGGCCAGTTAAACCAAGGGGCTTTATTTGAAGATTTGTAATCCTCTAGTACATGCAACAGGGGAAATACAAGTTTCATGCTAAAAAGGTTCGATCCAACATAAATCTGTTTAGTTGAGTATATTATGGATACCACAAGTGACCTCTCACTTCTGTTCAGTCTCCAGAGAATGTATTCAAGGGACACTTGAGACCATGTTAAAATATTCGTAGTCATGCCACCATGGGAATTTGCTTTACTTTTACAGAAAACAGAAAACATTGGTGTATAAATTAGTTCATGTTAAAAGTGCATTTACATGTTGCAAATGAGTATTAGCTTCATATTTTTATAAGCACTTATATTATTTGCATATTAATCAAGCAAAAGTGGTTTGATTCTGATTAATCAGATTGCGTAACTTCACCGACATTCAGGACTACAGTGCCAAAGCTGTAGAGAAGGAAGGTGTTCTGTTTTGCATTTCTAAAGGTTTGTTTTATTTCTTTAATCTTTCTTTTTTTTTTGAGCATTTATTTTTATATCAGGCCCCCCCCCCACATGCTTGTGGTTTTCACTTGTGATATAATCGAATGCGACCACCCCTGAAGCGAGGACTTCTCGTGGCCAAGGATGAAGAAGTGGGAGCCCCTGGAGGCAGTGTGGGGGCACTGGATGGCCTGGCCTTGAATCCTGGCTGCACGATTTATTGTCATGTGACCTTGGCCACCGTTTAACAATTCTGAGCTCAGTTTCCTCATAGGTTTCTCTGAGGACCACATGGACCACATGGCTTGGTGCGTGACGGGGTCTGGGAGCAGAGCCTGGCCCACCGGAGGCCCCGTGCAGGGTGGTGCTGCCGGGAGGGCCAGCCAGGCCACCGCCACCACCGTGGTGCAGGCCCAGACCCCTTTCAAAGCCAGATGCGTGACGCCAGGAAGAAAGTGTGTGATTTTCCCCAAAGCATTTACAATCTCGTTGGGTAAATAAAGGACATGCATGTAAAACAAGTAAAAATGGAAGAAAATACTTGATTCTGAGAGAAAGACAACAGGATTGGTTTTAAAACACTGTAGTGGGAGCTGGCTTCTTAAGATAACCTTTTTGGAGGATTTTTCTGAAAAGCCCATAATGGCCTTCCTCTCCTTTGGGTTTATCTGCTTGTATTGTAGCTAGTGTGTGTTTACTAAACCCTGTGTGTGTATAAATGTGTGTGTGAGTGCATATATGTATATGTTTATTTTTAAACTGAACCAGATCTCTATATGACAGTTACCAACATCGAAATCAATTCCGTTTTTAAAATAACGTATTTTTTAAGGCTAGAGCACGGGTGATATTTTTCATAATCTTAGATGTTAGTTTTGGTGGATGCACTCTTCAGTCTTTTTTTTTAGAAAAAAACCTTGCTGTCAGAGCTTTACAGCAGCACTCGAAGGTGAACGCGTGTTCGTTGGATGGGCGATGCCTCGTCATTTTGGAAATGCAGCGTCTCGAGGGCACCGATTCCCACACAGGTGGAGCTGTCACGGAGCGTTCGGAAGCTGCGCGCACACACTCTGTGCGCTGTCGCCTCGGTTTCGATCGGGAACGGCAGTGTATTCCCAGCCTTCTGCACGGGAACGAAACGCTTTCCACTGGGACAGTGTCCTTCGTTTTCATTTCTCCTTGGCTTTTTTCAAGAAAGAACTAGTCTTGGATTTCCCTGGCTGGAACAGGTTAGGATGGCTTCTGAAGTGCTGGCTTGTTTCCCCGGAGAACGAGTAGTTTGTTTGTTTGTTTGTTTTGTTTTGTTTTTCCTTTAAGGGGCTTGGAACCCATCGAAAATGTTTGGGCATGGCCTCAGGCGCTACCTGGTGGCCCATCGTGGGGGTCGACTATTGGAGCCCGTGCTTAGAGTTCATCTTGCATTTTCAGAGCCTTGTCAAGTTATTACCGAGAAGCTCACAAAAGAACTTAAAGAACTCGACGTTCTTTTCTTCGTCTTCAAGTTTTCTGAACAGGGAAAACAAGGCCAGAATAAGTGGGATAAGAGGAGTCTTTTGACTTTTCTAGAAGTAATTATCTTTGCCAGTAGCGAAGCCAGTTTGAGGATACCGGACCTCTCCCCCCTTTTTTATGATTCTAGACCATGAAATTTTCAGTGCTATAATTTCAATTGGTTGATCTTTGGAAAGTTGAGTCCCTCGTTTTTCGTAACCTTTAACAACATTTGAAAAAGCTAGTGGGAGTCGATTTTCCAGTAAATTTTGCCCTATTTGTGTTTTCTAAATCAACCTTAATTTTAGTTCCATCTTTGCCTTCAGATCATGAAATAATTGGTGTTGGTCACCCAGTAAGGCTAATAGTGGTTAGGCTGGATTCGATTCGTTAATGTCAACTAACTTCATTTTGTTGTTATTAAATTTGATTTTGTCGAGATTGGATGTTGTATATTCACACTCGGTTAGATGAATGCTGCTTCTGTTGCATTTCTATACTGTATCATTTTCATTGCATTTGCCTGGCGAATTATGTATATGCAGGATTTTCCGGATATATCAAATTCCTCACTTAAAACTACCATTCTCGTGGCGCTTGGTACATATTCATCTTCAATATTGGAGAGTGTTAGTGATTTTTTTGTGTATGTGCATGCTGACGGAAACTGCTTTGAAAGGCCGTGTTAAAAACTGTTCTAACGATGTTCGATCGTTTTTCATAATACAGTTCCTGTTGCTTAGCAATGTATGGTACGACCGTGAAATAGAAGTTTCGAATGAACATTCATGGTGAAAACACTGAAGCCAAGTCGCTCGGTGACGAGGGCAGAAGATGTTTGGTGATTTGGCAGTTGTTCAGATTTAATTAATTGTGTTTCAAAACTTTCTTTTTCTTGAACAAATTCCACTTCTTTGCCGTGAAATCCAACCTTTGCTTTGTTGCGAGGCAGGAGAGGGAGGCCGGTGTTGCTCGGTTCTAGTTCAGCTCTGCCATTGTCTCGTTTGTCCAGTGAGAGAAGCTGGGAAGCTGGTGGCTGGGAGAAGGCCCGAGCGAGGGGATCCGGGCGGAATACATTGGGGTATTTTTGAAAACGTTCCGCTGCGATGCACAGGACAGTGGTTTGGCGTTTCGTGGCCCTCCATGGGGCAGGTGGTTGTGACACTGTAGCAGATGCCATCTACCCGTGGTGACTTTCATGGTGCCCCTGGATGCTTACAGAGAGGAAGAGCTGCGAATGTTCATTGAACTGGTTACTGTGTCGAGAGGCAGTGACACGTGTCAGTGTCCCCTGCTGTATCTCTAACGAGTCATCCAAAGGCGTTCAGTGAAATAGACTCCCCGCTCATTTTCCATTTCTTCCTTCTCCTCCCCCTTTCTCCCGTTCTGGCTCCCCTTCCTCTCCTCCTCTGCTCAGCGTGAGACTTCCTGCAGCTCTCCCCTCCGCTCCCCGGGCCTGACTCTTGTTTCTTCTTAAGAACTGTGGGGGTAGGATTGCACTACCAGTGAAAACGTGTATTAGACTTGTATTAGATTTGTATTAGATTTGGTGTTTTTCTTTTTAAAGTTTCAATCAGATTAATTTAACCCCACGTATGCATTGCTTAAGAACAAACAAACAGCTTCCAAATTAAGTTAAATCGCTTTTATACTTCCTTGTGGCTTTAAAATAATTCTCTTATGAGACAGTGACTTTAGATATTTTTTTTTTAGACATTAAATGTCTTCAGAAGGGAGGGGAGAGAATGATGGAGTTTTAGATTGAGCACACCATTTCACTTTAAATCAACTTTCTCGTGGCCTGGAGACTATGGGTACCCAAGATTTCCAGAGAACCTTAGAGGCTTTGTTATCCATTCTATTCATTCATCCATTTGCTGCTTACGCTCTGCGGATTCTTCTCAAACTGTTGCTTGCCTCGTTCCAGTATTTATGTCTCGTCTGTCTCCCTTGAGTGTAAGCTTGTCGAGGGCAGGACCCTGGCCTGTCATTTGTATAAATGCTGCACAACGGCTTCCCAAATGGAATCAGGCCCATGAACACGTATTGATCCATCTGAGATTTTCCTGAATGTGAAGGGTCAAAGAAAGGGACTTCCTTCTTCAGCAAGAATCAAGACCACCAAAAGCACCTTCCTAGATTACATTTTAACGTTTTTTTTCTGACGTTTACAAAGACTCTAACTGTAAACGGCCGTGGAGGAATGCTGTCACCTGTAGGCCTTTTGTAGTGCGTTCGAGCCTGTGCTTAGAATGTGCCACCAAACGCTGCAGATGCCATCTTGCTTAAAAATCACTCAAGGAGGAATTTTTCAGATGAGTGTCTGCTGGGACCGACTGCCAGGAGAAATGTGGAAACCACATGAAATTCACTACATAAAGCAATCTGGTTTCCATTTCTGTACTGCGTTTTGTGCTAGCAGGAAGAAGATAAACAAGCTGTTTCAAACTAGAGGGAATGGCAAAGGGATTAAATTTTAAAATCCTGTAGCATAAACATATTTTGGAATTTATGAAATTTAATCCCATCACATATAGGGCCCTTTAAGAAAGGAGAAAATGAGTTGAATTTTTATGGTCTTAGATACCTCAGTGGAATGGATGAGTAATTTTGCTTCCTGTTGATGAGTAGTAATACAACTATAACATTTGCTTCAGTTAAAATTAAAACGAAAGTCTCATTCCAGCCTTTTGGTAGGCAGACATTATTTTGAGAGTGAGAAGAGGGAAGGAAGAAGGAAAACCCTCTTTTTCCCCTTAGTTTTGGGTCATCGCCTCCCAGGATAGGAGAATTTCATCTGGTGTTTTAATTTAGCTGTTTCAGACTCTAGATGAAAAGGTATGTGGGCGGAGTAGTTTGGAGGTGAAGGGTTGAACTGTTTATATTTTCAGAAAAACATCCTGGAGATTCTTTTTTGGTTTTCAATTTAGTGACTCTTACGTGATTTCAGTCTGTTAGGAAGTTGGCACTTGAAGAATAAACCCGATTGAGATAAAATGGACTACGAATAATAAAAATGGTCACATTTCAAACGTAAAGAGCAGTCGTACCAGTTGTGAACCAGATCGTGCATACCTGTGTTTAGAGGAAACACATGCTTTTATGAATTTGGGCTTTGAAAAAACCTGTGAGATCAAGATTATAAAATTAAGTTGTTCCTATACTTGAGGAGATTAAAACTTTTCTTGCCACGGTTTAAGTTCCCACTTTATGGTGGAAAAGGGAGGCTGAGTTATTTAAGGTTTATTTATGGACTTTTATTTAATCTTTTTTTTTTTTTTTTTTTTTTTTACTTTTTAAACTTCCAGTCTGAAAACTGCTAACTTGCTGCACTAAATAACTAATACATAACTTGTCTAGGCCTAAATTTATAGCCAAGAGATCTTGTGTCCTTGGAAAGGGCCATTTTTCATATCAGATGTAAAAATTAACTTCCACTCCATTCATTTGTTCTCTCATTCACTCCATGAACATTTATCAGACTCTTTCCAAGTTACAGAACTGTGCTGGAGATAGGAAGATAAATAACACAAAACTCATGCTTTCAAGGAATTGGTTTGGGATGACCTAAAGGGCAAAAACCATCATTAAGAAGAATGTATTCAGTCTTTTGACAAAATATGTATTTATACTAATGCTCAGGTTTACCGAATGGTGTTCTTTCATCTCTTTAAACAATGCTAAACTAGTTTTCTTGTGTGTTTTTTTGTTTTGTGTGTTTTTAAAAATTTTTTTGTTGTTGGCAGAAGAATAGTGGTTGAGTAAATAAACTGAAGCTCTGTGGTCTGGACATGTGTCCGGCTCTGCCACTTACTTTGCTTACGTGTCCTTGGGCATGTGACTTGTCCTTGTGATTTTGGGTCGATGCTGAGGCGTGTTTGAATTAATCCACGACCGCTCTTGGCCTAGTGCTTCGTGCTTACTAAGCATTTTATTGATGTGAGGTTCAGGGATAATTTTTAAGATATTTGAGAGCTGGTGTCGTCAGGACACCGAACAATTAGAACTGCTGCGGGCTGTGAAAATCTGATAGCAGCGCACGGGTAGGAATGGTCTGGACACCAGCTCAGTCAGCCTCCCCTGGGATCGCTGTGTCCACTCAAATCTGTGCGAAAGCTTCGCACCTCACCCCACCCCACGCTGTGGCCCCTGACCCCTGGGCCAGGCCCCACGGCGCTCACAGACCCGTGGCTTCTAGGCGCCTGCAATTCGTAATTTTGAAATCCTCTGATTTTTTTAAGTAGCTTCGACTTAATATAGACTCATCTTCATGTTCTGGACAGTTCAGGATATTTTTCCTTAGCTAATGCTTATCTAAAGCTAATTGCCTTACATTGTTTTTTAGAAAAAGGTGTTGTAGACCATAAATAAATGTAGCCTCTATAGTAATTGGCCAATAGTTTGTGTTAAGGGTAGAATAGCTATGAGAGCATTGGAGGGAAGTTTACAAACGATGGGTGCAAGCCTTTCGTGTTCACAACACCTGAGGCCCGCCTCGCTGCCACTCCTTTGTCACTTAATTTTAATGAATTCACGTGATCTTTCTGTGTCACATTTCTCCATCTGTAAAATTGGGATGATAATGGAATTTTTCTTCAAGGGTATCGCGAGGATTAAACAAAGCAATACTCATTAAACACTTAGAACATAAATATCAATAAATTCCTTTATTATATTTATCAAGCACTTAGGATGCAGTTAGCATTCAGTAAATTCAATTTATGTGGCAGAAATTTAGAGTACTTACTATGTGCCACACACTATCCTAGGCACTTGAGTACAACAGTGAATAAAACAGACCAAAATCCCTGCCCTTTCAACAGTCTAGTGCCATGGGAAAAAAATAAACGAAGCAAGAGAAGGTAGTAGAGAATCAGCAAGGGCCCACCACAGAGCTTCACTCAGGGGCGGCACAAAGTTATAGTCCAGTCGGCATGCACTGTACCCTGTGGATTATTTTTAAAAGCCATAACGATGACTCTATTAATAGGTTGGAACACACTTTAAGACATAATTCATTAACTTTGGCTTAGGGACTGGATTATTTTATTCTTTTCATCGGTGATTTTGATGACAGGCTTCACAATGAGTCCAGTAGTCTGTGGATGACACCAAATCCGTCAGTGAGGTCCACCTGCGGAGTGGCACTTGTCACACAATGGATAAGAAACAGAACGCAGGTACAGGCTGGAGAGCACGAATCGAGGCCTATACGCTGTCGTGGCCTGTCTCTCAGCTTGACTTTAGCGTCGTTGTAGTCCTATGGAGAACGTTTTTTAAAAGTTTATCACAACCGTGGAATGAAATCATAGGAATGCTGACTCAAGCAATAGAGCGTCGCTGGAATGGGGAGGATGTGCGACGTCTCAGTCGAGAGTAATCAATGCTTGGCATTGGTCATACGTCGCTGGTGAGATATGACCCCATTTCAATGTTCGTATTTTTAAGGGAGGTATGAAAAATTTGAGGAGGTGACCATCGGTGAGCAACTAAAATGATTTGGGGTTGGAACCTGGCAGTATTGGGGGCAGGGAGCTAGTGTCAGAAAGAGGTGTGTTTTGACTGGGGAAAAAGCTTCAAATTGACCAAACTGCCTTTAAGTAAATTTGATTTTCGTGTAAGAAGGATGTTCAGCCACACTGCATCTTCCAAAGGAAAGTAAACAGAATAAATTAGTGTAAATTGCTACCAGAGACTTAGACTGAGCAGAAGTGAGCGGGCTCTGTGGGACTGACTGCCATTCCACTGTCAGAGACACTAGCAACGTGGCGTGTGGGCTTTCTCTCGGTGATTATCTCGCAAAATGGGATTTATCCATTTTGCTTGGATGATTGCTTACCTTATTTCTGAAAGCTTGATTCTCTAAGGCAATGTTTTGGCTAAAGTGTATCAGCAAAGGAATTGCAAAATCAGTTTTATCTCCTACATTTTGTTAAATTTCTTGCTACTTATGTACTTCATAGCATTTAACAAATATATATTGGGCATGGACTTACGTTAGTAAATGTTTTTATATTGGTAGGAAATGGCGATACATGCTTACTGTCATTGAAAAGCAATGCATAATTTCTTGCCTAAACTCTGCTTTTGATTATTTATATGGAGTTTTATATAAAGAAAATATTTCAAATCTGATATGATACGATGGCTTATCAGCTCTCAGATTTCCCTTAGAGAATTCATGATTTGTAAGTTAAAAAAACATCATTTGGGGTGAAATAATGCATATAAAGGCCGCTTTCCAAACATCTGGCAAAAAATCCTGACCTCCTGATTAATGTCAGGTAGCTTAATGTTAGATGTTGTCATAGTAACAATCACTCAGAAACACAAATAAGCATGCAAAACAGACAAAAATAAGGCGGCTTTCAAATATAATTCTCCCGCTTTAAAAATACTCCAGTCAGGAGAGAATACTTTTTCCTTGAGTACCTTTTTATAGTGTTTGAATTTTGATCTACATCAGTGTATTGCCCATTTAAAAATATGACCTTATAGTGTTAAGCAATTAAAAAAAAATACTTTAGTGTTGTCTCATAATTAAAATTTTTTTTTTTTTTTTTACAAATTCTTCTTTAGAATTGAAAAACTAATCAGGTTTCTCAGTTGTTTGCTTCAATCTATTTTAACCTAGACCGAGACCACTAGGAGAGTGATAGTCTTCATTGTTTTCAGGGCTTCAGGTAAGGCGATCTGAATAATAGACGTAGAGGATGTGTTGAGAGCGAATACCTGAGCAACCTTTTAAACGTTCCTTCGGTAGAGAAGCGTGTACCCTTTCCAGGCTGTAAGCGAGTGTCTGGTGGGATTCTGCTTCTCCACTCAAGCAGACGTCCTTGAGACCATATTGAAATAACCACTTTTTCAAATACGACAAGAAAATGCAGTTTGGAACAACTGAACAGCAGCTCTCTACGTCCTTTTGTCATGATTAAGGGACAGGGAAGAGCATTAGAATTCTTTTTTTTTTTTTCTTTTCTGAAAACTTACAATGCACCAAGATAATGAAATGCAAGTTGAGGTGACAGGCGGTGTTGAGGTTGTGCTCAGCTTGGGGTACTGTTACCTGGAATGACAGCCAGAGGACCGGAAATACCCAAAGCCTCTCAAGACCACAGCAACCATTCCTCCCATGCTTTCTGAAGAAGAAATAATGGCAAAGAAAAGCAAAATAGCACCTCATCATTTGCTGGTGATTTGGCCCCAAATCCCAGTACGAAGAACTCTGGCCTGCGGGCAAGGCCACCTATCTGGAGCAGCCACTTGCCCTGAGTGGCGAGGCCTACGTAGCTGCCAAGCAAAGGCGGCCTCTTCATCCTGATGTCCACACCGGCACCTTTGCGTCTCATCAGGCGAGTCACCTGCGTGGGCCTGGGGGGAATGGGCGTTGGCTTTCAGGGTGCCACCCATGGAGGAGAAGGAGGACGAGACCAGAGAGGGAGCCACGCCCATGTGTGCAGCTGGGTCCCCTTCACTCTGTCCGAAGGCGCTGAGGTGGCGCTGGGCGTGGCAGGGTGGGGTGGGGGTGGGGGTGGGAGAGTGGTCTAGAACGCATGCGCGCCCAAGGGCCAGGGCCTGGCGGCGTTGGCACTGCGGGGAGCAGCGAGCCCCGCTGACCCGGCTTCTGCTTCCAGGTGCGGTGCACACCCCGGTGAGTGTGCTGACACACGAGCAGCTTTGCCCTGGGGCTGAGGACTTGGCACAAGTGCACCCTTGTCATTCCAACCAGTTTACAGAGTGGGCTCCCGACCCAGTTTCCGCGATGGCACGTTTTCGAAGCAATCTTAGTGTGTTAAAGACCTAATTGGTCTTTAACCAGATGAATCTTTCAAAAATACTGCTTTATTGGGCGAGGCACGGAGGGGAATTTTCTGTGCTGTCCTTCCAGGTCTTCAGTAGGTCTAAAATAATCTCAATAAAGTGTTTTAAAAAGTAGAAAATGAAAGACTGAGACGATAATATTTTTTAGAAAAACCTAGGAAAAAGTATATATCTTTAAGGGAATAAAGATATTCCTACATGTTTAATAAACAAAAAAAAAAAGCTTTTATGTTACTATACTGCTCAAAAACTTTTTAGTGATTTCCTGTAATTTTTAGGATACAGTTCAAATTCTTCAGCCTGAGGACTTAAAATCTCTTAACTCAAGCCCCAGTCTGACTTCCCCATGCTGCGACTTAGTATTCCTGCCCTGCTCCAAATCTCTGGCCAAGCTGGTGTCCTCGTTGACCTTCGATGGGGACTTTCCTATATAGAATGGATGCCTTCCACCCATCCACCTCATGAAATCTACAGCAACCCCCCTAGGCACCCCACTTTTATCCAGAAGCCTTCTCCAACCATGATACCTTTAAAATAAATACTGCCTACAAAATTCAGCGCTTCTATTTCTTGAAACCTCTTATTTTTAGTAATAACTGGATGTGTATATGTCATCTTTCTACTACATGTTAAGCCGCTCAAAGTCAGGACTTCATGTATTTTTGGAATTCTCCACGTTGCTCAGAATACTCATTCATTCCACAGACCTTCATGAAACCCTTTTTTGGGCCAGGCGCGGCGCTCAGGGCTTGGAATACGGCAAGGTGAGGTTTCTCTGGACGCCTTTGTCGCGTGCCCCGCCTTCACGGCCGTCATAGCGGTGCGTGCAGTGTCGTTTGTCAGAGTGTCGTCTGCGCAGAGGACAGGCCCTCACCACATCCCCTGGACCCAGAAGGGTGCACAGTCGCACACGGTGTCCGTGCGCCCGGATGAGACGAGTGCTAAGAAACGAACCGCTGCTGAGGCTCGTGGTTAATCGGTGAAATGATTACGGCCGAGGCCCAACCTTGAGTAGGTCATCGTCAGCTTCCAGCAGGCTGTCTGAGAGTCACGTTCTAATGACTTCTTCTCTCTTTTTTTTTTTGGTTCTTCTCTTCCAGTCAGTATATATTTAATCATGCCATATTCATCCTCACTAACGTGCCTTGTGACATGGAACTTGCATTTACAGTCACACGGACACGTCACAGCCATCACCCCCGTAGCCTCCACAGACAGGCATACACACGAGCTTCTTGAATTCCAGGGATGTGTGCTGCCACCTCTGGTCTCCAGCAACAAGTATCAAGTCAGCATTAGACCCGAGCCCCTTAAGACATGGTCTTCAATGTGGGTTTCAATCCATCTTTGAATTCCAGATGTCCAGCACACTCTAGGGGTCTAGGACAGACTATACTTAATAAATACTTGTAGAATTGATAGTATGAATAATCACAGCTTCTCTTCCTACCCAACATTTTTTTCTTCCATAGTCATTTTAATTTCTTATGGTTTTATTAGAGCTGCTAAAAAAATGGAACTTGCTGATTTGAATTGCCTTCTACTGTCTTACTTCTGAGTCGGAAAACCCTGATTTGATCTGGAAGTTCATCTTCAGCTCTATATAAATGTCAAAAGATTGAGCTCTTGTTGAATTCTAAACTAAACATTGCTCATTACTTGCTAACAAAAAAACTCTCACGATTCTTTTTCATAATAGGGATCCTCACATATTAAATAGGGACAAACTGGCACTTAGTTTGTCTTTAAAGAATTGATCAAAATCAGTGTACTGAAAATTTAATCCAGCTATAGTTAAGTAGCTCACTTTGCTTCAAAATATCTCTCAAGAAGTTGAAGTAAAGAGACTAAGTTTTTAAACTTTGTCTTGATAACTCATATTACCACAGTAAGATTTTTTTTTAAGTGCTATTTCCTGCAAAATGGAGATTAATTCCTGATGCTTTGAGGGTTTGGGTTCTTCAGATAAAAGACTACAAAGGGAAAGCATGAATACATCATCCCCGGCAGTAATTATACTCTTTCGATTTCACGGCTGTTTTGCTATTTTCTAGAACATCAGCACAGCTTTGCTCTATTTCAGAGTAAAACAAGCATTTCCTTATGGTTTTAATAGCCTATATTCTAATTCAGTCTGCGGTAGCTTGCAGTGGGTGCTAGGTGAATACTTGCTGAATATATGAATGTCTTTTCTGATTACTAGTTGTTCAGTATCGTCTTCCTATCGTGTTGTCAGTCCTTTAAAAAAAAAAGGTTACCTACACTGCAAAGGAAAAAATAAAGGAAGCAAACCTATTTCCTCACTATGATCCATCACTTCTTCCTGTATATGATGAAGCAGATGCTAGAAGGAGCCTCCCATATTTTAACGAAAGGGTCAGTGGTCATGGCAGGAAGGATGCTTTAAACAGGGCCAAGTGCACAGTTATTCTGTTATCGAGACAATCGCCTGATTGAGAACAGCTCCCTGGAAAGACTCCCGGTCTGTGTCTGGATTATCACAGGGCGCTGCAGTGATAAGAATCGTCATGAGCAACCAAACGCCCAACCTGTCTCCAGCTCCAAAAAGCAATCGAAGTGAATGGGTGCCCGAGAGACACGGCTTAGTTGTGAGTGTTCTCTTCCTGTTGCAGCCTCCTTTGCCTCGTTGGAAGTGTTGCACGCACAGCGGGTCTCCGCACGGGAAGCCTGAGTGCAGACGTTAGCTTTGCAAGGCGTCCCTGGCCAGCTCCCTGTGGGACAGGCCCCTCCCACAGTCTTAGCACGTGTAGAGACCTGTGTTGATGAGCTTAACTTATAGAAGAGTTGAAATCAAGTATCGCGTTCTACAGGCGAATTGCAGTAACCTTAGGTGGGTGAATCTGCAAATAAGGGATTTAAGCTATCGCTCCAAGAGGTGAAACTTGGCATATGTACATTTCGAGATGAACATGGTTCTTTTGCTTTTGAATTTTCAAAGGTCTTGGTACAGATTTTTATAAGCGACTGATAAAAAAGTCAGGGCTGCGAACATTGGAGTAGTCTTTAGATATATACATTAGCTTTTTTTAAAAAAAATATCAATTATTCTCACAGTCAGGTTTCGCTTCACTGACAACATCTCACCACTGCATGTCTTGCTCAGTTCTCAACACCATGGAACTCCTGTCATGAGACAGACTCCCCCAGTTCTGTACTGTGTCTGGGGCGAAATCCATATCAAGTGCTATTTTTCCCACTTCTTTTAAGAAAAAGAGTCTCTTGCAGTTCTGCACCAGCCTGAGTGGGCCGAGGCTCGGCACGGCAGGGCCTGCACGGGTCACACATGCCTGGTTTGTCCAGGTCCTATCTTCCTAGCTACATTTCTGTGGCTGCTGCTTCTCAGAAGAAAAATATTTATTATGTTATTTTCATGAATTCGTGAAGAATCACATAATCTTTTCATCCTCTCGCTTGGGCTTGAAGGCTCAGCTCTTTGGCTCAGGGCATTTAGTTTTCAAAAGGTTGAGCTCTTCACGGACATCTGAGCCCACCGCCAGCACCCGTGAGCGGACCAAGTCGCCCTTTAAAATATTTAGTTAGCCTGAGTCTTGATGGTAGGAAGTTGACTTAGAGGTAGTAAACTGGAATTCGGGGATAAGGAAAACCATTAGAAAGACCTTAGGGGACTTAAGAGAAAATGTCACGGACAGGCCGGGCTTCCCGGGAAGCGTGTTTCTGCGGCGTGGACACAGAGTCATCTCGGCACTCCCTTGACTGGCCGAGCGACACCGGACGCCTTGTCACATGATGTGAACACCATTGTCTGTGATCGTGAAACGGTTCGTTGTAGTATTTAAATGACATAGCCATCATTTTTTGCTTTTCTTCATGTGAGGAGAGTCGACTTCCAGTTTTCATAGCACTGGAGAAACGACAGCAAAACCGACAGGAAAACGCTGAGTGTTGAGGTGTGAGGAAAGGCCGCTCGCAGCTCCGTTTGTAAACCCGGCTGTGCTGTCTCTGAGTGTGTTTAGGAAGGAGCCGCACATCGGTGCAGTCGCTGGGAAGCGAGTCAGCGTCCGCTTACATGGTTTCAGAAGGGGAGGATTAGACAGACGACTGTCACCTGAAGAAGAAACTAGAGAGAGAGAGTTTTTTGGTTTCGTCCTATTACGTTGTAAGTTCATACACTTTAAGCGTTTGATGTATCTGAAATGCATTATTTTTATGTCTTCGCAATAACCGTTTCAAGTGGAGGCTCCATTAATATTCTCACTGGATAGATGGGGGAACGGGCTTGGGAGGTCAGGCACCTTGCTTCATGTCTCACAGCTGATAAACGGCAAAGCTGCTGTTTGAACAGAGTGTGTCGGACTCGCTATTAGCAAGTATCGGGGAGGGTGGAGGTGAGTGGGGCAGGCTCTGGACTGAGGCGTCTTGACCTGCCGTTGCCTCCTCAGTTTCATCTCTCTAAAACATGACTGAGAATAGGATTAAATGAGATAATACATGTAAGGCTCATAACAGCACAGGGAATATGGTAAGGACCCAGTGTTACTTGGTGTTGTCATTGTCGGTATCATTATTCGTACTCTAAACGCAGTCACCTTGGGCGATTTGTTTAGATGTATTCATGGCACACCGTGACATTGATGTTTGTTTTTTCTGGGAAAAGAGCCAGGGAACATGTGAGGCAGCATCTGTCATGCCTGACATCCTCGAGTCCGGCCACCTCCCCTGACGCGGATTCTTAGAGAGCCCACATTTGAAGAAGGATGGGGCATTTACCTTTTTGTAACCAAATTATAAAGAAGGAAAATTGAATTTCTGAGTTAGCGGAGATCATGCAGCTCTGTCTTCATTTTATGCTAAACCAAAATTAGAAAAAAAATCTAACTGAGGTGGTGTTTCTACACTGTTGGAAATAGGAACGTTGTTTTTCATCAGCCTGGAGTTTTATCTTCTACCCATCACCAAATCCGCAATCTCCTATATCCTGGTCTGGTGTTTCTGTTTCTTGTCAACATGACTTCTGAGAAATAAAGATGGATTAGTTTTATGCCTCATAGGACATACCTCCAATTGCTCTAATGAGTCCAAAGGAAGCTGTGAGGAATGGCTCGTAATTTCAGACGGGAGAGTTTGTGACTGGTATGAATTAACTAGCAATAATGCTTCTTCCCCCTCATACGTGTTTCATGTAATCTTCTTTATTCAAGTCAGGCTATTTTGACTCTCTGGGAACACATAGAGAATACAATGATTTCTTTCTAGGCATTATGATCATGTTACTGAATAATTACTTACATTTTATTTAAACAAAGAATTTAATGTCATATGATAAAAGTATATGAGTGACATATAAGAATGAGGCTATCTGAGTCAAAATTGACCTTTTGGAGAAGTATGACTATGCAGAAGGAAGGGGGAAAAGTTGGATGTCTATTTTGTCTGGAATTTTTATTTACTTGTCATTCTCCATTTACAACGATTGGATCGAGGAGCAATCTACACTGTCTGCCACAGTAGACACAAGGCCACAGTGCCAGCTTCTCCTTCGTGGTGAGTGAGGCGATGCAAACTTACTTTGGAAAACGTGCTGATTTCAACCTTCGTGGAAGAGTTAGGCTGATGACAACATTGAGCAGTGTTTGTCAAATTTGGCTCAACCAGTGTTTACTGTAGAGTCATGCTGAGTTGTGCTGATTTCTGTATCCAGATGATAGATATAAATAAATAGGGCAGCACCAAAAAAAAAAAAAAAAGTCTGTAAATAACCATCCTTGAGTCTTTATTCTCTCCGTTGAAGATGGAGGCCAAGAAGAGGGAATGTGGAATTGTTTTCCAGACACACGAGGTCTCAGGTACGAAGGCTTGGGAACGTGAAGGAGCATCTTCAGGGGGCCTTGCATGTGACTGGAGAGCTGCACTGTTGTCTGGCAGGACAGAGGTGCTTGTTCTTTATGAATGAATAAATGTTTGTCGAAGGAATAAACAGGGCGCCTTGAGAAGGATGATGGGAAATGTGTGTGGCACGTGGAGCGGAGCAGAGGAGGGAGCCTGCTCTGGAGCTGGGACTTGACCCTTCTGGGAAGGGCTTCATAACTGGAGACCTGCGGCCGCCCAGTGGGCAGGACCGAACCCCGCCTCGGTAGCTCCAGGACTTTGTCTTCTCATTCCTGTTGTACTGTGAACGCATGCTGTCCTTCTGATGTCTCTCAGCCCCGTGCTGAGTTATGGTTGTTTGACGTGGTGTGGAGAAGGGTGCTGTGCCCATAGAAAGATGGCGACCCACATGGTTAGAGGTGGCGGAGAGCTCCCGAGGGGCTTGAGCAAGAAAACGTTGTCACCAGGCATGTGTGTAATTAGGGACATTATTCTAGCAGACCTCTGGAGCATGGAATGGAATGAAGACAGACTGGAGACAGGGAGAACATTGAAGAGGGGAGCATCATTTGTGTGGAAGGTGACAGATGCCAGCGCGAAGGCACTGACAGTGAAAGCAGAGAGAGAAGGGAACAGACGTTAGAGCGGGGTGACCGACACACTTCTGACTGAGCGGTTTGATGAAGGATTGAGGGAGAGAAGGAGTCAGGGGCGATGCTGGCATTTTTGTTTAAGCAGGGGGCAGAATGACAATGTCAATTACCAAGCAGTGAATCTAGGAGAAGGTGCATGTGTAGGGGCGTTAGGGACAATACTCATTTTGATTTAGGATATTCTGAGGTTCACAAATATGTGAGCCATCCAGGTGTCCGATTGAAAACAGGAGACTTCGTCTCAAAAGAGAGCTTTTGATTTGAAGCTAACCAGGGAGAAATCTCATTCCAAGGATGATTCCGGGGCAAATTACAGAGAAAGAAACTGTGGTTAGACTTACTCATGATTAGATGTACAGCACCCCTTTATCTGTGGTGATACATTTCATGACCCCCAGTGGATGCCTGAGACCACGGATGGTACCGAACCCGACGTGCGCGCTGTTTTTCCTACACTATATACACTTTCTGACTTCTTCTCTTTGGCGTATCTGAATCGTCAGCATATCTACTCTTGAGCTTTGGGGCCATTATGAAGTGAAACGAGGGTTTCGTGAACACAAGTGCTGTGATACTGTGACAGTCGAACGGATCACCAAGACGTCTGCTAAGTGACAGATGGGCGGGGAGCAATGCTGGATAAAGAGGTGATTGACGTCCCGGGCGGGACAGTGCAAGATTTCATCTCGCTACTCAGAATGGTGCACAGTTTAAAACTCACGAATCGCTTATTTCTGGAATTTTCCATTTAGTATTTTTGGACCACAGTTGATCATAGGTAACAGAAACAACAGAAGGCGAAACTGTAGATGGGGGTGAGGGGTGGGCTTGGGGGGCTGCTGTATTAAGCTCCAGAGTTACCAGCTGCGGTAATTCATAGCATTCGTATTCACCTGTCCAAGGCTTACTCTTAATTTTGCTAGGCGTACAGTTTTATATTCAAAGGTGATTGTAAGGCTTCTTCATCCTTAAATGGAGATACCTACAGTTTACATCTTCTGGATCTTATGGTTGAGATCAAGCTGGCTCAGCAATATTTACAGTCCACATACGTAAGAGGAAATCAGCGTCTTAAATGCCGACCTTGAGATTGTGATGGGGCAATAACCTTATGTTCGAAGAAAAACTAGATTTGTTGACTTTACTGACTAGAAATATGTAAAATGATGCAGCTCTTTTTAATATATGCTCTGTGGAAAATGAAAGGAGACTTACTCTTTTAAATGTTAGAGAATATTTCCTCTAAGTGCTGTAGTTGAACCTTAAATTTGATGATTGAGTATAGAATGAGTGTTTTTTCCCCCTTTTCTTTTTTCCTGGACTTACGTTCATCAACTCAGGAAGGAAATATAACTTAACGGAAGTTTTAAAGGCAAGGTTTTGTGACCTTTCCTGCTTAACTGTGGGCCCATTGTCTGGTGAAGATGCTGTTTTGAAAATGTGTCTGTAAGTGAATGGAGAAGATTTGAGGCTGAAAACACTTTTTTCCTCGTCAGCATCTGAGACTTGGACACCGGCTTGGTTTGGTTTAGAAGGGACTGACAAGTTGCACGTTGGTGATTTATCTTCCTTGGCTGACATTTTTGAACAAATGCCTTAATGTTGTACTTCGAGGCAGTGTTGTGTTTAATGTCCCCTTGTCTTACTGTTTACGATCGCTTGTTAATGTTCCTCGCGTTGGGACGGGTTGCCTAAGCATCAGTGACAGCAACGTCTAACGCAGGGTCAGTAGACTGTCCTGCGGACGACACCGGGTGCACACAGATAACTTATTTTTTATTTCGTTTTGGGTTTCTGTAAATTGCTGTGTTTCAGATGTCTTCTCTAATATTAAAGGTACCTACAATACGCATTTATTATGCACATCAACAAGCATTTTCCACATGAAAAATCACGAAATGATCGAAAGGTGCCATTTATCAAAGTTGCTTCATATCTTTTAAGAAGAGACACTTACATGGCAAAATCACCATTATGCTGTGGAACCACTGATTTGTAAAAAATATCGCCCTGTTCCATGTGGAGTAAATTTGGTTTGCTAGAGCATGCTGTGTTCTCAAAAGACAACCACCAGGCAACTATATTCATAATCAAGTCTGGTTCATGGCCACACATTCTCTGCTGACTCTGCTCAGGCATCTTCCAAAATCTCCTTGTTCACACAGGAGACGAAGGGAAGAGCATGACTGGATCGGCACAAATGTATTCTTGCTTTTGGAAAACAACAGCACGCTGACTGTGAATCAGTACTGTATTTACAAACAACAATCCTCTTACCTATTGTGTGTACACCTTGATTTTCCTCTTTGATTTTTAAACATGATTACAATGAAAATCATATATTTTGATGACAAAACCAATTGGTAATGACTTATTCGTTAATAATTATTGAGTACAAACTGTAGTTATAGGTCATGCACTGAGAACAATTGAGTAAAGATGTAAGGGGCGGTCCTTATTTCTTGAAGAGCTAACAGAATCATATGGAAGTGCCCATTCATACACTTAATTTCAGTGACATTAGAAAACTCGTATTATTTGAAACTAAGTGGGTGATATATGTAATAAGTACAAATAAGAGACAGGGGGAAAGAGACTCTCTGAGAACTAATAGTGAGATTTTATGAAAGACCTGGGAGCTGACATGTACTTTTCTCCCATTTTATTGTGAAAATTTTCACACATTCAAAGGTGAAAGTATGTTATGGTGAGGACCAGTATACACTCTACTACCATTGAGATTTGATTATACTCGCTTTATCATAAAATATATCATGTAAGAAATCGTTTAATGGTATGTGAAACTTGGGCAGGTCCTGCTGAAAAGGTCAGAGTGTGCTCAACTTTGGGAAGAGGTGAAAGCCAGATTCTGTGGTAGGTGGCCCTGGTAACCTCGCTACACACCCATGCATAATCCCCCCCCCCACACACACACTGTACCAGGGTTGACCCGCGACTACGGTAGGTTCAGTACATCTTCCTTGCCCTCAGCCCTAAGATGTGCACGTCTTAATCCCAGAGCCTATGAAGGTGTTATCGTATATGGCCGAAGGAACTTTGCATACGTAATTTGTGAATAAGTTAAGAATTTTGAGACGGGGAGATTATTTTAGATTATCTCGGGGAGTCTAATGTAATCACAGGTCCCTATGAGAGAGAGGCAGTAGACTTAGCATTAGGGAGAATATAGAAGGGTGGAAGCAGAGGTCAGAGAGGAGAGAGGATTCCTCACTCACAGAAACCATGAGGTAAAAAATGCTTATTATTTTAAGTTGTTTAGTTTGGGGACAATCTGTCATACAGCAAAGGATACCTCGTATAGAGTTGAAATGGCAGGTTGAGAAGAGATTGTGGAAGGATTGAAAGCTATGCTAACTTCTCTCCAGGGAAGCTTCGAAAGGTTTTGATCTGGGAAGTGACCAACTCAAAAGAAGAACAAGACTTCTCTGTTTGGATATATTAGAGAAGGGGCGATTGGAGGGAAGAAAAATGGATGTAGCGACAGTGGGGACAGTGACACGAGGCGTGGCGATGGAAGCCGGCACCCAGGCTGCGGACAGAGGGCGGGGAAGGAGACAGAGGTAAAGCCGCCGAGGAAGCTGTGGGAACTGAACGGGGAGGACGGTGTGTTTCGAGTTTGGGAGCACAATGGTATAAGTCGGAAAATGCGATATTTACTGTAAGCACCAGTTTAAAAAAATTTTTTTTCACTCTGAAATCGAGTTGGATGAGTGAAAATGCTCAAAAAGAAACTCTGGATAAAAGACTTCATTTCCTGCCTGTGAGGCTTAGACATGTAGGATGAGCGCGCGAGACACGAACCGGGGACCTGAGACAGGAAGAGTAAGGGATGGCGCAGGGCACACAACTGCCCATGTTTTTACATCCCACCCAGAGAAAATGCTGGAACGCGGTCTTGGCGCCAGCGAGAGTAAAACGAGCGGAGGGGTACCTGCCCGGGGTCTCCCCGAAAGGGTCGCGCATCCTTCGCATCGCTGTGTGCTAAACACTGTGATTGTTGTCACAGGATTGCTTTCTCGTCATGTTTGTAGTGTCCTCGCTGAGTGTATTAGTGAGACTAAAATAAAAACTGTTCGATTCCAGGCCCAAAATATTAGTGATGAAAAATAAACCTAAATCTGGTAAAGGGTGTCCAGAGATTGCTATATCCATTGGGAGTCATCTAGTCAAAAGTATTTATTGAGTATTTACTGTGTGTTAGTGTCTGCGTGAAATTCTGGGAGCATGCTAGTAATTACATATATTACTACCGCACTACATATTTATCCTGTTGGGGTAATATCTACCCTACTGCCAGGGAGGACGGCATGAGAGACGCGAGCACGGGGTCGGTCAGTGAGTGTCAGGGGACTCACAAGGGGTGGGAGCAAACAGAGACGAACAGAGATGAAGCAGTTAGAGGAGGAAGACGGGAACTAGCGTGAGCCACGGCTGGGGGGCGTGTGGCGGCGGGAGGAAAGAGAGGAAGAGGGTGGGAGAGGAGAAGCGCCCCGGCTTACCGCAGCATCACGTCGATGAGAAGGAAAGACCCGTGAGAAGACGTGAGACTAGGTCACTGGATCCACCATTAGTTTATCATCAGGGATACTTAGGATTTTGTCGTCAAGACGACGGTAAAGATAGAAGCCAGACTGCAAGGGGTGGAGGGGTGGCCTCCTGGAGGGGGACTGGAAGCAGTAGGACCTAAGCATTCTTCCAGCGTTCTGGGCGTAGCTGCGCCCCTTCACATGCGCCCATGAAACAGAACAACAATGTCCTTCTCCTTTTAGCCTAAGATGTAAGGGGCGCTGCCGGGCGAGAGAGCGCACCGCTAGCCCAGGCGGCTGCTGGTCGTCAGCCGTGTGCGCTCGGAGCGAAGCTGGACTCGAGGGTCGTTCCCGAAACGGTCTGTTTGTGGAGCCTGCTCTCAGGTTGTCACCTCTGATTTTGCAATAATATAAAGCATCTCCCTAACTGGACTGGAATTCAGAATTTTTGTTTATTACGAGTGGTGCCCGATTGTCATTTGTGACCTTGGCTTTAGTGTGATGAGGCGGAATTTGGTAATTGGTGGTTTCACAAAGCCTTTCTGGCGAGGCCTGCTGGGTCTCAATTTTGACAGGTCATTCCCCGGCTCGGCTGTAATCAGAGGTAGAATCTGAGATTCTGATATTAATACTCTCACAGTGTCATTCAGGAAACCAAAATAAAACAATGGCTGTGAACACACTTTGAAAAGTTAAGTGTCGTACATGCGTTACGTTTACTATCGTTGTTAAAATGACTGAAAGTATTATTCTATGAAAATAATATGATAACTGCTGAATTCCAGATGTCATTGAAAAGAGATGTTGTTTGCTATGGTTTATTTCAGCTTCTATATAACTTACATGAGCTTTTTAAGAAGAGTATGTGTAGAGGCAATATTTATAAATATATATGTGTTTCAATGATGCTGTACTTAACCATTTGCATTTAGATTCTTTGTGGCCTTATTTAGTTCTGGACTTATATTCCTCATGCAGTTCTGGAAATATGGATTCAATCATCTAAAAAATATAACCAGGAGTACTAGGCAAACACTGTATTTGAAATACTTTTTCGTATCTCACCTCCTAATCTTCACAATAACCTGTCAGGAGGTGTTATTACTTTTCTAATATAAGGACACTAGGCTCTGAGAGATGAATTAGCTGGTTGCCCATGGTGCACGTTGCCGGATTCGAATCCACAACCAGAGCGCACAATTAGTCGGATATAAGCCGAGGTGATGAAAATCAAACAATTATGTTTTATTTAAATCAAACACAAATGTACCTTGTAACTTTGTACCGACATCATACCGCATCTCTGAGTCGATTTGCATTGTTCTCGAGTCAGCGCTGTGTCTATGACCAGGCCTCTGTTAGCATGGGCACGTCATGGCTTGCCACGTAGGGAGCTCTTCTCGTGAACTCGTTACTGGTGAGTCTGTACGAGCTAACTCCAGTTAGTTTTGAGAACAGTAAAGAATAAGCTGTTTTATATTTTGAATTTTGATAAAGAGCCGGCCCTCAGTAGAGTATAAGACGGTTAGTCGTGTTTTGCGGAGGTCAACAGTTGTGCTTCACGCTTCGCTGCTTGCTTTGCCATTCCCTAGCACTCGTTTGAGCTTCACCATCACCCTCTAAAGTGGGGAGGGCTGGCGTCATTCACCTCATTTTACAGGAGAGGAAATCGAGGCTACAGGAGCGTGTGGAATTTTCTCAGAAACTTCAGAGGTACCGTAGACTGACTGGCTTATAAACAATAGGAATTTATTTCTCACAGCCCTGGAGGCCGCAAGTCCATGGTCAAAGCACAGCAGAGTCAGTGTCCGGTGACGTCTGTGCTTTGGTTCACAGATGGCGTCTTCTCACTGTGTCCTCGCGTGGCCGAAGGGGTGAGGGGCTCTCTTTTATAGGGGTGCTAACCCCAGTCAGGAGAGCTCCACAATTATGCACTAAGCACCTCCCAAAGGCCCGCCTCCCAATCCCATTGTATTGGGAGTTAGGTTTCAGTGTTTGAATTTGCGGGATGTAAACATTTAGTCTGCAACGGTAGTTTTGGAAGCATATGAGACTCTCAAAACATAACTTTAAAAGAGATGCTTTTTCACCATCTCCAAGATACATTTGTTCTTCTGGCAAAGGTGATTTTAATGGTTGGCATATTTCTAGGACAAGGAACACAATCTGTTGATATCCTCAAAACGATGAGATGAAAACAAGGAACGCAACTGCCCCGTCAAGAACTCTCCATTGTTGTCTTGATGAATCCTCACTTATGCTTTACAACAGTCGAGTTTATATATATTTCTTGCCAGTAGGGCACTTCTCTGAAAGATTACACTACTTTCTTTATGTACAATGTCAATGCCACAAAATTAAACAGCAGTGAAATATGTGGCTGTGTTTTCCTTTTAAAAAATGCGAATGTATTTCTCTATAGGGTTGTTTTGTCGCTGTCTCGCTGTTAAAGTAGTGCCCAGCTCCAGGCCTGCAGACTGCTGACACAATTAATCTCCCAAATTTATGAATGCCAAAGCACGGAGCAAAATGAAAACAACTGGGAAATAATTGGACCGTGGCCAGATGTGCATGTGTAAAACATCACCCCCTAACTCCTCCCCCATATCCTGTCTGAGGACAGAATTTTTTTTTTTTTTCAAAAACAAACTGGAGTTATTTGAAAGAAGGTATGGTCTCCGAAACTGAACTGGCAGAGCCGGGCTGAACATAGCGTGTATGTTCTCGATGTCTTTGTTTTTTAATGACTGGATTGTCCATGAACCAATTTGCCTTATGGCTGTTCTTGGGGGCTGCCACCAGCTCTGCACTTTCCACTTGATGGTGACGTGTAAGGGTTTTCAAGAACGTCGATTTTCTTGAGTTTTGAGTTGTCCTAAACTAACTTTTGGCTGTTAGAAATGGGCGGCATTTAATCGTCTAGCGTGGAGGTTGTTCCGATGGGACGCAAAGTCTAGTTAAGAGAGACAAGAAGAATGAGAGCATTTATGGATTTTTTTTTTCAGTTTAAGAAAAAACAACCAGAGGGGCTAAAAAAAAAAAGAAAAAAGGAATTTTTCTCTAAGATGTTTAGCTCACTAGGTAAAGTATAAGAATAGAGTAATACGGACCTCGCATGCCTGAAATTAAATTAAGACCTGGCATCAGTGGGGCATGGGAAACCAGGGGACAGAGGTGCTCTGAGTGAGAACGTTTGCACGCTGCTGTCCAGCCACCACATGCAGCTGAAATATACCACAGATGAAGCCACCAGACGCGCTTTTCACTTAAATGTCAGGAAATGCTTCCTAGAAAACAAGGCAACCCAATCTCACGATAAGTACGAGTTTCACTAAAAGCATTTTCTCCGGAGACTTGCCGTGCTCTGTCTCTGCGTGTGAACAAAACTAAGACGAGCTTAAATTGCACCCGCTCAGAAGTACTTAAGGCAGAGCTTCGAAACACCTCCCATCCTGTCCCCCGCCTCAGGGTCCCAGAGACCCTTCCTGGGGATTAGATTTCCGAGCCGCCTTAGGCAGTCTCCAGATCCGGTTACTGTTTTTATTCAGAGAGAGAAAACAAAAGTAGAGAAAATTGAACTACCCAACCTTTTATCCCACTTTAGGAAGGATCAAGGACTCCAGTTCTCAATGATCTTACACTTCGTTTTGAGGCTAAGCGTCAATGATCTAGAATCACTAAGTTGTGCAGAGAGTTATTCAATTTAAAGCCTCATGTTAATATTTAATTACTGGAGATAATTTTCTAGAATCACTAAGTTGTGCAGAGAGTTATTCAATTTAAAGCCTCATGTTAATATTATAATTACTGGAGATAATTTTCACAAATAAGGAATTAGTTCATCTTCTCAGTTTCTTTATCAGAGGGAACTGGGTGGAGCGAGGCATTGCCCTGTGCCACGTGCCAGGGTGTTAGTAAGAAGCAAGGGACCAGAGGGAAACGGAGGATGAGGTCACTCGTTGAGTGACTGTGCAGACGCGTGTCACGCTGTCCCACGCCTCACCCTCCTCCACACTGTCTCCCGGTATCACCCCCCCCCCCCACACGCGTATTTCACTTAAGCCAGTGGTGGTTCCAAATGCAAGTAATTTCCGGGTAAGTTAAATAGGCTGGTTTCACTCGCCTTATGAATATACAGTTTATGATGCTGAAAATATTCTATATTATTTGAAGTTCTAAGGAACAGTTAACATAAATTTTGATATCTTAAGTAAAAACTTGGTGAATAAATACTCTAGAATTATTTGTGTGGCATTTTAAGAAAACTACAATGATTCTGGGTTTCAAAACCCAAATACAGTAAATGTTATGGACATTTTTCGTAAGGGGTATGCTTGGTCTGGCAGATGAGAAAACCTCCCGTTACTAAAATAGCAAAACACATCAGTGCTTAAAATGATTGCAATTATTTGGTAATGCAGTCAAACATTTTCGTACTAGATAATGAAAGCAGTGTAATAGGAATCACTAAATGAGTACTTAAAACCAACAACCACCAGCATAACGATAACACCAAAGCCTGGGTTCTTGACTTAGTCCTACCACTTAGTACCAGTTGACCTTGGGTTAGCCACTTGACCTCTATGAGCCTGCCTCCCTGAATATAACAGGGTCGAGGTCTCTATCCTGCTTGCTTTGCATGTCTTGAAGGTGCTTATGTTCATCGTTGTGTCCTTGTGGAGTCCCCCCAACCCCCCGCGTCTTCCGGGTCAGCCCTGCCGTGGCCCCCCCTGCTCCATGGTCCCCTGCTGAATCCGGAAGACACGCATAGCGCTGGGCACAGCGGTCCATCTACGTGGAACTGTGACAAGTGCTGGGCCTGCAAAGTGAATTTTGGGACGGTCCCTGGCCGCAACGAGCTCACAGTCCCTCACTCAGAAAAAAAAGATGAATGAGAATTACCTGGAATCATTGTGCAGCTCAGAGAGATTTTTTAAAATGACTTTTAAGAACAGGGAAAAGAATTTCCCTTTCAGGCAAGTGTACAGAAAAACAAAGATCTCTCCACTGGAATTGGTGTCAACACCATGCACTGGTAACTGCAGGAGTTTCATTATACACTTCAGAGTGGGGTCTACCATTAAACCAGAACATGCACTAGTTTGTAGGAAGGATTTTTTTTTTTTACTATTCATTTTTGTGTGCATTTGTATGTGTATCTGTATATTCACATGTGTATAAAACTTTTAACTAGAAGGTTCTGTCCAGTAACAGGGAACATGTCCTTTTTGGTGATTGTCACTCTGCCTTGCATAATCCCCGCACAGGACAAAAGGAGAGCGAGGCGTGTCGGGGCAGATGCTGCGATCTAATGTAGCTATGGAGATAGAACGAAGAGACCGAGTCATCTCTTTCAGTGCGAAGAATGTGTGGAGTGAGCTGGGCAGATATACAGAGCTCCACGAGATCTTTGAAACTCCTCCCACCAAAGAATGTTAAAAATGTCCAAGAATCCAAATGCTGCCAAACACGCTGATGCGGGAATTAGATATATGGTCCAAATTTAGCGTCGGACAACCTGAATTATTAAGTATGGAAAACGTCACCAAACAAATAGAGCAACCGGCTTTACATTTATAGAAATTTAAATTGCAGTTTTTTAAAACAACAGACCCACCACATAAAAGCCATCTGCAAAGGTTCAGCAGTTTTTTTTTCCCGCAATTGAGAAGCTGGCCATTGAAAAACAGAAATTTAGAATTCATTTTGTTTACAAGTTGAGAAATTGAAAAATGTTCATTCTCTCTTCTGACCATCTTCCTTAGCATGGCATTGAGCAGCATGCTGGGGAGACCAGGGCGACACCCCAAAACATCCCCCAGGCTGGGAGCTGAGGGCTGGACCCCTCTCTTAAAGTTCACTGCTCTCTTTGTCTTGTCTGCCGAAAAAGACAAACCCTTCTGGGAGGTTAAGTCTGGACGTGGGAAAAGAGGAGAAGGGCCTGAGAACCTGCTGAGGACTGAACCTGGGCCGTGGACGCCATGCGGCCGCTCTCCTTGTGGGCCGTGTTTCTCTGTGATACAGACGCAGACTCCAGGTCTCAGAGAGGCTTAGCCACCTTCCCGAGTCACTCTCCTCCGCGAGAATGGTAGAGCTGAGATCTGACCCTCTGGTTGTTCTGCTTGCAAACCCGCGTTCCTTCCTTTGCATGTTCTACACTTTACAGTAAATCCGGTCATGACAGCTGGGGATCAGAACAGCAAGGGCGAGCTAAGCATCTGGAATAGGAGCAGTGGTGACCAGAGGGGACAAGTGAGCAGAGAAAGGATGGTGGAGAGCCTCGTCGCTCAGTACAGAAGCAGCAGCTCCTCTGGGCCCTGCCCGCGGTAGGTTCTGCTCTCTGCCTCCCAGGCTTCAGATGGATTTGGGGAGCCAAAGCTAAAAGGAAATTGAAGGAAGCTTCTGATGGTCCTTTGTTTGCATCAGGAACAGGTCGGAAAGGCCCCCTCGTATGCGAATACCTGGAATTAAAGGAGGACAGATAGGCATTTCGACTGTTGACTTTAGGTTTCCTGTTTACATTTGTTCTCTCTCTGGGAAGTAAAATTGGAATGAAGGAAAAAAGGCCAGCAGATGCGAAAGGGAAGCGAAACAACTGTGAAAGCCGAATCGTTTTTACATTGAAGCTAAACCGTGGGTTTAGAACATTCGGCTCTCTATCGGAAACCGTAGTGGGTGGGGGGTGTGTGTAGCAGCTGCACCTAATTCATTCTATATGCTTGGCAGGGGTGAGGCTGAAGCCAGAGCCAAGTCCAAGGGTTTCTTCTAAGGGAGAGCAAGGCCACACCGTGTTCAGAGAGGTTCGCAGCAGCCCGGCCTGGACAGAGCATCTCTGATGCGCCTGTGCGTTTCCAAATCATTCTTCTAGAATATCACAGTTGTTCGGCCATTTCATGAGTTTCCCTTCCAAACGTTTTGCAAACAACCCTTCATAGCTAAATGTAAAAACGATGACCAAATACTTTAATTATGTTAACTCAGCTGATTTGATAGCTGGTTTTGAAACTAAAAATTAAATCATGTGGAAGAATGTATTGATTAGCTGTACTATCGTAACAAGCTTGTAGAAATGTCTGAGAAGCCATATTTTTATTTATTTATTTATTTATTTCGGTCGGAGGAATTCGGCCCATCCTCCAGTGGAAACTCTTTTAATTCCAAGTGGTCTTATTACGAACACTTCTTGAATTTTATATTGTTTTATTATTGACTCTGCTTAATAAAACTCACTTGCAAGGTAAAGGGGCAGAGGTGGGAGAAGCGAGGAATCCAGATCTGTTTCTCTGTAATTACAGTCCAAACGGGAATAAGCAGGAAGGTCGTTTTAGCTCGCTTTCTGGGAAGGCATTCCAGAGTCGGGGGGATGACCGAACAGCTTTGGGTGCTCAGGGTCCAAAAGGGAGTAAGGACTTCAGACTTTTGAAGTTATTTTTGCTTTCAACCAAATTCACCTCAAAGTGCAGAGTGCATGAGTTAATTTAAACGTCGGGTTACAAATTCCAAGAAATGTGGAGATATAAACCAGAAAGACAGCATGACCCGCAGCGCGGCCCGGGGCTTTGGGAGGGCGGCTCTCACGCCGCCCTGGGGCTGTTGTGTGTGTGTACTCGCTTACTTTCTAGCTCTGCAGTGATGCAATACAGTTTCTGTTCTGCTGACCCCTTTAAGGTAGGACTGAACCTAGATAAAACGGAGCATGCTCCTGTTTTTTGGGGGAATGATGTGGGAAGACAATGCACCCTCTCACTCCCCACCCCCGCTTTTGAAGACCATATGGGGTTAGAGCAAAGTTCTAGTCTTTTCTGAGAGGTCCAGGGCTCAGCCATCTGTCTCTTTTAATGCAACCATTGCTAGCTCCTGCCTCTCCAAGGGACTCCTTGCCCCCTGGTGACGGGCAACCCAGCTGGAGGATCACAATCAGTAGTCGATAGAAGTTCGGAGGGCAGCCTTCGCCGGCCTCGGCCTCGAGCGTGCTCTTCCTCGACCCCGGGGTGGAAGCCCCAGCCCTGCGGGCTTGATTCCCCCGCGTGCTGAACGCATTCCCGTCCGCGTCGTCATCTCTAAGCTGCTCCTGGCCATGAAGCCACCTCAGTGGAGAGAGAAGACATCGTGTAATCTGTCATCTTCTTCACCCCCCCTCCGCTTCTCCTCGGAGGTGACAGAAGGCCTCCCCAGAGGGACCTGATGATTCTACGTCACTGTGTTTTCAAGGTCCGGTCGCAGTTTGGGGCCTGTCTCCTGTTGTTCCTCCTTTGCTTACATCAGAATCCTGCCCGTCTCTGCGACCCGCTGCGTCCTCCTGTCCCACCCGCCTTCCCTTGCCAACAGCCCAGACTGGCCCTTATACCACTCACGCTCGGTGCCAGCCAGAGGATGCTGGTTAGTCTCTCCTCTTTTTAAGGTTTAAACTAATTTTTTCTATGAACTATTTTACCCGTTCACATGTAAATGGAGAATAGAAATACTACCTGTTTTAATAAAACCTTAGCATGTGGTGTGTTTGCATCAACCCGTAGCAATAATAACTACAGTTAGCATGGGGCTGGGTGTCATGCGCCGCCTTTGGGACCCCGTCTTTTTCTTCCCTCCTCAGCAGGAACCACTGTCCTTTCCAGACGTGGTTCATTCTCTGCTCTTCCAAACTGCAATGATTGTTTCCCCGAGCAGAGATCTCATCTCTCCAGTGAGACTGCAGTTCTTTGCGAACAAATAATAGCTGTATTCTTCTTTCGGGTTGTCCCACGATGCTTGGCTCGGTACTTGGGGGCCCCTAATAAATGGCCGCAGATGCGTACACACGGGGCTACTTGGCGCTTGGTACTTCCTCGCTGTAAGTTTCTCCTCCATCTTCTTGTCCCTCAGAGATAGTTTGCATCTTTCATCAGAAATTTCAGAGATCACTCCCTCTCTCTGTTTCTATTCTTCTCTTTTTTTCACAGACGAAAACTCAGATTTTACTGTTTCTATTCCTCTGGATGTTCTGTTGCTTGTACCTTCTCGTGTTTCCTCCTGACGGGCATGGTTCTTGGCCCTTGTGTCGCAGTTCATTTATTTGTAGGTTTGGGGAAATAGTCTTGCCTTAGATCACCTTGAACTTTATTCAGATAGGACAAAATGTATGTGTAATAGGTGATTCAGTAGGCAAATTCATTTTTTCCCCCAAATAGCGTCGCTTTACCTTATGCGCTTATACACTTCAAAAATCCGTCAGTTCCTCTTAGAAGTCTTGTCATTACCCCAGTTGGGTGGGGCAACCAAGGCCAGGAAGGCCAGTGGCAGGTGTCATAGGTAGCAGAGCTGGGAGTGAGACTGAAGTCACCAGATCACTATTCTTTTCACCTCACCAGTGTGTGTTATTATAGTATAATATTAAGACTAGCAGCCACTAATCCTATCAATGATTTGACTTTGTTTGGGGCACTTTACACTGCCACGAACTCTTCCATCAGCTCCTCCAGGTAGATGGCTTATCTTCCTGTGTTACAGTTGCCCAAACCGAGGCTCAGAGCAGTGAAGGGATTGCTTAAGGTCATAGCCAGTAGCGAATACTAGTAATAATGCAAACGTTATTAACAGCTCACACTTTTATAGCACTTACCATGCTCCAGACGCTGGTCTAAGTACTTGACGTAATTAACTCATGATGACATTTCGAGGCACAAACTAATATCTTCACTTCCGTGATGGGGAAAGGGAAACACAAAGAGGTTCAGTAACATGCGTAAATTCACTCAGTCAGGCAGCGCTGGAAGGAAGCTGCAATCCCAGTGGCCCACCGCCGGAATGGGGCGCTGCCCCCACAGCAGAAACAGGACGCCAGCCTCCGAAGTGGGGGTGCTCTTCATGATGCCTCTAGACTCTTCTGCACCGTAGTTCTTCTTCTAACGCGTTGTAAATGCAGAAATAGTTACTCTTTGGGCCTGGAATGTCCTTTACCAAAGGACAGCAAACTCCAGTTCACCCTTCACAGCCCTGCTCGGCATTCGCTGTTACGGTCCCTGTGTCCTGAGTGCCTTCCGGCCTCTCCCCAAGAGTTACTCGCTCTGTTCAGTATTCTACTTCTGCACAACATATTTACATTAAAACACACACACACACACAAAAACTGCTAATAGTTTTAGGTGGATGGAAAAATTGAGTGCATAGTACAGAATTCCCATATATCTATTTTTTTCCCCACTCAATAGTTTTTGTATTTTTAACATCTTGCAAAAGTGTGCTAATTTGTTACCGTTGATATGTTATAGTTTTGCATTGATCGTTTAAGTCTGTGATCCATTTCGAGTTAATTTTTGTGAAAAGTGTAAGATCAGTGTGTCGATGTGGGGTTTTGTTTCTTTGGGTTTTTTTTGCATGTGGATGTCCAGTTGTTTCATGACATTTGTTGAAAAGATTATCTTTTCTCCAATGAACTCCCTTTGCTTCTTTGTCTAAGATCAGTCAACTAAATCCACGTGGGTCCATTTCTGGGCTTTCTGTCTATTCCGCTGATCTAGTGTATTCTTTCACCAATACCACACCCTCTCGGTCACTTCGGCTTCCTGGTGAGCCTCGATGTCGAATGGTGTCCGCCCTCTGACTCTGTTCTTCTTCGGTACAGCAGCCCCTCCTTATCTACAGTTTCATTCTCTGTGATTGCAGTTACCCGCAGTCAAGCATGGTCCGAAAATATTAAATGTAAACTTCTAGAAATAAACAATTCATAAGTTTTAAATTACACGTTGTTCTCTGTAGCATGATGAAATCTTGCCCTGTCCAGCTCCACCTGTCAGGGCTGTGAATCATCCTTTGTCCAGGGTATGCACACTATAGACACTTGTTGGTCACTTGATAGCAGATTATCAGATTGTTGCTGTATCACGGAGCTTGTGTTCAGTCACCCTTATTTTACCTAGTGATGGCTCCAAAGCATAAGAGTAGTGATGCTGGCAATTTGGACATGCCAAAGAGAAGCCATAGATCTTCCTTTAAGTGAAGAGATGAGTATAACGCAATGTGATATTTTAAGAGAGAGCATAGTTACATAGCTTTTATTACAGTCTATGGTTATAGTTGTTCTGTTTTATTATTAGTTTGTCGTTCATCTCTTACTGTGCCTAATGTATAAATTAAACTTTATCATAGGTCTGTATGTATAGGAAAAAACTGTATATGTAGGGTTTGGAACCATCTGTGGTGTTAGGCATCCAATGGGGGTCTTAGAGAATGTATCTCACGGATAATGGGAGACTGTTGTATTGTGTTGAATAGTCTGTGTTTTTTGCTTTTCCATATGAATTTTAGAATCCGTTTGTCAGTATCCACAAAATAACTCAGTGGGATTTTGTTTGGGATTGCATTGAATGTATAGATGACATTGGGAAGAATTGACATCTTCATCATACAGAGTTTTTCTATCTTTGAGCGTGAAATATCTTTCTATTTATATAGCTCTCCTTTGATTTATTTCATCAGAGTTGCATAGCTTTTCTATATAGATCTTGCACATGTCCTGTTAGATTTATAGCTAAGTATTTCTTTTTCGTTGTTAATAATGTAAATGGTGCTGTATTTTAAATTTCCAACTCCAGTTATTCATTGCTGGTGTATAGGAAGTCAGGTGACTTTTGTGTAGTAACCTGTATCTTGTAACCTTGTTCTAATCACTTATTACTTCCAGGACTAATTAACTTCCTAGGTCAATTCTTTGATATTTCTTACTTAGACGATGATGTTATCCAGAAAACATTTTTATTTCCTCTTTCTAATTTGTATACATTTCCACCCCCCACTTTTAAAATTTTTTTGCATTGCATAGGACTTCCAGCATGATATTGAATAGGGAGCTACTAGAGGGAACATTTTTGCCTGATCCTGATCTTAGGAGAATGCATGTAGTTTCTCATCACTAAGTATGATGTTAATCTAGTACTTTTTGTAGATGTTCATTATCAAGCTGAAGTTCTATTTCTAGTTTGCTGAGAGTGTTTATCATGAATGGGTGTTGGATTTTGTCAAAGGCTTTTTCTGAATCTACTGATAAAATCATGTGATTTTCATTTTTGTTCTTTAACCCGTTGATGTGAAAGATTACATTACATTGATCTTTGAATATTGAACCAACCTTGCATACCTGGAATAAATCCCATTTGGTTGTGGTGCATGATTTTTTACACATTCTTGGATTTGATTTACTAATGTTTTTTTGGAAATGTTTGCATTTATGGGATATTGGTCTTTAGTTTTCCCTTCTTGTCATGGTTTTACCTGGTTTTGATTTTAGAGTAATGTGGTCCTCATAGAATGAGTTAGGAAGTATTCCCTCTGCCTCTATTTTGTGCAAGAAATTGTAGAGAACTGATATCATTTCTTCTGTAAGTGTTTGGAAGAACTCACCAGTGAAACCAACTAGGCCTAGTGCTTTACTTTGGGGGAGGCTTATTAATTATTGACTCAATTTACCTAACAGATGTAAGCCTATTCAGATTATCCATTTCTCTTTGTGTGTGTTTTGGTAGATTGTGTCTTTTGAGGAATTGGTTCATCACTCTTTCAAATATTCTATTTCTAAACCATGTGTCATTTTCTATGGTGCATTTCACATTTTATCAGTTTATATATGTGTTTTCTCCTTCTACAATGTGGAATTTTTGAGTGTACAGATTGTGTTTTTAAATTTTGCATCCCTAAGACCTTCCACAGTGACTGGGACATTTCATTGAAGATTGAATGAAATAACTTGAAATTCTTCAAAATAGTAAATGGATAAAAGAAATATATGATGAGAACATCATAGCTATAAGAAGAACATGATTAGTGTTAATGTTATGAACTTTTCACTTTACTAAGGACTAATCTACCAAGTCTCTTTAACTGGTTTGGTCCTAGGGTGAATTTTAATGTTGAACTGTAGCCGCCTCACTGTGTGAGAGAAGGCTGGCGCCTCTCTGCTACTGAGTCAAAGAAATCTAAAGTTAAGGAGTTTAATCCAAACTAAAAGAGATAATTGGAGGAAATAGTAATAGAATTACAAGAATGTGATTCACCCTTTTTTCTGTTTCTAGAAATTATCTGTCGCATGAAACAGAATGCACCTGAATAGACACACGAACCACAAACCTGAGCCCCGCTGGGGAGAACTGATTGTTAAACATTACAAAACAGGAAGTTAGGCTTGTAATTTAAGCTTCTGCTTAGTCTTTGGCTATGATTAAATATTGTGTTCAGGACAAAGAATGAGCTGGAGGGTCTCTTTAATCTGTGCTCTGCCGACTGATGTTGTGTGACTGAGGTACCTTGTGTTCCCCAAAGGGCGAGCCACGGGCAGTTTCTCCAGACCCCGTGTTTAGGTTGCTTGCCAGTCCTCAAGTGCCACTTCCGCCGAGACGCAGTGTTGCCTTTCACTGCTGTGCAAAGGCTCGCGGGGTCAGAGAAACTGACGCATAAACGCTGTGCTGACAAGTCTGGGTCGTGGAGCGGTTTTTTGGTCACTGAACCGCCCAAGCAGGTGATTAGGGACAACATTTTAGCAACAGCAGCAGCAGCAAGTTGTTTATATGATATCCGATTCCAGACATTTTGCATGTGTTTAACACTCTCTGAGTCGATTTCGGAGATTTGTTGACGATGATGGTGAATAGCTAGATTTCCTGGTGAAGTTGACTCATGTTATTTCTCATAGAATTGACCACATTATTTATCTGTAGTTCCTCTTCAGTGAAGTTTGCTTTTTTATTACAGGGTGTCTTTTAAAAAAAAAATAATTCATGTGTATGAAAAAATATTTAGTCTGGTATTTTATGAAATAATAGTGTTCTATATGGGTCAGTTCCAGAATACAATATATGCAGCTCCTTGGTTGCAAGGCTTTGTGCCATAATGGAAAAATTCTGATATAATCTGGATGGCCAAATTGGTGATTTGTGTAGTGTGTGATGTTTGCAAGGCTGCGTAACCATTTTGCTTCTTGATTTCCTACACTATAAACTGGACAGATAGACTGTGTGCCACGTTTTCCATGGTCGTAAAGACTTGATATTTTTTTTTAAGTGAAATGCTTTTACCCAAGATTTTGTTGCTGTTAAACACATATCTAGTAAAAATAAGTAAGGTTGACAAGTGGCGTTTGAAAGGAAACTAATTGAACTGGGGTTTGTGCCCTAAATTTTGAAAGCTTATGAATGTAACATTTCTCTGCTCATGTGATGTGGACATTTGTGCCGCCTTCCTTAGCTGCTCACCAAAACGCCACGTGTGGCACTGTCTTACAGCTGGCTCGTAAAGTGTTTATGTCCTTCTGCATGCGGAGGTTTTGTTGTCTTGAAGAAGATTTTCTTAACAGTATGTAACATCTCCCAGCGCTGTGCACGTTGGACAAGGACCATATGTGTGCCTTTCTTTTATATAATTGAGCCATGTGGAGGAAACTTCACAATATAATGGCCAATGTGAATTGATTTTGAAACTTAAAACGGGTATATGTTTTTAGTTTTATTGTTTTCAGTTATTCTGCATCTTGTAGGACCGAAAGCTATTTTGCATAACTGAAACAAACAGAGTATTATCTTGGGCTCAAAGAACACACATAATAATGTGCTGGAAGGACTGACAGGGCTGACACAGTGGTCCCAAAATCAGCACAAAGACTTAAAGTCAGTAGGTTTTTGATGTTTTCTAGACTTGACCTTTTTTTCATTTCAACAGAGTCAGTTTGCTGGGCATGGCTGCATGAATGATTTGCAGGCCTCTGAAATCTAGCCCATTCAAAACCCAATTTGGTTATTTTTTCACCATCATCTTCATGCCCCTGTAAAAACCAATCAGGCTCCTCTATGTTTCTCTTGTTAATACCCTTCAGCAGCCATTCAGTTTTCCCCAATTACAAACTTGCTCTCCTCAGAATCATCATGGAGGTATCTTCTTCTGCAAGCCTGTGTTGGTTTGTCCTTCTAATCGGGAACAGCCTTTTCTCTCTCTCACACGGCTCTTCCTCTCAGTCCTCGGGCTCAGGTCATCTCACCACAACTTCCTTGAACACTTAACAACGGTCTTCTGATTGTTTCTATCCAAACCACACGGTTTGATCGATAACAACACAAATCCAACGATGTGATCATGTCACTTTCTAGGCAAAACATTCTGTTTGCCCTCGTTCTCATTCCCACTCAGAGCAGTGTCGTACATGACACAGGCTCCAAGCTGTGAATGAGTAGTGAATTCAGATAGTGACTTGCACTGAACCTCTGAAATAAATATAAGAAAGAAACTAGCACGAGTACATCACACTTGGCAAATGTATGTTCTCTGAACCCTGCTCAATAGTTGTATTGTCTACGTACAAATGCATAGGTTTGGATACTGTTTTTTATGTAAACATGAGTATATGTATCATGGGTCGTGAGAGTATGAAAGCCATCATTCTAGGGAGGAATATTCAAACTCTTCGATGGGGCATACCGTTCCCTTTTATAATCTGCCCAGGTACCTTCACCTACCATCTATTTCCCAACCATCTCTTCAGAGGGAACCTGATATGCCTATTATCAACTTCAGGAACTCACGTATTTCCCTTGAGTGGAACTTGGCTTTAACAGACTAGTTCCCTTAAATGAAAGTAACGGTTCTCAAACTTTTTGGTCTCAGTGTCCCTTTAAAGTCTGAAGTGTTGAATACTCCCAAAGAGCCTTTGTTTATGTGGAGTATAGATTATATCTATGTAACATATATTGTGTGTATGTAACATACACAAAATTAAATGGACAATTAAAAAATGCATCAATTTATTTAAAACAATAATAAACCCATTATATATTGTCCTAAGTAAGATATTTTTGTGAAAAACAACTGTATTTTCCAAAACAATTAAAATGAGAAGAGTGACATCGTCTTGCAGTTTTACAAATCTCTTTAATCTCTGGCTTGATAGAAAACAGATGGATTCCCCTGTCTGCTTCTGCATTTAATCTGTTGGGATATGTTGAAGAAAATCTAGACTAACAGATATGTAGTTGGAAAAGGATTGAGTATTTTAATCACTTTTCAGATAACTGTGTCACTCCTTTCCTTAATACTACACCAAAACTCAGCAAGTGGTAATTTCTTAAAGAGTCATTGCAGTGTGGACCTGCAGTCATCACTGATTAACTTTCACAGTCTATGACATAAAAAGCCATCGCTCTGTCTCATTTGCACTTCGAATGGATCTTTTACCCATCATGATTTTGCAGCATCGCACATTGGTCATTTGGGAAATGCCAGTTCTCTGAATGATGTGTAGACCTTCCAGATGTTCATGGGACCATGACTTTGGCCTCGTGCTAGCCCAAGGAGTAGGATGCCACCATGCACAGTCGTCCTTGACATGCCGGGGCTAGGCTCCTGGAAGTCATAACAACATAACATTTTTAGATTATAGCAAGATTTCAACACACTTGTGCGTTTGAGCACAATCAGCTGTTTCCGCAGAAGTGTGTAGCAGCGATGAGCACTAGGAATCCATGAGGAAGAGGAAATACGTTGAGCTCCATAGACCTTGGCAGGAAGGAAGTAACTAAAAGAAGTAATAGGAGGGAGCCCTTGTGAGGAGATGGACCGTGTCTCCGCCAAACTCTGTTGAAGCCCAAACCCAGCACCTCAGAATGTGACAGCATTTGGAAACAGGCCTTTGAGGAGGTGATTAAGTTAAGATGAGGCCCTCAGGGTGGACCCTAATCTGAGTGATGTCCCTATAAGAAGAGGAAATTTGGCGCACAAAGAGACACCAGGGGCACACACAGAGAAAGTCCTGTGAGGACACGGCGAGAAGGTGGCCATCTGCAAGTCAGGGAGAGAGCCCCAGGCGGGATCAGACCTGCCGGCACCTTGACGCTGGACTTCTAGCTTCCAAAACTGCGAAAAAATTAATTTCGGTGCTTACGCCACCCAGTCTGTGCTCTTTTGTTATGGCCAGTAATCAGGCCCCCAGGGGGAATGTCGATGACTTGTCAGCTTCGCCTAGGGCCAGACATGATCCTGGTGCGTCAGGTTTTTCCGTGCATTCGGAAGCCGAGTTAGTGGCTCTCAAGGCCTGTCTTGGCCGGTCTGGCCTCCTTGGTCTCTGACTGGCTGAGAGGGGCCAGCCGGGTTGTCGCTGTTTGCACTGAAGCAGGAGGGGACTCCGGAACCTCGCCAAGGCCTAGGGCAGCACTGTCCTGCCGGTGGTGCTGCCGCTGGGGTCTTCGGCGTGCTCCCTGCAGCTCTAGAAAGGGCTTGCTGGCCAGGCAACAGCATCGCCGGTGGCCTCTGACCCTTCGGCCTAACGTCTCAAGGTCATTCTCTCATCACCTGAAAATGCATTCACTCAAGTCTGGGTTTAAATAGCTAAATAGAGTTACAAAATTAGAATTATTTCTTAAAATCGTTAGGGATTATGAGATGGAATAATATCCCCATAAAAATGCGCAAGTCAGCAGTAACTTATTTGGTGCTTCGCAACTTTCATAGTAATTCCACAATCATAACAATCATAAAAAGATTAATACTGTAGCTGACAGCTAGATAGTGTTTACAATGAATCAAACATCATGCCGACCTCTTGACAGATGTTAACCTAGAACTATTTTGACATCAACTATTGCATTTGATCCTTGTAATAAAGTTGTGAGGTAGGTAAAGCAGGTGTTATTCCCATGTTGCAGATGAGAAAGTTGAGGCTCAGAAAGGTTCAGCGACTTCCTCAAGGTCACCCTCCCAGCACATGGCAAAGCTTGAAGCATGATCCTCTTCTTCAGCTTCCCAAATTAGTGCTTTTTCCAAACCACTTGTCGTGGCACCACATATATCCGTAACCAAGAGTGAGGGAGCATTCCTTTCTTCACCTCGTTGGGTTCTGGACAAAGAAATGTGAGAATTGGTGAGATAAGGGAAATGACATTTTGCCCCTAAAGGATGGAGTCTGGGAAGCGAGCACACTGTGTGTCACACCAGGAGCTGGGTGATTGGAGCACGGAACGAAATTGAGCTGGAACTTAAGGAAAACGGGAAGACTGAGCCAGTACAGGAATAATAAAAAATTTATAAAGTTACGTCTGAACAAGTCCGGAAAACCTACAAAGGGAGCCAAGATACAATCTGAAAGAAAACGACTAGGACTTTCTCTTTATTGCATTGGTAAGACGGCTTAGAGTTATAGGAGGGAAAATATGTCCGAAGGAAAACTTATGCCTTTGAGAGAGAGAAGAAAGCGGATAACGTGTGTCTGAAGAAAGCTCGAGGCTCCAGGGCCGTCCGTGCGTCCTGCCAGGTATAAACCGTGTCCGTTTCTATCACACTTCACTTGTAGCCACAGCAGAAGCCCCTCATGAGGGCAGAGCTTAGAGCTAAACGGGACAGAGAAAGGAAAGGCTGAAAGCACTGGTCAAATCCGGTGATTTCAGCCGCCCTCCCTTAAGTCCTAATTCCTGAGCAAATTAAAAATCCCATGGCAGCAAAAGGGCAGTCGAGTAAACAGAGGGACATCTCGTTGTATGATTCCAAAAATTAAAAAAATGTCAGAATCTCTCTCGGTGATTGCATGCAGTATGTGGGCTGGATAGACTCCCCCTGCCTGCGAAAGCACTTAAGAAGCAAGTAGCATTATTGCTTACCCAATACCTCAATTAACTAATTAAAATTTCAGACAAAAAAAAAAAAGACAGAGGAGGAAACTTTTCTGATTATTGTCACTCCATAATTACTAGTATTTTCCATAACCTAGGCAACTCAGCTGTCTAAGAAACAAAATCCAGCTGAAACTGAATCTTCAAAAGTTTTCCTTTTACAATTTTTTTTTTTTAAGGCCCAGAGCAGGATCTCTGTCATACTAATGTTCCTCCTGGATGTCTGGAAAAAGTCTTAGAGTCTGGGAGGCATTCCAAAATACTTGCAGTGACCATTGCCACAGGCGTGAACTTCTTAATGCATTTTGCAGGAATCTCCACCACAAAGAGACTGATTACTGTCTGAAACGGATTTTCTTCCCTTTTTGCAAAATAGCAATCAGCTAGAATGTACTTTTTTCTATTTTATTACATCCTTAAGTATCTCATGTAGACCGAGTATGACTGGAGAAAGTCACGCTCTGAATCTGACGTACAATGTCTAGTTTAAACAATGTTTGGAAAATTAATGGGTGAGGTGAATGGAAAACGGAGAGCCTGGCTCAGGGAAGACTACTCATAGGAAATGGTATACTGGTTGGTAAAACCTGAGTTTCTGTCCAGTTCTGCTGCTGCAGATACTGAAATAAGGTCAGAGGATAAATGTGAAGAAGTGGCTTTTGAGGAACAGGTGGAAATCGAAGAGAGAATGAAATCTGGAGTTTGGGAGTGTGAGTCTGCCTGCCTGGTGAGGATGGTACCTATGAGGATGGAGGATGGGGTGGAGGGCTTGTGTTGACATGACTGCGATCAAATCGTGTATGTTCTAGAATGTTATTTATTCTTTTCAGTGAAGCAAAGGCATGGCCTCTAATGCAAATAATTGCAACAGAGCTGTCACCAAATTCAAAATCGCGTAGAGAAAGGTCGTTGAATCAGAGCAGGGGAGGTGTCGGGATCACAGTAAAGAGAAGACAGGAGGGATGCCAATTAGATTTCCAGTTCCGTTGCCATGGCAATTTCCATTTTCTCACTGGACACTGGAAGGCCGCGTGGTCTGTGGTATCTCTCACACCTCGGCCAGACAGCAAACCGAGGTTAGTCACTGCTGCTGGAAGGTTTCTCCCCGACGGTGACTCATGTGAGCCAATCGTCAGTGTTTTGAAGCGCTTAAATAAAAGCTGATGCATGTCTTTAACTGTTTGTGCAATCAACCGAAGACATTTCACATGATGTAAAATAGCTTTGCGGAAAGAAAAATTAACCTCCGCCCTAGCTTTGAACACGGCTTACCTCCAGAATCTTCTGCTGATTCACGGACATCACATGTTCTGAGGATTTCATGTGTCATGTGTGTGTGTGGTGAAGCGCCTCTTCCTGTGGTACACAGGTTCCCACAGGAGGACGTGTGGGATGTCATTTAAGAAGCCCGCACCTTTACCTTACGTTGTCATGAGGGACTAAAAGGAAGCAAAAGAGATGATTATGCATTTAACTTACAGTCTTAAAATTATTTGTTAACATCACAAATGCACTTTCTGCATAAGAAGGGATGACCTAATAACCCTCTTCCAGGCCAAAGACATGATTCCAGAAGCAGGAAAGGTAAAGGTTGGGAGGCCCCTTAGTCAGACCGGTAGAGAGAAGGTGCTCACTCTTTACCTTCTGACACATTCTCGCTGCACCTCTGTACCCAAGCGTCCTTCCATGCAAAATTACAACATTTTAGCCTTGGAGCAAACCTTAAAGATAGTTTTGTTGTTGTTGTTGTTAAGTAAAGGAAGCTGAGGCTTGCAAGGTTAACTAAGTTACCCCAGGTTGATGAACAACTTGGAGGGAAAAAAATCTATAAATTTGGTGAGTTTGCAGACTACCCAGTCCAGCGTTCTTTCCTCTCTTTTCACACACTGTCCCCTTCATCTGATCTCTTCCGAATGACAGAACAGCAGATTTAATTAGGTAGGGATCGAGGAGTCCACCGTCATCGGCCAGGGCAATATCAACTTTTAGAGCCCTTTGCACGCAAACCTACTGTGCTTCAGACCAAGAAGTAGGTGTGACAGGCTAGTCTCGCTTCAGTCTATATTGGCTTCAGAAATTACCTTTTGTAGAAAACACAGTGACATGGTGAATTAAAAGGGATTGTTAGAAGAGGGTGCGAGGAGGGTGGTGTTTGGGATCCTGACAATGTTGTTTCTGGATCTGGTGCTGGTTACGTAGGAATAATCAGTTTGTGAAAATTCTATGAGCTGTGGATTTCTAGATCCTTCCACAAAAAGTTTTTAAAAGTTTACAGAACAGTTAAAAAGTCATTGTTAAGGAAAGCATGTTGGCATCAAAGAAAGTATATACCTGTAGACATTACATTACAAGCATATTGTTAAAATGTGAAACAAAATTTTCAACCAAAACCCTCACCATTGTTTGTCATGGTCAGAGTTTTTATTGTAAAGTGAATTTAATCCACTCCTTGAGGTACAAGGTTTTTTTCAATGCTGGGTTTTTCATTCCTACTGTGTAACAGCTGAAAGAATCAGTTAAAAACAAAATCTATTAGATTACTATATCTTCTCATGATGGGAATTACTCTAAATTATAGCTAACTCAAAGCTTTTTTCCCCTAATCTGCATTCAAACTTATAATATTTATGTCTAAATACTTGAAGTCTATTTCAAAATTTCATGACATCCCATTATAATTTCTCTGGAAAAAAAAAAGTGGGAAGTTAGCCTGGTTGGGAAAAATTGTTCTAGTTATTTAACTAGTGTCATAAACAAGAAATGTTTCTATACGCATACATGTGTATATGTATATGTGCATATATGTGTGTATACACACACACACAAAATTGGAATATGGTAAATATACTTTACCACTAAAGTTGTACTGGACAAAATTAAATGTATTTGTGATGAGTCCAGGATCTTATAGCACCTTAATTATTATGCACAATGATTAATATCCTGCAGATATGAAAAATGGCCGGGAACAACCTGGGATGTGAATCAAAAAGTATATAACAATACAGGTACAGAGAGATCGCTGAATAAATTAGTATTTATAAATTATTAAAAATCAGCCATTCTTTTCAGGAGTAGGAAAGAGAAAATGAGAGAATGGCCGAATCAATACATTTTAAAGTTAGCCTTTTCTTCCTTTCCCTTTCCAGCTTCCTAAGAAGGGGAAAAGGGCCGGATACACAAAAAAGGTAGCAGGCACACCTGTGGCCTAGATAAGGTGCCTGAGGAGTTAAATGCTGTTGAGAAACAGACCCATTTCATAAACAACATGCAAGGATGTTTAAGTTTCCAATGTAGCTACTGAACGAGTGTCAAGTGAGCGTGTGCGGAGCGGTCCCTCTGTGCCCGTCAACTGGCGAACCGGAGCAGCCTGTCTCAGCGGTCACTACTTCGGAGCTGCTGAGGCAGGGACCGTTTCTGCTGCGGTTCTGAAGAGCAACTTGGACACCGTTGGCTTTTGGGACGTGTGCGATAACAGCGCTCCCTGGAAATGCTGGCAGCTGGTAACCTCTCCGTGAGGTGCAGACTTAAATTCTTGGTTACAGTAGTATGTGCATCTGTCTACCCCCACCCCCATCCCTATGCGCAGGTCTCTCTGTGAGGCAAATGAAACATGCTTCTGGGAAACAGTGATGGCTGAATGTACATGAACCCGGAGAGGATGACACAGACTTCATGCATCGGCCACACAAAGCGGTTGGTGACTGTGTCTGTGATCTCGGTTAATGCTCAGATTTCAAGTCCGGAATAAGCCGAATTTCCCACCTATGTATCTTCCCTCTGCAGTTAGATCTGGATTCAGATTTTTACCCATAACAGTGGATTCTGAAAATGACATTAAAATTTCATTTCACTATTAGAAAACCATTATTTTTTCACCAGATCCTCTCCAAGCTTCCCAAGAATCCTACTTTATTAATTGAGGTGACACACCTACGATTATTTATTCCAATGGAAATGGAATCCCTCCTAGAAAAACAGCGTTCTGATTAGAATTACAGTCTACCCGCGTAGAGATATTTCCAGACATTTGACTTTGCTCCCAACCTCTTTACACCCCGCCCATATAACATCGCCACGATTTCCCGAAATTCGGAGACGTAGCGACGTCTTTTTCTTTTTTTTTTCATTTTATTAAATCGATTGGCGTGACACTGGTTGATAAGATTGCATAAGACTCCAGTGTACGACTCCACAATGCATCATCAGCGTATCGCGTTGTGCGTTCACCGCCCAGAGACTTGTTTCTGCGCCCGAAAGCTTCTGCTGACTTCTCGCGCCTCTGCCACTGTCCCCCGCAGGAGCAGCAGTGCTCACGAGCCACTGTCAGGTCTCGAAGCCAGCATGGTGGTCGGGAAGCCCTGTGTTTCGTGTGGTCAGTGCCTGCCAACCAGTCGTGCTCAGTCCTGCATCCTCTGAGATTTTTGAAAGCCCCTGGTGGCTCCTTTGGGGTAGAAACCGAGTGAAGATTCAATAGCACAAAAAAATGAAACATGCCGGCGGCCTCTTTTCTGTTAGGGACATGCTGCCTGGTTGAATTCTGGCGTCAGACTCGATTTTCTTTTGCTTACTGCCTTTTTTGCATCACTTATTTGTTTTGTTTTGTTTTCGTTCTTCTCTTCCTGACTAATTTACTTGCTACACCTTCAATGCATTTACTGTTTCAGAATACATTATAAGCCAGGCAGTGTTCTAGTCTCCCCTTGCTTCCCCCGCCCCCCCCCCGCCCCCCGTAACCTGTCGGATGTCGCTTAAACCAGGTCACGTATTTTGCTGCAGAAACACTTATGTATGGGTTTTGTAGTATGATATATACAGGTGATACCTTTACGAATTCTGAAAAACATGTGAATTCTGAAACATATGTGGTTCCAACAACTTCAGATAAGAGATTGAGGAGAACTGTAATGGAATTGAATGAGCCAAAACTTCTCTTTGATAGAAGTCAGTACTTATTGTCTAAAGAAGTTAAATCAAGAAGTAAAAGTATCATATTATATAGGGTTGTGGACCAAAAGATCTGGAGAGAAATTCAAAGAAATTTCCCCTTGAAATGGCGAGGGATGGGGTGGGAGATTTGCTTCTCATCACTCCTCTTCAAAACTCTTTGAACCGTTTGTTACCATCACATTGCACATATTACTTTGGTTTTAAACTTTTACGTTAGCTCTTTCAACAAACTTGCCTTGCGTTTATACAATGTGCTAGGTGCTGTATCTGGAAATGTAAAAATGAAAACCTTCAAGAATTCCAATATAGGAAATAGATTATGAACAGCAACACAGAATACAAAAACAAGTGATAATCAGAGAAGAGTGACTGCTGTTTTCTAGAAGGGAGAGAGAGTGAAGAGCGTAAACGACTGTGCGCATCTGTGTGTGTACGGGGGTGGGGGACCTCGCGAGTGGTCGGGACACGGAGCGTGAGGTCAGCAGGGAAGTCTTCTCGGGGCTGCAGGCCCATGCAGCTCAGCCCAAGAGAGGTGAGAGGGAGAGGGGAATGGGGGCGAAGCCAAGGAAAAGTCGCTGGTGGGGAGCCCTTTGCCCTGCCCTGTGGTAGCCAGAGAGAAGCAGCCTGCAGCTGCACAGGTTAGACCTGTCCAGATCAGTTGTTTGTTTTTCTGGGGGGGGGGGTGGGGGGTGGGGGGAAGGTAGAAGGTGCATTTTGATTAGAAAAGCTATGTCTTAGTCGTACTATCAAAATGGAAGACGCTGTGAGGAAATATACATGAGCAGGAAAATCTTCAAGAAATTCAGTATAAAGTTAACTTTTTCTAGGTTGCAGGTTAAATGTTGGGAGTAAGCGAGGCGTGGCTTCACCTGACCAGGGTCCTAAAGTAGGCGAGCTCACCTCATCTCACAGGTGTCTTTAAGGCTAGCCCGAGATCCAGAAGTCACCGCGCTAACCCAGCCTAAATATTTTAAGGGCATAAACAGATCTGACGAGGTCAGGGATGGGAAAGGGCTCTCTGCTCACATCCCCATCTTGGCCCCTGTAGCAGCTGCGGAATCTCTGCAAACACCCACCCAGAGGTTAAACCCTAAAGTCGAGCCTTCGAGTTTTAGGACTAGATAATAGTTTCTCGAAACACCGGGCTTTTCATAGAGCAAAAATGACGGCGTAGGAGCTGTATGCAAAATGCTTGCAGTGGGAGGGATCCGATGCGTTGCGAATAAATCCAATATGCAAAGATTTCATGGGGGGAAAAAAAGGAGAATGAGGAGGACTCTCCACAGAGAGCTCAACAACAACAACAAAATGCTTCAACTGCGAAGTGTGGAGAGCGCACGTGGGGTGTGGCAGCGAGGCCTCCGACAGGCGGCAGGGGAAGCAGGCTGACAGGTGAGCTGTGCATTTCTTGAAAACTTTGTCTTCATCTCAGAGTTCACAGAGGTGGATGGGAAGGGCACAGATGTCAGAAACAGCAGTGCTTCTCCGGGAAGCTTAAATGGTGGAGGAAATGGAGATCGCATTGCCAAATAAGACGAGCGGAGAAGGTGGTGTGTCTGAGGCGGGCTGGACGGAATGACCCGGTGCAAGCTGGGTCCGAAGTCTGAGGAGATGTCATAGTAAAGCAGTAAACGTCAGGCTGTCACAGTGTGGCCGGTGACGATGCCAGGTGTGTCCTTTACGTGCTAATAAAAGAGTACTGTAGAGGATAAGAAAGTTAAAAAATATATATATATATATATATATAAAGAGAGAGAGATCCATTTCAGAATTGGTGGGAAATTGCAAGTGTCCTTGAAAGGTACTGGAAAGGACGAGGGTTTAAGAAGATTTAGGGTCATGTGATTGCTGGCTGGATTGCGTTATCTTACGCGTCATGTGCTGTTTTCCCTCCTCCCACTGCCCTCTCTCCCTCTAGTTCTGATTGGGACGTGGGGTGGCGTGAGAAATGGTAATATCAAGGAGATGGCCCACATTATCATGATACGAGTGTGCAGCCACTACGAAAGTATTTCTATTAGAAATGTAATTTTGAAAAAGGAATGTAAACAATTTCTGGTCTCCGTGTTAAAAATCTTTTTGACTAAAAGAACTCGAGGCTGAGTTCCCGCCCAGCTCTAGTCAGCACTGTGACTTCAGGCAAGTCACGAGCCCTTTGCGGCTCTGTTTCTGCCACTGTGGAAAAGGACCTGAGGTCATATCAGGAACGAAATGTTCCTGGTGTGGTGTGGATGACACAGTGTAGGTGGTGATTCCGGTTAAAGCAGATGGCCTTCGCTGTAAGAGCAGGAAGGGGAGGGATGGTTTCAAGAGCAGAAAATTACCTGGGTAACGGACTCCCAGTGTTTGGACCCGTTCATCGTACGCAACGCTGATTAAACACGACTGTGACTTCCTGTCTTCGAGACAGCCACATTGGTCCTTCCCTTGCCTCCTTTAGGTCTTCGCTTACTGGTCGTCTTCTCGTGAGGCTTTTCTTCTTCCCTGTTTAAAAATGTGTGTGCGCACACATCACACACCCACACCCACACACACACCACACTCTCTCCTCCTCTTCCTTCCCCACTTCATGCTTTATTTTTCTCTCTAACACTCATCATTTTCTAATATTCCCCAAATTTCACTTATTATTCATATCCCCCACTGGAAAGTAAGATGGAAGCAAGGATTTTTGTCTCTTTTGTTCAATGCCGTATACTATACTTAACACGTAAGATAGAGCTCATCGCATATCTGGCCATCAGTAATGTTCGACTCTTGATCTTCAAATGGCGCACGGGTTCTTGACTGCTTGTGAGTGTGGTGTTGAAGTGGGAATTAGGAGGGAGACGAGGAAAGTCAGAAGTGGCCATGATTTTTGAGTGTTTTGAGCAGTAGGGTCTTTGCTTCAGATGCCTTTCTCTCGCACCCTCCAGGTGGTCCCTGAAGAGACTCGACACAGATTTTTTCAAATTTGCCTAATCTCAAAAATCACTTGGGGGTACTTATTTAAAAATTGAGATGCCCTGGCGGCTCCCCAAGAAGGAATGAGAGGTGAGAGCAGGAAGTCAGTGAATGGCGGATGTCTGTATTGAGGAAGAAAACAATGGATGACCGCAGAGAGCAAGGACTTGGGAGGCTGAGTCAAAGATGAGTTAGTACAACGGCCGTGGAGTCCAGTGAGTAAAATAATTTTAATGGTGGCCTGTCTTGTCTTCCACATGAGAAGAAAAAAACTGGGTCTGGGTTTGGGCTGAGAATCGGATATGTTTAAAAAGAGAAAAACAAAGCCATATTTAGGGGTTTGTTTTGTTGAATTTTATTATTGACAGTGGCGCCAAAGAGCCAGCATACAACCGCTCGAACTAAATAGAACGTTAGCAGAGTTCTAAACATTCAAACACGTGATGGAGAGAAAATTCCGCTGGTCAGAGATCTTACAAGAGACATAACTCACTCACTCATTCACTGAACGCTAGTACACAAACAAAACCTAGAAAAAGATTTGATCCTATTCCTTGTTTTTTTTTTTTCATATTGAGTATCAATTTCTTTTTCTGTCAGCACAACATAACGAAACTATCTAATTTAAAGTGTGCATCCTCTCCAGACTCGTTCTCAGGCCCCATTGGATAGCCATTCTTTTGTGAAAAATTCCCCCAAATCCTATAACTTTTGACCCATTAATCCTTACAGTTCTTTGCATTCATCGCAATCAAACTTTTCTCTGAGAACATCGCATCCTAGAAACTCTCTCAAATAGAGAGGTTTTTTAAAAAAATTTAATTACTATGGCTCCTCTTGAATGTCTTTCAGCATCAAAATATCCAGAATGGAGCTGACGGCCTCACTGAACCTTGACTCGTTTTCATCGACTGTTCCCCCTCTGAGTTTCTGAGAACGTGACCTCCGTGTCCAATCCGCGAAATCCCTGTTGGTTTTACTTCTTTTTATTAGTGTTATTTTCCCCCATCTTTAATTCCCCCGACCCCACTTTCCACTCCTGACCTATGGATGTTGCCGTTTTCCTTTTTCAAGAACTGGATCTCTGAAGGCGGGGCGTCTCCTCCCACATGCTCGTGGCAGGTACCTGGGGCCTGGCGCACTCGAGGGTCCTGGCGCACCTGGGGTATGGTCCGTGGCTCCACCCAGGGCGTGAACCCAGGACCTTCTGCGTGTAAAGCGGATGTGCTAACCACTACACTATGGAGCCATCCCGGTTTTACTTCTTAATAGTTTTCAAATATACTAGTGCTCCTTCTACTCTCCGAACACCTTAGCCCAAGCTGCCACCGTCGTCTTCCTCGATTCTTGTCAAGTCAAGCTTGCCACCCGCTCTACTGTCTACCTGTGGCCATTCTCTCAGCTCTTAGAAGGGTGGTCCCAGGTAGAGTTCCATCAATCACTTTTTTGATGTTTCCACTGCTATCATCCGTTTCATCACCTTTGTGGGGGTCTGGGCCATTGAAGGAGCTTGCACCCTAGTTGCCATCCAAGTTTTTGTCTCTGCCCTCTTCTGTTCACTCTACCTTTTAATACCGGCTTAATCTTCATAAAGTGGACGTGTCCCCCAGCAGCCCTGTTGCTTATTGAATTATATCTGAATGTCTTAGTTTAACATTCTTTCACCAGAAATACCTTCTCCTCATACTTTTGCTCACCACAATTCTGACCAACCTTCAAGACTCTTCTCGAAGCTTTTCCTGACCTCCTCCCAGCCTGACAAGGCTTCTCCACCCTGTGAATTCACACAGACTTGACGTTCCCTCTTACGAGAGAGAATAGACATCCTTGAAGATGGAGTCTTACCATATTTCTCTCTCCAGACACGCCTTGCCCTGTCGCTTGCATATGGTAAATATTCTATGCATTTGATGAATTTTGGTACATTTTATTTGACTAGTTCTTTAGACTTTGAGCCTCAGAAAAGAGATAAATTACTTAATTCATTTTAGTATTCCAGAGCTCCATAATAATCAAATGGGAACCACCCTGAGTATGAAAGCATAGCCACACTCTATTTGTTTTATTTCAAAGTGAGCCAGGTCCTTTTACCACCAGAGAGGAAGAAAGGGGATTAAGCTAAAATTAATGTTTTGATGAAGATGAAGCAGATGGTAAATTGACCCCAGGGAAACAAACAAAAAAAAATCAGCTTGCCACATGTTAGCAACGGAGACACTTCATGATTGATGTTCAGGGCCTTGGGAATTCTCCCCAGGGCAGACTGCATTTTCACTGCTCACTCACATACATTCTGAGGCATAGATTGATTTCAAAACCAGAACTTAAAGCCATAAGGAACCTCAGACATCAGCCTAGTCTGTGCTTCCCAAACTTTTCTCTCTCTACTTTTTTTGTTTTAAGCGTTAGAAACCCTTGTTCAATCAAAATCTCCCATGAAATACCATCATATGTCATAAATAAAAATGGAGTTGTTTCGGTTAATGCAAGGCAGGGGACCAGGACCAAGCCCTCCTGCCTCGGGGGCTCTTCAGCTTCCATGGTGGCCCCTGGGCTCACCCAGAGAATCCCCAGAGTGCTGAGGATCTAAGTTTTAAAACCATGGGTCAGGCCCCACTTCTCATTTCGGACAGAGTTAGTGTATTGGCCACCGGCAGAGGCGGGGCTAGCACTCAGGTTTCTTGCCACTCAGCCTAATCTTCTTCCATTTCACCACGCTATTCTCTCTGGTGGCACCCGCCTCCTTTCCTTCACTTCACTGGAGTCTTTGTTTTCTCCTGTGACTGAGTATGTGAGTAAAACACGGCCGTCTGAACTTCTTTGAGTATTCCGATAGTTTCTACTGTAAACTCTTTAGCAATTATTACCGTAGCTGGCCATATTGTCGTACTTTGAAATCAAAATTCATCAACAAATCAGTAACATGTTGACAGGCAAGTCAAAGGACTCCGTTTCATCCCCATATTCGGGGGAACTTGGGGTAATAAAGGTAAGTGGGTAGGGGGCTGAAAGTTCTGTTTTGAGGCTAGAATAGACAGGATTAGAAGAGGGAGATACGTAGGACTTTTTACATAGGACCAAATAGAACTTAGAAAAAGCTTTTTTGACTCCACCTTTCCCACAATGCAAAATACTTCTTTAAAAAATATCGTTTTATCATGGTGTGAACACGGAACACGAGATCCATGCCCGTGCACGTGTGAGCACACAGCGCAGCCCTGGGAACTACAGCCGCGGCTGAAGCCTGACGCCCATGAACAGCAGTGCCCCCGACCCCTGCCCCCGACCTCTGGCAACCACCATTTTACTACCTGAGTCTATGCATTTGACTCTTACCTCCCCCATCTAAGAGGATCCAGCACACCCGCTGCTCGGTATCTATCCAAGGGAACTGAAGTCAGGATCCCAGAGAGGCATCAGCACCTCAGGGTTCTGTGCGGCCCTTTTCCCAATAGTCAAGATGCGGAAACAACATCAACGGTCATCGGCAGATGAATGGATAAAGGAAATGTCCCCACGTACATTGGAATATAATTTAGCCTTAAAAAAGAAGGCAATCTGAAATTTGCAAAAAACGTGGGTGAAGTTTTAAGACGTTGTGCTAAGGGAAATTAGCCAGACACAGGAGGACAGATACTGCATGATTCCACTGAGGTGAGGTGTCTAAAATAATTAAAATACTTCATTTTAGAAACAGTTTTTATGGAAAAATTCGAGACTAGAAAGTTTTTTTTAAAATCCAGCATCTTACCATCCAGGAGAAAAACAACAACGCTGTCATCCTTTCCTTGTTAGACATCTCTCTTTTGAATATAAATGCATGAATTTATATAAATACAATTATCCTATGCATGCTATTCTACAACTGGATTCTTTCAGTCAAGAAAAATCTCGGTGCTTTTTCCACTGAATGGAGATGTGTCACTCTCTTTGATAGTCACACAGTGTTCTTTCATACAGATTTATTATACAGACTCTTCTTATATTCAAACTGCGATGATAATCGTACCTAATTCATAATATTGTTGGAAGGATTAAATAACTAAATATATGGTAGAATGCTTAGAACAGTAGTACTCAGTAAGTGTAGCTGTTATTAATATGTACCATAATGTTTTAGCTTGTCCCAGTTGATGGGCAATTCAGTTTCAGCAATAATGAAGCAAGAAACATTTCATATACATCTACTTGTGTAAGTTTTTTTTTATCTTTTAGATTCTATTCCTAAAAATGGAAAATGAAATTACTAGGTCCGAGGATAAATACATTTAACAGTTCGATGTTTTAATTAAATCCTCTCCTTCTAAGAGACTGTACCAATTAATATTCCATCTAAGAGTGTCTAAAAATATCCATTTCCACACATCTGGTCACGATAGGATATTATCAGTCTAATATGCAAATGTTCACACATATCAGTTTTCATGTGAATTTCTTAGATCTTTGGTGAGGTTTAGTGTCTTTCTTAACTTTTCTTGTCTTTTATCAATCTGAGAACTAGAACTATCCTAGACCACTTTTCTGTAAGTGTTGATTTTTTTTAAATAGCCTTTTTCCCAAGGCTCTCTGAATATTATGGTTATTAACCTTGAGTCACAGATATTGCCAGTACTTTTTCTCAAATTGTCTGTTTTTCAATTTTGTCCATTATTTTGCCTGAATATATGAAGTATCTTATATCCATGAGACTGTTAAAGCTTCTGGTTTCTGTCAAATAGCAAAAGTTTTTAAAACTCCAATCTTACCAAAATTATCACAAAAACTATTCTCTTGGACACTGAGTTTTGATCTGTCTAAAATTTCTTTTTAGAGATGGAGGATGGAAGCCAGTTCTAAAATCATTCATTCAAAAGTCTGATTTGTAATGCCACCTTTCATCATAAACTAAATTCTCAGAAATGTTTCAGTCTTTCTATGTTCTTTTCTATTCGGCCAATCTGCCTGTGGACTTTTACAACAGCCTTTGGATGTTTATCACTTTATAATTTTATATTAAATTTAAATAGTTGAAGGACATATTCCTTCTGATTACTTATTTTTTCTTTTCTTTTTGTTTTTTTTTTAAAGAATTTTTCTGGCTACTCTCACCTGTTTATTCTGCCAAGTGAAATTTAGAATCATTTTGTCAAGTTACCCTTCTCAAAATTATATTGAAAAATTTCCCTGATATTATATTGTAGTTATTTAATTTTCAGAGAACTTATGACCTTAAAAATTGGCATTTCTATTCAAGATCCATTTCTTTATTTCAGCAGTTTCTTTATTTTTTTTTAAATTACAGCTTGAGGGTTAAATGTCCCTGGGAACACCCCTCCTTGGCTTGTACCCCTCGCCTTCCTCATTCTCTCTTTAACCGATTCGGCCCAGGCTCTGTTCCTGCCCTCCACCGAAACCGGGCTTCTGATGGCTGCCCATGACACATGGAATGGTTCCTTTTCTATCCACATCTTACTGTATTTCTTAGAAACCGTAACTATAATTGACCTCTCCCTCCCTCTTAGGACACGTTCTCCTCTTTTCCTGGTTTTCCCTGATAACTAACTCTTCCTCCTTAGTTTCCTTGGCCTGGTTCTCTCTCCTCTTCTGTCTACACACTCACTCTCCAGCTGCATTCATCGAGTTTTCGGCCTTCAGTACCTTCCGTAGGCCCCATTTCTGCGGCTCCCACAGTTTCTGTCTCCAGCTCTGAGCTCCAGACGTGGGTATCCAGCTACCTTCTGGATACAAGTATTTGAACATCTAATTTGCATCTCAAATTTAACTTTCCTGGACAGAGCTTAACCTGCATGTGCCGTAGACTTCCGTGTCTTACTAACAGACACCACCTTTGCGTTCGAAGCGTAGACGCCCACCTTCGCTTCCTCTGTTTTCCTCCTCAACTCCCCTCGCGCCCAATCAACTGCCCTGACTGTCACCCTACTGCCCAGGTATTCTTCTTCTCTTTTTACTTTTCACAATGCTCCACTGCCAAGTTTTTCCTTTCATTTTGTCCTTCTTTTTCCAATCATTGCACCCGCACAAAAGGATACATTTTAGTTCACATTTTTAAAAATGCTTATATTTTCTTAAATTTTAAATGTAAGTAAATCAATGTAAAATATAATTTCTTGTAATGGGAACTTATAACTGAGGCTTACTCTACTACTACTAATACATAGGATTGTGGTGAGGGAAAAAAAATGGCTTATAAACTCACACCCTAAAAAAACTGATTGTTACTTTTTATTCATTAAGACATGGACGTTACTAACACTACTGAAAATGAACTTAACATATCAGTTCAATTACATCCAATAGTTATGGAGCATGTATCTGGTGCAAAGCTGGGTCCTGTAAACACTGACGAAACTTAGAGTTACTTAAGGAATTTCCTGCCGTGGAGGGAGGCAGACGTGTGAGTAAATAAACCTGACCGTCAAAGCGGCATACAGCACCAGAGACGTGCAGAAGCGGAGGCCCCAGGAGGGCGGGGCCGGCTGGAATGTCCGTCACTCAGCTGCTCAGGCTAAAAATGCAGGTGCTGGCCTTCCTCTCTGCCTGCCCCCCATCCCTCCCTCCGTCCAGTTCAATGTTAGGATCTGCTGTTGAACTTTTTCTGGAAGGACAGATAGCTACTACTTCAGGCTTTGCAGGCCACATATGGTTTCTATCACACACTCTTCTCCTCTTTTCTCCTTATATCTAACGTGGGAAATGCCGTTCTTAGCTATTAGGCCCATCATACCCATAAGTCGAGGCTGTATTCAGCACTCGGGGCTGTAGTTTGCCAACCAGCGCTCTCTTCCCAAGCTGTTCCCAGATTCAGTCGCTTGCCCCTTCAGCTCCCGTCCCAGGGGGAACGGCTACGGCCTCTTTCCCGCACTCGTGCTTTTGTCTCTTCCTGCTCCTGCTCTTGGCCACTCCGCGACGTGGACAAGTCACCTTTTAAATCACGCATGTCACTTCCCCTGCCAAGGAAGGCTTCCCTGACGAGCCTATAAAACCTGCTGCCTTGCAGCATTTCTGTTATGCGTAAAAAGCTCAGGGGGAGGGGGCGAGGAGCGGGAGGGGGTCCTCAGGGGTGCCCCGTTCCCGCCCTGGTTCTCTTTTAAACACGTGCTCTTACTTGGCGACACAGGCGCTTAGAATAAGAAAGGATCTAGATTCATTATTTTCCATCATCATCAAGGTTTTCGTCATTGAAATACAATTACGCTGACCAACGAAACAGGAATCGACTACATTTAATTGTAAGGAACCCGGCGCGTATTTAAGCTTGGCACAGGTTGGACGGGGAGGTGGGCGAGGCGGCGAGAAAGAGGGGCGTCGGGTCCATGTCCATCTGCGCGCGGTTGATCCCTCCATGGGCCGCTCTGGGTCCTCACGGCCTGGGCCCATGTGTGTTGCGTGGCATCTGTGAGGTCTGGGGGTGGAAAAGCTCGTCGACCCCCCCTTCCGCGCTGTCACTTTCCACCCGCGTCTTGATGGTATCTCGTCTGAGCCTCCGCACCGCGTTCTCCGCCGCTGCCTCCCCTCCTCCTCCTCCATTCCCTCACTCTTCCGTCGTTCAGGGCCCCATTTACTGCGTCTCTCCCCGCCCCCCGTATCCCTGAGTCCTCCATGGCTCTGGTTTCGAACCACACAGCTCAGCATTTTACCAACCTGGCTTCTAAAAGGAAGCAGATAATTTGCAGCAAAAATTAAACATAGGTTCAGTTACACATGTCAATATGAATTAGACACATGTTGCTGAGATATTTTCAAGAGTTCCTCTTTTAAATAGTACCTTCTTGTTTTTCAAAAGATGAACATGCTTTTGCATCTATTGCCTCTTTGTTCCCATAAAGTCAAGTTTGTTTTCATTTTTTGGTTAAAGGATTAAGTTTGAGTATTATTATCCCTTCTTTACGTAGGGTGAGCCGAAGTGCAGAGCAGGAAAACAGCCTTTGCAGCCTCCAGTGCACCCCCAGCCCTGCCCGGGCCCCCCAGGTTCTGAAGGTCCGACCTGTGTTTTTTCTCCTGGTCATGCTGAGGGCAATTAGAAATCGCTTTAATTTCTAAGTTCTGCTCCAAATTATTTATATTCAAGATTATTTGTTTGTACATATTTTTACTATGCCAACCCTTTGAAGAAAACTCCAAATACACTTTCCCTAAACCAGTGTTTCTCAAACTTGGGTGATGTGCAAATACCCTTTAAACGAAAAGGCTCTTCATCGACTATGAGCAAAGGAAAACCACTTTGATTCATAATGCTACACAAACATGGACAAGCAGAAAATTGTTTTATTTTAAATATCTACCAATATGTAAACACCTTGTGCTTGTCATTCTGTATCATAGAAGCAAACCAGTTCAGAATTAAATAGAACTATATCACCGAGGAACTTCAGCTGGTCAACAGTAGTAGTCACGTTTAGGAAAAATAACTAGCTAGTCAACAGGAATGGGTTCTGGCCACCAAGCATGGGTCCTTTGCAGGTGGCTCACCTGAGCTACCTCGTGCTGTGTGACTCCCCTGTCCTCTGGCCGTTTTCATCCTACGGGAATGAAACCTCCACCCACCCACCCAGGACACCGATGTCATTGGTGGAACGTACATAACTGACGTGTCGATGCCTCTCCCTGCTCTTTTCTCCACCGGTACACTACGAAGCGCTGTGCGCAAACATGGGCACGAATGCTGAACGCCGGTGTCCTCTGATTATCCTGGTCCTAATCAGTGCCGACACCAAGTTTCTTTTCATCCTCACGAGACCTCACAGACTCCAGGGGTCGGGAACTCTGGTTGGAGAAACACAACCCTAAGCGCGCTGCTTCATGACATGGAGAACAGCCAGACTGGGCCAGCCTTGGACCAGGCAGCCGCCTACGGGGACGGGGACGATTACAGGGCAACCCTGGGAAGTCGCCCCCAGGGCCACTGAAGCACTTTTGAGTACTTTCGGTGGAAGAATTGAAGTCCCCATGTAAATGCAGATACATTACCTGGGAAGTGTGATTAATGAAATCTATTCTCCAGCGAAGACTTCACGATAAATGCAGCTATGCACGAATCAAAGCCCCGCAGAGTGAGACGTGGCACAGACGAGTCTGACGACATCATCAGTCAGCGTAGACTGAGTGCCTGCCAGTGTCAGGGACCGACAGAGGTAAACAGGGTCCCCACTCTTGGTATTGAAAATCCAGCTGGTAATACAGGACAGGTGGAGTGCAGGGGTGACCTTTCTTGGGCTGTCGTGAGGAGAGAAAGTCACAGACGAGGCAGCAGCCAAGGCCGCTGACCCGGGCCGTCTGGGTCTGGAGCCAGCAGAGAAGTGAAAGTCCTTGATGGAAGGGGTTCGGAGAAGGAAAACAAACCTCGCCTGCTGTTTAGTTTCCTGGCCAGTCTTGAGAATTTTGCTTTTTTTTTTTTTTTTTAAAGTGTAAGAACGTATCAATAATTTAGGTAGGTGAGTCTTTGATTATGGGCTTTTCATTTTTGTATTCTTTGCATCCCACCCTCGCCCTCAACCCCCACTTTCTCAGTAGACTGTTGCCTTGATCTCCTGTGCGATGCATTGTGGGAGTGAGGGGGAGGGACTTAGATGGCTGCTCGCTGGCAGGCAGTCGCGTCATCTCTGCGGCTGTGGCCGCGGCCACACCGATCTGGATTTCTTGGAAACCTTCTTTGAATGAGAAAAGATCATTTGAAGGTGTTGAGATTGTTTGCTGCCGGTCACCCTCCTGGCTTGACGTTGTTCATGATTCATGTTGAACATGTGGTCACTCGCTGGCCCCGTCATTAGCTTCCTATCTCCCCCTCGCAGTTCTATAGTTTACGGGTGCCAGGCTTACTGTTGGAAATATGCTGGAGAACCCCTGACTGTGTTCACGGGTGGGAAGGCGTTGGCCGGAAAGGTTCCCCCGGGAAATATAAACAAACATTCATCAGGAGTCCCTGGATGCCCAGTGTGATCTCATTGAATCCTAAGGGGCGTGACTTGTCACCTGGTAGAGAGTCAGAGAAGTCAGGTAACTTGCCTGGATTCACGTGGCCAGTGGCAGAACTCGCATGTGAACCCCTGTCCCTGAATGCCCAGCCATGTGTCCTTTGCCCTCCCAGCTGCTCTTCGCCTCATAGCGGCTGGGGACACGGGCCGTCAGAGCAGGCGGTCCTTGAATTCCCACCCAGTCCTTGAATTTCCAATTTAAAAGTTCTCGTGTATGTTATTTCTCATGCACATACTTCTTTCCTGGTTAAAGACTTTCCCTGAGTGAAATGTCCTGGAATTTCATAACTGCATGACCATATACGTCACACACACTCACACACACACACACACACAGTTTCGTGAAGGTTTTAGAATTAAAATTTTTTTAATTAAAACTTTTAATTTAAATTTTAAATTTAAGTTTTTTGAAATTTAATTCTTAAAAATTTTAAACTATTTTTAAAGTGTTTTCAAGGAAGTAGTGCTGGGAAATTCAGGGGGTACATGGCTCGAGGAGCCACTGGGAGGGCAGCGCGCACGGAACCAGGCTGCATGCCAGCCGGGGTTCCCCAGACCAAATTCCAGACGTGAGGCTGTGGGGAGCCGCTGCCTCCGCCGGTCCGGAGGGGACACGACGAGGAAGCCACCCGTAACGCCACCTCTGGGTCCCGGGCCACGCCACCTCCGCCTCGGTCCAGGCCACCAAACAGGTGCCACCCACTCCGCTCTCCTCCAGCGGCTCACTTCTGAGCCGGAGGCTGGCCCGGGTGCCTCGGGCTGGCCGCAGCTGTCTCTCATCGGGAGCCCGGCTACCTGAGCAAGACTGAGTTTTGAGTGGAACTTGGGCGTGACTGTGAGGTTGGGGTGGGTGCCGGCGTCACCCATCCTCAGAAGCCACCTGACTAATCGCTGCGACACATTCTGGGCCATTCGACTGCTTGGGAACTGTGGCCGGGGAGGCTTCCCGAGGAGGCGGCCGGGCAGTCAGCGGGCTTTTCCACTGAAATGTTGATGTACGGGGCATTTTCTCTGAGAAGAATGTCCTGCCTAGTGGGGGCAGAGAAACCTGCCCAGTGTCTGGTATTCTGGGCAGGGCAGGAAAAAGGGCGGAGAACGATATTTCAGTGTAAAGAATTTCACTCCACTCTCTTGTGTTTGTCCCACTTTTGCTGTCCACCCTGCCTGGTATCTCTGAGTCCAAACTTCTTTCACAGAACTTTTTAAAGGAGGGAAACAGCCTCCGGTCTCCTGCTTTGGGTAGGAACGGGCTGCTGTGCTCACAGGAGGGGACTCCGTGCCGACCGGTGTTGCGTGTACTTCTGTACATACTACCCGATCTGCTGGTCTCAGCCCCACAACTGGATCTCCCCCTTGGGTACCAGGTGCCTCCAGGGCAGGACAGGACAGGACCCAGACGGGGTGGTTTCTCCTCCGTTCTCTCCCCCGTAGGTATTTGGGAGACTAGCTCCTCTGTTGGAAGTCAGGGAATGCTCCTCCGAGCGCTTTCTTCCAGGGCTTCTGGGAAGCCTCTTGTCCACGGCTTTCTCCCTCCCGCGGTCTTTGTCTTGGTGGACCAGTATCTTTTTATTCCTTTACCGTCGTAGTGGGTTTGGGGAGGGAGAAGAGATATCTGCATGTGATCAGTCTGCCACGCTCAGCCGTAAGCCTTTAAATTTATTCTTTACTACACTCAGCATCATCGGTCTTGTACATGATCAATCTCATGTGTGCAAATATTCATGAATATTTCTTTAAATATAAGAATTTAGAGATGAAAGAGAAAAACTTGAGAATAAATTCCTTAACATTCTCGCTTTCAAATGATAAAAGTACTCTTTTCAGTCAGGGGAGGAGTCCACATCTTGAGGACATTATATGTCCCTAAAATATAGGGCGATATATACTAAGTACCAAAAATAAGTTAAGTGGTCCTGCCCAAGAACAAACAACCACGAGAATGGAGGAGGGAGCCCTCCAGTGGGCTCTCACGGCCAGACAGGCTTCCTGGAGGAGGTGGAAATCGCCTAGAACTCTGAAGAGCGTGAAGGAGGCAGGAGAGGACCAGTGAGGCTAACTGGGTGTTGGCAGGTGTGACACTTTCCCAGACCTGGTCGAGTTCCACCGTGTGTTGTCCCCTTAGGGGTCTGAGTGAGTGCAGAGAGGGAAGCAGTGGAGCCAGTGACATGAAGGCCATGGCATTTTCTTGGGGCTACCAAGACAGCGCACCCAAGGCTTACACAACAAGTTCATTCAGTGCCCAGAAGAAAAATCGAAAGATGTCCTTTGTACTAGCAGCCTGCTGGCTCCCTGTTGCTGTTTGCTACTCAAAATGTCATTCTGATAAAAGCAGGGACTTGGAGCCCAAAGAAAAAGATGAGTAGTTTATATTATACGTTTCATACTTGTTCATCTCTATAACTCTAACTTCTTAATAGTACTAAACACCAGATTCCAGTTTTCAGTAACATGTGGTATCCAACTAGTATTCTAGTATTCTCTGTATTTTTATAGCCTCTTTTTTTTTCCTCTTTGATATTTTGGTTATTTTATATGTCAGTCTTCATCTCTGAGCTCTTTCTCTGGGCAGAGCTCTATGCCAGCCCATGAACGTACTCAGTCATGTGATCATTCAACACATGTTTGTTGAATGTCAACTGTGCAACCAAAACGAAGAGAAACAGTTGCTTTCTTCCAAGAGCTTTGCTCTGATGGGGAAGTCAGGACACAGTTACAGAGTTGCAGGGGAGCAAGGTTCATAGAATGACAAACAATAACAATAATAAAGTTAATAGTAACTGATCTGCTCTCTGCCTCAGGAGTTGACCTTGTAGTTGGAAAGTCAGAGCAAACACACACTTCGGTGAAGAAAGCGGGAAACACAGAGCACGGAACCGAGCGCCCAGTGCCATCAGCGTCCGGCTGCAGCGGGAGGGGTCCGGGAGGGCGGGGGAGGCCTGGCCGCGGCAGGGGCCTCTGACGGCTCCGGAGCGTTGCACATGTGGGTGAGCTTTTGCTGGATGCGTCAAAGCACCAAAGAGACGGGCAGGGCATGGCAGGGGTGGTTTGAACTGGAAGGATCTGCTAAATCGCATCCATGGCTCTGAGACACCTGTTTGCACGGTTAGACGTCACAGGGAGCTGGGTGGTGCAGGACACCTGGAGGGACGAGGCGGACTGCGGCGAGAGCAGAGCCCCGGAGCAGGGACCCAAACCCCAGGCTGTGTCCTGGAGTCCCTAGGTGTCCTAACCACCCGTCCTGGAGGCCGCATCAGGGCGAGAGGATGCATCTTGCCAGGCAGGTTTCTCATAGCCCCACCCCGCTTCGATCAGAGGGGCTCCATTTTTTAGTCTACTTTACAGAGTGGGCTTTGGGCTCAGAGTTATTTTTTAAAGGTTCCACCGGTTTAAAAATACTACCCGCATGTGGGATGGGGAAGGAAAAGAAGACAGAAAACTGAGACCTATCATATTTGAAGAGAAAACGTCCAATAAGTCTGAGGTAGATGGAATGATGTTATGCAGGAATTTTGAGTGGAAGAGGAGCAGAGCGACAGATAGGGGAACGAGCTTCTAGTGGAGGGAACAGTATAGACAAAGACGGGAAGAAACGGCGGGACGTGTCGTGCTGGGAACTCAAAATGCGTCGACTCACCTGGAAAGCGGGGGCCCTGGGGTTGGCCCCGTGAGTGTGTGGAGGACTCGGAATTCACTCCGACGGTGCGATGCAATGTCGTGTTGCAGAAGGGGGTGGGGCAGGTCAGTGCACGCTTACAAAGCTCTCGCGTCACTTGCTCAAGGTGTTGACGTACAGAGGCATCACGTTGTTCTTGGCCTTGGTTCCCAACCAGAAACCCAGCATAACAGGTGCAGCTCCCCTGTTTGCAAACATTCTGGCCACAGTGTGTCAGGAAAAAAGAAAACTCTGTCAAGAAAGGAATTCAATCAACACTATTCTCTTGAGCAACAATCAAATTATAATAATTGAATGTCCCACGATATCTCATGAGTTGTCAGTATTCTGCAAAAATATTCACAGCCCTGGATGAGGAATCATTTCAACCTGGGCCCATCTTTGGGCTGTTGCCCTGGCCTTGGACAGGTTCTTGGGGCACAATCACTCCGCCTCCTCTTTGGCTGGGTGGGAGTACCGCCCGTGTGGCACTCACACGTCACTGTGGGCGTGTCATGGGGATGTTCCGTTCATCGCTGGCAGGGTGAGGCACCCCTGAGAGAGAGAGGACAAAAATGTCAGTTTCTCGATGAGAGAAGAGACATTTAACCAATTAGGGCTATCCATACGGGAAATAATAATAATAATAATAGTAATAATAATAATAATAATTAATGATGATGATGATGATAGAAACAGTGGTTATGTGAGTATGAGAAGAGAGGTGACCAAAACTAGGATGCTTTTCTCCAGTGAAGCATAGCTGTTCTCAGCAGCGTGAAACATTCCGTTGATCTGTCGCAGGGCCCGTTTCTAATCTGATTATATTTATTAGCCTGAGAAATGTTGTCACAATGCTTTAATATGTTAGAGCGTGTGAAGAGTTATAGCAAATATCACATATTTAAAAAGTATCTTTGGTGCCATTACTAGCTTTTTTATATATTGTTCTTTATTCTCTTCTACTCTAATCTTTTTATGCTCTACCATTTTTAAAAACTTTAAATCAGTTCTTGTCTCTTAAGAGTAGTATGTCTGCTGGTTTGGGTTTTTATATCGTTTTGAAGTATATTGAATTGTCACAGTATATTTATATGTTTAAGCCATGTGGTTTGTATTAATCAAATCAAGTATATCGGTCTAGGTTGGTAAAACTTCACTGAACAAACTATACAATACTAAGCAAAACCTGTAAATATATTCAAAATCAATCTTTGAGGCACTGAAAATAAGTTTTTATATCACACCTGGCTAGATAGTTTTTAATATAATAGTATAGGTAGACACCATGGCAAAATAATATAGGTATAACATTATGGTAAAATTCCATCATGCTGGAATTTTTTTTGTGATGCATCATCAACAAACAAGTGTTTTAAAACAAATTCTGCATATGCAGCAGCGTAACGACTGTTAAGTGTGAACACAAAAGAACTATAACACAATTCTTGGCCCCAAGAAGCTGTCAATCTACTTGAAGAAGCAAGCTGTATATAAACAAGAAATCTCATCTTACATAGCCTCTGACGAAAGTTATGGAAAAGTCGAGAGCTATAAAAGAGGTCTATGACATGCTGTATGTAATCAGAGTAGGCTTCATGGAGGAAGTGGCACTTGGCATAAATTTCAAGGCCACTAATACTTGCCTTCTTGCAGAGGTGAAGGCATTCCTTCTGGGTAGAAGCAATATGATACCTCTTCATATCCACTGCAGCTCCTTCCAGCACCCAAGCTATAGCGGCGGCACCCGGCCAGCTCGAGGCCGTCGCTGGCCACTTGCCGCCCTGGCATCTGCCCCTCAGTGATCCTTCTGTTTTCTGCCAAGGCTGAGGAACACGTGCTGTGGCCATCCCATAACTCCTGCCCCCTTCACCTTGATTTCTCCGCCCCTCACACTCCTCGTTCAGCCACTTCCTCCTCAGACCGCACTGTTTCGCACGTTAGAAGCATCCTTTTCTTCGCCTGTCCCGTTTCTCTTTCTTCGAACTCTCGCCAAGTTACTGCAAAGAAAGAGCACTCTCTCGCCTTCCCCTCTCTTTCAACAAAGAACCCCTGTCTTCCTGGAGGCCTCCCTGGAAACGGTGCTGGTAACTGTCTCATGTTGAAGAAAGGGGAGGCACTGCGTCTAAAAGTGAAGAAAAGAACAATGTTGAATCAGTGACATCAGTTTCTGGAGCTTTTGAAAATACATAGAATTTCCTTTCTGAATCTCCCCCCAAAAATCATTTCTCACACAGTATGGGGATCCTCAAAAAATTCAAAATAGAGCTGGGAATACAGTAGTCTCCGCTTATCTGTGGCTTCACTTTCTGTAGTTTCAGTTACCCAAGGTCAACTGTGGTCCAAAAATATTAAATAGAGCATTCCAGAAATAAACAATTTATTACTTTTAAGTGGCGCGCTGTTCCAAGTAGCAGAAGCAGTAAGGCAATCTCGCACCATCTCCCTCTGTCCTGCCCGGACGTGAATCATCCTCTGTCCGGCTCCCGCCAGCCAGCCACCGAGCAGCCATCTTCGCTGTCAGACTGTTGTGGTATCGCAGTCTGCCGTGAGGTAGCGCCTGGCGCAGTGTCCCAAGGCTCGCGTCACTCGCCTCCCTTCATCTAGTCATGCTGGCATCTCATCATCTCACATCAGCAGGAGAAGAAGGGTGAGTCCCGTACGATACGATGCTGTGAGAGAGACATTCACACACCTTTTGTTAGAGTATATTATTACAGGTGCTCAGTTTTATTGTTAGTTGTTGTTAATCTCTTACTGTGCCTAATTTATAAATTATACTTTATCATAGGTCTGTACACATAGGGGAAAACATAGTAGGTGTAGGGTTCGGTACTCTGTGGTTTCAGGCATGCGCTGGAGGTCTTGGAATGTGTCCCCCACCAATAAGTGGGAACTGCTATGTACCCAAAGGTTACGAAAACACGACCTCGAAAGATAACTGCGACCCCATGTTCATGGCAGCATTATTTACAGTAGCCAAGACGTGGAAACAACCTAAGTGTCCATTGATGGATAAACGGATGAAGAAGTCGATCCACACACACACACATGCACACAAGAGCTATTACTCATCTGTGAAAAGCCATGTGCAGCCACATGGCTGGACCCTGCAGGCATGACGCTAAGTGAAACAGTCACAGAGAAAGACGAATACTGCATAACCTCATTGACATGTGGAATCTTAAAAACACAACAACTTCATGAGAAGGAGCTCAGACTCGTGGTTACCAGAGGCAGAGATTAACAGGATAAGTGAGCTGGGGACATACGGTACCACAGGATGGCTCTAATGCTGCTGTGTGATACGTAGGACAGTTGTTAAGAGACAGATCCTAGGAGTTCTCATCACAAAGAGAATTTTTTTTCCCTTGTCCATTTTTCCTTTCTTTTCTTTTATTGTATCTATATGGAAAGATAGCTGAACTATTGTGGTAACCATTTCACAATGCATGTAATTAAATCATCATGCTGTACGCCCTAAACTTAACAGTGATGGACGTCAATTATTTCTCAATAAAACTGGAAAGAATGATTTCAAAAAATCTTTCTTTGGGATTTTACAAGTGGTTCCTCCAAAATGTCTATTCACTATAAAATACTTAAAATATCAAATTTTATTTCTCATTTATTTACAAACATTGCAAAAACATTCTCTACCTTTTTATTTTTCTCTGCTAATGCATCCTACTTGAACAATAGAATCGACTGGGCATTCTGAGCTCCAGATGAAGAAACTTTTCGCAAAATTTTTAACATAATGCATTTGTAAGATGAAGGTGTCTCGTAAAGCATAATTCAAAATGAATAGAATAAACAATACCTATTGCACAAAATGAGAGAGATGGAGGAGTGACAGAGAGACAGTGACGAACTGGGAAAAATTATTTCGCAGAAGGTAGAGCTTGAACTAGACTCTAAATAATAGACTGATGAGGCAGAGAGAAGTCGAAAGGGTATTTCAAATTGGGAAAAGACTCAGCAAAGGTGTATTTGCTTGGAATATGAAGAGGTCTTATGGAAGGGTAGAGGAGACAGTGACACAGCAGGGCAGGACCCAGTTATGGGTGTTTTCCATCGCCGCATTAAGGAGTTCCATGGATTTTCCTGCACAGTAATGAGAACGATGACCACTTTGAAGGACTGTAATGGATTTTATAGAGTAGTATTAGAAAAGCGCCCTCTCTGGTGACATGAGAAGGGATAGAAGGCATCCATCCAGGTAGGAGGCCATGTGTGACATGTGTGTGTGAGGTGCCAGGGACCTCGGTTAACGGGGCGGGAACGGCAGGCAGGGGAGCTCGGACAGATGCTTCGCACAACACAGTGGTCTTGCTCTCAGGAAGGAGGCGATGGGAGGCGATGCGTCCGGAAGGCTGGCGAGGTTTAAGAGTGGGCGACTGGGAGAGTGAAAAACACACCTGATGGCAGAAACGGGAGGTAGGAGGAGAAAAATTGTCTGGATGGACAAGGGGACGGAACGTGCTGGCGGACGCGGGGGCTCAGCACTCCCCGGAAAGTCGGCATGAACCCACCTGCCCCGGGAGGTGGTCAGCGGCCAGGGCAACACGGCGAATGTCGACCTACGAGTTATGTTTACAAAGCTTCGTTTGCCCCGAGGTAGCAAAATAACGTTTCAGCCTGTGTAAGAGGAGGAGACGGTTTGCATCGTCTTGTTCATGCTAAGGCTTTGAGATCTGGCGTGTTCTTAGCATTCAGAGCACCTCCCATGTAGGCCACATCTCAAGGGCCCGGCTGTCACCGTGGCTGGTGGCCACCACACTGCTCAGCGCACTATTAGGCAGTTGAATAAAACTAACGAACTTGCATAGCGAAGGTCTCCTTAAAGCTGGTGCTAAGACTCACTGTCTTTTGGTGATTATAATTCTGTTTAGCTTCAGCCTCTTCCTTTTGTTTATTTTAGATATTACATATCCAAATGTTCTTTTACCAGAAGGAACTTCATTCTTTCTCCAAAGCAGAAGAATTTTAGAAACATTCGTGATACACTGTTTCATTGATCTCTCATTTAATTCTCCATTTGACTTACAACTTGAATTGACTTACAACTTTAATTAAACGAATCAGTATGAGTCTTCTTTTCTTCTTTGTTAGTCTTAAAACTCTTGATTATGAAATGATTTAGCAACATGTTCTCAAAAACCTTGGAGAAATGACATTTCATACGTTGGGACTGAAACTACATTTTTCATGTTCGCCGACTGCATATGTGTGTATTTCTCCATTGTTTAATATCTGACATACACTTGCTGGATTGTTGGTCTTTTCTATATGCTAAAGAATGCAGTACAAAGAGCCTCTTCTCCACGGCACACGCCAAGGACATTGTGTTCCATCTTTGCAATGAAATGCAGATTTCCCATTAAAAGGCAAATCCATCATTTCAAAAGGTTGAATAGGATGGTGTATTAAAAAACTCCAGCTGCTTAAATTTAGGGCATTGAAAATCCAAAAAATTTTTCCTTGGGTCTCAAGCATTTTCATTTGATTATGTATTGAATGGCTCTTCATTCAACCTACAATCTTGCCTCTTAGAATTCTGTCCTAAAATTGTCTGACGAGTGTTTCAAATACGGTTGACTCAACTGTGATGCTTCCTTTACTTAAGCTGTTTTTTGCTATTTAGACTATTTTTGTGTTTGCTGATATATAATTAATTTTTGTAAAGAAATATTGGAATCTTTTTACAGTGCTTTGCTTTTTCATGTTTATTCTTAGGCTTTTCTTACCCACATTTAGTTTCTTTAATGGGTTTTTTTTTTGTTGTTTTGTTTGTTTGGTTGGTTGGTTTTTTTCACTCTTTGAAGACATCGTCTGCCAGGACAGCCATTTTGTTCTCTGACTTCCTTCACCTTCTTTCCTTAGTCGTCTGTTCTCTGTGCCTCACTTATTCAGTGGGCTTTGCCCAGCTTTCTCTGATTAACTGAGGAGTAAGAAGCAGCAAAGCCCGTGGTGCTCCCCCAGTGACTCTCTAAGGGGCCCCACAGCTGGCTCGGGAGCACGGCAGGGTCCCGCTCCGTCCCGCTGAGCCACACATCTCAGGCAAGGGTTGCAGGAGCTGCAGGGACCAAAGGTTTCCGTTGGGCACACCTGCACGGTGCAAATACTCCCCACAGGAAAGGCATAAGTAGTTGTTTATTAAAAGTCACGGCTAAGTCTCCATGCTCCCCTCCTCCTGAGTCGAATCTTGCTTTTTCTCAGGACGAGCACTGGAGGTGGAGGCTGTGCCCACAGAGGGGGACAGTCTCACACAGAACGGGCCACAAACGCCCCAGGAACAGATCTCAACTGCGTTTGGCATTCTCCCATGACACTGGCCGTGAAGTGTTCATTCCTATGATAATGTCGCCTCTGGGCAAGTCCATGAAAGTCAGTGTTTAGTAATTCTCTGGCGTCCAGGGTGCTTTACTGAGACCACTTTGGTCCCATTTGCGGACCTCCCCTCTCCAGTGTCCATTTTCTTCCTAAAGAATTGTTCATTTAAAAGAGCATTTGTTGTAGTTAATATCGGTCTACTTCTAATGGGTTCTCTTCTTTTTCCCCCTCAAAGACTCAATAGTTTAATGGAATCATTTTTTTTCCCTCCTACATTTTACTCTAGACCCAAATGAAGAAAGTGTTTTCTGTACTTTATCATAATTTGCAGGGGGCCTGTCGTCCCGGGGTCTTCCTGCTTCCAGCCCCCTGCCAGCACTGCCTATCAAAACTGCTTAGGCTGCAAATAAAATATGAAATGAAATCCATGTGGCATTTCTCATTGAATTAGGACCAGAACGTTGTTTGTTAAATATTAACAGATGGCTAAATTCTTAATATCAAACTAACATTTAAAAGCATCTAAGGGACCCACGCGAGGAAGAAAGTCTAGAGGACCGTGTGTTTCCTCCGTCGCCGAGTGACCCTTCCTCTGCCCCCCTCCCTTACCCTCCCCTTCCACCCACGTGTTGAGAATCACCGGAGACACCTATCTCACACAATTTCCATCCTTGGTAGCTGGTATCAACAAAGCGTGTGATGGCATCAAAATATTATAATCACGTGTTGGCCAGCTCAGGCGATATGTTGCCATTGGCATGCTTCGAGGTCTTTGATTAAAGCCTTCTCTCTCTCTCTCCCTCAATATAGGAAAAAGAGAAGAAGTACATGCTCCCCTTGGACAACCTGAAAGTTCGGGATGTGGAAAAGGGCTTTATGTCTAGCAAGCACATCTTCGCGCTCTTCAACACAGAACAAAGGTAAGACAAGGAAGCTGCTTCTGTCTTTAGCTTCTCTCCCTTGAATTTCCACATGACCCAGAGGCCATATTTGTAATAGTTCCTTTGGCTCCAACTTGAAATTTGTTAACTCATCAGTTTTCCTTCCATTCGCCTCGTATTTTTAGCTTCCATCATAGGTACGGATTCAAACATTAAGTTAGAATTAAAGGGATCTTCGGGCCTGAATTAGCTTATTCCATGCTTTTCCAGCGGCGTCCAAATCACGGCGCTTCCGTTCTTAAGCTACGTTTCATTACTCTCAAGTGTTCCTTGCCCTGAATTTGTACTTTACATACTACAAATGACTCAGGATAATTTTTAATGATATATGTGTGGTGGGAATGGATATCGCTTAAGACCTACGCGTACGTATTATGACTAAATTCTTGCATCTGTGAATAGAATTATCCAGTTAATAGGAAATCAAATGTATAGTACTTTATCGTTTTTCAAAGCACTGTTCATGTTCATTGTCTGGTTTTCGTAACAATTGCCCTGTGAGGTAAAAAGATAGAGTTGTGTGGCTGCCATTTTATAAATTAGAAAAAGTAACTCGAAGAGGCTGACTTTCTTAAGATCACAAAATTAGTACGTGGGAGAGCTTAAACCTGAATCAGGACTTCTGTGTCTAAGAGCACTTTTTCTTCGACTTGTGGTTTTTTTCCTTTCCTTTCCTCTCCTCTCCTCCCCTTCCCTCCCCTCCCTCCCCTCTCCTCCCCTCTTCTCCCCTCCCCTCCCCTTCCTTCTCCTCCCCTCCCCTCTCCCCTCTTTCCAACCCTTTCCTCCTCTTTTCTTCCCTTCCCTTCTCTTTTTTTACTGCTGGTCACTGACAATATCAAAACTTCATTTAGGGCTGATTATCACAGAGTGCCATGATTGTTCATTGGAACTAAGCAATAAAGTTAATAAACAAATGGAGAGGTGACAGAGGACAGGACAGAGAGATGTCAAAGGGCCACAGCTAGGCAACTACAAAATAGGAGATCTTCCCCAAATGGAAATGTTATAGGAAAAAACTAATTAATTTCAATGAGTCATTTCTTAAGTGACAGATTCATTAGGTGGCAGGGCCTAATCTTAACCTATCTTTTTAGGGTTTTTTTCTTTATTTAACAATGAATGAAGTTCCTCGATTAGGGTTAGTGACTGCCCAGGGTCAATCACATAGCGAATCAAAACAGCAAAGGAAGCCTTCTTCCCACATTCCCAGTCGGTTGCTCAGAGTGACTCATTGTACAACAATACTTAGGAAAACCACAAGAGCAAGGCACTTGAACCAAGGGGAAAGCAAATTAAACACAACTCTCCTACCAAATACTGAGAAGGAGCTTTTAAAAGAGGCTGAGTATCATTCGAGAGTAGCTTGTGGGGAACAAGAGCTGAGCCCGCTCGCTGGTCATGATAAAGGATGCAAGGTTTCTTGGAGTAGCAGAAGGGTGGCCTGGTGCGGGGCCCGCACTCAGTGCGGCCAACACCACGCAGGTGGTGGGCTGAATGGAGCCCTTGGTCCACCTGGATGTCCAGGTTCTAAAAGGCCTTGGTACAAAGTGAAAAATCAGACAGCGGCAAACAACTTCTTAAATGAAACACAACTGTGGATTTTAGAGAGAACAAAAGACACACAAATGGGGAAAGTCTGGACCCTAAAACTCGGGTCCTCTGGAACCCTAGAGTTCACAGCTGCCTGGATCGAACCCAGCCACTTGTCAGAGACCCCCGGGAGGGTGAGGATGTCCATCTGCAGGCACGTTCGCCTTTGTCTTTTTCTCTGAAAGCTTCATTATTTTCAGTTATTTTTGTCCTGGTGGGGAACCCTAGTACAATGTTGAATACTGTTGGGTGTCCTTGTGATGTTTCTGATTTTAAGGAGAATTATTTCATAACGTTATAGTTAAGTACTTTCTGATAGGTACCTGATATCAGATAAAGAAGACCACTTATGTTTCTAGTTGCTAATTGTTTCTATTTTAATCATGGGTGAGTGTCGAATTTTATCACGCTTTTTCTGCCTCTACAGAGAAATTGTATGATTTTCTTTTCTAATTTATTCATGTGGTGAGATATGTTAATAGATCTTCTAATGTTAAACCATCCTTGATCTCCTAGGAGTGAACCCAGTTGAGTCATGATGTATTATTATTTATTATGTATTCCTGGCTTACGTTTGCTGCTATTTTAGACTTTTGCATTTCATTCTTAAATGAGTTTGGGTCATAACAGTCCTTTATTGAACCTCCCTGCTGGTTTTCATATCAAGGTGCTCTTATCTTCATTACTGAAGTGGGAATAAGTCCTATTGTGCTTTGGAAGATTTCATATAAAATAAAGGTGAACTGTTGATTGATTGATTGGTAGATCTCATCTGGCTCTGGTGGGCAGTTTTAGTATGTAGACTTTTAACTAGTGATTTAATGTATTTAATAATTATAGATTTGTTCAGGTTTCTTTTTTTTTCATGAGTTAGTTTGGACTGGTTATATATTTTTTAGGAAATTGTCCTTTTTCTTTATTTTTAAATATATTAGTACCAAGTACTTTTTTATTAAAAATTATCGGGGTGATGACAGCAGTTAATATAAAATTAAAAATTTTAAGTGTATAATTCAACAATATGTCACATATATATTACATTGTGTGTTCACCACCCAAAGTTAGATTTCCTTCCATCACCAAATTTTGACCCCTCTTACCCCATCTACCTCCTCCTCCCCCACTCCCTCTGGTAACCACTAACCCGCCGTCCATGTCCATGAGTCTCTGTTTGTTTGTCATGTTTGTTTCTTTCAGTTTTATATCCCTCATATGAGTGAAATCATGTTTTCCAACTTTTTCTATCTGGCTTATTTCACTCAGCATGATTATCTCAAGATCTACCATGTTGTCACAGATGGCAGTATTTCATCCTTCCTTATGGCTGAGTAATAATATTCCATTGTAAATATGTACCACATCGTCTTTACCCAATCACCAGGTATTTCTTAATGTCTATTTTTTAGATCTCTGCTATGTCTGAAATTTGACCCCTTTTTATGTCTAATAGTAAGCCTTACCTTTATTTAAAAAACACAATCACTATTGCCAGAGTTTTACCTATTTCCAAAGAACCTGCTTTTGACTTTTTTGGTCCATTATTTTTTTTATTTCGATAATTTCTGCTCTCTTTATAATTTCCTTCCTTGTATTTTCTTTGTGTTTACTTTATAGGTCTTTTCCCCCCCTAACTTCTTAATTTAAATGTGTAGCTCATCAGTTTTTATTGTCTTTCTTATATATGCTTATAAACCTAGATTTCCCTCTAGGTGATCTTTAGCTACTTACCACAAATTTAAAGATGTAATATTTTTCTTATCATTAAGTCCCGTTTCCTACAATCTTCTGTTTGCATAATCTTCATTATGATTTCTTCCTTGAGTTGTTTAGAATTGTAGTTTACATTCTATATTGCATGGAATTTTATTGTTTGTAGTTATCGATTTCTAACTTAATTGTATTGTGGTCAGAGAATGCACATGGTAAGTTTTCTTAAATATTCCGTGTATGCTTGAGAAGAATGTATTGACTTGGGAGAGCAGGGTTCCAGGAGGGTCCATGAGATTATGCTTATTAATTGTATTGTCTAATTCTATCATTGTGATCTTTTTTTCGTCTTGATTAATTCAAACACTCAGCAAGTATGCATTAGGCAGCTGTTACGTGTCAGGCACTGCTCTATATTCTTAAAATGCCTATGTGAATAAAACACACAAATGTTCTGCTTTATGTATTTTGAGGTCAATCTATGTTATTAGATTCTTACAAGTTTAGAATTGTATCTTCCTGGTGACATGTTTAAGAATAATTTTGTGGCAACTCCCTTTATTTTTAACAGTGCTCTTTGCCTTAAATTTTATTTTGTCTGATCTTAATATAACTATAGCTACACTACCTTTTTTTGGTTACTATTTGCTTGATTTATCTTTTTTACTTACTTTTGCCATCAATTTGTTCTTTATATTTATTATGTTTTCCTTATAGCATGTAGTTGGATTTGTTTGGTTTTAATTTAATATGAGATCTTTTTCTTTTAACTGGTGAGTGTAGCCCATTTATATTTTTATTATTATTAATATTACTGGTTTGTCAAATTTATTTGAACATTTTATTTTAGTCTTTCTGTTTACCCTGCCTTTTTATACTTATTTTGCCCTTCTTTCCTGAGTCCTTTTTCTTTTATTCAAATTAGTTAATTTTTCTTTGGCTTGGAAATTATATACTTTATTTTTCTTTGAGACATTCTTTCGACAATTTTTGACTCGAAGTTTGAAGCTAGTCTTCCAATTATCTTTCGAAAATGACCTTAAACACTTCAACGCCACCGACTCTCTCCTGATTTCCATGTTATTGTTATTCGGTGTTTGTGAGTGCCACCCCACTTTTTCTCCCCTTTACTCAATATTATGATTGATTCACATAGACAGTGATCGTTTAGATTTATCGACATGTTTGTCAATTTCTTGGCTCACTTTTCTTCTTGGATCCCACTGTTTAATTTTGGCTCATTCTTCACATTCCGAGTTGTCTCTTTAGAATAAAATCCCTTCAATGGGCAATATCTGGTTATAACTCTCAGTTTGGTGTTCGTTTTCCTGAAAGTCTTTTTTTTGTCTTCTTTTTTGAATACTACTTTAGTTGAATATTGAATTGTTGGCTGACAGTTCTTCGATCTCATACTTTGAAGTCATTATTCCTATATCCTGGCTTCAGCTCTGCTTTTGAGAAGTCGCTGCCAGTCTCATTAATAGGTACTTTGTATTTTCTCACCAGTTGAGTTCAAGAGCTCTTCTGTCTTTGGCATACTGAATCTTCAATATGGTGCGTTTGGACATGTGTTTTACTTTCTATTTCTTGCTCGGGACTATTTCGTTTTCTAAACTTGAGGATTCATGATTTTCATAAAATCTGAAAAACTAGGTATCATTATCTCTTTGACTTTTATCTTTTCTCTGTTTTTTTTTTCTTATTTCTCCTTCTGGAATTCCTGTTAGACATAGTCTAACCCATTTTATCCTGTCCTTTTATGTTTAACTCTATCTCGCACATATCTCTCTGTGCCTCGCTTTGGCTCATTTGTCTAGCTCTACCTTCCAGTTCATGCTTACCCTCTTCATCTGTGACCAGGTGAAAACAAATTTGCTTGTCATCTTTCTTTTTATAGCCACTAAGATCCAAGCTTTTTGGTTCCGAAAGCTGACAGTATCCAGTGACAAAAGTGACAAAGAAGCATTTCTTTGCTCTTGCATGTGTGTGTGTGTGCTCACGTGCGCGCTCGCTCGCTCTCTCTCTCTCCCTCCCTCCCCCAGATTATTTTTCATATTTCAGAGAGAGCCTAGGATTTAAAATAATGTTTTTCAGCAATTCTAAATGCCTTGTAGGAATGAAGTTTTAAATTTCCATTCTGCCATTTTCGTTGAAATGAAATGGCCTTTCATTACCACTGGGTTGTTGAAACACAAAATGTTTCAGACTTCCCCACTAGCAGTGAGGGTTCTGACAGTAATGAACACGAATGCCAACCTGGGGATTCTCTGTGTTTACAAACATGAATGTTTCACAAACCATTTAGAGAAAAACAGCTATTATTCTCCTGTTCTCTCATTCATTTTCTCAATAAATATTTATTCTGTTATTTATTCTAAAATATTTATTAGGCATTCCTGTATTGCCTGCCCTGCAAGTCAGTATCAATACTCTAAATTAAATACAAGATGTGATCTTATTTTGCATGTCATTTGTAATCACCAGTGGGTCTCCTGCAACATTCATTTTTTTCACTAATCTTAACACAGAAAATTTAGGAAATCAACAAAGGGATTTTAAAAATGTAGAAAAGATAGTCTAATTGAGAGGATACTATACATGAGACGTGGGTGATGGCGTATAAGGTGACATGTAGCCAGATTATGTGATGGAGTATTCCACGCCAGTACTTGATTGCTACAGCAGCAGAGAGCACAGGGTTTGGCCACAAGCGGAAGTTAGCATCATCGGAGGTGGCTGTCACTGGGTCTCAACAGGAACCAGCAGAGAGAACATAGAAATGCCCCAAAGAGGGAATAGTATTGCTCGAAGCAAAAAGGTGGGAAGTGTTCTTTAATCTGTTGCTAGTCTTCTGGGATGAGAAGAAGCTTCCTTTAAAGGTAAGGTGAGCATTCCTTTTATTTCTCCCCCAGAGGGTTTATTGAACTGGACTTACCCATGTAAGTTTATAACATTTTAATATTCTATATCGAGGGAAAACCGTGCATCTATCAAAGGCCCTAGCACAATTCTGCCAACTGTAGTTAATGATATTCTTTTCACCATTTACATTGATTCCAAAGTTATGTTCCTATTTTATTTTATTTTTTCCCCTTCTGAGACAAGATCTTGTAAGGAAAGGAGTATTCTCTTTCCTTGCCGTTAGATGAACTCATCCTTGGTTAATTTAGGAGCGTTTTTATAAAGCTTGTATTACTTTGCATTCTCATCCCTGCGGTGTTTTGGATCAATTCATTCAGCTGTTTAGCGGACGCAGGTGAGATGCACGGCTTGGGGCTTAGAGTTTCTGTGGGAACACGGGTCGGCACCAACGTGAATACAAAGCGTCATGGCTTTTTAGGGTTCTGTGAGACCTTAGAGACAATCCTGTCTGTCCTCCTCACCTCACGGGTTACAAGTTGGCACCTGTAACCCTTAAATGCCTCCCGCATGTCAGTTAACGACAGAGGCAGAAGCAGAACCCGGGCCCGATGTCTCTTGACCCGGGGTTCTTTCTGACGGCATAGTTTTGATAGTAACTGTGGAACCGAAATTCCACCTAGTAGTTGATTTGGAATTGGTCCTAAAAGAGCAGCAATGAAGACTTTTAAAACTTTTTTTGTAGGTATTTCAGTTTGCTGTTAGGTCTTACAATTTTCCACGGAATAATTTTAGCCTCATTCGCGAAGCCCGACATAGAACTGACCTGAACCCTTGCTACAGTTTGTGACAAACCGTTAGCCATCGCTGCTTGTGTCAGGGCACTCTTCCTACGAGGTCATTCAGTTGCTATTTCAGCTTTCCACTATAAAGTTTAAAACAGTTACCCCGTGGTCCCCAATCATCAGGTGTGTGGAAATGGATCCATTTAACATCCTTTTTAAAAAAGCCTCGGTGTCTCGGTGAATTAATGTGATCTTTATGAGTCTGGTGACCAGATTTTTGAGCCATTCTAAACAGTGCTTCAGTGCTGCGATTTTTATAAATGGAAGGAATTGTTCCCAGTTGCAATGACTTCAGGGCTCAGAGCGAGTGAATGTCACACCTAGCCTGACTTCGGCCGCGAAACCCCAGGGGCGGTGAGCCCTCCCCGGAAGGCATCCCTGACGCCGTGGGGGCCGGCCAGCTGCAGTGCTGTGCTCTCACACAGTCACTGCACCAACCTCCTGAAACTCCGGGTTAAAGGACTCCTGAACCGCCCCGCGGCAGGGTCTGCTGCGCCAGAGCGTGGACGGTCCCCCAGGCTTTCGCGCGTGTGGCTCTGTTGGCAGTGGCGGAAGCCCGCCTCCCTAGCGGCCTCGCCGTGCTGGTCCGCGCCCCCCCAGCGGGCCTTCGCTTCCAAGGTCACGTTAAGGCCCATTTGGTCCAAGGTAATGTCAGCTCTGGCAGCCAGCAGAGACCCCGTGTCAGTCCAGGGGGTCGTGGGCTGCCCCGTGGCTGCGTAGCCCTCGGGTTGGCCAGCTTGTTTTCTCTTAAAAGAAGGCGTTCTTTCTTTGATGACGCTGCCGTGAAGCTTCAGTTCAGGATATGGTTTATCAGCATCACCAAGCGTTTCCAATTCACTTCCTCCCCGCCCCCTTCTTACAGAAAGGGATTTTAGGGTATTTCACTGCTCTGCCTAGTCCCCCGCACATTGCCGACACTCCATAAATGTCAAATAACGCGGCCCTGTAGCTAGCGTGTGCTCTCTAGGCATTCTGAAAAAGAATGGCTCTTTATTCTCATTGTCGAGTGGTATATTTTTCCACTTGTTTGGGCTGGAAAGGAATTGGAGTCAGGTTTTCCATTTATATACCTTTACGGCTGTGCTTCTATATTAAGACACGCTGCAAGTTTAAGTTATTTGGGAAAGTGCTTAATTAAACAAATATGCTGGGCAAAAGGTGGTGCGCAGCGCCTTGTCCAGAAGGTCGTGTCTCACTGGGGCTTGTGGCGGGGTGTCAAATCTGTGTCAGAGGAAGGCGATCACTCTTTCACGGACAGGGGCTGGCAGAGGCTCACATTTATTGGAAATTCAGTAGAGCTAAAAACATGTAGTGGTTTGTACTAGGAAATGAAATTTTGCGTAAGGAGCACAATGCAATTAATCTTGGATTTGGAACAGAAACAGGACACCTGGAACGGTTATTTCAGAGTGTTTAAGAACACTCTCTTGCACACTTATGATTAAGTAGATACGCCTTAAGTAAGACTCGTTCTTCTCTGGGGTACTCTGATTCGAGAAGATTCTTCTTGTCAGATGAAGATTTCACTTAGTAACCCGTCTTCCAGTCCCAGCTAAGCGATGAAATACGTGTCTTCCTACATTTTCTCATAGTTCACGCAGGGCGTTTGCCCGTGCCCCCCTAACTATGAGTACCCGCAGCGGAGGAAAAATCAGTTTGAAGAGTAAAATCTCTTCGTCACTCTCAACTGACTCCTCCAGCTCATTGTGCCTCTCTGTAACTCAGGGATGGTATAAGGGGTTCAGTTTTCCCCACTTTTCCTCCTCCTATCTCTGTCTGTCCCTCTCTCTTCCTCCCTCTCTCCATCCCTCCCTCCCTTTCTCCCTTCTTCCCTTTCTCTCCTCTCCCCCCCACACACATATGTGTGTGTATGTGTGTGGGTGTGTATACACACACATACCATACATACATTGTGCTAGATGCGAGGCCAACTAGCGTCTGGCATCTTGTCCTTGGGCGCCCACGAGTGAACTGCTTAGTCAGGTGCCGGTGGCAGGGCCGTGAGAAACACTTAAACAAAGGTGCCTCAGTAACGGAATGTGTTGAGTCAACATTTTGAACCTCGTACCTCTTTCTAGTCTCAACAAACGCATGATACATAAATAAACTAACTTAAAAGGTAACCATGCCATGGATATCCGTCCCCACTGCTGGGCGGCCTTCCGTGAGCGGCAGGCCGTGTGTGTCTTCTGGATTGCTTTACCCCAGGGCCCGACACTGTGCCTGGTGGCTGGGGGCGCTCGATGACACGAGGGAATGAATAACTAGTTAGACGTTAAACTTTCCCCCTCCCTTGCATGGAGAAGATTAAATAACGCCAATTGCCACACAAAAAGCGTTCTGTGAGTAAGCTCTAGAAGCCGATAGCCTCTGATCTGAGTAGGCTGAAAATGGAAGTGTTCAGTGAAAACTCTTGGAGGAAATAGTGTGAGTTCAAAAAGAAATTTTTCATTTAAAGAGTAAGAACCTGAGCATTTTCAGTTATATACAAAGTGTATAAATGAGTTTTGTTTGAACAGAACAGAATTCCAAGATGTCCTTTAAGAAAAATATAGTGAGTAGATGTTTCATTGGAAATTTTCTCAATTTCATTCTCATAATCTTATTTCTGTTGTTCAAAAATGTCTTGGAGGCATCCTTGCCCAGCTTTCTAAATCTTCACTTCTTCAGCTCCAGCAAAGTCTTCACAAATTTCAGGTTTTCTGTCATATACAGAACCTTTGAAAGTTAGGATGCCGGAGAGCTAGAAGCCAGCGCTTGGGTTTTCCGTTGGTGAGTTTGGGGCCCTTCTGGTTTCTGCTGGGACTGTTAAGCTCACGTGGCTCAGACAGAGAGCCGAGGCCTCCGCAGAGCCATTGGTGGCAAGTTCACAGCACGACAGTAAAGTCTATTTCTCTCCGTAAATCTGAAAGGATGGACCCCGTACTCGCCCTGTCAGCCAGGCAATAAGAGGACACTGCACCCGGAAAGCTGCCACATCCAAATCTTGGAATCCGAGAGCCGTTTCTGTGTCCCCTCTCTTCCTCTGCGCCAGCCTCTCACTGCAAAGACACTTGTCGTCATACGGATCGGAAGCTGCTTATTATAGCAGTCGGCCAGCTTCCCCCCTGCAACGTTCTCCTGACGGATGTCTCTCCGATTGTGAAATGGCGTCGGTAGGAAATTCTGGGTGCACCAGAGAGGAGGGGCAACAGGGTCCTCACATCGGAGGCCAAGGAGAGATGGTTTGGAGAACCAAAACTGTCTGCCCACTTGATTTATTTGACGTACCAACCACACCAAGACAGAAATCAAATGTGATTCGGGAATATTTTTGTGAATTAAGTCTGTGACAATGGATTTCACAGCTAAGATAAATTCTCATGAAAGCTGACATAATTGCTTGGGTACGAAGTGTCTGTGGCTTGAAGCAATCACTTGAAATTCTTCTCTTATTGGTTTTCAAATTAAACTCCGAAATGAAATAGGAGCATGATGCTCTACTGGGGTGACTGTTTTTGCCTTTTCTGAGAGAGAAAAATAGCAAGTTGGTGCTTTTCAGCTTTTTCAAATGTCATTAAAAGGCTTTGGAGAAATTCTTCATGCTTGAAACACCTGTGTGTAGTCCATATCCATTTTTCTAGGGGAATTAGGCATTGCGTCCCCCAGGAGCCTCGGCGCATTTCAAAGGGATTGGTAGGGTAGATGCAGCGACTCAGACAGCCCCTCTCTTCCCAAGGATTTGAACTGGACTTGTATCTTAAGCCGTCAGGAGTGCCAGCAGGGATTTTGGTCAGCGTTTGAGGCATTCGTTTTCAGGAGCTTTCCGTCCGAGGGCTGTCTTGATGGATGAGCCCAACATGACTGTGTAAAGTTCAAGAACAAAAAGAAATTATGTCCTTCACAGCAAGTTTACTTTTCTTCTAGGATTTCAGAACAAACACACTGCCCGCTCCCACCTACTTCCCGGAACAACCATTTGCTGGTGGGCACTGCCCTCCCCCCAACCCCTTCAGACAAACACTGCGGCTTGGGACAGAAGTCCGCCTCCGTTAGGGGACCATAAAAAGGCCCCAGTTGTGTTCATTAATGATGGGGGAGCAATCGCTAGTTACAGCATGCTGCAGAAAAATACATGCCCGGTTCTAAGATGCGTCCTGTAGGGCAGATGCTGCCCTGATTAAGTTGTAAGAGGCAGCCTGACAGATCATCATCAAAGAGACTGGTCCAAGTGACCCGATACCATTAAAGATGCGATCGTTATAAATGACATTGTTAAACAACAAGCTAGTTTTTGTTAAAAAGTGAACTTTTTTACTTTTGAAAACAAGTAAGTCATTCTAAAGAACTTGGTTCAAGGAATTAAACGCATTGACTCAGGCTTTTATTCTAGGGTCTGCATTCTGGTTGTTTATGGTTAGAAATGAATTGAAGTGACTTGTGTGCTGTGCTTTATACAGCGTGATGAGGATTTTGGGGCAGCATGGCACCCCAAGATGCAGCTGGCAGAGGGATGGCCAGGTGTGCAGGCGTTTCAGTCAGCAACCTGTGGGAAGCTCTTAAGAAATGAATAAACAGGGATGTGAGCATTCTCCTAGCTGGATCTAGCCTGGAGGAAATGTCTAAACACCTTAAATTTCTTTGGCAATCTTAGAGGCCTCCAAGAACCAAAATAAAGAAATCTAAGGACATGTTTCACTGACTATTGGAATAATCAAGTTTGTAGAGATGACCTCTCAGATATCGTAAAATAGTCCACAATTTGAAGAAAAAACTTACATCAAATAGGAAAATAAACAGAAAAAGTCCAAAGAGGGTTATTATTGAAAACCCAGTCACACTGAACAGTGCATCGTGGCTCTCTCTGGCAGACACCAGTGTTTTCCATCATCACCAGTGTTACTATATACCATTCTGACTTATTAAACACCGTGTCTAGTTCTTGAGTTAGGGAAAAAAAAAAAAGCCCTTAAATCAAGGAAACACGTAGATATGTAAAGTTATATGAAGGTCACTGAGCTCCCTCAAATCAGGCACTCAGAAATATTAATTATAAGCCTGGCTTTTTATAATATCAGTTTACAAATCAGGAATCTTTCTGTGACTGAACATTTTTTCTCAGTTGATTTACTGTGAGACCAACTTACCAATCAAGACTGTCCTTAGTGGCTGTACCTTGCTGAGAGAAAATAATTGCAAAGGATTTAATTGTATACCTGGAAATAAAATACATTATTCTGTTTCCGTTTGCTGCATTCAGAGGGAAGCTAAAATTAAATCTGTGTACTGTCATATGCAATTAATTTTCATTAATACACACCACCTCAGCAAAGGGAGCTAACATGCCACAAGCCAGGGTAGGAAATGTTTGTCACACTCTCTGAGTGACTGAGCAGATGCCTGTTTCATAGAGAAAATATTCGCAGAGACCAACTGGAATGAGTCCTTTCCTTTTCTTTCCCTTTTTTCTAATTTTGAAACTGCCTGTGTGTACTCCTTAGAATCTGAGGAAAATACTGTTCGTATAAAGGAACAGTTTGAAAAGAATGCATTTGTAGAAAACCATCCTGACGGTTCCAACACAGGGTCCGCCTTTGCCGTCTGTGTGTTTGTTAAACCCACACCTCGCTCCACACCGATAAATCTCTCCCAGGCCGCAGCATGAGGCTGTGTGTCATGCTACGAGATATTCGCCCAGGCATCACAGGAGGATTTTGCTTTAGAAAACAGACAAACGTTTGCGACTTGGTTACGCCGCCAGTGTGCTAAGGGAGTTAAACTCTTTCTGTGTTTTAATGACCACGGTGTGCATTTTAAAATAAATTGGCCCTCTAAGATCCCTGCTAATGGCTCCCAAACTTTTTGGTCTGAGGATCCTTTCCACTCTTAAAAATTATTGAGGACTTCAAAGAGCTTTTGTTTATATGGAGTGTGTGGATTATATCGGGAATTCTGTCAGCCAGTTGACTTCACATTGTTACTTAAAATTGGCCGAGTATATAGTGAGAGTATTTATACCATGGAAATTGGCAAATGCTACAAACCATGGCTTTTTTTTCCTTCTGGAAAGCTAGTTGTTAAACATTTAGTAGTGTACCACCAATTATATCCATCGTTAGAAATTAAAACTGAGAAATTTAAAAAATGTTTATTAAATCATTAAAAAATAATAGTAATAAATCCATTTATACTCACATAAGTGGTATGTTTTATGGAAAAATAGATTTTAAAATATCAGTGAGAAGAGTGGCATTATTTTTTTTACAATTTAGCAAATCCCTCTAATGTGCAGCTTAATGGAAGACAGCTGGATTCTCATATCTGCTCTGCTTTCAATTTGTTGCAATATGTTGTTTTGGTCTAAGTGTATGAAGAAAACCTGGCCTCACAGAGATATGTAGTTAAAAAGAGAAGAGTATTTTAATAGCTTCTTCAGACAGTTGTGGATTTTCTTCCTTGGTCCCTTACCAAAACTCGACAAGCGATAGTTTCCAAAAAGTTAGTTGCAATGTGGAATCTGAAATCATATCAAGGAACTTTTCGTATTGGTGCTACATTGATCCATCGGTCTATCATACACTTTAAAGGGATCTTTTACTTATCGATAATTTTGTCACGTTATACATTATCATTTGGAAAATATCGGCTCACTAATTTATACAGGACTTCTCAAAGTTTACACATTAATTACACAGTATTTAAAAATCACACTCACTAATATCCCCACCAATCTTGTCAGAAAGGGGACACTAGCAAGCCCATGGCGTGACATTCCAGGTTTCCAAAATTCTAGGCTGAATTTTATCATTGGTCGCAAATTGTCGGTTGGCTTCTCTAAGTGGCAGGCTCATTTTGTTTACTTTTGAGAAAATTTCTGCCTGAAACTCAGGCTTTCATCCCCATAGATTGACTATCAGTCCGACTTGCGGGTGAAAGTGACAGGCGCCTCCACTTATAGTCTGTTCGTACACGTGCTTTTGCTCAAGAAAGTGACTTTGCAGCAACAGTGCCTACATGGACTCCCGTTTTGTGCCATAGCATGTTAGAAAGATGCATGCTCAGGGTGTAGATCTAATAAAATGAATGTTTTTACTGCTTCATCGGGACATCCTTAAGTGAAACGCTTTCTTCTTGTACTGTGAGTTTGTGGCAATGAAGAGTACTGTGACTATCAGTTCAGTTTTGTGACGTCGCGTTGAGTGGTGCTAAGGCACTGGCCCTCACTTTTGCCCCATTGGTGCAAATGTTAACACGTTCGTTGCAAGAAGGAACATGAAATTCAAAACCCCGATTTTATACTTAGACTATGTCAGCAACATTTGTGTTTGTCGATAAGCATCAGTATAAAAATGAAAGTCCTGAGGATTAGTTGGTACTGATACTAGACAAAAATAATTGAAACAAACGTAATCATTTTTCAGAATTCCATTTTAAGGCAAAAGTATAATTATGAAGTTTCGATTTTTAACTCATGCTCCATGTTAGCAACCAAGTCTTTAGATAAGTTACTCTGTCATTGGGAAATGACAGTAATTTCTTTTTACTGACTTTTTATTCAGCAGGTATTCAGCAATATCAAGTTAAAAAGTTTTATTTATTACTCTCCAGCCATTGAAAGACTTCAGCTTATCCCCCAAGACCCCAAGACGCTTCAAGGGCTTTTTCATTTCCACTTTGAAACATTCCAACAAACGATCTTGGACTTTCAATAGACCACATCATATCTGTGTTTAAAATATGTGATTTTTTTTTAATGGTCAATGATTGGTCTTAAAATAATGCAGTAGCTTAACTGGCATTATAATGCTATTCTAAGATGTCGAATTGCGTATGACAATAAGGTAAATTATAAACCTCTATAAAATCGAGGGACAGAAAGAATTTCCATCCTATTTTTATTTCCTGTCTAGAGCTTTGTCCTGCTTCTTTGCATTAGGTCTCTTCCTTCTGGGAGTCAGAATACTTTCTCACCTGTGAGACTTAATCTTTTTCATTGTCTTTAGATGGAGAGCTGGCAGCTAAAGTTGAAAAACGGAATTTTCAGATCTCCCTTTTTAAGCCAATAAGCCATCCTTAGACAAAAGAAAACATATTACAAATACATTTTCTTTTATTTTAGAAAAGATTGTTAAATTCTAAAATAATGTTCTTTAGATAAAATCTTTAAATTTTAAAAAAGATTTCTTTTTAAATTTATCATTGCAAAACAAGACAAAAATGTATATGGATACATTTGCATGTCTCCACATAAGCATGAAGGAAACTTAGGATTTTAAAATGACAATGTATTGGATCATAATGAAGTTAGAAAGATTATAACAAGTATAAATGAAAATAGCCACTAAGAGCACAGAAGAAGAACTGAGGACAAATTAATTAACCTCTGAAAAAGCACATACTACCTCTGAAAATTCTGAGTACCGTGGGAGTGTACAAGCTCATCTTCCATTAACTGCTAAAGTGATGACATCATCACATGAAATGTGGCTTCTGGAAAACTCAGTCATTCATAACGGAATGAGAAAAACAAACTGATATTATTATGAAAATGGGTTTGACCTTGAGGACCCCCTGAAAGGGTTTTGGTGACCCCAGAAGGCCCCAGACAATACTTGGAAAACTGTGATGGGTAGGTAACATGTGACATATTAGTGGTGTGACGTCAATTTAAGGTTTATTTTCATGATATGGTGGGGATACTTACAGTACATTTAAGTCTGTTTGTTGCTTCTTTTAGTTTCGAAGAACAAAGAATCCACTAGTTGCCACATTAGATTTCTTCATGTCCCTTACACACTGTCTTAAAGCTAAGGATGAAACGGAACAAACACATCTGGAAGTCAAAGTCATTTCGGGGCAAGTTGACTGTTTTTTTGTTTTGTTTTGTTTTGGGCAATCAAGGCCATGCCATTCAGTCCCTTCCCACTCACCTCCTAAAATAAAATACAAAACAGTTATGGAATTTCTAGCAAATTTGTTCACTCCCCTATCTGCCATTGCTGGGGTTTTTTTTTTTTTAATCAGTGATGATTCTGATGGAGATGGGTGCCAGCAAGAGAAATCGTCAAATAGCTTCGGGTTGAAAGGAGGTGAGGATGTTAGAAGCGTGTTGATTTCTGAGTAGCATGTGTGGAAATACAGACGTGCGTAAAGAGAGGACCCTGTCACGGGGAGTGCAGACACGCCCCTGCTCTCCAATTCTGTCCAAAAGGGAGAGAATCCAGGGCCTCAATCTTGGGTGAGAGAACCGCTTCCACAGTCTGGGGGGGGGAAGAGCAGATACACACCCGCCCTTCTTCCCTCTCCACTGGGATAGGTCTGAGAAGTGACGAAGGCAAGAAACACTGAATGACTGTAGATGTGTTTTTACTAAATATTATATATGCAAAGGGTTATTCAGTCAATATCCTTCATCTAGAATCAAAATACTCGGAAATTTTAAGTAGAGTTTTCTCCTACAGCATGGCTTTCAAACTTTCTATGGTAAAGAACTTAAAAAATTTTTTGTTTCAGTCCTTAAGACCATACAGAGTCCCACTGTACAAGCAATATGCAACTTGCACTGCACAGGACACACTTCATGAGTCAGCAACACCAGACTGGCCCAAACCCTATGCAGTAAGACCAGTCCACTGCGCATGGCTTGGATGCCATGTAGGGTCAGGTGGCCACGAAGGCTTCCAAGTCTTTAATTAGATGAGTTACTCTGTCATTGGGAAATGACAGTAATTTCTTTTTACTGACTTTTTATCCAGCAGGTATTCAGCAATATCAAGTGTTAAAAGTTTTATTTATTACTCTCCAGCCATTGAAAGATTTCAGCTTATCCCCAAGACACTTTAAGGGCTTTTTCATTTCCACTTTGAAACATTCTAACAAACAATCTTGGACTTTCAACAGACCACATCATATCTGTGTTTAAAATATGTGATTTTTTTTTTTTATGTTCAATGATTGGTCTTAAAATAATGTAGTAGACAAAAGACGAGGTAGTTGTCTACCTCTTTGAGAGGAAAACATCCTTTCATATTCTCTGAGCTCGTTGGTGGCTAAATGTGTATGGCAAAAAAAAAAGAAAAGAAAAAAAAGAAAAAAAATAATCACGTATAACTACACAATGTTTAAGCTTTCAAATAGCAATTAGCAAAGTTTTACTGTATCATTAGCACGTTTGAATCATTGTGGAACTGAGTTGTTGTGTGTGTTTTCTTTTCAATGTGGCTAGGAAACCTTTTGAAAAAGTTTAAGTTGAGGGTAGACGTTATCTAACTTATAAGTAGTTTATTGAGAACCTATTATGCACTAGGCTCTTTGGTAACAAGTGGGGACAAAAATGGTCCTTGTTCTCTGCGTCTATGACTCTCATAGTGTATTGGGAAGAGACAGATATTTCTGTCAATGGTATAGTATAATAAATGGGATTTCCCAGATCCTAACTTCCGAGATTCCCAGTGTGTAAAGCAGTCATCACATCTGTGTAAATAATCAGAAATACATTGCAAACACTCGGACTTTGCAGATCAGGCTCCCTCGGGCAGTAAAAAGAGCTCCAGATTTCACAATCTTCAGCAGATTTCACAGGGCTTGAGTAGTGAGCAGGAAATGGCAGGCTAATTGCAATGTGGGAAAACATGAAGTGTCATGTCTTCAGAGGAAAATGATCTAAACGCTATTTAAGACTCTTGGAATCTGGTTAAGTGCAGTGCAGTGAGTGAAAATGACCCAGGAGTCTCTGCAGACCAGCCCTTGAAAGCATCTACGCAATGTGTCGGGGTCGTCAAGTAGACATCATGACTAGAAGATATCCCACTTTTATTAAAAAGATATGGTGTCTTATAATGTAGAACATTACGGTAAAAACTTCTCATTCAGTGGCAAGGAAAGGTATAATGTAACCAGAGAGGATCCTGTTCTGGGGAAGAGAGAGAGAGAGAGAGAGAGAGAGAGCCTTTAAAAGTGTGAGTGGTTAGTGTCTTTAGATTATGTGACTCTGATTTTCCCCCGTGAAAGTTCAAAGTACCAGAATTAGGAGAGACCCTTGGATAAATATATAGACCGTGCAGTGGTTCTGTCAGTTATAGACTTTGGTAGAACATTAGCCCCGAGAAATGTATGGAAAATTACGGCTGCATGAAAAATGAGCCTGCCGCTGAGGGACAGCATCCCTGAGCGCAGAGGCCGGCTACAGGGAACACCTCTGCTTTTTCTGTTTCCTGCTTTCTGTCTCACAGAAGGAAAACCGTGGTGGTGGATTCTAGGTTTGACCCAGAATTATACTTTTTTTTAATACTCTGTTCAAAGTACTATAGAATTCAATGGCAACGTGCTCATAGAAAGTGCTCTCTTTTGCTTAGGCATCTAAATGGCTCTTGATCTTGCGGCACGGTCAGTATTCTGAACATTTTCATCACGATTTGTGACTTAGAGCCCCTTCGCAGGGGCGGGGCGCTTGTTGCCATGTGCGTTGCACAGCAGGTGACAAACAGGGTCGCCTTCAGGCGGATGCTCGCTCCGTGCCCATTCGCTGACATGCCGTGGGGAGAAGGCAAGTTTCTGGGATTCATTAGCCCCCTTTTCTTGTAAACACCTCTGCTTTCTCCCGCCTTCAGTTAAAAATCAGGGCCATCAGCATGCAACTCACAAGGTAAGTCCCCGAACTCAGCCTGGGCCATCGCCGACTTTCTCTGTGCGTTCATGGTCAACCCCGGTGCGTGCCAACTGGAGGAGAACTCCCAAGGCCAGTGGTTGGTTTAACTGGGGCGGACGGTGTTCTTCTCTGGTAGTTTCTGTCACCCCTGTCACTTCCTGGGCTGTGACAGCGGTCTCCCCATGTCTAACCCGGGGACTTAGGCCAAAGCTGAAATTAGCTTTGCTTATCCTCACCAGCGATCTGGCTTCTAAACATCGTCCCGCCAGGCCGTGTGTCATGTTTCTCCTCTCAGCGCAGGAAGTGAGCGAGCGCGCGTGTTGAGGGAAAGAGGGATGCCTCGCCGCCTTTGGAGGGGGCAGCTCATTTATGAGAAAGCTGGAGAATAATTTTGTGTCGTAATCAAAAATAATTCGAAGTGTTTTTAATTCCTTTTGGTACACTAATGTTGATTGTCAAAGCTCATTCATTTGAAATACTGAAGCTTAAGAAAGGTATTTAACTGCGTATCTTGGGGTAGTGGACCCGTGTCACACCCAGCACGGGGTCTTCTCTGGCTCTGCATTTGCACGGTTTGGTGCGTGGGGATTTGCAGGGCGTGATTCCCTAATCAGCTCGAAGCCATTAGCAGACTCATGGCCTTGGTCCATCTACATCGCTGTTGTCGAATCAGTCTTGATCTTCCGTGAGAACCCGAAGGCCTCTGTCACCCTCTGTCTCCATTGTCGCTGTGTGAAGCTATGAAGAAAGTGCCTCTGCTCTCTGTCCCGGCATCAGCCCCATGTCCAGGGCCCCCTGCCAGCCTCACCTGAGCACTGAGCGCCGGCTGCCTGTGCTGGGGCGTGGGACTCGCCCTCGCTGGGTCTCAGACCCTCACTTTCCACAACCAGCTCCTCAGAAATACACGACGTGCTTCCGATTCAGCATCCGGCTGCCGGCCGCGTCAGCCTCCCCGGCCTCGCCATCGCCATCACCACCACCAGCCGGGCTCCACGGCAGCCTCCCGCTCGCTCCCTCTCTCTCCGCTCTCGCCACATCACGGTGATCCCGTTTGCGCACGGTGACCGGAGAGAAGCGTGCGCACGCCTCTGCTTAAATTCCTTCCGTGTCTTTTCATCACACTCGGGGAGAAAACCCAAGCTCACCGTCATGGCCCCGAGGCCCCCCCGGTCCGGCGGCTTCTCCGGCCCCACGTCCGTCTGTCCTCCTGTGCGCGCCCTGCGCCAGATGTGGCCCGTCCCCGTGCGATGCCCTTTGCAGCTTCCAGGAACTCTCATGAGTCAGGCCCCCGCTTCCCTCCACGTCTCTTCCCAGGTCACCAGCCCATTTCCCGACTGCCCTCTGGAAGGTGGACACCCGCCCTCCTGCCCCTTCTCCCGCTCTGTCCTGTTCTTAACACTCGTTACTTTTTGATATTTCATTCTTTTTTGTTTGTTTTCTGTCTCCCCATTTGAGTAAAAGTTCCGCGAAGGCACAGGTTTAATCTGGTCCGTCCACCGCTGTCTCCCCAATACCCAGAACAGTGCCTGGGGTGTACGTAGCAGTTTTTCAGGAATAAGTGAGTGAGTGAATGAATGTGTGAATGAAGTTTTATATTACTTATTAATATCCTTGAGTTTGCTGCTGGCTGAACTGTTTCTTCCATCTTAAGCTTCAGTCAACATTTATTTAATAGTAACTGCATATTCTGTGAGGACATAAAAAAGGGACCAAATGATTATGTAGAACTTTGTACTTCACAGTTCATTTTTATATATATATTAATTTATTTGTTAACATTTAGAAAGCAGCCAAAAGACATTCCAGCTTAACACTAGAAGGGAACAAGAAAACATTCACGAAAAGCTTAAAGAAGAAGGAGAAGCACTAAAATTCAAAATTATGAACAGTAAGAGTGTCCAGGTTTCACAGAGGTGGGGGAGAGAGCGCGAGAACAAGAGATGACAGTAGAGTCAAGTCAGGCCTCATGAAGTCACCCTGAGACTTCGTTCTGGATGACGTGCAAGGACGAGGTTGCAGCCGAAGTCCACGTGTGATGACTGGAATATGGGAAGTCATGGCCGAAAGATAGGACATGATTTCCAGGGAACAGCAAGTTTTGTTTTGCAGGAAAAAGACTTATTTATAACTGGAAGTTATGAGAACTGAATATAAGATATTTTGTGTTCGTGTTGATGGGAGAGAGAATAGTGTCAGCAGAACTGAATTACGGAAAAATGTTCTGAAGCCAGGGAACAAGGAACGCCTCCAGATTGTTGGAGGAGCTGACAGTGGTGTGGAAAGGAATGTATTTCTGATGAAGCACACTGTGGGCTGAAAGGAGGTGAGGAGATACAGACAGGGGCGCCTGGCAGGTCGTTGGAATGTTCCCCGAGTTCCACATGAACCATCCACTTGAAACTGGTTTTTATCCTCAAATTAATCACAATGGCAATCTCAAGAGGAGAGTCACCAAGGAAAATGGTACCCCAATGGAGATTCCATCTTTGTAAAGTGCTTTTGCACTTCATATTAGTATTATTTTTCACTTTTAAAATGTTAGCAACTCGATCTTAGCATTTTCGAATGGATTAAGCTACTTTGCATACCCAACTCCTTAATATATAGTTCTGCTCTTAAGTGTTAGCTACTTTGTTTGGCAGTACTGTACTTGTTTCTTCCTCGGCGATACTTTGAAAAAAATCTAAGGTACTTTTCGATCACCCCATTTCTTTGCTTGGAAATATCTGAATGATATGACGTTGGGATTGAAAGGAAATAAGAGATGTCATGTTTCACCTCTAGGCAAGACCTTATCTAAACTACGTGAGCAAGATGGACATCTATTATACTTGCTTCCGTGACTGTTTATCCCAGAGTTTTTACTAAGCTCACGGCACATCTGTGGAGGAGCTGGAGTGTGTGATCGATCTTGTCCATTACTCATTTCCACTGCTCATTCTGTCTACCTCCTACTTTCGTCTTCCTTTCTAGTTGGTTACATCATTTGGAAGTTGCCTCGTCAGCTAATAACATTTTCCAGGAGCATTTGCATTTTAATAGAGATTACTACCAGGCACCATCCTAAATGCTTTATGTACATTATTTCAAATCCTTCAAAACCCTCTTAGATAATACTATCCGCAGTTATCAACGAAGAAATCGAGATTCTGAGAACTTGAGTGATTCAGCCCAGAGTCACAAAACTAACAAACACATAATTAACAAGTTTCAGAGCTTGAATTTCTTTATCTGATTCTAGTCTAGGCTCTTTCCATCATATCACGCTGATTCTTGTAGGAACCCGAGGCTCTCCAGACTCACAAGAATGAAACTGCCAGAAGCATAACTGACCGGTGAAAGTTTTGATAGGGGATAAGGATATTTGGGGTAGGATATAACTGTTCGCCTCCAACCTGTATTTAAAAAATCACTCGGACTTTATTAGGAAGCATCCTTTGTTAGACCACTGGGAGGCTAGGCTTAACTACTTGGAGATGGTCTCAGATTCCTTACTTGCAGATAGAGTTCATCATTCTTTTCTAGTGACTGGACCCCAGTGGAAACCCGCGTGTGCCCCTCATGTGCAGGGAGGAGGAGAATACAGTCCTTTAGCCCAGGCACCTAGAAGGCTTAGGGGGCGGGGTCAGGCCTCAGGCTCCGCCTTCCGGTCACCTGTTATCCGGCCCACACAGCTACTCAGCACGCCTCAACCTGTGCCTGCTGACTCCAGGGTCGCTTCCTTCCCCAACACCAGCTGCCTTGGATCCTTGCTAGCCACTGAGGGCGACCCACTTGTCGGAGGCTCGTTCGGATTACCAGAACATTCTTTCTCATGTGTCTGTGCCGCATTGTCAGTTTCCTGGCAGTTTTTCTTCCGAGCAGTGGCCTAAAGCACGGGGAGTTTCATATTGCTGCGAGCAGTGCTTTGCCTGCGAGTTTCATCTTGAAGCTATCTTCCCCTGGCCTTTTAACCTCATCCGTCTCCCCTTTAGTCACCTTGGAGGCTCTCTCCAGTCCCCTAAGGCTGGACCCCACTGTTTTAGTTGGATCCCGGAACTGGGCACAGTGGTTGGCAGGACTTGGCCAGTGAAGAACACCAGGCAGCAGGGACTAGAAGCAGTGACTTACATTCTCTGTGACTGATTCTCCATTGCTACCCCCTGAAGCTGTCCTAGCTGTCTCTTTCTAGCCCTCTAGAAAGCCAAGTTTACCTTGTTCTTACTGAGACGCGGGGGTGTCATCTTCTACGTTTAGCAATGGAAGAGGTCAGTTTCACTAGGAAAGGGCTGTGCTGTCTCCTTTCTCAGCGAAAAAGAGACGTGGGGTTGCCTTTGTGTTTTCCTTGCGGTTGAGAATGTGCAATTGCTTGTTTTGCAATAGGTTTTGTTCTGGGTTGTATGTAATTTTCTTTTTTATATCTTTTTTTCCCTCCTTCAAATTAAATCCAGTAACATGTGAAAAAAGAGGAGTGAAATACCCTCCACAGCTGCTGCGTGTTCCTGGAAGGCAAAGACATCTCGGCTTTAGAGTCAGCCCTAAACCGTGAAATCGGCGTTCTTTGAAATAGCCGTCTGGTTAAAAACGCCTTCGTGGTTGTGTATTTTAAAACAACGGTGTTTAAAAACCACTAGGAGCTGTGTAAAGATTTCCTTTATCTGGGTTACGAACTATTTTCAGTCTTTTGAGTAATTGTTAAAATGGTGAAACTTACTGGAATTAAACAGACGTCTGTTTTTGTTTGGGGGGAAGAGGGAAATGTCATCGGGATGTTGGGATTTACTGGGGACCTGGACAGTGAAGTCTAAGTAAATGATCGTTAGTGGCTTAGCATTCCCTCCGCCATCAAGACTTGTGCCTAGGGCCAGAATATAAGCCTTGTGACATTAGGGACCTTGTCTGTCTTAATGGCCATGTGTCCCTTGGGGCCTAGCACGACACCTAGCACATAGGTGGTGAAGAAGGCGGGGTGGGGGGGTGGGGAGAGGCAACAGTATTCGAAAAGGCCTGAAAGATGACAGGGCGTGCCATGGGACCCCTGGCCATAGACCTGTCACCACCACCATCATCATCACCCGCATCATCATCATCACCACAACCTTCTGCATAAATACTACACTCTTTCACACAGACATACGTCGTCATTGAAGTGCTTGATATTTTTTCAATGTGATTTATTTTCTTTGATGTTTCAATTATATCCTTTATGCCTAAAACTGTGGACATACCTAAAATGGGTCCCCAAACAAGTCACCGAATGGCCAAGTGTCCTGCAGACCAGGTTTTTACAAACTTTTTGCAGCAAAGAGACTGATGTGTGTGAACAGATTCGGGGCCTTAAACAATTTCGTGCATCTGGCTGTGTCTGCCCTGGTCTCGCTGAGGAAGCGGTGAGACTCTGGAGGACAGAGCAGGGCAGTGGTGGGCACCTGGGTGGGCTGGGGCCAGAGCCCACCTCAGGTGGCCCCAGGCACAGAGCCGCACAATGGCCTGACGTACCCAGGACGTCCTTCTGCAGCCTCAGACGGAACAGTGGCATGAAGGTCTCTCTCCTTGTGATTAAGACTCACACAAAATGCTCCAAAGTGAGTTCAAGGAACTGACTTTCACATAACTTGACATGATTAAAATAATAATAATAATAATACCGACAAATTATTTTAAAATAACTTGAAAGGGTCATTTTAGGGGGAGCTACTGTGTAAAATCATTGATACCATGACCATGAAATTCTCTTTCATTCTTTCAAGATTTTTCTGTCCCCCAGGGTCTTGAACAGTGTTTCAATACTGATAGACTCACACAGGTACCCTCACCCCACCCCAGGCTCGAGAATCCTCATCAGATCCTCTAGGTGTTTGAGGGTCAACACGAATCCATAATCCTTATTTTTTCACAATTGTTTTTGGCTTCTTGATCAATAAATGCCATGCCTTCTGGGATTAGATATTGCTTCCCTTAGATATCAACGATTAGATATTGTCAATAGTTCCTCAGGAATCTAGTTCTAAAACCTAGGTTTAAAAAGATCGAGTTTTGAAAAAATCTAGTTTTAAAAAAGATTATGTAGGAATAATAATCGTTGTCATTAATGCAAATGAAAGACCTCACCGAAGGTGATTCCGTTGTCTGAGTGCTGGCGGGGGACAGTGGCCGGCTGGTGCAGAGCCGACAGCTTCCCTTATCAGCACGGCGAAGGGCACAGCGCGGAGGCCGAAGAACACCCTCGCCCACCTCCCCGCCCAATGCACGAGGCAGGCGGAGAATAACTGTGGTTCCTGCTGGGCTTTCCTTGCCTGTTGCCTTCTTTTTATCCCCGTCTAAAGCCTCTTGTTGCCCTAGGCTAAATGAAGTCTGGATTGCAACAGCTTTTTAAAGTGATCTTGTAACGTTGGCTAATTTGTCTGCTCTTGGTTATGCCCAAGTAGACACATGACCGGTGGCTGTTTGGCTTGCCCGCCTATGGGAAAATACTTAACGAAGCTAATAAGCTGTATTAAAATAAAATACATTCACATGGCACCCAGCATCACAGGCGCATGTAGCATGGTTATTATTTATTATCCTGAGACGCCAGTCCCACATGTCCAAAAGCCAACTGGGCACGTCCACTCAGAAGGCCTCCTGTCACTTTCTGTTTAACCCTTTGGAAACCCAAACCACTACCCTCTCCTCAAAGCCACCCCCCACTGTTGGAGTTTTAGGGGGCCAATCAATCACACCTGCCCTTCCCCTTCTAGCTAAAGTTTGCTGTTGCTGTTTTGAGAAGCACAGGAAACAAACCGATAAGGTGTAACGCAAGCGGATCTAGATCTGGGGCCAGATGTCTTGCCAAGACTTCGGCCCCCAGCATCGCGTCTACAGCTGCGCCCCCACAGGGCAGCTCAGCGGCGTCTGGGAACAGGACAGAAAGGCACGTGTCCTGCGGGCGCGAGCTGGCGCAGTTTCTCTCTTTGGAGCTCAAGGGTGGACCCACGCAGCTCTCCTCCTCTTCAGGGGAGGGGACAGGGCTAAGGGAAAGGGGCCAGTGGCCAGAGGCCCTTCCAGAAGCCAGGAGATCACGTTCCCACTCACGAATCACTCCGAGCTTTTCTATTTCTATTGAGATTACCTTCTTAATTTATGGGACGTCCAGTTATTTCAGCATTTGGAATAGTTCGACAATACATACTCTATACTGCAAGAATTTCTACCCCTTACATTGTAACCTGCCTGCTCTATGATCTTTTTCATCATGAACAAGACCCCACAGTTATAAGCCGAACTCCTGCTTTGAGCTCGTCCACCGCGGTCGTGAGTACCGCAGACGCGAACCTGGCCCCGTGGCCCCGGGCAGCCGGGGACAGTGAGGACTGGCAGTGACCCAGCTGGCTCGGCAGCTGCACTTCCAGTCCACGGTTCTGGCAGCGCTCTTGTGATTAAAAAAGAAAAAATGTTTTTTCTAAAAATTAAAAGTTTTCTCATTTTAAAATTTTCTCTTCACTGCGTCAAGAAAAGGAACTGTTGCAAGATCGAATATCAAATCAAGCCAGGTGGAAGAAACTCATCCTTTTGGCAATGAATTATCAGTACAGGAGTGGTCTGGCTTTGTGGAGGTCAAATGCAAAGGACCTAAAGGCTGCGCGAGAATAATAACGATAATTTTTGTAGTTTTGTCTATTTCACTTGTGTATTTACCTGATGCTTGGCGTTTTGCTAAGCAATGCTCTTCACACACATAACCTTTTATTTTTGGAGTAAGCCTCAGGTAGATATTGTCATTGTCCCCATTTTATAAAGCTGAGAAAACTGAAATTCAGAGAGGTTGCCTTACCCAGTGTCACATAAGATAACAAATGGCAGAGCCTGGATTTCAACAGATGTTTGTGGTCTCTACCATATTCTATTACATTTGCCTTAACTTTCATTAGTAAAAGTTGACTGTCGAGAAAGCGGGCGGTAATTCCACCAAGCCTCTGTCTTGCGTCTGGACGATATTGCTTCCAGAGATTTGTGATCAGTTGTTGGCATCTCATTTCCAGAAAATCCTTTTAAAATAGAGCAAATTCACAGGAGGGCAAGAAGAAACCTCTTATATGAGAAACGTTTGGAAAAAAAAAATTTGCAGAAGGGTTGGTGTGGGGACTAGAAGACCTGGGGGACACATAATATCTGGTCTCAGATGTCCAAAGAGCTTTCGTAAGTAAGGAAATTAAACTTCACATTTTTAACATCCCAAGACATTCTTATGATGTACAAACAAAAGTCATACATGGAATCAAAACGTGGGCCTATCACGTGGTCATGTTCTCTTCCGCATAGCGCTGAAAAAGCCCATTACGTGTGGAATAAAACTCCTCATGCTCGTTTTCAATGTTGACTTTTATTTTTTCAAACTATAAAACACACAGCTCAGCTTGATTTCATAGCGAGACCATTCGGAAGCTCATATCTGCACGATTGCAGCTGAAATAGACTAAACAAAAAAAAAATGCAGCCAGTACAAATCGCTGTGGGTTATCTGCACAGCTCCAGTGTGCGGTGGGGGCCTGGAGGCTGCAGCCGCAGCTTTTCTGAGACTTCCAGTAAATCGGCCCCGCTCAGCATTTCAGACCTGCGTCCAGCTCTTCTTGGACGTCTAGACACAGCCTGCGATGAAGCTTCAAAAATGGGTAAAGACGAAGCGTCCAAAGCCACCAGAAGCCTTTGACCCTCTTCTAATGTTTCAGATCATTATTTTCCCTCTCAAGAATTTGGCTCTCCTTTGGGGAGGTGGCGGGGGGGGGGATTAAGATTTTCCATGCGAAGAGCCCCTGAAAGAAAATACCCTGGAGAAAGGTCAGTGGGAATGGGCCAAAGCTGAATTCTTCAGATCTGCCTAGAGAATGTGGAACGTCTGTACCCTTTCTCCTTGGCACGCCTGCCAGCTGGCCAGTGCTCCCCGGGCATCGGCCCAGCTCTGCCTTCCCCACCTTTACGTCTTAAAGTGACTCGTACTGAGCAGTAAACACCTCATCTGGGGCCTGGAAGGAGCTAAGCCTTCGGGAGTTATAATTAAACACTGATGACTTTTGATTCCGTCAAGATAATCTATGACACTTTCTGTCTGTAGCGAAGACTCAAGCTTTGAAATTTTCTAACGATAAAACTTTCATAGGTGGAGAATATATTTCTTTTAAATTTGTCCTGCTTTTAATTAAAATTATTTGTTCTGCTTTTGTGATTTGTGTCCCTTCAAACTTTTTATCTTAGGTTTTTCTGTAGAAAGTTAAGGATCCGGTCAATGATAAGAGAGGTGGTTTTAAAGATAAGCACAGCCCAAGTTCGTTCCATAATTCTTTTATTCATTCATTCGACAAACAGTTTCTTTTAGGGAGGCCATGTATACCCAACTGTGGTAGCCAGAGGGTGCCGTTTGTTAGTTGTGTCGCGCCTGGGAAAGTCACTGAATCTCTTCCATTGCTGTGCTCAGCTGTAAAACAGCTCTATTACCAACCGTGCAGGGTTGCTATGACGATGAGATTGAAATGAGATGATTTCTCTTTTAACATCGCAGAAAAAATTAGAAGTGTCTATTTTATTCTTATCCATCCATCGCTCTGTCCAAAAAATCACACACGACAGAGATGAAGAGTCCCAAAAGCCCCGGGAAGTAGCAATGTCATTTTACCTCTCACAAGACTCATGGAGTGAGCTGGATTGAAATTCTGTGAGTGGCTATGCATACTTTACCCCGATTAAGAAAAACGGGCTAAACAGGAAAATGACAAAAAGAAACTTCTACGCTTCTTTACTGAATCAACGTGAGAAAAGTGGATACAGTGTCAATCAGAAATCCAGATAGCCAGCTCTACTTTGAGTCCGATTCAGAAAAATGAGTCCCAGTAAGAACTTACAGATGGGCAAGTCCAGGTGTATATATTCCGGTTAAACATATAGAGTTTCATCTAAATAATTGCTTAACTGTAACAAAATAGAATACGAAAGTAAAAAAGAAAAAGGAGAAAGAACAAAAAGAGACTTTTATAGATGTGTGAAAACAATAGTTCAGAAATAATATCTAGGTCAGTATTTCTAGGTAGATAAGCACTTGTCATGAGAAAAGTGGCAGAAATAAAAAGCTTCTAAATTCTTCAATACATCAGGAATCATAATTTTATTCCTGACGTATTGAAGAATTCCTGAATTGCATATATATATAAAAAGGAACTTAAGAATTATTTGAAAAACCTAAAAATGATCATTTACCTGTAAACCTGAAAACCACTAAACAATATAGAAACAGAAAAGATAGTTCATTTCTCACGCTACCCAAAGGAAACAGTAAAGAGAATTTTTTTAAAAGCATACGTCAAAATGACAGCACTGAAGCGGATGGCTATGGCAAGAAATAAACATGATTACGATTTCCCAGAATCCCCTGGGGATATAATGATGGGCTTAAAAAAGACACAATCGAGGCAGGGCTTTGTGGGCCATCGTGTCATCGGGAGCGTGGTCTTGTCCCCAAAGCAGGTAGCTATTAGTGTTTTATGCCAGAGGTGAAAACACCCGATTCACGTTTTAAGAACATGATGGGGATTCAGTGAGGAGCACAAATTTCAACGGGACGTGAGCTGCTGGGCGACCATCGAGGGGGCCGCTGTAATCGTCCAAGAGAGAGATGATCATAAGACGGAGGTCGGGACTCGGGAAGTATGCTTTTAGGCGGCAGAATCCGAGAGGAGCAGGAGAGAGTGGAAGGTGTGTGCGATGCCCACGAGAGTATCTGGATTTCGCTGCTGCTGCTGTGTGCAATGGGAACACCAAGTTAGGAATCACCGATTCGGCCATTCGGTCAAGGTGCCCTTGAGACCCGCGAGTGGAGAAGTCGACAGGTGGTATGAACCTGGGGCAGGTCTGGACCGAAGATAGACACCTGTGAGCGGACGCGTGTAGGTGTGAACTGAGGTCCTTAGGCACGGACGGGAGACCTCGGAAGAGAATAAGAAGAGAAAAGGATCGTTCGTTGTGTGCACTGCTGGTATCGGTCTGCACCGGATCACCTTTTCTGGGAAAGCGGCTGGGAATGTGTATTACTGTCTCAAAAAAAATGATCCTAATTTTGATCCTGTAACTCTATTTATAGGAATCTACCCTCAGAAAATAATAGTAGCAAATGTGACGAAGGCTCATGGATACAAATATTCATTTGCGTGTTATTGATGATTATGAAAGAAAATTACTTGTCTAATATTAGGAGATTAAGTAAATGACTCCACATTGACATTAGTAAATATTGTCATTAGCACTTGATGCTTATAAAGATGTGGCGTACGTTGATGACCGTGATGTAATAGCAAGTGGAAAAGGACACGGAATTGACAGAGAGAGAAACTCGACTGTGAAGGACTCATCGAATGAGAGTACCGAGAGCCCAGGTTATTGGTAAATGGTGCAAAATAGATGATTGTCACTATTTTATACTTTTACCTACTTTCCATTTTTTTCCCAAATAGGCCTGTATTACACCGTATGTATTGATTTATTATTAGAAAATAAATATAAAAGTATAGTATTGTCCCAGTTAAACACTGGTTGAAGTCCGATCCACACTGCTTAATGTTCTTTCCTTTTCACAGTACTGATGAGCATTTCTGTTCTGAATCTAGCATAGTATTTTAGGTTTATAAGATGATTGCCATGCATTTCACAGACCATTTAGACTTGTAAAATAGCTTCAGAAAATTGACCTAATTACCAGGCAATAGCAAACCCATTCTCCTGGGGACAGCCCCCTGTCAGTTGGCACCCAGGGTATGGCATCGAGACCATTTGTATTTCCTTTACTTCTTATTGCTTAGCAGTACAGGTGACTGGATGCTTCAATGTGAAGGTTTGTTTTTTTAATTATATACACATAAGAATTTGCTAATTATTGTAATTATGATGAATTGCTTTTGTCTTTCTCCAGTGACTGTGAGAGAACTATGTATCTGGACTGCCATTTGTATCATCATTGTCTGCAGTGATATAAAATCATTTTGAAATTGGTTCAAAACTAAAAGCACATTTTTTTTAACTCCAGGAATGTATACAAAGACTATCGCTTCCTCGAGCTGGCGTGCGACTCGCAGGAGGATGTGGACAGCTGGAAGGCATCTCTGCTGAGAGCTGGAGTTTATCCCGACAAATCTCTAGTGAGTTGGATATATCTCTTATTTCTAAATTATTAACCATTTCTAGGAAAACCGTATTCTACATGCTGCATGCTGGAGAAACCAGTTCTCTTTTGACTTATAGTTTTAACTGATACTTTGCTTATATGTCTTTTACTCCATTAGATTTCTATTTTAAGAAGCTTGTCAGTATATGTTAAAGAAAATGCCCTACTCTGCCATTAAGCACAATGTATATAATCTCACACCAAGGGAGAGTTTCTTTGTTTTAACCTAAAATTTTATTTTCCCTTATATCCTATTCTACCATTTTTGTAGTTTATAATAAGCAGTTTATAACATTCTTCATACAGAAATTGCCTATGTGTATCATTCATCATAACACTACTTCATAATCTTAAAACTTGTGCTTATTTTGATAAAAATCTACCTTCCTTCATTACATCTGTAGTACCTGTATCTAAAACTGTATCTGTGTTCAAACTCTGGCTAATGTCATGGTGAGTGTGAAAGAACAAAAAAAAAATACTAGACTGCTATTCCCACTTATCTTTATTAATATACTTCGAGGGTCTTTGAGACGCTTCTCTCATCCAGTTCATAAACAGACTTGCCATTTGTGTTCTCGGGAAATGTAACACTACACAGGCGGGACTGGGCTTGAACTTCAGAGGTCTGACCCAGCCTTCGCTCACGCACTGTTGCGCAGACCGCAGGCTGAGGGCCCCCCCCCGGGCACTCGCTGCTCCCCACAAGCCATCGCAGGCTTCAGGTTACCCCAGGAGCCAGAGTCCCGAGACCGCGCCTTGGGAACTTAGGCCAGCGGGACCTTTGGTGCTTCCTTGGCTCTAGATCAGTTTCCAGGGCTGGCCATGCACAAGTCGGGTTGTTTCTAGGCCCCACATAGGGCCACAGTCTTCTCAAGAGAAAGTCTGAGATGTGGGCACAGCATGGGACAATCGAAGGCTCTCTGGGGACACGTCAGACCGACCGTGTCCAGGAGGTTACACTGGAATTGAACAGACTTCCAGGGTAAAGGATTGAGGACTTGTGCCAAAATGTTTTCCTCGTTGCTGTTATTTTAGCTCACACGTAGACCTGGTAACCCTTCCCCCGCCACCTTACCTTCATCTGCTCAGCGCCTAAAACAACGCTCCCCCAACACACACTCACCATACACCCTTTAAACAGGGTGAAACCTGACCCTGTGCCCACGACGCCCGGGCACAGAGGCATCCGCGTGTGGTTTCATGCTTGTCCGGTTTTTGTCAGTTTTGCACATACATATGTGCGCAGGTATCTATCACTCTGAAGACCACGCGTGAGAAATCATTGAAAAAAATCCTGCTTCTGTCAATTCTCGTCATTACTTATTGCTCTCCCCTCTCCATTGGTGGTAGCATGTTTAATTTCACAGACATTCTGTATTAAAAACGGGCATATACCTAATATTTTACTCATTCCACAAGAAGCCGTTGAGCACGTGTTTTTTACCGGGTACCTTCCGAGGCACTGGTGATACGGGCGTGAGCAATACAATCCCACCACCAAGGAACAAGCATTTAACAAGAGAACTTGTAACCGTGTAATTACACAGTGTAGTTTAAAAGGGTGGTAAGTTCTATTAAAAAATAAAGTCAAAGGGGCAGATAGTGAGAGTGTGGCCTGACGTCCGTGGGCTGCTGAAGGGAGGGAGGGGGTCAACGATGTGACAGTCTGAGGAGGTATATTGGGGGCAGAGGACTGGCAAGTGCCAGGCCAGCTCCCTCGCCAGAAGAGCAGCGAGGAGGTGTGTCCGGAGCAGAAGGAGGGAGGACAGAAGTGGCTGCTAGTTTCCACGAGGGCGGTTGGGGCAGGTCACGCAGGCCCTGGAGGAAGTGGCAGGCATTTGTTTGGGTTTTATTCTGAGTGAGACGGGAAGCCAGGAGAGCACTGTGAGCCCACCGAGTTAACATAAGATGTACCTTTTTAAAGATCGCGACTTGTGGGTGTTATGAGAAGCGGTAGAGAATGTGGGTTCCAGCACAGGCTTTAGTGTCAAACTACTTCGACTGAAATTCCGGACACTCACTACAAGCTGTGACGTCTTGAGCCGGATAGCTAGTCTTTTTAGGTGTCAAGGTTCCCATTTCTAAAATGGAGGTCACAAAAGTCCCCTAAAGCATGGTTGGCAGGAAAATGAGACAATGCAGGAAAAGCACAGAACAGGGTGGGCACGAGTAAGCGCTCTATTCCTGTTTATAATAATGATGATAATGATAATAATAATTATCATTTTCATCACTGACTACTTTCTTTAGTAAGTAGAAAAGACAGCTAAAACACCGTGGATATTATTGCCCAATGAGACTGTAAAATATTTATGCTGTTTCTATCTTCCAAGTATGCTTAGTTACATAAAATAATATGTGTGTGTGCGTGTGAATCCTCCTTACATTCAACTGTATTGTTCGTGAAAATGTTTCCTTAAGTCACGGTTTTGGCAAGTTAAATGTATTAGGCAAGTTTGCTATGTAAAGAATTGTGCAATACATAGCTCGTGAGGCAAGAGCTGTCTTGGAAAAGCAGAATTACCTACCCCCAGGGAACGCTTTCTATAAATCTGGATTTTCATGCATCCACAGTGCTACACAAGGAAGAGACACAATGAAAGTTTTGCTATTTTTTAACAATTTTAAGCGAATCTGGAGTCGTCCTCCACAATCTGTTTTGATTCTCCTCACATTATTTGTGTTTGTTTAAAAACACACATTTGGGACAGTCGATTGGGAGATAGAGACAAAGGCGTTTGTTACCACATGCCAAAGACATGACAGGAAATGAAACTTGGCAGCGTGCCACGAACGTTGCTCTTCTCAGTTTTCATCATCGACAAGATTTGCATTTCTTATGCACCGTGTAGTTCTGCAGGTTTCAGTACATGATTGCGTGGCTTCCAGATGGCTGAATGGCAGCTAACGACTGAAAGCAGTTGAAGTGGAATGCGTATCCAAACTTCACATTGCGTGAACAGGTAGATTTGGGGGGAGGGATTCTTTAAGTCCAGTTATTTTTAATTTAGAAAGATTTGATGAAGAAGTCAGATTTACCTGATAACGGATGCCTGTCCCTGAGGCAAGTTTCAGGATTCTGGTGTGTCGTTTCGTTTTCGTATCGATAAACCATCAGTCAAGAGCAAATCAGTCAATCTCTGCCCTAATAATGAAGCGTTTATGTGTCACACGTGAGTCTAGACTCAAAAAGTTTTGCCTTCTGCACGTGGCATCTCTATTTTAGCTAGAAAAAAAATTTACATTGATTAATTTTTGAAATTTCATAAGCCTGGTTTCATTTAGATAAATAGCCATCATCCAGAATTGGAACCAAATTTGGACCAATTTTGTTTTCGGCTGCGGTGGCATACTCTTCCTGTGACGTGCTCTTTCCGCATCGTATTTTCTCTCTCACGTCCGCGCGATGGCGTGTGTCACGTCCTCACACCGTGACGTCCCGCTTCCTCAGCCTCAGGTCATCTCTCTTGGAGTCTTCTACAATTTTTTCCCCTTTCTTCCTTCTCGTCCACCCTTTACCCCCACTTTCTTCCTTCCCGTCATTCATCACTGTTAACGGTGGGCTCCAGAGACTCAAGGATAAAAAAGATGCAATGCTTGCTCCATGGCAGCTGCACATCTAGGGGAAGCACAGACGCAAATGCATAGCTGCTCTGCCACGAGATGAAACCGCCGTGGCTCTCCGTGTCGAAGGCAGGCGCCCCGCTCCGTGCCCACGCGCGTCGTCCAGTCTCCTCGTTTGCACGTGCGCATCTTCTAATCGCCTTCGGCCTCTCATCCTTCCCGACCCGAAGCATGAGGGGGACGTCGCATCTGAGCGGGGCAGCGCCTGGCCCTGGGGAGGAGGTGCGGCGCACGGATTCGCTTTCCCGCGGCGCCTCCAGCACGCTGTGAACCCGCCCGTGGCCTCTCTGGGCTGCCCGTGGGACATCCTTCCAGGCACCGGACCTTTTTCAGCGAGCCACAGTATTTTAGAACAATTTAAATCTGAATTTGGATTTAGCAGAAAATTGTTTCTGTTTTCTTCAGTGACTAAATCAAAATAACTAGTATAAAATGCTATATCATTAAATAAGCATATAAGGTTTTACGCAGTTTCAAAGTAAAAGATGTTTCTAATGCAATTAACTTTTAAAAATATATTAGACAGAAAAAACGTCTGTGATGTGTGTGTATCAGTAGTTATAGGCTACGATCAATACACTTTTACAAGATTGTTTTACTGACACGTACATAAACTTTTCCTATAAGTTTAAATACAAATAAATATGCAGTTGATTAAATATCTAAAGAAGATGATATAACAAATGACTGATTTTTCTGGTACTGTTTTGTTGGCTTTCAACATGACTTAAATTATGCATAAACATTAAGGAATTCTGAATTCTTTGGAAGGTTTTGCGTGCTGTGAGATGAGGTAGACTCTGAGTCACACCCACTCACGTTTCAATCTCAACCCTTCCATTCGGTAGTTGTGTGGATCAGGCAACTTAACTCTCCTGTTGTTTATTCTTTTTTAAATTCAAACGACACCTTCCTTGAGTGATGTGATAAGATGAAATGAAGACGTTGCTATCACGTCTAGCTCAGGGCCTGCAACCGGGTGAATGTGTTCGATGCCACGGAGCCTTTGTTGTTATTGTTGGAAATCATCATTGTGTCCATAAAGCTGTATCCCCAGTTTCATAGCTGCCTTTGCTTGGAAACTCCCCTTGGGATTTGGCACGAGAAGGAGAAGTCCCCCCGCTGCTGGCCGAGGAAGCCGAATCGCTTAGGCGGGGGTCTTGGGCTCATGCTGCCCAGTGGCCAGGCGGGCATCAGTGGCTCCATCAGCCAGTCAGGAGGGAGGTGCCATCCTGCTCACTCTCGGAAGGAAGCAGCCAAGATCCGTGCATGCCCTGGAAAGAAATTTGGTGCCAGTTCAGTCTTGCATATTTGTTAAGTCAGGACATTGGATGAGGTTTCTGTTACCTATCTAAATAGATGGTTTGCCCCATCGTGGATGGTTTCTGAAGACTTAAAAATTGGCAGTAGAACGTAGAATACCCTGGAATTGGACTATACCACCGAATTCAGGATTCCCTCAGTCATAATTAACATTTTGGGGGCTGCCTCGGAGGTTGAAACCATCCTATAATGAAGTCTTTTGGGGTCTTCAGAAATTCCTTTTGGGTAACCTCTGAAACCGAACTCTCCTCCATGGCAAATGGCAATTAGGGGAGAGGGTCTCTATCGCTCTAGGGGGAGACGAGGGATGGCCACAGGCCTCCACACGGTGTGGGCCACTCGCCTGCGTTTCAGTCGTCCAGCAACGCAAGGCCGACAATGCTCACGCTTAGCGCTGCTCCACGTCGCTTTATCCTCGGCTCGTTCCACAGTGCTCCCCGCAGAGCTCAGAGCAGCTGCCTGACCAGGTCCGAAGAGTCTCCAGCGATTCTTCAGTAGACCTGAACCTCGACGGCCCCCGCAGAGGGCAGCGCAGGGAATGACGAAGCATCCGCCATGCCCCCGTTCGTCACGGCCTGCCTCTCTCGGAGCAGACAATGGGGAAGCGACCGAAGGAGACAGGGAACGGCAAAGCCACGCCAGGTCCTCCACTGTGCCTTTCTCCCACCTAAGGAGTAAGGGCCCCCACTCTGTGACATCACTGTTGCCACTACAGACACGACCATCTGCCGTCGAGCGAGAAAGCCAGTCACTCCCTAACGTACAGAAATACTCGGCCGAACTCCTGAAACTTATTTGCTGCATCAGAAGCCGCACTGCTGCGGAATGCAATGAATTCCATCTGTCCGAGGGATTTTCGGCGATATTGCACTTCTTCGAGAACCGGGGTCCTATTATTCTCTAAAATAGTATTTTGCTCCTGATAAAATCCCCTGTGGGCATCTTTCTTGCTTTATTGAACAGTTGGCACATTTTTTACAAACGACTCTTTCCCCACCCCCGCCATTCATCCCCGTATCGTTATTTATGTCTCCCGTGAGCCGGTGACGTTAGTGTTACGCCGCCCCACGCGCGAAGGCCAAGGAGCTCCTCTACGCTGCTTCATCGGTGTCTTTACACCTCCGATTTATTAAATCTGATGGCCATGGTGCTCCCCGAATTAGACATTTCCTCCCAGTCACCAATCGGCCTTGTCTTCCAGAAAACACACTCTTCTGTGATCCTTGCCTTCCTGCTCTGCAGACAATTTCTGTCTGAGCTGTTTCCCTCTCCCCAGCCCCTCTTCACCCTGAGTGCCAGATCCCCGGCCCGGCCTGCCACTCCGCCCTGTGCTCAGCGTCCTCCACAGACACACACGCTGTCCTCTCTCCAGCTCCCAGTCCTCCCGGCCCCCTCGTGAGAGAGCCCAGACCTGTTCCCTGCCCACACCCCATCGCGCCTCCCCCGCGGGGCCTGACCTGGCGAGGACTCGGGCGGCCCCGGGAGTAATGAATCACCGTTTTATTTTTTCAAGCCATATGTGAGTTAAATTGTTGGGTATAAATCATACTCTCGCAGCTCCAGCTTGAAGCAGGACAGCCATTTGCCCGCCTCCCGTCGCTGGCCGCTCGCTGCGTCTCTGACCAGAGCGTCCCACTTAGGAATGACTGCATTTTCTGTGACTACCCTTTCCAGAACCATTTTCTTCAACGTGGCCCGGTGTGTGTTTTGGCCACATCCGCACTATACAGTTTTCGCCTCCCATGCCAGCCCAAGACAGAACTCATAATTTACAAAATGAAAGAACAGGGTGGTCAGAGGGTGGATTGCTGTCCGCTGGTCTCCCCAGAACCACCCACTCCTGTCCTGTGCGCTCTCTCCCCTTCCCCCGCCCCCACCCACCGGCTCTGAAACCAAGGATGCAGTGTTTGTTTAAAAATGCATTGGCTGATGAAATTTTCCACTGCCTGGCGTGTAGAGGAACGGGCAAGTCGACGTCCTGCCCACTTCACTGTCCACGCTCACAGCTCACTTACCACCAGGTCAAGCCCTGGCCTTTTGGGGGCCAGACCCCCGCACTCCGGGTGCCGAGTGAGAAGGGAGGGGGGAAATCTCTGTCATCGTTTTCTGCTGTTATAAATGTGTGATTTCATCTCATCTCAGTAGCTTCTGTGACTGTCCATGAGCTCAGGGTGCCGTGTGTGTATGATTGGGATGTCGGTGAAGAGTTGCATTGTTTATTTTGATTTTGCTCTCTCTCGCATGAAAAATACCTCATAACTTTAAAATGCATCTATGGTTAACATATTTCTCTCTCTCTCTCTTTTCTTTTTCCTTGCGGCTACATGCACAGGGGAACAACAAAGTAAGTTCTTTGCTTTACTGCGGCTCCTGTTTCTCTCCAGCCCCTGCTCCCCTCCCACGTGTGTCTTGGCCAGAGTGTTTCTGTGCACGCTGGGGTGACTTGTCGTCTGTGGCAGGACACCAGTGTCACAGGGTGTGCAGATGTCGGAGGAAACACACCTTTGGACTACCTAATGGCTGTTCTGTTCCGACCTTTTGGAAGGGAAATATGATTTCTTCAGAGTCGGTTATTGGGCAGTGCAGAGACGTCGAGATTGATGGTAAGGGACGAGATGGACATTGAGAGCAAAGACGATGAAGACTTAGTCACGAGGACTCTTTGGCAGAAAGGCTACAGCAATCTGATGAAACTCAGCACAGCTGAAGGTTTTGACCGAAAGTCAAAGCTCTCATGTTAATGTGCAGTTATAAAAACCCCAAACCGGAGCCTTAAATCGCAGGATGGCTGGCTTTGTCGGTGAAATTGAGTTAGATCAGCGTTCCGCCTTTGAAGGTGCCTTAAAATGGATGGAGGAGGGTGGGGTCAACATTTGACTTGGCTTCTGCGCCCTTGATGTATTCCAGCTGGACGGGAGCAGGAGGGTGTGGGGAGCGGAGGGGAGACGGAAATGTGTATGATAGATTTCTGAAACCAGGCAACGTACACAAATGGTGGAAATTATGTTCACATCGCCGTCACAGATAAAGGAGCGCTTTAGTAGTCCATGGGGTTGCTAGCCTGCTTTAATTTTAATTCAAGTTTTCCAAAAGATTAGAACTGCTTCTCACTTGTGTTTCTTATATAATAGGAACAGAACTGGGGGAGACGGTCTTAAGTTTAGCAGGGTGATTGTTTTTTATTTTCTCTACGGAGCATTAATAGCGCTTCATCCTACCAGGTGGCCCACTTAAAATGGGCCTCATCGAATACAATAAGAATGGAAAGGAATCTGTTATATAAGGGTCTGCCTGCATATTTAAACCAGCTGGAATTCATCAAAATTGCTATTCATAAGCCATACGTATAGAATGTAAAACAAATGTGGGAAATCTTGCAGTTTAATTGGACGGAATGTGCTATTATGGAATAAGTTGACGTAGATGGCTGGTTTTGAAAATGTGTCACTTTATAAATTTATATTTTGATATAACTGCTTATGACCGAAGTAATAATATTTAATAAGGTTAAAAATAAGACAAGTACGAGGCAGGCATTTGTAAAGGAGCAAAGGGGTGAACTCAGCCCAGTAAGAGTTCACTTTTTTAAAACAGCAGGTAACTTATGAAATTAATTCAAGGTTTCTTACGCAAAGTCAAAGATAATATTTCTACTACGACCACTTTTGGAAAACGACATGTGGATAAAATGCAAAAACGGATGTTTTAGTTCTGATGCCATACCATGTATTTCGGTTTTCGAATACTAGGGACGTCCGGTCCCGGTCACTCACGTTGCACTGAGTCTACACCGCCATGCACTTCATCTCTCGTCTGTTCGTTAAGTACCCTGAGCTAACTGGGAGTGCACTAGCAGCAAGCCCGTGCATGAGGCAGATCAGGGCACAGGCTGCTGACATTTTGAGGAGGTGCTAACCCTTCAGCCACCCGAGAAGCATTCATGACTTTCCTCTTTCACTGGTGATTCACTGATGACTTAGAGGCATTTGTAAAATTCCCAGAGGAAAACACTGCTCCACAGCAGGAGTCATCCATTTGTTGTGTCTTGCTCGATCGAGTTCTTCTGAGTAATAAAATGTTCCATTTAATAGTTTACTGATTTTTTAAATTAATTATAATACAATGGGCAATGAAACTTGACATTGCTAACTGCCGCTTCACAGAGGGTGCCTGCAGGAGACGCAGAAGGCCCGCCGGGGCCTCCAGTCCCACCCCCAGACCACCACCTGGGTCGTGAGCGGGTCCCCCGTGGGATCGGTAGAATGTCAGCTGGCATGCCAAAGACGCGAACGCTTAGGATTTCGATTTTTCATTGAAGAGTGGCTATTTTGGAGGTGCTGTTATTTACGGCCCTTAATTTTTAGTTGTTTGTCTTTTAAAACAAATATCAAGCTAATACTTTAAAATAGAATTGTTATACAGACATGGACTCTGGCTTGAGTGAGCCTCCTCGAATCACGAACATCAGCACGTCTGAGTGCTATTTTTCTTTAGCCTAGAATTTCAGTAGAGATGGAAAACACTGGAATACAAGCTGAGCAGTCTCGAGAGTCATAGACCTGGAGACTTCAGAAGGAGAGTATGAGAGTCTTTTTCCCTCTCATGCTGGGATGCTTGTTCTGAGTTGTCCGCAAGGCAGCACACCTGACTTGTTGCCTGCCACGCACATGAGCCAGCTGTGATAGGTGACTCACGTTAGACTCACAATGGCTCATCAGTTATTTGGCGAATGGCATTTTATTTGCTATAACAGTAACGAGACATGAGAGAGTGAAGCCTGCTCAATTAATATTTCTTTAGATGACGATGATGAATGTGTTAATCTTCCCACATACATTGAGTATAGTGTGTATGTCTGTATGTCCACACACACAGACGTGTCTTCTGAGGTGTATGGAATGATCCTACTGTTTGTTTTCTCAGGGGCAGTAGAGTTGATCTGCTCTCTCTGCCCTGAGACTTAGAGTCCGGGAGCCAGTCCTCCAAACTCCAGCAGACAGACTCCACAGCAGACACACGTCGGGGAATGCAGTATGAGTGTGTGATGGAGCAAAGCACCAGGGTTCACATTCCTCTTGCAACAGTGACGTGGATTTTGTCAGTTCTCTTCCAAAAGTAAACTTTTCTTTTGTGAGGGGATCACAGTTGCTCGGGAGAAGTTTTGCTTGTAGGCCCATTACTTATTTTCCCCTTTGAAAACGTGTTTCTTTTGCACAGCGATACCTGAGTTGCTTAGGGGCGAGTCTGTCTCCTCCTTGGAGGCGTTCCCCTGGACCAGGGATTCCATGCCAGCATTTTCATGAGGAAGACCAGAATCTAGGCCTTCCCCAGTCAGATTTGGGGCAGTGGACAAATGTCTACTGTAACAGAGAGTTGGTTTTCTTTAATTGTTTGAGCACAAATGAAAATCAGAATGTCATTTTCAGAACCGAGGCCTCCAGGCAAAAAGTAACCTCCATGTTTTGTTATTTCTTTCTTTAATGTGATGCCCTCTCTTGGTAGACATTTTTAAGAATACAATAGACTTCTACTTTTCTTTATTAAAAAGTTTGAGTTGTAAATATCTTTGATATTAAGTTAGGCTAATTAGAGGTAGAGGAAAGTTTTAAATACAAGGAATAAAATGCTGTAACGAAGCTCTCAAGTTTCTTAATGACGTTAGTACAGAAACACAAACGAAAACTAAAAGGAATCCTAAGTTCGGAAACGAATGCTTCAAAAAATTCTAAGCTATAGGTTAAAGCTATATTTACTCTCTTCCCTTACAAAGTTTTTATTACCTATGAAAGAGACATTTACTGTCACCTTACTTGGCTTTGATCTTTTCAAACGAGTTGACTGCCTTGATTGGAGAGAAGGAGTATTTGAAAAGAAGAAATCGAACCCAAATGTGCTAAAGCATAACTTAAAAGTAACTGAGTCTTTATTAAGTTATAGTTAGGTTAAATGCAATAGCTGTATACATGTTGGAGGGCTTTGACATGTGAGGGGGAAAAAAGAGGGAAGGAAAATCAGATTTAAACACCTGTTTTTACAACAGTTAAAAAGTACTTTGTCTAGCGATTTCCCAGCACATTCGGCAAGACAAGTGGACATTGTCAGCCTCCCTTAGTGGGAAAAGTAGTTATTGCCTGGAGCGCTGATTCCGGTGATCCACTGGGTTCCAGCAGTCGTTTGCAAAGATAGAGTGTGCCAAATCAAACGTCACCAAAATATATTACACTGAAGAGCACAGATGTTAAATCCATGTTAATTCGTCTTGCCCCAATGCCAGACTTTCAACTCCTAAATTCCTGTCCGTGGTCATATGGGAGAGAATATAGACAGACACGGAAAACCCATCGTCAGACCTGGAATGCCTCGTTGATGATGTGTCATAATCTCGGCAGATGAAAGAGGCAGACAGTACAGTGTCATCGTGTCCATTTCCTCTCTAGTATTTTAAAATGCACGAGAGAAAGTCAATATTCTAAGCAGTTTAGGTCCAGTCAGCTCAATTAGGGTTATTTATTTTATTTGAATGATGTAGATGCTTTCCCTGATTTTCTTAGAGAGAAGTTTAGTAAATGTATTTCCTTGGGATTGAAGGCAAGTCCATCTGGTTCACTTAATTTACATATAACCCAAAAAGAATATCATTAAAGTTAAGAAAGATAAAAACTCACTGGCATCCAAGTGTTATTTTAGTTCCATGTGCATATAAAAAATGAACTGTCTGTCTCAGTCATGGCAACACCAATAAACCTTTGGTTCTTTTTTGGCAATCCAGTCTTAAAAGAGCATTGCTAATGCCCAGTTTCTGGACCCCCGGCTGTAATTAGTTGGAAGAAAAGACAGTTCTATTGGAAGCAGAAAACTCCAAGAAGCGAGTTGTAATCTATATATTATGTTCCCAACGTTATTAGTCTTGGCAGATCGACACTCTCAAAAGGCAAGAATCGCTCTGCGGCTCAGAAGGCTCACAGTAGGTGACAGAAGAGGGACTTGTTTCTATTTTATTTCCTCTATTGTGTCCAAAAAGGAGTGACTTCATCTAGGTAGTGAGAAGTAATGATACTAATTATGTCTTACATCACAGCTTTCTGGACATATTTTCTCTCACAGTATTTTTAGACATCTTTTTGTATGCATAGGAGACTGAGAAAGAACATTCGTGTGTGTGTGTGTGTGTGTGCATGTGCACGTGTGCACACATACACACACACATTTCTATATGTGTTTGAGCATACATAAAAGGTGTAGGAAATAGGTTGAAAGAAAAGTTAGGGGTCATTTTTTAATTCTTTAGACATCCATGTATGAACCTAGTTATTTCTGTACTCATATGTATTATTTTTATAAACTTAAGAAATCCACTAAGGTAAGAAAAAAATTTTTTAAGAAAAATTTTTGTGCAAAAAAATGTGTGTTGGGTGGGGGAGTGGAGGAAGGATTAACTTTTAAATAGACTGAACAAGTGAGTATGAGACACTGTGTAGGAAGCTAGAAAGCCAGGTGAATTATGCCTGATTCCAGTTGTAATGATAATTACTATTAGAAGCCATATACTTGTCCATTAAAAATTAAGCTGTCTGAATGGATGGCACCCTTAGACAAGTATCCCAGAAAACAACTCAAAATAAGTCACTTATTTCAGACTCTTAAGTATTTAAGAATCTACAAAGAGAATTAACATTTTAACTTACAACAGTTCTTTTTCTAAAGCATTTTCATTTTGTTTGCCTCAACTATATGCATATTATTTTAGTCCAGAGTTAGGAATGCATTTCTTTTACTTATTGGGATAAGCAGAATGTAGTCAGGGAAAAAAAGTTCTAAAAAAGAAAAAGTAACATTTAAATAAGGATTCAGAAAATATATTTTGTTGCCTGCCAATGACTCAGCCCTAAAATAGAAAAGGCTGGTGTTATTTAGGGATATCTAATTAGATAACAAACGGGATATTAAAGACCCATTACATAATGACAACACACATTCTTCCACATAAATTATTATTGACCAAGTTTTAATTGAAGAAAAATTTTGATTGGGACATTTTTATTTTTCTCTTTGAAGTAACTAGCCACTAGTCTCATAAATTTTCTCATTTTATGTCACATGGCTTCAAAGAGAATAACTGTTAACACTTCAAGGAATTAGGCCAAAAAAAAAAAAAAAGGACAATTGGATGCAAAGAGCAACATGGAACTTTAAAAAAAGGATCAGCTTATTGAAATTCTTCTATCACTATACAATTATTCCCTCCAGTAAGAAACTGAAAAAAAAAAAAGAAAGAAAGAAAGAACTGTTTCCACTTAGATCATTGGTTCTCAACTCCCTGCAGACATTCAGCACTGCCTGGAGATATTTCTGATTGCCAGTGGTTCTGCTGGAACCGAGGGGGTGGAAGCCAGTATCCTGTTATTTACAGCATAGCCTCCACGTTAAAGAATTATCCGGTCACACGTGTCAATGTCAAGGTTGATAAACCCTGACCTAGCTTGAAATAAGTACGCAAACATATGAAGGTTTCAACCGATGACCTTCATCAGCTGAGCCCAATTCACTTAGGATCGGCTGAGGAACTAATCTGCTCAGACTGCAAGCTCTGTCTAACGCTGTCCACGCTTTCTATTATGCTTTAGCAGTATCCGCTGCTCACGAAAAATGTTCCCTGCCGTCGATTTGATGGTTTGCCTCCGAAAGTATGACAGCAACTGAAAAGACTTTCAAACTTGGGCTTGTGTACTTGGATGAGGGGTACAAGGTCAGGGACTGTGGGTGTTACAAAGAACTTTTTTGTAGCCATATGTCTTTCATTAAATAAGAAAAACCCAATTTTTATAAATTTGGGTAATTTTTAGTGCTCCCACTGAAAGCCTATTTCAAAATTGGAATGCTATGAAAAAAAAAGAGTCAATATATTTCTATATTTAAGCATTAGAACAAGAAATAAAAATAGACTTAGTAAGGTACAGTTGAAAATCTGAGTCTTTATCAAGAAAAACTTTTCTAATGTTCCAACCTAAACATCTCATTCTTCCCATTCCATGTGGCCCAACCGTTCATCTCACAGACGGTCTAAAAGAAAATTTTCTTGACTGAAGTATGGAATGTATCATCTGCCAATCAGGATTTTTTTTTTAAGTCACTTTAAGATGACTGCCAAGACATGCAAACCCAAAGATAAAACCACCCACGTCAATTCACCCAGCCCGTTTAGAGGTAGAGGGTTTGTTGTTTGTTTTTTTTATAACACATCAAACCATAAACTTTGATACTTTTATTTTCTTCAAATGTGAAAAAATTGCTGAAGTCAGTGTAAAAGCCAAGTCTTATGAAGACTATTAACAGTTTAACATTTCCAACTCCTGTGACTTGCTGAGAGGATTATAATGAAGATGAATTAGGGAAGTACACGAGTGTGAAATGTATAGGATAGGTTTGCAGAATACTAATACCAGCTCGGAGTGCGGGGTATCTAAATTGCAGCTCGGATGATAAAATGGCTTATGATCGTGGTCCTGTAATGGGTCTTTGAACAAAGACGGGAGAGGCCAACGGCTTCCTAGACAGGAGGGTTTCCGTTTGGTGCTGGGCGGCAGGCGTGGATTTCGCAGAACAGCATTTCGTGTCTCAGTAACTTGTGTCTGTTTGTTGATTTATTTTTGCTGATTGTCCGCCTCCTTAACTGTCCTTCAGGCTCCGTGAAGACCAGATCTGCCCTACGGTTTGATAGCTTATCCCATCCCTAGGACCTGGGACATACTAGGCAGTAGTATGCGGTTCTGGAACGAGTCAGTGAACAAATATAAACGATGGAAGAAGCGCGTCAGAAACTGTGAACTTAGACATAGCGTTTCGAGGGGAGAAGTAGGTGATAGTGCAAAGGAGGGAACTCGGAAAAGTAAGAACAGAGAGGGGCAGGGTCGTGACAGGGTCACCGAGGGTCTAGTCGCCAACCTGGTCGCCCCAATCGACCCACCTGAAGTCACTGCGTCCGGTTCGCCAGTGGACGCTGAAACTGGTACGCTGCCAGACCGTTCACACGCCTCGGCCTTCAGGGGGGCGCAGTGAAATGCCAGCGGAAGGAGCTGCCCGGGCTTTCTCCCCGCACGTGTCACTTAGACCTGATGGAAACTTACTCCCAGCTCTTCCCACATATGCGATGCCACGCAGAAAAGAACTCGGCGTATCTTAATTGTTTTCAAAATAGGTCGTGACATCATCGCAGAAAGGCCGTCCCGCGATCCCTCGCCCTTCCCCTGCACGCCCAGGTCGGGGCGGCCGCTCTTTTTGGCAGCGCCTTCTCTCCAGCATGTGTTTAGGGTTTGGCTTTATTGGTTACTTCCATGTTCTGAGACTTTTATTCTTTTCTACTGGCCTCTTCTCCTCTACATGTATATATATCACACACACACACACACACACACACACGCACGCACACACACACGCACACACACACACACACACTTTTCCCTTTTTTCTAACTGGCCTCCCATTCAAAACCTGTTTATTTCTCTTTCCCTTCACCACTAAGCAAATATCTTTAATTTAGCTCTTTTAATCCTCGCAACAATTCTGCAAGACGGCGGTTCTCACACTAAGGACGTTTGGCAACGTCTGGAGACAGTTTTGACTGTCACAGCTGGTGGATTGAGGGCAACCGGCATCTAGTGGGTAGAGCCCAGGGATGCTGCTAAACATCCTATAAGGCCCGGGACAGCCCCCACCACAAGGAATCACCTGTATAAACTGTCGACAGTACTGCTGTTGAGTATCCCTGCTATCAATGTTATTTTGCATTTAGAGATGAAGAGCACGAGGCTCAGCGAGGTTCGCTAACTACCCAAAGATCGCACATGTAGCACGCAAACGAGCCGGCATTTGATTTCAACCCAGCTTTGAATCTAGAGTCGATGTACTTTCTAATATATGTACTCACTTTCAATCTAATTTTTATTGTTACGTGTAAATTTAGAGTGATCGTCTTTGTGTGTAATTCCTCAGACACATTTCTGCTTATTTTTAGGCTAGATTTGTAGAAGTGGAATTGGTATCAAAGGGGATGAATAATTACACGGTGATTCATATCACCACATTGCTTTCCTGAAAGCTAGAGCAAGTCACATTTCTAACATCTCACCTCATCATAACCTACAATGAGTATTACAGTCTTTTACCTTCGTATTTAGTCCTTGCCAATTTGGTCGTTTCCCTTTCCCTTAAAAAAATAAATCCCTGCTGCTCAGATAGTCTCCTCTGCCCGGAAACCTACCGACCCTTCTGGTTAAAGGGACAAAGAAGCACAGAGGTTTGATGCTCCAGTCTGAGCTCAGCTCCAGGCTCTGCTGCACACTAGCTGGGTGACATGGCCCGAGTGACTCTCAGCCACGTGCAGCTTCGTGTTCTGCCTCACGATGCCTGTAGCACAGTGCCGGAAACGAAGCAGATTCTCCAAAAGGCGTCGGCTGTCTTCAGGGCCATGAGTTTTTGTGCTCGCGTGGTCTTTTAAGTTTTGTGTAAGTGCCTCAGTTCTGGACCCAGGGGTGGTTCTGACCCAGTCCCCTGCTCGTGCATTCTCCACACACCTGAGCCTACTGCGTCCCAAGGTCTTTCTTTGCTCTGTGTTCTCACCTCAAAAGGCATCACCCTAGGGCTGAGCTGTAGCTTGGCTTTTAAATTCAGAATGTATTCGCAGCCTGGCACCTTTGCCCCAGGGTGTTCATTGTGTGCCCTACGACTGGACCATTTCCATCTAGGTTTTACAGATCATCCCCCTCATAGTTCTGTGCTTATATATGTATTTCCTTACATAAAAGTTCCATATAGCAGCAATTTCCAAAGTACGCTTAGCCTATTTAAAGAAAAAGGAGATTGCATGATCAAAAATGTTTGGGATATACTGTATTCTTTATCTTCCTTCTGGCGAGACACAGAGTACGTTAGCATTTTTCTTTTTTAATCGAGGGTACTGGGATAAAGAGACATGTAGGTGTGTTTGACACCACATTCTTGAACTTACTCTATCAAATAACACCTCCCAACCTTAATTTTTAAACAATGCCTGTTGGCATCTTATAGCATCAGTGTTCCATGGGGAAGACTCTTACACAGCAAGCAAAAGGACTAGGAACAGCCTCCAGCTCAGGGTCTCCCGTGTGTGCCCTCTGACCTGCGGAGGACATACCCAAGTGGCTTGTTAGAAATGCAAACCCCTGGGCCACTCCGAAGTCTTCTGAATTTCTGAGGGTGGCTTCTGTGAACATGCATTTTAAGTAAGCTGCCAGGGTAATTTTGATAACACCTCAATTTTGGAATTGCCACCCTAGAGATTAATAACAACCATAACACAAGGTCCAAAAGCAATGAAAATCTCCCATCTGTCACCTTCGAAGAAGATTTTATAGCCATAGCCTTTGATTTTACTGTGGGGTAGATCGATGTGATATTAAGAATCATGCCCTGGATCAGGTTTACCAGAAATCCAGCCATCTAATCATGCCCTCCTGGGTCCCCTTGAGCTGTGATCATTTGTAAGTCATTTTGCCAGCAGCTGGGAGCCTGCAAAGGGATCCTGTTCGCAGCTCTTGACGCTGATGGTGGGGAGTCATTTCGCTTTCTCGTTGAGAACGACTGTTGGCAGCCCCCGGGCCGGAAGGAGGATCTAGAGAGAGTTAATGCATTTCTTCATGGCACAGGCTCAGAGCAGCCACAGGCCGCCGGGGGCGCCCCAAAAGCTCAGACCAGCCAATGTGTATTTGTTTGTTCAGGGAAGTCATCACCATATCTCTTTGTACTTTTGTGCTAAGGAACTCTGAGAACTTCCAGGGAGTTTTCCAGATGAGCCTAAGTGTATAACCAGTACTTCCTTTGCTTTGCTTATAAATCTGGAGAGAAAGTGGGTCTGGACTTGACACATATAAAAAGTAGAAAGTTTGTTTGTACAGGCTTATAGTTTCAGTTTTCTTTCTCTTTCTTTCTTTATACCTTTTTGCTTTTTAGAGCTATTCTTCTAAATAATAGTAACTTGTTGAGAGGCATGTTCACATTTTCCCTCTTCGGTGATTTAATTCTATACTTCGTACCCTGCCAAGTTTGACCCTTGCGCTCACTGACACTTGTTTTTCTAAATCGAAAAATGTCGTTTGATCATTTTAAAGGAGAATCGATGATAACCTCTGCTTGCGAAATATTTTGGTGTGTAAACTGGTTGCTTGTCGATGTGTATGACACGATTCCATTCCTGGGGTAATTTTGGAATCTACCTTTTACTCATTTCCTTCCCGACTTCTCTTGGTATTGAAAGTTAACATTTGCTGGCCCTGAGGGACAGGGTGATGCTGTTTGCGAAAATTTCTACCCGAACTATGTTATTGATTTCCATCTATTTCCCACCAGTCTGTTTCTGAAGCAGTTGCATTGGCTTCTATCGCCTTATAAACCTCAGCTCTGACGATCACTCTTGCCCTTGCCATGTTATTGGCACCAGGCAGTCATCTGCTGAGAAATCAGGGGCATCCTGGCCTGGCACGTTATCTGCTCCCTCCAAATGCCCTTGTTTGAAACAGGTCTTGCCACCTTATGCTTAGGGGTCAAAGAGCCCATGGGTGCCACAGACACATGATGCTCAGCCGTATTTGAGGGCAACGGCCTCCCGAGCCGCCCTTCCCATCCTGACTTCAGGAGCTAGCGCACTTGCCTGGCTTTCCCGGCCCTCTCCCCGTCTCTGACAGGTGATGGCGACTTGAAAGCCAGCCTTCCTTCATGCCTCACTCCTGCTTGTCCTGTGTTGGAGTTCGATGTCATTTATTGTTCCTCTCATTTCACCTCAGTTCAGTTCAACATGCCTTTATTGAGCTCTTACTCGATGCCAAGAATACCAAAATTACTACGTCATCCATTTCTGTCTCAAGAAGCTCATTGTCTAATAGAAACGTATTTTAAAAAGGTAATAAAGATGTGCTCAGGCTCCAGTGGCTCGTAGAAATGTCCAGCAGTGTGTGGGGACATGGGGAGGGCATCCTCATGGCTGTCACCTGACTTGTTGAGGTCAGGCCCGGTGGGGCTTATGCTGAAGCAGCAGGCGGGGGACCAGCACCCCGAGGAGAATGTACCTCGTCCTGTGCCATGGAAAAGCTGTGGAAGGTCAGAGTGGTGTTTCAGACTGTTTAGTCTAGCAGCAGCGTGAAGGACAAATGTAACGGGAGCCCCGAGACCCGCCGGGAGAGTCTCAGAGCAGTCAGGGAGGTGAGCGCCGGAAACAAGGAGTTTTAAGGAAGAGGTGATGTAAATGAAAAACGCACCCTTCCCCGTCTTTCAGGTTAGATTCAGTTTGAGAACTTGGCATGTCATCGGAATCAGACGTAGGTTGACTCGTTACGGGTTGACAACCTGTCCTCCCAGGGGCAGCACCATTCTGTCCCCATTGCTGGTTCCTGTCTCCCAGATCTGTGTCCGGCCCAGCTTCCCCTGGGCTCTGCTGCAGCTGTGGCCCTCAGGGTTTATTCTGAACACTTAGAGCTTCTTCTGAGAGGGCCACTGGCCACCATCCAGTGAGCTTTACCGCCGGCGTGACTCAAAGTGAGGAATAAATTGGACTAAAGGGTATTAATCACTTTTCATTGATTTTTTGTCTCTCACTAAATCAATGTACTGAAACATTTCAGTATATAAATAGAGAAGAAGCAGGCAGGTTGTAGAAGTTATGATCTATCACAGTCTTCTTTGCCTTATTCATTTCCTCTCGGTGATCTGTAACACTGTTTTGTTTTGTTTTTTTCTTTTCCTGATATGAGCCCATTCCTTTGTTCTTTTCCTTTTACATTTTTTCTTTTTTTTTTTCCCCTTACTTTTTTTGGAGGGGATCCCAAACGAGTGTTTTAAAATGGTAAATTCTTTAAGAAACCTGCAAAAAAACTCTACAGCAATAAACTTGGTTTAATGTGGTCAGTTTTATCACAGTTCAGGCCTGCCCAAGGCAAGCGAGCTCAGCCGGTAATTTGGAAGCCTTTGAAGCCACATGCACATGTATACATTAACCTCCAAAACTAACCATAATTTTAATTAACATAAAATAATCTAAAGACATGCTGATTAGACACCGTGTGGCTTTGACAAAGCATTCTGGGTATATGGGTGGGGGAACAGAGACCAGAGAACTCTGACCATTCCCATCCCAGCAAACAGGGCTTTCTTTAATCATTTAGAAGCACATTTTATTTTGCTCAGCCTTTTTTTTTTTTTTGCATGATGTTCTTAGAGACCAAAAACAACAAAATTCCAAAAGCTTTTGCTAATTAAAAAAAGAGAGGAACTGAAACTGTTATAGATTATGTCAGTCAAACCCCACATTAGGGAGAGGAAAAAAAAAAGTAGAATTCCAGACCTCTTTTAAAGTATATGATTTACACCATATTCCAGTAAATTGATGCAGGCCGAGAAGTTTTCATTCATTCCTCTTGTGGGTCGTGTGGGGCACACTTAGAGAGCCTGGTTCTCCTAGGGACAAAGCAGGAAGAATTAACCCGAGCCAGTGTTGCTTTGTATGCTGTGTGGTTTTGAGTTTCAGCAGAGTGGAGTGCAGTGTGAATCATGGAAGCCACCGACTGCAAAACCCTCAACCCTATAACAAAAAGCAGATTTTTTTCCACATTTCTTCCAAGTTTTTATTTCACATGTAAGTCTGAGATACAAAATATTCTGCAAAACTGTGAGGCAGCCGCAGTAGTTCCTGCCGTTTGGGGGTTTCCCAGAGAGAATCGTGTTCAGAATGTTCCTTTTTTTGCCAAAAGGTTTATTATGTGGACCAAACGGCCCAACAAAACAGACAACACATCTCCATTTTATTATACATGTTATTTACTGGGGTTTCCCTGAAGAAGGCTTAAGAATTCCTTCCCCATGACTCACTGACCAAGTGATTGTTTTTTTAAAAATATAAACTTTCCTTCAGCTGGTCAGTTTGGAACACAGTTTTCTCATCGTCTGTTCGCTTTGGGCTGCTTCGCCTTCATCTGTAAACGATCACGTCCACAGCCAAATCGAGTGGCTTCCACGGAGCCAGTTTCTTTCCGTTTAACACTCAGGTTGAAGAAATCAACAGCCCGGTCAGGCGAGATTCAGTCCTCCGAATGTGACCTGCACGAATTACGTTTTCATTGCTTTGGCACTGTGCCTCTCCTTGATTTAACTTCAGCAGCCACGAGTGGGCCGGAGAATGGCTCCCTTTTTCACCAAGAATTGTTGGTGGTCCCCGTGCCCAGGTCACCTTTCCGGAGCCGGTTAGAAGGTGCCTCTTCACCCCTCTCCTCACCGAATGAGAAGCCATAACGACCGTCCTTGCTGGAAAGCCGAACTTTCTAACTAGATGTCGACGCCGTAACAAAGGTGTCGACGTGCATATTAATCAAAGTTGACTTTCCCCCCTCGCAAGCAGCCCTGTAATTGCAGCCATCCATTCTGAAGGAGCAGTGTTATTTTAGGGAGCGTTTCTGAACCCCTTCCCGCCCACTCTCCCGGTGGCTGTCAGCGGCCGCTGTTGCCAGCTGAGGTCCAGCGTCCCTGCTAATTACCTCCTTCCCCAGCTTTTGATTTTGAGCCCAACTGATGGCGCCAGAGGCTGAACCACAGTCAGATCTTACAGGCCCCTGATTTGCCAAATGGAATCTATGCCGTTTGTTTCCTTTCTCACAGTGTTTTTATGATGGACTCGGCTCCTACTGGAAATAGACTAGAAATTACTTTAAAATATTAATGGCTGATGGTTTAAATTTCAGAAAAATAGCCATCAGAATTCTAATTCGGTTGCCCACGTGTGTGTGTCGGGGCAGGGGGAGGTCTGTGTGTGTGTGTTCAACAAGGATATGTGTAGACATATCACGAAATGTGTTTTTTTCAAGACCTTGGCTCTTTGGGAACAGTTCACATTGTATAGCCTCATAAAGCGTTCATTCCATTGTCTGTCGATGACTAATGTGTATGGTCTCCTGTCCAAATCAGATGTGCCTCGATCATTTGCTAAACTGACATTCTTTAAAATATATATCTTGGGGGTGGGGGAAGGATATTCATCGAGAGAATAAGAATTCTCTTTCCAAAAGATTCAGAAGAGTTAGGCTGAGACCCTAACAGCTAGTTACCTCTTTGTTTCATAGAAAAGAATCAAACTCAAAGCTTCAGTTTCATCATGTTTAAAAATGTTTGTTTCTTAAAAAATAATCTCTCAGCTGTATCTCGCTTTCTTGTTTGAGGTTTCTTCAGAAATGCAAATTGATTATGCCAGAGAAAATGATGGTAAAAAGACAAAGCAGTTCTCAGACAACTGTGATTTACAGACTTTTTAAGTGAACGAAGCACTTTCCCCCTTATTAATTCGGGTCCAGAGGCATTTGGGGTGGGATGGTAATAAGTCAAGCATTTCAAAATCTATAGGGCAAAGTGAATGGAAAGTTAGCTCTCAGGTTTCTTTATTGGTGGGAAGTCAGAAAAGTAGGCATAATTTTAAAGAGCGGAGAATCTGAACCACACAGCACACACGCACATACACACACTGTTCACCGTTAGCGTAAGTCTACCTCTTCAGTTTCCCCAAACTTGTAATTGTAGTTGTGCCCACCTGATTTGCTTATCTATTCCACAGACATTCAGTTAGCACCATCCAAGTGTCCGGTGCTGTACTTACTGTGCTGGGAATGCAGCATGAAAGAGTCCCTTTTCTCAGACAGCTCCCAGGCTAGCAGCAGAGACTGATAATGCCATCATTTATCAGCAGCTTGTGTGATAATTGTTGTAATCGTTATGTTAAGAGGTAGAGGCGAGAGGTGCCTAGTTATGTTTTCCTGACAGGTGAGGACGTGGGTCAGAAAGTGCTTTGAGAAGGAACTGACTTTTGAAATGAGTTTTGAAGGGTCCCGGTAAGAATCTGGGAGAAGGCCGGGGAGAGGGGAGTGGAGCCCAGGCAGAGGAACAGTGTGCACAGGTGAAAGAAACCAGAGTGTTTGGGGGAAACTGAAGGGATACGGCAGGGTCTGCACGAAATCTGCGTGACAATGTGTAGAGGAGGCTGAGGGTGGGGGCCGGAGATGCGGGAACAGTCTTGCTGAGCCTCCCATAGCATGGTCTAGACTCTGTCACAAGAGCACTATGGAGTCACGGAAGAAACTTAACTATGGGCTCATTCTTATATTGTAGTAAGCGTGTTAAATGAATAGTGAGCAAGTCTAGGACTGGAGGCTAAGCAACTGTTGCCATAGAAAATGAACGTCGAAATGGGGACAGAGAGACTCCTATTTTTAAGAGAATGATAGACTAGAAACCCTGACGGACACCCCCACGCAATTATAGTTAAAATGCTGAATGTAACATATAAAATTTGTTTTCAATACATTGCCAAAATGGATCAAAAGGATAGAATTCACCCACCCGGGAGGTGAGCGAGGGCTGGAACTGTTTACATCCTGAGGCTTTTGCCCAAACTCTGGAGATGTTGAGCCTTCATCACGGTGGCCAAAGAAGACCTGGGAACACGTGTAAAGCTTAGGACATTCCCAGTTCTCAAGAGTCTGTCACATGAGCTGGCATTAAAAAACCTGCAAGCCACTGTAAGGGAATACCCGGATAAACCCAGTGTCCAGAGGATGAAGCGAGGAAATTACCCGTTGTTGACCTTGGCACGAAGTGGAAGAAGGGTGGCAGTGGAGATCCGCCTTCAGACAGTGTGACCGCAGATCTGCCCCTGTTTGAGCGTAAGGTCTGGGTTCACACTCCATGTGTGTTACGAAAAAACCTCAAGTACAGAAGTTCATTTTCCTGGGTCAGTAGTGCCCCAGAGAAACAAGCAGAAGCAAACACAGATCCTCTGCAGGAGAATGCAAGTTTAGCCCTGGTCTTAAACTCTCTCAGTTAGAGGTCCGAGGGAAAAGAAGAGCTCGCGAGGAAGGAAGGAAGCAGAGACATGAGGAAGTAAGCCACGACCGAAGGCAGCGAAGTCAGACTACTGGAGGAAAGATCCCGGAGTTATTAGGCACAGAAATAAAATTAAAATGTTTAATACGTTTAAGAAACAAAAGAGAAACTTGCAAGTAAGAGCAACAAAGATGGAGCAGATTGGTGGGGAGTAGCTTCTAGAAATGAAATATGAGCAGTGAAATTTAATCAAAAGACTCGATGAAGCAGATTAGGCATAACTGAATAAAGGATTAGTGAACTGGAGAATCTGTAGTGATATGAATACACCGAGCAAAATAAAGCTCAAACCAGAACAAAACCCAGAAAGAAAAACAACTGATATCATAGACCGAATAGCTCTAACATACATCTAATCCCAATTCTAGGAGACAGAGAATGGAGAAAAGGCATTAGTTAAAGAAAGAAAAACAGAATGTTCATAGCAGCTGTATTCATAACGGTGAAAGTCTGGAAACAACCTAGATGCCCTCAATAGAAGGACAAGCAAGCAAACTTTAGTGTATTTTCATGTTGGAATATTATACAGCACTTCAAACAAGCGAACTATAGTACATTCGACTGTGTGCATGAATTAGCAATATGATGAAAAAAAGATTCTAAATAGTATATTCCTTGTATGAAATTAAAAACAACTCTTTAAAACTCTATAGAGATGCAATAAAACGATAATAAAAGGAGAGTGAGGGAATGACAGTTCTTGCTGTGGTTACTTTGGGGGCAGAGGCCTGGGCGGTGGGGGAGGGGGGAGGTTAGTTGCTAGAAGGTCCCATGTGTGGGCTGTTTAAAAAGTCCTAGCTTTTTTGTTTTTGTTAGCGAAGTCACAGGTGCTTATTACATTACAAAAATAACTAATTAAAAATCTAAATACAGAAATAAAATTGATCCATACCTGATTCATGATGAAAATGTGCAGGAACCAAGGATCATGGTTAATCCAGTTCTGTATGGGAGAAGTCCATCAAGGGAGCCGGGGAGGGGGCAGGGCAGGCAGGCAGGCTGGGCGTTCTCCAGGATTGTTGAAGTTCACCAATGTTCAGATTCAGAAAACACAGCAAGTCCTCAGTAGAATTAAATAATGATAAACAAATACACACCTAGGTACATCACAGTGGCACTATAGGACACTGAAGAAAAAGAGATCCAAGACCCCCACCCCACCGCACAGATGCCTGAAACCGCAGAGTACCGAACCCTCTGCATACTATGTTTTTGCTGCTACGTACAGACCTATGATAAAGTTTAATTTAGAAATCAGGCACAGTAAGAGATTAACAACAATAACGAACAATGAAGCAGAAGGATCCTAACAGTAGACTAATAAAAGTTGTGCGGATGTGATGCCTCTTTCTCTGACGACTAGTCCGATAACTGAGATGGCTCCTCAGTGACCGATGGGCAGGTAGCGTGAGTGACTATGCTGGACAGAAGGGTGATTCACACCCCAGGTGGGACAGAGAGGGACAGTGTGAGGTTTCATTACGCTTCTCAGAACAGAGCGCCAACTTAGAACTTGTGAATTGTTTAGTTTTGGAATTTTCCGTTTAATATTTTCAGACCATAGGAGGTTGACTGCGTGTAACCGAAACCACAGAAAGTGAAGCGGCCGATGAGGGAAGACTATTGCACTGTTTTATCAAACTGTGCAAACTTGATGCACCTAGCGGGCAGACATTTTTATGTTTTACCATTTCAACTAATTACTGTTTTAAAAAAAAACAGAGACGGTAATAAATAAAAGCTGTTCTAGAGTATCTTCCTTCTTCTGCCTGGGTTAGTCGACGCGGCCTCTCTGTTCTCCTTTAAGACCATGGCATAGGAATAACGTCGTGAAGACGCCCACTCGTTTCATACCCTTCTGTTTTATCTCATTAGCGCGAGTGCTTCTTGTAGGCGGAGTCTTCCTCCTGCTAATGACTTAACATGTTGCCGAACCCAGGACGCTGCAGTTTTTTCTTTGCAAACCAGCAACCTGTGCCACTTGACTATCTATGTAACATTGAGACCTTTAGAAGAATGCTTGATTATCACGGTATACCTAGAGAGGAAGGAAAGGAAGTCCTTAGCTTTGGGGAAAAAATTGATGTAAACACAGTCCTCCAAGGAGCACGGCAATGCAGTGAGATAGATTATATATTTTTGAGGATATCGGAGACCACGATATGCTAGAGGACTGACAAGAAAAAAGCTTCGGTTCCTACTCGTATAATGCTTTCTTTGTTAAAAGGCTTTTGCCTTCTTTTACGTACGACACAATATATAAGATCTTCTTATCAGTGGGGAACTTATCTATCCGCACATCCATGGAACCTGGCGACCGCTGACAGCGGGCATGACGCTGCCGAACGGCACAGGAGGCATGGATAAGAAACACCGTCCTGTCATTCCCAACTGAATCGACATCGGAAAGTGTAGGCAGGCTGCAGAGAGTTACCCAAAATGGAGCCCGTGTGAAACGCCAAGTCTCCCAGAGACAAAAGCGCTATTCACCTCTTCTCCCTTCTTACGGCTGAAATTCATTTGCATCCACTGACGTCCTTAAAATTATTACCCTCCTGGGAAAGTCTGAACCCCCCGCAGAACGCTCACAAACAGCCAGTTGTTTCTGATCAGACCTATGTTTTTTGTAGTTCCCCCGACTCACATTTTAGTCTCCCAGCAAAGAAAGATCAGAAACATGGCGAAGGTTTGCCAGCTAGGTTCTCTGCGTTTCAGGGACTTCCTGCGGCGATTTTTAACTTTTAGATATCTACTTTCTGCTTTCATGGTCGTAATTCTAAAAGTCGGGCTCTTATCTGATCCTTTAGAATAATAAATCTAAGATAATTTCTTATGTCCAGAGAAAATGCAAAATGGGAACTAGTGGGTTCCAAAAATTCAGCCGCAGAGTAATTGATGGCTCTCTCCAAATATCTGTTACATGTTTAATATCATAAATCTAGGATTTTCTAAAGTAAAATTGTTCAGCAACAAGAATTTAGCACTTCCAGAGCAGCCACATGGTCTGCCGCTCAGGGCTCCCTTAAAGATTGTTTTGCTGAGGCTGTTCGACATCTGTCAGCATTTTCAGCATAAACCGTCAGCTCAGAAAAATTCTTCAGGCTGAAACTTGATCCATCAGGTCTCAGCTCAGGACTTTTTATGTGTATTCAGGAAAATAAGTTCAGCTGTTTTTAAGTTAGAGCTATAGGGGAAAAAAAAATCCAATACACCATTTCGGGACACGCTCTTCGTTTATACACAGGTAAAAGGAAAAGAGACTTCCACCCAACTAAAATGAATTGGAAGCATCTCAATGATTTGATAGTTGTGACATTCTCTTCATACTGTATTATTGCTGGGGGGGAAAAAGACGTCTTTATTGGAACTCTAGTGACTGTGTTCTCAGGGTGGCATGTGGAGCTCTGGCCAGCCTGAATTCCGGAGGTCAGAATGCGCCCACCTCTTGGCAGCTGAGGATGAATGGCTTAAGTGACAAATTCCAGTCCTTCAGCTTCACAGATCATTGTACAGCCAGGGACTAATACAATAACCAGCAGATTGCCAAAGGCACCGTGATCCACTGGTGGATTGTGGTTTTGCACAGCTTCGACATACATTATCTTGACGTCTAAAATTACTTCTCTGAGTACAGCTGTGTGTGCGATACTGGACTTCATTCCACCGGACGATCCCATGTAGTCCGCTTACAACAGGAATGCACTTTTGAACCCAAAACTGTCACTACAAATCTCACTGTGAGCGCGAGGATTCATGAAGAGTTCCCGTTTATTGGTTTGCAAGGATTTGCCTATGAAGTTAGAGAGATTGTGTCTTAAAATTATTACTGAATTCAAGATGGAAAAGTCATTGCAATGAAGGAACTCCTGGTGTTGAAATTTTTGAGTTGACTGCTTGTCATGGGAACTTTTTTTCTTTTTAAATGAATGTTAATTGGAAATAGAAAGCCATGTTCTGAGCAGCCCTCTGCTGGGTGTCTGTACTGTAGAACTTTGAACTAAAGATTCCCTAAATCATCACAGCATAACCCACAGGGGGAAAAAATCCTCAAAAAGCATATAAACAATTTAAACTGTATGAAAATTGAGCATGTGTGTGTGTGTGTGTGTGTGTGAGTGTGTGTGTGATCTCCATTTAGCCCCCTGACCTATTCGGAGTTTCTTCCTCATAAAGATAAGAAAATGCCCGTTTTCCCAACTGATTTGTGCTTATCACACACTGAACTTCAAGCTTCGAAGGCTGAATTTCAAATCCCCTCTTTGACTTACATTGTATGGCCTTGGAAAATTTATGCATCTTTTTCGACTCTTAGTTTCTGAAAAAGAAATAAATCTGCCTATGTCACAGAGCTGGTAAAAGCTCAAAACAACTTATATCGATAAAACGATTTTCAAATTATATACCTCTACCTTTATACAAAGTATATATTCATATTTATGCACACAGTACACGGCATTGTTATTAGCATCCAAGGGAGCTAGAAACCCACAGTACATGGAACCCAAATAGACTTTGACACACACACAAAATGGTGGTTAGAATGTAAATTGCTTTTACTATCAACCTCCCATCCCACTTATTCGTGGTTTACGAAGTGTTTTGTAACTATTCTGAATCACTAGTAACTGTGTCAATACATAGTAGTACTTAAGAGGTAATGCATTGATGTGTTTGTGTGTGTATTATAAAACATTTTGGCTGTAGAATAAGGTTAAACAAAATACTTGGCACCAATCAGACATCTCTGATATTTATTATTCTAAACTATACTGATCGTAGGAAAGGATCTTTTTAAAAGACATGTGGACTTTGATTTGGGGCAGTTTTTTTAGACTAGTTATCTTGACTTCGAAACATCTAGAGATATTGAGGACAGTGTGAGGAGTACTATTTTAAGTTCCTGATAGAGCTCACAAGAAAGGTGAGAAAAGTCCAGGGCACAGAAATAAAGAAGGATCTGGACAGCAGAGGGATAGGCCTGTGGTGAAGCCACAGCTGTCCCTGGGGCACTTGCCATCACTGAGCCCAGCTTTGGGTTTACGTAGTCATAGGGGGACAGGAAAGAAGCCCTCAGCCAGAACAAGGCGGACATGTGAAGCCAAGACGCCCCATAGTAAGCAAAACCCCAAAGAGACACACCTTCAAGGAAATGGTAGATCGAGATAAATCTACCTGCCAGTGATGGAAGAAACTGAGGAAAGTTATTTATCTCAGCCCAGGTTCTAGGTGGAAGGTGAGAAAAGTCTTCTTTGAATTCATTTTCATAGGTCTTCCATCGTGTGATTTGGAGTTCAGGTTTGTACCACTTACTTGGTGAAGCAGAATCAAAATTGAGAAATTACCTTAAAGTAGACCCAGGTTGGAAGCAATTCTGGGAGCCTGGAGAAACCTAAGTACCCTCTGGAGGTACACATCCTCACAGCAGACTGAACAGGATCCACATGACTAAAGCCCAACTGAACATAAATACGCGGTCCAACGTCTTAAAGGACACACACAAAGGAAGCCATTATTACTGAGTCATGAGAATAACAAACAGTAGAAAAGATTTCAGACCATGCTTAAAATGTGTGAAGAAATAACAGAACAAATCACAAACTCGAGAAAGAAATACTCCTTTTTAAAAAAGAAAATGCATATTTTTAAAAGAACAAAATGGAATTTTTAGAAATGAAGACCGCAGTTATTAAAACTAAAACTTTCTGACCCGATTAAACAGCGAAAGAAAGACGACGTGAAAGTGGATCATACACAGTGGTGTGCTGATAAATGTTCAGTAACTACCTCTCCTCAGCACGGAAAGGGCCCTGCTATTAAAACATTCGCCATTGTCCACGGTGTGCCTACTCCCACCGCGGCCTCTTCGAAACTACCAGCATGATGACAGTGAACACAGTTGGGACAAGATGGCACAACTGGTCCTCGTGCGCCTGCACACGCCAGTTCCCGGCCACAGCTGGGTGTATACCTGAATTCATTCCCAGAATGCTGCAGAGAGACAGACAAACAGGAAATGTAGATGAGACGTGAAAGGCAGCACGAGAAGGTCATCATTCTAGAAAAGAGTGAGAAGTTGGCTAAGGGTTTTCCAGAACCGATGTAAGTCATGAATTCTAAGATCCAGGAGCACCACAGATAACCTGCTGATACACATTGTAATGAGGTTGCAGAAGACCAAAGACAAAGAGACCATCTTAAAGGCATCCAGAGAAAAAGGAGAGATCAGCTTCCAAGGAACAAGAATTAAAACTTCTTCTTAAGAGCAACAGTGAAAACCAGAAATAATGGAATAATCTTCAGAGTACAGAGAGAAACATGATTAAGCTAGAACTGTATAACCTAATTAAAGTATTATTTTAAAATGAGGGCATAATAAAGACATTTCAAACAAGAAAAACAATTTCCCACAAGTAGATGCATATAAAAGGAACTTCTTAAAAAGAAGATTTGGGCGGGGGGGGGGGGGGGGAAGAAAATGATCCAGAAGGAATTTGGACAAAGAAATGGCAAACGTTTAGTCAAGTCTAAGCCAACATAAAAACAACAATAATGTCATAATTAAAAGCCATGTGAACAGTGAATTTTACTTTTCTACAAATACTAAATAGCTTACTATGTATTTAATTTAATTATATTATCACTTACATAAATAAGTGAATAAATATCTGAATGAAGGAGGGAAAACTTCCTTACGGCATAATTCTAATTCATACATTTAGAAGAGAAGATAGAAATAGAAAAATCACCCTTTGCAAAACATCACAGTAATAATTATTTCTCTCAGGAACCTAGTAGGATGTTTAGCTAACCTCCAAATATAACCCAAAAGATACGTATTAATTCTGACAAGGAAAAAAAAATAGAAACTTCACAGCCAAGAAATCTGGCAGGCACCCTCTTAAGCAAAGGATCGAAGTTCCCGTCACTTAGCAGCAGGACAGACTGACATCACACATCTCCTGATTTAATGCACTGAAAGGGCACACATCATTAATGTGGTTTTTGTGACAAAACTGCATCACCCGAATTTAATAATGAAGAAACATCAGATACACTCAAACTGAGCGGCGCTCTGTAAAATAACCGGTCAAGACTCTTCAGACTTCCCTGGCTGCCCCCGGTCGTGTGGTTTTGTAAGACGCTAACGTTTGGAGAATCTAGGTGGAAAGTCTACGGGAATTCTTTGTATTAATTTTGCGGCCTTTTTTCCTAAGGCTGAAATGATTTCAAAATAAAATTTAAAAAAAAAAATCAAAGGTAGGGTTATGACAGGCTCCCTCCGCCTCTCCGGCCTCCATCCTTCTGAGAGAGGCCATTTGTGAGCGACGTCCTCTCCCGGCCCCGTGTGCAGACACGGGCGTGCGGCTTCAGCGCAAGGGGCTTGGAAGGAAGGAAGCGGTTCGGGCCTGAAGCACAAGGTCCCTACTGTGTTGAATCAGCGTGGTGGAGGCTATTAAAATGCCATCTCGTTCTCCCTCCCGCCCCTCTCTGTCTTCCTCGGCCTCCCTCCTCCACATCCCAGACGGCCTCTAATCCTATTGGGAGGATGTACAGGGAAAAAGGAAAGAAAAAATAATAATGAATGGCTGTATTCCTTGGCACATGAATAACAGTTTCCCTTTTGGGCTTCAAGAATAAAAAATGAGAGGCTTTAAATCTTGCTAACTTGTGCAAGAATGTGTGCGTGCGTGTGTGTGTGTGTGTGTGTGTGTGAGACTCATGCGAAGGTAAAAATGTAAACTACCACGGTGGAAAGAATAATTTTCAAAATCGACTAAAGCAAAAGGCAGCGTTCTTCCAGAAGAAGGTGTGTTAGAGGCGGGTGGGCGACGCCTGGCTGCGCAGGGTGGGGTGACGGAGGAAACCCCATTTCACCGCTGGCTGGAGGAGCTGGGCCTGGGGTCGCGGCCGTGTCTCGGGTCGTGAGAGTCGGTGTGGCCGTGTGAGACCGCCCTGAACTTCTGTTCTAGCCACATCTCCGCACGACTCGCAGCCAGCTCCTTTCCCACCAGAGTGAAGGGGCACGAAGCCCGGCCCGGACAGCAGAGTGACAGCTGGCAGGAAGCCCGCTGTGACCCGGCCTTGCCTTTGAGAAGGAATCTCTCAATGTGTGCATCGCTTCTGAAAGGCCAGCGGCCGCTGCATTTCTTAAGATAAAATAAAGCGGAAAGAGAACACTGCCATAGGTAGTAACTTCTACTCCAAAAAAAAAAACTGGTGAAATTTCCACGTCCATCTCGACTGGCGTCTGGATCCAACAGGCCATGGAAATGGCGCAAGGAAAACCCAGGTGTGACTTGAGGGCACGTGGCCACGGCGCGTGCTTCCTTCTGGAGCCGTCTGCGCCTGAGCCGCCTCCCTCTGCCCAGTCACCTGGCACGGGGGGATTCCCCCAGGTTGCCTGTCTCGGGACCCAGGCCCGGGGCATGGCTGAATGTACATTAAAAATCAGACGGGTGTCTGGACATGCCCCCTCCCTGCACGCACACACTTAATCAGCATCAAGTTGTGCAGTTCCGTCTACACCGTGGGCGCTGCCGGGTGGTGTTGTTTTTGGCTGGAGGCCGTGTGGACGGGCCACCGTCGCTGCTGTGTAAGCTCTGTCTGTCTGACTGCTTTGGGGCGAACGGCCTTCTCACCCGTCCTCTCGCTCGCCAGGCTTTCACTATTGTTGTTCAAAATCCCTCCATCTGTGTTTTCTGTACCATTAAGATAGTGAAGTATGCAGAATAGTAGCCCTATAAATCTTTGAGATTTTTCGGTCTTCGTTTTTATAATTTGAGCTTAGGGTTTTAAACTAGCGTAAGACTTGTAAATTTGCTAAGTTTAAGCCAGAATTTGGGGGCGGGGTTAATAACAAAACCATTCTGCTCATGCTGTTTAAAACACTTCCGGTGTGTGTGCCTTTTGTTCTTCATATGGTCTATTCGAAAAAATTATTTAAAAACAAAACAAAACACTAAGTAGCTCTTGGCAGAAGGTCAAAACCAGCATTGCAGGGAAGGTATTTAAAAGTTTTTTAAGTGTGGCTATTTGTATGAGCAATAACCGAAACGTTTCTTGTGACTTGGGAGGACTATTTTCACAGTCTTTCATGGAAATATTTCTGGACGATTTCTGTGACTCTTTTGCTTGAGCTCATTTATTTGCTTTTGCTTCAGAACAGAGCATTTTAATGAGCAGTTTTATGAGCCTAACCTGCGTTCTGTGAGCTCCACATGACTGGGTTCCTGTTACACATAACCTTTGCCCTATTTTCCATTAAAACACAAGACTTTCCTATAATCAACTTCGTACTAAGACCTCGGAGGGAAAAAAAATGCAGCAGATACTTTGGTCTGCTGTTCGGCCCACTACAGTGAATATGGTTTTGAAATATGTGTTCTCATCGTTTTAAAAATTGCGCATATTAATATCTTAACCACAAAGTCCTTTCTTTTTAAAAATGCTTGATATCCCCATCTGTTTTGTCCCTTTACCAGATCCCTCTGAGTAAATAACTCGTTTAGCTGTCTCTGTACCATTGAGGCAGGTACAAAGGCAAAATGAAACCCGAATCATTCCGGAAATACGAGCGTTTGAAAAAAAGAAACTGTACAGTTTGCTCAATCTTATGTATAATTGCCAGCGTCAGGCAAAGATAAACAACCATCTGCTGCATCCGACTCCTTCTCTTTGTGTTTTATTTCCAAAATAGAACAACTCTTTTCCATTTTGCACATAGTACCCTAGGAATTTTTGTATAGAATAACTTTCTTGTCTCTCATCTGAAAAATCCAAATGTGCTTAATTTTTCTTCTGGGCCCCCTTTCAGTGTTGTAATGCGTTTCGCTGCTATCTGCTAAATGTTGGAGCTCTCCCCTTGCAAAGCCCCACATGCGATGCGGGGCCCCTGGAAGGCGCCCAGCGGCACGGGGGTGGGGTGTCCCGTTTTGGGCACACGCTGTCGCTGCGCACCGGGTCGCGCTTCCTGGGAACAGCCCGCTCTCCTCTGCCCTGCTTTTTTTTTTTTATAATCTGGTTTAGTTTTTCTTTTCGGAACAAGGAGAGTAGTCTCTAAACACAGAGCCAAGTCAGTTTAGGGCGAAGGAAAGGAAATCTGCTTCACATAGCAGGATATCAGTGCAGGGCACACATCAGTCCCCAAAGGTGGCACTGGCAGGAAAGGTACGTGAGTTCAAACACCTCTTGGCCAGACTTATGAACGAGGCCATGAATGGCTACTGAGAAACCCAGGGCTATGCCTGGCTTCAACGATCGGAGTCAGAGTTGCTCCGAGCCTTTCCGCGGGTCCCCTGAGATGTGTGCAGGGGGCTGGCCCACCGGCGGGTGTGTGGGGGGGTCGTACACCCTGTGTTCTCTCGGGAGAGACTCTCCTCAGGGTCCCTGGGGCCCAGGAAGACCCTTCCGGCCTGTCCTGGGACTTCACGACTAGAAGGAAGCCTTGTCACTTTGCCGTAGCATCGGAGCACCCGCCTGCCACAGTGCCAGCGGGGACTGGCGGTCAGGGACCGGCGACGTCTGGCTGGTGGCAACGAGCTGAGAGCACGTTTGGACCTTGAAACACAGATGCTTCTTTTTTGTAAAGTCAGGCCCTTCCTTTTCCTGGGAACGTTCAGGCTGGAGGCCCTAGAGATAAATCATTCCCCTTCACCCTGCAGTTTATCGTCCGCAGGACCATCGGTCCCCCGGCCCCTCCGCTGCCCCCAGGTCTGGCCTCCTTACTGCAGCAGCTCTCAGCCCAGCACCCCAGAACGGCAGCTGCTCCCGCCTCAGCCCAGACCAAGTAAAGCGCAATCCCCAGGGCGGGTGGGGGGCTTCGGTGTCCAGCGTGGTCCCATGCTGGTCCCAGGAGCCGCTCAGAGAGCCTGGCCTGCCAGGTCACCTCACTGTCGTCTGAGGCTGTCATCCTGCACTACCCCGCCCGCCCTCCCTGTTAAATGCTGATGAGGGATTAGGGTGAGGCTCTGTGTTGTCTCTTGTCTCTGCCCTGCCAACTGTGACCTTCTAGTATGAGCAAACACTTGTGTAAATCTGGCTGCTTGCGAATTCCGGATACCAACACTTAACGGGCCTTTGCCTCCTCTTACTCACCACTTGCTGACTAATGCGGCACCTGCTCCAAACAGGACTTCCCTCAGGTGGGGCCCTGGCTTTGCTCCTCAGCTGGCATGCCGCCTCCTTCTCCGGGAGAATGCGGACAGTGCCCGATGACGCTGCCGGACACCTGTATCTCCAGCTCTCCTCCCACTCCCTCACCCCGCCTTTAAATCTTCAGGAACAAAACATTCGTTCACTTCTGTTTATTAAACACCGGAGAGTACCAGTCGTGTGCAGTGCATTAAAGCACCATGGAAAAGACCTATAAGCAGTTAGCACTAATTTATGGGGAAAATGTACATTTTTTAGGAAGAAGAAATATTGAAATAAGCCAAGAGTGTGAAGAAAGGAGAGATGGATTCTGATTTTCTCACTCAGGAAGTTTCTCACATAGGCTGTGACATTCGTGCCAGGCCTCGAACGATGGGGAGATTTTAGCAGTAAGCTCGTGGGCAGACAGGCACTCAAGTTCAAGCGGGCGGCGTGGCCCCCGGCGCCAAGCAGTGATGATGTGTGTGGTGTGATCTGGGAGCCGTAAATGGCCGGGGACGGCTGAAACATGGCACAGAACGTGAATCTTTCTACACGTTTCTCCTTCACCAGGACACAGAATCTCATGCGTTCTCTACGTCATCTAAAATCTCACGCACGCAGCTGCCTTCTCTGGTGCCTCTGGTCTTTTGTCGACTGGTTCCTTTGTGCGCTTCATAGGTACACGTTTTCCTGCCCTACAACAAACGTTTTTGACCCGGAAACCTTGATGTATACCACGCCACTTGCTTTACTTCTCTGCCAGACTCCTCACATGTGACTTCTGCCTTCTTTCACTCCCCTTCCCACAGTCCGGACCCCACCCCCGCCCTCCCACCACTGTAGAAAGGCCTGTTTAGGGTTCCCAAATCACTCACTCAAAATCGCTGGTCAGTCTCCATTCCATTGGGCCTCACCGCAATGTCGGGCGCTGTTCGTGACAGCATTTTCTTGAAAGTTGTTTTACTTGGAGTAGTTAGGATGGTGCATTGACCTTTGAACCCCTCCCACCTCACGTCCACACCTTGTCTCCTTTGCTGGTACTTCTTTCACCTCCTTGGTTCTGGACATCCCAAACTCTGCCCTCCCTCCCTGGTCTTATTCCATTCCTTACTCTTTCACTCTGAAAACACCGAACACGCGCACTCGGCCAGGCTCTCTGCTCAACGCAAAGGCAGATTTGGTCTTCTCCGCGCACTCTGATTTTTAACGTGCTTCCTCTTTGATGGTTCCAGTTCTATCTCTATGTGAAAAGTGTCTAAATCTACATTCTCTGCTCTGACCGCTCACCTAAACGCTCAGCGTCCGATTCCACTGGCCAACAGATATGTCCTTTGCATCCAGACACGATTATCTCAAAAACACACTTCACTGCCTCAGTCGACAAAGTCATCATCTCACAGTCTTCTAGGCCGAAAATCTGAGCATGATACGTTACACTTATCTAGCACCTTTCTCATCATATGTTATGTGTTTAATATGTCGCATGCATTAATTGTGATCATCATATGTTCCTCAATACACTGGTTAGACCAAGATAAAGACTAAAAGGACAACAGGAAATATCGTTTACATGGTGTATAAGGGGGTCGTTTTCTCCTCTACGTTACTATCTCGTCCGTGTACGGGTTTTCATGTAGATGCCTCTTCCTGAGTCAAAAAGAATCAGTTAAAAAGCAACAGCCATTGAGCCTCTAAATCTTAAGTACCAAATTATGGGAAATACAGGGGGTGGAAGAACGCATGAAATGATATCCAGGTTGATGCGATCTGCCAAACCAGAATCTACAGGATGAATGATCCTATTTAAAAAAAAAAAATGAGAACAGCAACAGATTGAGAGAGACAGAGACAGAGAAGCAGAGAGACAGAGAGAGAGGGAGGCAAAGCCTACAGATTACAATAAACCTAAGAGACGTATCGACCAGTCACCGTGTGGGGACTTATTTAGATTCCAATTCAAACACATAAACTTAAAAACACTTTTTCCACAACACTTGGGGAAGTGTGATGTGAACATGGGATATTTGTCATGTTAAGAAATCATTACTATTCCTAGGGGTGGTAACTGTTGCGGTTATGTTTTCTAAGGGTTCTTTTAGTAATACATACTGAAATATTTACAGATACACTTATGTGGTGTCGGACTTTGCCTCAAAATTGTTAAGAAGTGCAGATGGCACGGATAGCCATGCGGTGAACTGTCAAAGCTGAGTAATGAGCCCCTAGAGGTCAATGTATGTTATTCTCTCCATCCTCTCTAATTTTACATATATTTAAAATTTCCCAAATACAGATATTTAAAATGAAGTCACCGATGTTAAGCCATTATTAGGAAATATTTTTGGTGTGAAAACCCAAGCCCATAATTATTTAGGAATTTCATAAACTCAGATGTCATTTAAGTCGTTTACGTCCTTTATGTCAGGTAACGAAACGGCTAACTTCTGCTGGGCACTTGCCGTATGCCAGGCACAGTGCTAAGTGCCTTTTTGTCGTCTCTCCTTTGGTCTCTACCCCTGCCCTGCCCTATACAATGTGTAAGGGGCTAATATTGCCCCCTCTCCCCACACAGAAATTAAGACCTAGGGAGGCAGAGTAACTTCTTAACATCAATGTCACCAGAGTCACAAAGATAATGAGTGATGGAGCCAAGGTAGGAGTACAGGTCATCTGATTCCATAGTTCATACTCTTAACTGCCATGGCAAAATGTCACTCAGATTGAAGTGAGTTGGGCATTTAAAGTAATCCTGAGTCAGGTGGATTTTTTTAACTCGTATTTGAGGAATGCTGCATATGCGAGTGTTTGGTCTAGATGTTTTCCTTACAGTTTCTTTGCTTTGGAGAGTCTCCTGTAGACTCGGTAGAATACGTGATTCATAGTAGAATGGGAAATGTTTAATTCCGACGAGGGTTCTGTGGAAATGGTAGGAATTGCCATCCATAGTTATTTCATTTGTTCTCATTCCTTTTTCATTTTAATTACACACGCACCCTTGATGTTGTGTAAAGCCATCTTTATATGCCACCTTAAGCCATGTGCATTCAGTTTCGAACCCTCTAAAAATCGGTAGCATGCCCTTTCTATTTTATGTGTATTCCCAGGCGTTTTATAAATGATGGAGAAATATTGCTAGAAATTGTATTGAATTAAATGAATAATGTCGTCACACTCTTTTTGATTCAGTTGGCCGCCAATGTCTATGCAATTTTATGATGAGAATTTTAAAGAGGTTTTGCTCGTCAGTTCAGAAATCGTTACATCTACTTTAACTTTAATAGTGTTTATACGGATTGAGTAGAGGTAAACAATTGACAGAGGGAACATGTTAGTACTCACAAAGAAAAACATTTTGAGCCATGGTTAAGTAAAAGAGAAATTTGGGAGAAGCTGTGAGTACATGCAGTAATATGTTTTTAAGCAGCATTTACAGCTCTAACTAAAGTTACCTTGTTACTCTGTAAAGGAACATCTTGATCTGGACATAAAAAAAATTGTTATTTGGAATCTTAAATTCGTTAGTGCTCGTTAGGGGTCGTAGTCTGATTTCTGCTCCTAAACTCTTTGAAAAGCAATCTGGCGGAAGAAAATTTGTAAGAATCCACTCCAACTTTTCCTCTAATACCTCAAGTCGTATTTACGAATTTTAGTAACACCATCCCCGTATATAGTCTCATGCATACAGATTTTTAAATTTCATAGAATTTTTTCTAACAATAATTGTACCTTCTAATTAAATTTACCTTAGAATAATTTTAACTGTTATTTGAAATGCAGCCACATGTCGCTGATCTTTAAGCAGTCTTGCCTCTTAGTTTTTACCAGGTTGTGAGGAGTAGATGAAATTTGATAGCTGAAGCAAACGTCAGGACTAAGGTGAAGCAGAGAAAGCTTTGTTTTCTGTGTGTTACCTCGTCCTGAAACAGCTTTTAGATTTCGTATCTAGATCATCCGATCGAGCCGCAGGCCCAGGGATGTCCGACAAAGGTGTACGCTGGGGCCTTTGGGGACTTCTGCAGTCAAATCAGATGACAGCTTTATCAGTGACAGTGTTCAGTGAACCTTGGAGGAGTTTAGAGCCTTTTGCTGTGGCTGTTTCTTTAAAGGCTTCATCCTTCTTTTCCTCTACTCATAGAGTGTTCCCATTGTGTTTCTGAATCCAGTGCATTCTTTCCTTCTGTTTTTTTACTAAGAAGTTTTTGCATGTAAAACAAGTGATACAGTATTTAATTGACTCTAAGGATTCTCTACTTCATAATATAAGGAAGAAGTAAGTTAAACCCACTGCATTTTGTCGCCGTTGTTTTATTATGCAGTTTATCCATTATGACCTCCCAGGCTGCTTTTCTAATGCTTGAACTGAAATGCCCCTTCTTTCTCTAGGACTTTATATTAACTTTATTGTAATGTACCTATACTCATCCATGTGAATTTTTAAAATCTATCTATCTATCTATCTATCTATCTATCTATTTATCTATCTATTTATTTATTTTTTAATTTATATCGTGATGGCATTAACGAAATCCAGTGAGTTTCAGTAAGTGTGCCATTCAATGTAAATATTTTTGAAGAGCAAAGCAACGGACAGATTTTGTTTTATATGTTTATTACTTTTCTTCTGTATCTTTGTTCATTTTTCAATCTTTAGAACAAGACCCAGTTTTTTATTACATAGAGCATGTAACCCCTTAATAGCCTTTAAGAATATCTGCTAAACAAATAGAATGATAGGTGTAAGAACTTAACACTTCCTGCAGCCATGAACTTTTAGGTAATAAAAGTAGAATCTCTAAAGCATAGATTACTCTTGTGGGCTCAGTCATTTCCCCCTAGTCTTCGGGCGTTACCTTGTTACGAATGAAACCACCGTGATGTTTGATTATGTGTGTCCGCGCTTGTGATAACAGTGCTGTTATGGAACTACTAGTAGCAAAATTCCAAGTCGAAATTCTGTCCGAGTCAAAGAAGAGCCTTCCCCATGACCAACACGAACCATTTGGGATCCCTAAGGCATTTCTGCAGGACTGTGTTTGGTCGTCGGAGCCACATTCAGAAGCACGTGTTTCATTTCACATCTCCGTAGATCACTTTTGCTGGTGGGATGAACATCAGCCCACCTTAGTTAAGAAAGGAGAAGAGGTAACATGTAGTAGTTAAGAAGATATGTTCTGCTATCAGAATCCCTGTCATGAATCCCTGTTCCGCCACTTATTAACTAAGTGGCTTTAAGCAAGTGAGTTAACTTCTGTGTGACTCAGGCTCCTCATCTGTAAAATGGGAATAATGATGACGATGGTGATGATGAGGAGGAGGAGGAGGAGGAAGAGGAGGAGGAGGAGAAGGAGGAGGTGATCTACTTCATAAAATTGTAAGATTAAATGGGTTGAGATACATAAATTGGTTTGAAAACAACATGACTCGTAACTGTTATTTGGTGAGATTCTTTCTTCGTTGCCATAACTTTCAGTGTGGAAAGCTTCCCATGGTGGAAGTTGGTTTACCAGTTTTATGGAAGAAAAAAAAAGATGTGTGCCTCTCCCCGTGTCTCAGCCGTACTGCCTTCCGTGGCCACCTCACTGGCAGGCAGGGCCCAGCCCTCTGCCCGAAGACGCAGGCTGGCCCTCAGGCCTGCTGCTCTAAACGCGCTCGTCCCTGACTGGAAGGAAGCGCCTCCTTCCAGAAGTTCTGACACGCGTGCTGTGATCGGCCGTGCTGCTCACATGCCATCTCTGTCATCACAGCCACGTGTGCGTATGGCTCAGTGCAGTCCCGTCCAGTCGCCGGGACTGAGGGTGAGGAGAGGAGGCTTCCCAAATTTATTTCGGGTCTACCCACCAAGGAAGGATCACAAGACCTGATGATGCAATAGAGAGAGTGAAGACAGGTTAATTTTTGATTCATCTCTCTTGCCCTCGGGAATGTTCCAGAGTGAAAGTGAATCATTCGCTTGGGACCAGCGTGACTCCCCACCACGGCCCTCCCTGATCTTCTCTGGATTCTCACAGCACCTACAAACTCCACCAAGCAATGTAGTAAAGACTCACATTCTGTCTTGTAATCTAGAATGACAGTGTATTAGGCAGGATTTTCCAGAGAATAAAAAGATAGGGTATGGGTGGGAGGTGGAGAGAGGAGATGGGAGAGAGAAAGAGAAAGGGAGATTTTTATTAGGAACTGGCACACGTAATTACTGAGGCTGCCAAGTCCACAATCCGCAGGGTGGGCACGCAGGCCGGAGACCCAGGAGAGGCAACGCTCCAGTTTGAGTGGGAAGGCCGTCTGCTGTAAAACCAGAACGGATGTCACAGAGGATGTGCCAAAGCGGTCCACTGCAGAGCTCTCTCTTGCTAGGGAAGGCTTGTCTTTTTGTTCTATTCAGGTCTTCAACTGATTGGACAAGGCCCACCCATGTTATGGAGGGCAATCGCCTTTACTCAGAACCCACCAAGTTAAATGTTAATCTCGCCCGAAAACACTGTACGCAGTGTCCTGCATGCCAGAGGATAAGCTCACAAGCCAGGCCTGCCCTCTTGTCTTCTTTTGCATCGCTCACAGTCCACCCAAGACACGAAATAGATACTTCTGGTCTTCATGAATGAAATACCTGTCACAAAGCACCAGAGTGCAGCCTCGGCTACCCTCGAAGGCTTCCTGAAGCTCGTCTCTCCCATAGTCTTTTACAAATTTGCTTCCTGCCTTTCTAGCCTCTGCAAATCAGAAGTGAATGGGGAGTGGGTGGAGAAAGGTTTTCAGTGAAAACATTCTCTGTCATGCAGGGCTGGAAAATTCAGGGCTGCATTACCATGGTAACGGTACTTTCATAATGACACCCTGATTCACCAAGAGAAAGTTCAATGATATTTTTTTACTCTTTGTCTGAGGTAGTGGAGAATGGCCTAACAATATGATGCATAATAACAAGATGCTTCAAAGGGGGCAAGCGTTGGTTATGCGCAGCAATCAGTGTGTAGCTCTGTAGGTGACTGGCCAGCGCTCCCCATTGGTGGAAAGAGATGCGGCCCCCTGCCATGAGCTCCGTCATGTGTTCATGTACAAGCCAGTGCCGGGGTGCTGTGGATTTCTACCACTCCGCTTTCAAAGAGTTGCTGTCACCAGCCTTATTTAGATGGTTTCAATGATCCTCAAAGAAGCCAATGACATAATAAGAGATTTAAGGAAAGGAAAGAGACCAGAATAAACACGAAAAATAGACATCCCAATCAAGCCCAGAGCTTCTGTAATGGGCGCTTTAAGATTTGGGGGAACTATTTCTAATTCGACTGTTTCATTCTATCACCTCCATATGTATTGAGTCTTTAAGAGAAAGCTTTTAAACTACAGCTTGATTCTTGAATACTGTGCAAATAGTTTCATAAGAAAGTTCCATGCTAATTTTTTATAAACAATTTCACATGTTTAGTGCTAAGTTCCTATTTTTTGATTGTTTGAATTGCATTAGATTTTTCAAAAGCTATTAGAAAAAGAATGCAATAGGAAGGCCCATCCATTGTATTTTTCAGAAGAAAGCTGGGTTTTACAATATTATTCACATTTTGTAAACAGATTCAATGAACCTGCACATAAAAGGTTAAATGTTTGCAGACCATTCTTTTTTGCCTCGAAGATCAGAGACAAATTACTGTTTTTATTTTACATTCCCTTGATGAGGGTAATGATAAACAGCTGTCACTTCAGTGCTTCGACTGCAAAGAATTCTAAGCAATCCTATAATTTAAACAAAGAAAAACATAGTCATACACAGTATGCGTACAGAAAAGAGCATGAGAGAGAATTTGGTTAGAACTGGGGTTAGAGAGAAAAAAGGAGCCTTTGCTCTCTGCACTTACTCAGTTAAAAGAAAAATTCCATCTAAGTATGTTTTTCCCCATTCACCTTAGACATATTAGAAGGGGCAGTTACTCCTCCTTTCTGTCTAAAATTGGAAAAGAAATTGAATTTGCACTCCAAATTCTGTGACAACCTATCGTGTTCACGGCATTATCCGAACAGTTGAGATTTTCCTGGGACATGTGTCTGCCAGTATTTCCAGAAGCTACAGAGAATTTCCAGTCGTTTCACTGATTATTCCAGAACACGTTTTTTTTTAAGTGTCGAGAATTAAACTGCGGGTGCTCTCCATTCACTCTGACACTTTGCTTAATTGTGTCTGTTTCAAAAAGCGAAAGTGAGGGCCTTTTGCAGATTTTGATATGCAAAAAGTAAAGCAAGACTAAATGTTAAGAATAGTATGAAATGAGGAAAGTCAGTGTATTATTATATGAAAATGTGGGTGATGGTATAATTTTCCTGGTGTTTCATATTCCCAGAGATTCTTTTAGTTAATACTATTTATTCTGCTTTTCTCTTTTTGCTCAGTTATTTATTTTTAACAAATGTCAGTACTTCGACGACATCTTATTCCTAGAAGCCCATTTTACATCTGTTATTTTGTCTGTGAAACTGACTCGACACGGTGGGTGTTTCACTGTTTCATAATATTTCTTGGTTTGTTTCTACCTAAGGAAAAACAGAGACGGGTTTAACACCATTCATCCTGCTGCATCTGTTGAGTCTGTCAGCTCTCACACCTCGGATGCTCTTCTGCAGGTTGACAGAACGGTGCGCACCTCCAGAGGAGGATGTGGGTCTTCTGTGCAGAGTGTAATTTAGCACAGTCCCTAGAACGAAATCAGTGTTTCTGGGAGAGGTCGTGTGTTGATGCTGAAATGCCATCACCCCCTGCTGTTAAATGCAACAGCAAAATCCCAGTATGTTTCAGATCAGAGAGACAAACCAAATTGCGTTGTATCTATTATGGAGGTTTATATTGCTTTATATAAAAGATGTTTTCCGCCCAAAGCTCCAGGTCATCTGTTCTCATTTACATGCATAATTTCATAATCATACTGTCATCCTTACCATTATCAAGTAGTAGGGGATCCTAACTCATCAACTTAGGGTTCCTCTGGTCCCCAGTCTCTCTAACAATGGGAAGCTCTTGGAGACCCTGAAATGCCCTGGGGCGGCTTCTGTGATTTCAGTCACGGCCCTCTTGGTATTAACCTGCCTTCTGCAAGGCGTCCTGCTCTGTGCTAGGTGCTGAGAAGAGGAGATGAACAAGTCCCCGGAGGCTAGAGGGGGAGAGACATAAAACTAGGCTGGATAGTAAATGATTAAAGTGAGCACAGGACACGGATGAAGTACCGAGTGGGGGTGGCGGGGTCGAGGGCCTTGGGAGCTTGTCTAGAAGAGGGGATGGCAGAGCAGGGCTTGGGAAGATGAAAAGCCCTCACCGGTGGGAGGAGGGCGTCCCAGGACGAGCTCGCAGGAAGCGTGGTGTAAAAAATACAGTGTGCCGTCATTATAGCTCTTGAACTGAGAATGCCTCATGCTCAAATTTTTCATCTCAAAGTTTCATAATGTGCGTTGAGAGGCAAGCAGATCTTTAACTCTTATTCCACGGATATTCAGAAAAGAAAGAGAGAGGCTAACATTTACTGAGCGCCCACGAGGCCCTCGGCTAGGTCATGTCGTGTACATGATCTCGTTCAGCTTCTGAAAGTTTTTCAGAGGCGAGTATCTCCATTTTAAAGGCAGGGGAGTTGTGTCTTGGTTACATTAAGTGGCTGAGGTGAGGCCACATGACAGAGCCTGAATCTGAACCTAAAAGGCATTTATTCAATGCCCTCTAATGACATGGCAGGTACCACCGATTACCTCTACTTGGGCGCAGCCTGGGTCACATTCGCAATGGGTGTTTTTCTGCCCTGTAAAGAAGTTTGGGAACTTGAGCGTTCTTTTTACCCATGGTGACCTTTCCTCTCTTGCTTTACCACTTTTTGGCTTTAGCTTTTACCTATTTACTTCAGATCCGATTGTGCTTATATTACAAATTAATAAATAAAGAACTACATAAGACGTGATTTAATGCATTCAGTGACCAAAGACCACTTAAAAAGAAACAGTATAAGGAAACAGCTGTCATTGTTGAAACTTCCAGTTCTCTACCTTGCTGAGGCAGCAGTCAGATGCCTCAGGAATATCCACGAAGTGTCACCTGAAGCATGGGGTCACACTCTCAGGACTGGAAAATGACTGTTGGGTTTTAGAGTGAGCACATATTTCTAAATATTTTTTAAAGTGTTGGATATTTCTGAGCAAGAGAAGCCTGTATAAATGATTAGAACCAGTTTCTGTCTTTGCTATTGTCGGTCTCATGGCCTTCCAATATGTCTTCGCATATGCATATGGATTCGGAGGAAAAGCTTGTCATTTATAAATCCATTTAAGCTATTTAGCACAGGGCTGTTCCTAGATTGGATGATGGAAAGCCTGGCAGATCAAAGTATGTACATTCCCAGAGAAAACTATTTCATGTCCACATTGGAAGCAATAAATCGCCCCTCCTGTTTTTTTTTTTTTTTTTTTTTGCATTCGTAATTAAATCTTTCCAAATGCTAGAAAGTAGCCAGACCACTAACAATGTTTGTATCATGTTCAGGGCTTAGCTGGTTCGACCTGACTGAAACGGAGACCATTTGTCGTAAATTGATTTCAATGCCAAGCCAACAGGTCAGCCTTTAATGATGAAGATGCCATTGCAGCCCAGCCTCTGGTGGATAAGCCAAAATTAATTAACTCAAGTCCCACAGTATAGGAAACAGATGCTTCTCTCATGTTGCACGAATAAATTCTTTGTGTATAGATGCATTCCGTTTTATTCAAAGAATAACAAGTGGGAAGTTAAAAATTGTCAGTTTTTCACAATGGAGCCAGCCTCTGGTGGTGATGACAGAAGCAGAATTGACATAACGGATTCCAGCAAGTGCACGGGAAAATGGATTATCCTCTCTCTCTCTCTTCGTCTGGCTCCAGGCCAGGCCGAGGAGATTTAGTTTTAAACCTGGGCTGATCCAAATGCTGATCCGTTTCGGAGCGGACTCGGGAGTTCCAGAGCAACGCCAAGGTCATTCCTAAGCCGCGGTGTCCCCGGAGACCCTTCCCAGAGGTCCGCATCTGCACATGTGTTTGGACTCAGTTCTCTGGCTGGCTTGCACATAGCTTAAGATCAGATTGTTCTCTAGAGAGACGTCGTTAGGTGCACTGTTTAACGGGTTATGCATCTCGACATTCGTTCAGAATTAGAACACTTGCTTCTTCGACGTGGTGGCAGGCCGCAAGTGGGATAATGACTATGTGGCTCCGATCTCTTTTCAGAATTAATGGACGTGAGATAAGGTGCTACCATCCAGTAGTGTAACTCCAAACACAGTCAACAGAAGTCCATCATCTGTCTGACTGTGTCTGGTGGTGGTTTTTTTTTTTTTTTTCTGAACGAATGTGAAATAATCCATGTTTTCTCTTTTTTCTGTTAGACTGAAAATGATGAGAATGGCCAAGCAGAAAACTTTTCCATGGACCCCCAGCTGGAGAGGCAGGTGGAGACCATTCGCAACCTCGTAGACTCTTACATGTCGATCATCAACAAGTGTATCCGAGACCTAATTCCCAAAACGATAATGCACCTGATGATCAATAACGTAAGTGATCATAAGCTGCAACATGTTCCGAGTGTGCAGACTGCTCACATCCTGCTGAGTTTCCTTGTGATGGTGTCTGTGTGGCGGAAGTTCCTATAACCCAGGTCCATCATTTTCCATTGTGAGTGGGAAGTGACGACCAGTGAAAGAGAACTTAGGAGAGAAAACATGAAACTTCTAGCTGTAGCGCTGTGGGCTCCCCGCTGGCCCTCTCTCCCGGCAGGGTGTGAATTCGCTTACGGTAGAGCACAGCATAGCTACAGTCAAGGTAGAAATTAGTTGCAAAGGCGGCGATTAAAGGTAAAAGACAGTTATTTTTTTCTACGCATACACACACATAAAATACACACACACGAAAATACACACATACAATATGTCAATGTGATCATTTTCACCCTCTAAAAATTATGGAATGCCAAAAAGGGCTTCGCGTCCTCTCCCCTGGGATACAAAGTCAGTCAGCCTTCCTTTTTTTAAGGTGAGGATGACACATCTCAAAGTGTCCTGCGAGACAGCCGTCAGTCGACCTACAGCATAGAGAGTCCCTCCCTTTTCATGGTTAACTTTGTGCTAGTCAGGCTATGGCATTGAAATTGCATGGTCCGGTTTGATCCTTTCAGTAGCTGCTTTGTTAAAATACAAGTGAGATCTCAAGTTATTTGAGAAACTTCCTTTCAGATAAGATAGGCTGTGGTGGGGTGCTTTATGGAGGCTGTTCTTACTCTCGAAAAGGGAGGCACTAACTATTTTATCCCTACCAATCTTCAGAGGACGTGTTTTTGTGTAAACCAATAATATATTCTGAGCATTTGTTTGTAACAAATTTAATGGCAAAGTACTGAAAAGAGCCCCACATCAGAATTCAAGAGAAACCTGAATTCTAACCTTCTTCTTTGCATTTGTAAAATATTAGTAATAAAAAGTACTTGGCTGAGGGGTTTATTCCAGAAGATAGAATGTATATGGAAGTACTAAGAAGAAAACACTTGTAAGAGACTAACATGTCTGCCTACTGAAGAACTAACTACAAGAGCCTTATCCATAGTTCAAGATTCTTTTCCAAAATCATATTTCTAAATATGGAAACCCATTTGTTATGTGTGATCTATGCATCATGTAAGAATGTAAGAAGCCCAAGCACTCATGCGAACAATCTTGTTTTTAACCAACTCTATATTAATACACACTTCGAGTGTTCGAACAAGTTTAGTAGGATGCTTTGAAGTATCAGCAGCAGGTAAGCAATAGATTTGGAATTGGAACCTGAACTGTATTCTTAAGTCTGGTCGATGGCCTGTTGTGTGACCTGAAACAAATCCTTTGGTTCCTCTGAGTCGAAGTCACTTTGGAAACCAGCGTACGAACCCCGAGCTGCCTCACAGAACTGCCGGGGAACATAATGAATGTGACTATATGCCATTTTGAAAAATATAAAGGACTAAACAAACAGTCTGTGTATTTTTAAAATTACCCTCTTCACTTGACTTAAATGAGTTCAGGTTGTTTGGCCGCGGCATAGCCGGGCCCTTGCTCATTTAAACATTTTCCTGATTAAGTATCATTTATCTTTTCACTGTTTTACTGGGAGTCATTAGCGCTGCCATCAGTTCAAACGCCGCTTTGCTCTGCAGTGCATTAAACCATCAGCACAGGAAATGGCACTTCCTGTCTGTAGCTGCGAGGAGTCGCTTGACACGAATTAGTTAAAAGGAAGAAAAAGACCTTATTGCAAACCTATTCCACTTTCACCTTCTCGAGAGGTGCGCGTGCACACACACACACACACGCGCGCACACACACACACACACACACACACGCACGGGCTCATGGCCCTCCCTCCTCGCTGGTGTGCTGGCTGCTTTCAAGAACGACTAACCCCCTGCCCTCGGCACCTTAGCCCTGGAGGGGCAGCTCTGCTGGTCGTCCTGACACGGACCTCACAGAAGAACATGAGAAAGCAGACCTCAGTGAAGACTTCAAATAAGACTCCAAGGTCAAACCTGGAAGCAGAGACCATAGGAATATGGAGAAAGCAAAAGGCATCATCGAACGCTGGATCCTTAAGAACTTACGGCTATCTTTGTTTGAAATTCACCTTGTTTTCATCTACCAGAAAGTAGTTTTAAATATCTAGGATGACCTCTTTTCTTTGACTATTATTTTATCTGCTTTTTTCCTATATATACACACACACACACACACACACACACACACACACACACACATAACTATATAGTCATATCTTTTTTTAAATTAGATATATGTGAAAATAGAAGCCTTTTTTCTAAACGGGCTCACACTCTCGCCCAGAACGTCCAAGCCTCCAGCTCACGCCAGAGGCGCCTGGTCGAGTACGAGGGACCAGAGGCGTGGCGAGTGCCCAGCACGGGACGCCACATACGTGTCGATCTTGGATGTAAAGTGAAGAGAGCTTTAAGCGAGAGAGTCATCGGATCACAACCAGAAAGCAAACACTTTGACTCCTCCTTCTGTATTACCTCCGCTCGGCCCTGCCGCTTCTCTAAATGGCTTTGAGCGAAAAGCTCATTGTTCCCCCAGAACCAACCAGCACGTAACTGGGGCCCTCTGTCAGGCGACGCGCCCTGAGGCAGGGCTGGGGCCTTTCTTCTCTGGGATGGGAATGGCTCCCTCGCCTTCTGAAAAAAAAAAAAAAAAAAAAAAAAGAGCACATTTCAGCCAACTTTCATAAGGTTCCGAGTGTGGTGGGCAGTTTCCTTTGAAAGTTTACATTAAGTGTTCTGCCACTCAAGTCTCCATATGGAATTGTTTAAGGAGTTTAAAGCCAGCCGTAAATGCCTGGCCTCAGACATACTGTAAGCCTTTGTCTGCTGAAACGCAGCAGCTGGTTCATTGCTAAAGCATGCCAGGTAACAGCGACACAAAGAGAGAGCGCGTTTATGACAGGCCGTCGTTCCCGAAGGCCGGAGTCAGAGCGGCAGGGTTCCGCTCGGGACGTGAAAGCTGGCGCACTCGTGACACCCCGTGGCAGGCGCATTGTCCTGGCCTCCTCCCTGCAGCCGCGCCACCAGAAGGAAGCTCTTCGCCAGAGAGTCGAGAACGTGGATCCAGCTTTATTCTAAAGGTGCGAGTGGCCGAGTGGCACGTCATTCGGCGTGTGCGCCCGCAGGACCCCACCCATTGGGCACCCACTATTTTGCCCAGATTACGTAGGGAGAAACGGAGGCTCGGGGAGGTGGAGCGGCTCACTCGAGCTCACACAGCTGGGGAGGCAGAGTCAAGATGGAACCCGGGTCCTGTCATTCGGTCAGTGTTCTGCCCACTTCCACATTAGGTGATGCGTGTGGCGAGGCTGGGAAAGCGATGAGTCAACCTCTTCAAACCCGGGGGCACCTATCCCCACGGCACATTCGTGGGATGTCTTCCCAGAGGGCCCCCGTGACGCAGGGATTTGCTGAGAGTTCATTTAAGTATTCAAAGCAAGTCAGATAACATGAAAGAGAATGTGAAATTTAGAGCCACATGTGAGGCTTAGAGGCCTGTCACACCGGGATGTGTGCTGCAGCCTACGTCCAGGACCCTGGGGCAGACCCGCAGCCTCTCTCCTGGGCCCTGGGGGCAGGCCCGCAGCCTCTCTCCTGGGCCCCTGGGGGCAGACCCGCAGCCTCTTCCCTGGACCCCTGGGGGCAGACCCGCAGCCTCTCTCCTGGGCCCCTGGGGCAGGCCCGCAGCCTCTCTCCTGGGCCACCGGTAGTCCGGTGGAAAACTAGTGACATGTGCCCTAGTGTCAAAACCTACTGTGTGTGGAGTGGAGTGTTACTTTAAATGTCCGGTATTTGAGAGAAGAGTCTATCTTAAATGTCAGAACTCTGATTTGCTTCCACGGGCCAGGAATTCAGCTTCCTGCTCCAGAAACATCACAACCAGGGCCCAGAAGGTTCCCACTCGCTACCCCCGGCCCATCACCCCCACCAAGGGCAACACCTCGAGGCCTTTGACCACAAATGAGTCCCGCCTGTTTTTGAGCCTTGGAATCAAACAGTATGTGCTTCCTTGCGTCTTACTGCGTTTGCTCAGTCAAAGGAAGTGACTTTTTCAAGAAGGAAAACTTGGTGAGTCCCTGGGAGATGCAGAGGAGGCTCGAGTAGAAACGAGAGAACTGTGAGATGGCGAAGAATCGCAACGTTCTAACAAAGCCCCTCTCCAAAACTGCACAAATTCAAACTTCTGAATTGTTTTTAGACACGTACCCCCGTGCATGAGAGCCATCACTCTTTTATCCAGAAACAGAGGTTTAAGGAAATAGTCTCCTTAGTAACAGAATTGAACGAAAACTCTAGAAGTGCCTATTCGTGAAGGTTTAACTTGGGTGTAGCGGTGAGGATGAAGGGTTAAGAGCAAAAACTATGGCAGGTGGCTAGAGAGGGGTTAAAGTGTGGAAGAGAGGAAACGTGGAACGTTTTAACGATCTCACATTCCTTTGCCCTGAGTCTAGCGACATGGTGCAGTGACGCCTGTTTATCTAGTTTGAACTGGAGTGAGCTTTCATGTGTGAGAATTTTTTGTGAACCGTACAAAGACATATAGGTTATAAGGTGTTATAATCAAAAGTGAAAATGTTATTTCAAATCTTGCATTCAGGTATAGTTCGTTTCTGTTCTGTTCTGTGAGGTGTTTTCTAAATGCCATTCCCTACAAGGGATCTCCTTGGCCGCTAGTTGTCGTGGTGAATCCTTGGTTTAAGGATTTGTCCCATGGACATACAGACTGCTCAGAAAGTCCCTGAAGTGTCTGGAAACTCCCCAAAGTAGCCCCCCCCCCACTTCCTTCCAGTTGGAGCTTCGCCAGGATAGCGGGAGGAGAAGAGTCTTTCCAAAATTTTGCTTAAGTGCAAAACAAAATGTCAACCTCTGCTCTGTAGTGAACTATGTCACGTGATGCCCGCACTATGGCGACAGCTTTCCAGGTGTTCTTCTGCCTCTACACCCCCAATGCCAGCTTAGCCCTCTCTCCTGTACGAGGGATGGCTTCTGTCCACGGAGCACTGACTGACTGCGAGGCGTCACCGCATGCATTTACACTTATGCTTTTGCTTAATCCTCGCCACAGCTCTCAAGCCAGCTTCACTGCCCTCGTTAAGGAAGCTGAGACGCGAGGAGGGCAGGCCCTTCGCCCGAGAGCAGTGAGAGGTGGAGCCGGGACTCGGCTTCGGGACGTCCGCTGCCAGGGCAGGAGCTCGTCCCGCCGTGCGGTGTGCCCTTCTTCTCTCATGCAGATGACACGGATGTGATTTCAGCCCACTGCCGAAATCTTTTGGGCAGTCGGCAAGTCTCAGTGTGTCATATTTTGATGTGGCAGGATTGATTCAAGGCAGACCTTCGATCGCAACGCTGAGACAGGCCCTTATTATTTTATTCGTGGTTTGTTTGACAGTTGCTTCTTAATTCAGATCTGCTTTAAATCTATTCTTGGAAGGATCTTCTTTTAAATTGTGTTTAATAGATTCTGAGTGATACTCCAGGAAGATGGAGAGCTTCAAAAGAGTTTAACCCAACTGCTGGCCATTGCCAGGAAAATCGTCTGGTTTTGAATTCGGAGTTGCATCATCCTTCCAAGTGCACGCACACACCCAGCGGGGGGATCTGTGCACTTGTCCGCCCTGTGAGTCCCCACAAGTGTGTTTAGAAGTGAGCACATCTTCAGAGAGGGGGATGAAAGATTCTTTAAGCCCACTTTACGGTCTTTCCTCTAACTCTGACTTTTCCTTCTCGACTTGTGATTATCTGCTCTCCCGCTCACCCAAGCCTCAGTGCCGGAGGCCTCCGTTCCTCTCCTCCTTGCCCTTCACATCCATACAGCACCAAGGCCATTTGGTTCCCGTTTATGCGTCGTTTATATGTGCCCATCTTTCATTCCACTGTAGCCTTGCGAAATTAAGCCGCTATCATCTCATAAATGACCTGCAATAGCTCCTAACAGATTTCTTTATCTCCATTTGCAAAGTCTTTTCACAGCCAGATTAATTTTCCTAAAACTCTCTTTTACTGTTTCCTTTACTTGCTTAAAAGCCTTCCCAGGCTCCCCGTTGCCAAGTGGATAAAGATCAGACACTTTCCTTGGCATTTAAGGCCTTCGCACCTGGCCTCCAGTTACCTGGCCAAATTTACCTTCCACAATCATCACCCATAAACCTGTTCCACCAGGCAGTTGTCTGAATACCTCTTGTGTATTAGACTACTTCCACATTTGAATCCCTCTTGGCTTACAAAATATATGCAGAGAACATTTAATTCACAGTGAAGCTGTGATTTAGGTAATTTTCTGATGAGCAGAATCATTTGCATGGTTAGATACCTTTAAAAAATTAGGAAGCTCTGTGTTTTAGACTCTTGTCATCCCTGAGTTATAAATTTAACTACAACCTGGAAATTTTGATCATCTGACAGGTGTCTTATTGCCCACCTGAATTTGTAGCAATTAAATATACTGGCTTTTGGCCTTTCTTAGAGAAAGATCCAGTGTCTCTGGGTAAATGTTAGCTTTCTCATTTAACAGAGAAACTTAAAAATCCAAGTTGGTTTATTTTCCTAGGCTAATGTTAATTAGTGTACTTGTTACGCTCCAAAATCATGATGCTTAAACATAAATTGTTTCCTTTAAGCACCCAATCAAAGTGGGTAAGAGGGTAATGGGAAGAGCACTAGACTTCAGATCAGAAGATTTCGAGTTCAGCTTAACACTGTGTGACTGGGCACGTTACTTAAACTTTCTGAACTTCCGTCTCTTCATCTGTAAAACCGGGATAATAATACATGTTTCACAAGTACGTGGTGAGGGTTAAGGTAGGTAACTTTCGAAGGCACTTGGGATGCACCATATTTCATTGATTCTCACATCCACTTTTTTCACATCTAATACTTCTGACGTGAAGATGCGTGTCACACGCAATGGCCTCTTGACATTCTGTCATAACTCAGTTGGTGGTGGTTTCTTTCTCAGTGGAACAGAAAACAGTGGTGAGTCTTGGATCAGCATGTGGGGGTTGGCCCTCTCTCCCTCAATGCTGTGGCTCGTGTGTGCTGTTCCTACTTTAGTTTGTTTTCACGTAGCTGTTAACCATGGACCCCCATGCCAGTGCTCATCACTGGTAAGTAGCTGGTTCTACTGTAAACTTCTAGAAAGCAGAGAATGTATCACTTTTTTTGTAAATCATCTTGTACAATTATGTAGCATTCTTATAAATACTCGCTCGTTGTTGCTAATTCCCCTTCTGAGACGAAATCTGGGATATTAATAGTCCTGAGATTTTGGTAAAAGCTCAGTGAAGAACTGGGAATACCGAGGAACGGGTAACTTGTGTTATTGCATGGGTTTCTTTACATCATTGTTTCCGGTCGAAAATACCGCCGCTGACCTGCCGGGACGTCCCCCGTCCATGAGCCGAACAGCCTCAGACAAGGCTGTGGAAACGGCTGGCAGCCCGCGGGCCAGCGCCGGTGACGGCAGGCCTTGGCCCTCCTTCCAACCAACCCGCGGCTTCCTTTAGCGGCAGCAGCACACGGCAGGGGGACGCTTACGGGCACAGTTCTGAGGACGGGGACGAGAATCAGGAAGATGGGCGCACACGGATGCACGATACGGCCCCTTTCCCGGAGTGGGCTTTCGTGGGCCCTGGCCCCAGGCTCTGACCGGGTCTCCACCGTGTGGGCACTCACTCGTTCATTCCTGTTTTCCTTTTCTGTGGTGACCTGGCAGGTTAAAGATTTCATAAACTCGGAGCTCCTGGCGCAGCTGTATTCTTCCGAGGACCAGAACACCCTGATGGAGGAATCTGCCGAGCAGGCTCAGCGCCGGGACGAGATGCTTCGGATGTACCAAGCCCTTAAAGAAGCCCTCACGATCATCGGGGACATCAGCACTGCCACCACGTTCACCCCCGCGCCGCCCCCCGTGGACGACTCCTGGCTGCAGCACTCCCGCAGGTAGGGAGATGGCCCGTGTCCCCCGAGGCCTGCCCGGCGGTCCCCACAGCACTCTCTGGGCATGCGCCCCTGAAAAAAATATGTGAGCCTAACAAAAAAAGAGGAAAAAAGATGTTTAGGTCCAGGAGTGAGCGATGGGGTCAGGGGATCCCAACTCCCTTCAAAAACAAGCACGACACATCCTTGCCCTGGAATGCTACACAGCCGTGAAAAAGAACAGGCCGGTTGCGTAGGTGCTGAAATGAAAAGACGGTCAAGTTCATGTGAATCTTAAAAAAAAAAAAAAAACAGTTACCTCGTAGAACCTTGTGTTCGGTTATGTATAAAAACGAATTTGTACGTACAGAGACACCGCTGCAGACTGTAGTTTCAAAGGGCACACGAGAAGCTGTCTCCACAGAGTTAAGGTGCGGGGACAGAGCGGCTCGCCATTTGTCCCTTTCATATCTTTTAACGTTCTTAACCCAGATCCGAGTTTCTCAGTAAAAAAAAATAGCAATTTTTTAAAAGCAGTCAGGAAGTTATAAAACACTTCTGAAAGCGGGCTTCGGGCAGACGCTGTCGGTCTCTCCCCCAGGTCGCCGCCTCCGAGCCCCACCACGCAGAGGAGGCCCACTCTGAGCGCGCCCCTGGCGCGGCCCGCGTCCGGCCGAGGGCCGCGCACCGCGCATCCCCTCCCCGGGGCCCCACTCAGGGGCCCCCCCGGTTCCGTTCCGGCCAGGCCCGCTGCCTCCTTTCCCCAACAGCAGTGACGCGTTCGGAGCCCCTCCGCAAGTCCCCTCCCGGCCCACGCGGGCCCCTCCCAGTGTCCCCAGGTGAGTGCTCCGCACGGAAGAGGCTGGTATGTGGGGTGCTCCGTGGTTCCTTTCTCATAGCACGACAGACAAAACGTACTTGAAAAAGAAAATTGCAAAGACGGCCTCACATACCTTTGCAATCTTCACCCAGAGGGGAGTCCTGGGGAAATCGCCGAGCCTGTTACCGCGCTTAAAACCCACACGCGGTCTAAACGGCACCGTCGTCAACTGGCACAGACTAAATGGGACCACAGGAAACTGAGTCCAAGTGAGTGGCGTTTTGGCAGCTGTTTGTAGGATTTGACAGGGCAGCTTTGACATGAAGGAGCCGTGGCCGGGTCGCTGTGAGCTGAGTGCTCCACAGGTCATGAGTGAGTTGCCTTAGCCTCGCCTTCTCTGTCACCAAAGGAATTCCCAAAAACCACTGACTTCAAGAAATAGTATCCATCTGCCCTCTGAACTATGACCCTTAAACCCAGTATTATTAACTTTAATGTAGGCCAAGTCCAAATCTGGCTGATTCATCTGTGATTGTCTTTTAAAAAAAAAATGCATGGAAATTTTCACACAGACATCACGATTGCCATGGGCAGTCAACCACATGTGAGATAGAGCATTGCACATTGAATAATACATTTTGGCATTTGGAAGCAGATTTTTAGGCTTAATTGTGAAATAAAATAACTGATAAATAAAAGGAACTTGATATAGTTGAAGCTATAGTCTCACCCTCATACCTTTACAATCAAAATAGATACAATGTGTAGAACTAGAGATTTTGCAAATAGAAGGAAATTAGCCCCTATAGAAAGTTAATTATTAAGAATTCAATTCAGCACATTTAAATATGTGTCTGCTCCATGAGGGAAAACTGCTATGCACGTAGCGCAAAAACGGGAGTGACTTCCACCCGCCCGTGAAGCCCGAGTCACTTCGCCCTGACCACGGCGCTTGCATCTATTTCGTTCTTCAGGGTTCTGGGTGTGAGGAAGAGAAGGGCCTCTCTCTTAGCCTGGCCAATGAGGGTGATGGAGCAGGGATGGCAGGGCACGTGGACCCAGAAGCCCTGGCTCGCCACAGACATGGGCCCCTCGTTGACCCCTGAGCCGGGAGAGCCTCCCCTGTGACACTGGGATACATTCAGCAGGGTTGTCGCCCGAATCGTATGAGGCGAGGTGTTTGGAAGAGTCTGGTAAACGGAAAAGCGCTGTGGTTGTCACCATTATCACCACCTTGGTCCTAACCAAAGAGGACGTGTGTGCTCTCAAACACTTATTCCTCCTCTAAGCTCCGCGGGTTTGGCCGCTAGTGGACTTGGGACGGAGCTAAGTCTCTGGTGACAACGGTAACAGCGCCCGCGGACACTCCGCCAGCGCAAGGCGCATCCTCGGAACGGTGCAGGCACATTGTGGCTTCGTGTTCACCGCAGGGCAGCGAGGCAGGTCACTGTCCCTTCTACAGACAAGGCGCAGGCCCTGGGCCCGCCGGGCTCCCGTCCCAAGCCGTCTGGCCGAGGGGCCCCGGCCGCCCAGCCACGCCAGGGTTACTCAGCCAGGACACCGTGGACACCCTGGTTGTCGGAGCTGTCCTGTGCATCCTGGGGTGTTTAGCACCCTCCTGGCCTCTTCCCACCTGATGTCACTTGCACTCTCCCGATTGTGACTATGGAAAGTGTCTCTAGACACTGCCATGCCAGGGGTGACGCCCTCTGCCTGAGACACGCTGCCTGTCCCTCCCCTGTCAAAATAAATAAGCACAAACGTCGGCATTGAGCGCACTGCAGGCAAGATGCGCCCAGTGCTGTAGGCCTCCCGGGCTGCTGGGGACGTGCCTGTCATTGTGCCAGGAGGGGATGGAGGCCGTGGGGGCCGCGGGCTGGGGGCAGGAGGTGGGGTCCCGTCCAGGTGCCCGGAAGTCGGCGGTTTTGTCTGTTTGGCTACAAGAAGGAGCCAGGGCCACCCGGCCGTGCCTGTCCCCGAGTGAACGTGCATGTCTTTGCCTGCTCGCTTGGCTGCTTCAGCTCCTGGGCTCACAGGCCGGCCCGCGGGGCCCCGGGATGCTGCCGAGTGCTAACCCGGTGCGTGGAGCGGGCTGGGGTCGCCTGGCCGGTCCCCGGCTCACACGGCGAAGGGAGGGGCAGGAATCAGGAATTGGCAGCCCACACCACGGCTAATGCATCCGCAGTGGGGGACTCATAGGACGACAGTTGTGTTATTCACAATTTCTAGAATATTCTCAAGTTAGAGCCAGACTTAACTTGATCTGGCCTTGCAAAGAGTGTCAAATGTAAAACAGAAACGAGAGCTCAGAGTGAGAGAGAAAAGTCGGTTGTTTTGTGCTGAACCTTCAAGTTTCAGGCCAGTTCGGCATTGGGAGGGAAATCCCTGGGGTGGGGTGGGGGGGAGTTGCAAGGGGGGCAGCTGAGAGAGAGCAAGAAAGACTCTGTCAGGACCCTTATGCCTATTAAAGTCTAGCTTTGGATGGAGGATTCTGACCACATAAAGTCTGTTTTTAATAAAAGCCAGAGCAGGAATCCTACCAAATGCAAGCCAGAAATGCAGTTTAAGATTTCAAAAAAAGAGAGAGAGAGAGAAAGAGAGAGAGAGAAAGGAGGGGAAGGAAGGAAGAGAAAGAAAGAAAATTAAGAGAAAAAGTAAAGAAAGAAGGAAGCTGAGGGAAGCGGCTGTTGAAATTTCACCTGGTTCACTTTATTTATATATTCTCTTTTCTCTCCGTGATTTGCCTCCATTTTCTCTACTTGAAACTTTAAAAAGTGGAAATGCCATTATACATCATCTCCGGGAAAACAGCCTTGAGCTTTCTGAGAAGGAAGTTTGATGTGTTTTTTGTTTTGTTTTGTTTTTCCGGTTCTTTTCTTTCTTAAGGGCCCTTTCTCCTCTTTTATCTGAAACCAGAAACTCACCAGGTGACAAGACAGCGTGAGCGGCTGGTGCCCCGCTGCCCCGCGGGCCGTCCTGCCACAGGGCCCTCCCCGGACTCGCGGAGGCAAAGGGCTCTGCCGTCCAGCACGGGCCTCAGCGTAGTTTCCTTCTGGATAATTTGCGACCTCGTTAGCAAGTCATGATCTTGACTTTTAGGAGCCTCTGTACTTTTCTTTTACCCCCGTTCTAAGGTAACGAACGCACTTGCGATCGTGCAGAAACCACGAGCGTCCTGCTTTTCCAAAAGAATTACGATTATTCTCTCTTTCCGTTTCGGTGCGAAGGAAGAGGAAGGGGAGAGGCTGGCAGAGTCGTTCGGGGCTCTCGTCAGCCGAGGGAGCTGGAAACACGGCAGAGGACATGCCTGTTCTAACGACTTCCACCTGAGCACGGGGCGCGTCTCTGCCCCGGAGAGACTCAGCCGTGCGGATGCTTCTGCCATTAGTAACCCGAGTGCACGCAAATCCGATTTGTGGAGTGTGGGGTGTTTGCTGTTGCCAGGACGTTTAGGGGGCCCCCTCCCCTCTCACCCCACGCAGCTTCTCCGAAGGGGCTAAACCCCGCTCGTAGGCCCGGCCGGCGGTGTCCCCTTATTAGCGAGGTGATTTTACACAGACGCCGCCGCCCGTCAGGGGCCCTGCTCTCTCACTCATGATCCTAATCTTCGTCAAACACTAACTTCGGGGCTGATGTGGCTGTTTTCAGTTACAACTCCTTAAAATTAGTTAATTGGGAATCACAGCCTGGGACACTAACAGAGCGAATGCCCTGAGTCAGAGTGTTTTTCCTGGCAGCGGCCGGTTCTGTCTTCTCCCCTTTCCTGTTTCGCATCGGTCAGAAGGGATAAGAGCGGGGGGCGGGGCTCCCCCCCCCCCGAAAGAGAAGTGCTTTCTTTTAACCACCTGTTTGTCGCCACGTCTGGTGGTGTCTTTTGAAAATGGCAAAGCTGAAACATAGGAGAAAGGGCTCGGCTCTTACTCCAGCTCATCCGCACGACGGGAGCACCACCTGGAAGGGGAGGAATGCCCCCGCCGAAAGCCCCTGGCGTCCCAGGCCTGTGGGGACGGCCCTGGGGCAGCGTCCAGGTCGTCCCAGGGTTTCCCGCTGTGCCCGAGCTGCGACTCAGGCCGTTCCCCCGCGAGGCACACCTCGAGTGTCATCACAGCCCCAGGTTCTCAGTAACTTATTACTAAGGCGCCAGGCAAAAGGGACGCGAATCCCTCGGCCAGCAGCTGCGGTCGCAGGCGGAGGCCGCTCGGCCCCTTTCCAAGCTCGTTCATTCTGGCCAACGCTTGACCTTGATGCCCTGCGGGGCTGTATCTCCTCTGCATGCTCTATACACCGAGTCAGTGGACAGTGGACACAGAATCCCTTTCGCTTAGGGGCATGGCCCACCTTGTTCTGCCTTGTTGCTTCCAGCCCACCCCCCAAAGTCTGAGTCGGAACAAACCCAGTTCTCATGTGCACGTCTCTGCGCCCCTACCGTGGAGGTTCGGTGTCGGGAAGGATGAAGCTGCCGAACCTTGAAGTCAGGGGCTCGGGGCCCATGTAGAGTTGAGCGAGACGTGTGACTAGCGTGTATCCGAGTCCCCCACAGGCATGAATGGGGGACATCCTGACTTGCTCCCTCCTCCACAGCCCTCTGAGAGTGTGGCCCCTTTCAGCGCTGAGTGCCCTTTGGACAAGCGGTGAATTCATCTTGTGATTTTTGGTTTCCACCCTGAGCTTTCTGTTTGCCTCACCATCCTTCCCCTTGCAGGAACAAAGAAATAAATTCGCGGTTAGGTATTCTGATTGTTCAGGGAACAGGTTTTATTTTTAGCAACTGGATTTAAGTCAGAGATTTTTAAAAGGTGTGTTTGCCAAGAGTGGAAACAACTCCGAGGTGTTCCTTTCTGATTCTTAATGTTTAAGGCATCTCGAGAGGCTGTGTTACAAAATTTGTTACTGAAATCCCAAATGTAATTAGTAATTCATTGCAGATCTAACATGGCTTGGCATGGTGCTTAATGTATTTTGTTGAAAATAGAAATTTGGCCACAAGCTGTTCACAAGAGAAAATGTTCAAGTTAATCGAAACCCCTCAGTGAACTACCCCATCAAAATCGTTCACATTCCACGATGATTTTGGTCGTAACATGATATTCCGTGGAGGCGAATCATTGGTTAACATCAAGATTTTTCACCCTTCCCATCTGGTCTAAGCGAAAGTAAAACGAGTCTGGTGGTTTCCTTCTTGGGCCCAGCAAACTGGAGTCCACTTCACACATCTCCATCCTGCCACGGTTCAGAATGTGGGCGGTCTGTGTAGACGAGGCCCAGGAGCAGAAGTGAGGGGGTCGCAAAGACCAGAGTTGGGGAGCTTTGCGGATGTGTCTGGGCAGACTCCAACTCGCCTTTCTGTTTTCGGAGTGCCCTTTATCCTCCTTTTCCAGACATCCGAGGTTGCAGGAGAGTAAGAGGAAAAGGGAAATAAGAAAGGGTCCTCTGGAGACGAAGGACAAGCCACACGAGCGCGACAGGCAGCATGGGCCAGGCAATCTAACGGCACACCGCCGGAAGCCCAGGGGAGACTGGCGTTAAGTTCACCAGACAACTGCTCCCGCGTCCCGTGGCAGATACTAGCAAATCGCTCTGTCAGTGTTCTCCGTGGGGCTCGAAGTCGCTAAGCTTCAACCATGGCAGACGAAGCCGTCCTGAGTTTCAGGGTGCCCAGCTCCGCCCCAGGTTTCACCGGATTGACAGAGGAAGACAGCGGGACGGGAGGCTCGCAAAAGAACCGCCGGCCAGTGAAAACGGCACAGCAAGCGATTCTGATTCTTCCTGTCGCCAGTCAGCAGCGCACTGTCACCAGTTGGAATCTGCTGAATGCTCCTGTGTGCAAGTTGATGTCAGCTCAAAGGGAAGAAGAGAATAAAGTCCTGCCCGATGCAGGCAGACACACGCAGTCGAGACACGAACGAGCCAGAACTTCTCTCATCGCTGCCCTCTTTTGTCTCCCTCGCTGTCGGAAAAAGATTTTACAGGGAAAACCTTCACGTCCGGACAGTTAGAATTAGATGGCTGTTTTTCAGAGATTCATGGCACAATATGGTTCATGGCTTTTCAAATTTTTAAAAATGTTATCCAAGCAGCAAATTCTAAGAATGAGCTGCTGGGTGCTTCTCCTCCCCCTTACCAGCCGCAGCGAAAGGCAGAAGTGACGTCTAGCGTCGCCTCAGCTGAGAAACAGCCAGGGAAGGGACTGTGAAAATGGAAACGCTGCCCCTGGCACTCGGAATGCGCTTTAAATGCCCGCTCCAGCAGCCGAGAAAGGAGGTGAGGCGTTAGCTGAGGGCGTGATGGCTTTTGTCTTCTTGTCATGACTCTATTGTCTCCGAGGCATAGAATTTCGCACTGCCTGGGGTCGACATCCTTTAGCTGACGCAAGCCACCTGTGCGGAAACCGAGGTCCAGGGAGCCCCTGACTCGAAGCACGTGTGTGCACCCTTCCGCTGCCAGAGGGAACCCTCCGGCTCACCGCACGCCGTTGCCAGGAACACGTCGCACTTTGGGTCGGGCCAGCTTCTGAAATGCGGGGGAGGGGCGCTGCCGGTCGCGCCCTGGCGTCGAGACCCTCTGCGTGTGTGTCGATGCCACGTTCCTGGCCTTCAGAGGAAGTTGCCATCGCATGGCAGCTCGGACCAAAAAGAGACGAATTTCTACAAAGGGCACCAGGCGCTGCGGCAGCCCTCGCCGCCACGCTGTCCTTCCTCCTCCTCCTGTCTGCTGCTCAGCCGCCGGGGCCACGTGGCGGGCAAAGCCGCAAATGCCCTAACCTCTGGAATTATTATTTAACTGGTCCCGTCAGCACTAGGAAATGTCCACTCCTGTTGTTCAGGCAAAGTGATCAGCTCAACAGGAACTGTAGGAAGAACACATTTCGACCCCAGGGTCAGAAGGAATGCTTAGTCAAATAGCAGAATTCTCGACCCCCCAATCAATGGCGAGGCCGGGCCTTCTGGGCCTCCATTGCTCAGACACACGGAGGGTTTCAAACCTTCGTAAAGTCGACATCTTCCCCATTGGGATGAGTGTAAGCACAGAAGAATAGGGTAAGAAGTACTTACTGCTCTTACGGGAATCCAGGAAGAGCGCAAGTTAATATAAAATTTAGAAATAAGCGCCATTCCTTCCCTGGCTTTTTGTTTTGCTTTTGTTTTTGTTTTATGGAAGGGCTAAACGGACCAGCTGAGAGGGAGAATAAGGTGTAGACGTGGATAACCACGAGCCAGCTCTGCCACCACAAGCGAACCCCCAAGACGGAGTGAGACGGTACGAAGAGGCCGAGGTGGCTTTGAACGTGACTTGGAAAATGACCTTATTTTACGATCAGATGTACCTGTTGCCTCCACCGTGTGCCTTTGCCCTGTATTTAGCTCCAGATGGCCATGAGGCGTCTTCGTGTAAATATATTTGGCTCAGCACGTATCACAGTTCATCCAGAAGGAGACCTCTTATGAGAATAGACGAGAAAGACTTTGAAAGGCATTCTGCAGCCCAGGAAGTCTACGAGGAAATCATTCCACTTCAGGACGGATATTGACGTGAGGTATATTCTGTACCCTGTGTATTTTTGAAGCTTCTATGAGGCTCGTTCTTAAAGGCAGTTTTAAGACTGGATGGAAGTTTTCCTTGAGTGCATCCACCCCAGTGCCATGCTCGAGGACCTTGGCTGGACGGTCCACACACAGGCCCCCGCTCGGGGAGGAGGAGTCAAAAAATGGAAAAAAACGTCCACGTGTTTTTAAAACAACCAGAATTTTTCTTTTTGCTTCTTGGTAGTGTTGGAAAAATACCTTAATGACTAAAATAATAAAACTTCATGTGAGGCCAGTTCCACCTTCATTACTGCCTCATTGGGTGGAAAATAAAGGAGGCATTAGTAAATGTGTTAACCAGAGAAACCGCGGCCATGACTTGCTGCCACACACTGGGCCAAACGTCAGAATAAAGGCACATCGCACGTGCCACGTGAAAGGGAGGAGCCCGGAGTTTCGGCTCCAGCGGCGGGAGCCTTTGGGACTGAAGCTCACGGGCCAGAAAAGTCCCTGGACTCATCAGTAGACTCTCAGTCACTTAAATGCCCTATAGTTCAGTTTTGGACTCTGTAATGCAAAATCTGATATGATTGCTTGATTTCTTTTAACATTTCAAACACTCCAAAATCTCCCCATCGCCATCGTAACACTTAGTACGTGAAAACTCATTTTTAAAATGCTGAACACTCATTTAAAAGTACAGTATCTTTGAATAATAAACTTGTCGAGATAGTGTTTCTCACTTTGGCTGAACACTGGTGTGTGATTGATGTCACGTTATAGATTTCCTTCTCTTTTACTCTCTGCACCTCCTTCAGCCCAGGAGCTTTCTCCTCATGCGGCTGTTTGATGTATGTCGGTGATTCAGCATCTTCTCAGGGACTGGACAGCACATGTCGCACTCATGCCGGTGACCATGGTTACCGTCATTCCGAAGTCCCCTTCGCTGTAGGACAGGAAGCCTCGGGAGACCATCCCTGAGAGCCGCAGGGAACATCTGCAAAACGTAAATGCTTTCATAGTCTCCACAGACTGCTCAGTTTTCAGTTAAAATGTTATTTTTATCCTTAAACCTTGATTTTCTGTTTTTTCTTTTCCTACGGATTGCATACCACTTGTTAAAATACCTTTTGAGATGTAAAAATCTGTGGCTAGCATAATGGATGTAGCAGCCACCCCTGTCTCTGGTCCAGAGAGCAGTGTTGAGTTAGTGGGGAAGGCGAGCTGTCGGCCCGTTTCTCGCCGTCCCTCCGTTGGGCCCTACACCCAGTGATGGGAGACAGGCTGCCTTCAGCCACTTAGGCCAGACACCTGCCTTCTGGCTGTGTTTGGCAGGCCAGCGGGATGAGGTCATAATAAGAAGAAAATGTTCTGGTTCCCTGGCCTCATCCACGTACAACATTATTCAAAACAGTTTTCCGCGCGTGAGAACAGAGTGGCTCTGAGATGCCCCGGGCTCGCGCTCTGCGGGGGATGGAGGAGCGGGGCCGTACACGTCTGTGGTGTCTTCGAGAATGCTGGAAGTGCAAATGGCATCCGCCTTGCCTTTCCCCTCAGCGACGTTTACAGACAGAGGGACGCAGGGACGAGAGCCCCGCGTCTGTAAACATCCGGGCTTTGCTTCCTCCACGTTCCGCAGCCGTGTCGAGCACAGCAGTGTTTTCCTGACAGCATATTCTGTGAACTATTTCTCCAGGATGATGGTAGTTTTTGTAAGACAGATGCCTAAAAAACATATGGTTTTCATAGATTTTTCCGTCTAGACTAGCTTTATTTAGTGACTCTTGGTCTGAATCGGTCTAGTTAAAGTTTCTGTAGGAGCTTGTATAAAAATTTAAAATGTGGGCATACCATCAAGGTGTAAAACAAAAAGTTTGACTTCTTATTGGCAAGAGATGAAAAGGGCTTGGTTAAAAATTTCCTTCAGGTTAAGTAATTCTGATCATCCTACGTGCCCACGAATGGAAAGGCTTGCCCTGAAAAGCCAATAACTGTTAAATTCATATACTTCTCACTGTTTTCCTGAGTAGATTCTTTGTGTTCCAGTTGGTGCGTGTGTGTGTGTGTGTGTGAGTGTGTGTGTGTGTGTTAGAAAGCTCTAATGTTTTCTGCAGACTTTTTACATGGCCCAGGGGACATATGATTTCTTGCCCTTTTAGCACCAATTTTTACAAATGCAGCATTTCCCTTATTTTAAAAAAGCGCCCAACGAGCCACCGAGAAAAAGAGACAGAATATTTAGGAGTTTTTGTAGCGCCTTCAACCACCAAAGAAAATTCCATTTTAAAATGCGGTTCCTGAGCCCATGTCAAAAGCCATTTAGAAACAATATGCCCCTTTAAGAGAAAAAAATCACTTTTCGAGGTGCCCAGAAAATGGTCTTTGCTGGTCTTTTGTCAGAGCCGAGGCCGCAGCCCCGGGCCCAGCCCAGCCGCCTGAGCCTGCGCCCCGGAAGGCCGCAGACCCCGCCAGCGCTGTCACTTGGCTTCGCTCTGGGCATGTAATGGGACTTAGTCACATATTTGTTCTCTGACATGGCAGCCGGCAAGGCGCACTGCGCCTCTTTTTTCTGTTTGCTTTCAGCCTTTTTGTTTTCAAACTTGGAGCGCTGAAGCTGTTAGAGCGCCCCCTGCTGGGGTTTTCGTTGAATCGCCGGGATTGTGATTGGTGACGGGTAGCTCTTTGTCTCCAGTGTTGCTACTTGGAGTGACCTGAGTGACTAGAAAAATGTGACATTGTGCATTTACCACCGGCCTTTTTATTCGCCGGGTGTCACGGTCAGGCAGAAATGAGATGTCGCAACATAGATCTTCAGATTCCTCGTGCTCTGTTTTTTTTTGTTCGTTTGTTTCAAAAAAATAAAAAGAATTGGAAAGTTAACCTTTCCAGCAAGTATTTCTAATCCCATATTGACGCTGTCTGAGGTAAGGCCACAAGGCAGAGGGTCATGCCTGAAAGGTTCTTGCTTTCTCTCAGAAAGGGGCAAAAATCCTTTCCAAAACCTTCCCAAAGCAGAAAGGGAGGTTATTCTTTACACGGAGGTTCAGGTGTGGCCTTTTCCCTTCCCACCCCCGCCGCTGCTTTTCCTGTTCCCCCCCTGGAGATGACGAAGGAACGTGCACCTCCTTCGCCTCTCCCAGGAGCTGTTCCAAGCACCTCCTTCCGACCTCCCCTCCACCCCCCACCCTCCCCTGGCGCCTGGGTGGGGCTGAGGGGACCGGCAGGGGAGATGAGAAGGGTTGGAGGCAGTGTTACCCCGCTGCCATCAGTGGGACTAGGTTTCCACAGCATGCAGGTTCCTGGAGGTCTCTTTGGGGATGTCTCCAAAGAGAGAAAGAGAGAGGAGAGAGAAGGGAGGGAAAGAGGGAGGGAGGGAGAAAAGGAAAGCATCCTCGAGGGGACATCGCCTGACTTCATTCCCGAGCCTCGCGTGCGTGAATCGCGTTAAAAACCACGCGCTTTCTCTCCACGCGGTCTGCTCACGGCTGCTCACGTCTGCTCGCCGCCACAGGCCTCCTGCCTTCCGCTTCCCTGCGCATCTCTGAGTCTTTTTCTCTACCCAGCTTATCCCTTGTCAGTGATACAGTGGAGAGGCTGAAATATCAGAAGTCAATACCAAAAGTAATGCTTTTTAGGAATTATATTGGACTACAACTAAAAACCCTCTAAGTCATCTGTCTTGTGAATTAGGACCAAAACAAGTAATTTTGACACTTGCAGTAAAGAATAAGACGACACTTGCTTTCTCAAATGGACGTCCTTTTCCAGCGTTCCTGCTTCCGTGCATACCGTTTCCCATCGCTGGAATGCCTCCCCCCCCTTTTTCCAGAAGTGCTTCCCATTCCACCCCCTCCCCGCCAACCCACCAGCCCCCTTCCCACTCCAGGCTGAGCCCTCAGGTGTCCTTCAGACCCCGGAGGCAGGATGCTCTCTCAGTGTCTCCAGTCCCACTGCCGTCACGGTTTACTTGCCTCTCTCCCCATCTCCGCGAGGAACTCCTGGGCAGCACTACATATCCGTTTCTGTGCCTCCGAGTCTTAATTCAGTACCTCACGCATACACAGGGCTTCTCGAGGGAATGGAAAGAGAGCAACGAGTCACCATGCAATACTTAAGCAACGTTTATTTTGGGAATTTAGTGTACTTTAAGAAACCGTTCAAACACAAACACTTTCTGTCTTGTTCTATTCTATTGAAAACCTTGCCTGAGTGAATGCTATTGTGCTTTTTTTTTTTTTTTACACAAATCATAAACGAAGCAGAGCTAATGTGAGCAAATCACCCTTTAAGAGCCTTTTGGCTGTAGTCACAGAAGGGGTCTTACCAGGGCCATCCCTGTGGGTAAAGTCCAAGTCAGACGTTTAAGATAATAAGAAAGAGTGACGAGGTCGATTATATTACCATTTACCTCAGAGACTAATTTATGCAGGATATTATATGTGTGTATCATCAAGTAAAAATTGTGGGCCGTTTTTCTCCTTATGATCTTATTTCAAATTCTATCAATTCATTCATACTTTCCCAGTGACATACACTATAAAATTATGGGTTGATTTTCACAGGGGAGAGAAATGCTGGCTCTGATATGTAGCAGAATCACATTAGAGAATTCCTTAAACCCTTTAAATGGACTCCAAGTCCTATATTCTTTCCAGCCTCTACTGTAAACTTTTCTTGGACGTGTCGGCTCACTAAAGCACAAAGGGCCGGAAGTGTGCTGGGTAAGCACCCCACCTACCGTACCCTTCGTGAGAAATTACAACACATTGTCTTTTATGTGGACAAGATCATGGCTGCTACAGCATTTCCCGAACTCATCCTTACACCTTTGACATATATAAACCTGTTTTGTGCGTCAGTGCTCAAAATAAGAAGAAAAGCACAAATGCGATGCTGGCATTCGAGATACTATGTCCCATAATCTGTGGTCTTAGCGCAGACATTCACAGGAGGAAGGCCTGGGTCACAGCCAGCCGCGTCCCCATTACGACTGGAGGTGCGCTCCTGTCTGGTCCCTCGCTCACACTCATTAGACTCCTGGTTGGGACACTGCCCCCTGCAGGTGCTCTGGGAGGCTGTTGGCAGGACAAGGGGTAATCTCCGTTCTCAGGAAGTTTACAGTGCCCTTCAGATGATAAACGGCCTATACCTGCTTTAAGCTTTGAAAAATGATGCAAGGGTTAAGTAAGTCAAGAGGGTCATGGAGCAGCAAGGATTTCAGCCCCCGGGAGGGAGAGACTCCGGCCCCCAGCCCAGCTTGCGGATGCTGCCTGAGCCACTCCTGCTGGGTCTGCCCTGGAGACCGGTCGGCGGAGCCCCCCCTCCCCATGCCAGGCGCTCGGCACCGTTTTAGAAAACTCACAAGCACTTTTTGTTTTTGTTCTCTTGTTTTGTTTTCTAAGAAATTCACCAGTTGTAGCCAGAGGAAAGGAGGTGTCTTATTTTGTGTGGTTTAGTAGACAAAACCCTTCCGTTTTTTGTTTTGTTTTTGTTTTGTTTTGTTTTTTAATTGTTTCATCAATAAGATTAAAAAGCTGGGCAAGTCGATAACAGATTCTTGTGGATCCTAGAAACTTGAGATATATAACCGTCCTGTAATCCTAAGTGCAAATTTAATTTCTAAATTTAATTTTTAATTTTTGCGACCGTTATAGTTTAAAGCTTCAATTATATTTAATAAGTAGAGTTTGTGGTATGAAAAAGCCAATTGCATGTTCTTTTTGATGCAAATAAGTACCCTCTTGGGCAGACATCATTCCTCCAGAAGTGTCGGTCTTTGCATTTCTTTTTGTGAAGGTTTTCTTTTCTTAATTTTTTTGGACCTGGGTCCACCTAGATAATTAGGTTGGACTTCACTCATACCTTCTCCAAACGTGAGAATTTGGAATGCGCGTTAGAGATGCTTGCTTTCCACACCTCCTGCCCCTTCCGCCAGCAAACGCGGGCTCCCCCGCGCCACAGCCGTCCTTCTGCAGACGAAGGGCAAGGAAACTACCACACACGGTGCCTTGGTCTTTACAAAATAAACCCGAAACTGATTTGACTCATGCTTAAGTCTAATTCCCAAAGGTATCAAAGGCTACAACCATTTCTTCTTCCTCCTTAAGATGTTTTCCAGCACTTTCTCTTCTCGCTTGTACTTTATTTGGCAAGTGAATTCGATTGCTAATAAAACAAGGTCAAAACTACAGATTATGTCTGAGAACAGTGGTTTTCAAAACTGGTCCATCAGCATCATCTGGGAATGTGCTAGAAATATCCCACCCTGTTAGAAACTCGATGTGGGGCCCAGCAAGCCCTCCGGGGACCGGGTGCACATCTAACTGGCGAGCCATGGCCTCAGAAGGTGCCAGTTGGTAATTCCTAACAACAGGAAGACTCCTGGACCCAGTAGTCACGGGAGAGGAAGGGCGGGAGCTACACGGACCCCGTCCGGCTCATGTATCTAGCAGTCAGGTAGTTCCCACTTCCCATTCTGGGGAGGAATCAGGCAGGACAGAAGGAGCAAGCCATTTCAGTGCGATGTTCCCAGGAAGCGAGAAGCAGAGGAGAGGCAGTTCCCCCTCACCCCGCCTGCTGCTGCACCAGCCGGTGCCCCTGCCGGACCTGCTGGCCCGTCAAGCTTGGTCAGCAGCAGAGAACCAGCTAACCCAGCAAATAGAATATTCATTCTTCCATTCTTAGAAGACAGTCAAAAGAGACAATAAGACAGATCGTGCATTCTCACTCTCATCAGTGAAGCCAGTTTCTCGCACTCAATGCCACCCACCCTGTGTGAGCATTTGACTCTCTTTCAAAATCATCATGGTCCAAAATGCAGCCACAGGGGCGACCTCAGGCATCACCCTCTCCTTTGCTTCGGAGCAGAAACACGGCCCTGCTTTCTCGTAGCCATAAACCACCGCACATTCTCTGGTTTTCAAATGCCCTGCAAGTTAGAAGTAAAATATAGAACGAATTAGAGAAGGCTCCGGCTAAAAGCAATGATCATGGACATCCTGATAGGAAGAAAAAGAGGAAGAGGGATATAAAAATTCAAAACCCATTGTTCTCTGGCATCTAATATACTGTCCTGGTTCGCAGAGGAAGCCTGGCAGATCAGTTCACGCTGTGTGATCTTACTCTGTCGGCTGAGAAATGTGCAGTGTATTACAGGTGTTTTTTCAATGGTTTAATGTTTTTATTAGTATTGGGAGGGATGACTTCTGCTTTGAGAAGGATTCGCTTATGGAAAATACCTCCTTTTTGTTTAAAAAAATGCAGGGTGGATGAATGGTGGCAGTGTTAAAATGATGACGGATGGCGACCACTCCCGCTGGCCTGTCTGTGCATGAGCATGTGGGTGATGGCTCCTGCTCAGTGTCTTTGGGACAGCCTTCTGTCAGATGCTCTACCTGTTTCTTTACCTTTCTCTTTCTCTCTTTCTAGCCGGAGACCACCCCCGTCACCAACTCGTCCCACTATAATCCGGCCACTAGAATCCTCCCTGTTAGACTAAACGAAGTGTCTGGCATGGCAATTAATTACTAATGAATTGTGCGAACACAACATACTTGATAACCGTTGCAATAAATCATGAGCAGTCGCATGTGTGGACATCAGTAGGCAAGTAACCAGTTTTACTAATGCATTTGTCGCTCGTCCTCATCGCTCATGGTCAAACCTTTGGGGTTCGGCCCTTGAAAACTGCTGACCCTTCGAAGCTTTCTATGTTGTATTGACCAAGGTAGGTTTGCATAGCAGCCCTATACTTTGGGGACCATTTGCCTACCCTGGCATCTATTTCAAATTGCTTTGGACATGTTTCCCAGAATGCCTACCAGATAGACAGCCCATTACATAGAGAAGCTCACGCAGTCTGAGATGGTGGGCGTAGACCTAAGCCATACACACCTATTTCCTCACATTCCGCTTTGGCCAACAGAAACGATGTTGGTAATTACTAATGTTTCCGCCTACTCCGTAATTACCTATTTAGAGCCTCTTTCCTTCCTCTTTATTTCATAAGACGGCTAGGAAGTAACCTTTTAGCATTAGGGTTCTTTGAGGATAAAACTTTTCCGGAAGTGCAAGGTCATTTGCAAAGGAAAAGTTAAGGCATCGCTTGCTCTAGGGAGCGTCTCCTCGTGCCAGTGTGTTTTGCTTCGTGCTAGAAGCATATTCAGCAGCGCATCAGAGTTTGTTTTTCAGCGTTTAGTCAATAGATTTGGCTGGTTATTATTTGAATTCAAGGAAGAAGCAAAATATCACATTTTCAGAATACCTGAAAAAAAAGTAATGTCTTTATTCACTTCTTCACTCACCTTCTCCTAGGGTAAGTGTAAGTTGCCATGGAAATTACTTATTTTCTCAGATTGATCTAATTTTAGGCACAGCTAACTACACTTTGACACTAACTCCAGTTTATTTATCTATTTGGTTGGCTGGAGCAAAAATATGTCTCTCTATCCCTGCTAATATGTAATTCTCTATGTAAAAATGTATCCTACCTTTCCGACAGGTTTAAAGTCGCTTTCTATCCAATCTAGGCTTTCTTAATAAATCTCGAGCCTTACTGTGGGATAACCATACTTAAAGACTGGGGCCAGGAATGGAAAGAAAAGTTGTTATGAGAGACGCCATGGTTTAAGAGGAGTTCACACTTTTACGGTTGTACGACTTCAGAGTCTCTACCCAGGTCATTCCAGAAAAATGATTATTAAGACACCGAGGTCTGCAGCAAATTGGCAAATTCTAACATTTCTAAAATTTACAAGAGCCATTTAGCCCCGGGGTTAACAGTTCAGTCTCGAGGCTGTCGGACTACCTGGGACCAGATGATTGGCGTGTAGGAAACGGCCAGGAGCCAGCTGGAGTTTCGTCTGCTAACTTCCCAGCCAGCAGACCAGGTAGGCACTCAGTGGTGGCGTCCCCTGACGCTGCTCCATGTCCTACAGGAGTAAATCAGGTTTCACCCATTGAAATGTCTCCCTTTGAAAGCAGCGAACATGATTTGTATGTTAACTTAACTTTAATTTCCTGTGTACTTTATACCTAAAACAGACACCTATAAAGTATGAAGTAAAAACTTTTCAACCATTATTAAAAAAAAGAATTGGCCAAGTTGAATGGCATCATTTTGAACTTATTCTCAAGGGTCACAGCTAGCCTACTTAGGCAAAAATCAGAGAACACGAGATTCACTAAAAGGCATTTCAACTTTTAAGTTACACGTGATTTTTAAAGAACACCACCTAAATAACCACCCGAAATCATCTTCTCATATCTTATTTTTTCTCATTGGAAAAAAAAATTAATTCTCTGTAAATGGAATAGATGTGCAAGAAACATATTGAATTTTAAAAAATAGTACCACAGCTAAATGGAAATATGTTAAGCAAACATCCATAGTAAAATAAATAACCTGCAGTGAGATCTTTTCATAAAAATCCCCTCTTTTTAGGATTCCCTTTGCTTCTTCCTTCGAGTTCCCTAAAACAGGCAGCTAACGGATTACATACTTCAGGCTTGGCTTCATGCTATATGTGGTTTTGCATTTTGCTGTATTTCAAAAAAAAATCGTGGCTAACCGCTGGTGTGTCCTTGGAGCGACACAAACCATGTCAAAGAAAATCAGATTTTTTTCGAGTTCCTTTCCACTGATCTTACGCAGCTGTAAGCGACAGCATTTGTCGTCTTTGGGTTCTGCTCTCAGATCATAGTCCCATAGTTTCATTGTCTCTCTTCGTGGGTCCATTTTTGTTCTATTCTTCTACGTTGTTTCCAAATAGCGCCCAGCGTCCCCTGGAGTCTCAGCAGCCATGCTGGAGGATGCGCTCGGGTTGCCACGGTACTGTGTCACGTGGTTAGCGTGAGCCCAGCCCCCGAAGGGTTTGCGTCCTGCTAACAGGAGACGCCGGTGCCACCGCAGCTGGGAGCGCCGGGACGCGCCCGCTTCGAAGCGCCGCGTCCACGTCGGGCCTTACGAGGGGAACGAGGGGAACGTAGCTCCCTGCGTTCCCCGCCCGCGTCGCATCTTCTGTGTGGCTCCCTCCCACCTCCGATGCTGCCTGCGCAATGGCTGTGGCTCCCTCACGTCCAGTACAACAAAGTTACACACACGGCGTTCAGGATCTGAACGATAACTGTGTGTGTGTGTGTGTGTGTGCGCGCGCGCGCGCGTGAGAGGTTATCCTGCTTCATCGTTACATGCGCAGTCTCGCATGCTTCCTGACTAGTTGGAATAACCACTTACTCAGCCGTGGACAGGTTACTGAAATAGCACTCTTAGAGCAGCACTTCCAAGATGACGCTCCCAAATTTCGCTTTAGCTGTGTGTCGTAACATAGAAGAGCAGTAGGGTCTGTTTATTAGCAAATGGCCTACGTGTTCAGGTACAAACTCATTCTATCCTAAAATGTTTTCATGAAACCAGCTTCTGTGATATAACTACAAGCCCTCTGGACTTAGAACTAAAAAGCAAGTCATGTAGGTTAATTTTATGACGTTCGAGTATAGACTGTAGCCAACACCCTCAGCTACAAACCAGCCCTGACACCAGCCCGTGGCGAATGTTGAATTTCCCCGTGTACAAACACATTTTCCGTGCATGTGTCTCTGCGTCCACAGTTTGTACATAGTAGATTCATTCCCGTAAGTACATGTATTTTGTGCCCCTTTGGGGAGGTAGGTGTAAAAGCACTTGTTAAAATGCCAGACGCATGAGTGTGGTTGTGTGTGTGTTGTATATACATGTATACGTGTGGGTGTAAATATTTCTGTATATTGTGCTTCGTGTGTGTGGGTACGAATATATTTTCTAAACTGCTAATACAAGGGGTAGCTTTGGAGAACCTGCTATAATATGTGATAACAGTGGTTCGTTTCTCATAAAATACATGACGTATTCAAAATTTTCTCCAGATTGTATTCGTTCTGAAAGGCACAAAGCTCAGAGTTACCATGACAACATGGTAGAATAACATCCATGAGCATTGGTATCTAAGTGCACAGCACTGCTGTCTAAGGAGAAATTCCCTTTGCCAATGTAGTCTGATAAGAAGTGTAAGATCTGGAGGCCTACCTTTAAGAGCTCTGATTAGAATTCTAAATTATTTTGGATTGCTGAGCTGAATCTTAAAAAGCTATGTCCTAGTCATCTTTTCTCTACAGTAAACATCAAAAAATAAAGTAGAGGGACACAGCAATGTAATAAAAGAAGTGGATCTTTTTTAAGGAATTTGCTGAAAACACAGGGGGGGGTTGCCTCGAACCTTGGAGGACGATCATCCATCCTCTTTTTCAAGTAAACATTTTATATTTGGCAAACAATATCATTATCAGAAATTGACAGGAATCTCCTTAACACTGAGAATAGGCCTCAGTCGTAGGTCCCTGCACTGCGGACCTCAGTGAAAGAAGATAATACATGAGTCTCCAGCCATGAGCTTTGTGTCATTTCAGCGAGGGGCTGCTCGCTGTGAGCTCAGAGTTTAATGCCAATGAAGCTGGATGGCTTCAGAGAAACAATGCTTGCTTCTTTAGGTTGCGCGATCTTTTCTTAAAAGCTCAAATGTGTCTTCTAGATAATCTGAAGGTCATCCTGTCTCGTTGCTATGTCTAAAGTTATGTGGTGCTCTGTATTGTGAACTTTAAGAATATTTCTAAGCATATGTAGTACATGCCTTGCTATTTGTACATATGTGTACGAATGTATGAATGCGTGAGCACAAGAGAGAGGAAACTCAAGGAAAGAGTCTGCTGTTGGTGTGAAGCCCCGTTCACACTGGTGTCCTGGTGGGACTCCTCCCCTCTCTGGTCTGGGGGTTCATGCGTGGCTCAGCTCAAGGCATTCATGTCTTTTAAATTCTTACCCTTGAATTCCTCAAACTTTGCTCATTATGAAATGTTTTTAAAGTTATGATAAAACTTACTCTGTCTAACCTCTTGCATTGTCTGCTGCCCGTTTAATTTTTAAAAAAAAAAAGAAAGAAAAAACTATTCCTCCCCAACCAGAAATTTCACCATTACTTGATTTATGTTTAATTTCACATGTACAGCCTTTGTTTCGCTTGCTTGTCTGTATTTATTTTCACTCCCTTTTCTAAATCAAACTCCTCTTTTTTTTTTTTATGAAGAAGAAGCAGTGTACAGAAGCGAAATCCTATCTTTATCTTCTCTGTTGATCTTTTAATTAATTTGAGCCAGAATACTTTCCACTGTCTTCTTGGCACCTCTTGGATTTCTTAATGTTGGTATCTGGATGGACACTGTGAATGGAATTTTTGAAGCCAGTTCCTAAAGCCTGTGTCATTCTCGAAGGTCACGTGTACCTACTGTGAAAATGTGAAGCTGTATTTCTGAACCTGAAATAAATGATAACATTTGAAGGACTCCCCCTTCCTCATTCTTGTATATGTCTGAGTCATGTCTATGCCTATCAGTAAGATCTGAGACTTCTGAATGTAACACTTTTGATCCAACTGGCCCAGCATTACTGACATGGAGAATGGGGCATCCAGCATTACTGCCATTAATTTGGGGAAGAATGAGATTCTTAAAGGGAGCAAAGTGAAAAAAATCAAAGGCGGGGGAATCTCGGCTCTTTCATTCCTGATTTGAAGCCATTGTTGGGCTATAGGTTCACGAAGGACGCAAACCTTAGACAGCCAGAGAGTGTGGTGTGACACTTGCCGAGAGGCACTGTGCCATTTTGTAGTCGAGAAGGAAGTGTTCATGAGAAAACCTGGGAAGCAGCAGGAGGAAGGCTCCTGTGCCCAAACGTTAGGTCACGGAAGGCATTTCTTCCAGGAAGCGCTGAGCTCCTGACTCGGCAGGTGCCACCACTGTGTACTCATTGGACATTGAGGGGAGAGGTCACCCCTTTCGGCTTCCCCTAGCTTTAGAGACCGGAAGAGCGTTGGGTGGCTACACACATCCTTGTCCTCACTGCATCTAGAGAGAAAATAAAGAGAGTCTTCATTACGAGCTGTGAAGAAGGAGAGGGAATGGGAGGGGAGAAACGTCGGTCTACTTTCCCTTTGTGTTCAGGAGCGCTCATTGTGTGAAGATGAATCAGAAAGACTCATGTTCATTTACACTCTCCCGTGGTCATTTCTGTCTCACATCTATCTATCTATCTTCCGAGGAAGCTCCTTACTGGAAGAGTCAGGATGAGATTCACGCTGTGCACGTGTGTTGTGTGTTGTGTGGGTGAGGGTGTGTGTGTTTTACTGCACGATTCTATATCCAGAATACTTTCTAATGGAAATTACCAAAATGAAAGGACCCCATTGTTACTGTTTGGCCAATTTCCATGCATATTTGTTTAAATAGTTCTGGGATCGGTGTCAATCTCTGCTCAACCTGTTTTCAAAAATTCTTGTTTTTCTGCTGGAATCTTTCCATTTCGTACTGAGAAACAGATCTGAGGGTTGAGTTGTTGGCTGTCACACCCAACTCACACCTGGCTTTGCCACCCTGAAGACCGTTTGTCGGTCTTCTTTCACACTGTGGCCAACTAATAACAAGAACCTTGAACTTACAGAAGCTTTAGTATCAGGCTGCATCATGAATCTCCCAGGAGGGTTAGTGCCCCCGTGTCCCTCAGACTCATTTGACCATCCACGCTCTGATCACGGAGCCTCCCCCGGGACTGGCGTCCCGAGGCGCCTGCCTCGCCAAACACTGCGAAGTGGCTTTAGGCCGGAGGGCAAGGCGCTGAGCGTGACTGTCCCAGTAGAGGCTGTCACTAGCCGGAAGCTGGATAGAGAGGAAGGGATCTGGGCCGATTTCAAAGGGAAGGCCATCACAGCAGCGGGACGCCTGTCCTTACTGCCTGCCCTGTGTCGCTTTCCCAAGGCGTCACGCTCATGGGGCGGGGGTGGGCGGGACTCCCCGCTCCTCCCGAGGCTGGCACCTTTTCCGAGTGGCTTATGCCCGTGTTGCACACACCGCTCGTCCCCGCCTCCTCCTCGCCTCGCTGGTCTGGCCAAACAGTTCCGCGACGTTGTCTTTCAGAAAGCTCAAGAAGGCAGACCCTGACACCAGGGTCTTTAACCCGGGAAGTTTGTTTCTGTGGCGAACACGGCTCCGATGAGCCCTAAAATCTGGGAGCGCCTCAGTGCTCGGCTCGGGTCTCCGGGTTTCACGTTAGAGGCAACAGCAGCAGCGTGAGGCACGTTTGTGACTCGTCACAGAAAATGTCCAGAGATTTCCAGTGCTCGCCTTCAAGCACTTCAGCATTGTGTAAGCAATGTAGAAAATTCTGGAAAATAGCGAAACTCGAACTGCCAAGATCCGTGCTCGCGCTAACCCTGAGCCACTGTTTGGTGTCATCGATGATGCTTTTTTTGGCATTGAGAGGAAAGTTGGATGCGGGATAAGTGAGGAGGAAAAGACAGGAGCTGTGGGGGGACGGGGGAAGGGGGAGGAATGTCACTCTGAGGGCCGGAGCAAACGTTCTCACTGTCGGTGAAATATGTCCCCAGAAGCAGACTTTCTGATCCTGTTCCTGGGTTAGAACCAGCTCCAGCAGGGAAGTGCTTTGGCAAATGCAAACAGAACGTCCCCTCAGCACTGTGGACTTAATGGCCCGCCACCCCACCCCGCCCACCGAGGCAGTTAAAGTGTCCCAAAGCCCCTTCGGAACTCAAAACTAGTTTCTGTTTGCTGGGCAGGTGATAAATCTCATCGAGCCTGACTGGAATTTAATTACACTTTCTTCGGGAAAACACCAGGGACACTCATTACCTGCCTCTCAGCAGCCGAAGGCTCGCAGAACCCCCGCAGTTGAAAGGTTACGAACCAATAACAAGTTCTTCATCATTTATATGGATCGGAGGCCTCCGTAGTGTAGCCAGCTTAGACTGGACCAGAGCAAACGTGGTCTTGGCCTTGGGGAACGTAAGATGACTTTGTTAACCACAGCTCAGACATAGCCCGGTCACGCGGGCTCCGTTCGCCTCTCAGAGAAGAGGAAAAAGAAGTCCGTTTTTGTTTGTGTTTTTGCTCTTTCGTAGACTTCATTGCTCCACTCACTGAAGTGTTACAGGCGTGAGGTGGAAGTGAGTATGGTTTCTGGCACCTGGACGCGTAGCCAGAGAGCAGGGCCCCGGCCGAGCCAGCCGCGGCGCCCGCGGGCTGGCGCGAGCCGAGTGTGTCCCCCGTCTGGGCAGAAAGAGGACATTTTAGTGCAGGTGCGGCTGGGAAGCGCCGCCCGGCCCGCGGTCCTCCCTGCAGAGCTGTGAGCCGTGACGTGGACGTGGCCGGATCTCCTCTCACAGCCAAACCTCCAGAGAGGCTGGTGTCGGAACGGACCCCAGCTCTGGAACCCGTTTCACGACCCGTGGGCCTGACCAGATGCCCGCCAGGCTCCGGCGCGTGGACAAAGGCCAGCAAGCCAAGTGTCACTCACCCCGGCGGCCCTAGTCCAGAATCAGTCAGGACTTCAGTGCCACCCAGCTCTCTGAGACAGCGGGAAACCCCACGAAGCCCTGGGGTCGCCGCAGGCCACACCCCGCCTAGTAGTGTCCCTGGGCCTGGAAAGGCTACTTCATCAGGATAATCACCGGGAGCAAATTCTTCTTTCCAAACGCTTCCCTCAAGGTCACCCCTAACGTTGTCTGCCTTGTGATTCCATAGCTCATTTGATCTCTTAACACCTTCTAATGTCCCTCATCTTAAAAAAAAAAAAATTTCACCGGGCATATTTCTTTTTCAACTCCCTCTCATCTCCCTACAAAGATTTCGCAGCATTTATTGAAATCTTTGGAAATAACCGAATGTCACAAAGGCAGGGCTGGGCACCAGGTACTCAGGTTATAAAGGAATGTGGCAGTGGCACTGTCCCCAGTTCTCCTGGGTGGGGGCATGGGTTCATCATTCTGCGATACGAAATAACAGGATTTGGGAGCAGGCGCAGCTGGCTCGCGCCTAGCGCACCACCGACAGCCAGACGGGGTCCTGGGGACAGCTGCCTCGGCCACGCGCTGTTCTCCCACGCCCCCTGCATGCCTGCCCGCTTTCCTGTCGGCTTCGCATTTGCCTTCCGGGGGATAATTTGCACGGCTCTCATTTGGGTTCGTTTTGATTTCAAGCATTGTGTTCCTCCTGTGCCTCCGTGTGTCTCTTTTGTTATCTTGTCTTGTTTTGTTTTCACTAGGCGACCCCCTCCTGCAGCTCCAGGCCGGCCGCCATAACCCACCTCCCACTCCCTTCGCACCCAACAACGCGTCTCCCCGGGGTATTTAAAAGCTTTTCGTTTGCACTACCTGTCGTATGTACATAAAAACTTTTATTTTTGATCCTTGTCTGTAATAAAAACAAAGTTTATTCTATATATATATATAAAAAAAATGAAATGTGTTTTGTCTTTTTTTCTAAAGAAGATCCACATGAAAATGAGTTTGTTTCAACTAAAACCAGGTAAGGTGAAAAATATATCACTTGATCTTTTAAGGAGCTTAAATTTGAAACAGATTAATTTTAAGTTCTGAAAGCATTGCGATTTCAGATATTATTTGGTGGAGAATAATCCTCTGTCTTCAACTGAGATGTCTGTCCAACAGATGTTGAAAAGATGCAGTAAAAATTCTGGGTGTCTAGAAAAGACACGGAAAACTGATTACTTTCAACTGGCCTCCAGGAAGCCCCATTAATAATTAATATTATACCAAAAAAGTTTCCTATTTTTATTATTTTTCTAAACACTCTCGTAGGAGATCAGATATGTATGATTATGGAAGAAATTGTACCTCTGAAGCATAAACCTCACGCATTCTATTTGGCAAATATAGGGGGAAAGGATATCATTCAGAATAAAAGTACAAGGCAAGGCGAAGCAGCCTTGAGAAGGAAAATTCATAATGATGGAAGAATGGAGTCTATATGAGTTTGGAAGAAAGAGAACTTTTCTTTATAACTCAATCCTTAGATGGTAATTCCAACACTGAAATTTTAAACTCATTAGAAAAAAACACCCAAAGATTTATCCAAGTAAAGTGTTGATTATTAAGGTAATATACTATACATCCTGCCAAATATGTGATCTGAACCCCTCCCAAAGATCTGAGATTTAATTCAGAATTTTCTTTTTGAAGATTTCCATGGTCTAAATGAAAGTGAAGAAGTGTCTCCTATTGGGTGAGACCACGTCTGAACGCGCCTCGCTTTAGCATATTAAGACCCAAACCTCCGGTCTAAGAGAGAAGAAGCTTCGTCCGGACCGGGGTTCGGTTTACTCAGGGTCTGCGTGGCGGGTCCTGGCAGAGGGTCCACGGGGACCCTTCGGCCCATACTCCAGGTCCCATGGCTGCGAGTCAGAAGCGCCGGTAACCAGGGAAGGCGCCGCAGGTGGGGCGGGGGCCCCGCCTACCTGGCGCCTACCTGGCGGCAGCGAGCTGGTGGGGAGCCAGGCGCAGCAGGCCAGGCGTGTGACTTCGCCACCTGCCAGCCTCCCCGGCGGGGCACCGGCTCCCCGCCCACAAACAGAGGTCGCCACCGGACGGGGTTCACCGAGTCATCTTTCTTTTCAGGTGTGGGATTTTTGCACTTGGTCTGAAACCGGAACTTATTTTTTATGCGCAGTAGGACGCGGTTTAGAGGATTTGGACCCTTACATTGACCTGATGACCAGTGAGAAAGGAAAGCTAAGTGGTCACAGGGTGAACCCGTTCCCTGTCCTCAGCAAAGAAGTGTAGGGGAGGGAGGAATTGCAGCCTGGAGGAAACTTAAACCATGCCCGGGGCACTCCTATTTATTCACCATTCATAGTGTTTCTAAGGTTCATAAAATACCCTTCCCGACTCTCCTGCCCCCACCTCGGCCCTCCGTCTTCGATTGCTGAAAAAGTACAGCATTCTTCAGAGCATAACTCAGGGGCGTCAGGAGGAACAGACGACGCCGTTAATAAAAATAATATTTTTAAATATCCTCACCCCTTTCTTAATGCATCAAACCTTTCTTGAATTCGTAGCAATGTGCTAGTTACTGAGAGCACCAGAGGAGGGACAGGATAAAAGCTTACAAAACGCAACAAGCAAGCACAACACTGGGATAGGAGAGGACATTTTTCCAGGGAGGACCGGTAGTGGCTTTGGGCCGAAGAAGTTATCTGAGTTCTAGAAGCAGATTAGCCACTTGCCCCAATGCCCGCTGACATTCTAGAATGCGGTGATTTTGACCTCTGACAAAGAAAGGAGCGTTAGAACTCCTTTCAGCCAATCAGAAGCCAAACATTTCATTTCTAATGGAATCGTGTGATACAAGGCTCTAACCCAGACAAGCGTTGGCTGAGAAAAAGTCAGTGGTATGGCAACTGAAGTGACCTGTCTGCTTTGCTTCGGCTGCTAACGAAAAGGCTTTCGACTGAGGAGGCGTCTGCCTCCGTCGTCCTCTGGACCTGGTGAGGGGAGTCGGTCTCCCCAGTCTCCAGCAAGGAAAACCCAGGACGTCTGGGAGATGGCGAAAAGAGAGTTAAAGGTAAGAAAAAAAATAAAACGTATACACTGGGGGGCGTGTCTACAAACACCCTAGAAGGTGAAGGCCAAACGAGATAAGGAAATGACTTCTGTCCTTCATTTGCAGACAAGGACACTTTCAGTGGGTAGTGGTGTGATATACTTAAATCCTCTTTATCCCAGCGTTGGAAAAAAAAAAAAATGTTGTACTGGCCCACATCTGTTGGATAACTCAGCATTAAGTATTATTTAAAAAAAAAAAACTCAAAATTGATACTGGAATCTTTGGTTTCGCTCCATGAAATTCTGAAGTAAACCCTGCAATTGTGAATTCATTTTAAAAACGTAAGCCTCACCCACAGGAAGATAAGATTGCTGACAAGGAAGAAAACTTCGCAGCCCTTGATAATACTGCGGAGCCGTGTCTGAGTAGGTCAGACAGAGTTCCTGGTACTGCAGCGTTCTGTGTTCTCCTGTGTTTAAGGGACACGCCAGCTGCCTCCCCTCCGTCACATACACCCATTTTTGTTTGTTTCTGGTGCTACAAGTTACTACTGAATCAGCAATACTGTCAACATATTAAGTTCAGATCCAGGGGCGGCCGTTCAACAAGTCAAGACTATAAACAGCCCCGCCCCCTCGTGCCGTTTTTAATCAAATCAAATTTCATAGCACTTTATGTCAGGTTCCGATTTCCAGGCCCAGCTCACAGCTTCCATGCACGTCACAGACAGGAGCCAGGGCCAGACACAGAGCAAAGTTCCCCTTTGCCAGGCCAGAGGGCCAGAGAGGCATAAGGAGTTCCCCGAGTCCGGGACGGAGGAGTCACTGGCGTGGGTGACAACTGCCCACGGAGCGTATATTTGAAGCTCCATGTAAGACCATGGAAAAGCTAGTCTTTCAGGCTCTTCGGGCCTTCAAGCAGCTCTCCCCTCTTCCTGGAACTGGGTTACTCCCCTGCCCCCCAATCTTTGAGCCTTTGCTTAAATGCCACCTTTCCCATGAGACCCACCCCGACCTCTTATTCAATACCATTGCTGTTTCTTTTTTATTTTTCCCAGAGCATTTATTACCACCTGTTCATTGCCTGTCTCCTGCTAGCATGTAAGCTCTGCTAGGTCAGTTTTAACTCATTTTATCCAGACAAATGGACACTTTATGTCCATTTTATTCATAGATATATCATAAGCACTTAAAACAGTATCTGTCATACAGTTAATGCTTCATAAACATCTGTTGGATAAATTCCTGAGGCTGAACATCCTAAAAGGTGAGTAGAGAGAGGCCTAGGCAAACAGGGATTTTGTTAGATGTTGTCTCCTCACCTTTAAGAAAAATAATACTGTATTTCAGATTGTTATAAGAAACTAAGATAATGTATATGAAGTGTCTAACACAGTGCCTGGTACACACTGGATGCTCAAAACTGTACGCGTGATAATTTATTGAAGACAAGCATGCCATTTATTTCCTGAATTTATGGGGACCTCAGGTGGTGCACTTATTTCCCAAACCACAGTTCAGCAAGAATCCCAAGACGCTTGTGGGATTTCATCATTTAAAGGAATATCAGTAACTCCCACGAGATGGCGCTGTGTCCCAGCCGGTTACTCTGCCTCCGACCTGTTTGAGAGTGTAAAATTGTGTGACTGATGCCCTCTGCTGGCTCGGTTTTGTTTTTCTTGACCTTGAGCCTTTGGCTTAGAAGGTGTAAATGACAGCTCCAAAGGCTTCCTGAAATATGCTCAGCGTGAATTCTTAAAGCCACGGTGTAAGCCGGCTGCCCAAAGGCTCGCTCGAAAGCTCACGGCACCAACACGGAGGACGGGCACTAACACACACCGATCGCCACTCAGAAGCGCTGTGTGTTGTCACACGGACCCCTCCCTGCACAGCCTTCTGGCCGCATGCCACTCATCTCCCAGCCACACCACGTGTGAGGGAAGCACCCCGAAGCGCCCTCATCCTCCATCCCGCCCACGAGCCCTGGGGCCATGTTGCAGGGACGGGCGGGGTGGGGGGGGCTGCCTCTCCATTCCTCCCTGCTTGCTGCCACTGCCACCACCACCCTCCAGCCTTCACCAGTAACTCAGTGACAAGCAGCAGAGCTAGGAGGAAGGGGTGCAGAGCGGAGAGAACAGCATCTTCCACAGACAAATATGTGACAGGTTGGGATTTTCATTCCAATGCTACTGTGGTCCCCTCCTCCCCCCCCCCACCACATCCTCTGGGAATCTAAATCATTAATATCCTACTTGCAACCTTTCAGTGCGGTTTAAAATTGAGACTGGCTGCATCACTGTACTTCAGTGATGAGTAACTTCCCTACCAACCGTCACACTAGGTCATAGCATCGTCACCTCGGCCAGCATCCCCAAGCCAGCGGCCACCTGGAGAAGCAGGAAGTGAGGCTCTTCATCTTTCAAGAAACAGCACTTAAAGGCTTGGGATTTCCCAACATTTTATAACAAAATATTTAAGGTTTTTCATTTCCATTTTTCCTCAAACCTTCTTGGAATCCATTTATATTCCTAGCCTGTGTGGAACTTCTTGGCATTACTTGGAAAAGGTGTGTAAAATTATCATTTATGGTACACTTGCCCTGCTCAGCTTCCAAAGGCTGTCTGCTCCTCCCCTGCGTGAGTCGTGATTGGTTGAGCGGATCCACATCCACATCTGCTCTCCCGCTTGATGGCGCTCCAGGCCGTGAGTCTCCCGAGTCCTCCCTCCCAGCGTGGAGGGGCCGTCCTAGTCTCTGATCCCCGCTCCTTTCCCTTCGGTTCTTGTCCTTTCGATCTTCCAGTCATCAGTCCAAAGCAAAATCAGTGTTCAAGGCATCTTTGAGAACTGTGCGTTCAGAGAAAACTACTTCTTAGGCGAGCTGCTGCCCCAGTGAGAGTTCTGACTCGGAGGTAATTCCTAGTGAGAAGGGACAGTACAGCTGGCCCCAGAATGATTTCACGGGGGGCCCGCCCTTCTGGGAGGGGCCTGATGCCTTTTGCCCTGCCACTGCCCCCGAGTCATCCTAACAGTAACAGCAACACTGGCAACCCGAACGCAGGGCTGTGTCCAGCATCCTTCAGCGTGCTTTGCATGTATCTCATTTAATCATCACGCCAGAGAGGCAGAGATTTCATTCCCACTTTCCAGATGAAAAAACTGAGGCGTGGGGCAGTTAAGTAACCGGCCCACAATCTGGTCATGTGCCACCCCCTTACAACAGCGGGACTGCCACTCGTCCCCTGCAGCAGGAACCCCAAACTCCTGAACATTCTGACCCCTACTGAACATCCAGACATCCCACTCCCACTGTCCCTCACGTCCCCACAGCCCGGCGCCCATCACACACTCGCCAGCTTTGCACTGTGCTATAGTGGCCCGCGTGGCAGGCGCATTGTGCATGTGGGTGTTTCGGGCTCGATTTTAAGGACAGCATCTACAATCAGATTTCACATTAAAAATCACAATTACAGTTACCCAGCTTTAGTTAGAATTCTACCTGGCGGTCGGAAGCCAGGCCCAGCTCTGCCTGGAAGCGTTCCGCTGGAGTCGAGGGGCGGCTGTCACCGGATGGGGCGCACAGCCTGGTTCTCCGGTCGCCGTCAGTCAGCTGTGCTAGATCCACTGGTTTGTGTCACCGACCTGGTTCCTACAGGCCTCTGCCACCTTGCCCGAACCATCGGTGGCCTCTTTAGTGTGTTACGACAGAGCACACACCCCTGCTGTTCCTGACATGCTTGCTTCACTAAGTAGAAACTGAGTCAAGGTTAAGTGACCAGTTCTTACGCAACGATACTGGACATTCGGCGTTCCAGGATCTGAGCTCTAGAAAATACGGAGCCTGTGTCAGTACACGGGAAAAGGTAGAGACTTCTCTCTCTCACATACACACTCTCATTCTCCACGTCCCTTTGTCTGCCTTTTGCTTAAAGAAAAATCATGAGACGATTTGATGGATATGTTGTTATTTTTTAATAAATAGAAACCACATCACTTCAGTTGTTAAGATGAATAATGAATGGGAAGCAGTCACCCCCGAGGGCCCCAGAGAGTTCTCAACCACCAAAAACAGAAGGGATGGGCCTTCACCAGCCGAGCCTTCGGTTCACTTTTTCCTTGGCCTCCATTCCCCCACCCACATCAGTCTGCTGCTTCCGGAATGGACCCCGCCCTCAGACCCTACGCTCTGGGAGGCCGGCCTGCCAGGCCGCCACAGGAATGAGACGGAGGTCCGTGACTAGCTGAGGAACCGAGACAAGTCTTCTTTGATCTCAGCCTCGTCCCAAGGCCCATGGATGTTCTCCTTGAACAGCTGCAGGCGAATGAGGTAGAAAGGGCAGAGACAGGAGATGGATACCAGCAGAAGGGCGAAGAGGATGGCGCCCACAACACTGATGGACAGCAGGCCCCCCAAGGCTGAAAATGCAAAAAGCAGTGTGACCCCCACGTAGCTGCGCGGAGTACGCGCCTTCAGCTTCTTCTGTAACATGGGCCACAGGGCGAAAATCTGGATGGCGAATGTCACCATGATGAAGGCATGCAGGGTCCGGGGCAGGCGTGAGGCCAGGCAGACAGAAGCGAAGATGGCCATGTTCAAGGACAGCGTGCTGGACACGATGGCGGCGTTGGCGCCGTAGTCGAAGAAGATGAGGTGGCCCAGGAGCATGAAGACCGACATGGCGTAGACCGTGTCTGTGCTGACGGACTCCGTCAGGGTCTTCAGTATCGGCGAAAACCCGTACGTGAAGGTGATGAAGACGAGGGCGCTCTTCAGGTCGGCCCAGCGGGTCCGCCCGCTCCTCCTCCGGCCCTCACCTCCATCGATGAGATCGAATAAGATGTAGCCGATCAGGGAAGACGCCAGGCCGGTCCCGAAAAGCCACTGGGGGGCCAGAAGGCCCTCGTCCATGTACCACCAGATGACCACAAACACACAGACGCTGCACAGCTGCTGGATGACCACGCTGGACTCAAACACCACGGCCCAGTACCGGTACTTCCGGGCGTAGATGTTCTTCCGGAGCTCCTCCAGGAACCGCCGGTCCACGTAGTTATCGGGAAAGGGCTGTCGCTCATACAAGACCTTCTGCCACCGGATCTCCTTGGTGTTAGCGACCGGCTGGGCACACATTATCCTTTCCCTCACACTCAGGCCAGTTCAGTGTCCCTTGCAGAAGTTCATGTGGCTCTCGTTCTTCATAAAGCTTTGAAGTGAGACCGCTCTGGAAATTCCATTGCTGTGTTCTGGTTGGTGCTGTGCCGACCTCACCTTGTTTGCAAAGGCAAGCAACCCAGCCTAGGCCTGCAAGAGATGAGTTCTTCTCTGAGGCTGGACACCACAGCCAAGTTCCTAGAAAGAGAGAGACCAGGTGAAGGTCAAGGGTAGGACTGAGTCGGGATGGAAGGAATTCAGTCTGTTAAAAGGCTGAGCAAAAATACATGTAGTGGCCGCTTACAATTATGGATATTAAAATGATCATGCCCTGGATAATACCAGCCATCTGTTACCTGTCACTTACTGAAGTGCCTACGATGTGCTAAGTGCCTACTATATGTGCTAAGTGCCTTACATGGCTTCCTTCTCCACGAGCTGGCAAGTTAGTACTAGTCCCACTTTCACCAGTAAAAGGGCCACAATTCGAAATGCTTGGGTAACTTCGGCCCAATCAACACTGGTAAAGTGAGGCCTGCGCCCCTCTCAACCCACTTCTTAACTCGGGGTTCACATACCCCTAGGTCTATGGACGGGCTTCGGCACCTCCCAAGGCGGGCCCTGCGTGCTGTACTCCTGGCTGCCGCTATTGCAAATGTCTAGCGCGAGGATCCAGGGCTTTGGGTTCTCAAAGGCACGTGTTATCGGAAGAAAGAAGAGTTCCCGGCCTGCAGACAACAGCGACCTGCACAGCACCGGCGAGCGTGAGCCCTCCGCTGTACGCGGGCAGGACAAGGACGCGAAGAGACCGACGATCCCAAACCTCGACCCGAGGCCAACATCCTCTAAAGGGCCGTCATCCTACCGATAACGGCGACTCACCCCTCTCGCGTGGGAAACCGAGTCTGAAAGACCTGGGAGGCCCGGCTCGTCTGCGAGCACAACTCCCGCGCCCGCCCCGCCTCCGCGCCCGGAGCCCAGCGCCGGTTCGGCTCCGCACGCCGGAGCCCCGGGCGCCCCCAAAGGCGGCGGGGGCCCCGCCCCGGCATCGCGGCCGCCGCCGGGCTGGAAGGTCCGCGGCGCCGGAAGGGCAACGCCCGCCCGGAGGGTCGGGGACCGGGCCGGGCGGCCGCGGGGCGCCCCACCCCCCTCCCGGGCCTCCGCCGCCCGCCGCCGCCCGTCACCCGGCCCGGGGCCCGCGGGGGTCGCGGAGGAGAAGGCGGCCCGGAGGCACTGACTCCCGCTCGGAACCCACCTGCCCGCCAGCTCGTAGGGGTGCGCGGCGGGGACAGGGCGGCCAGCCCCTCGTTCCCCATCCGGGGCGCCGGGGTCACGCCGGCGGCCGAGCACTTCCGGGTCGGCCGTCACGCGCGCTGCTGCCCCCTCGTGGCGGCCGCCGGGAACACCACCCCCAAACCCAGAGGCGGGTGACTGGTCCAGGGCCACGCGGCGGCGGCGGCGGCGTCGCCTCCCCGCTGCGGGGTGTGGTTCTCTCGCCTTCGCCTCCCAGAGGGGGCGAGGGCGGAGGGCCCCGGGGACCTCGGAGAGGGGTTCCCAGAGACAGCAGAGGGCGGTGGACAGACGGGGGTGACGCAGAAGCCACGGGGGACAGGAGGACCCGAGATAACGGGGACGCGAACGTCGGAAGCGCGAATCCGCCCGCCGGCTGCGGGCCGCTGCGAGTGAAGTCGCACCCTCTGAGCTCTGGTTTCTTCATCTGTCAAACGGAGGCAGCGCTGGTGGCTCGCGGCCGCTTTGTGGGCGACGGAAAAATCAAATGTAAATCATAAAAATGTTTCGGAACGTGTCAACTGCCCTGCCGCTGCTCTTAGCTTGCTCTGGTCATTCATTTAATGATGGCCATGGTCGAGGGCAATGAATTCTACAAAATGATCTCTCTCTGTTTCTCTCCAGGTTTCTGTTCCAAAGTTTGACAAGATCCCTTGGTTTAGCGAGGCCAGCCTGGTAAACAAGCCATTAGTGCTCAGCCTCCCCAAAAGGTAACAGCTTGGCCCTGGGGGCCACAGTGGCAAGAAAGGGCTCACAGGAGGTGATTTCCTGGGAGGAGGAGGAGGTGGGGGATTAGCGGGGAGGGGGGCACACAGAGGCCCAGGAGAAACCCAAGTCCAGCCCCCAAAAAGCGGAAATGGCCTGGGCTTCTCAGACAGGGGTGAGCTGAGTGTAGGCTTGGCTGGAGGGGATCAGATCTCGGTTCCTCCCTCTGCCACCACCAGTCACACAGATCGGGAAGGCTTTTGTCCTTGGACACCACCTCTCAAAATACTTTAGCCCTCCACATCTCCTACCTTTTCCTCTCTGGGGCAGTTTGAAATTCTCAAATTTTAACCATCGAAAGTCTAGAACCACAAAGTCCTGTCTTTCTAGAGCAGCCACGGCCTGTGTGTAACTTTGAGACCAGCCTCCTCCCATCTCACCCTACCTGTCCCTTCCCAACGAACTGCCGTGAAACAGGAGGTTGTGCTTTTCAAAACCGGAGGGACCTGAGGGAAGGAGCCCTTCCGCACTGCCACCTGAAATTGCTGCGTTTCCTCATGCCTCCCCATTGTCGATCCCTGGGTGTGGAGCGGGGAGGGGGTGGGGGAGTATGAGTAACATGCAGGCGAGTGGGAGAAATCGGGGAGACAGGAAGGGCAGCCAGGAGGCAAGGTGACCTGCACGCCGCAGGTGAAAGGTGGGCTCCCTGGTCTGTGCCCAGTTTGCTAGAGCAGTGTGTTCCTAGATCTGTTCCTCCTGTTTGTGGCTGCCACATGCCCCCCTGCCCGTAGACAAGTGACGCTCCGTGGGGAACACTCTCTTCTCTTCCCCACTTCCAACGACAGGCAGACGGGGGTGTTTCGTCTGCCGCACCTTTTCAAAACTGCCTTCTCGGTCAGGTCAGCAGCGGTTTTATGTATTTTCAGAGCATCTGTGAAGGGGCTGTTGTTTGGCCCGTTTGTTTTTGCGTAACTTTGAGTGTATCCGAGTGGAATAGCTAATGTCTGAATATAAAACAGGCAAGAAGATTCCAACAACCCCAGGGCCTCGTTCGTGAAATAAAAACTCAGGGCACGTAGTTCTTATTAAGAGCTGTTAGCGTGAGTGGTGACAGTTTAGCATCTTTTAATTGGGGCCAGGGCACAAATTCACATAACAAGGACAGTCAGATGGCAGAAATGAGTAGAGCTGGCTGAATGGGGACTGTGGTGAAGGGGAGGACACCTCTCTGACAGAGGGGACAGCCTTCCCTCTCCCCAGTCCACGTTGCCTGCAGGAACGTGACTCTAGTCACCAGATCTGGTTTCTCTCACAACACCAGAAATCTGGCTTCCTCCGTGACATGGCTAGTATTGGACATCTAAATAGGGTGACACCCGCATCTCATCCCACCCCGTGCCCCTTAGCCCTGCCCCGCAGCCAGGAGCAAAGCACCCTGTGCCTGGCTCTCTCCCCAGCTCCCTTTTCCTCTGATTACTTAGTGTTATTTGGTAGAGGGTGGGGCAGGAGGAGGGGGCACAGGGCAGGGGCTGGAACAAGGCCACCCTCGGAGGCTATCCACTTTCACAGTCAGGTCCTGCGTGTCAAAGGGGCCAGTCAGGAAGGCGAGGGGCTGCCTTTTCCACCAGCCGGCCAAGCTCGAGCTGGTCGCAAGGAGTAATTCTCTGAGGTGGTCAGAGATGCCCCACTGGGCACCAGTCTGAATCCATGTTAAGAGAGATGGCACTTACCTACCTCAAGACACTGACTGGACAGCACCTGTAGGTGCCCTGAGCTTTCAGGGGACAAGGCAAGAACGCCAAGTCTTTTAAAAGGGCAATTGGTTTAAATATCAACAATTCCTAAGGGTTAGAAACTCCTCGTCTGGCCAAAGCCCTGAGTTTCAAGCTGCTTTTTTTCTGGCAAAACCCTGAGAGCTTGGTAAGAAGGTTCCACGTGTGCGTTACATGTTGCTGCCTTGGACAAGCAGTTCTGACACAGAACAGTCTGAAAAGGACAAAGGAACATTGGGTGACATGAGCTCAGGGCCCCAACCGCGAGCTCTGGGAACGTACCTGGGGGCTGGAGGGGGCGGCTCTGAAGGTGGGTGTCAGTACAGACCCACGGCCTCCGAGGAGGACGCACACAGGTTGGCCTGACTGTGCCGAAGCCACACTCATCGTCAGTCTCAAAAGCCCCCGTGTCACACTGGGGTCCTGTTATTTGGGGTTGCTGTGTGCGTAAGCAGTGCACAGTGGGCCTTGCTTTCTCCTGCTCGGCGTTTGGGTGTCAAGTCCAAGGCAGGCTGTTCACATGTCAAACACAGAGGCAGTGAGGGGCCGGGTCAGCACCTCCCCGCTGTCCCAGGGCCCAGGGGATCTGGAGCTGTGGGGGGTGGGGCGGTAGGCAAAATGAAACCATGATGCCTCCTGACACCTGACTCCTTCCACGTGGCTTGTTATAAAGAACCCATGGCAGTGAAGGCTGTCCTCATTAGCGAGGCCAGGCACTGGGGCGAGGGGGTGGGCTTATTCCGAGTGTCCACTTCTTGGGGGCGAGGGGCACACGTGGTGTCGCACACCTGGGCAGGTTACGATGACCCGGCCTGCTGCATGCCCTGGCCCTTACACTGTAGTACAGTGAGCCACACTCGGGCGAGTCACCCTGTGAAGATGGCTGGTGTGAGCCCTGCTACTTCCCCTGAGGCCGAAAAGAATGTTCCGGAGAAAACGTGTGGTTGGAAGAAATGGGCGGGTTGTGCCTATGAGCAGGACCTCCAAGACAGCAGGCCGGGCACGGAAGGACGACGCCTGTTAAAGACCAGGAGCTGCTACGCTGGTCTTTCCAGGGCGGTCTGGCGTGCTTCACCCATCACACATCCGCTTCGTGAGCCATGTTTCCTCCCTCAGTCTGTACGCCGTCTCCGACAAGCCATGGCTGGCAGCGCTTATTAAAAAAAAAAAAAAAAAAAAAGGCAGAGAAGGCAGAGGGACCTGCGAGGGCACGGCCGGCCACCTCGGAGAGCTCCGGAGTGGCCCGAGCCCTGCACCACGCTCCGGGGGTGTCCCGCAGGTTCTCGGAAGCGCCCGAGGGCCTGGGCCTGCCCTAGAGACGGAGGGTCTAATTCACTCTCGTTTCAATTACTCAGGTCTCCTGATGCCTCTGCCCCTTTCCCGACTTCATCTAAGAAGAACATGAATTTGCCAATTTTGCTTCAAGTTCCAGATGACTTACCTAAGGTACTCAAATTTTTTGTGTGATTGAACAGAACCCCATAGCAGTTCTAGGGGCACACGGATGTGATGCAAAGGCACCTCCTATTTCCCGTCGGCGTTCAGCAGGTATTTGCTGCATGGAATGAGTGACCCTCATTCTGGCTGCAGAGCCTTAGGGCTCCCGTCCACCAGAGCTAAGAATAAAGCATGAGGTTAGGACCACCAGAAAGGGAAACCCCAAAACTTCATGTCGGGGACTCTGCCCAGAGGCCTTTAGAGACTGCGGCTCCGCCTGTGTCTGGAGCCAGCCCCCGGGCACCTGCTGGCTGGGCGGGAAGGTGGAAGAGTTAGGCATCGATAACTACCTGGGCAGGTGAGAGGCCCACCCCGCCGGCTCTGCTGCAGTACCTATGGGCGGCCACTGGATGGCAGCCGAGAGCAACAGCCGGCGCGATGGGCGGTGCCAGAAAGGCGGGGCTCTGGGCGAGTCAGGAGGTCAGGAGTCCTTTGCTCTGAGTAAGAAGAGCTCAGGTACCTCACCCTGACCCTGACCCTGACCCTGCCGGGGCTGACCCATCGCCCGCGTGTGTGTGTGGGGGGGGTGGGGAACGGTGGGGTGCGGGGGGCGCGAAGGCAAAATTTTACCTTTGCGCCTTCGGGTTTTCAGCTGGGCCTGAGGGTTAAATGGACGAGGAGACAAGCATATCCGTTTATTTACGATAAGTTTCACGGGGCACGGAGCCCTGTGAGGAACCCAAGACCCAAAGTGGCCAAACCCAGGTGCGTTTATACTGGCCGAGCACAGAGGGGCGGCGGTGGGAAGCGCTGGGCCTCGCAGGGCTCTGCGGGGAGAAGCTTCTCAGCAGGTGTGTTTGTGGGGCTCTGTCGGGGATGAGAGGAAGCGCGCCTGCCTCCTGGCACAGGGCGGCCTCGCCCACGTGCGGTTTTCTCTCCTTTTAGGAAGAAAAAGGGGGCCCGTCTTGCACCTGCTGTGAAGATTATTTTAGCTAAATTAACCTTCTGCCAATGTGGCACGTTTGGGAGAGGCACCCTCACAGGGAACCGGGGCCCCCTGTTCTGGTGGGACACCTGGCAGGTACCCCAGGTCAGATCCCTGCCTGTCACACAGGCACAGCAGATCAGAATCTCGTCCCAGGGTCACCTGCAAACGCGAAGGCCTGAGGCGTCCGCTGTGAGGTAAACAGGCACAGCTGCTACTTTCTGGGAAAAAAACGATGCTGTGTCTCAGGGGAGTCAACTGCACTGTGGACCCGCTCGCTGTCTCTTACCCCTAAGTCGGCCCCGCAGCCACCGGAGGTCCTGTTCCCTGGGCACAGCACAGAGGTCCTGCCACGTGGCGCCCTCCGTCTTCACCGTCACAGGCCAAAGGGCAGAACGTGGCCCATCCGCAGTCCGGGTGGCGTCCACTCTGCCCAGGAGCCGAGCTGGGGCCAGGGCGGGGGCCACGTGTGTGGGGCAGTATTCCCTGATGAGCAGACAGACAGACAGACAGACAGGAAGCAGAGGCCCAGAGACAGGAAGAGGGAGAGAAACAGCAGAAGCTGAGAGACAACAGAGAGAGAAGGGGACAGGAAAAGTCAGGGCTCATGCAAGGACAAATAGGAAAGGAAGACAGAGTCGCCCTGTGCCAGTCTCCACTGTGGGCGGCTGCTCGCCCAGGACCCTCACCCGGCACTTCCGCCTCCACTGTGGCTCCTCGCTGGGAACCAGGGGGTGTCACATTCCAGGTGGATAACTGAGCACCAGGGCCAGGAGGAGCCGAGGGGCGGGGGTGTCAGAGAGCAGCAGGGGGAGACCCTGCATCCCGCTGCCTCCTCCTCGCTAGGGTTGGATGTGACCGCGACCCCGTGGGGGGGGGGAGACGCCACCCCACTCCCTGCCCCCCTCTCTCTCCTCTCAGCTGGGTGGGGGTGTTGGTCCAGTCTACTGAGTCAGAGTAAAGACGAGAGTGATTTATTGTGCTTTAGGCAGACCTGTGACAAAACGCCCTGGCCAGTGACATCTGCAGAGACATAGCCGGGAAAATGCACAGAAGGGCGACCTCCAAGTTTTTCGCCACCGAGGACTCTTTTTAGTATTTCTCGCGTTGACTCGCTGTTTGGAAGCTCTCGACCACCACAGGGACTGCCTTGTATACACACACCTGTGTCCTCCTGTTTGCAGCGATCCGAACATCTCTAGTTACACATTCAGGGGTTTTTGTTTGTTCGTTTGTGTTTTAAAGGAGGTAGTAACACCACTGGCCTGAGACACTGATGTGATAAAAAGCACATTTATAAGTCAGGACGGCAGGTGCACGGCTGTGGCTTGTTTTGTGTCTGTTTGAAGTTCGTGCTGTAAACAGGAACAGAATTTTAAAAATGGCATCTATCCATCCATCCATCCATCCACCCATCCATCCATCCATCCACCATCCATCCATCCACCCATCCATCCATCCAGCTTTATTGTAACCGAGATTGCTGGTACTTTCAGAGAGCAGGAAAATGTTTAATTATCATAGGGTTTTTTTTTTTATTGAATATTGTAAATAGTTCTCTGACCACCGTTTTCCGGCTTCTAAGGGACATGGGCATCATTGTGCCGTCGTGTGGATCCTTCGAGTCCGCGGTCCCCTGAGGAAAGGTGGGCTTCCTTAGACCTCTGATCCGGGGAGCCTTCTGGCTGACTGAACGAAGTGGATGAGCTATTTGACAAATATCATAACCTCTCTGGGCCACAGTTTCCTCACTGTGTCACTGTGCTCCTTGAAGGAGCCGAGCTAGGTGACCTGTGAGGCCTCTCTCAGCTAAGGCAGGGGTGGAAAGGAAAAAGGAGTAGAGAGGTCAAAGGGCAAGAAGGACAGAGGCAAATTTGTCACTGCCCCTCAAATCGTGCTTGTCGTGGCTGCTTTTAAAATCACCATCTGGTGCTTACGTTTTCCATTTTTGTGATGTGGACAGAGGCGAGAGAAATAGGGAGGGTGGGGGGGGCGGGCGGAGAGACATGTTTCTCTGTCTCTGCACCGAAGACTCAGGAGGCCGAGGACTTGGGCCGCAAGCCGGATCTGGGCGACCTCGGCAGACGCCGACTCAGATGTTAGGGTGTTTCTAGCTGTGAGATGTGGGGAGCAGGCTCTGGCTTCTGGGGACAGAGGCAATCCACATCAGACCCTGGCCAGGCCACGAGAGGCTGTCTCACTCTCACGTCACGGCTGCCATCTGCCGTCCTGGGGACAGCTGCTTGGGGAAGGGGAAGGCCCTTGACATTTCCAAGCCTCTTTCCCCGGTGGCTCTGACACCTGATACTACAGCCAGGGGCCGGCGGTCTGAACCACTGGCCGGTCCACCGGTCCACCGTGCATCCCTGCCACCGCCGCTGAGCTGGCCCCACGGGAACCAAGAGTGACAGGGAAGTTGGCAGAAGGAGGGCACCTTGGTTTCAGGGCCGGAAAGAAAGCAAGATGGGAGCGGGGAGCTGACGCGGAGTCCCACCATCTGCCTCAGCTGCCCTGCAGGCTGCTGGGCCCGACTTGCCGGTCGCCGCTGCTCCCCACCCCCACCCCGTGCCTTCGCTGCTCTCCCAGTGCGGGGCCAAGGAGCAGCTCCTCTCAGAGGTGAGGCGTCGCCTGACAGTGAGTCTCGGGTGGAGTCCCTGCCACATTCCTGGCAGGGGTGACGGGAGCCACACGTCGAAAGACTGGGTGTCACCCCTCCCTGTAGAGCGCCTTCCCTCGCACGTCGTGCGGGGTGAATTAGGCGCCCGCGCTGTCCTGTGACACGCTGCTAAGGCAGCGTCGTAATCGTGACCTCACGCACACGTGTGTCTTGTGTTTTCGGTGTTTACGCACGGCACGTGTGTATGTTGGGTATGTCTGTGTTGATTGACAGCTGGTAGTTTAAAATGCTTCCGACTCATTCTTCCATCCAGCATGTGTCCTACTGCACGCAGGACCGTGACAGGAGCTAGGAGCACAGAGATGTGCGAGGCACGGCCTCGCTCTTAAAGGGCTGTCAGCGGGTCGGAGAAAACAGACAGAAAAGCCGTGCGAGCTCCGAGTGCCTGGCGGAGTGAGCCGGGCAGGCCCCCGACGCAGGCCCGGCGGGCGAGTGGGAGGAAGTCGGGGAAGGTTTTCTGAGAAAGACAGCCCATCCTTCAGGCCCCGCGAGATGACAGGCGTCGGACTGGGGCACTCTGGGCCGCTTTCGCTTGTCATTACCTGGCTAACCCCTGCCAGGCACGCAGACCTAACAGGGCCCCCCAGGCCCCGCCCCACCCGCCCATCCTTTGAAAATGGCCCATAGAAATGAAAGGTATTTCGAGTATTTGTCAGAAGAATCCAGCTTTATCCATACTTTTCCATCCCCCAACCCCCAGTAATGCCTCACCCAAGTGCCCCGTTTCTCAAGTCTCTCACGGGACAAAGGTGCTTGCAGACCCGGCTGACAAAGGTCACAGTGGGAGTACACCCAGGCAGTCCCCACCCTGCAGAGCTAGACGGTTCTCTTCCTGTTCCTCACCCCTCCCCGGGGGCAGCAGGCGGGGCCAGGCACAGGTGTGCGCCAGCGAGGGCGAGGAAGCGGCTGGCAGGAGGAGGCCTGGGTCTGTGGGGGTGGTCTGCTGTCCCTGTGCCCCCTGCCCCGCCCGCCCCCCGAGATTCTGCTCTTCCCACGAGCATATCTCAGACTGATGGTGATGAGTGGGGACACGTAGGAGGGACTCCCAGGACAGGACAGTAGCCTCAAGTTGCCATTTGCTCCAGCGAGCAGGCAGGGCGCCCCACTCCCACTTGCCCAGCTGGGGGTGTGGGGGGGGTGCTCTGCTCCCCAGAGGTGGGGCGAGCCCAGCACCCACACTGCGCTTACAGCTCAGCTTGGGCTTGCAGGAGGTGCCGACCGCGCGCTGGAGCCCTGCTCTCTGGCCGGAGCTGAGGCCTGAGGAAAGGGGGCGATCCGTCAGGGAGGGGCCAGCGGAAGGGGCGATTCCGGGGTACGGGGGAGCGGCGGAAGGGCTGGGGAAGAGGAGTCGCCCATCGGTTTTTCTCTGGCCATCCGGCGTCCTTCGTATCAAATGGGGGAAATGTGCCCCCTCTGGGAGTACAGCCTCTCAGGCTGCATGCTCAGTGGACTGTGATCCCCAGCCCTGTGCCCCTCCGCCAGCTGGCTTTTACCTGCACCTCTGTGCGTGGCCCGAGGCCACCGCTGGTCTGTGGCTCAGCTCCCCTTGCCTAAGCCCTTTCTGCACCTGCCAGCTGCCGTCAGGTTCAGATTCAACATCCAGCGGGGTGGGGCCAAGATCAGAGTGTCCATCCATCTTAGGGAAGGAATGACCGTGACCGCCTTACCCTTTCCCACGTCTGTGCTGCCCCAGGTGCCACGCCATTTCCTGACGCTCTCTGTCTGTCTCTCTCTCTCCAGGCCAGGAGGAGCCAGAGTGACCCCGTGCTGATCAGAAACAAGCAGCTGTGCTCCAAATGCCGAGAAATAAAAATGGTAAGGCAGGTGGGTGACAGAGCTGGGCACGGAATAAAAGGCATCCCGATTAGGAAGGAAGGCGTAAAACTACAATTGCAGATGACGTGATCTTATGTGTAGAAGTCCTAAGGGTTAACACACACACACGCACGCATGCACGCAGTTAGATCCAGTAATGAGCCCAGCAGCATTATGGAACATAAGATCAATACACAGAAGTGAAGTCTGTACATTAGCAATGCATAATCCAGAAACGAAACTGAGGAATACTTCCAGTTACGATAGCATCAAAAATGGAAATACTTAGGAACCCATATAACAAAAGAAATGTCAGACTTACTCATCAAAAATGATAAAACATGGTAGAAAGAAATTAAAGGAGACCTAAGTAAATAGGAAGACTTCCCATGGTCATGGGTCGAAAACCTAATACGCCTAAGATAGCAGTGCTCCCTCACATCGGTTTACAGATCCAATGGAATCCTCTCGAAAAGCCAGATGCCTTTCTTGCAGAAATGTCTTGCAGACATTAAAACTGTTATGGAAATGCGAGAGGCGCAGAAGAGCCAGACAACCTGGAAAAGGAGACAAAGGTGAATCACACCTCCCAACTGAGAAACTTCCTACAAAGCTGCAGCGATTAGGCCTCCCTGGTGCGGGCGCAAGGTACACGCGTGGAGATGGGCGGAGCGGGATCCGGAGCCTGGAAGTAAGTCCTCGCGCGCATGAGCGAGCGATGTCGACAAGGCTGCCAAGACAGGTGAATGGGGAAAGAGCAGCCTTTCCAATAACCGATACCAAGACGACTGTCAATCCACATACAAAAGAATGAAGTCGTACCCTCCCTCACGCCATATACAAAAAAGTAATAACAACTCAAAACGGATCAAAGACCCAAGAGCCAGAAGAACTATAAACATCTTAGAGGAAAACGTAGGTGTAAATCTTCATGACCTTGGATAAGGAATGGTTTCTTCTGTATGACACCAGAAGTATAAACAACAACCATAAAACTAAATAAATTCAGCTTCATCAAAATTAAAACCTTTTTCCTGCAAAGAACACAGTCAAGAACGTGAGCAGGCAACCCACAGAATGGGAGAAAATATTTGCAAATCATAAAATAAGGGACTAGAATCCAAAAAATATAAAAAACCTTTATTGCCCAACCAAAAGACAAACACACCCATTTAAAAATGGGCGAAGATTGGAATAGACATTATTCCAAAGATTTACGAATGGCCAATGAGCACGTGAAAAGATGTATAGCATTAGTCATTAAGGAAATGCGAATTGAAACCATAATGAGATTTTATTTGACACCCACCAAAAAATCTGGACGATAACAAGTGTTGGTGAGGATGTGGGGAAACTGGGCCCTCAGACAGTGCTGGTGGGAACGTAAAACAGTGAGCTGCCTTGGAAAACGATTTGGCAGTTCCTCAATACCCAGCAATGTCATTCCTAGATATACACCCAAGAGAATCAAAAACGTGTCGAAACACGAACCTGTACCTGAATATTCATAGCAGCATTATTCGTAATAGCCAAAAAGCGGAGACGACCCTAGGTCAGCAGTCACAAACAAAATGTGATGTAGTCTATGCGGTGGAAGATTACTCAGCCATGAAAAGGAAGTGCTGATCCATGCTGCAGCCTGGATACACCTCGAAAACGTTATGCTAAGTAAAATGAAAGAAGACAGAAAAGGCCACATGCTGTATCAATTCCTCTTTTATGGAGTGTCCAGAGCTGGCGGATCCTTACAGACAGCAAGCAGGACATGCGTCCCGAAGGCATGGGGAGGAGGGACAGGACTGCGTGCTGGGTGAACGGCTTCTTTTCGGAGTCATGAACATGTTCTGGAAGTAGATGGCGATTGTGTACACCTTTGTGAATATGTAAAGAACACCAAATGGTACACTAACATGAATTTTACGGCGTGTGAATTATACTAGTTAAAAAAAGATCAGTAAAAGTATGAAATGGATGAATATTAAGAAAAATCCCGAGTAGGACCGGCTTGGGTAACTCGTGCTTCTGCGTTCCCCTGGGCCAGGATCTCCGTTATCCAGAGGGGAAGGAAGAAACCTCAGAGTGGTGAGTCACCAGGGGTGTTTGTCCGAAGGGTACACTTAACGCTCTCCAGTGGGCTCCACAGTGGGTTCATTCAGTCGCTGATTTGATCAAGAAATATTTCTTCAACAGGCACTTCGTTAAGGACCTGGAAATACAAAACTAGAGACTCGGTGTGAGCCCTCTAGTCTCTGAGGGAGGCAGGACGCTCAGCAAGTGAACACAGTGAAGGGATTGTGCGTGTCCTGACAGAGGGAGCCTAGGGAACAGTGAGGTCACAAGCCAGAGGACTCCCGGAGTCAAGTGTCTATGAGAAAGCGACAGTTAACCTGAGACCCAAAAAATTGTGGGGTGGTGAACCAAACAAAAGGAGTTGGAAGGCTTACTGATCGCAAGGTGCCTCACTTCAGAATCTGATGGCCGGGGAAGAACGAAGACCCTATGACTTGGGGTGGGGCAGGGTGGGCCGCGCTGGTTGAGCCATATCACGATGGTGCACGAATGGCGGCTGGGGCCTGCCGAGTGGACGCTGCCCGCGTGGGTGGCGGTGCGGTTCGGGGCAGCGTCCTCACGAGACTCTCCGCCTCAGGTGCAGCCGACGACCGTGGTGATCCCCGACGATCTGCAGCTGTCCTTCGAGAATTTGCTGAGTCATAAGTGAGTCGAAGGTTTCGATCGGGCCGGGACTTCAACTCCGATTCTGTGACTGGGGACGCAGGACAGTGGGCGGAGAGACACAGCGAGCGGGATGCGGGGCGGCTGCCTGGGCGGTGGGCTTCTTCACTGGCTTCGTTTCCGGTTAAACCGGGGAGACCCAACGCGTCGTTGTCACCTTTTTGCTTGAACAGCTATTGACACTGCGTAGAAGGTTTTTCATCCTTTCCGATTTCACAAGAACAGTACAGGGAACAGGGCAGGAGGCTTCTTAGTCTCCTAAGAACTAAACGGAATCCTCCACGTGGGTGGCAGGTGGCTCCCTGCGGTCCATGGGGAGCCCGACAACCCCGCTGCTTTCCAGTAACTCAGATTCCTGTTATCAGTTCGTCTGGTGGTTAAATGCTGCTTTCTCATCAAGACCAGGTTTATGAGAAATAAATCCAGGCAGAATTTCAGTGAGTTGGATTTTAGGGGTTTTTTGTTTGTTTGTTTGTTTGTTTCTGTATTTAACTGTTGGACGAGAAAGAAGTACTCAGTTTTTACTTTATTAAAACGCTCCAAACATGACTCGTTCTGGATCAGGCACCAAGTAGGTAGACTTGTCTATCAGTAGGTGGCTGAAATGTACACATAGGCTTACATGTGACCAGTCAAAAAAATTATATGTGTCACGGGGATGTGAAGTACAGCATGGCGGATGCAGTCGACAGAGTTACAATAACTAGGTCGGTACTAGGCTTATCGGGGGGTTGCTTCATAAGTTATATAAATGTCTGACCATTATGCTGTACACCTGAATCAAATGTAATATTTAATGTCAATAGTAATTGAAAAAGAAAAAAATGTTAAGTTATATGTGATCTAATGGCAATCTTTAATTGTTCCCCCCCCCCATACAGAGAGTAATATTGTGGGGGAGTAAATAGGCCTTTTTGTAAGCTTATGTTGGACAGAGTAGGAATTATTCCTTGTGTAGCTCGGGGCCATTTTTCCCCGAGGTGAGATGCGGACTCAGATGCATCGAAGCCAGGTGTGCAGCCCAGGTAGATGGGAATCAATGGAGAAAAACAGGTGTTTGAGCACTGCCGGCTCCGGCACTACTAACATTTACCTACGCTGCCTCCAGGGTTTTAAAGAACTCGTATCAGAAATCAATGAAAGTAGTTCTAATAAATAAATATCTTTTGCAGACTTTAAATGGAAAACTGAACTACCTGAAGGCAGGATTTCTGAGTGAAAGTTCACTCCTTTATGAAGGAGACTTTTGAAATTTTGTTGCCCCAATTTATTTATCTTGCAAGTTTGGTGCTTTCTTAAAAAATACTTTATTTGTGCAAGTTTGGCCCATTCGTCTCTGCTGCAAAGTGGGCTCGGTGCCAGGCTGACAAGTGCTGGATTCAAGGGACCATTTCTGTTTTAAAATGTATAAAGACACCTTCTTTTCCAGCAAGATCTAGTCGAATAACTAATGTATTTTCTTGCTTTCTCCAATCAGAATGATGAATCTTCAGCCACCGAGAGATCAGACTGTACCCAGCTGTCCTCATGATGACATCCCAACAGGTTTGCTTGCTTTTGGAGTACCATGTGGGGGAGGCATACTGCCCCAGAGTGATGGAATGAGAGGTTTAATCCCTAAGAAAACTTCTAGATTTTTCTGAACCAATTCTCATTCTTTTTTTAAGAAATATTAATTTTATTGGGGTAACAATGGTTAATAATAATAAGTTTCAGGTTTACAGTTCCATAATACAACTTCTGCGTATTGCATTGTGTGCTCACTACCCAAAGTCTAATCCCCTTCTGACCCATGTATTTGACCCTATTTGACTCTGTCCTCCGTCCTCCCCCCCCCCCGAATTCATTTGTTGTTTTGTTTTATATCCCACACATGAGTGAAATAATATGATTCTTGTCCTATTCTGTCTGACTTATTTCACTTAGCATGATACTCACAAGATCCATCCATGTTGTCACAATCGGTAATATTTCATCATTTTTTGGCTGAGTAATATTCCATTGTATATGTGTTCCACATTTTCTTTATCCAGTTATTCATCGAAGAATGTTTAGGTTGTTTACATGTCTTGACTATTGTGAATAATGCTGCAATGAGCATGGGGTGTATATATCTCTAAGGATCAATGTTTTCAGATTTTTCAGGTACCTAGAAGAGGGATTGCTGGGTCAAAGGTAGCTCTATTCTTAATTTTCTGAGAATCCTCCATACTGTTTTCCATAATGGCTGTACCAGTTTACATTCCCACCAGCAGTGGATAAGTGTTCCTTTTTCTCCGCATCTTCTCCAACACTTGTTATTTCTTGTGTCATTGGTAATAGCCAGTCTAACAGGTGCGAGCTGGTATCTCAGTGTTATTTTGATTTGCATTTCACTCAAGCTAGTGAAGTTGAGCATCTTTCCATATATCTGTTGGCCATCTGTATGTCCTTATGGGAAAAGTGTCTGTTCTGGGCCTCTGCCCCGTTTTTTGAATGAGGTCGTTGTTCTTTTGCTGTTGAGTTGCATGCGTTCTTTGAATATTAACCACTTGCTAGAGGTATTATTTGCAAATATCTTCTCCCGTTGGTTGCTTCTTTGTTTTGTAGAGGGTTTGTTTTGCTGTGCAGAGGCTTTTTAGTTGGATATAGTGCCATTCATTGATTTTTGCTTTTACTTTCCTCGCCTTTGGGATTCAGTTCACAAAAATCTCTGAGACCAAGGTCCTTGGGTTTTTTCTCTTTTCCTTCTGTGTATCTGATTGTTTCAGGCCTTATATTTAAGTTTTTAATTCAGTTTGAGTTAATTTTGTGTGGTGTTAGCAGTCTGGCTTCTTTCTTTTTTCTTTTTTTTTTTTTCTTTTTTTTTTTTCTTTCTTTTCTTTTTTTTTTTTCTTTCTTTTTTTTTTTTTTTTTTTTTGCATATGGCTTTACAGCTTTCCCAGCACCATTTACTGAAAAAGCTTTTCTTTCTCTATTATATGTTTTTGGCTCCTGTGTCAAAAATTAGTTGCGCATGTCCAAGTGGGTTTGTTTCTGGGCTCTCAGTTCAGGTCCACGGGTCTGTATGTCTATTTTCCTGCCCAAACCATGCTGTTTTGGTTATTGTAGCTTTGTAGTATAATTTGAAGTGAGGGGTGTGTACCTCTGGCTTGTTATTTTTTCTTAAGATTACTTTGGCTAGTCGGGGTCTTTTGTGGTTCCATTCTCTGTCCCTTTCTCTTTGACATGTTTTTATTGGTCCAAAGCCCCCCCTTCGCTCCAGCCTCACCCGTCCCATCTTCGGTCTCATTGCCTTTGTCCCTGTCATGGCTCTCCCTGGGTCCCCTCCATGCCACATGCTTCTGCACCGTTCTTTCTAAAGAGCCAGAATCCGCTTGCCGAAGACTTTTCATAGAGCTGGGGCACCAAGTAAATGATGCCCTTCTCAGGCAGAGGGAGAGGGAACTGCATTCTCACCCCCTGGAATGGCTTTGCCAAGGCCCCGAACCTTCCAGCCCAGACTTCCTAAAGCCCCGGCCTCTCCCGGAAGCTGCCCAGTGCTGTTCTTATGCTCACTTGCTGTTAATAACAAAAGGGTGGCAGCTCTGTCTCCGGAAACAATGCCAGGCTGGGGAAGGCGGGAGTGGGTCCCACTTCGGGGTCCAGTGCAGGATAGGCTGTCACTTTAGGGACCTTGTGCATCCTCTCGTTTGTTCCCATATTAACAGAAGCCACGTCAGTTTCTCTGTCATTTGACACGCACAGTCAGGGAAACCGGCATCACCGTCTCCACTTCACACAGGTGGCGAGTCCAAGCTCTGCCCTGGGAGGTTGCAGAGGAGCTAGAACCAGAACAGAACTGCAGGCCTCAGGGAAGAGGACAGAGAGGGTATCTCGAAGGGGCGCCAAAAGGGAGGACCCGAGACTCAGGCGACAGCTGTGGGTTGGAGATGTCCGCGCTAGTGGGACTGAAGCCCAGTGCACCCCTTCTCCGCCGTGGGCTGAAGGGCTGAGAGCTGAGAGCGTCCACTCGACGGAGCGCCCCCTGCCTGCAGCCGTCCTCTGGTCTGCGGCCCCCTCATTCCCTTGAATCCAAGGGCACAGTGGTGACAGGCGTGTGCAGTCGTGACGGGGTTCTCTGTACCAGCCACGCATGCCTCGCGAGGAATGCACACACGCACACACGCACGCGCACGTGACTCTTCCCTCAGCAAGCACGGTTATTTCTGATTCAATAGGACCATGTGATAAGATGCCTTTCATCAACTTAGTAGCCCTGGGAGAGTGTGCCAATGACCGATCCGAGAGCTAGACGTGGTGTTTGTGAGAGGGGCGTGTTACGGTCTTCGACCTGGTTCTTGCTCACGGAGTCCGTCCAAGGACACCGGTCCTGCAGGGGGCACTTACGGGCCGGTGCCAATGGACTCGGCTCGGCGCTGAAGCTTGGAAGATCCACCATGGGGCCAGGCACGCCCTTTTGGAGCCAAGCTTTGCTCTCGTGCGTCTGTCTGAGTTTATGGGGAAAGCGCGAGCCTAGCTGCCAAGACACTTGGCCTCGGATTCTAGGCTGGCCTACGGGCTGGGCCAAATTGTTTAAACTCTCTGGGTCTCCCTGTTCCCGCCTGTAAAACCAGAGAAGCATTTTATCTCCCACTCCACCCCCACTACTCCTCCCCCCAAGAGCCGGAGCCTCAGTACCAGCAGCCTTCACCTTTGATCTGCCCAGGAAAACTGCCTCACGGCCCCAGCCCGCGGTTTATAGGGCTTACACGTGTCCCCACACAGGGCCTGGTTATTGCTCGCAGGGCCACCCACCTGTGCTGCGCTGCCTGGGGCCGAGGGCTGACTCATCCCAGCGAAGGTCACTGCCGATGACTGCCTCGCTTTGTTGATCACAGCAATGACTTCATGTGATTTTCCGGATTAAGCCAAACTTCAGAGATTATCGACAATTACTAGCGAGAACGAAGGAAGTGGGAAGAGCCAGTTCTGTAAGGCTCTGGACTCGTGTATCTCGATTGGCCTGAGTCCAGAGTTCCACGACACTCAGAGACGCTTGTCGTCAGTAAACACGCGTAGGGATGCCAGCCGCCTGGCGCCGCAGTGTCATATGGTACAGAGAGCCCTGGGTTCCGGTCCTCAGTTCCTCAGTGCCTGTGACCTTGGGCCTCTGTTTCCTCTTCAACACAGCGATGAGACTGAGCCGGATCCTAGGCGTGTGACCTTGTGACATCTCTTAGCTCTCGCTCAGCTGGAGGTAGGAGCTTGTTCCACAGAGTCCCATCTCCAGTTCCCTCAGTCACTTGGTGACTTCCAGGGGAAGATGTTATTTCACGTACCAATTGGCTCTTCTTCAAGCCCCATGTCTTCTGGAAAAGTTGAATATCAACAACTTCTTGTAAATAAAATAATATTCAAAGAAGAGGTCAGGATGGCAAGGATTATAAGGAGTCCTAAAACAAATTATTTTGTAAAATGAAGTTTCCTTTTGAAATGCAAGTCCTTTTTCTCTCCTGTGGCCTTTTTGTGAAATCGTGTTTGTCTGAAGAGCAGAACAGTATCTGGGTCTCTAAAAAGCCCTCTGAAAACCAAGTTGCCGTCTTTCCCTCTGACTCACATTACAACTCCGGACACATTTTATCTTCATTTTTAATTTAATTTAATAACCGGCAGTGACTCCCCATCCCTGAGTTATATTTCTAGGCTCCCTTTCCTTGCCTCTTTGACAAGGTCTATAAAAGCTTAACCGCTGAGGGGGATAAGACGGTTCTCGTAAGGGGAATTCTTATGTGAGTTTTGAATCTGTTTCACAAGGCCGAAGAGGGCTTTGGTGACCTATTGGTTATTTCGAGTTTCTTTAACGATCAGATCTAAGCAGCCCTCGCCCTCCCTTCTCCACTGCCCTCCAGAGAGCATCGCTACAGACTGCCCATCCTGGGGCCCCGGACGGCGTCTTCCATGGGCTGCTGTCAGACACATACAGAGCCCTGCAGAAGACACAGCTGCCCCCCTCGCCCAGGAAGGAGCCGGCCGGCAAGATGACGAGGCTGCAGGTGATGGGAGCCCAGCACTTGTGAGCTCCCAGAGAGAGCAGCCTCCCCCAGCTGGTCACTGGATCTCACTGTCCCCCCCAACACCAAGAAGGAGACGCGGCCCCCGCCATCCTGAAGGTGGCCGGGAGCCTTGCTCTCTCCGCCACCTTCTCACTCACTTCTCCCGGAGACAGATGCTTTAATTGACACAATTATAAAGGTGTATCGATTGAAACTGAAGATTTTGAGTATCATTCATTTTATTTTGTCAATCGAATGTTATGTGCCTAGCGAGATAAAATGTTCCCTAAATCTCATTAAGCAGCCTTCATCTGGAGCACTAGTATATTTTGAAAATTTCATGAAAAAGAATCACATTCTAGTGTTGGCTAGTATTCTAGTGTCGTCCGTGAGAATGACAGCCTATACCAGTGGTTCTGAAGCCTCTTGTCACAGGCACATTTTCGCTCATAAATACGGAGAGCCCAAAAGATCTTTCTTTTTTTAAATCCGGCTTATAGCTACTGATGTTTATCATATTAGAAATTAAAATGGAGAAAAATTAAAAACGTAACGAGCACACTTTCCAATAGCTGTCGGAGTGACATCGTCTCGTGTCGTGCAGCCTCTGGAAAACCCTGGGGAGAGGGGAAAAGCGAGAAAGGCAGACGCCATCTTAGCGTCGTTATGAAAATCATTTGGACTTCACAGATGCTCCAAAAAGGACCTCAGCGACACCCCGGGGTCCCCAGCCTCCCAGGGCAAGGACCCCGGGGTGCTCTCCCCCATCCCAGCCCCTCCCCCGCCTGGGTGGCCTGGGCCGGGGCAGAGGCGTGGGGAGGAGCCACCAGCAGGTTTTCCTGTGTCATTCGGCTCCGTTTGCTCACGGTGCCCCGCGGCGACCTTGATTTAGCGTCCTGGTCGGGACAGAGTGGGTCGTCCCCTTGGCCCAGAACTCTGGTTGCCTCCGAACTCCCGTTTCCCTGTGTAAATGCGTGTGAGGTTGTTTGCTTTGAGGGACGTTTGGGCTTGTTTCTCAGAATCCGAGGCCCACAGCTGGGCCCGGTGTGGCTTCAGCACCTCTGTGGGACAGCGGCCTGCGGGCGGCCTTCCTTTTCGCTGGACTCCTGCAGGCTGGCGGTGCTGAGGGCGCAGCACCCGCCGCCGGGAGGTGCAGCTCTGGACAGACTTTTCCACGCCCCGAGCCCCAGCCCACCCTCTCTGTTAAACCTGCGAGGAGGCCACCTGGGTACGGCCTGATTTTTCTCCCTGACCAGTGATAATGTTTGTAAAAAATCATCTTATGCACACCAAACTTGCTCCTCTGTGCTCTGCGGGCATCAGATGCCGGACTCTGCCATTCTCCTTGGTGCAGTCCTTCCTGTACTGAGTCGGATCGTTGGAGGTGATGATTTGGACTTGTCAGTTAGTATTTTCCCCACCGCGTGTCCTGAAGCTTCATTCACAAATCTCTCAAATGGCCAGGACAGTCTCTTCACTATAAACATCTACTCATTTATTATTCCTGGTTCAAAGTCATGTACAGTTCTGATTAATTATTAACAGAGATAATCTTGGGTAGTTTTTTTGTTTGTTTGTTTCAAGGCTAAAGCCCGATTTCACCGTTTTAAAAATATATGACACTCGTTAGAATAAAAATCCATAGACGCGAGTCAGACTTACTCCTGCTCTTTCATCTTCCTTTCCCCCAAAAGGGAACTTAAAAACCTATCAATCCGCACAATTCCTTTATTGCCAGGAATGAAGGAAAATGCTGCATTTAAGAAAATCCAGGCTGTGGCTTTAAAAAAAGTCAAGTATGTAACACAAGGCCATTGTCACCTCCAGTCCCCAGTTTAACCTGGGGACTTTTTGCAGGCCTTTACTTCTGTGTGCTCTGCTCAGGGTCACCCTTCTTTGCCCAGGCCCCCGAATGTCAGAGCTCATTGGCAGGGGGCGTGGGGGGCGAGGGGGGCTGCCGGGACTTGCTGGCTCCTGGCACACAGCTGAGCTGCTCATCTTCCTGAATGTCCGAGAACCACATAACTCCAAGTAGCAGGCGTGTGACAGATTTGGCAGAGCTACCCGTCTTCCTGGGAAGGACACTCTGTTTGGAGTGTGCATACTCTGGCTGGGGAAGGTCCTCGGGACGAGGGAGGCATCACTCAGCGGAAGAGAGAACATTTTCAAGAGGAGGAGGAAGCACAGAATTTTTTTCTGTTAATAACCCTGTAGACTAAAGCCTTAAGAATCAAGGTTACATTTGAAAATTTAGAGGTGGGAAAATGTTAACTAATCTCAAGAGAGAATAGGGATGATCAGTCCTGTTTCGACCATGTGGCCCTCACACCCACCTTGGGTTAGCACTTTGTCAAGTACTGTCCCTGTTTCGTGCGCGTAATCCTTGTCTCTCGGGAAACGTGTGTAACGGTGACGACGAGCATGCTGTCCCATGCTGACGGTATGTCCCCGCAGGGCCGATCTGACACGTACTCGAGAGACACGTGGAAGGTGGCAAAGGCCCTGCTTCGGTGGCCAAGCCGTGTCATGTTCGGTGTCAGGACCCTGCTTTTGGGACCTTAGCTTCAGCTGGGGAAATGACTCACATAGGAAGAGCCTGTCACGTGGACAGGTCTGCACGTGAATCAACCTGGTTACCCCGCCCCCCCCCTCATAAACCGAACCCTCAGCGATGACAGCAAGAGCTCACGCCATGGCACTGATGCTCAGCTCCCGGGATGGGAACAAAGATGCGAATGTGTGACCTGGTCGGGAAGGTCCGTCAGAGGGGAAACGGCCATTGTCACCTACCCGATGTTACCTCTCATCCTCTGCTCAGTATCTGACAAGGCGTTGAGCCGCCTGGCCAGCTGAGTGCAGCCTGGTGAAACGAGGCAGATGTTTGCTGTTTTGGGGAACCTCTGGGGATTGGCCGCCACCCAGTCCTGCTTGGCAGAGGTCATCCTGTGGGACGTCACATAGCTGGAGAGTCAGGACACCCTCACTTGCCGTTGAGGAAATGGCATGAAGAGTGAAATGTGCATAAAACAACATAAATGGTAGTTTTAACAGTAGTCAGCTCGGGGAGTGGCAGAGAGGGAGAAAGCTTTTCATAGTATAACCTTCTTTCCTCGTTGAATTTTGAACCACATGAGTATTTCCCGGACCCCAAAAGAAAAGAGGATGAAACAAACAGAAAACCACCTCACAGTTGCCACGGGGCTGTCCAGCCTTTGCGCTGGAATCATCCGCATCAATATTTGTCTTCGGCGCACAGACACAACGCAGTTCTTGAATACTGCAAAGTTCAGGCAAGCGTCTGTTTGGAAGATAAACTTTATCTCTGGCCCTTGGAAGTTTTGCTACCGAAATTCTAGTCCTGGCAGATAGCAACCACCGCCCGTGCTCACGTGGCATTTGAAACTCTTGAAGCACGTTGACCTGTTCTTTTTCTCTTTGCCTCGAATTTCCCATCGTTGCACCGTGAAGCCGGAGACCGCGTGTCACTCCCGATGCCACCTGTTTAAGCACGGCCCTCGCCTGGGCGCCGCGGCCCAAATCCCTCCTGTGACCGTCGCAGGTGCGCCCGGCTCTTTTTTCGAAGCTGCCGACGTGGGGCTGGCCTCTCTCTGCGCTTGGCGATGTGCTTGGCGACGTGGCCCACGGCTCCCCTTCGTCTTTTTAGACTGCGGATCCCACGTTCTTGGGCCAGGATGGCGTGGCTCTGTCATCCGCTCTGCCCTCTGCCCCCGCTCACCCAGTGCCCCTTAAAACAAGGCACCGCGAGTGAACTCAGGCTCCAGACGCGGCCTGGCCCGGCGTGGCCCTGCGGCGGTCACCCTCCCTCCTGCCGGTCACCTGCTCCCGGAAGCGCAGACCGAAGCGGTGTCGGTTTTCTGGAATGCCAGAGACCTCTTTGAAGACTACCCTCTTGCGGTGTTCATTCACAGGGTGCTGTCAAGCAAGGACCGTTTGTTGAATAATTATTATTCATGTTTATTTTTCCTGAATCACGTTCACGATCTCACGCGCTTACCGTATGGGGTTGATACAATGCACGGATAAAGGCAAAACTGTGCTATTTGTAGCCGTGTAACTTGGGTCACGTTCCTGAACTTCTGTGAGCCTCCGTTCCCTGCGCAATACAAAGAGGATAAAAACACCCATTTGGATAAGAGCGGCACGTGCACTAAGAACGGAAGGAAAGGCCAGCGCGGCCCTGCACAGGAATGATGCGCGAAGTCACGCGGTGCTCCACGTTTCTAAAGCTGAGCGCGTGGGCAGGTTTATTAGATGTTACAAAATGTCTCCCCATAAGAGGTTTCCAGTTTATTTCACCCCCAGAAACGTATGCAAGTGACTGCGGCCCTCAGCCCCGGTGAGAATCGCAACGCTTTTTAAAAATTTTTAACTCATTTTAGAAACGAGAATTGGATCTTGACATCATTGAAGTCTGTTTTTCTCTAGTTATGAGCTTGTACACGTGTTCATGTGTAAGGGCCACTTATATATTGTGAATTGGCCGTTCGGCTGTGACACCTGCTTCGCTATCACGACCCATTCGTTTTTAAAGAACAAGCTATTTAATTATCCATAGGACAATAAGAAAGAAAAAAAAACGTGTAAGGATTGATACAGAAGCTCTCGATGTTTCCAGCCTCTCTGAGCACACGAGAAAACCTTTTCTTTCCTTGAACAGTCGATGATCATACTTTACCATTTGTCAGACCCATGCTGGCTAAGAGGAGGCCAGGCGAGCATTTCTTACGTAGTAACGCCGAACACAATGCGTCTTTACAATAACGCCACCGGGTTACTGAGCCCACCATACGAATGAGGAGGCCGGATCTCACCAACGTGTTCACTGCACGTTGGAACCTGAGCGTAGGTCCTTCTGAGCACGTGGCTGAAACTCCTTCCCTCCCTTACTCTGACTCTGACTGTGAACAATGAACCCTGTTAGAGTTAAGTTCAAAACAGCAGTTTCCTCTGGAATCCTCTACCTTCTGAGGGATAAAACTGGCTGCAAATCAAACAGAGCCCAGCCTCCTCTCTTGGGCTTTTCGGGGAGGGAAATGCAATGTGCTTGCTCCAGGGCAGGGTGGGGGTGGGGAGGGGTAGGGAGGGGTGGGAGGGGTGGGTGGGGGGCTCTGTAATCTCAGCCTGTTCAGCAGGTCAGGGTGATTGGCGTGTCATGCCTTTGGAATGGGACGGCAAGGAGGGGCCAGTGGGGGGCCCCTGGGAGAGACAAGGCTTTGGGGGGGAGGAGGTGGATGGTGGAGGGCAGGAAGGCAGGCGAGACCCAAGAGCGTGGCCAGGACAGGGAACAGGCCTTACACCAGGCAGCCCGGGTCTGGACCCTAACACAGCGGAGGCTACAGCGATGGGGAGGCGGAGGGGGGACCCTTGGAAGTGTCGGGGGCTGGAGTTCGCATCTGGCAAGTCCGGTTAATCTGTGGATAAAACCCAGTGGCCAAACAAGGTTCGAGGGGCTGCCCGTGAGACGGGGCCTGGCCAGAGCGAAGCCGGGGTCTCAGTGGGGCCACAGCATTGTCTACCGAGGGGGTAGGCTCAGGAATTACTCTCAGTTGAGAAGTATTTAGCATATTTATATTTAAAATAAAACGTGCTTGTTGTGTAACTAATGGAAAATCATGAAAGTAAACCTAAGCAGTCTTTTTAGCTGGATGTACAGAAACTGGACTCTAGCTAGAAACTGTTACCATCTTTTGCATAAGGGTGATTTTCAAGGGTGTTGTGAAATTTTTATGTTAAACGGAAGAGGACATCAGTGTCAGTCTTGAGAAACCTTTGGAAAGCAGAGGTCAATAAGGGGTCCCGATCTGGGGACAGGCCGCATCGCCCGGAAGGCGATGAGTCAGCTCCATGTCTCTCCCCATTCCTCTAATTCAATTCAAAAAGCGCCCCCTGAAAACCTCAGCTACAGGCATTGTGCCCTGTGCGGTGGGAACCAGTGAACTCTAACTGTTTGCTGCCCTTGAGAAGTGAGTGTTCTAACTGGGCAGAGAGGTAGTCTGACAGGTAACACGTGTTAGAAGTGCTGGTTTGTGCAGGGTGGCAGGTGGGGTCTCTAACCTGGGTAGGTGTGGGGAAGGCAGAGATGGTTTCCTGGAATTGTCCCGAAGCTAATTTTAAAGAGCACAGGGCAGCCTCTGAAGGGCGACGAACCCTCGTGGTCATAAGCTAGGGCTCCGGACTCATGCTGGCCGAGTACCCTCATCTGTCACAGTACTGCAGACCTACCTCACGGGGTCACTGTGGGGATTAAACAAAGTAATTATGTGTTGTATCTCAGCCCATAGCCTGCGTTAAAAAAATTAATTAATTTTACATGCGGCGGGACCTGATGGATTCGTCATTGTTTGGAGGGTTGCTTCTGTGTGTGGAAGTCCCCTTCCCAGATTCGTCTAAGGGTTTTGATTTCTCCCCGTGCAAAATATCGCACAAGAGTCAACGGGGGCGATTTGTTCAGGAGATGACAGCTCAGTGAGGAATGTGGCAGGACTGGTTTCAAAAGGGGTTAATGTTCAACAAGACGCTGTCTCAACCCAAGGCATCTGCACTTATTCATTCATTCATTCATTCATTCATTCATACATTCAATCTTCGAGTTCCTGTTATGTAGCGGACGCCATGCTTTATGGAAACCTTACAAAGATGATTTATACGTAGTGCTTTTCTATGGGAACTCAGTCTAATGAGAGAATCAGACGTGGAGGCAAAACATTACGCCGCCGTAGGATCCATGGGACCATACGGCACGTGCAACGTGCCATTGTGACATTCTTCGGCTGCGCAACACGCAGCAGCTACGCTGGAGGAAAGCGTGGCCAGAACTGGCGGCCACGTCGGGAGGCGGGTGGCCCAGTCGGAAAGAGAGACCAGCTGGGGCTGTCGCAGCCGTCCGGGCGAGACTGGTGACTCGCGATGGTTTCCGGCTGAGAACACGTCCGGCTCTGCGAGGGGAGATCTGGACTGGAACCGGGGGGCTTTTAAAGAAGGAGGAGGGACTTAAGATGTCGCGTTTGTCCACGCTCCTCTCATCTCCATGACCAAAGGAGGCAAAATGGAGGCGGGCTCGACCAGTAAGGGCCCTTTCTCCCTGGCTGAGTGCCTGCGGGGCCCGCCTGCGGATGCGCGGTAAACCGGGCGGCCTTTCCGGCACCTTCCAGCGTTAAGGTGTTCTAAACCTGACCCGAAAAACTCACTCGTCATTCAGCGGACATTGACACAGTGCCCGCCAGGTGCCAGAGAAGAGTCCGAATCCTTTTGGTGGCAAGTGACGGAAACGCGATTCATACCTTAAGACAGAAATGAAAACCTGCTTGAGGGGTCCTGGGTTTCCTCCCACGGCAACCAAGCCACAAGACGGGCAGGGACGCAGCAGGCCCCGGGGAGCCGGGGAGCCGGGACCTGCTGGTGGGGAGTCTTCCTTTACCTTTCCCCGTCTTCCGGGTGCTGTCCGTTTCCACGTGGTGGGAAACCTAGCCGTGGGCATCTTCTAAGCTTTCTGGCTTGTAGCTTTTGGCCACTGGAGTTCCAAGCCCCAAACTCCAGGACAAGGCACCAGCTTGCAAAGTTACCGTATCACCATGCAATCAATTATGACACTGGGGTGGGATTAGATGAGAACTCTGTACAGACGAAGTCGTGGGGAGAGACAGAGACACACACGGTTTTCAAGGGAAGCCGGTGAGGCGGAGCCGGCAATACCGTCTACACTCACTGTGGCACTGTGCGGGACCCTGGTGTGACCAAGGTGACGAAACCCTCGTAACCATAAAGCCAGGGTGTCATCTGCTGTCACACCACACAATAACGCTGCCGATGGCATCCTCAGGCCGCCGTGGCATCCTCAGGCCGTGCGAGCGAGGGCGAGCGAGGCCTGGCTCCCCGAGGGGGCTGCTCCAGGGCCTTTGTACGAGGCCCGTCCTGCCTCTCCAGTTCAGAAGGGTCACCTGGCGCTTGGACGTAGTGATGACTGTGGAGGTGAAGGCGATAGCTGAGGAACTGGTTTGTCCACTCTGGGAGTCTGAAAAAGAGGCCAGCATGACCCTCTTGGGGCGGCGATGGAGAGAAAGAGAGGCAGACAAGGAAGGGAGAAAGCAGCGGCCTGTCACGCACGGGGCCGGTGTACCAGGAGCCCGACTTCGCGCCCTCGCAGTCCTCCGTGTCGTCCTCCATCCGGGAGGGAGGACCGTCTCCTGCACGCACCGCGCGGGGCACGCCTTCGGGTCTGGGTCGCTCTGCCCACAGGCTGCGCCTTTTGCTGGGCGGCCCCGTCTGCTCAGCGTTTCTGCAGCGCGGGGCCTCGCTGGAGAGGGGTAATGAAACCCGATGAGCTAGTCATGCCCTAGCTCTGTTTCTATGACAACCGATCCTCAAGCATTACAGCTGGGCCCTTACAACCGACACCTTCCCGAGGGGGAATCTGTGTGTTTGGGGTAGGGATGGAGCCGACTTGTGGGCACAGAGCTGGCTTTCCAGAGGTTCTCCGAAGTGTTGACACCTCTTTTAGGGATAGTTCTGTTTTCAATGCTCAGAGCCATACTTATTTTTTCCAGATGACACACAATCAAAATTCTGTGATTTTTTTTTTTTTTTTTTTTTTTTTTTTTTTTTTAGAAAATGGCCACAGCCCAGTAACTCCTAAGGGGAAGAGAGAATTTTTTCTCTACCCTTCTAGGTTTTTTCGGCTGGTCTAATGATTACATCGTCATGAAACAGATTAATAAGAGCAAATAACCGCATTTAATTACACATGCATGTATGGGAACCCCACATACGTGAGGGTCAGAGGCGGAAAGGTAAAATGAGGCACATGTGACATCCTGAGCTAACGGTGAGGCGTGGCCCCTGGGGCTTCAGAGAGGAGGCAGACCATTGCAGGGCAGTGTGACGAGCGGATACGTGCAGTGATCATATGCTCGCCCTACCACGTAGACAGGTGGCTAAAATTCTCTCCGGTGATGACGCTCATGATGGGAAGACCCCTGAGTTGAGGGAGGGGCAGCATTTCTCCTTGCCTTCAGCTCAAAATAATCCACGCGTCCAGGTAGTCCTTCTTGGGGAGGCCTGTTCTGAACCCCTCCACCCCTGAGTAGGCCTACAACAACACAGGCTAGAATGTGCCTCGTCATTTGTTAGCCACATGGGAAAGTAGGAGGAAGACGTGAGTTGGTGAGGCTGGCCTGGCCGGATGGCCCACATCAAGAGCCTGCTCTCCTCTCAGTGGGCTAGAGAGGCTGCCCAGCCTGGAGCATCTCGGGGTGGGGGGGAGCGCCTTAGGGTGTCCCGCCAGTCAAGAGCTGCATCAGCGAGAGTCACGGAGGAGACGGAGGTGACCCCCACACTGTGAGAACGTCACGCTCGACCTGAGCCCCTCCATTAGGAGAATCCACGACTCAAAACAGCTCGGGATCGACACGGAAGGGACGTGCCTTCCGAGACATCCTCAGGGAGGACCCGTGTGACTGCCCCAGGAAGGCGGGTCCGGCGCCTGGAGTTCCGAGTGCCCCCGTTCTGATCTGTAAACTCCCTGGGCCATACATAATTGAAATCTAGGGTCGTTCGCAAAGTCAGACCTCTTGTTTCTGCATGAGAATTGCTGGAGTAAACTGGCTTAAAACTGAACACCAACAAGGGACAGGTAAGCAATGAGAAGTAACATTCGTAACTGCCTCAGCTCGTATTCGTGTTTTAGCCTGGATTTAACGAGAGCCCTCTGTCCTGAGCTGTGAAAAGGCGGCTTCATATGCGTGGAGGTCAGGAAAAAAGGCAGAGGCCTGGTCTCCATCGCCTCCCCCCAGCGCGGGTAGAAAAAAAAAGCAAAGCCTGCTAGCACGTGGCAGCCCCGCCGGAACGCGCTGAGGCAGCGCGGGGCCCGGGGCGCCCTCGGTTCGCGCACTGGTCTCCTCTCCCGCTCTGACGCACGTGCCAACTGTCCGCACGCTCCCGAGCGGCCGGCAGGTCTCACACGGGACGCCTGTCTCACCAGGCGCACGGGGCCAGTGCTTCAAGCGGACTCCGTGCCGCCTGCCCGCCCCCCGCACCCCTGTCCTCACGGGCCCTCAGGCCCTCAGACAGCGGCAGCTCTCTGGGGGCACACAGTCTGCAGGAGGGGAGCCTGATCCCCCGCGGGAGAACTGAAACGTGGTGCAGAGCAGGATTTATGTGTCTTTCCGCTAGGACCCAGACAGAGGCCGGTTGGTTCATCCTCACGAGCAAGGCCGTCAGGTTCTCCGGAGGAGGAGGAGGGCCTCCGGGCTCTTGTTCTCACAGTAAAAGTAACTCACAGTCTTAGACGCGTAGATGAAACGTGCCCCGGACCCTCTCGCTGAACCTGAACGCTGATCTGACAAGGTGTCTGCTATTATTATCCCTCTCTGTGCCTCAGTTTCCTCATCTATAAACTGGGGATAATAATATCATAATAGCACTTCTTGGGAACCTGGACATGCCGAGTCCCAGGCCCTGCCCCCGCTCTGCGGGACCTGGCTGGCGCTCTGGGGCGAGGCCCAGCGTGCTGTGTCTTCTGGAGGCGTCTGGGCGATTCGGAGCCCCCAGACTCCGCGGTGCAGACATGGCTCCCTCAGGGACCTCGTGCCCGCGTGCACCAAGGTGTCCCCATCGCATCCCGATGTTCTGCAACCCGCCCCTCGCCCGACTTGGGGACAGAGGTTTAGAAGTGGCCTGGCAGAGGCTGGTCACAGAGGGGCTCCCCGAAGCCTCGGCTGCCCTCAAACTTTTGCCAAGGAGCAGAGGGCAGTGGGGCTTTCTGGGGGCTCGCCTTCCCCGACATTCCCTATGCTGGTTAAGGAGGCAGGCCAATGAAGACACAGACATTAAAGATGCGAATGCATTTGGCCTCTTGGCCATGTCGTGCAGAGGCCTCGGTTTTCTGAAACACTAGGTCACAGGTGAAGAAAATAGATTTGGCACCTGGGTCTTGGTGGTGGTTATTGATTTTTTTCCTCACCGAGGCCACTGGAGCTTTAGGAGCTGGCAGGAGAGCCACGATGTCAAGGGCGATTCTGAGGCTTCCTAAGGACAGTTACAAAATAACACAAGTTTCCCAAAGATCTGGGCGAGGCCGGCCCATGGGAGCCAATGGGGAACTAACTGGCTGCTTCCTCTGGCAACTTAATATTCCTAGACGCCTCTGCCTGACTCTGGGCAGCAGCTGGCTGGGGGCTGCGAGGAGCATCGTGATGACTCAATAGGCCGTTGGTGGAGCGTGCGCCCTGGGCCTGGTGTTATTCATGTTGCGTGCGTTAACGCTTTCGCTTCTCATAGGGCTTGGAGAAGGCGTCATGTTTTTCATCCTCTTCTTATATGTAGATGGATTTAAGAATGTTGAGGCCAGAGAAATTACAGAATTTGCCTAAGGACACACGGCCACCTGGTGGAGGGGCTGGGGTGAGGACACAGGCATCATGGGACGAGAACGGGCCCCATGATGCAATTCTGCCCCTCTGGCCTCGTTTGGGTCCGAGGGAGAGCATGAGATCAGGAACGCGAGGCTCTCAGCTGACCCCAGAGCCACGTCCGCTCCCCCACGCCGCCTCAGCCACACTCGCCGCCTCAGTCCTGTGGACTGGAGTTTGACACCCACGGTCTGTTCATCAGAGTCAGGTGGCAGTAACACACGCGCCTGTGCCAGGAGCGTCCTGAGATAGGTATCAAAGTCCAGCGTGGCGGCGCTGCGTTGTGCCAGCCCCGCAGAGACGGGAGGCACCCGCAGGGCCGCCTGGCCCGAGGCGTTCAGCTCCGGCCCTGCCTGCCTCTCCGCCCAGTAGGAAATGGGCTCCCATAAGGACATCCTGGCCCAAGGGACAGGCCTGGCACAGCCCCATGATGGCTGAGGAGGCCAGGTGGGCAGGTGTAAGCAGCTTCCCCCACCTGCCTAGCCTTCCTAGGAGGCAAGCGGAGGCTTCTGCGCGTCTCCCCTCCTGAGCATTCGATAGGGAGGGCCGGCCGCCTTCTGGTTTTCTCTCGGGAGGAAGAAACAAAAAGCCGACAGGCCCTCCCTGGGAGTTTGCCGGCACTGCCCAGGTTCCCAGGAGATGGCCAGGTCGCCCCCCTGCTGACCAACGACCTCTCCCGACAAGTGGCCTGTCAAACAGCAGTGCCGCTGACTGAGAGCAAATCGCCTCTTCTGAAGGAAAGCGCGGCATTCGCAGGGTGGAGACAGGGACGTGGACGGCAAGTGAGGGCTCCTAGACCCTTTAAAGGAAGAGGGACGCTGGGTCACCCCTTCGCAGAGCGGTGGCTCGTCATCTGCCTCTGCTGGTGCGCGGGGTGGCCACGGGCCCGTGGTGGCCGCCGACGCTGTCCGAGCGGCCTGCCTCCTGTGGGTCCACGCCACGGCCGGGCCCTGAGTGCCCAGACTTGTAACTCCTGGCCTCTCAACAGCGTGTGTGTTGTTTCCTTGTTCAAAGCCAAGTTTCAGCTGAAATGTATCAGAAAGAAATCATCTTTTTCCCTATTGGGCAGTCTGTTTTAAAAAGCAGCAAGGTTACAAGGAGCCCTAGTTACCTGGACTGCGCTCCGAGGAAAGGCTTTTTTGAGCCGTGACATTCATTCGCTCCCGCGCCCGCAGACATCAGCGCTTCTGGTGCTCAGGTCTTTGGACTTGGACTTGAACTTGAACTTAGGTTACACCATTGGCTTCCTCGGTTCACAGGCCTCCGGGTTTGGACTAGACGTCCACCAGTGGTTTTCTGGGCCTCCGGCTTGCAGACCACAGGTCGTGGGGCTTCTCTCAGCCTCTGTAATTGCATGAGCAGTCCCTCGTGATAGATCTCTTTCTATACGATTACACGTAGCCCACCAGTTCTATTTCTCTGAAGAAAGGCTGACGAATACAGTGCTGAATAAGAAAAAGAGAGAGTCGCCTCACCGAGGAAACCTGAACTTAGACTTTGAGAAAAGGACTTGGGTTTAGAAGATAGAGTGGAGAGGAGAGGCAGAACGTGCGGGGGTGGTGGTGAGGGCCTGGAAGCGAGCAGAGAATATTCGAGTTCAGTGAGCTCAATGGACGTAGCAGGGAGAGGGAGCAGACCAGTTAGATCAGCTTAATGCCATCGATGTGGCAAGAAATAAGGGAGGAAGAAGTTGGCCAGAAATTGATGTCGAAATAGCCAACACACTCCTCCAACAAGATTCTCTCTGCCACGAAGTGATAAGATGGTAATGATGATGGCGACATCATATCCAGCACTGACGCAAGGCATCTTTCAAAGGTCTTGGCGCGTGTGACTATGACGCATCCTTCATCCTCTTGATTCTGTGAGGCAGGTTTGGGGAAGCGATCAGTCATCTCCCTTAGGTAGGTAGGGGAAAACCAGGCAGAGGCAGTGAGAGCGTCTTAACTCACGTCCCTATCGTGAGCCGCTGGAGTCCTTGGTCTGAAAGGTGGTGGCTGCACTCCAGGGCCAAGCGTCCCTGTCAATGCGTTCCCTCTGTGTGTAAGGCTGGAGGTGTTGGTCTCTTCTGGGCAACTAGCTGGGTTTGGAACCGCTTCTCCCCCCTGTCCTTCGGAAAGGCGGAATGGCGATATCTTCACTTGAAGGGCTCCACGGACATTTCTCACTGATCTGAAATGAAATCTTTGTGCCCATAGATAACAGAGAGCGAATGGCACAGGGTCTTAGAGAGAGTGCCAGGCTACTATTGGTTCATTCTATCGGTCTCCCGAGTCTTCGACCTTTGAAGTCAACGATTTCTCTCTCTTTGTGTTGTTCCTTCACGTCGTCCCCACACCCGAAACCCCAGTGAAACAGAATCCCAGATGCTGATTATCAAGTGAAGGCCACCTAAGGTCAGCTACCCTCCCTAACCTCCAGCTGTTGCCTGCTGTCTTGGCAGACCGCTCTCCTGCCGGGAGCTCCTTAGAGACCGTTTACTTACCTTCAGGGTAGTTGAATAGCAGCCCACGCTTTGGCCCCCTTAAGGTCACCTGAGCTTGCTAAGAGTTTCCTGGCCATATCGCGGGCCTCTCTCCCTGCTTTGCAAGGCCTATTCCTCCTATCGATTGAATGCAAACCTCTATGGTGTCGGGTTCTTTGAAGTTATGTCAACAAGATGTGAAACCTCACGATCACAGGCTCGCACTTTCCTCCTAGCTGTGGCTATGCGAAACTGGCCATGCTTAATGCCTTGAGGGCAGTCCTGTATCAGAAAGATCATGGGCGCTGGAGTTGTGCGGGTTCCTGGTTCTGTCGCACCTGCAGGCTCGTCGTCATGGGCCTGGCCTCCAGGTAACCCTTCGCTCTCGGCACTGCTTTAATATTTCTCTGCAGTGCCTAGCACAGTCCAAGATACAAAGTAACAGCCAATTGGATTTGAGTGAACCTGTCTGTAGGACATGTAACAAATTTGAAGCTTCTCCTTTTTCTAAGCTGTAGCTAGGTCAAAGTCATCAATGAGAAAAAGACAATGGCCATCGGAATGGTTTCTGCGGTAGCCCATGGCTAAGTGGATACTTTTTTCCTCCCCCGGCAATCCCAGACATTAGGATGCCCTCCTACCTCGCAGAGCACGGCTGGAGCTGGAGGAATTTACAGGCTGGTCTGGTACTTGAGTGTGAGTCACACCTTCAGAGAAATTCCTAGAGATTAAGTCAGAGCCCGCTCCTCCCCTGTGACACCTGCTGTTGACTGGCATTGGGAGAAATGGAAAACCAAAAGGAACACCCATCTGTCTCACGCCCAGTGAGGTTCCTGGTGTGGAGCCACCTGGTAATTATATATGGGGCTGAGGTGGAGGAGCAGAAGGGCTGAGTGACAGCATGACCCCTCCCCTCCTCACTACACATATTCCCAGATGTAGTGAACCACTTGCAAGTTCTTGAAAGTATCTTCCTTTTTGCCCTCTAGGCTTTTCGATATGCTGTGGCTCCGTCTCCCCATGCCTGGCCGCCTGCACCAGTCCCCACTCTCGCGGGGCTGAGTTCTTACGGTGCCATCCACATATGTCACGTGTGACATGGTAGTGGTTCATTTATTTGACTCTTCCCAGGATGGCGACGACAATAGCGTAAACGCCACCTGGAGAGTGCTTTCTGTGTTCCTGGAACTGTATTTCCTCTCATTAATTATCACACCAACCTTGTGAAGTAGGACTATTATTCCGCTTTTATAGATGGGGGACACGAAGCTTAGAAAGGCTCTGTCCATCCACCTCTATGCCGTTAGCAAGAGGCAGGGGCAGGATTAGAACACGGGTCTGACTTTCGCCAGCACCTCGTGAGGCCTCCTCCTGGGGGGTACACAGCTAGAAGGCGGGGGCCACGCTGTCACCTCTGTGTCCTCGACGTCCAGCACGGTGCCTGGAATGAAGCAGCCGCCACTAGAAGGAGGAGCTCAATAACGTGTTTGAAAAATCAACGAACACAAGGCAGTGCATCGCTGTTGCACTCAGCCTTAACTCGGCCCTGGTAATCCCCGTACGTGCTGCCGGGCCCTGTGTGCCACTCGTGAGGATCCGTTAAGCCTGGAGCAAAAAGATACTTTAAAGACAGCAGCAAAAAACTTGTGGAACTTGGTGGCGAATATATTAGACGTGGGCTGAGTTACTGGGCTGAGTTACTGGGACGGATGGCTGTATGAAACAGGTCCGCATCCAGTGATGCAATGGATCCAGAGAAACTGAATTTATTCTGAGGAACTCCCACGAAGGCCTTAACCGAGTTTAACATCCTGCTGAGGCAGGGCCTTGGGCAAGCAGCTTGTTCTCGTTTGCACAACAAACAAGTGGTCCCCGGTATGAGCTAAATTTCTCAGCTTGGGAAACAGATCTGGGCTCAGAACACGTTTGAAGCAATTCCTCTGTTGGAGTCCGAGGAAGGAACAGGTGGTCCCTTAGGGTGAGGAGAGAAGCCTAGGAAGGCTTTGTCCCCATTCATGAAGTTGATGAAGGGACAGGATTTGAACACAGGTCTGCCTGACTCTACGCCCAGTTTTCTGCCCCACATTATTCGGCCATCCTTGCTGAACCTGTCCCTGGCCACCAGCGGATTAGTGACGCAGTCTAGGCTAGAATCAGCCAGCTCTTCAGCGTTCTCCTCGCCTCTCGACCAATGATTCTCCTTTGTAGAAGCCGGTTTCTTCTATAAGCCTCCTTGTCAATCAGTCAGACGAGAGCTTGTTTCTTCTTGTTCCTCGGGGAAATTCCTCCTGTAAAAAGAAAGACACCTTTGTTGACTTTTCATGGAATTTCAGTTTCTCAAGCTGGCTAGATCCCAAGCCTCCTCCTGAGCACGAACTTCCATCAGAATTAAACACAAATAGGTCCTAACACAGATCACAACACATGCGATTTTCCCTGCTCGAGCAAAGGAGGTGACATATCAACTAAGACTGCCTAATGCTTCTCAAGCAGAAAGCACATAGCGATCTCAGAGCAGCCATGGCACTTGGGTTCTCGCTCTAATCTTCACCATAGGTGGGCCGCTTCCCCGATGCTCAGAGGCGTAGGATGAATTATATGCTTTCCAGTCAGATCTGGGCCTGCCTGCTGCCCCTGGTCTTTGCTAGAGGTAGCCTTTCTTGTATTCTAATCCATTTGCTATTGTATCTCTCTTAGATTTTTCTTATTGAATTATAATAATCTTACATTTGGGCTCCAAGATTACAGGCACTCATAAAACCCTGAGCTTGGACGTTGCTTAGGTAGCAAATGGAGAATCCGAGAGTGGATTTTAGTCATAGCTGATGACTAAAATCATCCAATCGTTCATTCCCCCATTCAACATGCATTGAATACATAGTGCTGCCAGGCAGAGGGGTGCTAACGGGCTGAGGATGCAGATAAATTAGACATTTCTGCACCCTGTAGGGAGTTGTAGTCTACTGGAGACTTAGTGGAATTCCTACTTTTTGGTTTAGTGAAATTTCTACTTTAAACATCATTTGGTGATTCCCAGGGGTAGAGGGTGGAGAATTGGGGATGTGTTATGTAAGGGTACAGACTCGAAACCAGTAGATAAATAAGTCCTGGAGGTCTAATGCATAGCATAATGATTATAGACAATAATCCTGTATTAAAACCTTCCGAGTGGCTAAGGACTAGATCGTAGTGGTTCCCACCACGGAAAAGAGACGTGACATGATAGACTCTCTGGCCAGCCAAGGTCATAATCTCATCACGGTATGTAAATGTATCCAGTCAACACATTGTGCGTCTTAAACTTAACACCATGTCGATTCTATTTCAATTTTAAAAAGTCACTTGGTCTCTTCTCAAATCAAAAGACAGCCAGCTATGGAGGTTGCCTCCTTGGGAGATTAAATCGCTACTGTGGAGTGTGGATGCAAATGCCTTCATGTTAATGAAACAAGTTGGCCTAAAACGTCTGTTAAGAAAGGGAAGCTCTAAGGATGTCGTTGAGCAGATGGGAAAGAAGCAGGGGAGATGGAGGCTGAAGACACAGAAAGATGACTCGTAATTGATGGAAACTTACAACTGATGGGATAGAATTTTGCCAAGGAGCAGGAAGGGCTCCGACTGCCAACAGTTGGACAAGTGAACTTGAGACATGTGAGAAGGAAGAAAACGGTCGCTGGAGTTGATGATTAGGAAATAATTCTGTTTGAAATGACTTTAACAGTCAGCTTTCACAGAGGAAGTCAGTTGTTAACAAACAGTCGGTTATTTCACACATGGGTTGTGCACTCTGTCGAGTAGAGCCAACGAAAGCATTGCTTGTCATTTCTAATTATTTTCTAGAAAGTGATCGTGAAGATGAAAATCATTCAGCAGCACTCTATATCCTGTAAAATGTTTACGTTGCTGCTTTCATCTGAGGAATTATATTCTTTAGTTGTCTCTGGGTACAAAAACTGGAATTCTTTAGATTACGAGAGTCAGAAACCCAATCTGAAGTGCTTAGGTAAGAGAGGTTACCTTGTGTCACACAGCCAGACCCCAGGAGAGACGGGCCTGCAGTGCCTCGGGAGAGCTGGAACTTGGGGCTTGAGTATCGGCAGGATCCTCTCTCCCTTATCCCTGCTTCTCTGCTGACTTCATTCACGCCTACTCCAGGCCATGAGCAGGCCCTGGGGTCCCTCTCCATCCCTTCCCAACCAGAAGGAAGGCGGGTGGGGGGGGGAGAAGGCACTTCCCCTAAACTCCAGTTTGAGAATCCCAGGGAAAGGTTCAGAATGCACAGCCTGGGTCACATGCCCACATGTGTGGCCAGCCAGTCACTGGCCAGGAGGGTGAGAGCAGCCCCCATGCAGACCACTCGGGCCAAGTGCAAGGCAGGGGGTTCGGGTCTCTTGAGGATGAGGACATGCTATTTCCAGAAGAAGGGGTGATGGTCAGAAACAAAGAATTAAATCTCCAGTTTTATTCTTTGTAAACCAATAGCAGCGTGTGAGTCCATATTTCTGAGTCTATCCTGAAGAGTCAACTCTCCTCCACAGAAACTAGTAATAAAATACTCATAACGAATGTACCTGGGCCAGCAAGACTCTGCTTGCTCGGGGCCCGTCTTCACCTGGATTATTCACGGTGATCTCAGAGGGAGCCCCGCCTGGAGAGTCATAATGAGTGGGTTGAGGAATAGCAAACTTCAGCTCCACCTGGTCTGCTGACATCGTCTCCGAGCTATCATTTTCATCTCTCACGTTCATTTAAAATGAGGACTCACATCCTTCCAGCCCTGACCTGGAAATACAGACATTTAGACACTCTAGAGTATACACATCATGTATTCGATTTGTATCTCTCAACATAATTTTAAAGGAATTGGCGTATTTCACACACCCTAAGGATATTCTTCTCCTCGTTAGTGGAAAGAATGTGCAGCGTTAATTATTGAATCCTTCAAAACAGAACATAAAGATTCTCATTATAGGCAGAGCTCTTAGAGGTATATATACGTGGAAGGAAGGCAACATGAACTTAAATCCTCAGGGCTAATTGATGGTGGGCAGAGCTCAGCCCAGAACGCTGAACAGATTCATCGAGAAAAACTCCACGGTTCATTGTTTCGTCGTTTGAGAAAACCACGAGGCACTTCAGTGTCAACCTCCAGGTTCCGAGCTGCAGCACACAGAACGTGTCCCTCACCTAGCGGAGCTGCTTGTCGGACTAACCGAGATCCCGAAGGATGTTTCTCGAGTATCTTGTGTTGCCTTCCACCCACTGGCGCAGATGCAGCTCCAACACCGATGTTCACAGGGGACGACTCTGTGCCAACCCTTGCCCCTGTCAGCGTATTTGAGTCTCACTTCAACTGCAGAAGCATCTCACAGCTCTCATTTTAAAGATGCTTAGAACTCGGAACTTCACCTGAGGCCTCGTCGGTGGCGGGAGGGGCCGGGCTTTTCTGAGCCCGTGGCCTGTGCTCCTTCTTCCATCCACCTCGGTCTGCATCTCGTCCGTGAGTCACATGGACGTTTAGATTGCTCAAACAGCAGGGGGAGTAGGGGCGAGGATAAAAGTAGTCTTTTTTGCTCATTTTAATCGTATGAACAAAAAAAGAAATTAAGCAGTAGCATAGAAATTATGGAGAATAGAGCTACCCGTGATTTGAGTTGTCATGAGGCAGGATAAGATTATCTGGTCTTTCCCATGTCTGTGTCGGGGGCAGCGGGGGGGGGGGTTAGGGGGAGGGGAGAGAGAGAGAGATTTCTGTAGTGTAAACAGGATCACTAGGTTGCAGGAGCGTGTGGAAGGTGAAACAGCAGGTTTGAATTTCAGGGCGTAGAAGTGTGGGTCCCCCCCCGCCCCCACTCATGCAGTGTTATTTATTTATCGAAAGCCCTGTGTAGCGTGTGTTCTCAGACGGCTGTGTCTCGGGAGCAGCGCTGTCGTGCTGGTGATAACAGAGGGTCAGGCAGCCACGAGGGACGTGGAGATAAGCGCTCCTGCTGCGTCGCCCGTCCCAAGCCATGCGCCATTTGCCAACTGTGCATGACACGTCCTTTTGGCAAATGCGGCGTTTCGCTTAGGGAAACGCAGGGTGGATATATGCTGGTGTTTGTCCTTCCGATTAACATAGAGTTATCAAGTGGATTATTAGGAACAAAAATCACTTCTCTCTAAACGCATCGCTCATAATAAAGCTAATTTGCCTTTCACGTATTCCCTTTCCGGGTCGTCACAGTCTTTAGAATGCACCCCTTAGGCCCTGTCGTCTCTTTTGACAAATGACAGTTTCCAAGAGTTGGAATGCCCGACCTTGCATGTTGTTTTGTGAGGCCGCGGCCCTCGGCAGCATGATTGCACAGGGTGTGTGTGTGTGTGCGTGTGTGCTTGTATGCACTCCCTGGAGGTGTGATGTTCAAACAGACATACCGAGAACGAAGCAAGGGTGCTGAGGAAGGGCCGTTTCTCTCCAGCTTAGCTTTCCCCAGACACGTCAGGCACAAGAGGAAGAATCCGCGGACTGTTTCCTGATTGTTCATTTTCAGTGTCTTAAGCAACTATGACCGGAAGTCAGGATGAGGCCTCCTTTCCGAAGATGCATCCTTTTTATCAGCCCACTGCTCTTATTACTATTTAGCTGCTAGCTTTTACATTTTTTTTCATAAATTGCGTTTTTTTCATTAAAGTAAAAAAAAAAAAAGGCCACACCTAAAACTGCACATTCATAGCTGCCAGTAAAAGCAATGAAAAAGGGAAAAGCTGTAGGACCTCTTCACTGTTCATCTGGCTTCCTTCGACTTCAGGGCAACCCTTCAAAGACTGTCTCGGAAATGGCAGGGGGACAGAGAAATGGCTCCGTGGGGGTCGCCATGGCGACCGCGAAGCTGCAGGGCTTGCCATGTTCCTTTCTTATTCGCTCCGCTTCTCCTTGCCTCCAGATCCCCACATCACTCTCCTTTTTCTCCCTCCCTGTCCCTTGCTCACTCTGTCCCTCCTCTCCCCGCTCCCACACATCCCTTCATTGTGGACGTGTGCAGATTAGAGGAATAGCATCCGAGCGTGCTGTGGATGTGTCAGTCTCTGACGGCTGATGTCTTCCGTGGGAGCGCACGGCTCATTCATTCGCTCTCCCCCAGCACAGGCACCATCTGCTGTGTTTTCCAGAGCTAGAGTCGTTGGGTGCCTCGTTCAAGATTAAGACCAAGAATCTGAATCGGTTCCTTGCCGGGAGGAAAGAGACGGAACTCTGCCCGGGGTGCCATTGCTGCACGAGGGGTGGCAGTGCGGCCCCCCACACGCAGGGGAGTTTAACGGGGTACACAAGGCCTTCTGTCACCCACCTTGTCTCCTACAAACCCCCGACAGGTCTGCAAACTCCTCTCCAGGGACCTTGAGCTTCTTTCTTTTTTCTTGGTATATGAGGCATGCCTCCATGCCTTCGCCCTGTGCCCACCCCACCGCCTGAAAGCCCACCTGCCCCCGAACCACAGCGCCCATGTGCACACACACGGCGCCCACGTGCTCCCGCGGCCTGGCCGGGGAGAAAGCATCAGCTCAGGCGAGGCCTGGGCCTGGCTCTCGCAATACCGTCCTGGGGTAGCTCCACTGGCTCCATCCCTCCCTTTATCCTCCGAACACCTGCAGCCCTTACTCTGTGTCGGGCAAGAGATAACCTCCGTCACGAAAACAGACTGGCGCTGTCAGTAGATAGGACGCTCTGGACGAAATGTAGCAGGCTCTGAAAAGGCGGGGTGTGTGTGGTGTGTGTGTGTGTGTGTGGTGTGTGTGTATGTCTATCTGTCTGTCTGTCTGTCTTGGTGAAGGCGCTGAAGGCAGGCAGGCAGTATGGCTTAGAGGATGGGGAGGTGATGAATACAGAGAATAATTAGAGAGAAGAGATGGAAAAAATGCCTCTGGTGCTGGTCGTGTCTTGCAGAGCCCATTTTCACTAGTCCCCTCCCAGGGCTGTACTGTTAAAAACAGCTTTTCAACGTGGAGAGACCCCCCACACACGCACACACACACGCACACCCCCTACACGTCAAACGCCAGAATGTGCACTAAGTTGCACCTAACTTCCTAAGTGCCGCTGCTTGGGCTCCTTCTGTGTCCTCTTGACCAAAACTAAAAGCCGAACGGCTTATATTCTTCTCGCTTCCCCTTCTGGAAGGTGCCGACTTGGTGTCTGAGGAGCTCCCGCTGGTCTCCAGCTCACCCAGCGCCTCCGGCACATCACAGGCCCTGGGACCGTTGTTTTCCAGCCGCGTCCAGACGGGCCCCGCCAGTGCCACGTGAGTGTGCTTGGTACGTCAAACGCAAACATGGGAAAGCGATTTTGAACACCCAACTTGGCTTTTGTAATAAAGACGTTTGTGAAAGATAATGAAGATTCGTAGACCTCGTAATGCCTTTTTCCAGGTAAAATCCTCAAGACGTTGACATATATGCTCACATATGTATTCCTGGCCGTACACATGTCGCACTTACGATAATTAATAACTCATGTGGTTTTGAGATGAAAGAACTATGAAATGAACGTTGAAAGTATTAGAGATGAAACTTTGTTTCTTTCCTGCCCTCCTTCCTTCCTTCCCATGTTCTCCTTTCTTTCAACAAATATTGAGTATCTGTTATATATCTATTTGGTGCTGTAGGGAATAGAAAGATTAAAATACTAGTCTCTGCCTTGACGTCGCTTTCAATCTAGTTAGAAAGATAAGGAATAATGGAAAAGGTTATAGAATGATACAGATATTAAAGGATAAACACATAAAGTGTCCCGAAGCTATATGTGGTTATATAGCAAATAAAGTGTCGGTGGCCATCGGTGCTGTGATCCTGAGGTAGACATCTCTGTGGCTGGGTGGTCCTGGCAGGCTTCCCAGAGGAAGGGGAGTGTTAGATCAGCAGGCGAGAGAAGCACAGGACCCTTCTGATGGAGAGAACTAAGCTAAGCAGTGAATGAAAAGGCTGTATGTGGGATTAAAACATTTCAATAATGTGATCTCAGTGATGTTTGAAAAACAGATGCTTAAAGAGAGAAAGAAAAGAAACACAGAAAAATATTAACTGTGGTTGACTTTGAGCAACAGAATTATTGTTTTCTTGGCATTTGTCTATATTTTCTAAATTAGCATTCATGAACTTTTAACAAATATTTAAAAAATATATGTATTAATGTCCTATCGGCCTTTTGCCCACAAACCTTCTCTGGCGAGAATCCAGGATTCCCTCCCCTGGCTCATGCTCTTGACAGGGGTTGTTTTCCGCACAGCAATGTGGGGGCCGTTTCCACGATCAGACCTGTGTTCAGTGGGTTGGGTAAGCTTTGTGTTCCGCTCCTTTCGTCAGGCTCGCCGTTGGTCCCGTTACCTTCTGCGTAGGCACTCGGTGCCGTACAGCAACCCTTCCTTATGCTCCGGGCCCTGCGGGCCAGGGGTAAGGAGAGAGCACACGGGACATGACGTGTCTTCGCTCCACGAGGTCTGGGTCTTCAGCTGGACGATAAGAGGCGAGGATGCGGGTGCCGACTGGAATTTAAGCTGAGGCTTCGGCTGGAATGCCTACACGTGATGCCCCCATGTCACCGGACTTCCTTCTAACATGCAGGCTGTGTTCTAAGGGTGAACGTCCAAGAAAGAGAGGGAGCCAGACAGATCCTGTCTCCTCTCACGAGATAAGGTGATCCTTATCTCCAACATCACACAGCCTCGTTTTGCCACCACCTATGTGTCAAGGCGGTCAGCCCTTCCCCTTCCCCGTTTCAAGGGAAGGACAGACAGACCCTGCCTTTTGGTGGGACTGGATATGTTTCCATGACTGTTTTTGGAAAGCACACTTTCTCCTGCAATTAAGTCAGTTGCACCCAATTATCGCCGAGGAGGCCAGACAAGCCACAGGTTCTCAGGCCTGGAGCTCTTTCAAATGGCAAAGAGACCCCCCGGTTCAGTGACAGCCAGGATTTGCTGCAAGATGCTCTCCCACCAGGGAGAGAAAGCCCCCCTACCTCCTCACTGAAATGGTTCAAGCCATAGCCTGGGAGCCACTGTTTTGTCAATATTCTGAGCAAGACCAGACGCTCTGCCAAAGAGACTCCCTGTCTCACTCACGTTCACGCCCCAGGCGGTATTTACAAGCCATGGCTTGTGTGTGGAAGGACGAACGGTCCACAGCGGGGCCCTGGAGAAAGGGGCAGGGGAAGAAGGACTGTGAGTGAAGGGGGGAGCGGGAGGGGGAAGGACCTTTGCGCACATCATCGTCCACTCATCTGCGCCCAGCAGGCAGTCCTGGTGGGGAGCAGCTTGATCTTAGCAGGTGGAAGAAGGCAGAGGATCGCCGAGCCGTCACGCTGTGGCAAGGCTGTGCAGCGTGGTTACCGTCCGCTTTCTGTGCTGCCAGTAATACACAGTTTATTGCAATTCAAAAAATATGTATTTTATACCTGTCGTGTGCCTATTTGAGCTCAGTGAGAAGCATAGGTGAACTAAAAAAAATGAGATTCTGGCCTGGGAGTGTCCTTGGGGCAAGGGAGTCATGCATATGAGAATGTGAGTTGTCAGCCGACCAGAGCGGGGGTATAACTTACACACTGAATGAAATCGGGGTAGAAATAATGTTCGCCAAGTTCCCCTGCAGCCACACTTCGCATACAGCACAGTGGAGATGTTTTATGTAGTCTTATCAAAATCACGGCTCGCGGAGCCTAGGGAAGGATGCTTTGGAACGATGTTTCCAGACTAATCTGACAGGAAAAGCCACCCTTCAAGAGGAGTCCCTTCTCCTGGACATTCTGATGCTGTGGTTCTAGGGCGGGCTTAGGAAGCTATCCTCTTACAGGGGATTCTACTAGATGGAAAATTTGGGAAACTGAGGTTTAGGAGAAATTGCTATTGACCAAATAGGAATGAAACCCAAAGAATTGCTGGTGCAGGTAAAAAAAGAAAGAAAGAAAGAGAGAAAGAAACAGAAGCACGGCTAACTAGATGCTTTGGGCACCTGTCACAACTTGACTTGCTCTACACTGGTGACGTGGCAGATATATACCATGGAAAATGAATTAATTCAAAATATTCTATCTATCAAGATATTTCCAGGAAATGTGGGTCTCTGCCTGAAAAGTAAATAGAATTCCCTGCGCTTGTGCAGATAAAATGCATTGCATAAGTTTTTTAGACTCTGAATAGGTCCTGAACAAAGGTAAAATTAAAAAAAAAAAGTGCAGTGTTTAAAATTAACCAAAATTATTTTCAAGGTCATCTAAAATTTCAAACTTATGGTGATAAAAATCCCTTCCTCCTGCATCCCTATTCTTCAACTATCAACTACCCCCACCCCATGTGTCTTAAGTATAAAATTTCTTTTCAATTGTATCTTGGAAGACGGGCCTGTAATTACTGACAGTCCTGATAAAGGCCAGCGACGGCCAAACGTTTCTAGTAAATCAGACTCTAATGTTTGTCTCAGAAGTCATATAATGAGGATCGCGTGGTTTACTGGTAGTTTTGTTAGTTTTAATTTTAAATAAAAGAATGCACGAAAACTCTTTACGCCGAGAAGATATTCGAGAAATTTAAAGATCCCGCATCGTGAATTGTGGCCATCATCACCATTATCGTCCTAGCGTCAGGCTCCGCTGAATGGCTCCTGTTGTGGGGACACAGACAGGAAAGAAGACACACTTCTGTCATCCCAGGAGGACACACTCACTATTCGCACTAGTGGAGGGTTGCAAGGGAAGGTTCTGTAGGAGGGAATGGATGTATGGAGAAAGCGGCTTCCGAGCCGGCCTCTAAAAGTTTCCATAAAAATGCTTTATTCGCAACAGTTTCTCAGCCTTCCCTGGACGCATCGATGTCACTCTTCGTTAATTATTTGGTGATGGGGAACGATTAATGTTTACTGCTTTTCTATGGAACAGACTTGCCGATGAGTTCGACGACGCCGTCTGACTCACTCCAGTGCAAGGAACTGAAAGTTTGTAGTTCACGAGGACGCCGCGGGAGGTCTTTCATACCTCTTTCCCTGGAATATCACTTCATGCAGAGCGTTTCAAGGTTTACAGGCCGGCACACTTTGATACCACGTTCTCTGTGCAAAAGGAAGAAGAGAGATTACTTGATCCATATAATGATCTTCACAGTTCAGGCCTCAAACCAGGATAATGACCGAGTGAGGCAAAATAACTTTTCCTCAATTATTCGGGTAATTGCTTCAATTTACAGAACCATTAGAAAGATGGTGTTAAAATAGACGTAAATAACAGGGAAGGCGAACATGTCAGGCGAGGAAAAGATTACGTCGTAGACATTAAATCGTTCTGAAAGCGAGAGAAACGAGAGTCCTAGGCCTGCTTTCATACCCTGAAAGAGGAAAACGATCTTTAGGAAAATGTTCATTTGCCCCATACCTCCACGTTTTGTTACGTCTTTGCATCCTCTGCAGATTTTCAAGTCTGGTGACTGAATAAATAATTGCCAAATCTATACATCATAGCAGATGCTTTCCTTCATTCCATATATTCAGCGTAGACAAATGAGAAAGGAAAAAAATATATATTAAGCCACTAACAAGATGAACTTATTTGGCCACAAATCACAAACATCACGATAAAACATCTCAGTTTTTAAGAGTCAAAGTTATAGATGCACGTAAGCGTCAAAGAGTTCTAACAAAGTTTTGAAAAATAGCAATTCCCTGCTGCCCTAGTTCTCGCAGTTCAAAAAACCAACTCCTTTTGCTGCTTATAATCAATTACTTTGATATTTACCCCCTTGTTTTAAATAGTATGTGTTATTTTTTATTTATTTATTTTTTCCCTAATTTGGGGCTTTATTGATTGACGTTCTGCTGTGGAGGCTGAAGACTTAGCTTTTTCCTTTTTCCTGACCAAAAATCCCTACCAGGGACCTGTGAGCCTTCTGATCCTTCAGCTCCCCTGATGCAGTTTTATCATACTTTTTGATTAATTTTCAGTGTTATTAAGATTATGCCAATGTTACTCACAGCTAAATCTTTCCAGCATAGTTCTGTTTACAAACTTGTTTTGTTTTAGTTTCCCGAGGGCTTTTTACTAATTCGATGATCTTTTCACGATTGTCTAAATTTCCCCCCAAGTTGCGCAGCTGTGGCCGAGGTGCCATTGCTGTCGTCCCATGGAGAGGTCTCCGACCGGCTGACATGCTCCCGCCCTCCGTGGCTGCCTCTGAAGCCATTCTGGGTTCTTCCTTCACTATCACCCTGGGGATTTGCTTCACCTGTTTCCTCTGTGTCAGATTTCCTGTTTCCTGAATCCATTGTCTTCCTGTTGGGTTTCCTACCTTGTTTTGGTAGAGCAAAAAATCTTTCTTAAGAACTGGTGCACAGCAGGTAAATTGTTTTGGGATCTGGCCTGTCCCCAGATGTCTTTATTCCCCCTGACACTTGATCGATGGCTTGGCGGAACATAGACTTCTTGGTTGGCAATAACCTTCCTTCAGTGTTTTGGAGACATCGGTCCATTGCCTTTTAACTTCCCGTGTAAGGGTAAAGTCTGAAACTGTTCTGATTCACATTTCACAATGATGTGTCCTAGTGTTGGTCATTTTTATCTAGTGCACTGAGCATTTAGACCAGGACACTTTGAATTTAAAGACTCTCAACTCCAGGAAAATGTCTTAAAAATCATGTATTTCCTCTTGGCTTCTTCTCTCTCCTCCCTTTATTGTAGGTATACCGCTCTCCCCTCCTCTCCTCCCCTTCCCCATTAATTATCTTTTTGTCTACTTTCTGAATGATTTCTTTTAAACTTTATCTTCCTATTTTTCTACCGAGTTTGAATTTCCACGTTTATAACTTTACAAGAGATCTGTTGTTATTCTTGACTGGTTTCTTTCTTGTAGTATCCTGCTCTTATTTTACAATGGAAATATCTGACCCAAAAAAAAAAGTTAGAATTTCTTCTTTTACCTTTCCTTCTCACTGCATAGCGTTTTTCTTCTGTTCCAGGTTGTTTATTTTTCTCTGTTTGTTTTAGTCTCTTTCATGTCAGAGCACTTTGTTATACCTGCCAATCATTAGTTATATGTTCTTTTTAAAGTGTGGGACAGTAAAAAGCTGATTAAACATCCTGAGTACATGGTGGAAGTTGATTATGACCTGTAAGGTGAACTGAGAAAACTCAGATCTCAGAATCTTTTAGGTCTTTCTTCTTGAGATAAACAAATTCCCCAGAAAAGACTTCTCCAATTTCCTGCCTGGAGAATGAGACACTGACTACCTGTGTAGGGAGGTGGCTACAGTCTTGGCATCAAGGATGTGTTCACACTTCTACAAATTGCTATTACAAAAGTCTTTAACATATAGAAAAGCTGAAGGAATAGTACAATGGCTTCCTGTATAACTTCCATCTAGGTCTGACAATAAACTGTTGGCCATACTTTTTCTCATGCTCTCTCTCCTATTGTTTCGTGGGATTTTGTGAGCAAAGGTATTTGAATGTGTTCAATGACATTATCTTTACCCAATTTATTCTCCTGAACTCACTTTGATCACCTTGTATTTGTAACACATTTTGTTCTTTTATTCTTTTGTTCTTTTGTTCTTGAATGTCCTGCTTGAAAGAAGATGGTATGTCTCATGTTTACTCTTTAAAGTCATCCCATGACCTGAAGTGAAGTATTTTATGTAAGTATTCAATAAATATGTTTATCTTACTTGATTAGAGGTCACCGTCACTGTTTATTTCAAACACAGAATACCAAATAAGTATCAAGCGAACCAAAATTAGAAAGCATAGGATAAAGATTGTTAAGACAGTTTCTAATTCATTTCTAGGGTTTTTGCTGTTCCCAAAACCTGAAATTGCTTCTCCTCCCACCTCCACCTGAAAATGCTAATCAGCTTTCAAGGCTCACTGCAGATCTGCCTCCACCTTTAGTCCTCCCTGATAATCGCCTCAAAAAAAAAAAGTTACTTCCTTTTCCTCTAAAATCTTGTGCCACACATGATTTATATTATTTGTGGCATTTATTCCATGTCGTATGTAGCTAATTTCCCCTAATGCAGTGGCTTTCACTTTATTTTGAATGCAATCCCTTTTAAAACATGTATTTTACATCGCAATCAGTTGTGCATATGTGTATATAACAGAAGGCACACATATATACACATGCACACATGTACGCACCCAACACATAAGTATATCACTGAAACAAGAACACCTCATAGATACTTCCCTTGACTGAGACTCTGACGTTTTCTAAATTATTTATCCTTTACTCTTAAAAAAAAAGTGCTGTTGGAGTCCCTGAATATTAATTTCCTTACTCTCTAATAAATTGTGACCCACCATTTAAAAAATATTGCCCTAGTGCAAGGCTTCTTAACCTGGGATCTGTGTATACCATTTGCTGGTCCATAAACATGGATAGAATAATAATGACATCTTTATTTGTACTTACCTCTTGCTGAAATTTAGAATGTCCCCTTATTATGAATGTAGGCAACTAATCTTAGTAGTATGAACAATATCTACAGCTTTGACACTGAGAGAAACGTCAGATGCTTTCCTATGCATTACATTATGCATATTGTAGGTATCTTGACATAGCTTTTGTACTCATCACTATTTTGGAATTCTTGGCATTAGTAGACCCACTGCTAGATCTTATTATTAATGCATTAATTTAAAAAAGCACATATATTAATCTATCACAAATTTGCTTTGTAATATTTCGATAACCGCAGCTCAGCGAAATTGGTTTCCTTTGTCATCTATGTATTTTGTTTTGCATCTTTATAAACATTCTGAGGGGTCGGTTGGTGACATCAGATGACCAAGATGTGTGGTCTGAAAGAAGGTTCCGAAAACTTCTAGGAAACTGTGGGTTTCCTGGAGGTGAGTACCTCTTTCAGAGCCTTTCATACTAGAAAGATTCGGGAAATATTTGGTGAACACATTATTTCTCTAGGTTACTCAGTGCTAGCTGAAACCCAGAAAAATCTAATCACACACACATCAAGCAATCTCATGCTACAAAGCTAATTTGGCAATTTGTAGTAGAAGAGATAGTTAGCCACAGCCTAGCCAATTATAATTTTCCCATCTTCATGCTTGCCTGTTCCTAGGAATTTAAATTATAGTGAAGATTGTAACCCAATATGAGCAATATGATTAGACAAAGCAAATAATAGCTAAGTAAAAAATTATTCCTTGGACCTTTATGTACACTACATATGACTGCTTTCTGTACAAGAAATTATGCACTGTTTGGGGAGACAGACCATCATGAGAACTGAGAACATGGGTCTTTCAGGAGATGGCAAGTAGTGCGGTCTGATGAAAAAATTGAGTCATGCAAAAAAAAAAATAGTAGGGGTAAGTCTTGAACCATCAACTGGGTTGAATTCAGGGAGGCTTGGAATGCCAGGCTGGGGAAGCTGGACTTTATTGGCAAATACTGAAGATCTATTGGGGGTTTTTTTGCATCAAAGCAAGGGCATGATGAAGGTAATGTTTCAGTAAGCATCATCTGGAGCATCTTACCAGAGCTACCAAAGGCACAGCAGTAAGAAGCCCATCTTTGTTGTCTTTAGTTGCTACTTTCCTTTCCCTAATTTGGAAATTTGTATTTGTGAAGCCTTGCTAGGTACTCCCCACCAGAACCTCAAACTCAGTGCTAGGCTCCCCAAACCATACTCATCATCCCTGAAAACCTGAGACTCTTGGCTTTCCTATTCAAGTAATGACCACACACCCTCCTGGACACCATCTGTGATTTTCCCTCTCCCTCACCCACTTCCCCAGGAACCCTTCCTTTGGCTGATTCTATTAGTAGCCTATGAAACTCAAGTATCTGCAGAATAGACCTATATTAATGAATAATAGAAGATTAAATCAGGGATTGTAAAGTAGAACACTTTTTAAAAGGAAATCTTTCGTTATTTGCAGTCTAAACAGAACTGAGCAAGCCAACATCACAGTTTGGGATTCTTCTGTCTGTCAAGGGACTGAGTTCTCAGGCTGTCCCAGAAAAAGCTGTTTATTTTCTTATCTCCCTCTGGGCTCTACCTGTACCTCAGGAAGTGGCTGCATTATCAGTGCTCTGATAAGGTAGATCTGGCAAAGTAGGCTCTCTTCAGATGGGGAGTAACTGAATAAAACAGATCTATGCTTTTCTATACACATATCTACAAACACTGGAGTAGGGGCAAATAAAAAGATAGCTCTCTTAGACTACAACTATATGCAGTTGGCGTTTTAAGTGTTGATTCCCACATTCACCCCTCTTTCCATCTGGTTTGGTCTCTTTTGTCTATTAGTCTTTTCTCAATTCCTTGACGTATCTTTCACTGATTTCCAGAAAACTTCTTCCTATCTGCCGTTTACTCTGGAAACTTATCATTGAGCCTTAGCTGTTTCTCTTCAAGACACGTGGTATCTCAGCATTTTATAATATTGAAAGGGGCAGATAATTTTCAAATCATTCAAAATAGGTAAAGCTTGCTCACCAAATACCATCAACTAAAATTAGACAAATATTCCCCTCTGGGGCTTCTTAAATATGATTTAGATAGGAGATAAAGGACAAAGGCTTGTTTTTGGAGATCTGCTTGTTCTTTTTTGATATCAGCAAACAGAGTATCTGATCACTATCAGAGCAGGGACTTGAATTGTCCAGAGTTTCTGTGTAGTTAACCTTTTAGGAATGTGAGAACTCGTGTTCTTCATGCAGTTTCAGTCCTTGGTGACTTCTAGTAACCCAAGGATCGGCAGGCACATGAGCTGCTGCGTACGGGATGAGTGCTTTATAGATCTTATAGAATTGGGATATTCTGTTACAGCAGAGTTTCTTGAGTGGCAATTTTGACTTATCAGGCCAAATAATTTTTTTTTTTTTTTTGGTGAGGAGGGCTGCTTTGTATATTGTAAGATGTAGCACCCCTGACCTCTACCCACTAGATATAGCACCCCCTCAGTTGTGACAACCAAAGATGTTTCCTGACATTGCCAAGTTTTTTTCTGCACAGGGAAAAACTGTCCCTGGTTGAGAATGAGTGTAGCATAGTTAGGAGGTGGGAAATGGTGGTTACTTAGCTGGGGCCTAACAGATTATATGCATGTTTCACTTTTTCTATACTCTTCCTTGCCATTCTTTGGCATATGTTATATTTTAAGCATGGTGGCATTTATCTAGACTAAATTTATTTTATATAATTCTTGTTTTATTATACTATTTATCTATTGAGTTATAACAAAAAAATTTCCCCCATTATATTTAACTACCATGTGGAAAAATGCCTGTTTTTCCAAAGTCAGCTCCATAGAACTTTTCTTTTTGTTACTATCTGAAGTCTTAAAACAAGGAGGAATTAATACAAATTGTTAGGTGAAGAAACGAATTTATGGAGAAGGTGAGTTCTATTTTATGCAGGTAAAATTTGAAGTGATGGTAGAATATCAAATTTAATGTCCAGAAACTACTTGAAAAGAGGTTGGTATATAGATCTGGGAGTCAACAGTATAGTTGAGAACTGAAATTATGAAATGACCAAGAGAAAATGAAAAAGCTCAAAGGACTAAAGATTAAGCCTTACTATGAAACTATGGCAATGAAGCTAGCAAAAAGGGAAAAGGATATCTATTGATCAAAATAATGAAAGCTAATGATTGAATAATAATTAGGTGAATGGCAATCCTATCAAGAGGGTATCGATAAAAACTCACTGTAGTAAAAATGAAGAGGAAAAAAGAAGAAGAAAGAAAGAAAGAAAGAAAAAAGAAAGAAAGAAAGAAAGAAAGAAAGAAAGAAAAGAAAAGAAAATGAAAAATTCTATCTACTTGCTGTATATTCCAAAAGACCATTGCAGGGAGTTCGTAGAAAAGCGGTGGGTAGGCTTGTGGGTTTGGAGTGAGAAGGACAGGGGGTGGAAGAGGCACTGATAACTTGACAGGTTTGAAATGAGCATGTGTTCTAATAGGACTTCCTTCTTTGTGACCTGCTGAAGATCAGCTGAGGACCACCTGTTCCCTGAATAGGGAATATCCTGAATAATCTAGTCCCATGAGAAGCAGACACAAAAAAAGATTGAGTTGATATATACTAAGAGTGGCATTAACAGATCATTGGAACTGTTGCCTAATTATCGCCACCAGAAACATTACTTTAAGGTGAATGCCTCTAAAAGCAAATATCCTTTGTAGAATTTTTCTTCTACCCAGTTTACTTATATCAAGAATTTTAGAATGAGTCAAATCATTACGTTCCCAGGGAATACAATCAACCAATTCAACATAGAAGGTTCATAAGGAAATTATACGATTCAAAACTAGGAGTTGGATGGTTAGACTGAGGTGTTTTTCTTTTATTTTCTTACAGCCAAATGGCAAGAAGTGGCCCACTGTCTCATGCTTGAATAACACCTGCTTCAAATATTTTTTACGCTAATCATTATATCATATTCCATAGCACAGACAGGTGGAGCCTCCCTTCCCTCATTTGTCTGGACTCTCTCCGAGGAAGATAGTCTGATTCTCCCTACAGCCAAGACTAAAAGGGAAACACCACTGAGTTATAGTTTTATTTCTTATCTAATAAAAGGAATATCCCCTCGGTAGTGACTAACTTCCCTCTTAGTGTCAGTCTGAAACAAATATATCACTAGAGACCGATGAAGGAACACATTAGGTCAGAGGTCAAACGCTTCACCGCCTCCCCCCCCCCCCCCGCCCCAGCAGAAGCCAGTGCCTCTTCATCTGTACTCTACCGTCTAAGATGACAGAGCTACGTCAAGAAGAGCCTGGGAAGAAAAGCGGTCAAGCATTTTGGAGTTTCAGGCAGTGTCCCTAAATTAGCTCCCAAGAGATCTTTAAGAGTCTCAGTGACATCAAAATCTGGGTGGGCCCACTGCTCGTCACTAAAGATTGAGAAGCGGTCACTTTTTTTCCTGGGATAGTAGCAATAGGCACGTGCACGCGACCGCTTTCCTCGCTTCCGGCGAACCCCGGGACTTGGAGCTCCCCAGCGGGGCTGCAGTTCCCTTCCCAGGCCCCTCGCAGCACACCCCAAACAGAAATCCCGCAGAATGGAGTTCAACCCGAACATCCCCGACACAGCAGCCCAGCCCGCGATGGAATTCTCCCGGAGGCGGAGAGGAAAGACTTTCCACCCCACCCAATCAGGTGAGAGGAAACCGTGGCACGCCCCTTCCCGCACACCAATCAGCACCTAGCTCGATGGCCGCTGACGCGGAGACAGTGCCTTTTAAATTTTATCGGTATAGCTTTTTTCTCCACCGTCATTCTAAGCCTTCCCACGAACTGTGCCCAAAGAAGAGAACTTAGCAAGCCCAACGCTGTTCAGTCATGCGGTGGGGAGCGAAACTACACACTTCTCCATCAGCTCCGTGATCCTGGGAGGGACGGGAAAAGGAGTAGGTCTGCGGAGGGCAAACTACAACTCCCAAGGGGCCTCGCGCGGCCTCGGCGCGCCCCGGGCGAGGGGCGGACGCTGTGAGCGGGAAGGCGTAGCGTCACGGCGCTCCCGCCCACTTCCGGAGCGCGAGCCACTGGCTGGGCAGGACTGCAGGCGGGCGGGGCCTGAGAGCCTCCCTCGCCCCGCCCCCGGCGACGGCGGCGGGGGTGTGGCCTGCGCGGGACTGGAAGGGGTGCGCGCGCCCGCGGGACGTGGGTGACGCGGCTCCTTCCAGCTCAGCGGAGTGTGAGGTGTCACGGCCCCGCCGGCGATTGGCTGTTGGGAGGCGAGTACGCGGCGGCCGTTGGTCGCCGGCGGCACGGAGCGAGAGCCGGGGCGGGCGGGGGGACATGGGGCGGCAGTGGCGGCGGCGGCGGCTGGAGGAGGCGGGCGCGGACGAGCCGGCGGCCGCGGCAGCAGCAGCAGTGCCCCGAGTGCCCCTGTGAAGCGCCCCTGTCGGCGCCGCCGCGGGCCCCTCGGAGAGGGCGGCCGGCCCGCGAGCCGCCGAGCAGCCGCTCCCCCGGCGCCGCAGCCCTCAGGACTCTCGCTCCCATCCCCGCGCTCCTGCTCCGGCTCCTCCATCTTGGCCTCGGCAGTGGCGGCTGCCGGGAGGATGTGCCGCCTCCTGGCCGGGGGAAGAAGGAGGAGAAGATGAAGAAGTACCGGCGGGCCTTGGCCCTGGTCTCCTGCCTCTCTCTGTGCTCCCTGGTCTGGTGCGTGTCCTCGGCCGCGCGGGGTTTTCCCGGGAGGGCTGGAGGGGGAGGGGAGCAGCCCAGGTCACACCCCCAAATCTCCGCGACTTTTCTGGTGCGGGTCTGCGCGGTCCCTAGGATGCGACAGACCGCTTGCTTAGTGCCTGGCCCGGCGGCACTCTGTGCGGAGATTTTCGTGGTGTGTTTTGGAATTTTCAGAGACTTAAGTGGGGGAGAAGGGCGCCTGGGTAGAGGGGACCACCCGAGTGCCTCGTGCTCAGTTACCCTGCCGCTGGGGCACGGTGGGGCGTTGGGCAGTGTCCAGATAGGAGGTGCTGGGTAAGTAAGTCGCTCGGGTTTCGCTGCCTAGCCACTTGCTTTCACAGTGCACCTAGGGCACAAGGCATGTGGCATGTGTACGTTCCCGACGTGAGAGTTTGAAAACGTGGGTTGTCCCCAGGGGGAGAGTAATGTACACGCTGTGATTCTGGACATTCCTCGCAGTCTTTGGCCTCCGGTGCACGTGGGGCTGCAGTTCTTGGAAACTTTTGGGGGCGTTATGAAGCCTCTTTTCAAGGTTTAGAAGTGAGTGTCTTAGGTGTAGTGTGCACCGTCCTTTCTAGTGGTGTGGCTCGGGTGATGTCCCTAAGTAAGTCCTGTGTTTCGAAGGCGGGAAGACCGCTTTGCCTCTAAAATTTATGGAGTTTCTTTTAATCTCTGGCACATTTGGGTTTTGGGCGGAGATGAAATCAAAGAGAGTTTGTCAATCAAAGGATTGGAAAAGTCATTCTTCCCTCCTGGGGAATTTCTTCAGAAATGTGTGACATTTGCTGACTTAAAAGGTACTTTTTCAGTCAAAGTGATTTGCTGTTTATTAAATCCAGATAAACTAGGTTTTTTGTTTAGCTTATTTCTGCAAAATAAAAATATAATTTTTTTTTTTTAATGTGTGGGGAATGGATTCCAAAGACACTGAAGCTGACTACATAAGTAAGGGGAAAGAAAACACTTGCCTGGCTGAGAATTTTGCTCTGAAGGTTGATAGAAGTTTTAGAGAACAAGAAATTTGGCCTCTTGTCTTTCATTCCAAACCCTTTTAGTGAGACCAATGTCATCCTCCCCTTCTGCAATTTTTAGTATCATGTTGGGTACCAAGAAGTGTGTGTAGGAAATCATCCACTTAGCCCATCTTAAATTTGTAGATAAGGTACTGAAACATTGTATTCATATCTACCTTTTTCTGAGGGCTGCTTAGTTGTTTCTAGATTATGTATCTTTTCTTTCCTCATTCTTCTTGCTCTTTAGACCATGTTATTCATCATCAGCACTTTCTGAAATGGCTCATAGGGTAAAGAAGCTATCTTTTTTCAAGGTTAAAGTTGTACCAGTATCTTTCCAATTTTTTAATTGAAATGTGTTGGACATATAACATTGTATAAACTTAAGGTGAACAACAAGTAGATTTGATACTTTTATATATTGTAACATGATTGCAATTGTAGCAGTAGTTAGCCTCTATCAGTGTCACATGATTGTGTGTGTGTGTGTGTGTGTGTGTGATGGGAATAAAGATCTTAGACTCTTAGCAAGTTTCATGATTGTGATACAGTATCATCTGTATTCACTATGCTGTGCATTATTTGATCTCTAGGTCTTATTTACTTAGTTGCAAGTTTGTACCTTTAAACATGACTTTAAAAAAATTAATTGTATCCTAGAGATGAAATCAAGTATTATAATGTGCTTCTTAAAATCATTTGTGGATTTAAAGTAACCACACTTCTATTACTTTGTATACTTTTTGGCTATCATTTGCTTGAGCTAACCTTTGTATGATTTCTCAGCATTATTAATTAGCGATGTTGAGAAGATCGTGACCTGTTAGAAAAAAAAAAATCAGCCTAATATTGAAAATACTAGTCATAAAGTTCTGTAAAGTTTGTTGACTCCCATAGTGAAAAATGGATGTTGAGAGTTTAAGTAGAGTGAAAAGTTTAAGAAACTTTAGCTTAAGAAACACTTGGGTCAGCATATTTTGAGGTTTGTTTGGACTGCCAAATTTTGAGGCATTTTAATTATTCTTTACTGAAGACATTAGAAGGCATTAAAATAGGATACTTAGGCTCGAGATATTTTTGGAAGGGTGATGATGAGACTTGGGAAGAAGACTGTGTAGGGTGATGATGATTGGAAAAGGCTATGTTGTGTCTTCTGAGATTCTTCTTTCTTGGGAAATTAAAATATTGACATTATAGCACTGACTCAGTCTGCTACAGTCTGGTCTGTACATTAATTCCCAACATCTCCATTCCCCTTTAACCTAAATATGTACCTAATGCCATTGTAGGAGTAGACAGAAAGTTTACAGTAGAGTTGATAAGCTCCTCTTAGTAGTCATTTTGTCATCTTCGTCATTCATAAATTGTCCCAAGAATTTGTGATAAGCTGTATTATTTCGTAAATTTCTGAATGATCTATGTTTATAGTAGGGTACACTAGGTTCTAGGGTTCCCTCCCTCTCCTTCCAACATTCCTGAATTTTGTTATCACCCTGTTCATACTGTCACATTGTCTCCCCTCTCCTTTTGTTTTCAGCTGACAGTCCAAACCTTAGATTGCTTTCATAGAAAACCCGTCCTGTCCATCTTGTTATTCATTCTAGTTGCTATATTTTACTTTTGCATACTTTTTTGTGATTCTTTATCAAAGTAATACAGGGTATTTTGGGCATAAATTTACAATAGCTGCAGAATGATATGATAGCTGATATTATTGTCAGCTATGTCAGCCTGGGTTGTGTGTTTTATACATTTTAGCACCTTTCATCTTCACAGCAACCCTGTGACATAAGTATTGTTTTAACTTTATTATGCATTTTTTAGTTACGGATGTAGAGAAGTAACTTGGGGAAGGTTAAGCAGCTGTTAAGTTTCGGAGTTGAGACGTGAGTTTAGGTAGCCTGACCCATGGCAGAGGCTGCTGACTGTTGGGCTCCTTTGACAGTGGGTCTGAAGGCCTTTAGATGGCTCCATCACTGACTAGATATGCAGCCTTCGACATATTATGGAATTTATTTGAATCTTAATTCTTTTTTTCCCCCTTTTTTAAAAAAATTTTCATTTAATCAGGTATTGTAATTGTGTTACCCTATGAATCTTAATTTTTATATCCTAAAAGTGGGAAAACTAATTCATTCACATCTCACAGGATTGTTAGGAGGATGAAATAAGATGACATACGTGACATCTTTGTAAAACAGGGTATATTATCTATATATTTCATCATCAGATCATTCAACGAAGATTTTTTTTCTCATGTTTAGTACTGTATGCTGTTCTGGGCATTGAAACCCTAAAAATAGGGTGACCATCTTCTCTTAGTTTTAGCAGTGAAAGTCCCACATGCCAAGAATTCCCCGTATTAGTTCCCTGTTGCTGCTGTGACAAGTTACCACAAATTTAATGACTTAAAACAGCACGCATTTATTATCTCATAGTTCTGGGGTCAGAAATCCCGAATAAGTCTTAACTGGGCTAAAGCCAGGTCCAAGCAGGGCTGGTTCCTTCTTGAGGCTCTGCGAGGAAGAATCGATTTCTTGACTTTCTCAGCTTCTGGGGGCGTCCGGGCCCTGGGCCTCCTCCCCGCCTCCCAGCCTCTGGCTGCAGCGTCATACCTACCGGTGGCTGAGCCTCTTGCTGCCTCTTACCAGGACTCTCCCGCTTACGTGGGCGCCTGCCCAGACAATCCAGGATTATCCCCAGCGCGAAATCCTTAATCACATCTGCAGAGACCCTTCTACCTCATAAAGTAATGTGTTTGGGGATTAGGACTTGGACATGGGGAGAGGGGCGCGTTATGCAGCCTGATATACTCCCCTTCACCAGGAGGATCCGTCACCACCCTAAAGAGGAAAAAGACTTGGTCTGTGCCTTAAACAGTGCATATTCAAAGTTTTTGAGTGTGTCTGCCAATCTGTAAAGCCTTGTACATGCACGTTTAATATGTGCTTAATTGTTTATGGGTTATACGTCAATATATTAGTGTATAAGTATACTAGTAATATATTAGTATACATACTGAATTTGCGTAATTGGATGTTTCAGGAAAATAAGAAAGAAAAGCCATCTTAGTTTCTGTTAATGGTACCTTTTTCCTCTCATTTAAAAAGTGGTAGTTTTCAGTGTGTGCTGTGATTGACTAGATTATTTAGAATCACAATGTGGATGGAGGATTGCTCATACTAGCAAGACGTCTAAGCCCTGTTGTTTCTTGTTGGCTTGTGTAGGATTCTGGTGGATAAAACAAGGTCGCTGCTTTCATGGAGCCCACTGTGGTTGTTGGGAGAATACATTCTGTGATCTAAAGTTACGAATCTGTGAAATAAATTTCAGAGAGAGAAGGAAAGTTAAAGTTTTTAAGACTGGGGCAACTAGGAGAATTGGAGGTGTTCAAAAAGAAAGGGTTTGAGAGAGGAGCAGTTAATTCAGGCGAGTGCCTGTCCGCAAGGAGACCTAATGCAGACACTTAATATGTGGGTTCCAGTGCAGGTGAGCCTGGGCTGGAGTTTTCCTCATCCAGGGGACCATTTTCGAAAACCATGCTGACGGATCGTGGAGGTTCTGCACACACTTAGAATTGAGAACTTGCATAGCAAAGCTCTGAAGGGAAGGAGGAGATGGGTTTGAATTGAAGGATGGGAAGAGGTTTAAGGAGGTAATTTGAATGATCAGCAATATGAAAGGTCTCGGATAAGGCTGAAAAGCTTGAAAGGTAAGAGAAGAGCTTTGTTTGCACAAGAGGAAAGTGATCGATAAGCTTTTGGGAGTGGAAATAGAAGATATTTCAAGAACTGGCAGGTGTGAGTTCTCACACGTTTGCTTGGCAGCCAGAAGGGGTAGAAGAGGCTGGAATAGCCTAGTGGTTGTACAGTTGGACCCATCCCACACAGTGCCACTGGGTTTATTTTACCAACACGGAGCTTTGAGTCTACCAGTGCCTTGCTGAAACATCTTTCAGGGGCTCATTTTTTTTTTTTGCCTGAGGGTAAAAATTTAAACCCTCAAGTTAAAGGTCTGAAGTCTGGCCCAAACCTACTCTTGTTGCTTTATTTTCTACTGTTCCTAGAGAGGCTTTCTCTTGCAGCATGGTTAACCCATTAGCCTGGTAGTTATTTATTTGGGGACTATTTTTGTAGTTTCAAATTGAAAATTAAGGTAGCAAAGCTATTGCAACTTGAAATGTACAGGCTAACTATACCTTATGTAATTTCTTAAAATATATCATCATCAAGTAAGTTTGGTATATGATTAATTCCAGCAGCTTTGAGCACAAATTGTATTGGCTAAATTTCTAGTTGTATTTAAGATGTATAAACAGAACATTCCACATTGTTCAATAAGTGCTTCCTCATGTTGGATCCATGAAATTAAAGGCCAATTTAGAGAAACAGTCCTCTAATAGGCTTCGATACGTAGAATATTTAAGCTAAGAGAACCAAAGACCAGCTGTATATCAAAGTGAACATTAAAGATCAGAACTTTTGAAATGTAAAGGTTTCTTTAGAAGCAACCACTAGGATACAGAGTTTTCTTCAGCCAAGCTGTACAGTTCGATGTGGTTTGAGTGGGGATGCTGAGGCAGCCAAATAGAATGAAAACTGGGAGAGAAAGGGACATGGTGTGACCTCTTACCTACCAGCAGGTAGACCTAGCAGAATAGAAGCAACCTTAAAAGGGCCCCCAAGCTGATAATAGATTGAGAATATCTTTTAATGCATTGTGATTGAGAGAAAGTAAGGTGCTTATTGAGCAAAGGCACTGGGGGCCCAGTGATCTTCTGGTCTTGTTTTATTACCTGCCAGTTTTTGACCAAAGTGGCTTCCATATGATTCACCACTTTCTCACAAGTCTCTCGGTGCTTCATGGAATTTATTTTTTCAAATTTCCAGGCGGTAATTTTTTTTTAACTTGTCATTTTCACTGTACTTTCCCACCTGCATGTTTCATGTAGGTATATTTCCTGGAATGCATTTTTTTTTTTCCTTTTGTGGCGGCGAGGATGTGGCAGGGCATTACTTCAGCACACTGCTCTAATTGAATGGCTAGCACTATGTTTCTGTACCAGGGATTCGATTTGTACTGGGCTTTCCCTTTTCTAAGCGCTTTGCCAAAAGCTGGTTTAATCCTTGGTTAAAGGAAGAGCTGACTGTTGCGTGAGAAACAGAAATGCAAAGTTAATTTCAGTTGGGTTGTAGTAAGTGCTCAGATAGAGATATGCCGAAGGGCTGGGGGAATTTAGAGGAGGGTCAACAAACCCCAGCTTGTAGGAAATCAGGAAAGTCTTTTAGTTCCTAACTAGTTCCTGCCCCCAGAAAAAAGAATAAGAATTCAGTTAGGTTTTGGATGGTGGGGAGTGAGAGCAGGGGCAGGCCATTCTTGGAAGAGGGAACAGCATGAGCCGGAGACTCGGAAGCATGAGACAGTATAGTATGTGTTCAAGGAACACACAAGCAATTCTGTATCACTGAAGCGTAAAGTTGGGAGGCAGGGAGTGGCAGGAATTACAAAGCTGAAGACTTAGGCAGTAGAAGAATGTTAGAGATTTTTAAATATCATTCTGAGAAGTTTGAATTTTGTCATGTATAGTCTATAAAGGGTCTTAAGTGGGAGAATGTTCTCCTGATAATTTACTCTTAGGTATTTGGCAATGATGTGAAGGATTGGATTGCAGAGGTAACAAGATAGGAATTAGGAAGCTCTGTTAGGGGTGATCTCGGTGAGAGATGAGGCTTGAGCTAAGCTGATCATAACAGGGATGGAGAAATGGATCACAGAAATTGGAGGTAAAATAAACTGGAGATGGCGAGTAAGGGTGAAGGATGAGGCGTCGTACCGCTGAGTTTCGGGTTTTTAATGTGAGGACAGGGCAGATATCAGTGCCACATGGCGAGATCGGGGAGGTAGGAAGAGATTTGGAGAAGGAAGAGATAGTGTCGGTGTTTGGATTTATTTATTTGTTTGTTTTTGATATATCTTGGAACATGAAGGAAGATTCAAGTATTAAATTTATTCTCAGCATTAATATAGGGTATCATTGAATGGTTTTAAGGAATGGACTAGTTAGGAAAAGGCAATCAAAGCTAAAGATAAAAGTTTTGGTCACCATCAGCTGAAAACCATGAAAGCAGTTGAGATTTACTAAGAAATGCACATGGAGAATGAAGGGAAGACTGACAACAGAATTTGAGTGAGCAGAAGCAGCATGGCAGAGGAGACCCAGAAGAGCCAGAGAGCAATGAGCAGCAGAAGTGTGTAATCAGACAAGCCAAGGAAAGGGTTGCAAGTGGAAGCAGTCGTCAAGTTGCCATATGCAGCAGAGAAATCAAAAAAGGTAAATTCTGCCACAACCATGCCAATTTCAGTGGTATAGTGAAGGCAGAAATTAGAATTCTGTGGATTGAGAACTAAGTAGAAGGTGAAGAAGTTCAGACTATGAAGTATACACAACTCTGGAATTTGACAAGTGAAAGGAGATCGAAAGGACAGTAGCTGGTGTCAGCTAACATTTGAGTGCTTACGCTGTGCCAGGCTAAGCACAGCACGTGCATCATTTCATTTTCCTCATAATAACTTCATTTTACAGTATTGATATTGAGGCATGCGTGTTTTATAATTTGTCCAAGAACACAGAATTTACAAATGGGGGACCTAGGATTACCCCTTGGGTCTTTTGACTCCGAAGTCCATGCCCTAGCCAGTACATTACAAAGCTGCACATTTATCACATTGCCAGTGTTTAAATCATGTGGTAAATGTTGCTTTTCCTTTGTGATAGTCCTGATATGTTTATGTTACACTGTAAGTGGCCTTGACTGATATCATCAGTTCTTGAGTGAATGTATCAGTGCTATTTTCTTAAACTTTTTCATTCATCTGTTGACCCGAGAAAATGAAATATGAAATGCAGCAATGCAGAAAGCTTTGGGGAGAGCTGGATCTAGGTTTGCAGTCACAAGCCGAGCGACTTCAGGCAAGTTAACTTCTGAGCTTTAGGTTCTTTATTTGTAAAAATTGGATTAATACTTTAAAAGTCTTGACAAATAAAAAAAAATGACTTTCTCTTCTAGAGACATCAGATGCTTAAGTTTGGGTCGCTCATGCTTGTTCATGCCACGTTCTTCTTTCTCGTGCGTCCCTCCTTTTGCCCCACTTCACATCATTTTTCTTTTATCTTCTACCGTTTCATGCCTGTGTACCTGCATTTTAGGCATTTATTACCGAGTGTAGTCGATGGATTTTTCCAGTCATCCTTCGTGTATTTATTTAGATGTGTGTTTTCCTTCCAAAATTATATTATTTTGTTTGTGTTTTAAAATTTACATAAATGGTATAATGCTATTCATCTCATTCTTTTCCCTATTTTTTTCCACTTAACACTTTTTTACTTGTGTTAGTTACTGCAATCATCATTAGAATGAATTCCAGCAGTTAATGATGTGGCAGATGCCTTCAGGAAGGTCTGATGGCATTCATTCATTCAGTGGGTATTTATTGCGCACTATGTGTGCGCTGCTTCTAACGAGAGACTTTCTGCCAGCGAATGCACTTGGGAGTCTCTGTACCATTTTGTTGCTATCGCAGTCCTGCAGTCTAATTAGAGTGCGTTTGTAATAAATTTAATTATCCGGCAAGGTGAACCACATGCCTTTGCTTTTTTTGGTTAATTTAGTTAATCTTGGACCACTTTTTTTCCTACATCATATTTAGAACAATAGAATCCTTCAGGTGTTTTGATAAGAGTTGTATTTGAGCCATGAATTACTTTGGCGAGAATCGCTGCCTTTACGTTACTGTCACCAGCACTTCATCTGTGAACATAGTAGGTCTTCATTTATTTATCTCTTCATTTTATGGTTACCAGGGTTATAGATAGTTGTGTATTATTTAGATTAATTTCTAAATTATTTTACAAGTTTCGTTATTCTAGTAGTCTATTTTCTATTTGTTTTTCCTGGCTCGGAAAATATTGACTTTTTTGCTTATGTTTTTAAATTGAGGTAATTGACATACTATGAAATGCCCATATGTTAACCACACATAGTTGCATCACTTTTGACATATGCATACATCTTTGTAACCCATGAAGATACAGAATATTTCCATCATCCCAGAATGTTCTCTCATATCCCTTTCTGGCGGATCCCCTAGAGCACAACCAGTGATTTGATTTCTGTCACCCTGTATTAGTTTTGCTATTTCTGGAACTTCATCTAAATGGGATTATAGAGTATTTATTCTTGCGTCTGGGTTCTTTCATTCAGGGTAATGTTTCTGAAATTTATTCATGTTGTTTCGTTATCATTAATTTGTCCCTTTTCGTTGCGTGTAATAGTACATTGTATGAATATACTATGTTTGTTTATTCTCCTGTTGTTGGGCATCTGGGCTGCTGCCAGTTTTTGTCTATTACGAGTAAAAGCTACTGGGGATATTTTCGTACGAGGCTTTTTATGGACTTAGTTTTCGTTTTTCTGGAGAAGTACCTAACAGTGGAATTGCAAGTGCTGAAGCAGATGGATAGCGCGCGCTGCTTCCGCACGTATTCCCCGGGGGAAGACACGTCATCACTGAGGAAGGGTTCTGGCCAGGAGGACACGACTTGGATCCGGTCATGATGAAACATCAGATAAACCTCAACTAAGGATCACATTATTGAAAAATAAAACGACCAAGTTCTTCAAAAATATCAGTGCTACATAAGATAAAGGTCAGGAACTGTGCCAGGTTAAAGGAGATGAGGACACGCGACAGTGCCAGACAGGGTCTCAGACTCAATTCTGTACTTGGAGTGGGGGTGGGGATGCTGTGAGGCCGTTATTGGGTTAATTAACAGACTGCATATGGATGATAAAGTATGTCAGTGAAACATTTACTGAAGTTGATGATTGTACTTGGATTCTGCATGGGAATGTTCTTATTCTGCAGAAATACAGATTAAGATATTTAGAGATAAATTGCATGGAGAAGGGGAGGGAGGGAGGGAGGGAGAATGAACGTATGCAGCGAGCAAATGGCAGATGATGGAACACATGGGTAAAATGTAACAGTAGGTTGATATGGGTAAAGAGTTTGTAGATATTTTTTGTACTATACTGACAGTTCTTCTGAAAGTTTGAAGTTATTTCCAAATAAAAAGTGAAAGAAAAAAAACTGGGTTGGGATTTCCCCCTTCTCTATGTGAGGTGTTGATTAAGCCACTCAGATTCCTTTAATTATCATTAGTTTATTCCAGTTTTTGTATACTTTGTGCCAGTTTTGCTACTTTCCTAGAAATAGCCATATTTTTAAGTTTTAAAATACATCAGTATATAGTTTGTGACATTTTGTAATTTAAAAAATCTGTTTTTTGTGCATGGTTATTTCATGAATTTATACCATATTTTGTTAATTTGCATCACCAAGTCTCTTTAGTTGGTTTTGCCAGAGGTTTGTCCTTTTTAATATTTTCTTCAAAGAATCAGCTTTTGGTTTTTTAAATCTTCTTTGCCTTTTAATGCCTTCTATTTCAGTGATTTCTGTTCTTATATACTTCGCTTTTCCTTTGGATTTATATTCTTTTATCTTTCTGACTTGAAAGATACGCTCTCTAGTTCGCAGTCGTTGTCTTCAGTTGTGTTCAGAAACAGCTTTCCTGCTGTTTTATCTGCACCCCACCAACTTTGACCTGTAAGTCTTTTGCTATACGATTTCAGAATGCTTCTTACTATTTTCTCTTTAACTGAAGAATTATCCTGCTGTATAATTTTTGTTTCCAGGCTTAAGATGTTAGCTGTCTTTTAATTTCAAATTTCAAATTTTGTTGCAGTGTGTTTGGAAAGTATGGTTTATTAGACCTCGAGCCTCTGGAATTTCAGTCTTCTTTTGAATCTTTAGTGTATGGTCAGTAAATTGTCCTAGTAATCATGTGCAAATAGATAGAAATATCTCAAATGGGATTTTTAAATTAAGTATTTATTCAGTGTTGTAGAAGTTATAGGATGGGGTAAAATTTTAGTATCAAGGACATTTTATAATAGTTTTATATCAGATCAGCACTGGGTAAGAGGATAAAAAAATACATTAGGAATAGTTCAAAAGTAAAAATGAACTTGAAGCAGCCTACATCAGTTCTCCTCACTAGATCATGTTCTAAAGAAAAAAGACTGAGTTCTAAGTGCTTTCTCTTCGAGTCCACAAAACAGTCCTATGATATAGGCAATATTATTTCGAAGAAGGAGGTACAGCCAAATATTTGTTTAATGAACTTGCCCCAGGTCATACAGGCTGTGATTCTAGTCCTTATTCTTTTAACCATCACACTAGGCCAGTGAGCAAATCGTCATGGTTGAACGTATCTTCTTGTTAAATCATCTTCTCCCGGCAGAGCCTTGCCATACACCTGCGTTATTGTGACCTAAAGGAATTGGAAAGACTTTCACTACTTTATCCCTTTTGTGAAGTTTTATCTTTTTTCTCCATTAATTCTGAGTACCAAGTTCAATATCAGTGCTCATGGCTTGAAACCTCTTGCCTATACATTGTAGTAGTGATTATAATTTTACATCATCACATAGCTGATGTAGAAAACATTTAAACAGAAGAAAATTGATGAAAGCCATGTTCACACTAGGTGTGATCTTTCTTGAAATGCTGTTCCAGCTTACATTTTATTTTTGTTACTTTCCAACTCCCATAAGACCCTCATAATTATTTGCTGTAGACCAGACCTTTTGGAGTTGTTGATGTTTAAAGGTCTTGAGGAAGTTTTGTGGCAATTTCTACTCTAGGATAAATTTTTTAATATTAGGTCATTTTAGCTTTATATAAGCTGAAATTTGACTTAGTTATTTTTATTTTTTAATGAAATCTGTTAATCGACTTAATGGTGGCTGCAAGTTTTTAATATATTTTTTTTCAACAGGCTCACTTCACTTTGTCTTTCTCGTTTAAAATTATGTGGCGGCCGCAATTGGAGGTAGTGTGGGTGTTTTTACGAGATGGTCAGTGAATTCCTGATAGGGAGACTTGGTGAATACGGTCTCTTTCCAGAGGAGTGAGATAGCCATAGTTTTGGAGGTGGTGGAATTGTGCTTTTTGTAACTGCAAATTTTTTTTTTTTAATTTGCAGTTACTTGCATAAAAACTGATTGGTTACATTGTCATTGAAAAGCTGTTTTTTGTGTGTGTGGTTCTCTGTTAAAGAGAAGGCAGAGCTTGGTGATATTTTTTTAACAACTCCCCGCTGTCCTCCCCACCCAACCCCACGGCAAAGTTCCTACCGGGAAGATGATTTTGTTTGGGCCTAAGAGAGTCTCCCGCGCCTGAGGTACCAGCACACCTGCCTCACTGAGCTTCACTTTGTCGCACTTCACAGACACTTGCTTTTACAAAGTGAAGGTTTGTGGCCACCCTGCATCAAGCAAGTCTTTCGGTGCCCTTTTCCCAACAGCATTTGCTTACTTCAGGTCTCTGTGTCACATTTTGATAATTCTTGGAAAATTTTGAACTTTTTTGTTAATGGTGATCTGTGTTCAGTGATCTCGACGTCACTGTTATAATTGTTTTTAGGGCAGCACGAACTGTGCTCCTATTAGATGGCAGACTTGACTAATAAATGCGTTCTGAGTGCTTCACTGACTGGCCGGTCCCCTCTCTGGCCCCCCTTGGGTCTCCCTGTTCCCCCAGATGCGACAATATTGACTTGAGGCCAGCTAATTATGCTGCCATGGCCTCTGAGTGTCAAGTGAAAGGAGGATTTGTAGGTCTCTCACTTTAAATCGAAAGCTAGAAATGATTCAGCTCAGTGAGGAAAGCACGTCAGAAGCCAAGACCGGCCAAAGGCTAGGCCTCTTGCGCCATACAGCCGAGTCGTGAATGCAAAGGACACATTCTTGAAGGAAATTAGAAGTGCTACGCCAGTGAGTGTCAAGAAAGTGAAACATCAGCCTTACTGCTGACATGGAGAAAGTTTTTTTGGTCTGGATAGGAGATTAGCCAGCTACAGCAGTCCCCTACTGAGGCCAAAGCCTGTTGCTGAGCAAGGCCCTAACGCCCTTCACCTCTGCGAAGGCTGGGAGAGGCGAGGGAGCTGCAGGAGGGAAGTGCGAAGCCAGCAGAGGTTGGTTCACGAGGTTTCAGGAAAGAAGTCGCCTCCGTAACCTTAACGGCGAAGCAGCAAGTGCCGATGCAGGAGCTGCAGCACGTCATCCAGGTCTAGGCAGATAATCCGCGGAGGCGGCTGCACTGAACGACAGATGTTCAGTGTAGCTGAAACAGCCTCGTGCTGGAAGATGGGGCTTTCATGGGGGTACATAAATGTCTGGCTTCAGAGCTTCCCAGGATGGGCTGACGCTCCCGTTAGGGGCTAGTGCAGCTGGTGACTTCAAGTTGACATCAATGCTCACTCACCATTCTGAAGATCCTAGGGCCCCTAAGAATGATGCTAAGTCTACTCTGCCTGTGCTCTATAAATGGAAGAACAGAGCCTGGATGACAGCACGTCTGTGTACAGCATGGTTTACTGAATATTTACGCCCACCATTGAGACCTACTACTCAGAAAAAGAAGATTCCTTTCAAGATACTGACGGTGTACCTGGTCCCCCAAGAGCTCTGATGGAGATGCGCAGCAGCAGTAATAGCATTTTGATGCCCGCCAAGGAATAATTTTGACTTTGGAGTCTAGCGATTTAAGAAATACATTTTGTAAGGCAATGGCTGCCATAGATAGTAATCCTCTAATGCATCTGAGCAAAAGAAATTGAAAACCTTCTGGAAGGGAGTCACAATTTTAGATGCCATTAAGAACATTTACAATTCATGGGAAGAGGTCAAAACGTCAACATTAACGTGAGTTGGGAAGGGTTGATCCCAGCTCTCATGGGGGACTTTGCGGGGCTCAGGACTTGCGTGGAGGACATCACTGCAGAGGTGGTGGAAGTGGCGAGAGAACGGGAATTAGAAGTGGAGCCTGGAGATGTGACTGCATTGCTGCCATGTCATGATGAAACTGGAATGGATGAGGAGCTGCTTCTAAGGACGAGCAAAGAAAGTGGTTTTTTTGAGATGGAATCTACTGGTAAAGATGCTGCGAAGACGGTTGAAATAACGACAAAGGTTTTAGAATTACTATAGAAACTTATTCGATAAAGCAGAGCAGGGTTTCAGAGGATTGACTCCAATTTTGAAAGAAGTTATACGGTAGATAAAATGTTATGAAAGAGCATCCCATGCTCCAGAGAAATTCATGAAGAGTCGTTGACGCAGCTAACTTCATGATTGTCTTATTTTAAGAAATTGCTGCAGCCACCCCAGCCTTCAGCCACCACTCTGACCAGTCAGCAGCCATCAGCACCAAGGCAGGGCCCTCCACCAGCCAAAAGATTACCATTCTCTGAAGGCTCAGATGATGGTTAGAATTTTTAGCAGTAATGTATTTTTTAATTAAGTTATATACATTGAGAGGTCCCAGCTCAAATAATGAGTCAGAAAAATAAAAAGGGTAAGTTCTTCCTTCTGCTTTTTGTTCTATTTTAGTCCGTGTATGGTTTTAAAATCTTCCACATGTTAGCTTGAATTTTGTAAAGTTGACTTTTTCAAGTTAAAGAATTGTCAAATATTGGCAACTTTGAACAGTTGTACTTAATTGTACATTTCTTGTTAAGTTTATATTTAGTATTTTATTCTTTCAGTTGTAAATGAAGACTTATATCTTGTAATTGGTGGTAATGGTTTGAGTAGAGTCTATTGATTTGTTTCCTAATTTTATACACAGGAATATAATTTTTGTACCCAAGACTTCTTTCAGTAGGTGATTCTTTTTAGTTTTCCACCTGTATAAAGTCATCATCTGTGATTAATGATAATTTTGTCTCCTTTTCCATTTTTATACCATTTTTATCTTATTAGTGACAATGGATATTCTTACCCTGTTTCATATCTAAATAGGGGTATTTTTAGGTTCCTTCACTAAATATGATATTGGCTTTTTGGTTTATGTATTATGCATATATGTTTCCCATGTTAAATATCTACTTATTGACTTAAAATGTCTTGAGGGGTGTGCAGATTCAGCAGATGTCTTTCGGTGCCTATAGAGATAATTATATTTTTTCTTGATATTTTTCTATGGCAAACTAAATAAATAGATTTTATTATTTTAGACCATTTTTGAATATCAGTGCTAAATTCTACTTGATCATAACAGTGGCATGTTATTTCTTTGCTGTGTTCTTAGAGACTTTATTATTTTTTTTTATAAGCTTTGTGTCTCATTTCGTAAGTATCATTAACCTATGGTATTTACTTGTGTGCGCTTTCTGTTAATTTTTGATATCACTGTTATGTTCCTCATAAAATATATTGGAAGCTTCCATGCTTTGAAATAGTTGAAGTACTTTAGAGTTATTTGTTCTTAACTGTTCGTTAGAATTTAGAATATTATTGGCACCCGGTGCTTTAATAGCTTTCCCTATTCCTTCTGAGATAATTATCAAATGTTCCTTTTGTGAAGTCTTTTCTGTGTATTTCATGAAATTCATAGTGCCTTACTTGGAATGCCGATAACAGCCTATATCTTCCTTAGGATGTGAAATAAAAACCCTTGTCTTATGTACGTCATTTGTCATCATTAAGGTAAGTCCTTAAGGACATTAGATAAGAACCGTCTGTGTGGCTATTGCCTCAAATTCAAGCCCTTTGCTTAACACTTTTTTTCTTTCTTTCTTTCTTTTTTTTTTTCGGTGGTGATGGTGGTGATGCATGCTTTACAGGCTCCCCAGTTGGCATGTGTGTTGTAAAGAGAGTTCTTCAGCTTCATCATATTACTCTCAAGATGACAGTTGTGCGCTAGAAAATGAAGATGTTCTATTGCAGAGCAAGGTACCGTAAATAAAGCTGACGATGTCGTTTGTATGCCATCTTTCTCTAAGACTGCTTCAAAATATTCAAAGTGGAAGTAATTTCAAAAATACTGTGACATAATTTTTGGTGGAGATTTGTAAATTTCCTTGCTAGAATGAGGATTTACCTGGGTAATTCTGGAATTAAGCGATCTCTAGGATATTTTTATATTCTTACTGATTATATTCGTAATGTCATAACAACATCCTTAGTCCTACAGTAGGGAGAAAAGTAGTACCTATTCAGAGAACTGAAAACTAGTGGCTTTTCAACTTACTAAACAAAGGGTTTCTAACAAAACTCCAGTCTTATAAATGAAAAACTATTAGCAATACAGCTTATAAAGAGAGTCAGCAACCCGCGGCTAGTTTCTTTTATGTAATTAGGTGGGGCAAATAGATCAGTCCAAGAAACCTGATGGACTCTAAGTTATTTATTTATCATTTTAAATTATAAAAGATGAATATTGACTAGATTCGCCCTCCCATCAATGTGCTTATTTTAAAATATAAAAGGAATTTATATTGACTCTAAAATATTTATATCCTATTTCTCTCCCCAAAGGAACCAAAATTTACAGTGTCGTGTGAAAATGTACAGACCATTCTCTTAGGTTTAGATATACCATTATGTAGCAAACAAATTAATATTTTTATTTTCGTTAATATGTCATACTGTAAATATAATGCATATCGACTTCCCACTGTCCCCTAATAATATCTCATGGACACCATTTCATATTGCTGTAGTCTTCTGAATGGCTACATTTTTATTTCATTATATAGATATGTCATAATTAAACTTTTCTTCATTCACAGACTTTGCATTGTATCAGCTGTGTGTGTATGTATGTTTGCGTGTGTGTTTGTGTGTGAACATACATACTTATGCTTGGGGGTGTTTTTGACAAGAAATTTGGAATGGATTATTATAATTTTTGAGTAATGTAGAATATATTTCTGAGGTGGAACATTTTACACTTTGGAAGACTATTGCTGAATATCTCTCCAGAGTGTAATTTTATGCTTTCACCCACAATGTGCAAGACTTAGATCTGATCTCTTCTTCGATGAGAAATTTGAAGACTTAAAAGTTATAAGAATGAATTTAAGCAAAGCATTAAGGGGAAAGCACATTCTTTCCGCAAACATTTAGGTGCCTGGTATGTGCTATATAGGTTACTTAAACGAAGATGAATGTGAACTTTGCTTTTATGAAGCTTATATTCTGCATTCTAGAAGATACATTTAAAGACATAAAGATACCTGAAATCCTAACTTGAAAGTGAGTGTCAAAAGAGAGATGACCCAAAGAGCTATAAGTACATTCGTTTATCAGAAATTTACTGAAGTCTTACTGTGTGCCAAACACATAGTGCTGGACGGTGGGACTAAAGTGCCTGCCTATGAAGGAATCAAATGAGGTTCCTGAACTCAGTGTACATTTTAGGTGTAGGGGCAAGGAGGGGAATGCGGGAAGATGGATGGTAAATGTATGAACAGAAGTAATTAGAGTTAAATGTGTACAAGACACTGTTTTGGTTGTAAAGTATAGAAAGAGATGGTCTTTAATATTGTTTAGAACTGTTTTATGAAACAGTTTTTATTAGCTTTTTTTCTTTCTTGCAATATAGGTTGAAAAAGAGGGACCTGTCAGTGCTGAATTATCTGGAAAAGTGGGTTCAGACTTACCTATTCCTCCCGAAGAACAGAAATTAAAAGATGACCACATTGTGGATGTGCAAGTAAGTGACGTTGCTTTGATTTTTAATGGTGAGCTTTTTCATGTTGGGTATTGTTATTTTTTCTTTTGAAGTACCATGCAACTGGCCTTAATACTATTTACCTGCTAAGAGTACAACTTTTGAGAAAGTGCAAAATTACTGATTTAATAATAAATGAGACCGCTTTCTTTGTAGTGAAAGTTTGGGTGTAAGTTCTCATTTCGTCTTAGGTTTTATTTTGGCTCACTATAATATATCTTGTCTCTTTAGGTTTTAAATGTCAGGAGACTTTTTTCCTCACTTAAAAGAAAGTATTTATATGTAGAACACAGGGTATTTGGATACCACTTAGTGTGAAATACATATGAATAAATAATAGGTTAAAATATGTTTTCCCCTTTTTCTCTTATATTATGTCCTGAATACTATTTTCCATTTTGTACACTAGGTTTAATGAAAGATAATTAAAACTAGACGAGAATGTAAGCCGACCAGAATGCCGAAGCATGTGGAAAGCATTTAATATCAGAAATGGCTGAAAGAACTGGGGAGATTTGAGCTGGAAGAAGGACTAAGGATAAACGAAATTACCTCAGATATTAACAGAAACACATTTCAGCTCAATACAAGGGAGAATTCTCTTTAAAATTCAGGCAGCGAGTTTATGACAATTGAATTATCTAAGGAGATATAGTGGCTTTCATTTTCTTGATTTTGGAGGGCATTTGTCAAACTTTTGTGCTGAAGAGTAAGAGAAAAGTGATCTCTGTAGCCCTTCTAATTATATCACTATCCTGAATAGTCCTACTGTTGTTCATTTTCTAGAATTTTCCTTCATGATATACTCTTCCTCAAATATTTTGATGTGTTTCTTGCACCTTATAGACCGTGCTATTCAGTGCAGTGGCCACTAGCTACATGTGGCTCTTGAGCACTGGAAATGTGGCTGGTCCAAATTGAGATGTGCTATAATTATAAAATATATGTCAGGCTTCGGAGACTTTGTAAAAGGAAAAAAAAAAAGCGTAAAACACCTCAGTTTTTTTTACATTGAATACATGTTGAAACGATAATACAGTACTTGATAATATTTCTCAAGGCCTCCACTAAAAATGCACACTATTTGCATCCCTTTGTGAATTTTTCATTTCAGCATCAGTAATTCCCCAACTGATCACATTTATATTCTTCTGAGTCTATGTCTGAGCTTTTTTTCTGCGCCTCCTTCTGAGTCCTGGTTCTTCCAGTCCACAGTCAACAACAGTCTGTCTTTTCCTTGAACTGCGCATAAGGACCTCTCATTCGATTCTCAGTTACAAGCTGTGTGCCAGGTCCTGTGCTGGACATTGGGAATGTGAAGATCAAGCGATATAATCCTTACTCAAGACGTTCATAGTAGATTTGGAGAGGAGGAGATGTAAATAAGGACATTGGTGTGTTATGGATGCTGTGATAAAAGTCTGCATAGGGCACAGTGGAGTCCTGGAGGAAGGGGAATGGCTGGTTCCGTTTAGGGTTGTTTGTGGGGGAGGACATGCTGATAGGGGTTTTTAAATATGAGCGGGTGTTAGGAAGATTTTTGATTGTGTTTTGGAGGGACGAATGGCCCAGAGCATGCAGGGCTGAAGGAGCAGCAAGATTCATGTATTGCTTTGTAATGTTACTTGTCCATGCCTTATGTTTTTATATTAATACACATTATCTTCTGAACTACTCATGGGCAAGAACTGTGTGTTGTACTATTTTTTATATTTACGTAGGATTTCTATGTTGCTACTAGCATTAATTAAACACAGTAAGAGGGAAGTATTTATAGGTTCTGTTACAAAATAGGAAATAAGAAAGAAGAAAGACAAATTCATTTGTCCCAGTTCATGAAATGCCACGAAAAACATGTAGAGCTTGTATTTTAATCTGAAATATATTCCTTGGGGTGATAATGTTAGAAGAAAAGAAGGTACTTTGTTAGTGAATGTTCTTTACTTTGTCACTTAGAGACATGCTCTTTATACAGTCCTCTTTGGCTAAAGAGGTAATTTACTGATCTCGACATTTAATGTACCTTTTTTCAAAACAGAACACGGAGTCAAAAAAGTTAAGTCCACCTGTGCTTGAAACACTTTCTACAGTTGATCCACAAGATTCCTCCAGTGTAGCTGTGGGCAGTGAAAACATCGAAAATATTTCCAGCTCTTCTACCTCAGAAATCATTCCAATCCCAAAGCTTGAGTAAGTCTTTGCAAAGTAAAAAAAAAAAAGGCTCTCATTAGTTAATAATAGAAAGTTTTCTTTTATGGAATAAGGCATCTTGATACTCAGATTTAAAGTTTAGGCTATATACCAGACTTAAGGAAGTTATAATGCCTGTGTTTTGTGTTTTTATTATTTTTTAATATAACGATTTTACAATATAACGAGTATTTATTTGGCTGCTTAACTTAGAGATGCTGATTGGTTCCCAGCCATGAGGGTCTAATTGTTTGAGAAACACAATGCTTATTTAAGTAATCTTCCCTATAATTATCAAAAATTCAAATGTCAGATTATTCATTTCTATTAAGTATCATTGCAGCATTACATTGATAGTTATGTCTGTCTTTGTGTGAATAGGTACCTTTATAAACTTGATAATAAATATTTAGAATATTTAGGCTTAGGATTTTCTTAATTTAGAGAAAGTTTTAAAAGCCTATTATGTACGCCTAGTTCAAGCAACATTACAAAGAATAAAACAAAATTCTCTTCATACTACATTAAGCATTTTCTTTATCGATTGAGTTAATGCATATAAAACATATAGGACAATATCTGGCACATAGTATATCAATTAATGTCATTATCATCATCACTACTATTTTTTTACCACGGCACTTTTTAAACACCAGTCCCCTCAAGAATGTAAGGGCTGAGTTGAAGGAACTGTACACAGAATGTCCCAGTTACCATTTAGGATTTCGTTCCAGTGAGGGACAAGGGAACAGGAGATGTGCTTAGGATTTAAAATCTTTAAGTATTAAATACTTAGAAAGAATTTAAGGCTAGATACTATATATTTGAGCAGTACCTTATTTTCCTGTTATATTTGACATGACCCTTTCATGAAATGGAAGTGATTTAGGGAAAAGTATTAGGATTATATTTTTAAAATGAAATTCTAAAAGTGCCTTAAGAACTTTAGTGCAGTGTTTTGAAATAATAGGTGATTTTTTGATGCTACAGGCAACACTCCAACATTGGTACTAAGAGAAGAGTACGGAATACTTTACTGCACTAGGAAATGAAACATTAGAGACACACTTAGGGAAATAATTTAAAAATCTTATTTTTATTGATATGACCAAATTTGGTAATTAGCTATTGAGAGTTAGGGCACTAACAGATCAAGAGTCAGTAGTTGACTTCACATGATTTAAAATAAGTGAATTCTTGAAAATAGTCTGTAGAACCGTAAAGCATTCTTCTCTGGTTAAGATTATGTTTCGGAAATCACTGGTATCATTTTTAACTTATGCTATATTGTCTCAATTAAATTACCAGCTTTTCTTTTTTGTTTGTTTCTATTCTTAGTGAAATAGAAAAATCTGGTACTATTCCTATAGCCACACCACCTGAAACTGAGCAGTCTGAAACCGACTGTGATGTTGCTGAGGCTCTCGATGCAGCTGCTCCAGCCGACCAGCCTGCCTTTGTCAGCCCACATGAAAGGTGGGTGCGAGCAGGTGTATTACCCTTCGCACATTCTGGAATAACGACATTGTCATGTTTGAATGGCCTTTGGCGTGTGGACTTTAATTCCACTTTATGATTGAGAGAAAGCTGATCTCTTTGTGCTCCTTCCTTGGTTTATTTTGTATATGACAATTATAATATTTAGATCATATGAATTTGTTATTTAGCTAAAATTTGTTTATGTCTTTTGGTTTCATATAGCCTTGTTGGCCAACATATAGAAAACGTGTCATCTTCACATGGCAAAGGAAAGATAACAAAATCAGAATTTGAGTCAAAAGTTTCAGCAAGCGATCAGGGTGGTGGTGATCCAAAATCTGCACTGAATGCTTCAGATAACTTAAAAAACGAGGTAGGTGTGTACCTTGCACTGTCTCCCACTTTACTGTGCAGTGCATTTTTGTTTTTAGCTAATCCGTAATTTGCTAATCATGGTTGCCATGAAACCTGTGGTTACGTAGTTAATGACGAGTGTGGAATGCAGTGAGCTGTGCTCCCTGCGTTGTTGCCAGCGTACTGTCCGAATGGAAAGTTGCTCTTGGTAGGAACTCCCCATGGGTATATGCAGTTAAATGCTTTCCGCCACCATCACCTCTTTAATGTTGGATGCATAGTCCTTATTTAAGCATGTTCGTAGAGAGCTACGTAGAAGAAATAATGATTATTAAATTTAAGTATCTTCAGAATATAAGTTCAACTAAATAGTACAAGTTAAATGTAGGTTCTTCAACCATAATTATTTCAAAGCGACACTTTACCTTTTGTTATTTTTATGCAAAATACAACTAAACCAGCTTATATTGAAGAGCGTGATCCAATACAGGACTTCTCCCTGTATCACAGTTTTCCTTTCCTTTCTCCTTCTGAGTTCTCCTTTGACTTCAGATAGGGGCCTATACAGAATTTCCTGAAAAAACGTTGCCAGAGAAGTTTCTGTCCCCTTCAGGTAAGAATTAAGGAAGGAAAAGAGATGAAGGCCATTTAACAAACAAAATACATGAATCGGAGTATTTTAAAGACACGTCCACATTTGTTCCTTTTTAATTTAGAACTTCTGTTCTCCACCTTCTCTTTCACATGTTGTCATAACTAATTAAACTTAGTTCTGGAGGCTTCTACTGCTTCAGTGATGCTTCATAAATATAGGAGCTCAGCATTTCATAGTCCAGCGTCTTGAAAGAACAAATTTTCCCAATGAAACCAAATCAGGCATATGTTACAGTTCAGTTGTCAAATACCACAGCCATAAATAAAGTAGCAAACATTACAGAATGTCTTCTTTGGAACTGTTTAAGTTCCAAAGAGTACCTCTGTATTCTTTGAGAGTTGAAATCAGTTTATTTCTTTCAGAGTTCTGATTATACAAAACCAGAAGAAATTGACCCTACGCCTGTAACAAGTCCCAAAGACCCAGAAGATATACCGACATTTGATGAGTGGAAGAAGAAAGTCATGGAAGTAGAAAAAGAGAAGAGTAAGAGTGCACTGCGACCCTTTCTTTTTCCTTTCTCCTTTTTGTAAAGGGACTGGTTTAAATATGTTTTTCTCTTTTTAGTTAGTAAAATAAAACTTGGAAAACTTTTTAAAGGTTGAACTTACCAGGATGCTATTAATTACCCATATATAATTTACCTGTGTATAATTATATACAGTTTTAATCTAAACTAAATTTCATTCTTATAAATTATTAAATGAGGTTAAAATAAGATAAAGAAGGCCAAGCAGTGCTTTTCCTCTCAGTTTATAAGAGGAAAATCGGAAAGTTCTGAGTCATGAAGCTTTAAACTGTAAATACAGTCGGACTAAGTACTAACACTTTCTTTTTGCTTTTGTAGAACAATTCTCAGAGTTAAGAATTCTTAATATTGGGGTTAGAGATCGAAGGATAGCATTCGTCTTTAATAGAATAAAATATGTAAACATGTATATTTTTAAAAGCTTTGATACTCATGGATAAGCTTCATTTCATTAGTTATATTGCTTAGACATAAGTACTATGGATTTTTGTAGCTGATCTGTTTATCGGGGATATTTTAAAGCTGATGGGATAAAGCAATTTTAAATTTCATAATGGATTTTTAAAATACCTTCTGAAGTATTAAAACCTGTTCTTCTCTAGACAGCAGCCTATATATAGCTTTTGAGATCATTGTGTTGCTGGGGTATTATTTTCAATCATAATCATCATATATATGTTTCTAATAAGGTTTGTCTGCAGGTCAGTCAATGCATGCATCTTCTAACGGAGCTCTACACGCCACGAAAAAGGTCCAGAAAAACCGAAATAACTATGCCTCAGTAGAATGTGGGGCTAAAATTTTGGCAGCTAATCCAGAAGCCAAGGTACTTAAATATAAAGTTCTTCTCTACCAATAGGAACCTAGTGACTTTATTAAATATAGGCATTGATTTTCTGGGGACTATATTTTAACATGAGCTTTTTTTCCTAATTCACTAATAAATGTAGGACTATGCTTTTAAAGACATTTTCTTGTATGAATTCTTAGTTGTATTGGTTGATATATTGCACCCCTTTTTTTTCTTTCAAAGAATTTGTATTTTAGAGCAATTTTAGGTTCATAGCAAATTGAGAAGGTACAACGATTTCCCACATCCCCCATGCCCCTACATGTGCACAGCCTCCCACCATAGATGTGTTTGCTGTACTCGATGAACTTAATTGACACATTGTTGTCACACCAGGTCCATAGTTCATATTAGAGTTGAATCCTACATTCTGTGGATTTATACAAATGTGTAATGACATGCATCCATCATTACGGTATCATACAGGGTATTTCACAGCCTTAAAAATCCTCTGTGCTCTACCTGTTTATCCCTCCTGTCCCCCAGCTCCTGAAACCACTCATCTTTTTACTACCTAAATAGTTTGTTCTTTATAATGTCAGTAGTTGAAATCATACAGTATGTAGCCTTTCAGATTGGCTTCTTTTTCTTAGTAATATGCATTTAAGTTTTGTCCATGTCTTTTCATGGCTTTTTAGCTAATTTCTTTTTAGTGCTCAATAGTATTCCACTGTCTGTGTGTTTATCATAGTTTATTTATCCATTTAATTACTTATGGGCATGCACCCTGATTTTAACTTTTTAAACCCGCGTGAAATTTTAAAAAGGAAATAGCTAATAGAAAATTATTTTTCCTTTATAGTAACAGATGTTCAAATGTTTTGTTGCAAGGCTAACAGTGCTGTCTATAGCCATAACTGGTCAATTTTAGCCAAATGAGTGTTTTTTTCCCCCCAAATGAATGTTTCAGAGTCTTTAGGTCTATTTTTAAGATCTAAAAATATAGAAATCCTAGATAACTTCAGAGTTGAAATAAATATTTTTACTTAATTTATTCCCTTCCTCCCTTTTAAAACAGAGCACATCTGCTATTCTTATAGAAAATATGGATCTTTATATGTTGAATCCTTGCAGCACTAAAATTTGGTAAGTAATATAAAATTTAACAAAGCACATTCTATTTTTATACATACTATGCTAAACTTTCATGTTAAAGGTAGATTGATATGATTACGTAGTCACTTAATAAAGCGTTCGTTTGATTGGTGCTGGTACCGTACTTACCTTAGGTCCTGTGCTACAAAATTGAAGACTAAATGCTTTTCCTTTTAAGGAGGTCAAATGGCCAACCGAACAAACAGTGATAGATCTAGTCAAACAATTATGACATAGCGTAAAAAGTACTGTTGGAAGGGTATTATGGAAACAGCAGTGATAGGTAGCTGCAGGAGAGGGTGGAAGAGGACTTCTTGGAGGAGGTCATTCCTGAGCCGAGTCTTGAAGGATGCCTAGGAAGCAGCAGATGAGGGGAGGGGTATTCAGAAACTGCAAGAATAAAGGGGTGGTACTAAAGGGAGCACATTTCTTCTGGACACCTATAAGTAGTAGCAACCTGAGGAAGTCATTTTTGGCATAACAAGAATGAAAGTACATTTAACGTAATGGTGGGTGATGAGACAGGATAGTTAGTTTAGCAATAACCAGGCCATCTTATACTATATACACCCAGCTTAAAGTTTTGGAAGTTTATCTTAAAGACCATGAAGGTCTTTAAGGGTAGTGTTTATTTTAAGTAAATAAGTGGCATTATCTCACTGGGATTTTAAGAAGGCTTGTCCTCAAAGGGTGGCCTATAGCAGAATGCAGTTGGAGCCAGTTAGGAACCCGTTATCATAGCTCAGGTGAGACGTGAGGCTTTAGTAAGGCATTTGACAGTTTGGGTACAGAGGAGAGGTGACTGTGTACCTGAGAGGTGCTTAGAGCAGATAAAATTGATGGCTCTTGGTTACTCATTGGATATGGAGGAAAGAGATGCATGTAGGGAATATTCTGGGATTTTGGCTTCACTGCTTGGAGCTATGATTCTGCCATAACTAAGAATACGGGCAAAGGAGCAGATTTAAGGGGGGAATAATGTGTGATGGACTCACAGTTTTACTAATCTACTTGATTTTACTGCTCCAAAGTAGCTTTAAAAAATGATTGAGGTGAATCACAGCTACCTTATTGATTTACATATATCATTATTATTATTTTAATTTAAGGAGCAACTTTAACCTACAGGTAATGCTTATTCTTTTTCACTATTGGCCTTCACCCCTTTTGGTGTAAAGCACATTTACGTTCAATTTGAAAATTCACTAAAATATTTAAGGTTACTAAGGGGTCATTTGAAAAACTTAATTTTTCATTGTGCCATTTGGTCTGTAAATTGAAATTTGAAAAACGATTAGATCATAATCAAGTGTTACTTTGGAGTGTTCCTTTTTATTTGTAAAGGTCTAGTAGGCTTTGAGTCTGCTGCTTTCACAGAGATCAAATACTGGTTTGAAAAGATAGAATTTATTTTCTCCTGACAGAAAAGCCCAGCTGGTAGGTGGCGCAGGGTGTCAACAGAACAGTTAAAGGCCCACACACCTTCATATTACCTGCCTCCCTAAGTTTGTCCTGCCTGCAATTGCTGAGATGATTTATCTTCCACCCTCATTCCTATCTGTAAGGTGGGAGAAAGCAAATGGGAGGTAACAGCTTTCTTATAAAGCTTGACCTGGAAGCCTTTCACATTCTGCGACATCCGTTGCCAGACCAAGTAACGTGGCCAAAGATGGAAAGCAGTCTTCGATTGGGTGGTCGTAGACTCGTGCATCTTGGTACCTGCTAAAAGGAAGAGGGAATAATGGGAAGTAATGGATTAGTGTTATATTCTATAAAAGGGAGATAATGTCCTTTGCAGTTTGGTTACAAGATTTAAAGGTGGATTGAATCACCTGACGTGGTACCTGAGCCAGAGTGAGACTGCGCTGATGTGGTTGGCTTTCTTCATGAGCTTTTCTCTGACACCTGGTTGGTTTTACTTAAGTCTCCTGGAACGTGGTGCTGTTCCAGAATTAAACACTGTATGCTAAGTTGGATGCTTCTGATTTATTTAACGTTCAATTGTCAGTGTGTAATCTCACTTGATATAATAATTAGTTTATTAAAGTCTCGATTAGAGTGCTAGGTGTCATGAGATTTTCTTTCCCCGGTGCCGTACTGTACACAGGTTTAGTTTACACACATGGCACCATATTTTTAACTTTTTCTTAAGCAGCACTATTTTGTGGTATCTTTTCATGTCCATAAATATAGGTCTCTAGCATTATTTTTAAAAACTTCATTGAGGCGTAACTGACATACGGTAAACTCACATAAAATAAACTGCAACATGTCAAAGTGTACAATTTGCTAACTTTGACATTTGTACATGAAGCCATCGCACAGTAAAGATAATGAACATATCCATCTCCCCAAAAGTTTTCTACCTCTTGGTAATTTATCTTTCCCATCCCCCCACCGTAATTACTGCTCTGTTTTTTTTTTTTTTTCCACTATAAGTTAGTTATAGTGATAGACATAATGGAATGTAGGGTTTCTCATGCCGATTTTAGTGACCATCTGGTATTTCTTTGGATGGGCAATGAAATCAGTCCTCTTTTGTTAATCATTCCTCTGTGTTAATCATGTAGGTTGATTCCCTCCTCCCCCCACCCCGTCCGACACACATACTTAAAAACTGTGCTTTGGTATATTAAATGTATATACAAGGGCAGGCATTTGGAGCCATGTGTCTGTCCTTAGGATAAATTTTGCAGTGTATTGCTACATGGAAGGGTATGTCACCTTTTGAAACAGTATACATTCTAAACTGCCCTCTAGACTAGACAGTTTATGCTATCACTAGCTGTTCTTAGTGAAGTCATTTATTCTCCAAGAATGATCTTTGTCATGAAAAAAAAATATTTTTTAAACTACGAGATAAAAAAAAAAAATCAGTGTCTTGTTTTATTTGTAGTCTCCTCGCCCCATGATATGCTTGGGAAATGCAGCTGTTCCCTCATGGGTAGCTGAGGCTGCTAGTCCCACCGACCACACCCCCCCTTCTTTTTGTAATGAGTCGCTTCAGGACATTTAGTTTATGCAGACTGTTAGTGTGGCATTTAGTATGCACTGTTGCTTTGGTTTGTTTATCTAAATAATTACCTTGTGTTCTTTTTGAAGGTTTGTTATTGAACTTTGTGAACCAATCCAAGTAAAGCAGCTTGATATTGCAAATTACGAATTATTTTCTTCTACTCCTAAAGACTTTCTGGTTTCTATCAGTGACAGGTAAATTCCAAAGCCGATTTTTATCTAATTTTTGTTGGGTCTTCAGAATAAAAAATTTTAAATGGGTCACTTTTTAAGACTTTAATTATTTTATTTTTATGTTAATGTAGCAGTTTGTAGTACCATCATAGCTTAGGCACTCATTAAGCAGTTCACTTTTGTCATTCCCTTCCAAGGTGAGGGAACAGATGAGGAGAGGGTAAGCGGGTTGCCCAGGTCACGTGACTTGTAAGTTGCAGAACCCAAATTCACATCTACGAAGTCCTTACTTTTAATTGTTATACTTTCTTGTTTTCAAGCATTTCTTATAAAAGTTATTTAAAAACATACGTGAGTACTTCATTTAATGAGGTGTGTTTTCATTAAGATATATTTTGAAACTTTGTTGTAGGTGCGTGTGATTATAAAAGAAATACTAGACATACATTGTAAGGAATTTGGTTAAGACGACAACCTGTCAAGCAAAGATAGCTATTTTTAAACATTTTAGTATATTCTTTCCAGTCTTTTCTGATATTTACTAATCCTACCGAGTCAGTTTTTACTGCTTACATCCCGAGAATATTCATTCGTCTTTTAAACATACTATTTTAAATGAATACTTTATATTTTCTCCTTATGGAGGAGTTGATTCATTCTATAAATACTTTTTGCATGCCAACGATATGCCATGTAGGATGCTGTGATTCATTCAACCATTCTACTATCGTGAATCACAAAGGGTTTTTCATGGTATTTCTTCCCCCATCCCACATTTACCATTGCATCTAGAAATAAAGTTTTTGAAATAAATCCTCAAGACCTCAAAATCCATTTTTCTTCCTCTAACCTTGCTCACATCACTTTTTTTTCTCTAAGCTATAATCTCCTTGTATGTTACATGGCCATATCAGCTCTGACAAGTGTGTAGATGTTTTTTAATGTGATAAGAGAGCACTTATTGCTTTGAGGAATTCTTTAAATGCTGTGGTAAACAAAAATAATTTTAGGTTTTTATATTCGATTTCCTTTTGAAGGAGGTACAACTGTGTAAGATCTCTGAAATTCAAATATGATTTCAAAGGGTTTTTTCTGTTTCCCTGCCCACCAGTACTTTGAGTCATACTGTATAGCATCACACACTTGTCAGTGTGGAAAGAGTATTCCCTTCTTCCTCCAAAACAGTCTTTGCTACTTTCTGTTTTAAAACTCAACAAGTGATCCTGGTCCTGCTTTGTTGTCTTCTTGTCTTCCCTTCTATTTGATACGGGTGTGACTTTTTTCAAGATACTCTTTCCTCATAAAAAGGAACCCATCAGAGTTTTAGTTGGAAAATAAGATATGTTTATTCCGCTCAGTATTTAACTCATATTTAATCTGTGTGAAGTCAGTATGTTCACCTGAAGAGGGAAAAATATGTGCAGGAAATATTTTGAAGATGGATGGGACCTCTCGATATGTGTTGCATGGTTTTTTAAAAAGAATATTTGTGTTTTATATTTTCTAGATATCCTACAAGTAAGTGGATTAAGCTGGGTACTTTCCATGGTAGAGATGAGAGGAACGTGCAGAGTTTCCCTTTAGATGAACAGATGTATGCAAAATATGTGAAGGTAATGTTTACACAGATGGGACTTGAGTTCTAAAATGAAACCCTACCTGTTATTCATACTTTATACCTCACCCCACCTGTTTAGAAATCAGAAAAATTAAGAGGAAATTTTCTAAAGTATGATTTAATGAAATAATTTGTACTTGGATATATTATTTTCTGAGACAAATATGAATACAATCCTTTTTGTATAATTGGAAACCTAGGCCACCTTTTTGATATTTGTGGCTCTGATGAAATTCTAAATTATTACTGATTTTTTTGAGAATTTATATTAAAGTCTTTAAAGCAGGTCTGATTTCTTATTAGAATCAGATTCATAAGTCATTTCAATTTTAATATCCAAATACTTATTATAATAGACTTTGCTTTTTCTTCTGTGTTTAGTAAAATAGTCTGTGTCCAAATACCAATGTCAAATAAGTTAGCATTTTCATTCAGTATTCCTGCTCCTTTCTCCAGCAGTAAGTCAGGCACAATTATCACTCTTGACTTGGATTTAGACAAAACAGGAATTTCCTCCTCCTCTCCTCCCCTACTTTTTTCCCTTAAAACAATAGCCATACCTTAAAGTACTGCTTTGTTAATAATACGATCTTTTGAGATGACAGCAGCTCTGATTCTCTTTTCTTTCTTAAATGTGAAAACTTATAGCTACCTACTTGTCTTCTGGGATTTACTGTTTGTGTCTTATTCAGCTTGTATTAAATTGGCTTCTGTAAATGGGCAAACTTGCAGTACCCCTAGCTGTAATATAAACATGCTGAATTCTGCTTTTAAAATAGTTGATATTCTCAGTTAATGACTCAACAGTGTTCAGAAAATTGGAGGTACGTTTTCAGTTCCTTTTAAAATGAATAGTGAAAGATTTGTTTAATGGCCTTTTTATAGCACAGTCACAGTTTCTGTACTGTGATGAGGAGAAACATGTTAAAAAAAATTTGACATGTGATAATTTTATTTAGTTTACAGTTCAGACAACTCACATATTACAACATAGTTCCAAGAATCCTCCTTTACGCCATCTACTTTGTAAATAATGGAAGAACATTTTATTGATGATGTAAAAATGTGCCAGAAAAAAACCCCTCCTTTATCCCTTGAATGGTGGGTGACTATAGAGCATTTTGACGATTAGTTTTCTAAAAAGCCCTTTTTGGTGGAATTAAGTCTAAAAGCAAAAAATATTTACTTCTGATTCTTATAGTATTAAATGTTATGTAAGTTTACCTGGGTTTTTCTTATCCCAAAAGAACTAAACCCAGATCCACTAATTACTTTTTAGTACCTTTATTTTCAAAGTGGATTAATATGCATCTTTTAGTTTTCTAAGTTATACTTGAAATAACATAGCATATCAAAAATCTATGCTTTTTCTAAAACAACTTGTATATACTAATGTACAAGAATAAATATTTCATATTATGTTGATTACTCTTTGATCAGTATTTATATATGTACATAGATCCATATATCTACATATGCATAATATGTAGATTCAGATAGATAAAGATGATACATAGCAGTAGTATTTAAAGTAATATAAGACACAGGTTGTTTCTAGAGACTGTTTATTACTTTTAGAAAGCTTTCTTAACTAAAACAGCGATGAATTGTAGGTTATGTAAATTAATAACCTTAAAGTTTATTTCATTAGACTGTTCCAGTTGTGATGGTAAAAATTTAAATCATTGCTTTGATTTCTATAGAGAATTAAGGGTACTACAATTTTATCCATCAAAATACATTGCTTTCTCTACTTTAATTACGCAGAATAATTTATAAATATTAAATGTTGCTTGTGGGCATGTTATCCGGACTTTGGAACTGATTTTCTTTTCCTTTCTCTTGCTTCAGATGTTCATCAAGTACATAAAGGTTAGCAACCTTCTCTTTTGCAATATTGGATAACAGGGCTCGGCATCTTACTGCATGGCAAAAAAGCAAACTTTACAAGTACTGATTTGGGGGGAAACGAGGACTTTCTTTTCAGAAATGTCGTAATAAAGACCGAGCGTCCCGTTAGGCGACCTGGCGCGCGTGGCGCTGGCGCCCGTCTCACGCGCTTTTGTCCCGTAGGTGGAGTTGGTGTCCCATTTCGGATCGGAGCACTTTTGCCCCTTAAGCCTCATAAGGTAATCCAGAACAAACACATGTAACCGAGGGGCTTTTTAAAACGGGAGACACAGAAACCCTAATGTACGTAGAGTGAAGAAATAATTTTCTGTTATGTGATGTTCATACTGTAGAAATATGAGCTGTTAAGCCATTATTGCCCTTGCATACATTTTAGAAAAATGTCAAAATTCTCTCTCTAAAGTAAAAATAACCATCATTTTCTATGTTTGGTTTAGTTCACTTGGTATTTTGCTGTCACGATAATATATGGAAACATTTTAGACTGATAACAAAACTTGGTCAATATATTTTTAAATGCCTAAAATAGATTAATTTTACATTTGAATGGAAACTAGTGGATGATCACAATGTAAGGAGCCTCATTATTTTGGATTCTAGAAGCTAATGGCCCTCAAAACATGACCAAAGTTAATGATTTTGTTATCATTCTGAGGGGAAGAACCTTAACACTTTTATTTGAAATCTGAATGAAATTGTTATTCATAGGGTGTTTGGTACTAGCATGGTAGAAGAATATGAAGAGATCGCTGATTCCCAGTATCAGTCAGAACGTCAGGAACTCTTTGATGAGGACTATGGTAAGTGACTTTAAAACAGGTGACTTTATATAAGTACTTTGCCTAATAGTAATGGGTAGGTATAGGCCACTTTAAAAAGTTGACATGAGGGTTGTTTTTAGACTTTAGTTTTCTTGCTTTTTAATCCTAATAACCAATTTTTTCTTAAAGCTATTTTCTAAAGTACTTTTCTGCTCTGTATATTGAGTTGTTTTCCAAGCTTGTCAATCATTTATTTGTAAGTGGAACTCCCTTCAATAACATCAGTGCTATAAATCTGATTATGTCCCTATGCCAGTCCCCAGAACCTGTGAAATTCATAAGGTAACTGAAATAGAATTGAGCATTAACTCCTTTGATTTGCTTTGAACCTAAGGACAAGCACATTGAGCCTTGAGCCTTTGAGAAACTCCTGTGAGCCTGGTGGGGTAGGAGGTTTTAGAACATCCGCCATTTTTACTTTATCAAGTCTTAGTTTGGAGATATCTTCAGTTATTCTGAACAATCTAAATTTTCCCTTTGCTGGTTTTCCCATAAATGAAATGATGACATCTACAAGGGGTTGGTAAAGTACACTGAAGGCTTGAGAAAAAGTCCTATATATGTGATTAAAATTTTGGTAAGCAGTATAATTACTTTCTTCGGTTTACATCTGTTTGGTCACTGGCTTCTAAATCTCATTTTCTTTTCGTGAACATATTTTTGATGTGTAATGAATATTATAAAATTTGTCTTAAGTGTCAACTGCTTTTGACAGGACATAATCTGAGCTTAAAACATATTCTTGGAGATTATTATCAGTATAAGTACCATTATTTTCTCTTTAAACAGATTATCCACTGGATTATAATACCGGGGAGGATAAATCCTCAAAAAACCTTCTTGGTTCTGCTACAAGTGAGTATTTTGGGGTTTTCCTAGTTACCATTCATGTCTCTCAACTTTTTCCCCTGACATGCATAGGCCTTTTTCTTGTAGTATAGTTTAGAAGGCTCCCAGTATTCAGCTGAGTTGAAATTAGATACTGGCTTTTGAAAAGATTTTCTATGGGAATAAAATAGGAAGAGTGGATGAAAAGAGAGGAAAGGAAAAAACGTAAGCATAAGTTGGTTCTTCATAATATCAGGCAGATTCCTTGGAGTGAAGAAAGGGCTATGAATTTACTTGTGGAAAAAATTGCAGAGGTCCTTGGCCAGGTAGGTAGGAACATACTGGATGGGAAGGGGCTTCAGATGGCAGTTTCAGAGGTGGTCACATCAACGAAATCCTAGCAGACGGGGATTCTTTAATCTGTGGGTGTGATTAGTTTCCTGTTATTCTTATCTGTACTAATGATGGCTCCAAAGCAATACAATAATAATAGTACACTCTTTGTAAACTAAAGCAGCAGTGACTAAGGTGCTAGTGGTTTTGTTTCTTGTCATTCCAGCCTAGCACCGAACCTAGTGGTGGGCCAGCTCAGGAGACTCCTGGGAAAGACCATCACCACTGACACTTTGTTTTCACTGCTAGAATGTGGGTAGTTATAGTCTGATGCTGGTTGTTTTTGGTCATTCCTAGAGAATATAAAACTTACTGGAAGAAGTTTTCTTATTTGGAGATTAGTAATTGAATTGAGTATAAGTAAATCTTAGTAAAATAGAAGATGAGCTGCTTGTGCATTTTCCTTGCTGCTTCCAGTGAGTTGAATTGCTTGAATCCCAGTCTCCCTCACATGTCTTTATAGCTTTTTAAGATACTCAACTAGTAGTACATGTGCTTAGGTATAACGTACCTGAGCTACAGTATGTGGAGGTAAAAGTCATGTGTCTTTATCTTTTCTTCTTTCCCTTTATTTCTCCTCCTTCTCTTCCTCTCCATAGAAGACTATAGTCTTGGGTGGATTTTTTAAGGAACAGGAAGGAGAGTGTTAAAAATACCTGCACGAGAGAATCCTTTTATGTAATATTCAACTTTGTTACATATTAGCTTAATATTTTGTTTTACTCTATTGGTGGCAACAGATTTTTTGGATATTAGTGAGTGTAGTGCTTTTAAGTAGGACCCTTCACTATCTAGTCAGTGATGGCATTAAAAATAGGTGCTTCATTCACTGCTATCGGATGTAGTTTTTTTAGGAGTGAAAAAATAGTGCTATTTTGCATATTTGGATATTAATGTTATCGTTGGTGTCCTTAAATTCTTATTTAAAAGTCTAGGTGATATAATAGTCATCATAGCTCAGTGATGTCAAATTAGCACCATTATTTTATGGGGTCGGAGATTAGTCCCAGACTGAAAGCTCCCTGGCCCCTCTGACGGTCACGGTCCCTGCAAAGGAGGGGGCCCTTCGGGAAGCGGCGCCTTCCACGGATTTAGATCAGGGGAACCCCCCGATGTTCTCAGTGTCTTCTTCCTGTTTTCTTCTGGGGTTTTAATGCCTAGACACCACTAAAATGTAGCCATATTTTAGTGGGGGACGTTTCCCTGTTTGTGATTACTTCTCTAACCAGTGCATTATGTTAACCAGTTATACATAGAATTTTCTTTAGATCCTGCTTTTTGGACCTTTCTCTTTTGAAGATGTATTTCTTGGTGACACATCATTTATTTTTATGACTCTCGAAGGGCAGTCCCGTTTACCTCCCATGTTCGAGGTGTGGGGAGAATTTGTGTAGTGAGACTAGCTGGGCAGAAGGATGTCAGCTGAGCCTCCCCATTGGAAAGGGGCTTTTGAAAGATCTCCATCTCTTCAAGTGTCAGCACGAGAGAGGAGGAGGAGTTGCGTGATAAGACTTTGCTGTTGTAAGGCTCAGAGGCGTGACCTAACATTTCTGCTCTCTGTGCCTGTGTCTTTCTGGTTTTCTCTGAAGAGTCTGGGACTGTTTTTGAGCCTGACTCAGCTGCCTCCTCCAAGGTGGTTTAACTTTAAAGAGTAAATAACAGAATGGAATCAGGCCAAAGAGCTTGTCTCTGGCACCAGAGTGTCCAGGTTTGACTCTAATCATCACCCCATTCTAAATTAGCTTGACGTTGGCCAATTTTGAACCTAATTTATTTTTAATATTTACATAGTATCTCCTAAACAATTCTGTAGCTTTAATCTTAATGGAGACTCCTTTTTCCTTTTACCGTAGAGCCGTTAGTAGCCATAAGAAATATATGTCACCAGAGTATGTTGCTTCTGATGGGACTCAGTTGTCAGAGCATGTGTCCCACAGATATAGACACTCTTTGATAGTCCATAATTTACTTCACTGCAAAAAAGAGAGAAATTACTTAGAGCAGCGTTCTTGGCTCTGTGTGTTCGCCAGTTCTGGCAACTCTCCTGCCTGATTCTTTTGTTTACATTCTTGAACCAGAACATTTAAATATTTTACATCAACAAGGATTCTTCTTATCACCCTTGCTTTCCTTGTGCTTTGTCACATGGATTTCCCAGACGACTCTATTTGGATATTCTTGTAGGTCTGCCTTTACCCCTAAATACAGTCGCGTTTTGTAAGAATTTCCAGACCGTCTCTGTTCGCGGTGAAAGCGAAAGTATGTATTTTAAGGTCTGGAATGAAAAGAAGGTGAAGGCGGGCATGCTGCAGAGGTAGCCGCGAACGCAGAGGAGGAAGTCGTTATTGTTGGTCTGTCTTGTTCTTCTGTAGCACCGTTAGTTTGTGTCAGAAAGAGCCACTGATGTGCGGGAGACTGAGCATAACACGGCGGCATTTGGTTCCTAGGAGAATTCCATTCCTAAAGGAATGAGATGGGGCGGATGGTTCCCCAGCTCAGAGATAAGAAGTTTGGCCAATCAGGAGAAATTAGGGACTGGTATCTAGTTTGGCATTGTGTTCCAAATTATCACCTCCACCACCACCTCCACCTCCACCGAAGGCTTTTTAGTGGCCAGATTATCATTGTGACCAACTGCCACGTGTTCGGATATAAGTTGAGAATGTGCAGAACAGAATATTCACAAAACTGCTTTCTCTCAAAAAACAAAAAAACACTAATTTCGAAGTGTTTTGTGAACATAGCAAAATGATTGCTTATAGGTTAGATGAGCTGATGAGAAAGTAGAAATTTGCTAAAGTTTACGTGCTGCTAAGTGGCCTCTGAAATGATGAAAAATAATATTTTTAAATGATGGATAGTGTAAGTCTTATGCCATGTGCGAGTATTAGAATTTACATTAAAAAATAATACTCTGAAGCTGTTTTCTTTATGCAGATTAATAGATGTGTTCTTTTCTTCTTTAATAATAAAGGCCTAAAATTTGAAATCGGAGATAAGATCGCCCTTTGGAGCACAAGAGACTTAGAGTATAGACTTGATTCCAAAATTAGGGTTCTGTGAAGCAGTCAGCTTGGACCGAACTTTAGCCAGCAGGCTAAGCAGTAGACCCGATACTATGTATTGCAGTATTGGTTGAGATCAAGAGTGGGTTTATGAGGAAATACAGTTTCCATTGCTGCTTTAACTTGGTTTGTGAGGAAGTAGAAATTCTGTTTCTGTTTTTATCTCATGGTAAGCTCCCTCCTTAGCCGTAAGAATCAAGGCCACGTCTCTACCAATTTTCTAGGTCCATGGGCAAGGTTGACTTTTAATCCTAGGCATTTAAAAAGCAAATAGAAAGTTTTTGTATGTTATACTGATGATTGGAAACAAAGTACCACTGCTTTGTTGTCTTTCAGATTGTAGAATCATAATTATGTAAAGCCAAAATGAGTAACTATCTACCGGTCATCGCTAGTGGTCTAAAATGTCCTGCTGCCTTCTCCCACCATAAAGCACACACTTACAGGGCCCGTTCTGCCGACAGGGCCTGACCTTGTTAGCATGCTAGCTTCTCCTCCATAGACCCTTCCCTGCTTTCCACATCTGTGATTTTCATAGAAAGTGTGATGAAAAAACCCTGCGGATGTCTTTCAGGGAAGGAGTCTAAGACGGAAGTAACTGCTAAGGCATAATATGTAGCCCCTGCCAGGTCTTCGTATTTTAATAGGAGAGACACCTGATACTCGTGAATTAACTTCCCAGATTAGATTGAGAATAGAAGTTAGATTCCCTTGAAGTTCCATCATATTACTGGAGGGAGCCACCTGTCCCCAGCACCAGCTTCCTGTGGCGTTCTGCCGCTTCGTACCTACCTCTCTTGCACCTTCAGCTATTGAAGTAGACGTGAAGGTTTGGACCACTTTGTTAACTCACCATCCAGCATCCTCTTTGCACAGAGGCAGAACTAGTGAGTGTGCAGATTGCTTTACCTGCAACAGTTAGAGTTTTATGACTTTGACCTAATTAATCTGCCCATGCCTATACCTGCCCAATTCATAAAAGAATTTGTGTAACTTATTACCCGTAAAACATTGATCAGAGTTATTGGAGAAATTTTATTCTATACAGTGTCACTTTGGGATTTAATCATATTACCAATAGATATTATTTGTTTACAGTTAAAAATAAAAAACTTTCTGCTGACCTTTGGATAATAATCTTCCCATTTTCCTTACTTTTACACTATGATAATCACCTGTTTAGGAAAACTTTTCTTCTCCAGGCTTTTTAATTTTTATTTTAAACTGTAGAACCTTTTTAAAGAAAAACAAGCTTTTTGGTAAAATACGAATTTTGGTTGTCACATTTCTTCCCTGTCTATAATGTGGAATTCTACTTGAATTTTGTAATAGGACGAATACAGTGTTTTGGTAAAAAGTTTGGGGAAGTTTTTTTTCTTTTTTAAAGGATATTTAAATTCCTTCTGAATATAAAAATTCAGATTTATGCTTTATACTTTTTGGCTGAAATTTGTGTCCTATATTGGACTTAATATAGTAAGGTGAATAAAAAAGCAATCAGTCCCCCCAAATGCAAAAAGACCATTATAAAATGGTTTTTTAACTATCTGATATTAAGTTATATGAGAGTATTTAGGTGTATTGGTATTTCTTCTGATCGAATTTTGTTTTAGATGCCATTCTAAATATGGTGAATATTGCCGCTAATATTCTGGGAGCAAAAACTGAAGACCTGACAGAAGGTACCTAATAATTTCATGGGTCTTTTCATTATCTGATACTCTAGGTTTTTGTAGTTAAGAAAATTAATCAATAAGCCAAGCAATTTTGTTTTTCATTTAAAGATGTGGAACGATCCAAAGCAACTTACCTACCTTCCGTTATTCCTTGGTTATGTGAATTGCACAGGTTTTCTCATGCACAGGTTTTTCATCCTGTCTATAAAATTCATGAATTCGTTTTTTGACTCTTTCCTGCTGTTAAAGTATAATGAATTTATCCTTTTTCTCTTTCTGAGGCTTTGATGCCCAAATGGTACTTCAAGTATGCTTTTCTTTTACTTATCAAGTAGCTACTCAATTTAGAAAATAACTTTTCCCTTACAGAATGCCAAATAAGAATATATTAGCAAGGAGAAAGAATCTTGCCTTTTTTGTTTTTAAAAAATACGTAGTTCCAAGTACACACTTAAAATGACCCATTTATTTCTTCTCATTCTCTTTAGAAACTCAAGTGTCTAGAAGGCATACTAGTTTTGTAAAATTTCGCTAAATTTGTAGTCATCTGACTTGTGTTAATTATCTGGGAAATAGAGAAAAGAATAGATGCATTACTTACAATAGTGACCTGTACAGTCACTTCTTTCTGAAAGAACTTTGATGAAAATAAACAGTCTGCAGTAGCAACCCTGTTTGGCTTTTTTCTTCTCCCTTGAGAAACTAAAGTTTTTTATTTGTTATAGTGAAATATTTCCATGGTATAGCTTTTAAAAATTAACATGGGACTCTTTTCTTAAAATAGGAAATAAAAGTATATCTGAGAATATCACAGCCACAACTGCACCTAACATGCCTGAATCGGCTCCTGTTTCAACTCCTGTTTCGTCACCTGAGTAAGTGATACTGTGACATTAGAGTGCTGTTAAAACGGAGAGCTGAGGGTACTAGTACATACCAAGGTGCTGTGGTTCGTGTGTGAAGTGATTGTCTATAGAAAGCTCAGACTCGGACGTGGATCCATAGTGTGGTGGTCAGCATGTCTGCTTTACACGCAGAAGGTCCTGGGTTCACACCCCAGTGGAGCCACGGTCCGTGGTCCACGGCCACGCCATCCTGAACAAGCCTGATATCTGCTCTCGGAAGCTAAATGGGGTTGGGCGTGGTTAGTACTTGGATGGGAGACCACCTAGGAATTCCAGGTGCTGTAGGCACAAATAATAATTAAAAAAAAAAAGCTCAGACTCAGAGCAGACATTCCACAGCCACTTAAAACATCGTTGAGTTGCTTTTGGGTAGTAGGAATACCCTTCACTCTGAACCAAATATTTGTTGTTTTGATATTATATATTACTTTTTTATTATTCACAGCACTGAATCTTTTTCTTATTGAAAATAATTAACCAAACTCTGCATTATAGCTCTGAGGACAAATTTTAAAGTCTTGGTTTTATTAAGTTCAAATTTAAAAGCATCGATTAAGTACCTGTGCCATGCCTAGAAAGCTGTGAAGGGCACCTGACGTTCCTAAGAAATCTATTAGGGATAGAGATATTCTTGGTGTTTCTAATTATGTGCAACTGTGATTGCTGGTCCCAAGTTTGTAGCTAGGCTTCTTCAGCTAACAACACAGTATTCCTTAATTTTCAAAACTGAATGAAACCGATTTCATTTTACATATACGCATACCCATACACACAATACGCACACATAAATATTTGTTGAAAGAGTAGACTAATGTAACAGTTTTTACTTTTCTGTATTAGAGTTTGGTTTTTAATATATTTTTGCATAATTGTTTATTTTTTATTTAATGATTATTTTTATGTATGTTTTTCTTAAATTCGTTTTGGTGATTATATGTGAGTCTGAAGAAAATAAATGAAAATAAAAGAATCCATGATTGGGTGTCACTATTATTATTATGGAAAGACTTATTTTCTTTTCCCAGGTTTGAGTTTTTTTTTTAAGTAGAGCTCTGATTAGGGTGTATATAAGATGTAATATAACTTAATTTTTACCAAATTAATTCAATTTAGTTTTTCTCCCTCCCCTTCTTCAGACATTGCCCATTTTAACTGTCTATTTGGTAGATAATAAGCAATATACCACCTAAGTATGTAAAAAGTGTTATTAGCAACTTTATCTGTATCTATACCCATATTTCTATGTGTCATGTATTTAGAGAAGCATAGCCTAATAATATTTTAGTTTGGTCCATTTATTATTTTTACTGTCAACAATATGAAAGTACAGCTTTTAGATATTGTCTATTTTATTCCTGCATTTATTATTGTGATATTAGTCTCTATTTGAAGACATTTCCTGGCTTCCTTAGTAATTTGTCAGAGTAGGAATATTTGTATATGTAGGTATTTTTTTAGTATTCAGATTTAGTTTTTCAGATTTCATCTTTCGTGCTATATGGTCCTCACCTTATATAATACCTGCCGTGTATTTATTGTGTAAGGAACCATGGACATTATAATTTCCAACAGTATTTCCACTAGCTCTACCCCCATTCTCCCCTCCCTGTAGACATATACTCCAGAGCTCAAAGATGAGATCGAGTTAGTGGCGCACTATTCGTTTATTTTTAACTGGGATTTTCATTAAAGTGGTTAAGTATTTGACTCTAAATAATAAAAAATTAGCCCACGTGACATTATGATTATTTTGAGAAGGAGGGATGTATTTCTTCTTTCTAGATAATCATGTATGTGCTTGTGTGTATGTGTGTGATGTCACTTTGGAATTTCTCAGATCAGCCACAGAAAAAGTATCTTTGGTAAATCTAGCTGCCTTTTAGGTTATTCAAGCACAAAGAGTTTTCATAAGTGTTAAGAATCTTAGATTCTCGTTCTGGCTCTGAGACGTTATAGCCTTTGGGTAGCTCAGTATCTGGAATAATGAGTGATGAGGCTTATAAAGATTTAGTGAAGATTTGTGGAAGGAAAGGTATACTATATGTTCAGTAAATATTCATGTTCAAACAGTGCTTAAAGATAATAGAAAAGCAAAGCTCATTTGGTAAATTTGGTGATTTGAGTCATCTGTCTGGTCAGTTGATAAATGGTCTTTTTGTTACCATTTCTGAATATTTGCTTTTATAATGAGAATATTTGAAGGGGGAAAAGTAATCCAAAAATATTTGAGTTTCGTCTGTATTTCTAGCCTTTTATCTTATATATGATACATCGATCTTCCTTAAACATAATTTTAACTTTAGATTTCTAATTAAAGCGATTTGTAATTATGTATTTCTAGGTTTGTAACCAGTGAAGAAAATGGCCATGACACAGAGTCATCACCACCAGATACGCCAAAAGAAAGCCCCATTGTACAACTTGTGCAAGAGGACGAAGAGGAGGCAAGTCCGTCTACAGTGACCCTTCTGGGTAGTGGTGAACAGGAAGATGAATCGTCGCCCTGGTTTGAGTCAGAGACACAAATATTTTGCAGTGAACTGACCACGATTTGTTGTATTTCTAGTTTTTCAGAATACATATATAAATGGTGTTCACTTAGACTGGCTCTTTATAGGCAACGCAGCAGAACCGCTGTGAGTAAAGAGAAAGATTATCTCGTGTCAGCTCAACCACCATTACTGCCTCCTGCAGAACCAGTCGACGTGTCAGTATTGCAGCCTCCAAGTGGAGAATTGGACAGTAAGAGCAAGGAAAAGGAAGCCGAGGCTGTTGTTCCGGGTGACTTAAGTAGCGTGCACCAAGCTGATTTGATTAATCACACTGTAGATGCAATTGAACTTGAACCGAGTCATCCTCAGACTCTTTCCCAGTCTCTTCTCTTAGATGTTACTCCAGAAATCAATTCATTATCTAAAATAGAAATATCTGAGCCTGTTCAGTATGAGGCAGGACACGTACCATCACAAGTGATTCCTCAAGAGAGTTTCTGTCGAGATCGATAATGAACGGAAAAGAAGTCTGAGAGTTTTAGTGCTGTAGAGAAGCCGGCTGTGATCTACGAAACAAACAGACTTGCCGAAGGCGTGGATAGCACTGTTAAAGAAGATGGAAGCTCCGTGCAAGCTGTCGCCAAGCCATCGGAAACAGTAGTGCCGGCTGTAGTCACAGCTGCTGTGCCTGACAGCGAGGACGCGGAAGCCAGAGTGAGCACAGCTGACACACCAAAGCCAATTTTGACTCCTGCCGCGGATCCTTCTTCATTACCTGAAGTAAAAGAGGAAGAACCGTCCCCAGAAGACGCCCTTTTAAGGGGGTTGCAGAGGACAGCTACAGATTTTTATGCTGAATTGCAAAATTCTACAGATCTGGGATATGCTAATGGGAACCTTGTGCATGGCTCAAACCAAAAGGAGTCAGTGTTTATGAGACTCAATAATCGTATTAAAGCCTTAGAGGTTAACATGTCTCTCAGTGGTCGCTATCTGGAGGAGCTGAGCCAAAGGTAAGCTTTAGTATGAATTAGCACAGGCCACCTCATGCAGTGAGGTAAGTGGCAGGATGCGATCTGAGACTAGAGGATTCAGTTATCTCATGATATAATAGTAAGCGCCGTTTTAGCCGGAGAGAGAGAAGGTTACTTGGATGTCGATCGGTGACTTAAAGAATTGCTGTTCATGTTTAGAAGTACTCAATGTTGTAACACCTTTGTTACTAGGCCGATAAGTTTGAATTATCTATAATGGGTTTCTCCTTTCTTCTGTTGCTTATCTTTAGCCACTTTGACGCTTTGATTCTCAGGGCACTCATGGGAAAAATTGTAGTCTGTAGACCTTCAAGTTCCTAGCGGAACTTGACAAGGTGTCATTCAATAAGTGAAGACTAGACCGCACTGGACGGTCAGGCAGCACAGCCCCGAGGAGCCTGGCTCTGCCGCCGCCGTCATGCTCGTGGGCTCCTCTGAGCCGGAGGCGGCGCCGCGTGCCCGTCAGCGATGAGACCCCCGGGCACCGTTCTCCATTTCTTAAACCTGTTTACTCTTTTTTAATCCTTAAGTATCCACTGTCTTTAAGACTTCTCCAGCATTTTGTACCTGCCTGGGCACTGAGTGTCGGAGTTTCCGAAACACTTGCTTCTTCCAGCTCTTCTTAAACCAAATGCTGCTGAGATGTCACTAAGGTAGTCGTCGTGTCCTGAAGGCGGTTTCTTTCTAAGCTGTACATATGCCTCATTGGCAAATTGTGTGTGTGTGCGCGTGCGTGTGTGCGCGTGTGTGCGTGTGCATTTGCCCACTTAGCTCCCACCTACAACCCCAGCGGGAACCACAGAAATCACTAGTAAAGCTTTTTTTAAATTGAGATATAATCAACATATTATATTAGTTTTACGCGTCCAGCGTTATGGTTCAATATGTGTGTATATTGAGAAATGATCATCACAGTAAGTGTAGTTAACACGTGTCACTACACAGTAGCAAGTTGTTTTATTCTTGTGATGAGGACTTTTAATGTCTCTCAGCAGCTGTCGAATATATGTTGATAACGGTATTTATAACTATAATTGCCATTCTGTCCATTAAAGGAGCTTACTACCTTTGTTTTCTTCTAGGAGTTTTAAGTTCCCATGACTTACTCATTTTGTGACCAGAAGTTTGTACCTTTTGTCCCCCTTCACCCATTTCGCCCACCCTCTGTCCCCTGCCTCCGACAACCACCAGTCTGTTCTCTGGATCTAAGAGTTTGGAATTGGTTCCCCCCGCCCCCGCCCACGTTTTCTTTATTTTTAGTCTGCATGCGAGATCATACAGTATTTGTCTTTCTCTGTCTGACTTAATTCACTTAGCATAATTCCCTCAAGGTCCGTCCATACATGTCACAAATGGCTAGACTTTCTCCTTTTTTATGACTAAATAATATTCCTCTGTGTGTACATGTGTGTGTGCGCACGTGTGTGTATATGTTTGTGTGTGTGTGCTTTAGAGAGAGAGAGAGAGAGTCATGTTTTCTTTCTTCATCATCAGTGGACACTGAGATTGCTTCCATGTCTCGGCTATTATAAATAATGCTTCAGTGGACATGGCGGAGGTGGGGTGCATATATCTTTTTGAGTTAGTGTTTTCATTTTCTTCAGATAAATACCCAGAAGTGGAATTGCTGGATCATAAGGTAGTTTTATTTTTACTTTTTTGAGGAACCTCATACTGTTTTCCATAATGACTGCCCCAATTTACATTCCCACCAGCAGTGCACAGAGGTTCCCTTTTATCCTTGCCAACACATGTTATTTCTTGTCTTTTTGATAATTGCCATTCTAACAGGTGTGAGATGATATCTCATTGTGATTTTGATTTGCATTTCCCTAATGAGTAGTGACTCTGCGTACCTTTTCATGTATCTGTTGCCATCTGTATGTCTTTGGAAAAATGTGTATTGAGATCCTTTCCCCATTTTTAAATCAGTTTGTCTGGGTTTTTTTGGTTTTCTTTTCTTTTTTTGGCCGTTGAGTTGTAAGAGTTCTTTATGTATTTTAGATATTAACCCCTTATCAGATATATGATTTGCAAATGTGTTCCCTTTCCGTAGGTTGCCTCTTTATTTTGTTGGTATTGTCTTTTGCTATGCAGAAACTTTTTAGTTTGATGTAGTACCACTTGTTTATTTTTGCTTTTGTTGCCTGGGCTTTGGTGTCAAATCCAAAAACCTATTGCCAAGATCAGTGTCAAGGAGCTTCCTCCCTTTGTTTTCTTCTAGGAGTTTTATGGTGTTAGGTCTTATGTTCAAGTGTTTACTTCACTCTGAGTTCATTTTTTGAGTGTGGTGTAAGATACTGGTCCAATTTCAATGTTTTGCATGTTCAGTTTTCCCAACTCCATTCGTTGAAAAGACTGTCCTATCCCCATTGCACATTCTTGGCCCCTTTGTTGTACATTAACTAACCATGTGCGCAGCTAGTAAATATGTAGCACTGAGATGCGTAGAATTGATGTTGAGGTAGCAAATACCTCAAGAGACCTCTTTATCCTGTGTAAGTGGTCCTGTATCGCCCAGGCCTCACAGTCATTTGCAGAAAGAGATTTGTCTCATATATTGAAATCAAAAGTACATTTCCAGTAATAAATTATTAAATAAGAAAGCTAATTTTAATCAATTCCTACTCCACAGGTACCGAAAACAAATGGAAGAAATGCAGAAGGCTTTCAATAAAACAATAATAAAACTTCAAAATACTTCGAGAATAGCAGAGGAGCAGGTTGGTCATCTTCATGCCATATTTGCTTTTTATTTAAATTTCCATCGAATTTTGTAGGGTCTTCTGGTAAGAAGGTTAAGTAATGTTGGTTCACTTTTTCCCCTGATAGCTAATATTAATACTTTTATATAATATAGTCATGTTTGGAAAGTTATCTAGCCGTTAGCATTAATATCTCTTCTAGAGAAAATTTTCTCGAGCATTATTCATATTACATTTCAAGATGTGTGTGTGTATATATGTGTATAGAATCACAGTGGACTTTTATGTAACTTTGTCAAACTCTAAAATCTTTTGTGCTTTTCTATGTAGATAATTTTGATTGATTCCAAAAAAGAACAGCTCTGTTTCTTCTTAAGTCTAATACCTTCTGTTTCTCCTTTTTTCTGCCTCTCATCTCTTGCCTAGAGTTGTACTATGATGCAATAGGACTGGCAATAGTGTTCATTCTCGTTTTGTTGATTTTAAGGGAGTGATTTCGGTATTGCACCAACTGTGATGTTTGTTAATAAGTTTTTGTAGTGTGTTACCATGATGAAGAAATTTTATACTTCTATAAATTTATTTGGGACTAAAGGATGGTGAAATGGGGTGAGGTGAGGAGAGAGTTTAGTTGCATCTTAGTCTCAATATTTGACGTATTTATAATTGTGGTTCTATAAAAAGTTCTTCCCATATTGGTTTTCTTTTTATTACTGAGGTCGAGAGTTGCTTACATATTCAGAATACAAGTCTTTTAACAGAGATAGGCTCTACAAATATTTTCTTTCAGTTCATTACTTGTTTTTCGTTCTCTTAAAACTATCTTTTCAAGAACACAAATTTTTAATTTGTTGAGGCTCAATTTACATTTTCTCTTTGTTTTGCAGAATATTTACCTAACTCAAAGTCACAAAGATTAATTCCTTTGTTTTATTCTAGAAGTTTTATAATTTTAGGTTTATATTAGGTTCTGATTTAATTTTTATGTGCTGCAAGGTATGGATCAGAGTTCTTTTTTTGGTGGGGAGAGGGAAGAGAAACATGAATATCCCTTTGTTCTAGCATCATTTGTTGAAAAGACTCTTTTCTCCACTGAGAAAATATATATATTTTTTTCTAGGCTGTTTTTCTGTACTGTGTATCTGTTTGTCTGTCTTTATGCTAATACTGCACTGTTGTGTTGTAGCTGGAATTTTGAACTCAAATAGTGTGAATCCTCCAGCTTTGATCCAAAAAACTGTTTGGATCTTGATTGGGATTATTTCGAGTTTATATAGATCAGTTTAGGAAATTGACATCTTCACAGTACTAAGTTTTTTGACCCATGAACACAGTATTCACTTAATTCTTCATTAATGTTAATGCAGTGATTTCTCCTGTATATTTGCTCTTTTTTTTATGTGTAGTATCTGTGCCTCACATCTCAAAGACTTGTTTAAAAGTACTTTCAAATAAACCTGTGTATTATTAACACTGTTGGAAGTAAATCTGGATTCGAAGTGTTAACTGATCTATTTAAATAGTAATAACTGTCGAGAATTTATCAGTGTTTTCAAATGTGAGTCAAAAGAAACAGTTTGATGAGTCATGTTCAGCATTTTAAAAAGATGGAGTAGGGTAGAAAGTTCTGCAGTGGATCATAGTGAGGAGAGCAAGTGAAAGTTTTGTTATGGTTTTACGGATCTTCCTACTCCCCCCCCCCCACACACACAAACACACACATACACACAGTTTTATTGTGGTTTTTTATATCTACCTATGTCCTACTCCCCCCACCCCTACACTAACACACAGTTGCAACTTAAAACTCATTTAAGTCTAAATTTGAAAAACTTGGATTATATAGCTATTTCACATGGGGTCCTAAGTTAGAGTGTTCGATTTCCTTGGCTTCTTCCTGCCCTTTTTCTCCTCCCCAAATTCATTAATCAGCTGAATTTTTCAATACATTCTACTTATATAGGTTTATGACCATGAGTATGATACATAATTCCCTAAAATTTGCATGCAAATTATATTTTAAATAAATACACGTTTGGTGATTATTAAAATTTCTAAAATTCAGAGCTGAAAAGATGGGTGAACTTCTTTCTTTGGCAATAGATTTTCGCATTGACTAGGTAATCACTTGTAGGTTTTTGACTCTGTGATATCTTAAGTTCCATCCTAATAAGCTATAAAATAGAACTTTTAAAACCTTAATATAACCCTGCTTTGTATCCAAAAACAGTCTTCAGAATTTTTTCTAAGCATCTTATGCCAACTGCTTTGGTTTAAAAGACATACGTTTAACAAAGTGACTCTTGCACATAGCTGGTTATATGGTGGTTTAATACATACGGAACCCATATTAACTTGAAAAGTAATTGATTAACTTCTGTTAGATAATTTTCTACATGGTAGCAGTGAGTGGCAAATGGTTTTTCAGGGGAAGGAGGAGGAGGTTTGAACAGTTTCAGATTCTTAAAGTGTCTTTTGTTATTTTAAATTTCTGCTCAAAGTTTATGATATTCATTCATTAGGAGCTTTCCTTATTAGTATCTCCACCCCCTGAAGAACTTCTTAGTTTTTCCAGATTATTTTACTTACAATTTAGCTAATGTACAGATGAAGCACAAAGAAAAGTAATGCTTTTTTCTTCCTTCATCACAGGATCAGAGGCAAACTGAATCCATCCAGTTGTTACAGGCACAACTGACCAACATGACGCAGCTGGTTTCAAACTTATCCACAACGGTAGCAGAATTAAAACGTGAGGTAATTGTGACTGTTGGAATTGTGAGACACATATATAGAGGTTGTCAGAAAGGCAGCTTATTAAGAATAAGTATCTAAGACAAAATTGTCATTTGTAGAAAACTTTTCAGAACACCAGAATGTGACATTATAAAGTTGTAAAGATCATAATCTTTTGGAAACATGGCTTACCTAAAATACAGTTAGTTATAAAGCCATTCTTTTAGGCTTTGCAAACTATTGATAGTTGCAAAACTTACTTCATTTTCAGTTCCCAAAGGCTTAAGATGCTTAGCAAAGCAAACATTCCGTTGATTTAACAAGGGTTTTTTTGAGCAGTTTGTGTGGGCATGAGCTCTGCAGCCCCGGGTCGGGGCATACAGCGGGGACTAGTCCCTGGCCTCACAGGGCCTCCGGGGGGACAGGGGATACAGCCCTGCGAAGGACAGCGGCAGAGAGCGCAGTGCGTGTGTGTGGGGCGGCGGTGGGCAGGGGCCGCTTTAACCAGAGGGCCGTCCGGCTTGTCCACGGACGTGGCGCTGGAACTGGTGCTCAGGGGGCGTTAGCCGCAGAGGCTGGGGCCAGACGGACCACTGCCTGGCCCAGCGAAGGGCCTGTGGGTGGGACAGTGCGATGTATTTGAGGACAGAGAGAAAGCCAGTGTGATTGGAGCAGAGTGGCTGAGGGAAGCAAGTTCGGGGTGCTGGCAGGGGCCCAGTCACGCAGACCTTCGGAGGCGTTTAGTGCTTGGATTTTATTATGACCGTTGCAAGCCACTGGGAAGTATCAAGTACAGAAGTGACATGGATTGGCCCTGGACAGCATTACGAGAAACGCCCCAGTTCCCACCCTGTGGCGAATTCCCCCCGGGAACAGTCTCGCTGGGAGTGGGGAGGAGGCCAGTTAGGAGGCAGTTGCAGCAGCTCGGGTGAGGCGATGCGGGCTGGACTGGGCTTGGAGATGCGGAGAACAGCGTGAGGTTGTCACATCAGGATGTATTCAAGAGCAGGGAAGACAAGCCCTGCTGCCCGGTTGGATGCGTGGGGTGAGGAAAAGGGGCTGGTCCTCAGGGTTTGGCTTAAATAACGGGGGTTGGTGTTTCCATTTTGCAAGGTGGGAAGGCTAGGTAAGAGCATGATTTCTTTCCCTCCCTGTAAGGAGAGAGTACAGATGGAAGAACAAAGCAAATGGGATAGAGCGGAAAAATTGGTGAAAGGAATATGTTCACGTACTGTTCTTAAAACTTTTTCATAGATCGGTAATTTTCAAACTGGGAAAAAATGAATAATAAAACGCCTTAGTAGTCCATTTGCAAAGATCATACCCTGCATTTGTGGTTCTGAAGCCTGTTGAACAAATGTGAAAATGATTCGCCCTTTGAAACTTAGATCCCACTGTGTTTTCCTGGGGCAGCTCTTAAAGCGTTACTGTCAACCCCTTCTCATCTCAGGTTTCAGACCGACAGAGCTACCTCGTCATATCCTTGGTTCTCTGCGTTGTCTTGGGACTGATGCTGTGCATGCAACGTTGTCGAAACATCTCTCAATTTGATGGGGATGACACTTCAAAACTTCCTAAAAGTGATCAGTATCCAAGCCCTAAAAGGTAATGTCGGCATCATATTTCCCAGCTTCCTTTTTTTTTTAACTATGCTCCTTGTATTTTTGAGAAATTGGAGCAGCTAAATTGGTACTGAGATCATTTCTTTCCCCAGCTTATTCTCTTGAAATCAAAACATTAAAAACATCACCGGAGCTAGTGAGATGGTTCCGTGTTGGGAAGCTCTTAGGCTAATAGAGAGAACACTAACAGCGAGCGCATAAAGAACCCTAAAATGTTTTGCTAGTGAAAGATGCTTGAATGTGGAATTCAAAGGGAGAGGAAATAGGTATTTTAATATTGTCCTTATTAGAGAATGATCCTTCACTGGTTTTTTGCATGTATTAGCAGGAACTGGAGGGTTACCGTAGAGATGAGTCCCGTGGGGCATGAGTCCCCATGTAGCCCCAACTACAGAGTCAGTTACATGTAGTGTATTCATTGTACCCAGTGATGACGTTTCTTAATGTCTTAGGTGTTTCTCTTCCTATGATGATATGAATTTGAAAAGGAGAACTTCCTTCCCACTCATCAGGTCCAAGTCTCTACAGTTAACTGGTAAAGAAGGTAAATTTGTGTGCATTTGCAGTATGTTTATAGAAATCGAAGCCGGCTTACTTGTGGCATCTGTGTATCGTCCATGTTGTGTTCAGGACCATCTGCAGCAAACAGCGGGTATAAGTAACCTTTGTGTCTGTTACGTCAAAGCCACCTTATCATTTTCACACTTTATTTCTGTCTTTGTTCCTAAAAGCCCAGAGGGTGGGGAGGGGGCCAAGTTTAATTAGCTGCTGGTAGCTGTGTTTGCACATGCTCCTGTTTAGAAGTATTTCTTTTTAGAAAGGGATGTTTGAGAAAGTTCAACAGATATGGAAAACCTGAATGTGCTCCCATAGCATCCTGTGTTTATCTGCTTCCTCTTCCTGTACAGGTAGGATTTATTTTGTCTCTAGTTTAGGACTGTGAGGCATTTCTGGAAAAAAATCTGGTCTTTCTCTTTTTTGTAGCCCAGAGTCTATATTGGCATTCTGTTGTGTAACACTCAGTGGAAATACTTAAATTTAAATGGGTGGGTGTGTACCGAGTGGACGTTCCTACATCAAACTTTTATATGTAGCGCTTTAAATAGTGTGTATTAAGAGACTTATCCTCATAGTTATATTAAAATAACCAAGCTAATTACATCTGTCAGGAGTGCTTTCTTAATCATTGGCATCTCTCTCCTTCTTTAGGATTTAGTAACTGCCAAGCATGTTTCAGTTGATTAAATCATTCAAGTAATCATTCCTGAGCTTTACTAGTTTGCTGTTATCAAAAAGTTTATAGACTTAACGCCCGTCTCGTGTATGTTTGTTTAGCACTAGTAAATCACTTCCTCCTTCCTGCTTTTTTCTTCATTTGGCTAATATGTCTTTCTATAACTGAAATTTTTAATTGAAACATCTCCAGAACTTTTTGACTTTGTAAATCTGAAACTATATGTCCATTAAACAGCTTCTTGCCTAATCGCTCTGTCTGGGACTTGCTGCACTGTGTTAGGTAGAAGCTGCCTTGTTCCTGATCTTAGAGGAAAGGCTTGTCGTCTTGCATCGTTGAGTGTTGTGTTAGATGTGGGCTTTTCACGAGTGACCTTTAATACGTTGCAGTAGTTTCCTTCTGTTCCTGATTTGAGTGTTTCTGTCATGAAAGGGTGTCGAATCTTGTCAGATGCTGTTTTGCATCACTTGAGATAATCATGTGGTTTTTGTCCTTTGTACTGTTATTGGGAAGTTACTTTGATTGATTTTCATATGTTGAACAGTCTGTATTGTAGAGATAAATCTCATTTGGTCCTGGCTTATAATTCTTTTAATGTGCTGTCGAATTCAGTTTGCTAGTGTCTCGTGGGGTTTTTCTGTCTATTCATGAGGGATGTTGGGCCACAGCGTTCTTTTCTTGTAGCGCCGTTGGCTCTGGTATCATGGTGACGGCGGCCTCCTAGCATGAGCTCGGAAGTGTTTCCTCCTCTTCAAGTTTTTGGAAATGTTTCAGGAGGATTAGTGTTAATTCTTTCTTAAATGTGTGGTGGAATTCCCTGGCGAAGCCGTCTGGTCCTGAGCTCTTGTTCGTTGAGAGGGTGTCGATTACTGACTCAGTCTCCTTCCTCGTTGCCAATCGGTGTGTGTGAGTCGGTCGTGGTCAGTGTGTGTCTAGGAATTCGTCCGGCGCTGGGTTTCCGGTCTGACGGAGTGCGGTTGTTCGCAGTAGCCTCTTATCATCTTTTTTATTTCTGTGGCGTTTGTTGTAATGTCCCATGTCTTATTTTTATATAAGTTTTAGCACTTTGTACAAAGTTGATATATAGTAATACAGAATTGGCAAATTAAATAACTTCTTGCCTTATTAAGCATTTGAAGTTGTGTGTTTATACTTTGATTTGCAGTTCTGTCACTTGTGTTGGCTGGCCAGGTGGACCAAATTTGTTTTGACTTTTGTGACACATTTTATTGTGATATATATAAAAAGTACATGAAACTAAAATATACAACTGGTCAAGTAGTAATGAAGTGAACACCTGTGTCACTAAAACCCAGATCAAGAAGCAGAGCAAGAGCCAGCACTCCTGGCGTTGGTCTTCTGGAGGCGTAACTGCCTTGACTTCCGATATAATCATATTTTTATTTTCTTAATGATTTTTCCATCAGTGTGGATTCCTTAATATAATTTAAATCTTGCCTGGTTTAGAGCTTTTGATAAATGGAATTATGCTATATGTACTCCCTTTTGTCTTCTTTCCTTCAGCATTCTATTTGTAAGATTTACATATGTGATTGCATTCTGTTTTCAATATTACATAGTATTTTAGTAACTGACTAAATCACAAGTATTTATCCATTCTGCTGTTGCTTACAGTTTAGGGCTATTACAAATAATGCTGCTGTAAACGTTCCTTTTTTGTACACTGGAACATAGTTGCATGATTTTTTCTAGGAATATTGCCTCGATGTAAAATTGCTCTGTTGTAGGGTGCGCTTATACGTCACACTGTAATAATGCTAAACATCTCCAAAGTGGCTGTGTCCGTTGATGCTTCCATCAGCACTGTGAGAATTCCCATTAGTCTGCCTTCTTTCCAGTAAACACTTAGAGTGGTCAAGTTTCAACGCTAACCGCATGGCAGTTGTAATTTTATTTACCTGAATACTGATGAGGCTGAGCATCTTCACTTTGCCTTGTTAGTCATTTATAGGTTAGTTTGGGTTTTTGTGCGTGTGTGAATACAGGCACATCTCTTTTTTTATTCCAGTTTAAATTTGCTGGGTTCCTCGACTCTCTGAATCGGTATCTTGTCATACTGGAAAAGTCTTGGCTATTATTTTTTCCCCAAAATATTACCTCTGCCTCATTATCGTTTAGAATCTCTGTTTAGTTGTGTTAGTCCTTCTCCTTGTACCCACTTGTCTCCTGATACTCTCGTTTCACACCCTTTCGCTTCCTTGTGCTGAATTTCGGATAATTTCTTCTGATCTGTTTTCCAGGCCTCACATTCTCCAGCTAGCTATAGTCTGCTATTAAATTTATCCATTGAACTTTTAATTTCACTTACTATGTTTTCCCTTTCCAGGAATTCTTTTAGTATTGTTCTTAAGCATTTTCTGTTTCCCGCAGATATTTTCAAGCTTGTTTTTATTTAAATATAGTAAGTGTAACTACCTTTATAGTCTATCATGATAATTCTGATATCTTAAATTCTTTTGAATCTGTTCGTTGTCTCTGCAGACTCTTGCTCAAGGTGCTGTGTGTCTTCGTGTGCTTGGTCATCTTTGTGTGCTAGTCTCTCTCTTTGAAAATTATTTGTAGGGGCAATTTGAGGGCTAGATTGTAGGTCTTTATTCCAGAGAGAATTCGTTTGCTTTACATTCGGAAATACTTTACAGCCATGACTTGAGGTTGTTGAACTGTCAGGTGATGGGAATTTGGCCTGTAAGTCCCTGCCCGGGTGTCCCCACTGGGGACGGGAAGGGTGTCTTAGAAACTGCTTTGGGTGGGCCCTGAGGTTCAACTTCTGATGGGTCCCATCTTGATGCCCTCAGAACTAAGGTTCGCAGGCTTTTTGCATTGACAAGCGCTGTCAGGACCAAGGAGGCTTTGTGTCCACTGACGGTTCAGATTCCTCCTTCCCTCCAGCCCTTCAGTTCTGGCCCGGGGGCTACTTCGTGTTTAGTTGCTTTCATTGGAGAGACTGATCTGCATAATGCCGGCCATTCCAAAACAGACATCTTGTTTTCTCAAAAAGCAATGAGTGAGATTAGTAATCTGATAGAAATGACTATTTGGAGGAATGTTTGAATATTTTTATATATTTAATGACTTTCTCAATAAGTTTCTAGGACATAATGTAAAAATGTTGTTGACTTATGCTACTTTAGATTTGCGGTATCTGAACTTTTATACTGAATTTGCTGCTTATAAACTTCTGCCTTGTCATTTCGTGAATCATTTACTCTTTAATCGTTTGACTAGGACTCAAGTCTCATAGTCCCTCTTTTATATGTTTGTTTACCTTGTCGGTGTGGGGGTGGGGGGCATAGGGCTCTCTCGAATGTGCTTAATGAAATTTTAGAAACCAAAAACTGATATTTCTAATTTGCTCACCGTGCCGGAGTGTTTGCTCCTGATCGCTCGGTCATTCGCGTTGCATGTTCCAGTGTTTTCAGGTTTTGGATGTCGTCATTTCGATCGTAGTAAATGATGATAACAAGCAATTAGGAAAAGCGTCCTCGGCCCTCGTGTGTGTGTTCCTCTTTCTTTCACATGCTCGTAGCCTCTTGTTGCACGTTAGCCCACGTTCGTGCCACAGGGTCGAGTGTAGTCTTGTCGGGAGAAATCCAGACGATCTGTGGGTTTGGTATCAGCTTACTGGGTAATGTCATTTTCCTCATCTGAGGGCAGGACTGGGCCCACAGAGGGTCCTTACTGTGTTGGCCGATAGCTAGATGTCATGTGAAACAAGGAAGTTGTGGGAGGTGACCAGTGAAGCCCAGCACAAGAAGGGTGCCGTCCCCCGCCTTGCCGCCTTGGCTTCCTAATTTACGGTGTACACGTATTGGGCAGCCTGCTATGAATCTGTGTTTATCCGTTCTGTTAGGAAAAGTCACTAAGCGATCATGTTTTTGTAGCATTTAATCATGGCATAATCTCTTTTACATCTGTTTTTTTTTTTCTTACTTATAGTAGACCCAAATGCTTTGTACATTGTAGAACCCCTCAAGTTCTCTCCAGAAAAAAAGGTAATATTTTGTTTGTTTTCAAGTGCATTGGTGTGTTATGTGGTAGTAGATGAAGAAATAGGTTGAAAGGTTTGACATCACCTTTCAGTAGCCCTTACATTCCTGTTTCTGTGTTACTGATGTAAATAAATGTTTACAGAGTCAGCAAACCGATCCATAAGCCGTATCCAGCCTGCGGCCTGTGTCGTATGAACCCAGAGCTATTATTAAAGGGTTTGTAAAATGATAAAGAATGTGCCAGAGACATAACATGTGACCTGCAAAGCCTAAAGTAGTTGCTGTGGCCCTTCAAGGAAAGCCGGCTGGCCCTGGCTGGCACCGTCAGGCACCAGGCTCATCCAGCGCAGGGCGGGCACTCGCCTGTGCGCCCCACGGCGCAGTCCACTGTGTTCATCTTGACTAGAGGTGATTGTCTGAATGTGAAAGAACGTGAGCTCTAGAGCCTCACGGTCTACGATTCAGCCTCAGCCTGGCCACTTCCTATGTCATGACTTGAGCAGGGACCCAAACATCAGGGGTGAAACCCTCACCTTTCAGGGCTGGTAAGTAAGGTGTGCACGCAAGCAGCTAGTGTAGCATCTGGCACGTGATAGGCATTCAGATGTCAGTCACCACGCCCTGAGTCTGTGTTCAGAGGTGGCAGGTGGGGGGTTTGATTGGTGTTTCCTAAGTAAGAAGGGGGCGATGGTATCACCACAGAGCAGAGCAGTGTGCTGTGCCACCCACGACACTGTCTCGCTTTTCACCAGGAGGTGGCACTTTCCTCCATGAGCTCAGCTCTGCGTATTCATTCAGGCGACTGTTAACTATCATTCGGGTCTAATTCCTGCCCCTTCTTTTCACTCATGCTATAGAAGAAACGCTGCAAGTACAAAACAGAAAAGATTGAGACCATAAAGCCGGCAGAGCCGCCGCACCCTGTGGCCAACGGAGACATAAAAGGAAGGAAGCCCTTCACGAACCAGAGAGACTTTTCCAACATGGGAGGCGTGTATCACTCTTCTCACAAGGGTCCCCCGTCTGAGGGAAGCTCGGAAACGTCGTCACAGTCGGAAGAGTCTTATTTCTGTGGCATTTCAGCTTGCACGAGTCTGTGCAATGGACAGTCCCAAAAGACAAAGACTGAGAAGAGGGCTTTAAAACGGAGGCGCTCCAAAGTCCAAGACCAAGGGAAGTTGCTGAAAACCCTGATACAGACTAAGTCGGGGTCGTTGCCGAGCCTGCACGACATCATCAGGGGAACAAGGAGATCACCGTGGGAACGTTTGGAGTCACAGCGGTCTCGGGACGGATCTAGAATCAGTCGGACTTTTCATACTGGAGACTTTTTGTTGTTGTTTTTTTGGAGAACAGTCTGTGGTATTTGAAGGGTTCGGGGGAGGGAGAGAATATTAATGGGAAAAGTATTCAGAAATTATGGTTTCGGCCTTTTGAAGAAGTAGGTGGAACCGTGTTCGTCTTGGTTGATGAGCTGCAGCTGTGCAAGGCCGACCACCTCACGGGGACAATGGCAGACCTTTTATAAGACGTGTTTTTCACAGATCTATTACTGGGCCAAAACAGTTTGGACGCCCGGTTCCTGGGGTGGGATAGGAATGGAAGCCTAAACCTCTTCCTTTAGCTTTGTTCCTATTTCTTGCACCTTCCCATATTTATGTGCCTTTTGTCTATTTATAATGCCACTGGAAGAGGAGCGGGAACTTTCTCTGTCATTTGATTTCTTTTATAACTTCGTTAGTTTTTTGAAGCTGCAAACACTACAAGGCTTTAAGGTGATCTGCGCCTGGAGTTCAGCGAGGTGGGTCAGATAGTGTAGAGATCCCGAAGACGTGCCAGCCAGACCTCTGCTCAGCGAACTTGCTGGAATTTGACAGTCTGTTCTGTTAGGTAAAAGGTGATACTGTTAATAGGATTTTCATTTAACTTATTCACACTAGATTTTTTTTTTAGTTATTAACTCAATGAGGAAAACAGAACTACAAGATCTTTTCTTACAGATGACTAGTATTTGCGAAATAAATTTTTTTTAAATTCACCTTTTCAACACATTTAGCCACTTTTAAAGGTTTTCTTTGGCTACATTACATCTTAAACATTCACTATAAGCACTATTCCTCCAGACTTTCTATTACTGCAATTAGAAAATGTGAAGGTTTGTCAGATGAGTCCAGGCCTCACGTGCTGTGATCACGTCCTGTGGACACGTGCACAGAACCAGCTAGTGAGTTCGTGGAGCCTTGTCGAGTTGGTCAGGTCCGAAGGGATTGGCGGCCCTGATGTTCCCTTTGTATTGGCTACCGGTGTGCAGAGGTTTTCACGTGTGACGTCACTGTGTCTGCTGCATTTTGTCCTTTTTTTCCTTTGAGTAAAATAATTTCTTGGTATGTGTTTGTATAGTAATGAGTGAACGTGGAAAGTTTCTTTTTGAAAGGGAGAGAATTGACCATTTTGTGTTGTAAGACTTAACTTATAACTTATTGAGCACTTTTAGTAATAACTATTTTTAAACTTGTCTGATACCTTTCTGGGGGTATTGTTTGTAATGTGACTTATTTAAAGCCTTTTTTGTTTGTTTAAGTTGCTGCTTTAGGTTAACAGTATGTTTTAGGTGACTCAATTTTTTTTCCAGTCTGTACAATTAGCCATTCAGAGCACAAGGGCCTGATTGTATAGAAACCCAGAGAACAGAGGTCCAGGCGAGGGCAGGCGGGCGGGAGTCACGACCGTGTGGCGCGTCCAGCCTTGTGGGAAGATGACTTTCAGTGTGTGACTACGGAGCTGTAGTGCCATTAGAAACTGTGAATTTCCAAATAAATCTGAACACTTGTCTTTATTAACTGCCGGCTCTCCCGTTCTTTGAAGGAGAACTTACAAGTTTGTTTTTCTGAACATAAATTCACGTTTTTGCCACTTTAGAAACTAAATTTAGCAGCATCACATGATATAATCGATCACATTTCGGCCACCCACAAGCCGATGGAACTCTCACGTAAGTATGAACTCTCGCGAAGAGCAGGTTCGTGCGGGGAGCAGCGGGGCCGCGTCTGTGTGGGAAGGCTTCCGGCGTCCTTGCCGCTGCGCCCCGTTTTGCTTCTGATGTTGAGTAAGTAACGCTCTAAGACCGGGTGAACGAAGAGGAAGCTGAGGGATCAGTGAGCCCAAGGGCACGGCGTAGAGCGGCTCTGCGGCTCTCTTAATTGGGGTTTGAAAGATGCCAAGTTACACGTGCATCAAATGTGAGGAATTCAATAGTGTGATAAGGCTTATAGGGGAAAACAGTTTTCTTTGCCGCTACGCCCCCACACCCCCGCCCTCACCACCAGGGCCCCCCGCTTCCCACCAGCGGCTGCGTTCAGCTCCGTTTCCAGTCATGGTGCTGATGTTGCCGCTTACTGATTACCCAGTTTCCGACGTCCCCCCAGTTTGAATATTGAGACTTGGCATGAAAATGAGACAGATAAACTTGCATTTGTTAACCTACCTGGACACGTCTATTTAGCATCACAGGATATTAAGTAACGTGTCCATTTAGAAATTCTTCCTTTTTTAAACTCTACGTATCATAGAATAAAGTTACTAAAAACTTCACGCTTTCCCTTAATTTGAAAACTTTCAGATCCATAGAGAAGTCGACTACCCACACACCTGTGCTCTGATTCCACAGTTAACATGTTTGGTTTTCCTTCACACACGATGCACATTTTGGGGGCTGGGCCGTTTGAAAGTTAGCTGCGATGTCATGACCTCATCCCTAAATACCTAAGCACGTGTTTTCCAAGAACCGGGACATTGCCCGACCTGACCGCAGTGCTGGCGTCAACGCCCAGCTTGGCAGCTACGCACCCCCCTTAGACTCGCGCCCCCCCCCCGCCCCGTACTTCCTGGACGTGCTTGCTGGGCCAAAGCACGGCCTGGTTCAGCCCCACTGTGCACCTGCTCACCGCACACCGTCCCCTGTCCACGGCAGGCCAGGTAGACCCTCCGTGACCGACCTCACTTCACGGATTTTTATCTCAAACAAGCCCTCGATGCTGCTGGCAGGGTATATTTTCCTTGTCCATTTCTTGATTTTCTTGAACTGTTTCAAACTTTTGCCTCAAAATGCCATCTCACACGTCTTTCCTCTTAGCTGATGGCCTTTTTATTTTACTGAGGATAAAGAAAGTCATCAGACGCTCATAAGCTTCCACCTATCAGCCTCAGCATCCGTATGACCTGCCTCCTGCTACTTTGGATGAACTGTCAGCTCCTTAAAGCCAAGGAGCTATTGGTGGCCTGGATTTCATGCCTAATTTAGTTCAACTGTTCTGAGAACACCGCTTCATTTTCTTCTCTCCTACGTTTTTCTCTCTTTACCCTTTCAAGCAGATCACTGTTATCGGCATATTAATAAGCCGCCACTTCCTCCTGCAGTGACCTCTCTTGGCTCCACTTTGCTCTCCAGCTGCTCCCTATTTCTCTGCTCCGCTTTACGACAAAACGTCATCATTGGTTTCTCACTGTTGTTTCTCAAGCCCACTCCAATCAGACGGTGGACGTCATTGCTGAAACCGCCCTTGTCACGAGCACCAGACTGCATGTTGCTAAAACCAATGAACAGTTCTCATTTTTCTCATTTCACTTGACCCTCAGCAGCTCTGAAGTCAGCTGACCACTCCCTTGCCGGCCCTGGAGCACGGCAGTTCCTTCAGCAATGGCCACTCCTTTTTCATCACCTGCTTTTCTCCCCTGACCTTGGAGTGGCCAAGGCCCAGTTCCCTGACCTCTGTTCCATATCCACCCACTTCCTGTGCTGACCTCTCCCATTTTTGTTATAACTCAGTTTCAGGAGTTTCTATCCCATTCCATGACCTTTCTATCTTTTGCTGAGCCTATGCTTATTTTAATTATTACATTTATTCATCTCTTTAAAAATGTCCATAGTAGTCTATATCTAAAATAAATGTTAAGAATTATTTTGTCAAGTTCCTCAAATTTCTTTCATACTTTTATTTGTAATTTATTAAATATATGAATTAATGTTGATTTTACAATATTGAATTTTCCTTTTCAGGAATACAGTATGTCTCCATTTAAGTCTTTTTGTAATTTTGTAAAACAATCTGAAAAAGTCCTGTAATTTGTGTTAAGTTTACTGAACAGATTTTTGCTTTTTTATGAATGAGGTTTCCCCACCTGCAATGTTTTCCAGTGAGTTTTTGAAAATATAAAGATAGAGTGTTTATTTAAATGTGCTTCTTAACAGTCCATCTTGACAGAATTCTATTTATTTTGTTCTCGGTTGATTCTCTTAGTTTTGCCAGGTAAATAGTCTAGCCGCGATGTTTCATGTATCTCTGTGTTTCTGCACTTACATCTTTAGCTCCTTTGGCTCCTCTTGGCACGTTTGCTCGGGCTGAACGGTGTCCCGTAACGGGGGCTAGCAGGCCTCCCCCTCCCGTGTGAGGCTGCACGCACAGGAGCTCTCGTGGTGGTTCGTTAGGGAGAGACATGGCTGGTAGTTTAAGACAGATGTCTTAACGGTTTTACTAAATTGTTTTCTTCATTTGGAATAGAGTTTGGATTTTATCAAATGCTTTTGAACATCCAGGGAGTAATTTTTTAATTATCTTATGCAACCGATTATTATTTTGATAGGTTGTCTAGTATTAAACCATCCTTGTTTGTCTCCTTGGATAAATCAACATGGTTTTTAAATCTGCTGTGTGTTTAGCTCTGTATTGGTCAGCTTGGATTGGGCCGTGTTTCAGTAACAAATCAACTCTTTAATCTCTCGGTGGATTAACACCATGAAAGATATTTCTCATTTATGTAAAGCCCAGTGCAGGTCGGGTGGCCCTTCCCAATATTTTTTTTTTTAACGCCTACAACACTTGGTATTTCTAGGTGGTCTCCCATCCAAGTACTAATCAGGCCTGACCCTGCTTAGCTTCTAAGATCAGATGAGATCTGGCACGTTCAGGATGGCATGGCCACCGACCCTTCTCAACCTTAAGACAATAACACTTGGAGCACATAGTCTCGAAGGGTAATGCAAAAGGGTAATGGAGGAGGCACACTTGCTCTTAACTGCCTCAGAACGACACAGTATTTACACTCCAGTTCCAATGTGAGGTTAGTGACAGTGTCCCAACCCAACTGCAGGGGAAGCTGGGAAATAAAGTTATCCTGCATGCCCAGGGAAAGCAGGGAGAGTGTGAACATGTCACTGTATCTACCAACAATTCTCTGAAATTTCTCCTGTTACACGTCTGTCTATCTCGGCCTCTGACTTCTGTGTAGACATCAAGATCTCGTTCACGATTTTCGGAAACATTGTTTCAGTCATAATTCTCTAAGACAATTTTGTGTCTGCATCTTCATGATGCTTTTTCTTTCCCATTCTCTGCAGAGAATGAGAGACACCCTCTTAACTCATTCTTGTAAGAGAGAATATACATTCAGAATCAGCACTTTTAACAATTGGGATGTTATATTGCTTTAGGTCCTTATCTGTTTAAGTTGTGAATCAATCATCTTTTTAAGATTATTGTTTGTCTTAGCCATTAGGCCTGGATTCTTGACCCAATATTATTTATATCTAGTGTTTACCTTCGAACTAGTATCTTCCCTTATCGCATTTCCTGTTAGCTGGTTATGCGGAATCAGGCGAGTCCATGAGTTTTTGACCCATTATGCACTTGTAGCAGGATTTCTCTGTGTGGGCTTGTCCGTACTGTGCTAGTCTGGGCTGAGCCTCCCAGAATGCAGTAGCACATCATGAGCTTGGTGTCCATCTGCCTCACGTCCAGCTCCTTTCTGCGTGGTGCTTTCTCTAGTGGGTGTAGGAAGAATACTTGCAGCATGTAGTTATCAGATGAAAATATGTGAGTCCTTTTAAAGGTATTTTGTTCAATTAGTTGAGGAAAATATTTTAGGAACACTGCTGACTGGGCATGGACCGCCACAGCCCTTAACCCTAAGGGGGTCCACACAGTCGCAATTCTAAGAATCGGGCAGCAATGAGGAGAGATGAAGTGCTAACATCAGTGGTAAAGAAAAGTCTGCCCCCACCTGCGGCCCAAGAGCAGGCAATCAGAATTCTTATTTATTGGGGTTAATGGAACTTTAAAAGAGGAAGTACAAAAATGACTCAAAATCCCCACATGAAAAAGAATATTGACTTGAGGGAGCAGGAGATGCTAATGAACATCACATCAAAGAGGTTCTTCTGAAAAAATAACGAGCACGGCAGAGAACGGAAATGGTGGCTCTCCTTTCCCCTGCCGAGTCTCTGCTCTGCGCCCCGTAACCCCGGAGAGCCCTGCACACATGTGACAGGAGCCCACTGGGCCTGACGCGCTCCAGTGGGTGTCCCTGTCCCAGAGCAATGACGCTATCAAGTCCCCTGAAATACCCCAGGCTGGCTCCGGCACATCGCAGGTGGCCTGGTTATAGTTACAGCAAAGAAATAAAATGGCACTTTCGAGTGTCTGGTTTTTTTTCACTGCAGTGCAGATGAGTCGAGAGCCACCTGACCATTTGTAAAGGTCAGTGAACCTCTGCGTCAGCAGGAGTGAGAGCCTGAGGCTGCGACTCGGATGAGATCACCATTTGTCAATCCTATGGTGACTAACCCAATTCACAGACTGTTCTTTCTGACAAGTTGTAAGTTAATCCATCTTTGAACTGTGGCTGCGGGTTGTATTTCCATTCTACCATGTTTATGACAGGAGTTACGTAACCAAAAGATAATCTGTAAATGAAATTTAAGGAAATGACTTCTCGAGTTTTCCACGGAAGAATGTTAGTCGCTAATATAGTTCATAACCTCATTCCCCACCCCCAAGGAACTGCAGGTGCACAGACTGTCCCTGGTAATCAGGTGCGTTCGTTTTCCCCAACTCTGCAATCTGCGGACTTTCGTCCCCTATTTGTAGGTCCTAGGACTCTTTCTCTGCGGCATCTGACAACTGTGAACTGTTAGCAAGTTATTTATTACCCTGAGTGCAAAAGGGGGCGAACAGGGGATCATTTATTAACCCATTTCAAAAAACTTGTCCCGAGTCGCACAACCCAGGCCGTTCACATCTTCCTAGTCCAAGTCTTGTCACACTTTTGTGGTGGCCTGAGAAGAAATATACATGCGCCTTCCTATAACTTAACTTTCAGGCAAAGACTGTCTAAACGCACATTTAAAAACACACACACACACAAACACGTGTTTCAACCCTCTTCATCGCTCCACACGCATCCCTAACCTTTCATCATGATGTTACAATGAAGTCGTTTGTTTCTATGTCTATCTTTATCCCTCCTTACTAGGCTGGCAGGTCCTGCATCTCCGGCGGCGGTACAGTGAACAGCTGCAGGTACGAAGGACGGGGGTGTGATTCTGCCCCAGCAGGGCAGGCGTTGAGCTGTATCTTGCAGAATGAGTAGGCGTTTACGGGGCAGTGGAATCATGGCTGATGGGAAGGGTGGGGGTTAGAAGTGGTCATCGGGGGGCATTCCATCCAGAAAGAGCCCTGAAAACCCCAGAGGCACAAAGTCCATGAGCTTCACAACCACAGCTGGTCACTGACCAGGAGGATTTTATTTCTTTCCCAGGATTAAGGCCATGAGATTCTTGTATCTCCTCTTGGCTTTCTCTCATCAGATGAAGATGCCGTTACTGAAGCACCATCACAAGCTTCCCTGCTCATGGAGGTTAGTTAGTAGGTGTGTGTCCTCCAAACTATTGTCTAGCCACCATTGTGACCACAGGCTTATGTTTGAGATGACAGCTGGCTGGGACTAAAAAGTAGCCTTTGGTTGTGCTTGTGTGTCCTTATGAGTCTCTGGTTCTGTGCCAGGCCAATCAACTGCATCCTCTTTCTAACATCTATGAGCACCATAGGAGTTTTTGATGCCTTTTAGGCAAAGGGGAGGGAAAAGTGAGCCCCTAACTCATTTTCTTCATTGTCTTTTCTCTATAGAGAACATACATTTTTTTTTTCAAAGGAAGTATAAGAGAAAAACGTAGTTTTAGAGCAGCGATTGGCACAGAAGAAACTAAAGACACAAATGGCCAGGGAGACTGAGTTCAGAAGCCGTGCGTCAAGGACAAGATCAACCTTCAGAGGTATTTATCCCAGGGAAATGATGACAGCCCCTTATAGAAAAAAGACTTCACATCAGAGAGGTAAGCCCCCTGGGGAACACCTTTCCTTAGTAACTGGAGATGGAGGACATGTGTGAAATCCATTTCTCTATTCAAGGGGCTTCTCAGACCAGGTGCCTGGCGATGAATCTGAACCCCTCCGCCTGGGGCCCCATGGAGCGGCCAGGGCCCCTCCCCTTTGAGGTCACTGGTCTGCAATGGCCCATCTCAATCTGAGCTGGGCAGAGGGTGTCTGAGAAATCCGGAATTCTGCGCAAAAGTTTGCGTTCATTCTTGTTTGTCTGGGGGTCTTCGACTTTCATCAGGTTTGCAAAGAGCTCTCACGCCCAAACAGATGTAAAATTCCGCGTTCAGTATCATGTGCTTTAAACCCTTCCTTATTATTTTTTTTCCCGTTTTTTTGGAAGGGGAGGGAGAGGAGTTGCTGGCGGGCAGGAAAAAAAAATGGTGACCCCTCCCTTTGATGTTTCTTCCTGTCTCCCCTAAAGCGGGACCTGAAGGGCAGGGGAATAGGCTCATCAGAACCCTTCTCCTGTGGCTGTTTTCAAAGTTCTGGCAGGAATCGCAAATTATGCCAATGAGGAAGAAAGGGGGAGACTCGGTCCACAGAGGCCCGCGGCTACGCCGGCTCAGGTACAAACAGACCTGCACAGAAGGAATACCTCCTCTACGGATCCGCTTCCCATGGTCAGAATGAGATTAGATCAGCATTCACCTTTGGGCAGTTATAGGAATTTTCACACTAGTGGAAGAAGACACTATGAGGCTCGAAACAGCCTCCCTGCAGCTCAGATCAAAACCTGTCACCAAATGAATCCCATTTAGGGCTCGCCGCCAATCGAGTTATCCAAAATCCCCAGTCTTCAGACATTCCTGGAAGAGATTATATATAAATCTGTATCATATATGCAGGTTTAGAGCTTTGCAATTCATCATATAAAATATTTTATCAGCTCGGAAAGGAGAAATTTTTTAAAAAATATTCTATAGAAACCATGTACATAGCACCTATTAAAAATCATTTAGAAATTGTCTGGATATTGATATTCAGAAGTAATTCAGCTCAACAACTTCTAAAGCATGGAAGACATTCGTTTCTCTCAGATGTCTCCCGCTCTGTCTAGTTTCCATTTCTTAAAAGTTACAAGTCGTCTCCATATTCGAAGTGGCACGTTTTGAATGTTCTGGAATGAAATGAGTCTGAGTATGGCGAATCAGTGATATAATAAAATAAATGTTTGACCTTGTCCTGGGTTCCTGGCACAGAGCCCCGCAACCTTCAGGCCTGAGTAATGAGTATCTTTGGTATGCTAATAAGGTGACTGGTGGCTCCCAGATGGCTTCAGGGTGGAGGCTGGTCATCAGAAAGGCCTTGGCGGGATCAGAGGGTTGGAACTGTCAGCCCCTGTCCGCACTCTGGGGAAAGTAGGGGGATGGGGGGGGCCGGAGATTGAGTTAAGCACCGATCGGCCAATGACTTAATTATGTCGACATAAAGAAACCTCCAAATAACGGAGATGGAGAGCGTGCAGCTTGGTAGGCACATCGAGGTGCTAGGAGAGGATGTGCCCAGCAGAGCTCCAACCCCTGGTTCATAGCCAGTCAGAGAAGCCGGGGAGACCGACTTTGGACTGGCCCGGGAAGTGAGGGCGGTCTGTGGGGCGGAGCCTTCCCCCGGGAGACGCTCCGGGAGGTTCTGTCAGGACCCAACTGCATGGTTGCCCACCAGTGGCTCCCAGAGAACGAGAGAGTGGCCGTTGGCCTTGGAAAACACCCCCAGGGCGGCTTTCATCACAGGTTCTCAGTCTGTGTCCTCACGGGACAGCAGTGTGTGCTGAGCTGACCGAGCCCTCCGTCGTCGTGGAGGTCGGAAAAAGAAAGCTTTTAAATTTTCCGCAAAAAAGTACGGAGGTTCTCAAACCGCGCTTCAGGAAAACACAACTCAGAGGTAAACGCAGCAGCCAGGACATCTCCCTCTGTGCCCATGCGACATCGCGCCCCTGTGAGCTGAGGCCTCTTCACAGCACGAGGCCCCCAGGTAGCCCGGTGTGTTGGGTGATGAACAGCTTCTTCTGAACTGGCCTTAAAATGACACAGTGTCACTCTCATGTCATGCTGGTAGTTACGCAGGACCAGCTCAGATTCACGGGGCGGGGGAGGCGGCGGCGAGATACGCTCTAGGAAGCATGGCTCATCGGGGAGTATTTTGGAGACTTGCTGTCCCGGTAAGATTTTTAAACCTGACCTGACCCGGGCTAGAGGTTGCAAACTCACTTATCTACATGGAGCAGGCGGCTGACGAGAGGAAGGAAGTCCCCATGCGAGACGCCCGGACTGGAGAGCCCACGGCCAGGGGTCGGCGCGGGCAGCAGACCCCAGAAGCTGTCCCGGCACAGCCGCGTCTCCGAGCGGCGTCGGGCGCTGTGGCCGGCCCGTCTGCCCTCTGCTGCCCGGTGTCTGGCGGCGGAAGCCCCTCCCGTCCCGCGTCTGAGAACTGGGGTGGCGGAGGGGCAGGGGCGGCAGGGGTGGGGGGCTCAGCTTTGCGGCAGGCCCAGGGCACGGGCTCCCCTCGCCACGCGTGGCCGGGGGTGGCCGCTGGCTGTGGAACACGTGCGCGAACCGCAGAGGCCCGTGGGCAGGGCAGCCTCTGCTCCCAGTCATCTCTGGAAACCCTGACTTTCAAGCCATGTCACAGACGCCCCAGAAGAAAGTGACCAGGCTCCAACCCTGCAGGGGGGTGGAGCGGCCTCCGGTGACAGGTGGCAGCCTGGGCGGCTTGTGGCCTGGAGGGCGCCGTGGGGACGGCTGCCCTCAGGCATCACCCGCAGGTGCCCTACGTCAAAGTGGAGGGCTGGGGTGGGAGGGGACAGTCGGTGGCAGCTGCAGCTAACTTCCCTGCCTGGCGGACAGGCTGAGCCAGGCCAGGCAGCGATGCCCAGAGGGCTCTGATCAGACGGGCAGGGAAGATTCGGATCAGATTGCCATTTTCTCTTGAATTCGCAACTTGCTTCATGTGATCTTTTCTGTCGAAGGGGCCCCCATTTTCTTTCTTTCTTTCATTCTTCCTTCCTTCCTTCCTTCCTTCCTTCCTTCCTTCCTTCCTTCCTTCCTTCCTTCCTTCCTTCCTTTCCTTTCCTTTCCTTTTCTTTCCTTTCTTTTTCTTTTCTTTTCTTTCCTTTCTTTTCCTTCCTTCCTTCTCTGACAGAAAGTTGAATAAGTGGGTGGAGGGCATTCCGCAAGCCCCACCTCAGATTCAGCCTCTGCCATGAAGTATTTTCTCAGCTTCCAACTCTCTCCACTCCTCCACCCTCAGGCCAAATACGGGTTCTCTCCTTGTTAACCCGATACTAATTTGGGGGTGTCCAGAGTGTTTCCCACACAGTAAAGCAACTCCTGTTCCATGAGGCCCCCTCTACTCCAGTGCTGCCTTGCTCCTCCGGGTGACCCGAGGGTGATGACCAGCCATCTCTTTTCCCCCTTCAGCCCCCCACCCCAAGGTAGGCAGCGTAAGCTTAAAGGCAGGAGCTCAGCGATGCACGGTGCACGCAGAGGACCCTGTGACTCGCACCCTGTCCTTGCCCACGCCTGGTGACTGCTGACCTGTACGGGTCCCACGCTGGACAGGGCCCTTGCCAGCAGACCTTGTAAACACGCTTCAAATAGACGGAGCCGGTTGGCAGAGCACACGACGCGGCACGAGCTTCGGAAGGCGCCACGTCTTCTGACTGCCCATAACCTGATAGCCTTGCTACGATCTGCGGGCTCCAGACAGGGTCCCCTGCGCGGGTCCGCTGCGGAAGCTCCTTCCGGACGGGGTGTCGTGTTCTGCTGTACCCGCAGTGGGACGTGGAGCCTGCTGCTCCCTGGGGGGCCGGTAGAGTGACCGATTGGCTCCTGGCTTCGTGGGGGCTCACTGGCCTGTAATGTACCCCCTCCTCTAACGCCACGCAGCGGGGAGGCGCTGATGATAAGCAGGAAATCAACCAGGAGAGGCGACAGGAAATCAAGGCATCTGCTAAAAAAGGAAGTCGCGAACGGCTCGTGCTGTGCCTTTGTCGAAGGACTCGGGAGGGACAGTCGTCAGAGAAGGAAGGACTTGGAGGCCAGGACGTCTGCTGTAAATGGAGGAAAATTGGGTTTCAGCAATAGAGATAACGTGGCTGGCGGCGAACCCCAGTGCAGGCGTCTTCGGTGAAGAGCCGTCCTCGGGGGCCCTGGAAAGCGCTGTGGGAGTCGGGGAGGCGAAGCCTCATCAAAGGCAGTTTCACTTTCTCACCTCGAACCTCACTGGAAGGTTGGGTGGGTGGGGACGAGCTGTCCGCCCAGCACTGGGGAAGTCTGCCTGCCACCCGGGCACCCTGCCTGCCACCAGGTCCCCCATCGGGGCGGGCTTGGCCTCGCCTCAGCCCGGGAGCTGGCAGGACCCAGGCCCGCGACCCTTCCACTGCAACTTATTCTCTCTCAGCATCCTCTATGTGTCCTCATCATGTGTTTATTAGGCCTCTTGTGGTTTCCAGTGACAGAAACTCAACTCAAACAGGCTCACACTAAAAAAAAAAAAAAAAAAGGTGTATGACTTCCAGAATTCAGGGCAGACCTCCAAGATGATGCTGTTGCCAGGTTACGTCTTCGCCCATCTCTCAGGGCTCTTGTCTTCGGACGCCCACGTTGACGACCTAACCAGCAGGCCCAGGTCCCCCCCAGACGTTACAGGCAAGCCCAGGATCCAGAGCTCTTCTGGAAAACGTCTCAGCGCCACCCAGTGATGGCCCAGCTCGGGGCGCTGGGTTTCAGTGGCTGAGTCTGCGTCCTGTGCCCACCCTAGGAGCACGATGACATCTAGGTGGGACCTGGTGCAACTGAACCACGTAAACGGGGTGGTGAGGGGACAAGTGGTTCCTCAAGGGAAACGGGAATGTTGTGACCCAGATATCAGGACGGTGGTCACAGGACAAACTTCACCGCTGTGTGTGAGGATGCCTGCCTCTCCCTCCTGGGAGGGCGTTCACACAGACGCCCTCATTCCCCTCCACCTGTGCTCTAAGGCCTGGGCTCCTGAGATGGCATGTCCCCTCCCCACCACCCTCCCAGCTTCACACAGGAGCATTGTTTTTTTCTTTTTAGAAAAGTGGCTGTTTTCTAGGGGAGGGGAACCGTCAGATACCACCTCATTTGTTCCAGTCCAGAGAGACAGTCGAGAAGCACGTAAAGTTTCTAAAACCGATAATCTGGGGACAAAAGAGCATTGTGCTCTGAATGTCTGAATGGAGATGCACGGCACGGCACGTGGTTCGAGCCCCGGGGCGGGGGCCCCCCCCCCCCCGCTGTGGGATGCACCTGCCCTTGACAGACACCCAGAAGCAGAGTTTGGCCCCAGCTCTGCCGCCCACGACCCGGGCCAGCCCGAGACCCTCGCTTTTTTCCTGGGTCTTGGAAGTCTCACCTCTAGTTTCAGGGTTTGGACTAAATGAGTTCTCTCTCGCACGGTCTGTTCCCTCTCCAAAGTGCTTGATTTTTAGCCAACACGCACCACCCACTGTATTCTGGCGGCACCGTCTCCACATTCGTAGACGGCAAAAATTAGGCACTGTAAGGATTAGCTTAAAACGGCCTTTCTGCTCGACCCCAGGAGAGCGAGGGACAATAATTTGCTGCTGTTCTTTCAGGACAAGAGATGTCACCAGGCCGTGGGTATCTTCGGATTCAGTGTGGACTTGACGTAGTTTCTGGGACACAATCGACAGCCTAGTGTCCACCGACCTGTGCCGATGCCGCCCCCAGCTGTGAGCAGAGGCCCCCCCCCCGTGTGGCAAGCGTGGACAGCACAAGGTGGGGAGTGGGGAGATGTCCCCACGCAGGAGACTTCTGAATTCACGGTTGCGAAGTCTAAGTGCCCGAGGTACTTGCCTGACGGAGGTCATGTGCCGCTGGCCACGATGCTTGTGCAGTTTGGGCCCATCTCTTACCTCGGACTTCCGGCTGGACGATGGGGACACATCCTGGATGGTCACACTGTGCAGAAACCCAGGGTGGCGTCCATGCTTGACACAGGGGCGCATGGTCAGTGCCGAGTGAATGAATGGATGAATGGATGAATGGATGGATGAATGGATGGATGAATGGATGGATGGATGAATGGATGGATGAATGGATGGATAAATGGATGGATGAATGAATGAATGGATGGATGAATGAATGGATGAATGAATGAATGACCGAATGCATGGATGGATGAATGAATGCATGGATGGATGAATGCATGGATGGATGAATGCATGGATGGATGAATGAATGAATGGATGGATGAATGGATGGATGAATGGCTGGATGAATGAATGAATTGATGGATGAATGAATGGATGAATGGATGAATGGATGGATGAATGGATGGATAAATGAATGAATGGATGGATGAATGGATGGATGAATGAATGAATGGATGGATGAATGGATGGATGGATGGATGAATGGATGGATGGGTAGGTGGATGAATGAATGGATGGATGGATGAATGAATGGATGGATGGATGGATGAATGAGCAGAGGCCTGGGTGTTGGGATTAACTTCAGTCCTAACTCCCATGACTGTGAAGACCGGGGTGCTCTCCAGGGGGTGGAGGAAGACGGGAAAAACGAAGACTGCGTGTCTGCAGACCAGAGAAGGGCCGCGGGGCGGGAGAAGAGGTTTCTGAGCAGAGGTCATGACACTCCGCTGCTGCTGGCTTGAGGCCTCCTGCAAAAGGAAGTGCTTTCTGCCACCCCTGACCACTTCCTCGCTATCGCCCCCACCCCGGCCACCCGCACCCCTCACCCCTCACCCCTCACCCTGGAGCTGGAGCAGACGCAACAGAGCGCTGGGAATGAGGCCACTTGAGGACAAGTTACTGTGTCCTCAGCTGTGTTCATCCTCTGCCCGACCCGCCAGGCCCCGCCGCTGCCCTGTGTGCCCAGACGGGGCCGCAGGCCGGAGAGATCCCTGCGGTGCGAAAGTGAGGGGGGTGCAGAGGTGCGAGGTGAGGGGAACCCCAGGACCTTCGCCCCCCTAGCCGGAGTCCCCACCCTTAGCGGACGGGAGCCTAGCCGTGCCAGGCCCGGGGGGCAGAGGCCCAGGACCCCTGACGCGTGGGAGATGAGAGGTGCAGGGACCGAGAGCATCGTGGGGTCAGGACGCGCGTGGGCCAGGTCAGTGCAAAGCGGAAGCTGCTTCGGGCAGCCGTCAGCCACTTTTCTGGGGATGCATGCGGGGGGTCTCCCTGTGTATCAAAACCAGTTCAGTTGGGGGGAAGGACAGACCAGATGTGGAGGGCAAGACGCCAAGGCTGACCTCCGCAGAGGGGTGGGGGCGGGTTTCCAAGCCGCCAGTCCAAGGGCGGGCAGGCGTGGGACAGCAGACAGCCAGGGCGGCCCCGGGGTGGGCCGGTGGGGCGGCGTCAGGGCGCTCCAGCAGGAGCCACGGCCCTGGCACAGAGAGGAGGGTCTGGGGCAGGAGAGCCAGCCCCGGGAGGCCAGCAGCCAGCCCGGCACAACTCCATAGCCAGATGGGCCCTGGAGCCGAATCCAGGCTCTGTCACTTAGTCGTCGAGTGTAAAACTTTGGAAAAACTCTTGACCTTCTGGGCTTCGTCTCCTTATCTGCCAATGGGGATGTTTGAGACTCGAATTCAAAGCAAGCTCGGCCACCTCATGGGTTCTTTTCCTTCTCTCAATCATTTGGAAAACGGGCGTAATAAAACTTATCTTAGAAGGCTGCTCGGGAGTTGGACAAGGGAATGCGTAGAGTGGCTGGCATGCTCCTAACGCATGATAGTTGCTAAATCAACGTCCCCCTTCCTGGCCCTTTTCCTCCTCCCCCCGTCGAGTTAGGGTTTTGACGCCGAGGGACAGGAGAGGTTGTGTGTGCCCGCGGGAACGTGAGGACGTCACGGGGGGCACCACCCACCGAACCACGAGCTCCTTCAGGACTCGGCGCTGTGATGGCAGCTGCGTCATCGCACCCTTCGTAGGGCTCCCACGGGTGTGTCTGGGACTGACCGGGGCACGTGGCTGCTGCTTGTCACGTCCACGTATTGAAGGCGGGGGCGGGAGCGGGGGGGAGCACGAGGAGACAGCACAGATTTGCTTTCTGACGCTCCCCACGCCGGCTGTGGTCTTGGGGGAAATCCCTTCACCCCTGTGGGGCTCACGGCTGTGTCTGCAAAGCCAGGGGACGCGGTAAGGCGATCTCCACATGGTCCCGGCACCGAGATGCTCCAGCCGCGTCCCTTCCCGGTGGGGGAGACAGAACTGCAGCCGGTTTGCAAACCAGGCTCAGGGGTGGGAGGGTGGGGGGTGGGGAGGGCCTCGTCTGTGAAGCAGCAAAGGGGTACCAGGCCCGGCGCTCACACGTCGCTCTGTGGGCCGGGGCTTTTCCTGCTGTCGCGAGGTCCACGAAGCACATCCCAGGCTCGGGCGCTGCGTGTGCAACACTTGCTTCTTGCGAGGCTGACCCCGGGGCGTGCAAGGCTGTCGAGGCATCCAGCTGCACGGCCCTGACCAACATCTGCTAGACGCTCGAAGGAAGTGGTGGGTGACAAAAACAACGACTTTGACATTTAAGGCAGTCTTCCGTGCATCTGACTTTCCCACAAACCCACCATGACACATGTTTTTGCAGCGAGGTGTTTCAAACATCAATAAGGGTCTCATAAAAGAACCCACAAGACCCAGGCATTGCCAACCTTAATAGATGTTTGGGGTGTGCCTCACACCCCATGCCACTTCCTTGCTCCCCTGCAGGCGGTGGGCCCACAGCCCCGTGCCCTTGGGGGCGCTGCTCCTAGGTTGAACCTCGTCACTCTCACGCTGTGCCCTGTTGGGTTAGAATTTCAGCTCAAACACCCAACAGGCTATGTGACCTTAGGCAAGTCTCTCAACTCATTGGAGCATCGGTTTTCTCATCTGTATTCGGGGCCCAGAAGAAAAGATGGCCCATCCGCAGAGCTCAGCCTGAACTTGACCAGGTCAAGGGCAGCCACCAGGTTCCACCTGCAGCAGAACTTGGGGAATCTCGTGAGAGAAACAGTGAGTGCGCTGAAAGGTATTAAACCTTTGAGCCAGGAAGAGGGGACAGTCTCTCCTTGGCTTCTTGGGACGTGCCTTGGGACGTGCCATGCTCCCCATCCTGATTTCCCTGTGTGGGCCATATCGACGGGCTCCCTTGTCCTCTGGTTTCTAGTTGAATTCACGGAACGTGGAGCTCCAGCGGGAGTGGGGGAAGGAGGTGGTAGGCAGGACACAGGGTATTTGTTCTCCAGGCTCCTCCAGGCTCACCTTGGGCTGGCTGCAGTTCGTGACTGGAAGTCACAATTCCCACGTAGCCTGTCTGCACACAGTTCTCCTTGAGTTCCAGCAGCTGACCTCTTCCCTTGCCTAGTGGCCACGAGGACCCCATTCCCTCTAGCTCTAGAGCATCATACCACCCCTCCATTTCCTATTGTTGACCAATATTTGTAAACAGCTCCTTTTATTAAGCCTTTGGCCAAGCCCTCCTAATTTGAGTGTTTCATTTGTCTACTGATGAGATGTCGATGATACATCAGGCAACTTCTGTTATTGACAGAAGCAACATATAAAGAACAAAAACCTTAGGAAGATATCACACGTTTAATGTGAAAAACTTTAGATGCCCACGATCACAGTTACTGTTTTACATAGTTCTCGAGGTTTGGGATCATACAAAAAGAAAAATGAGGTGTAAGGATTGGAAGGGAAGGTTGAAAATTATCATTTTTTCCCCACTGATACTATAATCTCTATAAAAAAACTAAAACAAATCCAAACAGACTATCAGAAGTAAAAAGAAAATTCCACAAGTTTCCAAGATTCAAGATTATTTATTACAAAATAAGGAGCATTGATCTAAACCAATAATAGCCATCTATATTAGTTATATAGTGTTGCTTAACAAATGACCCCAACATGTAATGGCCTAAAAAAAAAAAAATGTTTATTTTCTTGCAATTTCTGTGAGTCAGGAATCCAAGTTTAACTTAACTGGATGTTAGGGCAAATGTTTGTGCCCCTCCCAAATTGATATGTCAGAACCCTACAATCCCAGTGTGCTGGTGTTAGGAGGTGGAGCCTTTGGAAAATAATTCGGATTAGATGAAGTTGGGAAGATGGACCCCTTGCAATTGGAATTAGTGCCCTTATGAGTCACAAGAGAGCTTTCTCTCTCTCTCTCTCTCTCTCTCTCTCTCTCTCTCTCTCTCTCTCTCTCTCTCCTTTCTTTCTCTCCCTGCAATGTGAAGATGCAATTAGAAGTTGGCCATCTGCAATCTGGCAGTAGTAGCCTTTTTATAACCTAATCTCAGAAGTCATATCTATCACTTCTGCTGTATCTGTTAGTTAGAAATGTGAGTCAATAGGTCCAGCCCAGACTTGAAGGGAGGGCATTATAAAAGGGCACAAATACCAGGAGGTGGGGATTTCTGGGGTCATTTTAAAGGCTGCCTACCATGGAATCTAAAAATACCACAGAAAATAAGACACCACGTACAATCACAACCAAACTGCAAAGTTTCAAGCAATTAATCTAAGAAAGAATGTATGAAACCCCTGGGGAACATTTTCAAGGTCATAGAAAAAGAAACGGATAGGGCAGAGACATTATAATGATAACACTTCCCCAAATTAATGCAATTACAGTTAATAGTGCTGTAGTAGAACATTTCAGGAACACAATGGTGTTTTTTCCCCCTAATACATTACTGAGAGATTAAACATTTCAAATAACTAAGTAGGTTTGAAAAACGAGAGCAAAGAGGGGGAATTTTGCTATAACTAGCTCTCGAGGCATTCTACATAGCCGTAATTATGAAAACTGTGTGACTTTGGTATCAGGATAAAGAAAGAAATAAATGAAACGAAATAAGAGCCCAGAAAAAGACACAACTATATGTAAAAACCTGATATGTGATCAATATACCACTGCAGATCGCTGGGGGAAAAGATGAATTTTGTTGGGAAAACTGGTTCATACGTGGAGAAAAACAAAGATGGACCCTTATTTGGTATCACAAGCAAAGGTGAACTCACATAAGTTCAAGCCTAAACACGCAATTTGTGACAGCGTGAGAGAAAGTGTTTTCAATGTCTAAAACTAATGACTGTTTTATATCTAGACTATAAAGTACTATAAAGGAGATCCTGTGAATCAACACGAGGGAGACCCAGCTGGAGAGCCAGAATGATAGAAATGCCAACACGTGGTACAGAAACGAATGAAATTTGAAAAGTACAGTCCTGCAATGAAATGGCAAATAGGGATTTATGGGAGGTGTATGTGTCTTACAAAGGTGAATGATCATAACTGGAGCTGAGCACGTGAAAGGGAATGGCACGTAGGTGGTACCTGAGGCCGGAGGAGAGCGGGGGTGGGGGTGGGGGTGGTTAGGGGTGTTGGTCCAGGTAGGGTTGCCACTTTGCTAAAAACAAACAAATAGGATGATCAGTTCAATCTGAACTTCGGAAAAACAACGAATAATTGCTTCAGTATATTCCGCATCATATTTAGGACATACTTATCCTTGAAGTATTCATTGCTTATCTGAAATTAAAATTTAACCAGGCACCCTGCATTTTGCTTGACAGCAGTAACAGTGGCCCCAAATGGAGATCCTAAGGGGATCGGGAAGGCACGTCCCGGGGTGCAGGGCTGTGGGAAATGCAGTGGACAGTGGGGCGGGCCTGGGGCCTGGGCACCTGCCTCTCGTCCACCGGGCAGCGGCTGCCCGGCTCCGGCCGATTGCATTCTCAGAGGCGTAGCCTTGAGGGCGTCCAACATTCCAATGGTTCAAAACACAATAGAAGTATGTATTTTTAATGCGGAATATCCCGATTTTTAAAGGGGACAGCCCATGGAAAGAAAAAACATTGCGAGGCACATTCAGAGCGCGTCTGTGGGCTCCATAGGCCACACGGGCCACTGGTCGGCAACCTCTGATCCAACCCCTGGATTTTTCACTTGTATGCTGTGGTGCTAGGCAGGGTCAGGGTCTGGGGCAGAGAACTCGGACAGGGGGAAGGGAAGGCAGCAGGGGGTGACTCTCTCCCACAGAAGGTAAGAAGTGCAAACCCCACCTGTGGCCTCGGCTCAAAGCTCTCACTCCTCAGTGTCTGAATGTGCCCTGTGGCCATTGGGTGTTGGTGGCGGGGCAGAGGCCAAAGCCGCAGGGTGGTGCACTGCTCCCCGCCTGCTCTGCAGAGCCCGAGGGGCCAGCCTACCCCAGCAGCCTCGCAGGCCCCTCGAGCAGCCATTGGGGCTTCGACTTGTGGGTGGAAACTTCCTGGGGTTTGCTCTGAGCTTCTTGAGGCTTCTCAGCTTCAGATGCAAAGTGAGTGGGTGTCTCTTTCGGCTTCTCAGAGAGAATGAAAGAGTGAACGAAAGAGAGGTGTTTCCCTCGGCTATGGAAACTATTAAAGGCAGAGCCGGCCTCCCCTCTCTCCGTCAGTCAGCGGCAGTGCTCCCCTCTTTGACCCCTGGGACCTCACGGGATTGAGAAGAAGGAAAACCCTTCCGCAGGGGGCCTTCCCGAGTCACTGGCTGCCATGCAGCAGCCCTTGAACTACCCGTACCCCCAAATCTACTGGGTGGACAGCAGCACCGGCTCGCCCTGGGCTCCTCCGGGGTCAGTCCTCCCCTGTCCGGCCTCGGTGCCCAGGAGGCCTGGCCAAAGGAGGCCCCCGCCGCCCCCTCCACCGCCACTGCCACCAACACTACCGCCACCGCTGCCACCGCTGCCACCGCTGCCACCGCTGCCACCTCTGAAGAAGAGCAGGGACCACAACACAGGCTTGTGTCTCCTCGTGATGTTCTTCATGATCCTGGCGGCCCTGGTCGCCCTGGGGCTGGGGATGTTTCAGCTCTTCCACCTGCAGAAGGAGCTGGCCGAACTGAGAGAGGTAAGCGGGCGAGCGGGTGCGCGGCCCTGCCCGCTGCTGCGGGCCTCGTCAGAGGGCTCCGGGCGGGGCCGGGGGCCGGGGGCCGGGGGACAGCTCCACAGGGCTGCCGTCTTGCAAAGCGCTTCCCGGCCCTGTTTTTCCCCCACCGTCTTAGAAACGGCTCGTTCTGCACCCTCTCTCCTGCGGACAGAGAATGGGAGACTCCTGTGCGCAGAAGGAATATTTTCTGTTGGGGGAAAGGCTCAGGGTCAGAACAGGACTGGCGGGCCGGTTCCCCCTCTGTCCGTGGGCACGTCGGCCAGCGGAGCCACGCACTTAGCGATTCAAGAAAGAAGAGGGACTTTGAGTCGTGCTTAGAAGTGAATTTGTTCAAATGGCCCAACTGAAAAAAAAAAAAAGAAATTCAAAATATTTAAAACTATTAAAACTATTTCAAATCTCAAAACCAAGGCCCAGGGAAGCACGAGGGCTCAGGCAGGGTCAGAGTTAGGGAAGGTCTGAGGTCCCTAGTGTCCCTTTCTGGGCTTGACTCATTTGACAATTCTGCCTCCTTTGCTTAAAGAACTTTATATTCATTATTCGTCTTTTTTCTTTCTCTTTGCCAGTCCACCAGCCAAAAGCATGTGGCATCATCTTTGGAGAAGCAAATAGGTGAGTCTTTTTGTGCATGTACATCAAGTCTCCAGAAGTGGTCCTCAGTGCTGAACACGGGGACGGACTGCCTTGCACCCATCCGCTCAAAGGCACTGAGGATCCAGGCTAATTCTGAAGCTCTGGTCATTTCGGTGCCTTGAGCTGCCCTAAACTATGAAGTGAATTCAGTTCTTCAAGATCAGTGTCTGAGTACTGTACATAATTCAAAATAATTTCCAATTGTCTCTGGGAAGAGACACATATACAGCCCTGGACTTTGTCCCCTGAGCAGCTGGTCCTAGGTCAGTTCCCTCCCTCAGGCCTCCTGGTCCCTGGACCCCAGGTGGTAGCTGTAACTCCTTGGGAGAGGGGTGATGTTGGGACAGAGAGAGGCGTTTCTGAGAAAGGTCTTCTTCCCTTTAAACTCTTGGAGAGATTTCTCAAGAGTCAAGCTTTTCTAAAACAAATCTTACAGGAGATGTTTAAGCTTTTAAAAAGTGGGAAATCAACCATCCACTTTCAGATGGATCTTTTGCTGTCGCTGGAAAGCTTGGGGTTGGACGTCAGCCGTGGTCGAAGGCAGTCCAGCTTCGCCATGGAGGCCATCGTGAGCTCCCTCGAATAGGAAAACCTTTTGTGTGAACACCAGGACAGGGAGGAGAGGCCATGGTGAACATGGACCTAATGAAATGTCAGGGCATAGTTTTGGAAAGTGGTGGACAGATAGATTTAGGGTGCTCCAGCTCATTAAACTAAGAGTCCTTGAACTTGAGATTTGGGAGGAGTGGGAAGGGGGCTCAGACAGCATCTGGTCCAATCATCTTTTTATCTTAAGAAACTCAAGAGTTTTTCAAACGAGAAACGGAATACCAGCTGGTTTAGGTGACATTCCCAAGACCCCTGGTGTGGAACCAGGGCTAGAGGGAGCACAGGCTGCTTGTGCCTTGGTACCTGCAGGGCTTACCGGATATGGACCCAGTGCCTCGTGAAGTAAGGCAACTCCCCTCTCTGCACGATGATGTGGAATGAGAAATGAAAAAGACGAGCAAGATGTCTGCAAAAGCAATAAGCAGATCTCACCCCTTAGAAACTGGGAAGAAAGCAGGACGCAGCATTGGCCACCCAGTTCCTCAGCATGAGCCCACTGCCAGGGACCCACGTCACCCGCTGCCCTGGAATGCAGGCTCTCGTAGGAACCAGCCTCAGGATGCGCTGGTCCCCAGTTCTGGTTCTGAGTCCCCAAATGCACATAAACCAGAGTAGAAATATTTGCTGGAAAAATTAAGCATCTGGAAGGTTTCTAAACTAAAATAGCTTCGAAAAATCAGTGGAATGTGGCTGGTAAAGCAGGTACCTAATTACTCATCTTTCACCCACTTTCTGGAGTCATTTTAGTGATTAAAAGTCAAGTGAACAGAATGAGTCAGCTCTACCAACCCCAAAAAAGAACCATCTTCCCTAGATCAACTCAAATAGACCAGAAATTGGTGAATTATCACATGGAAATCAAATTAGCAACTTTACTGATTAGATAAGAGATGCGAATTAAAATAAGACGTACCCATTTTCATCCATCAAACTACTCAAGATTAAAAAATAAAAAAAACCCCTCGAATTGCTAAAAATGTGAGAGAAAGGGGCCTGCTTAACCACGAGTCACAGCCAGTGGGCATGTCAACTGCTATACTTTTTCTTCAGAGCGGTTTGGAGAAATATATCGAAGGATTAAAACTGTCGATGTACTTTGTAATCTCATCACCAAGACTCTATCTTAAGAAAATAATCAGAGAAGCACCTGAAAATTTTTAACTATAAGAGTGTTCATCACTCCTTCCAAGGCTGTGTATAGTCAACGATTCAGAAGAGACTTAAATGCCTCTCAATAAGAGATCAGTTACATCCTCCATGGTGTATTCAGGCTAGAGCAGAACATGCAGCAACTGAAAATCGTACACGAGGACACTTGAAGCCACGGAGATCATGTGTTCTACAGCGTCAGATACAAAGGCAAGGTATAAGGCAGCAGGTTTCATTTAATATCAACTCTATACATATATACGCGTATTTTTACGTTCTTAGTGAAGAACTAGAAGGATTTCTTCTTCAACACATGCACTGTGATTTTCCCCTGGGAGGCACTATCACAGATTTTTAAAACTTTTTTCATGTGCTCCTTTTTTATTTTCCATGTTTCCTCAGTTAACTCATTCGCAGATGTTCTTGGAGGGCTTCCGGTGTGCCAGGCTGGGTGTCCAGGCAGGGTGGGGGTGGGGTGGGGGATGACCCCCGAGAACAGGACAGGCAAGGGGCCTGCCCTTGGAGAACTCAGAGCAAGCTGGAGGAGGTAAACAAAAGCAAGCAAACAGGCAGCATCACTTCACAAGATACTACATGTACCTGAGATAGAGTGGTTTGGAAAGTCCCCTCTAAGGAGTGCATGTGGGGAGGGGAGGTGTGCGTGGGAGAGGGGGTGGGAGGAGAGGAAAAAGCATTCCAGTACTGGAAATATCATGTGCAAAGACCCTGAGGCCGGAAACAGTCTTCGCCGTAGTGCAGGATAGATTTCTGGCCTCCTTATTCCAGTATTTATCGGGCAGGTGTCTTTACTGGGTACCGCCTGTGAGACTCACACCCCACGAGACTCTCTGAGGGACAGAGATGTATGGCGTGTGGTGCTCGGTTCTCATTTCCTGTCAGCGCATGGCCGAATGCCAGGCGCGCTGCACAGATGGCTTGTGGTGTAGGAATGCGGACGCCACTCAGCTCTGCCCTTCCTGTTCACTGACACCTCGTTTGTGGCGGGTGGTCTCGGGTGGCAACAGAAGTGACGGTGGCACAGGTGATGTTCTCAGCTGGCTGGGGCATTCCTATGCCATATGTGAGTGTTACAGGCTAAACACACCGAGCCTGACGTGGACGAGTGCCTTTCTAGGACTCTTTCTTGAATTTCTTAGCTCAATTCATTAGCTGAGTGATAGCTGCATTCAGTTAAATATTTGAACCCAGAGAAGCAGTGTCTATTTTGAAAACTCTTGTCAGCTTTAGCTCTTTCAATTGAATTTAACAAGCATTAACTGGCATTAACTGTTAGAAACTGAGCTAAATACTCTAGTGCATTAAACACAAGAGTAAGGAATTTCCCGTTTATCTGGAGGAATAAGAGGTTATAGGGTTACCATGGAAAAGGGGAGTCGGAATTGACAAGAGAGGTGAAGACAGAGTGATTCTGGGTTTCAAAGGAAGGGAGAAAACATATTTGATTAAAAAGGCTTAGGAGGGTTTCTCCGAGGAAGAGCGATTTCCGGGGGTATCTAGCGGGTTGATAGGAACGGACAGAGAGGTGTGCGTGTGGGGCGGGGCAGGGAGAGAGCAGAGTGAGCGAAGGTGTGGAGGCAGGGAAGCTGTACGTTCAGTCACGCCAGAACTCCTGGTGTGTGGAGTGTCCTTTCCCAGTGGCAGAGGAGAGAGGGGGCTGGACCGTGAGCTGGGGAGGTGTACGCCATCGCACGGCCCGTGGGGGGCCACTCCAGCTGCGTGAGACCACATGCAGCATAATTAATTCGGGGCAGATTGCAGAATGCCACTGGGACAAGACCCCAGAGGCCAGGAGGTGAGGTGGCCGTTGCCTTTGGCCTCCGTGCTGCAGAGTCCCAGAGACGGCAGAGCCAGACTGGAAGGAGCCCTGGATCTGGCGTCAGGAGACCGAGGCTCAGCCTCGCTCCCCGACAGAGCAGCGAGTCTCCTCGGACGAGCCACCCAGCGTGGAGCTCATCTTGCCTCTGTGAGGTGCCATAATGATCTCTGTCTCTGAGGCCTGCGGCCAGTGCTCGATGCAGTAACTGATACGACAGCCCTTTGTCAACCAGCCTTTGTGCTGCTTTATTGTAAGGTTAGGACTGATACACATGGCATTGCGAATTTCGTTTATTTTTTTTTGGCCTCTGTTTCTGAAATGCAGGCGACCGTGAGTTGCACCAGTTGGACTTGCATGATTAGCAGGTGTTAGGCCGTTGTCATTTATGCTTTAAAACGATCTCTTGTAGTTAAATCCCCCAGTTAGAATGCCACCAGAAGGAGAGTTGGTATCTCAGTTTTACACATCTCTTTCATCTCTCTGTGACACAGGTCACCCCAGCCCGCCCGCGGAAAAAAAGGAGCCGAGGAAAGTGGCCCATTTGACAGGTGTGTATCTGGAGGTGCAGGTGGGCTGGGGGAAGCCTGTGGCAGAACGCGGAGATGCTGCTGGGCTTCCGTTACTGTCCTCTGGGGTGGACAGCAGGAGCAGTCACACCTAGTCAGGTCACACTCACACACATATCGAGCCCCTCGTCTGGGCAAGGCCCAGTTCTGAACCGGAGAAGTGGCGTGTTTAGGGCATCGTCCCTGCCCGTAGCAGCTGACTCTTTTCATCATTCCAGAAAGCCCAAGAGGGTGGAAGGCTCAGGTCCCGGACGTGAGGGCCGGCGAGGTGGGGGTGGCAGGTTACTCGGGTCAGCCCTCCACTGGTTTCCTGGAAGAGCCTCTCTCAGCTTTTTCTAAGAGCAGAAATGAAAGCAAGAGGAGAGGCCTAGGCACTAGGGGACACCCGGCCTGTGATCTTGTGGTGCAGAGAAGTGATTTGGCAGCACTGTGGTCTGGGCACGTGTGTGTGAAGTCCGTGAACATCTGACAAGCAGATATGTATCACAGGAAGTGGTGTGCTGCTGGCCCTGGAATTATTTGGGCAGAGGCTGTAGAACGATCCAGTTTAGACTGACAGACATTTATAGAGGGCGTGTGTGCGCACACACACACGCACGCACGCCAAGCTTTGGGGACAAGGAGATCAACAACACATGGTTTTTGCCCTCAAGGAGCGTAAAATGGAACGGGGCAAGGCCACACACGAGCCATCATTTCAGTGCTGGAGAGCAGTTTCTGCTTAAGGTGTGTAATAATGCTATGCAGATACAGAGGAGAGGGGATTTTAGCCCAAAGAGCGGCACCGAAGGCGAGGCGTCAGACCGGTGATCCCTGAGGTCTCTCCCACTGTAGAAGTTCAGAGTTCCCCGGGCTTTTCCCCCACCCAGGGAGGGACCGCGAAGCCTCGCTGTTTGGGTGCCAGTCCTGAAGGTCACACGGCCTTCGCTCCAGAGAGCGAAAATCATCGCAGTCACGTCTCACTGCGGTTGATGAGGGCTACGTTTCACCTTCCCGGTGTGTGCTCCATCGGTGTGGATGATCACATTGAGGCAGGCAGTTCAACAAAGGTGTGATGGGAAAAAAAAAATAACATTTGCTCAGGAAAGAGCCCGCAGCTGGGCCCTGGACGCTTGGCTTGTCGGGTGCAGGGTGCGTCTGGCTGAAAGCTCCTTTCTCCTTTGGTTCCAGGCAAGCCCAACTCCAGGTCCATGCCCCTGGAGTGGGAAGACACCTATGGAATTGCCCTGGTCTCCGGGGTGAAGTATAAGAAGGGTGGCCTTCTGATCAACGACACCGGGCTGTACTTCCTGTACTCCAAGGTGTACTTCCGGGGCCAGTCCTGCAGCAACCAGCCCCTGAGCCACAAGGTCTACATGAGAAACTCTAAGTATCCCCACGACCTGGTGCTGATGGAGGGGAGGATGATGAACTACTGCACTACCGGCCAGATGTGGGCCCGCAGCAGCTACCTGGGCGCTGTGTTCAATCTCACCTGTGCTGACCGCGTATACGTCAATGTGTCGGAGCTCTCTCTGGTCAGCTTTGAGGAATCTAAGACATTTTTCGGCTTATATAAGCTCTAAGACAAGCACTTTGGGATTCTCTCCATTACATTGCAGCCAATGAGAATGTCGTCTTGAAGGAATGTCTTCTTATGCCTACTGGAGACCAAGTGGGAAGACAAACCCAGAGGGCCTTGAGGCCACAGGGTCCAGCAGTCCCTCGTGCCACTAAGGTCCACGAGCCGGACAGGAGGACGAATGTAACTCATGGGCATAGCACCCTGGGCTGCATGGCCAGAAGCAGACGTGGGGAGAGCAGCTCCCGGGGTGATCTGCACGCGTCTTAAGTGGCCGAGAGGGTTTGGCGCATTGAACGGGACACCTTTTAACTCGCCTCTTGGTGGTGGGTCTACTGTCTACCTCAGGGGAGGCTGTCTTTCAGAAATGCGGGTGGGACATGAGTGTGTGAGGGATGGAGAAAGAAGACGAGGCTCGCGTGCACGATAAGCTAAAGGACCGGAAGGCCAGATGATGCTAACGGAGGAGCGGGGGAGGTCTCTGGGGGACCCAGTCCGTTCCCTACACAGCATGTATATGTCTAGTGCAATCATAGGTGTGCGTGTGTGTGCGTGTGTGTGGTGTGTGTGTGTGAGGCGCTAGGGGAGGTGTGTAATTAGAAAGGGGGGATAGCGAAGGACGTGTTAGGGAAACATGGGGTGTGTTTGGTGGTAGGTTTCGAATGCTTCTTGGCAACCAACTCTAACAGCCCTCAAAACCCTTCGTCAGCTAGCGATGCTGTTTTCTATAATATAACCAATATTTATATCGATTTTGTGCCTTTTTGATGAAAAGAAGACGTGTAATAAAAGCTATATTTTAGAATAACAGTTAAGCGTTATGAACGTCCTCTTTGGAAATCACTAATCTTTGTTCTTCTCCCTTAATGTCTCTTTCTCCCACGGCTCGTTCATTATGACGTAAGGGCGTTTGAAGGAGAAAAGGCTGGGGTGAGAAGAACTGCGAAGCTATGTCCCCACCTCTGCCGGGCGTGCCTCTCCTCGCTGCCTCCTCTTTCCTCCGCACCTCCCAGGGCCCAGAGAGTCCCCTGCCGGGGTTATTACTGGTGTTAAGGTCGCCCGCCTTCCCACAGACCTGAGGACGGCTTGTCTTTTTCCTGGGGGCAGAGACGTGGCACAGTGGGAAGGGCACAGACTTTGGACTAAAAAAAATCTGATTTTGAATCTTGGTTCCTTCACTTTAGTAACTATGCAATCGCTGTGCAGGTCACCGGACCTCTCTGGGACAGGAAAGGGCTTATATAGACATAAGGATATGACACACAGTAGCATGTGAAGAATGGTATCCGCCAGTATTAGAAAGCACTCTGTGAGAGAAACGTCATCCTCCAGAAGGAGGCACGGGTCTGAGGGTGCCAGCCAGACACCTGGTTTTTTGCATTCCCACCTTGGTCACTCAAGGACCTTTTTCTATTTTCTTCACACACACACACACACACACACACACACCACACACACACACACACACACCCTTCACCATACAGAGATCTCTAATTAATAAGCTCTATCATTTTCTGACATATGCATCAGCTCCTTCTCTCCCTGTCCAGCTTAGATTCCACCCTCTGTCATTACAATAAGGACCTTGGAGAGACCCTCACCCTGAATGCCCTGCTTTCCTCGCTGTATTCCTCTTGCAAAATCCTTTACACTGGTGCCCCTGCAGCTGAATGTCGCTGAGGATAAGATATTCCAACAGAATGATGGGTTTTATTTTATTTTTATCTATCATCTATCTACTTAAGCCAGCCAACCAGTCATTTATCTATCACTGATTTGTTTCTGGCTTTAGATTGATTCAAATAGTAATATCTGCACATAGTACAAAACTTAAGATACCCAAAGACATAGGGTAAAAATAAGTCCTCACCCTGTCCCATTGCCCCACTCTGCCTCCAGAGAGAATCACTGCCTCTTCACATAGCTTTCCGGGGATGATCGGTACACAAATATGACATCACTTGACTTTAGGGTTTCCCAGCCTCGGCTCTATGGATATTCTGAGAGGAGACTTCTTTGCTGTGAGGGCTGCTGCTATGCATTGTAGTATGTTTAGCAGGGGCCCTGCCCTCTACCCATGATTGGCCAGTAGCATTCTCCCCTTCCCCATGCTGAACCCAAAATGTCTCCAGACATTGCCAAACGTCCTTGGGCTGGGGCGGGTACACAGACTCACTCTGGTTTATGTCAGTGGTCACAGGCCTCAAGTGAATTCAACACCGCCCAGAACATGTCTTCCGTTCCCTGGTAAGGGTGTTTTTCCATTATTTGAGGCAATGATACCATACCTTTTCCTCTTGCAAACCAACCACATCTCTTCTCCCCACATGGAACCTCACTTCTACACCAACTCACAGGCCCACCGGCATCCAAACGGCCCCTATCCCCTGCTGGTGCAGTGGCGGAAGGGGACCACTAGCCATTTGCGCACCAGACTCATTCCCTCTCCCCTGCTTGGCCCGTTTAAAAGTTTTCTTCTCTCTTTTGGATCTTCCACCTACCTGGTCCATGAAATCATTGTTTTCAGTAGGTACATATTCCTTTTCACCAAAAGGCAAACCGAACCAAAAACAGAAACAAAAAAACCTCAAAACCTTTCTTTACTCGAAACCTTCCTGCTGTGATGGCTGCGTTTCTCCTTTTCCTGGCAGAGACAAACGTGTGAGGAGGCTGTCTCCACACGAGATCCATTTCTTTAGCGAGGGCTGTGGCTCTATTACTTATTTGACCACTTAAAAGGGATCTGGTTCTTTTTGTTTCCTGCTAGGATGAAAGTTCCAAAAGCAAGACCTTTTCTGCCTTGTTTACCACAGTATCTACGTCACCTAATGCGGTGCTTGGCACACATCAGCTGCTCAATAAATGTTTGTTGACCGAACTGCATAACCTCAATTGTAAGGCGAGCATCTTTCAGTTTGGGCTGTGTGGGTATGTTTCTGAGAGTAGTGAATTTAATAGTAGTGTTGCCTTATGAAATGTGTGTGACTGTTTCCAGCTTTGAATATATTTTCCAACGGGACTTTGAGGCTACAGATGGGAAAAAAAAAATCATGATCCTAAGGGATAGCATTGGAAAATAAGACAGATCTATTTGGTCCCTGGCGCTACCACAGGTTAGTCAGGAGATGGATGAGGAGAACTGCCAGTAACTAACTAGAGCTGAACCTGTCATTATGAAGATACTCAATAATATTCGTTGAATAAATTAGTGAACAAGACCGAAGGCCTGATCTTCTTAAAACCCTTTGGTTGATTCATCTGCTGTATGAGGTCAGATTCCTGGCCAGGTGCCTCATGGAGAAAGTCAGAGAGGTATGTCCTCTTATTTGGCCACAGGTGTGTGTCCCCAGCCCTCACCACAAAACCCTCCTCCATCCTTTCCCTACCCCTTTTGGCTGCAATCATCAAGAAGCTGGCTGGATATTATTATTATTATTATTATTATTATTATTATTATTATTGTCAATGGACCCTTCTAGATAATAATACCAGAGCAAAGAGGAAGTGAGCATGGCTTCTGGGCATCCTGAGCTGACCTGATGCCATCGGCTCAGAGTAGCCGTCATCCCTCTAAGTCTGAGCTCTACTAAGATACCGTTGAATTTTCTGAAGACGAGATCTCAGCTCACTCTGCTTTAAGTACCGGTTCGAGGCAGGAGACGTTAACGGTTCCTTTAGAATCCTGAGTTATTTTTATTTACCGCAGTAGAAACATAAGGAATGCCAAACACCCAAATCTTTTAAAGGTGCTTCTTAAAAATGGGATCTGCCATCATTCCTTTATGAAATACTATACCCAAAGTAGAACATCAAAGGAAAAAAAAAAAAAAGGTCAAGGGGAGGGTTGTTTCTGGTTCAGTAGTTTGAGGTTTTCTTTCTTTTTAGACAACTAAAAGCATACAAAACCATGGTTTTTTTTAAGCCCCCCATAGTGGTGGCTTTGTGTTCTCTGAAGTAGGTTTTGACTTACCACAGCTCAACAGGAAAAGGGCTCTACTAAGGGCCATCGCTGCAAGAGTGACAAGTTTGAAACGACAGCTCATTGAAAGATGGGGAGTGGTGAGAGCTGAGTGTTAGATATCACCGAAGCGAAGCCGTAAGTGAGTGTTAGATATCACCGCCCTCCTCTAAGTTCTCCAAGCGAAGCCGTAAGGTTTCCTTAGGGGGTTAAGCTGGTCCTTATAAAGTACATTTCTCAAAGGAGTTTGGTTAAGTTCTGATATTATAGAGATAAATTTTTACTTTGTTTCTTTTTTTTTCTTTTTCTTTCTTTCCTTCTTTCCCAGGGTTTTGAATCATCCAGAGACAGAATGAGGTTGGGCTGGGAGAAGAGAATCAAAACGCCATTCCTTAGGCCTTCAGACTCAGGAAGGAAACTCATTCAGAAGTAATATAAGCATTGATGGTAGCCAGGGACTTTTGAGATTCGTCTAGAAACCAACGAGGCTCAGAAACAAAGACAGCTAAGTGGGTATGCCGCTCCTTACGGCTCACTCGGAAGGTATTCAGGTGGACCTCCACCCCATGTTCTGTGGAATCCCTTTATTTCCCTCAAGGCACCACTACTACAAGATGCTGGGTGTAGATGAATTTTACTGAAGGTTAGTGGGTGATGGACAGAGATTGCCTCACAACACACAGAGTGCCAGTTACATCTAAAGTTGGGTATTAGATATCACTATCCTCCTTCAAATTTGCCACAATAATTTCTTTAAATGCGTCACCCGGAATCCCAGTAATTGACAGGAAGCATAATCTCTTCATTCTTTCTTTCGTTCATTCACCATGTGTTTATTTAATGTCTGTCACATACCAGAAACTGCCCTAGGTACTGTGGCTCCAAAAAAATATAAAGTCCTCTATGGAGTTATATATATATATATATATATATATATATATATATTATATATATATATATATACACATACATATATACACATACACACACATATATAACTTTGGAGATATTTTAATGGAGAGATGATAAATAGACAATAAGGAAGGAGCAAATAAATATCTAATAAGTTCTATGGTAGTGCATGCTATGAAGAAAAAACGAAGCAAGGTAGGACGGGAGAGTGATGGAGGATGGGGCGACCGTTTGACAAGTGGTGAGGGATTACCACACAGAGCACAACAGCTAAAGAAATTACAAGTGCAAAGTCGTAAGAATAACAGTTACATCTCCTTCTGAGGTATGAATGGAAGAAAAATATGTGATATTTTCATAGTCTTTAAAACCTTTTCTCGCATGCCTCTTTTATTGTTTTTAAAATATATGAAGCAATTTACATAAAAGCGGTCAGCCTGTGTCAGTCTCTATAAATGTTAGTTGAGTCTATTGAATGTATTCTGTGCTCATTATATTGACAGAGTGGTGAGATACCATTTTGATGCCTTTTTTTTTTTAATAGGCATCAATTAAATAGAGTGATGTTTAAATATTCGACTGGCGAGATGTAACAGTTTAAGCTGTTTGTTGGTCTTACGTAGCACTAACATCGTCTGCCAGACCCAGATTGTCTCTGGACAACGTTTTCGTGCCGAATGTGAGCTGCTGAGGGAATTCCCCCCTGCAGCTGAAATGCACAGCAGGGGCAGGCCCTGGTTCTTAGGTTGTAGCCCTGGCTTTCTGCGGGCGAACCGCTTCAAAGGCAACGTGAGCTCGTAGGAGATGCCCTTGAGGGTGGCGGACTCTGAAAGTGACCAGGCGTGTAAGGCACCCTTGGCAAGATGAGAACTCTGCAAAGGAAATCCGAGGGTTTGAGCAGCATCTCTTGGTATCTCAGATATTGCTCTGGGCAAAGATCTTTTAGTTTCACTTGGTTTAGGTCTCAGTTTTCTCACACACTCCACCCCTAACACCACTTCCAGTCTGTGGACGGGAACTCGCTGCACATTTTCTGAAAGAGACAGTTGTTCCTGATTAAAAGAGAAGGCACGTGAGAGATTCGGGAAGCTACCAAGGTCTCTGGCCCTAAGGAAACGCACTGAGATTCGAGAACTGTAGGTTAAAGAAATGGGGGTTCTGGTAACATGAAACACATTTTTTTTCTCCTCACCCTGCATCCTCATTGAGAAAACAGCCTTGACTCAGAGGGTGAGAAAGACCCGAAGGTGTTAAACAGAACTCTAAAGTTTGAGCTACAAGGCAAGACATCTCAAACCTCAGCATCCTCTTTGCATCATTCGGTGGGTTGTGTTCTGGCTTCTAAGAAACTCTGAAGGTTTCTGCAGGGATCTGGGAGAGTGGCCGAGAGAAGAACGTCATGCAGGGGACTGAGATGGTTTACACTTCCTGTAGCACTCTGTCCTTGGGGTCAACAGTGGTGCTGACTAGGACAGTGAATGGCTTTTCCTAAATTTCTGGAAGAACTTGAGAAGACAGCTCTGTTCTGGGAAGGGGTTGGGAGTGTCATCAGTGAGGGGAGGCGAGTCTGCTTTTGAAACGAAGGTGAATATGGGGTGTGTTTTTTCTGCCCTACAGCCAAACCTATATCATCATATCTCGTGGCTCATAAGATAGATAAGGATATCAACTTTTTATTTAAAAATAACGGGACACTTGTCACAGGACTTATTCTTGCCCTAAGCCAAGGTGGCAAAGTAAATAAATAGTAATAACAGTTGTAACTTGTTGACTCCCTTTTTGAAAGATTATGTAAAGCCCCCCCCCCACATTTATGTTTACAATTCTCAGAGCACTCCATAAATCAATTGTACTAATTCCATTTTTTAAGTGAAAAAAAAAATAAACTGATTTAGGTTCAGAGAAGTTTAAAAATTTTCCTAAAGTCACAGGGTAGCAGAGCTAGGATTTAAGACCAGGCTTTTCTGATCCAAGGAATCTTTCCTAAAGCAGGCCTATACTGTACTCTTCATAATGTCAACATCTCTCATTTATTCAGCAAACATTTAATAAGCACCTCTTGGTACCAAGCATTGTTTAGGGCAGCGGTCCCAGGAACCGGTGCTCCTATGAGAATCTAATGACTGATGATCTCAGGTGGAGCTGAGGTGGTGATCCCGGCACTGGGGAGCGGCTACAAATACAGATGAAGGTTCACTCAGCTGGCTCCCCTGCTGCTCACCTCCTACTCTGTTCCTAACAGGCCACAAACCGGTATTGGTCCACAGCCTGGGGGTTTGGGGACTCCTGGTTTAGGGGGGTAGAATAGTAAACGAGACAGATAAGTTCCTTGCTCTCTTTAAATTATATTCTAGTTGGGGATGAGGGTAGTGGTGGTGGTGGTGGAGAAAAGAAACAAGCAAATAAATAAATACATACATAAATGATCAGACACTGATAAACACTACGTAGGGATAGGGTGCTAAGATCGAAATTAGGTAACTAACTACATTAGAGGAAAGGCCTCTTTGAGGAGATGTCACTTAAAATGACAAGAGCCAGGGACACAAAAATTAGGGCTCAAGAGTGTTCCAGGCCGAGGCAGCAGATTTTTTTTTTTTATGGATCGGCTTATGGTATTTTGGATAAAATAATGCGTTGTTGCGTGAGGCTGGAATTCACACGGCCATAGGCTGAGCATTCTTGAGTACTTAAATGCCAGCGGGCCCCCTAGATGCTGTAACGACTGCCAACCTGAATAAAGGGGTAGACTGAGGCAAGCCGGAATGATGGGGAATGGAGTTCACCTGGGACTGGCAGAGGACTGGGAAACGCGCTTTGTAATGAGCCACACAGGTGAGGGCTGGGGGCGGGAAGAGCACGCAGCGGGCGCCCAGCCGGATGCCAGCAGCGCGCTGATTGGCTCGCCGATGGCGGGAGACCCTCGGCGGCTGTTCATTGGTCAGGAGACGGCCACGTGGTCCTGGCCACGTGGTGCTGGACCTTCGCTGTGGAGCGCCAGCCTTCGCAGCGCGCATGCGTGGGCGGCTCCGTCCCGCGGTCCAGGTGCGGCAGATCCTGGCAGAATGTCGTTTCCGCCCGCGTTTTCCTGTCAGAACCTTGATGAGAGGCGGTGGGAATTCAACTCTCGTTGAGATCAATGAGCCTGCGATAAAACTGGTTTCGTCGACGTCCTTTCGCTACCAATGGCGCCAAGTGAGGCCTCCCTGTGTGTCCCCCGCGCAGGCCCCAACTTCCCGCTGGGGACGGCTGCTGCCCCCCTCCATGCTGAAAGCCACCAGGCAGGAGTGCCGGCTCAAGCAGGGGCGACCGGGACAGCACGAAGCACCGGGTGGCTGCGGCGTGCGACAAGGATGACGCTGCGGACGTCGGCAGAGGCCGCGCCAGGTAGGGTTCCCACACTGGGGTCAGGGGCTCAGATGTTATCGTTAGTCCAGGGAGAAGCCACTGAGGAGCATCGCCGAAGCGGGGTTGGCGGGGAGGGGACTCGTCTGAGCTACGTCTGATGGCAGCACTTCCGGTCCGCCGATTGGGTGTTGGGTGCACGGGAACAAGACGCAGCCAAGGTCACGCCTGTGTTCTACGCCTCCCTTTCTAGCACCTGCTGTAATTCTTTCCTGGACTTTTTTTTTTTTTTCTCGTGTGTCTTTTCCCAGTTAGACCCATGTCTGCTTTTATTCTGGCACTCAGTAAAAGTCTGTTAAATAAATTAAAGAACAGAGCAGACACCTCCGATTCCCCACGCCCAGACCCGCCTCTGTCCTGCGTGCCTCCACCAGCATCCCGTCCTCAGTCCTTTCTCTGCTGAGGGATATTTAGTTTGGCTCCAAAGTTTTGCTGTTTCAAAAAAAAAAATGCGGTAATGACTTGATTCTACGTGTCTGCATTTCTGCTAGTATTTCTTTAGGATGAAAAGGTAGAATTGGACAGGAGAGGCATAAGCTAAATGTTATAACTTGCAGTGGACACTGTCACATTGCTCCCTAGAAGGTACCAGTTTACATTCCTGCACACCAGAGGGAATGCCTTTTCTCTGTACTGTAAGTACGGTGTATCATTTGTAAAAATTTTACACTAGCAGGCAAAAACTGGCTTCTAAACTGTAACTTGCATTTAAAAGTTCTTTGAAATGGAAACTCTTGTTTTTTAGTTTTTATTGTCATCTGTATCTCTTCTTCAGTGAATTATCTAATATAATTAACTTTTAAAAATTAAGCTCTTGTTTTTTATTGCTGGTTTATAGAAACTCTTTAAAGGGTATGAGTTTCTGTTACATGTATTTGAAATGTTTCTTCCCATTGTGTCATCTGCCTGTTAACTTTTTCCATGTAGAAGTGTTTAATTTTTTTTAAAGCAAATCTATTTTTTCCTTTTTAGCTTCTTATAACCCTTTGACTTACCCTATTATTATAAGTACATTCTTCCCTATTTTCTTCTACTATAAATGTTTCATTGTGCTTCAGCTCCATAATGTATTTAAAAATCTATTTTATTATAGTGTGAGGTAGTTAACTTTTTCAAAAAGAGAGCCAGTAACATAAGCAACACCATCTTTTAATGTCTCATTAATTCGAAAGGACAGCACTGTCTTGAACGAAACCTCCCTTTGTGTTTGGGTTAGGTTTTGAACTCTTCTGTTCCTTTCATCTTTGTCTATCTACTGGACTAGTGACTCTAATAACTTTTTCCTTCAAAGCGTTTTCAATTTTTGTATATTTACTCTTCATGTAGACTTCATAATCAACTTATCTAATGCCACTCCCATTACCCACTTTCCTGGCAAATCCTATCAAACTTTTGAGTGGAATTCTATAAAATTTATTATAATTTAATTTAGAAGGAACCTGACTACACTGTGAAGTCAGCCATTTTGGGCAAACCTGGTATGGCTTAGTGTTTATTCAGAGTAAACAATTTCTTCAAAAAGTTACAGTTTTTAAAAACCGGATATATTTGACATATAACATTGTATAAATTTAAGGTGTACACTGTGTTAATTTGATACATTTATATATTGTGATATAATTGCTGCAGTTTTCTTCAAATTGGTTTTCTACATTTAACTTTTTCTGTCTATTTTATAGTTTTATATCTGGCCATTTTATTGAAACCTCTTAGTTCTAAATGTGCTAGACTTAAAACAATCGATTTTTTTCTTTCATTCCTCTATGCCCTCCATCTCCTTTACCTCCTAATAGTGCTCTCTAAAAGGGTCTTGCTGTCAGGTTGTTAATCCACAAATAGGTAATGAAATATCAGCTGTGAACCAAGGCACTGGCTGACACTTGGGAAGTTAGTTAGTGACCTTTATTTCTTACCCCGTTTGGCTTCACGATGAGTCCTGTCATTTCCCCTGCTCTACTTTGAGGCCCCGCAGGCTGCGTTTCCCAGGCTTGGGGCACTGATGAGAACGGCGAGGGGGTGGGGTGTGCAGAGGAAGGCAGAAGTCCTTATGGTACTCGCTTCCCCCTTTGATGCCATCCCAACTGGTTCCTCAGCCCGAATGAAAGTCCATCTCTGATTTTCTCTGAGTTCTGCTTTCTCTAATGGACTCTTCCCCCTCCCTACCTTTATCTGGCCATTTCCTAAAACCATCCAAATGATTTTCTTTCTGCTGTCAACTTACATAAAATAATTTTTAATACGAAAAACATATTTATTTAAAAAGTTACATATCACTCAACAAATATTCTTGGAGCATCTATTTGTACTGGGTAGAAAAATACAGAGATAACAGAAACTGTCCTTGTTCTCAGGGACCTCATTGGTTCGCGTGGAGGTGGTGACATCTGGCACACAATAACTTTGTGGCACCACACTGTGGAAGGAGAAAACACAAAACGTGATGGCAGCACCAGCGAGGGGCTGACTCCATCGTAGTGGTCAGGGCAGGCTCGAGGGGTAAGGGAGCATGGCCCGTTGTGGCTTCGTCAGCACTGTGGATGGCTGGAGCATGGAGCATTTGTCGGGGAGAGTCAGGAGGCCGTTTAGGAGCTGGGCATCTCATGAAGGGTTTGGGATGCCACAGGGAGATGATATTTAGTTATGAACGAACTGATGTGTCGCTCTCCCCCTTTCTGTTAGCTGAGGGACCTTCCTGCCATTGTACGATCTGCTAGGGTTGTCTATATTTATGCTGTAGGAAAGAATAATTATGGAAACACTTGGGAAAATAAGACACCACCAGCTCTAAGTTCTTTAAAGAAAGGACTTATCTGTCCCAGAAAGTGGACGTCTGTAGAACCTGAAACAGTGGGTCTGGAGTAGCACTCAGTACATAACTGTTGGCTCAAGAAAAGAATCAGCTGTTGAGTTTCAGAAATGTATTTTGCATGATAAGTACCCTTGCCCTGGAGTCTCAATAGCCTAAGTCCCTAAATACCCAGGTCACCAAGATAGAGACAAATATGGTAGGTTTGGAAGGATAGACCTTCAGTCAGAGATGGTGCTTCTTACACCAGACTAGATAACTCTGCTGCCTCTGAGGAGGTGATGCACGGTGGGTGGAAAACAATGACGTGCACGGGAACACCAGGCGCTGATACGTTCCTGAGAAGGGACCTTTTCCAGGCCCTCCTTCACGCCCAGGCTGGAGATGGGACAAGCATATGCTAAGAACTCTTTATGTATTCAGGGGATCCAGAACAGAGGGCAACTGGGCGAGGAGCGTGCTACTGTGCCCCGTACGGCTGTAAACGGATGGGATTGAAGGCGTCTCAGCTGATGCCAAAGGGACTAGTGGAGACCGGGGGCCTGGCGTTTCTGTTCCCCTTCCCTGTGCCTGGTCAATTTTACCGCCCGAGATGCTTAGATGCAACCAGGAGGTAGGGAGGGGGAAAGGGATCCTGAATTAACTGGGAAAATCATGAATTAAGTAAGGTTCAATTTCCCCCAGCAATGGGATGATGATACAAAATAACAGTTATGATGAGCAATAATAAAATAAAGAAGGTTCTTAAGTTGTATTTTGTACACTCCTAAATTTTGGGGCAGAGATTCGTATCATTACTATATTATTAAACATGGACTTAATTATGCAAGAGACAGTGGCCATCACTCAGATTTTACTGGGTACCAGGTGTGGTGTACAAATATGAATAAGACCTCCGGGATCGACTTGGTCATAATAGTTCCTGAGGGTAGACAGAAGTTAGAATGACTCTGGTTTTCTAACTGGGCGGAGATGGTGACAGTCACTAAATTAAAAAAAGCAACGACAACGCTGAGGACAATGAGAGATTTGGAGACACTGAGTTTCAGAAGTGTAGTAGATGAAGTTATTCAGCAAATATTCACTTCCTCTTTCTCCGTCTCGATGAGAAAAACGGCACTTTCCTGAGCCTTTGATGTGCTTGGCTGCAGGACGGGCCCTGACATACCAAACGCGGCTGAAAACGGTAGTGTGCCCTTCTGAAGCCTAAACCACGGGAGGCACTGTGCATTTCTGCTCAGGAAGGAACATCCAATACCTGTCATGACAATACAAAGCCCCTTCAGTCTGGGTCCCAGAATGAACATGTGGGACAGACCTGAGCCTAAGCCACTGCCTGGCCAAACCCAGTCTAGGTCAGCTGAACTGTCATCAACCTGTAGATTCACAAGCTTGAGAATCAGTGCTTTGTTTGTTTGTTTGTTTTTACCATAGAACATGTGGTAGTTTGTTTTGTGACAGTAAGATGGAAACAAAGAACCTGAGGGATACACACAGGAAGATACATCATAGCAGTTTCAATATGCAGGTCTCTAAATGAGGGGAGATCACAAAGGGAGAAAAAGTACGTTAGGAGAAGATGCGAAGACAGAACCTTAGGCCATGTGACATACCCACCTTTTGTCATTTGGATGGGCGCACTTCTGAGTATTGAAGGTACATCTTTGTTCTGTGATATTATCCACCTTAAAATATAAATGAGGATAGGTGTCACTGTCAGGATTCTCTGAACTTGCTGCCCAATCACTTAGAGCCTTGCTGCACACTTGTGCTCTGCATTAAATAGACAAGAGAAGCACCCACCCACGTTTTTTTTCCTGAATAAGACACTTTCTCTCCCAGGACAGGTCTTGACATCTTGACTTCGAAGAGAAATGGATTTTGCTATTCTTGATTTTCCCTTCCAGCTTCTCTGCTCAGCTGGGTCCGCCTTTGGGGTTGACTTCCATTAGATACCGTCTCTCTGTACGTCAGTCTCAGAGGTCGATTAGTTGACTTCCATCCATCTTCAATATTCAGTTGAGGAAATTTAATTTTTCCTTGAGGGTCCTGAAAAGTCAATGTTCTTCCACAGAGGGTGGAGGCTCCAGTTTTACATTGCTGTGTTCTCCCCGTGCCCCCCAGCTCCCCATTATCTTCTTTCCCCTTCTTCTCATTGAGCCCACCCATCCCTGCCAACTCTGCCATTCTGCTCCCTGTTGCAGTGACATTTTCTAATTCCTCGAGGTACCAAGAAGAGGGTTAGCTGCTGTTTTCCTTTGTGTCCCAACTTCCCAAGTACAAGGGTGCTTTTTTTGTTTGTTAGGTTTTTCTTTTTCTTTTTTTGCTAGTGATAAAACATTCACCTCCCTTTCAAATGCCACAGTTCCTGTCAGCTGCCAGGAGGATCACAGTAGCATTATCAACCACAAAAACACTTTATTCCATTGGGGCCTGGAGCCTCTGAGTCTGGGTGGAGACATTCAAACCAAACCCTGTGGAGTGGGTTGCAGATGCTCCTTCTCCCAGCCAACACGCAGAGCCACTTCCTGTTCTCATGCGGAACAAACCGGAATGAATGACTTTATGCAGAAAAGATCGTAGAAGAAAAAGAGTGTCACTTCCTTTGCTGAGATTATGACATGATACTCATCAGCTACAGTCAGACCTTTAACACAAAGTGGGAAGTTCTGGCAGAGAGCTAATTACGGGGGAAGACGATGCATTCAATTTTAGAAACATTGAATTTCAGGGTCTAGTGAAGTCGACCAGTTTTGGAGTGCACGTAATTAGTTGGGCTTTGAGCATGCTGGTCAGAGGTCCAGGGGGACTGTCATGTGAAGGTCCAGCTGGCAGGACCAACACGCAGGAGAGATGTCAGGGCTAGGGTTCTAGAACTGGGTGCGGCTCGTATGTTTGAGACTTCGCAAGGTGACAGGGAAGCACATGGGCTGATGAACAAGAGCTAAGGATTGAGCCTGGGGTGATATCCACGTTGGCGGGTGGAAGGAGGAAGTAAAACCAGGGAAGGAGAAAGATGAGCAGGCACAATAAGAAAGTCGTGACAACACAGCCTCTTGCACGCCCAGGCAGGTGGAATTCTGAGAAGGAGTGTCTGGGCTAAAGAGAAACTAGGAGCACAAAGGCTGAGCAAAAGCCTTCTGATTTGGTGACCAAGAAAAAGTCACTAGGAACATTTGAGAAGATAGTTTCAGTGGAGTGGTGTGAACTGGAGCTGAGTGCCTTTGATTAGGAAGCCACTCAGTGGGGAGGAAATGGGAGTGGGAAGACAGACGACCTTTCAAACAATGTAGGCAGGAAACAAGAAAACACAGGGTAAAAGTCACAGTTACCATCCCCTGGTGAAACTCACACTGGGCTCCTCGGGGCTCTGTCCCTTTGAAGCCTCGGGTTTTGTGGTATTTGTGATATTTATCAACTTTTTAAAAATATGCGATTTTTAATGATTTCTCGTTCTAAGGAAATGTTCACTTTTGTACTTAATTTTAAATTTATAATCTTGTAACTTTTTTCCTGAAAGAATTTTCCCAGGTTGTAGTGTAAGGTTCTGGTCACCCAAAACTGGATCCTCCCCAGCAAAGGTTTATGTCTGGAAAATAGATTCACCAGTAAGGAGCTGTCTTCTGTCCTGCCTTCTGGGGTCCAAGAACAGGTTCTGTACCGATGAGTTCTGACTCTTCCAGTGAAAGTGCCAGCACAGTGGCTGGGACCAGGCACATGTAGGCGTTAGGTTGAATGTTCACAGGCACTTGATTTTGGCTGCCCTCAGTGTTGGCCTTCATTCCTGTCCTTTGACCCCTCGTTCGCACGAACTGATGATCAGATGCCTTACTGTGATAGCTGACCTTTGAATGACACACGTCTGAACCGTGTGGGTCCACTCATACACAGACTTTTTTTTTCCCAATATATTTATTGGAAAATTATTTGGAAAATTCTTCTTTGAAACAAGCGTATCGATTACACTGGATTACCAGAAAGCAATAGTGCCTTTGCTGCTTCATTGTCAGTGAATGAATCATTATACTGCATAATAAGCATGAATTTCTTTTTCACATTATCTTTTCATTTTTGATGTCTTTTGTCAGTTCTATGTATAACACCTACCGTGTTTTGTATCAAACAGACAACATAAACTTAGAATATTGGTAAATATAATATCGTAAATGTATTTTCTCTTCCTTATGATTTTCTTAATAACATTTTTCTCTTCACTAGCTTGCTTTATTGTAGAAATACAGTATATAATACACACAACATACAAGAAACATACAAAGATGTGATAATTGACTGTTTATGTCATCAGTAAGATTTTCCAGTCAACAGTAGATTGTTAATAGTTAGGTTTTGGGGGAGTCAGAAGTTATACTCAGATTTTCAAATCCACAGGGGTCAGCGCCCCTAACCCTCACATCGTTCAAAGATCAGCTGTACTTTGGGAGGGACTCTAATGTGGCATTGGACGACCCTTTGGTTCTTCATCAACTTGGGGTTCTCTATTTGTTTTAGAGAGTGAGGGAGGCAGGGCCGGAAGATCCTTCCGGTTAGCATCTGCGACCAGGTAAGGGTAGAGATGGCAGGAAGGGAATGGCAACAGGGAGGAGGTGAGCTGCTCCAAGGGAGAATAAGGAGTGGGCCCGCATAGGTGTGTTGTCCAGGTGATGGGTCTGGGGTGGGCTGGCTGCCTCTCCTGGGGCTGGCCAAGGACACAGGCCTAGACCAACAGGGCAAGGGAAGAGCCAGAATCTGGGAGAACAGGAGAGCAGGAGGGGGAAGAAGGAGAGAGGGAGCATCAGCGCAGAATGGAAGCTGAGGTGACGGCGAGGTGACATCGAGGGCGAGTGGCTGCCTCCTAGGAAGCCTCCTGCGCGGCTGCTCACAGGAAGAGCTGCTGGGCCTGACTCATCGTGCGGCCTGCGCTTCCTGTGCTGCGCTTCCCCTCCTGTGACATGCGAAGCGCCGTAGAGTGCCCGGGCAGGGAAGACTGAGAAACACAGACCAACGCGGGCGGCGCATAAATCCTCTGATGGTTTCTATGGTAACAATCCTGAGCTGAAGTTTTTCAAAAAAACTGTAAAGTGAGGAAAATACATGTCCACTTGTTAGCAAAACATTTCAGATTAAGATTTTTTTCTCCTGCAGGGGATTGTCACTAAAGGTTTCTAGAAACGAGTAGCTGAAGTTGGCACACTTTTTTTTTTTTTTTTTTTTTGCTGTAGGGAAAGGAACGGTCAACAATGTTAGCTCTTTCATTAAAAGTAACTACCAAGTACCTACAGTGTGCCAGCGTGCCAGCGTTATAACAGGCCAGACACCCGAGAGGGAAAGGGTGGTTTGGCCTTAATGGAGCGCAGGAACGATGGCGTGAGAGAGGCACACGCCACAGGTGTGTCTTCTGCTCGGAGAGAGCAGGTGAAGGAGCCGTGCACACAAGTGACAGATGTTGACAGTTCTGTGAAGGAGCTGACACGTGCCCGGGGCCTGGGAAGCGTTTGGTGAGGACGTGCTTAGGGGGCAGATGAGGGGTCGGAGGACACCGGAGGGGACAGACGCACTTTGGCCTTAAGTCTAGCAAGTCAGACTATTAGAATGATAATTCCTTAGAAGCTGACACCCTGTTTGATTCATCTTCATATGTCCCCTGGACTTTTCCTAGACCTCTGCCCCTAGTGGAGCCTCAACAAACATTTAATTTATGCCCTCGTCTAAAAGGACTAGGAACTTTTCCATGGATTATGAGTAAAATCCAATCCCCTCTTCTGGCTCTGAAGCCCCGTGTCATCTGCATATGTCTTGAATTAGATCCCCTGACTTGATTTTGTCACTCATCACGTGACTGGCTGCTTCTCATTCTCCAGGTAGACGTCCTCCCCTGAGAGGGGTCGGGTCTGCCCAGCTTTCTCAGTAGGCTCCTCAGACTTCACCCTGATTTTCTCTATTAGTGTATCCTGCTACTAAAATACTTGTTCACAAATTAAATGTTGATTGAAATAATAATGATAAAAGCTAACATTTATTAAGTTGTTATTACATGCTTGACATTATGAATCTTACTTTTAAAAGTTTTTCTTAGTTTTATATTTTCCCTTTTTTGTGGTGAAAACACTTACAATCTACTCTCAACAAATTACAAGTACACAATAAATTATTACCTATAGTTACCATGCTGTGTGTTAGATCTCTAGATACTTTATTCATCTTATAATTAAATTTTTATGTCTGTTGTATGATTATTTCTGTATAAACACTACTTCATTTAGGTCTCATAACAAACTTATGGGGTTAGTACTGTTGTTATTCCTATTTTACAGAAGAGAAAACTGAAACTTAAGCGAGGCCAAGCATATTGGCTTGGGAAACACAACTTAGGACACAGCGACAGCTTATAAATCAGGACATCTGACGTGGGAACCGCAGTCTTAAGCATGTTTGCTTAGTACTTTTAAATGCTGCCCCTCGACATACGATCGCACAAAAAGTTAGCACACGATTTTCATGTTTACGTGCTATCAGCCTTGTGTTCTGTGAATTTTTAAATGAGCAAAGACATCAATCTAGAATCTCCTACTAAAATTCCTGTTATCATTCATGGCATCACGGCTTTTTTTCTTCTGTCCCCCTGGGAGAAATAAGTTCTAGTAACTGGCCATTGCGAAGACATTGAGGTGTAATCTGTAGGAGCTCAGGGTCCTTCATTGCCTTGTTCACCAGTATGTTCCCTGTTCCTCAGTGATTACTGAAGGAAGAGAATGCGTCCTTGCTTGGGAGAGTAGGTCAGAATTCATAGCATCCCCCTTGCGTTCCTGCCCAGCTCTGTGATGAGTGGCATCCACACACCTTTGCACCTTTCCTACACAGTCACTCACATGAGAAGAGTGATACGGGACTTATGTGGGAGTATGAGAGGGCGAATGGGATGCTAAGACTTGAATGTCTACTCTTATTAATAGTCGAGTCCTTTCTGGATATGTCGTTTCTCACGTAGGTCAATATGCAGTAAACTGGTCCCTACTGCTCCGGAATTGAGTGGGTTTCTGAACTCATTCATTCATTCATTCATTCAATGGTAACAGCACCGTTCCAGGCATTGGTGATATGCTATCACTGGTGTAATAAGAAGACCCCTGTCCTCCTGGGGCTTTTACTGCAGCTGGTGGAGACAGAAATAATATGTTATATAAATAAGTGTATTATATGTTGTAAGGTGATAAGGGCTAAGAACAAAGGAGATGTAGAGCAAGGTAGGGGTATGAGGTGGAAGGCAGGTGTAGTATTAAATGGTCAGAGCAAGTGTCATTGAAAAGCGACATTTGGGCAGAGACTCAGGGAAGAGTAAGGGAGTGAAACAGGCAGATTTGGGGAGCTCGCAGGTTGCCAGGCAGGGGTGGCAGCTGGTGCAAAGGACCTAATGCAGCAGCATGGCTAGAATATTCCAGGGACAGCCAGGAGGTTGGGGTGTCTAGGGTGAACTAAAGGACAAGTCGAGCCATAGGAAGTGAGGCCGGAGAGGTAAGGGAGTAGGTGAAGGGTTCAGGCGGGTCCTTGTGGGTGCTGCGAGGACTTTGGCTTTGACTCCGCGCGAAGTCAGAAGCCTTCACAGAGTTCGGATCTCAGGGCTGATGTGTCCTGATTCACAGCCCACTGTATCCCACTGGCTTCTGTGTTGTGAGGAGACTGTGACAGGCAAGGGGACCACAAGGAATGACCCATGATGGAGCAGGAAAACAGGGGAAGCGCGGGGCCCTGGAAACCAGGGTGAGAAAACATGGCAAGGGCTAGGGAATGACCTACAATGCGAAGTGCTCCCATGGGTCCCGTGTGGCGGGAGCTGGGAGTCACAGAGAACTGATCAGGGAGCTGGCAAAGTGGGGCTCACCAGTGCCGTTGCCAAGAGCAGGTTTGCTGGAGTCTTCAGGACAAATATCTAATTGGAATGAGTTTAAGAAAAGGAAGAAAAATGGCAGTGAGTATGTAGAAACTTGCTTGAGGACTTTCATAGTAAAGTACGGCATCTTATCAAGGGATGGGACCATGTGACAAAATCTGAGAGAGGTGCGGAAAAGAAATCAACGCAATAAGGTAGATGAAGAGTAGAGAGCGGTGTGGACATTAATGACATTTCTTACGAGCATAAAAATAGTAGGTAACCTAGGTGATATGTGTATCATTTTACTGCGCTGTCAGTGTTAACTCCGAACAACAAAGCAGAATTCCTGACCCGTGTACACGTCGTTACTTCTTCGCGCCTCCAGCAAGGGTTAAATCAGCTTTACGTGTTTACTTGATCAAAAACGATGAAAATGGTGTTGGATGGAAGTCATTCCTTTTCTTGTAAATGAAACAACTATACGCCAGGACACACCCAGCCGTGATGGTGGCTTCTCATTGAAGGAAGTGAGCACCTGGCCGGGCCCCTTCCCTAAACTCCTGGTTATTGGGGACAATGGCACCTTGTATTTTCCTGTATTTATTTGGAACTGATTTATTGTCAACTTGTTGTCTTTTACACATGTGGGATTCTAACTGAATTTAATCATAGCTTTCTTTATATCTGCATCCCAGATGGATTATTCTTTGTAATGGGGTACAGGATAGAAAAGGAATCAATTCATTCCATTAAAATAAAGACATGGATTGATGGGGGGGGGCACGGTGAGGATTAAGACTAAGTCTGGTTAATATTGAGAGCTTGGGCAAATTATCTCACTTTTATATTTTATTTGTAAAATGAGATGACTGAATTTGATAATCTCTGAAGTGCTTCCCTGTAGTAACACCTACTTCTAGTTGTTACCAAAGGCCCCTGTTGGAACAATCAGTGCTGTGCTAAGTGCTGTACCCTTCAGTCCTCTAGGAGTTCATGGTCAAGTTGGTAAGGCAAGATCTATACATAAAAGGTTAGTTAACTACAAAAGAGTTAGAACCAAAGCAGTCCCAGGGTTGCCAAGTAAAAATTCCAGGTCAGCCCTGCTCTGAATTACAGGAGGTGAGGACCACTGTGGGACAAGGTGGTAAGACTGCCTCTGAGGAAGGTGTGGGTCTCGAACTGGATTCACCTTTCATGAGAGATGGACAGGTGGACCCGGCAGAGAGACGCGGACAAAGGTGAGGACAGGTAATGGTCTTGGTGTGCACGAGGACCAGAATCGACCCCTCTCATTGCTCTGGGGAGGTTAGGAAACAGGTCAACCGATGGGACGCATGTAACCCTTTCAGCATCTCATTTTAGTCGGTAGAGGTGATAGCCTGCCTCAATGAATCTTTGCTTCTGAGTCACGAAGAAACAAAACTAAGAAAGTATTCATCTTTTTAAAGCCCAGCACCCTCATCTCTTCCCTGCACTGGGTGGCACTTGTGGAGCGGGCAGAGCGGAGCGCGTGATGTGCTGCTCAGGGAGACGGGGTCAGAGCCTGCTGTGTGTCGGGGTTTTCAGGGTGCTCCTTGGTCCTGGGCTGCATCCTGCTGGTTTCCGTGTGGCAGAGGGAAGGAGTTTTTGTAGGTCGGTCAGGTGTACAAATGGCCCTGTTGGTGAGGCCATCCATGGGCTGTGCAGCAAGCAGGTGCCCTTTCCTTCCGCATCCCTGTGCTTACATCTGGCACGAGGACAGGGAATGTGGAGGAGCTGGCCGGCTCGCCCAGCTCAGAGCCACCCAGGTGATTCGTGGGCAAAATGCTTGTTCCCTGGGAGCGTCTGTGGGAACGAGCGCGCGTGTGCGTATGTGCGTGTGCGTGTGCGTGTGTGTGTGTGTGTTGGGGTGCGGTGCTGAAAGAATGGAAGGTGAACACAATGCCCAGAGTGAAAAATGTGGAGAGGACCTTGGCCTTGCCCTCCAGTACTACTTTCTCTATTGATGGCTCGCTCTCGGCCATCTCTTCATGCCCCTTACCTTGGCCCCTCCCAAGTGACCTTTCATGTACCTTCTAGGACTTTATCATAGGATGCTGGCCTTGCTTATCGAACCTCAGGATGCATGGATTGTCAAAACCAGTCCTCCGTCTTGCGACCTCTCATGTTCCTCCTGGCTCACCTGTCTGTGCTCTGTCTCTGAGTGGTCAGTTGCCTCTTTCCTTCCAGAGCAAAGAAAAAGAGAGAGAGAGAGAGAGAGAACTGCTTTTGTATGAGCCCCTTCTCATAAAAAGGCATTTCCTGGCAGGGTGCTGTGGTCATGTCTGAAGCGAGGCTTTGGTTGAGGTTGCAAGAATTTTCGTAACGAACAAGGGCTATAAGTAGATGAGGCTTAGGCCAGAGTTATTTCTGGTAACTCCTGTTAACTCCTCAGTAGGCTTTTAGGCAAATGGTGACTCATCTCAACACATTGTGCTCCATTTACCATCATTGCAAGAGATTATTACAAAAAGAGGAAAGCAGTGAGGATTATTGGAGAAATCAACCAGACAGCCCTCCCCTGCCGTGCAGTGCTGTGGTTGTAGTAATCACTCGGAAGCAATTGCTATGTTTGATTTTTTGTTTGTTAGATTTCCACTCCCATGAAGCCAGCTGTGCCCACTCTGTGCCCCTCATCCCATCCAAAAGGAAAAAAAAAAGTGGGGGAGAAAAAAATAATGAAACCCAGAACCTCCCTCCCTTCCTCCCTCCCTACCCCACACCACCACCTTAAAACACCAATTAGATTCCAGATAATGTGCGCGATAAATAAAGGATGCCCCCTTTAGATGACTCGATTAGAGGGAGTTTATTAATACTTGAACACAATTGATAGTTGTTTTCAATCTTTTCCTTCTTAAGGAAAATCCAGTTCAAGCCGTTTGCTTGTACCTATGCCTTCTTTGTATATAGTAGTTAATCGTTATTAAATATCTATTACCGCAAGTATAAAAGAAATAGATTTTCCCTTGCTGAGCATATAATCACGTTACTTAATTGTGCCAATGGGCACTCAGGAGACTGTATGTGAAGTACGCACGTGATTTTCTGTGGCTGTTTGTTTTCCTCTGTGTGGACCTGAGTATTAGGACCAGTGGAAGGTCATGTGCTAAAATGGCCTGCAGTGCCCCTTTGGGACAAAATAAACAATGATTGTCAAGACGGCATGACTCTCATGGAGGAAGATAACCCTTATCAAACATGATAAGTGGGATAGAACCCTTTTTTAAAAAATATTTCTGACATCACTAAAGATCACCTACGGTCACCTCAGCAGAACAGAGTCCCTATCCTGTGGTCACTTTGATGATCTTTGGGAAAGAGGAGTAAAGTGCCACATGCTATGGGTCCCCACGCCCAAGTGGGAGGTCCGGGCAGCCACGCCAGCTGGAAAATCACAAGGGTCGGGTGTGTGTGCGACTATTCCATGTGCCCAAGTTAAGTGTTGTAAATTAGGCACCCCAGATTTCTGAGCCTGCTTAAGTCTTTGACCAATGTGTTTTTCTACAGAGTAAACTCGGCCACACCTCCAAATGAGCGTTCCTCAGGCTGAGTGCGTAGTCCTCCCCACCGTCCCACCCGCTCCCTCTCCCTGCTTCGAGGTTCATACTCCACACCCTTGTCCAGGCCGGAGGTCTCAGGGTCATTTCTGACAACTACCTGTCCTTCACCCCCACGTCCTGCCCGTGATCAAGTCTGTCACTGCTGAGCTGTTCACCACTCAGACACATTCCCACCCTGGTCCTCTTCCAGCCACTGTCTCTCCCAGTCACCCATCCATCACCTCCTCCTGGAACAGCCTTTGATATCCCACACCTGCTTGTGCCACCCCCTTCATGGCTATGGCTTTTTGCTGACTTAGAGTTTACCCTCGAATGCTTGCTTAATGTGACCGACCTACCCATCTGGCCTCTGGCTACCTGCATAGGTACCTGAGCTGTTACCTTGCCAGCCCTACCTGGACCTCTCCCTCCCTCTGCTCCAGTGGTACCTGATGGCTTTCGAATGTGACAGTTGACAGATGGCCTCCTGCTACTTCCAGGCTGTCCCTTTACCTGCAGACGATCCACCGTTACCCCCTCCCGTCCGTTCAGCCACGGACACACATGCTCTTGGCTTAAAGAACTCCCATTTGCTCTTCAGAACTCAACCTAAACATCACTTCTTTGAAGAAGGCCTTCTCTGATCCCCTAGATTCTGTTAGGCGCCCCAGTCATAAGCTTCCTTAGTCCCCAGTACCTGCACACTAGAAATTCCTTAATTATTTGTGTTTATGCTTTAGAACATGTTTTACCCACTGGAATTTGCCCTGCATAAGGAAGGGTTTTTCCTTTATTTTGCCACTATAGACCCAGCGTGTGGTGGTGTGTCTGGTACGTTGGAGCAGGTGGTCGGTAGGGGAGTTAGGCCATGAGTTCAGTCTGAGGTGCCCATGAGGATTGCTCTCTGTAGAAAAATATGTCGATTAGAAAATGCTTTCTGCTTCATGCCGACGCCCTCTCTCAGGATGCTTTTGCCAGCAAGTAGCAGGATTCCCAGAGTCAGGCATGCCTTTGAAATGAGAGTTGCAATTCTCGCATATCAGAAAGCTCGGCTAGGGCAAACTTCAGGGTTGGCATTGTTTGGCTACCCAGTGGGTCCCATGGGACCGCTGCCGTCTGCTTCCTGCCGCTCTGGCTGCTTCTTCAGTCACTTTCCCTGTGTGGCCACCAGATGCTTCCCAGCATCTGCCTCATGCCCCACCAGGCTGAGAAGGAAGTGATCACAGCCATAAACACCCTACAGGGAACACGGGCGTGGGGTCTTCAGAACTGAAACGGCCTTATGCAGAGGTCCTGGGTGGCCCCTGCTTCCTGGCACCCCTAACCCATCTGTGGTCCCAAAGACCCCCAAGATCCCACGAACACTGGCACTTATGTGGTGTTCTTTCCTCACGATCCGTTATGTTAAGTGTGGACCATCACTTCGTCAGAGCAGTGCTGGCTCCTCCAGCCTCCTCATAAAAAGAGTGAAAGAAAACGAGAGTGAGAGTGGAATCGCCCTTCCAACTGTGTCTGTCCTCACTCTCCAAGGATGCAAGTTCGAGCACTTTTGAGTAAACCCTCTTGAGCTCAAAACTGGCTGTTGGTTCGTAAACCAGCCCTGTACACGAGGGCCAGGGAAAGTTGGGAAGAAGAGGCAGGCCACCCAGATCGGTAGGCAGCGGGTTTATGATGAGCAGGTGACACTTGCCTTGGGCAGCCGCGAGGGGACCAGTTGCTCCACGTCCCAGCCCTCCGCAACCTCAGAGTTCGTTGGAGGTTCTTCGTGGGGTTCAGATGGGCTCAGCAACAGGTGACCCTCAAGGCTGCATCCTCGTACTGGTTCCCACTGCGAAAGTGGTGGTCAGAACCCACTTCCCAAGGACGGGAGGGTGAGGAGCCTCTGTCAGCCCAGGGCCAGCTCCTAGGTCACCAGGGATGGCATCCTTAGATGACTTTCAAATGACCTCCTCCAAGACTGGCTTCCTTCACCTTTTCTGATGTAGTACAAAGGCTTTCTGAATATTTGGTTGCTCTAGTCGCTTAAATAATACCATCTCAGATTTATTTTAGAATAATATGGAGATGCTTAGGTTTGAAATCTAACATTTATTCGCCCCTTTCGGCTTGAATTTAAGGAAGCTGAGTTTAAACTTTGCGTTTTAATGACGAAGAGCCTCATGCTCTTCCCAGAGTCTGTTGGAACCAGTAGTCAGATCCTTTACTTTGACAAGACATTGAAATTTTTTAAAAAACTGCGTAGGAGGAGATGAAAAGCAGGAGGTGTGGAGACTGTAGAACTTGGCGATAAGTAAATCCGGCATTGACTCCAGGGGTGAGAGAGCAGCAAGCGCCATGGGGGCGCTCCGTCCCGTGGATGGGAGGACTCGTGGATCATGACGTACAGTCCTTGGCCGGTGGCTTCTGGGTAAAGGGTATTCCTGGTCAGAGGCGTGGCTGGAGGTTCCAACCGTGTCATTCCCTCGGACACGTCTAGTTTTTATTTTTCTGCCTGTAACTCGAAGAGACGGCATGGTTGCTCTTTTTTACCTCTATTTATTTTGTTGTTCTCAAAACAACTTAGTGCTTGAAAGGTGTTGGGGAAATCTGCTTCTTCTCATGTAAAGCTGGGCTCTCTGTTCTGAGGAGGAGGAGGGGGTGGAGGTCGCCGGGGGTAACCCTGCGGCCCTGGCTCCGGTGTGAGAAGACACCTGTTTCAGCTGACAGGCCGAAAACACACCAAGCAGCTGGAGCTGACTCTTTTGATCTCTCCCTGTCTCACGTTTGCTGAGTGCTGATTTCCACTGCAGATAGAAGCCTTCAGAGTGTGTCACTCTTTCCCTCTGTTTGTCAACTTTTACTTTTTATTTGTTCAGGCAACCCCGCGGGGGTGGAGTCTCACGCATTGTTCCACGCGGGGTGATCAGACACCCCGAGGAGGTTTGCAGAGTCCTCCGTGCATCAAATGGCTCTGTCTCTGAGAGCCCTCCACTGGGGGCCCGGCGGGCGTCAGCTTTGCAGGTCATGCTGCTCCGCTTCACGAGGTTGGGGGACGAGGTGCGGGGGAGAAGAGACGAGAACATTGCTTTGTTCTTTTCTGCTAACCCAGGCGTTCGTCCTTGAGGTAGCTGCAGAATGCCTGGGGGCTAAGGCTGCTCTGAAGTCCATACCAGACGTCTCACTCCCATAGCCATTGATTCTGGGCAGACCCAGAGGGTGGGACTGGCTTGTTGGGGAACTTCATTCTTGATCCTTCCTCTTAGGATGTCCCTCCTGAAACTTCACTCTCAACAGCAGAGGCTGCATTTTCTTAACTGAAAATTCTATTCTGTAGTCAAGGGCATTTGAGCACTTTTCTCTGCATGTTAAAGAATGAAATGAAACCCTCAGAAAAAGGCAAACCCGCTTCATTTAGGAAAGAACAAGCCTTCTTTGGCACATGTGACTCAAACTCTCAGGATTGATACGATCAAGGAAAATCACCTTATACGACTGAAAAACTGAGTTCAATCTGGAGGAGGTTAACAGCTTTTAAGAGGGAAACTGGTTTACATAGCTCATGTGCTGCCTGGTTTAAACTTCGGCAGCCAGAGCGTCCTTAAAAAAACGTAAATTAGATCATGCCATCCTCTGCAAGAAACCTTCAGTAACTTTCCATTGCTCTATAGATAAAATCCAGACTCTTGACTATGGCCTTCCTGACCCAAATGGACTGGTCCCTGCCTAGCTCCCCAGCCCATCTTCCCCATTGTGTATGTAAGGCCCATTTTGAAATTAAGCCCCAGCCTCAGTGTTTTCCCTTTCTTTCTCTCTCTCTCTCTCTCTTTTTTTTCCCCCAGTTGATCACTCCTTCCTAAGCAGAACACCATTCCTACCCTTTGCTATTGCAAGTGGAGCCCTTGTGTGGGTTGTGCTGAGTTTTTCCTTCCAAGATACCAGATTACTTTGTACCAAGTAGCCCAGTCATTGAAACTCCTGTTGGGAAACCGATGGGTAAAATATTCCTAGGTCTTCAGAAGGTCAAGGGCAGAACCAAAGTCATACAGCTCAGCTTTCCTTATTCTTTATCAGGAACTAACTAAGAAAACTCATCACTTCCTCTCACTAGCAGTGAGTCAGGCCAAAATCAACATTTAGTGGGTGGGGACAATGGGTGCTTCATGCAGAGTGAAGTCTCAAGGAGTCTCATTACTGATTCGAAATGATCCAAATGGGCTCATGCCAGTCTCTCAGAACCATGTTCCTTGGATTTTCCCAGAAACCTTTGGGAAGCCTTGGAAAGTCTCTGGGAGGTTCCATTAGGTGAGTGAACCTGGATTGTTGGGGGATGGGAATGAGGATAGGAGAGGAAGGAAAGTGGGTAGGTGACAATTACATTGATTTAAAAATCAGATGCTGGTTTTGTGAATAATTCCTTAAAAGGCAAAGTCCTTCTGCAGTTCATGAATATTTGCATAACTGTTCATTAATGCTTGGGGTAACTGAATCACCAGAATGTAATGGGGGCAGGTTATTTCTATGAAGGCTGGTGGAATCTTTCTGTGGTGGGCATGGCTGGCCACTTGTAGCATCCGGTACAGATGCTCCTTCATTTTTAGTGGTTGATTAGGGGATCATAACGCTCATGAACACTAATGACTCAGAAACGCCTAGAAGTTAGATGGGAGAAGATTGGAGATCTTCTTTTCCCCATGATAGGAGAGAACTTGGATACTATCTAGAGAAAAGGACTCATAATATTCTTCAAAGCCATTAAGAATAATTTGTTGCATAATTCTCATGCTTTCTACTTAAAAAAATATTTTATGTAAAAAATTTTTTTTAAACTATAGCACAGGACAGCTAAAACAAGATGGCAGAAACTATTTAAAAGGAAAGAAGGCAATTTTACACCAAAACTGGGATGATATTGTCAGTAGAATCAGACATTACGTGTAGCTTTGATCTTCTGGCAGCAAAACAAGTAACAGCTGAAAAACAGGGACATAGTTCTTGTTATTTGATAAAGGGAATCATAAAAATCCATTTGGAATATATATATTTTGGCATCAAATTCCTAAGAGAAATTAGTGGGTCTCTTTATAAAAGATAATTTAAAAATAGGCATGCTGGCCGAGATGGGCTGACGTCTCTCATGTGCCTGGTCAGTCAGAGTTCCAAGGGCATAATATCAAGTTGTGCTCATCGAAGGAATTCTCACGGGTACCTAAGCTAATACATTTTGTTTAAAGATTATTTAATCCGACACAGAATTAGAATATCAAGAGTTTATTGTTGCAGCTCTTTGTTATTCTATGGCTCTCTTGTAAAAATGGTATTTTATATACATGAAACGAAGTACATAGGGTTATAAGGAAATCCATTATATTGAAATATAGATATCAATATAGATGAAAAATTGTGATACCTTAATATATGTTAACACTTTAAATAACAAGATATATCTGCTGGTCTACAAAATAACAGTTTAATATAACAATGAATGTAAACACTATTTAAATGTATTCAAATAACTGTAATGTGATAAAAGTATCTGTGATTTCTGTTAACAGTCACAGATACTGCTAATATTACTGTGGTTTATGTTCTACATTCATGAAAGAAGAATATGTTAAATACCAGTTTGAAGTTAATGAAAATCAAGATGCATTCTTTTCCCTTTTAAGTTGGTGGACTGTGGGCTCCTTGGAAATCCAAGGACACAAAGCTAATAACCAATGACTTAGCAGAATGAAAATAGGTAAACTAACCCATTTTTGCCAGAAGCTTGGTAAAAGTCGATCCAAAAAGATTGGTTGAGGGAGCTTAGTAAAGGTTTGTTTTTTTGTAGGTGAATGAAAGGACAGCCATCAGCTTTAGATAACAGGAAACACAGGCGATGTTCTATGATAAAAACATTTTTCTGTCTTCTATTTGATTTTCTTTGGTTTCTGAATTTTTAATTACTTCTTGAACTACTCTTTAACCACAATGAAAACTACATTTTATTTAATTTTTATCTTATGCCATGACAAAAAGATAAAACATAGTTGTTGGTATTAGAATCTACAAAAGAATGAATGAACGAATGTGTTTTTGATATCCTTTTTCTATACCTTCAGTTCTTCTGGTGAATCTTTTTCCAGGCAATACATAAAATTGAGTAGACTGAATTTCCTTTCCTTTTACCTCTCTAATCTGTTGCCTTGTAGAGAGTCCAAAGCTTTTAGCAGTAGAAAAAGGAAGAAGTTGTGCACCCATATAAAGAAGTTGTACCCTCAGTACCTGGCTCATGGAAAAGTCTTGAATTTAAGGAGGACACCAACAAATGATAGTCTGGTGCTCATAAAATCAAGACAAGGGAGTTGTTTTCTTCTGCTATCCTTTTCTTTTTCCGTGATTCATAGCGGAAAATGCAAAAACAAGGGAAGGAAACAGTGGGAAAAGGAGAAAGCAGAAAGGGTGATGAGGAGGAGGAGCGCTAGTGAAGGGGGAGTAGGAGGAGGAGACAAAGGAAAGTGACCCTCCTTCCCACTGAGCAGCCACCACCATTCCTTCGCCGACGTGGACGGTTTGACACTGTCTCGTGTATATCCATGGGGTCGGTAGTGCTTCTGTCTCAAAGTGAAGACCAAAGACCGTCCGTGGTATTTGTTTCAAATGCAGTTTTCTGGGCTCTGTCTCACGCCACTCAATCGAAACCCCCTGTGGGACTCGGGATTGTGTCTTTCAACTAGCTTTCCACGGGGTTCCGATGCCCCTCAAAGCTGGGGAACCACAGGTTTTAATGAGAGAGAAAAACTTGGTTGGCTCTTGCTAAGGCAAAGTGATCTAATTTCTCTCCCTGCTAAACCCCTCCTCACCACCCTCATTAGTCAGGAAAGACATCTCCTTTACTCACTGAAATTCAAGGATTTTGCCATTTGGTAATCTGATTTATAGAAATTTGCCAAAACTGATGAAATTTGCCCAAACAGATGGTGGGGAAAAAAGTTTGTTTAGGTTCTGTTCCTTGATCTTTAATACACTAGGCTTGTGACCTTAAGCATGTCACTTTACCCTGTGGGTCTTCATCTCTTTAGCTAGAAAATGAGGGTTTTGAGCTAGGTGACCTCCAGGTCTGCTCCTTGCATTAACACCGTGAGTGTAAGACAGGGTGCACCCCACCTCTCTTTCCTCCTCGAGGTCCATCTCCATTGTATCCCTCCCCCACCCCCCTTCCTGGTTCATGTATGGGCATAGAGGCTCAGCAGCAGTCACCGCTCCTGAGGGTCTCTTCTACCTGATGGTACCTCTGGAGAGACGCCTGAGCAGTAGGTCTGAGGCGTGCCAGTCGCTGCTGCAGCCGCGTAGGGCTCTGGGGCACGGTGGTGCCAGAACAGTCCTGAGGGGCATCCAGTGTTTGCCACATCACATTATTGTTCAGGTCAGCCGACTTGCCCACCGTTCAACAGTGGAATTCCTTAATGCACTGTGATGACTGTTCTTCACAGGGCAGCGGTTGTCTACCTGAGGGTTAATTTGCCCATTGGCAGACTTTTTGGGCTTACCCCCCAGAGCCACAGGTAACCCCCCCCCCCACACAAGGCATCATTTCTCTCCCTCTTGGCAGAAGCAGTTGGTGCCATTCAAAGCTTTCTCTTTCATCGTCCTCCACTCACGCCTCGGCAGGGCTTCCTGTCCTCGCCCCGTCCCCTCTCTCCCTACGACCCACTCTTGTGGGGTGGAAAAACTCAGAGACTCATCTTGTTTTGCCACACTCCAGGGAGACCTATTCAAGTACAAACAGAAAACCAAATATCATGACTGAAAAAAAATAGTTGAAATTATTTTGCATAGTCGATAAGAAAACCATGTAGCAAAACCCACATCAAAAGCCCAGCTGTTGGGGTACACCTTTCAGGTTCCATGAGCGCAGGGGCCATGCACAGGGAGGACACGGAGGTGGGGACGCAAGTGAAAAAGATAGAAAGGTCAGATGGGAGTGAAGAAAGTAGATTGAATAACAAGTTTGAGAGACGGAGTAGTTCCATTGCAGGGACTGAAGACTTTAGCTTCCAAGGGACATGTGTGACTTCGTTTTGTCCTCTTACTTCGTGAGAAGACATCTTTGGAAAGTTTTTCTGGTGGATCACACTGAAAAGTTTTTGAAGAGTTTTTCCTTCTTCTCCCTTCCCTCCATGAGAAGAATTTTTTTTTTTTTAAGGATAATTAAATCCTGCAATTCTACCTTAGAAAAGAGTGATTTGATAAGGTTGGTTAAGTGGGCGATGAGCAATTTGAACAGAGCTGGGGGTGGGGACACATGGGAACCGTTTTTCCTTTTCTGGATGGCACCTGTGTGTGAGACAGAGGGATGTCACCGAGGTCTTTAGATGGTGCTTTGGGTTTGTTCACGATCAGCCTCTCACTCTCTTGGTAATTGCGCTATGAGCACTGTGTTTACGGGGCCACGTTGTTGCAATGTTTGTTTTGACTCTGCTTGGCCCAGCAACATCCATGACCAGGCATGTTTTTCTGTAATGTCACCAGAGATCCAGAAATGACTGCGTCTAGGCGGAGGAAACAGCCATGAATCCGTAGTGAAGACAGGCAGTCCGTTCCCGGGCCAGCTTCATTCTGATGTCTCACCTCCAAAGTCATACAGAACAAACTCGTTTGTCTCTGAGTTCATGCGGTTAGTCTCGCCCTGTGACGTCTTAGCCCTGTGAGTGTGGTTAGACGAGGTTATTCAAGGGAGGTTCCATCGAGAGTGTGAGGATTAGCAGCTTCCATCTAAAACCAGAGTGCAAGAGGCCTTTCCCGCCCTCTGGGATGCTGACCTCTGAAGCCTGTAACTTGCAATCAATAGCTAAAGTCTTGGGGCAGAGAGCTTGGGGTCAAACCTTACTCATAAATAATATGACATCGGGTGATTTTATAATGCTAGTGCTGACCGTTTCAGCCAAGAGCCATTCTGTGAGAACAGAAAACTCTGGTACAGGGAACTATATTGGCTCGTGCATCTGTGCAGGGTTGATGTGGGCTGGTTTCAGGTGTGGTGTGATCCAGGCACTCACAGTGTCATCTGGCCTCTGGTTCCTTTTCTCTGCACTTCCCTTGCTGTGTCTTCCTTCTTGTGGCAGCTACGGCCTCAGCTCATCTTGCTCAGGGAAGCTGCAAAGGTTCTGGCCGTTCTAGGCCTTTGCACCCTCACATCCTGCTGTGTAGAAGGGGAAAGTGCCTCTCCCGTTGGTTCCCAGGAAAGAAAGCAGAATCTCCTTTCCAAAAAGCTCCAAGCAAATGTCTCCTTATGTCTCAAAGACCTGAATTAGCTCATGAATACCTCTGAACAACCCGTGGGCCAGAGGGGCGGGATGACGGAGCTGAGGGTGGGTCCAACCCACATTAACCACCACACAAAGGACATAAGACAGTCAGTCCCCCAAAGGAAAACACATGTCGTTCCAGGAAAAAGGGACAAAATGATGCTGAGAGGCGAGCAAGGACAGTACCCCAGGGTGGTCGTTGAGGTCTTGGCGGTGTGCCTGACCTTGGGGAGGGTCAGATAATTATAAGCACTGGTTATGTCAGTGTCATTTGGAGTCATGGCTTCCGCCTAATGTGCCACCTCACCTTTTCTTCTGTCATCTGTTCTGCCTGCCTCTCCTACTGACCAGGCTGCAGAACCGGGTTCTGCTCTTGGCTCTGTGTCCAGCTGGCCTGGGCCACTTTGGATGAAATATGAGCAGAGGCAGTTTTCTAGAAATAAAGGGGCCTTTTTCTTTCTTTGGTCCCCTGGGAAACAATACGTACACTCAGTCGTGATTCAGGGACCCTGTCTACAAGGTTCATATTTGATTTAAAGACAGAAGAGTTTGAAGCCAGGCAGATGTGGATTTGAATCCCAGCTCTGCTAGGCTGTGATTGTGGGAACTTTGACCTCTGAGCTTAAACTTCCTTTACTATACAAGGCAAGGGGTGGGAAATAATATCTGATTTTCAAGCTCGACTCACGAGCGTGAAAGGGTTGGAATGAGGCACAGTTGAAATTCATACAGTGGTAGAACAAACGGAATAGTGACTTGTATTTAGAAATGTATGCTGATGATTTCATCTGTTATTTTTAATGTCTTGTCACTTGTCTGATGACTACCTATATTTCCCCCTCAGGGATATTAATACATTAAACTGAGGGCTTGGAAAGGTAACTTGGAGGAGGGTATGTGTAGATGTATCTCACGCCATATCACAGGGCTCATTTCCCCTTTCCCTAGGGCTGTTGTGAAGAATAGAGAAATAACTAACTAATATTGGTTATTTCCATTTCTCCTTTTCTTCTAGTTCCATTTCTTTCTGCTCCCTACATCCCGTACACATTTGGCTCACAGGCACTACCTAGTGGCAATTGTAGATATTACTTAAGTAATCAGTCTTTAAAAAACCCCTTTATAGAGTTTTTGAGGTATATGATGAGAGATAAGTATACACCCGTGAGATCACCACCACAGCCAATGGCAAATACATGTGCATCACCTCGAAAGGATTCCTCCCATCCTCATTTATTTCAATTTTATTTTTTTGTGGTAACACTTAACGTAAGATTGACCCTCTAAGCAAATTGTTTAATTGAGCACGCAATGCAATATCGTCAACTGTGCAGCGCGGTAGATCCAGGACTTACTCATCTTGCATGACTGAAACTTTGCACTTTTTGACTAATACTCCCCATTGCTCCCTCCCCTCAGCCCCCGCAACCACCATTCTACTCTCTGATTCTGAGTTTGGCTTTTCAAAACTGCTTGTGTAAGTGGGATTACGTAGTACGTGTTGCTCTGTGTCTGGTTTATTCTACTTAAAAATGTCCTCTTGGTTCATCCCTATTGTCACAATGTTGGGGTTTTCTTCATCTTTAAGGATGCATAATATTCCACTATACGTAAATGCACATTTTCTTTATTCATCCATTTGGTGGTCAGTACTTAGACTGCTTCCTTCTCTCGGTTATTGTGAATAATGCTTTAGTGAACACAGAAATGCAGATTTCTCTCTGAGATTCTGATTGCAGTTCCTTTGGATGTATTCCAGAAGTGGAATACTTAGGAATAAACTTGACTAAGGGGGTGAAAAACGTGTACACTGAAAACTACATAACAGTGATGAAAGACATTTAAAAAGACACAAATAGATGCCAGGACATCCCATGTTCGTGGATTGGAAGAATCAATATTGTTATAATGTTCATACTACCCAAAGTGATCTACAGTTTTAATGCAATCCCTGTCCAAACCCCAAAAGCCTTTTTTATAGAAATGGAAAAACCAATCCTAAAATTCACATAGACTCTCAAAGGACTTCCAATAGCCAAAGCAATTTTGAGTGAAAAGAACATGATGGAGACATCATGCTTTCTGATTTTGAAATATATTACAAAGCTGCAGCACTCAGAACAGTATGGCCTCAGTCTTCAAAGGAAGTATCTGATCCCTGAAGCGGAACAGAGTCCAGAAGTTGAAATTCTGTCTTATTCCAGCTCTGGAGCATCAGGAGTGAGGCTCAGTGTGGAGGGCGCTCAGACAAAACCAGAACTGATATTTCTTTAATTCTCCTGCCACTTGGGCGCTTAATGGACAAAACCAGGTTCTAGGAACTGGAATTTTGTAGCAAATTAGTAATTCTTTCCTAACAAGCTAAGATGAGCTGATGAAGATGAGTCTGCAAGACTGAAGGAAACATAAGGTGGAGAGTGGGGCTCATTGAGCTGGTGGATGGGATTGAGGGGTAAGACAGCTCCCCAGCTCCTGGAGCACAGGGACTGCTATCAGTCACACCTCAGATGCAGCCATGTGCCCAGCCTTGGCATGCTGCACGAACGTAAACATCTGATAGCACGTGACCCTCCAGGAACTTCGAAATAGTACTTGTTTATGGCGTTCCTATCACGTTTAGGAAAAGGAATAAATCCTTTTCTAAGCCTGAGCCCATAGTCCTTAAAGAGTGGGGACCATAGGGACATGTGCTCTGTCTCTCCAGGCCCCTTCCTGTGAGGGACTGCGGCTGTGGCATAGATCTCTGTATTAATGCTGTCACAGTGTCCTATTGTTTGCCTGTGTGAGCATCGTCATTTTGGGTCCGGTGAATCTTTCATAATCCAAACCCATCAAATTGTCATTGTTAGTGAAAGAATGACATTTTTCTATTGTTTGAAAAACCTGAGGTTTGGTGTAGTGCCACTGTGAGCTATTAGCTTTGTGACTTTAAGTAAGCTATCTAATATCTCTAGCTGAGGGTTTTTAGGTTATGAAATCAAGAAAGTACTATCATCTACTGTATCTATCTAACATAATTATTCTAAGGATCAAATAAGATATGTGTGGAAGATCAAGATGAACTTTCAAGCGTCATCTAATTATTTATTATCACAATTAAAAGTACTATTATCAGTAGTCTTAGTAATGGTAGTGACATTTTGAAGTGATTGCACAATAATTAGCCAGTGTGGAGTATAGAAACACCTAGAATCGGGGTGTAGGGTCAGGAAGAGTCACCTTTAGAAAAAAATGAAAATCAACTGATAATTGGTGTACTTCACTAAGCCACTTGTAAAAGTAGCCCATTCTAAAAATAATTTGTGTTGCTGGTGCGAATTTCAGAAAACTCCAAGTACAAATTAGAAAGCTAAATATAACTATTTTTTTACTGCTTAAAACATGCCTTAAGTCACAGACTAAAAGAATATCGGGAGAGTAGCAGTTTCCTATTTTGCCAGCATAATATGGTGTCAGATGTTAGAGCTCAAAGGGGCCTTACGGGACAGCGTGTCCAACTCATCCCTGTACTGGAAAGATATTTGAAAGACGAGGACAATGAGGTCCAGATACGTGATGGGACCTCTTCGAGATCAGATGCAAATTATTAACCGAATAAGAGGAAAGCCCAGATCTCCTGACTGCCTGTCCCGTGCCTCTCAGGTCTCTGGGCCGTCTGGGGCTGAAGAGTAGGGAAGGTCTTTTCCGGTAAGAAGTTTATAGCCTAGCAGAGGAAACAGAAATAACCGACCATACTAGAGCAATGTGATGAGACATGTAATAAGCATGTAAGAAACACATATGCTTTGGGCAAACGTTTGAGGACATAGTTTATTCTTCCAGAAGCAGGTTAAGGAAACCTTTATAGAAAACCTCATCTATACAGTGATGATCATTTTCAGCACTGACGTAACAGTGGGAGCTCCAGGGAGTCCTATAGGTATGATGGCCAAGGCTGCTAGGTGTCAGATGGGAAGAGACCGGGGCTCTGAAAACGTGACCATGGTATGTTTTTAGCAATTTCAGTCCAATACTCATAGATAGTATGATCTCATTTAAAAACTCTGTGTGTGTGTGCGTGTATGTGTGAGTTCTTACTGAAGTTACAGTTTGTCAAGAATTACCTAAAAGCTGTATCTGTTGGTCTGATTCATTCTATACCAGTCTTTCAGAGATTAGATTAATATGATGCTTCCACAGAAAGAGGAAGTAATACCATTTCCAAATTATATTTATTCATATAAAAGAGGGAAATTATTAAATAAGAGCTATTAGAAAAATCTGCAGAAAGAATTAAAAACGTGGAGAGGTATATTGCTATTTTTCATATCTGGCATGTAATTGTGTGGGTTTTAAATTTCTTGGATTAATAAAGACTTGGATCTATTGGTATGAGTTGCCATGTTTATTTTACCCAAAGAGAGCATATGCCATCTTCGTCATCATTATCAATGTAAATAAAATCGGTGATCTGTTATGTCCTGCCACGTGGTGTGGTTCTCAATATAAAATCACAGAGAAATAGAATTTCAGAGCTGAAATGGACTTTAGAGACTATATATTAAACCAGCTTATTTTATTTCATAAAGATTGCTCAAATCTCAATAGTAAGTCCTGTCTAACGTTGGAGCAGCACAATGATATAATGCTGTCCACTCACTTTCCCCTATATTATTTTAAATGTACATGCATTAACACTCACTCTCTTTAGTGCACAATTCTGAGTTCTCACAAATGAAGTCACATAATTACCACCAAAACTCAAGATATAGAATGACCCATCACTTCCCTGCCAAATTCCTTGTACAGCTCATGTATAGTTAGCTCTTTCTCCCATCATTGACCCCTAGTAACCACTGCTGTGTTCTCTGCTCTTACAGTTTTGCCTTCTCCAGAAAGTCATAGAAATGGAATCAAATAGCATTCAGCCTTTCAGCAGCCTTCCTTCACTCAGCACCATGCACTTATTTGAGATCCACCCATTTCGTGTGTATCACTAGCATTTCCTTTTTGTTGCTGACACTTCATCGTGTGGATGCAGTACGACCTGTTTATCTGTTCCCCCACTGCAGGATGTTTGGTTTGGCCAAGTTTTTAGTGATCGTGAATAAAGCTGCTATAAACATTTGCAAACAGGTTTTAATGTAAATATTTTTTTTTGGCGGGAGAGGTTAAATACCTAGGTGTGGGATTGCTGGATCATATGATGTGTGTGTATTTAACTGTTTAAGAAATGGCCACATTTTCCAAAGAAGCTATACCATTTGCTTCCTGACCAGAGATATATGAGAGTTCCAGAACTCGGTACTGTCAGTTATTAGTATTTTTTTTATTTTAAGATTCCACTGGATGAGTAGTGCTATCTCATTTCCTTAATGGCTTACATCTTTCCATGTGCTTATTTGCTACTCTAGAGCTTCTCTGGTAAAGTGTCTTCAATTATTTTGCCCATTTTTAAATGGGTTACTTGTTATTTTTGAGTTTTGAGAGTTCATTGTTCTAGATACAATTCTTTGTCAGATGTAGGATTTGTGATTTTTTTTCCAGTCAATAAGTTGTCTTTTTATTTGCTTAACAGTATCCTTTGCAGGACAAAAGTTTTTATTTTCATGAAGTTCAGTTTATCATTTTTTTGGGGGTGGGGTGGGGACATGTTTTTGGTGCCATAGCTAAGAACTCTTTACCTGAGGTCACAAAGATATTCTCTTAAATTTTCTTCTAGAAGTTTTGTGGTTTTATGTTATACATTTATGTCTTTGATCCATTTTGAATCAAGCTTTATAAATCTGCAATATGAGACAAGGTTCATTTTTGTGGATATGAGTGTGTAGTGTTCCTAGCATGTTTGATTGAATGAGCATTGTTTTTCAGTGAATGTACTTTTACATCTCTGTCAAAATCAATTGATTTTTATATATGTGGGTCTATGTCTTGACTTTTTATTCTCTCCTGTCGATCTAGGTTTTATTGTCAGTAACACACTGTCTTTATTATGGTAGCTTTAGAACAGGATTTCTCTGCCGCAGCCTGTTCATATTTGGGCCAGGTAATTCTTGTGGAAGTATCATAGGATGTTCAGTGGCCCTGCCTGGCCTCTGCTTGCTAGATGCTAGAACAAGCCCAAGTCAAGAAAACCGAAAAACTCTCCAGACATCACTGGTTTATAATGTAAATCTTGAAAATCAGGCTTTATTCTTTTTCAGAACTGTTTTGGCTAATTCTAGCTCCTCTGCTGCTTTCTCATGTAAATTTTAGGATCAGCTTGTTGATTTTTATATTTAAAAAATCCTCCTGGGATTCTTGATTGGGATGGTATTAAACCCATATATCAATATAGGAAGAAGTGACACCTTAATAATACCGAGTCTTCCAATCCATAAACACAGTATATCTCCACAGTTACATAGGTCTCTTGATTTTTTTGAAATTAGCATTGTATCGTTTCCAAAAGGTTCTCTGTGTGTGTATCAAATATATATACATACACATACATAAATATATATGTATGTGTATGTATATATATATTTGTGGTGTGGACTCAGTGGTGAATTAGGGCTCGCTTCAGATCTCCTTCTCCAGATCTTTCGTCCCCAGCACTTCCCCAGCGCTCTGTCTTCTCCTTTTCCTGGGTCAGCTGACTAGGAAGATAAGGTTTAACTTGAAGTTCTAGTGACCACATTACCCACAATTTAGCACAACTGGGGCAACCCTCAGGGCAAAGGGATGAGAGAAAAGAGAGAGGGGAAAAAGTTATTCTTTCCCTAGTTTTGAACCATGACATTCTCCTCTTCTGGTTCCTCTGGCCAGAAATGTTTTTCCACCCCCCCCCTCAGAGTTTTAGGTGCTGGAGCCACATGGTGACCCTGCCACGGTTCTTGATTCGGGCCGCCCTTGGCGTGGGGCTGGGGGGCCAGCAGTGGGAGACAGGGGCTGGAGTGGGCTTGCTCCACCTGGGCTGGCAGTAGGGGTCCTGTGTGACTTCACGTGCACTTTGATTCTTAATTGCTTGCAGTGTCTGTCCCCTAGAAGACTGTCAAAAATTGTCCATTGAATGAGTGGATAAATGAATAAGCAAATAAAAAAATGAGAAAAGGAAAGGAGAAAAAGGAAGAAAGAAGAAGAAGAGGAAAGAAAGAAAATGGATGGATGGATTTGAAATGTTTGGTTCCTACAAGGTGGCCATGTCTTTAGGCATAGTTCTACATTATGGCCACTAGATGGCAGTAGAAGCCAAGGCCCACTTAGTGATCTTTATAAAGAATATAGTCAATAATTACTGACAATCTACTATGGGTAAGGTAGTTAGAACAATGAGGAATGAAGCCAGGGAGGCACAAAGTAAATAAGAGGCAGTTCTGCCTTTTAAGAGTTTATGAATTGATGGAAAGATAGCTTAACTATAATATAAATTAGGTTGTGGTGATCCTACAGTAGGTATATTAACAAATATTACAGTGAGACAGGAGGGAGAGATTAATTCTGACTACAGAAATTGAAGGCGGCTTCACAGAAGTAGAGTTTGAGCTGGACCTTGAAGGATGAGTCTAGATTGGACATGCTGAGATGGAAAACTGGGAGAGGAGGAGGCATTTCAAACAGAGGGCACAGATCTGGGTCGCATATTTAGAGAACAGCAAACATTGAGTCGATGTGTGGCTGGGACAGAGGCTGTGTGAAGGAAATAATAGGAAGTTGGGAAGCCAAGTTGGTGTCACATTATGGGAGTTCTTACAAGGGCTGGAGGGCCACAGTCCTGGTGTTGTCACTGATTCCTGTGGCACCCCCGTCCATGACGTGCGTTTTAGCGACAGCCAGCTGTCCTCAGTGTTGGCCCAGCCTGCCTCGGGCCCGCACCGTCACTACTGGGTCACAAGCTGAAGAGTCCAATGCTCGTAGGGTCCCAGAGGAAAGCTAACTGAAAACCTTGGCTGGTGGTGAGTGCCAGGCCTGGAGGACCCCATTGTGTTCCCGTGTGAGGATGTGAGCCCAGAATGACCAGATCTTCCGATATTTCAAGAAGAGACAAAAATACAAACGTATGTGAAATCTCCGATTTTTAAGTGCTGACACTGACTCATCGTTGGGATGGAGTAGGCCCTTGGGCAGTGGCTTCGCGACATCCATTCCAGAGAGTCACCTGCGGGTTCCTTTCCCGGTCTCTGCAGTGGCCAAAGTCCCAGCCTAAGTGTCCTTTGAGGGAGTTCTTTGTTTCCTAACTCCACCCCCTCGCTGCCCCGCCGCATGTGGGCAGAGGTCCCCATGACCGCCCCACAGAGCGCGTCCCAGCCCTGCTCATCAGCAACTACAGGCCAGCCACTCAGAGCAGGTGGTGGGGACGTGCGGCCCCTCCATCCTGGTGCCCTTCTTATGCCTCAAATGTGGTTCATTTGTGCACAGAAAATCCATTCAGTGACTACTTTGGTTTTCAAGATTAAATTTCTTTTCAAATCTATTGCTTCTTTGAGCTTTTAGGTTTTCATTCAAAATATGGTGTTCCGCTTACGTATTTACATCCAGATTTTAATAATATTATTTCTTATTAGTTAGAACTCGGGAAGAATTTAGGCTTTCTGTTTTTCTTGCCGATTCCTTACTACAGCTGTCCAGATCACAGAAGAAGGGTGACTGGCTTCCGTGTGTGGTGAGGCCTTGAAAGCTGAAGATCTGGCCCAAGGCTCTAGGAAAACCAGACACTGGAGAGGCAGAGGGCAGACTCAGGAAGGAGACGGGACGTTTCTTTCCTTCTCTTTCTCTCTCCTTCAGCGATCAGTGCTCCGCGGGGCAGAGGCAGAGTCAGCAAAGCAGAGTAGGTAGAAGGACCTTTGGAAGCCAGTCGCTCTGAGGTTCAGCCTCAGCTGTTGCCCCAGCCAAGGAGGTGACCTTCGGCACACCGCTTAGCGTCTCTGTGCCTCAGTGTCCTCCTCTGTGAAGTGGGGATAGCAACGTATTATCTCAAGGAGCTATTCTGAAATTTAAACAAAATGTCTAGCCCAGTGTAAGCAGAGGATAAACCGAGGGGTATTCGTTCCTTTTTTCTTTTTTGACACGAATGCTGCCATAGCATTTGTTTCTTAAGATCAATTATAGACAAAACTGCGAAGAATGAACAATACCTCCTCAGGAGTTCTGGCTTCACTTACCCCTCAGACCCAGGCCCCTTGGATTCTCGTTTCCTTTCCGTCCTCTGTGTGGACTCTTAGCAAAGAACTGGACGCTTCCTGGCTGCCAGCAGCCTCTCTCTCAGGGTCCCAGGGCTTAGGAGAGGGAGAAGGGGCGAGGCTTGTCTGAAAGGGCCCAGGGGGGGTGGCGGACTGACAGGGCGTGTCTGCTGCCTGCCCATGCCCCTGAGGGTGGCTACAGGTTGAAAGTCAAGGGCAACTGTAGAGGTCTGTTTGGTTATTAATTTCCACCAGGTGGCAGCAGAGTATCGCGGGGAGACGTCCCAAGGCGACTGTCCTCTGCCCACAGAGGAGCTGACGAAGAGAAGAGAAGGGGACTTCCTCAGGACAGTCATTATTATTCTGAAAGCAACCCATTCGGGTTGGCAAGTCAAGCTCCAGTATGGATTCAAGGATAGCACTTCCACGTGAAAACGAGCCAGGCAAGGGGAGTGACGCCTAGGGCTGTGTAGCTGGGACAGGACCAGGCCTCAGTGAGCTAGCTGCACGCACGCTGGACAGGGCCATGAAATGCCAGCCCTGACGACCGGGCCGGGCACCTGTCTGGTTTAACTGAAGAGGCCCTGAGTGTGTTCTGTTCCCAGTTTAGCTTAGTTGCGCCACTGTGGCTTCTGTGGGGTCAGCTTTTGTCTCTAGAAGGTCACTGTCATGATGCCAGCACAAGACACCTCCCCAACCCCGTCGGGACAGAATTTTGACTTGTATCAATTGAGATGAATTCTCCTGATTAGTTTTTGCCACGTTGAAAGCGTGACTCGTCCCAAGGAGAGACTGGGAATCACAGCAGTTTGAAGCCAGAGGTGGGAGGAAGGGGCTCCACTGGGAGAATAGCGGTCTACATTGCAGGACCCGGCCTTGGGTTGCTGGGCTGGCCCCGCTCGTGGCCTTGGTGTTCTCCTTTTGGATAGAAATGATCTCACAGAACACGGACATCTGACAAGGACACTCTGTGGCTACGTGGAGCGAGGCAAAGCATGGCCACTTCATAATCATGTGTGAATGCAAAAACAAGGACAGTGTCTGAAAGTGACCACAGAAACGACCAAGCGTGCCCATTCCGATGAACATGAGCAACGGCCGCTGCTTTCCCCATTAAAGCTCGGGCACAATTTATTCCTCATACCTTCTGGGTAGGAATTATTAGGATCCCCGACCACGGAATCCCAGCAGCATCCCATCCAGAGTGACCCTCCCCCAAGTCACCGAACACAGGGCTTGGCGAGAGAGCTCTGTGTGCACAGGGAGAGGAGAAATTCTCGGAGGATGTGCCAAAGGCAGGGAAGGAAGAATGAGGCCAAGCCCGCACTGTCTCACATGTGGGCTTGGGAGGCCTGTGTGCTCAGTGAGTGGAAGGCAAGGCTCTGACTGCACTTGCCGTTGACATGCGTCCTCTGCCCTAAGTCTCCGCTTAGCAAAGAGCCTGCGGGTCTTCCGGGAGGTTGGCCTTCTGGAATGGGGGTGGGGGGAGGGGGTGAGCAATCGTTTAGCCTCTTCTCCTTCCTAAGCAGCTGACTTCTTCTGATGTGGTTTTGTGGTTACACAGCAGGCAGCCCTGCTCATGTGGACATGCTGTACTTTCAGTTTCTGAAAGTGAGTCATGTTGACTTTCTTCCTGGGAGTAAGAGTGACCCTTGCTCAAAAGGACTACATGACTAGAAAGAAGAAACACCAGAGGCCACCAGAGTGTTTACCAATGTAGATAGCAGCTAGTTTCTGGGAGTGGTATGTGTCATCTCTTCAAGCACAGTAAACTAGGAAGAGGCATTTGGTTTTGGACCTTTGAATATTTGCCAGCGTTTGAAATCTTCTTTATTCTCACCCGTCATCCAGCATTTGAAGTCTTCTTTATTCTCACCCCTCATTTGGAGGGATGATAATGGCTGAAAGGCTTGGGGTCAGCAGAGGGACGCAGACAAATTTACGTCTGGTCCACTGGTACATGATGGGAAATTTTCCAAGAGGGGTATTTGCTATTAGTGTGTCTTCAATTCTTGTGTCTACTACTGAGCTCATGAAATTGGACCACTTGACCAAGCCCTACGAAATCTCGCAGGTCTGTCAAGAATCAGAATGGATCTCATCAAGAGTCAGCCAACAGAAGCAAGAAGGGCTTTCTTCTTGTCCACACTCTGTTGGGTGGTCCCACTTGGGTAGTTTTTCATGACTGTATGTAGAGCTAGGGTGAGAGATACGTAGCGCTCATGTCAGCACTATGAGCGCTTGGCAAGCACTGTTGACTAACTGCGGCATCCTCCAGACACTTGTCACCACTGTGTTCCAGGTGGCCACTGACGCCAGGTCCCATTGGGCATGTAAGGTGAAGCCTATTTTCCATGTCTGTTTGAGAATCTCAGTTGAACTTCACTCTTGGGTTATGGAAGTCACGGGAGAGCCACACTGAGCGGGTTGCCTTTCTTTCCTCAATAAGGAAATCCTTCTGGGTTGAAGAAAGAGAAAAAAAAAAATTTGCTCTTTTGTTTTACATTGCTGAGCCATCAGTCACTAACTGATGCCTTGCTTAGTCATTTGGGTGATAGTAAGAGAATGATAACAAAGCCCAACAGTAGAGAAAGAGACATTAAATCATCGGGAAGATAAATCATTCAGGACAGTTTATATTTTATCAGTATACAAAAATTCCTGCCACTTCATGCAGCTGAATGTTCAAGGCGATTCCATTTTTAATTCTTGTTAGGTACCAGGTCTGTCTGTCCTTTGGCAGTTGCTATTAGGTAAATGATAGCACCTATTAGGGCAGATGAGATTCAGTAAGAAAACTTATTACACTGGCAATATTTTAGATTTAGCACATGATAGCTATTTATGCTTTTTTCTTCTTAATGCATTAAGTACAACTAATGCATTAAGTGTAACTTTGAGAGTGACAAGCATAAATGGACCTTGGGTATCCACTAGCTCAGTAGCTTACAACACCTGCAATGACTATAAAAATATAAAAATGTCTGTTACTTCAGTTGGGAACAAGGTCACACAGCTCCTGCTACCACTGCTGCAGTGAGTTTATTGCCTATGTTCATAATTGAAGGAAATGCTAAATTTTGGTTAGAAGTTAGCAAAAATAATAACATATTTTTTCAGTTTGATTTCATGGATTCCCTTTAATGTTATTTGTAAACTTCTGATTAAAAACACCTGTTTAGACTGTGAACTCCTCAAAGTGGGGATTGGTACCTTATTCAGCTTTGAATGGATGTCACCCCCATTCAAGGAAGCTCTGTATGTGTTCCTCTGGGTGGTTAGGTTCTTTGACTATAACAATTTCCTTTGTCCAAGTGCTCATGGAAATATCCAAAAAAAATTGGAGCAACAGATCCAGACATCGACAGATCTCCCTTCAGTACTAATGGTTCTTGGGTTATTTTTGCTTGGAAAAAACAGTCAGCTTCCTCTGCAATCGTCACACTCTATTCTTTCCCAAGTCCCATCAGTCAGACTCTGAAGCAACGTCTCCTTGGGTCCCGCCAGAGGATCTGGCCACTCTCTTATGTGGCATGGATAGTGATACTCTAATACAATTTTTCCCTCTGTCATTATGTATCTGTCATTTTCCTTGATTTAGCAGAGGGTTTTTTTCTGTCTCTTTTTGGTCTGCCTTTAGCTGTTCAGCCTTGCAGCTGCCTATTATTTCTGGTTCTACAATTCTATTAAGTTTGAATTGAGTCACTTGTACTTATAAGTGTTCAAAAAAAGTTTATTATGACAATATTTGAAGGATTTCTTTCGATGAATGAAAGTGTTGCTTGTCCCCTTAATAACTCAAATATCTGGTTCTTATGGGGATCCTTCCATCTGTATCTGTGTTGTTTTTGCTCCACTGCTCTGTTTTTTGGTTTAGTGACCTCATCTAAGAGTCAAGAGAAAAGGAGAACCAGAAATGACTTACAGGCAGAGCGTGTCTTCTCTATTTACCTCCTTCCTGCCATCTTTATCTTATAGGGAAAAACTCCTTAAAATATCAAATTGATCAAAAACAGTAATGACAACAGCAATACGATAAGCTCCCACAACGACCTGAGCTTTGAAAGCTATTGGGTATTGTTGAATACTCTTCATCTCATGATCAAAAAAGATTAAGTGGCCTCAAACTCTGAAAATGAAAGCAGAGAATTTATTCTGTCCCAGTCCACTCCATATTTTTGCACTTTTCCCTTGGTTGTCTACGCACCGAGAACTGTTAGAGAAGTCTTAGGAGATTAGAGTGTTGAGAATTGGACCACATGACTGTTTGGAATCATAGCCCTGAGGTAGACCAGAGATAAAGTATTCCTCTTGAAGAGATCAGACAACTGAGGCACAGAAAACCGATGTGACTTGGTGAAAGTCACCCGTCTACTTTTGGTTGACAACATAGCCAGAGTTTCAGGTTTCTGAGCTTCTACCCAGTTTGTCCTTCAGAAGTCTGTTGTCACAGTAGTGTGACTTTTGCAGGTCATTCCCCTACAATCTGCTTTTCAAAACAACCTCTTTAAGTTCGCTAAGAACAGCTGTTCATTCACGCAAGCTTGGTGATCCTGGGAAGAGCACCAACCCAGGGCCTCCATGAGAGCTGAGCCCAGGCTCATTCTGTCCTTCGAGAGTGCTTGGCGCGTGCTTTTCATTTCACCTCAGGTAAAAATGCAATTCACTTTAGCGCAATTGTCTCATTCTTCAAGGCATTTCTGCGTAACTTGTGAGTATTTATTGAGCAGGTGCTTTACGTAGAGTCTTGGACTCATATTCACTTGGAGGACTGGGGTGCATATCTTGGGCCATTCCTACGAGCTCTTGGCCTGGAAAGATAGACTGATGTTTTTACCCAGAAAAGGAAGTACAGAATTCCCGACATGGTGATCTGAGCATTTCCAGGATGTAAACTGCTTCTGAGATAAGGCCTCCCAGGAAGGAAAGTTGACCTGCTCTTTCTCCCCTATTGTGTAAAGGTATGTTTTGGTCATACCAGTAACGATCTGTGTGAGTACAAGAACTGAATTCTTGTCATCTAGAAATAATTGTTTGAATATAAGATACAAAGGTAATTTTCATTTTTCCCCCTTTCCTCCCGTCCTTTCTCCGTTCTTCTCTCTTGTTATTTTATTTTCTCCAAGAAATATTTATGGAGTTTAGAATCGATCAAGGACCAAAGGTATCATATAAACAAAACATGGCTTTTTACCTCATAGGCGATAGATGTGTTATATGTTTCAATGCAGTGAAGAAATCCATAAAATGCAATGGCAACATAGAACATGAGTGCCTAGCAACTGGGACAGTTAAAGGACGCTTTATACTGGGGACGAACCCTGAACAGTCTTGGAGAATGAGTAAAAGTCTAATGGTGGATTATTCATACTTATAAATTAAAAACTCAAATCCAACATACTCTAAGAAATCAGTTCTAGAAGTCACGGTAGATGAAACTGCTTTTCTGATGACCTTACTTAGACTGAGAGAGGGAAAACCACAGAGGAGCCTGACTCCAATTCTACGAGTGGCCTTTAAGAAATTGACTGGAGGCTGGGAGGTGCCAATGGCCCCCCAGAACACTTCCTGCCTCTGGGGCACCTGAGGGCGGCGGTGGGAGGTCTTCAGAGCAGGCGCCTGGGGCGCTGTCCTCCCAACATCACTTTTCTAGCTCTCGGGGGCTGGGGGAGGGAGGCCCTAACAACTCAAAACTGAAATTGTTAGTTAAACCACAGCTTTGACTGCTCAGCCCCCAGGTCTCCTGTTGCACTTGTCAATTACCCCAACTCCCACACAGACCTGCCTTTTTTTTTTTTTTTTTTCTTTCTGGGTGATGCCAGTAAGCTCACCTCTGACCAGGATCCGCCCATGTGACGGCTTCAAGCCTATGGGATTTTCAGTGTTTAATAGGGTGTTCAAACACCTGTGGGGGACAGCCCCCTAGGTTGTTCCAAATGGTTTCTCACGCCTCACACATGTATGGTGGTTTTCTTTTCAAGTTCATATGCAGTAAAATGCTCACAAATAAGTGTACAAGTGAAAAGAATGATCGATTAACTCATTTTCAGAGACATTTCAATGTTAGGAGGAAAAAGCCCAGTGACAAAATTAAACTTCCAGGGGATCCATTCAGATTCAGTTTATTTCTGAAAACACTATTCCTGTATTTATGTTTGATGTATTTGATTATGAATGATCAGACTGATGACCTGAAAAACAATGATTGTTGATGTTTTGTACTTTCGAATGCCAGAAATATTAGAGTGGTAAAAATTAAACCAAAAAGGAGGTAACTGTAGGTTAACTATAGAATTTATTTGGAAATTCTCTTCTATGTTTGGGTCAATTGCTTTCTTCTTATAAAACTTAATGCACTCTCATATGTTTCTTTGATTAAAAAGGGAAGTTTTAGAAGCACTGTTTTGTAGATCCAAATAGAAAGTTTATTCAAGTAAAAAAAAAACCCACAGGAATGAATTTTAGTTTATTGCTTCTTATTCAGGAATAACTGTTGTTCCTTTGTACCTAATTACGTCACACTTTATTATTTCAAAATCAACACAGAGAGAACAGCCTCCAATTTGAATGCTCTGGCTCAGTAACACACTCTCTGTATTTAACCAATGGCTGTAAACTGGATTGGAAATCAAATTCACTTGCAGGGCATCTAAAAAAATTACACTGCCCTCTCCACACTGCTGTTTTTATTCACTGCATCTGGGTGATCTCTGGACATTTATTTCAGAGATGCTTTCAAAGCGATTTGGATGCTTTTATATTTTGGTCACTCTCCGTTTAGATTATTTTCTTTTTCGCCCTTACATCGCCCACCTCACTTCATCCCAGCTGGCTGCTTTATCTTCACTGAGTTTCTTTGCTTCATCGTACCTGGTTACTTCCCACCTCCTCACTTCAAAAGGAGCACAGGGACTTCAGAGGAGATGCCTGGCTATAGGTAGGCATCAGGAGCCAGGCGCCTGTCTGCTGGCTGGAACCCAGTACAGCGCTCCCTAGACGGGGCAGACGCCTGGGGTGGAGGAGCAGATGGGGACATGTTGGCCACTCAGAGACCTGGGCAGGAGGTGGGTGGGCTGCCATCCCATGGGGATGCAGGAGCTGTCAGGGGTGTCGCTGAAAGGCCAAGAAGGACCACTTGTCCCCTAGATCCTCCTGGTCACAGGACAGTACAGAGGATTACAATTCTTAGGTAGAGCTCTTGATGTTTTGCCTAGTTGGCCTTTGGGTTCCAGGGAGGAGTTGGTGATCTCACTAGGGCCTGCTAGAAGGAATTAGAAATATGACAGGGACTGATCGCCCCCATTCAAATGGTCTCATAAGGCTTTAATGCGCAGTGGAGCCATGAATTATATAGTCTCTCTGTCTTTATTGCTACACGCAGGTGACAGCACCACGAGCAGGGAAGTGAACGTGTATCTCGATGTGGAAAACTATCGGGAGAAGTAAATTTGTCAGAGAGAGATTGAGCTCTTGAACACAAATATTTCACTCCTACATCAACACTCTTTTTGCCTCTGACTGAAACTTCAAACTGGGATGGGCCGTAAAGCACGCCTTTGAAATCTGGAGCCTCACTTTTTTTGCTTTCCAGCCTTAGAGGACTTTCCCCAGCGTCCCGGCACCCCCTGAGCTTTAGTCCTCACTTGGGCCCTAGCTTTCCAGGAGTTCTGTTGCTTCCTCTTCTTTCTTCCCTATTTTTACAAGCGCTGTGACACGATGACTGTCCCTCGCCTTTTATGAAACCACATAAAGACATAACGAGTGAATGATAATACTCCGGGGGGACATCAGAGTTATTCTCAGTCTGTGTGTCAGGAGAGGGTGCGGGGAACTCCGTCTCAAATTGACTGCATTTCTAGTCGGAGCGATGGAATCACTAGTCATTTTCTCTTTTTCCTTTCGCTCTTGATACTTCAAACGAAATTTGAATCTTAATAAGAGATTTGATGGGTATGGATGAAATGAGATGAGGGTTTTCAAAGAAGGGATTTCTCTTTTAAACAAGAATACAGTGAGTTCAGAGAGGAAGACCCCTTTATTCTCGTGATTGTGAAACAGGATGTGCTTTCTTTTTAAAAACATCTCGAGGCATTGAAATTAAGTTTTCACTAAATTGGAGTTAGAAATTGTTTCTGGTAAATTCTCTACACGTGAAAAATAAGATGCATTCATCAGAAGTGGCTGTTTCAGATGACAAATAACATTAAAGTTTGTTTCCAAGGTAAAACACAGCCTCAAAGGACAAAGGAAAATTAAAGTTTGCCAAAGCTTAGCTAAGTGTCCATCAAGAATACATGTTTCTAGGTTCAGCCTTCACACCATTTGTTTGAGCCTAATAGACATACATGTTTTGATATTGTCTTTTTCTTTTCTCTCTCTCTCTCTCTTAATTAATAGGCAGGTATAGATTTATGTAAAAATTGAGCAAGAAGTACACAGAGTTCCCATATTATCCTCCACCCACAACACCCACAACACACACACACACACACACACACACACACACACACACACATGCACGCACACAATTTCTTCTGTTATTGACATCTTGCACTGGTGTGGTCTCCCTGTTACAACTGATGAATCAATATCACACATTTTTTATATCTATTAACTAACGTCCATGGTTCACATTAAGCTTCATTCTTTGTGTTGTATGTTCTATGACTCTTGGCAAATGTGTCCTGTCCCCACCATTATAGTAGCATACAGAATAGTCCCACCACCCTCACAGCCCCGTGTCACTCATTCATCCCTCCTTCCTTCTCCCTGAATTCCTGGCAACCACTGATGTTTTCACTCTATCATTTTGCCCTTTTCCAGGACATCATATAGTTGGAATGGTACAGTCTGGAGCCTTTTCAGACTGGCCCCATTCACCTAGCAGTATGCATTTAAGGTCTTTTCCTGGCTCAGTAGCACATTTCTTTTCTTTGTTGAATAATACTCCGTTTTATGAATGTACTACAATTTATTCATCCACTCACCTATTGACGGGCATCTCAGTTGCTTCCAATTTGGGGCAATTATGAATAAAACTGCTATAAATAGTCATGTGCAGGTTTTTGTATAGTCGTAAGTTTTCAGTTCATTTGGGTAAATGCCAAGGAGCACAATGGCTGGAGTGTATGGTTAAGGCTGTTTAGTTTTGTGAGAACCCACCCAGCTGTCTTTCACAGTGACTGTGTGCTTTGCATTTCATGTCCTCCTCGACGTTTGGTGTCGTCAGGGTTCCAGATCTGGCCCTTCTAACTGGCGCGTACTGGTGTCTCACCAATGTTTTCGTTTGCGTTTTTCTGATGACACATGATGTGGAGCATCTTTTCATGTGCCAATCTGCCATCTCTACATCCTCTTCAGTACCGTGTTCGAGGTCTTTGCCTGTTTGTTTTCTTATCAGAGTCTTTAGAGCTTTTCGTAATGTTTGGATACAATTTCTTTACCAGATATTTGTTTTACAAATATATTTTTTTCCATCTGGGGCTTGTCTTTTTGTTCTGTTAAGGGACTGTCTTTTTAAAATGGGGTGCATTGCCCAAGGAAGCAGTTTCCTTGGTTTCCTGGGAGGGCCCAGTCACCATGGCCTGAAGGCATGAAAGAGGAAGGCAGGGAAGTTTCATTTCAGTAAGAAAAGTTAAGTTCTCATAATGAGGAGATCTTAAAGAGAATTAGCACAGGGACCAGGAGGAAAATTATCTGAATTACCAACATTTGTGAAATAAAGCGGACATCACTGGGATTGACAGCCGCCTTTAAAAACGTAGCCGCATACTCATGGGATACGTGTGCTCTTTGCCTGAGTCTGGTGCTTGTGATTTCTCATCCTTAAGCTTCGACCTTGAACTTCATCCCATGTTTTTACTATCTTTCCCTCTGGACTTATCGACCTCCCACTGCGTCCACCTCCGTCTGAACCCCTCACGTTTAATGCCCAGTGCGCAGCACCGAGCCACGGGCCTGGGCTTCCTTATCGGGTGGGCTGAGCCTCCACCCTCAGCTCCACACCTCACAGGCTGCGTGGTTTAGGGGCCCCATTGTCCTCCCGCAGCCTGTTTCCTGTGCACCTAGCTCACAGGGTCGTTGAGAAGATTAGGGGACATGTGTAAAACATTCCACCTGGTATGGGGCACTGGTGCTCAGCAAATGGCTTTTCTTCCCGCCCTTTTTACTTTTCCTGCGTGTTCTCTCCATCTGGATAACCTGCGACTTTATGACTGCCAGTTTTCCTTTTCTGAGGCCGAATATTTCTCCAAATAGCATTATCAGCCCCTTCCTTCCTTCCTTCCTTCCTTCCTTCCTTCCTTCCTTCCTTCCTTCCTTCCTTTCTTCCTTCCTTCCTTCCTTCTTCCAGGGAATTCCTCTCTTTCGAGTGTACTGTGGCCAGCCCGGTGTGGTCTCCTGGTGAAGCCCCCACACAGGCACAGTTGGTTGAGGGTATTTCTTGGACCAGTAGCTTCCCTTTTATCCTTTAGCTGTTGACATTTCTAGCTTTTCTACCCTTTTTAGAGGCACCAAATTCAGTAGGATTCATTAGTATTTAGTGATGAACTTCTATGTCCTGGCATTGGGACACATTTGAGGGGCTTACAGAAAGTAAAAGGTAGGAATCTTCCCTTCAAATCGATGATCGACCTGGAAAGAAAAGACACACGTATATAAAACAGACGCTGTTGTTAGGCAGGGTGTGTCTGAAGCTTGGGCACAGCCGGAATGTGAGCTGAGGGTGTCACAGGAGTCTCTGGCATGTCACCCAGGTGACCGCTGCCCAGGCTTAAGTCCCTCTGACCATGAGGGACACCTCCTGGCTAAAGGAGTTCAGAGGGATGAGCACAGGTTGCTGGTGAGGGACAAAGACAAGGGGGAATGACTCAGCGTGTGAATGGCGTTGGCAGCTGGTGGCAGCTGGGCGACGTGCAGAGCTGCCACCATGGGGCAGGGGAGGGGCCACCGTGAGATGTGGGTGCCTAGGATGGGAGGCCCCCTCCTTTCTCCCCACACCCACTTTCTTCCTGTCATTACCGCCAGTCATGTGGATATATGTCTAGCGAGAACTGGGATTTGTAGGCCTTCTTTTATGAGACAGAATTCTTAAATTTAACATTGAGTTTTGCCATCGGCGTTAATTCGACATTGATTCTTTAAAAGTTCTCTACTTTGGTGTGCAGAGGATCTAAGAAAGCGTGCAAAGCTTACAAAACGAAAAAAAAAGTAGATGAAAAGACAAGTAGCCCTCGGGAAGGGAGGGCTGGGGACGTTAGATGGGGATAACAGGGAGGTCAGGACTTGGCCCTTGGCCTCTGGAGCTGGCTTGTCCTCAACCAGGGAGGGCGGCGAACACGGTTCTTCATGGAGTGACCAGGACCCCTTAGCTGACAGTCAGTCCATATGTGTAGAAGAGGGATGTTCCCAACCTGGAGGACAGCTTCTCCTCAGTGGAGAGCTTCTCCCCTGAGCTGTTCATCGATTGAAAATTCAGAATTTAAAAATCTGGCTTCGGCTTTGGTCAAGACTCCATTGTCAGAAGGAAGGGGTCGCCTGCTGACCGGGAGCCGTGGTGTTGAGGTTCCTCCCAGCCACGTTACAGGGGTTCTTTTCTTCTCAGATGTACCCAGGACCAGTGGAGAAGAGGCCCTGTGACACTCAGGGAGGAACATGAGGCGTCCTGACACTCAAACATCATCCCTATCCTCCCTCACTGCTGTGGGCTGAGTTGTTCCCCAGCTCCCACTCCCCTGACACCCCAATTTATGTGTTGAATTCTTAATGCCAGGCTCCTCAAAAAAGTGACTGTATTTGGAGACAGGGCCTTTAAAAAGGTCGTCAGTGAGCCGTAATCTAGTAGGACTGGTGTCCTATAAGAGCAGATTAGGATACACAGACACCCATGACATGCAGCATAGACAGCCACATGAAGGCAGCCATCTGCTAGCCAAAGAGAGAGGTGGGAGAAGAAACCAAACCTGCCCAGACCTGGACTTCTAGCCCTCAGAATGCTGAGAAAACAAATTTCTCTGTGTAAGCCACTCAGCGGGTGGCACTTTGTTAAGGCTGCCCCACCAAACTTGTTGTATGTGCCAGTGCAAGAGTCCTCTTGCCTAAGCTTACTTTGATCATGTCAATGTTCTCCTGAAAAATGGAAGGTTTTAATTTCTTATTCCGATATTTACAACCTTTAAAAGTGTGGCCCCCCGTCTGCTTTTCCCTATATAACTCGTACTACACAAACCTCCTCTAGCAAAACTGCCCCGTACACTACGCCCCGGAGGGCTTTGTACTTTATATACTCACATTTTTGCTTTCTAACCGGAATATCATAGTTTCCATCTCTTGAGATCTCACCCATCCCTCAGTGTCCATCTCAAATACCCACTCGCCTGCAGAGCCTTTGGTTGTCTTCCTTAACACTTCCTCCTCTTCTGAATTCCTTAAACATTTTGTCTTTATTTATTCAGAAGTCTTTTTCCTCCTGTGTGACGGTAAGATCCTGGAGGGCACAGGTCATAGTTTTATGCCTATGTAGATAAAGTTCCTAGTACAATACTTTCCAAAGAGAAGGTGCTTCATTCATTCATCTGTCCATCCATCCATCCATCCATCCATCCATCCATCCATCCATCCATCCACACATTGCTGTTAGCTACATATTGCATTAATTTGTAGGGGATGCAACAGAGAACAAAACAAATGTGGTCTCTGCCCCATGGAGCTTACATCCCACTGGAGGTGCAGGTAACTAAGTACTTAAGTCGTCATAGGCTGTTACTGTGACATAATGTCAGAGGATAACGTCATGACCTAGTTCAGATAGCACGCTTAGAGTGGGGCCTCTGAGGACAGCCACTGAAGCGAGGACATGCAAACCAGGAAGGAACCAGCCGCCTGGGGACGGGGGAGCCAGTGTCTGGCGCCCAGGGCAGGGAGGCGTCTGACTGCTCTACCTGGTGAACTCAGAGCACAGACGGCAGGAGGGAGGGGGCAGGAGGCGAAATCAGAGAGGGCAGTGAGGACCAGCCCTTGCAGGGCCCTGGAGATGGGCTTGGGTTTTACTGAGAAGCCTCCAAAGAACTTACAGATGGGTGCGATGTGGAGAAAGGGAGATTAACCTGATTTCTCTTTCCATTTACAATATTGTCTTTTTTCTTTTTTTCTTTCTAAATTGCAAAGTAGGACTAATTATAAAAAGAACCTTATACAAAACACACACACAGTAGAGCTCATACACATCTCTCTGGTCGGCGATAATCTCTTTAATAGTTAAATATATATTTGGTAGTTGAATACACACACATACACACACATTCACACTTTGATGCTGGTGTCTGTGGGTGTGTGTAGTGAAAAAGAATATTTGAAATAAAAACCAGCTACAGCCATTTCTGCCTTCTCTGGGTATAGCATTAGTCCATCTTAAATAAACAGTGTTTTGCTTTAAAAAATCACCTCGGTAGGTCTTTTTGGTGAGTGTTCTAGGGAGAGGGAGAAACAGAGAGAGGTGAAGTGCCCTGAATAAAAGCGAGAGGACGGCATACGCGTGGTGGCCCGGGAGAGATGATGGGAGATGGGGGACACCCGTGGAGGGGCACCCAGCAGGGAGCCTGAGGAAGTCCTTAGCATGTGTGACATTATCTGCGGTGGAGCTGGCTGGGAACTTTAGGACTCACATTCGTGTGCATTTCTCAGCTTTGCCATACTTCTTCCTAAATTTCCATTCAACTTCTGTGACACACAACAGCTGTAAGCTAGTGGTGCTTTGGGGAATGGAACGTAGTAAGACTGGTATTTCGTGCGGGCGAGACGGTGTCAGAAGACAGCGAGCACGAGAGGCGAGAGTCAGTCGTCATGGAGAGTCAGCTGCAGAGGGGGCTTGCGGACGGGAAATGGACCCCGTTCTCGTTTCCTGTCTTCTGGTGAGGATGCCCTCAGTTTGAAGCTTGTACTTGTGCCTTTTTTTTTTTTTGAGTAGTTAAATAACACTTATTTCAAATGCTGGAGCGCTTAGGGATGTCCAGGCAGCAGAATCTGATAGTGTATATACGTGCAAGATAGGAAATGTGTTCGGCTGTCAACACAGTTCTCTGAGAGTATGCTGGAGACGCGCCAGGAGGCTGTAGCCATATATCTCTGTATTTCTACAGTTGAACATACTTCTGGAACATTTCTTACTGGATTTCTAAAGATAGAATAAAATTCTAATGGAAATGTCCAGGCTGTGAATCCTAGTTCTTTCATTACTTAGAAGGCATCGGCATTCTTGGCCAGGGATGGCAGTGTCAGTAGGTGACCCAGAAACTGAAATTTCAGGGTCTCGGGTGTCCCATAAATAAGATTAGCGAAATTGCTGGATGGTTTTTAAATTTAGGGTTTCAGTATATAACAACTTCAGCATTTGATGATTCTGTACTTGAAAGGTCACTAGAAACCAAGAGTTTAAAAAAACAGTGTTGATACTGGAAAAAAATTTAATCAATTTCCATTCAAACCAGGGTCTCTTCTTGTATTTTTTTTCCCTTTTGGAGGTTATGGGGTAGAGAGAGGTCGTGGGGAACAAGGCAGTTATTGTTTTTGTGAAACTTGTTGCTTTTGACTCTGACCTTTATCTTACAGTAGAAGGTAGAGTGTTCTGTATTAAATGGAAGAAACCTGTGGTGAGGGAGGAGAGAAACAGTAATTGGGGAAACTGAGATATGGCTTCTCAGAGACCAGGTATTTTCTAGGGGAGTCACCGAGTAGCAGTGTACAAACTTGAAGCAGGACATTAGGGTGACTCACAGTTAAATTCTAAAGAGCAATGGTCCAGGGACGTTTCACAAGCTTGAGAGCCTGTCTTGCCAGCCTTGATCAACACCACCGTCTCCCTCCCAGCCTCATCCGTGATTCCTCCTGCTTGCCATTCGATTCAGGAAATCATTGGCTGTTGAGATGCCTTCAGGGGAAACAAGGCTTTAGGGTGACTCGGGTCCATCCACAGGCACATTTCCCAAACATGGCTGCTTCCATAAGACCCACATCTGAAGAAGGTAGGGGAAGCGAAGGGTTTAGATGGAGCTCAGCCTTCAGTATTCCCCAGGTTTATGGCATGCATACATTATAAGCATCAGATTCTCTTCTGGGTAGCTGGCCTTGGGAAATTTCTGAAGAACCTGGGTATTTTTTGTAATAAAGTACCAAGGGGCATCGTGAGGATGAAACTACTTTAAAGCTTTCCTGTAACATGAACTTGGCAAATCGTTATTGCTTTCGACCTCTGTAGTTGCTTGTCCTGGGTTATGCAGCTGCATGCCGACCCATTGTGGCCACTTCAGCGAATTTTTGGGTTTTCATGGAGATTCTTGTTTTGCTCAGTTCGATGTGTCACTCTCGGGGAGTAACCAGAAAGCGTAATTGCCTCGGGACAGCAGATCCTTTATGAACGTGATCATCTAGCAGTTTGTCAGAAGGGAAAACCAAATAACCAACAAACAATTTGTTTTTCCTTTCCTTCGAGCTCAATCAAAAGCAGCCACCATGAGGCTTCAGAAGGTGCTACCACTGATCTCGGCTGGGGAATTCCTTGGTTCTTTCCAATGATTATGGTCTACCGAGCACCGCTCTCACTCTGTGCTGCCTTCTGGAACCTCTGCGACGCCAGGCTTGCTCGAGAAGCTGCCCGCTCACTGGCTCATCTGCCCACTCTGTTTGGGCAGGAGTGGCACGGAAGCGGGCGGCTCCTTGAGGACAGGGACAGTATCTTACTCATTGGTTCATCCCGCGGGCTTAGCGCTTACTGCGCTGAGCACCATGACCGCAGACTGTGTCCCCAGGAAGGTCGTGTTGGGGGTGCTCTTGGTCGGCTGTTGCTCCAATGCCTCCTGGCCAGCCAAGTCTTTGGGAACATTCCCTGGTTCTTTGGTAGAGGGTGCTGGGACTGAAGGCAGCAGGCCTTCCTGGGGGCTGACACAGAGCTGGAGAAGCCCCTGTGGTGGCTGGCGGGGAGGCTGGTGTCGCAGTAGCAGGCCTCGGAGCTGCCCAGGGCTGGTCTGTTGGCGCAAGTGGGAGCCAGCTTGGGGCAGAGCAGCAACCGTGAGGACAGTGCCCACCCAGCAGAACAGGCCACCCGGGAAAGGGCACACCTGGTGGCTTAGAGCCTGTGTCAACCAAGGTCTTGGCGGAGGAGGGCCAGGGCGCTTGAATTGCTCCTGTCACGTGCAGAGGGGGCCCGGCTGTCCTCGGGGCGGTTACAACACCCACAGACCCCGTGGGTACTGGATGTGGAGAGCCACGCTCGTGAGCAGAGATGAGTCCCCATCCCAAGGAGGTGCGTGAGCACGTGTCCCCCGTCTGGATGGCCTTGCCAGTGAGAGCAGCTGTGTAGTTAGGGTTTGCGTGGGGGCAACCCACATGGGGGAGCTGCGAACCCCACTAGGCTTCGTGTCTGCATGGGCCGAGCACCCAGGGGTGGTTGTAGCAGCCCGGCCCATCACTCTGTCCCGGATGAGAGGCTGGCTGGCGGCCACTGGTGGCTCTGTCTCTGGTGGAGCCCACGCTCAGCTTTTGAACATGTCCTCACACGCAGACCCTGTCAGCGTGGGGGGTGGCTCAACACCCCCGCGGCTGCAGCCTTGCGGTCATATCCAGGAAGGTTCCCTGTGGCCTGCTGGGGACTCTGAACCCACAGCAGTGCCGCCCTGTCCCCGAGCCCCGCGTTTCTAAAGCGAAACCCTTTGTACATTGTCTGTCTCTCGGGGACCTTGCTGCTGGGCAGGGGCGAGGGTGGAAATGAATAGAAACACATCGTTGACTTCTCTGTGGTTGACTTCTTCCTTCCGAAGTGCTCCTTCCTGTCCTGTCTGCCATCTTCACACTGTCGACCAGAATGAGGTGCTCAATAAACTTATTGTTCAAACCCAAGATGTCTTGTTGCTTTTTAATTATTTGCTTGAACTAAAATTTTTCTATTGAGGTTCTCTGACTTAAATTGTCCAGGAACTTCAGGGTTTACTTGGTGTAAAGGGGGACTCAGCCTGTTTCCAGGGCTCAGTATAGAGGAGGGGCTCCGGTCAGACCCTCGTCTGCCCCGATGGGGGCTGCTGCGGGAGACCAGCCCTGCATGAGTCTTAGCCGCACTTGTCTGCTACGGCCACGATGCCCCTGGTGGCCCAGACTCCTCACTGTTGGCAGCGGTCCATCTGTACTTTGTCCCTGTGGCTGTGGCTCTAGCTGAACGAGCTTTTGCTACACATGCTCAGACGCCTTGGGACACAAGCTGACCAACACTGAGAGATTTAGTTGGATTCCAACAACTGTCACCTACCCCAAAGACCAGAGTCAACATTCTCCCTCTTTCCTTGATGCACCCACGAACCAGATGGCTGTACAGCCTTCTAAAGCCACTCAAAATTCCACCTGTCTTTCAAACTCTTCTTCTATAAAAATAGTGTTTCATGGCAGACAAAATGTAATTGTGCATAAAACCATTTTCCTTTCCTCCTGGCGCACAGGAAGACTGCATTTTCCAGGCCTCCTGGCATCTGGGTGGGACCCGTGGTGAGGTCTGCACAGAAAATATGGCCTCACATGCCAGACCTTCCCCAGGCCTCGCCATAAAACCTCTCCTGTGAGGCCATCCACGTGCTCCTTTTCCTCTTCGTGTAGCTGCAAGTGAAGGATCCCAAAGTGTTCCCACAGGTAGGTCCTGTTTATGGAAGAAGTCTTGCAAGATGGCAGAGCCGTAAGTTGGGACTAGCCTGAACCTGGAGCCACTGCTTAGAGGAGAGCCACCTGCACCAGACCCTGTGAGCCAGAGAAATACATTGTTATTCTGTGAGTTCTTGAGATTTCGGGATCTGTCTGTTATTGCAAAAGAGGCTGTTCTTGCTTAGCTCGTAGACTCCAGGCTGTCTGCCCTCCCTGCACCATGTTGCTCAAGTTATCTTCACATAACCAAGAGGGGCCTTTTACATGTGTCCACCCTGAGCAAAAGGTTTGCTTCAGATGGACTCGCCGCCTGACCCTGTGGCATTATAGAGGGTGACGTGTTGGAACCGCCCGTGTCAGTCCTGGCTTGGCGACATTATGCTGTGGTCATGAATGACCTACAATTCCGAGTGGCTTGTCTCAACAGAAATTTGCTTCTTGCCCAAGTCGCATGTCTGCCACTGGTCAGCTGAGCTCTCCGCTCCCTGCTCCCTCGTGGTGGGGCCCAGGTGATGGTGTGATTTCGGTCTGGGCTGTCGCCAGGCTCCTCGGAGAGACATGGAGCCCAGCGAACCACACACTGGCTTTGAAAGCTTCTTGGAATTGACAAACATTACTTCTGCTTGCATTTAATGGACCAAAGCATGGCCGATTCCGATATCACAGAAGGTCATATGTCATCCTGTAGGGAGGGACACCACAGAAAGGGGAACTGGACTCTTTGGAGAAATACGATGTCATCTATCAAAATCCTCAAAGGACACCTTCTTAATTCCTGTCTTGACAGGCATCCTGTTATTTAAAAAATGTACAACCTAGGATATCTGGGAACCTTGCTTAATTTAAATTCTTTGAAAATATATCCCTTCCTTCATTGCTCACAGCAATTTCCCTGACTAGACCTAGAAGCTGGGGACAGAACTTCGCACTTCTCCCGCCCCCCACTGTCACCACAGCTCGTGCCCAGCTGATAGTTCGCATTCACTGTGGCAGCCACTGCAGTCACTAGTGGGTCTGTTGGTTGCTGCCGAACAAAACAGCCCAAGTTTATCGAGTATCAAGCAAATTCTGAGGGTCTGCGATGCACCACGTGCAGCAGCGTCTTCTAAAATGGCCAATTTCACCCAGCTCACAGAAATGAGCCTTGGGGTGGCTCGCAAGCTTGACTCTCCCCTCAGCCAACTCAGCCTGTCACACCACTTGAGCTTAGCTGTGGAGTAAGGTGGATAAGTTTGCTTGTTATTTATTAGTAGGAAACCTGAAAGTGTGATGATTTCTGAAATGAATAACAGAAAGTTTAGGTGGATTCTAGTGGAAGACCCTTTTCTTCCCCGCTCCTTGCTCCTCTGAGGCCCATGTGGAAAAGAAGCCCTACCAACCCGTGCACCCTCCGGGGAAGCACCTGAGAGGGGGTTTCTGGGTTCCTTTCTACCTCTCCCAGGCTCCTCTCCAAGGGAGGAGGAGGAATTAACCGTATGGGAAACGGTCTGACGTGCTCTGGGCCAGGCCTGTGTCCTGGACTTCAGGCGTTGGCTGAAAAGCCGGGCCCAGACCTCGGGCTTTCTCTCCTGCACTGAGCATGATGTGGGTGGGTAAGGGCACTGTGCTCCCTCTCCGTTCCCCCTCCCTCCCAGGCTTCCTTCTGCATAGGAGTTGCAGCTGGACCAGGGCAGGAGCTTGCTTCCTGCCAGCAGGCCCGGAGCCCCCCTCGCTGTCCTAGGCTTTCCTGGCCTCTCTGTCGTACTTCCCTTAGGCCCATGGAGCAGCTGCATATGAATTCATGTCACCTTCTTAACAGACACGACTCTCCCAAGCTCTGGACTTTGGAAAGCCTCAAGTCCACGCTGAGTGTCTCAGCAGGAGGCTCTGCGCTAAGGGAGGTATTGGGTCTTCATTGACAAATATTTGTGCCCCCACCCATTGGCTCCTTGAGGATCTGCTCAACAGTTACAACCCAGAGATGAGTTGAGGACAGTGATTAGCCCATCCTGATCTCCAGCATGATAGATATTCCTATAGTCTTAGGGTAAAAAGATGACCCCTTGAGCCTGGCACTAAATTCAGAATCCACAGAGAAAAAGATGGCTGGGTTTGACTACCATAACAGCAGATGATCAATACCATTCAAGCCATCCTAAAAGCAATACAAAAAAGATGCAGTACAGTGAAAAAAAGTGTGGTTTGGATAGGAAGGACAAGGTTAAGTTTATGGACAATAGAGAGACTGAGGAATAGTAGCAAGAGAAGTTGAATAGTCAACAGAACAAGGTGTCCATGGAGACGGGAGCGACGGAGGTCAGCAGGAGGCCCTCCCCTTTCCAGGAGATGGGGGGCAGGGGGTGCAGTTGTGGAGTAGGGTAGCAGCCTGAGAAAGCCCAGGATAACTGCGGTTCTTCAGACAGGAACACACACTCAGTTCGTCTTTGGTGCTGAAACAAAATATGCCTTTCCCCCCAAAATACCCCTCTCCCTGAAGAAGCACGTGTCTGCTCTTGCTCATGGAAAAGCCCTCTCCAGATGTCCCCATCATCGCTGCCGTGGTCAGGGCATCCCTTCTACTTTGGGTTCCTGTGTAGGCATCATCATCCTGTGTCTTCAATCATCTGGTTTCCTTCAGGTCTCTGTCTCGGGGACAGAGACTTGTCTTATGCATTTCTGTCTCCCCATCACCTTTCTCACAAAGGCAGGGACCGTAAGCACCGTAGGATGATCAGTGAGTCACAGGCAGCATCACAGTCTGCCCACAATTGAGAATTCAGTGAGTTACATTATTACAGCTTAGAGGATCCTAGTCCCGAGGTGTAGTCACACAATTCAGCTTTGTACACTTTCAGCTGAGTCTTCCGCTGAGAATTCTCCAGATCTGGTTTCTCTTCACTCAGCTTTCATTATCCATGCCCACTCAGGTGATTGCATCCCAGCTTCTTTTCCCGGTTGTCCCAAAGTGTGTTGTCATTTTAGTTCTGTGTGCAAAGCATTTATTAGTGCAAGGCACATAATTAAAGCTCAATGAATGATAGCTGTTATTATTACTGTTAAAACAGATTCAACCCCCAACCAAGGAGAGCTTCATTAACAAGGGGCAGTTTTTGTATTTCTTAATTACCTAGGCACCGTTCTAGTTCCTAGCCTTCTCCACATTTTCTTCCCCAACTCTTTTTCCTTAATAACTATTTAATCTTTTGCACGTTCCCTACTTTCTTATTTTTTCTTAGTCAAGTCTCTTTATGTTTATGTATTTAGTATACTTATTTGCTTAATGTATACTTTGACATTTTTCCTCCCCAGTATTTCTCTTGTCCTTCATCTTTCTTCCTTGTAAGCTGCTAAAGTCCGAAATAACAGTCCTTTATTCATTTCTCCTCCAACCATTAATCACCACCTAGTAGCCTGAGAGCCAGTTTTTTCGTGTAATTGGCAAATATGTCTTTGTTGGACACTTATTACGCACCAACTACTGTTCCAGGCACTGAGGATAACGTGGTAAATAAAAATATCACTGTCTTTATGGAGCTTGTAGTCTAGCGGAGAACTCAGGCAATGAATAAGTAAAAATTAGGTAACTAATAAACTCGCAAACACTGGTTTCTTAAATGGGTGACCAGACAGTGGAAAACTAACTAATAAGGAATGCGCGGCTTGGGCTGGATGCCGGAGCAGAACTGATTCCAGGAGCAAAGGCCATAGGCAGGCTGCCCCTGAAACGACAGGCCGAAGAGGTGAAGGCAGTGCGATCAGGTCATGTCGTCATGCAAGTCCGTTGGGATTCACAATGGGAAGACCCAGAACGTGCTCAGCCAGGCAACATGTGGACGACATGAGTAGCTTTTGGAGTTGCCACTGTTCGGGTTGATTCTGTCACCTCCGTCTGAGAGCAGCGCCACTTGCGTCGTTGCTGACAACCGTCTAGGGACCTGAGTCTGTACTTTCTCCAGGAGGTGCTGGCAGCTGCCACACGTGCCTCGTGATGCGGGTGTTCTGTTTCGCTTATTAAACAGGCAGGGAGCGGTCACTGCAAAGATGAACATGGTCCTCTCCCTCATGGATGCCACGAGCCCACTCTATCTCAGGGGAACATAATTGGTTCAATTTATGGAGATGTTGAGTGCTTGGTATCTAAGAAATCGCTAGTGAGAAAGGGGCGCTCAGCTTCATGCGCAGACCTAGAATTTAAGAGTAGGGTCTGAGCTGGAGACACAATATTCGGCGGCGGCGTCCCGCCCGACGGGAATGGCTGAGACTGCCCAGGACTGGTGTGCTGCGTTTTTTAATATTCCGAGCAGAGTGCCAGGTGGGAAGGAAGTGAGACCAAAAGGACGAACGTGGAGAAAGTGGAGAGGGTCATTGGAATGGTGGGTCCGGTTAAAATAAAAAGCAGGTAGTGGGAGGGAAGCGGAGTGAGAACAATGGAAGAGGAAAAGGTGTTTAGAGACCAGGACGACTGAATTCGGAGCCATGTTGAGTGACACTGTCGTGGAAGTGCCTAGGGGGTGACCGAAAGCGAGGCAGTCCCGTGGCCAGGCCTGTTGGGGAAGGCAGAAGGGAGAGGAAGCACAGGCAGCGATAACGGTGAAGCTTTAGAAGGGGCTAGGAGGGGAGAGCGGACCAGAAGTGCGAGGTTTGGTGGGCAGCAGTCTGGGGAGAGAGAGCTGTGGGGTGGAGGCACTTGGGGTCTTCTCCGGTCAGTCACAGCTGGGCTCGGGTGCATTTTTGAAGGACTGTTTGTTGTTGAGGATGCGGCAACTCAGATTTCTGCGGGTCTCCATTGTGTTGGTTCTGGGTTCAGTGTTGTTGGCGTGGGAATGTACACTCACGCTGCAGGGCGGAGGTCCTTGTCATGAGGGTCTGTATACCCAGGGCTTGGACTCAGTGCCATTTTAAGGGATCTGCGCTGGCAGTTAGCCCTGAGTCTCCTCAAGTGTGGCAACCATCCTACGGGGTTTCCTACACACCCAGGTGAGGGATCGGGAGGGGCGGGAGCTACGTCTCACTCATTTCTGAGGGTCCCATGGAATGAATGGGACAAGGAGTTGAAAATAGGGAGTGGGAGCTGTTTGGGGCATCATGTGGTGAGCTGGGGGGTTAAGCAGAGAGTTGAACGGACACCATTGACAAGATCAGAGCCTGGCGAAATGCCAGGAGTCATTCCCAAAATTATTAAACCTAGGAGTCAAGACAAGAGGGTTAGCAGGTCACATGCTTTCCAGATAGTAGAGAATGCTCACATGTAGAGTGGGCGAAAAGTGAGGCCCAGTTATTAGGGCGAAAGGAAAAGGGGTCTGGTTATAAGGTATACAGCACGTGGTCGGTGCGGCGTTAACAGTACGCGTCCTTTTCTTGCAGAAGCAATGCAACTAGAAAATAAACCCAAACGTTGCTGCCTTGGAGAATTAACCCTTCGCCGCCTCTCAGCAGCAATGTGACCTTGAACAATCTCTTACAGTCTGTGACACTCTGTCTTCTCATCTGTAAACATTAAGCTGTTGGGTCTGGTGATCTCTGAAGCTTCTGGAAGCTCTGTGATCCTGGAGCGTTCATTCTTCTCTCATTCGGATCTCCACCATCCTCCCCAGTCCCCAGCGTCTCCTTTCTAGCATTTAGGTTTAAAGTAGCTGCAGATATTTAGAGAGGAATTACTCATTTCCTGCCAGAATTTGGTGAATGGCCATAATTTTTTAGAATGGAACATACCTGGGATGTTTGTTTTGTTTTGTTACCAGGCCATCCATATGGGTTCCACTGAAATATCATGTGTCGGGTGGGCATCGTGCTTTGTCACACTGGCAGAGCTAAGAATGTGATGGCAGCTTTGGGGGGTGGACAAGAGGGAAAGAAGGCCAAGAGTGAAGGTGGCGAAACAAGGCGGCAGTGGTGGAGAGAGTCAGGGGAGACCGGAGGGCCTGGGGCGCTGAGAAGGGATAGAGAGAGTTTTCTTCTTGTCAAGGGCAGCGGAGGGAAGAATCCAGCTGGGGACTCTCTGGGGTCCCCTGGTGTCAGTGCTAAGCTGATGGAGAAGGGGAGGCTTCGGTGGTGAGACGCCCAGTTGGAAGAATGCACGAGGGGCGGACATGGGAATGAAACGGCAGCAGCTGCATTGCAGGGAGCGCGCGCTTCTGTGCCAGGGCAGGGAGCATGCGCTTCTGTGCCAGGGGACCGCAAGGGCTCCCTGTCTGCTGGAGAACAGTAGTGGCATTCTGCCACCCATGCGCAGTGAACAGGAAGCTCAGGCACACTTGCGTGTTAGGCGCAGGCGCCTTACTAAGTTAAGGTAACATTTAAAATCCCGAGTCCTATCCTTAGCCGCGAGCCTGCATCACAGCCAGGCCTGCGACCCACACCCTGGTCCAGGAAAAACATCATCCGGTGCGCGACTCCTTTAGAACGGTGAGTTTCATAACCATTCTTGTTTCTCTAACGGAGTGGCGTGCCCGGCAGCCATGTTCTGTGAATGTTTCTTGGTGGGGGCAGGCCTAATCGAGGGATTTCAAAACAGTCTCTGAGAGCAGGGGAGGTCGATAAGAGCTCTGTCCTGTATGCTTTGTTTTCCGTTTGAAATATGGGAATCAATTTGAACTACACAAACTATTTTTTTCTTGTTTACCAGAGAGCTGACATGTGTTAACAAGCTGTTTTATGTTTTGTTTTGTTTTGTTTTTAAATTAACTGGCTCAATATAGAAATAATATCCTCTTGGAAGAGGGAGAAGAGCCATAAGCAAACTCATAACATGGCTTACGGCTTCTTGGTGGCCATCTTGTAAGCAATATTTTCCTACATGATGCACTCAGCCCCACCTCCATTCAGTACTTTATTCAAACTCACTGGATGTAAGGAAATTATGGATTTTTCCACTCTTCTACCCTTCACTCCATTCCCTTCCTTCTGACAAGCTGAATGTGGGTGTGAGCGTACTCAGAGGGAGTCTAGATTCATTCCTATTTGCCATCTCTAAATCACACATTATTTCCAAGAAGCAACTTCAAACCCCAGCTTATTCCTGTAGCAGCACACGGCTTCACTGCCACTTTTGTGTGCGTCATGGAAGCAGCATCATCTCAGTGGTCCCTTCTGACTCCAAAGTTCTTTGATCCTGTGATTCTTTTGTGATTTTTAATGGGACATTATTTTGGAAGTGAAGTGACTAAGACGTGTCATCTGCAGGGGTGGAGAAATCAGAGGGGAGCTGTGACATTGGCATAACAGCCTTAGAAGACTCAGTGAGACAGGAAAGAGGATATCGAGTGTAGCTCCAGTTGGGTCTCTCAGAATCTGGTATTTCCTCCAATTTTATTATTTGCCATCAGTTCAGCAACACATAGAGGAAATTGTTAATATTCGGTAATGCATTTGATCATTAAAAATAGCCAGAAGTAGACTTTTTCTCTTGTATGGTAGTGATTAATGAAATGGGAGAACTTAGGGACAATTATACAAGAAATGATTCTCAGTCAAAAAGGTGTTGGAGAGCTTAATTTAACCTCCACGTATACCCAGCAGAGAGTGGGAAGAATTACTTAATTCCAGATAAGTTCAGTACAGATCCATAAGTATATGCTCTAAATAATGTCATATAAATACTTTGCCATTTAAAAACTGATACTGGTAATTGAATTAATTGCTTCATGATTGGCACACTGGGTTAGAAATCAAAAGATCTGAAATTTAAATAAATAAGACAGGTACAGCGAAGCATCTAGAACTATCAAAGATTTTTTTTTTTTTTAAAGAAAATGGCTTATTTAGTTCAACTGCTTAGAAACCATTACCATTTTCAGACTTAAAAAGACATCTGGTGATGGCCAGAGGGGAGCGGGGTAGGGGGACTGGGAGAAAGTGGTGAAAGGTTAAAGAAGTGCAAATCAGCAGGTGATAGGTGGTCACAGGGGTGGGGAGCTTAGCTGAGGGAGTGTGGACAGTAGTGATGTAGTGGCCATATGTAGGGCCAGGGGGAAGGTACAGTAAGCAGGGGGACCATTTCATAAACTATAAATGTCTAACCAATGTACTGTACACTTGAAACTAATAATTTAAAAAATCCCTTCAGTCTTTTGCTTCCTCTTTTACTTTTTCTTGATTTTCTTGCGCTTCTTGTGCCTGTATTTAAAATGATTCAGAGGCAGCTTGGGCGATAGTCTGCTCACATCTTTCTGGGTTGTGCCCCCATGCACAGAAACCAGCCCTAGCCCCTGTGGCAATAGATTCAGTTTAGATCTCAAAATCCCAGAGGAAGTCCTGGGTTTGCCTCTCGAAGGCTGGTGACCTTAGGTGAATCATTGAACTCTTCTGAGCCTCATCTTATCATCTATAAAATCAAGACAATCATACTTATTCCATGAAGTTCTTATGAGGCTTAAAGAAGGTGTTCGTGAAAAATACCTTACCCACTAGATTGCTACCCCATTCTTAATTAATCAGATTTAGAAACTGAAACGTGTGATCACTTATCTAGGGTCCTCTACAGTAGGGCTCACACTCACATATTTTCCTGAAATGCCTTGGGTTACATCACATGGCCAAGTGCTTTTACTGGTAAATCCTACCTGTGGGTGTAAAGCACTTGCTAGTACCTGATCACTATCTTTGTTGCTATTTTCTGGTTAATCCTGGGAGGGAAAAGTTTTCTGTCCTTGTGGCAGCATTTTTCCTTTTATTTTGGTATTCTTTCTCAGATACCTGTCAGATACCTTTCCCCTTCAAGGCTGACATGTCAACGTGGCGATGAGATATTGCAGCAAGATTAAAGCTCCAAAGGGAGCGGGAGGGGTCAATAAATGTCAGTCTTCAAATGGAAACCTGCGTAGGTTCAAGAAAATCAATATTCTCAGCCAGTCACATTGTTATAAACAGTAGACTCTTTGATAGTGGTAGGGGCTTCAGATAAGGATCTGTAGACAATGTAGAATAAAACCTAACTACTGGAAAACCTAGCAAGGCAGTGTTTCTCAGGAGTATAAATTATCTGCAGAGGAACTAGCAACAACTACATTGATCACACCTCATCATCCCCTAGGATCTCTGATGCCAGGACAAAGGTGGAGGTCAGAAACCCGGATCCATCTCGCATCACTCGGGTGTGAGCTCTAACATCGCTAAGGCATAGGTCCAGCTGGTTTCTTTACATCAGACTTCTTAAAGATGGTTTTGCTAAGTTCATTGGTAGGTTTATTCTGCTGTGAGTTTATTTTCAAATGACATTGCACTAGGATTGGCTTTAAGTTGTCCTTAATTATTCTTTGATCTTGACCTAGATTGCTCTCATCATTTGAAGACTGAGTCTGAGAATGGTCAGATTTCTGTTCATGGGCCGTAAAACAGCTTTGACTGTTTCCATCCCATGTAAGATGTTTAGGCTTGAGGAGAGAAGGGAGCTTGTTCCAGTTCCAGCAAAGCTTTCTTTACACCTCTTATGCTAGAATTTCTTCTCTGACATATATGAGCACTGTGTGGATTCCTGACCTTGGCCTTGTTCCTCATCTCTGAGATCAACTTTCAGAGGAAGCAAGTGCTACCTAGAATGTGTGTGTGTGTGTGTGTGTGTCTGTGTGTGTGTGTGTGTGTGTGTGTCTCCAGGGAAAGGGGTCTGATCCTGAGATGCAGTCCAGCTATCTTATCCGAAAGTCATCAGGAGAGATCAGCGCCATTCGCCTGCATGTTAATAGGCCCATCCTTTTTCTACTGGCTTTTCTCCTTGTCTTATTTTCCTCACATTCTCAGGGATCACTTCCCAGACAAACTCCCTACATCCAAGTGCTTCTGCTTTTGTATAACCCAAAGTAAGATGGAACCATTAAAAAAATAACTCCTTGGGATGAAAACACAACACAAAAATGTGTTGATACTACTTGAAAACGAACAAAAGAATCCACGTTTTTATAAGAAGAGGAACAGTAAATAAGGCAAAAACCAATTAAATAAGCTGTAGGTGGTTGTCAACTCTCTTTCTCTCCCCACTCCCACCTTTTTTCTCTGTCTGTCTCTCTTTTCTGTTTCTCTCTCACACATGCCCCACACTAGATTGGTCTAAGCAAGTGGACATAATTTGAGCAAAAGCAAGGAACTTGCCGAAACACAAAGCCAAAAAATAGAAATTATAAATAAGACGGAAATGAGAAATTAAAAATTGTGAACCACAGCCAAGACTAAGAGTAAGTTAGATAAATAAGTGCATTGGAATCTGGGGCGATTCTTATAAGCTGGATGAACTAATACAATTAGACTCTGGTTTGTGTAATGAGGTATATTGTGTATGCTTTAGAAACTATCGAAATGCATACTGAAGGCATTATGTCATCAGATTGCATACAACGATGGTTGTCAAGAAGTAGATGACTCTGGAGGAATAATATGCACCCTCTGGGTTTTTGATAACTTTCTGACAGTTATCAAGTCAGTTAATTTCTCTGGATGTGTGTGTTTCCTTGCCCAAGCCCATTGGATGAAAATAAACTCAGATTTTATAACGAACATGAAAACTTTGAAAAATATAAACTTGTGTGCAAATGTAAGACTTTATTATTTAAAAAGAGGCAGAAGATGAGAGTTAAAGTTTATGTCTTATAAATTCATCTGGGCCTCAAGGACGTAGCATATTCTTTAAGACAGTAGAACTTGGCCAAACCCAGAGTTCTCTGGATGATATTTCCCTTTTGAAGGGTACACCACCTTGGTTATTTATTTAGTTATCATTCTTGTACAATTAAATATATGATTTGAAGAACATAATGTCCAATTTCCTTTCCTTACAGTAAGCCCTGGGCACAGACATTGTTCTCCCTCAAGATGGCTTAACTAACCAGTAGCTTGTACTCTGGAAATCTGGGAAAGTTCCGAGATATCCCAGGTGCTCGAGGAAGGATGTTGTCACTGTTTTTTGGTGGAATCTATTTCTCAGAGATTCTTCTAGGATATCCTTGATCGTGAATTCCTAGAGTATGCTCAAAATTATGAAATGTAGAATAGACTATGCAACAGAATTCTAAAAGGGTTCCTTACCTCACGGAGCTTATGGTCTAGCTGGGGAAGTAGGGAGCAAAAGTGCATCCCCAAAATGAGTGAAAACAAATGCAAGTCCATACTCATCAGACACCGACCGAGAACCTTCCGCGGGCATGCTCTAGGTGTTTTGGAGGAAAAGTAATCCAGCTTTGTCTTTGAATACTACGTTACAGCAATTTAGTCATTTTTGGGCAAGAACTGTTAATATTATTGAGCAGTATCCTTTATTTTTGCCAAATCATCTGGTAGAGTGAGAAGGCGAATGCTACGAGTAATTCCCCTTCTTCATTCTTCTTTTCCCTCCACACCCCACCAGGGAAAAACCCTTCCTATCTCTAGAACTTGCATGAAAAACCAGTGAAACAATCTGGTGATGCTGCTAAGATCAGTGACCTGCTCCATGCAAAACCACATATGTCAAGGCCATCTCTTCATATAGGTCAGAGTGTGGTTTCCTATACCGCGGCCACTCTGGGGACAGAAAACAGGACTGTTTTCTTATGAAAATTGGTGCTCACTGCAGAACTGACTGAGTAGAGACAGTGGGCCAAGAAGACACAAGAGGACCTGCAGTTCATCTTATTCATCTGGAAATCCTCTCAGTTGACCACTGCCCCTCCCAGGCCATCCCTCTCATTCTGAGGGTGCTGGTCCTGATCTAGCTCAGCAGAACTTGGGCCAGGAGAAGGGCGGCATGGCCTGGTGGGAGTGAGTGAGAGGATGGCCGGATGTCTGTTTCCTCGTATCTCTTATGTGAACAGTTGAGGATCGATGCTAAGGGCCCCGTGAAGACTGAAGAAGAAGGCAAGGATAGTTGAGGAATTCTGGAGGGGAGGACCAAGGCTGACCTAGCATATGTCCCTTCTCTTCACGGCAACAGACAGCCGGCCAGGATTGGCTACATAATTTGTAGGGCTCAGAGCAAAATAAAAATGCAAGACCGACCCCAATTTCACAAGTCATTAAGAATTTCAAGACAGCGGCATCAGAGCCTTATCAGGCACATGACTGCAACTGCACAGGCTGTGGACCTATCGAGCCAGCTCTGAGGTTGGGGAGAGAGAAGACGGGGAACCATTGAAGCACCTTCTGTACCCCCAACTTGTCTCTTCTTTCCAACTCTGAGTCTGATTGAGCCACATAGGTTCAGTCACAGGGCTTCCTGAGAGCCTGGAGCCTGGGAATATGAGGTGTCCTAGACAGTCCCAACCCCACTTCTGAGGGGACGTGGCGAGGAATTGGGTTAGAGCTGTCTCATCAAGTCAATCAGCTTCTTAGGAAATCTTCAGAATTATAAAAGAGAAGGTCATCTACCACAAAAAGTATTGTACAGTCACCCTAGTCACAGGAGAGTATGGGTATGTGGGGGTGTTTGTGGGGCGGCCTGTAATGATGCAAAATGTCCACTTCATAGTCTAAGTCACAGTGAATTTCTTCCGCTTAACGAAGGTTGAGCCTCTTGAGAGGACTTACTCACTCCGCAGAGAAGTGAAATTTGACGTCCCTCCTCCCTCTGTTAAATACTGCTCACACTAGCTCAAGGACGTCAGGAGGAACATGGGACCCACCAGTGCAGGAAGTGAAGGTGCTCTGTCTTCAGGAGCCTACCCTGCACAGGAAAGAGTTACTTGCAGCTTTTCTCCATCACACACCCTGCGGGGAAATTTGATGGTGGACTTTCATTCTTTGGGAGACTGTCACATGGCTCCAACCACCTACATGTTCTCGTTCTGTGGCCATATTGGGCGGGTGGGCCCTGGGGAAGCAGCAGCAGAGACACTGGGAAAGGAGGTGAGGTACCTGGGGAGGAAAAGGGGGTCTGAGGGAAGTTGCTAGAGTTAGAGGAAGGAGCAAGGTGGTGACCGTGAAGAGTAGAGGAGAGGCTTGGGGACAAGAGCAGAAGGCAATGGGGGGGGGGCTGGGGAGAGAGGAAGAGAGAGCCCAGGGGGAAGAGAGCCTAGGTTCTCTGAAGTTAAGGCTCTGAAGTTAAGTCATTGGTTAGGAAGTCCCAGGGAAGGAGGGGAGATCCCTCCTCCCATTTGCTACTTTGTGTGTGATTTTCCAGCCTGCCACTTCAATGTCCTTGTTGTTTCTTGGATGATATATTTTCAAGCTGCTTCCTTAGAGGTTCCTCTGGGGCCTGCAGTTAATACCCTAACTAAAAACAGTCTTCTTAAACTTGCTTCACTAAAGCTCCATTCCTTCCACCCCCCATTGTAGTACTATTGCCATACGAATTACATCTTTATGCATCACACTCCCATGAACACAATTTTATAATTATCACTTTATGCAGTTCTTTGAAAGGAGATAAAAGAAAATTACTAAAAAAAAGAAAAAAAAAAAAGAAACCAAAAACATTTATACCGTCATTTATGTTTGCCTATGTACTTTGCTAATGCTCTTTAATTCTCTGTGTGGATTAAAGCGAATGTTCTAGGATCCCTTTAACTCAGCCCAAAAGGACTTCCTCCCATTACTACTTCTCCTGTAGGTCTAATAGTAATTAATTCTCTCCATTTTTCTTATCTGAAAATATCATATTTTCTCCTTTTTTTTAAAAGGAGAGTTTTGCTGCATATCGAATTCTTGTTTGAAGTCTTTTCCTTTCAGTACTTTGAATATGTCCTACTGCTTTTTGGTTTGCATAGTTGATGATGAAAAGTCAGCCATTAATCCAGCTACTAATCTCATTGCAGATCCCTCACATGTGATGAGTCATTTTTTTTCTTGTCACTTTTCAGATTCTTTGTCTTTTTACAGTATGACTATGGTGTGCGTAGGTGTGTATATCTATCTTTGAGTTTATACTAGTTGGAGTTCATTGGACTTTTTTGATGTGCTGATTAAAGTTTTTTTTTTGTCAAATTTGGAAAGTTTTCTGCTATTATTTTTTCAGGTATTTTATGTGTCATTTTAACTCTAGCCCCTCCTTCTGGAGAATCCATCATGTGTATGTTGGTATTCTATGTAGTGTCCCACAAAATCTAGATTTCTCTTTTTCTGTCTGTTCATTAGACTGGATATCTCAATCTCAATCTTAATTTATCTATCTTAGTTTTAGATTCTTTCTGCTATTAATTCAAATCTACTGGAAATCCTTTCATATAATATTTTATTTCTGTTATTGTACATTTTTATCTCTTGAATTTCTATTTGTATTTCTCTCTTCCCATAATTTCTGTATCTTTATTGGTATTTTCCATTTGGTTGGCAATCATTTATACTCTTCTTTAATTCTTTGGATAATTCTATTAATTTTTAAACATATTTATAATAGCATATTTGAAGTGTTTGTCTATGAAGTCCCACATTTGGGTTTTCTTAGGAACACTGTCTAATGACTGTTGGTTTTGGTGTGTCTGGGCCATGTCATCCTGTTCCCTTGTGTGTATTTTAATTTTGTGTGTGTGTGTGGGGGGGGGGTAAATAATTAAGGCATTTAAAAAATAATATAATGTGGCAATTATGGAAATTAGACTCTCCTGTCCCCTAGTTCTTTTGTTATTATTGTTGTTGCTGCAACTGCTATTTGATTATTAACTTTCCTGGATTAATTCAGTAAAGTCTGGATTCTTGGTTGTGTGAGGTCCCCGATGTCACTGTTATGTAGCTGAATGATCGGCTAAGGTTTGAATGGAAATTTCCTTAAAAGTCTTGAATCAGTACATCTCCCATTCTTCATTGGGAGGTTCTGTGTGTGTGTTGGGCAGGCCTTCATCATGCCGGAAGTTTACTGCTTGCTCTGCCTTAGCTCTTTTTTCCTGCTCATGCGCAGCTTCTAGTTCAGAGTCGAGAGCTTAGAGCTTTGTTATACCTTTCTTAGGCATGCACATGGTCCTAAAACTAGCAGAAACCATCTGTGAAAGTTAAAGAGTAGTATAAATGATTGCCAACCAAATCGAAGACATTAATAAAAATAGAAAAAGCATGAGAGAGGGTGAGACACAAATAGAAATCGAAGAGACAAAAAGGACGATAACAGGAACAAAATGTTTCATAGGCGGTCCAGGCACCGTAAGGTCCTCAGATGCTGGATAGAGAATTCCCAAGTGAGAACTGTTGCACAGGAATGTTAGGAAACAGGAAGCCCAAGTGTCCAGTCTGAAAGGGGCAGTACGGTGGTAGTAAGCAGGATTTGGGGCAATACTGGAATGCGAGATGAGAGGGGAGACCGTTTGCTTAACTTTACTGCTAGCTGGTGATCCTTTTCTGAGTACCTACCACATACGTCGAGCTGGGGTAGATCCTGTGTGAGTGGGAAGACTGAGATAGCAGAGAGAGATTAATCTGGGATCGAATCACAGTTTCTCCACTTTCTATCCAGGTGATATGGTTAAGATATTTACATTTTCTGTAATTCAAGTTCCTCATTTTTGTCCAGTAAAATGGGAACCACAGTGTAATGAGTTAACCCAATGTTAAAGCATGTAGCATAGCGCCTGCTTCACAAATAAATTTTATTCCTTTTTCCCTCTTATGTGATATAGACTCTTTTCTCAAGGAATTTGTAGTTAATGGTAGGGCACGAGAATGGGGAATGCAAAACTTAAAGACCACGCGTAGTTAAGAATGAAGTGATGTGGTCAGGTTGGTACGGAGAGGGACAGCGTAGCTTGTTTTTCAGTTGCCGTACTCCCCTTCCTTTTGCTAAGAAGTTATTCACATCTGCCCCCGCAGAGGACTCTAAGTAATTAACCGTAGCTGCCAAGATCTGTGAGGCTACATAAAATTTATGTGAGGCTATGTTATTGAAGTCATTTAGCTTTGGTTCATTTAAGAGGCAGATTCTGGGTTCCCTAGTAAAAAACAAAACAAAACAAAATGAAGTTATGTTGTTCTGGATACTTTCACAGCCTGCTCTTTAACACCTTGAATTCCCAAAAAGAACTTTTACTTTTTGAATTTCTAATTTCACACTATAGCTTCCCCCAGAATTGGTATCATATCATTGTTCTACTAATGTTCAATACTATTTACTGAGAATTAGCTAGAAATATTAGGCTTTTTCTCCCTTATTGATCTCTGCCTTTGTTTCTATACTTGATTTTACAAAGCTCTATTTAGTGGTCACTGAGGCTTACAAATGTGAGTGTATGTGTGTGTATAAGTGTGTGTAAGTGTATATTTATACATGTATAAACATAAATATGCACAAATATTACACATATATAAATTAAAAATATGTATTATATATTTATGGCTAACACAGTTTGTCGTTAAGGAATATAACTTTTTATAATAGTCACTGCATATCAGAATTCAAGTAGTTATAATGAGGGTGCAATTTGGCAGAGAGAAACTATAAGGAAAGGGGAAATAAGAAGAGGAAGAGAAAGTTGGCTATTCTATAATTTGGTCAGCCTTGTCCTTCGTAACCTGCTAAGGCTTCTGTGTACTCCTTTTCTGTAGTGAATAAACTTTCCTGGGCTCTTGCTTATACATCAGTGTTGGTCTACAAAAACTCTAGAAGAAGCCAAAATAGGTCTGAAATAAAATCCAAGGGTATGAGTAAAGGAAATATAAGAATTATAACATGTTCATTATAAATAAGAATGTAGAAGTCAAACTTTATGTAATTTGAAAGGGGCAGAAAAATAAGAGTAAGGGAGTGGAATTCTAGAAGGAGGAAAGGCTTTAAAAGGAGGGGGAGGTGGGAAGAAGATGGAAAGAAGACAGTAAGAACAAATACGAATGAGTAATTCCCCAAGGAAAGCACATACAGAAGTCAAATTGTATGAGTAAGAATGAATGTGTGAAATAAAGATAGGATGAACAAACAGGGGAATGGGGAATGGACAAGGTAGGAGCAAAAATGGGAACCTTAAAAAATGGTAAGAAAGGAGAAAAGTATACTAGTGTTCCGTTTTGAAGGAATGGATGAGGAAACGATGGAAGGTCAAATGATGGGAAAAAGTGAAGATTGGGAGAAAAATGGCCACTAGGTTATGGCAACAAGAAAGAGAAAGAAAATGAGGCTATGCCTTTGACACCTGATCTGCATGAAGTGAAGCTAAGATCGCAATTGTTAGGTTATAAAGCGAGGTCAAGGACTCTCAAGGGAGAGATGCTGGGGGCGCCTAGTATCTGTTCCTGTTTCAGCTCTTCCAAAAGGTCTGCTTTTGTGCAAGGATCTCCCCCGACCTTTCTCTGCAATGTAGCAGTATTCCAGCACACACATGCAGCAAGGTGCTTGTGGGATAGAAGACCCTGTAAGAATAACATATGCAACCTAGAGGACCGTGGTTCACAGCACCTGATGAAAACACACACACAAAAATCGCAAAACAAGAAAACCTAGAAACCCGTTCTAAAACTCATTCACAGGGCCCATTTCTTCATCTCATCTATTTACACAAATGTGAAAAAGTGACCAAATTTTAAGTGATCTGTTATCCATCTTCCCTCCTAGAGAAAGACTACTCTGTTTTCGTTCAACAGCAAATAATCATCGAACAGATACTTAATTCACTATACACCAGATATGTACTCTAGGCACTGGAGATGTGTTCAGTAAACAACAGGAGAGTAGAATTCACCTTTATCCTCTAACTCATGTCTCTTCAGTTCTGTACTCAGTTCGGGGGACAAGGAAGAGATCGTGGCAGTGCTGACATGGTGACGATGGAAGGGTGATCACACAACAGCCCCGCTAATCCCTTCTCATTAAATCGAAGCCCCAGCCTGACCAGATTCTGAGTAGGAGATCGAATTTTTCTGCGCCAGGGCCCCATGCTCGGTTTTGCCACATTCAGGGTGCCTGTGACCAGAGCTGTGCAGTGACTCAGAGCAGCAGCAGCAGCAGGGGGAATAAGGAAGTGGTACCATCCACGGCGGTCTGCGGAGAGTGTTAGGAGGGACCGATCGCTCATCTGTTTTCAGCATGTCCCTCTTCGGCTGGAACTGAGGCAAGTCGGCCTGGCTCACACTGGCTGCCTCTTCACTTAGAAACCAAGAGCTTGGGGATGGACCGGGGTGCGTGTGAGTGTGTGTGTGTAAAACACATTCCCCACCTTGGGTTTCTAGCGCTCACATTATTAACAAAGTTGCTCGTGGCTCCCCTTCATGCTCATTTAAATGAACTAAGGTATTAAAAAAAAAAAGCTGAAAAACTTAGCATGACCCTGACACACAGGGACACTCAGTTATGTCGCCCATGTGTGACACCACTAAAGGGTTTGGTGGTGTGACTTTTTGCCACCTCTGTGTTCTTGGCTGGCCACCTCCCTTCTGAACCTCAGCTGAGGAGGAACCCTACCGTTAAGAGATGTGTTTGCTGTGACATTTGCTATTTGTTGCTGGCTCACTGTTTCGATGAGGCAAGTGTCATGCTAAGGTCTGTAGGGGCAGTAGACCATGCATTTTTTGACACCATTACTCATCTCTCTCATGGAGAATGTCACTCAGTGTCACTTCCCTCATTTTAGGGGTGTATTAGAGCTGCCTGAGTCTGTGTCATCACTCGTGCGGCAAGCAGCAACCTTCAGAGGCTCAGAGAAGGGTGTGGGGTGATGCCTTGCTTTCTCTCCCCTCCTTTGCAGTGTTTCTGTGCCCATGTGAGCCCTTAAAGTCACCATATCTGTTGAGAAGCCTGACAGACTTTTTTTTGTACTCCAGCCTTGTGGTGGGTGACTTCTCACTTCTTTTAGATAATTTGAGAACATTGCTGGGCTGTAAAAGGTTCCAGAAGGTGAACTATTGTTGATTTCAGTTTCCGCCCATTACTCTGTGAAACTATGGCACGGGGTAAAATTCCTGTTTTGTTTTCTGTGTTTCAAGGCCTTTCTGTCTCTCCCCCCAACATTTTAATGCATGAGAGGGCTTTCTTTCTGAACATGGATTTGATCTTAAGTTTAAGCTACATTTTCTCTTTAGATTGAGAGAAATTTTAAAAACACCATCCATTTCGGCCCCGGGTGCAGTGCCTGCTGCAGTGATTGCACCTACTTTTTCCTCAGGTTGGGTGGCTTCAGTGAGCAAGAAATCTAGGGGTGACCGTGGTCATGGCTTCTGGCAGAGCCGTCGTGCGGGCCTGACACCCCATCTGATAGAAGTGTGGTCGAATGGAGTGGGTGTTTTGTGTTTTCTGCTTCTTATCTCACCACCCACCACAGCCCTCCGGAGTGGGGTGAAGCAGGATGACTCTTTGCATGAAGGATGTGTCCTCAGCTGGCCTAGGGTGACAGGTGTAGAGGAGGAGAGGGTAGGAACTGTAGTCAGCCCAATGTCAGAACGATGAAGAATCTGGACTTGGCCCATGAGCATATTCCATACTCAAGTCATTAAGATGGTTCAGTTGAGGCGAAAGTCTTAGCGAAGATGGTCCTCGTGACCACCCTCCCTTTCTGTCCCTTGCATCTCATGGCTTCAGTGAGACCAGTTGGCTGGATTCCAACTTCCTGCCTGGAGTGTAAGGGTCTTTCTGCGAGAGCTCTCGACGCAGAGCAAGGGAAGGCAGCGAGAGTGCGTTGCATTCGGCTTTCCCTCTGCACAGCCCCTCACTCTCGCGTTTCGGGTCCGGTACCGAGGCCCTCAATAGGGCCTGCTATCCTGCCACACTCAGACGCCCTGGGGTACCCTTCCAGAGGACAAATCTCCACACTTCTGCCAAGGTGGGGAAAGGGAAATGTGGAGAAGGCGAGGGAATCCGGAGGTTCTAAGTGCTTCTGAAACGGTACTCACTCAGCCTTCCATAATCCAGATAGCCCTGTCACCCCAAGATTTGGAGAGCTTGGGGCTTCTGGCTCTGGAGCCCTTTGAAGATTCTGCAGTGTGAGTTGGGTTGATTCTTCCCAGCTCTGTCTACTGTCCATACGAGACTCAGCTTCCTCAGACCTGGTAAGTCAGTGTCACTCGTCCATCTCTTTCCGGCTTCCAGATTGTGTGGTCGTGGCCTCGTCTTCTATTCTTCCCTTCTTGAGGATTCGTGTCTTTTGAAAGCTTCCTTTACTCTAGTTCTGGTTTTAGAAAGGAGCGAAAATAGATGTGTGTAAAAAAGGGCTGCTAAGACGATTAAATAAGAGGTTTTTATTTATAACACTTGTACTTGTGTTACGAAAACTTCATCAATTCCCATCACCTTCATTCCTAAGATGCCTATTACGTGTGCATTCGGGAGGAGTCCGGCATTCTGGTTTTGCCAGTGTAGGGCGCTGTCTTTCCAAACGGCCTAGAATTCACTGGAAGCATCTTTAGACTGACCGGCAGATCAGGTGCAGGAAGAAACTGACACCTTAACAATAGTGAGAAATAGTTAGGGGCAATGTCAATAAGCAAGTGAATGGCCTGGCGGAAGATGCTGCCCCAGACATGGGTGGCCTGGACCTCGTCAACTTTGGTTTAACTCTGACATGGTTTAAAGTCCCACCATTGGTGGCTGTTTTGGTTAAATGCGCTTAAAATAAAAAGAGAAAAAAAACTTCTCTACATAGGAGACATCTTTTTTTTTTTAACTGACGGTTAAATATATGGGAACAAATACAATGACTAGTTTGAAATCTTTATCTTAAAGCATTCAGAAGGGATCAAAGTGACAAAATAGTAGGAAAGATTCTTGTTGGGTTATGGGATTTTGAATGATTTTTTAATGCTTTTTTCCCCCACTGAAATCTCCAAGTTTGCTTTATAACATCTGGTCTTTTAATTACCAGAAGAAAAATGACAAAGAGAAAGGCAAAATGATGAAAAGATATTATAGAACTGATTTTTATATCCTAAGAAAATGAACACCTTCCAAGAACTACCTTAGAATAGATTCTCGGTAGACAGGTTTCCCATTTTACCATTCCTTTTGAGCTCACACACCTTTGAAAAATATAATTTCAAATGCTCCCATTTTTACAAATTATCATGTTAACCCGTGGCAGGCAATATGGGCATTGCTAAAGATTTGTTTAGGAGCAAAGATCAGGGCATATGGGCATATCGCTCCATTTCGTCAAGCTGTTGCACTTAAAACAGAGTCTTTTAGAAATTCCATCCTTGAGTAGGGATGAAAATGTAAAGATTGTGTATGAGTTTTTTTTGTGTCTGATAAGTATATATGTATTCACATACATACATGTACATACACATATGTATTATACATATAGTCCCTCCTATATGCACAAGATATCCATACACAAGTTAAAATAAAAAGACATTTTGAAATATTAGGCAAGTCACCTTTGATCTCTTCACTTGTTCCTTAAGGAGCTGGGGCTGTGAGGTGTCTCCTTCTCCCAGACCCCACCCAGAATCTGCCTGGGGCAGAAAATGAGAGGTCTGCTATTCTCAGGGCAGGCCACATGGTGGCGCAGTGACCCCTCCCAGAAACGGTGCCCAGCTTTCCTGAAAACGAAATGACTACACCCTAAACTGAGTTATTCCAGCTGCCTGACCAGTTCGGTCCGCTCCTGGTTTCTGGCGAGAGCAGAAAGTTCATAATTTTCCTGTGCATGAAAATGTGGTTAGGATTCTGCCAAAGGCAGTGCCAGTGCATGTGATTTTATTCCTTTCTGGCCTTATGACAGAAAGAGGACCTTGACGCTGAGCTGTGTGTCTGTGAACTGTTTTTCTTGTTCTCTTTAAAGCAGTCAGTTGAATAATGACCACTAGGTCATCAACCGCCTGTGTCGTTCTCCTTTCTCTGTGAAGTAGCTAGCGCCTCATGATTTATTCGTCCACTCTTGAGCTCATCGTGATTTGGAGCCTACACTCTCTTCCAAAGGTTGCCATGAACTTTATGTGGCCAAGCCCCAGGACGCTCTCAGCCTTTATTTCCACCTGACCTTGAACGTGGTTTCTCCGCTCCCCTCCCCACCCCCTGTAATCCTCCTGACTCTTTGATGCCCCTTTCTGGTCCTTATGGACTCTTACCTTTCTGCGTACCATTAACCCCCGGTGTACACCAGGATTCTGTCCCAACCCCAAGTGTCCGTTGCTTGCTGTACACTGTGTTGGGGAATCCCATCGCTATCATTGTTCTCTCTCAGTGGAACGATGATCGACATCAAATTTTATCTTTCGCTTTGACCTTATATGAGGTCTTCAGTTTCACATGTCCCATATGAATCACAGACTCAACGTGGACAGAATCTGTCCTCACCGTCATCCTCTGATCATCAGTCCTCCCCGCAACCCTACAATGTGCTGTGGCTCTTTTATTTCTTCCTTATGTGCTGGCACTACAATCCGGTCGCCCAAACCAGAGACTTTAGGGGTCACGTGAGTCTTCTCATTTACCCGAACTTTCCATGTCTAGGCAACCGGTGAGATGTAGAGCTTTAAGCTCTTCAATATTTTTTCAAATCTATGTCTTTAGCCCTATCCCTAATATCAATCTCCTCCTAAAGGTTCTCATCCTTTTTTTTTGCCTGGAGTATTGCAGTAGATAGTCTCCTTTCTCCTGTCTTTTGTAGAGAGAATACTCTACAGAACCCAATCATTTAACCTCCTTGCTTAAACATTGTTAGTGGCTCCTTGTCACTTCCAGATCAAAGAGCAGTATTCTTAGGAGTTTATGACACCTGCCAGGCTTACTCCTTCTGCTTCCTGTCATGCCTCTCGCCAGCCTTGCTTCCATTAGTCTGCGGTCCTGCTTTAATCTCCCACCCCCTCCCCACCTTTCTGTGTCTTCATAGCTCTTACTCATCTTTTCATCTTCTCATCACACCATATCCCTTCTGGAAAGTTTCCTCGAACCCCTAGTTGGATGAAATGCCCCCTCCTTTCACCCTCACAGCACTGTTTACCTCCAACTTAGAACTCCCCATATTTTAATGAAGTGATAGATTTATGTGTCTGTCTCCTCCAGTGGGATAAGCTCCCTGAAAGGAGGGCTCCATTGCATTCATTTTTCTTGTCCCCAGTTCCTAGCACAGGGCTTAGTGAATAATGAGTGTTCAGTAAAGTTTTGTCGAAAAGGATTTAAGGTTGTTGAGGCTAAGAGTCCTTGAGGGTGCTCTGGGGAGTCTGCTCCAGTTCTAAGAAAACTGAACTATGGTTTTCGTTGGGGCCAGCTTCCTGGAAGAGAGAAGACTTGAGCTGTGCCGTGAAGAGTTTGGTGTATGGGGTTTGGACTACAAGAGAGAAGTGAGGGTTGTTGCCAGACAGAATTGAATAAGCAAAGACGAGAAGGCTTGTGTGGGGAACAGTGCAGAACAGCCTGAGCAGACATTATGTTTAAGACGAGTGGTGGGAAATGAGTTAAAATAAGTAGAATCAGCTTATTAGACACTTCCAACGAGGGGCTGGTGAATTTAGGGCTTGTTTCCATAGGCAGAAGGAAGCACCTGAGGTTCTTGCATAGAGGTGTGACATTTTCAGAGTCATTCAGTAGGAGGAGTAATAGGGCACGAGACACAAAATGAATTGAAGTTGGAAACAGATGGGGATCAGTGAGGCCAGTAGGAGGTTATGGCAGTTCAACAGGCGACTGTGAATAGCAACTGTGGGCAAAAATGAAAGAATGAATTTTGAACCATTAGAGAAAACATTAACAAAAATTAATTGCACATGGCAAGAACAGAGACTGAAGAGTCATGATGTTTTCAGTGAAACAGCAGAAGCTGGGAATACGATGAACAAAAGAGGGAAATTGGAATGGAAGAATGGTTTGTGGGGCAGCAGCTGACTTTGGTTTGACACCTCTGAGATGATGAAATGTCTCAACGTTTCATATTAACTAGGTGTGCTGAAGGGGTGCTGTATGCGTTTGCAAGAGTGGATAAACTAATGAAATCTTAGTGAAAAGGGTTCATCAGGCAAGTGAAACCATGCTCTTGGGCTTATAGGGGTGACTGAGTCAGGGATAGTGTATAGATTTAGGAATGATCAGCTCAGTGTCGTGAAAACTGTTGAACTTCTGAAGGCAGAGATGTGGGGAGAGAAAGGCAGAGGGCCAGGTGTGAGCTGTGGGAGGTTCCTCTTTAAGGTAAACAGAAGAGCCTTTGAAAGCTAATGAGTGTGTAAGGTCAGCTAGGTACAGATTGTTGCTGAGTCTAAATAGAGCATAGCTCAGTTGCGTGCCCCGAAATAGATAACACTTGTTTATGCCAATCAAAAAGCAATCATGAAAAACTTTTTTTTCAACACATGTAGCATATAAGTAGCCTGAATGTATGAAAGCTTTTCTAGGCCAATAAGAGAAAACCGAATATTCCAGGAGAAAAATGAGCAGGAAGCATAAGCAGGAAATTTCTAAAAGCAATACAGAAGTCCAAGAAACATGCACTGGAAATAAAATATAAAATCAAATAGTCCGATATGATTTTGTTGCTTAGCAAATTGGAAAAATTATATTTTTGGAAAAATTTTAATTGAGAAATGATCCCCAGAGAGAGTTAGCAACCGTATGGGAGATAGGAGGTTGGTGGAAAAGTAAACTCATACACACCTTCTGGAGACAGTTCAGCTGTATTGATCACATTTGACCGAGTGATTTGGTTCAGAGAGTTCTTCAAATGTAAACAAAGAATAATTGCTTGGCACCAATATATCCATATAAATGTATTCATTTCTGCTTTGCTTATTAGTTATATAAGGTGCAACATAAACTGTTTCTAGCTGACCTGAATAGTTATTAAAATTATTATATGCATTGAATTGTTTTTGACTTTTATCCCAAATATCTTACAGTAACGTTCTCTTCATTGTAACTGATTTTCTTATGTTAAGCTCTCACGCATGGATTGTCTTCACATGGCATTTCTATCGATTAATTTATGGCATTTAGTTCTGCTCATTTACAGTTGCACAGCTCCTTCACTCTGCCCGCCTCATCATTGCGGAGTCTCCTTTCGGGGCATCAGACTCTGGTCTCCGCTGACTGTGTCACGGACGTGCCTTTTACAGTTCAGCGGTGTGTCTCGTGCTCCAGTTGATTGCACAAAAATCAATGGTTTCTGTGCTTCTTTAAACTCTTAAACCTTCGAAAAAGAAAGCAGTGGTTAGGAAATGCAAAAAAATACTTTAAACTGTCAGAAATGCACTCAGTTTTTGCAAGCCTTTTTATACTCCAGATTACATTAAAAATAGGTGACTTGTTTATCTTTACATGTTGCGAAAATTCTAAATCTAGATTCTAAAAAAATAGTTGTGAATACATACTTAGAGGCTTGTACACTTCCTTGTAAGCCGTGCATGAGCCTGTCCACTGCCATTATCAACGCTTACAAAGAAATTAGTTAACACTAAATTCTAGCATTTTCCTTTGCTGGGGTTATGATGTGCCAACCATTCTATCCTGACCCTTGGAAAGTTATTGTGTTTTTTCTATGAAATGGCAAATTAGACAGATGGATGACAGATAGAATGATAGATAGGTAGATAGATGACAAATATTTGGAGACATTGGGAGATTGGTTAAATAAATTATGCATACATAATAAAATAGATTATTTTACTTTTCTAATAAATGCTAAATGCAGTAAGTCACTGTGGTTATTAGTTATCGCCTGTTTGACCATTTTTGTCTCTTGGACATTGCCATGAACCGGGGCGGGTGGTGGGATAGGAGAAGCCCAGTTAAGTTATCAGTCAGGAGACATATTTGAACTGGCTAAGTATTCAGGTTCAGGTTGAGTTTATACCGAAGTCTTGTACCACTGCCTATGTTTACTAACCTGGTTTTCTCTCTGAGGCAATGACATGTAGTTAGCACGTTGCCAAATGCATCTTAAAACAACATCATTATTTAGTGCTGGCGGGAGCAGGAGCCTGTAGCTTATCACAAAACTTATCTGAAGTGTTGCTGTAACTTACACAGAAGTGTGTTCTTGTTCACAGGTGTGCTGGGAAGAGGAAAGATTGCAAACCACTGATCTCCTGTCTCAAGGACAATTCGCCGGACAGTCCTCGTTGTTGGAGATGCCTGCGAGAGCCAGTTCCAGGTCAATTCTGCCCCTCTCATATGAATAGAGGTAAAGATGTTCATACCACAGCGTATCAGTTTACTTATCTCTCAAATGGCATGCAGTTTCTGAGCGTTTGCCACTTGATTAATGCCCGTATTTGGCCGGAGGTTCAGGGTTGCAAATCCGTGAGTTCTGCGTGGCATAGCCACGTCCTGGGATGGTACCAAGAGAATTATAGCCAAGGAGGTCCCGGGGAGGCGAAGCCTGTTCTGCATCTTTGTAGAACTAGGCCCAAACTCCGATGGTGTGACTCGTTGAGTTAATTAGACTCCTCTTTGCCTGAGCCCCCAACAAAGCAGACTCCGCCCCCTGTCGCTTCCCCAGCCCCATCCAGCCCTGGCATCTGTGCCATCCCGTTCTCCAGACCAGGGGAAGCCAATCGAGGAGGCACAAGGTGGGAATGTCTTCTCAGGATCTAGCATGTGTGTGGCTTAACCTCCAAGCTCAGGGTGACATCTTCAGCCACGTAGGGGAAAGAGTCGCTACCGACGCTTGGGGCTTTAATTTCTTTTTTATATCAAGAATTTTTAGTTCCTGGTATTTTACAACTGTTAATGTTTTTGAACTTAATCCAAAAAGGATGGGTGGGAGACATAGAGAGGAAAAGCCAGTATGTAACCGTTGAGAGACAGGATGGAGGCAGGCGAGCACGGTGGTTAGGAGAGCAGATGCCGGTGCCAGATGACCTGGATTAAAATCCTGTTTCTGTCACGTCATTATTTAGTCTGTTTTCTCATCTGTGAAGCGGGGATAATACTACACAGCTTGTGAGAATTAAATTACTTAACAGAGGTTAAGTCCTTTTGGAGCATACTAAGTGCTTAATAAATGCTTGTTGTCACGCCGTATCATGTGGCCATTCCACCATAACCTCAGGCAGTCATGTTTCTGGAAAGTGGTCATCAGTGTCCAGAAAGACATGTTTTATTGACATATTCATGGTGGACTCTGGTAGACTTGTTTGTCTTAAGCACATTCGTAATCAATTGATTTTGAAAGTAGTCAGCCAACATGTTAACTTACAATGAAAGGGACAATTGCTAGTGATCTCGAATATTTTGGTCTAATCATTTGATCAGTTCTTGCTGTGTAGAAAAACTACATGAGTTGGGAAGTCAAATTATAATCAGAAGAATGAACAGGAAACATAAAATTAGAATACAAGGGTATTATGTGGGGCTCTCAATTTTGATGATCAAATGTACCGATTACTCCTCAGAACAAATACATGAATTGGCAGATCACGTTCCATCGGTATCAGATAGTGGACAGGACATGGGGAGAACATCTCTTCTCTTTTCTAGAATCCAAGCAGTCTGTCCCCTTCCCATGGACAGGTTCCACCTGCAGACAGAAGATGCAATGAGGCTGACTTTTCAGATCTCTCAGTTGTAATCATATTCTAATCTTGTTTCCTGGACTCTTTATGTTATTTTCACCTAACAGTTATGAACACTCTAGTAAGGTGATGCTTTGGTAACGCGAACGTGCAGAGGAAGCACCTGGGCGTCTTGTTGAAATTCAGAACCTGACTCAGTAGCTCTGGGGCAGGGGCCCGAGATTCCGCATTTCTGACAAGCTCCGGCTCATGTCTGGGCGGCTGGACCACAGATTGCTGTGAGGAGCCAGCTTGTAGATTACGTGTGAGTCCTAATGCCGCCTGTTGCCTCTATGTTTTTTTCTGGTTTTACTGTTAAGAGAAAAATGTCATCTCCATGTACTGGAAGTAGCGTCTTAACTGGGCAAGGGAGTCATATGCCGTACACACAGGGGACTGACTTCTGTGTGCCAGCAGTATGTGACTCCCACATGATCAGCCCATGTGGCTCTGATTAGAGAGTTTGTGAGAGTGCTTTCTAAACTGTCAGGAGTTAAACGAACTAAGCGTCATTGCTGCTACATGTCATTGGCTACCTCCTAATAAGTAAATCCCCTGCCGACGTAGCTTGTCCATTGGAGAAGGAAAAGCATAGCGAAGCAGAGCCTAGGTTTGCTTCACGGTCTTCCTTTCTATGAAGGCCAGCCCAGGGAGTGTCACTCCTAATGACACAGCTTCCTCGTTCTTGTTTCCAGTCTCGGGGGGGGGGGGGGGTGGGGGTGACTTTCTATCTGTTTGAAGAAAGTGCCAAAGTGTATTTTTTATACAATGCAATCTCTGTTTCAAGTCAGTGTTTCAAACAGTTGTTTCATATCTGGTGAAAACTGATTTGGGTTTTTTGTTTGATGTTGTAATAAACAGAAGGTCATACTTGCTTTATTTACATATGTTATATTTAGGCATTGTCGATTCATCATCACCATCCCTATCATTTTTTGAGTTTCATATGCGAGACTTTGTACTGTGAATTGTTACATCCTTTACATACATTTATTTCTTCTTATCACTGAAATAAACCAGGAAAGTGAAGGTTTTATATTGGTGAGGACAGGGGCAACTAAGCTGCAGTAACAAATTACCCCTAAAATTTCAGTGGTTTAGCAAAACAAACATTTATCATCCAGTCATGCAAAGTCCAGTGCTAGTCAGAAAAGATTATTCATGAGGCCATCATTTTGATATGCGCCTGGGTCTTAATTTGTAAAGAGGACTGAGCGATGGTATGGAGAGGTCGATGCTATTAAAAGTTCATTTTTACTCACAGTTCCCCCAGAAACAAGAGGCCTGTCACACCAGGCAGGGCCACAAAGCACCTGGGTGGTGAGAGGCAGAGGCAGGAGCAAAGGGAAGTGTAGGCCAGGGCCTTTCCCGTGCTGCCCGCAGGAAAGGCGAGGCCGGGGAGGGGAAACAGCTCAGGACTGGCTAGTTTGAACAGCTCAGGACTGGCTAGTTTGAATAGTGCTTGTGGGCTCTGGGTTCTAGGGTGGTACCTGGCCCCTGGTGATTCAGGGCACAGAAAATATTGGCTTGGTGTAGAAAGTTAGATAAAGAAGGTGGTTGGGGGTATGGATTTGGGATTGGCTGGAGTAGTTGTAATGTGATTTTTGTGACTTCACGAACTGGATCACAGAAGAGATGTAAACAACTCTGGCCATTAGTTTGGTCTAGATTAGTTTGGTTAATGCCACATAGACAAATATGGCATCTAAGAAGATACAGAACACTTCTCAACACATGGCATCCGAGTTTACTCTAGCAGAAGAGAGAGCGCCAAAGGTCCCCAGGGGATGTTTTAAAGGTCAAATTTCCCTGTTCACAGCCTAGTTCTAGTGGTCCCACACTCACTGCTTACAAGGCTGGGAAATGCAGTCTTTCTGTTGATTGGGAAGAGGAAAATAAGATAGAATTTGGTGAACACATATACTGTCTCTGACCTACTATAATCACCTCTAATTTACAAAAGAGTCAACTGAGCTTCCAGTAGGTCATGATTTATCCAAAGTACTCATCTTGCAAACAGAAGAGCCAGGCAAGGCTCGAATGCAGGCTCTCCAAAGTTGTCTTCTTTCCCTGTATCCCACTCCACCTGTATTGAACACAATAATCCCAACCATGTTAGATAAAACAGGCTGCCTGATCATATTTCACACGTTTATAACTGAGAAGGTGCCCAGGTTGTACTTAGTGTGAAAGCCGTAAGACAGTTGAACTGAGAGTTCAGGAACAGGTAGGTCTTAGTCTGCCAATCGGGGCTGGAATACAAAAGAAAATGCCTGACTTTTCAGTTGCATTTTCAAATTTTAAAGACCAACAGCCAGAGGGATTAAATCAGCCTGGTAAATAACAGTTGGCAAAGACCTTCAGTTTTCCCCTGAATAGAGAGAGATGGAGAGCACTGCCTTATCACCAGCTGGTAGTCTTTGATGAAGTGCATTGCTGACAGGCTGGCCCACCATGCCCAGGGGGGCCATACCGCATTCTTGCCAGTGCTGTCCTGATAATGCAGCTGGAGAGTCATCTTCAGCTGCGCTATGGTGAGGTCAGGGAAGGTACAGTCCAACGCGCTGGTGCAGAAAGTCCCCAGTTTTCACCACAATGAGTTCCTGGAAATTATGTCACAAAGCAGACATAAAGCATATAAAGTGGACTATGGTGTTTGTCAAATACATAATGCTCCACATCAGGTGAAGATTGTCCTACCGATCAAGAACTACTGATGATTTTCAAAAATCATCTGGTCATATGTTTGCTCCCTAATTAATTGAAGCAGACATATGACCAGATGGTTTTGAAAACAAGAATATGTTCTAATTCAGTAATGCCACACTGTAAATTTTGTAAAATGAACCAAAATTCGAGTTCACATTGAATCTGAAGAGGACTGAAGAGTTTAAAGTGCGTCTATAGCATACAAATTATCTTTCTACTGTTCTATTCATTTTATCCAAAACGATCTGCTAGTTTTAACAACTGACAGTTTTATTTGCAACTTTAGAATGTAAAGCCTTGGTATTACCCGGGTGGCTCAAGTCACTTTAAGAACCTGGCTGAGAAAATGGGAGATAAAATTTTATGCATCCACGTTACCCTCTCTATCGTTCCTAATAGTAATTATGCATTTTTAAAATTGTTCCGTGGCTTTATTGAGTAGAGGGAGAGGTGTACTATGGAAACTTGCGGTGGTCTACAATAGGAAAATGATAAGGATTGGCCCTGGGCTTAACTCTGGGTTGACAGAGATTGATAAATTTCCCCCTAGGCTTGGCAACGATTTATATGAGACAGATCTTATTTCTATTACTTGCGTTCCATTTCATGAATAAATCATAACAAAAGCCTTGCTAACTAAAATATTTTCATATTAAAATCCCATCGCCAATGAAATGATCTAGCAATTCCACTCCTAGAAATATACCCACGAGAAATTAAAACTGATGTCCTTAAAAAAATGTGTATATAAATATTTATATTTGCATTATTAATAATAGTCAAAAGGTAGCAATAAGTCAAATGTCTGTCAGCTGATGAATGGATAACCAAAATATGCTGTATTCATACAATGGGATATTATTTGGCCATTAAAAGAAAAGAAGTACTGATACACGTGATAACATGAATGAACCTTTTGTTTGTTTGTTTGTTTGTTTTAGGCGAGGCAACCCTTGATTGATCTCACAGATTTCAAGGAACTTGTCAGCTTATAATCCCTTATTTTTACTTTTTACGCAATAGCACTTCATCTTCCTAGGTGGTCTCCCTTCCAAGTACTAACCAGGCCCGACCCTGATTAGCTTCTGAGTTCAGATGGGACTGGGCTTGTTCAGGGTGGTATGGCCATATACTCATGAATGAACCTTGAAGACATTATGCTAAGTAAAAGAAACCAGACACAAAAAGACTTCATGTAGTACGATTCCATTTATTTGCAATGGAAACTTGAGAAGAGGCAAATCTGCAGAGACAGAAGGTGGATTGGTGGTTGCCATGGGCTGGGGGCCGGAGTGGAGTTAGAAGTGACGGCTAAGGGGACTTCTTTTAGGGTGATGAAAATGTTCTAAAATGTATTGGAGTGATGGTTTCACAACATAGTGAACCACTGAATTTTATAAACGTTAAACGAGTGAATATATGGTATATGGATTATATCAAAGTTGTTTAAAAAACAACAACAACAAAAACCCCATCAGCCAGACAGTTCGCCACCCCAAGAAGCGGTACAAAAATCCTTTTAAATATTATACATTCTGATTTCAGGATCAAAAAGATAGCCTTTGCAACATTTCTTGCACTGTAGTGTAGGGGAGGCAAAATAAATGAGTGACATAGTCCCAGCTCATACAGAGTTGAAACTATTGTTGATAAGGTAAGACTTGTATCAAGGAACACTTAGAGAAATTCTATTTGTTATCATCCTTACAACTTATTTTTTGGCTGTCACTGTTAAGTAAGAATTTTTTATCCCAGTGCGACAGGCTTTTTGACATATTTATTCCACAGATATTTAAAGTGCCTGCTGCATCCTCGGCTCTGTGCTTTACAGAGGACAATTTTCTCATCTTCTGTCACTTCTCAGAATGTCACACTCCACAGGAATACAGATTCAGAACTCAGAGACCGTTGTTTCCAGAGGATTTTGGAAAAGGCCTCAGAGACCCGAACTCATTTCGGCACGATTCTTCATTGACTCTGCTGTCCTGAGCAAGACATTTCTCCTTGAATCATAGGCTGCTTCATTTAGAAAATGAGGGGGCTGGATTCTCTCAGTTTCCTTCCAGGTCTTTATCCTAGTGATGTGTCAGACGTTGGTCTGGGTCCTTTTAGAAAGCATTTTCTCCTTTGTGCTGTTTTTAAGGAAAAAAAAAATAAATGCATTTTGAAAGAGAAACTCAGAGTTTGTTACGTAAATAGCGTGCATTTGCCATGGTGATCTGAAGCCCGAAAGATTTATGGTCAGCAGTTACTACTCACCTCTTAACATGCTTTTGTGTGTGTAAGTCACACATGGAGATGAAAAGTATGACTCCTCTCTGCTCCTGGAACATGTCGTGTTGCATCCTCTGCCTATTGTACTGCATTTATTTACAATTTTAGGAAGGAGAAAATTAATAACGAAACTTGAATAATCACCCATGATGTTACTGGTTCTCATTTACCCCATTGTTGAAGACTCATTTATTTATCTTTTGCCATCTGTTGGCATTTGATCAAAAACCAAAAGATGCAAAAATGAGTCACGGCTTCGTGAGCCTTACTCTCTCTCTGTGCCCTTTACTTTTCTGGCTCTGAGTGAGAAAGGTGTGTCATACCCAAACCCACTGATAGCCAGTAACAGGGGAAATGAAGGGAGCTCTTCAAAGCCCCAGGCGAGAATGTGTGTTTGTTGTGGTGACTAGCTTGGAAAATGAAAGTTTGGTGTTGTTTTTCTGTGATAATTACATTGATCCTCCAGTGTTATACCCCTGAGACAAGAGAGAACTTTGTATCACTCACAATCCCTCAGGGAGTGAGTATCCCGTGAGCTCTCTTGAGTGTTGACTTTTTGTGCCATTGGACAAAACACAGCACATATGAATAGTATAACAAAAGCATTTTTTTAGAAAAATCTTGAATTATAGAAACTCAACTTTGGTAAGAAAACTAGCAGTCATCCAGTGTAATCTCTTGTTATAGATGAAAAGGCTCAAGAAGGTGACTTCCCCAAGGGTCCCAAGCCACTGAGAGTTAGGTTCAAGTTGATCTCTGAGACCTAAATCTGATATTTTTTTCAGAGGATTGTTGAGAATAGATCAGATAATGGTTCCATGTATATTTAAGAACTTGAAATACCAATTTGTGGTATATTTCTATGTGAACATCTATCAAAGAATATGAGTATTATCCAGTACATATCTGTTATTACCCATATTACCTGTTTTTTCTTTTAGGAAATGTCTCTTGTGCTTTATCATGATAGGAACACATAACACGAGGTCTACGCTCTTACACGTGTGAGTGCACAGCACACTGTCATGATCTAGTCACAGCGCCAAGTGGCAGACGTCCACGACCGATTCATCTCACACACCTGAAGCCTGATACCTGTCGGACAGTGACTCTCCATTCTCTCCTCCCCTCAGCACCTGGCGACCACCATTCTACTCTGTTTCTATGAGTTTATTTTAGATGCTTTTAATAAGTAGATCCTTATAGTGATCCTTTTGTCACTGGCTTTTTCACTCAGCAGAACCCTCCAGTTGCATCCGTGTTGTCGCATGTGGCAAGATTTCCTTCTTTTTTAAGGGTCACTAATATTCAGGTGTATGTATATACCACCTTTTCTTCATTCGTTCATGCACTCATGTACTAAAATCACAAGGTGTGATGAGCTCTTGTTAAATACAGCCAGGTGGCTCTCCAAAGTGATCGAACCAATTCATTATTTTGTCGTATAAATGTATATGTAGAATTAATTCAGTAAATATGTAGTAGTGCCTCATACTTGTTTTAAATTACATTTCTTTAATGATTATACAGGCTGAACCTTTCTCTCATGTTTTGTCACTGTTTTTTAATCTATAAACTGCACACACCATTTTAATTTTTGTTAAGCTTAGCTATTTTAAGGAAACTTTGGAAATATACTCAGGAAATAGGACAGCCGAGTGCAAACCACCTAATTTCTCCTACTGGGGACAAAAGAGCTAAATGCAGGACCAGTGGAGGCAGCCTTGCCCCTCCTCCTCCCCCTGTCACCACAGAATGTAAACTCCGTGAAAGCAAGGGTCATGCCGGTCGTGGTCATTCACCATGTGCTTGGCATACAGCTGGCATTTAGCAAGAGGTTGTGGAAAGAAGAGGAAGAAGACAAGCAGGCGGTGGGCAGAAACGGGGGGCGGTGGGCGGAGCCTCGTGCTTCTCAGCAAAGTCCTAATAATAAGCAGCAGCATCCTTTCGTTCATTTAGCAACAGGACATGTGCTTATAGTTCTTATTTTCATACTGCCTTGATCAAGTGGCATAAGCTCACTGGTCTCATTTTACAAGGGGTCTGCGAGGCGTCTCTCTAGAAGGCCCCATCTTGTTTTAAAACGATGTCATGGTCTGAAAAATAGACTCCACACAGAACTCAGTCCACACTCGGCTAGAGATAAAAAATTATCTGTTCAATTCATTCTCTTTCTACTTCCCAGTGCAAACATGGGCGCCCCTTATGGGTCCTCCCCGCGCCTTGCCTGAACGCACGTGGGTGCACGCTCACTCACTCGCACTTTCCTGCCTCAAAGTCTTTGCTCAGGGTGTTTCCCCTCCTAAAATGCCCTCTCCTTCCCTCTCTGCTCATCTGCACCCTTCCCACCCTTCAGAGCTCTTTGTGGTCGTCTTGGGTGCCACAGACTCACGAAACTGCTGCCTGTACATCGTCTTTCCCTTTGTTTTTCCCCTTACGGACTCCTCAGCGGCCCAGTCCATCTCTCCAGATCCCTCAGGCAGGATGGGCTCCGTGTGCCTGCTTGCTTCTGATGACAGTCTCGAACCTGGACAGGTCCCTGGCTGTCCCCTGGGGCAATCCCCCCCGCCTGGAGCTGACGTGGTTTGAACTCCCACGCAGATCTGCTCTTCTGCCCTACTTCTGGATTTTACTGTAACTCGCTGAGCAGCCGAGGTGCTGAAGGTGCAGAAAAGGCCTGTGGGTTTGCTTTTGATAATGCTCAAATTGTTTCCAAAACTGAGCATTTCCTGCCCTTGCTAATAGGCTCTTTGAACTCATTGGTTTTTTTTTTTTTTTTTTATTGTCCACCCTTCTTGGGCTCCATTTCTTTATTCCTTATTATTCTCCACTTTGATTATTCACCCTCCTGTTTGTTATTGTTTCTCGTGAGCACCTGTGACTTCCTGTTCCATCTCTCTGTCTCCCTTAACCCATATGGCCCCTCCCCCAAACACTCAACTCTCCCCTGCCTTTCTTCCTTCTGTCGTCACTGCCACCTTTTCCCTTTGGCATTTGGCTCTTGGCATTGTCCGCTGTTTCTATTATTTAAGTAGCAACCTTCTTAGGAATAAAAAAAAAATTTCTTAAACCATTTAGTGGAATTTTTAATGTCAGAGCGTGACTTCTGACTCTGTGTGTGTTGAATCTTTGGTGAATTGCTTCAACTGTTCTGAGTCTCAGCTTTGTCTGCTTGAAACGGGATGATAAATTCCAACTTGCACATATTGCGAGGCTAAATGTCTAAATTTATAGACAGAGCTTGATGTCACGATAAATGCTGTCGCTCTTCCATATCTATTCCCTACCTTTCCACGGGGTAGCTTCTCCATTTTGGTGCTGATTGTTCGTTTTCCACTGGCTCATTTATCCAGTAGCTATCTGGGCACTGAGAATGTGGTGGTCACTGAGCTGGCGTTGGAATTGCTGCCCTCGCAGACTTCGTAGCCCAGAGGGAGAGTCAGGCAAGTCAACCTGCTGTCCACTGGCCTCCTCCAGTCAGTGAGCTCGTGCTTCTGTGTGTCAGACACTGCACTTTGGGTCCCCAGGGAGCACCCCTTCCCCTTAAGGGGCTGCAACCTTATGACTGATTTATGTATCAGGTAGAATAATAATTCTGAGAAAGAACCGACCAGTTATGGAGGGGAAGAGGGAGGCAGGAGGGGTGCTAGGGTTCCTTTGCTGACAAGGGAGACCTGGAGGGGACAGAGAGCTGTGTTCAGGGTGGTAGAGGATGATCCCAGAGGAGCCACACACCTGGAAAATGGCAGCATGCCATTATGTGGCTCCCCTGGGCTTTGGAGAGCCATGAGGGGTCAGTTCTGCTGGCAAGGCAGCCAGGGGGAAGTGGCCGGGGGCGTGCTTGGTGGCCGTAAAGGGACCCGAATGCCATGACAGAGTTTGAGTGTTTTTTGAAAGGTAAACTCCTTACCTCATCCAGTTTGGGCCCATTATTTATTTAAAAGCTATGTAGTTTTATATTTTAAATCAAATTATCATTAGCATCTTTTGTAAGAAGTGTTGGGTTTTTGTTTTTGTTTTTTTTTGGTACTGTCTTTCAAGTAGCTATTTCTGTTGTGACATTTTTTTTGTTTGCAGGTTCAGGTTTTTATTTATTTTCAAACTAATAATTTTTCGCATTTTAAGTTTTAACCATTTTTGTCAGACTTTGCATTCCTTATTTCTCACTTTTATCCTCATTCATTTATTCATTTTCTTTTTTCTTACAAGCCCTATGATGTGTAAAGCATCTTTGGTTTCTTTGATTTTGATATTGTTTGCTCTTTTTATGAGTAAATACAAGTCTTAAAAAGGTAAGCCTTCTGATATACATAGTTATATGTGCTGTGGAGAAAAATTAAATAGGAAAACAGGAATAGTGCGTAGAGGGAGGATATGCCTCTCCAGGAGGCGGCATTGAAATAGAGACCTGAATACAATGAAAGAATCGGCCATGTAGGTATCTGGTGTGAGAGCAGCATGTGCCAAGGTCCTGAGGTAGGAGCACGCCAGGTCAGTGCAAAACCGGAAGGAGACAGTGTCTGGAAGGGAAAAGACAACAAAGGCAGTTGTATTTGATGAGGTCGGAGAGGAGCGGTGGGCACAGAGTTTCACGTGGGGACTTGCGGTCATTATATGGACTCGGGACTTGACTTGCGTGAGGCTAAGAAGCCCTCAGGGGCTCTCAGGTAGAGAACGGATGTGCGCTGATTTATATTTGTACAGGGCCACTCTGGTTGCTCTTTTGAAAATTAGACTGGAAAGGTCAAAGGAAGAAGAAGGAGGAGGCTATAATAACCTGGGCAAGACCCCAGGGCACAGCAGGGTAGGGGCTGGAGCTGGTAGGGGGTGTCAAGAAGCGGTCGGGTTCTAGGTACAAGTAAAGTTTGAGCTGACGGAATCTGGTGATTCATTAAATGTGGGGTATGAGAGAGAAAGAGACGTTAAAGACAACTGCAAGATTTTAGACTTCGGGAACCAGGAAGATAAAATTGCCAAATTCCGAGCTAGAGGAGCCCACAGGAGGAGCAGGCAGGGCGTGCGTGTCGGGGGAGCAGATTTTCAGATTGATCATATTAATTTGCAACACTTGTTGGACATCTGAACTGAGGTATCAGATAAGTGACCACGTAGATGAGCTGGAGTTGAGCAATCTGGTTCCATTGAAAATGTAGACTTGCGTTTGTGAATCATTAGCATAGAAATGGTGTTGAAAACCTGGACACTGGATGAGATCACCTAAGGCAGTACTCTTCAAACTTTTGGGGCCACAAGAAAGCAAGAAGTGCATGTCACATGCACGCACACACACACATACACATGCATAGATTCAAAAGTTTCATGAAACTAAGCCAATCCTTGCTATTTTTGTTATTCTCTATTGTTTTTAATTGTGTGTGTGTGTGTGTGTGTGTGTGTGTGTGTGTATAATTTAATTAAAAATCCTGGTCCTCTTCCTCTACACTGACTTCACAATTTGCCAACGAGCTGCAGCCCACATTTGGAAAAGCCCTGACCCAGGAAGTGAACACAACTGGAGAGGGAGAGGGACGAGTCCGCTGCTCAGCGGCCGCGGAGCCTGTGGCACGTGGCTGGGGACATGGTCGGTGGCCACCTGTCCTGGACACCGGAAGTCTGTGTGCGTGCTCCTCACCCCTGGGGCTCGCTCCCCTGTCGCCTCTCCAGTCCTCTGTCCCCTCCCTGCCCCTCCATTCCACGGAAGGACATGGACCTGTCCCCTTCATCACACAAAGGCCAGTGCGTTTAACTGACTGTTGTCTGTCTGGGTTTAGCATGGGGCTGACAAGACAGTGCAGTTTAATGTCTCATGTCTGTTCTTCTCTTAATGGTCGTCAGCATCTGCACAGGGCCAGTTTCTCGCCAGCCCGCTTTTTTGTTTAGGCCTCTGGTGACCTCAGATCACGACTGCGCCCGATGTGCCCGCCCCCTCTTTCCCCAGGTCTCTCCTACCAGGAGAGAATGCAAGAACTCTGTTTGTTAAACAGAAATTTAGCTTCCCTTTGAGACATCTTCCTCTTCCAGACTAAACACGGGGTCTATTTTTATGTAAGTAAAGGCTGATTGAAATGTTTCTCCAAACAGAAAAGTTCTCTTTTCCCAAATTATGCTGTACCCCTCCTAAGGAAGCCGACCTGCGTGCTTAGGCAACTTCCAAAAACAGCACCCCCTCCCCCCGCGTTGCTTCATGTGGCTGCTGCCGTGTACCTCACACCGCGTTTCCAGTCGCTGTACTCCCAGAATGAAGCTTAAAAAACGTCCCGGCACCTCCAACAGTCTGATGGATGCCACAGCTGATGGTGATGATGATGCTATTCCGATGGTATTTGTTCATTTTAACTTGGAAATTACTAATTATGTCATTTTATTTTAGTGTCAAAACGAGAGTACAAACTGTATTTATAACCAAATATTAAAAAGTGCACTTTAAAAAACGAGAACCCATTTCAAACTTTTAAAATCCAATGTAATAGTTAAACCAGATTTATTTAACGCAGGAAATCTGACCTCCTGTCAGTATTAACTGACAGTGACACAGGTTTGTTGTCAGAGACACAGCTCTCAGTACTACGATAAAGAAACGTATTAAGAAAGTTTCTCGTGTAAAGATTACATGGTTCTGTTGTCACTGGGCTTTGGCCAGAGGAATCAGTGATTGCCTAGTGCATTACAAAATAAAGTCGTAGTTTAGGTCTTCGGTTTGGACTCAGCTAATCTCCCTGTATTTGGAATGTAAGGTCCCATCAGCAAGAAACAAAGTCAAGTGATTGCGGAAAATATTCTTGTTCAGAACAGCGGTTGGTCTGGCTGGCTGCCTGTTTTGTAAATAGAGGTTGATTAGCACACAGGCATGCTCACTTATCCGGTATTATCTATGGCTGTTTGTAACAGTGGAGTTGAGCAGATGCAACAGAAACTGTATGGCCCTCCCACCGCCCCTCAAGACTTGACCGTTTACTGCCCCGCCTGCCGACTCTGCTTTAGAAGGTCAAAAGCTATTGCTACAAAGTTTTCAGTCTCACCATTATGATGTTTCCTCCCAGGTACAAATGTGGAAATTAATTCTCTTCTTATTAAGATATTTTAAAGACAGAAATATAATTATTATGAAATCTTGACTTTGATGTTCTTTCAGATATGTGTGGTATTTTTTTTCTTCTATAAAGTGGCATATATGGGAAGTTATTTTGGCAAACCACTGAGACAAAATACATTCATTTTTGAAAACTTTCTTGTAAAAAACTGGAAAACTAACAGTTAGTGCTAGGTACGATCGAATGAGACCTAGTTGCAGTAATTCAGTTTACATATTTTGATAGTCTGTTTGATATGTAAGATATCATAAAAGATTTGTGTTTACATGGTAGAAGAGGAGACATCACAATAATTACACAAAGATTTGCAAAAGAGTAGACAGCTAAGTTTGTTTTATTCTAATGCATGACTTCTGAAATTAATGCCAGCTCTCAAAAGAATATTAATAGACAATATTTCATTATTTTAAAGAGTTATTTTAAAATCTCTTAGCTCAGAGAATCAATATGGCATTTGTTTAGCACCTGCTATGTTGGTGTTTGGAGGAGAATGTCAGGACTCTCATCTTCCTTTTCTTCACTTCCAAACTTACCTGTAGAATCCTTCTCTGCCATCTCGGGATAAGACGTTATCTTCTCCAAGGCTAGACCCGCCTGCACTCCACCTCTCCTCCTTCCACTGAGCTCTCACCCACGCATCCAGCCCCAGTGCCTCCAGCCTCTGACCTGTTCATCCTTTCTAGATTTTGACTCGCAGCCTACCAGCCTCTCAATGTCTGCCCCTCCCTAAAAAAATCTCTCTACCACAAAACGACCTGCCTATCAATATATGGCACCTCCATTCTCTCACCTTCTTCCAGGAAACTTCTTGAACCAGTAATGTCCACTAGTTGTTTCTTGTCTGAACCCTAATTGGCCTGGTCTCTACTCTCCCATTCTGCTCCCACTGCTGTTTCTTCAGTGACTAACATCCAAGTGGTCGAACTCAGGGCTCTATTTTCAGTGCTCATACTGTTGACCATTCTCTTCCTGAAGTTCTCTCTTCCTTTCGTTTCTGTGACTTCACTTCTCCCCAATTCTCTTTCTTTGACTTCATTTCTTTGTGACTCTCTTTTGTGTTCTGGTTCTACTTCTGGTGGCTCCTTGAATTTTGATGGACCTCAGGATTTTCTTTCCATTTGTTTTTTGCCACTTGCGCCTTCCCTCCATGTCCCTAAACTTTAAAGAGATCCCAGCACTCACATCGTCAAGAATTACTGTTCTCTAGTTCTGTCTCTGTTTCCATTTGGTCTACACCCCAGGAGGGACCGCTTCAGTGGCTTTTTTTGCCAGAAACCTCGCCGTCCTGATTGCTCAGTCCTCCTTCTGCCCTTTCTTAAAAATGCTTCGATGTTGGATCTGCCCAACCCTCTGTCTCTTCTGTGCTTCTCCCTGGGCTACGGTGCTCAGTTGGAGAAAAATCAGGAGAAAAATCACAGCTGTACAGTCTTCACACGGAGCTGAGCACTGCTGAGCGAGCCTTCTCTCCAGACTTCATTCACTCCTCCTCGTGTTGCCTCAAAGGGGTTTATGTTGTGCCTTTTCTATTTAAACCTCTCAACCCTCACTCATCATTCTTCCGGCAGAGAGCCTTGCTTGTAGAAAGTGGTAATTTGATATTTATTGTTTCCACGATCTCTTCATCTTGAATCTCCATTATATCTATCTACACCTTTGACTCCATTCCTACTGCTCTGAGTAGTAGGAGGTAATTACCATAAAATTTGCCTAATGATCATTTTGCTACCTAGACTCTAAATCCCCTCTTCATTCTCTTCCAGGACTGGGATATTTTATTCATCAGTCACTTCCTCCCCATCTTGTATCTTCAACCTCTCCTACTCGATTAGTTCTTTACAGCCTATCAACATGTTGCCATCTCTCCACTATTTAGTGACAACTACAACCATAACCAGCTGTCACTGCAACGACAGGCCCTTTTATAAATAACCGTGAGTGCCACATCTCTGGAAGGCAATTTGACAATATGTAAATATTCTAAAAATATTTATTCTTTTAGCCCCTAGATTTTTCCTACTTAGAAATATAATTCGGGAAGGGGGAAATTGGAAACTTAAATAAAATCACATCCCTTCGTAAAGCCTCAATGTTACTGTGTGATTTATTTAATGACTGAATGATAGTAAGCTATGTTTAGGGGGATTCTCAATTGGCTAGAGAAAGTGAAGTCAGATGAACAGATGTCCACTCTTTCCATCTGCAGGAGCTAAACTCAAACCGAGCATAGGTTCCTAGAAAAAAGGAAGAATTCCATGTCTTGTGGGTGCAAAACAAAGAAGCAATGGTACCAAGAGCCCATCATCCTGAATACACCTTCTTTGGTTCTAGAACAAGAGTCTCCTGCCTTGGGTCATTAACATTGGGATGGATGTGACTGATTCCATAGATGATATTAGTGACTTTCCTGCGCTATGTTTAGTCTTTGCTAAAAATTCAGGTTCCTGATGACATCCGAGAGCTCACGTGTGTTTGAATGCAGAGTCACAACAAGGATATGCATACCTCCACAGTCTAACTGTGTCAACCGAGCCACACACTCTCAGGTGTCCCCCCTCCCCCATCCCATCTCCACCATCAACTGGTGGGGCCTATTTCCCCCGACATTGTTCCACTAGAATAAGAGATGCTTTTATTTTTTGGCTGGTTTTCATCTTAATTTAATTGTTTATTGAGATCAAGAGTCTAATGATTATTCTTCCAACCACTTTATCTCTTTTGATAGCATAGACAATAAAACTCCAGCAGCCTAACAGGCAAAGTTACTACCGTTGTTATCTCATCAGAGCTCATTGTTATCTCATCAGAGTTTGTAGAAGTTCATCAATGAACTTAACACACATTCCCCTTGCGTCATCTCCTGGACCAAAATTATAAAGTGAACCTAAAAAGTATTACATCTATACCATATGATGAATTTGTGACACTCTTTAAAAATTTTCAAAAGTGATATATATATATATATAACTATATAGCAAATATAATTCCCTATTGCAAATATATATATACACAAATAGATTTATAAAAGGCTATAAAAAATACACTGAAGTGCTAACAGTCATAATCTCTCTGTGCTGGTATTGTGTTTGAATTTATAGCTCTGTCTTGTACGTAAGGGACACAGACCTCAGTCTGTAAATAGAGGCAAGAAAAAAGCCCTGCAACTTTCTTTAGCTTTTCTTACTAAACCTAAGTTCTATTTCAACCCTTACATTGTACTGGGAGGTCAAAACTGATGCAGAGTGTTCCTGGAGCTGTGACTAAGTTCCAGGGATATCCAGCGGGCCAAGGCCATGGACTCGGACCAGCTGGCTCTGTGCCATCATCCCTCTGGATGGGCAGGAGGTCAGATGTCATTTCCCATTTGCACAGCTCATGGCTCTGCTTTCATCTTTCTACGAGGTTTCTCTCTGCCAACCCTATGGCCCTCTCGGGTGCTCCTGTGCACCCAGGGTGCAAGAAACTCGAGGCTGTGGAAATCCCAAATGTCCACACAGCCATGTCACCACCACTGCTCCCTTACCACGCTAGGCATGGGAACGCCACAAAGCCTGCCTTTTTTTTTTTTTTCAGGTTACACGTAGAAAATCAGATTTCTTCTTCTTAGGGATCATTCAGACTCACTGAGATTTTCTGTCTTATCCCCGCCCCCTCGATTCTGAACTGGAGGCAGGGCCTGGGGAGGGCCCTGACTCAGGGTAGATCAATACAGTCAATTCTTTACTTTCTCCTTTCCGAACTCCAAGTCTTATCTAGTGTGGGGGTGGGAAGGTTGATTCTTATGTATTACATATTCTCAGTTTTTCAGTTATGGCACAAGGTAGGTGCATTGTGCTCTGTAAAGTAAAATGTTCTTGACTCTCAAAATATTAGGCTGTTACAAACGAAAAATCTTTCATATTGAAACCTCCAATTATTTTGTCTCCATTTCTAAACTATTTTCCTTCCTTTGAGAAAATGCATATATCGCCTTTTTGTTTAAATGAGGAAAAAGACATGGCCAAAAAGGAGTGGAAGTGAAAACTATATCGATAATAAATCAAAATATGATCTCTGTATTTCCAAATTTTCTTTTTTTTTGAAAAAGAAATTTAACATATAACATTGTGTAAATTAAGGTGTACAACATACTGTATTGATACATTTATATATTGTAATATGATTGCTGGTGTGATATTTTATCACATTACATAATTATAGGGCATTGTCATCTGTATTCATTATATTGTGCATTAGATCTTTATGGCTTATTTACTATCTGTTGCAAATATGTACCCTTAAACAACATCAGTCTATCCCCCCGTCCCCTGGGAACTACCATTTTACTCTCTGCTTTTTATGAGTTTGACTTTTTTAGGTTCTATGTATAAGTAAGATTATTCAATATTTATTTCTCTCCCTGAGTCATCTCACTTAGCATAATGTTCTCCAGGTCCATCCAAGTTTTCTCAACTGGAAGAATATCCTCCTTTCTCATGACTGCATAATATTCCAAATTTTCTTTAGAAAGCATACATTACTTCCGTAGCAGAAAATAAAAATACACATCGAGTAAACCTACAAGCGACACCCCTTTGACCCTTTCCCCCATGGGAGTTCTGCCACTTCTCTTGCCTTCCCTTTGTAGCCACTCTCCTCAACAGAACGTTCTGCTCTTAACTTCCTGTTCTTTTTAAACCACTTCTGCCAAATCTAATGGACTCTCTCATGCTTGCTGGGCTCACTTCCCTCTCACACTGACGCTGCTGATTTCTGTCCTCTTGGCACTCCTCTTGCTCAGGGACGCGGAGATGGCGCTGCGTTGTGGCACCTGCCTCTTGGTCAGCGTTCGTTCTCTTTGGCAATGCTGCTGCTTCCTCTGCTCTTAGACACCAGTGTTCTCCAGGGCTAGGTTGTCGACTCTTCTTATCTCATCACTGTGTAAGCTGTACCCTGACCCATTTTTTTTTTCTCTTTTTGGTCAACCTCGGCTTCACTTATGTACCACTGATACTCCAATCCTCGAGCAGTAGCTGTCATCTTCCTTCTGGACTCTGGAACTCAGAACCTCACATTTGTTGAATCCAAAACTGATCTCATTTTCTTTCTGCTTCACTTGCTTCTCCTCCTATATTCCCTCTCTCTAAGACCGGCACTGCCATGTATGCAGTTATAAAAGACAAAAAGTTTGCAGTTCTGCGTATTCTTCTCTTTTATTTCCTCCCTGATGGGTGGGTGACCACCTCAGATCTGCCCTTTTCCTTCCATCCCCACTGAAACAGCCGTCGTTCAGTGGGAATTCTCTCCCTGTCTGCACTCTTGCTGGAGGCTTTTCCCTTGTCCCTCTGTTCGCCTTCCTGCTCTCTCTAGACCGATCTTTCACAGCTAAGATTTTAAGAATAAATTTGTTTTCAAATTTGTCAAAGTTACAAATTTTACAAAGTTACAACCTTATTCCTACATCCCACAGGCTATTCCTTTGACAATTACCTTCATCTTTATAAATAGCATTCCTATAAGGTGTGTCTTGATTTGTTTCAGTTTTAGGAATCGGCTATTGACTTTGCACTATGGACAGTGAGGATTTGGTGTTCTTTCACTCATCCTCTCCCTCAGCGCATGACATGCACACACACACACACACATGCACACACTCACACATGCACACACACAATTTCTCTTTCAATTATTTTTATATTGTAATTGTATTTATGTAATTATAATTCTGGTAAGCTCAATTTTCAGTTTACATAATTACGTAAACATAATTCAAAGCCGACTTATGTCTAAGGCTTTTTCTCCTCCCTGGCACCAGCCAAATCTGACACCTACTCCTGGAGTTAGGGTTGAATGCCACAGGTTAAAGGGCTCAGTGCCACAGCACTGTCCTCACTTCAGATATTAGTCACAAGCTCACCTCTAGTTCTGTCTGACTTGGCTACAAGTCCAGGGGTTCCCATAAGCCTTCCTTGGGTTTGATTATTGGCTGGAATGACTCACAGAATTCTGGGGTGTGCTTTCCTTACCCTTACAGGGTTGTTATGAGGGATGCAACTGATAAGCAGCCAAATGGGGAGGCTACACAGAGCAAGGCATGTGGGGGGAAGGGAGGCATGGAGCTTCCACGCCCTCTCTGGGCACATCGCCCACCAGCACCTCAGCCTGTTCATCAACCTGGAAGCCCTTCAAACCCTGCTGTTTAGGGATTTTTATGGAAATTTCATGACTGAGGCATGCATGATGAAATCACTGGCCATTGTCAATTAAACCCAAACTCCAGCTCCTTTCTTTTTCCCCAGAGGTTGAGAAAGGTGGGGCTGAAAACTCTAACCTTCTAATTACATAGTAGGAGCCTCTGGTACCAGCCCCCATCCCGAAGCTGTCCAGGAACTCCCCAGGACTCACCCCATTAGCATAAACTCAGGTGTGTTTGAAAGGAATTGTTACGGATAACAAAAACAAAACAAAACAAAACAAAAAAAACCCCACTCCTATCACTAAAGAAAGTCCAAGAGAGCCTTGTGCCAGGAACCAGGGGCAAAGGTTAGATATACTTATCATACCACACCATGTACGAAGCTACAATTAGATGTATCTCTCTTCTCCTACGACTTTTTGTTTTCTGTTTTTCCCTAGAGTTAATAATTGTCTTCCTTGGTATATTTTCTTTGGTTTCCTAAGTTTCGCCACCATAAATGCAAACCCTCCCAATAATTTTAAATCAGCAAAGGTTCTGTTCATTTTATCTTCTTGGAAATCTCTTTCTCGGGGCCCTCTGAGTTACTGCTCAGATCTTGACTGGCTGTTCTCGAGGCCTGCCGTACACCTGCCATTCTGGGATCCCCCTCGCCCATACCCCGGGGATTTCCTTCCCCTCTCTGCTGCACTGAATAACATCTTCATTTCCTTATTCTGTTGGAGTATCTCTTTACGGAGCTTCCTGATAAAGAGTACATAGAAGAACAGTTATTTGAGACCTCACATGTCTAAAAGTGTTTCTGTTCTTCTGCATCTAACTGACACATTGGCCCGTGTAGCAGAAATGGCTGCCTGTCCACCAGCAGTGTGTGCCCTTTCCTTCATTGTGGAGAGATGCAGAGGGGAAGTTGTTGGCCACCCAGGTTATTTTCTTGATTCCTGGCATCTAGGAGGTGACAGATGACTTTTTCTCACCAATGGTATGTGAAGGAAGGTGATGCAAGTCACTTCCAGATCAATGAGCTTAATGACGGCCTGTGTGTGTCCTCCTTTCTCTTCTTTCCATCCAGTCTGAAGGCAGAGGACAGCGAAGTCTAGGAGGAGGGGAACCACACATTTTAGGAGGTGGGTCCCCGAACCAACAATTGAAAGAAAGAAATTTATTTTATTGTACCAAGCCACTAAAATGTAGAGGTTTACTTGTAATAGCCACTGTTACCCTTACAGATTTTGTTTATACTGCATATCACATTTCCAGGTTGTAAATCATTATTACTCAACAATTTCAAATTTATATTATTGTCTCCTAGCTTCCAGCTTTGTTGTTGAGAAATGCAATGCTGTTTTAATACCTAGTTACTATATATGGTCTTTTGTTTTCCTCTCCTTGGAAGCTTTCAGAATGTTCTCCTTTTATAGATACTTTGAAATTTCATGGTGGTGCTTCTTAATTTAGATTATTTCCTCTGTAATGTTTGCTGAGTACTTGGTAGACTGGTCAAATTGAAAACGTACATCTCTCTGTTCTGGGAAATTTTCTTGAATTAGTTCTTTGATAATACTCTCCTCTTCTTTTTCTCATTTCTCCTTCACTAGAATTCAAGCTATTCAGATTTTGGATATCTTTTACTATTCTCCCAATTCCAAACTTTTTCTCCTGTTTTCTTAACTTGTCCTTTAAGCTTTCTATGGCACTTTTTCTTCTTGCTACTATTTTTAATTTCCAAGAGTTCCCCCCCCCATGTGTTTTTCTCCCCTTGGAACATCATTTTGTGTTTCTTGTTTATCATATTTTTTTATGAGAAAATATTAATAACGATTTGAGCTGGGTTATTTCCAAGTTGCTTGATGTCTGTTTTGGCAGTTGAAGTCTTTCCTTAAATAAGTGATAATTCTTGAATTTCTGATTGAATTTGAAAGGGCCGCTACGAAACCGAAACCTCTGTGGACATAGGCGGGGTTTGTTGACAGTTGGGCTTTGCTTCATGGGACTTGACTTGAATGTATTTTGGGGAACCCTTCAACTGTCTGTATCTTAAAGACCTTTTTATTGACTTAGGTTGAATCTTCAAATAAAAATTTTTTCCCTTCATGCCTAGAGCATATAAGCCTTGTTGGCATTTGGGTCAATACGTGAGAAAAGCCAAATGTGGATTCCCCATTTAAGACCCAGACCTTTACTCAACCCTCTGAGGTAGCATGGACCCCTCAATGATACCTATTATCCATCAGCCTACCCTTCTCCTATTAAACTTTTCCCAGACAATCAATAAGCATCCAGTTTTCTCCTGGGACAGACAAGGGACCAGGTCCCATTGTGTACTGTGCAAGGGCTTACATAGACTTTCCTGCTTCTTGAACAGATCATTTATCCAGTTCTCTTATTTTCAGCCCCACCCTCATCCCCAGTTTTAGGGATAACAAGTGCCACCAATTTCCGAGCCAGTTTGCCCACTGCTGGTTTAAGTTTAAGCTTCTTGTCTACCTTAGATTACCACATGTCATCTACTTTTTCTGCTTCTGGATTTTGGCCTGCCTGCTCTTCTCCTTTGTCTTTGTCCTTTTGACATGCTTTAAAAAAACAAGTGTGTGTGTGTGCGCGCATGTGTGTATGTGTGTGTTTATAGTCATATCGCCCAAGTGTGCTATCCTAGATACTCTTGTTTAGTCTCACCATTAAAAAAAATGTTCATATGCCATCTAAATCTCTTTTAATCTACAGGTTGTCCTTCCATTTCTTTCTTTTCCTTAAAATGTATTTGTTGAAGAACTTGGGCTGTTGACCCGCAGTTTGCCATAAACTGGATTGTGTTGATTGCGTAACTAGTGGTGAAGGTCAACATGTTTCTCTTCTGTAGTTTCTGAAATTTGGATCCAGAAGCTCAATAAGACTCAGGTTTATTTCCTTTGGCAAATTTGGAGGTAATGTAATATTCTTTCATCAGGAGGAACCTAACCTTTGTTTTTATTCTCTTCTGCTGATAGCCTTAACAACATACGCATATTCATTAGTTCACTGAAGGCTGCAAAATGATGATGTTATGATTCTGTCATTTTATTTTCATTTTTAGCTGTATTAATTTTCTATGGGGACATTTCCCTTCACTTATTATTTGGTTATGCAGTGGTTCAGTAGAACATCCTCAGTATTTTCCATGTAGTAAAAGTTCAATGTTATTTTGTTTGTTTTGAGGTTTGTTTTTTGTTTGTTTGTTTTGTTTTTTTTAGCTACATAAACCAATAAGCAATTCCATTTCTGAGCAGATGGAATAGAGATCATTTCCCCTGTTCCTCCCTCTAAGTATATAAGAAAGATTTGGAAGACAGCAAAGCAGGCAGGTTGGTAAAGAACTCAGGACTGTGGAAGGTCACAACACAAAGTTTCCAGGGCTTTTCTCTTGCCTTACGTATCCCAGACTCAGAACGGAAGAAGGCCATGAACCAGGAATGCTAAGGGAAGTGAGCAAAACGCCCCGACAGAAGCCGGCTGTCTCTGGCAGGACTAGGAAAGGCGCGATCTAGCGATCTAGTCATATAGGAAACATTCAGACATTAACTGCTCTGCTGCAGCCAAACACCACAGAAAAAACGGTGGCACTCCCCCAAGAGGGCCGAGCAGGAAGCCTAGACTTTTTTTTTTCCCGCTCCTGAAGATGGCATGACTCCAGCAGGGCTGCTTCTGCCGGGCTTCTGCTCCTAGAGCCGGCCACCTGGGGCCTCAGTAGAGGCAGTCTCAGCAGCCGGGTGGTGGGACAGCACCTGGGCGATTCCTGGGGTGGCAGGAACCAGGTGGGAGATGACTGTGGGCTGCCGGGTGCCCACTGAGAGGCGAGGGTACGCCAGGAGGGAGGTGGGGCCTAAGGTCGCAGACCTTGGACAAGCAGAGTCAGGAGTCAAAGTAAGCTCTTCTGCTCGGAAGTCTGGTGTGGTGACATCTGGAATCACATGGACACATCATTGAGAGGAGGGGGGACAAATGACTTCAAGTCACGTGAAAGTCCAGATGTATCATGACTAGCTAGCTGCCTACAGCACTGTGTTGAGGAGGGTCCTCAGACTTTATCAGAGCTGGTGAGGGAAGGGAGCCGAGGCTGGTTATTACTGGAGGGGAGGGGACTCTGGGGCAGACACACCAGTGACGTGCCACTCCTGCTTTAGGAATGTCAAGGCAAGAGTACTTTTCTGTCCAAGAATCTGTTAATGTCTTTCAAGTTCAAGTAAAAGAATGCTTCCCTTTCAGCATTCCACAGTAACCAGTTTTAAATGTCCTGACTGTCACTTATGGAAATCATTTTTGGCTCTGGGCCTCAGGTTTGTCATTTGTATAGTAAGTAAATGTAGAGCATTCTGAAGAATCCTTCAAACTCTAACGACTGATGCCACAAAAGTACTTCTCATCCCCAAGACTTTCATCTTTGCCAGGCAATAGTAAGGCCACATCCTCTCTTGTGGTGTCACTGGAGGCTACAAAAAGCTGTAATGAGGTGTTTTTACTACTTCCAGAGAGGGAAATTTCAGAGGCGTGCACTGAGGAGCTGGACCCCTGGTCCTCCCGTCAATATTTAGGAGTTCCTTGCTTGGATACCAGCAGAGGCCATCTGAGCAACCTGGACATCTCTCTCCACCCGGCAATAATGAGGTGGCATCGCCTTCTTCCCCTGTTAGACTAGTGTCAGTGGAAGCTAATGATATCAGATTTAAACAAGATTTATTCTCTTATAATACCCAAAATGTCCATATTTATCGAAAATCACTCATTACATTAAGAACCAGAAAGATCGCAAACTGAATGACAGAACAAAAAAACATAATCAACATATGCAAATACTAAGATGACAGAGATATTAGAAGTATCTGACAAATATTTTAAAAGTCATCATAAAAATGCTTCTATAAGCAATTATAAACATGCTGGAAATAAATGAAAAAATTGAGAGTTTCGGCAAGAGATTAGTAAATCTCAATGAAGAATTAGAAGTTATAAAGAAGAACCAAATGAAAATTTTAGAACTTAAAAATACAATAACCAAAAACTTAAAACTCAATAGGTTCAAGAGCATGATGTAAGGAATAGAGGAAAAATCAGTGAATTTTAAAGACAGAACATGAAAAAAAGAGAAAAGACTGAAGAAAATGAACAAAACCTTAGATACCTGTAGGACTACAACTAAATATTTAACATTCAAATCATTGGAGTCCCAGAAGAAGAGAAATAAGAGTACTCAAAGATTCAAGAAAATTCAATAAATTAAGGGATTCCCGCCAGACAAGATCGACTCCCCCAAAATCCACATCAAGGCACATCAAACTTTTAAATTAAAGTCAAAGAAAAATTCTTAAAAGCAGGAGGAGAAAAGCACCACCTTGGCTTTAAAGGAAAAACAATTCGAATGGCAGTGATTTCTCATCAGAAATGAGGTAGGCCCAGAAGGAAGTGGTACATTTTTCAAGTGGTGATGCAAAAGAACTTGCAGCTCAGTATCCTACATCCAGTGAAAATATTCTTCAGGAATGAAGAGCTAAGGCATTCTCAGATGAAAGAAAACTAGGAGAATTTGTTTCCAGATCTACTGTATTTAAAAGCTAGGACTATGCGTAATAAAATCATTATATTGTACACTTTAAATATATTACAATTGTGTCAGTTATACCTCAAGGAAGCCAGGAAAAATTTTTAAAAGATTTTTTGTAAACCTCAAAGAAACAGGAAAGCTTAAATGAAGTTCTCTAAACACAAATGAAACAATACAGAAGAGAATCTCGAAACATCAAGAAGAAAGAAAGAACACAATAAACAAAAATATGAGTGAATACATTAGACATTCAGTCTCCATTTAAGTTTTATAAATTATATTTGATAATCGAAGCATAAGTATGAATTTTCCTAATTGGTTCTAAATATATGCAGAGGAAATAAGGCAATTATATTATAAACAAGGGAGGGTAAAGGACAATAAAGGGAGATAAGGACTGTGATGGTTAATTCCACGTGTCAATTCGATGGGGTAGAGTATGCCCAGACAGCTGGTAAAGCATTATTTTGGGAGCATTTCTGGAAGAGATCAGTATTTGATTCATCAGGCTAAGTAAAGACAGTCGCCCTCTCCAGTGTGGACAGGCACCACCAAGTGTGCTGAGGGCTTAGATGGCATAAAAAGGTGAAGGAAAAGCAACTTCTTTCTCTCTTTTTAAGCTGGGACTTCCATCTTTCCCTACCCTTGGACATCAGATCTTCTGGTTTGTGGACCTTTGGACTCTGGGAATTATACCAGTGGCCCCCTTGTTTTCAGGCCTTCAGACTCAGACAGTCATACCACCAGCTTTCCCAGTTCTCCAGCCTGCGATGACAGACTGTGGACTTTTTGGCCTCCATAACTGCATAAGCGAATTCCTACAGTAAATTTCCTCTTGTCTACCTATGTCTATACCTTTTTATTCCTATCGGTTCTATTTCTCTGGAGAACTCTGGCTACTACAGGGATGCTGCCGGTCATTTGAACTGGTAAAGTAGCTACGCAAACAGGTGGTGGTAAATTGTGTCTGAATGGTGTGGTGCTTAGAGCGGCCACTGAGAAGCTACACAAAAAGGTATATGATGAAAAGACTCTATAGACAATCAAAATGGAAATGTGAAAAATTCCGAAGCAACCTGCAGAAAGACAAGGAAACCAGGTAAATGAAAAACAGAGAGGAAGACAAAAAAAAAAAAAAAAAAAATTAAAATGGCAGACTTAAGCCTCAACAGAAATAATCATTTTAAATGTAAATGGTCTAAATAGACCAATTAAAAGTCCAAGATTGCCAGAGTATATTAAAAACCATAACACAACTATATGCTGTCTACAAGAAACTCAAATAAAAGAATTCAAATATAATGATGTGAGCATGCTGACAAGTAAAGAATGGAAAAAGTATCTTACACATGTTAATCAGAAGAAAGCAGAAATGGCTATATTAATACGAGATAAATTAGACTTCCAAGCAAAGAAAGTTACCAAAGAGAGAGGAAATAATAATCAATCTACCAATAGAAATAACAACTCTAAATACATATGCACCATACAATAAAGCTGCAAAATAAGTGTAGCAGAAACTGACAGCTGAAGGAGAAATAGATAAATCCACAATTTTAAGGTGGAAATGTTAGCACCCATCCCTCAAACTTTTTATATATCAATTAAGCAGAAAATGAACAGAACAGAAGAACTCAATACCATTAACCAACAGACTATATTGGACATTTATAGGGCAATTTACTCAACATGACAGAATTGATTACAAGCCCAAGATAGACCATAATCCTGAGTCAGAAAACAAATCTTTACAAATTTGAAAGTATTGCAACTATACAAAATTTGTTCTCTAATCATAACACAAGCAAACTAGAAATCAGTAACAAAAAGAGAATTGGAAAGTCTTCAAACGCTTGCTAAGCAAACATCACATTTCTAAATAATCCAGGAGGTGAAAAGAAAACCTCAAGGGAAATTTAAAAATGCACCAAAGTGAGTGAAAACAAAAATATAAGATATCAAAAATTATAGGACTACATGATACATTGTATATGAAGAGAAGTCTAAAATAAATAAGCAAAGCTCCCACCTTGTGACTGGCAAAATAATGCCCCTCCCCCCTTAGGTGGCAAAAGCGACTTTGCAGATGCGATTAGTTAAGGCATTGAGATGAGAGTATCCCAGTTGTCTCAATGTAAACACAAGTATCCTTGTAAGAGAGAAGTGTTAAAGTGAGAGGGATTCGAAGATCGTGCCCCATGGCTTTAAAGATGAAGGAGGGAGTTGTGAGCCAAAGAATGTAGGCAACCTCTAGAAGCTGGAAAAGGCAGGAAATACTGTCTCCTAATTCAGGTAACCACCACTACCATGTGAATTTTTGTAGATCCATAGGAAAATAATTTTTTATTCAAAAAGAAACTTTCAGGTAATCTGAAGAAGTAACCTTGTGTAAAAGGCATGTAAATGCATCTGCCTAAGTAGGGCTCACCAAAATTTGAAAGAGCTGTTAAAATGAGCTTTAATTATTAAAGTATGGTTTATAATATTACAATTGACAAAGCTCGAAATGTTTTCTATTAATATTCTACAAAGGCCTCCGAGGAAAGCTATCAGGATTCAACATTTTTAAAACATTTTTAAAGGGCATATATTTTGGTATAAGTTACTTAAAATCTAAATTCCAGGTACTCTCCAAACAAGCTGGCCATCTCTAGACATCACCCCAAATCTTGATATTACACATAGGATTATGTCACAAAGGCCAGCACCCTTGAACATTGTTGAATCAGGAGAAAAATTCCCCCAGGAGTTTCCATCTTCCACTTTCCCAATGTTAAGTAAAAGGATTGTGGGCTGACTGACCATATAGGCAGAAAGCTTTGGGACAGTCCCCGTATCTCAGAGCACTCCTGGTTTCACCACAAGAACATAAGGGCTTTAAGCTCTATTTCAGGAGTAGCAGAGTTTACAGATGGTGACCCAGCTCTGGGTCTACCTGGGACCCTTTGCATCTAAGCCTTTGCTTTGCAACCTAGATGTCGTCAGCTGTTCCCCTCAATTTCAGCCCATGGGACCTTTATCCTTCACACAGTCTGTACGTTTTCCCTAGAACCTCAACCCACCCCTGGCTGACCTTCCTCCAAGCTATTTCACCACATCCTCAGGAAACTCCTACCCACAAGAATAGTTCCTTCCCTCCTCAGTCACTCTGATGAATGATTTTTCCACTTATTCCCTTAGCTGAAAACAGAAATGCAATTCTCCTCTGATACCTCTGCTTCCTTCTCCTCCATCTTGTCTTATGGAGGCTGCTTTTTCTCCCACATCCAACAAGTTCAGCTCCGTCAGAGTCTCATTATGCTCCAGAATGGTGGTTCTGAAAAAGTGATCCCCCAATCTGAAAACTTGTGAGAAACATAGATTTCTTGTCCCCACCCCAGACCTACCAAAACAGAAACTCTGGGAGTGGGGCCTCGCAGTGTGTGTTTTAACATGCCCTCCCGGCGGTTCTCAACACAGTGAAGTTCTGGAACTACCCTTTAGAGCGTTACCCTTCTGCCCTCATTTATTCCCATTCAAAAGTCATCCCATTTTGTGACACCATCTTCTCCCTCTCCTGGACAGTGTCATCTACATTTTCACAGTCACTTACCCACAAGGGTTGCATCTCAACTCCCAAGTCACACTTATCTTGGGGGACTTCAATGTTTAGAGAACAAAGCACCCAATGCCTTAGCCTCAAAGTCTTTGACATTATCTACTCAACAACCTTGACCCACACCCTGGTTTGGCAAATGACACATGCTGACGTTTGTCACCGTTTGGAACAGCTTCACCTCTGAGGTCGTAAAGGACACAGCCTCAACCTTTATGAACATCCTCTTGCACGCCTAATTAGTCACACATCTAATCTCAGTGTCTTGACTGTCCTTAAGGGTATCTATTCTCTCGTCTAAAAAGACCTCAGATTTTTCAGCTCTTTCTTTTCACCCAGAAAAAGTGTGGTTTATAACGCAAATTGTCCAAAATGATTGAAATTCCTTTACTGTTCTTTTTTAATCTTGTTGTTTGGATTTCCAATTGCCAAGACCAGAAGGTCAAAGGAGATTTACCTAGTATTGGAAGAAAAAGAACAGAGCTGGCAGCTTTCATCTCTGCTCTATGAAACCAAAGAGCATCTACAAGAAAACCAGGGCTTCCTTTTTTTTTTTTTTTTTTTTTTTTTAATCTGAGAGAAAACAGATTGCGTTTCTTGTGGGAAGTTCTTAGAGGCACCCGCACCTCGTCAGCCACTTTCTGAAGTTACAAACAAGATCAAACAACATCCTGCAAAGCACTGAATATAGTGAAAGAAACACTTCTACTGTCTGTCTCAGGGACTTCCCCAGAGGGCAGAGCCCGACCTGTGTGATCAACTCCTGTAACTCTCTAGATGAAGGATGTCATTTGTAGAGGTCCCACAGTCTTTTGGGATCATTAGAAATGAAGTAATCCTTTATAGTGAATTTCCCATTTCACTGAAACTTATTCTTTTAAACATCAAACTTAATTTTATTTTTATTAAATAGATTTCTAAAAAAGAAAAGTATATACCATTTTGCCTTATTCAGTAATACCCTCAATGAATTTGGCTTATCATTATGATCTCAATTACTAAATTTCATTTACTTGAGAGGATTTTGAAATGTATAAAGCTACTCGTCATTTTGCCACCACATTAAACGGCCTTGGATTGTCCTAAATCCTGTGTCTTTGGTGTGTGAAACTTAACTGTCATTTTTTACTTTTGTCTTCAAGAAATACTTTATTTGCAGAGAAATTAGACATACCTAAATAAGCAGACAGACATATCATGTTTAAGAATCAGAAAAACCAGTATTTCTAAGATATCAATGATCTAAAATTGATATATAGATTCGATGTAATCTCAGTCGAAATCTTAGGAGGTTCTTCTGTAGAAACTGACAAGCTGATTGTAAAATTTGCATGTAAATGCAAAAGACCTAGAATAACCAAGACAGTTTGCAAAAAGAAGGACCCTGTTGGAGTCTTCGTACTTCCTGGTTTTAAGAAAGTATAAAGCTATAACCATAAAGCTACAGTAATGAAGACAGTGGAGTAGTGAGCTAGGGTGAGACGTATATAGATTGATGGAACACACAAGAGCTCAGAAATATACCCATCATTATGGAGTCAATTGATTTTCAACAAATGATGCCAAAGGAATTCAATAAGGAACGGATAATCTTTTTAACAAGCAGTCCTAGGACAACTGGTTATCCTATGCAAAAAAAAAAAAAAAAAAAAAAAAGGAATCTTGACCTTTAGATCACACCATATATGCAAAAATGGACTCAAATGGATTATAAATCTAAATGGAAGAGCTCAAACTCTAAAAAAGAAACAAAAAAAAATATTTATAAGACATTGCATTTGGCTATAAGTTTTATATATGACACCAAAACCACAATCAATAAAAGTAAAAATTAATAAATTAAACTTTATAAAAATTAAAAATTTCATTCGGTGATGATTCATGTAACAACATGGATAATTCTTATATGCATTTTTCTAAGTGATAGAAGCCAAACCCCAAAGGCTACATATTGTGTGGTTCCATTTCTATGACATTCTAGAAGAGGTAAAATTACAGAGACAGAAAACAGATAATTTGCTGCCAAGGGTTTGAGGAAGTAAGAGGGCTTGATAGCTACTGGGCTCCACAAGGGGATTTGGGGGGTGATGAAACTGGTTTGTATGCTGCTGTGGTAGCAGATCATCCCTTTACACGTCTGATAAAACCTAAACAAGTCTATGTCGCGAAGAGTGAACTTCACTGTATGCAAATTTTTTAAAAAACCAACCAGCAAGTTGGAGAGATTCTGGGATGGGATGCAGACTGTTAAATGAATCAGACTCTGTTACAAATGCATGACATAACCTTCCTGAAGGGGATGGGGAAGAAAGGAACCATCACAGGCCAGAGAGGAGAAGTGACAATGAATGCAACACGGATGGCATTGGCTGAATTGGCTGCTGGGTCAACAAGAGACATTAATAGGAAAACTAATAATATCCAAATAGAGTCTGGAATTTAACGGATAGTGACGCACCAATGTTAGCTTCTAAGTTTTGGCAAATTTACCCTAGTGATGTAAGCTGATAGCATAAGGGGGTAACTAAAACCAATTGAGTGATATAGGAAACTCTGGAACTTTTCTGTAAATCTAAAATTATTTCTAGATAAAAATTTTAAATAAATTAATAAATATGAGTCTGTAGTATGTAGTTTATATAGACAGATTTTATATATACCGAATTTATATACTCTGATATAAAGAATGGAATAAATAAATCAATTAGGAAGAATGGATAAACCTTCCTTACAGAAGAATTCCAAATAATAAACGTAGAAACCATGAGAGAAATACAAAATCACCATTACAATGCCAGAGTAGTAATTGCTGCAGGCAAGGTCCCCTGGTGAATACTAAAATGAGTGGTCAAAAATTTAAGGAGAAGCAGAATATCCAGTTTCAAAGTAACTCCCCTGAATATGAATTGCCAAGGTGCTTTTAACACATGTCCACAAATTTTTGATGTTCTTTTCTCCAGGACATAGACATGAATTCCCACCCTTGGAGTAAGGGTTGGACTTAGTGACCTGCTTCTTGTGAATAGAGTGTGGACAGGGAAATTTAGTGACTTTACAGTAGAGAAACCTGGCAGATGCCAGCTTATCAAGAAATGAATGTTAATGCACTGATAAAAAAATCATGTCAATAGCATGTGCTGATAATGCTGTGATGAAAAGAACACTCCACTGCTGTGTGAGTCTTCCTCAGAAATGAATAACCTCGATATAATCATGAGAAAGCCGCAGAAGAGCCCAAATGGAGGGACATTCTACAAAATACATGAGCAGAATACTACAAAGATGTCAAAGTCATGGAAAAATGAGGAAAGTGTGAGAAACTATTACAGATTAGAGGAGATTAACAGCTAAACAGGTTCAAGAGTGAGAAAAAGATCAGTGGGGGTGGGAGGGAACCTGGAGAAATCTGAACCAAGAGAAGGCTTTTCGAAGGCAGAGGTTTTGCTTGATATATTCGGTATTGTTCCTGCAGGCTGAGCACACGTTGTCCTCTGTGGGCTGATTTTTGATAGAGAGAAGGGAGGGCTGCTTTCAGGCAGGGTGGTACCTGGGCTGCTGAGAACACGGGGTCAGAAGGTTACAAGAAGCGAGGACAAGGAAACTAGAGGAGAGAAACCGAAAACACCCTCCCTGACGCCTTGGCTTCACCACGTGTGAGCTCTGTTGGTGGGGGCCTCCACCGTGACGCTAGCATTTCCGTAGCTTTTCCTGAAGAGTTTTCACTTATCTCATTGGATGCTCAGTAACCATGGAGGTAGGAACAGAGGAGTCTCAGAGAGGCCAAGGTCAAACCAGGTTTTAACTCTCCACACCCAGGGCTGTCCCCCTCTCCCTCCCAACCACCAGACGCTCACCTACATGGGAATGGGTTCCAGAGCAAATGGCCTTTTCTGTCATTTACACTGAAAAGATCAGAGGACGCACACTTTACCTAGTGACTCAGAACTAGAAAGCGCTCGAGAGCATCTCTCCTGTGATGACACGTCGCTGCCTTGGTCTCTGAGTGGGGGAGGGTCTGCTGGGAAAGGACTCTCTGTGCCATGCTGCACTGAGGTCCTACGTCCCCCACACTGAGCCATTCAGGAGAGACCCCACTTAAGGCTTTTGTCAGTCAGACCATTACCAATCCAACTCATGTCCATGACCATTTATATCTTTCAAAATTTTAAAACTATCTCAAACCTACATAAAAGTTGCAACACTCAGCTGTTTTTTCAAGACATTTGAGAGTACGTTGTCAGTGCAACGCCTGTTAGACCTGGAAAGCTTAGCATGTCTTCTTGACAAGGACATGTCCCTGTAGAACCACGAAACGATTGTCAAAATCAGGACACTAACATTGATATATTTCTACCATCCTCTCCTGGCCTCCCATTGAAGTTTCAGTCACTGTCTCAGTGATGCCCTGTGTTGAAAAAAAAAAAAAGATACAGTTCAAATCACTTATCACATTTAGTGGTTTCTTTTTAGTTCGCCTCCATCGTCACGTAGTCTTATCTCCTTGCCTTTCATGACCTTGGCCTTGGGAAGATTAAAGATTTCTTATTTCATACAGTGCACCTCACTTTGATTTTCTCTGATGTCTCATCGTGATCAGATTCAGATCATTCTTTGGTAGGCACAGCACAGGGGTGACGCTGTGTTCTTGTCATTGCCCTGCACCAGGTGGCAAGCGATTTTGATTTGTCATAATGCAGAGAGTGGAACGACGCTCATTTCATTGAGGTGTTCTCGCCCAGACTAGTGCACTGTAAAGTTGCTATTTATCTCTGTATAATTCATACGTTATTTGGGGGAAATTTCTTTGAGACTTAGTAAATATCCCATTTCTCATCAGACTTTGTTTTTTTTACTTAATTATATTACCATACATTAATATATGTTAATATGTTATGGATTCCTATAATAAATTAAGTAGGTTAAAATGCATCACTACCATTATTTATGTTAGATATTCAACTTATCTGTAGTGTGTCTTTTTGTTTTGTTTTGTTTTGTTTTGGATACAACCTGACCAGTCTTTGAGCACTTTCTTACTTTCTTACTTTATGGCATAGCCTGATGTACTTTTCCTACCCCAGCTATGGAATCAGTCATTTCTCTAAGGAGTTCTGGTCTCTTTTAGCAGAGAATGGTATTCAGAAACCATCATCTGGAAGCCAGATGTCTCATTGTTGGGTTGTCACTGCTCCCAAGCCCTCTTAATGGACAGAGGGATACATGTACCTGTGTGTTTCTGTTTGTATACAAACACACATTTTCGTCTATAGTTCTTTATCTATATATACTAAAATCCATATTTCCAAGACAGTACCTCCGGTTCTGATCCAATACCACATGGTTCATCCCAGTTTGCTTCCTTTCCATAGCTGTATCTCTTTCTCAACAGTGAGAAGGCAGGCTTCTATCATCCTGAATATGCTTTCCCTGAGATCAGCCTCCCTGTTTGTAAGTAAAGTCCTGTTGGTACCCCCTAATCCCTAAAGAGAGCCCTGCCCAGCCCCGCTCGAGCTCGAATATCTCATGATTGACCGTGACCTCATGCTGAAGCCGTTTGGGGTGTCCTAGGCCTGAGTGTTCCTAACAGGGCTCCCTCCTCACCTTGCTCAGGGTACGTTTGACACTGGGCTGGCCACTGTCATCCCACTTGGACACAGATACCCCATGTAGGGGTCCCCACCTGTGCAGATGCTCTTTTCAACCTACTTAGTCTCTGACACCCACAGCAGGCTGTCCCCCCATACAGATGCCCCTCTCACCTGCCTTCTGCCCCCTCTATGCCCACACCCTCTCTGTGTTTCTGGGGCTTGGACGCATTGTGAACATCCCCCCAGCTCCCTGCGAGGGCGTGTTGTTTACACCTTCGCATGGGCCCTCCTCTCACCCTCACTGTGCCATGTGGGATCACCGTCCATTATGGAAGCCTGAGGAACCCCTGCCTCGCATCTCTATGTCCCAGCCAGGTCGCCCTTCTCCATGGACACCATCCTCATCCCTCACCCCTCACAGGCTCTAGGCCCATATGCCCCTGCCTTCTGCCTCAGCCCTACCGAATGCCTTTGAACTACACTGTTCAGGAAGGGCAGGGGACGGTCAAGAGGAAGAGGAGATGCTATTTTTACTGTTCCTTATTTTTTAGAATCCTAGACTCTACATAGACAACCGAGCACAAAATCAAAGTCCATGTATTATTAAGATTTTTAAATAATAGAGAAGTGAAGCAGAATTGAGTTAAAGCCTAAAATAAGGTGACCTTAGAAAAATCCTTAAGCGATTTTAAGTTTCCAAGATTTCATAAGAAAAGGTAATCTCTACTTTTCCTTCAAGTTCCTTACAATATGTGATGTCGCCCCAAGTAGTTTGCATTTCCAAAAGAAGTTCAGGCTCTGTGTTCTCCAGAAAAAAAACTTCTTTATAAATTCTGGCTCCTATATCTGTTCATCCTGACTACTGAAAGCGAGAATTCTGAATCATTTGATTCTAACTGACCTTTGATGATAAAATGCCCTATGTCATTTTCCAATCATTTTCCATGTGTAATAACAGAGCGAGCCACAAATTTGTGAAAAAAAAATTTTGGAACCTCCCCACAGGGGTCTAGCACAGGGTGAAGCTCATTAAGCTGGGTTTGATGCAAACTGATACTTCAGAGAGAAAAGAAAGCGGTGCCCAGAGCAGGGAAGGGGCTTTCCCTTCCTGTCGCTCTTTTTCTCTTTCCCCTTCACCACCCTGACCTCACCCCTACCCCAGCCTGCACCTTTGCCTAGATTCGCCCATGTTGTTATTGTCTGAGGCATAGAAGAGGCAGCGCCATTGTTTACTAAAGTTATTGCATGCTGAGTAATATGTGGAGAAATACATGGGTTTCTGGCATAATCCCCAGGGAAGCGGTGACTTCTACCACGCTGATGTGCTCATCTCTGGTCAGTGACATGGGAGAGCGTCGGAATGTCCCTGGGCCCTCTCATTCCTTCTTTCAAAGGATGCTCGCTTCAATTTTCCCCTTCGAGTTCTGTGTAATGAAGGGATTCTTATTTCATTCTCTGCAATCTCCCCAAACAGGGGTTTGTCTTTTCCAACAACACTGCTGCCTTGGCCTCACTGACAGTTCGGCTTCGTTAGAAATATCTTTGACTCGTCATTGTGGTGTAACTCCTTGTATATCTCGTTAAATCTTATCTCTTCTGAAAGCAGTCAGGGAAATGCATATTTATTCGACTTAACAGATGCTGCTTCCACAGAAAGCGTCACCTTCTTAAGAGAATATTATTATTATTATTATTATTATTATTATTATTATTATTATTATTGCTTTCAAATATTATATCCACTAAGCTGGACCTGGTTTTTGGTTGGCAATAATGTTATTACTATAGTTAGGAAATTTTTTTCTGTCACTGAATAAATGACACTTGTATTTTCCAGGGTTTTTCTTTAAATCACTTGATTGAGGTCTGACTGACACAGAAGAAACTGTACATATTTAATATATGCAATTGGTAAGTTTGGAGATAAGTACACACTCCTGAAACCATTCAATCAATGCCATAAACATACCCCTCACTTCTACAAGCTCCCTCTCACTCTCTTTTATTATTATTATTATTTGTTATAAGGACACAAAATAAGATCTACACCCTTAGCAGGTTTAAGTATACAATACAGTGCCGTTAGCTATAAGCAGCAATGTGTACAGTGGAACTTGAGGGTTTGTCCATCTTGCATGATTGAAACATTAAAATTAGTAAAATATAATTAACACCACATATGGGCATTTTGTATTAGGAGTGAATTAATTCTCCCGAAATGAATTACTTCTGAGCAAAGTTTACCAAATAAAACTGACCCGCGAGTTCTCCCTCAAATAGGCCCAGGTCTGAGTGTGAGAGCGGAGTCTTCGGAGAAGAGCGATTGGTCCGTGGGCGTGGTAGGGGATCATTCCAGAAAGGCAGCTTGGTATGAATGAGATTGTGGAGCCTTGGGTTCGAGATCAAGGACTCTAGACTTTTTTTTCCCACCATGGGGTGAAGCAGACTTGTGAGGAAGTGAGTGACTTGAGCTCCTTAGCAGGTGGAGACTGGATGGTGTGGCAGATGGTGTTTTGTGTCATAAAGTAAATTACCTATTTATTTATTCCATGGATGTCTGCTGAGTACCCAATAGATGCTGGCAACACCGAATCTAATAGGACGTGGCTTCTGTGATTGAGATGGTTCTGGCCTAGTAGAGGAATGGTGTCGTCTAATCATTGCCGTGGCAGGGATAGCTCAGCATGGGAAGAGGTGAGGAAAAAGGAAAGCTATACGTGCAACAACCCTGAGTTTTCAAAAATGGGTTCAAATGAGCTAGACTTCTATCAGACGTATTAATGGGCATACGCGATGATGGCGGAGAAGTGTGTGTGGAAGTGGGGTCCTTCAGATAGAGAGCCCCCATGTGGAAGTGTGTGGGCGTTTGACATGTGTTCAGAGGGAGCAAGCAGCAAATCATGTCATGTGGCTGAACTGACCCATCTGTGGTGAGCGTGACGGGGAATGAGCCTAAAGAAGGAAGCTTCTAGAAACTCATCACGAAGGCCTCAGTCGTCAGGCGAAGGACTTTGTACTTTTATGCTAAAAGCAGTAGGGATCTATGAAATCTAATTAGAAAATGGCATAATCATATTTGGATTTTTGAAAGATTACTTAAGCATTTGCAAATAGAGGTTAACCAAACTAGGAGCAAGAGACCCTCTGGAAGAGGGTGGTGGTTGCCTGGCTGCCGGGTAAGGCAGTAATGGGTGCCATGCATGGGCTGAAGAGCGCTAAGGGGGTACAAGCTATAGAATCAAAAGAGAGATTAAGTGTGTGAAGCTGAGGAGGAGGGTTGTAGCTGGACGTTTAATGTTTAGCTGTAAACAACTGGAAAATCAGGGTATCCTGCCTTCGGATAGACAATGGAGAATAAGAGGGGGTTCGAGGAGAAAAATGTTAAATTTAAGATTGGACATGTTGGGTTTCTTGGTGCCTATGGGCGATAGTTCTGTAGCCACAAATGGAGCCCCAAGGAACCCTGACATTTAAGAGCAGAAAAGGAGGGTCTATGAAGGAGAGGAAGGAAGAGGGCAGCACAGTGCCCCAGAAGTGGAGAAGGATGGAGCTCCACGGGTGTGTCAGCAGGCAGCAGCGTCAGACATCATGAGGACAAGCAAGAAAGAGCAGCAGCACTTGCAGAGCCTGTGGGAGACTTCAGAGCAATCCGCGCCGGAGACGGGGACTGGACCGCTTGCTGTGAGTCGAGAAGGGATGAGATGTATTAATGAAAGGAAGAGGAGGTGGCGATTTCCTTTTCAAAGCAACATGAATTCCTAGAACAAATCATTGTTATTGACTTGGCGTTGCAAGGAGATGTTTAAACATGCATACTGGACGATAGCTGTATAGTTGCAGGGCCCAGAAGAGCCTCTCTCACCTGAAGTTCGTCTCCTGTCTCAGCTTCGGGGGCAGTGTAGCCTGGCGAGGACAGTGTTTTGCAGGCTGGACCGAGTTCTCAGAGAGGGCAGTGATGGCGACGTTTCGCAGCAGGCAGAATGAAGAACACCAGACAGGCAGCTGGATGTTGTTTCTCCGGCTGAGTGACATCAGAGAGCAGCAATACTGATGAGTGGGCAGAGAGAAGGATCCAGAAACAGGAAGTATTGGCAGACGAGGCCGTGTGGACCAAAAACATTTCAAAGCTTTTGACATTAAATGCTAGTTCACGTCTGAGTAACACAAAATGGGTAGATTGTGGCTTGCGAACCACAGTATCATTCTTAAGCAGGAATTCTGGGAAATGGCACAGAGGTTATTTCTCTGAGACTGCCTGCAGGCGTGCAAATAATAATAAATGTTTGGTTTTCTCCACATACACTAAAATATAAGCTTGCCAGGAAACCTGGGAGAGCTGGGTTTGGTTTTTCAAAATAATCATTATCATATGTTTGATCATTGAAGATGCAGGCTTATTGGGGGAAAAAAAGGTTTAATTACCGAAATGTGTAGAAAGCAAAAGTTTCCCATAGTCAACCACCCCCATAACTACCGTTAACATATCTATATAATTAACTGTGCTTTTACAAAAATGGAATAATGCCATGTATGTTTTGTGACTTTGTGATTTCAATTGAGTGTCTTTTAAGTCAGTATAAACAGTTTTCAGCCTTTATCGTCTCCTTAATAAACCAACAATGACAAAACTTGTATTCACAGTGTACAGGTAAATCAAATCATTTTCACAAATTCCCGTTGATGGACATGTGGGCCATTTCCAGCCCCTCGCCAGTGCAGACGGAGTGTAATAAGCATTTCGTGTGTGTGTGCGTGTGCATTTCATTTCTCTAACCTCTAATGGGATTTAGCTTTCCCTTCAATTGTTAGTGATGACAACAAACCACCGTAGTGTTAGCAGAAGGTGTGATTCTGTTGCCAGCATCTTGAAATATTGTTTATGCTTTCCACTACTTTAAAATTGATAGTTGGGAGTCCTGCCTATGCCTTGTTATTTAATGTGGTAAAAAAGAAGATATATTTCTATATCAGATTTTTAAAAATCTGATAAATATATCTCAACATATTTGCTTCCTTTGTAATGTTACGTAGCTCCTGTGTTTAGAGGCATTAACGTGAGAAATGGTCCTCAGGCTTCAGCAGACCATCAGAATCTATGGCACAAAAAGGTTCAAATTCCCTTGACTCAGAGGCATAGTGTAAGAAATGAGAATTATAATAGTAATAATAGAAACTGTTTGTGGTACTATGACATGCTACACACTGTTCTAAACATATCACTTACATGAATGCATTTAATTTTCACAACCCAATTAGGAAAGCAATCCGACTAATTTCATTTCACAGGCAAGGTTACCGCAGCACAGACTAACTTGCTCGGGGTCTCACTCTGAAGCTGGTTGTGTGGCTGGGCTCTGAGTGCTTACCTGCCTAGATAAGCTGGGCTTCAGAGAAATGAGTCTGTGCTATGAGGTCCCTTACTTTAGCTGGTCCCTGGACTTCTCAGCCTGACCTGAGAATCGTTCCACACATGCACCTGCTCTGCTTGTGGAAAGGTGAAGGCAGGACACAGAAAAGAGCAAAGTGAATGATCAGGGGCTCCCGGTTCTAAATATGATTGATATTTTCTTACCCTGCACTGCATCCCATATATTCATAAAGTCTTTCATTCCACAAATATTTTGCACACACCCCACCCCTCATGTACCAAGTACTGTCCCAGGTTCTGGGGGTGAAGCAGTAGCTTTGAAAGATGCAGATTCCCCCATTCCAGACCTCGTGCTTTGGTAAGGAAAGTGAGACATGAAACATATCCATAGAAGCAAAGAAACGAGGTAGGTTTTTGACACAGATAAGTGCTATGAGGCGATAGAACAGGGTAACGGGATAGAATGACACAGGTGGGGGTGGGAGGTGAACTTCAGCGGCGGTCAGGGAGAACTCTACTGCAGGGTGGCACTGGGGCTGAGAGAGCAGTGGCTCGAAGGAGCCGCACTATGTGAAGTTCTAGGGGACGGCGAGCGTAGCATGGCCAAACGCCTGGATGCATGAATTGTGGAGACAGAATAGGGTCATTAAGCGGAAGGAGTGTGTGGTAAGAATGGACCACCTTCTGGGGAAGATGCCTCTACTCTCCAGCTCACAAAAGCAGGAACCTTGCACCCTTCACCCTCACACTCAGTCGACGCGGAGGTCTGGCCACCGGAATGAGTTCCCGACCCTTAGCGATGCTCTGTGAGCAGCGCGTGATGCCCCTCCTTGAGCCACCTGGCCCTTTTTCTCACCAGAATGCATACACCTGTACGTGTTTGCAAGTGGCTCTCTCTCCCCCAGGGGCCGAGGGACAAAATACCGGGAAGGAAATAGATTTTGCCAGTTATAGAATAGTGACAACATGCTGTCACCCCAAGGAGGCAGACTCATCTCCAGAAAAGTGAGTCTGTCCACAGTTCGAGTTTCAGTTCTGTTATGTTGTCTCACCACTGACCAATTTTATGCTGATAGAGGGTGGATTGGCTTTGGTCGGTGCTTGTACTGTAAATCTAAGAACATCAAAGGAAAAAGCACAAGAGGCAGGGGTGTGGGCTTGGACTCAGACTCACAGAATCATTAGTTTCCTTCCAACTTTGCAGAAAGTCTGCGGGTGCCAAGGGAAGAGATGCAGCACATGTTCCTGGGGAAGGGCATTTTCCTGACTGGGTTCACGCCGTTCTTGGGAGGGGCGGACGGAACTGGCCACGAGACATGAGCTGTCCGTGGTCCTTACGACCCAAGGCAGTGTTCAAGAGGGAAGGGCTTCCACCTGCATCTTAAACTAATTGGAGCTGGGCTGGCATTAAAACAGTCTCTGCCCTTCTACCAGAGTCGAACGCCCTCCTGCCCTCACACTGACTTTCAGAGCATCTCTTGAGTGTCCTTATGGAACCATTGTGCACAGCCTAAGCTGGTTTTGTGACAGGTGGTGTGGACTGTTGAAGCATAACATCATATAGCCACTTCCTCCAGGTCCAAAACCACACACAGGACATTAAATATGTGGGAAGGGCCATAATGAGATGTCCCCACCTCCCCACCTGCCCCTCAGACTACCGCAGGACTGAGGTTTGGGTGGTGGATAGGAATATGTATTAATAATTAGAAATGAAGCTTAATAGGTATGTAAAAATTGCTGGAGGGGGACACCAATTTACAAGATGTCAGTGGAGTGTGTGTGTGTGTAATGGGCTCTGATGGAGGAGAAGATAAAGGGCAGATGACTCAAAGAGAAGGGGTCCTTGGATGGGGACAAAAAATTCTAGAGAAGCTGCCAGAAGACACAATCTACCCATTTCTGAATTGTACCTTTTTTTAAAAGTCCCTTCTAGTGAGACAAAGAGCCTGCTTAATCTCCTGCCCACTCACTTTTATGTGTCAAGTCCCTCTCAATGATCTAATCCACTCTTGATCTCCCTAGACAAGTCTAAAATATAGAGAGAGTGATGTCTAAGACCACCGGGTGATGCTGAGTTTGACTCTCACACCCTAAGTTTACCTAAGAAACACCTCTAATGAAGACCAAGGAACACATCTGAGTAGCAGTGCTGAGACCGTTATGACCTGTGTCAGGATTTTGAGTTCAGTACTTGTCAGCAGCAATACTGTGCCTTCCTTACTGGTAGTACACCTATGCCCAAGTGGCATTTTGATTGTATTTATTAAGGTAATAAATGTACATGTCACATCATTGATTAAAAAAAGCTAAAAGATATTCAATTTTTCTGAGCTTTAAATGAAATTAATGAGCACATGGCCTCATGCTAGAGAAGCTAGGTGCTAGGTCAACTGCAGATCTTTCAGAATATGTTTCCAGCACAGCGCCTTGTCCAGTGGCCCAGTTAGATCCCCTGGTTTCTCACCTTCTCCCGAGCAGCTGTGCTGGCCCAACCTCCTTCGTCCTAAAGTTAACAGCCTCTCAGTCCTCTTTGTCTTATATTTGTGTTGGTAAAAAGTATTCACCATCCCATTTCCTCCCATTTTTCCTTACTGGATTTCAGGCAATAGAAATGTAGCAAGGTCAGTGGCACTGGATGCCTTTCTGTTGACCTATGGAATGACTACTTTCCCAGGGCATCAAATATGGATTTCAGGCTATGCTGAGATCCCGTGCAGAGACTGGTACCTGGCATGTAACCATTTCCGAGAATGTGAGTGGACCTTTCACCCAGGTTGCAGCCCACAAATCGTGCTTAAACTGACCACAATGCCAACACTTTTTCAAGATGTCCATGAAAAATATAAAAATTCAAATGGTCACTGATGAAACTCCAAATATTTAAAGGTAGAGAGGAAAGTTTTTAAAATGCACCAGTGTTTCATACAGGGAGGAAAAGAATGTTCAAACATGCAGGAGAATGCTGTTTTAAAAGTAAGGGTTGGTTAGAAAAGAAACAAGGCAATAAAAAATCATAGTAATTGGTGTGTTAACACAATGACATGTAGAGCAGTGAATCGAAGATGGTCTAGACATCACACTGCGTGACAGGAGAAGAGATGCTAACTGAGTTTCGCCTGGGTTTTGAATGCACAGAGGAAAATGGGAGTGCATGTTTGGACCTGTGCTAACAAAGAGCCATAAAATGAGGAGAAGGCTGGAAAAGACCACAGAGATGTTTAACCCAAACTCCTCATTTTACTGATGAGGACATGGATCTTGGGCACTCGAATGACATACTCAAATGACACTGGGACTTTATGGCAGACCCCAAATGAGGATCCAGCCCCCTGACTCTGGCCCAGGCTCCTTACTGAACAAATCACTACATCTCTACTTGCCTTTCCTTCCTGTTTGGCACTAGCACCTTCACCCCACGGTGAACTCTCCTGTGGCACATCTTCCCAGGGTTGAGTAACCCAGAAATAAGTTCGGACACTTAATTCACCTGCCTTTCTCTGAGCCTGGTGTAAGGGCAGCTTTCTGGTACTGAAGATATTTAATTTAAAAGACCAATGGAGTTAGACAAATCAGGTTCAGATCACTTCCCAGCTATGTTGAATAACTAATTACTACTCTAAAAACATAGTTTTCCTAACTATTAAATGGGCAAAATTTATCATCCCTATACACCTTAACAACTAAGATCAAGTAAAATCTGAGTAATTCCTGAGGTAGTAATCGTAATGGAGTACAGAATCACCTAGAACTTTTGAGTAGCTAACAAGCTCATATTTTCTTACTGTGCTCAGTTAAATAGCAAGCATATGGTGTTAAATAGTTTTTTTAAAAGTATATAAAAGTATTAAATTTCCACAAATAATTGATTTTCACTAGAGATAATTAATAAATGACAATATTTAGTTTAGCTAACGAAAACCTCAAGGTGTTCTCCTAAGAACATTTAATCCTGAATGAGACTTGCATTTTAAATCATAAATAAATAATTGGGTCTTGAGAACAGATGCTCTGACGATCATGTTCTAAATCAAAGTTTTTAAACGTTTTTGTGTCTACCCATTGCAGTACCTACCAGAGTATCTAGTATATACCACATGCTCAGGATATATTTGGTGAATTTACATAAATTCAAATTTGAAAGAACCGATCAGAAACTAATCATTTGTAGGTCTCTGAGAACTCACTTCTATCCTTTGGACCTCAAGGATAGCAGTGAAAATAAAACGTGTAGAATAAATTTTGCAGAGATACTTAAAATGCATGAAAGCCTCATTTGTTTTCATTAACGAATACCTAAGATCAAATTAATGATTCATATTTTGTTTTATTTTCTGACATCTTTATAAAGATAAAATCCACATATCAAAACATCCACCCATTTAAAGTATATAATTCAATAATTTTCGCAGAATTGTGCAATCATCACCACAGTCTAGATTTAGCGCATTTTTATCACCCACGCATATCAGTAGTCACTCCCCACTCCTCATCTGGCCCCAAGGCAACCACTAATCTAAGTCACTACAGATATGCCTGGTGTATTACACTGATGGAGTCTCTGCATTAAAGCCACCTTGCATTTGGGAATTATTCCAGGAAGATAGTTTTCTCATAGTTATGAAATAGAATCCTTTAAAAATGTTGCTGGATTAAATTTGCCTGTATTTTTTTGAGGATGTTTGCATTTTTATTTGTAAAGATATTCTGTAGGTTTTTTTTAATGGTTTTTGTTTGTTGTTTTGTGCTATCTTTGTCTGGTTCAGGTATCTGGTAATATTGGTCTCATAAAGTAAGTTGTGAAGTATTCCCTCTAATTATATTTTTTTGAAAAGTTTGTAAAAATAAAAAATTGGTATAAAGCCTTCCTTAAACGTTTGGTAGAATTCACCAGTGAAGCTACACACTCTTGGGCTTTTTTTTTTTTTTTTTTTTTTTGGTGAGAAGTTATAAAATAAGGAGTTCAATCTCCTCTTATAGGTGTAAGAAAGATTTGAGATCTTTTTTATTCAAGTGAGGATGATAATCCTGAGCTGCTCAGAAAGTAATTTTTAAGACAAACTAATTGAGAAGTCAACATAGGATTGTTGAAAGATGGTGGAATCCAATCAGATTGACTTAGCCTCAAATCCTGGGTGCTGTTACTCACTGCGAACATTATGTCAAGTTCCTGATGCTTTATAGGCCTCATTTTCCTTATTGTAAAATGAGAGTAATCACACCTATCTCAATTATTGGCATTGAATGAAATAGTTTATACAAGTGCCTAGCACATTGTTTTTCACAGAGTAAAGGTTATAAATTATTACTATTTATATTATTATTAGATATTATGAAGAATAATATTAAGAATAATAAGAAATTACTTAGGTAGTGAGTTATACAAATACCCCAACTCTATCAACTAGGATGCTTTGGCTACAAGTAACAGAGAGATCTGCTCAAAAATTTCTTTCTTACAAAAAGTCTAGAGGGTGGGGAGTTTTAGAGTTAGATAATGGCTCAAAAGTGTCCCTGGGGAGCCTTTTATTTAGCCTTTCAGATCTGTCATCTTCAGAGTTTTCCTCGTTGTCCCAGGTTAAATCTTTTCAAGGCTCAAGATGGCAGCTACAGTTCCAAGGCATTACACGCAGATTTCAACATTCATAAGCTTAAAAGAGAATGTCTGTCTTTGGTTCCTTTTTAAGAACAAAGATAACTCCCCCAAAAAGTTCCCAGGTAGCTTCCCCTTGGTTCTTATAAAACAAAATTGTGTCACGTGCCCATTTCTAATGTATCATTGACAAAGAGGTTGAGATTGCCACCCTTGGTTTAAAGAGATTATAAAGTTTCACCTCTGTCCCCCAGGGCTGGAGAGAGGCAATGTCCCAGAAAGCAGATGGGATTCTAATACCTCGGCACAGCTGGGTTTCTATAGGCAAGAGAGAAGGCGAGAAGGGACTTGAGTAGACAACCAAGAGTATCTACTCCATCTGCGTTAGGAATTAGGAAATTTAGAGATGAATAAGATACTTTATCTTCAAGGACATTATAGTTTATTAATAATATTATGATTACAATTGTTCATGGTAATCAATACATGCCTTATCAATGTCTTCAAAATCATGGGTGTGAAAGAAAATGAGACATTAGCTGAACTTGTTGACTTTCTTACAAACTCATCTCACTCCCTTCATTCTGACCAAGACATTCTGTTTAGCCAGCATTGTAGATCTAATCAATCAAACTGGCTAAAAAACAATAAAGGGAAATTTGAAAACCATCCCCCAGTGATGGGAAGGTATCACCAATACCTAGAAAAGTTATGTTTATCTTATCTGTAAAGACACTAATTCATGTTGATTTAAAGAATCATTAATTGATATTCTAGACTGTTTCAAAGATATCACTCAAGGTTCTTTCCAGTGTCTCAGACCTTCCAAATTTCTGCCCACAGAGGAACACATTCTGTCAGGTAGGCACTTGAAAGTTTTACAGGAAAAAATTAATGGAGATTTAGTTTTATTTTGAATGGGCACCTAAGAAAGTGTATCCTTGACTAGAGTTGAAGATAGAAAATACAATTGAGAGGGGTTTTAATTTTAGGATCTCATACTTAGTAGTATGGTAGAGGGAGAAGTACCAGTGTCTGTAGGTAAAAGGTGTAAGGTAAATGAGTCATCCCTATTTTCTATGTTTATTCATTCCACAAATTACACACCTGAGCTTCTAATATATGTTCTGTGTTTTGAAAGAAAATGATGAACCCCACAAAGGGACTTTAACATAAACATATTATAATACAAAAAGGGTAAATAAGACAATTCCTGCTGGAGAACTTTTGTAGAAGGAAAACAAAAAACAAGGAAGGCTGGAGTTTGAGGGATAAAATACGCTCTTCTGGGAGAGAGCGTTTGGAAGATATGGAGACCTTAGACATGAAGTGTCTAAGCAGGGACGGCCTTCGGGGCAGAGGCGCTGGGGAGGGAAAGGACAAGACGTTGGGAGAAGGAAGGATTTTCCAGCTTTGTTGGAACATGCAGTAGTCCTCCCACTCCCATCTCTCGTTTCACTCTCTGTGGTTTCAGTTATCTACAGCCAACCACAGTCCAGAAATATGAAACAGAACATTCCAGAAATAAACAATTCACAAATTTTAGATTGCATGCCGTTCTATAGCAGGGTGACTCCCCTGCTCCATCCTCCCGGGGATGTGAATCACCCTCTGGCCAGCACAGCCACACTGTGGATGGCACTTGCCTCTTAGCTGCTTAGTAGCAGATGATCATATCACATCCGTAGCCACAGTGCCACAGCGCTTGTGTTCAGGTAACCCTTATTTTACTTCATAATGGCCCCAGAGCTGTTTATATGACTTTTATTACAGTATATCATTATAGTTGTTCTATTTTATAATCAGTTATTGCTGTTAATCTCGTACTATGCCTAATTTATCAATTAAACTTTATCATAGGTCTGTATGTATAGGAAAAAGCCCAGTTTATATTGGGTTCAGTATGAGCCACGGTTTTAGGCATCCACCGGGGGTCTGGGAATGTGTCCCTTCAGACCAAGGGGACCGAAGGTGAAAGTGAAAGGGACTCTAAACTGTGAGAGCTGGCAGATGCTTTAACCGTCATTTAGTCTAGCTCCCTAATTTACTGACAAAGAAAATGAACCCAGAGAGAGGAGGTGACTGGAACGTAGTCCCCGTGGGGTTGTGACTGGCAGATCCAGAACTAGAGATCAGTTTTCTCACTCCTGGGCCGGGAGTTTTCATATTCCACCAGATTGTGCAATCAGACCATGGAGAGACCTTACATCTAAGTAATGGGACACTGCTGAAGGATTTGAGCGGGGAAGGAAGACCTGAATCTGAATCCTAGCTCCTTAACCTGGTAGTTGCGTGATTTGGGAGAATTTTACTTAACCTCTTTAAATTTAGTATGTTTATCTCTAAAATGGGAATAATAAAATGCCCACATTATGCCGTCACTGTGAAAAGTCAGTGAGGTGCCTTATATATATAGTAGGTGCTAAAAATAGTAAAATCAAATTTTCTTCTCCTTCCCTCTCCTTCTAATTTTTGGGTAAACTGTCTTTCCTCCTCTTCCCCCTTCTTCTTTCTCTTCCTCTATCGAACAGAAAGGGTAGGGGGAGAGGCAGACATTGACCCTACATGCACCTGCCATGGGCCCAGGATTAGTATCTGGTGGCCTCAGAAAGATGTTCCACCCATGCACTTTACAGGCCAGAAATGTCGAAAGGCCCACAACCCCAGAGAAGCCCAAAGCAACGGCTGAGAGTTTGGCATATACATTCCCCAACCCTGGAAGATGCCTTTTCCTTCCACTGGACTCACCCCTCGATCTATGCCTTTATTCTCATTTCTCCCTCATCTTCTATGACCTGATTCCATCATTTGCGATTCCACTGCATCTGAGTGGGGGTTCCCTCAGCAGACGAATACATGTGAGTCGTTTATTTGAAAGGTCAAAAAGGGAGTGGAGGAAGGAGACAGGGAAGGGAAAGCAGCAAATGAAGGGTGTGTTGTCCCTGAGGGAAATAGAGATCAATCCCGAGAGGAAACTCTGGGAAGCAGTAGGGAACGGGTATTTATACATCAAACTCTTTGGGATTGGTAGTCTGCTAACTGCTGGGCTAGCTCTCTTACCTGTGTTATCCTACTCTCTTATCAGTTCTTGACATTCCACGCATGAGCAAGCAACACAATCTCTGAAGTCTCGTGATAATGTCTACTGGGAAAATCCTGAATGGCCCAGCTCCTGGGCAGACCTTTCCTTCCCAAGGCTGATAACATCTCTGGCTTCTTGATAGAATGAGGAGGAGGAAGCCCCCAGTGCTATGAGCACTGTGATTCTGGGAACAAGGGTATTCCCAAAACAGACACCAATAACTGTCATTTTCAGAATTACTTGTGGTGGTGCTGGTGGTAGAGGCAGCCCTGAGTGCTTGCCTGCTTGTCGAGAGGACTGAGTTTTCTGAAACCATGGAGACAGGCTTGGACTAGGAAGAGGCTTTTCTCTGAGACCGCTTGAGCTCTGCCAGCAAAAGCAAACTGCTGCCCTTGCACGGAGGAGAGTGCTGCCTTGAACAGTGCAAGGCTGGTCTTTGGCTCCTTGTCTAGTGTCTCCAGTTTCGTGCATGCATCCATTTTCTCATTAGACCTTCTTTGTGCTACAAGACAGAATCCCAGAGGGACTTCTGTGCACAAGGAGGACAGGAGGAAGGGAAATCTTGAGCAGGCTCCCATGAAAATATCTTTTAAAAGCCTAGAGTACCAGGAGAATGAAACTAATGATGGTAGTGAGCACACATTGCAATATACAGATGACACATTACAGAATTGTGCACTTGAAATTTACATCATGTTATTAACCAATGTCACCCCACTAAATTAAATTTTTTGAAGAAGGACTTTCTAACATTCCAGGGAAAGAGACATTCAGGTGTCAGAGGTGATTAAGCCTAGACTTTCTGATGAGACTATCACTAATACCGCCTTTGAAGCTGGATGACAATGAATCCCTTTGCATATAGTAAATACCTAGACTACACAAATGATGTGAGAATTCATTTTCTAACACTTTGAGTTTGGAAATTAACTTGTGCATTTGAAATATAAAATGGGCAAATTTGAATATGGGCAAATCAAAGCTAGGTGATTTTCTCAAAATCTGTTGGTTGAAAACAATTGTTAAAGATCAGGATATTGGTCAAAAATGAATATTTCCAATCTCTAACCTTTCAAGGGATGTTTACAGCTTCATTATAAAAGGGAATAGTGCTAATCATGTATCAAGTGTTTAGGGTGGATGGTACAATGATCCTGTGATTATTGGAAAGCTAAATTAATAAAAATGACCTAGAAAGTACCTCTAATCTCTTTAATTCTCATTCAAATGTTAAAATAGCATTCTAAACCATAACGTGTTTGAAAAAATATTTGACGAAGGGAAAAAAAATCAGGCATTTATTTGTTCCTTTTGGAAGTTTTACTTTTTTTTTTTTTTTCCCAAGCCAAACCATATCCAGCTTTATTAAAGATCCTTTTCGTTAAAAATCATGGGATTTCAGGCAGGACATGGGCAGGTAATCATTAACAGTATACAACTTCCAAACTCCCTTGTTAAATGGACCAACAAAATCAGAAAGCCACAGTGAAACCCGTTGAGGGCTTCATCCGATGCTCTCACATTAAGCATATTTAACAGCTATTCACCAGCCGACCCTGACTTTCAGGAAATGGAATGAAATGGCAGAATTATCAGTCCGTAGGTCCACAATCTAAAAAGGAAGTGCTGCTCTTTTGAGGCATGCCATTTCAATGGTGACACTAGAAAGTTTGGATTGCCTGCCATACTGGTAACCAGTTTTGGGGGAATCAGGTCCCAACTGGTCTCTGAGTTTAAGAGAGTTGAATCTATGCTTAAGGGTGGAGAGAGAGAAGACATGAAAGCGAATTTTAGCTTTTCTACACCCCAAGCTGTCTGTGCCAAGATGGCTAATGTGTGCCAACATCATTGGTGCCCTCTTCCCAGGAAGCAAGAGAAAGTCTATCAGAACTGGAGGGAAAGGTGCTTTCCCCCGCATCAGTCCAGCTCTGGAGGCTTTCTGTTAGCAATGTATTTTCTTCCCCCCAAAATAATGAAGTGTGCTGTGTACTAACAACATAGCTTAAAAAAAAAAAAAAATAAAACAAAATTCTGCATTTTTATAAAACTTGATTAAAAATAATAGTTCAAACTGTACAGCCACCAGAATTATAAAGTTGTTAAAAATGCACACTTGTCACTTGACCCCTCAGGTGCCTTCCGCTTCCTGTGCCCGGCCTGGTTGAGTGTCCCCATTTTCTGCGGGATTATGTCCATCCTTGCCAGCATCAGTTTTCTCCTTTCTCCCTTCTCGCCCTTCTCTGCAGGGGCCTTTGCAGGACTGGGCTCTGGCTTTGGAGGAGTAGGTGTGACCAATCACCCGTGGATCTTCTCTGTGGTTCCTCCGTTGCCTCCTTTAGTGTCCCCTTCAGCCTCTATCTTGGGCATGATGGCAGTGGTATGGGACGTACAACAGACATGGTGTCCAAACCAAGTACTTTATGAATAAAAGACTTAAAATGAATAGAAGCATAAAAAATTGCTAAACGGTCTCAGAATACACAAAAAAGTACTTTTTTTTCAAAAGCAATGATTGGAAAGATTTTTATTTTCAGCCAATTTCTGATTTTAACCAATTTGTTCTAGAGTAATTCACTTGGAGAAATTTTAGTCAAAAGATCTATATAGGGTAGTCATTCATTTTACCACATATTGATACAAGATCAAATGGCTTTCATATGCATGATTTCTAAAATCGTGACTTCTATAAAGACGTTGGGGGTAATGACTGACTGCTCTGCTGTGCCATGCCTTTGGATGTCCCAGTATTGTTGGGCAGCATGACCTGTATCCAGGCTGTGACACTTGGCTGTTGGGCAGAGAGGGCCTGATGGGCACCCACGTGGTGGAGAGATGTCTCTCAAAGGGAACGTCTTTGACATGACTTCCTGCAGTGGTCCCCCAGTCTGGGACCACCCAGACAAGGGCCTCCCTCTGACATGCTTTAGTACAAATGATTTTGGTGCTGTAGTCTGCGGGATGCAGTCAGTAAGTGATAACTAATCACTCTAGTGAACAGTAGGGTCTGCAAAAGCCACAGGACCAACCGGGTGTGTCATAAATACTAGCATATGATTTGTATTTCAGATTCCCTTGGTGAGGACAGAAGTACAAAAATACTTACCTTAAAGCGGGAGTGGTGGGGGAGTGGGGAAGAGAGGAGAGGAGAAGAGAAGAGAGGAGAGGAGAGGAGCGAACACTGAGATGTTTTTATAGGTCATTGTGATATTAGTTTCCCTAGCCTTGATAACACCCAAACTAGGAAAGGACACTTGGTCAAATTCTTTGCAAACTCTTAGTCATAAAAAAGAACTTGTGACTAGTACTGTACATTTCATATTACTAAGTTAGAGCCTGGAGGAGGTTTAATATGACTGGTCCTTGGTGAAAAGATCCGAGAATGTCCTTTCATCCATCAGTGGTGACAAGGCAGTAGATATTTTTTAAGTAAAGGGCTGAGCATGTGTATTTCCTGAAGGATGGCTTTGACATTTGAAAGTGAAACTTAGCAGCAGAAGCCTAGATGTATGCAGTGAGAAACAATCTGTGAGCTGTGAAGTTGCAAAACCGTTTTGTAAATCATCCAGTGAAGTCATTTCTTGATCTGGTCTCTTTCTTCAGTAGTGCTTTGATATTGACAGGATTGCTCTATTTGGGTGTTTTCTTTCTATTTTCCATTATTCTTTTACATGCTGATGAATTAAGATTTTCATAAAATTTTTGTTGATAAGAACGTGATCATTATAGCTTTTATATTTACTAAATTTTTCTACTTAAAAACTCATGAGGTTAATGAATGCTTGGCATCATGGTCAAACAAATACAAGGGAGTAAATACTGTTTCCCTCACCAAACCTGCCCTGAAGTGAGTATCATCGTTTATGGAGTACCCTTCCATACCTTCTTCACGTCCGTGCTTTGCAGAAATGGCAAGACATCCTTCACATCCTGCTATGCACTCCTTTTCGTGGTGTGACTTTGTGGCTCCACCCGTCAAACAGAGTCCACCTTTGCACCTTTGGATCTGGGTTTGGCAGCAGTGAGCTCTTTGGTTGTTGGGACTTGACAAAGGTGACATTCGGGTAGCAAACGTAATGAAGAGCACTTGCCATTGGGGCTTATCCTAAGCATGTGAATTTTATCGCATCTGTAGTTATGCACAGAGCCCCTCCAAATCAGGAAACAAAAGTAGTACATAAAGAAAGGATTTCTGAAGCCTTTGGTTTAACGGCATGGGTCTTTTATTAAGTGTCGTGTGACCTTAGAATTTATATGCAATGCATCCTTAATTTTCTATCTATGCATGTGTATATACATGCTTTATTTTTAAGAGGGCAAGCGTATGAAAATACATGACCCCTTTTCTCAAAAACCTCTTAAATACAGCTGAAAAGACGAAGGTCTTACGGCTGCCACCTGTCACCTTTCTGTTGTCCACTCCCAATTCAGCCAGTTTTCTCCACGAAAATACCTGACTTTCTCACTTGACTTGGTCTTCCTATCCTGTGGGAGAACTATCTAATAAATTAATTTACACTAACATGACAGGAATTTATTGAGTTATCCTTTTGATGTGGGTCTTTGCCCTTTCAAAGAAACCTAGTAAAAAGCTAATCAGAGCTCATTCTAAAAGCATGAAGTGATAATGGTGGAATTTTAGGCCAGAAATAGCTGATGGTTAGAAGTTCACTCACAACTTCTTCCTCAGCCAGACTGTCTTTAACGACTTCTCAGGTCAAACACTACTGTTTCTCGTCCCAGGGTTTAGTTATATGTAATTGGAGATGGAATCTTTTTCCTTTTTATCAACAGAGGTAATAAAAGAGTAGAAAGAATTATGGTAATATTCTTATGAATACAGGATACTGATTGCCAATGTGTCTAGTCAAAATAATTTTTCTCGTAAGTGGCATGGACGGAAAAAAACAATATGATTCATATCTAAAACTATATACAGTTATCATAGTATATTAAAGTATTAGAACTGATCAAGTCATTTTTCAAGATGTATGAAAAATTACAATAGCATCAACTTATCAGTAATGACATTCACAAGCCAGTTACTTCATTGCAAATCACCTTTAGCATGACTGAATATTATACATGTATAAACACTTAAGGAACTGTAGTATTAGAGACAGACAATCTGATGGATAAATAGATACATAGATACATATAAACATTATACACATACATACGTAGAGATACACATTTGTTTTATAAGAAATGTTTTATATAGTTCAATTTAATATAGAGTTGTTTGCTGCTTTTATCTGTTGGCTTCCTGTCATGCTGGCTCATGGTCATCTTTAGCATGCCATCTTGCTGTCATCTTTGGTGCATTCACTGTGTACATGGCCTCTTGAATTCTCACATGGGACCTTGACATCACCCACCTGTGTTCTCTTGAAATCTTGAATTAAAACACACTAACCTCTGGTTATAAACTCTAGTCCTCCAACTCCATCATTTGATCACTTTTACTATATCTTATTTTCATATCTCATCAAGACCACCAGTCTCTTCATTTCTCCTAGTCCCTATGTATTCAGCTGCTTTCTGTCCTCTTCCTTTTCTATGCAGCTTAAACTACATGACTCATTACCTTTAATATTCTCCCATTCATTTGATCAACATGCTTACCTATTTACCTTCCACTACACCAGCTTGATAAGACCCAAACTATTTATAATACATATTGTTTCAGTCCAACTGTTTCTCTCTATCCATTTTTATGTCTAGGCTACAGAACTAAATTGGTATCGTGATATAAACATGGCCTTCAACCTTAACTGGGCCTTCATTGCAGCTAAACAGTCATATATTTCGTCAGTTCTAGCTCCCATTTCTAATAGTGACTATTTAGGAGCTTATCCACTCTCCTCAACCCTCTTACCTGAACACATTCTCCCACAGTTTCAACAAATTACCTCTCTCACCTCTCTACTATGTTAAAAGGTACATAGGAACTCATCTTCATGCAACCCCGCCTGTAACCCCACCTGCAAGCTCACCTGTATCTGCATGTGTCTTTGCCTTCTTTTTTTGGAGTCCAGTGAAATACCGGTTTCTCTTTGTGTAGTCAGATTTTCTGCCTGAGTTCTGCATCCTACTCCATTCCTTTCTCTTCAACTTTCCTTTTCTCGTTATCTACATGTTGTTTTCTACTAGTATTTTTTCCTTTGTGGTTCATGCTTAGAAACCTGGTTAATAATTCTTTTTTTACCCCAAAGTCATAAATACATATGGAATTGATTTTTTTTCTATACAGTGTGAGGTAGGGATCAAGTTTTACATTTTTTGTGTATTTAATTGCTTCGACATTATTTATTAGAAACAATGTCTTCCCCCACTTTGTTGTAAATCAAGTGTCCATACATGCATTTCTTAGCCCTGTAATTCTTCACTACCTTGTTAGCTCTTTAATCCCATCAAGGAGATTTAGTTTTGGGAAGGGGGAAGTATAGGTTTCTGGTTGCCCTCAGTGTTCTAGGTTTACATAGCTCTTTTTCAGATTTACTACTTAGAAAAAATTCCTAGTCTCTACTGAAATTCTCAATATTATTTTTTATCCCCCTGAAAATAACAAGCAGAATTGTTGTATCTGATAACCACAGATTCTGTGGCCTTGTCTCCCCCTATGTATGATTAATTATAATTACCTGCTAGACTTTGTGTTTGACAAATTCCATGTAAACAGTATTTGAGGCCTAGAATCATGTGATAATTCTCCAGAGAGATTTGCTCCTTTCAGGCCCCTGGAGAATTTGCAACTTGGCTCCAGCGAAGTGCAATACTGGGCATTGATCTGATGGCATCTGGGCTGCATGCTCGGCAGGAATGGGTCTGTCTCTGCCTTCTGCTTACTCACAGGGTGCTTCTCCAAATCGGAGAGTTTACAGGCACACTCCCTTGGTGAGCCCTGGACTGTTAGTGAAATTTGAAAATCTGTGCTCTTTCTAGAGAAACAACATTCTCCATGACACCAACTTCAACAAAAGAAAATCTTAAGTCCCAAATATAAAATAGTTAAAAGCAACAGTGCTCTGGCTGAAAGTAGACAGTAGGGTCTAGAGCATAGACTTGCATCCCCTTAGTCTCATCTTGGCTCCTGTGCTATCCCTTGAGCACCTCCAAACAAATCCACCTCTTTTAGAACATCTTTTTAGAAATAAACAGTTGGATCTATTTTATAAAGCTAGAATGGCTCAAGAAAAGGCCTAAGGCATGTACACAAGGCCTTTAGCTTTATTGATATTTATAGCCAATTAGCTTTATTGATATCTATAGTCACAGCCGCGTCCTTAAAGTCAGGCTTTTATGAATAAAACTTGAGCCAAGGATGATAGAACCAGAGGGTACAGTTGACTCAGTACAAACCAGTAGTAGTCAAATGACCCAAAACCTCACGTCCTTTGTAGGTGGACAGAATATTTCAATTATTTATTTATTCATCCATTTATGAAATGCTTTTGAAGTACCTGTAATACCCCAGACTTTTAAGACATTATGATAAAAAAGCAATGTTTTTTTTAAAATCTTCTCATCTTCTGCTTAAATTACGTAGGAAATCTATTTTTATATTATGTTTTAATATTAAGTGCAAGCACCAAACTCTCAGAAAGTCTCTGTTCTTATCTCTTCAGTAACACCTACACTTAAATTTTCCCTTTTCCACCTTTTATCTGGATTCTTTATTCACCGCTTTTATCAGTAACACCACTTCCTGTGAAACCCCCTTCATTAGAAGCACTTGTTCTGTCACAGTCCGGGAGGCCGAGTCTGCTCTCTGCTCACCCACAAATTCGCCACGAGCCCTCAGCTCAACAGCCTCTACTGCCCCGCAAGTCATGGCATCCAGCTACCATCATCAGAATCTTCTCTCATCAGATTCATGCAGCAGCAGTTTCATGCCCTGTGTGATTTACCTAATATATTAGTTTCAGTTGAATTTTCCCCTTTTCTCTCCCTCTCTGTTGTCATTTGTCCAACTGAAGGTTGCTCCCCAGAACTGCTATGCAAATCTAATAACTGGTCCACAATTGGTCCTCAACATTCCATTCTATTCTTTATCCTGATGGTTCATCTAACATTCTCCTGGTTTCTTAATCCTTCTCCAATTAAGGCTACCTCTCTACTTCAGCAACACACTTATATGGATATGTTTTGGCCTCTGAAGTCTAAATCTCCAAAATTTCCATTTTGACCACAACCTTTTATTCTTCTCTATTTCTCCCTCCCTCACTGCCACTAAATCTCGTCATTGCAATAATTTTGAATTCTAGCTCCTTTGATCCGATTTATTAGATTGATATTCCCAAGTCCCTTTTGCCTTCATTTTTTTTTAACCTCCAAGTGCACCATGTCCATATCCCTCAAGCGTTCTCATCTCCATCATTTTACTAAATGAAAACTTTCAGTGTATGACTTACCGTTCTGATGATTTGTTTCTGATTGGGTCTGCTATAACCTCCTAGAGAGAAAGTGGATGATGCCATTGGTTCATTTTATTACAAATTTATTATCCCTGATCTCACTCAACCTTGCTCAAGTTTATTTTTCCTGTAGCTTCTGCCCCTATTCCTCACAGGGAACATACTAAGTGTCTCCACTCTGCTCAAAGCCTCAGTGGGTGATCCAGGTTCTTATTTCATTGAGAAAAAGAAAAAACACTTTCAAGTAAAAATGTTCTTATATCATACCTATATCTTCACTCACTGTTTTTCCTCTATCGAAGTGGCAGACATATTTCTTCTGAATGGCTAGGTTAATTCTTCTACCTATATTTTTGGTCCCGTTTCCTCCTGTATCCTTGGGAATTTTGTTTCATTGTACAGCTTCATTCTTTCCATCTCCTTCCCCCTCCCCACCGCCGCTTTCCCTGTGTAAGTTCCAAACATGCAGCCCGCAGACATGTTTATTATTTCTCCATTCTGAAAAAAGCCTGAGCCACCCAACTTTCTCTTCACTGCCATTTATTTTCTTTCCTGCCCAACTAATTGAAATAAGTCTTATTTTTCACCTCTGCTGCTTTATCTTTCTTACTTTATTACCTACTAAAATTTGACCTCTATTCCTTCTGATCTGACATTTTCAAAGGTCACTGGGAAAAAAAAAATCCTATTTCCCAAATCCAATGGCTTCTTTGCTGTCCTTATTCTTTGAATCTGGGTATGATATTTAACAATAGTGACCACTTCCTCTTTCTAGAAAGTCTCTTTTTCAGCTTTGAGATATTCTGTTTCTTTTCTTCCTACCTCCTTTATTCACTCCTTTTCTCTTGTCTTCCTCTGTCTGTCTCTTAGTCGTTGTTTATCAGAATTCCAAATTCTGTTCTCTTCTTGCCCTTCACTCTTTCTTAGAGCGTTTCCAATGGTTCGCTCTCCAGTTCTCACTTATAGGCCCTAAAACATGTCTTTGATCCTCCCCTAGACTTCTCTTGAGCTTTAGATCCACACTTCTATCTGCTTCCTAGAAATCTCTTCCCACTGTCTCACTCATGAAGATATACCTGAGGTCTAATTTAGGACTTGTTATTTCTCCTTTACTTCTCATCACCTCAGTGGAAACTAAAAATCCCTGTTCCTCTTCCTACATTCCCTTTCTCTATTACTAATCCCTTCATTTTCTCCATGATCTCAGTGGAAAATTCTGGAATCACCCTGACTCTGACTCCTCCTTCACCCCATTGTATTCATTGGCTGAGTCCTCTCAGTTCTATCTCCAATATTTTTATTTGCTGCAGACTCTCCACATCTCCTCTGAGCCTCCTCATTGAGGCATCCCTGGCTCTTTCACAGACTCATGGGTGGTGCCTGTGAGTCCTGGCTCCCTTCACTCTAGAGCGCTCTTACGCCTACTCTCAAGTTGTACTTTTTAACAATCCAATTCAATTATGCTCAATTACTATGTGTTGGAAGGAATTTTTAACTGAAGAGTTATTCTCCTCCAATAAATAAATGAGTTACTAGTGTGCAGGTGACACTTGCTTTTATTGGAACCATCACCTTTCATAATGGTTTTTGACCTCTGGAGCTAGTAGAAGATTCATCAAGGACACTTTAATGTCTATAAGCTGTAAAATAGGAAACTTTAGTATGAGTGAAGGAAACTCTGAAATCATCTTTGATTCTTATTGTGACCATTCATCAGTCTTGTCTTCCATCAGAATTTTCCCAGTTACTTAAAAAAGGAAAGAAAAACAAGAGAACTACTCCCACCACATGATCAAGGGCGAACTCTTCCGAGTTGTCCTTTTGGAAAGCTTTTAGAATCTTTGTTTGGAGACTTTTAGAATTGTGTCCTTGATCATGCAGACCTTAGAAAAGTGTAAAAAGAATAGAATAGAGTCATTCATTATTACCGTCAGTGATTGAGAGTTGACAGTTGTGATTCTGACTTTGGCTTTTGGACATAGTCCACATAAATAAAGCAAAGCACTAAAGTCATAGTGGTCCTGAATTTTTCTTAGAGTTTATTCCCCGTGTCAAAAAAAAAAAAAAAAAAGGAAAAAAGAAAAACCCTGAATGTTAAACAATGTATGAATTAATTATGGAATCAGAATAAAATTCGGCCTTTTTGACTTTGAGTTCTCTATTGAATTACCTAATAGCATCCTGCACTATCGCATTACCTTAGATTACAATAATATTGGGGCAAAGAACATAGTGAAAGGAGAGCTTTATTTTGAATGAGGAGATTTAACATCTAGACCTGGAACTGACTCTGTCAACTTGGCTATTGTCATTAGTGTATCTGTCTGTGTGTGTGTGCATGCATGTGCTCACGTGTACACACGTATGTGTTTTATACTGTAGGTATATCTCAAATTAGTGAATGTGAAAGTGATTTAAAATAATTCCAAAATAAGTACTTTTTACAATTCTTTGAATTTTGAGCTGGCCATGTAGGATTATAGTGTAGATAATTGGCATCTTCTTTAAAATGTATGACATTCTTCAGCTTAGAAAAAAGTTACGTCTGGGCACTTCATGAACTACTACCAGTATGTTTAGCTCAAAATCAGGTCATTTAGTTTCTCTTCTATTAAAATTAAATGTCATGATGAGAATGTGGTACAGCATTGACCTTACAAAAGACTTGAGAATACTATCTTTGTGGTAAAAGGAAACAAACCTGTCCTGTTTCAAACAGGTTTCAGAATGTACAGTATACCGTTTTAAGACCCAGTGACTCACAGTGTTGTTAATTTATGTCTGCCAGTGACATTGTTAGACAATGAGCCTTTGGGTGTGTCAATGAAGACATTGGAGAAACTATAATTTTTGTATAATCACATGTGGCAATATCAGCATGTAACACAAACCTTTATCATAATTTAGTATTTTTTATGATTCTCCTAATTATTTAGCATTAACCAGTGTAAATGCCTGCTTATTATCTAATTGGATAAGCTTGATTTTTTTCTTTTTTTAGATAAGGGAGGATTGGTGGTTGTTTTTTTAATGGATTGTATGTCATTACAAATGGGATGACAGCCGCTTTAGAGAAAGACTAGATTACATAAGAAAATTTTCATGTGAATCATTGAAGACAAAAATGTCTGAAGAGACTTCATACTCAAGTCTTCTGAGAACCATAAATTAATATATAAATTTGGAAGTCAACACAAGTTCACTGGCTCAGAACTTAAATGAAGTTAGCCCAAACTCAGCATTACTGGTTGGGGCAGTAATATTTGGAATGAAATTAAAAACTTGATTTTTAGGTTTTTAAATGTAATATGTTGTATAAACATATTGTAATACATTCCCCTTGAGGGTGGAGACGTGACAGTCTTTTGGTCCAACTGTGACATTATGCTGACCCTGGCAAGTAGCCTGAACCAGAGAATGTATAATGAGGTAATATTTTTATGGATTTATATAATTATTTTAGTGAGTTTTTAAGACTTTTAATTAAACTTTCGATGATCACTTTGTATATTCCTAAGAAGTGGGAGTTAAGGATAGGTCAAAGTATACAACCCTCTAACTAAATGTGTTCTCTCGTGGCTGTTGTTAAATAAACACACTGTTTCCTTGCACCAAGTGCTTTAAATTCACATTTGTGGTTTTCATAAGAACCTTTGAGGGTTATTACTTTCCTTTGCCAATCCCTTAAATTTAAACACCTTAATCTCCAGTGAGGGAAAGTTTATTTATTAAAACTGAAATGGGGAGTAAGAAATTTCATTACAACAAATGAGTCTTTTGGTGGAGAAAAATCTAGAGGGAAATTTGCCACTAATTTTTAGGCTAGTCAAGTCATAACTCTTTTAACTCATGGGAATTTCATCACTGCTCTTTAGAAGTTTTTACCCAGTCCAGTAACGTGTCTTCCTTTGGTGCTGGTAGTCTGGGTTTTCTGCTGCTTGAATGCCACTCCCATTTTAGTCTTTTAAAGGAACTGCTGGCTCCGTATCCTCTCTTTTACCTTAACACATATTTATTCCTTTTCCCTCTGAAATGGTGAGCAGACCACAACTGAGACAATGAAGTACCATTCGATCTTCATTAACCAGAAGGAGTTTTTTTCTTTCTTCACATCCTCACTGTGACCCACACTAAAAGTGGTGTTCTTCCAGCCCCTCGGGTTTCAGAGCTGAAAGGCCAACCTACAATTTCAGAGAGTCTCTGAGATCACTTTTCTCAGTGGATCTAGGTGAGGTGGATTTCTGCATCCTTCAATGGCGTCACTAACTGCAGTGCAAAATTAGTTCGAGCTGAAATTAAACAATATGTGTTCGTGGTTATTTGCCTAAATGGCTGAACTGCACAAGCCTAATGTCTGAATTACCTAGATAAACTGATTGTTGTTGTTGTTGTTGTTGTTGTTGTTGTGTATTTTAGGAAAGTTTTGAATCAAAGAATTTGGAATTCTTAAAGAACACTAAGAGTTGAGTCCTTGGGGATATTTTCCTGATAGTTGGTAAAAACTAGTTATCTTTCTAAAATCGGAGAATGTTTTCCTACTGCCTCAGGGGCTTTGCATGTGTTGTTTAAAATGCTGTCTTTCACCTCCATTGTCCAGTTCACTTTTCTAACACTTAAGGTTCAGCTTACATTCTTCTACATCAGGGATGCTCACCCACGACCCCTCAGCATGAGTCTGGATTCTTGTTCTATGCTCTCCTAGATTTTTGCAAGCATTCAAGATATGTACCACAGAGCAACACTACACATTTTCGTACATTGTAATTAGGTTTTTAATATGTCTCCCCCACTAAACTCTAAGCACTATCTGATTTGCTAACTGCAAACCGTCGCTAGTTTCTAGTCGAGTCCTTTTATATACTGCAGATATTCAATACACATTGTGACTAAAATATAGAGACCAAGTGTAGGAACGGAATACATTCCCCTGGAAATTAGCCTGTGCTTTCCTAATTGTAAGCTATGAATTTCTAATGGCTATTTACTTCAGATCTTTCTATATTCCAAGATGCATTTGTCCTAATCCATGAAAACCACACTTCAAGTGTTTCCAGTGACCCTACTCACTGCCGAACTCCGTATAGCTTAAATACCACTTCAACCTGTTAAACCCCAGTATAGCTTTGCATATAGCAAACTACCATCAACATCCTTTTGGACGTTGACCTCTGTGGCAAAACTGTGCTTGATTTCTTCATTTCTGGTTGCCCAGACAACTATGCATGTTAGAAGACTATCTTAGGTTGGATTTCTCACATCTCAAGTAAGGGATTGGGGAAAATAAGATACAGGGAAGGGAGGAGAGTCAAGCGAGGGTGCAGATTCAGGCAGTGTCCCCTAGAGAGCATCTTTGGTCTGATCCCATAGAACTCTGGGGTGTGGATTACAGAGAGAGCCGAACTGCCACTCTCCTGCCCTGGTCAGTCATTGGCTAATGGTGATGGGGGAAGTCAACTTCCCAGGATTTTTTAGCTTTCTCTCTTTGCAGGAAAAACTGCCGTAGTAGCTAGAGAAGTATCAGAGGGGAATGTCATATGTGTTCAGTAAAAGAAACACACACAGAAGCTGGAGAGGTTGCACAGAAACATGAGAAACAATGGGAGGGGATCTGGGAGGAGTTCCAGCAGTATCCACTATAGAAGCTCAACCTCAAACCTAATCTCTGTCCAGGTAGATGACCAGCTCTGTGCTCGGTTGTGTATTCTATGATTTTGGATTCAACTGTCATGTGTTTGCAAAAGACATGTGAATCTACTTGTCCATCCCCAATCGTCACTGATTCCAACACAGCTCTTTAAATATAAGCTGGGGGTGCCTAACACATGATCACTAAAAGGGAGAAATGAAGAAGAAAGAAAAGTCAGAAGAATATCAAATGTCAAAAACAATGAACTAAATTAAATGACCTGACCATGCATGCCCCTTTCCTCACCCTGTCTACTTCATGAGATACTGAAAAGCTATCAAGCAATTTGGCCTCAGAGGAAAAATTGTTTGGGTCTTGAAATTCAAGAGTAATTCATGGGCATGTTCCTGATTAACTGGATGATCCCATTAGAATTTCATACTTGGCAAAGAGAAAAAAAGCACACAGACATAGGTATGGGATTTGACCAGCAATACAAAACAGTCCCAAAGCCTGGGAAACAGGGCCCTTAGAGGAGAGTCTTGCAGGAAAATGTCCAGCGCCAGCTTGCAGGTAGGCCATAGCTTTCTGGAATGGCAACAGATTAGAAAAAGTGGTGGGAGTGAATGGGACAGGTGCAAACAAAGGAACCTAAAACCCTGATATTTATCTTGGCTCAGGCATCTTAATTACCATCAAGTGAAATTGTGTTTTATAAATTTACTTTGACTAAGACATAAACTAGAAGTAAATTGCTAAAACTAAATAGAGGATTGTTTTCATGACATTTTTACAAGGGCCTGTTTTTGACGAGTGTCAAGACAGGTCGAGGCATACAGGTAGGTAGATGGTGATGGAGGGGGACATCCTGTGGGACAGCATTTCATTCACATGAACTCGGGACCGTGGCAATGGAAAAATCACTTACACAAGGTCCAGCATGCTCTGGCCCTCAGGGCTCCAGCGGGCAAACCAGCTTCTCCCTTCGCTACCAGGTGCAAGTGACACTGTGCCCACTGCGTGTGCTGAGTCCCCTCCATCTTTGCTCTCGAGCGCCTGCCGGTCCTCTCAGAGCCGCACGCCACCAGTGCCTGCCCAGGGGAGAAGAGGCAACGCTGCCTCTTCTGCCTCCTGGTGCCCTATTATCTGCTGGGACCAAGGTGCCTTTATCTGTTGTCAGAGTTCAGAAGCTGCCCTTTCCTTTTCTACCTGCAAGGATGAATAATCACTTTTTAAACAATTGCTTCCTATGTGTATTCACCAAACATCCTGCTGCTCTCAGACACGGACCCAAAGGGCTTGCTGAGAACCTGCCTCCAGTGTCACCCCATTGACTTTTTTTTTTAAAGAAAAACTAAAAGAAGTTGGCCATGTCTTTCGATGGAAAGCCAAGGGACTACGTAAATTGCTTGCCCTTATGGTAAGCTTCAGATTCTTTGTGACTGTACTTTCATCCTTGAGAGAGAAAGATACTCTCATAGAATTGAACAAAGCATCGTATGCCATTGAGGATTTTTATCATTGCTGTCATTACTTACCTTTAGATACTGAGAAAAATGTGTGTCCTTGCTCAAGAGACCCCCAGGATGTTCTTGTAGATTCTCCATTCTGGTTTTATCTGGTAGAATTGATCGCTACAGGACTGGGGCTTTTATCTAAACTCCAGATTACAAAATGCATGGAGAGCTGGGGTATGGAGAAATGGTGAGGGTGCCTTGGCGGGCCAAGGGAGTAGGGAAGAGTTGAAAGGGGGCCGGACTGCTACACTGGTTCATCACCTCAAGCCGGAACGTGAATTCAATGGGTTTTATTACCTGTTGTACCAAAAAAAAAAAAAAAAAAACAAAAAACAAAAACAAAATAGCATCAAGGGGGTGGGAAATGTGGACAACAAAAGACTTAAAGCTGTACTGCGCTGAGGATGAGCAAAACCTTCCATTTAGACCCACGGGGTGAGGGCACCTCGCAAAAATAAATGTGTTCTGATTTGATCTCGTGGGGTTGGAAGGGTCAAGCCTCAGAATTCCAGACTTGATCGTTTTCATACATATACTATAAGAAAGAGATAAGTGTGAGATAAAAGTGAGCATGAGCCCTTCTGGCCAATTGAGGTGACAGGGAATAAATAATCTCACCTTTGCCCCCAGGAGCCTCGAGGGATATTCAAGCATTTGCCATTGCCACGGGCAATGTTGAGGTTTACTTATGCCAGAGCCTCAAACACGCACTTCCCATCCTGACCTTCCCAGAATACGCCCTCTCATTGAACTTGGTCCCTGAACTCATGTCCTTAGGTCAGAAAAAACAACACTTTAAGAGGGCGAAGGACAGAACCTTTTCCTGTCCTCACTCTTTTCGCATCTTCTTCGGTAACTAGGGTCTCGTTCAACACCAGAGGTGCCTGGGGTGTAGGGTGGCTCCGGAATATCCCACCCACGTCTGTGCACAGGTAGCGCAGCCGACTTGCTGGCCGGGACACAGCTGTAGCGTTCAGTGGCAAACACCAAGAGATGTGTCTTCCACACAGCCCAGGGAGCGGTCGTAGGCCACTGGGGCAGAGTCCCTCTGCTTCTCTTTGTCACCCCAGGTTATCACCAGCCTGGAGAAGCCTGCCGCCACTAAAGACGCTCAGGTGCATCTTGTTCTTTTTATTACTTTGGTATGAAGTCTGACCACCTACCTGCTGGAGGTGCGTGTTGGCTGTCCTGGCCCGGGCCCGCCTCACGGCTAACTTCATCCAAAGACGAGGACTTCCATTCTGTCATGTTGTGCAGACCCAACTGTGGTGCCCAGACGCTCAGCCCAGACAATAATAAACCGATCCGAGGAATTCTTCCCACTGTCTCCTGAGGCATGCCCTTGCTCTGCACTCACACCCTTATACTGGCAGTCATTTTTTATTCATTTTCCTGGCATTGTTTGTGGTTCTTGGTTCTTCTCTGAAAGTCCTCTCCCTCAGTTTCTGTTACAAATTCATCTAAATCCAATTTGTCTTCCAGGCTTGTCATGCCTGTCTACTTAGTTTATGGTGAATTTTTTTTTATTGGTTGGTTGGTTTGGTTTTACTCAATTTTTTAAGTTCTTAATTTTATGTAAACTTTTGCATCTTTTTCTTTAAGTTTCTAGACTTTGGATTTTGTTTAGAAAGGACTGCCCACGTGATAAAATGAACTTTTTATTTTCTTTTGCATCTAGAGTTTACTTTGATATAAGGAGTGAGGTAGTGATCAGCTTTGTTTTTTTGTTTGTTTCTCTAAATGGTTAATTATCCCAATCCAATATCATTTATCGCATAATTCCTCTTTCCCTACTAACCCAGGAGCCATCTTTATCTCAGGCTCATTTCCCACTTGCATCTGAGAGTACTGTCTCTAGATTCTCTTTGCTCCTCCACAGATCTTCATGTCTCTACCAGCACCAAATAGTTGCCCTTCTGACTCAAATTCATTCTTTTCTGCCTTTATCCGACATTTTCATGAAAGCCTGCTGTGTAACCGCCATTCGTCTGTGTGTTTGGAATACAGCAGTGGTTATTTTAGTCGCTAGTGCACTATTTATCCCTCCTTACTTTTGTGCTTCAGAATTCTTCTGTGGATCACTTTTTGTTTGTTTATTTTCACATAAATTTTAGAATCAGTTAGCTATGTTAAAGAAAATCCTTCCAGTATGTTTATTAGGTTTGCTTTAAAGTTCTACTTTAATTTAGGGAGAATTAGTCTCATTTAAATATTAACATGTTCCTATCCAAAATAAATAAATAAATAAACTATTATATTTCTGTTGATTCAAGATTTCTTCTCTGTTCCTGTAAAGAAATTAAAGCTTTCATTAGACAGGTCCTGCATATTAAGTTTGTTTCTAGGTATTTATCTCTTGTTTTTATCATGGATGTTATCTTTTTCCCATTATATTTTCTCATTTATTTTAATCTTGAAAAACTATAGATAATTGTGAATTAATTATTTAACCAGTCACTATGCTGATTCTCTGGTTGTTAGTAACAGTTTTTTAATCAATCATAATGATTTCCAGGTGTACATATTTATTATTTGCAAAAAAATCATAATTTTACTTCTTCTGTTATGATTTTTCTTTTCTTTCTCTTGCCTAATCTCATGAGTTAGTAATTCCAAGATAATCCTGAGTAATGAAGCTGATAATGGTTATCTTTATCCAGTTTCTGGTTACCATGGAAACACTTTTAGTGCCTCATGGGGGTAGGGATTGTTCTGAGCCATAAAACTTTTATTTTATTCATACGAAGAACTAATTCCTCAATTTTTATTTTGAATTTTGTTACCATAGAGTTGATTTAATTATTGTTCTCTTTGACTATAAATATAGCAGATGGTACTGATCATCTTGTCCCCTTTAAATTATATTTTAAATTAAATTATCAGAAAGTAAGTTAGGGATTGCCACTAATCCTATTCTGGGATGTTGGCTAAGGAGCCTAATACTTCCTTGCCTCTCCTCACATTTATCTAAATTAGGTGAGGCAGGGGAACCTCTGTGTACACACACACACACACACACACACACACACACACGCACAAACACACACACACGCTTAAAGTAACAGTACTATTAAGAACTAAAAGTCACGGTATAAGACGGGCTATTTCATAAGCTTGCCAGTTTAAAATATCCCAGTAGAGAGACTTCCCCAGGATGCATGGCTCAGGTTTGACTCCCCTATCACTAAGACCCAGCCCTGAGCACAGGTGTTTCAAATGTGGGCTTACCCTTCTTGATCTGATATCAAAAAGCAACTTGGTGTGAATGATTATTTCATAAGTGTGAAAACAGACCAGCTGGCTCTGACCTCAAACCAAACCACCATAGATATCACTTATAAAGAATTATCATCCAGTTCTCAAAACCCTGAAAATCTTGTAGAGCTTTGCAGAGGTCCGGAAACAGAAGCAGAGAGCAACTAGGCGGGACATCATACAGTGGACTCCCTAAATGAGCTTTGCTCTTGTCTTTCTGTCCTCAAATTGCCTCATAGTGGATATTAACAGTAGCTCTTTCTCTCCAAATCCTCTCGCCTGTCTGACCTGGCAGCCCCTTTATCGCCCCCTTTTGAGAAGCCTGTCTCAGGAAAGGTTTCAGGAACCTTCCACCACCCTTGGAAAAGAATGGGCTCCTCAAGAGGGGCAGTTCCTGCCATCATTCTAGCAAATAAAGACTTTCATCACTTTAAAATGTAGTGCTGCTATTGCAGCCCACTTCTGGGGCTTAATAATGAAGCCGCTGCATCCCTGCCTCTCAGGCAGAAGTTATCCGAGAGGAAGGAACACCACGAATCACCAGAGGATGGAGGAATTTTGCGCGAACACACCTTCTCATACTCCCTTCTCCCGGCTGCACCTTGGAGCTTTCAGAAGTGACGTGTTAGTAGAAATTCTCCCGATTACACAAAAGCATCACTTCTGTAGGCTTCCAACTGAGACATCCAGCGTCAGAACATAGCACCCTACTTATTGATTTTTTCCAACTTATTGATGAATCCCTTGGAAATCAATGCTACTTTTATGCGAATCAATATATGAGTGTGCTCACATTTATGCATAGCCTAAATGGACATTCCTAGTGGAGTTCTCTGAATTTTAAATCCAAAATGTAGTTTGCGAGATCACTTGAACCCTTCGGCACTTAAGTAACTGACCTATTTTCCTATGAGGAATTCATAATTGAAGATAAAAGAAGTTACAGAAGAGAACCAATGTGGGTTTGGGGGGAACCCTATCATATCAAAGCGGGAACAGAAAAACATGTGTTTTTCCCCCAGCCCTTTGTTAGGTGAGGATTGTCTACTATGAAACAGAAAAGATAAGGAAGCTGGAAAAAATACGGGTTAATGAGTTAGACTGAAGAAGGTCAGTTTACTTGATTAGCAGAGCTCAGCTCTTCCTTGCCCATTTTAGAGAAGAAATTTCCCTGTTCACTGGAGTTTGGTTTCTAAGGAACAGGCTTTCTACATAAATAGGTCATTTGCCCCTTCCCCAGTGAGACTGACTTCATTATAAAAAGACCTTTCGTTATGTCATGGTGGGTTATCAGTCAAAGCAATGAAAAGAAATGGTTTATTACTGCAAAACGAAAACTGAGGTATTATGAAGCAGAGCAGGGGACGTCTGAGAGTGCACTTGGCTGTTCTCCCAGACATTTTGTTTATCCCCCGGATGGGGAGCATCTATTTCTGTAGCTCCATCGAGGAAGTGAGAATCAGGTTTTACTGTAAATAGTGCTGTTCTTACTTTAGTAGAGTTTAAAAATAGAATCAAAGGACTTGAGCGGACTACCAAGGTTTTTTTTCAGACAATCCCCTGTTTCCCCGTGGCCCTTCCTGAACACTTCACCAAGTACATCCCGTTTGCTCAGAGGCCGAGGCACAGCCATCCCACGGTCTAGTTCAGAGGCCAGTGCTGTCCAGGTCAGGACGCTGCTTCCTGGCCGGGTCAAGTGCATTCTGTGCAGGTCCGGGTTTTTTCTACCTCAGTAGCATGGTGTGAGAGTTAACAAATTAATCAGAAATCGGAAAATCTTGGCTCAAGAAGAGACCTCCAAATGTCATTCAAAACAGTGGTTCCCAACCAGAGTTATACTCGTGGCTGATAAAATAAAGGGTTCCTCTCACTGACCCGAAGAACATGGGGGAGACAGTTTTTGTGGGAGAGGGCAAGAAGAGATCAAAATTCCCCGAGCAGTCAGAGAACAGACCTCCTGTGACCAGCGACTCGCCCACGCTAGGTGGAGTCTCGCCGCCTGAATAGCTGCTCTTCAGATCGTTGGAGCAACTTGCAAGCAATTTTAATTATTACAAAATTCTTCCATGTACTAAATGAAAATCTACCTCTCCTTGATTCTTATTCATAAGTTTCAGTTTTAGAAGAAAAGACAGCTGCAAATGTGTTGAGTCTCCTACAGACAAGACTGAACAAAGCAAACCATGGTTCTCTGAAATCCAGGCAAAGGGCTTGGAACACTCAGCCGTGAGGTTTAAGCCCAACACCCTGGCCCGTGCTCCAGTCAAACAGCCACTCACAGCAACTTTGGAGTCCAAACTTCCTTGCTCAGAAAGACTTTGGAAAAGCTTTCCCTGTCTTACCCTTTCTGGGCAACAGAGGTCGTCTGGGAAGCCTGAGATGCGTGCTCCATCCCCTCCCATGCTGCAGTTTGCTCCTTGTCAAACCTCCTATGCAAAATCAAGAGGGAACTTACCCTGGAAGGTTCGGTAGCTGTTAATGATATAAAACCGAACCACATCACTTCTACTTAGCCCTTATAAGGAACTCGGGGGGAGTCTAAGCAAGGACAAGGACACTGCTTAGGGTGAGAGTTGAAGAAGGCGAGGGGCCTGGTTACATTCTTCACAAAGACAATCACTTCATAGCTCCCAAGCGTACAGCATGCTTTTCAGTGTTAATTCCAATCTTTGCAAATACCAGCTGTCAAGGGATGCTCTCAGGTGATCAAACATCTCCAAGTCGAACCTTTAAAAAAAAAGCTCGACGAAATCAACGTGCATCTTATTGACTGCTATGTGTTACTTTAAAGAAGATGGCTTCAGAGGTTACATTTTTAAGGAGATACTATTTCTGAGAGTATATCAGGAGGCTTAGTGGGCAGGTAGTCAACAGAGACAGTTTATAATCGAAGAATGTTTATCTTATTTCATAACTTAAACCTTGTCGTGGGCTAAAAAAGACTCTCTAGACCATTCGCCTGCTTCGTGCATCAGTTTGGGCTCCGAATGACTTTTAGCTGCTTTCGGTCATCACCTTCATAGATTAAAGATTTGGCTTTTCGGGGATATTCAGAATAATGAACAGTCCACACATTTGAGCCAGCTTCCCAGGCCCTCCTTAGTCTTCTCCCTCCGAAGTGCTCGCCTCATCTCGCCACGCTCGCCCCCTGTGGTCCATGCTGCGCACTCTGCCTGGGCACACAGCATTCGCTCTAGAGTGCTCATCTCCATCTCTCACCCACCGAACTTGACTCATCTTTTAGGTCTTGGCCTGAGCCACCGCTTTGCAAGAGAATTTTACCATATGGTTCAATCTCTTCACTTCCCTTTTTTTTTTTTTTTCAGTTTATCTTCTGAAAACATGTACATCACCTCACCTTCCATAGATCAGCAGCTTCACTGCTTTGGGTTTGAGTGGATGTTAGAGGCTCAGGGGGTCCCTTGCTTCTGCAGAACCCACTGGGACGTGAGCTGAGTTACAAGTCTAGCAGTCATAGATTTACCCAGGAATAAATAGCACGTCCTTGTCTTCTATCAGTGTTCTTTCTTCTCCTCTCTCCTTTGTGTGTCTCCTCCTCCTTTCACATGTCAGCCTGGAGATCGCTTCCCTGACTCCCTGCACTGGGCGAGGTAACACCCTCCCCGCCCCCCCCCCCCCCCCCCCCGTCACGTATCCCCTTAGTACCTGTGTGAATTCCATCATGACAACTACCAGGTAGCATGGAAATTGCTGGTATGGGTGTCTGGTGGCCTGCTCTTATATTATAAATTAGCTCCTCAGGAACAGGAAATGTATCTTGTTGACCCAAGAACCCCATCTGATACCTGGTGACTGCGCAGTCAGTGGTTGCTAAGTAAAGAATTAAATGGGCACATGGATGGATGAACACGTCGGTCTCCAGAGGAACACGAAGAATTCTGGGTGAACAGAACCTGTCTCGCCCCTTTGCCTTTTGGGTGGTTTCTAAGCTTTTTCTCAAAATGGTTACATTCGAGGTCTCCAGTCTTGCTGTGAGGTGATTGGTAATTTTTTTTTTCTTTTCTTTTCTTTTTTTATTTCTTCCAAGCAAGGACACTCCCGGGGAATACTGACAGTAAAGTCCCCACGCTCATCTGGGAAAGGGGCATCATCGATGCATTTAGCTTCTTGCCCTCGAGACTGAAAGTTGTCCTATTTTCATTTAGCAGGTAGGGTGGGAAATTTTTCCAGCTTCTCCAAGCTTCGCTCTTGGCATTCCTGGCCTTGTGAAATGTCTCAGGGCTTCTAGCTCTGGATGGTGAGTTCACCAGAAGCAGCCTCACATTCCTGTCTGGAGATTGGTATGTAACATTTCTTCCAATCCCGTGTTGCCTAAGAAGAATCCCAAGCTACACGAAAAAAAAAAATCTGGTATTTTCTCACTGGCAAGTACTCTCCTGTCAGCCGTGCTCTTCCCAAGGAGTCATGCCTGACGAGTCCCACATGCTTTCAATTGTGTTCTGCCCGTGAGTCATAAAGACCCAAGGCAGCAGAGGGGAGATTCGGAAGTGAAGGTGAGCACGTGGTTCCGAGTGCTCGGCTTCACACTTCATTGTGTGACTTCATGGGCTCAGGGCACATTCCAGCAGAAGGCACTTCCGCATTCTGTCGCGGGCAACTTTCCACCGCCGCCGCCCAGAAGAATGAAACGGAGCCTGGGCCTTTCCCATCTGTTCACACCTGGTAGCTCTCTCCCAAGTGACTTCCACACAGCCTTTCTCATATTTAAATGACAGTGCCTGGTAAATTACAGTATAGAGTTGACTCAGGAGCAGGACTGTATACAAGCCAGGAGATGACTTGTAAAGAGATTACGATTGTAATGTAATCAACCGTTTCATGGGTGACTTTTGGGGATCAGTGTCCTTACTTCACAGTCTCACCTCCTTCCGTCTTATTGGTTCATTCAGAAAATAGTCAAACTTGACCATAGATCTGAAGAGTTTTACTTTTTAGCTCTCCTTTGGGGGCCAGGCAACAAGTATACTCAAAAGAGTATAGCAACATCAAATGCCACAAAGTACCCTGCTATATGACCTTGTTGCACCCTGTTCTTTGGCTTCGTAGTAACTGGCACAACTGGCTATTGTGGGTTTTTTGTTTTTGGTTTTTTGTTTTTTTCTTTTTTGGGGGAGGGGGGTTATTTTCTTTAAATGTCTGTCTTCCACTAAACCATAATGTTCAGGAGAACAGAGGCCATGGTCATTTACCCAGAGTCTAGAACAGCACCCCATATACGTAGGCACCCATAAATAACCTATAAGTGAATAAAACTGATTACTGGTTAGCATCTGCTTGGTTGAAAGCAAGCCCACAGAGTTTGCTTTGAACCTCTACAGAGGTCACATGGCAGGATTGAAGGGACACTCAAAGAGTGCTGCACTCTTCTGCTGAGACCCTCCCCAGTCCCCCGGGCAACATGGCCCCCAGAACTCCTCTTACCTCGCTACTGCCAGCTGCCTGTAGACTAAACACAAGAAGGTCCTGTGGTCAGGATCACGGCGAGGTGCGTATCCGAGCCCCTTTTCTTCTTCCAAATATCGTTAACCTCCCCATTCAAAATTCTCTGAAAACACCTGCCATTAGATTCTCTACATATCACCCACATTATCTAGGTCCACCCCCCCCCCCCGTTTTTCAATAAGAATTTTAGCCTCTAGCTCACTGTTTTTCGCCACTCACTACTCTCGTTAGAATTTTTGATGCCTCAGTATCCCCTGAGATAATTTATCTTGGACTTGGTTTCCCAGTTTCTTGATCTCATTCCCAATGCTCTTGATCTCTACCCCACCTCACCTCAGTCATCCACTCCCACTGCAATACCCTAGGGCAGGAGTCCCCAACCCCAGGCTGCATACTGGTACCGGTCTGTGGCCTGTTAGGAGCCGGGCCACACAGCAGGAGATGAGTGGCGGGTGAGTGAGCGAAGCTTCATCTGTATTTGCAGCCGCTCCGCAGCACCAGCATCACCGCCTCAGCTCTGCCTCAGGTCATCAGGTATTAGATTCTCATAGGAGCACCGGGCCCACAAAGGCTGGGAACCACTGCCCTAGACAATATAATTTACAATAACTGAACCTAACTCAAAACTCTCTGCTCACCACTCATGTTTCCACCTCAGGTCTTCTAAGAACCCTTCTCTACACCCCATGGAACCTTCTCCTGGTCACCCTCTTCTCTCTTCACTGGCACAGCCTGTGTCCCCTCCCTACTCTCCCAAACCTCCAACAGTCCTGCTCTCCCTCCCTCTCAGCTGATTACTTTGCTTGAAAGCTCACTGAAGAGCTTAAGAACAATCAGAGAAGAACCACCTCACCCTTCCCCCACCGAACTGCCCAGCTCCCCGTGCCTGCAGCCTCGGCTCTGCCTCCCTTCCTTTTGAAATAGGTGCATTTCTGTGCCCCGGGGTGAGGTCAGCCCCTCCACTGGTGCTCTGCATCCTGTTCATTTCATTCACACCTTGTCAGGCAGATTGATGCCTTGCAGTCTTCAGAGGGAGCAGCCAAGACATAGAATCCCAAATATTTTAGCAAAGAAGAGTTCCAGGAGGTGGTGCCCCTCAGAGGCTGGGTAGCTGCCTCAGCAGAGCTGCCTCGGCAGCCCCAGTTTTGTCTGCTCCTTGAGATTGTGTCCTGTGTTCTCGTAGCCACTACCTCGTCCTATACTCAAAGGTACAATGTTCCCCCAAGGCACTGATCCAAGTGCTTCTTTGGCATGACTGGCACAGACTAGATTTTTCCAAAAGGCATTTTACTAGAAACTGAAGAAAAATGTTTTGATATGTTGGGGCCCAGCTTGTGTCTAGAAAACATGCATTTGTTTGTTTGTTTGTTCATTAATTCCTCGACTTTTTTCATAATAGCGCTCTGCCTGGCCCCTCCAGGAATCTGGTGGGCAGAGCGGGGAGTTGGTCCATTTGGTCAGTGGTAGAGGTTGAGCACCTGTGCATCTAGGTGCGTCTGGGAGAAGGCCTGCCATGCCAGCCGCTCCATCCACCAGACGCACGCTGACCGATCGCACCCTCTGTGGAGGGACAGTAGCTAGAGACGTGCAGAAGTGACCTGGATTACAAATGCCTTAAATCATAAAATACGACAGTCACAGTACGTCCCGAGTCAGGAATGTTTCAGGCTTAGTTCCACATGATCTTCCATCGTACTTGCCAATAGCAGGTTTAAGGTAAGGCAGGAAGGACCTAGATAGATTAGACCATCTAATGCTTTGGGATGACTGTTGAAAAACACAAAACTGAGTGCATGCCCTGGAGGTTAGAAAGTCAGTACTTGTTAGAACAAGAGACAAGGGAATTCCCAAGCCAAGGTCTTGGCAGAAAACACATTCGACCATCTGGAACTGCAGTCCTGGTGTCTGCAGCATTACATTCCACCCTGTATTAAAGAGTGAATATTGTGTAGAAGGGGAAAAAAAGAGAAGCATGATAATTAGCCCCCAAAGCAGGGAGGCTTATGAGTTAGCATCTGAGACTGTCCCTCGAAAGAAACAAGAGGCTTGAGACACTGCTCTCAGATTGTGGCTATTTGCTCCTGGAAGCCTCTGTCTTAGACCCAGAACATTGTGAGAGGGCTTGATGATACAGAACCATCAAACAAAATCTGAAAAACCAGAATGAAGTTCAAGTTTTAAAGGAAGCTTCATCCCACCTGGAAAGTGCATCAAATGAGAGGGAACTCTTGCCTGTATTGGTAGCTCTACTGAAATCATTAAAAGCCTAGGAGGTCCTAAATTGAGCGACATAATTTCCCCCTTGTCATGGTGTACCTTCGTGTGACATCTGGCAAAGGGTTTAGGGCGTCACTGACATGAGAGAGTCTTAATACATATCTTCTAAACAAGAGTCGGGTCTGACAGAGCTGTCAGAATGCTAACTCCATCTTAGTCTGGGCACAGAACCAACATAAAGAGATGAACCGTGAAGCAATGGAGCCGTCTTTCTACCTCTGGAGCTTACACGTTAAAAGGACATTGATAAATGAGCATGTGCGAAGGACAATATACCAGAGTGATCGGGGACTTGGAAACAAGTCGCAAAGGAGACAAGGGAAGGAAGTGAGAAATGTTGGCCGCTGAAAGAGAAAAGGAAGAAATGGTGTGATTCCCGTGTGTGAAGTAATGTCAGCTGGAGAAGGGCACAGACCCATTGGATTGGTTACGGTGGCACAGCGGACAGTGGAGTTTCAGGGAGGCAAGTTTAAAACACACCATTGGAAAGAATTTGCTTGTTCAGATTTTACAGTTGTGGAAGGGTTGTCTTATGAGATAACGGGTTGGAAATGATCAAAGAGAAGTGGTTGTGGATGTGACAAGAGGTGGGAATTTCACCCTGAGGACAGATTTGGGCTGGGTGACTTACACAGTTCTCTCTCTCAAGTTCTGAAATTTCTTTTCCCTCAAATTACTTAGCTCTGGCACAGATTTTTCAGATGAAAATGGCGTTTGGAATCCTCTTTGTTTTTCTCCTTTACTTGAAAGAGAGACCCCACCTTGTAAGCCAAGTGAATTTGCCTGCTCGATGGGTCACTTTTGTCTGTTTATTAGAGGACATGAATGTGGTTTGCAGAATGGGCTCCTGGGATGACGTTTTTGGAGGCGGTCTGAGTTTGAATTGCGCTCTCCTACCACATTCCATATCCCAGAGATTCACTGTGGGCAAAAGGAAGAAGCTGATGCTTTTGCTCAGAGAAAAGCCTTTTTCTTTCTGCCAGGAGGTTGGCGAGCATTTATTCCTTGGGAGAAGAGTATGACCAAATAAGCTTGTAATGCCGCCTTGCATGCCAGTATTCTGTATTGAAAGTGTGTCTAGACTTCATGCTTACTTCTCCCTAACTAATTCATATTTTGTAACATGATGCCACATAATGACTCAGTTTTACTTTTCTATAGTCTTATAAATGCTCAATTAGCTTTTTTTTTTAAAAACTTTATATACTACTCTACTTCAAAATATTCTGTATGGCATATGCATTCGTTCACTTATATATTAAGAAAATGTTTATTATCCTATTAAATCTGGGAATATAGGCATGAACAAGACAGAATATGCTCCTGTTTTTGTGCAACTTAGATTCTAAGTGAGAAGAGAGAGAGAAAAAGCGAAGTACTATCAGCCGCCATGCAGACAAGTGAATGACTAGAGAGACAGGTGGATAGATAGATAAATCTGTTTAGCTAATCACAGGTGGAGCATAAAAGTAGTGTTATACAGAATAGCTAATGTAGAAAAGGTGCTCATGCTTCCTGGAGAAGGTCATGTTTGGCTTTGGACCTGAATGACCAAAGGCAATGCCAGCCATGTGAAAACAGGGCATGAGAACAGCGTGTGCAAAGGCCCTGTGGTGGGAAGGAGGCTGACTCGTTGAGAGTAGCCAGACTGTGGTGACGATAAGCTGGTGAACACGGAAGGGGAAAACAGTGGCGGAGGAGAGGGGGAAGTACGTGGGGGCCGGATCATGAAGATTCTTGTAGGCTTTAGGAAGAAACTTAGATTTTATTCCAAGTGCATTTGAAGTCATTGAGAGTTCTAGGGAAGAAAGGAATACAATGGGATTATTTTTAAAAGACTTTTTTGGCTTCTGTGTAGCAAGTGAATTGGAAAACAGCAAGGGAGAGCCAGGAGACGGGTTAGCAGGCAGTTGCTGGACATAGACATGTAAAAATAAAAATAAATTACCCTAATCAATATGTTAGGCTGGTTGTTAACATGATTTACTATAGTGCTGTCCTAGCAGAACAGATACATATTTATGGATGAATTAAGTGTTTGTGACTGAAGCCAACTCCTTGTTCTTTCCATGAACTGTGCTTTTTACATTTGGCTCCCGAGTACACAGTCATATTTGGAAGCCTGGAGAGAGTCACTGCCCTGCGAGAGGAGTAATGCTCCAAGCAAGCTGTGTGCACTCCCAGCGAGGAGCTGTCCAGCTGGAAGAAAATCCATGGACACAGAGGGGATGGGAAGCTTGGTGGAAAACACAGCAGACGGAGACTCGAGCCCCCTGCTGCCAATTCTGCCTGTGGGGCTCTAGTTAGCAGTCTGTGTTCTGTCCCAACATTACCTCTGAAGAAAACAAAAACATGAATATGAAAAGATAGATGCACCCTATGTGCACTGCAGCATTATGTACAATGGCCAAGATACGGAGCCGACCTAAGTGTCCATTGACAGATGAATTGATAGATGAAAGAAGACCCAATTACACACAATGAAATATTACTCAGTCAGCCCTAAAAGACTAAAATCTCACCATTTGCGACAACATGGATGGACCTCGAGGCTATGAGGCTGTGAAAGAAGTCAGACAGAAAAAGGCAAATACCACATGATCTCATTTACATGTGGAATCTCAAAAACATACAGAGAACAGAATGGTGGTCGCCAGAGAGGAGAGGGGGTTGAGGATGGGCAAAAGGGATAAAGGGGTTCAAGAGGTACAAACTTCCAATTATGAAATCAGTAAGTTATGGAGATGTAACGTACGGCATGGTGACTGTAGTCAATAATATTGCAGCACCCATTCGAAAGTTGCCAGAGAGTAAACTTTAAAAGTTACACACACACACACACAAATTGTGACTTTTATGGTGACAGATAGTAACTAGACTTATTGTGGTGATCATTTAGCGCGGTGGACTCAGATATCAAATCATTATATCGTACACCTGAACTAATATAATGTTATATGTCCATTTTCCATTAATTAAAAAAAGATTTAGGGAAATGATATTTACCTGTTGCAGAGAAGTAAAGTTTACCTGTTTCTGTTGTTGTTGTCCCTATAGATTGTCTTCACCCTTGGTTCCAAACTGGGCAGGGCTGATGGGATTGTTGAGGCCTATGTCAAATTAACCCTGAGAACGCACCAGAGGGAGGCCAGGAGCCAAGGAAGTATGTCTAAGTGACAGGACACTTAAAGGAGCAAATGGAGCCCCTAACTTGCCACCAATGACAACTCGAAGTCTTTATTACCAGGCTTAAACTTGGGTGGTAATGAAAGAAAACACCTCCCTGAATCTCTGGGTTAGAAATGATCCCGCTCACACAGACATCCCCAGAGCCAATAAACAGTCTACTTCGCTTTATAGGAAAAGGACATGGAAAGATTCTTGGCAGCTGAGTGACCTCTGGGGGGCCCTGTTGAGCCCTCTTCCGGTCTGTGCAGCTGCCCTGCACCACTCTCACAGTGTAGGAGGTATGGATGCTGCTTAGCAAAGCCGCAGACTCATCCGAACATTCTCAATAACACACAGCCAGCTTTAACAGACCGCAGCCACACATTCTCCTTACTTATGATTTTGACCGTTCACAGAGTGTCCTTCTTCCATGGCCCAGCCAAGCCCTCCCCACACCCAGTCAGGCTCCACAAAAGCAGACTCTAAGAGTTTGGCGTGCAAAGTGGTTACTTCGGGGAGCCCCAAGGCTCAATGCCTGAGGGAGGAAGAAGAAAGCAGAATGTGGCAGAAGTTGAGCCATGACACTGGCCCGTGACAACCTCAGTCAACTTCATGGGCAGCTCGGATGCACAGTGCCCCTTCACAGTTGTCCTGAGTTGGACCAGATGGCCGGACTTCAAACTCTCATTGATCAGTCATCGGATGTGGGGCCACTTGGGAAAGGGCGTGACCCTGGGGAAGTGGAAGCTCACTGCGGCTCAGGCAGTCCCGGAGGGGCTGACGGCTGAAAGGTCGTGCCAACAGCATCCTAACAGCTGGAGCCACACACCCTTCCTCAAAGGGTCATCTGGACAGCGTGCGCAATGCCCGCCACCTGCTCTCCGTGAGTTTTCTAAAGATGCACAAAACTCCAGGAAGCGAACATGGAATGGAAGTTGGAACCTCCCAACCTTCCTCAATGCATAATTTTTTCTTTCCCACAGCAAGAAAAAAAATGCTAAGCATGAGAAGTGTTTCGGTGCCAAGCATCCTGAAGAATTAAAGTGACAACAAAGTGCAACCGTGAGATGAAAGCAGACTTCTCTGCTTTAAAACTATCATTGTGTTGTCTCCTCTGGGATGTATTTATGAGGTTCACTCAATCATCGAGGCCATGCCCCCTCCTGGGAGAGCCAGGTCATTAATCCTACTGTCTGTAAGGTCCACTGATGAAAGAGCATCGGGAACAGAGCTGAGTCAAAGTTCCAGTTATTGAACTTGCTGGCCCCTCACCCCATCTCCTCCAAGGAAAGCACACCCCTGGGAGCCAAAGTCATCTCAGGGCCAGAGGAAGGAGTGAGAGGAGCATCCCGTAGCGTGGGGACCTGGGTCGGAGGGTTCCGGGGAAGATGTAAAGAAGCTGGAACCAGGCATGGATTGGAGGCTGTCAGGAAGTGGAGTTTTTGTTGTTGTTGTTGTTGTTGTTTATTCATTTTTATCTAGGAGGCAGGAGGGTTAATTGAGGTATAGAGTTGGCATGGATAAAGTAGCAGACACACATGGGTGGCTCTTTGTCATTTTTGTGTTAGCTCTCTGTCTTATCTCAAACACACCATGTAGACCAGTCTGAGCAGTGCATATTCCGTAAATGTTTATGATTTATCGGGAAGGTACCATTCTCTGGTACAGATGTTATCATTTAGGCTTCAGTTTTTTTAGATACCTTTGTAGCAGGAACTGACTTCTTCCTGTTCATTTAACTGCACCCCAAGAACTGATCTAGCTGCACACTCATTGTCAAAAGACAAGAGCAAATGTCCATATTATGGAAATAGGAGTTTTCTTAGAAACTTCGAGGGAATGATTTTGTCCAGAGACTGGGTTATATGCATTTCACATTTTTAGTTCAGTAAGAAGTTGACTTCTTCAAATCAGGTACTGACTGGACAAAACCATGTATCCAGCAATGGTTGATTTGCCCTTTTTCATTACACATAAATTGTCTGGCTTCAGGAAAATAGTTAAGAAATGATTTAAGAGAAATAAATGCAACTCTTTCCTCTTTAGATGTATAAAATAAAGCTGATTTACAGTACTTTGATATTTTAGTGTGATTTGAGTCTTCCAAAAGATAAAATTTGGAAAATACAAATTTAAAAGAAGCCTGAAATAAACTGTTCTGTTATTTTAATCAGTGCTTCTGTTGATTTTCCCTTTTTTATTTGCCAGTTTTGTTTTTATTGCATCATAATAACTGTCTAGACTCTAGCTGGGCAACTCAACCATGATGCATCTTAAGAAACTTTGTTACAAATAATGCCAGAAAAAAATAATTCATCAAATTGTGTGTTAAAGTGCCACAGTTTAAAAAGTTATGAATAGAAAAATCATTGGCTACTTACATTACATGCTAAGATAGCCTGCTATCTGTTTGTTTTCCTTAAAGTTATAGATTGTGATTATAAAGTTCTTATCCATCTTGCTGTCAAAAAAGCATAATAATGACCTACAAAAATAACACAAAAAAATAGGTATATAAAGATAAAACCAAGTTAATTTGAACTTCGATGTCATCTTAAATGGGGAGAGAGGAGCAATGACAGCCTAAAGAATGGCGCATAGGGAAGGGCGATTCCTCCATATGCTGGGAGCCGGTGGCGGGGTTGGGATCTTGGAGCTTCTAGGATGATTGCATGGAATCAAATTGCATGTGACGTTGAGTTCCAGATGATGGTGGTGTCTTTCTCTGTGGTCTAATAGCTCTCGACCTTGGCTTTTCATTGGAAACACTTGAGTTTTTTTTAAAGACTGAGTCTTGGGTCCCATGCCCAGAGCTTCTGATTTAAATGGTCAAAGATGTAGCCTGACCATCAGGATATTTGAGTGCTTTCCAGGTCGCTGTGCAGCCGATGCCCTAGCCTTTGCTTTCCTGTGGGGCCAAGTTTTCAGCTTCCAGAGTGGAGCTCAGTGCTGAGTAGAAGGGACAAAGGTACATTTCTTGGGGCTGCTGTTGGTATTCGTCATCCTCAGCTTAAGAACAGGAAAAAAACAACCAGGAAGAGAAACTCAGGTGCAAGTGGACAGCTGGACTGGAAGTGACTCATTCAGTGGCTCTAGGAAGTAAGATATTTTTAGGTATTGGGAGAGGGAGGTGTCCTTTTTCTTTTAAAACTTTACACCCTTAAATGTTTAAAGAAATCTTATGGTATAAAACGATAGCAGCTAAGAATTACTTTATAAGTAATTAATTAGTTTTTGGTCTTGATGTAGGTTGTTAAAAAAAAAGTTTTGGTTGCCTTCAGAGGCCTTGTTTTCAGATCAATTCTTATTTGAAAAGAGACAGTAGGCTTGGCCTCTGCATTCGATTCCTGTTTCCCCTGCGATGTCACTTTTTCCAGCCACCATTTGGAACATTTTTATTATTTTGTCAGCCTGTCCTTGTCAGATCTCAGTCTGTCAGAAAGATGGAGAGAAGCGGATGGAGGGGAATTCTAAAGACCTGTGGCCCTCACGGGCCCAGGCTGTGGTAAGGGTACCTGCTAGGAGTTCAGCAGGGAATGGAGAGTGAGTCATAGCCACACTCAGGCACCTTAGCCAGATAAGCATCAGAAGGATTTCCTGTCCGCCTCTGAGGGACACAGCTGAGAATTTTGTTCCCTCTGATTTGGCCCATTTGTGTTGCCAGTGACTCCACACCTGATGTGTTCTTTGACCCCCAGTCAGAGTGCTCTTGTTCTGCTCTTCCAGATGCAGAAGGAAAGGCGGACCTCAGGGTCCTTGATGAGTCTGTACCTTAATGCGTGAGTTTGACACAGAGACCTTGCCCCGTGTGAAGAGCCAGGCCTCCCACATGGCACACCTGGAGTGGGGAAGACTGCTTTGCGCACTTCCCCGGGGACAGGAGCATCCAGGTGGGCAGTAGTAGCGGGAGGAAAGCACGGCAACAAAGGAGACAGTCAGCGACAAATTCAGAGGTCCAGGAACGGGTACTCTGTCTGTCATCATCATCACTGAGCAAAGAAGCAGAAGATCCAGGCCAACCCTTGCTCAGTCTCTAGAGACAGAGGTCTCAGAAATGAGTGTACCCAAGAGTCTCCTGGGATGCTTTATCAAGACGGATTTCCTGCTCGTGTGCACATTTCTGCAATCAGTGTTTCCAGAAGACGCTCTCCCTCGGTGATTCTGATATACTTTGAAAAGCATGGCCTTGGAGCACACTCACAATGACAATCACTAAACATGTCGAAAATCGTGATGTCTAGAATATGAAAACATAGAGCTAATATTTACACTGAGAATGACAAGTGTAGATGGAGGAGGACAAGGGCATGGCTAGGAAGAAAAGAGAGGGACAGACACACTGAGGTCAACAGAAGAACAACGTTACGGTGGCTGGAGAGCGCGGACGTTCCGACACCCGCGGGTTACCATGCCATGGACCTTTACGTCACACGTGCGTGTGTCCAGCACGTCTCCACAACACAGCAGTTGTATAAAAACTAGATGATTTAGACTGCTCTTGATTTTTTTAAATGAGATTTATATACCATAAAAATCAATTAAATAGTGTTTAAGATATTCACAAAGTTATATGATTATCAGCATTCTAATTCCAAAACATTTTTATTACCCCCTAAAAAAAACAAACAAACCATGCCTTCCTCTCCCCAGTCCTGGAAACCACTAACCTACTTTCTGTCTCTGTGGTTTTGCCTGTTGTGGAAATGTCAGGTAAATAGGATTGCACAATATGGGACCTTTTGTAGCCGACTTCTTTCACTTTGCATAACGATTCCAGTGATAATTCACGTTGCAGCGTGTATCAGTATTTCATTCATTTTTATGGCCAAGTAATATTCCATTGTATGACTATACCACATTTTGTTTATTTACTGGTTGATGGACATTTGGGTTGTATCTACTTTTTGGCTATGATGAATAATGCTGCTATGAATATCTAGGCACATTTTTGCGTGGATATATTTTTATTTCTCTTGGGTGTATACTAGAAGTGGCATTTCAGTGTTGTGTGGTTACTCCATGTTTAAACTTTTGAGAAACTGAAAGTGTTTTCCAGAGTGGCTGCACCTCTTTACATTCCACCAGCAATGTGTGAGAGTGCCTGCTTCCCCTCGTACTTGCCAACACTTGTCATCGTTTGTCTTTTTTATTACAGAGATCTAGTTGATGTGAAGTAACAGCTAATTGTGGTTTTGATTTGTATTCCTCTAATGGCAAGTGATGTTGAGCTTGTTGGCCATTTGTATATCTTCTTTAGAGAAATGCCTATTCAAATCCTTTGTCTGCTATTAAATTGGGCTCTTTGTATTGATGAGTTATAAGAGTTCTTTATATTTTTTGGATACAGATTTTTATGTATTATTTGCAAATACGTTCTTTCATTCTGTAGATTGTACTTTATCAGTTTCTTGATGATAATATTTGCAGCACAAAGGCTTTTAATTTTGATGTGGTCCAATTTCTTTTCTCTTTGTTTTCTTTGTCACTTGTGATTTTGATGTCAAATCTAAGAAAGTACTCTGTAACTTAAAGTCCTGACGAATTACTCCTGTTTTTCTTCTAAGAGTTTTATTGTTTGAGCTCTGACATGTGAGTTTATGACCCACTTTGACATAATTTGTCACATGTAGTATGAGTTAGAGGTCCAGCTTTATTCGTCTGCATGTAAATATCTAGCTGTCCCCTCTCCCAGCACCATTTGTTGGAAAGACTATTCTGTCCTCACCCAATTGTCATGGCATACTTGACACTCCACAAAAGGAACAAGCTCTCAGTTATTTCTACTGTTCTTTTTATCTGAGCTTTACTTTTTAGTTTGAATATTTCCCACCTCAATTACCCTAATAATATCAGCTGTCAAATACAGATACTATATTTAATTAATGGGCTTGTTAATTTATTAAGTTATTTTCAAATTTATTCATATATTTATTCATTAACAACATGCATGCTTTATTTCAGCAAAGATTTAGTGACTTCCAGACACCGAGCTAGACACTCGTGATTTAAGGATAAATAAAATTTAGATCATGCCTGGCAGAAGTTTAAAGTTTAGTGGGTGTGGAGAGGAATAGACAGAAAAACAGGGAATTTTTGAAATAAAGCAAAGCCAACGATAATACAAGGGGTGTGGGTCACCAATGAGGAGCAAGAACACTAAGGAAAGAAATAGCACTGTTGAGGCAGTGGAACGTGGAAAGGTAACTTTTAATGGAGGGGAAGGGAATAGGAGCAGGAGAGAAAGGACCAGAATATTTTTAGAGGTAGCATTGAAGGGAAAGAGGGTTATGTTATCATTGCATGCTTGGCAAAGACTAAGTAATGGAAAAGGGAGAATCACCTATTATTGCGTCACCTTCTTCACGAAGTTGTCCTGAACCCATTCAGTGCCAGGCCTTTCCCAGCGTGGTTACAGATGCTGATTCAGGGCGCTCCTTATCTATAGCAGTGCGTAGCTCATGACTGGCAATCAGTGATCACGTTGAAAAAGAAGCAAGCAAGAAGGCCTCTTCTCTTTCCCCAAGGTTCTAATCTCATTCTAATCTCACATTGTTTTCCTGGGTGGATATTACTTCCTTTCTGCCACTAGAGGGAAATGTCAAGGTTTTTGTTTTTTTAATTTCCTGTAACCAGAGGAACACTTCCTAAAGAAAAGGCGGCCTCGCCCCCCGCTCAGCTAGAGTCTATTTCTCCTGGGAGCATTCATCATAAGTCATTGTCACACTTCTTTCAGCTAGGCTCTTGAAAAAAATAAAGCAGCATCTTGGTAATATATGAGTGTCATGAAATAACATGCCTCTGCTTTGACAGTTCTCATTATTTTCTCTCTTTAGTTCCTAGAAACCAAATCCTATTATAGCTGTTCCCCTACACACATACACGCACAGACACATAGATACACACACATACACACACACAGGCTAGGAATAAAGTATTTCTTCCTTTTGTGATTTATTCTCTTTTCAAATAGAAGGCTGGGAACTTGGAAGAAAAAAAATGACCAATTTCTTTCGCAGGGATTCTCACTTAAAAGGAATAGAATTTAAAATACATCAACCTAAGCTTTGAAAATGTAGGTTCTCTAGAGAAACGGAACCAGTAGGAGGTGTGCATGTGTGCGTGTTTGGGTGTCTGTGGGGATCACAGAGTAAGGATCTGTTGTGTGTTAAGAGGAATATCTGGTTGCCTTACAGGTAATAATGGGTGATAGTAAATAAAACATAAATTAAGCAATGACAAACTATCACCTTAGCAAACAGGAATCAAAATGAAGGTAGATGAAGAAGAGCAGAGTAGGGGTAAGTGAGCATGACACTGGAGAGCTGAAGAAAGAGAAATACGTTTGTTTTTTCCTACCATTAACTCACATTTACTATTTGTTAGACACTGGCTTAAGTTTATATGCATTATTTCCATCTTAGCCCACCTGCCTCTGAAGAAAGCACCACAGTTATCCCTTGAGACTGAGTCTCAGCCATATTCAGCAAACTTGGGCCTAAGTTTCCACAGCTGATAATTTGGAGACCTGATATCTGAACTCGGTTTACCTGACCCCAGCAGCTCTGTCCCTGTCTCCAGGTGTGACACTTTCTGGGCCTATGTCGAAGGGCTCTCTGACTGTAGAGCCAAAGTTCCCCAGCTGAATCCCCTTCAAAAGGCATTCTCTTCACTCTGGCGGGTAGGAAGACAGACAGGAAATTGCACCGATATTTCCAGTGTGGTCCTATTCTGTAACTTTTTTATCAAATTCTTAGTCTTGGCCCATGAGATGGTCAATGCAATTACTTACGTTCTGGCCTCCGTTTTCTGCTCCATATGCCAGGCTTCCACTCATTGGATTTCTGTTAGGTGTATATTAGAGAATTTGCAAAATGTGGATGAAATGGCAGAATTAGAGATTTTGTAAAATTCAGCACAGTTTCTTTCTCTACTGTCCCGCACGCCCTGCTCATATACATTGCTTCAGACGAGTTGTACTAAACAATCTCCCAGTCGGTTATATGGGACCCCCATGGTATTCGAGCCAAACTCAGATTTCTAAAAGTCCATTAGCATCCAAGAGTTCCTGATTTAGGTCTAGGTGTTTCTCAGGAGAGGACTAACTCAGTAAATAGCAAGCACCAGGAAGCCATAAACTGGGACCGAATCTGACCCGCCTCTTAGACGCCGTTTTGTCTTTCCCGGCCTACGTGGCCTGCTCTTGGTTGGCCTTTCTCATCTACAAGGGTCTTTGTTTTTACAATTTGGTGGTGATTTTTTTTCAGAATCTAGTTCCCAAGATGGACATTTCCAGCATTTAAAGTGCCATCGTTTCCTGTTATTTTGGAGTGCCCTGAACATTCATATGCAAAATTAAATTAATCTTGTCTAAAAACCACACAAACTTGTCTAAAACACTGTGAAAACTGTTAGGCAGCTTGCTCCCATTTCTAATATTTGGAAACATCCTAGTATATTTCAACGTCATTGGAGTCCATTGCTTTGCAGCTTTAATTCAAGAAGTTCTTTCACCGTCTGCACGGTGTGGCAGTGATGGCTAACTTTCAGTAAGCAGGAATAATACATGGCAACAGTATTATTAATTCCAGTAAATTATTAATTCAACAGTAAATTATTAATTTCAGTCTGTATCAGAGGCTACAAATGGGATTGCCAGTGTTCCAGATAAAGTAAAAATGTTTAGAATCAGCTGTTCTTTCACTAATGGCTATAGGAACTTCTGATTATCTTGACCTTACTTTTATGAGAACATTTTCCTCTGTCTTGCTCTCAGTTTTTCTTACCTGATCCAGAAACGAGAATTGGATGTTTTAGGGGGTTGTTTCTGCTAGGAGCCTGTGGGAAAGATGTGTTTTCGATGAAGATGGGGATAGCTGTATACATTTGAATTGAGTTGCCGTATCTGCATCTGAGATATGTCCACAGCAAGTCCACAGCAGAATGGATTTCTGGTGGAGGATGCAAGTCAGCGGGTGTCCTTGAACAGGATCCAGATGCAGAAGTGTCAGGCTGGACCAGGAATCCCACCCGCTTCAGACCACAGCAGAGTACGGGGACCCGAGTGGCCCTTGTTGTGGGAGCCAGATGGATCTGCTAAGGCGATGAGTGTCTTCGGTCAGGTTCCCTAGGAGTGGACCCTGAGATGGATTTATATGCAGGCCGTTTGTTGAAGAAGTGGAGGAAGGGATGAGGGGAGGTGGAGAAGGGGCAGCCGCGTGCTCCGAGGGTGACGCCGAGTGCTGCTGGAGGGTGGCTGTGCCCACTCGGTGACGGGGTTCTAGGAAAGGTAGCACCAGCGTCCACTGAAGCAAGGTGTGTCCTCCTTTTTTTTTTTTTTTTACCCCATCTTAAGAATTGAAAAAGAAAAGTGGGTCATTCCATTGCTTTTATAAAAGGAATTAAAATGACACTTGGACTAAACAGTGTTTTAAGTTGTCAGCCAAAGAAAGCTCTAGCTGTTAACTGCAGTTGGAATCTTTTGCTCTGCTAGTAATTTGTAGCGATGTACTGGTAAGAATTTCCAAAGCTTCCAGTTAGGCTCATTTCCACAAAACCACAGCAAGAATCAGTGGTATGCAAAATATACACATGTATATATTTTTTCCTTAATCACCGCCTCACCCCCGATAGTGGGCATGGGGGAAGGACAGAAGAGCTTTAAAAGTGGAAGTCACAGTATATGCAAAGCCATGGAATCAATAGAATGATGGCAGTTCAGGGAGACACACATTGGACGGGTGTTGAGAGTGAAGGATGAGACGAGATGAGACATCAGAGGTGACGCAGGTGCGAGGCTGGACTTACATGTCATGGTAGGGAGCTTGCCTTACAGCAGGAAAGTGCCGAGAAGCCACTGAAACACTGAAAAGGAAGAGGGTGAGCACATTTTGAAGAAGGCACAAAAGTAGCCCAACACGTGGTCCCTGATGTAACTTAGTCAAATAGGAAAGGACGTAACTTGTCATCAGGACTCGATTTATGCATTAAGGACAGTGTAGCAACAGCATCCACAGCAGCAAAAGTGTCCTCCTTTTTTTTTTTTTTTTTTACCCCATCTTAAGAATTGAAAAAGAAAAATGGGTCATTTCCATTTTTTTTTTTTTATAAAAGGAATTAAAATGACACTTGGAATAATGGTTTTCTAAGTTGTCAGCCAGAGAAAGCTCTAGCTGTTAACTGCAGTTGGAACCTTTTGGTTTGCCTTTCTTAAGAATTAAAAAAAATTTTATTATGTAGCTGCTTTTGTGAAAGGCAGCTATATAATAAGTAAGGAAAGCTTTCCTGGAATCGGGAGTGTTCACTGATGACAGTTTTATAAAAGCGTGTCAGTTGTATGAGCAGAAACGGCGTGTACTAATTAGGAATGACCATTTGGAAACGAAAGTCTAACCAGACATAATATTGCTTATCACTTTGAAGACATAGCTGAGAGACTACATGACAAGTTCTGTGAAAATATAAAATCATTGGAGGTTTTTTTTTAATTAAAAGAAAATCTATTTACAATTGACATCCAATATTACATTAGTTTCAGGTGTACAGCGTACTGGTTAGACATTTATATAACTTACGAAGTGGTTGCCCCTCATAAGTCGAGTATGGGGATATTTTTTATTGCACCTGATGGGAACACAGATTTAAGTAATACCATCCTGTTTTTCTAGTGTTGAGGAATATTTTATCATTATTAAATAACATTTGGAAGACCACACAGGAGACCCAGCAGAGACACCACCTCCAGAATTGACTTTTATTATTATTATTATTGAGAATAGTCTTTACAGATTTAGTGGAGACCACTCAGAACCACTCAGTGTGACTTTAAATGGTACTCTCATAAGTATAGTTCATTCTGAATGTTAATATTAGATTGTAGTAGAACTTAAATCTGAGGTGGCCTTGTTTTACAGTGACTGGGAACTCAAATCTGTCTTCTGCATTGCTCGCAGAAAACATTTTGTGCTAGAAAGTTTAAAATCTCACCCATCATTGATGTGGTTCTTAGCTCTAGGAACTGGATTTACTCAGGTGCTGAGTAACAGTGACATGTTTGCTTAGTAAACAAAATAGTTGATACCTAATCTACTGTCAACATACAACTAAGGGGCTTGGTCGTTCTTTACATGACACCTAAAATATATTTTGATTTTGCGGGCAGGGGGCGGGGGGAACCTAATTTGTTCATGTCACTCAAAGGGAAATTCTAGAAATAACTTTATGAAAGAAGGTACATCAAAACTTGGCTCTTTTGATTGTTATTACAAAGAGTGTAAATATTTCAAACATTTTCCTGCAGGGACATTTATTGATGGTACCCAAATATATCATGTAATTTGCTCCTTCCTAACAAAATCACATGACTGGGAAACTCACTCACGTATCAGGAATGAGTACAACTCACTTCTATGTGCTGAAATTGGTCTCTGACATCCCTCCTGCCCCAAAGGAAAGGGGTGGCCGAATGTACCGTCCCCAAATCAGGGATTAGAGTGATGGATTTCAAAATGCTTTTCTGATATCAGACTTTCTGAAAATGAACAAAGATCGCCCAAGTTGTTATTCATAATTTATATTATCAGTATGAATGCAGAGCTACGGGACAGTGCTTTGAATACAAGGCTGAATTCTGTGTAATGACAACACACAGTATGGGACAAGAGCTGACATCGACAGCTTTCTAGCTCCAATCAAAGAACTTGATTGCGAAATTTAAAATGCAATCATGCGTATGTGTATGTACGTATTATGGTAGCACCGAGATTTGTTGATTGGCATGGCATATATACCTATGAACTGCCTTAGGTGTTTTTCTGGGAAAAGATGGAGGATGAAAAAAGACAGATGGGTGGATGAGGAAGTAGATAAATAAACAGCAAAAATGGATTTCAGCCCACACTTAGATGGGCAGGATACATAAATTCTTTATATTGTTTCATGTCTCTACTTAATTTCTACTTCGAGCTCACAATTATGCCACAGAAAGGGCAGCTTCGGCCCAGCGTACGTCTTCCCCTTTTCTGCAGCGCGGTGGCACAGCTCGGAGGTAGTCACGTAGAGCCAAAGGTTGAGTTGCAGAAAACATCAGCCGTCCCCACAGATTTTTACTGAGATGCCGTGGTTCAGCCTGGTCCTGATTTTAGCCCCTCCAAGTGGCTGCTGAACTGCCCCTTCCTCTTGGGTAAAGGCTGACAGTTCCCCCACACGTCTGTCCCTGGTATGAGTCATGGGGACCATTTTTCCGCTGCCAGACCCCTGGGACATGGTGATCTTGTTGCTTGTATGCGGCCGTCTCTTGTCTTGATCCACTATGTAGTCAGTCCCTCCCCCGCCCCCCAACCTCTGCAGGGTATGGCTCTCGCTACTCCCCTACATCTCTCAGGGGCCTTGCCACCTCTCTGAGACTCTTCCCAGAAAACAGGGTGTCAGGCCTCAGTCTCTCTCTCCCTCTTTCCCTCTCCCTCTCCCTTTCTCTCTCTCTCTCTCTCCACTCACTTTCCTGCGTTCATCATATCTGTGCTTCCTCCCCAGACCTTCCCAGCGCAGCCTGGGGAATAGTCACCAACATTATAATGGCTGCATGTCGTGCCAGGTGGGTGCTAGAGTAACCACGGGATCAGTTCATAAATTACATAATTGCCAACTATTGGACTATACACCTAAACTAATGAAAAGACGTTTTCTCTGAAAACCGGTCAGTGCCTTTTCACCAGCCTCCTCACGTGGCTGTCAGATCACATTCCGTGTCACGGACATAAACTCTGCAGCGTTAATTCCCACCCACCGCCAGGTTCGAGCAGCTTAACCATCGTGAGAGAGATGGACTTTTCTCCATCCTCTCCCCGCCCGCCCACTCCCCCACTCAGCATTCAGTGAGCACCGGCTCCATGCAAGGAAGCGGGGTGACAAATAAGGGTAAAATGTCATGGGCTCAGAACATTGTCTTTTGAGAACAACAGGTCTCAATACAGAGGTCAGTCACCGTACAATGACGGTTACAGTACGATGTGATGAGGGCTCTAATGGAAACTGGCAGATGGTTTTAGGGGTTCTTTGAGAAGCTGTCCTTGGCTTTGCCCCCCACCCCCAAAGATACCGGAAGAGTCAAATGGCCAATTATTCTGTCTTCAGCCACCACTCGGGCTCCCGTTTACTTCTTTCCCCACAAAACCTCAGCCAACCAAAGATCTCGTATCCTAGTATCTTTCCTTTTTATTTATTTATTGACTTTGACCTTCAGAAGCAGGGGATTGAGCCAATCATGCCCCTTAGCGCCTGGATCACTGAGCAGTTAGTTCATTAATAACTAGTTTGTCACCAGTGAGCCTTGGCTGGCAGGAGCCAGGAACACAGGGGCATTGCAATAGTAGCTCGAAATGAGGAGATTCATCTCTCTGACAGCCTGCTGTTTGCTGGCCGGGTTTGCCCATCTACCGCTGTGTGCCGCTAGGGTTGGAGGCAACTGAGAGTGAGTGAGAGCCTGCTCTCGCTGGAGTCCGAGGCAATCCTTCCTGGGCAAATTGCCTTGTGTGAAACAGTGGGGAAAAAAACATGTGCATTACAAAGGCCAAATAGATTGAATTGCTTTTGACTGAAGCTTTCGCTTCTGAAAATCTGGAGCTTTTCTAGACAGAAAAGGATTATCAGCTTATTTCAGAACATTTGGGAGCTAAGCACTTCGCCCGTTCTTTGTGGCTAGGTTTCTATTTCCTCCTTCTCTCTCTCTTTCGGCATTATGCCACCCTCAAAAAATTGTCAGTCTATGCTTTGTACCACATTATGTCACCGCTATTCACCCATGTGATTTAATCTGGTGATGTCAGTTCAGGAAATAAATGTTTTCTAGAAAGCAAAGTCACTTCCTTTTCGACATGTCATGAAAAGTACAACTAAATGAAATGAAAAGCATTGAAACAGCTTTCAATTCCCAAACACTCATTATATCCTAGTTAGTTGTTTACACTGAGTTTCTCGTCCTGGTGGACCTAGGCTCTGGGGGACAGTAACGCGGGCTTTGGGGTCACATCGCATTCAGGCTTTCCTGATTCCCAGACCGGTGATGTATGACCTGTGCGTTCTGAGGAAAGTCGTTTGGTTTCTCTGAGTTTTCTCATCTGTTACAGCCAGGCCTCACAGCGTCCTCATGCTTTCCGCTTCCTGGGTGCCTGACATCCTCCACTGCCCAGCATTTCCTCTTTGTTTGACTCCTACCCGTACTTGAAGGCCGACGTCCTGGGACGCCACCTTCATCTCAGGGCCACTTTCCCCTCCCCAACCAGGCCAGGGGAATAACGAGCTTCCCCGTGACAGAACATCAGACACGGTTCCCACCGGCGGTTTGGACCACTTAGAGAACACGGGGCCCAAGCCGAAACCTCGGTCTTCATCCTGTCCTGCCTCTGGCGACAGCCTTTGCCAGGCCACTCCCGACCTGGCGCCGCTGCTCTTTCCTGACCCCATGCTCCAGCCAGGCCCTGGCGAGCTTGAACGTGGCCATTCGGAGTCTCTGCTCCAGGGTGAAGCCCTCTGCCAGGTGGCGGTCGGCTCGTCCGCGCTGGCCATCCTGGCTCTGCTCCGCTCTGCCTTGGAGTACTATCTGCTCCCCGAACTGGCCCCCTGGGTCCCTGCGCCTTGCTGTCACACAGTGCCAATGGGGTCATCTGGTTTCAGCATAGGAAGAGAGGTCATTTCATCACCTCTCAGTGTGTAGTTACCTTTCATCCTGGTTATCATCTGTGAGCTCGTCACCTTTTATTCATTTCTATACTTGGCCAGCCTACACTGCCGCTAGGTCATTTATACTTTTTTGTCCCGCAGACTGTGCAGCCTGGGTCTAATTATTTTTCTTCCTGGGGCATCTAGGAACCCTCTAAGAATATGGCATTCTGCTCTGTATATTTTTGCCAGTTGCTTCCGATGTGACGTTTTCCAGAATCATCTGGGAAACTAATGTCCTGTCTAAGCTTTATGTGCATAATCTTATTTAGAAGTTCCCCTTTGAGGTTTGGAAAATACAGTTCCCAGAATATGATCCCATCTTTTAAGAAACTTCCTTCCATTCCGTCTTTCTAGGCAGAACCACAAAACAAAATTAAAAAAGTGTCAGGCCAATTACCACAGATAAAAGCTTTGTGTCCTATCCAAGCGACTTAGGGTCATGAAGGCAGGGGAATGGCTCTCTGCAGTGACAGCACAGGTGTGGTCTTAGTGGAGTCTCCTCTCCACTCACATTTTTAAAGTAATGAACTTGTTAACATCTTAAGGGATATGTCTGTCGTCTTGGAGTTGGGGCACTTGACAGACCTGGAGGAGGATGTCGTCGGCACACGCGTCTGCCTTCCGCAGGCCTGTGGTCGAGTCTGTGCTGCTGGTGTGACTCAGCGTGGCCCGCGTGGACCTGCACAGAGTCCCGTGCTCCCAGCTGACACGAAGCAGAAGCAACGACAGGTGGCGAAGCCTCTGACATGGCTTACTCATCGAAAGGATGGAATCCAAAGTCAGTCAGCCTCCTCCGTGCCAGTCCTGCCCCCTCCACTTCCTCTGGCTAATCCATTACATGACATGCAGGACTAGCATGGGGAAAGGCCTGAAAGTGCTCAGGAGGGTTGGTCAAAGGGCCTCGGTGCTGACCCTGCTTCTGATGCACATCGAGGTGCCTGGGCAAGCCCTTTGCTCCCCCGGCCATTGCTTTGCCACCTGCAAAAGACGGTGATGGGAGTAAATGCTTTTAAAAAATAGTAGTAGTCTTTTACCAACAAAATCTTAAGAGGGCAGAGAAGTCTACTTAGCTTCCCCATCACGGACCCCGAGGGCACTGTGTAACAGCCTGAACCTGCTGGCCCCAGGGCCCCAAGGTGACTTCTGGTTCTGACATTCTATGATGAAAGAGATGTTCCCCAGTTGTTTTTTTTTTTTGAGGAGATATAATTTAATTCTACTTTTCTGGTGGGAATAGAAGGAAAAGAAGGACAGACCAGGGCACGGTCATGGGCAAGCAGCTTCACTTTGCTCTTCCTGTTTCCCCGGGGTTGGGGGAGCTGACACAAGGTAAAGGGGACTGACTGCTGCACCCCCAAATGACCCTCCTTCCTCTCCTCCATCCAGCAACAAAGTGAAACAAATGAGCATCAAGGGAGAAGATAACAGGGTGCCCTGGCAAGGCGCCCATCCCTCCTCTCCCATCCCCGCCTCCAAGAGTCCATGAGCTCCTCTCTGAACCCCATTCCTAGACACTGGAGGGGTTGAGGCAAGCAACAGAAGTCTGGGCTGGAGGGAAGCAGAAGGAGGAAACTAGGGTGCTTGAGATGCACCCCCAAGAGGATGGGCCTGGGTGTTGACTTTGGAAGGGCGGCCTCCGCATTCTTAGACATCTTCCTTGGGGGCTGGGTGGTGGCTGGCCTCTGTCATTTTCTCCACTGTAAGGGCGTGATGTTAACATTATTTGAATGATCTGGGTTTACTCAGATTTCAGGCTGTTGGCTACCAGAAAGTATGTGATGTCCTGGAAATCATTAATTCTCAAAGCCCCAAAAGTAAAATTCTATTATCTACTTCGCAAGAAGTCCACCTTGTTAAAACATTTATTGTGCAGTAAAAATATAAACGTGGGATGCCCTCCCATTCTACCCTCTCCCCTCTCGTCTTCTGTTATTTACTTTTTCTTCTTATCCAGAGATGGGAGTGAAAGAAAGGGATTGGCTGATTCCTCTTCCTGGAAGAGAGATAGGTAAAAGGAGAAAAGGACAAATACATTCTTGTCTTTTAAGCGTGAGCACTGCACCTCCACTCAAAGCCTGTTTCTCTCTGATTAAAGTGAATATTAGTGTTTTCTTTATTTCCTAGAGATATACTAGAAAAGAATGTTGGCTGGAGGTTTCTAAGCATTAGACAAAGTGCAAAGCATAAATGTTACTTAGTTCAGAGATAAGTCAACTTAGTTAATGAGAACATGAAGAAGCCAGGATATACTGTTTTAATTCAGCTAAATTACAAGGGATGCACATGGCCCCAACTATGCTGAATCCAACATAAAAAGAAAGAAATGCTTCTTGCTTAGTGCCAAGTTACTTGTCTAAGCTTGGGAACTCTACTGGAAGATTCCGATTACAATAAGGAATCTGATGGAGAAATCAGGCAATGACATAGAAACAACTAACCAAAGTTGTCTCCTGAGGCCTAGTGGAGGGTCCATTTGCAAGGTAACTCACTCACATGCCTGGCAAGTTTGGTGCTGGCTGGCGGCTGGGAACTCATCAGCAGCCGAAGGCTGGGGACCTCTGTTTCTTCCCACTGTCTTTTCTTCTAGTCCACTCCATGGGCTGCCTGGTGCCTGGGTTCCAAAAGTGGGACACCCAAAGACCTAAGAAATGGAGGCTGCCAGTTTCACAAAGCCAGAGTGTGAAAATAGCCACAGCACCACATCCACTGAATTCTGTTGGCCAAAAAACTGAGGGACTATACGTTAAAAGTGCCAAACCATGAGATCTGGGGGCAGGGGCAGAGGCATTCGAAGAGGGGTAATAAGATCTGAAAGCAACAGTTAGGTCAGCCACCCTAAGAGGATGACCACTGTCAGCAGATATTGTTGAGAGGGTCAGCCTTGTGATGTCTAAGCCAAACCTCTGATGCTCAGAGAAAGGGAGGGGAGGATGTGAGGACAGGACTTGGCGACCAGCCTCGGCACTCATCAGTTCAAGCCCCAAATGAGGGTGGGTGGATGCGGATACCTTCATGGCCTGATGGGGAGCAGGGACAGGAGCAGTGGCACCATAGCCATGAACCAGGTACCTGGGTCGACAGTCTAACCAGCGCCATTTTCTGTTCCTCGTTTTGCACACACATCTGCCTGGGTGGGACTAGTCATTAACTCATCTGACAACAGAGGTGAACGAAGAACCAGATGTCTTTCAAAATCCTTTTCAGCTCTGAGATTCCTTCTGATTTTCTGCCAGGGGAAACCACAGTCTGAGCACCGGGATCCTCCCTTGGGCGTTAGCAGAAGCATATGAACCATCTGGCAGAATGGTATTTTAAGAATGTTGTAGGGCTCACACAGAAAGCTAGGAAAGTTGCTTTGGCTATGTCAGAGAAAATTGATTGAATACTTTAAGGTTTAGAATACTTAAGAGGCTAGCACCTAGATGTCAGCTTAGGGGCAATCAGTTTCAGTGGAATTCAAATTGGGTCAGGCTTATCTAGATGAAGTGGAAAATGTTAGAAGCCACAGGAGGCAAGAGAACTGGGCTAGGAGCCAGTTTTCTGGTTTCCTGGAGGGTAGGGGGTGGCTGTCTCCTTTTCTGGGATACAAGGTGACAGATCTGCAGAACACAGTTGGGCTGAGCCATCAGGGCAAAGGGAGCGCTTTGCAACCCAGTCTCATTCACCTGTCCTGACCCTTACTGCCCTCGAAAGAGCAGCTTTTCGTCACTCCACATCCTCAACGCAGCTCCACTAAATTCATTCTCACAGCCTGGACTCACTCTCTCTCTCTCTCTCTCTCTCTCTCTCTCTCTCTCTCTCTCTCTCTTTCTGTGTGTGTGTGTGTGTGTGTGTGGTGTGTGCGCGTGTTCTCCTGCTTTACCGTCTGCTGCAGGTGCCCAAACCCAAGCAATTGGTCTCTTCAGAAGATGACATCGCCAAGGGGATCCTTAAAGAGATGCCTCTTTATAGAGAAATCCACTAGTTTTTTTTAATCAATTAAAATATGTGTAAATTAAATCATATCCTAGTAAATGTGGTTCTTGTCACCCCAGATAAATTTCTTCCTCACTTCGAAGTTAATGATTTACATTTTGCTGACTCTCCTCTTATGTCAACAGCCATGGCAGGCTTCCCTTGCCCAGTCACCAGGAAGTTGATGAGCTTCATCCACACAGCCAACTGTTGACTTTCAGTTTACATAACCCTCAGGGAAGACTGGAGAAGTTGTTATGGTTAACAGCAAATGGAAGAGAATCGCATAACTTTCTCCTAGATGTAAATAGAAGCTGGTCCCAGAACGAAGACCGTTCCCACGTGGATCAAGAGAAAGAGTCCCTTGGACATTGGACATACCGTCCTCTAATTCTGCTTCCTTCCAGGGAGATGCTCTGAGCATTGATCTCGCACTGGGAGTGGGCCTCACAGAAACGATGGTGGAAACGCACAGGCCCATGAGGGCATCACCGGTACGCGTCGAACGCATGGGTCTCTGGAAACTTACAGTGGTTTGCCCCCAGCAAGAAACCACTATTCATTTCACCAAAATAAATCCCAATTTTAGCTTTCTTTTCTTCTCCAAAGGTTTTACTTCTCAAGACTTTGTTTATTGGTTTTTTTTGTTTGTTTTTTGGTGTTTTTTTTTGTTTGTTTGTTTTTTTTAATACTGTGGAAGAAAATTTAAAAAGCAACTTGGTTTCTGATCGGGTCTTTTCATTCATCCGGATGGAAGGCCTCTGTGAGTGTATGATGGCAAAACCCAGTGAAATATGGATTATTGCTAATCGTACCATTGTCACTGCTGCCATGGCAAAACATGGGTTATGTCAGTGCCCGCAGCTTGGTGACTGGCGTAGAGTAAAAGCTCATCAAAAGCAGTCTGAAACTGGAAATAACATCAGTGAAATTAGGGTAGGCAGCTTGTTAAATTTTCTTTCTTTAGGGGAGATAGAGGAGCTAGATGCAAAAGTAATATCAAATATTGTATCTTGTATCATATTACAGAAGGTATGATTTAAGATACTTCGAGTCAGGCACTTAAAATCTTCCTAAAAGGGTAAAGTTTGAACTTGGCTTAGCAGTGACCAGCTGTGAACACGGAAGTGACTTCTGGACATCGTGTGGGCTCTAGAGGATGTCACTGGGTTCAATCTAAAATACTAGTACTGTGAGCACAGACAACTTCTTTGAGCCTTAATTTTCATGTGTCCGCATCTGCAATACTGAATAATACTAGTACTTGCCTCTTCAGTCTGTCATGAGGCTCTCTGTACGTAAGCACGAAAAATGATGCCAAACGGAGTACTTGCTCAAAACCAGTCGACCACATACACCCTTTCTCATTTTCAAGGAGCTCAGAGTTCTCCCGGTAACCTATGAGCATTCCTTTGCACATTCTTCGTAGCAGGAGGTACAGAGATCATTTAAGAACAACCCAAGTCTTTTCGGTGGAGTGAAGGGTTTGGGTTCCGACCAGCTATTTGTATCTGTGATGAAAGGAAGTTCCATGGCAAAGAGAATTCTCTGGAAAAGTTGAACCCGGCACCAACTGCAGAACTCCCCTGAGCAGAAGCAGCAGCAACTTGGCTGTGAGGGAGGCGCCATTTTCCAGAGCCTCCCTGACCAACGTTCTTTTGTTTTGTTTGGGTTTTTTTTTTGGTTATGGTTCTCGCCTCCTTTCTATCAACCCTGACCTCTCAGCTTCTCATTCCTTGCTATATGTTTTTTTCTCCATCATCCTTGTAATCTTCTAACCTGTGCGATGCTTTTCTCCCCTGTGCATTCATTCCTTCGGGTCCATCTGTCTTTGCATGGAGTTAAGTTGATGCGGGATGGGCACCTTTCCACAAGTTGACTGGGAGACCAGCCTGCGCTGAGAGGAGAAGAGGAGCCTTCGGCAAGAGAGTGTGGAAAGAATTCAACACGCAGGCCACTGTTAGAGTCAAAAGGAAAGTTTATTAGAAAAGGGGTCACACTCCACAGACAGTGGTCTCCTATCAGAGGCAGAGAATGAGAGGGACAGTGAGAGGGACCCTGAGTGCTAGGGGAATTCAGTTCACATACCATCCTTTAGTCCCTGTAGGTAATAGTTTAAAAGGCTTTGTTAACCCATTCCTTTGATATGGACGCACAGGGAGGAAGGGGCAAAGCATGTAGTGTGAAAAGGTAAAGACTATGTGGCGTGAAAGGCCTACCAGCTGCTCCCAGCCTCAAATCCATAGGTTCCCCATGGTCTTAGCCATAGGGAATGGATGATTTTATTTTGTGCAGGGCAGCCACTCTGTTGTTCCTGTTTCCTCTTCGTGGTGTGGGGAATGGGCTGTTTGCAGTCCCAGCAGAAGCCTTCCTTTGTTCTGTGGGTGTCCCCCTGGCCTGGCCAAGGGGCTGATCAGCTTATCACAGTCTCTGATTGTGGCTTTATTAACATTCAAATTCTCTCGCCTCCTCCTACCTTAAAGTTATACAAGGGCCTAGAGTGGTATCTGGCACACAGTGGGGGCTTCCTAAATATTTGTCAAACAAGTGAAAAAATGCAGGTGTCAGTGACTCATCAGATGAATGGAAAGGGAGAAGCAGATGGTTTAACAGGTTCCCTCCGTTTTCAATTACTCTGATGGCTCCTGCTTCCAGGATGCGCCCTGACGCAGTAGCTCAGAGAGAGAGAGAAAAAAGAGAGAACCGAAATCAACAGAAACAAAGGAGAAGCTTTCAGTCCCCTTGGAAAGCTGCATCTCAGCCTTCCCTTCCCACAGTCCCTGGACCAAGCAGTATGAAAAGAACTCGATAAACCTCTGTTTGCAGTCAGCACCCAAAGGCCTGCATGGGAATCCGTGGGAAGCGCACCCGACGGCAAAATTCCTCTCGGCCACACCTCTTCCTCTGGGTGGGGATTGGTGTACATGGCGAGGCTTTGTACCACGCTGAACAGGGATGTGTGGGCACCTCTTCACGACGTGCTCGATCCTCGGAGTCCTGTCTTAGCACGCTTTCCTCATTGACTCTGTCAGCCTGTCAGTGGGTTTCAACTGTAGTTTCGCTTGTGGTGAGTATTGATGAGAAAGCCTAGGATAGTTTGATCTAGCCGTTCCCAGAAGGTAGGGCCTAGCCACCACTGACAGGAGAAAACCCATAGCCAGGAAACAGTCCTTCAAAAGGCTTGGGGCTCTAAAGTAACAAGCTAGGGAGCTAACCCTTCATCTGTCTAGCTAAACGACTCATGAATAAACCACTTCCGATAGCCAGAAGGGAGCTGCAGGCAGCAACAATCCAGAGCTGTGGGGATTTTTTGAACGTTGTTAACTTAAGAGCCATAAACACACCAGCCCCTGGTTATCTCTGCAGCCCCGTTTCCTTCTAGGCTCTAGGTCACTATCAGCACATGCCATGCACACACACGCACACACACGCACAACACACACACACACACACACACACAGCGCAATCTGTCCAGCCTCTCATTGTTTCCACTTCTTAGAATGCCTTCTGCCCCTTTCAGCCCATCTGACAATCCTTGGATCTCTTCGTGACCCAGCTAACTCCTCTCCAACCCATGGTTTCATTCAGAGCAACACTTCTGCCCACATCCTACCACTCGAACCCACTAGTCTTGCCCTGCTCCAAGTTCACAGTGATGGGTGACGGGATGACTCACCAGTGCTGTGATGCTGGACAAGTCACTGTATCTCTCTCAGTATCTTTTTTTTTCTTCTTTGTTTCTCCTTCTTGACACCAGTCCTATACTAGAATAATTGTGCTGGGAACAAAAGTGATCATGTTCTTTTTTGTCTTAAAAAGCTTCTGTTTTCCCCCTATTGCCTCCGGAGAACATGCAAACAGTTTTAGCTCAGCAGTCCAGACCCTTCAAGTCTGCTCCCAACCTGCCCCTCTCCAGTCTCCCCCCATCATAACCACCCCTTCTTATTTTGCTCTCTGAAAGTCACTTCTTTCTCGAAACACAGGCTTCTTTCCATGCATCCCCTCTGCTCACAATATTCTTCCCCCTTCTTTACCTGTTCATATTCTGGAACTCCAGTTCCAAAGGCACCTTCTCAATCTCTCCACACCACTTTGTACCTATCTCTATAATTACCGTTAACAGGTATCTCTAATAACTCTTAACACGTGACACTTCATTCCTTGGCAGACATTTATTGGAATCTATGGTTTCAGGAATCAATGCTAGAAGCTACAGATGCTGAGATGAAAAATGTCTCAAAACACACAGGGAATCCTCAGTCTAGTGGAAAAAAGTGAAAAGTAGTAACTAATCGCAATGCCATGAGATAAACACATGCAGAATGTATTTCTAGAATGCCATAGAAACATGGAGTAAGGCAGCAAATCTATTTTGAATGCAAAACGGGGAAGTTGGAAAAGTTTTCATGGATGAGATGATAATTATTAATATGTCTGTTTCCCAATTCAACTTTAAATTCGACAAGGGCAAAAACTATATCTTAATCCTTTTTCTGATCTCCTGTGCCTGGATATATACTAGAACATTTACATATTAATTAATTAATATGTAAATAAAGGGACTGAAGTAACTTTCAAAGTCTAAGACAATAAAAGAAGACAGGGTTTTAAATGTTAGGGATTCAGATCAAAGATAGTTTGTGAAAATGAGGCTTGTAGAAGACATTTGTCTCCTGTATTAAGGCAGCCCCGAAACTCAGGGTGAAGAAGCTTTGACATAGGGCTGCAGACGTGATGGGCAGAAGAGACCTGGAGGTCAGCAGGCCTGGGAAGTGACTTGCTAAGAAGGGTGAAACAGCCACAGAGAGGAGCAGAAGATATTGTCCAGTAAAACTGATGAAGATCTTCTCCAACTCTGTCCAGGAAGCAGATGGGGCGACATGAGACCTCGGGGTTGTATAGTTCTAATTTGCAGTGTACAGAAAATACAGGATTAGAACCACAGGTTAAAACATCAGCACAAAGAAACAGAGACAGATCTAGGCTGTGACACATTCTACAAGTCAGTGTTCCTAGTCCTGTCAAAAAGCCAGTTTCATAAAAGCACAACCAAACTAGAATGGCACGGGCCATGCTAATTGTAAAGAAATGGAATTCTACTCAAAAGACATTTTAGAGATGACTGGGAACAATTTGAATATTAATGAGATGTTAAAAAGATACTAAGAAATTACTGTTAATGTGTCAGGTGTGCTCATGCTATTGTTTATGGAGGAGAATGTTCTAATTTGAGGAAATACCAGCAGAATAAGTTAGGATGAAGTGTCATGATGCTTTCAAATGGATTCGAGGGAGAGAGAGAGAAAGAGGGAGAGAGGGAGAGACAGACGGAGAGAGAGAGGGAAGGAGGGAGAGAGAGATAAATTTTCCAAAATGTGAATAATTGTTATATCTAGATTATATATCTAACAGTGTTTATTAAACTCGTCTATCATATTCTTGGTAGATTCGAAATCATTTAATAATTAAAATATAAGATAAAAAATAATAAAAGAATTTTCTTACTGCAAAAAATTAAAGGGGGAAAAAAACCCTAAGTAGCCAACCCATAGCCCCAGACTAATCCATCGACTTTTAGAATGCAGTAACTCAGCCACCCAATGTTTAAACCTCTGAGAATCCTCTGGCACTGAGTAGAAACGATAGTTTTGTGGTGAGGACTAAATTGAGCAAGTCCTGTGGAGTTTCAAAGAAGTAAACTGTGGGGCCTGAGTTACAAAGATACATATACCTCCAGCTCCGATTATGGGAAGGGGCTGACAGGCTTGGTAGGCTACGGTTACGGAGTCCTTCCCAGCGTGTGTGTGCAGCGTTGCACAGCCTGCGTGTTGAATATGTGTTACACAGTCTTTTCTACCAACTAAACTTGTTAACGCGACTTTGCGAATGAATGCTTATCCGAAAAGTTAGAAATTCCTGGGTGTCCTGAAACATTGGGGAGGCAAGATAAGCCAGTCAGCAATATTGTCAGGAAAACAATTACCTTAGAAAAGTTACTGAAATGTGTTTGAATGCTGTTTAATCTTTGCCAGAAAAATTAAGTACACTTAATGGGAGTTAAGTGGTGGGCCCTAAATTCCTTTCCTATGTTCTTTCACTTGTTTTGTGTTTTCCCTCGAGAAGAAGGCTAATTGTGTATAGTGGCTAGGCATGTGGCCTCCGTGATGTCTTCTGGGAATGAAATAGCGACATGAACTCATTGCTTTCTGTCGCATGCTAGGAGGTGTTCCACTCTAGAACGCTCCTCCACCTGGCCCTGGGGCTGGCTTTGCTCAAATCAGTGTTAGAACTTCTGCCCCCAGGAAGGTACACAGACTCCCTGCCCACTAGAGGAATCCTCCAGAAGCGAGGATGTCCAGACCAGCCCAGCTCTGTCAGTGTCCCGTCAAGCCAGGCAACATGCCCTCCAATTGGGAAACTACCAACAAGGCTTGTCTCGCACCAGAAATACATGAGTCCTTTGTCACCATTCTGTCTGGAGAACGCGAAGGTCAATATGCCCCTCTGAAGCTGGAATGTTCAAGAAAGGGCTCAATGCCCACACGAGTCAGTCCAATCTAACCCAGGAAATCATTCCTTCCCGTGCAAGCCAATCCTTCTTCCATTTTGAATTTACTATGAAGGTCAAATGTTTGGGGATCTACTTATATGGAAAAGTCGAATGCATCAGCTTCCGGTTCTTGGGGGTTTTGTGTCTTAAGGCTCTTCTGGCCCCAGATTTTTAGCAATTTGTTCGACAAGTAGTGCTGCCACACATATCCCACTGCTCTTTTGTCCTTAGTCCCCACACAGAGGCCGTGCGTCCTACACACTGATGCCAGTTGTCATGATGGTTAGTGGTCTGGCCTGCTGTTTATCTCTGACAGCCAGCTCTCTAATTTGAAATTGAGAGCTAGCCCCACTTCCAAGAATTCCCCTGGGAACCAAGGCAAGGGAAACGAAATTCCTCTTTTCCAAATAGCCACCTCAGAGTCACCTCAGCTCTGCCCTGATCAGAAAGGAAAAGGCGAATGACCATGTTGAGATCACCAAGGGTTTGTCCTTCAGTCCGGCCTCCTCCCCAAGCCTCTGCCAGACCCCAATTCACTACCTTCGAGCAGCCCAGAGAGCGCCTTTCTTCATTTTCATAGCTTCCTCTAACTCCTTTACACTCTGTTCCTACTTTGCAAGGGATAGATTGCATTTTCTTCTGTTTTAAATGTTGTACATTCTATTTTTTTTAAGATCCATATTTATGTTCATATACCCTTATCAGTTGCTCAGTGAGCAGTACTTTTATCTTGCTTTAAAGAATACTGTTTCCTCTCCATATTCATATATTTATGTGTCTAAATTTTAGTTCTAGATTAAATACTTTCCTTTTTGCTTTTCTTTAGTTCTAGATTTTTAAAAAAGAAAACAATAAACTTTACCAAGACATCTGATCACCCTTATTTTCTCATTTCTTATAGCAGTTCCTGGATGTTTTTTTATTTAAAACTTTCTTTAAAAGTATTTTCAATGTAGCATCTTTATAGGGTAAACCTCAGGCTGTATGTGTCTGAGAATTTTTTTTATTGAGCTATTTTTTTTAATGACAATGTAACTTGATATAAAATTCTTAGTTCAAGATCCTTTTCCTTCAGTGGTTTAGAAATAGAGTTTTATTATCTTTTTTTGCATCCACTATTGCTGTTGATAAGTCTGACCACTTCCTTGAGGGGGAACTCATGCTCTTCCCTTGGGACACAATGCGTACAGGGGCCCCTCGTCCCCTCAACCAGACTGGGCTGCCGTTACGATCCATGTCATGAGCTACCTAGGCCAAAGCTTTGCTCTTGCACAAACCCCTCTATAGGTGTTAAATGCCTATTTTGACTTCAGGTAACTACTGTACTGATTTGGGTTCTTGGTATGTTTAAGTTTAAGCTTGTCGAAGCAAGCTCAAAGGAGAGAAATCGATGGGCAGAGCCTGCTGATATGATGCCAGGAAGCAGTATGTATATTCACATCCAGCTCGCTGAGGCAAGGCTAGTGCATACATGCCAACAGAGACGGAGTCATAACTAAGAAAAACACTCTTGATTTCTAGTCCAATTTTCTCCCTCAAGCCAATCTCAAGACTCCGGCTGTGGTGATACCTGAGACACACCTACTTTTCAGAATGCCTTGTTTACCTGCAGGGGAGGTGGATGGTGTGATGCAAGTCAGTGACTGCTGTCAACAACTCAAATAGTAGGAAGTCCTAGCCAAATTGCTTCATTCAGTCATTCATACGTTCATCCGTTTATGCACTCAGTGAAAGCATTCTCTAGCCTTTGCCGTATGCCAAGCCCTGCGCCGACTGTGTGCCAGGGATGGAAAGGAGAGTTGGCTCGTGTGGAATTGACCAAAAAGTGGCGGAAACAGGTTTTGGTCAAGGAGCCTCACAGATCACTAGAAGCGCACACTGAGGAGCTTCTGAGGGAGAGCATCTGCTCTTCAGAGGTGTAAGAGAGGGGTGTGACCAGGTCAGGGTGTCAGGGAGGGTTGCCTCATGGAGGTGATAATTTGGAGGATGAGTAGGAATTAAATAGACAAGGAGAGGGGAGTGTCTGAGCCAGAGGGCACAGCATGTGAACAGAGACTGTGACAAGAAGGGCGGTGAAAGTCCATGGACAGAAAGAAAAAGGATGTGGGCGAAGCACAGAACTCCGCAGGGAGCAGGGAGCGTCATGTGGCACAAGGAGGGAAAAGCGGGCGGGTGTCAGAATGTGTGAGGTCTCAAGCCATGGTGGGGATTTTGGTACTGAGCGTGGGTCAAGAGAAAGCCTTGAGGTTTTTAAGCCTGGGCGTGGAGGTCCCATGATCGATCAATGCCGCATGTGGAAATTTTCCTTTGGCTGGACCATGGTTATAGTGTTGCTATGGGAAAGGGTCATTAGTTGCAGCAACTGAATAACACTTCCAAGAATTGGGAACAAGCAATCATGTGCTTATGTGGAAGCAAAGCTTTCTCACACATGCCAGTTTAGCCTGCTTTGGAATATGTTTACCAGCACAAAGAACATTTTCTTTCCCAACATAATGTTCACATTTCTATATCAGTAGAAATACTCCTAAAAACATCATTTTAATGCTAATGTATGCTCCCTTTGTGTTAATAGCACAAGTTCTGAAAACAGTTCTAATGATATCCTTAAAAATTCCTAGAATTAGAATTACTGGGTAAATAAAATTCATATTTTAAGACTTTTGGCACATATCATCAAATTGCTTTACAGAAAAATGTATACAAATTTATATGTCATATACGAGTCTCCACCCTTTAACCAACCTTTTCAAATTATCATCAAATGTGTTTTTAATTTAGTACTTGAAAAATTAAAATATATTATTTAAAGTAATCTTAGAAGGCTTTCCGAGTTTATCTTTAAAGGGCTTACAGCCAAAATCCATTCACTTCTCAGTCGGCAGGGTTAATGAAAACCCACAACGTGTTCTGCGTGAGGCATGATTTTGATCTCTTGGGTACCATTTCTGTGCCTGTATTGTGGCCCCGGTGGGCGCTGATGGCCATTCACTCTTTCAATGGTCTTAATTATCCTCCCATCTTCTAATATCAGGATGAATGTCTTTAAATTCATGATCCCCGGAAGATATAATCGTCTAGACTGGGGTATGTGTACATGTGTGAAGTGATGATTCATGTCCCATGAGGTGGACAATGTTGGATTCTGTATCCGGGATGCTGATGAAGCCTTGGTTACATAACCCTTTCCAGCACCGATTACAGTCAGTAGGGCATGGTTTCCCTGACCATCCTCCCCGCTCTTGGCCCCCGACTTCTTCCCACAGAAGGAGCAGCTTTGTCCGTGCCACACCTGCTGCTCCCACAGCCAGCGTCCACCCCCTGCCACAGGGAACAGACTTCCCTTCCCCCATGGCCTTGGCACAGCCAGGAGTGAAGTGGGAGGAAAAGCCCACCTAGGCCGCACCCTCCTGCTTCCCAAGCCACCATCCACACCACTGCTGCCACATCGGACTGTGGAGGACCCTGCAGGGGACCTTCACATGGCTCGGGGTATGTTCTGTAGCAGGGAGAGCTGGCAGTAGGCTTGGCCTCATGCTGTCATTAGCTGTTTCCAAATCAACACTCAGAGGAAGACCCACTAGAGCCAGGTGAGCTACAGCCTCACGAGCACCACAGTGGTTCTATTGGGCATATGACATGACCACCAGCATTTTCGCTTGTGTTAGCTTTATATCAGCTCATCTGGATGCTCGTTCAGGTGATATACCAGCTCATTGATGCCATTCAAGCTATAAATAGTTTTATTTTTCTTTCCCACATGGAAAGCCATCAGGTGTGAACAATCCAGATTTGCACTGGCTCACCCCCTGCCTTCTACTGGAAATACACCTTCTCGGCTCAGGAATGGAGCATCCTTTTGTAAACTATCAGGGAGGAGCTGAACCCGATGCCTCATTTCCATGTAGAACTTTAAGGGTCTTTGAACCTGGAGGGAGTTGATCCTTGAGTTTACCCTAAATCTTCCTTTGTTTTACTTTGTCTTTTGGCTGCCACACTACCATAATCACAACAGTCAACCAAAATTATATGCAGACATCTAGAAAATGATCAGCACTCGAAGGCACACATCCAAACTCCAGTTTGCAGGAGAGCAGCATGCCTTTGGCTATCATGGAAGGAGTTTGGACAGAATGAATGGTCTTTAAATGCTTTTCCACTCTAAGATTCTGCTTAGAACTTCATGTTAGTGTTCAGAGAAGACATGAAAAAGTTGTCCCCCTCTCATTTTTCCAATTCTACTTCCAAATTTTTTTAAATTAATGTATAACTTACATACAATGATCTGCACAGTTACTTTAGCTCATTGTATATGTCATACCTTAATTAAAGATGACTCTGATCAAAGTTAGAATAATAGCAGTTCTCAAATGCTTCCTCATCCCCCCCCCGCCCCTGCTCAGTTACTATCTTCCCAAAGGCAATAGCTTTTTTCTACTCCATCACCAGAGAGTAATTTTGCCTGTTTTTGAATGTTATATTAATGGAACCATGCAGTGTACATGCTTTTGTGTCTAGCTTTTTTTTTGCAACATTATTTCCTAGAGACTTATCTAAATTGTTGAACACAGCAGGAGTTCATTCTTTTTCATTTCTTATGTTCCATTGTATAAACGTACTGCACTTTGTCCATTCTGTCATGGACATTTGGATTGTTTCCAGTATTTTGCTCTTGTGAATGAAGTTGCTGTGAACATCCTTCTGTGTGTTCTGTTGCACATAAGCACTCATCCTGTTGGGCATGCAGCCAGTAGTAGAATTGTTGCGTCATAACATCATGTTTAGCTCAGAAGATGCTGCCAGTTAATTTTCCAAAGTGCTTGTATCAATTTGCATACCTACCAACAATGCAAATCTCCATATACACGCCAACACTCGATTGTCGTTGTCCTTTTCATTTAATCCAACCTGCTGGGATGTACTGATCACTCATTATGGCGTTAATTTGCATGTGTAGAAGACTGATGATGTTAAACCTTTTCATATGCTTCTCCCATTGTTTCTTACATACTCCAGTCAGGTTTTTACTGCCATCACCCCAGCGATGGGGTGACGGGGCTGCTCTTGTCAAATAACCAACGGCCTCCACATTGGTGAATCAGTTCTCGGTTCTCGTCGTCTTGGTCTCCAAAAACACGCATTGCTTGTCTCCCTCCGACCTCATAGCCATTCTTTCCCAATCTTATCTTTTTCCAGGTCTTCCCAGTCTCCCAGTGTTTTAACATAGAAGTGCCCTTGTCCACCTAATACCACCTCTTACCCCAACCTCCGGATCCCCTTCCCCTACTTTAATTTTCTTTATACCAATTATGACCATTAATAATAATCTTTAACATGCCAATGTATTTATTGTTTCACTATTGCTATAATAAGCTCTGCGAGGGCAGGAATTTTTGTCTCTTTTGTTCCCGATCTATTCCGTGTGCTTAGAACCACCCCTGTTACATAGCAAGAACTCAATAAATATTTTATAAATAACCAAATGGTTGATCAATGAACAAACAATGGGGGAACAATGGTAAAAAGCAGTGGGAAAATATGTTCTCCCTAGAAATATTTAATGAATGACTTTATGTGACTGGCGTTACAAGAGTTCAAGTTCCAAAGGCAGGTGCCTTTGATTTTAAGAGTGGCCCTAGCTGGGTAGAGAGGAATGGACTCCTTAAAAACATCTGGCTTTGTTTTTTGTGGCAAGTGTCAAGATCCCTCAAAAGAAAGCACTTGAATTAACTTTGTAATCAGTTTACACCACAGTGTAAACTGAGTGAGGTGTGGTTTTGCAGCCAAGTCTCTCGGAAGCTTCCTTAGAACTCAGCAGCTGTTGAATGAGTAGCTAAGGTGTAGCTGGAGCTAGCTGCCAATCTGGACTATGCTCTAAATTATGTAATGAAAGTAGTTAGTAAGCCGGACTAACATGTCTGTAACCAGAGCAAACATTCGAACTGAAAAATTAGCACAAGGAAAGGCTGAAGCCAGCCAGTTTGGTAGTTTCTGGCAAAATAAAAAATAAAACAAAGATCTCTGGAAGACCAAGGGAGTGGGCACTAGATGAGAGATCCAGGGCCATGTGAGGTCAGCAAATAGGTAGAGGCTCACAGAGCATTCGGTGACATTTTATATTCATTTTGGTTCTGGGATCTACAGCCTGGATCTCCTAAAGAAATGTGTGGCTATCAGGCGCCATGTTGGATGGATGCCACCTACAGAAGCATGTTTCTAGATTCTCACTGGAGACCAAAAGTTCAAGGCTAAGAACAGAATAAAGAGATGCAGAAGGCTTTGCAATCAGAGCTGGAGACTGTTTCCAAAATAGGCTTGAGTTTCTTCCGCAGATTCTTGGCCACTGGGCATATTTTCAAAGATAGTAGATGTTAGCTGCCTGTCCCAACCCTCTTTCTCCGAAAGTGTAAAAAGATTTTGGTAAACAACAACAAAACAGCAGCAACAACAACTACTACAACAAAAACCTACATAAAAGTTTCTATTCTTGGGTTGCTTACTGTATTTTCCTTTGATGAATATGCATCCTGCTATTATTCTTCCTTCTAAACTATAATTACAAGGAGACTTTACCCGTGTATAAGTCTTCCCACCTACCACTATCACTGTACCTACTCCAAAGCCTGGGACCTGGCAGGAACTCAATAAATACCGGTTTGAATGGAATTTCCCTCAAATGTGGGAGAAGTCACAAGACCCTGAGGGCATACCAAAACTCTCCTGCCGTATGATTTTCTCCTTGGACCAAACTGGCTCGTTCACACTTCCTACCTGGATAACTAGTGGTGAACCTTTCACTGAACTTAAATATTTGTCACAGTCTCTTAAGATCTTTGCCTTCCCCACAGATTGGTGGAAGTAAATAAACTTGGGTTTATTAATAATTGATAATTGGGCTTGGAAATATTTGGGTGGTAAACATAACCAGCATATGTCCTGTAAACCTCAAACATCTCTCCAAATTATTCAAGATATCTGCTTTGAAAAACAAAGCCAATGATGTGTTCTGGTGTTTATTAATCATTTACTCCAGTCAGTTCAAATTAGTCAATTCCCTTCAAAGTCTTTGAAGTACGCAATTGAAAACTGCCATGCTAGGGCTGAACTGCAACTCTCATTTCCCACCATCATCTCTTGACTGTGAGTCAGTGGCAGTGAGTTCATGGCCTGTATGAAGGGAAGGCATTGGATAAAAGCCCAGAGAAGAGTCTCGTCGCTGCCTTTTTCTGTCCCAGCAATAATTATCAATGTGTATATGTTGCTGATAGTGTCCATTGAAATAGTGTCTCCTTTCTGCTTATAATTTGTTTTCTTCCTTAAAGACACATTTCTTTTTAGATTGCTCACAATTTCATCAGATACTTGATTTAAAAAAAAAAAAGGAGTGAGAAAGAAGGAGGAGTAGGGAGAATAGAAGTTTGGAGTATTAAGCGAGCTCTGTAATATAACAGAATCTCACCTTGCCGGAAAATGATGGCAGAACTGAAGAAACTGAGATGGAATGAATTTGCCCTACTTTAGAATTTTAATAACTGATGCTTTTTCTTACAGTTTGCTAGGGATTTTTTTTTTTCTGTTGTATAGAATAACAGTGCCATTTGTGTTAAACTCAAAGGATGAACACAGGGATGATTAATTTAATGTGTCAACTTGGCTAGGCCATAGTACCTAAATATTTAATCCAACACCAGTGTAGATGTCCCTGTGAAGCTACATTCTAGAGGAGATTAGTGCCCAAATCAGTAGACTTTGAGTAAAGCCCATTACCCTCCGCAACATGGGTGAGCTTCACCTAATCAATTGACGGCCTCAAGAGGAAAAGACTCACCTCTCCCAACAAAGGATTTCTGTCTCCAGACTGCCTTTGAACTTGAACTGTAACATCAGCTCTTCTCTGGGTCTCCAGTCTTCTGCCCTGCCCTTCAGAATTCAGACTTCCTAGCCCCAAAAGCACATGAGCCAATTCCGTAAAATAAATTTATCTCGATAGATGATGATGATGATAGATAGATAGATAGATAGATAGATAGATAGATAGATAGATATTGATACACAGACACTTTATTGGTTCTTGGAGAACTCTAACTCATACAAATACATACCCAAAATGTTAACATTGGACTTCTTGTGGCCAACAATACAGGTGCTCATACAAGTCAACAATTGAATAGACTTCAGGTCGCTCAGCCATTGCAGTGTTTGTCTACTGAGTATTACTTTCTGACGTGACATTTTCCTGAGGAAATTTCACTTGGAGCCCTTTTATTTCAGAGAAACAATTTCTCAGATTGCCTTACAGTTAGATATACATTGGCCAGAATTCAATCTGTAATAATAGTTACTACACATTGACCTGCTTTGTGCCTGTTATTTTCCATACAGTCACTGTAATTTTTACAACAACCCTGCAAGAACATAATATTTTACTTATTTTATAGATGAAGAAATTGCCCAGGTAAACAATTCACCCAAAGAGATCCCTCAATCAACATTGAAAGGTTAAAGACTATCACTGCGATAAACTACTAATTAATCACTTAGTAAGCATTCATTGGACATGGAATGTTTATTGAGTGCATACTGTATTGCATTATGAAGATCTAAGACAGGTCACCAGAGGCATATTTTAAAAGATTTTCTAAAAGACGGGAAGATGTCAACTCAATTCTTTAGAACGATTACTTCACCAGAGCACCCCACCCCCCGGAACTCCCATTCAGTTAAAATTACTTTTCCAGCTTCCACCTCACCAAAGACTTTCAGGTTCCTACATCCAGCGGCCTAGTTGACCTCTCCACTTGACTGCATAACAAATCTCAGAATTAACTTGTCCCTGGTTTCTTTCCTTCCCTTACATACCGATTCCTCCATGGGTGTACCTGGAATCAGACCACAACTATTGCTCCTGGTGAAATCTTAACCGAAGCCACCATCGCCTCTCACCAGGACTTCCATAAGAGCCTCCTAATGTGTCTTCTTGCTTCTGTTCTTGTTCTCCACCCCAGAAACCAGAATGATCTTTCAAAATGTAAATTAGATCTTGTTGCCCTACCCCTTAATTCAAGACTGTACACTTGTAATAAAAATCTTTCTCCTATCTTATAAGGTTTTCCATGCTATAACCCCCATCTTCCTTTTGATTATCTCTGTTTATCAACTTGTTCACTGTGTTTTAACCACATGGGTTTTATTTTTACCCCCATCTATCTCCATCTCCCGATCCACTCAGTTCCCTCTCCCTAGAGGGAACTCTTCCCCACTAACATCCCATTCTCTTGCCATTCAGCTGCACTGACAACGCGGTCCCCTCACATAGGGCTCCTCTAAGCACTCTCGCTGGAGCACCACCCCATTCTCCCGCTCTCTCTTCCCTTCCTCGCATTATTACTTTTCCTCTTTTTTGCTCCCTGGCACTTAACGTTTTGTGAAATGATCTTATTAATTTACTCACTTACACATTTTGCTAGTCGCATTCACAGTTCTGAGAACAGTGCACGGAGAACGAATTGGTCTTCAATATTTTGGATAGATGAGTGAAAGCCCTAGACTGATTCTCCTGAGCCTCCATTGCTTCACTGGACAATGGGAAGTCACTCATGACCTCTGACCCCAACTCCCTTCTGGTAAATGGACCCCAGTCTCTCATCAGACATTTCTGATACTTCTACACTCAGTTTCTTCATTTTGGGTGTAACTACATTTTCTATCACGACATTCAACAAATACCAAAAGGAAAAAATTTTAAGAATTTGTGTGGGAAGAGTGGTTGTTTTGTTAAAACTTCTCAAAAGAAACCAAAGCATCTGTCTGAGTATGGATGTCTGCCTACTTACATCAGATGCAGCTGCTGTTTCCTTGCAAAATTAATTAAGTGAACAATTTATGTTAAATTTCTGAAAAGTCATCTTCCTTTACTTGGGTACCAAAAATAAGAAAATAAATGCAATTTAAATTAAGCAAAGCATAAGATGACATTCTTCTAGGAGTTTTCAAACCTTCTCCAAATGAACTGTGAACAGGGAACACACCACAACAGTTTGATGATGTTTCTGCCTGATAATAAAATAGTCCACTGACTCAGCTGAAATTTAGTCTATCTTGCTATGTTTAGTCTCCACAATGATCATTTAAAAGATGTGACTGTACTTAGACCGAACTAATTGATATGCCTGGAAATTGTGCTGTTTTCTGAATATGGCAAATTTATTATTTAATCTTCACCTCGGTTTTATTTTTTTCCTTTCATAACTCTTACTCAATAATTTTAATTATATCAATAACAAATAATAGTTTTTCAAGCCCGTCTGTATTCCTTTCTTTCTTTCTTCTTCTTTTTTTTTTTTCTTTTCTTTTGGAATTGCCATGGGCTCTCAGTTAAGGACCTAGAGTTTGAAGGATATTCTACAAGAGGGTAAGAATGTATAAAATTTAATCTCGAGCAACTCCTTCCAATGAGGACATTTTATGATTCTATTCTGTGCTCTTACCTGTTGGTAGAAATTTCCATTTTGATCGATAGATGATAGATAGATAGATAGATAGATAGATAGCCAGCCAGCCATAAATTTGAGTTCATCATTCTCCTCAGAAGGCACATTTTTTCATAGATCTATGCTAGTCTCTTGCTTAATTTCTTTCATCCTTTTTTCATTCCTTTTTGATTCCTTTTCCTCCTGTTATTCTCTACCCCTGTACCCTGCATCATAGGCAAGTATTCTAATGTATTTAATATGTATCCTTTTGCATGTATTTGTTCTTACAAGAATCTCATTTTCTGTATGTGGGTTTCAAATTTAGCGAATGGAATTATTTATAGATTTCACTCCTGTTTCTGTCTCAACCTTCTTTTTAAAGCTCAGCCCTAAGTTTTTTGGCATCCACTTATGGAGCTCCGGGCTCTAATTCCATCACCTAAAGCAGCAGTGTGATGAGCCTCCTTGGGAATGTTTGCATGTGGAACTCTGTGAGAATGTCTTGGGTGGATTTTCCAGAAGTATGATTGCTGAGTCATACGGAGAAAGATGTCTGCATATCTCTAGCAACATTTGGCAATGTCCAGCTTTCTCACTTTTTTTTTTTTGACGATTTAAGAAATGTAAAGCGATGTCTCACTATTGATCAGTTTGCATATTTCTGATTACTAATGAATTAGAGGAGCTTTTGATGTGCTTGTCACTCTTTTGGATTTCTTCTTCTGTAAACTGCCTAATCATATCCTCAGCCTATAGTTTGATTGAGAATTCCTGGCTTGTTGATTTTCATTTGTTCCCTATGTTACATATTCGTCTCTCGAGGTTTTTAAACATTTAAACATCTTTTCCCAATTTGTAATCTGTCTGTAAACTCTATCTGTGATGTCCTTTATTGAACGTAAAGATGCAATCATATTCATCAATTATTTTGCTAATGATTTGTAAGATTATTTTAAGGAGAAGTGTTGTCTCCCATCCAAGTACTAACCAGGCCTGACACTGCTTAGCTTCTGAGATCAGTTGAGACCGGGTGCGTTCAAGGTGGTATGGCCATAGACAGCGGAAAACAGTGTTTAAGAATATATTCCCACACCTCTATGTCACAAGGATATTCTTTTACATTGCTGGTATAGAATTTATAGATTTCATTTTCACATTTGATTCTAAACCCATCTGCAATCCACCATTTGCATTTATTGTTTAAAAAGGGATTCATTTCTATTATTCCACATATTGCAAACCTGTTTTCTTAACACCACCCACTGAAACACTTGCCCTTTCTGCCACTGGTTTTCAGAAACTGCCTTTGCTCTATGTCCACAGGTCTGTCTCTGGGCTCCGTGGTCTTGAAACTATTTTCATTACTGTGATTTTCTTTTTCTTTTTCTTTTTCTTTTTCTTTTCTTTCTTTCTTTTTTTTTTTTTTTTTTTTGGTATTCTTAATAACTAATAGGGTAAGCCTTATCTCTATAGTTTTCTAAGATGTTAGAAGGTTTTTTTAGTGTCTTCAGAGATCCAGATTAAAGTTTTTTTGCATTTACACTAAATTTCTAGGTAAATGTAGTATGAATTGATTTCTTTATTCTCATTTAATAAAATGTCTCTCCATTTGTTCAGCTTATCTTCTAGAAATCTTGTATTTTCCTGGGTAAGATAACTTTTTTTTGTTGTGATTGAGAGTGAGAGAGTTCTTTTTAAATTACATTTTCTATTTGATTACCACTAATGAAGAAACATGTTCTTCTTATTACAAAGTATTCTTGAATCCAGCAGACACGTTGAACTCTTAATAATTCTAAGCATTGGTCTATAATTCTGTTGGTTTTTCTAGGTAAATGATTATATCACTTGTAAATCATGAGTTTTTATCTCTTTTCTTCGAATCCTTGAATTTATTTCTGTTTCTTCCCAGGGGACATTAACCAGCATGTCTACTACTGTGTGAAATAGTAACTATATACCCATTTATTATTTTTAAGCTTTAATGGAATGCATCTAAGATTTCTTCATTAACCATAGTGCTTGTTTTAAGTTTTTTGATATACAACTTTTATTAAGCTAAGGAATTTCCTGGCTGTTCCATTTCCTAAGACTTTTTAAAAATTGTAAATAAGTGTTGAATCATCCTTATTTGCTTTTGGAATCAAGACTACACTAGGCTCATAAAATGTGTTAGACAGTACTAATTTTTCCTAATATCTGGAACAACATATAAGTTGGCAATGGAAAAATCAGAGTTTCTTTCCAATACAAGTAGTCTAGGCTCTCTAGAAAGACATTTCTCAGATTTCCAGGCAGAAAAGATTTTTCTTGTTCAAATTCAGCATGAGTTCTTGTCTGGCATCCTCTACCTTGGTGGAGGGTACCTGGTCTTTTCAGCCATTGTTTTTGCATCAACCAAGAAGACTCTTACTCAAGGAGGAATTGCTTCTGTTGCTCCTCAAATCCTGTTTCCATTCCCAGTGTGTGGAAGCAGTGTAGAGGGATTCTAAAGCCATCTCTTGTCAAAGTAATTTTTTTCTTTTTGCTTCATTGTCCTTGCTCATGAGTTTAATTACCCCAGAGATAAAAAGATTGCCAAAGATAAGAAGTAGAGGTGAGCCTGCAAGAAAAAGGAGTTTGGTAAGTTGTATGGATAAAATGCCACCAGTGATGAAGATGGACTTAATGTTTTCCTCAGCTGACTATACTTTAAATAGGCTTCCTGCTAACTTCGCCCTGCTCTCCTTTTTCTTAGAGAATTGACTCTAGAAAACTGGAATTGTAAATCTTTTTCCTGACTCTTTGAATAGTAAATCTTTTCAAAAGCTTCCTGCTAGTTTTATAACCCAACAATGTCTTTGTGGAGGATCAGGGAGTAATTTCTTATTGCAGTCATCAAGGAAGGTAGTACCCCAACACTAGTCTGGGGGGGATGGGGGGAAGGGGTGGTGGAGGGGGGCGATAACCTCAAGGGGTACCTTTCTCCAGTTGTATAACTATCATGAAAGTAGAAGAAATTTGTTTTTTCTTTGGATAAAACCAATTAGCAAACACAGCTGGCCTATGACTTCCACTCACCTGCGTGCTTAAAAACCCTCCTGCTCTTTGTTTCAATGAAGTTGAGATCAGGCTGACTTCTGACATTGCTCCCCTATTGCAGTGCCTAGAATAAAGTCTTCCTTGCCTGTTTAACTTTGCATGGTGCCTTTTGCTTTGCTTGAACCAAAGATGGCTGAACAAAAATGCTTGGGTGGGAAGCATGGAAGTGTTTGACTTAAGCATTCTGAATTGCCCAGTGCCTTATTAAGACCACGAGGATGCAGTTAATAGGGTCTTATGAAGAGCAAGGGGCACTAGTTGAATCCAATGATTGAGTTTTTAGTTTTAAGCCAGGCTTTCCCTCTGTTGAATAGTCTAATCAACCAAAGATCCATGTCAGCCTCATTGCAGAGAGCCTCTAAATTGTATTAAAATGCCAAACTCCAACTCCTCCCCATTGCTATGATCAAGGAACTGGTCTGGGAGGAAAGCGTAGTGGAACTTTGAGTCATAAGTATAGCTGTGGGATGATAGACTTTGACTCCTCTCTGATGACATGAAAAGATGTGTCCAAATTAATGTCCTTTGCCCCCACGTCACTGTCAACCATCAAAATATCTTGGCCAGGAGGTTATATATGGAAGAATAAATGCATGAAAAAGAAAAATGGAGGCATCTCCTATTACCCACAGCCTGCAATATTCTCACTTATCTCCAGCTACCCAGCTACACAGTCACTAGGGGAATCCCTAGACCTCTTTCCAAAATTACTTCAAATATTTTCTCTTCTGCAAACTTTCTTAGAAATGCTACAGCTGACTCTAAGCCACCTGCATATACTTCTAACACCACATCACAGTTAATTCTTTGTGTGTTTGCCTCCACGAAGTCAGGGACTGTATACTATTTAGCTCTGTAGCCTAAGCATCTATCTCCCATAGTGCTTGATACACAACAGAAGATAGATTTATTTTATATCCTCATTTTCAACCTAAAGAGCGATTAGTTTTGAGGTATGTGCCCGGTATTTCATGACTGGGCTTAAGTTACAAATTTCCCCACCGATTACTCTCAGTCTGTCCAGGAGAAGGTACATAATATGGTTTAGCATTCTACGTGGAACCCCACCACTCCGCCTCACTGTCTCACATGTCACCATGGAAAACTGTTCGTGCTCAGCAGTTAGGAGGCTGACAGTAATAAGTGGCCCTCCAGTCACTTAAAAACAAAAAGGACATGACCAGTCTTTATTCCAGAAAGTACCATATTCTGAGTTGTTTCACCATTAGTGAGATGGGTTTGGCCTAATGGAGGTAACTTCTGAAACAACTGTCTGGGTGAAGGCAAAAGTTAAAAGGCAGAGACATTTTGTGTGTTGGGTGCCGTTCTTTTCCCCCCACTGTTTCCCACAGGGAACACCAGGAACTAGCTGGCTCAAATGCATTTAGGACTTCTTAAAAGTTTTGTTTTTCTGTTTCCTGTTCGCTGTCAGTCCATTGCCACATCAAGAATACTCATCATCGTCAAGTATTCACTAAGTTATCACCTATGTTACCCAGGCATCCATAACACAGAGAGCTGTACAATTTCACCTCTGCCCCGTCAAAGCTGAAGATCCATGCGAAAGACCAAGGAATAGATAGATCATTCTACTCTCTACTTTCACGCATGCTAGTCTTCCAGATTTCTTCATTTTATAATACCCAGGATTCAATTTGCAAGAATTTCCAGATCCTCTTTGTGATCATGAGTTTGCAGAAAGAATCTCAAAGATGGTTAAGATTTCAACAGTTCTGAAGACAGAGCTCAATATCTAGATTCTAGCTCCACAAGGTCATGGCAAAGCATGTTAAATCCTTGCATTCACCCAAATCTGCACCCCTGGGCATTTGTGAACTGGGGCTCACTCTCCCATGTGTCGATCTGAAGTTAAAAGAGGTTCTACGTGCTGATTGACAGTAAGGTTGAGGTGAATCTGGGAGTGCCTCGTTTTAGCTCAGGGCTGCCTAGTGATCTCCTGTTACTTTCTCTGCATGAGTTTATCTCCACCTCTTTCCTCTGGGTACTCCTACCCTCCAGGTAATGCCATTTACACCACAGCGGAAGTATGAAAGGGAGGGGTGGGGCTGAAGAAAGAGTTTCTTTAGGTCATTGCCAGCCTTGCTGAGGCAATGAAGTCAGGGTAAGTTTCTCAATCCCAGGAGAACCTGATCACGCCAGTTGCCCACACTTGTCTCAAGTGGCTAGACCTGTGGATGGATGGAACCTGGCATCATTCCTTAAAATGGCTCATGTTTCCTGAGAAAGAGGAAGAGAGGATGAGGTAGAAGAGATTAGTCCTATTGACAAGAGGGAAAACAATCAAGAGTGTATGTTTAAATATCGTGCCTATAAAATTCCCATAGTCTCTTGCTTCAATAAGTTTCAGTGAATGGGTACACATAAAAGAAGTTAGAAAAATGTTAAGCCTACTTATGGAAGGTAATATTACTCTTATCTTGTATTTACTTTGCAATGCACTGTTGACATTAATTCTCAGTATAAAAAGTGTCTTCGTCCCGCTTCGCAGGTGGGGAAAGAAAGAGAGAAAAGTTGAACTTAACAACACATTGAAGATTCAATGCGTAATGATTTTCTCCTCGTTTCATCTCTCTGACTCCCACGCTCAGTCATGTACTCACTCAACAGTGAGCTCAGTTTCTGTACATAGCACTGGTATTTTAAAAACAGTGTATTTACCAGTTGAATCTGATCTCATGGTTACATGGTATTCTTTTTTCCTTTCCTTTTCCTGTTGATAGTCATCTCAGACACTTCCAGGTAGGAAGCTCGGAAGTGTTTTCCCACAGTCACATTGCAAGTGAGAAAAGACTTGGAATTTGAACCCAGCCCCCTTGACGTCTCTCTCCACCAGGTCTCGCTGCTACTAATTGTGATCTTAGATTATCAAAACGCTTCAGCTTTCCTGACAGTTGCATCCTCGTTAACGAATTTGGCTAGTTTTTTCTTTTTTTTTCCCCCCTCTTCCATCCCTTTCTTTTTTCTCCTCTCTTTCAGGTAAAATAAATTTGTATATTGTCAGCAAAAATTTTTAAATGCGCATTTACCCAATTCACAAGCTTGGCAGGGAAACCTTATAAATGTACTCGCAATCTTATTATCGCACCTTTAAAATCCAAGTGTTGAACATTAATGTAGAGCAAAAACTTAAAATCAAACTTTAAAAATGGAAGCTTACATTTACTTTGACATCATTCTATGGAGAAGTTGTAATCATTCTCGAATATTAAAGACTCACTTTCGTACACATTACCCTTAACACGTTACAAAATACGTAGGCACACCTTATTTAAGACCCTCACATAACCCTGTGAGGATGAAAGCCAAAGCAGGATTACTGCTCCCCATTTTGCAGGGACTTAAATAGATGGAGAGAGTCTAGTGACTAATGGTCTAAAATCACATGAGTTCTATTTGGCAAATCCAAGTTTTCTTGTACTATTAATACATTTTCCGAGAACAGCTCTTTGAGAGAAATTGAGTTTATTAAGCAAAACTAAACTTGATTACACATCACACAAAGCAGAGGCACGAGATGCAGAGCCATATACCTTCTCTCATCATTAAAAAGACTGGTTTAACCATAAGCAAAAGTGCATGTCCAGGAAGTCTGTCGTTTGCGATCCTGTCATTCTCCTCCATTTGTTGTAAAGAGGAATAAAACTTAGCCCACCAGACATTCCAGGCTGAGAAAATAGCAGATTGCACAGGCACAAAGGCCTGAAATGGGGGCCATTCGGGGGACTCTAAGTTCCCCAGAGATGGAAAGGATAGGTGGGGACAGAGAGATGGACAGCAGTCGAGACCGTGGGGGGCTGCGTATGTCATGGGGTTGCACTCATGTTGTTTGTGTCTGACTGACATCTCTTCCCCCCTCAAGTGAACATTGCACCTTGATTTTCTTTAGGGGACCACATTTCCCTATTCCTTGTCATCTTGATTGGGCTGTCCTTCATGGCAACCTCCTAGGATCGGAAAATGACTCATGCTGCCCAGTTAAGAGTTCTGTCTTCCTCAGCTACAATGATTAGGTCAGGGCATATGACCCAACCTAGGCAAATAAGAACCTTCTCTAAGATTTGATGTATGGGAAATTGAGATCGAGGGCCTTTCTTCCTTTAGAATCTTGAACCGTGTGGATTATGTAAGCCTGGGAGTTGTAAGTAGCTTCTTGTTCCAGCTGCCTACAGTTGTCTGCCAAGTGAGACAAACATACAGAGGAAGGCAGAATCCAGGGTTGGAATGAGAGAGAACATGAGAAAGGGACAGATGGAACCCTGGTGACATCCCCTGAGCCCTGTACTTGAAGCTTTTGACCAATTCCTGGAAATTCTCATTACGTGGGTTCTTGAGCCACTTTAAATTGACTTATGACCAAAAATGTCCTGTGTATTAAACCATGTTAAGGACTTTGGACTTTATTATCTGGGCAATGACAGGGTCTGTAAAGAGTTTAGAGTAATGAATAGATAGTATTTAAAAGAATTTTTTTAATTAAAAAAATAACTAAAATAAATAAATAATAAAATTATATGGGTTTCAAGTGTATACTTCAATAATACATCATCTGTATATTGCATTGTGTGTTCACTACCAAAATCAAATGTCCTTCCATCAGCATATATTTGACCCCCTTTACCCTCTTCTACCTCTCTGCTCCCCGATAGTGTTTTAGAAAGCACATGCTGACAGCACTGTAGAGAATGAATAGGAGTAAGGAAGGGATTGTTGGTGAACCAGTTTTAAAGCTATGACTGTAATCTAGATAAAAAGACCTGAACTGAGGCAGTGGCCATGGTCAGGAACAGAAAGAATCTATTTCGAGAAAGATTTATTTGGTAATCAGCTGCATAAGCGTTATGACGAGGAGGAAGGGAATGATTCTTGGCTTTCTTACATGGATTTTTAGGTCGAATGGTTTTTTGGTTAACCCACAGAGGAAACCCAAGAGGGGATAAATATTGGGTAACCTTTTAATTTAATATTTCTGTGGCAAATCTATATGGAGATATCCAAGTGAGAATTAGTTATATTCGTTCTGGTGCTTAGGACAAAGATTTTGGCAGAAGATCCAGCTTTGGGTGTTATCACTGTACAGATAAATCAGTAGCTTTTGGTTAGTTACCCAGGAAAACTGTGAGGAGTGACAAGAGAAGATGACCAAAGACTGAATTTTAGGAATGACAGTGTCGAAGAAGTGGGTGGGAATTCACTTCTTCTAGGAACAGAATTGATGGGAATTCGAAAGGAGATGTTGGAGAGATGGGAGAGAAGTCACGACAGAGCGCTGTCCCAGAAGCCATGCTAGCAAGAAGGAGGAAGTTGTCAGTGGCATCAAATACATCAGAGAGGTCAAGTAAGGTAAAGACTATGAAGTGCCATTTATTTGACTATTTGGATGTCTTCCAAGTGAGTGTAGGAGCCAGGAAGACAAAACTTTGTAAGCAGAGTAAAGAAGAGGGGATATGTCCAACCAACTGTATCTTTTTAGTGTTTTCAGAGACAATAGTGGTTATACATAGTATTTTGTTGTATGTTATACTTTATGGAGGGTATGGCAAGCAGGATTTTGCAGAAAATAGTTAGTCTTTTATTGTGAGCTCTATACCTCCAACAGGGGAAATAACTTGTGTGTGGGGATGTGCCATACGCAACCTCAGAAACCCAAAAGACACATCCTCCAGAAGCATCTAGTTACTGTATTTGTGTCTATGTAGACAGTTCCACACCATCTGAGTACCATGTGGCTCTCATTCAGACTAAGTGCTTTAGTTCCGATCAAATACAGCTGCCCCTCATCCACAGCAGACATGTTCCAAGACCCCCAGTGGATGCCTGAAATCGCATTTAGTTCTGGATCCCACATAAACTATGTTTTTTCCTATATGTACATTTTTTCTATATATACATTTCTATGACAAAATTTATCAGCTAGGCACAGTAAGAGGTTAACAACGATAGAATTTACTGTAATAAAAGTTATGCAAACATGGCCCCTCTCCTTCTCCCCTCTGCCCTCTCTCAAACGAAATGAGGTGGAAATGCTGGACAAAGATGATTCACATCCTGAGTCAGAGCAGGACAGTGCAAAATGTCGTTATGTTACTCAAACGCTATAAAATTAAAACTTATGAATTATTTCTGGAATTTCCCATTTAATTTTTTGGACCATGGTTGAAATGTTTTCAGTCGCCATGAGTCACTGAAACCAGGGAAAGCAAAACAATGGATAAGGGGGACTACTGCAGCTATAGTTTAGAAGTCGGAGAGATGATTACATTGACTAAATTAATGTCTTATCTTTGGCTCAAAGTTCACTAGGGCTGGGAATAAAATTAAGATTTGTAGTTATGTGTCTTATTATATCCCACTTAGAGAGCTCATGTGTGGAAGTCACACAACTACGGAATTAGACATGATGCTTAAAAAGATAAATATAGGTATACATTTACATGTATATACATGACAAGTTTTAGGACACTTTAAATAACTTTGACCACAGCATTAAATGAATGGAAAGTAAAGAGAAAAAAGAGAGAAGATGAAAGATAAAAGTATAGGAGGAGAAAAAGAGAGAAGAAAAAGGGGGAAAGCAAATGGAAAGGTAGTCTTCGCTGTCGGAATACATTTTTAGGCTCTCATGTGAGAAAGCAGCTAAAACCAAGGCCATTACAACAGCAGAAACCAGGGCTGTGATGTGGCCTGATGGAACAGCTTCTGCTTACTCTCTGGACTTTTCTAACATAAGACGTACACAGAAGGAACCAAATGGCCTCACTGCCTTTTAAAACCACATACGGGACCTCGCGTCAAGAGAACCAAACCCCGTACTCCCCTGGGTTTAGCTCTCACCACGACAGGAAGGCGGCAGCCCTGGCCATCCCGCCATGTGCTCACTGAGCCAGCCAGCCAAAAACACATATCCTTGAACTTCTGCTTTAGCCCAAGCCCTGCCAAGATCCTGGATAAGGAAGGCTTAGCTTCCCTCCTCTAGAAACTCAAAGACCCGTCTTCGTATTTCACTTATCCAAGCAGAGTCTGGAGCCTGAAGCCTGAAGCCTACCTCCTTTACTTAATATACTGTATGACCTTAGACAAGTCTTTCTCTCACCCTGGGCCTCTGCTTACTTATCAGTAGGATGGAGGAAATACTAGTGACTACCTTATAAACCTACTGTAAAGATCAAATGAACCTGAATGTGTAAAGCACTAAGACCAGAGTCTAGTACATAGTGATCTCTCAATTATTTGTTGTTGTTTTCAGCATTATTGATGTTGTCACTGAGAAAAAAACGAGGCTTTTTCTTGGAATTTTTTGCCTAAGACCCTATTATTTTATCTTGCCCAATTGGATAAAGCTGCTTACAGGTGCCAAGATAGAACACCCCACACAAAGCCACAGATTCTCCAGAAACCCTCAGCCCAGCCAGGCTCTGGGAGGGTAACTCCTGGTATCACAACCTTTTCAGTCCCTGTGGATACTCAGGAAATGTGATAAGATTTATTGAATGTCCTCTGTGCTATGCTGACTGAGGTTTTATTTTTTTGTCAAAGGAAGAAAGCTTTCCGACATCCTCACATCCTCAACTTCGATAGACCACCCAAGATACATCTTACTTCTCCAGATGTTCCTACTGGGGTGGCTGTGCAAATGTTTTTGGTCCTTGAGATCAGAGACAGTCTGCAATGTGCTAATAACAGTAAACTTACTTCCTAGCTCGGGTGGGTCCAGAGCATTCCAGAAAGGTCAAGTGTGTGATGATCATAGAAAACATTCCTCCATTCTTTTCCAATATCCATGTGCATGAAGCAGACTGACACCATACTTTCATACAAGTATCATAAAAACTAGAGCTGGCAAAAGCAGAGGCTGGGATGGGCCAGCCAAGGGCTCATCAGGGAGGTGCTGACAGCATTTTTTGATAGCCAGCTTGCATCTGGCTGAGAACCTTGAAGAGCCTCCATTCTCATCCTATGAATGTGCCCTTCTGTTCCTTGGCAGTCTCATAAAGCTGGAATTCAGCAGGCTATCTGGAAGCAAGCTGTGCTCTTTGAGGGTCCCATCCATCATTATCATCATCCTGGTTATCCTTGCATCTTCCCTGAGCTCTGATCTCCACTCTCCACCCATTGTGGTTGTCTCATGGTACAGGCTGCCACAGAGTCAACTAAGCCAGATCTATAGGGCTTGGTTGTGGACCCAGAACCCTGTACCTTCTATTGTGCATATGAAAGGATTCTGTGACTTAGCCCCTTTCTGGGAAGTTTGCAAGAGAGAGTTAGTACTTCCAAAGGAATTAAAGAGCCGCAAGGTATTTAAATAATAATCCAAACTTCCTTGATGGGAGTCCTGGTGTAAGGGGTTCAAGGTGCAGCCAAGGACCTAAGGGAGAGGGATCCAGATGAGCCTTGGAGGATTTGCAGGTTTAAAGGAGGAAGGCAGGGAAGGGTGTTCCAAACAGTGGGAACTCAAACCACAAAGGCCAAGTGTACAGAGTGGGTGTGTGGGACTGCAGACGGCTAGACCAAATGGCAGAAGCAGAACATTTGGGAAATGAAACTCCCTCCTCCCTCCCCTCCCCGTACCCCCACCCCTGCCACTCGACCCTCTTCATCCTTCCTCATGTGCTGGACTCCATCTGTGAACCTCAGGACCTCCTCTGAAAGGCAACAGGGAGACCCAAGACGGTCGTTCAAGGAGCTGCATGAAGTCAGAGGAGTCCACACGGGAGTGAGGTGCCGTGTGTCCCTTCCAGTCGTTAGAGTCACGGTGATGGCCTGGCACAGCAGCTGTCATTTTCTCATGGTGTCTCACTCACTCCCACCCACACCAGCACCACCGTCCATCATCGTGAAGAGCTGCTCGCACCAAGAAAGGTTCGGGTGAACCCAGCGTGTTACCGACCAGGAACGCAGCCCCAAACCCCTCATGTGCTGAGTGCTCGTCTTCGTCACACTGGCCTCAGCCCCAAGGGAAGGCTGTTTTCTAGAGAAAATTTTGCCAATTGTTTTTTTGCTTCAAGATAACAAAACCGGCATTTAGCCCTTCTGGCTTTAATTTTCGCTCTCTTCCAACACTTCCTAGTAAAAGAGGCAAAGGAACAAATTCTCTTTCTCTGTAGTTTCCCTTCTCAGGAAGAAGCATACACACAGGCCTTTTTTCCCATCGCTAACCAGAATACAAGTTCCCACCTGCTTCTGGGTTCTGGTACAACCCAGGAGTAGGGTGACATGTGCATTTCTGTGGCTGGACAGTGAGCATTTCGAGGATAAGACACTCTGTCATGCATGTCATGTTCATCTTTGCACCCCAATGCTTAACAGATGGGCTAATGCCTATTGAGTGTTCAACAAGCAGAAAGAGAGGGAAAACTCCAAGAGCCATTGGTCTCTAGCCATTGTCCTGAAATTCTTCCTAGGACAAAGAAGATCATGAATGAATGAATGAATGAATGAATGAATGAATGAATGAATGAATGCTTACTCCACCCAACACAGTGCCTTTAAACTCTTTAGGTTAATGCTTCCTTTAAACTGAAAAGGACTAAACATTCTCATTAAATCATCAGGTCCTTCCCAAAGTGGCAGCCAGCTATGAGCAAGGCATTATGATCCCACCAGGTGATTTTGCTAGGGATACAGCGTTTCAGGTATCTATTGCTAGAGTAGGTGGTGATGCCACACAATGACAGGTTTTGTGTCTCGAGTGATGGGCCCAGCTTATGGGAAAGTGTGCTGAGGTGGGGGGAGAAGGGATACAAAAGACCACATTACTTTTCATCATTTAACCTTAGAAAACCATTTCTTCCCTCTAAATATAGGATTTATCAGTCTTTCCAGAAGTTCTTGTGTGCATCATGCTGGAGTCGTTTTTTTTCCCCCAAGACAAGGGGGAAGAGAGAAGAGACAACAATGAGCATTCTAAAACTAGATGGGGAACTAGAGGAGGAGAAGAACAAAACGTTATATGGGTTAATTGAGAAAATCTGTATCCCAAATTAAATTGTCAAGATACTGAAGTGTTATGTTTAAAGAAAACTCCCCAAGGTCCCTGAAAAGTAGTCAAGATAAACTGACAAGTTGGTGGCCTTTTAGGAGGCCTACCGCAGACACTGAAAAACTGTCTTCACAGTTTTTTCTAAAGAGGCTCTGGGCCTTTATACCATTTTTTGTTGTTCTTGTTCTTGTTGTGTTTTTGTTTGTTTTTTGTTTTTTTAGAGGACTTTGATTTCTAAGTTCTCGCAATTTTTCAGAATTTTTCGTTTGTTCTAAATTGGAATCCTGTTCTCATCTCTTGCACGAGGCCCTGAGTTATTAGGCACGCTCGGCATCGTCTGTACACTAACTGAAGGGTGTATCACAAACACATGTGAAGAAGCCGTGATAAACAGAGTATAATTCACGGCACTTTTTTTCTCATTTTTCTCATCAACAAATATTAAAAGTGTCATTTTTTGAGGAATAATTGACATATAGCATTGTATTAGTTTCAGGTGTAAAACAATTTCGATATTTGTAAATATTGAAAAATCATCACCACAATAAGTTTTGTTATTATCCATCACCGTATAGAGCTAGATTTTTGCTTGCTGTCACAAGAACTTGTAAGATCTACTACTCTCTTAGCCATTTTCAAATATACCTTATTTTTCTTTGGACCTTAGTACTTTTTATCGCCAACTCAGAAGCTAACTAAAAATAATTTATCTCATCTTGGTATTTAAAAGGAGACACCATCCAGGGACATTGTGTTTAGGGCGATTGGTAATTCTGCCAAGAAAAGAGCAGAGAGCTAGATTGGTGTAGTCATATTGACAAAAGAAATTCCCAGAGCCGGAGACCACAGTTGCCTCCTTTGGCTGTCACAGCGCAGCTCTGAGCCTCGTGCTCTTTAATATCACACGCACACACACACTGCACTCATGCAGTCCCATCCCTGCTTCCTTCTGTCCTATTCCCTCTTCCTTCTGAGACTGGTCCCTGGCTACCCAGCTCTCACTCACCTCCCTTTCTGTAAACACCAAGAGATAACAGTACCCAATTTGCATTTTATTACCTGGGTCTTCTAGTGTTTCTTTCTCTTTTTTTTAAAGAGTGATTCTACATTTTATTAGCACCATTAGTTGACGATCTAGTGTTTCATAGACGCGCTTTTTGCCTCTAACAAGCTGCAAAGTCCTTGAGGAGTGTGCTTATATATTAGTTGTCCTCTGGCTCTAGCCTGACCCTTTGTTGTGTTGAACTTGTCCTAAGTACTTAGAAAAGAGCAGCTGATGGATTGTTGTAGATGGAGCCTCTCATCCTGCAAGTCTGTTTAGCATTTCTATCTTAAGTGAACGTGTCTCCTGGAGTGCCTGAGAGGAAAGAGAGTAGAATTAGCCCTCATTTTCCCTAATGCAGCCAAAAAACAAAAGTGACAAAGCAAATGTCATGCGTGGGAAATTTTCCCAGGTTTCTCATTTGGTTATATTTCCTTCACTGGAATATGTCTCCTGTGTCACAGTCTGATTGTGTCATTGACATGCAAAAGTTCAAGAAGTTATCCTAAGACCTCAGAAAGCAGAAAAAGAAAACAGGTGTCCCCCTTTAAACGCTGGTGGTAATCTCATAGGGGTAAGCCTCAGTGTCCAAAGCTATGTGAAAACCCCATTTCCTGGTGACAACAGACATGCTCCACTAATGGCAGGTTGCCAAAATACGTGTCTGACATCTCCATGTCCCTTGAGTCACCTTTGGAATGCCAGCTCCTTCTGCAAAGGCCCAGTTCTCATTCCTTCGCTGTTCCCTTAGTTTCTCCCAGAGATCAGTTATGGAGTACTCAATAAATACGCATTAAATGACACCTTCATTTCTGATTTTTATTTCGACTACCACAACAGACATTATAATTGTTATTCTCAGTCTAGGCAACAACTTTTCTCCCCCTGTCATGGTATCTGGAGAAGATTTATGCCTTGACTGAGGCTTGTAGTCTGCATGGATGAATGAGCGACCCGATACAGCAGAATTAAGGAAGAGTTCATTTTCAAAGTCAAACTTCCTGAGCCTGTAGCTTGACTTTGCTACTTATTTCTTGCGAGACCTTGGGCGAGTTTTGTATCTTCTCTACATCTCAGTTTCCTTATCTGGCATGTATTTATTATGAGAATTAAATTAGATAGCCCACATAAAGTACTTAAAGCAGTCCCTGGTACACTAAATGTTCAGTAGATATTATTAGTTATTATTAGTTATTATTAGTTATTCTTCTCTTCTAGCACCAGAGGATATGTTGGCTACCTGAAGAGCTGGACACACTGTCTCTATACTCTTAAAATGGGGCCTCCACTCTGAAACAGACTCTTACTCCACCTTATGGGCCTAAGGAAGGTAAACACTGCTCCCTCCTATGTGGCCATATGTGGAAGGACAGGGACCATCCTGCTGTGCCGTGGAGCTGGAATAGGAAACAATGAGGGGGACTCAGGGCTGCCAATTTGTCCAAGTTCAAATGAACATCAGTGATCCAAGATGCACGCCATAACATGACAGCTGCCTGCATTTCTGTCCTCTTTCTTCGCTACTTCCTTTCCTGTAAAACACTAGTACGAGCCAGACCACGGTACAGTAAGGAAGTTTCCAGGGCCTCATAGACATGATTTGTTTCTGAAACATTATCTGATCAGACCTAAAGTGAGGCACCAATACTGGGAATGGGATCGTACTTGGGAATGTGTTGTAGGTGAGGTAACCTGTGAAAACAGCTTAGTGATTAACTTCTTGCAGTGGATGTCAAGAAGTTACCTTATTTCTAATTCTGAGATGGCATTGTTCAGAGAACTTTTGAGAAATACCCACTTTCTAGATTTGGATTTACCCCAAGATAAATTCCGAAAAATAATATTCATTTCTACTCTACTATCACGGAATGTCTAAAAGCACTCCAAGAGTTCCCCCAAATGGTAGACGAGTACAAGAAAATAAAAATCTTTCCTGATCTGGCAACTTCACAAAGCTGTCTTTCTGTATTTCCATGGTACACTGATTAACAAAGAAGTCAGATGACTTCCTGGCACCGAAAGCAAAGAAAATTCAGAAAGAGGATCCCAAAGAATGAAGGGACGACATTGTTTACTATGGATTCATTTTAGAGGAGAAGAACTTTAGGAAGGAATCATTTTGTTAAAAATTTCCTGTGGCTTGACACTGCAAAATGCAAATTTCAAACTATCCTGAGAACCCACCACAGGAATGTCTGTGACTTTACAACTCTTATCCAAGTTCTCTCGAGTCTTTGGTTAATCAGGAAAATGTGAGTTTTTTCAATCTCAGAAGTCCCTGAGAATTCTAATGCAAATGTTTTTTAAATGAAGTATACGCAACATTTTTTAATTGAAGTATATTTAAGTATAACATTATGTAAATTTAAGATGTATGACATATTGATTTTATACATTTGTATATTATAATATGCTTGCCATTGTAATGATAATTAGCACCTCTATCTCATTACATACTTATCCTTTATTTTTAGTGATTGGAATAATTAAGTTCTAGTCTCTTATAGTATGTGTTGTCTATATTCACTGTACTGTGATTTAGACCTCTAGGTCTTATTCACTATTCATTGTACCCTTAAACAACATACTATAAGATGTTGTTCTGTCCTAATAGAAATATTTTTGAGGGCATTCTTTACCAGAGATAAAAGACTAAGTTTTATTAATGAAGAAACTATAGTAATAGATAGAGACACTCTAGTATATCTCTTAATAATTTGTGAATAAGTCATTTTATATACATTACCTCACTTAATCCTCACAACTCTGTGAAATAGTTATAAGAAATATAATGATCCCAATTTTTATACAAGAGAAGACAGAAGAAGAGAAATCAGTAGACATGGCAGAGAATGGATGGCCCCTCATTCACTAATTCAAACACTCAACAGTTAGTGAATAATTACAAGTACGCATCAAGCTCTGGGAGGGTATAGCAATAAACCAGATCTTTACAAAACTTATAGCTTGATGAAAGCGACTGACAGCTAAAGAGATAATAACAATGAAATAAGATAAACGTTGTGATATGGATCCTCTTCAGAGGCCAGAGAAGGCTTCCTGAAGGAGCTTGCATTCCAGTGACGATACAAGGGATGAGTAAGGAGTTAGCCAGATGTAGTGGGCGAGGTGATGAGTGCTCCTGCCCTGGGCTGGTGGGAGGAGGGAGGCAGCATGTCCCGAGGCCAGGAATTGAGAAGTGTAAAATGCAAGACAGAAAAGGCAAGAGAGGAGGCTGGAGAGTTAGACAAAGGACCAAAGTTATACAGACTTTGTAACTTATTTGAAGGGCAATGACAAGACAAAAACTAAGGTGGAATAGAAAACACAGAAAAGCTCCATGTCTGATTGAAAGACAAGCAAGTGGAAGCAAAAGGTGTCTAGACTATGGTTTAAAAGTTCAATTCCCCTATTGCTAGAGTTGATAGCCGGGTCAAAGGAAGTTTTTTTCAAGATGGAAAAATTTAAATATATTTGAAGGCACAGGGGAAAGGCTGAATATAAAGACAGAAATTAATGATGTCATGAAACCATTGGAGATTAAAGAAGTGGTAATGTACAGGGCAGTGACTATAGTTAATCCCACGTTGCACATTTGAAAGTTGCTAAGACAGTTGATCTTAAAAGTTCTCATCACAAGAAAAAAAATTGGTAATTATGTATGGTGATGGATAGTAACTAGACTTATTGTGGCAATCATTTTTCAGTGTATACAAATATCAAATCATTCTGTTGTACATTTGAAACAAATATAATGTTACATGTCAATTATATCTCAATAATTAAAAAGATTAAGGAAGCAGGATACATGGGATGAATTATAATGAAATGCTTAGGTGAACAAGAAGGCTCAGAAAAAGATCTGTGTGCATACTTTTCAAGCTCAAGTACCAAAGCCAGTCCTACTCTACATTGCCCTCTCTACGGCTTCTTAATCTATACTAATGCTCCTGAAAACTTTTGTCTTTTTGTCACATGGTCCTATTTGTAACAGGACACTTTCATGTTGGAACAAATTCACTAATCTTCATCTGTGAGATAAAGTTAAGATGATGTTAAAAATTGTTAAGTCACACATCTTTAAGACAACATAGAAAATAAATTCTGGCAAATGAATATACTCTTTTCCATTCCCGTGAAAAAAAGGAAGTGCTCATGTGCAATAAATGAGTGTGGAAAAGTCTTCAAATCTTGAATTCAGATGAGTCAGGCTGTTTCCTTCCATCATTACATCAACCTAAATGGAAAGTCTCAGATCATTATCTTTCACTAGGACTTTATCAATCTTTCATCAAAATGTGAGACCTGTCATAGCATTAGTAAGGAAAGTAAGCCACCTAATAATACATCTTCTCCACACCACCAACCCAATAACAAGAACAAAATGCCAGCAATGGGGCTTTTCTTGGACATTTCAAGGGATTATAGAGTCACATACCCTGGAAGATCTCAAAGTATTTCAGGACCTCCTACATCTCCAAGTGCAAAACCTTTTAGCCCTACCATGGAAAAGTAGATGACAAACCTATGTCTTATATAAGCCATAGACAAAGGATATTGGGCAAACTTTGGTCTGTTTTCAGATGCTACAAAGCCCAGTAGTAAAACTCATCCAGAAGACTCACTCAATGGTCTAAATATCCTAAACATACTCAAGCATGGAACCAAGGCTCAACAGTGTGAAATTTAACTGGCACAAATATTAATGCCTACATCTAGGGGAGAGATCGTGAGTGCAAAGGAACAAAGTAGAGGCCGCCTGAGAAAAAGACCTAGGCATCTCAGTTTACTACATGTTTCAGAGGAGCCAACATAGCTACTAACAACATCTGATGCCACTTTAGGCATACGAAAGTAAAAGTGTCTTTTCATTGAAAGAGCAAATTATTTCCCAATCCCCTCTACAGATCAGCTCCATTCCGAAGTGTTTTATTGCAGTTTAAGTATAACCACATTTATATACCAGTTTACACAGTGCAAGTCTTAGAGGCACAGTCCGATATTGGTTTTGACACCTGGCCATAACCACCCTATGAGATAAATGTCATTATGTCCATTTTCATGGATGGCACTGCTGAAATCTAAAGGCATGGCATGGTTAACAAGTGGCAGAGCCAGGTCATCGACTCTTCGACTTTCATCCTTCCTTCTGTACCATCCCGTAAAAACTGCAATGTTTGGCCTAAGGAGGGAGGTGACACTTGCTGGTTAATGTTAACTCTCTCCCAGCATTCGAATGGCTGTTAAATAAGGAAGAAATTAGACTAAGGAGACATACTCTTAAATAATAGCAGATACATGTTAAGGGAACTGGGTATTGGCAAAGGCCGGACGACTGTCATTGAAGGCATAGGAAGCTGAAGGAGAATGTAAGACAAAGCCAGTAAAACTTGAAGGGGTCAGCTGACTAAACTGTATCTCCTAATAAATATCAGCATTTTAAAAAGTTTTTTTCAGAGAAAATTCCTAAACAAGAGTTTTTGCAAATTTTGCCTTTTCTCTTATTTTTTCTGTAAACCTCTCTCTATTTTTATTATAAAAGCAGAAGTGGAAAAATGAGAAGGAGGATGCCCCAACAATGACTCTGAAAAGTGCCATCTGCCTAAAACTTTCAGGTTGCATCAGCAAAAGCTTTAATGGAACATACCAATTATTCCTACTCTGTGAGAATGAACACAGGAAGTAAAGGGTGGGAGACCAGGTTTTTCCCAAGATAATGTTGAGATCTAGTGGTGTTATAACCTTCACTCTTAAAATTAATTCTAATCCTTCCAAATATCATATAAAATACCAAGTCAGTATTTGCCTTTTCTATCTAACCCCAGTAATGGAAGGGGGTCACGACAGTAGAAAAAGCACTGAACTAGCCGTCAGAAACTATGCTTCTAATACTGGTTCTGCGGGGCACCACTTGTCTGGCCTTGCACAAGCTTGCATTCAGATATATCTTAAGCAATGGGGCTGTTGAGGCCTGCAGCACGTTGTATAGGATTTATGAGCATACACTGTGTAACTCGAATCAGGAGCACGTGGTTTAGCATCAAACCTGTTTGTAAGCAGTTCCCTGCCATTTAGGAGAAGATGTCTCACCTTGAGTACTTGACTAAATTCTTCTAACTTCAGTTCCTTCATGTGCTGGCCAAAGTTATGGAAATGAAAATGCACATGAGATTATTGCATAAATTGCCAATGAAGAGTCACTGGTTACAATCCCTATATTTTAAGAAGGCAGATTTCAAAAACTTCAAACAAAGTTAGAAACCATTGAAGTGTAATTGGAAAAGGGACAGCGAATAGCTCAGGAAAGATGAGAAATTATCAAAAAGAGATTCCTGACACTACAGTAGCACATCGTCCAGATGAATAAGTAACAGGTGTTTTTTTCTGATGGGCTTAGACCCCAAAGTTTAAAACAGTGGCACAAATGTCCCAAAACAAAACCAGGACTACTATAGCCCAGGAAGAACTCAAATGTGAAAAAAATATATATTCTGAAGCAAGGAAAAAGAGACTGTTTTATTTGTGCTTTTATTTCTTGCTTATTTAAAGCCTTACAAGGAAAGAATAAGCCTGATTTCTTAGGGGCAGAAGTGTCATGTTAACCTTTATGACAGAGAAACCTGAGTTTCTCAAGACCAGTTTTGCTCTCCTTCAATTTCTATCAGTATTCTTACTGAGTGCCTGCTGCGTGTGAGGCATCGTACCAAATGTCAGGCCTTTTGTCAGAAGGGGGTATGATCTTTTCTGTGAAAGTATAAAATATGTAAAAAATATACCAAAATAATTATAGTAATAGAAGTAAATATGAAACTTAGGGAAAACATGACTCGAAAAATACCCACATCTAACTGGAGGTTCTTGAGGAGAATTTATAGAAAGAATAGCATTTAAACTGAAACTTCTCAGTCAATGAAATGCTGTACAAACCGGAAAGGAAAATAAAAGATAACAGATAGAAGGTAAGAATATACTAGAACTTCCTATCATTTTGAATGAGTCTAGTTCTTTTGACCACAGTGAATTATTTTAGTTTGCTAAAAAAATAAAATAAAATAAAAAAATAAAATAAAATAAAATAAAATAAAATAAAATAAGATAAGATTCCGTAATGCCTGGCATAAATGGGGAGATAGCAGAGAACCAGAGAAATTCCAAAACATTAAAAATTGATAAATATTATCTAGATTTTCAATTTTAAGAGGAAGGATTCAAGAAAGGCAATTTGTGGATTGTTTGAAAGAATTGACTCTGGATTTAGACTGCCAAGATAAAATTCTGGGTTTTTTTTGTTACTGTTATGTGACATTAACCAAGTTATTGAACATCTTCGTTCTTCAGTTTCCTCATCTATAAAATGCGAGAATGAAAAGATGCATTCAAAGAAGTTGCAGTGAGGATTTCATGGAGTGCTTAGGAGAACACGTAGCACCTGGCAAGCTCTCAATAACTATGAGCTGTTTTATAATTCTGTAAATGGTAGACCAAAGTGGTTGGCCTCAGTCACATAAAAACTCCAAAAACAGAAGGTTTAAAAGACTCTTAATACAGAAGAGGAAGTGGTGATATTTTAGAACCAGCGCGGGTTCACTAACAAGTCATTTTGGAGCCTCGGACATTTCCTGTTTGGGCGTGCATGTTTTGCTGGCATGGACAAGGGGTTGTGTAGACTTAGGGGATTTTACTAAGGAACTTTGCCGTTCTTATAAAAAAAGGGGGGGGTGGTGGTTAGAAAGGATCTCACCAAATCTCAGGAAAGGAATGCTATGATACACACGATGATAACCGTGCCGGACGCTAGGAAAACGAAGTGAAAGCACATTCTGATTCTCAAGGAGGTTGTAGTACATTAGGGGAAATAGGTGTTAATAAAAATACTATAATAACAAATGTACCCCGGTACCATAGTGGTCCAGAGGTTCTGCTTAGGTGGTTGTTGAAGGAAAAGCGGTTCCAATGAGGAAGATACGCGGGTGAGTTTTGCAGATGGGGTTCTTGACCTCATGAAATAATTTTGGAAAACACTTTCTTATGCTGTTTAAACTACCAAAATTTCAAGACGCACCTGATGGTTTTACCAAAAATAACTCAATCCATGTATTATTAAAATAAGACAATCTAAAATATTGAAAATTTTGTTTTAATTGCAACTATAACCATTATTATTACAACCATGCATTATTGTCCAGGATGCAGGTTTTCTTACTATGGCTCCTTGGGCAGGGCCTCCCTTGTCCCCTACACTTCTGCCACTGCAGGCCACTCACCACTGACCCGGGCCGGCCTAGAAGACTTCCGAGTGGTCCTTCTCTGCTTCTCCCACCCAGCTTTCACTATGCCACCAGAGCTACCTTCCCTGGAAAAGGTCCCACCAAGCCGTAAATATCTAAAATAAAAAATTTAAAACCTCTAAATAGGAAAGCAGAAATTCCACAGATGGGCTCTATAGCTGCTTTGAATTCAGTTCTCCCTTTGTTTCCATGTCAGTTCCCATCACAGGAGATGCACACACCGCCTTGCCAGGCCATGAGAACACACGTGTTCTCATCCGCACTTCAGTGACTTTGCCCACACTTTGCCCTCCGCCTGGAGACCCGCCGCCTGCTCTCTCACCCCACATAAATTCCCCGTTCTCTCACCCGTCACTCCTGTATTACAGCCCTATGCTCGTCGTGGCACTTGCTTCATTATTTATTGTCTTACATGATCTAGTGGAAAAAAAGAACTGGGCTAGGATTTGGATAATTCCAATTCCACTTTCTGCATTACCCTGTCACCTCACTGTGTCTCCGTTCCCCCATTTGTAAATGAGAGATTTGGGATTCATTATCTTTGTCTAAAGTACCTTTTGCTCTATTTGCTCTATAATTCTGTGATTTGAATCCATCTATCTTTCTAACTAGATGTAGCTTCTTAAATCATAGTATCTTATAAAACTGCACATTGTAGTACATAACTACATTGTACCTAGAAAGAGCTTGATAAATATTTGGAGAGTAAATAAATGAATGAATGAATGAATAATTAATTAAATATTTTTGCGTAACATAAAGTGAGTCACCATTATATTTGTAATGCAAATAAAGCGTTTTTAACCAAAGAATACCCTTCATTTATGTTTCTAGAGAAGATCTTTAAGAAGGCAACTAGCAAAAAAAAAAAAAAAAAACCATTGAGATTAGAGCTTTTCAATATTCATTATTCCAAGCACTATGCAAACATCAGTATGCAAATATGTAAAGTAAGCAGAGGCTGAATCTGCACTTGGTCTCTTGAAGGAACTCGCAGAAGCTAAAAATAGAAAAAATTTAAGAGAGAAAGGCTACCTAACACAGCTAGTTGTGAACTGATGATAACACAAAAATAGTTGGCACCTGTTGAACTTTCTTTTGCCAAATACTGAGCTGAGCTGTTTCTGTGCATGCTTTTATTTTAAGCCTTAACTATTCTATGCAGTAGAAATAATTAGCCTGCCTTTGCAGATGAGGACACCTAGCCCCAGAGAAGTTATGTGAATTGCTCAAGCTCACATAACATGTAAGTAGCAGCGTCAGGAATTAAACTCAGGCCTATCTCCATCCAGACCCATGTCCTAATCACCATGCTCAGTGCCCTCCCGTGAGATGATGCGGTCTAGGCAATAGCAGAGGTTTTCAAATATCTTGAAAAGACATCCTAGAGAGTTGAGGGATATCATTTTGTGAAAGGGAGAGATCTGTTTACACTAATGCAAGGAGAAAGGGCAGTTAAAGTGATTTACAACACTAGAACAGGAACTGAAATTGCATTAGACACTGAAGCGTCTCTTGAGCATTGACAGCTCTCAACTTTTCTTTCCAACAAGTTGCATGGTTTCTTCCTCTATCCTACACATGCTTTTTCTCTTCATCAGCCCCATCCTTCCTGCCTGTCAACAACTCCACGTCACTGACCTCTTCCCCACTACTAAATGGTACTTTTTCTGCCCATGATCTAAAGCAAATTCCTCAGAAAGGGAACTGGGTTTGCGCACTCACTGTGCTGCACACAGCTGGCTGGCACTGCGTGTCTTCAGCACTCTGCCGGGAGGCGGGTGCCCTGACCGGCCAACTTTAACGCCTGGTCCTACTGCCAGGTAGATGCCTCTTCCTCTCCTTTGGCCCTAAGATTCCCCACCCTCCACCATGCACACCTCTTTTTTCTTTTCTTTCTTCTTTTTTTTTTTTTTTTTTGTCACCACCAAGTGTCTACAAAGAGTGATGTAACTTACTATCTCACCTTTCATTTGCTCCTCATCTGGCAATCATACTTCCTAGTTTTTCTTCAAACCTTGGGATCTGAATTTCTCCTCCACTGAGCCCCTGGCAATGATCTTGCCGGTGTTGCCAACAGTTAGCGACCATCGAACTCCAACAAACAATTTTCAGGCCTTAGAGTATTTGGCTGGTTGAAGCCACTGTGTTGTTGACCTGTTGCTATAGACTCTCTCTCTCCCAGTGACTTCCCCTGTCTCTGATTCTGTAGAATTCCTTGCCGATGCCTGTCCTCAAATGGCGATGTTCCCCACAACTCAGGCCTTAGTTACCTTTTCACTCTAAACTCTCTCTACAGTGATTTCACCCCCATCAGTGACTTCACCCCAAAGGCCATTGATTTTGAAATATCCATCCCATCCCATGTGACTTTTCCTGAGTTCCAACTACTTACTAGTCATGCCCACTTGGGTATTCTACAAACATCTCAAACTGTGCTTTCATAAAACTGAACTCATTATCTTATCCACCCCCAACTCTCTCTCCTTTCATATCCCTTACCGTGACAACCCCGCCATCTTCCTCACTGTGTCCAGGAAGGTCCTTCCTCCTTCTTACCGCAAAGCAACCATTTATGAGCTCAGACTCTGATTTCAATTACTAGAAAAAAAACTTAAGCTAGCTGAATGGGAAAAGGGTAGGACAGTTCATCATAAAGCTACCGTGATTCTCATAGAATCCAAGGACAAGAATGTAGCTGGACCTCGATGGGTCTAGAAGAGTTCAATGACATTTCCTCCCCATCTCTCATTTCTGCCTCTCTCAGCATTTCCCTTTCATTCTTCTGTCTCAGCCAGATTCACTTTCTCTGCTTCTCAGTCCACTTTATAGAGGGAATTACCCTGCAGCTCCCAAATTTTTATCTTTTTCAGTCAAGAGACCGCTCTGGGTTAGATAACCCTGGACAAGTCAACCCTGGCTAAGAGAATGGGCTTCCATGGCGAAAATGAGCCTGCCGAAACCCACCCTCATGGATAGGGAAGTCTGATAAGGAAACCATTATGAGCTCAGCAGAAATTTCAGTGCTATCTATCACAATCACTGAAGTCTGATGATTATTTTCTTAATCTATTCCCTATCCTCATCACCGATGTCACTGGATGTCACTGTCCTTGGCCGGGTGTTCCTTCATGTCTTTCGTGGACTCATTTACTCCCATGAGAGTGGCACAGACGAGAGCCATAGCAGAGAGGTGTTTAGATTCTCTTCAAAGTAAAGACATGATCGCCTCACAGATTAAATGTGTGTAAGACAGGGGTCAAGAGTGACTCCATGACCTGGGGATTTTTGGCTTATTCAGTGCAATTGAAATTGGGGCATGGGTGGGGGGCTTCAAGCACAGCTGGTTTGGAGAAACATTAAGAGATTCATTTTGGATATGTGTAATTGGAGGTTTCCATTGTATTATCACTGTGAATGTGTTGAGTAGACATTTGGCTGTAAGTCTGAAGTAAAGGAGAGCAGCTTGGATTAGAGATGTCATGTTGATAGTGACAAGGCTCTCACGCTTTAGATTGTCAAGGTTCAAGTGACAAAGTTGCCATTAGCTTATGAAAAGTGGAGAGCCTGGCCTTGGTTTTCAGACACAAATCCAAGATAGAAGGCCATTAACTTTTGTGACGAGAGGTGGATTTTGGTAAGCCTCATGGGAACATCAACTTTGTGTGTTTTACATTTTTTTTTGTTTATTTGTTTAGAAGCTTTGACTTTATTAAGTACTTAGAGAAATAGTCAGCTGAGATTGAAAATCGCATGCCAGAAAGCAATGGTTCTTAAACTCTAGTGTGCTTAAGAATAACCTGTGGGTCAGAGCTTGTTAAAAACTGGGCCTTTGGGTCTCACACCTAGAAAATGTTTATTCAGTAGACTGTGAATAGGGCCCAGGAATCATTTGTTTTTTTCCCAAGCATCTTGAGTAAATAGGTTTTAAGTCTTGCTTTTCCAAACAAGAATTTTCTTCTCTCTCTGCCCTTGTATTAAGCTCTCCTTTTATTGCTCCTGTGATCTTGGTTTGGGGTTTTTTTAATATTTCTGTATTTTATTAGAGGGCTCCCAGACCCCTCTCAGATACAAAAGAGTAAAACTGTGTGTTAAAGCGGGACCCTTCCTGACTCAGGTTTAACTCAGGCATGATGTGATTAGAACCTGGATGTCAATGTCAAAGTGAGAGTAAGGCAATTGCCCCTACCGACATGCAGAATTTAAAAAAGGAATCAAGATCAGTGCCCCTCCCCACTACTCTTAGATACTTCGGCTGGATCTAGAGCCTAAAAGGAGGCCAGAGTAGAGGGAAGGAGAGACTGTAGTCCTCACCCCCTCCCTTGGCAGGAGAGTGAGGAGCAGTGAAATTTTCTAACTGTGAGCCTGGTAGCAGGACTTCAAGGAAGATGCTCAAAGAGCTCTGAAATGTATTTCAATCAGGAGATACAGAGAGATGGTGCCTGACTCCCACCAACACAGCTTAAGCTGACAGTAGGCTAGAGTCTGACCAACCCAGGAATCTTTGGAGAAGCAAGGGGCCAACCCCTCGGCAGTAGAGACAGAAACTTCCTACTTTGGGGTGGGCTCATGCTCTGAGTTTCAGGGCCAAGGCATGTGCACAAGTTTCTTGTGGATAGATGTGGGGCTCACAGGAGAGTCATAACCAGTGGAGTGACTCCGTCAGGGTCACAAGTGACCCCAAATAGAGACACATCCATTCAGGTCAAGGAAAGTGTACCTGCCAGGGCATCCTTTGTAGCTTCTACTTGAAGTTGATCTTCAGGATGCTCGCCCATAAGTCAATTGGGTTTTTGCTTCTCTTTCTAATAAAAAAAAGTCCTCCCACCCCCACGAATGAAATTGCTTCTTTGAGATAGAACACATAAAGGCAGGAATTTCATCTGCAACATGCACAGATATACTTCCTGTAAGGAGTTAGTCTTCATCAAATGCGTGAGGCCGAATCACTTTTCAATTAACCGGTATCTTCAGAAGTAAAGACTTAACCCTTAAGGACATAAAACACTCTAGATCAGCTCTGACGGGGCAAAATGGAAGGCAAACAAAAAAAACAAAAAAACAAAAAACTATTGGTGCCAGAAGGGTTGGTGACAGCTTTGATGATAAGGGTACAAAGGGTGGAGTTGAGGACATGGTGAAAGTCAGACAGTGAAATTATCTAACCAACCCCTCGGAAATTGGGTTATGACCAAAAGCTAATTGCATCCAGCTCTCACTTTTGCCTAATGTTTGGCAAGCAGCGTTTTCATATGACCAAGAACTTCTCTGCTGTACCTTCAACTTCTCTAGCTCACTAACTCTAGCCTGATACCCCACAGATAAGTCAGCCACAGCCCACTTACTAAGATACGTTTTATTATAGGTTTAAAATATAAATAACTAGTTGAAGAGACAAGGAAATGGTGGGCATTGAAAACAGAGGCTGAAATTACACTACCGAGGACATTCCAAGATCATCTGCTAGTAGTTGTCTCTCTGGCCACAGCTGAGGTAACTTCTGCTTGCCCTGACAAATCACTGTCATGTGGGGCTTTTGCTGAGAATATGACAACTTTGTTCACTCCCTTGCCTGCCTCCATTGTCCCAGGAATGAGGCAAGAGCAAAGAGGAGTCATTTAAGGATAGTTTTACAAACAGTGGTATGCTGATGAACGGGCTCTCCAAGAAAAAAAAAGCCCTGTTCTATGGTAGAAAAGAGCCTTCCCATGGCCAGCTTCAAGGATGGCTGTATTTAATAACCAGGTCGAAAAACTTCTGAAAATTTAACGGTCAGCTCTCATGAGCCAGTGCCAGTCCACTGCTGCTTCTAACGTAACAGAGGTCAATACCACCGAGTTTCCATAAATATATGTGATAGAACCTAAATTTCCTGAGAAGATATACAAATGCAAGAGGAACAAGGCATTGATTAACGTCTTTGGCCCTACAGCTAATCGGCAGGTGTTTAAAAAACACTAACAAACTTGGGCTCACTCTTCATGGTGGCCAAGACACAGAAACAACAGAAGTGCCCTTTGACAGATGACTGGATAAAGAAGATATGTTACATATACACAGGGACATTACGCAGCCCTAAGAAGAGGTGAAATAGCGCCATTTGCAACAACGTGGCTGGTTCTTGAGACTATTGTACTAATCGAAATAAGACAGACAGAAAAGATTGAGAACCATATGATTTCATTCATATATGGAATATAAAACTGAAAGCAGCAAACACAAGCCAAACAAACAAAAACTCACAGACACAGACGACAGTATAGTGGTTACCAGAGAGAAAATGAGGAGTAGGGGAGGCGGAAAAGGGTAAAGGGGGTCAAATATATAGTGACAGAAGGAGACTTGACTTTGGGTGATGAACACACAATGAACCATACAAATGATATATTATAGAATTGTACACTGAAACCTGTATAATTTTTTAACCAATATCGCCCCAATACATTTAATATTTAAAAATTACCAAAAAAAAAAAAAAAAGAAAAAGAAACTTGGCATCAGGTTTAGCCCACTCCCAAGCAACTTTTATTGCACACATACAAATATTTTTAAATTAGCTCTATATGTAATATTATTAACATATTGCAAGTATTTTATTTTTACAAATATCCATAAATATTTTAAATTGGGTTAACATGTATTCATATATAGCTTTCAACAAGAACCCACAAGCAGCTTATTAATTTAACAGAGTTGCAAAACTTAGGCTATTCCATGGGACTGAATTTTTAGACATCAACACAGTTGGCTAGGACAGGCTCTCCCAAGTGAGGAAGGGGGTTCAGTCAGAGTAAGTGCTGGGCGACACCCTGTGCTCCCCGCTTAAGGCAGGGAAGGAAAAGAAGTTCACTGAGAAAGGAAAGGTCTGCTGTGGCTTCCCTCCACCCGCCTGGTCACCGGGCTGAAAGGGAGTCTGCCTCCTGAAAACTGAACCTGCTGAACTTCATAGCCTTATAACATACCAGCTCTAAAGCTGAGACCGTGTGATTGACAACAGTGGGAAGCCATCGGCACCATTAATCACTAGTTCTGTGGGTTGAGACAAGTTACCTAGGCTCCATCTGCCTCCGTATTCTCATTGCTAAAGTTGTGTCCAAAATACCCACCCCATTAACTTCATGGAGTTGCCACGTGATACATGAAAGCACTTTATAAGCTGCAGAGAGCCAGCTGCACTATGAAATCATTACGTGACATTCTATAGCACAGGTAGCACCGATTTCTGGGGTGAGACCTTGTGACACTAATGCTTACTCTGTCTTTACCATTGACAATGTTTAGATACAAACACAAATAGTGAGTTCTCGTGAAGCCCTAGCTGAAGGTGCAGAAAGACCCCTTTGACCTACTGGCTTTAAAAAGCACCCTGTATCCTAAGTATGATGAAATCAAGGGAGATTCCCAAATAAAGTGCATTCCATCCCTGACACCTGTGCCTCTGTCTCAATAGATCCCTAGAGTGTTTTCTATCTTCTAAAATTATCACAAATAAAGTGGGGTGTCGTTGGCATATCTGTGGCCACCCTATTGATCTCACTACTCTTTATTAGGAGGGTCTCAGAAGATGGGAGTATGGGAAGAAAAAGTGAAACAACCCAAGAATATGAGAACAAGGCCAGACTACTGTCCTGAATCCTTTTTGCATACTGATAAGATTCCCATGAGACTAAGACCTCATTATTCCACCCAAAGGCTCAAAGGTTAGACAAAGACTCTTTGAACAGCTTCTGTCCTCTAGCCACCCATATACATTTTGTCATGTGTGAGTAGCGTCTTTGCCAACCCCATGTCTGGTGACCAAATGTCTTTGGCCCGTCCTCTGGGTCTCTTTCAGGTAAGCAGGAGAGATGAAAATTCCCGTGCAGAGCAGTTCTGTTTGTTGTGTTGACTTGTATGCCCAGACGAACTGTAAGCATTGAGAATCTGCTTCCTCCAGCCCACCCACCAGCATCTCCGCATGTGCTGAAGGAAAGGAGGAGACCGCGTCAGACCTCTAGGAAATGAAGTTGGGGGTTGCTAGCATTAAGACCCCCCAGTATGTGTTGTTTTCTATAACCTGATGTTCATAGTTGAAGATCAAGTCGATCACATCTCCAGCATGTAATTCGTAAATCCCTCCTATATTTTGGATCGCAGCGTTGTTTGTTAGAGTTTGGATGATGCTTTCGTTTTTACGTAGCCGCACCTCAAAAGGAGCTGGTTCCTTGTAGGTTGTATTGGGAGCCACTTGACCATAAATTACATACAGGCCCTTCCGAAGTATCTCCACCTTCCAGTCAGCTATCGTTTTCATGCAAGAAGGCTCAGGAGATGCCATTTGCCATTTTAAAGGAAATGGTCCTATAAGAAATTTACAAGGGAGAAAAAAACGGAAAACATAGTTATATAATTACTTCATCGTCTTCTTAATTATAGTTCTTTTTTACTTACAGGTTGTTTCTTTACCTGGCCTACACTAGTTCTCTCCAGCCACACTTCAAATATATTAAGTATCTATACATTCCTCGTTTTAGAGAAATTGCAAATCGTTAAGTATGTTGCTTGCTTGGAGAGCTCTAAGGAAGTGGATTTGGAATAGAAAAATGGTTTAAGATTTAGGTGGCACTGCATCTCTTGTTGATAAATATTTGTGAAAGGAAAGAAAAAAGGAGGGGAGGAGAGAGGACTCACACACCTGGATTGTGATAACCTGGATTGGCAGTCTAAGATGTATATTCATGCTTTTCTGTGTAAGTGCTACTTACTGTGTATCACTTGATCAACGAAACCTTCCTCATTAATCTATATAAAATAGTGCTCCCCCTCACTCTCTCCCTTTACCCTGCTTTAGTTTTCTGCATAGAATGTGTCATCAGCTAGCATTTTCTAAGTGAAATTGTTCATTTGTTTATTGTCTATCACCCCCTCGAATATGCCACCTTGGAGGACAAGTCTGTCTCTATTTTGTTCATTGCTGTATCTTCAGCACCTCGTATGTGCGTCATGTCTAGATTGTGGCTTTTCTCATCAATTTATGGGTATATATGTCATTCGAGATCCGCTCAGGATATCATTATTCAAACCCTCCAAAAATAGCTACTGGTAAATTCTTGAGTTTGTAAATGGAAAGTATTTGGCTTTAAATAGAAGCATCCCTAGCTTAATGATGTCACAGGGGTAAGAAAAGGGTTAAGACTTTTAGTCATTTATTTTCATAGGTATATATGAGATTTACACATTTTCCTGACGTTAGTTGTTTGTACACTGTAGTGTTATTTCAGAGCCCTAGGAAGTGTTTTTACCACACAAAATACTTATCTGGCCTGTCCTCTAATTCTCTATAATTTTTGTTATGGTAGCAAAGCCTTTATCCCATAATTAGAAGGAACCCTTGGTAAGATGGTACCCTGGATGAGGAAACACATTAATTTAAATTCTTATTGATATATAAATGACTGAAATAAGGCTCTGAGTGTAGACTCTGAAGGAGAATAAAGGAACAATAAAGAAGCAAGAAGCAAGGTCTCCCTCTACATCCAGTGATCCCAAATCCTGGCAAATTTGTCCTTTCTTGACATGTAAGAGGCAAATCACCAGGAAGAAGTGACACAGGTTCTCATGTTTAATTCTGTGATACGGGCCACTTAAAGACCACCTTAGCATCACTAGAGGCCCTCAACTTTTACCACATCAGGAGGAAATTCAAACACATCATGAGTTCTACTCCATTCACCAGAAAAGCAAAAACATTTCACAAAGGCAAAGACAAGTAAAAAGAGGTTCCTTAATTCCCGCTGGCCTGGATAGCCTGACAGTCTGAGCTGTGCAGGAAAACAGGTTGCAGTTAACTCTACAGATGTTCTGCTCTCTGCTGAAAATGTGTTTGGCCTGCAAACAACCCCAAAATGGATTTATTTTCAATTTTGTATGTATTCTAAGAAATACCTCAAGGCTTGATTTAACTGCAGACTTTAACATGCTTTCTAAGCAAATACCAGATAAAGGAAAGTAACTCAGAAGCTAAGAGGAGAGGAGAAACCAAGTAAGTGTCCTCTCCAACTCTTATTCCTTTTCCATATATTTAAACATTTAAACAAAATGGCACCCACACACACTCTCTCTCTACTGGACACCAGCAATATTGAAATGTGAGAAGGACTTTGAGTCTGTCAGAGAGAAAGGTTGTAGAAATCTGAAACATGTGCTTATTAAAACCCAGAATTAAAAGTAAGTTTCTGGATCTCAGCTTCCTAGGCCTCTAAGAGCGATGTACATTCCAGCTCAGAGACATGACCTTGAATGTAAGCTTCATCAGGGCATGGGCTGGTGTCTGGTTGACCTCCGAAGCCTCAGCTCCTAGCCCACTGTTTGTCACATGATAACCAGTTATAAATAGTAACCAAAGAAGAAATAAAATAGAATAAAGTCTTCGTTGACAGCACAGGAACTTGCCTTCTTGCATCAAATATTAAGAAAAGAGTTTACTCACCATACTTAGCCACGCAGGTCTCATTGACAGTCTGTAGGGAAATAAAAAGGGAAATTGGTCAGGATGATGACAGCATCACGACTGGAGTGCTCCAGGTTGCTGAAGCAAACTTGTATTCCTAGCTGTATAAAACAGTTCCTCCCTTCACATTGTCACAGAATCTGGAGGCAAGGGTATCAGGTCAAAGAATGAGGAAGAGACGTTGCATGTGTAAAGAGAAGTCAAAGGAATGAATGAGTCTGACAGAGAAGAAATAATGGAATGGAGAAAGCATAGGTTGTTTACAGAGCAATGCTGAAGTCCCACTTGAAGTTGGTGGCCATAAATTTAAAGTAAGACCTTTCAACAAAGTCTTTTTCCTCAGCTACGTTTGACTGTGAAAGGTACAGACTTTCTAGGATCAAGGTTTCAATATGAGTATAAAGAGAGAGAATAACATGTGAGTGGGTTAATGCAAGGAAGAGTTATAATTATAGATTGTGAGTTTAGATTGTGTAAGGAAGAAAGGAAAGGCATGAATTGAGAGAAGGACAATGTTATTTTAATAAAAAATAAAAATAAAACCTTTGTACCATTGAATTAAAAAATTCAATATCATAACATGGTAAGCACGATCAAAGATATGTTCTTCCTTTTTTGCGAGGTAATACATTTCTTTGTGAGGTTAATTTTCCAGTTATGGCAGTCAAAACCAGGAATCAAGATAAATTAACTTAGAATATAACCTTCAAATTATTGTTTCACAAAATGTTACCAAAAGAAACATATTTATGCTTCTCTCATAAATTACTAAAATATTATTTCAATTATTTAGAAATGTGTGGTCTATATTAACACATTCTATAAAATATAGCATGTTAGTAGCAAAATACAGCAAAATGGCTTTGTACTGTAAATAAGCTACATTAAGCATATTATTTGATTAATCTTTATAACCTGTGTATCTTTTTAATATAGATAGTGTTAATATTTGTATATGATTTATAATAGGATCTGTATCAGGATTTAAATTTAAAAAACATTTTGATTTCAATGGGGTACAATCAAAAAGTTTGGAAGCCACTATTCTAGGATAAATGGCTGGATTCCTACAATTGTTTTTGCTCTTGCAATTATTTCATCCTCATTTTGGCGTTTCTTAGAAGAGATGTTGAAATTCAATCTGTTTCAACCCATGGTAGGCATGTGATAGAGAGTCCCTTAACTTCAGTTTCCTCATTTATAAAATGAGAAGAATAACAGCACCTAGCTCACTGAGATTGGTGTTGGTGTAAATAAGGTAATTCTTATGAAAAGCTTTACTCAGATATTCTGTCTGGCTCTGCTCGTTAAATATTAGCTCTGTTGATGATGATGCTGATTTTAATAAACAATTGAGTAAAACTTTAAGCACCCATATTCATACCACTACTACACTAGCATTGTAAACAAGAGAAACAAATGTAATTTATGATCCTTACCTCTTAGGAAGTTTATAATCTTTCTAGAAAGACATGATCACACACATGAAGGCACTGAGTGACAATTTGAATGAATACCAAAATATGAGCCACAGCAGGATCTCTACTATCTATTCCCATGTGTAAAGAGTTTGGAGAAACCTAAGGCCACAGACTAATTAATTGGCAGAGACAGAAATCCTGGATACTGTACCCATGGGCTGCTGAAATGTCTATTTAGAGCTACAGAATTCATCACTGCCGTATTCTCTAGTTACTTTCACAAATGAAAATCTAATCACAAAAATCTACTTGGCAGTAAGGTATAGCCTTTGGTTGAGAAAGTAAAATAGATAAGCAAGGAATATCCATATTGTTAAAGTTTTTTTAAAAATTTATCTTCATTCGAATGCCATTAATAAGAGTAGGGCAAATATGAATCACTGCAGTCTACTGGAGCTTTATGATGGGAGCACCGTCCTATCTCACTGATCCTTAGCACAACTCTAAAACGAGAATGAGCATGCTCATTTGCAGATGAGGAAATGAGTACAGAGGTATTAAACTGATAAGCAGCCAGGCTGCAATCCAGAGCTCATCTGACTCACAGGTCTCACCCTTCCACTCTGTAGGACAGTTTCTATTTATAATTCTGGTAATGTTTGAGGGAGCAAATATCCACTTATACAGAATCATTTGGGACTTTTGGCTTGATTTCATTTGGTTCATTTCTGCTTAGAAGAATCAGATGATCGCATGACCCCATTTGATGTAAGCCAAGATTGACATTGTTGGCTTCAAATGGCAAAAACTGAATGATTCTTTCTCCAAGCCAAACTTAATCAGATCATCCTTTGGAAATGGGATCTACTCTGCTTTTAAGCAGAAGCTCTGCTTCCTCTTTTGGAGGTAGCCTTCATCCCACCGAAGGGAGGGACCTTAAGGACAGCTTAAGGTTCCTTAAGGGCAACTTCCATGAGGTGATTTTTAACTGAAGGGTAGACCTCAGAGCCCCTCCTCTCAGTCAATTGTCTTCTGAAATAAAGGAGGAAAATAAGAAAAAAAGGTTTTTCTCCCAAGGAAATGTCTCTTGGTCTAGAAGTACCCAATCTTCCTGTGTAAAGCTTTGTGAGTTGGTGCATAGAGAAGGTAGAAAGTGGGATTTTGTATATAAAAACTAGAGGGGAAATTAAAATAACATTAACTCCCAGGTTCATAGATGTCGAGAAGATAGAAGCATCCCCTTCGTAATGATTCGCCATACACTAGCCACTTAGTCCTCTTTTCCAAAAATACGTATTTGTGGTCAATAGGGAATAGCAAGTGCAGCCAAGTGGCAAGTGGAACACGTGAGCTAGCATCATTGCATTGTCGGCCAGGCTGCTGGCTTTTCTCATAGGAAACACACCTCCGTGGCATCCTGTCAGAACAACATCCTGGAAACCTCTTAAACATCCACAAATTTGGAACAACAGACTCTGGGCTCTTTCTTCAGAGAGAGACCCTTTCATTGAGAAGCTGCATGTTTTCTGGGAGAGGGGCTTTGGAATCAGAGCTCGAACACATGTGACCGATCAAGCTCAATTCTGGCGAGAAGTGTCCTCAATGCCCCCGAATTACTAGACCTCCTCTGTCCCTTGGCAAGAGCCACTGTGTGCCTTTGAGAAGGGCATTCCCCTCGTCTTCTGTACTCCCCATCGTGTGCGGGAACAGGTGACAACTATAACACCTACACTTTGGGGGGTCTTCTGGCGAAGGAGACAAGGTGGTTTTTAGAAGGAAAAGATGCTTCCAGATTTACGCTATTGCTATTCTCTCCCTTCCCCTTCTTCAGAAATCTAAACACTCAAAACTCCTGACAGTTCTTTTCTTTCTGCTCAAAGCTTCCCTGTTCTAGAAAGTTCAGCCTTCTGCTTGATACCTTCCCTGAGAGAGTGGAGATGTGATGAGAAACGCCCTTGTTCCCATACATATTACACATCTCCTTGTGTCTGCTGAGGAGTACAGACTGATGGGCTACTGTGCAGAAACTTGGCCAGGGCTGCCCATGCCCAACTCAGTGCCAGCAAGAACAATGTGTGGCTTGTTCCTGCTTTCTTTTCTCAATTGCTTTTCAACATCTTTAGTAGAACTGTGTCTTCGAAATCTTCATGAGCCAATACTCTTTAAAAAAATGTTTTTGTAGCCCTTTCTTAAATGGGCGTGTACCATCTTATTCTCCCCAAGGCACAGAATCTTCAAACATACCCAGAAATGGGCTAAATCCTAAATTACATCAAACTTTTTTTTTCCTTTTGTGTGTGTGTGTGTGTATGCTCAATGCCATGTAGTCAACAGTTAGAAAAGCTTCTAATAAGAACACAGTGTATCTCCATTCCCTTCACTAGACCCACAGCTTGGACTGGAGCCTGATGAGAAATTCCTGATAAGCATCAGGGGCTTCCCAAATAGGAATGTGCTTTATCCCTCCTCCATGAAGCCCTCCCTGATCAGCCCAGCCCAACGTCTTCGCCCCCCACCCTTTGAATTCTGAAAGCATTTATGTCCCACTCTACCCTTAGATTAATTATTAATCACTCTATTTGATAGCTAAAAAGGACATTAATTCATTTTCCTACCACAATTTTTCAGATGAAGAAACAAAGAACCAGAAAGGTAAAATGTCTTTCTCAAATTCAAAACAGCAAGTTATTGGGAGACCTTGAACCAGACTCTGGATCTTCTTATTCCTACTTCTGCACCAGTTCCCTCCAAAGAGATACACTAACCACCTGTCACTTATCTCATTCTGTCTTTTATTACCTTTTTGTCTTTTCCCTCAATAAGACTATAGCTCACATCTCATTCCTAGAGAGCAAGCATCATGTTTTACACCTTTTATTCTATCAAGGAGGTTTATTTAGCAAAGTTCCAGAAACGGAAAAAGACTCCACGGGCAATCCATCAATTGGCTGATTTGAATAAGTGATTCTCTCCATCTTCGTTCTGCAGCAAACACCTAACCATTTTCTAATACCTTTCATTTCAAAACACTTAGATAAGCCTCCAAAGCCATATGCCATGACAACTTTGAAATTATAATTACATTACCTGTACTCACATGTCTCTCCTTCCGACTAGCTCTGACAATCCCGAGTGACAATGACAACAACTAGACTTGCAAAAGACAAAAGGATCACAATACGTAGCAACCTTAGGTACTATTGTCTCCTTACCTTGGATGAGAGAAGAGTAAAGAGAAGTGCACTGAAGTAAAGGAATGCCAAAAAAGCTATGATCAAGTAGAGCAGCCAGCGCTTCCAGGACAGTCTCTGTGCCCCCGGAGGGCTTGGGTGGTGCAAAGGCAGGTTCTCCATGTGTCTCAAACTCATTCACTCCAGGAATGGCAGCTGCAAAAAGCAGAAATTCACAAGTGATGGGCAAGTGATGCAACGAGTCAGTTTTGTAGTATGGTAATTAGAGTGGGCGTAAGAGGCGGGGTTTTCCTTCTGATTCTGAGAGTTAGAAACGACACTTCTAGGCCAAGTGCTGAGTCTCATTTGGTCCCAGGCCAAATGCGTTGAAGAGAACGGAAGGCTAAAAACCAACACAAATACAGAGGATTAAAAAAAAAAAAAAAACCACGAGGGAAGTTCGGAAGGGAAAAAAAAGAAAGAAATTCTTTCCTGAAGCAAGAGGAAGTGCAGTGCTGTGAGGCATTACAAATTCTTTCCAGATAAGAAAAATCACTCTTTATAAGAAGAAATAAAGTTCAAGATAAAGCCCTATCGTATATTAGATATTGTGTATGTGTTGGGGGGGCGCGGTATGAGGAGCTAGGAAAGCTACAGTGCATGATTTGGAAGAAATAAAGTTTTATTCATATCTAGGATATAAAATATGTTTATCCTGAGGTAGTGTCTAGACAACACCAAGCGTATCACTAGAGTTTGATATAAAATATATGTAAATACAACAAGCTCGATTCTCTCATATCACAGTCTTAAAACCCGGAAAATTCAATGCTGGCATCAAATAGAAATAAAGTAATCACAGAAAAGGATATTTTCTTGCACCCTGTTCCCAGTCTGAACTTATACTCTGTTCCAAAAAAACTCAAATTTTCTTCCCAACACCAAAAATGTTGAATTACTGTACAATTGAGGAAGTCCTCTGGTTCTCTGTACATCAGTCTTTCCATCTGTTAAATGGGATACCTACCTTTTTTTGTAGAATGCCAGCATACTGTGCTGGAAAGAACATGGGCTCATAACGCAGGCTGACCTGAGAGGGGAGCCTGGCACTGCCCACCCCTTACCTGCACAGTGGCCTTTAGCCTGGTACTTGATGTCTTAGTTTCCTTAATAGTAAAAGGAGAAAATCTCCATGTCATAAGGCTTTTTAGAGAATGAAATAAATGTCAGAGGTTTTGCTTTTAAAAGGTGTTCCATAAGTGTTCATCTCTTCTTTACTCTTCTTAGAGATGTCATGAAAACTGAATTATAAAATCTTAGAAGAGAATGATTTCTTAAAAACATTTACCACGAGGTATAATTCAGCCGAAGTTCATTTATATGAAAGTACTTTGAAGACAATTTTTCTCTCATATTTCACAATCTTAGAAACTGGAAGATTCAATGCAAAATTGGATTGAAAACTAGAGTGAACGTCTAGAGATTTAACATCCTCCTTTATGAAAGAGGAAGCTAAGGATAATTGAATGAATGGTCTGTACACACACTACGTATGACTGGGTAGCGATGGAAAGAGAGTACTGTTTTATAACCCAACCATCTTCCCTTAAAACCATACCGTTTGCAGTGGAATTTCTCCCTGCATTATCAGTTTTTAATTGGGCTCTGTAGTACCTTGATCAATAAACTATCTCTGAAGAAAAGAGTCACACAAAAATAATGTTTTGTGCCACCCTCAACAAGCCCAATCCCATCTGATCTCTGAAGCTAAGCAGGTTTGGCCCTGGTTAGTACTTGGATGGGAGACCACCTAGGAAGACCAGGTGCTGTAGGCGTAAAAAATACGGGATTGTAAACTGACAAGGTCCTTATAATCTGCGAGGTCAACTGAGGGTTGCCTCACCTAAAAAATAAATAGATAAATAGATAAATAGATAAATAAATAAATAAATAATGTTTCGGCACAATGATGTTTTTGTGGCTCTGTCCTAGATGCCATGATGCAGGAATGAGTAATAAACTCTAGAAAAAGAGTGATGCCTCGTACCTATAACTCACACCTGTATCGTGTCTGAAGTGCATACGCACAAGCACAAATTTTAAATCGGCCACTAAAATGTCAGACTCTTTCCTCCCAGCTTCCCGAATCTGCTCTAAGCCTGTCTCCTCTCCAAATTTTAGATGGAACTCCCTCTGCTTACTCACTTCAGTAAATATTTATTCAAATGAGGAACCATTCCAAATTAAATCCAGCTCCTTCTATTCTTAACCAAGGTTAGGCTCTGGCTCATCCTGATTAATTATTTTAACCTACGTAAGTAACCTCGGAGAGATGACATGCTTCTCTCAGGAGGAGTGCATTCCAGGGCTGCAGAAACAGAGTTCAAAAATGAAGACATTTCAGGTTAGGACAAGAGACAGTAGGGAGAGCTTTTTGATATTCTGTATTAATGAGTCACCGTTGGTATCTTTTTGGTATAAGCTATCAGAATTGACATCTCAGATGTGACATCTCCAGATTCAACAAGGGGTAGATGAGCACCAAACCCAAGCTTTTGTATTTATGGCCTGTCACTGGTTCAGAAATTGGAATAATATTTATTTTTTTAATTAAGTTCAACTAGCAAATCCATGTTGAATGTTTGCTGTCATCCCACTCTTGTGCTTTTTGTGGGCTATAAAGGAAATCACAGCTGCCAAGGAATTTGCCATCCAACTTGATTAAAATCTTATACACAGGGAGACAAAGCCTCAAGGTACAGAAAGATCTAGATAAGCTAAAATAGTTGAGAAGGTGGGTTGGAAATGGATTATTTGAGAGGAGATAGGAGGGAGCTTTTTCTTGAGGGAATGATAAAACTTGAGCAATAAATATTTAGAGGTATAAATATCTGTAAATGTTAGAAATTTTAAAAAGATCTCAGTGTGAACAAAGAAAAAACACCAACCTTTTGAATAGTAGTTTTCTTTCAGAAACTGCAAAATAAGGAACTTCAGAAAAAAAAAATAGACTCAATTTGTGACAGATAGATTTGTCTTTGGTTTGAAGATACATAGATAAATAGATGTTAGATAGATGAAAGAAAGAGAAAGAAAGCGAGAGAAAGAGAGAGAGAAAGAAAGAAAGAGAGAGAGAGAGAGAAAGGAAAGAAAGAAAGAAAGAAAGAAAGAAGAAAGAAAGAAAGAAGAAGAAGAAAGAAAGAAAAGAAGAAGAAGAAGAAAGAAAAGAAGAAGAAAGAAAGAAAGGAAAGAAAGAAAAGAAAGAAGAAAGAAAGAAAGAAAGAAAGAAAGAAAGAAAGAAAGAAAGAAAGAAAAAAATAGACAATAATAGAAAATAGACATGATACATAAATAAGATTTTAAACTTGGGATTATATGAAGGCAACAACAATATCTGTTAAGATTTATAATTGCTTAGTCTATAAAGAGTGTGGTATACAGACCATTCTACATAAATAAGTACATTTGTACATCTACACATATACATATTTATACACATATTTATATATTATGTGTATAATAAATTCTAACAGATATACAGAGATTTCTCATATCAATCTCCAGATCCCTCTCTCCAAGGAACTAACAACACCCTAATTAAAGACTCTAGGGAATAGTTTGAATCCAAACTATGTTTTTCTTCCATGACATAGAGACCCTCTTCTATGCCCCAAATTGTCTTGTTCTGTTCGATTGGTTTTTCATGTCCACTTTTTTGGACCCTTTACCAGATTCTTTTTTGTTTTGTCTGTTTTACTGGCTCAAGTATAGCCTTTAAGTAACAAACTAGTGACCAGTTTCCATGGAGGCCTTCCTGTGGTTCCTACTTGCCTTACCACTAACTAATCTTTGAGAAAGGCCGTGTGAGGTGGTAGGTTCCTGTCTCTCTAGCCTCAGTCCTCTATGTGAGCAGCTTGTTATTGTTTTGAGCTATGTGCGTGTGCATGTCCTTTCACCAAACCAGCATGTATCAGTATCCTGGCCATGGGAAGAGCTTCTTAAGCATCTTTCGATGAGAAGGACTACTTCCCGCTTAGAATCTGAACTGAAAATAGATTTTCCATTGGGCAACATGGCCGGACACTTCCTATTAAAAACCAGCTGACATCACCCCAGAAACCATGATGAGTGGCCATTGCTATTAGATCATATCATGCCCAGTATTACACAGACTACCAGAGAACTCTATATTTCACCTGTCGACCTAACTGAAATAAGAGGGTCTTCATATTCCTAAGACTAAATCTCCTGGGTTTCCTTGGATGGCCCTGGCAGAGGGGCTCTGCAGGAGATAGTTCTCTTTTGCTCTTCTGCTTGGCGTCTTCATCTGACAAGCTCCCACACACCAGCTGCACCAGCGGAGATGGACCAGCATCTTCACTACACTCAGCACCCAGCTGTGGCACTGTTCATGCAGGAATCGATGAGACATCTCTCTGGTTTTCCATTTTTAGCCCTGGCCTCCCACCAATCAATTTAGATATTGTGGCTCATGGCTAACTTTGTTGGTTTGGGTAGTAGGAGCCTATATGAGGAAAGAAAGATGTTGGCTTTTCGATATGAAATGATTCCAAAATACAGCAAAAGGATGTGTTATTCCCTTTGTTCATTTAGAAAATATTATTGAATCTCTCTTGTGCACAGTGCAACATGTGAAACCTGAATAGAGATGGGCAGCGGTCAGTTCCTACCTTCAAATTTGTTTTTGCTTTTTTGTTTGGTCTGGATATTATAGGTAGCTTGGGAAAGAGACAAATATAGAAGGCAATACAGGGAGAAGTGTGGTGATAAGATGAGAACCAAATACCTGACGTCACTCTGGGTAAAAGGAAGTTTTAGAAAAGAGGCAACGTCTAGGTTGAGATGTGCATCTAAAGAGAGATTAGCCATGTGAAAACACCACATGACATCCCATTCCCCTAAGCTAATCAACACACAGTAAATTCATTACTGTGTAATACGTATGTAACATATTGATAATTTGCTAAACAGCATGATATATAAGTATATATTATATATCCTATAAAAAGTATAATGTATAATGATATATTAATGTGTGCATGCACGTGTGTGTGTGTGTGTGTGTGTGTGTGTGTGTGTAATCTTAGTGTTTTAGGCACTTGGCACTGGGAAATGCAGGAGGATTAAGACAGGGTCTCTGGTCTTCCATGGAAACACCTTGGAAATATGTTTTAATTTCAAAAAGTTTTGCTTACCTTTTTGGTATGACTTTATGTAACTTCCCCAGAGTTACCAGTTAATTCAATTCAGCTGCAAATTACCAAAGCATCTAGAGCTCTTTAGGCTAAGAGACTTGTCAACCCAGTTTGATGACTCTAGTTGTGAAAACAGCAGAACATTCCACCTCTAAGAGGAGATATCTGGCTGGGATACCAATGGAAAAAACACTGAACCACAGACATTACTGTGGAATGCTGATTGATGAAAAGGTGCCAAATGAAGGTAGCAGTTCCCATTAACTAAATAGAGAAATAACCGTAAGGAATTAGCTATGACTATTATGTTAAGATATGGCCTAAATATTTCAAATTTTTCACTGCCCAAATTTTTCACTGCCTAAAGGCTGAAAGTAAGGGTGTTCTCCTCTTGACACGTACGCAGCCTCTCGGATCCTCTCCTGGTCCTTCATTCCATGAATTTCTAGATCACTGCAGCATCTAATTATAATACCACCAAGTGCTAATCTCATATGTAAACCAAAAAAAAAAAAAAAAAAACCAGAAAGAAAAGAAAATTATAGAGTATAGTCAAGGAAACAAGTCTTAAAAGCTTGCTCTTTTCCAGGCACTGTGTTTAAAGATCCTACTTTCACAAGCATTATTAGGTTTATGTAATCTTCACAACAGTATTATGATGTAGCCCTTATGAGTCCCACAGGACACAGGGAGAAACTACTTAAGACTCTTGATGAACTGCTACTATTTCTCTAAGTAATTAAATACTTAGAAAGTATTGCAGTGCTAGTTATGTTCAAGATGATGACATGGGAGGCTCCTGACCTCACCTCTTCCCATGGACACATTAAATGTACAGCTACACATTAAGCAATTCCTTTGAAAGAAATCCGGAAACTAGTTGATCAACTTCTACATATTGCGTGAAAGAGAAAAAAATTAAAACACACACACACACACACACACACACACACACACACATTGAAACTGGTAGGAAAGGAAGAAAAGAATTTTAAAATAACCAGGAAAAAAATGAAAAAAATGGCAATAGTAACTTCATACTTTAAAATAATTACTTTAAATGTAAATGAACTAAATTCTGCCACCAGACTAAAACACTGGCTGAATGGGTTGCAAAACAAGACCCATCTATGTGCTGTCTACAAGAGACTCATTTCGCATAAAGACACAAGCAGACCAAAAGTGAAGGGATAGAAAAAGATCTTTCATGAAAATGGAAGTCAATATAAGCAGGGGTAGCAGACCTACCTCAGAGAAAATAAACATTAAGCCAAAGATTGTAATAAGGTCAAAGAAGGTGTCTCTCTGTGTAGATGACCTGACATTTTATATGGAAAACTCTAAAAACTCCGTCAAAAAGCTATTAGGACATACGAAATCAATAAAGTTGTAGGATACAAAATAAATATTCAAAAATCAGTTGCGTTTCTATACACTAACAATGAACTATCAGAAGGCAAAATTAAGAAAACAATGCCATTTATAATTGCACACACAAAAAATAAAATATTTAGGAATAAATTTAACGATGGAGATGAAAGATCTGTAAAACTATAAGACATTGATAAAATAAATTGAAGAAGAGACAAATAAATGGAAAAATATTCCATGCTCATGGATTGGAAGTATTTATTGTTAAAATGTTCATACCCCCCAAAGTAGTCTATGGATTCAGTAATCTCCATTAAAATTCCAATGGCATTTTTCATAGTATAAAAAAATCCTAAAATTTGTGGAGGACCACAAAAGACCCTAAGCAGCCATAGCAATCTTAAGGAAAAAGAGCAAAGTTGGAAGGATCACATTTTGAGATTTCAAACTATATTATAAAGCGATAGTAATCAAAACAGTATGGAATTGGCATAAAAACAGATACACAGATCAATGGAACAGAATAGGTAGTCCAGATATAAACTTGCACATATATGGTCAGTTAATATACAACAAAGGAACCAAGAATATACAGTGGGGGAAGGATAATCTCTTCAATAAATGGTGTTGAGAAAACTTGACAGCCATATGCAAAACAATGAAACAGGACCCCTACATCACACCCTACACAAAGTCAACTCAAAACAAATTAAAGATTAAGACCTGAAAACCTAAAACTCCTAGAAAAAAAACATAGGAGTGAGGTACTTCACATCGGTTTTAGCAGTGATGTTTGGGATCTGACACCAAAAGAAAACGTAACAAACATAAAAATAAACAAGTGAGACAACACAAGGCTACAATCAATATGGCCTCTCGTCGAAGGCTTTGGGGGGGAATCTACTTCTAGTCTCATTCAGATAGGTGGCAGAATTCAGTTCCCCTGCCTTCAAGCCAGCAGTGGTAGGTCAGAGCCTTCTCATGTTTCCAATCTCTCTGACTTCCCCTTTTGTGGCATCTCTCCCACTCCAAACATTGAAGTTCTGTGTTTTTGAGGACCTTTGTGATCACCTTGGGCCCACCTGGATAATCTAGGATAATCTCCCTATTTTAGGCACCTAACTTTAATTACCTCTGCAGAGTCTCTTTGGTCATGTCAGGTCATATACTCGCAGGTTCTGGAGATTAATATGGGGACATCTATGGGTGGTCCTTCTGCTTACCACAGGATGCCATCTGGCCCTTTGTTGTCTTCTGATGTCAGTGAGTCCTCTGGATAGCATGGCTGCAGCCTCCCTCCACTCCCAGTGGATTGTTTCCAGGGACCCCCCACCCCCACCCCACCACTGCCTGACACAGGTTCATATTTCACGACAGTCTTTGAGGGTAGGTAGCCACTCCCCACCTGTTACTCCCTCTACGACATGGCCCAGGTTCCTGTGACATCAATGTGTGCCCCACTCTACAGAGATGGGAGGCAGGATTGGGACAGGAAGAGGAGCCATGACCTCTGACACACTGGGTAACTCCATGAAAACACTTTTCCTTGAAGCTGCCCTTCTAATATTTTCCCTTGCTGCAAATTACCCTTTTCCCCACCTCTAGAAAGAGAGCTATAAAAGGAAAAGAGAGGCTGCACTAAAATTTGGTGGAATGCCCCCATGTGAAATATGCAACAGGGAGTTTTCGAACTGAGAATTTTAACCCTAGAGCATAACATCCATTTTGTATTCTTGGCTGTGAGCTGTCTTTATAGTAATCCCTCCATTAGTCATCAAGAGGTAAGGCATTCGAAGGGTAAGAAGATTAATACATTTTTTTATATATACGAATTTAACATCACACTTTTCATACTATTATATAACTTGCTTTTTATACTTATAATAGCATATCTGGCATTGTCTTTAAATAATCCACAAAATAATATTTAGTGAATGCAAAGTGCCCAAACTTAATAGGCATAACTATTATTGGAAGTTTTTAAAAATATATTTTAAAATATTGAGGAATATTAAAAATAGTATATAATAAAGTGCTTTTGCATGAATGTTTCTTCCTCTTTTTGGTGCTAAACAGTGTAAAAAATGTCAACAGAAAGTGTTCTGGTAAGCCCTTGGCACTAGAAAAGTTATTAGGGATTGTAACCTATATCCTCAAGCTTATTACCCAAGCTCACAACTGGACATAATGGTTTTCCAAGTGTGAGACAAGGGTTTGTTTAGAATACATGTCTAAGCTCTAACAGGTGTTCCCTCTGATACACTACAAGTCTCTTCATCTAGGGGACAGATAGCCTCAGTTCTGCCACTGAAGGAGTCTAGCCATTACAAGTTAGAGTTCTTGTTTATACTTGAGAAGGGTGCTCACTGTGCTTCTCCTGGTTTCCTGCTCAGAGGAAACTCTTTCCCCAAAATAGGCTCGTAAGGGTCTCAGCTTATGGCAGGAATCTGCTTCCTACAAGTACCAATATCAGAGAGACCAGTAATTTTTTCTTCACATTTAACTCCATGGTTGTTTTACCCCTGAGCATCATAATGCCAGTAACAACATTTTTCATTGTGCTGCTAGGATCTCTCTGGTCTAATGTCTAGTTTTAATGCTCCAGCCTCTCTGTCCTATGAGATTCTGACTGCTGAGGGCTTTGAAATGACACCAAGGAAAGGAAGCAGACCAATGATTGTGCTCATCACGTTGCTTAAATCCTATTACATAAACAGCATGACTCATATTAGTCTTGTTCAAAATGGACATAAGTAGCACCCTGCCTCTGATTTGTAATTACCAGGATATATACTCTATAGGCACTGAGTGATTACTCTGTAAGTCATTTCCCTGTTCAAGCTATGCTGTAATGTAAGGCCTGCCACAAAACCACATCCTTAATAAAGAAGTAAATACAGTGAGTAGTTTCTTATGGAGAGGGATGGTAGCGATCAGCTCATCTAAAATGCACTAAGCAGCTGGCATGCTCCCCAAGAAACCCTTGAGTTTGTTGTCAGCTTCTAATTGCAGCATTGCTCACTCCTTCCCTTCACTTACCTTGCTGTATTGTACCTGTCTCCATAACAGAATTTATATCTCTGTATTAAACCACGAGCCTCCGAGGGGCTGAAACTGTGTTGATCTCTATATCCACAGTGCCTCACTCCCATAGTGTGGGTGTTCGATAAATGTGTATGAGAAGAGTGAGAGAATGAGTAAGTGAAAAAATACATGGATCCTTTTTGATTCAAATAATTACATATAATTTGAATTCTCTCTCTCAGGAGTAGGCTTGCCCATCATCGTTCACACATTCTATCCTATATTCCTTAAGGGCCAAAAGCATACACTGAAGGGGCTACAGGCTAGAGTTATAGTAAGTGCATTCTCTGGTCTTAGATCAGATCAAAATTAACTGGCCCTCCCGTAGTCAGACTCTACATCTTGAATCTCTTTAGAACTACTGCTCTTTGCTTGTTCTTTAATTCTGAAATGATAAGGTATGTAAAGATAGTTAACACATTGGATTAAATAAGAAACATAAAATATATGTTAAAGTAGAAGATGCTGTGCCCTTAAGATGTAGGGATGCAAAAGGAGTTACAGGGATGTAAAAAAGATATACCAAAGAAAGGGGAACTCTGGCCTTCAATTTTTCAACACAAAGCATCACTTGAAACAGCAGCAGCAAATAAGAGGTGAACATGATCAGAAGACAAAGTTTTAAGAAATGGAGGAAATCAAATAGAAGACAACATTTGCTGGAATTGTTTTGGTGAGCAGTTTCTGTTCAGCTATGCAAATATTATTTCATAAAGCCTAATGTGTCAGCCCTTTGCTGAACACTCTTTGGTGCGGTAGCCTTCAAGTTTCACTTTTTTGAAGCCCGTGGTAATTATTCTATGAAACTTCTTTCTTCAGGTGGTCTCTCTCCATGGTCACATACAAGTTTGCTTTCACTTTCCATCATTCTGCAGTTCCAAATCCTATTGTCTTGTCTCTGTCATTAACTCATTTGGAATTTTGGTGGAGATTATTTTGAATCTGTAGATCTCTTTCGGTATTATTGACATCTAAACAATATGAAGTCTTCCTGTTCATGAACATTGGATATCTTTTAATTTATTGGTGTGTGGGGTCACCCTGCAGAGCCATGTGATAGCGGTGCCCCAGCAGAGCCTAAAACTCACACAAAATCTCCAAAGATCCAAATAGCCAAAAAAGTCTTGACAAAGAAGAAAAAGCTGGAGGCCTCACATTTCCAGATTTCAAAACATAATACATAACTTCAGTAATTAAAATGCTATGGTACTGGCATAAAGATAGACATATAGAACAATGGAATAGTCTAGAAATGAACTCTCATATATATCTGGTCAAATAGTCTTTGACAAGGACACCAACACTATACAACGGATAAAGTATAACCTCTTTTAACCAGTGGTATTAAGAAAAGTGGATATCCATGTGCAAAAGAATGAAATTGGACCCTTATGTAATAACACATACAAAAAAACAAAAACAAAAATAAAAACCTCAAAATGGATCAAAGGCCTAAATATAGAGCTAAAACTATAAAACTCTTAGAAGAAAACTAAGCTTCATGACATTGGATTTAGCAATTATTTTTTTATTATGATCTCAAAGGTATAGGCTACAAAAGGAAAAATGACAAATTGGAATTCATAATTTTTTTAAATGTACATCAAAGGACTCTATCAACAAAGTGAAAAAGCTATGGAATGGAGAATAGCATTTGCAAATTACATATCTGATGAGACATCAATATCCAAAATATCAACAACAAAAAAATTAAACAGCCCAAATTATAAATGGGCAAAGAACTTGAATAGACCTTTTTCTAAAAAAGACATGCAGATGGCAAATAAACACATGAAAAACTGTTCACGATCACCATGGGATGCATGTCCAAACCACATGGGATACCATCTCACAGCCATTAGGAATGGCCGCTATCCAAAAAAGAAAAAAGAAAAAGAAAAAGAGGGTGTGGAGAGAAGTGGAACACTTGTGCGCTGTTGGTGGAAATGTAAAATGGTGCAGCCACTATGGAAAACGGTACGACAGTTCTTCAGAACATTAAAAATAGAATCACCATATGATCCAGTGATTCTACTTCTGGATGTATAACAAAAGGATTGAAATCAGGGTCTCAAAGAGATAGATAGTCATACGGCCATGCTCTCAGCAGCATTATTCACAATAGCTAAAAATTTGAAATAACAAAAACAGCTCTTCAAACTTCCCTGTTCAAACTGTGTATTATTTTCTTCACTGCCTAGTTCAAGAATTTCATCTTTTCTGGCTTATTGCCTTAAAGCCTTTTTAGACCATTCATCACCATTTTCTCCTATTTAATAGCAATATATTGCTGAAAAACTGATCAGAGGACTCACTACCTCCTTAAGTTTTTCTGTTGGCTTCTCAGTGCCTAAAAGACCAGTCTGAGCTCCTTCTCAAAGAGCTTCTTCAAACCGAATATGTTCATGCTACCTCCTCCCTGCCACCAGTCTACGAGTGTCTTCAGGCCTACAGGTCATTGAGTATCTCTTTTCCCTCAGAAGGTAGCACACTCAGGTCTTCACGTTCCTCCCTCTACCTGAAAAATTTCCGCAGCTCCATCTAGGAAGCACCCATTTCCTCAGCCTTGAAGTCTTCCCTGAAGTTTCCAGGACAACGTAAGCAACTTTCTCCTCCTACAACTCCCTGCTCTTGTCTCTATTCCAGCACCTCAAAGATACCTGGCAGTCACCTGTATCTACGTCCATCCCTCCCATGACCCTGTGAGCACCTGGAGAGCAAGACTCCGTCTTAGTGAGCTTCATGTTCCAGAGCTCGTTATCGCACCTGACACACACTGGGAGCTTAGAAGGTGCTGGCTGACTTACTGGAAGGCTGGGAGAAGGAGAGATTGCTGGGTAGAAGTCAAGAGCATCACTGACTTTCTTAATATCTGTGGTTTATGTTCAGCGCCAGCAGAGTTTCTCCACTGATAAAACTAACTAGTGACCCTCTGAAGGAAAAGAACTGGATTCCAGTCCCTCCACAGTGGAGTGTGTCCCTCCACTGCCTGGGACCCAGACAAGTTTAGCACGTGGTAGGCCCGCAGTCAGTACAAAGGAAGGAAGAGAAGTGAGCGAGGGAGAGGAGGAGAGAGAGGGGAAGGGAGGGAGGAAGGAGGGATGACATTTGTAGAATGTGTCTCTAGAATCTATACCTTACCCAGCCGAAATGATTCAGATGTCTAATTATCATGGGATTAAGGTTTACTTTAAAGGGGAATCCACACATTCTTCTCGTAGATTGTTCAGCCTTTTATAAGATGTATCGCCAGGAAAATCTTCCCGTTGACTAATCCACATCCTTCCTGCTATGCATGTAAGCTCTTCTCTACCTTTTTCTTCGTTTATAAAGGCAATGCTAAATAGTTACTTTTCTAATACGCTCTCCACCCATGTTCCAGGCACTGTGCTAGGTTATTTACCCAGGTTAGCGCAACCCCCAGACAATTCTGCAAAATGACTAACAAATTTATTCTTCAGATGGGAAAACTGACTGGTCCAGGCCTCCAGTCAGCCGGTGACAGAGTCGAAATTCAACCGGTCTCCAAAGACTGTTTCTCTTTCATAACAACCTGCCTATCCCTGCCCATGCTTCCTTCATTGTTAACTGGCTTATAGTTAGTTAGTTAGTTAGTTAGTCAGTCAGTCAGTTAGTTAACAAATGCTCCTAAGGAACTTACCACACGCTAGGCACTATTCTAAGTGCTTTGCAAGTATTAAATCCTTGAATCCTCATAACAGCCTTCTGATTGATAGGCATCATTACAGTTTACCTCTAACAGATGAAATAACTGTGGCATGGAGATAAGTTCTCATTTTACAGATATCTGAAACACAGAGAAATTAAGTAGTTTCTCCAAAGTCAGACTACGAGCGGCAAAGCAAGACCCAAAGTCCAATAGTCTAAATTCGGAGTCTGGGGCTTTGGGCCTCTGCACTGAATTACCTCTATTTCTGCTTTCAAAAAATAATCCACTGGTGAACTAAATGATGTTTACTAATTGCTGGTCAAGAGATTAATAATAAAATAGAGATTACAACTTAAGGTGCATTTCCCTGCTTGCTTTGAACCTCTTACATCTTCCTTTAAATATTCATCCCATGACCAGAGACCACTTTGATTTTTCCCAATAGCCATTTCGAAAAGGATTTCTATAATTGTAGTGCAGATCAAAGGAGAGAGGGTGGAGGAAGCCACACAAATTACTGTCACGTTTTAGAAGAGAAATTCACCAAGGCACACCCAGGTTTTTAAGTGGCAATGTAGGGATGCCAAATGCATTTAGTTCTCTATCATAGTAGTGGCTTCGTGAAGCGACATGTTGAACAGATTTCCAAAACCATGATGTTCTCCAAATAAGGACAAAGAAAGTTCAATTTCCAAATTACTTAGGAGACTGTCAACAGGCCTCCTCCGGGTGAGGACCTTTCAGCTCTAGCTGCAAAGAAACACGTTCCCTTCCCTGTCGCACCCCACAAGACTGAAGAATAAAACTCAGGATGGTCCCTCTTGAAAGTAGACTAAATCGAGTTCCTACTGAAGGCCATAGCCCAGACTTCCATTTAATTTTCACAAATAACTTGATGAAAAAAGGATAGATCTATCCATTTTGCACCAACAGAAACGAAGGCACGCAGAGGTCAGTTGACTTGCCAAGGGGTCAAGTGGCTTCATGCGAGTAGCAGGAGGCAGAAATGAGGTTTGAACTGGTATGACTGTAGAGAAAGGCCATCCGGTTCCCATTATGGGAGCCATGCAGACACCAAACCGGGAAGAGTGGGTATTATCAGGGAAAGGACCAACTAGCTTATTTGGTATTTGAGTCATCTGTTGGGCTGTGAATTCTCTGACAGCTATTGCAAAAGGGAAGCAAATGTGAAAAGTGATCAAGTTTTCATTTTGTTTGTTTTTTTAAGGCCACCAAATCATCTCCAGAAAAAAAAAAAAGTATTTCCCAGAGCCATGTATTTCTATGAGTGACGTGTCCATATATCTCTTTGAGTGACGTGTAGATAATATCCAATAATATCTTCTTCTGTGGTTTTTCAGACTTAAAATAGTGTCCAAATGTATTAAGTGACCCTGTCTGTGGATGAGCAGAAGAACAATGTATAAAATGTCAGATGACAGCCATCCTGTAGAAGCTGAAATAGTGAGACCCAGAACAGTTCATTCTTGGGGGGGGAATGAAAGAACCTACACTATCACAGGAGCTAGAGAATGAAGAGGCCTCCCCTGTGCTGACAGGTTGTAGGAGGTCATTTTGCAGATAGAAACCATGAGGCGGTTTGTGAAAAATGTAAAAGGGTAAGAATCGAATTTATTTATCTTCTTGCATCTGTAATGCAGTCCGGCAATCATGTCTAACTTTCATCAGAGATTAGATTTCTCAGCGCATCTTGAAAACAAATGGGCTATCTCCTCTAGAACCTTTGAAGTCATTCCATGTCCTGCTTCAGCTACTACCCTCTAGAGAACCTGGGCAGCTGGGACCTATTTCCTCTTCTGAGGAAAGTAAGTATGGTTGCCAGAGCCGCAGTTTTTCTAGCTGGATTTAAGTGTATTCTGAATCAAAATGAGCTCAAATGGAAAAAAAAGAGAGAGAGACTGTCAAGCAAAAGATTTCCACACACTCACAAGCCTGAGCAAATAAATTTCATGCTAATTAAAGGAAGTGAAAGCTTTTTTATTCCTGTTTTTAACTACCAGAAGCATGTCCCCAACTTATTTTTTCTTTTCTGAGTGGGTGGTGGGATACACAATTTCTAGAACTGTGACAAGACTTTTCGAAGTCAGCTGATTTTGAAATGCTACTTAATCCAAACAGAAACTGCTCAGTGGACTGCAAAACCAAGTATTAGCGAATTTTTGTACCAGCTCTAGCATGCCTTCCAGTACTTATCAATGGCCCATTTCCTGTATTTGTTAACAGATAATAAACTATTCAAGTGTTTAATTGCCTCAAGGAATAAGAGGTGGACCCAGGGACCCTGGTAGGCAGTAAAAGAGAAAGTTGGGAGATAAGCTACCCTTTTCTAAAGCATATAGTACTTCCCACATAACGATGGCATACCAAGAAATTAATTGCTGCCACGTTCACCTGTACGAGGTCTCAGCTTCAGATTTCTAAAGTTTTCATTAAGAGAGAACCAGTTTTTCTTCACAAAGGAAAACAATGTCTGTTCTATCAGCTGTGCATAAACTTGCGATACTTGGGCGGGAGAAAGGGATGTGTGCTGTCAATCAAGAAGTATTTCTTGAGTGCAAATTTCGCACTCAACAGTGGCACGAGGAGCTTATAAAGAAGTTGGGGTATAGGTGAACCCCTTCCGGGACAAGTCTCCGAGCTTTCACACGGCCCCCTGCTCTGTGCCTCTTTAGACGCTTCACCTTGGTTTCTCTGTCCTGCTTGTCGGCTCTCTGTTCCGTCCACGTCAGTCTTCGTGATGAGCTCCTCGTTCCTTGTCCACCTTTAAAATGTTGGCCTACACTGACATTAGGTCCTCAGTGCTTTTCTCATGCGGCCGCTCTAAGTAGGTGCTGTTAGCTACTCCGGGGGCATCAATTAACACCTGTTTGATGGCAAATCCCAGCTCTGTATCTTAAGGCAGATATTACTAGAGCTCCAGGTGCACATGGCCAACTTCCAGCTGGTCATCTCCATCTGGAAATCTTCTCGCTCAACATTAGATGCATTAGATGCCCATTCCACTGCTCCCTCGCTCTTGGATCCCCTATCCTAGGGCATCTGTCATTCCCCCCCTCCGCCCACCCCCTGACCCGTCCAGCAACCAGTTTTTTATTCCTCTTTCTTCCTCATCGCCTCCCCTTTCAATACAAATCTTGTATAACCTCAATTCATCTCACTTTTCTCTGGCCCCACAACCATCACTTGAATTATCACAGCAATAATTTCCACTCTTGCTCTCCAGCAGTTCATTCTCCACACCACAGCCGCCATGATCTTTCAGGAAGGAAGGAAGAAAGGAAGGAAGGAAGGAAGGAAGGAAGGAAGGAGAAGGAAGGAAGGAAGGAAGGAAGGAAGGAAAAGGAAGGGAGGGAAGGAGGAAGGAAGGAAAGAGGAAGGAGAAGGAAGGAAGGGAGGGAGGAAGGGAAGGAGGAAGGGAGGGAGGGGGAGAGGAAGGAGAGAGAGGAGGGAGGGAGGAAGAGAGGGAGGAAAAAACTCTGATTGCAATAATCTCCCATAAAACTCTTTTTTTAGATTTTTACCACATTCAGATTAATTCTGATTCCTTAGTCTGGCAGCCGAGAGTCTGCTTCCTTTTTCTCATCTCTTGTCACTCTCTTTATCAACCTTTGATCTCTCATAATGCAGAGCTGTCTGTGGGTTCTTAAGTGGGATTAGGCTGTTTGGCTTGGAACACTTTCACCACTCCCTCCGTCCCCGTTGCCTGGCCCGCTCTTCTTTACCCTCGACATTTTGGTGTAGAGTTATCGCCTCTGTGGGCCTACCCTCCACCACCGCTGCAGTCTGCGTTAGATGTCCCTCCCACGTGCTCCAAATGCACCTTGCCCTCTGCCTCTGGGACAGTACAGAGAGAAACACCACCTATTTAAAACGAGAATGGGCTGCAGCAACCTTCATAGGCTAGGGCAGTGGTACAATTTATAACAGGCGAGGCAGCTCTTTGTCAAAGCAGATGGTTTGAAATCTCTTGTCTGTGAAGCCTGTTTTCTGCATATCCATTGACCACCCCCAAATAGCTAGGTATGTTGAGGAATAGAGAGCTAACACCGAGAGCCAAATTGCATTTCACAGGAAACCCAACTGGATTTTAGGGTTTGGAGAGTTCCGTGCTACAGAAAGAGTATTTAGAAAGAGCAAGAAACCGGAGCATGTGGCAGCAAGCTGGAGGGAAGCTCTCCTGGGCCTGCGGCACCAGCTGATGGATGTTTGAGATCATAACAGCTGACATTCGGTCAAGTCTGTGCCTGTGTAGACCTGTTCTGCAAACTCCTCCCCCATTAACTGCCAAACTTTGAGTAAAACTCTGCTGCAGAAATATTTCATAAGTAGTCCTGGGGGTGGGGAGGTGGGAAGTTGTAAGGAGCAAAAGGAACCATATACCACTTCATGCCAGAATTGACCCAGACAGAGAGGAAAGACTGCCATGCCAGACATAGGTGCACAGTAGGAAGTTTGCTGTGGAACTGACTGACTAAGAGGACACCGTAGCTTTGCCCACGTCCCCTGACCTCCAAAGACTGTTTGACAGTGGAAAATGAAACAGACTGGACTAGAGATTGAACCAGTCCATTTAGAGATGGAGGACAGGCGACAGGAGAAAGCTGGAGGACTTGGAGCATTTGGAGTGCGTTAGTCCTCAGCTCACGTGCTACTGCTGTCTGTTTACAGGCAAGTGTCACGAGTGACTGGGTCTGTGGCCATGTGCGCTCCGAAGCCAGGCTACTGACGCTCAGTCCCTGGCTCTGCCCCTTACCGTGCGCGCGGCACCGGCAGGCCATTCAACCTCTGTGCGCCTTCACTGTATCGTTAGCTAAGCTGGGGATGGAAACCGCACCTGTCCGTCTCACAGGGTGATTGCAAGGACTCCGTTGTATACATCATATGCTTGGAACTGTGCCTGGCAAAGACAGGGCTGACATCTGCCTTGTGTACAGTGCTGGGCACACAGCAGGTGCTCTGTCAATATGGGTTGAGTTCATTGATAAACGAACAAGTTGTCTGCCTTTCCCTCTGCCTAATATATTCCCCCACCTCTTCTCCCCACATGAGAAAATCCCTTTCCATCCTTTGCTTTGCTTTGGGTCTCTGGTATATCATCACTGGTCCATGAAAAATAGCCTTATTTCTCTTTTCTTGTCTCCAGTTACCATTCCCATCCACTTTATCCCCACAAGGACTCATCATAATATGTCCAATATGTGTCTCTGTGTGTGTTTGTGTGTATCTGTCAAAGGTATACAGATATATTTATGTAGATTTATTTCATTGATACCATAAGATGTATTATAAATATAATAATATATTTTATAAATTTTATATTTATATAAATATATGTATGTATTTGAAAAAATTTACTGTTGCTTTTGGTATGTATGTGTTTTAAATTCATTTGCATAATCCTCCACGTGAATGAATGTCTGTTCTACACTCTCGAGAAAGCACGCAGTACCTCCCGTGACTTGTAGGACTGTGGCAGAATGTCATATTTCCATTTAGGAAGGCATTTATTGTCACCCTCCTCTGTGCCAGGTTCTGGAGCCACAGCTGAGTGCAGGGGACGCCCCACCTTCTTGCGGCCTGAAGTCTCTCAGGGACTCTCTGCTCGAAGAAAGTTGGTGAGTAAAGCTTTCTGGTTTTGTTTTTCAAAGTTCTCTGTGATGTAATAAGTTCCTGGGGAGATTTTTCTCAAGGAAACCTTGATCTGGCTACTGGGATCACTGCTTTCCAACCTCAGTAAAATTAGTCGGATAGTGTGTCAGTCGAGGATGTTTTTCTTCCTTTCTTTTTTTTTTTTTTCTCGTTTATGTGTTTCTTTTGTTTGGCAGTGCTAGTTTGGTGTGATGTTGTAAGCTTACGGTCCTAAAACCTAGTGGTCCAGAAACAAGTTCTAAATCAACTCAAATGGGGTTATGGCCTGACCTTGTAAAAATGGTTCTTTCTCTACCCTGTGACCTTCTAATCGTTTTGTTATTATTATCATTATTATTGTTATAATTTGTTTTCATGAATGTAAAGGCATTGCCTCACTCTGCAGGTGTGGCTTTATCTTATCAAATGGCTAACTGCTTAAAAGAAATTTAAATTCACACGAGGTGAAAAATGTGAAGGATTATGGGAGAAGCTGGCGGGCGTGAAAGTGAGATCTGTGGTTTGCTTTTCCTGCCCCTGTGTCAGTGCGTCGTCTTTCCTTGGGCTCTGGGGAACAAGGGACTCAGCCAAAGGGACATCTTCATTCATTTCGAAGATTGCTGGGTTCTCTCGGACAGTCTAGGAGGGAAGAGATGGGAGGGGGACGTGAGCCTGATTACAAGCGTAGCGCTCACGCCCTCACGCAGGGCACTCTGTGACATAAGAGGAAATATTTGAAGGAAGGGACTTTACTCTGAGAGTCTTTCTAGAATAGACAGGCCTGATATCAACCCGGGCCCACGTAACCCAGTCTTAGGACTTCCCAGGAAGATTAGGCACCCCCTTTTTGTTTTCCCAGCACAGTTTAGAGTTTTGAAGTTAAGGATTTTTGAGTAGCTATATCTGAGACAACAAGGGAAGGCCTGGGAAAAAGAGAATGTGGAAAGAGAAATACAAGCCAGATTGCCCTTGAGAGTCTTTGGATGACGGAGTTATTTGGTATTGATTAAAGGCAATGAGACAGTTAGGTGAGGAAAAAGAAATAAAAGTTATCCAAATTAGAAAGAACTAAAACTATCTCTGTTCACAGGTAAGGCAATATTGCGTATAGAAAATTCTAAAGATCTCTCTCTCTCTCTCTTTCTCTCTCTCTCTCTCTCTCCCCCTCTCTCTCTCTCTCTTTCTCTCTCTCTCTCTCTCTCTCACACACACACACACACACACACACACACACACACACACACACACACACACACAAACTGTTAGAGAAAATGAATTCAGGAAAGTTCCAGATACAAAATTCACATATAAAAATTAGATGCCTTCCTATATACTAAGAATAAACAATCCAAAAACGAAATTAAGAAAACAGTTCCACTTAGCATCAAGTGAATAAAATATTTGTGAGTGAATTTAACTAAGGAAGCGAAAGACTTGTATGCTGAAAACTAGAAAACTACCGAAAGAAATTAAGAATACATAAATAAACAGAAAGCCATTTAATATCCAGAGTATATATTTTAAAAATTCTACTACCTAACAACAAAAAACAAACAAGCCAATCCAAAAATGAGCAAAGGACTTAAATAGACATTTTTTCAAATAAGATATACACATGGCCAATAGGCACACAAAAATATCTTCAGCATCACTAGCCACTAGGAAAATATAAATCAAAACAACAGTGAGATACCACTTCATACTTCTTAGGAAAGCTATTACTACCCCTCAAAAAAAAACAAAAAGAAAGAGTGTTGGTGAGGATGTTAAGAAATTGAAAGCCTGTGCATTGCTGGTGGGAATGTAAAATGATGCCCCTACTGTGGAAAACAATTTGATGGTACCTCAAAAAGTCAAACATAGACTTACCATATGATCTAGCCATTCTACTAGATATATACCCAGAAGAACTGGAAGCAGGTTTTCAAACAGATACTTGAATACCAGTTTTTACGGCAATATGATTCACAACAGCCAGAAAATGGAAACAACCCAAATATCCATCAAAAGATAAATGGATAAACAAAATAAAAATGTGGTGTGTGTATGTGTATATATATATGAATATTATTTGGGTCTTCTCTCTTCTTTTTCTTGGTAATGTTGCTAAAGATTTGTCAATTTTGTTGAACTTAAAAAAAATAACTTTTGCCGTCTTTGATTTTTTTCTATTTTTTTCTATGCTCCATCTCATTTATTTTTGCTCTAAACTTTATTATATCCTCTATTCTGCTTGCTTTGGGTTTGGTTTGCTCTTTTTTCCAGGTTTCTGAAGATAGAGGATTAGATTATTGATTTGAGATCTTTTTTCTTTTTTAATATAGGCATTTACAGCTATACATTTTTCTCTTAGAACTACTTTAGCTACATTCCATAAGTTTTAATACACTTGTTTTCATTTGACGTTATCTCAGTGTATTCTAATTTTCCTCATAATTTCTACTTTGACCCATTGGTTTTTAAGAGTATGTTTAATCTCCACATATTTGTAAACTTCCCAAATTTTCTTCTCACTTTTTATTTCTGACATAATTCCAATGATGTCAAAGAAAATAATTTATGTGATTTCAAGCCATTGAAATTTACTCATCCTTGTTTTATGGTCTAGTATATGATATATGCTAGCAAAGCTTTATGTGCACTTGAGAAAAATATATATCCTGCTGTTGATTAGTGGAACATGTTATAGATGTCAGTTAAATCTAATCGATAAAAGTTTTGTTCAAGTCTCCTAATTCTTTGTTGATATTTTAAGATTAAATCTTTCAATACTATTATTTCGTTATCTATTTTTTCTTTTAATTCTGTCAGTACTTATTTTGGGACCCTGTTTTTAGGTACATATATGTTTATAATTCATATGTTTTCCTGATGGGTTGATGATTGTTATCATTACAAATGTTCTTCTTTGTAATAATTTTTGTCTCATTATCTTATTTGTCTCATGTTGTATAGCCATATCAGCTCTCTTTTGGTTCCTTTCTGCTTTGTACGTTGTTTTCCATTCTTATACTTTCAACCTATTTTGAGTCTTTGAATCTAAGACATGTTTCTTGTAGACAACAGTAAATGGATCATGTTTTCTTATGTATTCTGCCAACCTATGTCTTTTGATTGGAGAGTTTCATCCACTTACATTTACTGTAATTACTGATAAGGCAGAATTTATTTCTGCCATTTTGTTATTGGTGGTTTTTATGTCTTCTGTCTTTTTGTTCCTCTATTCCTCTGTTATTACCTTCTTTTGTGTTCAAAAAATACACATTTTCTACTGTAGCAATCTGATTCCCTGTTGTTTCTGTTGCTATATTTTTAAAATTATTTTAACAGTGGGTGCCCTAGAGATTAAAATTAGCAGTTTAACTTAAAGCGATATAGTTCAGTTTAATACTAGCTTTATTTTAATAGTATATAAAATCCTTATTTCGTATCCCTTTGTTCCCTGTCCCTTTCTTTGTACTATTATTTTCATATAAATTACATATGTAGACATTCAAAGTACATCAGTTTTATATTTATTGCTTTATGTGGTTGTCTGTTAAACTGGATAAAAGAAGAAAAAAGGTAGAAACAAAAATACATTTATACTGCCTTTTATACTTACTTATGTGCTAACCTTTTCCAATGTTTCTTGTTTGTTTCTTTCTGCAAGTTCGAGTTATCATCTATTGTCTTTTTATTTCAGCCTGAAGGGCTTCCTTTAGTATTTCTTGTTGGATAACTCTGCCAGTGACAAATTGCCTCAGAGTTTGTTTATCCAGCAATATCTTAATTTATCCTTCATTTGTGAAGGATAGTTTTGCCTGGTGTAGACTTCTCGATTGACACTTTTTCTTCAGTTCTTTAAATATGTCACCCACTGCCTTCAGGCCTCCATGGTTTCTGACGAGGGTCCTTTGTATATGATGTGTCACTTATCTTACTGCTTTCAAGATTTTTTGCCTTTGTCTTTCCAAAATTGATTATGATGTGTCTCTCTGTAGGTCTCTTTGAGTTTATCTTACTTACAGTTCACTGAGCTTCCAGGATGTGGAGATTAAAACTTCATCAAATTTGTGGAATTTAGGGCCATTATTTCTTCAAATATTCCTTATTCCTTTTTCCCACTTTTGTTTTTTTCTGAGGCTCTCTTTTCATATACGTTCACATGCTCGATTGTATCCACATGTCTCTTAAGCACTGTTCATTTTTTTCCCCCATTTTTTTCCTTCTATTCCTAGGAATGAATATTCTCAGTTGGCCTATCTTTAAGTTCACTAATTCTTCCACAACCTCAAACTCGTTTTTGAGCACCTCTAGTAAACTTTTTTTGTTTCAGTTATTCTACTTTTAAAACTCCAGAATCCCTACTGAGGTTATTTCTTCTTTTTATTGATATTCCATAATTGATAAGATATCATCATACTTTCCTTTAAATCTTTTGTTATTTCAACATAGTGATAATAATTGATTTAACATTTTTGTCTACTAAGTGCACCATCATCAGCCCCCTCCCCCGGGACATTTTCTCTCTGGTTCCTTTTTATCCTGGGTATATGTCATATTTTTCTTTTTTTTTGCATATCTCATAATTTTTGTTGAAACTGGATATTTTTTATAATATATTGTATATTGTAACAGCTATGATATCAGAACACCCTCTCCTTCAAAGTTTGTTCTCATTGTTGGTATTCTGCGATATGCAACCACTGAGTTCTCTGCTGGGTTTTATTTTTTTTTAATTATTGTTTTTATTTTTAAGCTGTGTTCTTAGGGGTCATTCTTAAGTCAGTATTATTTAGTGGCTGGCCAGTGATCTATTTAGAAGATGTCCTTAAATGCTTTGTCTCTATATCTTTCACCCTTTGCCAGGGGATGTGTATATAAAGGCATGCCTTTAGACTTCAGGCAATTTACAAAACAGACCTAACTTTCACTTCCTGCTTGGACAGGACTTCAGTGTCAGCTGAGCACGGACTAGAGTGACTGGAACCTTCTCCTTTTTCAGGTCAGTCTGGGCATATACACACTAACTTCTACATACCCTGAAATGTCTCAGATCTTCCTGAAGTTGCCTAGCTGTCCAGATCTCCAAGACTTCCTTATAAACTTTTGGTCATGTTCTTTTTTGCCTCAACTAAAATTACAGCCTTGGACCAACAGCTGTGATGTTGTCAGCAGATTGCCATTATTTTAAGTAACACCCTAGGGATAGGGCTTTGGTCATTGCTGAGCTATGAATTAAATCATAGAGCCCCCAGACCCTGGGAATGGACGTTTTCCAGGTAGTTGCTAATTCTGACAAAATGCTGATTGGATTCTATAAATGGGACTTTTAATAAAGTTCCAGAAGTGTTCAGTCCTCTCATTGGCTTCTCATGGCTACCACACTCCTGGGGTGGAGAGGAACAGGGGATGGAAATTTTAGTGAATGCTAAAATGACATAGATACTACTCTCTTACTTTCTCCGGAATAGAAACTACAGTTTGTTCTGTGGCTCTGGATAATTTCCAGAGTTCTGAAATGCGTGATCTTAGTTGTTTTGCCAGTATTTTTTATGCTTTCATGAGAGAACTGTTTCACTGACGTTCTCACTCTTCCATTCAAGGACATTTTTCTATTTCATGTGACTTTTTGTGACTGTGCTTTGTAATTAGAATAATGTGTGAGAATTTTAAACCAGTGTTTACTCATCCTTTATCAAGAGCCAGGCGTGGCCAACTCAGATTTAAGGTTTCTTTTCAAGTTATAGATTCTCTCACAGTATAGAAATAATAGTCCTTCTTCTATTAAGAAAGAAGAAGGAGGAGGTGATATAAGAGAAGACTATACCAAGAAGGAAGAAGTAGATCAATTGACACTTTGACCTGAAAGAAAAAGGAATTGGCTAACTACTATGGAGAGATTTTTTCATTTCTTTGTTTTCCCCACTCAGAATGAACCCCAAGGAGAAGTGACTCCCTGAAAAAATATCCAGATGCATATATCTGGGGGCCCTGGAAGAATGTGCTCAGAAAGATAATCCCAAAGTGTCTTTCTTTATTTCCCAAGGCCTGTGCATGGTACTCAGCCATGTGATGAGATATTGAGGTGCTGACAGGAGCAGTGGCCTAGCTAGAACCCAGGATCCGAATGAAATGGTTACCACATTTAAAACATCACATAAATGCCCCAGACTGTGGATCCTAGTCACAGGTGCTTGCATGTCCTCCGCAAGGTCAAATGAAACCAGCTGCACCTGAAAGGTCACCAATCCAGGGAGCATTTCCGAATGGCTGCCCGATGACAGAGTCCAAAGGAGACCAAAATGTTCTGGAGAATGCTACATGAGTTTCGATCATTTGTCTTCCTGTTGCCATTAAGTTATCTTTGGAATAATGCAAGGGAAAGAGGCAGAGGCAGAGGTTGGGAGAGGAAATCTGAAAAGCATTTACCTAAATGAGACTGAGTCATTTAAAATACACTATTTAAACTGAAAGCCTGTGTTGTAAGAAATGGGAAAATGAAAGTCTCTTTCCTCACCTCCCAAGGGGACGGGAGATCGTAAAGAAGGTCAGACAGGTCACAGAAAAAGAAGAAAGAAACTCATTATCTTTGTACATCTAAATGTAACTCAAGTGGGTTTGCAACCTAATTCTATCTCTTCTCTTTTTCTCAGTGAGCGAGAAACAGACTGCTTTCCCTTCTAGTTGAACATGGATTTACTCTCTCCTACTATTCTCTCATGCTCTCCTCTTCTTCTCTTTCCCTCTCTGGTACACCCAGCAGAAGTACTAGGGCTATGGTCCATCTAGCAAAAGCAAATGTTGGTGCTTGTTATCACCACTGGGAATCTTCATGCAAGACCATATGACAATATATTTTTTAAAATAGAGGACTCCAACACTTCTGTTTCCTCTGCCTTGAATGCCCTCCACCTCTTCCCCTTTTCCACCTGATACTTGTCCTTAATGAGTCAACTTGAAACCCTGTCTCCTATTCCCCAATCTGAGTCAAAGACCAGCCCCCTGGGCTCCCCACAGCACCCAAACTGTCTTCCTCTCTCCAACAATATTGCATGTGTTCACGTAGTTCCCTGTTTCCTCTGCTGGAATGTAAGTACCTGTTCTGCCTTTCGTTTGCCTTTTCTCAGGACCTCATTAGTTTCTGGAAAACAAGGTATTCATTCTGGCCCTGGATGCTTATTATTTTTTATGCTGTGTCTCAAATTTTACCACTTTGTAGTTTTTGTTCACTCAAAATATTGAGCACCTACTGTATGGGTCAAGCATTAAATTAAACCCAATCCTCAAAGTCGAGGAGCTTATGATTCCGTGGCGCAGATAAATACACCTTCAAAATACAATGTGTTGAGTTCTTTAAGAAAAAAGCTGTAGGAGCAGAATGAACAACCCTGACTTTCATGAGGAATCAAGGTAGACTTCATACAAATGGACTTGTTTTATTTGAATCTCAAAGAATGAGTCAAATTCTGCAAGAAAAGTATGGATGGGTGGTGGTGGTTGAATAGTATATGAAAAGCAAGGAAAGACACCTCAAGTTTACATGTTTAACATTTATTATTGTATCCAAGAGTTGAAAGGATGGATATAGGTTGGCTGAAAGCCTTAACTGTATTTACTGGTGGGAACCTAGGAGATGTTTGAGTTACAACCCCATGTTCTAGACCTGAGCTTTCAGCACCAACTTAATTTCTAGGTCACACTACAGAGCTCACTATTATGTTTAGATTGCCAGTGGCTTTCATTTACCCAAGCTGTTGTAAAGCAGAAAATGGATTTCCAGTGTCTTCTCTTCCAATATCCATGACAGTGTAGAATTCCTCCTGGAGTATCCATGTCAGAGGTCATCCCATAGTCTGACTCATAGTTTGGCCATGTTTCTTCCGGTATTTCTTTTAGTAAAATGCTAAAAATAAACATATATTGTCTAATCCTAAATGTCTTCTTTGCTCAAAATCAGTGGCATTTAACTGTATAAAGATAATATCAGAAGCATATCTGGATTTCCTAAAACCTGCTCTGGTTTCAGGAAGTGAAAATAGGAGCAAGGGAAAGAAATATTTTCAGTGTATGAAACTCTTCCATATTCAGGTGTACTATGTCAGAACAACACCTTACTAATCTGTGTGTGTGTCTGCATGTCTCTGTGTTTCATTTGTGTGGATTATACTCTTCTATTTCTCTTTCAGTAAATCTCTGCCTCTTATATGCTCTGCTCTGTCTGTCATTCACTTAGTCACTAATTACCCATTTGATAAATATTCATTGAGTATCTATAATGAAATCTCAACTATAAAATTAAAACATAGACAATAGCCATATACAGGATAATTATCAAAAAGTCTATTCGAACAGTCTATTTACCTAAGTAAAGACAAAATATTATGTACAATACAAAAAGATTATCATAAATGTAACTTTATAGGACACATAATATTTTATGCGAGATGCTATGACTGGGTGCCAAATGAATGCCAAAGAAAATAAGTGCTTTAAAAATGAGAGAGAGAGAGAGAGAGAGAGAGAGAGAGAGAGAGAGAGAGAGAGAGAGAGAGAGAAATTGAGAGAGCCTTCAGGGGGCTATATGAGGTCAGGGGAAAGATTGTAGAGGTGAGGCGGTTTGTGGGGATTGTGGCTTGACCTCAGAACAGACAAATAGGTGGGTGGCTGGTTACCTTCGCAGGGGGAGGAGGGCGTATCACTAGGAAAGGGCATGCAGAGGGCTTCTGGGGGGCCAGCAACATCCTAGTTTTTTAATTAGGTGGTAATTACTCAAGTGGTCATTTCTTTGAAATTTTCTGAATATGTTAAATTTCACAATAAAGTGGTTTAGAAAAGGGAGGGATGGTTGGAAAGGGCTCTGTGAATTGGAAAGAAAAGGTTCTTGAGGCCTCCATGATGACACTAGGAAGTTGAAGATGAGTAAACACGGCCATGGCTCTTGGGAAGCTCCCGTTCCATATGCAGGAAGGGGCAGTGATGACTGGAGATGAGTCCAGAGTAAACGAGAGAGGGAGACGAGAGAGACCAGTGGACAAGGAGACTGGGACAAGATCACAAACACTCCGTGCACCACGCTGAGGCCCTTCCCCTTTTTCCAATAATGGAGAACCAGCGAAGGGTCCTAAGCAAATTTCTATGATAAGGTTTTCAGTTTAGAAAGAAAACTCTGGCCATAACGTAAAATTAGATTGGGGAAGTGGGGTACAATTAAGGGTATAATCTCTCTGATGAAAGTCTTATATTGTTTTAACTTTCTCACATACATGTTTTCCTTCCCCAGTAGTTTTGAACTCCTAAACACTCGAGTCACTATCTTATATTTTCCAGAATAACATATACAACCCTTGTGAGTTAACATAATAAATACAATTTAGATGCTTTAATCCTGTTTGTTTTAGTAGAAAGAAGGAAATAGAAATATTACTTGAATGAATGAATGAATGAATGAATGAATGATAAATTATCTTAATGCCTTGGGCCTCTGAAAACCTGTTGGGTTGTGCCCAGTTTTGTCAATAACATAGGTAGGTTCTTAAAATTTGATTTGTTTCCAATGGTGTGTGTCCCATCTCAGTCTCCCTCAATCTCCTTCACCATATCAAAATGTAAAGAGCTATTTATGACAAATAAGCCCCCAGTTAGTATATATCTCTATAAAAATATAATTGCAAGTTTAAAAGGAGGCACAGTGCTAAGACATCTGCAGGCGCTCATGTGCAAGGCTGCATGCAAGAGCCACTGCCCGGAACACAGATGAAAAACATTGATGGGAAAGAAGGAAAAAAGGCAAAGGACCAGAAATCATATTATTGCTGTCAGCAGTTCCTTAACTTGATAACTCTTGCATCATGTGTGTAGGGGAATATGAGAATATGAGTTATTTTTAGAGTTTTATTTTCCATGTTCTGACAAGAATCCTTCCCTTTTCTTTATTCTCAAGGGTATTTTTTTTTTCCTTCTTATTTTAAGTCAATGGTTTTGAGTGGAAAATGCCCTAGAGCTGAAAGAAGAGGAAGGAAACTCCGGAGAGTCTCAGTGGCGAGACAGGTTCCAGTTTTGACAGGAATCTCGTGTGACTCTACACATGTATGTGCATGTGCTTTTGAAGCTGGAGTGGAAAAAAGAGAGGGAGGAGTGTGTCCTTTCCTAAAGGAAGACTTTACCCTTCTCTGCTAATTCTCAACACACTCAGGCTAGAGGAGAACTTCAGACACAAGAAAGTCAGGTACAAGCTGAGGCCCAATGTGAAAAGCTGTGTAAGACCCCCTTACCTTAAACCAGCAAGAAAGTAAAGATCAGCCAGCAATGAGATTTGAAAGTCTCATTGTCGACCTTGGACATTGGGCTTTTTGATGGACACTTCATCAGGCCTCTGTCCAGAAAGAAGAGAAGCATATCCTGGGGTAGTCAAGGGTTGGGGGATGGAACCCTCCAGCAGGTCTCCTTTGAACATTCTCAGGTCCAGGTGTGAAAAAATAAATGGAGACCCACATACCATACTCTAAATATCTGAAAGTTCCAAGTCAAACTAAGAGGCTGTTAAATATTTTGTCATCTTACGTGGATTATAACAGTTTGGAAGACCAAGTTCAAATTCAGAATTTCCAATGAGTCATGAATATGTGTATGGACACTTTAGCCTTCCCATCTAAGCTCTGTTTCCCTACAAAAGCAGTCCTGTGGCTATCCCTTGGTCCTACCCTTAGGTCATGCCTTGGATGAATTTGAGAGAGAGAGAGAGAGAGAGAGAGAGAGAGAGAGAGAGAGAGAGAGAGAGAGAGAAGCTTATAGTCCACAGTAGAAGCTACTGGTGCCTTGCAAGAGAAGAGTCAGGAGAGGCTGAGTGCCCTGCCCCCGTCCCCCCTCCCCCCCCCAAAAAAACTGTACTTTAACTTAATTTAGAGTGAGCATGCTTTCTCCTGTTCAGCCTCAGATTTCACACTTTGATGATCAGGGTAAAAACAGAGGAAATCCAGGAGAAGCAGTTGTTTTTAGTAAAGGTGGGCCAAGCTCATTAAAAGAGTTGAAAGAACTTTGGCATGGGAGCCCAGAATACTGAATTGTAGTCCCAGATCTATCACTTACCAACAGATCCACCCCCAACATTTGTGGGGCCATGGGCAAGAGTACAGAAGGAGGTCTGTACCATCCACCTAGCTATGTAAAAGTTAAAATCAAGTAGCAAACTATTCAATAAAATGTGTCCTATCCTCTTACTTTGACAAATATGCCTTCGTAATGATCTGAAAGGCCAGGTACAGATTCAGAATTCTTGGGTCTCTTCAAAGTTGGTGTGCCATATAATCCTGCCAAGAGCCTGCACCCACCCCATGCCTCCACCCCTGCTCATCCAGTTCTTGGCTCCTTCTCACACATGTATGTATGTCAACACCTTAACTTACACATCCAACTATGTCCACAGCCTTCCTCACTTCCTATCCTTGGTGCTAACTGTTGTTCTGACCACTGTGAGGCCTAGGGATGTGCACACTTAAAGTGTGGTTTGCCCTCTGAAGGGTGGACCCAGAGGAAAAGCTCTAGCAGAATACCCTGGGGCTAGGTGAGTATGATAGCCCATAAGTTCCACATAGGCATATCCACTTGGCCCTGCCACCACCTCACCAGAGAAAGGTGCAGCCAAGGAAAGGCCAGCATGTGATCCACAGGCTGCTGGTTCTATCTACACATGCATCTGGCCCCCAGGACCCACATGCCCTGAGAGGCCTTTTTCAGACATCTGGACCCCATCTTTGACCCCAGGGAAGAATGCCAATGAGATGTTGCTTTGAGAGCCACTGTGATTTAGCCACTATGATACACCCTAAAGACTAGCTCAGTAGGGACATGAAGCTGGAAGCTCAGAAACCTGGCCAATCTGGGCTACCTGCTGAGGCAGCAGCCAACAGTCATTGGAGAGATATATTTTTCTAGAACTCAGGTCAGGAGTTCTATGAGGCTTTATTCCCGGGCAAGAAGTTATAGCTATGACATTTAATAACAAGTGGTGAAGATGAAAGAACATTTTCCCAGCTGTCATTAATAAAATACAAATGTTGTGTTTGTGAAAGAACAGACAGACAGATAATGGAACAGAATAGAGAACCCAGAAACAGACCAACCTCAGTATTGTCAACTGACCTTTGACAAAGGCAAATCAATAGAGCAAAGATAGTATTTTTAACAAATGATGCTGGAACGACATACAAAAAAATTTAAACACAGCCATTACATCCTCCACAAAAACTAACTCAAAATGGACTAGAGACCTAAACATAAAATGCAAGACCAAAGAACTCCTAGAAAATAGCACAGGGCAAAAGCTGAATGACCTTGGGTTTGCTGATGTCCCCAAAATAGTTGATAAACTGGACTTCATTAAAATTTAAAAATTTCCACTCTGTGAAAGATACTGTGAAGAGAATGAAAAGACAAGTAATAGACTGAAAGAAATTACTTTCAAAAGACACATCTGATAAAGATTGTTATCAGAGATATACAGAGTGCTTAAAACTTAACAATAAGAAAACAAACAACCCAATTAAACAATAGGCCAAAGACCTTAACAGACACCTCACCAAAGAAGATGTGCAGATGGCAAATATGCATATGAAAATATGCTCCAAATTATGTCAGGGAAAATACGTTTTAAAACATTAAAATGGCCAAATTCTAGGACACTGACAGCATAAAATGCTAGTGAGGATGTGGAGCAACAGGAATTCTCATTCAATGCTGGTGGGAATGCAAAGTGGTGCAGCCACTTTGGAAGACAGTTTGGCAGTTTCATACAAAATTACACATATTCTTACCATATAACAGCAGTTGTACTCTTTGATATTTGCTTGCTGGAGCTGATAACTTCCATCCACACAAAATCCTACACATGGATGTTTGGAGCAGCTTTATTCATAATTGCCAAAACTCTGAAGCAATGTGGATGTCCTTCAATAGGTGAATGGATGAGTGAACTGTGGTACAACCAGACAGTGGAATATTATTCAGCACTAAAAAGAAATAAGCGATCAAGCCATGAAAAGACATGGAGGAACCTTAAAAGCTTATTATGAACTGAAAGAAGCCAATCTGAAAAGGCTACTTGTGGTATGATCCCAACTCTATAACATTTTGGAAAAGTCAAAGCTATGGAGACAGTAAACAGATCAGTGGTTACAAGGATTCAGCGGGGAGGAGGAGTGAACAGGCAAACCACAGAGGATCTTAGGGCTGTGAAAATACTCTGTATTATACTATAACGGTGGGTACCTGTCATTATACATTTGTCTGTAAAATGTACAACGCCCTTTGACAGATGATTGGATATTACTCTGCCATAAAAAGATGAAATATTGCCATTTGTGACCATGTGGATGGATCTTGAGATTGTCATGCTAAGCAAAATAAGTAAAACAGGAAAAGTTAAGACCCATATGATTTCACTCATATGTGGGATGTGAAACTAAAAGCAACAAATGAACAGGACAAACAAAAACTCATAGACACAGGCAACAGTTTAGTGGTTACCAGAGGGAGAGGGGGTGGGGGAATATAGAAAAGTGTGAAGGGGCCAAATGTATGATGACAGAAGATTTGCCTTTGTGTGGTGAACAGACAATGTAATATACATATGATATGTTATAGAACTGTACATTTGAAACCTATAATTTTATTAATCAGTGTCACCCCCATAAATTTAATTTAAAAAGAATTGACAAAAAATGTTCCTTAAATTATCCAGTTTGATATGACTTCTCTTTCCTGTTGGTGCCTTAGCTGATATGCTAATCTCAGTGGAATAAGTTCTGAAAAGAACAGGTTCTCAACATTGCCAAAGCACATTGATTTAATTCTTAACTATTATTTTAATGTTTTTCATAGAACTGTAATATTTTTACAACTAGTGAGTGTGTTTTTATTAAAACCAATCCCCAAACGGCATCTAAAATCGAAGCTCTTTGACAATTTTCACGTTAACTTAAAGAAGCAAACAATACATGATATTCATTTGAGCTATGGTACTGTGAAATGATGCCTTGAAACATTTAATGTGACTTTTCACTCAGTTATAGCTAATATAAGTGTTTGAGATTTAAAAAATGTACAGCACCAGGAGTGAACCCTAATGTCTAGTATGGTGATGACAGTGTGTCAGTGAAGGTTCATTAATGATAACAGATGTACCACTCTGACGGGGGGACATAGATGATGGGGGAGGCTGTGCATGTGAGGGGACAGTGGTGCGTGGGACAGCTCCATCTTCCTCTCCGTTTTGCTATGAACTTAAAAGTAGCCTACTGCTCTAAAAAGTAGCCTATTTCTTTTAATTGAGACAAAACAGAGACAAAATATAAACCCCCCAAATTATGATCAGCCATGCCTAGATGAAAACTTGAATTACCTTTCTATTGTCTCTATAGAGTATTTCCTACATTATTCACCAGTAAGAGATGATAAAAAGATGAAGCCATAAATGTAGGAATAAGTATGGTATAGGAGTGTAAGACAGACACTGTTTCAATCTTATTTTTAAAAAGACATCACTATACACTGATTTGTGTTCCCTCAAAATTCATGTGTTGAAATCCTAACCCCCACTTAGATGTTACTAGAAGGTGGAGATCTTTGGGGGGTGTTTAGGTCATGAGGGTGGAGCCCTCCAGACTGGGGTTAGCAACCCTACAAAAGACACCCCAGAGAGCTCCCTCCCCCAGCCACTTTGTGAGGACACAGTGAGAAGTTGGCCATCTGTGAAACTAGGAAGTCCTTACCAGACACCAATCTGCCAGTGATCTTGAACTTGATCTTGAACCTCCCGGCCTCCAGAGTTATGAGAAATAAATCTCTGTTGTTTATAAGACACCCAGTCTACGGTATTCTGTTGTAGCAGCCAGGATAGACTGAGACAGAAATCCAGGAAGAAAAAGACAAACAAAACTTAGTTGGCGTCCCACCCACTTCCACCAGTTTCTGTATAATAACTGTTAATAGTGTTTAGTCTCCACCGTGTTCCAGATACTAGAGGACTTTTGCTTTATATAGATCATCTCATGTAACCTTTCCCCCCATTTCAGAGACGGGGCCAGAAGGCACAAAGGTAGGACTTGGTGGACCCAGGACTTGAACCCAGGCAGCCTGTTCTCTAGATCTTCCCAGATCCTCACTGAGATCTTCCCAGATCCTCACTGAGGATGGAAAGAAAAAGCTGCATCCTGGTCCTAGCAACTAGTCCTACAATGCAGGGCTGATGTATCAATCTCTCTGCCCTCATCCACCCTGCTAAGGACTGGAGGCCGGAAGCTAGGACAGGAACATGACTGCATAAAGCTAGGTGTTCAGTAAGTGGCAGTTTCTCCCTTCCCTGTCTCCTTCCTTCTTTCTTTGGTTACCTAGCTATTTTCTCTGACTCCTTTTTGGGGGGCGGGGGGATGCAGGAGAGGGAGTCCTACATGCAATTCACACTAATAATACTGACTTTCTTTTTGGCATGTTTACCAACCAGGGGCTTCCTTCCACCTGTCTTAGTTCTTTCACTTCTACTGTGATCACACACTTGCTCATCGCGTTTGTTTTATAATAGGCTGCCACAAACCTTTGTTCTGTGGGGAGGAGAAGCCAGGGTGTATGTAACTTTTAAATTAAGCACAGGCCCTGTGGGTCATCGTCACTCTTATCTTCACTCCTGGAAGTGACCTTGCAAAGCACATACCCTTTCACTGAAGGCAGCAGTTTTGTTTTGACACAGAGGGATAGAGCAACCTCCTGAGGAACTCTGGCTTGGAATCGTTGAAGGGCGGGCATTTATTTAGTCTGGACTGCCCCTTACTTTCTGTAACCGAGACTCTTGAGACGGGGCAGCAGCCTGATCTTACAGGTGGGTCACAAACAAGACATGTGAGATAAAGGTGCTGACACAGAGCTGGAGGACCCATTGCCTTTCAAGCTGTTATTATTTGCTTAAGGTAGTCAGAGTAAGACCCTTCCATCAGGGCGGGGGGGGGGGGGGGTCAGAGATGCAGAGCATCAGGAATGCAGGTTTCCTACCCCTGCAGCTGTGTCTCCATTCATTCAGTGGCCGGATCTGAGAAAGCAAAAGTCTGGGGGAATGGCTCCTCCCACTGAGCAGGAATGCCAATTTTTATTAAAAAGAAAGAAAATCCCCTCTGAGTATTCCGCCCACGCCCACCGGAGATTCCTCCAGGGCTGGCCCGAGCTATTTGAATCACAGCATTCCCCCCACCCCACCCCCCCCTTCCTGGCCTGGTTGCATCACTGAGAAGCAGAAGCCCTAGAGGAATTTGGAGTCTGCCAGTTTCTGAGTCGTTATTTTTTTTTTTTTAAAGTGAAACCAACCATCTGCTTCCTTTACTTAACACATTCCTGAGAAGCCACAGCTACTTGTGGGGTCAGCCAAGTGAAGGAGGGAAGCTGGGCTCCGGAGTGGAGGGCTGCTTCCTCCCTTCCTGATTGAGAGCCCTGGTCCGCTCTGAAAGCTTTGTCCACCTGCCTTCAGTTCCCTCAACTGCCAGGTTCTTTATTGGCCCAATGAGGTCCCACCTCTCCGATACCCAAAGAAGGAGATGAGGCTGCTCCTGGGGAGGCTCAGGGGCCAGGAGTGGAGTGGGCCCCGGGTTCAGTGCCAAGGTGACCCTGGCGGCCGTGAACTTGGAATAATGATTCCTTGAAATGGTGCAAATATGCAAGCAGAACACTGACTAGTGACTAATCACAGGGACTAATATTTTCAGGTACAGTATTTTCTTCTCTTCCCTTTTTTTAAGCTCCCTGTTCTATAAAGTCTGAAAATAATTTAAAAAAAAAATAACTAAATGCTGGAAAGGACAACCCAGCATGTTCCTCTTAATCCCTGGAGTACCTGTAGGTTGAGGGGGACTCCAGGATGAGGACCGGGGTAAACATCCGGATGCTTTGACCCAGGGCGCCAACCCCTCTCCTTCATCTCTACCCATGTCTCCCGATTCTGTTTGCTGGGCTAGTGGTCCCCGCTCAGCGGCAGCCTGTGGAGCTGGCCTGCCTCCTTTCGCTGGCTTCTTAGACCCCTCAGTCACTCCTGCCCAGAGATGGGGAGAGCTGAGCCAAGTTTGTCACAGGGCACACCCATAGCACCTTGTCCCAAGCAGCTTTCCAGGCATTGACTTGTGCTAAGAATGAAAGGGAAATTTCCTAGGTATGAGTTTCCACAGCTCAGCTTTAAACAGCACAAGCTTGCTCAATCCTGAAACAGAAAAGGAATGTTTTGCAGGTAATCACTGTGTTCTGACTTCATTCCTGAGATTCTTTCTTGCATTCCAAACATTGCTAGCCTCCATCAGCACCTCGGGGGCACTTTGCAGAAGGAAATAAATATTTAACAACCTGCGTTTTTTCCATGGAATGCTCCAAACATGTTACTGTTTTCAAGTTCAAGTTATCAGATATCTTCACAAAGCTCAGATCTTGTCTTAATTGCTGAGAAGCGTTAGTCTCAAAACTTTTTTTAAAAATGAAAAACTACATACAAATGCCTCAAGAAAAGCAAACTTTCTTTGGGCACTTCCTCTGAGTCGAGGACAAAGCTAGAAATTGCTGGATGTCTCTGGTCCTTCGCCCTCCCACGCTGGTTCAAGCACACCACAGGGAAGCGGGGCGGGGGCGGGCAGGGGCTCTCACGTGAGGTCCGAAGCGCGTCTCCTCGTTTCCGTGCAGTGTCCCTCACACGACTCTCGAGAAGGACAGGAGCCATCAGGTCAACGGTGGACTAAAACCCACTTGGAACTGGGGACTCAATGCTGCCAGCCTCTCTTTAAGTCTCTTACTCGTTTCTCTATGTATAGGCCTCACCCTCGGCCACTGCTGAGTGGTTTTCTCCGCATTTGGCTAAAACATGGTCACTGAGTTTGACCTTGAGCTTGACTTCTTGCTATTTCCACCACCGGAGATGGTTCTACTGATCCCTCCCTCTCATGTTCTCTCTCTCTTCTCTCCCTCTCTCTCCTCTCCCTCTCCCCTTTCCACCCCCTTTTTTCTTAAGCTCAAAAGCCCTTGGGCTGAGAATTTGTGATTCAGCTTGAGAGACCCAGATGGCCAGAGATTGGGAACAATTAGATACTTTCCTGGAAAACCAGATTTTTTTGAACGGCCGGCCGGAGTGAATGGTCCTCTGTAACATACCAGGGTTTTACTTTGAAGGGAGGGACGGAGGCGGAGGCGGAGGCGCAGAAGGATCAAACGGGAGCCGTGGAGCAGAGTATGTTTTCATAAACCCCTGTGCGGTGGAAAGAAGGCTGGGCGGGGCGGGGAACTGAGCCCGTTGAGTCTGTGCAGCCATGCGCTGGGTCCCCCTCCTGCACATCTGTGCCCTGTACAAGATTCAGGCCCAGAGCGGCAATGAGCTGCGCCCCAGCTTTAGCCCGAAGCCAAACCAACAGACTGGCCGCCTTGTCTTTTTAATGGAAGAGGCAGAATCTAGCAGAACACATTTATTCCTGCCCCAGGGCAAAAGGAGATAACAGTCGTGGGTTCTGTTCCCACAGACTTTTTTACCACACTGCCAATGCGCCCGCCAGCCATGAGAGAATGTGTGTGGGATTCGGATAATAGGGAGCAGCTGTCATTTCTTTTCCCAGAATCTCTATGGCCCTCACGTGATGGGAGCCATTGCATGTTTGGCAACTGCTGCAGGAGTGTCTCTAAGTGTAGGGGACAAAACGGTTCTCCTTAGCCGTCTTAAGGTCCCTGGCTGGGCCTGGAAATTAAACCGACAAGGACAGATTAACAGGAGAAAAGTATACGAATTTATGTAAGTTTTATGGGACAGCGGAGACTTTATGAGGAAATGAAAACTCGAAGAAACGGTTAAGCCTGACTGTTTCTATACTAGGTTTGATGAAGAGTGGGGAGGCGCAGGAACGCGTGACAGGACCACAGGAGATGAGCCCAGGGTGGCGAAGTGGGGGAAGTCAGCACGGCCCGTTCACTCCGTTTCCTCTCTGGTGTCCCTCCATGTCCCTCCATCAGAGTATTCCTTTGCTCCAGGTACAAGGAGACGAGCTTCAGGACACACGGGGGAGGTCAGCGGGTCCTTCCTGCACCTGCCAGATCTCAGATTCCTTCAGCTTAAGATATTCTCCATGCCGAGGCGCCATATTTTGGGGTTGCATATTCTGAACCTCATCGAGTGGCCTGTATTGGAAATCATCTTGCCTCCTTGAAATCTCGTCGTGTGGTACTATTTAATCGCTGCAGATCAGCGCTCTGGCTGCTTCCTTCTTAAGTGTTGTCATTTCCGATTAACGGTTCGTGCCTCGCAGTTGCCGGAGGAGGGCTCCGAGTCATCCGTGCCACGGTCGGCACACACTGATAGGGACAGAAGCTGCTGAACATACACCCTCTTTTCTCTCCTGTCATTGAGAACGGGTGTTCCATCTTCCACTTGCTACTTTCCTCCTCACTGAGCAGTAGGCTGTGAAATTTTGCTCACCACATGCTAGCAGGTGCGGATCAGCGTTAGGCCTCCGCCCAAACCAGAAGGACAGTAGCATAAAACCCACGGTCTCCAGGCTGCTAGTTTTCAGCCTTCAGTTGCCATTGCTGACAGGGAAAAATTCAGCACGTAATAAACCCTGCATTCGACTTTCGCTTGGGACAGTCTCTTCTACAGTGTTTCTTCTCCTTTTCCTTTTCATTTTTTTTCTTCCTTAACAAAATCTGCGGTCTTTTAAGTGTGATTACAGATCATGGGTTTATTAGTTCTGCTTTAACATTTTTTGCTTAGCAATTTATTTGTGGGTGGTGGGAACTTCTGTTTTATTCCTGCCAGTCCCCTTAGGACTTTTAATGTGTCTTTTTCTCCTACATAATCAAGTTAAATGCTCTATTTTGTATTTCCTCTTTATTGTTTTTAGTATCAAAAGTATTGAAGACTATAAATTGACCCCTGAGTATTTCTGTGACTTCATCCCAAAAGTTTTCTGTATTATGAGGATTTCTAATTTTTATTTTCTCCAAAGTCTGTTATTAACTAATTAGCTTACATCTTATTTTAGTGGCTATATTGGAGAATTGTAAACTCCAGAGAACATAACTTGGAGACTTTCTTCCATTGTTAATTTATTCAGATTCCAGGCAAATAATGCCATTCATTAACTAATTTATGGTGGTTGTCTTTTAGTATCCTGAGAGAATTTTTTTAAGTGATAGTCTTGTTGATATTCACAAATGTTCTCAAATGACTTATTTGGATACCTAAAGCCAAATAAATAAAATACACAGATGTCTCAAGTCATGAGCCTCCTAGATGTCACTTGACATGTGTCCTAAAGACAAGACATCACAATCTAAAATGCCCCTGCAGCGAATTAGAGGGAAACTCTCCCTCAGAGCTAAATTCTCAGAATAATCTTCTCTTTCAGTTACAAAATTTCCCATATTTTTCTGTCCATCTCAAACATTCAGACATTTTCCCTTGAGTTAATGAAGTTTACGTCATTCCTCGTCTTCTAGTTATCTACTCCTCTGACCACATCCTTCCAGCTGAGCAGTTTATGCCCACATTTCCCCCTGATAAATCCTATTTTGCAATTACTTGTTTACAGTTATAAATCTGCCACACAGGGAGCAAGTGCCACGTTTTGTTCATTTCTGCAAATCCAGGGCCTTGCTACGCACCACATAAACGTTTGCTGAATTCAGTATATTAAATTTTGAAAGCTTTTTACACTTAACAGAACCCATCCTGTCCTCTGTTTCTATAACAAGATGTTGGAAAGAGATGCCAACTCCTTCATCTCACTCATTACAGGAGGGGCTTCCATGAGGCTGCCATAGGAGTTTGAGATCTAATGCCCATCCAGGGCATCTCAACTCCAAATACGAGCTCCCTGTGCTGTGGCCGGGACAGAGAAAGTGCGGTTATACTGAGATTGGCCAACGCAACTAGAGTTTGTGAGGACAAGGGATGTGGATGGGAACCAGGTGTGAGAGGCAGCCTTGGGTGCTTGTCCTATGCAGCCACCTAAAGAGGCAGCAGAACCTCAGCAGCAGAAAGCTGGAGGTGAATGCCAGCTTCCCGGAGGCCGTGGGAGGCACAAGTAACCGTGGAGAATAAAGAAGTGTCTGCTCAGGGCAAGAGAACTGAAGTCTGAGAGACTTCACTCCGGCTTCCAAATTGCCACCAAAGCACTTCGTAAGAGACTCTGCTCTAAACATCTGCCGTGTTTAAACAGACTCGATTCTGTCAGTTCAATTGATGCTTTTTCTACTTCTCTTTCACTCCCTGATCAGCAAGTTTTGAGGGAAAGATGAGAAGATAAGGACATAGAGAAGCAGCCAACCATGTCCCTTTTCCTGCTAGAAGCTTCCAGGCTAAAACAGGCTGATCCAGGTCGGGAGGAGGAAATAAGCCATTAAATGCATCTGGGGGTCTGTTTAATATCTTCTCAAATTCCTGACTTCAGACTGTGTTCATCACTTACAGTGAGCAATCCACCTGGGTAGAAAAGCTTTGGCATCCACCAAAGTTTTCATCCAGGAGTAGGAAAGATTATGTCCTCTGAATAAATAGCAATTAGGTGGGGGAGACGATAAACTTGTCTCTGCTTATGCCAAGAGTCATGGTCACTCAGCTGCATAGGCTTCGTGTGATCTCCTCACTAAGCAGTGAGGGACGGCGGGCATTTCTAAAGCCAAGGCCTGCAGAGGTTATCTGGAGCCAGTGGAAGGTCAGCCGGGCCCCTTAGCTGCTGAAGTAGAACCTCCTCTGCTTAGTTTGAGCAGACGAGGAATGTATTATGGGATGTTGGGTAGCTCAAGGGGCTGGAGAAATGAACATATGGCCATTTCTGAAAACTTCCCCAGAACGTCACTGCAGAACAGCACTTCCAGCATCGACCCCACGACCAAGTTACTGCCACCTGCTCACGGCCTGTTTCGTCACATAACTCACTCCAAGGTTGTATGACGGATTGGTGGAATCTAGATGGCATGCCAGCGCCGGTCTACCCGAGAAATGTGGAAATGATAATAAGAAAACAATCACAACATGGAGTCTGTTCAGAACACACAGTTGGGCAGCTGCAAAGGACAGGTGTTCTTGACTGGTGCCATGTGAGAAATTACTACGCACTGTATCTGGTTTCTCGTCCTGTCCATTGCGTTGTGGAGTGTTTCCCACCCTCTCTTCTAAAACCTGGAGGCACGTGCAGGTCGTGCAGGAGGCACGTGCAGGTTTTTCTAGGCCATCTTGGCTTCACAGAGGTTCATGCCCGTTAGGGTCCAGGAAGATCGCCAGCCACAGAGCTAGCTGCCTGATGGTTTGGCTTTTCCTTCTGCTCAGTCAGAAATACTGTCAGCTGTGGATACCAATCTGCAAAGACGTCTCAGGGGTCTTCGACTCAGTGGCTTCTTTTTCCAACACAGTAGCCGTCCATGTTCATCCCCTTCCTCTGCACTTTTTAACATCTTCCTCTGTGTGGTTATTTAATGATTATCATGTTTGCAAAGGCAGCCGGAGTGCAGGGAAGAGAACTCCAACTGCTGATATTTCCCGCAGACATTCATGCGTACACTTCCCATGCTTGATACACGGTAAGCGATCAGCAAATGTTCGGAGAAGCATCCCATTTAGAAGTCAGGACACCACAGGGTAGTAAGCTTCTGAAGAACAATCTGAAGTCATATGATCAAAGTTTGCCACTGTTCCAAGCTGCACCCACCCCTACCTCATGCTTACTGGGAGCCTGCCCACAGAATGTATGTAGCTCCGTGCCACGTGCCACCCTAGTCTGGAGATGGCTGCCTCTCCAGTGTCAATGCCAGAAGTGCCGTTAGCTTCTGAAGCTCTTTTTTCACATCTCTCTGAAGAAAGACTCTGTAATACAGAAGTGTGAGTACCGAGGACGTGTCATGAGTCAGCTGTGTGACTTGTGAAGCAGATCGTAGGTCAGTGCCTCCTGAGGGCCTTCAGGGACACAGTTGATCCTCACGAACAGCTGGATCTGGACGAGCATCTGGGACACCTGGCCCTGAGGACCATCAGTCCTTTCTCCTTCACAGGAGTTTCTTTCCGACATCATGTTCCCTAACCAGAGGGACTCATCTCATTTGTCGGGTTTGGGGCCTTTTTTCTATGATGAGAATCTCCCTTCAGGCTTTGCTCATCCTTGTCTTGGGGAACTGAGTTTTGGGGCTGCCCCCTCTGATCACGCTCCCTGCCTCTGTCCATTATGAGTGGGGAGCAGGGCAGGCGGCCTGGCCTCTCTTTCCCCAGCATGCACACACTCAACCACGCTCAGCATAGCAGCCTAATGACCCCCAAAGCATCGGCTCAATTCGTCTCCCCGATGAGAGCTCCAGGGTCCCTCCCACTTCTGTCTCTGCAGGCTTCAGGCTCAGGGGCCCCCACCATTCCTGCCTCTGCCATTTTTTTTCTCCAGTTTGTGATCTGGTTTGTAATTTTGAAGGCTCTATTACTCGATAGATTGGCTGTTGTCTGATCTTCATCCTTCCAATATTCTCACAGTTTCACATCCACTGATGAAATCACTGGGTAGGTCTAGCTGGCTAGCGTTTGTTACAAACCCATAGTCTCTCGATCTTAGGTTTTCATAATACTTTATAATTTACAGGACTCTTTTGATTATCTCATTTAGTTCTCACAACATTGTCCGGAAATTGTACAAATGAAGACAGAGCACTTTAGAGAAGTTTAGAGACTTGTGCAAAGTCATACAGCCACAAATGAAAGAGGTGGCATCTCTGCAGTTTATGCCACACGAGTAGGTCCTAGGGGTCAAAGGCTCCGTCCACATCCTGCCCATGAGACACACACCCCAACTCAATCCCTCAACTATGTTGATTGTAACTCCAAGTTGGAGCCCATCTCCACGGTTAGATTTACACTAAGTTTTAGCCTCTTTAACACTTTAGCTACGAAGAGTTTTTCTTTACTTTATTAATGCCAATCAATTTTAGCATCTATCTGAAACTCCAGGTAAATAAGCATCATGAAGCTAAGTTGGGCATAGCAGAAAAGAATGTCTAAATCAGTTAGTGATGTCTGCCATGCAGGAAAGGGGATGCTGACTGCCTCTGAGACGCTTAAACCTATCCTTTGTCCGTTCATCTGTCTCCATCTCTCCCCACCATTTCTTCTCTTTTCTGCCAGCCAAGTTTCCATTAGTGGGTGTGAGATTCAAGTATATTAAGTTATCACTGATTTTTTTTTTAAGTCGAGCCTCTTTTTTCAAGTTGTCATTTCAAAACTATCTACCTCTTTCTTCCACAACAACTTTTAATTTGCTCTAGTTCCAAAAAGAATCTAGATACACTGTGAATTTCATTTGTATTCCAGTCTACTCTGAGTTGACCAGGGAGGCAGAAGTAGGTAACTTTTGATCAAAATTTTTCAATACATGTATCTTAAGTAATTTTTACACAAACACAAACAAAAGTTGCTACATAAGTCTCAGAAATGCAGCTGCTCTGGTCCTCAGTCCCAAACCTCCTTCTCTACTTGCAGAATTCCACCTGAGTACCTTAAAATGAGAAAGCTTAAAAAGTATTTCCTTATCTAGTGGCAGAACATAAAGGCAGGGAAATGAAGAACTGGTTTTTCAAACCCTCGAAACTCAACTCCTTTATTTGGCTAGTCCTTGAAGATGGATGTTTCATTCCTTGGCTGAATCGCAAGAATTATTAAAAATCCCAGGGAGATCCTCTCTTTTAAGTGATTTTATGTTACTTCCCTTGGATTCACAAGATCTCATACGTAATTCATAAGCAGGGTAATTCACTCCGAGCAAACAAACATTTCCAAGTAAGTTTTAGTTTCTCCATAGATGCAGACCCCAAGACCAACCAACTTTTGGCAAATTATTATTTCATCAGAATGGGAACAAAGATCATGAAAGTGTGAGTAACAATAAAAACTGGAAGGAAAATGTCAAACTTACGCAAAGAGTTCATGGCATCCTCGCAATGTCTGGCAGAGGGAGACGCACTCCGCCAAACCGTTACTCACCCTCGGAGGAGCCAGAATGACTCTCTGACTTATGATGTTTTCTCAAGAAATGCTCATCCTTGATCGACTTTTCCTCAAAGCCAGGCGTGTGGAAAGGGTAGGAGAGAAGAGTGAGGGGTATGTGTTGTTAAAGACAAATCATAGACAAAAGTCAAAATGTGTCATCTCCTCTTGCTTCCATGGAATGGGGACTGTGATGTGACCGCGCATCTCTTTTAGAGAAGCTGCACTCTGACCTCTTTGTACAGGCGAAGTAGCCCAGCCATAAGCAGCTCATTCAGATAAATTCACAGTTTTCACCTTGGTATGAATTTATTCACCTATTCATTCATTCATTCATTCATTCACCAGTCACCACATGTGTACTGACTGCTCTAAGGTGCCAGGATTGCTGCAAGACATGAGCAATAACACTGTAGACATAATTGAGCTCTTGCTCTCACTGACTATAAAACCTAGTGAAAGTGGACAAGCCGTCAACCAGTTACGGTTGATACTAGATGTGTTAGAGAGTACAGGATTGAGGGAGGCACACAGGAAAATTGCTACCCAGAACAAAAGGGAACTCTTCTGGAGTGGTGATAATTAAAAATAGAAAGAGAGCAGACATTAAACTCATCAAAGGAAGGGAAGAAAATATTTCAGGTGGAGATAATAGAGCAACAAGATTAGGGAACTGAAAGTAACATATTCTGCTTGAGGTGTAGGTCTTTGGGGGCTGAGGACAAAGCGGGATCGGCATGGTAGAAGATGAGACTAAAGAGACAGGCAGACAGCAGGCCTTAAAGCCATGGATATTATTTAGAAATTGTATCTGGCTGTGAGACATGGAAGTCACCAAAACAATGCTTGAAATAAGATCAAGGGTTATTTTTCTCTCATTTAAAACAAATCCAGGAGTAGGCAGCCCAGACGATCTCCATGGTGAAGGAAGCGTTAAAGACCTTGGCCCATTCTTGCTTTCGATTCTGCCATCTTTAGTGCAGGCCTTCTCTCTGTAAGGCCATTTCAAAGTCTCAAGAGGGCCACTTCAGTTAAGTCACTATTTCTTCCAGTCAAGGAAATAGAAGGAGAAAATATATAGGAACAGGTATAGCCCTCCTGAGTGAGTTCTCTTTTGATGGAACTTTTCTAGAAGACACAATTGAAATTTTGGTTTATATTTCATTAGCCAGAACTTAGTCATACAACCTAGCTACAAGGGGTGCTGGAAAATAGGGTTTCTTAGCTAGAGAAAAAGATGTTAACGGCAACTAGCAGCCTTTGCTACGCCACACTGTTAACCCTGTCCTGAGGACACAGAGAGTCGGCCAAGAGTTTCAAGCCCAGAAGTGACATGGTCAAATTTCTGTTTGCAAAAGGACCTCTTGGATGCAGTGTAGAGACGAAACTGGAGGGGATGTGGCTGGTGGCAAGGGGACCTATTAGGAGGATGTTGAACAAAAGCTGGCAGTAAGTAATGGCGGCTGAGAAGTATGATTTCGTAAGGATGAAAGGTGAGACTGGAAGTGTAAAGGAGTAAAGATAAGGATGTCGTTGGCATCAGAGACAAACCTCACCCACTCCGCATTGCATCTGATGTGGATCATCCCTCGTAGCCCCGTTCTTTGGGACCAAGCAAGCCAGCGTTGCCTCAAGCCCAGCTCTTTGGCTGTCACTCTATGACTGAGGTACACAGGACACTGGCCCTGATTCCTTACATGTTAAAAACTTATTACCTGTGCACATCCATTTATGTAATTTTATATTAATTTGTAAATAGGGCTTCACAAACCCTATTGCTTTTGATGAAATATTTGATCCATGCAAAATACGTCTATGTACATTATGGAACATAAAAAGAAACTAACACTCCATTACCCACTGTCCAACCGAGGAATCAGAATGTTAGCGATACTTCCTCATATTTAAAAGCCACCCCCCGACATGGAATCAAAATACCCACCACACTTTTCACGTACCTATGAGCATGCTCTTTACACACACACAGGTGAGGAAAGCTGACTGCGATATGAGGACATTGACGCCTCAATGGGCCTCGATAGCGGCCTCAGTGATGGCATCAGATTTTCCCCAGGTCATGACTAAAACCGTAACGATAATAACTAATATGTAATTAGTGCTTATTGTGAATGAGGCATTCTTCTAAATGCTTTATATACGTGAAATAACTTAATTGTCTCAACGAGTCTGTGGAGTAAATATTACTATCCTCATCCCTATTTCACAGGAGAAGCAATTGAGGCATGGAGTGGATTAGTATCTTGCCTGAGGTCATACAGCTACTGGATGGTGTCTCCAGAGCCTGTTCCTAGCCACTCTCCTATGCCATTGCCTGTAGACTCATGATGAAATGAAGGTCATGGTGCTAGTGGTCACTTTTTCCCTTACGTATGGCTGCTCCTGTGGTAGAGTATCAGATTCAGAAATTTAAAAAATTATACTGACAGGTTTGCCCATTCTGTACATTTAGAACTTCTTCGTACTAAGAATGAAAAAATTACAAATCTAAGGCCCACGGTAAGGAGGTGTGTGGCAGACTTGATTCTGGAACCCAAGGATCTTACCTAAAGTGCATGGCTCATGCTAGTACACCAGCCCGGCTGGGTTTCAAAGGACGCCTGAACTGTTGACTTGCACATAAAGCTTACGCGATGAATTTCACCAGACGGGTCAGCAGCAAAGTGTCATTTCGCTCTTTGATCACAGCTGCCTGGAATCTAGATACTTTATGTTTGTAAAAACTTCAATAAGTCGTGTTAAATGTCTTTTGAATAGCGGTGTGGAGTTTCAGATCCCTTTGAGGTCACGGTGAATAAGATTGTAGCCCAGGCACCTGACACAGTGCCTGGCACGGTATAAGCTCTGTGAAAGTTAGTTGCCGTCGTCGTGAACATTATTATAGCATTTTAAAGTAGGAAAAAGCCCTTGGAAAATCATCAATTTGAAGAGTCCACTGCTGTTCGTATGCAAGCTTTATTTTAATATTTTTGTTAAATATTCAGCCTTCTAGAAGAAGAGATTGGCTGGGACTGCCATATTGCTCGATGTAAACCTGTCCAATGACATTAGAAAGTACAAAAAAAAACAGATGTCACCTAATTACAGAAGAGTGATGAAAGCTTACATTCGACCAGTTGTATTTTTCATACAAATATAAATGTAATTATTCCTCATTGACCCGCATCAACCTTAGCACAGATAGGAACCAGACTAACACAGGTTTCTGAGTTTCAAGCTATGTCTAAAGATGCAGGAGGTATAAAAAATAATAAAAATAGATTTATGCACTATTCCTTGATGCTCTGAGATTTGCAACATGGCTCTGTAAATGGTTCTATATATAGTCAATTTCTTATTCTCTCCAAGTGTTTTCGTTAAGCAATCCTAGCTAATGTCAAAGAAAAATGCCAGAATCTCAATGACTTAAAATACTAGAATTCTTGCATATAGAGACCAAACAGGTGTTTCTGATTGGTGACCAGAGAGGGGAAGAGTCTCTATTCCATGCAGTCAGTTACAGACCTGGGCCGAAGAAGGTCCTGAAGGTCACTATCCGGCCAGTAGATAGGAGAAGAATGTAGATGATGCAAGTGATGAATGCAATGGAAATGACTGCGACTCTCATTCCATTGGTTAGAACTCAGTCACATGGCCACTTCGAACTGCGAGGGAGGCTGGGAGTCTCAGAAAGAAGAGGAAACATTTTTTTTTTATTAGCGAATAGCCTCTGTTAGTGTAAACCTTAATTTTCTTATTATTCAAATGGCGAGTATGCCTTTTTTTCAACCTTTCTTAAGCCCATAGAATTTCCAAAAATAAAGCAAAAAGCTACATGCCTACCATTTCACACACATCATAAAGTCTTCACCATTATTTGTTGATAATGCAAGTTACTTCATTTATCTTATTTTTATGCACGCTCCTACGTTTTTATCTTTTTCAATTTCCCTTAAAGTCTTTTATGGCTTTGGTTTCTGTGAAATAAGCTCTTAAGGACAGGGACTGTGATTTCCACAAGTGGTAACTGAAGATTAGTAAACATCTTGAAAAATGCTGTGAACTCTAAACTCTGCTTGGTGCTTCATTTAATTCTTACAACGATCCGATGAGACGGGTTTCACTATCCCCATTTGTACAATGGAGGAGCAGGGGAGGCAATGAGTAGGGGACTACAATTAATTAATTAGCCAAAGGACACAGCTGATAGGTGATGGCAAAGTTCTACCTTGAACTCAAGCCTCAACTGGGTTCCAAACTTGGGTTTATACTGATCGTTTTGTTCTGCTGCCTTCTTCCTTCTCTTGGATCCCCAGAACACCTAGCACAGTGTTAGGCAGCTGGTAAAAAAAAATAAAAAATAAATATAAAAAAGGAAAAATACCTGTTCAAATAAATCAAATTGAATCTCATTTACCCTCAGATTTGATAGACCTCTAGTGTAAATCTGCTTTCTTGAAGGACACTTAAATCGTCCCTCCCTTGAGTTCTTGTCTTCCTCATGCCCGAGTTATTTTTGCTTCTCCCTCTCTTGCCTTGACTCCTTTCTTTTCTCAGTGCTCTCAAGGGCCATTCCAGCCCCACTGAGAAGGTAGCTTTTAATATTTAGAGAGTTATAGAAAGCACTGTATTGCCACTTAGCCACTTGAGAATTTCTGGCAAAAGTCTAATGAAGAGCATGACTTATTGTAACTTGGGAGAGTTTTCTGTCTTATTTTCTTTATGGGAAAAACTATTTTTTCCAGCTAGTTCTTGTGAAACATGGATCTAGACTCAGCCGTCTGCATATCTAGACTTAGCACAAGACACTATTTCTTCTCCAGTCTCCTTAGCTAGATTTTATTCCTCTTCCAGAAAGACTTCTGGAAGAAGTCTTTGAATGGAATGTCAGTTATACTTTCAATTGAGTCTAAATTAACAGGGCAGCCTGCCAAGCCAGAAAGAAGTCATGCTTTTTTTTTTTTTTTTTTTTTTGGTGTAAGACCAGCTGGCTGAAGCCTCCTCTTACTTGTAAGCGCATGGCTAGGCTATAGACTCAGAATGAATGCTGCAGCTTCCTTACAGTCTGAATAAAGTACTTTGTTCTGTGTGCAAGAAAGTTGTGGGCGGGTAACTAATAACAGGGCAATTGCCATTTTGTAGGTAATTAATTATGGTTTATGAGGCTTGTCTAACAAATTATATTCATAGACAATAACTTTGGGGCCTTGGGGAATTATTTCAAAAATACTCACCTGGCCAAAAAAAAAAAAAAAATCACAGGGCAGTGGGGGTTGGGAGGAGGTGTTGCTGCACAGGACCTGGACTTATAGAAAGAACATTTCACTATTTAATAAGGAAATATTAATGAAAATGCTCTCTCCTTCGGATATTGCATCACATTGGGGAAAAAAGAAATGTGGGCCCAGTGTGAATATTTGCTAAGTAATATCAATGTTTTATCTCTATATCTGCTTAGTTGCTTCTAAATAAATCATTTATTTATGCACACACACAAAAAATGTTTACTGGCCAACTTGATATGCTTAGAAGTATGCCAAGTACAGAAACTCATCTTCATGGTGCTTGAGGAACAAAGTTGCATCAAATCACTGTATTAAAAAATAGAAAATACTAAGTGTCATGAATTATACAATATGTAATAGTAACCCAAAGAAAGGAAAAGATTCCTTCTTTTTAGTGGAATTAAAGAAGGCCCTAATGGCGTAGTTTTCTGTTAGCTGCGCTTTGAATGATGACTATACATTCAATTTATTCCACATCATACACAGAGAACAGCAACGCTGCTTGAGTCCCACTGATGCGATTAGTGACAACAGTTTAAAGCATATTTTGAACAAAACCTCCCCATTTTCCCCTACCCATTTTAAGGTTATACATTGTCAGAAGATGTATCCAGTATATACTATCATCTATTTTAAGCCTTATTTTTATAAAAACTATATGTTTCATCTTCATCACAAGTTCATGGCTTAAGGTCTATCTAGTTATTTTAGTTGTCTCATTTTCTAATAGCTTCTTGAGGAAAGGCTCATAGAAACAATATTTTCTGAGCTCTTAAAAGTTGAAAACAACTTACCCGTGCCCATTTTATTTGAATGTCAGTTTTGCTAGTTATAAAAACTTTGGCTCATTTTTTTTTTCCTTCAGTATTTTAAATATTTTTCCATTTCCTTCTGGCTTAAAGTGTTTATGTAGGCTACATAATGCCCTCCCTCCCAAAAAAGATATTCACATTCGAATACCTGGAGCTGCGAGTGTAACCTTACATGGCAAAAGGAACTTTGCAGTTGTGATTAAATAAAAGGATCTTAAGATGGGGGGGGGGGTTACCCTGAATTATCCAGATGGGCCCTAGATGTAATCACAAATGTCCTGTGAGAGGGAAGCAGAGGTGAATACAGAAAAGAATGGAGACAATGTGATGGTTGAAACAAGGGAGAAAAATGTGAGGTAATGTAAGGCTATTAACCGAGGAATGAGAATAGCCTCTAGAAGCTGCAAGAGATAAAGACATGGCTTCTCCCTGCCTCCAGGAGAAGCCAGACCTGCTGACAGCTTGATTTTTCTCCCTGTAAGAGTCACTTCAGACTTCTGGCCTATAGAACTGTAAGAGAATAACTTTCTGTTATTTTAAGACAGTTAGTTGTGGTAATTTGTTATGGCAGAAATAGGAAACTACTAGAGCGTTAATCTCAAAGAGTCTGGTGATATTTTTGCCAAGACACCTGCTGAATTCTTTCCCTTTTTTTAAGTTCAGTAATTTTATTATAATATACCTTGATATTGATCATTCAGGGTCAGTATTCCTCAGTATGAACTATGCTTTTCAATATGCGGTTTCGAATCTTTTCTATTTTAGAAGAGTGTTTTTCAGTTACGGTTTTTTAAAATTTCTTCAGTTTTCTGTATTGGTTTTCTTCTTCAAGGACTGCTATTATCTCATATATTGGGTCTTTGCCTAGTCTCAGTACTGTCACTTTCTCTTGAACACTGACCTGTGAAGACAAGCTGGAACCTACATCTGTCTCCGGAGACCACCGACTTTGGCCCTGGTAACTTGCAAGAGAAATTATATCCCTTTACCAGAAAGCTGCACAGATGCCTGGCCCAGCACCTGGAGAAGCTGTAAAAAGATGTCTGGAAGGAGCTAGATGAGCTGTGGTCTCAGGCATCGCCCTACAGAAACACAGTGAGCCAGCAGGTCAGAAGCAATGGCCATGAGTTGCCACAGTGCCTCATATATGCTCCAAACTTTTCAGTGTAAAAATGGCTGCTCCTTCATTTCCGCTTCCTAAATCTCATACAAACATCTCCCTGTAACCATACAGGAAAAAGAATTCTAGGAATTATACTTCATACAAACCGACCACAGTTCACATCACGTCAACGTGACACCTTTAATGCTACTTTACTTCCAAAAGAAGACCACAGCAAAACGTTCCTTCCACCCAATGATGCAGCCATTCCTTGTGCAACCAAAAAACATCCTGGCTCCCCGCCCCAAAATTTCATTTATCCATCTTTGGACAATGTTCCCTTCTCTTCAAGTTCTGTCCCTCTTTAATATTCTGTAACTTAAAATATAAGATGCAAAGGTAACCACGATTAACCCCTGTTAGTGGCAGAGGAATGGACAGTGGAAGCAAAACATTGGTTAATACGTACATGAATATGGTCACGTCAAAATAAGGAATAAGTACACTGAACTATTCTTGTCCTCATTTCAGAAGTCGGCCACGCGGTCATAGAGGCATAGATGGTAATGTCGACTCCCTTTTTCCACTCTCAGCTCAGTGGCCCCCGCCAACACTTCTGATTGCAAGCAGAGCTGGTTTTTTCCAATATCCAGATCTTGAGTGAAATGTCAGATCCTCAGTGAGATCACTTCCCAATTTAAAGTAGATTGCCTCTTTTTTTTTTAACATAGTACTCTGATTTTTTCTTGTTTTTGCTTGTTCCTTATTTCTTCATGGCTCTCAAAACAACAGTATTTTTAAACAACTGAACAAATGAAGTTCTCCCTTTATGGACCATCCACAACCCTAATCACCCACCAGGTCTTATTAATTATTCATTCTTGATATTTTTCGGATCCATTCCTTTCTTTACCATCATCAACACTCAGTTTTTTATCTGATATCCTGGCTTCTAGCTTCTCTCTACTCCAGTTACTGCTACGCACTATACTTATTAGTTAGTGGGGAAAAATACCTATTTTATATTTGTCTTTATATTTCCAGTGCCAATCACAGTAGGTGCATAGTAACACACAGTAGTTTAATAATTATTTGTGGGTGAATGGATAAAATAGCATTAGTTACATCAGGAATGTTGCATAAGAAGTCTACTGATGCTATCTCTGGCCTCCTGATCTTATGAATTCAGTACCCTAAGGACAAAAATTCATAGAGAAAATTATTTTGGACTTTTACATGTGGGCTTTTAAAAAAAAAAAACGCTGTGTATTCGACCTCTCACGAACTAAGTTATAACTGTAAATGGAATGAGAATTGTTCATTACTCACCTAAAAGAACTGTGTTTGCATCCATTTTCAAGGGTTGGAAATAGTGTGAACATGATTAAGGGGCTCGAAATAGGATTGATGAAAAAATATAACAATAACATGGTATACTTATCATTGCCTTTTATTGATTGAATAGGTTTTTGAAGTGCAACTGGGTAATGTGTGTGTCTTAGGGGGAGGGTGGAAATAGACATAAGAGTAGCAACTGTTGGGGAAAATGTATGTGGAATGCCTAACTATTGCTTGATTTATAATAGTGAGATTCTTACAAATTGAAAGGTTCACGTTGCCTTAAGGAGTGGTCATGGGATTATATGTTACCTCTTGAATATGATTATCAGGGGAGGACACAGCTTGTCACTTAAAAAGTGTGCATACTAAATAAAAGGAGAGAGCTGGACTGAAGTGACCTTCAGAGAGTATATCCTGCTTATATTTCTATAATATCAAGTCTTCCTGTTGAATATTTTGTTATTATTCTTCTTCTTTTAACCTCAAACCTCAAAAACCAAAGAAGGTCAAGACCACATAAGTCAGGAAGAAAATGAAAGGCCTTTTATATCCATCAGCAATAGAGAATGTATATGAAAGCAAAAATATTTGCTCAATCTCGGTGTGACTCCAAAGAAAACCAAATGCTAAAAGTCTGTGTTTCAGCTCCTAGCATCCCTCGGTTCCCTCCCCTAGGCAGGCCATAGGAAGATGAACAGAACTAAGCAGCTCCCTTAACCAAAAGGCCACTCAAGGCCCATGTTTAACCATGCCCCCAGCACAGCGGCTCCAGACTCTCAAGGGCGGGCTCTGGCAGAATGGTAGAATGCCATGGTTGCTGGGCATCCTCTTCCAGAGACAACTCCCTGCCTGCTTTAGTTCTGGATTAAATCCTTCCCTAGTGGTCCCCAGGCATCCGTAAGAACTATAGGGCCTTAGGTCCCATGCCTTCAAGACTGGAATGAACCATCTGACCAGTTTGTTGTAGGGGAAAATGGTGATTGTAAAGCATTCATAGACTTCAAGTGTGTCATCTCTCCGAAATAATATTTACATTTTAACAACATTTTTAACAACATTTTAACAACATTTTCCCATGTCTCGATCCCCTGGATCATGAATTGAATGAGTAATTATAACAGCCACCATGATCCATTACTAAAGATGCTATTGTGGAAGGTTCCAGGCCACCCATATGTTCTGGGATAAAGGCTACTGCAGGGAAAAGAAAATTGTATATGATAGATGGATGGATGGATGGATAGATGGATGGATGGATGGATAGATAGATAGATAGAGATAGATGATAGAGAGATAGATAATGATAGCTGATAGATAGGTAAGTAGATAGATGATAGGCAATTCTAAAGCACTGCCAAAAATAATTAATTTTAGAAACAGAATATATTTAAGTCATAAACAAATGTGCAGAGTGATTGAAATCCTCAAGGATTATTTTTTAGCACTCGTAACATCTCAGGTTGATATTTTAAAATGCCATTTTAAAAAATAATATTTAAAAACTACCCAGTATGGTCTTTATTGAACTTTTACTATGAATTTAAAAAGAAGCTCTCTGTCCATCTTTGGCCAAAAGTATTAAAAACTTGGTTCTTATGACATTCCTTTATTTATTTTCTTCTAGTAAAAGTAGTTTGAAGCTTTTGTTCAACTGAGAGAAAGTGAGGTATTCATATGAACTGGGTCAAAATGAAAAGTGATATTGACAAGAACTTAGGCTCTTTCCCCAAATCCTGATAAATTCTCCTTATTCAAAAATCTTCGGTATCTTTCTTTACAGAACATGATCCAAAATTCTTAGCTGTGTCTTTAATGCCTCCAATATTTTATCCTCCAACTACCCTTGGATCCTTATCTCCAACCATGAGCAAACACAAATTCCTCTCTTAGAAAATAGAATCTGAGTGAGTGCCGTAACCACAGTGGCAGCTCTTGGTCCCCAGGAAACCCCGTGAGAATTCCTGCCCCCGGCCTTCGCACGTACTGTTCTTCCCCTGCTGTGTTCTCCTTCCGTCTTCTCCAGTCTGGCTCCCCCAGAGCCCTTCCATGGTGCTTCAAGGTTCTCTCCATCCCTAAGGGCCCATATTCCTGCTGTTCATTTGGCACTTACTTTCTGCCTTGTGGAGTAGGTGGCATTTGTAAGTTAATAATTATTAGATATTAAGACAAACTATGTCCCAAGCAATACACTAGGGACTCTTAGGTTCATAGTAACCCCAAAGGTATATATTGAAATCCCCAGTTTATGGGTAAGGAAAGTAAAATTTTAAAGTGGTTTAACAGAAAGAAGGGGGCAGGGAAAGAGAGAAAGGAAGGAGAGGGAGGGAGGGAATGGAGGAAAGAAGGAAAGAAAAGAGAGAAAAAAAGAAGAAAAAAGAATAGAATAGAAAAGAAATTCGTTGAACTAGGGTGAATCCGTTTCTTAATCCAACCAGACTCACCGAAGCGCATCGGGCTGGCGAGGTTACTGCAGCAGTCTGAAAGAGAGTTAGTGAGGAGAAGCCACAGTCTGCAGGTGTGTGGGTGGGGACAGGCTGAGGGAAGAAGGTCGGATGATACTGGGACTTCTGGCTCTAGGAATGACTATGGTGCCTCTAACCACCATCATGAACCAGGAGAGGAGAGGGGCTTGGGGAGGAAGAGGACAGTCTGCTTGGAGCATCTCGTGTAGATGCCATGCCTGTTACGCCCACCGGGAGTGGCCCAGGGGCGGAATATCCTGGCTGAGGGCATAATCGTTGGTGCCAGGCATCCCTGGTCCCGAATCCGCGCTCCACCACTTCTTAGCTATGTGCCTTTGTGTAAATTACCTTTTAGAGTCTCAGGTGATCTCACATGCTAAATAGGAACAATAACACCTACCTCGAAGAGTTGTTAGGAAGATAGAATTAAACGATTCACATAAAATGGCTAATATGAATGCCTGGCGTGTCATAAATACTCAATAAATGGCATTTTTATTACTAATAACAGATGGTTACAGAAAGCATGACAGCAGCATGGAAGACGTCCAAGCTGGGGACTGGTTTTAGATGTCGCTGGTGCATGAGCAGGGGCCAAAGGCATAAGAGTCGATGAAATGGCCAAGTGTCCAGAACAGAGATCACAACTCGGCCGGCCAGCTGAGTGAAGCGAGTCGGTATAAGCGTATTTGCACAGTGTACGAATTGGGGCGGGGGGATCTCTGGGGAAACGGAGTCTGCTCCAGAGAGGGAGGCTGCTCCTTGGCTTGAGATGACTGCCGCCATTCCAAAACTGGGGCCGGCACCTGTTTTGTTTTATGTTGTCGAGAGGAGCCAGAAACTTCCCAGTGTTTAAAAATTGGCAACTAAATTCAATTTGAATACACACATAGGCCAGATGGTGGCTTCCTGGCTGCCAGCCTGTGACCTCAGGAGTAGAGAAAGAACAGGGCCAACAATGAGGCCCTGAGGAAGGTTAAGGGCGTGGGCAGAGGACAGAGAGGTGAAGGAGAGCGGGGAGGGCAAAGAACAGAGCGCGAAAGAGCAGCCAGGACTGAGCTCAGGGAGCTCAGGGCGAAGGAGCCTCCCGAGGAACAGAGAGGCGCCGTCAGAGGAGGCCCAGGGGTCATGGCGGCCAACTGTGCACACAGAGCCGCCAGGATCTGGGAACTCTTCTTGACCCTGCAGGTGTAATCACTACTAAGGAGAGGGACATATTGCTCAAAGAGGCCATGCCAGGTCCAGAAAGAGGCAAGAAGTCCTGAGGAAAAAAATGGCGGTGGTGGAATTGGATTTGAGCCAGCTTCCTGCACCGTGGGTAGAACCCCGAGGACTTCCAGCGAATGTCTTCTCAGAAGCAGGAGGCCAGCACGGGAAGAATAGACCATGTGTACCCACAAGGAGCGGGCACCTGTGAGGGGGCCCCATGACGACAGGGACAGACAACCTGCAGAACAGTTACGCTCAGGCCTGGGATGTGCACATCCACGTGAAACACAGCCGGAAATTCCAAACTTAAAAAGGCAAACATATTTTCTTAAATATCATCTATAGTCATAAACATTTATTTATTAGATCTCTCTCATTGAGTAATGTCCACTTTGCAGACCGTAGTCAATACAAAAGAAGTACACACATGCACACGCACACGCACACACGCGCGCACACACACACACATATTTAAATCCTCTGAGTATTTGAGACAGACTGACAGAATATCTTTCTCAAAACAATTCGTTTAAGGCGTTAGGCCAAAGCCCAGTCCGCACGAGGCCGTCTGTGAATGTGAACTCACAGTAACAATTATGATTATGTCAGCTCCTTGGCCACCATTTAGACCTTGGTCACGTTTAGCTTCTCTGATTTAGCTTCCTTTAATTTAGCTTTTATTTATGTCTCACCACAGGTTAAAACAGAAGAGCGGGAATATAGTTGGAGATAGACACTAAAGAGGAGGTGGGGAAACTATGTCAAACAGACAGAAAAAAAAAAATCCAAATGTGATCGAGGCCATTTAGTGTAGGGGCAAACTGCCTTCCGTCTTTCTGGAGAATCTGAAGACATCGCTGTGTTGCGGCACAATGTAGTCTCTGTGACGACACAGAATCATCCAGAAAAACTGATATGTTGTGCATTCTGTTTAAAATGGCAGGGAAACATTGGCTACCATTAAAAAGAAATTTATCAAAACTTTGAGAGCTTACAAATCATCTAGAAATTTGACTTATGAAAAATTACATTTGTCCACAATGCCATGCAAACCTGATATATCAAGAGGGACATGGAAACTGAAAATAAGGGGGTCTTATTCCTTTGAAAGCATTGAAAGTTGGCTGACTATGAATCCTCTAGGCTCTATTACCATTGTGGGGTCCTACATGACATCATGGTGTTTCTAGACCGAGATCACTGTGTTTCATAAGATAAAGTTGCATCTAATACCAGAATTGCTTCCTTTCTGAAACTAGCCATGTGAGGTACGTGTACAAGGCTGCGGGTGTATCAGCAGAAGCAGGAGGGTACACACGTGTCAGTGCCAAAGACTGTGTAAATTCCCCAGAAAGTGGTGTAAATTCTTGGCGACATTTACCCTGAGACGTCCAGTTCCACTACTCTCCTGTACACTAGAGATATTCTCTCTTTCCCAATTTAGAAAAATCTTTCGGTTTTCCTTAGATTACCAAGTAGATTTTTCAAAGCATCACATCCCAAGATGGTTTTTTCACAAGGAAATTTCTACTAAAAACATTTGGAGGCCAAGAGAGCAAAGCGGTAAAGAAACAACCCAGCACTCAGAGTATTCCTCAGCCGCTCATGTGCAAAGCCAGGGTGCCGTTCATGAATCAATTCTCCTTCCAAACGTCACCAAAGGAGAGAGGTATTTAGGCCACATGCAAACTGCGACCAGTTCCATCTCGGCGAAGCAGCTTTGGCTGCCAGGAGTAGGTCGTCACCTTTGGCAGATTGATAATCCCTCTCCTGGGTCCTTTCCATTTTGACGATGCCAGATGTCAAATTTCCAGCAGATAGTAGTCCAGTGTCTTTTTCATTAAGAAAGTTTATTATGATGAATTCCTGACCACTAGAAACAGGGCATCTTAAGGAAGAGCCCCCGTACATTCTTATTCTGCAGAATTACCTTATATGCTTGAGGCAATTGTGAGGGACAAGGGCTAGGGGATTTAAAAGATATGAGGATAAATAAAGTTAAGTGACATGTAAAATAAGTTTTAAATATCCCTGAGTCGGGGCGGGGAATCTTCTTCCGGTCACAGCGCTGTGTGGCCATCTGCGGGGCCTGAGCTGGGATGACTCCCCCACTTCCAAGGAAGCATCAGTGTCCCTTCCAGCCCTGATGTGACACTCACACTTGGTGCCCGGCTTCGGTGGGGCCATCAGATCCTCACTAGGCGCAGAATCCACCAGGATTTTGATGAATGAGAATCAGTTCCCCACCATTCACCTGAATGTCTTCACAGGAGGTGTTGTGAGTGGTCACATTCAAGTAGATTTTGTCCTTGAAAGCCAGATAGACCACCGCGATGGAGCTACATGCTTGACCTTGCTCAGGGAGAAGAGGGGTTCTTGACCCTTCCGGTAATGAAGGCTGAGGCTGAGCTCCTGAGAGAAGTAGCCCTTCAGGGAGACGAGATAAAACCCGTCACAGCGGACGAGAACCGAGTTGTCTTGCAGCTTCATGGTCGCATCCTGGCTTGGAGATGTGATGATGAAGCCTTTCTCATTGTCACACTCTGAAAAGGAGAAGAATTGGAAAAAGAATGACTGCGTAGCACAGCTTTGGGCAACACCTTCCACTGCATCTGAAACACGTGAAGAGAAAGTGACAGGCAGAGATGTGGAGAAGAATGAGAGGAAGAGGGCACCGTGTTTCCGCCTGAGGGCTGGACTCTGCTTCACCTGGAGAATGGAAGAGGAGGTGAAGCTAACTTTCGGAGCCAGGAGAGTTTCCGCTGGGGCCGACATTGAAGAGCTGGCAGATTATAGCAATCGGAAGTTGTCACGACAGACCCGTGGCAAGAAATGGAGCATTTCCCTGATTTATTTTCAAACCAAGGCAGGGTTGGCAACTCCAGCGCTTCTCATCTTGCTCAGGGGCTGGACTAGCGCAAAGGCCGGAGGAGAGGGCGGTGGGTCACTCTCCATGCAGAGCAATCGCTCGGACTCCGCCCCGTCCTCTCTGCACTGACCGTGAAACGCAGAGTGTCCACATGCCCAGGGCTCCAGGCACTGACACAACAGCTCTTACTGACCTATGTCCACAGTCACTAAGCACAGGGAGCCAGCGGGCTCATGTCCTGCCCAGTAGGAAGCAGGCGGGAGAGCTCGGGAACACAGACCTGCCTCTCCCGTCTACCTGTCTGTTGCCAGATTCTCCTGGAAGACGTCTTGGGCAGAGCTGCCGCCACGGAAGAAGACAAGGAAGGAAGAGAAGGACACAGAGTGATGGCTTTGGGACCCTCGTGTGGAGCCAGCGCCAGTGTAAGCCAAACGCCTATGTTTTTTTTCTTTCCTGTCAGCCCCAGTATCATCCCGAATGGCCAAGCGACCACCTCTCAGACTCTCCACTCTGACCCACGTCCCTTGGGGGTGCGAGAGTGCACGCCCCACCACTGGGCACAATTCAGTAATTCTGACTCTGTACCAGACCCAAGGGGTGTGCTTTGATCTCAGAATGAGGACCACTCTGGAGGGCGAGATGCACTTCCCTTCAGCCTCGGGACTTAATAAACAAACGAACAGCCTTAGAGAAACTTCTGGCAGTTGTCCTTGTGTTAATCGAAGATCCAGTTTATACTCTCCTGGCAGGACCCCTGCCAACTCTCACTAAGTTCAATTGTCCTGTGGTAGAATTAGTGGGAAATGATGTGTCATAAGGTCAGACCGACTTGCACTCAGAGGAACCCTGGGAGGACTGAGCCCGGGGATTGTAATGGATACAATGACAACCGTGGATTCAGTCATAATTGCTCACATTCGTCACACACCCTCCTTTGTTCCTAATGAAAACAATTGCAGGCTTCAGCGATTCCAAGATTTAATGATTCGCTAAGGGGGACCTTGCGGTCTGGAAGAAATTAGAAAGACTGCAGAGAAGATTCTTTGCAAAATATGAATCAATTGGACTTTTGATGATACTTACTGGTAAATTGTGCTCTGATACTTTGAATTGGAGGATACTGAGGTGGCACCTGGAAGACAAAAAAGAAAATATTTTTAGGAAAAAAATATAAAAAGTGAACAAATGGACTTGACAAGTTCTATCATGTGAAACAGAAGTGTCACCTGTAGAAGGAGCGACTTGTTTTTTTTTCTGTGAAGATTAGAGCCAGACTTCCTTCCTGCCCCCCTTAATGCTCTTCCGTAATGTCTCTGAAGAGAAGTCAGGAGAGTATTCTGCTCTCTCCCACAAGCAGCTGAGACCTTTGCTGGCTTCTGCCCAACTCTCCTCTGGTGTGTTGTTTCAGCTCACGAGGCCCCAGTTCTCCGTTTTGGAAAACAGAGCATTTAACAGTCACCTTGTCGAGAAACCCACTCACAGAGATTCCCCCTCCCTGCCCCCGTGGAGAAGGCTGTGACCCTTCCATCCATCACGGCCACAGACACCCAGAATGCACTGGGAGCAAATTCTAGATGCTTCTTGGCTGCTTGCTCTTTCACTGTAATGCGGGAGTGAGAGAGTTTTACTTTCAGGGCATACAGCCAATAAAAAGTGGTCTCATCCTTCAAGGTTCAGTAGATATGACTGTAGCTTTTTCTAACGTTGGCTTTTCCCCTTCTCTCTAACAGCTTGAAAACCCTGACTTGAACCAAGAGAGTATTTCAAGAGTGAGAGAGAAGTAAAACAATAAAGAGACTAAGCCTGGTAGATAAAAAGTCTGTAGTAATTTGGTGGTTAAAAGAACAAAGTTCAGTAGGGAGCAAATTCCAAAATATATGATGTGAAAAAAGCGAAAGAGAACCATGTGTCAAGCATATTCCTGTGCGTTCAGAAATAACGACGATGCTTGTGTGGCATCGACTCTTTCTGAAAGAATGCACACACGCGTGCACACACACACACACACACGGATGCGCGCGCGCACACACGTGACTGGTCGTAGATGATGCCTCGAGAAAGAATCTGAAAGCCTGAAGTCCAGAGCGGGAGGGCCCCTCACCTTTCACGCGCCAGTTTTTTACATTTTCAAAATGTTGTGCCGTCCGCTTCTATTGCCTACGAAAACGGGAAATCGGGGTGCGGCGGGGTGGGAAGCACCGCCAAGAATGACTACAGCTCTTTCCACAGGCTCTTCCCGGTGAGACGCCCTCACCAGAGGTGTGGGAGAGTCCCCTCCCCTGGCACACCAGGACCCGCGTCAGGCGGATTCCACCGGTGGCGGCCCACGCAGGCGAGGAATGCCCGGACTTCCCTTATCCGTGAGATCACAAGCCTGACCGAGCTGGGACCAGCCGAGGTGGAAGGGACAGCCTCCCCGAGCCCTGCCCGGGCAGTGGCGCATACACGGGGAGAGGTGTCTGTGGCCCTCTCCCCTCTGCGAAGCGTTGTCGCAGCTGAACTGATGTCCTTCATGCAACATTCTGGAAGAAGGCCTCTCAAAAGGCGTATTACCCTCTCACCATCGTCCCTAGGGTAAATAAAAGCCCCTCTGCTCTCTGAGCTGGTTTGTCCCAGAACAGAACGGCCTCCTCGTCAAAGTCAGGAGGGCCCGTGGGGAGGCGTAGAGAGAGCTCGGCCGGCGGCATCTGGCAGGTTTGATAGCCTCTCTAGACATTTGTTTTCTCATTTTTAAAAATCGCCAGGAGATTGTAGAGACCCCTTTCAGCATGAACGGTCCATGATTCAGATTTCTGAAGTTGCAATTCTAAGTCAATTTTAATAAAAGAGGAAAGAAACAAAGCCTCCGCATTCCCAAACTTACGTCAAGCTCTCTGACCTAAAGGCCTTGTGATTAGATTATTTGACCGACTTTGCAAAAATCTCCAAACGCTTCCTGCAATGCAAAGAAATTTCCCAGCATTTTAAAGTATGCTGCTGAAGTAATGGTGGGAGTGGCACAGAGGACATTCTCTGGGACCAGGATGCCAAGAGGCGGCAAGGAAAGCACTTCCTCTCTTGGGCGGGGCTGTGGAACTGCAGACGAGGCTTTCTGTTCCTTCTCCAGACAGCTACCCAGTGACAGAAGTGAGGGTCTTCTCACACGAGCCCCAAACTAGCATCACCGCCATCCGGTCCAGGCGCCGTCATGAAATGAAACACATGTTCCTTCCTCCTGCTCCCTGCCCGGCCACGACCTTCCCCTTGTCCTCCACACCTGATTACCTAATGCTGACTGTCACCCCGCTGCCCGGAAGCACCTCCACCGGGCCCAGCTCCAACCTCCTTACCAAACCTCACTGCCACACACACCGTTTCTTTGCCCGAGGCTCCAGCCAACCATTTTCTCTATCTCTTTGCCATTGAGTGGAGCCCAGTGGGCGGTCACAGAGAGCACAGGCCTGAGCGTCAGATTCAGTTCAGTGGTGACTTCTCCAGTTTTGTGAATTTAGAAATATTATATACCATTTCTGAGCTTTATTATGGTGGGGTTTGTTGTTGTTGTTGTTGTTGTTGTTGTTCATTTGTTTGTTTTTGGCAAGGGAGTCTGGGAAATGTGATCTGTAGGTTCCAGAAGGAAGAGAAAAAGGATTTCGACCACAGCAAGGCATCCCAGCCTCATGAGCTTGGCCGTGAAATTCTTCCCTTTCTCAACTACCTGGAATTTATATCCATGCCAGTAAATTCAGCATGAACATAATCACTTATTTAAATAAGTGCTCAAATTCGGCTTTTCCAGAAAGGTCCTGTGATGGCCACATTCTTCTGAGCTCCCAGACCTGGAGTATTGCATATCAGTATTTTTTTTTTCTCAAGGAGAAGGAGAGAAGGGTAGCTGAGGACGAAGAGAGCGCTGTCAGAAAACCTGAGGGATTCTTTGCACTCATACGCGCCGTTCCCTCTCACATAATCTCTCCCCAAGGAAATAAGGCTCTGGCTCCCAGAGGCTCCGTGCCAGGCCGAGCGACAGCTGGCAGCCAGGAAGTGTGAGGCGGAGGAGGGGCTGAGGTCCCCTGACACACAGGTATCACCCCAACGTGCAAATCTGGTCAGAACCCTCACTTACAGGAATTTGTTATTAGCTTGCACACCCGTGGAAATAAAGCTACTGCCATTGGAATGTTCCAGAGATGAGACTGTGAAGTTTAAAAAGATAAACTATGTGAAAGCACCCGGCAGTGTGCCCAACAAGCATTCAAAAATACTTGCTTCCTTGGTTCTAGCACCCAGAATGTCCCTCTGACTATGGGTGCTTCATGGTTCCTGTTTTCGTGACGGCACTCATGGCAGCTCTCCAACCCAGGTGGGGGCGTGTGCTCTCAGGATGAGGTCATGGTGAGCTCACCACCCTGCCTAGGTGTTGCGAGTGACAGCTTCTCTCCTCCAAGCTTGGCACCAAAGCGGACATGAGGGCAGGAAGGTTAAAGAAATCCTCACAGCAGTTTCTCCTCACTCCAGCTCTGAATGGGGAGGAGACGCTGCTGGCGGGGACAGTGAAAATCGTTCTGGGCGGGAGGCCTGGCGTCCAATCCCTTCTCTTCTGCGGCCTCGGTTTCTTCGTCTGTAAGACATAAGTGTCCACTGGAGGATGACATCTTGTACGCCCGCGCTTCTGAGCCCGTCCCATTCGCTCTTCGGGGCTGTCCTCCGATTCTGGCGTGCAGACTGACAGGAATTTGCATTCGCCTTTGGGGATGGTGTGGGGATCTTCGGACTTTCCAGATTGAAGACACCCTGTTCCATAGCTTGTCCTCACATGGAAACCCTCTGGGGCCTGTGGTATTTTCTATTTTCTTTGTATCTGGAGAAGATCTCAGGATTTTGCTTTTCTTGATGTAAAAAAAAAAAAGACCATGTTTGTGCATGTGGGTAAAATAAATATCTTCTGATATTTACCCTCGTGAAAACGTGTCTGAGGGTCAAAAATTAATGCAAATTACTTTCATCATCAACACCGAGCAAGGTTAAAATATTAGGTTTTAGATACTTGCCAAAATAGTCATATAATCTCTCAAAATAGCCAGAAGTTGGCCAGAAAAGATCTCCTTCACCAACCCTACAAGGCTGTCTGTGTCAAACAGTGTGGCAAAACCTGGCAAGAGGCAGCAGGCCCCACCGACAAGTTCAAGGTAGGCGGCCAGCAGGTGCTGCCCGGAAGATGCAAAACCGGTCCTCTCCTGGTCCTCAGCATCAAGCGCTGAGCTGCCTGAGAACACAGACGGGAAACGTCTGAGGTTCAGCCTTTATCCAGCAGCCTGTACCACGTTCCCAAAAAAGGCGATGGTGGTTTCAAGAGCTCATCTTTGGCGAGAGTGAGTTTCCAATGGTCACTCATGAGGAGGCGGCACGAGGCCGCCCACCTTGCCCGCACTTGTCGTCTGTGTGGAGAGGGGTCGCTGCGGCAGGAGGGAATGAGGCTCGGCAAGTCTGAGAGCAGGAAGTGGGCCATGCGTTCACCCTGGGGGCCTTGCCCTCCCTCGCTCCATGCCAGACCACAGTGTGAAGACCCTGGGCGGGAATGGGGCGGGGTGTGAGTCAGCGGAGGTTGGCGGGGAATCAGATATGAGATGGGGACTCCCCGGTTCATCATGCCACCTTCACTGGCTATGACCCTCTCCTCCCCGCCGCCCTGCGCTTCATGTCAATCAGAGGAGACGCGAGAGAACATGAAAGCACAAGCTCGCAGGCTCTCAGGGGCCTGCGAGGAGGAAGATGGAATTTTCTGTGCTTAGCCATGACAGCAGGCTGGGGGGGGGGGGGAGTGGGCGGCGACTCTCGTCCTGGGGAGTCAGTGCGCTTCAGCAGAAACAGCCTCCTTACCGAGGGGAGGGCCTCACTTCTGATCAGGGAGGCTAGAACCCCACTCTGGAAGAAGAACAGGACAGATGGGCAGATCCTGGGTCTTGGGCCAAGGAGGCTTCCGTATTCAGAAAACCTTGTGCCCAACGTCACATTTCTGAGAGATGAAGATGTGTGGCTTTGAAAACCTTGTCGAATAAAGAGTCTACTGGGACTTAATGAATACAAAGAATCACCATTTTGATTGTCATCCCAGACCTTCTCTTTCTCCCTCCCACCCTCCAGCGGGGCTGCCACCACCTTTTTGCTGTAGTCTCTGTCCTAACCTTTCCTCTCCCCTCTACCGCACGGCCCACGCGGTACCCTAACACAGCCTCCTCTCTCTAACCACTTCCACTCTTCCCACCTAGTTACTTAGTAATGGCTCTTCTGCTGACTGACCCTCGCCTCTAATCTTAAAGGACAAACTGTGGTTTCATTGTCCCAAATGCCTAGCAAGTAATAGACTCCTAAGAGGAATCTCAGATACCAGGTCAACGACCAAATGAACCACAAGCATCCATGTGACATGAACACACCTTCAAAAGTATGCGATTCACATAACACAACTGATTTTTATATATCCTCCAGGGAACGGTTTTCTTGTACCTGGGTTTCCCTTCCCACACAAGCCGGGGAAGTCCTCGGAGCACACTGGCAGAGGCTCTGCCCAACGCTGCTAAGAGCTCACTTCCTCCCCCGGTGACTAGGTGGGTTTCCGCCGTAACATCCTCATGGCGGCTTACTCTCTACACAATGGAAGGGGCCATTGACAACGTACCCACTGCATTGATCATAAATCTTACCCTGCCCCAGATAGAAAGGCATTTAGTAAAAAAATAAAATAAAATGCTTGCTGAGCTATGGTGGAACTTAGCCAGTGACCCCATAATCACATACCATCTGACGCTGACTCTAACCCACACCACACATTGCTCAAGGGTTTTTAAATTGTCCCATTCATCCTCAAGCAGCATTAGTGCAGTCAGTACCTTTCTATCTGAAGTCACTCATTCCCCATGTCATTTGCTGTATACAAAGGAGGGGTCGTTGCCTTGGGAAGGTGACCTAGTGGGCTGGGAATAGGGACACCTGGGACTGGTCTTAGGCCGGAACAAGCCCTGACCCTTCCACGGTTTCTAATTTCTCCATCTTGTTGTTCAACCTTGATGGAGGTGGTGGAACACGCAGTGTCTAAGGAACTCTTGCATATCAGAGATTGGGCAAATCGCAACATTCAAAAGCAAAATCCCAGGGGATTACATGATGAGAAGACCTTTTATTTTTAATTTATCTATTTCAATTAGACAGATGATCTTTTCAACATAATAAGCTCTTCTGGTGTAACAGAAGCAGCGGACCTCCTCCCCAAGTGGCCCTCTGACAGCTAATTAACACTCAAGAGTATCTCTAGTGTTGTTTGTGTAATAAAGCTGAGCCTCATTTGCATGAAGCTAAATAATCCTCAACCTGTATTCTGATGGGAACTGAGACTAGCGACTGGTGAAAATCATCCCAGAATAGCAGTGGGATGATGATGGTGGCCATGACAACAACAACAATGACATTTTAAACTAAGGCTTTCCTGTTAGCTCACGGAAGAAAAACAAAGTGCCTAGCACAAAACAAAAGTCTGCTCGCTTTACAATCTGCTGAGAAACTGGGTATTGGAGTTGGTAGGTAGCTCTCTCTGAAACGTCCCCCTGAAGAATTGTTTTCCAGTACTTATCACTACGTTACTGCTTCTTTAACCGTCTTCCTTAAACCCTGGGAGGACAGGAAGATCATGTCTTGCTCACCATCGTTTTCTCAGTGTCTGGCAGTCACGTGACACTCCATGGATACTGCTAAATAGGTAAACGAGTCAATGGTTTATAGTGAGTAGAACAGAGTCCTCCCAAAATGCACGTCCACCTGGAACCTCAGTAGGTGACTTTACCTGGAAATGAGATCTTTGCCGATGCAATGAGTTAATTAACGCAGGTCCGCTAAATCAGAGTGGGCCCTAAATCCAATATGACTGGTGTCCCTAAAAGAAGAGGAGAGGGCACAGAGATACACGCCGGCGAGATGGCCATGTGAAGATGGGGGCAGAGACGGGGTGATGCGGCTATGGGCCAAGGAACACCAAGGATTGCTGGGAGCCACCAGAAGCCAGAAAGAGGCAAGGAAGGATTCTTCCCCAGTCTTTGGAGAGGGCGCGGCTCTGCCAACACTTTGATTTTGAACTTCTATCCTCCATAACTATGAGAAAAAAATTTCTGCTGTTTTAAGGCACCAGTCTGTGGTGCCTGGTTATGGCAGCTCTGGGACCCTGACACATGGCTGAAGAGTATCTGCATAGAGAGTGCAAATCACACTATCATGAAAGCAAATCAGAGTCTGGCAAGGCTTTGGAGATTATATTGTCTGATCTTGTTACTGTATATAACAAAAAAGAAGACAATAAATATAGAGATGAACTAGCACCTGAATCCGAGCCCCCTTTCTCTTCTATGAATATATCACCCGTGCTACACTCTGTTTTAAAAAATAGCCCCTTAGGCATTATGTGATGTTAAAGCTTCATTGATCATGTTATCTACATTTGTGTAAGTAGATTTAAATCCATTCTTTAAAAAGAATCTTTCTTCCCTCTATACCGGGTCATCAATCTTTTCCTCAATTTTTCCTTCAAAAAAACGTATGTTACAAAATGACATGAATTTTAAAACAGGCAGCCAGAATTCTTAAAGCGTAGAGTCCCGGAGTCATGGCCAAGCGGAATGGAAAGAGACGGACTAGAATGTAGACCTAGTGCTAATTTCTAACCCTGACATTGCTCTATAAACCTAGGCAAATCTTCAATGGCTCAAAGTTCCTCACTGTAAAACTGCACACAACTATCTGTCTGTCTTCCTCCAAGGTCACAGTGAAGAAGTGAGGACAGAAGTGGGGAAAAGATCTGCAAAAACGAGGGACTTGTTGTGGGTGATACCCTCAATCACTCCCCCACAAAATGCTTTGAGCTCCCAGTCTTCACCATACCGTATACAGGACCAGATTGAGAATTTGGGGGGCCTTGGAAGCTAAAAACATTAAACACTCAACACACAAGTAATTCAAATTGTTTTACATTGCTGAACTATAAAACATGTTTTACAGCTTATTTTATAACCCCAAAAGGTTTTTACATTTTCCCTTCATGACTATTTTCCTGCTCGTTTGTGACTTTTGTAATACTTTCATTTTGATCCTGACCTTTGTTTGGCGGTTTCTCTGCCCCTGTAGGCTCATGCTGTGGCTGCCTACGGAGAGGCCAGCACTGAGGGTGCGTCATTTAGACTCTGGACCCCTCGGTCCCCCACTTTGGGAACAAAGATTTTCTGCCCACAAGCGCTTTTTAAATAGTATCAGAAGAATCAAAGTCTGGATCAATTTGTCCATTTTTCTGTCCATCGAGTACGTTATTAAATAGCATTTACATGTTATCAAAGTGACACAAACTTGATAACCCACCTAAGGTGCATTTCACAATGAAAGACTGCTGAAAAAGGGGAAAAATGAAATACAGTAACTCCTCCTTTTCCACAGGAAATATGTCCCAAGACCCCCAGGGGAAGCGTGAAACCACAAATGGTTTTTTCCTAAACGGAGACCTTTTCACTTAAGGAAGCACTTAGCGGCTTCTCTTTGACGTATGTGTTGCGCGTTGGAGCCATTACTAGGTGAAACGCGGGCGACTGGACCACGAGCACTGCGATTGCTTCAGACAGGAGATCTGATCACGGAGACGGCGACTAGGGGGCTAAGGACGGGCGCTTCTACGGCTGGGGGACGCTAAACAAAGGGGCAATTCACACCCGCAGGGACGGCTTGAAAATCACGTGCTGTTCATTTCAAGACTTGTTTGTTTAATACCTTCGGACCACGGTTGACCTCAGGTAGGTGAAACCTCGGAAAGCGAGACCACAGGTAACGGGGACAGCCACACGCCAGTCACATCCCCAGCAATTCCAGCACCATGAACCAGACCACACTCCTCTTCTCTTCTGCCCTGTTCGACAGCCAAGCCACTGGCGAATCAAATGAAACTTCTCCAGCGGAGGGAAATGGAACCAGCCTGAGCCACATGTTCTCAATGTTCTCAACGAACCCCTTCCAGCTGCTAAACCTGATCATAACATGAAGATGCCCTAATAAATGCTCCCTCTATTCTTCTGTTGTTCTCAGCCATGGACTCTGAAGGAAAAATCTGTATCGAAAATGCTAGAATTCGTTTAATCCTAAAAATTACAGTAAGGAAGCCCATGAAGTGATGGTTAACCCTAACTCAGGCCCTCTGAGATGCGAGTGACGGTGTGTGCGCGTGTGTGCGCGTGTGTACGCGCAGCAAGGTAAACATGTCAGTGGTGGTGTGCTTCAGGAAGCACGTCCACACCTAACAGCCTCGGACATACTGGCCACTCACAACATTTGGGAATGACAACTCCTCTTAACTCCTCAAGGAATTTCAAGGAATCTTCCCTGGGACATGACGTCGAAGCCTGGGCCGACCAGGACCTCCTAGCTTCTGGTCCACCATACCCTTCTACACCTCCGTGATGCCACCCAAGGTTTGAGATGTTTCGTATTTTTGTATAAGAAAGTGTCTTCATCCCTTCATTTGGAAAGATACGGACATCAAAAAGTATGGCTGGCTACAAACAGAATACACGAGTCATGGGATGACGTGAAATCCAATTTCACGCTAACGCCACCATGAATGTCATCCATGACCGTCTGTGGGAAGTAACCTTTCTAGTCTCTCTACTCCTTAACTCAGTCGTCTCTTACTCCGTGCAAGGAATGGAACTGGGAGACTGTACCCCCGGGTCTACACCAGGAGCCTTTCTGCTCAGATCCCAACTCTTCTGCGTGTGCACCTGTTTTCACATGTGCATACGTATGTGACATTTTCCAGCATAATCCCAGTCCAGATTCTTCAGGTCAGAACATATATTGACATTTTTCATTTACAAAATATCATCCTTGCATCGATACCGAAAGCTCTGATGCCGCCCTAAGATTGCTCATCCTCTCACACGTGGGTGAGCGCTTGGCTTCCTGAGAAAAGTTTTCTTAACTCCTCAGGAAAAGAAGAGGAAGCTCTCTTGAGTCACGCTGAGAATGATTCGTTTTACTGTTGCGCCCCCTACTGCTGCCTGAGCTCTGATTCACTTTCTATATCTGTAGACCACAGAAGAGAAGCGAAATTTGGAGAAGCAGCAATTAGGGTAATTTTTCCTGTTATTTTCTTTTGCATGGGATGGAAGAAAGTGTGTTCCCTAGCATGAGCCATAACGACCCTGTCAGCTTTATCTCCCACCAATTTGCCCTAGGAACAAATTATATTCAGCCAATCTGAATAATTCGCTGTCTTCCCTAAGGAGCCTTCTGCCCCCTGTGTAACCATCACCACCCCTCTTGTCTATTTAAAGAATTTCTACTCTTTCTTGTAATATCGGCTGAAGCATTACCTCTTCCCCCGAGACTTTACCCTCTCTGGGTTTCTGTTTTCTTATCTATAAGGAGATTAAGCCTAATGCTGCTGAGAATCCAATGATTCTATACATTTTTATTGGCACCTCCTTTAAGAACCTCAAAATAATGACAAAAGAGTTCAACACTCCAGATGTTTCTTTTCAATTCACACAGAATCGCTTATGAAATGCATTAAAAATCATTTATTTGCATGTCTGTCATTAAAAAAAGAAGAAAAAGAATTTCTAAGAACTTGTTAGATTACATTGGGACACATTTAAATTAAGCTAATCTGAGACAAGACTTTTCAGGCCAAAACACCTCTTTTTCTCCCTAAATGATATAAAGAAAGTCCAAGTTCTAGCCTGAAACTTCATCAAGAAACTGTGAATTCTAATTCCAACCATCAGTGACACAGAACTGGTCAGCTCACTTGCCAGGTACCTCCACTTCTGTTTTTCCCAGCAGTAAAAGTAATAAGAATGTCAACCTTTAAACTGGGAGACTTGCTGGAGCATTCTCACTAAAAGCCCTCATATCTATAAAGTGCTGTGATGAAGCTGATACAAATCTCGGAAGAGCCCAAATTCAAAAGCCCCAAGACACATGGATGTCATTTACAAATTAAGTTATATTTGTAAATTGACCTTACAGTTTTGCTTTTTTCTGCCCTTGTTCCCTGCTGAAGTCGCAGGTAAGACTGGAAGCCTGAAATTTCAAGCAGCAGCAGCAGTAAATACCCAAATAGTGTGGGTGTTTTCCGTGGCAGAAGCATTCGATTGTATAACTTGTATGCAGATATTCGTCTAGCATCCACATCTTTTCCCTATCTAAATGTGACATTTGCTAACTCAGAATAGGTTATTTAGCTATGTACATAATATATAAATGAGCACAGATTACAAATATATGCACAAATTTGATTTCCTCCAGTCCCTTCCTAAGAACTAGAAGATTCAGAAGCTCAGAAAACCATATATATAGCATATGTGTATATATACACACATATATACATCTATATACATATATAGATGTATACTACATACTCACAGGATATTGAGCTGGAGGAGATCTTTCTAATCATTTGATCCAACTGCCTCATGCTACACATGAGAAAATCAAAGCCCAAAGAGGGAAGTGAGTTATATGAGAAATGGCCAAGGTCTATTTTTTGTCTGACATCTCAAAAATAAGAACTTCCGCTTTTCACATAAGTCAATATAATGTAACTGAATGATGAGAAAACAAGGTTCACTGAGTAAACCTGATTAAATGAAAAGTTGATTGCCACATGGAGTTTAATAGTTATGTCTGTATTTTGACAGATCATCCATGTAGGCGATCATGTTATAAGGCTAAAAGTCGAATGTAAAAAATTTTTAAAATCATGATCTTTCCCCAAATATCCTTCTCCTACAATAAAAGTGATCCAGCTTAACTGGGTGAATGATGAGTATTTCAGCTCTATTTAACCCCCATATACATTTGACTATAATATTGTTTGATAAAAGGAGAGAGGCTTTTTGCATCATCATCCACCCCCCTTCATCCAAAATTCCAAGTTTATGAGTTTAGAAAGGCTACTGGCCAATGTCCGTTCCTCAACAGCGCCTCTCTCTGCCTCTCCCCCTCTCCCCTCTCTCTCTCTCTCTCTCTCTCTCTCTCTCTCTCTCTCTCTCTCTCTCTCTCTCTCTCTCACACACACACACACACACACACACACACACCCCACCTATCTATGCTCTTTCGCTCTATAAGTCTATGAGATTGAATGCAAAGACCCACCGCGCTGCCCTGGGTCCTGTAACAAATTTAAAATTGCGTTAGCTGAAACAGTCCAGCTAGAACAAGGAAAAATTCTTAATGTCAGAAGAAGAATTTCAAATCTCTGTGCTCCCCAAATTCTGTATCCAGAGCACGCGAGAGCCCCTCCCTGCCGCCGGCCGCTCTACTGTACCTCTTGGGTCTTCGCTTCCATTTCTGTGCCAGGACCAGAGAGAGGATGCTCACCGTGCATCCTGTGTCCTGGACACCAGCCCTCGGCTTTCCTTCCAGGCTCTGTCACTGCGTTGCTAGCAGGGCAACTCACCAGAAAGGACCCTTCCCCTTCTCAGCGTCCCCTGGGTCCTGACAGTCTGGGGCGCCCTGCCGCCAGCCGACTAAACATCTGTTTCACCTTTTGCCCTCTCCCGCCCAGAGCCCTAGTCCAGCCTTGATCTGGATTGTCAGCCCTGTCTTTTCATCGTCACTCTGCAGTCTGGGAACCTGTCACGCGGTGCTTGTCTGAAAAAGCACTCTCAAGGCTCACTGGCGAATGCGCTCAGCTGTTCTGTTTTTGGTTACTCTTTTTTTTTTTTTTTTTCTCAAAAGAACCTAGTTCCGGTCTGTGTCTTGGGCACCTGCCACCGGCACACTGCGCCGCCCCCCGCACCTGGCCCCAAGTCGCCTGCTCTAATTATACCCAGAGGGTCCTGCACGGGGAAGGAATGGGGTGGCCTGCTGAGGACGGGATGCGCGTGTCGCGCGCTCCCTGGTCTGCGGACTTGCGCGTGACACCAGCCACGCTTCCGGCGTCTGTGGACGTGAGCCCTCTGCAGCGCGGTGACCCCTGGCCTCCGTGCGCGCCAAAACCCCCGTGCTCCGGGAGGCAAAGGTCGGCCCAGGCATTTCATTAGCGAGGACTCTGCGCCTCATACCAGTGTCATCGGAGTGCGCGGTCTCAGACACGCCCCCCCCCCCCCCCGCCACCAACCCCGAGATAAAAGTTCTTATTGTCTGGTCTTTAGCAGGGAGAGGCTTTTCTAACCCAAAGCAACTGGCCAGGAGAGCGGGAATGATCCGACAGCTCCAGCTCGGAAACTGGGGGTAGACCACACAATAATTTCCTTTTCCGCGGAGTCACCTGCAGCCAAGAACACCCTTAGAGACCGCTTCATGTTTGCAGATATGTGAAGGAGACCAGAATAAAGAGCAAGGAAAATGGAAGGAATATCTTCACTGAGTGGGGGAAATGCTGGAAAGATGATCACCCATCTCAAGGCGTATGGGACCAAGTGGAAAAGGGACAGTGGTGTGTGTAAGTTGGGGTTGGTGGAGAAAGACCGTGAGAATTGACACCTGATCAGGTTCTTGGGGTAAATGGCCACGTGCGCGGACGCGCGTGAGCACCCGCATTCCTGCCTTTGAAACATCCAGGTCAGCTGTTTAAAAGAACTTAATATTGACACCTTCAGCATCCTTTAAAAAGCAAAAGCAAGTGTCGGTTTTATGAATACAATGGGAAAGTAGAACTGATCTCATTCCTGTTTCCTTTTTATATTAATTCCCGATCAAACGCCTACGAGCAGAGTGAGTAAACCGAGGGTCAGCAGAGTGAGTAAACCGAGGGTCCGTCAGTGACTCCTAGTCTCCAAGTGGCAGACAGCTCCTGAATGAATACCAGGAATCTCGCATTGCAAAGAAACAGAGAATGGCCAGGAGCAGGCCCCTGCCCTGCCTCCCCGGTGCCCCACCACTGCACTACTGAGAAGAAGGAAGGAAAAGAGAAACAGGAGGGTGTTTCACCGCACTGCACAGTCGCCGAGAGGAGAAGGAAAAGAAAAAACCTGGCAGTGGCTCATGTGTAAGGGGCCGTTTGCAGCTGTCAGCACTGCCGCCAGCAAGCTGGTGGGAGCAAAGTGCCCGGTGGAGCCTCTTACCTGAGACGCTTGAAAGTGCAGGCACACGTAGGTGAGACACAGGGCCAGCCCCAGCCCCTGGATCACGGAGGCCGCCAGCAATAGCTTGTTCATCTGGAACCTCAGCCCTGGTGCGTTTGCCGCATTCTCGTCCAGGGGTTGGACCCCTTCCATCTTCACAGTCTGGATGCAGTAAAGATGAAAACAGTGGCAAAAGGGAATCTGAGGGAGGCCGACCTCTCCCCTACAGAGAAGGAGATGGAGACAGAACAAAACCTATCAATCAGAAGACACACAGCAGTGCCCGGGCCAGAGATAAGAGGCGATTGAGAGAGCAGAGAGGACTCTCTCAGTTTTAACGCGGTCGCTTCTGCAGGCAGGCGGGGGAACTTCTTTGTGACTAATCTGAATTTCCCCTTCACTTTCTTTCTTTTTTTTTTTTTTTTTTCTTCTCTGGGCTAACAGGGAGTTGTTTTTGTGGCATTCCAGTTCTGTTCTGAGTGACTGTGAAATGACAGTCATAAAAGTGTGCTATTTTCTTAATTTCTCATTGCACCACTAACCAAATTGTGGGTCACTTATCAAGATAACAATCATCATCCGTTGATGAGAGAACTCATCGATCCCTGCCCTGAGGTGTCTTAAATCATAGAAGAGATTCAAGGAAAATGCTGGTAACTAGGCACTGAACCCATTCTACAGATTTGGGGCAGGGGAAGCACACACATATCATTCTCCAAGTGAGAAAGAAAAGATGATGGATAGGATGGTGGATCTTGTAGAAATAAAGGAGTGAGAGCCTCTATTTTTAGTCCATTGCTTTATAATAAATGAACCAGCGTCAGTGAGCATCTCCTATGTGTCAGACACTGTGCTAGACAGTTTTACAATCTTTTTCTCACTTAGTCCTTTCAGGCAAATTTAATAGACACTTGAATGGTTAGTGTTAAACACAACAGAAGAGAAGCAGAAGAGTGACCTAACTTTTCTTCCTTCGCTGCACTTTGCATTCTCCCCAAACATAATTTGTGCATGAATGAACAAATCAGATTCAAATACGCTCTGAAGAGTGCTCCTTTCTTTAAGGTCAAGGGTTGACTCAGAACTTGGACAATAAGGGGATTCTACCAACAGACAGACACTACCTACCCTTTTCCACTGAAATAAATGGTTGAATTACTTACAATGTCAAGTTCATAGAAAGCCCGGTGCTGTCCTGGACGACAACAGGTGCTGGAAGGGGCTGCTGGAGCCAGATTTCTGTCTCCCATGTGGGCAAGTGCATCTCTCTGAGCTCCCCATCCGCCACTCAGCATCTGTTTAAAGAAAGAAGGAATACGAGATGTTATATGCAACTCTGTTTTATAGAAAATGGACCTGAGGCATATTGACAGGTTGCAGGTAAAGAGAAGCACACTTGTTATTACAGCATTAATCAAAGTATGAATTAATGCCCTTGTGATAATCATTATGCCTTGCATTTGGAGAATATATTGGTCTTTAGAAATTCAGGGTGGGTTTTTTTTTTTTTTTCTGAAAGATAAGGCAGCCGAGACACTGTATCATAGACCCGAAGCCAAAACTAGAAATTGAGGTCCATCCAAACTCATCTAACATCCAAACATTTCTATAAGCAAAGTATGTATAATAGTGTGTAGAGGAAATAAAATTGAAAAAAAAATTAATATACAGCCCAATTCTTACATAATAGTTAATAGTCATAAACAGACATTAAAATTGTTAACAATTCACTCACTGTTATTTTCAAAAACTAACTAAAAGAGTCAGAGAAAAAAAAATCCTGTTGGAAACTGAGGAGACCAGCTGACAAAGAAGTAGCGAAAACTACTAACGCTGAAGATCATAGAAATATTTTTAAATGCCGGCCAAAAGGATGGAGAAAAACATTTACGGAGTGCGTAGCATTTCTTCTCGTCATGGCTTCTATGAAGGAAAATTGACGACTACTTCCTCATTTCTGCGTCGTCCCGGGAGAGCACGGGGTGAACTCCGCCAGCATTTGGGGGGACACATCCCAGGCGCAGGTCCCATCGCCCTGGTCTCAGCCTCCTACTAATGTCTTGCCTCCTTGTAATTTCTCTCTTGACATTTAAGCGATGTTTTATGTTTGTTTGTTTATTTTATTTATTTATTTTTTTATCGAACACATTCTCACAGCTTCTTCACATTTTCCTGGTGGGGAGGGGAGTGGGGATACACACAGAAAAATACATGTGAATTGGCTTGGAAGTTCCAGGCAAAACGTTCGACAGCGTTTCAGAGTGCACCGTCAGCCAGTCTGGAACACGTGAAAGGAAAGCTCCGTCAGGTCGCTGACGCATTCCAGTCCCGCACGGAAGGGCAGAGCCCTCCATCTTCAAAGCTGGCACGTGTTTAAAGAGGTCAAGTACGTGACCCGGATTTATGGGCACTTTCTTTTAGCACTTCACAAAGACCAAATACACAGGCACGCTTGAGCAAACGAGCCTTGGCATGGAAGCCTCAGACTTTATTCCAAGCTTTTACCTTTCCCAAGATCTTCAACTTCTCAGTGAACTGCCCTTTCAAAACTACAGAAAAGTATGGAAAATAAAAAGGCTTTGACAACTGATAGGATGCCTCACGTTTAGAAAGCAGGAAAAAAAACACATTTTTTGATGTTTTGGTTTTGGGGTTTTTGGGGGTTATTTTGGTTTGTGTTTGGTCGGTTGATTTGGAGGAGGGCGGAAAAATCTGTACTTTTCATTTGTTTCAAAGCCACTTGTTTATTCAACAAGTGCAATCCAGTTGCCAGGGGGAGAGACCTGAGCAGGACGCATTCTCGGTCCTCAAGGCAGTCACAGGCAGGAAAGTGGGAGGGTCACTGCTGGGAAGGTGGTGGGTCCAGGTGGCGGGAGGGAAGAAGGGCACGCGGGGGTGGATTCCAGTTCGGGCTGGAGTTTGGGCCGGGACAGCTCCCTTGAGATGAGTCGAATAAGTCTTGGAGAAACCAGAAGCCATCTGGCCACCTGGGGAGTCGGGGGGTGAGAGTGGGGGGAGGCAGTACCCGCAAGGCAGGGGGAAGGGAAGCACAGCCTGAGCGAAGCTCGCTGTTCAGTTGTCATTTGAGGAACGGCGACCGGAGAGGAAGGTGGTGAGGAGCGTGGCCCGGGCAGAGGCTGAGAAGCTAGCACGAGTGGCCTTCAGTCCCAGGGAAGAACTTTGAACTTCATCCTGAAGACACTGAACGTGATATGATTACATGTTTTAAGGAAAAAAAGTCACTCTGAGCAAAACAGAAATGGCAGGGTGGGGTCAAGGAAGCCAGCCGGGAGAATTTTCCAGGTTACCTGGTGCCAGCCGGGGGGGATGAATAGGGTGTAAACCCCACCTCTGCACTCAGCTCCCCCGGCCCTCCGTCCTGCGCTGGGGCGGAGGGAGGGCTCGTCCTGCAGGAAGGCGAGCCTGGACCATCCCACAAAGGTGTACACTGCGCCCCAAGCCCTGAGCAAAAGGCTGCAGCCACCCAAATGAGGGCCTCTTTTTCTAATTCATAAACTCAGAGAGGGCAGAGCAGAATGCGCTGAGGTGGGCCTCAGGCTTACAATTATTTAAGTGAAAAATAATAAAGTCCTAAACCGAAGCAGAAGGACCACGAGAGGAGAAGGCCGGGCAGGGCTATGCACCCACCGAACATTTCAAGGCCCTACTCTCTCCCCACCTCTGAGCCTTCACTGAGCTGCACCTTGGTACAGGTGACAGAGGGAAGGTGGGAGGTGACGGGAACCAATGCGTCTCAAAGGTCAAAAACCTGCCTTGCCGTCTGCCTTCTCAACCTGCCCTGGAGCCTGAGGTCGGTTCCAAGTCGCGTCTCTGGGACTCCAGCATCAGCTTTGACTGTCCCTCGCCCCCCATCAGTCAGGCTCTGCCTGGCGACCCCACGGTGCCGCTCGGACTTCCCTCCACTGTGCCGTCGCTGCTGGTTCCGATCCTGGTGCTTATTTTTCCTCACTTGAACTACTGGATTAAACCCCCAGCGCTTCTCCCAACCCCCATTCTCTTTGCTCCGCAATCCATCGGCAGGCCCTCTAAACCCAGGGATGGCCAAGATCCTATCAAGGGCCTCCCCCTCAGACAGGAGAAGGTTGAAATTCTTTAGTGCAACATTCAAGTCACTCCATAATGGATCCCCAACTTTCCAAATGTAACTCTCTCTATTTCCTGATTATTTCCAATAGTCACTTTGCCTCAAATCTCCTCACCCTCCATCTCTGATGATCAAAACCCTACGCGCACACTGTCCACGAAGGGCTGGCTGCCGAGTGAGGTCATGAGCTTGCAGCGTTCCGGGAGGAGTGAGGCAGACTCCTGAAGGAACACTGTGCAGGGAATTCTAACACTGGGGAGGGACTTCGGAGGATCTGCAGTTGCCAAAGCCTAGCCGATCAACTGAGTCACCGAGAGAACGTTTGAAAGATTCAGATTTCCGAATCTCCTCACTCTAGAAATTCTGATTTGGTTGATAAGCTCAGAGCAGCGCCTTGTGAATCTGTACTGCTATAAATTCCTCTAGGAGCCAGATGCGAATCTCCCCCACGTGACCCCTTTCGCTGCCGTATTTTTATGACAAGAGCCCGTCCCCGAGCCTCCCAGGGGGAATGCATTTGTTCCCGCCCCTCTCGAGAGCGGTCAGCATGCTCCACCCCGTCTTGTCTGACAACTATTTCAATCTATTTCAGTCTCCCCTGGGATGTCCCAGGGCCCTGAGGTCCGGAGTCCAGTACCACACCCACTCACGGGCCGGCACAGCCTCTCTGCAAAGATCTGCCCGGTTAGGCTGACTGTGCTTGCAACCGATCTGAAGCGTGCGAATTTCAGGACCAGAACCAAACGAGCGTCTCAACAAAACTGAAAATGGCACTATTAAATGCAGAAGTCTCCCAGTGGCTGGGCTTTGATCACGGATGCGAACGATGAGCAAACCTGAAATAGGCACCTTGCATTGAAACCGGACGCACAGCCTTAGTTCAGATGCAAATGTAAACTCACACGATGATATTCCACTCGGGTTTCAGACTCGTGAGCCCCGCTCTTGGCAACCCCGTTTCCTTCCAGCCCGATTTTCCCTTTCAGTCTTCATGTTTGCTGCCTTTTCTCTTTATCTTGATTACCACGGCAGTTATTTCAGGACGTGATGATCGATTCTAAAACTTAGTGGCACAAAACAGCAACAGAAATGTTTCTCTCTGCAGAAATATGAATTAATACCATTAAGGAAAGCAAATATCTAGACAGATGTTGAGCACTCACAGAATTAGATTTTAGTTGTGTATTTAAAACATGTGTACGATGCCCGGCATATATAAAAAATTTTTTATGCAGACCTTCAATTTGTAATGGAATACAGGCAGTTTTCTTTTAAAAAATCAACTTTATGAAAATGTTAGACAGTAAGTTGTATCTACTTAAAGTGGACAAGTAGATGAGTTTAGACAGCTGTATATACTCGCAAAGCTACCATCACATACAGAACCTTTATTCACGCCAAAAGATAATTTTCTTTAAGTAGTAATCATTCTAAAAAAATATAAACCTAGTGAATTCTCTCTTGTTTCCAAAATGCATTTAATTGGGTATACATTGGAATTAGTATAAACCAGTGATTCTTAACTGGAGGCAATTTAGCCCCCACCCCCACCACTGGAGTCATTTTGCAATGTCTGGAAATATTTTTGGTTGCCTGAACTTGGAGCGGGTGCTGCTGGTATCTACTGGGTAGAGGCCAGGGATGCTGCTAAATACCCTAGAACCAGCGGTGGTCCCCGACCTTTCTGGCACCAGGGCCCGGTGCTCCTATGAGAATCTAACGCCTGATGACCTGAGGCAGAGCTGAGGCAGTGATGCTGGCGCCAGGGAGCAGCTGTGAATACAGATGAAGCTTTGCTCACTGGCCCGCCACTCACCTCCTGTTGTGTGACCAGTTCCTAACAGACCACGACCGGTACCAGTCCGGGGCCCAGGGGTTGGGGACGCCTGCTCTAAGGCACCGTCGGGCAGCTCTCCCTAACAAAGCTGACACTGGAAACCCTGGTGTTCGCGTGCATCACAGACCGCTAACGAGGCGACACCACGTTCTCCTCGAGTCTGTGCCTCGGCCGCAGCCGCGTCTGAAGGGCGTCTCCAACAACGGTCTGTAAGGCGGGTGCTCCCGAGAGAAGCTGAAGCTTAGGGATGTGAACGAACTTGGCCAAGGTCACACATTTAGTCCGTGGAAGAGCTGGGGTCTCAAGCCCAGCTCCTTTCTCCCTGGAGCCTGTTCTTGAATTCTATGCGATACTATTGACTTTGTACATGAAAATCTAAGCTCTGCGTCTGGGCCGGGTACCTAGCAAACAATCAGTGCGTCTCAGCAGATGCTAACACGCCTAATTCAATAAGAGTGAGTTTCCCATTGATTATCTTTTTTTTTTCCAAATTCTTGGTGAATGGGAGTACACGTCTCTTTGCTGCCCTCTGAGTGCCGGACCCGAAAGCCTGCTCGGTGATTACTCACCACATCTCTAACATAAGGAACCAGGACCTCGGAGTAACTTAACCACAATGGCATTGGGATGTAAGCCAAGGTCATCTGGTTTGTCTGTTTGCTTAACTCTGCTAAACCCTCTGTAGATGGTGTTATAAGCCGAATGTTTGTGTCTCTCCAAGAGTCCTATGTTGAAGCCTCACATAGGATGGTGTTTGGAGAGGGAACCTTTGGGAGGTGATTCGGTCAGGAGGGTGGGGCGCTGGCGCGATGGGCTAAGTACCCATCAGGAGCACCAAGAGCTCACTCTCGTGAGGGTGCAGGGAGAGAGCAGCTCCCCGCAAGCCGGCAGGGAAGCCCTCTCCAGAATCTGACCACGCTGGCTCCTGGAAACCACTTACGATCACATACATTTCTGTCATTTAAGCCACTCGGTCTACGGTGTTTTGTTAACAGCAGCCGAGCAGACGAAGACAGCTGCAATTATAAGGTCTGTACCGGAAGGCCATTCGTTGCGCCTCAGATGAACTTCAGATATAGCCGCTCTGTGATACCAGGAGTTTCATCCTGTCATCTTCGGTGTCCTTCTGAGGAACTCTGTTTTTCTGAATGTACTTCCTATTTTGATATGGAGTAAAATAAGCCGCAGAATACACCAAGCGACGTGTCTAGACAGAGTAGGCCCCAAACAGAGGTCATCGCGTTGTACTTTCCTTTAAACCTGTGCAGGCTCCTCAGGGTGTGTGCCTTCACCGACGCGTGTTGCACTGACCACCTCTTACCACTTTCCCCAGGTCCAGTCAGCAGCCTCCTTTTGAAGGTAGAAGAGGTAGAAGTCCCTCCTCTCCCCGTCCCCCAATACCACTGCGTATGGTTTGGTCGCCCATTTCTACCTCCCTTAGCTGTGCTAAGTCCTTGGGGTATGTCCTTTCTGCAAAATTCACATGCCAAAACAGAACGCAATCAGCTTTACGCAAATCGGCTTAGGGGATTCATCCCAGCCTGTCCTTCCTGCTTTCTGCTGTGTCCCCTCATGGTCTCTGAAGTTTCTTCTCTTTCCTTTCTGTGTTGGCTCAAAGTTCTGAACTTGTCTTGGTCGAGCTCAGAATTTAGATCTCAACTTCCTGCCTCACCACTGACTTAGTAGTCCCAAAGGATGCCCCGCTAGGAATTGCTCAGGCTTCAGGACCCCCAAACCCCTTTACGCAGTGCGGTGTTCTCCAGCACCCCACCTTCCCTCTGCTCTAGGCTCAGTCTGGGGAAGGTGGATTAAACAATTCCTTAGGCACTGATGATGGCCTGCCCTTTGCCGGGTCAGCATGCACGTCCCTGTCTCCCCTCAGAGAAGAGAGTCCACACCTGTCCGTTTTCACATGCCCCGGCCCTCCCCCTACGCCAGTCCACTGCTCAGTCCTGGAACTGACTTAGATGGAATGGAGGGCCATAGTTTTATTCTAGTTCTTCAGAGCATCCATCCTTCTTTCCTTCTACCCTTCTCCCACCACAATTCCCCCACCCTTCTTTGATCTCACTTTGCTTTTGTCCTTGACACTGAGCACTGTACACAAATGAAAGTTTTGCTACTTATAGTCGGACAAATTATTTATCATCCCATTCTTCTTTGTTTAGTCACCTACGAGAGAGAGAGAGAGAGAGAGAGAGAGAGAGTCTGATACATGGTAGCATTCGATAATTGTTTTCATTATTAGTGTTATTATTGTAGCTTGAAATCGACCATGGTTAGAGTATTTACACCATGAAACTGGTAAACACTACAAATCGGGACTTTTTTTTTCAGATTGCTTGGTTTACCAGCGTACCACTAGGCTAGTGCCACATATTGAAATCATAATGTTTTGGAACCATTAGGTTAAATAAAATATTAATAAAATTAATTCACCTGCTTTTTGTTACTTTCTTACATAGCTATTAAAACACTTAGATGACGTTGTGATATTTGTATTGGATAGCGCCGGGTTAGCTGGTAGCATGACCCTATCACGCTCCACAGTGCGGTTCCCAAGGTTTCTGGGCATCCCAGGGAGGGCTCAGGTGCTCCACCCATCGGTCCAGGCTGCTATCTGTCACCTTTGTCAGCCCTCTTTCTGAACCATTGTTCTTCCCAAGTCTTAAGGTCCCTTGCATGGTCTAATGAAATAACCTTGACATTCCAGACAGATCCCTCTACATCTCCGATCCTACTTGCTGATCCTATTCCCAAAATATGAAAATATATATATATTTTTCATGGATCTTTTACTTCCTGCTAAGAAAAAAAGAAAGGGGAAAGGTTAATTCCTTCGTTTTTTTTTTCACTTATATAAGAGATTGGTTAATACTAAAACTTATAGAAACAGTGCAACACAGGTGTCCGGGCAAGATGTGAAATACCCTGACTGCTCAGGTTGTGGTGATAGAGAAGGTGACAAATGTTCAGGCTTGGAATGTCCTTTGCGAATAGAGCGATAAGACTTTCTGGGCTCGATGTGGCGAGTGAAGGGACTCACCCTGTGACGTGGTGCCGTGATCTGAGTCGACAGGAAGACTGAGGAGCGGCCCAAGGGGGCAGGGGCAGTCTGCAAATCCAGAGCTCTGTTTTGGACGGCTTTTCATCTAAGTACCACAGAGATGCCTCAGATGACGCCACGATTCATTTTCTTCTCTCCGTTTTACAGATGAGGAAGCTAAGGCAGAAGAGAAGTTATATAACTTGGCCAAGGCTAACCCGATTTGGCTCACTCACCCTGTGTGCTGTTTCCCTTCATAAGCAGTTACAGGTTGAACGTGCTGAATTCTAATCCCACGATCACCATATACTAGGTGTGTGACCCTTGACGTCTCTAAGCCTCGATTTTCCTCCTCTTGAAAATGGATGTGTTTCTGCTCAGGGTTTGTGTGAGGGTTAAAAGAGACAAGATAGGTCGTAGGCGTGACGTAGCATGTAATACACGTGCTACAATTGGTCACCTCCAAAACTAGGCATTATCATCCCGGATTTATTCCAACTAAAAGAACCATCTAGGAGGTATATTTTGTCCCTTCTATTGGTCCTAGTTTTATTTCTCGCTGTGAACACTGCACATGAGAGTGAGCACCTCAGTGCCTATGACAGGTACTCTCTGAGCTCCACATCTGAAAATTAGGGCGAGGTGGGGTGAGGGAGGAGTACGGAGTGAAACGTGAAAAGTCTGACTAAGTAAAAGAAACATCAGAGGCAAAAAGATAAGAAATGAAAACTCCACTGAAAGGGTCTGAAATGACCAAAGAGAAAAAGTCCCAACTTTAATTAGGGAAACTTAGTTGCATCAGTGAAAGAAAAAACAAACAAAAACAAAAAACAAAAAATAAATACATAAATAAACCGCACACAACACCATCAGGCAGTAGAGATCTTGATACTGGAAAGGTAAAGGCGAGGAGTATTCAAAAGGCTTTTCCCCATGCTGACCTCATAGGAAGAACTGGTCCAAAATTAGCAAGATGGAGTGGTTTGGGGTCCGACGCCTAGACAATGCTTCGCTGACCCAGACCCTGACCACGGCCATCGCCACACGCGCCAGCGCCTCAACGCCTTCGGTGATGCTGTTCCATGATGCTGCTCCTCCTCTAGCAAAGGTCAAACAAGGACACGATCGTGAAGACCCCGAAGGAAAAGCTACCGGAGGAGAAGGGGAGGGGACGAGGAAGAGGGAGATTAACAAGGTGGATTTCAGAAGTTTCCTGCAAGGGACGAATCCGTGAGGAGGGCTGAGAAAGCCCAATTTCCACAGGCCTGTGCAGCTTCAGGTCATTTCTGGTCTGTCACGAGGGCTCGTGATTGCCTCCTGCGCAGTATTTTGATCCCCCTTCTTTCTTGTCCCAAACCCATCACAGAAACACAGACAACCAGAAAACCTGTGTTGGCCGGGAGCAAATCGGAAAGGAGAAGGGAAGAAACTCCGAGCGATCTGTCTGTCTTGGCTCGGCAAGCGCTCCCCAAGGGGAGAAACCCCCAGGGGAACGAACAGGTGGTGGTGGGAAGCGGGGGGCGGGCCGGTCGATCCTGGGGACCGCCAGACACTGAGGAAGAGACTAATAAGGGGGTTGCCTGGGGAGATGCCTGCCAACTCCGGGCCGCCCCGCAGCAGGGTGCCCCAGCCTGAAGCCCCCTGGTGATTTCCTCCCCCAGAGAAGGCCGACTGGGGCCACGGCCAGAGAGCCAGGCCGCAGGGCGGGAAACCAGCGGCGGCCCTCGGCGCCCCTGCTGCCCAGCCGGGACGCTGCGTGGGTGGACGGGCCGGCAGCTCGCGCCACGATGGTCCGGGCGGGCAGGACGTGACCCCTGGTCAGCGGCCACCGTCCCCCGCTCGCAAGCAGAGGCCAGAGGAGGCAAGCTGGGAAGAAAGGGAAAGGGGGCAGATGAGGATGGGCGAGGAAGCGAGCGTCTTGGAAAGCAGCCCTCGCGGACCAGGCGGTGTGATGCTGAGCACCGCGGCCTGGCCCGCCCCGCGCCGCCGCCTCGCCGGGCCCGTGAGGATGACGAGCGCCCTCGCCGAGCCTTCGCAAGCGCTGCTGGGTGGGAGCTCATTATAATCTCCAAAACTCTGCACGGCAAGGAGGCAGCCGGGGCGCAGAGAGGTTAAGGGGGCAGTTACTTAACCTCTCTGCGCCCCGGCTGCCTCCTTGCCGTGCGTGGTTCCGCGGCAGTTCCGCCACAGCGTTTCATTGGTACCGTTCTGCTTCCTGCCTGTCCCCGTTGTTGTAATTTGTCTTTGCATGGAGACATTAAGCAACGTCCGGGACAGAGGCTCTTACTCATCGCTATCCCGAAACACGGGGAACTTCACATGCGCGTGGGAAGAGGCGGGATAAACGCAGCCGCACGAGGTCGGATGCTCAGGAAGCTCTTCCTCCCTGACCCAGGGTGGAAAGAGAATCCAGGAGAAGCAGCTGTCCCTCTTCTGCACACATACGCAACCTCTCCAAGTCTTTTCTGGCTCCTAAATACCACCAACTCTCTCAAAATGTGGTGGAACAAAACATTCACTGAAAATGAAACATCATAAACAATCCCTGGATTTCCATCTGGATTTCAATCCCTGGATTTCATAAAACATTCACTGAAAATGAAACATCATAAACAATCCCTGGATTTCCATCTGGTTCCTTTCTTCCTCCTTGCTGGAAGGCAGTCTTTTCAATCAACGCTCTCTAACATGTATGCACGCTTGGCCTTGACCTTAAGCCAGAATTTTTAGCAATGCACCAAAATTCACTAGACGATGTTTCATAAGAGAAGGGACTGACGTGTTTCCTAGTGCCTGGCATATGTAGGTAGGTGTTTTAATTATTTGTGGGATGGATGAGGCCCAGGTGGATAGGGCTGTTGCAGTAAATGCCAGGTAAGACGGCCCCAATAATTTCTGGGTGCTTTGTAAGCTCCCAGAACCGAGGTGCAGTCTGAGTAAAAACAGGAACCAGAGATGGAAATTAAAGTGCCACCACTTAAAACGAAATACGTGCAGGTTAAAAATAGGAAAGTAGAATTTGGATTGGTTATAATTCTTGAACACAGAGATTATAGATGGGGAATCATACCAACTACAGAAGTGGAAAAGAGAAATAAGAATTTTCTAGCCTTATCACAGAAAATAAAAGAACAAAACAAAGACTATTAAGCACCTAGTAATCTAGTAAACCCTCGCTTATCTATTTTTTTAAATAAGTTGATGTCATCTGATTTACAAAATGCGAGTAATACTGTGTGACCTTTTTCATGTTAAGAATGAATTGGGTGTTGATTTGGGTGGGCATAATAAATCAGACCTGATTACGGTACATCATCGTATAGACAGCACAACGTTACTTCGTGTATTTTCTCAGAGCACAATCACAGAGTCAATTTGGTAAAAATATTTATGGGGCAGATTACAAGTTGTCCTCAAAAACCCATTCTCCCCTTAGGCTTTGGCTCTCTGTCATCCAGGCAGGGACTACATTTCTCAGCTTCACCAGCCGAGGTGGTCACGTGATGTAGTTCTGTCCAATGGAATGTGAGAGGAAGTAATAGACGTATATGCCTTCTGTATTGCTTGCTTAAAAGGAAACTGCTTGCCCTAGACTTCCTCTCTTTTCTCTTTGAACTGAAACGCAGAGACGACACTCGACTTAGCTTCGACTGTGTGGGCGCACCTCACTCCCAAGCTGAAGGCAGAGCAACAAGATGGAAGGGACCTGGGCCCCTGATTAACCGCCTAGAGCTAGACCGTCATGTGAGAGAGACAGGACTTGTATCTTTGTTAAGTCATTGTATTCCAGGTCCCTTTTTCAGCATCTAGCTTTTTTCATAATTAAAACAATTAAAGAGAGATTCATGGTTTTCTCAAGGGCTCTCTATTCCAGCTGGAAGTTCTTTTTGTATCAAAATCGTTCTCCTTTGGCTCATCTAATTATGTTATCATCTTCACTGTTTCCCCTTTCTTTAGTTGCTAAAGAGATGAGTCTGCCGGAGCCTCCTTTTTCAAAAGTTTTAAACGTAATTCTCCAATCGTACGTTCGCACACTCCTGAACGTCTCGACTCTCTTATAAGATGTGCAGGTTTACCCATCACTCAGTTTACCTGTTTGCAGCCACGGACTTGCAACGCACGGGGAAGGCTGCTAACATGGAGACTAATGTCTTTAAAAGCCAATTTGTAAAAACGTTTGCTTTTCCTTATGACCTCACTGCAAGGACATAGTTGACAGAACTTCACTGTCAAATTGCCGTACCTAAGAGGGATTTCGAAAGGTGTTCAGGGAAGGGAGAGCTTGTGATCTCTATTCTTTTAGTGATTAACCTAGATTTTTTAATATGTATGCTTAACACACTCTAAATTTCATAAGTATTTTTCCCCTCCTCTCAAGCACGGCATGGATCTTAGAATGTTCTAACACTGATCAGCATCACCCCCGGAACATAAATGCTGTCGCCATCCAGGGTTTGGTTCCATCCTATGTGATTTGCTTTACCGATCAGGCTTTACTGTTACTGCTGTTATTTTATACAGTAAATGTATCTTTTTATTTCACCGTATATTTGATCATCTAGCTGCTCACCAGGTTTTTGTTTTTTGTTTTTTTTTTCAACTCAAATTTTCCATTTATGCTCAAACCCCAGAGGGGACTGGCTTGTGCTTGTAAATTCTGAGGGGAGTTTTTTTTATTTTCCATTCCACTCCCACCGAGGTCAAACCAGACGAGAGTCCTTATTGTCCCATTCTTCGTGGTATTTCCATGTTGACTTTAAGCTTACACTCAGGCTGTAGCTCTCTTTGGTGTCCCCGCTTTATGTGTGGGTTTCTTCTGAGATCCCTACCTTAGGCCAAACTTGGATTTTTATTCCTTGTCTTCTACATCCTGTGCATCCGACAAAACAAAACTTCAAGGTCCCCGAGGTCTGTCAGATAACCAAAGCAAGGGGCATCCGCTTTGAGGTTCATTTTCCTTCAAGCTGCCCACTTTCACTGAGTGTTTAACCTCTGTGGATGTCTTTCTCTCTTGCTGGCTCAGAGGTGCATTTTTTAAATATTCTTTATATTCTATCCATTCCTTTTAGTCCCTTTCAAAGGGAAAATCATTCAGAACACCTGACCCCCTCACCACTGGGCCTGCTAGTCTGCAGTTTCTTATTCTAAATGATTAACATCTTCTCCTAGGAGACTCTGCCTCAGTATAATAAGAACAGCTGATAGTCACTGAGCATTACTGCAAGTTGGGTGTCGTAAACGTGTTTTACTTACATGAAGTCATCTAATCCTCACAAAACCACTGAAAGGTCAACCCCAGGTACTCTGACTCCAGAGCCCACATTCTCTGTCTACAGGCATGGATGACAAAAGAGGTTTGATTTCATACGTATAGAGAAAAAAAAATGTGCAAATCTTTCCTAATTAATGTGACCAGGAATGCTCTACTGACATGTCAAAAGTCGCTTGTTCTGGCACTGGAAATGGGTTATCCATGGCCTCTTGATGAGCTCTGTGTTTGAGAGACTCACACCTACTGCACAGATGGGGTCACATCTGTGGGACAACAGAAAGCCAGGATGGTAATGAAGTTTCATCACGTGTGCCGTATCTGTAACGTGGGGTGGCTATATGAGACCCAGCCCTGAGAAGGAGACTGAGGTTGTCTCTAGACTCAATGGGAAAGAGGGTTTTGTCTGATTCTCGGAGTCCGCCATAGGCCAGAATGTGGAAGTTCCATCTCTGGGACATTCCTGAACCAAGGACATAGAACAGGGCAAAACCCAGTCTTAGAGTCAGATCCTCCTGCCACCTATCCTGGCCAACTGAGTCAGCTGTCCCCAGACTCTCAAATTCTGCTTTCTCTCCTCCTTCCTGCTTCATAGTGAGTGAAAAGCCTTGCCCAGGTAGGTCTGCCATCCTCCCCTCTCCACAGTTCCTTTCTAGGCTGCGTTTTACCTAGCTTTATGAAGTGTAGCTTCGCAGATAAAATGGCCCGTGCCTTCAACTGAGAAGAAACAGAGGTAACTATAATAAAAATGAGCATTGGAAATTCTGGGAATGTGGGGAAGGGATGTCCTGAGTTTTCTGAGCTTCCTAAATCCACAAATACCAGGAGGCATTCTGAGTGATTACGAGCGTAAGCTCTGGAGGCATTTCACCTGAGTTTGAATCTCAGCTCTACGACCCACTCAGTGTCTGACTTTAGGCAAGTTACTTCATATCTCCAAGCCTCAGTGTCATCTTCTGTATCTGCTACAAGAAAATTTAAAATGGAGAGTTTTAAATATATTTATTCATTTAAAAACTTAACCCTATTACATGTTAACATAAACAATAAATTTTTATGAAAAAAAAACTATATTTTCCAAATAATCAGTGAGAAGATTTTTACATTTTTATAACTGTTTAAATGTCTGGCTCAATGAAAGGCAACTGAATTCACATATATGCTGCCTTCGGTCTTTGTGACATGCTCTTTTGGTTGATATATATGAAGAAAATCAACTGACTACAAACGTGTAATTGGAAAAGACGAGAGTATTTTAATATTCTCTTCAGATAATTGTGGATATTGTCATTTGATTACATACCCAAACTGGACAATCGGTAGTTTCTTAAAGGTTAGTCGCCACATGCAATCAAAAATCATATCAATTAACTTATTATACTGTTACTTTAAGATCTATTTTGTTCAAAATGACAGACATTAAGTTAGACACTGTATCATCTTTCTAGTACTACAATCACGTTGTGTAACAAACAGCTACCAGATACCAGTGACTCTGAACTTGACTGGCTCTTCCGCAGACAAAGGCGAGTCCTGACACACCACTCCGCGTCCTATGCCAGTGGGGACTGACCTTGGCGCCGTGCCCCACCACAAGCCGCGGACTTTACTCCCATTCCTCCTACTCCACACTCTTTTTTTTTTTTTTCCTGGAGCCTCTGAGGTTCTAATTACTATGTGAAAACCAGGGAATGTGAATGAGATGCAGGTTTCTGGGTCAGCTGACAGAGATTCAGCTGGGTTGGGTGGCTCTGCTCCATGTGTCTCTCATTCTCTTCCTGAGGCCAGCAGAGGAGCCTGGGTATTTTCTTCTCATGGCAAAGTGCAAGAAAGCAAAACAGAAACACATAAGCCTTCTGAGGTCCCAGGCTTGGACTTAGCATACCGTCACTTCAGCCTCATTCTATTGGCCAAAAGCAAGTTGCATGTCCAAAACAAAGTCCAAGGATGGGGGAAAAGCACCTCTACCTTTTCTGGAAGTAGAACTTCACAGTCAAGTGGCAAAGAATGTGGTTACAGGGAGGAACCAGGGCCATTCATGCAACACACTACAATTTACATCTAAGATCACTTCCATCTCTGAGAAAAATGAGAGCGTATTTTAAATCCAAAGGCTTACCTATAGGGTTTTCAAGACACTGAGGCCCTTGTTTATTTGTTTGTAATTCACTAGGGCCACTAAAAGAAAAGAGAGAAAATTATGGGAACGGGGAGGAAGAATGGCATGGAGGGAGGAGGGAGGGGTACGAAGAAAGAGGGAGGAGAAAGGAAGAGAGGGAGGGCGGGAAAGAGGGAGATGTGAGAGAGAAAGGAAAAGTAAGGAGATGAGATTAGGGATGTGAGCAGGAAGAAGTTAATGACTAAACTTGTCCCCGGAGAGCCCCACTGAAGTGTCACCAGAACTGGCAAAGAAGCCCATCATGAAAAATATTAGCTCATTCTTAGGAACTGGGTTTACAAAAGATATCAGTTATGATTCCACCCAGAATGAGGTGCATGGAAAATGTGGTTATCTAATATACACTTTATTTTAAATGTTCTGTAAAGTTGATTTAGCATAAAGTACGTCTAATTATTTTAACTTGTAAAGCCTTTTATTATAAAACAAATGAAATTTCATAGAAAATTATCTATATTTAAAAACCGAAAGTAAAATTTCAAATCATATTTTTTTAATTGAGGTAATTTTCTACCACAGTTTCAGAACATATTCATAGCTTTACCCCACCTTTTCACAGCATTTACTGATTGGTGTGGGCAGTTTCAGGTTATAAGTCTCTGATTTAATATTAAGTTTGATTTTAAACTGTTTCCAGTATTATGTTCTGTTATTTTCATCTTGCATGTTTCTCTTATTTTTTATGCCTTCTTTTTAACTGTTGTTTTCTACAGTATAATTTAGTCCTATAGCAAAACAAAACAAAACAAAACAAAGAATTGAGGAGATCACCTAATTTAGCAAGAGAGAAAAAATGTCTCGAAATCTGTTTCTATTAAAGTGCTATTGTGACAAAGGTTAAGACATGTTTATAGCTAATGAGTGAGAAAGCTGGAATCAGCCAGTAACCTGAAACCATGATGATTAATGTTTTCCATCTGTAGAGCCTCTGAACTCTGAAACTCATCTGAACTGATTCGCGTTCAGAGGCAAGGGCCCTGTAGGAGGCTGAGATGTCTGGGTGGCAGCCCCAGCTCCCCTGCTCGTCACAGGGATGAGGGCCCTGAGAACGGCCTGTTCAAGGGTCGCTACGCTCTTAGCTGGCTTCTTGACTTCTGCTTGTAGAATCCGAGAATCGCATCGGTCCGGGTCTAGAGAAACTCATCTCTCTGGACACAGTGCACAGTGCACAGTCCACCCACCATACCACCACTCGGAGTGTCCCAAGGCCGCTACGACTCACAGAGTCGTGCAGTAACCTCAGAATGAATCTGCACAACTCAAACGCGATCACGGCCAAGGACGGCGGGTCGCAGGCCTGCTGAGACAGAACGCTGCTCACCGCCCTCCCCGTAGGTCTCCCTTCCTGTCCCAATCCTCTGTCCCTCCCTCCCACCACCGCCACCAGGGCCCAGCTAGGGAACTTGCCGTGTCCATCCAGCTGGCCTTGTTCTGTGATGCTTCCCACCCTCGCCGAGAACACGCTGTCTTCCCAGGCCCGCCCTCACATTCCCCTGTCCAAGATCCAGTTCTGCTCCCCGGAAACCTGCATCTCATTCACATTCCCTGGTTTTCACATAGTAACTAGAACCTCAGAGGCTCCAGGAAAAAAAAAAAAAAAAGCGTGGAGTAGGAGGAACGGGAGTAGAGTCCGCGGCTCGTGGTGGGGGGCACGGCGCCAAGGTTAGTCCCCACTGGCATACGACGCGGAGTGGTGTGTCAGGACTCGCCTTTGTCTGCGGAAGAGCCAGTCAAGTTCAGAGTCAAAAGTAAACATGGTCACGCACCACTTAAGGGCAGGATACATTCTGCACACTTTGTGGTTGCCTCCAGCGAAGTCATAGTTGTGCAAACATCCCCGCGTGCGCTCACACAGCCCACTACGTGCCACGGCTGCCGTGCCGCCTCGTGCCCCTAAGCTACAAGCCTGGGCAGCACGTCGCCGTGCAAAAGAGCCTGTGATTAAGTCAAGCGCGACAGGAAATGATGCGCCTGAAACTCCCGACGAACACAAGCCATGTGAGCCTGCTGCCAACGCAACACGGGATCCTGTTTCACGGCGAACGTTTGTGTGGGGGCGGTGTACACGCCAAAATAACAATGAAAGTCCAGTGCAGTCGATACACAAACCAATCCCACAGTCACGTATTATTGGGATCACGTAACTGGATCGCGACACGTTCACGCGAACGGCAGCTCGGCAGCTTCGCTCCCACCTGCATCGCCCTATGACATTACACCATCACTGAGTGGCAGAAATTTTTCAGCCCCATCCTGATCTTACAGGACCACCTTCACAGACGGAGCCGAAACATCGACACGCAGCGCCTGGCCGTCCCGGCCACACGGGGCGAGTCACCGGACCAACCGTCCGTTTTCGTTTGAGTGACCTGGGTTTTCCCGCCACGCATCTCCCAGCTCTGCTTCGGGCCGCGTCGCCTTCCTAAAGAATCCGCCCCACCTGCGGGTTACTCTGCAAGACGCGCCTTCAAATCCAGCTTCTGGCCCCGGGTTCTTTCATGTTTCTAGATTAATTGCCCAGGAATGCTCAGCCACGGTTGCATTCCGAGGCTGTCTCTATAAAACAACAGATATTTCCAAAACCAGGGCCTCCTTATTGCAGGCGGCGGCGGTGAAACAGGGAGGGGAGGAGCTGGAAAGAAGGGCATCAGGAAGTGTCTTCGAGCAGAGGAAGCATCCCTTGATTTTTGTGACCGTAACGAGATGATGTGGAGGCAGATTTTATAACGAAGGGAGCATGAAACTGGCAGAATTTGGAGCCTGCCAGTACTTCATGGCCCCAGTTTTGCCATTAACTAGCGTATGACCTCAGATGACACAGAACCTCAATTTTCTCATCTGAAAATTCAGAGAGGGGTGCAGAGGAGGAGTGGGCTACCAGAATGATCCCCCGAGGCCTCAAGCGGGTACAGAACAAAAAAAGGGGATCTGATGTCAATCAGACACAGGTTCCAATGATGTCATTTTGTGGGTGATACTGTGTCTTATCGAGCAAACCATGTGTCACTAATGATGAGGACAATGAATCACTACCTCAACTGGACTACTGTGTAATTAATAATGTCTCCAATATCACTTCTTGGTGATCAAGAAATCCAAGTTTCCCTTCCTGGGCATCTCAGCGATCCATTCTCTGGAATCTAATATGCCAATCAGCTCGGGAGACACACCTGCCCTTACGTGTCCCAGACCAGAAGCCTGCCGACCCAAAGACCCAACTTTTGACACCCAAGGACCTAACAGCATTACCTCCGAAGGAAAAAAAAGGAAATAAGGAAGGAAGAAGGAAGGAGGGAGGAGAGGGAGGGAGGGAGGAGGGAAGGAGGAAGGAAGGAAGGGAAGGAAGGAAGGAAGGAAGGAAGGAAGGAAGCAAGCAAGCAAGCAAGCAAGCAAGCTGGTGGGAGGGCAGTTAAGAGAAACGCCCTTCAATTCAGTTTTGTCCCCTGGGTCCTGCAGAGGGACGTAAACCCCGGCAGGCTCGGGGCAAACAAAACGGTCCTATTCTCCTTCTCTCGACTGGAATCGCCTGCCACCCCAGGCCTGCGACAGACACATCCGCTCACGTTTGTGAGAAGCTTCCGGCATTTCCTGTCGCGCGTCCCGATTTCGTCCTCACAAGGACCCTGCAGTTCCCATTTTCTGACCAGCCTGCAGCAGCGGGAAGAAAGGTACGGATCCCCTGTGCCCCGCTCCGAGTCCCTTTCCTCTCCTTTCCGCTAAGCCAGGACGACCTCACGTCCCTTCGTCCCCACTAGGAGGAGTCCGGAGGGGCGACCAGAGAATTGGCTCAGTGGTTAGAAACCCACTCCCCCAAGATCGGGGTGCTGCAGCCCGGCCCCCGTGTCCGGCCCCTTCCTGCTTGCCTGCCTTCTGAACTGCTTTGGAATCAGACACCCAGGACGGAGCTAAGCATGACTCCCTCTCTGTGGGGGCCCTCGCGTCAGGAGCCTCCGGCTGCTGCATCTCACTTGGCTTTTTCACTGTCGTCCTCTGCCCACGATCCCCGCCCCCCCCCCGCCCCGCACCCCGTCGGCACCCCGTTGGCATTTCCCATAATGCCGTTTTCAATCTGCTTTTCATACGTTTTCTTAGAGACAGGCGTGTGTTTGAAATGTATGGCACGTTTCGTGTTGGGGTTTTCAAGGAAAAAGAATTGTCCGTAGATGTCATCCTGGTTCTGAGTTATTTTTACTCAATAGTATGTTTTCCAGATCTATCGATGTCGCTTAATGTAAACCTGAGTTATTATTTTTGACTGATGCTGAGATTCTGATCTTCTCATCACATCGTCTTTATCTATTGGCTTAGAAATCCATAGTCGTTTAGTTGGCTTTGAATTCTTTGCTACCCCAAACCACTTGAGGACTTCTATGGGACATATTCCTAAGAGCAGAAGTGCTAGTCGTGGGGTATAGGCATGCTTAATTCCACTAATTGTGCCAGAAAGTGCTCTGGACTAACTACACACGTTTATGCGCTGTCGCCGGGCATGCGTGAGAACCTGTTTCCCCACATCTTCACCAGCACTTGGTATTACTTGACTTTCTAATTTTTCCAAATGATGAACATAAAGTGGTAGTAGTATTTTCATTTGCATTTCTTTGAATATTGATGAGATTTAGCATCTCCTCGAATATTTATTAGCTATCAGGGTTTCCCTTTCTGCAAATTGTCTAACCACATCTTTGCCTGATTTTCCTACTGAGCTTCCTATCTCTTTCTCAGTGATTCGTAGGAATTCCTTTTCTATTCTAGACATCGATCTCTTCTAGTTCATATCCTGCTATTACACACATACTTTCTATTTCCATAAAAGGCAAGACGAGAACCTTGTTGAGAAAGTGAGATGGAAAGGGCCTTGGTCTTGCCGAGAACCATTCCGGCCCTCCCCAACACATGGCAGTGTCTGTTAAACTCACGCCTGAAGAAGCTAGTTAGCTGCATGTGAAACCAATTTCCTATGTCCCGTTTTTTGTCATACCTCCGCTGTGTTGCTGGATCCCCCTAGAAAAATCCCAAGAAACTCTGATCTCATCCTGTACTGACTCTTTTCCCCCTTCTTGAGAAGACTGGACCTATGGTTCTTAGTGGAGAATTTGCGTGTCTCTGTCCAGAGCATAAAGCAAACCCTTCGCAACAAGGAAAGCAAACACGTTCGGATCGCTTCTTATTCTCCCAGTTGCTAGAGGAAGAATTCATTACCCTCAACAGTTCAAGGTGGCTAAACATGGGCAACGGTGTATCCGTCACGGACAGTCACAGCCCGAGGAGCCTGTATACCAGTCGTGTTGAGCCACAGGGGGTTGGCACTTGGCAGCAGAGCGAACCGTCAGGGGCTGTGGGAGGCAGGCTTTGCAGCGACGAGAGGATGGGTGACCTTTCATTCCTGTGGGAGGATGTGATTCATTTGTTTGAAAATCGTATGGGCTGGCAGGAAGGTGAGGCGCCTTGCTTGAGGACTAGGTGGGGTGCAGCCGGTCCGGGTGATACAGGAACTGGCCATGTGGAGTGTCCTTCCCGCTAAGCATGTCGTCAAGAGCAGCGGACCTCATGGCTAAGCCTTGGGGGTCCTGTGAGGCTCAAAGATGTCAGAGCTGCACTAAAATGTAGGTCTTACAATAGGTAATGCTTCCAGTTTCACAATGAGAAGTCCCTTTTCACTACTAACCATGCTTCCTGGATTTTCAATTGAAGAGGAAAAAAATGTAGCTCTGTCTCTGGAATGAGACAAGAGAATGGTAATCGGACGGCACTACAGCCCGTAATACTTTCCCACGGGAAAACTGAGAGTGATCCAAATACCATGCTCCTTTCAGAATAACCTGGTCACACTAACAGAGGCTGCTCCTGGTCACAAGGGCTCCTGCTTTGTAATCCACCCTCCCAACACCAAGAAACTCAGCCAGTGCTGGGGCCCTGGGCCATCAAGGTATTGAGGTTCCCATCCTTAGACAGGGCAGGAGAAACGCAGGCGTTGCTTAGCAGTGAACTTCACAGGAAGTAGAGATTAGAATTCTTTTGGCTAGTGCTAGTGTCCTGATTTCATTTTGAGCAAAAGAGAGTAGGCTGGAGAAGCAACCGTCCTCGTGGCAGACAGAAGAATGGCCTGTGAGACCGTCACCTCACAGGGCAAAGGGATTTCTGCAGATGTGATGCAGTTAAGGACCTCGAGAGATCACGATGGACTAGCCGCAAGGCCCAATTTAGTCACCTGAGTCCTGACAAGCAGAGGACCTTTCCAGAGAGAGGTGACCGTGGAGGAACCGTCAGAGAGAGCTGCAGCGTTGTGAGCGCTGAAGATGCGGGAAGGGGCCGCGAGCCGGTGACTGTGGGAAGCCTCTGGAAGCTGGCAAAGGTGAGGCCATGGGTCCCCCCTGGCGGCTCCAGAAGGTTCAGTCCTGGTGACCCCTCGATTTTCGCCTAGGACGCGCATGTCAGACGCCCCCCTACAGAACCGGGACGGTAGTAGTCATCAGTCCGTGCCGTGTCAAGCCGCTAGGTTTGCGGTAATTCGTGGCAGCAGCCGCAGGAGCAAATGCGCATCTCCGATTCCCGCGAGTCTGAAAGTAAAAGGCCCCGCGCCGTGCCCAGCACAGAACGGGAAAAGCCAGAGACGAGAACCCTTCCGTTTCCTGCCGACTCCCCGTGCACCCCGCCACCCTGCCGTCGACGGCGCCCCCTCAGGGCGTTCTCACCCCGGGGGGCGGGGGGATGGCGGCTCCAGCTCGCCTCTCCCTCCATCTCACGTCCCGGGGGGCCACCCCCCCAGGCCTGCGCGTGCGTTCTGCAACCCCGTCCCGCCGTTCGTTTGCGTCGCGGCTGCTTGACAGGCCCCTCTTTTATGTCTCTGTTTTCACGTTTGTCCCCTTCTCCACCGCAACAATTCGAATCATCCTTCTCTCCTTCGTAGACGGGACAAAGTCTGTCTTGATAAGTGATTGAGAAGGTTTCCTGAACTGGGAGTAGTCACGTGCAATTTCGAAATTATGTCAGTGGACCAATCTTTGGACTAGCCCTGCCAACGCCTCTCCTTCTTCCCCTGATGTCACAGATGTTCGCGTATATGAGACCAATATTAAACATTCAAATTATCAAGCTCACATTGTAAAAACCATGCATTAGGCAGAATAAAATCAAGTCTGTCATTTTAGGAGTTAAACTACTAGAATCAAACAAATACATTCCAAATGAAGTGGGTGATCTGCTCTGCCCCAGGGAGCTGAGGCCCATACTTGCTGAGACAGGGTAGGCAGGAGGGGAACGTTCAGCCATACAGTGTGGCAGCTCAGAAATCCAGCCAATCCCACTGAAACAAGCTTTGAGCTGGAGATAACTACGAAGACATAAGCCCTGGAATTAGTAAAAACCTTGACAAGCACATGAAACATCCCATTAGGGTCAAGGTGACCTCAGCTACCCATATGATGGTTGGGTCTGTGTACATAATACGTTCATTACTTTTTGCTCTCAATACCTTTTTGCAGAAATGTCTATGTCACTGTGTGTGTGGGCATGGGTGTGTGGGGGGGGCGGGAATACATGCTTCTAGAATGTGTCATTTCTTAGTTCTGTTCCTGGGTAATTGGATATTTTCTTGTCTACACTATTTTACAAGGACATTTGATAAAACAAGATAAACCTGGCATGATCTCCATTTTGTACGGGTTATACAAGATTAGTCATTTCCAATTAAATTCCAAAGAAACCTCAATTCCTACAGAGGAGGGAAGAAGAAACAAAGGGACAGATGTCCGTGGTTTCACCCCAACTTCCGTCAAAAAATTTGCTTTGAGCTGTTTTCAATTTAATTTGGGCACATTTCATTTTAAAAAGCAAAAACCAAAAGAGAACACCGTTCTCTTAAAAAGTCTTAAAGCCACTGGACCAGGAGTCAGCCGTGGTGTTAGAGACATAAACCATTTTGGTTGATGATTATATATTTTTTAATATTTTTATTATATTTCATAAAATTTCATCTTTCACGGTGACAGTCTTCACTTTTGCGAGATTATTCTGGGTTTCCCTGGTTTCCTTATTATTCAGCACGTTCAACTTACTGCAAACAAAACAACAAGTTCTTAACGAGATCTTCTTAAGAAAAACCGAACATAAATTTGCCGGATCTATTTAGCAATAGTGTTGACAGATAGTATTTTAATCCATTTCTGAATATATATAGCTGTATCTATTAAAGGATTGGTTGCAAAAATCTTTTTTCTCTTAGAACAGAATTGCCTGATGATAAAGTGTGTGCGAGTGATAATAATAACAATAATAATACAACTTAGCAACCTCTAGTCCCTCCTGCTCCCCCGCCCCCCCCACACACACACCACCATCGCCACTACCTGACAGCGTTAGTCTTTCTGGGCCTTCTGTCCTCCACGTCCTCTCCTTCTTTTCGAGCCTTCGCAAGTCTAAGCCAAGAACCCGGTAAACTTGGGGGTAGCTTCTCTTTCCTGAAAGTCTCCATTTCTATACCTTTTTTTCTATTTCTATAGGGCCTCCTTCCAACCTCCTTCTCCCAGGGAACCCAATGCTTTGTTATCTCCTCTTATTCCCTACCCAACCTGCTCTCAGAAAAAGATGGATAAAGTCCCTCCGAATTTCCGTTACGGAGCCACATGTTTCCTCCCCCTTTCAGCGGGGGCTTCAGATTGAACAAGTGTTATATTAGAGAAGCATCATGCCTTCCTTAATCTACATTAAGGAAGTTTCCTGGAGGGAAAAAAATATATATTTACGCCGATGTCAGACGTATGAGTAGGAATTGAGGCGAGAGTGTTTCAGACAGAAAAGCATGTAAAAGGCCCGGATGGGTTAGAGCACGTGGCCCTTTTACAAACCAAAAACAAATCCATCATGATGCAAGTATAAATGGTGAGAGACAGACAGGAGAGGTAGGTAAGGGCCAGGCATGGAGTGTCTTATAAGCCGCATTATGAAGTGTGGGGCTTATGCTAATAGCGATGGAAAGCTGTTAGAGGGCGTATAAGTAAGGTTGCGACGCAATTTGAGTTATAGAAGGGTCACTTTGATGACAACCTGAATAGAAGATGGCAGAGTAGCAAACAAGAAGGAAAGAAGGCAAGAAAGGTAAATGTGGTGGGTTGGAGAAAGGGTGCATGACCTTTTAGGAAGTAGAGTTAATGAGCCATGATTAATTACGTGGGCAAGGAAGAGGGGCGGGGCGCCCGTGTGAGGGGCCGGTGTCTGACCCCGACAGCTGTGCGCATGGCAGGGCTGTTCCTTCAGGTGAGGGACGTGAGAGGGGTGTGACACATGTCCGCCAGGGCTGGAAGATGTCAGATCAGTTTGAGACTGAGATGCATTTTGAGATACAAATTGAGATACATTTTAAAGTCTCGAGGGGACATATGAGTGCTGGAAGGTTGATCCCGGTATCAAGAAAAAGGCCTCCGTGAGTCTCTGACGACTTCCCTCCGATTGTCAAAATACAAGGCTGAGGAAAAGAGCCCAAGATAAAATCGTTCACTCAGTTTCTCCAAAAAGGCCTCCCAAGGGAGAGCTCTGCGCTCGGTGTCTGTGGATGGGCTGCATGTCCCGTTCCCTGTGATGTCTGTCACTCTTGCAGCAATGCCACATCCTGCACACCAAGGGTGGGAGGACACAAGCAAAGGGCAAGGCTCGGCGGGGTTTCAAAGTCAGTGGGAGGGCCTGGGCAGAGCACTCGTGACTGCTGGGAAGTAGCCTGAGTCCGCCCACGGGTTTCGCAACACGCCCCCGGCCCCCGCCCCTCGTCTAGCTCGTGCACCTGGACACCGAAGCTTCCTGTCCTTAGCAACAGCACCGGCACTTAGAGCCGCGCTCAGTGCAGCATCCTTCTGAGCCTCAGCAGAACGGAGCTGACTGAAGACAGTGAGTGCCTGCTTCACGGATTCCCGTGAGGAGTAAGAGAGAAAGCATAATTATCTGAGCATAGTGCTTGACACACAGTGAGTTCTCAATAAATGTTGGGTGGTGGAGGCAGTGACAGTGGTGGTCATGCTGACGACTCTTGGGCATTAGATGAGCCTGAAACTCTCAAATCACTAAATTATTCAGTTCTCCTGTATTTTTAAATTCATGCCAACTATCCCTAATTGTATTCTGGGCATTTAAAAATTGATAATCCGTACATGGCAACTCCCTATTCATCAGTACAGCTGATAAGCCATTCAGGATCTAACAATTCCTCATATACAGCATCTAGGGGCTGAATTGAAATAGTTGTCACAGTTTTTCTGATCAGTATGTTATATTTCTTTGTTTTATAAAAACTTTTAAAGGATTTAACTAATCTTGATCAATTTGGCACATTAGTAAAACATGAAATTAAAATTTAACTTTTGATTTGGCTTGATCATCTTGAAACAAACGTCAACATTAGAGAGAATATGTCCATCGAAAAATTTAATGGATTTCTCTGCAATTTAACATGGAGACAGAGGTCGAGAGATGGAAATTTTTGTCTCATACAAACAAAACTTTCAGCCATAGAGTTTTCTTCATGTCAGTATCTCCAGTTTCTTCACACGACTCTCAATAAATATGTTTTGAAGGATGGAAGGGAAAGAAGTAGAGTGAGGTCTGAGCTTTTAAGATCAAAATGTCCGTTGAGAGACTAAACCTAATAGAGATCCCACCAGAAATCATTATTCCATCACATAACTAGGAAAACTAAAACTATGCATTGATAATCACAGGTTTGCAAAGCATGGTCCCTGCATCAGCACCATCCACACCGATGGGCAACTTTTTAGAAAGGCCAATTCTGAGTCTCCTCTTAAGACTCACAGAGTCAGAAACTCTGGGGTTGGGGCTGGACGACGTCAACAAACTCTCCAGGTGATTCTGATCGCACTCAGGTTTTGAAACCACTGAGGAGGAGGGCATCGCGGGGATCCATAGACTTTCTAGAGCCGCCAGGTGTTTAGATACTAGGTAGATGTTTAGGTCTCGGTCAAAATACAAGCACCTTTGCCCCCAGAATTCTGCATTTTGCCCCGCACACATTACACCCTTCAAGTTAACTGCAGATTCGGTGTAGGCATTTGCCCAACAAAGAGCTCTGAAGAGGAATATTGTTATAAAACACAGTGGAAAGAAAGGGACGTAGTCTATGAAGTCCTTGAGGACAGAGACAGATGTTCACTATTGGACGCCCGTTTTCTGTGAGGGTGCCTGGCACATAGACGGTTCCCCATACGTGTTTGTCAAATGAACAGAGATGTTACACGTATGGGAAGGACTGACCCGGCTGGCCCCTCGGGATCGTCTAAATGGAAAGTCAATGATGAAGACCTGGGCATGGGTCCCAGCTCCGGCCCTTGCGTCTGTGCGACCCCACACTCATTCCTTCATCTCTCTAAGCGTGATTGTCCTTGTATGTACAACGGAGATGGTGACAGACTTCATCTCATAGACTCAGTCTGATGTTATGAAAAGAAAAACGATCCGTAAAGGACATAGCAATGCACCTGAAGCGTAGGGAATGTCAATTTAGGTGAGCTCTTTGCGGTTATTTTTTTTTTTGTTTTTACTTTGAAGGACTCAAGTACTCGTGAGTAAGGCCCTGCCTTGTTTCAAATCTACCGTAAGGACTTATGCCTAGCCCTTACGGCAGCCTGTTTTTCCTGAAAAAGAACACAGGAACCTGTTCTTTATAAAAGTCCTCCTAGAGGTAGAGGATTACGATCAGAGGAGATAAGTGCCTCATTACTGGGTGACTCTTGCGTTTTAGGCAGGTTTTAGTTGGCTAACAAGGCCAAATACTTCATGCGTATAGAGGTAATTCTGCCGAAGTGCAGACTCATCTGCTTTTCGCGATGTTTCCGGTCCTTACCTCTCATGATAGAAAAGGAAAATGAGAAGGCTGGGGGAGGAAAGGAGGACGAGAAGGAAGAAATCACAATCTTCCTGAAATTCTATCGTAAGATAGCAAGTCCAGTGTTAATAACCGTGTTAGGGGAACGCAGGCCTAAGAGTCTCGAGGCTCGATTGTGGGTCTTTCGATCTACACTTCAACAGCTGCCTACAAATCTAATCAGAGATCGAAGCTCTGGACCTTCCCCCCACCCCCAATTTCTAATGCCTGGGTCCACCTCCGGGAGAGATTCCATAATGGGGCTAGAGACCATTTGGGAAAAGTAGTGAGACTAGTCTTTCTCTTACTATTTTAGTAACCCACGTGGTCATGTCTGACCACAGTTTGCCAATCAAAATGGACCGAACCAGACACTCACACCAGGATGCTTGTAACAAGGCTCAAAAAGAATACGTGGACAATAACAGCGTGTCTTTGGGATTGTTTTTTTTTAGCCTGTGTGCTTAATTTATGTTTCATTTTCAATTTCTTACTAATTTTACTGCAGGAAAATTTAATTACATAAAGAAGCATTAGTCCATTTACAATGTGAAATCTAAGCTATGAGAATGTTCTCACTAACCTCTAGGGGGAGCTCACGGCCCCTTCCCCCTACCCCTCTTCCTTCCAGCCCTGGGGAGGAGCATCGTTTCGGTTAAAGTCAAGGCTTTCTCTGGGTATTTGATATTGGAAGGTGCCCCGCTGCCAAGTTCACAGTTGTTAGAATGTGTGTGACCTATTTTAGATTCTCTTCTCCTTGGGAAACTGAGGGAAAAGAGAGTAAGATCTACACTTGGGTTTTTGTTTGGGAGACAGAAGTAGACAGTTTACGTTGTTGGCTCATTAGACATATATCTCAGAGTAAAAGAAGGTCTTCATGGGGTTCGTTGGAATTTCTTGGCGTTCTGCATGAGGCTTAGGTACTAACCTAATGGTTCTCTGCCTGGCTTTACTTCACCTTCATCATCTGTCGGATTTTATTTCTCCCCTCGTCCTCCCACTCTGCCCCACCCCCAACCCCTCCAAGGAACCCCACAATGAGGGGAGAGAATGCTGTGGCAGGATTCAGATAGTGTCCTAACAAACAGTTTAGTGGCATCACTGTTCTTACTTGGGCGTTATTTAGAGAAAGAGAGAAGGAGGGAGGGAAGATGGAAGGAAGGAAGGATGGAAGGAAGGGAAAAGAAAGAAGAGAAAAAAGACAAAAAAAGGAAGAGAGGCTAGTTCTTAAAAGGATAAAGGAATTAAGTTAAAAATAGCAAGGGTGAATTTTTTAGTTCGAATAATGGCAAGACGGCAATGCCCGACTTTGCCTCCTCAGTTGTCCGTCAACATTTCCATGAAGGCTGAAGAAGCACATGAGCAGAAAAGTGCTAGCGAAGCAGGGTGTTTAAAAAGATTTACCAGATTCTGAGCAAAATGATCATCAGCCATCGCCTCAGTCTGCAATGACCTCGGACATCAGCTTCCTGGAGTTGGGCCAACGGCACCGGTGAAGGGCACCGTCCCTCACAGGCCTGCCCTCCCTTCAGACACCAGCTCCCAGTGCAGGGGTCCCCAGGACACCCTCACTTCTGACCGCCGTCTCCAAGTGTGGGGATTCCCACCAACCCCTCGGGTTTGATCACGCGCGAAAACAATTCACAGAACTCGCAAAACCACGGTATCTGCAATTAAAGTATCACCATGGCGAGAGGATACAGATCGAACCACAGAGAGCGATACGTACAGGGAGGCCTGGGGGGGGGGGGGGGTTGGACCTCTAATACCTTTTGTCCCCTCCCGTGGAGTCAAGGCGCAGTGCCCCCCTCCCACATCGCAGTGACAATGCACTGAACGCTGCCAACTCAGGAAGCTCGCCCACGCTTTGGCGTCCGGAGTTTTGGTGGAATTTCATCATATTGGCATCTTTGCCAGAATTATGGGTTGAACTCAATTTCCAGTCCCGCGCTTCCCTCGGGAGGTCTGACCAATACCTCTGTGGCTGGTAGTCAGCCCTCTGTCATCTGATGAGCCTTTGAAGCATGCCTGGCCTCCCGCCCTAAGTCATCTTACCAGCATAAACTAGCAAAGGGTCCACCACAGCCCACTGAGTTACCAGGGCTAGCCAAGAATAACAAAAACGCCCTCCCATCTCCCAAGAAATCCCAAAAGTTTGGAGGTTACGTCCTGGGAACCAGGGCAAAGGCCAGCCAAGTTCTTTATCTTACAGGCCAGCAGCTCTAAGATGGTGGGGAATATGGTGAGACCAGCGAATTCCACGAGCTTGGGCCCCTCGCCACCCTCCGCTGGCTGTGCGATGAGTCCCCTGGTGAGGAAAATGCTGTGCAGAAGGGCATGACAGAGGATGAGGCGTTCTGTGAGGTCGCGGATGCGCGTCCAGGCAGAGCGCCGCGTGCAGGGCCGGCGGGCGTGTACCCAGAGTCGGCGTCTGTTCTGGTCAGAGCAAACGCTGCCCTTGCATGATGGCAGTGGTCCGGTGGTGTCGACCTGCGCCAGGTAGCCAGCTGGTCACCCTGCGGAAGGGTGCCCTACCGGGGCTCAGTATTGACCACTGCGTTCAGGCCAGCCTCGGCGAGTGGACGTCCCCGTTGCTGACCCCACGCAGAGCCTCCATCTCTTGTTCCTGAGCCAATTAGACAATGACAGGGGCGGCTGGGGAAAGAAGCCGTGACCCACAGAACGGGTCATCCCCATCCACCTGATCGTTCAGATCCTCCCTGCTGATAGCATTCCCATGGGACACAAAGATCTCCATGTCTTTCGCCCACTCAGAGAGGTTTATTCGCATACCTTCCCCCGAATTTCCTTGTCACCAATTTTCTTATGTTTCTTCCAAGTCTCTGACCATGGACGCAAACCATCAGCCGTCATCTGTGAATCAGCATAAAACGTACATCTGACTAAGTAAAGCAAACATACAAGTGCGCCACTCAGAGTCCTGCCCACGGGGAGGGTTGCTCTCCGCCATTGTCCTTCGGTGATGTCCCAGAAAGCAGCCATATTACTATAGCTGCCCCCTTTCAGGCGGAGCCTGCATACCACACAGAACCATCTGTCAACCAGGCCTGTCTTCTCTTCCTCATCATAGTTTAGTCCCCGTGAAGCCACAGGTACAGCCCGGGAGACAGAAAGCATTGTAGCAGGAGTGGGGACCGGAGGCATTCGGGCCACTTCCTGATGCAACTTACTTGTGCCTTTGGGGCCTGCTCGGGTCCAATCACACATCTACCACTTCCATTTGATGACTCAGCACTGCTGTGCATGTCCAGATTTTTGGTTTGGTGGGTCAGATAACACCCAGTTCATGATGGGCAGTTGAGGTCACATGGTAACTTGATGGCCGTGGTTACACATTCAGTCTCTGCTAAGGCCCAGTGGCAGGCCAAGAGCCATTTCTCAGGAGGAGAGAGGTTATCTGCAGAGCTTTGTTCCAATGTCTACACTGTGATTGAGTCACAGGTGACTGCCAAAGGCTCCGAACAGACACTTCAAGCCACTGACACTTCAAGCACCACTGGACCTGCGGGATCACATGACCCTGCAGGATCACATGACCGAACTGGCAGAGCAGCCGGCGCGGCAGCCGGATCCGGTGCAGAGCCTTCTCTTGTTCTGGGCTCCTCTCAAAACTAGACACGTTTCCAGGCACTCGACAAGTGGGTTGGAGGAGCACCCCCAATGAGGAACCCCCAGATGAGGAACGTGTTGCTTTCAAAACCCAAAGATGCCCACTGCGCATTGTGCATCTTTTGAGCCGTAGGAGGGCCAGATACAACGACTTATGTCTCACCTCAGAGTGGACATCTTAACATGCTCCCCGCCCCTGGACCCCCTAAGATTTTCACCACAGCCAAAGGCCCATGACTTGCTGTCAGATTTATTTCCCATCCTCTGATGCTCAAATGCCTTACTGGTAAGTCTAGAGTAGTTACTATTTCTCACTCACTTGGTCCAATCAGCATAATGTCATCAAAGTGAAAGTTCGGTGTAAAGTCTCATTGAAGGGAAAGGTGATCTAGATACCTGTGATGCACGTAAATGACGTGCGTCAGGAGAGTCGATACGTTTCTGACACCAAATCCCCCATTCCCCTCCCAGCACAGCGCAAAGGCCCACACACGGAGTACTGCCAACCAGGAAGCTAAGCTGAGCTTTTGATTGGGGTTTCATTATGTAGGCAAGGTTGATTAAATCACGGCCCATGTAGTTGAACTCCCTCTCCAATCCTAACCTCCCCTCCCTAGATGTCAGGATGATCTCACTGTGACTCAAAGCTCCAACTCTTTCATCATATGGTTGGTCTTTGTAATAAGGCCAGCCTTTCATCCTGAGTCATTTCCTTAGCATAAATTCTCAGGACTCACCACAAACAACAAAGATGCTTTCATTACTGGAGAAATTCTAAGGATTTAGAGGCTACTTTCAGGAACCAAGAACAAAGGCCAGCAAAATTGTTCATTATCTAGGCACATACACATGAACGAGGCTTCCCAGAACGTGGGACCATTACACCTGCTAATCCATTCAGGAAAACTCTCTGGCAGATCAGACCAGAATGGGGTCTGTGCTCAACCTGGCTTCTGGATGCCGAGGTTTCTTTGACAACATGATGCTTTTAGCAGGTCCGTAGCAGCCCAACAGCCAGATCCAGCATAACTGACTTCACAATCTCCCTACTGACGGGCGTTTGAACAGTTTTCTGCTGCCTTCTATTTGGGACACCATGCCGATGTCTAAGGGTGCGTATTCTCGAGCTGCTCTGTTCAGGTGGCATGGGAGGCCCTGGAGACACAGCAACGTACTGGGACTTTCTGCTCATACACATTACGGGCCACGGTGCAGAACAAACCAGCATCAGGTGACAGTAACGCGCAATCAGGAGAACTATGGTTTCTGTGGGGACACATGGCAGGAGCATCTAGTCTAGGGTGGTAACTATCTCTCTCTCATTCTCTCTCTTTCTTTCTTTTTCTTCTTTCTTTTTTTTTTTTTTATCCCCCTAAAAGAAGTTTTAAAAGTTATGTTCTCTCTCCTCACACACGTTTCGGTCGCTATCTAAAATTGTCCTCATGTATAACCAGTTGGAAATGACATAATCCCTAGTACATTGTAAATATCAGCATTTTCAAACAAGGCAACTCTTTTGTGTTTTACAGGGGATGGAATAGAAACTGCTTCTCACCATCATCCATCGCTTAAAAGACATGAGTGAGTCCTGCCCCGAGGGTCAGAAACTTTGCATCGGTTCTTTCTCTCCTTGAGATCGTATTTTCATTCCATTTCCCCCACAAAACTTTATCCAAAATCAGTTTATTTTTGAAACACTTCTAATTATTATCCTACCGTATTTCCCACCGATAAAATATATTGGTTAAAATTTCTTTTTATTTTATTTCCGGTAACAAAGATTGTAATTGTTTAAAGTTTCTTCTGGATTCAGTTCGCCTTAAAATCAGTAGTAGTATACAATTGATCAAGGAATAGGGAAAAACAAAATTTTAGTGAAAGTCTGTGTTTTGATGAGGTGAATGGAGCTTTCAGAATCATCAGACGAATAATACTTTATGCTAAAATAAGATGAGATCCAGCATCATCTTTATTCCCATTTTTGTTTTTGTAAACTAAACCAAGACATCTTACTTATATAAATATATAGAAATTGGAGATTTACAATAACGATGTACTCAATTCTTCAGACTTTTTTTGAGTTACATCTGGAAACCATCTGATGATAAGCTATCATCGAAAATTATATTTAACAGGTATATTTGTTACGAACAATTACGGGTACTCATTTTCTCAATTTCTGGTAAGTAAACCAAAAAAAAAAAAAAAGACTATTACCAGTTCTTAACAAATGATTATTAATTGTAGCTGTTACTCTCTTCATTTTTAATGCATGAATCACTTATGGTTGAAATTCAATACCGTCTTGTGTTAGTTAGTTTCAGACAGACCGCAACGTAGTTCAACATCTGTGCCATTGACGAGTGCGCCTCTTTCTGGAGAGGCGCTTCCTTCAGTTTGAGACCTAGAATGGGCATGGCTTTCAGCGCGGTGCCCGTGGAGGCAAGTGCGGGACTTTCAGAGGCCCGCATCCAGCAAGTGGCCGCACACAGGTTGGCCGGGGAGGCAGGAGCATCAGAGAGGGACCAATTCCCAGAGCCACTGTGATGAGTCACCGTCCTTGGAGCATGGCTGTGAGCAGCCACTATTCCGGGCAGCGGGCAGCGTAGGTGATCAGTACCTTAGTCACGAAGGGAGAGTCGAGCACTACGTGACAGCTAATTTTATGTGTGCGGCAGGGTACGGGGTGTCTCTGGGTGTGTCGATGAGTTGTGTCAGGTGAGATCAGCATTTGAATCCAAGGAAAGCAAACTGCCCTCCCCAGTGCGGACGGACAGACATCGTCCAGTTCTTGGAGAAGCCCGAATCGAACAAAAGGCGAAGGGAGGAAGGAGGAACTAACCCCTTTCTTCCCGCCTCGCTGTCTGAACTGGACATCTCATCTCAACTGAGACATCTCATCTCAACTGAGACATCTCATTTCAACTGCCCTAAGACTGAGAGTTACACCACCAGCTGCCCTGGGGTTCAGGCCTTAGGACTCCAATGAATTACACTGCCAGCCCTCCTGGGCCTCTAGCCTGCAGGCGGCAGGTCGTGAGACTTCTCAGCCTGCATAATCTTATAAGCCAGTTCCTCACGATAAATCGATAAATCGTATATACATCTATTATATATGTATATCTATATAAAGAGAGAGAGTATATATCATGTAGCAATCATATATATAATATATAACTTTATAAAATACGTATATATCATATTGGTTCCCTGAGTAGTACACACTGTAAATTTTTTGTGTTATATTTAAATATAAACATTTGACATTATGTACTTTCTACTCAATCTGGAAGGTACAGATTTGGCAGAGGCCATTTGTGCAAGACATCTGCCATGTAAACGAACAAAGTAGGTCTTCACTGCCCAATCAGACGTTACTGTTTAGTTTTAAAAAGCATATTAATACTCATCCCTATAACAACCAGCTCCCGGATGAATGAGAATTCCGAGAAAGAGAAAGTAAAAGGAGGTACTGAAACTCGCCCTGGGTTTTATTGAATGCGGTGAGGTTGGCCACCCCAGTTCTTCCTAAAGTTCTGCTGTTTGCACGTGACCCTCTGCCAGGGTCCCTCAGGGTCACTGCATCCAGTGACATTAGCTGGGGGAGCAAAGAGGGACAAGGTGTTGCGTGAAAATTGTCAGTATTCCACTGGCACATTCTGCAATAAAGTTAAATTCAAAGCATCGCGACACAAGGCGGAATATCTCGTTCTATGACACGCTTTGCCTTTAATGGAAATATACGTAAAGCAGAGGAAGGAAAAATGGATGGATGGATGGATTGATTGATCGATTTAATTAATTAAACCTTGTGGTGCCTTGACGAAAGGAGACTTCTCTTGATACCAATATTCCAAACAGTCCCTTCATTTAGAGCCCCAGAAGTTTTTACACACACGCACACGCACACGCACACACGCACCCCTCAGGGCAATGTGGCATGTGAAATGCAGCATGGGTGAGAAGTAAGACTTTCTTTTGTAAAAGAGAAGAAGGCCAATTGTGAAAAGAGGCTGAGAAAGGCATCCAGGACACTTCTACACCCAGGTGGTGAGATGTCACAGGTTAATTTTAAGAAAGAATATATTTGGAAGTCGAGGGTCTAGAAGTGTGATTCTTTTTAAAAACTATTTGTGAACACACACCCCCAAGATAGTCTTTACTTATCCTCTGGGGCACGCATGCCCAGTTTATTGACTACTGACCTAGCAAAAAGGCAAGTTAGCTGAGATCTACAGAATAAAATAGAATTGGCCAGATCAAGGACATAGGGGAAGTCCTGACAGGCTTCCTTTTGAGATCAGAAACAGGAGATGAGGTGTCCGTGTGAACTATGCTGTTCAGTGGCTACAGACGTGGACAGGAACTTTTAGATAGACGCTTCTTTTTCAGTCGCATCAGCCATCGATCCCTGACACAAGCATGCCATAATGTTTTCTCCTTCCTACCGGAATGACTGCTCACTCTGTCTGTCTCTCTGGACCCTTCCTTTCCACTCTTCAAAGGACAGCTCCTATCTAACCACATGACTTCCTTTTTTACATCTGAAGATTTTGGAACCAGTTCCAATGTGTGAGGGCGGGGGATTTCCCCCACGCTACCAGGCAGTTCTTCAACTCCAACTGGTTGTCCTACAATTCAATTCATTTCTGACGCCATCTACCAGAAAATAGCTGCAGATCCCACAGGGTAAGGGGTCAGTCCCACCCTCTCCCCGACTTCAAGCACCACTCACAAATCCAGGTTGTCGCCTGTGCTTCTGACCAATGGCTATAGATTGGAGGTTCCAATGATCTGTGCTTGGTGGCTCACAGAACTCAGAGAAGTAAATATTCGTATTCTTTTCTTCTAGTACTTTTAGGACTACATCTTCTGCCTGTATATCTTTAATTCTTCTAGACTATATTAATGATTTGTGACTATATTAATTAATTCTATAGTAAAAAAAATAATTATATATTAATGTTGCATTACTTATGAATGTGCTAATTCATTATCTATGGAGTGAAACAGGGGTTGACCCTCTTTTCCCCCAACGGTTCATTGGTTGGTTCGACAATTTTCTTTGGTCGGAGAGCCACCTTCATTGGATGCCACGCTCTCACGAGCGCACACCTCGTCTTACGGCGCTTCGCTTTCGTGCGCTTCACAAACAGTGTGTTTTCATCCACCTCGGGATGAGACTCGCCACCAGCAAAAGGCTGGCCGCCGGCTGAAGGCCCGCACGGCGGACAGCACGAGCAGCAACAGCGTCTTGGTGCGTTCAGGTGTACGCATTGTCTTCAGACACGATGCCGTCACGCGCGTCAGAGACTACAGTGTGAACATAACTTTTCATTGCACTGGGAAACCGACACCGTTGTGTAGTTCACTTAGATGCCATATTTACTTTATCGTGGTGGTCCGAGACGGAACCCTCAGTATCACCAAGGTCTGCGTCTGGTGTTAAATGTTCTGTTTGGTTCTGTCTGCCGGTGCCCGTATTCATTTTCTGTTTGGTGTTTTACAATCTGGTAGTTCAGCGATGTCTCTTATTTTCATTCTTCCTTATTTTCGAATCTTTTGCTGTTTTTAATGTTCAAATTAAGGAACTGTGTTCCTTACTTTCAAATCTTTCTGGACTATTCTTGACTAATTTATTCCTTCCCATGCAAATTGCCACCGTCAAGTTAAAAAACCTTTGTTGCAGTATCATCAGCGTTAGGAAGTAATATAGAGAGAATGTGACGTCTTTGCGATTGAGGTCACCTGATCAGAAACATGGCATGTTTTGTCACATAGTCATTGTTATGAAAATAAGGTGTGGAATAGAACTTGGACTTGATCTCCCTCATTAGCAGGGTGACGCACTGCAAACACGGGGGAATTTCTGGGATGAGATATCCCAACGCGGCTTTCCCGGGAGACATGACAGTTTATGAAATCATCAGTAACTGATAACATGGCATTCTCTCTGACATGGCATTTCAATGGCGACTAGGAAAAAGGCGCCGAGGACTTTCCCCTCGGATCTGTGCAGCATGTGTGGCAAACGCGGATTCCTACTCCACACACCAGCAGGTCTGTCCAGTGATCAAAACAAAATGCCTGCCAGATTGTACATGCAATAATAATTGCTCACCACATCACGGGGCATTCATCTAATTAGTGAGGTTTTGTATCAGGCATCTATGGCTGCATTAAAAATTACCGTGAAACTTAGTGGCTTAACACAGCAAGCATTTTATGAGTTCACAGGTTCTGTGAGTCAGGAATTGCTAGACGGTTCTGGCCAAGGGTCTCTCTCGGGGTTGCAGTCCAGCTGCCAGCCGTCCACAGTCATCGGAAGGCTTGGCCAGGGCTGGAGGGTCTGCTTCCACGATCACTCGCCAGTCAGTTGTCCCCCAGATCACCAGTATGATAGGAGTTAATTTTCAGAGAGATGGCAGAGGGGGGACGAGGAGGGGAAGAGCAGGTGAAGGGGAGGAGGAGCTGAGTCTATAAAGAAACACAGATTTGAACAACAACAGATTCCAGCTGAAATTGTGGAGGCCAGAAAAAAGTGGCTTGATCACTTTCAAATGCTTCAAGAAAAGAATTGTTAGAAAGAAAAGAACTTTAACCCTGAGTTGTACATCTGACAAAGCTGTTCTTCAAGAACGAAGAGAAAACGAGGATTAAGGGAATCCAGGAGCATGTGTTGCTAACAGAACTAACCGTAAAAAATGGGGGAAAGAAAAAAAGAAAAAAAAAACCTTCCTATAGAAAGAAAGTGGTAACGGAGAAGGCTGGGTCCTTCCACAGGAAGATCAACTAACTGCCTGAGCAAAAACAGCAGCAAACGCGATAGACCGTCTTTCACTGCGTGAGCTTCTTTAGTCAGACATCTATGGTCGACACAGATGTTATAACACCATCTGACGTGGGGCTGAATGTATGTCGAGGAAACGTTCAAGGCAGTGATACTTAAAAGACGAAAACTAAAGAGACCTCGCGTGAAAGTGAGCAGGCTACGCGTCGCTGGAAGTCGTGAAGCTCCGACAGCAGGAGGCCGAACGCTGCACACGCACACGGCGATCCCGCTGGGAGAAACGGGCAGTGTGATACAACCAGAACATTCCAAATAGGTCAAGACGGAGCTGTTTACAAGGTTCGGTTTACCCCCGGGAAGGCGAGCAACGAGGAGGAACGAGAAACAGAGGGAACAAACAGAAAAGAGACGATGACATGGCAGACGCACACCAGCGGGGAGAAAAGAGAGTCGCAGAGCAGATTCAAAAGCACAACCCAGCCAGGCACTGTCTGCAAGAGATTCATGTCGCCCATCACCACGTAGATGTGTTGGAAGCTAAAGGGTGGGAAAGACACGGCGCGTAAATAATGAGAAGGAAAAGCACGAATGGCTCTGTCGAATCAGGTGAAGTAGACTTCGGAGCAAAGGAAAGCACTGAGGACGGGGGGGGGGGGGGCGGGGACGTGACGTGATGACAGTTTGCAGCTGTCGTCTTTGAAATTTTAAGTGGCAATGATAAAGGTGCAGTTGTGAATACATAATCTCAAAAACATGCGATGAGAAGTCGCTTCTCATGTCATCGGCGACACGGCCTTCAGCTCCGTTGGTCAGGACACGACGTTCGCCCTCCCGATTCTAACATCCTTTTTTGTGTGCGACATACGTTATGTCCACACAGCTAACTAAGGCGGGACAAAGCCATATTTACAGGTACTTATCATTTCTAGTCCAAAAAAAGAAATTTCCAAACACATGGTGGAAAATAATAATAATCAAAGGGATGCGGGGAATAGGTGGAGGGTAGAGGAACCAAGAAGGGCAGAAAGCTGTGGTTTGCATAAAAGGAAGACACGATCGGGTGCGTTTCAAGAGGATCACAGCGGCAGCCTGCGGAGGACGGGGCGAAGGGGCTGGGCAGGTGCGAAGCGGAGCCCAGCCGGACGCTGGCGCAAACAGCCCCATAATGCTGCTGAGGACAATGGCGCCTCCGACCTGGAGGGCCAGACTCCGGATAGACTCTGAAAGTAGGTGATTTTCTTTTCAAAATGAATCACACTGTTGAACACACATTACACAACTAACTTGCTTTTTCTTCTCTTTCCAAATCAATAGATGAAGATCTAAGTTATTCATATTCAGAATGCTATGGCCGGATCATAATTTACTCAAGCAGTCTCATTTTGATGAAGAATGAGATTCCAGTTGGGGTCCTTGCAAACCACACCACATCCAGCTTTGGTCTCTTATCCTTATAGGTCGATGTACTCGTTTCTAGAGAATGGAGTTCTAGGAGCGAGAATGCAGAATTCAGAGGTATGTGGATGCGTACTTGCACAAGATATTGTCAGATTCCTTTCCCAGATTCCAGGAACTGTGGTAAACAGAATTCTGAGATGACCGTGCCCTCCCCACATGCACGCGCCCTGTCAGAATCCCCAGGACTGTGAATGTCGTAGAGCTCCTGATTATGTTGTATGAGAAGAGATTATCCAGGTGGGCCTGACCTAATCTCATGAGCTCTTTATTTTTTTGATTGTTTTAATTATAATTGACACACAATACTATATTAGCTTCAGGTTTATAACACAGAGATCCAACACTTACACACGTTATGAAGCGAGCACCACAGTAAGTCTGGTAACCATCTGCTAAGCCAGGCGTTTTCTCCAGCTGGTCACAGAAAAGGAAGTCAGAGACCCGGAGCACGAGAAGAATTTGAGGGGCCGTTATTGGCGTAGAGGTGGAGAGTGCCACGTGGCAAAAGGGGTTGGGATGTCCACAGTTGCCGAAAGTGGCCTATGGCCGACAACCATCAAAGAGATAGGGACCTCAGCCCTACACCAGCAAGAAAAGGAATTCTGCCAACAACCAGTGAGCAGGAAGGGCCCCAGATAAGAACGGCAGCCCAGCCAACCCAGGAAGATGCTGAGCACAGAACGCAGCCGCGCTCTGACCTACAGACACTGCGCGGTAATAACTACCCCTGCGATGCTCTGAGCCCTGAATGTGGGTAATGTCATACAACAACACAAAATTAATATGGTTGGAATCTAGCCCTCCAACAGCGAAGTACCAGGAACCACCTTTCTTTATCTTATTACTGGCATCAAAAGTTAACTACATATATTTTCAAATTGACTCAAGTAATCTAGAGATGATTTGAAGCGGCGGTCCCCAACCTTTCTGGCACCAGGGACCGGTGCTCCTGTGAGACTCTAATGCCTGACGACCTGAGGCGGAGCTGAGGCGGTGACGCCGGTGCTGGGGAGCGGCTGTGAATACAGATGATGCTTCGCTCGCCCGCGCGCTCACCTCCTGCTGTGCAGCCCGGTTCCTGACAGGCCACGGACTTACCAGTCTGTGTCCCAGGGGTTGGGGACCCCTGATTTAAAGTATACAGGAAGATGTATGTAAGCTATATGCAAATACTATACCATTTTATATGAGACTTAAGCATCCACGAATTTTGGCATCCACGGGGTGGGGCCGGGGAGGGGGGGTGGGGGTGCAGGGCGCCTAAAGCCAGTCCTTCACGGGCGGTGAGGGACGACCACACGGGTTCACAGAAAGAGGACGCAGACCTGCCCCGTCGCCCCAACCCTGCTGTTCGGTCAGTGGAACTGCTCCTTAGGGAGAGGCCTACGAGCTGCAGGCTCCAGAGCCTGTCCCAACTGTCCTCTTCGTGCCCCTCCCCTCCCCTCCACCGCTAACGTCCTCAGAGCGTACACAGTTGTCCCCAGCTTCCCATGACTGGGGAAGACTCTCAAGCACCATGATGGCAGGGCGAACCCCAGTGATCCCGCCCAAGGGAAAAGCACGTCAAGCTGGCCGTGAACAGAGCCGTGGAGATCGGGGGTAGAGGGAGGCCCTCAGAGCCTCCGGGCCCCAGGAATGAGCGGCCGTCTGGCCGGTCACCTCCCTGGTCAGCTCCCGTGACCATCATTAACCTACGGCCTCAACTTGGCAGAGATTTCCTGTTTTACATTTTAAATTCGGGGGGCGTGGGGGGCATGACTCAATGGTACCGACCAGAAAAACGGCACTTACTGGCGTTTTAGAAAGGGAGATTGAAACGGGCCATCGGGCGCATCAAAAGCAGAGTCACGGGGAGGACGGGCTCTTCTCTGGCCATTTCAACCCCAAACCCAGCCTCCTGGGGCCCTCGGCCTCCACAGCGCCCTCGGCACCGCCGCTCCGCCTCTAAGTGCGCCCTCTAACCGCGGCGCCGTGATGGAACTCTGGTTCCCGAAGGCAGCATCCCTCTCCTTTGCATGCAGGACACGCGATTATCGTCCCTAAAAAGAAGGCTCTAATTCTCCAGAACCAGTCAGTGATAATAATAACGCTGCAAGGCCACCGGTTAGAGCGAAACCTCTTCTTAGAACCCATGCGGCCAGGGCGGAACGCTGCTGCGGTGAAGGACGGAGGCGTGTCGTTTCATGGTGTTCACCTTACCACGTCCACGGCGACCAGACAGAAACCTGTCTGGGTGCAGAACGCGGGGGAATTTGGAGCAGTGATGATCTGTCATAAATGTAACCACTCTGGATCTCTTCTGTCCAACCACTTCTGCCGTCCTGACCACGAGAATAAACAGAAAGAGGTCTAAAGAGAGAGCTGAGAGAAAGTGGAGCCTGGAGCCCGGGGGTCACAGATTGGAGCCCTGCCGTGACACATGTAACCTTTCGAGCCTCTCGTACCGCAGTGTTCAGAGAATGCTCCATTGCTAGGCCTCCTGGGGATTTCAGCAGTGGAAATAAAACACGAGGAGTGAAAGGTAGTTAGGAGGAAGAGATACTGTCACCTCCTGTGTAAGCTACTTGGCATTAAGTGAAGACATTAAGTATTTTATAAATCCAGGGAAATTCCAATAATGGTAAATACTAACTATAAATCAGATGCTATGTTAGAATCTTCGGATATTCGCGTCATTTAATCATCAGGACAATCCTAATGTAGGAGGAGGCAAGAGCATTAGAATGTCAATCAAGCCACGATCAGAGACTGGGGTGTGCTGATCAGCCCTGCGGCCAGGCCGGGGGCCACCTGCAGAACAAAGGGAAGTTTCTGCTGGGATCCCTGACAGCCCACCCCCCTCCACCATGAAGGAGGAACAGGACCCAACAGTCATTCCGTATGGTTAAGACCACGGGGAACCTAAGGATTTAAGGCCAGATTTAAGGCCAGGAGCTGTCGCAGGCCTTTCGCTCTATATATTCCTACCTTTTCACACTACACACTCTTCCTCTTCCTCACTGTCCATCCATAGCAAAGGAAACGGGCCAACAACGTCTTTGAAACAGTAACTCACAGGAACTGAACATTCGAGGGCCCCTCCCAACCCCACTCACTGTCTTTCCAAGTCTCTCTTGGTCCCTCTCACTCTGCCTCAGAGGAGACCATGCCCTGTCTGTGGAGTGCGACCCCTTTTCGAATAAACTTCCCTTTTGACTCTAACTTTGACCCGTGCGTTGAATTCTTCCTACGCTCTCCACCAAAGAACCCTCTTCTCCTCTCGGCGCGAGGCGTGGGCTGCCCTCCGGCTCGGGGAAATCCGCCCTGTCCCGCATCAAAGTAAATATCGGTACTGTCTCATTTAACAGATAACAAACGGAAATTCGCGGACGTGAAGGACCTTGAATAATGATGATACACGGCGCTGAGACCTGGGTCAGCTGGATTCCGAAACTCACGTTTTTAACCAGTGTGTTGTATGACCAAGCTCTAAGGAAAGGTGCTTGGCAGAAACAGCATGATGCGGGTGAGAGGGAGCGTTATGCTGGAGGAAGAAGGACGGCACCAAGAATCACAAGCAGCACGCAGACGCGAATGAGTGGAGGACCGGGTCCTCCTTGCATCGGACCCAAATCCTGGACCTGGTGAGATTTGCTCATCTAAGAAAAAACCTCATCTAAATCCTCTCAGGTAATTTACGTAGGAGACCTCCCCAAGTCTCATTTTTATCTTCCCTAGCCTTTCTAGACAACCTGAAATTAAGAATATGTCCGTCTGTTCTCTCATGACGTGTGTCCAGAGATGTTTGACCATCCAGAGATGTTTAACTTATCACCAGAACCTTGCACAATGCTCAGTATAGAATAGATGTTCAACTAATTATTTAAACTAATGATTAAATGAATGAATGCGTGAATGAATTTATATATCTCTTTTACTCTGTTTCCTGATCCTTCAAAATGATGCATTTCTAAGTAAGTATATAACAATAATAGCATATAAGTTATTAGGGAAGTGAATGGAATTAAAATATTCTAGGTCTTTTATTGTTCAGAAAAGGTAGACTTCAATAAATATGATGGTAAAGTTTCAAAAATAATCACTAAAAGTAATGAAAACAAATATAGGAAACTGGAAGAAAATAAACAAAAACTCAGTTATTAAAAAGACAAGAAAAAAAAACATAATAAAGTAGAAACCAAAGTAAGGTGGTAGGGGAAAAAAAGTTATGTTTATGAGAATTATTTGTTTCATATGATGGACTAAGGTCAATAATTAAAGGACACATATTGTTCACTTAGATTTTTAAGATTTCAGTTATATCTTATTTACAAGAGAACCAGTTATAGGCTATTTATAAGAGAATCGTCTAAGATTGTTGGAAAACCTTGGCCTATAGGCCAAGTTAGACTCACTGCCTATTTTTTGTAAATAAGGTTTTGCTGTCATACAAACACGCCATTTACTCACATATTGTCTATGGCTCGTTCACTCTGCAACAGCAGAGCAGAGATGAATAATTACAGCAGAGACTGCATAGCCTACAAACCTAAACATATTTACTCTGGCCCTTTGTGGAAAAAAAATTTCTGACAACAGGTGTAAAAAGAAATGGAAAGATTAAAAGGTTCATTCATCTAGAAGAAATTTTTTTAAGTTAACTTCTTTGCAACTAACAAAGTAACCTCAGAAAATAACAAAACAATGCCAAGAAAAATTAAAGAAACCATAACAAAATGGAAGAGTATTCTACGCTCCTGGATTACAAACCTCAAAATCTGTTAAGCTATCATTTCAACACAAATTGTTTTATAGATTCGTTCAATCCCAATCTAAACTCCCAACAGAGGTTTTTATTTTGTTCTGTTTTGTTGGGAATTTGACAGGCTAATTCTAAAATGTAAGCTAATTCCAAAATTTACACAGATTTTGCAAGGAAACATCAAGAGCCTCGAACAGCCAAGGCAATCTTGTAGAAGAATAAAGCTGGAGACTTACACTATCTGACATCAAGACATTATGAAATTGAAGAAATTAAGACACTGTGATATTGACTCAAGAACAAAGCAGTGGTCGAATAGAAAGTCAGAAACATATATATACGATCACCTGCTTTGTATCGAAGGTGGCAGTTCAGTGGGCAAAGCACAGTCAGTTCTGTAAAGAGTGCTAGATCAATTGTTCACCCATTCTTAAACCTTAATCTTATGATATGTACAAAAATCTATTCCGAGTGAATTAGAGCCCTAAACGTGAAAGCTAAAATAATAAAGATTATAATGGAAAATAATAGAGGACTATCTTCCTGAACGGAGAAGCCAGAGGTCTTTTACACAGGACACAAACAGCACCAACCAGAAAGGAAAAGATTGATGTATTGGACTTCCTTAAAATCAAGACCTTTTTATCAAAAGACACCATTAAGAGAATGAAAAGGCAAGTCGCACACAGAAACGTCTTTTTAATACACTATATGACAAAGAATTTCCCAGACGATATTTTTTTGATTCTGTAAATCAATAAGGAAAAGACAGACAACTTAGTGGTGAGGGTAGGATAAAAAAGAACCCAAATCCAAACGGTCACTTAATAAGAAAAGAAAAAAAGACCTCTAAATGGCCAATAAACATATGAAACTGTGCTCAACATCATTAGTCATCAAAGAAATGCAAATTAGAAACCGCAATGAGATACCACTAGAAACCCACCAGGATTACTAAAATTAAAATATGAACAATTCCAAGTGCATGCAAGGATGGAGAGCAACTGGAATTCTCATACAGTATGGCTAGGAGAGTAAATTAGTACAATTATTTACAAAACTGCTGGGCAATATCTAAGGCAAAGCCCATACTTATTCAATAACTTAGCAATTCTACTCCCGGGCGTTTACCAATACATGTGATTGCTTATTCCCTCCACCAAAGTCATGTACGAGAATATTCACAGAAGAGTTATTCCTTATGGCTCCAAATAAGAAGCAACCTGAATGATTGTCAGTAATAGAGTGGAGAAATACACAATGGAATACTGAAGAACAATAAAAATAATCTTGTGATACACAAAGTAACATAGATAACTATAAAGCCATAATGTGCAAAAAAAGACATATAAAAAATGCTTATTGCTTATTTATATTAAGTTCAAAAATGCATAAAACGTATCAGTATTGGCAGAGGTTCACAGTGGTTTGAGTGGTTATTGACAGGAAGTAGTCCGCCAGGCAACTTTCGTGGTTCAGGAAATGTTCTACATCTTGATCTAGGTAGTAGTTACATGGGCATGCGTGTGTGCGTGTGCGTGTGTGTGTGTGTGTAAATTCTTTCAACAATACATTTTAGATTTGTGTACTTTGCTGTGTATAATTTATACATCAAATTTTTATGTATCTTTATTTTACTTTTTTTACTTCTATTTTTTATTTATTTTTTTATTATTTTTATTTTTTATTATTTTTTAAGTATACCTCAAATTTTTTAAGTCAAATACATGAAACAAAAATTGACATATCTATAAGGAGAAATTGACAATTCAATCATTCCAGTATTAGATTTCGATATACCTCTTTCATTAATAAATAGCTAAACAGATAAAAAAAAATTAGTGATGTATAAAAAATTTTTAACATAATTAATAAGACTGCTTCAATAAACATATATAAAAACCAGTCCCCAACAATTAGAAAATACCCTTTCTTCTCACATATATATGAAATATTTATAAGATAGCAAGCCCTATGCCAAATTCCAACAAATATCAGATTATTGTTATATAGAGCACGATGCATTAAGTTTGAAATCATTACTAAAAAATTTGAAACTTATGCCTTTTGGAAATTTAAAGACGTAGATGTGAAGAATTTGTGGATTAAAATAAATCGAATAGAAAACTTTAAATGTTTAAAACCAAACAACAGTAAAAAATGTCACAGACAGGGGCTTCCCCATCCGCTACAATGAAACAAGACCCAAACTTGTCCTCCTACTATAAAACTTTGTTAAACTGAACAAAAATATATATGGAACAATGTTTTTAAAGAAATTGTAACACAGAACTGTGTTCCCCAAACCAGAAGAACCCTCTGCTCACCCTGGCTCTCTGCCCAAAGGCATTTCCAGACTAGAGAAAAGAGGGAGAACCCGGGCAGAGACCAATGGCTTCCACAAGCTCCAGACACAGAGAAGCAGCTCCTGCAGTCCACAGGGGCGCTGATGGGACCACATTCGTCAAGGTGGAGCGCGGCAGGAAAGCAAGAGATGCACAGACCGCAGTGCAAGAGATGCATAGGAAGAGCTCCGGAATATGGGTACTGGTCTGCGCAGTCCGTCGCTAAAGAGTAAGCCATGAATGCTTCAGGTAAAAGGTCGGGAGGCTGCGCAAAGAATTCCAGGGGAGCCCAAGATGGAAGGTTCCCAGTGCTCTCACAAAGCGGAGGAACATTTGAGCAAATGAAGCCTACTTTAAACTTTAACAACATTTAAAACAACTTTCAGACAAAGAATGTGATCCATGTGTAACTTAACCCGTTGCCAGAATTCTTACCAACATTCTCTAGAGAGACTGCCAAATTCAGATGCTCAAGCGTGTAACAGTTACAATGTCCAGCATCCAGTAAAAATTACTTTTAAAAAGTACTAGAAATGCAAATGGTGGGAAAATGTAATCCATAACCAGATGAAAAATGAGTTAGTAAAAACAGCCAAGAAATAACAGTAATGACCTATTAGTCACCAAGCACATTAAAATAACTATTAAAAATATGCTCAAAGGTGTGAATGAGAACATGAAAATATGCTCAAAGGTGTGAATGAGAGTAGAAATGCAAGATTTAAAAAAGAACCAAATGGGAACTGAAAAACACAATATGTGAATTGAAAAACTCACTGAATGTAATTAACAGCAAATTAGGCACTGCAGAAGAAGCAGTGAACTTGAATATATGCGACAGAAACCATCCAAACTGAAGCAAAGAGAGAAAAAAAGATAGAGAAAATTAACAAAGCCTCGGGGACCCGTAGGACAATGTCAAACAATCTCACAGAAGTGTAACTGGAATCCCAGAAGGAGAGGAGAAGGATATGAGGCAGAAAAATATTATCTGAAGAAATAATGTTTCAACACTTTCTAAATCTGATGAAAATTATAAGCCTACTGACCCAAGCGCCTCAATGAATCACAAGTAGAACAGACAATCAGAAAGAGAGACCCATTACGTCACCCACGTACACGTGGCCAATTTACTTTCAACAAAAGTGCCGTGATAATTCATTAGGGAAAGGGAATCCAATCAATGGTGCTGGAACAACTGACATCCACTTGGAAAAAAAATAAACAAAAAATAACTCAAAGTGGATCGTAGACCTAAACATAAAGTCCTAAAGTCCAAAAGTATAAAACTTCTAGAGGAAAACATATATGAAAATACTTCAGGGTAGATGAAGGTTTCTCAACACAGAACGCAGAGAGCACGAACCATAAAAGGCAAAACTGATCAATTGAATTCAATTAAAGTTAAAATCTCTGCTCTTCAAAAGAGCCGACCAGGGAGAAAGCCAAAGATGAAGAGAAAGTATCTGCAGTACATAGAACCGATTAAAAATTTTGTGTACAGACTACAGAAGGAACTCTTATAACTGGATACTAAGAAGATAATCAACCCATTTTTTTGAAATAGGCAAAGTATTTGGATAGACATGTCGCAAATAGTACACAGATGTCTGATGATCATGTAAAAAAGATGCTCAACATCATTAGTCATCTGAGAAATGCAATGTGAAACCACAGCTACATACCACTACACACCCACTAGAATAGTTAAGATTTAAAAGACTGACAATAAGGAGCGTTGATGAGGATGTGGAGTGACTGAAACCCTCATATATTACTGGTAGAAATTGAAAATGATACCACCATTTTTTTAAAAACGTTTGGGTCATTTCTTATAAAGTTAAACTTACATTCACCATATGACCTGACAATTCCACACCTAAGAAATACCCAAGCAGAACGAAAAGGTATCGCCACACAAAAACCTGTCCACGTATGTTTTAAACTTCATTCACAATAGCCAAAAGCTGAAAACAACCCAAACATCCATCAAGAAATCCATAGACACACAAATTGTGATCTATCCAGCTCATAGAATAGTAACCTATAAGTAACAAGGAAGTAATTATATACACCATGGATAACTCTCAAAAAGATTCCACTGAACTAAAGAAACAAAGGAAAAGAGTAAATGCTATTCATTTCCATTTATATGAAACTCTACAAAAGCAAAACTAATCTGTAGTGACAATAGGTTCATGGATAGGTAGTGATTGCAAAGGGATATGAGGGGATATTTTGGGGTGATGGAAACAGTTCATACTTTAATTGTACTATGGTGGTTAAATAGGTATATTCATTCACCAAACACTCCTCTAACTGTACTGTTCTAAAGGGTGCACTTTAATGTATGTAAATTAAATCTCAATAAAGATTCTTTAAAACACTATAGATTAAGTTTGTGAGGAAAATTCGCAGAAGGAATGATAAAGAGCAGAACTGACTGAAATAGAAAAGAAAGAATCAAAGTAGAGAATTAATGAAGCCAGAAGTTGGTTCTTTGGAAAGAATTAAAAAAAAAAAAAAGACAGACTTCGAACTGTGCTGTTCAATGTCACAATCATTAAAGGTAAATACAGATTAATGAAAATTAAATACAACTAATGTAGTTCCTCAGTCACACAAGCCACATTTCAGGTGTCCAGTAACCACATCTGGTGTCCAAGAAGGTGGCGACCTTCTTGGACAGTCAAAAAGAGCGTTTCCATCATCGCTGAAGTTCTCTTGGATAGCACCACTCAAACAGGCCACAAGAAAGAGAAGGCACACACAAGATCCTGCCCTCAAGAAATATTTAGTCATAAGCAATTACAATATGATAGAATTATGATACTCTCCTATGATGGGGAAAGTAGAAGGAGCTATGAAACCACAGAGGAGAAACACCTAGCCCAAATTTGCATCACCCTAGGGCTTCTCAGAGGCAAGTATTTTTAAGATAAGTTAGCCAGACAAAGAGCTAGGGAAAGAATGTGCTTGACTGGAAGCTTTGACCCCTTGGAGACAAAAGGTGATAATGCATCAAGCATGCCTCCCCATCACAACCTGGAGGTCTAACCTGCTAAGTTTCCACTCTGCCCAAAAAATATTGAAGAAAGTTCTGCTACGTAGAAGCATCTATCCTATGCATTAGAATCAGAGAGAAAGGGAGAGTGTGAAGAAGAGCCATGCTTTCAAGGAACTCAAAATATGTTGGGGACATAGGGCTTACAGACCAAAAAAAAAAGCAGAGTTTGCACGGTCATCTAAATCAGCTTTAGAAGTCACCTACGGCATGTGCCAGTGATCCTTCTCTAAGTTATGTCTGATGTGGTGGCATCCAGGCGAGGATGCTGGAGGGAGGTGTGAGTGGGGGAGGGGAGACAGGGAGAAAAGGGGAGACAGGGAGAAAAGGAGGAAAGAAGAGAAGCTGGGGAGGGGCCGACGGCACGGAGGGACGCACTGCTAAGCACACGCCTTGTCACTGCATTGATGAGCATGTGTGGGCTGGAGACATTTCGCCATTGCTTCCCCCGTGGGGAAGACTGTGTTTACCAAGTTCGAGGAACAGCACGGAGAATGGTACAGGTGGACAGAGTGATGGAGAGACAACCTCGCAGGTGAGAACCCCGCACGCGCTCACTCCCAGCGCTGCCTGTTGGCGACCCAGGCAGGTGGCGCCCAGGGACCCAGGGAAGCGGGGATTGCTGCTGCTCTTCCTCCTCGGGATGCTGGCGGAGGGTCTGCACGTTCCAGAGTTCGGTTACTTAGTAAATTAACACGTATTGACAGTCTGTGTTCCAGACTCTGGAGATACAGCGATGAACAGGAGATTTTTTTGTCTTCGTGTCTAATAGGAGAGAAAGATACAAGAAAGTACAGAAGAAAGTGCCAGCAAGGCGTCGGGGTGGAAGGCAGAGTTCGTCCTCACCAGCCCCTAGCGAAGAGGCTGCAGAAGGGAATGCGAGATACGCAATGCAGCCCACGCTGTTTCTTAACCAGACAGGGGCGAGGACGTGAATGGCTGGACTGCGAGAAGAGGACCAGGAAGGGAGGAGCGGAACATGCAGCAGAAAGCCCTGAGGCAGAAGGAGAAACTGGCCTCCACTGAGCGCTCAGTTGGGAAACGGCTCTGGTTAAAAACAAGCTGACTGCGTCTTCCCGGAGTTGACCACATGCCATTTTTCTCCAGTGTCCAGCCAAAGCCAGGGTTGTGCCCTCAGAGGTGAAAAGGCTTAAAACGCAAAGGCGAACATGGTCGCTGCCAGGGAAGGGCCAGGGGAAGTCCGTGCCACCCAGCCCTGAAGGATGATCACTTACTTTCAGGACAGGGGCTAAGAGAGGGCTGTCACGGGGAAAGATTAAAAATGAGACCAAAGCAACCACGACCACAACAAAAAGAGAGAGAGAGAGATAAAGAGAGACTTAGACACGAACACCCACTTGCTTTCGGATAAGCACGTTGAGCCAAAGAGGCGTTGAGGTGCTAGGTCCTACGCTGTAGCCAAGAACCCCCAGAGCAAAACGAGCACGGTGGTTTTCCGTCTCTCCCAGGCACCTGAGGGCTGCAGCCTCCACCTGCTGAGGAGCGGAGAGAGAAACAAGCTCCACGATGCAGAAAGATTTGCTGAAAGGCTGCAATCTGCCTGTGTCTCGGCTGCTTGGTTCCGTTTTTTCTGAACGGACTTCCACTGAGACGGTTCGCGGCACCTCGGGCAAGTGCCACTTTCCCTGCCTCACGCATCCTCTCTGCATTCGCCCTCCTCTCCCTCGCTGTGTGCGTCCCAGTTGTGGTCCCCTTACAGATGAGAAACTGCAAACAGAGAAGTAAAGGGGCCTGTCTGATGGCAGGTGGCCGAGTTCTGAGAAGCACCCAGTCCTTGAACCTCAAGTCTCAGAGCGTCTTCAAGCAGATCGCACTGGGGAAATGAAATGAATTTCATGGCTAATCGAATCCGTGCCGAAACCTAGCAGCTACAGAACTGGTACCTAAAAGTGATGCTTCCAAACTGACAACTCGTCAGGATACGTCCCCAGTTTAACGTACGCCACTCACATACGTGTCATCGAAAACACCAGTCACTTGGAGAAATGGCTGGACTATAATAATTACCGACTAAATAATATTTTTTGAGTATTGCCGTGGAGTGCCACCCAGATCCATGCATTCAGAACTGAATTACACTCACCATTCCCCCGCCCCCCGTCCCCTGCTTTTGGGAATATCAGCTGGAAACTGTCCTCAGCCTATGACAGCCGCCTTGCCCAAGGTCATGCCCCACCGCAGGGCCGACCTGCATCCCGTGACCAGTGGATGAGCGACTCAAGCCCGCTTCGCTCGCCTTAAGGTGGAAGGACTCCCAACAGGCCGCCTCGGCGTTGGAGTTACCCGAGGTGTCTGCTGGGTCTTATTCGGCCTTTGCGGTGACTGTCAAGGCGTTTCAGCCCCTCCCTCTGCCCAGTCCTACACTCTCCATTCCCCAGCGGGGTTTGCCCAAGAGAACAGCCCTGCGCAGAAACCCATGCTGTATAGACGTCTTCCGGTGGGACCCTAAGACAAGCACTGTCAGCCTTTAAGGGCCTGGCCTAGCGAGGGAGGGCAAAGGAGAAAAGGAGGGATCGTGGCACAGGGTGGGTGGTGAGTGCCCAGCAGCGGGGCAGTGCAGCCTGTGGGGGTGGGGCGGCGGGGCTGGGTGGGGGCGGGCAGAGAACTGACCATGTTTTTCTGCCTATTTCCTTAAAATGTTTTTCTATTGGTTTAGGATAGTCCGACTCCAGAATTCTACCAGGCTTTATCTGAAGATTCACAGCAGGTGATTCGTAAGTGTTTTTCGGATGGACCGATTTATGAGCCTGGATGAGGCTTTTTCTGGGGTGATGCATCACAATGATTTTGCCGAAATAATGTTGTCATCGTGAATGCAAAGTTTATCTTTCTCAGACTGTGACGACTGGATTAATTAATTCCAGCATGTCCCCAAAGTGTATGGGGGTGAGGGCTGCGGGGTGGGGGGTACAGTGTCAGGACCAAAGAGGTCCTCAGCTACAAGGACTAAGCGATGCTTAAACCCATCCTCAAATGGCTTCAAATGGCTAAAATCACTTTTAGGCTGGTTTCTCCCATTCTCTGGAAGGCATGTTTTACTGATCTGTTCTGTGAGATTAATAAATTTCTAGGTGCTGTTGGTTGGTTGATGGCCACTCATTATAATCCCCCACCTCCTCCAAAATAGATGAAGATGATGACAGATTAACAGGTAAAATAAAAGCTGACCTTCAAAACCCTGGGGAAGACCAAGCGGTCCCATTAAGGGTTTCTCCAGCCAGGAACTTCCTTTGAGACAGAGAAAGAGATAAGGATGTCAGAGGCAGAAGTCCTCAGTCATTCAGTGAAGCCAAGAGAGATAGCATCTGCCCCTGGTGCTAAAGTTGCACTTTATCAGCACTTAGAGAATTTCAAAGGCCCCCTGGGGCACTTTGTTATCACAGAGGAATTTTTTCAGTGTAGGGATTCTCCTGAGCCTCCGTGAGTTTCCCTCTCTGTCATCGCTGATGACCAACTGACTATCTCCCCGTCCAAATGAGTTGGATTTTGCGGATCATTGTATGTGTGATGCTACCTGCGTTCACTGAAATATTTTTTTTCCACTGAGGGAGAAATCTGCTCCCTCGCTCCACAATAAGGAAAATCCACATCATTCCAGTGTGCTGTAACAAATAAAAACACTCAGTCCACACCGCTATGATTTCTGTAACCAGTCTCTGCGATGTTTTTCCTAGGAATTGATCCTGTTTGGGGAATAGCAGCAAGGTGTATCGGAGGAGTTTAACTGACCTTGAGTCCCAGGTCTACCACTTAGCCTCAGTTTGACCCTGAGCGAGTTACTTGGGTGGCTGAGTCGCAGGGGCTTCAGCGGTGAGGCAGGGAGTCGGACGCCCGCGTCTCCGCAGTTCTTAGCACAAGCAAATGAACTGTTTGTGAAACACGCGATCCGTGTGCTTAACAAAGGGCAGCCGTTCTTCTTCTAGTTTTACTTGCTCCAAACCCTCGTTCCAAAACTCCACAGGCATCAAAGAAAAAAAAAAGGTTCATTGAATTTCTTGATGCCTAAATCTTATTATGTATAAAACAAGACCGTTGGACTAGTGGAATTCTACGGTCTCTTTCAGCTCAGATTTTCTAGGATTCCATTATAACGAGCCTACGCATGAAGCATATAGAGAAACGATTATTTTACACAGACGTTAACAAATATGATTTGATAGAAAATTTGGTGAATCGGAACACCACACCTCCCAGCATTTTAACCAAGTATTATTTCTTAAAGTGCTTGAGATTTAAAAAAAAAAAAAAGAAAGAAAATTAAAGATCTTAACACAGAGAATTCGATTCCCTTTACACAAATGTCATTAGAGCCCTTATCTAAAAAAAAAAAAAAAATGGAGTGACGATGTAATTCATCCTCTGGGTTGTCGAGAGGAGTTAACTTTAAATAATTGTAAATCATACGCACAAGATCCTGGCGTGTGAAACAAGCAAGATCAAGGGCATCGGCTCGAACGCTCCCCGTGCATTGCAAGAACGGCTCCTGAGTTCGTTGATTCGTTCATTCAACCGCCACCTGTCGAACGCACGTTGTGCGCCAGGCACCAGGCAGTCTAGCTGCTGGGCACGGGGACAGAGCAGGGAGGACAAGGTCCCTGCTCTCCTCGAAGGCTTGGTGGGCTCCACGGCCATGCCCCTCACGGGCCCATCTCTGAGCGCTCAGTCCCGGTCACCTCCCTGAGCTTGGTATCGCCACACTGTCACCCCTCGCCGTCACAGTGCTTTATTCGATTCGAAAATACCGACCACGATCCAAAACTACCTCGTTCACGTTATGTTATTTCCTGCCCGCCGGCTGCTCGTGCGCCCCAGCCCAGCCCCCGCGGAGCACACTATAAAGGCAGGAAACGCGCCTTCTCATTCACCGCTGCGTTTCCCCGCCGGTGCTGGCTTGTGCTCACTCGGGGGGTTTGCTGATTGGGCCCAACTTGAATTGTAGGATTTCAGAGAAGAAAGTCATTCAAACAATTGTGGATGTGTGGAATTTGCTGGGGGAAAACACAGTGCTAAAAGAGCCGAGATCATTGAATTTACAGAAGAGAAGTGAAATTTAAACATTGTCTCGAAGGGCCCAGAAGCTTGAGTTCTTACGCTCTGAGATCACAGCCCCCCCGAGCCGTGTCCTGGTCTGTGAAGTGTGACGGGTGACATCCGCTCCGACAAACCCACTGGTCGGGGCCGGCATGCGACAACATGCGAATGCAGCCAGCGTCAGGGCCCTAGCCTCTACTCCACGCTTAAACATGCATTTGTCCAGCTGAGGCTGACAAAAGTGACCCTTTGAAGCGCAGGAGGGCAGCGACTGTTTCCATCCTGTTTTGCAGAAGAGGAGGCTGATGGGCAGCGAGTTCCAACTCCAGGAGCTGAAGGAGCCGGGAGAAAGAGGGAGGGGGGGGAGGAGGAGCAGGGGCAAGCGGGAGAGTCGCGTGAAACTGTTGTGGATCACACTTGCCCTGTCATCATCCCGTGATTCCTCTCAGACACTGTCATCCCATTTTGGAGATGCGGAAACTGAAGCTCGGAGAGTCTGAGGTTACCCACAGGTAGCTGGCAGGTAAACAGACGACGGGCTGTGTTTAGAGTCCTCTGACTTCAAACCCCACACACCCTTTGTGTCCGCCATGTTGCTTCCAAGAAATGATCAAGGTCAAGAAATTTAGAAAAACGGCAGCATGCTACGAAAAGAAAAGTAAAACCGTTCCATCGTGTTTAACGAAGGAGGCCGTCGACTCTGTCCATCTTGCCACCTTTGAACGCACTTCGGCGGGGCGGCGCGGGGAGTGTCTGTGGAGCAACATGAGGATTTGCTACGAGGAAGATACGGTGTTTCGCCACTTCTGAGGTTGTGGAAGGTACCTTTGGAATATAATTGCAGGGTGAGATTAAACGCCCGACGGCGAACTTCCCATCATCCCGGGAGAATCTGAATTCAAGTCTATGAGACGACCAAGGATGGGTGGTGAGATTTCTAGTCGTGATCCTTGATCTTTATAAAGTAGAACTACTTTTTTTTTAATTTAAAAAGGATCTTTTCCCCTGTCTCTTTAAGATTCAGAAGTTAATGCAGAGAGTACCCAACAGACTCCCCTCACAAGCCCTTTCCCTAGAGACCGTAATGGTTAACGACCTGAAATAGCATGTGCTACACGGAATTTTTTATGCGCATGTTATCTTTTACATACGTGCCATCATTGCTACATACTGTTCTCTCGGCATTTTTTTTTTTTTACTCTGTATGATGAACAATGTTCCGGGTCAATAATAAGCTAGATCTACCTTTTGCTTTTCAATAGCTACATAGCAGATATACCATAATAATTATTTTGGGGTGGTTGTTTAAGAATTGAGCACAGTAATCTTTTCAGAAGAACGATATTTTGCTCCCCTAATTTTTTTTTCCTTGCTCCTGTCCAGTTTCAACTCCCCACAGAGTTTTACGTGTTCCTACTACAGAGGTGTGGAAACAGTCATTTCTTTGTTTCCCAGAGCTTTGGTCATTTGGTCCACTAATTCTCTGGATGTGAGAAATATTGATATAAGTATTCCTTTCTAGAATTAAAAAAGTGTCCAGGTAAAGGTTATGGTTTCTTGTGGTTCATGCATGACTTGTGAAAAATAAAACGTTTCATTGGGTGACATTCAAAATCAATAGCCTATGGCCAGAGAAGTGACCACACTCACGGCAATAGAGTTCTCATAAACCAAGTGAAGGGGTCTGGATTTTATCCGTAAGGCAATTGGAGGGACGTGGATGCATTTCTTAACTGGAGGATACCATGATCAGATAAATGATACAGGAAGATCTCAGTGGCTAAAGATGATGGTTTAAAACGGGGCACAAACAGGGACAAGGACTCCCAGTTGCTCATGAATGAAAAGTCCTCCTTACTGTATGAAGTAGACCTGATTAAGAACCGTACCTTTACTTTTTTAAGATATTACTTTACTCAGGTATTGTAATCACTGCCGACAAAAAGATAAACACAAACTCGTGGCTTTTCTTCTAAAACGTCCCTTGGCTTCAGTAAATGGCCAAAGAAACTGACTTCCACTTCCAAAATGGCTTAATCCCATGGCTGGAGGCTGGAGGCCTCAGTTCCTCTGCATAAACCTCTCTCTCTAGCTTATCAAGACATCTGAGAGGCAGGGTGGCCAGATGATAGCGTAGTTAGACTGTTGACCTCCATGTTAGCAAGGTGTTATTGAGAGCATGGGATCTAATTCTTTCTCATTTCCTCCTAAATTGTGAGAAAATCCCAAGTATTTCATTATTTCCATATATCTCAATCTTTCGTTCCAACCAAGAAAATCTGGTACCCGCATTAGCATTCAGGAAGCCCGTTCTGTGCTCCCTGGGCAGGAGCAGACATGCTTAACTTGGAGAAGGTAAACCTTAAAGCGAACGTGCAAGCACCCGGATCCGCTTTCTGTTCAGGCTTTTGTGCAAGGCAGGTTCCGCTCACGGATGTGTTTGCTTGATATTAGACTGAGAAATTACACTACTTAACCAGCTTATTCCGTCAGTTGGACAGTGTAGGTAGGCTACAGGCAGGAATAAATTTTACCCCTTATTACCACTGCAGATCTCATAGCTTTTCCAGTCACCCTCAGAAAATAGAATATGACTATATTCCATCTACTGGAAGATGAATCACTTTTCCATTTTAACTTCCTATCTCGGAATTTCAGTGTCAGTTTTTAATCTTAAAAAATATCTAGTCAAGTATAGTAATCAAAACTTTATTTTCATAAAAATTAAAGCTTCACCTTTCTCTGAGCTCTGGCCTGCTTCAGGCTCGGATGTCTGCAGTGAAAAAAGGAAGGGGGGGCGGAGAGAGAGAGAGAGAGAGAGAGAGAGAGAAGAGAAAGAAAGAAGAGAAAGAAAGAAAGAAGAGAAAGAAAGAGAATGAAAGAAAAAGAAGAAACAAACAAACAAACAAACTGGGGGTGGCTAGATTCATCTCTGACTCGTACACCTCCTTCTCCTTTCTTTCTCCCTCACTCCCTAGCTGGTGTTTTGGGATCTTTCAGGGCTTGGAATGAAATGGGTGGTGGTGGGGGTGGGGGAGTTGGAAGCAAGGATAAATGTAAGTACTATTTCATGTATATTTGTATTCTTGTGTAGGTAGTCTCTCTGTGAGGGATGTTCTAAAAGTCAATTCCTTCCTCCTTGGAGTGGTTTTGTGGCCTGCTTTAGACACAACTTCCCCCGGGGCATCTCTCGCCTACAGTTCCTTTGACATGCACGATTCCTCCTCCAGCTGGCCACTTACAACTTCCCCTTTAGCTACTGGTTTCTGGCGGCCCACCCCACTATCAGGTTCAGTCCCCTTGTGTGGAGTCCCACCCAAAACAACCCAGTATGATTCCCTCCTGTGGGGCCTCGGGGGTCCATGGGAAATTCGAGCATCCCTTGTCTTGCTAGAGGCTAGAAGTTGTGGTGGATTCCAGTAGAGCCATTTTCCCTCACTCTTCCCCAAGTCACACAGCTCAGGCCACCGGCTCCCACCTTTAGAGCAAGTCACGCAGAGAGCATTACGTGGGGGTGGCGAGGAGTACATTTATTGGTAATAAATAGGTCTGAGCCCACGAGGTTGCTCAACCTCAGTGCTACTGACATTTTGAGCCAGACGACCCTTTGTTGCGCACTGTGCACTTTGTCATCCTGGGCACTGTGAAATTTTTAGCAGTGTCCCCGGCACATTCTCACTAGGTGTCAGCAATTCCACTCCCCCAGTTATGACCACCAAAAATGTCCAGACATTGCTGAATGTCCCCAGTGGTGAGGTGTGTGGGTGGGGACAAAATCCCCCCCCCAGCTGAAAATCACTGATCTGAGGTATAACATTGGGAGTGAGTCTAAGGCAGGGATTCTCATATGTACGGGATGAAGCCAAAGCAGTACTTAGAACAAAACATAGCTTTAAATTCGCAGAAAAGAAGGACAGACGATCAGTAATCTAAGCGCCGATCTCAAAAAGCTGGAAAAGCAAGGGCATGGCAAACCCAAATCGAATATGAGAAATAAAATGGTAAAGATAGGAGCAAAGAGCGGCGAACCTTAAGCAAGCATGGAATCGAGAAAAATCAACAAAGCCCACACCTGCTCCTGGAAAAAAATAATAAAATCCGTATACCAATAGTCGAGAAAAAAGGAGCAATTAGCATCAAGCACAGAAAAAGGGAGAGTGCCACCAGTCCCACAAACGTCACTGACGCCGTCTGGGGTACCCACTGGGGGGGTCTCCAAGAGAATCTTAACAGGGCTCCCGCCTGTGTTTCCCTCTCAGTTCCATGTCATTGCACTGCCCCCCCCTAACCCCCCATCCTCCTACCGGTGAGAAGGTGAAAATATGCAAAGGGTAAAACGCTCCCCCCGCCCCTTTGACCTACAGCAAGTTAGAAGGAGCCAAGAATTAAAGCTCTCGCTTCATACCCCACATGGGTTGAACGTTTACTACTGTCCATGCTGGGGAGCAGACGAGGTTCCCAGCCGTGGCGTTACAGGTCCCCCAGCGGGCCCGCTAGACAGAAGCCACGGTTCTCACACTCAAACGCCTCACCGCGCCAGGCAGAGGGCCCCCGCGTGTGAGGAAGCCAGGTAGGTGTGAGACGTGGGAAGAGGTGCTTGTTATGTGGAGCCGGAGGGTCTCTGCATGTCTAAGACATTCAGGTTCAAAACTGATGTGCAGCTCCATGTGGCCAAGACGACCAGCCGCCCGGCCACACATGCGCACACACACACACACACACGGAGGCCAGCTTCCCACTCGCCACCCGGAGGGAGCCAGCCACCGCAAAGGTCAACAGACAGACAAAATCATTTCTGAGGAAAAACAAACGGGCTTACGAGAGGGCGAATCACGGCTCTAGGGGCAGGAACACGCGAGCTCCTGGAAGAGGACCAGGCCGCCTCGCTCTCCACCGACGATTCCAGAGAGGAGCACGGCTCTCGGGGGACACAGCCACCCCGACCTGCGGTCATGACAGCAAGCGGTTAGAAATTCCACTTCGATGAGATGGGCTCTTAGGAAGCAGAACGCGTCTCTTCTTTGGAAAGTCTTGTGAATCAAAAAGAGAGTTGAAAGGGTCAGGTTCTAGCAAGTCTCGGCAGCCGTGGTTGGTGGGGGGTGAGGGACAATTGTCTTCACAGAAAATGGCCCTCGCGCTGTGCACAGTGCCCGCCGGGAGCCACATACTGTAGGCAGTTCGAGCATCTCACTGCTCCGCGTTTGTCCTTTGCTCCTTGTGAGCGACTGAGGTACAGCTGTGCGTTCCCTTATGTTCTCACGGTGCACTCCTTCACGCTGAAGTGAGTCCACATCCTGCCTCACAGCTTTTTCCACGGTCCATGCCATATGGTTTCAATGTCTGAGAAAGACTCTCAGTGAGATGTTGCACAAGTCCAGTCACATCCCATTGTCAGTCACTTCTGGGAAATCTCTCTCTAGTGTATGGGTCTGACAATAAAGGAACCCCCACATGGAGTTGGGGATGCCTAGCAATTACTGTGACATGTGTAGTGATCTCTAACTCTGACTCACAGAACAGACCATGGAGCCTCCAAGGACAAAATTGAGAGTTTTGAGTGACTTCCATTGCAAAAACGTAAATAAAAATCAGGACTTTGCAAACGAATGCTTTACATGAGCCAGATACTCAAGCATAAGGACCCTTCGATCTGACAACTTTGCCCAAACGGGCCTACAGCCATTTGCATGAAAAACGCACCCCCAAGTCTTTGGAGAATGTTGGCTATAAACGCTGAGCTCATACTAATTCCTTAGGATCTGTAAAACCCCTCGAGAAGATTCCAGTCTTGTGGGAGTCAGGTGATGAACAGTTCTAACTCGATGTCACATCATAGTAGTCCCCCTAGGGAGTTCATGGATCCTGTAATTATTTCTCTGGTTTAAGGGAATGACATTAGAATGGCTCTCATGGCAGGACACCCTTACTGGGAGTTATTGCTGTAGGCAGAACCCCAAGAAGACCTCTCAGGGAGCTCTTCTTCCGAAGCCGAACAGCATCTCAGGCAATATCGAGTTACGTGTGCGGTAATGCCTATTACCTCCCCATTACTCCGCCATGTTCGCCCACCCCAGAGACCGGTGGGACCTGGGGAATAAGAATGGATTCGCATAAATGACCCACAGTGGCTGATGTTACAGCCGTGACTTCCTCAGTGAACCGTTCTTTGCGAATAGCATGACTGAACAAAAATCTAGCACCTACCTTCAGCTGAGATGCGAGAAACATCTGTATTTTCATCCAATTTGCATAATAACCATCTTAGGTGGAGTAATTCAACATAATCATTCTTTCCTTGCATGACATGTAGCAATATTTTCCACATGTTTCCCAGCAGCGTTTCCTGACAAAGAAGAAAATTTCATGGCTTCGAATTACTTCAGACATTTATGTCTCTGCAGCAAGCAAATGTTTTTCCCTCACGGTATGTAGCTTTTTGTCCTTTGACATCACAAGCTAGAAACTTCTAAATGACTTCTAAAAATACGTCAACAGGTTTCGCGAAGCATGGTAAATTGCCGACCTAAGGCTTGCGTGACTTTAAACATCACTGAGATGGTTGTTTCAGCCTTCTCTTTCCAAAGGTCTTGGCAATCGGGCCGGCCTGGTACCGTTGTTAGTTTATACTTCTGGGTACACTATACATCTGGGCAAGGCTCGCTATTAATAATAAGTCCACTTTTCGAAAAATATTGATACTGCCTCAAGGTCAACACCAAGGTCTACAGAAGAAGCTTTTTGGCTCAGCCAGCACACGACTTGGGCACTTGGCTCAGCAGAGTGGGTCCTGGCCAAAAATCCATGATGGCAGAAGAGTGGCCAGTGACTCCCAGACTTCCGTGCGCCTCCAAATCACCCACAGGGCTTGTTCCAACACAGAGTGCTGGGCCCTCAGCGTCAGGGAGTCTAAGGCGAGGCCTGGGAAGTCGCGTCTCTGACAAAGTTTGCAGGTGGTGCTGATGCTGCTGGTTCCAGAGAACCCACTGGACTAAGATGACGGATGACTGAGTGTTTGTTCTCCATCATCTGCCCGACCTTTCGCCCTGGCAATGCCGGCCCTTGTCCAGCCGCCTGAAGACTGCTCGCCTCGGAGAGACCCTCAAAGCCCACAGCTCGCGAGTGCATCTTTATGCTCCAGGACTTCCAAGTGATGTCTCGCAATGTAAAGAAGTTGGAGAAGGCAAGTGTCCGTGATCTTTTCTAGGAGCTCCTGGTTTGCAGGACAGGTCGCACAAGCACAGGGAACAGGGGACGACCCGTCCCACATCGACATCTTCTGACCCATTTACACGCGTGGCAATTAAGATGCGAAATGATATCACCAAACCAGTGAGGGCACTGGGCATGGTGCGTTCAACAGTTTGGGGGTTTTCGGTTAGCAGCTGATTCTATAGGGAAACACACACACACACACACGCACGCACGCACACACACACGCACGCACGCGATGAGTGAGACCTGTGTGTTCTGCACGAAGAGACCTGGAAACTTACGGGAAAAAGGGAGATGCGCGAGGGCCGGCTGACTGCAGGGCGTGGGGCGCAGGCCAGGAGCAGAGGGCGCTCGGCTTGGAAGCGAGAACGCCCTGTCCACCGAGGTGTTACCGCCGACTTACTGTTCAGCGGTGGGCGAGTCCCTGGCCCCGCAGACCACAGCTGCCGCACGTCCCAGGACCATGGGACTCTGGGGACGGCTCTGCCCCTGAGAGCTAAGCCCCAGGGATGAGTGCAAACCGCGGGACAGATGAAGCGATCAGGACTCTGTGGACTTAGTAGAAGTCGGAGCAACAGCCCCGCCCCCGCAGGGAGGAAAGTGGCATCGGCAGCCAGGTGGGGCTGGAGAGAACATTATTTTGAGACTTTCCCATGTGCCAGTCACTCATTTATCCGACACAGCAATCCCCAGCCAGCCACACAGCTCACTCGCTCACCTCTTTTGAGTCTCCGCGCAAATATCACCTTTTTCGTGAGGATTATCCTGATTGCTCTCCTTCCAATGGTAACACTCCCCTGCCCGCCGAATCCCCACCCACTTTACTCTGCTCTATTTTTTTCCATCACGTTTTTGACATTCTCACATACTTTATGTAATTTCTTATGTTTATGACTGACTGACTTTGCCCATTAAATGTAAGTTTCCCGAGGGCAGGGTGTTGGTTGCACCCTCAGGAGTTCCCTGGGTGAGATTTGAAACTGCCCCCCATACCCCATACACAGAGAGCGAGGAGAGACCAAAGAAAGAGGCGGATCGCCCCAGACGGGCAGGTGGCAGGGGCGACAAGCAAGGGCACTGACTCTCGGGGCCTGGATGAGCCGGATCTCTGCACCCACCCGCCTGAATCTTAAGAGTTTGTGCAGAGCCCTTAACGGGGTTCAGTCGCACGCCCAACCCAGGTGGCCTCGACCACGCCTGACTCGCTCAGGGGCACGTCCCTGGAACCCTGAGACGGCTCTAGCTACGGGAATCATGGCAGAAGGTGCATTCCAAGGACGGGGGAGGGAGCGAGGACCTTGGATTGCCCAGGTCCAGCTCCAGGGTCAGCCGGCCGTCACGCCCTCGCAGGGACCTCCTCCAACACAGAGCTAGACCTTTGTTACGTTCACTGCTGTAGCCCAAGTACCTAGAACAGGAGAAAGCCGCTTTTCTGTAAAGTTTCAGACAGCAAGTATCTTCGGCTTTGTGGGCCACACAGTCTCTGCCGGGACCCCACCTCCAGAGTTCGAAAGCAGCCAGAGGTAATACGCAGGCAAATGGTGTGGCTGCGACAGGGTTTACAGCCGTGGAAACTTTAATGTAATCTTCACAAATTACAGAATATCCTTCTTCTTTTTATTATTATTATTTTTTAACCACTGAAAAATGTGAAAAGCATTCTTAGTTCACAAGCCATGCCACGCAGGCGGGAGGCTGGGTGTGGACCACGGGCACAGTTTGCCAGCCGGCGACCTGGACCATAGTAAAGGGTCCACTGGCAGCTTGTGTGCCGAAGCCCTTGAGGGCACTAGAAAGTGTCATGTAGAAAGTGTCATGCTGTTTTAAGTGCATCAAGCATTCCTTGCGTGCGCGTGTTTACGTTATTACCGCGTCGGCCAAGCTTGATTTTGTCGTCGTTTCAAAAGCAGTGGACAGAACTGGGAACTAAACCAGTAATGATGACATGTGCCTTTTGGACCGGGACTCGTGTCGAGAAAGGGTGGCGTTAACTACTCTCAGGGGCACAGAGAAGGCCGCGTGGACGAGGATGCGCACTGTTGGAGCTGGAGGATAATCTCGGCAGCTTTCGAATCGGGGGCTCGTCCGGGGCTTTTTTTCCTGTAGACACACCCTGCTCCCCTAAGACTCAAGCAGACATTCCACAATCCCAAACCTCCCCACAGAGGGGGCAGAGTCCTGGCATACAGCAGGTGTTCGGTAAATGTTTGAGTGAATAGATGAATATACAGATACAGATAGCTTTGACAAATGAAGAGAGAAAAAAATACACTCACTCTCATAAGTGGGCCGTCAACAAATATTATTTACTCTGTTCTGTTCTTGTCTGCCCTGAGAAAAACAAGAAACATAAGCCCCACGTCTTGGCCGCTTACTTAGTCACTCGTTTATTTCACCGTGATAATAATATGGAGTCACGCAAGAATAATCAAATGGATGCTAAAACTAATGGCTGAATATTTGATGCAGAAGGAGATATTTAAATAGTTTCAAAGTATCTCCCAGAAAATACTAACTATAAATGGAAAAAGGAGACTTTTACAACAGGGAAGGCTGGCTAATGATCTTAATCGAGGGACCAAAATGAAGGTCGCCGTTCATAAAACAAATTGAAATTGTGCACCACCTATTGGAGGCCAAGAGAAGATTATAAGTTCTGTAATATTCCTGCCGAAAATAAAATGTAAAAAGCGTCCTCCATGAGTAAACACGGGACAAATGCAAACTGAAGGGCATTCCACAAGACACCTGTGCTGGGTAATTTTGTGAAGTGTGAAGGTACCGAAAGTCAAGGAAGGACTGACAAGCTCTCCTACTTTGAGGACTAAGGAGACATGACAGTTTGTGCGACACACGATTCTGGATTCCGCCAGATGCGAAGGGCGTTTGTAGATTACGTGATAATAACGCAGCGATGTTATTGTCCTGATTTTGATGGCTGCATAGACGGATGTCGCTGTAAAGGAATAGTGCACTAAAATATTTGGGGGTTGGGCGACAGGGCATCACTTTTCTGTGGTTCAGGAAGAGAAGTTATTACACTATTCTTGCAAGTTTTCTTTAAGTTTGAAATTGTTTAAAAATAAGACGACAAAATTAAATTGACAATCTTCCAATGTTTACAGGTAAAGCCAAGGACTACAGAACATGGAACTGGACGATCACGTCATCCCCGAGGACACTTGCTTCTAGCGATTTATGGTATTTTTTAAATCAAGTGGGGTTTTTTCCCCCAACATAAAAATATGGCTTCCTGCATGCGAAACTCATCTACGCATGAGAAGCGAGGACTCTGCTTACCCCGGTGGGAGGATAAAGGGGAAGTGGCGACTCAAACGGACTGGCGAGGAGCTTCCCTAATTCTCTCACCGTCTGTCTCCTGACCTGGGGGGCTCCGTTCATGGCGCAGATCCCTCTGTATTCCCTCAGGCTGCACACACAAGATGCGTGCTCTTCTCTGTGTTCATGCTATACTTCAATAAAATTTCCATTTCGATGAAAAACACAATTTGGTCCCTAATCTTAAAAGGTCCACAAGCCACCATTAGCACTCGTAATGATGGTTTTGTCCGACCAACACATCTAACACTCACAAATCGACAGCGAGTCGTAAAACTAACCCCTGGTGAAGCCCTATATTCGTGGTTCGACAGGAATTCAAGGTAGGAGGTCACTGGGGACCCAGAATGGTCGAAAAATACGGTCACTCACCCGCAATCGGTGGATAGCTCACGCAAAAGTGGTAGGTGCATATCGAGATCCAACTTGGCCACCAGACTGTTACCATTTTCCTCTAATGACATGAGAAAATGGGCAAAGCCGTTTACAGCAAAGGGCCTGGCTCAATACGAAGCCTTAACAGTTACGAGCAGGTCTAAAGCGAGCCCGTGTCTGCACGATGCTGGAGGCAGCATTCCAAAGAATGTGGATGGGAAGAAGGGACCCAAGCCCAGTGCGATGGACGGAAATTGTCACCTACAGATTTCAAGTCTCACAATCAGAAAAACACTGCATCTGTGCGCCCCGCTCTCTAGGTTGGGCTCTGTACCCCCACACAATGGTTCTGCCCCTTAATGCTTCTCAGACTTGACCCTGGTGGCCTTCCTCACATGTGGGTTCAGGTCGGGCTTGGGCTTCCCCATTCCGGCTGGGCCAACCGGCCGGGCAGTGCAGAACAGCCCTCACTTCATCCGTTCGCTGCCCCGGCCTGGGGAAGGGGACCGGTAAGTTCATGGCGCTTCTTCACAGCAAGGCAAATACTCGAATCGTAAAACACGAAGCCCGAGAGCAGGGCGTGCGAAGCGGCGTCTCCTCCCGCTGCGGGCAAGACCACTCCTCCCAAGTTTTCCCTTCTCGGCTGTAGAATTCCTCCATGTCACGTTTAGACACTGGCGCTTACAAGTTCTGCGATTTGGGGCAAATTACTTAACTTCTCTGTACCCATTCCTCCACTATAAAATCAGAATAGTGATACGGACTTCGTTCTGTCTGTATTAAGTATAATTTAGTCCGGGTGGGTGGTTTTATATAACTAAGCAATGTTAATGTGTAGTTTGGGCATTAAAAAGGAGCCATGTAAAAGGAGAAGAGGTAAAAGAAATACACAGCAAAATAATAATAATGATGATGATGAGGAGGAGGAGGAGGAGGAGGATGCTGATGGAGCAAACGTTATCAGGACTTACTGAGTGACAAGCCCTGTGTTTCGGCTTTACCTGCCGACACTTTGCATTTCCTCCTCGCTGCATAACAACCCATCAGGTGGCTACGACTATTGTCCCCATTTTGCAGACAAGAAATCTGATGGCTCGAGAGGTGTGTGCAAGAAAATACACTTGTCAGATTGGTAGAGGAGGGCCAGAATGGAAATCCAGGTCGGTCATGGCCCAAGCTCCAAATAGCAAGATGAGTTTCGGAATCGTGTTCACTGAAATCACCCGGAGGGCTTGTTGAAATCACAGATTCCCAGGCCCGAGTTAAGACCCGTCTGGGCGACTCTGACACAGCCGGGGCCAGCCCCCTCGCCTGAATTCAGGACCACGGCAGGAACGGGCTGCCTTCCCCCATAATGCGAGACGACACTCAGGAGGTGCTCGAGCGGTCTGAACACCCTGACAACCCCTGCACAGTCACGAGCCTGCCGACGTCGGCCCCTGTGCTCGGGGCGCTCACACTGGAGGCAGGAAAGAGGAGTCAACGAGAGGCCTCACGGAGCCTTCATCTCAACATCTCGTCGGTGGATGCCCAGGCATCCAAACGCCCATCGCGTCCCACCTGCTGCCTGCGAGAATCCCCTGGAGCGCCTCGCGGCTGAGCCTGGGCCCAGGACTTGCCTGTAGCTGGGTGAATCCAGCCTGAAATCCCGGCTTCCTGGGACTGACCACAGCAGGACAGAGCCCAGGGTCCTGGGATAAAACCCAAGGGGCAGTGGTCCCGCTGGAGAGACACCCAGTCTGGACTAGTCCATGAGGTGCGGTTTTTTCTTTCACAAAGGTCTCTCTACTGCTTTATTTCTCTGACAGGAAGGGCGTGGGGAAGTCCCTCTAACTTCCCCCAGCCGACACTTGTCCGCTCTTGCCCTGACTTGTGTGGGCTTCCTAAAGTCTCCACCACTGCAGACCAGAGCGGATCTCACCATTTGGCCAGGGTCAAAGGAAGAGAGGAAATCCTCCACCCACCTGAGAGAGACTTGGTCCACCTTGCACCTTATCCCCACCACCATCCCTCCAGCCTTCCCTTGCCAGACTGCTGGGCGGAGGGGAGGAGAAGGGGTCACTCCAGGAGACGTGGGTTTTAGCTGCAGTGCAGCTAAGAAAATTATCATGTCCTCATCTGGGTTTCCTAATCTGGAATATGAGAAAGTGTTTTCCGATAATTTCCAAAATCCTCTCCTATGCAAACATCACAAGAGTGTCATGCTGCCAAATGAGCACTCGGTGAATATTTTACCAAGGAGTAGTGGACAGCGTGACTTTCAGAGACCAAGCCCTCCGCACCCCCTCAGCCTGCGCCTTGTTTTGGCCGCTGCCGCCACGGACAGCTCCTGGGAAGCCCAGAGTGGCCGTGTTCTGACAGCGCCCCCTCAAGGCCAGCCCTGCCTCTGCCGCCGATTCCAGTCAGCCCCACCTCCTCACACCTCAGGTGCAGGGGAAAGGAGCCCATTTACCTCCGCCTCCCCCAGAGGTCACCAACCAGTTCAGAGCGAGCAGAGATTTCCTAAACAGAGCAAGGTAAAAGGCGTTAACCGTAGAAGAGATTAACTCATTGCATCTAGTTTCCTAAAACACATCATTAAGGGAGTGAAAATGCAAACTGTGGCCTAGGTGCCTGTGTTTGCAGCACGCACGCCAAGCAAATAGCTATATCTGGACTCATAGCCAGAATATATCAAGAATTACCGGAAATCAACTTAAAAAGAAGACCGACAGTCTGATGGGTTTTTTTTTTTTTTAGAAATGGACAAAAACTTGACAGATGATGGGAGATCCGAATGGCCAATAAGCATATGAAAGTGTTCAGCACCATCAGACATGACGGAAATACAGATTACGGTGACTGCGTGATACCCAATCAGAACGGCTACAGTTTATAGGGCCGACAGTTACAAGCACAGGCAAAATGTACAGCGACTGCTAAGTCTCAGTTTTGGCTGGCAGATGTGTAAATAGGTTCAGCCTACCAATGTTATGCAATTTTTCCCTATGACTGAGAAAGCCCAGTCCCAGTATATGCCCACAGAAATGAGCGCTGATAGCCACCGAGATACATACAATAAAGTACATACAACATTACTTAATAACCCAACTCGGACCCAGGCCCCCCGCCTCCCCGTCCACCTTGTGCCTCATTCGGCATCTCTTCAACCATTCCCGTTGGGCCGGAACCAACCGGGAACCCTCACTGACCATAGCGCACGCCCAGAAAATGCCCCCTTTGCTTCCCACTCGTTCGAGAAGGTTCTGTGACTTGCAACTCAGAGCCACGCAGCCGGAGCCCAAAGGAGTGACTCTGCGCGGCTTCCCCGAGCGTCGTGCAGTCACAGGAGGCCGTCTGGTAATAAACGGGCCCTTTACCCCCCCCCACCGGCCACACGACGGGAGGGGAAGAGGATAAGCTAGGTACCAGGCTGGTCACCCACGCGACGGTAGGCTGTTGGCAGGCCGGGGACGATGGGTGGCCTGGACAACGGAAGTGTTTCCTCGCAGTTCTGGAAGCAACTCCAGCAGTCCAAGATGAAGGTGCTGTGAGACCTGGTCTCTGGCAAAGTCTGTCTTCTCGGCCTGCAGCCAGCCACCTCCCCGCTGGGTCTCCCTGGCCTGCCCTCTGTGCCTGCAAGACAGGGAGGTCTCTGGGGTCTGTCCCTGGTCCTGTGAGGACCCCACCAGGCCTACCACTCAGGGCTCCCTCCATACGGCCTCGTCTAACCTTGGTTACCTCCTTCAAGGCCCCATCTCCAAACAGGTCGCGCTGGGGGCTAAGACACAGTGCAATTCAAAACAGATATTGTTCCGACGTTGCAGGTTAAAACCCTGGCCCAAGGTCTGACTAAAGCCTTTGGACTCTCCAGTGCTGCTTGTGGCAAAAAGCATCAAATCCTAGAACGGCAAGCCTGCGCAGCACCAGACGAAAAGCCCCAGAGGAGGAAGACATGAACAAACGTGGCACGAAGCCGGTGTGCCTGTGCGAAGCCCAGCCCTGCGGCCGGTGGCTGGCACGGCCCGGGGACCCCCACCGGCCCCTCTGAGCTCCAGCCGCGGCCGTGGCTGGCACGCTGCCCACCTCCACCTGTCGCCATCCGGGGTCTTAGGCTCGGGTCCCGACTCTCACACTGCTCCGCGGCTGCTGACCAAACGCCCTCCTGGACCGAATTCCATCGGGCTCCTTCGAACGCCGCTGCCCACCAGGCTGCCCCCGGCCGGCCGAGCCCAGCTTCAGCGATGGGTCCCGCTAAGCCAGCCGGCCGAGAACCTCCCACCTTGACGACCCGTCAGCTCCTCATCCTCGCCCTTCACACCTGACCGAGCCCCTCTTAGTAACTTTCCGTGCGCCCCCTCGCCCTGCCCTCCCGAACCCCACTGCGCGTGAAGAGTCTTCCTTGCCTTCCAACAAGCGTCAGAATAGTTTTTCTCGAACGGTGCGTTAGGGGCACGGCCCGCAGGGGGCCTCTCTGTCTACATGTCTCCACGACACTCAGCGTGTGGTTCGACTGGCACTTCGTCGAAAGGGGAGCGAGGGGCTGGACTGCTGAGCGACAGCGAAGAAGAACCCCAGAGAAGCCCGAAGCTCTTCTCGGGGACTATGAAGAGTGGCAGGTGGGGTCGGCCTTGGAACAGAAGGATGGAGAGGGCTAAGGGGAGAAACCGGGGGGGGGGGGAACCCTGCACGCGTCTCAAAATCAACTGGAACCGTCTCATCCTGTCCCTCCAGAAGCAAAGGGCCCCAACCTTGCTGGTCCCGAGGTCCCGGGGGAAGCATGTGGCAGAGGGACACGCCCTGGATGGCCGTTCTGGCCTTCGCGTCGCTGCGTTTAGTTGTGTGAGGCTGAACCTTCTGGTACTGGCTCCCTCCGCGCGTGAAATGAGCGTGTCAAGCCTCCCTCGCAGGAGGCGGCAAGGCGAGAACGATGCGAAAGGCTGTTCTTCGCCCTTCCTTAGGGGCGCTTGATATTTATGGAAAAGGATGCAGCCCCTGCTTCCCAGGAGAGTTAAGGAGCTTGGCCGGGTGCCTGTTTTGGCTTGTTTTATTTTCAGTATGATTTATCCCCACGTGCATGTCCACAGACCTGCTGAAATTATGAGAGGAAAATGACAGCTGTGTGAAACGTGGCGAGGAGAGAGGGAAAAAAAGTCACGATTCGGCCGCAAGGCACCGCCTCGGAGCGGAGCGGTCAGACGCCAGCGGGCAGGGGAGGGGGCTAACGGGGCTGAAAGACCGGCCCCTCGGGGGGTCGGCGAGCTGACCGGATCACCCTCCAGGGCGTGCAGCCACCTCAGGCATCTTCTAGGCTGGTCCCTATCTCCAAAGACGCAGTGAGGGGGTGGCGGGGACGGGCCAGTGTGGTCCCCAGGGCAGAGGTAAGCCTGGCCATAGGCAGGTGGGAGCAGCCGTCTGAGGTCTGCCCAGTTGATCGCAGGGGCCTGGCCCGCATGTGGGGCTCAGGGGACAGTCGCATTTGCAGAGGAGGGGCTCCGGGCTGAGCTGAGTGGGCGGCAGCACGGTCCAGAGAGAGGCCCCAGCCCTGGGGGCCACTAACTGAATCACTATCCCGGGAACAGAGGCCGCAGGGAGGGGCAGAGCAGGGGGAGGGGAGAGGGGAGACGCCAGAGGCACCATGGCCCTCGGGGCCCAGCAACCGGCACCTTCACTGCCAGCCCAGCTACAGCGCTCGGTCAGTTCACAGAGGACGGACAGCGCTAGTGTTAACACACACGCATTCCTGTTTCGATCATCACGGCACCGAGACTGTGTCATTCTCCCTCTTTTTACAGACGAGGCAAAGTGTCTTCCCGGGGTGGCATGCCCCAAACTGTGTTCCGTGGCATGGCACGGCAGGGCCGAGACGGGAGGGCCACGCGATTAAAAACCACTTCCGTAGCCAAACGCGTCTGAGAGACACGGAGCACGGACGGGAGGCAGGAGCCGGGGCCGGGGCCCTCTGCCGGCGCTGCCCGCCGTTCACTGTGTGGTTCGGGCAGGTAATAACCTGAGCCATGGAGTCCGTAAAACGGGACCAGCGGAACGCCTCCTCCCTCGGGTCGTTGTGAGGGTTCGTGTCACGGGCAACGAAGCCCTCGGCCCGAGCCAGGTGCGAAGAAAGACCTCGGCAAGGTGAGCGCTCGAGGGCGGCGTGGCAGGTAAGATGCTGCAGCGTCTTAAACCCGGTCCCGTCGTTCTTTTTAGGAAGAGATCGATTTCCTTTAGAAAAGCGTCTGGGCGGACCCGTTGGAGGAGCGGGCAGGGGGGAGACGCTGGCGTCGTCAGACAGCAACAGCCAAGACCAAGACCCCGAAAGTCAAGGTGGGGAGACTGGAGTCCCAGAGGGCCAGGCGCCCGGGCAGCGGCCCCCTGGTTCCTCGCCCAGACCGGGACAAGGTTTCCCTCCAGTGTTCGCCTCCCTCTTTTTAGCACTATTCCACCCCTCTCACACACACACACACACACACACACACACACACACGCACACGCACATGCACGCACGCACACACACCCCTCTCAGGAAGAGAGCCACATTCAACTAATCAAGTTTTCCTTCTTCCTCTCCACTCCCTGAACTTCTTCTAGAGGAAGCTGTTTCTGTAAAGTCTGACTTGTTTGCAGTGAGATGTGTGACCTTTGTAACTGTTTTTTTTTAAAGCACTTTCTTAAGAAAATGTCCACGACGCCGCTCAGTCATTACGAGCTGCAGAGAGGCTTCCGGGAGCACCCAGGAGGGACCCTTCGCGCCTGGGGCGCGCCGCGGCCGGCCCGAACCGTCCAAGCGTTTGCGTCTCTTGCCTCGACCAGGCGTCCGGCTCCAGACACGAAGGGCCTTGCCTTTGTCATCCGGGTGTTCCCAGCGCCTCAGTCTACAGCGGGTGGGCAGGACCCTGGCACCAATGGATCTGCGGCTGATTCTGGACATCCTCCCAGAAGAGGGGCCCTGGGCGAGGGGGTGGGGTCTGAGTCGCAGGACAGGCGCTCAGAGACGTCACCTTCCAAGGCTGAGCCGCTGTTCTCGTTGCATCCCGGAAATCCCCTGGTCGGGGGCTTTTGGGGTGACATCCAGTATGTAAATACACGGGGTCGGTCCGGTGAGCGGTGGCAGTGGCGCCGTGTGTGAAAGTTCCACCAGCAGCAGAAGATGCTTTCATTAGTCATTTCGACGCACGCAGCTGTAAGGAATCTGGTGAAGTTTGATTTGGCTACGGGGAGGGGTGCATTTTCCACTCGTGGGCGTCTTGAAAATTTTCACACTTAAAAAAAAAAAAAAAAGAGTCCAAAATGGGAAGCCAGAGTTTGAAGGCGGCGATGCTAGGGCAGCAGATATAACGGAGAGAGGCCTGGGCCTGCATCGGACGAGGAGCGGGCTGCCCGCTCCGGCGCTCACAGGTGGACGCGTGGGGGCCTCGGGCAAGCCGGCCCCTCGCTCAGCACCCTCCCGTGCAGAGAGAGAGAGTAGTAACTCCTCTCTGAGAGGCAGGGAAGAGTTAGTGGGTGTGGAGCCCGGGCCGACTGCCAGGCGGGATGCAGAGGGCAGGCATTATTTTGGGTTGGGGGTACGGGGCGGAGGTCAGGGTTGATAGGAAGGAGCGGAAGGGGAGCCTGGGGAAGAGGCCCTGACGGAACCAGCTCCCACACCTCCCCGCAGCACCTGGAAAGGAGCCACCGGGGGAAGAAGCCTGAACAAAAGGAGACGCCACTTCCTGCCGAGGTCCGGTCGGGCTCAGAGGCCGGGACTAATTCCCCTCGCGTCTCTGCTGCCATGGACTTAGGGGATTTTAAAGATGTTTTAGAACAACAGGTGTGCCACGAATCCCGGAGTGACTGCCCTGGTCACTTTGCCCTGGATCCACGCCTCTCCCGGGCTTGGCCTCGGGCCGTTCACGAGTGGGCTGAGAAGCCAGCCTCCAAACGCGATCCATCTGCCTGTTCTCGGCAGCGTCTCCGGGCTTCCTTCCCCTGGTCTTTCCCTCACAGCGCACGCATGCCTTCGAAACATGTTCATTGCACGAGCTGCATGCAACAGGCCGCACGTTTAATGCACATTTCTTTTCTTTTTCCTTCGTCCCTTCAACGTGGCTGCCTGCGTTCACATCTTCCCCACCCTTTGGAAGAATGCGGAGCAACACCGTGGATGGTTCTCGCCGCTCTTAGCCCTGAGACAGAGAGGCCCGGGGTCTCGGCCTTTTAAAAGGCCAGTCCCGGCGTAGCAAACAGCTCTCCACTCGCTGCCAAGCTCCCCTCTGCGGCTTGTCGCTTCAGGCTTGGAAACCCACAGGGCCGAGGGGGAAGGGCATGGACCTCACCGTTCTCCCCACTCCGCCTCCCTCCGCCAGATGCTAGTTCTCGACCCTCAAGCCTTGGAGAAGGGGAGACTGGGGGGAAAGACACAGCTGTGTGCAGCCTTATTGCCGCGACACAGCCTTAGCATCCTCAGGGCTCAGCAAAGTTCAAACGCTGGCTTTCCTCCGGGAACGCGCTGGGGCAGGTTGTAGTAAGCAGATGTGGCCGCCAGGAGGCAGCAAAGGCCTTTTGCCTTGCCTGAGGAGCCTCCCGTCAGGTTTAACACGGCCATACAATTTCCTTAAGATAAAGCTAAATATGCTTTCCCTCCACTTAAAAACAACCCGAAGAACTAAACACCTATCACCACAAGCGGATTTACGTGACTGCCATAAACTAAATATCGTTTTAAAATGATACTAATAAAGATTCTTCGCTTAACCAAACTTTAGGCTCCTGAACCTTCTCCTGGCCCATCTGTGCCCTTCCTTATAAATCTAGTTTTAGCAAGACCCCTGCTAAGTCTGTTTACTCAGAGCCCCACCCCACACACCCTCAATCTCTAATCTCCCTTGATATCTGCTCAGGGTCCTCATCTCCCAGAATCCCCAGGTGATGCTGAGTCATCTGGCTTGTCTTCAGCAAGGATCCTGTTCAATCAGTTTAACCAGAACCTACCTTACCCCAGGTATTTCCTCTCAGTAATTTTCCATCCACTGACTCCCCCTCCCCCAACTCCCCCTACTCCTTGGCTGTAAATTCCCACGTGCCCATGCTGTATTTGGAGTTGAGTACAATCTCTCCCCCCCACCCCCGGTAAAATCTCACTGCAGTGGCCCCTCTACCCATCACAATGATCCTGAATAAAGTCTGTCTTCCTGTTTCTAACAAGCATCACTGAATGATTTTTTTCCCCTTTAACAATACCCTCAGGAATGAAAATTTAAAGACAAGTTTCCAAGTAATTAAATAATTATATGAGTCACTGGAAGAATTAACGTTGTTAAAATGTCCGTACTGCTCAGAGATATCTATAGTCAGTGTGATCCTGATCACACTTCCAAAGGTGATTTTCACAGAAATAGAAAAAAATTACCCCCAAAGGTGTATGGAACCACGAAAGGCCTCGAGTAGCTAAAGCAATCTCGAGAAAGAAGAACAAAGCTGAAGGTATCCCACGTCCTGATTTTGAACTATATTACAAAGCTAAGGCAACCAAAACAGTGTGGTTTCGGCACAAAAATATACGTGGATCATCGGAACAGAATGGAGAACCCAGAAATAAACCCATTTGTACATGGCCAATTAATTTTCAACAAAGGAGTCAAAATACACAATGGAGAAAGGACAGTCTCTTCAATAAATGGCACTGGAAAAACTGGACAGCCATATGCAAAAACAAAATGAAACTGGACCGCTCTCTGACACCACACACAAAAATCAATTCAAAATGGATGGAAACAGTTGAAGGTAAAACCTGAAACCATAAAACTCCTAGAAGAAAACATATGGAAAAATTTCTTTGACATTGGTCTTGGTGTGGATTTTTTGGATTGACGCCACAGCAAAGCCAACAACAGCAAAAATAATCAAGTGGGACTGTATCAAACTAAAAAGCTTCAGCCCAGCAAAGGAAACAATCAACAAAATGCAAAAGGCAACATATCGAACGGGAGAAAATATTTGCAAATCATGTATCCGATAATGGGTTAAGATCCAAAATATATAAAGAACTCAATAGCAAAAATAATAATAAAAAATAATAATTAATTAATTTAAAAAATGGGCAGAGAAATCAAACAGGCAATTTTTCAGAGGAGACATACAAATGGCCAACAGGTACATGAAAGCTTCTTGACCTAACTAATATCACTAATATCAGGGAAATGTAAATAAAACCACAAAGAGAAATCACCTCGCACCTGTAGAAATGGCCGTCATAAAAAAGGCAAGACGTAACAAGTGTTGGCAAGGATGCGGAGAAAAGGCCACTCTTTGCACCACTGGGAGGAACGAAAACTGGTACAGCCACTATGGAGACAGCACGGAGTTTCTCAGCACGAAAAGGTAAGAATAGAATCACCACATAACCTCACTTCTGCATGTTCATCAAAGGAAATGAAAACAGGATGTTGACACGATATCTCCAGCTCCCGTGTTCATCACAGCATTATTCACAACATGAAACAGCCACAATATGCAAACAGCCTGTGTCCATCAACGGATGAGTGGATACATAGGACGTGGTATAATGTATACGCAACGGACCATCACTCAGCCCTGAGAAAGAAGATCTTGCCATTTGCAGCTACATAGATGGACCTTGAGGGCATTGCGTTAAGGGAAATAAGCCAGAGACAGACAGACAAAGACCGTATGGTATCACCCATACGGGGGAGGGTGGAGAAAGGGAGAAGCTGGCAAAAATATACAAACATTCAGCTTCCAGATGAATAAGACCTGGGACTCTAACATAAAACATAGGGACTCCAGTTGATAACACTGTGTTGAAATTTCCTGAGAGTAGAACTTAAATCTTCTCACAAAAAGGAAAAAGAGAGATAAATATGTGAAGCGACAGGTGTTAATTAAGTATTAAACATTAATATTTCGAACATTAACTTTTAATGTTTATCTGAAATGCAGGTTTAACTAGGCATCCTGTGTTTTTATTGGTAGAATGGGCAATCCAACCCCTGATTTTACGGATAAGAAAGATGAGCCTCCGGGAAGATGCGTAACTTGACGAAGCCAACACCTGGCGAGTAGCGCCGCTGAGCCCTGAAACCCCATTCCCCCCACATTATATGGCCCCCTCCTTGTCTGCCCAGGAAGTTCTGTTCACTTGCCAGGTGCCTCCACCTCCTAGTATAATAACTCTCGTCCCTATTCCCAACCAACTAGAAGAAAAGCTTCCCTCCCCAGCCAAGAAGGATTTCCCAAAAGATGAATTTCCACGACGAATTTTCCCAGATCTATCTTCCTTGCTAATTTATCTCTTTTGGGTGGGGGACAATGAAAATCTCCCTCATTTTTTTTTTCCTACTAGTATTCATGTCTCTTTCAAGGCTACCTGTAGTAACCGAAATTGAAATACAACAGCCCATCCCAACCTGTTCTTCTGGCTTAAATACCTGAAATATAATATAGTAGTAAAAAAAAAAAAAAAACTGTAGTGTCATTACACTATAAGGATATCACGTTTAGTACCCCTCTTTGTTATCGTTTTTCCTAGTCATATCTTTCAATATTTGAATAATAGGTTTAGCCGGCTTGAGTTTCACTGCCGGTTTATCTTGCTGTGGTGGGACTGACTGGAACAGGACAGTGCACCTCCCCAAGGTCAAAGTTAATCTCCAGCAAAAAAAAAAAAAAAGACAACAAAGGAACAATTAAAGTAGTTTATGCATGTGACGTGCAACCAGTGTTCAGTAGATGTGAGCTCGTGTTATTGTTGTTCGTGCCCGGGATTATACCGATGGCAAGACCAGGAAGTAGTTTTGTAACTAATAAGCCATACACAATGCAGGAAGAGAGAGTATGAACAGCAGGGCCTGGCAGAGAAAAAGATGGATCTGGGAGAGAATGGAGAGAGGTTCACCCGGTTATTCAACGACCGTGTTTTCCAAAGAAGTGCTGTGCCGGAATGTAAGGGTGGGGAGCCTCGTGAGCGAGCGGGCCTGCACAACGCAGTGTGAATAGCGTGGAATAAGGGTGCCGCCCTGTGCGCCATGGAGCACAGACAAGGGGCACCCAGGCCGACTGGGCAGGTCAGAAAGCCGTCAGGGAAATTTCCTCGCATGACCCCTCCGTGCCTCGTCGGGGGCGGTGAGAGCCGGCCAGGCTAGAGCTGGGACAGCGGCACAGCCCAGGGAGAGGAGGTCGCACCAAGCAAAGGCACAGCCTTAAAACCACCACGCGCGTGCAGAGACGGTGGGACCCGTTTCCTTCCCCTCTGCCCTGGAAAACCAGCCCACTACGGTGTGCCCGTTATCCGCAGGGGGACACCTTCCAAGCCCCCAGCGGACGCCTGAACCCGCGGATGGGCCCGAACCCTATGTGTACTGTGTTTTCTCCTAGCCGTGCAGACCTACGATAAAGGCTAACTTATCAAAGAAACACCGCGAGAGATCAGCAACGATTAATAACAAGGAGAACAATCACAGCGATCTACGGAAAGTTATGTGAATGCGGTCTCTTTCTCTCGAAGCATCGCATAGTGCTGCCCTCCTCCTCCTCCTCTTTGGGAAGACGTCAAACCTGCCCCTGCGTCCCCTAACCACCCCTCACGTGCAGTAAACGGCCCGGCATCATTCATGTCGGGGGGGCCCTTGCCGAAGCCCTCATATAGGCTCCACGCTTGCTGGCACTACACGTCGCTGTCAGTCAAACACGCTTTCCGTCCATGTCCTCCAGCCGCACGCTTAATGCCTCTTCCGTCCCCCCTAAGCACTTGTCACGTCCCCTGGCGGTAGCTTCCGTAGTTCACGGGGCAGCAACGAACCCAGCGCGAATTGCTTTTTCCTTCTTCGCAACTTCAGGGACAGAAGACTCGTTCTTGCCATAGACCTTAGCAACCTCTGCATTCGATAGTCTGTCTTTCCTCATCGAGGACGTTCACCTTTTTTTTTTTTTGCTTCCAGGAAGCACCCTACCGCTTCTCCGTGGCGTATCTGAACTGCAGCATCACCACTCTTGCACTTCGGGGCCATTACGAAGGGGCGGCCGAGCACGAGCACCACGGCCCGGGCCCAGCGACAGTCAACGAGACCGTGGAGACGGTTGCTAAGTGGCTAAGGGCGGGAGGGGGGGGGAGGGTGGGAGGGGCGGGCAGCGTCTACAGCATGAACGAGGGGACCACTCACGGCCGGGGTGGGGCCGAGGGGCTGCCCACGAGATTTCATCGCCCACCTCAGAGCAGCAGGCAACTTAAAATGTATGCATTGCTTATTTCTGGAAGGTTCCATTTCCTGTTTCCAGATCACAGCTTATCCCGGGTCAGTGGAACTGCAGAAAGTGAGGCCGTGAATAAGGCGGAGAAGAAATCCTGTAGTTACCAGGATGACAGACACCCCACTGGTGTCTCCCGCCCGAAGGACACTCAAATGGAAGGCTTCTCTCGCCCGCAGCCAGCCCGAGCAAGAGGACAGACCACACGGTGAAGGATTCGGTGGCCCGGGGAAAGGAGGTGGGCCAGCTTCGCGCGGTGCCGACCGAAGATCGACCTCGTTGTGTCTTAATTAACAGCGCCACTGTGACTCACAACGTGAAGGCCAGCACACAGGCCTTTCCCATCCACCCTCACAACACCCCGACGCAGATTTTACCACTCCCATCCTACACGTGAGGAAACTGATTCCCAGCGAAGTTACATCATTTTTCTCAAGCTCACACGGCCCGCAGCAGGAAGAGTGGGACCCAAACTCCAGTGTTACACGTCATTCGAGTTCCCTGACCTTCCCCGCGGCACACAGCACGGGATCTTTCCTGACGATGGACGATGCTAATCAATAATTTGATGATTGACAATTGTCGACCCATGCGGGTGCTTCATGACCGTGGGTAAAGAGCGACATATTCCCCCATCTCGCCAAATGATCTGCTCACATTTGTCATGCTTAGATATGTGAGCCCGATCAACACAGAAAAGCGTGCCCGGATTAAAGTGAGTGCATTCGCTGGTGAGGAGCCCGTCCGGGGAGGAGCTAGGCTCCCTCGGCTCTCTGCGGCTCTTGGGAAGGCAGCCCAAGGAGGAATTGACCCTCAAAAGGCTGACCCAGCACTGGGCACAGATTGAGCCATGATCTCCATCACCTGTGACCAAAAAAAAAGGCCACGTGGCTCATTCACCTTTGGAGCCCCAGTGCCTAGCACGGTGCCTGGCACGTGGTGGGCCCCCTGCCAGTGTGTGGGAAGGGGTGGGGGAGAAGGCAGATTTGGTGGGTTCAGTGAGTAAGTGAGCGTGACTAAAATATCCCGTGAGATGTAGTGGTGCCTTCCGGACCTCGTCAAGGGCCTCTGATGCAGGACCGTAAAGCGTCATCGCCCAGCAGACGAAGGGGCCCTGAATTAGCAAGAACTTTCGGGGAGGTGCTGGGCTAAAGCTGTCAGCGGCTGCTTTGCCGAATGAATCCTATGCCTAAAGAGCCACGCCTCAGGGAGCACACTCAGAAGCTCTGCTTTATTTTTGGCCTTCGTCACAGCCCTCGGGACAGAGGGAGGAGGGCCTGGCCCGCGGCTGTCTGTTGCGGTCAGACCGAGGCCCACTCCACCCCTCTTGCTCCACCTAGAGACCTACTCTACAGCTTACGGCCTTTCACAGGCACACGGGGTCAAAGAACACACAGGTCACCAGGAGACCCAACGCCCAGGCATGTCACATGGCCCCTGTTTGCCCAGCCAGGTTTCCGTGTCCTGCACGAATGCATTCCGTTTCATCGTGAGGAGCGGAAGCCACGGCTGCTTTCTTAGAGCACCACCCTCCCCCTTTCTTTTTAACATGTGTACGTTTAATGTAAATAAACTCCGCTCTCTGCGTCCACAGTAGCTGCTAAGAAACTAGCCGAGAAAACAAACATCTCATGGCCTCCCTCCCGGGTGAGGAGAGAGGAGAGAAGGGACCAGGGATGCCAGAGGAAACACTTTCAGCCACAGGAGGGGACCGCATGGTGGGAGGGAGTGGGACAGAGGTGTCCTGGCTCTGCTCGCAGCTCATCACAAAAAGGAACGTGGTGTTCACATCCCCTGACGGGTCTTTTTTTAAAAAAAAAAACAAACCATATCAAACAGGATTCCTGGTGAATGGTAGCACATCATGATGAAGGACGTGGGAGGCGTTCCCTGCACAAGCTGTGTGTACGATGACTGTACGATGTGGCCAGTGCCACCCCGACATTCGCATCATCTGTGTCGCTTAGGGCAGCTGTAGCTCAGAGGCTGTGCACGTAACCCCAGAACGACCTCAAGACAAGCCGCAGCTCCCACGGCACCCGAGGACCTCACAAACACCTACCTCTCTCAGGATCCCGGAGCTCTGCGGTCGGGCAGGTAAGGGCGGTGACGCTTGGACCCACACCAGAGTCCTTCGTAAAATGTGGACGCCCTTTACGGTGTGAGTAAGCGGCCTGTAAAGAGACGTTTCAACTTGGGATCTTCACCTTTCACCTTAGTTCTCAAAATGTGGTTGGGCCGGTAATTGCGAGATCCTTATTTTTCAGTTTCCCCCACTGCCATCCTCCAAAGAGCTACAGAGGGGGTTATTTGTATCGTTACGTTAACATTTCTTATTTACAGACGGAGTGAACGAATTCCTGTAGTTGTTTGCAGTTTTCGTTGGAGAAGACGTTTACATTCCGAATATCTTTCAACACGATCATTTTCTGAAGGCAATACCACGGTTTCCTTAAATAATAACCTTCGCATTGGGTGTAAATTCAGAAACGCCGGCAGCCTCCAGGTCTGGACTTGCCATTCTCAGTGAGATGCCGGGCGGCTGGGGCCAATTCTCCGCGTGTGGCCTCGGGATCCTCAGCCGGGCACCACAGGAGCCTTGTCCCGAGCCCAGGGCGTGGGGCCCTGCCAGGGCCTCCTGCAGGCAGAGGCCAGAGCCGCCTCCTTGTGCCTCGTGCGGCCCTCAGCTACAGCACATCGACTCATCCGCCGTGAGTGAACCCACGTCAGCTGAGCTTTCTCCCCCTGGGGAAGGTTAGCAGCTGACAAGATCCTCTGTGCCAACACTACCACTTTCTGAAAAAAAGCATTTCACAGTTGACAAAACGCTCTTCGCAGGGATCACCTCACACGCTGCCCTCCACCGACAGTACACGGTCTCAGGACGCAGAGGCTACGAAAAGCATCGGGGGCCATAATCCGAGCTGACGCTTGATGAAGTTTGTGGGCGAGATCCCCGCCACGCGTTTATTTGCAGGTGGCCTGAGGACGTAACCTAACCTGTGAGCCACCTCTGAACCATACGGGAGAGTGGGCTACATGAGTCAGGTGTAGGGGGGAGTCCCGGAGGCGGAAACTCGAGGCGGAGCTCCCAGCTGGGTTTCTGGCGGGGCCTCTCCCCTGGCTTGCAGGCAGCTGTTCCCTCACTGAGTTCTCACAGGTGCAGTGGTGGATGTGGTATCGCCTTCTCTTCTCATAAGGACACGAATTCTGCTGGATTAGGGCCCCACCCCTATGACCTTCTTTAACCTTAGTTACCTCCTGAACAGCCCCCCCTTCCCGTCTCCAAATACAATCAAGTACATTGGGGATTAGGGCTTCAACATATGAATTGTGGGGGGAGGGATAACACTCCCATAACACTCTGGTTCTAACTGCAATTTTCCAATAAAGATCCAGCTCAGTGAAATGTCTCAGACACCAGTGGGGTGTCTGTGAGAGGGCTGGTGGTCTCTGGGTCTGGACTGGGTTCTTCACTGGGGAGCCCCTCAGCCCGATCACCTCTTTTGCATTTAGTACGCACCAAGCGCTGCCGTGGAGGGCCTCTCTTTCCTTCACCTGGTCGGGCATTAGCTGTCAGGTATTGCTAATCAATCCTCATGGCTTCCCGCCCCACCCCCTGCTGCCCTCATCAAATACAATTCTAACCAGAGGTTTCCTACTGAGCCTTAGCACCAGCCCTGTGTCTGTGAGACGTCTTTGGTCACAAGCGAAGCTGGAGGGAGACCAAAGAGAACCAAGAAATAAGCTCACCCAGCGACGACGCCCCCTCCTCCCGCAAGCCCTCCCGATGGCCAGCAGAGGGCGGCAGCCTAGGCTGCCCCTGTTCCCTCCCGTGTGTCTCTGTGACCTGGATCACGGGCTGCAGGAGGCTGGGGAGAGGTTCTCTCCCTGCTATCCGTCTTCCCTCTTTCAAATCTGCCTCCAGGCAGAAAGATTCCCAGCTTTTCCAGGGACAAATGGAGCTTAATCTTGCAGAAAAATTCTGCAAATGGTGTGAAATGCCTCAGACTTATCTAACCTGACGGGGCAGGGTAATTACATACCAACCTCAAGAGTCATTAAGTGAAGGAGGCTGTTTGAAGAAAGGGACAGAGGAAAATGGACTTTTTCTGTATTTTATTTTTTATTTAAAAGTAATAATAACTTCTTCAAAAAACGTTCTCGGGCAGGGAGGTGCGAGTCCTGGCGGTTAAGGGTCTCAAATGTTCAGGCGTGGGTCCCAGGCACCAGAGGCTCAGGCCGACTTCCCCGGCAGGCAGTCCCTGTACAGACTGTCACTCAGGGTGGCCAGGCGGTGATGCCAGCCCTGACTCCGTGCAGGGAGGACAACCAGGAAGCCGGCATGTCCTCTCCCAGACTCCACCCTCTGTGCCCTGTTTCTTGCCGCTGGGCGAGACTGTGATCGTAACCATGGAGCTCTCCTGAGTCTTGTAGTAGTTCTCGGGAACCATCGCCCCCGAGCGTGGTCACGAAGACGCTCTCTAGACTTTTTCTCTTTTATGGATTTTAACTTTGTGTGTGCGTGCGTGTGTGTGTGTGTGTGTTGTGTGTGTGTGTTTTAGTAAAGAGTTATTCGCCTATTACTTCAGTTTGTTGTAATTTTCAATAATTGAGTAAATCGGTTCTAGCAATCTTTCCCTTTACAGTTTTTGGTTTACTTAAAAAGGCCCTTCTCACCACAAAATCATGTAGATACTCATCTTTATCTTCTAGTTTTCACACTGTCATTTCCCCCATGCAACTAATTCCATTTGGAATTTGTTTTGTTATATGCTATTAGGTAAAAATCTATGGTTGCTTTTCCCCAGAGTTTCTCGATTGTCCCAATGCCATCTTTTGAATAATCGTATTTTTCTACACTTTCGCATGCACCAAATTCCCACATATACCAGGGTTTACATGCGTGGTCACGCCATTCTATTCGAATTATATGGCTGTTTCTGTTCACTTTAGTTTAGTTTCTAATACTATATATTAACATCCCATTGCTTACATGTTTCCTGCTAGTTGTTCCTATTTAAAATCTTCTTGGTTTTCCTATTTATTATGTCATAATAAAATTTTATGCGCCCCAAGAAAATGCTTTACTCAGAACATAAAGAGAAAAGGAAAATTAAAATCTCTTGATCACGTCCCATCAGCCTCCCCAAAGAAAATCCTACTAGAGTTTTTAATAAGGATGCATTAAACTTAAAAATTAATTTTCGGAAAGTTATTCTATTTATAAAACCGAATCTTTCTATGCAAAAACATGGTATGCCCTACCGTAAAATTAAGTACATAAAATTCTTCAAGTTAGTGTTTTTCATATAGTTCCAGCACGTTTCTTGTCGACTTCAAAGAAATAAGAAGTTTTATTGCTCTTAATGTTTTATCCCCAGAAAATTTTCACTTCCGCCAGTCGTATAAAACTGAAAATGTCCACTTGCCACTCTGAGCAGGTAAAAACATATCTATCGATGTAATACGCACTTCATTGACGTTTCATTAGTTTGAACGATTCCACATGTATTTATTGGCCAGTGATAGTTTCTTCTTTGTAAACTGTATCTCTTGCCTATTTTTTATATTAAGTATAATATTTTGACTTACCAGGTAGAAGTCTTTTTCCCAGGATGTCCTTTGCCTCTTAATTTTGTTTATTACATGTTGTGATAGACGGAATTTAAAATTTTCTCTACAAATCTATTTCGTAAACTTTTCCAAACAAATCCAAAAAATAAAAAAAAAAACCAACAGATTTGTAAAATCTAAACAAATCTAACCTTTATAGTTTCTTCGTTTATACTTAGGAAGTCTTGCTATTCAAAGTTCATCCAGTATTTGTGTATATTTTCTTATAGTCATTTCATGTTCTATTTGTTTTATATCTCCTGTTTAAATTTTAATTCCCTAATCTACACTGGGTTTATATCAGCTTAGGGTATGAACAAAGCAAAGACTGCGTCATGTTTTGAGTTTTAAGGGTTGGCTTGTTTGAGCCTGTGTATTGAACCCTGGCCATCTTCATTTTGGAAGTTATTCTGTGTTGAAGTTATTTGGCTTGCTTAGTAATTTTTAGGCACAGACTTTCTTGGCTCATGCCCTTTGGTGGAGCAATAAAATGTTCTCATTATGAAAAGAATTTAGGCAATTACAGCTGAAGCCTACTTCCCAGCATCTGTGACAAGGTACATTTCAGATGAAAGAATGTTGATGACCAGGTACATTTCAGATGAAAGAATGTTGATGACCGCAAGCTGCTGTCTCCTGGGGCTTTTGTGAGTCCCCTGAAGGCTGCGAAAAGGTGAACAGCTTATTTCACCAGCACCACCTGTAAAACCGCGTTGCTACGATTCATTTGGAAGCACCAAGATTTAATCTACAGTCACAGCTTGGCGTCTTATAAGAAGGCTGCTCAACCAAACGAAAACACAGCTCCCCGAGAAATCAAATGCATTTGGCAGATCCAGTCTGCACAGCAAAGCCGGGGAGCAGGAAAAACCCCTCCCCACATCGAGCATGGTACGGTGTAAAGAACGTCGAACGGAACGTCTGAAAACCCAGCTGGCGTTCTTGCTCCATCACCAATGCTTTGACCTCGGGCAAAGCGTTTAATGAGTTCCAGTTTCCTCTTATAACATGGGGGTGGCCTCATACGAGGGCTGCCAGCACTAAAGGGAAAATCCATATGAAGGCCCTGTATGGGTGGAAAGGCACTGGCCAACTATCGATAGTTATCAACTAGCTCATAAGCTAACTTATAATATTCTACTTTGCTTGCTGAGGAGGAAGAGGTGGTACCTGCCGCATCCGACCTGATCGGCCCATCCAGGGGAGGCACTGCCTGGACACCCACTGCCCTGCTCCTGAACGCACCTCCCAGCGCCCACATGGACAGCAGCCTCCAAGAAACCAAGCACGGCATGTCAGGAGACTAAAAGATGGGCCAGCAAAACAGAGACGGGCGAGGGCCGTCCCTGCCACTTTTTCCTTTTAATTTCCAGCTGCACCAGGCTCGTGGGGCCGGCCCAGCATGAGCTACATTCGTACCCACGGGCCGGGTCGGGACTGGGGAAAGGAGAGAATGATACATGCAAGTCGGGAGGAGTCGGAGGAATACCCATCAAATGACAAAAAGGTGCAGCTGGCTCAGAGACCTGTGCGTGTGGCCTGTGAGGCTTCAGGACTCGGGGTGCGATAAACAGTCCATTCCTCCTCACCCCGGTTTCAGCTTATCTCCCCGCCTTTTAACAGGAGGCTCTCTCCTTCCAGCCTTAGATCCCAACTTCTCCATGGGCCATTTTTAGCCGGTTTTTATTTCTTATTGAAAAAAGAAATCAGACATATAGTCTTAAAAACTCAAGCAGTACAAAAGGTTATATAACAAGATGTACATCTCCCCTCCTCGGGGTAGATATTATCCTTTTTCCTCCCAGAAATTTGTCCTGTGTACATAAGGGCATCAACTGAGTTTCAATGTCAAAGAGAGGCTTTTGCACCCTGAAAGGTACCCTGACAGTTTCCTGTCTTTAACTGATATTTAGTTTATTAATTTTTAAAATCTAGTTTCAAAAGTCTTTAAGTTAGAATCTGTTTTAACAGGTTAAAACCTGACTATGGCCACGCCACCCTGAACAAGCCCGAACCTGTCTGATCTTAGAGGCTAAGCAGGGTTGGGCCTGGTTAGTACTTGTGTGGGAGACCATCTACATCTAGGAAGACCAGGTGCTGTAGGTGTAAAAAAGAAAATAAAATAAGGGATTGTAAGCTGACGAGGTCCTTGCAATCTGTGAGGTCAACTACAGGCTGCCTCGCCTAATAAATAAATAAATAAACAGATAAATGAATGAATGAATGAATGAATACATAAATAGATAGATAGATAGATAAATAGATAGATAGATAAATGTTAAAACCCTCCTTAAAAAGGCTAGATTTGAATTAAAATTGTTATCTTTCTTATGAATTGAACAATGTTGGTATAAAAATAAGAATTCTTTCTGCTTGTACTTTGATTATTTTTAAAACATAATTTGTAATTTATATTTGCAAATATTTACAAATTTAATTCGCCTGATCTTGTCAACCCCTGCAAACCCCCAACAAGGCAATCGCAGAAGCAGAAAACCATCAAAGCTCTTGCACAACTCCTGCAAATCTAAGAAACAAAATGTAAGTGTGACTAGTCAGGTTATCTTAAGGATATAACCATTACTTATAAATTTAATGTTTATATGTTTCAAACTAATAAGTCCAATATAAAATGCTTTGAAACATACGAAAATCCCAAATCAATATGAAATATATTTGATGATAATGAAAACCTTTTCAAGTATCTCAGATAATTAACGAAACGTACGTTACCACAGAGATTACGCCTAATTGTGTATGAAAGTATCAACACCATGAGTTTGACTTACTTCGCCGTCACTACACTTATTCATGCACCGTCCAGGCTTGGAATGTCCCTTATCACATCCGAGGAGCCAGTACCTCATTTCTGCACTGCCGAGGTCACTCAGTCTAAGGCTCACGACTGAGATTTTGTTGTGGGTTTACGTTTAGGTACAATATTCTTGACAAGGACCTGGTCTGGGCGTTCCCTTCTAGAAGACTCCACCCGAGTCGTGATAAAGGCAAACACCGTGGGAAGTCACTGAGGAAGGGCAGGGCATGGTCTGCTCTGCGTGGTGTGAAACAGTTACGCTGGGCGCTGTCTGGACCACAGATGGGAGCACCCAGCAGGGAAGCTTTTTTTTTAATTCAACTCTGACTACACAGCATATGACACAACTTGCTGAATAAGCAAGCAAGCAAGAGAAGTAGCCTGTCCACAGCCTACAGACCACAGACACCAATGTTATGCAAGGTAGACCTCAAAAGGCCTACAATAAAAACCTGAGTTTAGGAAAAGAGTCCAGACTCTGCAGATAGCTCTTCACCAGCGCAGGAAGTGACAGGTCGGGGCACAACCAGGCTGGGGGCCAATCGCATTCCCCGGGCTCTCACTTCCCCAAGTCTAGATCCAGCTAAAGAACTGGGAAGCTCTCACAGGGAAGGGGACAGCCGAGTGAACACCTAAAGGATCAGCGGAGTACATTTCTACAGCAGTTCCAGCTGGGGGAGGGGGAAAAAGATTTGCTTTTTGCACGAATTCTTACACTCGCCTGGTGACGTGGGCAGAGCAGAGATCACTTCTCTGCGCAGTGATAAGGAAGCTGAAAGGTCACTATCTCGCCCAACCCATCAGGCTGAAGGCGTAAAACCGAGTTAAAGTCCAGGTCGTCTGCCTCCAAGAGCTCTCTCTGCACCATTTTTACACAGCGTGGCTTTCTGTGCCCCTACTGTGTGATAAATAAATGGGGGTGCGAGGGAAACATAAAATACAATCCTCGACCGCAGAGAGTCAAACCCTTGCCCCTAGAGAACGGTGTGAGACTGCTCCCGCCGGCAGCACCTGCTGAGGGGCAGGGCTTCGGGAACTCGGGAGAGAATGGCCTGACAGCCAGGAGAAGCCCTTACAGAAGGTGAATCCGAGTCCTGCAGACCAGTCCTGAGACCCCCGTCAACACGGAGGAGGAGACCGAGTTCACGGTGTCCCCTCTGAACTCATCTTGACTTTCACTGATGAAGGCATTTCAGAACAAAGAGCCTTTGTCCATGCAGATACCCCACACGGGGGGTGGTCACGCGGTCATGGTCACAGCCTGGGGGTGGGGGCGGGGGACTCTTCCTGCCCATTTAGTCCGGGATCCGTCTGGCATCCTCCTGCTCCTTCCTCTGCTCTATCACTTTCTTTACTTACAGCACCCAATTCCTATTGACTCAACAGCACACCACACTGTCCTTCTCCGGAACCCCCTAACACCCCAAAATAAGAGTCAGCCATGTGAATCGCAGCCGCCTTCCTCTGGACTGCCTGCCCGTGTGCTAAAGGGGGCGCCCGCGGCCTCCTCCGACTCATCGTCCTTAGAGAGTGGATGCTGCCCCTGGGGGTCACTCTCACAGCCCTGAGTGACAGCCAGTGGTCACCATCCCACCATCCCTCCCAGAAGGCAGGAAGAAGGTGGCAAGAGAAAGGAGGAGGAAGAGAGGAAAGCTACATGTGACGAGAAGTGAAAGGCTACCAGGTATTGCTCAGGTGTTTAGTATTTCCTGTTTCAGGGTTTTCTTATTTGAAATGATCTTAGTCACTGAATACCCGTCATTTAATTTAACTCAGCGTAGCTTGAAGGATTCAAGTTACCAGAGAGATTTTGGAAACCATTCTTAAGCGGACATATTTTATAAACATAACCATCGTTGAAAAGTTTACGTGTACGCTTTTATTCCACTTAATTTATTAAATTCACTTGTTCTTAACAATTATGTTTAGGTTACTCATGAAAATTTCATCAGACATTAGACAAAGCTAGCCGCATCTTACGTTATTTTTCCGGCTGACAATTGTTGTAACAGACATATGTATATATGTTACGTATGTGTACGTGTACACATTAAACGTCAAATATCTTAATTATCTTTGGACTCTCGAAGATGCAGAGCTTAATTTCCTGTATGCGGGAAGGACTTCTCCCGCCACCCACCTTGAGTTCGCCCCTGGCACTAGGCCTCAGAGAGCTGGAGTGTGGGAGCGAGCGGGCTACCGGGAACCAGTGTGGCTTCAGGACGGGGGAGGGTCACCTTGCGCCCATCGGCCGTCAGTCATCTGCTGCTTTGCTTCTAGAGTTCCTGCCCCTCTCCGCTGGCCTGACGTCTTTCAGCTCCTACCCCCGCTGTGAGCTGCTGGCTGAACCCATTATGCTGCCTCCCAGTCACCAAGAGAGGACCCAACGACACGCTGCTTTGCGCCAGGCCACCTCACAGGCTGTTGTTAGCCAGTCTGTAGGTCGGTTCCTTTGGGGCCAGACACCCAGTCCTATGCAATCTCCAAAGGCAGGGAGTGGCGGGCCATTCGCTCAGCTCTCCTTAGGAGGGAGCCTGGCTGAGGCGGGCGTTCGAATCGGTTCCTCTCCAGCACACTTCCCTTTCTCCTGCTTTTCTTTCTTTCTTCGCTTTCCCAGCTCCTGTGACTTCGCTTTCTCTCTTTTCTCTCCCTCTTTCTCTTTCCCCTTTTCCCCTCTATGACACACTCTGGATGGACACAGACATGAAGCTATTCACTGCCCACTCTCTAAAAATTAATAAATCATTTTCTTTATCGCATGGGGGGGCTCTTGTGCTTAACCAAAAGCAGATGAGGCTTAACTCACTATGCTTCTTGCAATTCCAAGTTGACTTTTGGTCTCGGTTACCCAATTATTCCATCACGTTTTCCACCCTGATTCTTTACCCCTTTATGAACACATTTCCCCCCAAAATCATGATTTGGGAAACTTACTAAACAGTCTCTTTCAGGGGCAAACAGTAAGCTTTCAGGGTGCCGAATTTGGGGAAAGAAGTGTCAAAACTTACCACTCAGAGCCCCTCTGGGCATTACTCACCATCCTCTCCTTTGAAAAGCTACTCCCTCTTCATTTTTGCTCCCACACGTCCTTCTCCGCTTTCCCTCCAGATTGCAGATGTCCTGCAGCAGGTGTGACAGGGAGGAGCGACCACGTGAAACACAACAGGAAGACCAGGGGGCGGGCGGGCCGTGTCTTCCACTCGTACAGCGGGTCGGTAGCGCCGCCTCGCTCCCGGCATACGGTTTCCGGGCTCTGGCCCTGTCCCTATTTTTTCTTTTCGGAAACGACCATCAACGCGAACAGGAGAGCTTCTAAGAATCGGCTTCAGAAGCAGAACCCCACCTTCCTAAGATTCATGTCAAGTTTCATAGATCTCCCGCGTGCGTAAGAACTTTTACCTGGCTACACTTGTACCTAGGGACACACTGCCCCCTTTTTTTCCCCCAGCTGTAGGCAGACGAGAGACTGCTCTTGCGGCTGCAGGAAGGTAGACAAATGCTCTTCCGATGCTTTGTGCAATCTAGCCCCCCACACGCTATGTCCACCAGGTCGCAAACGCTTATCATTAAAATATGGTCAGACCTTTCGGAACGGTCCACAAATTAGAGAGGCAGACAGACAGACAGACATCACAGGGCACTGTTGCTCTTCCATATGGTCACTGCCAGCCCCTTCGCCTTTTCCAATCTGTCCGAAGCAGTAAAGACAGAGAGACTGTCAATCGGCCAGAAGTCATCGCCCTCTGAAAGTCCCTGAAGTCCCCTCCTTCCTGCCACTCCAGAGATGATTCTAAGGACTCCAAGGTTCTCCCCACCCTGACAGCTGCCCGAAACTTTTTTTTTTTTTCATTTCCGAGCCTCCACTCTCTCGCAAAGTAAATCCTTCCCTTAGCCCGGTTCTCCCTTTTGCACATTCTGGTCTCTCCCTGCAATGGCTTCCTGGCCCCTCCTCCTCGCCCCCCTTCCCAGGGCCCTTTCTTGCCCTTGGGAAAGTAACTTAACTTTTTCCCTCTGGAGTGGTGACTCTGTGCACCAAGCAGCTACAGTCAGTGGAGTACGGAGGTTCAACCCAAGTGCCTGCGAGGGCCAGGCAGGACACGGGGTGTTCTTCCAACGTTGTTCATATATTAAGTATATGGGAACATTCTTTACTTTTACAAAGAAATATGCTCTATCTCGTTTCTCCTTGAAACACAGTCAACTTTTCCTTTTCACAGTTTTGACAGAGAGAGTAAGGTGCATTACAGTAGGACACGTTTTCCTCCTGAGTCTACTTTAAAGTAAGTAACAGTGTAAGAGCAGGACTAAAATGACACCAGACAATGTCATAGAGAAGGAGCATACGTGCTCTAACTAGCCATTCTCCAGCCGGTGTTTGCCAAGTGGAACGTGAGCCCAGGGTGGCTAGATCTTTTGACTTTTAGGAAACAGACATCCAGACACACTTGTGAAAAATGATGTTTTCTTAAATGTTTACAGCTAACCCAAAAGAACTTCAAACGTGGCAAAGGCTAAGGCAGACAAGCTCGCCTGGTGCCAGAGGATTCCCAGGGCGCGGCCTCCGACACTGTAAATACTAACATATTTTATTATATTTGCTTAATCTCCAACAGAGAGTTCTGTAATTAGGCCCTTTACAGAGACCCGCATCTGTTTCTGCCTGCATTCTCCACGTTTGCGGTGCACTCGGGTTTCCTAGCCCATCTCGACAATTATTAATGGTGCCTTTGGGTCGAATTTCCCTCCCTTTTCTCCTCCTTGTTCTTCCCTACCAAAGGAGACATAGCAGTTTTAGAATTCAAGCTTGGAGGCAAATTAGTTTAGAGGTGATAATAGCTTTAAAGTTTTCTAGAACAGCTAGAAACTTTAGCTGTCATCTCATCGCAAGTCTTTGTTGAGAGGACTGATTAAACGTGATTAGCGCGCGCCCACGCACACGCGGAAATGTCACCATGATGAAAACTGAAATCACGGTATGTGCCTCACGTCTCTTAACCCTGCCATGTGCCTCCCTGAAGCCAGGGGTCCTCTGCCGCTTCCGTTGGCCCTTCCCTGTTTGCTTCGTTTCTATCGTAACTGCGCGTACTTCTGCCTGCCTTGGGAGAGCAGGGACTGTCTCTCTCCATTGTATCGCCAGGCCTGGCACAGCGCCTAGCATAGAGTTGGCAAAGCAAGAGCTATTGCAGAAACCGTAACTGTCACCGAAATAGCTACCATGGCCAGAGCACTTACTGTGTGTGCGTTGGGCAGCTCACTCACATTACCCTGGAGGCTTTCCCAGACCAGACCATCCAATCCGAAGCATACCCCAGCCACCCTCCAGCACATCACCTGATTTTAGTCCTCCGAATAGGGCTTGCTGTTTAATTATGTCTCCTCCACCAGAAAGAAAGCTCCAGAGAACAGTCATCTTGTCTTACCTGGCTCTTGGCACATAGAAAGCAAAGTAATAAATTTAAACTTCCCACCTCCTTGGGTGGTGGAGTTGACTTGCACACAGTAGGTCTCAGGGAGTATGTTTTAAAATCTGTATTTAGATTTCAGGATAAATGCGTCGATTACTTCATGGTTCACGATGAGCTCTGGGAAGTGGGAGAGTGCAATAAAAATAAAAGTTTGGTCGCGTTCCCCCAAGCACTGACTAACACGCGTGCGGGAATTTTTGCTGCAATAAGAAAGCCACTTCCTCTGACATAAGGTCCCCCACACGCCTGGACCTTGCCACATCCTCTGATACGACAGAGTTCATGATGGCTGGGCGGGCCGGGGCGGCCAGATTCCAGACTCTCACTCGGAGAGAGCGGGGGGGGGGGGGGGGTGTGCAGCGGTCGCCCGTGGCGGGGTGCGCAGGAGGGTCAGCGGGGATGCTGTCGCCGCCGCCCGAGCCTGTCGGCCCCGCGATTCTCAGCGCTGGGCGACCCCTTCCCACTGCATTCCGCTTTCCCCTCTAAAACCCAAACGCACTGCAGGGGCAAACCCCACGCACCCCTGAGCCTGAAGGGGGCGACGTCACCGAGTTCCACGTCACGTGAAGGGACACGCAGGCCAGGTCAGCGATGTGCGGGCCACTGGACAGCGCCGGGCCTGACCCCGCCTCCGCCCCGCCCCGCCGGCCGCGGCCCCGCCCACCCCGCCGGGCCCGGCCACCCCCGTCGCTCACGCCGCGGCCCCGCCCACCCCGCCCCGCCCGCCCCGCCCCCGGGCCCCGCGCACGCCGCTTGCAGCACCTACTTCTCGCAGTCAGCGCGCTGGGGTTGCCGCCGCCGCCGCCCGCTGTCGTCGTCCTGCGCGTCACCGCCGCCGCCATGCCCGGAGGTCTCCTCCTCGGGGACGAGGCTCCCAACTTCGAGGCCAATACTACCGTCGGCCGCATCCGTTTCCACGACTATCTGGGAGACTCGTAAGTGGCCGCCTCGTCGCCCTGCCCCGGCCTCGGGCTGCGCCCGCAGGACGTGCCTGCCCCGATTCGCCTCCCTTCCGTCCGCCTGGCCGCCCGCCTCCTCCGCGTACCGGTTCCTGCACGTGCCCCGCCGCGGGTCCCCTGCGCCGCGTGGGCCACCGGCGGCCCGGCCCCCGGCATGGCCGGGCCGGTTCCGGACGGAGAAGGGGGAGGGGGCGGAATCGGGCTCCCGCTGGTCCCGCGAACCCGAGGCCGGTGTGGAGGCGGGTCTGCTGGCTCTCTAATTCAGTTAGGCAAACTGTGCAAGTGGCATGGTGCCGCCGAGCCCGGGCCGGCTTCGGCGGCCCCTTCCCGGGACTCGTGCCCAGGAGTCGTATTCCCATCCCTCCCTCCGTTCTGGAATTTGCTCCCCGGGAAAGGTGGGTGGACACAGCTGCGGGCTCGGGGAGGCCCAGCGTGTTATCGGGGGTTCTGCTTGCTGCATGGTGTTTGCACAGGCTTCCCAGGACAAAGTGTAAAATTTAAAACCACCAGCTGCCGGTTAAGTGGCCGAAAGACTTTTTTGTCCAGAGCCTCCTTGAGTGGGCAGGATACGATTTGATAACAGCTTTGGGAGGAAGCAAGAACATCGTGTGTAGATGTGTCCTTCATTCCAGAACTTGCAACACTTGGTGGGAAGGGCTTTCGGGGGTGGTTCAGTTGCGGTGACCTATTCTTGCCGCGGCCAGCCTGGGACACGTGTTACCGCTGAACCCTGAGCCCCTTTTGTTTCCCAGTGGCAAGCCCCTCACTGCCCCCTCCCACTCTGCCTTGCTTCCAGGGGCACATGGCCTTGCTATTGAGGGACAAATTGGTGACCCATTATCTGGCCTGGCAGTCATACCATTATGACTAGCAGTAAATTGATGTCACCCCAGTTTTACAGTTCCTGAATCAGGGAACTTTTAAGTTGCTTAGTTTTAACCTGAAACATCCCTTATGTGTCCAGTTACACATCTGGTTCCAGTGCCTCCCCAAACCCCACCCTGTGGTCTTATAAAAGGCTTAACAAATCCTCCCTGGTTTGAATCCTTCCTGTGTATGGTGTCCAGGTATCCATATGTATAGACAGAGAGAGAGAGAAAGGAATTTATAAGATTAATCAGTTGGACAGGGCTGTGCAAAGAACCTGAGAGGTTCTGTACCTTGGGCCTACCCAACCCCTCACAGCCCCTTAAAGTCTGTTGTCAGCCACTCATTAAGGGAGAAGCCAACCTTTGTGAAAGAGGACCAGAAAAAGGATGAGAAATGCAACATTCGGACTCTGAAGGCAGGAAAAGGCTTCAGAAACACAAAGGCCAGTCTCATACTCCTGTTAGTATTAGTAGTTATCAAAAATCCCATGGGATTTTCAAAGTATGTGCCTTCCCATTTCCACCCACAGGCCTCACCCCCATAAAACATAAAAATCTTACCAGAACTCTTAAGTTGTTAAAGATAAATATGAACATCAAGCATAATTACTACAGCAATAAATATAAATGCTATCACTAAGCTCACCCCACTTTGGGGTGGGGGGTTGTCTGTTATTGGCCTAGATCTGTCTTGATTAAAAATGGAACCTTCTCAGGCACCCACCAGTGGGAAGATGAGAAAAATATTTGTATCTATACATGAAAACTATCCAAGTCTGGTCAGGCATGGGCTAGTACTTGCTGCTCCACCCCAAAAGAAGTTTGAGCCCTTTATAGCATTATAAAACATGGATTTTTGCCAAATATAATTTTTTTCCAAACTCCATCCTGTATGTGATCTCAATTCAGACTGTCAATTTTTGATCAAGATTTTTTTTTTTGAGGAAAAAAAAATTTTTAAACATTTGTCAGGGGTAGGTACATACCCTACCCCTGACAAATGGTCACAGCTAAGGGGGTACATGGGCTGCATTTGGTGAGCTTATTGAGCCTTATCACTGTTTCTGTGTGTATGTGGTGGGAGCAGCTTCTTCACCAAACAAAACCTGTGTTTTCCTGGGGTTTTCTGGGCGTTGGTAAGTAGAGACTGTTCCCTTAAAGGAAGAAACCTTTTGTCTTTTGAAAATGAGGAAGGAAGGAAGGAAGGAAATGGGATAATGTAATTGAGTTACTCTTAAGAGCAGCAGTAGGGAGACTTAGAAGGGAAGGTAGGCCACAGTAAGACTCTCTCCTAAGAGTAACCTATTTGTAACCAAATAGTAAACTGGAGTTTGGCTTCCTGCTAGGGAGGGGGCAGGGGAAAGTTTGGAGTGGCTTAAATCAAGTTCTTCAGCATGATTCAGCAAAACGCTCTCTGACTCAAGATGAAAAGAGAACACCTAACTTTCCTAATGCATCACCCTTTAACAAGAAGAAATATCCTGTTTCATTTCATAGAATCTAAGGCCTAGGTTTTACTCAGCTAGATTATTTCAAAAGATATGTGTCCCCCTTACTGCCCTTTACTAAAACTTAAACATACCTCACACCTTCCACAATCTAAAAAATTCCATATCTTACTATAGGAACTGTCATGCTTTTTGCTAGGTCTTTTCCTTTCCTGCAGCTTTGGGGGTTGAGTAACAGGTATAAGTGGTTAGGGGGCACCCTTGTCTCTAGCTTTGTTCTTTGTGCTTCAGGACACTTGGCAAACTTGGGAGAGGCGAGCCGGACTCCAGGCTGGACTTAGTTATCCGAGATTGGGGTCCTGCTTTACTATTGTCTTCAGCCCAGGGGAGTGTGGAAAACTCCCCTTTTAGTAGAGAGGTTCGTTTCTGTCGCCAAGGAGAAGAAAATGGTACCCCGATGGTTCTTGGTGACTCAGCTTGAAATGTGCTTAAAATCTAAGCAAGTCTAACCATAGGCCACAATGATGTAGATGTTAGTATTTGCCGAAGAATCTGTAGTTCTAGAAATTGGCACCACAAGCTGTCAGTATTTTCCCTACTTGGTCTGAAGCAAGAAGACAAACTGCAAGTGAAGAGGCGGTAGAACTTCTGAAGTCCTGTCGTTTGGTCCTGGTACAAATATTGGGTGTCCCCGTTTGGCAGGATAGGTCAGTGAAGCTGTTTTATAAGGGATTTTATATCCATTCATTTCAGAGAAGCCACTGTCAGCTTTAATTTTACATATAAATAGAGAATAGGCGCCTATTCACTCAGGTTACATAATCTCTTTATTATTGCAGTCAGGCATTTGTTTGAGTTCAGGGCCTATGAGGACACCCATTATTGGAGCTAAAGGTCAGGGCCTGTGTGCTTAGAAAAAATATAGAAAGGGGTAAGAAGGAAAAAAGGTATTTCGATGAGTTTGAGTAGCAGAGAATTTATTAGCTAGAAAGGGGTCTGTCTGGCTCTGTAGTTATTAAAAGAGGCCACACCCTTAAATTACAGTCTTAAAATACTTGTCATCTTGAATTTCATATCCTCAGTCGACTTGGGCTCTAAACATTGGCTTTTCTGGAGATCAAAAGATCAAAAAGCATTTCTCAACAAAAAAAATTTAAAAGGCATCGCCTTCATACGCATTCACTTTTAAAAGAAAGTCATTTTTGATCTGGGATTTGTGGCTGCTCGTTCCCCTGATGTTGGCAATGACCTTTTCGTTCAGCGGCGACCTCTCTCCCTTCCTTCCAGGTGGGGCATTCTCTTCTCCCACCCTCGGACTTCACCCCCGTGTGCACCACGGAGCTGGGCAGAGCTGCCAAGCTGGCGCCGGAATTTGCCAAGAGGAACGTGAAGCTGATCGCCCTTTCCATAGACAGTGTAGAGGACCATCTTGCCTGGAGCAAGGTATAGCATCCACGGGCACGCGCTTCGAGGCGATAAATCAGGTCATAAGTCACGGAGTAGCTTGGGCTTTTTTTCTGAGGCGAAGGTACAAGTAAACTTCAAGATCAAACTTCACTGATTATTTGAAAACCTGTCTTGGATTGCACGATGACCTTCACCTTGCTCAACCCAGGGGTCGCTTGTCAGCCCCGACCCTCCCTGGCCTCCTAGCAGCATTCAGCCCAGCCGATCACTGTCTGCTCCAAGCATTTTCCTCTCTTGGCTTCCAGGACGCCACTCCTCTGGCGTCCCTGCCCGGGCCCAGGCTGAGCTTTGTCACCTCCCCGCTCTTACTTCATGCTGGGGTTGCCCGAGGCTCATTTCGTGGACCCTTTTCCTTTATCCTCGCTCTTTATCTTGTGGCTCGCCTGCTCATGCCCAAAGCCCATCTCGAGAGCCCATCTCCTGGCTCCCAGGTGGCACAGCCACTGCCCCCTCGGACGTCCCCCCTGGGATGGCCCGTCATCCCAAACCTGGCATGTCTAACACTGGGCTTCTGTTCTTAACCCCAGGGTCTCACTCCTCTGAGCTAACGGCAACTGCATTTTTGTAGCTGCTCCGGCCAAAAACGTCTCAATTATCCGTGTTGTCTCTGGTGTTCTCACACCGCACATCTGATTCATCAGCAAACTTGCCTGCGCTGCCTTCGGAATAGATCCAGAATCCCATTTGGAACATTCCCTCCCCAGGTATCTTTGTGACCTGCCCTCAGCTCTTCAGGTCTCGACTCAAATGACACGTCTAAGGCTGTCCTTGGCGTCCTTAGCTAAAATTATACCTCCCCTCTATATAGAGCCCCCAGCGCCCCCGATTAGCTTTTCTCCTCGGCACTTGACCCCATCTCAAATACTCTGCACTCGGCTAATGCCGTTTGTTTGTTCCTGCCCAGCAGAGGGGAGGCCGAGCAGGGCAGACTCCTCTTTTGTGCATTGCGGGAACAGTGCTAGGTACTCAGTACTCCTAGGCGGGTGGGCCAGATTTGTTGAATGAATGAACTGGGGGGATTGGCTGCTTCCAACAAAAAGATTTACTTGGACAGTAACTGTGGTGGTCTAAACTTGAGAACATTTTAATGACTTTGCTACAGTGTGCTACTGTCTAATGATAAGTAACTTTTGAGAGATGCTTACTGTGTACTAGGCACAGCCTCAAGCATTTCACATGCAATTGAATAAAAGGCGTAGTTCCGACTTGTGAGCTGGCCACCCAGGGCTGTATCCCTTGGCCATTTCAGACCAGTTAATCCTCAGCATCTGAGATGAGAAGAAATGTGTAGAGCCGCGGTCCCCCACCTCTTCGGCACCAAGGACCGGTGCTCCCATGAGAATCTAATGCCTAGGGAGCTGAGGCGGTGATGCTGGCGCTGGGGAGCGGCTGCAGATACAGATGAAGCTTTGCTTGCCCACCTGCCGCTTACCTCCTGCTGTGCGGCCCGGATGTAGAGGACAAAAGGGAAGAGTTGGAGGGACTTGCTGAAGGCTACCCTGCTAGAAAACGGTGGCATTGTGATTTGAACCTCAAACCAACGCTCTTTTTGATATAAGATGATAGAGAATAGGAATTAGCCTGATGGAGGATAGAATAAAGCCAAAGCACATGGTTCTTCGTGTTCATGGGTGTAATGTAATGTGATGCCTACCACATAGGTGTGGCAGGGTTGAGAATTACTGCGTAGCAATAATTAAAACAGATAGCTGAAGGAAGAGTTTATAGCCCATCACGTAATGCCTTTTAAGGTATAGGAGCACACCCAGGTTCATTTTAGCTCATGACCTGCTTTAGAATTTTCAAAACTGTGATTGCCTTAAACAGGAAACCCAATCCTAACTGCCCAAAAGTTGGCGCCCAGCTGGTTACAGGGAAGCGTCGAGGTGCCTCTAGCATGAAACCATACTGGTTATTATTTCAGTTGACTCGATAGGCAGCCAGTGACAGCGGAAGGGAAGTTAAGGCAATAAAGTTAAGGAACATGTTCCAGTCTGTCGCTATCCATTTCAAAGCTCCTGCGTTCCACTTCGATCCCACGGCGGGGTCTCTGCTGAGAAAGCCACCAGGGCCCTGTGCCTGCTGTGCCGTCAGATCCTGTGCCGCTTTCAAGGCTCCGCATAATAAACAGATCTTACTCCACCTTGGTCCGTGACTTCCTACAGCTCTTCCCAGATAAGTCCCTCATCCGCCAGTCAGCATTTTATGCTGAGACTCGCCTGCGTGCTCATTTATTCCCTCTCCCCAGAGTTCCCTTTGACTTGTCCATGAAGTACATACTAGGATCTCCATTCTTGTGTTTCCTTTAAGTTTTGTGAGTTTTTTGTTTGTTTGTTTGTTTTTTTTTTTTTTCTTAACGTGTCTTACAGTAGCTTAATGTCTGACTCAGGATGCTTTTGGGGCAGAGACCGGATCTATAGAATTATCTTTGCACGTGGCATTGTTTCTAGGTGTGATGGACTTAACGCACCCATTATTTCTGCCGCTCTTTCCAGTATTTGGGTACCGAGAGGTACCTCGGATCGGGCTCTGTCGTGACGTTGTTCAGGTGTGAAAGCGTTTGCCGCTGCTTTCTCAAAGCAGTAGAGGCCGGCTGTGTTTGAGAGACTTGGGCATGAAGAGGGCGTGCGGCTGTACCGCACCCTGCCATTCTCCCCACGAGGATGAGCAGAACGAGGCATGGTCACTCACTCGCTCACTCACTCGCCCGTGCCACCGCCGAGGGACATGATTCCCGTCTCGTGCTTCTCCCTCCCTGTCTCGCAACGCGACGGCTGTTCCCTGACGGGATGCAGAGGATGTGCGTGGCTTGAATTTCTCTTTCCTCTTTTTCACCTGCGTTGCAGGATATCAACGCTTACAATGGCTTGGAGCCCACAGAAAAGCTACCTTTTCCCATCATCGATGACAAGAATCGGGACCTCGCCATCCTGTTGGGCATGCTGGACCCAGCGGAGAAGGACGAGAAGGGCATGCCCGTGACGGCGCGCGTGGTGAGCTGTGAGCGTCTGTCTGTCCCGTAGTCATGACAAGTCAATGCTCGAACCTCGAACCGCCTGGAGGAAATAAGGGGTTTCTCTCCAAGTAGGGGATAAGTGTTTGGACGGCGCTCTCATTGATGACCAGAAACGCTCATGCAAAATTTTCACCTCAATCTTTAAACTGTTCAATTTATAGCTTTTTAGAAATATGCGTAAAATGAGCAGTTGTCCAAACAAGTCACCTAGCATTGAGGAATGTTCTACTGCTCTCCCTACAGTCGTGGGTCGGGGCCTTCGTAAGGCAGCCCTGGTTTTGAATTCTCATTCTGTCCTTCCTCACCTCCTGAGAACAGAGCCCCTCACCTGCAAAAAAAGTACAGCTATTTGAGGACCAGTATCAACTCCCATTAGGATGATTTTTATGATAATCATCCCTACTTCACACAGTCCCTGAGGCCTTTCCTGGATTCAGTTTGCATATCACTGTGTCTTACTGAGACTCAGAACCAAATATCATTCTTTCTAAGGTCAGAAAAATAACATGGACACTGTGTAGTACACCTAAAATTGATATAATATTGTATGTCAACTGTAACTGAAAAAAAAATTAATTTTTCAAAGAAAAATGACGTGGAGGAAAAAAGTATCTTAGACTCCAGCCCCCTGGATTAGGTTTGGTGTATCTTTCTAGATGTCTGGGAATTTTTCGTTTTGTCTCCACACCCTTGAACACTTTTCATGGCTGAAGAAGAGCTAAGAGGCTTTAATAGTGAAAACACTGGCCTCTTCCTCTCTATGCGTCTGCGTGTTTTGCAGGTGTTTGTTTTTGGTCCTGATAAGAAACTGAAGCTGTCGATCCTGTACCCAGCCACCACGGGCAGGAACTTCGACGAGATCCTCAGAGTCGTCATCTCGCTCCAGCTGACCGCGGAGAAGAGGGTGGCCACCCCGTGGACTGGAAGGTAAAGAGGGTAAAAGGGCAGACGCCCCGCGCCTGGAAGGCCTGGGGGCTCCTGGCTAAATGGCCACCCTCAGGCTGTCACCAGGGGCTCTGTTTCTGACATGCAAATACACAGGGAGGGTTTTTTCCCTTATGGCTGGGTTTAAGATTTGTTGAGAGGCCATTTATTTTCAAGGTCTTTAACACTTTTATATAAAACACAAATTCCCATATTGCTTTCTAACTTTTAGATACTTGGACAGATCACGTGGTCAGAATGATTCCTTTTCCTAAGAAAAGGATTTTTTGAAGAACTTGAACCCTTCCCTGCTGGCAAAACATTTACAACGAAACTTAGCTTGGCCACTTGAGTTGTGGCTCTAAAACTAAACTATTTGGTGTGTCACGAAGTGTTTCGTTTCTCTTAAGCTTGTCTTTTAAACAAACCAAACCCATGTAGAAGTCCCTGAAACTTGTTCATCAACGTTTAATCTCTAGGATTTCTGCGGTATATAGGACATGAATAATAATCACAGAGTGTCTTTATGATGCTTTATTTTTAAAATATGGTAACCTGAATTCCTGGCTTTGTATTTTCTGATGACAAGTTAAGAGAAGTCTGTCCACTCATCGAACCTGCGTTTATGGAGCCCAGACGGTGGCCCCCGGGGTACAGCCTGAACCGTGCAAGTCCCTGCCCTCTCAGAGCGCACATCCCAGGGGAGAGGCGGAACAGTAAACCAGTTCATAGTCTGTTAGGTGGCGTGAGCGTGACAGAGAACCGGCACGAGAGGAGGGAGGACTGGGAGCACAGAGGTGGGAGGCTTGGCTTTCATGGCTGTCACGGGAGGCCTTCCCCTGACGGGGCCTTGAAGGACGTGAAAGGGAGGCGCCCGGCAGGCAGGAGGGGCAGCTAGTGCAAGGCGCTTGCCCCGCGAGCGGCTCGGCGTGTCCGAGGGCCCGGAGCCAGCCAGCGTGTCTGGGGGAGAAGCCACGGGGGGCGGGGTGAGGGAGCAGGCAGCGCCCGGCCGGACTGGGCGTAAACGGGCCTGTCTCCAGTGCCCGTGGGGAAGTGGTTCCCGCCAAAGCGCCAGACACAGGTCCGCCTGGGAAACGCAGTTCCTCAGAGGGGCGAGCGGAGGATAGTTGGGGGATCTCCCAAGCACCCGTAGCTGCTTTTCTACAGCGGATTCCTGGCCTTACACTTGACCGTGAGATCGAACTTCACCACTCTCAACGTCTTTCCGTAGGACGGAGACAGCGTGATGGTGCTTCCAACCATCCCTGAGGAGGAAGCCAAGAGGATTTTCCCCAAAGGAGTGTTCACCAAAGAGCTCCCGTCCGGCAAGAAGTACCTGCGCTACACGCCGCAGCCCTAGGCCCCCGCCCCGCCCCGAGTCGGCGGGTGCTGCCCGCTCAGCCCAGGGGCCGGACGGTGCCGGCGGCTCCTCCTGTTCCCTACAGCAGTTCCATAGGAACGTCCCGGTGTGGCCGCAGCCAGGGCCGTCAGGTTGCTCACCCACTGGCTTATTAAACGAAAATAGCACTAGGAAGTCCATGGGAGTCTGCTCTGTGCCTTCACCAGCACTCGGTCCCGTTCATGTATCTCCGCTCTCGGGCTGGCTCTCTGTGAACCGTGCTCTGTGTTTGAGACTCCCATCTCGCTGGATCTCTGCAGGGTCTGTGATCAGCGGCGGCGGAGGCTGCTCATGATCGGAAAGCCTGCCTTTGCTCCATCGTGGACTGCCCATGAGTTGTCTTTTCTTTTCTCTTCTTTTTTTTAGCTATTCTAGTCAAATCCTCTCTTTTGTTATGCATTGTTGGGAGCAGTAGAACTTGAGCTTCCTCTGTAGATCTCTTAATTATATAACCCAAAAAGTCAGTACCCCAGATATTCTTCAGTAATCAATGTTTTGATCACAGCTAAGGGAAGACGCTTTTCGATTCTGTACTTTTCCAGCAGATAACTGAAGTGGGAAGAGCAGGGGGAGGGATCTTTAAATATTTTGCTACAAGAAAACTTTTCAATAAATTTCTTATTGAAAGAAGCGGCAGAAAGGCTCCACTTGCCTGTCGGGAGGTGAGCAGCGGAGTGCGCAGGACGGGGCCGGGAGGGTGTCGGTCTGCTCGAGCCCGCACTGGGAAGGGAGGAGAGGAGGATAGAGGACGTTTTCTTACAGGACACGATTCTTGCTGGAATTTTCTGAATTTGGCTTGTGGGGTATCTAGGAAATCCTGTGTTAAAACTGCATCTGACAGTCACATTTTGAAGTACTGGTTTATAGACACATGTCCTGAGGGCACAGCCTCCCCTCCGAAACTTCAAGGACAGATACATGAAACTTGCATAGAATGAAAACAGAGGCTGGCGAGGGATCTTGATTTCACCACGTCTCCTGGTCTCCTGGTCCACTTCGCTCCTTCACATCACATGCTGGTCCCTGGGGTCCCTGGAGTTTGTGACTCAGGCTCTCCTTACCTAACACCTTAATGCGATTGCTGGGTTTAAGAAGATGAACCTTGAGGGTGACGGTACGTCTGTGCCTGTCTGGAAAGGGTGCTAATTACTCTGAACTCTTGGTCTCAGACTTACTAATCTGTGCTCGTGTGCTCGGGGTGTGGGCGGAAGTGCCCAGACCCACCCGGTCCGTCACTTGCATGTCATACGATTTTATTGACTGCAGTAATGTGAAGTACGATCCCTCCTGCCATGTGTTGGAGAAGTCGCTAAGCCTGTGGGTCCCTTGATTTCTCCACGTGTAAAATTTGGGTGACGCTGAGAAGGTCGAGACTGCAGGTGAAAATGCCAAGTTTCACCACATCCCGGGGATGCGGGTCTGGAGGGCTGGCACCCGCTCTCGTCTCCAAGTCATACACTCGGCCCTTAGAGAATTCATACTGCCCAGTCCTCTCAGAGCATTTCTCTCCCGATCGCTGGCTCCAGCTTCTCTTCTCACCTCCCCGTTAGGTTCCTTGCTGCTCTTTCCCCTTGGCTGTTTGCCGCCTTTAGTCCTCGTCTCTCTTGGAGACCCTGGCGTCGACCTTCCATGGTGACAGTTCGCAGTCTGAATCTCCAGCGTCAGTTATTCAAACCAAGTCCACTGACTGATGGAACATTTGCCATTGAATTTGCGGACTCTAAATCAAATTCATCCAAATTCCCCCCAATAAAGCTGTTGCCCCTTTTATTACTCACTCAGGCACCCAAACCTTGATGTTTTGTTTGGCCATATCAACTCTACCCACATAGATAATGTCAATATAAAAAATGCTTCAAAACCTCAAGAGAAAAGGGGGTCAATGTGCCCTCAAATTGAATTCTGGCTCCACCATGAGACCACGAGACAGTGAAAGTATTCTCTTCCAAATATACTACATAGTAAACATGCCTTTTCTGGGTAGAAGTGATCTGAGTACATTTTTAACACGTGGGCACGGAGTTCCCCTATTGAGAATTGCTGCTCTCAGTTTTCATAGAACGGAATACGTCACATGCACCCGAAGATCTGTTAACGCGCATGAATACCGACCATGGTGGCTATGAGAGAAGGGTCGGAAATTTGCTAGGCAGTCCATGTGACAAGGAATCATCAGATGCTTTGGCTAGAACAGATCATGTCTGAGATCAGCAAAGTGAGCAACTTGCTCCTGTGTGGTCTTGCCACAAATCTCATTCCACTTCTGACCACCCTACCGGCAGGAATCTGCACTGAGGAGAAGCTCAGGGAAGGCGTAAGCCAGAACGACTGTCTAAATGGCCAAGTAAGATGCGATTTACCCATCTGACCCCGCCCCTTTGGGGCAATGCACTGGTTCAAAGGTCATGACCACCTTGTCCAGGTGGTCCAGAATTGGGCATGTGATTTAGTTCTTGGGGACAAGAGACACAATCACTGGAGTTTCTAGAAGTATTCTTCCTCACTCTTGAAAGCAATTGGAAGCCTCTTTTTTTTTCTTTTTTTTTTTTCTGTCTTGTATTGAATATGAATGAGCAAACATGAAGCACTGGTTGCTGATGGGAGGTGGGGACAAGCCATAGCATGAGACTCTAAAGGTCACAGCAAAATAGAGCAAAAAAAAAAACCCATCTTCACTGAGTCTACCAAACGCAGCTTCCTCAGCGTTTAAGCCTTTCTGAGTCGGATTTTCTGCTCCCTGCGGCCAGAAACATCCAATAGATAAGCGTGGAATGAAGTACTGGCCTCTGGTTGTCTCCAATATACGGGAACACACCGCCCCTAAGTGTCACATGGACTTTATCTCCTACGTGTGGATCTCAAGCTTCGATAGGCATCACATCTGCACGAGAAGCATTAAAACGCAGAGCCCAGGGCCTGCCCCCAGGGACAGACTGGCTCTACAGGTGGCCAGAAGTTCATTTTTAACAACCCAGGTGACTGAGGCCAGGTACAGCAGACGCTGCACCCCATATCGATCCCGCTTCTTTACTGGAAGCACCCAGGTTGTCTTAAGGTTGGCAAGGTGAGGTGCGAGTACAATTCTTCATAAGGTGATAGGTGTGGCCATACGACAGTGCTGGCGGAGGCTGAGGTCCCTCCCTAAATGAAAGACAAACCCTCGTAGAGGAAAGCTGCCCGCCCTGCTGGAAAGCACACGGGCTATCTGGAGTTACGGAGCACGGTTTGCTACCGTGAGAATCAAAGCCACCAGCCAAAGGAGAGGCTGGCAGGAGCCCCGGCCCCTGATCGCTCCAGTCCTGTGCTACCTACATCTGGTCACACAGAAAAAGTGGAGCCCCACGTGACCCTGCCCTGGTGGCTGCGATTCTGCAGTGTGCGGCCACACCCAGGATTTGCTGACACACAGGCCACTCTGAGAAATACCGCCCTGCTATGCTCGGTCTCCAGAAGGTTCTAATAAAGAGTTAGGCTTGGCTTTCGTGCTTCCTTCCTTCTTCTAGTGTGGTTCTCCTTGGAGACTCTTGTATTTTTTCAAAGTCTTGTTGAAATTAAAAATAAAAATGAGTTCTAAATTTAAAAACCATAAAAGTGACTTTATTCGAAATGAAATTCAACAAAAAACAAAATGAAAAGTGGTTTCGAATAGTAAGTACTGTGCAAAGCAAATGGCTCATTTCTCCTCAACTCTGCTTTCGGTAACGAAGATAGAACATAGTTCCACTTTTCAATATCTACTAAGTTGGGGAAAAGGGGGAATAACTTTCAAAAATGTCAGGGAGGCACTAAATACAGCAATATCACAAATCAAAATCAGAGACCCTAAGCTTTAGACAGCACTACGTCGTGGGTGTGTTAATATTCCGTATCCTCTATAACTCGCTCTCAGCCAGATGCAGGGTTTCCTTTGATAGGCCACGAGTTTTGGGGCTGTCCTATCCTGAAGAGTTTACGAGCATCTCAAACATTCTGCAACTACTTAAAATCAGACCTTTGCAGCCGTCCACCGGCTGCTTATAAAATAAACGCAGCACGAACTGCTTCGGCAACTCCTAAGGAACGTCCTTGCCAGATGACCCTTCAGCACTTGAGCCAAGATACGGGCTCGATCTTCGACCTGACTTCACAGATCACATTAGTGCCATAAGTGCCCTTTTCTACAATAGGATCCAGTTTCCGACTATAAAAAAGTCAAAAGTAAAATATTAGACTGTGAACATTTCAAGAAAAAAAAAAACCCAACTAACTTAAATAAAACCAGAAAACTTAGGAAAAGTTTCCATTTCCTTTTCTGGAACATCCCCTCTTAAACACCCTCCATATTAAGGACCCTGAGGGATGGCTTCTAACACGTGGGCATCTCCACTGCCAGCGAATGCCATCTTGCAAAGGGCTGCTGCATTAATTCAAAGCCGAGGAGTCTGTCTCTTAAGGGAAAGAGAAGCCCTGGGAGAACTGGGTTCCAGCTGACTGTGACTGCAGGGTGACTGGGAAGGAGGATTCTACTCAATCATGGGGTCCGGGGGGAAAAACAGTGACAAACCAGGAACCCGATGACTTGGTTCCCATTTACAAAGTGGGGTTTCCGTGAGAAAGAGGAGAGGGTGCCCCGGGAAGGCTGTGTGAAGAGAACTGAGTTTCGCGGCCACCTGGTCCACACCTGCACCTGCCGAGCGCCCGCCTCCTGTCGAGCTGCTCCTCCTGCACTCCGCTGTGCCCCGAGACCCCCCAAGCCCGCAGGCGACTCTCCTCCCGCCACCCTCGCTCCACTCCACCGCGGCCCTGTGACCAGCCCTCTCCCGCCCCAGCCGAGGCACGGCTTCCAGCTCGTCTCAAACTTTGCCAATTCCGCCCCGATTGCTGAGGAAAGCGGCAGAAGCACCCGAGTGACGAGTGACGCCGCAGCAAGTGTTTTGAGGTCCCTCGTGCTGTCCTAAAAACTCACGCGCACGAGCCATCCCACTCCGCGATGTTTGTTCTAGTAATAAACATTGAAAGTAACCCAGCTGTCCCCTGAGTTAACGGCTCCCTTTAAAAGACGTTCCGGCGAGGCGGGCACTCTAGGAGGACGCCCGGGATCAGCCTGCGGCCTCACGTGCACCACCCCCCCCCCGCACGGCGCACGGCGCACACGCACCCATGGAGGGCGCACACACACACACACACACACACGCACACACACACGCGCGCGCGCACACACGCACACACACACACACGCACACGTGCCGGCGGGGGAAGCATCCACAGGCGGATGCTAACATCTGGCTGGCAAGGATGACATAGGACCTGCCCCGTCCCTAACCCCAGGGATCCCTACTTTTTGAACTAAACCTCAGGGGGGAAAAAAAGGTGGGGAGGGCTGGGAGAGAGGGGAGATGGGGCAAAATTATCTCTTTTAAAAAGATTCTCCAATTTTCACTTCTCAGTAATTCAGGTGAGCTTTATCCCACTTTTTCCAGGTTAAGAAGTTGCCACTAAGAGTCCCTTTTTCCGCCACACGTCCCTGTGGCCCACGCCCGCTGGGGGAGCAGCGGAGTGGCAGGCCGTGAGGGCCGCAGGTCTGGAGCCTCAGTATCAGGTGCCTGGGACAGCAGACCCAGGACCAGAGGGAGCCCCCAAAGTCAGCGAAATGAGCCGCAGAATGTCTGAGTTGGAACTTGCTTCTAGGGGAGAAGCAGAATCATATGGTGAATGTCTGTCTGTCTCTCCTCCACCAGGGCAGAGGCCTCGTTGGGCTCCCTCACCAACCCCTGCTTGGCCCAGTGCCTGGCACACAATGGGGGTGCACTGTATTAGCATCATGGAAAAAAAAAAGAGATGTAAACTATTAAGAAGATGCCACTTTATGCACCCAATCTGAAATCATGTACGCTGCACCTTCCCCTACCCCCAAATTAATAATTCGTTAAGGATTGCATCATGGCTAAGCCGGCAGGTCACATGAATTGTAAACACTGGGATGATGCTAATTAGAAGAGCAAATCAAGGAGGACTCTGTTTTCAAGCTGGGGCAGCTGGGAAAATGGTGGCACTGGGCACCGTCATGCAGGGATGCTGGCACTGAATGAAAGATCTCGAATGCATTTTCCCTGGACCAAGGCCTTCCTAGCTAGCCGTCTTTCTATACTGCTTTGTATATCGCGGTGCATGCAATGGGGTACACATACACACTCAGTGACTAGAATTACTTAGTGACAATCAACGTGCAGCTCAAGTCATCTGACCCGTGGCAGTGACCGGGGTCTGGAATATATTCGGTGAGCATGGGTCATGTTCCATATTCCGTTTGGTTGCTGGGAGCAAACCAGCTCTCCATACCTGGGTCCGTCCCCTCCCCATTCCCAATCTGACCCCAAAGTGCTATGTGGCTCCAGACTACCAACCAGGACAGGCACAGAGCACAGCATAGAAGCTGCTCCCCGCCCCACAGCAAGGGTGTGCAGAGAGGGACCTGAATGAGGAGGCAGCTCCTGGGGGTCAGCGTCTGGAAGCCTCTCCTCTGCGACGTCCCAAAAGCAATGTGGCTCCGGGTGGGTCCGAGAGCGGGGACTGGCGATAGACCCATCCAATACCCCTAAATCACTTTCTTAAGAGTCAAATGAATTTTACATGGATCAGAATTCCTTCTCAGCCGTTTCCCCACCACTCGAGGACGTCCCCTTACCTGTGGCCTTGGGGTTAGTTACTGTTGGCAGGCTTAGACTCTTGGATAACCAGCAGCTTGCTTAAATCCGAAGTTCCCTGAACCTGGAGGAGGAGAACCTGAAGGAGTCAGAGAGCTCGGCATGGGGGACGCAGTGAGCAGGAACGCGATGGCCGGGGAGCCAGGCGAGGAAAGAGCCATCATCAGGGGGATCATTCTACAAACCATATCAATGTCTAACTGATGTACACTGGAAACTAAGAATAGAAGTAAGAAAAAAGAAGAGCATTCTTTGCTCTCCTAGCTGGCTGCTTCCTAACCTTCCCAAAGGGATGTAAGAATCAGCCGGAATGAGCGTCCAACCTAAACCACCCCCACCCCCATCCCCTTCATTTCAAATCCTTTTTAACTGTTGCTTCAAGAAGTCCTGGACCAGCAAATTCCCTCTTTCGCATATTTATAGGCACCAGAAAGGAATGTTCCGCGCTTTACTCGTGTAAATGGGCTGGGAATTCCCAGCTCAGAAATGGAGTCCCCACTGAATTACTTTTACTCCAACACTGACGTTCGAGGGCCCAGGGCCCAGCCTCCCATCGCGCACAGCAGTTCGGCCTTCTTAGCATTTTCACCCACAAAATCCACCCCCCCAAGATGCAAATCTCACACCAGGAACAAGTACAGCTGACCTCTCCAGGTACGTCGAGTCCTCTCCTTTCATCCCCCCTATAGCACCACCAGGTGACTGCTGCTATCAGCCTCATCTTACTGGTGAGGAAACCGAGGGAGGGTCGGAAGGCACCCCGCCTGCGCCCGCACCCCTCCTGGGCACAGGGGTCAAGTTTGAAACCCAAGCTGGCCTGACTCCAGACCCTGCTGTCTCAGCAAACTAAACTGAGAACTGCTCCTGCTGTCCCTGCCTCACCCCAGCCCTTCTTTCAAAGCTAAAGAGATTTTTGTTTTCTATTTAAAAAAAAAATTTTTTTTTAATTTCCTTCATCCTCTGAAGTGTTAAGAGGTGCAAAATAAGCATGTTATAAAAGGGGCAAATATGCTTTTTAGTAGGTTTATCAACTCCTCTGGGACATGAATTTTCATTAAATGAATGGCTGTTCCCAGCCCAAACAGGCAGAAAGGGTCTCTCCCTAAGGGGAGAAACGTTATTACCAGACTAAAGAGATGTCAGCTCTTCTCACGGCCTCTCGGGCCTCCCTGCTCCCAGATTCCGTCCTCCTGACCCCTGTGATACAGTGGCAGCGACCCCTTAGGGCCCCTACTTCTGCTCTTCCTGTCCCCTGTGCCCCCAGGTGTTCATCCCTCTCCTTACAGAGGCATGGATGGAACGATGGGGCCCGCGGTCCACTCTCGAGCTGTGCCCACGGCCCCCAGGGCGGCCACGAAGCGACAAGGCACTGAGTCTGCTCCCCTGTTATCAGCCAGGGCGGATACCTCCGGAGCCGCCTTGCTGTGAGCCAGGAACTGTGGACAGGCACAGCCCCACGCCGGGGCCGACGGCTCGCGGGCAGACAGCAGGCCCGCCCCAGCCCTCACCTGTGCGTCGGTCACACCTGCACGACTCAGAACACAGAAGCCCTGGTACCTTCTGATGGTTGAGTTCAGGGCAGGTGGGACCAGCGGGGGCTTGGCAGGTTCAATTTCTTTTTAAGGTGGCCGGTGGGGTTTTCGAGTCACTTTCGGGGCGCCGGGAAACGCAAACGACTCTCTAGGAACGGGCCTCCTTACCTGCTCACAGGTCTTAGGTAATATGCAAGGTGCAAGATACGGCGCCTCTGTGTTCGTATCGATGACACTGCCGTACACGACGATAACGAATTTCATGACCGTAGCATCGATCGTCATTTCGTTATAGCTTGACAAAGTCTCCACATACGCAAGATTCTGTGCCACACACTTCTGAAACTTCAAGTCCTGCAATAAAATCTCATGTTGTTTTTCTATGAACCATAGGAATGACCTACGTTAGCATGAGGAAAGCAAATTCTACGGTTTAGCTGAGCTCTTTGAGGGTGTCAAAAGGCACGTGGGCGCTGGGACCCACACACAGAACGTACCGAGAGTTCGAACCGGCCTCTGACGAGATCCTGAACTCAGAGCGGGGCTGTGTGCGCCCAGGGCCTGGGCTGTGCCTGCCGGGCCCGCTGCCCGGCCCGCTGATCTGTGAGGTGCCATGGGCCACCACCGCAGGGCGTCAGCCAGGCCACCCGGATTTCTGTGTGCACGGGAACCAGACTCTTAAAGATGCACTCTAAGCGGCCGGCAGTGCCCCCAGCGGGGGTCACAAACAAAACCAAAAGGAAATGGCAAAACAAAAGCCCAGCAGGGCGCTGAGCCTGGGGCGTCCCTCAAGGCTCAGAATCACAGACTTTGATGCTGGAAGGGAGCCGTTATGGGTTGAGCTGTGTCCCCCACAACCTCAGAACGTGGCCTTGTTTGAAAACGGGGCTGTTGTAGATGTAATTGTTTAAGACCCGGTCACACCGGCGTGGGGCGGGCACCTCATTCAGTATCACTGATGACCTTGTGAAAAAGGGAAATGTAGACGCAGGTGCGCGTACAGAGGGAACTCGCGGGCGGGTGAAGACCGCCCTGGCAGGCGGCGGCGGAGGCCCCGCCAGGCTGCCCGGCACCCCCTGCGGGAACCGGCCCCGCCAGCGCCTTCCCTGCCGGTTTCCAGCCTCAAGGACCCAGAGGGCAAAGGTCCGCTGCTTGAGCCACTCAGCTTGCAGCCGCCGCGAACGAATACGGCAGCTTAGCGTCCACCCTGCCCAGCACGCAGACGACCTCAAGCTCAGCTGGTCCTGACCACCTCCCGCCAGAGGAAGCGCGCGGTCACGTGACCCGGGCCTCTGTCCTTGGTCCTGACAGGCAAAGCGAACACTTATTCACCGAGGGCCCCCGAGGGCACCCCGGCACAGCGGAGGCACCAAAAAACACAAGAAAATTAACACACATCTAGAACTTTGCAGCCAGAAGGGCTAACGACGAAGCTATTTCGGTTTTTAAACGCATGCGAATTGTGAGTGCTGTGGTTTAGAGGAGAGAGCACGGCACGCTTTTTATTAGTGTGTGGGGTATCTGACCTGTCTTCACTGGCTGGTTCTTTAATGAAAAAAGACTAGAAGGAAACAAACCAGTGTTAAATCGAGATTCTCTGGGGAGTGAAGTTGGGGTAGGAAGTTATTATTTTCTTACGTATCTGTATTTTCTAATTTGTACAATGAACATGAGTTGTTTGTGAATTTAGAAAAATAAAAGGATAGTCACCTTACTACAGAGTCCAGTCTCACTGCACACAGCACAGTTGTGACTTACTGTTCTAAGTCTCTCCTCACTAGACTCTAAACTTGCCATAATTCTCACGAACAGGCAAGGAGAAAGGGAAAGAGAAGACTCTCATTCTCCTTGGTCTCCGGCTAAAACCTTTCTGAAAATGACTAGTGCCACATAGCAAAAGAAATATGACTGCCTTACTACGATATGCTAATTTTTTTTAAGATTTAAATTTTTTAGAGCAGTTCTGGGTTCACAGCAAAACTGAAGCTATACATGTCCCATATACGTTCTGTCCCCGCCAGCACAGCCTCCGCATTATTCACACACCCTGTCAGAGGGCACGTTCGTCACAATGAACCTGCACTGACATGTCCAAATCTCCCAGAGTCCACCTTCCCATGAGGGTCCACCCCTGGGTGGCGTACCTCCTACAGGCTTGGAATGAGTATCATGGCGTATGTCCACCCTTGTGATGTCATACAGAGTGCTTTTGCAGCCCTAAAACTCCTCTGTTCTTCACCCATTCGCTCCTTCCTCACCCCCAACTCCTAGCAAAAACTCACCCCTCCATTTACTGTCTCCAGAGTTTTGCCTTTTCCAGAATGCCCTATAGCTGGAATTGTACAGTATTAGGTAGGCGTTTCGGACTGGCTCCTTCCACTTGGTGATACGCGTTTAAGTTTCCTCGTGTCTTTTCATGGCTTGACGGCTCGTCTCTCTTTGGCGCTGAGTAATAACCCACTGTCTGGGTGGGCACCGCTCATTTACCACTCGCCTACGTGGGGGCATCGTGTCTGCCTCCACACGCCGGCAGCCGCATGCAGAGCTGCTGCGAGCAGCCATGTCCAGGGTTTTGTGTGGACGTAAGTTTTCAGCTCTTCTGGGTGAATACCAAGGAGCATGACGGCTGGCTGAACAGTGAGAATAGGTTTCGTTTTGCAAAAAGATCGCCAAACTGCCTCCCAAAGTGGCCGCACCATGTGGCGCTCCCATCAGCAGGGACTGCGTGCCCCCACGTCGGCATTCGGGGCTGTCACCAGTGTTCTGGGTTTTGGCCAATTTAATAGGCGTGTAGTGGTGTCTCGTTGATGTTTTCATTTGCGTTTCCCTGACGATAGATGATGTGGAGCAATTTTTCATATGCCTATTTGCTACCTGTCTATCCTCTTTGGTGAAGTGCCTGTTAAGATATTCGGCCCATTTCTAAAGAGGATTGTTTGTTTTCTTACTGTCGAGTTTTACGACTTCTTTGACTATTTTAGATAACGGTCCTCTCTCAGACGCCTTGCGCATTTTCTCCCAGTCCGTGGTTTGTCTTCTTATTCTCTTTGAGATGTGCTAATTTTTAAATCCAATTTTTACATCTATTTTCTTAACTCAGTGAACATTGCTGAACTTCAGGTCTGTCACTTCCCCTAGTTCCTGACTCAGAATAAGGGCTCAGATAATTAGTAAATAGGATATAAATACGATACTGACAATTGTGCCAGCCCAAGAACAGACTTGGACCACGACATTTCGGAGAGGAATTTCATAGAAGAGGCTCGGTTAACTGAGTAAAGATTCATGTTGATGTGGGTAGACAGAGTAGAATATAATGAACACCAGCTGAGTGTTCATTAACTCATTCCAATGACCACTGTGTTTGGTTCTTGAGGACATACCTACTTAATATTTTCTGAATCTACTTTATTTTCTTGTTAAGGGAGGACTGCGGGTAGCCTGGGAAAATTAGCTGTGACAAGAGGGCTGACAACCTGCAGGAAGCCAGGATAAGACGGTGGTGAAAATTCTGGAAACTCATTTTCGAAGATCAGGCAGAACCCTCCTTTCTGTCTCTGTCACAAAAATATGAACTGCATTTTGTAAAAAAAAAAAAAGCACAGTAAACAAAATTTCGCTTATATTTTCATCATGTAACTTACCTCATCAATGAGAGCTGATTCAAAATACTGATGGGCAGTCGCGAGAGCAAGCTTTAGCCATATTTTATATTCTAGGGATGGCCAGAAGACGTCGAAGCCTTCATACAAATCCTCCAGGGAGATGAAGCAGGCCTGAAATCACAGGGTGCCATTCAGGGAGCTGATTTGGAACTAATCTACAAGACTATCCGAAAACAAGTTGCCAGCAGATTTAATCTTCATCAAACGTCTCAGAAAAACTGACTATAAAGCTCAGTGTAATTATGATACTGTGCCATTTAAAAGCTCTGTATTATGGAGGAAGCTGTCCGCTGTGTGTAAGATAATACAATTTACAGTCTAATTAAAGCTATAGACTTACTAATAGGCCAGGATAATCTGTATCAGTCAATAGCTCTGATAAAGGTCATGGCTCAGGAGCCCGGGATTCAGAAACTAAGCCATATGACCGTCTCTATTTTTATTGCCACGGTAGGTAAAGTGGCCTCATGCATAGTATTTGTTCCCAAACTGCTTACCTGAATAAGGAAGACAATGCTTTCAGAATTCAAACTAAATGACCTTAAGTGAATTAAATTCAGCCTTCCAACTAAATCCATTCCTTCTATCTTCTTCCAGAAATGCCATGTATGAGACTGACGAATCGACACTCCTCTGGGCCACACGGCCCTCGGACCCTGCCCCTTGCCCTGTTGCGTCTAAAAGCCCCCAAAGCGGGGGAATTCTTTGTGAGCGGGAACTTTGGCGCTGTTCTATTTGAGTCCCCCACAGCTAGCGGAATGTCGGGCTGCCTATTCTTACTTAGCAAGTGAAAAGAAAAAAAAAAAAGAAAGGAAGAAAGGGGTTTAAAAAAAACAAGAGGTCTTTAAAACACTGCTCTCGTATAATGGTGGCCGTTTACAGGGCCAGGCGCTTTACGCAGCTATTTTCCTAATCTTTGCAACCTCAAAAGTTAGATAGTCTCTCTTTTAAATCAACACAGACGCCAAGACTCACAGAGGTGAAACCCTCTCGCTCCAGACCCCACCGCCGAGATGGGAGACACTGAGTCTGCCCTCTGCCAGCTCGTCCAGCTGCTTCGCGGTGGCTGGTCGGGTGACTAAATAAGACGTCAGCACTCAAAGGGAGAAAACACGCTGGCCTTCCCTGCCGACGTGAGGGAGAGTTCACTGACAGCCACGAGCCGGACGCACCGTTTCTTACCTGTAAGATGGTCTCGCAGATGGCGGTGTACTCAAATTCGCGCTTCAGCAGACAGCTCAGCTCTCCGATGATGTCCCCGCACGTGCAGTACTCCGTGAACATGGTTATGGAATCTCTGCCAGACCGGAGGCTGCTGTCTATTCCAAAGGTGGGAGGTGAGCTGTGCAGCTGCAAAGGGAAATCCACCATTAAAGACCCTCGACCCTCGACCCTGTCAGCCAGCGGAAGGGGCGGGTCTTCGTGAGTCCTTGCAGGTGTGAGTCGGGCTTCCTCAAAATCACGGTTTCTTTCACATTTCAACTCCTCACGGCAAAAAAAAAAAAGTTCCAAGCTTTTGCTTTGGAAACGTCCCTATTTCCCACTTTCTGCTTGAACTTTTCTGATCTAAAAATTCCACCCAAAGTAGTAATTGCAACCTGCAACTAATACAATCTCCCTCTTGAGTCTTATCAGATATTCTTATCATACTGGGCTACCACCTCGGGTGAAAAAAAATCAAAAAATAAAAAGACCTTTTGACTGCACAGATGCAGAAATCAGACATCACAAATTAACACGCCGCCAAACCAAGCCACAAGTTCCGTAAAAGCCTTGTCTCCCTTCAAGATGCTTCAGAATGGTTCTCATGAGACAGGCAGCCAGAGAAAAAGTTTTAGGGTTAACACATGACGGCTGAGTTCCTTCAAGGACAGGACTGGTAGGCGTGGGCAGGGGGAGAAAAGAGGCAGCTGACTTCAGGAGGAAGCCACAGGAATCAACCAGAAGGATTACGGAACTGTCCAGAAAGTTTAACGGTAAACATCAAAGAGGAAAGCAGTTGTTCATGATGGGAGGAAGCAGGAAATGTGGGGTCACAGAAGAAGTGACTGAGAAAGCCGCTCTCTCCCCGCCAGGGCCTGACGTCCAGACTTCCGAGGGCGTTCATGCTGCCAGAGTACTTAGACGTTTTTTTAAATTTAATTTTGAATGAAGTTCAAAGGCCCCTTGGGCAAAGAAAAAGGCCTCTGCTCTTTATAAGTTGAGGGAGAAGATAGCATCTTGTGACGGGCAGAGTTCTAGAGAAATCCTCCCAAGATTCCCTTCTCTCTGTTATTCTATCACACACTAACCTAGGTACTGCTGCAAAGGGGCTTCGCTGATGGAATTAGGGTTAGGAATCAGCTGATCTTAAAGAGATGATTCTGGACTCTCTTTCCCTGGTGCGTCCAGTGTAATTACACGAACCCTCCGTCGCAGAAGAGGAAGTGGTGTCAGTCAGAGAGAGACGACGTTGTGGGAAGGACCGAACGTGCCTTCGCTCTGAGATGTGAGGCCCCTGCCTGCAAGGACCAAGGAGCTCTAGGAGCTAAATGCAGGCCCTGCAGAGAAGCAGGGACATCTGTCCCACGGCTGGAAGGATGCTACCTGCAGCTTCAGCGAGCCCGGAAATGGATTCTGGCCCCAGAGTCTCCCTTTGGTTTTGGCCTTATGAGACTCGAGCAGAGAAACTAGCTTAGCCCATAGGGCATCCTAACTACAGAGCCATGAGATAAGAAATCTAAGCTGCGAAATCAGTGACGATTCATTGTGGTACTAATAGAACCTCTTCAGCGGGAAATACCACTGGGCTTAACAGTTTAAGGAGCCCTCGCTAGTCCAGTCACCGCAGGATTTTAAGAGTCTGATTGGACATATTTAATAAATACTGGTAGCAGTATTTCCATTATGATTTGGATGGGAACGTAGCACGATGGCTCGCCACACGGATTCTGAGAAGCTGCTAAGAACGCGGACACTGGAGGCAGACCCCATGGGTTCAAAGCCCTCCTTGATCTCTTGCTACGTGCCCTCAGGGACAAGTGAATTGATTTCTCTGTGCATCAGTTGTTACAAGGATTAAATGGCATAATATGCTGCCATTCTCAGCTACCCTTTTACGGGTCACAGTCAACCTCTCCTTCTCGCCATCACCTCTAACATGCTGTCTATTTAACGTATTTTGTTCATTGTCCCATCTCTTTCTATGCCTTTACTAGAAAGTAGAGTCTAAGAAGGCAGGGATTTTTGTCTGTTTTATCAATTCCGTGCCTCGATTGAACAAGTGTCTGCTGCATGGTAGTAATAAAGTAACTATTTGCTGAATGAACGAGTGAATGAATGAAAAATGCAGGCACTGGATAAGGGCTATCCTTGTGTTAGTCAGCATTATGTGTTCATTATAATAGTTTATTTCCATAATCACTTTTGGTATTTTTAAGGTCTGAAATACCCATTCCAAAAAAGTAGAAAGCCAGATACACTATTTACATTACCGTAAGGGTTTGTCACTTGTAACTGTCATCTAGGATCTAAGAATATTTGGGTCAGAGCTGGGGCTCGCCCCTGTATTCAGCTACTAGTATTTGGATTCTGAAGGATTCCAGTCCCCCTCACTCTACTGACATCTTTCTCTCTTTCTCTGGTCACCAAAAGCCTCCTATCAGTCAAATTCAAATTAAAAGTCGTGTTTTGAAACTCATCCTATTTGGCTTCTGAGAGGATGTGACATTGGGTCCCTCGCTTGTGACTCTCTTTTTTTTAGGTGAGTCACTCAACCACTCCTAGTACTGGATTCCTTAATCGAACTCCATGGAAAAACTGCTCCCTCCCAGGACTGCTGTGAGGAGTGAGTGACGACCATGAAAGCACTCTGTAAAAGGGGAAGAACCTTCTAGATGTTCGGCGTTCTCATTGGCTCTCGGCTGCAGTGTTCGCTTGGAACAGAAATGGTTTCATTTGGAAAAGAGAGTATGTTAAAATTTGAAACTTCTTTGGTTCCTAAACTTATCCTTATGTTATAATTACATATTTCAAAACGCATTTTCAGGAAAGAATACGTAGTCACTTACAATCGCCATTCCTGAAATAATTAAGTAGATTCCTTGTGGCATTTCACCTTCTGTACAAATGACGTCTCCATAGTCAAAATAGGCAAGTTGAGCTTTTTCCTGAAATAGGAAAGAAAAAGTCAACATGAAAGCATCACAGTCTACTTTTCTAAACCAAAATAAAATTTTAAAGTGAAAAAATGACCTTCGAGTAGGTAGCATAAAAACACAAACTACATTCTCGGGTTTGTTAAGGAATCGTAACGTGCTAACATAACCTCGTTCACCTTTAGGAAGAAAGGAACAAGCAAGCAAACTATAGACTTTTTGACTGGCACCCAGCACAGTGACTGATGGAAACGCCCAATGAATGCGAGGTTGGGTAGCTGTTTATGATAAACTGTGATAAGTCCTGTGTGATAATGACATAGGAGACAGGGAGGGTCAGGACGCTCTGGAAAAATCCAGAAAGGCCACACAACAGTGTTTTGGGTGTCCAGGGAAGACTTTACAGAAGAAAGAGCAGCTAAGCCAAAGTGTGATGAGCCGAAGACCCCTCAGGGCAAAGGGTTCAGTATATGTAAAGACCCAGGAACAACGAGAATATCTCGCATCGGGGAGTGGAAAAAATGAAAAATAAGTATTGTCAAACCTGAGGTCAGGAAATAGGACAGAATCTTTACCTTGAAGAACTCAATGAGAACATCTTTATTTTCCAGCCAAACAATATTATGAAGATATTTGTCAGGAGTAGGCGGCGGGATTGCCATTGGAAAGTTATTCAGTGCTTTTATTTTTGAAAGCAGTGCCTAAAAGATACAACGAACAATCCACATAAGGGTGAGCAGATCCTATAACAGAAAAGGAACATAAGGTAAAAAGTAAGGAAATCTAGATAAACTATTGTTATGCAAATTTAACCTTGTTTATTGACTCAGAGCTTCTCTCACCCTATTTAAATTATCCTCTAACCTTTTTTTTGTTCCTGTTCTCCCCTTATTCCTATTTTCACTGATATACTATCTCATATTCAATTTATCATCTTTGTAATCCTGTTAACACTTATAATCTGCCCTGTCTTGATCTCTAATTATCTAAACTTCACAGTTGATTACTATATGATTTAAGGCCATACTCTCTCAATTTTTTTCACAGGTATTTTGATTTGCTTCTCTCAACCTTTTTAACTTCGAGGGATACGGTTCTAGTTCGGTGGCCTCTGAGAAGCCTTCTCTGGCTTCCCCTCCCAGATCATCACTTACCTGCCTTATTCCCGCGCCCTGACTGGGTTTGCCTTGCGGAACTCACTGCACTGCAGTATTATTTTTACTTATGTGTCTCACCCTCCATGTTATGTAACTTTTGTTGACTGGATGATTAAATGACTAAATAAAAGAATGAGGAAGAGCCTGTGGACTTTGGGGTCAGTGTTGTATTCATTAATTATCCCAATCTCCTCGAGAGTCCAGAGCACACAGGAAGAATCCAACATATATTTACGTAATTAAATTGAATAGACTTCCTTAGCTCCTTAGGACCTGGGGTTGATAATTATATTGCTTTGACTGACGACAGATATGCATGCAATTAGTAACTGCTGAAGGATCGTTTACCCATCACCTTTCTAAACAAAGCTAGGGCAAAAATAAGTCTCTCTCCTCATAAGAGCTATGTGGCTATCAAGCATTCAACTGAAGCTTACATAGCCTTCAAAATGATAAATGAAAAAAAACAGACACACAAAACGCAGTGCTTAGAGTTGTACCTTGAAGAATATTCTACAGTAGCCCTTCTCCTCCTCTCGCCCACATGCAGAGACCATGCCCCCCATTTCATCCTTCGCCACGATGTTATAGAGACTGAGGAGACGGAGCCACTGAGGGGAAAGCTGGCCCATCCCACGCTCACTCCCTTCTGGGCCGTGGAGGCGGGACTGCATCCGGGAAGGGGCCGGAAGCCCAGCGCATGGTGACCCACGACCGGCACAGCCCGTCGCCAGGAAAAGCATGTGATGCCCAGGCACAGCTCAGCAGTGGGCATCACAGACGGAACGTAGGACCAGAACTTCCGTTTTGCTGAAGCAGACAGACCCTTGTGTAGGAGGAAGAACGTTCTTATTTGCACAAATACACAGTCTAGATGGTAAAAGTGATAGAGTCGAAGGATTAAACATTAAACGTTTTTCCCCTCTGGCTTACGTTCCTAATTTTTTTGGCAAATACATTTATAATCATTCGAAAGTCCATTTGTCAGCTAACTGATTGGGGCGTCTTCTCTGCTCCTCTCTTCTCAGAGCTGCCCGCTACCTGACCCCCACCAACACACACACACACACAGACACACACACACATACACATATAAACACAGACACACAGACACACACACATATACACACACACACATATGCACACAGGCTGGTCCCCTCTACACACTAACATCATAGGCCTCCCGCCTGCCTCGCCACGGCTGTGAGAACTGTGAAGCATCGTCCTCCAGTTGACGGAGAAGCAGAAGAATTGAGTGAGTTTGCAGAGAGAGCCGAAAGGCCACCCCGATAGGAATAGAAGAATGTGGAACACTTTCCGGGATCCTGTCCGAGTCCCTTGCTGAAGCCGGGTCACATGGTCTGGCTACCGTGGGTTCTGTAAGGTTCTCTGTGTCCACATAGCAAACCCCTGCAATGCCGTTTCTTTGCTAAATGTAGCCCAGGCTAGTTTCTGTCACTTGCAACCAGGTACGGAGTTTTGATGTGGAGTGCGCCAGTAGCAGGGTGCTGGTGGGCACTGGCCTCAGCTAAGGCTGCAGGCAACTTAGAGGCGACGCTGAGGTCGGCCACCCGCTCCCCAGCCTCCTCCACTCACTCTGCGCTGCCGAAGCATCGAGGAAACCGCCTTGTTACCTTATTCACCTCCGTGCCCTCGTGCTTATCAATAATGCCCCTCGACCACAGGAAGGTGAGGTTCTTCAGGGCCTTGGAGATCACATTCCGGATCGCCTGCCTGGTCTTCAGAGCGATGACGACATCGCGACCCTCATGCTCGATGAGTCCTGGACCAAGAAAAGCGCCCGTGAGCCAACGGCGGGGGAGCACAGCGGGAACGCGGCGCTGTGCGACGGCCCGGACCTCCCGGAGCCCTTACGCCAGACCCTTCCGTGCCTGCTTCACATGGGACTTGTGAGGCCGCGAGGACCCGCTACTTTTGTCTCCGTCTTATGGGTGACAAAACTGAAATCTGGCCCCCCTTGCCAGCCAGGAGAGAACCGCCCCGCCTGCCGTATTCCCATGGTACCCCCGCCCCCGCCTCCGCCACGGTAGGGCACACGGCACTGTCACTGTGTTCACTTGTCTCCTCCTCCACATTACACCGCTTTTGTTGGGTAGAATGGAAGAGCCCCTGGACTTCGGCTGCTGGGGCTTTCTGAGATCAAATCTCACATTTTTCTCCTCTTCCATGAACATGAGAGGTCACACAGACAGGACTGGGTGGGAGTCAAGGCTAAGCCTGGACCCGTTTCGTTTTTGTGACCCTAAACCTCCGGAAGGGACTCCACCGTTTACTGAACTGAGCTGGGCTGACCAGTAACATGGAGGGAACCCGTGCTCGAGCGAGTCGGTATTGGTGTCAGGTACCCCTGGGCTGGCCGCCTTGCTCGCCGCTTACCGGCCCCGTGACCTCAGGCAAGTGCACCTTCCTAAGCCTCAGTCTCGTCCTCTATGGATGACGAGGATAACAGCACCCACCTCACAGCGTAGTAATCAGCACTAAATGACATGTTGCGTATAAAGCTGTTCACGCTGGCAACCGGGGTTCGGTCACCAGCTGCAGTGACCAACCACATGGGGACAGGCCTCCCTTTCATAGGACGGGACCAGGAACACTCCGCAGTGTTCCGTACCAGCCAGCATCAGGCAGGACAGCAGCTCGTGGGCACCTGATCTTTAAAAGCACAGAAATAAAAAACTGCCCATGAGCAAACGGCCACCATGGGCCCTGGATTTCCCGAGATGGCGCTGAATCACTCTGGCCTACTGTCTCCAAAACTCACATTTCATGCATTAGACCGCATTCTTTCTATTTTGATTTGTAAAAGTATTCTCCTCCTAAGTCTACATAGTATCTTATAACAGGGTCATGAATGCAAAGTGGTTTTACTTTATCTCTCTGATGAAGAGCCCAAGCATTGCTGGGCTCTCTACCACCCACTTTTCACACACCAAAAGCCTGGCCACGGACCCTGTGTTAGGGAAACAGGCCCAAGAAGCTTTGTAGAAAACCCTAGGGCCCCTGCTGTGTGCTTCAACTCAAGCAGAGTGACCACGGATGCTCAAGAAATGACATACCTTTGCAGCTTCACACTCCTGACTATCCTTGCAAGCAAAGGAAAAGGGAAAAAAACAAAACAAAACACCCTTTGATAAAGGTAATCTTCCATGTCTTTCTCTTACGCCCCTAAGGAATCCAGTCCTGCCACCTTAATATACTTTGCACACTCCTCATCCTTTCCTCTGTGATCCTGTAGCATCCCGTAGGATTTCTCTCTGACTTTCTGCAGTTATCTACTGGATCTGCTCATACCCGCCACCAGGCTCTGCACCTTTGGCACACCTGCCCCTTTGCAGGTGTTCAATAAATGCTTGTTGGGTGAGCGGATGGACGGACGAGTAATGGACTGTCTTCCTTCGGTTAAACTATGGAACGGGGTCCAGAGCAAAGTAAGCCTGCAACACCGCCCGAGGCGAAAACGACAGACCTGAAGCCGGGCTCGCCGGGGCGCAGCCTGCGAAGGCAGGTTCTCTGGCAAAGGGGGTGACGCCGGGGGCGCGGGAGGGAGCGGCAGGAGGAGATGGAGCGACTCCACGTCAGCTGTAGGCTGGAGTCCGCAGGGGCCAAGCAGGGCTGGCGAGGACAGAACGCTGGGGACAGCGCTCATTCACGGGGTCGCCAGGAGTCGGAGCCGACTCGACAGCACATCACACACACACACACACACACACACGGTGTGATTTCAGGAAATGAGACACTCCAGCCACCTACCTAGTTCTTTGACGGCATCTCGTTTGTTGGTTTCCAAAATTTCATATAATTTCTGTCCAAAGTGAAGAAAAACAATGTGTCATTACACCGAGTACACCTCTGGCTTTGAAACAAGCACAGTAGCAGAAGGTTCACTGAGGCTCTGCTCGGGGGGGGGGGGACATTAGGCTGAATCCTTCTCGCTTTCCCCACGCTCACGCTCAACGCTCCGAGGAAGGTTTGTGCAGTCAGGAGCTCGCATGACTGCTGTGCCTGAGGTTTCTCAGACAAGGTGAGGGTGCAGTCCACGTGCACCAAGGAGGGGTGCCCAAAGATAGAGCCCCAGCAGCGGGGGGCCAACCGAGCAGCTGTTTGGGGGCCAGTCTGGTGGGCGCACAGAAACAGTGGAATGCTGAAAAAATATAGTGTCAGGTAGTTACGTTTCCTAGGATAACTCCCGAGATAACTGAAGAAACAGCCCACTTCGGGCTCTTCGTGGGGCTTACTCCCTAGAGCCTAGAGTCCTTCTGGGGCTTCCACTTGGACCGAACAATGAGCCGAACCTTGGACCGAACCTGGGACGGTCAGGCGCAGGGGCCTGGGATTGCACACCCTGATAATGCGTGGCTGGATCATCGCCTTGCATTTCAGCAGTTAAAGTTTTTGCCATTGTTTGTGGTTGAGAATAATCACGTGGAATAAATCCCTCGTTGTGAGTACAATTTTACTAAATCGTTTCTTCTCACTCAACAGCATCGAATCTCTATCAAGACGGTGTCACATGGTGAGCGTGCCCACAGCGGCCACGCGTCGTGGCCCAACCCGGCTCGCACGGTGCCGTGAGAGTGGCTAAGCCCTCTTCATACCAAACGGGACCCCAAGAACACGCTGTAAACTGCTATGAAATGGCCTTGCACAAGACAGCGCAGGAGCTGACTCCGGCCTGTCTCCGATAAAAATGCCGAGGGGAATGATTGCATCTCTTACACGTCACGACAACTGCCCCCAGCCCTCTGTTCTGGCTCCAAACGCCTCAAAACACGTTCATCACTCCCCCGCCAGCGCGTGTGTTTCTTCTCTTCCTGTTTCTGAATACGAATAGCTCTGCTATGGATATTCTGCTATGAACAGCTCTATGTTTTTTTGTAACAAAGATCAATCTAGACTTTCGGGAGGTTTTTAACTTTCTTCTCCAATATTTGAAGCCAATCAGCAGGATAGAATTCTGTTGCACGTTAATATTTGACCCAAACTCAATACTCCTTTGATAAATCCAGATAACGTTTGTCTAGTGTATCTATAAAGATATCATGAGAGTGTCAGATGCCTTCCTGAAATTCAGGTGCACCCTTCCTACAGGGGTCGCAGGAGTTAAATTCACTGTTGGATGAAAAATCATGAGTCCCACTTGGGCTGAGAAAATACCCTTCAGCTCTTGATACTGTTGTGCACATATGAAAATATAATCCCAAATCACCAAACACTGAGTGGGAAAAACAGAATGGGAGGACCAACCACAGTACAAGAACGGGCCGCAGGGAAGCATGACTCACACAGGAAACGCAAATTTTTAAAGAGATTTGAGAGAACGTCACATTTGAAAAACAAGGGTGGGGGTGCAGGAACAGTTGCCATGAAAAAAGCAAAAGAGGCGACCACGGTTCTTGGAGATGAAAAAGTATTCAGAAAGAAAACAAGAAACTGTACTAGATGGGCCGAATGGCAGAAAGGCACAGCTGAGGACCGAATCAGCAACTCGTAAAAACCGGGCCGAGGGGTTCTCGTTGCAAAGAAGAAAGAGTTGAGACTTACTTATGAGGAAAGTTGAAACAGGGACTAAATCCAGAAAATCAGAACTCGGTTTTAAAGGGTTGCACAAGGAGAAAATAGACACGACAGAGGCAAGGAAAGAATCAAAGGCGTGATGGAAGAAAGTGGCAATCTTCAGGTATAAAGGCTCCACCACCTGCTGCACTGGGTAAAAAAAAAAAAAAAAAAAAAAAAATTCAATCGCACCTAGACCCATCCGGGTGAAATTTCAGAACTCCAAGGAGAGAGAGAAAATTCTAGAAGGCTCTAAATAGAGGGGGGCGGGGAAGTCACCTACGAAAGCAAAAATAAAATCAGACGTATCAGCCACACTGAAGACAAGGGGCATTGTGCTAAAAAAACTGCTTTTGGAGCAGCAAACCATCAATCATGAGAGCAAAATTAAAAGATTTTTGGACACGTAAGTCCATACGCCCTGTGGAAAAAGTTGCTCTGGCATAACCCAGCATAATTAAAAGGAAAGTAGGAAGGAGATTCGCGTGGGTCTCTGAAAGAGTGGATCAGGAATAAAACCTAAAGAAAGATAGTTTTTTTAAAAAAATCAACCCATTTGACTGTTTCACTTAGAAGAGCCTCATTCAAGAAGTAAATATTTAATGACATTGGATCATATTTCCTTTGTTTCGATTGAATCAAATGATTGCTTCAACAGTGAATAATATTTGTAAAATCATAAGACAGTAAAGGTTGATTTTTGGTTTTCTATGTAGAGAGTCATCTGTTAAAAAGAATCAAGACTTAATTACGTTTTCAGAATAAAATGGACATGTTATAACTTTTTTTTGTAAAAATGACAGCTCTAAAAATTTAAGAGGAGGAAAAAAAGAAAAGGTTAAAAGAGAGGACCGTCCTAATCTCCTTATGCTTCATGGCAGGGAGCACTGTTACGGTGGCCTAGAAATAACAAGCCGAGAATTAAATACACATGCATATTATTAAAATGACGGCAAGCAGTAGAGGAATTCCGCACGGGAACGAGGATGAGGCTGTCTCCGGAAAGTGGCAGAGCGGAGGGCCGGCGGGGGACTTTTACTCCATTATATTATTTTCAAGTGGTTCCATTATGCATGAGGATTTGTTACCATCTTTTTGCTATTCTCCCCCTCTCTCCCTACACACACACACACACACACACACACACACACACACACACACACACACACACTTGGTGTCAAAGCCTTCCACTAACGTCATGCAGAGGCCACTGAATGCTCTTAAGCAGAAAAAAGAATCATGTTTGACACGTAAAACAGCTCTTTTCGGAACATTCCTCTGCTGAATCACCATCACCTGGAGTAGACGGACTGGCTAGCAGGTGACTCGCTCCATCTCCGAGTTCCTAGCATGTTCACATCCTCACCTCCCCATTCAGCACTTACCTCAGTCTGCCTGGGAATCAGGAGACAAAACGTAAATAAATAAATGCCAGCATCCATCCACCCCCAGTGCTGGCATTTCAAGTTTCCTTGCCAAACCTTTGTCCTCTCTCCTTCTTTCTTCCTCACCACTTCTGACCTACTTTCTCTCTGAGGCCTTGTTCCGGTCTCAGTGCCTGCTTGAGGCCTTTCCCAAGTGTCCTCTCTTAGGGAGTGTTACCCAGTCGGACAGAATCCCTTCTCTGTACTCAGAAAATACAAAGAGCGGATTTTCTTCTACGAAGATCATAAATGAGTTTGATCCTAAGTAGCTGAAATTTAAGGAGCAGAGACTATTCTCAGCAGCGCCTCGGGGAACACAATAAGCAACTGAACCCCTCCACCTGAGATAATTTATCTGTTGGGCCGAATACATGTAGAAAAGGTCTTGAAAGAAATGAACCTGTCGAAGTGATTTTTCTCGCCCGAATGACCAGTGCCCGCCCCTTACCTGATACACGGATTCTCGGTCAGAAATTTGTTGTATTACAAATTTGGTGTCCTCCTGACTTTTGACATAGCCTCTTGTAATACTGTACATCAAGCTGAGGCGCTTATTGATCTGCACATCCGCAACTTTTTTCAGAAATGGTATTATTATCTGGAATGATGGAGAGAGAGAGACAACGGAAAGTCCCATGAGGAAAAGCACTCTCTAAGGCGGGGTTCTCAAAGTGTCATCTCTGGACCAGCAATGGCATTGCCCGGAGGCTTGTGCGAAGCACGAACTGTGGGCCCACCCCGGACCTGCTGAGCCAGGGGCCTTGTGGCTGGTGCACGGGCACCCATGTTTGAACAAGTCCCCTAGGTGACGGTATGCGCGCTCAAGCTTGAAAAATCACTCTCTAAAGAAATAACAACTTACTAGCTGTAAGAAGAGGTTCCTGCCACTGCCTTCTCCCCATTCTCCACACCTCACCCCCCCCCGATTTTAGGAGACGAGCACGGGGTCCTGTAATTTGGGTGACAGTGACCAAGCAAATACATCATCTCTCTGCGCCTCAGTTTCTTCACTTGTGAGATAAGGACCTGAGGGTGTCCCAGATCCTTCTCAGCTCTAAGTTTCCCCGATTCATCAGCTGCGGCAGGAGAACGTAGCGACCGAAGAGCATGGGATTTTCAGCGCAAACCTCCCTGGGCTCAAACGCCAACTCCTGCTCGCTACCTCTGCGACCCTGAACTACTTATTTAGTGATTTTGGAGACTCAGTGTCCCGTCTGCAAAACGAGGACATCGGAATGTAAGGAGCAGGATTCCAGTGGGGCTGCTCCTCACAGCTGCCCAAACACAGACTCAGGGGCACGTCGGGCGTGCAGGGCGGGTGGCGAGGGGCCGGGTAACGAAGGAGGAAGACGTGAATGGGAGAACACCGGGGCGGAGGAACTGCAAGAGGAGAGAGAAGGGAGATTTTTCTTTCCTTAGCTGGCGTTTTGGTTGTAAACTTTGGGCAGAGGGAAGGCGGTTAAAAGAGGATTTTTACTATTTTATATTCCATAATGCACTGACACCCCCGTGAGCTAGTCCTAAGAAGGTCTAAACTGAAAAATCTCCAAAACTTTTTCCAAGCCCTCCAACACAGGTGTGTTTCTTTGGAAAGCACCTAACTTGATAGAACAGTGACAGCTACTTCGTATGGCTAGTATAATATTTAATTAGATAACGTGCTATGTTCCTGGAACATAGTAAGCACCCAATAAAACAATATGATTATACAAATTACGTTAATTAATTATATTAATCTGGTAATAACTTCATTGAAATTTGCCAGTGTGCTGTTGGACAGAAGTGACAACTGGTTCACAGTCTAAATTGAGTTGACTTCCACAATTAGACATCTTTACATCTTTATTTCACCTGGTGAGACTTTTTGCAAAGTATTACTTCTAAAATAATTATTTTCCATTCATCTCTATAAGATCGCTTAACAAAAACAGATTACCTAAGGAAGCTTCTACCCATTTCAAGACCTAGCCTCGGACTACAAATTTCTGATTTCTAGGTAGTCTGTATTATGGTGTAGTTCTAAGGTAGTTTATACTTACGGGAGCATTTAGCCCTAATCTCAGTTCATAGGCAAAATTAGAAATAATCAAAATCACCTCTTAAGCAGGTTTTGTATATTCAACTCTGTACAGCAGCTCTAAATGTCTTATGAACTCTAAAGTTTGGTAACATTAATATAGAATCAAAGAAGGAACACAAAAGAACAACCACAAGCACCAGCCTGGGCATTTAAACAATTGTGCCTTAAAGATAACTATTAAATTTCTTGGAGAATGGGGACTAGACGGAAGATCCTACTGAATACCTTTTGCCATCAAGGTTTATAGGAATTTTAAAAAAATATTTAGCTTCCATCACTTCAATGCATACTAATAGACTTATTTGATGTCATGAGAATTAAACAACTCGGAAAAAATGGCGTAGCACGTGAAGTCATCTAGCTGCCAAGTCAAAAGTGTGTATGAGGACGCGTCCCCACTGGAAAGAGAGAAAGGAGGCTTTGAGAGCGGAGACTGAAAATCTGAAAACCTCCCTTCGGAATCAAAACCTGAGCCACGGGAAAAACAGTCATCATGAAGGAGCCCGAAGGCCACCGTAGGGAGTCTGCTTTGTGGGTGTGGACCACAGAGAAAACATTGTCATGCCACCGCACAGTCAGTGAACTATTTTCGGCAAGGAGAACTTGTTTCTGGGTCATCGTGCTTCAAGTGGAACCAAAATTTTCATTCATTCATCATTCAGCAAACCTTTAGTAAGTACTTAATACATGACAGGCACCGGTCTGGAGCCGTAGAATCTATGCCCGAATGCCCCAAAGGTCCCTGCCCCACGGAGAGTCTGTACCACACGCAGTGAAAAGGTGATAACGCTATGGGGTGTGGGGGAGGGGGCGAGGTAAAACTTAAGCAGGGGAGAGGGATTGGGAAGACGGAGAGTACGGAGAGAGGCTGCGGTCCACACTGGCGGCCAGGGCGGACCTCTGTGAGGACAGAGCGGAGCACTGACTCGGAGGCACGGGGGTGAGCAGCCAGCAGCTGCCCGCACAGACGGCACTCCGGGACGAGAGAGAGAGAGCTCCTTCCCTCATTTCTTTCCTAACAGTGAGTTATGCTGTTTTTTTAAAGACATTTAACCAACAACATGGGGGGGGAGGGGGAAACAATATTTAAAAGTGTGAAGTTTTACCTTGACAAGAGGAATAGCCCTAAAGCATTCTTAAATATCCCAACACTACTGCAATCTGAATAAGAACGAAGTGGTCCGATCTCAGTTTGACAAAATATAGACAAAAGAGGTCGACAATTCCGATGATCACGATAGCAAATTCCAGAGTATTCCAATGCTGATGAAAATATGTCTTTTTCAAAATTATTATCTGTTTAGAAAACAAATAGAATGTATGTCATTTCATAGGAACTATACAATTATGTGGGGGCATGGATCTTAAAAATTAAGTTAAATCCTCAACTACAAATGAGTTCTATTCTAAAAGTTGGGTTTTAAGTTATTCATTTAGAATTCCAAAAAATTTTTTTAATCTCCAACATCAAAAACTATAATTTCATTCAAAGTATATATAATCTGTAATGAAGCCGGAATTCCTAAAACAAGGCATGAAAATAGCAATAAACAGGTTCACTGTGATTCTATTAAGAATAATTAAAGTATGAAGATGGTAATGATGATAAATCATCTTTTGAAGTAAAAAGCAGGCATCATATGATGATGAGGACTAGCAAACCGATTTGTTTTTATTCACTCATTTTATGTTTTTGCATAGATACAGAGAGCATTCAAGGGACACATCTGTGTCTGGATTTTCAATGCTCTTTACCTGATCTTTGAGACCCTTTTCACTTTTCTGATACTTGCTTTATCTGATATCCAAAACTGTGACATTACACTGAGTTCATTATTAAACCCAGAAAATTAAAAATAGAGACTACTTGATTTCTAGGATTCTATCGTTACAGCAAATGGCTTCTGATGCCAAGTCATTTTTCAAAATGTAACACAAACACATTCATAATATCTCAATTGTTCTTTTTGTAGGATACATTTCTATTTTAAAACAGTACCTTCAATGTTGACTGTAATATATACAAAAATAGAAAATTAGTAGTTTACTGATATCAGTGATGACACATTTACGTCTCTTGCCATTGGCCATAGATGCAATATAATAGGATAAATGTAGATTAATGATACAATTTGTCCCACATATTCAAATTCTTCTGAAAATATGATGTGATGTATAAATATCAGAAATTTATTATTCCTAAAAAAAGAGAGAGGTCAAATAAAATGTCAGATCACTTTAAAAGTATAAGAATTAAGACCTGAAGTTTAGCATTTGTTTAAACAAAACATTAACTTGAAGAAAGTATAAATAAAATAAAATAGTAGATAAGCAAAAACCTAAAACATACTTTCTATACATAAAAAATCATAATAGAGAAAGATAAAAATATGGCTCTTGTTCATCTGTATCAGGGATGGGAGTTTTATTTTTTTAAATCAAGGCAATAAACACATAGAAACAATGCAATGATTCATACATTGAAAGCAAGAAACAAATGTAGAGAAAAACATCAGCATTATTTAAAATTAGGAACAGGAAAAATATTCAATAAATTATCCCCATAACAATAATGTACAACGTACCATAAAGAATTCAATACCATGACATATGTAAAAAAAAAATTTCAATCCATCTAGAGTAGAGCCTAAACTAAAAGAGTTTGGTTGTATATACATTTAAACTTAATAAATGGAAGAAAGTAGAAAATTATCAAAACTTATTATGAAAAGTATGTTTACACCCACTTAAAACTTAGTAATGTTAAGGCTCCTGGTAGCTTCTCATTTTGACATATTCTATTAGTGGAAAAGCCTGGTCTCCCTGCTCTAAAAAGTATGTAAGTTCACGACTTCTATAACAAAGCCAAGAATGTACCCAAGTTGAGTAAAATCTGTATCTTGAGATATTTGGGAAAATTGGTTACGGGTACTATTAATGCCGTGCTGTGTTCTTCCTGACTACAGAACGCCCCATGGCACGGACGAAATGAGGCTGGGAGCCGGATCTAGGGCACGAGTTTGATGCCTCTCACCCCCCACCCCCCGACAATTACGTCCGGAATACCAGGAGGGCACGGAGGCCGCCAGGTACGCACCGTGACCCTACGACGTGGCACACTGGAAGAATCCCGATGTGACCTCCACCACCCCGCCCCTGCATGGATAAACGCAGTCCGCTTTAATAAGGAAAATCGAGGTACCCTCTTCGACAATGCAGAGAGGTCATATTGTCAGATATATTGCTATTAAAGCTTCACAATACTTACTTGTATGTAGTAAGGGGTAATGGCTTAATTTTATGAAATTCCAAGAAAATTAACATGTTTTTAAACTTCATAAGCCAACTTCTAGCTTTTACATAAGTTGAAACATCTTGAATACTCATGAACCTAACAGAGAAAATATACGCACGTGTTACGTTAAAAAGCAAGAGCTACGCTTTGGGGGCCATACCAGAGGGAAATCTATACCGAACACAGACGCACCATGGCTGTGGGGAACATGCTCCCTCCTGGACCCGTGCCCAATCCCACCCACTCCTGGTCTTGGCACAGGAACATTTTGAGCACAAAACGCCTGTTCCTGGAACCATCCCTGACCGAGGTCCACCGCAATGAAAGCTTTTCCGGCCCAGTTCCCTGGGGTTCAGAATCAAGCCTCCCCTTGCCATGCCTCGCCTGGCCCACGCCTCTCTGAAGCCGCAAGGCCCTGCCCTCCCCAAGCTCTCTCCAGGGGCAGATGCTACATCTCCTAGGGAGATGACCAAGCTGCCCGCACGTTGACCGTCAGCCAGGCGGGACCTCCTATCACTGCTGCCCCACAGCTTTGTCTTGGACCATCCGTTACCTACCATGTGCCGGACTGTGACCGGACGTCAATATATCCCTGAGATACTAAGCTTTTCCCACCTCGTTTGTTGGTTCATTTCGTTCCCACCCAGTTTAGTTGCGTCTGTCAACACCATCGGCGGCTCGTCCTCCAAAGCCCGCTCCACCACAGGGAGCAGCCTCCAGGCTTCCCCGCCACCCCCCATCCAGTGATTTAGTGAATGTGACATAAAGGCAAAATAATTATGATAGTAATTGAAACTATCTGGGTTCTCTTTCATGGCTCCTAGTCTCTTATCTAATTACACTGCAGTCAGACCTTCCTCCTAATGCCTCCAAGGTTATGAACCTTAGGGGAGGGGTGGGGAATGTAAACAAGTAACACAGGAAGTAGGTGGATGGGTGGATGGATGGATGGATGGATGGACAGAGGGACGAACAGATGGGTAGGTGAAGAGAGATAAGGTAAACAGATTGGTCAATCTGGACATTTAACTCTCAGTTCGTTCATTCCTTATCACATACCCATTCGATTTTGGAAATGTCAATTAAAAAAGCATTATACTTACTTTCCTTGGATGGGGCAATAGCTTTTGGTTGCACCAATTAATATCCGGGCCGCCTCTACATCAAGGATTCCATCTTTACACTGTTTTTCAAAGCTACTCTAAACATACAATTTTAAATAAAAATTACAAAGGATCAAAACATGAACTCGAATGTAATAAACTCTGCTGACCTTTACATGGCCCTGACTATTACCACTGAAGTCGTTATGCAAAAATATACTTTTGCCCACAAACATGCTATGGCAGGAAATAAATTTTATTCAATTTAAATATTTACCAAATATTCATTTTTTACAAAATACTGTCCTGGAAGTTTTAAGAGACACAAAAGTTCCTAGCTTCAGGAAACTCCAGGTTTTTACAACTCAAAGAGTTTACGCTTATGAATAGCATCTCACCCTCGACAAAAGCTACCAAGAGAGACAAGTAAACTGTGTCCTTTTTCTTAACAACTTTTTTTCCGGCTTATACGATTGACCTGGAACACTGTCACATATAAAGCTTAGATGGACAACGTGATGATGTGATACACGTGTCGTACGCTGCAAATTACCACGACAAGGCTAGCAACACATCCATCACCTCACATATATCATCACAACTTTTTTGTGTGTGGTGAGAATAGTTCCAAGATCCACCCTCTTAGCAACGTTCAAGTATATACTGCGGCGTTGTGAACTGTGGTCACCATGCTGCATATTAGACACCCCAGAACTTAACACTGAAAAGTTTCGCTTTGACCAACATCTCCCCAGTGACCTTGTTTGTCTCTTGGACCGATTTTGACTTAAAGTTGATTTTCCATGACAGAAATAGAGCCATGCCTGCTGTCTTTTCCCCACCCTTCACTGTCCACCTTTGGGTGTCCTGAAAGCTTAAGTGAGTCTCTTGTAAGTAGCATATGTTTGCATCTTGTTTTTTAAATCCACTCAGCCACTTCGTCTTTTGATTGGAGGATTTAGTCCATTTACACTGAAGGTAATTATTGATTGATAAGAACTTACTATTGCCATTTTATTCACTGTCTTCCTTTTTGAGTTCCTTCGTTCCTTCTCCCTCTGTCTTCCTTTGTTATTTACTGTAATGGTACACTTTAATGCCTTTCTCATTATCGTTTGTGTATCTACTATACATTTTTGTTTGTGATTACCATGAGGTTTACATAAAACATAGATATAAAGACAGTATTCCTGTGTTAACACCCTCTCCCCCAAATAAATCAGGAGAAAATTCACATCTATTAGATGACACCGATATTAAACTCAGAGGTTAAAGTTACTTCCTGGAAGGGATTACATCCTTCCTCACACGATGACCATGAACTCTTGCTTTATAAACGTACTCATTGTTTGTGCCCATTGTTTCTAACATGCTCACCACGGAAGCTGCAAATCTTCCCAAGCCTAGGTCCACCACACTCTCAAATTCACTTTTCTCACATATTATGGGTCAAAGCAAGTCACAAGAACAGCCTGAATTCAACGGGGGGAGGGATATAGACGCCACATCTTAATAGGAGGCTCTACAAAGAACCTGTGACTATACTTTGCTGCCCCGGGTAAGAGCCTCTCGGACACGGAGACTATTTTAAATTAAGTATAGAAATGTTTAAAAGAATAAAATGTGATTTAATATTACTGTATTAAGAAGAAACGTGTTCTTCAACAGGGAAAAATTTTTAAGAGAAGGAATTTATAGATAAAAGACACATACTATCCATTAATTGCCATGCGCTAATTTTAATGGAATCCAGTTTGAAAATATAAACTGTGAAAATACACATTGATCACATTTATGAGACAATTGGAAATTTGATCATGGACTCAAGATTTGATATTACAGAATTATTATCATTCATATTAATTTTAGTTTCAATATGAGTGTTTTACAATGGTTTTAAAGACTTTAAAATATAGAGATACATACTAAAGCATTTACAGATGAAATGATGATGTGTTATCTGGGATTTGCTTCAAAATGACCTGAAAGGGGGGAGCGAGGGTGCAAACAGGGCAGGGCTGGTCACATGTGGGCGCTTTGTAGGGCTGAGTGATGAATGCACGGGACGCGTGCTAGAAAATTTTCATAATAATTAGTTTTAAAATTGAAGGTCAAAAGGACTCTGGGCATAATGAGTCTTTTATATACTTGTAGTATTGAGTAAAATTTGTCTTGTTAGACTTATAACCCCAGTTTAAAATGTTCAATTTGATAAGCCGATTTAAACTTCATTTTACCTAGTAATCTCCCTATGTTTATATTAAAACATATAACTATTCAATCTAAAACATGTTAAGAGAATTTTTGATTCACTAGATTTATTTTAACTTATTAGATTTATAAGAGTTAAATAAGCACTTGAGAGAATTTTATATAAAAGGAACTCAAATACGTTAAATTTATAAAAGCAGTTTTCAAGTTTTTGAAGATATTTAATTAACTAAATACGTAAACAGCACCAAACAATATTCAAAGACCCTTGCAAATGAACCACTAAAATTTGCTAGACTTAAAAACAGAACGAGATTTGTTACTTGAACTTAAATCCTATGTCATAAATCGGACATAAATTTTAACAAACAATAGACTATCAAAAGGTGGGGGAGGGGGGAAGCATTTGTCTAGTCACCAGAAAACCATGTGTAAGAAGTAAAAGCATTGAAAGAATAGGTAAAAGAAAGCAGACCGTACAAACAGTACCAACCATCTGTATCATAGCCACATGCCACCTGGCTTCCTCTATTAAAACTTCATCAGATGGAGACTCCTCTTTTTCGTCTTGGGAAATGTAGTGAACCGGAACAAAATCAGGCTACGTTTTAAAAGCATACAGAGATAAAGTTAAAAATAAGTAAAAATGATTAGGAGCTGTCAAATGCTTCACTCAACAAAGACTGCAATAACTCACATCAGACTTGTTAAAATAAAGGGCCATCTTTAAGCAGATAACATTCTCCACATAAGAAATGTGTTCAATTGAGGCTAAATAACTATTTACTTAGGGGGATTTAGAAGCAAAGTTCTTCCCCTGTCTATGCTTGACTGCTTTCTGAAGCAGCCTTTTTTTTTGGCTTTTTATAATACTTCTCCAAGGAGAGATCTCTCAGTTTCTTAACATGTTGGAAACATCAGCCAGTTTGTAAAAACATTAATTCTCCTGTATTTGGCAAATAAGGTTAGATCACCAAGACCTTCTCTTTAGTGACAGGATTCAAACGAGTCTTTTCGCAAAGATAGTAAAGTTCGTAAATATACTCCCCCCCTCACGTTTTCTGACATTTTAGCAGAATCAGGTTTTTTAAATAATAATAAACTAAAGCAAGAGAGTCAGAGCCAAGGAAGAAAAGGAGGACTAATTTTTTGCCAGGTATCAACTCACAGAAGTTTTGTATTTAATCTTCACTTTTTCTTCTACTAAGGTCCAATGACATTTGTCAAAATTTTCTCTGTTTTAAATAAAGTTATTGAGTTCCGTATGATCTCATGTATGTGCTTAATGGCATTTTGCATGGCCATTTGTCTCGGAAGAGAAATAGCAGACAAACCTGTAACAGAGAAGCGAGAGGCTAAACAGAGTGCACGAACACTCACTGCAAGGCGGGCAAAGATCTGGAAGGTACAGTGAGATCTTGGCAGCACCTGCATTAGCCAAACCAGAGTGCTTAGAGTGAGGACAACATTTTGTACAGGATTTTCCAGAAATTTACCCAACTATTTCTTTCCTTTGGCCTCTCTACAGCTTACCTTGATCTGAATCAACTGCTAAAGAATGTTTATGAGTTTCCTTTCATGCCCTCTAGCTAGAGACTTGACTCACTATTTCCAGGCACCCCATGGGTGTTTCTCAAAGTGTGGAGCTCCCTGTGTGTTCTACAGGGAGCAAGGCTGCTCATTAAATTGTGCAAATTCCTGGCTCCACACCTGGAGAATCGAATTGGCCTGGGAATTGGCATTTTAACAAGTTCTCCAACTCATTCTTATCCGTAAGAAAATTTAAAGGCCTCTGCAATAGAGATCGCTCAAAATTGAACACCTCTGTCTCCTGGCCAGCAAATCTCCATGTCCAAAACTTGTAGCAGCTTGTTTTTTCTTGTGGTATGAATTTGAAGTTACAGCTATGTGGCTCACTTACTGAAAAGATGAATTGAATTAGTGAGCTTAGCTGCCTGACTCAAAATGCCATCCCAAGAAAACTCTTCTCTGTAATTGCATGCGAAATGTCTCGTAAAGAGTTCAAACGTTTCGGCTGAACTTTATGGCATTCTCTATGGGATGCTGTGTGCAAGAAGAACGTGTGAAATTCTAAGGGACTGAAAAAAGGTCTGGGGGCCTATCCCTCTCCATTCTCCAGAGTCCCAAGCAAAGTTGCATTTGACAGTGGGCCAAAGCGTTAGAAGGTGTTGGCTTTGGATTTAAAATTCCCATGGCTGAGACCACACAGGGAGAGAGTTCATTCATTTGCCTGATGATAGTCCAGCCGTGTGATGGGGCCAAAGCCACCTCCCAGTCGCTCTGGGGAAATGTAAGTGTACGCGGGCCCCTCGGTGGCTCCGGTACGTTTGAATGGACCCCCTTGCTGCAGATGGTCCTGAAGCAGTATGAGGAGGGGTCTCTTGGAAGCGTCACACCAGATGCAAGAAGCTGGTGTGACACTCTTCCTAGGAAAACTCAGTTCTATCAAGCGCCGGTCGATGTGCGCACGTTGTATTTCTAGAAAGGACGAGCACTGATTCTGAGGAAGAAGTACTCGCCATACATATTTCCGTTTCAGAATGAAAATGCTGAGGTTTAGTTAATACAATAAAAATCCCATAACGGAAGAAAAAGAGTAGAAGAAAACCTTCCCGTGGCCGTCACACCCCTTGCTGATGGTGCCTTTGAGGACGGCAGGAAGGGGAGCCGTGAGAAAGGCAGCACGGGAGAAAGGCAGACCGTATGTCCCAGTCTGGACGTCACAGAGTGAGGGTGTAGGGCTCAGACTAACTGCATTGACAGCAAAGTGCAGGCCTGGCTGACCCACACGCCCCTCGCCCCGCAAACGAGGCCGAACCCGTAACTGGGGAAGAAAAGCCGCCCCAGACTGGGCCACATAGCGGCCCTATTCACGTGCTGGAGCCCTTGGCCTTGAGGTGGGCGGTCACCACGGGTAGCTCCGCAGGGCCACGGCCCAGTTTCAGGAATGGGCAGGACTGTGAGAAGACCCAGCAGGACAGGAAAAAGCCCCCAGGCTCTTTCCCTGCTTTGAACATTCCTTCAGCGTTATCTTCCTGTTGACCTCTCGTTACTGCCATGCTTCTTCCCGAGAAGCCTGCTCAGCGGGCAGGTTTACCGGGGAAATCAGCAGTTCGGGGTGAGCACCCGCAATGACGATCACAATGATTTCAGACGCATCCTCATCATAAATTAACAAATGGATGTTCTTCTCTGTCTATATTATATCCTCTGTGAGTGCAGTGGCCACAAATCTCCAGTATTCTGATCAATTCTAGAGACCATGACAGAATTAGTTCTCTCCACCAGCAAAGCCAGGGACAGGGTTTGGGGACAGTGGACGATGCTAGGGGCCGTGCTCTAAGACTTTACGGAAGCCCTCTCCACTCCCTCCCTCCGGCCTGCACCCCACTGCCGCTGATTGGCTTATCTTGGATTTCTCTATGGACCATGTGTCTATTTGAGATGTCATCACATTTATGCATTTTATTATCGACAGCCTCAAATTCCTGCTGGAAATAGGCCACTGTGGCAGAGTCCGCTGCTTATCTCCCAATATCCATTCTCCACTTCCTCCCTCACCAACAGACTCTGCAAGCTTGACTGAGCACACGGCCAGCCAGGTAATTGTAATGTTTCCCAGCTTCCCTCGCCCATTTGACTAAGTTCCGGCCACTGGGACGTGAGTGGGAATGACAACTTCTGGGTTGTTCCCTTAAAAGAAAGCTGCCTGCCCGCCATGCCCACCCCTCCCCGACACCCCTGGTTTTCCCTTCCCAGCTGGTCGGGCTGAAGATATGATGGAAGCGAGCCAGCTTCTTCCCTGCAGACAGGAGAACACCCCGGGGGGGGGGGAGCAACAAGAGAGAAAAATCCATCTCATTCTTCTGAACTTTTTGGTGGAGGAGGGAAAAAAACCCTTTGTTTTGTTTAACTCACCATTAATATTAACTCGCTGAAACCACATCTCAAGTAATACAGACTCTAAATGAGTGAATGAAAAGGAATGATTTCACAAGCGGTTCCTTGAGCTCCATAAAAAAGGTCCCCACGGCCCCCAACATTGATCTATTTGCATTATTCTCCCCAGTTAATCAATGAAAGATAGGTATACGTTACCTAACGTCCTGGCACAGTGAGTCATCATGGATGAATTTATTCCCATAGTCATTAACGATAGTACTTGTACGTAGAACATAAACTATAAAACGAAACACACACACAGAACCAAAATGTTAATAAGTTCTCCAAAGGGAATCGCTGCTCAACCACCAACAAAATTCTGTCTTAACCCACATTGTTTAATCTTGCGTCTGACAAGTAATTTGAGGCAAAAGGAGGTCTTGTGAACACTGCTCGAACGTGATACACTGGGGCAGAAATTCCTTTCCAATCGGAATGAGAAGCGAAGAGACTGTGCAGATTCTGGGAGGGACAGAAAACTGAGCTCTCCACGGCTCTCGCTTTCGGCAGCAGCCATGACAACCAGCAAGGCGGGGGCCACCGCAGACCGGGCAGGGCAGAGACCCCAGCAACGGCAGGCATTGGGGACCACGGGTGGCACAGGGAGGTGCAACTGCCACCCACATGCCCTGTGACTGGCCAGGGGGCTCTGCAGAAGCGGGCAGCAGCTGTGGCGGGGTCAGGAAGGGCGCCGTGCAAAGCAGACCCATGACCACCTGTGCACTTGTTACCCAGGTAACGTAACTGGGGGCCAGTTAACCGCTCTGCGCCTCGGTGTCTTTCACTGAAAAATCGAGTCCTTCAGAGCACGTTTCCCAACCGTGACCGGCAGCAGCAAAGCCCCCGAAGTGCTTCCTCGGGACACTGAAACCCGGGCTTCGTCCCCGCGGATTCTGACTCTGGGGGTCTGGGCTGGAGCCAAAGGGATTCTCAGCGGCGGGAAGATCTGGGAAACCTGGGAAATGGTACGCAGCGGTGACTGGACGTGGCACTGATGGTTTTAGGCCAATTCCTTGCACAAGAGAAAACCGAAAGGGCCCAGATGTTGGTTGTCCCACTTTTCCGTTGGAGTGTGGAAGGACCCAAAGCCACAGCTTTGTTGGAACTCCCACTCCCTCCCCAGACCGTGCCCACAGATGTGAGTGCCAGTCCTTGGCACACACGGTGAGGAAGGTGAGACTCCACTTCAGAAGGCACGTCCTGTTTTGGGAGTTCGGGCGCCAAGTTGTTCCACTAACATGCGCTTCTGTTTTGACTTCTTCTCCACACGCACACACACACACAAGATATTTGAAAAATACTGTGCTCCTGGGGCTTTCCCTCTAGGACAGGAGCAAAATACCAAAAAAAAAAAAAAAAAAAAAAAGAAAAGAAAGAAAGAAAAGAAAAGAAAAGAAAAAAAAAAGAAAAAAAAGAAGAAAAGAGAGAAAACCTTGAGCTGGAAATTAGGTAATATGAGGAAATCGTGCATAATCTACCTCCAGATTAAAGTTCTCTGGGAGGAGGGCAGGTATTCCAAATTCAGATTTTTCATATTTTTTGCTGTTTTTCTGCTACCTGATAGCTATTAAACGACAGCGTTTCAGTGCCCAATAACGCTGACTGAGCATTTCCGAAGTGTCAGGTATTTATTTCGCTAAGCATCGTCTCCTCCTCGACTGGAAACTGGGGACCCACAGATCTAGGGAACGCGCCCAAATCCTGGGAATGGTGGAGCTGGGACCTGATCTCCGGCCCATCTGGATCCCACAATCAAAACCCGTGCTTGACTGCGGGTCCCTCGTGCACTGCCAGATCGGCAAGCTTTCTTCTGAAGGTACACGGCAGGGGATGCCCTTTTCAAATCTAATTACAGAAGAGTTAACTCTATGATTGGGCACTGTGACAAGTGCTGCAAGATAAATAAAACAAATACATATAAATAATCATGAGACATGGTTTCCCCTACCATCTGTGGTGACTCTGTTTTTTCTTCAGCCAGATTATGAATATAGGGAGCCAAGAGTAAGCTAAACACTCCTTTCATTCCGGTCCATCCCATAACAACTCCCCATTTCCAATTATATTCATAATTCGACTGCATCAGAATAGGGCTCACCAGCACAATAGTAAGCAATCTGTGGAGAGAAAAACCTTTTTTAAAAATCATACCTCATGTCTTAATGTTAATCAGGGTTGAAACTATGTGCTAAATATGAAATTTCATGTAAAATTTTTCAGGAAAGAGTGTATGGATAAGTTGCTCCAACTTTCTGGAACTAACCAAACCTACTATCTTGCACACGACACTCAAATCTTGAAAAACAACGCTTGGAGTTCCATACGAATGTAAGGACTGTCATTTACGCCGACCTCCCAGGGTTCTATTACTATTGACGGCGTCATGCACACAGGAAGTGCCTAAAAAATTGCTTTCCCGCAGCTATGGCGGTAGCAGAGGATGACGAACACCGACGAGAGATGTGAGGAGCCATTGGTTTGGTTCAGTGGTGCTCGAATTTTAGCAAGCGCGTGGAAACGGCGCCCTGCATGTCACCTCGAGAGAGTCAGCTCAGCGAATGGGACGGGCCCGTGAATGTGCATTTCTACCAAGCTCGTGGGTCATGCCGTGCGGCGGCTCTGCCCCTTCTCATTCTGCCGATGAAACCTTGGCGCGTAGACAGATGCACACACCTTCATGGCACGGCACGGGTCTCCGGACCGAACGTCCAGAGCTTTTTTTTTTTTTTTTTTTTTTTCTTGCTGTCACCCACGCTTCTCAATTGTAATGACGGCTTGAGAATCTGCTACCAGAAAGAAAACTTTAAAATGTAATTCTTACCTCACAAAATTCACCGACACAAATAAGATGATGACCATGAAAACCACGGCGTGGAAATCAAAATACTTGGTTTCTCCACATCCAATGATAATGCCACAAAAACTATATACTAAATCTTGGAATACATATACAAACATTTTTAGGAACCTAGGGTGAACAGAAAGGAGATCGCATTTTAAGCAATGTCACTTTCAAAAAGTGTCCTTTTCACAGGAACGCATATATCACACATCTGCCACGCTTGCCTTAGCAGAGGTCCCTGCCCCCACCCCTGTCACGATCAACATTTAAGAGTAATTTGTCGGAACTACAACACGCCCAATTCCATATTCCCCATCGCCCGCTGTGCACCGATACCCACGCCGCCTCTCACAGAAAAGATAAAAATCAGGATCCCCGCCCCCAGGCTGCTGAGGCGGCAGTTTCACTGAGATCAGCCAGCCGTAGCGTCTGTCGGCCAGCCACTGCTGAACCCAGAGCTGGGGCTGCAGCAAGGAGCCACCTGGGAAGTCCTGACTTTGGGACAGCTGCCCGAGTCACCTCAACGCCCTCACGAGACTTCTCCCTTTGTGATCTACACGAAAGCCCTCACTGCGGAAGTTTCTCCTATCTGATTTCCCATCTACTGAATTCCCAAAATCTTGCAAGGCTAACTCTAATCCCCTGTCCCCCATAAAACCATCCTGAGCACTGTCTCTGGAAAGTGACCCTCCTGTGACTCTGAACTGTCCCCATTAGCCACACCACCACGGTTCTTAGGCAGAGAAGAGCATTAGGAATCGCTCGGATTGCTTTCCAAAAATCTACGTCCCCCAGATTCTTACTGAGTAGACCAGAGCACCGAGGTCAGGACACAGGCCGGTCTGGTTCCGTGCAGCACCGTGCCAAAGTCAGGGCCGGGTCTGACCTCCAGATCGCAAGTCCGTCTCCTTTTGTACCCTCTATTGGGACTTCCCCGTCAGCCGACTGGGCGAGGGTGTCTGTCCCACGAACCAGTCTCCAATGTCGGGGGGTCTCGAGCTCTCCTCTCGGAAAGCAGCTCTGGGACGCCTCACTTTAGCTACAGGTATAAAGCACGTTCTCCAACAGGGCATCACCGCAGGGCAGCAGTCTGACCCTCTACCTGACTGCAAGCGCTTGAGTCAAACGATCCAGAACTCCTGGAGGGGAGTGGGACCGCAAATCGCAGCGCTGGGTTTTCTGAAAGGTCACAAGTGCTGGAGTAACTACCGAGTGGAACACATTTTAAATGTCGCCCCAGGACCCAAAAACATGTCTTACATGTAGGAGGATCCCAATAAACATATAATTATTTTCACGTATTTTAGTTTCTAATATAAACACGTCCGCCACTTAACAATGAGCGTCTTCTGAGAAGGACTTATTTTCATAGCCCAAACTTAAGATTCATGGTCTAGGCCATAGCAGACATGAAGCAAAGGACTGGTCAAATAGGTTAAAGAATAAACAATTGAACGAACAGAAAGAGTAATTTCTAGTGATGCTGACAGACAGCATGATTGAGCTCAGAAAACTGTCCAAGCCCAGACAAAAAAACATGTTCTATGAATTAGTTATTCCCAAGCTTCTGGATTTTAAAAACCAATCGCATATACACAAAACTAGTATAGTTACAGGTGTCAGCTTTTTTTTTTTTTTTTTGCCAAATAGAGTTATAAATTAAAAAGTGCCATCTTCTATCATTGGAATTTCATAAAAGAAAGGACCAAAAAGAAAGCACCAAAAAATACAGGAAGGACATGATTTCAAAAGGACAATGGATAGTCCTTTCCATCAAAGAAATGAAAACTCAGGATTACGGCTTATTTTTCTCATTTAACATCTGCTTTCATCCATCGCGAGAATTCCTACACTAGACTAGCATTTGGTGGGAAATAATTCTGAAACAGGTCTGTAATCCAGCACAGTCTCTCAGAGAAAGCCTGGCTCATTTATATGAGAAGACAGGCAAGTGGCTTTCTCTCTGCCCAGAGATGTCCATATGACACTTTGCATTTCTGCTGTTGCATTTTTCTTTTCTAGCTCTTCCCGGTTTACGATATTGCCACTCAAGTTCGTTGCAAAAGAAATAAAGAAATAAAGTGTTGTTGTTGTTTTTTTTAACTTCCCACAATTCGAAGTAAATTTTTACCAAAGAGTTATGTTTAGAAGACACTATGGTCTCTGAGTCACCGATACAGTATTTAGGGGTATCGATTACTGTTAATAATTATTGGTACCTTAGGTCCTTTTCAAATATAAGTAGTGGTAAAATTCAAAATGAAAAGGCAGAAAAGAGTTATAAAAAGGGAGGTTCATTAGGGACCATGATAGTGAACCACTTAAGCACTAAATTTCTATGCAATCTATACCAAGTACACAACAGGAAACTTACTTATTAATTACCAACTCGATCCTCGTTTTAAAGCTTAAGGAATCTAAATTCAATCCTACGGTGACTAAAGCAATCATGCCTGACATTCCCAAAAATTGCACTAGAGAGAGGAGAAAAAAAAAAAAACGAGTAAAATTAGTTACGTTCAAATCCACTCCCTGAGGTACTTTCTCTTGAGTGAAGGGTTGGTGGGTATTTCTCTGAAAATTGCTTCAAGGGATCAGCCTAATCCTATAGAACAGGATCGGCCAGCTTTTTCTGTAAAGATAATAAGTCTTTCGTCTTTGCAGGCCATAGGGTCCCTGTTGCAGCTGCTCCCCTCAGCTGTCCGGGGGTGTGGGGCCACCGCTGGTGACATGGAAATGAATGGCTGTCCCACACACACTGACGCGGAATTTGAATTTCACATAATTTTTGCATGCCCAAATATTGTCTTGAGGTTTTTTTTTTTTTTTTTTTTTTTAGCCATTTTAAAATGTAAAAACCATTCTCAGCTCGTGGGCTGTACAAAAAAAAAAACAGGAACATTTGGCCCACAAGCTATAATTTGCTAACCCACGCTGCAGACGGTCAGTGAGGATACAGACTAACGGGAAAGTCAGTTAACCAGCCTCTCCGGGGCGCCTCGAGGATACTACGGCCTGTCCTATGGGCTGCAGTCCAAGCTCCGTGACTACAGGTTCCTGGTGACTGCGGTCCCCGAGGCTGGCTGCTGTTCCTTCACCAAATACGGACTCCCCTTCAACTGGAACCCCTTGGGCTCTACAGGTGTGTAAGTGTGGTCAGAGGCAAAAAAAAAAAAAAAAAGCTACCTATGAGAAATGCGTGAATGCCACACCCACCACCAACTAGGTGGTTCTAGGCTGCAGAGCCTCCGAGTGGCCCGTGACAAACCTCAGGTGCTCTGGGGCAGGGCGGCGCTGGTCGCTCTGGAAACAGGGTCTCCCCTTTTTCCTACCTGCCTCTATAAAAGGACAAGGCCTCACAGAGGTGTTGTGAGGGTTCAGTCAGATAACGTGAAAGGTACTCGGCACGCTTCTAAAAACGAATAAATGACCATCATTATTATTATGCTACTTGGTTTCATATGCTCACTTTATTGCTTAGTAAATCAATCCTGTGTATGGATTCGAACAGGGTTTTATTAGTCCTGTGTCTTAGATATAGTGGTTCATCTAGTCACTGTAGATTTCTATAAATCTACTTTTTAAACTGAATTTAATGTAAGCAACCAGTGACAGTAAACCAGCAGTGCTGGGAACTGCGGTGATGAAGAAAACATCTCTCACAATCTTATTTCCAATTTCCTATAATTAGTAGTAACAGATTGTTAAATTCATCGCAGTCTTTTTCAATAGCAATCATTTTACTGAGAGGCAGGGGGAGCTGATGGGTAGCATCTACCAACTTCCATGGTGGGAATATTCCCATTCTGGCCGATTTCAAGCTCCCGACATGAGGTCACTTGAGCACAGAGTCGGGGAGGGACGTGTGCCCAGAGCCCTCGAGGACACCAGCATGAGCGAGTCACACATCACACACATTCTCTCGTTAATGCTGCGATGGCCCTTAAGTTGGGCGTTATTACATCACTTCTATAGATGAGGAAATTAACCACAGTTTAGAGAGGTTAAGTAACATTCTAAGGTCACCAAGCTACCAAATGGCGAAGCTGGGGTTTGAACTCAAGTCTGCCCAACTCCAGAGCTCTTCGAGGACTAGAGCTGATTGGTTTATTCGACCGACATGTACTCAATTGGTAATAGGCATATGGCAAGTGCTGGGCTTGGCTGGTGGAAGAGAGAAAAGAATGAATGGAAAGAGGAAGAAGAGACAGCAGCCACTCACCTCAAGGGACTCATGGTCTAGTGGGAAAAAATGGAAATATTAAATTTTTTCTTCAGACATTTAAGACATCCATAAAAGGTTTACCAGGAAGGGAAAAAAATGAAGAACGTTGAAGGAAATGACCCTTTGGTGAATGTTTTCTATAATTTCACTGACTCGGGACAGTGAACGACACCCAGGTGTCAGTTTGTCCGTAGAGGAAGAAACGCTTTTAGGTAACTGGTCGGTAATCCCCTTCCTGATGCCTCTTTCGTGCACGGAAGCTGCTCCACTGTGTTTGGTGAGAGTAGAAGCAGAATTTGGCTGTTTTGCCATAGTCGCTATGCCTCTCGGGGGCTGGTCACCTCAGTCGGGCCGGTAAAAACTGTAATTCCCGATTTCCCTGGACTAAACTAGCAAACAACAGACGTACCTGGCTTCTCCAGCCCCCCCCCCAGCCTCAGGGGACCACGGCCACTTGTAAGGTCCGCTCCCTTCGGGACTCGCTGAGTTAGAGACTGCTGAGCTGGAAAAGGCCTCAGAGGTGCCCCTCCCAACACTCGCGTTTTCGTGGTGAGCTGCTAAGGCTCAAAGCAGGAGTGGCTCAGTGCCGACTCCTCATCCAGGGCACCGTCAGCGACTAAAGGGATGGCCAAACGATGGGTTCAGGAAGAATAAGAGAGTAACCACGTAGAGGAAGAAGGTGCAGGGAAGGGACATGGAGTTGAAATTAAAGGGACGTTCGGAGAGCCGAAGGGCCGAAGGTGACAAGATGCACAGAGGGACCACGACAAGGGGGAAGGAGGCTGGGGGAAAGCGGCCGGACTCAAGGTCAAGGGACAATGGAGAGGCACAAAGTTCATCCAGAGGACAGCATTTTTCGTGTGGTATCTGTTTCTGCCTTACCGATGTAGAAAGTCAGGTACACCATTGAAATGCAAAGAATGACATTAGTCAGCGTGTTGCTAAAAAGGTCAGTCAATATAAACTGAAGCATTCTTGCACACCAGTATCCACATATGATGCTTCCCACAATGTCGAAGAAGAGGTCTGTGAGTATGGGGATATCTAGGAAAAGAAAAGAAGAACGAACGAGCTTTAACTATGACTTTGTTTCTTTTATGGATGCCATTTGGGTCGATGCACTTTGGTTCACTGCTGAGGTTCTGAATGAAGCCCTTGTTCTTCAGCAGATGGGAGTGAAAATGCTGGCAGGAGAGGCTCCCTCGGGACGCATGTCCCTCACTGTCTGCAGTCCGAGGTTTGCTTAGCCAGGGACAGCGGACTCAATGCCCTCCGAAGCCCGTCAGGGAGAAGAAAGTGAAAAGCCAGGGACAAGCGGGAGAGTGTGTGTCCAACAGAAAGATGCCTGAATGTCCACCCGGATTCCCTTTCTTTTTACAAACTATGTCAGGGCCAAGCAAGCCTTGTCCGGGATCCCCACCCACCTGCAGTGAATTTGTGACCCCTGCCCCCAGCCCAGGTAGCGTTTGGGAAATGGGGAAGTTTTCCATAGTCACGATAACTGGGGAGCAGTGTTCAGGTAATGCCCAGGGAAGCCCCAAATAACAAAGACTGCCCTGCCCTAAACGCCTGCCCACCCCTCTTGATCACCAATCTTTCTTTCTCCTTTTAACACCTCTCCTCTATAACTGTCACATAAACACATCAGGAGAAAGCCTTTCCCCTCTTCACACCATGATTTGCCCCACTTTCTGCTCTACTGTTATCATATCTGGCAACCGAGCCGCTCTAAGTCCCAGTGAACGTGAACCACGTGAATCTGACTATTCGCACTTCTCAGACCAGATGCTCTGGCTCTGCTTCTACCCTCAGACTTGAATCCAGAACAAAGCCAGCTCTTGATGTACACTCACCGAGACCCAGACGGGCCCAGGACTAAAGTACATCTGAGCCATATGAAACAACGTGTGTGTGTCTGTGGGTGTGTGCATACGTATCAAGGGAGATAAAATAATTCAACATTCTTTTCCCCTTAATGCCCAAGAAAACACAGAGTGCATGTCATTATTTTCTTGTTGCCTATTTTAATTGCTCCACGAGTCGAGGGTAGAGAAAGCACTAAAGTTAAGACATCTTAAATGTACTTTAAATTCAGTATAAATTGAAACACCCCAGATGAGAGTGATTCTAGAAAATATAGACAAAAATATGCTCCTACCTTTCAACATGAACGTTTTAGGAAAGATGGTCCGAAATTTTTCAAAAAAGATGGATACGAGGGCACAGAGGATCATTGCTTCTCCTAATGATATCAGAATACATTTTGGAAATGCCTGGAAAAGTAAATTAAAAATATAGCTTAATACGGTACATGAAGATGATGTTCTTACACAGGAAACACAAAAACAGAAGAAAAAGAATAGGCTAGGGGTGGGGAAAAAAAAGGCAGCCATGAGCCACGACTGGGAGGAGTCTGTAGGACAATCACAGTCAACACTTTCTAATTTCTCTGCTGGGCCTTCGATGTCCCCAATGGCAAAGAAGCGTGGCAGTAGCACTCCTTCAGGAGTCCGTGGCCTCAAATCACGCTTGAGCTTCAGAACGAGACAGAACACTTCCCAGGGCATGACACTAAGCTTAAATGAACATGACTCCTTAAGCTCCAAAAGAATTACATTTTAGAAATAAATACAAAATATGACCCAGCAGTCTACTCTGAGACATAGACCGAAGAGAGCTGAAAACACATGTCCACGCAAAAATCAGTTACATGAATGTCATTCACAGCAACATTACTCATAATAGTCAAAAAGTGGAGACAACCCGTAGTCTGTCCACTGATGAATGGATAAACCATCTGGTCTACCACGGGAAGGACTAAAGTACTGACTGATACAGGTTACAATGTGGACAAACCTTACAAACATCAAACTAAGTGAAAGAAGCCAGATGCAAAAATCGCATATGGTACAACGTGATTTAAACGAAATGTCCAGAATAGGCAAATCCATAAACAGAAAATAGATTAAGTGGTTGCCAAGGGCTGGGGTGTGGGTGGGGGGGCGAGGGAATGAGGAGTGACAGCTAATGGAGATGAGGTTTTTTAGGGCGTGATGACAATGTTCTAAAATTAGATAGCAATGATGACTGCATAAGTAAATATTTAAACACCACTGATTTGTACACTTTAAAAGAAGGAATTTTATGATATGGGTTGTGTCTCAATAAACCCACTGTAAAAAAAAAAATTAAGTACGAAATCTTATTGGCACTTAACAGCCACTAACAGTTAAGTTTAATGGAAAACATAATTCAATTAACTGCCTGGTGATACACAATTCGCTTACAGGGTGACAGTGACTGGTGCCTGCCCGTCCAGCATCCATCCACTGTTCTCAGAGACAATATTTGTTTTGTTCAGAGTGGTAACGTGCCCGACTAAACAACCACTTTCCCCCAACCTCTGGTTTCTGAGCAATGCCACTGAAAACTTCATGGAGAGAGAGGTGACTTAGCTGAAGGGAACGTCTTTGCAAAAGGTCTCCCAAATGATAGGGGGGAAAACTAGGGTTATAAGGAACTGCTTATCACTTGGTATCTGATCGAGGATTAATAGTCAGGTCGGTTACTTCTGTTCTTCCTCATTCATTATTGCAGCCAATAAGGAAGCAAAGATAATAAAAAGCAAGATTAAAAATATAACCATCTCATCTTATTATTACAACTTTGACTATGAACAGAAAGTACAAAAATACCAATTCAATAGGATTAGCACATTCGATTTAGCTGGGCGAGAAACCCTTTATCCTGCCCTCAGATTCAGTGGGTCAACCAGGAGCAAGTAAAGCATGAGGTTGGGCGTATGAGGTTTTTATTATAGCTACACTATTCAGAGTGAACGTTTGAATAATAAAACACCACAGGAATTACTCCCCACATGCTTCCTGCTTTAATGTCGAACTAAATTATATTCATTAATTCACTCTAGACTTTCGAAAAGGAAATAAGAAAAAAAAAATCTACAAATTCCACAACCCAGATATAACCTTTCTTTAACGTTGCAGTCCGTTTTTAAGCGTGTAATTCTTTTTATTTGATTGAAACCATACTGAAACTGTGTATGGTATTGCTTTCCAAGCTCCTAGTCCAGATTGTTTTAAAGTAAGACCTGCTGGAGCCCTACCGTGCTCTTTTAAAACAGATAATGAATAGACAAGCACCTTTCCACTCCCGAGCGAACATCCGCCCTACTCTTTAACGGGTCAGGCCCTCTCGGCTTTAGGCTGCGCGGTTTCTACAGCTCGTGAGCGCACATCGAAAGACGCGCCGTTCGCATTGTGGGAGCAGGAGCACTCGTTTTCTATCCTATTACCAGAGTTTCAGGCCTAGGGTAATAATCTTTTTCCTTAAAAAAATCACTGTATGATGACAATTAGATAGAAGGAAACCGTTTGGGGGAAAAGGACCATATATCGAATTCTCACGTGGGTTCTGTGTGGTCGCTCTGCCAATGCCATAAGTGAGCGGGATTTTCCCCCTTAAACGTGGGTCAAATGTGTCGTACCGGGAAAAAGGTTATTGGGCCCAGAACCAACGTACCACCCAGAGCATTACTGACCTAAAGAAAACAGCAGCTAAGACCCAAATACCTTTGCTCGTTATCGTTTCAATTTTGAATATGGAAACTGCAATAAATAATTGAAGTTTAGAGTTTACTAACAGCCACTTAGAGTCAAGAGATTACAGAAAAGGGAGGAGGAAGAGAGCTGAATAGAACAAGTGACAAACACAAATTAGCTGAAAGAGAAAGCCAGGGAGAAAAAGAAAAAAACCTCAACTCGAACAAAGAAGGGGGGCAGGGAGAGAGAGCAAAGAGGACTTTGAGAAATACCTTGTGACAATTTAGAATATCAGCACCTCAAGTGCCTTAAAACCGTCTATGTTTCCCAACATGGGTATGAGAGGGTGTGAAACGCGAATACCATTTGCTGTAAAGGTTGGAGGTTTCCCACTCCCATCATAAGCCAATATATTGCTACTAAATGTAACCAATACCTTAAAATTGGTTATGAAAATATTGCCAAGTCAAAAACAGAAACCGCGGCATCTACCCATTTCATGTTTGTGCTGCCGTGTTAACAACATGTGACCAAAGGGGTTATTTCAGAGAGGAATCACCTTTTCCTAAATAAGACGGGAAGCAGGACAGGCCCCAAACCCTGTTGGGAATAAGCTTGTATTGAATAACATCGTTGCCACATTGTGTTCTCACTGCCCTTCTTTTGATAAACTACACTCCCCAGGACCACCTGCCCCAGCTTGGCTCATCCAAAACGGAGTTCTGACAAGAGGTAGCAACACCTTGAAAAAGTTTCAGTGGGGAGAACAGAGTCTCTACCTCATGGCTCGGAATTGGGTGGAATGGAATAAGAATGCTAATTTTTATCACCTTTTCGAAAGGTTACATTTTCTTCTTGAAAAACAATCCTTTGAGATTCTAATTGGCCTTATTTAATCCACATCATGATTACATTCTTCAAGTCAATCAATGCTCTGCCTTCGAGAAAAACAGCACAAATATCTATTCTGTTGCACGCACAATTCGTGCAAGAAAAATATAATCAGATGAAAATAAGTTAGCCTCCAACTTCAGTAAGAGAGAGAAATAAATGACATACCAAAATTTTCAGTGAATTCACAGAATGAATAGGATCCGTAATGCTAATGGTCATGCTAAAGAGTATGGAAGCTTGCAAATTCCACGAGTCTTTATTGAAGTTCATAATCACATTTCCAAGTATGATGAACGCTGTAGAGAAGCTAATGAATCCAGTTAACAAGACCTGTGAAGCCAATTCATTACACAGTGTTAGATTTAACCTCTAAAGATGGCATAACTTCATTTACTTATCTAAGAATCAGATCTTGGTGACATATACAATTCCTCTGGTGATATATACAATTCCTTTGGTGACACATACTTTTAAAAGTATTCTAGTTTACCTTGCCTCAAAGAAATCACCCCTTCCCAACAAATGAGATTCTATCTTATTGTTAAAAGACCAACTCCCCAATCTTTCTTGTTGCTTACTATTCTAGCGTAATAGTTATCAACATCAAAGTGTTCTTAAAATGTCCTTGAAATTTCTCCTGCTTCTGTGTAAAACATTTCCTGGTTTCCTCAGCATCTGACTGAGGCAGAAAGAGAGGTAAAAAAAACAAAGGGCGAAAAGCACATGTCAGCTGATGGGGCCCCTTAATAAGAGTATTCTAGAAGACACCGCATTCAGCAAACTTTTGGATAGCACATCGTTGGCCAAACTCTTCTAAGGCTACCACCTGTGTCAGGGACGCCGGGAAATGTAGTCTTTTGCAATGGGCCCACTACTGCCATACCAAACGAAAAATAGTAAGTTTCTGTTAGCGAGGAAAAAAGGGAGAATGCGTATCAAACAGGCAACCGGCAGTGCCTGCCTCAAAAATAGAAATAAAATGTAACATTTTAAACAAGCAGAAGGAACGAAAAGGATAAAGAAAATTGAACCAACTTAATTGATTGAAAAGGGAAGAAAGTAAAGAAAAGCATGGTAAATAAAAGAGTACAAAATTATATGGGAGAAATAAATCCAAATCTATTTCCTTTGATTTTTAAAAATGTTTCCTTAACTTATATACAGCAAAATAATTCATTCTTTTGGTGGATAGTTACATGACTTTTGACGAATGCATACAATCATTTAATCCTTGACCCCAGTTACACATCCATCATCCTAAAAAATTTCCCCATACTACCCCTTCACAGTCAATTTCTTCCTGCATCCCAAGTCCCTGGCAACCAATGATGTGTTCTCCAAACCCAGTTTTGACTTTGCTAGAAGGACGGTCAGTCTCTGGATGGAATTATATATATAAGTCGCCTTTTGAGTCTGGGTTTCTTTCTCTTAACATAGCACATGTGAAATTCTTTTGGGTTGTGCCTATGAATATTCTGTTCCCTTTTTATTGCTGAATAATACCCCATTGTAAGATGTACCAAAGTTCATCATTAACAAAACAATCTACTGAACAAATTTAGTTAACCCTGCACTCCAAAATTAGAGAACTGACATTTTTTGTAAAGCAAATACAGAACATTTTGGAAAAGTGATTACGAATTAGGCCGCAAAGCACATCTCCACAAATCACAAGAGCTGATGTACAAAGCACATTGTGATCACACTGTGATGAGAGGAATAATAATCAAGAGCCACATTTGGAGATTTTAAAACAATTTCTAAATAATCGACAGGTCAAAGAAAAAATATATTAAAATTTAGGTAGGACTGGAATGATAATAAAAACAGTAAAAATCAAAACATATGGGATTACACTAAAAGACTAGTTACAGGAAAATTTCAAACCTTAAATGTACAAAGTACCAAAACCAAAAAAAGCTAAAACTTGGATAACTAATATCTAACTCAAGATGTTGGGGGGCGGGGAGGGAGGAATAAATAAACAAACTAACTAAACAACCTAACAAACAAAGCAAAAAGCCAAACGTTCTTTGAAAGGAAAACTAAAATAGGCTGGCAAGTATGGTTTAAGAAAAATGAAGAGAGAAGGCACGGATAGAACAATCTTAGCAGGAGAAAGCAGGCAAATCTACAGAGAGCTGAGAGGAAGTCAGCGGTGACGTCAGAGCCCGCGTTCTGTCATTTATCAGCCTGGTCGGTGACCTCCACACTGCTGCCCGCTTATATGTGAAATGGAGGTGGTATTTTTTACTCAGCACCTGGTCACAGTGGTCACTCAGCAAATATTACCCATTCTCCCTTCCTTCGGCTCTCTTTACTTATGGGGTCTGCAGAACGAGGAGGGTAAAACAACTAAAACTGTGAGACTTGTGAATTATGGATCTTTCCCGACGGTCATATTCTCTGTCCACATGAATAAGCAAGAATTGGCCTAATTTGTTTTAGAGCGTGTTCTTACCTGCCAAAGCATATTCCTGAGTATATAAAAGTCCACGTCCAAAGCAGCCATAAATATAATTAGAGGTGAAAAATAACAATAAAGCGAAAAACTCGGTGTTTTTAGAAGAGGGTAGATGATTTGGTGCACCTAAACTAACGAAAGCAAACAGGAGATTAGTTTGTGGCCATTTGGAAGTTTTAGAAATTAGGACGAGGGTAGGTCAATCAATATAGATCTTCAGAGTATTCTAATTTGCAGCTAATGAGAGGTTATGTACCAGCTAAGTCCTGAGAGTCTAGGGGTTGATTTCTTGATCTAACCGTCCAGATGAGTTATGCGTGAGGTCCCCTCTTCACCAGAGCATTGTGAGTTTAGGCTTGTGGTTAATAACCGGTGTTTTCAAAAGTGGAACCCCTATCTTCGGTGATCCCTGAGACAAGTTTAGGTGGTTCGCAGATAAGTATTTTCTATTTGACTGTTAAACGGTTACCCTAATGTGCATTAAGAGGGAAAAAGGAACCGCGCATAGGTCCTTGTGATTTCACAGACATCTGCTTAGCATTTTAAAATCTTTCAGTGAGTCAAGTAGAGAAAAATGTTAGATACGAGCACGGATGGTGCCTATGGAAAATAAACCATGAAGGTCGCACACAGACGAGCAGAACACACAGCAACAATGACAGCGGCGCCGGAAATGTTCCCACCTACAAGGTTTTTGTCCCAATGAGTAGTTTAACCTTCATTACTTAACCTCTCTGCGCCTCAGTTTCCACATCTGTGGAATAGGAGCAGGGCAACCACCTCCCCTGGGTGGCTGTGGGGGCGAATTAGTTCACTCGAGCATCGATAACAAGTTAATAAACTAATCAATACAAGCACCGTAAAGGGAGCCCAGTGCGTGGGAAACACCCAAAAGCTGTTGGCCAGGACACAGGTGATGTTTCGGGAGAGTAACCAGAGGCTTCGACAGTCCTAGGGGGGCACGAGCATGGCGTCCGTTTAAAAAACGAAAGAATGAGTGGAGACGGCCTGCTACTGATCACACTGCTGCGCATTTGAAATCGAGGATGAACAAATTCATTTTTTGGGGTCTCCATCTGACACATGAGGTATACGTTTGGCATTTAATCTGGCAGTTAGAAAAGTGGGACCATACTTCATCATGGCGATGCCCACCGCCTTGTCCGACTGGTCTCCGCAGGTGCTGAAGACGACAACGTGCGAGACGCCAGCATGCACCGGGGGGGTGGGGGAGGGGAGCAGGACGGGGCTCCCCTGGGAGACCACAAAGAGCCCCAGAAGACAAGCGGATCTTCCTCGCTTCCAGGTTGGCGCTTTTTCTTAAGTATCTCTGCGTGTCTTTTACAGAATGGTTTTTCACTTTCAAACACTTTACCACCAGGTGAGTATTGTTCTATTTACATGAAAACAAACAAACAAACCAACCAACCTCCATGCATTCGGGACAACTGTTCAGGGTCCTTGTTCTTTCGGTTACTCTCTAATTTAAGGTGCATGTATTACCTCAACAAAAGTGTAGGCCAGCTGTCCTGTCACAAATCCTAGTAGAGAAAGGACTGTCAAGATAATGACTTCAGAATTCTTTAAGAACATCCTTAGAAAGCCTAAAGAAATAACATGCGTGTTATTTAGACATGATGTGTACTTTCAAAACAACTTTGAATCCCCTCTCCCTAGTTACTGAATTTTAAATTTCCTCTGTCATTATGAATAAATGATTGACAGCTGTTACAAATGCTGTCTCTTAAGAATAAGACACACAGAATGAGGCATCTCTTACAGGGAAATCTGGAAAATATCGAAGTTCCAAAACCCTTCCACCTGTCCACCCGTGTCACATTAGGATCACTGCACAGGTGTCTCACCTATGGGTCTAATGATGAGAAATTACGAAAAGCCAAACTTCATATCTACATAGTGTATCTTACGTTAATAATTACTCATCCTAAGCTATAGCAACATATATTCTATAGTTTTCCTAAAAGCCAGGAATACTTTTTTTATTAAAATTTATTTTTATTAATATTGGTTAATAAAATGATATAGGTTTCAAGTGTACAATTCTATAAGTCATCATCTGGATTTTGCATTGTGTTCACCAGCCAAAGTCGAATCTCCATCTGTCACTGTACCTTCGACCCCCTTGACCCTTTCCAACCACTGAACTGTTGTCTCAGAAGTACTTTTTTTAAAATTTTTTAATTTTTTATTTTTAATGCCTTCAGCACTCAATCTTCCTAGGTGGTCTCCCATCCACGTACTAACCAGGCTCAACCCTGCTTAGCTTCTGAGATTAGACACTGGGCTTGTTCAGGGTGGCGTGGCCATAGACCACAGACTGTGGCTCCACTGGGGCATGAATCTAGGACTTCTGCATGTAAAACAGACGTGCTAACTGCTATACTATGAACCACGTCCACAGAAACACTTTTAACTGGTAACAAAAGCACTTAATTCTCTATCTACATGTATTTTCTTGCCTTGAAACTTATTCCTCATAGGAGCAATATACAGACTATAATCCAATTATTTATTCCTCGGGCAAGATTCATTGGCACCCCAGATTTTGCATTTCCTGACTTCCAGCTATAGGTCCAGCCAAAACGGTACACTTATTGAATACTTCTTATTTGTAAGGCCAAATAAATGTTTCTCGAACTATTTCTGCAGTGCCCTTTACTGCTGGAACACTGCATTTTTTAATATGCTATTTTACCTATACTAATATTGTTCACTGGACCTACTGAATTCTTAAGCATCGTTTAAGGGGCCCATCCTTGTGAACTTTCTGATTCTCCAGTAGGAGGTGGTGTGGTGCTGCGTCTTCCCCCAAGAAAAATCGCATCAAAAGCCATACCAGAATGGACAAAACTGATGACGCCAACTAGGCAAACCGTGACTCAAACATCTCGGTTCCATTTGCCCTCCCCTCGTCCCAGGTACTTAAGTCAGGGAAAAGCTCTTCCTCCTCCTCATCGCCAGAGACCCTTTTGAGTGCTAAGCACACTGCATTGTAGTGATTTGTGTGCCTCACCGCCCCTAAGAGACCCCTTTAGGTTAAGGACTGTCTTATTCGCCTATGCCTATCACGGGGCTGTGCTCAGCAAATGTCACTAGGGAGGGGACGTAGTGTAGATGCTGCTTAGAATGAAATAAAGCTAGACTGACAGACACTCGCTCGTCTTATCATTTCATTGGACCCCTTCTTTCGATGTAGTTGGGATCACTTTCTGCACTGACAAAGGCTCAGAGGGCAGAGGAAAGATGAGCTTTAAAAACAGCCACCTACCTCCCACGACAATAATGGAGCACATGAACATTGTAAAACGCTCTCTCACGAAAGGGTAGTCGGCCGGCCTTCCACAGAGTAAATCGGGTCTGCTACCTTCACTATAGTGCCAGAATGAAGAGTTCATTTTTGCCGCTGCTTTTTCAGGCCTTACTGATGAACTCGTACGTGAGGTACTATCGACACTTTCACAGCTCCAGCCAGACCTGTCAGAATATGCAAAAGAAGACAATGAGGCTCACCAGGACCCTACGCACACGTTCACACCTCACGTGTTAACACCTCCCGTTGCAGCTCTAGCTCTGGCAACTGGTGCATGAACAGCAGTGTGGGTGCTGCATGCCCAGACCGCAGCGTGCACACTGGGGGAGTGAGTGTGTGGGGCTTTGCACCCACTGTTGTATGATACGTAAGGCATTTGCTTTCCCCACTGGACAGTTTCTCAAGGGCTAGAGCGGAATACTTATTTTTCTTAAGGCTGTGCCCTCGGGGCATGGCACGTTAAGAGGCTCTCCATTAGCAGCGGATGGCCTGAACTGTTGGAGGGGAAACACTTTCTCCATTGGGTTCTGGAATTCCCTTTTACTCCTGCAATCCCAGGTCCCCTTTCTCCTCTCTCAGGACCCTCCAAATCCAAACTGGCAACTGGGAAATGAGGTCAAAGCTCAGTCACGCCCGTTAAGGTGGCGGTGGGGAGGGGGCGAATCACCTAAAAACAAGGAAGAGACTAACGTCGAGGTTTGATCGCCCGGTGCTTTCAGTGAATGGGAAAAAGTCCCCTTTCCTGAGAGCAGGGCACACCGCCTGGCGCGGCACGCGAGTGAGGGCTGGATTTGAGCCCCAATCCCACCACACACTGGTAGTCCCGAGAAGGACGCGTCCTATGTCACCTTCCTCGTGGCCCGCCTCAACCTAACAATTCCCGAGGTTCCTGAAGTGTCCCCAACAATACGGAGAGCTGTTCTTTGTTCTTCGTTTTGTACTCGTGTGGTCTACAGAGCACAACGATGCTGGTGGGAAGCAGAGGCTCGGGCCCTTAGAGAGATTCGGAATGCGACTCCGCCGCCCACGTCACCTGCCTCTCACGTCGCCCGCCAGGTCCGCGGCCGTCTTCACATCCTGCTCTCCCCGCTTGTCGCCACAGCGTCACTCTCGAAGCAACTTCTCCAAACTCCCAAGACCAGCGGTATCTTCTTCCAAGGCACAGCCGGTTCCGAGCTGGCCTCCGGGTGAAGACGGGCGCCAGGGGACGATGCCGGCTCTGCGTCTGTTTGCCAGGAACGGTAACAGCACTGCCAACTGATGTCACAGCGAAAGCCATTCCCATGCCTGATTCCCATTGGTTTCCTGCCAACCCACTTCCATTCTGATTGGCTACGTACATCATCCCCCACCCCCAACCCGGAAGCAGTTAGGTGAGGGGTCTCGGGGCAGTGCTCTCCATCCGGCTGTGTCCACACCCACAACTGTCTTAACCGATTTTCTTTGCCTGACATAATCGCTGACCCGGTCGGTGGACAGAATCTCCTCCGCCACATGCCTTTAACATGCACCGTTTTTCCTGCTTCCACTCTAACGCTCTTCAACACTGCCTCGTCTCCCCTCTGCCTTTTTCATCCATCCTTTTCTATTTGCTCCTCTTCCACCTCTCCCTTCTTTTTCAATAGGAGTTTCTCACCCCCGTTTTCCTCCTCGGCTCCTATTTGTCCTTGGCTTTTGTCCCTTAATTTGGAGAAACAATGTTGCCCACTCTTTAGAGGACAATGAACGCATCCCAAATTCTGTGATGCCTACCTTACATATATTTTGCCTCAGATCTAATCACTGAAAAGGAATAATACGGTAAAAAAAAAAAATCTAAGCAATCAAACATGGGTAATCAATTTGTAGTTGACTTTTGAGAAGTTATTTGTGACAGTGAAATTCTACTCTCTCATCCCTGCACTACACTGATCCAGTTCTCGTCCCCGGGGCAGCAGGCGAGATCGCTACCCTGTCGCCAACCTTCTCCGTTGCTTCATATCAAGGAAACTTTGACAAACCAGAGTCCTATTCCTCCCTGAGACTAAATGTTCTGGTCCACAGTCCCGTCCACCCCTGACCCCAACCACCAGCACCGGCACCCACACGCTATTCCCCTCAAATGTCACTTAACAACATTTTGTTGTGGTTCATTTAAACCACGGGGCCCATCCCTACCACCACGTCCCAGGTCCATGTTAAAAATATCAATGAAACAAACAAACAAACATACAAACAAGTCTCATCCACAGGCTGTCTCCCGAGACCTCCTCCTTACTCGTTCCCATCCTGCCCTAATTTAACTCCCCTTCTTACCCAGTTCACCGTCCTCTGTCCCGTGGTCAGCTTCACCCTGCCCACACTGCTGGTCACCTTGATTTCTCTCCTCGACTGCACTGCCTCCGGGCATTTCGAGCGATGTCCTTCCAGGCTCTCTCTAGCCCCTGCCCTACTGCTGACTCCTCAGCTTGCTGGGTCCACCGAGACCCTGCAGGTAAAACTCATGCAGTTTCACATTTCAAAATTCAGATTCCCCAGGACCTTCAGTGAAGTCCCTGCACTTCGAGAAAACTTGGGCAAAATTCAGAGTCAGCTCGAGATTACACATAGCCCTGAGAGCTAGAGGAGAGAGAGCACATAACTGAAATACAGAGATAGCCAAATTGCTCTACGTTACAATCTTTTCCATGAAGCTTTTTTAAAAAGCAATAATTTATATTTCATCATTTTTGGTGGAGCCAACTGAGTAGACTTTGGTGGCTTTGGGGGTCGAGGCCTGAGGGGCTGCCCAGTTTTTGTCCCATCCCTACCTTCTGATGACACACGAGACTATCTGAGACAGTCAAGCAGGTTGGTTAGTCAGTTTCCTAACCGTCTGACACAGGGTTGGTTCAGGGCTGGGCGCGAGACTCAGACAGCACTAAGCAGGTGGCTCCTTGGCTTAGTATGAAAACCACGGCTGAGAAAATGTCAGCTGAAAAGGAATTACTGAATTGCTCATTTCTCTTCTGTCCTCTCTACAATAGAAAACAATCTTTCAGGGTGGGATGAAGAAAAGCAAGTATAAGAAAAATGACTAAATGGCATTTTTAAATACATTTCCTTCCTATAAAACTTTTCCAGAAAGTCACAGAGTAAATAGCTAAGGGGTTTTTAGATAAACTAGAAAAAGAAGAAGAAGAAGAAAGGAGGAGGAGAAGGAGGAGGAGGAGGAGGAGGAGGAGGAGGAGGAGGAGGAGAAGGAGGAGGAGGAGGAGGAGGAGACGACATTCCAATCACTAAATATTAAACCAACAATGATATTTAAAAACTAGGAAGTATAAAATAGAACAGAAGGGAAAATGGCATGGAGTCCAGTTACAATATCTATATTACCAAACCTACAAAAGAGAGACATCTAAATATAAAACAGATTCATGTTTATTAATTTAAAGATAGACAGAGGTTAAATACAAATAATTAAGATGGCTGAGAAACTCCCTCCCACCTTACAGGTAAATTGTAATTTGGACATAAAATTCAATAGTTGTATAAGCAAAGGACCCTAACCAAACTATTCTTGACATTTCCTTGCCCCAGAATGTCACCCCACAGCTCTCCTTTTGAGAGATGGAAAATGAATTTTTCCTCTGGAAATAGCCAATGTCTTTTTTAATATAATTCCTCAACCGAATGGCGATTTCCCGCCTCGATTACACAGAAAACTACTGGGTTCTCTAAGTAGCTTTTAAAGGCTCCACAGAGTTTTCAGGAGCGATTCGGACCCACGTGTTCCTTGGAAGGAGCACGTGGAACCCACACGAGGCTGTGCCTGGGGGCCGGGTCAAGGCCACCGAGTCTGGGCGTAAGCCGCAGGAGCGGGTGAAGCAAAATGAGGGGGATTTCATTCCAAACTTAAACATTTCTATGAAACCTCACATCTATTTTCTCAACCTCCATCGTCATCGATAGGTTTGTCTTTACAAACACTGGTAGAAACGGTGGCCTTTTATAAAACGTGTGTCCGGGAGAAGGTGCGATGCTGACTCCTTCTCCGACCACGGCCTAGGTGACAGATTTGGCACTTTTCACTTGGCCTGAAAGGAAGGAAATTTTTAGAATTGCATTTAGTCAGCTTGTAATATAAAACAGAAACGAAGCCAGTTTTTAAAACAACGGGCATGAGGTAAATCGGTCTGTCCCAGTCATTAATTAAACCTTGGTGTTGGTGTGTCAATTCAAGTCTTCTCCCCACCCGCCGTTTTAAAAATATTTACAGCTGCCCTGCAATCAGTATTATTGTTCCTAATTCCGCCACTGAATAAAATAACTTTTTAAAAAATGAATTGCTTAACCTCTCTTGTCTTCATTTTCTTCACTGTAAAATGGAGGGGACATTTCAGAGGTTCCATCAAGATCCAGTCTTTCCATAATATGAAGGGCAAGAAACCGGGGTGCTTGGCGGGCACACAGGGGACATGGGGAGAGAGCTAACCTTCCTCGGATGTGAGAAGGGAAGGTGGTTGTTGGGCCAGGCTAACAGTCGTGATTGGAGTTGGGGGGAGGGTGGAAATCGAACTGTATCACAATCATCAGGTCTTAATCATCGCAACTCCTGGACTATGCTGGTCTCACTCCCTCTAGTCTCTCCTCTCTCCAATCTGCTTTACAAGGAAAGCCAGATTATTTCCCCCTACTTAATCTCTCTTCTCTCCTACCCCAAAGCCTTTAATGTCAACTCACTACGCTGAAAATAAAGCCCAAGCTTTCTAAGCTTACCACTCAGTACGTTTAATGAAATGATGACAAATTACCTTTCTAACCTCATTTTATACTGTTTGTTAACACAGACGCAACTAATTTGAATCCACACAATGGAATATTATTCACCCATAAAAAGGAATACTGACACATGTTACAACATGGATGAACTCTGAAAACAGTATGCTAAGTGAAAGGAGCCAGGCACGAAATGCCACAGATTGTGTGATTCTATTTATGAAATGCCCAGAAGAGGCAAACCCAGAGATAGAAAATAGCTAATGGGAACCAGGGGCTTGTGGGAGAGAGGAATGGGAAGAGACTGGTAACAGGTGTGGGGTTTCTTTCATGGATAGTAAAATGTTCTAAAATTAGATAGTGGTGATAATTATACACCTCTGAATACGCTAAAAATCACTGTACTGTATGTACATTTTTAAATGGTGAATTTTATGGTATGAGAATTATATCTCAGTAAAGCTGATATTTTTAAAAATCTTAGGTATGACTGCCACCAAGATTCTTTTCTTTTTTAATTAAATTTATTGGAGTGACAGTGGTTAATAAAATTATACAGATTTCAAGTGTACAATTTGGTAATATGTCATATGTATAATGCATTGTGTGTTCACCAGCAAAGTTAAGTTTCCTTCCTCTGCCCTGTGTTTGACCCCCTTTTACCCTGATCTATCTCCCTGCTCCCTGCTTTCCACCTAGATTCTGATATTGTACCTACTGCATTCACATGACAGTACTCCCACAATAGGTTTTGCAAAATATAGTTATAACACTCGAAAATGCTTTTTAAAAATTTACTTAATTACAGTCAACATACAATATTATATTAGGTGTACAACATAATAATTAAATACTTATATACCTTAGGAAGTGATTGCCTGATAAGTCTGTACCTAGTTATTATAATAGTATTGATTATATTCTCTATGCTGTACTTTACCTCCACGTGACTATTTTTGTAACTCAAATTCTGCCACCCTACCTCATAGGAAGACATGCCTTCTTAGCTGAAAACCATTGGTCAAAATTAAAGGCATAGTAAATTATACAAAATTAAATAATTAATGATGGTAATAATATTAAGATGAGTATTAGACATTCTCTATAGAAATAATTCAGTTATTATTTTAAGTCATTATTAACATTAAAATTATTAATGAAACTAGGAAGTTATCTCACAGGTCAGTGCTTGTGACAAGGGTAATAACTTAATAAAGACTGTTAAAATCAGAGGATCTCAGAAATAACATTAAACCTAATTTTCATCGTTTCTGACATTCAACCCATTTTTTATCCAAAACTTACGTGGCGTAGCCATTTTCATGAAGATGGGAGTCACGACATCTTCCAGTTGTTGTTTCTGCTCAAAAATCTCATCGATAGATGCTTCCGAATGGGTCTCCAGCCACTCATTCTTCACCCGGCAGGCCCGAGGATGGTATTCTAGAGACAAAAACAGAGAGTTTGCTTTCTGCTGATTTATGGAAAAATAAAACTCTATAGTACCCCTAAACCAGCACTGTCCGCCAAAACTGTCTGTGATGAAGGAAATGGTTTACACCTGCACTGTCCAATACAGCCACTACAGACACACGTGGCCATCGACGACTTAAAAAGTAGCGAGTGTGACTGAGGGACTGAATTTTTAATCTTATTTCAATTTAATGAATTTGATTTAAATAGCCAGATGTGGCTAGTGGCTACTATACTGGACAGCATCTCTAGCATCAGTGGAATGTGATTATAATGAAACTCACATTCGAGAGTCATGAAGCCTTGGGCTAGCCTACACCCTCTCCCCACATCTTGATTTTCATTGAGCCCTGTGATACAGAGAAGTGTCTGCAAAGGTTGGAAAAGAGTAAGTGAAGGGTATGAGCTGCATACAACTCGACAGACAACGTGGACCCTGCATTCCTTCTCAGATGGTTCACGGGAGGAGGAAGCGGGCCCCACGTCGCTGAAAACCATCTCTGTGCACGTGGGCGGCAAACTGCTGGTGTCCGATTTAAGATGTTTATTGTTTGACAGTTTGTAATAATAAGAGGAATGAATAAATGCATGTCCTGCCTCTATTATCAAATAAGCAGGAGTAGAGGCAGAAGTATAGAGAAGGAAGCAGACTTGGAAAGATACTGTGACATATTATTAAAAGAAAAAAAAGCAAATTAAAGAATCATATGTATAGTCATCCCACTTTTATAAAAACAAAATCTCTCTTATAAAACTATACATGTGCATGCATATGTTTATACAAGAGGAAGTATGGTGAGATTAACACCAAGTGTTATTAGAACTGCAGGGTACTAAAACTGGAAACGGAAGAGAAAAAGCTTGCTTTAGACATTCCAATTTTATTCTCATTATTACTAGATGTGCCTAATATTTTCTAGTGCCAATAATCAAATATTTAAAAATTGAAATTAAAAAGGCTTTTATAGTAACGAGTTTGACAAAGTGTTCTTTGTTTGTGTCAGGAAAAAAACCTTGTTTTGCAGATGCAATAGCTACAACAGCTATTCTATGGAATTTTGGCCATATTCTGTTTGTTTCCTAAGAGATTCTGTAAAGTGTTTCCACACCACAAGTGAAATGCGTAACCTATCAACGGTTTCCAGACTCGGAGATGCCTGTGCCTTTAGCAACTGTTAATTCTTTTTCGTCAGAAAGTCTCAGAACATCCTGCAGGGAGATGCCAGAAACAACTTAAAACAAAAACACATTACTGAAACCTCCTGTGCGTCTCCCGTGTGTGAACACCCAACACAATAGACCAGGCCACGCCTGGTGCTTTGTTGTCCAGCAGATGCCGCGAGCTGGCTTTAAACAAGCTGTCTTTATATCGCTGCATCTTTTTTTTTTTAACATTATGTAAAATTCAATACATTAAAAATACGTAATGTGTATAGTAGATACATATGCACTACAATATATGCTACATATCTTAGTTTTTGAGCAAAATAATGAGAATCAGCGACACCTCCAACCAACGGAACGCCACCTAACCTCCAACCTAACGCCACCTCTGTGCACCCCCATTCCACCCCCCGCCCGCCTCCAAGAGACAGGAGCCCTCCGTGCTGATATCTCTGCCTTCCCTCTCTAAACAGCTTCACCCTGTGTGGGCGTCCCTACACAGGATAGTGTGATTTTGCTTGTGGTTGCCCTTTATAAAAATGTCGTTTGGGCAATTTTTTTTTTTCACGCAACACTACATTTCTCAGATTCGATCATGTTGTTGGGTGAGACACTTAGTACATCTCTGTTACTCTTTAATATTATTTCATTTAATTTTTATTAGCAGGAAGGAGGGAGGGAAGGAAAACAGAAGATGAGAATGGCAAATTCCATCACTGGCCTCTGGAACATTAGTGTAGAAAGTAAAGGTAGAAGGCAAATATCTCAAAAGACTTCAGAACAAGCAATAATCGCGTGGTACCTTGTCTTCTTTATAGAGTTTCCCTGGGCCCTTTTCTGTCTCTGCGACAGTGGCAGAGACCTTTGCAATATATTTTTTCAGAATCAGCCTTGCGTCTGAAAGAATAAGACAGGAAAATGCACAATAAGACACAGGCCGAAAAATATGCTCGACTGTTTCTAACATACTATTATAAGTCCGGAGCTTTGAAAAGATTGTTTGTAGGAGATTAAGGTAACACTCAACCAACACAGCACTCTGTGTTCCTAGAATTATTCTAAAGTTTTCGAAGAACAAATAAATATGAAAGAGGCAGTAATCTATTAAAATATCTACTCTGGGAAAGAGAAATGAAAAAGATATTTCCAATACACAGTCACTTGCTCTGGATCCTTCTAAATACATTTAAAAATTGATTTCCTTTTTTAAAATAAAAAAAAAAGTGTTTAAAATAATTCCATTCACTATAGCATCCATAGTGATGTCATCACAAAATCTGCAAGATCTAGGTAAACAAAATGTAACACTTGGAGAGAAATAAAAGACTCAATGAATTGAAAGGCTTACTATATTCCTAGACGGAACAACTGAATATTGTAAGTTTGTACGCTGGCCCCATAATAAGCTAACGGTTGACGGATTTGTTTCTTGTGGCTGCTATAACAAATCGTCACAAAATTTTGTGGCTTGGAACAACACAGATCTCTCCTCTTAGAGTTCTAGAGTCCAGAAGTCGGAAATGAGTTGTGCTGGGCGAACGTCAAGGTGCTGGCCGGTGGACTCCTTCTGTGGGCTCTGAGGAGAGAGTCCGTTTTCTTACCTTTCTCAACCTCCGGTGGCCGCCTGTCCTCCTTGCCCGGTGGCCCCGTCCTCCATGTTCAGCACACAGCACCCCAATCTCTACCTCCATCATCGTCTTCCCCTCTTCTGTGTCAGACCTCCTTCTGCCTCCCGCTTGTAGTAAGGCCACTTCTGGTAAGAGTGAGGTCCCCCCTGGATAATCCAGGATAATCTCCCATCATCAAGATCCTTAATTATATCTGCAGAGTTTCTTCTGCCCTATCACGGTCACAGGTTCCAGTGATTAGGACCTGCTCTCTTTGGGCGCCATCATCCAGCCCACCAGAATTGGTATACGCAATCTCGTGAAATTCCAAATGGAAATTTTGGAGAGACTTAGTGACATCCATTGTGTCATCTGTAGTACCTGACAATCTCTTTAAGCCTTGTTTGCCTGTCTGTGAAGCAGACCATAATAAAAAAAGTGCCTTCCAGAGGCAAATTCCGACGCACATCTGGAATAGTATTAATGGACACAGACTAGCTCACTGGTCTTCTCGCTTCCAGCCCGTCACAGCGACAAACCCACCCTTCATGCCGCAAGCAGAACTGATCACCTGAACTGGAATCATCACGAGTTGGGTGCCCTGGAGTCAGGGATGTTTCCACAACTTCAGCACAAGACGGAGCTCAGGGGAGGAAGGAGCTGGAGGAAGGGACTCACGGACTTGTCACGCGACTGCATCTGTACCACGTGCCCGCGGGTTTTACTGAGAGCACATGTTTATTTTGGGCAGCTTGGGAGAGAAAGGAACTTTTTGCAAGCAGCATCCTCTTAATGAGGACTGGGTGGCTTTGAAGGAACAGAAATTCCTTCCTCATGGTTCCGGCGCTGGGTTGTCCAACATCGAGGCACCAGCATGGTCGTAGTCTGGGGAGAGCCCTCTGCCTTCATAGCAGGGCCTTCCTCCCGTGCTGGGAGGGGCAAGGCACTCGGGGTAGGGTTGGGGTCGCCCCCACCCCCAGCACTAATCCCATTCCCGAGGCTCCACCCGCAGGTGCCTCCCAAAGGCCCCGCCTCCTAAGACCATCACATTGGACATTAGGATTTCAATTCTGGGAGGACACAAACCTTCAGACCACAGCAGAACCTGTTTCCCCATTATAAGGCATAAGTAACACAGCACAGGGGTGTCTCAGGGTTAAACAGAACGTAGTATAATGCATGTAAACATCTTGGCCCAGTGCCTGGCACGCAATAAAGCACTCAATAAGTTTATCATGTCATTTCTCTCCTCAAAACTTTATCAATGACTCCCTGTTGACTTCTGGATAAAACACGGGGCCCTCCGAGGTCGATGCAGCCACAGGCTCTCTTTCCAGCTTCACTCCTCCCACCGTCACCCAGAGAGTCTATGCATTGTTTACTTCCTATTCCCTCTGGCCCCCCGATGTCTGTACGGCTCACTCCTTCTGTTCCTCAGGCCTCTGCTCACGCATCGCCTCATTGGAGAGGCCCTTCCTAATCACCCCCTCACCCTCACCCTCACTCCATCGCCTGCTGGCAGCTCACTACCCCCTCACCACTCTGCTGGTCTCCATGGCACTAATGCATAGACAGATTTAGAGAGAGATTATTGTCTGTGTCTCCCTACAAGAAAGTAAACTCCATGAACGCAAAGATTGTTTTGTGCCTAGCCGTAGATGCATTCTGAGTTCCTTAGCATGCAGGAGGTGCCTAATAAATACGTTGTATGTTTACACAGAATTTCTTTGCTTATTTTACACTCCTCAACCTCAGGTGTCCCATCCGCACTGCCACCTACCAAAATTCCACTCAATATTCAAATCTCACTCAAATGTACTTTTACAAACTCCCAATGCCCCCAAGTAGAACTCATTGCTCTTTCAACAGTCACGTGATTATAATTTGATTTCGTTCTCATTTTAGTCTACGGTATCTTGGAATTTTTATTATCTTGTTTTTTGCTTCTACCTCTAGACCATTAAGATCCTTCAAGGAGGGTCTTTGTCTCATCTTTTGATCATATAACGTGCCACCTCACCATCTCACCTTTAATCGCATGCCAAATTCCCCGTCCCTCACCCCCTACCTAACAGTACCATGTTGCCACCGAAGGGGCATTGGTTAAAAGGAGGAAGCACTCAATATGTGCTTAACTACTTGAAGGGAAGGACAAGTCAGAGTGAAAAAATGAAGCACACTGAAGGCTGTGTGAAATGGTATAGGTACAGGTGTGTTTTTGAGGAGATGCATAACCACCAAACTTCATAAGGAGTAGAAGAGATACAGGTAAATCGTTTCCATGGAAGTCCATGAATATGATTACAGTTTGAACTTATTAGTGGTAAAATATTAGCAAAGTCTTCATTTTTTCATAAAATTGAAGACGCTCAACCCATTCTGGCAAAAAGCAAGAAAAAGTATCCCTGAGAAACCCAAGGTGACTGGTTAGATGATACCTTTTAGTTCCAATACAGCTCCTTATGACGTCACGGAATCTCTCGCTGAATCACTGTGACTGATGATGTGACAATGACCACCAGTGTATATTTTATGGTCCAGGAAGACTCTCTTACATGTCCTCACCAGAGCACCATATTAACTCATGCTCAGGGCATTTCTGCTCTGCCTCTGACCACACTTTTTGCTATAGATTCTTTTGTCCCAGTTAAGAAAGAAAGATGTCCATTCAAGGAACATCCCTGATTTCTCCTCTGTTGTTTATCTGCCTCTTAGGGGAGAGCCTCTGCATCTGTGATGGAACTATCTGGGCAAAGGTTGGATGGGAGATCTTTCCAGAAGAAATGTATTATCTGAAAGTTAAGCCTTCTCCATCTCACTGTCTACCTTACCCTATGGACAAACTATGCTGCAATTTTGCTAATGTGGATATATTTAAGGATTGCTTACATCTCATGTATATTTTAGCACAGGCTCTCTTTTTAATCCTGACTGTTTTATCTGTGCATTATCTGTGGATGAAATGGAAGAAACACAAGAAAAAGGTGAATGAGTGATGGCATAGTAATACTTATAGAATGTCAGAGGTTGAAATGTATGATCTATCAGCTTCTTTGAGAAAAAGTACCACATCTTATTTCCCTTTGTAACTCCCCCCAGCACCTGCCATTCACTCCGAGCATCTAGCACAGTGTCTTGTACATACCAGGTGCTCGATAAATGTGTATTGAATGACAAGATCCTTAAAGTAATCTAGTCCAACCCCTCTATTTCAAGCTACAAAGCACATCAAGAAAGTGGTAAGCTACAAAGAGTAGAATGTATAGTAAGTGAAGTTATCCAACCAGGCCCTCGGGTAAGTCCTTCGATCTTTCTCAGCTGCCTCATCTGTAAAATGAAGGATCTGGAGTAAGAGATCTGTTCAATCCCTTCCACATGCATCTAAAAAGACTAAGTGCATACAAGTTGGCATGTATTGTTAAAATGGACTGTAAGCTAATTTCTAATGCTAGGATAACTTTCTGGGAAATGGCACTCTTAAATTTCCCACTTAGCCAGTGGCACCATATTTTGCGGCAATCTTTAAAAAAAGGTCATTGATTTTCACGACAATTAGATAGTTATAAAATGACTATGATTTTATTGCATTATATCTTGAGGCTGTTTAATAAAGGGAAATACTCTGATAATATTTAAATAATTCCTCCTAGCAGAATGCTCTAACCATAAAAAAGCACCTTTTCCTGTTTGCTGATGGTGATAATGATTACTATCCTCTTACACGGGAGCACATACGAAAGGGCATTTGTCCCTTTCGCCTACAGTAACCCTTCTTTCCTATAAAATAATGTGTGTTGTTGGAGTTTAAGTACAATTGTGCAGAAAACAAATTTAATCTGAACTACAGTAAGGAAAATAAATTTTTTTAATCATTTGTTTTTCTCCTTTTAGCTGGAAAAACAAGCCTCCTCAGACACCGCTGGTAATAAAGACCTACAAACGCAGTCCATCTACGACATCGACCAATTACTCTGCAGACTGGTCGCCACGACGTCGATGATGACCAAGTACCTGAACCAGGTATCCCAACATGCTTCGGCTAAGAAACTCAAGCACCGAAAAACAAAGAAGAAGAAGAGTGAAGAAGAGCCAGAGTCCACTAAACACAACCACACGCACCTGTAGCTCAATCCAGTACGGAGACACACGGGAGACCGATGAGAGAATTCATATTAAGGATAAAAATAGATCTTTGCGAGCCTTTGTAATTTTTGGCCACCTTCTTTTTTTTTTTTTTAATGGTTTTTTTATATACGTTAGTTTCAGGTATACAGTATAGTGGTTAGACGTTTATATAAATTACAAAGTGATCCCCCCAATTAGGCTAGTATCCACCTGGCACTATACATGGTTATTACAACGCTAGGGACTGTATTCCCTATGCTGTACTCCACATCCCCAAGACTATTTTTTAACTACCAATTTTTACTTCTAAATCCCTTCACCTTTTTCACCAAGCACCCCCTCCCCCAAGCCACCTTCTTTACTGAAACTTTCCAGAGAAGTCTGGGTTGAAAAGTTCTTTCTAATCCACTAAAAAGGCAGCCATACTTACAAAAGTACTGGAGGGAAATGTACAGTACCATTGTCTCAGGTTTAAGTATTTTGCTCTTTTTAATGTATGAGATTACTAATCGTTAACCAATTGGTAGAACAGGCTCTTTAGTGTTTTAATAAATCTGATTTAAGTAATATTTGTGATTTTTCTTACTTTTCTGAGCAAATTTTATGGCCACAAGAAGACTTAGTTTCCTATCTCAGATTGCTAAAAATAGTATGGAAAGATTAAGGAATAGATTAATTTTAAAATATATTTTTTTCCATTTCCAGTTTGATAAATGAAGAATTAAGTATCAACGTTTTTTAAAGTTCCGACTTTTGATGCTCAGCCACCTCAATCTTTAAAAAGTATGGTTACCACATTTTCCAACAAAAACTGGGAGACCGATCTGAGACTGAGACAGAAGATTTGATTACAAACATGTTGAAAAATCCCAGAAAAAAAAATATACCAGATCTGTAGCAGATTGTTTTAAAAAAACAAACGAACAAACAAACAACTTTTAAAAAACAATCCTTGAAACAGAAATAGATAACACTACAGTCTGTACAGGTAATAGAAAAGAACAGTGCCTGCCATGGGTTATTGGGGATTATTAAAAGTTTCTTTACGGTTTGACTTTCCAGATTCTTCTCCTTCCTTCCACTCTCCCTTAGCACAATCCTACCTCCCATTTCCATTACTGTTTGTTCCACTCCTTCAGAGTTCTGAACGGTCAACTAATTCCCTCAAAGCGAGTGCTGGTATATTTTTCTCTTGATGGGGACTCCTGAACACTTAAAACGTCTCCAAACCCCCAAAACCCAAAGAAATTTATCTCTAATCGTGGAATTTTAGGCAGGGGACTCTCCAACCCCTTAAACCTCCCTGGGTGCCTCCTACTCTAATTGCTAGAACAAGAAATGGAAGTGGTTTATACTCTTGGTAAGTCTGAATCAAACAAATGTTACAGATTATGTTGAGTGGCTTGTGTTTCTGACATCCCAGAGCTACCTTACAGTGAAGCTCCCATCCTTACCATTCCATCACTGACCTGGAAACAGAAGACTAGTTTACGGTATTATAGTTCTTTAATCTTCATCACTAGGAAATGTTCAGTATAATTCCCCTAGGAACGTAAGGACCCCAACGAAAACAGCTGGATATTAGGGGGAAGGAACCCTAAGGAGAAGGAAATCAATGAAACTCCACACCCATAAGCCCCAAACTGCTTCTTTTCAGAAAAGTTACTCGCAGTCATTCTCATAATGTTATTTAACTGTAGGATGTGTCTATAGCATCCTATCACGCACCTAACAAATGCCCGGAGGGCAGGACCAACCAAGTGTACCTGCAACAACACTATGCTCATCGGGCATTTAATAAACGCTTGTTAAAAACACAAACGCAAATCACTACGCAAAATGAAAGCCGTGAACTTCATAAGTACCAATTTTTCAACCCATGTGTGTACACATACATAGTTACATGGGTATATCTCCTGAAATCTCTATATGCCATGGGGCTGTGGAAATGACGTATGCAAAATATTAGTAAAATTCAAAGTAGCACACAGTTTTCACAACCTTCAACTGAAACATAACACACGTGCGGAAAACGCACAGATGGGTCAGTCAGCTGGCGGCACCTGCGAGCTTCCTTACCTGCCCAGTCCAGGAACTGGACGCACTCGGTCTGCGAGTACCGAGCAGCCACGTCTCGAGCTCTCTCCTCCCGGAAGTTCAGAGCTTCTATGTCAACGTCCAATGCCACGAGCACCTTCAGGGTTTCCAGACGACCCCAGGCCGCAGCGCAGTGTAGGAGCGTGTAACCTGGCAAACAGGATGCAGACGGCCAGCTCGAGCGGACCACGTTCTTCAAGACTCGCCGTCGCGAGAACATCATTAAACGCTGACTGTTCAGCAACTTACCGTGTGCCAAGTCCTATAAGGTAGTTATAGCTATCTTATTTAATCTTCATAACACCCACCGGGAAAATGTAATTCTGAGCCCCATTTTGTAGAGGAAGGAACAGAGACTCAAAATGATTAGGTCACTTGCCCAAGTCTCAAGAGAATAGTCCAGTCCGTGCCTTGTCTACTTACTAAGCCACAGTGTATCAACACACACACACACACACACACAGACACACACACACACACACACACACACGCATGTGCGTGCATACACGACATATGCAAATGTAAAGCAGGCACACTAAATTTACCCAGCTTTATACCCAAGACGGTAACATCTTTAGGTGTTCCTAAGTAATACGAGAGGAAAAAGACAAGATACCTCTGGCGGTTTTTTCATTCAGATTCACACCATATTTTGCCAAAGCTCTGATCACATCGCTCTGCCCGGCCATGCAAGCCGCATACAGCAAATTTCTCCCAACGACATCTTCTTCCAAGAGCAGCTGCATGGCCTCGTCGTGGTGAGGGTTCTCGGGGTCCTCGAAAATCCTCTGCACCCCTTCCACGTCCCCCGAGAGGGTGGGCTGCATGAGCGGGTTGACTGGGCCTGTCTTCTCCTTCTCCTTCTCCTCCTCGATTTCCTCTTCGAATTCTTCTTCCTCCTCTTCTTCTTGCTGTGAGAGAACTGACGATTTTTCTGAACTCTCAGCCTCTGGGGGCCCTTCTGACTCCATTAACTCCAAAAATACCTGGGACCAAAGGAAAGAAAAGTAATAGATAGCTATTCAAATTAGTATGTTCGTTTGTATGTGTGTATGTATTCGGTTAGTCCACTGACAATACAGGTAGGATGAAAACATTTAACTGTTTGGAAATAATTATAAAATATTGTATTTCAGCCATCCACTTAACTAAGTTTATTGTGTACCTACCACAAGTCAGTACGCTGCCTGAATATATACTAAAACACTCAATATGTGATATGAATAGTAAATTGCAAAGAAACAGGAGAAGAAAGAGATCAATGGGGGCTGGATTCACTGGCAGTTGGCAGGAAGAAACATTTGAGAGAGAATGTTCAAGAGACTCACCTGCCTAAACATATGGCCATACTGGGGAGAAGTAAGGCATACGGTCGGGTCCTTGGGCCAGGTTAGTAAGATCTTAAAAAGCCAGTTACTGACATTCAGCCAGAATTCATTCGCTCAGTAACGCTCACTGAAAGCTTATTAATCTACTCAGCACTGTGCAGACGCTACGTAAGTCACCGAGAGGAATCGCATTTATTTTCTGCCCTCAACAACTTACTTTTTCAAGGGATTAAAGGGGACATGTGCGAAATAAGTGTAACGAAAGGTGACACATGGTAAGCATTTTAAGAGATGAAATGTCATGGAAACTTCGAAGGAACGAGATTAATTCCAGACAGAATTAATTGAGGAAGTCTTAACAGTGCTCACCCTGGCAGAGCCATACGAAATCGGGAATGATTCAGAGAAGAGCGGCGTGGCCCCCTCACACGTATGAGGATGTTTGTGGCACCGTGTTCATACAGCCAAAACTGTGGGTGGGGGAAAAACCGTGCCCACGGACAGAAGCACAAACTGTGGCAGATTTACACAAAACAGCACAGAGCGGTTAAAGTGAGTAAATGACAGTGCTGTACCGCGGGGCAGGCAGCCCTGACTTGGGGCCCCTCGCCCTGGCGGTCACGCCTTTGGGGAATTCTCTCCCCAAGAACGTAGGCCAGACACACAGGCTTTCTTCTAACGTGATGGGTTGTCGCTTCCATAACTCAGTTATGCCACAGTGGGACTTCTGTCTTGTTGGCCTTCTCTCCCCGGCTCTGGTCCCGTTCTGTGATGGACAGGGCCACATTTCAAGGAACAGAGGGCAACCTCCAGCCAACTGCCTGCCAGTGAGGAGCCAAGGCCCTCAGGCCAACAGCCCAGAGGAACTCAAATTCACCAACAGCCACTGAGTGAGCTCAGCAGGGGATCTGCCCCAGCTGAACCTTGAGGTGACAGCGGCCCCACGCAACATGTCGATGGCGGCCTCATGAGTGACGCCGAAGCAAAAGATCCAGCTAAGCTGTGCCCTGATTCCGGACCCAGACAAACGATGGCATCATGAACGTGTGCTATTTTAAACTACTGAGTTTGGATGTAATTTGCTACACAGCCATAAAAAAACGAAGGCGGACAATATGAATGAATCTTAGCAACATAATATTAATTTAAAAAGTAAATCCCCAAAACTATACATCTCTCTCTATATATTTTGTGACATTCAAAACCACTAATTAAAACAGGCTTTTTAGAAATGCAAGTGAATTCAATAACATTATTTTAAAAAGAAGAAGAAAAACAAGATTGAACACAAGATTCAGGATAGCATTCCTAGGGGTGGGGGTGGAAAGATGTAGGAAATGGGATAAAAGGCATCATATATTTAGTAAAAATATGGCATTTAAGCTGGACCCTGAAGAACAGGCAAGATTTGGTCATTCAGAAGTCAGAAGGAAGGCAAATCTAGTTACACAGAATAACATCTCGTTACTATATTAATCACCACCTTCATTAAACATGTATGATACCTATAAGCTGCTGAAGTTAGGAATCATTTCATTGCAAATATATAAAAATAGTAAGATTACTTTTTAAAGTAGATTATTTTCTCACATAACAGGAAATGTAAAGGTGGAGATGATTCAGCAGCTCCAAAAGCCATATCCAAGCTCTTTCTACCTTTGTATCCCATTGTGATCTGTGAGACTTTCATTACCATGGCGGTTGCCTTGTAGTGACAAAATGGCTCTCATAATTCCTGGCATCATGTCTGCATTTATGGCAGGAAAAGGGGGGAACCCGCCCCCCCCCTGCCCCGCCACCAGAGAATATGAGCAGCATCTGTCCCTTTTAAGGGGAAAACAAAACATCTTCCCTACCAAACAACTTCCAGTTATATCGCAAAGGCCAGATTGTGCCCCTATATTTAAGAGAAGCAAAAAAAAAAAAAAAAAAAAAAAAAAAAAAAAAGCAAGCTTCTCAATTGCTCTGCCTCTATAATGAAAGCAAGCAATGCAAAAGGGGTTAGGTACGGAAGTCAAGTTAGCTAATGAACCATGACTCCACCACTAAGAGCTGACGGTCTCTGAGATTGTTGCATTCAGTTCCCTCATTTTACAGACTAAATAACTGGATAGGGGAAACTTAGAATCCTTCTGAGTGTCTAGCATCCAACTCCCAACACACACACACACACACATGCACGCACGCATCCTTAAAGAATCCCAGTCTCCATTTTAGAGAATTTTTCTAAAAGCTGACTTCCCACTGCAGAAGCCAAAGAAGCAACATCTTCATCTCAGCACGGCTTGGGGGCAGGCACGTACATGGGGCTCGGCCAGTCGGTTGCTCAGTTCCAGAACTGACTGTTATTCTGGTGGCAGCGGTGTGAATCGCTGCATTTTTAAAACTGATGTGTAATGAACGCTGTCTTAGATTCACGTGTGCAATGTCATGACCTGACATACGGTCATATGACACACTTGTCTTAGCAACTTGCAAATACAGTCCAGCATTGTATTCAGTTCCACACAGTATCGTTAACTACAGTCACCGTGCTGGACAGCACACTCCGGAACAGATTCTAACGGGAAGCTTGCATCTTTCGACCACCTTCACTGATTTTACCACCCTCACCCGTCCTCACCTCCAGTGACCACCAATCCGTTCTCTTTATCTATGAGTTCAGTTTTTCCAGCTTCCACATATAAGTGACCAGGATCTTGACTGCTGAACAAGGGACAGAAGGGCATGAGGCTAGCTGAAGGTCATGCGCCACCGGGGACAGCAGTGGTGTGCTGATCAAACTGCCTGCGCTGAGACCATGCTCTGGTTCTTGTGGTCTCACCCTCCGGGCCTCCCTTGGTTCCTGCTCCTCTCTGGTCTCCCAGTGACCACATGGGCCCCGGATACGGTAAACATTTGGCTTTCCCCAAATCTAATCTTCCTGCTTTAGGAATACAATCCCATCGCCTTTTCTTTTAACCATGCTTTTTTTTTTTTGAACCAATATTTATATTAAAATAAAACTATTTCCCAGTCTCCTGTGCAAAATGCTGTGGCCCTGGGTCCAATGGTGGACAGCAGGATCTAAGTGGATGTGTAATACACAACCTCTAGGGAAACATCACGTTGTCTCACTGGACCGCAAGCATGGTGGTGACAGCTCACACAGCGAATTCACACCATGAGGTCGATGTTCTGTCCAAATATAACGACTGTATATATGGCATTATATATTATATATAGTCTATATTGATTTACAATAGCTTAATAATATATGTAAATATATATATATATAATTTCTATTAAAAATAATTTATTTTCCAGTAGTAACGGATACTTTCATCCTGGGTACATTGCATATATATAATTAAGTAAAATATTATTAATCCTTACCATGTAACATAGTGAAGTTTTTATTTTGATTCTGTTTTTTCAGACCGATGCCACCCACCAAATTGATTTCATGACCCGTGAATGGGTTGCAACCCACAGTGTGAAAAAACATTAGTCCTGAATAACCACTTGGGAGATTATACCAGAAAACCAATAAGAAAAAATCTAACAGCCTATGGCCATGCTACCCTGATCATGCCCGATCTCGTCTGATCTCAATCTCGTCTGATCTCGGAAGCTAAGCAGGGTTGGGCCTGGTTAGCACTTGGATGGGAGACCACCTAGGAAGACCGGGTGTGCTGTAGGCATTAAAAAAAAATACACACACACACACACACACACACACACATATCAGAAGTTGGACAGCATGTGCTATGGAGCTTGGGTGACATATGTCCCAACGTCCCCAGGGCAGTTCCAGTTACTTATTCTCCCTGGTTCTCCCTATAATTTTTCCCACCGTCCTCTTTCCCTCTGAGAAGTGTCCATTACTACTACACAATAAATTATTTTGCATCCCATTAATAGCATTGTGACCTTCTGGAACACATCTAAGCATCATCGATCCTCCAGCAAAAGCATCCAAAGCAAAAAAAAAAAAAAAAAAAGGCTGGAAAAGCTATTACTGCTGCTTTTTTTTAAAAGTTCCCATGTAGAGTCTTGAGGAAACAATTTTCAACTCAACCAGCACCAAATATGTGAGTACGGACAAATTATTCTGCATCTAGGGTCAGTCTGATTCCAGGTTAATTCAGAGATATGCAGATAAGCTGGTTCAAATTTGGAAATATGATTCAGGATACTTGAAGCTACCCTTAGTACACCCTTAACTAGAGCTTAATTTCCACATCAGCCCAGAACTAACATGATTAGGACAGCGTTTCTCAAATTCTTTGATCCTGGGGTTCTTCAAAGTCTTAAAAATTGAGATTCCCAATTTTAGCAAATATGAATTAGATCTATCAATATTTACCATATTAGAAGTAAAAACTGAGAAATCTTTAAAATATTTATTAACTCATCTTAAAACAGTCGTGTTAATAAAAATTATAACATGCAAAATATCTATATTTTAGAAACAAAATATTGATGAGAAGAGTGGCATTGTTCTACAGTTTTTTAAATCTCTTTTATGTCTGGCTTAATAGAGGACAGATGGATTCTCATATCTGCTTCTTCACTCACTATGATGACATGTGATGTAATAGCACATGCCATGTAGCCTCTGGAAAACCACTGTAACATGAGAAAGAATGAGCATGCAAAAGCAAACAACGCCTAAGCATTAACATGAAGATAGGCTGGCTGGTAGGCTCCCCAACAGTGTCCTGGGGACTGGACGAGGACTAAGCCTCGAGCCACTCCCATCTACAGTCAAACCCTCAAGACTGTTCCAGCCCAAATCTGGACATAACCGGAATCAGCCTTTCTGTTTTAATTTCTAACTCTTACTTATTTATAATAGTTACTACATGCATAGATGTAACCCACATAAAGGAAAGCTCTTTGGGTCTGATAACTTTTAAGGGTATAATGGAGTCCCGAGACCAAAAAGTTTGAGGTCCACTGCTTTAGGACATATAGGAGACCTAAGAAGTAGCAGAGGGGCCTGCCCATGCCTGGTGAGGAAGCTCTGTAGGGACGGAGGCTGCAGAGCAAACTACCCCAGGCAGGGTGACAGGAAGTCATAGCAAGAGCTGTGTAACCGAGTGGGTCCAGGGCCCTGGAGCCAGGGAGAGGTACTGAGCCCTGACCAAACCTCATGTTCACAAGGTACATGAGATCTCAGACATGGCAAAGGGACCCCAGACACTTCACACCAGGATACCATCCCAAGGAGAGAATCAAGGGGAGAAGTTACCTGAGAATCGAAACATTTATGTATAAGAAAAATTCAACATTAACCAAAGAAGTCAATTACAGATTGAGCTGAACTTTAAAAGCAATTGAACATTTCCACTATTTTTTTCCCTGATAACCAATGAGTGCTCATGAAAGAAACTAGATCTGTCATAGACAAAAATAAATTATTTTCTTCGCCCACAAAAGTTATAACATGAATCAAAATTGTAACCCCACTACCGATTGCCAAAAGTTCACAGAGAAGATGAGCGTGGGGAAGGAAGAGGGAGGGCTGGAGCTCAAGGCAGAGCAGAGCGGGGAAAACCCACGCTTCCGTTCCAATTGGTCTTTGCTATGTGACTTTTCTGAACTTACTCTCCTCGTTTGCGAAATGAGAAGGGCACCTGCTCTGCCCCACTGAATTAGTGTGAAAAAACGAGTCTAGGAACTTTTCCTTTTAACTATACAGTGTGTACTCTTGAGGCTGCTACGGCACTAATAAGAGAAAATCACGTAAGTCACCGTCTCGACCCCATGGGCCTTTAGAGTCTAGTAGGGATGACACAAGTAAATCGGCAGTGACAGAGTGAGATGTGGGATCTAACGGAGAGTGCTGTGAGAGTATAGAGGATGACCATCTAAATTAAGTTTCCCAGAGAGGTGACACTTCATCTTAAGAGGAACAAAAAGAACAACCCAGGTGACGGGAGTAGCATCAACAAGGGCAAGGAGGCAGACTAGGCAGCGTGAGGTTGCGTTAGACGAACAGATCGTAAAGGCATTTTCATGCCAATATTTAAAAAAGTAGTCCCTCGAGGATTTTAAGTCCCAGCTCAAGGAGAAGGTCTCCAAGGGTGGCCCTGAACCCTCAGGGTTAAACAAAGGGAAGGCCCGAGGAAGAGGCTACAGAGAGTGGCAGCCCCGCCGCGTGACCCAAGAGGTCCGGCGGAGGGGACACCAGCCACTACCACACGCCTGAGCTTGCCTTTCGGCCTGAACTCCGCAAGGACCTCCCGGGATGCCCCGGAATCCCCGGGGCTGCCTGCGGGGCAGGACGCACTCCCCAAAGCTCGGGGCGAAGGCAAAGCCCCGTCCCCTCGCGCCCCGGCCGGAGCCGCCCAGCTGGGAGACGCCCATTCCCCCACAGGCCCACCCGGCCCTCAGCGCCCGGCGCCGCACTCACCGCTCGCCTGGTCCTCGGCTTCCGCGGTTACCATGGCGACGGCGCACTCCGCGCGCGGCAGCGCAGCCCCAGCGCCGCGGCTGCCATGCGCGCGCAGGTCGCGGATACAGGTGCGGGCAGGGAGAGGAGAAGGCGGGGAGAGATGGTTAATTAAAACTGCAATGATTAAAATGTGCGCGGGTTTTTTCTTTATTTTGTAAGTGTTCTATAATATATTTATTTTACGGCTTAAAAAATGAAATTGAAAAATAAGGTATGCACATTGGTTGCCAGCCCGTCCAGTCTTATCTTTGGCTTTAAATGGAGGTATTTTCCAGAAATATGAGGATGCGTTCTAAAAACTATAAGAGTGTAATTATAACAGACAGCTTACTTAGTTTTCTAGTCTGTTGGGGATCCTGATCCTGTGGTTTATGGCCACCAACATGTAGCGTTTCCTGAGACCTGACAAGTGCCAACTACGTCAGGAGTGGAAGGAACTTGGAAACTCTCTGTCAATTCGGGAATTGAAGATCCAAAACAGACGACTATTTAAAAGGATGAAAGTGTGAGTGAGGCAGGGTTATCAAAAGAAACCAGCAGAAAAGGGCCAAGCTTAACCAGAAATTATATAAATGTTCACATAGAGCAAATACGGGGAAGTTTTAGTACTGAAGACAAAAGGGTGAAGAAAGACATTTCTTTACTATTTCTACAAGAAAATCGTTAAGGTGAAGACAATATTTTAGAGGAGCTCAGAGCATTTGGGCAAAAGGCTGAGTAGCCTAGTTTTAAAAGTGAACATTTTAGTGTGTGTGTGTGTGTGTTTAGCGAGGATTATACAGCTAGAAAAAGAAATGAGGAAGATCTCTAAATACTTAACATCCCCATTGCAATCAGCGCAGTTTTGTATACAAGTCTACCATCAATCTGGTCAACAGAGCACAGCCATCGCTGAGCTCATAGGTGATTCTGGGTACCACTCTCACCAGCACCTTCCTTATTACTTTGTGAAATGGTGTATCCACTGGTCCCTCCCACGGAGTATAATTGCCTAGTAGGTTTTCCAGGCTGACATAGTAGTACTCTAGCTTGCTCACTTTTCTGAACTCTTTAAACCCTCATTTCACTGCCTTCCCTGGCAATTCTGGCCTCTTTACCTCATTTAGTATGGGCCACCACTCTCCACGCTTATGAGCTATTCTAGCCACAGGTTTGCACCATCTCCTGAGATCCTTGCCATGTTGTTAAATCTTGTAGTCCAGGAGAGTACTTCCAATTAATTGTCTCCCTTATTCAACTTGATATTCTGTCTCTGTTGATCCAGCACCCTCAGAGTCAGTCCCAAGTGTACTCAGCCAGATATCCCCTTCCCATCTGTCCAGGTCTCACTCTTTCCCAACTAGCATCCTGTCCTTGGCATAGCAGACTTGCTGATAGTGAGAGTCTAATTTTCGAGGCTCTGCTACCCTTATGATTAAGTCCTGGCCCTCAGATTTTCCTGCAGAAGATGAGAGCCTCTGTATTTGTTGGCCTTCATGCTTAGTGTTTAATAGCCATTATCACTCTGTATTTCATTAGATAGCATCAACTGAATTTGGCAACAGCTCACCCATATTTCTGCTATAAATCATTAACACCCACTAGAGTGTTTCTTCCTACCAGAATATACAGTTTGCTAATGGTTTTAACAGTTGCACTGCCTCGTGTCAGGGACTATCTGTACTCTCTGTACCACCAGTGATGACAGCCTCTTTGCTAGCCGGCAGGTGATACACACCAAAAATCCCATCTAAGTGACTACTCGAACCATTCCTGACATCCCTGGTACCAATTGTGGCTGGGCTCCCCAGGAAGCACATTCTGAAGATGGAGTTTAGCATGCAGGAAATTGACTAGGGAGTGCTCTTAAGATCAACACCTGAAAAGAAGGTAAGGCAACAAGGCAGAGAGAGAAGCTGGGCTGCAAGGTAGTCTCAACAAAAGCCTATGCAGATCCTCTGAGGAGCTTGCAAGTTCAGAGGCATCCAAGATGGGTCAAGGCAAGTGTGCCTTTGTATCCAGCATCGACGAGTCATTAGCTGCAAGGTACCCCGGGAATGGAGTAAGGCCACGGGCAGTCAACTTCTTTTACCAAGGTGCTTCCCAGAAAGGGCTGACAGCTGAGCTCTGTCAGTAGCACTTCTAGTGGCAGGTGGATTATGTCCTTCATTCCTGAAGGACGTCTGAGTGATGTATTACAGGATTCACCAATTTGCCACCAATTTGACATACAGTTAAGCCATTTGTTGTTCAATATTCAGGCATTACTTTTTTTCTCTTTTGATTAAATTTTATTTTAGAATTGTTAAAAACACTTAAATAAGATGTCTTTAATTTTTATCAAAATAAAAAATATTTAGTACGTAATAAAATAGAAATTTATTTAAATAAAAAGAGATTTCGCTTAAGTGAATTCTTTAATTAAGAACATTTGAGATATAAAAATATGAAATTCAATACTTTCAGAGCAATATGGCTTCCCTTTCTAACCTCTCACCTCTGTTCTATCCTTTCTCCTCTAACTTTTTATTCTCAGTTTATCTTTCCATCATTTTTTTAAATATAAGCAAATACACCAATACTATACACACATTATATTTCTACCCCTTTCTTAATCACAGTTAGCATGCTATGAACACTGTTCACTTGGTTTTTGTAACTTAATAATATATCCTGAAGAGTGAGCCATGTAAGTATTTAGGGATCTTCCTCATTTTTTTTATAACTGCATATCCCTTTAATAATGTGGATATCCCACTGTTTTATTCAATCAGTCCCCTACTGAGAGACTTCTATTCTTTTCCTATCACAAAGAGATCTGCAGTGAAAAACCTCGTGTATAACTTTTTTTTTTTTTGCAAGTATATCCTTGGGATAGTGAGATTGCTGGGTCAGAAGGTAAAAGCAAATGTAATTTTGCTAAACCTTGCCAAATCTCTCTCCATAGACGTTTTATCATTTTGCACACATACCAGCCATGAGAACGCCTGCACAGTCACATCAACAAGCAGACTGTCCAGTTTTGGATTTCTGCCTACCTGATAGGTCTTAATATAGCTATAATTTGCATTTATCTTATTATGAGCAAGGTCGAACACATTTTCAACTGTTCAACAGCCTTTTGTTGATATTACTGAAATTGTATCCCCGACCCTATCATTTGTTTGTTTTCTAAATATATAGTAAAAATCAGGCGGCTGTGTGCTATGGGAAAATCAGAAAAGACAAATGAAAAGGATTTTTCTCCCATACAAGAAAAAGCTAAAGGAGTTCATCACCACCAAACTGTATTACAAGAAATGTTAAAGGGACTTCTTTAAGAAGAAGAATTCACAGATACAGAGGACAATCTGGTGATTGCCAGAGGGGAGGGGGTTGGGGGTTGGGTGAAAAAAGTGAAGGATGCAATACTTATACCAGAGACAAAGAAGCACCCAGTAATTCTAACCTGGGTTTTTCTCTGGAGAGACCCAAAACACTAATTCAAAAAGACACAGGCATCCATATGTTTATTGCAGCATTATTTACAATAGCCAAGATATGGAAGCAACCTAAGTGTCCATCAATAGATGAATGGATAAAGAAGTGGTACATATATACAATGGAATATTACTCAGCCATGAAAAAAGATTGAAATATTGCCATCTGCAACATGGATGGACCTAGAAGGTATTATGCTAAGTGAAACAAGGCAGAGAAAGTTGAATGCCCTTTGATTCACTTATATGTGAAATCTAAAAGACAAAATAAACAAACAAAACAAACAGCTACAGAGAATATTTTGATGGTTGCCAGACAGGAGGGAGTTTTGGAGGAATAAGTGAAAAAGGGGACAGGATTAAGAAGTATGAATTGGTAGTTATAGTCATAAGGTCTTAAAGTATAGCATAGGGAAAATAGTCAATAATGTTTTAATAACTATCTGTACGGTGTCAAATCTGTACTAGATTTATCAGTGTGATCACTTCGTAAGTTATGTCTAATCACTATGTTGTATACTTAAAACTAATATATTGTATGTCAACTGTAATTGAAAATTTAAAAATTCTTTAAAGAAAAGGATTCCCCTGTCCAATACTAAAGTGAGTTCATACAGCCTTAGAATCCTGGATAAAACCCTGGTGTCTTCAAAGCTAAACTGGTAATCTGAAAGGTTGGGTCAATTTCTGATTTGGCTGTGCATGCTCAACAGTTTGCACATGGTGTAGACCTACTAGGTATATGTCGACTACATATTTGCATGCGTCCATCATTCAATCCACAATAGGGACAAGATTGTGCCAATAAGAGACTCACCTGCTACAAATAAATCAAAATTCCTAGCTTTCCGTCACTACTCCCATCTCTCTGTTGCCTTTTGCCGGGGAAAACAAGAAAGGAAGAGGCTTCAGTATTCAAACACTGCCAGTTCAGCGGTGAACTCGCAAAGTGGGATACAAGGAACTGGATGCGCAGGCAGGTGTTGCTCGAGGTTACGGGAACTCCCTCCTGAGCCGCCGCGGAACTTCTTGGCGGAGTAAGTGGGTTCCAGCGGGAACGCTTTAGGACCGGGACCACTTCCTGCTGCTGAACAGGAGCGAGGGACCAGGAGGAAATAGCTCGAGGAGCGGTATCCTGCTTGCGCTAGCAGCGGCAGAGGAGGAGGCAGGGAGGGACGGTGGGCGCAGGAGGTAGGGGAGGCTGCGCCGAGGAAAAGAAAGTGTCAGAGCCGGTAAGTTAGCCTAGCCGCCTTAGAGCAGGGACAGTGGGCAGTGCCCCGCCTCGCTTTGCCGATCTGCGGTCCCAAGTTGCCCAGCCGCCGGTGCGATCAGGGCCGTGTTTCGCCCGCCGCCTGTCACTCGGCGCCGAGAAGGGGCTGTTGGGGCGCTGGGGCTGGGCCTCGCGGGGCACCAGACTGCGCCCTCGCTGGCTGAGAGCCCTACCCCGGAGCCAGGGAGAGCGCTGGGCTTTTCTTCCTGGGGGCTTTGGGCTTCCCTGGACAGCGTCCCCAGGCAGGGGTCGGAATTCGGGAAAAGGGGATGGTCGCTGTGCGTGCCACTTAACCCTGGGGGTCTAGCGAGATCTTGCCAAGTGAGTGGTAGACATTGTTTCCGGGGCTGAGGGAAGGGCTTGTAAAGAGTGTTAATCTTAGAGCCATAGTTTTTCTGTACTGTTCAAGGTGCCCGGACTGTCATAAGTGGAATCGTTTGTTTTTAATGACAGATGCCCCCCTCTCCAAACCGCCCTCCCCCCGCTTCTGTCACCCTGGACATGTTAACTACTTTCAGATCCGTGGTTAAACCAGCGGATCCCTATTCGATCTATCATGTTAGTACTGCCGTAGGTATCTGGGCAATGGTCTGTAGGTATACTTGATGGCGAAGTCAAAGTTAAGTGTCTCCAAGCACTTTGTGAAGAGAGACGACGCTAACCTAGCAGTCGGGACTGTTTAGCGCACTTTGTCTCACCTTCACTTGTAACCGTTTTAGTATCGAAGTAAGGATAGTCACATTAAAGGTACTAGGTAAAGGTTATGATTGTGCATCTGCAAAATGCCTGTGATGTAATAGGACATAAAATTGTTTACCACTGAATGGAATGATTATATAGAGATTGTTACTGGAAAGATCAGCAATAGTTTTTATTAAGTTACTGCTTTTCTGTTGTCTTAGGTTCGGCTTTAGAGAGTGGTGAAGGGTACTTTTCACGGTGCATGGAGGGAAAGCCAATGCGCAGGTAGGCATTTAGGAAGAAAACCTTCGGTTCCACTGAACGAAATTCACGTAATAATTCAGGGCTTCATTTAAAACAATTTTTAAAAAAAGGTTTACAAATCTTACCTTGGAACTAATGCTTCTTGTTCAAAAATAAATTAAAAGTAATATCAGGAATTAGTAGCTTTTTTTAGTAGAGTAATATACAGAATTTAAATTTCTAAAGAGTGCTGTGAATGTACACACTCAAATTTTCCTTTTTTTGTGGTAATTTTTTGTGATAATCATTAAGTGCACTATGATACTATATAGGTTTATTATAGTCTTCAATTCTGTGTAGAATGCAAAAGGTTCTGCTGCTCTATAAGAATAATGATTTTATAATACACTGTACTGACGATTTATGGTTTTGGTTATTTCACTGATGTTCAGTAATACATTTGTTCTGTTACTTTAAGTAGCAGTACTGTAGGGAAGATTGAGTAAAAAAAGTATTGGGCACAATAACTTAGTCCATAGAAAAGTAGAACTGTGTATGGGAAAATGCAATTACAGGCCCTCTCAACCCTAGATTTTAGCGATGCTTTTTCTCAATCTGTTCTAACAAATAGGACTTGAAACAAATCAGCCCAGTTCTATTTCTTCATTTTTTAAATTCATTTTACATTGATTGAACTATATTTAATCATTTGTTTTTTAACATCAAAGATAAACAGCTGTGGCAGACCCTCTTAAGAAACATTTCATGATGGGGGTATGACTTAGAACCAGGAGCAAGAATCAGAATATGTATCTTTTTCCAAATCTGTTATCGATTTTTTTACCGACCTTGATCTGTTCACTTTCTCTGTGCCCCAAGGTACTTCTCTAATGTATCTGACCAAGATATTGCGAATTAATGAATACTTGCAAATGCTTCGAGACTTCCAGATGAAAAGATGTAACAAATGCCATTATCTTATTTATATCTTATCTATAGTAGGAATATTTGACTGCAAGTACATGAAATAACACATATATTAATACCTCATCACTTTAACTTTTAACATGATTGCAAAAGGCACTGATTGCTTTTCATCCTCAACTGTCATAAATGTTATATCTTATGTAATTGCTAAAATAAGAGCTTATTTTTAAAAAAGAGAAGGCACAGCGTGGGAATGTCTTTATCAGTACTTTCTATATAAAATATTCATTTAATTACTCATACTTTTTTTTGCTTTATTATATAATACTGCCAGTTATTCAAAATTGCATTGGAGAATTCTGGTGCCATTAATTAAGTTACAGCTCTTCTTCATCACTGTCACTTGACCTACCTATTGCTCTCTGTTTTTTTGTTTGGTTTGGTTTGGTTTTGGTTTTTTGGTTTTTTTTTTTTTTACCTGATGCCTGCATTAAGTCATGATCATGCTTCCAAAGGGTATTTCCTTGTTGGGCTGCCATTCTTGCTGTTGCAACCCAGAAAGCAATTTCTGGAAAGTAAAGTTGAGTTTATACTCAGCTGCTATTGGAGAAGCTTTGAATGGGAAGTAACTCTTGACATGGAGATCATCTGAATACATATTCATTCTTCCTACCGGAGTATGAGCTGTTTGTCTTCTGTGTCCTTGTATCCCTGGCACCAATGACCACTGGATAATTGTTTGAATGGCTGAACGGTACCTGCAGACATTTCCCCTGGAGCGGGGGACTATGAACAAGAAAAGAGTGAAAATTGTTAAAGATATTTTAATGCTTAATTATAAAGTTCTGTAAAATTGACTGGCATTTCATTAGTAAAGCTTCATCACATTCATTTGACTAGCTATTATGTGTATCTGATACAAAATTTAAAACGATAAAATAGGCTATTCAATGAAAAGTCTCCCAATGCTGAGCCCAGCGGCCAGATTCCTCTCCAGAGGCAGGCACTGTGAGCAGTTTCTTATGCATTAGTTCACAGATGTTGTAAGGCGTATACAACATATATAGAATATCTCCCTCAGCTTGAAAAATTAATGTCAGCATATCCTATGCATTCTTCTGTATCTTTCTTTTTTCACTTCACAAATTATTTTGTACTTTGTGACAAATACATATAGACCCACCTAATTCTTTTTAATAGTTATGTCATAGTCTTCCCTTATCTGTAGGTACCACACTTAACCAGTTCTTTTGAGACGTTATTTCAATGTTTTTTTGTTACAACCAATTCTGAATGAATATCCTTATAAATGGGTTTCATCCAAATGTATAAGTATAGAATAAATTCTTAGATGTTAAATTGCACAAAGAATTTGTGTATTTTAAAATTTATAGCAATTGACTAATTTCCCTCCTTTGAGATTGTACCAATCTCTAATTTCACCAACAATATACCTGTTTCCCAAGATATTTTTAATCATTTATTTCATTTAGAGACACTAAAACATCTTGCAATGTAATTCTCCCATCTTTCCTTAAACATATAAATCGGAAGCCAAGCCTGACCTTATTAGGAATTGGTTTATTCATCGCCAAACATTCATATGGTACTTGTTCTGTGCCTGTATACTGAGCATATACAGATGCAGAGATAGAACATGTCTACAGACACCATAATACAACATGATGTAAACACAGAGGAGGGAATCTCTGCTCTGGAGATGAGGAGAGCTTCACAGAGGCGGTAATAATTGAGCTGGATCTTCTAGAAAGGATAAGGATTTGCTTTAAAGTAAAGAACACACTTTAAAGAATAAGAATTCAAAGAAGAGAAATAATAAAAGACACCATGAACAGAAGGAACAGCTGTGCCAAAAAATAAAAAAGACACCAAGACCTGGAAGTGTCTGGCACGCATGGAACAGTAAGTATGGATGGAGTTTAGGGTATGTGGGGGAATAAGGGAAAACAGGAGGAAAAATCATGGAAAATGAGGCCACCACCACGGGAAGGAGCGTGGCTTTACCCTTTAGGTGTTGAAGAGCCAATGGACATTATTATGCAGATCAGATTTGTTCTTTGGGCCGATATTTAGGAGGCTAGAGCAAAGGCTAGAAAGAGGGAAGAAGTGATGGCAATTAAATTAATTTAAAGGAGTGATAGTGGCTCAGATGAAAGCTGATGAGGACCCGAAGTAGAGCTGTGCAGTCGGGGTTGGAGAGGAGGAAGGCATTGAGAGTTTAATAGTAAAATCAAAAGGATTCAGTGAATATTGAGTGAGAAGAAGGTAACAATGGAAATGATCCCAAAGATTTCAGCTTGGGAGACTAAGTACTGCCATAAGTTAAAAATATGGGACGAGGAACAGGTTTCACTAAGCCAAGAACAGGTTCTCTTTCATACACTTTAAGATTATTATTCTAGAAAACAGCTAGGTAGAGAGACCAGCATGTTATTGGAATATGGTTTGGGGCAGAAGAGTGGGTTGGGCTGGTGATAAAAAAAAATCCAAGTCATCAGTACACAGAAGTTTCTTGATGTAAGTGTGAATGAGGCTGGGACAGAAAAGGAAGATGCCAAGGCAAATCTCTAGGATGTACCAGGGGAGTTTAGGGTGGAGCCTAAGACAAAAATCCAGTAAAGATTCTAAAAGGGGTAAGAAGCTTTAGGTTCTTGGGTCTTGTTTTATTTAAGCATATCTAGAGTTTTTAATTGATAATTTACTCATAGTGAAGATTAGATGAGCTTCCCTTTGAGTTCAACTTGAAAAGAAAAAATCCCATTCAGATCTCATATCTTTAGAATTTCCTATTCTAGTCAGTCTAAAATGTATGCTTAAAAATAGAAGAATAAGATAGACCTGCTTCATCTAGCTGTTCCTTGGTGTGGTGTGCACTGTAGCTTGGCTGGCTCAACAACTTCCTTCCTCCCTCTACTATAGACATGAGAAAATTAAGTGTTATGCTTGAAATCTTAATCTTGCATTTTGAGGTGGCTGTGTAGCACAGAGCTGCCAGTGACATATCAGCGGAAGTTGATGGGGGGTACCCTAGGGAGTCTTGCTTTCCTGGCATAGAGGGAGACTGGCTCGCTTACATGGCCTTTTGCCTTGATTGCTGGACCCAGGCACCCAATGCTGACCCTCATTTTATCTAAGAAGCAGTGATAAAATGTCTCAAACCCAAGCATTCATGACCTATTTTCAGCCTGCTTTCTGATATGGAGTTTGGTATAGATGTAGTGCCTAATGAGTGTGCTTCTAATAAGCAGGACTGGCACTTTGAGAGGTTATTTCCATTTTAAGGATTTATATACTCAAACCTCCAGCTCTCTCTCGTCAGGTATGTTTAGGACATTTTTTTTTTTTAGACAAGGCAACCCTTGGTTGACCTCACAGATTGCAAGGACGTTGTCAATTTACAATCCCTTATTTTTTATTTTTTTACTCCTACAGCACCTGGTCTTCCTAGGTGGTCTCCCATTCAAATACTAACCAGGCCCAACCCTGCTTAGCTTCCGAGATCAGACAGGATCAGGCTTGTTTAGGGTGGCATGGCTGTAGACTGTGTAGGACTTTAAATGAGAGTCAAATCAGCTGAATCCTTTTTCTAAGAGCAGGCTGTTAATTTCCAAATTAAAACAAAATTTTTGATGTAGAAAAGGAGAGATGTTTATTTAGATGGGGAACTCAGTTCCAAGCTAAGGTTTGTAAGGTCTTTGAACTAAGAGTGAAACTTACTTCTGAATGCTTTAGAAGCAGAGACTACGTTTTCTAAACTTTTTATTGTGCTTAATTTCAAATTATTTTAGGTACTTGCAGAAAATTGCTTTGTTTAGTTAAGAATTTTACTTTTGGAGCTCAAGATCTTAGGAATGTGTGCCATAGTAGCTCTGAAACTTGAAGTGGACTCATACTTTGAGTGGGTAGAAATGTTATTTACTTAGGGAGGTACCCAAATTGTACCATTCCTTGGGCAAACATAAGGATACTTAAGATATTTGATTTTCTCACTGGTTTATCTCCCTACATGCACCTGATTTGATTCCTCTATCTTCTTAGGAGATATTAATATTCATGAGAATGACCCATCCATTTGCCAAGCGTGTTTCTTGGCATCCTAAATTCTCATGACTTTCACCTTCACTCACTTCAAGAATTCATTCCTTGCTCTCACTCAGAAAAACTGTCTGAAATCCTAATCCTCATACCTTGTTTCCCGACCGTAATCTCTTGAATACCCGCCCCATCTGTTCTTTGACCTAGGCAGGGTGAACATGCCTTTTTCCCTTACGTTTTCACGCAGCTCACCTCTGCAACCACTTCAACCATTTTCTAGCCATCACTCAACTCTTTATTTTGTCTGTGGTGTGTCCCATCTCTAGATTAATGCAGATACTTTATTCTCCGATAAAGGCTGGTGATCACCACTGGATAAAACCAGCCACAAGGAGTGCATGCTACCATACCGAGTCTTTAATATCACCTGAGCCAATAGTGTTAGCCAACAATATTGCTGAGGAGTCCCAGTCAATGCTAACTCACCCCCCAGCAGCTGCTTCACATCCTTACCTTACTCACCATCCTGTTCCATTCTACTCCATGGCAAAAAATGACCTGCACCCCCAACTCCCAACTTCACGGAAAAAATGGAGGCCATCAGTATGAACTTTCCTCAGCTCCTGACGCCCCCACCCCAAAATAAATATACCTGTTTCCACATTATCTTCCCTCCCGCTCCCTTCCTCCGATCTCTTACGGGGGCCCTTCTTCCTTTGGTCTGAGATCCATCACTCTGCATTTTGGTGTTCTGTACACTCCCATTCTCCAAGGATCTTGCTCCATCGTTTATTCTCTCCCCCTCTACTTATATTCTTAAACTCTCCCTCCTTCTGGTTCTTAGCTTAAGTATATCCTCTTTAAGTAGACATAGGACCATTATGTCCCTTCTTTTCACAGGCAAGTTTCTTTCTAGACATACTCCATACTCACTGTCTCTTCCATCACCTTCCTTGACCACTGCCATTGAATACCTTGGGTTTTTACTGAAAGCTTAGGGATAATGGTGGGCGCCGTACAGTTTTTTGGCCATTTGTGATTTTCTCACTGGCTGTCTCTCTCCTTAGATCATAACCTGCCACCATTTAAAAAGTCTCCCTTTCCTTTTCTTTCTGTTATAATTCTCCCTTTCTCCTCCTAAAATTTTCTGCCTTCAAAATTACTGTTACTTTATTATACTGAATTGTTTCATCCTCCATATTACAATCCTCATACTCTAGAACAGAGGTTAAGTAAACAAAACCCTCGTATATCTTTAGGTAGTATGGCACAGCTTCACGAGACAGTGTGGCAGGGACTGTGGGGAACTGGAGCCCTCCTAACAGTATCCAAATTCTGTTTCAATTTCAAAACCAAAATATACTGCAAATGAACAAACACACCTGGACACGGACAGCGGATTGGTGGTTGGTTACGAGAGGAAAGGGGAGCGGGGAGGTAGATGGGGCATAACAGGTCAAATATTTTGTGACAAAGAAATCTAACTCTGGGTGGTAGACACATAGTGCAATTGTATATGTGCAATGTATATGCTGGACTGTATGTAACCCAGTAATTTTTTTTTTAATGCCTACAGCACCTGGTCTTCCTAGGTGGTCTCCCATCCAAGTACTAACCAGGCCCGACCATGGTTACCTTCCAAGATCAGACGGGATCAGGCGTATTCAGGGTAGCATAGCTGTAGACTCCACCCCAATAATTTTTAATTTAAAAAAATACTGCAAATAAAATACTTCTCATGGTCTTTATCATCCCAGGGGACGCTCCCCTTGCCTTTTATAATTAAAAGGTCTAAGCAGATGCTTAAAGAATATAAATTGGCAAAGGTGGATGCAGGAGCACTTCTGAGGTTATTAAAGTATAAAAAAATAAGGATAGCTTTAATTAGGGTGGGCCTAGTGGAGATTTAAAGAAATAGATTCTAGGTATTGTTTGGAGGTAGAATGACAGGATTGCTGATGGAGTGGCTTTGAGGTGTATGGAAGGGAAGGGGCTCCAAGGTTTTTGGCCTGAGCAACTGAAAAGTAAAATTGCCTTTTGATCTTAGAAAGACTAGAGGAGAGACACGCACATGGAGGAAGGAAGAGAATCAAGGAATCAGGTTTAGATGTATCACTGAGCTCTACTGAGTTTGAGGGGCAGTGGGACATTCACACGGATCTGATTTCAGAGCTTATCCAGGTAGGAGTTAAGAATCCTTTAGCCATTCATACATATATGGGCGATGGGAACCATGAGGTTAAGCGAGCTCTCCCATGATACCTCCTGTATAGAGCAGGCAGGACAGAACTTGGGAGAATGACCGCATTTAAAAGAATTTGCAAACCACACAGTTGATGAAATATAGAAATTACCCATTATTGAAAGTCAGAATCTATACTAACGCAATAATAGCACTTTTTCCCCTACAGTATACTTTTAAAATAAACAAATAAGTACATAGAAATTAGCTTTCATATTGCACTTAGGTGAAATAAGAAATGCGTTTATGCCCTAGTACATCTTTATGTACATAACTAAGGTTGCAACAAAAATGCTTTCATTTCTACATGCAATCTCAGTATTATGATAGGAATTTTTGAATTGGTCTTGTCTTTCATAGTGGGTTTTTTCTGTTAAGCTTGATTGTACCTCTGTTAATCATGCGATTTATTCTTTCAGCGTCTACTGCATACAAGGCACCACTGAGCACTGTGGTTAGAAGCCGCCTTAATTATGTGGGTGGTAAAAATTGCCCTTTTAACTGCTCAGCCTTCTGTCTCAGTCTTCCATTTGTCAAGCATAAACAATACTATCTCTGCCAGACATCGGGAATCACGAACAGTCTGTGCTCTAGAACACAGTCACCTGTGGGCTGAGGCCAAGCACAGAAAGACTGAATTTATAAAGACTTCGGAAAAACAGGTTGCTATGGGAGAAAGGGAGAACCATGTCCTTGGTTTTCAAGTTATGCCTTTTAACGTAAATGCAGTTATGTACTACATTTCCTCACTGAGAAGACGCGCAGTTGGTTTAACAACGTTTGAGAAACGCGCATATTGTATTAAAGGTGCACAGAGCTCTGCTTAGCGGCCAGCACAGCACGTGTTCATCCGTGTAGTTGGTACTTCCGTCTTCTGCAGTATCCCGAAGCTTTATGCTAGGCTCTCCTCCCGTTCCCAGAGTAAAGGACCCGCTGACTTACATCTGGCCCTCCGCGGTCACGCGTCACATCCCAGTGACACACTACTTTTTTAACCTGTGCTTTGATTTTTTTTTTTAGCTTTGATTTTTAGTTCTTTAGAACCATCACAACTGACCGTATAAACTGTATAAAGTACGCCCCTTGGGATAAAGGAAATGTAGTGCTACATATGAAGTCCTGTTTTGCTTCAGATCTTTTCATGCAACGTGACCTGTATTTTATAGATTTGAGCGGAGCCTTAAAATATCACCCAGTGGTAATGAGAAATAACCATTTCTGTGTTTTAGGAAAATAAATACCACGATTCGGGGTAAACCAGATTAAGGAATTAAAGTCGCTATGTCTGTTTCGTGCAGAGATGATAATTTACAGTTGTTCTCCATACATTTGAATGTAGCGCAGCGGCCGTTAGGGCGTCTGGTCCGGCTGCCTCCGAGATGAGAAGGGCTGTCCTGTCCTTCACGGAGCGCGCAGTGGCGCTCAGAACCTCAGGAAGCCACAAGGCCCTTTGGGCTCGAGGGTTCTTAGATGGGGAGCGCTTTGGGGCCTGGCTTGCGCGCTCGTCACCTGCAGGTTTCCCTGTCTCGACTTAGGGACACTGGCGGGAGTGAGCTGCTCACAGTATCGCCGTCTTCTCTTCGCTCTCGCCGCCACTCCTGCAGGTGTACCAGCATTCGACCAGGAGAAACTGGAATGGATGTAACAAGCCGCTGCACCCTCGGAGACCCCAACAAACTGCCGGAAGGGGTTCCCCAGCCTGCCCGCATGCCCTACATCTCAGACAAGCACCCTCGACAGACCTTGGAAGTGATTAACCTCCTGAGAAAGCACCGGGAGCTGTGCGACGTGGTGCTGGTCGTGGGCGCCAAGAAGATATATGCCCACCGCGTCATCCTGTCCGCCTGCAGCCCCTACTTCCGGGCTATGTTCACAGGGGAGCTGAGAGCCGGCAGACAGAGGTGGTGATCCGAGACATAGACGAGAGGGCCATGGAGCTCCTCATCGACTTCGCGTACACCTCCCAGGTCACTGTGGAAGAGGGCAACGTTCAGACCCTTCTGCCGGCCGCCTGCCTCCTCCAGCTGGCGGAGATACAGGAAGCCTGCTGCGAATTCCTGAAGAGACAGTTAGATCCGTCCAACTGCCTGGGCATTCGGGCCTTCGCTGACACGCATTCATGTCGTGAGCTGCTAAGGATAGCAGACAAGTTCACGCAGCATAACTTTCAAGAGGTGAGTTGCACTTGGTGGTTTGAATGGATTCATAATGTATTTGTCAGGAGAGCAACACAGGTTCACATTCTGGTAGTTAAGACACACCTGCTCAGGTATTTACTGCAGATTCTAACTCATAATATGTTGAATTGTTATAAAGTAAGCCCAGTTTTTATTTAGAGGCCGATTTTGTGTCTATCAGTCAAAGTTAAAGTCCAGGGACGGATTGTCCCTAGCCATATTCATAAAAGGCTAATTTATAAGCCAGAATACAGTTTGTTAATTCGTAAGGAGATAGGATACCTGGTATCAATGACTTACATGATGCATGTCCTTCCTGATTATATGGATTACTTAGCAGAATAAATTATAGGTCAGAGGTTATTTAGTGAACTAATAATCAGAAAAAAAATGAAAGTAGATGTTAAAAGAAGTTTTCATTAAACCTGTTATTTTTCATTTATTAATTTACAAGTTTCTGTAATGCTACTATGTTTCAGCCACTGTGCTTGGGGAAAAGGGCTACAGTGGTGAGCAAGACCCCTAGAGCATCTGATTTCGTGGCGTATACAATCTAGCAGGGAAGATAGCCGTTGAACACATAATTACACGGGTAACTAACTACAGTAATAGGTGCTGCAAAGCAGCAGCCTGGATGATTTAACAGTGAAGAGGTTTAAAATCAGTTCCAGAACAGCTTATGCAAAATTCTGAGACATGAAGAAGTGTAACTAGTTTGAAGAACAGAAAGAAAGTTGGTGAGACCCAGAGAGGAAAAGGGAGGATATTATGTAATGATTTTACAGAAAGAACAGAGCCAGATCACACTGGAGTTAATAGACCATGTTAAGAATTTGAAATTTAAACTTAAGAGCAATAGAAAACCATTAACGTGATATAAGCAAAGGAAAGACACGGTTCAGTTTACACTGTAACATCACTCTTCTGTTCACCAGGACAACCCCAATGGATCAAAGACTTAAAAATTCAAAATGAAAGCCTGAAAATATTAGATAACAGAGCAATTCCTTTCTAATCCTGAAGTGAAGAAGGCCTAATTGACTAACCCAGAAGGCACAGAAGAAAATGTTGATAGATTTAACTATATAAAAATAAAAATATCTGTGTAGTAAAACAAATTAAAAAAAAAAGACAAACTGGAAGAAAATATTTGTAGTTTATATCACAGGTAATAATCTCCTTATTGTATCAAATATTCCTGTTGGTCATGATCTAGTAGAAAACGGAGCAATAACAAGAAATTCAGATTGCCCTTAAACACATGAAAATCTGCTCATGCTTGTTCACAATAACTGAACCATGAAGTAAAACTACACAAAGGTACTATTTTCATCTACCAGATTACAGATATCCAGAAGTGTGATCGCATACCCCGTTGACAAGGCCACGGAGAAAGTAGCTACATTGCTAGTGTGCGTTTAAATTTGCAAGCCCTTCGAAAGGAAATTTAGCAATCTCTATCCAAATTACACCTTTTGCACACATTTGACTCAACAATTCCATTTCTGGAAATTTGTACTTCAGAGATACTGGAGAGGGGAACAGTTTGAGGAGGTAAGGTCATGGGTTTTGTTTTAGGTATATTCAGTTTGAGACGCCTATGAGATATCTAAGTAAAGGTATTGAGCAGACCACTATATGAGTCTAAATCTTAGAAAGAGGTTAGGCTGGGATTAAAATTTAGGAGTCATCACCATAGTAATGAAGTCATAGTAATAAACTATGGCTTAATCTTTTTTAGGCAGGGTGTAGCCCAGAATCCATAAAAGAAAGATTGATAAATTTGATTGCATAAAAATTTTAAACTTTTTGTTAACAAAAAGCACCATCAGCAAGGTCAAAAAATCAATGCCAATGAGATCACCTAGTGGGAGAGAAGAAAAGAGGCCTAAAATGTTTGCAGCATGGAAAGGTGGCTGGCTGAAAGAGCAGCTGGCAAGGAGACCAGGAATAAATGGACACGGAGAAGAGGAAAGAACTAGGGGCACGGGGTCGTCACTGCAGGGGAAGGGGTCATTTTAAGAAGGAGGGAATTTACATACAGAAACTGACTCAAGAAGAAACAAACCGGAAACCCAGTATCTATAAAAGAAATTACCATAAGAACGTAGGAGTTAAAATTCAGATCTCCTGTAAACTCCTACTTGAAAAAGCAGATACTTGTTTTCTTAACCTGTTTGTTTGGTTCAAGGTTAGACTTCAGTGCCAGATTTGCCCTCATAGTCGATCATTAATATCTTTTTCTTGGTGGTGGAAAAGGAGAAGTAACATTTTAACCATACTTTGTTGATCAAAAGTATTATTTTTACACTTTGCTCTTAAAGCCAAATATTTTCTCACACAAATTCTCATGTCTTGTTGCCACCTATCATTTCCGTTAAGTGACTTGTTGATGTAGTGGTTCGTGCATAAACTTTAAACTTGGTGACCACTGATACTTATATAATATTTGGTTTATAGTCACTAAGTCAGGGGGGAAATTATACTCTGACATGATCCAAAAAGAAACGAAGGCCCTCCGCAAAGATATGATACCTTAGTTTTCTTTAAGTAAAGAAGTGAAAGAGTGAAAGAGGAGAGTGGGCGCCGCCTGGCTGGCCGTGACCGTGCGGCCCTGCACGCCTAACTTGGAGCCGGGCCGGAACTGGGCCCTGAACTTGGCTCTCACAGTAGAGCCCCAGCTTCGGGTTGCCAGATAAAATACAGGAACAGCCAGCAGCGGAGTCTAAATTCAGATAATGTACTGTAGTGTAACTATGCCTGTATTTCTATTTGCTGAATCTGACAGCCCTGCCGCTGGGTACAGTGCAGCCTCGTGGCTGCTACGTTACCTTGCTAAGCAACCTCAGCTAAAGCGTGGCGCTTGCCAACTTAGTCTCCTGAACCCGGAAGGTCTTTACTTAGATAATTTGAAAACTTGTGCCCTAAACATGGAAGTGCGCTTTCGTTTTTTCTGCTGAGGCTAGCTGGCCTAATGGCCCTAAACTATTGCATTTTGAGATTTGCATTTTTTTCTAATGTCCTTGGGGAGAAACATTTTTAATCAGATAGTCAAATTGTGATGGCTTTTCTCATATCCTGGCAAATGTTCTGACTTTTTGATGAGCATGAAAATAACCCGACCCGCGTCTGGGTCGCAGAGCGGCCTCCTGCCGTCTCCTCTGCAAACGGCTCCGAGGCCTTGCGCCGTGGCCCCACCACCCAGAGCCAGCATGGGGGTTTCCGCCAGCCCACAGGCAGGGGCACGGCAGCCAGCCCCTCCAGGGCTTGCTCGTGGCCACCTGTGGAAATGCCAAGTGCCCTGGGAAGCCGTCCTGCACCACCCGGGTCCCCGGGGCTGCCCCGGTCACTGGTGGGCAGGCTTCTTTTTGGGCAACTCCACACAGTGTTGGAGTCCCCAGAGCACTCACAATCTTCCTGGGCCTCCAGAAGCACGATCACCTGTGACCTGGCTCAGGACACCCGAGGAAGCAGCCCTGTGGCCAGCCCAGCAAGGCCAGCGCCGGGGCCCCCATCCTGGGTGGCCACCACAAGCCACACTTCCTGAGGAACTGGGCTCCTTGAGTCCTCTCTTCTCCCTTCCTCCTCACCCACCCCAAGACTAGGCAGGCCGCGGCAAGCAGCATCTCGGTTCTTTTTTATATCAAAACAGCAAAACACCAAAAAGGAAGTTGAGAGCCTCACTCTTTACTACCCAGGCCATAGGCAAGCCTTCCTGACACCCCAGAACCGTGCGCCTTGCGCCATGGGAAATGAACAACAAGCAGCCAGCAAGGAAGGAGCGGGGAGGGAGGAGGGAAAGGGGTCTTGTCCCAAGAGAATACATCACCTGCATTAGAAGTCACGCAGTAGGAATCCGCGCTCTTCACCTTGTCCGTCGGGCACTCACGGAGGCCCCATGTAGTAGCACAGCCTTCTGCATGAGAGAACAGACGGCTGTTGTGTAGCAGTGACCCTTCCCCTCTGCCTGCTCCCTGTCCCTCTTACTCTACATACAATGGCAAGATTTACAAGACCTTGGGATTTGTGGCTGGACTGAGGGGCTTGTTGGCATTTCCTCTCTGTCTGATAGTTCCCTAGCCTTGGGTAAAGGTGGGTCCTTGGTGTGTCTGTAGTTCTTCACAGATGGATGGACGGACAAGCAAATATCAGAGTGGTTTGGTCCTCAGAGGTTTTCCTGGGTCTGACTCTCTCATTCTTGCTCCTAAAATTGATGACACGCTCATCTTTTAGACCGGCCCCTTGTGTTTCTGCCCTCGTTACACTATCCTTTCAGCAGCTAATCTTCCTCTTTAGGCTTCTCTTGATTTTTTTATATGCCTCTTATATTTCTGGAGTTATAATTTCATATAGTTAGTTATTTTGAATACAAATGTTTATTTTGATAACTTCATTTTTTGAAAAAGATGTCGTTTGTCTTAAATTATTTGAATCACAAATTATTATTTTTCCTAAATTTTAATTGTGTCCTCTGTACTCTCCTTTGTTTCCTTTTTTAAAATTAATAAACCTTATTGGAGCAGTTTTAGGTTCACAGCAAAACTGAGCGGAAAGTACAATTTCTGTGTACCCCCGCCTACACACACACACACCATCAGCACCCCACACCAAGGGGTACATTGTTGAGCCTACACTGACTAGAATCAGTGTGCCGGTTATCACTATAGTCCATAATTTACATTAGGGCTCTCTCTCGATGTTGTACATTTTAAGGCTTTTGACAAACATATAATGGCATATACCCCCCAGTGTATTGTACATAATAGTTTCATTGTCCTAAAAATAGGTCTGCCATCTTTGTTCTCTTTTGAAACTTTTCTTCTTCCTCTGGTACTGTTTTGAACTTCAGCTCCATTGGAGAATAGAGCTTTGCTTCATAATTCTTGAGAAAAATATTGAGATAATAAATATGATCACAAGGTTTCTTATATTCTTACCTCACTGTGAACAGGTGATGGAAAGTGAAGAGTTCATGTTGCTTCCAGCCAATCAGCTCATCGATATAATATCTAGTGACGAGCTAAACGTTCGCAGTGAAGAACAGGTGTTCAATGCAGTGATGGCCTGGGTCAAATACAGCATCCAGGAAAGACGTCCTCAGTTACCACAGGTATGATGGAAATGCTTCTCTCAGTACTGGACAAAATAACATGTGTTTGACTTGCAAAAAAGAAGTGGTTATCACTGTCCCTTATACCAGACTGTAAGAAAAACCAGCTGTTTCCAAATAATCAAGGAGATAAGTGCTTAGGAGCATTTTAAACTGTTTATCATTATGAACTTTCTGTTCCTTTGCTTCCTCTTTATTTTGCATCAACTTTAGGTTTGGGCTCTAGCACAAGTCAAAATCCAGATGGTACAAAAATGAACACAAGAAGGCGAGGATTGTGATTGTCATGCTCTTCACTATGGCTTGGAAATCCCATGACATTTTGAAGAATAAAGAAATAATTTGGGGCATAAGTGGTCATTAAAATGTTCTATGTTCTTGTTATGACTGTGATCTTTAGCAATTTAATAGGATATTCTTCTAGATTGTTAGAGGCCGGTTTTATAAGCTAATTATAAAAGAGCTTATGCCATACTGCTGAAAGGTTAAAGTAGCATTCCAAAGTGATACTAGTGTGATTTCAATTTTCTGATTAATTATTGAATTTGTTAGAATAAGTGTAGTATTCATGCTTTCCCTCCCTCTTCATTATTTACTAATTAGATCAATTAGTGAACTAATCCAGTTACATCTGAAAACGACTGGGATGCCGTGGGGGAGTGTGGGTTCTGTGTTCTCCGAGACACCTTGCGGGTGGGTGCTCGTGCCTGTGAGAGTGTTCATTATCCCGTAGGTGCTGCAGCATGTCCGTCTGCCTCTGCTTAGTCCCAAGTTCCTGGTGGGCACCGTAGGCTCTGATCCCCTCATCAAAAGTGACGAAGAATGCAGGTATGAATGGCCCCGGATGGGAAAAAATCAACCACCAAGCGTTCTTGTTTTCTCCTAGTTTCCGTATTTGTATTGCTTCCTAAATATTGTTTCTTAGTGCTGAAACCAGGCAGTATTTAACAGGGTTTTCTTCTGGGCTGGGGTCAAGAGGAGGAGATGGAAGAAGAAAGACTGAACTCCCAGTATTCCGTTCTGTTAGATTTTTATGTGTGGTGCTTACTGGTGTAGACGTGGCAACAAAGAGGTAGATGTCTAAGATTTTAATGGAAGCTTGGATTGAAAGAGGCAGTTCTCTGCTAATATATTTCTTTTTCTTGAGATAAATAATGCTATTGACTATCAAAAAGTGTGTCGGGAGCACTTTTTCATTCCATCACAAATGCCTACTTAGGGAATGGGATTGGCCCTGCTTTCTGAGACTGTGGGCGGGGTTAAGGGTCTGCCACACTCCTACAGTGGCTGTGGAAAGATTGCCACTAGAATTCAGTGTCATCATGTTTCTTGATTGAAAGAAATGCTGAATGCTTTTAAAAGCAAACAGACAAACAAAACACCTACTTTATTGGGCTTTCTCCGTAAAATGTGACAAATTACTTTTCCCAGTTTGACAGATTTTAGGACTTAGGTTGAAATCTGAAACCATATGGTGTTTTTAACCATTTTCCCTAGCATGTTCCATACACAGAAATGAAAGAACAAGTCAGTACTCAGAACTCCTGAAACTACACTGACTTGCGTCCCCTAGTGACCAAAGAAACTTGTTCTCAAATCAAGACTCTCTAGAACTGAGGAAGGACAGATAGATTCATTTGCATTTCTTCTAAAATCTGAAGTCTGTCCCTTTAACAAGTATAATTATTAGGTTCTTCTCATAAAATTCCTTAATAGACAGAAAAAATTTCTGTTCATTCTCAGGAGAGTTGTTGAGAGTAAACAATTCAGACAGTACCAGATAGCAAATCAATATTAAATGATGGTACAGTGTTTCTTTTTAACTATCCAATTTTTGATCTAGTGTGATTAATTAATCTAGCAAATAATCTAGTACCATGGCTGCTATGCTACTTTGCCAGTTTCCTGCAGAATCTAATAAAATTAATTAAAAAGCAGCATGCTTATAGGCTGGTAATTGAATTATAATTTTTAGTTTCCCATAAGTTATTCTTGGCCCCAAGCATGTTGAGTTTTAGGCCAAATTTGCACAAAGATATGAAGCCATAATGGAAATACCGATCAACTCACAACTCCCAGTGTGACTGGCATCATCACTCCCGTGTTTGTGACCCGTTTAATATTGCTTGTTTAGCATTCGTGATTCGGTTTGATTTGAGCTTGTTCCCCTTTGCCAACTTACATGTTCCTAAACCATATTGGGATTTGACTAACAATGTTACTTAGACATTTAGAATAAAGGCAGAATTTTCTCCACAGAGACCTGGTAGATGAGGCTAAAAACTATCTCCTGTTGCCTCAAGAGCGACCTCTGATGCAGGGGCCAAGGACGAGACCGCGGAAGCCTATCCGGTGTGGAGAAGTACTCTTTGCAGGTTCGGATCTTAACACGCTGGGAGCGAGCTGAATACTTTCGCAAGTAACAGACTGTCTTTGAGTGGTTCTTTGGACCGTTGTGACACCCACTGTCATAAGAGCTACGTAACGAGTTATCACATAACAGCATGACTCTTAAGTCATGATCCAGCGCTGGTATTCTCCAGAAGAGTGCTCTATTTTTATCTAAATCTAAAACCGTTGGGCAGTGGATGCTTTGTTCAAATGAGTCATATGCACTAACTTACATCCCCCTGTGCAGGCTGCCTCATCCTGACAAGGCACTGTCAAAAAGCAGTATCTTAAGTTAAACCATTACACTCTTTTCCAGCTCTGCTGAGTTAGACTGAGCCCGAGCCACCCTGCGTGCATTTTGCTCCTCTTGTCTGATCCTGAGGACAGCTAGTGAGAAACTGCCATCCACCCATCATGATTACAGGAAAGCAGAGAGCACATGCCAGTAGCAGTAATGGACCACTCCTGTCACTTCGTACGTGGAAGATGACCTGTTGCATTCTCATAGAATGGAATACACACACACCATAGAAATTTTGACTCATAGAAAAATATAAAGAAAAAATGTTCAGTCCTCTGCCACCTTCTTTACACTGTTAAGGTTGTCACCTCCATTTGCAGGGAAAGGACCTGAGGGCTCCTGCGTGACGGCCGGTGCCGTGTCCCTGCCCTCTCAGTCTCTGTCTTCCGTGGTGTCCGGAGCTGCGCTCCGTTCTGGAGCGATACAGCTACTGACAGTGTTTTAGAGCTTGGCCCATCTGCCCCTACTTAAACTAAATCTTCAGTTTGCCTTGGTTTTTACGGCAATTTTGTTTTCATTATCTTTGGAATGCCAAAGTACCAGTTCTCACTTAACTTGGAAAATCGAGTCCTCCTTCCTCATCACCCCGTGGAAGCCTGAGATCAGATCTGTGGTCTCGGGGGCTTTCCTGAGGAGCTTCACTCCTATCAATGTCCTCGGCCTGGCCTCTTGTTGCCCCTGGGCTTCTCGATGCTCGTTGATTTGGTGCTTCTGCCTCGTTGCGGTGTTTTAGTGTTTGTAGTTCAGTAATCCTCATTCTCGAGATTATGTGAAAGTGGCCTTCTGGAAGTAACATTTTTTTGACCAAATCTGTCTTCGAAGTAATTCTTTTTAGAGTCTACATCTCACACGTGTAAAACTATATGTCTCTTTTCAGCAATATTTTTCCTTAGGTACATTGGTTTTTCTTTAGTATCAAAGGACACAGTTTATAAAGTGCTATTAATTTGATTTGTAACCATGTAATCCGATGAAAAGCTCATTTTAATGGCTTCCATTATAAAACTGTACCTGAGGGTTTAGGCTATTTGATTTGTCTTGAGTGCTCATAACCCTCACATTTGCAGCCAAAGTTTCTTTTAGAATTTATTTTCTTTGGTGTTGAAACTCCTGGCTTATATTCTAGAACAGAATTCAAATTTAAGCAAATTAATATACACAAAACTTACTGTGATTTAGTATTAGTTAAATACCCTGATTTAAATGAAACCATAATAAAATAAAATGTGTTCAGCACATTAAGATTTGAAATAAAGAAATGAATTTCCAAGTCCATCTGGAAGAAGGTTACAGACACTATTCCTATTTTAGCCTGGCTCATGGAGTTATTGAGACACCCTGGAAACCATTTGTTTTCAAATATTTTGAAGTTAAGACTTCATATTTTAAGCTCTAGAATCTAGCTCTTATTTGGGGTTGAAATAGAGATATCTGGATCAAGAATGACAAATCAAATGTGTCTGCTGTAGCCACACTTCTTTCCTGGGAGAACCCGGAGAGGCTCTGTGGAACTCAGCTTGAACCTGTTACTCCGTGTATTACTTATGAAAAATGTAATTTCTTACAAATATCTTATGATCTTGTTGTCATGTTGGATAAATTAGAATTCAGTACATACTACAGATTAAACAGAAAGCAAAATATTTTGTACTATAAATTATAAGACTTTTTGTATTATTTTTTTAGTCACATGAGGACCTATTACGAGGTCACAAGTAGAGCCAAAATCTTGCCTCTCCCCTTACAGAATAAAAGGGGAGAGGGGGCTTGTAATTATACATTATATTTACATAGCATTTTATGCTTTAGAAAGCAGTTTCATGTATCTACCTCACTTTAAAATTTTTACTCCTAATTTTACAAATGAGGTAGTCCACAGGATTTCGCCAGGATCACATAGCTTAGCAGAGACAACAGTCGAGCCCCATTTTCTAACTAAATTCAGCTCTGTCCATTAAGTGCCACACTACCTCCCAGTCTGATTTCAGTTGGTACCCTTGCCTTCCTCTGTAAAATGGACCTCATACCAACTTACGTAGAAAATTAACTGTTATCGCAGTCCCAGTGAAATAAGCAAAAGTCCACATGTTTTGTAAGTCCAGGTCACCGTGAGGGAGTCCGCCTTAGGACAAGTACTGTCCTCACCTTTCCTGTGACTTCCGCAGTCGGTGGCTGGTGCAGTGGAGATGCCATTTCCAGCGTTGAACGATATGACCCACAGACCAATGAATGGCGAATGGTAGCGTCAATGAGCAAAAGGCGATGTGGAGTCGGGGTCAGTGTTCTCGACGACCTGCTCTACGCAGTAGGAGGCCATGACGGATCCTCTTATCTCAACAGTGTCGAAAGGTATTGGAGATTTGAAATTTTTTTCTCTACTATTCAGATAGTTTCATTCGGGAGGTTAATTAGGAAACAGATGCGACTTCCTGCTTTAGTATTGCGTCTGTGGCAGCCTGGACACTTAGCGTGACATGCAAGTCCTTTATGATCTGGCCACCACCTATTTATCCGGTCTGTCTCCCCTGGCACACCACTGTTCCCCAACCACGCTACCGCAGACCCACCAAATAGCTCACACTTCTTAGACACGCTCCCCTCTCATGCCCGTCAGCGCAGGTGTGCATGCTTTTCTTTCTTCCCTGGGAAACGATGCCTCTGTGTGCCAGTCTTTATGTGAAGAGCGCACGCTGCACACGAAGAATACCTATGTGGATAGGTGTGCACCCATTTAAAAGTGTTTACTGACAAGCCTGGAAGGGTGAGACCAGGAATCAGGTGGAACTCGGAGGGAGCGTTAGCTTTATCTGTAACATTCTGGAAAATTTTTCAAAAGAAAGTGTATCATATATCACTTGTTTAAGTAAAAATGAATTTTAAAAATGAATCAGATTTTCATAGGCTTTAATTACTAATCATGTTTAGGGGAAAGAATATGTATATATGTCAGAGACTATGTAAACATAGCCAGACTTTACTACTTTGCTCCTGACGCCCTCTGCAGGTATGACCCCAAGACGAACCAGTGGAGCGGCGACGTGGCCCCCACAAGCACCTGCAGGACGAGCGTGGGCGTGGCGGTGCTCGGGGGCTTTCTCTACGCCGTGGGGGGCCAGGACGGCGTGTCTTGCCTCAACATTGTTGAGAGGTGATTTTTTCAAGTCATTTTCAATTTTTTAAAAAATCTGGAGGGCTCTTTAAAAGAAACAATTTAGGACACCAGGGGACCCACGATGTAGTGGATTTCCCAGGGGCTTTAAGGAAAACGTTCTCAGTTGATCTTAAAGCCTAAGAAGCTGGAAGATGTAACCCGATGGTTAAACTGTGCGTGAACAGCGATCCAGCCTAACGCTGGAGTGCTGGAATCGTGTTGTGAGTTACGTTCTGTCTATGATACCAAGCCTGCCACTTCTGAAATCTGAGTTTCCCCCCAGTACTGGGAGAACACTTAATGCATGCTTTGCCCAGACTTCCAGAAAAATGGCTAAAGTACTAGTTCTTTTTCTAGCACATCTTATAAAGATGCCAATATTTTGTATGTGGATTCTCATTAATTCCTGCTAGGTTTAGGTTATACTTTTACAGGTCAGTTCATTTTGGTGAAATAGGTTCTGTTCTTAATTTCTTGCCATGTCAGTTTTTTGTCATTCTATACTAGCTTAGATTTTGGAGTCTCACGTACTGTGATTGCTGGCAAGGACATATCATATTTCATCCTCACTTAAAATGAAATGCTTGTGACTCATCAGAATTTTTGCAAACGCATTAGCCAGTTGGGTTACCATGTTTAAGCTGAAGAGTTTAACTCTGCCTTAGAGATAAAGCCAGGGAACCCTCGAAAAGTACGGCCGTCCCCTTCCAGCTTTCTGGTAAGGAACTTACTTCTCCAGTTTCGAAGCTCCATGCAGGAGGATTCTGGGAAGATAATCGTAGCAACAGCATAATTTTGATCCCTCCAAAGTCCCTCCGCGCACAGACACCAGCCGACGGCAGAGCCGAAGCCTGCGAGCGGGAGAGTTCTCAGCGCGACCGAGCGCGCACTTGAATGGTGGGCTTTATGCACGCTTTACCACAACTTTTAAAAGATCTTCTGGACAATATTTAAAATAAACTAGGAGAAAGGGTATCCCCATGAACCCCAAAACTCAGATAGGCAAAGACAAACCACCAGTGGCCACAAGACCTACACGATATCATTGTGCAGGAGAAAACAGGAGAAGTGAATGGAAGTCGACAGATCCAGGAACAGAGCAACCCCCAGACAGCCATTCACCAGGGGCACGAGGGGGAAATGTATGAACAGCTGACACTCCGAAGGCTTCTGCTCATTCCCCACGTGGAGCAGGTGAGCACCAAGGGCCTCAGAGGGTTTCTCAGCCCGGCACTCTGGCGTTTCCGGCCGGACGACTGTCGTGGGGGCGCTGCCCTGCACTGTGAACCGCGCCGTGGCCCCCACCACCAGTGCCCGTGTCACACGCCTGCTTGTGACAACGGAAGCATCTCCAGACGTTGCCGGATGTCCGGGGGGGGGCAGAATGACCTTCCCGGACCGAGCCTGCGTTTCTGGGTGCAGAATCAAAACTGAGCGGGATAAGGACAGCAGGCAGAACGGGCAGAGAAGCCAAGAGAGAAGGAGGTGCAGTGAGCAGAGCCCGTCTCTCTCAGGAGGCAGCCGCCATGTTTTTTAATATTACATGAAAAAAACGAGGGTGCTTCTTGAAGTTAAAAAATTATCGCGAACCACCTGTAAGTTAAGGAAAACTTATTTCATCTAAAAATCAGCAACAGCAAAATACTGAGGTTGGATCTCATACAAAGTTAATGTCAGAGAGATGCTAAGCAGCAGAATAACAGCATCTCTATAGGCAATAAAAGCACATCAGAAAGACACACCTACAGAACAGACAAAACCGTAAACTTTTAACATGTGCTAAAAGGATATCAGGAAAATGATGCAAGATATGAAAACGCTACGTAAGTGAGAATTAGAAATATATTCTTGTGGATCTGACTCCAAATGCAAGGGAAACAAAAGCAAAAATAAACAAGTGGGACTACATCAAACTAAAAAGCTTTTGCACAGCAAAAGAAACCATCATCAAAATGAAAAGGCAGCTTACCGAATGGGAGAAGATATTTGCAAATCATATATTCGACACAGGATTGATATCCAGAATATACTGAGAACTCATACAACTCAACAACAACAAAAATAACCGGATTGAAAAATGGGCAGAGGATCCGAATAGACATCTTTTCAAAGACATACAGAGTGGAAAGATATTCAGCATCACTGATTACTAGGGAAATGCAAATCAAAACCACAGTGAGATGCCACCTCACACCTGTCAGAATGGCCATCATCAATACATCAACAAATGAGAGTGGGCGTGGATGTGGAGGAAAGGGAACCCTTGTGCACTGTTGATGAGCATGTAAATTGGCACAGCCACTATGGAAATGGCGGTTCTTCAAAAAATTAAGAATAGAATTACCATATCATCCAGCAATTCCTCTTCTGGGTATTTATCCAAAGAAAACGAAAACACTATTTGAAAAGATATATGCATCCCTGTTCATCACTGCATTATTTACAATAGCCAAGACATGGAAACAACCTGTGTCCCTCCGTGGATGAGTGGATAAAGACGATGTGGCGGCACACGTGCACACACACACACATACACATACGCACACTGGAATACTTACTACTCAGCCATAAAAAAGAAATCTTGCCATTTGCAACAACATGACCGGACCTCGAGGGTATTATGCTAATTGAAATAAGTCAGACAGAGAAAGACAGATACCAGTATAACGTCACCGATATGTGGAATCTAAAAAAAAAAGAAATAAGTAAGACAAAACTCATAGATAGAGAACAGATCTGTGGTCACCAGAGGGGAAGGGCTTAGCGGGTGGGCAAAATGGGTGAAGAGTCAACTGTGTGATGATGGCTGGTAACTAGCCTGCTGCTGGAGATTACTTTGTGATGCATACAGATGGTGAACTGTGATGCTGTACACTTGAAGCCAAATTTTACATACCAATTTTACCTAATTTTTTTTAAAAGATAAAGATTTAAAAAGAAGAATGTGCTCTGTCTCCCCTGCTTACTAAGAATCAGGGCTATTTTTAGCATTTCTATTTCCTGTAATACTGATATAGTTTGCTTGACATACTTAATACACTAACAGAATTTTCCACCTGCGTAATAAAGTAAAATGCCTAGCACGTATTCCAAATGATTTGTCATATTTCTTTCTTAGCGGTAGTAATTTATCCATCAGGCCCCAATAAAGAAAACAGAAACCATATCAGTTATTTTAGTAGAGAGAATTTACTATTTAAAAATTGGCTAGAGTCTACGGCCATGCCACACTGAACAAGCCCGATCCGTCTGATCTCAGAAGCGGAGCAGGGTCGGGCCTGGTTAGTACTTGGATGGGAGACCACCTAGGAAGACCAGGTGCTATAGACATAAAAATTTAAAAAATAAGAGGTTGTGAGCTGACAAGGTCCTTGCAATCTGTGAGGTCAACCAAGGTTGCCTCACCTAAAAAAAAAAAAAAAAAAAGAAAAATTGGCTAGATATTGAAGGGCTAAAAAAAAAGAGGACAGTGAAGAAGCAGTAGGAACATTAGGGCTGGGAGAACAGGAAAGAGGTGGGAGTCGTGAGGGCCCAGAAGCCCGGAGGTGAGACCCCCAGGTCGCCAGGACCAGCGGCACTGGAGGAGGGGGTGCCCCGGACAGCCAAGACCTCCGCCCCTGCAGGGTGACCTGCCTGGCTGGCTGGGGGGGACCGTGTCCCGGTTCCTCAGCAATGCCCGCCGCCTCGCCTGCCCTTCACAGTTTGACACTCCTCATCGAGAGGCGGGTCTGCGTTTTCTCCCCTTGGATCTGGGCTGGCTCACGCGTGGCAAGAGCAGCAGTATGTGGCTTCTGAGGCTGGGTCATGGAGGGTGGCACAGCCCCCCCTGGCTCTCTTGGGGCAGTCACCTTCTACGCCCTAAGCCATCTGAGGTCACCGGGCTGACAGGAAACCCAGACGCGCCCACGTGGGGAGACCAGCTGCTCCGCCTCGGCCCCAGCCTCGGTCCGATGCCGGCCAGAGCCACCCCCACCCGCACCCCGCGCAGAGCCTTTCCCAGATTCCTGACCTTGGGGACGCCAGCCTTAATACGGTGATTGTCGTTTTAAGTCACAGCAGTAGAAAAAGGCTAAAGACAGACAGAATGGTACAGAGTGGAAGGGCCATTGCCGAGACCACGCTGACGGGGTCGGCGAGCGAGCAGAAAGGAGGGGCCCGTCCCCGACCCTGGACGGCAAGGCCGAGTGCGGTTCTCAGCGCGCTGGCCCAGCAGCAGAAGCCAGTGTGCAAAACAGCCATGCCTGATACAGGTGCAGAGCCCGGGATTGCTCCCTGTGACTAAGTAAATCATGTTCGATTCTGACCGCATCTGACCACAGCAAGCCAGTGTCGCCGACTCACCAGCATGGCCTCCCGCGTCCTGAAAAAGGCTTCACTTACTAAAAACGCGCGTGCAATCTTTGGTTTCTCTCCCTGCAGGTATGACCCAAAGGAGAACAAGTGGACTCGCGTGGCGTCCATGAGCACCCGAAGGCTCGGCGTGGCCGTGGCCGTGTTAGGAGGCTTCTTATACGCCGTGGGCGGCTCTGATGGGACGTCGCCGCTCAACACAGGTGGGCCGTTCCCAAGGCAGTCCGCGTCCCCCAGGGCGGCAGGTTATCCTGCAATTTATTAGGAAAATTATTTTCCTTCTAGGAGACTGCAGCTCTTAGCAATTCCTCAGCCCCTATGCAGCCAGTCTTCTAGTATATTCCCCAAATAATTCTTTCTCCCTCTGCTATACAAGCTGCTGGGAATCTGTAATGAATAAACAAATTAATTTCTTAATATGGTTATTCCCCTCATCTCTTCTTAGGAAACAAAACAAAAAACAAAAAACCCTCTATATTATAATCTAGGAATAAACAAAAATGTATAGCTATAAACTGGATTACGTGTTAGTTCTTTCTACTTAAATGGACATTTCTGCCTAAGGATCTTGTCAGAGTGGTACTCACACACCAGATTCGTTGTCAGACATCCCTTCAGTGGCTCAGATGCTGCAGTAGGAATGTAAGCAGGGGAATACAGGAGTGCAGGGGCTGTCTGATTCCGCAGTGAAGTAGTACGAAGCAGTGCTTAGGGACCGTGTAGCCGGATCCCCTCATTTAGATAAGGAGAGTGAGGCCACGGGTCACCTGGTAGTGGGTCGTATGGTCAGAACTAGAAGTACCCTGACTTCAACACATCCCCTTCCCACCCACCGTGCCAGACCGATGAAAAAGCAGTCCCTGGTGACAGCAGAGTGATATCGTCCATGGGTGTCCGAATCCTTCCCGGGAGCAAAAATCAGATTATGTATTAAAAATGCGTTGTCACAGTTATAGTGGCCACGAGGAGGAGCTGGGGATGAGGCCGAGTGATCACTCTGGGCCTCCCTTCTCCCCGCAGTGGAGCGCTACAACCCTCAGGAGAACAGGTGGCACACCACGGCCCCCATGGGGACGCGGAGGAAGCACCTGGGCTGCGCCGTGTACCAGGACATGATCTACGCCGTGGGGGCAGAGACGACACCACGGAGCTCAGCAGCGCCGAGAGGTTCAACCCCAGAGCCAACCAGTGGTCGCCGGTGGTGGCCATGACGTCCCGCCGCAGCGGAGTGAGTGCCAGCTACAGGGACGGGAGGGGACAGACCACCCCGGGGGGGGGGGGCACACTGTGCAGGCCAGGCCGAACCCCCCTGCCACTTTCCTGCTGGGGAAAAATCGCTTTTATCTCATGTAAATACAGCCGATCGTCTCTTTAATTAGAGAATTATTTGTTTATGATTTATCTAGTAGCAGCTGCTTCACTGAAAGGCATCTCCTGTCTTATCTGCTACCCTGTCTAGCTTCACCCGTACACGTCCATGTCTGTAAGAGCCAAATACTCCTCACGTTTCTAGGTGACGTTCCCGGGGCCGGCATGTCAGTGTAAAGGCGTAGGCAGAGACGGCTGCCCCGCCCATCTCCGCAGACGGGTCTGAGCCTCTCCTGTGTGTAGTCCAGGCAGATCAGGCTGACCTATGTCACGTTCTGGACCATGGGTGACCTGTGACTACAAGACATTTCCAAAGTCCGTCCTAGGACACTGGGCTCAGAGTGAAATGTAACCCCTAAACCATGGGTCCTACCAGGGACCCATGAGTGGAGGACAGCAGGTGGGCAGCCCAGCACTAGCTAAGACTGTGATCTGAGGGTAAGGGGAGGATTCAGGTCTGCGCAGATCAGGGAGCATCATTCCCGGCCTGTCCATGGCTCTTCAGTACTGGGGCCAACAGCCGCGTAGGCACATCCATGTTGTTCTCACTGCTACGTTGTTAATTCTCTTTTCACTCTAGCAAATACGAAGTGCTTACCGTGTACTGGGAAAGCAAAAATGAATGTGACATAACTCCTCTCAAGGAGTTCCCAATTTAGTGAACAGAAAATTGAATGTTTACAGCTAATTATTAAAAGCAAATCCTATGGAAGTGGCTTGTGCCTTAAAGGAGAACCTGGGAGAATATGCTTAACGCCCTGGGGACAGAGAAGACACTGACCAGAGAAAGTCGCATGTAAGCGAGGCCATGAGAGAAGAATGAGGTTTTCTAGAAAGGAAAGAGAACAGCCAGGGACCAACATGTGCAGAAGCATGGCGATACGAAAAATGTCTGCATTTCTGGGACTAGCAGTCCATCTCATATCACTGGAGCACAGCGTGCGTTAGGAGACGCGGCGAAAGCGGGCTCGTGTGGACTGCCGGGAGCCTCGATGGCGTAGACTTCAGCTGCTCTTAGGTGCTAGGGAGGCTTCGAAGGTTTTCGGGGAAAAGTGACCGCATGGTTAGATCTGTATTTAAAAAGAGAGTTTCAGTGGTAATTTAAATAGTGAATTAGAAAAGGCAAATACCAAAAGGAGTAAAAGGAGTTTGGAGATTCTTATTCACTCTCAGTGATTGCTTTTCCTAAAATTCAAGAATTACATGCTTTCAACTCCATATAAACATTCTAATCACATAACTTTATAATTCCTATAATTTAATAGATTTTTTCATTACCGTTTTCCTCTGTAACACAGACAAAAGTCTATTAAATAATCAAGCATACAAACAAGTAACCGGAATGTAAGGCCATAAAGATTTACCCAGAAACCAGTGTAGATCTCTCTTTCTTCACGGCGCTGTGTCCGCTCCTGCAGGTGGGCTTGGCGGTGGTGAACGGGCAGCTCATGGCTGTGGGAGGCTTTGACGGCACGACGTACTTGAAGACCATTGAAGTTTTCGATCCCGATGCCAACACCTGGAGGTAACCTTTCGGCCGTGCCGCAGTCACCTCGCTGCTGACTTGAAAATTCTGGGCTTGAGCTGGCCCGTGGCCGTCCAGATCGGGGGGCAGCACACCGGGTCGCCTCTCGCAGTACTTGGGAGAGCGCCAGTGTCACACACATTCGATGGCTTATGTGACTTAATTGCTGTAAAGTGGCCGACAGCTTAGAACATTCTTCTCTGGTAATGGTCCAGTTTTATCATCAGTGATGGCGAGAACAGCACATCCCCTCTCTAGACTCATCGCCGAGGCCCTGAGAAATGGAAGGAGCCACCTAAGCACGTTCGTGGCAGAGGCAGAGTTGGCAGCGAGGTCTGCGGCTCTTAGGGCTGTCAGCACGTTTTCGCTTCTAGTGAGCAGCTTTATGCCCAGAAAACAAATTGCAGTGACTTTTTAAGAATAATATTTCATTTTAAAACCAATCTTTTTCCTTGAGCTTTTAAAGTCTACTTAAATATATTATTATTCTATTTTAAAGTCTAGTAACTTTTTAACACATTTAATAATTTTTTTAAATTAGCAAACAATATTTTATTAGTTTCAGGTGTCCAACATAGGATTAGACTTTTATATAACTTACGAAGTGATCTCCCCAATAAATCCAGTACCCATGTGACACCACGAATAGTTATTATGGTATTATTGACTATATTCCTTATGCTGTAGTTTACACCTCATGACCATTTTGTAACTACCAATTGGTACTCCTTTCCCCTTTACCCCCTTTTTCACCCAGCCCCAACCCCTCCCATCTGGCAACCATCAAAATGTTCTCTGTATTGATGAGTTTGCTTAGTATCCAAAGTCTAGTAACTTTTAACAGTCACTTTTGGGAGAGGCTACATATTATTTAAGAGAGTTTAATTATGTTTATCTATAATTTAATTTATAGTTAACTAGGTTTAATTTTACTTTGCTTTTAAATCCTTAATTGTGTAACCAATTCTCCCTAAGTATTTAAATAGTCCTTATAAATTCACATAAATCAGGGGACTCTTGCATTTATTTTAAGTATTCAAAAACTTTTATAAATTTAGCAAAATTCTCTTAAAGCTTTAAAACTTAAAATTATAGCTCTAAATCTATACTCAGTCATATATTTTATACTTGATTCACAAAACTAATCTGATGCTTGCCAAAGTCTCTTAACATTATAAGAACCTAAAACATCAAATATATAGCTAATTCTCAAACTTTATACAAAATATCAATACCGTGAGTTTGATGTACTTCATATCTATACTTAATCCTGAATACTAGCCTTCCAAGGAAACCGTTTACCTGCTACGCAATTTGAGGTTTCTTTCTCAATAAATCGGCTTATTTGCCTAAACAAGTCTGGGGCAGCCCCCTCAAACCCCCTCAAACCCCCTCAAACCCTCAGTGGTGGAGGCTACACACCAAACACAGGGGTCAGTCTGGACAGGAGATCTGAGGTCCCAGACGTTCAGAAAGACTTTTGTCATGACCTTAAAAGATAAGCTGAGGTCATTTTACAGCCCCTGTTCCAAAGGGGCGGTCTCAAAGTCCACTCCTGCTGTGTCCTAAGTAAACGCTTTCTAATTCTGAGACTGTAACTACCCACCCAGATTTGTCATCAGTATAGAAGATTCAACTAATGAACGTACTGAATTTTTGATAGTCTTCCTCCCTGGGAAAGGCACAACTTTTACAGATGTCAGGTGACTTCCTTTGGGTTCCGCATCTCTCTCATGGGCGTGTGGCTCAGTGGTCACGACGCTGATGTCGGGCTGACGGCATTGTAGCACCTTGGCTCCTGCATTTTTACATCCTTGTTCATGAAGATTCACCATGTGAACAAAGGCCCCGGTCGCATCACAGAGGGAGACAGTGCCACGCCTGGGGTGGGGGGGGACGAGTGTCTTTTTCAAAGGCGGTCCAGTAGGCCTCCCTGACAAGGTAGCATTTTAGCGAAACTGAATAGAGGCAAGGGGGGAATCGTGACAGATTTTCGTGAACAGGAGCTTGCCTTTTGTAACTTATTTTTTTTCCATATATAGCTTTCTATTTTTAGTGGGAATTTGAATAAGCATAATTTGAGAAGACAGCCAAATTTACTTCTGCCACTTAAATACTGTGATCCTACGTAAGGACTTATTTTTCAGTAACTACCACTAAATAGAATTAGTAATATGTGACCAAGTAATAGTCATTAAATTCTTAAGGATCATCTGTTGAGAGATATCTAAATTTTCATAGTTACATATCCCAACTTACAAAAAATTTACCTCACGGATGGAAGAAGATCTAATATCCTTTTCCATGAAAATCCTTAATTTTGAAAATGATCTTGTTCACATGTCAAACTGGATGCTGACTTCATTTATTCATATCCGGTTTTGTTCCATAAAGCATTCAAGGAGGCTTATAAGAGTACATACAAGATAAAAGGGTAAAAATAATCAATGAAATTTAGGCAAAAGGAAAATGTGGGTGGGAAAATAACAGAGCCAGTGTCAAAATTAGCCACAAAAATGTAGAATATATGATTCTGTGTAATTGTTAGAAATCAGTCTAGATGTAGTAAAGTTGTACAGTTATGATGCAAAAAGTAGATAGGACACTCTCTTATTCATAAAACAGTCCCCTATAAGTGATAGCATGTCGGTCAGTGTCCGAAGTAATTCTGCTACTTGCCAGCACTCAATTCCAGATGTATGAAAGCTAAAAATATTAGTTGTGATATAAAACATAGAAACGTCTCATTAACATCTTAGTTATGGAAGAAATGGTGCTTTTTCCAGTTAAAAATATGATTTCGTTTCTGTTTGCAGGTTATATGGCGGGATGAATTACCGTCGGCTAGGGGGTGGTGTAGGAGTTATTAAAATGACGCACTGTGAATCCCACATATGGTGAACACGTAGAAGACAGCTGTGTACGCACTCCTCTGTATTCTGGAGAGCTCTGACTCTGGAGCTTTGGACAGCTCGAGAACATACTAGAACAAATTTTATTCTTTGCCGGTGCCTCAACAAAATGGAAATGCAAACACAGTGAAAGTACTTCTCCTGCAGGATGCCATCTTTGCACAATAATTCTGTTCCGTGCAGAATATTTATTTTTGGTTTTAATTTATCATGGGATTTTTCGTTGTTTTTTTTTTTCTAGCCTTCTTCCCACAAGAAAAAAAAAGGAAAAAAGGAAAGAAAAAACAAGAAAAACTCCAAGCAGTAAAACTTTATTTTTAAGATATTAAGTTTGAAAATGCAAATAAGGGGAGAAGGGCTATCTACGATCTAGATGTTGTTTCTAGGCACTCCACCCACGACTGCACTCCCTCCAAGGACCGCCAGTGACAGAGACAGCTGTGCAAAGTGCATTAGCCATCATTCTTGCACTAAGCACCAGAAGACTTGAAAATCTTTAAAACAGATTTAAAAAGAGGAAGCATCTCATTTTAAACAGTACAATTCAAAAGGAATATTAAATCAGTGAAACCAGGACTCGCAACGCTTTCGTCAGTGGAACTCTGCCTCTTGTTTTCTTCCATGTGAGCTTGTTTTCTGCTATATGTAAAAATTTTTTTTTCCATACTGTTTCCATCGAGTTTCTGCTAGATTTAGAGCTCTGCTCAGTGCCTCTACACAAACAGTCCTCAATTCTCGCGCACTGTCTTGAGAGTCCCCCAATAGAATCGTGTGCAACTCTGCAAGTTTTTACTCAGAAACATTGCTGACTGAAGCAACTTTCCTTCCTATTTTCTTATTGCTACTAAGGATCAGCAGGGAGAACCGTCCTCTCCCAGCAGTGAGACTGTTATGCAATTCACACTAAACGCTCAGGCCTGCTGGAGCCGAGGCTGCCTGTAATCACAGCCGCCAAGGGACGGAGTCTTCAGTCCACGTAATAGTACGCACTAATGGGAGTGAAACCAACTGAGGCATTTTAGTAATAATACCTTGGTTCTTTTTACAACTGTATATCCTCCTCCTCCTTCTGTAAAGCCACCACTACTACTTCTCTCAATGGAGAAAAGTTTAAAAGTTCTAAGGAAAAAAATGATAAAAATGTCAGTGGGTTAAAATTTTTTTGTCATTGTGTTCACAGAACAATTGTTTTCAATGTATTTTGCAGGAAAATCTTTGAATAAGACTTTATCTGCAACCAAAAGGAATAACTTTCTTCTTTTTCCCACGACAAAAATGTTCAACAACTTTTGTGTTTACATTTAAAAATCATTTGCACCTTTACAAGGAAAAAAATAAGTATTTGGTAAACAATTGTTTACGTGTATCATTTATGCTTTTTTCTAGCATGTATAACTTTTTTAAATAAAGATAGTACTTACCATAAGAAATTTTGGTTAATGCTTTTTAATTCTTGTATCTTTGTTATTTAGATCGTTTCTATATTATTTATATTTCCTTTATGTAAAGTTACACTTTCACAAACCTGAAGAAATAAAGGGATTGCCAGCTAGAATTAGAATTATATTTTATATAAAAAATTTAAGTTTAATGCATACTTTAATATGTTAATACATTTATATTAATTATAAGTATTTAGGTGATGTAGTAATATTTAATATATTACCTAGCCACTAAACTTATTTCCTGGTTATAGGACTTAGAATCACACAATTTTGAGCCAGAAGGACTGCTACCAATCATCTGGTCCAAACCCACTTATTTCTTTGCTCTGAGACTGAAAACCAGGGAGGCCCTTCCCTAGTCAGTGATGGAGCCTGCACTAGAACCAGCCCCGGACCCCCACTCCACTTCTCTCTGCCACGCCGCCTGCAGGCCGGCCTGGAGCACGGCCTGGGACTAGGTGTGCTAACAGAGCTCGGTTCCGAGCAGTCTGCTAAGCAACACTGAACAAGTCTAAAAATTGTCCTGAGACCCTTACAGAACGGCAGCGTTACCAGCCAGTCTTCAGGGCGAAATTGCGTTTTTCAAGACTCTGCTGTTGCCTGTACTGGAAGAGAAGGCGAGGAATAATAATGGGCACAGTATTCTAGGGACGAGGCTCTCCATGCACCAGGAGGACCCCGATGCGAGCAGCTCGCGTGGCAGTGATCCGTGAGTAGAGGCCCAGGACGACAGCACTGGTCAGAGTGCTTGCTGGAGCCCAAGGGGCTTTTTATTTTCCACTGAAGATGCTCCAGCCTATTATTGAGCAAGATGTACCTATTCTAATAAAGACATTGCTCTAAAATAGAATATTTTGTTAATTTATTTGCATAGTTGAGGATTTAACTGGGTCCCCCCGGATTTTTAAACTCAGGTTTGTCCTCACGGAACTCCAGCAATTCATCAGTTACAGCTCAGGTTTTCTTACCCTGGCTCTGGTTCCCGTGAGGGTTTTTGCTCGTGAGTTGCTGCTCAGGTTAAGCCGCGACTCCATGGGTTTGCCTGTTTGTCTCTCCAGTCTTGAGGACAGCAGTTTGCCATGTCCTCCCATCCCACAGATCCAAGAAGAGTTGTCGATTCTTCCATCTGTTCAGCTTTTTACTTGTTGCTACTAAACAGAATGGCAACTTCCAAACTCTTTGCATGTGAAATGAGACCAGAAGTGATGTGTAGTTTTAAGTAAAAGAAAAATCATGAATCATCTCAATAGATGCAGAAAAATGATTTGACAAGATCCAACTTCCATTCATAATAACAACTTCAAAAATCCCTCGACAAATTAGGGACAGAACTTTAACCTAGTAAAGGGCACCTATGAAACAGCTAGCATCATATTTAACGGTGAAACACACATCCCATTAAGATCAGGAACAAGACATACATTCTCACCACTTCTGTCTGCCATTGTAGTGAAGATTCTAGCCAAGGCAATTTGGCACAGGGAAAAAAAGCATTCAGATTGAAATTAAACAGTAAAACTGTATTTATTCTTGTACTTAGAAAACCTTAAGGAATTCACTGAAAATTAGACTAAAGAAGTGAGGTCACAGGATACAAGAGCAATACACAAAATCAATTGTATTTTGCACCAGCAACAACAGCCCAAAAATGAAATTAGGAAAAGAGTCCATTCTCAATAGCATAAAAAAGAATAAAATACTTAGGAATAAATTTAACAACAACAACAGAAGTACAATATTTGTATGCTGAAGACTATAAAACATTGTTGAAGAAAATTTTGAGAAGATTTAAATAGAAGGATACCCCATACTCATAGACTGGAAGATTTAATGTAATTATGATGGCAATATTCCCCAAATTGCTCTACACAGTCAACACAATCACTATCAAAATCACAGAACTGTTTTGCAGAAGTTGACCAACTGATCCTAAAATTCTTATACAAATGCAAAAGACCCAGAATAGCCATAGCAGTCTTGAAAAAATGACAAAGCTGGAAGATGCATACTTTCTGATTTCAAAACACACTACACATCAAGATGGTGTGGCACCAACGTAAGGACCAACATAAATAGAACTGAGAGTCTGGAAATTCACATCTATGGCCAACTGATTTTTACGCGAGGTGACAGACAATCAATTCAACGGAAAATAATAGTCCTTTCAATAAATGGTGCTGGAACAAATGACTATCCATATGCAAAAGAACACATTTGGATGCTTACCCATGCCATACATAAAAATTAACTCAAAACAGATTATCTAAATTTAAGAGCTAAAATTATAAAATCTTTAGAAGAAAACAGGAGTAAATCTTTGGAATTCAGGTGAAGCAATAACTTCTTAGGTATAACACCAAAAACACAAGAAATTTAAAAAAAAATTGATAACTTGGACTTCATCAAGATTAAAAACTGCATTTCAAAACACGAGTTCATTCTAATATTTCCAATTAAATTTCATAGTTTTTATGTAAGCTTATCTGATTTTATAATTGTATATCTTTTATACTGAAATTTTTCATTCCTAACATTGTTATAATCACGTTTCATCTTATAAATAGTGGTAAAATAATGCCAAATTAAGAAAAATGTAACAATGCAATTTAAGGTTCCTTCGCTGCCCTTTTCCTAGCCCACTGACATGTACGGTCAAAACAGTAGTGTTTAAAGATGCTAAAAACAGTTCTTTGTGTGATTGTAGCATGAACAATACACCCGGGTCCATTTGTTTTCAATTTTTCAGGAATGCTTTGGGCTTTTTTTCCTCTTTGACCTAATTTGTTTCATAATTGTATAACATACTTACACAGTTCCGTTTGAAACCGTATGAACCAGGAACGCACAGATAAACCCTGACTACCATTTCCGTGCCCTCTTACCCATTTTCTTCCCTCCCCTATTAAAACCACTTTCATTTCGCGCTTATCCTTCCACTATTCCTTTCAAAGCATAAATACACACGCGTCCTCTCATCCTCCCCTTCCTCCCATGAAAGACAGCAATGCCGCACACTGTGCCCGTTCTGCCCTTTCCCGCGTGTCTCCTGGCGCCCACGCTGGGCAGTATTAGCTGTCTCCTCGAACCCGTCTCCAGTGGCAGAGCAGTGACTCGCTGGACAGCCGACCCATAACATATTCAACCCATCGGCCTCTGCCGGCTGTTGGCACTGTTCTTAACCTGTTTGTTACAAATACTCCTGTAATGAATAGCCTTGGAATGCCTCATTTTGTATTTTGCCAGTGACTTTGGAGATAGAATCCTAGAAGTAGAATTGGTGGTCAAGGAGTGAATCACACATAATTTTGGTAAGATACTGCTAACTTCTCCAGAGGTCATACCATTTCCAACAACCCTGTAACCTCTTCCACTCCTGTCCGCCTACAGCTCCTTCTCCCTCTTATCTTATAAAATGCAAATGGGGTTGCCTTACTCTCCCGCTTTAAAACTCCAGTGGCTTCCGACTGCAGAGATAAATCCCAATCCCCATCTCTTCCCAGTACCTACAAAAACTTAGACGATGTGGATCCTGCCTCTCTGTATCAGGATGAGGTTTGGTTATGAGCAAAAGACCCCAAAATCAAAAGCTTAAACAAGATGGAGGTTTACTTCTTTGACACCACACATCTGGAGAAAGACCACCCAAAGCTGGCGCTGGGCTTCAGCTTCCAGAAGTCCTCGGGGCACCAACTCCTCCCGGGCCATGTTCCCGGATGCCTGGGGCCTGAACTCATCCCTGGGACCTAAAAGAGCAGGTAGGGCGATGGCCGTTACGTGTGCTCCAGGCAGCAAAGCTGGAAGAACAAGGAAAGGGCGAGGGGCTCATGCCTGTGTGTTAAGGAAGGTTCCTGGGAGCTCTGCCGCCTTCCTTACATGCTGCAGGTCAGAACTAGTCACACGACTACGCCTACCTAGGAGAAAGGCTGGGAAAATGTCATCTTTATTCTGGGCAGCCACGTGCCCAGCCACAGGCTGGGAGACGCAACGCCGTGGAAGAAGTCTCTCCTGCGGTGTCCCGTCTCGTCTCACGTGGCTCCCCTTTCCCTCGCTGTGCTCCAGCCGCGGGGTCCCCTTCGTTCCTCACGCAGGCCCAGCGCGAACCTACTTCGAGGCCTCTGCTCCTGCCGGTTCATCTGTCTGGCATGCCCTTCCTCAAACGACGTGGCTGGTTCCTTATCACCCAGGACTCAGCTCCGAGGTCACTTCCTCAGAGGGACCTTCTTTGACAGGCCCCATGCCACCCACCCTGCTTCACGTCGCACTGCCTTCTCTCTAGAGCGCTCACCTCCACATTCACCTTGCCTTCCTCCACTGGAGTAGAATTTCCCCAAGACTGGGATTTTAGCCTTCACTGTTATATCCCTATTACCCAACCCAATTCTAAGTACACAGTGGAAGCTTAAGATTAGTTGAATTAAGGAACGTTCGACTCCAAAGCCCACCCTTTTCTACCGCCTCTGCTGTCGCTCGTACATGGGAAATAACACCACACTGCACAAGTTAACCTCTGTTTTTAGAATGACAGCCTATTCCTGTTACTTTCCTCCAAACAAGATTTTTTAAAAAGTATTGTTTCTAAAGTAAAACAAAACCTTCCTATGCTCAGTAGTAACAAAAGATTTAGATATTACTACTTCTTGGGCAAGTCTCTTAACTTGCTGGATCTCATAGTTTTCACCTATAAAATGGACAAGTTCGTTAAAATTCATTTAGTCTACAGATGTTTACCAAGCATTCTGCTAAAGCAAAATTAGGGACATGAAAGTTAAACAAGAAAAGCTTTGTCCTCAAAAGCAGCTCACAGGTGCCTTTCAGGTCTACAAATCTGTAAGATCTATGTAATTGTTGGCTTGTAAACTGTGCTGGAGAAAAAACCCATGACTTCCCATTCCTAAGATGTTAACTAAAGGTCTGTCGCCAAGACGCTGATAAACGCACTGCTTCATTTTAAAAGTAAATATTTAACACTGTGATAAGAACTGAATATTAAAAACAGAAGCTAATAGTGGCTAGAAAAAATCTATATTCATCTTTAGTTTCTTTTGGAGAGGATTTTTTGATTGCTAGTTCTCTATAGCAAAATAGTGCTAGGAAAACGTCTTCACAAGACAGAACTTCTCTCTGAATGCAAGTCTAAATACTTTAAAAGGATTAAAGATTTTAAAGACCCAAACCAGAAATAGTCAATATTAAAGATATCTCATTTGAATCCTAAAAGTTTGAAATACGAAACATTACATATTTTTTAGAAAGATGATCGACAAACGACTCGGCATTTTCTAGAGACTGGCATCCCGGATCCTCACGAGTGTCAGGTGAACACCTGGCCGTGGCTCGTCCGCCACCACCTTCTTCGTTCTCCTCGTGTGTTAGGTCCCTCTCAGCGTCCACCCAGGCGGCTCCAAAGGCACTGTGAGGAAACGCGCAGAGATGGACGTCCGCTTCTCCTGCAGTCCTCTCGGCTTGGCAATTAGGCAAATAATCAATGAGAAAAAGGTATGTCATCCATTATTTATAGTCCCCACAAGGCCTCACTCGAGTTGAAAAATTGCCAGTTCTGTCAAATATTGCCAACAGTACTCCAATAAGGTATTTATGACACAGAATCTGGAGGGGAAAAAAAAAGAAGGGGACATTTAAAATTTTAAAAGAATTAATTATGATAAAGCAGTTTGAGATTTGATAAATATTCCAGGCTTAAATTCCCTATCTGCAAGTTAAAAACAAAAATGAACCAAAACCATTGCTGTTCTAAGTCAAATAAATTTTGTTTAATGAAGACTTCTAACTTTAATTTACAACTATAGTCAATGGTGCTCAGAAGTAATTAGACTAGGGTTCTTACTTATTCTGGCTTCCATGCTTGGGCTATCTGCCTAAGGAGGAAGGGGAGGAAGGGGTATCCATGAACTCCTTGGACTTAAATGCATATTAAGTATCTACGTTTTCTAGAAAGGTTCCATAATTTCTCTCTCAGGGATAAATTCCAAAAGTACCTTGTAGAAACCAAGAAGATGGCAGAAACCTGGTTAACACATTAACTTCAAACTTTTGAGAGGTAGTACAGTGTCACAGTTAAAAGCATAAGCTTTTGAGGCAAATAAATGACTGGGTCCAAACTCCAACCCCACTTATTAGCTGTATGATCTGAGGGAACCTGTTTACCCTGCAAGCTATGGTTCCTCTTTACAACGCATGTAAAGTTACAAACTGTGTGTAGGTTGTTGTAAAAACTAAATGAGACAAAATGGGTAAAATGCTTAATCACACCCGAAACAACTTACTACTTAATAAATATTAGCTATCACCATGGCATGATCTGACCCTAGGAGCCACAGTTCCTACCTTAAATCATTAAAGGAGGCTCTTAGATTTAGAATGGACCAGATAAAATAAATGTTTCTGGACCACTCTCATATGCATAGATAGTTAAGAACACATAATATAAAACTTTTTAAATGCAGCTTAAGGGAGCATGGGCATATGGAAACAAAATTCAAAAATATATAAGGACTTCATGAACACTGAATTCTGAATTGCTAAAATGTAGTGTTTTTTTCTTCATGTCAAAACAACATTGTATAGTATAATCTTTCAAATTTTTTACTGTAAGCTATAGTAAAAAATAAATTGGACTTCATGACCCAGTACAAATAAATGTATACCCTTACCACATGTGATACACTCTCATTTTTATATTTTCTATTCCATTTCTTTTGTTTGTTTTTGAAAGCTGGTCTCTTGCCATCAAAAATATTTCCCAACCTGTCACGTTGTGACCCCCAGTTTGAAGAGCACTAATGTAGTGCCCCCAGACAGACGACGGCCTTCTTGGGACCTAAGTGATGAGCGTTCAAATCTTGACTCTTCCTTTATCTTGCATGTGTCACTTAAGCTTATCCAGGCCTCAGTTCCCTTGTTTTGACCCTTTTCCCATTTAGAAAAAAAAGTGTAGCTTGCATAGGAATGCTACGTTTTCTAAGATTTGACATTTTCAGTGATCGACCTACTAAAAACAGTGCTATAAATAGGATTTCATTTGTTTCCAAAGACTATGGATGTACTAGAGCAATGTGAAAATGATAATAAAAGCGAGATATTTCACGGCAAGCTTTGGAGGTCAGGTTGGGACTGTAATCTGCGAGTTATCTTGGGGCAAAGAGGAAAAAATTAAAAATAAAATGTGGATGAAAACACCAGAACACAACATTGGTCTAAAGAGTAGCATTAAGGTATGTTAAACTCCTAGCATAGTGACAAAATCAATATTCATTGAGTGTTTATTGTGGTTGTATTTTAATATAGTTTAAACATGTTAAAATATTTTAATATATTTGAGTACCTAATCTGTTTATTTCTGATACTTCCTCTAATCAGGACTTTTTAAACAGTAAAACAATGTCTCCATTATTTCTCTCTTATTAGAGACAGAAAAGCCTAAAATATAAAGATGGTATCTTAGTTCTGTGTTTCTGGCTATAATTTTCTTACCTAATGCACAAAACCCACTGTTATCTGAACTTTACTTCAAAGACTAACAAAAAACAATTTTTAAAGTTTCAAAATTACTAGAGAATAATTCTTATTATTACCAAAATCTGTAGTACAGAGCATATAGTATCCTTCCATAAAGCTGCTTCTAAAAGGCTGAAGACTTTTTAGCAAACCATGTATAAAGCATAAAATAAAATCTCTCTGCTGTCTTGAATTGGTGACATTCAAATATGTTTCTTCCATGGAAAATGCAATGACCATAAATTCTGAAAACTATGCAACAATAAGGAAAAATCCCTTAACTAGATTTGTTCAAACTGACCTTTATTTTTCCATCGGTATGTGCTGACGCCACAGATGTTGAAACGCGAACCAATCTTGTGGCTGATAAATGAATTTTGAAATGCCTGTAGAAATGTGAATAAAGGCAGTCCATGAATAAGTCGACTTCCTCCTGGGTAACTTCCCCAGGTGTTTTGTGGACGCTGTCCCACAAAGCTTTTGCATCCTCTGGATGTATGGCATAAGAAATGTCCAGACTTTGAGGGCTACAGGGTACAGACCAAAGAAATTCAGTAGTAGCCACGTAATGGTCCATTTTGCACGCGGTCCACATAGCGGCCATCCAGGAAAGATTGAACGCGTTGATCGCTAAGGGACTGAAAGAACAGTCGAAAGTTTTCTGAAACCAGGTTCCGATTATGGCTGTATTAGCCACTGCTCCATGTGCGAGGAACAAGGGCAGACAGGTGAAATCTTCCGAAACGGTCTCCAGAAGACTGTCCCAAACACACAGCAGAACAACCGGACCATAACACTTTACCTTCTCTGTTCTCAGATGGCAAGTGAGATTTTGACAGAATCTATGAAAGAAAATAAACAGGGTCACTAAATCCAAATGTACATTTATTCCGAAATTAAATCTTCTCAAAATTAATTAGTACATTTCAATAAGAAGATAAGTTCTATTAGTTGCCAAAAAAACAGAGGGACTAGTGTCCCTAAGCATTATTAGGGTTTATCAAGTTAATTGACCATGTTTCTAATACTCTTCATTCTAGAGGCATGGTATATGGCAAGATCTTCACACAACGGAAATGCAAATAAAGGATGTTGCCAACGCAGCATAACCAGGTACAGAATCCAGAAAAAAAAAATCTCAACTTTAGAAAGGACCGTTAAAGGTCACCAAATGCATTGTGCTTGACCTCTTACACTGAGGAAGACGTCAGTATTTCCTATGGCAGCCTACAATGTTTTTCGCACGTTGGGCCCTGTAGTGAGCACATGCAGAACGCATCGGATCTGATCGCTCTTCTGCAGGAAAAGCCCTTCCAATACCTGAGCATCCCTACCACGCAGACTGCTGGGTTCAGCATCCCCAGCCTCCCCGACCGGCCTCCCGTGACAAACATACAAGTTCTCCCTCTGCTCTGACATTCTTCTGTATGAGTGAACAAAAGTGAACATAATTTCTTCAAAAAGGTCTGGTTTACAGGACTGCCTGGTTTACAGGACTGTTGCCATCTTTAACCTAGATTATTCTTTTATTACTATAATCTTAGATTGCAGTAGTTTTCTGGTTTTCAGTCAACAGCTTTACATAATTCCTACATATTCATTTTTACTAATAGGTAAATCTCCTCAACCTATATTGAGGCAATACACTTATCCCTATTAAAATCTCGATCTCTTTCAATTGGCCCACTGTGCCAGTCCACTGAGATCTTTCAGAATCTTGATTATATTTTCCAGCAGATTTGACCAACCCTTCAAACTTTAAACGTGTAAATTACACAACAAACATACCTTCCAGATAGACACAGACGTTTGAACGTTACTTTTACCACAGGTCTCCTTCTTGTTCAAGAGATTATAAGTGACTCTCAAATACTTTAAAACCCATATATATTGTCTGTCACACTTAAAAAACTTACAGAGGCCTATAACCCTGTTAAGAAATGAGGTTTAATTTGAAAACTACTAGGACACGGCACTAAAAACGTAAGAGGTCATTTGTGTTCTTCACAAAAATATCTGCTTGCCTGATGACACACAGGACCCATTAGCTCTCGAGGCATCAACTATTCGCGTCACTTGGCAGAGACTGCAACCCGTCTCCCATCTACTCCCCTACACAATAAAACGGCGCTTTCACTGGGGGTGCCAAGTACCAACTGAAACAGGAAATTTTTCTAGTCTTCCTTCCAACTGGGATGTAAAGAGAAGTTGCTGGGTCTCCGCAAGGCTCGTTAAAGGCTTACTCAGTGGCAGGCACTGCGTTCGCCCTGCCCATCCTCCTGCTTCCTGCTGGGAATGCGGAGGAAATCTTTAGCGCTCTGGAAGCCCTCTCAGACGATAAGGTGACCATAAGGATAGAAGCCATGCACCAAGGATGGAAGAGAGGAGAGGAGGGGCCTAGATTACTAATAATGTCATAAAGCCTATACCAGCCCTGAACAGCTCACCTGGGGACACCGCTTTCATAAGACAATAAACCTCTAACTTGCAAATTCACTGTTATATAGGCTTTCTGTTATATGCGGCTGAAGCTTAACCCTAGGAATCTCGAGGTCCTTGCCAACACCAGGATCTCGAGCACGGCTCAGCGAGCTCTGTCTGTGAAGGACCAGACAGTGAATCCTGGAGGCTTTGTGGGCCATCTGGTCTCCGCAGCAGACACTCAACTCTGCTGTCGCAGCACAGATGATTCCTAAACAAAGGAAAGGGGCTCCGTTCCAGTAAAGCCTCATTTACAAAACGAGCAGACCAAGCCTCGCCATGGTTCGCTTGCTCTATACAAATAAAGAAAATTAGGACTACTCAACTGTTTTGGAATTTATCACTAAGATGAGTCAACTCAGAAGAAACAGAAGTAGCAGGCATGAATAAAATGAATCCACCTTCTTAATGAATCAAAAGTTATATTACTTTATACACTGCATATAGGAAGGGATAGAAAGTGTTACATTTCTGAGAGTAACTTGGCATATAACGATGTGTAATGACATACTTTTTGTTAAAATTCTACTAGGGACTTAATCGTAGTAAAAACCAAAGAACTAAAGAATTCCTAACAACATGAGTAATTATCTCCAACATTAATTATTAATAAAAAAGCCATAATGCAAAAGTATGGTCAATATGACCCTCGTTTTCACACATACACAGAGCCAAACAGACGTGACTATATTCGTGAGCGATACTGGTCTGTAGATTTCTTACTGTCTCGGTCTGGTTTTGGTATTAGAGTAGCGCTGGCCTCACAGAATGACTTAGGAAGTTTTCCCACCACTTCCATCCTCTGAGAGAGAACGCAGAGAATCGGTATCATTTCTCCCTTAATTGCTGGGCAGAATTCATCAGTGAACTTAGCTGGGCCTGGTGCTTTCTTTTAGGAGGTTATTAATTATTGATTGTCTGTAGTAGATGTAGGCCTATTCAGATTGTCTGCTGCCAAACAGCTGTACATCAAAATGTTAAACTGTGGTTTTTGACTTTCTTTGAACGTTCATGTATTTTCTAAGTTTTCTAAAATAAACATGATTATGTTGAAATAGGAAAAAACTTTTTTTTTTAAGTTGGCCATATCTAATTACTATGATTTGGTCAAATAAGAAATAAGTTATAAATCATAGCTTAGGCATTTTAAAAAACAGTGTAAAAAAAAAATCACTATTTCCAAACCAAGGCAATGCAGATTCTTTTCCCCAAGGGAGCAAGCCTCACTTCTGTACTGTACCTGGACAAGAAATGCTTCCGGGTCTCTCTGTGTCCCTTTCATTCCCAGGAGAGCGGAGAAAGTCACTTTGATGTTGAGGTCTTCCCCGACTTCCACAGCAAGACCTTTTTGCTTTTCGGCAGTAATAAATGCACTCAGAAGTTTAGAATATTCCTTGAGATTAGTATAGGAGAATTTATATAGGGGAGTTAAACTATATAAAGTCCATTGCTTATGCAGAAGGAATGCAACCTTTTGAGGTTCAACATCTTCCTAAAAGTAAAATCATGACAAGAGAAGTTTAAGAATTAGGAAACTTTAGTAAATAAGAATTTAATAACAGTATTTTAAGTAGCGCATACAGATCTATGACTGGGTACCCGACTGCTGCGCTCCAGACTGACTGGAGTTTGCTGGACTTGCCAAAGGTCCTTAAAAGGGCCTTGGCTTTTGCTGTGCGTTCCTTCTGGAACGCTCTTCCTGTGGGTGTTCACATGGCATGTCCCTGTCCTTCGATCTGTCCAAATGTCCTCAAGAGTCCACCCTATTTAAGCAGCACCTGCCCCCACTCCAACTTTGTCACTCTATATCTCCTTAATATGCTTTTTTTCACAGCGTTTATTACTATGTGATGTTATAGATCTGTCTGATCGTTATTGTCTGTTTTCCCTACTAGAGCATGAGAACGATTAAAAGACGGCTTTTGTCTGTTCTATTCACTAGTACGTCTCTAGAACAATGACATCTAGAACAGGTGTTCGATAAATATTTATTGGATGAACACTGATGTTTCACTTTTAGAAACTTCAAATTATAGATTTTGAAAATAGTAGTTATTCCTGGAGCAACTGGTTTGATTGGTTTTAATTAAGTAGTTTTTTAAAATTGTTTGCCAATATATCACTCTATGACACAACGCCTGTATCAGTAGATTAAGTAAAAACATACTTGGGAGTATTTCTGCCGGGCTCTATGAAACCCCTGGTACCATTCGAACCAAAAACACTTCATTGGTATTGCCCTACGGCATTCCCGAGGGGCTTCGCAGACATCCGACAGGCCTAGCTTTACGCTGAACTCAATTTCCTGTAGAACGCATACTTCCCGGCGGTCTCACAACGCCCACTATCCTGCGGAACTTTCACTACGATCGTCTACTTGACAAAAATATTTGTTCTACTTATGGAAACAATTATAAACTTTTACATGACAGTTTATGAACTGTTTTCTTATTACCATCAAAAGGTATGGCAAAATTATTTGGGAGCACTGAATTAGGCATTCCAAATTTTACTTTATATGTAATTTCTGTTTTCTGATTAGAAACCATCACTTTCATTGCCAGCACTAGTCAATTTCTTCTAAGACAGTTTTCACAAAAAAGCAAAAATTTTCTCATGTCCCCAAAAATACTATGCACACAACATTGACAAGAAAACAGTTACAAATGTGTGAGTGGGTGACCAGCCAGGCTCCTTGCTGAATGACTCAAAACCACACACCAAACTTGGGTTGACTAGGCCTTTATCTCACACTTCAATAAAATTACAATTTAGTAATCCTGTGTACCATCAGAGTTGTTATAAATCAAAAGAGAACATGTTGCCACCAGACAAATGTGGGCCAATTTAAACAGCAAAATAATTTAGTAATGAATTACAAAAATCTGAAAAACTGGAATTCATGAATCCATACTGATAAACAGAAGAAAGGAGAAAAGTTTGTAACAGAATGCCAAAGGCTGGTTGGTAAATATGGAGTGAACGGAGTTAGAAAATCATTATTTTGCAACCATCATGATAAAGATGGGATCAGGCAAAAATTATCAATAGATGTTAAGTGTATGGGGAAATTTGGACAAGGAACAGGATGTCTACATTATCTTAAAAGTGTCTCCCCAATGACTGCTTCTTAGCAACACGGAGGAATAAAACAGTAATTACTGAGCGACACTCTGACAGGATGATGAGTTAACATCACCTATGTGGGACCAGATGTCACTCCTCAAGAGGACACAACAGCATCTATCCAATATCCAGCCAAGAATATTTAACTTCAATCTAATCATGATGAAACATCAAACACAAAATGAGGAATATTCTATTTTTAAAAGAGAGAGGAGGAAACTATCCTCTTCAAAAATGTCACTGTCACAAAAGACAAAGAAATATTGTAGCAATGTTCCAGTATTAAGGAGGTCAGAAGACATGACAGAGGAGGTCCCTGGTGATCGTGTGAATAACTGTTTCTTTCAGCTGTTTCTCATTTACTACCTGAAAAGATACTAAAAATATTAGAAATAGTAACAAAACTGCAATGCTTTGTTCATGTATATTCTCAATCACTGAGTAACACGATGGACCACAAAAGGCAAACCTGCAACTGTGGGCCCTGGGGAATTTTCCTTCGCGATGGAGTCGGGGCAAGTGAAGTCAGCTTCCTGGCCGATTCTAATCGTTTCTGCAGAGGAGTGGCACCTATGAAATAATCTTTATGCCTCGAGGGTGCACTCTGTCTGGGAGTTGATTCTGGTGCATCATGAGAATCCATGATCTACATAAAAAGAAAGAAAACCACAATTCTAAACACTAAAAAGTTCATTTATCCTCACGTTTCAATGATTCTTCTTCTCACTATAAAGGAATTCTTTCTCTCCCTCCCCACCTCTGCCCCAGTTTTGACTTCAACCATATGCAGCTATTTCTCACTGGCTACAGGCTATTTTTACGAATATCTTACAGATAACACAAGCGCAACATGCTCAAAACTAAATTCGACTCCTTCCTATCCTCCTTCCAAAAGCTAGCTGGCCAGTTTTCAAATTCCTGTCAATTTTCCAAGATAATTTAAATCCATTTAATAGTCTCCCACTTTCGTTCTTTAACAGGTAGTCGCTAAAACACATTCTTTTGAGTTTTTCCTTCAAAGGTCTCTGCTACCCATTCCCAAAGCTACTTCCTTAGCCAGGTGCTCACTACCTACCGCAGCTAAAAGTTTTTCCACACCCAAGCGTAATCACTCTTCGGAAATGGCACTTTATTATCAGACACCTTTGCAAAAAACCTTTATGGCAATGAGGTAAATTCTACTCTTCTGCTCTGAATTTAAGATCTTTCTTAATTCAGCCTGTCCTTATCCTCCTCCTTCTCCTAGACATAAATATATTCTTGCCTATCGACTATATTCCCCATCTGAAGTGTCCTTTTGCCATTCCACCTGCTTTAAGACTGTGCTTGATCTGACTCAATCTCTAGTAGGGGGAAAAAAAAAAACCCTGCACTGTTGGTGGAACTGTAAATTGGTGAAGACACTATAAAAAACGGTATGGAGAGTCTTCCAAAAACTAAAACTAAACCATATGACCAGCAATTCCATTTCTCAGTATTTATACAAAGAACACAAAAACACTAACTCGAAAAGATATCTGCACCCCTATGTTTACTGCAGCACTGTTTCCAATAGCCAAGATATGGAAGCAACCTGGGTGTCTGTATTTACACAGTGGAATATTATGCAGCCAGGAAAAGGAAAGGAATCTTGTCATTTGCAACAACATAGATGGATCTACACAGTATTATACTAAGTGACACAAGTCAGAGAAAGACAAATACCATATGATTTCACTGATTTGTGGAATCTAAAAAAAACAAAACAAATGAATAATCGAAACAGACTCATAGTGATCTAACTGACGGTTCCCAGAGGGTAGAGTGTGTGGTGATAGGGAAATATAGTCAATATATGATGATAAGTTTGCACAGTGACAGATGATTAATAGAATTAGTGGGGTGGTCACATTGCAAGCTATGTAAACGTCAGATCACAATATTACACACCTGAAACTAATATAATACTGTATGCCAATTATACTTAAATAATATTCAAAAGCCCAGGTAATATATATTTACTGAATATTTCTATAAAACTTTAAAATTAGTTTTTAAAATTAGCTAGCTCTCCCGCCAAGGCTGCACTTGTAGTTCATGGCACACAATTACAACTTCGTTGTTTCTTCTTGTGCTAAGTCTGTGAAGGAAGGGAGGGAACCTGACTTCAATCGCTCTTCTACGTGGCCACCAGTCCCTGACGCCAACCACCCCAAGGCCAAGGCTTAGCCGGCGCCAAGGGCGTAGTGGGAAACACACCGAAACACCCAAGTATTCTAAAGATAACGACCACACAACAGGGCGAAATACCAAGTTTACCGCCAGTCCTGTACCAGCATTAAGCATCTTACCAATGAAATGCTGTGATGACGCTGTCACCCAACCGGCTTCACGAATCATGCTTCAAGTCTGGATCCAAAACTCCGCAGAGACTGAAATCCCCTGAAGTAAGAAAGTCACCCAAATGGCAGCTGAGAGAGAGACCGGAGGAACACCTGGCCCTCCAAATTCACTCGTGCTCCACAAGCGGGTTCACCGGGGACACAAACGTGCCCGGTAAGGACCTCCGCTCCCTCAGATCAGGAGAGCCCCGTGCCTTCACCCGGAGGGACAGACGTTACGCTGTCACCCAGCTCTGCGAGTCGGCCACTGCCCGCGGAGGGGAAAGGCAAGGGACAGGGTGTCCCAAGTCGCTCTCTCCACCTGAGCCCTTCAGGTGACAAGGCTAGCTGCGAACCTCGCCCTTGGGTAGCTGCAGTTTACCCCCGGCCGCCAGCGCAGTTTAAAATCGTTTCCCGACTCGCTCTGCGGCCGGACGCAGGGAGCCTCCCAGACGCAGAGTCCAAGTGAGTGAAGCAAATAAGGTCGCCATTGCAACTGAGGGCACGGTCGAGCGACCTAACCATTATAGTCCATCCGCCTGAGCTCGCGGCCGTTGCTCTTCGGTTTTTCCCCGCGCGCGAAGCTTTCCGTCCCATTTCCGCCCGCACTAAACATGGCGGCACCGCCTGCGCTCTGATTGGTCGAATGCCTTCACCGTAACGTTGGGCGCTCGCGGGCGTTTTGGGGTGCACTTGACTCCTCCCGGCGGTCGACGTGCGGGGTTCGGGCCCTCAAAACGTTCTGGATTTGACCTCCTTCCGCCTTTTGAAGCTCCGAGGTCGGCCGCCAGCCTGGGAGACTTGAAGCGCGAGGCTGACGTCTGGCCCGCGGGACTCCTCGGGGAGCGGGGCAGGAAGGGCAGCGTGCGCGCCAAGCCGGCCGCTTCCGCCCCGGCGTGCGCGCGGGCCCGGCCTCGCGCTGCGGTGCGGACGCGCTGGCGCGCTTCTGGCCGCGGCCGTGGGCGTGAATAAGTGGAGACTGATGCGCGGGGTAGGGAGTGTTTCTCCTACCCACTCCCCAAGGGCCCCGGAGACCTGCCAGATCGATCCCGTTTCCAGACACGTGTACTCGAATGTTCGGCGGCGAAGGGCTTAAGTATTGGAGACGAGAGTGGGAACTGCTAGCATTTTAAGGGATTCGTGGGTACTTCCAAAACGGATTGTTGACCACCGTCCAACACCGGCAGTGGGATTCGCGAGCGTCCCCCTGCCTGCGGCACCATGGTCTCCTGCTGGTTAAATCGGCAAACGGGGGGTTAGCCACACCCACTGGAAGGATCGCCCAGCTGATCTGGGGTTCTCTGTCCAGGAATCTGGTGCAGAGTTCGCAGAGGAGAATTCCAGGTGAAAGCACCGACCCGGTCTGTCATCCCTGGACAGCACTTCCTCCTCTTCTCTGCAGGCACAGGGCTCCTCTTTCATTTCCCCCCTAGTCTTAACTGGATGGCCTTATGTGTAGAAGCAAATCATTCTTTTCTTTTAATTATGGTGACTTTGTTCACGGAATCCAGTAAGTTTCAGGCGTACAATTCAGCAGCTAAGGCATATATATTTATTGCGTTGTATGTTCTCTGCTCATCATTAGATTTCTTTCTGTCACCACATATTTGACCCCTTTAACCCATCTACTTTTCCCTCCTTTTCATTTCTTATAATACAGTTTTTTTCCGTTCAGTTTTAAAAGACCAGAAAAGTCAGCCACATAGGCTATTCTACTTTTAGTTGATGCTACTAGTAAGCCTAAAAAGTTCTTTCACGTTTAAAAATATTTTGAGTAGTGTTTTCTAAGAGTGCATGTGACTTTCTCGCTAGAGTCATACTAAAGCTAGTCACTTCACCATCAAACTTCTGTAATTCCTAAGGTCCTTTTTCACTTGGGCAGAAATGCGCACTATTAAGAATAGGGTCATTTTTGGTCAATGCCAAATGCTAAGTGATCCAAAAAATTTAGATTTCCTAACATAGAGCAGAAATTTACATTAAGACAGTTATTGACTTGACATTTGCAGGTAAATGTAATAGTGATTGTATCAAATGACCTTTCTAAATTTTATCCATTGATATGACAGACCTAAGAAGATGTGATGTGAGTCTTTATTTTTATGCGGTTTGCAAATGAGATCTTTTTAATTTTGCTTTTTCCTTTTTAAGAATTCAGTAGCTTTATTGCCCGGACCAACACATGTGGAGAATTGCGTTCTTCTCACTTAGGCCAAGAAGTCACCTTGTGTGGATGGATTCAGTACCGCAGGTAAATCAAGGCGGATGTTTTAAGAATGTGTGGTGATGTCCCCAAGGCAATTTCAAACCTTCATTAATTTAACCAATCAGAAGACTAAAAGCTTTACAACTGCAAGATTCTCAGAATTCACTGAATGGTTTTCAATTCTGTTTCGAAAGACCCAAATGGCGTCACTCTCAGTAAGTACCAGTGACGTCTGCTGAAGTATGATCTGTCACTGACTGAAATGTCCCTTGGCTTATGAGGGTTGAAGAGTCCTGACAAGGACAACATTCTGAGATGTCCTGAATTAAATTACAGCTGGCCAGAGGGTAGAAGGAAGAGACAAAAAGAAGTTAGTCGGTTAACAGCTATAGTCCAAAACCAACAAAGACTGACCACACTCCTTCGTATGTGTTGGAATTATTAACTAATTTCCAAGACTGTCTAAAAAGAGTGACTAGCCAGGCTTTGTCAAACCCCGAACCCTGCTTATTTACATGGGAGCTTTACGGATTCTGCTGCTCACCATGTCCCACACCTGGCCTGCTTCACCTTCTCCCATTCTCTTCGTCCGTAGCTAATGTAAATTCTTTCAGAATGGCTTACATCTTTCTCCCCCCAATTTGATGTACAAAAACACTTGCAAAACTCTGGGACGATAGACATGGTGTCTTTTCTACCCAGCAATGCTGCTGGTAGTTTAGACTCCATGCCCAAGACCAGTCTTTTTTTTGCTGGCAATGGCCTAATAACCCTTTCTTTTAAAAAGACTTTCAGCCCTGGAAGTTAAAATTTTTGTTTCACAGTCCCTAGGTCCAGCAATTGGGAATGGGCCAGCTGGTCAGCTTCTCACGAGCACATGAAAAAGCTTATTTTATTCTAAATAAGGTAGAGAACAGTGATTCCTTAAGATTAGAGCCCATTTTTGTTGTTGTTGTTCATCTCTGTATTCTAGAACATATCTGAATAGTACATTAATTCACAATAAAGAGATCCCAAATACATAGATTGTGTGACCTTCCTAAAGAGTATGTCCCAAATGAATGAGTATTTGACCCATAAATTTGCTGACTTTATCTTCTCAACTCAAAATCTGGGGAGGCTTTCTGACCCTCTTCTTGGTATTAAGTATGAGAAATACTTAAATACTAAAATATTAGGATTTGGGGGACCTGTGAGGGGTTATAAAGGTATTAAATTAGTGGTTGGACCTCTTCTAGAAAATTTTAGATTGTATCTTTTTTTAGGAAAAGACTTTATGTTGCTATATTTCAAAAATGACCAGTCATGTTTCTAATATTCTGAAGTATTACCTTGGATTTTAATATGTGGGAAGTTTCCAAATTTAATAAAATTTTCTCATAAAGATGTAAGCCAGTGAAAATTTAATTTTTTAAACATCTTTTCATCAATAAGGCATCCGGATAACATTAGAGTGAGTGTGAGTGTGTGTGTGTGTGTGTGTGTGTGTGTGTGTGTGTAAAAAATTAAAAATGAACATTTTTTTCTTAAATAGATTCATAGAAAATGTCATGACTGTAGCTAATGAAAGCACATATTATTTAAAAAAGGAATATGAGAACTCATATGGTCTTTTGTGTGTTTATTTTGCCTGTTTCAAGTTTGGGCTCAGAGATTTTATCCTAACGTGTTCATTTTCCTCATTAATTAGACAAACATGTTCCTGGTACTGAGAGATTCCCACGGGCTTGTTCAAGTTGTCATTCCCAGGATGAGGTACTGTTACCAAAAGCCTCTTCAATGCTGTGGTTAGAGTAAGCTAAGTATGTCTGAGTTGGAGATTTAGAGCTTAATAAAAACTAAACAAGATAAGCAACATTAAGACAAATGACAAACTGGGAAAAAATATTCACTACAAACATGTACCCTATATAAATGTAAATAAGACGTGCTAAATGGGCACATCAAATAACAAAGGGCTAATTTCTGTAATATCTAAAAGGCTACTACAAAATTTTTTTAAAGGTGACCCAATAGAAATATGAGCCTAGTATATGAACATAAAATACAAAACAGAAACTGGAAGTGACTTATAGTCATCTGAGCGCACAGGTAGAGAAGTGTGGACTGTAACTACACCACGTGGTTACGTGTGGCACGCTGGATTGACAGCGCACTGTGGGAAAGCGTGCGCATACGCACCCGGAGGGAGTGCACGTCGATGCTAGCTCTAGAGAGCGATTGGCAGCATCAGTTATAAACGCATGTATACCGGGGGACCGTCCCTTCCACTTCCAGCCAATGACACCTAGGCGGACACAGGTACAAAACGACATAAATACAAGGTTACTTATTGCAGGGTTATTTTTAATAGAAAAAAATTGGGAATCTAGATGTTCCCCAATAAGAGACTGGTCTAATAATTGTATCTCCTTACAGCCATAGAAAAAAGCTCTTTATGTACTAAAAGGGGGGAGGAAACCAAATATATTGTTAGATGGAGAAAAAACGGGATACAGGAGAGCATGCAGAGCGCTGTTATTAGAGAGAGAGAGAGAGAGTGTGTGTGTGTCTGACGTGTCCCCGGAAGGACACATGAGTATCTGGTAACCGGTGCTCTGGGGAGGGGAACTAAGGGGCTTTAGGACAAGAGTAGGAGGGTGACTTCTCACTGTGTATCAGTTTGTACCCTGGGAATTTTCAGCCATGTGAAGGTACTACCTGCTCAAAAATAATTGCCATGAAAATTAGATAAGATAAAGAACTCTCGTCATGATTATTGGGCAGATTGGTTTCTGTCGTGGCAATATTTAAAAATGCTTGTATGCCCAAGGAAAATATCTGCTCAGCTCTAGTGTCTGACATAAGAGCAATGAATTATCTTTCAGAGATCAGGGTTCATGAACTATGTAGGATGTGTGTGTGTGTGTGTGTGTGTGTGTGTGTGTGTGAATCGTTCTCCATATTTTCCTTTAAGAAAAAAAGAAGCCGTTAAGAGTTTGGCTTGCTGTATTAAATGGAGTCAAAATGGGGATGCAATTATCAAATTCTTTAATAAAATCATTAAGGACAGCCCAAGTATAAATGGCAGTGAGGCTACATGGATATTAACATTTTTCTGAACCATAGGAAGTACTTTAAGCTCATTTGTTTCTTGGAACTGTTTCCCCTCTTACTCTATAGTCGGCTGCTTCTGTGAAGAAGATTTTATGTGAAGCCCCCGTGGAATCTGTGGTGCAAGTGTCTGGGACGGTGATTTCCCGACCTCCAGGACAAGAGAACCCAGTTAGTAGTTTAGACCTTGTCTGTATAAATTTTACCCGCGTACGTTCGCACTGTCTGATTACACATTCAGGCAATAGAGGCCCAGCTCCTGTTGGACATCAGGCACTACAGCTCTGCAAGTTCTACGAATGATCCTACGGATTTCAAAGTCTTCACTGCAGACACACACACCTGTATGAATACACGTTAGGACATTTGTTAATGACCAGTCACATCAGCTACAGATATGCATCAGAACGTCGAAATCAGGCACAGACGTTTACACTATCCACTATAAGCACTGTGCATTTTACATTTGAAGTAAATCGTGTGTTTAAATATTCACTGTGTACACGTCCCGATGAGTGATTTTGAAAATAGGTCTTTCTTTTCCTCTCTTTAAGAAAATGCCAACAGGTGACATTGAAATCAAGGTTAAAACAGCTCAACTTCTGAATTCCTGCAAGAAGCTGCCCTTTGAAATTAAGGACTTTGTGAAGGTGCGATCCTCTGTTATTAATAAAATAAGGTCTCTGGAAAATGTTGATGAGCAGAGAAGCATTTCTGGAGTTTGTTAAAAGAAAAACTTTAACTACTGCAACATTAAGCATTTTGTTATAGACATATCGTGAATTGTTCCGTCATTTCTACAATTTCTTGGTGAACTGTTTTTAAATAGTGACAATTCATTAAGCTGTTGCAGTTTTTAAATACCTAGACTTTTCTTCAGACCGCTTGAAATGTAGTTCTGTCTTTAAGACTTGGGTGTGATTCAAGTTTTTTTGTTGCTTTTTTACATTTTGAAAGGAAATTTATGTCTAGCTTGGAAATGGCCAAGTAGCATAGGAGATCCTATGTCTTCTAAGTTTAAGCATCTAACAGTGATAAAATGTTCGCTTGACTTCCTAAGCACGTAGATATGATTTGAAAAATATTTAACCTCAAAAATCTTTAAATTTGTTTAGAAAACAGAGGCTCTTCGTTTGCAGTATCGCTACTTAGATTTACGCAGCGTCCAGATGCAGCATAACCTGCGGCTGAGGTCCCTGGTGGTCATGAAGATGCGGGACTACCTCTGCAACCTGCACGGTAGGGCGGTGGCTGCGTGTCCTTTGGGGCTTTTTAGCATCTCTGCTGTTTCATTCGGCGGTTTCACTGCGTCCTCTCTTCAGCATCACTGGATCAGCTGGGGCCTGAGGTCTGGAATTCACCTAATGTGTACAGCAGTTTTTGAAGGTTGATTTCCAGGCGTTCTGTCCTAGAGCGTAACTTAGTAACTTAGAGCATAATTTAGTTGCCTGCCACATCACAAGTATAGCTTTTCAAAGGTGATGGTGCCTGTTACATTGTTTCCCACCACTAGTGAAGGTAGGGCAGCCCATTGACTGTTACGTTTTCTGTAATTATCATGCTTATGTATCATTTGTTGTGAGCTCAGAAATGACATGAAAATTAAACTAGACTCATTAATCAGTCCTGGGGTTGTTTTTTGTGTTATTTTTGCTACATAGCAGAACATTTAGGAAACCAGCACAGTCCAGTAGACAGGAATCCACCAAATAATTAGAATTATGTCATGACATAAGTATCAACTGTACGAACAGAATAGGATTTATGAAAACCTTCAGCTTCCTCCTTGGACTTGTAGAAACCAGCATCATTGGGCTTGGTAACTTATTTCAGCCAAAATTCCTAATGAAGGGCAGCCTCAAGTTTGTCGACTGTACCACAGACATCTTATTTGACAAATCCTGTCTATTAAGTTGGGGTGTTTCTCTCTGTTTAGGGTTTGTGGATGTGGAAACACCAACACTGTTTAAGAGGACCCCAGGGGTATGTACATTCCTTAAGTCAGCCTACCGATGTCCAGTTAGTATCAAACTGGACCACTCTGCTTTTATATTCACTCGGTTGTATTTCTTTTATTTGTTTTACTAACTCAAGATGGTCACATTAACTAGATTTTCTTAAGAGTCTAGAATCCTTTTATTCAATGTGAGTTTTCTTTCCTTTCAGGTTTATAGATGCAAATCAATAATGAATCGGTTTTTTAAACATAGATCTTTTTTCATTAAGAACTAACATTTCTAAACCTTGATATTTAACCTTATGGACTTGTAAAACTATAGTTTAATTTAGAAAAGCAGTCAGGAAACACTCAAAGAGGAATTGATGCACAGAATTCTTTTAGCTAGTAATTCATTTTAACAATGAATTAGCTGGGAATTCATTTTAACAAGCATACATTTAATACATACTATGTCCAAACATTATTTAAAGCCTGCTATATACAAGCCTTTTGGGGCCTGCAAGAAATGATCTGTCATTTTGGGGACTTTGCTCTATTTAATTTCACTGAGGGCAGAAATGCTAACTTCTTGGGTTTCTGTTTTTAATAGTATCCCTGTTCTCCCTCTCTCATTACAAGGGTGCAAAAGAGTTTGTGATACCATCCAGGGAACCTGGGAAGTTCTATTCTCTGCCTCAGAGTCCTCAGCAGTTTAAGCAGCTTCTGATGGTCGGTGGTTTAGACAGGTGAGCTTTCAGTAGTTGTCAGAAAAATGAAAGTGGGGAGGGGGAGAAAAATTGTCTGATCTCTAAAAGGAGGTTAGAAAATGTATGAGAGTTTGGAAAACGCTTGCAAAATATCCTAAAACTTCATGGTCATCATTTAGTGAGGATTTATTGGGTGGCCACGAGGTACAGAGCTCCGAACTAGTAGCTGTGGCAGGGGATTTGAAACAAGAATGGGTTTTGCTGTCAAGGAGTTAATGGATCTGGTAAGAATAGGATAATAAATAAAATCAACTGTGATAGAAACCAAAAATAAGTGCATTGAGAGTTGCAAAGTAGGTATTGAAAAGGTTTGAAATGTGATTGTCTTGGGAAGTGTTATAAAAACCTTCCTGAGCTAGGCCTTCTGGGAAAGAGCTGCATTTCAGCAGACGGAGATGAGCGTGGAGGGCGTAGCACGGAACGCGCAGGTGTGTTCATGGAGCAGTGCGGGTTTCGGTGCGGCCGAAGCAGGAGGGTCTGTAAAGAAGCGCGCGCCGCCTGGCCCGTCAGTCTCCTGTGCGGCTGTCCAAGGGTGCCCTGGTGTGTTTCCAAAGCAACAGATAGAACAAGTCCATTTCTCAGGGCTCAGCCATGCAGCTGATTAGATTAGAACACCACGAAGGATTTTTAAATTTCTTACGTCCTTCAGTTACCATTATTCATTATTTTATATCTGTATTGCCGTGAACTTCTGTTGAAAAGTGTGTGAGTCTTCCCAGAATCATGACTTATGCTGTTTTTCAATTTAGTATTTTCAGGTTGCCCGATGTTATCGAGATGAAGGTTCGAGACCAGACAGACAGCCCGAGTTCACTCAGGTACTTAGTTGCGTGCCCTTGTCTCTCACTGGCTCAGCCTCGCTACGGCCAAGTATTTCCCGACCAGAACAGTAGTTACTTATACTTTCCTTCTCATTACATCTTATCCATCAGATTATTAATGAAACTAGTCTGCATTTGAGATATCGATGATTTCCTTTTTGATCTATTTCCTGTTTCCTTTTTACACTGAGAATAGTCATCCAGTATGGAAAGCAGAGATTCCCACAGGGCTTTAGTGGTCATGATGTGATAACGTTCTTATGATATCTCTTCTACAGTAAGAACCAATAATTCTGTGTGTTCTTGATATTTAAACTATTTCTCTAATCTGTGGACTCATCAGAACTATTGTGACTGGTTTCTGTGCCTAGCATGTTAATCAGTTTGGCTTTGAAAGTGGCCTGACCCAGGATCAAGTGTAACTACATGTTCACGGGCAGGTTACCCAGCTTCTCTGAGCCTTAGCCTTGAGATGGTATGGGAATTAAACAGTCTGATGTGTTTAAAGCATTAGCACAGTGCCAGACATAAAACAGCCGTCCAATAGTGTTTGTTCCCCTCTGTGTAGTATTTATGTCCCGAATCCTATGGTGACTTGAAACCAGAGAAATACATATATACGTACATGTGACTGTTGTGGCTGTTCAAGTTAGTTACCTATGTCATTTGGTTTCAGATTGACATAGAGATGTCTTTTGTAGACCAGATGGGGATCCGGAGTCTCGTTGAGGGTTTGCTCCAGTATTCCTGGCCCAGCGACAAAGGCCCGCTGGGGGTTCCTTTTCCTTCTTTGACCTTTGCCGAGGCACTGGCCAGCTATGGAACTGATAAGCCCGACACTCGCTTTGGGATGAAGGTACTTTCACTGTCCGGGTCTCTGTCCCCAGACAGTCCTGCGGTTTTCCGAACCACTTTGAAATCTACAGTGAGTTACACTCACAGTTTTATCATTTTTTGTGTCGTTACCTTGGCTGTTACCTTTGTCACGGAGATACGGCAAGAGAGAATATAGCTTGTTAGCGTTACGATATTTTTTTCCTATTTTCTGCTGTGTTCCAAAGCCCATTTCCAAGAGCGAGGTTCTGCAATAAAGTTTTTATGACTGACAACTTATTAATCATATGGGCATGGATGGTAACTCGAAAGAGAAAAAACCCTGTTCTGTCCTCTCCAGTTTTTCTTCAGCTAAACTGACACTTGGAAGGCAAATGAGTAAGGTGTATTCCTTTCCATTGTTCTTTAAAGAGCTCAAACGTATGGAAACGTTTACTTGAATTATTAAGATCGACACACAGCCACTAAGGGTGAATGAGGGCAGGAGGTACACGGAGCAGTTTCCATTAGCAAGCTTCTCAGTATTCGCTGTTAGAAAGGAGCAGCCCTGGCCTCGGTGACACAGTGACATTTGTGTCCGTTCTCAGTACATGCTCCTTAGAAACAGCTCCGCGCAGTCTGTGAACAGGCAGTGCTCAGTTCTTAGAGTGAAAAAAAAACACAGGACTCACAGGGTCCTGACGGCCTCCTCCCGGCTGCCAGCACACCACCCCTTGTTTCTTCGTGAGTCACGTGGAATAGTGGTTCTTAACGTCAGGCCGCGCAGGTCCAGCTCTGGCTCTGCCCCTTCCTGGCCGTGTCATCTGGAGCGAGGCATTTCCTCCTCTGCGCCTTGGTCTCCTCATTTATTAAGCAGGGATAATAAGAGCGCCTGCTTCATGCTCTTGTTTCGCAGATGAAATAAATTCATACGAATAAGCCATCATTCATTGTCACAGTGCTGACCCGTGGTAACCACTGTGAACGCGCTCTGTACGTGTTAACAGATCTGCTTTCTCCTCTAAACTCTCGTTTGTGAAATGTTTTGAGATAAAAATTCCTTCATGTTTAGTTGACCTTATTTTTACCCGCTTTCCAGATTGTAGATCTCAGCGACGCGTTCAGAGACACACAAGCCAGGTTCCTTCAGGAGGCGCTTGGGACACCCCAGGGCACCGTCAAGGCCATGTGCGTCCCTGACGGAGCGGTGAGTGAGGCGCAGTTCTCCTCGTGTGGGCTGTGTGTTTGGGAAGTGCAAATGGTCAGCGTCGGCACGTTGCAACTTCAGAAAGAACAGGTCTCTGCAAACAAGAATATATGTTCTTATAGCAGAGTCCTGACAGTGGCCCCTAAAACAACAAACCTTATGAATATAAGTTTATGCTCAAGATCTAGAGCTCTTTTTTCCTCTAAAACAATGATATGAAGTACTCCTGTACTTCGTTTGGGATCATTTCCGCCAGTAATGAGCATGAAATAGTATTCATATTTTGTCTCCAGCTTCAGTTTGTCCAAAACTGTTAGCTTAGCCCAGCATCACCGTTGTGCTGGTTGCGTTTGAATAAGATTACTATTCTGAAAGACTGCTCATCTAGATATATAAGCTTGTTGAGTATATTCAAAACGGGAGTAAGAGTTCAGTCTCATTACTTTTTATTCACTCCCTATGTTCAGTGGAAAGTAATGTGGTGTCCATACTGTAGTCCAGACGTAATGAATGGATTCAGATAAGCTCAGTGGAATGTGTGTCACTTGTATTATTTACCCCAAGTTGATGATGTCCATTCTTCCCCAAGTAGATCATGAGAGTTGTTGGGTCGTGAGCCCCATCTCCCCCTTCCCCTTCTCCCATACCCAGTAAAGGACCCCATGAATATTAGTTATGATGATAGTGTCTCACTTGACATTGAGACAATTTAGAAAAAGTTAAAGAATTTTAAGAGACTTGAAATATTCAAATTCTGAATCATCTTACTACCTGAAAGCTTTTTTTTCTTTCATAATTCAGTTGTAAAGATTAAGTTTGAACCTTTATCCTGCATATTACATGGAATTTATTCACAGCGATTTTCAGTGAGACTTACATAATTGGGAGGGTGGGGGAGAGCCCTGTAACAAGCTGAAAAACTTTGTCATGTGGCAACAGAAATTAAATTTTTGTCGAATCCGACTGTTGTGATGGAAAGACACAACATGTATTTCTATTCCATTTGATATAAACATGTTGATGAAGCTGAGTATCACATTGATGAGTTTACTTCCATTTTCTTTCATCAGAAATACTTAACAAGGAAAGACATGAACACATTAGAAAATTTGCAGCTGACCATTTTAACCAGGTAAGGCGTTAATTAGAGCATTTTTTCCCTGTCTTTTGTGGATTCAGTGTTTTTAACTAACAATTGCTAAACGCTCGCACTATTAGTTTCGAGGGTCTTGTTCTTTCAGATCATCCTTCTATTTTTCCTCTTTTTATTTTTAAACTTAATCTTAACCTCTGGGTATAATTCTAAGATTTCACCTTGGACAGTTGAATTCATCGTTAATCATATTTTTAAAAGAAACAGTGGAACTTCAGTTATGAAAACAAGTAGAGCCTCATGTGCCCAACATTTAAATGAAAGTGTGACAAGTGTGAAAGAAAGCCTCTGTTCATCGTTCCTCTCATACCGGTTTTTAAAATTCTGAATCCACCCTTGATGGACATGTTCTATGTTCTTGGCTTGGCTAATGGCAGAACTAAAATACGGAGGAGCAGGAGTGGAAAGCGGGCATTCGTACATTGTCACTGGAAATATGAATTGCCTCGGCCATTTTGGAATCAGTAACTTTAAAAACAGACTTTTTGATTCAATAATTTTCTGTGGCACACTTCAAAGAAAGGAAGGACCCAAAATATGAGGACACTGTGCGCTCATCACAGTGTCATTTACAACAGGAATAAAATGAAACCATATGGGAAGTGAGTAAATAGATTAAGGTATAATCAAAGGAATTATATTAAAGTTTGCTCTAAAATTTTGTCTCCTAAGAGTCTGTACATGGGGAAAATGTTTCGTAAGAAAAGGAGACTGCAGAATTCCACACTTACGGGTCACAGGTGCTTCATCACACTGTGATTGAAAACGGACGACCCCCTGTGGTGCCAGCGCGTCCCAAGCCTCGACCTCAAGCTCAAAGGGATTTTTCAGCATGAGAAAGATTAGGATGGTGGTTTCCAAAGCTGGCCGAGGCAAAATGGAAAAGTCAGGAAAATAGAAAAAGTTTTTCATAAATGAATTTAAAGAACTATCCTTTACTTCTTAGCTTTTTTTTTTTGCTATAAAAATGCTCTTTTATGAAATGAGAGTAATAGTAGATAATATTTTGGGTTTGTTTTATGCCCTGGATATAATTCAAAATTGGCACCTCTGTATCTCTTGATTTTGGTTCTTTATTTTTATTTTACTAGTGTTTGAAACCTGCTTCTAGGAGATAAGCCTGAAGGTTAAGTTGGCAGCCTTTAACTTGAACTATTACTATGTTTTCTTTTCTTCATCTACTTTCTTTTCCTCTTTTCTCTTTTACTTCCCTAATTTTCTGAATTTTTATATTAGAAATGGGTTCTACTTATTTTTTTAATGTATGAGTTTCTTAACTTGATTCGGCTTAAATTGTTATTAGTGTTTATTAATTCTTAGCAGTACGTGCATGCCGCGGTTGAAAAACAGTAGTGAAGAAGGCTTCATGATGGGTCAGTAGTGTTCGCGCAGCCTGCGCCGGCCCGGTCCCCTGTCGGAGTGTCTCCGTTTTCAGACATCTGACCACATACTGCCCTTTTTTTCCCCTCTCGTCCATTTTAAACTTTACCTGTTAACTTTCTGCAATGAGACGAAGCTCCAAAGGAGCCCCGAGCGTCTCCAGGCTTCTGCAGGGTAAGATCGGTCCCTTTCTGCGGGGGCTGCTCCTCGGTCTCCGGCCAGAGCTTCCTGCATGTCGACTCTTCAGTCGTTCCTGTTCCATTCACTTGCAACCTGCAGACGCCCTTATCTGCTCACGCTCCTCCTCGCCCTCCGTCCTCTCTCTGGTTTTTCATTGCGATGAGATTCCTTTTTAAAATTCTATTAGTGTCATTTTGAAGGGGTTCAGGGAAGGGATAGAGATATCTCATACAGGTTCTCTCCTATTAGGAACAATAAGTCCTTGTACTACAAGAAAAACAGGTCAACCCCACTTTTTTAAAAATGTGAGTCTTTTTCTTCATCACAGGATGTCTTACCTGTATTCCCAAAAGCCAACTGGAACTGGAATTCCCGGTCGCCAAGCTCATCATGGAGGAGCGGGGATCGGGACTCGTCAGACACATGCAGGCCCAGGAGGGGGACGTGCTCCTGCTCACGGCCGGAGAGCACCCGAGAGCGGTGAGAAGTCCTCCTGTGCCCCTCCTCCCCACACGCAGCCTGGCTATGACACTGGGCGTTCATGTCCTCAAACGGAGCTGAAAGATAAACATCCTTCAGCACTTCATAATGCATCTAGAAAAACTAGGCTTTTTTCACCAGCTACAGGCTCCACGGGCACAGCTCACACAGATCGGACCTGGCTCTCATTAGGAAGGCCACTTAGAGGGCTGTTGGCATTCAATATACAATTACGAAAAAGTAGTTTCATTTTTGAGGTTTTGCCAATTAAGAAAACTTGGTAGTCACTAACTTTTGTACATTGTGCATTCCTGCAAATGTGGAGGGACCGGTCAGACTGCCAGAGGCTGCTGGCCGTAGCCTGGAGTCACCGAGGCCCTACCCCAGGAGCAGTAGCTGGGAGGTGGTGCGTGCCACCAGGCGCCGGCTGAGCACTGTTCTTTGGAGATAGATGGAGGACTGGTCACAGCCCGGCACTGTCCAAGTACTCGGTATATAGTTGGCTTTAGACATCACTGTAACGTACGCAGAAGCATGGTGTAAAAAGACAAATGTGAGCATTGAAAATATACTTCAAAGGTCTAGCGTGATATAAATTCCTCTTGCAGGATAGTATAGTATGATTTCTTTATAGTAACAGTGTCCCATTAGTACGCTGTCAAGTTCACACTGTTTGTGTTTGCACTATTTTTATTATTTCTTCCAAAGGAAGTTTCGGAGTTCAGCTTCACAACTAAATGCAGTCCGCTGTCTTCCCCTTCCCCTGCGATTGCACAGAAAGCTCTACAGATTTTGATACTGCGTACAGAATTTTTGAATGAATTAATTTATCAACATTATTTTTGCGCACCAGCCATGAGGCAGCACTGTTAAATTTTCTGGGGAAATACACATTTTATTGTCAATGCATTTCTTAAAAAAGAACATGAGGTTTTCGTATTATGTAAAAATCCTGCTATGGTCTCATTTGGCTGTTAAATGTCTTGAAAGGGCTCCAGACACCAGCCTCGTGAGAACCACACTGAGCATCGGTCACAGTGAAGTGGGCTGTGTGGATAGTTAAGTGTCAGACAGAATAGGCCACAGAGTGACACTGCAGGCACGTGTCCCGGCAGGTCTCCTGTCCTGACCACTGTCCTTTTTGAGGGAAGCCCTAGGGGTCATAGCTGCCACTTATTAAGCACTTCCTGTTTACAGCCCAGCACTGCTCTGAGTACTCGGCGTGTATTATTTAATCCTCATGCCAACCCTCCTGAGAGAAGTACGATACTCTTACGTTTGTAAAGATAAGGACGCTGAGGCACAGAGGCTGAAACTTTGCTCACATACACAGAAGTAGAGGAGCCAGATTTTTTTCTGACCCTCAAAATCTGGTCCCAGAGGTCACGCTCTTAAGTTAACCTCTAACCCACACCGCCGCCGGGAACCAGCATTTCCTGAGCATCGGCCATGTGCCGGGCACTCACCGGACCCTCGGCACATCCGTCAGGAGCAGCAAGGGCGGCGTCACGGCGATAGCTGCCACTCAGATCGCGCGTCGCGTGTCTTACCGGCCTCGACCACCATGGCGGCCTTGGCAGGAGATGCTCTCATCTCCGTTTTGCCGTGGGAAAGGTGCACACGAGTTAGTGACAGACCAGGGAGGGACAGCCCGGGGCCAGTCGGGCTCTGATACCTGTGCGCCGTCACCGTGCCGTGAGATGCTCACCGCGCTGCTGAGTGTGAGTCGTCCCCAGCCGTGTCGCGGTCAGGTCATCCTCCCGTCTTTGTCTCCGGAGAGGCTTAGTGTCTCTTCTGTTCGGTGGCTCATCCTTTCTGAGAATGGCCCGGCTTTGGAATCTAGCTGTGTCCTCTGCGGCCTGCACTGTCACAGAGCTACCGCGATGTCCCTGTCTTCTGTTCGCAGTGCTCGCTGTTGGGAAAAGTGCGACTGGAATGCGCCGACCTTCTGGAAGCGAGGGGCGCGCGGCTGCGTGACCCAGCTCGCTTCTCTTTCCTTTGGGTGGTGGATTTCCCGCTCTTCCTGCCCAAGGAGGGGCACCCCGGAGAGCTGGAGTCAGCCCACCACCCATTCACTGCTCCCCACCCCAGCGACGTCCACCTCCTGTCCACTGAGCCCGAAAAGGTACCTTACCTGCCCTCCCAGGTAAAGAGGAGACATGGGGCAAAGGCCGAGGACTCCTGATTGCACAGTCCGGCCCTGTTCTGGAAGCCCCAGAAGAAACTGTCGGGTTTGAGTCAGTAGTTAACCTTCTCTGAGCAGCCGCGATGTCTTCAGCCTGCGGAACAGAAAGCCAGAGGCTCTGACACGAAGGCCCGAATCTTCTAGGTGCGGAGCCAGCACTATGACTTGGTCTTAAACGGCAGCGAGGTAGGAGGCGGCTCCATCCGAATCCACGACGCACGGCTGCAGCGCCACATCCTGGACACCGTCCTGAAGGTGACCTTGTCGTCCGCCCCGGCCGTGGCTTTAGGAAAACTAGAATATGTACCTGTTAAAATGCGTTACGAATGGAGGAGCCACTAGGTTTGGAGTAGCACTGGCTTAGCGCTCTGCTTCAGTGCAGACGTGGTCGGTAAGCGACGGTGGCGGTTCCCGGGTGCTAACTGGCCTGCCAGGCCCTGCTCGGTACCTCGTGTCATTGACACTCTTAACCCTCACAGTTACTGTCCGAGGTGAACACCCTTATTTGGCCCATTTTACAGATGAGACACTGAGGCAGATTAATTAATTTGCCCAAAGTCTTGTTTTGTGGGACTAACTCCCAGGTGCGCGCTGGGCCGGAACCCTAGTTCTGAGGTCGGCGTTGGCGAACTCGAAGCACCAGCCCCCTCACGTTGAGGGCACGGGGCCCCCCGACTCCCTCTCCGCCCTCCCCGCCCCCCGGAGTCGCAGCCTCCAGCCTTCAGTTCGGCCGCCTGCGTTGTTCGTTCCTTTCGCTGCCAAGCGTCTCAGAGTCAGTGAAAATACATCGCTCCTGCCGCTTCCCTCCACTCCGGTGGCCCCTGCCCTGCCGCCCGTGACAGCGGGACACGCGGGAGCAGAACGTGGCGCTGCCACCCGCCAGACCGGTGCTGTCACCAGCGCTCGGCGTGACGCCCCGGCTCGGCTTCCTCGGAAGCACCTGCCCGAGAGCCGTTTGCGGCTCCACGCCCGTGCGTGTCTGACTGCGGGGTCAGCACAGTAGCTGCTTGTAGGGAGACCAGGCGCCTCTCCGTGTTTGATGTCTGTGACTTGTCCTATTCTCTTACTAAACTGGAAACCTACTAAGGTTCTTTTTTAGTTTTCCCTTTAACACTCCAGCATACCGTGTGGCACTTAGTGGACCCTCAGTGTGTATTTAAATTGAATTTTTTTTAATTTCAGGAAGATGTGACATTGCTCTCCCACCTGCTCCAGGCTTTGGATTACGGGGCGCCCCCTCACGGAGGAATTGCCTTAGGTAAAGTGTGTCCCTTCTACAGGCTACATTTCGATCCCTAGCACTACGTCTGATTTGGGCTTAGCTCATGGGGGGCGATGAGGAGTGAAGAAGGTCGGGGACGAGCCCAAGGGCCCTACAAGACCTTGTTTGCATTTTAATGATATATTTTTAAAATATATTTTACCAGTTATAAAGATCAGACTTAACCGGTAGTTTGCATTTGAGAGACTTTTTAAGAGCGTGGAAGAGCGCGGTCTGCAGTGAGGGTCGCCACGGCCCGGGGCCCGGAAGCTCTGCTGTGCGGCATTCGGCCTCTTGACAGTGGCATCTGCCGGCCAGGGCCGTGGTTGCTCACGCGGCTTGTTCTGTCAAGCAGAGGGCAGTGAGGAATTCTAAACGCACCTGGTTAAAGGCCCGCAACAGAGACCTGTGTTCTTGGCGTCCCCTACGCAGCACCTAATTTTGCTCAACCCTTAGTAAGCCGTTGCTAAGGGCTCATTAAACTGCTGCCACTGTTAATCCCAGTAGCATGTGAATATTGGTCCTGAGTATTTTTCTAACCTCACAAAGGAAAGTTCCGAAAAAGGCAGTGACTGTGTGCTTGGCTGCAACTTGGTAAAGATTCTTGTTTAAAAGTTCTTTACAACCTTTATAGAAAAATGAAGTCCATCCCAATGTTACATTACATGCTCCTGTTAATACTGTATGTTACTCACAGGATTAGACAGACTGATATGTCTTGTCACCGGGGCACCCAGCATCAGAGACGTCATAGCCTTCCCCAAGTCCTTCCGGGGGTACGACCTCATGAGCAACGCCCCAGATTTCATCCCTCCTGAGGAACTGAAGCCCTATCACATCCAGGTTGCCTGGCCAACAGACTCGGAAGCAGAAAAGAGCTCGTTGGATGACCCACGCCATCCAGAAAGTTGAGCTTTTGGGTCTTGTCACCTTCGCTTCCTCAAGGCTGAAATGAGACCCAGAGTCCTGCCACAGTGCTGAGAAGTCTTGGGGTAGAAGGTCTCTAGGCAGCATTGTCCACGGGAAGAAGTCCCGTTTTGACTTGATGCATGCATTCTTAGGATTTTTTGTTTGGGACTCTTGAAGCTTCTTTTTACTTGGAGAAACGTGGAAGATGGCTCTTTATTGAGGTGATATAATGGCTAAGTGTTTTCTAATCATGCTTTTCATACCTGGATAGTAGGTTGTTCACTTAGGGCAGAAGTGATCAAATCATGGGTGAAATGTGAGAAGTGCTTGCCCCATGGACTGGTCAGCTGGGGAGGAGTCAGCTCGGCCTTCTCAAGAAAATCCTATAAATGAAGCTGGACAGTGACATTTCACTCGTGAAGCACGATACAGTTCAAAAAAAATCACTGAAGTGAGAGACACGGAATCTCAGTGCTCCGCCTCCCTCGTCCTCCGTGAAACGTGAACCGCGAACCGCTCGGACCCTGGCAGCCCCACCCGCTCCTCCTGCCAGTCAGAGGAAATAACACGTGCGAGACGATGTAATAAAAACGCTCTGAAAAACTGTCAGGCACGACACAAACGGAAGATTGTCCATCCATCTATAAGCAGACACAAGTGTATCTCTATTTTATAGTGTAAGATTAAACAAAATTGCTATCTGTACTAAAAGAAAAACAATAAATTTATTCATCAGTATTATCTATATTTCTCCTTTAAAAAACCATTAATTCCTGAATGCTTCCCTAAACTATAATTGAAAATATTGAACCTCAAATGTACAAAAAAGTGAACCCTGAAGCCCATGGTGAGTTCTTACTCATTCTGTTGACACAGATATAAGCTTATCATTAATAATTATAAAGTGGGAACAAGGCCTTGATTAATGAAATCGTTCTACATTATCTTCACTTTTGCCTTGATGTTTTTCTATACTGTATAAACACTGAGTATCAGTCTTATATCTGTTTCTCTGTGCTCTAAGCAATGCGATGCCATAATCGTTGCCTATGTGAAAATAAAGCCAGATGCACTTGCAGGTCTCATTTGTGACACGTAGTGAGTGGGCTGCGGAGAGCTGGTTCGCCACTGGGTGGAGCTGTTCCCTGAAGCTGGCCCCTCACCCCCGTGTGGACCCGTGTCCCCACCTGTGCATGTCTGGCAGGGTGTTCCTGGCGAGAGAGGGTGTCCAACTCTGCCTCCCCTTTCCCAGTGGAGAGAATGTCGAGATGCCCTTTATTGGGTAGGAAAATGCAATTTTACATCCATTTATCCCACATGGACATCTCTAATTTCTAAATACAAGAAATGCACTGACTGTTGAAAGCCTGACTGACAAAAATATTATCTTTCCACCCCTGAAATAAGAGTTATAGAAAAACACCCAAAACTTAGAGGGTCTTTTCTAGGCTATAAATACCAAAAACCCCAGGTCCCCAAAAGTCACACAATCCTGTGTTGGCATCTCAGAGACCTAGTCACTTGGGGCATCACTCAACTTTCCTTAAGTACCGTCAGGAAAAAAAAAAAAAAAAAGCTTATTCTGAAATCCAGAGAAATGTCACTATTTTAAATCTTCATCATTGAGGTAGAATGAAATTTTAAATATTTCCTCAGAAATTAAGGAACTACTAATAAATTGAAAACAACACAACCAGGATCCTGAAATGCACAAATTAATTGTAAACTGGAAGCCGAGATTATTCCAGATCCAATTATCCAATCTCCAACCTCCTAGGGAATTTAGATTTATCCTATGCTGAAAGTTTTAAAAGCAAGGTTAACACTTGCCAGCTACACCACTGACAGTTATTAGCTTCAAGAGAGTTTTGTCTTGTAAACAATTTCTCTTGTTGAGAAATAGATGAGTCGGCAGGATCACTTTGTGCTCTAAGGCTTTGGTTGAATAAAACTGCATCTTTGCAGCCGCTCTGCCTGTTCCCAGATTCCCCTCTTGAAGAACCAGAATTCTGACATCACATTCCTTGCTGATTAAGCAAACATCTTGAGGATCCTGCCGCAAGGATACTTTCTGCTCATTTCAAGAGTTACTCGCAATGTGAGAAATAACCAGGTACGTGATGAAAATCTGTGTTTAAGATGATGGACTCCCCACATTCTTTAAAAATTATTGCAATTCCCAAAGAGCTCTATAGAGATCTATTACGACTGCAGTAGGAACTATGATTTCTGATAAATATTTGAGTTCACTTTAAAATAATCCATTGCAGGAACACAAATAGCATATTTATTTTAAAAAATAATTACTTTCTAAAACATTATGAGTCATATTGTTTTACATTCTGCAAATCCTTATGATGTCCCTGGATTCTCAGATCTGCTTCTGCATTCCATCTGTTGTGATACATTGTTTTGGTTGAAATATATGAAGAAAATCTGGCTTTAAACAGATAGGAAGCTAGAAAGGGCAAGAGTATTTTAATAGCCGTCTCTGATCATCATGGATATTCTTCCTTGATACACCTAAACTCGACAAGTTCCCTAAAAGTCGCAATGTGGAATCTGGTGCAGAGCTTCCCCTGGAGGAAGTGAGGACTGTCCCCACAGGTCACCCCCTACCCCTCACTACCCTAGAGAACCTTTCAGCCCTCCCTCCTCTTTGCTTCGTGTAGATCTCCTGAGCCATTATGCTGACCTGAGCGGAAACGACAGAGGCGTTCGCTTAGCTTCTGTCGTTGTGGGTGTTTTTCCCGGTGGTTACCAGAGATTGTGTGCACTTCGCCCTGGCCCAGCCCCATTCATTCAAGGCTGCTGAGGTACAGTGCCACCCGGGTTGTCCCCTCCTGGAAACTCACCAATGACGGGGGGGGGGGGGGAATGCTGCCACCTGGTGGTGGTGCTGCGAATTACCCTGCGTGTAAATCTCAACCAGAGAGCACAGAAGATACCACAAAAGGTGGCTTTGAAAACAAAATACAAAATGTAAAACTTGCAGAGCGAGGGTAAATATAACAGGGAGTCTTCGAGTTAAGCATATGTGGTAAACGCACATTCATTCCATGTTTGGCTAATAAAAGCAAAAGCTTAATATTTGTTGCAGATTTCTCTTTCCTCCTTTTAAATCACTACTCGGTTATGGTTAAAAATGAAACAGGTCCTTTGTAATTGATGCATTTGTCGTTTACAACTTTAAAAATCTAAGTGCTACAGTAGATATACAAAATGTCATGAAAGCATGAACTGGTAAGTGGTATCGGAAGTTAGGGACATCGTCACAATCATTCACTACACAGGTGTTCAGTGACGAGTGTCCGGATGGCAGCACAGCAGAGGCCTTGTAAAGGAACAAAGGTGAGGCGCCACAGCCACTCAATCCCCCCTCATTTTTTAGCACCCACTATAATATAAATAAAAACACTAAGCAAAAGCTATTTAGGAACTATGGTTGACATCAACCCAGTATGTGAGCAGTGTGCAGCGAGACCACCAAAGGTCAATGCCACGTCAGGGCACTCAAGATTGGTTCCAGAACAAAGGCGCTTGTTTCTGACCTGTCCAAGGTGGTCAGATCCCCTCTGCAGCACCACGTCCTCGTCCGCGGTCCCACTCTGGGAGCAGCCCAATTCCCCGCCCCTCCAGGACCCCCACTCAGACATGGAGTTACGGCCCCACTCTGGGATGGGGAAGTGTGTTGGGACCGGATGTTAGTGTCATGCTGGATTTAACATTATCTTTTGACCTTACGACCCCTGAAATGCAAAATGCAGAATGGCCAATGCAAGCTGTCCCCAGGTCTCTCCTATTGTTATTCAAGTTCCCTGAGAACCCACACAGAAGGCTCCTGGTCTTCGTGTACACGGTGTACACACACTGCAGGGTGCCACATTTTAATGTAATGTAGGAAATGCTTTTATCAAATAAAGTTTTAACATTGTGAGTCCCCTCACTTGGAAGTGACAAGCAGAGAAGGTACCTGGTAGACAGAAGGCCAACATAACCCCAATGTTAACCTTTTATCCTGGGGCTGCCGTGTTGGAGAGTGAGTGGGGAATGGCTCCGACAATCAGACACCCACCTTCGTTCTCTGAATGCCTTCCGGTGCCACCTAAAAGCATGTCCCCTACATTCTCCCATGGCAGGGCTCTGGCCTGCTTCACAACTGAGGTCACAGTGATGCTAGGCGTTCCCAGCTCTGGCTTTGGGTTCATGGGCTGCATGGTGGCTGAGGCCTGTCCTGCCTAAAGCAAGATGACCTCTTAGGATCTGCCCCGCAGCTGGAAATGGCTTGAAGGTTATAGACGGATTCGGTTAAACATTCCCATGTGGAAAACTGAATAAAGCCAAGAGGGAAACTGATGGAACTCCATTCTCTCCTATCACCAGCCTCTGCCACATGCCTGTCCAACTGCCGCCCAAAGACCAAGGATCTGGGGGTTTAGGGTTACTTCTGCAAGAAGCATGGCTAGTCCTGTGGGCCAGCCTATAATTCAAACATTGAACGCAGATTTTCTAGAAAAAAGTATATGTGGCATGTAGCATAAATGCTTAATATTATTTCTCATCATCATAGAAAATATTAAAATGGCATGCACTCAAAATTGAGATTTAATAAATTCCAGAGATGATGCTGTATAAAGGAGTTACCAAAATGTGAAATTTAAGCCTCTCTGAAGTTTTCTGAATCAGAAAATGGCACTTAGATATTAAAGAGGTAATAAGAACACATAACCTTTATATATAACATATATAACTCTTACCCCTCAGCTCTCAGGGAAGATCTGCTCAAAATGTTCCAGCATTTTCCTGAGATAAGCCAGTCTTTACAGTCCTGAGTTCTATGGACCCTGCCACTTACTACCTGGCCATGTCCTCCCTCATTCCTCCCCCTGCCCCACGCCCCGGCGCCCTTGGTCTTCCTGTTCACCAGGCGTGAGCCCGTGTCCAGGCCTTTGCCCTAGCTGCCCCCGGCGCCTTTCCTCCAGGTAACCGCGCTGTTCACTCCCTAGTATCGGCTTCACTCTGCTTCCTTTTCAGTGATCTCCCCGACAATCACGTGCAGGAGAACGGAGCCCCCTGCCACGCGCCCCACACCCCCGGCGCCCTCCAACCCCTTCCCTCATTTTCCTCTGTAGCACTAACCACATTATCTGACACACATCTTACTTGCTGTTTGACTGTCACCTGTGTGGTCCCTGGTAAATTAATCATCTGCCTATTTATCCACAGAATCTTTCATCACCCATGTACTGAAAACAGGACTAGTGCTTTTTAAGTATACTAGAAACGTCCCTTCATTTACTGCTTGTCATCCCTTTGCAGGCAGCTTCCTACCAGCCATGAGTTCACCTAGTCATCCAGGCCAGACCTTCATGAAAGGTCCCCGCTGCACATTGCTTCTGTGTAACTTTCCCTTTCAAAAATTTTACCACCAGACTTTTGATAGTCATCAAAACTTCCCACTCATCTGACCCCACCCAAATCTTTCAATAAATATTGTTCACCTGTTGAATGACACGATTGAAATGTCTAAATCCCTCTCGTGGACTTTACAACCCAGTAGAAAAAAATGTGGCACAAAACACAGCCAGTGGAGGCGACGGTGCCATTTCCCGGCCGCAGAGCCTGCGGGAGGACCGAGCTGGTACCCAACACAAGGTGGGCACTCGACCTTTCCTGCAGAACGTGAAGCACAGAAAGCCCAGAGACTCCAAGCAGAATCGTTGCTAGAGCTACAGAGCTTGAAACAATTCCCTCAAAACCCGTGTCAGAACTCACCCTAGCAGTGCCTAATGTTTAGAGAGAAATGGAGTGGCCACCTTTTCCAGATTTTCAATACTTTTAAGCTAACAAGTTAAGTCTTAGGACAGCACAACTGGATGTTCCAAGTGCTAAGCTAGGAAGTGAGCTGAAATTTGGCTGAGGTGCTTTTCAATGATGTAAGAGGAAACGATTTCTTTGGTAATTTAACTCTTATTAACTCGAACTAAGTGCATACATACCTCAATTCTTTTTGCAAAATCATTACTTCTAAATACTGAATTTCTACAGACAAGGGCATTGGAATCAGTACTAAAAACCTCAAAAATGTTAAGTCTGTCCCAGTTTTGGAGGGCTCTCAATATGCATCTTTTAGGGGAGATCCAAAACAAGCAGTTACTCCCCCTACACATCAAAGTTCGGCCGTCAGCACTTGCCAGACTCACTGGCACGGCACTTATCACAAAGGGAGATTTCTCAATTTTGGCGCTTTCTGTACCACTGCTGACATCATCTACTGTTTTTTGCAATTTTATCTGTATAAGCTCGTGTTCAGCTGTCCATTTAAGGGAACCACTGAGGAAGGGCTGTTGTTTTTGCCTCGGCATGATTAACTGCACTTTCATTCAGCCAGTTGGATACAGCCGACTGGCTGTGTCCTTAGTGACCCTAGTGCCATGGCGTCTTAACAAAGATGTCCTATATTCCTCCTTTCATGCCACTGAGTTGAAATAAGCAAACCTGAGCAAATGACTTATAAAAGTTTATTAAAATACATTGTTTGATAATCGATTTCACGAGCATCCGATCATCCAGCTGCCTGCAAGGACAAAGCTATTTTTAGTCATATTTCCATATTTCAATTCTAATAGTATTTAAAGTACATAGAATATCAGATCTTTAATTTCATCAAGTAATCAGTGAGAGAGTTCAAGTTGGGTGAGATCATCATTTATTCTGGAGAAAGACAATAGTACCAATATTTCATGGCTTACCTTTCAACGGGCCAGCTGTATTGACCGCTGTCACAAGTGATCTGTAAAGCAGAGATTACACATTAATCATGGTAAAAAGAACTAGTGTGACGCTTGTTAGTAAAGTAACCTCAGAATCAAAATGGAACGGTTTTAGGAGTGATATCATTCTAATTCATTTGGCAGAATCATTACATCACCGGTTACATTCTAACTTATCATATATACCAAAGACAGACTCACCTTGAAATCTTTAGTCACAGGCCTGTTTTTATGGGGGGGAAAAAAGACATTAGTTGGCAATTTGCCCTAATTTTCTCCATTTTTACAACCCATAAAATTTAGAAAAAACTATATTTAGGGTAGTAAACTTACTCTTACAGTACAATGGTGGATGTCTCATAACACATTTGTCCAAACTCAGGCTACACCACCATGAGTGAATCCTAATGTACACTATGATTTGGGATGGCAACAAATGTGTCAATGTAGGTTCACAATTTTAACAAAAGACCCACTCTGGTGGCTAAACATTGACAGTGAAGTGTATAAACACAGGTTATCTGAGAACTCTATTTTGTTTAATTATGCTATGAATCCCAAGTGCAAACTAAAATTAAAAAATAAAAAGCTAAATAACTCCATCTGGTATTATCTAGATTTATACGCCATAAAAATTCTCACAAATGTACATTAACCTGCACTTCTCCAAATATGACTTCTTGATCGTTAAATTACACTTGTATATGAAACATATTTATCCAAACCCTGAATGTTTTTTTGTGTCAATGGCTAATTCCCCTTTTTGAGGTTAGAAATAGCAATTGTTGCAGCCAGATACATCAGATAGGAGCGAAAGACAATATTGCTCATCACTGTCTGTCTGCTGAACTATCATCATTGTATCGGCTTTAAACCAGTTAACAGAGAAACAAACATGAAAATACTACACCTTTGTTTAAAAATTCTCCAGGCCTTGTAACCAGCCAGACTCTTGACAACTCCTCACACCTGCAGAAAAGTATTCTAATTTATAATAGGTAGTAACAGGTAAATTTCTAAAATTTTCCAGATACTGTTTCAGTTTTTTAAAATCTTCACTCTTTTTTCAGAGAGATTCCCATCTGTTTTAAATTTCAAAGATCATCACTAACAGCATCTTGCTTTATAACTAAGTAGGATTAATAAAACACATACCTTTACGTAAATGGCCGCCACAATCTGCACCTGAAAAACCAAGTTATTTCTTTAGACTACTTTTCAAAACTACAGTGCATTCCAATACCACAATCACTCCAGTCAACATATACTAATGGCAGCACATTTCGATAATTACCAGTACCAGAAGCCAAATGTCTTCGCCATGTCTTACCCAAGGCACGTCATCCAGATAAAAAATGCGTATCCGTTGGCTAAAAAGAAAAACAAGACATCTTTCATTAACGTTGACATAACACTGAATTCTTCTCTCAGTTACTTGTCACAGGGTTCTTCAGTGTGAAACTCGTCTACATGCTTATTTCAGGTCAGACATTTGATCAACATCATTACAAAAACCCCGTTCAGAGCATGCGTTAACATGCATTCACTAACCAAACATGGCGTAAGTAGTAGCTTGGTATAAGCACTGCACTTTATCAGCATTTCAGTAAGTTTGAGCCTACTAGAATGTTCTTAAACATTGGTACTTACCAAAAATGTAAGCCAACCCAGACACGTCAGACTCAAGTACACCTAGGAAATAAAAGCAGTTTAACGATAGCCAAAGATGAATTTCCTTTTCACAAATCCCAAAAATGCCTGAAATCAGGTAGAGCTAATAAGACCTTCACTTTCAGTCAGTATTTGCTTATCATCATACAGGCTTTGCTTTTACAAATGACATCTTACCAAAGATAGCAGGACAAGGCTGTCTAGCATTTAATGCACTCAGCCCACCATTTAAGCACGGAACCAGTATGAGTGCTTCCTATGCATTAGAAGGCGCCCCTAAAAAGCCACTGGTGGCATTCTTTTTGTCATGACTGCCCAGTTACTGGGGTTGAATTCTAATTTTACTTACCACTTCAACTTCCAGTGAATTCTTTTTAATGCCTACAAACAAAAAAGCTAGATTCAGTAGTGGTACTCTGCTTATGCCATTACCAGCAAACCAGTTTGAATACCAGACACATCAGACAAAAGGTACATCTCGTCACAAGTCAATCTGCTGAACTATGCAACCATCATAGTATCTGTTTCTTTGGGTGTCTCACATAAATATGAGGACACAAGTTCACGTTTGAAAAGGTGGGGAAAACTAATCAGCACCGACGTGACAATCTATTAACTCCTTAAAAAACAGTTGAAAAGTACCAAGTAAATATGAACTACCAAAGTTTCTCACCTGTCTGCCGACGATCGAGAGTGATGCTTGAGCTTCGGGCCCTGGGAAGAAACAGCTTCATGTAAACTTAGGTGCACTCTCCACGTTCTCTCAGTCACCTCTTTGAGTGCCTCAGTTAAGATAATGGTGGTAATAATTCTCGTCATTCTCACAGTCAAGAGTAGCAAATAAATGTCATCATTGTGGCACATTCAGTGGACCTTCCCCACCCCCTCAGAAGAAATTTCTGTGAACTTACCCTGGCGGCCGTTCTCATTCCTTTGGTACAGCTAGAAAAGACACACAGAACATCGATTAAGACATACTGTGAAGCCAAGTTAAACAGTAACATCCTAAGTACTTAAGCCTCAGATAGTATTTTTCAGAAATCCCTTCTGTCCACTACTCTTAAACCATCACAGGCTTAACAAAAAGACCACCTCGAAGCAGATTTCATTTTCCCACTTACCTGTCCATCAGAAGCCATCAAAAGCCACACTGCATTCGTGCTCAGCATTATTCCTAGGAAATAATTAGGGTTTAGTTCATTCTCCTCCAAATTAGGATTATCATTTCAGTATCACCTATGCAAGTTGCTTACGCCATCCATTTCACTATAGTCACTTAAGATATACAGAATTGAACAAAGGCTAAGAACTACTGAAAGAATAATGTTGCGCCGCACATTTCCGCTTTTTAGAGAACCACGTGGACCACCCCAATTACCGGCATTCCTTTAGGAAGCGGCTCCCGCCCAAGTCATTGGCAAAGGCCTCCTCGGGTGACTCGGCACGCGCCGCCATCAGAGCTGTTGGCATTCATCAACAGTCTCAGATGTCCCTACCAACACAGGCTTCATCAGAGGCAGAGCACAAGAGCCGAGTTTTCTCGTTTTTCGGTCCAACAACCTGAGCAGCCGAGTTTAGGTCAAGCCCGCACCCGACGCGCAATCCTCTGCCATCCTCATTTTGCGCGCCACGCAAAATGGCCTACAAAAGCCGGGCAGTTTAAGGCAACTTTAATTGCCAAAACCTGACAGCCTCGAGCCAAGAACCGATTTAGCAACTGCAAAATAAAAACAGACCTACCAAGAGTGACTTCCATCCTTGAAAGACCGAGATGGCGAACAGGCGCCCGTATATAAAGACTGCGTCTCGTGACGTCATGACGCACGCTCCGCACCAGCGCCGGCTTCGGCTCCTCCCCCTCCCCCCTCAGTCTCCTCCTCCCCGCCCTCTGAGCCCGCCCCTTGCCCCGCCCCCTCGGCGTCGTGGGCGGGGACACGATCGCCCGCGTGACGCAGGCTCCCACCCTCCCACCGACCGAGTGGGAAGAGGAGAGAGGGGAGGGGGCGCGAGGGACGGAAAGCGCTTGGGGAGGGGGGAAGGGGGCGGTGTGAGGCGGAGTGATTTCCTTCCGGCACGTCGCCCGCTCCGGGGAGGGGGCGGGGGGTTTCACTTCCGGGACGGTGTTGCGGCCCATTCCGGCCCATTTCCACCCCCGGAGGTAGGTGCTGCTCCTCGACTGGGCTCTGGCCCCACACGCCGGCCCCGCCGCCCTGCCCCGAGGCCGCCCTGCCCGCTCTCCGCCGCAGCCTGCCCCTGGGGTGCTCAGCCACCTCCCTTCACCCCCCACTCACAGGACCCGGAGACCTTCCACCCCCTTGGCCCCGGGCCGGGCTGCCCGCCGGACCCGCCCCCTCGCCGGGCCCCTCCCTCAGGACCCCGGGATGGGCGGCCCCTCCCCACGGCAGCGCGGCCACACCCAGACGCACACACCCACCTCCGGGCAGCGCCCCGCCCGCCTGCGCCTGCCGCCTGGACCCGGTCCCGGGGCGCCGCCCCCTTCCCGGTCCTTCGCCCTCACCTGATTGCTCGCTGCCTGGCCTCACGCCCTGCTCCCCTGTCTTCCTCGGCTCCTCGGTGACATTTCGCCGCTCAGCCAGTTCCGGCTCCCCACGTTCTCTAACGCAGACGAAAGCCACTCAAGTACCGGAGTGGTCAACCCCGTGCCGTTCCCGATTCTCCCTCCTGCAGCTCTCACCCCTCCAGTGCCTACGGTAGAGAAAGACCTTGCTCCAGGGGCTTCCTCCTCCCTGGGGGATTGCCGGCAAGAGCAAACAAAAAAGGCGCTGGTGTGGGCTCCAAAATAAACACATCCGAATTCATGATGGCATCGACAGAGGCTCTTATTGGATTAAAAGTTTTCAAACAAACAAAAACGCTTTGGAAAAAGGTCAGATTGGCTAAAGATGGTTCTTGAAAGCAGTGTATACACTTCCCTATTTACTGATAAGCGTGTTGTATTTGCGGGGCAAGACTGTGAGCTTGTCAGGATAAGTTCCAGAAGTTTCAGGTCTTAGATTCTGTGTAATGTAATGCCTTATAAACTTAACATAAATCGAAACACATTGGGCTCAAGGCAGTGTCTTCCTACTGGGATTTATACAGACTGTTCTCAGCCCCTGAAGATTGTTAGGTGCAATTATAGGCTTAGTGTTTCAGCTATTAAAACGTTTTTTAATGTAAAAGTATTGGCTATACTTGGTAAATGCTGTTTTTTTAAACCAGCTTTAGGGAACTAATTTTCAGAATCAAAATACCACCACCACCCTGAAATTCCCAACTCTGAAGTGAAGTAGAGGCAGGTACACCTACCCCTTCCTAATTCTGAGAGTGAACTTAAGGTTCTCTGCATCTTGTTTGAGTCCTGTTGCCCCTTTCCTAACCTAGAGTTTGTTTCAGAGTCCTAAACTCAAAGCCTGTTTGTGAGGGCTGTGACTCTTTAGGTTAGAGATAATGGCTTGCATTCTCGTGGGATATTAGTGGCTCGATACAATAATAAACATAACATGCAACATGTAAAATATTAACAGGGATAATCAAACCATCTGTATAATTACATTTATTTAAAAACTTCATTTCCTCCAAAAAAGTTGTCACAGGATTTTATATTTAGTGTGTAAATACCTTATGATTTACACGTAAAAACTGTCAAAACTGCTTTTTCCTTCTCTATTCTGTCAAACTTTGTTTTGATGTTGCATAGCTTATTAGCAAAGTATGAGCATAGCTCGAAATTTTAGGAGTCTCACAATCACTTTTTGGATTTCACGGTATCTCCCTGTGAAACCTAAACTGAAAACCCTGTTGGTACTTTTCCAGATCTGAACATAAGGCAGGTATCTCTCTTTACTGGGAGATTTTGACATTTTACCAAACAATGTATTCTGAATAGGTCTGAATTGGAAAGCACGGGGGGAGGGAAATTATAATGATTAACAAGAACACGGTTTCGTCTCTCAGCAGGGTTGAATGCCTGCCTGCACCCTCACGCCCGACCATGGAGAAAGGTGGTAACATACAACTGGAGATCCCCGACTTCAGCAACTCTGTCCTGAGCCACCTAAACCAACTGCGCATGCAGGGCCGGCTCTGTGATATCGTGGTCAACGTGCAAGGACAAGCTTTTCGGGCGCACAAGGTCGTGCTGGCCGCCAGCTCCCCCTATTTCCGGGATCACATGTCGCTGAATGAGATGAGCGCTGTCTCCATCTCGGTCATCAAGAACCCTACTGTTTTTGAACAGCTCCTGTCTTTCTGTTACACGGGGCGGATATGCCTGCAGCTGGCAGATATCATCAGCTACCTGACAGCCGCCAGTTTTCTGCAGATGCAGCATATCATAGACAAATGTACACAGATCCTGGAGGGCATTCATTTCAAAATTAACGTGGCCGAGGTTGAAGCAGAGCTAAGTCAGACGAGGACAAAGCATCCAGAGAGACCTCCAGAGTCTCACAGGGTCACACCGACTCTAAACCGCTCCCTCAGCCCACGACATAATGCCCCAAAGGGAAGCCGGCGAGGTCAGGTCAGTGCTGTGCTGGATATCAGGGAGCTGAGTCCTCCCGAGGAGTCCACCAGCCCTCAGCTAATTGAACAGAGTTCCGACGTGGAGAGCCGGGAGCCCATTCTCCGGATCAACCGGGCCGGGCAGTGGTACGTGGAGACGGGAGCAGCAGACCGAGGGGCGCGGAGTGATGATGAAGTGAGGGTTCTTGGAGCAGTGCACATCAAAACTGAAAATCTGGAGGAGTGGCTGGGGCCTGAGCATCAGCCTTCGGGCGAAGATGGGAGCAGTGCCGAGGAAGTCACAGCCATGGTGATTGACACCACGGGCCATGGTTCCGTAGCACAGGAAAATTACACTTTAGGATCTTCGGGGGCCAAGGTGGCTCGGCCGACGAGCAGTGAAATAGACAGGTAAGTTTAGTCTTGGTTGCCCGTGTCATGGCTGTTGTGCAGACGGCGCAGAAGCAGCCCCCTGTGTGATGGGCATCTTCTTTTCTTGATGTTCTTGGCCAAAATAAGTTGATGTGGGGGAAACTGGAGGTGTGCCAAAAGACTTGCATTCTTATTGTTTTAAAGCGGAAGCTCTTAGTCCTGCAGTATTCAGTGCTGTGAGAACTATGGTGAAAGTTAGACACTTCCATGAATCAGAATAGTATCTGCAGCCACAGTAGGATCCGTCCTTGCCAGGGCTTCCTCGGAATTCCAGGCAGGGGACTGACCATCAGCTGGGATCTGGTGGCTTTGCTCTTCCTCAGTGTGTTACCACACTGGTGGGTGGCCTCGAAGCATTTTACTTGCCTTTATAACACAGTTTGCTTTTCTTTGCCCCCACCTATGAGATGAGAGGAAGCAAGGTACCAATAGTGATTGTTCTTTTTAAATTAGTGTAGTCACAGTACAGTAATACCAAAGAAAAGCTTTTTGGGTGTATTTTATTCCTTTTGTCACTCGTCACTTGAGGATGTCTTTTTAACCAGGGCTACCCTGCCGTATGCCTCTCGTTTCTCTTTCCAGTACATTGCAATTGTTAGAACATTTCTTTTCAGTGGAAGTAACAATTTTAATCTAAGTAAATTGAAAGAAAGTCTCAGTTGAAAGAAAGAACTATTACCAACTTAGATTGGTAATATTCTTTTCCTTCCCTTAAAAATGAATTAAAATTACATGAACAATGACAACTGAAAAAGCTGCTGCTTTGGGTCCCATCTGGTCTTAAGAGACATGTGTGTCACAGAAATTCAGAGTACATGCTCTATCCACGCCAGGTGGCCTGCATTTGAGTATTTTCTTTCTTGTATCCTTAAGAGTTAAAACATTCTTGAGCACGGTACTTATTGTTCCCCTGTGTTAGCACTGTATCAGACTAGCTAAAATGCAAAGACTTTTAATCTCCATTATTTGTATTAACAGTCTGAAATATATAACCACTTATTAGGGGGGCTGGGGGAAAGAACAACCAAAAACCTGATAGTTACATAGAAGAAGGAGAATTATAGACCCGGTTTAATTTATCTTTTTGTGGTCTCCCAGTACTTACGTAAGAGTAGAGGCTTATATTTAGCCTGAGCTTCACTGGGTCATGTGTTATACCTGCTGTGTCATTTTGCATTTCTTAAATTCACTAGCCCAAACCTTTTTTGTCTTATTTGAAACCGGATCCTATGTAGTTACTCCCTGAAAGTATTTCTTAGTAACCTGTTGTTCAGTGTGTTCCCCCTTCATCAGGCCACGGGAGAGAGAGGGCAGACGTCACCATTTTTTAAGTTCCTTGACACTACTTTTCTATTAGTCCCCTTTCTGCTCCTCTTCCGACAGATTTAGCCCCTCCGGCAGTGTTGTCCCCTTGACGGAGAGACACAGAGCCCGAAGTGAGTCTCCTGGGAGAATGGACGAGCCTAAGCAGCCCAGCTCCCAGGTATGTAGTTGTGAACGTAGGATCGCTGCGGTGGCTGAAGAAATGCCAGTGTGTGTGAACAGAATATAATGAACCAGAAAGGACCGATGCAGGAGAGGGAGCAGTGGCCCTGTTCAATAAGCACAGGATCTGATGACTTTGTTCTCGGTTTGCTTGTGAGCATGCAGGAAATGCATGTTCATTGTCAACAGAATTTGAGAAGTAGAAAAGATGAGATTGTGGAGCCCTTGTCTGATTATACACCCAAACGATAGCTCTGAGAGTAGTGATAGAAAAAACCCCAAACTACATGCAGGTCATTGAGGACCTGGGATGGAGCGAGTCTGATTCTGGAAGCATTGGACATAGCACTACATAATTACTAATTTATCTAATACCACATATTTGCAAACAAATTGCTTATGCATTTTTGTATGTGCATTTTTATATGCTTGTATCTTTTCATGTACTTTTTCTTGAATCTTTTGGTAAACTAAAATGTTCTAGAAAGGGTAGGAATGATGTCTTCTGTTTTCTTTGCAACTCTCCTTAACAAATACTGTAAGTAGTTGGTTGATATTTTTGTTTGTTTTTCCTCACAGGTCTCTATCATTGAAGACTAATTTTTTAAAAGATGGTGAACTCACCAAATAGAACATAAAACATTGTAAACACGTTTGCCCTTTAAAAGGAAACACTCGTGCATTAAGATGACATAGCTCATTTTTTTTTAGCTTCTGCTGTCTTGTTTAGTTTATTGGATATTTAAACTTTGGATGTTTTTTGTATATATAGTATAGTAACATCAGCAAGACAGACGATATTTACAAACTGTATTTACAAATTATCGTACCAATTTTTCCCTACCAGAAATGGATTCGTAACTATTACAAGAGAACTTTTTAGTTTTAATAAAGTGTTGGAGAAAATGTTGGGAGCTTGGAGGAAAAGTAAGTTTACTCATATAATTAGGGCTCTTTTTCTCCTCATCTCTCAAATAGGGTGTGATGACCACGGGGCAGGTGACAGTTATGCAAATAAATGCAGCATTGAGACAGACCTTACAGCTTAATGGGGGCCTAAGATAGACTAACAAAATATACAAAACCGAGTAGATAAGACTCCAAACTTCAGTGACAGTCTTGTGTGAAGAGGAGTGCTTAACAGGCCATTAGGGACTCAGTGTCCCCTTAGTGTTATTCAGAGGAGTTTAAATGCAGCCTTTAATGAGATAGAGAACTTATATCACATATAGACAGAATAGGGATAAAAACTACAGTTCTACAAGGGTGTTTACCTGACCGAAGCAGAAGGTACAGGCTGTAAAGAACTAGAAGATAAGTAATATTTCCTGGTGACATTAAGAGATGAATTAATGTATGTGGTAACTTATATGCAAGTTTATTATGGCGAATGTGCTGACCGGTTATTTTTTTCCCCGCCACATGGACTTAAATTACAGTGAGAACAAATTTTGATAGACCCGAAATGCTTCCTGATTTCAAGGGTGATCAAACTGGAACAGACCGCTGAGGGCACTTCTCCACTCAAAACCAGTCTGTGGCTTTTTTCTCTTTCTACCACGCGAAGGTTAAATGACTTGGCCTAATGTTCCAAGTGATTGATAATCTTTCTAACCCAGCTTTTCTCACCACTCACCAGCATTCACTATCTGTCCCAAACACGCAGACGTTCTCTGTGTGTCAGAACCACATCAAATTTATTCGCATCTCTGCACCTTGAGTCTAGGATGCCCTGTTCTTCCCAGGTGTATCTGGGTCTGCCCGAGGCCCGACTCCTGGTCCCATACATCCGAACTAGCCCGGTCCTCTTTGATCTCTCCTTGAACCACTGTAGCATTTACAGGTGGCAAATTTTTCCTAATTTTCTCCTGACTCATATAAATTATTCCTTTTTCATTTGCATTCATTCTGTGTCTCCTAGGTTGAAATCTCTTTGAGAGCAAAGTGCACATTTTCTCATCCTGGTATCTGACATTGTCTTATCCAGTGCCCCAAAAATAGGGGTTGTTTTACCACTAAGTAATTCTGAGTAACTAAGGTTTCTTAGCTGCCCAATAAAGAAGTAGCTACTGACTAGGGGATTGCTTACTTAATTGCCTCTGAAATTCCCAGTTTTGCAGATTTTTAAATTAATGAATGAAATCAGAGGATTTTTGAAGTCTCTTCAATTCTTTGAGTCTCTGATTAGTGATTGAAAATTAGGAGTCTATGGCCTTGCCACCCTGAATAAGCCCGATCCCATCTGATCTCGGAAGCTAAGCAGGGTCGGGCCAGGTTAGTACTTGGATGGGAGACCACCTAGGAAGACCAGGTGCTGTAGGCATCAAAAAAAAAATTAGGAAGGTGGATGGCTGTGAAGCCATGCCAAAAATCTAGACTGGTATTTGTTTTGGAAAATATGGAAATCATTTATGTGGAATTTATTCATTATTTGGAATAATTCACTTAAAAAATAGGGAACGCCTACTACATACCAGGCACCGATGAAGTTCTGGGATATTCCGTGATGCAGAATGCCCCCGTGGTTACAGAGTTTACGATCTAGTAGGCAGTTACCAGGGAGCAGGGGGGCTAAATGAGCCACCTCTCAGTGACAGAACCAGGAGGCAGCCATTTTCGTCCTTGCTGCTTTTTACAGTTTAAAGGAATATTCAATTTCTTAGTCATACTAGTCATATTACACATGTGACTAGTAGCTACTGTATTAGATGATGCCACTAGATGAACATTTCCATCATTGTAGAAAGTTCTCTTGGACCAGCACTAAGTACCTTCCTAATTGTCTAGATATAATTGCAAATTAGAGTCCAAGAGGATGGTATGGGCAGGCTTAGATTCTCCTGTCACTGTGAGATAGAACATTGGTGGGGGGTGGGGGAGGTGAGAAGCATGCACTTTGTCAGCCGTAAAGTAACCTGTCTCATTCTATTATGGTGATAGAATATAGCATTCTCAGATTTTTAAAAAATATTAACTCCTTATTTTTTTGGTAGTAATTTCTTGTTCGGATCTCTACTAAAAATAGCCATAGAGCTTAATAACAGAGGTAAAATAGATTTGATTTCCTTTGCTATATATACTTAGCAGTATGTGTTCTTTTGTGCTTGTTGACCTCACCTGGCACAGGTAGAAGAGTCAGCAATGATGGGAGTAAGTGGCTATGTGGAGTATCTCCGGGAGCAGGAGGTGTCTGAGCGGTGGTTCCGGTACAACCCCCGTCTCACCTGCATCTACTGTGCCAAATCCTTCAACCAGAAGGGGAGCCTGGACCGGCACATGCGCCTGCACATGGGCATCACGCCGTTCGTCTGCCGCATGTGTGGCAAGAAGTACACGCGGAAAGATCAGCTGGAGTATCACATCCGCAAGCACACGGGCAACAAGCCCTTTCACTGCCACGTTTGTGGCAAAAGTTTTCCCTTCCAGGCCATCCTGAATCAGCACTTTCGCAAAAACCACCCTGGCTGTATACCCCTGGAGGGGCCGCACAGCATCTCCCCCGAAACAACTGTCACATCTCGAGGACAAGTCGAGGAGGAGTCACCTTCACAAGAAGAGACTGTCGCTCCTGGGGAAACCGCCCAGGGCTCTGTGTCCACCACTGGGCCAGACTGAAACATCGAGGGGGAGAGGGCAGAGCCTCTTCCCTTTGGGCCGTCAGCAGCCAGCATCAGGGCCGTGGGCTGGTACTTCGACTCACCAAACGCCACGTCACCAGATTGGAAGATGTTCCCGAGATGTTGCCAAACTCAGGACCAGCAACATACACAAGCGCTAGAGGCTTTTCCCCTCCTCTTCCCACCTCACACTTTGGAAAATAATCAAGCAAATCAACTTTCTAATTCAGGGATCAACAGCCTTGGTTTGTTAACTTTATAAGAAAATTTTTTAACAAAACAATGACAAACGGTCATCGACCGACCAGTCACATTTGAACACTGTACTTTGGTCCATATCATCCTAGTGGCTATAATCGCCCAGATCTTAAAAAAACGCAGCAGGAGCCTCGAGCATCCGAACCAGCCAACCACAAGAGAGAAGGAAGCGATCGCGGTGGTGAGGAGGGATGCCTTCACTTCCTTCCCTGCCGGGACATGCAGTTTCACATTTCAAGGAAAAAAAAAAAATCCTGGTGCTCCTCGTTGTCTTGAAAGGTTAGACCTTACTTTGCCCTGACTCGGCATCTGATGCTCTGCGGGATTGTTTCGTGGGAGCAGCCACCTTGGAGCAGTGCGCTAGTGCGCAGCGGCCCCCGAAGCACTTTAGGCAGCTGGACGGGAAGCGAGCAGCAGTGTTGCAATAGGTACTGCTGCACTTGGGGGTTTGCGTGCTGGTCGAGGTGAGGGGAGCAGGGAAGGAAGTCTTTGGTTTGCAGACGTGGCCGGCACAGAGCCTCCTGCAGGTTACTGATCGGTGCTTGTAAACCATAGCGCTCGCAGGTGGAGGTGGCTGTCCAGTGCAGGTGACGTAGCGTGTTAGGCTGACTACCAAAGTTTCATCCGATCCCTTCGGCTCCTTGTTTCACGTAACAGCAATATTGTACATCAGAAATGTCACTTTCCGTGAAGTGAGCCTGGATTGCATTTTTAAATCCACAGGTCTCCATATTTGATAACTTTTATATGAAGTTTTAAACGCATTTTTGTCTGCAGTATTGTGGTTGAAGAAATTCAACGCTCTGGTTCTTATTGCAACCACAATTCCATTTCCTTCTACATGTGTGAGAGTTTATATTTTCAGTCCATTAGAAGAACCTCACTCAATCCGTGTCTCGTGTCTGCAAACCTAGTAAGTCATAAACCAACCATCGGCAAATTGCTGGTGACTCCAAGAGCTTTGCTTTTTAATAATCCAGTACAGGGCATTTACCAGAAGACATCATGCACAATCATGTTGCAATAAATTGATCAAGGCGTCAGTTTTGATCAGTTTGGGTTACTTAATCATTCCTAAGATTTTTAAAACTTCAAGGGACTTTTTTGGTAATTCTGGGTATTTCAGAGATTCTTAATCCAGCACTGAGAGTCGGAAAGAATTTACCAGAGTTTTGGATGCCCTGTCTTGCATGCAGAGAATGAAGGAGGATTATTAATGGGTGCAGACAAGTACATGCTTATAAGTTGCAATGCAAATAGAAAACAGAAATCTCTAGCTTCTCTTAACGATCATTAGTTTTTAAAGAGCACTTAAATGCATAGTGGTTTTAAAAATTGTTTGGTGCAGAGGCGCAGGTAACTGTAAAAGAGATTTGGGGGAGGGGCTGGTTGTGCCTGCACTGGTGAGCCATTCGTGAGAACGCTGGTTTCTCCCTTCCTGAGAATGCTCTGTGATAATGTGCAAATGGGGTAGAAAAGATGGCATTTCTTTGATGATAGGAAGTTAGAAAGCGAAGGGTAACTCCTAAGCAATCTGAGAATTGTACATACACTCACAGCTGTACCGTATCACTAGAGAACGGTTAGTTTCTGGAAAAACATAGACTCGCGTCTTTTAATAGGAATGTAACGATGCCTCCCCTTAAACACAGTGTCGAAGCTGCATTTTGTTTTTGGAAGACGCAGACCGGGGCATTCTCTTCAGTTGGGCAGCAGCTGGACGGGGTGAAAACTCTCCTGGGGCCATTTGAGGGACCAGCTCTGCTCTGTGGCCCAGAAAAGGTGGAGTTGAGATTAAACTAAAATCTTTAGGTAGACATTGCAGCCAGTGATCAAGCCTTTCAGTGGACGGACTTTGCCGTTACAAAATAGGTGAGAAGTGCAAAATATGCTGCTTCAGATGGAGCTTTTAAGCCTACCAAAAAAAGATGAAGTCCATCCTACTTTTGTGAAGTAGTATTCTGGAAAGTTCTTTATTGCTTTTGTTAGTTTCTTAGATTTTATGTGAGAAAATAGAGCTTTTCAACTGTTACCAAATTGTAAAGGTGAAGTGCAGTATTTCTGTGAAGAGAGACGTGGCGGCACGCGTCAGGACCTCCTCCGGGGTTAGCAGCACGTAAACGAAGTAGAGACTGTCTGCTGGAGAAGTGCCACGAGGGTCTGGTGGGTCCCCTCCCCCTTCCTTCACTTCTGATAGCTTCCGCTGCATCGATACTGTGAATAGAGTGCTTCTGGGTCATCCCACCGGGTCAGCCACGTCTCGTTCGCTGGTTCTCTCCTCTTCATTAGTCTGGCCCAGAGCCATGAGGTTCTTGGAAATTCAGGCGGGGCCAGCTTTTAAACACATTCTGAAAGCAATTTTCCCATTTTAGTTAGAAGAGATATTATAACTATCCGAGATTCCCATCCAGGTTCACTGTGACATTGTCCTGGTTCTTAGCTGCCGTCACTGTCAGGTCATAGGAGTTAGTAGCATTGTGTCTGCATCAATGACTAGCTGCATTGTGCGCACAGCGGATACCTCTCGTAAGAGCGAACTAAATGGACTTTAGCTAATGCTGAAAACTCATTACCGAATGTTGACTGGCACGTGTCCCCTTGTGAAGGGAACTGCGGTGGCAGTGAGAGCTGACTCATCAGTAAGTACTTCAATGCCGTGAAATGGCATACACTGGGACTGTTTTCATTCCTTGAGTGGCACTTCACAGCAGAGGAGCTACCCAGTATTCTCAGCAAAAGGAGAGAGAGGGCAGCACATCGGCCTGCTGTCATTCGGAGAGGAACCTTTTCCTCTCTGGACTCTGACACCAGCATGAGAGCCCGCGTTGGCCTGAGCAGTCACTGTACTTGGGCAGGAAGGCTCTTTATCGTGACCTGTTCTCTCTCTCCTCAGAACCATTCTTACCTCTGAACTGAGTTGAATTTTATTTGATGTAAGATGCAAAGTATCCCAGGCCGTTTCATTGTACCAGAGACTTAAAGCTAATCTGAATGTGTAAAAATAAATTAGTTATTAAAGGGTAAAGATTGGAAAAGAAGGGAGTTAGTTAAAGAAACTGTTCTTGTTATTTTGTTTTTCGGTATTTTTTAATGTTTGCAGTTCTCTCTATGTCAGTGAAACAGGGTTTTCCAAAGATGGTATGACAACAGAAATAAATGATTTTCCTCCAAACTCCATAGTCGAAATGTGGCCGTGGTTGGCAGAGCGAAGTAGTGAACTTCATCCCTAACGGCTGAGTAGCCTTTGGTCAAGAAATAACTTTTTGAAAGTTTTAGCTGTTACTTGACACAAATTTTGTTCAACTGGTGAAAACTCCATTTTATTTGACTAGAAAATCTAAAGAAATTAAAGCAGCAGGTAATGGAAAGGAAAGGAAATTGAACAAAGACAAAAGTCTTCTTAATTGTAGTAGAAAGCCATTTAAGCGGGAAGGAGTGGGCATCTTGGAAGTTATGTTTTCAGAAGTGACCGATGTGGTTTTTTCTCTTCCTCAGATGTCTTCCTTATCTGTGTACTTATCTGCTCAAGGAATAACAGAGGAGTCTTTGAATTTAGTCCTTGAGAATGGAGCTCTTATGCCATATGGGAAAGAGTGCAAAGCATTGAAGTATTTTAGTTGCTGAGATTTGGAAAAGGGACACCAAGCAATTAAGTCAGGTAAACTCCTAACCCTGAGGATGCCCCTTAGCCCAGTCTGTCCCCAGGACTTAGGAGTGGATCAGGGATCAGGGAACTCCAGCCTCCCTCCCTCCCTACCCCAGGCCAAATCCTGAGGCCATCTGTTAGTGTAAAGAAAGTGTCAGTGGGATAAAGGCTGCACCTATGCATTCAGGTGTTATTTCTGGCTTCTTTCTACTGTAATGCAGAGTGGAGCACTTGTGACAGAGACCTCGGGGCGGCAAAGCCTGAAAGTGCAGTATTTACTATCTGCCGGCTTTGACCAAGAGTTTGCCTTTGACCAAGAGTTGGCCGCTGCCAGAATTAGATCCGAAGGAATTCCTCCCAAATTTGTCAATCCTGCCATTTTGCCTTTATTCGGCTCATGTTGCCATGTGACCATCAGTTTCTTGAGAGAATTTGCCATCTTTGCCTGGCTTCTTTGCTCACCGTCGTCTTTGTCCCCCTGAATGGCTCCCACGGCTGGAAGAGCGTGTAGAACAGGCCTTGTGAGCTGACCTCGCCTTAAAGGTGCAGGTACATCAACTTACGGTAGTTACAGAAACAACAAAGTTATTTTTAAAAAAGCAATTCCCATGTATAATAATGGAAAGTTAAATGAGTACCATGTTTACATAAAATACTGTAAAAAATGTTTTTATAAGTAAGTTTTGCCATTCCTCTGAGTTAACTTGAACTGATTTGCATAATGATGGCAAGAATGAATTTATTCCCACTAGTGTTAAAAATTTATTTCTGTTATGAATAAGTGGTTTGATTCTTATTCAGAGTACTGTTTTTCTAGATTAGAAACCTCTTACCTTTCCTTGTACTATAAATCTTCATTTTAACTTCACGTGAACTCACTTTGTCCTGTGTGGAGTAGTAAGAAGCCACATCTTCTTTTTTTTCTAATGAATGTTTTAAAACACAATGAAACATCTAAGGATTTCAAATGCTTTGTAGACCTATCTTCCAGTTTTTGTTACTGTGTGTAATTCTTCTAAATACATGTTGGGCCATTCATTATCTTTCTACTTTGTGAATGTTCGTTCTTATCATTCAAATAGCTTATTCGTGCTAGATGTTACAAAATGGGAAAAGGGTAGGATAATAATAAACAGAATTCTTTGCAAAAGGAGAATATATGTGGTCCCACTTGGAATCAATGCATGGTCTTCTGAGAAATTTCTTATCCAAACGAAGTATATCTAGGCCGTGCTGATACAGCCCGGTGAGTTTGAGCCTTCTTTGTTGTGGCTTGGATGAGTGAGCTAGTTCCTGTAGGGCACCTCCTCACTAGGCATTTCATTCTTAAAGTTGCCTTTTTCTAAATTTGATATTAGTTTTATACACTATACCTCTTGGTAGTAAATAATCTTCATCCTAAAGGTTCCTGAATATTTGCCCAGATTAGCTCTGCTTATACTCGGAGTAATAGTGGGTTCTTGAGATTTTAGAGAGCTGCTTTTCTGATTAATACTGAATATAGGCCTTCTGAAAGAAATGGATTTAGAGAGCTCAGTGAATCATCTGTATCCAACTTTATTTGAAGTCTCAGCAGTCGATGTCATTTAAATCCGAATCTGTTAAGAACAGTGGAGTTTGCCAAGCACGTGACGTCTGTTAATTCCCAGTCTTAGTTTCGTATGTTTTGCTTTCTAGTCTTTCTCTGTTTTCAGTCTTCCTAACTGGTTCTTCCCCAGGGCCAGTCCTTTTCCTCTGCAGTACGTAGATTCTCTTGCTCAGGACAAGCCAGAGTTGGATGTTATGAGTACTTTGAAACACCTGGCTTAGTTACATTCCAAAGGATGTAATCTATAGGAACAATCATACCAAACCTGGGGGCTAGCTGGGGGATACTGGTACAGACTCTCCTTTTCCCTAACTGTGATGAACAGCAATGACCTAGAAGGCACATATTCCTACACATTATCTTCCCAGAGGGTACATACATAAATAAATTTCTTATCGTACTTCTTTCCTGTGACCTATATAACAAATACCTCCCATCTTAACACAGTTAAGAAAGTCCCACTAGCTCAAAGAGCAGAAGCTTTGAACAACAAAGCCAAGTTATAAAGGCCAGAGCAGTTATGGAAAAAAGAAAAACTCTTCTAATGCTTGCTTCTTTCATGTCTACTCAGTAAGTCCTGTTGAAGAGGCTAGAATTCACCATCCAGTTAAGAGAGAGATATACAGCATCTCGTACGGCCAACAGCACAATTCAATATACTGTGAATCTTAGACTCTGAATTCATAATGCCAATAGTCAGAGTATCTCATAGGAAACTGTTTCTGTGAAAACACTTATCTTAAGTGATCGATAGCATATAGGAGAGAATGTTCCATTAAGTCAATAGTAAGTACTTTTTGGTACCAGGCAATATACTTGGAATTTGTATAACAAAATTGATTTTAGACATAGTTTGGATGTGGCTTCCTATCCTTGAGTCCTAAACCCACTTGGAGTCTGGATGTATGCTTTTTACTAGCCTGCACTTTTCACTACAGGGCAACAAGAAGGGGACAGAATTAACTGCGCCAAGTGACATAATCACAGCAGAGGTAATAGCAATGGAACCAAAAGTCGCTGACTTGTTTGAGTGCTTACTGTGTGCCAGGCACAGGTCTGTGCGCTTCCTGTCGGTGAACTCATCTCACCCTATGGCAGCCCCATTAGGGTAGATACTGCTGTTACCCTCATGTTGGAGAGGAAGAAACGGAGACACAGAGAGGTTGGCTGTGGCATTTTCACACTAGAGTTGACACTCTTAATAGACCGTATTGCCTTTCAGAGGTATAATTATACCACACTGTCTAGATGAGGAAACTGATGAGCCCCAGGGTACACAGTGGATGAGTCGCACAGCCAAGATTCACTAATCTGACTCTGAAGCCCAGACTGTCCCCACAACATCATATTGACTCTGTTTGCTGAGAAGAGTTGGCGTGCACTGCAGTACACAGTGGCCAGGAGCAGTGCAGCTTATAGTGAACTGTTAGTTCGAGGATAAGGGATTGGCAGATTTCTTCAAAAGATAATGTAGCTGAGCTCTGAGCAGATGTCAAATGAATATTTTTGGCGGATATTGTCCTCTGATTCAAGGAGTCACCATTTGCTCAGTCTAGTGGTGAATGAGTGAATGAGTCACTCCCAAGGCAAAAATTGAAAGCTAGCATCCCAGTGATTTATGGCCGTGTAACAGACTATCCCAGACCTTAGCGACTCTACACTGTCTTGCGTGTCAGGGTGCTGTGGATTAGAAATCCAGCAGGGGCTCGTCGAGGCAGTTCCCTTGCTCCCCGTGGTGGTGACTCGGGTCACCTGGCAGGTATTCAGCAGATGGCTAGGCTGGTCTGGAGTGTCCAGGACGATCTCGTCGCGCCGCCACCTTGGCGGGGAGCTGGAAGACTGGCTAGGCTCAGCGGCCTCCTCTCCCGCTGTATGGTGTCTCAGGGACTCTGTATGGCGTCTCTCCATCAGGGTAGTCAGACTTATTAAAAATGGCAGCCCAGGTCTGCAAGAGGCTAGGTAGAAGGCACCAGTCCCCTTAAAGGCCAGACCTACAGGTGTCATAGGGTCCCCGCCATACACTTCTGGTTACAGAAGGTGTATCAGGATTTGGGGCCCATCTGTAATCTGTTGTAGGAGCATTAGATGCTTTGATGTGTCTTGACTCTTCTCTGTTCATTCATTGAGGTCTGTGGTTTGTGCCATAGAAACCATTTCTTGTTTCTGCTGTGAAGGAGCTGGGAGGAGAATGAGACAAGTGCCTGCAACAGCTTTCATTAGGTACCCACCCCCGTTTCATTTATCTTATAGCAAAATTTGCATTATTTTTTTTTTTTGTTCCAAGTTGTGAGCACTTGCCTGTTTTTTGTTATGTTGTTTTTTGTTTTTGTTTTGTTTTGGGGGGGGTGCTGTTTTTTGGTTTTGTTTTTCTAAAAAGCCACAGTAACTGTACACGCTGAGCCAGAAATACTCCAGAGGGAGTGAAGAACTTACCATTACAGAACTTGAGTTGTTAGAGATGTCAGCTGTATTAACTAATTTACAAATAGGTGCAAACTCCTATGGTATGGAAATTTCACATGGCTAGTAAATCTCTTTCAACAGAGGTTCCCATTGAGCAGCCAGATGGATCGTAGTCTTAAGATAATTGAAAGTTCTGCCTGTGTGACCTCGCCCCGTCTTCCGCACCACCTCTGGCGCACTTTCGTGCTAGAAAATGAATAGGTTCGTCCCATTTTTATTACTTGTCACATGGGAAAAGCCATTGCTCCATTTTATATGTTGTTAATCCTTTAAAATTAGCAGTTGCTGCAAGCCTGTCTTACCTAAAATAACAGATCATTGAAGTTTTATGATATTTCGTTAGACTTGTCTGATTTAGGATGTTTTCTTATAACTCCCGCTGGCATATAATAGACTGTTACTGCTGTCTCAAGAACAAGGGGATGAGAATAAAGTCTGCACTAGAAATGATCACCTCCAAACCAGTACACTTTCTAAGAGGAGAAAGGTTCGGATTATCCATCCAGTTCACGGGCAGTGGATTCCTGGAGAGTTAGCTGTGAGGGCTTCTTGCTGCTCACCCCCAATTATCACATAGTCAAGAAATCTCTGTCCTTAGGTCAGGCCTCAGGAATTGTAAATGTAGGAATCAAAGGGGTACTTGGGTCTCTACAAAGTGCTGGGAAGGCAAAGCGAAGACTTAGGCATCTGCAGTTGGACAATCAGGGATGGAGTGTTTGAGGCTTTTAGGCATCAAGATTAGATTTTATCCTGTAAAAACGGGGACAAATTTAAATGAGGTGACATAAAGGAGCCTTACTATTTCCTTTTGATCCACATTTCCACCCTGGTGTCCCTCAAAGTCTGCTCTTGGTGACAGAGAAGCCTTTGGAAAACTATTCCCAGGGAATGGAAAGTCTGACAATACCTATGGGGATGTCTCATTCTGGAATTTTAGGTCCTTGGGCCCCTCCTCTAAATTCTCTGTGACTCTTCAGTTCGAAATTATCTGTTGGTTGCATAAAAATTCAGTACTGTGGTCTTGAATTGCAAAAGAGAGCAAAGTCAGAAGAAAGGGAACTTGTAGATTGACAAAATATTTGTTCTTTCTTTTCAGCATCACAAGTCTAAACCATTTCAAGCCAATCACAACAACCTGAGTGAGTAGAAATTCCTTAAGGTTTAGCTTGCTGCCTGTAGCTATATCTTAAAGCAGATATTTATGTCCTATTTGAAGACGATCTACCGAGTTTCCCATAAGGTAATAGAATCCTAACTACAGTGGTTCTTTAAGAACCGTTGCAAAAACAGAATCATAACACAGGGAACCAAGCCTGTAGTGCGTCTCCCCGAAAGCCAAGACGCTGAAACAGGGGTCACCTATGAGTGTGACTGAGACCCACCTCTGGAATGGCCATCAGCCAGCTAGCAGAGAGATTTAGAATTTATGTGATAGTTCTAATATTTTTACAAAAATGATTTTAAATCATGTGATTTGAAGTTTTAAAAAATGAGCCTGTTTTCTTTTTGGAAAACTGGCCAGATAAAAAGAATACTAATATAATTCAATTGTATATGCATGTGCATTGAATGCAGAGTGGTGTGCTAAAGATAGTTCATGCAAATAACCTTTGTGGGATGTTTGGCTATTTTCTTAATACCTTTCTCATAAATGTATGTTTATAAATGTATTTAGTCATCTGCTATGACCATTAGCACTTAGAAGCATTTTGTTAGTTGTATCATGGATTCTAAAAAACTAATCCTTGGCCTACTAGGCTATGAGAGCTTTTTATTGCTTTGTTTGTATTTTGGCTAAGAAAATCATTTCTTGCACTTTCTATTTATGAAGATGTTATTACACATCACACCCGCTCAGTGCAGCTGTTCTTCAGAGACAGAAAAGAAGACGTAGGTGGTAAAGCGCGACGCATGTTTAAAAGCCTGACGGGAGAAGGGACCTCAGAACAACCAGGGTGGCTGGCATCTGCCTGAGAGAGCTGGGCACAGCATACAGCTTAGACTGAAAGCGGCTTGGGGACGCGGGCGTGCCGTTGCTGCACGTGGCAATGCTGTCGTGAGTTGCCAGCTATGTGTATGTGATGTTATGTATATATGTGAGAAAAAGGTATCTGATGATGTAGGATATTCTACCTCCCATTAAAGAGTGAGCATATTCCAAGGTGGCCCGTAGCGCCTCGGCAGGAGGCTGGACCCCTCAGCCACTGTCCACCCCGATCTCTTCTGTACTCGCTTCAGCTCCTCTACCTCCGAGCACTTGGCTGAAGAAAGAGTGTAGCTTTCTGTAGCAAGCACAGGAAAGCCGGACCCAAAACACAGTCCGCAGTGTCTAGTTCTCCGTGTCCCGCTAAGATATTGGTTGGGTTTCGTTGCCCGCGTCAGACTCAGAATGCCTGGGGTTAGAGCTTTTATCCACTGGTTTGTGTTTGGCAAGAGGAGCTGGTGGGAGTGGAGTCTTCCTGTTGTTTTCAAAGGTGCCCCAACTCCTTTTCGTGATGTGAAAAATTGTTTGAATCCTGAGTTGTTTTGTTTTCAATTGCCATTCGCAATCCTTTTTGGGGGGACTGGAATATTAACCATATTTTCCTGATAATGAGCCTTCTGCCAGTATCTTGACATGGAGGTGTGTGTGGCACGGATTTTTGGATGACCCGTTTTGCTTTTCGTCACTCCAGAGAGACGTTCCTGTTTTTAACACCTCCCTTGAATGGTGTCGGTGTCAAGAAATGTCATTTCAGTAGAAAATGTCACCAGGCAGGCCTCCCAATCTTTAAATCCAGGTGTAGCGCTCTTGACTGGCTGGCTGGCTGGGGAACAAGCACCCTGAGCCAGGTCAGGCCGCCTGCCTTTGAACCTGTTACAGCTGGGGCAGGAGTCTGTCCCTTCAGTGGACACCCTGGAAAGCCTTCCGCCTCTTCATCCCAATGCAAGGTCTAAACAGGGATTCTCTGGTGGAGAATGAAAATGAGAGTGATCCGTTTTCCAGACTTTTAGAGGTTGGCATCTGTGTTGTAGGTACTAGCTAATACGTGTTTACTTACCCAGTGATTAGCTAGGGCAAGTGATGATCCCAACTGTGTGAAATTTCCAATGAGACAAGCATGACTCATTAGTGACCTGTGCCTGAATACAGTGTGAGTCCTGGGGGGGAACAGGCACTAAAATCAATGCGACTCTGCTCACCACAGCTGTTGTGTTTCTAATAGTATAAGTGTCAGCCTAGAAGCCACGCTAATATCCTAGACTCAGGAATCAAGTCCTGCTTAGAAAACTCTTCCTCCGCTTATCTGTTGTTGCGCCCAGAGTCTTGTCCTCAGCCTGTCTGCAGCTCTGTCACTATGCCACGTCCTTGAGGCTCAGTCTGGCCTAAATCAGTAATCGGCAGTTGGCGGGACGGCCTGTTCAGCTAAAGTGATTCATAAAAAAAAAAAACAAAATAAAAAAGTGAGAAATGCCTCAGTGATTTCCTTGAGGCATGTCACATCTGTGAATCTGGGAAGGAGCGTGGAGTCCTGCCCTCCTTCCCTCTGGCCTGGGTGCTCACCAGTACAAGCCAGCCGCCCTGGCCGCACATTATGGTCATCTGGGGCACTCGAACAGCTATTGATGTTCGCGTTTAATTGGTCTTCTCTGCAACCTGGATGTCAAAAGCTCCACAGATAATGCTGATGGGCAGCCAAGGCTGAGAATCACTGTCGAGCTGATCCTGAGTGGTTGGTCTTTGGCAGGATCACCTCAGTCTGGTTGTTCTTCTCGTAAGGTACCTTTATTGATATTCCAGGCATGGCTCTGAGTTTAAAGCTTATAGTAGATGAGGGCTCAGGTGGTAAAATGATCACCCATTCATCCTCAGAGTAATTCTGGAGAGAGATGCTGCCGTTCACCCAGTTTCCTCTCTGTACCAAATACAAAGTCCACAGCCATGCCGCCCAATCTCATCTGATCTTGGAAGCTAAGCAGGGTCGGGCCTGGTTAGTAATTGGATGGGAGACCACCTAGGAAGACCAGGTGCTGAAGGTGTGGGAGAAAAAAAAAGACAAAGTATGCGTAAGTAAGCAGAACAGATTTTCATAGTCTGCTTCCTAGAATATGTGATTTGCATGGAGATTTCTCAACGCTGCTAGCTAAAATAGAGCCCTTGAACTTATTAAAAGAGCCATGCCCCAGCCACCTACAGTGACTTCTATTTGTAAAATAAACAAGAACCATTGTTAAAGTTAACAGAGGAAAAAAAGGCTTCTTCCTGGGGTGATAATATATTTGATGATTTGTCTCTTAGCCTGTCTTCTGAGTGGGATTTCACTGTAAAGTGACTTTCTCTTTTTCTTACTTCTTCGTAATGAAATGCACTGGCTGATATTTCTGAATTTTGTATGAGATGTGAAGTGAGTCATTTTAGCACCTTTGTCCCAGGATATCACAGACCTAACCCAGTAATTGCCAAATGAGGTTCCACATACATCATTCTTTCTTCCCACCGTGGCTGGAAATGCTTCCTGCCGTGGCGGCCACGGCCGCGGGGAGAACTGATTACGCTTCAAGAGTGAGAACCACTGTTCAGACTAACTAGCTACCAGTGATTTCTAATCATTCAAATAGAACAGTTTCCCTTCTGCGAGAATTCTGGGCACCACGGAACTTTTCTTTCGCATATGCCTACAAACAATCGATTCTTTAAATTTCAAGTAGGAGGCATGTTTGAGAAGAAAAGTGGGTCGCGGGAAAGACTGGTTAGTGCAGGGGACAGAACTGGCATCAGGCTGTGAAATTCCACTGCAGTGACATTAGGGCCTGGCTGTTCGCTCAGCGTGTGGCTGCTGCAGCGTCACTTAGAGAAAGCGTTCCTACGCCCTGGAAGACTCGCGAAGGCTTCCTGACGGCGGGTGGAATTGAAAAGCAGTAGCCTTTGGGACCTGGGTGCATCTGGAGGGTCGCCTGTCAGGGTTTTCCTACTGAGGGACACTGTGGAGTACTGTGAAACATTGTTGAACTTGATGCGAATCGTACCGCACTGGATTTTAAGATTTGGGCCGGGGGGAGAGTAGAGGAGGAGGATGGGGGAAGTGATGGGAAAAAAGTAACTATATAAACTTATACTATATTTCGAGCAAGGAATGAAACAGATTCCCTATCAGCACTGTGAACTTGGGTCAAGTTCTGCCCTACTGGGCCGGCTGGCTGATTCCTGTGGCACCTCTGAGAAACCCTCTGAAACGGCTAACCGAGTTACCGGCGTGACCGCAGTCCCACCACCTGCCCCATCCCCCTACTCCACAACAGAAGCATTCCCGGACTGCAGGCAAGGCAGTGCGTCCTGTCCCGGTCCCTTCCCGTCTCATCTGCTCTGGTCCGTGTTCAGTTTTAGCCTGTTGCGTGATTTTGTGATCTAATGGCAGAACTTAACCAGGGCCGCCAGTTAGGAGCCCCCAAAGTCGGAACCCTCCGTTCCTGGCGCGTCAGCAGAGGTGCACTCGGCATTCCCAGCTCGGGACTTCAGGGGGAGACCTACTCGTTCTGCCTCTGGGAGGAGGAGGCTGAGGCTCCTAGGACAGAGAGCCAGGTAGCCGCGGTGGACGTGGTCGGAAAGGAATCTGTCAGCTGTTCTCTTTGGTGCTTACAGGGTGGGTGACGGCTGCCCCCCATCCACCTGTCCCTGGCGCTGTGCCTTCCCACTGGTCACTGTGAAAAGCAGATCACACTGGACTCAGAGGCCAGAATCCAGGACACTGTCCCCCTCCTCGTCCTGAGCCCTTCACTTCTTCGTTCGGCTAATAATGTAGCATTGGCTTCTCTCTGGATAGCTCTTGGGTCTGTCCCCCAAGAAACGGCAAAGCATTTAAAGGAAAATAGTCAGTGGTAGCCATCAAATAAAGAGCTTATCGGGAAATGTCACTTCCCCTCAGCTGACATTGATGACAGCGAACATTGACGGTGCCCCTCTGCCTGAGTTTTTAAAGGCTGCCATAATATTTATAAGCAACAAACGTGTCTAACATTTTTTCATAACTTGCTAATCAAGGATTCATATTCAAACAGACAATCAGTTTCTAAAATGTCCTCCCTCAAAGGAGATGAGATCGTTTTTAACACAAGAACCCTCCAGTCTGTTTTTTCCTTTTGAAAAGGCGAACGTCAGAGGTTCGTGTCTTTCACGTGCAGCGCTTACTCCAGTCGCTTTGAGATGGAGAAGTCAGTGAGCCAGGCTGGCGTCCGCGCGCCCTGGGCGTGCTGGGCTGGGTTTGTACACCTCGTTTCCTTAGAGTACCTGTTTTTATTATAACCTTAATTATAAATACCTATATATAGGAGTAGGACTTTCTCTCACCCCATTCTCCTTGAATCATTATCACTTAAGTGTAAACCACACCTCCCCCCACCCTCTTTTACTGAAAAAATGCACTTTAATTCCTAAGGAGAGTGGCTGTTCCTGGCCAGGGAGCCAGGCGACTTCAGGAGGAGAGCTGAGGAGGCAGAGCTCTTGCCAGACCCTGTGAAATTAACCAAATTCCTTAAACACACAAATAATAGCATCCGTTTTAAGCTGCCCCTGCCCCTGCCTAAAGGGTGTCGGGGTGGGGTGGGGGGGGGTGGACAGCCAAAATGAAAAAGTTCAGAATGCCTACTCCGGTTTCAGAAGTTTCACTAGGGAAAATACCCAATAGTAAGTTATTTTCTCGGCTACTAAATGGTCAGAAACTTCAGGATTTTGTGGTAGGCTGGGGCTTTTTCTGTTTTTGGTTTTTGTTTTAAGTGAAAACACAGAGGCTATAAGACAGGCGCCTCATTTGTGTCATCGCTGAGCATCAGATGTGTTCTCACCCTTAATCTGACAGGTGTTCTCCGTCTCCCCTCCTGTAGACTCTGCCTTCCCCTGGTGACAAGCCAAGAGTTCCTGGGGTTGCATGTCTCCTAGAGCCCCAGCCCTGTTGTGTCGGGGGAGGGAGGAGGGCAGGCGGGTGGGCGGAGATGGGGGCTGGGGGCGGGAGATTGCAGAAAGAGTGAAGATAAGGGTTTATATAAACATATTTAAAGCAGCTTAGCAAAAGCTTTCTCGTTGAACAGCTTTAAGAACAATGTGAATGAAATCTTAGCAACTCGGTTAGTAATCTGAAAAGTCTATTAATGTATACTTGAAATTCTGTTTGTATAAAAATACATTTTCCTCTTTATTTTAACACTGTGTAAAAGAACATTATGCATGTGAGTGGTTTGAGAATTAAATGGTTTAATACTCAGGTTTGAATCTGTCTTTTCTGTACGGAGAGATTGATTTCCTTTAGGTTTTTGGATTGTTTTGGTGTGATGGCGCTCGCACTCCCCTGCCCTTTGCAGACAGTGCAGTGACACATCTCCCTCCTTCACTTCCTCCACCGGGATGCGTGCTCTGGGGCAGAGCAGTGGAGAGCATCCTGTACCAAAGCCCAGTGGCACGTCTATCAGTTTCTCCCTCATCTTCATCTTCATTCATAATTGTGAGATGGGAGTAATTGTGTTTATTTTCACCTCTATTCACAAACCGACATAGGAAGAGGCGCGAAGGATAAGAACGCGTTAGTTAACGCAAGGGTTGGCGACTCTGCCCATGAAGATAATCGTGTTCAGAGCGACTTCCCTTATAAGAACCAGGAAGGGCCTGTTGGCCTTGAAGATCACCCTGTTGTGGTTCAGCGAGCGGCCGGCGATGGTGATGGACGTGCTGGCTGCTGCTTCGCTGCCTTCCTCGTTCACCTGTGGGCCAGATGGGAAGCAGACAGCCGCGTCAGCCACTGTGCGGTCACGACGTGCCGGTGAACCGTCCCCAGACACAGCGATTCCCCAAATGCTGTTTGCCACCCAGGAGAACGCACGCTTGGGTCAGGTCCCTCTGGAGCCCTGCTGTTACTCGTTCATCCGTCCAGTGCGTATTGACATGTATTCAGATAAGCACTGACCCAGAAATCTGGATGTTTACAAGGTGGTCACGTTTCTGGCTGGCACCATCGTACATGGTGTTACAAGAGGATTATTTTGCCGAAAGAGATTGTGACTCAAGTTCAGAGCCCTGTAGTTGAGAGAGTTCCACTCTCCGAGCGTCAAGATCCCACATACAGCCACCCCAAGCAGCCTCAGGGCCCAGGGCCTATGAAAAGGGGAGGGTGCTCTGGCTGGATGAGTATTTCTGGGAGTCACAGACTGAAACAAAGGTATCTGCCGAGAAGCAGAACCACCGTGGGGCTAGAGGCAGGCACCTTCAGAAAATTGTGCTTGGGGACTCAGAGTATCTCTAAAACTCTGCCCCTGCCTCTCAATGAAAGCAGCTCAGCTCCTGAGCTTAGTGGGGTGGTTGAGGGTGTTCTCTCCCTCCCCACAGCGCACACTCCCTCCTCCACCCCTCCCCTCTCCCCCAAACTACCTATTTCCTGATCATTCTAGGACTAAATTTGAGCAGACTGGAGCTTGTATGATACCAGGATTCTTTTATTCAAATCAGATTCTAGTCTTTAATGGCTTCCCAGGAGACCTCCAATCAGTCGGGGTCCTATGTTTTCAAGGCTCCCAAGGTTTTCAGGGAAAATAACTTCATTTCCTGAGCCATGGAGGAAGCCGGCATCACCGCTCCGGTGGCTAAAGTGAATCCAGACCTTCTCCCTCATGGTAACTCAAAGCCCTCGAGGGCTGGGAGTTGACCATGTCTGTCTGGGGTCCTTGGGAGAGGGTTTTCAGTCATAGTTAATACCCCGAGGACTCACCTTCCCTTAGTCTGACTAAGTGTTCTTTCCCCCATAATCCATGACAGTCGTGTCATTTTTATTTCCAAAACCATTAATTCGGCACTCATGTGAGATCCCTTGTTCTGATCGCAGCATCTTTAAGTTACATCCCTCCCCTTCTGTTGTTGTCCTGTGGGTCATGTTGTCCTCGGGGTTATATGTCCACATATGACCCAGGACTGTGGTGCCTGGCCCACAGCCTTGCTGTCCCCTCTAACGCCTGCTGTGATTTGACCTAGACAATTGAAATACCTCAGGTGATCAGTCAACACCCCAAGCTCCCATTTTACTGCTCTCATCAGACCCCAGGAGCATCTCCTTCTGCAAAACAGTCCGTGGCCACGCCCCAGACTTGCACCTCTCACGACGTCTCTGCCTCCGCAGCTATGATCTCGCTCCTCTCAGACTGTCATCTTCTGTTTTTTTTAAGCGATGGCATCTGCTCACTGCCACTGCAGTTAATCTGACACCCCCTTGTCCTCTGACACCGCCAGGCTCCCCCTGACAACACATTGCCCACCGAGCCTGGACTCTGCGACCACATTCACTAGTGCCCATGCTCTGAAACCTTTCTCGTTCACCTCGACCTTTGCAACCTCCTCAATCCTGTGACCTCTCTGGCCTGTCTCATCTCCCTCACAGCCTGGCTCCCAGAACAGGGGTCTACACATGCTTTCCAGACCTGGTTGTGCATCGAGAACCCCTTGAGGAGCTTGGAAATTATGTGGATTCTCACGCCCCATCCTGGACTCGCCGGGAGTCGAGCCCACAAATAACTGATGCGCTTGGTCCAGAGCTCAGTATCTGAGGACCAGAGGTTATACAGGCTTCACATGGCCATCACTCTCGGAAAGGGGCTCCTGAGCACCCCGGTTAAGCAATAAACTGTGGGACTGCTCGCTTCACTGCGGGACTTCTCTAGACCGCGCGCCAGCGTGCGTTCATTCTTAATCCCCGAGAAGCGGTGTCGTTCACGCGACCACCTGGCTTTCTGTTACGTGCGGCGCAGTCCGGAGCTTTCGTTCTCTGTGACACGCTTCAGGACACGGCCCGCACTCACCAACTCCCCCTCCTCGCCTTCTGCGTGTTCTCCAACCACCCGGGCAGGCGTGTGCCCCCACGAGCCCAACTTCCTCAGGGAGAAGTAACCTGTGGTCACATTTCAGTCTTAAGAGATTCTTTCCATTTTCTTAACATTTCTCCCTGGGTTTCCATGAGCTCCTCCTCTCCTCCTCCGAATTCCTTCTCGGGGCCTCTGCTGGCTCCACTGCCTGTGCCACCTTCCCCCTCGTGTGTGCGTCCCCGCTTGACCTGCTCAGGAGAGGTGGCGGGCGGGAGGGTGGCACAGCCCGACCCTGAGGGCTCGGGGTCGGGCTGTACTGTGGCGGGCCTCACGGAGGGCAGGGTGCCAGCTTTGAGGTTTGAGGGTCCCTGGAAGCAGGGCCTTCCCATGTTTGTCTCCGCTAGTCACACGTCTGCTGTCTGTACCACAAGAAGTAGCAGAGCAAGAACTCCAAAGGTACAAGTCACATGAGATGAGGGAGAGGAAAAAGGCAGCAGCCGACGAAAGAGCAACCGGCGGTTACTCACCTCAAGAAACGCCTTGTGGAACGCGTCGGACACAAAGAGGTCATTCCGGCCTTCGGCGATGATGCCTGTGGGGAAGCCCAGAGAAGGCCTGTGAGGCGGGGAGCTGGCTCGAGTGTGACAGCTAGGAAGAAGTCCTGGACCCTCACCTCACGATTCCCCCCAAATAAAATCATGTGAGCATTAATGAAGCCCTTTGGGCTTATTCAGTCTGGCTCCTGGGGGTTGAATCTCATGCTTCAGCTCGGGGACAGGGGACTCTGTTCTTAGAAAAAAACACTCCATTTGCTAGGAATGTCTTTGTTTCCAGTCTGGCACATCTTTAAGAAAGGGGTTGTGTTTTTAGACTTGGCTTAAAGACAGCCCCTCAAGGTAAATCCAGTTGCCTGACACTGTAAACTTCTTTTTGAGGAAGGTATTTCAATATATATTTTTAAAGGATAGTGGGCTGGAGGAAGCAAACCTACTGAATACCATTACTGAAGTGTCACAACCGGGAAGAGTTTGGCGGTACCCGTCCAGGTGACCCCAGGAAAACACGCGAGCCCTTTGGAGCATCGGCGGGGGCTGTTTAATGTCAGCTACGCCTATGTGAGACCCAGCTGACTCTCGCCCTTAATCACATCTGCTCTGAATTCCGATGCTTTTTCAGATTCTTCTCTACCTGGTCCCCTGTCCTCTGTCAGTGACAGACTCAAAGGGGTCCCGAGCCAGCCGAGCCCGTGAAGATTCTGGAAAAGTCCCTTTTTCCAGAGAACTGAGACCCTGGGAGGGACAGGGAGTTCCCCGAGTTAGCGTAAACTGGGGTTCGTTGGGGTGTCCTGGCTCATGGCTCTTCCCCCTTTCTCCGACTCCTGCACCTTCGGACAGACCGCCCCGGGGGCAGAGGGGAGGAGGGCTCCGTCCACGGACCCGGGAGCTTAGCCTTCTCCGGGCTGAACAGGTCTACGAGGCCCATGTCTTGCAGCTGCTCCTTCATGCTGAAGCTGTCCTCGACGCGGAAGCGGGGCACGTGGGCCACCAGCGTCGTCTCCACCAGCTGGCCCAGCCACTCCTGCAGCACCTCCGGCGTCAGCTCCTTCTCCACCTTGGCCAGGCTCTTCTCGGGCTTCGGCAGGATGAGCATCATGGCATGTTGTCGCCCTTGAAGGGCAGTTCGAGGACCTGGGTGCCTTCCGCCACGCGCCGAAAGCGGAACTTGTTTTCCTGGTACATCATGGGCACTTGGCACTCCTCCCCGTCAGCTCTGTGGAAGGGCTCCGACCTCGTGTTCTCAGGGTTGAACTTGGACTTCCACAGGCCCTGGAAGAAGATGACGAGTGGGAGGATCACAAAGCGAGGAGACCAAAAACTCCCGTGGGAGGGGACTGACCTGGCGTGTCCATGTTGTTGTCATTGATATGTGAGCATAACTCGGGGGGCACGAGACTAGTGGGGTGCGCGCGGGAAGGTTAAGACTGTCGGCGATGGGGCCGTGAGCGCTTCCGTCCTGTGGCCTTTCCGGGTTTCAGCACTGACTCTCTGCTTGCTCTCATAATAAAATTAAAAACGGAAACCAAGGACAACATACTGGCCTCATCGGGCGTCTCTTCTTGCGTTTAAGTTTAATTGCCTTTTGCTTTCTGCCTCCCATTAGCCTCTTCCTCCCAGGCCATCCTCCAAGGTCCGGGTCTCTGCCCCTGATGAATGAGGGCCACACACAGGTAACAGCCACCCCGGGGGGGGGGGAGGAGGGAGGGTGGACATCTGGCAGCCCTGCCCCTGGGGGCACAAGACAGGCCTTTGAAATGTGAGTTGTAACGACCATTCCTAGGTACCTTCTGGCTCTTTGATTTGGGGACAAGGCATTTTAACGCTTCTCCGTACACTGAGGAGCTGGTGATCACGATGCCAGTAGGCTGGCTGCTCACTGCGTGCCAGGCACACTCTAAGCATGTCACGTGTATTTACTGCGTCCGCCCCGCCCACAACCCCGTGACCTTATTGCCATTTTATAGCTGCAGAACTTAGGGCATAGAAAGGTCTCAGGTAACGAACCCAAGTCCACCCAGAAAAGGAAGAGCCAGGATTTAAGCTAAGTAACCTGTCTGAGGGCCCACGGTCTCATCTGCGACAGTCGGAGGGCCAGGCGGGCTGGTAAGTGGCAGAGTGTTCAGTGAACCATGAGCCGTGATGTGCGCTGTGGAAATGCAGCCCCCGCCACTCTTGAGGACAGAAAAGCCCCAGGGCACAGAGCGGTGGGCCACGGCAGCGACTGGCTAAATCCCAGGCCCTGTGGGGGCGGGGGATGGAGCACAACCCAGGACAGGCGATTGTGCCACAAACCCACCTGCCTGAAAGTGGCAGCCCACCTGTCAGTCAGCTGTTCACTCTCAGTGCCCTCTCCCTCGTCCTCCTGCCTAAATGGAATCAAATTGGAAGTCTTCGGAACTCGACTCTGAGAATGACATGGCCACCTGTGTGCTCAAACCACACAGATTGAGGTCCGTGTGGCACCTGGAGGGTCAGAAGCCTCGGGCGGGGGAACTTTAGTCACTGTGGAAGCTGCCCCGGATGATGGAGAAAATCCCATCACTGAGGATTGTCGATAGACTCCGTCATGCTGTTCCAGATTTCAAAATGGAGTTAACCAGACGGCAGAAATCATCACACAGACATGAGACTTTATTGCCACTCGCGCCTGGCTGCCAGGCACGCTGGGCTTGTGAGGTGTCCGCCCTGCCTTGGGCCCAGAGGACTGCCAGCACCCTTGGACCGCAGCCCAGCAGCCACAGGCCTGGGCATGGTTCTAGACCCTTAGCGAATTTGAATTTCCGCTCCGATCACGCATGTACCATTTCTCAGAAGGGATCAGCAGACACGTGCCCAGCGGTGTGAAAGAGGGGGAGCTGGGGCGAGCAGTCCCCCCGGGGCTTCGCGAGGGCCGAGGAGTACCTTAAAGTAAATGGTGTTGACCAGCACCAGGACAGTGTTCTCGTCGATGCCATCCTGGGGAATGACGTCGGTGATACGCCCTTCGGTCTTGTTGGATATCCACTGGTTGATGGTCATTCGGGACGACTCCGCGTTTTCCTGGGGAGAACAGGGGACGAAGCCCCCACTGAGCTGCTCAACCGTCCTCTCCTCTCCCGCTCGTGGCACTGTGTGTCATTCGCCCTCCCTCTGCCCCGGCCCACCGTTGGGTGACGCCACCACCGTAACCCAGACTGGGGAACCTCCCACATCTCGGCGGCGCTACGGGCTCAGAGTCCAGGTTTCCAGCCCCTGGACAGGAAGAACTCCGAGGTCAAGGACGACGTCACCTGCAACTCACCTTGAAGTCCAGGGGCTGGAGCTTGGCTCCATAGACCAACTCGCTGATGTCCTGATAGGTCTTGTTGAAAGTAAGCGACTTGTCTCCAAACAGGCGGTTGGCCGAGACCAACTCGGAGGATTTGTTGGCTTTTCGATAGAGCGGCAGTTCAGTTTGGCAAAGAAAAAGTGGATCTGATCAGACGTCTTCTCGGAGATGGTATCAAACTTAAAGACCTGTAGAGGCCAGAAGAAAGCGGTGGTAGGGCTGTGCGGCTCCTCGGCTGACGGGGGCGGCGGCACAGGGCCCCCGGCCCCTGACCGGGAGCCTCCTCCCTTGTGACCTGGCACAGCGCGGATGCTCAGCTCGAGGTCTCTACGGGAATGAAGGCAGAAAAGAAAGAGGAGGAGGAGGAGAAAAAGAAACACAAAGAGATCGGCGGGCGACCGAACGTCTCTGAAAGGCTCTAGACCGAGACGCGGCCAGGAGGCTGGCCCGAGGGCTGTGGCTGTACCTCCATCAGCTGCTGGAGGGTGTCGTTGCAGGCGCCCAGCTTGGTCATAGCGAAAGCTGTGGAGATACTCAGGGGCGACAGGAAAATGTTGTCATTGTTGTTCTTGGAGTCTGCAAGGTGCTTATAGAAGGTGGTGGCAAAGAGGGAATTGGCCTTGGACAGTTCCCAGACCCGCCGGTTGGTGGCCTCGGGGACCTTCCAGTCTGAGCCCTCATCCTCAGTGGCCTTCTTCTCTGGGGAACGGTAGATGCACATGGGGTTCACAGGGATGTCCCGGGGCTTGGCCGTGCAGATGTCCTCCACAGGGTGCCAGTGACAGGTCACACAGCCCCAGAGGCCAACGAGCAGCAAGGAGAGAAGGTGTGCCCTCCTGCAAGGAGACAGAAAGCCGAGTTAAGCGAGGCCGGGAGGACCCTGTCCCCACGGCCCACCCCAGACTTGCCCCAGTAAAGCACAGGGCGCCTGCCCACCGGCGTGGCCTTGTTCTCTGTGAAAAATGAGGGCCCGGGACAAGTCCGGTCCTAGACTCTGCAAAAGGATCGTTGAAATTAGAATCAGCTACTGAAGCAACTGATGGTTCGTAGAAGTATTGTGTGTCCGAGGCCAACGTGCCGAGAGCAATGAAGAATGCAGACTCCCCGTTGGTGAGGTGGGACCTGCGCACCTGGAAAATAGGTGGCACGTCAGTCCCCGTGAAGAGTGAGGGCAGAGGAGGAGCCTCTGACAGAGCTGTTGAGGGAAAGCCTCGGAGATGGTTGGACTTGAACCCGGATGTTAAAGGTTTGGATTTCAGCTGATCGGCAGAGAAGTTTCGGCAACGCAGGAGGGTGAGGGGTGAGCGGGCGAAGGCGCCATCTGTGTGCCGAAGACACGTTCTGGCTCCAGCCCCAGCCTGTCCACCGAGGTATGGACCCGTTGTTTGCTGGATAGTCCCGGCCGGATGTCCCGCAGAGTCCGTCATGGAATAACGACCAAGCCGAACTCATACTTCTCCCTCCCCACAGCTGCTTCTCCCAGGTCCTCCGACTCAGCGGATGGGACCCTCATGTACCCCGTGGCCCAGTCCAGAGAGCGGGGGCCACCCCGACTCCTCCTCAGTCAGACCCTAGGTTTGATCGATCTGTTTCCTGCCTCTCTCACTGCCTTAGTTCATTTTCTGTTGTCTGGGGATTTTAATAGCTTCCAACATGGGCTCACTAAGGGTAAATGAAACAAATTTTCCATAAAAAAAAAAATGAGATCATGAGATTGGCAAATTAGGAGAATTGAGATGCCCAAGTAAGCAAACCAAGAGATAAAACTCTATAATATTTCGTGGGCAAGATGGGGGACCAGGGGCTTCCTTGTCTGACGTAGGGCTCTGGGTCTGTACGTGGGGACCGAGTCTCCTCGGTCTTCTCCCGGCAGGAAAAGACAGGCTCGCAGCGCAGACAGGATTTGCCGCGGACGCCTGCTGGGCAGGTGTGGGGCCGGCTGGCGTCGGCGGGGAGGGGGGTGGCGGGCAGCTGAGGGGCCCTTGGCTTCTTGCGTGACCTGAGGCCGGCTCTGCAGCCCTGTCAGGAACAGAGGCCCCGAGCCAGGGAGAAGAGGAGGCCCGGGGGAGATGTGGCAGGCCGGGTGAAGACGCAGAGACGGGGACCCTTGCCATCCATCTCTCCATCTGGCCGCCTTCGGTTTCACATTTTGTCCCCCAGCTGCCTTTGGAAATGCGAGTGGAGGCTGACGGGCCCGGAGCTCTGTCGAGCACAAGAGAAGACGAGGCAGGGCACCCTGGCCCCACGCCCAGCTTCCCACAGCACCCCGCAGCACCCCAGACCGAGGAGGGGCACGTGCAGTGTCCTTTTGTCAAAGGTCACCGAGATCTTGGGGGTGCAGGGGGGTGCAACCGAGCAGAGGAGCAGCGTAAAGGCCGTGAGGAGGCCGTCACAGGTTAACTGTGCTTCGTTCCAGACGTGGGCCAGGCCTGGACGTCCCCTCAGGGTCTCCGACATCCCCTCGGTTTCTCGGGGTAAAGGCTCAAGGTGTGGCGTAGGGAAAGGCCTAACCCAGACGGGGCAGGACGGAGGGCGCGGGCAATGACGCCCTCCAAACCGGCTCCCTTCGCCGCGAGCCCCAGGGAGAGGGCCTGGTCTTCCGGGAGCTGCCGAGGTCACCCTCGCGGGCCCTTCCAAGGCCAGCAAACCCAGGCGGGCCCGTGCGGGGCGAGCTCACCCCTCTCACCTCTTCGCAGCAGCTGCAGTCCCTCTGCCACTGGGAACCATGGTCGCGATGTCCCACGGGGCTGGCGGTGGACACAGTGAGGCCCGAGGCGATCCCTCAGAACTGGCCCTCTCCTCTGTCTGCGGTTCCAGAGGCCGAGGGGGGCCGTGAGGAGGGGAGGACTGAGGTCAAAGGCTGACGACCGGCTCCCAGGGTTAAGCAAAGCGTGGAGCCCCGTGTTGTTTGATTAGTGGAGAAGTTTTAAAGTTCAGTCAGGCCCAGGGGCAGCAAGGCCCACCTTCACGACCCATAGCCCCTCACTCGTCTTTATCTTTCTGGGAAGGAAAAAAAGAGAACACATTCAAACCTGGTGAGAAAATGCCTGACTGACAAGTCTGTCTGTAGGGTTTGGTTTCGTTTTTTTTTTTAACCTGGTTAACCAAGCCAGGAGGTCGAAAAGAGGTGAGTATAACTAGCCTCGTTGAAAGTCCACAAACTTCTAGCCCTGTACCTGCTCAGAGCAATACCTTCTCTTTCACAGGTTTCTTTAGGGAAAAAGAGTCCATAATATCTAGAGTGGGGAGAAGAGGAATTTTCTGGAACGAAGTATTACCCTCAGGCCTCTAAGAGCCAGCACATCTGTGGTTCAGACCAGACCAGTACACACAGCGGTTACCTCTGTGGTCCACGGACCCCCCCAACCCCACCCTCCCCACTCAGCCCTGGAGTGAGGGGAGGAGGTGGAGAGCAGGGCCCTGGGGTGGTGCCGAGGATGTCTCTAAGGTGGGCCAGCTGGCTGGCAGGGACTTGACACAGTTCTGCTGGGGACCAGGGGACAGTGTGGGGCAGGTAAGAACACACTCACGACTGCTGAAACACCTCTTCAAAAGCAAACCACAGGTGCGAATGAGATCGCCAACCGGAACCAGACGTGCAACAGCGAAAGATCAGGAGCGACTCCCATGTCCAGGAGGCCGGTTCAGCCCACCAAGGTGCACGGCACCCCGCAAAGCCGTGCGAGGAGGACAAGGCCCCTCTCTGTGCTGACAGGGAGGCCCTCCGGGACGATCAAGGGGGACAAGGCAGGCGGCTGAGCAGTGTTTGCAGCACGCCACCTTTTGTGGGGCGACAGGTGGACACACGGGGCGGGAGGGAGCCTTGGTGAGAGGAACCGTCTTCGTTCTCTCGTTTTGAACATGTCCGTGCATCATCGCCCATTCAAAACGGGCTCGGCTTCGTGAGCCAGAAGGGTATCGGTGCTGTCATCCACGGCCGCTTGGGGACAGGGGCCTCCAGGGGCACGAGGGAGGTGGTGGCAGCATCGGAGAGGAACTGGGAGCAGCCGAACCCCTGGTTGGCGACGAAGGAGGAAAGGAGAGTGAGGAGAACCCCGTTCAGCGTCGGCGGGTGGAACAGAGGTGTTTCGGGGGAGCTGCCTGGCGAAACATTCTAACAACTGTGTAATATTCCACTGTCCGTAATTTAACCGTTACTTTACGTTCACTGAGATCAAACTCTTTAAATCTTTGAGTAAGATGATAGTAACAGGTGCCATTTTAAATACTTCCTACCCATATATACGTTTATATAGAAAAAGAAAACCAGTTATAGAATGCTATAATCTGTAAAGAATTTATTGGTAAAGATAATATAACATTTTTGTTGTACTTTGACATACTGATTTTAGAATGAACAAAAGATAAAGAAAAATCATAGTATATTAACAAATGTATTAAAAAATATCCAAGTCTAAGGCCTATATGTGCTTTTTAAAATAAATTTATTTAAATTAGTTTCAGTATACAGTACGTTGGTTAGATATCTATAATGTTCATGAAACGATCCCCCCAGTTGCCCCCTCCCTCCCCTGGCCCTCCACCTGGCCATCGTATTAACGCTAAGTGCATTCCCTCTGCCGTGCTCCCCAACCCCCTGACCAAATACCAACTACTCATGTTTACTTCTTTCACCCTTCACCCCATTCCCCCACCCCTCTCCCTTCTGTCACCGGATTGGCTACTATATCTGTGAGTCTGTTTTTGATCAGTTTGTTCTTTTTGTTCCTGAGACACCACCTGTCAGTGGAATCGTATGGTGTTTGTCTTTCCCTGTCTGACTTATTTCCCGCGGCATCGTCACCTCCAGGTCCCTCCGCACACGCACTCTTAAGTGATACGCAGGCCCAGTGGGTAAAACGCTGAGAAAGCCTCGTCAGAACGGCTGGTGCCCTGCCTGGGATTTCTAATGCCCCAAATGCCAGGGGAAGTCACAGGGCGCCCGGAGCGACGCCCACGCCCCGCCGCGTCGTCAGCGGCTGCGGGTGCCGGTCGCGCACGTCAGCCTTTCTCGGGGGCAGACACCTAATTCTCTACCTGGGGACAGAGCTCCGATCTCTTGGGATTTGTAAGGGTTAAGGATCCTCTACAGGTCTGGTGTCGCAGGGTTGACACAGTTACATTTCCTCCTGGGGACGCAGCTGAATTCTCTGTTCCCGTTGGGGTGGGGGACACATGACTAAATGCTGGGCAGTGGGATGCTGTGGAAATGACGATGTATGCCTTCTTCCGGTAGATTGCCCCAAAACGTCCTCCGCCGTCCCCGAGCTCTGTCTCCCACGTTCGGGCTGAGGAACACGGAGTATTCACCCGCCGGCCAACCTGGCCGCTGGACTTCTGTGCCCAGGGACCCGCGTTGGCCCCGAGGGAACGTGACCTGGCCCATGGCGGCGGTCGCTCAGAAGTTGGCCGACGCTGCGAAACAGTCCGCGAAGCCACTGGGGTTTTTTCCCGTCAGTATCTGACAGCTTCTGAGGGGCCCGTGAGGTCTACTGTCTGATAACCCAGGTGCCATTCGATCTGCCTTAATCCGCTTATTTATTCAATGGAACCCAGGACTGTTTCAGACACTGGGAATTGAATAGTAAAGTCAACGCAGTCCCTGCCTTTCTGTAGCAAATATTCTAATGAGTGAAATAAACAAGCCAATTTACACACACACACAGATAGGCATATGCATGTTGTTTTTAAAAAAAAAAAACTCACTATGTTATCACGCTCCATGCTAAGTGCTTTGCAGGCATTAGCTTACTTAATTCTCTTGTCAGCTTGACCAGGAAGCTAGCAGTCAGCCCAGCTGGCAGGTGAGAAAAACGCCGCTCACGAGGGTTAGGAACTGCCTGACTTAGAGGCGAGACGCGAACCGTCTGCCCGTCTCACCTACGCGCTCACCCACGCGGCAGCTGTGAGTAAACCTTCCCGCCTCTTCCCAGGTGGGAACGCACTGCCCGTAGCCTTTCCTGGGGCAGGGTGTGGCCCGACATCACCGGGTTCTTCTCTGGATAGTCTCCGTCAGGTGTGTCCGGGATCCCCGCACGCCAGGGCCCCGAGGCACCCCGGGACTGGCACCTTTTCCTCTGGTCGCCTGCGTCTTCCTGGCAAACACTGGTCCCTGACACGCGCACTCCACACTCACTGGGGTTTCGCTTGCCACCGGCCCCCTGCTCACGACCCCTCTTCCTTTTCGCTGTCTAGATTTTGATGCCTCGAATCCCCTTCCTCTTGACCCATCTTAGACTGGTTTGATGAGGAAAAGAACCAAGAAGAGCTTGTAAGCAGGGCGAACTAACCTGGGTGCGTCTGCCTGCCCGTCGCTCTCCCCGGCCCCCAATTCTGTAAAGTGTTTTAAGAATCATGCATACTTAAATATCTAAAAGTGTACTTAAATTGAATCCTTCACGGAAACGCCTCACCGTGTCTGGAACTGGAGACAGACTTAAAACTTTGAGCAGGTAAATATCAGTTTGTGAAAAGGTTCCCCCTCCCCGTTCTGTGTCCCACATTCTACCCCATGTGGAAACAGGTTGGCACCCCAGGGCCTCCCTGCTCCGCTGTGGTCGGGTGGGTGTGCGGAGCCTCCAATCACCCTGCTGTTTCACTACTTCAAGGTCAGGAACAAAAGAAAACAGCCTGGTCTTCCCAGGCTGACTCCGGTCTCAGCAGTAACTCTTCTGAGCAGGTAGGTCGGCTGGTCCCTGTCCTATTCCTTTCTCTGGACGCAGGAGTGAGACCTTGGCGGGGGACAAACAGCAGAGCGTTACTGAGTAACCCGAAGCCTAGCGCTTCCGCGGAAACTTGGCAAAGCATCTCGCACAAAACCCGAGCTGTCCCCAGCTCTCCCGGGTTTCCGGTTTACTAAGGGGGATGGCATTTTAATGACAGTGAAATACAGTTTATCGAAATAAGTCCTGCGTGATCCGTTTGGCAGCTTTCAGGGGAGACTCTCAAAGCATCTCGCCGGAACGTGGCCAGGTTCTCACAACCGTTAGAAAGTTCGATTCCGGATTCAGGGAAACCAAAGCGAGACAAATATTTGCTGAACACGCACAGGGCTCATGCGCCTGGGTCTCGGATGTGCCAGGTCCTCAATAAATATTTGTGTTTGAAGAAACCCAGCCTCGGAGTTTTGCTGACTTATTAACAGGAAAATACTTCAAATCCTCCCCAGTGAAAGTTGCCCGTCAAGTGAAAACGCTTCTTCAGAGGCACCGACGCCTGGTCCAGACAGACACGCTGGGCAAGGGTCTTTCTCGAGAGGCAGAGCAAGAGGGAGTGCCAAGGAGGCAGAGCTCCTCGCTCAGGCACTAGCTCGGGAGTGGCAGGGGGTGAAAGAGAAATGGAGAGAGGAGGGGAGGGGACGGGGCGCGGAGGCGGAGGTGCTGCTGGGGGAGAGCGCCCCGGGGACAGGGCTGGACAGGCCCAGAAGCGGCAGGAGGACTCATGGCAGGGCCGAGGCTGCGGGAAGGCGTGGTGAGCAGCACCGGTCAGCTCCGCGGCGGCTGCCTGTCCCCGCCCCCGCCCCCAAGGGCCGCTCCGCTCTAGCCAACCTGACCAAGCCCGTTGGAGGGGTGCGGCAATGGGGACCGACAGCTCTCACCCGTCGGGACACAGAGCTGGCTTCAGGCCCTTCCCACACGGCCAGCACTGGAGACCAGCAGGCGCTGCCTGGGCACAGGCCGTTCTAACTTGAAACGGAAACAGGCTCTGGGCATCACCCCTGACGGGGCCGGGACAGCGGGCTGACCAGGGAGGGAGCGGCGCTCGCAGAGACGGAGCCCCGTTCGGTTAGAGACATGGGCCCGCTCGCTCCACAGAGGCAGCCCGGGTCGGGGCCTCGGTCCAGGTGCTCACCAGGGCCCCTGGCTCGTTGTCGGGCTAACAAAGGCAAAGGACCCAGTCAGGTGATGACGAGGACAAGCGTAGACGGGTGCGGGGTGGGGGGGGGGGACGCCTTTTCGATCACAATGACCCGCCCGTTTTTGGTCTTGGGAGGGTAAGGCCATGACGAACAGAGATGACCATAGATTTTCCTTGACACTGAGTGTTTTCAAGGGCGTTGCTACCACGAAGGTAATTTCCCCCTTTAAGCTGATGACATAGGACCAGCGTGGTGTTTGGTCAGGGGAACTCGGGCAACGGCTGGCTTCGGTGGCCCGTTCGGCTGTGTGGTGATACCAGCCACGCGTGTGGCACCTGTTCTCAAGTTACGCCTCCGCTAACCGCTGTCCCAGACCCTCCGCCCCCACCTTGTCCTGGTGCGGGCCCTCATTATTTCTTCAGTCAGCACTTCAGGCCTTATTCCACTCACATCTCAACAGTCACACCCGCTCCTTGGCCTAAGATCTTTACTCAATTGCTAAAGGATAAAATCTTGATGGCCTAATGGTACACAAAGTTTTTCAAGACCAGGCTTCAACCAGTTTCCCAGCTATCCCGAACCCTGTGACGACGTCCCATTACGAGGCCACCTTTCCTGACAGTGTGTGTCTCGCTCCCCGCCTCGTTCACCACACGCACCGTCTGTCCCTTCAGGAGCCACTCTCCAGGTGTGACAGCTTCCCCGAACCCCCTTACCTCCTTCCAGCAGCCCCCAGGTAGCGCCGACGTCACACATCTCATCCTCTTAAATCAACGTTTAGGTCTGATTGGCTGCAGCTTTCTGTCAACATGGCCTGTCACGCGGACTCTTCTCAAAAGTGTGGTCTTTGGACAGACAGCACTGGCGAAAGTGGGGAGCCTGTCAGATGGCCTCGGCCCCCGCGGGCCCCTGGGACAGTGACCTCACCTGAGCCCTAGTGAACTGCACGCACGTGAAGCATGAGGCCGGAAAAGCGAGCCGATAGTGCGACTAAAGAGGCACAGATCTGATGCTTCGTGTCCCTGCACATGGCCCTCAGGCCTCTGTGACCAGGCTCTGCCTCAGCGCAGGCCACTGTCCCCCTCCGTCCGCTCCAACCTGTGACCTTCCGGGTCCCCTGACACGGGTCCTCTCTTCGGTCGCGGAGTTCACACGCCGTTTTCCCTGCCCGTGAGCCTGTCCCCAGCATGCCACCTCCGCTGCTCAGCTAGTCTTACCTTCAGGGCCCCCCCTCAGGAAGCCCGTGCCGGCCTCTGGCGGGGCTGGGTCTTCCATGTGCTCTCCCAGCTCCTTGCTCTCCTCTTCGCGACGGCCGCGGTTGAGGGACTCCTTGGGAGTTCGTCTAGCGTGTGGCAGATGACTGCGCTACCGCTCGACTGTGTGCATCTCCTTAGGTGACCGGAGTCTACGCCCGAGGGGAGGGGCAGCCCATTCTCTGTCCCCTGCGGTATTGCGCCCACAGGGAGCACTCAGGAAACCACTTCAGTGATGCTGTAGTGGGTGACCCGAGCAGTTACAGGTGTTTCTGTTCCGAGCCAGGCTGGTGGCCACTGAGCCACCACCGTGTTGGCACGCGAAGGGATCTGCTGGCTGATAACGGGGACTCAAGTGCTAATGTGCACACACGGGGACTGAAGTGCTAATGTATGTACACACGCACATACACACGGGAACTGAAGTGCTAATGTGCACACGCATGCACGCACACACGCACACGGGGACTGAAGCGCTCATGTGTGCACACACACGCACCAGGCCACGCAGCCTGCCCGAGCGGTCAGAAAGCGCCCGGGCGCGGGCGCGGGCCTGGCGGCGTGCTCACCCGCCAGGCTGTAGCAGCCGGTGGCCGCAGTGGCCGCAGTGGCCGCCGTCCCTCACACCTTCGAAACGTTAGCTCCGGCCCCTCTCCTTGCTACGGCGCCGGTGGACACCGACCTGCTTACTGCTGGTGGGAGTAAATGACCTTCGCTGGTAAGGTGTTCTTTTAAAAATATTTAGTAATTTCAAAGGAAATCCCAGCCATTGTCAATTATGCTTCCTTAAAAAATGTGGATGTTTTCTTATATAGCCCTGTTGCTAAAAATCACACACTGAACAAAAATGTCATTCCCTGATATTATCTAATACCCAATACTTAATCAAATTTCCTAATCATACCAAAAATGTCTTCGTACATTTGGCTTGTTGGAATCAGAATCCAAAGTCCACGTTGCATTTGATTTCTACACCTTCCTTTTAATTTAGAGTAGTCCCCTCCCCTCCCTTTTTCTTCTTCATGCCATTGAATTGTCAACTGAGATATATTTGCAGTTTATTTCTAAGAGTAAATCTAAATTTATCCTCTAACTGCAAGGAATGACTAATGCGTGGGGATTTCAGGGCAACTGGGAGAAGTCAGGCAGGATGGAAAGATAAACACTGCATTGAAGAGATACCCAGATCGCTTACGCAGAGAGAGGCTCCTGATTTTAGGAGAAGCCACCAAAACCATGACTTGGGATGCTGGCCGTGAAGCCTCACTGACCCCAGGACCTCAGAGCCATCACCTTTAGTCCTAATGGGCAATCAATGTATACACACGAAGGGATTCGGACTGTGGAGTATTTAAGGCCGGAATGATTCCTGGGACCTCTGCGAAGTTGGCTACTACAAGCACATTTTGGTTGTGCATATTACCTACTTCTCTATTTTTCACCTAAAAAGAAAAAAAAGTGTAAGAAATTAATCTCACGGTTAGAATAAGATGGCACAGACTCATTTACAAAAAGACTACACGTTTCTCATTAATTTATCATTTAATATAAATGCTGACAGAAAGCAGATAAAGACCTTGTAGACACTTTCATATATATATATACAGACCAAAAGGTGAATCACCTCCTTCTACTTGTTAAAATAATCCTTTTATCTGCAACTCATGGGAGCCTTAAACACTAATTAGGAGCAACATGAGGCTGAGTCAGTTTCCAAACTAATAAAAGTGGCATTTTAACAAAACATGGCATCTTCGATATAAACGTGCACACAAATAATACAAAATTGAAAAGGATGGCCCGAATCCTCTCAAAAATCTGCAACGAGCAGAATGTGTACTTATTCAGACCCAGAGTTCTGCTTCCCTAAACATCTTCCTCTTCCTTTTTTCCCACCTCACTTGATTTGAAGGCTGTTTAAAAACTGGAAGTACAGATTTCAAAAGAGAGGAAAATGGTTCACTTCAAACAGGGTTCCTTTCCCTATTCCAAAAGAATTTTCAGGAAATAAAGTCTTCAAACAAGATTTCACAGTTTGGCAGATGCTAAGGAATTAGTCACAGCTCATGAAATTCCAACCCATTATCTATCTGTCTTCAATTTTTTTTTAAGTTGGAAACACTATGAAAAAGTAAAATCTCACAAACTTCAGCAATTTACAAATCAGCTGTCACTTAAGGCTCAATATTTTCATTTCTGAACAGGCGATGGAGGCAGGCAACAAAGAACAGGGAGCTGAGGCAAGGAAAAAACAGGAATGCAAGAACACTTTTTAAAAATGGTTATTTGGTCTAGCACTGATTTATGACAGGAAGAGATATAAATTCTCACTATCCAAAACTATAGGTGATTTCATGAAATCATTTATAATCTGACTCAAATCTCATGGGCTCCTTTATGAACCTAGATTGTTTTTGTCTTGTTAAATATACCTCTGCAGGGCACAATCACATACAATCAATAAGATTGGTAAATTACACAAGCTCTATCCCAAGCAAATATGCATCAGTCAAAAGTTATTTTAAAAAACAAAATAAAACAAAATAAAATCCACCCAAAAAGGTGATAATGACTGCAGAATGTCTCGGGGAGACGGGTATGAGCCTAAGACCAAATTGACCATAGTCCAGGAAAAAGGGAACAGGGGTGATGAGGAGACCACACACGTGACGAGGAATCTCACAACTGGAAAACGTGTAAGCAGGTGAAGGGTTTTGTTCATTTTAATTCACTTTTTCCATTCTTCTGGTTCCAAAGACTCATAGATTCATGATAAAGTGGGACAATGTGGCCCATGGATCAATGAATAAAATGGAAAAAAAAAAAATTCCCCTTAAGGTCTTTTCTTTCCCGGAAGGTGAAAAGAAGAGAAAGGCTGAAAAGGGAGAATGAAAATTTGGGCAGCAATATACCTGTTAGAAGTAGCTCTCAGGACAGTGTGTTAGTTGAACAGAGTATGTAAAAATAATCAACAAAAGCTTAAAATGCCTTCCAATCAGAGGGATATTTTATAAGGTGGTTCAAATATTATTGTGAGAATGGCAACCAACCAGTGGAGATTACACTAATAAACGATTTTTTTAAATCAGCAAAAAAAACCCCACAACAAAACACAAAACAAAACAAAAAAACAAAACACAACCCCAAAACAAAACAAAAAAACTAGACAACCAATTATCCACCCAAAAATGTTTCCATCCTCATCCTTTCCTCACCCCTTCCGTACATCGGCTGACGTGTGGGTGGGGGCTACCTGACAGTTTCCAGTTAGAAGGTGACTCTGAGGGTACAAGCTGAAACGGGAGCCAAAGACTCGTGAGCTCTGTCTACTTCCAACGAGACGAACCCAACCAACCAGACACAGCGGGACCCCGAACAAGAAAGCGGCTCACCTCACTAGTATATGCTAACTCCACAGGATTTTGTTTTTCTAGATACACATTTTTGGACACGATATTGTCAAGTTCTTTCTCTTGGGTTCTTGTGCCTTATTTTCTTGTGAAAATAAAGGTTATTTCTCTAGGGATGTTTTGCTCAGGAATAAAGTTTAGGGGGAATTCAGAGGTTGGACGGAAACTCAGCTCTGAAAACAAGGTTTCTAGGGGCAGGGAAGTCCCTTTATTCCAAAAGGATTTCAAAAGGCTCTTCATCCACTTTGCACAGGGCCTGGTGGGGACGCATTATTCAAAGGTGTTACTTCTCTGCTGGTGGCGGCTTCCTAATTCTTTATTAACCTTAGAGCTAATATTACTTGTCCGTTAGAATCTATTACATGTGAAATAGCTTTAGCAGTCAAGAAATAAAACCTTCAACACCAAATCTTAAGCTGGCATTTACAACAATTAATAGTAGTACCTTTTGACAAAAATCTTTCTTTTTCAAGTGGCTCAGGGAAGTTGAAATAAGAATTAAAAAGAAATGAACTGCAATCCACCTACAACTCCCAGTAAGTCATTTCACAGAGCTGAGCTGCAGCAAACAGCACAGCCAGCCAAGGCAGAAAGGTCTGGTGTGGACGGCAACGTGGGCACTTGGGCAGGATGGTGACAGCAGCCGCTCGCTGTTCCACCCCTGATGTTGACGGTGACCGTTTTACTTGAGAGCTCTAATCTTTATCTAAAAGGACAGGCAGATTTTTCAGGGAAGAGAACATGATAACAATGCAACATCGACTAAAAAAAGAAAGAAAATTGTTCTCTTGCAGGGTGAGAATTTTAGGAAACACTGCAGTTAAGTTCCAGGTAGGTTATCAATTTCTCCTAAAAAGGAACTTGGCCTTTCCTTTTAATGACATATAAATCATCACAGGCGCTTTGTGCAGACAGATTTTACATACAAAGCCTTTACTCGAGTCCTCAAAATGAGCAAGAAATACAGATCTCCATCCATCACCACTGGTATGTAAGTAATGTCAACTAAATACTCTTTAGTAAAAGGAAACTATTTTTCTCCAAATCGGAATAGAATCTGACACGTACTGACAATTCCCTATTTCTCACCAGTCAGCTGCTCACGCGTCCTCTTACTCAGTCCCATGACCTGACCAATAGTGACATTGTTCTTCAGGCACAGGCTAAAAAACAAAAATACACAAGATGCTGTATCGTGACAAGACAGTCTCAAAAAAGGGGGGGGCGGGGAATGGCCTGCTTACATACAATAGTGTAAAGATAGTCCCTGATGAAAGAGAAATGGGTGACTTTTCATTGCTTTTACATTTTATAAGGCCAGCTAACTTTAACAGTTTACATAAACCTACTCACACAGCACAATCAACTCACAAACACTTTAAGGTTTCACACTCAAAATGGCTGCGACTTCCCCCAAACCAAACCAGAGTAAAGCACAAGTCTTTGGCTCTCCTTTAAAAGATAAAAACAAACAAACAAACCACCCCCCCCAGCAGGTTACCATCCTAAACCAGACCTTTGTTTGCCTACCAGTAGGGCAAATACCACATTTGTGCATCACTGAGTAATAACACCATTAGAAAAGGCAACTTCACAGAAGTTATTGGCTAAGCGAATTCATTTGAATGCTCTGTTTTGAGGCAGCAAACTGTCACTGTTGTAGATTGGGGAGGGCAGGGGGTAAATCAAGGGGGAATTTGCAAGACAGAAAAGGGCCGGGGAAGGGGGGGGAGAGAAAAAAACTTTGAGCTATAACCCTGAAGACCTACGGAAAATCCGATGAAGTTATATATTCAAGAAAGCAAATGAGAGTTATACCAATTTTATGGGTTTTTTAGGCAAAATAATACATACACAGGGAAGACGAGGACAAGGGAAAGGAAACGGGTGGGAGGAGAAGGGAATCAGCCACATTAATGGGGCGGCAAACAAATGTTTATACATTCTGAGTAGCTGAATATTTGTAGCTGGCCTTAGAAAGTGTCTTATCATTTAAATATTACTAGAAACCTATGCTATAACTAACTTCTCTTTTGATTAAAACAGGAACAAAGACTGGATCTTTGGTCACTTCAGCCTCCATAAATTACCCAGGACAGGGTAGCTCCTGAATTTATCTTGTGACAATACCTGTAAGTAAGACAAAAGAACTACACATAAGTCAAGAAATTGAATCTGGATATCTTATTTTCAGTTCTTCTACATTTTCCAGAGACCACTTGAAAGAGTAAGTCAAAGTACTTTTATATTCCCAGCTATAATAAAATCCTAAATGATTAAAACAGAGCTTATTTCTCCTACCTGAACACTCAGAATTGTCCGTGTTCATCTGACAAGTCCAAGTTTTGCTTTTGAATTCAGTGAAAGCAAATACAGTCATCTTCAGAAGAAATTGGCATGTTAATAAGTAGAAAGCATAAAAATTGTATTTCCTAACTGGTTGGTTTCATCTCTTAACTGTCTGTAAAGGCATACATTTTAAAAGCCAGAAAACTCAATGCCTTTCAAAGATTTTGACAGAAAGCAGTTAAAGAGTCGAGCAGTTTTGCCAAAATGGGCCATTTACCCTTACAGGCCCAGCACATCACAAAGTATATCACAGAGAAAAGGAAAAGGGAAAAAGAACCCCAAACTTTGGAGGTTTTACTGAAATCCTAAAAGTGCTAGGATCACTAGGAAAGCCGTAAGGATATCTACGAGGTTATGCAGAACCACCAATGTTAAGTAGTAAGTCACGGGCACAGTGGGACAGTTACCCATCGTCCCTTGCCTTTCTACCCAACCAGTGTTCTTTCAGGGGGTGGGGCCTTAAAAGAGATACAGCTAGAATTAAGGCTATGATGCCAGAGATCCGCTCCCCATGCCCCTAATGAGAACACCTTATAAAGTGAAAAGGACTATTTAAAATCCATTCAAAACAGTGACTTTGATGATTTTATTTGGAATAGAAATACTATATAAATTAATTCCTTTTCTTGCCAAGTTAACAAAATCAAAATGGTGAAAGCAAGGATGAGTATATCTAAAAAAACAAGAACAACAAAAGTAGAGTTATTATGGGTTTCAAGAGATACCCAAAATGGAATTTTGCTTTTATTCTGAACTTTAACAAAATCAATACCTGTAAGTTCCTTTCCAATAGCAGAATCATTTCGAGTTCCCAACTGAACCAACTGCTTCTAAAATTTAGGACTTATCTAACATGCCCAAAGGAGAAGTGAGGTCTGCTCAAATCTGCCTACAACAGGCAGGAGGCCACAAACGTTGCCTTTTACGGTTACACTGAGAAATGAAAAACCTTGGGACCCTGTCAGACATATGGTTTCTCTCCTTCTCCCAAAAAACAATAATCATTTAAAGAGTAACTATAAGAGGGTACTGAGCAAAGCAAAACAAACAAACACGCGAAGCAGAAGATCAAGTACATTAACAAAAAAGGAAAACATGGAGTCAACTGAAAAAGACGCCTCGTCCTCATTCAATGCTCCCACCTCCCAACTAGTCGTACTGCGACAGCTGCGCTCGTGCGAAAAAAACCCTTAAAACATACCCAATATATATGCAGATATAGCTATGTATATCTGCATATATATAATATATATAAATTTTTATTTAAATAAAAAAGAAAGCTCGAATCCCAAGCCAATATGTGTATATCAAATCCTTGACCAGCCAGGTCTGTAGGGCATAATCAAATTCAATGTGAAATAGTATATAAACACGGTGCCTTGACTGGGCAAATTAAATAATTGCTACTCAAAAGAGTGTTCTGTTTGGGCTCTCCTACTGGTAGGCAACGGCAGGACTGTGTACCCCCCCCCCAATTTGTTTCAGTCAACAGTATGAAGACGCAGAGCTTAGACTGAGGTTATGACCTCAGCAGGAGTTAAGGGTTAAGAAAATAAGAAACAAGAAAAATACAAACTCTTGCTTTTACCCAACCAAAGCAATGCAGTAACTTATTACATAACCAGTGCTTTCTGTTTTAGTAGTATAATCCAGAAAGGAAAAAATTTTAAAAGTCAGGCGAACAGACGGATGGGGAGGGTGACTGTGTCAAATGACCCCCACGTGTTTCAGAGGGTCCTTAGTTCAGTATAGACACGTGCCATCAGAATCTGTGCAGCAGAACTAAATAATAAACTAAATAATAAAATTCTTCCTTATTCTTCCCAACTTTCGTGAAGAATTTTTTCAGTAAGGTAAAGCCAAGTCTAAAATAAACTTCTAGGTACCTATGAGCTGCTGTGCTACGATTCCGAATGGCAACCACTGAGCAATTCATAAACTACCTTTAAGATCCAGGCAGATCTCTTTGAAAGCCGGAGGTGCCAGAGTATAGGGGCTTTCTTTTATATTTTCGGGTTTTGAGAGTAAAACCAAAGCATCCATTGAATTGATGTGGCGCTCTGCTCATTTTAAGTTCAACTTAAATGTTGCAGTTGTCAAACAGGGTCGATCGTCCTGATTTTTTAACATTCTATGATTTCGACAAAAGCTCAATTTGGAAATTTCCCACCATCAGCTCAATATAGGGCCCATGCCGACCATGTGTCTTCAGCGCTGAGTTCCAGTTCATTTAAAAATTAGCCTCCACTTAAATCTAACCCAACAATCCAAGACAGAGACTTGGTTTTCTGATTACAGCAGAGAATGAAAAGAACCCATAATATGGAAATGAAGACTTCAAAATTAATTGGTAACTCTCTCTGAAGAGTTCAAAACTAACACAAGAAACAAGACCCTCCTGACAGCTGTGATGCCATAGGAAAAGCACAGCTACACGGGAAGAGAGCGACCCAGAAAGGAAAAGGAAACCATGGCGTCCACACACCAGTCGGAGGAGGAGGTGTTCGCTGCACATTTTCTAATAACTGGTCTGTTACTGTCTCTTTGCCTGTCAAGCACCCCGGAACTGTCAGAAAGGCCGGTGCTTGTGTCTGCTTTAATTTGGGGGGCTGTGAGAGGTGGAGAGGGCTGCGGGTCAGGGATTATACACTGGGTATGTAATAATACCAAAATACAAGAAAAACCTACTTCATTAAGATCATACAATTAATCGAACAGAGTGTATATATAATATCTTCTTTTTTTTTAAAGCCCTGGATCCAAGGCGTCCAAAGTTATTAAAATAAAGTTCATTCACAGAACAAAAACAAATTTAATCTGAATTGCTTGCAGATACTGCTAATTTTCTTTTTCTTTTTCCTTTTTTAAATTAAAAAATGCATCAGTGTGAACTATGTGCAGGGCCTGTCTCAGCAGCGGTGTTTGTGCACATTGCCTCGGGCGCGCTCTGCGGGGCCTGCTCCGCCCGCTCAGAGCAGAAGTGCGATGAGGTCGCTGTCCTTCCGCCCCGCGCCCCACCAGCGGGTTAGGAGCAGAAGGTAAAAGCGGGACTCCTCGCAGTTCAGGGAGCAGAACCGGGTGCCGCTCCCGGCCTCTGGGAGTCGCTGTTGTCTCCGCCGCCCTCGGGGTCCGCGGCCAGGCTCAGGGAGCCGGTCTTGGCTGACAGGAGGCCGACGTTCTCTTGTGTCAGGGCTGAGCCATTCGGCACATCACTGTTAACGCTAAAAAAAAAGTTGGCATTTTTTAAAAGGAGAGAGATAAAAATGATTACTTAGTAGAATAATATTAAATGTTTACAATGTGGCCTTTAAGAAAAAGTGCTGCTGATCTCTGCTCCATCAGGTTTACTAGTTCTTATGTTTTGATAAAACCCATGCCTATCTTGGCATGGGTTTTAAGAGTCAAACCTAAGTCTGAAAGCAACAGGGCATTAGAAATTGTGTGATTTATCGCCAGGAGAACTCAGGGCTGTGTATTGAAAGTCTCAAGATACAGTGAGGAAATAATTAAAGACACGCAAACGAAGAACGAACTGCAATACTGTTCATGGAGACTGACACGGGCCCTTCCACACCCGCAGACCATCAGACGGCGACGGCACAGACCCAATTAAAGCCCGGGCGGCTGGGTCTTAAAGAGGCTTACTGCCACACACCTTCGAAAAATCGGAAAGGTGTTCAACAAAGTGTGCACACTGGCTTTAAATAAATTAAAAAACACGGGGGAAAGGAAACGGAACCAGGAAATTCCTGTTAGGTATTAACAGATAATTCCTTGGATCTATTCTAAAATAATTCCTGAATTTATGTAAAAATGTTCTTTTCTTAATGTGTATAGAATAATTATATTTCAAAAATCAAATCCTATTTCTAAGGGCATTTCTGTCATGCCCGGGTAATAGAAGACTAGAACAATGTCCCTTTCGTTACCTGAATGTCATTGTAAGGTCCTCAGCTGGAGCCTTACTTTGTGGTTCCGGCTGTCCATTTTCTGCTTGCTTACTTGTATTCAATTTGCTTTTTATGTCCACAGAACACTGGTTCTCCTTTGAAAAAGAAGAAAATAAACGTCATTATCTTCTATTTAACGGTGCTAATGGAAGAGAGACCAAACACAGATAACACAAACTGATGATCCAGAAATCATTTAGTTTTGTAAAATGACCAAAGAAAACAGGCCGACTACAAGAGGGGCATACACCAAAACACGCCAGAGTGCAACCCGCTTGCTCACTACCCAAGCTGGGCAATAGGGGGTGAGAGGGTGGGGGAGGGAATGCCACAAGGTAACATGGGAAAAATCTCACAGAAATGACGACTTAGGAAAAAGGCAAGCCAAAATCTAGTATGCATCTCTAATATACTTCTTGAAAGAAGAAAAACTACCTCATTTATTTGCTTAGAAAGGAAGGGAAAACTATGCAACAGAAAGGTCAATTCATACAACCTGGGGGAATGGTCCAATCCCTTAAGAGTCACAGGTTACTGAGATGAATGTCAAGTGCTATGAAGCAAACCCTAAGCACAGCCATGGGTACAAGTCCACAGGAAAGAATGTGTAGGCTGCATCTCATTCGTAACAAAAAACACCAGCAACAACTTAACAGCTATGAAAACAACAATGTCATTTGGTAATATATCTTCAGTTAACGCGATGGCATTGGCAGAATCCTAAGACAACACACTCAAACCAAAAGGGAACGAGGAGAGGAATGATGAAACAGAGAGGAGGTCCATCTTCATGTGACTCATTTAACATTAATCGCCCACTGAAGAGCCCTGAGGCGATGACCCTGCAGTCCTGGATGATTCCAGAACTCCAGAGCCGTGAGCGGTGAGGTGTGAGGCGTGAGGTGTGAGGCGAGGTGTGAGGCGTGAGGTGTGCAGTGAGGTGAGGTGTGCGGTGTGCGGTGTGCAGCGTGAGGTGTGACTCCGCCGCTTTCCTTCCCTCCCCGCCCACTGGAGCACTCACCATGCCCAGCTCCCGGGTTCTCTTGCCGATTTCCCTTTCCACCTGGTGCAGTTCCAGGCTCAGCTGCTCACTGGAGATCATTCCAGGCCACTTTGGAGGTGGTGGTGGGGGCTGTGACTGGCCTGCCAGGGTGTTCGCCTCCCTCTGCAACACCAGCCTGTTACTAACAGCCTGGTGCACAAAGCCAAGCACATACACAACTCAACACATTTCGCACCACGCACAGGACGACCAGGCCCGATTCCAGACCGCAGCCTTGGGCAGCTTAACACTCACGTGTTTGTAACAAAAATGATGCAACTATGAGGTTCTATCTCTGAGTACCATTTGAAAAATAATGGGGGACTTAAACTTAGTGAACGGTAACTTAATCTTAGGGGTAAGGTGCTCTTAGATAAGTCGATTATAAATGTACATTCTTCCCTTGTAATTTATTTCTAGGAAGCCTCAGTAATGGCAACGACTTTAACCACAGTGAGACAAATACGTGGAAAGCTTCCAAAAAGATGCCAACTGTTATTTTTTGGGGACAGAAAATGGGTCTACAAATTTCAACTAAGACAGAAAGCCATGAATCAGCAGGGTAAGGGATGATGCTTTACGGAGGGAAAGGTCTGAATCTTTAAAAATGAATAAAAGGAGGACATAAACATAGCATTCTTTCTTTTTTTAACAATAGGAATCAGCAAGAAGTTCTGGACCAATGTAAATAATGTAAAAGGTGACAAAATGGGGACAGTGCGCAGCTTTTCCTATTTCCGAACCTTGCTGCTTACTAAGAGCACGAGCAGGGCTGCGCTCCAAAACGCGCCTCCGACTGGGCTTCCTGGTGAGGAGGTCCAGGCAGAATCAGGAAGAAAATTATTCCCAAAGTGATGCCTCACTTATTGTTAAAGATCCTGGTAGAAGGATAACAGTATCTTTTCTTTTTTCTCCACTAGAGAGCCAAATAGTTATCAGTAGATGTCTCTAGATTCCAAAGTCAAGGAACATGTCCCACGTACAGATAATGCACACAAAACCCAGTCTTCCTCTAGTGGCGCTTAAAGGATTTTAAACAGCCTTTGTTTACTGACATTTTGTTTCTCTTATGTGTCAGGCAGCAAGGTGGAAAGAACAGTGAATTTGGTGGAATACAAAGACCTGGGTTCATGTTTCAACCTCTGTGAAACTCATAAACTTCAACCAAGACAGGGGAAGTCACACCTGCCGACGTTCCTGTCAGGGTCAAACGGGATGTGTGATGTTGATTTCTAAACTGAGAGAACTACACCGATGAAGGTACTATTATTATGCAGGGGCCAATTTTTAAAGTCAAAGTTCTAAGTTTCTACTTTTTAAAGATTTATAAATGCTGAAAATTAAATAAGAAAAATTTTTAAAATTAAAGAAATAAGGAATTAAAAACCAATCTTAAGTTAAAGCATACGCTGATAAAGCACTGTATTATCTTAAACTTAAATGCGCCACCAGGGATTGTAAGATCCCGCTGGGAGATTTTAGATAATCTGTCTTCTATTTGCAAGTATTAAATTCTAAATTTCCTATTGTCCCAGAACTGAACTCTTAAGTACTTAAATTCTTTGAAGAACGGACACCTATAGTAACTCTTAAGAAGTAGACCTTAAAGTTTTGTGCTCGTAATACCTTTTAAATCTTCCTTTTAAATCTCTTTGAGAAACTTAAAAAACTAGAATAAAAAACTATCTACAAGCTGGCACCTCTAGTCCACGTAGCTGGGTCTGCTGGCTAATCTGATGGTTCAGCTGCTGCAATTCTAGTCGGAGCTGCTCCCTCTCTGCAGACGGAAGGGGTTTTCCATGACTGGCCACTTCCGACATGGATATTCTCTCCCTTGGGTGGGAAAGAAAGTGGAGAATTAAAACTCTTATTTTTAAGAAAATTTACCAACCAGAAAAACAAAATAAGATAAGTTGGATGATTATAACAGTATGTAAAAGTAAAAGAATGGCTCGTACCTCTCACTGAAGTGTCCCTGAGAAGGTAGGTTTTGATGAGCGGAGTACGGAGACCCGCCCCAGCCGCCATGGGCTCCATACGGACTGTAATCTGTAAAAGAGTAAGTGACTCTCGCATCTAGCACAGTGCAGTCACAGCTTTGATCCCAGGCGGCCGTAATCTGCAAGGCAGAGGCGCACTGTACACACGGCTATCTGGAAGGATGTCCACCAAAATGGTGACAGGGAAATGATGTTTGTTTTCTCCCCAATGATACAGTCTTTGTAATTTTTTTTGAATTTTTTTAAAAAAGCACGTATTATTTTAATAAAAGCAACGAAGCTATTAAGAACGCAGATAATCTTCATATACAGACATTTTAGTTTGTACCCCTAGAATTCCCTGAGTTACAATTAGCTTTCTACAGGGGAAATCCACGGAAAAGTCTGAGGATCACTGCCGTGGAAGAGCACAGGAAGCACGGACAGCGGGTGGGCAGGAGGGACGGTGTGAAGGGCCGTGCGCATGGGCCTCCCAGATGAGCTTGCCTCTGAGATTCTTACCTGAAATGTTAATAGATTTTGCGGGAGCTCCCTGAGGCGCCATGGCCTGCATTGGGCCAGCACCCTGATATATCGTTTTCGAAGTTCGAGAGATGGCACCAAACCGAGAGACTGTTGGTCGATCTCCAAACGGGATGAGGGTCGTCAGTGGCTTCCGTGGCTCTTCTCTGATGATCCGATCGCTGGTCTCGCATTCCTTTACTCTCCACATTCTGGGAATAAGTAAAATGAGAAACCCGCCCACATTTAGATCTCTAACATAATTTCCTCTACTCTGTTATAAGGTTTAAAAAGGGTATAATGCTCTTCCTGGTAAGACTGAAATCATTAATTGCCTTTGGTTGTCATACAAAATGTTGCTTTCTCAACCTTGACCAGTCCCCACCCACAACAAGAAACATATTTTACATCATGACCCAGTACCTATATACATTCAAATATAATTTCATGACAAAGAGTTACCCTTACTATATGTAACTACTCTTGTATTTATATTGCATTATAATGCCTATCTTTTTAAAAAGCATAATTTTTATGCATGTATACAGAGACATATGCAAAAATATTCATTGTCCATAACAGTAAAAGATCCAAAACAGCTTTAAGTTCCAACAGGAAAATAAATAAAAAATATATATTTTGTATGATATCAGTTATCATACAATGGTATCTGATAAAAGCAGTTAAAAATGAATGAACTTGAACTACAGGTATAAATTTATATACATCACAAAAACAATGCTGAGTGAAAAACAAATTGAAGTATATAATATATAAAGTCTGTAAACATGCAAAATAAAACGGTTGGAGAAGTACAAATCTATCCACAACGTGATAAACTGTCAGTTTAGGACCAAGGTGACCTCCTGGGAAGGAGAGAAGTAAAAAACTGAGATTAGGGAAGTATATATAGGAAGACTGAACTACTTTTGTGAAGTTTATTTCTCTAAAAATTTTTAGAGAAGTTTTTGTGAAGTTTTATTTCTCTAAAAATTAAGAAGAAATTAAGATAAAATAGTGACATATTTTAGGCTTGGGTATTAGACACACTGCTGTTACATTATTCTTTCTTAAAAAACAAAATAGCATAAGTGTAACACTCAGCATACCAGAGCTCACTTGAGGCAAAGTAGCTACAATTCTGACTCAAATACTATTGTTCACTAGTTTCAACTTTGTTGTTTAAACTTCACAGCTGTAAAAGAATTAAAATTTATTTGCATGAGAAAGCCAAGCTCTCGATTCATTATGTGAAATAATTTAATTTTGGTTCTGAACAGCTGTTGGGTTAACCACCAGCTGCAGAGAAATATGAATGTTCTTTGTTTAGATAAGTAGTAAAGATTTTTATTTATACCTGAAACAAACAATAAAACATAGTTTAAATATAACTCAATCTCACATACTAGAGTATAGCCTGAAACTCTTAGGCAAAGCTCAATGACTGGCGTCTCCACTCTGACGGGGGACCGTTCATCTGGCTTGTCTTGACTTTTATTCATCACGGCTTGGTTATTCACGTACCATCATTTCCGCACTCCCTGCTGCCACCACATCTTTGGGTTTTGCATCTTTGGTTCCAATGTAGGAGCCGATGGTGTCACATGACCAGGGAGAGTACTGGCTGTAATCATTTCCTTTATATTTCCCAGCTACTTTCAAGTCTTCATCCAAAAACTACAGAGAGAAAAAAGAAAAGAAAAGAAAAGAAAAAATAGGAATGGGTCTGAGTAACAGTACAGAAAGAGGAATTTTGAGAGTATCACGCTGAAGGTTAATTGATTTGTAAGTGTCACAACAAAAGATTTTTGTAGATAGTAAAAAAATATAAAACAAAAAGGTTGAAAAAACAGATTCTTAATATCACTCAAGAAATCAAGCTAGGATTTTTGAGTCTGATCATCCTCTTCTTCATTAGACGAAACTGACACTTCGGTCCGTACGTGCCAAGCCCAGTTCTGCTAGACCACACTCAATGCTTCTTTCAGTAACATCCCAGGTAAGTGAGCATGAAAAACTATTTTGATTGTTCTATACAGCACATGGTGATAATCTCTTTAACAGCAATAATTCATATCTTGAACAAATTCTGGTCCTTAGGTTCATTCAATGAAGTTAAAAGGGCAAGATGCCCAATTTTATTTTCAAGCTAAGTTCTGAAATTATTAATGACAGAACAGCTTATTCTAGGTCTAAAGCATGTTTATAAAACCGCGACATTCACGTCTGTGCAATGCTCTGCAGTGTTCAAAGCGCTTCCAGTCACACGATCGCGTAGGTCCCCAAGTCCACGTGAGACGAGAGGCGACCTGACCACGGCTGCACGAGCACAGGGCAGCGCTAGACCAGACTTCGACAGTGCTTTCGCCGTGTCACAGATACACGTGCTGACACGCTGATACCCAGGGGCTACTGGCACACGTAAGCGGCTCTGTCCCCCCCCCACCTAAAACAAATCTTTTTTCTGAGTCATCATTATTGGTCTTCTGCGTTGACAGGGCCTGCTGTTCACAAGTCATCACTCATTTTCAACCACAACTCCTGTTTCTATTGTTTAGAGCCTCTTTCATTTTGGGGCGGAGGGGATCTACCTTTATTTTTAAAATTCCGTTTCCTTTTTGATTTCTCCTCCACTTAAACTTCACGTAGAACAGCTAGCTTTTTAAAGACATGACCTACTAAGAAGTGCTTTTCCTCTGACCATTCTGCAGCTGTTACAAAGGATAAAGTTAACTACTGACACAGAAAGACACGCAGGATAATTGGTTAAGTAAAAAAAAAAAACAAAAACACAAAACACACACAAAACCTCAAGATATATTACTAAATGAGGCTATTAAAAAATGTTAGTTTATGCACCGGAGAGTTGAAATATGTAATAAACTGCCATGATACAGGAAACGTGATTTTGGAGAAACTTCTGTCATGTACTTTTATACAGGAAACGTGATTTTGGAGAAACTTCTGTCATGTACTTTTATAAAGTATAAATTCAATACAACTACACGTACGGTGCTGACAATCAGAACGGCAGTTTAAACACCAAGGACCATGAACAACACAGGTCTGCACTGCGCAGGTCCACTCGTGCAGTGTTTTCAGTAAATGCGCAGTTGACCCTGTATCGCCAGGTTTCACATCTGTGGATTCAATCAAATGCAGATCGAAACCGTATTTTCAATCCACAGATGGGAACCCATGGGCGCGGAGGGCCAAGTGAATGCATGGTTCCACGTACGCTGTCTACATGAGGGACTTGAGCATCTGTAAATCCGGGGATGGACGGGATGCTAGAACCGACCCTCGCAGGTACGGAGGGACAACTGTACAGTAGTTTTTTAAGGAGTCAAAAGTCATACTGGGAAGTCCGACTGTGTGAGGTTCGACAGCTCAACCCCCATGATGTTCAAAGGTCAACTGTATATAGGTCTGTATGTCAGTAACTAAAATAATTCTAAAGTTTCTTAATAGCCAGGCATTATTATAATTTTTATTAGAAGTAAAACAAAAACAAAAAACCCCCCAAGTACAGGCCTTATGTCTCATTTAATCTTTGCTACATAACTATAAGGTAGGATTCATTATGCTTGATTTATAAATGGAGAAACTGAGCCTCAGGGCTCAGGGAGGCTAAGTAACTTATAAAAGATCATACACTGAGTGACACAACTAAACCTCAAAGATAAATATGTTTGATTCCAAAATTAGCTCACTTTTCAGTGTCATATTGCCTTCCAATATTTCTTTAAAAACAGTATAGCATAGCAAGGTTCTAGGATGTCTCTAATATACAGTTTTCAAAAAAAAAATCAAGTAATGTTTATACTCTCAAGTAAAATTACATTAATAGAAGATGTTATAACTTTACTAATTAACCTACATCACTGTGCAATACTCATCCAGAGTGTTTACAGGGTAAAGCTAGATACTGTGAACTTAAATTTAGTAGATCGCTTATGCAGACCTGAAAGGTTACTGTTTATTACATTTGATACGATGCACTTCATTTTTCATTTCCTATTATTCATAATTTATCAGATAACAATGTTGTTTAGAATCATAATGCTACAAATAAAAGATGTAAGACATTTTCCTTACATAATATCAACTGCAACACAGATGAGAAAACCTTTTTGACTTAAAAAAACACACATATACCCACTATAAGCTGAAGCAGTGTGTATAATCAACCAACCTAAATAAGATCAACAAAGTAAAAGGCTGGTTTTTCAAAAGAGACAAACTGATAAATCCCTAGCCAGACTGAAAAAATTATTACCAATATCAGAAGTGAAAAAATAAACACTACTATAGATCCTGTTGACATTAAAAAGGTAAATAACACTCATTCATAGCTATTGTCTGTAGAAACAGAATGGAGGTAACCCCCAAAATTATGGTTTATTGCCCTGTAATACATTAGCCCGTTTATTCTAGCAACTTTATTTGCGTTCTTTTTTCTCTTCTTTTCATAGCTACCATATTAGCCTGTTTCTACTATTCTCTGAATCAACTTTACCATCCTGCTATTTTCTTCATTACTGAAATAAATTTTTGACATATCTTACTTATAAAAAGTCTAAAATGGAGAGTGGAATTTCATTAATTTGATAAAAATCACCTACAAAGAAACAGAGTAAATGTCGTAATGGTGAATTATTAATAGAGCCATTCACTAAAAGACTATAAATAAGTCAAGAATACTTCACCCCTTTTATTCAACATTATACTGGAGGACTAGCTAGCACAAGAAAAAAAAAGAGGCACACAAAGATTGAAAAGAAAAAAGCAATATGGTCATTATTTATAGAGGACATGACTTTGTGCACAGAAAATCCAAAAGAATCCACCAACAAATACTAGAATTAAAAACAGAAATTTAGCAAGGCTGCTGAATATAAAGTTCAGAACACAAAAATCTCTATATTAATAACAAAGAAAACAAAACTTCAAAAAGAATTGCATTTAGCTTCAAAAAACATAAGTTATCTAGGAATAAGTTTAATGAAAGATGTGTAAGACACTGAAAACTGTGACATGTGACATTACTGAGAGAAATCAAAGAAGATCCAAATTGGTGGATGATATACCATGTTCTTGGAGACTCAGTATTGGAAAGATGTCACTTCTCCCCAGATGGATCTAAGCAACACTGTCTCACAATGAGACCATGCATGTAATCTAAAAATTTCTAGTAGCCATGTTAAAAAAAAAACAGGTAAATTTTTTAATAAGACACATTTTTAAACCTAATACATCCAAAGTAATATCATTTTAATATGTAATTAACAGATATATTAATAAAATATTTTACTGGGGGGGGTTCTAAATCTTCAGGTCCAGTGTATATTTCATGCTCACAGCACACGTGATTCTGGACTAGCCTCAACAAGCGCTCCGCAGCCACAGGTAGCTAGGGGTCACTATACCAGACAGCACAGATCCAGAAATTCAATGTAATCTGAACAGAAACTGTAGCAGATATTTTGGTAGACAACAAAACGTTGATTCTAAACGCATCTAGAAATTCCAAGGGCCAAAAAGAGCAAAGGTACAACTGAAAAACATACATCTCCACATAGTAAAACTTTTATAAAACTACACTATGACAATGCAGTTGGTATAAAGACAGAAAAATAGCTCAATGAAAGAGAATAGAGACCAGAAACATATATAGTCACCTGATCAGGTGACCTGATTATGATTAAGGGGACTGCAGGGCACTGGGGAAAGGATGGTCTTTTCATTAAACTATGCTGGGTCAATGAGATATCCTTGGGGGAAAATCCATCTCAATTCCTAATACACTGCCAAATAAAAATTATTCCAGACGGACTGCAGATCCAAATGGGAAATAAAATAATAAACGGTTCGGAAGAAAACACAGGACAAATCGATAACTGAGACTAAAAATGAAGGACTCACTTCCTCTTGATGGAAGGTAGGAGGCAAGGTTGGTGAAGGCGCAAAAGGAGGCGGCGAGATCACTTTCCTTTCCTCTAGCTGGGCCATTATCTCCTTTCGTCTTCGATGCAGCTCATCTAGACTAGGATGGGGCTGGGCAGGGGAGGAAGCCGGCTATAAGGAGGCTCCTGCAAATGCAAAGATGAGTAAAATCTGAAAACGAATTTCAGTAAATATTTCATATAAGCAGGTTTGTATACTCTCTTAACATTTGGAAATATCAAGACTTAATAAAACAAATCAAAACAAAACAAAACAAACCCCCCCCCCAAAACTCTCAGGATTTCCCAAGAGCTAAATTTAAGTTTTGTTTTCTTGACCAGAGACCATAAATACCAAATAGATCTAGGAATGTTAATAAAGCCACCTAACATTCAGAAGCTAAGAAGGGTTATTTGTGAGAGAGGGTAGGGAAATTTTTTAATAGTTTAATTAGGAAAAACAAAAAACCAAGTCTACTCAAATTATGAACAAGTGGAAGCTTTCTGCAAGCAACGATCAAGTTACATCTATGTAATAAGAAAAAAATCCAGCATACTCTGATGTACGAAGGTCTGATCTGAGTTGGATGAGGGGCCACTGGATAGTAGCCCTCCATCTGCTGGTATCGTTCTCTGGATTCGGGCACGTAGGGCGGGACTGGCGCAGGTGGAATCTCAATGGGGATGAGACTCTCCCGGAAAAGCTCCTCTCTCGGGGGAGCAGGGTACACGCGCCGGCCGTCGTAGTGCGGCGGGTACATGGGTGGGTACTGCTGCGGCTGCGTGCCGTACTGCGAGCTGACGACGCGGTCCTGGAGGTAGGGCGGGTAATGATCCAAGTAGGGAGGACCCGGTTCGGGAGCAGACGGTGGAGGTCGGACGAAGCGGGACACACACTGCGGTTGTGGAGTATAGTACACACCTGTGCGACAAGAGGACCCGCAGCAGTGAGCCAATGCATTTGTTACATAGGACTTTTCCTTTTAAAATATTTCATCACTAAATACTTAACAAACCACGTTTCTTTAGACGTTTCCCCCTCTGCTTACGTAGTCAGGCTAGCTTTATGAAAAATAACGTAAAAATTATCCTGAAAAGTCCATGAAAAAACTAATCTATTTATAATTTACAGTAGTAGACCAGCTCTCTCAATTGTTGACCGTCTTCCTGGTGCAAACACTGGAAAGCAAAAAACTGCATTTCCCTGAAGCTCAGCTTCCACCGCTCACTCACCGCGTGAGGTCTGAACGTGAAATCGGGCTACCTGGCGAGAGGGTGGCACGGCGCGCAAAGACCCTTTCTGCGGGGGCGGGCTCGGCAGCGACGCACCGCTCTGCGGTTGCTGAGACAGCCGTCCCGGCCGCAGCTCCCCGGTCCAGGCTGCTGCCCCAAGGGACGGGATGCTGGAGCTCGCGGCCAGGACACAAGTCCCCATTTCTGCTGCTGCTTCGCTGTGACACACGGTCTTCTGGCAGCCAGTTCTGGGACTCACCGCTGGGCCCTGCTTAAGCCTGGCTTCCAGCACTGCCCACCCTCTGCCCTGCCCCCGCGGAGAACCTCCGCTGCTGAATACTGAACCCCACCAGGCCACACACACTGTACGTGAGGTCCCGTCAACAAAAGCAGTTGTTGTTTCTGCACTAGATGGTCAAAAGGAAGATATAAACTGTCTTTTCTCATAGTTTTACATGTTAATGCCATGCCAATAAATTATTCTTTTGAAAGCAGAGAAGGCATTTCTGATTCAAAATTAAGACCAAAAGAAAAAAAAAAAAAAGACAGCCTTGGGAAAGGGAAACAGAGAACACCTTTAACCTACCTGTTTAAAACTAATAGCACTACACTGTTTCTGACAAAAAGAGCTGACTTTAGTTTAAAAATATCAGGTGCTTATTTTTTTCATGTGTATTTTACGTGAAACCTCAGCCATCTCCTCTCCTTCATTCTCCACACCTAGTACTGTCATGAATACTGGCTAATGTTTCAAATTTGTCTGTTCTCTAAAATCTCTTTTTCTTCCCACCACGCTAACCCAGACCGCAACACTCACACCTGGATTAACGATCGTCTCCTTACTACTCCTTGACTCTAGACTTTCATCTCTGCAATCCACTAATAATTTTTTTTTCTATTCTCAAACTCTTTATTTAAGGCATCCTTCCATACTCTTTTTAGTTCCTTAAGTTCTCAGTGACCTCCCCTGAGTCTTGCAGTTAGTTTCTCACTATTAACCACAAATGAACACTTATCTTCAACACACAGATACAAACAGGCGTATCTCGTTCTGTTGTACTTTGCTTTGCTGCGTTTTATAGGCATTTTATACAAACCAGGTCTGTGGCAACCCAGCTCTGAGCACGTCTACTGCTCCACTTTTCCAACAGGCCCAGATGATAGTGAGCACTTTTTAAAGATAATTTTTTTAATTAAGGTAGGTACAGTATTTTTTAGACATAATGCTAGTGCACACATCAACAGACAACAGTATAAATGTGATTTTTACGCATATACTGGGAGGAAAAAAATATGTGTGACCCGCTTTACTACGGCGCCAGAACCGAACCCACGCCACCGCCAAGGTGTGCCTGGACACACGCCGCCACGGTCTTTCCGGTCTTTGCCGATACTGACTCTGCACTACAAGCTCTCCACAGGTGCGTATGCTGCACTGTTCATATATCGTACAGGGCACAGAAAAATATTAGGTGGTAACTGATAGGAAGAAAAACAGACCGTGCATAATTTATACCTACTGTAATATTAAATTCTTTTTCCATGCTTGAAGAAAATTTTGGTCAGGGAAATATGTACTGCCTGAGTTAGCAAACTTCCCCTGTCTACTTGGGTGACTTATTTCCATAAATATGTGAACATATTTAATATATAAGTGCTTTTAGTAGTTAGGGGAATTTTATTTTATAGCTTTGCTACCTCATTTCTTTTATACTACTTCGCTGATCATAAAATTTTTTTCAAAGTATTAAAATACATCTTTAAGGAGACTACTGCGACTGTGCTCGCTCTGACTTGCGATCGTCCTCAGAACTCCTGAGAAAAGTCAGCGAAATGAACGGAGGAGCGTTACCTTGCTGGTAAGGGGCTGGTTCGAATGGTGGCGCCCCTCGGGGGTCCGGGTAGTACACGTCCGCCTGCGGGGCTGGGTACAGCTGGGAGCCCCGCTTGGGGACAGGTACAGGAGGCAGGTCTGCTGGCCCCCTCGGAGGAACGGGGTGTGGGTTCACAGATAAGGCGGAAATACTCTTCGGGACAGACTCCAGCCTAGGGGAAGAAGGTTCTGTGAGTCAAATTTAAGGTCTCGAAACATTTCTAATGCACTTAACTTGTTAAATGTAAATAAGAATTGCCAAAATTTGGGAAACTGACTTCTTTCAATATCATCTCTTCTACAAAATTTGCAAACTTTGATTTTATCACACCTATGTTAATTTTATCTTAAAAATCACTACACAAGAAATAGAAATAAAAACAACAAATGGCCAAAAAATGAGTTTAAAAAACCCATCAATTATTCTTTCCTTCCTCTATGTTTATAAAAAACAAAGTCTGAGACAGAAGCTAGGACCAGCGGCGTACAGGTCAGGAGGAGAGCCGGGGGCACTGCTGCTCAGATGGTCCATCTTCCCTGGCTTCAGGCTGGGATCGTAGCTGGGGTCTGTCCCCCGCGGAATCAGCTGAGTCACCGTGCTCCCTGCTGACACGATGCCATTTGGCAGGGCGGGGGCTTTTCTGCTTGGCAGGTCCACGCACCTTCATCCGGAAGGACAGACGGAGAAGGCAGGCCTACTTCGTTAAGCTGACCCAAAGAGGCACTCAGGGGTCTTCTGGGAACCAGGCGTTTGTTCATTTTACGAAATCTATATAAAAAGCAAAGGCACACATCAAAAACCAAAATTAAAAAAGCAAAACCAAGAACTAAAATGTATTTAAGAAACAGATTAAAAAGTTAAAGATTCCAAGCACATTACCATCTAGAAATCTCTTTAAACTTGGCTTTAGCTATCACCTTGGGAACATGCACGTATGTGTGGGTGTATATACATATATTCTATAAAGTCTTAAGCAAGACACACTGACTATAAATTCCTCATAACATTACAATCATACTTATTAATCTCTATTAATAACAACTATAAATTACTTCTGTTAAAATTTCTATTTATAAAACATTGAAGGAGGCGGTAAAATATCTTTGGAAGACAGTTTCTGAAACATTTTACTTCGGCTTTCTCTCAAATGCCTTGGAATACAGTGAACCTACACTATGAATTAAGATAAAACAAAAAGACAGTGTGCACTGAGAAAAAAAATTACTGTTTATTCCATAACAATTTTTAAATAGTCAAAACTTGTAATTTGTATCAGATCTGATTCAGAGATGCTGATGTTATGTGTGCCTACACAAAACTGAAATCATTCCAAAATTGGGTTAATGATAACAATATAGAATAATGCCTAAATTTAAACAGATGTAGTATAAGAGGCATACAGATTATAAATCTACCTACAGGAAAAAAAAAAAACTAAGCCATCAGACTGTAGTATCCTTTTTCCTCAACAAGGAAAACAAATCTATTTATCAGTATTTAGTGCATTTAAAAAAAATAATTTCAAACAGAAATCCCCCAAAGAGTCATCCTATTTCTCCAAATGTTTACCATATCTAACAAACGTCTGGGAGGGAAAAAAATCTACCTGTCAATTTTCCCACCATACACTGTGTTCATATGTATGTAACTATATTATTTACAGAAATAGGGTCACATATGACTGCTTAGTAATTTTTTCCCTCTATGTATTTTGGATATTCCTTTATGTCAGTATTTTAAGTTATTCCTAATTTTTTGCTATTAAAACTATGTAGTCACTATGTAGATAATTACGTACATGTATTTGTACCTGTCAGCAACCAGAAACAGAATTCCTGAGTCTCACGTACGCACATTAGAAATTGTTTAAATGCTCCAAAACTGTTCTCTCTCCTACTGAATAATAAATGTCTTTTTTCAGTATCTCATCAAATTCTGGCTAGTATCAGTCTTTGTTAAGTGATAATTCACAAATATCAAGTTTTGTTTTCATTTGCATTATTTAACAATTAGTGAAGTCAACATAGTTTCACACATTTATCAGTGATTAGTGTTCTACAACTGCCCATTTATGTTCATGACTCATGTATCTCCTGGTTCTTCTCTTACAGACCTGTAAGGGTTCATTAGATATTAGGGATATCAGCTCTCTGTACATCATTTCCCCACTAGTCTTTTTTTGTTATTGTTAATTGTGGTGTTTAGGCCAATCTTAGCTTTTAATTTTTATGTAATCAAATTTATCAACTTTATTCTCCTTTATGGATGCTGGTTGCCATTCTTTAAAAATGCTTTCCCACTGTAAGGTTATGTAACAATAACAAAAATGTCTAAGTACTCTATGGTTTCTTTCTTTTATCTTGAGACATTCATAATTAATTCTGGTATAAAGGTAAGAATGCAGCTCTTATTATTTTTCAAACGAATAGCAGTTATCTTGTCACCATTTTCATTACTGATGTGAAATGCCACCTTCAGCAGACACGCTAAGTTCCTACATGTATCTGGAACTTTCTAAATTTTCTACTGCATTTCACCAATCTATCCATTCCTATGTAATACTATAATAGTCTTTATATTCATTTTAGTCCAAAATACAGATTAATAGTTATTAGCCTAATCCCTGCTTAAGATTTTTTGAGAATTTTCCTGCTATCTGCACATATCCTTCCACCTGAATGATTTGTTAGGTCCTAACTAACAATCTTCATGTGAAGATTCTATTGGGATTTCACTGAATTTACTGTTTAAGAGACAATAAAACCTTTACGCCCAGTCTTATTCAATATACTATCTTTTTGTTTAATTCTTCTGTTAGGCAGTTCCTAGGCTGTTTACTGATTCGATTCATATAGGTCCTGAATATTTCTTATTAGTTTATTATTTGGTATTTATCTTTTTGTTAATGCAAAAGCAATCTTTAATTTCACTTTTTAACTGGTTATGCTTCCCTTTTTAATTTCTATGAGTAATTTATTTTCTAAACTAACTTTTTGATTTGCCACCTTATTAAATCTTATTTCTTTAGCTTCCAGTACTTCTTTGAGTTGTTCCATGTAATAATTTTATGGCTATTTTACTCTCTTGTTAATATATATTCGCTACTACTTCGGGAAGATTAAATAATAGTCATACTAGTAGAAAAATTTGCCTTACTCTTTACTTTAATGAGACTGAATCTAACATTTTACTAATTAAGCATCATGCTGGCTTTTAAGATAAAATTATCAAGCTGATCAAGTGTCTATAATATTTTTGTTCTATTATGGGATTCTGATCTATCGTGGACACTGGATTTTATTCACGTGCCTTTTGGCATCCTCGGATATGATCATGAGGTATTTCTTCTCTAACCTGTAATAACTAACATGTGCTACTTTTGCACTTAGTCATGGTATCTATTTTAATGCATTACTGATTTCTAAGTTTAATATTTGGGATTTAAATAAAATATGTGGAATAAAACTCATAGTTTAAACTTGTGCTGACTTTGTCAAACTTAGTATCATAACCTGGCTTTTATAAAAAAATTAATAAGGATTCCTTTCTATTATGTGCTGGAAAATTTAACATCATCAGAATTATCTGTTCCTTGAAATTTAAAAAAATTCTGTGAAATTGAACCTGGCAATAAAATAATTTTCTTGAAAAGCAAAGGGCAAAGTTTTCCCATTGGAAATGCATTATTCAATTAGTTAAAACTAATGAAAGTTATTAGGATTTTAACTTTTTTGGTTGTGAGAATGACTCACTTCTGGATTTAGTTAATCATAAATGGCGTCCTATTTTTAGGAACAATGAATGCAACAAAAGCTGAAGAAACTGCTTCAGTCTTCTTTTTAAAAATTCTATATTACTTTCTAAGGACAACGCATCTACTTTTCCTCTTTTCTCAATGGCACCAATTTCATTAGAAGGCTGAATCTCATGACTTTTTACACTTACTTTTCCAGTTCCTCCTGTGAGTGTGCAAACGTACAGCTGGCCCCACGAGGGCATCCTCCTCTCTGCTTCATATCACGACACATGTATGTTTTATATTTGCTGTGCTGTGGAGGCTAAGACCAAAATCAAAACGTTACGCATAAAAAAAGAGATGTTAACTTTGCGTTGCTATTTTAGGGTCTTGATAATCTAGATGAATAATTCGGGCTGATTAACACTTATCTAGACTGCCCAGAGCAAGAATGCTAGAAGGTCATTCTGTCTCAGAGAGTTCAAACATAAATTATAAGAACATAGTGTTGATTTTTCTGGTATGTTCTCAAACATGTACCATCACATGAATTCTTGATTATATCTCCTGAGGGCTCAAATTTTCTTTTCAGGTTTTATAATGGAAAAACCACTGGAGTTTAAGACTTTCAAATGTTTAAACTGTCTTCCAATATTTGTTTTCAACAATGTTTAGTATAGCTATACTTGCAATTATGTTTCCTTGTTATGTATGACAAACCTATAATAAGGCCTAGAACTGAAGTATATTCTGTAACCAATTCCTGACAAGTCAACTATATGAAGGACTTAATACATCTCCAAAGGTACAAATGGAACTCGTTATTTACCACTCAAGGATAAAGCAGGGTGATGGATTGGGGAGTTAATGCGACATCAAAAACAACCAACACAATACTGAGCTAAACGGAATGAAATTTATTTTATCACTTACTGGCAAACTTAAAGGTTAATCTTATTTTTGTTATTCTTCATGATGTCTAATGGAATAGGGAGTTAAAAATAGATTTGAATTTATTTCTGAATCATATCTATCCTTAGACTGATAAGGAAGATCGTATAGACATTATTATACTTAGGATAGCTGTTAATATTTACCTGACCCACATCAATTAATAAGAAAGTTTTAATTTCTCAAGCTTACTACTGAAAAATAAAAGACCTAGTGAACCTAACAAAAACTCTGAGAGCAAAATAAAATTACTGGGAGTAAAATTAAAAACTCTAGCCACATGAGCTATTTTACCGCCATATATTCCATTTAAAAATATTTGAGAAAAATTTGGCCCAATGGCATAACAGACATTATGAATGAAAAATGTTAAAATACTAATATAGAAAAAGCGTTTACAAATGTGCAAATACTACTGAAAAGATGTCGCATTAGCACTAAAAAGTGATACCTACGTATTGTGAAACAGAAATGTAACAGAAACCAAATGATCTAAATGCAATAAGCCTTCACACAGAATCAAGTGTTACTACAACCAACGTGAAAAGTGACTCTGTACAACGTCGGACCACCGAGAATTATCTATTTTTAGTGCTGTCAGATAAAATTATTAGGCTAATCGAGGAAACCAGATGCAAACCAGGCTAAACTAATTAACAGCTTTTACAGTCTCAAAATACTCATGTATTCTTGTTGGCTTTGCTTGTGTCTGGAACATCATGTCTACATTTCAAACTTCTTACCTGCTGTTGATCTGCTCCTTTCTTGCTGTGGTTCTGGATATAATCTACCAGCCCATGGACCACCGTACGCACAGCAACCAGCCCGTTTTCCAGCTGTTCCCAAGTAGGAGGAGGAGCATCTACACAGCAAATAAATAAACTTTTTAAATTATGTTATTCCATGTTTTGCTCAACATAAGTTAACAAAGGAGCTGTCAAGCTACGCTTCGTACAGCTTTGCAGGTAATAGCTTATTCATCACACATCGTTTTAAAGAAATAGATATAATTTTTAAAGCTGGGGTTGCAAATTAAAATAACTACAGGGACAGGGAAGGGAATGTAAAGGCATTAAGCTGGCTACTGCCATCAGACCCTTAGTGCTGGGAAGTGGCAGGGGCTGCGATGAGCTGGAGAGTGTCTCACATCCACGGTTATGGTTACTACTCAACTTTAGCTGACTGTTGTTAGGTGAAGACGCAAGGCTGGCACTGTTCCCCAGGGAAAACCGAAATTTGCGATTTTATGTAATACCCAGTTTTTAAGTGTTGGTACCAAAAAAATTTGGAGTATTGTGCAGGCCAACAGCGTATGGACCAAATAAAACTTAACTGCGGACTGCCTACAGTCAACCAATCTGTGATGTCTATTTTGAAATTTTGTATAAATCAAGTATTGGTAAATAAAATGTTTAAAAAGTGTAACAGAAGAGTTATTATACAAAAACGCTGCTATACAACCTCCTCTTTTTTTCCCGTGCCAGTAATGTGATTTTACAAAGGGAAAATTAACCAGAAGGCTTCATATGAAAAGTTCTCTAAAACACAGATGTAGAGATGACTTCCGCTGGAGATGCTCTGAAAAACTTAGGTGATGGAATTTGAACTTGGCTTTGAAGGACGCGTGAAATTTTAACAGGAAAAATGGATGAAGATGTAGAGGTGAAGAAAACAGTCATACAAAAAAGTTATTTTTAGAACACGTGGTAAATTCCCTGGTATTGTTCTAGCTGCTGGGGAAGCAGTAGCGACCAAAACAAAAACCTCTGTTATAGTCAAGGAAAGGAGTCAGACAATAAATGAAACAATCACAAGATACAAAGAACTTAGATAGTAAGAGCTGGATAAATGGAGCAAAGGCGGGGAGTGAGCCAGGCATGTGTAAAATTCTGGACAGGGAGGCCTGAGGAGGCTCCTTGGGGTTACAGCAAGCCGAAGCCCTGAACGAAGGGTCTGAGCACGCCTTGTGGATATATCAGAAGAACACTCTAGAAGAGGGAAGAATAAGTGCAAAGCACTGGTGTGGGCGCTCGCCTGGCGTGTTCCATGAGGTGACACTGGAGAGGAAGAAGTTAGGTAGGAAGGAGTAGGAGACGAAGCTGGAGGGAGGTAAAGACCAAAGCACATGAGACCTGAAGACTCGCTTAAGAACTGAGAGGGAAATTCCTGTGTTAAGAGAATTTTAGTTCAGGCGTAAGGATAAACAGGGACAGCAATGGGATGAAGCTAAATGTCTTTGATGTAAGTAGGTCAGGGTAAAGATTTTGGCATCTATTGAGTGCTGAAAGCACGGAGGAATTTCTGAGCACAGAGGTAAGAGGATCACTCTGGTTCCTATGCTAAAACCAAACAGACGACAGAGGGCTGTTCCATAATCCATGAAGAGGTAAGGGTGGCAGCAGTGAGAGTGGTAAGTAGATGGATTCCTGGAGGGATGTGACGGGCAGAGCCTGCAGGATATGCTGATGGAGCAGATGCACCTTATGCGAGAAAGGAGGGCGAAAGAACAGATGATCCTGTTGTCCGCAACGGTATGGAGAGCAAGTGAAAGGAAAAGGCGTGAGGTGCACACACAAGACTCCGATTTTCAGCTTGCATAGCTCGAGAACAAGGTCAGAGAGAGGGAACGCGGGGGGGAAAGCAGGTATCAAGTGAAGACCCAGCACAGAGGAGGTGAGGTGACCTCAGAAAGCACTTGGGAAAGTGGGTCCGGCGGGATGAGGACATAACAGTGCTGGAGAGATCTGGGGAGCCTGCTGTCTATACAGAGATAACACCTGATGCTGGGAATAAATGACCATCATCGACAGAGTGCGCAGAAAACACAGCTCCAAGAACACAATCGGCCTGCTCCTCAGTGGGCAGGAGAGGGAAGGGGTCAACACAGGCAACAGCACAGACGACAGAACTGAGGCACGAGAAGGACTTCACGTCAAGGAAGCAGACCAGGACGTCACCCCATGCTGAAGACAGATCAAGTAATCCAGGGACTGAGAGGAAGCCTTCAGAGCTAGAAACCGGGAGATTCCCAGTGATGCTAAGAGAGTTTCAGTTTAGTAGTGAGAATACACACAGGGACAGCAATAGGGTGAAGCTAAACTATCTTAAATGTGAGTCTGAGGTGAAAATGAATTGAAGGTTGAGTGATGTTCAGGTCAAGGAGGAGGAGGAAAAGGGCTGAAAGTAAGAAAGAGACTTGATGAAACAAGATATCGTAGAGAAGAAAAAAAAATAGGACCAAGAACATGCATCTAAATGCATGATTTTAAAAAAATGAGAAACCTTGAGTTTTGGCAAAAGAGATGAGAACGGTAAAATGCAGCACGGTCTCACAGTGAGAGGGAAACATACAGGCTGCGGGAGGACCGCCTCACCGGCGAGGCGAGCGGCGCAGCAGAAAGTACTGAATAAACCTTAGTGGAGGAAATAAAGATACAGACGGACAAGACCGCGGCCAGAAACGTAAATACTGCAGAAAAAATCTGGACTATCCCCACTCTGGGAAATCTAGAAGGTGTTAACAAAAAACAATTTGAAAAAACACTGAGAGGCAAAGACGCACACACAGAAGAGTTCATTCATCTCCCCTGGGTTTACCTGGACTAGGGTCAATGTTTGCTAATAGCTCCAAATGGGGTCTTAGTCGGTTCAAGTTGGCTGGATCTCCAGTCCGCTGGAGAGCAATTGTTAGTTCCTGAACGCTTTGTGCAAAAGAGGCTGGGGTCTGCAACTTAAAAAAAATAAATATTAACTCTCCCAAAGGCCAGATAATCCTTTTAAAATAAAGAGTATTTATAATATCGTGATTCGATCATTTCTGCAATTTATTAAATTTAACTGTATCCTCCCACACATCCCATGCTTTGGCCAGACCGGCCCACCCGCTATCTGAGCAAACCACACACTTCTCTCCATCTCCAGCCTGCCACACTGTATACTGTTCCCTCTGCTGTCACATTCCTCAAACGTGAGACCGCTCAGTTTCTCAATTTGAAAGTACTCTTCTTCCCTTTATGCTCCTACAGTTCAGCTCTTGGGGTCCTTCCAAATAACTGAAATTTGGAAATATAGCCTAGAGATAATGCTATACAATAGTAAGGACAATGAACTTGAACTCAGTCAAACTGAGTTGGAGTGCAGCTTCTGTTATAGACAAAAGATCATGACACTGGCTGGCTATAATCTCTACAGACTCAGCATGAAGTACATCTGTTATATGGACTAAATAATCTCAAAAGTCCACTCCAACTCCAAAAAAATCCTATACTGGTTTTGGATTCTTAGAAGCTCTCAGGCTGTGTATTTTCCTAAGGCTTAATGACACCCATTCTTCATTAACTCCTTTAAGTTGGCCAAACATGACCTTTAACGGGAAAAAAATTGATTATGTGATAGTAGCTAAAGGTTCTTGCTTGGAAAAATTTAGTAGTTTATTAATATAGATGAGAATTTTTTTCTCCCAAAAGGTCACTCTATAAAAGATAATTTTAAAAAATATACATTTTTTAAAACATGAATAATAACATAACTATCGTTAGAATGCTGACATGCCTATATTTAATTTTTTCATCTTTGCATGTTTATGTACTTATAATCAGCCATTTATAAACTTATGGTTTTGGCCACCATCGATAGTACAACAAAAGCATTTTTTATATTGCTAACCAGAATATTAACTGTCTAATCTAATATAATGACAATACTTACATATCTACCATCAAGACTTAAAAATACTTCACTAACATTTTTCTTACAGAAATTAAATGTTACTTATCAGTCCAAGAGAGTATCTGTCTGGACATAACTCTAATTTTAATGCCATATAACAACAAAGTTCTGAGCAGACAGATCTTAACTTAACCATCCCCTTATTCTCTCCTCCATAAATAATACAGCAATTAATACCTTTCAGCTCATAACATTTTTGAAAGTTTAGATTATCTCCTTAAAATAAATTCCTGGGAATAGTAAGTTTGGTCAAAGGACATGAATTTTTGCATTTTTATTTACTGACAAATTGCTTCCCAAAAGATTTACAATGCATTTTACAAACCATCAGCAATGTGTGAGTGTATGTTTCTTTTACTAACCGAACAGGCAACATCAGGTTTGTCACTGTTTTAAATTGTGTATTTAACTATTGTTGGGACTGAATTCTATCTAGTCAACTAGATAGAATTGAACTGTTAATTCATGTTTCTTTGTCCATTAATTTACTAGGATTATTTCTTTTCTTAACACTTTTAGTAAATTCTCTATTTGCACTGTCCAATATAGTAGTCATTAGCATAATGTGGCTATTTAAATTTAAATTAATTACATAAAATTAAAATTTTAGCTCATCATTTGCTTAAGTCATATTTTGGTTGCTAACAGCCACGTGTGGCTAGTGATCACCATACTAGACAGTGCATACACAGGACACTTCCACTATCACAGAAAGTTCTCCTGCTCTAAATGATAATCACTTGGCATCTACATTGCAAAGGTGGTTTCCCAGTCTGCTGTATGCAGGCCTCTGGATGTTATTAAATTCAAATTCTTGCTCATAACGTGAGAAAATTATTACAGGATATACATCTAGTTACAGAGTCCAGTTCAGACAGTAAGGCCAACTTCCTTGTCGACTCTTTATAAAAGAAGTCGAGTTTCTCTTCAGAGATAGAAAGCTACTCCTTTAAGAGAGTGTCACTAAGGTTTTAACATGTTATAATCAGTCAGCTGCATAATCTCAGACTTAAGAGCTGCAGAGAAAGTTTGGTTAAAGGTTTCTAGGGAAGACTTAAGACAGAATAAATAATATACATTATACTAGGGGTCCCCAACTCCCTAGACTGCAGACCAGTCAGTGGCCTATTGGAAACCTGGCTGCACAGCAGGAGGTGAGCGGTGGGCAAGTGAGCAAAGCTTCATCTGTATTTGCAGCTGCTCCCCAGCGCCAGCACCCCCTCAGCTCCACCTCAGATCACCAGGCATTAGATTCTCATAGGAGCACTGGTGCCTGGTGCCAAAAGGTTGGGGACCGCTGTATTACGCTTAAAATTATGCACCAAGTAGTTATAAAACGAATGTCCTAATTCTCCTTTAACATCAATCATCTACTCATTCAAAGAATTCTATCTTTGGGAAGGGCCCCCCCAAAAAAAAAGAGGGGGAGGGGATAGGGGGGGAACAGAATAGCCCAGGAAGAGGCTCAGTGGTTAAGAGCACAGATCCTACAGTCAGAAGGCCCAAGTTCAAATCCAGCTCTGCCACTGGAAAATGTATTTAACGTCTGTCTCTGTATAAAAGAGATAATACAGGACTGTTGAGAAGATTAAATGAATTCTTTAAACCACCAGGCACATAGCAAGCGCTCGGTAAGTGTTAACTATTATGTTTAAAGAACTTTCATCTCTTGATCTTATTTCTCCCAATTAATGGTAGGGTAAACTCTACTGTTTAAAATCATCTTTGTGTTTATAAGTATGTAAGGTTAAACAGTAAATATTAAATACTAATATTGAACATAACATATTTACAGGGACCTTTAAGAGTTTTTTATAGTACTTTCGTCTATTTCATATTGAATTACAACAGTTATAGCATGCTCCAGTTTTAAGAGAATTAAATATAGCTCTTAGAGTCAAAATAAGTAATAGAGCCTGACCCAAAATTCACGTGACTTCTAGTGATCTTTTCATAATAACAAGCAACAGACACAGTAGAAATAAGTTTACTGAAAATCTGGTCAAACTTAGAATGGCTGGTGACTTCTCATGTGAAATGATTCTGGCTGAGAATGATATGAAACCCAATGCATACAGCTTCTGGACCATTACATGGCGCTGCAGGAAGACGATACGGCATTCAGCAAACGGGTTTAACTAACACAATGATCAAAACTCAGAGAATAAAAGAAGGGAGAGAGACAATGATATAAAGTGGAGACAGGAGCCCCTCAAAAGAATGAGTGTGCGTGCTGGATAAAGCATTCTAACACTAACCAAATCTTACACCAAAAATGTCAATTATCCCTCAATTAAAAAAAAGCTTTAACAAACTAGTGTGATATTGTCATACCACATGACACTCGGCTACACAGAATATTATTTAAAGAGCCTGAAATACAGTACTTGCTTTAATACACATTTGTTAAATAAATGAATTACCGAATCTCCAAGATTAGTCCAAGAAGTAAGGAACAAAGAAGGGTCTACCTTGTCGATAATGGACTGCATGTGAGATTTGTGAGACTGGTCTCCATACAGCAAAGAGGACCACTGGTCCGGCGCGATGCGCAAGCCGGCTTCCATGGCGATCTGCACTATCTGGGAGTCGTGTTCTCGCCGCAGAGCTTCGTAGGTCCTAAATTCTTCTTTCAGCTGCATCAAAGAAGAGTCTTCATCACGTTTGGTGACCTAATAAGATACACATCATCTCATGATGAGTTGGGTAAGTAACAAATGGGTTTATACTTTATAAGAGCACACAGAGGTAACAGATCATTTTTAATGTAACAATTTAACATCTATTATGACAATAGATTAAAATGGAGCATGCCATTTTGCCAACAAAACATTTCCCTCTTTATAAGGTCAAAATCTTCTTCTGGGTGACCTACAGAAAGACGGAGTGAATATATGCTGGGAGAAAACCCAGAGACTGAACAGACCTTAACACATGATGCAGTTTAAATTCATGTGAGTGTATATGCATTTGTGAAAAAGAAAATACGCATACAGGTCCAATTATTCTGAGAAAACAATGTATGTTTCTTCTCCACAACGGTAGACGATTAATTACTCTTGGGCTTGCCTGGCACTGAGCTGTTGTTACTCATAATGAAAGCGTTTCAGACGCTGGCATGACTCTAAAGATGACTAATTTGTACTTGGCTTAATTCTCCATGGAGTTTTGTAGGTCAAGCCACCATCAGAAAGTGTAAATTCTGAGATGCTGAACTAGAACGATCATGATGATGATAACACTTTCTACTAATTAAAACAATGAACACTTACTGAGCACTTAGTATGTGCCACTCAGTGTGTTAAGGTTACCGTATTAACCATTATACTATCTTATTTACTCATTTAATTTTCTAAACTTGTTGAGGTAGGTACTATTGTTATCACACCCGATGACTCACATTTGGAGTCAGGCTGGATTTAGGCCAAAGGCTTAACAAATCAAAGCAAAATGATTAATTCTAGTCTAGGATCACCTAGATTCTAACTTATTTTAGAACATATTTATTATTTTTAACATACCTTATTATTTTTAAATTAATTTTTGTAATGGTGACGTTGGGTAAAAAATCCAGTAAGTTTTAGGTGCACAAGTTAACAGTATGGTGCACATACATATATACACACATACACATATGTGTGTGTGTGTATAGCATTATGTATTTTACATCGTTAACCTATTACTCCCATAGGGACTCAAATTTCCGTAGCAGAAAATTCCTATTTTCTCCCACTGAAGAATCTACAAAATATTTTAGTCAAGACTTCTACATCATACTAAATCTATATTTTAAAATGTATTCCATTCTTTTACCAACAGCTCTAACTTAAATTTTGTTAGCTAAGCCCATAGAAAGACTAAATATATATAAAAAAACAAGAACTATAGTCACAAAAACTAAATCTATTTTACCACTATTCTAAAGCAAGTCAAAAGACCAAATACATTTGTATATGTATTCGAACTCCCTCTCGATATAGTTTAAATTCATCAAAATGCAAAAAATGATTTCTATAGGATATACTGGGGTTCCTAGAACTTGGCTGTCAAAACTCTAAAGACAATCACGGATTCCAAGAGATGCCATGCCTAAAGTCCTGAAATTGTACTGTACTAAGGAAGAGCAGAATTCTCCCACAGCTTGAGAAGCTCTTCAGACGGAAATGAGAGACGCTAGGAGGACACAGCTAGGACACAGCTTCGTGGGCACGGACATCTGCCAGGAAGGATGGGGAAGCGCAGTCTGGTCTGAGCTCTGTGAACAGGATGACATGGGGCTTGGCAGATAACCTAGCAGAAACTCTGCCACAGTGAAGGGCATGACCCACTGCAATGAGAGAAGATAAATCTTTTCATGATACAGAGTATAGTACAAACTCGTAAAAAAAAAAAAAGTAGGTGGACAATGAAATAAAGGGAAATAATCACGACTCAAGTGGAAAATCACTGGATTGTTACAAATTTCCCATCTCTTAAAAAACTGCTCTTGATGCTTTTAACTAGGATTGAGAGGTTCGCCTCGTGGTATTCTGGGGGTCCTGTGCCTCTTAATACTCTTCACAGGGAAGGATAATTTCCTTTTCTTTCCTTTTATGTTTGAAGCTTCCTATGTGTGTCTGTCTGACACTATGCGAAGAGAACAAGTAACACTGGAGGCGGACAGACACTCTGAAGTATGTTCTGGATTATACCATACAATCACGCTATTACGACCATTCTAACGAACATGAGTTATTCAGGGACAATCTGGATCCGCTGGAGTTATGTTAGCTAGAGGCTGTGATAGCTCCAGAGGCAACAAGAGGGGTGGGTACACACCTGGAGTCCACACCCCACTTTCAGTATATAATGACTCCATAGAAAGAAACAGACTTATGTTGGCATTTAAATAGAGCTTAAAAAATCTCCTTTACATTAATTCTGTATTCTCTCCTATTGATTTCATAAGCCATTTTACCTTTTTCAAAAAATGAGAGAAGAGAATTCAGTATGATGGGTAATGTGGGACCTTTTGTTTTTGGTTCGAGTGACCTCAGGGATGAAGATCCTTAGAGCTTGTGTGAATTAACATTTTAGAAACAGGCATCCCTGGTCCATGAAGTACTGATTATCTGTTGTGTCAGAAGCAAGAAGCCCTGACATCAAATAGCCACGAAAACAGGACAAACAATAAACAAATGATACACACAGGCACCTATGTCTGAATAGTGTCGAACTGATCTGGGATGCAAAAGAGGGTGTCCAGCCTCACTACATACCCTGAAACCAAAATGGCAAATGAAACTCCAGTGCTGTGTATGCGGAATTACATCAATAAAACTTATTCCAGCTTCGATGACTCTCCATTCAGACCAACTCTGCTTATAGTCTTGGTGGAAAACCGACAGTTTATTAGTCTCTCCAAATACAAAAATCTAAAGCCTTGGTTTGATCTACGTTATCCAATATCTAATATACAAAATTTAATACAAAAGATTTACCTTTAATAGGACACCATTTACATTCTTTAAAAGAAAAAAAATTGCTGAAATCTTCTGAAAAGATACAGGCAACTTTATTAAACTCAAAGTCCTGGTCCCTAAGCTGAGGGAGAGGACAGGGGGTCTCCCATACCTTGAAGCAGGAAGCCCTGTAAAGGAGCTGGACGACGTGCCCGATGCTAGTTTTAGATGCCTGAGGAAACCGTGGCTCCAGCCTCTGCACCACGAAGAGAACCAAGACTTTTCTTGACAAAGCAGAACCATCCTCCAAGGCCAGAGAACCAGCTTTAGCGCTTCCTCCTGCATTGCTGGGAAAAGTTGGGCGAAACCAAAATTTATCATGTATAGAGATAAGATAAAGCCACTTATTAGAAGGGCAATATTCAATCATTTTTGCAGGTTATCACTTAATGAATGGGCAATTCAATAAAAGATATTCACAGTTACACTTTTTAACCTTTTAGGGGCAATTCTGTATTATACTCTGCATATTTTATTTAAGAACGCATACAAAAAACTAACACATTAAGAAAAGCTTCTATCAAAATGAATAAACTTTTGGAATTAAAAGTGTCAAGTGCTATGAAAAACCAGACATGGATTACGTATGCCATGATTCTCAAGTGGGGTGTTGCTTGATAAGAACAGAATGTGCAATGAACTACCTTTGTACACAACTTACAGTTCCTACACCACACTTCTGGAATTCCTAGTACAGTAAATATGAAATTCAATTCCATACCTGGCCCCAGGAACTGGCATCCCCTCGCCCTGACCGCTGCCCACAGATTTGAAGAGAGCTGCTGAGGGTTCTGGTGCTGCAGAATCAGCTCCGTGACTGTCCGCTCCCCCAAAGACCGCGCTGCTCGCATGGCCCGGATCCTGCCTTCTTCCACGAGCTGGCAGTGGACCAGAGTCACCAGCTTCCTCTGCATCGGGCGACTCAGAACACTCTGAGTGGTGCTGTTCAGCCCACTCCTTTAAAAGAGAGCAAAAAGTTATTTCTGGGTTTACAATCTACTTCAGACTCCAGGAAAACTTCCTCTGATGGGTTGAATCACTTGCGAGAGTGTGAACAGTTCTGCGTTCTACTAGAATGTTGAAACTAAACAATAAATAAAATTGTACAGATGAAGCATTTTCAAAAGTGTGCAAGAGCTTTATCTCATGCAAACACTCGTGCCATTATATATAACATTATTTGTTTTAATCACAGAATAAAGAAAAAGGCCAGACGTTAGTACTTAGTTGAAGACAGATGTGAGGGCATAACAGCTCTGGCACGCTGCTTCACAGCGGCTCGGCGTACTTTCCCGGCGAAAGCGAGCTGTGCGGGCAAGGCGGGGATGGCGGCTTGCAACTGTACTACATACACCCTCTACAGCACACCGTGTGAAAGCGAAGAGAAGACGGCTCAGAGCTGTCAAATAACAGAGCCCTTCCGAAGCCAAGAGTGTACTGACACTTCGGTGGCTCAGTCCAATCATGGTTCTGACGGCACACGAACTCTAAATCCACGATTTGATTTGGTGTGGTTTGCAATAACATTATTTAGCACAGTGGGTTTGGCTTACGATACATAGATGAATTCATTAACATTAGCATAGAGCCCACGATTTTTATGGTAATAAAAGTGTTTTGGTGAACACTGGTTAGCACTGATAACTGCACCTGATTTACCTCTAGCACTGCTGAGTGGTTTCAGGTATAATGCTAACTCTTCCACGCATTTCTTGGCCTCCTCATAATGCTTGGTATCTTCGACCCCACTACACAAAGTAATGGGCTGCTGCTCAGGGACCTAGAGGTAAAAGAAAAAGTCTGTTTCCGTGCTCGCTAATTAACTAAACAAATGTTTTACTGAGTGAATTTTATGCACTGCCACTTGATGCCTGTAATATCAAAACTCCCAAGTTTACTGGATTCTTTCAGAAGGCCTTTTCTACCCGCCCACGCGCGCACATGCATACAGCTCATCTATTTTGTCTCGTTTGCCATCTTCTTTGGTGAGATGTGTGTTCAGATCTCTGCCCACCTAAAATTTTGTTCTTCTATTATTAAGTTATGAGAGTTCTATATTCTAGATAGAAGCTTCTGACTGGACATATTAGTTACAATGACTTTCTCCCCTTCCGTGGGCTCTTACACTCTCCTGACGTCTGCGGAAACACAAAGTAAAATTCTGGTTTAGTTCAACTTCTTTTCTCTTGTGCATTTGGTGTCACAACCAAAGAAACACAGCGCCTACTCCAAGGTCACAAACATCGATGCCGATATTCTCAGGGCGGTGCAGTTTAGCTCTCGTATTCAGCCTTTGACCCGTTTTAATTTTTGCATACGGTGTGAAGTAGGGGTCCAAATTCATTCTCTTGCATTTGGGCGTCGAGTTTTCCCAGCACCATTTGTTGGAAAGACTGTCCTTTCCCCACGGACTGTGGTCTTGGCAATCTTGTCAAAAGTCATCTGACCACGTACGTGGGTTTACTTCTGAACTCTCTATTTCACTGATCTAAATATCTATGCTTACGCCAGTACCATGCTGTCTTAATTATTGTAGCTTTGCAGTTTCAAAATTAAAAAGTGTGATTTCTCTAACTTTGTTGATCTTTTTCTAGATTCTTTTGGGTATTTGGGGTTTCTTCTCATTTCATATGAATTTTAGGATGAATTTTTCTATTTCTGTTTTTTACTTCTAAAAAAAAGAGTTCTATTCTAAAAAAAAAAACAAAACAGCATTAGGATTTGACAGAGCTTGCAATGAATCTGTAGAATGCTCTGAGTAGTACTGTCATCTAAAGATAGAAAATCTGCCTATCCATGAGCATGTGATGTCTTTCCATTTATTTCCATTTATAAAAATTTCTTTGGCAATGTTTTCTAGTTTTCAGTGTACAAGTCTTTTATCTCCTTCACTAAATTTGTTCCTAAGTATTGTATCTTTTTGATGTTGCTGTAAGTGGAAATGTCTTAATTTTCTTGTGAATTGCTCACTGTTAGTGCACAGAAATGCAACTGATTTTTGCATGTTGATCCTGCAACTTTAAATAATTTGCTAGCTCTGATAGTTTTTAAAAGGAAATCTTTAGGGTTAAAATGGTAGCTATTACATATATTAAAATGTCCTATCCTCATATTTCATAAACATTAGCTGCTTCAGTTAAGACTCAGGACAAGGTCTCATTCATTTTGTGGAAAAAGAATTAGTTCACCCTTAGACAATTTTATTTTAAAAAGCAAGCCTTGGTTGTTATTAAAATATTGTTTTTTTCTAATGGTTACCCTCTGTAAGTCTATTTTTAAAATGTTTCCAAAATGTCATACTAGAATTTTCAAAATAATAAATTATTATGAAATGAAATATTAAGTACAGGAAGAAAAGAAAAAGAATCAACAGCACTTTCCAATTTGGTAAATATTCTGTAGTGGTGTTGGAGACACCATCAAAACAAGCACGTAAGTTAGTTTTCTATTCTAGAATAGAATATTCTGGAATATAATCTATTCTAGAACTGCTCTCTTTACCTCCAACACACATAACAGCAACCTTCTCTGCTTTACAGCAGCTCATAGGAAGATATTAGTGGGACCAGACCCAAAGTTCCAGTGTATTTATTCAGAAAATGATTTCTGGTAAACAGGTGGCACTTCAGACTCGTACTATGCAAACTAATCTAGTGAGGAGTACTTAAGGGAATACCTACCTGGCTTTCAAAACCCTGCCTCCGTGGCTGGGAGACCTCTGTGTGGCTCAGAGGATGCCAGTGACCTCCGATTTGAGAAGACCGACATAAAACTTCCAGAGTACTACCTTCAGAATTACCACACTAAATTTTATCGGTACCTAGGGACATCTGCTTCTACTCTGGGTCAATGGTTCCCAAAGGCTCACCTTCTTCGTCTTGCATTTTGGTTAGTGTTTGCTAAATGAAACTGTCTGAAGCAGCTTCGCCTTCCCTATTAAGTAAACTGCAATGGTTTTGTGAATATTTTCCTCAATATTAAGAAATCCTGGGACTTAGCTTTCTCAGTGACCTGAACGGCTGAGGGTCTGACCACCAGATCGATGGTGGTCACTGTGCCACCACTGAGAAACGCTGACGGCCGCAGGGTGAGCGCGGCACGCGCGGGCTCCCACCCATCTACACAGAAGGCAACGACGCCCAGTTTGAATTCGGCAGGTTCCTCTCAGGAGGAGCACGCACGCGCGCCCACGGGAATCACCTGGGCACCCACGAGCTGCAGCAACGCGGAGTTCACGGGAAGGAGCTCGATGTCCGTGTTGATGGTGGTCTGGTCGAACGGGCAAGCCTTGCGGTGCAGTTTATTCAGGCACATCTTGCAGACAGTGTGGCCGCAGCCCAAACTGATGGGCTTCCGGATCGTTTCGTCGAAAGTCTGAGTGCAGATCGGGCAGGAGAGGAAATCCGTCCACTGTGGAGCTTGCACAGGCATCGCTTCTGGAGTTGCAGTTCACTGACACACACACACGCACACGCACGCACACGTACACACCTGCACACACACACGCACAACAGCTAAAGCGAAGATTCCACTGGAATCAAAATCTTTGAAAAAAGTTTATCTTTTTTTTTTTTTTAATATCTTCTGTAGATACAGTCAGCACATAGTGTGAAATATAACCTGGAAAACAAAGAAAAAGAAAAAAATTAGAATGTCTTCCTTTTTAAAGGCAACTGGCATTCTCATTTTGACCTATGACCTTTCATACCACAGTTCTATTGCCACAGTCCATCTTTTTCCACTTTTACAGAATTAGAGCCAAAATAAAACATTCAGTTGCATCCCCTCAACTTAAAGATGGGGAACAGGCCGCAAAAAGTGAAATAACTTGCCTAAGGTTACACTTGAAGTTAGTAATAAAGTTAGATTGAACACCTAAGTCTCTCATTTATCTATGATTGCTTTGTATTTGCAAATTAGCTTTCAAGGGGTGACTAAGAATATTACTTTTTGATCCGTACACATTACATAAATCTGTTCAGCAATGAAAATTTATCAAGCCCTCCAGTTATGATATGTAAACTTCTGTGGATGTTACACCTCTATTAGAGGGTGTTTTTAATTGGCCTAAATTAAAAACTACCTTAAAACACTTTATCATTGAATTTGCTATAGGTAATGAGATAAAAAGAGCCTGGGCTTTTTCTGGGTTATTTTTAAGGGTTTTAGATATTCTTAAGAGTTTTATTTACTGGTAGATATTTTTAAACCTCTGGTACAGCCTACACTTATTGCTATAGTGTGTTGTGTTAGAATAACAGAGTTAAAATTATTCACTTCCAATTTTTTAAATTCTCAAATTTAAGAATGAAGGAACAATTATAGTTAACCAGAACCCATATATAATCAATTTTCACTGTCTACAGTCTATTTTTAGTGGGACATAAAAACCAAGTCACAAAACTCATCACTTGTGTCTAACAGAGATTTTCTTTCTGTATAAAATCACACCAGAAACTTCTAGCACATATCTTAAATAATACCTATTACAAGTTTTTAAAGATTTGATTTTGCCCAGTAGATACTTACAAAGATGAAAAAACTCTTATTTAAGCTGTAATTTAACTAGAAAAGTAACCTATACATCTTATTTTCCAAGCATTACATTTAACTGTTTTACTGAAATACGTCAAATGCAAGCCCATTCATTATTGGTGAGAGAACAGTTTCTAGGAATGCAAAAACTTTTATCCATTCATTCAGTAAATATTTACTAAGCATTACTAATATGCCAAACTCAGTTTGAATTGCTGAGGAAACAGTGAAACAGCACAGTCATAGTATCTGCCTTCTGAATAATCTCAGCTTTGTTTGGTTTTTGCAAAGTGTGCTACCAGACAAATGGACAATGAAAAACAATTTAATGGTCCAGCAGACAGTTACCAAGTTAATTTTACATTGAGGGTCTAAAGTTATCTGTTTTGGTGTTCAAATGCCTCTGCAATAACAAGAAAGAATAAAGAAATTGCCAATTTTGATTTCTATGTTTTAATTATAAATACTTTTAATAGATTATGAGTAGCTACAAGTATGTTTATATGAAATTATTACTACTTAATACAGTGAGGACTGTCATCTGGAATGTTCAAAAAGGAAATAAAGTATCTAGTTACCCTACACAATAGCAGTCAAATGCTACAATTGTGCATGGAGTTGCAGAATAATCCAGAATAAAGAAAAAAAAAAGCTTAAGTGTGTAGGGAACATAAAATTCAGAACAAGAACTGGATATTAGTTAGAAAATGTTCGCTGAAGCTGATTAAGTCTGTAAAGTCTCATTCATATGAACGCTTCCATGGATTAGCGAGGCTTCATATTAATGCCTACAAAGAATCTGATCTTGTGTTAATCCCTGCAAAGTAGAGTTAATGAGTTTTTACTACTATGGCCTTGTAGAAAAGTTAAAATTTATTAATCACAAAGTAAAAATAAAACACTACAGTTTATTCCCTTAAACACTATAAACTATACAAACCCAAAGGAGCACAAAAGGTAAACATTATGTTGTACATTATAATTCTTACTACTTACACAACTATGTGCCACATCCGTGCTAAATGCCTCACATAGAGCAAACCTATAAAAGGTAGGTAGTTATTGTCATCTCATTTTACAGCTATAAAAAATGGAGGTTTAGGGAGACTAAGTACATTAAAAAGAAATAGAGCTGAAATATTAACCCAAATATTCTGGCTCAAAACCCAAACTCTTAACCACATAACCACCCACAGATTACAGATTACAGCAAAGGGAGAACTATGTGCAGTTTCACTGAAAAACCAAAGTCACAAAGCTGCATTCCCTCACAGCGACTGACTTCTCGGTAACTCTGTTCTGGCGAACTGGCTGCCAAATCTAATGGTCAGGTGGCTGTTCTAATCCTGCCTGTCTCCCCAACAAGATGCGAAACAGATGACTGCTTCCTCCTCCTCGAAGAGTGAGATGAACAGTGCTCTCCTTGCCTTTCCCAACTCCACGGCTATGCTTTTGACTTAAACTCCTAAACTCTGGAGTCATCAGTTCTCTGTCTTGAGTTTCCTTTTCTCATCCTCCAGCTAGAAACTCTGAAATGGCTTTCTGTCATGTTTAGAATAAAATATGGATGCCTCACTCTGGTTTACAAGGCCCCATGGGACCTGTACTCAGCTTTCCACGTCATTTTCTAACACTTGTCCCCAACACCCCACTACCCTCCAGTCACTCAAGTAAAGTTTGGTCCCATCTTAAGATGTTAGTACTAGTCTCTCTGTCTCATCTTTGAATTGGAGGCCACTCTATCATTTAGATGCCACTAAAAATGTCAACCCCTCAGAAGGCCTCCCTGACCACTTACAACTCTAAAACATCCTCTTAATCCCTCTTCAGTCCATCGCTGTATTTGAATTCTCTACCAAACATTTTCATCATCTCTGTGAGTCTCACTTGCTTCCTTATATCTTTGTTTACTCGGTGTTAGTGTTCTCCAATTAGAAGACGGAGTCCTAACCTGTCCTGTTCACTAGGACAGCTAGAGTTCCTCACTGTGATTCTGTACACTAAAAATTCTGCACATAATTTCAAAGAGATCACAGACCTGTGAAAATCTAGTCAGAGACCTCTAGGGTGTTTAAAGACTCTAAATCAAGAAATTCTAACCTGTGTTATTCTTTCAAGAACCTTAAAATTGCATCAGGTGTTTGAGATTTACTGCTGTCTAGCACCATGGAATATGGAAAACGGGCAGAAAATACAGGCGTAAAACACCTTCCTGATCTCCCATGTGATGTCACATCAGTGCTGCTATAAAAAGCTTTCCACATTATTCTGTTAACAAGAATTGCTTTAAATAGAATCTTAAAACTTTATTGGTAAAAGATACTTTAGAGAACACTGATTCTAATTTTTCAAGATTTTCTTTATGTCCCTATCAGTAACAAGTGTTACTAAGGCCTTTTCGAACACGTCTTTCCATTTAATCTTTAAAACCCCCCAAATTGGAATCATTTTCCTTCTTTTTACAGAGAAGTAAAATAACATTCGGAGAACTTATTAAAGTCACACAGGCAGTTAGGTGGCAAAGCCAAGTCACAACGAGCTCAGGTTAGTACTCGCCACTGAGGCCTCTGCACCCTGCACTAGAGCAGGACGACATGGAGGAGGCCAAAGACGAGTGACACAGCGTCATTCAGAGCCGTGCAGCTTCCTCACAGCGGCGCTAGGATCAGAAACCAAGTGGCCTGACTCCCAGTCCCACCCCGGCCTTCCACATGAGCCCATCGCTGATCCTCTGAAAGATTTTTTAAATATCCTTCATATTAAAACCAGAACTAGCGATATTTGGTTTAGATCAGACGTGCATTAACCTTGGGAATAATATGTAAAATTATTTATATACACATGCTGATTCTTCTAGGAATAAGACCCATGATTTCTATCAGATTCTCAAAGAAGGTTTTGTTTGGGGAGAGAAGGAAGATAAGACTCACTGACCCAGACACACTGAAATAAAACAACAGTTAAAAACGTAAGAATATAGAAAAAACAGAAACGATTTATATGAACATATATTTTCCTCTATGTTTACACTACAATCTCATCAAACTCATAAAAACATTATAAGTAATATTCATGAGGGTCAAATAAAACCTTTTAAAGATTACAGTGGAGCATCTCCTCGCACCCTATCTCCCATCCTATAGTCCCTCCCTTCCATCCTGTCTCCACAGATACATCACTTGCTACTTTCTTTTCAGTTTCTTTACACAAGTCAATACACAAATACATATATTCATTGGAAAAAAACATTTTAAGTGCTGTTATTCACAACTCTTCTATCTCTTCATTAAACCAGTTTTCCTTTGAAATTATTCCTAGAAACTTTTTCCATTCCCAGTAAAAACTAAATATTCCGTTACTTGCAAAAAAATGTACCTACGTACCCAGCACTGGGGATAAAATAGTGAGCAAGCGAGTCATTTCGAGCCTGCATGGAGTATACGCAGCTTCCTTCATTCGCTGTACAAAGAATAACGACACAACTAAGTACAAAACTGCAAGTTATGGTACATGACGTGACGATAAAAGCACGTGACCGATAATCTAACCGACTGGGGTGCGGCTGTGTGGCGAGCTGCTTCTCTGAGGAGCTGATGTTTAGGGTGAGGTTTGAAAGACGAAGGCTGAATGAAAGTTAGGGGAGAGTAACGTGGTGTGTGTGTGTGTGTAGATTCTAGGTAAAGGAAGAGAATAACCACAAGCCTTAGATGAGACAGAACACAGGACAACTGGGGAACAAGGAGAAAACCACCCAGGGAGACCAAAACAAAAACAAAGCAGAGGGCAAGAGAGACAGGCGTGTAACGAGACCAAAGAATCAGCGAGGACCAAGCACACAGGCTCTTTCAACTCCCGTTACGGCACCTGGTCTTCCTGTGAAGGCACGGAGGAAGCAGCGTGGGACCCACTTCATCGCCTCTGATACCCCCTCATCTGCACACTCATCTCACTAACCCCAGTCAACGGAGACCCCCCGCTTCGAGGCCCTGAGAGGAAGAACAACCTGACCACCTGATGGGACTCCTTTTTTTCACTGCTGGGCCGTGAAGAACCCGAGTGCTGTTATACCAGAATCACGTCTACTTCAAGAAAACTTGACACGTAAAAATTCTAACAGAGAAGAGAGAGATTACAGTGATCATTCACACTGCTGAAAGGTAATCTAATTAACCGAGGTATTCAGAATAGTATTCTTTTACAAGAAAGGCTAGAAATCTTTGAAATTGAGAAAAATTGGAGAACAGCTAAACAGGGTATACCTGTACTATGGAGACACACACAATAATTAAAATGAAAGTTGTGCATATAGAAATGGCAGTGATCCAAAGTACACGAAGTAAAAACAAAACTCGCAGACCAACACATATGATATCATTTGTGCCGGGGGGGCGGGGACCGGAGGGAATCCTACATATTAGTCTTGATTTTAATAAATGTAAATAGATGGGAAAGGGAAGGTCTGCAAAGACAGCTAACCAACTTAACAGCACTTACACCATTTAAGCAACTTATAAAATGTAGACAAATCATGAATTCATAAGCATGAATAAATTTGAAAGGATGAAAACAAGAAAAGTTAGAGTACACGTAGAACACAATTTAGGCTATTTCTATGATAACTTTGAATAAGAGTATTCAAAACATTTTTCCTTATTAAATTGACCTTCTTTTACACATTTAAATAGCCAAATCATCAAAACTTGCTACCTCTTTTCGAAATTCATTAAAAACCCTGATAAACCTCTCTGTGATTTATCTACTTCAAAGAAAATAGTTTATTAACCTAGTAAAATGAGATATGTAATTGCTAACCTCTTTCATTTTCTAGTAAAATAGCTTAGAGACGTACAGAATCAGCACCTAGTCCTCTAAAAATAAAAATGTTCTTTTGACCATAACCACAGGTTTGAGAGACCAAGGGGGAAAACAGTATTGTAAAAGCTTGACTGCCTGGGAAATTTGATGATTAAGAATAGGAAGTCACTCTTTCATGATTCTATTTCAGGAATTACGGGAACATAAAGCACAGATTTTTTTTTTTTTTGAGACAAAGTGTTATTAATTGTAGTTATCAGGTCTAAGAAGAATTTCCACTTCTTCATTCTTTAAACATCTTTCTGCAAAGTCATCTTTCTAAACCTTCTCTAAGATGGTGTTTACATCATCTTCAACCCCAAAATATACCTAAACTACAAGGACATGTGGCTTGGTGAATGTAATAAACATTGTTTCAATCAAGAGAAAACATATAAAATTACTAAAATGCCAACAACCAGATTCTTTAAATTTCTTCAGAGCAAGGTTTAGTCAAGGGGGGAAAAACCTAATTATTTTTAATAATTAAAGCACATGTCCTCAAGGCCTGCAGATAAATCATTATGCGTTAGGGACCAGCCCAAATCTAGCTCATTAAGAGTAGTTCTGCTGGAATGTGCCTAATCAGAAACAGAGCAGGAATGATGTCCTTTTTATTTCTAAAAAAGAAAAAAAAAATCCAAAAGAGTATTCTGAGCTCACTGCTCAGGGCAATGGTCAATGTTCCCATTAGTTTAAATAAGGTCTACCTACCCTCCCACACAAATGGCAACAATGAGTGACTTTGCTGTAGATAAATAACAGACAACACAGAAAACACATGACGAATAGAAATCAGACCAGCCTGAAGAAAGTCCATACCGTTTTACCTATAATATACACATTTTTATAACAAGAAGAGTGTTCACAGAAAATAAAAAATTATTTGGTTACATGCCTTTTTCACGCCACTGACTGGAGCTAGTGTACAGAATCAGACATTTAATGCTTTACTAATTTATCCCAACTTGTAAATTCTGGTTAAAAATCATCACTTCTAAATATCTCTATACTTTTTCTATTAATAAAATTAATCACTAATATTATCATTTCACTTTGCTGGGAGTTTTTTTTTTTATCTTATCAGAGTAAGAAAATTATGTCAATGAACAGTAAACAAGACCAATGACTCATTCCATCACAGAAGTGACTAGTTTGCAGATATCAAACTCCAACTCTCACAGCTGCCCTGTCCCTACTCAATTCAAACCCGTGCCTCTGCAAACTCACAACTGCATGCTGTGAGCCTCGAGGTTTAACTGCGATTAAGGCAGCTGCCAAAGGCTATTGTAGACGAAATTATTACGACAGGAAGCATAACAGAGCCTGGTTTTCTGAAAAAAACCACGTGTCAAGCGTTATTCCAGGGGTTTTCAGGTGGTTCTCTTATTTAAATGTCTACCAAAAATCTAAAGCACAACATAAACCGCCACCAGTAACCGATGTTCGTTAGGCACCAACCAGCACTTTCGGTGCCCTATATGCAGTGCCTAGTTAACTAAATGTTCGTAGCGATGCTTATGATCTCCGCTGGAAAGATAAAGATGCCAAAGTAGGGAGAGATAACCAAGGCATAAGGCTGGCAAGTGGCAGGACTCTGTTTCAAACCCAGTCTGGCCTCACTCCCAAACCGGTCCTTCTAAACCCTGTAATTTGCGCCACCTTACAAATGAAAGTTAATGGTCATTAAGGCGAGGGAGCTTTTAGGGGTGATGGAAATGTTCTAAAATTGGATTGTGTGACAGCTGCACAGTTCTGTAAATTTACTAAAAATCACTGAATTGTGCACTTAAAATAAGTGAATTTTATAGTATGCAAATTATACTTCAATAAAGCTGTTAAGTCATTAAAAGCTTTTTATAAAGTCCATTTTTAAATTTTCAAATGTAGTAACTTAAAAATATAAAGACGCTATTCACATTTCTTCTATGAACACAGCAATAAATCCTCTTGAAAAATTATACTGCTTTGAAGATTTCATTTATGTTACAAACTGACATTTAAAAAATTGTTAAAAATTTTTTACCATCTCCTCTATTACAGGTTCATTTTATCTGCCTCTGATTTAGAGGGAGAAACATGGAAATTAAAGTTCATCTAGTGTCTACTCTGGGCTAGCCACTCCTCTGAGGCACTACTATGCTCATTTTATACACAACTTCTGAGCTTCTGCAGCATTAAATAACTTGCCCGAAGCTAATAAATTATTGAGCTGAGACTAAGACTCGGCTCTTATGTGAATCTGAAGTATAAGTTGCTCTGAGAAAGATATTTTATCAAGCAAAACCTTAACTTCTGTAAGAAGACAATCTTGGATCCACTTCCAACCCCTCTTACCCCATGAGATGAGTTTAACTCATTATGGTTGGCCTTAACTTATAAGGTGCCATTTCTCTGGAACATTTCCATAGCAACCAATATGCAGGGCAACATCAGAGAAAAGTTTTAACTATTTGAAAATTAAAGCTAAAGGTTGGAAATTTAAAAAAAAAGAAAATAAATGAAGATGTATATAACACTACTCAGTGTTATAATTTTCAGCAGAGTATCCATTAATTTACAGATGAAAGACTTTTGAGGAGGCTTGAGGTTTTTCCAGCAATAACACCCTGTGAAGAAAGATCCAATTTTGATATATATATCAAAATATACGGGTTGAATTGTAACCCTATATTATACAAAATATCCTAGATATAAATAATTTCAGGTGCTAATGTTAGTACAAATGGAGAACTACTTGAGTATAAAGAGGAGGTCTTGTGATTTACAGGGGAAAAGCCTGAAAAACTACACAATAAAGAAGGGCTGAGAAAGCCGCAAAGGGTTTATTTAGGTTAACTTACATTCCCAGGGTTAAGAGGGACAAAAAGAAACATTTCTACCTCCAACCTAAAGCCAAATTTAGGAGAAGAAACACTGAGGAAGATAAAGACCATTCAGGGAGATCCTGTCTGATGTGAAGTTGAAACAGTACTGGAGGAAGTGAATCAGTCTCTAACTTTGTGTACATCGTTTCAAGCGCCAGGTTTCTATTGCAGGAAAGAAACAAAGTTATACATGAGTGTAAATCTGCTACTCTGAAGACCACATCGGCAGTGATTCAAGAGGTGGTAGAATGAAAAGCCCAGACTCAAAAGCATCTTTAAAAGAGCTGTGAAGTAGTAAGCAGAAAGACATATTATAGCAAAACAGCAAAGGGGAAAATTTTTCCCCAGTTTTTGCATTAATACTCTGCTGAATACTACATATACTATATACTGTCAAGTAAGTAAATATGTCACCACCATACAGTGGTAGGCTAAACATCAAGGATATACCACAATTTCAGAATATTTTGGAATACAAGTAGTATTTTAGTTGATCTGCTATCTTGTTAATGGCATTCAAATTAAATGCGAATTTCTGAAACTGGTTTTCTTTGTGAAAATTGATGTCTCCTTAATAAAGGCTCTTCTCTAAATCATAAAGATAACGTCTCACTACAAAAGATTTATGAATAAATTCTGAAGACTAGGCCAAATATTTTAACAAGGCTTTAAATAGTTTTTCAGGTCACGTTTTGAAATCGACCTCCTGCTACAATAATAGCTCCTTTTTATAGAAGAGGTTTGCTCTTCCTGTCCACTGGAGTTATTTTGAGACACAATGACAAATCTGATTGGCAAGTACTCAATATCTTGAATGTAGGGGGAAATGCTCATGATGAAAAGAAAAGCTAACTTGTGCCTCAAATTTAGATTTCAGATTGTTAAATACTACCCTATAGATGCATGTGAAATCCAATGAAACTGTGACATTTTAAGGAGCAGCACGAACATTCTTCAACCCCCCCCACCAGTTCTTTTCCCACCCACACACTTCAATCCTTGTAAACACATTTCTATCTCTGATCTGTTTTATCAAATTAAAAGAAAGTCATTCAATCTTGTCCCTGTCTTCTCCTAAACTCTATTTGCTATTCCCTCACCTTTCAGTTTTTAAACTACCACTTTATCCCGATCACTATTTTGATATGCCTCTTACCTAGCACGTCAACAACCTTCTTATGAAATTCAATGGTCACATCTCAGTCCTTATCTTATTTCTTTCTATATGATGTTTAATAACGTTGACCAGCTACAACTACAAACGCTGCCCTCTTTCGACTTCCATAATGGCGTACTAAGTATGACACTAACTGGCAGGCCTCTCCTTGTGTCTCTCACAAGAAGAGCTCCAGAATTCATTCTTGATTCTTTCTCTACACAATTTCCTGAAGTGATGTCATCTATTTTCCAGCTTTCAACTACCATCTAGAAACTGACAACTTCAAATCTATACTGCAAGTTCAGACCTCTTTCTTGAGTGTCAGGGCCATATAACCAGGTGGCTGCTGGTTGTCAATGTCCTTTAGTGTTGGGGCACCTCAACCTTACCAAATCTTTTGTCCCTATGTCAATGACTGACTCAACTGTTGACAGAGTATGAGAAAGCATCTCTGACTACTTCCTTTTCTTCAAATCCTCCCTACTCCCTCGACTATCAATCACCATATCCTAGTCATGTTATTTTTTAAAACTTTTCTTGAAACCCTCCCATCCATTCCCAACACCTTAGTTTAGGCTGGTAACATCTCTTACTTGGGTCACTGTGATAATTTTTTAACTGGTATCCCTGTTAATGTTAACCTCAATAGGACAAGGCTAGGCTATAACTGGACTGTAAATTCCTTAAAGTCAGAGAACACCTTGGGTTTTCCCCGCCCCCCTCTCTTGCTATTTGCTTTATGGTTTTAATACAGAAGCCAGTCAACACGCATTAGCAAATCTATCAAGCTGGAGTATTTTCGTTTTCTCCAATAGAAAGTCAACCGGGCTAAAGGAAAGCTGACAGGGAAGAAACCTAGGGTCTTATCACCCAGAATAGCATGCACAGCTCAACATCGACGCACACCCAAGACGTGAAAAACACTATAAACCAACTGGACCTAAAAGACACCCAGAGAATACTATACCCGACAACAGCAGAATTATCCAGTGCGTAGGGAAGGTTCTCCAAGGCAGGCCACAGGCCAGACCAGGACAGGAACCCTGGAACTGTTGAAGCCCGCTAGTTTATTTTTCAATCAGGTTATCGCAAATACTGTATTTATTTTGAAGAGAACCACAAGGAATATTTTATTAGAAAATTTCACTGAGAAATAATCAGGAGACTGAAATAAAAAATAATCCTAATTTTATATGTAATATATTGAAGTATACGGAAAGGCTGTTCAGCTCCATGCATCATCACCAAGTGAGCATATACATTAGCAGAAACCCAGAGGCTCCCTCACTAACCCTCCCAACCACTACTCCTTTATTTTCCTCAAAGGTCACTACTATCCTAACTTCTAATCTATAAATCAGTTTTGCCTGTTTTAAAACTCTATATAATGTAATCATCAGTCCGTATTCTTTTGTATGTCAGCTTCTTTCACTCAACATTCTATTTGTTAGATTTTTTTTTTTTCATGTTTGTATTTTAAACTGTTACAAAGCACTCCAGTAATATCAATCAGTTAGGAAGGACGCTTTATGAACTCATTTTTGGAACAGTGATGACTTCTGAATTGTGAATGCTGCAGATGTCTTAAGTTGAACTGGAAGGGACAAAAACAGGTGTCAAAAACAAAACTGAAGAACAGAGAGTCCCTCCTTGTTCATGAAAACAAGGCGGCATGTGTGTCACACTGATAGCCCTTACTTTTTTCCTTTTATTTGCTTCTATTTTTTTTTTCCAGGGACCTTGTGCCTTAGACTTCCTTGTGGCACTTGGTGGCTAGCATAGGGCTTTGACTGATTCTAGAACTGGGCAACAAAGAGAAAACAAGCAGATGTATTCAGACCAGGTGAGCTGCAAGTGCAACATGCTCATTTTTGCAACAGTCAGGTGAAACTTGAGTACATATTTCGACCTAGGGAATTTTTGCACTTTAAAGATATAATCAAACATTTAATAATAAAATAATATTAGTGTTATTAAAGTGTATTGTCTCCATAATCTATTGGCCAAGCCTTAAGAACATTTATATTACTTTCTGCTTATTTATGGAATACACCTGATAGAATTCAAACTATTTCCAGAAAACAAAGTCATATGACTTTCAATTGCACATATTTGAAAAATGCTACAAAAAAAGTATAAATTCATTTTCCATTGTAGAATTACTTTAAAATACAAACATGGAAAAAAAATATCTAACAAATAGAATTACTTTTCCATTGTAGAATTACTTTAGGCAAATATTATTTTGATGAGTTTAAAAGAATGAACAAATTGCTACATGGGCTCCAAATACAGCCACTTAGAGTTGCAATGTGTCTTATGTATATACATAATGTGGTTTGGAACAGGTGTATGTAAATTAGAAAGATATTGTGCTGATTCCCAAAGTAGTAACTACTGATTTGCTGCTAATACAGCAGAATTAAATATAAAACACTTCCTCTAAAATATGTAACGATAATCTCTTAGGGATTAAATTTGTGCTTACGTTTTGTAGTGTGTGTTGCAGGGGGGAGGGGTAAAAGGTTGGGATAAGTCTAACTGCTGTGGGTTGCACAATAAAACAGATAAATCTACTATTAACATTCTGTTCTTCAGGTAAAAATAGGAAGCCCTGCTTTCTTATCTTAAAAAATTATGGAGTTTGTCCTACTCTTCCCCTAACCCCGAACCGTTTCCCCATTTCCCTACAGGCGTTACTGTGTGAATTTCCCTATGGACAGGTTACTTAAGCACCTTATTTAAAATGACCCCTCCACCGCGATCCCACTAGTGCGTCCACAAACCGAGCTTCTCATTTCTTCCTTGATTCCTTTTTCTTCCCAATACTTCTCACCACTCAATATGCCGTTTTTACTTATTTTGGTACAGCATGCACACGCACCACTACTAACATGTAAACTGTCTAAACACAGGGATTTTTGTTTCTCTCGTTAACCTTTCTGAGTCCATTCTATGTGCCGGACACTATTCTAACTGTTTTCACGCTTCACCTCACTTAGTGCTCGCGATGACCCTATTAGGTATCATTATGACTTAATTTTAGAATTGAGGAAACTGATGCACGGATGTTAGTTAGGTAACACGCTCAATTTCACGTAACTAAATTTATCCTATTTTCCAGGAAGTAATTCCTTCTGAAGTCCTTATTTCTTTGGTGATACCACTATCCACCTTTACACTCAAAGGTACCAGGTATTCTGGTAATCATCCTAGACTCCACCCTCTTCTACCCCATTCAAACATGTTGTTATCTCCTGCCTCTAAAGCTTCCTCTCTGTCTCTGCCCTCCTAGAGCATACAGTCTCTCTCCCTGGGTCACACAGTAGACAACCTTTTAACGGATCTCTGCCTCCAGCTTTGTTCTTACCCTCCTCCACTCCCCTCACAGCTGCTATGTTTTTCTTCCATGACAAACGACTCAATAAAAAAGGGACAACAGACTTGAACAGACATTTCACAAAAGAAGATGTCCAAATGGCCAATAAGCATATTATATGCCTGCGGAAGAGTTACAGATTATTAGTCATAGGGGGAATTTAATTAAAATGACAATGAGATAAACACACCACAATAGCTAAAAAAATTTTAAACTGACAAAACGAAATATTAAAGAGAACATGAGCATGTAAAATTCTCATACAATCCTGATGGCACCAAAAATTGGCACATTCACTTTAGAAAACTGGCAGTATCTACTTAGGCCAAACAAAACGGCCCCCAAATTCCACTCCTGGGTATTTCTACAAGAGAAATGATTACATATATTCATCAAAAGACGTACACAAGAATGTTCATGGAGGCTTCATTCATAAAAAGCTAAAAACAAATGGGAAATAACCCAAAGACCGCTATTTCCACAATTACCCAGAGGCGGAAAAGCCGCCCCCGGGCAGCACCGCATCTCGCGTGCACGTGATCCGGGCAGCCCGTCGCCCGCCACCAGCCCCGCACGGCGGACGCTGCTCCCTCACAGACCACGCACCTGCGCCCCCGGAACTGGCCCCGCTTCATCTCTCCCCACCCCCTGCAGCCACAGCCAACGCGAACGCTTTCGAAACCATTACGTCTCCTTCCCCAAACTCCTGGGCATAAGGGAGCCCGGTCACTCCCGGAGGGCGGACACGCTGTCTTCTCCACACGGCCCTGCTGCCGCTGGTTTAGATTGCACGCCCCAGGAGCTGGTCCTTTTTCGGGCTAGCGTACAGCTCAATAAACCCTTCCTTTTAGAAAAACATTTGGCTGTCAAAGTTTTTGTTTAGCAGCTCCAACTATACGGCATTCTGGAAAAGGCAAAACTATGGAGACGATGAAAAAAGATCAGCTGGGGCGAGGAGGGATGAATAGGTAAAGAAAGCACTGAGGATTTTTAGGGCGATGATATGATAATGACGGACGCACGGCATTCCACAGGTATCCAGGCCCACAGAATGTACACCGCCACAAGTGAACCCCGATGCAAACTGCAGACTAAGTGTCAGTGCGGCTCATCAGCCAGAACAAAACGTGCCCATCTGGTGGCAGATGCTGAGAAAGGGGGGAAGCCAACACATGTGCGCAGGCTGGGAGAAAATGTGAAATTTCCATACCTTCTTCTCAATATTGCTGTGAACCTAAAACTGCTCTAAAAAGTCAAGTCTTTAAAAACAAAAAAAAAGAAATGAAAAAAAATCAGTAACTGAACCTGAAATCGCTCTCAAATATGCATGTTCATGTTCTGCTGATAGGATTTTCCTCCCCCCTTCTTTCCCCTAGGTCCCTTCACCATTTTGTGAGTATGCAGCTAAGAAGATGCTTCAACTCTTATCTTAACACCTGGGTACAACGAAGTAACCAGTGCCGAAAATTAGAATGGGTGCTATTCAATGTTCAATGATGTTTTCATAAAAATATTACCTGTTCTAGGCTTTGTGATAGCCTAAGTAACTCTTAAATGCATTTAAAGAGGTTTAAATATCACATTTTCTATACTAAAAATTTTCTTATTTCAAAAAGCCAACATTTTTAAAGAGTGGTAGAAAGAAAAGAAATTGGAAGGGCCTTAGTGCCCATGGTGAGCAGGTTTTCATCAACTGCAGACCTACATAAATAAAATGACATTTCTAAAACACTTGACTCAGCTCAAATGAGTCACTCCAAAGAACCCATAACTCAATTTTTCTAGATAAATGAAGAGCGTTACATTTATTTTTTTTATAAGTTTTTAATAAATTTAAAGAGAGGCTAGATTCAAGCAGAGTGACAGTTTTAATCAAAACAGTTCAAAAACTGCTATCAATGGGGTAATTAATGTAAAAATTGACATATAAAACATGGGTTTTAAAAGCAGTAATTACATGAAAAGCATTTCAAAATGAAGGTTAAAATCCAGGTGTTTTTTTCCCCCTAAGTACAGTACTTAATCATGGAAGACTACTATTCTTTACAGGCTGTCTCCACAAAATGGACTTTTGAGCAAGCACAACCAGTACACAGAGAAGGTCAAGTCAAGACCGTACAAAACATGGCCACTTTCAGCAAAAGCAGAGGTACTGACCACCTCGAAAAGCAAGAGAGACTGACATGAGACTTCTCCATTTTTCATACTCTAGAAACTTTAACATGATGTGTTTAGGAAAATACAAGTTCATGTTGTAACCATTTTGAATTTTATAGACCAAGATGGAGTTTGGATAGAATCCAAATGTAAATCAGAGCCAACAGAGTATTCTGGATACTAAACTAATAACATCGTTCACTTAAATTCTATTTGTCCATACCAGCCAATTCATACTAGTATTGGAAATTAATTTTTGTATAAAATGGGTCAAACATGGAGAAAAAATTGCTTTCATCATAAATGAATCATAGAGAAAAATCAACTAAATAGGATAAATTTTTTCATTTAAGATTCTAATTGTTGAAATACATTACTATTAAATCTATAGCAATAGCCTCTACGGTTTTATTAATATATTTTAAATTACATAGCATGTAATCAAATAGTCCCCGATAGTCACTTCAAAAGTGACTGTAACTTCAAGTGATTGTAAAAGCAAATCCAATTAGAGGGGACCCCAAGAGATAACTAAAATAGGGAGATCTAGACTCTAGTTTCAACTTCACCATTTATTAGCCCTGAGAGATCTGTGTACTTTTGATTAATATTCAAAAGGGTTAGATAACATGACAGAAAAAGATGACTCAAGAATTTAGGAATAAAGTACAGTGAAAGACAATGCCTTGATAGGAAACTGAGGAAAACACCCTGTAAGAGACAAAATTTGGTAATGCTGGGTCTCTGGGGGAGTAAAGGATTTCCAATTACGTAAAGTTTAGGGATGCTGGCAGACTAAGTGACAAAGCACTGAAAATATAGGCTTGAGGACAAATGGAAACCCTGTGAACAGAAAAATTCTCGGTGGCAGTGAATGTAAATGAAGAACTGGACCTTGGAAGAATAGCTGCTATCAGCTCTCTTCAACAGGATTTTCTGAGATGATGGAAATGTTCCATTATCTGTGTTTTCCAACACAGTAGCCACTAGCCACATGTGGCTTTTGAGCTCTCGCAATGTGACTAGTGCAAATGAGAAATTAAATTTTATATTTTATTTGATTTTAATTAAAACTTAAATTTACCCGTACATCTGAGTATTATTTAGCAGTAAAAAGAAATGTGCTATCAAGCCACTAAAAGACATAGAAGAACCTTAAGCGTACATTGCTAAGTGACAGAAGACAATCTTACCCATAGAACTGGACAATGCAAAAAGTGAACCCTGATGCAAACTATGAACTCTAGTTAGTAATGATTTATCAATACTGGTTAATGAATCATCATAAACGCAGCACGCTAATGCAAGATGTTAACACGGGTAACTGAGGGATGGATGGTACATATAGAAACTGTACTTTCAGCATAATTTTTCTATAAACCTAAAACTACTCTAAAAATATAAAATTCTATCAAAAATTCTAAATTTAAGTAGTCATACGTAGACAGTGGCTGGTTTTTAACACCACAGGTCCATATTAATGAAAGAATGACATGGGAAGAAAATTAGAATGGTATTTCATTTCTGACCACCACCCCAAAGTACACATTCAGTTAATCCTAAATTATACAAAGTTTATATGTGGCCTATCACATTTTACAGCAGAATTTTTCAAAATATTCTAGATGACTACCTAAATTGATTTTTGATAAACAGAATTTAAGGAGGAAAATAACATTTACTGAACAGGGTACTAGATGTCAGGTACTACACTGAAGATATGTTATCACATTGAAATTTCAAAACCATCTTTAAAGGAAAGTATTACCATTTCTGTTTTTGCAGATGAAGAATCATAAAGCTTAAGTGATAAAAGATGAGAACTCGCTAGATCTGGCTCTGAAATCTATGTTCTAATATACTCTGTATATATTTTTATGATACCGCCATTTACAAACGTAACTGAATTTTCCCACAATAAATTTATCATCAAGAACCCCTAATTTCTGGAGTCATTTTTTCTTATTCTTCTCTAAACCTTTTGAACGAGTTATACATATAGCACAATACAATAACTAATGACATACTCAAGAGTCTAATGAGATGCTGTCACTATATTAAATGGCCCCAAGCTCGTGTGTTTTTTTAATCACCTCCCCTTGCTGTCCATCTTACCAGCAGTGCCTCTACTCTTACATCTAATTTGCACCCTTTAGTTGCTGTGGAATTAGAAAACGGATCAATCAAACATCTCAAAATTACCTATAAAGTAAAAGAGCTTCTAAGCCAGTGCCTTAGTGTATTCTATACTGGAAACTGAAGATGAAATACTGTTCTGTAATAAAGCTAAAAATATTACGGTTCTGTTTTAGTCACAAAACTTCCACTAAACCATATTTTCAAGCATGGATCTCTAAACATCACCCATGCAAAGATGTTATTTTCAAAATTATGTTTAGTACATTAACTTGCCAATCAATGTTACTATCAAAAATTAATGAGGGATATATAAAAGAAAGATAATTAGAGTTGATATTTTCATGGAAAAAAGACACTATCCAAAAAAAAAGCTGAAATTTTACTGCATTGAGTTCTAAATACTCTTACACAATTCTTTCTCATCACTTAAGTTGTCCTTAGAACTACTAACTAATTAACTATTCCCTAAAAAGGGGGAGATTAATATCAAAATTTAAATTCTTCGCCACCTATATCTCTCATTACCTACTACAAATTTTACTCTTAGCATGAAATCTGTATTTCATTTCTCACCATAAAGTTTAAGATTTCAATTTAATTAGGGGAAGTACCAATATGAATTTAAGAAAAGATAAAAGAATATTTTTAAAGCCCCCCCCCAAAAACCGAAGTTTCAAAACTTAACAACAGCGACTCTAAATTTACAAAAGTCCAATTATATTAACACATTATTCCAGAAAGAAAAAAAAAGTTTTTCTCCCTCAATCAACCAACTTAAACCATTAAAAAAAAAAAAAAAAAAGCTACAAAACAATTGCTTCTGTAACAGTGTCTTTGTTTTTGGATGGAGTCAGATATGAGGCCAAGACCAAGGTTTCTAAGATTTATTCAACAAGGGATTATAAGTAGAGTCAGGCAAATTATAACTATAGCCTCAAATATTAACTGAATAAAATAGTCATAAGATCAAGGAGATTCAATTTAACGATCATTTCTCAATATAACCTCAAGTCCAAATAAGTCTTTTCATATTCCAAATTGCTTCTTTACATTAAGAAAAAACCAAAGGCAAACCATTTGTAGATTATAGATGAATATTAGTTGCTCCCATTTGCATGTAACACTGAAATTTAGTTAATTCTCACACTCCAATGAGGAACTACGAATGAGTTGGAGTCTAAATACAACTCCTCTGCAGTGACCAAAACTGAAACTGTGAATCGCTGTGACTTCCAACTCTTCTTCCATGGTCCCTGGCAGCATGCCTAGAGTACTCAGAGAAGCACACAAAGAATGAGGTGGTCTGATCCCTCACAATCATATCCCAAAGTTTTTCCTGCAATTTCAATTATGTATAGTACTCTTCCTCAACCTTGGCTCAAAATAATTGTGTTAAATCCAGAGAGACAAAAAGTCGAACAGTGGCTGCCAGGGACTGGGGGACAGGGATTGAGAATAACTGCTTAATGGGTACAGTTTCCTTTTTGGGTGAAAAAAAAAAATAGTACAGAATTAGAGGTGGTAGTTGCAAAACACTGTGAACGTATTGCCACTGAACTGTTTACTTTAAAATGGTTCATTGTATGGTGTGTGAACTAAACCTCAAAAAGGGGGTGGGGGAGGTAGATGGGGTAAAAGGGGTCAAATATATGGTGACAGAAAGAGTATAACTATGGATGGTGAACACACAGTGCAGTGTGTGTGTGTGTGTGTGTGTGTGTGTGTGTGTGTGTATGCCTTACTGTTAAATTGTATGCCTGAAACTTACTGGATTTCGTTCACCAATGTCACCATAAAAAAAAATATATATATATATATATATATATATATATATATATATTACACACACACACACACACACACACACACACACACACACACACACGTTAAGATATACGGATAAAGTGACCCCTTCCGAACTCTTCTCTTCTTCAAAAAACATTGCCAGTATATTCCAAAGCTATTTAGGTCTTGGAGATTTTGAGCTAAAATGCATTATAAGTTAAATTATTACGCTATATGCTCAATAACAATGACATCAATGCTAAAACGCTTAACAAACATCAAAAGAATATTGCTGACATACATTTGTAAATAATCTCAAGAAAAATATAAATGAACCATAGATTTACTCCTCTATGACAGAATGCAATTTCAGTCAGCTTAACTGTACATGGAAAGTGAACTCAAAAGTTTTTACTAAAATTCTTTTTCTGAACCAATGAGGAAAACACTGGAAACTGATAAGAAGTATTTAATATATAAAGAGTAAACAGGCACGAGTCTAATGGATATGGATATAAAGATGCTGATATCTGAGGGATTCAGGGCAACATCACTTCAGATCAGTAAACTTCACTCTTGAAAATGTATAGCATCTACCTTAAGAAACTTTGGAGAAAACTTCCTTTGTATGAATGCTGGACAAAATTAATCTTATGCCATAACCTCTAAGGCCGGTCCAAATCCAGCCCAGACTCCAGGATTAAACAGAAGAGGAGATTTTGAAGAGGACCCTCCGGAACAGGCGGATTTAGAAGTCTGCTGTGACTGTTTTGAAGCAGGCCAGTCTGAGAATTTAAATCCCTTGGACTCCGACCCCGAAGAATACCTGAACTCCTGAGCACGGAAAGGGCCAAAGCTAAACCGGGTCAGTGAACTCCGCCAAGGAACATGCTGCTCCGAGGTGTCCACCAAACAAGGATCACTTATCAGTTGTTTATTCTTCACCTTGGGAGATGTCAGCCGCTCTCAACACGCAGGCAGGAGCAGACTGATTAGACCCCATCGAACGCCATTCAAGCCCTAAGATCTGGTGTTTTTAAAAACATGCTGCAGAATTCTCAATGGTCTGTGGCTTTAAGAAATGTAATGAAGAATTTCAAACTTAGCTGACCCAACTTTAAACATCACTGAAATGTTGCCAGAGTCATCTTTAAAGTTTCATAAAGTATTTCAAAGGCATAACTTAGTAACTGCTTACATAACAAATTAAAGCCATGAAACAATTATAGCAACACCACAAATCTGTCCTGTATAAATTGTTTGTTTCTATATTCACAGCATTTCGAATTGCTAAAAGCAAAAATAAGTGTTTCTTTTGTAATTCACATGGATAAATACTTTCTCAAACTTGTAAGTGAATATTTTGCAGGGTACAAACAATGATAATAGGTTCATTCTGAAGGTTAAAAGTGAGTATAGTATTATAAGACAGGGTTCATGGTCACAACAAGGAATCTGCCAATACAGGGGAGATGTTTCAAAGTTTAACCCTGAAACATGGTAGCAGTGGTATTTGTGTCACAAGACCTGGATTTGAGTAAGCCCTTTTACCTAATAATTATGTGGTCTTTTGCTAGTTACTTAGCTTCTCCTCACCTCAGATTCTCATATTTAAAATGAGAACAATATCACCTAACTAGGAGGATTAAATGAGAACTTTTTTTTTACTCATTTAACAAAAATACTTTGAAAAAATAATTTATGTACAAAAAAAATTTGAATCTTTTCAAATGAATCAAATATATATGTTAACTTTCAATATTACCAAGTAAATGCAAATCTGATTCTTAAGCTATGGTCCCAAAACTTCTTAGAAGGAAATTCTTAAACACTGAGAAAATCTGAACAGAAAACATCAGAAAAAACATTAATAATGATATGACCATTGCAGGATCAAATCTTGACATAGTTTTGACACAAAAACAGAAATCTCTGAGTGTTTTCAATGTTAAACAGAAACAGGGACCCAAACTCAACTCATAAATTGCTAGGTCAACATCCAATTTCAAACACTAAACCTTAACACTTACAAAGCTTTGTTTTCAGAAAAATATTAGACAAGAGACAGATTCATCCTTAACACAACATAAAACTTTTTTTTTTTCCACAACAAAGCACACTAACAATGCAGAATTTACAAACTCATAAGTTACTACAATTGTGGCAGTAAGTTTAGGGTCACAGAAAAATTTAAGAATCATTGCAATACAAACTTTAGTTGCATTCTGAGCTGATGTAACAAGATTCAGCATCAAAACAATTACGGATTTGAGCACTTAGAAACAAGTGCCCTTTTCTGAAATGTATTCCCAGAAAATGCACATCAGCAGGAACCATGTGAAACTTCTTTCCCCATCACTTAAAAACCCAGAACATCCACCACACTATGAATGCTATGCATAAAGTGAAATTCATATTCCTCCACACTATACTTCAATCCTGAAAAACAATAAGATAGTTCAACCTCCATGTTTAGTCAATTGCTAGTGTATTTACTGTCAACGCTTGTGAAAGAACCAAGACTCGTTGCGGCTCATTAAACTTTATATACAGTAACCTGAAAGTGCTTTGAATTACGACAGATATGGGCAAATCTAATGAAAAATTAACTGGCATCTTCTCTGCACAGGCCAATTTTCCTTTAAGAACACAAACTAGATGGACCGTGCAACTGAGTTAAATAGTGGGAAGCAATCTTCTTGGATGCATTCGAACGACTTTATAAATTTCTGCACACCTAAATAGAAACTGGAATAGGAAAAAAACCTGAATCATTTTCCTCCTTCATTTGCAAATAAATGTGGTAGGTGCCTTTGAAAAATTAAGTTCAGGAGAAATAGCAGTTAACTGTTTAAGTTTCGTACACCACTACTGTAGGACAAATATAATGTACAGCAATCTCTTGAGAAGCTTCAAACCAGCACAGTTGTTTCCAGTTTTTGAAAATTAAAGTTTCGAAATCTTATAAAATCTGCTTTAAAAACCAAATTTCAAACTCAGAGGGCAGGGTTGGTTTTGAATAACTTTAGGACAAATTACCGACAGACAAAATTAGAACATCACACAGGTCACAAGCAGCCCCGGTCTGCAGATGAACCGCGCTGTCTCCTGAAGCTACACTAGGTTCATTTCGTGCTAGTTCCTGTTATTGTTTCTTTCTGCGGCACATTAATAATTCAAAACGGTTCATCTAAAAAGTTCTATTGAAACACTAACAATTTGTCTTCGCGTTGCCAGTAAGTGGCTTTGTTTCCAGTTTCGCGGACCATTCTGGGATGTCTGGAGTTATACCGTGACTGCTCCCAAAGCGCCCTTGTTCCACTGTCACCTGGGACGTGGACAGAGGTGATGTTCAGAGGGACCTGCTGCCCAGAACCACGCTTAAAGAGGAACGTCCCTTAGCCCTCTGTGCCTCTCCGTCCCTTATCGCTAGTCACCTTTTACCTTGTATGTCTGTTGCCGTTGCTCTTACTTTTTTTTTTTAACAGACACCTGCACACACGATCTGCCTATCATCACCGGGGAGAGAGCGACTATCTGGCTGGATCTCCCGGGAGAGACGTCGTAAATCGCTCCCCCCACGCCGAAGGCCCGGGAAGGGGAGCGCCCGGGGCTGGAGGGGGAGGGGAGCAGCCCGCGGCGCGGGGAGGCGACGGCGGCGCCGGTTCACAGACGCCCTCCCCCACCCCCACCGACCGGGGGTCCAACCGCGTTTCCCGGGCTCAGCCCCGGGCCCGGGGCCCTCGGGCTCACGGACGCGCTGGGCGGCCCGCCGGCCCCCTCCCTCCGGCCGCAGCCGGCGCCCCCCCACCCCGCGCCAGGGGCGGCGTCGGCAGCGCCCCGGCCCCCCCACCCCCCGGCAGGCCCCCCGGGCGGCCCGCGGAGGCCCGAGGCCTGGAGGCCACCGGCGACCCCTCGGCCGCCGGCCGGGCCTGGCCGGGGCCGGGAGCGCGGCGCGGAGGGCGGGCGGGCGCAGCCCCGGCCCCGCCGCCGCCTATTGTTCCCGACCGCGGCCGGCCGCCCGCTCACCGCGCTGGTCCGAGCAGCAGCTCCTCTCAGCTCCGAGTCCCCGCGGCCGTCGCCACCGCCGCGGCAGCCGCCGCCGCCGCCGCCGCCGTCGCCTCTGCCTCGGTCCCGGGCCGCCGGGCCACGGCCGCCGCCGCCGCCGCCAGCGCCGCGTGCGGCCTCCCACCTGCCGCTGCTGGGGCTGCTCGGGCGGCAGGGGCCATCTTGTCCGCCGGCCGCCGCTCCCGCCTCCGCTCCGCCCGGCCGCTCGTCGTCGGCGTCCCCTTCCTCTTCCTCGGGCTGCGGCCCGCCCCGGAGACGGGGCGGGGCCCGGGCCAGGCCACGCCCCTCGGGGCGGGGGCGACGCGCGAGCGAAGCTCTGAGTCACCGCCGCCGACGCCTGCGGGGGGCTGGCGACGCGCGCCACGCCCGGGCGGGGGACCCGGGGAGCGGGGCCGCCGGCGGAGGGGACAGGACTCTGCCTGCGCTTGCACCCCAGTCCCGCGCCGCCCCCAGCCCTGCCCCCGTGCCTTCTCAGCCCTCGTGCCCCCCACTCGGGTTTCTTTTCCACATCCGCCTCTCGCCGGCCCCAGAAGTTCTCACCTCGGTTTGTCGGGGTTCTCCATCACCCCGGCTTGGCCCCGGGCACCCCTCCCCCGTGGCCCCCCACCGGACGACGCAGCCCGCAGGCCCGCTCCCCCGCCGCCCCGCAGCGCGTCCGGAGGCCTCCGGACAGTAAGCGCTCTCGCGGACGCCAGGAAGAGGTTCGGCCCGGCCCGTAGCGGACCTAACCTCGGGATGATCGAAAGTTTCTTCTCCTTCGTGGAGAAGAAGCCATTTTGACGTGGGGTAGGGGAGACCCCTGTGTGCAAGGCAACTCGGCTTGGCCAAACCTTTCCGTACCATGCGGTCCTAGTTTCCAAATAAATCGTCTAGACTAGAGGAAAGAGACGGTCCTCAACTAAGCACCCTCCATTATCTTCCCCTTCTTTGTGTCAGGTCTTGGCCAAGAGAGCAGAGGTTTTGCTTTCCTGTCCTTATCACTGCACACATCACCAACAGCAAGAAAAGTGCTGTCCCGTATTTAGAGACACTTGTGCCTTTATCGTGATAAACCCAATCACTGTGACCAGAGAGTGTTTTCATATTATTTGTAAATAACATATCACACACCTTCCTAAACTCTGAGCAGGGAAGAAAGAGCTCTTTGTAGTTTCTAACGCTCTCCTGCTACTCAGATTTCAGCTGCTTTTTAGAAGCCCCAGCGATGTCTTTCTATCGATTGGAAATTACTGCCTTTGAAGTGGGCTAAAGCTGTAATCTTCTCTTCAACCTACTAATTAGTAACCCCAGTCCTACAAAGAGCAAATGTCTAGCTCCCACAGAGGGCCTGGGCTAGTGTGTGCTAACCTAAAGGCTATCTCTCCTTCAAACAGCCAGGCCTCGGTCCCCTGGTAAGAAAAACAGATTAATCTGTTCCTCCTTTCCCTCCTCCTCCCTACTCACTCCTAGGGAACCTTCCACAACAGAAGGTTTTAGCGGCTGTTGCTAGGCAAACATGCCCGTTTTCCTTGTTTAGGTAAAGCAAGCAACCCAACTTCCATTACAACCTAGCAACCTAGATAATGTAATTTCTTAAAACTATTAATAGTTGTACCTCAGTTGGTAAAGCCCCTTCAAGTTTCCCTTTAAAAAAAGTATGGTTTTTAAGTTAAATTTATTTCATCAGTATTTCGGTCAAAAGTAAATTGAAAATGGAGGAGCTTCCCAAAATTGATTTTAATGATATAATTAAACAAAGATTTGGCAGGAAAAGGAGAAGAGCGGCTTTGAAGAAAAACCCTGAAGTGTTTACAATAAAAACTCATCTCTAAGAAGCCATTTCTTTTCTTTAAACTCTCCAGTTAGGCTAAAGGTATAAGATACAGAGAATGGTTTATCCCTTGAGACCGAGTGAGTCTATTTAGAAAAAAGATAACATGGTTATTCAGTGAGAAAAAAATGGATATTCTGCATTTTATTCCTGAATTCCATAAGAATTTTAGCTAGTGAATTAAGCTTTTTTCCTGATTGTGCTGTTCAAAAGTTTTTGCTATGTTATTGTTGTATAATAGTAACATTTTTCAGGGTGTTGAGAATTAATATAAATGAGATTGAATAAGACGTGTTGAAATTTAAATTATACATATTTTCACTCCTAAACTCTTTAAATTGTATAATTTGTTTATATCCAGTGAAATTTGAATTAATACAATGAAATAGCGTTTGAGAAGTACCTTGAGCTGAGGTAACACTTAATGAATGAATTACTGAAGATGAAATAGCTTTAATGTTTTCTAGTCACTTACTCTTAGAAATCATTATCTTTTGGCTTTAACACAATTTAAACGATTTCTTTTTATTTTATATTTTATTATTTAATTCTGATATGGAATGCCTAGAAATTCAGACTCCGCCTCACGCGACTGATATCCTACGAAAATTAAATGAGTCATTTCACGTAAAAGATTTAGAACAGAGCATGGTACATAGTAAGTATTGAAATTTTTTTAAAATCCATTTTCTGTATATGTCATTATAGTCTTTAGTTTCTTGATTGAATAAAGATGACAAGTCCTCAAATACATTTTGCTTTTAGCATGAACTCTAAAATAATATTCATGCTTTTTTTTTCATTCACACAAATTAGAAGAGTGCAAGATGAATTTTTTCAGTGTATTTTCTGATAAGCCTGTGCTATGTTGTTCTTCCTTATGTTATTTATTTATTTGTGCTTGAGAACAACCTCTGCTTTTTCGGTTATGTTGAGTGATTTTTAAGCTACTACACACTTAAAAATTGCTCTGCAATGTGTGTTCATCAGCCTAAAGCATTATTTTTCTTACTAAGGCTAGAAAGGACCTTAGATACCAACCTACTTATTTCAACAAATGAGACAGAGACTAAGGAAGGTTGGATAGACCACATCTCTACCCAACTCCTTGTTCATAAGCACCATGTTATTGAAGAGAGGATTAGAGAGTTGTAAGGGCCAGGATGGGAGGAAAAATTACAAATGCTTGAGTCATGTGTCCCTGCCTTTAAAAAATTTAACAACGTAGGAGGAGGAATACAATAAGACGTGCATGTCAACACCTAGAGTGTAAAGTAGCCTGGTGATTATCACATAGAAGCTACAAAGTTCTATGTAAGTTAAAAGGAAGACAGTAGGAATCTTCATTCTCAGGTCACAGAACCTACCTTTTGTCAGGCAGCAATATTATGTATGATATTAGATGTGTACCCACAGGTATAGAAGCAGGGTGGGTAGGAATGAGGAAGGATAAAGAATGGGAAACTGGAGGTGTGAGAACAGAGTTTGGATTAACTGAAAAACCCGGGTAAAGAGCAGCTGGGACCTGCAGCTCTTCAGTGGAAACCATCTAGGTAGTGGGTCGGGGAATGACATCCTCGGACACACACAGATGCACAAAGTAGGGAGTACTGGAACTGAGTCATTTGAGTTTTCTGAACTGCTTCAGGTAAAATGGGGAGGAGGCCAGCTGAGTCCTCTCCATCTTTTCATCCTTACTCTCCCCCACACATAGATTCTTTATAATCTACTTCCTCCCTAAGTCCACACTCCTATTACCAGCGTTCAATCTCTAGAAAACAAAGATCAATCTCTAGAAAATAAATAGGAAATAGAGGAAGATGTCCTGAGAAATTACACCAAGGAAATATGAGGAAACCAATAGGCTCTGATCTATCCTTCATCACTGGAGTCCAGTCCCAAACCAGGCCGAAGTCAGCATCTGCAGACTAGGCCTAAGCGGTTGCCTCAAATTCAGGGTAACAACCCAAAGTAATCTTGGCAGATGTCACCCAAGTAAGTTTTGGGATTTCTGCAACTGAGTCCCCATAGATTTGATTTCTAAAGAATGAAATAAAATGATCTTTCTAAGTCCTACCTGAAATTGCTTCTGAGCTGACCTACCTCCCATGAAGGCCTCCAGCCCAACATTGAACGTATCTGAACTTTACTGACCTCCTGAGACTAGCCCAGAGGGATGGCGAACAGCACCTCTTCACTAAAGAGACGTCAAACAACTTTCCACCGTTCTAGGCACTACTTCAAACAGTGTCCTGAGAGGAAGAAGCTCCACTTCTCACTGGGCAAAACTCAGTGGGATGCTGTTGGTTTTCGTTCTTGCATAAGTTTGCTGGGGCTGCCATAAATACAACAGAATTAAACAACAGAAATTTTCTCACAATTTCCTGGAGGCTGGAAGTCCAAGATCAAGGTGTAGGCAAGATAGGTTTCTTCCAAGGCCTCTTTCCTTGGCTTGTGGAGGTCGTCTTCTGTCTCTCATCACATGGTCTCTACTCTGTCTGTGTCCTCTTGTAAGGACACCAGGTATATGGGGTCAGGCCTTTCCCATATGACCTCATTTTACCTTAATTACTCATTTAAAGGCCCTATCTCCAAATATAGTCACATTCCGAGGTACCGGGGGTTAGGACTATAACACAAATTTGGTGTGGGGAGGGGGAGGAATGGATACAATTCCATCATCATCATCATCATCATCATCATCATCATCATCATCATCATCGCTTACTTTAAGAATCTTATACCTATGAATAAAAGGCACCCTTGTGAAGCTACAATTTTAAATCTGGTTAAATCTGAAGCTTTTCTTTCTCTAATTACTCTTTGTATCAAAATATCAACACTTTGGGGGGTATAAATCAGCAACAATAAATAGTATACTAGAATAAAAAACCGGTTACCAAAATTATCTGAGTCACACCAGGAGATATTAGAAAACACATACCAGAACAAATGGGAATAGATTTAAGATTAGTATGAAAGGATTAACATTTATATGGCTAATGATTTGAACCTCATTTAGAGCTCAATCTTGTCTAGAAAAGCAATTATAGATATATTGTGATCAAATGTGTCTTGTAACCAAATGATAACCTCTCACACAAATGTATGTTCACTCTCTTTTGGGCAATATTAGGTTTATCACGTCACAAGTAACTGGTTAAGAAAATGTTGGACATTGATGTGTAAATCATTCAGAAAAAAAACCAGAATTTGAAAGTGTGCTTTGAGCAAGATAGAGAGGAAACATCTTTTCGCTTGATAACTTACTTCCTAGGATCTTTCAAGTTCTTATGACATCCCTAGATATTAGGGATTAAAAATGGCGGGTCGCAGTCTATGGCCATGCCACCCTGAACATGCCCGATCTTGTCTGATCTCAGAAGCTAAGCAGGGTTGGGCCTGGTTAGTACTTGGATGGGAGACCACCTAGGAAAACCAGGTGCTGTAAGCTTTATTAAAAAAAAAAAAATGCTAAAAAAAAATATGGTGGGTCACAAACCAGATAGAAAGACGTCCCCGTGGTAGACCCCTCATTGAAGGTGAACATTCAGCTTCACGCGGCTCCGTGAGTTTATTTCCCCTTCATCCTCTGTGTTTGAATAAAGTCTTACTCGAACGTTCCAGGCTTTTCTAAGCTGTGCTACCTTCTGTAGCCATACACAGGCTGGTTGTTCTCATGCAGGCCGGTGTAGCATCCGTAATGGGACATACCACACCAAGGAAAAGCAAATCTCAGGGGAGAAGAGTCCGATGCCTTCTCTACCTGCTTACTTGTCTTCTGTTGTCAGTCTTGGACAAGAAGAAAGACAGTGCAAACCCAAGCTCTACCACTTACTAGGTGTGTGAGTCTCTACGAATTAAGCTTAGAAAGCGTCAATTTCCTGTACTATAAGGATTATGAAATATATCTAAGATAGTTGTTATGGAAATTAAATGAAAAAAATACATGTCGATCAAGTACAATGTCTGGCATCTATCAGAATGAGTTATTAAAATTATACTAGGTACTGTGTGCTACATTAGGCTGGTGATTCTTAGTTTTGCTGTGAACTTTTAAAAACTATGTATCTCTAGCTCTGACCTTAGAGATTCTGATTTGGGGTGTTGGTATGGGGCTGCAGATCTTTATTTTTTTGTAGATTTTACAGGCAATCACATCCTACCATCTGTGGTAAGAACCGCTGAGATAGACCAATGGTCAGCAAGTTTTTTTGGTAAATGGCCAGATAATAAATATTTTAGGCTTTGTGGGCCATATAGTCTCTGTCACAACTACCCAGCTCTGCCATTGTAGCAGGAAAACAGTCACAGGCAATATGTAAATGAATGAGCGTGACTGTGTTTCAATAAAACTTTATTTGCCAAAAACAAACAAAAAGAGATGGTGAGCTGGGCTTGACCCCAGACTATTGTTCGCCAACCATGTTTTATATGAAGAGAGATTATATTTGCTATAGCCAGGGAAAATATTTTATTTTTATGTTCGACAGCAGCATTAAAAGCCTTACAAGTAATGAGCAATGTTTGGTGTTAAACACAATTAGTTAAATAGATGGCGCTCCTGCCTTCCAAGGAATTTAGCAATCTATAACAACAACAGGACAGACATAATATTTATAAGCATTTCTGACTGAGTAATTGCCATATAGAAACAGATGATCGGACAAGACTAAACGTGAAACTGAGTTCAGAGGTGGGCAGATTTTCCTAATGCTCTCGATATACAAATGTCAGATAAGAAAAAATAATAGCACAAAGGCTCATTCAGGAGCCAGTATAAAGAGAACAGGGCCCCAACTGGCTCCTCCTTTTCAGCAAGAGGCTGTAAAGGAGCATCCTTTAAAAGGGGTCATTGAACTTAGACTTCCTGGTTCCCCACATGGCTGAATTTGCCTTCTCTCATTGTCATTTCTTCGTTAAAATACCTTACTGTCTGATTTATCCACAGGTTGTGGACTGTGTTATGGTTACAATTTAATGACACCTGTGACCATTTTCTTATTTAACTGGAACAAAGAAAGACATTTCCCTTTCTCAACAAGAATACTCGTAAACTTAGAAAAGCCAGTGGGTCATTGTGTGTGTGTGTGTGTGTGTGTGTGTGTGTGTGTCCACGTGCATGTGTGTATGGTTATGTTTAAATCAAGTGATCGGTAATTTAGTAACCTATTGCCTGAAATTGTAGAAATGATGCAACAGTAGCTGTTGTATAGGGCAAGAATTCTTTCATCTCCTCATATCCCTGAAAGAGGGCCATATAATAATGAATATTTATAATTTCTGGCTGTCCAGCATCTTACTCTCTCCTCCTTACACTGTTTGGGAATTTTCCATTTGTGAATTTGGTCGAGTGGCAGGATCTCTTCTCCCACGACAGGGACCAGAAAGTCAAGATCCTTGCTTTGTGCCTTCCACTTTCCGCCCCCACCACTACGGCAACCCTAGACTGAGGGAAAGTGATCTAAGTTTCTTGGTAGACAGCATCCTCTTACTTGAGACTTTGAATCCGGAGTGAGTTACACAGAAGTAAGTAGAATATATTCCACTTGCATCAGCGGTCTCAGAGTCTGGTGGGACAGTGGCAGCAGCCCCTGGTGCGATGCCAGGCATCCACTGGTGGTGGCAGTGGTACCCTTACCAGGCCGTTCCCGGACTGACGTTAGCGGTGATTCTGGCTGTCTAGCTTCCGTCAGCTCCCTTCCTTACCATCCGAACTGCAAGCCCCTCAGTATTCCTCCAGAACATTCCTTTTCTGCTTAAGTTAGCCACGAGATAGTTTAACATAAGGGAAGGGTGCAGAAATAATATTTTCCCATTTCTTATGTATTTTTCCTTTACTCTACATTTTTTCTTTCTTTGGGCCTCGATTTTTATGACCCATCATTAGAGTCTCAAAACTTAAGAATATATCTATATCCATGTCACTGAAGCGAAGGTGTCTTAAATTACATTTCCTTTTGTGAACTCAGTTCACTGATTATACCCAAATAATAAGCACTCCTCCTAAGCTTTTGATTTAATGTTTTTTATTCATTCTGCCAAGAACGTTTAGTGTCTGCATTAAAAATGAACATTGCACAGATTTCTCAAGGGGGAAAACTCCAGATATCTCTCTCCGTGGCTGAGAATTATTACAAATGCAAAGTGCTTTTTACTTTTTTCTTGAATTCCTTTTGCTAATGAGAATCTTCCTAATCAAGGATTTCATTTGGGGCAATCAAAGCCCTCCTTGCTAAAATGACATGGAAACAGGATTCTTTGAAACATTTTTTTGCAAAAATATTTCAACTACCACACTGAGGTGTTCATTTATGGTTCTTTTCTGCAGTAATTTGTAACCTCATTTCTGCAATATCTAATCCAGCCTCAAATGTCCTCAAATGATGACATATAAATATTCTCAACCAAACAGGCAAAATTAATTTGCATCCACTTTTTAGGGACGATCACAATAAATATTTGATAACCTGTTATGTGCCAGTCATTATGCTGTGGTGGTGTAGTGGTGAACAAGACAGGCAGAATCTCTTCCTTGGGAGAGCTTACAGGTTAGCAGGAAAAACAGGATACCTATAAATAGTTAAATAACCACATGTCTGAAGGCCAAAGTACAAGGCACATTTGATAGAGAACTGACCTGGTCTGAGATGAACAGAGGAGGCTTCCTCAAGAAAGTGACATTTAGGCTGAAAGCTAAGGGATGGGTAGAAGTTCACGAGGCAAAGAGAGAGCTAAATGTTTCAGGCAAGGAGAACAGCACAGGCCCTGAGCTGTTCGGCAAATACACCGAGGCAGGAAGAAGTGTGGTGTTTTTAAGGAACTAACAGAAATCCAGTTTGGATGAAGTTAAGTACAGAAGTTCAGAGGCACCCAAGCAAGGAAGCCACAGAGGTAGGCAGGTGGGCAATGGAACCCAAAGTGGGGTTTTGAGTTTTATTTGAAGACAGATTTGCCAGATAAATTATAGAATATCAAATTAAATTTATATTTCAGAAATGTATTTATCTATGAAATTTATATTTCAGACAAACAACAGTATTTGAGTATACGTATGTCTCAATTGTAGAGTGAAACGTACGCTGAAAAAAATGATCTGTTGCTTTTATAAAATTCAAATTTAACTGGGCATCCGTATTTTTTTTTTTTTAACACCTACAGCACCTGGTCTTCCTAGGTGATCTCCTATCCAAGTACTAAGCAGGCCCGACCCTGCTTAGCTTCCGAGATCGGATGAGATTGGGCATGTTCGGGGTGGCATGGCCGTAGACTAGGCATCCTGTATTTTTATTTGCTAAATCTGTTTCTATGAGGTCAGAAAGGCTAAGGGAGAGACATAGTAAAATTTGCTTGTGGAAATATTACTCTCTGATTATAGAGTGGAAAATGTATTGGAGTCAGAGTAAAAATACATGAGATCTTGGTCAGTCTCTTCCTCTGCCTTCTTATAAAATCTCACCTGGTGTTTCTCTTATCTCTCTACTCACTACTTCAGATAGGTTCACCTCTTCTATTAGACATGAGCTTAAAACTGATGTTTTCAGACTGGCTACACACAGTGTTTGCAAGGATAGGGACCAACAGGTACTCGCGTGTGTGGTGAGCGAGAATGTGAAATGCTTTGGAAAAAGGTTTGGCAGTTTCTTACAAAATCAAAACAGCTATGATCTAGCCACCGCACTCGTGGGCATATATATTCGAAAGAATCGAAAGCAGAATCTCGAAGAAGTATTTGCACACCCATGTTCATTGCAGCATTGTTCACAATAGACAAGATGGGAAGCAACCCGAATGTTCACCTACTGATGATTGGGGCAAGAAAATGTGATCTATACACATACAATGGAATATTATTCAGCCTTAAAAAGGAAGGAAATCCTGTTTCACACTGCCACACAAATGAAACTGGAGGGCATTATGCTAAGTGAAATAAGCCAGCCACAAAAGGGCAAATACTGTGTGTTCCACTTACATGAAGTATCTAAAGTCATCAAATGCACAGACATGCAGAGCGGATGGTGGTTTCCCGCGGGGGAGGGGAGAATTTTGGGAGTGTTTCCTGGGTGCAGAGTTTCAGTTTTGCAGATGGAAAAGTTCTAGAGATCTGTTCCACAACAATGGGAACGCAGTGACCGCCACCGAACTGAACACTTAGAAACGGTCAAGATGTTGTAAATTTGTTTTTACAACTTGAAAAAGATACTATTATTGAAGGACTCGAAAATCCTGTCATCAAGGGAGTTTTTCGATTTCTCGAGCAGCTTTTGCAGATTGTAAATTGGATTTGCCTCATCATGTGATCTCAAAAGAACTCAGATAGACTTAATTCAGAAATATATTTCATTTAGGGGCAGGTTTGCAAGCAAGTCTATAAATATCATTTTGCTTTTTCAGATTAGATTGGTACGCGGGAGTTTAGGATATATATATATATATATATATCTATATAAACATGAACAGTCACTGAAGAGTATTTATGGGAACAGAGTGGGTGAGGGGTTCAGACCCAGACGGCGCATGGGGTGAATTTATTCTCTTGCTATGATGCCTGTGGCCATGCTGGATTATTTCAGTGGGGAGAGATTTGTTCTCTCTGCATCTCTTGGGACTATCTGCCCCCCCCCCCTTTTGATGGCATCACTCTCTTCTGTAGCAGAAAGGTAGGGAGGATGTGGCTGGCAGTCCCGGGGCAAATTCTTAGTTTACAATGCAAAAGTGAGAAGCCTCCTTCCTCTCCACCACATCCTCAGCACCACGTGCAGGAAAGTCCCAGAGAGGAAGGAATTGGCCCAAAGTGTGGCATGTACCCACACTTGTGGTTGGGAAAATGAGGACCTTGATTAGAAACTCATCAAGACCACATGGACTCAGAAGACGGCTAGGCAGATAAACCCGTGCTATACTGTTTTTAAAAATCATACGCTCACCGCACCTAGCCTTTTAGGTTAAGATATATTAAAACTCATTTTGAGATAATTCAATAAATGACAACAAATACAACGATAACAACCCATATTAATGGAGTGCTTACTGTGTCAGGCATTGTTCTAAAGGTACTGATTTATTTCATTCTTAGGACAAACTTATAATGGGTATTATTATCATAATCTTTTTTACAAATGAGGAAATAGAGGAAAGGGAAAGATCAAGTTGCTTGCCCTGAGGTTACTCATCAAAAATGTGGTAGAACTGGGAGTTGAGTCTTGACAGCCAGCTCCAGAACCTGGACCCATAAGCTCAGCTGCCAAACAGGGGGCAGAGAAAACCCACCCAATACACTTGGCTACGAGAAAACATACTTTCAGGTATTCTTAGTAGAGATTTCGGAATCAAACCAAAAGATTAGTTTGGTTTTGACCTTTGTAAGATGTTGGAAGACTCAGAAATAGTTGTCGAAGGTTGGAGGTGAATTTTTAAAGAATTCCATCAGTGTTCCAAAGGAAATATTGGATACAGTGTGTTTCAGTCTCCTAGGAGAACGTCTATGGTCTCGCACATTCTTGTGTATTAACTAAGAGCTTATTTGTATTATAAATAACTTTACCTACTGAAAGATGGAAGACAGTCTCCTTATACCACCGAGAGCAAGCGCCACACCAACCTTTAGTTAAGCCAGAAGTTGTGGTTCAAAAGGAGACAGATGTGGAGCATTTCTTGAGATCCAGCGATGTCTCTGGAGACCTTTCCCTCGGGTGTATGGGAAATCTCCCAGATCTATGTTTCTCCTTACAAGACTGAGAAACCGCTGCTTCAGCTTTCTCTCACCATCCTCAATGACCTCAGGAAAAAAGCCCAGAGGCCCAGTTTTGTTTTTAAGGAATTACTGTCAATTGCTATGGGGCAACATTTGTGGTCAAAAGAAACTGAGGAAGTAAATATTCGTGAACTTTAAACAAGTTCTTTAAATTATTCCTCATATTTTACCAAAATGAGTCAACAGACTGGGGCTAAACTAATTTGATCATGGTCCTACCTGGGACTTGCACAATTATTATTTATCGAAGACTTAGAGGCTGGGTACTGTTTGAAGCATTGTACGTAAGCTAGCGTCTCATGACATCCTTGTGAAGTAGAAATAAGGTGCAATTAGCATCTTATTGCATGAGGAAACTCAGGCACCGGAGGGTAACTTAGTAAATAACAGAATATGCTTCACATCGAGGCCATGTATCTTTAAAGTCTACCTTCTTGATCATTCACTGTACTGTAAGGCACCTCTGGCGTAACCCAAATCAGGACAGATGGTTGACAAGCAGAAGCGTGTAGCAGTCTGGGGGACGAAGTTGGGAGCATGGCTCAGGAGCTGGCTGTTCTGGCAGGCCCTCTTTGGCAGAATAATTGGCAGGATCACCACCATCCAGAGACTGTATCTCAGGTTTGTTTTTTTTTTTTTTTTTTATAAACTGAGTTTTCTCAATTGCTTAAAGGTGAGGAGTGTCTTGAAGGCGATTCACACTGAGCCAACTCATAAGACACTAATACACAGCCACAATGTCCTGTGATCTGGTCCTTCCTAGTGTCTGGAATCTCCTCCCCTCTCTGTGGGACTCACTCTTCCTGGTATCAGGGCATCTGGAAAACCAGAAAGTGAGAATAGAATCTTAGCAAGAAAAGTCGAAACCTTGAGGGGTGACATTTCCGTCAGGCTGCGGACCTGGCGGATGAAGCATTCCTCTCCTGGGCCAGAGCACACAGCCGATGGCTCCTGTTGCCGGGTGTGAGGTCCTCCTCCACGGGTCAGGGGCTGGAGGGACTGTCTCACGTTTGTCTTGGTGGCTCTCTGGAGGTTCGAAAATCAAAATCTCACCCACATTCAGGCAACAGAGGTGGAATGTAAGTGGCAGAGGCGGAACTCTCCTCATTCCGCCTCTGTTCCAAAGCCAGGGCTTCTCACGGGCCCCACCATCCTGGTTGCAAAGGGAGACAGCAGAGCCCACAGTTGTGATCAGCCAACCAGACAAACATCTGCTGTGATCCTTTTAAGTGCTTCACTCTGTGCCATGAAAAATGTGTATCAAAAACAGTCCTGTGTATGGCCACGCCACCCCGAACGTGCCGGATCTCATCTGATCTCAGAAGCTAAGCAGGGTCGGGCCTGGTTAGTACTTGGATGGGAGACCACTTAGGAAGACCGGGTCCTGTAGGCATTAAAAAAAAAAAAAAAGAAAAGAAAAGAATAAAAGGATCAGTCCTTATCCTCCAGGAGGTTACAACCTCATCGTATAGTAAGAACAACATGAAAGTTCATGGCACAAACCCTAGGCGCCCAGACACCAAAAAAGGACAGAAAAGGGAAAGACGGCTGTGAGCTGGCACAGGCAGGAAAAGCTTTAAAACCGATCGGAGTTCAGAAATGATGAGTTCGGTGTACAGGATGAGAACGTCGACGTCCAGCACGGCCGGTGGGCGGCTGTTGTGGAAATCCAAATCTGAGTTGCCAAGGGATCAATCCTGGTGAGGCAGGTGGCAAGTGGACGGGAGGAACTGCTCTCTGGGAGGAGACATTCGGCCTTCACCGTCAGGGGGAATGAAATAGAAGGATGAGTTCAAAATAACTCACAGGTTTCTCAACGTACTTCTCAGGCTCTCCTGTGTCCACAGATTTTTATGTTTACCTAGTTTTTCCTCCCTCCTTCCCTTCTCTTCCTTTGAACTGTCTGCCCCCAACCACATGTAAAACTCCGAAGAGTAAGATAAGATCGAATATCTCTAATAAACTCTTTTTGTCCATTTTATAATCGTTCATCTCGATGGGAAAAATATCTCAAGAATCAAGGATCTTCATCATTGTTTTTAGGCTGCCTTCTCTGACCACGCTCGTGTGCATTTTTTTCCCCCTTTCCTTTCTTTGTTTCTTGCTTTTTTCTTTTTGATATTTAGGTATCCAAAAGCACAAGACTGTATTTCCTTAGTCTGCAATACAAGTATTGTCTACTGCCTTCTTTTAGTTACATGTTCACCTGAAAATCTCTCATTTCATTATGTCACTCCAAATACTGTTTTGATTCTTCTGCAAATACTACTAAAAATAACTTGAAGTTAATACTCCGTTTTTCATTCAAAAAGATCCCAACATTGTTTACAATGTGGACTGGTGTTATTATTTTATGTAGACACATCACATTTCCTTGGTGCCTTTTATCCGAGGATCATAAAGTGCACGGCAAACATTAATTAATTCTTACAACAACCTTGTGAACTATAATTTTTATGTGTATATAGTAGATGAATCACCTGAAGGACCACAAAACACAGCCTTTGTGGGGAAGACTAGGCTTGGCATAACCTCATGTATAAACAACCCGGTCGAATAGTTTAGAGCAGGAAATGCAGGATCATATACTTTTTAATTTAATTAAAGCCACCGATGGAGTTTCAGTGAGAATAATAATCCAAATAATGACTTATCTAGGTTTCCACAAGCAACACTTGGACTTTTGCAATAAACATCTCCAGAAATAAGGAAGTGCTGGAGCCCATTAATAGCTACACCCTGGGTCTTATTGTCTCTCCCAAGTGCTTAGGCAACAAAACAGTCCTAGTCGCCAGCGGAAGCTTTGATGTGGTGTCAGAGAAAGTTCCGCAGGCTGACGCATGGACACTTCACTTCCTCCCTGGATTCCCCTGGAGGGTCTCCTTCAGGTGCATGGCTGGACAAGGTCCTATTAGCTAAGGAGAGAGTAGATCTTCATTGTTGTCACGTAGGCTGCTCTGTGTCATAAAAACAAAAACAAGAATTGAATTTACAGTGGAAAGTAATTTACAAGAAAACGGACTCTGAACAATCGAGCATCTACACCAACAAATGCTTTGCACAGGGAAACTGGTTTAACACCTTTTCCTTTATCAGGAGTCCACCTTCGTTTTAGCTTTTTTAGCAGAGCAATTTTCAAATATATACAAAAAAGGCAGAAAAAATAATGAAGACCTTATGTACCCATCGCTTAACTAATGGTTCCCACCTTGGCTCCTCTTAAATGTTATCATCGTGAATTAAAGTCCCATGCCTTGGTCTGGCGACAGCACAGTTATATCAGAGGGCTTCATGGAATCCTGAAAGCCAAACTTTAATTCATTTTAATTGACTTTATAAAAGAAATAAACATACATGTCAGAAAGTAAACCTATGGGAAGATGAGAAAAGCATGTCGCATAATCAAATAACAGAATCTACATTCTGATCTCTTCTTTAATTTCATCAGCAATATGATATGGTTAGTAACCGTATCCCCGCTTTCAAGCTGTAGAAAATGAGGCTTGGAGAAGGAATTGACTCGCAGTCATAAGGTTAGCAGGCAACAGGATCTGCAGCGTCACTCATGACCTGATTCTAAAGTCCTGCTTTGTTTCACAAACTGTAGTCCAAGGACTTAGTAAAGTTCAACTCAAAAGACATAGGTTACTAAGGTGAAAAGAGGAAAGAAAGTTAAAAACATTCCAATTGGGAGGGGGGAGACGGAGGGGCGGGTAAGAAACCCTTGAGAATTGTTAAATTTTAGCACCCAAGCTAGGGAATCAATCGTCCACTTTGCATTTGCTCCATTTGAAAGAACCCTAGATCTCTTAGCATGACCAAATAAATAAATATATGATTTGCTCAGCAATATAAGAATTTTTAATAGCCATAATTGCATAGCAAGGCATAATTTGACCTTGGCCACTATCGTAATACTAGGTTAAATCAAAAGCTATGTAAGATAAATCACCATTAAAGCTTTCTCTAAATCCATGGTCAGCTCGTGCCTTTGAGGGCAGTGCATTAAACTTGAATCTTATTGGCTCAGTCATCCTTACCTTTTCTAACCAATCAATTGTCAAGGTCCCAAAACAGCAAGTGAGATTTTTTGTGTGGCGTATGTTTCTTAATAAAGGACTCACGATCACTTTGTGACCAGCTTCTATTTATCGCTCAGTACTTTCTTTGAAAAATATTTTTATTACCGAAAACCGTTTTATTTTAAACTTTTATCAGTCTGCGTTGAAAAATGTAATCAAAATATTTATTACATACACATAATTTAAAAAATATCCAGAGCACCAAATAAGTTATAAAGACAAATTGTAGTTCCTGGCCCCACGCCTTCAGACTAACTCCCAGTGAGCGTCTCAGAAACAATTACTTTTTTTCTTTTACGTCAGTTTAGCTGTTTCTTTGTATGTGTATATATCCAAGTCTATCTACGTATTCCTCAACGATAGATATCCTTAGAGCTGCTGCTTGATAGCGTCTGGCGACTTCCTTGGTATGGTAGATGATAGTACATCAGATATCGGTTGAGGACCTACTGTGTGCCAGACTCTGCTTTGCATACCGGAGATGCCAGAGGTGGCAGAACAGACAAATCCCTGACTCTGGAATTTCCAATCAAGTGAATTAAGTCCTTTTACAGTCCCTTCACCTACTCTCCACGTGTCTAATCTAATTATATCATCATTTTTAGTTCAATTAACCTGCGTTTACGTCTATGTAAATATCGTTCACTTCAGAATTCCAAACTGTACTGTGGTTATATTTCTTTTATTTTTGCACTTCTAGAATACTTTTAAATACAATGAAAAGTAAAAATTAAAGGATTAACCAATTTTTATAACTGCTCAAATTGATTCAGAATCCACTGGTGTTCCCCAAATACTGATGTGTAACAGAAAAATGATCAGTTGCCTTATTTGGCTAGGGACTCATATGTGGAAGCCTCTCTCCTGTTTCTGTCTGTGTTGATCGAGCTTCCAGCCTGCTTCTTTGGTGCTATATTGAACTTCCGTGGATTCCATGTCTTCCTCTGTCTTGATCCACATCTAGCTTTTGTTGGAGTACATCCTGAGGAAAATCCAGAGAAAGACGAACAGAAAATAAGTTTTCTGGGTCCTTGAATACATGAAAATTTCTTTAATCTATCTTCCGGTTTGAAAAGTATTTTTTTCCTCAGAATTCTGAAAGCCTGACTTCATTACCTTCTGGCATTCAGTCCTGATAACAGAATTTTCATGCCATTCTCTTTTTCCTTTGAATCTGAAGATTGTTCCTCTCTGGAAGCTTTAAGAATCTTCTCCTTATCTATGGTTTTTAAAAAATTTCACAATGACACACCTTTGTGCGGATGTTTCTTTCAGTTGGTCATCGCTCCAGGGATTTTAGTATTTTATATCATATTATTATTTTTCAACATATAGACGGTTGTCCCTTGGGTTTGGGGAATTTTCTACCATCGTTCTGATAGTTTACTTACCTCTCTTTACTCTCCCCTTTGGCAAGAATTCTACAACTTGGATTTTGGCTTTGGGATCAACTTCTCTCTTTTACTTCTAGCTTTTTTCTGCTTTTCGGGAAGAGTTCATCAACTTTGTCTCCCAACCCTTTTAACTGCATCACTAATTTGACTCCTATATTTAAAATTTCTAAGACATCTTCTGTGTCCTCTATTTTTCATGACATTCTGTTTTGTTTTGTTCTGAACGGGTCATATAATCTCTTACCTCCTGAAAGTTTTAAGTTTTAAAAAGTTTTCTTCTTCTGATGTTATCTCTGTCTTCTCTGGGTCCCTTTGTTCTGTTCAGTTTAGGGCAATTAGGCGGGAGCCAGCCTTTCACTGGAGGCCTCGCAAAGTATTTTTTCCCTGGGGCTATTCAGTCTGTCCTGCGGAATCAGTTACTACTTCATCTGACTTCAGGTTTTCAAAAGCTTGTTGAAATTTCTTATGCTGCTATTTCTTCTCCCATTCTCTTAATTTTAGGTCAGTCTTAGGCAGGAGAGGCAATAAATTCATACTATCAAGCTACCATCTTCAACCAGGACCTGTGCAAAAGTGTAAAAGCTCTCAAAAAATATCATTTTTTGATTATTTTTGAGGATTATCATCAACAGGGATAGCAAAATTTGGAGAAGTAGTTTAAAAAAAAATCTCACGTTTCAGCTTTCTGTCTGAGCCTATCAGCTCAGTCGGCAGAGCATGGCAAAATAGTGCCAAGGTGACAAGTTCGATTTCCATGAGGGTCCATTCGCCTTACATGATCTCGCAGACTCCTCTTCTCTCCTGACTCACAAAGGGAGTCCAGAACGTTGTTTTGCATAGCTGTGAAACAGGCAAGAAATAATCCAGCATTCGTTTTACTGCTGCTGCTTTCCTCTCAAAAAGCCATTTATATCTAATCTGGAGAGATCCCTTTCACCACCTCCTCCTTTTTGAATTGTTTATTCTCGCCAAAGATATATGTGCCTTTAAAGAGAAAAGTTTTATAAGGTTTGGAACTAACATGGCAATTTTAGTACGGACGAGGGTGAAATCCATCATGTCCACAGTACAGAAGTTCACAGGGGATAAGGACATTGTGCAGTTAGAATTCTGCCCACCACACGTGTCCTGTTTTCACCTCTAGAAGCTCAGAGAATTGTTCACTGTCTTCAGGTTTCTGACAGTTCGTGATGCGCCTTCACATGGGTCTGTTTGTAGCTATTGTGCTGCATACTACGTAAGCATTTTCAATCTGGAAACTCACATCTTCCAATTCAATTTGAATACGTCCATTGATTAATCCCACCGTTTCGTTTTCTCTGTTCTTGCTTTCTGAAACTTTGGTTCTTTGGCTGTGGGTCCATCACGATTAATCCTCTAATTCCTCTCCTTCCTCCCATTTTTATCTCTTCAAGTTTGCTCTTTGCTCTACTTATTTTTTCACAGCGTTGTCTTCCAGATATTGAATTTTTTTCTTTAAGTTCTCCAAGTGTTAATTCACAGGAGTTGATTTTTTTGGTTTTGTTTCGTTTGCTTGTTTGTATCATGAATGTTCTTTCTATACGGCATCCTGTTCTTGTTTTATGGATGCAATGTTTTCCCCCAGGCCACATAATTAGCAAAAGGCAACTGGGGTGCAAGGGGTGGGTCTCCCAAATTCTAGCTTTTTGACTTGTGACCCAATTTTTATTCTACCACCTAAGCCATCTCTTTCATAAGTGCTGTGTTCAACTGGTCTTTCCTAGTGAGCCTAATAGAGACTTGCAAATAAGTAATGAGAATCATTTTATAGATAGAATCGTTCAAAAAATCTGTCATTGTGCAAACATCTAGAATATTGACCTTAGTCATGTTACCGATATTCACATATCAAACCTCTTTATTTTGGTTCATGGCTTATTCCATTTTTGAAACACTTGATATGCTTTTTGAAATCATGACTACGCAGTTCTGAAAGATGCTCCTATGAACTATTTTGATAAACCGAAGTTCAAAACTATCTTGATCACCTAGTGCCCTCTACTGAAAGTGCCAAAGTACAACAAGTAATTTCCTCTAAGAAAATGATTATTGAATGTTCTCAGGATAGCAAAGAACCTCCAATTTGGTATTGAATCTTCAACAAATTCTTCATCTCTAAGTATATTATAATACATACACAAAGAAACTGCACTGCCAGGACCCAGCTCAGTGACCAACTCAGAGCTCACTCAATACATGTTTGGTGAATTAATTTTTGTGTACTTTGGTTTATTCTAGTAGTGCTCATGTGACAATCTACTGTGGCATTCTTTTATAAGGTGTTGTCATTCTTGTGCAGTAAGTTACTAGTCCTCAGTAATTTTCTCTTCTACTCCTACATCCCTGCCTTGAGACTTGGCAGCCAGAGTGGTTTCTAATCTTCCCCCACCTTCCACCCCCACCTTGTTGTTTCTGGTTTTGCTCAAAAGAAACCGGAAGTTTACAAGAGCTTGGGCTTTGAGTAAGAGGTCTGAGTTTAAATGCACACTGCCACTTCCTTGAACAAATGACTTATCCCTTAAAAGATTTGTTCATGTGTAGAATGCGGAAAGAGTCAAACCTAACTCACAGGATCATCGTGAGAATTCGAGGAACAGAATGTAAATAAAGGGCTCCACACAAAGTCTGTCACTTAGCTACTGCTCAGTTATTGTTAGCTTTTACTATTTTATTAATTTTGTTACATTTGAGCTTAGGCAGGTTTTGTCTTGAATATTGAATTCACTGGCTGAATGTATGCATTCGAGGACCACTCTGCTTATTGCTATACTTGACAGTATTTGCAGGAAGTATTTGTTTAATAATAATACTAATTTTAGAAAAATCTATCTCCAGGAAGGAAATTTTTGAAGAAAATTCCCATGTTCTGTAATTCTGTTTTGTAACCTCATGTTCTAATAATTTTCAGCCAAAGACTTGCCCTAGATTATCATCATTTTTCATTTGTTCTGCTTTATTCTTTGTGAAGGTGGCAAATAATCGTTATTTCATAAAATGGGAGAGATCAGGAGTACAGAGAACAAGAACCTTAGAAATCATGGAACTGGAACAAGATAGGAACAAATGAGGTTTTGTTTATTTTACTGGTGGGAAGAAGTTGGTCACACTTTGTTTTATTTTAGCAAAAGGAAAATCATCGGTTTTTTAAAAAATTAATTTAAATCTCTATCTCATTAATGCACGTACATGGTTTAAAAAGCCAAATAATATTTAAAGCTTGTAATGAGAAATGTGATCTCTGGTCCTGTCTCTCCCCCAAGGCTGCCTCTAACCTCCATTCCCCAGGAGTCGCTGTTTCTGAGTCTTTTGTCTGGCTGCTCTAGTGTGTAGACCCATATTTCTAAATAACGTGCTTTCCTGTTATTTCCTAATATTTCAGTTTTAAACATTACCTATTTGCTACTATTGACCACCCCCATTCATAGGCACATATATACACTTATATTTTCTCTCTCTCCATCTAGAAATATTATTAGATGAATACCTAGTATTTGTTTTTAAGGTTTTTATATATACATTACTCACAGTTGAACTAAGCATGAAGATTTTTTTTCCTTTCTGGTATTACTTTTTATTTTTCCTTAATTAATAGTTACCTAGTTCCTCTGCCTAGTTTGCTATGCAGCTAAGACAACTTACTCTTCCCAACTCTTAGGAAGAATTTAAATATCCTTTTAGGACATTAAACATCAGATAATCCACTGGTTTCTTTTTCCTTCCTTCTTCCTTCCTTCCTTCCTTCCTTCCTTCCTTCCTTCCTTCCTTCCTTCCTTCCTTCCTTCCTCTCTACCTCCTTCTCTCCCTCCCTTCCTTTCTTCTGTCTGTCCTTCTGTCCTTTATTTCTATTTTAAGATTTTTGACCGATAATTCTCAATGTCTCATTCTAATCAGGATTCTGCTACAGAGTAGTCATCTCAGAATTCAATCTGGGTCTTTTTACTATCTTCCATGTTCTCATTATTATTCAATCTTCTCTCTACCCTGTACAACATATAGAATTTTAATGTCCTTATCTAATAATTATATCCTCTATCTCATTTCTCAGTCTGTTTCTAGTCATTAATTTTTTTTTTTAACTTATTGTGGGTTGTATTTTCCTGCATTCTTGTGTCTGGTAATTTTTTATTAGATGCGAGACATTGTTATTTTACCTTGTTGAGTGCTATTTTATACTCCTGTAGTTATTCTTCAGCTCTGTTCTAGACATATTTACTTAAATATGTATTTTGATCTTTTGAAACTTGTTTTTTAAAGGTGAGACGGGAGTAACCTTAATCCAGGCCTAATTTTTGCCCCACTCCTGAGGCAATACCCTGTGAATTACTATTCTCCACCTTTGTAATTCCACGATGATCTATCCTCATAATTTTTCACTATTCCCAGTTCTGTGCGAGTCCTAGGGACTGTGCCCTCTACGCCTTTTGGATGGTTATTTCCCTAGCCTTGAGTAGTTTCTTCATAAATATGTTCTGATCAGCTGAAAACTCAAAGGGGAACCTTCTGCAGACCTCCAGAACTTTCTGCTATGTACCTCTCTCCTCTTCCGTATTGTGGCCAGCATACCCTGGCTGCCTTGGCTTATCTGGACTCCCTTCTCTGTCTCCTCAACTCAGGGAAGTTGCCGGGCCCTACCTGCACTTTCTCTTCCTGTGCTCAGGCCTGAAAATTCTCTCCAGACAGTAAGCTGAGGCAATTGTAGGTCTCACCTTGTTTGTTTCCCCTTTCTTAGGGATCACTATGCTGTATTGCTTCATGGTTAATGTCTAAAATCTGTTGTTTTATATATTTTGTTCACATTTTCAGTTTTAGGTTGGAATGTAAATCAGGTCTCTGTTATTCCATCTTGGCTAAAACCAGAAGTCTTTTTTTTTTTTAAAGACATACATACACACACACATATGTGTGTGTGTGTGTTTAACAGGATTGGGATCATCATATTGCACATACTGTTTTGTGTCTTGCTTTTCTCAATAATTATATATACTGATCACTTTTAAATATTTTGAAGTATTTTGGAAGTATAAATTCAAACTTCAAAATGTCTTTAAAACCCCTAATACTGCACATAATTAATATATCGAGTTTTAGCAAAATGACAATAAATGCACTTTTAAATGACGGCATAAATTCCATTTTCAGAAGACATAGAATTTTTCCAAAGCAAAGTTTTCATAAACTACCCATAATCATTAATTACTGCCACAGATCTCTTGTGTAAAAACACTTGATTAACACCTCCTCACTGAAGCTTAATGTGGCAATTGCATTGATCTCGTCTCTAATAATTAAATGCTGCCACCTGACCTCCTCCACCCCCTCCCCTGCCATCCTATTATCTACAGAAATCAGAGATTATCAGTTTCATGGCAACCTTTCCCACTACCATCGTTGCCTGCAGGGGACAGCCAGCCCAGGGCTTTTCAAGGATACTGGGGCTCCTATTACCAAAGCATTTATTGACTAATTAATTCTCTCCTGCTAATTAATTTATTAATGCCTCAGTAAAGGGCATTATGTCACCTAGGCCCCCCAGAGGTATGGCTAGTGTGTGGCTGAGCATCTACTCTAACTCGTCCATTTTCCCAAGCCTTAGTGTCACTCTTGCAGTATACCAAATGGTTTTGGCATCTCAGCTTCATTCACTATAGGCCACCACTGAGGCCAGGCAAGCTACCAACGAAGCAAATGTTAGTCCCGCTCAACACTGAACAAACACAGTAAATTTCCAATACTAGGTAAGAACACCTATACTAATAAATTTGGCCTGATTCAACCTTATTTTTTTCCCTTATTTTTGTCCAAGGGAAAAAAGCATGCTTTCCAGATTTCAGACAACTGGCTGTGTTTTCTGTGTATATGGCATTTCCTCCCCTTCAGTAGATTTTGCAATTTTCCTCTTCAGCTATGCACTGAGAATTAGCTATTTGTGGGCTTGAAGGTTCGGTGGAATTCTGAGTCCCCCCAAGTCCACAAGCCAACAGTGAAGGAGGGATGCTCAGATTTCCTACCTTCTTTCGTAGGGGTGGATCTGCTTCGTATCACAAAGCAGAGTATGCATAGACTGCTAATCGTTTCTCTGAATCCAATTCCATCAGCCTTTTAAATTGGGATAATTCCTTCTGGCAATTAGCAGCCCTTCATTCTTTATGCTCTGTATTGGTATGAATTTTGTCATTTTTTCTTTGCCTTTTAATGTGTTTTAGGCAGCAGTTAGAGAGGCTGAGTCAGGGGCTGCTAGCTAAATACTATTTAAAACTAGAAATGCCTCATCGATTTTTATTGTGATTGCATCAGCCTGTTCTCATTCCTTCCAGCCTCTGACTGTGGGATTTCCCAGGGCACAGGGTTTGGCTGGCTGCTCAGTCTGCACTCCCCTTCAGAGGTTCAGTCTGTTCTTCTACCTTTTACATCTGACACCTGATCACTCTCAAACTGCTGTCTCTAGTCCTGTCCTCTCACCTAAATTGTCATCCTTTATTTTCTGATTCAAAGATATTTCTACTTATCCACTCCACAGAATTTTTGTGTCCCTAATGGATGAACTTGTGCCTTAATTATTAAAACTGCTAAACTAGCAGACCCAGAGTCATGGGGACAGGAAATAAACACTTTGTGCGAGGGCCATTTGGTTAAAGTGTAGGAGGCATAACCCTCATTTTCACTCCTTTTTTTCCTGGAGTGGAAAAAGTACATCCTGTATTAGTCAAAGGTTTAGAGCATTTACCTCATTCTTTAGGACCACATTCCAAGTTCACACCTCAATACAGCATGGTCCCCCAGCAGGCAATGTAACCGAGTAGCCATGCCACTGTTCTCCAAGATCATCACCAACTGCTTGTAGGTGATGGAGTACAAGATGACTCCCGTAAATCCCAATGGATCTCACACTATGGACTCATAGTGTTATTTTGGCTGAAGCAATACCGTATGGAAGATTCATATCATAGGATGTTTTCAATTAGTTTTCAGCTGTTTTCAGTTAACTCAGACACGGGCAGTCAGGCCTAGACCCTCTAAGTAGGAGAGACTGGGAGATCTTCCTCCGGAGATCAGACCGGTCTACGAAGAAAGCTAAAGATAACAATTCAGGAGTCCTCAATAAATGACCCTGCCATATTATTTCATTCTAAAACTCAGAGTTGACATATGCTCAAGTCTTCAATCAGCTTTTAGTGTCCAACTCTTAAATATGGACAAATAAACAATAAACGAGTGAGTATCAGAGAGTTGAAGAAATCCTGTAAAAGAAAGATAAAAAAAAAAACAAAACCCAAATATAAGATATTTGAGGATATAGAAAATAGCAAGGAGAAAAAAACTTAAATACAAAAGATATCACATTCATGAAAAAGATGCTGCATAAAAAAACAATATTCAGATAGCAAAAATTATTCTTTGGAATTAAAATTATGGCAACATAAACAAAAAAACTCAACAGAAGAGTTGGAAAAGCCAGTTGAGGAATTCTTCCAGGAAATAGAGAAAATAGTCAAGGGCAGAAAATGAGAGAAGATGAAGATGAAGAAGAGGAGAAGAGAGAGGAAGAAGAGAAGAAGGAAGAAGGAGAAGGAGAAATTCAGAAGACAACTCCATCTGAATAATAGGAGTTCCAGGCAGAGAGATATAAAAAACAATTAGGAAGGCATTATTAAGATAATTTACAAAGATTTTCCAGACCTGAAGCTCATGAGTTTTCAGATTGCAAGATCTCACTGAATGTATACCAGCAGGGGTGAAAAAAAGACCCACACTTAGACATATTATTGTGAAATTTCAGAACGCAGAAGACAAAGAGAAGATCCTGAAACTTCAAAAAGAAAAAAGAGAAGTCTCATACAAAAGATCAAGAATTAATATGTCTTTTCTCCCCTCTGTAGTAATACTAGAAGGCAGAAAGTAAGGCTGAAATGGCCTCAAAATTCTGAAGGAAATTACTTCCAACTTAGAATTCCATATCCAGCATGCATGTCGAGGAAAAAAAGAACATTTTCAGACATGTAAGCTCTCCTAAAATTTCTTTCCCATGTACCCTTTCTCAAAAAGTTTCTGAAGGTTGTATTGCATCCAGACAAGAGATCTATCCTAGGGGAGAAGTGAAAGGAATCTCCAGGATGTTTGCCAAGGAGATCCTAGGATGATAACTACTCAATAAGTCCAACTTGGAGTGCTCAAAGGCCATGGGACAGAAATACGTAGGAAGATGAAATTAACAGAGTATATTAATAAATTTAAACAACTGAAAGTTTGATTAAATTACGAATTAGAAAATTAAACACCCATGCAAACATTAACTGTAGGGAAAGCAAAACATTTTGCAGGAAATGAAAAGTGATCACAGTTGACTACAACATTATTTTGAAAGCATGTAAACACATAATAATAAAGGCTATATATATTAATTGCTGTGTTGTGATGATGAGGATGGGAACTGATTGTGTATGTATATGTGTTTAGTTGTGATGGGATGAGGAAATACAATAAAGAATGCCTACAATTAAAGGAACGTAATGTCGCAATACTAGCATGTTATTTAGAGTATGGACATACGTGTGCAAAAAATTTAAAAATCTAGAGTTTAAAGTAGTTGTTTTTTAATATATCTTGTAAGACTTCTTGATTTAAAAAATGAAGACAAAAGGTTAATTGATAATCTTAATATTTTTCAGAGACATAATTGAGGGTGCTGAAATAGTTATTATTTTTTTACCATGCCTTGTACATAGTAAATACTCTCAATTGTATTTTGAGTTGGATCTTTTCAAATGTGTCAGAAGTTGTAGCAAGTCATTACATTATTTCTTATACATCTTTATAGTTCCTTTAGGACATAGAGTGGCATCATTGGCATTTTATTTGTATTAATGTGTAGGATTTGGCATGTTTAAGTCTCATGAAGAATGAAGTGAAATTCCTTTGTATTCTTAGTTAACATATAAGTAATCCTAATTTGAATATTTAACTTTACAAACAAGATCCACTCTTTTCAGTACTGTAAATCAAAGCCCTATCTCTCAAGAAATTAACAATTTTTGGAGAACTTATAATGGGCAAGACAGATCATGTAGGTCTTTATTAACTACATTATATCCTCTAGGAAAAGAATCTGAGATTGTCCAAGGTCAGCCAGAGAAACAGGCAGCACCCCCTCTTCTAAATCAGATCCTTTGCCCTAAACCAAATTTTTGTGATAAACACACTCAGAGCAGGTGTGAGGGAAGAGTTGGAAGGGTTTATCCCACTTGAGATTAACAGGCTGTGTAGTTTGTCTTCAACTAAAGTGTTGATAGATAAAAGACAAAAACTGGTGTGTCAATTCAGCTTTCACTGTGTTGAAAGCGGATTAAAATAGAAAGGAATTCTATTTAGGTTTAGACAGTGAAGTTGAGATATAGAAAGAGCTTTTGTAAAGGAGTGGGTTTGAGATATTTTTTCCCACTGACGAGCCCAAATTATGAAGCTTCCAGAAAAAGCATCTCGCTTGCTTGTATTTCTGGTGTCTTGATTAATCACATGACTGTCCTACATCAGCAGCTTTTAATCTATAAATTCACAGCTCCAGAGAGTTAATATGAGATTACCCAGACACTAGTTAAAGGGACAGAGATCAAGGAAACAAAGGAGCCTCTTCATAGGCGGTATGTGAGTACTTTCCAGTCCTTAGGCACTAGGTAATTTCACAAAGTAGATAGGGTGTATTTATTAAGCAAATCTCCTTCAATAGATTCTTCTTTTCCTTTGTTCCTTCTCATTATAAATGGAATTTATATTTTATACATCCAATAGGGGGCAATTATTTTTAAGTAGAACAACTCTGCTACTTTCTATTCACTGTACAAATTGTCTCCTGTATGGAATCTTATCTTGGACATCTTAGGTTAAAAAAAAAAACAACTGAGAAAAGCATCCTCTGGACTTCAGAGAACTTTTGAGAGAATAGAGTCTAGGAAACAGTAAGTGCAAGAAAACCACATTAATAATTACCATTTAAAAACCCGCCATGCAGAGGATAACCACAAACTTAAAAAGACATCTATTAGCTTCTATAATTTTAAATAGATTTTCGGAGACGGATTTTTTTTTAGATAAAATCGAAGGAAGCACTTTGAATTTTTAACATTAAAAGCTGGAAGGTAGACATTAGGAGGGGGGAGATTCAAAAGAAAAAGAAGAAAAAAAGATGGAAGATGTAAGTCAATAATAACACTTTGCACTTACTATTCCATACTTTTAAAAATGCCTTCCCATATATATTTTGGATAATAATCATTATCATTTATAGACTGAGGAAACTAAGCCAGGAGAATTTAAGTGACAAGACTGAGACCTCAAAACCACATCATGAAAAGCAGGACTAGGATTCTCGTTCCATTGTTCTATCAGTAAAAATTGTACCTTTCATTAAATACAGGCATTCCCGTCTTATAGTTCAGTATATTAAGATAAAACAAAAAAAAAACGTTAATGGGTTTGTTCAAGGTCATTCTGTAAAAGAAATGAACAGCTAAGGAAAATAAATGCTCAAATCACTTGACCACAATAAATGTGAGAGTGAAGGCTACCAAGCTGTGAAGAACACATCATCCATTACCGTTCTTCTTAAGGTTTGTCTGAGACAAAAAGGTTTCCATTAAAATCCATTTCTTCTTGGCAAACATCATAGCCTTTGTATAACTACTCATCTCCTCTAGAAATATTAAAAACAGAAAAGATTTTTTTCCTGGGTAAATAATGGAATTGGAACAATATAATGAATGAATGTTAGAAGAATTAAATTTTACAACTTAAGTATAGGATTAAGTTCATCATACAGCTATAAAATTTATAGCAGGCATAAACTATTGTGTGGCCAAAAGATTAAGATAATATTACAGTAAAAGTCTGTTAATATGACTTTTAAAACTTAATTTTATATCAAAGAAACCACTGTACACCAAATGGTTGCCTTAGTGTTCTTAAATAAATAATATTAGAGAATTAAAAATAATTTGGATGCCGCGGTGGAAATTGGTCATTATTTGGGCCACCTGAACTGCTTCCCTGTATTTAGAGAATTCCTCACCTTATAAATCTTGGTGGCAAGCGAAGATGTCTCCCATAACGGAAGTGGAGGATGTCATATACTTGCTTTCTCTGCCTCCCTTGAAGCTGGGGGACAGGCATGTGACCTTGGCTTTTGAAATCAGCCATCTGTGCTGGACTTTTGACTCATGGCTGAAGATACAGGAACAGTCTCTCTCTCTCTCTCTCTCTCTCTCTCTCTCTCTCTCTCTCTGTCTCTCTCTCTCTCTCTCTGTCTCTCTCTCTCTGTCTCTCTCTCTCTCTCTCTCTGTCTCTCTCTCTCTCTCTCCCTCCCTCTCTCCCTTTCTCCCTCTCTCCCTCCTAGTGGCTGTAGAAGTTACTGCAAGTTATAGTTTCCAATGCAGAAGTGTCCAGCGAGTGCAGTGTATTGTCCAGAGCTTGATGTCCATAGCACAGGATGGATGGTTGACCATTTTGTCACAGTTTGCCCAGTGCTTTCCCAGTTTTAGCACAGAAAGCTCAAATCCCTGGGAACCATCCAGTCCCAGGAAAACCAGGATGGTTGGTGGCTTTAGCCACCTTCTGCATCGGATGTTTCTGTAGGTGGTTCATTTCCTGCTGCTGAGCTTCGAGTCTACTGTTCAGCTCTCCTAGCCATTCTGTGAGCCACTCAGTATCCCTGAAAATCTTTTAGGCAGGTATAACCCAGTATCCTTTTACTCAATGGAAGTTCTGCTTCAATCAGCGAGAGCTGGTCTTTATTACTGCTACTAAGAACCTTGACTGAAACAGACACCTTAGTGTGTAAGCAGTTTGGAGACCTGAGTTTCATAATGGCCCTGCGAATCACGTTGGTTACACTTGGCTCAGAGGGTCATTCTGGACCCGATTTCATGTTAGCGAAACCTTTTAATTTTTGAAAGATGCTGCAAGGCATCAATAATGACTATTCTAACTGTCTTTTTGAAATCCTGAGATTTCTGATGGTGATGACTATCGTGAACCATTTTCTCCCCGATGATGAGCTAAACAAACATTGGCAGAATGTAAAATCACTTAAAAGTAAAGTTATTAATAGAAAATCTTTGAATTTCCCCATCCCATCCCATCCCCCTGAAATTTATGAATGCTTCTTTATCCGGATGAAGAATTTTTAAAGTGGAAAAAATAAAAGGAAGTGAGGCCTAACTCCCGCCTCTTTATTCGTCTTCGGAGCATATGGAAGAGTTTGCAGTTTCTCTTGACAGTTAAAACACCCCTCCTGACCGTGTACACAGCTCTCTTTCAGCTTCACCTTCATGACATCTGCACACTCCTGCACTTTGATTTTTTGTCCTTTGGAGAGAAAACCTTCGGTGAGGATGCTCCTGTTCATAAAATGGTTATTAAAGTATTATTGCATAAATAGTACTTCTTAATTAAAGAAAATAGAAAATACAAGAAGACAAATAGAAATGAGCATCCATAATTCTGCCACTGCTAACATTCGATATTCTTTTTTGGTAAGCGTTCGTATCTGCACCTATAGGATTTTGTCAAATTTGGGGTCACATTATTCATACTATTTCAGAATCTGTTTTATTATTAGTGTTGTATGTTTCTTTCCATGCGTGTGCATGTAAGATATATTAAATGAGTCACACTTTCACAATGTATATGGAGTTATATGTCATCAATAAGCTTTTAGACACTTTTAGCTTTTATAAACAATTTTATTAAAAATCATATATCGATCCCTGACATTTTAAAGATTATTTCTCATAAATAGATAAATAAACGTTAGTAGAATTTTTATAGCACAAGCTATGCTCTTTTTGAAACTTTTCTTATATTTTGCCAAATTTCTCCCCAGAAAAGTTATGCCTTTTATTCTCCCACTTGTCATCTATGAGACTGTATACTTCTACTGTCAACAACCCTGAATGTCACCGTTATTTTTAATCTTTATTAATTTGATAAACAAAGAGACCTCATTGTTTTATTGATTACTAGTGAGGCTAAACATATATTTTTTAGCTTTATATTCTTCTTTTGAATTATCTATTCTTATCAAGTGGCCACTTTCTTCTGCACTGTGGATATATGAGATTAAGCTCTTAATTACACCTTGAAATGCAAAGGGGCAAACTCAAATTCTGGAAACAATTATCACTCTCTCCAAGGACTGTCATTGTTTGCTTTGTCATCATTACATAGCTATTAGGTTTTTACAAATTACTACCTCCCTGAATAGGTTTCCAGTTGATTGTCACTCTTTTATTTCCTTCTCAAAAGTCCTCAGATTTTGAAATTTTATTTTCTTTCATCTCATGAAGTACCATGCTCCTTATTTTAAATATAGATGTTTAGGAATTTATACATTATATAGAAGAAGTCAAGCAGATAAGAACAAAACTGATTATTCTAATCGCTTTTCTCTTTAGGTTAAAAATATTATCTCCTTTTTAAAAAGAAAAAATATATCTTTTGGTTTTCTATTTGAAGAACATATAAACTATTAAAAAATAGTTACGATGCTGGTATTTGTCACAAGCTGGGAGTTTGGAGACAGTCTAACAGCATCTCTGCAGCAGTATTTGCTGCTTATTTCCCAACCATTTCTCTGTTTTCTGCTGCCCCTCATGTCTGCAATTACCCTCAGATCCATCATCACCCACTTCTGAAGCCTACCTGCTGGGCTGTTGCTGGAGGTTGTTAGTATCAGTCACACCCGAGAGAGGAGAGTGGGTGGGGACCTCATCAGGGGATCTTGGTTGCCTTTTATATCTTAACTCTATTTTTAATGCTCTGCAGTCAGTGTTGATGACATTAGACAATCGCTTAATCTCAGTGCACTCTGTCATCCTTTCTTTGGCTCATTCCTCTCACACCTTAGAGCCTTCTCCCAAGCCACGTCCCGTGCTTAGAGTGACCATATGCTCTGTTTTTCTGGAGAGTCCCAATTGCAAACATTCTGTCCTGTTGCCAAATCAGTTGTCAGACCATATGCTTCATATTTTCTTTGGGGAAAGATGTTCACTTACCTATGCGTCCGTTCCCTAAACTCTGCTCATCAAGATTTCTATTGGTTTTGCTAGACGGTTTCTGAGAAATGTTGTTAATCCAAGATGCAGCTCAGATGTCTTCCCCATGGGAAACATTTCTTCGCAGTCACCACCTCCCCCCACCCTTCGCTGCCAGCACATGAGTTCCCTTAGTAAACTCTGTCTAATTCTCTTCGGCCTGCCTCTTCTATGCCTAGGCTCCATCCTCCTCTGGAGGTAGGCTCCAGTACACCTCGGAAATATTCCCGACATCACCTCCTTAAAGGTCCTATTTCTGAATATAGTCACACTGGGGCTTAGGATTTCAACATAAGAATTTGGGGAGGACACAGTGTAGTCTGTAACAAGCCCGTGTAATGGTAGATAAAGTCACAGACTCTCAAGTCAAACAAAACTGTGTTTAAAATTTGGCTCCCACCACCCAAAAAGTCTCTTGCTAGGTGCGTGGATAAAGAAATGTTGATATATTCATTATAGTGAATATGAGCAATAAAAAGGAATAGAGTGTTGGTATAAACAACAACATGGATAAATCTCAGAATAATTATGTTTAAAGAAAGAAGCCAAACAAAAGAGAGTGTGTGATTTTATTTAAATAAAATTCTGGAAAAGTGACTACTTTGTGTTTATCATATCAGTTTGTATTCTTATTGTTCTAATAAGGATTTTAGTTTTTAAAGCATAATTTATTGGAAAACTGCTAATTTTCTCTTGGATAAAACATGTCTCCGAAAAGTCTGGCTATTTGAATCCTGAAGCTGTAACAAATGTAACAGGAGGTTGCATAGAAATTTTTGACAGAGAAGCACTCCAATGCAACGGGGTGTGATTTTTCAGAGTGAAGTATCAAACCACCAAGTAGAAGTTTCAGACAAATTTCCACTGGTTAGATGGTTCTTAAAAACCATAGGGGGCAGGCAGTGGAAAGTCAGACTGTATTTGTGAAGAGTGCTCTTTAGAGAAAGCTGTCCTGTGTCTCCTACACCCCACTCACAAGAGCGAAGGAAGGAAGGGTGCTTGCTTCTTCACCTGCGGCCTAGTGAGTGGGAATTCTTACAGGATTGTTCAAGGAATTGTGATGGGAAGGTTGGGGAATAAAGGGCTGATGCCTGACTTTCCACCCAGGAAAATCTAGAGGGCCTGGCAGGCTCTTTGTTATTAGGGAGGAGAACAGCCATTTGCACTGGGACCAGTCAGCTACCTTAGAGTTTGTCAGGACAAAAGGATGCATAATGCACCCCGTGGACCAGATGTGGGCTTATTGGGAGAAAGAACCCGTCCAGAGATCTTTTTGACTCCTGCTGAGTTATCAGGCGGGCTGTAACAGAAAAATAACTGTATGATGTGGTTATCCAAAAAATTTGCAGCTAAGGGAGAAGAGACATTGAGAGGAACAGAATACATGGCCTGTGTCTCAGGGGTTACGGGAAAAGTTGTAGGTTGATTGGCATGTGAGTCTTAGAGGAACGCCCTGCAAGACAGAGTCAGCTTTCCACATCTGTCAGTCACAGAGAGGACAGAGTCATCTTACCACAGTACTGGCCAAGCAAGACCTTTTTGTTCTCTTTGCCCTAGTCCTTCCCTGGATTGCAGCCAGAGACTCCATAACAGCCGCTCCCAAGCAGGGGAAAAAGTAAGCAGAAAAGGGAGAAGCGGCTGATCACATGCCTTTTCTGAAACTTTCCTTTCTGAAGGTCAAATTGAGGCTGAACTTTGTAACTTAAAGTAGCTGTAAAAATAAGTGAGCAGAAAAGCCATGAAAGGTGTTGGAATTTACATCTTAGTGGCAGGGGAAAAACTTGGCCTTCTGAATTAATTTCCGAGAACAGTTATGTTTTGACTATATCTCGCAAATCACACTAGCTCACTGTAACGTGTACACAGATTTTCCACTGTATAGTCAGTAGAAGCCTTTCTGAGCTTATAGGTACAAGTCATAGGAGGAAATTTGCGTTGTAAGCACACATTTGGAAAATGAAAAAATTTGCAATTCCTGTATTTGTTTAATTCACCAATTACTACAGTAGAATCTTGAAATAAATTAATGTAGACTATTAAAATTTTATAGAAGAAATAAATGTAAAATTTGAATAAAAAATTTCAGTCTTCCTTAGGAAGGGGAAAATACACCATTTTCAGTAAAAAGATTATCAAACCAAAACGTACATTTTAGCCATGGTTATTAAGAAAAAATAATTACTGGCATTTTTATATACTCATCCTTTATCTATTATCCTTCTAGATATGATGGGTCCAAATAAAGAACAGTCAATCTTAAAGGATATATTTATTATATTTTAATTACTATTTTATTTTTTAACTTTTTAAATTAATACTTTAATTCTTTTAATGCTATTTTAATAGTAATTAAAATTTCTATTTTAATTCTTTATCCTGAGTCATGTGAATCAATTAATAGGAGTATGACCCAAAAATAAGGTTTAAGGGTAGGGGAAGTGGTTAAAATTGCATTCAGCTGCAATGAGTAAAACCAAAAGATAATAAATAATAATGGACTAAATATACAAGGTTTCATTTCTTTTTATTCTTCGTTGTAGTGTTTTTTTAAAAAAGACTTTTATTAAAATATAGCTAAGATGATATTGAATATATTTTGATCTCTGTTACTAAACCAGAAAGAGAAAATGGATGTTGAAGCAAGCGTTTAGGAGGCATTGGCTTAGATACATAAATTTATCTCTCCTAATAAAATGGCTAGGTCAAACATTGCCTATTAATAAGTCAGAATTGTTGAGAAAGATTATTGATAGTGCCGTCGATATGATTTCCTTTAAAAGCTTGCTTTCTCTATGTAGAGAACATTTTTGTCCCTTGCAAGCATAAGGAGACGATGATCCATTATCAAGAAACTCAGTAATTTGTTATATTATTTAAACTCTGTTTCATTAAGAGAAACATCTCAGTAATTTCTAAAATGAATTTGTGAATGTATTTATTCATTCTACCACCCATACAATAAGCGTTTACTGAATGTTTAGGTACTAGGGGGAAAAAAAAGATATAATTTTCTGCTTTCAAAGAGCTAAAATCTCACGGAGATAGTCATGAGAAATTCCAAATGGAAGGAAGTGCTACAGGTGCTGTAAAAAAGCCTGTGCCAGTGTTGCAGAGCACAGAAAAGCGAGGTAGTGATTCTATAAAAGAATTGAAGAGTGTATAGCCAAAGTAAGTCACAAAGTGATGGTAGAATTAGGTAGATAATAAATTAAAAATTATTATGCGCTTTTAAATCTACCAAAAGACATAGAGAAAAAACACAATGAACATCCACTTTCTCACCGTCTGCCTTATGAAATAAAATGTTATGAATATAGTCTCAGGACACTCTTATTAAAAATAATCCTAAAACCTGGATTTCGGTATGAAGTTTTAAATTATTAGCAATAATGTATACAGGTATAAATATCATAAACCAATGATCTTCCGTAAAAGGTTGTTATTGTCATCAAATCCAGCAATTAATGAGTGCTTAGAATCTTCCTGAATTTGGAGAAGAGTTAGAGAAAGGGTTAGGCATATTTTAATATATTCTAAAATGACAGTGCTTGTCATTTAATAATTCTCAATTACTCTTATGTTAGATAGCCTCTCATAAACCTTAGATATAAATCCTTTTTTTTTTTTTTTAAATTTGCAGCTTATTTTTATGTGGTGAAAGGAAAAAAGACTACAAAAATGTCTTGTGGGGAGGGAAGGGAGGTGATGGAGAAGAAGCGAATTTCCTTGATTCAGAAGAGGAAAGGGGTCATTTTCCTGGCTTTCTCCTGAAAGCATTTGTAATTTTTGAAGTTGCCTTTCTTTCTGCAAAACATATATTCTTAAAGAGTATTTCTTAGATGTCTAAAATCTAAATTCTAGGCCTGTGGCAAGTACCTCAAGGGAACTCAAGCCAAAGCCGTGGTTGTGTGCCCGCTGTAGGGAGAGTGCTGGTGAGCAGGAACTCTGCTCAATGGCCAACACCATGACCACACAGAGGCGGGCTCCCTCTCTGACTGTATAATTTCTTTACATTGTTAAAAATAGAGTTCCTACCAAAGTGGAGGGGGGAGGGGGCCGGGGGAGGTGGAACGAGGGTGGGGGATTGAAATCATTTCTTCAATAAAAAATAAATAAATAAGTAAATAACAATAGAGTTCCTTTTCAACAGCATTTCTTAAACCTTGTTAAACGATTAATTACTTTTAAATTAATATGGAAAACTAGGCTGACAAAGATTCTCTACCTTTCCCCAAATATAAAAGTGCTACATAATAATCTAAAAAAAAAAAAAGCTGTTGCCAATTTCAATATGTTGAAAGCAAGAGAGGAGAACACCTAAGGTTAGATAAAAAGGAAAACAGAAAAACAGCGTTAGAGGGAGCTGAGCCATGTCCACACTGAAGCCCAGTGGTTTCTGTGGGAACTGGTACCAGAGCATCCTTGATACCGAAATGCATGTGAGGGGTGGGGAAGAGGGGATTGGCCCTATGGTGATAACTGTTTAAATGAGTGATTGGCACACGAGGACTCATATTTTCTCTACTTTTTATGCACTTAAACACTTCTGTAATAGAAAGTTAAAATAAAACAAGTCCTGGGTGCCCTTCTAGAATGACTGAATTTCTTAAGGGCTGAGCATAGAGGTATGCATTTTTTTACAACTTTCTAGGTGATTTTGTTATGCATTAAAGAGGATCACTGCCCCAGGCCAAGGAAAAAGACTGATGGAGGGCTGAATTTCAGACACCTGCCGCAAGGGATGGGAAAACCAGTTTGGGGCAGGTGTCCTTTTCACTTCTTATCAATTACAGAAGTAATACATTAGCCAGTCCTCTTCAAAGAGCCATTTATAGCTCTCCCGCCTCTTTCATTACTGGGACACTTTCTGATCCCTATGTACATATTGTTTGATTTTGTTCTCATTCTGCCTTAAAAGGGTGATTGTAATGTAGATTTGGCTAATCATATCGGGGAGGTATGATTTGCCTGAATTACTCTCAATTTTGGCCCTACATAAAACTGAAATAGAGAAGTAGATCTTATTATTCTAGGCCCCTGTTTTAACATCTTTGGTCCCTCTGTGAGTCCCTTCTTTCTCTGGTTCCCAGTGTCTCTTTTCTAGTCTTATCACAATTAAAACAAAACAAAACAAAACACCGAAAACCATCAATGAGCTCATTTATAGAGTCGTGAAGTACTCTTTCCAGGGAAAGTTGATTTAAAAAGGGCACCGGATTTAAGTCAAAGCTTAAAAAAGTGCAGTGATGAATTCTCAGGCATCAGGTAACCTAGTCAGGGAAGAATTTTTTGGGGGTGGTCAAGTTTGTTTCAGGACCTCTAAAATTTTACCAGGTAAGGTTGTTACCTATTCATCCTTGGAAATATATCCCAAGAAGAGTCAGATAATGTGACTATAGCTTTTTCTTCTGAACTATGCATGGAAATTTTAACTTTGGCTACAAGTAATAAAAAGCCGAATTCAAACTTTCTTAAATAGCCAAGAATATTTATTGGCTTGGGGAACTTACTAAATCCAGAGGAAGAGGCAGCCTTCAAGCTAGGTTTGAGCTCTTCCATCTTCGGTCAGCTGTATCCTCAGGCCGGCTTCCCTCTTGGTTAGCGAAACGGCTGCAGTAAACTATAGGACTCATATCCACCCATCTCACCAGCCAGAGTAAAAGGGAAAGCACGTTTCTTCTCTCAATAAACACAAAGTCTGGCCTTCCTTATGACTGGAGCAGTTTATACCTGTGTGTCTACCGATGAATACTGACAGAGTCATGTGAGGATGAGATTGGGCAGACTATGTATGTAAATCAGTCGGGGCCCACACCTGGAGCTGGGGCTGGGCCTGTTCTCATTGAATTAATTAGCTGTGTGGACTGAAAAGGGGTTTGATGGACAGTAACTTCACATGGTGATCAGATCATGAATTCCTAACTGGACAGGTCACGGGTAGTCACGCCCCAGTCCTATAAGTTCTTTAGTGAAAGGTATTTAAGCAAGCCCTTTTCATTGTCCTTGTGCATCTAGGTTAACACACCTTTGAAATGCCAGAAACTGTAGCCCTCAAAGGGGTTACCACCCTGAAGAGAGCACATGACCTTGACCATCCTGTAATTCAGTCCTAGCCTTGCTTCTCTCGCCTCATGTCATCTTCTTCACATTCCCTCCTTAATTTCAAATGCATACAGAAACTGCAAAACCCCGGAGCATTTGAAATCTTACTTCCTGGCAATTGTCATCAGTTCGACTCAAATAAGTTCTTATAAAAATTCTCTACAGGTTTTGACATTCTTACATTAACAGCTGCCTCGCAATTACAGAGGAGTAGAAATGCATTCTGGGGAGTCAACTCACAATGCCCATTATAAAAAGCATTATAATATTCAGCCCATTAAACACCATAATTTAAACTCTCCATTTTTGTTCAATGTTTAACTTGTTTCCAGTTTTTTTGGATATTATGATATTTTAAATTGAGAGTTGTAGACCTACATTAGGGAAACAGGGCAGTGTGTGGTAAAATAGGGAACGTAGAAACTGGGGGAAAAGAGAAAGTAAATGCCCTGTAGTTGATTGTCATCAGGTGAAAATATAAGCCCACTATTACAAAATCTTCCATTTTTTAAAGAGAAGCCTGGAATGCATGTGAAATCTGACTTTTAACTCCTAACTTTGGCTACATTTTCTGAAGCACCATGCAGGTGCTTAAACAAAATATATTTGTGGGTTAGATCTGGACCGAGGCCACCAGTTTCTGTCACGTTATGAGTCATGCTAGAACACTTTATAATACCTTCCCCCAAAGCAAGAGCTTTAGCCCTTTCATGAACCAGGGCTGCTAGGGTATTTTTAAAGCAAAGGAAGTCACATTGGGGGGCGGGCGGGGGAGAGAAATGAGCAGCACACATTACGTGAAGAATGTTTTGTTATTAGGTCTTTGACATGTACTTGGAAATGTTTTCCTGGTGGTTAAGGATGCATTTGTACCAAATCACCTTCACTGTCTCTTATCTGGGTTATTTTGTGACTGGTCTCTTATCTGGGTTCTCTTGTGACATCTCTTATCTATTGTGAGAGGAACGGTTCAATTTTACAGAATGACTCTTGGTGATTAGACGTGTGACATGTGGCCATGGAACAGAGTTTTTCTTTTCCATGTAACAAGCTGGCACATGAATTGATCCCATAACAGTGACTTAATGTTATGCTCCACTTTAGTAGAATTAACTAACAGCCAGCGGTGACCATTATTATTGCTTTCAGAGACATATGGAACTGAATTTGGGAACATGATATTTATTTTGGACTTACCATTTAAAAATCTTATTTCCTTTTTTTTTGAGGGGGGGGCTGTTTCTTTCTGAGTACAGATAATTAAACTGTTGCCCTTTTTGTCAAAAAGCTTCTCTTCAGTTGGGAGATCTCAGAAGGCAGAAACTATAGCTTTTCAATCTGTCGACTTCCTCATGCTGTGCTCAGTGGTAACTTCACCAGTACCTTGTTTAGTAGAGGCTCAGTACGTACTTGTTGGCTGATTTATTGATAGATAGTATATGTCTCAGGAAATCGGCAGATGATTTGAGTTATTTTAACCCTATCTTTATTAGATCAAGCTTTCAGCATTTGAGGTAGGCCCAGAGCTAGGTAGATTTTTGGGACACAGAGGTTAATAAAATACATTCTGAGAAGAAGCTCCTTGGGGAAGGGAAACACGTCATAGTTGCAACACTCAGTATGTCCCAACATCCACAGATATTTCAGTTAGGAAAAAGGAAAGCAGAAAAAGAACTCGAGAGGGAGGGTCCTTTGATCAAACGTCATATTTCTCAGGGTAGCTTTTGGACCTAGGTGGGCAAATGAGTGCAGGGGAATTGAAGTGGGACAAAAGGGAGAAGTTTAAACTAAAGAATTCATTCTGGCCTATGGCCATGCCACCCTGGGAACAAGCCTGATCCCGGCTGATCTTGGAAGCTAAGCAGTGTTAGTACTTGGATGGGAGACTACCTAGGAAGACCAGGTGCTGTAGGCGTAAAAAAATTAAACAAACAAACAAACAAAAGATTGTAAGCTGGCAAGGTCCTTGCAATTTGTGAGGTCAACCAAGGGTTGCCTCACCTAAAAAAAAAAAGACTTCATTCTGGAACACAAATCATTAGACATACACTTAAGTCTCACTGCACTATATTCACATATTCATGTAATAACAATTATGGAGTGCTTTCTATGAGTCTGGCACAGGCAGGCATTGTGGAAGGTATACAAATGAATGAAGCGGGTTCTCAAAGATTCTCTAAGGGGATAAAGCATTGCATAGATTTACCTACATAAGGGTGACTATTAGGTGGCACAAGCTTACAGAAACAAATGTTGTAGCCGCCAGCCTCCGAAAGACACATGGACCACCAGAACTCAGTGAGCGAGTTATAGGAAACACTCTTTATTCAGCCAGCTGGGTCTCAGGGGTACGCAGACCCCAAATTAAGCAGCCCCAAAATGTAGAGGTACAGGGTTTTTAAGTCCAAAATCCCATTCTTCATTCTGTCTAAACACAAAGGTCTATCTTTCTTCCATTCACTACCTGTCAACTCACAGGTCAGCTGCGCAAGGGGGGGTGGGGTGGGGGGTACAGAAGCAGAAAGCTTATTTAGAAATGTTATGTTCCTATAAGCAAAGGCCTAGTGCCCATAGCGATAGTCAAACAGTAACTTCCAGTAAGAGTCAATTTCTCGGCCACCACACAAAGTGCTAAAAAAAACTGGGAAATTTACAGGTCATTCCTGGCTGCAGGATCTAGGAGGGAGGCACTCCAAAGTTCAAGGATCGGCATAATATTTGTAGAGGAAAAAGAGCTGGTTTATCTCTACCTGAGCTATACGCCCCAATTTATTACCTCAAAGGACAAAGAGGTGCCATTGAGGGCACATTTTCTTCATGTAAATCCCAAACAGTGCTGGGCGCTTTCCCGTCCCTTCCCCGCGGGTTACTTCCCTCTCCGACCTCCCCGGAGTACCGCGGAGCCAACCAACAGGGGACCGTTTCAGAGCAGACGACACCGTCGAAGAGGCACGGAGAAGAGTAACTGGCGAGAAGAGTTCGCGTTCTTTCAGGTGACGTCCCTGGGTGACTGGGCACTAATGAAAACACGTAAACCGAGGTTATGAGCGAGGAAACCATCGCCCCCAACTCGGAAATCTCTGAGAACCCAGTCACGGCGGGGCAGGGCCGGCCCACTCGCCTGGGTGGCGGCCGGCGCTCGGGCTCAGGGCGCGGGTCCCCCCAACCTCGGCGGCCCCCCCGGGGCCCCGATCGCTCCTGTTGGTTCGGGGGCCGGGGACCTGCGGCCCCATACGGCAACGCGGCCCCGCGGCGGCCAGGCCGGGCGCGCGCGCCGCCGCCCTCGGGAGCGCGCACGCCGCGCCGAGGGGCCCGACGCGCGCGCTCCCGACGCACCGCCCCCGAGCCCGCCCCCTCCCTCTCTTCTTCCTGTCAGCGGCCCCCTCCCTCCCGCCCGCCCGCCCGCTCCCTCCGCCCCCCCGGGCTCCGGCGGCCGCCGAGCGAACGGGACGAACCCGGCCGCAGAGCGCGCGGCGGCGGGTGGGACGCGGGCGCCCGGCGAAGTGGTCGCGGCCCTGCGCGCGGATTCGTGAGGAGGTGAGGCGAGGACGGCCTCCTCCGGGCGGCGGGCCGGCGGGGGGTGCCGGCGCCGGGCCGAGCCGGGGCACGGTCGGGGGGCCGGCCCGGGGCCGCGATGGGAGAGGACCTCGGGAGGGGGCCCGGCGCGGGACCGGGGCTCTGGGTCGCCGCGCGGACCTACGGCTTTCCCGGGGGCTGTGGTGGTGGGGGGGCCCGCTCGCGGCCCGGGCGGGCGAGGTCGGCGCCCCTCACCTGGGGCCGGGGTGGCGACCCGGGCGCTCGGCCCCGGCTGTGCGCCCCTGACATCGCCGCCGTCCCCGCCGCCCCAGCGGCCCTGCATCCGGGGGGCGTGTGGGTAGGGTGTCTTCTCCACCTCACTGTCGGGGACCGTGTCTCGCCCGCGCACTCCCCCTGCCTCCGCCCGGCACTTTGCTCCGCTCCTGCTGTTGATGCTTGTGGTTTTGCAGTCTGGGATGGGCTGCGTCCTGGGCAGATCTCTACCTGCAAGGAATGCCCCGCTTCAAAGTTGACTGGCTTGGCCCTGACAGACACCCCCCTCGGCCAGGTTGCGGCTGCTCGGTGTCCTGATAACTGAGACAAACTTTCTGATACTGGGTTAGTACTTTGCACTGGTCGCCAACGGTGCAGGGCTGGGCAGCAGTGCGTCAGCATGTGGAAGGGGGCCACCGGCCAGCGGGAGGTGGCCGGGAGCTCGGGGACTCGACGCACAGGGTTTCTGATCCCAGGGCAGTGTGTCCAGGCGCTTGTGTTTTCCCCTTGAACCTCTCAGGGTTATCTTAGAAAATGTACCGGAATTTAGGTGGTCAGTGGCCGAATCGAGGCTTCATCATTCAAGTGAAGGGCCACGCCAACCTCATTACCACTAACGGTAAGGAGAACTTGAGCTCGCTTGACAGGTTTCGGCGCTGATTGGAAACTGATTTCAAGGCCTGCGTATTTGTACTGGAAAGTCGAGGGCATTTTTAATGCATTTAAATTTTCCCGTACATGGTGGGAGGTACGTGGTTGCGTGTTACAATTCTGAAAACGATTTCATGAAAACCTTTTGACTTTTCCCATAGTAGTGTTTATATTTGGATTCTGCTGCACTTCTGTACGTATCCAGTACTATGACACCAGAAGACACATAACGAAGTTTGCTTGTGGTCGAATTAGAAGTGGATTTTGTCCACGGAAAATATTGGTCCGCGAGCTGCTAGCCCTGGAAAACTGGCCTGTGATGCATTATCTCAATAGAGAGCCCCGTATGAAACTGATGATGAAATTGCAAAGGAGAAAGACCAAATGAAATTCATTACATTATTATCAAATTGTAGTAAATGGTTACCTGCTTGAGGAGTTAGTTGAGACTGAGTTAGACTGATGTCTATATTAAATCAGTTCAAAATGTACTCTGATTTTATGTATTAATAAGTCATCTGGGAGAATTGGGTGTAGTTGGGCGGTAGGCTATTTTTTTATAGCCTACTTTGTATTCTAGAAAGCTGGAAAGTAGTAGTCTTCATACTACTGGGACGTGTAGTGAATATACCAGTCAACATAAGGAGATGTGACAATGTGTATGATGTGTTTTGGGGGCCTGAGTTATTCGATGACAATTTTTATATATGATATTGTGATAGTCTGAGAATTTTTATTCCTTTGCTGTTTGCTTTATGATTCATATCATTTTCATTCTAGTAGTTACTGTGATGGTTTTTATTTGAATGCCAGAATGTTCTTAGGCATGTGTAACAGGAGTTTCATATTTATCAGCTAATTAATTCTAAATTTGTGACTTTCAAAAACTTGTACTTAAAATTTTTTTCTTTGCCTTAATCCAAACTTGAACTTGTTAAATTACTGTATATTTATTTGAACTCAGGTGATATGGCATTAAAACTGAAAATCTTTTTATCCATTCTTTAAGAGTAGTCAAAAGAAGCAATTCTTTTGTGCCAAGTAAAAATATTGGGAATGGGAGATAGCCGGGCTTCTAGAGATTGACCCTGAAGAGTGTAGTAGCTAAGTAGCAAAAATTTCTTGTCTTGAGGATGTAGACCTGGGTCTGCATTCCAGCCTACCATTATCTTAAAGTGATGTGGGCATGATAATGGCTGGATAGATGATGTTTGGAGAAAGAAATAGATACTGTGACCTGTGGGATTCCCAGGCACAGAGATTTTTTTGCCTTGTCTCACAAATTTTAATGAGTTGCTACATGTGTGTAGCTTGTACCTTATATAAATAGTTAACCACTGGGAATGACCAGCAGCCCCAGGCTGTTCCTGCCTCTGGTACTGGGAAAACAGTCGAGTTTCTTGTGGACATAGTTTTATGAGCATGTGCTACCACAAACAGTGGAGACAGAGTAAGTAAAGACTTGAGCCTCAGTTATGGTAAAACAGACTCAATTTTTAAGGAGGGGTTTAACATTCTGAGCATGGAGACTCGATTTTGACTCTTGGCTTTTCAGAGTGGGGGAATAATTTTCACTTTATGTTAGTGCATGAAATTGGTTATAAATATGTGAAAATAAGTGGACCTGAATAAGGAAGCGTTAATGCAATTAAGCAGAACTTGTATCTCAACATTCTCCTTTTCTTCATTTGCTTTCCATATTGCACTCATTCAACGGATGGGATGTAACAATTGTTTGAATATAGCGAGTTTGTGCTCACGCTGAATTTTTGGAATTTTTTTTTTTTGGTGTAATTTTTGGGGATTTTTCCTGGGAAATTTCTCAGCATATATTCATTTGGTCTGAAGTTAGATTTGGGCTAAGAATATTAGTATATTTGAAATTTTGAGCCTTCTTGTTTTCTAAATAGCCTTAAAAATAGAAAACACAATTCTTTTTAAAACTGATGAAAAATCTGGTTACAGACTGTGTTGTGATAGACATAGTACAGCCAAAAATACATTCAAGAACCTTCCCCCCTCCTTGCCCAGTTTCATAAGCTTAAACAAGAAGAAAATAAGAAAGTAGGTTTTTTTTTTTCTTTGCTAAAAGCCCAATTTTCTCAGAATGTCAAGTCTGACAACTGTTTGCCATGGTGTTTTCTCCCTTGCCTGTTCTAGATTCAACAAGTAATTCATTTCCCCAGTCCATGGGAAAAACTTAATTCCAGTAGGGAATTCTCAGCCATGGGTCTTGTTAAGGGATGCAGGCTTATGCTGGAGAACTTGGCTGGCAAACATAGGAGGTGGAAACTTAACTTTTTTACAGTACAGTTTTTTCTGTACCCAGGTTCTCAGTGTTGTGGGAGGCATGGGTACAAATATCACAATTCTTGGGTATTTTTTCATGCTATAGATTTCTTCTTCCTTTCTTCCTTTCCCCTCCAACTCTTCGCTAAAAGAGCCGCTGCCGCCTGTAAGAATGTGTTGTATCTCTCAGGTGTGTGGGGCTGAACAGAGGCTGAGAACCTCGGCCCTTCACTAATACCTCTAAGCCAAATTTCCACTCCCTATAATTTGTCTTCTGGTGGTATCAGTAGGTAACTCTGTTACTTGCATTTTTGAAGAGAAGTATAAATTGTGGTGAAGAGACTCCATGTGTAATCAAGAGTAAGATTTATTGCATTGTGTAGTACACATGGAAGAGACCAGGTGATTGTTTAGCTGAATACTTACTAAATTGTTTTGACTGTGACTCACAGTAAGAAATACCCTGATTCAACACACACACACACACACACGCACGCACGCACGCACGCACACACACACACACACTCACGGAGTTCAAAGAAGAATTTGGGGAAACGATACTTATGTTTTCAGAACCTTGCTGGAGCTGGCTCATCACAGTGGTTTGCAAGGGTAATTATGCCTTTCTCTTTTCACTTAGCTCCATGTTCAGGGACATCATGTTGGCAGCTTGAAATTGGCTGTGGTGGGAGTATATACACCAGGGAAATCAGTTCAGGGCTTGCCCGTTTCTGGATAGCCAGTTGTTAAACATTTACAGCATCCCACTGCCTGCAACACACTTGGTATTTTCTACTCTATTTCATTTTATTTTAATAAAATGGGTTTTGACCGCCAAATTGATTTTATAGCCAGCTAAAGTAACAGCCTACAATGGTTTAGTCCACCTCTTCACTTTGCAGGTATATATACTTAAAGACTGAAGTTCAAGTTTATATAGCTGGTTATAAGCAAAGCCAGCGTCTCCAGACTCCTAGTCTGGAGTTGTTCCTAGTGGACTTATTGCCTGTCTTAACCCAAGCCATTAGTGTAGCTCAGTTGGGGTGCTTAATGTGTGCAAGGCATTGTGTTAAGCACTTTGACTAGATATGAATAAGGCATGAACCTTGACCCTGAGCCTTTGTGTTCATGTGGGGGATTTAATATGGAAACAAAGATAATGTAAGGCAGAAAGTGATGTGTGGTACAGAGATAAAGATAGAGTGCTACAGGAGTTTAGAGAGGAGGGAGAGATTAGTTTTAGTTGTAGGATAAGGGAAAAAGTGACTTGTAAATCATGCTTTGGAGGCTGGGTAGGATTTGGACATGTTAAAATAAGACAAATAGCATGATGAGAAAGGCCTTTCTGGGTCAGGGCGATGAAAGGCATAGAGGGAAGGAGCTAGGCAAGAAAGAGTCAGCGCCAGATGGTGAAGAGCCTTGATTGCCAGTTTTCCTCTCTGCTTTTCAGTTTATTTTTCATTTTTGGTTTCCGGAGTCACCTAGGACTTCTTAACGTTAAATAACTTTATATGCTATGCTTCTGATTAGACTATGACTCAGAGAACACTTAGGTATTTATCCTTAGAGTAAAAGCCAAAGGGAGAATTATCAGTATCAGGGAAACAACCCTGGGCTTACCAAGGGTGGAAAGGGACAAATATTTTCTTTGTAAGGAGATAGCATTATTTTTTGTTTTGCCAAATTGGCTGTAGCAGAGCAGGAAGCAAAGAGCCATCTAAAATGTGTTTTCTAAATGACTGGATCTTAATTTTTGGAGGCAGGTCTGGTTCATGCAAAGGCAGTTTATACAGATCCACAGCTGAGCTGACTAGCTTTCAAAATTCAGGGCAAGGCAAGCCGGCTATGAGGGCTTGAGAGATTCTTTACTCAAAGAAGTTCCTTGGATTTCAACACTTACGTGTGTGACAGCCTATATCACTGAGGATGTTTCGAAGTCCTGGATGGAGCTTGCCTTATTTCACAGGGGAATTAGGTGGCTAGAAATGAAGCTTAATGACAATAAGTTGTGTCTTTTAATCAAATCAAAGCACTAATGGTAATTCTAAGGTTTTCTGTCTGCTGATGATTTCATACTTACTGCTTTGAATTGAAATGAGACACAGTCAATTTGAAGAAGCTTTACTTCTCTTTGACCTGCTAGTTCTGTAAAGGTAAAAGCCTTTTAGACTGTTGCCCAGGTAACAACACATACAGAGACTGTTGGAAGTGTGTGGAAAATTTTGGTAATCTTGGTAATGAAATTGCCGTAGTAAATAACTACTTGTTTGGTACAAAGCTGGGTTCCTTCTGGATGGTTGACAATTTTTGAGATAAGCTTTGGTTCCAAAATAAGTTCGAATTGTGTCTTTGCCATACCATTTTCCTTATTTAAGCTTCTGATATATAGTCCTGCCATTTTAGGAGGCTTCAGCAGTTTCATCTGAACTGCTCTACAAGATAGCACCTCCTGAGCAGCTCGATAAGAGTTAGATGCAGCAGGCCTCAGATACCTCACGCCAACTGAATGGAGTAGCTAATCATGGTGACACACAGTTGAGTTTTCTTTCTTTCTTTCTTTTTTTTTGTTTTTTGAGATGTATTAGGCTTTACAAATTTAGTTTATTATAACCCTTCTAAATTTTATTCCATCATTTTTTTGTGGTACAGATATGCACATACACATAAATGTGTGTTTGTATAAATGTACACACACGTCCATTAGTTGTTGGACTTTGTGGGGAAAATACAGTCGACCTGGCAATGACTAAAAACAAGTGTCTGGCTCTTTGAGGATGGTCATGTGAAATAGTCACAAATATGAAAGTAATGCAAACCCAAAGGGATTTTTCATGTGTCCAATTTCCAAGAAAGAAGCCCATTTTAAAAGTCAAGTGTAGAATTCATTCGTGTACCAGTGAGGGATTGCTCAGACTCTCCCTTACCCCACGAAAACACCGTCGTTCTGCCCTTATTAGCAGTAATCAAAATGACAGGATTTTAGAAGAGGAAATGCTCAGTGGAACACAGAGCATTATATTAAAATCAGGCTTCCACTACAGAGGATGCAAATAATAAACACTGATTTTAGAAAAAATACAAAGCTGCGGTTTTTAGTTTTTAAGGTTTAAGAGAGATGACACTGGTTTTTGATAAACTATATAGAGTATTTATTCCGTGCTTCAAGATGTATTTGTCAGTTTGGGGGCCTCTGCTAAGAGCATTATGTAAATACAGATGGTTATTAGAATGATTATTAATTTGTTTCTCTGTAGTAAATTTATTTTGGTATGACACTTTGAATAGATGATAGTGAAAAGTCTTCCAATAAAGGGAGCCTATACATATACTGGCAACAATATGGTTTCTTGGTTTGTTTTACATTAATTTTCTTATTTCAGCAGCTATTTGCCATCAGAACTCATTTACTTATTTTATTTTCACAAACCTCTTCTCTCATGAACTGTATTCTTTCATTTTAAATCCTTGTCTCATATCTGTTCTGCTATGAATGGCCACGTTTGGACTAATGTTTTGGTTTGCCTTTGTCTTAGTCTTTCTGCACAAAGATGTAATGCTGCCTGTCACATTGGTGCTGAATTGTAATTCAGTTACTGTCTCTTCATCCATTCCCCGCCTCGGTATTCTAGAATCTGCTCTAACACTAACCAACCTGGTAGTTAATGGGCAGACAAAATTAGATATTATTATGCAAATCCTAGGACCACCTATTTGCCAATACTGTACTGTTTGTATGCATGAGTTATGCAGCTTAATTTTTCACAAATGAGTCTAGGCCTCTAGGTTGTTTTTTTCTTCCTCAATTCTGGCCTGCATTTTGTATTTCTTGCCAACATTATCAAAATTTTTGGTAGATGAAACAGGTTTCTCCTGTTGTACTTGGTTTCACAAACAATAGAATAGCAATCTCTACTATTTGAAGATATCAGATAAAAATTTAAAAAGGTAATCTAATAATAGTAGGTTAGAGAAGCCAGTCTGCTTAGCAGTTAATACCATACTTCCCGTTTTGCAAGTCAATTCCATTATGTTTGCCTGCTAATCATAGTGGAACTTGATTGAGTTCCATTGAGCATTTACTTTTCTAAGTGAGAGCTTTGGCAATTTTGTACTTTTGAAAATTTTGTTTGGAAGAGGATGACAATAGTAGATTTTAGGAATTTTGGTTGGCTAAGGGGTGATGAGGGTGAAGACAAGTAGTCATTAAGCTGCAAGTAACTAAAAACACTTTTGGTTTTGTGGAAGACGGTGTAGGAAGAACAGAGGACCTTGCTGTTTGATCTAAGGCTGCCATGAGATTCAGAGAGAATAAGTGATTTGCTGCAGTTTTTTCTTTTTTGCATAATGATCATAAGCTAACATTAATTGAGTGTTTATATGGATGAATTATAATAAGATAATGTGCATATCTAGTTAATATTCACAATCACTGTGTGACGTAGTAGCTATTACAACATTCCCAGTTTACAGATGAGGAAACAGGTTTAGAGAAGTTCAGTACTTTGCTTAAGATTACATAGCTCTTAAGAGGCGGCCTCTTTTTGCTGCGAAATCTGCCTGTAGTGACTGTCAACTACTCTATACTGATGGTTCTTTACATGCGAGTGATGATACTTGCCTTGCCTGCTTCAGGGGGTGGTTATGAGAATCAAAACATAAAGATTTACAAAAGAACACCTATAAATGTGCCTGGTGTTTTCATTTTACTGGATCGGTTTTGAGAAGCCAAAGATATCTTTGAAATAGATAAACACAAATATTACTTTGTAATCACTAATGATATAAAATAAGTCAAACATAAATATTTGAAAGGCTACTCTCTGCAAAGTAGGAGAGATTTTGTGTGCATCCTGAGGATCAGGGAGCGAAAGGCAGAGGAAGGCAGAAATATAGGGGCGTATCGAATAAAAAGTGGATTGGCTGTATGCATAAATAGCATTAGGTGACCGCTAAGATCCTTCCAACATCAAGAATCTATGAGTCTTAGATACAGAAAACAAACTGGTAGTTGCCAGACAGGAGGGGTGAAAAAGGCGAAGGGATTTAGAAGTTCAAATTGGTAGTAACAAAATAGTCATGGGGATGTGAAGTACAGCGCAGGGAATATGGTCAATAATATTGGCATAACCATGCATAGTGCCAGGTGGGTACTGGACTAATCAGTCGGGGGATCACTTCGTAAACTACATGAGTGTCTAACCACTATGTTGTATACCTGAAACTAATATAAAACAACATTAAACATCAACTCTAATTGAAAAGTAAAAATTAAAAAAAATATTTCTAATGGGTGACTTTTCTTCTCTTCTAACACCTCACATTAGCTAGATAGACCCCGAATATCATTTTTTGTTTTAGCTTGGATTATCAGCAATCACCATTAAAGAATCAATTTTTTTGCGCTTAGGTTGAACAAAAGTTATATTTTCCTGGAAGAAATATAGTTATGTATTTTTGCTTTTTCCCCTGAAGAAAAAAAGATATTTTGGGGGATGTTGTGGGTAAAATAGTTTAATAGTAGGTTGTCACATGCTTGTACTTAATACTTCTCTTATGACTTTCTCTTAAACTTGATTTCCTGTGTGCGTATTTTCAGAAGAAAGTTAATGTCTTATGGGTCCGAAAGGTTGTTTTTATTGTATGGAGTGTTTAGCTTTATGGCTCTATAAAGTTGGTTTCGTTCACCGACATTGTTTTATTCAACAGGCATTTATAACGTGGAGTATGAGTTCAGTGCTAGAGAAGCAGAGATAAGAGACCGTTAAGGAGCTGACAGCCATATTGGAGAAACATATAAATACAGTGGAGTGTAGCAAGGATGGGGTAGCACAGGATGTGTCTTACAGGAAAACTTCAGAGGGTTATGTAACCTGGCTTGGGGTTTCAAGTAAGGCCGCCTGGAGTATCTGAGTTGAGTTTAAAGAAGGCAAGAGAGACATTTTAAGTAGTGGTATGAAAATTTGTAATTGCAACTCTTTACCTACGTAGACCCAGTTACAGCTCTTCACATCTCTGAAACATTGCAAATATCCCAAAGTAGATGTCAGTTTTATAAGTAATTCCTTATAAATAAAGCTTTTTAGCTCTCACCAAAAACTTTATTTTTATTTTACTTTTGATGCTTGTGGTTTCTAAGGCAGCAGATTAGAAGAGTCCTTCAGAAGGAATGAGGTGCTGATAACAGAACAGTGAGATTGCTAGCATGGTAGTGAAGAAATAGGAAAAATACACATGTACATACACATAGATATACATACACATGTGTGTCTATAAACACACACATACACATACATATGTAGATATAACCAAATTTAGAAACCATAGTCAGTCTAAGGAAAAATCTTGAAGAACCTAATTAGCATTATGGTAGCAATTGTATTGCTAAAGTATAGAATAATAATGCAAGTTTGTCATGTTCTTTCTTACGAAGAACAGGTTAGATACATGGTCTTCATTAAAGTATCTTAGATAATTTTTTATATGAAATATTATGCAAACCAGAGAGTAAACTCTTAGTTCAGTCATCAAATCGTGTATCTAGAATGATTGATTTCCAAAGGGCTTTGAATAACCTTAGATTTAATTTTCTTCTTATATATGAGGACACATACGGACCTGCAGATTTTATGGAATATTAGACATAGTTCAGCACAGTGTTTGCTATATAACACTGATGAGAAATTATTTGCTTGTATAAGATCTCAGAGTTAGGATTCTTGCCATTTGGGTACCAAGTATGTTTAGAGCGTGGACCGGGTCGTCCTTCTGTCCTGGATGGCTTGTACTTGTGGTTTTAGCACAGGTGTCATCGTCTTGAAAGCCTTCCCTGAGACGGTGGACTCTTAGAGGTCTCTCACCGTGCTTCCCAGCATCCCGCTTCCCCTCCCTGCTGTGCTACTAATGACACTGTATTGTAATTTGTCTGTCTTTGCATCAGCTATAGGCTTTTCAAAAGCAAAAAACTGTTTGTTTAGGGCTCTGAAATTGGTGTGTGTCCTCAGTTTGAATCTTGGCTCTGTGTGGCATTGGGGAAGTTATCTGTAAAATGGAGAGAATAGTACTCATTAAATAGGGCTGTTTATCTGAATGAGTTAATGCGCGTGGAGGAGATACAGCATAGTTGTTGGCATGTAGCTGAGTTCTCATAAATGTTTTCTCCTTTTTTTTGTTGTGTCTGGAACTTAGTAGGACTTCCCATCATGCTTTTTCAGTGAATTCCTAAACTATGTTAGAACTAGATTAGATCTATCTGTCATTAACCTTTTTAATGAACATCTCCTAAGATGAATAGCTAGTATATAAAAATAGTCTTTCAGCTACATGGCAATGAATTATTTCATCTCCAAATTAGAGTACCAGCCTGAGAAACTTTCTCTAGCCCTTGTCAAGCTTGTAATTGTTATGATGACAGTGGATTTTAAGGAGGTAGTAAAGATTGTAGTTTCTTTACCCGGATTTGCTGCTTTCCGACCTTGTTCACTTGCGTTGGTAGCTACGCCTCTTATTGCCATCATCTTGGCCTTTTTGTGATGGCATTGTTATTGATCTCTTTCTTGGGAAGGAGAGAACCCTGAATCTGATAGATTTACTAGCTGTGTGACTTGGGGTAAGTCATCTTGCTTCTGGGTTTCTATATCTGTAAAATGAAAGTAATACTATCTTCTAACTGTGAAATTTAAGGAATAAAATAGGTGTTTGGTGCACAGAAGGTGCTCCATACATGGTTGGTATTCTCAGCCCTGTTCCCAAGCCAGAATCCTCGGTATTCTTTGTTTGTTTGTTGTTTGTTTCTTTCTGGCTGTCTGGTTGTCTTCCTTCCTCTCCTCTCCTCTCCTCTCCCTCCCCTCCCTCTCTCTCCTCTGTGGTATCTGTATTCTGTCTTAAAACTGATAAACCAGATGTTTGGTTTTTTTTTTTTTAAATGCTCACAATACTAAACTACTTACTTGATTAGAGAATGATTTTTTCATTGAGCTGAGTCTAATTTATTCAAGACATATGGACTGTGGAGTTGTTGTTTTATGATAACGACTTAAGACATTTCTAGGGGCGAAGTATTTTTTTTCTTTTCCTCCTTAATGCCACAAGGTGTTGAGAGCTATTCTGCTGATAGCGGTATCTGCCATTTCATTACAGCTTTGTTGTTTGCAGGGTACCGTGTTAGGTGCTGTGAAGGCAAAGAAGTATGAGGCATAAACCATGTCTTTCAGGAACTTGGCTGCAGTGGGGGAAGCAATATATATATATGTATTAAAAATAGCTTATTTTTAAAAAGTGCAGAATTATTGACTGAAGCATCTTATTCTGAGCCCAGTGTCCCCGGCATCATTTATTTAAAGATAAATAATTTTGCTGGAAAAAAAGAATCTTAGGCTGTTGTACATGCCGATGTTAACAATTAATGGAAAAGTTGGAAACTTAAGTTTTTGACTAATGTTAATCTTTTATCTTATTTGAATTATTTTGTCCTAGTTCCTTCACTGATATCTTCTACAGATTTAAAAAATTATCTGTACATCTTAAAGTGTTTTATCTTAATACCTTTAAATGTGATCATTGAAAGTTGGTTAATTGTTCTATGTAACATTCCAAAGTAGATTAGGTTAAAACATCATGGTTTAGATATTTTCCTATGACAGAATTTTTTCTTAATTTGTGTATCACTTGAAAAAATTAAGTTAGTGCCATATTTATTGTTGAATTTGCTTATAATATTATTCATAGTTAAGTGGTACACATTCGATCAAAAGGACCATTGCCTTCACTGCCTGCTCACCTTGACTAATACTTGGGTGTAAGCGACTCTCTAATCAGAATGCTCTCTCCTTCGAATTTCCTGTTGCTGACTTCTTGTCATTCAGATCTCAGCTCTTCGTTTCCTCTGAATTTTTCCCGAGCCACCCATCTGAAGTGGTCCCTTGATCCTCTAGGCTTGCTCTGCCATGTTGCCTTATGTAGTTTGATTCCAGATATTATCCCTGTCATAGAAAGGAACTTCCTTCCGTCTTCCCTCCCTCCCTCCCTCCGCCTTCCCTCCCTTCCTCCCCTTTTCCTTCTGACTTCCCAGGAGCATGTAAGCTCCCTGAGAGCAAGGACTTAATTCTTTTTTCACTTCTATTCTCTCTAGAGCTTTGAATAAAGCACTCAGAATTTCGTTGATTACAGAATGAAGCAAAAATTCTTGCCCCTAACCAGCTTTAAGACTTGCTTGAAAATTATTTAACTTCATTATCTCTTGGTTTCTTCCTCTGCAAAATGGGTGGGGGATAGAAGAGGAAAGAGACTGAATTAGGACTAGTTTTTCGGTGATGTTTTAAGGAAGTATGTGCCACTGTTTGGCAAGAATAATTAAATCTTATTGCTTAACAAAAACATGATAATATTAGATGCTGCCTATTTATATTAGGGAGAAGGATGATTTGTTAAGCTACCAGTCTTAACAATAGTGGCATTTCTGCAGTGAAATATTTTATACCGTATCTGGGAAGGTTCTTTCCCTGTAGCAAACTTAGTATAGTGTTTGAGAGGTCAAGGAGATTGGAATAAGCAGGAAAGGGGAAGTAGGACTGTTAATGGTAGGACTGAAAACTGGGACTTTTGGTAAGTTTCCTATTTGACGTGGAAATCAAATGATACTTACAATAAATTCCTGCAGTTTTCTGAGTCTTAAAGCAAAAATAGGTTATCTTCCCACAGAGTAAGATGTCATGACTTTTTGGTTTGAGAAAAGTGATATGAAATTTGGGATCCGGCTGAAGATGAGTCATATGAAGATGAAGATCAGTTTAGTAATCATTGATGGAGTTAATGTATTCAGTCCAGGCCTTTGATGTACTAGGCACTAGGGGACGCTGCCCTTCTGGAGTTTGTAGTTTAATGGGGGTGTGTGATTACAGTGCTCTGTGAGAAACACGACACTAGGACCATAGGAGCTGCAGTGGTTGCTTGGAGGTGGGCATCTTACCCAGAAGAGAGATGATGCCTAAGCTGAGAAGGAGTAGCAGTTAGCCAGGACATCCATGTGCATGTGCTGGAGGGTGAGAACAGATGTGAAGGCCCAGAGGTGAGGAAGAACAGCAAACCTGAAGAATGAAGAAAGGAAGGTCAACGTGGGTTGGACAGCGGGTAGTGACAAATGAGGCTGTAAAGATAAAGATAAGCAGGGGCCAGAGAATGCTGGGCCTTAAAGATCATTTAAGAAGTTTGGGTTTTATCCGAAGAATCATGTGACATCAGATTTTTGTTCTGGAGAGATTATTTTGGCCTAGGTGTGTGGAATGGAAGAAGTCCGGAGTCAGGAAGGCCATTTAGAAAATTATTACATTTATCCAGATAAGTGAACTAGGGTGGACATAGTGAGATCGGAGGGCAGCGGACAGATTTAAGAGGTTTTCGTGAGGTCAGATCAATAGGACTTTGTGATATACTAGATTTAGTGGTGAGAGAGAAGGAGGCACTGATTCCTGGGCAGCTTTACCAACAGGGATTAAAGGAGGAACAGAGTTTTGGGCAAAGAAAATAGTACTGCAAGTTTTGATGTCTGTGAAGGAAACACTGTAGACATCTGTAGGCAGCTCGACATGTGGTTATAAAAGCTGAGCAAGATGCCTGGGGTGGAAATGTGCTGTTGCGCCTGAGTCAGTGGAAGGTCCCAGAGTAGAACCCTGAGGAACTCCCTTTCGGAGGTGGAGGAGAACTTGTAGGAAAAAAGAAAGGATTATTTCTAAAAACGTACGTATTTATACATTTTCTCCTGTTTATTTGTATTTATTTGTTTGTTTCGCTACCTCTCTCTTCTGTATTAGGTCCTAAGCCCCACGAGGGCAGGCCCGCATCTCTTTTGTTAACCTCCGCTTGGCACATAGCAGGCACGCAACACCATGAAGAGTTAGAGTTTTCCCTATCATTGTATTTCTTTTGTTCTTCCTTTGAGTCTTTTCATTGTGGGCATTCATTTTTGGAGTCTGTTCTATTGTGTGATCAGTTTTTCTCTTTAAATTGGTATATATAGGTGTTTTAACTTTTTATTATAGAAAATTTCAAATTTGTAAGAAACAGTAATTTACTTAATAACCACATAACCATCTAAATCGAACAGTTCTTGCCTTTGTTATCTTTGCTTCATCTCTTTTTTGTGTAGCACTACAAATTACAGTAATTTATTTGTTTTATCCTGAAATATTTAAACATCTCTCACAAATAAGAATATTTTCTTCCATAACCATATTCACATTCCCACTTTATTACATCTAACTAAACTAACAATTTCTTAATATCATAAAAATGCAGCCCATCTTAAAATTTTGTCCCTTGTACCCCAAATGTTTGCATTAGTTTACTACGGCTACCATAACAAAATATCACAGCTTAAACAACAGAAATTTATTTTCTCACAGTTCTGGAGACTAGAAGTCCAAGATCAAGGTGTTGGCAGGTTTTATTTCTCCTGAGTACTTTCTCCTTGGCTTGCAGATGGCCACCTTTTCTCCGAGTCCTCACGTGGTTTTTCTTCTGTGCACGCACATCCCAGGGGCTTTGTGCCCAATTTCCTCTTATAAGGACTCTGGTCACATTGGACAAGGGCTCACCCTAGTAGCCTCATTTAATCTTCATTACCTCTTTAAAGGCCCTGCCTCCAAATATAGTCACATTCTGAGGTGCTGAGGCTTGGGGCTTCAACACATGAATTTCTGGGGGTCACAGTTCAGCCCATAACAATGTTCTTTGCTGCTGGTTTGTTCAAATCAAGATATAATCAAGGACTACGCAGTTGCATTTAGTTGTAAATTTCTTCTGTCCATTTTGATCTACAGCACATCTCTTTCCTTTTTCTTCTCATGATTGTCCAGACACTAGTCAGTTGTCCAAAATGTTCCACATTTTGAATTTGTCTGATTTATTTCATTGTTTTCTATTTCCTATGTTTCCTGTAAGCTGAAAGCTAGACCTAAAGGTTTGTTTAAATTAAAACATTTCTGGCATCAGTATTCATGTTGGTGCTGCATATATTTTTTTAATACATGATATCTGGAGACATAGCTGATTGTCATACTCTTAGCGATACTCAGATTGATCAGTGGGCAGGTGGCGACAAAATCTAATCATCCTCTTATGAAGTTTATTTTTTTCCCTTATAAGCAACAAGTTAGTAGTGGTATAATACTTTGACTCTAAGTACCACATAGTTTTGATCATTGTTATTTAGGGTAATGTGGTTCCCCGAATGTCATCAGTAAAGGATTGTTATGAGTAGTAAGCATTTGTCACTTGTTTGCATTTCAGCACTTGAGCCCCGTTCCTGTATTTGAAAAATCCCCCAATTATGAGTCAGTGCTTTATTTTCACTACAGAAGCTGAAGATGTTAGATGCGTTATCTCCGGCCCCCTTTTTCTCTAGGGCGTGGACACGCACGTAGGTTCCATCAGTCAAATACACCTGCTTCCAGTTTGGGACCGAAGCTGGTCATGGAAAGAAGATGGTACGGTGCAGAGTCCGTTCTGGTGATGGCGGGTAGCAGTGGCCACGATCTCATTCGGCTGGAAGTCGCAGAGGCAGTGGTTCTGAGCGTGGCGTGCGCGCAGCGGCCAGACTGTTGGGAGTGTGGGTCTTGCAAGCGATGATGTCTGCGCTCGGCAGTGGGCAGGTCCTGGCCTGCTTTCCGCTTGCTCTTGTCTGCGTGGCCTTCACGAGCCCAGTTCCTCACTTTCCAGAGATACCTTGTACATAAATCCCTTTTCTGCTTAGGTTGCTATAATTTCTTTTCCTTCCTAAACACTACCGACTCTGAGAGAAACACTGTGAAGGGATCATTGAGATCAGAAGTTGGACACGGTCTCTTCCTAGGTCCTCTTTAAATTGACATTTGTCTACCTAGTCTTAGTTTTTAAAAGTCATCTTATGTTTATATTCTTGTTTCTTGTTCTTTGAGATCTAGTTTCTTATCGACTGTCAACTTTTAGAAATATCATTGCAAACGTGTTCATTTTATGCCCTCTGTGAGCTGAGGTGGAGAAACAAGATGAATAGCCTGCACTCAAGGAAGATAATCATTCAGAGATGTTAATCGCGAGAGAAGTTCAGATAAAGTGCGTTGGCAGTCAAGTAGGAAGGAATCATTTATAGTAGGAGGGGTAGGAGAGGAGAGAAGAGGTAGCTGTTGAGCTGAGTGTTGAAGACTCGGGTAGCAGTAGGTGCGGCCAGATGAGAGAGGAGCTGCTGTAGGCAAAGGAAGCCGTGTGAACGATGGGAAGATGTTGGATGTGTATATGAGGCTATTTACTCTATTAAAAGTGATAACTTAAAATGCGTATTTATTGAAAACAGCAGTAATAAGCTCATTGCATGTTAACATAAATAACATTTTAATGAAAATTAACTATAATGCAAAACGAATTAGTGAGAAGACTGAATCATTTTACTTTTTGCAAATCCCTTTAATGTCGGCATTCGTCAAGACAGACTCTCATCTGCTACTGCATTCGCTCTGTGGCAGTATGTTGTTTGGGTTGAATCATGTGAAGGGCAGCTGGCCTTTTACCTTTATACTCACTTCCACCCACCGTGGGTGGGGGCAAAGCCAAGAGTGTAGGTGTTTGAAGGTCTCCTCTAATGTATACTGTTAACCGGAATTAATAAGATGAACAATGACGATTTTGTTAGGGAGCTGGGATTAGAGGGGAGGCTTAAGATAAATAGGAGGAAATAGAAAGGCTTTCTGTTGAGGCCGAATAGTATAAACAAAGTTATGAAAAATCGCATGTCTCAAGATCAAAAGATTGAAATAGTTACCATGAATTCAAGAGGTAGAACAAAAGTAAAAATGACGATTTTAGATTGCGATTTGGTAAAGTTTCAAGAATAATATAAAGACCATGGGACAATTAGTTGGCCAGTAATGCTGGGGAAGAATATAGCTAGCCATTTATTGGGTGCTTTCCGTGTGTCAGTTACTGATCTGAGTGTACTGTGTGAATCCATTCATTTAATCTGCAGATAACCCTAGAAGGTTGGTGTTATCATCCATTTTACAGGTGAGAAACTTGAGGCTCAGGGAAATTGTATCCCTCATCTGAGGTCGCACAATTAGTGAGTTGCAGAATTGGGATTTAAACTCATGCGGGCTGTTGGGTTACAAGAAATGTGCTTTTATGGAGCACACTGAGTTGCCCCTTATATATTAAGAAATATGATTCTATAAGGAGGATGGTACTAGCTTAAGAAGGAACCTTAAAACAAAATAGCAATTTGAACGCGATACAGGAGGCTCTCAGTAAATGTTTGATTTTTTTTTCAGTTGAATCTATTTAAGAAATAATACAGTATTTGTTGAATGTAAGCTTTGTATGTGTTGGATGTTACAGTGAGGGTATAAGGATGAGTGTGGCAGAGCCTGGTAATTGTCCCTTGGTGCTGTCTTTCCTTGCTTCTGCAGTGATTACATTTTAAGTGGGGCTCATGGTCACTCGTGATAAAGACTACGTTTCCCAGCCTTTCTTGAAAGCCACAGTGGCCACATAACTCTGTTCAGGGCATTGGGAGGTAGGTGGCGATATCCTTGAAACGATTTGTTGGAGCTTGGCTGAAGTGACGGGTGGTATACACCCTTTGTCCTCTTTTTTTCTTTTTCCTTTTGGTCCTTTCCTCAGCCTTACTGCTTGTCCAGTGCCGAAAGGAAAGGTGTTAAAAGGAAGAGAATAGAATCTCTTCAAAACTGAAATTCTTATAAGGGAGGATTACGTAGAAACCTGCTGCAATGGCAGAAGGTGAAGGGAATACTGTCATAAGAAGTAAAGTTTGGTACGGGCAGCAAGAATACCAAAGTTGTGTGTTCATCTGTTTCTTGGCTCAGTGGTGCTCAGCTGGTGAATTTAACTGTTGTCCTGGAGCAGCAAGCACCTCCCCTCCCAACCTGGCGTTCTCAGGAGTTTCAAACTCAGAAGGATGCTTGGCCGGAAAAGGCCATGGTTATCCCCTCATTTGAAATGTCAGCAAACCTTGGGAAGAAAGTGGCAACAAGGCTTCCAAGTCATGTGATCTTATCGCTTTTACCCCCATGATGCTATTATTTTTATTTATTTGTAATTTTTGAATAAACTATGTTTCAGAGCAGTTTTAAGTTTATAACAAAACTGAGCCAGAAGCTACAGAGAGTTCCACGTACCCCTGCCCCACACATGCCCAGTCTCCCCACTATCAACACGGGGCTTCAGAGAAGTATATTCGTTACAGTCGATAACTACATTCCCATTGCTCTGTATCCTTGTCAGAACTTCATGTTGTCAGTGTCTGGATTTTGGCCATTCTGCTAGGTGTGTAGTGGTATTGTTTTAATTTGCATTTCCCTGACGATATGGAACATCTTTTCATATACCTATTTGCTATCTCTGTGTCTTCTTTGGCGAGCTATCTGTTCAGGTCTTTTGTCCATTTTTTAAATCAGGTTGTTCATTTTCTCATTATGCTATTATTTTCATACGCTTTTCTTTTTTTCTTCCTATAGGTTATGTGAGAGATACTATGTCTTAGTGATTACAAATGGGTCCTTTAGAATCAGATTGACTGAACGAATCCTGTCTCCACCATTTAATAGCTTTGTAAATTTGTGAAAGTTACATAAACTCTTTGTGTTTGTATTTCCTTCTTGGTAAAAAGAATTAATAATGTGTGATGGTTAAACGAGTTGATAAATATAAAGGATTGAGATAGACTAGGGCCTGGCCTATAGTAAGTACTTAATAAATTTTAGTATGTAGTTTTTATTACTCGCATTTGATATACTCATCACCACTCTTGGCTCGTTACTGTATTCCCTGTAGAAAACTTCTGTTAGACTTATTCACATTAAATCGTAAATGATTTTAAGGGATATTTACATTTTTCGTCTGTATTTAAAAACTCACATTGGTACTGCATGAGCATATTCTGTTGGTAAAAGAGTGAAGAAATACACAAGTATATGTATATATATGTAGTAAAAATGAAAGTAACACCCTCTTCCTCTACTTCCTCTTTTCTTTGTAGATGTAACTACTGGTAACAGTAGTAGGTTGAGGCTGAGCAGATTGGCCTGAGGTGTTCCATGTTCATTTTTTTTAATTGGAGTCTTCTGGCAGTTGTTCTTGCCTAGGGTCTGTCGCAATGGTGAAGTGTCATGAAACTGTGTAGTGTGATCCCTTGTACTCTCAAGACTTCTTAGTCGATTAGAGTCCCAGACTAAGACCCGCTTTTTCTTATTTATTACTTCGATTTGTGGTAGCCACAGGTAGTTCACTTTTGATCTTGGTCCTTGTGTGCGGAGAATGGCTACCTTACTTAAGATGCTCACCCTAAGTGATGTTGAAGGTGATGCCACAGGTCACATAGGGTTGGAGTGGAGTTATGGAAGCCACCCTTCCCTGCTCAAGTTGTCATTTGCTGTACAGGGCGATGATTCGTGACCTCTTGTGGTTCGCAGACTCCACTGCAATGTGGTTCTAGGGATAGAGGGAATCTGGGAGGGATGTGTCAGTGCTCTGTGCCATCTTCTTGTTTCTGATGACAAGGTCTGGGCAATGTGGGGAGACCTGGAGATACCTTATAATCTTTAGATCGGACTTCAGAATCTACAGATAAGGACTGTTCAGGAAGTAAATATCCCAGTTGAGATGGAGATAATTGTATGTAGTTTGCTTTGAGAATTATAGAGCTAAATTACTTTGAGGGGTAATTTTAAATTTTATTTTTTTTTAGGTTTCACTTATAATTAAAATGATTTTTCGTTTAAAGAAATAAAAATTGTATCAAATTATCATTTCAATATGTGTGTTCTTTAATTGCATTTTCACATTGGGGATTTTTGCAGATGGATTACTGGGTCATCGTATACATTTATTTTAAATTTTGTTTTAAATTTAAAAAGTCTAATAGAGTTAAATGTTGTCTTCTAGTCCTCTTTGAACACTAATGCTCAAACTCATTTTGGTAGAGATGAAAGATGTTTCTTTGAAAAATGAAAGATGCTTATCAAATAAAATATTGTAGGTAGAAACTCCCAAGGAAATAGTGTTTTGGGTAGACGGTGAAAATGCAAGGATAGTTAATCTCACAAAATAACAGTTAATGCTCACTTTTAAATTTTGATTAAGAATGCAGTTGAAATAATTTCTGAAAGATTTGGTGATGTTTTGGCAAGCAGTTACATGATTTTAAACTGCTTCCTAGTGAGAAGTTTCATAATTATAGTCAATGTTTTGATTTAAAAATTAATGAATGTATGTGGTTAAAATTTAAACAGTTCAAAATGTCTGTATTCCACCCCAACCTGCAGAACTAGTCAGCTCAGTTGTTCAGAGGCTGATTTCTCAATTTGTCATTATCCAATATGCTTTCATTCTCCTTTGGGTCTGACCATTTTATTGCTCAATTGTATCTCTGCTAGTGTGGATGTATAAAGGGAGAGGGAAGAGAGTGTGATCGTGTCTGGAAGATGATGGGTGAGCCGAAAAGGTTGTTTAAAGTAGGGAATCATGAAACATCACACATACGCCTTTAAACATGTTAACCTGAAGTCACTGTGCACCTTTACTTACCAAGCTTTTGATCTTGGACCAAGACTTTCTGGCATTCTACATCTTGGTCTTTTTTTGCATACACTTCACCCATAATGCTTCACTTTAGATTTTTCAGTGCACTTAGACTAAAACCTTAAATCTTTCACATGTGGTACAAAACTACATTATCTGGCTCATTGCCAGTTTCTAAGAAATGTACTTCTTTTTTTTTTTTTTTTGTGGTCAAGCTGTACTGGCTTTTCAGTTTATGAAACTCGCCTTACTCAGGGCCTTTCCACACGCTGTTCCATATACTAGAATGATCTTTTCACCTAATCTTACCTCAAATGACCTGTCCTCACAGAGGCGTACTCAATATTCCCTTATTAGTCCCGTCTAAAGTAGGACGCCCCACTACCCACTGACATCCTTTGTTGGTTTCCTTCATTCTACTCAGCACATTTGATAAGAATGTGTCTGGTTTTTTTTGTTTATTTGTTTTATCTTTTTCACAGGCCCAAAGGCTGCCTGAAGGCAAGGGCTATATCTGTTAGGTGTACCGTGGTACATGACAGCCTGTGTTTAGAGAAGTGCTTGGCATGGAAAAAGAAGCTTAAGTACTTGTAGACTTAATCAAATGCTTATTAATTGCATGTAATGTGTCAGGCACTGTGGGGGCATTAATTAATAAAATGCCATTTAGTCACCTTATTGGTAGCCTAAACTATATTATTAAATGGAAATATGATACATTTAAGTATGTATCATATTTAACAAAATATAGGACATTTACTTTTTTCAGGTGATAATATTAGAACAGACAAATTTTATACTGAAATAAATGACTCCTTTCTAAAACATGGGAGATGTTGCTTATCCTTTTAAAAGTGGTTATTCATCCATTTTTCATTGACACTGTCTCGAGAATTCTGTTCTTCCTGTGGAAAGCTTTGAAAATCTGGGGATCATAGGCATGATTATTAACTGTAGTCTTTTCTCCCCCTCAAGTAATTAAGGTTTTCCCTGAGACTGCATAACGTAGCGATACTTGCCCTCTGGAGAATCAAATAGGTTGAAAGTTTCGAACTAGAAGTAGAGCGTAAGTGATTAACACTGAACTAATACACTGCAGTTCTAATTAGTTATGTCTTGAGATCTGTTGCCCTTAATAAGACGTGCTGAGATAAACAGAATGGCAGGCATCGTCTGGAAAGTTTCCCTTTTTTATCACAGTTTTTTTTTTCATGATCAGAAATTCTGGGTTGAAAGGGTATTATATACTTTTCACAAAAGAATTATGTACAGTAAGTGTGTAGCTTTGTCTTTATAATCTGTGGAACGTGGTTTCTTGACTATGGGTGAGTGAATTAACCTTTCAGATCTCATTATAGTCGTAAAGTGGATTTGGGTTTGGTATTTGTATGGGTTGCCTAATGTAGCTAAAATATTTTTAAAAATTCTGTGTTGAAATAATCTAGAGAGAAACTATTTTGGTTTTTGAAATGTGTGAGTTTAACCCATTCATTTATTTATTCAACAAGTGTGATATTGTCAGGTGGTGTACTGTGTTCCTGACACTTTCTTGGGAGCTGGAAATGCAAAGGTGAATGAAGTCTAGTTGCTGTCCAAGAAGAATTAGTTGTAATTGATGAGATAGACACACAAGTAATTACGTGGCATGATAAAGGTTAGAGTCGGCATATAAATTAATGCAAAATATTGTAGAGCCACTGTAGAGGGAGTGATTGACTCTTGGAAGGCTTGGAGAAGGTCTCCAGATTTATTAATCCAGGCGAATCCAACCGCTGGGATTTTACCTCCCAGGTTTGTATGAAATAGAGCTTCTCAAACTACCTGGAAGAAACCTCAAAGGCAGAGCAGAGTAAGGTTACCCTTTGGAAGTGCAGGACATACCTTATTGCAGCTCGAAAATTTCCTAAATTCAGTGTTTTATCTTAAGCATTCAGGTGAATGTTGCACTCATCCTTATTATATAAATGTAGAAATGTTTTAATTACAGCCAAAAAAGAAAAAACATTCCCTACTGGTCTACTAATTGTGGAAACAGTGAATGAAGTCAGCTGGCACTGCCTACCAGGTTTAGCTTTCACCGTCATTTTCTTCATCTCAGTTTATGCCTGGTTTGAAATGTATACTGGTTGGAGGGAAAAAACCAGATGCATCCGTCAGGTCACAAAGCATGGCGTTCTTCTCCTTCCTCATATCTATAGTGTAGCCTTGGGGAAAATTATTTAATTTGAGTCTGTTGCTTTTAAAAATTGGGCTACTAATATGTACCCATACTTCTGTTGGGAGGAGATCATATAGTAGCTGCTCATTAAATGTTGGTTGCCTATTTCCTCCTTCCCCTCCCACATTCCTGACGCCTTTTTCCTCTTTGGTGTACCCCTGGTCTCATAACTGCTCGGTGTGCCTGATCAGCTTGCTTATGGTGTTGCTGGTCGTTCATCAGCCAGTGAGCAGTTGGGAACAATACTAGAAGGTGTTTGGAGCATTAGGGAAGTTCCTGGAATAACAGAAAAGCTGAGTTAGGAGCATTCAGTGCACAGGGAAGCACTCAGCTTTGGCTCATCAAAGTAAGACAGGTCTAGGAAAACATCTATATTAATAAAGGGAACAAGAGACCAGCCTGTAAAGCTGGGGATTACAATGTAAGACTTAGTGCAGAGGCAGAGTCCAATTCCTGAGCAGCAACAAAAGCTGGTGGTGTTGACCTTTTTTCCCTTTTTTCTTCACAGTAAGTGCATATTCAAAAATAGATTGTCTCTGTAACCTTCAAGTTGACCATAAAAAGAAGATAGGTTATTGGCTTATTTTGTAGGTGATGATACCCACTCTTCGGTTCTCTTGAATTTGTTAGTATGTTTCATTAATGACAGCGGCATGATCTCCAACTGCGCCCCCATTTCTCTAACTGTACTGCACATATCAGTTGGAGGTTCAGGAGGGTGTATGAAGTCACTTCTGCACCTCTCCAGGTTCTTAACGAATTGAGAATAGAAACAAGGAGCCACATGTATTGAGTTTTGTGACTGATAAAGGCAGATTGTAGACTGTGCGAGGACTTTAGGGTTGCATTCTTCCCACCAAGAAGTGAAAGCACCCGCAGAGAAGCAGGAGAGCAGAAGAATAGTGGTTTCTGTTCAGCGCGGAGTCATGACACCTGCCACAGCCACAGTCCCTTCAGGTGGAAATTTGGGGCAGAGAACTGGGCAGGCGTGTTTTAAACATTTAACCTGGTCCCTTCTTCTACCTGCCGTGGGCGTGAGATGGGCACCTGGCCTATGTGCAGGTCTGTAGGAGACAGAGCACTAGGAAGTGAGATTGATTTGGTCGCTTCAAATCCGGAATTCATATTTAATCAGCTGGATTAACCAGGACAGATTATTTAATCCTTCGAATGTATTCCTTCATTGGTAAGATGGGAATTTAGTTCAGTGGTTGTTGTGAACAGAAACTAAAAGATAACTAAAATGCCCAATACTGTTTGGTTCATAGTAAACATTTAGTAAATAATAGTAATAAAATAACTGTCATTTGTGAGTTGTAACTTATTTTCAACAAACTAGGCCTTGAATGTTTAAATCTTTTAAAAATTACAATTGCTACCTTAAACACATAGTGTGATACTTGTTACATTCTTAAATTGTACTGTTAACAGAAAATATGTATTCCTTCAAATTAATATTGCTTCTTTGATTTATTCATTTCACGAAAGCAAAAGGCTATCATTACTTTTATGCTGATGTTCCCTTATGTTGCAGACTTGACCATGTGAATATTACTCAGACCACCAGGTATAGATCTTGTCAGAATTCAATCTCAATAATATTCTCCATATTTTTGGGGAGCATATATGCTCAACTGTGCATTAGTGAACACTCGTTACCTTAAGTGTCGTAAGTGTCATTTGAAATAGCTTTAATTGGTTTGAGCCAATGTGTTGACATTTTTTGTTTAAAAGGTGGTATTTATGTCAATGTGTAGCAAAACACACACAAAGCATTAACCTACTTTAAACTTTGTTTGGTTGCCTTGCATGTAATTATTGTTTAGTAAAGATTTGTTGATGGGCCTTGCGCTGTCCATTCATTTGCTCAGATGCGTGAAGGGAGATCCTAAGGTACTTCGTTAAAAGTTGAATATGTATCACAGGGTAACTTAAAAGTAAACTCAAATCAAATCATGAGTGGCTCTTTTAACTTCATTTTCTTTTTGTTTGTTTTGTTTACGTTAAGTTTACGTAGAAGTGATATAAAGAGTTGATCAGCCTCCTTTAGATGACGGCTTTCATTTGTGAACCTGTTACATGTATATAGTTCTGTCCCTTTAATTCTTAAGTTTTGAAATAGTTCATATTTATTTTGTAGTCAAGTTTCATAACTGGCTAGGATAAATGGTTTGCTCTAAGTATAAACAGTAATTTTGAGAGAGAAGGGGAGAATTGTTTGGAAATGCTGAATCATTTTTGTTTTCCTTTATTTTTGAGAGAGATCAAATAATCCATAAGGTGTATGTGACGATTTGAGAAGCTGCAGGGGACCCACCACACTGTTGTAGGTATTAGGTCTCAAGAGCCACTGGTTTGCTTCATCTCTAAATTCCCCGCTTTTAGTGTTAATATATAGTAGACTTCCTGTAAATGTTTGACTTAGTGAATCCATGCATGCACATTAAAAAAATTCTTTGGCTTCTTCTGGGCAAATATTTAATGATTTTTCTTCCATTTTTTTTGGTTATCTTCAGAAATTGTGACACATTATAGTTGCGTCATTTTCTTAAAGTTGGAAAGACCTGACGAACCATTTAAAGAAATTTTTTAATTTTCATCTAGTGTCCTATGTCTTGTACTTTTTTTTTTTTTTTTTTTTTAGCCAGTTGATCCATTTAAGTGTTTCTCAAGTAATTCAAATTTGGAGTGACTAGTTTCTGTTTTCCGAGGTTATTCCTACTCTTAAATAAAGGAGTTTTTGCCCCATCACCTTAAATCTAGATACATCTCATAATAAATTTCCTAGATTTTAAGATATGGCATAATTCAAGAATGGTAGTTTGGAGTAGACCTAGATTTGTATCTCATTTCCATCAGCCACTGGTTGTGTGGTACTTGGGTGAGTTACTTAATTCCTTTTTAATCCCAATTAACAATTAAATTAATTAACAAACACTATAAAGCTTCTGCCAGAGCAGCTGACAAACAGTAAAATGGTAAATAATAATAATAGTTTCTGACTTTGTTTACTAAAGGAAAAGCAGAGTTAATCTTGCAAATTTAGGATGCATTTGCACTTGAGGATGAAGGAAGGTTATATGGTAAAATTGTGGTGGCGTATCCGAGGACTCCAAATTTGTCTTCTGGATACAGGCTACTTTTCCTCTTAAACTCATCATCTTAAAAAGTCATTGAAATGGCAGACTAAAAATCCAATTTAGTTGAGGTGTGATGCTGCCGAACTTTTCAAATTCCAGTTTGTTCAGTTGTCCTTGGAGGGATTACAATAGAAAAAGAAAGACAAGGATGTAGCACAGTGCCTGCTACATGCTAAGTGGTAGCAACTGTGTGTGTGTGTGTGTGTGTGTGTGTAGTGGTTGAGAATGTGGCGTCTCTTGTCAGACTGTTGTACTGATCTTGTGACCTTGGGTCACATTCTATTATTTCTTCATTTATAAAAGCGGAATAATATTAGCTCTACCTGGTATTGAGAGGGTTAAATGAAATAGAATATCAAGTGCACAGTACAAAACAAGCACTTGAAAAATGTTGGAGGTTATTACTGCAGAAGTTTTCTTTTGAGAGGCATCATTCCTCGGTGGAAAAAGCAGGACCTTTGCAGTCTGGTTGAGTTGGTTTTGAGTTTTGCTTTAGCTTTATACTAACACCGTGACCTTGGGCAGATTACTTAACAACTGTTCATTTCCTGTTTTCATACCTATAAAATGGGGATAATAGCTACTTGTAGAGTTTGTGGAATTATTACAAATACATAGATACTTAGTAAATGGTAATTATTATTGGCATGATGCTTGTAATTCAGGTCAGTAGGGTTTTCTGGGCTTGGCATCATGAGCCAGCTGGCTAGATTTTTCCCTGACACTGGTGCCATCTGAATTGAGCACCTGGGTCTACAATCAATTACGCTTTTTCTATAAGAACAAAACTTTATAATAACAGCTTAATATTTACTTATTTAGAATATTTTTATCTGAAATAAAAATCAGAGCAGACTTTTTTGTGTTCTGTTATTTATTTCTGTAGAACAAAGGTAAACGTGGCATCAGTTCGGCTTGGAATGAAGAAATGCTATTCTGACTTCCCTGGATGCCTTCTGCCTCATGTGTCCTGGGAGAGAGAAGTCTTGCTCACATTGGGTTGTTTCTAGGATGTAGAGGCTTTATAGAGAAGTGCCAGTCATCTGCCTGTTTGAGGTAGACAATTGAGAACTTCTCTTGACTAGATGACACAGAACTCCTAATAAACAGCGGCAGATGACTCTTCTTATTGTCCCATGGCTGTCAGTGGGGTCAGACAGCTCAGCTCCCAACTTAGGTCTGCAAAGGCTTGAGCAGCTTTTTCACGAGAGAGGGTCCTGCTATTAGAATCTACTGGACATACTGGCTAATGTGAAAAAACCAGTTGATAGCTCTCTGACCTGAGGCTGGAGCAGGCTCTCGCAAGGTTCTCAGACTAGAGACTTTATGCAGAACGTTAGCAAAGCGTTTGTGCATTCAGGTATCCAATTATCATGGTGTATTCGGGAGACAAAGTATTTACTTGTGCCACCCTCCGCCTTTGAGAAAAGAAACCTTGGAACACATAGAAACTACAGTTTACAGCAGATTCTTGCTAACCACAAAATTTCTGATGAACCACAGTCATTTTATATACATTTTCCTTATCTTTTGGGGAGGTCTTACATATAAATGTTAGTTATACTTTCATTTTGTTGTTGCTGAGATAGCATTCACACACCGTAAAAGTCACCATTGAAAAATGTTCAGTGGGGTGGTTTTTAGTACATTCACAAGGTTGCGCACCATTATTTCATCCCAGGTAGACATCTTTGATCATATTTTGACTAACTTACTTCTGATTTCTTTTTCTGCTTTAAGGAAAACCTGTTTTGTCTTTGGGCTTGTCTCCGCCTTTTTGTCCAGTCCTTTGGAGTTCTGCTGGCGTTTCAGGTTCTATAGAGTGGTTGATCATCTGCCCCCCGCCCTCCCACATTAGTCCCTGGTGCTCCATAGATTCTAATCGCTGGAGCTTCTCTTGATGGAAAGCCGTTGACCAGTTTCAAGAAGTTCATAAACATCTATCTCTGTATTAATTCATTTTTATTCTATTTCAGAATAAGAGAAGATAGAAAACAATGATTTTGGATGACCAAATGGATGACTGAATAGGCTGAATGATTGCTGTTCTTTGACAGTGGAGTGTGTGTTTGATAACTTAATTATTCACTTCTTCCTCTTGCATGACTACTTAAGTTTTAATATAAAAACTATTTTATAGATCAGCTAAGGACGATCATTTTTCTTACCTAGCAACTCACAATAGCATCATGTTAGCGTTGTGTAAACTGCTGTGGGTCTCTTAAATAATTATCTTCATTACCTAGAGAAGTTTTACTTTTCTTTCCAGCTGAACAATTTTAGTAAGATTTGTACAGGGGTATTATAATTTTCCAACATATTTACTTTCCCTGGACAATGAAAATATGTTTATGTAACTTTCTATACACAAGCAGATACAGATTAACAATAGATACAGACTTCAGCTTTGTCTGCTTTATTTGTCTAGCCTATTATATGTCTTAGTAGCTGGTTCTCTGAAAAATGTTTTCCAGCTTACTATTATTTTCTACACAAACTAAAATGTGATTATCTCATTAACTGCATGTCTCTTCAGGTTATTTAGCTTCTAGTGAAGTAAAAGCTTTTCATTTTTTATTATTTTATTATTATTATTTATTTATTTATTTATTTATTTATTTATTATTATTTTTTTAGCAGAATCCTTTCCCTGACACCTGTGGTCTCGTCCTAGGCCTGATATCTATGTGCCATACTGGCCAGAGGGAGGAGGGCTTCTCTCTCTTCTCCAGGTCATTCCCTTGTGGGTTCAATCCAAGAGACGATTCAGTCCTTATATTCTTTCTTGAACTGTTGTCAGAAAAATGCCATGTTAATTGGCTTAAGACTTAGTGCCCCTCTTGTAAGGAAGTGCTAAAGTAAAAGGTATTAAGTTAATTGGCTTAGAGTTCAGTTAGAGGCTCAGCCTTCAGCCCCTGCCCACCTCCCTACCCGCCCCCCCCGCCCCCCAGGCTAGGGATTCGGTCTGGTGTACAATTGGGGGGAAGAGAGAATGGGTGCTAGAAAACATGTAATGATATGTTTATTGGTCATTTGTCTTTTTATACCCTTTACTTCATTTTCTATTGGTATATTCATCTTTTGCTTATTTAATTCCAAGAGCTTGTTACATATTTAGGATAATACCACTTCCAACTCTTGCCTTTAAATTTTGCTCATATTATTTGACATATAGATCTTAAATTTTTATGAAGTTAAATTTATCAGTCTTTATGCTTAGTTCTTCCTTACTCTGATATCAGAAATAGTCATAGTTTTTTTTTTAAACAAACAAACAAACAAAGAAACAAAAACCAACTGAACTCCTTTTGACATTTGTTTGGCATTTCAGGTAGGGATCAGGTACTGATCAAATTTAATTTTTTTGCCTAATAGTTAGCTGGTTTTCTTATCACCTTTTTTGAATAATTCCTCCTTCTACTAATGTTTTGAACTTTCCCTTCACCAGTGCTTTGCAACCTGCCACTTTTATCCTGTACGAATTCTTACTTATACTGGTAGGCCCTTGAATTCTCTGTTCTATTTCTTCAATTTGCCTGTGATTTCTTATACCCCTATTACATAATTAATCTAATTCAATTTATATTCTACTATCTAGTTATATAGCTCTTCTTGCCTCCCACACATTTTCTTGATTATTTCCTCCCATATTTTCTTTCAATGTTGATGCTACCTTATATTTACTGAGTAATATGGATCAAGTTTTTTACATGTGTTAGCACGTGCTGTCCTCATAACAACCCAGTGATGTTGGTGCTAAATCACAGTTTTACACATGCAAAATTGAGATGCAGATAGATTTAATACTCAGTTTAAAGTCACATTAAGCTGAGAACCAGGATTCAAACCCTGGCAGTCTGGCTTTAGAGCTCATGCCCTTAGCCACCATCCTAAAGCTTAGATTATTTTGTCAGGTTTCACAGAGCTTCTTTTGAAAATTTTATGGAATTAGACTGAACCTGTAAATCAACTTGGGGATAACGGGCATCTTCCTCATACACAGATATATTCATAAAACAAATGACGTATAGAAGTTTTACAGCTTAGATATCTTGGATATCAATTAGTCCAACCCTTATTTTTCAGATAAAGAAACCAGTGTGTGTTCCTGGGAGTGAGATGCCTTTCCCATGGACAGATTGGGTCTGGAAGAACTCGAGGTTTTCAACTGAGTTATGTGCTTTGTACAGCATCACACGAGTATTCAGTGGTGACCCAAAGATCATAAGACTTTGGTTTTATTACAGCAGCAGAAGCGGGGCAGCTATAGTTATGTGGACTCTAGTGTATTCTGTCATATGAGGATTTTCTGCCTTGACCCTATGCCTGTGCCGCTGGGCACAAAGCTGATGATTAGTCTTATGCCAGGTTTATGGAACTCTGAATTGTACAGCTGACGATCCCTGGTTTTCTAGGCAACAAGTGACAATATAATGTATATATAATTTTATCAACCTCACTCTTCAATTGATTGCACATATGATTATATCACAGAAACCAAGAGAAATCTAGAGTGAAAGTTAATGTCATTAAATTTTTTGTTTATTTATGAAATATTTTTTATTTGTATAATTACCTAGGAGTGGTTGCTGAGTAGGGTTTTTTTTTAACTAGTAGGTTTTTTTTAACTATAGGATATAATGCATGGGTCAGAGTTTTATACAACTGAATATACCTAGAGTTGAATATTAGTATTAGAAGGGTAGACTATTAAAGTACATTTTTATTTAGCGGAATATAAATAATAATTGTAGAAATGACTGGCTTTTTAAAGGTAATATTGAAGAACCATATCATTATCTCCTTGAGTGATTGATTAGTTAGTTGCTGTGTTAGTTTTTTTCTGATTTTTGCTTAACTTAAAGGTAGTATAATGTTGAAAAAATTTAAAAATAGCACGTGGGGAGCATGGCGTAGGGAGTACAGTCAGCAGTAATGTAATGGCTGCGTGTAGGGCCAGGGGGAAGATAGAGCAATCAGGAGGATCATTCATAAACCATATAAATATCTAACCAATGTACTGTACACTTGACAGTAATGACAAAATAAGATAAAATGCTAAAAAAATAGGGCACCGTTTTTAAGTCAGCTATTGCTGTGGTAATGCTTTGTAACAATCTGAAATACTTGGTGGCTTACAACAATAGACATTTACTTTTTAAATTCATGATTCTATGGGTCTGTGAGGGGTACTCAACTTCTGGCTGTGGATTACATTTAGGTCCTTTTCACATGGTGCATTTTTGGTCCATTGGCTTCCTGGGGCATGTTTTTCTTTTGGTCTTCTCAAGAGACCAAGCCAAATAACGTAAGCACATTTAAAATCTCGCTCACGTTTTGCTTATTGATATTCCGTTGATTACGTAAATTATATAGCTAAGCCCAAAATGATTTGGTAAGGGAAATATTTTGCTCTACTTACTCTCATGGGAGGTATTACAAAGTCACATGGCAAGGGGCACAAGTGTACAATTCTGTAATAGGGAGGAAATAAAAAATTGGTAAAAATAATTGGATCTACCATACTTATAAATCTCACCATCCTAATATAGATTTTTAAATAAAATATTTTTTCCTGTATTACATTCTATTTTTATGACATAGGAATATTATGTAGCAATAATCATAACATGCCTACCATTTTAAATTCCTCTTGTCCTTTGATGGCTTCCTGTTTTGGTTGTAAAACATTCTTCTATTGTCTTTAAACCATCCTTCGACTGTAAATACCACTTGCATTATCCTGTTTTGTTCCTTTAATTATTTCAAGTAAGTCATTTCTCTGCTTTTTCTTTCTTTCATCACACCCAGTATAATGTTTATCTAGGAAATTATTGTCAACTTTTCAGATTCTCTCTTCTTCCTTCCCTGGATTTCTGTTCTCACGCCTACTATATGAAACCACACGGACATCTGCAGTCTATTAAAATATATCTTGTATATCTTCTTGCTAGCATATCATTACATTAGGCCTCATTAGGCTTCATGTGACAAACACTCAATTTAAACTAGCTTATGCGAAAAGAATTTATTGGAAGAGATGTTTTATAGAATTAAGGGAACAGTAGATTTACCAAGACTGAGGATGGGAGCAGACAGGGCTAGGCCTTAGGAATGACTCAAGCAAAGTGGTCCGACTCAGTGAAGACTCTGGCTTGCTTCTCTCTCCCTACGTACTGGCATTCTTCCCACGGGGAAGAAGCATGGCCACCGACAAGTCCTCGTTTACATCTTAAAAGTTTCTGCTGTAAGTGAGTCACCGTCATGATGAACTCTTTAGTCACCAGTCCGGAAATCTTAAGAAATCGGTCCAGTTTGGAGACAGTGTTTACCTTTGGGTCCGTTTGGCCATGGTGATGAGGTTTCTATAAAAGCCATGTGGTCTGAGTAGAGGGAACCCTTATTTCCAGGAAAAGAGGCTTGGAGGTTATTGTTGGACAAAAAAAAGAAAATAAGTGTCCGCTAAAGTAACATGAATGAATAAGGTCCTTATGTGCCTTTTTCTGGAGAAACGACATACTTGCAGACATATATACCTATGGGTGTGGCTCTTGCCTGAGTAGTGAGTGGATGGACTGTTTAGTAAACAGAGATCATGGTAGTTTTTTTCCAGGACTGGCTTAGTCTTCAAAGCACAGAAGAATTATGGTTGGTAAATGTTTTTCTAAATTAGTCATGTTTATTTTCTTATTTTATTTTATTTTTTTATGCCTACAGCACCTGGTCTTCCCGGGTGGTCTCCCATCCAAGTACTAACCACGTCCGGGCCTGCTTAGCTTCTGAGGTCAGACAAGATTGGGCGTGTTCCGGGTAGCGTGGCCGTAGACATATTTTCTTATTTTAAATTAAGAATATTTCCTGTTTCTAACTTTGTAATGGACTTGCTGTAGTCATTCTAGTTCTCATGCCTGATAGTCCTCCCAGCTTATCCAATTTTGACTTATACTCATTTTTTTCAGTGTTCTATTTTAGTTCAAGAGCCACTTGCAAATGAATAGGATGCAAACATGTAATATAAAAGCAAGAAGCAGATTAACCATATTTGGCACAGAAAGAAATTGGACCATGTGTACCACAGTTTTATACTTTTGAATGTGTTTGGTTATTTTGGGAAGAAGAGAGCTTCTAGTAAGACTTTGCTGAATGTCGTTTTACTGTTTCTGGTATACTTGAAAATTGTAGTTGTAGGCATCCAAGTGAGGTGCTAATTTAGATATTATAATGCTCATTTGACAAAAATGATGTGGCGTTAAAGTAAGAATTAGAAGGGATTTTACTTGGTGGAATTGCGTTAGGTGTGGAGGATGTGTGTTTAAGTGATTTAATTCAACCCAAGAATATTTATTGCGTTCCTTTGGGTTCAGAGCAGGAGGAGGGGGATGAATAGAGGAAATATAGATCACATTTTTGGTAGCACTGATGTTTCCTGTCCTCTAGTTTTACAAACCTATAAATAAAAATATTTCTGCCTAGACTGTAGTTCCTAGTACTTTTTTGGACCTGAAGCAACATAAAAATTCTTTGTCAGATTTTACATTCTAATTTTTAGATGATAATAGGGTAGCCTTTTAACTAAATGCTTTTAAAAGCAGTTTTGCTTTTGTGTGCTGCTGTTTTACTTGCTACATCGAAATGGATGTATTAGTCTTGTATTAGTCACACAACAGCAAGCTCCATATTGTTTAAAAGAACCCTGCAAATCGAATTTAAATTGAACAACCAATTAATATTTATTAACATCCTAATTTATAGCTAACTATCAGGTTATTTATCACTTATCTAAGAAGAAAGCTTTGGAGGAAGAGACAGACCAGTCTTGATGAGGAAGAGCGTGGAGAAGGTTCGGTGTGCATAGTGCTGTTCTGTTGAGGCAGGTACCGACTGTGGGTCTCAACACCCGAGGGGACTTTAAGAGACGATGTTTGGTGCCAGGCAGGTTCTAGACTTATTGGGGAGAATCGCTTTGTAAATAATATAAAGGTCTAACCATTATGTTGTACACCTGAAACTAATGTAAAATAATATCAAATGTCAAGTGTAATGGAAAGAAAACAGTGTATAATACAGTGTGGGTCAGAACATGCACTCTCAAATTAAACTCCCTGGTTTAAATCCTGGCTTCACATTTGCCATTTGTAGAACTTTCACCTGATTGGTGCTTTTTCAGAAGAATTTGTTCCACACGTTGATTGAATATCCACTATGTACCAGATATCATGGTCGGCATGGAACATTCCCTGGTGATCCAGACCATGGGGGGTGCGGAGAGGGCTTGGATAGCCTTAGCCTCGGGCATGGCCTCCGGCTGCTCTGCCTTCCTTTCCCGTCTGGACTCAGACTACCCTCACCTGTACCATGACCTTGCTCTCACGGCCTTTTCGGTCCTCAGTAAGCCTTTTCTCACATCACATTCTTTCTCTCTGTCCTTTCCATGGCTTACTCATTCTTGTTAAACCCAAATGTCAACCGGGTCCATACTGCCTGCTGCCTTCTCCTCACCGTTTGTAGTACGTATTCCGGGATGTGATCCTGCTTTATTTTCTTCTGTATTATCTCTTCCCTAAATAAGAATGTTAGCTTTAGGGAGAACAGGACAGCACGGGTCTCACTCGGCATTTAATCTCCATTTCCCATTATATTTTCTAGCACATAGTAGAGAATAAATACTTGTTGAGTGGATGATTGAAAGCTGATACCTGTAGGAGTTTCCAACATTCAGGTGTCAAGCGGCGGAGTGGCAACTGAAAGGACTTGGGGAAGGATCGTCCACACAGAGCAGACCTGGAATGTGTGGTGTGGTGCTAATCAAGGGTTCATGGGGACATCAGCAAGGGCAAAGACATGGCTTCTAACACATACCGCATTTTCAGAAACATAATATACAAAATGAGAACAGCCTTTAGAGGACAGATGAATGTAGTTGAAGAGTTTTAAAAAGAAAGGCTGTTAACATGCCTAAGAGAAATAAATGATGGCTAGCTGATTGCTCTAGCCTAGGAGTGTAATTATCCTTTATTTTGATATTATTGGAAAATTAGATTTTTGATAAAGTTGAGAAGTAATTAATTTTTTCAAGTGGAACTTGAAGCTGGAAGTCAACCTTTTTTGAGGGGGTGGGGCACAAGTAATGGTGTCAAGTGTCACCTAATGGCAAGATGAGATATTGCAGCCATACTTAACATGCTGCAGTGAACAGCTGAATTAGAGAAAAGAATTTTGGGGGATTTTAGGAATAGAGCAGCAGACTTACCATAGGTACAGGGTCCTTTCTCTTAGCCTTGGCCTGCTCGTCCCCCCCTCTGGTCTCAGCAGATCGTGTAGTCTAGGGTCCTTCTTTTGTCCTTCGGGTTTCAGCTCAAGTATCTCCCCTTCAGAGAGTTCTTTTTTTTACCACTTTACTCAGTTGTCAGTATACTCCTTACAGCGACTCTTTGTCACATTAACCTGTTTTGTTTTCTTCACAGCCTTTGGGGTGAAGTGGAACTACTGAATTTGCTTCTTTGCTTGTTTCCTTACTAGGCGTCAGCTCTAGAGGAGCAGGCGACACGTCTGCCGTATTTACTCAGGTTCCCCCAGTGCGAGCGTCTGCTGTGTAGTATGCAGGTTGAGTTAAAATGAGTGCGATTATCTAGAGAATTTGTTTCTGTGGTGCGAAGTAGCGATCTACCCCGAAAGCAGAATCGCACTGTGTTTGATGACTGAAGCGTCGTTTGCTACATGCATGATGTGGAAGCTTTGGTCTCGCCCCCTCTCCAGCTGATAAGTGGTGATGTGTTTGGGAAAAAAAGATACGTGGTTTAGGGTGTTGTTCGTTAAGTGACACAGTGAAAAACATTTTAAGCTACTATAAGTGGTCATGAGATAAAATTTTGCGGACATTTAGAATTATAAAGTAATTTCAGGGAATGTTTTTGTGTGAATGTGAATTTATGAAAAAGAACAAAAACAGTGTTTCTAGGAGAACTATTGAGAGTCAAACAGTAGTACACCTGCTTAGTTGCAATGCGGGCGGGTTCGTATTGCTTTTCGGGAACAACACGGTTCTTTTAGTCTAGAAACTCAGCCGTGGAGGGGGGTGTGTCCTTCCAGCATGCGACGTGGCCCGAGAAGGCAACTTCCCTAGTTTCGAGAGAACCGTCTAGTCAGCAGATTTCTTCTTCGCACGAACCATTTTTAAAGGCCGAGGATTGATCAGTTCATGGTTTTATTCAGTAGTTTTTATTTTTTTTTTTACTCCCTGTGGTTTTGACCAGGTGGATGTGGGAAGAGAAGTTTGCAGAACTGAAATGGAGGTCAGAGCCTCATTACAGAAGGTGGCTGGGCCATCGGATTCTGCGGCTGCACTGAACAGTGAAGAATTTGTTTTGGTTCCTCAGCATGCAGATGATACTTCTACTAAAAATGAAGGCAAACCTGAGCTGAAGGTGTTTCTTTTTCTTTTCTACAAATGATACACTTTAAATTATTGTTTTTTAACTAGGTGAAAGGAGATGTGTAAAATCCAAAGGATTTTCTCAGGTATTGACCTTGAGAATAGAATTGATGTTTGATTTATCTGAGGCTCATTATTTGGTTTGTAGTTTTTGAAGATTTTTTGCTTTTGGTTATTTATCTTTTAATTTGGAATTTAGAAAGAAGGAATGGAAGAGAAATAAAAGATAATTGAGAATTAGACTTAATAGTTAAATCTTAATAAATTTGATTTATATGGATATATGGATATATAAATTTGATTTATATGGATATATAAATCAAATCTCTTACTGCTGCTTAAAGTTAATTAAGTAAAAAGTTATGTTTCACTTTCACATCAGAGACTTTTCCTTATGGTTTTTATGTTTTAAATCACCTGATAACATTCCAGTATGTGATTTAACAGTAGACTTTTAAAAATATTTTTAAAGTATGTGTCATATTTTTAGCAGTTGAGTTTTTATTTGGATATGATTCTTTTTCTTTTTCATTTTTAATGTTGCCTTTTTTAACTCATAAAGAATCAAACAAACCCAGGTATACATGCATGAGAATTGTATATCCACCCTCTAGAAACAGAAATAGAGAAATTAGTCAAAAGTGTTACATATTTTTTATGATTTCTATTTAATACTAACTATGGCATCAAGGGTATATTACTATATCAATCTAATTAATTTTTTATGCAAATCATTATTAAATACCCATTTGACATGTTGAAAATATATATTTTAATAATTTTATTAAATAATCAATGGCTTTAAATTTAATTAAATATCTATTTAAATAAACAACTTTAAATTTATCTGTGTTTTAGTATTAACGTGTTTAACTTACGACGTCATTTATTTACTTAGGCTTTGTGCTTCACCTGCTTCTAAAAAAAGATGAGCAAACTTAAATGTAAGGAAATTAACAATACTCTTCTTGGCAGGTAGTAAGCAAAATTTATAAAGAAAATAGACATATGTTTATGCTGAGAAATACGACCTTTTAAATGATATTCACAATAGACACTGTCTCTTTAAACTTATCCATTTCTACTCTTTAAAACACATACATTTAAGATGACTTGGTTTTAGAACTTGTTCTTGAAAAATTAAAACAAGAAAAGGAAATCTCTGTAAATAAGACCTTAGATCAGATGTAGTCGGAAACTGCCTGAAGTGTTTTCTGAGGAATCCTTTTATGAAACTAATAATCCTCTAATTTAGTTAGTTTTATAATTTAAGATTTTATATTATATCAAGTGAAATTAGGTACAGCTGTATAAATTCTTTGTATTCAGTGACTATATGTAAATTTAAATATTTAGATTATTTTAATTCCAATGAAATATTTTCATTAAGCTCCAGAATCATAATATGATTGAAACAAAATTGTCTTGCTTTGTCTATAGATAGTTTCTAATGGTGATGAACAATTGGAAAAAGCCATGGAAGAGATTTTGAGAGATTCCGAGAAAGGGCAAAGTGGCCTTCTTGTTGATGATCATCAGAGTTCCAGTGAGATCTCAGACCATTCATTTGGAGATGTTTCAGCCAGCCAAACAAATAAGCCATCTCTTCAGTTAATTTTGGATCCATCGAATACAGGTATTGTATTGCAGGGGTCCCCAACCCCTGGGCTGTGGACCAGTATCAGTCCATGGCCTGTTAGGAACCGAGGTGCACAGCAGCAGGAGGTGAGCAGTGGGCAAGTGAGCGAGTGAAGCTTCATCTGTATTTGCAGCTGCTCCCCAGCGCTAGCATCACTGCCTCAGCTCCACTTAGAGCAGCAGGCCTTAGATTCTCATAGGATCACTGGTCCCTGGTGCCAAGAGGGTGAGAGACTGCTGTATTGAACTCTTAGGAAACTGTAAGAGAAATGAGATAAAGTGATAATGAAAAATTTAAGATGAAAATTAAAAAGTCTGGTTAGCTTTGTTTTTTAAGATCAGGGCCACCAGCTCTTCAGTTCTGGTTGAGTCCCCATTTTGATTTTTAAGTTGCTGTTTATCTTTCTACCTGTGAAGCCGGTTGGTCTTAGTGTTCTCTGAGAACAAGCGCTCTGTCTGGGTCTTCTTTTTACCCCTGGTACTTGGCACATAGTAAGGCCCTCAGTAAATGCTTAGTGAGCAAATTAATAAATTCTTGGATATCAGAGAATAGGGTGATGTACACAGTCTTTCATATGGTGTGCCTTTTTACTCAGTTTGACTACAGTTATTTCAAATTATAATATGTGAAAGAAATCCTTAGTAAAATACCGCATCGGCTCTGTCAGTATGTTACATAATGGATCCATCCATGAATGGGTAGGATTTGTGGTAGGAATACCAGCTTATAAGTCAAAATGGTTTTGGGAGTAAGAAAAGCCACATAAACCAAATCTAACCCCTGCTTTGGCTGGTTTAAACACTAGAGGTGTGGTTCGATCTGGTAGTGTTTCTTTGTAAACTGTTCAGCTTTGATCTTTTTCATGTCATCATTTTCCTTAATTGGCTTACGTTATGGTCAAAAGTAGGAGCAGAAATCCAAAAGTAAGGCCAGATGATTTGTTGTTTATGCCTTGTGGCAGAGAGAAAGTCTCTGTTCTTTTACCCATTACACAGAAGTGTGGGTTTTACTCTGATTGGACCAACTGAACCTTTCCTAGTGGTCAAGGGAATCGTGTGGACTGAAGGGTACAGGTCTTGGGTCCATTCAGGTCCCTCAATAAGTTGCTCTGGCAGAGGAGATGAGGCTTTGCTGATTGGCTTAGGGCACTCATGGTCTATTCTTGATTCTCAGTGTAGGGTAAGTATAGATTTGGGCTGAAGTGCTGCACAGTGGGTCCACAAGATAATTCTAAGTGAATCAAATATTTAAGTGTGAGAAATCTGTAAGAAGAAAATATAAGAGAATATTTTTGTGGTTGTCAGGGTAGAAAAACCCAAATCAGAGAGCAAAAGGTGGTTATATTTTAATATGTTAAAACTTAAATCTTCTGAATGAGAAAGTTACCTTAAGAAATACGGTTAAAAGACAGAGTGGGAGAAGATATTTGCGCTGCATTGGGGGTCTCCAAGAGGACCCCATGGTTTGGTGGTTCATTATAAAGACTCATAGGTCTTAGAGTATAGTCATACGTATGGCTAGATTTAAGTTCAACAGGACTTAAGTGCGTGTGCGCGCACGCACGCACGCTCTCTCTCTCTCTCTCTCTCTATATATATTTTCCCTAAATTAAAAATACAAGGTTGGAAACAAAATTAACAGTGTGTTAGTTTTTGTTCTTGATTGAAGGAACGTGAAAGATTATATTATTCACTGTACTTTGCTTTATCTTTTGGATTTCTTAAATTCCCTCCCCTCCCAAAAAACACAAAGCTGTTGCTACCACTATTCATATAATTATTTTTGGGTTACTTAAAAGGAAGAAATACCCTTTCTCTTCGAGAGTAGCTCAGATTGGTTGTTGCAATCAACTGTCCTTTGCAATGGCTTAGATAATAGGATTCTTATTCCTGAGCATATTTGATGGGGATCATGTATTGTGTACCTTTTGTGTTCCCAGGATTGGAATTAGTGCCCTTATAAAAGAGACCCCAGAGAGCTAGCTTGTCCCTTCCACCATGTGAAGACATAGTTAAAAGATGCTATTGAGAAAGCTGGCTTTCACCAGACACTGAATTTGCTCACACCTTGATCTTGGACTTCCCAGCGTCCAGAGCTGTGGGAAATGAAATGTCTGTTGTTTATAAGCCGCCCAGCCTGTGTGTTTTGTTACAGCAGACTGAACAAGACACTTCGGCTGCCATTTCATAGCTGTAGTCAACCCAGTTTTTGCTAACAAAATTCTGGTTGCTTTAAAATGATATAACTTCGATGGCAAGCAACTGTCTGGAAATGTCTAGATTTAAATGGTAAAAAATGAGCATTATCATATGTTATTTGCCAGTTATAAAACTAGGTAGATGAGAGCTTTCGTTTAAACATCTTGATAACTGGTTGGTTTTTGTCATTTGGCGATCTTATATCCTGGCTACTTGGAATCATCATTAACAGATAATCATTGCTAGTTTACGGCAATGTACTAAAGTACCGTTTGGATAATTAGATGGGGCTTCTCTCTCATACTCTTTGTAACTCTTTGCATCTTTCTGCTGAGGAAGGGATGAGGGAATTAAAGAAGTATGACTTAAATAGGACTGAATTTACATTTAGGTGGCGATGAATTCCTTACACTAGTGTGTGATTTTTACCAGGCCTAAGCTTTGCTAAAATATTTTGCTCTTTGCCTGCTTAACTCGTGTTTTGTCATAATTGGATAGTTCCAATGAGTTTTGCCTACATAAAGGCTGTAGTTATGATACATTTAATTGTCGATGAGATAGGGTCTAGGCAGTGCCCAGGATGATATGTGTTTGTCATAATAGATTGCTATAAGGACCACTAACCCTAAATTTTTTTATTTATTTAGTGATTAATTCATTTGCTATATATTGAGTGTCTAGTCTTTTAGACACAATAAGAGCTGGGAATAAAAAGAAGATAGAATGGTTTCTTCTCTTGAAGAGCTGATACTCTCTGTAATTGATAACAGAATAAGAACTATGTTTTGCTTGAATTCATCCTATTTTAGACCTTTTATAGAGAGTTTGAACCCAAGCTGGGTTTGAACCCAAGCTCCGTCTATGGCTGTATGGCCTTGGGCAAGTTGTTTAACTTCTCTAATGCTCGGTTTCCTCATCTGTAAAAAAAGAGCTGAAATAGTACCTGCCTCACAGGGATGTCGGAGGTTTACATACACCATCCACATAAAGTATTTTGTAAAATGCCTGGCGCAAAATAAATACCAAATAAAATGTTCATCATCATCATCATCAAGAGTATTGGAAACCTTAAATCTGAAATAAAATCACATAAAATCTTTGGTTCAAGCTCAATAATCATAACTCTTCTGGTTAAAATGGGTGTGGGGAAGGGTCTGGGCCCTTCATCTTCATCGAAGCACCTTAGTAAAACCCCTGAATTTCTTTGGAGCCACGTCCTTCAGAAAAGCATTTCGATAGTTCTTTTAAGATGTTGTTCTACTGTCTTCTTGTCTCCATAGTTTTTGATGAAAAATCTGTCATTTGAATCATTCATTGTTCCTGTATTTGTAACATGCTGTTTTTCTCTATTTTCAGTATTTTTTCCCATTATCTTTGTTTTCAGCTTATTTTTGTGCAGCATGGTTATGGGTAACAGGGGAAGAGTTGGAGACTAGATGAATGTGGCTTTTAGACAGGGGTGGGGAGAGTGGCAAATGGAGAGTTTTAGACGACCTGATCATGTGCAGATAGATACTCTTGAATCACAATTGGGCCTTTGCTACATGGGCCTTGATCAGCGTTTTTTATTTTTTAAGAAATGAGGAAAGAAGAATTGGGGGAAAATAATCATAAGATCATTCATCAGAGTAATTATTTTGAGGGAAAAATTTCCATCGTAATACTTACATAGTTCGTAGAAGCCAGGAAGCCAGGAAGGAGCAAAGTAAGAAGCTTGACTGATGTGGTTACTTGTGTGAGATGTAACACCTTGACATTGTTTACTTCTGCTTAGGAACTTAGGCTGCTTAATAAGTTTGGTGCTAAACATGATCCGTACAGCTGAGAGAAACTTTTAACTGGTTTTAATTTTATTCTTATTTTTTTTAGGCTAATCTCCTTATTCTGTATTATTTGAACACTGTGTTTCTATTTTTTAAAATATAAGGTTTAGTATTTTTTCTTTTCCTGTAAGCAAGTTAGAGCTAAGTAAGATAATACTTTGAGCAATTTGAAAATATAAAATGGTCAATTCTAGAACTCTGAATTAACATATCAGATAAACATTAAAAGAAATGAAAACACAGAGAAACCTAAATTTTGTTTGCAGTTTTTCATTTGATTTTGAGCAATAGGCAAAATTATGCCATGAAATTTTGCATTAACTTTTGAGCATTTCTTTTTTATTCCCTTCAGAAATTTCTACGCCCAGACCATCTTCTCCAAGTGGAGTACCTGAAGAAGATAGCGTTTTATTTAACAAACTGACCTACCTAGGATGTTTAAAAGTTTCTTCCCCACGAAATGAAGTGGAGGCATTACGGGCAAAAATGGCAACTATGAAATTTCCAGTCAGTCCCCTTTTCCTGTTACTCTGTATGTTCCAAATGTTCCAGAAGGTTCTGTGAGGTAAACTTAGACATATGATGTTTTTTTGGGGGGTGGTGCTTATATTATATCATAAATCAGGCCCAGGACTTACTGTTAATTCACTTTTAATTTGTAGACATGCAAAGTAAACATGTGTAGGTTTAGACTGTGTTCCATATTTGCAAGGGGCATTTGTAAACATTATTTGTAGAATATTATAAATGGAAATGCCACTGTAAATATACCTGTACTTTGTGTTTCTTTATTCCGAAGAGTGTAAAAACCTGTCTCCCCCTTTTCATATAGTAGTGGTTCAGAAATCTAGAGTGAGACCTAGATTTAAGACCTAGAAGCAAAATGACTTTTTTCTTATGCTTAATTAGGAATAATATTTAACATCATCTGAATCTTACATTTCTTTAAGTGTAAGTCAGATGATGTTATTCTTCTATACTCAGCCCTCCAGTGGCCTCTAGTCACACTTGTGATTATATTCGAAATCCTTACCGTGTATGGCCACTCATGACCTACTGCTTTGACCTGATCTTTGCTCTCTCTCACTCCTGCTTTCTCACTTCATTCATTCATGGCATTCATTCACTACATTCCAGTGATAGTAGCCTCTTTGTTTCCTCAAACTCTGTCATGATTCCCACCTCAGGGCCTTTTTACAGTCTATTTCCTTTGCCTGAACGATCTTTCCTTGGTTTCCAGTGGCTTTTTCACTTCTTTCCAATTCCCACTCAACAAACATTTTATCAAGAGAAGCCTCTGTGGATCATATCATATAACTATACCTCTCTTTCCCATTACTGTGTCTTTTATTTCTTCGTAGCATTTTATTAATTGTTTATTGCCTACTTTACTCACAAGAATATAAGCTCTGTGGAGCAGGTTATTTGTAATTTTCTCTGCTGTAATTTCAATGTCTAGAACAGTATCTGGTCCAGGTTTTCAGTAAATAATTGCTGAATGAACAAATAAATGTTCCAGGCTTAGGCAATTAAGTCGAATGTGTCCTGAACCTATAATATTCCCTGAAGGCTGATTTAATATTTTTTTCAAACCCTTTCTCATTTGTCTCATTCTCTTCTCTCAAGTTTAGAATGTGAGAAAATGTTAACGAAGTTTAAGTACCAAAATAATAGCAATATAAATGATAAGGTTTTGGTGAAAATGCTTTGAATTTTTAAAGAAAGGGTTTTGTATTTATATTGTTTGTACAATAGCTCTTAAAAATGCCAAAATCCCTTTTAATGTTATCTATTTATTAACGTTATCTATCTAGTTATTTAGTTTTTGACTTGCCTCTCTATTTTTAGTGGGTTCCCCTTAGTTTCAGAGTTTGAGATTCTGAAGTAGTCTGGAGTTTTTAGATCAATCTAGGGCTTAGGACTTGTGTAGAGAAAGTCAGAGATATTATTTGGTCTTAAATCTCACAGACCCCTTTTACCTTGTAAATTGCATTGTGACTTTGGTCTTTGGAACCTCTCTGACGTTCCCTGGGGAACGAAGTGTCTTGATGAAGCAGTGACCTGGGCCTTGGTAAACCTGCAGGAGCTGCTCTGAGTAGGAGTGCCCTCTCCTTGGATGGTCCATGCTGTTCTGCACTGGTGGCGTTCCTCCTCTGTGACAGAACGAGCCTTGCATTTAGGGGTGGGCGACAGAGATTTTACCAGGCAGTGTATACTTGGCTGAGGGAGTAAGTGAACTAGATCATATGAAACACAAAAATGAAGGTGAAGACTTTGTGTGTGTGAATACTCATGCACACACACGTGTGCACACACACATATAGCAAGAACACGAAGATAATTTGTTTTCTTGCATTACTGGTACCAGCCTATTTTGGGTTTTTAAGATAATTATGTTTATGTGTTATTGCCACTGTAAAACTATGTGCCTTTGTTCTTTGATAGTTTAATATTTTATTTCATTTTCTGTCACTGTTATGCAGAATCATAGACCAATCCAGGAGTGTGGAGATAGCATCTTTTCCTATCTATAAGGTGCTGTTCTGTGCACGCGACACGAACGGCAAAAGACAGAGCACACTCTGCTTTGCATTTACAGAGAGTTTCCCACGGTTCAGAAGAATTTCAGATACATGTTTTCACTTGTGAAATTAAAGAGGCAGTAAGTATAATGATATTGTAGCAATTTGCTGTAGAGGCGAATAGGGTAATATTTTCGAACCCTAATCTCACCTCATATATAAATTTGCGTGTATTCGTAAGTTGGGAGTATACTTCTAAAAGACAACGTTAATCGTTGTAAATGGCATAGAACCAGGTGTGGAAAGCTGAATGTGACAACCGTGCATGGAAGTGGAATGTGTAGGGAGGGCGCCTGCAGCTTCCCAGGTGTGACAGAACGTCCCACTTGCAGGACTGCCCTCCTCCCCACAGTGGTAGCGGTTGCTTGGGCTTAGGAAGGGGGAATGTTTTTGCACCTCTTTTATTATTTTGCCCAAGTCGATTGGTCCATGTGATTTTAAAAAGTACCTCGAACAATACCTTTTGCTCTGCTGGGCCCAGTAGTTGCATGTTGCTTTCATGTATATATTGCCCTGGATCGTTTCACAGAGCTCTGTGGTGGTCACCCGTGAGTATTTGTTACGCGCATTTGCTCAGAGGCTGGCTTTTGCTCTAGAGCACTGGCCTAATTAAAAAACAGATGCTACACACAGCAGAGTATCACCTTGTAGTCCTTGGAAGGTGCCTTTAAGTTCCTTTTAGCAATTCTTAAGTGGTGGTGTCTTCTTAGGCTGGAGAAGTAGCTCAGAATCAAAGGGCTGTTAAATATGTGGGGGAAATTGCCTTCTTTTCTATACCCACTGAATTCTCGCCAAATTAAAAATAAGTTGCACTTTTAGAACTTTAGTACTCACAGCCATTTTAATGAATGGATTTGGATGAGCAAGGTCTCGGGCGTGCTTGTTTTTGGGGATATACACTGTCAGCCGAAAATGCTGAAGGCAGCAATTTGGCTCTTTTCTCTTTGCCACAAAACAGAAACCGTTGTATTAACAGGAGTTCCGAGAGTTGATTTCTGGCCACAACATGCGAACTCATGGAAATGCAGATTTCTGTGTGTTTGACACTAAGCATGAGGGGTGTCAAATCTTGTGGCCTAAGCACCTACACTTTCTTGAGCACGTGCAGACACAGGTACTTTAGATTGTCGCCTTGGAAGTTCCATCCCGTGCCTATGTATGTTGTTCTGGAATCTATTTTATTCCAACACACACACACACACACACACTCACACACACACACTCACTCACTCACTCACTCACTTACTCACTGACTACTTGGCCAAAAGGTTTGATGATAGAAGAATGAATGAGTACAAGCGTGCCTGTCATTTAGGGGGCAGTGAACAGAAATATTTCGAAAGAATATGTGTGTGTTTGTGAACGAGGGGATCTGTTTCTGATCCTTACCGCCCCGCTGCAGAGGTGGGGAGCAGATGGTAGAGTCCTGGCATTTCATGGTGGCAGTCGTCATTTAACATACCCGTATGGTTTCTGGATAATTGACACTCAACAGCAAGGAAGTGAACTTTGAAGAATTGGGAACCTGCTACTTGGAGAGGCAGAAACACTGCTGTAGAAGCAAGTCGAAAGGGACCTGGCCGCAAGCATTTTTCATAACCGTGACGGTATGCAACTCTCTTTTCTGGATTATAGCGTCTGCTTGTTTGTGGGTGGGGAAATATTTGTCATTTTTGAAAGCTTTAGCAGTGGGTAAGCAGTGGATAAAACTGGGGAATTCACAGTCTTACCATTTTGGATATGGTATTAAATAGTATTTTTAGGGAGGATATTTGGTACATTACACGTTGTAAGAAACTGATGTTCATAGATTATTATTTTTAGAGTACATTTTTGAAAATTAATATTATGGAACATTGGTGGCAAAATTCATTATTTAAAGGAGGAATACATGACAGTTGTTTCATCAAATATTCTAAGAAATCATTTCTAAATGAATAGAATCTGGTATAAACATCGAGCTTGTGCCACGCACTATGCTAAGCATTTACTTGATACTCATCATATCTCCATGACACAGGCAGTATTTATTTAGACTAGTGATCTTACGCTTCCCTTTGCCTGGAGCAGTCCTAGTTTACGCCTGTTGTCCAGGTGTATTGTTAATAGCATTCCATGTTATTCTCAAAGTGCTCTGGTTTGGATGATAAATGGTATCGTTACTGTTTATCGATTGCAAAAGACAAGAGAATAGAAGTTGGAGCTGGATTTCAGATGGAAGTCTCTGACTCTGAAGACACGTGTAATTTTCAGCGTTCCTGTTGGAAATATTGGAAACAAATATGGATCTTTTCTTTCAATTATGCTTTATAAAGGGATTGGTTGGCATATAACTTGCATCCCAGCTACCTTGGGGTTTTACTCGCGCCTGTACAAAAGATGTCCAGCATCGTCCTCTCCCCCTCAAAAATAATTCCCCTTTAATTAATTCGAAGTCTTTTAGTTGCATCTACAAGTTGTCTGGTTCACAGAAGTTTCTTGTTCTGTGGTAAAGGGACAACTTTATTCTTTAGTATCTGTGTCCCTATTGATGGGTGTAAACAGTTGGCAAAGTAGCTCAGGAACAGGTGACAAACATTCTTACTCCTTAAATACGTACCATGCTAATTAACTTGTTTCCTTTTGTTTGCAGAATCCCTGGATAAGAACCAAAGAAGTTTATTAAAGGCAAGAAGAGAAGGAGAAGGAGCATGGCTACCGCGGCCAGCTGTCACTGTGATGTTCTTACGTCACCACGGAGCCCCACAAGCAGCAGGCACCAGCAGTGGTAGAGGGGGAGCTGGAGAGGGCGATGTTGCTGGACCTGTGCACAAGGATTAGGGTCCCCACAGAAGGGTCAGGACACATTTGACTTGTTATGCTGGATATTCTGTAGGACTCTGCTGGAGCGAATCTCAATTTTCTATGGCAAAAGACCTGGGGAATCCAGCCAGAGGGATCTTGGTGCTGACCTTTGGACAGGGAGAATGATGTACCAGGCTTTTGCTGAAAAAGCAGAGTATCAGAAAGCGTGGTGAAAAAAGCCATTCCTTTCTTGTTGCATTTTTGCGGATATATTATACAAAACTGTTTTTAAAGGTACTTTAAAAGGATTAGTTGACTCTTTTAAAGAATATATTTTTACTAGTCAGTGTAATCATTTTCTTTAAAACAGATTTTGATGTTTGTGTTGTTTGTATGTTTTAACATACTTCTCGTTACTGGCAACTGAGTATATTTAGAAGCACAGTTGTTATCATTTGCTGTTAAAGGCATTCAGAGGTATTACATGGTAAATATCAAGGATATTATTGGGAAGTTCTTTATTCTTACTGCACTAGTTTTCCTTAGGGGTAACCACTATATAAAAGAAAATCTTATTTTTACATGGGAAAATATTTTAAAACATTTATTGAGATGTTATTTTAGCAAAAACTTTATGAATTAATTTAGAAGTTATGTTAGTGTTTTCTTTAGATTTTTATATTCTAAAATGATTATAAATCTTTTTTAGAAAAGTTTTTTTATATGACATGCCTCTTATTTTAGCTCTTTGCAGTTAGTAATATATTTGAACAAGATGTTTTAAACGTTTTAACACTATCTTTCCAAGTGTCTTTTATAGAATGATTTTTCTACATTTATTTCTTGGGTGAATATTTTCTTGACATACGATATTTTTAAAAACAATTGATTCTCTTCATTGATATTAATGGAAAAGATTTATTTTGGAAAAGTTGGCTCTGTTATTTATTTTAAGTAAATGCCTTTTAAGTAGTACATTTTGATTATTAACATGATAATTGGAAAGTACTGCAATAAAATAAAATAAAAGAAAGTTCATCAAAGTTGCACAGAGTTAAGATTTTGGTGTGTCTCCTTTCCACATCTCTACGTGCGCCCTCCTTTCTACCTCCTCAAAAACTATACCCCCACAGACGCTTTTGTGTTTAGTGCTTTCTATAGGTACTGCTTTCTGGGGAAAATTGTACTGTATTATTTGTCAATAAACCTTCACCTTCTGCAAGAAAATGCCTATTATGGTAGGTTATTTGTGTGTGTGTATGTGTGTGTATGTGTGTAATAGTGTGACATGTATGGAAATGTGTGCCATGATATGTGTTTTCCATTTTCTTTTCATGATGTAGTTGGTAACCCGATGCGTTCCAATAACTATAGACATTGGTAATCATTGTTTCTAAAGCTTTTCTACCTTACCAATCCACGAATTACCGTTCCAGCTTATTCACAGACTCTAGAATTCACAAATGATTTTTACCTTGTGGTTGGAAGTAGCAACTCGTAAGATACGGGCAGGACCAGATGCGGTATGATCGCTGTGAATGATGCGAAGGGACCATTGTGTTCTTCTCCCCAGAGGGAGAGAGAAGTGCAGTCCGATGTTTTCCTCCCCATTGTTGTTTGCCACTCTGGCTCAGCCCATGTCCTTAACCTTATAGAAAGACATCCCTGAGCTCAGCTTTAGAATTTGCCAGGTTCTTTGGCTTTTTTGACGTAGTGTTGGTAGGCTTGCTGATAGCTCTGACACAGAGAACATGAGACAGAAGAAGATATGGGAGAGAACGAGAAAGAATTGTGGTTGAAGTATGCTCCATGAGTGGATCGAAAATTATGTCCAGTGTTCCCCTATTTTCACATACAATGTTTTCTTAAAAATATGCTGAAGTTGAATGTGTAAAAAGTAAACATTAGACTTCGCATTTTATCTGCGGCTAGGAAGTGGAGAGTGCTCAAAGGACTAAAAATAGTTTAAAATCCCTGTTTACATTTACTCTGTAGACATATTCTTCAGTGACTTTCTCCTAGCATGTTCTTTGTTTTTGTTTTCCTCTATGAAGCTTAAATTATTGAGCTAAGTCATATGAGTGTCCAGTTCAGGCTGAACATTTCTGCTTTTGGCTTACCTAATGATTCCTTCTCACATACTTCAAGCACATTCAGCTCACATGTGCTGGATGTCAGCTCCATGTTCACTGCTGTATAGGACTTAGTAACACACTGCCTAGAATAATATGTAATTCACGGAAGGCATTCAAAGCATTTGTTGAATGAATGAGTAATTTATCAGTCTTGTATAAAATTTGAGGACTGATGTTCTTATTAATATCCATTCTTTGCTGATTTTATTGTTTTCATATGAAATTATAATGGGATAACATTAAAATGTTTAAAAATTTTTATGAGCACAGTGATAGAAAAATGATGTTACTGCTGAGGCTGAACTTTAGACTGGCAGGCAGCATTCTTGTACAGTTAAAGTGTGTAAGTTATTTGATTTCAGACACTATTTGGCATTGGAAAGGCCGTTTAGGGTAATTGTTGGTTAATATATATGAGTATGGTTGTTGGAGGTTTGAGGAACACTTGGTTTTGAATGTGATAGACTATGAGGAAAGGTAGAATATATGAATACAACAAAAGAGAAAAATGAGGAACTACTCCATACTTTAAGAAATTTCGCTGTTGATTAAAGTGCTCTTGTTTCAAAGAAATTAAAAATATCGCTGTGCTACACTCATATAGTTCAGTGCATAATTTGAATTCACTATCTGAAGTGAAGGATTTGTTAAAGGTCAGAGACTTCTCTTTATTTGTTCCTCCCAATGGGAGGTTTTGAAAATAATGACCTTTGTTAAATATGACCTTTGTTAGACCCTTCTTGTTTCATCTTGTTTTCTTTGTTCAACTCATGGGTGGTCTGAGCGATTTGGAAGGCCTTTTGTGCTTCAGGCTTACAAGAGTGAGATGGTATGATGCTTCTTGTGAAAACAAGGAAGAAAGCAACTTCTGGAAGAGTGTGGGATTTAGAGTACTCCTCCATTTTAGGGGAAGAGTTTATGATACATATATATGATATGTACTATATATCATATGTATGTATCTAAGTTGTAACCCGGGTGGCCTAATACTATTAGATAGATCAGAGCATTCCAGCATTACTCTGGCAACCCTGCAATACATTTATACCACAGCAACTTTGCGTAACAGGACCGGAAGCTCTTTAAATCATGCTACCATGTTTGGTTATTGCTCAGACCAGTATTTGCTTTATTCTGTGCCTCAGTATTTAGTCCTCTGAAGCTGAGGGAAGTGAAAAAGAGAAATTGATGGCTTGGGCTAAAACCTTGTTTGTGTGTGTTCGTTAGGAAGATTTAGATGCCAGCCTCATTCTAGTAATTATTTTAGGATTCATTCACTGCTATTATCATTGTTAATATATTCTGAGGCCTAGAAACATTTATAAATAAAGAGTTCTTTTGTGAACTTAAACTTCTTTATTACTGTGTGTAAATGCCAGATCGACTATATGTACACTATATATTATAAACTATAATATAAATTATAAACAACATTATAAATGATATATGTTTAGACTATATCTGCTAAAGAAAACTGTGATCATGAGAGTTATAGATTCAAGAATTAGAAGAGAAGGGTATCAGAATGCAGAGAAAGCCTTTGTCTAATGGTGCTTCCATTTTTATTCTTTTAGGTAAGCAGAATTTTATATAGTTTTGGTACAGCATTCAAACGTTCTTCCAGACAAGTGTCTGATGTCAAAGACTCAGTTATCCCTACCACCGACAGTGATGTGTTTACCTTCAGTGTCTCCTTGGAGGTAAAAGAAGATGATGGAAAAGGAAACTTTAGGTGAGGTTATTTGGAAAGAATAAAAATTGGTATTGTTCCTAGAATATGATATTGACTGCTATAAAGATTCCAGAAAGTATATAATGTTGGTATTAAGCTTTAAATGCTGAGGAAATTTGATGAATGATTATGTTTCACTTTTATCATGCCTTTCAGATATTTTATGTAAATGATTTTCTTAATGTTTTTAAAAAAATGATATTTATTATAGAAAATTGATTAAAATAATAAGGGTAGAATAAAAAACAACTATAGCCTTGTCAGCTGCAATCACTTTTATATTTGATTTATTCCCTTTGTTTATTTCTAGGGGGTATTTTTACACAGTTGTATGCATATATAATTTTTTCTTTTAACTTTTTAAGAATTTGTCCATTAAGATGTTCTTAATTGAAATCATTTTTAATGGTTACCAATAGTATATTGTGTGGTTTGACCATTAAGTATTTCTGTCTTTTATATTTAGAATGTTTTTCTCCAGTTCAAAAAATAGGCAGATAATAGGATACATTATGCTCTAATGATCACCTATGTGCCTTATCTGTGCTTTTAATTTTAACAATAATTGTTAGGTAGATATTTTATTTTATTTTATTTTATTTTATTTTATTTTATTTTATTTTATTTTATTTATTTTTTATTTTTGCAGATAAAAAAAATTGAATATTAGGTCCGATAAGTTACTTACGGAATTTTTCTTCAGATAAGACAACCTATATCTTAGACATTTATTGTTTTAATGATAATTCTTAAGAATAGCCTGGGCTAGACCATCCCAATGTATATTTCTTTGTCCACCTTTTATTTATATTTACTTGATATGTCACAGTCATCTCAAATTCTAGATGTTTAAAATTTTAAAAGTAAGCTCTTTTTCTCATTTTGCTTTGCCTTCGGTTTCACTGTTAAAAGGAACTCATGACCACACCACCAGCTAAACCAGAAATGTGCCAGCCTTAAAAATAATTAAATCACATTTCTAAATTTGTTAAATTTAAAAACTAAAATTTGAAGACCTCGATTAGGTTTTGTTGACAGTAAAATTTGTAGTTATTCTGTGGCAGGATGAGTGTTTAGTACATTTTAAGAATAAAAGTGTTGCTTAAATAATATCTCATTCTAATCTTACATTATCGGATTGATAATTTCTGTTCTTTTTGCATATTTCAGCCCTGTGCCTAAGGATAGAGATAAATTTTATTTCAAATTAAAACAAGGAATAGAGAAGAAGGTGGTGATTACAGTGCAGCAACTTTCTAACAAAGAACTGGCTATTGAAAGGTAAGCAGCTCGCTCCTAAATGCCACCAAAAGCTCATGCTGGCACCGTTGTTGGTAATATTTTCCCCTTTCAGTTCAGGCTTCACACTAGGCTCAGACAGTGCATTTCGTTGCCACGTGTCTTTAGCTTTCTTTAATCTGGAAACATCTCCACAGCCTTTCTCGTCTCTTATGACACGGATATTTTTGAAAAATACAGCCCCTTCCCTCTTTGTAGTGTAGCATCACTCATTTTGGGCTTTATCAGACTGTTCATTTTGCTGCATACATGGTGTTGTTTCCTTCACGGTGTGTCGCTTCTAGAGGTGCTAATGACCCATCTGTCCCTTGCTGGTGGTGTTAGTTTTGGTCACCTGGGCAAGATGTCTGATTTCTCCACTGTAATTTCTTCTCCTCTCACTTGTGACTAGTGAGCCATCTGTGGGGAGACCCATGAAAATATCCTGCTTCTCATCAAAATTCTCTCTTCTATTGAGCATTCATTTATGACTCTTGTCTGATCCAATCTTGACTGATGAATGTAAATGACAATTTTCCATCTCCTGCACTTCTTCTAGATTTACCAGTCATCCTTGGCTTTCCGATGTAAGCCAGGCCTCCCCCTTCTCTTGCATTCACTTATCCACTTATTAGTGATTGGTATGGACTCCTGAATTCCACATCCCCCCCACCACAATAGATTATAATTCACTACCGTGTCGAATGTTTTGGTGCTCAAACGGTCTCAGAATTTGCCAGTGGGAGCCCTTTCAACTCTATGTGCTTATGATACACCCCCAGTGCTTTCTTCCTGGCATGACAAAAAGCAGCTTTCCATTTATCAAGTCTGTAGTAACACAGACAAAGACATATTGGGTGTTGAGTTGAGGAATTTGACTTTTAATAATTACTTAAAAGTCTTGGAGTTTTCTCACTACGTGATATGTTATGCCTCTACGAGAGAGGCATACGTTATGCTTGTGGATTAGGTGCTGTCCTTCCTTTCCCAATGAGATGCTCCCGGTTTGATCTACTTGAGTGTGGAACCTTGATGAATATAGGTGAAACAGTTAAATGCCCAATCATAATTATTTTTGGTTGACTTGAACACTTACACTATACATTTTAAATACACAAAAAATAATTTAGAGTTGTTGCGTTTTGTCCGCTCATATAAACAACTTTATTTGGACTTTCTTCAATCATCTTCAACACCAGTGTCTTCGTCATCACTTAAGCCACTTTTTGAATAATTTTAAGGCATTTTTCAAAGCACATTATCTCAACTTCTGCCTGAATTTGTTGAGATACAGCACTTATTGAATCAGTATGTATTGCTATCATTAGAAATTTAACCTAAGCCCCAAGTACCATTTGCATAATATTAGGTGAATTAAAAATCATTCCATATATAACCATTTACTATATTGTTTTTATTTTAATGATTAATCTGAGGATAACATATAATGACTGTGAGTTCATGTATCCTGCAGTAATTACCAAATCAGTGTTGAGTTACTTTGCTTCCTTTTTCTTACATTCTGTCAGATGACCTTTGTAAACATTTATACTAAAATTGAGACTGCTTCAGGCTACATACAGACAGGATTTCCTGTGATACAGGATATTTTGCAAATGCTTTGGATTTATCTTTTTTGAAAAAGAAACCCTTACCTTTTGTTGGGGTGGTTATACGTGGTATTTAATGTTTAAATCATAAAATGTAAATTGTGGAATTTAAGTAATCCAGTAGGTGGCAATCTTGTAAAGAGAATTCTTTACACCTCAGCACTGTGAACATCTCTGCTGACAGTTTGTAGCATAAAAACTTGGCTTGAAAGAAAATCCTTCAAATTATCTAATTTTGTCTTATCTTTTGGAAGAGAAAATGATTTATCATTTTAACAAATAACCTTTCATTATGTAAAATTTTCAACCTACACAGAAATAGAAAGAACAATATATTGAACCCCAGTGCACCCATAACCCACTCCAAATGATAATTTTCAATATTTTTGGTTTTTAAAATGTTAATTTTTATCATGAGCGAATCCATTTCTGTGCATTCAAGGGTTCAGTGTTCTGCATATGTAGATATTTGACAGGTTGTACTGTGATGATCTGCCTCAACCCTTTTGAAGGCAATTCCTATGTCCTTGTCCCAGTCTTCACCGTCTAGTACAGTGCTAGGAACACAGAGCTTTGTAGTTAGCTACTTCTTAGCACCTTTTCTGTGCTGAGCACTATTCTAGGCACTGCTTATGAGGTGTAGAAACTATTATCTTTATTGTACAGTTGAGGAAACTGAGACATAGAGAGGTTAAATACCTTGCCCAAGGTCATACAGTTAACGAGTGGGTGCACCTGGTACCAGAACGTGCGTTCTGACTCTCTGCTGGCTCTTAAAAAACTTGTTGAATAAATGAATAAAAATTTTGTAACAGTTGTATGAAGTTAGAGTACTGACTGAATTCTTTGTAATATGGAAGGACTAGTAGAACATTGCACCTGATAGAATCCTACCTTGTTTGGAGGACATGTGAAAACTGTTCTCGTATCTTTATAATTTCTAATGTTCTTTTGCTTTACGTATTAAGTTTATTTAAGAATTGGATGTAAGAGAGAAAATAATATTAACAGCCAACATTTATGGAGCATGCACTGTGTGGTGGCTATTGAACAATTCAGTTGTCATGACAGCGTGTGGGGAAGGTATTATAATTATTAACCTGTTTTTGCAAATGATGAAACATGCTTAATGAAGTTAAATAACCTTGTTCACTTTGGCCAGAAACTGATAGAGCCATCTCATTCCTGATTTTATCCTCTCAAAGACTGTCCTCAATTAAATCTTGATTATACCCTAAGCTTAAAATTAATCAAACCAGTTAGAGAATAAATAAATTGGTATTCTTTGGTGTGTATCCAACAGAATTTGGAAGTGTGAATACAGGTGTTGGGGCATCCGAGTGGCTGCCAGTGACTTTACATGTAGGGGCACCATGCTCTGGGAGAAAAGCTGAGTGACCTGTAGAAGAGAAAACCAACAGTAGCGACTGAGAGCAGGAAGCAAGGTGGTTGTAATGTGGAAGGCGTGAGAAGAGTGAGGCCTCCGTCTGTCTATGGAGAGGCTTCATTTGGCGTGTCGGAGTGTGCGGACCCGCTCAGGTCACACCCTTCTGCTATTTTCAAAGCAGCCATGGCAGCTGTCTCCGTCCCTGACCGGCTGGCATTGCATGGCTTTCGGTATCACCATGTGTGGAAATGTTACAGAAGATTTTCTTGCATACTACTAAATTGATAGTGGGTTTTTAAAAGTGTTATCTAGTGTTCGAAATACACTATTCCTAGCATTGTTACATAGCACTCACTTTGGTTGTTGGTTATGCTTCATACCTGAAAAGTGAAAGGTAAATTTTTCCTTTTTTGCTGTATTAATTTTTTGATTACTTGATTTTTGCTAAGCATTACTTCTTATTTTGTAATAAAATGATTCAGGATGAATAATACCGTGTACATTTCAAAATGGGCCTCTTTACAATTCCCTAACAAGAAGTCGAGCTCTAATTTCGAGCCTTGTGGAAGGTTAGTTGGGAAGAGATTTTTGGCTCAGGGTTTTACGTTTGCCAAATCCTTCTTTTCTCAGGGATATGCCCTTGTGCTTGCTGTGTGAACCAGAATGACATGTCGATACAGCAAGCAGAGTACAGTTATTAAATTGATAGAAGCACACCACACTGTTTGGACTGAGTGACGTGGGCCAGCGCTGCCAGGAAGAAATGATTTCTTTGATCTGATCCTAATTTGGGGGAAGCTTGTAGCAAAAACCATATAATGAGAAATTCAAGTGTTAAGTACCGTAGCCTTTGGCATGAGTTATTGACAGGTACCTTTTCTTATGTTATTTTCTTGAGGAAAAGGTTTCCAAGCCAAGGAGTACTGAAAAAGAGTCATCTGGGGCTCTTTTCTTCTTATAAAACAATTTTCTCTTATGATTTGGCGTCACTTAAGTAGATAGATGGTAGAGTTTGAACTGTTTATTATTTTTGGGCTGTGATGATTGGATGTTAGACCATTCTGAGGGGCTTTTACTGAATTTACCTAGCACTTATTTTTGCCTGCATTTTAGAAATTACAGTTTTATTTAGAGAGAGGCTCAAGCCACTGACTTCAGGTTGCCTAGATGTTAGTTTGATTTGCATCTTTTATTCTCTTATGTAAGTCAGTGTGTCTTTGGAATCTTTTAACAAAATCAAGATTTTTAGATATCAATAATTTTTCTTAATGAATGTCATTCTTCTCCATCCTAAAAGTGAAAGAAAGTTAGAGAACTCTCCTTTCCTTTAGGAAAACAGGGTATGGTTATTACAAAAATGCTTTCATCGTTCTCTGATAGTTATTTCAAGTGACAGTTGATGAAGAATTATTGATATTTCAGGTGCTTTGGAGAGTGAATAACTGGAAGCTTCTATTTGTCTCTCAGCCTTTAGACTGGAACTTGTAATTAGGACAGAATTTTCAAGATCTGTCATTGCTGGCTTCTGCTGGCACACAGTAGAAGGAGGTCGCACTATAGAAGTATGTATGTAACTGTTATCTTTTCAACATCAAATATTAAGATGTCTTGGAGCTAATTTTGTAATGAACTTTTAAATTTGAAATAACTGTGGACTCACAGGAAGTTACAAAATAGTATAGGTACTCCAGGTACACTTGAGCCAGCTTCCCCCAGTGGTAAGCCCTTACAAAACTATAGTACATCGTGCAGACTGGGACATTCACACTGGTGCCCCCTATGGGCCTCTGTGGGAGCTCTTTCTGAATTCCTTTGTAAATCTTAGTATATTTCTATAATGAGTCTGGAGAAGGATCTTTAGGATAGTTATGGATAATAGGGGCAGCCAAGCCTTTGCTGGGGAAGGTTTCAGGTTGTTCAAATGTAGAAGTAATTTTTTTATTGAAAATATTTGACATATAACATCGAGTAAATTTAAGTGTATAACATATCGGTTTGGTATATTTCTGCGTTGTAACATGGTGGCCGCTATAGTGAGAGTTGGCACCTCTGTCATGTCATGTGATTATTTCTCTCTTGTGATTGGAATGATTCAGATCTGGTCTTTCCATGAGTTTGGTTACAAAGCAGTGCTGTTGTCTTTAGTCACTCCACTGCGTGTTAGGTTTCTGTGGCTCGCTTACTGCTGGTTGCAAGTCTGGGCCCTTAAACACCATCTCTTCCGTTCCCCGACTCGCAGCCCTTTGTGACCGCTGTTTTACTCTGTTTTGAAGAGTTTGACTTTTAAGATTCCACCTATAAATGATACCATACGGTATTTATTTCTCTGTCTGACTTATCTCACTTAGCGGAATGTCTTCAAGGTCCGTTGATGGTGTAGCAAATGGCAGGATCTCCTTTATCACAGCTGAATAACATTCTGTTGTATGCGTACATGTGTACACACATACATGCACAGGCACACGCATCTTTATGCATTCATCTGTTGGTGGGTGCTTAGGTTGTTTCTGTATCTTGGTTACTGTGAATGATGCTGCAGTAGAGATGGGGGGTGCATATCTCTCATAGCTCTTTGATACCCTGTTTCCGTTTCCTGTGAGTATATACCCAGAAGTGGAATTGCTGGGTTACGTGGTAGATCTGTTTTTAAGTTTGTTTTCCATAGTGGCTGAACCAATTTACATGAAGAAAATAATTTCTTATTTATTGGTTTAGGAAGTTGTGATTTCTAACATGGCTGTTAAATAATTAGAAGAGATGGGGTATTTTAATTATAGATCCTATGCCAGTTTTCAGTTTATTGCTTCTTGGTTCCAAATCTACCCTCTTATTCGATTTGCCTAAGTGGAGCTTTGCACGTTTCCTCTTTGCAAGCGAGCGCAGTGTTAAATTGTGCCACTAGAGGGTGGCAGGAGCGATACTGCTGGAGAAGGGGCTTCTCTTCCTGGCTCTGCTGTCATTGTTGTTTCTTGTTCTTGCTACGATATTCTGGACATCAGAATGGTGTGCTGTGTTTTAGCTATGCATCCTGTGTGCACTCTCTCCCTCTTTGGGCTCAGAGTCCTCGTTCTGGCTCCTGGAGATCTTCCTGTGGCCCTCCAGGCAAGAACACTGTGGGCTCCAGACTCGAACACCGTGGGCTCCAGACCGCACCCCTGTTCCCCAGTGAGCTGGCTTGGGAGTCCTGATTTCCGCAGTTGGCCCTGCACCTGGGCGGTTGGTTCCTTTGTGCTGGTGGCCCAGCTTCGCCTGGGGTGTCCACTAAACTTCTTTGTCACCCCTGGGCTTCACATATATCTTTTCCCATGAGGTCTGATACCAGCTTTAGGGAGAGGACCCTCCATCGGAGTTTGCTGTCTTTGGGGCACTGTCCCTTAGCCTGGGGTAGTCTTTAGAATTCGCTTTATAGTTACTCTCCTATTGCATGCGTAAGTCTTTGTGGTAGACATTCCCTGTTCACGTTACTGTGTGTTCTCTCTTCCAACTGGACCTCGACGGGCAGTAGCTAATGAAATCGACCAATCCCACAGATAAAGTTTCTGATACATTTCTGGGGGGAAAACCCCGACTGGTTATTTTACTCTTCTAGCGGACAGCCTTCTGGCTGTCGCGGTGATGGCAAGGGTAACGGCACTGCTCCGCGACTTCTGCCACGTGTCCATGTCCATCCCTAGCGTTTCGTGCATGGTCTTGTCATACCAAAGTAAGAAACCCTGCAAAGTAAATTATCTTTTTATTTACATTTTTTTGGGGGGGACGCATGTTATTTTCACCTTGCTAAGAAACATCACTAATGAAAGGCCCGCCTTTAGTGCTCCAGACTGTTGTTTCTTTTTCTTTGACAAAAACTCCCAAAGTTTATGCTTCCAGATCTTACCATCTGCTCACCTCTGTCAGCGTAGAAATCTGCAGATCCTTGGGCTTCCCATTATTCTTTGAAAATTTTAGCTCCCGGCTCACTGTCACCCTGTAATCATTCGGCTTATCTTAATTTTTGACAGTTTCATATCTGCGTAGATGATTTTTCTGTTAATCTAGCTTCTTAGTTTCTTGACCTCTGCTTGTCCAAGATCTTGTTCTTTTCCCTTCATCAACCAGGATCACACAGGGAATTTATTCTCTTTTCTACCACCGTGCTTGGGAGGTGGCCAGAGTGCAGTGTGTAAAAGGCCACGCAGTTCTGGAGTCACACACAGGGTTATACCTTAACAGGTGTGTGGTTTGGACAGATCACCTATCCTTTCTGCAAAGCGGTTTTATTATTATGTTATGTGAAGGTTGTTTTGAAATATAAATGCAACAATACAGTAATGTCTGACTTAACGTTAAGGCATTTGATAAACTGTAGCTGTTATAATATGACAATAATTATTACTATAATAGCATCACCATCTCATTCTCAGGAGGTTTGATTTAGAATTTGGGGCGGGTCCACTGTTTATTATTTTATAAATAATGTTGGGCATGTTTCCCTTTTGCTTTGTTAACGTTTTTCACTTAGAGCTAACAGAGAACTTACCATGTCAGGTTGTAATTGCTTGTTTACTCATTTTCCTCCCCTGCTATACTTTAAGCTCCTTGAGAAAATAGGGACGATAGCAGTTTGCTTCTACATTATTTATAGAGTTAATAAGAGAAGGTCGAATGCTTTGAATTCCCCAATGAAACACTTAATATTTGCATTAGGTGTTTGTGGCACTAATAATATCTATCTCATTACTGACATGTTATTCCTAATAGACCTTGCTTATCCCCATAGGAAACTTGACGTGCTTTAATGAAGTATAATTTTGGAAATGACTAATATAGCTTGATAGAAAAAAAAATTATGCAACTTTAGTGCTGGAGGAACCCTTGGAATTTGCGTATTACACCTTTCCCATTGTCTCAAAGCGCAAGAGGGAGTTAGGTGCTTTCTCTAAGGTCATACTGCTGGTCGGGGGCAGGATTTTTATTTATAACCCAAAAAAGAGCAGTGCATCAAAGATCATCAAAGTAAGATAATATGTGTTGCCATTTAAGGGAATCCTAAATTTCTAAGGCTCCTTTTACAGTAGAGTGTACCATAGGAATATTAAGAAAATATAAAATTATACCCATTTGCCATTTACCAGCAAGCATCAGACAAAATAATGGAAGAGTTTAAATTTATTATTTTTTAAATTAAATTTATCGAGGTGACATTATTTAATAAAATTATATAGGTATCAAGTGTACAGTTTAATAATGCATCATCTATACGTTGCCCTCTGTGTTCACCACCCAAAGTCAAGTCTTCCGTCACCTTATATTTGATCCCCTTTCCCTTATCGACCTCTCCCCTCCCTCCTTTCCCTCTGATAACCACTCAACTGTTGTCTGTGTCTATTAGTTTTTATTTGTTTGTTTTTTTCATTTGTTGCTTTTAGTTTTATATCCCACATATGAGTGAAATCACATGGTTCTCAACCTTTTCCACCTGACATGATAATCTCAAGGTCCATTCATATTGTCACAAATGGCAGAATTTCGTCTTTTCTTGTGGCTGAGTAATATTTCATTGTGTATATGTACCACATCTTCTTTATCACATCTTCTTTATCCAGTCATCCGTTGAAGGACATTTTGATTGTTTCCATGTCTCGGCCACTGTGAATAATGCTGCAGTGCACATCCGAGTGCATATATCTTTACAAACAAATGTTTCCAAATTTTTTGGATAGAAGATGCCCAGAAGAGGCACTGCTGGGCCATATGGTAGTTCGATTCTTAATTTTTGAGGACCCTCCGTATTGTGTTCCGTAGTGGCTGTGCCAATTCGCATTTCCACCAGCCGTGTATGAGGGTTTCTCTTTCAAAAGAGCAAACAGAAAGATAGGGCGGATGCATACTAGACTGTTGACATTGGTTTCTAAGAGGGCTGAGACAGAGAAGGGAGAACTAATGGTTTCCTATATACTTGGCTATTGATTCACTTTTACAATAAGTATATAACAGTTTTATAACTTAAAAACTGTAATATATAAAATAGTTTTTTAAAAAATCCATGATTGATGAAAGCTGAAGCAAAGTATACTATAGTTCCCACTTATCAATGGTTTCACTTTCCATGGTTTCAGGTCCCTGCGGTCAGCCGTGGTCTGAAAATATTAAATGGAAAAGTCCAGAAAGAAACTGTTTTTAAATTGCACGCTTTCTAAAACTTTCTAAGTTTTAAATTGCACGCTGTTCTCAGTAATGTGATGACATCAGGCTATCTACAGTCCCTGCCTGTTAGTTAGTAGCTGTCTGAGTTTTTGGCTGGTGGGGTATTGCAGTGCTTGTGTTCAAGTAACCCCTATTTTACTTAATCATGGCCCTCAGGCGCAAGAGTAGTGATGCTGGCAATTTGGATCTGCCAAAGAGAAGCTGTAAAGTGCCTTCTTTAAGTGAAAAGCTATGTATGTATAGGAAAATAACATAGTCTATATAGGATTGGGTATCATCTGCGGTTTCAGGCACACTGGGGGTCTTGGAATGAATCTCCTGTGGATGGGGGGGGACTACTCTATAGGGAAGTGAGACAATTTTTCTGTCCTCATTGACTTGATTTTTTAGTTGGGGGATCACCTTTTATATCTGAAAAAGAAATAACTCTTTTATTCTTGCTTATCAAGAATTTAAAAGCATTAGTAGAAGAAATAGTGCAACGAAGTGCATGATTAATTAACATTTTATGCTGTGTTTATTATAGGAGTTCATAGGAGCAAGATAAAATAGTGTGAAGTAGATATGAAAATTACGACAGAGTACAATTTTCTCGTAGATTATATTTTGTTCAGTGATATAATAATTGGAAAGTTATCTCAAGCTTATTAATTTTATCTTTGCTGTGCATACCCGTTTATTTATTTATTCAATTTATTTTTATTATGGTGACATTGGTTAACGAAATCCAGTAAGTTTCAGGTGTATATATATGCCTCAACAGTGAGGCAGATGTATATTGCACTGTGTGTTCACCACCCATTGTTAGATTTCTTTCTGTCACCATGTATTTGACCCCTTTTACCCCAAGTACCCCGCCCCCGCCCCCTCCCCTCTGGTAACCACTAGTCCATTGTCCATGTCCATGAGTCTCTGTGTTTGTCCTGTTTGTTTGTTGCTTTTAGGTTTATATCCACATATAAGTGATATCACGTGGTTTTCAACTTTTTCTGTCTGGCTTATTTCGCATGGTTATCTCAAGGTCTGTCCATGTTGTTGCAAATGACAGTATTTCATCTCTTTTTATGGCTGAGTAATATTCCATTGTATATATGTACCACAGCTTCTTTAGCCAATCATCTATCATAGGGCACTTTGGTTGCTTCCATGTCCTGGCCACATGAATAATGCTGCTATGAACATCGGTGTGCAAATATCTTTTTGGATATGAATTTTCAAATCTTTGGGGTAAATACCCAGTAGAGGGATTGCTGGATCATGTGTAGGTCAATTCTTAGTTTTTGAGGAACCTCCATACTGTTGTCCATATTGGCTGTACCAATTTGCCTTCCCACCAGCAGTGTGAGGGGTCCTTTTTCTCCGCATCCTCTCCAACATTATTTCTTGTCCTGTTGATAACAGCTATTCTAACAGATGTGAGATGGTATCTTCATTGTGGTTTTGATCTGCATTTCCCTAATAGCTAGCAATGTTGAGCATCTTTTCAAATATTTGTTGGCTATTTGAACATCCTCTAGGGAGAAGTGTCTGTTCAGGTCTTCTGCCCATTTTTTGATTGGATTTAGTTTTTGTTTGTTTGTTGTTACTGAGTTGTATGAGTTCTTCGTATATTTTGGATATTAGGTTCTTATCAGAGGCATTGCTTGCAAACATATTTCCCATTCAGATGGCTGTCTCTTTACCTTGTTGACGGTTTCTTTACTGTGTAGAAGCTTTTTAGTTTGATGTAGTCTCATTGATTTATTTTTGCTTTTACATCCATTGCTTTTGAGGTCAAATTCATAAAATTCTCTTAAGGCCAAGGTCCATGAGTTTAGTTCCTATGTTTTTCTTCTATGCAGTTTTTGCTTTGGCTCTTATGATCAGGTCCTTAATATTTTGAGTTAATTTTGGTGTTTGGTGATAGACAACAGTCTAGTTTCATTCTTTTGTTGCAGGTGGCTTTCCCGTTTTCCCAGCACCAGTTATTGAAGAGGCTTTCCTTTCTCCACTGTATGTTTTTGGCTCTTTAGTAGAAATATTTGCCCGTCTAACATGGGTTTACTTCTGAACCCTCGATTCTGTTCCACTGGCCTGTGTGTCTGTTTTTCTGCCGATACCATGCCGTTTGATTATTGCCACTTTGTAGTATAATTTGAAGTTGCGCAGAGTGATGCCTCCAGCCTTGTTCTTTTTTCTCAGGATGGCTTTGGCAGTTTGGGTCTTTTGTGCTTTCACACATATGTGATGATTTTTTGTTCTATTTCTTTAAAAAATGCCGATGGGATTTTGATGAGGATTGCATTTAATCTGTATAATGATTTTGGTAATAAGGTCATTTTAACTATGTTGATTCTTCCTACACTTGATTGTTTTGGGTGCCAAAAGGGAGCCTTGAGTGAAGTGTCCTCAGTACTCACAGGAAGTGTATATTGTTTTACTTCTTACTGAGCTCATGTTTGGAAAGAACAAATCACCTTTTCATGGAAGAAAAAGCCAACGCTACTGGAAAAGTAAACCTTTGAAAAGCAACAAGGATCAGATTAAATATTGCCTGTCATATTTTGAAACTTGAAAAATCTTATATTTAATTAATTTACATTCTTTACTTCTTGCATAAAATGCTCCATAACATATTTTAAACTTTGGAAAGGTGCAATAAAAACACTCTAGTAAGAAAAAAAGCACTCTAGTAAGTATCAGCATGCATTATTGGCAGAGGGGCACCGTGTGCAGATCACATTGCCTCTCAAGTTACAAGACCTGTTTAATAGCCATATGAATTTGTGTACGTTGTTTAACTTCTCTAGACTTTATTTTTCTTCTGTATAAAGCAGATTTAACAACAATATCCTAACAAATATAAAAATATTAGCTCTAGCTGAATTCAGAGCTAAGCTCTGAACCCTTTGCGAATGGAGCGGTATTGTCAATGGGATTCCTGAAACTTCTCTGGCGTCAGGAAGCACTGAGTCAAGTAACTGGTTAATAGTATAAAGTACGTTGGATAAGATTTTTAATAACGTAATAGCACATTTATAATGTTTCATGTCACTTTTTTTTCAAACTGAGGATATAATATTAATAGGCTACTTAGTGAACGTGACTGTGGAGGCCCAGGGCAGTTTTTTCTGTTAATTTAGCTTGATATAAAGAAGCACAGTCTTAGTCTTCTTATTTTTTTAATCTCCTTTTTAATTTAACTGGGTTAGTTGATCTTGACCTATATGTTTGGAACAACTAAGGCAAATAAAATCTCATTTCTACCTAGAAATTAATTCAATTCTCACTACTGTATTCTGTTTCAACCAACTGTTTTGTGGCCATTTTTATCACAGTTTCTGATCATTGCTAATCTTTACATGCAAAAGTAAAGATCTGAGAATGTAGATAACTTAATTCTTTGTGATTTTATTATGAATCTTAATGAGTTCTTATTGTGTTTCTCTAAAAACTAAAGCTATTTGTAAGTACAGAGCTCAGATTGTATAGTTATTATAAAAAAGGCTTTTTTTCTCACTGGGCTTCTGTATATTCTTGATACCTTATTTCTTCTTTTTCTCCCCCCAATATTTTCAGATGTTTTGGAATGTTATTAAGTCCAGGTCGAAACGTGAAGAACAGTGACATGCATTTACTGGATATGGTAATGATAATCTTAACACCTTAATCAAGTTTAGATGATAGTTATTTTGTATTTTTAAAGTTATTTTCTATTTTAAAATTTTGTCATATTGTCAAAATTGTTTCTAACTTTCAGTTGTATAATAGTAATAATTAAATTTGGAAACCTAAACTTAAAATTACTTATGAGGGAGAGATTTTAAAAAAATTTTCGGCCAACAATTATATGCAAATTGCAAGCAAATAAAAGGATAGCGTTATGACAATGTCCATCAATTTTGGCTTCTTAGGAAGATGTCTTTTCTTTGAGCCCAGAATAACAAGTACATGATTATAACAGGCATAACCAGAATGAATATGATGCCTTTTATCTATTTTACTGCACTGTTATTACTTTGAATACTGCGATGGATGCTTTTGTTTTGTGTAAAGCATTTCCCTTTTTAAATTTCTTCTCCTTGGTTATGTCATTAGCAAAGTATATTTACTGGAAGAGTGGTATTTATTTCAGGAATGCCCTGAAAGGTTCATATATATTTAAGAGTTGGTATTTGTTGTAAAAATAGCAAACCATGTTAACTTTTGAACAGAAAGACCTTCTAATATTGAAGTCAATGAAAATGTTTATTTTGTGATGTAGAGATGATGTAGGAAATATTCATTGTAGAGTAAGTATAAGTTTCTTATTTAACTAAGGTTTTTATATTTAATGATAACAAGTACTACATATTTACTTCCTTTCAGCTGTGTTTTATAAATGTCAGTTAAGTGTCACCAATTATATCAACTTTCTCTTTGAGTTATTTCACGTTAAACATCCCATTGATTTCCTACTGGGATTAGAATGGTTCATGCATCCTTTTTGAGGTCCTGGTTGTGTGCCAAGCTTTGTGTGAATTGCTGGGCTTGTAGATAAGGTAAAAACATTGCTCCTCTCATCTGTGGGTTCGTAGTCTGGTGATGGCAATACACCCTCTAAGTGTGTAACTACAGCAGTGGATTAAGTGCTTTCCTAGAGCTGGCGTGGTGAGCCACAGAAATGCAGAGGAAGCACTGTGTGGATAAGTGAGTCAGGACAACCAGTTACATGCAGTGGGAAAACAAATGAGCCATTGTCGCCTCATCTCTCTTCCTTCCCTCCCTCTTTACAACATGCCAGTAATGCCAGAGGTTCTACCTAAGGCAAGCCATAGCGCTTTGGAGCCACGAGGAGGTCGTTCAGGGACACTCAACACTTAACACTCCTAGGTCCTAATAGTCATTGCCTTTCAGAGTTTAAAAGATTAAGATGAATCACTGGCAGCGATTTTTCCATGGAACCTAAGTTCAGAGTATAGAATCACAGACCCGGCATGAACTTCTGAGGCCTCTTGTTTGCAGCGCAGTCCAGCACCTTGAAAAGTTCAGATTGAAACCAAAGGGCTTGTCAGCACCGAAGCTCCTGGAAGAGAAGTGGGCCGAGCTGCACAGCAAGCAGTTGGCCAAGTGGGAGGGTTTGATTTGGAGCTCTCAGCAGTTGTGATTTGTTGTTACCCAGTGCTGTTAACCTGCATGCTATCTCGATGCATGGTTGTGGGGCTGTAGCTGGACCACACCTAAGAACAAAGAGCTCTTACTGCTTAATGAAGACGAGCGGACAGTTCTGGTTATTACAGTTATTTCTCTGTAATCACCTGGTATCAGAGTCCATATAACTTTGCCTAATTTGTCTGATTTATGCCCCCTGGGGCAAGATGTTATTGCCTCTGCTGCTTCTGTCACATGTCCAAACATGTGAACACTTTTGAAAACAAATTTCACCTTCTTACACTTTATGCTGACAAACTTTGGAGAGTTTGAAAACTTTGAGAAGACTCCCTCTGCCATTTTCTTTACTTCTCTCTCCCCCTTTCTCCCTCTCCTTGCCTTTTTCTCTCCCTCTCTGCCCCTTCTCTGCCCTGCTCTCTGTCTTCCCTTCTCTCTCTGCTTTTTCCTTCCTCCCTGCCTCCCAATATTTGCCTTTGTTTTTTGACTACATGATTATTTAAAGGATTTTTAAATTCCTTTAAAATTGATCTGTGTATTTTTTAGCCTTTAGCAGTTTCCTGATAATCCGCTGTCCTTCATATGTTTTTCGCTACCAGATACTTTCTGTTATCTTCGCACATCTAACTTCATTTTCTATGTGGCCCATCATCGCCTGCTTCTGAGCGAGACCTTTCAGCTCTACTTTCAGCTGTCCACTTTTCTTGGTATTTGTTAATTGCAAGAAAGAATTTATTTGGTTTGGCTCATTGCTTAGACTCAGGTATAGCACAGTTCTTGTCCACGGATGGATTGTGTTTTTGGGGGGTTAAATGCCCCCTTTTTTTTCTTGAATGGGGTCTTATTAGAGGGTAGAGAGAGAGGATAGGGGAGGTGAGAGAGGGAGGCAGAGGTAGGGGAGAGAAGGAGAGGTGGAGAGAGAGAGAATATGAATGTATGAGTGTCAGAGGTACCGAATGGGTTTCCTTTAACATGACCTTGACTGTATTTCATTGAATGTGGTCCTTGACACAAGCTATGGAGTCTGATTAGTGAAATATCACCACTGCACTAGAAAAATATACTTAGCAGTCACCAAATGACTGACTTTTATAGGGATTCGGGGAAGCATCTGCATGTAGGGGGAATACTGAGAAAAAGGTGTTTTTCTTTAGTCGTACCCTTTGAGCATTCTGTATTCACAGCATGAGGAAATTGGTACAGAAAGTACTGTGGATACTGTTCCTTTTTGCATGTGCACATGTTGATATTCTGTGTGCTGTTCTCCCATGAGACAACCTCTAACCTCCCTCTGCTCCCAGCACACGCACGCACGCGTGCGCACACACACACACACACGTGTGTGGCTTTGCTTTCACTATAGCAGTTGCTGGCTTTAGCTAGAGTCAGGAGCTGGCTTCGTAAAAGTCTTTAAGGATGGAGGAAATGAAGAGGCAGGGGCAAAGGAGAGAAGGGAATAAGGAGGGAGTAAGTCTAAGGGTAGAGGGAGATAGTTAATAAGTATTGGTGTTAATTTAAAACCAGTATTTGTCTCCCGACAAAGTAATATTTTAAGAATATATTAAAAATTAGAACATTAGAAGAAAAGTAATATCTTCTTTCCCTGTGATTAGCTATTCATTCAATTTAACTGTCTTCAGTGAGATCTATATTATAGTTTTCATAGAAATTGCATATATCCTTACATGTATAAGATTTTGACACAGCCTAAAATCAAATTAAGTTATAACTTCATAGCAACATCATATTTTCGTGATTTAGCATATAAAAGTATTCCTCCTTTATCCTAGAGGTATGTGTCTCTAAACAGAAACTGCTCGAAGAAAAGCTGTGGGAGAATTTAATATTTAAATAAATGCTTTTATAAGGTAAAAAAAAAAAAAAAAAGAACAAAGAAAATAAATGGCCTTTTAAATTGTAAATCCGAAGTTGACTAAATTGTGTTGCTTAAAGTAAGATACATTTGTATTTGAGATGGTGGTTTTCTTGATGTGTACATTCTCAGCGATTCCTGTCTGAACTTTTACAGGAGTCCATGGGAAAGAGCTGCGATGGGAGAGCTTATGTTATCACCGGCATATGGAACCCCAATGCGCCAATATTTATGGCACTTAATGAAGAAACCCCAAAAGGTGATTTTTCTTAAAAGATTCCTTATTCTTTGCTTAAAATTTTACATTACAGACAATGTTGTTTTGCCATGATTTTTTTTTTAAATAAGTGATTTTTAAATAATAACTTAATGGAGTTATTTCTATTTAGATTTTCAAGTTCATTTTCATAGATAATACAGCTATGGAAGAAAACTCCCACTGTTCAGAGAAAGCCTGCCATGCAAAGATACATGAATGAATTTTATTAGATTATGTAGAAAGTATTTGTACTTTGATTGTCATATATTATTATAGAGTTGTTTTATTTGGGGGAAAGGATGGAAGAATATGAAAGAAATGATGAAAGCAAATTCTGAAAGTTTGAATACTTTTGATAAGTATTTTAACTTTTAGAAATTATATTACAGATTACTTTTTTTCCCCCCATGTATTCATTGTTTGTTCCAGTCTTTTGACCTGTGGACCTTAGGTCTTAGGGACGCGTATTAAGGAGATCATTTGTGACACCTTTTCCCAGTTTGTTTCCCTTTTCGGCCTGTTTCGCATGGCTAATTTTGAACAGGATTCCTAAATGGTATAATAGCCACATTTGTCATTTTACCACTTTATTTTTATTCTTTATCTAGGTATCTGTTAATTGCCTATATTTTTTGCCCCTCTGACATCTGCCTTCGAACTAACATTAAAGTTTTACCTCGTGCGTTATAATCTTCCACTAAATACTGTCATCCAACCAATAATTTAATTGAAAAATAATGGATCAGTTTTTCTGATCTTAGTCTTACATTATTTAGTTTATACCCACAGTAGACTTTTGGTTAATACCAATATGGAAATATATTAATGAAGAACATTAAAATGATAATTATTCTCAAATTTCCTTCAAGAGAGTCTTTACCAATCCCATAAATTGCATGCATTTGATTACACATCAAGCTGTCTATTTCAAAATGAGGGCTAAAAAGGAAGAAAAATATGACGATTATATAAAATTTAGCTTCTCATATATTAGGAATAAATAATTTTCACACCCACTGTTTTTTATTTCTCTAGATAGGCTTGTAATTATCAGCCTGTAAACTTCTTTTTTCATTCAGAAAAAAACACAAAAATGAGAAAAATAAGCCAGTTGATAATTTTGAAAAATAAAATATCAGAATTTCAAAAAATGAGTAATCAAAGTAGTTTTTATCTGTTCTTAATGTAACACATAGTTCAGTTTCAGTTTGTATTTTAACATATACTTGATCCTCAAATAAAAGATAATATATTTTAAAATCTACTTGTCCTATTAATATAAACTTTATATAATTCTGTATGTAATAATCTTCCGATCCAAGAGATAATGTATTTTAAATTCAGAATCATTTCATGTGCCACATGAAACTGTCGACCTGATTTCTCAAATTTCCAAATGGTGCCCTTGATTTTATGAATTATTCAGAAGATTCCTGAACTACAGTTTGATTTTTACAGAAGTTGAGAGCCTGAGAGAGAAAATGTCTGGGCTCTTCTCGTTGCACCAAGTCGTGCCTCGCAGCCGTCGCGTTAGTCCCCCTTCCCCCTCTGCGTGCTCCCCTGAGACCTACGGCCTTCCGGGCCAAGTGCAGTGTCTCGAGAATCCTACTTTCTCTCAAACTGGCAGGTAGAATGCTTGTATTTAGTAAGGATGTAATATAATTTTGGTTGAATTTGATGACATTAACAGAAGTGTAGTTGATGAGTGTAAACGTTGTATAATGTTTTTGTTTTTTTTTTAAAAAAACACTATCGAAGTTTTCTTCTAATGGTGGGCGTGGTTATGTGATCTTTCCTCTAACTGAGAACCAAAAGTGGTGGGTACGATAAATGAAAAAAATTTTTTTAAATAAAGAAGACATGACAAGATTTTATGGAATAACCAAGCCATAGAGTTAAAAACCCCGAATGATTCTGAAGCAAGTTAAATTAAAAAAAAAAGAAATCCATATTTCAACCTTTCATTGTAATACTGAAGAAAGTTAGTAGACACTGGCCTGGAAGATTCTAGATTCAAGTTAAGGGAAGGCTGTGGGCAAGTAAACATTTTAATTAATAACTGAAATTTTGACTGATAACACTATACTCTAGTTGTCTAAAAGCACTTGCCCACCTAGAGGGTATTATGCTAAGTGAACTAAGTCAGATGGAGAAAAAAACCTGATTTCACTTAAATGTGGAATCTAAAGAACAAAATAAACGAACAAACAAAACAGACACAGACACACAGATACAGAGAACAAACTGATGGTTGCCAGATGGGAGAGGCGTTGGGGAGCTGGGTGAAAAAGGGGAAGGGATTAAGAAGTACAGATCGGTGGTTACAAACAGCGAGGGGGTTGTAAAGTACAGCATGGGGAACACAGTCAATAACATTGTCATAACTGTGTGGTGCCAGGTGGGTTCTAGATATATCAGGGGGATCGCTTTGTAAGTTCTGTAAATGTCTAACCGCTATGCTGCACACATGAAGCTAATATAAAGTAATACTGAAAGTCAAATATGATCGAACCCCACCCCGCCAAAAAAAGCACTTGCAAGGACTCTGATACACATATACATATGTATGTATGCACACACACATACCTATACACCTATGTATCTATCTATACAGAAACTCACAGAACTATTTCATTGGAGCTTTGATCAGTGATTTTCCTAAGGGTAAATATATATTATGGACAATGAAGGTACTGACAAATCTCCAGGGATTCCCTTAAAGCATATAGCATTGAAATATTGATTTTAATAACATTTTCTATACAAATTGAACACAGTGAACATAGAACATCTTTTTTGATTTGACAGTTTTTTCCAAGAAAATCATCAAACATAATTTCTAGTGTCTCTTTTTATGAGATGGAAGAGCAAATCTTTGTAATTCTCCAGAAGTTTTCTGGGAAATCTGAAAGATAGTTTTAGTGTAAAAGACATCCTGAAAATTTTATTTGCTTTTTACATTGAGGACCTGATTTGGGGAAGGAAATCAAAGTTGTCAGAGGAGGTCGGGACACTGATTAAGATAGGGTCTCGTGTGTTGAGAAACAGCATCACTTGCTTGGAATACTTGGTTACCTATTTAATCAAAGTGACAATAAAACATTTAAATTTAAACGTAGGAAATAACAAGACTAGAAAGAACCTTAGTTCCTTCACAAGTGAGGAAACTTTGTTTTCTTAAATAATCAAGGAATAATAAAGCCAGCATAAACCACAGACCTTTTCTGCTGCAGATAAACGTGTGTACATGACGGTGGCAGTGGACATGGTGGTCACGGAGGTGGTGGAGCCCGTCCGCTTTCTCCTGGAGACGGTGGTCCGCGTGTACCCCGCAAATGAGCGGTTTTGGTATTTCAGCAGAAAGACTTTCACGGAGACTTTCTTCATGAGGTTGAAACAGGTAGGACCTTTTAGGTCTTTTCATATCATAGCATATGTATTTTTTTCTATCATTCTTTTTAAATTCCAAGATAGTGTTTAAAGTAGCAATAAGAAGCAATACAATTTCTCTAATCAAAGTATATTTAGAGTATTCGAAAAGTCCATATCTAGGTAAGGTAAGTTGGAAAAAAAAATGCCAGTGTAATAGTTATGTATTTTTTTTCTAGAAACCTGTAATGTGTATCTGTAAGTTATGAATATACTTAATAGAAATATTGATTTTTTCTTTTTTTTTTTTTTCACTTTTTTTTCTCCTGCAATGAGTAGTGTATCTTTAAAACAAGGGCTAAAATGAACACGTGAGGCATGTGGTAACATAACCTGCAGGGGCTCTTCAGATTCCTTCAACAAGGTGGAGTTGCCTCACCCCAGCTCAGCGGACAAGGAGTTCACACATGGCCTGTGGGGTGCGAGGGGCCGCCCTGCAGCATAAAAAGGGGCATGGGAATGCATGCAAATAGGACCACGCCTTTCTGCTGACCTACTGTACTTTCTAGAAATATTGACTGTATATCTGAAACAACTTTTCTTCCTTTTACATATAGTAATTTAAAACCAAAAACACAGGGCACAGAAATATCATACCTTTATAAAATTACAATGAAACAATTTGCAATACCTGACTGGTTGTCAAAATTATTTCTACCTATAACATTGCTTGAACATGTTGTTCAACTTAACAATAAGGTTATATAATTATTTTAATATTAAATATAAATAGGGTTTCTGTAACATCCCTAAGTTAGGCAGTGTTAGTGGGTGATAGTCATCATTTCCATTTTGTAGCGAAGGGAGTCATCTGTTCACTGATATTCATTGGGTGCTTCCTCTGTGTCAGGTACTTCATTCTTTCTGATTGAAACATAGTCCCTGTCCTTACGATGCATACTGTCTTGTGGACGAGGCAGCCATTAAGCAAGTAAATAGGATGAAAAATGTGGAATTACATTGTGGTAGGTGCAGTGAAGGGGAAGGACAGGGTACGATGAGAATCAAAAACATGGGAACTTAGTTCAGATTCTTTGTAGAAGTGACTTTAGGGGTGGGGATCCAAGATTGATGGGAGTTAGCAAAGAGGAGGAGAAGACGTATTGGCAGGGAGAAAAGCTTGTCCCAAGAATCTTGGGCTGGGAAAGAATTTAAAGATTCCCAGAGCTGGAACAGGCCAGAGTGGCCGGAATGTAGTGACAAACCCTAAGTGTGAGACGAGGCTGGACACATTTTAGGGCATTTTCGGCCATACTTGGTTGAGTAATTGGAAGTTACCTTAGTTTTTCCCCCTTAAAAAAGTCCAGTTCGAATGTCAGCGGTTTATAAGGTAAAACGATCTAGTTCCACGACTTAGTTGAGCTGATGGCTCTTCAGGGCGAGGCTGTCTGTCCTAAGTATGTAGCATCACCTGCTTCTCTGTGCCCTTGGACTTGTGATGCCTCAGGCTTTTCTGTTAAAAAAAAAAAATCTGAGTTCCTCAAAAATGGTTAATAGCTTCCATTGTATTGGTTAAATCATACCAGAAGAACCAGACATTTAGAATACCTAAAATTTAAGAATACTTAAAACATTTTCTTAGCTTCGGACATGCTGGAGATCAGATGTGACGAGCTGCGGTTCATTTCAGCTCTTTCTAACGAACCATTGAAATACCATCTTTCAGTGTTTCCTTAAGAATTCTAATATTGCAACATGTCTTTCTGTCTTTCTCAGTCTGAGGGAAAAGGCCATACCAGTGCTGGAGACGCCATATATGAGGTGGTGAGCCTACAGCGAGAGTCTGAGAAAGAGGAACCAGTCACCCCTAATAGTGTTGGGGGTCCACTGTCACCCCAGGAGGATGAAGCAGAAGAGGGTAAGATGTGACATGTATTCAGTTCCCTCTGTGTGTGTGTGTGTGTGTGGGTGTGTGTAGCATGCGTGTGCACGTGTGCAAGGGGTGGAAGGTGGGTGATTACTCCTAGTCTCTGCCACTCCAAGGCTATATTCTGCTAGACGCAGAAGAAAATTCGGTTCAGCTAGTTTCTTGGTTGCATAGTCCCCCGTGCCACTTACGCAACTGTTTAAATTTGACAGCGTTGCTTTGCTGTTTCGCTTCCTATTTTATTTGAAGTATTTTTGAAGTGTTTAGTAAAAAGTTTCAAATTCTCTCAAGTGTTATTAGAATTTCAGTGATATGTTATGTCCTACTTCTCATTCGACATTATTCCCTTCTGACTTTTCTGTGGTTGACTTATCACCACGTACTTTTTTGAAAGAGCATGATATCTGCTCTGTTTACTACGCGGATGCCGCCGAGAGGTGCCAGCCAGCCTCGTGAGAGTCACACTGCGTTTGGCTCTGTGCTCAGTACCCTTTTATAGAAACTAGAGCTAAGTGACAGGTCTTTAGGTTAAGCCCTTATATTATCTGCTAATAAGGAAGGGTTTATTAAAAGTGAATTTCGGAATTTATATCATCTTTGAAAAAAGCATCTTAAAATTCTTTCTCTGTATGAAACCATTCCTTTCTTGGATTGCCACAAAAGTCATAGTTGTTTTTAGCTAATGTTTATTGAGTGCTTATTATACGCTAGACATTCTAAGTGTTTCATTAAAAAACTTATGAAGGTATAATTTACATACAATGCAGTGTACCTGTTTTAAGTGTATATAGTTCATTGGATTTTGACAAATGCTGTATAACCAACAAACAGACGTAAGAATTTCCGTTACAACAAAAACTTCCCTCATACTGTTACAGTCCATCCCTTCCCCTCACCTGTGGTCCCTGGCAGGTACTGATCTGTTTCCGTCGTGGTTTTTTTCCTTTTTTTTCTACAACTTCATATAAAAGGGATCCTGTAGTACACGGTTTTTTGTATGTGGCATCTTTCACATAGCCCAGTACTTTCGAGGTTTATCTATGCCGTATGAGTATGTCGGTTCCTTTTTATTACTGAGTAGTAATCCATTGCAAAGGTTGTAATCTATTGGAAATCTTTTGGTATCACAATCTGTGTTGTCACCAGCCCTTTCTTCCATGTGTGACTCTACTGAATTCTGTAGTAGACTTCCAAGAACATTGTTGTAATCATCCTAGCCAACACGAAGAGGAAAACAGGTCACAGGCAGGAGAATTTGGGCCAGATCGAAAATTCTGTGCACATTCTTTTTTGCTCAGCAAGAACCATGGGGGTGGCTGGGGAATGCAATTGTGCTCAGGAAGAAGAATAAACAGGTGTGAGAAGCATCCATCAGAGAGTTATTAATGCAGGATTTCAGGTGTTGCAAAAATGCCGTTCTTTTTAGAAATGAGAATGAGAACAGGGAAAGAAAATAATAGAATGACAGTTGCTTCTCAACAAGTATGCATTACATAATTTAGTATCACATAATTATGCCTCATTCTAATTTGGTAAATGAAAATGCCTCACGTCTAATAACTTAAAAGGATAACTAACATGGATTAAGTATCTGCATTCTGAAATATAACGTAATAGATATTTAATAGACCTAGTTTCGTATTTTACATGAACTCTGAGAAATAACTATTATCATCTTTATATCTCATATGAGGAAATAGACTAAAATTTTTCAAGTAGATAATTTGAGATCATAGGGCTAAAAAGTATAATATACTGAATTCAAACCTATGTCAATCTCACTTTAAAGGCTGGGAATTTTTTTTACACATAAAATCAAAGCGTTATCTTTTAAACCACTGAATTGTTATAACTCCACTCCTAATTGCTTAAAAGGTAGTATTTTTAGTACTTTGCAGACAACATATTCTAGATCTCACATATTTTAGATCACATTATAGATTTTGGATCGAAGGATATAAAACAATATAATATGAACATATAACATCAGACCAAACAGTATTGTTTTATGAGGAAGCATTTTTTTGAGGGGAAGCATTTTTGAAGGCATTAAAAAAGAACTTTAGATATAGAATATTTAAAATTTGTCAGCCAAAAGCCACACATACTTCTTGAAAGGCTAGGTTGTAGAAAAATCTATTGGAAGCCAAAATATTCTTTTCAAAATATTCTCTTCAGGCACACAAGCATACCTTGAGTTTATTGCCTGTGCATTTTATCTGACATATTACTCAGTGTCACTCAGGGCTTGGAAAGATATTTTTGATTCAATAGTAATTACTCTGGAGGTGATGATATCTGAAGGTTCTGCAGATGTGTACTTTGATGGAAGAATAATTTACTCATGGAAAGCAATGTTGCTAGAAAACAAATACATTTAGAAGTAAATTGCAAATCAAATGACCCCAGTATCGACTCCTTGTTAATCAGCAAAATATCCAGAAACTTCTACTGCCAGGACCTTAAAATCATGTAGGTAAGTAAGCATTGGGAAGGCCATTATTTTTTAGTCTTAGCAGAGAGCTAACCTAACTTAGGCTCAAGATTCATTTTTGATGTAACCATTTTTACAGGGTTTTTTTTTTTTTTTTGACACAGCATGTCAAAATAGCTACCTCAAAATGTAAGGAATGAGGGGAAGAGGAGATAAATTTGAGAATATTCCGGAAGTGATAATCAACGAGGCTTATACATTAATTGGGTATTATAGGCAGCAGAAGAGAAGGGAGGAGAAAGAATCGAAGGTTAGATCCAGGTTTCTGGCTTAGGGGACTAGGCGATCTCGGTGCCAGCGAATGAGATGGGGACCACAGGGGGAGGAAGAGTGGGCTTCGGGGTGGGGGTGAAAGGCAGTCCGTTTTCAGATACTGATGAATTTGAACTCACTGTGGAACATTAACGTGGAACTCTTTCTCAGGTGTTAGAAATAGTCTTAAAGTGTGAGAGAAGTTTTATAGCTGGAGATAAAGTTTTTGAGAGTCATCAGCATTAAGCAATGAGAATGGTGGAAATTACGTTGGGGGAAGATGTGGGAAACATGGGTTCAAGTAGAGTTCAGGAGATCACTAACATTTTAGGGGTGGATGCAGGAAGAGATAGCCTGGCTAACGGATCTGCAGGAAGACGATCCGAACAGGAGAAGGACTCAGTATAGTGGGAGGTGCGCTGAGGAGTGGAGCCTGGCGGGGGGGGGGGGTGGATAGGGCAGGCACTGCCATCAGGCAGAACATGGAGGGTCAACGCGATGAGGACCAAAAATCGCGAACAGGGTTTGGTAAGTTTGAGAGGCCACTGAACTCCTGTGGAAGAGGTTTTCATGAAGTCGGGAAAGGGTCGAGGATTGTTCAGAGGTGGGGAGGGGAGGACAGTGTTCTGTTGTTATTTTTTTTTAAAGAAGGTTGATGAGAAGAAGACAAAGGAGCTTAGGCTGAAAACACGGGATCATATCGGGCCAAGAAAGGGCATTTTTGGGGTGTAAAAGATTTGAGCTTACCTGTAGTTGGAAAGGGAGAGCTAGAAAAAGAGAAGAGTGACCTGCCCAGCCCTGAACCATGCAGTTAGCCCCTGACGTGCCTCTGTGTCTTCGCAAATGCCATCACTCTGCTTTGAGGCGTTTTCCGCTGACATTCACCTGAGTAAGCTCTTCAACAAAGGCATGTTAACAACTGAAAGAAAATAGTGAATTTAGCATAGGGCAGTTTCTGTACTTAGAAATATTTCAAAATATTTTCGATGACATTTTCAGTAAGTCGCTCAGGCAGATTGCATGAAAATGTATTTAATGCAGATTGGCTGAGTGAGGAGCTTGACAAGTCCACTTATCAAAAATCAATGGTGAAAGTCGATAGAGTTGTCAAAAAGCAGCCAGTTTAGAACTTGAGAAAGTGACTGAAATGGTGTTAAAAAATCGAGAGGCATTTATTCGAGAAAAACTGCTGAACCTGTGGGAACGCTCTGGGGCGTGCCAGCCCCCGGGGCCTTTCCAGGCTGCTCCTCCCCACCGCTGATGGCACGCAGTTTGACCAGGCCGGCGGGCTGTGACGCTGGTGGCTTTGCTGCGGCTGCTGGATGCGGCTCACTTGACTTGGAGCGAAAGCAGGAAGACCCCGTATCTCCAGAACGGTGTTGGAAGTGGTTGTGATTTTCGTGGCATGAGAACGGGAAGGCCAGGACGTAGCCAGGAGCAGGCGGTCGCAATTCTGGTCGGGGAAAGCACGGCACGGCCGGAGTGTTCGCCAGGACACCCAGGAACGACCGACCGGCCTTCTCAAGGTCCTGCGTGTCGCTGGTGGTCTGGGAGGCTGTGTGCACACTCAGGAGAGCCTGGGATGGCCCTTGCTTGTCACACGTCTGTCCTGGACGCGAGGCCTTGCAGGTGTGTGCTGGAGATGTGTTTCCAGAATCCTCTCTTCCGAGTGGCTTGGCGTCTTTCTTTTTTATTCCACCTGCGTTTCAGGTGCGGTAAATGGCCGAAGGCCTGATTCTCCCGCATCCAGGCCTCAGTTTCCCCGAATCTGGCTAGAATCTAGTCGCCGAGAATGGACCTCTCCTGGCCCTGCCATTCCTTGTCCTGGACTGTTGCAGCGCCTCCTCACCGGTCTCTCGCCTGCCGCACTTGTCCCCGGACCCCTCGTCTGTGTTGCGCACAGCAGCTGTCGTCAGCCTTTTGAAATTTGTCAGTTCGTTACTTCTCTTCTTAAAACCCTCTGTCGGCTTCTCGTTTCCTTCAGCCAAACTTCTTTTACCCTGGTTTATAAGGCTTTGTGCGATCTTGCCGTCTGATTTGGACCTTTCTGACTGTATTTCCTCCCACACTTGTTCTCCCGGCTGCTCTGCGAGCGTGCTTTTGCACTACTGCACGTGCCGTTTTCTCTGGCTGGAACCCTGCTTTGCTGTGATTACCACACCTTCTCTCTCCCCTTCCTCATCTTTTCTCAGATGCCACTCTCTCACTCAATGGTATGAATAATAATAACGAACAAGTAATAAATAAATGAAATAAATATTATAATAAATATTAGAATAATGAATGTATATTTTTTCTTTTATAATGCATCAAAATAATTCAATACTAAGAAACACTAGAAAAACGGAGGTAACATTTCTGGAATTGAATTTGAAAATTTGAAAAACACACATAAAAATTTCAATTTCTCATTCTGATATATGTCTGAATAAGAACAAGTCATCAGATTTGTTTTTCTCTAAAATTTTTTCGCTTCTGTTCTTAAAATTTTCTCACTATTTGAGATGTCACCTTGTCTTTTGAAAATGTGTTAGCCATCACCTGTGTTAAAAAAGCTACAAAAATCACAGAGTAGGAAGTAATAGTTTCTTTTCTTTTATAGATCAGGCATTTCATACATTTTCAATACACTTTATTATTAGTTCTGTAATTGACATTTCTGTCAACGCAAGCATCAAAAGTTAGAGCTGAGGGTGGCATAGAAATGTTTTCCTGCGGGGGGATTGGAGTATTCTTTTATTTAATTATTTTCAACAATTTGCCTGTCAGAGCAAAAGTGGAAGTTCAAGTCAATCTGAATTGTCTTGCCTTAGCCTGTAATTTAACTAAAAAGGGATGCAGATTTAAAAGGACTAAAATTGCCCTTAATTTTTGGGGAAAGATCTAAAGTAAAATGAGTTAAGGTATCTTTGCATATTTTTAAAATGCTGTTCAAGAAATGAAGTGTGTTAAAGGGTATTAATTTGGATGCAAGGAATCTGAGGAGAAAGTTAAGTTCATCAGCGCAACATTATAGGGGTTATTTTTAAGTTACCCTGTCAGCGTTACATACTCCTGCATGTTCTGAATTGCTCCTGCTTTTGAAATTTGAGGTGCGCTTGGCATTGTTACATCTGAATTTCAAAGTAGCCTTCTGTTCGTTGACCTCATACTTGTACAGTAAGTTCTCTCTAACCATGTCGGCAATAGGTTCTGTGACTTCAAGCAAAACCACATGTAAGGTCACCAGTTTTAACATAGGCTAACTGATAAGCAGGAGTTAAGTTCCTGCTGCCTCTGATCAACGTTCCGACGTTATTGGGCGACCCGCTGTGTTTAGGTACTTGTCCCATGGGTAGTAATAGTAAGTACATTGCAGGAGGGCGACAGATGGCAAGTGCAATATGGTTCCCTTTAGGACGCATGCCCAGGTGATCGTAAAAGACGGATTCACACCAACACTAGGTCAGCTTCACCCTCGGTTGCACCTTTTATGTTTAGTATAATCCGCTTTTTTTGTTTCTGTATTTGGATCGGTTAAAATGCTCTCTAAAAAATATGTCCCCTTCATTTAAGTGACTGTTGGCTGCGAAATGGTACTTTTAACTTGTTATAACTAGAGAGCAAAATAGTTTCAAACTTAACTGGAAGTTTATTTTCTTTTAATTTCTTAATTGATAGTCTGATTAGAGAAAGAAATCACAAACAACTTTTCCTATAGAAACCGGTTTGCGAGTGAAAATTCTTTATATTCAAATGAAAAGAAGGGAGAGGATATGTAAAACAAATGAGTTTTTAAAGAAAATATAATGATCATATTGCACTTACATGTGACAAGCACTGGTTAACGAAGTGCTTCTCAAACTTTAAGTATACACATGTATTACCTAGAGATCTTGTTAAAACGAAGTCTTTCCTTCTAGGAAGGGAACTTATCTACATTTCTAAAAAAAAAAATCCTCCCAGATGGCACCGTTCTTAGCTACACCATACTTTGAGCAGCAAAAATTTAATTACCTACTTATGTTAGTTTATTTAATACTAATATCAAGCCTATAAAGATGATGCTATTATTATAGCCATTTTACAGATGAGGAAATAGGTTCCAAAAAAGTAATCTTAGCATGCTAGATAATATTTCTTTGTAATCAGATACTTTCTATGTTTATAAAATATGTGTGTATGTAGGGAGGAAAGGACTTTATAATTTTGTGATCATATTCTTGCATTTTTGTATCATCAATTCCCAACAAGTTAAAATGATTAAAAATATATTCTTTAAGGGAAGGTACTTGGGAGAAAGTGGAGGGAGAGAGTGTATTAGTTTTCTATTGCTCCATAACAAGTTACTGAAAATTATAGCATCGTAAAACAACAACATTTATTATCTCACGTTTCCATGGATCAGTGTCTGGGGATGGCTTAGCTACGTCCACTGTTTAGGTCTCCTGAGGCTGCAGTCAAAGTTTTGGTTGGGGCTTTGGTCTTGTCTGAGGCTTGGGGTGCTCTTCAAAGCTCACGTGATCGTTGGCAGAAGTCATTTCCTAGCAGCTGTAGAACTCATGGGTCCTTGCTTCTTCAAGACCAGCGGGGCACCCTCTCTTCTTTGAGAGAGGGCCAAAGTCCTCTTTTAAGGCCTTGCCTGCTTAGGTCAGGCCCACCCAGAGTACTCTTAACTGAAAGTCAGATGGATTGGGGACCTCATATCTGTAAAATCCCGTCTCCTTTGCTATATAGCGTAACCTCGTCAGAGCCATGACAGCCATCGTATTCATGTGTCCCACCCATACTCCAGGGTAAGGATTTTACAGTCAGGAATCTTGGGGGCCATCTTGGAGCTGCTTATCCTATACCAGAAACAAAGCAAACTATCATTTTTCAAGCATCTGTTCTGTAACAGCCCTTTTGCTTACATTTTACTTCATGTAATTGTCACTATAACTGTGGAAGACAGGTACTGTTACTCTCCTTATTTTACAAGTGTGTATCTCATTTCTCCTGTTGAGCTAGGCCCTATCGAGGATATAAACACAGATTTAGCTAAACAAAAAATGATCTGAACAACCCTGCAAAACGGTCCACGATGAATTGCCGAATGAGTTGTAGGTTTCTAGTCTTTTCTGTAGCTATTTCTTTTACTTATGAAGCCCTCACTGTTTTTGCCTTAGAAGCCAGTGTTCACCTATCAGCGCTAATGACGTTTTCCTCACGATACCTCTACTTATCCCCAGTCAGAAGTGACTCCTGTTCCCTGAGTATAGAATTCTCCTATAATTTAGCTTAATGGCATTTACTATATTTCATGTTAAATCATAGTTATGTATCTTCTCTTCCCTACTTGACTGAGAATTCCTTCTGAGAAACTTTGATCCTTATTCATCTTTGCATCTGTCCCCTACTGGCCCTCTCAGTTCAACACAGTGGGTCACCAGTAAATGCTACTTTTAATTCGCTGTCAGGTGACCAAGTTAGGGAAAGTTTGAAAGAGTTAGTGGGATTCGGAAGAGTAGAAGGTAGGCAGCGTGGCATTGTGACATTCGTGAAAACAGGAAGTAGATAGACAACAGCAGAGTCTGAACTGCCTGTGAGACAGCGAACGTGGAGTTGGAGGGGCAGCTCGAGAGCAGGCCCGGGGAGCCTTTCTGGAGACATCGATCAGCATAGACTGTGATCGTGTACAGTGAGGGAGGATCACGAGGGATTTTGAGCTAGTGTATGGCACTAGCAAAGGTTCGATTAGGAAGACTGAGGCTGGCAATTAGCTGGTGTAAAAATGCAGTGAAGAACCGTGAAGAATCTGCGATACGTACATCTAATTTGAGGAGAGAAAGCCTGAACGAGGATGCTGGTGCTCGAAATGGAAGACGACCGATTGTAGGGGAATGATTGACATGAGAAGGCGAGTGAGTCGTACCTGTGTTGAATCGTGTTATTCAAAGGCTCGGTGCTGGGCTCGCTCACCCTGGAGGAGAGCGTATTGGTACATCAATTAATTTCATTCCTTTAAGAAATATTTGTGTGCCTACCATATTTTAGCACTATTCTTAGTTCTGAGAATGACAAAAGTTCCGTTAAGGTTCTTACATTTCAGGTGGGAATAAACATTTTAAATCATTTCAGTAATTAATGCTATGAAACCTCACAGTGTGTATTGCATTTGACCCAAATATAATCAAGTGCTAAATCCGTGCTTGGATCCCAAGTGCTGTGGGATTGATTCAGAGTGGCGTTAGGGCTCGTGGCCATTTCCTCTACGGAAACCCGGGGGTGTGTCCGAAGCAGCTGAGCTCTAACCACCGGAGGCCCTAATGCGATTGAGTCCCATGTCAACTGAATGCAAGCATTTAATGTTAATTTGCTCCTCTGTGATTTGTATTTCATTTAAAATACAAAATCGCGGTGATTAATTCATGAGTAGGTCTGCTAAAGTCTAATCTTATTTCACTTCAATGATCTAGTAATGTTTATATTTAAAATACAGTGTCTCTAAGGAATGAAAATCCACAGCCTTCGACAGAAAGTAAACTACCTTCTCTTGTTTCTATTGTGCATGTCTTTTGGCCTGTTCCCCCTGCACCCCCAAAAAGAAATCCTGTAGTTTTAAAGAGTAATCGAACTTTCCGTTTAACAAAGAATGTATTCATTTCTTGCAGCATCATTTTTGTCTATTTCCTGGAATCAGTGTTTTATTATTTTTTTTAAGCGATAAAATTCTTGAATTTGGCAGATCGAAATCTGAGTCTAACATGTTTATTGTGTATGGGAATGATTTCTATTATATTTAAATTGTAAAATATATAGTCTAGTTTTTAATATTTATTATAAGCATACCCTAATTTAAATGAAATCTGTTGTTCTTTTGGAAAATATAGTATTGGGCATTTAAAAAATTCTTTCATCTTTAATATTTTGATGCAAATAAAAATGAATAGTTTTTCTGAGATGGTCTTGGGCGTTGGCAGACTATGGCCTATTGACCAGATCTGGCCCACAACCTGTGTTTTTGTCTGGCTTCTGAGCTGAGAATGGTTTTTATATTTTTAAAGGGTTGTAATAATAACAGCCTCTACCCCCAAGAAAAATATAAAGAAGGAAAGAAGAGAATATGTGACAGAGCCAAAGTTATTCACTATTTGGTTCTTCACGGGAAAGTGGCCAACCCTGATCATCACGGCATAGTTGTGACTAGCTTTAAGCGAGTTTTATGACTTCCTAAAACTCTGTGGAGTGTACTGTTATTACTGTACTTTCTTATAGTTGAGGTCACTTTTCGTTAGTTATGTTTTGTTACATAATAAATGCCTGTTGTCTCAGTGCTCCAGAATAAACTGTTCTTATAAAACCTTTTAATGTGAACAGTGTCTTATAGTAAAGTTTTATTGTATTTCTAATGGGAAGTATCTAAAATATAAAGATTTTTCTGCATTTTGAAATGAGCTTAAGTGGAGCAACTCAAATTTCATTAGTTGACTTTGTACTTAATAGAAAATCTATTTGAAAGGAAATATGCGAAGGAGCAAGAAAAAAAAAAAGAGTGCCGGAGCCCGCGTCGGCCCACGGCAGTGCGGGGCAGGTGCCACGCCCCGTTCCGCGCTGGCTGTCCGGTGGTCTGATTCGGCAAGTCCCCACGGTGTATTCAGTTCAAACCACGCATGGATCATCTAACAGAAAAAGTGCGTCTGAAGATCACAAAAATACATCTTTTAAATATTTGCATATGAGCTCTTTCAGGTAGTTTTAACTTCTTAGTAAGTATAAGACTGTGAATGTAGTAGCTATGAGCCGTGTATGCATTCAGAAAAGAGTTAAGTCAGTGTTGATTTTAAAATGCTCCGATTTGGTTAGGCTTGTATGGGTTTGGTTTCTCTTGGTGTTCTTTTTTTCTTTCGGTGTTTTTGTTTTTGTGCTGGTGTCAAATTCGGTTCATTTAGTACTTTGTGGGTATACTGTTCACAATATGGAATCATTATTAATGTGATGATACACTGTCCACAATTAAGTGGTCATGTTTCCCTTTTAGTTCTAATTTGTTAAAAAATGTTCATTTCAGGAGTTATAAAATTAATTTTGAATTAACCACTACCCCCACAGAAAGTTTTCGCTAGTTCTTTCTTAGTGCGATTTTCATGTCATTCTACTGTGCCTGCAGCTGTCTGTCATCATTTTTCTAACTGCAGTGTGATAAATGCCCACATTTCCCACCCTAGCCCTCCACGTTCTCCTGAATGCTAGACAACGTGATGCTTCTTTGCCTGGCTTCATGTCTCAAACTTCTTGAAAGGTAGAAATTAAAATTAATGTATAATTTATCTTAGAGACATTGTCACAATGCTGCCTTTGTGATTTCCCTATCAGCACTCTCTGAAAATATTATCGAATAAGAAGAATGTTGGATAGGAAAAAATATTAGAAGGTAAGAGGGAGGATGAAGTCAATAAAAGTGTTTATGCAAACTGTTAGATTAGCACCAAGGCTAGTGCTACATCAAGTTCGAATGAAAACTTGAGCACTTACTTACTCATGCTTCTTCGATATTATTCAGAATTTACACTTTATACCAAGATATTTTTATTTGAAATCCTTAAAATTTAACTAAAATGGGATTTCCTCCCTCTTCATTAAAACCGCTTTCTCCTTAATTTAATTCATAGAATAATTGGGAATTAGGAGAACATCTTTGATACCTAAAGTTGGTACAAAATTTCATTCTTGTCATTACTTTTTTGAGGAAAATAATTATGGCCTGAGGATTTTTTGTTTTGTTTTATTGAAATATGTTTCAGGCATATAGAAATCTTACATATTTACATGCAAAGCAATTATATTGTAAATAAAGTTATTATAAATCGATACCTTTTTGAAGACTGGAAGGTTTAATTTAATTCTATAAATATCTTTGTTGATAGTAGGGCTGACCTTTAAATGATGGATCAATGACTTTTGTCCTTGAAGGGTCAGTGACTGGCTAAATGCGGCATAGTCTTTAAAGAAATTTGACTTGATTTTATTTGTTTTTTTATTAATATGTTTATGTGTAATTTTATTTTCCTGAGTGGCTCAGTGAAGCATGTGTTAAAAAATTGTCTAGATCCAGCATGCAAAGAAGATAAGAATTTTTATTCACAATGATAGGCTGTCGATAGCTTTTTAAGTGGTACCTTAATGAAGAGAGGAGATTGATTAGAAACAAGCTAGACTTCTTACAATAACTATTATTGTTGACAAATGATGAACCAGATGTAATAGAAAACCCCCAGTGGATTTTCTCTGACATAAACTTATAATAATAACATGTTCTGTTTTTTCCAAGCAAATATGTTGATATTTTGTCATTTCAAATTTTCCTAGTATGTGAATCAAATAAAATGGCTTTTGAATGAGAAAATCATTTACTTAATCAAATCATTAGGATGTGTAGATAAATTAACAGAACTCCTGAAAAACCGTCAGTGTAAAGCCAGTTAAAGATTTATGATTTGGGATGATGAGCAGCTTTGCACTACTTAGAAAACAAACACACAAAAACATATGAGGTTTTCTTTTTCTTTTTGTTTAAAAATTTTAAATAAATATAAAATGGACCCCCACTGCCCACAAATTCTCAGGAGAAATATGTACCTTTTCCAAAAGGAACGTTGAGTGTATCCTGTTCGGCAACTTGCTTTTCTCATTTAATTTTTTGTTACAAACACTACATTAAACTATTTCTCACTGTTTTTAATTGAGTAGTATTCTGTGGCATGGATAGAGTGTTATTTACTTTTCCATTTCTCCTTGAAGGTGCTAAGAGCAGTTTTCATTTTTCTTTTTTGCTATTATGAATATTAAAGAATAGTCTTCCTTGTACATATGCTCTGAAGCACACATGCAGATTTCCAGAAGTTGAACCGCTGTGGTGTGCACAGTCTGGTTTTGGATGGGTGTGTTAAATAGTTCCCTAGAAAGACTGCAGGTTTATGTCTGTTTCTATAGTGTGTCTGAGCACCTCTTCCCTCGGACCTTCACCAACGGTAGATTTTATCAGTCTTTTAAATATTTACCATTCTGAATGGTGATAAATAGCATCTTATTTTATTTACAGTTCCCTGATTACAGGTGATTGAGCTAGTGCATTTGAATTTTATAAGTGCCTATATGACTTCTAAACCTCATATACGCTACTCTTCCTGTCAGAGGTTTAATATTTCACAATATTTACAGATTCTCAAAATCTCATTTGGTTTGTGTATCCGCCTGCATGTGAGTCGAAAGGAAAGTCGGAACGACAGCATTGCTTTAGCCGTGATGTGGGAAGAGTCAGGAAAGAAGGTTACGAATCCTCTCCACTCAAAGCCACACCTTTGGGATGTTATCCATTAAGAAGTGTGTGCTGGTTGGGGATACCAGCACACCGTGGGTGTGAGAGGAGGGGACTTCGCCTTCCGCTGGGACGCGCTCCATCCCTCCCAGGTGTTTACCGAGTGCCTGCTCTGTCGTTCTCAGTATGTGCGAGTGTGTCGTTACCTCAGAGGATGTGTGTTGAATTCACTTTATGCACTGAAAATATTCATGAGAATGGGCTGCATTATGTGGCCGATACTGGAACATGAACTCCTCAAAGGCAGGAAGCATGTCTGTTTCTCTTTTTTTAAGATTGGCCATGTATGGAGTGCTTAGCAAATATTTGAATGAGTGAATAGTTGATTTTTGGTTCATTTTACTTGAACCAAGTAATATCTCGGTTCAAGTTATATCTTTAACTTCTGCCTCAATTCATTTTTTGTAAATGGATGGGGTGGATGTAAATAAGATACACATGTCCTAGTGGTATGGACTTCATATCTCTGATTTCTTAAATCATCCATTTATTAATGCACAAAGAGGACGAATCATTATAATATCAGCGACCACTTCTTGGCTGTCTATACAAAGTAGGTAGAGCTCTCCCTCCCTCAGATGGGCCTTTCTCAGTGACATCCCTATGTGACATTGGCCCCTGTGTGGAAGGTAACTTCTGTTAGCCTCCTTTTTCTCATCATTTAGACCTCAGTTCAAGGTTCAAGGTGTCACCTTTTCAGATTTTCTTGTCTTCCTTGACCACTTCTGGCTAAAGTAACCCCTGAATCCTCTTTAAATTTTTTCTGCCAGCCTTCCGTCATACACTGAAGCATGTTAGCCTTCCAGCCATCTTGCTCTAATGGTGCTTTGAACACACCGCTATAATAATTCTTAAAATAATTTATTTATAAATACGGTCTTGTTAAAAATCCATTTTCCTCACCTTCTAGAGTGTCAGTTCTAGAGGGGCAGATGGTACTTTATTCTTTGAGTTCCCATTGCCTAATATGCCGCAAGTGTTAAGTAAATATTTGTTTAATGAATGGAAATCTCTTTGAAATGTTAGATTCAAAGAAGAGCAACATTTTGTGTTTGAAAAATCTGTTAATGGAAGTTGTAATAGGTGATACAGGGGTGACTAAGTGTTCAGAAAAGAGTTAGCATACCAGGCTTCCAACAGATATCTTTACAAAAGTGTGCTTGCAAGGTCGGTCTTGGCTGGTATGGAAAACTTAGATTTGAATAGGGTTTCCCCCATTTCCTAACCAAGAAGATGATTGTGTTGTGCCTAAACTGTTTGTACTAACAATATGGTTTATGCTGAATCCCTCCTTCCCTTGTGGAGTCTGGAATTTTGGAACATGCTAGGCAGGGGGGACTTATGTGACCAGGCCCAACAGAAACTGCGGACGCTGAGTCTCCAGTGAGCTTCCCTGGTAGACAGCACTTCACACGTGCTGTGGAGGAATTAAGTGTGTCCTCTGTGACTCTGCTGGGAGAGGACTCTCGGGAGTTGGCCCGGTTCCCTCACCTCAGGTGCCTTTTTCCTTTGCTGATTTTGCTTTGTATCCACTCACTGTAATAAATCATAAGTGTAAGTTCGCAGCATATAATTGCTGAGTCCTGTGAGTCTTGCTAGCAAATCACTGAACCTGGGGGTGATTTTGAAGACCTTTGACATGATAAGAGAGGTAAATTTTCTCCACTTCTCATTCAGGGAGAGGTGACTTAAATAAACAAGAAAAAGATCAAGAAATAATAATAATGCCATTCATATAATTGACGTTGATTGACTGTTCTGGGTAGCTATTTTAAACTGGGTGTTCTGCAAAAAATTTCTCTGAGGCGATGGCATTTAAACTAAGATCTGAGAGATAAGAGGAAGCCAGTCATTGGGAGATGGGGAAAGAGCATCTCAGGAGAGGAGACAGTGCAGAGCATCAGAGGTGAAACTGTGCTTGGTGTGTTCGAGGAAGAGAAAGGAGGAAAGATGACCAAAGGGTAGGGGACAAGCAAGAGCGTGGTACAAGACAGCTGTAGACAGGAAGATTCGATTCATGGCGTTAAAACACCATGCCAACCGGATGGAGATCCGTGGACTGGCATCAGAAGCAAGGAGACCATTTGGGACACTCTTCCAGTAATCTCTGCCAAAATGCTGGAGGCTTGGACTAGGCTTGTAGTTTAGAGAGGGGGGAAAGTAGATAGGTTTGAGATACGTTTTGGAGATGGAGTCACCAGTCTTGGGTAATTAAATGTAGGCGACAAGGGTAAACGGTTTCAAGAATAACATGCAGATTTTCAGTTTAAACAAGTGGATAGTGCTGTCTTTTATAAAAATGGACGATGCGGGGAGATCAGGCAAATTCAGTTATTGGAAGAAAATTGAGAGTTTTGTTTTGAGGTCTTATTAGATTGCCATCTAGGCAGTTGATGTATAGTTTCTGAAAATATTGAGCTTTTATTTATCGAACATTAATTGAGTGCTACCAGTTGCCAAGTACGTCGTTAAGGTGAGGAATGCAATGACTGGAACAGTCTTCTGTCTCTTTCTGAAGCGAGTGACTTGGTCCTGGAAGGAAGGCAGGCGAGTATTCAGGGACCTACAGAGAGATGTGTTATCACAGGGCCATGCAGAGAACACTTAGCAGGCTCATCACAATGGCACCTAGACTCCTAAATTTTGAGTTTTTCTCAAAATCCATTATTTTCTGTTGCTTTCACAATGATACTTTTACTGCCACTTTTGATTTTTAAAGTCCTTATGTGCAAGAGCCAGTCTTAAAGACTAACCTAAATCTGTTCTGGCACTTTCTGCTTCCCCACATTGTGTTTTACACTTGGCAATCTCTTTATCAGTCAGTATGCGTTCCCTAAATAGAACCCATTTCCTTCAGATTTTGCATTCTCCCCCCCCCACCTCCCCCACTTAGGAAACGTTTATCCATCTCTGTTTCTCCCTCCCTCCTCTGCCTCTGTACACACGTACACACACATTCACATACGTGCACACATCCGTGTTATACATACACTACATACAGACGGATGGGTAGTTACTCTGTCTTTATCATGTCTAGTTATCTAATTTTTTTTAGTAACTCAACTTGGTTCATGGTAAGAAGTGTAGACTCTCAGGAGGGGAATATAAGAAATTCGAATGCAGACGTGAACCCGTTGTCACTGTTATTTCCTGACTGCCTGGTTTCTTGTGGCTGCTCGGCTAGTTTTGTGGGCATCTCCCCTTCCTTTTCATCTTTTTGAGAGTATTTTCCCTTTCAGAATTACACTCCGGTGGAAGAGGGCGATCCGCCCCGCTAGAGAGGACTTGAGTGTGTCGCATACCAGGTGGTCGATAGGAGCGGGCTTCCTTTCCACCCAGTGGCTGAACTTGAGCTCCCCTGATGGACTCTTTCTCCTGCTTTTCCCTTTACTTGATTGGCAACCTTTAAAAAAAGTCATTCTTTGAACGATGTGTTTTAAAATAATCCTTTAACGTAACCTTTTATATATAGCAGGTCCTCGAATTATGTCCATTCGTTCAACGTTGTTTCATTTAGCAATGAGATGCTATAGGAACTTAACTCTTGTTTATATCAGTTTATGGTAAAATTGATTTTGTTATACTTCATTTCACTTAAAGTCACAGAAGCTATTGATGATTTACTGTATATTCTTCTTATAATCTGCCAGACACCTCTTTCCTTGTTTACCACCACCCCTCAATTTTATTTTGCAAGTCATAGGTAATACATTCAAATGGACATGCTCAAATTTTTAAAATTTTATGACTCTAGTAACGTCTCTAAACAGATCAAGTTGTATACATTAAATATCTATAGCTTTTTCTACGTCACTTTAGCTTTTTATATGTCAATCATAACTCAATAAAGAACTTGACAAAAAGGGAAAAATGGGCAGAAAATTGAAATGCATTTCCAAATAGCTGAAATGTAAAATGTAAATAAATTCTAAATGTCATCAGTATCCTCCCCCAAAACATAAAAAGCAACAAACACATACACACAAAAGAACATACTGACCTTGCAATTAAGAGAGCAGTCTGCTTAACGTTGTTAATTGTCCTTCCGGTGAGGAGTCTTGCCCAGTTCTCTTGAGTATGGCTGACAGGTTTCAGCGATGCATTTTTATTAATCACTTATGCTTAGCAACTGCAGGGATTATTAATTAGAAACCTGTAATTAGATTCGGAAATGACAGTGAGGATGTTTAGTTGGAAAGAAGTCATGTTGTGATGTGTGGTCTCCTCTACCTTGAATCTTCTCTCTATAATAAATCATCTTGCTTTTGTCAGTGGGAAATGTTATAATTTTCAGAAATTAAGGACGATCTTTTGTTCAACTTTAGTAATTTACATTTGTATATCAGCTTCCATATAGAACAAGTATATTATGACAGTCCTGTGAGAAATGAGAGGTTATATATATTCAAGGTCATATACATGTGGTTATAGTTTTTGGCTTTCCAAAAATGCTGTTATATATTACTAACCAAAATAAATTGCTTTTCTACTATTTTAGTTTGACAGGTATCATAAAGACCTGTGTTCTGCACAATTAATAAGGTTTTGCACAATTAATAAGGATTTTGGGGTTTTTTCCTCCCCAGTGTGTTTAGAAGAGAGTTTATAGCAAGCTGTGATTCTCTGCATTTTTTTCAGCAAACATGTATTACTTATTTAAAAAGGATAAAATTAAGGGGAAAATTTCTGAAAACCCTCAGTCACATTTTATCTGTGCTTACTTTTCAGCTGTTTATGAGTAATCCTTCAGTTGAAAAGTTTTTTTTTATTAATTTTTTTATAGTAACATTAATGAAATCCGGTAAGTTTCAGCTGTACATTTTAGTAAGGCATATATATATATTTATATTGTGTTCACCTCCCACAGTTAGATTTCTTTCTGTCACCACATATTTGACCCCTTTTACCCCGAAAAGAGATATTTATGACCAGCCCATTTGCTCCTAATTTTGTGATTTATATTTAACTTTATTTGAAAAAGCATTGTGTGTATATTTTTTCCTTTTATAATGTCTGTCGATACAAGTTCTGAAAATTTTCCTTTATGAATAGGATGAAAAAGTTGCTAATAGAAAACACGATTTTTTTTTCCCCAAAGCAGGGAGTGGCCAAAGTTACAAGAGAGCCCTTAAATCATTTTGATTGAAGCGTCTTGCGTATTTATTTTATTTGATCTAAAAACGTCAGCTCTTTACCTTGCGTTGGTGTTGCACAGTTGTGTTCTGCCCTCTGCATGTTGCAGTCAGTGGATAATAAGAAAAATAAACGTGCAATGCTCTAGCTTCTACCCCAGTGCTCTACATCACAGGCATTCATATTTATGGAATGAAAACAGCTTTTAATAGCTACCATTTATATAACTCTTGCCTTTTGCCAGGCCCTGTAATATGTGTTTACATATAGTAACTTGCTTAATGCCTACGACTACTCTATAAGGTAGATACTATTATTATTATTTCCATTTTAGAAATAGGCAGCTGAAGCACAGAGAAGTTAAGTAGCTTGACCTGGCCCACAGGTGGTAAGCGGTAGAACCGGGTTTCAAATCCAGGCCGTTTGGCTCCAGGATCCATTATGACATGAAGGACTGAAGGAACCGGATTCCCATTTACCTCTGTCTGCACACAGACGCCCGTGTCCTCGAGGTCACCAACGTTCATGGCACACAGTTTTTGTCGTCGTAATGGATTTACCTCTGCCCCGTTTTCCTCTCCCCTCCTCTTCAATTATTCATTCAGACAACTTTTAACACTTTTGCGGCCAAGTACGATCTAGACACTTGAGATATAGAAATAAAGTTAGTCCTCACAGCGAGAAATGGAAAGTCTGATGGGAGGAGACGTACCGGACAACAGACGTTGTAGTCTGGCGCTGTGCTGAACACGCCCAGAGGGGCAGCACTTAGCCCAGCGGAAGAGGGTGACCCCTCCCTGGGTTCCCATGGAAAAGGAGGATGTAGCCAAGGACGGGAGTCCCAGCCTTCTCTCATGTGTCCTCTTTTTGACCCCGCGAGGGGTGGGATTCAGTTGCTTCGTCAGAACCCCCAGAGTTACCCTTCTCCGCATCAGCATGGTTCGCTGTGCCTTCTCTTTGCTTCTTCATCATGTCCTACTTGCCAATGTCCTCACTGTGTTTTTTACTGCACCTGTTCTCATGCCTTTTTCATTCTCATTTCTTCGTTAGTCTGCTTTTTCGTCCTGTCTAGAAGCTCGGTCTTAGCTAATGCAGTAGGCGCCATCCTTCCCTTCAGCCCCCTGTTCTCCTGTCTAGCAGGTTAGCCGGGAAGAATTTAACACAGCAGGGTCAGTGGTTTCTGCAGCAAGGGAGGCAGAAGTCTGGCTCACCCTCGTGGTATCACTGGGCTATCAATTTCATGGCTCCCGAGCATCAGGAGGAACACACCCCGAGCCTCTCCATTAACCGGATCTGTTGCTCCCAATTTGGGTTTCTTGGGTGTTGCTTTAAATGTGTCTGGCTTTTCCATTCTTGGCTCTGGCTCCCAGCATTTACTAGATGTTGGCGGTGGCACAGACTGGTATCTGCTAGATCCCAAGCACAGCCTCCTTTAGAAATATGGCAGGAAAAGCTCTAAGGAGAGGTAGTGTTTGACTCTGGTTTCCACCTGAGATTGAATCCTGTCTCTTCATCACTTGCTAGCAGGCTAGCCTGGGGTGAGTTATTTAACCTCTCTGTGCCTCTATTTTCCCTTCTTTAAAGTGGGCAAACTAGTAATGGCTACCTCATTTAGAGGCCAAAATGACATAAAAACCTGTAAAACTTAGAATAGTGCCTGGACACTTCTATTGACCAACAGATATATGAAGAGATGCCGAACTTCACTAGCTATTAGAGAAATATAAATCAGAACCACAACGAGATGCCATCTCACACCGATGAGAATGGCTTCATAAACAAGACAAGTAATAACAAGTGTCGGAGAGGTTGTGGGGAAAAGGGAACCCTCATACACTGCTGGTGGAGTGTAAATTGGTGTAGTCACTATGGAAAACAGTGTGGAGGGTCCTCAAAAAATTAAGAATAGAATTACAATATAACCAGCAATCCTTCTGGGTAAACTTCGTAGAGTTGCTTGTGTGAGGTATTTCTGGAGCAGCCATGTTAGAGTCTGTCCTCTTAACCTTAATCCCAGTTTCTAGAATACATTTTTGAGTAATATGTCCCTCCTAATTCTTGTTTATTAGATATTATCCTAAAAATGTAGAAGCATTTTTCTGTGTGTGTGTGTGTGTGTGTGCATAGGTGTGGGTTATATCTTACAATACATGATAAGATCTTTCTACGTGGATATGACCAAGTCTTTTAACCTCGCCAAATAAACCTTCTTCTCTCACATCAATGTGTTTGGTGTTGGGCATGCCCACCTGTGGGCATTGATTTATACTTGGACCGTTTGGGTTACAGTCGGCTAAGTGATACGGTTCTTAGTGCAGATCGCGGTGGGATTCACTCAGTGCCAGCCCCTGTGACAGCGCTGAGAAACTTGGTATTCGCTGTCAGCCAGGCGGATTTCTGTCTAGCTTATTTCATCATTCACACATCATTTCTCTGGCCTTTTCTTTTGTAGTATTGTCTCAGAGGTCTGTTATAATGTAGATAAATTGTGCCCATTACATTTACTTTCTCTACCAACTTTATTACCACTTAAAAGATTTATCGAATTTAGAATTACTCACTTTCCCCCTGACTGTAAACTGTAATTCAACCCATCTTGTTCTTTCTAAAACTATTACTTTCTTTACATTTTCAGATGTTTTGTAAAGTTGCCGTTTTAAAAGGCCAAGCAGTTCCCTTTAGTCAAAAATATTTTGTACTTATGAATGTATTTTTAAAACCTTTAAATTTTTTTTTACATTTTAGGTTATTGGTTTGTTTATATTATAAGATCTATATTTCTCACTTTTATATATTGATATGTATCTGACCCTGGTTTTAGTATTTGTTGGTCTCACTAACAATATTAATATTTGAGAATGTTAATCTGCTGAGTAGAGCATTATATCGGAATTTCTGATTTTGTTCCCATTAGCTTTTACATTTTACTCTTTGGAAAACTATTTATTTGTAGATGTTTTCATACTATATAAAGTGTGGATAAGTATTTTCATAAAAAGTTTATGCTTTGAAAATTTGTATTTGGGCACTAAAAGATATATAAGTAAAGTTTTTACTGTTATTTTTGCAGTGGGTGTAATATAAGCATAAGTATTGTTTGTTTTTTTAGGCACATAGTCATGTTTCTTATTTTATAATATATAAATATGTAACATAACATATAAAATGATGTGTTTTTTTGTTTTGTTTTTTTGTGTTTCTTCTTTAGAGAGTGATAATGAACTCTCGAGTGGAACAGGGGACGTGTCTAAGGATTGTCCTGAGAAGATCCTGTATTCTTGGGGAGAATTGCTAGGAAGATGGTAAAAATTTATTTTTCTTTTTGAAAATTTTATATTACATAATTAATATATTAAATTTTATATTCACAGTTTGTCATATTAAAATGAAAATATGTGTTTATATATCTTAATATTCCAATGTATTTTTAAAACAGTAAAAGTTTTAAAAATATCATTCGTAAATGCTCTGTGTTTGGCCAAGTCTTCCACCCGCTGTGGTCTTGTTCAGCCTACTTTTGGAAGCTACGTTTGCCTTATTACCCAATTCCAAATATCCTTGGAAACGGGTAAGGCTACTAAGCATTATATGTTGCTCCCCTAGCAAAGTGTGTAGGTTTTGTCGGAAAGGGCTGGGTCCTTCCTTTAGGGAACAGTCAAGGTGTGGTAGGCCTGTGGTCCACTTTCAGCCGCAGCATCCCTTCCTGCCCATCTCCTGCCATACACACCCCATTAAGCACCTTAACTTCTGTTTGTCTCGGGGGATTCAGATGGTTCTTTTTATACCTTAAAATGCTGCCTAGAAGTATTTAGTTAACACATCCATTGTGAGTAAGTTCATAGGACGATTTAAAAAAGTAAATGAGAGGAAGAAAAAAAAAACTTTCCTTGATGGTGCAATAACATGGCTCACCTGTGAAGAAGACAGGATCAAGAAAAAGTAGTCAAAGACATCACAGGGCTTAGGCTCTGTGGTTTCACGCCTCTCCCCTCATGCTTCTCTTGACCCAAGCTTACACTTTTAGATAAACTCACTGATAGACTTCTGTAACAGCAGCAGCTCAGCAGCGGTGAAGGGAGCCTGACTTTCATTTTCTTGTCTCTCGTTTCTCAGGCACAGTAACCTTGGCGCACGGCCGAAGGGGCTCTCCACCCTGGTGAAGAGTGGCGTCCCCGAAGCTCTGAGGGCAGAGGTGTGGCAGCTGTTGGCAGGCTGCCATGACAACCAGGCCATGCTGGATAGATACCGCCTTCTTATCACAAAGGTAGGGAGCTCTTTTCATGTGCTCGTCATGGGACGGTGTTTTGAATAACTCTTGTTTTCACGGCTCCAGTAGGTCATCAGTGCTTTGACTCTGTTTGGAAGCTGTATTGGTGTGGTGCAGTGACCGGCTCTGCCTTTTGTCCTATCACTTGTTGGACAGTGGCAAGCGTGCGCCATGGTCATCTGTGAGAACTTAATCCTCGGCTTGCAGTTTTTCATGATAGTGACTTTATAATAACTCTCTACCAGATCGGAATATCCTTATGTTTCAAGTGTGGTAAATTTACTTTTTTTGTTGTATGAGCTGTATACAGTTATACTTGAATGTAATATACTTTTAAGATCAAATTAACTTCAGAAGGAATTAAAAGGCTTTTGTGGTAACGTGACCTTGAACTTAAATAATGTTGCCCAGACCCTTATTGGAGCTCCTGGTTCTGATGTAGATTCCTTTGCTTACGTCCAAAAAGAGAACAAAGAACAAAAACGAAAAACCTGATTTTAAAGCATAGGTAAAAGCAATCCTAGTCCTAGACTTCTTAGGCCTCATCTCCTCATTTCTTAATCTACTCTAAATAATGGTACCTTGTTTTAAAAATCTTAATTCATAATCGTGATTCTTTGATAACTCCGGTAGGATATATCAACTTTTAAAATTTCTTAGTCACTCTAATTCCTTCTCCCCGTCCTTCCCTCTGTGTCTCCTCTCCCTCCACAAATATTTGCTGAGTGCCTAGTGTATTCCGTCACTGCTAAATTCAGATTTTTCTCTTTACCATTTTTTTATGAATAGTGTTTTCTACAGTGGGATGTGAACAGTGACCCATTGATGTGGGCTTAGGGGGCTGTCTAAAGTTTCACTTTCATTTTTAAAATTACAAACACAGAGGAATTGAGCTATGCCGACATTCGCCATGTGGCGGTACCAAGATCTCGCCAGGTCGTGGGTCCCACTTGCTCCACACGGTTCATGGGTGACCAGGGGGAAGAAGGGATTTGCACGCCTTGGAGTAGAATGACAGTGGTGCTCACACTCGTGTGTTCACTGTAAGACTATTACAGGTTTTGTGGTTTCATGTGCTAGATTACATGATTTATAGGTTATCTAGTTTTAAGTTAACCTTATGTCATAGGATGGACACGTGGTTTAAAAAGATTGCTGTCCCAGGATATTACATATTAAAATATTTTTAAAAATCATAGTAATCTGTCCCTTCAAGTAAGGATGAATGTTATGATCGTGGATGACTGAGTAACAACTTTTGGGAATTAACTTGTCGTAGAGAAGGACGTTTGAAACATTTGGCAATTTAAACATCACTGTGTGATTTTGAAGACAGGATACATGTGTCATCAAAAAAAACTCTTAACATCTTACTTGAAAACCTGGAATCAAGAATTTCAGATATGTTTAACACTTGTACAGATAGCTGCAGATAATTTGGGGACTGATTGTGAAGAACATAAAAATATAACACAGTATAATACAGTAAAAATAAATAAAGTAAATTATATCGGAAGTTTATGCTCAGAAAAGTTTTTATTAATGGGACTATCTGAGCAGAAATGTTCAGAGACCATAACTCTGGGTGCTAGATCATTTTTTTTGTATGAATAACAGACTATATTTTTAATGGCTGCTTATGGGACAACAACTACTGTCATGTCCCTTTCTCCACTAAAAGACTTTAATTCATACCTTTTAAAGCTTTCGAACTTTGGGGGTAAATTAAAGAGTAGCTTCTCACAACATTATTTATGAACTCCTGACAGTACAGTATACGCTCACGTATGTGATAAAAGCTTTACCATGTGTACCAAGTGTCATGTAAGGGGAGTAGGAGGACCACAAGCTAGTGAGCAGCAGAGTGCAGAATCTGAACCCGAGGGGTCCCTCCGTGGTGAGCGGCAGCATACCCTGGATTTGAGTCTCATCCTCCCGTGAAGTTATCCCAGCTTTCTTAGCCTCATTCTCATCGTTTGCAAAGCAGTATTGCCTGCTGGGATCGTTTGGGGAATTAAATAAAATGATAACGTGCTTGGCACATAAGTATTCCAGATTAGCTTCTCCTGTTTTTACCAATATGATATTACATCATGAACATGATAATATTCTTAATGGATATTGGCATCAGTGTATGTTTCTACTTTAACATGTGTGTATATTTCTACTTTAATAATTTTTTTGCAAGAGCACATGATATGAATAACTGCTGAAGGAAGTGAGAAGGAATCTTTTTAGACACACCAAGTGTCAGATTTGTCTTTTTCTGCTTTTTGTTTTTTCTGGCTGGTGAATATCATGAAATATTTGAATCCTAACACTTGACTTTGCAGCGATTATATGAGTTATTATTTTAGTGATTATGTGTATTTAAGTATATCAAGTCAAATGATATTCTCTAAAAACCACTCCTAACGACTGTCTGCTATAATCAAGATCTCAAGGCAGGCAGGTATTGATCTCATTCACCTATTAATTCACTCATTTATTCAGTAACTCTTTATTGAGCATCTCTCGTTGGCCAGACTCTCTATGGTAGGGCTGTGTAGATGAGGAGAGTCCATATCCTTGAGGAGAACAGCTAGGGAAAGCCAGGCCTGTATGTGGGTAGGTCGAGTAGAGTGCAATACAGATTGTTCTAGGTATCTTAGTCAAGAGCATGGAGTACAAAAGAGATAGTGACAGCTCTGCTTGGGTGAGCCGGGGAGATGCACAGGGAAGATGATGTCTGAGGAGTTACATGTGTCTGAGCAGGATGGGAGAGGGAATCCCATATAGGGGCGGCTTATGTAGTGGCTCAGCTGCCACTCAGTGACGTAGCTGGGATCATCCAGAGAGCCTTAGAAAGTGGAATCGGTGTGCTCTTTCCTTCCCTCGCTCCCACCCCAGTTGGCCAACCACAGCCACTAATCATGGATGAGTGCGCGTCCCTTGTTAAATGGGAAGAATGTAATATCAGTTTATTCTTGTTAGAATAAATATGGGAAATGAAAAACCTCAGAAAATATGTCGTATCCACATGACATCACAAGAGAATACTTAATTGGCCACCTAGGATTGATGTAATAGAATTTAACAAGTAATATTATAGTGTCTGTTCAATAAATGTTGGAGGACCTGTCGTCTGCGTGGTAATGTACTAAGGTGGTAATGCATACTCATTTTTAAAGTCAGTGAACTGCAGAAATACCATTCATTAGCTAATATGAAACAATATAAATTTGCAAAGAAGTCCAGTTTCCTGGATCACAGAGAGCATGTGCTTAAACCTCTTTCAGAGGACAAAAAGGGCGTTAGCTGCAAATATTACTTTGGTAGTTGCTGCCAAAAATCTTTTTTGTAGTATAAATCAAAAACAAGCATTTAAAAACTCTTCAAGTTCTCTGCATTTTCAAGCATCGTGTGGACAGAGGAAGCTTCGCCGTGTTTTTTCTCGTCGGGTTATCGGTGCCTCTCAGAGCGAAGCCTGTCTTCTCTCGGCTTTCCAGTACATTGTTGTAGCAGATGGCTTTTAATGAAACATGTAGCTAAAGAAACATTTTTACTCTATTTTTTTTAGAATATTCTATAATTATAGTTACTGGACATTCTCAAGAGGAAATGTTTAAATTGGTATTTTTCTTATGATTGAATAACATTTAGTGAAGATGTAATTGAAAAGTGAAATTGTGGCGTCAGTCATGTATTTTTTATCTGGTAAGTTTTTACAACTAAATTAAACTCTGTACATCAGTTAGCTAGATAGGTGCTTGCTTTCCCTTTACCTGGTTCACATTTTACAAATCGAACGCAGCATGTCAGTCAGACAGCACTGCGCCAGGTTTCATGGAGAGGCAGGGCGTTGCTTAATTACGAAGCTGCTCTGTTCTCTGCCATCACCTTGTCTACGTGTGGGAAATTAGCTTTTTGATGGAATGGGGTTATTCCAGCTGGGTCTGTACCATGCGTGTTTATAAATGCCGCAGACTCTTGCGCTGGTGCGTTATTGTTGTAGCCATGATATTCACAAAAATTTCTCTAGAAAATTTATAGTTCTTTAAAATTTATTAATGAAAAAAACTAAGGTGGGCGAGGAGAATAAAGAATACTTACTATGCTGTAATGTAAATACCTTGAATACGTAGATACCAGAAGGTCTTCGTTAAAGGAAACTAAGACTTATGGTAAGAGATTATTTAAGAAAATGTACCTTTTATTTTCTCTTTTCTTGCATAATAAGGGCAATGGTTTCTTACTACATAATTATATCTATCTTCTTATTTTTTCGTACAGCACAATTTTTATCAAATTTTCTTGGTCCTCATCCCCTGAGCTCTTACGTTTTCTACCATATCTATATTGACACCTGCATGTAAAAATTACAGTTATCTGTGAAGCTGAGGACCAAAAGGTTCCCCCAACACTGACATATTTGTGTAAGATTTAAAAAATAGATTCCTAAGTATGTTCATGTACTTAAGTCATAATGTTCTGTTTTTAGCAACAAATATTTTTCTTGTCCTTTAAACGTAGTTGATAGTTTTGAGGTAAATTAAAGAAAAGATGATTTTCTAATGTTACCTTCATTTTCGTATTATGGAATTTGAGTAGGAGTACACTGTTTTGACAGAAGGCCTTTGGGTTATTGTTGAGTATAGACATTTCAGTGACATGAAAGCTATATTTATAACTATAGAATTAAGGAAAGGAGGGAAACAGTTATATTTTTCTTAAATCTCACAAGTTTTCAAGAGCCTTGGATTACAGTGTGACTCATGGATCCCAATTTCATAACATCTTTTGACCTTATCTCTACATATTTCTAGAGCATATATATTTATATTTTTTGGGTAATATGGTATAAGTTTTCTCTAGGGTTTTTGCTTTGTCTTTCATTTACTATTTCGTCAAATTCTTGTTTAGATATGTTTACTATTGATTAGTGTCAAGCTTAGAAAGGAGGGAGATGCCACAGATGCTTATGAGGCTGGCACCAAAAATCCATCCCCTAACAAACTGCACATTTCTGCTCATGTTGGTGGCAGTTCTGTTTTGCAGTTTCTTCCTTGATAATGGTATGATTCTTTCTCAGTATCTTCTCTTTCTCCTTTGGGGTCCCTTTATAGGTTATATTTCTTTGTCTCTCATCATATCTTCCATTTTCTTTATACCTGCCTCTCTTTCTTAACTGTCCGTAATATAGCTCTGAAAAGTATTTTCCTTATTTGTGGTTTTGTGTTTGCTTGGTTTCACTTTCCCTGTGCATTTCTCAGGTTAACTGGCTTTTTAGTTGCATGGCCTTTAGTTGATTTTTGAGCTGACAAGATAGTGGACTGTCATCATAGAGAGACCATCATTTTGTTTTACTTTGTATTTCCAGAGCCTGGAACTGGCCCTTAATAAATATTTAGTGAATGACTAAGTGTATTAAACTCCATAGTGCTCCATGATCTTTTTTAAAGGAGGGGTTACGTGGCCATGACACTGTAATTGAAGAATTGGGTTGGCAGTTATGACTGTTGGGGGAGCATTCGAGATCTTGTTCCCCAGCATATATTGTCAGTTTGGCTCAAATAAACTCTTATGAAAATAATTTTAAAAAAAGGTTGTGAGTATTGTTTTTATTTTTAATGGCATACATCAAGTTATAGACTAGAGTTGATTAATTGTAGTTTCACTATTTTTATCACCTGTAATGAGTAGCTCTTAGGGACGGACTTCAAGAGTAGGCATTGAAAAGTTGTCTTTTTAATTTATTCAATTTTTCATCATATAAGTAATTACTTCTTTTGAGCTTATGGAGAAGATACGTAATTGTTAATGTGCACACATACAGATCCCTAAAGATGAAGGGGAGTGTATCTTCTATTGCAAACTCATATCCTAGTTCCTACTTCCTTTTTCCATCAAATAGAAAAAAAACAAATGTGAGAAAACCAGAAGACCACTGAGTGAATTTAAGGTTATTGTAGGCCTTAGAAAAATTTAGCTCCTTTATGAAATTTCTTGAGCTTCCTCAAGAAGATACTAAATAAATACCAAGTTGGGGATGTTATCGATGCCGCACAATTTTCTCAGACTTTAAAGCTTAATTCCATAAACTGGCTTTTGATTTAATTAACATGTTAATTTCATAGAGTGTTTCCGATTAAGTATTGTAATTAATTTAATATATTAATTAATAATTGATATATTAAATTTAACAATTTAATATATTACAATTAAAAATTCCATAACAATTGATTATGATTCTCATTTGGTTCCTTTTTTCTCTATATTAAATCTTTAGTTTTTCTAAATTCACAATTTATCATATCAGTAATGCCTCTATTAAGCTCTTAATAGACTTTAACTTTTTAAATATACATTTTTATTCCTAATGAATAATGAATAAACTAGGTAAAAGTGGCTCAAAACTTTTTTGCTCCTAGATTGGAATATTATGGGTATGCATTCTTCTGTAAGATAGAGCTTTACTTGTTACTACTGTTAGAATTTTAAACACTTCTACCCTTTAAGAGGCTGATCTGACATGTTTATGAAAACTATTTAATATTTTAATAGATGACTTTTACCTTGATGCCTGCAAAAATGATATGAAAAAGGAGCAATTCCATTTAACTCTTTGAATCTTCGGTTCTTATTTGAAAGGTATGATGGCAATTTTTAATTGAGAGCTTATCTTAATTTTTCTACCCATCTGTCTAGTTGGCACCTAGGTACTTTTAAGATTAAGGTTCCATCCCTTCATGCAGATTATTTAATCAAAGTCTCTGAAGCTTTTTTACTTTACTTTCTAAGGGCCTCAGATCTTTCCTCTGAAGGGTTTCAAAGCTCAGGCATGTTCAAGGATGATTTGGGTATGTTTACAAAATTTCTGTCTCATTCAGTTTCTTAGGGCTGATAGTCAAAAGGGAAATGGATCTTCCATATTATTGAAAATGAATATTTTCTGAATATAAAACCTATACTAGAACCTTATGTTAAGGGTTGGAAGAGTTCCCCTAGGTAGTTTAACATTCTCTTTTTCTGTTGAGGCTGATGATGATGGTATTGGGCTACAGTTCTTCCAACCCACTTCTGTGAAAAGATTCTTCCCCATTTGAACAGAAAATAGATTGAGCCTAATCCTCGGGAAAAGATGACACGTAGTGCGAGATGAGAATCATTGTTTGTCCCAGTGGCACAATGTAGGCTTGCATTAAGTGTTCTGGGACTAATTAATCAGGAAGCAACTCTAATTAAAAAGGAAACTGCTCATCAGCTGCCTGCCCAGGCTATTTTACAGAAAGAAACTGTAGACTTAGCCACTTGCTGTCCAGCTTCTAGCAATGTTTCTTAACTGCTTATGTCCCACTCGAAAGGGGTAATTTAAAGGTTTCCAGCAGACTATTTTGCAGTGATAAACTTTGATATTTAATGGACTTTTTTTCAGATGTAAATTTACACCACAGCAGTAATTTTGCTGTTAGAATATTTTGATTGATCTCCACGGCTTTTTAACTTGTAATCTTACCATGTTTTTAAAATCCTGGAACAAACGATGCTACTTAGATATAATCTTAGTAGACAACATTTGGGTGTATATATAGATATATATATAGATAGATATATGTAAAGAGAAACAAACATATATATGTCATGTTAGATCAAAATAAACATAAATATCTAACAATTAGTGAACTCGTCTATTTAAAACATTTTGACATTTCTGTTAGTTTAACAGTTTATTTGCCTTAACTGAAATCTTTTTAGAAAATTACCGTATGAGACAGTATTTTAATTTCACAAGAGTATGTGCATTATTATATGTACCATATGCCTTGTTTCCCAGTCTCATTTGTGTTTGTGTGATGATTATGATATTCAGTATATCAGATATTTCTTAATTTACCAAATGGTAATTGATTATGAACTCACTAGTGAGAACTTTGACGTGCTTGGCCGGGGCAAACGTCCTGTGAATCCCGGGTAATTGCTTTTTAAAGGCAGATGCGTTTCCGTTAGACTCGTTTCTTTAAAGAAAGGAGAAAAAGTTATTAAGCCCCAAATGCCACCGACCTGTGCTATGTGTGATGCATCCATTGGCAGCAAGACAGGGTCTTGAGCAAGAACAGTGTTCAAGCCAATAGATGGTTTTTATTCAGGTTTTGTCTCTCTGGGCTTATTTTTGTGTACGGTTTCCTTTGCACCTTGGGTATGTAGATTTGTGTTAATTAGAATAACAGTCAAATGTTCACCTTTGAAGTACTGTTATATATGTTTATTTCCTACATGAATTGATTTAGAAACCTGTATTTATATTTGTGACTTATCTTTAGATTAGATTGATTTCTAGTACTAATATTACAGTTAATGCAGAAGTCTAACAGTTTAAATACTCAGGCCAAGGTCAAGTGGCAGATATATCAGGACTGATAATAGAAACTGGAGTTACCTGTAATTTCTCCATGATTCAAATGCTGAGGTGTGACAGCACGTGTGTGGAACTCGTGCTCGTGGCCTGAGTTGCTCGCCAGCGTTTGTCCCTCCTGTTGGTGTCCGTGTGGGCATGCATGAAAGCTGTGCATCCCTCCGAAACGATGCTGGACAGCTCCAAGTTCGAAACTCAGATCGCTTACTAGGTACTAGGTCACGTTTGGATTCAGCAAGGACGTAGGCGTTACTGCCACCGGTGGTGTTTGTGACCACCACGTGGGATGGTCTGGCCACGGTGCAGGAGGCAGGGAAGGTCCCGTTGGCACTCCCTTCTATCCAGTCTGCACCAGACTCAGCGTCATAAGCCCTGACAGTGCCCGGACATCGGGGTCTTCTGGTGGCATATTAATACTTTGAGAGAATGTTTACAATCAAATCATGATTGTGTCTTTTTATTCCGGAGATAGAGATGTTCGCTAAGAATGCCTGCACCAGAGAAAGCATCTTTGGAGAAACCCACGTCTTGTCTTGGTAATTTTAAGGGTTTGCTAAGGGTTTCATGATGCTGCAGAGGCACTCCGAAGAGTCTTTAAGGATTACTTAGTCCCAGAAAAATATGGCAGTGTAACTAAATGCCAACATTATGTCACTTTGATCCTACGTAGAGTATAAACAGAATACAATCTAAGGCACCAACTCCATACTTTCCTGAAGGTCTTGATTTAGTCATTAAAGCACCAAGTCGATTCCTGAGAATCTGTTCGTGGTTTGTTTGCTTCAATTTTAATTTCACTGTTGCATTGGTTTTTTTTTTGTTTTTTTTTTTTTTGTTTTTTTTTTTTTGGTCAGGATCATTATCTAGGGCAGACCTCAGGTTTTAATGTGCATTCAGAGTAGCTGTAGATCTTTTTAAAATGCAGATTCAGATTAAGTAGCTCTGCAGTGGGGCTTGTGATTCTCACTTCTAACCGCATAGGCTAATGCCAACACGACTGCCAGCTACACAATTTGCGTAGCAAGGGTCAAGGTCCTAGACCTTAAACTCTAAATGTTTCTGAAATACTTTTTGAATGGCTATTAACTCAGTGAACGCATGTAATTATTTCTGGCTTATTCTAGTTAAGAAAGATAAAATATACTAAAAGGTCACGATGTCGTTTACTTTTTACTACAAAATAGTCTTAAAATTTTTCTCTAATCATAGCTGGACTTCATTGTAATACAGAGTTCATAACTAAATATTTATGTTATGAAAAGTTGGATAATAAGATTATATAGTTTAAAAACTAAAATAATGCTACATAAATAAATATAAAAATGATAACCATAAAAATGGGTTAAACACAGTTGCCTGATAAGGCTTACATTTTTTTCTTAATTTATGCTTTATGTAACATCTAAATCATCTGACATTTAGCTTTTGCGTGATGGAAAAGAAGGAAGCAAAGTCAGAGAATCAAAGAAGTAGAAGATGATTTTTTCTGAACGATTTTTCTCTCCTGGGTTTTGGCTGTCCACTTTCATTTTTGATTCATGCTTCTTGAATTCTCAAACTGTATGGAGCCTCTTAGGTTTTCCATTTGAGCCCAAAGAACAAGAATTAAATTTTACTTCCATTAATCTTCATTCCTGGACTCCTTTTGACTCATCGCATTTAAAACTGTAACACATTTTACTCCTTAGGAAGATAGTCCTGTTTACATTTCTTCTGTCGGATTATATTGAGAGAAGAGTTCTTTCCTTAGCCAGCCACATCAATTTAGAATATTCTAGCATGGAGGTCGTCGCTTAACACAGAGGTTGAAGTTATTGGAGAGCTATGTGTTTTTGTTTTTTTTTTTCTTTTTGGAAATGGGTGAAGCTGTAGCCAGAAAGATATTGTGACAAACAGTCCTCTAGGAAAAAAAACCTGGCCGGCACCTGCACTGTGGATCTGCAGCAATGCATACGAAATGCTTTAGCTCAAAGAGCCTCTTTATTTGTATTACTTTTTAGAAATCACTCCCAGGAAGAAAATGAGGTTAGCTATTGTTCATGACACATTTGATCATTGACATAGACATAATGATAAGATCTTGAACATACTATATATATTAATCGAGATTGTTGGTTTAGAGAACATGAGGTTGAATGTTACTAATTTGTGGGAGTGCTTTTTAAACGACACTCACTATTCAAGGCATGTTTAGTATTATTCTAATCCGCAAGGGGATTTATATACTAGCTTGTAATTTTCATTTCTATCATTTCTCCTTTCCTTTTATGCTTAGTTTTGTTTGAGTGTCCAATATGGATTTGGGTTTTGTTGAGCCGGACACGTATAATTTTTTTTGGAGGGGGGGATTTTTTTTGTGTGTGTGAATTTTTCAGGAGCATATAATCATGTGAAGATATTTCTAGAGACCCTTCTAAGACAGACTGAAGCTTAAGCGTCATCTTCTGCCAGTACCATGAATTGAGAAAATACTTTGTGCTTTCTTCCCGTGAAAGTGAATCCAGCACAGCCAGAAAGAGCATAGGCCGTGCGTTACCACAGGGATGCAGGCGGAGTTCTCTCCAGCTTCTGTGCTATTGTGAGAGCCCTAGGTGCATCTTTTCCAAGGTGACAACAGCAGCTTTCTAAATGCTTTTCCCACTTCCATTTTTCCCACACCCTGCTTTCCTCACAGCCTGTTCTCTAAATCGCAGCCAGAGAACTTTTTAAAAAAACCTTTCAGTGATGTATTTAGGATAAAGAACAAAATCCAGATATTTATTACTATTTTCAGTGCTCTTCATTCTTTCCTGAAGACCCACGTTTTTCTCTGCTCTCATCTCCCTTGAGCCTGAAATAACCTCTTCCGCATTACTTTGGTGCAGGTCTGTTGGTGGCAACATAATTCTCCTTTATCTGAAAATGTCTTTATTTTGACTTTATTCTTGAAGGGTATTTTCCCTGGACATAGACTATTGGGTTGACAGTTTTTTCTTTCAGCATTTTGAAGATGTTATTCCATTGCCTTTTGGCTCTTGTAATTTCTGATGAAAGTGAATTATTCCAGAATCAGTTTCTTGAGCATGTGCAGTTGCATAAGGCCCCGCACTTAGAATGGCTCTGTGCTTGGTGAGATTTTCTGCCGTTGCTGTCTTGAAATTCTTAATAGTTTTTAATAATGGGCCCTATGTTTCCTTATCGCACTGACACCCACAAATTTTACAGCTGGCCCACATCATTTGAATTATCGTTCCCCAGTATGTAATATGTCGTTTTTCTCTGGCTGCTTTCAAGATTTGTCCCTTGTCACTTTGGTTTTCAGCAGTGTGACTGTGATATCCCTAGGCATTGTTTTTATGTTAATTCTGCTTGGGGCTACAGACCTTCTTAAATCTGTAAATTTACGTCTTTCACCAATTTTGGAAAGATTTAAGATGTTATTTCTTCAACTATCTCTTAGGTGGCTTCTAAACAGCAGAAATTTACTTCTCTCAAAGTTCTGGAGGCTGGAAGTCCAAGGTCATGGCACAAGCAGAGTTGGTGTGTGATGAGGGTCCACTTTCTCATTCACAGATGGTGACTTCTTGTTTTGTCATCACGTGGTGGAGGGGGCAAAGGAGCTTTCTCGGATGTGTTTATAAGAGCACTAATCACTTCCCAAAGGCCCCACTATCTGTCACCTTGAGGGCTAGAATTTCAACATACAAATTTTGGTGAGACACAAACATTTAGTCCCTAGAAATAACCCTTCAGGGTTTATAAGGTTTTTCTGTATACTGATCTTTATCCTTATGAAAGCTTCTTATAATACTGAGTTAGGCCAGTAATAAACCCTCCTATATTGATGTGGAAAATGTGCTGTGTGTAAAACTGCTTTTCTCTATCAAAATGAACTGCATAATATTTCCAAGGTGCCATTTACCTGTACTTTGAATTATGAATCGACTAATGAAAACGTTTAAAAGACTTCTGGACCAAAAGGGCTATTTAAATGCTAATCAATATACTTTGGGATGAAAATGCATTATAAATATTTATATTTAATAATTCTTCTCCGTCATCTTTTTGGAGATTCTTTTGAAGGTTTCTTTCTTTATTTGCTTCTTTCTTTTCTTCTTTCCCTCCTCCCTCCTTCCTTCTCTTCTTCCTTTCCTAGTATAGAGTACTGTTCTGTAAAAGCTATCGTCTGTCTGGTGCCAAGCCCTCAAATCTAATTTTGGAACAACTTCTGTAGGTAATTTAAGTACAGAAGGTAGACTGAGTGTTCATTTTACTTTTGATTTATTTATGACATCTGTTTGGAACTAAAACTTACTTTCTTTTCAGAAACAGAAAAAATATACATTTATTTTAGGATATGTAGGCCAAAGGCAAATGATCTAAGTGCCTAGTTTCCTAAAGAAAAAGTCGCTTCAGTTTATAAGAAAAGATATATTTGACCAAAACCAAGGGATTTCAAAAAGAAAGCATAGTATACAGTATGCTTTCAAGAAAAGTTTACTGAATGATGAAAGGAGATGTGTGTGACTAGGTTTTCATGGCCTTTGTATCGGATGTGTCTTTTTTTCCTGACCCACGACCAAAGGGAGGTTGCACAGTGCTGTGTTCGATAGTGTTGGCCCAGGACGAGGCGTTCTGACGGTGGAAAAATAATAACCTCTACGCACCTCACGCTCAGACTCCATGCCCTCAGGACAGGTGCCGCCGGCTCGGAGTTTAACTTCTGCTGCATTTCAGTTCTCAACTTGGCATTTAAAATTGTAAAATGCAGATTTAACCTTCATTTCTTCCCTCAAGGCCATGCCATTTCTGTATTTCTGTAGTGATTAAATGCTTTTTGGTAATGATGAAAATCACGTCGTATTGAGTTTTAGAAATGTTTTATTATATGCTTTTCAGATTTTAATATAAGGCACCTCAGTCATGTGTAATCAACCATATTTTAAATAAACAGTAGCCATATTTTAAATCAAAATGGGGCAGCAATTGGCTTTTTGTCTCTTTCATAGGAAACAAAAGGTGCCGAGTGATTCAAACCACATTCAATGCAGTAATCTCCTTGAAATCACACTTTTCTGAAGTGTCTTATTGCTACTATGAAATAAAAACAGGAATAAATTCCAATCTTTATATTTATTGATCTGTATAATAGCGTCATTTATAGTACACCTCTATGTTTCATTTGTACCCTCGATTAGCATTTTATTGGCAATATTATTGTTAAAAAAATTGTAGTGTACATTTGGAATGTAAGTTAAAATGAGACGATATAGGATTATCCTTTAACATTTAGAACAGAATGGTTAAATTGTCCTCGTTGGTCGGCGCAAGCACATCATGGAGGACTTGCTACTTTTTTTTTTTTTATGTTTCGGCTGGTAAGGAAGACTGTTACATGCTGAACATTATCTGAGATGTCATCAGCCACAGCATTGGGAATCTTTTTGTCATGCTGAGTTTCTTCCACTGGAATCTGTTGTGGCGTTTGCTGTAGATGACAGTTGACCTGTCTGACCCGCAGACACTGTAGTATGTTATTCTTCATCAGTAGTTTTCCACGGCTCTTACAGCTACAGTCCCGTGTCCCAGCCCACGTTTATAACATTCTTACTAGGCACTCTTGTGAATATAAAAATTTCAGGGTTCTCAAGAACTTAAGAAAAGCGACCAGTGTTGCTATCACTTCCTTAATTTGGTACGTATCTCATTTCATAAATGAGACAGATCAGGCTTTTGAGACTGTGAGAAGTCAAGTGACTTTCCCCGTCATCCAGACCCACTAGAACTTTCTTTTCTCATTTTTAGTGGCATTTGCCTGAGACACGAGACTGTTTGCAATGATTGTTTTCAGAATGCTCCACAAACTTGGATTCTTATGAAAATACCCCCAAATATAAGGAGTAAATTAGACATAACCTAATGCTTTTTATTCTAATGGATTTTAAAAAACTGAATAGGTAAAAAAAGAACAAAACCAAGCCAAACCCAACACCTTTAGTCTGATGATCCTGCCTTTTCTTAACGGTGGGATTTAGAGCAGTGTTTTCCACAAATAGAGTACATCCTCGTGTTACCTTAGAATGGACATTTTTCTCTTGAGTCTGTTTGTTGATTAAACCCACTTTATGCAAAGTTAAAATTTACAAATGTAAATACATTCCTGACCTATTTGATAAATGGCTTGTTTGAAATTTTCCAAAACCTTTTAACACCCATTTTATGCACAGACAAAAACCTTAATTGCAATAACGCCATACATCTAGTTCCTTGGGAAGTTCAAAGGATTAGAGTTATATTTATAATTAAGTTTCATATACTTAGAAGAAAGTTCATTGATGGAATGACATTTATGATTGTAATTGTTGTTGCTCAGGCGGCAGAATTTCACTGTATATTGCAGTCAGTTAGCCACCACCGTTTTCATGTTCTGTGAGAAATACTTTTGTGTTTAAAACCTTCGCTCTTGAAAAACACTGATAATTTCATTTTCCTTTGGGGCATACAACTGTTTCCAGCCTACTCAGTGCCATACCAGGGCATAAAATCATCTTGACAGAAAGCTCTAAATTATAAATAGTCCCGTAATGACATTCAGCTTGGGCGGTACATTTATAAAAGGAGTTATTAAGGAAAATGTCATTCTAACCCATTACTCTAACCAGAATCCCTCACATTTCTGCAGTCTTTTGGTACCCAGATAATATTTGCATATGTAAGCATTTAAACAAGTAGAGCTATCAAATTTACAAGTATAAAGATATACTAGGGGTATTAGATAAATGGTTTTCTAAAATTTTCTGAAACTTTTCTATCACAAATACACCTTAATGCATGCCTTTTACTGTGAAGACTGCTGAAAGACCGGAATATTAACACTTCATGGTTTGATATTATTCAAAAGGCATAGATTCAAAATACTTTATAATAAAAGAAACAAAAGAATCAGAAGTTGACTCATTTCATTGTTATTTATAAGCAACTTCAGAATATTGGGTATTAATAAAATTCTATGAGCAGTTTTTTCCTAGTGTAAATGGTGATTATAGATTACTTGCTGTTAGTGTTCTGATTTTTAAATACCCAGTTAATTCTGGCATCTTTTTGGCACATTTAAATGCTATGAAAATCTGCTTTTAACCCTAAGCATATTTTTCTTTGAACATAAATATTTTTTTTTCCAAAAAGCTTCAATTGTTAAAAAACTGTATTTCTATCAATCATCTATTTTATACCGCTCGTTTACCAGGTGATTTCAGCATCTGAAAGTGGGGTAGGTCAGCGAGAGTGAGTGGGAAAAGCAGAGGGCGGTAGCATTTGTGACATGCGTCCGCGTCGCAGACCCACACTTACCAGGCCTGTGTTATGGTCTGTGTCATCCCTGAAAACGCTCGGAGCATTGCTGGGTTGAGGCTGGCGTTGTGAGATGCCAGAGTCAGATGAACGGGAACAGTCAATCTCCGTGAATATGTGTCAGTGTTTGCGTGTATGTGAACGTTCGCGGTCCTGTTCCCCACCTCGAGTTGGTAAACATGGTCACATGGTTCTGCTTAATGGGCCCAAATTACCTAACCTATCGCTGATCTCTGCTTCAGGGTTCTAATTCGGTTTTTAATCCCATTTTCTTCTTGATCCCAAACCCTGCTTAAGAGAGACATTTTCTTATTAGGCTCCTGCCAGTTTGGCAACATTTATTCCCTTTTTAGGCATGCCTTGAAAACAGCATAATAGGTTTATTCTTTCTTTTCTCAATTTCTGTCTCTTAAAAGTGATTTCTGTCAAAGGTTTAATGTTCTGAGTTGTTCCCTATGCTACCTAATCACTTTAACCACTTAGCTTTGCAACTGCCTGGTGAAAAACAAAGTTGTGTTGGCAGATGTGGGTCAATCTCCTGTTGTCTTATTTTCCTCATTCCCTCATAACATGACCCAAAGATGACGAGAAAGTATGATATTTTTAGCTTTCTTTTAAAAAGCTTTATATTCTGATGAGTTTAAGCCACCCCAATTTCTGATATTTTAAGAGAATCCTGCTGTTTATTTTTGATATGACTCCAGCTTTATAAAATAATCTTTTGTGTTGATATTCAGCAGGGAAAAACCACAAATTATTCTATTTAGCAAATATTATTATCTTTTATTATGCACCAGGCATTGTGCTTATCACTAAAAATAATGTAAGGAGAGAGGTTTTCAGAGGAGCTTATAAACTAACTAGTGAAGAAGATGGTTGAATATACTCAAAACTCTGTTGGTGGGTGAATTAAATTGTTAAATAAATTATTTTAAGCTTCTGCAACAGATTTTTAATGATCTTGTGCGTAAGGATGTCCCTGGTCTGAGGGTTAGAAGGTTTTCATTCCATCCTTTTCTGTTGACATTTCCTGTTCCATCATATGTTTAATGTGATCTTGAATAACCATACAGTGTAAAGTCAGTAATGTCTGTTTCTGAAACATTACGAGATCTTTGGGGGGAAAGTGCTGTGTCAACGGAAATACAGACTGAATATCTGCGATCGTGTTGGCTCCATGATGCGTAGAGAGATAAATGAGACAATCGCTAGGTTTAGGAGCGACAGTGCAGTGTATGGGATGGAAACGGGGTATGGGAGAAGCGTGTGGAGGATGGGCTCATCATCCAGACGTTTCTTTAGTGCTTTCGTGTAAACGCAAATGTATGTTTAAATGAGCATCTCATGATAATTATGTCATCTCTTTTATAACTTCTTTCATCTGTTCATATGATTTATAACTGGATATTTTCTATAAGCTTATGGGCACTGTAGATGCAAATATTGTTATTTTCCTATAACCTACTTAGTTTTCTTTAGCTTTGTTTCCCTTTCACCTGTATTTCCGGAGAACTTAACCATCATTATTAAAAGACATCTTTTGACTATCAGCTGCTGTGTGTTGTCGGGGTTTTCAACTTCGAATAATATGCCTCACCGTTTCACGGAGGGGAAGCGATCAATGATCCCCTTCCACCAGCGTTGACTATAAATGTTATTTCAATGTTACCTGAATAGGTGGCAATGCAAAATTAAATAGAAACTATACGTTCAACGCTTGTGATCATAATAAATCAAATACATGCACACTATAAAATCAATGAAAATCTGTACTTACAGTATTAATTAATGTTACGGAAAGGTCATTTTCCTGACATTAAATTTCTGTCCACAGTGTGAATGTGATCCTGATAGCCACAGTGTAGATTTCTTTCTGAGCTTGGCACCCTTGTGGGGCCATGTGCCTTCAGATGACTCACGTTTTCCCAGCACGCTTTTCCAACCCGCTGGAAAAATTTATTTGTATGGCGTAGTGTTAGGTCATGTGACCTTCACTTGGTGCATCATTTACATATCAAATGCCTTTATGCTCTATTTTCTTAGCCTGCAACAAATTAAGAGCTACTTGCTTGGCTCCAACACAGGGTAAATGCTTCAACAAATGTTGGCATCAGAATTGCAGAATGATACTTCGTTCTGAGATAGCAGCCAGATTATCAGAATCGACTTCTGGTAAAGCTTTAGATTGTTGTGAAAATAAAAGTTGAAAATTAAAAAATATTATAGCATGTTCATGGAACACTAAAGATATACTCTCAAAGATTCCTTAGACTCCAGTTTGAAAAATATAAAATGTATATATGCACATAAACACTATATATGTGGCATAAACAAGTAGAAATCCAACAATTATTATAAAATTAATCATACAGGCACTACATGTAGTAAATTATTACATTGTTAAATATGATCAAATTAATTTTTGAATAATTTACTTATATTTCAAAGACACGTTCTGATATTTTGAGTGCTTGTATGCTTTTTTTATGGTGAAAATTAGGAAAAATAAGGTTTTGTTGGGTAAGACTAATATGTGTGGATTAGGAATAAAGCAAGGTATTTATGTATTATTTTTTTTGGAATAAAGCAAGGTATTTAAATTATTTAACCTAAAGGACGATAGCAGGTATTCATTTTAATACAAGTAGTAGCGGTCATTGGTCATCGTGAATCACCTCCTGGGGGAGGTGGGAGGGGCAGAGCGTGTGTCGCCCTCGGACTCTGCCGTGGGAGGCCCGCCCAGCACATGAGTGGCCCTGCTCCCTTTCTGGGTCTAAAGGAGAATTTAGACCTAGAAATAGAAATTAATCGTGGCTCTTTTTCACCGAGTTTAGTCTGAGCTTCTCAGGTCATCTTTACAAGATAAACCACTGCTAGCTTAAAAATAAGCCAACTTGTTTTGGGGAAAAATACTAAAAAAGGAGATGGATAAAGAATACAAATAAAGTAGAAGGGTACGGAGAGACATACACAGGGGTCTATTCCAAGCCAGTTCTCTGCAGCCTATAAATGCGAGAGAAGCGTGCAGTGTGAGCACCACAGCTACTAATGTGTGTCCCCTGAATCGTGGTCCTCAGTTATTAGAAAGGATCAAATGAAAACATGTAAAGGAAGACTTAGCTCGATTTTCTAATGCAAAGCATGTAAATCTAAAATGTTAATTTCTTAATCTGTCTCTGGGAAAATAATCAGTTGCTGTTACCGTCAGGGTTCAGGCCTTCAAAGGCTCGAGCAGCGCGGGTTGGACCTCCATGAGTTCTCCTGTGACCTCCTCGCACCCCCGCTGTGTTTCCGAGCCAGCGAAGCCGCCCGTTTCTGTTCATTCTCCACTAGGCTGTGACCTCCGTGAGAAAAAGGTTTCAGAACCTCGAATAATACCTTGCATGCGATAGGCCTTCAGTACAATTTCAGTTTTATCGAACTCCATCTGTTTGAAGCACGCTGACGCAAGTAGATCTTTCCTACCTCTAGTGCGTTCTAGAGCAGAGCAGTGAGCACAGGAGGTGAGAAGCGAGTTAGAAGAACCAAATCCAGATGTTACGCAAACCCTGAGTAGTTGAGTCCGATTCAGCGTGCGTTTATTGAGGTATCAACATTTCCTGCCGTTCGTGGAGTTTGGTAACTTGTATAGTTATCAAAGCAGTGACGTTGAGTAAGTATAGCGTGATGAGGGATGTGAGGAATATAAAAAATGCTTCAACTCTTATGCCGAAGGTTTTGTTTTTAAATTTGGACTCCAGAGAAAACTTGGAAAGACAAGAGCATGAGTGTTTCAAGTTTTCTTTTGAAAACTGAGTCATAGATGTTGCATTTCAAGCCAAGTAAAGGTTTTATTACTTTACACTTCATGGCTTTTTGAAATTCTAGTTGCTATAACAACTTTGATATTTCTTTTATTATTTTTAGCGCTTCAGTTGCCATAACAATAAGATATTTTAAAAAATAGAAATTTCTTATAAGGGAAAATCTCTTTCAATTAAAAATGAGTTTGAATCAACATTTCTTTCCTATAATATGAACCCACTATTTAAAATGTAACTGATATGCTGTTTTCATACACTTTTAATAGACTTTTGTAGGAGATGTTTTAAGGTTCAACTTTTTCCTCTGTATTTTTACTGTACAAAAATTAAAGGTAGGTGGGTGTATCGAATCCTTTTATGAGATAATACTTGATGAGATTTCATTGATACAAAAATCTTTTTCAGCAGTTTAATTTCCAGATGGGTTATTTCATGAAGTAAGAGAACAATGTGATTGATGGATAGCTCTTCCATGGGAAATATAAGAAAGCCTGGAATTTCCTTGTTCCCGTGTTTTGATCATATCTGTTGCCATACTAAAACGGTTGTCACCTCTCTTATCCAGAAATAAGGGACAGCTCGGGCCTGAGCTATGGCGCTTTACCCAGAGAGCAGTTCTGCTATTTACTCTTTGAGAAGAAAATTCTTATAGGTGTAGTTTCTGATATTTAAGCCTCTAGAAAATTAAAGATAGCAAATTAGAAGAGGAAGGAAGGGTACTGCTATACTTGTTATACAAATAGAGTCTGAAAATATGGCCAGCTATGTATTCTTTTCTAGATGCTCGGTTAGTTTTGCAAATTAAACCAGTCCCTCCCTCCCCCTCTCTCCCTCCCTCCCTCCTTCCCTCCCTCCCTCCCTCTCTCTCTCTCTAACATATATTGAACTTAGCTACTGTAAAGCTTTGATTGTATCATAAGGCAGTGTTCTAATTGGTGTTAATGGCGATGATTCCAGCCTACCAGGCTAATGTTAAATTATGTTCAGAATTTTCTTTTTAAAAAGGCAGAAGAGTAGATGTTACATCTTATAAAGATTTTAATGTAAAATTTAATAGAATATAACAAAAATTTTAAAATTTAAAAAGAGAAAGAAACCAGTTATTTGGGAATCGCAGGATCTATGTAACTGAGGTTTTCATGAACTAAGGTTTGGTAATTTTTATGTTACTGTGTTGCTAATCACAGAAATTTCTAAGATGCATAGTTAGATTCAGATGATGTATTAATTTTCTAACCTCAACAGGTTACTTGCGGCTGTAGTTTCTTAAGGAGAAATGATTGAACAAAAAACCAGTTGACAATAATGAATATGTTTACTTACACTATCAGTGAGCTTTGAATGAAAAACTGCTATGCGCTTTTCAGGGTTTACTTTTAGTGTTTAATTAAATAACAAACTGTAAAAGGTAGATATTATTGCAGTCAGCAGTAACGTAATGACAGGTGTAGAGCCAGAGGGGAGAAAGGGCGATCAGGGGATCATTTCATAAACTACGTAAATGTCTAACCGATGTACTATATACTCGAAACTAATGATAAAGTAAAAATTTAAAAAAGGTGGATACGATTAGCTCCATTTACACGCGGAGAGGATGACACACCCAAAGCCTCTTAGCTAGTAATGAGTTCTGTGGCCAGGGTTCAGCCCAGATGTGGCTCCCCTTTATCTACAAACTCGATAAATGTGCATTATAGGTAAAACCGTGACTTGGAGAAATGGAAAGAAAGATAATAATGTCCACAGTGTTATTTTATTACTTTAATACTGTTTTTGACCAATCAGATTTTAATCATATATTTGTATCTGAGGATTTCCCCTACTAAGAGTTAAACATTCATGTAAATTAGTATTTTTTCCTTTATTTTTCTTTTCGGTTGACTAAAGATAATGGAATCTCTCAGAGGTTTTTCTTTCCTGGCCAGTTATCTTAGACCCCAGCTAGCTAGGGCAGTCTCAGAGTGTTGTGTAACTGGCATTTACTAAGAAGCTTTTCTCGCTCAGTGTCTCACTTGCATCTGGGCCATTGTGTCTGTGAGTACAAATGGGGCCATGAGTCAGGTGTACTGATTCAGAGGGTGTGAAAGGAGGTACGGGCTCGACGTACATACTCTGTCCAACAGTATCTGTTCTTTTAGACACTTTGGTAACTCTCGTTCTGGATGGGACACTGCTTTGGGAAAACGCTGATGTTTTTCTTTACAAACATCAGTATATATTTTCCTGGCAGTGCCTTAAAAGTCACTCAATTAATTTAAGGCTTTAATTTGGTGGTTTTATACAGAAACGGAGCACTTTGAAATATGCAAGTGCAGTTGTAACTTTCATTCTCTCTGACTGTAAATTATATGTATCAAGATAACACAATGTTTTCATCATCACTGAAAGTTTCCTTATACCTTTTGCCAGTCAACACACACACACACACACACCCTCTCAGGCAACTGTGTTCTGATTTCTTTCATAAAAAATTAGTTTCATCTGTTGCAGAACTTCACGGTATGGACATATCACAATTAGTTATCCATTCTCCTGTTGATGGATGTATGGTTGTTTCCAGTTTGGGACTACTGCATACATTTTTATACAAGTTTTTAATGGATATAGGTTTTTGTTTCTATTGAGGGATTTGATGGGTCATAGTGTAGATTTGTTTGATGTTATAAGAAGCTCTCAAACTGTTTCAAAGTTGGGCCCTTTAACAATACAGTCACTAGCAATTTATGAGTTTCAGTTCTTTATCTTTACCAATATTTAGCATTTGTCAGTGTTTTAATTTTAGACATTTTGGTAGGTATATAATGATATCTCATTGAGATTTTAGTTTGCCTTTTCTTGATGACTAGATGCTCAGAACTTTTTCATTGTCTCAATGGCCATTTGTATATCTTAATCTCTGAAGTATCTATGCAAGTATTTTCCTATTTTTAAATTGGGTTATTTGTATTTATATTAACAAAGTATAGGAGTCAGTTACATATTTTGAATATGTCCTTTGTTAGATATATGTTTTGTTAATATTTTTTCCTAATGTTTTAACTTGCTTACTGATTTTCTTAATGATATCTTTTGAAAAGCAGAATTTTAAGTATAATTTATTAAATTTTCCTTTTGTAGTTATTGCTTTCAGTATCCTAAGAAATCTTTGTCTACAACATGTCAGAGATATTCTCCTTCTGTTTTCTTCTAGAAGCTGTTATATTTCTAGTTTTAATTTTTATGTTTACATCTGTGATCATCTCAAATATTTTTTTTGCATATGGTATGAGGAAGTGGGCTAACTCCATTTCCCCCTGGATATCTAAATTTTTCTAGTACCATCTATGAAAAGATTTTCTTTTTTCCTGACTTGTTTTAGAATGTTAAAAACTTAGTAAGTGGGCTTATTTCTAGATTCTATTTGTTTCCATGATCTGTTTATCTCTCCTTGTGCCATTGTTGATTACATGGCTTTGCTATAAGTTTTGAAATTAGGTTGTATGAGTCTTCCAACTTTTTATTCTTTCCTAAGATTGTTTTAGCTATCCGGGGTTCTTTGTATTTACATATAAATTTTAGAAACAAATCGTTAGTTCTACAAAAACAAACAAACAAAATACCCCTGCTCATAATTTTGTTGGAGTAGCAAGTAAATCTATAGATGAATTTGAGAAAAACTGACATTCTTAACGATACTGAGTCTTCTAATCCATAAAGATAGTATATCTCTCCATTTACTTAGGACTTTAAAATTTTTCTCAATGACATTTTGTAGCATTCAGGGTAGAGATCTTAATACATCTTTTGTTAAATTTATTTATATTTTTTGTTTCTTGAGGCTATTGGAAGTGGTTTATTGTTTTGAGAATTTGTTTACTATTGTTTGTTGCTGGTGTATAGAGATGCAATGATTTTTGCATATTGACCTTGCATTTTGACAAAATTTACTTGTTAGTTCTAATGGGCTTTTGGGTGGAGTTCGTTTTAGTATTTCTTATGTATGCGGTCATGTCTTTCTTTTCTTGTATGGCTTAACAATTTTTTCTTCTTCTTCTTTTTCGTCCTGTTACACGGACGGGGGCGTCCATTGCGTGTGCATAGACACGGTGAGGGCAGACGTCTCTGCCTCTGGGAGAAGCATTTACTCTTCCACTGTTAAACATCGCGTTAGCTGCGCGTTTTCCCATAGAGCGTTCCCACAGTCTCCCAGGTGGAGAAAGTATTCTTCTGTAGCGCCACAAACTTGACATCTGTGAAATATTTTAATTGCCAATAACCTGCTTTATAATGAGATGAAGTTAACAATATAAGCTTGTTCTTTGCCTGCGAGAGGTCACTAAATCAGCGGATTGTAACATGTGCCACTTTGGAGGGTTGTTTTTTCGTTGGCACCTTGACCACGTTGCCTTGATACTGTTGTTGCTGCGCTTGATTGTACTGCATTTAAAATACATTGATATTTCATTTTGCAGCATTTGTCATTTTAAAAGTAATAATCATCATCTCTTGCTAGATAGATTTTTCAAAGCACTAGTCACATATTCATATTGAATTGGGTGTAGGAAGAGGTATCGATGAGTGTTACCCTTCATTTGAATAAATTAGAAACTAATTATTTTTCCCCTACAATTCGGTCATATATTTTATAGCTCTCTTGTGAAGCTTGTCTGCCATGCGAGGGATTGGAAGGAATTTTGTGTACTCTGAGTTCCACAAAATTGGTTATTAGCGTTGTTCTGTCATCTTCTAAACTCTTCAAGCTATTTTATATGCTTTGCATTCAAATTACATTAAATATTTGCCTAGCTCAGTTCGATGCCCAGCACTGTAGTGGAGGCAGGCGCTGCCATATGACGGGGGCAAAACAGATGCATTGCCCTCGTGGGCCCTGGAGTCTAGGCAGGAAGATACGGTCAAATGACATAGATCATTCTAAACTGCGGTAAGTGTGGGATCTGGTCTGCTCTGGGAATTCCCATCGGGTTTCCTGAGGAGGTGGCGTTTGACTTGAAACCTGAAGGTTACATCCGACTTAGCTAAGGGGAGGGTGATGGCCCAGTAAGCGCAGGTGCAGATAACCCAGCTAGGAACATGGCAGAGACGTGCGGGGTCAGGGTGTGCGGGCAGCGCGGTGTTGGGAGGTCAAGCCAGTTTAGCTAACCTAAACAATACAGAAACGTAAGATTGGATAGCTACATGGAGGCTGGACTTCATAGGGCCTGTCGAGAGTTTATCCTAAGGGGGCAGTGTGAAACCACTGCAGTGTTTTAAACGGGGTGATATCATCCTTGCGTTTTGGAAAGAATATGTTGTTTTGGTGCATAATGGATTGAAGAGAGGCCACAGACAACGCAGGAAAGCCACCGCAGTAGTCCGCCACACGGAAGAATGGTCTGAGCTTTGCTCAGGCAGTCACAGTGGAGACGGGAAAAAGTGGAACCAATGAGAGTAGCTGAAGAAATGGATGTATTCTGAGTGTAATACACCTTTTCATACATTTTAAAAAACTACATTTAAAAACCTTTTCCTTTATTAAATAAAGTAAAAAAGTTTACTTTTTAATGTATTAGTTATATAGTTCTCCTTGATAGCCACTGCCTACTGTTTATTCCATTTACCATTGATGGCTCACGGCCCTCTGGGGCTTTGCTGTTTAGGTCCTATTAGTAGTTGCTTGACTTGCTTAGGTATTTAATAATAAAATACTGATACATATAAAATAATATATAACATCTTTAAGGTATAAATGAAAAGGTCAACAACTGTGATGTCTCATCTCGTAAAGTTATATAGTTTTAGCTGTTGGAAGTAATTCTGAAGCAATCCCAAACAATGATTCCTCTTAGGAATTGCCTGACTAGCATTCAGCAGTTGAAAGGAGAGGAGGGATAATGATCGTGTTAAGAAGGCAGTAATAAAACACCTAATGACCCTAAAATGAAGAGAATTATGCCTCGTACAAAAACAAAAAAATGCTTTATGTAATGAGCTATCTAAATATATGACATTAATGCTCTTTTGTTATTAGGGTTTTACATTATAAATTAGTTACTATTAAAATCAGATCAGAAAAAAAAAAGAATGGAAAGTAAGGAAACTGAGGGGCTCGGGAAAGGAGAAAATTATCTTGTGAGAACTACTGAAGCTTTTCGGCAGAAGCTGGAAAGAAAGAAGGACGTTAGTGAGTCACAGGTGCTCCTGGCACTTTTTCCTTTGCGTTATCGTATACCTTTGGAAGCATGTACAGTTCTGGATTGTTTACAGTATCCTTAGAAGCAGATCACTGCCAGCAATTTTTAGAAAATAAAAGTCTCAAACTAAAAATGATTTAATACTTGAATTTCCTTAAAGGAGAGTTTTTTTGGGGGTCATTTTCCTGAAAATGTGCAGTCTATACTTGTTAAATGATTTCTTTATATTTTGGTGACTTTAGTAAGTGATAGCATTTTATTTTTTAATAGTTTTCTAGTAAGGCTTAGTATTTAACTCTATATGGATGTGGGAATTGTCCACATTTATGAATATGTCTCAAATGTAATTTTTATTTTGAATATTATTATATTGTAAAAAGAGAGGATAGCTTGTGATGTGTAGTTAAATCCAATCTTGTTGATTTTACTACTTTAGGGATCCCTAAAAGTCAAAATGCTTCCCTGTAAAATAGGATTTTCTAGCCTTTTTAAAAAAACTAACGTATAATTGTCATACAATATCCGATTAGTTTTAGGGATACATCATGGTGATACAATATTCATATATATTACAAAATGATCCCGTGGTAAGTGAAGTAGTCACCATACAAAGTTATTACAATATCATTGACTGTATTCCTGCTCTGTCCATTGTATCACCATGCTTATTTATTTCATAACTGTAAGTTGGCACCTCTTAATCCCCTTCATCTATTTCACCTGCCCCTCAACCCTCCCCTCCCTGGTAGCCAACAGTTTGTTTCCTGTGTCTATGAGGCTGTTTCTGTTTTTGTTTGTTTTGTTTTTAGATTCCATATGTAAGTGAAGTCATGCATTATTTATCTTTCTCTGTCTGACTTATTTACTTAGCATAATACCTCTCCGGGTCCATCCACATTGTCGCAAATGGCAAGATTTCATTTTTTATGGCTAAATAGTATTCCTGTGTGTGTGCGCGCGCGCACGCACACACACACACACACCACGTTATTCATCCTCTCATCTACCGATGGACACTTAGGTTGCTGTCAAATATGCTACAGTAAATCATGCTGTAATGAGCATTAGGGTGCGTCTATCTCTTTGAATTAGTGTTTTCATTTGCTTCAGACTCTCCCCTATGTTCATGGCAACTTTGTTTACATGCACCTTTTTGTATTAAATCTAAATATTTACTTTCTAAACTCAACATGGTTCTCATTCTAAGGTTGTTATTTTTAACTCGTTTAGTAAGTTTTTCTGGTAGTAAGGAATGCTCTGCCATTCCTTAATTTGACCTAACCTCTCAGAGATTTTAGCTAGAACGTGGACTTCCCGAAAGGCAGTTCAACATGAAGGAGAGTGTACGGCTTCCTCTTCTTTACAAATTATTGTTTGAAATCCAACAGAATTCTCCTTAGACGTTTCCTGGCTGGCGGCCATCATTGGACAGAGGAGGGAAGAGGAGGGGGCTCATCGGTACGGTGTTGAGAAGGGCAGTTGTGACCTGTTTCAGTCCTAGCTTCATGACTGTCAGAGTAGGCAAGTTATACTTACCTTCTATGGTGCCTATTTTTTTCCTTTGGAAAAGGATAATGATGGCACCTGCTTCATAGAGATTTAAGGTTTTTATAGAAAAAAAATAAAGCACATGGCATAATGCTTGGCACATGGAATGTACTCAACAAATGTTACTTATCATCTACATTTTCATCTTAATTTTCCTGATTTAATTCTGAAATAATTGGTAAATTGGTTCTAAGTCACTTTTAAGAAAAGTGCTGACCCCAGAAGAACTATGCTTATAAGAGTGAATTTTTGTCAATAAGAAGTCAAGATGAATGGAGGTTTTATTTTGGAGGTTTTTAACCTCCATCAAGTAAATGAACGTAATTTACTTTCTTTTAACTCAAGCACTGTATGACAAACTTCTTTGACATTTTGAATCTTTTTTTTTTTTAAGATAAAAGTGGACTAAATTATCATTCTATTTATTTCTAATGCCTAGTCTTCTGAGGTCATGTTTGACCTTAAATATTTTCCTAAATGGATTTTAGTATACAGGTGTTAGTTCCAGTGCTTTGTTTGTACAGTTAAATACATCAAATTCAGCAATTTGGTGTGGGCGTGGAAGGGATTGGAGAGGTTATAAGTGACCTAACTCCTATTAATCAAAATGTAACTATATTTTAGAGAATAAAAATAGTAGCTATATCACTTGAGTTCATGAAGACCTAGCTGATTTTTAATAATTAATAAGTTTTTTCTGCCAAAGAGCATTAGATTACTGCTGACTTTTAGTGTCATAGTACCTTGTGGTAGTTTCTCTGCAGGGTTTAAAGGTACATCCCAGTTTTTTTTCTGTCTCGTCCATAGGACATAATCTTTAGAGATGCTATGAGGAGAATGCGTCTAGAAGTTCGTGCATGCCATTACTATGTTATAAGCACCGGTCAGTCCCATTGTCTTCTTTTGTCAGTCTTGGCCGGAGCTTGCGGAGTAAGTCTATAAGCCTGCATGTGCCTGGCAACTGTTACCTAGTGACAGTTGCAGCTACAGTAGCCATTGGCTGTGCTGTCGATTGGGGCAGGAGGACCGAGTCACCTTTCCGATGGTGAGTTCTTCTGCATCGGCTCAGGATGAGGAGGAGGAGCGGGGCTCTGGCTCAGGTGGAGGCAGAGATGCTGGGAGACTGAAGAATCTCCTGACAGCATCCGGTAACTGCATCACAGTGAATCGGACTTCTGGATCAGGCAGCCCAGCCTAGCAGCTGAGAGTGAATGTAGGTGAGAAGCATTGCCTTTTCCCTGTAACGAGAGAACTATTTTGTGACAAGAGAAACTGGGAGTGTGCAAGCAGGAATATCTTGTGGCTTTCATGAAAGGAGAAGGACTTCCCTGGGTGACTCGGTGGTGCACGAGGAAATAACTTTCGGAAGAATGCTTTCTCTCACGCTGCTGCATTGTTCCTGAGGAAATGTTTTCATTTTTTAAAGCATGGTATTTCTTCAAAAGGTATGACAACAAGGGCTGACAGGAGACTCTCTGAAATGCCTGTACTTTAAAAAAAGACTTTGAGGATGTTAACCTTATATCAGAATGACCTTGGAAGCTTTTTGGACGGATTCTATCCTGCCAACCTTCCAGTATTTCAAACTCTTGGATTTAAACTCATCTTGATGCATTAGAGGTATTTTAAAATGAAACCATCCTACAACCTGCCTAATGGCCCCCGTGTTGAGACCTTGCTCAAAATAGAATGCAGAAATAGAAGAGACATTTTTCTAAACATATGGCTGCTACATAACTACAAATGTAACAAACAAGGTAATTTTCCACTTTCGGAAGATATAGTCGAAGTAGTGATTTAATGTGTTAATCATCTAATAAAAATAGAAAAAGTAGAGAAACAGACTGTGAAGCCTATTAGAAATAGCTAAGTTATAAATAATGGCAACATTTCTAGTCAAATAAGCTCAGAGCAAATAGGAAAGTTTCTATTGTCTAAATTTCATATATATGTACCTATATATGTGAGATATAGTTATGATTGAAAAGGTGAGAAATAACTTAAAGCTACATATTTTATACTCATGTTTCGTTATAAGGAAAGTGGCATGTCAGATGGTAAAAGTTATTTTCAGTTATTGATGCTGAGATTAATAGCAAAAATTATTTATTTTCCTTTTGAAAAGGAGAAGGTATAAATTACATTGCTGCTGGTAGCAGCAATTAAAGCACTGCTTCTGAATGCTTTAAAAAAATGCATTCAGAATTAAAACTTCAGAGGTTTATCATATTTTGTTAGGTGTTAACCCATTGCATACTATATCTTTCCTACTGGAAGTATGTGTGTGTTTGTTTTTTTCCCTTCACGAAAGCTGTAGGGCAGTCTAGAGACTGTTACTCTGTTCTACCCCTTTGTGCCTGAATAGAGAGGAGTCTTTTGGAATCAGCCTTGTTGGGAAAGGTGGTGGTGTGGGGGGGTGCAGGAAGAGTTTCTTAGCTTTCTAAAGATATGAGAGAGAAATGGATCATAAAGTTGGCCCAGCAGCGTCAACCGTAACTGAACCTAAAGACTCTCTTTGTCACAATGAACTTTTTCTTAGCTTTCCAACCAAATCTGAGATCTTAACTGTTTAAGTTCTAAAATATGAATCCAGTTCTCATGATAGATGAAACAGGAAGCCTGAGACAATTTCAGACTTTTTCTTTTCTCATTCTTTCCAGTTGATCTGTAAGAAACAGCCTTTCTGAGGAGGACAAACAGCCCACAGAAGCTTTTCTTCCCTTGGCAATTGATTTTTTTTCTTTTTGTAGATTTAATTTTTCTTAGTGCCAGGGAGTACATCCATTTTCTCTAGAAGTGCCTTGCGTTTGCCAGTTGTCTGAGACCACCGGAGGAAGCTAATGAGTGGCCTTTCCCCCCTCCTTTGCAGTTTTCCCCTCCCTTCCCCACCCCTTCCCAAAGCTGAGGTGTGTCACTGCTGCGCTGAGGCTGATGAAGGGGCCTGAGTGCTCTCTGGGATGCTCAGCTGTGACAGGAGCACAGCCACTGTCTCCCGAAGCCGATTCCAAGACGCTCGTGTGCAGAGTGTCACAGATGCCGGGCAGGGCGCCGGCTTGCCGTCGCCAAGGCTGCAGGCTCCCTTGACTCGAAGCCATGAATGAATCCAGGTGGCCTGAATGGAGGTTTCTGAACCTGAGCAGTGGCCTCGTGAACGTGTCCGAGCGTCCCTCCTGCCCGCTGGGGTTTGGCCACTACAGCGCGGTGGACGTCTGCATCTTCGAGACGGTGGTGATCGTCCTGCTGACGTTTCTGATCATCGCCGGCAACCTGACGGTCATCTTTGTCTTTCACTGTGCCCCGCTCCTCCACCACTGCACCACCAGCTGCTTCATCCAGACCATGGCGTACGCCGACCTGTTCGTCGGAGTGAGCTGCTTGGTCCCCACCCTCTCCCTTCTGCACTACTCCACAGGTGTCCACGAGTCACTGACCTGCCAGGTGTTTGGGTACATCATCTCGGTTCTCAAAAGTGTTTCCATGGCGTGTCTTGCTTGCATCAGTGTGGATCGCTACCTGGCAATAACCAAGCCTCTTTCCTACAATCAACTGGTCACCCCTTGTCGCCTGAGAATTTGCATTAGTTTAATCTGGATCTACTCCTGCCTGATTTTCTTGCCTTCTTTTTTTGGCTGGGGGAAACCTGGTTACCACGGTGACATTTTCGAGTGGTGTGCCACCTCTTGGCTCACCAGTGCCTATTTTACTGGCTTTATTGTGTGTTTACTGTACGCCCCTGCTGCCTTCGTCGTCTGCTTCACTTACTTCCACATTTTCAAAATTTGCCGGCAGCACACCAAAGAGATGCACGACCGGAGGGCCCGCTTCCCCAGCCACGAGGCGGACGCCTCGGGAGAGACGGGGCACAGCCCTGACCGCCGCTACGCCATGGTTTTGTTTCGGATAACCAGCGTGTTCTACGTGCTGTGGCTGCCCTATATCATTTACTTTCTTCTGGAAAGCTCCCGGGTCTTGGACAGTCCCACACTGTCCTTCCTAACCACCTGGCTGGCTATAAGTAACAGCTTCTGTAACTGTGTCATATACAGCCTTTCCAACAGTGTTTTCCGGCTGGGCCTCCGAAGGCTGTCCCAGACCATGTGCACGTCCTGTGTGTGCGCGAAGGGTCAGGAAACACGAGCCCCCAAACCCAGGAAGCGGGCTAATTCCTGCTCCATTTGAAGAGGACTGCACAGTAAATCCAACGCAATCGGACAGTGGTTTTGGATCGTGTTCTTGATTCACCTGGAAATTTGCCACTAGAGAAATATTTACTTGAATAGTTGACTAGGAGACGAAGGGACCAGAGGTTCCTTTTTTATTTTCTTTTGTCATGGAGGAAAAAACCGAAAGAAAATGATGTATAGAGGGTAATCTCATGGGATAATTATAGCGTGTGAGTGTAAATGTGCAGTAATAGGAAAAACGAAGCACTGAGGATGAAAAAGTATCTCAGATCTTCCACAGGACATGAGCCAAGTCCCTCAGTGACGGTGTCTCTGTCTCTGACTGAACTCTCTCTCCTGTCTTTGTCTCTCCTCCTGTTTCTGTCTCTCTCGCTCTCTTTGTGTTTGTGGAAGTTACTTACATAAATTGCTCTTCATAGAACAGTGCCACATATTATATATGTGGCAAAGTGTTGTCTTTTGTATCAAAGTGTACTTTTAAACACACTGATTTGAAATCCATGAGTGGTCTCTCCATGGAGGATGCATAGTAAGCGTTGTATTTCAGTACCTGCCACACAATCTCTTTGCTTGTGTTTTTATAATAATCCCCGCAGCACAAATTTTCTGCTACAAACAAAAAGAAACAGTGTTTTTATTTCATCAGGGTGAAATTATGCCCCTTCCTTTCCTAACAGCCTGCTGTATTTTTCTCTCCGTTTTTCTTGATCTGCATCCTTTGGTACCTTAATCCAGAAGTGTCTTAGCTGATGAAAGAATCTACTCTATAAAGCAATCATAACGTTTAGTAATTTATTCCTGCCAACAAAGCAATCTCTATAGCCTGTTCGAAATATTGTGTTGCATATTTTTCAGAGCTTTTGGACTTTTTTCCCCTGATTTTCTCTTTAAATTATTTCATGTGCCCAAAGTGATGTCCTTTTTTTTCTATAGTAAAGCTTTGTTTTCCTTTAAGAAAATCCACAAATAATACAAATGCGGCTGCAAGGTACTCATCCAGGAGTGAAGTCCTGCTCTTAAAGCTGCTTGGTATGTCCTTTTACTTTTTAAGAGTAAAAAATTGACCTTTCTGTGTCAGGCCTACACATCTTACTGTTGTGTCCACTTAGCATTTGTGTGATATGTGTTTGCACATACTATATTTTTTACAACAAAGAAAATGTAAATTATATTATGTGATCTGTGCCTAATGTTTTCTTAGCACAATATATAGATCAATGTTGCTTAAGTCATCAGCATTGGAAAAAAAATACACAAAAACTTCTTTTAAGAAGAAAATACTTTTGTGTAGCTGTTATTTAGGTATTTAGACCAGCTTCATTCTTAGTGCTGCTGAGAATACAGTATACTTAATTACCAGGTACAGGTAAGAGCTGTCAGTATTTTCTTTTGTAATGATCTGTTTTCATATTCAGAGGTTAAATTAGCTTATTTTTTAGTGTGCCACCTGGAAGTGTGTAATAAATTGTTGGGAGGTTACACGCAGCAAAATGGCACCTGGGAATGAATAGTAAAGTAGGTGCGAGTGATAAAACTTCTAAATCTTACTTTTTTTTTTTTTTTACCATAAGTTTGCTGCCTGACAGATATTGAAAAATTTATATCAAACTCCTGAGTATTTTTCTTCTCAGCATTTTTGACTTCTTTGTTTTAAGAAATGCGTTAATAAAATGTGCCTGTGGAAGCCAACCGTTACTGCGCTAGTGGCTTACGTCACAGGTCCTTCAGCGGAAATGTCATCATTTTATTGAGGTTGTTCTGAACCCCTGTATATTTTCAAACATGTAAGAAAGGTTTAAAATAAAGAATAAAATACTATTCTCTACATCGAAATCAGACTTTGCTTCAGATTAATAAAATGCTTACTTGGAACAAGAGCTTACCTGTTCGGGATCAAAATTGAATTGCTTTACGTTTCTGTGGTTTGGGTTATTTACGTCAGTTCTTGTCCCCTCTCTGCTAGTGAAGTCTTGGATAAGTTGAAATGTGCCTTTTAAGTTCAGACCAGTTCAAGGAAAACAAAGTTCAAGGGAACATAGTACTATAACTTTTCAGTTGTTGTAAATAGAATCGTCGATATTATACATATTATTTGGGAATCAGATTTCTATTCCTTTAGTTTGGACTGTATGTATAGTTAGACTCAGTAGACCCCCTGTACAGAAAACCTGAGGCATTTTCCTCTTCTGGCTTTTCCTCATTATAATTAATACAACAATTAAGCGCCAGGCACCATGTTAAATTTTACATATGACATTTAATCCTCACCATAGCCCCTTGGGATAGCTACTGTTACAGAGATGTGGAAACTAAAGAAAAGTGACTCATTCAAGGTCACTCACTTAGTCAGTGGCAAAGTTTCATTCACACTCAGTCGGCCTGGAGCCAAAGCTTGTACACTTACCACTGACTCTACTGCTTGCTTGCTTGCTTTTTTTCAAAAGCCTTCAAAGCTTTGTACCTTTGTCTATACCTTTTTTCCAACAAAATTTCTCTTGAGTTTTCTTTCTTTTTTTTTCTCACCTGAATCTTTTGCTTCAGTTCTTTTCTTGTGATATCTTTTCCCTTAAGCTTACAGATCTCTTCAATGAAGACAGCAATCTGAGAAACCCAAATTTGCCAGGTCAGTCCACAATCAAACTGAAACCCCAGGGCACGGTGTTCCGTGATATCACTTTTGTTCATTTTCGTTAAGTTTTCCTTGAATAGCTTTTTCAAATCTCTATAAATTTTTTTATTGAAAAAAAATGGAAGAAGCATGGAAAAGTAATAACTCTTTATTATAGGCCGAAAAGGGAGCCTCTGTGAGGCAAGTTCTATATTTAAATTTTTCATTTATTATAATGTTTCACTTACAATTCTAGGACAAGCCATTTAACTTCCTTTTGACATGTTTTAGTATGTGTTTATATAATAGATAAGACTTGCTTTGGAATTACTCTGCCTTTTTTAGGTTAACATATTTTAAGAATAGAAAGCATAGCCATTATTCTCATCATTATATTGTATTCTGTGGCAATTATCCAATTTGGTCGTAAATGACAGCCGAACAGTAATACTGTAGACTGTTACTAAGGGTTCTATTATCTGGAGTTCTTTCTGAAGTTATGTAGTGTTGAAAGTTTTCATAACCCATTCGCATAGGAAACCTGGATTGGAATCTCGGCCCTCAACAGCTGTTTGACCTTAGGTAGTCAAGTGCTGAATGTCCCAAGTCCTCGGTTTTCTCATTAGTAAAACCCAGAGACTTGCGCTTTCCTGTTAGGCTGGATTTGAGGGCCAAGTGAGATAATGCAGTGTGTGCTCAGCATGGCTCCTGGCTCACAGAAGGTGGTAGCTGCTGTTTTACCTTCATGGCCGCCATATTTATTGCCATCACAACTTAAAGAGCACGGAGTCCAATTTAAGAAGATTCAAATTCATAATGGAATTAATCCATTGAGTATTAATTAGAGTATTCTAAAGTAGCCTTTTTTTTTTTTCCGATCTGTTTAAACTTAGATTTTGGCTTAAACTCAGATGTTTTCAAATACAGAAATCTTCCATAATTCCTCCCTTAATTTCATAATTATTCGTGAAGACATCATTTGAGATTGAAGACATCCAGCAAGCAGATGTTGGGATGAGACAGGAATGACTCTGGGATTAACCTGCCTCCTTACTTTTTAACGTAATTTAGGTGACATGTGCTTTAACATTTCGCTTTCATCGGGTTGGCAACAATAGGAAAGGACTGTTCAGGAATGTCTTGCCATTTGTCTTTGCATTTTAGTTTTCCTCACTTACTAAAATGGAATCTGAGGTATTTCTTTGATCACATACACGTTACCTGGAAGAAAAGAAGATGAATGCGCAGATTCGTTCTACGTATACCGTTAGTTCTGAGTGTAGAAATAAATGACGTTGTTGCCGTAAAGGACTTTCCTCCATCTCACTTGATCCTGGAAGCTAATCATTAGACGTGAAAAAGACGCAAGTATGTGAGAAACAGAGGAAGGAGATTAGTAAGTGCAGAAGGCGCTAGGATGACGCGCTGAGCGTGACATCTCTCCTGTGCGGGTAGGAATGTCGCAGTGCCCCGGAGCTCCTGGTACTGAGTGTAGGTTCCAGCACTTGTTCTTCTCCCCGAACGAAACTTTATTTTAGGATTGAAATGAATATGCAGAAAGTGGCATGCTCCGCTTCCAAATGTATAGACGCTGGGGAAAACAAAATGACTAGAAAATAAAATTAAAAAAAAAGATTCCCTTTTAGTGTTTCATGTAAATGAAAGTATTATCCAGTGCTAGTTCTATATTTTAAAATATTCATTTTTTAATTGTAAAATTGGCTCTTTTAAAATATGAAGTGATATGATTAAGTTATCCTTTATTAATATTCTGTTTAAGAAATTTTTACAATAGGCATTTTTTTTATGATCAGGGAAAAAATTGTTTCATTAAAAAGAATGCTGTCTATTTTAAAACATATTTTGACAGTTCACAAAACGGTTTTTGTTCATTCTGTAAGTAAAATTGTCCAATTTTGTCTTGCTATTATTTTCTTTTGAAGATAGTTTACATAGTTTTCTGAATTTTATAATATTTGTTATTTCAGGTAAAGTTTCAGAGAAATCTGATTACCTTCTACTTACAATATTAGATGTTCTTGATTTATTTTTACTTCAACTCAATTTGTTCAAAGTGTTATTTGCTGAATCTGAAATGGATCTGAATCACTATAGGGTTTTTAAATGCACCATCAATGGCACCTTCTAGCATTTTTCACGTCTTTAATGGAAGGATGACCCTGTGTTGGAGAAACAGGGCTGGCTGGTGTGTTCGCTGCATTTCACAGATTGGGAAGGTTTTGTTTTTAGTCCCCCATCTCCAGAAATTACATCTAGAACATTTTAATGATAATTTTATCCTATTTTACATATGCCTCCCCACGACAGTGAAGAAAATCACAGTGACAAATTCAGCAAGAGTCTGGTGTGTCTGATAGATAATTTCATGTGAAAGACAAATGTGATGTCAGTACCTTCACTATAGTGAAGGAACCAGATCAGTTTCTGAGATTCTAAATTCTAAAATTTGTAGAAATAAACATCAAGAAACATAGTGCATAATGGTAGACTCTTGAATGGAAATATTTGCTTAATTTCTAAAACTTTCCTGAATGCTACTTTATACAAGAGAAATCACTTTTATCTTTGACTTTGGAATTTGACTTCAACTTTATTTTATATTTTCTCCTCAGGCAAGTGAAATAAGGTAGATGCCAGTTATACTTAATAAATTCGAAGCTGTGGCATTATTTTATTTGGGAGGCCCACAAAAGTTCAAGTACAATGATATAGCCTGTTCTTTAAAATTCCAAATGTCTTTGAAAGACTGTATGTAGCAACAGATGACTGGTGCATTTGTCTGAGGTCATGCCTGACACAGACAAGTGTTCCTATGTGTATTCTGTGTAAAAGGCCATATTAAAACATTTACTTATGTTCCTAATAGAGTTTGAAGTTTAAAATAGGTATTATTAAGTCATAGATTTTATACTAACAGCCTCTTTCCAGTCATTCCATTTACTCTCTTAGTAATTTTATAATAAAAATGCCAAATTGGTAAAATTGATATCAGAAATGATAGATTTAGAGAAGGTTAAAAGATAATTTGTGAAGGAGCAGATTAAAAAGTCCTGAAAATCCTGGTCAAATCCTTGTTACTATTTTAACAAGTTAAATTATATTTGGACTTTTCTTATATTTATTATTTTGGTAAGGAAAAGATGATTCAATATTTGGTTTTTAGAATTGCTTGAAGTTATCAATTTCAAAATAGAGCATAGTTTTTTGTTCTTGTAAACCTAGATGTACACAACCTCTGTGTAATGTACATCTAGGTTTTCGTGAAATGTTCTTGTTGCTGCAGGTTAGGTTTTAAAATGTAACATGTATAAAAATTAAAAATTACAAATAGGTATACTTTCAAATTTCTGCTCTTTTCAAATAGATTTCGAAGAAAAACGTAGCATCCCAAGGATTATTGTTATTGCTCTACTTCTATTGCCCCAAAGCAATTAAAAAAAACCTCATTACCTGTCCAAGATCTTAAAGCTTTATTTGGAAGTAAATCTGGAAAAGTGCATTTTGAAGATTCATATTGAGAGTGTAACATTATGAAACAGGTTTTGTGATGGTTTCTGTTATTTTAATCATTAACTTCACATATCGGCCCAACATTCTCTGTTTCTAAATGCAATTTAACAGTTGTATTTGAACAAACAATTACAATGTATTAGAGGACTACGTCCTGATTTGCTTTTGTAGATTTGGAAGTCCAGGACATCCAGTGGTTGCATGGGGAAAATACAGGGTGTGTGTGTGTGCGTGTGTGTGTGTGTGTGTGTGCGTGCGTGCATGTGTGTGTGTGTGTGTGTGTTTGATTGATGCTTTCACCACATTACATACTTGAGGGAAAATTTAATTTTCAGTCGCTGAAATTTAATTATTTTTGCTGTAGTTAAAGGCACATTTTTTTTAAAAAATAGAAAACATATTAGGATTTGAAGTAATGTTCTTGTGTGAGATTATCCATGATATTCCAGATTTGGAATGTTAATGTGGGATATATTCAAATGATTCAGTGTATCTTAAGAAAAATCCCTGCCTTTTTATCAAGTGAGAGGGTTAAGACATTATTAGAAAACACTGCATGTTAAAATATGAAGAAGCTTAAAATGCTTTTGAACATATATAATGACCTTGACATTATGAATTAGATGTATTGTAAATGCCTCTGTGAGTGAGCACTAGCTCATATTGCATACGGAAATCTGCAGTAAGATTTTTAAGTGATCATAACAATATCACACAGCTGGACGGAGAGGCTACTGACCATGTGTCTTGTGCAGCAATGGTTTTGTCTGTGATAAGGTTCTTGAATAATGAATGTATTTATGGATGGCTGGTGTTAGAGTGACCTGACCCTTCTTTCTTGAATAAAAAATAAGACAATTGATGTGGGAAAAATGCATGTGAAATTGATTTTTTAATTTATGAAATAGAAAGATTACCTTAAAATTAATCATTTGTCGAAGGCAGGATTTTGAGATCATGGAGAATTTTAATGAGATGTGTTATCAGACCTGCTCATTCTTTTGATATTTATTAAAACAATTTCTTGTTTATAGAGGGTAAAGAAATTTACCTCTCCTTTGAAAAAACATGACAGCTGCCGAATGTATTGAGATGTATAGACTGAATTGAACAGCGTTAGCTGTGTATTTAAAAACTACAACCTTAATTAAGAATTGTCAAAATCAGACTATATTTCTATAATGGGTTTTGAAAAGTAAACGTGTCTTAGTCATGTACTTTTTGTTCTGTACGTTCTTTGTGGTGAGTTGGCAATGTTGTGCAAGTCATCATAGGTGGGTTTTCCTGAAGCATTGTGATGGAAGGTTTTGACACTCTGGCTACAGTGCTTTATATATGTTTTGTGTATCGTCTATAAAATAATATTCAGGCACTTGGACTGATCAATCTGCATTAGTCATGTTTTATATAAAATCTCTTTAATATATAATTCAGTGTTATTTCAATGAAACAATATAGTTACAAAGAAATTAGAGGATCTCAAATTAGGCCAAGACAGGATCGATCACCTTATAATGTCCTTTGATGAAACCTTTTCTTAGTTTCTAGTATGTGCATCAGTTGAATATAAATTAATTCTACTGAGTATTTTAAACATTTATTACCTTAAATATTTAAAATTATCATCATAATTTATGGCTACTTAATTTATGGTACTCATTAAAAGAGCTTTGCAAGATGAATCATTGAAAAATCCAAATTATTGAAATCTAAATTAACCAAATATATTTGCATTTTATATTTAAAAATTAGGATGATAAATATGTTCTGATTGTGTATATGTGCAGGTCATAAATTGTGGTTCTGTAGTACTCCTGGACCCTTTTAAGTCCAAAGAATAACTTATCGAATTATAGGGAGCAGGCAAAGGGGCAGATTATCTAATGTCCACCAGTTGATGGAGAGATTGCAGGGAACTCTCATGAACAATAAAGTAGACTGAAAAATCAGAAGGATTGATGCATTTAAAAATGAATTGGCATAAATATCTCGTCATGTGTTTGGATGCTGTCGTCTCAAAGGATACCGTGAGATATTTGAGAAATTATTAAAGTGAAAGGACAGGAAATAATCAGTGTTCAACACAGTACAAAAACATTGGGAGAAATACACAATAACTTTGGGATGCAGTATATTATAAAGAGAATATTCTTTAATGTGGATTAAATTTGATTAGAGTGAAATCATTAGTGTAATGTAAAGTATCCACTTTGAGACTAGAACAAGAATATTAGCACAGGTAGAAGTTCCTTGAAGGACTATGCATGGGACACATTCTGTCATCTCAGGTGACTTCTGAGACCACTTCTTAGGGTTGTTTTCCCTATTATCTGTCACTTAATTATAGGTGAATCTACCTTTATGGAGGCTATTTTCATGACAGGCACGTTTTAACTTGTCTGCCTATCAATCAAGCTAATCATATGATGTGGACCTGATATGTTTTGATTAATAGAATCATTTATTCTTTAAGGATTTATAAGGTTTTACAGTGTGTTAGGAACTATACTAAATTCTATACGAGATAATGAGATTTATAAGTAAAACAGCTTTTTAATTTTCCAAAAGCATATAGACTAATAGAGGATATATAGATTACATGTACACAACTATATATAAGGTGGGAAATGATATATTAAAGTTTTAATGAGACAGAGCTACACCTGTTTATTTATGTATTGCTTATGGCTACTTTCATACTTCAATAGCAGAGTTAAGTAGTTGTGATGGGGATTTTATGTTCTGCAAAATGTAAAATATTTACCTTCTGGTCCTTTTAGAAGAAAAATTTCTGACTCCTGGTTGAGACATTATAAGTAGCCTTTATATGGTACTCGCAATAATAGAATGTTGTGCTTTATAATTGCTAAGGGACCTCATAAGGAGGGATTGCCAGTTTCGGCTTAATTTATCCAGGCACCAAGAAAATTTCTGGCAAATGGACAAAACCCTAGATGTAGATTATGATTCCAGGGCTTGTCAGCTGAATGTCTGACTCTAAATGAAATACAGCCCTTCTCTTTCTAATTAATTAATTCTTACCTTTCAAAGTTAATCGATGTACTTATATTTATATCTTTCCCCATTTGGCTAAAGTTCTTTTTATTAAAGCTCACTTCCTAGTCTTTTCATTACAGTATAATCAAACAGTATTTTACCTTTAAGAATGGAGTCAGTAATACTTAATATTGGATATAATCTTCAAACATCAAAAACATTTTTTAAACATTTTTTAAATAATTGATAATTTTATGGTCTAAAAATCGATACTGATAAATAATCAGGCTTCTTTGGCAGTATCTTATAAGCAGTAAAACAGAAAACTGAAGAACAATATCCAACTGTGTAGGAGCCAAACTTGTGTTTTCAACTAATCTTTCAAAAAGTTTTGGTTTTCCTCAAGTTTCATAATATGCGTGAGAAAAATGAATAAATGATCTTGACATTTATATTGAAGACACACTTCATTTGGTTCATTAAAGCAAACATATGTTTCCTATGCGGTAGGTACTTTCCCAAGTCACTGAGGTAGAAGAGTCATCATTGGAACCCACATAATCTGGCCGAACAGCTTGATAATTTGTTTATCACATGTTCTCTCTAAGTAAATTCTCTAAGGATGATTTCATGTAAAGCTGAATGTTAAAAGAGAGGAAATTATCAGGTTTCCGTTAGTTTGTAAATGAAAGATCTCAGAGAATCAGGAGGTCTGCCTTATTCTGAACAGCCAGTAGACTGGAGGGCGTTAAGAGAAGATCTCAGGGACTTCTTAAAGGGAGAATTTGTGTTGATATTGTCTCAACTTCAGATCTCCACCGGCTCGCCCTTCCCTGTTACACCTTTTAACGCTGGACAGCTCCATAACAGCTTGAGTTACAGCCCGTCCCGTCTACACATTCTGCCTTTCCCGATTCTCATCCCTTCTACATAACTAATTCTCCCTTTTTCATTCTCAATCAGGATTCATTTTAATGGTTTGTATTTTTAATTTTTAAAGAGATGTTACTTCTTAAGGAAATTTAAGGATTTAAGAGGATAAAAAAGAGAATAAATCGCCCATAGTTCTCTTGCCCATATGTAATTAGATATAACAATTTATTTTTTTTCCTTCCATTTTTTCACAATGCAGTGGGACTTTTTCTTTGTAAAGAATTTTTAAATGTAGTTATTTATACCTTAAGCATTTTCTATGTTATTGCATATTCTTTATGAACATCTTCTTAAATAAAACTTTGTCCCTATTTAATATTATTTCCTTACAGTTTTTCAGAAAAAAAATACAGAGTTAAAACATATGAAGATATTTTAAGATTATTTATACATATTGCCAAACTGCTTTCCAAAGGGAGTGAGCCAGTTTATCTTCACACCAAGAACTATCAGACCACGTTGTTCACCACAAACTTGCTAGCAGCAATCCCACATTAAGAAGTAAATTAAAAAATTCATTTTCTCTTTATCCCCTCCCAGCTCTTATAAGAGACCGCTTTGTTAATGTAGTTTTTTGTGGTATTTTTCTTACTAACACTAAAAAAAGAAAGAAAGAAAGAAAAGAGAAAGAAAGAAAAGAAAGAGAAAGAAAGAAAAAGAAAAAAGAGAAAATGTATTAACTAGGGGTTAATACATTTAGCCTCATTTAAACCAAAGTGTCCAAATTCTTTATTTCAAAAGTCTTCGAGCCCAGGTCATCTGCTCACTTGTATCAGCTCACTGTTTACTCTGCTGCCGCGTTAAGACCACGTGTCATTTCGAGAACGCCGAATCCCACCAGCGTTCTCCTCCTCTCCCATTATCGGTGCTGCCTTCAGCATCGCCTCTTTCATTGTATGTTGCATGTGCCACACAGCCACCTGTATACTGGACTTTGAGAAAGACTTAGAGCTTTGTGTCCGTTGTATTCTTCAGCCCCTGTTATAGCCGGGACAAGGTGGCGGAGCATCTTTTCCTAAGCAGAAACTTTTGAGGCCTTTGTCCTTGGACTGTACGTCTGTGGACGTCACGACTTGAGGACCCCGGGCCTGGACTTGATGGTAGGACCTCTCTCCCTGCAGAACCACAGGGGTGACTGCGGCTGTGATAAGCAGCAGTGGCTTTGCCGCCTGTGGGTGTCGGGGAGCAGGGCGGGGGTGGGGGACTCGAGCAATGGTGCCCTTCCCTGCATTGTGTCCGTTCTGTCTCTGGTGCCTCGGTGCTTTGCACGCAGTGACTGCTTAGTATGCGTCGAGCTGAGTACAAAGTGCTTTCTGTATAGTAAGTCATTGATTTGTTGAGGTGACTCAGACTTAATCATTCCGATTAACTGTATTTTTGAGTCTTTTCTCTTTTTCCCCCAATGCAGGTGAGGGGTGGTGGGACTGAAGGTTACCTCAAAATCCCTTTCCTTCTCGGCCTTCATATTACAGTAAAATGCAGAAACTATGGGAAAGAGTACATTAGGACAGTAGAAAGATTATTTAATATCGGTATCATTTAATATAGCTGTCCTCTCTAATTGAATTCTTCCTCCTCAAATGCACATTCAGTTGACTAGTAGGCTTTGAATATGTCTTTTAAAGGAGGGTGAATGCACTGTGGGGTAGCTTTAGATTTTTGATAATATTTATTTACATCAGCTGAAACGAGTGTCTTTCTGACTTCTTCCCACCACGACTATATAGAAAAAATTAAAACTCTGCTGTGCCCAAGCACCTTCTGCATATGTAAGAACTGTCGTTTCTGTCTCCAGTCTCTTCTTGGCCTTGAACCATTCCTCGTAAAATATGACCAGCTTTGCCCCGAATGTACCCTAACATATCCTTCTTTAAATGATGCTCAGAGCTGAATGTAACGTTCTCTATGTGATATGACCAGTAGCAGAATATAGTGGGATTACAATTTTCACTTGGTTTTTATACCACACTGCTATTTCTTCAGCACAGAATTAAATTAGATCTTTGTTAGTTGTATTTTCCCATTTAACATATTGAATTTATTTTCAATAAATCCCGAAGTCTTTTTTTGCACCTGCTTAATTATATGTTCCTTCTCCCTGCATGCACAATGGTTTGTTTTTTTAAACACAATTTCAGACCTTATCTTTATCTCCCTTAAATTTCATCTTGTTAGAGCTGGCTCAGTCGTTCCAGCCTTTTTGAATCTTCATTGTATCTTAGAATATATTCATTAAACTGTTGCCATCTGCAAATGTGATGAACATATTTAATATGTAAATCCAGATAACTGATATTTAAAAAGGCAAACATTCTCCAGCTATCTTCGTCACAGGTCCCCAAGACTACACTCAGGTTTGGCCATTTGTTGGAAGCACTCATAAGATTGAGCATGTAGTCACACATCGGCTAAGATTTATTGCAGCAAGAGGATATAAAGCAAAATTAGCCAAAGGGCCAGATGGTAGCTTTTGAGAGCCCTCTCCCAGCAGAGTCGTACAGTAGACGCCTAATTCCTCCAGCGAGTTGTGGTAACACGTGCGGCGTTGTGTACCATTGGAGCTCATTAGAGACTCAGCACGCAAGGTGTTTTTGGGGGTGGCTGTGTAGGCACTCTCGACCTGGCACCTACCAAAATCCGAGACTCCCAGAAGGAAAGCAGGTATTTAACGTAAACTGTTTTATTTGCGTAAACGGTCCAGGTGCAACGAGCCATGCTTACATTAGGGGAAATTTTTATATCATCGTGGGGAACTGTTTATCAGCCAAGTTCCTAGAAGCCAAGCAGGGGCCAGCCGTGCATGGAGGCCATTCTAAGGATGGTCAGTCATTCTCACTCCTGTTATTTAACTCTTCTCTATACGGGATGTCATGTTGACAGTGACTAGACCAGTATATGTATAGTGGAAGTGTTTGAAGATAGGATACAATTTCCTATATACACACCAAGGGGAGTCACATAGTTCTTTTCATGCTCATAGAAGTAGCTTTGAATGTAGGCCTTGTTGGCGAGATGAGACCTGTTATTTTTACCAGCAGCAAACCTTTCATTTAAAATACACCTCACCACTTATATTGGTTACTTCTAGACGATTTCAGTTATATAATTTGGTAAGAATATTTACAACACTCGCCTCTCCTTTTTCCTCCTCATTACTAATTATAAAATAGTTACTAATTTTCTAGATTCCAGACTTCCAAATGGCTAAATTTCAAAGATGGTATACAATTTATACCACCTAGTTTTTCCTCTAAAATTTTATTATTAGTTTAGCCTTGTTTATGATTATGTAAGATTGAGAGGAGATTTCACCATAACAACAACAACAAAAATCCACAATTTGGGGAAAAAACAACTACATCTTCATAATTTAAATTTAATGAATTATGTCTTATTTAAGTTGATACAGAAATATTATTCATTCTAGAGCACCAGGGCATTTATAGAAACACAGACACCTCTTTTACTGTTTGAGAAGTACTTAATTTAATGTAATACAAGGAGATATTTCGGACTTGTTAGAAGAGAATAGGCAATTTTCTAAGCTTATACTTTATATTGAATTATAAATTTTTAAAAGGCCAAGAAACAAGGTTTAAAGTCCTCTGCTTATTCATTTGGTAAATCAAGCTATAATTTAATATACAATTATTTGTTATCATTTAGTATAAGAAGTTCTAATATAGATAGCTTTAGCATTTGGAACATATTTTGCAGGGAGATTTTTAAGAATGCCTTTTAGTGGAGATTTTTAAAGAAAAAAATGACCTTTGGGGTTTTCATTTAAGTGCAGTTCTGCCCAAGGACATAAGAATGATTAGATGACATTTAAAAACGATCCTTACAGAGCTATAATTTTGTGATGCTCTCCGCATCCCTCATTTATTGTTCTCTGAACATTTCCACGGAGAGCGCATCCTTCCTCGGGGGTGGGCCTGCCATCCTTCTGCCAAGTGGTCTGAAATGGAGCTTTTAAGCCTGTCCTTGTACCTTTTCTCCAGTTACATGTATCTAACCTTTTTATTCTGTATTTTTTATAAAAATTGAAACCTGAACAATTACAAAGGGAAATCATGACTGCCAACTCTTGTTCCTTAAGCTGACCGTCTCATTTTGTTTTGTTTTCTTATTAATTCTACTGGTACAGCTTACAGCTCTGTGAATTTAATGCATGGTTGTTGACAAAAAGAGTATCAAGACTTTTTCTTCTTCCTCACTCCCCTTTTCATCCGGAATCTAACTTGTACTGATTCTTTACTGTCTTCTAAGGTGCTTCTTTGAGTAACCACTTGGATCACTTTCTTTCTTTCAACCTCCATGTGTAGTTTTATTATATTCTTCATGTACCTTGACTCGTAGGAGCTTCAGGTTAACTAGTAGCTTAGAGACATAGCCTCCTACTGCTAAGAATCCTCTCAGAGCTTGTAAGGTGGCCTCTTTAGTTGTAGACAGCTCTCTGACTTAGGAGATGCTTCCTCACTGTGGGCCCAAATCTTTCTTGGAACGTCCACCATTTGGTCCTGCGTCATCTCTGTGGATAAAGACAGAGATAAGGCTCCCCTTTTTGAAGTGGCTCTTCTGATATGTGAAAATTGCTCTTATACTTTCATCTCTTCCCAGAGTAAACATCTTTGTCTCTCCATACTTGGCTCGTTCGTTCACTTAGCAAATATTAATTGAGCACCTCCTAGATGCAGGTCACTGTTTGAACTACTTGTAGTATGGTGGTGAACAAGAATAAATGGCTCTCTTTTCTCATAGGGCTTATTCTAAATAGAGCTAAACAGAAAGTATTTCAAATGAAGACATTGACAAGTGAAAAATAAGACAGTTGCAGATTATGATAAATGCCATGAAGAAAGTAAAGCAGGATATTGGACAGAGAGGGCATGGGGGCGGGAGGCTGCTGCTTCTCCTGCACTCTGGTTCCCAGATGTCTCACCGTCTTGGTAGCCCTCACTACGGTGGCGCGCACGGCCGCTGACACCTTTCAAATCCCTGTAACAATGAGACAGACTTCTAGGTACGTAGGTACATAGGAAGGTAGAGCTTTTTCGTTATATGTGCAGCAGAGCCCTCACTACTACCGTAGTAGTGAGGCCACCACTAAAAAGGAAGGCACAAACGTTTAGAGCTCTGCGGTTATTGTCGGACGTGGATGTGGTGTTTTTGCGGCCCCGTGTGCTCTACCTGGTGCCGTGGGACTAGCAGTGGCCATGTGCAGCCCCTGACAGACTTAGCTGTTTCGACAGCAGGGTCACCTTAGCTTTGTAGTGAACTTTTTCGGCTCTGTCATTTTTGAACTATTCTTTAACCAGCTTTTTTCTATTCTGAAGTTGGAAGATTAATTTATGGAACCTAATCACAGGGCTTTCCAATCATCCCTGTAAAACTTAAGCTCACCTCCTGGCCTTTCTTTCGAGTTTTATGTGATCGCTTTGTATCTCGTAGATTTGAAAAGCTTATCTTCTCTGTTGTCTTTCAAGTCAGCAGTAATGATATCAATAGAAAAGTACCAAGAACAGAAGTTAGCAAAAAGGTTCTTCTAATTGGATTTGCTTTATAGAATTAGCACATTTCGAGTATGGCTGTATATCTGCCTCTAACTCTATCTAATATCTAGTTCCCATTTCATTGAGAATTAATATCTAGTTCCCATTTTGTTCCCTTTTGTTTTTAATTATTTCATGAAATGTTTGCTAGAGAGAGTGAGAGGTAGACATTCAGCCTGCCTTCCAGAACCAAACTGATGTGCGTTTCAATTTTTTACTCCGTCTCTTTTGTTTGTGTAGTACTGGGCATGCTACCTCACCTAGCCGCTGGTTTCCTAATTGTTCCTGTTTCATGGGGGAATATGACATAATGAACACAAGTCCTCTATCACAGTGCCTGGCAGATAGAAGAGCTCAATAAATATTAGCCACAGCAGCCATAGTTATTGTTGACAGCCCTGTAAAAATTAAATATATTCTGTCTTGGGTTTTCCTGATTTAAAACCTTTTAAATGCATGAGCACATAATGCAAATATACCCGTAGGTAGACTTTTGCTATTTTTTCTTAGGAATGGACACAGTGAAACATCTTTTTTTTTTTTTTAAGTCTTATAAGTCACCAGTCTAGAATTTTCCTAGATAAAGCATCAAATTTACCATCTCTGAAATCCATATAAACTTTGTCTTTTCTCTAGTCATTTTCCCAGTGGTCTACAATTTCTTTAAGATGAGCAATGATAACATATCTTTTAATAGCGACCTTGTTTCATCTTTGTTTGAGTTTAGTCTAAACTGGGTGTGGGCATGGGATGCTGGAAGTAAATATGGAAATCGGGTATTTCACTTAGTCATGGTTCTCAGGTCATTTAGCACAGAGAATACAATTGTTTATAGCAGGGAAAGGAAATAACATTTATAACACAGCTATTTTATGACAAGCGCTGTGAAAATGTCTTCGCATATTTAACCCTTTTAATAACTGCATTTCACAGTCGAGGAAATTAGCATCGGCGTTTAAGTACCTAGGTCATCTCACATCTGCTAAGTGGTGGGATCTGTAGAATTTGAATCCAGCGTCACCTGATGATGAAACCATGTCCTTTCTCTCGCATATCTGCTGCCTCTTTTTACCCCATTTGACAACCAACATTATACTGAAACTACAGTTTTTTCTTTTTTTTAACTTGGCATCTCTCCCTTGGGAAACTAGTACAGGATTGCTGTGGTGATTTTAAAGTCAGAGATTTGACAGGGATCATGACTAAAGTTATCAAATTTCTGTAGATAGGAAAACGTTAGCACTTTAGAAGCATTATAAAAAAATGAAATCTGGAGGTTAAGGTATAGTATAGGGAAATTATTTAGTATTTTTCTATCTGAATTATTGTATTGTGATTTAAGATCAATTCTTGCTTTTCTTTATCATGCTTCTCTATATTACATTGTATTTTAAAAGGTTTTTTTGTATCAAATGGTTACACAAACCTGATATATACGAATAAAGGTAAATGAATAGGAATTTTAGAATAATTATTTTGTGCATGAGAAATAACATAATGCTCCAGTTTGTCATGGAGGGCGCTGAGTGACTTACACTAAAATTCTGGAAGAGGATTTTACACCCAGAATATCAGTACAGGTAGGCTGATTGGAATTAAATAATTCTGCTTTATTTTTATGTTTTCATGTGGTTCATCAAGCCTCTAATAATAATTTGTTTCATGTTTCTGTCAGCTATTTTTCCAGAAAACTACTTTCAATTATTAAAAACAGATAGACATTCTTATTGTCTGATAACACAATTTTTCAGTTGCCCCTCAGCTTTATTGGGGTATAACTGACAAAATTGTGTATATACTTAAAGTGTACCTTATTGATTTTGTCATCTTACAGTGTTATAGCATAAAATAGTTATCCACTTTAAACTTAAACAAATATTTTGATGAGGTAAAATTAATCACATTCCATATAACGAAGTAGACAAATATTTTTGTATAAACATCAAAGAGTAGGTTTCAAATAGTGGTTAGTTCTTTAGGTTAATACTGGACATTATTATTGTGAAAATTCTAAAGCAATATTAAGTCTGGAAAGATTCAATAACTTACCATGAGATTGAGTTTTTGCTTGGTTGCTAAAAAGTAGGCATGACTAAAATATGAACATGTTGAAAATCAAATGGGTTGTGTTAATTTAATTTCCAAGAGAGCCATTTGAGCAATTCAGTGTTTGTGAAATCTACATCCCTTTAAATGGATTTTTAACTTTCTTCATATGAAATGAGCCATGAGCTAACCCATTAGATAGTTTTGCATAACTCAGCATCAAGAACAGTGTTGTCCAGGACCATTTCCAGGCTAATATTGAGTTGAAATTCAAAAATGGAAATTGATATTTTTTGAGTTTAAGATATGAATTTGTCATAAATGTTTTTCCAAGGCCTTGCTGTTTCATTTATTAATGTAAAACAAAGAAAGCACAAAGATCCACTTCAGCTGAGTGACAAAAATGTTGTAAGGCTAATAAAAAATTATGATGATGGAAGGAAACAATGATAATAAAGAAGATTTGGCTTGGTCTCTGACTTTTGTCATGAAGTCAGGAGAGTACCATTCTGTTGTTTGTTTTACTCTGTGGAATCTTTTTATATAATTGGAGACAGGTGATTTTTCATGGTCTCTAAAACAGTGCTAAGAACCAACCTCTCTGCAACTGAAGTGATAATACCAGCAAATTAACTCCAAAAGATCAAGAACAGTAAACACAGTTGACCAGTCCTGTCTCTGTTGTATTTTCTAGCAATGTGCTAGTCCATCTGTCAATCACAAAGTTATGTTTCCTAAACAAAACAGGGGCAAAACTATGGCACAGGGATAATCACATGGTTTTTGGTGTTTCTGACTCTGCCCTATCATAGTTCTCTCCCTCGCTCGTATGCTCAGTACCCCAGTGACTACTGTCTAACTTTCTCGTTTGCCGTGGCTCTGGTGCCCTTGCAGCCACAGCAGCTTGGTGATGTCCCCCTGCTACTATTTGATGCTCGTGCTGAGAGCACCGTTTCTTGACAGTGTAGGACCTCTCTGAACCGGGCTGGTGTGCAGAATCCCTCATGCGCCGGGTGTGCGTTGCTCTCTCTGGAGCTCTCCAGAAGCATGCGACATTCTCCATTACCTTAGGAAAAAGCCAGCTCTTCCCATCCCTGGTGAGCAGGGGATTTATTATAGTTTGCTGCATGGATCCCAAAGCTTTCCTGCCTTGTGCTCCAAGTGTCTCTAAGAGATTTTTTAAGCAACGTCTTGCTGTCTTGTTTTTGGTATAGCATCTGCTGTCCTGAGCTCTGGGACAAGTGCCAGTTAGAACTGGGAGGTAGAAACAGCGTAGGCTCAAGCACCCACTAGGTGATGTTTTCTCTTCATACATCACTCATGGCCCTTTTTTTCCCCTTAAGATGATTTCTTACTGCAGAGGCTCCTTAGCAGTTAATAGAGATGGTTTCCTGGCAGACTAGACCTGCTTTGAGGTGAGCATAATTTGGCATTTAAAATTGTACGATCTAGTAAAGTTTTCAAACTTTCTTTTAAAGCCAACAAAATTTCCTTTAGATACATATATAAAACGTAGATATGATCGCTCCTATTGAAGCAGGTTGAGAGGTCCTGTCGCCGGTCATCTACCCGAGGCTCCTGCGTGGACTGTCACAGGCTTTGAAGACTGTCAGTCCTCGCGTTACAGATGAGGACGAATGCCCATGGAATCGCTTGCTATGCATTGGTTCTTCCAGGGCCTTTCTCAACTTTGTCTAGATCTTCTTTGACCTCATTTTTTTCTACTTGTGAAGCGTGGTTGAATCAGCTGTTCCTGCGGCGTCTTGTGTACACGCACCGTGTAAGACTTACGTACTGTTTTATGCTTCACGAAACATTTGTGCTTCTCCCTCAGAGTCCCTAGCTTCAAAGGTCTATTTTTTAAAATTAATTTTAGGTCCTCGTTGCCTCATGTAATCGTATATAGTAGTTAGTACATGTCACATCAAAATGAGTTAATAAAAAAGTCTTCAATACTTTTCTTAGCAGTTATGTATTCAGTTTGTAATGTGTCATTTTGTATTTGTTGATATTTTAATTGTCTGTTAGTTTATGCGAGCTAGTTCTGTTTCTTCAACTAGATTGTCACCCTTTAAAAACCTTCTGTGTCCGTCACTCACAATAAAACCCAGTATAACAGAAGCATTACGATTAGCCAAAGAGAAACCATAGACAGTATTATGATGCCGTCATGTTACTCCTTTTCTGTACTTCTTACAGTATTCCTGACATTGACGATGAACAGTCAGGAGTGCTCGTCGTTTCTTGAGGCCAGTGGGTGGGGAGACAGTGTCTAACTGAGATAACATGGATTTGTATCCAGGATCTACTACTTACTAGCTTTTGACCATGGCCGTTTGACTTCACCTCTCTGATCCCTAGTTCCATCATCTGTAAAACAGAGAAAGTAGTACCTGTCATGTTGTGGGGAGTGAAGGAAATGAGACATGAAGCGTCTTGCACCACCTGCTCGTCCAGTGCTGTTTAAACCTTAACATGGGTCCAAATCATGTGCGGATCTTGTCAAATTGCAGGTTCGGATTTAGTAGGCCTGACTGAGGTGCTTCATTTCAGGTAAATTGGGTGATGCTGATGCTTCCATCTTGAGACCACACTTGAAATCACAAGATCCTGGATAATTCAAGATTCCTGTCGTACATTTTTTTTTCTTTTAACTGTGCATCTGAGCATCTTGGACTTACCCTTTTCTCCTGTGCGGCCGCTGTGATACACTGGTCATCACTGGCTAACACTTCGGACTTCTGCGCAGTTGTATTTCTGAGCAATGTATTTTTAACTCATCTCTTGTATAGAAGTTCAAAAGGAAGTAGTTTTAGTTTTGAGTTTAGTTTTGGTTCAAAGTCAACAAATAAGTGATACCTATTTCAAGTGATTTCTGGTATTTGCTTCCTGTGGCATCGTTTTCAAACTCAAATATTCAAGATACTGCGATGCGGAGAAGTACCAGACGCCTGGATAAGTTTTCTTCTCTGCCAATGATGTCATCAGCTGTGATGATAATAATATAATAATAATCAGTAAACAGAGTAGTACACAACAGAGATAATAGCAGAATTTGTATTTTTTAAACAAGATATTGACACTTCTTTTGTACTTGGCTTTATCTAAATTTTATTCTTATTGTATTCACATTAATAAGATTTCCAGTAAGTGCTTTGAGATCAGTTAGTGCTTAAATGAATCCTTAGATATCAGTTCTCCAAAAACTTTGTATTTTATAAATAAGCTGAATATGTAGATAGCATTCCCGTAGTTGAATGATAATAGTATCATTAATTAGTAATCAAATTGATAACTAATTTATATGCTTTATGATTAGGAAAATAAGTTGTCGTTTCTGTGGAAAGTGTTATTTATAGGGCAGCATAATGTCTATCTAGAATGCACGTCACCTCCTGTTTTGTCTAGTTCGCAAGTGCATCTATTTGGGCTTTAATCCTCTCTCTGATTTGCACTCCACCTTGCTAAAGGAAAAAAGGATTTCAGTGAGGACTGTTTCTTAACATTTTGTTTTATTCTTTTTAGCAAGTCTTTTTTTTTTTTTAAATAAGAAACTCTATTCCAACCTCGAGTGCATCCATACATGAGAACTTTCAGAATGTGCTGAGTTAAATGAATATGGTCTTGGTTATTCTTTCTCTCTTAAGTGGGTCTTTTACTGGGGACCAGAGCAACTCAAAAACCATTGCTGCTTCCGAAACCTTTCTTTTTTAGCTTTATCTGTTCTCAGTTGCATTTCGAATGACTTTTCCATGATTAATATGATGCGTGGTGTAGAGTAGAATGGAAATGATATCCTGAAAGTTTTAAAATTCACCAAAAGACATCGAGACTCTTTCCCCTGTATTTCAACAAGGCCTTTGGCTTTGACCGATTATTTTATTACAGAGTATATTTCAGTTGTTTGCCACAATATCCTGAATCTGTTTTGCTGTTTTACTGATGTAAGGTGCCCCAGGACACTGGCATCCAAGAATCACCGCTCTGGACCAGGAGACCTCAGGCTTTGATGTAAATATGAATTACCCAGGGATCTTGTTAAAATGCAAATTTTGATTCCATGAGCTGGGCTGAGGTTCTGCCTTACTGACAGGCTGCTAGGCACTGCCACTGTGCCCGAGCCGGGGACCATGCCTTAGAAGTGTGGCTTATACCTGGACGGTTGGTGCTTCTCAGCATGTGTACCAAGGGTCACAGGAATAGCTCGTTCTCAGGCAGTGGTTCTCAGACTTTAGCCCGCACTGGGATCACATGGGAGGATGTTTGTAAAAATGTACGTGCCTGGGCTCCATTCTGCAGGGTCCACTTTGGGGGGGTCTTTGGAGTCCAGGAACCTGCATTTTTCAAAACTTCTCACATATCGATGCAGGTAGACTTACACCACGTTTTGAGAAACGGTGCTTCAAAGTTTGGAATTGCTGTGGAAAGCACAGTCCTTTCTGGAATGATGGCTTTCAAAAGCCAAGGGTATAATGAAAAGCCATCTGAAAGGTGATCGCTTCGAATGCCAGTGTAGTGGTTGGTTAATGAGGGAGCAGTGTATAATTTTGCATGTCTCTCTGTTCTATTCCATTGCCTCAGGCAGAGGGCGCTTATATTATTGTATATCAGTGGAGAAAGCCATAGGTTCATTCATTCCCTAGGCAACCCCAAAGGGGTCTTAATTGTATAACTGGTTGGAAGTGACAGGTGAGTAGGTGTGTTAAATGATGGTTTATGGGTGCCCGTATTGATTCTTCTCTTGGACATTCTGACCCGGATATTTACTCTCTCTCTGGGTATATCTACATCTCTAATGGTACCTGCTATTATATTTTCCTAACAAGATAGGACTAGCCTTGTCTGTGTAAAATACAGAGTTGGCTCTCGAATTTAAAAAAAAAAATTAGGGATTCCAATAACTAGTGAGTTTGTCATTTTAATTTAAGACAGCAGTTAAATTCTAAAAGCATGCCATTCAAAATGAATTTTCGAAAATGACATCTTTCATAACTTTAAAATTGGTTCTTCATTTGCTCATGTCTCTTTCTGTTTTAAAGATGTGGGTGGTATTTATATAATACCTGCTTGATTCTATACAAATTATTTTTTTAAAAAAAAGAGTTGTACAGAGGCCGCAGTTATTAGATAACTTTACCAGAAAGCGAGTGCCATGTAGAATACTCTGTTTAGCAAACTGTCTAATGTTAACCGAAGTGATTTAAAAGCTTTATTTAGGATTAATTCATCATGCACTTAAATTTATTATCTCATTCGATGATTTGCATATGATTTTGCAAGTCACAAATTTCAAGCAAAGAGAAGTCCACCCCAACATGAATTACGGGATGAACTGAATTAAAGCAGATTTTAACCAAGGTCAGCGCCAGACAGAAGTGTGGGCCTAGCGAGCCGTGGTTGCGTTCCTCCTTTTCTGCTTCTCTGCCCTCAAGAGCAGACGCCTTTGCGCTGCCCCTGCCTGGTTTGCTCTCCCACCACCCACCGCTCTCCTCCGAGGTCTCTGTTGCCCTTGAGAAGTTCAAGGTCCAGAGCAGAGACAGTTTAGAAAACCACCATAGGCGGGTGTAGTAATACCGTGTGAGGAGGATATTTATCATCCAAAATACTTTATGATCACAGAGAGAGATTAGTTCTGCCTGAAGGGAGAGGGGAGAAGAAGGTGACAAACACATCTGGGACAATTTACATAGAACGTAACGCTCTGGGATGAGGATGTAAGCTCAGTGACCTTTTTCAGGGGCCTTTCTGTTGTGAATTTTTTAGTTTATTAATAAGCTAAGTAATTGTGTTTCATAATCTATAATATTCATACCTCTTCACACAAAAGTGGTTAGCATTGGGAGGAAAAGTGTCTACTAGTCCTTAAAACAGACTAAAAAAATATTTTATTGTGTGCTAGGAAGTAGCTTTTGAAATTTGAGTAGAATTTTGCTTTGATATTCCCCGGCATAATATTAGATCAGTTGCTAATGAATTGAAAAGGCATTATACTTTTCTAGATATTCCTTTTTGTATCATAGCTGCCTTGAGTTAAGAGAACACATTAATGGAAAAGAAAGGCAAAAGTGTTTAAATTCTGTCACATGCTTAAGAGTGGCAGGTTTCTAATTAAGGGGAAAATCAGGGTAGCTTTTTGCAACTCAAATACAAAGTCTACGTTATGGACCCGCTGTCGGTTGTCTTCGTCTTCATGGCATTTTCTGAGTTTCCACAGGTATGGCTCAAGGTAGATGTGATAAAATTACTCTGGCAAAATGTAATGATAGCCATATATCTTATGAAAATGAAAATATTGTTTAGAATTTCACTATGTTATTATATATAGATCGGGGAGGGGGTTCATGTCATCCTGAATTAACACGGTTACTGTTTTGATGCTCCTTGGTGCCTAGAGCTATGCCGTTCATCACTGTCACCTAGAGCTGCACATGGCTATTTAAATTTAAAGTAGCCGAAGCTAAATCAAACTTAAAATATTTTAAATGTTAAAAAGCATTTCAAGTCCTCAGTAATCACGTGTGGCTAAGGGGCTACCGCATAGGACAGCAAAGAGACAGAACATTTCCCTCATCGCACAAAGCTCCGTGGGGCAGCACTGGCCTGGACTTCAGAGCTCTGCCAGGCGTGGAATTGTTATATGCACGTTGCATCAGTTAGGGTTAGATTCACTTATGTAAAGCTAAATACTATAAATAACAATGGCTTAAAGAAATCCATCTTGAGAATTAAGCAGTTAATACATCTTCCTTTTTCTAAAAATTTAACATTTTACAACAGAGATTCTTAATTGACGTTGTCACCTGCTTTATTAGGAAGTCCTTCACCCCGAAGTGTCGCCTGGAGGCTGCGGCCGTGACTTTTCACTCTTGTGCTTTATTACTGACTTCTCCCCCTTGGCATACTGTGCTGTCTTCTCAAACTTTTTAAAAAAAATATGTTGCTTTTTTCTTGAATTACAGATTTATCTAAAGAATCATTTGCACTTGCTGCCAGCCGGCTCGGTGAGAGCCGGGCCTGGCTCCTGCCAGCTGCTCTTGACAGCGCTCATTTGAGGATCACCCACGAGCCACTAATTAAAACCCCAGTGACCTCGTCTGTCACCGTGTTTCTTCGTCTCTGCTGCAGTTGCATTTTTGACCACTTTCTCCTTGAAATTCTAAGTTCCCTGCTTGCCACTGAGTGCTCTTAACCCTCATGCAAAGCCTTGCCCCCCACCGCCGAGTACCACCCCGTCCTCATCCTGGCCTGGTACACACATCCTGCCTGCTGTGCTTTAAGACCTACTTTGTGTGCCGTCTCTCCTTTAAGCCTTTGAGCTGAAAATGTTCCATCTCATTTCTGTCATCATGTGATTCCTGCTTGAAGTACTTTTGGGATGCGTTTTTTTATTGACAGCATGATTCTGTACACATTTCTTATCTTCCCTGGCAGATAGAAAGCATGGGGGTGCGGGGAGAGCTCACCACTGCGGCCTCCTCAATGTTGTGTATAGTTGGTGACCTTAGTATTTGTTTAATGTATTGTGGCAGGCAGAATAACGACTCCCCAAAGATATCTAGAACCTCGGAATATGTTAAATTAGGTGGCAAAGGGGAATTAAGGTAGCAGATGTACATATTGTGAAAATTCAGAGGCAATAAGATAAGAAAAACAGGAAAGTAGATAAACCAGTTATTTCATCGCTTGATTCCTTCACAGGGAATTTATTCAGTGTTCCAGTAATTTTCTTTTTTGGGTTATCTTTCAGAGGAGTTCTGTGGAATGGGTCATCCTAATGAGCAGGAACCTTTATAGGATGTATTGATTTCCTTTTACTGAGGCTTTATAATTTAAAAAAAGGTAAAGATACCTCCTTTGTTGAACATGGGTGCTGAGTAGTAGGAGCTGTCAAATGACAAAACTAAAAACAGGCTCGTAATGAGTTTGATGTCCCTTTTGAAGAGAAAACAATCCATGGATTGGGGAAGCACAGTGCCTCACAGGCTGAGAACATTGTTCCAAAGGGGTTTTGTGCGAGTGCTGGTTTTCGTTTGTTTGTTTCATTTTTTTTTTCTCACTCCTCCATCTTGACGGGAAGCCCAAGAGCTAGTTTTGTACGAGCGTGGGAAGAGGTAACACAGAAACAGGGCACCAGTGGCTAGGAGGTGGGGCTTTCCTTACCAGGGGAGCAGGTGCTGCTTTCTAGGGTGAGGTGAGGGAGCTGCTGCTGAGCCAGAGGCTTGCGATTGGCATGTGTTTGGTTTCCTCTACGGTGAGGTATTTCCCGTAAGAGTGGGCCGACTTCCGTTTTAGACCTGTGACATGGACCCGCTGGGGTGGCTTCTGTTTTGTGGATCCTGATATGTGAATAATTTTATCAGAGTTCAATGAATATTAATTGCACGAATGAACAAATAGAGTTGATGAATGGAGAATGTCGTCATTCCTTCGCCTAAGAAACGAGTTTCTTTTAGCTTCTCAAACGCACTGTACATTCTTCTCCCTCGTCACCCATCCCTGTCCCTCTTCCCTTATGCAAATCATGCTCCTCTCCTGGGAGCCTTCTTCCCTTTCCCCTGAATAAGGCTTAGTGACCCTTAAAGTCTGTTTAGATGTGAAACCTTTGGGGAAGGAAGGGTTTCTTACATTCCCCACCCCGCGCTACCCCCGCCCGTTATACGGGTCAGATGTGCCTGCCCCGCATTTTCACACACTGCAGTATTAGTTACTAGCGCCCATTATTTGTCTTTCTCACTAGACTGTAAGCTCTGTGAGGTTAGGAACTAAGTCTTTTTTTTCTCACCATTGCAGTCCCAGGAAATGGCATAATTTGTATTTGATAAATGTTTATTGAATGACATTCATGAAATATAGGAGCAATCCCAAACGTGCAGAATATCTTTGATCCGAGTGGTTATAAAGCACTGTTTTCAGATTTTAATTTGCTTATCTGTTGAAGTTCATAGCCCTACCCAGTGTCAGATGTGATAATAACTTCATAGGCAGAACACAACCTCTAATAGTAAAATCTACTTTTATTTTTAAATAAACTTTTGAAGTTTATCCAAACTCCCAACTTCTCATTTCATTTCAAGACTTAATCTGTTTCACCTTTATTTTGGAATTTAAATACTTCTTGGAAGTTGCCATTTTTACTTAGGTATTATTTTTCAAGAAATAGTTTTACTGTTCTGTGACTTCTCTTCATTGCAGTCTAGTATTTTTGAGAGCTTATATTTAGAACATCGATTGTGTATAATTTTTTTAAAAGAGAAAATGGCATCGATCTGTTTTTGCCATTGAAAAATATACTCTGTTGGAGGCTCGGAAGGGTTTTTGTAGAATTAAGTGGGCTTATGTCTGTTGATGGGCTCCTGCAGATAAAGCCACAGCTGCCTCAGCCGGGCCGCTTTTGTGTTGATGGACTGTTTTCTCCTTGGGCCAATAGATGCCATTTCTTGCAAAATAAGAACATGGTAGGGAAGGAAGTTTGTTCTCTTTTGCTGCTATTTAAAGCACAGCAGAACTGGTTGGCAGACCTTGACACCATTCATCTCATCCCTGTCGAATTATTGCTGTTGTTGTTTGTTAGGGAAGAAAGTTCTTCCGAGATAATTTCTACAAAGTAATTATAATTTACAAGAGGGTTTTTATGGTTTTCTCTGTGAAATGAAATGATTCTCTGGAGACTTGGGCCTATTTATATTTAGTTTCAGAATCTTAACCACTAGACTGTTTTCCCTCCAAAGATGATTAAATTTAATAAAGCTAATTGTTTCCTTGGTTTTTCATTGTCAACGTGAAGGTTAAAGCTGGCCAGTGAGAGAACTGCCAGCAGCCAGAGGCTTTGGTGTGGTAGGACGTCCTGTTAAACCACTTTCTCCTTCTCTCCCCGGTATGCGCGTTTGCTCCCACGCTGCCGTCACCTGACTTTCCTTTCTGGGACCTATGTTCAGGAGGTCCCTGGACCCTCACCCTTTCCATAGCCAAGAGGAGGGGAGCGGGTTTCGGTTTACACACCAGTCACGGGAGGCTTGGTGAGTCACATATGTGGTACGTCCTTGCCGAGTCCTGCCTACTGAGGGACATCACTTTCTGCAGGGGAAAACTTGGGCCAGGAACCAGCTTTGCTGGTCGCATTTATCACCTACTACACCCCTCATCCTCCCATTAGAAGAGTTGAATTGCCCCCAGGAATCTGCTAAAGTCCCCCTAAGGAAGTGGGGCCCTCCCGCAGGGCGTGTAAGGCGAATCGTGAGCGTTCGCTGTGGTCCATGGACTCTTCCACCCTGTCAGTGTTTGATGGAAACTGGGCCCCCCCCCCCGCGATGTGTGTGTGTGTGTGTGTGTGTGTGTGTAACAGCTCATTATTCGGGTTGACCTCCTCCCAGTCTCACAAACTCACGCGCCGGACCTGTACCGGGAAGCGAAGCCCCGCCCACTTTCTACAGCGAGGTGACGGCACAGCGACACGGCACAGCGACGTGTGCTTGTTCCGAGTACCGTTGCCTGGTGCCCACTGTTCCGGTGCCCTCCTGTCCCCCACCCCCGCGGAGTCGCTGGCACGTATTATTTCAGGGTGAGGGCAGATGCAGCCTCGCATGAAGGAGTCAGTTGCTTAGCTCTGTCTCCTTTAAGTAGTTTTTAAAAAGGTGTGGTACATGTTCAGTAACAATGCGAAGGGTACGAAAGGATATAACTTCACGTAAATCTTCGCACTCTCCTTTCCCAGCAGCTGCTGCCACCCTTTCTGTCTGTCATTCGGTTCTGTGTGCACAAAAGGTGTGTAGTTTACACTCTGCACACCTGGCTTTTGTCACGTGTGTCTCGCTATATAGTTTCGCATCAGTATATAGGAACTACCTCATGTTTTTATTGAATACACTAACCTTATCTGAGTGGTGGACAGTTCAGTTCTAATCTTCTCCTTAAGGAATAATGCTACAGGAGATAACCCTACACTTACATCATTTTGCACACACGTGAATTTGTCAGCATGATAAATTCTTAGCAGTAGAATTGCTGGGACAAAGTTTAATGCTTTCACGACCGAGTTTTAAATTAAATGTATTTTTTTTGGTCTGTGCGAAATAGTAATCAAAGTGGATTTTCTGAAAGAAATAGGATGTCCTAAATACTAGGAATGCCTCAATATGTATTAGGAGCAAAACTGGAACATCTATATGTAAATCTATAGAAATCTGTCCTCTCTCCCATGACCATGAGACAACGCAGTCTCTTCCTTGGAACTAGTTGTCACCCCAAGGTAGAAGAGGGGTCGGAGAGATTTCTTAAAGAAGTTGGACTTGTAATTGAGTGTCTTATTTACCAGAGAGGTTGCTTTAAACTGAATTATCTTTCGTTGGTAAATTTGTAATAACCCTCAACCTGATTCACATCTAACATTATTGGGAGAAATGAATGCTTAAGAGCAAAATGATGTAAGTTATTGACAACAAGAAAAAATTATATTCTTTGCATACGTAGGTCATAGTATATACATTTGATCAGCCTTCTCCAACACACACGTAGACCCGCACCCGCAGAAGAGTGTCTCTCTGATGACTTCTACCACAGGTGAGACATACCCAAGGGTGAACCATGGGTATGTTACAACATATACGAGATTTTATGTTTTTCAAATATTTTTACTAGAATTCTGTTTGAGTACAACTAGAGTAACGTCTGGTTACCTGCAGCTACCTTGACTAAGCTGCTCCATCGTGTAGTCACCGCATGCCCATTACGTACGTATGGTCTCTCCTCCTTTTCTCAGACCCAGTAATAACGGTGACGAGTGCCGTGTGTGCTCAGCCCACCGCCTTGCATGTTGGCTTTCAGCCCTTCCTTCCAACTCCACCGTGTTTGTGTAAATTCCTTATTTCCTGTTAGTCCCTTGTCCCATTGGTTTTCTCGTTTTTCTGTGTCGTATGAGTTTAATTTTCCTCCCTTTGTCACCTGATTCCTGGTTCTCTGAGCCTGTCGTGCTCCTCGTCCCCTCCCACTCTTTGCCCTTTGGTCCTTGGCAGCTCCTTGCAGGTTCCCTTGCTGTTTTTCTCTCTTTCTCTTTCCCTCTCTCTCTCGGCCCAACAAAGACTGCTTAGAAAGAGCAGCAGCCTTGTCATTTGAACAAAAGATTCCGAGCACCTTGTGTAGGTTGGCTATTGATTTGTTTAACTGAAAATCTGATTAGCCACTTCATCTGTGGCTGAGCATCTCCATTAGTGTCGGGGGGCTGCGTGTCACGGTATTAGCAGCTCTGACAGGGATCGCCTTCCTGTTAATTTTCTGTGCTGCCTTCTGTCTCAGAGGTACTAACTACACCGTGATTATTGCAGTGCCTCCCAGAAGGGACAGTAAAATCCCCGAGAGCACATCGCCTTACAGGCTTGATTTATTTCAAGATCCTGTTAGTTTCATGGATATTATTTTCATAATCTTGAGAAAACCAGTTTTATATTTTTATTCTGTATTTTTAATGTTCTGATTTTGCTTGGAAAAGATGTCATAATTTAGCCCTTTCAGTTTCTTGAGCTTTGAGCTAATTAATTTGTATTTTTTACTTTGTATTGAAATTTGGTAATAGTAAGAGTATAATGATTTAGCTAAAGAAGACTGAGGTCCTACATAAATTTATATGTAAACCTATTTATAGAAATATGCACATGTTCCCATAAATTTTAGTTTTATGTGATTATGTAGGTAATAGGCACATGTTGGTTAGGTGTGATAATTGATAAAGAGAGCTCGTTGAAATCAAATATGTTTTACAATCTTCCTTTTAATGATTTCTCATTAAGTAATAACATAGACTCCAGTAAATTTAATCAGTAAGTGAGATTTATTGAATTTTTTAACTATTGGGAATAAGCGTATGTTAACTAAATGGAACTTTAATTGTGACTATTTAGCATTATTTTCTCCTCATAAAAGCCAAGAATTGATTCTTTGATAACTATTATCTCCTATAAGACCAAGATGTAAATTTGATATAATAATTTCCATTGATTTCTATATTTCCTCCGTTTAGTAAGGCTCTCTGCCAGAGGAACGATCTCCTGGCCAATGCTAGTTGGTGACATGCGATGGAATGTTTTGCCACAAAGAGCTTCTCTTTATTTTCTAAATCCCTTTCGGATAATATTCGTACGCTTTCTATTCATATTAATAAACGGCGATTATTCATCCCACGTTGTTTTTCTTTCAATTTTGTGAAAGGCCAAAATAGCACCATGTAACAGGCCCAGTAGAACTGAGAAAATATTAAAAATGAGTTCCTTTCTGGAAGCTCAGTTACCACGTATGATGCATTATGACCTAGGAAGTGGCTTCGATTATAATGTAGTAAATATATTCTTAGTGCTGTCTTATAGAACTTAGAAATTCATGTTTAAAACACCCGATCATTTTATGTGAATCAACAATTAAAAAATTATAGCACAGTAGAAAGATAATTGCAGTCGTCAGAGGCTGTCAAATTGGTGTGTACAGTTGATATGACTTAGAATATTTAGGGAATACTAGAGGTCTATTTTGATATAAAGAGTACCATGTGGATCATTGCTTCTTATTCTATGTTTATAAATATCAAATACTTGGATATTTATAGTGGTGAGGTTATTTTATTTCATATAGAATTAGAAAGCTTACGTAGACATCTGGAAGCGTGGATTCTTAGTCGTGAGTTTTGGCATGAAACGCGCATAGGCTTGAGTTCCAGCTCCACAGTGTGACAGTGTGACGTGGGGGTACCATTTTGAGGCTCCGTTGCCTCAAGAATAATGGTAGTAATTTTCCCATAGACTTCTCGTGAAGACGAAATGATAAAATTCACACACGGAGTTGAACGCAGTGCCCGGCCCATGTGGGAACGGTGGCCGCTGTGAGCCATGGAGGGGGCTGCAGGTGTAGTTTTGTTTCATGTGAGAAAATAAAATCGAAGCTGAAACGTATGTCACTTGTCACTTCCTTGGCTTTCTCTCTTTTTAATCTCTGTCCTTTGGACTCTTCTTTACGGTTATATGTTATAATATAAATGTTAGTTAGATTCATAACTTCTGGACTATTTAGAGTCCCAGTCACATAATTACAAAATTTTGGAGCTGGAAGGGAGTTTGGGGATTGTTTAACCCAAATCTCTTAAAGGCGAGAAGTGATGTCCGGAGAGGTTAAGTGATCTACCCAATGGAAATCTGGGTGAATTTCCGTCTGATGCAGATCTAACTGTCCATAGTTCTGTTTCTTGGCAAAGCTCGGTCCCTGCTTGAGAAGGAGGGGGGAGGCACAACAGCCCCGAGTTCCAGCGGAAAAACTCACTACCCATCAGGCCTCGGGGCTCCCCGAAACGGTCTGGTTGGTACATGTCGGTTCATGATTAAATGGGGAAAACGAATCACTGAGACTCCACGTTTTTTACCTGCAGCTGCAATTGAAGACCAAGTCGCTTTTTTTGTCATTTGTTTTTTATAAGTCTCTTGCTGTAATTGAGTAGAACACACCAAAAATTGATTTCTTAGAAGAGCAACCTTAGTGATCTAAACTGAAGAACAAGCATTTCCTGTTGTAAATATACTTCTCCTGGGTTTCTTAGTGTTTTCTAAGTCAAAATCTAGGGCAGGGACCAGAGCTTGGGAAAGGTACAAAAGCTCTCACGTCCTTTGAAACTCTGCATTTCCTATACTGCTCGATCTTCTCACCTCATTTACTTTGAACCCCATTTACTTTTAACGCTTGGTTTTGCCTCCCTATGCCTTTAGAGTATCTCCGTGGTTGCTTCTCAGATAGATACATCAGGCATTATGAGAAGATTTTGTTGTTCAAAATGTTGGTGTTAAAAAGAGCATTTTGGGAAAGCAGCTATGCACTGACAATTAGAAGACGTCCTTAAAATGGTCCTGTTGCAGAACAATAACCTGTTGTTTGTGTTTCTACAACACTTGGTTAATCTGGCTTCCAAAAAGGTTTTTAGTGGGGGAAAAATATACCCAGTTAGGAAATAGTTAGTATGAATGCCTTCTTTTTGAAGGAAAATACCATTCTGGGATTCTTAGGATATCTATGAATTTATCTTAACTTTTGATTTTGAATGATGATGGAGCTGACATAGAAGATACTCAAGGTTCTTTTATATGTAAAATTCTGTTATTTTACTGGAACTACTGATTATTTTTGAAAACTATTAATTGAAATAAAGATGTGTAAAATATTGTACAGAAACTATGGAAGTTGTTTATAAATAAAAATGTGCTCCTCTTCCTGCTCTTCATAATTATTGAAATGTATATATAAATGAATTTCCTGACACAGAAAACTGTTTATCAGCGACAGGTGCACTAAAAAGTTCAGCTAGAACACCAGGCAGAATGTTAGCAACCAAACTGATACCTGTAGAGTCAAGGAATAGAGGGATTCTTCTCTGGAAAAACCGACCATTCCAAAAGAAAGAGTCCCAAAGAAGTGGCCAGGCCACGGCTCCATCTAAGTAACATGCACACACTGCATACATGCCAATGCCTGTCATACACAGCGGGGTTTGTTGAAAGGATGCAGGTAAATAGAGAAAGAAAGAGCCAAAAGATAAAAATGATTCGTCAGGGGAGTAAGAATCAGAAATGGGATAGAATACCGCTGTTTTCCATTGAAGCTCACTAATACTATTTTAAAACTGTGTGCATTTATTGTTTTGATAAAACCTGTTAAATAAATTTTTAAAAAGTAAAAAAAAGCTGTCAGAATTATGTTTGTTGATATACTGTTGCAAATATTTAAACAAAAGGCATCAGAGATACCACAGAAAATAGATGGATATTAAAAAGTAAGAGTATCTTCCAGCAACCTGTTCCATCCATTTTTATCACTGCTTAAAGGGGACAACTACAACGGGTAATCGATACTCACAGATAACCTCCATCTCTTACCTTACTGTTATCAGTACTTTCAAAACTCCCATGCAGCACCTTCTTTTTACTATAGTTACAATCTAGACGTGCCCTTCTCTCCCCGCCCCCGCCCAAAAAAAAGAAAAAAAAAGGAAAATGACAAAAACCCAGACAAAACTGGTTTACAGTCGTGGCGCTCTTGTGGAGGCGATGATACGAGAAAGACCCGAGGGTTGCGATAGCCTTGACAGTCCGCGGGCTAGTGAATTAGTTCAAAGTGAATCACATGCGCATCACCGGGAGTCAGTGCACCTGTAAGCTGATCAGGGGTCATGAAATGTCGCTGAATTTGGATTTACTATTAAGTATCTTTGATGTACTATATCTGACGTCACCAGATAGAGCCGTCTCTCACGGTTACAAGTTTTCTAAAGGCAGAAGGCACCTTTGGGCGAGTGTCCGTGTCCCCTGCAGCAGAGCCGTGCTGTGAAGGCGTGCTTTATCATCAGGGCATTTTCTTTATCATCAGGGCCTGTTTCACAGGCAGTGCCTGTGCAACAGCATGTTGTAGCTGTGTTGCAAAAGCATCTTAAAATCGGAAGTGCATAAACAATTGTATGAGTATTATGACATCTTGAATAAATGAAAGCATTTTTTTTTTTTAATTTGAAAAATTTCAGTGACAGTTGATATACAACTTATTAGTCTCAGGAACAGACATTTATATAACTTCTGAAGTGCTCATCACAATAAGTCTAGTACCCCTCTGACACTGTATGTAGTTATTACAATATTATCGACTACATCCCCTATGCTGTAGACTCTACATCCTTGTGAATAAAAGTGCGTCTTTTTCCTGATTTTCTGTACGTTTGTTCATACTAATGATAATACAGACTCTGCCATTTCGTTTCGTTGCAAGGGGAGCCCATGTCTTCCCTACACAATTCCAGGAGCGTGTTGCTGTAAAACAAAGCCCCGGATCCCTTATCTGTTTTGTTTTTTTTTTTCTAAATTCCAACATCCTGGCAGGGAATAGGTTTTTAATGCGGTTTTCTACAGTGGGCTTTCAACATGCCTTGACCTGTATTTAGTAATCTGCTTTGTGCCTTTGTTTCACAGTCCTCTGCTTTTCTTCTGAACCAATACAGTTATGTAATTTACATGCTGTCGAACCTCAGGGTTCTTTTCTTACTTCGTAATATAGTTTTGTTTTGTTTTTTAAAATCATTTCTTCAGTGTTCTCTTTGGGGGAATCTCGATTGCTTTTTAGCTAAATGGTACCTTGGCCAGGGAAAAAGCAGTTGAGGTCTGATGACATGTGATGAATCGGCATGTCATCTGCAGTTGTGTATTCTTCCCAGATCCCTGTTTGGGGGAGGTGTTTCCCCCTGGGAACGTGAGAGAAATTGTCACAGCATCATTCCTCAGAAAAGCTATTCATGGGAATCTATCTATCTGTGAGACACATCTAGACCGAGGATGTCTCATGGAAATGATTGCCCTTTCGGAACAAATGTCACATGTTTTTATTGGAAAACTTATTTTCTTCTCATCCTGGAAATAGTGATATTAGACACATTATATGACTCTAAAGAACCGTGGCTCTGATGTACAAACAATGCCTGTTTTATTACTTTTATGTAACATGCAAAGCCTGTTTACTTGTATTCATTTTGGTAGGAATGAAAAAAGCACATTTTCGTTTAATTAAATTGGGACGATGTAGTATATATACCATCTTTTAAAAACTACCGGTGCATTTTAAATGTTCAGAGCACTATATAAATAGGGATGAGCAGAGTCTGTTCAGGACAAGGTAATTAGAGCATCTTCAGCTAGAAGATCTGAGTAAAAATAGCTGGTCTCAGATAGTGGTAGAGAAAGGTAATTAAGGCTTGAAGAATAATGATGAAAATCTTTTGCTTGGCTACTCTTTATTTTAGGTTTAATGCCTTACATTCAAAATAGCAAACCTTAGCTTAGAAATCTCTATGTCATGAAAACTAGCCTACTGGGTACTACTGAGTAAGATAAATTTTATATCCCTGCCGAAGAAGGGAAATGCATGTGACCTAGTAATGTAACAGCTCATTAATTAAAACCATTCATCTTGCCTCTTCTGTCTTATTTCAACTTTTTGTGTATTTCTGTATATGTATTCCCTTAGCCCCCCTCCTTCCTCCGTCTCCACTCCTCAGGTCGCGTAGAAGAATGCACTGTTGCAACCTAGGTTGAGATCGCTGGATTTCTATGGTCTTTGTAACCCTCTGATGAGTCATGTATTACCCCGTTTTCTCCAAACCTTAAACATAGGCATCTTTCAACGCTCTGTCTCCAGTTCCTTTCCCCACCTCTAGCCCACCCCTTAGAAGTCCTTTATATTTCTGTACAGTGATTCCCAAGCATATATTTCTGGTCTCAAAGTTTCCTGGCCCCTAAAACTGCATCTCTAACTGTTGCCTGGATGTCTGTACCGGAAGGATAGGGACACCTTAAACTAAATGTCTCCAAAGTTAAGAGTCAGTCTCTCTCTCTCTCCGGTTCCCCAGCTTCTGCTCCGCACAGCCGCCAGCATTTCAGCTCCTAGCATTATCAGTCACTTCTGACAACTTAAAACTTTTCGCACATTCAACAAAGCCATGTCCTTTCTGCTCGTGTACCAGCCATCGTTGCATTTGCCTCCTCCACTCCATTCCCGCCGCTCACTGCCACGGCCCAGACCCACGTGTCTTCCCACCAGGAGTGTGGCGCCCGTTGCTGCTGGTCTTCATACCTGTCCCTGCCCCGTGAGCTCCGCCCGGCTCTTCATGAGTCTGCTTCCCGGAGCTGTGGTTCGATGATGCCACTGCCCGGTGCAGGAGCTTCCGCTGGGTCGTCGCTGCACCTGAGAGCACAGTGTTCGGCCTCCCTCGCCACGCCAGTCTCAGTCCAGCCTTTAAACTTTACACAGGCGCCGTTCTCTACAGTCTAGACGGATGGAATGGACTTTTCCCCCTCAAATATTGTGCATCCTTCCCCATCCGTGTGTGTGTGTGTGTGTGTGTGTGTTTTAATTAATCTGTAAGCTTTATGAAGGAAATGATTTTTTTTCATTGGTTTTGTTCATCTCATTTTATTCTCGGCTTTTAAGATGATGCCTGGCATGTAGCAGGTAGTCAATATTTGTCGAATTGATGGACAAGTAAATGAATAAAAAAGGAATCGGAAGATACCTTTTCATGGGACTCAGCTATTGTTTGTTGACTTTGGGTCCTGAATAAGAGTCCTGTAGCCTCTCAGTAAGTCCCCTTTGCCTATACTAACGTAAGTGGATTCTGTGCATCTAATCAAACAATCTTTGACCAAGAGCAACACTGCACAGAAAAGTTGGGCCAGCATTAGTTAAGAATTTGGGTAAAGAAACTTGGTTTAGAGACTTAAGGGCTTTTTGTGGCTTCTCTCACTTTTGCCTTCACAAAGTATAAACAAAACCTCACACAACCCAAACTGGTGGATGAGAAAACATCTCGATTTCATTTGTTTAATGAACTACTCATTAAATGGTCTCTCCATGATGCTACAATAGCATGTTTTGGTTACATTCGGACAAAGAAATTTATCGTCATGTATTAATTATAAAGCTTATTATAGCTAAAGAGACTATCCTGTTAAGATACTAATTCAGTACACTAATTAATTGCTTTTCAAAGTACACTAAATTGATTGGCTGTCAGGTCACAATAAAAATATTCCTATGTACCACACATCTTCTTACTTGGTAAAAGACAGAAACTTTAGTCAAGAAGGAAAAGCAGAATCTTAATGAAAATCTGATGTCAAAACTTGAAGTTTTAAGTGGTAGACATAAGTTAGGGGACTTCATATTCCTACCCAGCTGAGGTTATTTCTTGTTTGAATAAATGCTTAAAACACCCTAAGAGCCTGACATATGGCTTTTGTTATATGGAGGAATGTCATAGACTAAGGACAGCTTAGATTTTAAGCATAAAGAGAAGAAATAAAAGTCTTATAGGTACTGACAGCTGCAGATTAGGAGGATGAGATATGTTTCTTTACCAAGACGTTTAGGCAGAGAGATGTATGTTTTTAACGAAGGTAAGTGCTGACAAGGAGACAATTTCTTTGGCTATAAAAAAGTCTAGGAGGCTCATACGTAATGGTGCATGTTTATAAGCCTGTTCTGAAAAGCACACATTTAGAATGCTGGAACAAAAATAAATTAAGCCATAATTTCTACCTAAGAGAATTTAAATTTCATGCTTTTTTTTTTTTCATGGCTACTGAAGCAATTTTAGGTATACTGAGCATGTGTCCTTCATTTGATTAATTTTTCTGACTTCATTGGTCCTCTGATTAATTTCTTTCCTGGTGGACTTTTCAGTAACATGTGGCTTCTTTACACAACTAATTATGTTGTGAAGCATTTTAAGTGATTTTTAATGAACAGTGATCCAACCTTAGTTCTAATTATTAAGGATAAAGGATTTGGGAGGATGTCGTGTATGTAATATGTATGTGACAGAGCAAGTGTGCTCCTCAGAAGACAAGGCTTACGTTTGGGACACAACATTTCTGGCCTTAAAAAAACCCCAAAAACCAAAAAACAAAAACTCTGAAATCGAAGCCTAAGGAGAATAAATACACATATAAGAAGACAGTGCTTAAGACTGGACAGGAATTCACATGTTATGCTGTGACACACTCTCTTTCTGGAAGCTCAGGGGACAACGGAAATTCCTCATCTCACATATATAAAAAGCCATTTTTTCAGAGCATAATGGCCAGACTAAGTCTTCGGTCTGTCTCTAATCCTCTTGAAATGTTCATTCACATGGGTATCAGGCCAAGATTCAAAACGGGCATCCAGGTAAATTAGAATTTTACTGATCTGGATTTACATGGCTCCCCTGGTGAACTGGGGGTCTCCTGACAGTGATGCCAAACGTGGCCTCTTTGCTGGAGCCCCCAACGCTGAAGACATTGCTTTTGGCAGGATTGTTTTCTCAGAGAGGGACATTTAAAGCACGTGAGATACGCACTCTTCAGGACAGTTATGTTTTAAATACAGAGAAGTCTGTTCCAGTTTTCTAGCTTCTGCCATAACGCAGTGGAGCCGGGGCCCTCGGCCGTGTTTTTCCGTGGGAACGCGCTGTCACGCTAGAGCGTCCTGCACATGCGCGGCGAAGGCTGTGCTGGTCGTGAGTGTTCTAACCAAACTGTGTTTTTATCCCAGTTCTAGTCATCCATATAAGGCCTGGATAGTTTGCACCCATTGAGTACTTTTAAAACAATGATTCCATAGCATCCTTCAATAATGTTTTCCAATATATTTTTAAGTATTATTTTATCTCATTTGAAATATAATGGCTGTCATTCAGTGGATTATTTGCCAAGTAAAGAAAGAAACTTTGAGCCTAGTAACTTATCAATTGCTACTTTTCTAGGAAATCATTATATTAGAGGTTAAGACATTACTAATATTGTTTTGACCAATGTAAAAAATATTTTTAAAATTTAGTTTATTCACAGCTTGTCTATTTTGATGTGGAATTTTTCTTAGTGGTGTGCTGAAATAATCTAAAATTATCTTATCTAGATAAAATTATTTATTTAAAATGGTTGGTAACAAATAACTTGAGATATGTAGCAATGAAGACTACATTTTAAGTACGTTTCAATATAAAAATTGTAAAACCAAACTAACAAAATTAATTGCAGACATTTGTATGAGTTTACGGTTTATTTTGGGCGATACAGAGTGACAAAAACTCAAAGGAACAGCAAATCTTTAAAACCTAAAGGTGGTGACAGTGAATGCTGCTGTTCTAAAGACAAAGGTTTAGCTGTCAGAGCAAAACCTAAAATGGATAAATCAGCAATAGCCATATAAACATATAGATATTTAGGTGTTGTGCTAATAATTATTAGAAGAAAAAACGTTGCTTCTGTAAAGAGGAATCATGTCTGCAAGGAGGAATAATGGGTCGTTTTATACTATTTGATTTTTTAATTATGAAGCGTGCTTTATATTTTAAGCCAAAAAAGAAAGAAAAGAAAATAGGGAGGAGATTATCTTTGGTGGGGTTCATTTGCCACCTTTAAAAGCTTAGAGTTTTAGGTTGGGGTAGAAGCCAGACTATAGGCGAACAAGAAATGGTGAGGGAGGGAAGCCGTGACCAGAGCCCACCCCTTCAATAGATTTATCTTGAAGGAATTATGTAGATGTTAAAGAGCGTGGGGCAGACAGCGGTAATTTGCTGTAGTTATAGCTCGTGTGGTTTACTGGCTTTCACCAGGCATCAGAGCCACTTATTTAAATATTACACACCCAGTTGTCACTTACGTGGATGTATGAGGGGCCAAACTCTGATGAGACGAAGGCAGGACCTTCAGCCCCAGGAGCTTCAGAGGTTCAGTGTGGTGTTTTTTCCTCAGAGGACTTTTGCTTTTCTTGGACCTTTTATATTAGCTAACCTTGGTTTCTTGAGCAAGATGGCGATTTTTCATTTTTGTTACCACAAGACATCCCACTCTTTTTAATCACAATTTTTTTTCTGACAGGTTTTTTGATTGGATCTGAATTTGCAACCCAGGCCCCGAGAATCTAATTTATGTGTCTGTTACAGCAGTTCTCAAAAATTTTAGTCTCAGAACTGGTTTACATGCTTAAAAATTATTGAGGGCCCCCAAAAGTGTTTGTTTATGTGGGTTTTATCTGTTGATATTTACCATATTAGGAATCAAAAACAGAAAAAATTTAAATGTTTTATTTATTTAAAATTGCACTAATAAGCCCGTTACATGTTACCATGGCATTTTTAAATGAACAATTACTATTTCCCAATATGAAAATAATTTAGTAAGAAGAGTGATGGTGTTTTACATGTTTGAAACCCTCTGCTATCTGGCTTAATGTGAGGCAGAATCTCAGATTTGCTTTCGATTCGCTTCATTGCATTGTCACATCATGTGGCCTCCGGAAAACACTGTATGCTCGAGAGAAAGAGAGTGAAAAAGGCAAATAACATTTTAATATTAGCGAGAAAATAGCTTTGACCTTGAGAACCCTCTGAAGGGGTCGTTAGGCCTCATGGATGCAGGTTCGAGGCTCTTCGCCTATGGCCGCCTTCAGCCACCAGTTCGCACGCGCTGTGAGCCAGCCTACCGTGCAGTCCAGGGCTGGGCAGGCCTGATCGCTGCGTTGTTTTTCAGTTGTTTACACCAGTGGGGCTTTTCTCCTAACCTCGTTGTCTTGTCTTTTTTCTATTTGTAACGGGAGGTTCAACTTCGGCAGCGTTCCCTGTGTGTTCTTGAACTTGTGCATTAAATCCCGGCCCGGGTGAGGAGAGACCCTCCGCTCCAGCTCTGAGCTGCCATCGGCTGTTCTCCAAACTTTCCCGAGTGCGCGCACCCTGTCAGGAGAATACATCTGAGCACACATCTCCATTTTTCCAGATTTACTCCTCTAGGAGTTGTATGCATAGCATAGATTGGTCGAGGTATATGGCAAAAACTTGAAAACTGAGAAGTTGGTGGATGGTGGTCTGTAGTTGGCAAAAAGGAACCGAGGAATGGAGGGTGGCACAAGAAGTCATTTGCTTCGGAGAGACTGAGAAAGAAAGCCAGATTTTAGTGAAGATGAGGCGATAAAGGAACAATCAACGAAAACTGGAAGATTTGGGAGAATTAACTCTTTATTCCTAAGAGCCAATGAAAGGAGACCCCAGATGGTGTGGCTGACAGGGGAGGGATAGAGTTGGCATGGATACTGATAAGAATTTGGTCCAAATGTGCCAAGGATCATAAATATAAATTACAAAGAGGAAGGAAATGAGAGTAAACTTTGCTAGTGATCTCTGGCGAATTTAAGAGGGACTTTCGTTGTTAGAGACGCATGTAAAGCTAACCAGTGCCAGGTTTCTACCTGCAGCGTGAGTTTCTGGAGAGAGCTTCTGCACATCTGCCCTCATCGGTTCTGAGGCTCTCACTCTGGACATTAGCTGATGTAGTGCTCGAGTGAACAAGGTTACAGTATTGCCTTTCTGAGAACCAGCCCACAAGTATTCGTTAAATTTTGTAATACAGTAGCAAGGACTAGTTGAATGAAGACTTACTTACAAGCAGGAGCTGGATCTGGGTCACCCCTTCCCACCAATTCATCCTCTGCCCAAAGCATCTGAATTTCTCATTACACCTGTATTTCCGTGGTCAAGGTTACCCGTTGATCCTTTCTTCCCCATCCAGGTGACTTCCGTCTTTGCCCATTATGTTTGAGTTCAGAGCTACTCTGATAAAGTAATCTTGCTTATGAAATATCGTACACTGTTCTTTAACATTTACACGTGATATCTTCTGGCATTGAGTATTTTTTTTAAAATTTATTTCTTAATATTCCTGTCTGTTTCTAATGGTTCTTCCCTTACTCTGTTCAATGCTGACACCCTGCAGAAGGGGGCCTGGCAAGGAGGCAGGTGCCACTCAACCACCTCAGGTGTACACTTCCACTTGGGATTGTACCTGCCAATCCAGGGGAGGGATGCTTTTCTAATACGCACAAAGATGCTTTATGGACCAGCAGGACCAAGACTAGTCATTTGTAAAAACTGCCAGCACTCATATTATTTACCAAATAGTAATGAGACGAAGAATCACTAACCAGTAATGAGCACGTAGTAGTGCTGGGTATTGTGCTAAACTTGGCAAGGATTATTTCTTTTATATCTCAAAATAATCCTATGAAAGTAGGTCCTGTAATTACAGATAATCCAAGGGAATGGACCAATACTAAGAATGAGTCAAATTCATCTAAAATGTCCACTGCCTTTGCAAAGTAAAATATCTGTTCCTTTAATAAGATTGAAACCATACTTTTAATCGAATTTAATATGTATGACTGATACATAAAGTTTACTATATAGCCTTTCTTATTACTCTATGTTAAAGGCATAACTCTTAAAATTATCTTTATCAAAAAAGTAATGTAGCTACTAGCACTGCCACTTGAATTTGGATTCTTATATTATTTTTGTCATTTAGATCAGTTGGAGACCTTTTTCAGGTACCTGCTAAACCTTTGTTAATCAAAATAAGAATAATGGTTCTTGGAAGATGCTTCCAAATATTCATATGCAAAAAAAGTTGGGCTCTTAACAGTACACATAATTATGAAAGTAAGGAGACTAAGATTGAAGCATTATATTTGCCATATTAATAAAAGAACATCCTAAAAACAGTGGTTATTAATTCATGTAAAAGCCAAATTTAGATAACTTTCATGATTAAATCATATTATAATGTATATTTACCAAGTGGCGTGTACAATATGTGCCAAGTACTGTGTTAAATGCTACATGCCCTATCTCATTTAATCCTCAAAAACTACCCTGTGAAGTAGGTATTATAATTACTCTCATTTTATAGATGAGAAAACTGAGGTAACAAGTTAAATAACTAGCCCTAGCTAAGATTTGAACCCAGGGATTTGAACAGTGATTTAAAAAAATTATGGATGATGTAAAATTTATATTCATAAATATAGTTCTGTAGTCAAGTGCTAGCTCACCATTCCTTTCAAATGTGGAGCCAATGAATTATTTTAAAAAGAAACTTATTGGAAGCTCCCTACAATTTCATTAAGGGGAAGGGTTCATGTGAAGATCTGAATAATATTTCACTAAGGTATAACATTACCATCAGTGGAATATTATGGAGGTGCAATCTAACTGTAACATATGATATTAAAGCAGGTTTTATTACAGCACTGAGTTAAACATTCATGGAAACATTTCATTTCAAATATGCTTTTGGGGGAAATGTAGAAGCATAATTTGGTTAAGTACCGTCAAGGATACATGAAAAATTTGAGAGAAATACTAATTTTTTTTTGTAGTTTTTGTATCCTTGAAAACTCTTCTAAGATCTTCTGTGTGTATTTCTGAGAGCCAGAAATTCTCTCCTAGGAAGTGACTAGACAGGCAATAAAACATTATAGGTCTGAAGTAAACAAGTACTCTCGCTCTAGTTCTAGGGGCCTATTGAGACAACTTCTCCGAAGGCAAGTTTTTCAAAAGTCTGTATCCATAGAAATACATCGTGGAAGTTAGTCAGAGCTGTACCTGTTAAATTCCCTCTTCCTTATTAGGAAATAAAGAATCAGCTAGCCACTGTTAGTGCCGCTTGGTTATATAGACCTCCAGCTGGTGAGCCCACTGGCCTCAGTAAGTTTCTCTCTCTCACGAAGCAGAGTTCCTCCTCCCAGAAATACGTTAACCTGTGATGTCCTAGGTCGTAATATCCTAATTCCCTTTGTTTTGTGCCTTTACAGGGATGACATTGTTTTAGTGTTATTTTGCCTTGACATGATGCTTTATGCTGATGTTTGTTAGCATTTATCAGGAATATTACTGATTTTTTTTTTTTTATGTTAAAGCTAGTTAAAAGGTTTAAGTAAACATGTTTAGGGTGTCAGATGGCTAAAACACTTGTTTTTATCTTGAAAGACTTTGGATCACATGTATCATTAGGCCGGTGGTTTTCAAGCCTGATCATACATTAAAACCACCTGGGGAAATTAAAAACAAACAAACAAAATGTACCAAAACCAAAACAAAAAAGCACAGTACCAAGACCCCATCACCTGAGATTCTGATTGCACTGGTCTGGGACGAGGCAAGTGTGTGTAGCTAACCCTCGGTGTTTCTGATGTGTGCTCAGCGTCGAGGGCCCTCAGCGCTGGCATCTGTCTGTTCTCTTCTCATCTCCCCTTAGGTATTAAGTACACGCTTAGTTCTGTCTGTTGCATACCTCTAGGCGACACTAATCACAATGTGTGCTATGGGAAAGGCACCTCCTCCGGGAGAGGGTGGTGCCTCCTGGAGTTGGCCGTTGGTTGTATAAATAAGCTAATGGCTTCAGTGATTCCTGGTATCAGAATAACGGGATTACTAATATAGGATTACATAATATGGCAGTCGCCCAGTGTACATTCCTCTTCAATTTCAGGGGACAAATGACTGCCTTGACGGTCACTCTCTATTTAAAATAGGGCAGATGTAACGGCAAGACTGAGAACAAGTCTCTATTTTCCAGTAGCTGAGGATGTAACATACCCCAAGAGAAATAATGGGAACAGTATATGAAAGGAAAATTTGCATGGGGTTTCCGAACTGAGAGCATGGGGAAGGGTCAGGAGGGCTTTTCATCATTAAAGAGCTTATCTCGTTAAAACAGAACAGGAAATACCCTCGATGATAGTAAGAAATGCCTCATTAAATACCATTAGAATAAAAAAATGGTGGAGCTCTCGCTAACCTGACGAACACATATTGCTAACAGTACTTAGGTTCTTTACGTTTTAATTAATCTTCAGTGATGTGGAATCACTGGGCTCTAAGAACAGTTTGATTTCAAACCTGTTTATGCAGCTAAGAAGAAATGTGGCTTTAGGCTCTCTCAGCACCATTGTGTGTGCTTTATTGTGGCGAATATCAAAACAGCAGTTAATTATAGTAGTACCATTTCTGTTCTTCACCTCATTATCTCTGTCTTGCACTATTATTTTCCGTTGTTGCTGGCTATACAGCATCAGGCCTGGCACCAATGAAGTGTGAACACAATGCCAGCACTGCATTCAGCACAAGAATAGAAAGGCAGATGGCAGATTTTACTATTTATAGTGGGAGCCAATTTGCCTGAGGTGGCCCTGCTGAAATGGTTTCTTATCAAGAATGTTTTCATTTATTAAAGGGATAAGGAAATGAAAGCCAAGTAAGAAGCCTCAGTCCCCAGGATTCTGAGAGCAAAACTCTTACCAGAGATTGGAAAGCAATTCCAAGTATTGATTAGACGTTTATGAACTGGAAAATTATATATTTTTCTCCCTGTTCTCCAAATGAAGACATCAGGTCAGCAGCATCCTTCATGGCAGAACTTGAGGAATTTATTATCCAGGGAAGTTGTGCTGCCATAGCAACTGATGCAGAGTGAATTTTAATTATTAGGAATAAAATAGGGTCATGATAAGAACTAATTATTAAACACCGTCAAATATAATATTTAAACTACGACTAGTTTTTCCTTTCTCACTGATCATCTCTTGAGTGCCGTGGGAAAAATCATAAACTAACTGCTTCTCATTTGCCTCTTTTGTTTTTAAAAAATCTTAATTGTTCGAAATCTCAGAAATTTGTATCATCAGTTAGTAGTATGTTGAAAGAAATTTTGTATTCACGATTAAAAGAGCAGTGAATTTCCTAGCCTTTCTTATCCTTTAGGCATGTGATTTAAAAAGTATCTTATTATCAAGAACATAATCGGTTGATAACTAGAACAACCTATTAAAGAACTTAGATGGTCCAGATAACCTGAAATATATCAGTGAGCCAATGATAGTGGCTAATAAATTCCATATTCCACAGAAAATAAAGAATTTATATTTTGGCCTGAAGAAACCCATTTGATTCGATCATAATTGTAAAAGGTAAATATTTTGATTGGCTGCATTGGAATTTAGCAGATTATTTATTCATATTCTAAATCACACCAAAGCAGCTGTCCATTTTAAGTCACAGCAAAACACCTTCATGTGAGTTTATTGGTTTTATTTCGGTGAAATAACCTGTTGGCTTAAAATGCTCACTTTTCTGTGGCTTGTACTTTGATAAGGAAGGAGCTCCTCCTGCTTTCTTCTTGTTTTCATTTCATGGAGTCTCCATCCCTTCACTTTGAGCCTACATGTGTTCTTCAAGCTGAAGTGAGTCTTATGTAGGCAGTATATAGTTGGGTCTTGGTTTTTTAATCATTCAGCCACTTTGTGCCTTTTGATCGGAGACTTTATAATCTCTTTAAGGACTTACTAGTACCATCTTATTAATGGTTTCTGGTTGTTTTGAAGTTCCCCTTTTCCTTTCTTCCTTTCTTGCTATCTTCCTTCGTGAATTGATGATTTTTCAAGGTAGTATGCTTTGATTCCCTGCTCTTTATATTTTGTATACCTACTGTAGGTTTTTGCTTTGTTGCCATGAGGCTTACATAAAACATTTAATAGATGTAACAGTATACTTAAGCTGATTACAACTTAACTCCCAACCCAGACAAAAATTCTGTCCTTTAACCTCCCCCCACACACATTTGACTTGATATCACAATTTAATTCTTTTTAGATTGTGTATTCATTAACAGATTATTGTAGCTATAGTTATTTTTATTGCTTTTGTCCATTATCCTTTATACCAGAGTTAAGTTCTTAACACACCACTGTATTATAGTGCTGGAGTATTCTAATTTTGGCTATATACTTACCTTAACCAGTGTGTTGTATGTTTTCATGTTACGAATTAACATCCTTTAATGGCAGCTTGAAGAACTCCTTTTAGCGTTTCTTGTAAGGCAAGTCTAGTAGTGATAAACTATTTCCGCTTTTGTTTATTTGAAGAATCTTTATATCGCCTTCATTTCTGAAGGACAACTTTGCCAGCTGGAGTATTCTTAGTTGGCAGTTTTTCCCCAGCACTTTGAATATATCATCCCCTTAATTGCTCTTTCTCTCCTCTGGCTCTCCACCTAGCCATTACATTAAGCTAATTGCATTCCCTGTGCTGTGCTTCCTATCCCCATGACCATCTAGCAACTGCTGATCTGTGCTTTTTCAACCCTTCACCTCATTCCCAGCCCCCCAACCCCCTCCACTCTGTCTGTCACCAGATTATCCTCTATATTTGTGAATCTGTTTTTGATTAGTTTGTTCTTTATGTTCTTTAGATTCCTCATATAAGTGAAATCATATGGTATTTATCGTCCTCTGTCTGACTTATTTCACTCAGCATAATAACCTCTAGGTCAATCCATGTCATTGCAAATGGTAGGATTTCATTTTTTTTCCTCCAATGGACAAGTAATATTCCATTGTATATATGAACCATAACTTCTTTATCTAATCGTCTGTTGATGGGCATTGAGGTGGCTTCCATATCTTAGCTATTGTCAGTTGTGCTGCCATGAACATAGAGGTGCATGGATCTTTATGAATTATTGTCTTGGTTTTCTTTGGATAACTACATAGAAGTGCAATTGCTGGGTCAAAAGGTATATCCATTTTTAATTTTTTGAGAAACCGCCAGTCTGTTTTTCATAGTCAGCCATTTTTTTTTAAATAACCTCTTTACCCCTTTCTTGTCTCTCCTTTTGAAACTCTAGTAATGCATAGATTGTTTCTCTTGTTGGTGTTCTGTAGTTCACACAGTGTTTGTTCATTCTTTTTTGTCCTTTTGTCTTTGTTCTTCTCTGGGTGATTTCAAATGACTTGTCTTCACTGATTCGTTCTTCTGCTTGTTCCATTCTGCTGTTGATGCTCCCTGTTGCATTTTTTCCCCCATTTCATTCATTGTGTTCTTCAGCTCCAGAATTTCTGAACTGTGAATTTGGTCCTAAGAAATGCCCCCAAGAAATAATTAGGAATCATTTATTTACCTGGGAGAGAGGGGAGGGGTTCTCAAAAGCAGTATTCTCAGTTTGGTATTGATTGCAATCATGCAGACAGCTTGTTAAACTAAAGATTGCTGGAACACACCCCACAGTTCCTTATTCAGTCCAGTCGGGGTAGGGCCTGAGATTCTGAATTTTTTACTTAGTTCCCAGGTGATGCTTGTTAGGGCTCAGATGAGCTGGGAAGAGAGTGCCCCGAGTTGCCAGTTGTCAGAGTAGCAATTTAAAGCAACAAGCCAAAAATGCAAGAGTTAAGCCTTTATTACTTACTGCTATGGTATAAGCAAGAGTCTAACAATGGAGGAAAAGCTCACTCTCCGATTTTCTCCCATTCATGGGCATACCAGTTGAGGGTCAGGTAGGTCAGCACAGACAAAGGGATTGCCTCAATGTTGAGGGAGCCCTGACAAAAGGCTCCAGATGAAGTCTGGGGAGGGAAAGAGGAAGGAAGTGTTGGGGGTGGAATAGTACTGAATGATGGAGTTCTCCCTACCCCCACTTAAGAAGGTCACAGCCGAAAGGAGCCCTGAAGAAGCCCTCTACACAGGACGTCAGATGAGGAGACTAGCACTGAAGGCACCTGAGCTAGGACTGTCAATAGATGATAAAGCATGATGGACCAAGGGGCCTGAGTCCTTGACTGTGACACCTTTTGGGGACTGCAGTGCATTGTGCGTTGTCTGTGCACCAAGTCTGGCACTGGTGCGGCTTTCCCCTGTGGTTCGCCTGGGAAAGCCTTGGTGATTGCCTTTGGTCAGGCGTGAAGAAATCACACGTAGGTTTTCAGCCAGGAGCCGGCGCCTTCAATGCTGGTGTCGCTGGCTAGGGCACCACAGCTGGGGCACCGCCGGGCTGAACTCTAAAGCAGAGCAGTGTTCTTTTGCCTGCCACTCACTGCCAGCTCATGCCTGCTTAAGATAATTCATCACATCGCATTGTCACATTTTCAAAATAATGTTCATGCAGCATTTTAAGACAGCTTTCAACCATCTGTTGACTAGTAAATATTAGCCTTGTCATTAAGTAGTAAAGTACTTGTAGTATGATTAGATGTTAAATCTTACTGTCCTTGAAATTATATGTAAACTCGCACAGTTCAAAACCAAAACAGTTCGGATTCCAATTTGCAATGCTATAGTCTTCTTCCTTAAATATGGCTTTTTGTAACAAGTAGTGTGTGGTTAATATTTCAGTCTCTGAAGCCAGATTTTCCAAGTTACTGGAGTGATTTTGTCTTTTCTAGCTCTGTGGGTTTGGACGAGTTATTTAACCTCACTGTGTTTCAGTTTCTTCATCTATAAAGTGGGAATTGTCACAGCATCCACCTCACAGGACAGTGAGGACAGTGTAGGAGCTGACAGAGACCTCACGGGGTGGATGCTGTGACAATTAAATGTGAGAATTAAATGTTGTGAGGATTTTTGCATTTAGCATGTAAAGAACAGTGTCTGGCTCATGGTAAACACACAGTCGGTATTATTGGCTCTTATATAACGTTACCATCATCATCAGTGCCTTTTTCTTGGAAGGATTTTTATGTCACATTGAATATTTTATTTTCTAAAAATAAATTATTTGCCATAAACAGATACTTCTTTAGTCTCCCCCCCCCGCACCAAACTACTTGTATTTAGGTGAACTGTGGATAATATTTAGCCCTTTGAAGTATTATTAATTACTAGGACTCAAAATGGATTCTGGAATTACAACGTAAAAAAATAAAATCTAAATTTGAAGGCGAGTGGTGGTTTCTAAATTATTATTGGTTTCAAGGTATGTGTGTAGTGTTATACCTTTGATTCTCTTTTCTTGGTCCATTAGGACAAATCATTTTTAAAATGATTTTCTTCTAATTTGGATGTATTGCATTATAAGGCACATATGTAAGGGATTTATGTCCTAGTAAGCATTTCTTTTTCTTTTTAATAGGAACATGATTATTTTTAATTAATTTAATCACAAAAGTTGTTTTTTGGTGCCCTTACTCAACTAATTCTGCATAGTCTCTTTTGAATATGATAAAATTTTTTGCTTTATCTTTATGGAGCGCATATGGATGAATTTTTCTGCCATGGCCAGACATCTTAATATTCCTGAGAGATGAAAAAAGATGAATTTAGGATAAGAATGTTTCTTTTTCAATAGGTAAAGCTTTTAAGGTACTTATTAAGATTCTATAATATTCAGACCCAAAGGTGGAGGCAAGAACTAGAGTAGCTTAAAATCAAAAGTACAGTGAAATGGAATCCAGTTATTGTTGCTAGGAAAACTTTAAGAGGAGAAAACAAAAAATAGAAAACACTTCAAGGGGAATAAAGAAAATATATATATAACTAAGTAGTGATAACCATAATTAGTTAAGCTGTACAAAGAAAAGCAGGAAGAGGTAATAAAACATTTAATGAGACCTAGTAGAGGAATTAAGAAGAGCAATTTAATATATAAACCTTGAAGAAAATGTAACCCCAAGGAACATAAGCCTGTTGACCTATAAGAAGAAAGATTGAAGTCCTGAGGCTCTTTTTTTTTTACCTGTTTTTTTTTTTGAAATAAATTTAGCTGTAGAGAAAGAAAAAGTAATAAAACTGTGAGTGTTGTTAGATGAAGTTTAAAAAACTTGAGAAAGTTGAAACTTTTATTATTAGATGCTACAGATTATTGGAGATTTCAAGCCGGAGTTGATGACCTACAACCTGTGGGCCACATTTGGTCTGCTGCCTGCTTTTGTATGGCCTGAAAACTAAGAATGGTTTAAAATTTTAAATGATGGGGAAAGGTCAAAAGAACAGTAATATTTCATGACATGAGAAAATGGCATAAAATTCAAGTTGCAGTGACCATAAATACATTTTCAGTCGAGCACAGCCTTGCTCATTCATTTGCTATTGTTTAAGCCTGCTTTGTGCTACAAGGACAGTGTAGGAGCTGACAGAGACACAGCATGGCCCACGAAGACTAAACTGTTTGTTATCTGGCCCCTTTCAGAAAAGCCTTGCCGACTCCTGCTCTCGCCCACAGCTCTCTTCAGCTTCTGGAATCTCCAGTGCATTTCGCACTCCCCAGCCCTTGCCCGGGCTGCTGTCCTTGGTGCTGACGTTCTTTTAAGGCGCAGTTATGCCTCGCTTCTTCCATTTCCGTAGGATTTCCTTCACCTTTCGAGTCCCACAGAACTGATTCCTAGTTTTCTTCGGACAGTTTTAATATTCAGCTCTCCATTGTGGATATTTATGAAGCTATATTATATTCACATTTGAATTTCTCATGATACACGGTGGGGTCAGAGGAGAGGTGGGTAACAGCTATTTACCAAGTGCTTATTTCCAGATAGTTTACTAGGACTTTTGCGTGTGTTTCCTTTGTCGTGTTACATCTCTTAGGCACTTCAGTATTTGCATCTCTCCTTTGGGACTTTGGAACTTTAAAGTACCACTTACCTGATGTGAATGAATGATGTTCGCTCTAAAGATTTTATAAAATAAATGGAAAAATTTCACTGTGATTATGAAAAACTCTCTGACAGCAGACTTTTGTTTCCAGAATTGCTTGTCAGGTTTTCATCGAACTGGAAAACTTCAAATTCTCCATGAGTTTTACAGAAAAATTGAGCATATTTAAAAAGTAATTTGACTGAGTATAATTTTATAAGAATCAAAAAGTTTTGTCCTTGAAAACTTCATATTTTCTTCAACCTCATTTTGCTGTCGAATATTGTCTGCACATAGTAGGCACTCAGTGAATGTTCGTTAGATGAATTGGATAGCCTCGTGTTAATAGAATTCATAAATGCTAAAATACTGTGAATGTGTTTTCTGTAGGAAATCTTGTCCTTATTTCACCTCAGTTTTTATCATACTATTTTTCCTCTTTGTAATATCTTTTCATCCATATTTTAATTATTGATGAGGTCTGCACTTGGAGAATTTATTCAAGTGAATAATTTCAGCATTAGGGATAAAAGCACTCTGGAAATTTAATGTATGGCCCTTTCTCACTGTTTATATCAGTTTTTTTTAGTCGTTTCAAGTTATTTTTAGTATCAATAATCTGTGGTAAACATCCTTACACACAAATCTAGTGTACGTAAGCTTTATGTTCATCCTTACATGTGAATCTCTTTAACAGTGCATATTTCTTTTTTCTCTTTTAAAAATCTTTATTAAAATATAGCTGACATACAATATTATATTAGTTTCAGGTGTACGTCATAGTTATTCAGTATTTGTTTGCCTAAAACAGTGATTATAAATCTAGGACCCATCTGACACTGTATGTTATTAGTATTGTTACCGATACTCCCTGTGACTTATTATTTATATCACTTTTCTTGAAGGACGGTTTGATAATGAGAAACTCCAAAGCAAAAATAATTTTAACTTTCTGCAACTATGTGTGTGTGAAAAGACAAGGAGAAACAGAGAAAGAGAGGGTGGGAAAACAGAGAGAGAGAGAATGAGTATGTGTCTTCTGTGAAATTGTGACACTTTCAAGGTGACCAGAGTGAGAGTGATAGATTAAATAGAAAAATAAGCATTTTTCTTTCATGTGAGAATTTATTTTTTCCTTAAAAAATATTTTCATCAAACAAGCGGTAATAGGTTAACAAATGGTAACTTTTAGATAAAACTGATATATATATATATTTTTAATATAATAGCTTATCATTGGACTACAGGGGAAAATTATCTTCTGGAAAAGGCTGTATATTTTGTTAAAAATATCTTCTATTCACTAAGGGAATTTTCTAACATTTAGCAAGAAATATTATTATTAGTAGTATTTTGAGCAGAAGGTAGAATACCTAAATTATTGCCTGATTGGATTTTACCCTAGACTTTTTAAATTATTTTTTCTTTTAATAGGGAAAAGAGTAGATTTAGATATTGTATGTTTATTTTACACTTTAAACCATTTTTTTTTTCAGTAAGATAGGGTGAAACAGATCTAAAACCAAGGAGATTTTTAAGTTATAAAATGTAATTAGATAGTGAAATTGGATCTTGCTCTTCTGAAGCTGGTTCTTTGACTTAAAAGACCAACAATTTCATTTATTGATTTCTTTGAAGTGGTGAGTTGCCTTTCTCCTCTCCCTCACCAAACCATAAAGATAATTTCAGAAAAATGTCTTTCCAGCTGAGCTTTTGTATTGTTGCCAGTTTTTCTATGACTGAGATGAAAGTTTCAATTAAAAATAGACTATAAACTTATATGTGGGAGGCAGTTGAATGAGTTGCTATGACAGTTCATATTATGAGGTTGAACCAAGTGCAAAGTAGCTTAATAAGATTTGAGAAACATAGAGTTACATCAGTATTAGTGATTACCCTTCTTTAACCTGGGGTGAATGTAAGGGGACACGTCTTTCTCTCAGAGGACAAAAATCAGACTAGGAGAATAGGTAGAGCCTATAGCCCTGAACTCAACTTCTACTAAGAACCCATTCTCCTAAGTAGCACCTCTCTTTCCCATTTTAACATGTGGGTAAAAAATTTGGGCGAGTAGAGTCATGTCTGTATGACTGTCTCCCCAGCCTCTGCAGCCAGTCCTCAGGAGAGATGCTTAATAAAAGTTACATACCATCAGCACTTCCTAATTCTGAAAGGAAATTTGTATTTTTTTTCTTTCTTTATGGACTTTTCTAAATCAGATTCTGCAGTTTTCTTTACTCTATTTCTCAATAGAATTTTGGAGTATTGTAAGTTGTGTCTGTATTTGTAAGACATTTGTAAGACAAAAGACAAAATGGAAGACATTTTGAGATTCTATTATTAATGTACCATTGGACATTAAGCTTAGATCTTAGGCAGGAAAGCAAAGAGCATTTTAACTGGCCTCTGTTTTAAGAAAAGATTTCCATTTACAGAACACCGGCAATGGAAAATGAGAAGAGAAGAATAAAAGAGAAGAAAGTTGGCAGACTTATTTCTATGAGAAGATGGCTAATAAAATTCATTTGAGTAATGAAATTCAGCTATTGGAGGAAGCATATATGTAATGAATTTATTTTCACATTTCTAGAAGGAGTTGTGGGTAGATGAAAAGATTTCATTCTCCAGCTGATTAAGTTTTGGTTGTTTGGAATGAAAATATGCAAAGCCGGAGGGGACAGTCACAGGTTTCACAGAGGAAACAGAAGAGCTCTGTTAATTTTTCCTGAATTCCAGGAAAAGCCCGGATTCGCCAGCATTCTAACTAATCATGTATTTTCTATATGCTATGCTCTGTTTATAACCTCTTTTAAAATTTCACTTGACAAATCATTATGAACATTTTTCCATGCCACTAAATATTTTTCCATAATGTTTAATAACTGCAAAATCTTCTATTGTAAGGCTTTTATTGTATATAACCATTTCCTATTGTCGAGTACTTCCTGATAGGATTTTTAATATTCTACCATGAAGTACAAAGACTCATATTGTACTTTTAAAAGTACTATATGCTGCGTTTTACAATGACATACAAAGATAATATTTTCGGTTTTGTTTTCCCTACATTTTAAGTGCAACATGTTAGGGAAGACAGTTTCAAGAGCCCACATTAAGTGACCCAGTTAGCAGACTTCTGAAAACAGCTTTCTTGGTGAGGCTGGTAGGGCAGAGTGGGACACTCATCCTTGGTTCTTATTTATTTGCCTCTACAACAGGTTACATACATGTAAATTGGGTTAGTTGCTCTGCCATGAGCACTAGCCCGGCACCTGGAGCAGCTCCCTTTCCCTGCGTACTCCCTGCTCGATGCTCCGAGCTCTGTGCCAGGGCTGTCTGTGGTCTGCTTCGCCCCACGTGCAGCAAACACTTAAAAAAAAAATGATTCGGTGAAGGAAACGTAGGGAAGGGAGGGAAGACGGAAGGTTGTTTCTTGCAGCCTTCTCCTTCTCAGAACCTGTGATGGCAAAGTTGAACTTGAAGAGTCACATTTTCCCTGAGCCTTATTGATACTTTTAAAGCTCATTAAAACATTTCTATGTTTTAATATTTTTGACCCATATTATCGAGACATATTTTTGAACTGTTTATTTAAAACCAGCACCTCTAGACGAAACATTTTAAACATAAGCATATGATTGTGAAATTTATCCTCACATTCAGATAAAACAACATCAACTCCTTGGCTCACTGAGTCCAGAGCAAGCGTCACTCACACAGACATTGGCTTTGGGGTCCCTCCATTATGTTACACAGGGTAACTGGCCCCCCACCGTCCCCCACGAACGTGCTGCTGCTTTGTACACAGCAGGGCCAACTCAGCGGCGATCAGAGGGCTGGTTAGGGACACCGGAAACACAACCCAGTGGCCACTGCTGAGCACTCTTTTGAAATTCGTGGGGACAGGGTCGTGGGGAGGGTTTGGCAGTGTCTTCCAGTCTGGCCACAGCACTCTTCCCTGTGGCCAAGCGTTCATCCTCACGTTTGCCCCAAGTCCTTGATAAAGGAGCGGGATCCCCAAGTCGGATGGGTGGACTAGTTCCTTCCCTCTGAGAATGGGAAATATGAGCAATAATGACGTCGTCTCATCTGTTGCTTCTTTAATTGTTTAGCCCACAGACGTTTACTGAATGCTCACTAGATGCTAGAAGTCGTACAGAGTAGTAGGAATGCAACTGTACGCCTGACAGCCCCTCACGTGTTGAAGGGATGTAAACACAAAAGGGAAAACAGGCGAGTGTGAGCGCTGAGCGTGGTGCGCAGCGTTCTGTGGCCCTTTGCGGGACGGGCACCTGGCCGCGTCTGGGCAGGACAGGGAAGGGATGACGCCATCACCTTACCCTCACCCCTATCCAGCCCAACACCTCCCCCTCCCCATTTCACCTGGAGTTGCCGTGTTTTAGACCTTCCTGCTTGCCTCATGAAGACTTGCTGCAGTGCTTCTCAGACATCTTCACGGTGAACTCCCAGCGGCCCGCAGTTACTGAGAGGAGGGGAGGGTGGTGCTGCCTCGGGGCGCAGCCGCGGTGACCTGCCGTCACGTTTGGCCTGTCGTGCCATGGCGTGATCAGTGTGAGATGCGAGATTCCAATGCATGTGCAAAAAGACCTTTGAAGCAGCATAAGAAGTCTTCATTGTTTCCAACTCCCCAAGTCTTCCGGTGACACTGAATTTTAAGGAAGAGTGTCCATCAGTATCCAGTGGTTTTGCATAGTCCAAGCACAGTATTGTTCAGCAAGTGCGCGCCCAACTAGTTGCTGTTTTCTCTAGTTAATCTTCTAAAAATGTTGCCAGAGCAATCTCCTCGAAGCTCACATCCTGTTATGTAATTTCCTTGTTCTTAGTTCAGAAGAAAAACTCCAAACTCCTCAGCCGTCTCGCGTGGCCTTGAGCTGGCTCTCGGCCCCGAGGTCGCAGTCCTTCCTGACATGCACAGTGTGCAGTGATCGCCGAGCCGTCCTGTGGGAAAACCGTCTCTCTGCTTACGATCATACTTGTCAGGAACGCACACTTTCCCCCTTTACATGTGAACATTTTCACTGTTCCCAAGGTCCAGATTAAAAACCAGGTCCTTTGAAGCTCCCTCCGTTTTCAACCTGAGTATAATTTTTCGTTTTTTTGGTTGCGTTGTAAATCTGTTAACAGTTTTTCTTAGTACTTACTTTCTTTCCTTATGACTTCTCATACCTGTGTTTTTTAATTTACTGCCAAACTGTTAGCTACTTAAGGATGATTTTGTTACATGTTTCCAAACCCAACATTATCTTCCGTATCCTATACAGTATGTGCCCGCCCCATAAATGTCCCTGAACTGAGCTGAAGTTTGCAGTCTAACCTCACAGATATCCCACGAATCCAGGGGCCTTTGTATTCTATTCCCAGTGCTGCCATTTACTCTTTGAATTGCAGCCTGACATTTAATTTTTCTATGACTTAGTGTTTTTTTACCCACAAAGTGGGTGTGATGATATTTCACTCTGTTATAAAATTATGTTATTTATCGAAGAACTACTTTGAACTTCCTAGGAGAAAAATGGTCAGATTTATAGAGAAAAATAATAGGATTTTGCCTCTGCAATGTGAGAGTTTTGAACACAATTTAGAGATTATTTTGTTTAAACATCAAATAATCTGTGTAGTGCTACAGGGCCAATAATTGTGTGTGTGTGTGTGTGTGTGTGTGTGTGTATGTGTGTGTGATCTTTCATGTTTTTAAGCTCATACTGTAATGTGATGCCAATACCAGACCATGGTAAATTTGTCTGCTAAATTTTCAGGAGGCCAAGATTTAGAAGGCTGAAGAAAAACATATTACTTTATTATGGTTGAATCTGGGCTCTGGAGATGGGATGCTTAGGTTCAAAGGACCTGTTAGCCTCTGTGGCCTGGCGAGTTATTTAACCTTTTAATATTTTGTTATACAAATCAGAATAATAGGTACTCCTACCTGGAGTATCATTTTCAAGAATAATTAAGTTAATACTGACACACAGTAAACATGTAATTTTTTCATGGAGGAATCATACAAGCTGGCCGTAGTTGGAAGTTACATTTAGTGGTTAAAGTGTAGTGTCAGGTAAACCTAGGTTTTAATTCTTGCTCTTCCTGTGCTACATGCGTCATTTCCTGGGAGATAGCAAGCCTGCAGAAGTTCCGGTATAAGCAAAGTTTAGCTATTGCCATGGACGTAATTCGGACATTATTCAGCTCTCTAAACCCATCAGATCTCTCCTTTCCTGTCATGTGCCATGTGTGATAACAGGAACTTTGCTCTGAGTCTTTTCCACAGGAGGCTCTTTCGCACATCCTGTCCTGTCATGGTGAGGTGGGGAGTTAGATCCATTCAGAATCTCTTTATAAACACTGAGGAAATGGACTATCGAGCTGATTTGTTTGGTTATTTGCTTTTCTTAAATGGCATTCTTTGGATGGAGATCAGACAATTAAATTAAAATAAAGCCAGTAGGCTTTCATTGAGTTCATTTTTTTAAATCGAGTTCGAATATACTGATTTAAAATAAGACTTGGATTCAAATTCTCATTCTCGATTGTGCTAGAAGTGGCATTTCTTTGTGTCTAAAAAGTGAGAGTTATAACAGGAGCTTTCTCCTGGATTTATTGTGGTAAGTCCCTGCACAGTGTCTGGCACACAGCAAGCAAGCTGTCAGTGAGTGTCAGCATTTATTATTACTGTAGTGGCAGACGTGATGAAAAGAGCAAGCTCTTCTTGTACTGTTGGGTTTGACTTACTTTAAAAGAATGTAAATTGAGAGTAAACCTAAGCTTTATTAGAGATGGGAAATTTCTCTGCAAAGTTTGGATATGCAGTTATACTATTAGTATTTAAACTGACCCCAGATACATCAATTTATTACCTACTATATTGGAAAAGGATCATATTTACTTTGGCTTTTGGCAAGGCGAAATTTTATTTCACATTGAGACCGACTGTGAACCCAGGCAAAGGGGATCGTGAAATGCAGTTTGGGTTCCGTGAAGGTCTCCAGCCTCCTGTCACCAGCTGTGATTTGGCATTAGATCAGACGTTCCAGTTTCTCGTGTTTTTTCCTAGTTCCTTTTGTGAACCCTAATTGTACAAGTATGTCGTAGAATACCGACTTGTTGCTGCCTGTTACCTTCATTAGAGCTTCTTGACAGCTTGACGTGAGTGCTGCTTTTTGGGCATGCGAGGTTAGAGTTCAGATACAACGGATGGCTTGCCAGCTCCATGGCACATGTTCCCTGTATGTCGAGATCGTTCATACTCTCAGGGAGAAGCTAATTAATAGAAATCATGATCCACAGAATGAAGCCAAACAATCTGAGATTTCTAAACTCTGCTATATAATGTCACATTGTTTGCCTTCTCATTGATTGTTTGTAAAATGATGCTTTCTGTTGTTGCCCTATAATCTTTACTTTTTGTTTATCAGGGTTTTTCAGGAAGAAACTGAACTCGTGCATTTGTTGCTATGTCATGTTATATATTTAGTGTTAGAGATAAATACAATAATCAGTGACCTAATTTTCTCATGCCAGTTTACAGTGGAAGTGCCCTTTAAGTTTCTCAGAAGAGTAAGACCTCTACTCTCCATCTGTTTCTCGGATGTACTTTTCCCATCTCCACGTCAATTGGCGGAGAGCGCCTGTATGACACCCAGCTCCCAATATTCCCCTCTTGGCCGGAAAGTTTAACTGCTACCGAAGGTTCAGATTCTGTCTCCTTACCACTTCTTTGATTTTTAATTTTAACATTTAGTAATTCCTGGCTATTATTTTAGCTGCATATGTTTACATAATACAAAAAGTATACTTCAGTCTCCAGTTGGTCTTTTACAAGCTAGTGAGAAGTGCCAAAAAAGGTTTAAAAAAATAATTCGAAGCTACAACATTGACCTAGATTGAAAAAAGAAAATATCACAACTATAAAAATCTCTTACTACTGCGTTCATACCATGAGGATTTAAAAATTCTGTGGCTGATTCCTCAAATAGTGCAGGCAGGTGTTCTGCAGCATATGTGAAGTCGTTCTGTCAGCTTACCTGGATCCCTGTCCTTGAGTCCCCCAGAAACAGTGAAATGAAGCAGGGGAAACCAGATCATTGTCTTCAAATCCACCCGTTCGTCGCGGCCCGCTCCATGGTGGCGAGAGCCCAGGGCCACCCCGTCAGCATTTTGCTATCATCTCTTGGCATCCTGCACCTCACTTTTCCTACACGTGTAACTTTTTTTTTCATAAACTAGATGTCTCAAAAGACGGTAGAAGAAGCAGCCTTATTTCCCCAGGGTGCGTTACTTTGACTATTTCTGTTTCTTCATGACGAACATTATAGAAAGTAAAACTCAAAATTGTCTTGGTTCTCAGAGGATAGGGAAAGTGATTGCTCTAGATACTTGAAAGACAGAGTAAGAATGCATTAAAAGAGGAGACTGGGTTCTAAATATTGTGATGCAATACTATATAAGTATTTAAACCTAGATTACTGGTGAAGAGAAAAGCCACTTTGAGTTTGTGCAAAGTTGGTCACCATTCTAGGCTAACGTTTAGAATTTGCAGAGAGGGAGTGAAAGTTTTAGCCTTTTAGGACTAGCTCTTAAGATCTCAAGAAATAGAAAAAGCTAAAGAAGTAAAACTATTAAAAAGCCAAGTCAACTTGGTCTTGAATCTCTAAAACTAAGAATAATACCAGAAGCTCAGGTTTCTCCCATCAGTAGCGTAGAGGAATTTGGTTCTCCTTTAAATACGAACTGAGCACTATGCCTGTCTGAAACCCCTGAGACTAAAACTAGCCAGTGGCCAAGCTCTGTTTTAGTTTATAATCCCGTCCTCTATCCAAATCACCCGTTAGTTTAAGGAAGTACCTGTGTACTAATTGAGAGACCTCATTTTTAATATTTTATCTGGATTACTGTTATATTTAACCTAATCTCACTCCTTCACTCATTACCCCTCTGGGCCCTCCCTACCTGTCTAAAACGCTAATCTAACCATGTCTTTCTCCTATTTCAAAACCATCCATTGTTTTCATTGTCCGAAGTCCAAAGTCTTTATCAAGACAAACATTCCCTCACAGGCAGGGTAGCCAGTCATTATGGATTTAATGATTTTGTTGTGTGTCCCATATGGATTTCATTAAGGTGCACCAAATATCATGTATTTCAATATCTTTCGATAAAATATAAAAATTTGGGAGCTACTTCAAAATTAGAGGTACTTTAATTGGCACTTAAATCATTTCAGTGGGAACACTAGCTGGAACTCACGCCTCCAGAAATATGTACCTATGCTGTTGTTTACAGTCTCTCCTGCAGGTTATTCTGAATGGAACTGAGAATTAAAAGCACTTCATTTTTATGTTCAAGAAAGGAAAAGACTGTTCTTTGCCCAAAGTCCCAAATCATGGAAAAGTAACCATCATTAGATAGAAATAATTCTCATCGGTACACGTGCCGTGAAAATGAGCCAGTCGAGGACAGCGTCACTCCAGTGGCCGGGCCTCCGAGCATCACCTGGTCACCAGCAGTCTCACGCCAGCGACTGCACTGCTGAGAGGTGGCCAAGCAGTGGCTGCCCCAGTGGCTGCTGCCCTGCGCTCAGTATAGCTGTTCAGCATTTGTCAGGGAATATTTAGTAAGTGGGATGCGGCCCCTAGTAGAAATTATGTCAAAATGTAAATGGACCCAGGACTCCCTTCTCAGCAGCTGATGGAACTAGAAAATCAGCAGGGATATAAAAAGTCCGAACAATGCAGTCAGCCAACAAAACCTGACGCGTGTGCAGACCGTGCCGTCCAGCAGTAGCCCGGTGCAGGTCGGACATTCACCAGGAACATCTGTATCTTGGGCCACTGGCCAGACCTCGACAAATTTCAAAGAACTGAAATCATACGGAGTATGTTCTCTGACAACAGTGGATTTAAAGTAGAAATCAATAACAAACGGAGAAAGGCGATCTATAGGTCAATGAGGAAATCTCAAAGGAAAAAAATTTTAAATACATAGAAAAGAATGAAAATAAAACATCAAAATTGCAAAATATCAACTAGTGCTAATGAGAAATTTGTAGTGTTAAATGCTTATATTAGAAATGAAGAGAGATCTCAAATCAATAACCTAACTCACTTTCTCAAGGAACCTGAGTTTCTACCTCAGGAAATTAGAAAAAGAGAAAGTACAGTAAAGAAAATTATAGACCACTATTTCTCATGCACTGAGATGCAGAAATTCTCCATAGGAATCACAGAACACAAGTCATTACAATTAGTATTTCTCCTCTTAGAGATTAATAATCAGTCTGTCACGTTAATGAAAATCTCCATTTGGTGCTCTTTTATTCTTGCTTTAACTTAAAAATGAATTGACTTATAATAGAATTCAGCAGTTTTTTGTAGTTTCATTTTGTTCTCTTCATTTGTATCACCTATGTTTTTCAAGTTTCAGTGTTTGTAAGGTCATTATACTGAAAATCAGACCAAATTATATTTGCAAATTGGACCGAATCCTTGGTATTAATTTTAAAAACCAAACCTTCTCTCATTTGCCTTTTCTAAGAAAGCCTGTCCAACTTTTCCTTAACCTTCTGTTTCTTTTTAGAGTACCGAGCCTGCTTAATCGAAGTTCTCTCTTTTAAAGGTGTCTAAACTGTTCCTTACAACGTGTTCATTATTAGGTTAATCTTTCCTCTTTCTGACCCAGTAGCTGTAAAACTGAAATCAATTGGAAGTGTAGTAATCGATATCCCTCTGGCATTTGCAAGTGGGCTCCTTGAAATCTTGTGACAGTAGGTATTCAAAGAGCAGCATTTTTTTTTACTTTGAGGGAAATTGTGCCATAATATATATATCACAGGACGAAGCGTTTGGTTTGATTTATGCACTGTAATTCTCTTCTTTAGAAGACATCTTGAACTTGTTTAGAATAGTTTCTTTCAGCAAAGTACATTCCTAGAGATTTAAATTTACCATTTTCCCTCTAAATTAAGGTAATGATTCTCTGAAAATAAAATGTTCATCAGGATGGTGGTGGGTCACATGCCTTACCACAGATCACATCTGTTTTAAAGGAAGAAAAGAAAAGTCCCGTTTAGATTTAGTTGGTGACGTAACTCTTTTTGCTTCTTGGTGCTTAATAACTTTGAAGCTAATAATAAATGGTGATAGTTACATAACCTTTTCCACAGTGTTGTGTTTTTGCTTACACTTGGAGTGTCCAGGGCCAGCATGCAGGGGACCGCTCGTTGCTCCCTAATTAGGGTTCCAGCCGTTAGAACGAGCAGGAGGGTACCTAGCTGATGGCATTGCTATGTGTCCTGATGGGCTTCCCTCAGTCGTGGGTAAAGAAAACAGAGAAAATGGCAAGCCTTCTTTCACAATTATACTTCCTCTGTAAATGAGAACTCTTTGTTTAGAGTTAAGCATGAAAAGCAATGATATACTCATTGAATGAATGGAATATATATTTAGAACCTTTTAAAAATGATTAAATAGGTCAAGGTACAAATTATCTTTCATACCTGGTTTTAATTGTTTTCCATCAGTACTTAACCCACCTTGAATAATACCAGCATTCTTTAAACTTTAAAACGTTGCATAATATGCTTATAATATAGATAGGATTCCCTTCAGGCTTTATGACAAAAGCCCTTGGGGTCACTTCTCTTAGTCACATAAACGCCAAATATTTATCGAGCACCTGGTTTAATCACATGCAAAGCACTGTAAGTATTTTAGGAGTTCATGCAGAAAACATTCATTGAGCATCTATGAAATGCCAAGAAGAAAAATATAAGAAATGTTTCTCGTCCTCATGGTTAACGTGGTTAGTGAAGAGACAGGGAGATGTAGTGTTTACGTACAAAAACGGCTAACAATCCATGCCAGTAAATTAGCAGTTCACTCTCAGTTTCGGGGAAGTGTTCAGGAGAGGGGAGCTATCGCTTAGGTCTGCAGGTGCAGATAGCATCAAAGGTGAAGGGATCTCTGGGCAGGGGGGGGGGAGGTGATTTTGATAAGGGAGGGCTGCAGGGCCACCTCGTGGTTGAGGAGCAAGAGCAGGATTGCAGGGATGGGTGAGAAGGTGGCAGGCGCTCAGGGCCTGTGACTGGGTCGGTTGGCTGAGGGGAGCTGACACGTGTGTGCAGGAGTCACTGTCAAAGACCAGCGAGTGGTCACAGGAGGGGGCATCGGGTGCCTGGGTGGTGCACGGCTGTGCGCTGAGGAGGAAATGATGAAAGCAGAGTTTCACGTTTGACTCGTAAAAATAATTTCCTTATATATTTCCATTTTAGAAAGGTTAGAATATACAGATAAGCAAGAAGTAGAAAACAAAAACGTGAAATGGAGGCGTTTAGAAAGACTGATTTGGTGATATCCAGGATGGGTGAATTCAAGGAAAGAATGATTGAAGACAAGAGGCCAGTCAGGAGACTGTCACCACTGTCCTTCCCCAACCCTCTCCACCCATGCTCTTCTTCCTCAGCAAATGCCCATGTGGTGGCAGGACCTTGAAGTGTGAGTCAGAGTCCAGAGAAGGATGCAATCTGAATAGAGCTCTGGGACCAGGTTTAAAAGTTCGAAATAGGAGTAGCCTTTGCATATTGATTTCCTAAAAAAAAAAAAAAGATTAAAAAAAAATATATAGCTAGCATACAATATCGTATTAATTTCAGGTGTGCCCCATAGTTATTCATCATTTATATACCTAAAGAAGTGATCACCATGATAATGCACGTTAATTTTCCCTATTGGGTCCTGAGAAAGTTTTTTACGGAGGGCTCAGGAAACTCGGAATTATTTGCAGATGGTTAGAATGGGTTCAGACTTTGAAAGCAGCTTTCTGCTAGTTGATGGTGTGATTTACCCAAGTAAAAACCTATGGCAGTGTTGCTCGTGGTGTGAAGGAGGAAGCTGGAGGTCTGTGTCAGCGAGGAAGTTCCATGTCTCTGATTTGTCACCATCCAGAATTTGAGCGCGTGAAGGATCTTAATGGCTGACAGTAAGCCATGGGAATGGAAAGGCATTCTGTTAATGCCACATATCTACAAAGGGTCTGATCTCATCTGTGTACACTCTTGAATGACATGAACAAGTCGGGAAGCACATAACTCGTGCGCAGGGATCAGATTGCTCCACATGCCAATCTCTGTGTCTGGAAAGGTCAGCAGCCTTTGCAGTGTGTGACGATGCCATAGTTGCCTGTGATTTCCATGAGTACCACATGGACGTTCAGCCCAGGCTCAAGCTTGAGATTTTCTGTTCAACTCTTCACGGTTACAGCAGGTCTAATATCTTCAATTTGGAAGTCACTGACAGTTTGGAAATTGCTGACATTTTTGTAGGTGCCTTGATTGAAGCCGAGTGGCACAGAGTCTGTCTGCTGGGTCCAACTATCACTTCTGTTGATTTGATGGACGTGTGTGTATCTTTTGTTTAGGTACCAGTTATAGCCTCAACCACAAGACCATCTTCCAGGATTCTTCACTCCTGTGACCCCCCCCACCCCCTTCATTCTAGTTCCACCACTTTGGGGACCTGTACCTCTACCTCAGTCTTGATATGAGATCAAGCACTAGAATCCCGCTAAACGGTTCCTATTTAGATCAGATCAGAATTACATCATCTCGTTGCCCTCTTGGTCAAATGTGAAGACAGCCTGCCCTCGCTGGGATCCCCGCGGTTCCTTTAGCTTCATACCAGGCTCGGATGAGCTGGTGATGTTGCCCGAGAGTCGAAGCCTCCAGAAGCAGAGCAGATGCTCTAGGTCTCTGTAGAAGAATGACACCGTCCCTAAGAGCTGGGGTCTCGTGTCCTTCAGGATACACATTGGAAAGGAGGATTGCTCTGCGGGAGGGCTGGCTGCTTTCTCATCGAGAAAGATCATGAGATCAAGGAAAGCAAATGGACCACATCGAGTGGGGTCAGAGGGCAGGCAGGCCGGTGCTCGCACCTCAGCCCTCTTCAGAAGGAAAGGAAAGCACGGTAGCTTTCTCCCTGCACGTAGTGCTCCCAGTTCAGAGAGTTATGAAGTCGTTTTTTGCAGCCACTTCCTCATCACCTAAAGGGGAAAGGGAACAAGAAAACATTCTCCTCCCCTCTCAGAGTTTTCTCCAGAAACTGAATGGGGAAATTTTAGAGTCATGTGAAAGCAAGAACAGTGCATTCCTGGCCCTCTTTGAGGTCCTGACATGTCTAAAAATCTATGTTAATCTTCCCACAGTTGAGTTGTGTTGTGACCGCCCTTTTTCATACAAAGTTCTGCCCCGGAACTGCATGCCAGCCACCTTGACGCTTTCTGTAAGGGCCGTGATGTTTTGCCTCAGCCTCAGGGAACTCCTTATGCTGTTTCATAGTTTCACTGCCCGAGTAAGTTAAATGTTCTATCAGATCAAACATATATAGCTTGATGAGTTTGCTTCCTCACCTCGTTTAGCCTCGTCTCTCTTTCAAGGTTTTGCTGAGTTTCCCTTGAGATATACAGATTCTGCTTGTGTTATCTGTCATTCTGTTCACCTCTACGGTTGATGTGGCTTATCTTTCTAAACAAAGTAGGAGCAATTATTGGTAAAGTGTAGAAGTATCTGCACTCTACTCCAAATAAGCTCAAATTATACAGCATCTCTCCTTATTCAGTGTTTTGCTTTCTGTGGTTTCGGTTATCTATGATCCACTGAGGTCTGAACTATTAAATGGAAAATTTTAGAAATCAACAATTTGTAAGTTTTAATTGCATGTCATTCTGAGTAGCATTATGAAATCTTTCACTGTCTGCTCTGTATGGCTTGGGATGTGAATTATCCCTTTGTACTTGAATTATCCCTCAACTAGGTCTTAGAAAACTAGATACTGACAAAAAATACACACATTTATTTTACACAAAAAAAGCGATTGCCAGAAATTGCAAATTCAAATTATTTAGTACTGAGTGGAAGAGATAGGGACCTGAAATCATTGCATTGTTGAAGGACTTATCCACATTTTTGATGATTCAAGATAGATTATCTGTGAATAAACTTCCTCGAGCCAGAGATCAAACTGTGCTGGGCTGATAACACGCGGAGAAATACTTAAAACATTCTCCAAATTGAAATGATTTTTAGTTTAGATTTCTCTGAATTAAAGATGGTAGAAGTCAGTTCTTTTGTACTGTGAGTGAAATTGAAGATAAAATTAGAGAATTGGATGGAAGAAATAATTCCATTTGAGCCACTCTGTTTTCTGTCTTTCCTAACTGGTCTGTTTTTCTGGTTCTGATTCCGGTGACGTCATCTTGCTGAGAATTCAAGCTGTTAGAGCCGGAAGCATGGCCTGGGAATTCTCATGGGTTCTTGATTTTGCCAGAAGTCCACTTATACCTGGCACTGTGGGAATGCAGCTGCCCCGTGTGTTCAAAAAGACCCCCTTTTATGGAAGCTGTGTTTCAGGACTGACAGTTGTCCCCATTCGGGTTCAGTGGAGGGGCACCCTGGGCTTTAGAGGGGCACTTCCTTCATTCTGCAACTGAAGTACATGTCCACTTCCACCAAAAACGTGCCTGACTCAGAGTAGTCCCGGGTATTCAGCTCTGTTTCCGGTCACGTCAGAGTTTATACACCCAACAGGCGTCCCATCCACGAGTTAAGAAAGGAATTTAAGAACTGTGAGACTGACAGGTGACTCCGAAATGAGTAAGCAGGGAGTATGGCGGGGCGGGGCTAGGATCTACTTTTTAGGTTATGTGTTAATTGTGATGATTCTTTCCTAGGATATTTTTGACAACTCGATTTAACAGTTCAAAATGTCCTTTCTGCCTCTCAGGATTGAGTCTTAAAGCAACTCGAAGACCTAAAGCATGAAATTCAATGTTTTTAGCTTCATATTTTGACAAACAATTTTACAAGCACCTTTTCAAGTGTAGCTATTATAAATGTGGCTTAAGTCCTGTGGAGTGTCTGGAGATGAACACAGGTTTTGTAACTTTAAGACCTGGATTAGTTTTAGCCCTGAAACATAATTGGCTCTGTGAACTGATGTATAACATTAAACTTTTCTGAATACTTATTTTCTTCTGCAGAAAATGAGATAAATGTGCGCACCTTCTCTTCTTTATAGAGTTATTTCAGGACCAACTTGGAAAGCTCTTTAAAGAGGATTAGATAGAAAAGATCACCTGTATATACTGCCATTCTTAAAGTCAAGGCTCTTCAAGCTCAGCACGGTTGGCATTTGGTGCTGGGCCATTCTCTGTCATAGGGCCCGCTCTACGCGCATTGTAGGATGTTTAGCACATCCCTCATCTCTATCTGCTAGATGCCAGTGTTGCTCCCCTGTTTGTGACAACCCCAAATGTCTCCAGACATTACCCTGTGGGACGGAATTGGCCCCGGGTGAGAACTACTGCTTTAAACCCAATAAATTGTCCAAAGTAACTTACTTGTGGTGGCGGCATTAGTTTGCTTTCACCATAGCAGAGCTCATGTCCATGTGCATTGTTTTTGTTCAGAGCAGGGTTGAGCAAAGCAAGGCCCTAAGCCCAAGTCTGTCCTGCCACTTGTTTTGTAATAAAGTTTGAACTTTATCATTTATACACTATCTATAGCTGCTTTTGTGCTAAAAAGGCAGAGATGACTAGTTCTTACAGAGATATTTGAGTCACAGCCTAAAATGTTTACTGTCTGGCCTTTTATCAAAATTGTCCACCCCCAGTTTTAAAGAATTTAGAGTATTTTAACAAAATATCTCTTCCCATGCACTGAAGCATGAGTGCTTAGACTTAAAATTGTATGGATTTATGTGAAGGTTTCAGTGAAAAAAAATATTTCAACTTGTACAAGTATGTAAATTAGGTATAAAATTAAATGTCACAGTTATTGCATATATCTGTGCTGGCTGCTATATGGACATACAATGTAGCACATTAGCTAAGAGCAAAAATTTGGAGCCAGACTGCTTTGGTCCAAATCCTGGCTCCACCCCTCTGCGATCTGGGACAAGTCACTTAACCTCTTTGTGTCTTGGTTTCCTCATCTATGGAATGATGATAATAAATATTAAAAACTGAGGACTAGCTAAATAAATATTAAAATAAATATTAAAAACTGAGGATTCAATAAATTAGCATATGCAGAGCATGTAGAATAGTATTTGGCATCTAATATGCACACACTTATTACTATGCTAGCCAAGGGGTTCTAGAAATCATCTCAATTTATATTGGGCCTCTGTGATTGATTGATTTTTCTCCCTCTTTAATCCCCCGTCCACTTCCACCCCTGACCTATGGATGTTGCCTTTTCCCCTTAAGAACTGGATCTTGGAAGGCGGGGCGTCCCCCCACACGCTTGGCATGCACCGGGGGCCTGGCACCCCTGGCGCGTGGTCCGTGGCTCCACCTGGGGCACGAACCCAGGATGTTCTGCGTGTAAAGCAGGTGTGCTGACCACTAGGCTATGGAGCCACCCTCTATGATGTATTTAGTGATGCAGTTTAAAGTTGTGAATGTGTAATAGTTTTCACAGTAAAATGTAGGCAAATAATTTCACTTAATTTATTTCTTCCTCTAATGGCAGCATCCCAAGTGTCACAGAATATCCATGTCCTTGTCTGGTCTGAAATGGATGAATAGGGGGAAAGTCGTTAAATCAGTGTCCAGCCAGAGACTTATTTAATTGCATCCAGAGATTAGTTTTAAGTCACGAAAAATGTTGTCACCCCCAGTTTTGCCACTGGTGGAAAATAAATGACCTCTAGAAAACATTATGGCTTTTTCAAAATGTTTATTGCTTTCAGTGCCCTCCCTGTGTTGGTTACTCAGCTCTTGGGAAGCTCTGACTTGTGTCAACTAGAGTTTAGGGACCCCGGGCACAGGCTCCCCAGCTTCCTAGAAATTCATATTTTGATATAATTTTCTGTTTATGGAGTGTCATTTTGCCCCAAAGCACAAAGATGATTACAGATGATCTTATTAATCCTCTCGTATAACATTAACAGTCATAGTTCCCTTATTGTCCTGATAGGAGACTAAAAAAATGAAATTTTTATTCCCACTTTTTTTGCCTTAGACATTCTGATTATGTCAGGCTGCCACGTTCACAGTGACCAATCCGCCAGCAACTAGGGCTCAAGCTCCTCCGTATGTGATATGTGAGATGTGATGCTAAGTAATATAGAATTTGTAAGGAAATAAGGAAATATAAGGCATTGTTCTTGCCCTCAGGGCATTTCTGGGAGGAGACCAGAATACGTTGATAGTTGCTTAAATAGCATCATAAAAATCACACAATATTCTGGAAGTATTTCAAGAGATGCCACTGATTTTTCATAATAAATTATCAAGTGAGTTGTACAGATGGGTACTTTATGTTCAAAGAAGAGACTGTTCGTATTGATAATAATGTATTTGTCCTGAATTCCACAAGCATTATGGCCCTTTCAGTATCAGACACTGTATAAAAAATTAGAGACCTAAATAAGGTAGTGTGTTTCCTCTGGGACTTATTCGGTGAGAGAGACATTTATATGTATATGTGTATAGACACCTCAATGTGTGTGTATGTGTGTGTATAAAAATATATATATAACAGGCAGGGATATAGTAACTGATAAGGATGCTAAGGGTAGGCGGTCTGCCTGGGAGGGATGAGAACATGTTCGTGCAGCTATTAAAGTCTTAGATTTTAAAACAATCCTTTTTCTTTTCCACCTAAATAACTTGGCATACTGAACGTTTATCAAATATTTCTTTTTTAAAAAAGATTATTTTCATTCTTAATGTGCACATATGCATTATTACATTGCCTCACTTCAGAAGGCAGAGTGAGAAAGATTTGCTTATCATCAGATAGACATTTTGTACAAAATAAAAAATGCAGAGCTCTATGTTATACAAATTAGCATATTTGCAGTATTTTATAGTGGTTTCATGTATCTAATCCTGTTTGATCCTCTCAGTTGACAAGGTAGGGCAGGAGATTATCCTCACCCCCATTTTTCAGACGAGGACACTGAGACTCACAGAGGCCGTGGTTCAGTAACTCTTGGTCACAGCAGAAACTGAGTCCCAGGAGGTGGGAAATCCGTCCCCTGATCTGCCTCTCTCTGCTGTGATCACCTTGTCCTTGGCGGCGGCAGGTAGCATTTTGTGGCCATTTACGACGAGTCAGCTAAGAGATGCTTTGCATCTGTCACAACGACCTGTGAGACAACTATTGTCGTCGTCGTCATTTTGCAGATGCGAACAGTGAAGCGTAGACAAGTAACTTGCTCGGAGTTACAGAGTCGACATTAAACCCAACTCTGTAATAAAATATGGAGTGAGTATTTTAAAAACTTTTTAGTGCCGTAACGTCGTTTTATAACAGTATGTAAGCTTTACGTGTACGACATTGTACCTCGATGTCTGTGTGTGCTGTTGCGCGTTCACCACCCAAAGTCTGGTTTCCATCCGTCCCCACTCATTCGAGCCCTTAGCCATTCCGCCCTCCCCCCTCGCCCCCTCCTCTCTGGTAACCAACGACCTGTTGTCTGTATCTATGAGTTTGTTTCGTTTTGTTTGTTCATTTGTTTCTTTTTAAAATTACATTTCTAAATTCTCCATGTTCAAGAGAATCTGTTTTGCTTGTTTTCCTTCTCTGAAAAAAGCCTAAGAGTTAGACATACATTTCTATAAATGGAGTTCATAGACAGTATATAAAAGTTTTCATCTATAAGTGGTTTAAAAGCAATTCTATAATAAAATCAGTAACCAAAAAGGGAAAAAACCCAACTGTGTTAGATTTGAATGTTCTTAACCACTATCCTGCCTTCTTGTGTTCTTTTCCTGCTCCGTGAAAACACCTCGGGTCCTCGGGCAGGGGGTACAGACGTAATCCCGGTATCCTCAGAGAGGAAAGATTACCTTTCATCAGTTCCACGATCATCTCCTTGAGTGCTCACTAGTACACCACCGGGACTGTCGTCCTTGAGGCATTTGCAATCTGCCCGGGGAGACACATGAGGAAAGCATCAGTGGCTTTTTCGTGTAGTAAGTGCTCAGCTAGAACTTCGTAGAGCATGGAGGGCGTGTCCCCTTGCAGGGGGTCAGGGCAGGCTCTCCGGAAGAGGTGGCACTGGAGGACGAGTGGGTTTTCGTGTGGAACTCCTGGAGCACGCGCTGTCATGGGAAGAGACTTCCGAAGGAATCAGCCTTATTTCTGAGAAGTGGGTGTGAGATTACCTTAAAGTCTGGTACTTTCTCAATCCTGAAAAAGAACTTTAGGATAATGAGAATTTTTAGTAGCAGCCATACTGGGCTCTGTCTCTGGAATTCCTTACGTGTTAAGATGACCGTCTCTCTGGGATTCATCCACTGGGATGGAGGGGGGACAGGCCAGAATGAGCTCGGGGGGCCTTGCCAAGGCCACAGTTCTGGGAGTCATCATCACAGGCCCTTCAGAGTCTATCTGGGGCGGAGGGTTCTGGAAGCCGTTCGCAAACGCTAGGGACCCTCCCCCACCTCGTCCTCACGCTCCTTTCCGAGGTCCAGATTCCCCATGGTCGTGCTGCTGGCCCTCTCTGCCTTCTGCTTCCTGCAAAACAAAATAACTACCCCCACCCCAAATGTTATTTCTCAGATCATGTTTTTTATCCTCTTAAGCACCACAGTCATTTCCCCACAGGATGTCTAATATTCGCCATAACCTGAATGATCCTGTGCGCAGGGACCGGAGCACGTGGGGAAATGTGCTTTGAAGAGAGGGAGGATTGGTGACGTAGAATTGGGTAGCGGGGTTACAGGAAGGGGGCAGGTTGGGTGGGCCACGTGGCATGTCCGAGGCCACACTCAGCCGATTGGAAATGGAAGAGCTGTGGCCGGAATCAGGTATTTTGTAACCTAGCGGGCATCTTCCACTCTTGAGACACATGTGACGAAACGTATTTCCCTACTTTTACTTCCCCATGTTTTCCTACTTTTATTTCGCTTAATGAACATGTCCAGCGGTGTGCGGACATAGTACATCACCTGTCCCAGGAGAGGGGTTCGGCCTCCTCAGATTTCAGTTTCCACTGACCTCGTTGCAGGGTCCTCTGCCTGCCCGGGTTCCAGTAACGGCCTTCACTTTCGGATTTTGACTCACATTCCCCTTCCTCTCATAACCCCTGAGCTTCTCCTGCTTTACTCTTTCCCTCTGTTCTCCCCTGAGTTGTGTGTGTTAATATTATGCTGATTGTCATATGTGTATAAGGTATTCATTGTCTAGACTTGACACAGTTTTTTAGTACTTCTGAATTCAAATTTCTAATACCAAACACAGCTGAGCTGCAATATAGCGTAAGCACCAGTCCCAAGCCAAAGGACATCTACCCAGGCCTTATGTTCCCACGTTCTAGTGACTTTGTATTTGAAACCGGGCCACAGAATGCTCAGTGAGGCTGGAGTTGAGGGGTTAAAAAGGCGGGGGGTAGGGTGGGGTGAGGAGGGGTTTCAGGAAGCTGGTCACATCCTTCACTTTGTGATAAATGTGGTGAAGACTTGGCCGCTTTTGAGTGGGACCCTTTTCCTTATCTATCTGAAGATGTAATTTCTTTGGTTTAGTAAATGTAAAATCCGAAGTCGTCGTTCAGACAGGCAAGGATTGCTCTCACGGTGTAGCATCGTATTAACAATTCCTCATTCCTAATGAGGATTCTCGAGTCCCCTTGAGATTCATTTCAAGAAATGCGAAGATATCTCAGTGGCATTTCTAGTTCTCAAACATCCCGTGGGTGAATACCGTAGCTTCTGTTGCATGTTTTTTCTCTGGCGTCAAGCTTGGGTAGCTCCCTCGCTGTTTACGGTTTATGTCTCCAACAGAAGCCAGCAGAGAACTGCCTCTCGGTGACCGCAGGGGGTGACCGATGGGACGACCTGGCGGTGAGCAGGCAGCCTCACCTAAAGAAGGCGGGGGAACCTGCTCATCAGAAGGGGCTGAGGTTACTTTCTTGAAGGACAGATGCCACCTCTGTTTATTTCTCAGTCATGTCACTCATGAGTCATAATAGTCACCGCTTCTGAGCTCCTGTCCTTAAATACGTCCTGTTTAGTTGGGAGGTTGCGGTGAACGCTGTTGGGAGGAGAGGCCGATATTCACCCTGCTCCTCTTGTGCCTCTGGGACTATGAGTATCACGGTTGATGTTTTGTGGCGTTTTTCAAGATTGCGTGACCCAGTAACTCACCAAACGGCAGCAGGGAGCTGTAGCTTTCAGAGTCAGCTTCACAGAGTGATCCACACGGCGGCACTTTTCGCTGTGCCTTATGTGAGCCACTTACAAACGGAGATTATAGAATCGTCCTTGAATCCTGGTGAAGTAATTGCAGAGATGACGCATGCATTTGTGTTTTCACGAGGCTCTGAATGCTGTTTAATTAAACGAGGTTCTCTTGAGCAGCGTTGTGTGTATGTGTGTGTGTATTTTCCCTGTGATTGAGTTGGGAAAGCATGGCATGCTTCTGGGTTTATTTCATGGAAAAGGAGGTTTTCATCTGCTGTCTGCCACAGGCTTCTAAGGGTAAAAACCACACCGAAAATCTCCCAGCTTCTCTTGCTCCCAGAAGGGGTTCATCGGCCTTCAACAGAATCTATGAAGTGTGACCGTAATATATTGTGCCTGCTTTTCTTTATTGTGGTAAAATATAATGCAATATTGACCGTTTTAACCATTCACCAGTGTGTCACTCAGGATCGCGAAATACGTTTGCAGTGTTGTCTCACCCCCTCACCACTGTGCAGGACCAAAGCCTGTTGGACGTCTGCTATCATTTCATGTTCATAGGAACAATATGATGGGGGGGTTCGGTATTGTGCCATTCCACAGATGAGAAATCGGTGACATGAAGTGATGACGATCACTCAGACAGTGTGGTGGAGACAGTTAGTGCCCCAATATCTGTTCTCACCTTTTTCCCATAGTAATAACAGTTTCAGCCGGGTATGTGGCTACTCTCATAAGTACGAAGAAACTCCCTTGCGGTTAAGTGTGACTGGTTGTGACAATAAACAGTGTCGTGGGTAATTGGGGGAGCTTTCTTAAGAGAGTTGGCTCGCACCCTCTGCATCTTCTCCTTCGCTATTCCTCCATTCCCCTGTCGTAGACTGTGACCGTGGACGCTTGTCTTCGACTGTGAGGGCCAGGGCTGTACACTAGCAATAGGAGAATGGAAAGGTGGGAGGAATGGGGTCCTGGGACTCCGGTGGGGGGGAGGGCGCAGCACCTCTGTAGCAGCCCTGAACTGCCAACCTCTGGGCATTTACCTTGGGGAGAAAAATGAACTTCCATCTGGAGTTCCCTGTTCTTTTCTCAGCCAGTCTGACTTCTCATCAACAAAGATCACTGAAGAAAGAACTAGGAGTTGGCCTTGGGCACATTGATTCTGGAGCTTGTCACAACCACTGTGTACACTGCCTCTCTGTCCTCTTAGCGGCCCTCAGATGCCCACTGGCTTTTATAAGGAATTGTCAAACTAACTCTGGGGTTACGGCTTGGAAAGCCGCACCAAGTGAGGTTGGCGTGTGTCCAGACGCGGACTCAAACACCCAGCCGGGCTTTCTCTCAGCCCTCGAGAGAAGCTTGGAGCCTCTGCTACTTCTGTCTTCCCCTAAACAAAATTTGCATTCCTTTTTCCTTTGCTGAGTGTTCCTAATCCAGAGAAAGTCACCCTGCTGCAGAAAGAAAGAGAGTGAAAAGAACTTTTTGCTTGTCTTAATTTTCAAGAATAGTGATTTATAAATAGCTTTTGGAAAAATGATACCTCTGTTTTAGCCAAGAACCTGTGTCGTTAGTCTTGTGAAAAAAGTAATTTCTAGGAAACCATTGATAGAAGGTAAATGTGCTTTTAGATGCTGCAGAACTATTATCCTATGGCTCTTATTTTGAGCAATAACTAAAAGATGTTGGAATTTTATCAGCTGATCCGTTGCTGATGGGCTATCCCGAAGTATTGGCTAGAATTGATAAGAGCTTACTCATGTTATATGCTTGTAGAAACCCTCCACCTGAAATATGAAATATTGTCCAAAGCAAACAATGCAGTCGTCATTATTATTTATAAAAGTGTCACAGTGATGGAGGGTGGATGGCTTTGGACTGGTTTTCAGATAAACTGGCTTTTATTTTGCCTCGCCTCCAAAGAGGCCAAATGACGACAGTGCTTTGTATCTCAGTGACTTAGTGGGTACAGATATTGTACTGCACAGTGGGGGGCAGTATAATGCTTACTTCTAGGGGCTCTCAAGGTCACGTGGTCTTCCTGAGCCACACTCTAGACCTGGCTCTGCACACACGAGCCCCTCAGACACTCTGAACTATGCGGAGTCACGAAGGGGAAATAAAATTTTAAAATGATGTGAATAACCCCAAATTCATTAAGATGCATATAATTTTAGCATTGGGAACCAAATGAATTATAAACTATTTATTTTGCTTCATCATGGTTCCATTTTAGCTACTAACAAATACTTGTCTTTCTCTTCGGGGTTAGTCTCAATTATTTAAGTTTGTAAGTTATCCTGAATCTTTCTTCAGGAACAGCTTCCAAGTTAAAAAATTTGAAATTTTGATGTTGTGCTCTGGGCAGGGTTTTTACTCTGCTTCCTTAATCTAATGGGACTATGATAGCTTATAATTAAGCATTTAAAAAATTATAATGTACACCTGAAAATTATGTAATTGTATTAACCAATGTTACCCCAATAAACGTAATTTAAAACAAAAACATTTGGAAAAAATACAAACTTTAAAAAATTATCTACTCTAAATGATTAGAAATATCCTGTGTATCAAAAAAGGTCTCAGATGGCAATGCCTCATATCTTTCATAATTAATCTTTGCATTGTATAATAAATATCCTCTAAAAATGGAAAAAATAAAAAAATACAAACATTCTTTGCTAAATCGAACTGAGATCTAGGGCTCTATATGTCCATCGGAGGTATAGTGTCGTACTGGACAGAGCAGGGAGAGCGGAATAAGAAACGCCCCATCCCAGCGCATCTTAGAACTTGACCTTTGAAAAACAGGACACGTAAGAGCTCTCCAGCTTACTGAGATGAAATGAGGTAACACCTGAAAGTTCCATTTAAACCTTAAGGAGCTAGGCAAACGTTAGATGTTATGACACTTGGCCTGTTTTTATTTTCTTAAGCCTCTAAACATTGTGTTTTAGAGACACCGAAGTCAGAGCACATAGTTTTCATAGACCTTATTTCTTAACATCAGAGACGCAGGAGAATGGGCGCACCTGGTTAAAACGCGCCGCCCTCCTTTGGCAGTGAAGTTTGAGGCAGAAAAGTAACTTGGGGATCTCATCTACTGGAGTGCAAAATGAATGGTAGTTTCTGCTTTTAGTAGTCCTTATCCTGGACGGTAGCCCGGGGGGACTGGGAGAGACGTCGGTGAGCCAGTCAAGCCATCTCTTTCGTTTGCGGTTGAGTGACCTGAGGTCCAGAGGTTAGTGACTCTCCTAAAGCCACGTAACCAGTACTGGCAGGGAAGGCAGAGCCTCGTGAAACCACCTAAGCCAGTGCTTGTTTCACTCCGCCACTGTTTTCCCAACTCATTGATTCAGCACATGCACAATTTTTGTCATTTTCCAATGTCAGGAGCTGTTTGAAATTAAATCTGGCCTCAAGAGATGTTACCTTAAAAGTAGCTGATAGTTTTCTATTTTTGTTCATTGTAATGTGGTTACATAAGAGGAGGTCCTTGCTCTTAGGAAAAAAATAATTACTGAATACTAATTTTTCTCCTAAGGCACCGGGACCTTTTCTTTTAAGAGGCTTATCCTTAAGAGATTTGATCTCACTATGTTATGATGGACTTTTACCTTACAATTTTTTTCTTCCTGCTTCTGAAATGTGGGTAAAAATGATAAGAAATGGCCACTCTTGGTCTCAAACTTGTTTTATTTCCTTTTACCATAAGAGGCTATTGAATGTAACAAAATAGCAAAAGTAATGAGCGCTTAACACCGAAATGTTTAGAAAAATGTAAAGTCAAACTCAGTGAAAACCTCATTAATTTAAACTCTAGAGTCAAGATTGTGAATAGTGCCTGAAATGAAATTTACTTTTGCTACCAAAATTCTTTCCTCATTGCCTATGCAAACTAACAGTGTGAGTGCATTAGAAAGGGGGTGTTTTAAACAGCTAAAAGAACAAAATGTTTCTGAGCTGGTTAGGGACACAGATTAACTACACAGACACAGCATTGCTAATTACAGGCACCTTATCTGGTCGTGAGAACAGGTCCTCCAGGGCCTTTCTGTCACTTGGTGGAACTGGAAGGTAATAAATTTGGTTTCTTTGTAATTATTTTGTAATTAGAATTGTACAGGTTTAAATCATTTTCTCATATCATTGCCCTGGTTAACTGATTTTAAGCAAATGACCATTCATTTCTTGATGCGTAGAACAACGTAGATACTGATGTATGGAAAGGCAGTGACTGAGTGTGTTGGGCAGCGTCGTCCTTTGCAGTTTCCATGCTTTGATGAGAAAGTTTAAAATCTTGTACATTTTTAAAAATTGCTCCGTGTCCACAGTCTCCTATTACTCTTGTCTTACCCGAATAGATGTAACAGTGTTCTTAGATCTCAGGACTAGTTTTTCATTCTTTGATGGAGCAAAGAATCAAGGAATTTATCTCTCCTGTTGATGTGAAGCTCGAAGCCTTAAACAGAAAAGAAGTATCGGCACTTCCATTTTTCAGATTATATTTGTCAGATTTATATTTAAACTGTGTCACTTTTGTTTTGGCCCACATAGGACGATCACATATTAAAATGATACGGTACTTTGATTCTTTAGAGAAAGATGTTATATAGTTATTATTATCCTAAGTATTGATTTGGCATCTTTGGTTAACTAGATTGAAATATCCTTCTTCGATACCATTAGCAAACCATGGATTCATTGTTGCGCCATTTAAATTTTGGTCATGTTTTTTTCTCCCTAATATTTAAATAGCACAAACAGAAATGAAAATAACCTGGTTCAGACTTCATTGCTTGTACCTAAGAACCCAGTCAGACTTTTTTCATGAGGTGTAAAGTGAGTGGAATGGATTCTCTCTCAGTCCTCTTTGCCTCTTTCTTTTTAGAGTTGTTGTTTTGTTGTTGTTGTTTTGTTTTGTTTTGTTTTTCCCAGATAGGACAACTTTTTGCCTGGATATAATATTTGGTATTTGGCTTGTCTTTTTCCTTCTATGCCTGTCTTTCTCTAGACCTCAGAGGAATATTACTTTGATCCTTATTGTGCTCAGAAAATAATTTCCAACTCTTTAACTTTTTCTAGTTAATACATTAGAGAAGAGCTAATGATTGAAGTGGCAGAATGTCGATTGTCTTCCTTCCAACATTTCAATAAAGGTTTCTCTCCCTCTTCAGAGTCAGCATCGGTCTCCTTGTTTGATCCAAGGGGGGCATTTTAGTTCTTATTTAGATGTACCTATGACATTTCATACTGAGTTCTTTTTTTTTTGATACTTTTTTCCCCCTTTGTGTGCTTATTACCATTCTCTTTTAGTTCCCGATTTCTTTCTCTCAGTCGTTTGTGCATCCATAATTTATTTTTGTGCTTTTTTGCTAGGTCCTGGGATTTAGGTAATGAACAGAGATACATTTCCTGCTCTCAAAGAGATTATGGTCTAAAGAAGGAAGTGGGCCAGTGAACAGCCTCACGCCTCATCCATGCAGGTGCTTCTGCCTGGGGTTTTCCCTTCTCTCCCCTTCTTTCTCTTCCTCGTGTGCTCTCTCGCGCACACTCTCTCTCTCACACACAGGTACGCAAACCCTTACACACCCTTTAAGCATAAATTCTTCCTTTTATTACACGGCCAGGTTCTAATCATGCTTTGCCATCTTATAGCTGTGTGACTGAGCTGCAATTTAACTCTTGTGAAGCTTCCGTTTCTCCATTTTTAATGTAGTGCAGTAATTATCTGTGTACCTGGCAGCCTCGCTGTGAGCATTAGGTGAGGCTGTGATGTCCATCAAATGCTCGATAAACGGGACCGCACGATGACAAGGTGAAGGGCTCGTGTTTCCTTCGGTTTGCTCTCTCCTGGCTCTCTTTTCCTTTTCAAAGGACCCTACGATAAGTTGTTTTTGTGCTAAAAATAGTATATCCTCCTGCAGTTATTGTAGGGAATATAGCCACTAATCTAATTAGAAAATATAGTTTCCTAGTGGCTATAAACTATTTTGAAGCCATTCTAAAACCACCATTACAACCTGAGTTTAATCGGTTTAACACATAAAGAACGCTGTTTCATAAGACTTTGAAGCAGATTTATGCTAAATAGTCCTAAAATGAAAATGCTGTCGCATCAAATATTAATATTGTGCTAGCAGCAGGCAGTCCAAATGTTAATGGCTGGTATGTGTTTGAAGGCCTACTTAACTGTGGATTTTATTAGGACCATTTCTCAAAGCTGGAGTTATAAATGGGCTTATAAATGAGAAATTAGCTTTCCCTCTAGGGAGTATCAGGTTCTTTGAAATCTTAATTAACCAATCACATTGTACTATTCTTCTTTCAATTACCAACACTTGGTTAAATGTTGAAGAAAACATTTATCTAGTTGGTAACAGCTTAAATTGGAACACAGTTTTTTTATATGTAGAAATATAATCATAGAATGAAAAACTACACCGCAAAGCTAGGAAATTTGTTCCTAAAGATCAGAAATAAGGTTAAGAAATGTAAGATGTTTCATCTCTATAATAATCATTACTTACAATACGACTTTTGAAGTACCACTTTATTTTCTTCCACATAAAATGTCACAAAATGGGGGTAATGTGTAAAGAAGTTAAAATATTTTCGCATGCATAACCAGTGAGTTCATTATTTATTGTATATAAAGAACATTTACAACTCAGTCATAAAAAGCCAGATAACTCAGTTGACCAAAGGATTTGAATTAGATACTTCTCCAAAGAAGATGCACAAACGGCCAGCTAACATAAGGACACCCAACGTCATTAGCTGTCAGAGAAATGCGAATCAAAACCACAGTGAGGTACCACTTCATACCCATTACGATGACTATAATCAAAGAGCCCAGCATCAGCAGGCACCTGGAGAACTCGGAGCCCTCCTGCACTGCTCGTGGGAACAGGAGGGGCTGCAGCTGCTCGGGGACACCGCCTCGCAGGGCCTCAGATGGTCAGAATCACCATGTGACCAGCAATTCCACTCCCAGTATACGCCCAAGGCAAGGGAAATATGTTCACATAGGAACATGTTTGCAGATGTTCATGGCAGCATTATTCAGGATAGCCCTAAAGCGGAAACAAACCAGATGTCTATCGAGTGATAATGGATAAACAAAATGTGGTATATCCATACGATGGCACCTTATTCAGCAGTGGAAAGGAATGAAATACAGGTACATGAGTCAACACAGATGAACCTCGAAAACTTATGCTAGTAAAAGAAACCAGTCACAAAAGACTGCCTATTGTATGATTGCTTTTATGTGAAATGTCCAGAATAGGCAAATTTAGAGACATTCAGCAGAGATTGCCTAGGGCTGGGGGCCGTAAGGGTGATGACTGAAGAGTATGAAGTGTATTTTTAGGTTATGAACAAATTTTCAACTTAGACTGTGGTGACAATTGCACAACTCTGTGAATATGCTGCAAACCATTGAATTGTGTATTTTAAAAGGTGAATTTTTTTGGTAAGTCAGTTATAGCCCAGTAAATCTATTTGAAAAAGAAAAAAAAAGTTCATAATATTCTAGGGAGGGGGAGCTCAGGCACTGCATGCAATAAGGCAGAGGAAACAGAAAAGAAGAAATGCTGATGGGTGTCAGGGTCAGTAATGAGAAAGAACAAGCAGGGCTCTTGATCGATTTTGACAGCAGTCAGATAAGAGAATGACGCATGTGTGAGGACACCCAGATTCTGGCTCGGGGACTGACTAGAGAGTGGTGCCGTTCACAGTAGGGCAGGAATGTACAAGGGTAGAAATATGGGAGGCATATTTTCTTAAATATACTTTAGGAGAAAGATGACGAGTTTGTTTTTTGTCATACTGAGCTTGAGGTGCTTTCGGGGCAACCAGCTCAGGATGCTCAGTGGGCAAATTAAAACGTAGCTCTGAAGCCCGGAGGCATAATTAGAGAATCATTCAGAAATGGCTTAAAGTCGAGGCCTTGTGTGCACAAAATCATGCCAGCTGAGTGTTGGTTAAGAAGAAAAAAGGGCCAAGAACAGGTAAGAATTTTCTAGGAGAAGAGTAGCTGGCCAAGGAGTCTGAGGAGCTATAAAGTGGGGAGAGGAAAATCAAGCAAGGAGTATTTGGGAGCCCGTGAGGAAAGAGGTTCAAGAATGAAGGAATGGCTTATAAAACCGTTAAGTCCTGCGGTTGTCGTATACAGCATAGTGACTGTACTTAATGATACTGTACTATGTATGGGTGCACCTTACTGGATTGCACTTCTCTATATTGTGCTTCGTGGATGTTGCATTTTTCACAAGTTAAAGGCAAAATGATTCTGACTCACAATGTTGTGATACTGCTTTATCGGGGGGTCTGGAACTGAACCCGCAGGATCTCCGAGGCATGCCTCTATTTGAGAGTTGCTAGGAGATAGATCTTAAAAGTTCTCATCACAAGGGAAAAAAAGAGAAGGAATGAATGATTAGTTTCTCAAATGCTGTCTGCTTCACACCATAGGAGCACTGAAAAATATCCTTTGTGCTTGACAATGCAGAGGGCAGCGTGACCTTAGCGAGCACTCCAGTGGGGTGCTGAGGGCAGAATTTGCGAGGTGTTTAAAGGAGGGTTTCTTTAAAGATGCATAGAATCAGCTTTATAAGAGACGAACTTGTTTTCTCTAAGTTTTTTGCATTAATGCTTGAACTCTTTTCTTTAATCTGAGCATTTCCAATCCATGGTGTTTCATTTTTTAAAAAATTGTGTGTGCTTTAATCTAGGTTGGTTCTTTTTTTTTTTTATAACCTAGAATAGCAATGCAAACTATAGCATCCATATTATACACATTAGGATTCTCAAATTATGTAAATCTCCAATTCCATACACAAAAAGGATTTATGTTAAATTCCCCTTATAAAGTCAGGAAAATTCCTTTCATCAGAGCCTTGACTCATATTTCCCAAGTGCTTTTAAAAAGAAATCGCCGTCAGAACAAATGCTGGTATCTCACCCTACGAAGGTTTTGTACCATCTAACCAGCCATACTCTGTTCTATAGTATAGACGAGGTAGTTGGATTTAATACAGCCATACTGATCAAAGTTTGGTCAGTATATTCTTACCCGTATCTGTATTTTAGAGCTCATCTTTGACAAGTCTGTCTCATGGTTGCCCTAAAAATTCCTTTCCAGGGGAGCCAGGTACTCTCTTTTCTGCTCGTCTGCATCTCCAAGGCATCGAGAAATCCCAGGAATACTTGGAATTCTAGTTCCGAGGCAGTGATGCTCCCATCTCCTCATACCTGCCTCTATGTTTGCCTGTCAGAAGCAGTTTTCAGAATGATTCTGTGAGGTGCACTGCAGTATTTACTATTTCTTTCTTTTCTTTTAAATTCTGATTATGATCCTCTGTACTGAGTGTTAGGCCGTAATCCTTCAGTCGTGGAGATTTAAAGTTCCACGGAGAAGCTCCAAGGCTAGTCCCCGGTCTGCTCAGCATGACTCCGTCTCAGAAGCTTGGGGACGCTCTGGCTGCCTGGTCATGTCGGAGGCAGCAGGAGTCCCCAGCTCCAGGTGCTAGAGAGCTATTTCTCATGTGCTGCAGAAAGAAAGCAAAAGAATTCGAGGCGTAATGATATCCTCTGTGAACGCTGACGATGTATTGATGGGCATACGTAATCACTAATCTTATAACAATTTTGAAAATTAGAATTGCCATCACTGTTTTGGTGGGAGAGTAGGGAGAAGGAGAAGAAGAACAGAGCTTGGAGATGTTAAGTGACCTGTCCAAGACGATCTGGTTCGTGGGTGGCTTTGAAGCCCCCGGCGCTGTCGCCACCATGTGCTCTTGGAAAAGGGTGCCCTGTTCTGAGGGGGGCTTCCTTACTGCTCTTCTCTCTTGTGTCTGAAGAAGATTGAAAGACCTGGAAAACAGCAAAAGCCCCAAATGGGATTTTGCTAATCTAGCCCGCGAGCATTCTTGCTGCTTAGAGAACTCAGGCACCGTCAACGTAATCAGGTCAGTATTCTCCCAGTACGGGATTAATTAAGATTTGCTTCCCGTCGTGTTTGGCAGTCCCAGGAGCAAAAGTTATCTCTGAGCTTTGCAGTTTTCCGTGGAGTGCTTTTAAGCCGAAAGTCTATAGAAAATGTTTAAGACCATACCTCAGCTTGAGCTTTTTGCTGGTATTCATCTGTTAGCCCAGGGTAGTAAGATAAATCCTCATTAACTATATCCCATTTGGAAGCATGGCTAAGAAATATTATTCTTGGTAATGGGTTTGACTACTTCATGAGAACGCTCGGCATCTCAGGAGACTGGCGGGAGAGTTAAAACACATAAGCGGGTTTCCTCTGTGATGTTTAGTTGTTGGGCTGGCAACTTAACAACTTACACAGTCGGAGGTCGGTTTGGAGAATTTCATTTCCATCCTTTTCTCTTCCTCCCGGGTTTTACTCTCCCACTCAAAAGACGTTTTTTCCTATCCCCTAGAAAGAGAAAAGTTTGTGACAAGGCGATCGAAGGTATAGCCTGTGGCCTCAGAGTTAAAATACAGATCTGCACCGCCCAGTACAGATGCCGCTGACCTGGACGGTCAGGCCCTTGAAATGTGGCAAATCAGAATTGACACGTAAAAAATTTCATACTGGATTTCAAAAACTTAGTATGAAAAAGAGAATGTAAAATAGTTTGTTGATTTTTAATGTCGATTACTCATTGAGGTGATAACATTTCAGATTTATTGGGTTAAGCAAAGTATATTATTAAAATTAACTTCCTTACTTTTTAAAAACTTTTTTTTTTTAACGTGGCTGAAAACAGCATGCTCATTTTCATGAAAATTTTAAATTACGTGTGTGGCTTGCATTCGTGGCCTGCATTATATTTCTTTTGGACAGCATTGATTCTAGAGCAATACTATAGCCACATCACCTGTAGTATAGCTTGGAAATATGGCCCATCATCTAATTTCAGGATCCCCCACCCTGCCCCAAAGATGGCTACATTTGCCCCGTCTTGTCTTCTGACCCTGTCTCTCTTCCTGCTTTCACTCGAAAGGAGTGTTTGGTGATTTAGTGGACAGGTGTGGCATGTCGAAGAAAATCAGCCAAGTTTACCTAATTCGAGGTGAGCGCAGATGGGTTTGTCAACGGGACACCAGGCTGGTGGAGAGGCCGTGGATTAGCTGAGGCAAGTTTACGAAAATCCAGCGAATTTCAGATTTTTCCCATCGAACTACTTCAGTGGTTTTGTTTTTGATCAAAATATCAAAATTTCCCAAGATGACTGGGCTTCTTTTCAGAGCTCCTGGTTTGCCTGGTCCTAGTCTGTGTGGTTGATCCTCAGAGACCGCCAGCCCCTTGGCGAGTCCAGCCTTGGGATGGCACGCTGGGAGTCGCTGAGTCTTGCGAGCTACGCTCCTGCTGTGGTTAGTTGGTCGCAGCCGAAAAGATAGAAGGAGCTGATGAAAGTTGTGTCAGAGGAAGTGGACTATCTCGTGTGTGTTTGAATGAGAGCAGACAGACAGACAGACAGAGACAGAGACACAGAGACTGCATGTGTGTTTGTGTATTAAAGAAGTTTCTGTTTAAATGGTTTTCAATTGAAAATTCGGTTTTAAAGAATACAGTATGAGAAGAAAAATAATACTTTTTCAATTAATTTGCACTGTAATCAAAGAAAGATTAACAATTTATTCAAAAGTACATCATTATATATAGTACCTACCAGTTACTTAGTTGATGAAATTTCAATAAAAATATAAAAACCCTTCAGAAAACTAAGAATGCTTAAACATAGTTTCATTTATTTACTAAAGTAAATTTATTTACATTAAATTTTTTAATTAAAAATTTGTGTAAAATATGCAGCCCAAAAATGTTTATTTTACCTGAATTGGTCCTTTATAGAAATGTTGCTTGTCCCCAGCCATCACATCCACCTAGCCTTTCAAATTGTGTCCTGATAATTCTTCCTATCTTGCAACATAAACATCAGAGACAGACTGTCCTTTGATAAGGCATAGCAAGGTGCTAAAATTCAGGTGTAGGTGTGTGTCATTACGCTAAGATTGAAGTCACCTTCTTCTGTGACCAGAAAAGTTCCCAGGTGTTAATTGATTGAGCTGTATTTGGGGTTCGAACGGAGGAGGAGACGGTGTTGACTGAGCAAACGTTCTCAGCATCTTTGTCTTTTGTTCACGAGGAGGAATCTCTGTCCTCTGCCTTCTCGTCTCCGGGGACTTCAGACCAGTCTGCTGTATCTTAATTTGATCTTATTTTCCAGGTCATCAATTCAGTTTTTCTGTCCTCACGGGCTTGGTATTCTCACTAATAATGGTGTCTGTCCATGGTTACCTAGATGTCCTCATTTTCCTCTCAGTCTTTTAAAGTTTAGAACAGATCTTTCTGATTCTATTCCTTGCAGTATCTGTGGCTTTTAACTAATGTTTGCTCATTTTTATGAAGTAAATTTAACACAGCTTGCTTGAGGAGTCAAATGTGATTAGTTTATATCCAATACGGTACCTCTCAGACCTAAGTATTTAAAAACAACTTAAACAGGAGCAGGATGATATAGGAAGAGTACTCAGGAATTGATTTTCCCAATACTGGGGTATTAATAATCTTGGGGTGCCAGAGTTAGCAAATAAAAATACAGGACACTCACTTAGATTTGAATTTCAGATCAGCTTAGTTTTTTAATGTAACTATGTCCCATGCAGTGGTAGTAAATTCACGCTTTTTAACTGGGCGCCCTACATTTTATCTAGGAGCCCTAAAAGCTGGAGCGAAGCATAGTGACTGTTCACTCTGTAGAATTATAAAACTGTAAGATACCTGAAGGCCACATCATAGTCAAGCATATTGAATTGAATACACTTCCTTTATAGGGTGCTGATGCGTATAGTCCTGCGCTGCTTAAATCCTTCAGTAAATACAAAAAGCTGACAAGATTTCTTGTCCTTGTGAAATGTGCCCTCTTTGCCTTCAGTGTCATTCTCTCCCCTTCTCACTTAGTGCTGACATGTCCTTGATTCTCCCTACGGGCAGTGGTACAGTGGTGTCACGGAACCTGCTCTCACCTGAGAGCCAGGCCACTTTTCCTGTCTCACTTGTGCTCTCTCATCTCCATCTCTCGCTGACGCTCAGGGGTTGCGGGTCCCCTCCCACTGGCAAGAGCAAAGGCATCTTGGCTGATGCCTGGGGTCGGATCGCTGTATCTGCGTTGTCTAAAGCTCTGAGCTGGCCACCATTCATTCCTTTCTTCTCCCTGCCGCTCTCAGATTTGCTGCATGTGTGACAGGTTCCCTGGTTTATGCTGCCCCTGTTTTATTTTGGGGCTGCATCATTTACCGTTATGATCTTGAACACAATGTCACAGCCGTAGTCAGCAAGAAGTACCCGTAGGAGCGTGCTGTGTTCAGTGGCCACCTCGATAATTGCCTCACTACCCCAGCTTCATAAATAAAGCATTTCAGCCTAGGCTGGGTTGAAGGTAGGTTTAGCCAAAACATGTGCTTTCTGTTGATCACAATACATCTGTGTAAAGCCACCTTCGACCTTTTTCTGTGCATCAGGAATTTAGCTTTATGAATTAAGTTGCGATGACTCGGCCTAAAGTCACCTCTAAGTAAGCAGAGTTTTGAACAGTGAGACCATCTTTCTCTTGTGGGTGAAAGTGTCATGAACTATGGCATTGGCCGTGGCGGGAGTCCCATCAGAGAACACTGTGCCTTACGATGGTTCGATAACCCCTCTCCCCACAGAGCCCACTCGTAGTGTTTCACAGGCCAGATGTGAGCGCCAACAGAGGAAAACCTCTGTGTGGCTCAGCCTGGAGCATGGCCCACCCTGCACCCGAGCAGCGACACAGACTCTGTCTGTGAGCCCTGCCTTTCTGCCTCGGCTCACCTTTTTTTTTCTTTCTAGAATCATTTATTCAACGAGCATCTGTTCAGCTCCTACTGCACACGTGCAGGCACTGTATGTGCTGTTAGGCGCCATCTCTAGTCACCAGGAGCTTGGTGGAGGTGACATTTGTCTTACCAAGTCAATATGTGATAAGTTTTATATAAGTATATAGCCCTTGGCATTATGAGACCATAAAGGAAGAAGGAATTCTTTTCACGTGGAATCATTAGAAAGCACAGGGAAGAAGTCTTCGGAGAGCTTTTCTAAATGGACGGGAGTTCAAAGTGGAAGGTGTGAGAAGAGGGGCCATCCAAGACGGAGGGAAGCGCACAGAAGCGTGGAAGCCTGAAAGAAGGACGCAGCGTTGCAGAACGGGCTGTGATTCGGCCGGCACGCGTGAGGGTTTCTCTCCCCGAGGCCGGCGGGCGAGGCCACGCTAAAGTAGATCGCAATGTGACCAGGAGCAGAAATGCGCTTTAGGTGGGTCAGCCTGCACGTGCGCACGTGCTGATCCAGGTGGGGCCGCTGTCCGGTGATGACTGGGAGGCCCTGACGTAGTCTATGCAGAAGTGATGCTTTCCTGACCCCGTGGTGGTGCGCCGGAAAAGGCCACACGTCTCTGCGGACACCCAAACGGCTTGGTTTTTACTAAAGAACAACATTAGCGGCTTTCATACTGAGAGTTGCTGGCCCATCATTTCGAATTACCAGATAAGCAGCACGTGAACCGCTGTGTGTGGAACTTGGGCTCAACCACTTAAAGCTTTGGAAAAAAAGAGAGCTTCGTGTGCAGAACCAGCGCAGTAAAAACGCAGCGCCAGCCCCCGCGGCCGCCGAGTCAAGCCAGAGTAGCGTCCACAACTGAGACATAAGTGGGGTCACTTGTACAGTTTATATGTTTACGGCGGTTTGTTTTCTTTCCCTTTATTAGAAATTCAGGCTTTTAAAATCCTCTCTTAGCAACTTGGGCCTGTTCAAAAAAATTTGTATAAAAATCTGTATTCCTCACGGCATTTAAATCGGAAGCAGATAGATAGATAGATAGATAGATAGATAGATACATACATACATACATACATACATACATACATACATACATACATAGAAGAGGAGAGGTATTTCTGAAGCAAGAAAGACCACAACTATCAGCTGTTTCTATCTCTATAATCTCCTCATGTCAGTGGTATAGAACCTAAATAACAGTTCAAAGATAGAAAAAAATCCACTTTCATGAGGTAGAATAGAATACGTCAGTCTTTTCTTAATTTATAACTGCTAAAGCACCCTACTATCAAAGAAAGCGGAGGACCCATATGTCATGTGGCGTGAAGACCGGTAAAGGACCCGAGCTTATTAAATACTATACGGTCCAGTGAGGTCCAGTGAACGGGGAGGAATTTCCTGTGATTCTTGTCTAACGTTGATCTCTATCTACTACTTGGAGCTGTGTAACTGAGAAAGAGTTAACATATAAACTTTGAAGGATACTTCAGATATCTAAGACATCATATTTAATGTAATTTGCATCTAGCAGGGTTTTGAACACATTAATTATGTGATTCATCTCCTGTCACTTTTAAAGTAAAAAGACTGATATTAAAATAATGTGGCATTTGAATATATCTTTTATTGCTTTTCTTATAAAATGAAGGAAAACTCAGTGAGAAAACCCCAGCTTTCTTTAGTGATGATTTTTGGCAATTCTAATAGCGGTAGAATTTCTAATTTCTATTTTAAAATGGAGATTCATTTCATTTTTTTTTCTATAGTTTATATAATCTCTGTAATTATTTTCATGTGTCATCTTTGGTATTAGGAGTAAGGACATATTGGTGTGCATTTTGTTGTGACATTTTGGTTTGGAAGTCTGTGAGTCCTTGTCATCGTCTTTGGTTTTGGTGCAAATTATTTCTTTTTCCTAATGCTCTTGACTAAAAGCAATTAGAAGGGAATTTAAAACTCAAAGCAGAAATGATACAGTTGGGTCTGTCCATCATAGGGATACATGCTCACCTTGCCTGCTTCCCGGATTCCCATTTACCAAGCACCTATTAAAGTCTCAGATACCAAAGATAAATAAGAATCGATCATGGTCAATCAAGTAGGGATATTCGGACATGGGCACCATTTAATTAAAGTAACAGAGTGGGAGAGCAAAGACCAATTGAGAAGAAGACTTCCGGAGTAATTCTTTGTGCGTCAGCCCAGAGACGGAAGCGGAAGTTCCCGCCATTGAGATTGAGAGCGTGAAAGGCCACCTGCTCACGTGGGAGATTCCGCACTGCATTTTCGGCATGTTATGTTTTACATGTGGAATGGCAGCTCTGTAGTTCCCAAATAACAATTTGCGGACTCTTGCTTGTGGCTGCATCGATGTTTGTTAATAATCAGATTTGCCTGGATGTACTCTAGGGATTTTGGTAGATTAAATCTAAGTGAGATCTGGGAATGTGGATTTTGCAGTAGCTTCTCAGATGGTTCTGGTCATCGGTAAGGTTCGGTATCTACTTAAGTAAAGATCCGGGAGGGAGAAGACAGATGGCAGCTGAAGTCGCGGGAAGGGATGTGATTTCCCAGGGAGAGCAGGGAAAGTGAGCAGAGAACAAGGCCGCGGATGCGGCCCTGTCACGTCGGGGGTAGGCAGGGAGGAGGGAGGAGTCTGCGGAGCCCGAAAAGGGATGTGTTGTATTGGGAGCTGGGATACGTATCTACCTAGATCTCGTAACACTTAGAATAGTAATCTCACTTCTGAATCCATGAAGACCAAAAAAAAAAAAAAAAAAAAAAAAGATGTAGGGCAAAAATCTTGAGGTTTCTACACATGATTTTTTTTTTTTCTAAAAAGGACTAATCAGGATTCAAATGTACCTTCTGCAAGAAGATTACTTCCAGAGAAATCCGTTGGAGAAACAGAAATTAACCCTCTTGAACAGAGAAAAATGAACAGTGTATCAGAAAAGAAAGTTGTAATATTAAACAGAATTTGTAAAAAAAAAAAAAATTTGCCCCATCATACACTTACTCGATGGAATTAGAATCTTTAGTTTATCAACATGACCTTTATCGTTGAGAGCCAGCACTCTGACAGTCTCTCAGGAAGAAAGCCTGCTGCTCTTAGTCCTTCCCATTTCTTTCATGATTCGCATTGGGGGATGAGAGCATCTTCTACTCCGGGGTGAGTGAAAACTGATGTTAAAGAAGGAGCAAAATGACAGGCATATAATCTGACTTGATATGAAAGTTAATCGCATTTTTTAAAAAAACCTATATTCGCATATAAAGTAACTTTATTGATCCTAGAGGTTTTTAAATGTACACATTATCGACATTTATTTAGGGAAAATTGTTGTTCACCTGCTCTCCTTTGAGATTAAACATGCTTTTCCCTTTGCCGGTATTGCTCCTTCTCTAAATATTTGAACTCTCACTATCTTTTTTACTTGTTTTATGTTTTTTCATAGTACTTTGTACTAACCAATATTATATACTTGTTTTTTATGTCTTTTCCCCTATTACTAGAATATAAGCTCTATAAGGTTGGGGCTTTGTCTTATTAACGGTTATATATTTTGCACCTAAAATAGCACCTGATTCTTAGTAGGTACTCAGAAGAGTATATCTTGAACATTTGAACAAATTTGTACTATGCAGGAAATAGAAAGCTTAATTTTTTTACATCATTCACTTCAAGAAGATGTAATTGAAACTCAGAGAGTTTCAAAAAGAAACATCTAATGTGATTGAAGGAGGATAGAATGTTTTAAATTATTAAAAATATTTATTCAACCTCTAAAAACAACAACGAGGTATATACATAGTCAAAGTGAATGAAATTATAAAATGTAATGAATAGGTGAAAATAGGCACACTCCTCAAATGCTGGTTATCAGAGACATTCTTTAAAGTTTTATGTAAAATGAAAGAATTTTTTTTTTTTTACACAAGGGGTAGTAAATATGGAGCTCTTAATTTTTAAAACATTTCAAAAGGGCTTAAAGGACTGTTTTGGTAACAAATATCATAATTAATCATTTTTATAAAGCAAAGTTGGAAGTACATCTAACTTTGGAAAATAACAACATGGAGTGCAGTTGTGCATTTTAACAGGAAATACGGCATTTATCATTGTCAGTTGACATGAGTTTCCAAGACTGTCAGGTGTCTCTGTTGAACTTTTATTTGGGAACAATGAATGGTCAGCAACCCTGGGAATGAGGACATGTCCAAATATGGCCATAGATGCACTTGGTAGGTATGTTTGGAGCCTAAAAGTAAGCCCAGGTATTCATCACAGGCAGCCGTCTCTAGCTCTGACCTGGATTTCTTAGGCTCTCGGGGAAATCTAGGCTAGCCTGCCATGCTGCCAGTCCCAAAGGGATCCTGTATTCCATTCAGATATTTCCCATTCCAGTCCCAGCGCTTCCTTCTGGATCCAGGTATCTGTCATGGATGTCGACTGGTCTCATAAATACACAGCCCCTTCTCCCCTCTCTTTCCCTTAGGTCTTCCTGTTGCTGCTCTCAGAAGAGATTTCTTTCCAGGTGAAGCCAGAAAGTGGCTTATGTGTTTAACCTTTGTGTCAGGCTTTGATTCTGAGACATTGGGCAGCGTGCATGCAATGCCCATGAAGCAGCTCGCTCACAATATGATTTCACTGACCTTTCTTTGCTTCCATGTTACCCCGCTTATGCTAAGACTGTCCCCCTATTCAAGGAAGGGAGACTGGCCACGATCCAACCTTTTCACGTTACGGTTTCCAGCTCATGATTTTAGTAGCACGTTTGAAACTAGAATGCACTTTCATATTTCCTCCTTTCATCTCTGCCTCTTTGGATTTTTGGCAAACATCAAGGCAAATAAATCAGACCCACCACTGCAAACCCATCTGCTGTCGGGGGCATGCAAGCCAGCCGGTGTGTGATGTTTTACCACAGCACTGGCTCCCACATAGAACTGAAGGAAGGTCCCTGGGGAGTGAGACTGGAAGGCACGTTCTAAGGTCAAACTTTTTTCAAGCTCTAAATCATTTATCTGCTGACTGACTGGCGAGGCCTGGTCTACATTGGCATTTTAATGACACTCGCAAATTGGCATGGACTTATAAAAGTTGAAGTGACTTTATAATGGATGAAAAGTGAAAATGTAGTTCTTTGGATTTGACAAGGGGTTAATAAAAAAAGATGCTGTCATAGCGCTGTAAAAACGTAGCAAATTAAGGTACAGTCAAGGCGTTCATTTCTCAGGACATCACTCTTATACCTTGTCTGATGCTAAGGTCACCTGTGAAACAGTCCTCCCTGCTAAAATGCCTTTGCAGTGTTGACAGTGCAGAAATGAAGAATAATAATAGGCTGTGGTCATCCACGCCTTCTATTCCTAATACTTATTGACACGTGAATGCCGTATTCATTTCTTGCTCACAACAAATGAGTGATGATTCTCTCCAACTAGGAACTCAGAGCATGTCAAACTGTCAGGGTATACGTATTGTACTGGAAGAACTGCTCATGTAGTGTTCTTGAGAGAAGCTTTAAATTGAATCCGCTTAATATGATCAAAAGTTAATCGAGCTATTTGGCATACCTCTCAGGGTCGGTTTTGGACTGATCTTCAGCAAGCTGAGTTATGATCGTGGATTTTATCACACTAGAGACTGATGTCTTTCTGGAAGATTTTTAGTCTTATGACTTAGCGGTTCGAAAATTAAAGAAAATCCTTGAAAGGTAAACTAAATAGAAATTTAGTTACTGTGTGGTGTTAGTGTCAGGGGTAAGGGTTGGGGGAATAAAACTTAACTCTTAAGACTGTCTCCCAAACCGCTCACTGCTATTCTATTTCTGCTCTGAGTGAGCTTTCGCGTGTGGCCCAATGCGACTGACTCCTCCTTAGGCAGAAAGAAGACGATCCTGAGGACTTTGCCTACCAGTTACATTCGTGGTAGTGGCGGTCCAGAAGGGAGGCATGCGATAGTGACAGTGGCCTTTGTCCTCTCCATTACTGTGACTTCAGCCCTGATCCTCTGAAGCCGAATGCAAAGGATGTGGCAGGGGCAGATGCGCTGACAGATCCAGCTCCCAACCCCCCGCTGCCCTTCCTGCAAGGAAAATTTTATGATTTTTATTTTCATTAGATTTTTGCCTTATTTAGAAAAAAAACAAACAAGGAAGATTAAAATATGCATAGAAAAATTGCTCAGTATCATGCAGAGTTACTTTCTAGAAATGTTTGGTCCATGTTCCTTTCTCTGACTGTTGGTAGCACTTAAACACAGCACGATGCCAAATAAGTGGGCAGTTTCTGGGGAAGATAGTCTAGTGATTCCTCTCCCTTAACATCTTGAAAAGTGCAAAAAGAGTTAACCCGCGAACCACCCGGCACACATTTGCCCCTGACATAGTTCGGTGGTAGCAGTCGTGATGCTCTCACTGGTCATCTTTTTGGACGGTTTGTAAGTGGAAACTACTGCTGTGTGGGGAGCGAAGCCTTCTCAGAGAGAATTGGCCAGTGAACATGTTCTTTGACCAGGTGACAGATCCCTCTCACGCTCCATGCCGGGCCAGACGAAGCCTACGTTTCACAGTATGTCTCTTTGTACATTGCCTTTCTATTTACCTTGTCCTGTGCCCCCATTTCTCCCCAAAATGTTCTTTATCATTAGAAACTGCATTTACCTTGTTAAACGTGAACGTGCTATGCGTCTTTTTACTTAGGTTATGATCATGTTTTAAAGTTTCATTTGTATTTGGCTCTAGCATTCCATTCCTGCCATCAGAATGTTCTCTGGACTGATTTATTTGCAGTATGTTGGTGTTTGTTAGCAAGTGGGGAACTTTTCAGTTTGTGTCCTTTCTCTACATGATATGAGGTCTAATTACCACCCAGCATGACGTAACAGCCAAAATGGAAAAAGGCAGCAAGAGAAGGCTTAACCCAGAGCTCATCAGCTCCTTCCTGCTTACACACGTCTCAGCTAGAGAGAGGAAGGGAAATAGCATTCATGAAAGTAACTTATGTAGTAAACATGTGTTCCTTTCTTGATTTTAACCGAAGGAGGGGATTCGTTCAAATCTTTACTGAAGCAAGGCATTGAACAATACTTTTATTTAATTTGCAATAGTGGTCATCGATGCTTCCTTAAATTGTGCAAAATAATTCCATCATCGGGGTTGCTAGAAGTCCCGTCCTATTTTCTGGACATTTAAACAGATAAACAGACACCCTCTACAGGGATAACATAAAATCAAGTGATTGAGGAATCATTTTTATAAGATTTACAGCTTTACTCAATTTTGAGCTTTTGGATCCTGAATATATCTGAACAAATTCTCTAGATTTATCTTTAAACCATATGTCATCTTAATAAAGCTGTTTGGGGCTTTTTATTTTCTGGAGCAAGTGAGTTGAGTAATTAACCTATTAATTGGGGGGAAACATTGCTGATATTTCTTACTTTTTAAATTACTGTGGTCTGAGTTTTCAGCTATTAGATTGTCAAAATTACAAAGTCAGGTAATACGGAAGGCTGTAGAGAAACACATACTCTTATCGTCGTTTGGAGCGTGTATCATGCCGCAGCTCTGGAGGCAAAGTCTCTTTATCAAAAATGGAAATGCATGTGCCCTTGGCCTAGCAAATCCAGCTCTAGGCACCTGCCCTGGGACAGGTATGGATACAGATGTTCCTAGTGATATTATTTGCACTATAAATAGAAAAATCTCAAAAATCATTATTAGGAGAATATCAAATAAATTATGATAGATCCATATCCAGATGTGCCTCATTCTTTTTAATAGCTGCTCTTAAGGAGAATGAAATACATTTGCATGTATCATTAAGGAATATTCTATAAGTTTTCCTGATGCATGAATTGAGCTGATAGTTTGCTTCTATTTGTGCTTCAAGAAGCAAAGGATGGAGGTGTGTGTATACTAACCGCTTTTCTCCTCTCCCCAAACGTGAACGAACATACGTTCACATATCTACAGGTGGACAAGTGGATGAAAGGGTACAAAAGAAACTGTTCATGAGCATTTGTCTCTGGTGAATGGGATTGTGGGTCTGGGACGGAAGGCATGGCGAGGGGAGAATACTTTTTATGTGCTGTTCGAATTTTTTTTTTTACTGTGTCTGTGTGTGTGTATGTATATATAGTTTTCCTAATTAAAAAGAAATTAAATATTTTTTCTCTTTTAGGACTCAGCGCAGGAGAGTGTCATCACGCGGGACATCCATCGCACGTTTCCTGCGCACGAGCACTTCAAGGACACGGGGGGTGACGGCCAGGAGTCGCTCTACAAGATCTGCAAGGTAGCGCCTCCGCCTCGCCTTTCCCGTTTATTTTACAGGGCTGTAGTTTAGAAACCCCTCGTCAAGATTTTTAGGGTTTTTTTTTTTTTCCTCTCTTCGTTTCTTAACTGCACTGTGCCATGTACTTGCCTTTACACCTGACACTAATGGATCCGCAGTCCTTGGTCCCGAGGGTGACTTGGGCTGCGTGTTCCGTGCCTCCTTCTGAGGCACCGTGCGGCCTCTGTTCGGCTCCACTGCTGACAGGTCAGGTTTCTCGCAGGCCGCCGCGGTCAGGCGCAGGGGTCCTGATGGCTCTGCCCCCCCCCCGACAATGGGCATTTGAACAATAGACAGAAGTAGGAAGCAGTGTGGCGTCTGATTTTGAATGCTGGCACGTTCTCTGCTACTGTCGCTATATTCTGAGTTATGTCACATCTTACAGCTTTGTGTGGTTTTATGTTCCGGTTTGAAATCTTTTCTTCTCCTCCATTATTAGTAGGCCTGGAAGAAAAACAGTTTCCTGATTTTCACTGATTATGCTCTGTTAGTGGAGAATAGTCATCAGATGGTTAATTTCTCTAGGTTATATCAAAATGCAGAATGACTTTTGAAATATTTATACATGGTTAACTCATATTGTCAATGCTAATTGAGGCCAAAGACTCAAAATTACCAAGTCCATTAAACAAAGTTTTGCCTTTATCCTCAAACTTCAGTCGCCCTACACAGTGCGGTGGGCGTGGTCAGCATCGTCCTTACCTACCGCTCCAAGAGATTGTTGAGGGACAGTGAACGACACAAAGAGCCCGTAATAACACAGGGAGAAAGCAAACACCATGGCTAGTTTGTAAGTTAAGTGATTCCCTTCCTGAATAATCAAACTGACCCTTTCGCGTAGCAAAGATTAGCCAGTCAGAAGCTGACTCCCATTTCTGTGTCATTTTATATGCACTGGTTTGTTTTCAAATGACACTTAGAAAGGCCCTTATCTACTACATACAGGATCAGCCAAGTAGGACTGACGCAGAGGGCTCAGCCTTCGTTAAAGTCCTCACGTGCTTGTGGTTTGGCCCTCTGCCCACTCCTATCTTGTATTTTCTTTTGTCTTGACGTAGCCGTTTTGGAAAAATATAAATTTAAACGCTGATCAGAAATCTGTTTTTCTATGGATATATCATTCAGAGCTAGAAATGCATAAAAAACTGAAAATCTGAGAGCATACTGATTTCTGGAAATCACCTCATTTTAAAAATGCCAAAAACCATAAAACACCATGAAAATGTGTAATATATTCATTATATGCTTGTAAAAGGAAAAAGTGGTAATGAAAAAAGTTTTTACCTGTTTTGAAATCTACAAGCTAATTAGCTTCTGGCTTGCCTAAGGAATAAAACAAAATTAATATTGTTTCTAAGTTTATTTAGAAGGGGGCTGGCTTATGTTATACAGAACAAGATTTTTCCACTAGCATCAAGAATATTTTTAGCCAATCAGTGACTTTCTCCTCATTTTTTCTCTGATTGATGCTGATACTTTTTACACATAACTAAACAGATGGTTCTGTGTGCTTGCAGCCTCCGACTTCCAGTTTTGCTCTGTTGTAGTAAAAACAGTATTTGCCTCATTATATAATATTTAGAGGGGAAATAGCTGAATCATTAGTAAACACAAAGATAAAAGTTAAACAGTCGGTCCATTTAAGTAGTCAACACTTCTTGCTTTGTTTGGTATTGCAGGTTAATGATCCAGATCTTGAATTCATTAGAAAGTATTCATTAGTAATTTACAGCTTGTATCGCCATTTTCGATTATCGATATATATTGTGCAGAACGATTAGACAGTTTTAAAGCTCTTTCTGAGTAAAGAATATTTTAAAAACATAGCTCCAAGATACCTTCTAATGGCTGAGTAAAGGGCACTAAATTTTATGAAAATGCAGAAAACAAAAGAATCATATTAAAGCTATTTCAGAACTCAAGATAGTAAATGAAAGTCGCTAAGACCATAATGCTGTACTAAAATATAAATTACCTAAATGTAATTTTACAAGAGTCTGTGTTGATGGGGGTGAGCAGGGATGAATACATCAGAAAATGCCGGCGAGGCCAGTCTCTGCTGGGTTCCGTCTGTAGCGGACACTGTCCCCGCCCGGTCACCTGCCGTCAGTCAGTGGCGGGCGCTCACGCAGGGAGACCTCAGGTGCTGCTGCAGACCCCGGTGGCACAGCGTGCTCACGAGGAACTGAGACCCGAATGTTCTCGAGTCTGCACTTCTACGCTTTTCGTAGTCATTTTGGCCATAGTCTTATCTTATGACCATTCCCCATCCCCGAAAGCGACCGTGTGTGACTTTAAGGCTACTGGGTATGCTCTTCCTGTTCTATTATTTTAATTTCTAGAATAATAGCCAACATCGTACCTCGCATACTCAACAGTATACCTTTGAGCTTCCATTCTGGATACATTGCACCAGGCTGAATAAACATTAATGCCACGTTGCTCTTAAATCGGCTACTTTGTTATGAGATATGTAAATAGGCAGTTTAGCCTTGTTTTTTTTTCCTTAATCTTTTTCTTACGTTACTGCACTGGCAGTAACAGTAGTGACAGTAGAGACATCCCTGTTGAAAAGGAAATGCACGTAATGGTTTGCCACGAAGAAGGGGACATCACGGTCACATCAGCAACACACTCACAGACCTGGTTTCTGAGTCTAGTGCCTTCCGTGTGTTATAATAATTCCAAATTTACAGAGCGCTTTCACATCTATTCCCTCCTTTATTTCTACCAACTCATCAGTGGAGCCTATACTACAAATACAACACGCTGTGCTCTTAAATTGAGACAGAAATAAAGAGAATTTCAATTACAACAAGTGTTGAAATGAACTCTGGTTTCAAGGATTCAAGAATCCAACTTTGTAGTTGAAGTTTTCTGTGGCTCTGGTGAAATGAGAAATAATTTGAACTGTCAGGATGGAGGGAAGCCTGCTAAACCCTACTGTCGCGTTTTAATGGCCCTGTCAATTTCAGCTTTGCTCTTAATGTCATTTTCAAAGTAGGAGGAAATTGAAATGGTTCAAAGATTCTTCTGTTGTCGTAAATTTATGTGTAGAAGTTGAACTGAAAGTAAAATAGTAGAATTCAGAGGATTCTAAAAATGTAAAGGATTTGGCTGCCCTCCCTCCCTCCCTCGCTCCCTCGCCCTCCCTCCCTCCCTCGCTCCCTCACTCCCTCCCTCCCTCCTGTCTTTCAACAACGGTTTTAAAATAGTGTCCTTGAAAGGAGGAAAGATATGCTACCACGCCAGGTATCTTTAGCACTTTTTTCGTTTACATATGACATGAAATCTGTTTGAGTTGGGAGACGGGTTGGCACAGTGTAAAGGACTGAACATCAGATCTGGTTCTGGTCTTGATCCCGCCCCGAGCAGATCTCAGACTTCGGAAAAATCACTTTTTGCATTTCCTCCTCAGTAAGAATGTGGAGTCTGATAAGATTATTCCAAATCCAATTGGATTCTAAGTGTTTTAAACATTTTCCTAAAGTATAACAGATGGGTGCAGATTTCAACAATGAATTCCTCTGTCGGGTCTTTGCCGGCTGCCCAAGCCAGAACTCTAACGGGTGTCATTTGACTTCGAAGACTTTACCTAGCTTTCTGTTGTGTTTGGGCGCGTGTGTCGGGCACACGTGACACGGAGTGCACTCAGTGATGTACTTTTAGATAAGCCCTTGTGATGAGAACTCCTAGGATCTGTTCTCTTCACACCTGTCCTCTGTATCGTGCAGCGGCGTCAAGGTTCATTTTTTCTACGCGTATTTCTGGTCGATCCAGCATTATTCATAAACGACCATGCTTCCCCCACTGTATCACAGCAGCATCCTTGTCATACATCAGAGCCGTGTGTGGGTCGATCTGGACCAGTCTTTTTTTTCTTTTTTTATTGTGATTTTTATTTTTTAATCTTTTTTTGCATGAATGTATTTGATATATAATACTGCATATTTAAGGAGTACATGTGTTAATTTGATACTTTATGTATTATAATATGGTTGTAGCAATATTTTGCACTTCTGTCATATTATGTGATTATCTTTTCCGTGGTCGAGATAATTAAGTTTTAGCCTCTTATTAGCAAGGTCATGTGAAGTACAGTATTGATATCTCTGTTCATTATACTATGCATTGGCTCTCTATGGCTTATTAACTACTTGTTACAAGTTTGTCCCCTTAACGAACATCAATCTTATCTTCCCCTCCCCCACACCATTGTAAACACCATTTTACACCCTAGTTTTTACGAGTTTTACTTTTTTTTTTAAGATTCCACATATAAGTGATAACATACAGTATTTGCCTTTCTCTGATTAACTTATCTCACTTAGCATAATTTGCTCAAGGTCCATCCATGATGTCTCAAATGGCAGGATTTCCTTCTTTATCATGACAGAATAATACTCCATTGTGAATATATACCACATTTTTTATCCGTTCATCCATTGATGAGTAGTTAGTTTTTTCCCACATCTTGGCTATTGTGAACAATGGTGCAATAAACACGGGAGTGCATATACTCTTTAAAATCCTGTTTTCATTTCTGGATCGTTGTATTTCATTGATCTGTTGATCTGTCTTTGTTCTAATACTGCTTTACAGTAAGTTTTGTCGTGATGGACCTACAACTTCATTCTGCTTCAGAATTATTTTTACTATCTTGGCCCTTTGTCTGTCTATATTTTAGAATCGGCTTGGCAGTTTTTGAGGAGAAAAAACACCTTTGAGGATTTTGATTGGAATTGAATTGAAATTGATATTGTATCAATGTTATTTGTTTTTCAAAGAGCTAACTTTTGGCTTTCTTGTTTTTATTTATTATATGTTTGCTTTCTATTTCATTGATATCTGGTCTTACTTCATTTAAAGCATCATAAAATATCTGATCAGCTATTAATATATTCTTTTATCTCTTGATTTTTATATACTTGCTCATAATTTCTTTCATGGTTGATTGTTTTTAGTAGAATTCTGGATCTTGTATATGAAAAGGCTTTGGATGATGTTATTTTACAGATTCAATGTTCTTTTGTTAGGATGATGGAGTATGGTAGATCCCTTTGACTCAGGTTTGATTTTTTTTTTTTTTTTTTTAAGCTTAGACATCGAGGCCCTTCCAGGATCTCAACGCAAAGCCAGAGGCATTTATGGGAGCTCTTCCTCTCCTCTCTGGTGGCCCCACCCTTCCCTTTTTATAACCCTGACTCAGACCACTGAAATCTCTGCTTAGTTACCTTAGTATCCTTTTTCCAAAATTTCCCCTTCTGTGAGATACCGTTTAGTTTCCATGAGGAAATATGAGAGATCCCATTTTTACTGTGTTCCCCTCAGTAGTCTTGTTGGTTAACAGCTTCATATTTTTGGGGGGAGAGGGGCATTTTCACTGATCCTCTCATTTACAGTGGACAGAGAGGGCGCCTCATTAGATACTGATCAATCAGTCTCGCAGAGGAAGAGTCGTATTTAGTGGCATTCTCCATTCGGAGTCACTCATTTTCCATTTTCCATTTTAGAAGAATTGCCTAATTCTGCTTCATTGCCAAGGACAATGTGTATAGCCATTTAAAACAGCAAATGCATGCTCACACATGTACATACACATAAAGAAATCTTAGCAACCTAAAGTTGAAAAGCTTCATTGCGTGTGTGCGTGTGTGTGTGCGTGTGCGCCTGTATGTGCATGTGTGTGTGCATGTGCATGTGTGTGTGTGTGCATGCTTAGCTTTTGCTTAAAATATTTCAAAAACATTTTTTAGATTTGTTAGTATCACTCAAGTCATCCACAAGGGATTGTTTTGGGGTTTCAATTTTTCGGTCCCCTTTAATATACATATTAATAGGATAGACTTTCTGAGTCAGAGCTTCACCAAGAAGATATGATGTTATTTTAAACACGGATTTTTCTTCTGAAACTGTATCAGTGAAAAGGTCAGGTTTGTGAGGCTGGAGTCCTGGAAAGAAAATGAGTGATTTGTAACGCTTTTGAGAGTGTCTGAGGAGATTTTTAAAATTTCTTTATGTGCTTGCTCCTGTAAGAGCTTTTTCTTGAAATAGCTTTGTAGTTTCTGTGGAGCTCGGAGTCTTTCAACTGAAAGGCTAATTGAAGCCATCACACCATTACTGGAATAAAGAAGAGAAAGGGTGGGATTGTGAGGAAGATAAAAATGTATAAAATCAGAATACAGGGGTTAGTGTTAACCCTAAGGGTTAGGTGGCAGTCATTCTTTTGAGAA